>JAOEGL010000006.1:7334463-12800199 GCA_034509955.1 Urosaurus nigricauda
GAAGATGTCGTTCACGAAGGAGTTCATGATGCTCATGGCTTTGGAGGAGATGCCGGTGTCCGGGTGGACCTGCTTCAGCACCTTATAGACGTAGATGGAGTAACTCTCCTTCCGGCTCTTCTTCCGCTTCTTGTCCCCCTTCTTCTGGGTCTTCGTGATCGCCTTCTTGGACCCTTTTTTGGGCGCAGGAGCTGACTTGGCTGGTTCAGGCATTTTCTCCAATATAGACCTCCAAAAATATTCCTACAATTAACAAAAAAGGATGCAATGAGATACTGCAATACCTTTGCACTAACTCCAAGAGAGACAGAAACTCCTCCTTTCTCTCTTTGCTGCAAACTCAATAAAAAAAAGGCTTCCTTTCTGCTCCCTTCCATTTATAGGCTCCTTATGCAAATGAGGGGATGCAATCCCTCCGTCGCGATTGGCCTCCACCCTTTGTGACGTCACAAAGGCCCCTTACACACACATCCTCTCTCTCTCTGTGTGAGTCATTCATTTGACTTTCCCAGCCGCTTCTCTCTCATTGGTCGCCCGCTGGGGCTCGCCTTGCTCCCATTGGCTGCTTTCCACAACGGCTTCGAACGTTGGCGAGGACGGAGGCCGTTCATTGGAGGAGGGGTCGGGGGAGGCCGGCCAATCAGAATGCGCGGTTTCAAAACCGCCGGAATGTATATAAAGGGGTGGAAGTGGCGGGTTTTTCGTAGTAG
Organism: Urosaurus nigricauda; assembly: GCA_034509955.1. NCBI lineage: Eukaryota > Metazoa > Chordata > Lepidosauria > Squamata > Phrynosomatidae > Urosaurus > Urosaurus nigricauda. The sequence continues at coordinate 7,335,174 of JAOEGL010000006.1, forward strand.
CTGAGAGTCTCTTCACCGAGTTGGTCGATTCCAAGAGAGAGCTGTTATGTCTGGACGTGGAAAGCAAGGCGGGAAGGCTCGGGCGAAGGCGAAGACCCGTTCGTCGAGGGCCGGGCTGCAGTTCCCGGTGGGCCGGGTGCACCGTCTGCTGCGGAAGGGGAACTACGCGGAGAGGGTCGGGGCCGGGGCGCCGGTGTACCTGGCTGCGGTGCTGGAGTACCTGACGGCGGAGATCCTGGAGCTGGCCGGGAACGCGGCCCGAGACAACAAGAAGACCCGCATCATCCCGAGGCACCTGCAGCTGGCCATCCGCAACGACGAGGAGCTGAACAAACTCCTGGGCAAAGTGACCATCGCCCAGGGAGGGGTCCTGCCCAACATCCAGGCCGTCCTCCTCCCCAAGAAGACCGAGAGCCACAAGGCCAAGGCCAAGTAGAGGATTAATAAGAATAATAACCCCCCAAAGGCTCTTTTCAGAGCCACTCACCCCTTCAGAGGAAGAGCTGGGAGATCTTTCCTGGGGTTTGCATGACTTTCATTATGCACCTGGGTACCTCGACATAAGACTTTTTGGGGGGTTATTGGAGGCACCTGAACCCAAAAGTGCAGCCCTGTCAGTCTCTAGAGTCAGCATGGAAGGCTAGAGAGCCTCCCCTGGTTACCAAAACTGCCCTTTAAAATAAAGCATTTTGGACTTCATTTCCCAGAAGCCTCAGCCTCGCTGGTCAATAGCCTGGGATTCTGGGAGTTGAAGTCCTAAATCCCTCAAAGAGCACATTTTTGGGGACCACAGGGATCTTCTGGACCCTTTGGGACTTCTTGAAAGAAACACAGGCGTCCCTAGACGGCAGTCTACTTCCTCAGATGCATTAATTGAAAGGCAGGGACAGATATATATATATATTGTATATATATATATATATATATATGTGTGTGTGTGTGTGTGTGTGCCATTGGTACCAGTATGTGAGGATGTCCATCCATATTACAAAATCTTTTTGTGTATGGAAATGAAAAGATTTGTACTTTGAATGGACATCCTCACATCCGCTCCGCTCTGGGCCCCACAACAAACTACAATTCCCAGAATTTCACAGCATTGAGCCATGGCACTTAAACTGGTTTATTTCTCCAGTGTGAACACAGCCATTGTTCCCTTCCAAAGGAGCTAAAGAAGAACAAAGAGGATAGATGGGGACGAAGCTGATTGGTTCTCGCCAGCGCGGGAATTTTGAAAAAAAGGCTCTCAGCCAATCAGGAGCGAGCGCGGGGTTTTTTGAAAACTGAAGCCAAGGCTGATCCTTTTTCAAAGTTTTAATCCACGGCTTGAAGAAATGAAGCAGCTTTTGAGTACAATATATAATATATAATGATATATAATATATATTATATATTATATATATAATATATATATTGAGTATAATATATATAATGTTTTAGTTCTGTCTTTTTAAATGATTGTAACCCACCTTGAATCCTACCGCAGGAGAAAAATGGGATATAAACCCTTGAGAAATAAAAAATAAAATTTTAATTCTTTCTGGTTTCAGGAAAATTATTCAGGGGTAACCGAGTTGGCCGTATAGCAAGGTACAATAATACTCAATGTCCACAAAGCAGTGATACATATTTATTGGAATAACTAAAATGCACAAAATACATTATGACCGCTGGAAAAAAAAATTAAATATATTTCTTCCAGTAGACCTATCAAGTCAGTTTTAAAACACAACTTTTAATTGGTATATTATATATATATGCTCATATGAGTGTACTTAAAAGGTTTTATAACATTGCATTTTGACTGAGTTTTGTAGGTTTTCCTTTTAATTGCATTTTGTGTTTTAATATGCTGTACCCAGAGTGAACAGACGTCCTCCTTTCCCAGGACATGTCCTCCATTTCAGCCTTGAGGAATTCCACAAGTATTATTATGATGATTATTATTTTCAATGCTCCTCTAACATCATCTTGACAAAATGCAGGCCTGTGACTGACATCATATTTTTTTTCCTGCATGGCAGGAAATCTCTTCTAGAACAGGATCACGTAGCCCAAAACCCCCACAAAATACTATATTTTTCATCCCCTGCCTCCTGTATGATTTTTAACGCCTTTGCCTGATGAAGAAGCCAATGCAGCTTTGAAAACGTCCGGGATGCATTTTGTGCATTTTGGTTGGGCCCAGTAAAGGTGTCACTGGATCTGGGTTAATGTACTACCTGGTTTAGATTAATCATAGAATTATAGAGTTGGAAGAGACCACAAGGGCCATCCAGTCCAACCCCATTCTGCCATGCAGGAACTCTCCATCAAAGCATCCCTGACAGATGGCCATCCAGCCTCTGCTTAAAGACCTCCAAGGAAGGAGACTCAACCACCCTCCGAGGGAGTGTGTTCCACTGTCGAACAGTCCTTACTGTTAGAAAGTTCATCCTAATATTGAGGTGGAATCTCTTTTCCTGGAGCTTGCATCCATTGTTCCGAGTCCTGTTTTCTGGAGCAGCAGAAAACAAGCTTGCTCCCTCCTCAATGTGACATCCCTTCAAATACTTAAAGAGGGCGATCATATCACCTCTTAACCTTCTCTTCTCCAGGCTAAACATCCCCAGCTCCCTAAGGCGTTCCTCGTAGGGCTTGGTTTCCAGACCCTTCACCATTTTATTTGCCCTCCTTTGGACATGCTCCAGTTTCTCCACATCCTTTTTGAATTGTGGTGCCCAGAACTGGACACAGTATTCCAGGTGGGGCCTGACCAAAGCAGAATAGAGTGGCACTATTACTTCCCTGGATCTAGACACTATACTTCTATGGATGCAGCCTAGAATCGCATTGGCCTTTTTAGCTGCTGCGTCACACACATGCTCAACTTGTGGTCTACTAGGACTCCCAGTCCATCTAAAACTTCCAATACTTGAAGCCAGAACTGATGTTGATAGTTTAGCTCTGATATTCCCGAGCAAAAATGCCAAACGGATAAAAGTCTAGTTGGTGAGTATATAGTTGATAAGAGAATCCTCTTCCTAGATTCTGGAGAGAACTAGAGAGCTTTAAAAATTTAAAAAAGTGCTAGCTTTAAAAATCCCTTCCTAGGCATGTTTACTCCAGAAGAAGTTCCAGCTGAAACGAAAGCCTGCGTCCACACTGCAGGAATAATCCGGTTTGACACCGCTTTACTTGATCAGTGCTAGGGGATTCTGGGAACTGTAGTTTTATTAGACATTATGGCTCTGTTGCCATAATAACACTACAATTCCCAGGATTCCTTAGCACTGAGCCAGGGGCAGGCAGTTAAAAGTGGTGTCAAAGTGGATTATCTCTGCAGTGTGGATGCAGCCTTTTCAGAGAAAAGAGGGGAAATATCTGGGGGCTATGGAATTCTCAAGAGTATGGAATTCTGGGAATAGTAGTTTGTTCTTGGGGAGGGGGCAGGGGATGATAGGAGATGTAGTTCAACACCTCCCAAGGCTCATCTGAGCTTTTTTTGCTGGAGTTGAGAGACTTAAGGACTCCAAGTATCCAGCCCCAAGAAGCAAAAGAAAGGAGTAAAAGAAAAATTGTGCCATTTTAAAAGGTTTGGGACTCCAGCTCCCAGAAGCCTTAGCCCTGTTGGCCAATAGCCTGGGATTCTGGGAGCTGGAGTCCAATAAATCCCTTAAAGGGCACAGTTTGGAGACAAGTGGAACCTTTTGCATTTAGAAAAAGAATAGTCATCCAAGAGCAGAGTATTTGTATTTTTAAAAGTATAGACTAGAGTGGTTATCCCAGGTGCCTTCTTAGCGCAGTAGGCAGCGCGTCAGTCTCATAATCTGAAGGTCCTGAGTTCGAGCCTCAGAGAGGGCACAATATTTTTTGCAAACTTAGGTCATTTATTTTTTGTTAAAGCTATTTTTAATGGCATAGATTGCACTTTTCAATATATATATATATATACAGTATAATGTTTCACTTTGCAAGGACTGGCCACCCACTAGCTCTGTGTCTTGCTTTTTAAAAAAGAGCCCTTACTAATAAGGTTAGGAAGTGTGTTGTTGCAAGAATGGGCATCCTGAGCTTGCACCCACACTGCAGACTTTAAACCGGTTTGGCACCGCTTTAAACTGCCATGGCTGAATGCCATGAGAATCTGGGATGGTAGTTGTTTGGTGCAAAGCAAACTGTGCTTATACATGGCAGTTAAAAGATCCAAAACACACACTGCAGAAATAACCCAGTTTGAGACCGCTTTAACTGCCCTGGCCTCAATGCTAAGGAATTCTGGGAAGTGGTTTTGTGAGACAACATTTAGCCTTCTCTGCCAGAGAGCTCTGGTGCAAGACAATAAACTACAACAAAGAGGAGCAGAGAGGAAAAATAATGAATGGACAAGAATGAATGAATGAATGGACCACCATTCATAAAAATCCCATTTGTAGAATTGATGGGAGAAAAAGGCAGCAAGAGTTGCCCGGCTAGCTCAGTCGGTAGAGCATGAGACTCTTAATCTCAGGGTCGTGGGTTCGAGCCCCACGTTGGGCGCAGAAGCTTTTTATTTTAATTTATTTCTGTTTTTATTTACTGGACTATTTCTTAAGAGGGAAGCTTTTTAAAGAGCCTTCAGCTTTTCCCATCCCGGATCAGAAGCTGTGTGCTTTTATCCTTTTATTCCAAAAATAAAAGGAACTTTCTTGCAAGGGACATCCATGCCAAGGGGTTAAAATGTTCTCATCTTCTTGCAAGGAAAAAAAAAAAAGCTCCTTTGTTTGTTTTATTTGGAATGAACAGCAAGGAAAGGAATAGTCTATGCACAGCTGCTAATTGGTCATGAAATATATATATATATATATATATGTGTGTGTGTGTGTGTTATAAATGTATATGAAATATATAATTATGTATATAAATAATTATATAAAATAAATATAAAAATATAAAGAAAATAAATATAAAAATAAATATAAATAAAAAATATAAATATATATGAAAGAAAGAAAGAGAGTGAAAAAAAAGGAAAGAAAGAAAGAAAGTGCAAAATGATGGATCCAGCCAAGTTGCACTTCTTGTATAAATGTGTGTGTATGTATGTGTGTATATATATATACACACACACTTATAAAAGAAGTGTAACTTGGCTGGATATATAGATATATGTAGATATAGTGTATAATATATATATATATATATATATATATATGATACACACACACACCTGGAAAGAAACTGGACATCATTAATATATATATATATATATATTAAGGAGTGGAATGTACATTACGTTTTTCTTTGGTTTAGAGAAGAATATCTATTAATGCTAAATTAATTTCCTTTCATTTCCAGGATGATGCTTCTACAAATTTATGAAGGGGAGGGAGGGAAGAAGGGTTTATATTAATTGCTGAAAAAAGAGTACAAGTTGCGAAATGTTTTTAATGTCACAAAGAATGTTACTATTTTTTTTTATTAATAATTTTTTAAAAGTTAAAATGATGGATCCAGCCAAGTTACACAACAGATTGTATAGGAAGCCATAAAGGTTCCCTTGTTCTGCAAGTAAGGTCCAAAACACACTGCAGAAATATTCCAGTTTGAGTCTGCTTTAACTGCCCTGGCTCAGTGCTAGGTAATCCTGGGATTTGTAGTTTATTGTGGCACCTGTAGTTATTTTTCCTCTTACAATACAGCAATATTGTAAGTTGTTATTCTGTCTTTTTTCTTAACTTCATCTCTTTTCATGTCTCATGTCCATTCATCGCTCTCATTTCTTTGATCTGACAATATCTAGAGATATTGTATTGTACGTTTATTAACGATCAACAGATCAGGCATACAGATAAACATTAGACATACAGATGAAACAAATCAGATAAAAATAACATCAAATTATGAAAGTAAATAATATTAATTGGGAATCAAAATGCAAAATTTGCTCCTCCCAAATTCAAAGTTAAAAATTAATCATTATAAAATTTTACACTGACAGGCCATTGCACAAAAGCTGGTCAAACCAATCTAGGGATACAATTTTTAAAAAAATATACAATATACAAAATGATATCATTCAAAATAATCATGAAACATAATTTTCCAATATGCATATTTACAATTTGACTTCCCGTGTTCATCCAGTTTGTATACACTTGTATCACCGAAATCTTATTGTCCACATACAAAAAGTAAAACAAGACTGGGCCCCAATATTGCTGTATTGTAAGAAGAAAAATAAATAAATTTATAGACATGCAAAGTTGTAAAAGTTAAGACAGAGTGATCAAAATAAAGTATGCCTGATGGTTCAGCACACAGAGATACCATTTTCTTTCTTTCTCTTTTTACTATCCATTTTCTTAATTCCTGCCCATTATTTGCTATTAGGGTTTTTAATTCCTTTAGCTCCTTTCAACTTTCTTCTTCGTCCTCCTCCTCCTAAAAGTAATAAAAGTAGTAATAGTTTCCTATATACTTTTCCTAAAAAAAGTTATTTCAATAGTTTCCTGCCTTTGGCCTACTGGCCAGGCAGGTTTTTCTGGGATGTATGCGGACTGTCCATAAGAGAACAAACCCTCTTTTGTTTGCAAAGCATTTTGAAAGTGGCATTCAGCAAAAGTCACCTCTAGCAAAAGACACCAGTAATGGAGAGGACTCCGTAGCATGCCGTGATCGTATAGTGGTTAGTACTCTGCGTTGTGGCCGCAGCAACCTCGGTTCGAATCCGAGTCACGGCAAAGTGGGCCTTCTTCCCTTTTGGAGGGAGCCAATATCTTGGGATGGGTTTAGACTATGGCCTTCCATTTACAAAAAAAAAATCTATGTTAAAAAAATTAAGAAGTGCATTATCACATAAAAAAATTGAAAAGTGCATTATCATATCAACGCTTTAAACGCAGTATGTAGAGAGATCTTGTAGCACCTTTGGGACCAATTGAAAGAAGGACAGTTGGCAGCATGAGCTTTCCTAGACTTCAGTCTACTTCCTCAGATGCTTTTCGTGGAGTGGAAACCGGGGACAGACATATATATGCCATTGGTGTGTGAGAATGTCAATTCAAATTCAAAATCCTTTGGGTATGTGGACAAAGCTTCCACTCCGGCAAAAGTATCTGAGGAAGTAGACCGAAGCCTAGGAAAATCTATGCCGCCTTGATTGCCCAGGCAGAAAGGCAGGATATAAAAAATAAAATAAAAGTTATTATACTATGTTAAAAAAATTAAAAATTGCATTATCACAAAATAATAATAATAATAATAATAATAATAACAATAATATGAAAAACATTAAAAAAACACATAAAAAGATATAAACATAAGTGTGTACATACATACCAATTAGCTCACCTTCCCCTACAATCACACCAACACTGAAGCACTAACCTGAATAATTATTAATAAAAAGACTTATTAAGCTTGACTGTCTGTATATTCCTACGAATTTCCCTTCACCTTCCATTTTAACCCCCTTCTCTCCAAGTTGCGATTAACAAGTCCATGTTCTATCAAAATACCAAATGAAAGTACAGGCTGAGTCTCATTTATCCAGAAATCTGAAATATTCCAAAAGCCACATTTTCTTTTCATGGGTGGCTGGGACAGTGGCACCTCTGCTTTCTGATAGTTCACTGTGCACAAATGTTGTTTCATGTACAAAATTATTTAAAATGTACAAAATTGCCTTCAGTTGCCGTGTTTCCCTGAAAATAAGACAGTGTCTTATATTAATTTTTGCTCCCAAAGATGAGCTAGGTCTTATTTCCAGGGGATGTCTTATTTTTCCATGAAGAAGAATTCACATTTATTATTGAACAAAAAAATGAACATTTATTATATACTGCACATATATTTATATACCAAAACCTTTGCTAGGACTTACTTTTGGGAGAGGCCTTATATTTAGCAATTCAGCAAAAACAGGTCTTATTTTCAGGGGATGTCTTATTTTTGGGGAAACAGGGTAAATGAATTTTGTGTTTAGATTTAGGTCCTGTCTCCTAAGATATCCCATTGTATTTGTTGTTGTTGTTGTTGCTGTGTGCCTTCAAGTAATTTTCAACTTATGGCAATGCTGCCATGGGGTTTTCTTGTCAAGTTTCTTCAGAGAGGGCTTGCAATAGCCAAGCTCTGAGGCTGAGAAAGTGTGACTTGCCCAGCATCACCCAGTGTGTTTCCATGACTGAGCAGGGATTCAAACCCTGCCCTCCAGAGCCCAAGTCCTCATTTTGGTTCATTTGGGGCTGTGCAGACCGGCCATTAAGGTTGGCTTGGGGGCAGAGCTGGGGCGTGCCGTCTATACTAGGCAACCCTGACTCTGCCCCCATGACGCTGCATGCCACTCCATATGGTGCGCAGCATCATGGTTCTCCTCTGGCACTACTTTTACTTGGCGTAGCATCAAAGGAGCACCTTAAAGCTGCGGTGCCGTGGCTATCGCACCCTTTCCAGGATGCAAAAAGGAGCCGCTTTTTGCAGCTTCATTTTGTGCCCTGGAAAAACCAGATCGGGGCTGCGGTGGGCGGTTGCCACAGCTCTGATCCAGCATAGCATTTCATTGTAAAATTAATCTACTCTGTACTCTGTAATATTTTCATGCATTTCTCTGTAAGATTAATTTACTGTCCAAATTCATGCACATATTTCTGTTTTTATGAAGGGCCCACAACCAAAAAATATGGAGCTTTTTTTGACATGTTGTTCGGTCTATATAAAAGGAAAAGATTTCCAGCACTCAAATAGAGGGTATCTCTTATAATAAGGGACTCTTTCCAGCTCTTTAAGGGACAAGCTTTCCAGCTCTCAAATACTATAAGGAATATCCATTATAATAAGGGGCACCTGGAAAGCTTATAGGGAGCAAATTTTCTGACCTTCCAATAGGGGGACATTCCTTATAATAAGGGACACCTTGCAGTTTGATAAGGAATAAACTTTCTGGCTCTCAGATAGGGGACGTTCCTTATAATAAGGGACACCTTCTAGTTCTATAAGGCTCTCAAATAGGGGACATTATAATAAGGGATATCTTCCAGTTCTATAAGAATTAACTTTGTGGTCCTCAAATAAGGGATATCCTTGATAATAAGGCACACCTGGCAAGCCTAACTCCAAAACTCACTGGGCAATCCTGGACTGGTGACTGTGGGTCAGGGCCAGATTTCGGTGTGCATGGCAGAGACGGAGGAAACATGAAGGGGTGCCCAATCCTGTCTGTGTGTGCGCGTATGCCTAAGTTGTCTGCCAACTTACGAAGACCCCATGAATTTCATAGTGTTTTTTTGGGAAGGTAGTTTGTCATTGCTTGGTATTTATTGGTTGTCTCTCATCTATGTACAGACACTGACACTGTTTACTTTCCAAGATCAGTGTCTTCAAGGTATTTTGGCCCAGTGTCCAACCCTTTATGCATCCCTATTTAAAGGATATTTCCACACTCTCCTCCATTTACACCTCCAAAATTCCTCCTTTCTATGTGTTTTATTTTTTATGAGCTCATACACTACCCTATCACACAAGGATGCTATCCTATTCCATAACTTGGAGCAAAATTCAACTGCCATTCCAGTCAGCTTTGTCACGTTGAGGTCGAGGCGTGAATGTGATTTTCGGTATCTTTGTAGGACCTTGAGATACTCTTGGAAATCAGGAAGCAAAACCAGACAGCTCCAGGTGAAGGGTTTATTTACAGAAGATAAGGAATTAGATGCAGAACAGAGTTCTAGGATGGAAGCAATCACTCTGACTTACTCCTTAGCTGCTCACAGCAACACAGAGCTGTACTAGAAGTCTCTTTGATACTCACTAATAAATACCAACTGCACTGACTCTCCATGACTCCACAACTATAACTCACATTTGTTTACATTAGGTTCAGCCTTATATACACTTGGCTGATGCAACCTTCCAGTACATGGCATTAGATAGTACACATACATACAGAGTCACAGGTTCAGTCCAATACACAATTAAGTGTCTGGCCACTTGAAGGACATTTATTAACAGATGTCTTGGCCTTGTCACGCAATGCACACCTGAACACACCTCATGACTGTGCAGTTCTGCAGATCTTATTTCACATCATATTATGGTGACAACCTTTAACACTTCTGTTGAGTAAAGTGTATTATCTTATCCATTGCAACAAACTATCTTGGGTTAGCACTGTTTACACATTTAGAGTACCTGTAGTGCAGAAATAATCCAGTTTAAAAACACTTTAACTGTCATGGCTCAGTGTGGAATTCTGGGAATTGTTAGCTTTGTGAGATATTTAGCATTCTCTGTCAGAGACCTCTGGTACCACAATAAATCACAATGTCTAGAATTCCATAGCATTGAGCCATAGCAATTAAAGTGCTGTCAAAGTGGATCATTTATGCAGGGTGCGGATGCAGCCCTTGTTACCTATCAGATCTTACCAGCCAAGGATGAAAATACATGTGACATGGAAGAGATGGAACAGGATCTTCCCCCTTTTACTCATGTTGGAGTTTGCTGAAGTATGATAATTCTATGCCAAATCTACCTGAAAAGGGCCAGAGATTAAAGAAGAGTTTGCTTTGCAGAAATCTAATCTTCCGTACATCTACTGATCCTTAGATATTTTCTGAAACATGGAGAATAAGTTTGGAAGGAAGGATTATAGCATCCACCTCATCACTACAGACTTATTCTGTGTTTTAACACACACACACAAACACTGTGGGTATATTGTATATTTGTTTACTATCTGATTAAATCATTTAATCACACCAATTCGGTGCATGCATTTTCTAGATGCCACACCCCGACTCCGGCCCCCGGCTGGCCTTAATGGGCGGTCTGCACAGCCCCTTTGCCCCTTTTGCATTATATGCTCCCTTTTGTTCAAATCGGGCCTTAGTAGAATAATGTAGCATTTGGGGAAAAAGATACAGCTGAGTAATGCAGTGCCTGAGGCCAAGATAGAGAAGATCTCCACGGCTACCATATCCCTTCCTCTTGTGCTGAAGTAGGCTGGAAGAAAAGACAGCCATACACTGCAAAAGACCAACATGCTGAAAGTGATGAATTTGGCTTCATTAAAACTGCCAGGTAACTTCCTGGCCAGAAAGGCCATAGTGAAGCTGACAATGGCCAGAAAGCCCATGTAGCCTAAGACACAGTAAAACATGGCAACGGACCCTTCATTACATAACAGTATAATTTCTCTAGGCAATGAATGCATGTCCAAATCTGGGAATGGAGGAGAAGTGAAAAGCCAGAGAACACAAAGCCCAGCTTGACAACTGGAGCAGGAAAGGAGAATGGAATATGCCAGTCTTTTCCCCAGCCATCTCCTCATCTGTGATCCTGGTTTAGTAGCCATGAATGCCAAAACGACAGATATGGTTTTTGCCAAAATGCTTGAGAGGGCGATAGAGAAGACGGTGCCGAAAGCGGTTTGTCGGAAAAGGCAGCATGTCTTACTAGGCACACCGATGAACAGCAAGGAAGAAAGGAAACACAAGAGGAGGGAGACGAGGAGAATGTAAGTGAGACCGATGTTGTTGGCTTTGACTATAGCGGTGTCTTGGTGAAAAATGAAGATTCCAAGCACGAGAATTGTGATCAGTGATAACACAAACCCAAAAAATGTGGAAACAATGGCCAGAGTATCCCCAAAAGCTAGAAAGTTTGGATTCTTTGGAATGCATTGATTCTGGTATTTGTTTGCATAGTGACCTTCTGGACACCTGGCACAGGCTTCCTTGTCTGAAAAAGAAAGCAAACAAACAACTGTCAGCTGTTTGTAAAGACTTTACTGTTTCCAAAATTAAGAACTGCTGGATAAGGAGCCCACCACACAAGCTGCTGAAACTTCTTCTTAAGGTCAGATTCAAATGTTGCAGGTTGCTAGAAATGTTCTTAATGCTGTTGTTCATTTGAACAATGTATTTAAAAACCCTGAATAACATCCGCTTGGTTTGGGGTATAATTACAAACACCTTCACCATCCTGTGCCTTACAGTTTCCAGGAATGGCAAATAAACCCTTAATATAAGATCATTGCATGCTTTCAAGATCACAAGAGCCTCCTATTATGACATCAGATTCTTCTAGTACCGTTTCATTTCTAATAGAATATATTACATGCCTTGAAAATATTTTCCTCAAGAAGTTCAACAGGAAGTGTTTACAACATGTATAAACAATACAAATATTGTTGTTGTGTGTCTTCAAGTATTGTCTTATTGTTACCCAGAGAACAACTTATCAGGGGTTTTTCTTGGCATGATTTGTTCGGGGGGGGGGGGGGTGCCTTTGCTTTTCTCTAAGGCAGAGAGGATGTGACATGCCCAGGTTCATCCAGTGGGTTTCCATGAACAAATGGAAATTTGAATCCTATTCTCAAGAGTTATAGTCCAATGCTCAAACCACTACACCATAACAATATGCAGCTTTGTCTTTTGCAGATTTGATGATTCACAGATTTTATTAATATGTTGTCTCTAGGAATATCTAAGTCCTCAGCGGAACTCTATGGCCAGCTTTAACCAAAAGTTGCTAAAGGACATGGAGATTCCTAGAGAGAACACTCCACTAGGCATTTGTAGCTCCTCCAGAGCAATTCTATGATAATTGTCTGGCAGATTTACTATAGAGTTGAACGAGAGGACCTAGAGATTCCTAGACAGTTGTTCTGTCAGATGAAAACATAGTGTTTTTGTTATTTGCAGCTTTTCAACATCCACGGGGATCCCGTGCCCCTAACCCCAGCAAATGTGTAGGGACAAGAGTAAAGCACAACAGTATATCGTACCAGTCTGATTTGTGAACATCCCATCTGGACATGGAGCACAATCATAACAGCAGAATTTCTCCCGCTCTATCTTTTGCTTCCTGTAACCTGGACGGCAGGGGCTGTTGCACAGAGAAAGAGGTGGTGCCTATTCCAAAATATAGAAGGAGTTTAGCAAGAGAAAAAATCTGGGGGATTTATCTCACACTAAAGGGCTTGACAGACCACCCAAAAAGGGCAGTCTGGAGTCACCTCTTTTTCCTCCCCATCGTCACCACAGCAGCCAAACGGAGGGGCGACAGTGCGCAGGAAAAAAGGAGCATGGCAATGCAGTTCCTTTTAGAGTTGCAGCTGTGATGCCACAAGCCCAGAAGGGGCTGCAATGATGTCACAGGTGCACTGTTCCATTTGGATGCAGCACACCTATGATGTCATCACTGTGTGCACTGTTTATATGGTGCTGCGCAGTGATGACACCCTGGCCACGTGCTAGAGTTGCGGGGGCATGCAGTTGCTCTCTAGCATGTCGCCAAGATGCCCCAAACCACCCGTCTGTATCGGGTCTAAATAATCTAGGAGTAAACAGGTGGGACAATGAGATGGGATCAATGAAACTTCAAAATACAGAAAATGGAAAATATGCACATTGTGCTTAACATCTTATATTCCCAACAAGGTTGCAATGGCCATGCTTTTTAACAAATTGGACAAGAAACTGAGCATTTCATTGAAACCCCCTAAATACTTCTCAGGTGGTAGTTATCAAACTTTGGAGCAGGACCCCAGGAGGGCACAAGCCTTGTTCATAGGTGCTGTGAGACTGGAGGCCCTGATCCTTCTCTTTCTCCTCCTGCTCCTTTTCCTCTTCCCAGCTGCCCCTTACTGAAGGAGGAAGAGAATAATGAAGCTTTCTGGATTATGGCCTCTGATGGGGCCGATCCCAAGCCTCCCAAAAGGTGGCATTTGACAGCGTGGAAAACAGATCACCCAACCATGGATCACCAAACCACTATTGTGGACAAAATTGTGATGGGAAATGATTCCAAACTGGTATGGTTCCATTCTTAAACAAGCAGGATTGTTGCGGGACAATGGGACGGTGTGATAATATTTCTCATACATGCACGCATGCTCTTGTTTTACATACTTGCATATTCAACTGTTTATACTTGCATATAAAGGAGAGAATGAATGTTTCTGTGTATCTGTATGTGTGAGAGAGGAAATGAGTATAGGTGTGAGTGAAAGAAACGATGAAAGAGCATGACTGAGTGTGTACATAACTGTGAGCACTTATGTATGTGAGAGTGGCTATGTGTAAGACAATATGTGTAAAGTTTAAACATGTGTCAGGTACTGACTTTATTTCTATAGCACTGTTCTAACTTGAACAATGTTATTTTCTTATACAAGGATTAAAATAAGAATGTGCAAATGAAAATTCACAGGCTAAACAAAATAGTTTTATTCATATTATATATTTTATGTTCATGTTATATATTATATTGAGCAGGGGCCCTTACCTCAATGCAGGGTTTGCTTTTTGCTTCTGAGGGCAAGAATGTGTGACTTACCCAAGGTCAGCCAATGGGTTTCCATAGCTGAGTGGGGATTTGAACCCTTCTTTATTGCTATTGCCCTTTCATTTTACTGGATGACCATGAATATATTTGTATCTAAGTGCAACTATTTGCCAACCTGAGCAAAATGTCTGTGCCACTGGATTTTGTCTTCATTAATGGTGAGCATTTTGCTTGGAGGAGAGTGAGTACTCAGCCTTCCAACTTTCACCCGGACATAGGAATTATTTGGAAAAGTCACCAAATTTGTAATATCAAGCCCAGCCTCTAACTCTCCATGTTCATTAAATCTAATTTCATCCCCAGCACTGTTGTTGAACAAGGTTCTCCGAATCAATGAATGGAGCTAGGCAAAAAGAATAAGAGAAACCAAGGGTCTACAAATTATCTCAGAATGCTGAGAGGTTTAGAACATTAAGTTCTTTGAATGATTGAGATTGTTTTGTAAAACAGGTTGGGTCTTCCTCATCTGTAATCCTAAAATATGAAATATTCCAGAAATGAAAGCATTTTTCATCCATGGCTGAGATGGACACTTTTGCTTTCTACTGGTTCCGGGCACACAACCATTTTTCATGCATAAAATTAGTTAAACTATTGTATAAAATTACCTTCTAGCAAAATGTGTAATGTATATATGAAGAACAAATGAAGTCTGTGTCACATACATAAGATATCTCATTATCTACCCTGTTTCCCCGAAAATAAGACATCCCCTGAAAATAAGGCCTAGTATAGGTTTTGCTGAATTGCTAAATATAAGGCCTCCCCCGAAAGTAAGACCTAGCAAAGTTTTTGTATATAAATATATATACAGTAGATAATAAATGTTCATTTTGTTTTGTTCAACAATAAATGTGAATTCTTCTTAATGGAAAAATAAGACATCCACTGAACATTACCTGCCAGGGTTCTACATTTTGGGATGCGAGTTTGTCCTTATCCTTCATGGCTCTGTAGTTGGATCTAGATGTGTAACAGTTGTGTAAGGCATATGCCAAGGCATGGACAGCATTATAGATGGTGTAACTGTGGCCAGTCATACTCATTTCAAACATAGAAGCAGGGAGATTCTCTAGCATTTCCTGTCCTGTACATTTTACATCAGTATATTTTGCTGTATCAGAATTTGGCAGGAAGCATTCAAAAGCTTGCTCCCAGAAATCTGTGATAAAGCCATCACCTTTTGCACCAGAAGGGTTGATACTCTGAAGAAATGTTTGAAAGGCTGGGAGAGGTTTGGAATGGACTGTGAAGGAAAGCGAACCATGGAACATTTGTATATCAAAAGCCTTGTGAAACGCCAGTAAAGTAAAATCAATTTGGGCTGTAGTAATCCACACTTTCCCTGCACTGATATTCTTTAGATAGTCACCATCTGTTGCAATAAAATATGTTGTTGCTATTACGGTAAATGCCAACCACATGATGATTAAGTTTTCCCCATATATAACAAACACCTTGGCTTTTCTTTCCTTGAAAATAGTAATAGGACTGATTGCCAAATCAAGATTATGAAGCAGTTTAACAAAATAGCCGTATTTGTCAATTCTTTCTGTGGATTCTGAACAAATTCCATTTTGGGAAAGCATTGGCTCCAAAGTCTGCAAGAAATGATCTCCATGATCATCATCAACCACAATAAGTACAACCCATTTCCACATGAAATGGAGAAGTAGCTGGATTATCCCTTGGTATTGAAAGGCTTCATTGGGAACCATGTGATAAAATGCAGGGAAACGAAATTCCTCACTCACCAGCGGTTGAGATGAGACATAAGCAAACTAGAAGAAGGAAGAAAAAAGCACAAGAGAGAAAGAGAAATAGAGAGAGGGATGAGGGTGAATAATTCTATCCAAGTCCCTTTTAACCATTGCTTTCTAGGGTGGAGCTACTCTGCAGAAACAGTGCAATTTGACACCACTTTAACTGCCCTGGCTTCACCCTACAGAATCCTTGGATTTGTATTTCTTTGGAACCACCAGTGCTCTTTGGCAGAGAAGAGTAAAAACCTTGTAAAACTTAAAATCCCAGAATTGCATAGGATGGAGGAACAACAGCACTTAACGTGGTGTCAACCTGAATAATCTCTACAGTGTAAATGCACCCATCCAGCAAAGCAGCTTATTATTATTATTCAGAAAACATATTCAGCATTATACACTTTTAAATAACAACCTAGAATTGTGTCCCTTTCCATTTAATAGAGGTCATTCCAAGGTAAAAGGTATAATATTGCTTTATATAAGCCTGCATATATCAGTTTTTTTATCAGTTTTTTCTGGTTTATTCTTGGTGAACCTCTCCTTCACATGGTCACTCTCCCTTTGAATAAATTCATCCTCTCGGCAGTTTAAACACAGAGGATTGGCTAAATTTTCAGTTCTAATTACAAAACCTTGGGAAGCACACATTTTTGGCTCAAAGGAGTGTGCAAAGAAAGCCATACAATATCACCCTTATATTTTTAAAAAACCATAACTCTCCCAAATTTCTGAACCATCACACTGAAAAACACAGTGCATGTATCATATATTAATTGAGAATATACCACATTTCCTAGTTTAAAATCAACTGGGTAGGCTTGATGGAAGAGGTAGGTCTTTAATAGGGATTTAAATTCAGACAGCATGTTTAGCTATTGAATCTCTCCTGGCAGGTCTGGGGTGGCAAAATGTCCTCTAGGTGACAGTAGCCAGTCCAGTCTTGGCTGGCTGAAGTAGATGCCTCTCCATAGGTAACCTGGACCCAAGTAGGTAACCTGGACCAAAAGAACTTTAAAGGTAATAATATATATGTTTCAGTGCAGTGTAGGCCTGCATGTGGATATTTGCACTATGCTGAGGGGTGCTGGACTGAGGGCTATGTTTCCAGCAAATGCTGAAGCTAGAAGACGGTCAGGAAGTCTCTCAATGGCCGCACCATACACAGGGTCTCACTCGGAGTTAGGGGACATCAAAGCAAAGCATTCAAGACCAGGCAGAAGAGGTGAATGCTGTTATCGAATGGGGGGAAACATGAAGTGCTAGCGTATGATGCCGTGATGTGATGCCATGAATTCCCCCTAGTAATGGCAAGCTGAGGCCCAGAGTGGTGTAGTGGTTTGAGTCCTGGACTACAAGCCACTGGGTGACCTTGGGTGAATCACACACTCTCAGCCCCAGAAATCTCTTTAATAGGTTAGCTTTACAGTTGCCATAAGTTGGAAATGACCTGAAGGCAAAACAACAACAACAAAATGGCAATGTCCATTCCTGAGTTGTTTTAACTTACCTGTGGAATCTTGTAAAGACTTACAATATCTGCTATGTAGAAAGAGGTATCAGAGCTCAGTCCTCCAATGACTCCCATTACATTTTTCTGGACTCCACATTTATAGCTGGGGAGAAACTGATTTGATTTAAAGAGAATGTCCAAAATGGTACGGTAGGTCATCTTTGAATTGGAATAGCTGTCACAGATGTGGAACCCAAGAGTGATGTTGGGCAGAATTTTTGGATTCTTATTGATCTTGTCCATAGAAAACACCAAAGCCAGGACATGTTGATAGAATTTTGTCACTATGCTGCAAATAAACTGGCATGAAGTTTCATGAGAAAATTAAACAAGACATAAATTCATTTCAGTACAATACTTTAAACTAACAATCTCCTTTGACATGGACAGCTGAATAGGGTGTGAGCAGATAAGGAGCTGAAAAGTATGAGGAAGAGGGAAGACGTAACATAGGAACAAATGTAGGAAACTGAAGAGATGGATCTGGGGAAGACAGAAATGACAACAGACTGGGCAATAAAAGGGTAGGCAACTGAGGCAGAGAGGGAAGAGAAGTAGGAAAATACTGGTGTGTTTGACATCCTCCACCCACATACATATATTTTAAAAATAAGTCTACTCTTTATTTTCCCCTTGAAACAATCACAGTGAAATGGATCCCATAGAAATACAAAGAGCTACAATAAGAAAATTAAAGATAGTTCCGTGAATGTGAGGGTTACTTACAAGGGGAACTCCAATGTCTCCTGAGAAGGGTGTTTATTGAACAAAATGTCAGGGAAAAAGTACTGGACATGAGACATCATTCCTCCAATGATCAGATCACCTGGCTGATACCAGTCCTGGGGAACATGTGTCGGATTGTTTCCAGTGCACTGAGAAGTATATAGTTTGCACTCCACATATATGGACAGGAGGAAAAAAAGCAGCCCTATCCTGATATTGGAGTGTCCACAGCACATAGATTGTCCATGTTCTCTGTGTAACATCATTGCCGCTACTTGCTTGATTTGGCCAAGATGGCATGGGTAGTAGAAAGAGATGCTTCTTGTCTCTCCCAAATGTTGACAGTATCAAAAAGCATACTATGCATGATGACTGAGAGAAATAATTTGAAACGTGACTTACACAAAGATAGAAGGAACCTGATGTAATATTCACTGTTACAGAGATCCTGATATACTTAGAAAGACTTCAGATGGATCCCTTCCCACCCTTTGGCAAGCCACTGGTGACTCAACCAGTGAATTATGGGCCGGTCAATTATAATGCTTTTGTTAATTATACTGATTTTGACAACAGGGAAGGAGACCTAGACTTTGGCAATTATTTCAATGATATATAATTCAAGGCAGAACTGCTGAAGCAAATATGTTTATCATATCTCGCTGATAACACTATGCCTCCACTATGCAGCGAGACTGGAGGACTTTGGGATAGTTAGCCAATGTAGGCAAGGCCAGAGGCCGCATCTATACTGCAGAATTAAAGCAATTTCTCCTCTCTTTAATGGTCATGACTCAAGACCATGGAATTCTGGGATTTGTAATTTTGTGATATATTTTTTTCTGTTAGAGAGTTCTGTTGTCGAACAAATTGAGCCCACACAGGGGACACTTTCCAGTCTTATAAAGAATAAATTTTCTGGCCTACAAAGAGAGGACATTCTTTAAAATAAGGGATACTTTCCAGTTCTATAAGGAATAAGCTTTCTGGACTTCAATTGGGGACATTCCTTATAGTAAGAGGCAACTTCCAGTCTTATAAGGAATAATCTTTTTGGACTTCAGATAGGGACAATACTCACTGGGCAAACTTAGACTGGTGACTGTGGGTCAAAGCGAGATTTAGGTGTGAACCATAGAGGCGGAGGAAACGGATACTCTTGCCTGCCATTTTCTAATACCAATTCCTTCACCTCATTCCCAAAATATTGCACGGGGCACCAGGGGATGTCCCAGACACAGCTGAAAGGGAGATTCCTTCAAAAGAGTTCCCCAATCCGTGGCATGAGTTTTCAGGGATGAGAGAAGAGACCAAAAAGTTTAAGTTACACTTGTTTAGATTTTGATCAATGCCACTCTCATGACCTGGCCTACTTTGCAAGGTTGCTGTGAGGGTGAATGCCACCTTGAGCTTCTTAGGTGAAGTCTGGGATTTCAGCCTAACTAGTTGTAAATAGTTTGCTTATGGAAAAATGTGTTTTCTCTGTAGAATTGCTTGGGACCACCAAGTACAGTA
This sequence comes from Urosaurus nigricauda, assembly GCA_034509955.1. Classification (NCBI taxonomy): domain Eukaryota; kingdom Metazoa; phylum Chordata; class Lepidosauria; order Squamata; family Phrynosomatidae; genus Urosaurus; species Urosaurus nigricauda. The sequence continues at coordinate 7,354,995 of JAOEGL010000006.1, forward strand.
AATTGAGAACCAGTGTGGTGTTATGGTTTCAGCGTTGGACTAGGACTCTCAGAGGCTCCTCAATCAGCCATGAAAACCCACTGTGTGACCTTCGGCAGGTCCCAGGATTTCATAGATCTAGATCACTTAATGTGGTGTCCACCTACATTATTTGCACAGTGGAGAAAGGGGTAAAAAAAAATCTTCCAACAGACTTTCAAACATTTTAATTTGCTGATATGAAAGACAAAAAACTTGTTCAACCTGAGGCATTCTCTCAGGTATTATGGTCATTACATGTCATCACAAGCAATTGGAATTCAGACCAGAAATATATTGTAAGCCACTGCAGTTCTTTTAAGACTGGCATGATAAACTCTCTATATGGTGCTCCTGTCAGCCGTTTAGCTACTGCACCTTGTATGAGCTGCAGCTTCTGAGTTTTCTTCAAGGACAGCCCCACATATAGTGTATTACATTAGTCTAAATATATGTTTCCAAGTAGGGATGCCCCATCCTTTTTCTGTGTGTGTGTGTGTTGCCTGCTAACTTATGACGACCCCTTGAATTTCATAGTACTTTCCCAGGGAATGTATTTGTTAATGCCTTCTTTTAAAACATAGCCTCCATCACTTGGTATTCATGGTGGTCTTCCATCTAAGTACAAACCAGGCCTGTCACTGCTTACCTGGTGTCTTTAAGGTATTCCAGCTCAGTGTTCAACCCTTTATGCATACCTATTTAAAGGATATTGCCATATTCTCTTCCATTTACGCCCCCAAATATGGCCTTTTAATGTGTTTAATTTTTAACCATCACCACCATAATCTTTACTGAGCTATCACACTTGGATGCTATCCCATTTTCCATGTTGAAGCAAAATTAAACTGCCATTTCCCACTTCTATTGAGTAAAATGCATTATCTTATTCTTTGCAACAAAATTCTTGGAACCCTGTTCATACCTTTAGACTGTCCACATAGAAGAAACAATCCACTTTGACCCCACTTTAACTGTCCAGGATCAATTATTCTGTGTTTTAACAAAACAACAACAACAACAACAACGAAAACAATCCAAAACTGTGGCTAGCTATTGTGTATTTGTTTGCTATCTGATTCATTTAGTTATTTATTTGTTTATACATATGAAGAGAAAGACTGATTAGAAATGAAGCCTTTAAAAAATTAATTATGAGGCTGTGCAGACCGCTCCTGAAGGTGTGGCCTGCAGCCACCTCCATTTTTGCAAGATTGGTGGTATGGCAACCACACGCCGTGGCCCCAATCTGACTGCTTCTTACGCCCTGGAAGGCGCACTGTAGCTGCTGGTGCTGTGGCTTTACAATGCTTCTTTGGTGTTGTGTCATCTAGACACAGTGCCATAGGAACACCGTAATACTGCACACCATGTGGCATGGTGTTAGGTATCACGCCGGCCTGGGGACGGAGTTGGGGTATGCATCGTGTTGACGCCCTGCCCTGACTCTGACCCCCAGCCGGCCAAATATGCCGGTCTGCACAGCCCCTTTGCCCCTTTTGCATTAGCTGCTCCCTTTTGTTCAAATCGGGCCTTAGTAGAATAATGTAGCATTTGGGGAAAAAGATACAGCAGAGTAATGCAGCGCCTGAGGCCAAGATAGAGAAGATCTCCACGGCTACCATATCCCTTCCTCTTGTGCTGAAGTAGGCTGGAAGAAAAGACAGCCAAACACTGCAAAAGACCAACATGCTGAAAGTGATGAATTTGGCTTCATTAAAACTTCCAGGTAACTTCCTGGCCAGAAAGGCCACAGTGAAGCTGACAATGGCCAGAAAGCCCATGTAGCCTAAGACGCAGTAAAACATGGCGACGGACCCTTCATTACATAACAGTATAATTTCTCCAGGCAGTGAATGCATGTCCAAATCTGGGAATGGAGGAGAAGTGAAGAGCCAGAGAACACAAAGCCCAGCTTGACAACTGGAGCAGGAAAGGAGAATGGAATATGCCAGTCTTTTCCCCAGCCATCTCCTCATCTGTGATCCTGGTTTAGTAGCCATGAATGCCAAAACGACAGATATGGTTTTTGCCAAAATGCTTGAGAGGGCGATAGAGAAGACGGTGCCAAAAGCGGTTTGTCGGAAAAGGCAGCATGTCTTACTAGGCACACCGATGAACAGCAAGGAAGAAAGGAAACACAAGAGGAGGGAGACGAGGAGAACGTAAGTGAGACTGATGTTGTTGGCTTTGACTATAGCGGTGTCTCGGTGTAAAATGAAGATTCCAAGCACGAGAATTGTGATCAGTGATAACACAAACCCAAAAAATGTGGAAACAATGGCCAGAGTATCCCCAAAAGCTAGAAAGTTTGGACTTTTCGAAATGCATTGATTGTGGAATTTGTTTGCGTAGTGACTTTCTGGACACCTGGCACAGGTCTCCTTGTCTGAAAAAAAGCAAACACACAAGTTTCAGCTTTAAAAAAAAAGCATAATTTTTTCCAATTTTTTTTCCAAAATTAAATTCTGCTGTATTGGGATGATGATGATGATGTTTATTTATATCCCACCTTCCTCCCAGTACATGGACTCAAGCTAATGAAGCCCCTTCTTATATGCAGCTTCAGACTGTTGCCAGTCACCAAAAATCTTCTTAAAGTTGGTGTTCTTTTGAACAATCCACTAAAAATGTGAATTGTATGTGGTTGGTTTTGGGTACAAAAATCTTCACTATATGTATCTCACAATTGTCGGGAATGTGAAATTAACAATTAATAGATCATTGCATGCTTTCAAGATCACAAAGCCTCCCATTTTGACATCAAATTCTTCTTGCAACCTTTTATTTATAATAGAAAATATTACATGCCTTTCAAAATATTTTCCTCAGGATCATCAATATGAAGTATCTACAATATCTATAAACAGTATGAATATTGTTGATGTGTGCCATCAAATAATTTCCAACTTTTAGTGACCCTAAGAAAAATGTATCATGGGGTTTTCTTGGCAAGATAAATTCAGAAAATGTTTGCCTTTATTTTACTCTATGGCAGAGAGGGTGTGGAGATTCAAATCCTGATCTCAAGAGTTATAGTCCAACGCTTAAACCACTACAACACACTAGCCCTCAAGTAAGACTAATACATAATGCATAACAATATAATGCAGAAAAGTATGCCGTACCTGTCTGATTTGTGAACATCCCATCTGGACATGGAGCACAATCATAACAACAGAATTTCTTCCGCTCTATCTTTTGCTTCCTGTAACCTGGATGGCAGTGGCTGTTGCACAGAGAAAGGGGTGGTACCTATTCCAAAGTATAGAAGGAGTTTAGCAAGAGAAAAAAGTTTGGGAGATTCATCTCACACTGAATAATCTAAGAGTAAACGGGTGGGACAATGAGATGGGATGAAAGAAACTTCAAAATACAGATAATGAAAAAATACAGGTTGCACGTAATATCTTATATTCTCAATGGCCATCCTTTTCAACAGACTGGACAAGAAGCTGAGCATTTCATTGAAGACCCCTAAATATTTCTCAGACAGTGGTTCTCAAACTGTGGGACAGGACCCCCGGGGAGCACAAGCCTTGCTCATAGGGGTGTGTGTGTGTGTGTGTGAGACTTGGAGGCCCTGATCCTCCTCCTCCTCCTCCTCTTCTCAGCTGCCCCTGCCTGAAGGAGGACAGCAGTGAATTTTTCTGGATTATGACCTCTCATTAGGCTGATCCTAAGCCTCCCAGAAGGTGGTATTTGACAGTGTCGAAAACAGATCACACAACCATGGATCACCAAAGCACTATCATGAGCAAAATAGTGAAAGAAATGATGCCAAACCAGTATGCATCCATTCTTCAACTAGTGGGATGGTGACGGGATAACAGGATGGTGCGATAATATTCTCTCTCTCTCATATATTATGATTGAGTGTGTACATAACTGTGCACACTGATGTATGTGATTGTGGCTGTGTGTGAGACAGTTTGTGTAAATTTTTATAGAAAAAGTAAAGGTAGTTCCTTGACGTAAGTATACTAAGCCGAAGAGCCAACATTTTCAGATCACTTTTCTGGTGATCCTGTGGCCAGTATGACTGCAATGAATGCTTTTACCTTCCCGCTGAGAAGTGGTACCCAGTTATCTACTTGCATTTGTATTCTTTCGAACTGCTAGGCTGGTAGAAGCTGAGAGTAATGACAGGAGCTCAACCCACCATGCGGCACTCAGGCTTTGAACTGCCAACCTTCTGATGTTCCGGTCATCATAATTGTCATCTTAACCACTAAGCTACCGCATCCCTTAAATTTACACATGTGTTAAGAACTGAATTTATTTAAATAAAACTATTCTAATTTGAATGATGTTGCTTTCTTATAAAAAGTTTAAAATAAGAATATTCTTGACTGTGCAATTGAAAATATGCGCACTAAAAAAAAAATAGTTTTATTAATATATTACATTGAGGAGCGGAGATACCTCTACATAGAGATGTAAAGCGGATCACAGGGGTAAAAAGTTTGAGAACCATGTTTTTAGAGATTGCTTAAGACAGTAATGATAGGAAGTTTTATATATCTTCTGCTAGACACTGTTCCTTGTTAGCAGAAGAGGTCTTCTTTAATAATCATGGTCCATTTTTGGGATTATCTAACTGTTGTTGTATGCCTTCAACAGTTGGCAACCCTAAAGCTATTTCTTGGCAAGATTTGTTCAGAGGGGTTTTTTCTTTTGGCTTCTCCTTAGGGTAAGAGTGTGTGACTTACCCAAGGTCAAGAGTGGGTTTCCATAGCTGAGTGGGGATTTGAACCCTTCTTTATTGCTACTGCCTTCTTATTTTATTAGAAGAACATGAATATATTTGTATTGAAATGCAGCTATTTCCCAACCTGAGCAAAATTTTGGTGCCACTGGATTTTGTCTTCATTAATGGTGAGCATTTTGCTTGGATGAGAATGAGTATTCAGACTTCCGACTTTCACTCGGACATAGGAATTATTTGGAAAAGTCACCAAATTTGTAATATCAAGCCCAGCCTCTAACTCTCCATGTTCATTAAATCTAATTTCATCCCCAGCGCTGTTGTTGAACAAGGTTCTCTGAATCAATGAATGGAGCTAGGCAATAAATAAATAAATAAATAAATAAATAAAGATACCAAGTGTCTACAAATTATCTCAGAATGCTGAGAGGTTTAGAACATTAAGTTCTTTGAATGATTGAGATTGTACAGCTTTAAGAGAAAAACTGTTTTGTAAAACAGGTTGGGTCTTCCTCATCTGTAATTCTATAAATGAAAACATTTTTCATCCATGGCTGATATAGACACCTTTACTTCCTGATACCACAGTGTACACAAACTTTGTTTCATGCACAAAAATATTTTTAAATTAGATAAAATTACCTTCAAGGTAAATGTGAATGGTATATGACAAATTAATGAATTCTGTGTTTAGATTAGGGTCACATTTCCAGGATATCTCATTAGGTATGCATGTGCAAAAATAGGTATTGCAAAATCAATCAATCAATCATCTACCTAAGCACCTCTTATCCTAAGAATTTCAGATATAGGAGTCTCTTCCTTTATAAGATTATTACAACTAATTGCAGACAATCAGACTGAAGCAAAAATGAAAAAGAATTATATCATCACCCATCGGTGGTAGTGGTAAGTAAGATCTATGTTAGAGAAATAAGGATTCAAAATAGTTGCATGATTTCAACCATTCCAAGAAAGGAAAGTACTTTCAGAAGACTATGAAGAGAAGACACTTCATTATGCATAGAGTTTTAGTGTTCACGGGTATACAGACCACAGCCGATCACACAGTTACTGTACATTATTTCAGTCCATAACTTTATGGAAATACATAGGATACGAACAAATATTACCTGCCAGGGTTCTACGTTTTGGGATGTGAGTCCATCCTTGTCCTTCATGGCTCTGTGGTTGAATCTAGATGTGTAATAGTTGTGTAAGGCATGTGCCAAGGCATAGACAGCATTATAGATAGTGTAACTGTGTCCAGTCATACTCATTTCAAACATAGTGGCAGGAAGGTTCTCTAGCATTTCCTTTCCTGTACATTTTACATCAATATATTTTGCTGTATCAGAATTTGGCAGGAAGCATTCAAAAGCTTGCTCCCAGAAATCTGTGATAAAGCCATCACCTTTTGCACCAGAAGGGTTGATACTCTGAAGAAATGTTTGAAAGGCTGGGAGAGATTTGGAATGGATTGTGAAGGAAAGCGAACCATCGAACATTTGCATATCAAAAGCCTTGTGAAATGTAATTAAAGTAAAATCAATTTGGGCTGTAGTAACCCACACTTTTCCTGCATAGATATTCTCTAGATATTCACCATCTGCTTCAATAATATAGGTTGTTGCCAGTACAGCAGAGGTCAACCACATGATGGTTAAGCTTTCTCCATAGATAACAAACACTTTGGCTTTTCTTTCCTTGAAACCAGAAATATGACTGAATGCAGCAGTGATAAGATCAGGCAGCCTATCAAGATACACGTATTTGTCAATTCTTTCTGTGGATTCTGAACAAATTCCATTTTGGGAAAGCATTGGCTCCAAAGTCTGCAAGAAATGATCTCCATGATCATCATCAACCACAATAAGTACAACCCATTTCCACATGAAATGGAGAAGTAGCTGGATTATCCCTTGGTATTGAAAGGCTTCATTGGGAACCATGTGATAAAATGCAGGGAAACGAAATTCCTCACTCACCAGCGGTTGAGATGAGACATAAGCAAACTAGAAGAAGGAAGAAAAAAGCACAAGAGAGAAAGAGAAATAGAGAGAGGGATGAGGGTGAATAATTCTATCTAAGTCCCAATGTTTTCTTTTGTATTGATTTACGGGGAACATACACTGTAGAAACAATGCAGTTTGGCACCACTTTAATTGCCATGGCTCCATCTTACAAAATCCTTGGAGTTGTATTTTTGTGAGTCAACAGTGCTCTTTGGCAGAGAAGGTTAAACACCTTGTAAACCTCGAATCCCAGGATTCTATAGGACGGAGGAAGAACAGCACTTAACTTGGTGTCAAACTGAATTATCTCTACAGCGTAGATGCACCCATCCAGCAAAGCAGCTTATTATTATTCAGAAAATATTTTCAGTATTATAACCTTTTAAATGACTACTTAAAAATTGCATCCTTTCCCCTTCAATAGATGTCATTCCCAAGGTAAATGGTGTAATATTGCTTTGTATAAACCTGCATAGATTGATTTGTCAGTATTTCTGATTCATTCTAGGTGAACATCTCCTTCACATGTTCATTTTCCCTTGAGTAGGTTCATTCTCTAAGCAGTTTAAACAGCGAGGACTGGATCCATTTTCAGTTCTAATTACAAAACCTTGGGAAGCACAACTTTTTAGCTCAAAGGAGTGTGCTAAGAAAGCTTCATGTTACCACCTTAATGTTTTCAAAAACCGTAGCTCTCCCCAGTTTCTGAACCATCATTTCAGATACCAGAAAGAGAAGGCAGAGATATGTATATGATTAGTGGGCCCCCAGAGCCGGCCCTCATATTAGGCTGAGTGTGGAACTCAACTTAAGGGTAGAATGTGAGGGCACGGCATTTCCGCAGCACCTTCCCTTCTAAGAAGAATTCACCAGCAGCTATAGGGAAAAGCATGCTAGCCACTCTTTGGCTGAAATTCAGTTATAGATATTTGTGTTTGGAAGTGTCCCTCACATGTCCCTTTTCTTTTGTTGGCCTCTATGATATTTGCTTTTTTCAATGTCCACAGTATACACAATGTCCCACTTGGAGTTAGGGTGCATCAAAGCAAAGCATTCACAGCCAGGCAGAAGAGGTCAATGCCATTATCAGAATAGGGGAAAACATGAAGTGCTAGTGTATGATGCCATGATGGGATGCCATGATTCTTCCTAGTAATGGCACGTTGGGTGCCAGAGTGGTGCAGTGGTTTGAGTGTTGGAGTACATGTCTGGAGATCAGGGTTCAATTCTCTGTTTGGTCAGGAAAACCCACTGGGTGACCTTCTCCTAGTCACACAATCTCAGCCCCAGAAAACCCTGTGAGAGATTAGCTTAAGGGTCACCACAAGTTGGAAATGACTTGAAGGCACACAACAACAACAAAATGGCAATGTCCATTCCTGAGTTGTTTTGACTTACCTGTGGAATTTTGTAAAGACTTACAATGTTTGCTATGTACAAAGAGGTATCAGAGCTCAGTCCTCCAATGACTCCCATTACATTTTTCTGGACTCCACATTTATAGCTGGGGAAGAACTGATTTGATTTAAAAAGAATGTCCAAAATGGTGCGGTAGGTCATCCTTGAATTGGAATAGCTGTCACAGATGTGGAACCCAAGAGTGATGTTGGGCAGAATTTTTGGATTCTTATTGATCTTGTCGACAGAAAATACCAAAGCCAGCATATGCTGATAGAATTTTGTCACTATGCTGAAAATAAACTGCCATGAGGTTTCATAAGAGAATTAAACCATACACAAATTCATTTCAGTACAATATTGTACTGAAATCTAACAATCTCATCTAACACGTCTACCTATCAGTAATAGAGTGTGAACAGATAAGGAGCTGAAAAGTATGAGCAAGAGAGAAGAGGTAGCATAGGACCAAAAAAAAAAGGAAACTGAAGAGATGGATCAGAGAAGACAAAAATAACAACAGATTGGGGAATAAAAGGGTAGGCTATGGCAGAGAGGGAAAAGAAATAAGGAAAGAATTGGTGTGTCTGCCACCCTCCAACCACATCTATTTTAAAAATAAATCTACTCTTTATTTTCCCTTGAAATAATCACAGTACAATGGATCCCACAGAAATACAAAGAGCCACAATAAGAAAATTAAAGATAATTCCATGAATGTGAGGGTTACTTACAAGGGGAACTCCAGTGTCTCCTGAGAAGGGTGTTTATTGAACAAAATGTCAGGGAAAACGTAATGAATATGAGACATCATTCCACCAATGATCAGATCACCTGGCTGATACCAGTCCTGGGGAACATGTGTCGGATTGTTTCCAGTGCACTTCAAAGTATGTAGTTTGCACACCACATATGTGGACAGCAGGAAAAAAAGCAACCCTGTCCTGATGTCGGAGTGTCCACAGCACATAGATTGTCCACGTTCTCTGTGTAACATTATTTCTGCCACCTGCTTGATTTGTCCATGATTACATGGCTGGTGGACACTCTTCTAAAGCATGTCCTAGGAAGAGATGCATCTTTTCTCTCCCAATTGTTGACAATCTCCAAAAGGCTGCTATGAATGATGATTGAAAGAAATAATTTGAAACGTGACTTACACAAAGTCAGAAGGAATCTGATACAATAACAGCAATTCCTAGGACCCTGATATACTCAGAAAGACTTCAGAGGGACCCCCCCCCCCACCTTTCAGAAAGCCACTGGTGACTCTCAACCTGTGAATTATGGGCTGGTCAATTATAATGATTTTGTTAATTATACTGGCTTTGACAATAGGGATGGAGACCTAGACTTCAGCAATGATCTCAGTGATGCATAATCCAAAGCAGAATTGCTAAAGCAATCATATTTTTGATCCCTGATAACACTGTGCTTCCATTGTGTAAACAGGATTCAGAGGGTCTGGGGGAATTTTGGGCATTTAGTCAATGTAGACATGGCTAGAGGCTGCATCTACACTGCAGAATCAATGCATTGACATGTATTTAATGGCCATAGCTCAATGCTATGGAAATCTGGGATCTGTTATTTTGTGCTATATTTAGGCTTTTATGTTAGGGAGCTTTGTTATCACAACAAATATTTTCCTAAAGTATAGTCCCCCCCCCCCCCCCCCAGATAGGGGACAACCTCCAGTCTTACAAGGGATAACCTTAAATAGGGAACATTAGGGCTGTACTGACTGGCATATGGGCTGACCTGTACGTGAGGTGAGGGCTGAGTGTCTGCACACTTCCCGGGTGCCATATTGGCACACGCCCATCCATATGGCACTCCAGGATTATACACGCTGGGCGTCATCATGGCACTTCTTCTGGGATGCAAAAAGAAGCTCCTTTTAGGGGCTCCTTTTTGCTCCCTCCGGAGGCTGAGGCATTTGATTTTCGTGGCCTCCATCTGGGCCAAAAAGGGGAGGCGTTCAGCTACCATCTGTGCAGCTCCATTCTTTTTAATAAAAGACACCTTCCAGTCCCATAAAAATAAGTTTTCTGGCCCACAAATATGGGACATTCCTTATAATAAGGGACACCTTCCAATATTATAAAGAAAAAGCTTTCTGAACTTCAGATTGGGCATATTCCTTACAGTTAGGGACACCTTCTAGTCTTATATGGAAAATGATTTCTGGACTTCAGGTAGGAGACAATACTCACTGGGCAAACTTGGACTGTGGGTCACAGCTAGATTTATGTGTGAATGGCAGAGACGGAGGAAACAGATACTCTTGCCTGTCATTTTCTAATACCAATTCCTTCACCTCAGTCCCAAAATATTTCATGGGGCACCAGGAGATGTCCCAGACAGAGCTGAAAGGGAGATTCCTTCAACTAGACACAGGCTGCAAAATCAAAACAGACCCCTTCAATAGAGTTCCCCAATCCGTGGCATGGTGTTTTCAGGGAGCTGAAGTGGCTGCTTTCGGATGAAGGAAGAAACCAAAAAGTGTATTTCTATCAGGCCAAGCTACACTTGTTTGAATTTTGATCAATGCCACTCTCATGGCCTGGCCTATCTTGCAAGGTTGCTGTGAGGGGCAATGCCACCTTGAGCTTCTTGGGGGAAAACTTGGATGGGCATGTAATCCAGGCTAGCTAGTTGTAAGTGATTTGCCTACAGAAGAATTGGGTATTCTCTGTAGAATTGCTTGGGACCATCAAGTGATTTGAGAACCTGTGTGGTTTTCTGGTTTAAACATTGGACTAGGACTCTCAGAGACTCGGGGTTGAAGTCCTCGCTCAGCCATGGGATCCCACTGAGTGGTCTTGGGCAGGTCCCAGGATTTCATACATCTAGATCACTTAGGGCCCATTCCCACTTGCAGAAAAACCTGCATTGGAACCGGGCTGTGCTCTGCTTATGAAGGCAATTCCAAAAAGCCCGTCATTCACACTATGAAAAGGAACCTTGTTTGGAACCGCTTTCTTAGCTGGGAACACTTGTTGTTCCCACTGGAGCTGCCATGTAAGGTGACAGCCCTTAACACTTCATCCCCTTCCTGCAGGGAATTTTTTTTAATGGGGGGGGGGGTATTGATTGCGAAATCAATCTTGTGCATTTGCAATCTTGTGTATTTGGGAACTTGCGCATTTGTGATCTTGTGCAATTGTGATCTTGTGCCTTTGTGATCAGTATAATGAAGAAAAAGAGAAAAAAGGAAGGAAGGGGGGAAGGAAGGAAGGAAGAAAAGAAGGAAGGACCCCCTAGTGTGTGTTTTTTCTTTTTCTTCATTGTACTGACTGCAAATGCACAAGATCATAAATGCACAAGATCACAAATGCACAAGATTCCAAATGCACAAGATCACAAATGCACAAGATTGCAAATGCACAAGATTGATTTTGCGATCAATATCCCCTCCAAAAACAAACAAACAACACAATTCTGACCAGTGTTCCCACTTACTGGAAACACTTCAGAATCGTGTTGTCCAAAAAAGACCACTTTAAAACTAATGTCAGGAAAGCCTGGGCTATTTACTTTTAACCCGGTCCTTTCCTCCACTAACTGATCCGATGGGGATCAGAAGTTGATTTGAGTGTGAATGAGGGTCATATAGCTCACATCACACTTCGAATCAAAATGTAGTGGGAATGGGGCCTTAATGTGGTGTCCAATTACATTATTTCCACTGTGGAGATGCACCTCAAGAAAGGGGTCAACATCTTCTAACATATTTTCAAACATTTTAATTTGCTGAAATCAAAGACAAAAAAGTTATATCTGTGTATTATGGAAATTATATGTCATCACAGGCAATTTGAATTCAGAAGAGAAATGTACGGGCAGACAGTCCAATTCTTTTAAGACTGTTATGATACATTGTCTATATAGTATATAGCTATATTGAGCTGCTGCCTTTTGTACAAGCTGCAGCTTCTGAGTCTTGTTCAAGGAGAGCCCCACATACAGTGCATTACAGTAGTCTAACTATATGTGACCATGTAGGAGTGCCCAATCCTTGTGTGTGTGTGTGCCTAAGTTGCCTGTCACCAACCCTCGAATTCCTCCTTATAATGTATTCAATTTTTTAACCATCACAACCATCTTCTTTCCTGAGCTCCATAAACTACCCTATCACACGAGGATACTATCCCATTCTCCATGCTGGTGCAAAACTCAACTGCCATTTTCAACTGCAATTTTCCACCTCCATTGAGTAAAGTGCATTATCTTATTCTTTGCAACAACATGTCTCGGAGCAGCCATATTTATGCCTTTAGGCTACCAACACTGCAGAAGCAATCCAGTTTGACACCGCTTTAACTCTCATGGCTCAATACTGTGGAATTCAGGAATTCTAGTTTTGTGAGACATTTAGCCTTCTCTGTCAGAGAGTTCTGGTGCCACAACAAATTACAGTTCCCAGAATTCCATAGCATTGAGCCATGGCAGTTAAAGCACTGTCAAACTGGATCATTTATGCAGTGCAGGTGCAGCCCTTGTTAGCTATCAGATCTTACTAGCCACAGATGAAAATACATATGACAAGGAAGAGATGGAACAGGATCTTCCTTCTTTTACCCATGTTGGAGTTTGCTGAAGTATGATCATTCTATGCCAAATTGACCTAAAAAGAGCCAGAGACAAAGAGTTTCCTTTGCACAAACCAAAAACTTCCATTCATCTATTGATCCATAGAGGTTTCCTGAAAAATGGAGAATAGGTTTGGAAGGAAGGATGGTAATGTCCCTCAAACAACTGCAGACCTATTATGTGTTTTAACAGAAGAACTGTGGCATGGTAGCTGCTGTGTATTTGTTTGCTCTCTCATTAATTTAGTTGTTTATTCATTTACTATGTATTTTGTTCATATTGGAAGCTATCTTGATCCATCCAGAGAGGCGGGATATAAATAAATAAATAAACATGTGAAGATAAAGACTGAATAGAGATGAATTCTTTAAAAACCTAATTATGTCCCTTTTGCATTATATGCTCCCTTTTGTTCAAATCGGGCCTTAGTAGAATAATGTAGCATTTGGGGAAAAAGATACAGCTGAGTAATGCAGCGCCTGAAGCCAAGATAGAGAAGATCTCCACAGCTACCATATCTCTTCCTTTTGTGCTGAAGTAGGCTGGAAGAAAAGACAGCCAAACACTGCAAAAGACCAACATGCTGAAAGTGATGAATTTGGCTTCATTAAAACTTCCAGGTAACTTCCTGGCCAGAAAAGCCATAGTGAAGCTGACAATGGCCAGAAAGCCCATGTAGCCTAAGACGCAGTAAAACATGGCGACGGACCCTTCATTACATAACAGTATAATTTCTCTAGGCAATGAATGCATGTCCAAATCTGGGAATGGAGGAGAAGTGAAAAGCCAGAGAACACAAAGCCCAGCTTGACAACTGGAGCAGGAAAGGAGAATGGAATATGCCAGTCTTTTCCCCAGCCATCTCCTCATCTGTGATCCTGGTTTAGTAGCCATGAATGCCAAAATGACAGATATGGTTTTTGCCAAAATGCTTGAGAGGGCGATAGAGAAGACGGTGCCGAAAGCGGTTTGTCGGAAAAGGCAGCATGTCTTACTAGGCACACCGATGAACAGCAAGGAAGAAAGAAAACACAAGAGGAGGGAGACAAGGAGAACGTAAGTGAGACCGATGTTGTTGGCTTTGACTATAGCGGTGTCTCGGTGTAAAATGAAGATTCCAAGCACAAGGACTGTGACCATTGATAACACAACCCCCCAAAAAGTTGAAACAATGGCCAAAGTATCCCCAAAAGCTAGAAAATTTGCACTCTTCGGAATGCATTGATTCTGGTATTTGTTTGGATAGTGATCTTCTGGACATCTGGCACAAGTTTCCTTGTCTGAAAAAGAAAGCAAACAAACAAGCGTCAGATTTTCAGAAAGGCATTATTGTTTCCAAAATTAAAAACTTCTGGATTGGGAGTCCACCACACAAGCTAAGGAATCTTCTTCTTATGCATCCTTCAAACTGTTGCAGATCCCCCAAAATGTTCTTAAAGTTGTTTTTCATTTGAACAATCCATTAAAACCCAGAAATACATCCGCTTGGTTGGGAATATACACTTGTCCTCCTCCTTTATGGACTTGGAGTCCATGGTTTTGATCCTTTGTGGATGGCAAGTGAGGAGGGATACAATGGCATGCACGCCTGTGGTGGTGCACACAGGAGCATGCTACCATTATAACCAATGGGGCTTGAATATCCATGGTATTTCTGATGTGAGTGGGTCCAGAACAGATCCCCATGAATCAGGAGGGATGAATGTAATCACAAACACCTTCTCTAGCCCATACTTCACAATGTCCATTAGTAAAAGTGGAATTGAAGGCTTTCATGGCCGGCATCCATAGTTTTTCGTGGAGCTTTTGGGCTATGTGGCCATGTTGTAGAAGACTTCCTTTCTGACATTTCATCAGCATCTGTGGCTGGCATCTTCAGAGAATGATAGCTTGGAAAAGGATTGGATACATATATCCTGTGTGGCCCTGGGAAGGAAGGAGTAATTTGCAAATGTATTGTTCTGTTGCTAATGGCAGACCTCAGGGTGGGAGGATATGCAAACAAGGATTAATTTCTGCTGGATTTTCTTCGTTGGTTTGCAAACCATTTGAAGGTTGTGTTTTTTCACCACTTTCCCTATTCTGTCTGTGACTCCTTTGGTGTATGGTAAAAATATCTTCCCTTTGGGTGGGTGCTTGTCTTGAGTGTTTTTATTGTGCTTCTTTTTTGTCTTGGGTGATGGTTGGAGTTCTTGTGCAGGTATCTGTCCGTAGTGTTCCTTCCTTTTTTTCCCCATTGTGAATTGGATGCTAGGGTGGATGTTGTTCAAATGGTTCAGAAATACAGTATTTCTGAACCATTTGAACAACATCCACCCTAACATCCAATTCACAATGGAAAAAGAAAAGAAAGGAAGACTACCATTCTTGGATGTCCTAGTCATTCGCAAACCAAACCAACGCTTGGGCCACACATTATACAGAAAACCTACACATATGGACAGATACCTGCACAAGACCTCCATCCATCATCCAAGACAAAAAAGAAGCACAATAAAAACACTGGTAGACCCGGCAAAACGTATCTGTGAACCCCACTTCTTGGAAGATGAACTGAAACACCTGGACTGGGCTCTACAGGCCAATGGTTACTCCAACGCAGATATCAGAAGGGCTGCCAGGCTCAGAAAAACCCAGAAGATTCAAGACAAGCACCCACCCAAAGGGAAGATATTTTTACCATACACCAAAGGAGTCACAGACAGAATAGGGAAAGTGGTGAAAAAACACAACCTTCAAATGGTTTGCAAACCAACTAAGAAAATCCAGCAGAAATTAATCCTTGTTTGCATATCCTCCCACCCTGAGGTCTGCCATTAGCAACAGAACAATACATTGGCAAATTACTCCTTCCTTCCCAGGGCCACACAGGATATATATATCCAATCCTTTCCCAAGCTATCATTCTCTGAAGATGCCAGCCACAGATGCTGGTGAAACGTCAGTAAGGAACTCTTCTAGAACATGGCCCCATAGCCCCAAAGCTCAAAAAAAAAAAAAAAAAAAAAAAGTAGAAGATTATTGCATGCTTTCAAGATCACAAAGCTGCCTATTATGACATCAGTTTCTTCTAGCAATGTTTTATTTCTAATACAATATATTACATGCCCTGCAAAATATTTTTCTCAGGATGTTCAACAGGAAGTGTCTACAACATCTATAAACATTATGAATATTGTTGTTGTGTGCCTTCAAGTAACTTCTAATTTATGGTGACCCTAGGAACAGGGGGTTTTTTTTTTGCAAGATTTGCTCAGAGGGGTCCCCCTTTGCTTTCCTCTAATGCAGAGAGGATGTGACATGCCCAGGGTCACCCAGTGGTTTTCCGTGGACAAGTGGAGATATGAATCCTGGTCTGAAGAACTGTAGTCCAATGCTCAAAACACTACACCAGACTGGCCCTCAAGTGAAAATGATAGATAATGCATAACAATATACACTCGTCCCTCCACATTTGCAGTTTTGACTTTTGCAGATTTTATTAATATATGCTCACTAGGAATATCTAAGTCCTCCAGCACAGGCTGTATGTTCAACTTTATCCAAAAGTCGCATTGAAAAATCTAGAGATTCCTAGAGAGAACTATCCACTAGGCATCTGTAGCTCTTCCAGAGCAATTCTATGGTCAATGTCTGGTAGGTTTACTACAGAGTTGCACTGGAGGACCTAGGGATTCCTAGAGAAGTGTTCTGACAGGTAAAAATGTAGTGGTTTTATTATTTGCAGTATTTCCACATCCACAGGGATCGTGTGTCCCTAACCCTAGCAAACATGGAGGGACGAGTGTGATGCACAACAGTATGTCATACCAGTCTGATTTGTGAACATCCCATCTGGACAAGGAGCACAATCATAACAACAGAATTTCTTCCGCTCTATCTTTTGCTTCCTGTAACCTGGATGGCAGTGGCCGTTGCACAGAGAAAGAGGTGGTGCCTATTCCAAAGTATAGAAGGAGTTTAGCAAGAGAAAAAATTGAGGGATTTATCTCACACTAAATAATCTAGAAATAAACAGGTGGGACAATGAGATGGGATAAAATGGAAAATATATAGGTTCCACTTAACATCTTATATTCTCAACAAGGTTGCAAAGCCATGCTTTTCAACAAATTGGACAAGAAAGTGAGCAATTCATTGAAGGCCCTTACATTCTTCTCAGACAGTGGATCTCAAACTGTGGGGCAGGACTCCTGGAGGGCACAAGCTTTGCTCATGGGGACTGAGACTTGGAGGCCCAGATCCTTCACTTTCTCTTTCTCCTCCTCCTCTTCCTCTTCCCAGCTGCCCCTGCCTGAAGGAGGAGAAGTGTAGGGAAGCTTTCTGGATTATGTCCTCTAATGGGGCTGATCTCAAGCCTTTCAGAAAGTGGCATTTGACAGTATGGAAAACAGATCACACAACCATGGATCTCCAAAGCACTATCGTGGATAAATTTGTGATATGAAATGATACCAAATTGGTATACTTTCACTCTTAAACTAGTGGGATTATGGCAGGATGACAGGACGGTGCAATAGTATCCCCCCCCCCCCCTTTACACACACATGCATTTTTTTTTACATACTCACATGTTTAACTGTGTATACTTGCATATAAAGGAGAGAATGAATGTTTCTGTGTGACAGAATGTGTGAGAGAGGAAATTGATATAAATGTGAGTGAAAAAAAGATGAAAGAGCATAACTGAATGTGTCCATAACTCTGAGGACTTAACATATGAGAATGTGGCTGTGTGAGAGACAGTATGTGTAAAATTTACATATGTGTTAAGTACTGAATTTATTGCCAGAAAAGTGTTCTAATTTGAACGATGTTATTATCTCATAAAACGTTTAAAACATGAACATACTTGAAAGTGCAAATGAAAGCACAAACCCTAAACAATAATCATGCGTCATTTTTGTTGTTGTGTGCCTTCAACTAATTTCTGGCTTATGGCAACCCTAAAGCAACCATATCATGGGGTTTACTTGGCAAAATTTGTTCACAGGGGTTTTTCCTTTGGCTTCCTATGAGGGTGAGTGTATGACCTACCCAAGGTAAGCCAATGGGTTTCCATAGGCGAATGGGGATCTGAACCCTTCTTTACTGCTATTGGCCTCTCATTTCACTGGATGACCATGAATATATTTGTATCTAAATGCAACTATTTGCCAACCTGAGCAAAATTTCGGTGCCACTGGATTTTGTCTTCATTAATGGTGAGCATTTTGCTTGGATGAGACTGAGTATTCACACTTCCGACTTTCACCCGGACATAGGAATTATTTGGAAAAGTCACCAAATTTGTAATATCAAGCCCAGCCTCTAACTCTCCATATTCATTAAATTTAATTTCATCCCCAGCGCTGTTGTTGAACAAGGTTCTCCAAACCAATGAATGGAGCTAGGCAAAAAGAATAAGAGAAACCAAGGGTCTACAAATTATCTCAAAATGCTGAGAACTGTCACACATTAAGTTGAGTGTCTGAGATTGTATTGCTTAAAGAGAAAAACAATCTTGTAATACAGCTTGGGTCTTCCTTATCTGGAATTCCAAAAAATGAAAAATTCAAAAATGAAAACTTTTTTCATCCATGACTGAGATAGACACCTTTGCTTTCTGATGGTTCAGTGTACACAAACTTTGTTTCATGCACAAAAATATTTTTAAATTTTTATAAAATTACCTTCAACCTAAATGTGTAAGGTATATATGAGAAATTAATGAATTCTGTGTTTATATTAGGGTCACATTTCCAAGATATCTCATTAGGTATGTAAAACAGTTATTGCAAAATCAATCAATCAATCAATCTATCATCTATCTAAGAACCTCTTATTCTAAGAATTTCAGATATAGGAGTCTCACCCTTTACAAGATTATTACAACTGATTGCAAACAATCAGACTGAAGCAAAAACGAAAAAGAATTATATCATCACCCATTGGTGGTAGTGGTAAGTAAGATCTATGTTAGAGAAATAAGGATTCAAAGTAGTTGCATGATTTCAACCATTCCAGGAAAGGGAAGTACTTTCAGAAGACTAAGACAATTCATGATGTGTAGAGATTTAGTGTTCACAGGTATACAGACCATAGCCGGTCACACAGTTACGGTATATTGTTTCTGTCCAGAACTTTATGGAAGTACTTAGTTGTGAAGAAACATTACCTGCCAGGGTTCCATATTTTTGGGTGCAAATCTGTCCTTGTCCTTTATGGCTCTGTGGTTGAATCTAGATGTGTAATAGTTGTGTAAGGCATGTGCCAAGGCATAGACAGCATTATAGATAGTGTAACTGTGGCCAGTCATACTCATTTCAAACATAGTGGCAGGAAGGTTCTCTAGCATTTCCTTTCCTGTGCATATTGTATCAGTATCTTTTGCTGAATCAGAATTTGGCATGAAGCATTCAAAAGCTTGCTCCCAGAAATCTGTGATAAAGCCATCACCTATTGCACCAGAAGGGCTGATACTCTGAAGAAATGTTTGAAAGGCTGGGAGAGGTTTGGAAGGGATCGTGAAGGAAAGCGAACCATGAAATATTTGCATATCAAAAGCATTCTGAAATGCAATTAAAGTAAAATCAATTTGGGCTGTAGTAACCCACACTTTCCCTGCATAGATATTCTCTAGATATTCACCATCTGTTTCAATAATATAGGTTGCTGCCAGTACAGCAGAGGTCAACCACATGATGGTTAAGCTTTCTCCATAGATAACAAACACCTTGGCTTTGCTTTCCTTGAAACCAGAAATATGACTGAATGCAGCAGTGATAAGATCAGGCAGCCTATCAAGATTCACGTTTTTGTCAATTCTTTCTGTGGATTCTGAACAAATTCCATTTTGGGAAAGCATTGGCTCCAAAGTCTGCAAGAAATGATCTCCATGATCATCATCAACCACAATAAGTCCAACCCATTTCCACATGAAATGGAGAAGTAGCTGGATTATCCCTTGGTATTGAAAGGCTTCATTGGGAACCATGTGGTAAAATGCAGGGAAACGAAATTCCTCATTCACCAAAGGTTGAGATGAGACATAAGCAAACTAGAAGAAGGAAGAAAAAAACACAAGAGAGAAAGAGAAATAAAGAGAGAGATGAGGGTGAATAATTCTATCCACGTCCCCTTTAACCATTGTTTTCTTTTGTATTGGTCTTGGGTGGACCTGCACTGTAGAAATAACAATTTGTCACTACTTTGACTGCCCTGGCTCCATCCTACAGAATAATTGGAGTTGTATTTTTATGAGCCGGATGTGCTCTTTGGCAGGGAAGGTTAAAAACCTTGTAAAACCTCAAATCCCAGGATTCCATAGGATGGAGGAACAACAGCACTTAACTTGGTGTCAAACTGAATGATCTCTACAGCGTAGATGCACCTATTATTACAGTATTCAGAAAACATATTCAGCATTATAAGCTTTTAAATGGCTACTTAGAATTGTGTCCTTTTCCATTCAATAAATGTCAAGGTAAATCATGCAGTATTGCTTTGTATAATAATAATAATAATAATAATAATAATAATAGTTTATTTATAGCCCGCTCCTCTGTACATACACTCAGAGCGGGGTACAAGTAAAAAACAAACAAACATAGATTAAAACAATCCCATGACCCGTTTCCAAACCTCCCACCCCTTAAAAATAGATTAAACAGCAATGATTAAAACAGTTATTTAAAAACATATAACTACATCCTAACCCTTCCTTATGCGGCCACGTCATAAGTGGGGATCAGAAACATGGGAGTAGGCAGGAAATCAAAGTCTGGAACCGAAGCCAGGGATAGGGAATTTCAGGGGAAGGCCTGCCGGAAGAGATGCGTCTTTAGGGCTTTTTTGAAGCAATCTAAAGATGTCATGAGACGCATCTCATCCGGCAGACCATTCCAGAGCTTGGGAGCGGTCGCAGAAAAGGCCCTCTGGGAGGTCTGTGCCAGCCTGGTCTTGATAGGCTGTAGTAGGTTCCTCCCAGAGGATCGAAGTGTGCGGGGAGGATTGTACGGGGAGAGGTGGTCCCTGAGATAAGATGGGCCCAAGCCATGTAGGGCTTTAAAGGTTAAAACCAGCACCTTGTACTGTGCCCAGAAACTAATTGGCAGCCAGTGGAGAGATTTAAGCACTGGAGTTATATGTTTTCTCCTAGATGTCCCAGTAACTAATCTGGCTGCCATGTTTTGAACCAATTGAAGTTTCCGGGTTAGGTACAAGGGCAGCCCCATGTAGAGCGCGTTGCAGTAGTCTAATCGTGAGGTGACCAAAGCGTGTACCACAGTTTCCAAATCCCTCATCTCCAGGAAAGGGCGCAGCTGGCGTATCAGCCGAAGCTGATAACAGGCACTCCTGACCGTTGCATTCACCTGACTAGTCATGTGAAGTGACGAGTCTAGGAGTACCCCCAGACTGCGAACAGAGTCCTTCGAGGATAGTGTGATTCCATCTAGGACCGGGAGTTGTATTCCCAGACCTGGTTTCGGGCCGGTGACTGTCAGTACCTCCGTTTTGTCTGGATTCAGTCTCAATCTGTTTTCCCTCATCCAATCCATTACCGCTGCCAGGCAGTCATTGAGAGAGGAGACGCCATCTGAGGTCTGAGCAGATGATCTGGTCATGGAGAAATATATCTGAGTGTCATCAGCGTACTGATGACACTGAGCTCCATGCCTGCATAGATTGATTTGTCATTTCTTTCGGACCTATTCTTGGTGAACCTCTCCTTCACATGGTCACTCTCTTCTTGAGTAGGTTCATTCTCTAAGCAGTTTAAAGAGAGAGGACTGGATCCATCTTCAGTTCTAATTACAAAACCTTGGGAAGCACAACTTTTTAGCTCAAAGGAGTGTGCTAAGAAAGCCGCATGTTACCACCTTTCTGTTTTCAAAAGCCGTAGCTCTCCCCAGTTTCTGAACCATCATTTCAGATACCAGAAAGAGAAGGCAGAAATATGTATATGATTAGTGGGCCCCCAGAGCCGGCCCTCATATTAGGCTGAGTGTGGAACTCAACTTAAGGGTAGAATGTGAAGTCACGGCATTTCCATAGCACCTTCCCTTCTAAGAAGAATTCACCAGCAGCTATAGGGAGAAGCATGCTGGCCACTCTTTGGCTGAAATAGAGTTATATATATTTGCATTTGTAGGTGTCCCTCACATGTCCCTTTCTTTTGTTGGCCTCTATGATATTTGCTTCTCTCAATGCCCGCACCATACAAAGTGTCTCACTTGGAGTTAGGGTGCATCAAAGCAAAGCATTCAAGACCAGGCAGAAGAGGTGAATGCTGTTATTGAATGGGGGGAAACATGAAGTGCTAGTGTAGCTGAGCTGAGGCCCAGAGTGATGTAGTGGTTTGAGTCTTGGACTACATCTCGGGAGATCAGGGTTCAATTCTCTGTTTGGCCAGAGAAATCCATTGGGTGACTTCTTGTGAATCACACACTCTCAGCCCCAGAACACTCTGTGAGAGGTTAGCTTAAGGGTCACCATAAGTTGGAAATGACTTGAAAGCACACAACAACAACAAAATGGCAATGTCCATTCCTGAGTTGTTTTAACTTACCTGTGGAATCTTGTAAAGACTTACAGTGTTTGCTATGTAGAAAGAGGTATCAGAGCTCAGTCCTCCAATGACTCCCATTACATTTTTCTGGACTCCACATTTATAGCTGGGAAGGAACTGATGTGATTTAAAAAGAATGTCCAAAATGGTGCGGTAGGTCATCCTTGAATTGGAATAGCTGTCACAGATGTGGAACCCAAGAGTGATGTTGGGCAGAATTTTTGGATTCTTATTGACCTTGTCGACAGAAAATACCAAAGCCAGGATATGCTGATAGAATTTTGTCACTATGCTGAAAATAAACTGGCATGAAGTTTCATGAGAAAATTAAACAAGGCACAATTTCATTTCAGTACAATACTTTAAACTAACAATCTCATCTAACATGGCCAGCTGTTAAGAATAGGGTCTGAACAGATAAGGAGCTGAAAACTATGAGGAAGAATCATAGAATCATAGAATCATAGAATCATAGAAGACATATCATGGAAACAAATGTAGGAAACTGAAGAGATGGATCTGGGGAAGACAGAAATGACAACAGACTGGGCATTAAAAGGGTAGGCAACTGAGGCAGAGAGGGAAGAGAAGTAGGAAAATACTGGTGTGTTTGACACCCGCCACCCACATACGTATATTTTTAAAATAAGACTACTCCTTATTTCCCCCTTGAAATAATCACAGTACAATGGATCCCACAGAAATACAAAGAGCCACAATAAGAAAATTAAAGATAATTCTATAAACGTGAGGATTACTTACAAGGGGAACTCCACTGTCTCCTGAGAAGGGTGTTTACTGAACAAAATGTAAGGGAAAATGTAATGAATATGAGACATGATTCCACCAATGATCAGATCACCTGGCTGATACCAGTCCTGGGGAACATGTGTCGGATTGTTTCCAGTGCACTTCAAAGTATGTAGTTTGCACACCACATATGTGGACAGCAGGAAAAAAAGCAACCCTGTCCTGATGTCAAAGTGTCCACAGCACATAGATTGTCCATGTTCTCTGTGTAACATCATTGCCTCCACCTGCTTGATTTCTCCAAGATTACATGGCTGGTGGGCACTCTTCTAAAGCATGTCCTAGGAAGAGATGTATCTTTTCTCTCTCAATTGTTGAGAGATGTTGAATGATGACTGAAAGAAATAATTGTTGACAGTCTCCAAAAGGCTACTATGAATGATGATTGAAAGAAATAATTTGAAACGTGACTTACACAAAGTCAGAAGGAATCTGATGCAATAACAGCAATTCCTGGGACCCTGATATACTCAGAAAGACTTCAGAGGGATCCCCTCCCACCTTTCAGAAACCCACTGGTGACTCTCAACCTGTGAATTATGGGCTGGTCAATTATAATGATTTTGTTAATTATACTGACTTAAAATAGGGAGGGAGACCTAGAGTTCAGCAATTATCTCAATGATGCATAATCCAAGGCAAACTGCTTTATTTTTGATAGGTCCCTGATAACACTGTGCTTCCATTGTGTAAACAGGATTCAGAGGGTCTGGGGGAATTTTGGGCATTTAGTCAATGTAGACATGGCTAGAGGTTGCATCTACACTGCAGAATTAATGCATTGACCTGTATTTAATGGCCATAGCTCAATGTTATGGAATTCTGGGATCTGTAATTTTCTGATATATTTAGGCTTTTATTTCAGGGAGCTTTGTTATCACAACAAATATTTTCCTAAAGTATAGATCCCCCCCCCCCCCCAGATAGGGGACAACCTCCAGTCTTATAAGGGATAACCTTAAATAGGGGACATTAGGGCTGTACAGACTGGCATATGGGCTGACCTGTACTTGAGGTGAGGGGCTGAGCGTCTGCACACTTGAAGCTCTTACCACACTTCCCGGGTGCCATTTTGGTACGCGCCCATCCATACGGCGCTTCATGATGACGCACGCTGGGTGCAGTGCCCAAATAGTGCAGCACGGAAAGGGCGTCATCATGGCACTTCTTCTGGGATGGAAAAAAAAGCTCCTTTTAGGGGCTCCTTTTTGCTCCCTCTGGAGGCTGAGGCATGTGGTTGTCGTGGCCTCCATCTGGGCCAAAAAGGGGAGGCATTCAGCTGCCATCTGTACAGCCCCATTCTTTTTAATAAAAGACACCTTCCAGTCCCATAAAATAAGTTTTCTGGCCCACAAATAGGGGACATTCCTTATAATAAGGGACAACTTCCAATATTATAAAGAAAAAGCTTTCTGGACTTCAGATTGGGGACATTCTTTACAGTAAGGGACACCTTCCAGTCTTATATGGAAAATGATTTCTGGGCTTCATGTAGGAGACAATACTCACTGGGCAAACTTGGACTGGTGACCATGAGTCAAAGCTAAATTTAGGTGTGAATGGCAGATATGGAGGAAACAGAAACCCTTGCCTGCCATTTTCTAATGCCAATCCCTTCACTTCAGTCCCAAAATATTGCACGGAGCACCAGGGGATGTCACTGACAGAGCTGAAAGGGAGATTACTTCAATTAGACACAGGCTGCAAAATCAAAACAGACCCCTTCAATAAGAGTTCCCCAATTCATGCCATGGTGTTTTCAGGGAGCTGGAGTGGCTGCTTTGGGATGAAGGGAGAGATCAAAAAATTTATTTCTATTAGCTCAAGCTACACTAGTTTGAATCTTGATCAATGCCACTCTCATAGCCTGGCCTACCTTGCATGGTTGCTGTGAGGGTGAATGCCACTTTGAGCTTCTTGGGGAAGTCTGGGATGGGCATGTAGTCAGCTAGCCAGAAATGGTTTGATCACAGAAAAAAAATGTGGTTTTTTTTTCTGTAGAATTGCTTGGGACCACCAAGTGATTTGAGAACCAGTGTGGTTTTCTGGTTTAAACATTGGACTATTACTCCCAGGGGCTCAGGGTTCACATCCTCACTCAGCCATCGGATCCCACTGGGTGACCTTGGGCAGGTCCTAGGATTTCATAGGAGGGATCTGCACCTCAAAAAAGGGGTCAAAATCTAACAGACTTTCAAACATTTTAATTTGCTGATATGAAAGACCAAAAAAAATGTCATCACAAGCAATTTGAATTTAGACAAGAAATGTATTGGCAGCCAGTCTAATTATTTTAAGATTGACATGATTCCCTGTCTATATGGTACTACCGTCAGCTGTTGAGCTGCTGCATTTTGTACTAGCTGCAGCTTCTGAGTCTTCCGCAAGACCAGTGCCACATAGAGTGCATTACAGTAGTCTAACTATGTGTGCCCATGTAGGAGTGCCCAATACTTGCGTGTGTGTGTGCCTAAGTTGCCTGCACCTTACAACACCCCCACAAATTTCATAGTGCTTTCTTAGGGAAGGTAGTTTGTTATCGCCTTTAAAAAAAATATAGGCCCCAGCAATTGGTTGTCTCCCATCTCAGTACAAACCAGGCCTGAGACTGTTTACCTTCCAATATCAGACAGGATCTGGTGTCTTCCAGGTTTTTTGGCCCAGTTTCCAACTTTTTATACATCTCTATTTATAGAATATTTCCACACTCTCTTACATTTACACCTCCCAAATTCCTCCTTCTAATGGCTTTAATTTTTTTAACCATCACAACACTCATCTTTCCTGAGCTACATAAACTATGCTATCATAACAGGATGCTATCCCATTCTCCATGTTGAAGCAAAATTCAACTGCAATTTTCCATTTCCATTGAGTAAAATGCATTGTCTTACCCTTTGCAACAAAATATCTTGGGTCAGTCCTTTTTACATATTTAGACTACCCACAATGCAGCAATAATCCAGTTTGACACCAATTGTCTGTCCTGGCTCAATGATATGGGATTATGGAATTCTAGTTTTGTGAGACATTTAACCTTCTCTGTGAGAAAACTCTGGTGCCACAATAAATTGCAATTTGCAGAACTCCATAGCATTGAGCTATGGCAGTTAAAGTGCTGTCAAACTGGATTATTTCTGCAGTGTGAATGCAGCCCTTGCTAGCTATCAGATCTTACTAGCCAAAGATGAAAATACATGTGACATGGAAACATGGAACTCATGTTGGAATTTGTTGAAGTATGATCATTCTAGGCCAAACCGACCTGAAGAGAGCCTTTGCACAAATCTAAACTTCCATACATCTGTTGATCCTTAGATGTTTCCTGAAACATGGAGAATAGGTTTGGAAGGAAGGATGGTAATATCCATCAAAAAACTGCAGACATATTATGTGTTTTAACATTGAAACTGTGGGATGGTAACTACTGTGCATTTGTTTGCTGATTTATTTAGTTATTTCTTTGTTTATATATGTGAAGAGAAGGAAATGAACAGAAACAAAGCCTTTAAAAACTAATTATGTCCCTTTTGCATTAGTTGCTCTCTTTTGTTCAAATCGGGCCTTAGTAGAATAATGTAGCATTTGGGGAAAAATATACAACTGAGTAATGCAGCGCCTGAGGCCAAGATAGAGAAGATCTCCACGGCTACCATATCCCTTCCTCTTGTGCTGAAGTAGGCTGGAAGAAAAGACAGCCAAACACTGCAAAAGACCAACATGCTGAAAGTGATGAATTTGGCTTCATTAAAACTGCCAGGTAACTTCCTGGCCAGAAAGGCCATAGTGAAGCTGACAATGGCCAGAAAGCCCATGTAGCCTAAGACGCAGTAAAACATGGCGACGGACCCTTCATTACATAACAGTATAATTTCTCTAGGCAATGAATGCATGTCCAAATCTGGGAATGGAGGAGAAGTGAAAAGCCAGAGAACACAAAGCCCAGCTTGACAACTGGAGCAGGAAAGGAGAATGGAATATGCCAGTCTTTTCCCCAGCCATCTCCTCATCTGTGATCCTGGTTTAGTAGCCATGAATGCCAAAACGACAGATATGGTTTTTGCCAAAATGCTTGAGAGGGCGATAGAGAAGACGGTGCCGAAAGCAGTTTGTCGGAAAAGGCAGCATGTCTTACTAGGCACACCGATGAACAGCAAGGAAGAAAGGAAACACAAGAGGAGGGAGACGAGGAGAATGTAAGTGAGACCGATGTTGTTGGCTTTGACTATAGCGGTGTCTTGGTGAAAAATGAAGATTCCAAGCACGAGAATTGTGATCAGTGATAACACAAACCCAAAAAATGTGGAAACAATGGCCAGAGTATCCCCAAAAGCTAGAAAGTTTGGACTTTTCGAAATGCATTGATTGTGGAATTTGTTTGTATAGTGGCCTTCTGGACACCTGGCACAGGTTTCCTTGTCTAAAAAAAGAAAGCAAAGAAGCAACTATCAGCTTTGTGAAAAAGAGTTATTGTTTCCAAAATTAAAAACTGCTGTATTAGCAGATGATGATGATGATGTTTATTTATATCCCACCTTCCTCCCAGTACAGGGACTCAAGCTAATAAAGCTTCTTCTTATGTGCGGCTTCAAACTGTTGCAGATCACCAGAAATCTTCTTAAAGTTGGTGTTCATTTGAACAATCCACTAAAAATGTGAATTATTTGTAGTAGATTTTGGCTACAATTACAAAAAGTTTCACTATGTGTATTGTGCAATTGCCAATAAACCATTGATGCCATAAACCATTAATAGATCATTGCATGCTTTCAAGATTAAAAGCCTCCCATTTAAACATCAGATTCTTCTAGTAACCTTTTATTTGTAATAGAAAATACTACATGACTTTCAAAATATTGTCCTCAAGAACGTCAATATGAAGTATCTAAAACATCTATAAATGGTATGAATATTGTTGATGTGTGCCTTCAAATAATTACCAACTTATAGTGACCCTAAGAAAAATGTATTGTGGGGTTTTCTTGGCAAGATATATTCAGAAGATGTTTGCCTTTATTTTACTCTATGGCCGAGAGGGTGTGGAGATTCAAATCCTGATCTCAAGAGTTATAGTCCAACGCTTAAACCACTACAACACACTAGTCCTCAAGTAAGACTAATACATAATGCATAACAATATAATGCAGAACGGTATGTCATACCAGTCTGATTTGTGAACATCCCATCTGGACATGGAGCACAATCATAACAACAGAATTTCTTCCGCTCTATCTTTTGCTTCCTGTAACCTGGATGGCAGTGGCTGTTGCACAGAGAAAGAGGTGGTACCTATTCCAAAGTATAGAAGGAGTTTAGCAAGAGAAAAAAGTTTGGGGGAGTCATCTCACACTAAACGATCTAAGAGTAAACAGGTAGGACAATGAGATGGGCTCAAAGAAACTTCAAAATACAGAAAATGGAAAATATACATGTTGCACGTAACATCTTATATTCTCAACAAAGTTGCAGTGGCCATGCTTTCAACAAATTGGACAAGAAACTGAGCACTTCATGGAAGCCCCCTAAATACTTCTCAGGCAGTAGTTATCAAACTTTGGAGTGGGACCCCAGGGGGTGCAAGCCTTGCTCATAGGGATGTGTGTGAGAGACTTGGAGGCCCTGATCCTTCTCCTCCTCCTCTTCTTCCCAGCTGCCCCTGCCTGAAAGCGGAGGAGAAGAGGGAAGCTTGCTGGATTGTGGCCTCTGAAGGGGCAATCCTGCACCTCCCAGAAGGTGGCATTAGACAGCATCAAAACAGATAACACAACTATGTATCACCAAAGAACTATCATGGGCAAAATAGTGAAAGAAAGGATGCCAAACCAGTATGCATTCATTCTCTGACTAATGGGATTGTGACAGGAGAACAGGGTGGTGCGATAATATTCCCTCACTTCTCTCTCTCAATCTTTCTCTCTCTCTCACACACACTTTTATTACATACTCGCATATGCAAGTGTGTATACTTGCATATACAGAAGAGAATGAATATTTCTGTTTGACTGTGTGTGTGAGAGAGGAAATGAATATAAAGGTGAGTGAAAGAAAGGATGAAATACTATGACTGAATGTGTACATAACTGTGAGCATTGATGTATGTGAGCGTGGCTGTGTATGAGATAGTTTGTGTAAATTTTTTTTAGAAAAGGTAAATGAGCACTGATATATGTGAGTGTGGCTGTGTGTGAGACAGTTTGTGTAAATTTTTTTAGAAAAGGTAAAGGTAGTTCCTTGGCATAAATATACTAAGCTGAAGAGCCAGCTTAGTATATTTCTAATTTGAATGATGTTTAAAATAAAAATATTCTTGAATGTGCAATTGAAAATTTGCACACTAAACAAACAAAACAGTTTTATTAATATATTACATTGAGGAGCGGGAATACCTCTACATAGAGATATAAAGGGGATCACAGGGGTAAAAAGTTTGAGAACCATGTTCTTAGAGATTGCTCAAGACAGTAATGACAGGAAGTTTTATATATCTTCCACTAAACACTGTTCCTTATTAGCAGAAGAAGTCTTTTTTTAATAATCATGGCTCATTTTTGGGATATCTAACTGTTGTTGTGTGCTTGCAACTAATTTCTGCCTTATGATAACCCTAAAGCAATGCTATCAAGTGGTTTTCTTGGCAAGATTTGTTCAGAGGGGTTTTTTCTTTTGGCTTCCTCTGAGGGCGAGAGTGTGTGACTTACCCAAAGTCAGCCAATGAGTTTCCATAGCTGAGTGTGGACCCATCTTTACTGCTATTGCCTTCTCATTATGCTAGTAGACCATGAATATATTTGTATCAAAATTCAGCTATTTGCCAACCTGAGCAAAATTTTGGTGCCACTGGATTTTGTCTTCATTAATGGTGAGCATTTTGCTTGGATGAGAATGAGTATTCAGACTTCCGACTTTCACTCGTACATAGGAATTATTTGGAAAAGTCACCAAATTTGTAATATCAAGCCCAGCCTCTAACTCTCCATGTTCATTAAATCTAATTTCATCCCCAGCGCTGTTGTTGAACAAGGTTCTCCGAATCAATGAATGGAGCTAGGCAAAAAGAATAAGAGAAACCAAGGGTCTACAAATTATCTCAGAATGCTGAGAGGTTTAGAACATTAAGTTCTTTGAATGATTGAGATTGTACAGCTTTAAGAGAAAAACTGTTTTGTAAAACAGGTTGGGTCTTCCTCATCTGTAATTCTAAAATATGAAATATTCCAGAAATGAAAACATTTTTCATCCAGATGGCTGAGGTGGACACCTTTGCTTTCTGATGGTTCAGTGTACACAAACATTGTTTCATGAACAAAAATATTTAAAACATTGTATAAAATTACCTTCAAGCTAAATGTGTAAGGTATATATGACAAAGTAATGAATTCTGTATTTAGACTTGGGTCACATTTCCAAGATATCTCATTAGGTATGTATAAGCAAAAAATGGTATTGCAAAATCTCTCTCTCTATATATATATATTCAAAAATCTTAAACACCTTTTATCCCATGCAATTCGGATAAAGGAGTGTCAACCTGTACAAGATTTTTAGAACAGATTGTAGGCAATCAGACTGAAGCAAAACACAAAAAGAAGTATATCATTACTGTAGTGGTAAGTAAGATCTATGTAAGGGAAATAAGGATTCAGAATAGTTGCATGACTTCAACTTTTTCCGAGAAAGTGAAGGACTTTGAGAAGACTAGGATGACAAGACAATGCATGCGATTTAGAGATTCAGTGTTCACAGGTATACAGACCACAGCCGATCACACAGTTATGGTATATTGTTTCAGTCCAGATCTTTATGGAAGTACATAGGATATGAACAAATATTACCTGCCAGGGTTCTACGTTTTGGAGTGTGAGTCCATCCTTGTCCTTCATGACTCTGTGGTTGAATCTAGATGTGTAATAGTTGTGTAAGGCATGTGCCAAGGCATAGACAGCATTATAGATAGTGTAACTGTGGCCAGTCATACTCATTTCAAACATAGAAGCAGGAAGGTTCTCTAGCATCTCCTGTCCTGTACATTTTACATCAGTATATTTTGCTGTATCAGAATTTGGCAGGAAGCATTCAAAAGCTTGCTCCCAGAAATCTGTGATAAAGCCATCACCTTTTGCACCAGAAGGGTTGATACTCTGAAGAAATGTTTGAAAGGCTGGGAGAGGTTTGGAATGGACTGTGAAGGAAAGCGAACCATCGAACATTTGCATATCAAAAGCCTTGTGAAATGCTAGTAATGAAAAATCAATTTGGGCTGTAGTAATCCACACTTTCCCTGCTGAGATATTTTCTAGATATTCACCATCAGCAAAATATATTGTTACCAGTATGGTAGAGGCCAACCACATGATGGTTAAGCTTTCTCCATATATAACAAACACCTTGGCTTTGCTTTCCTTGAAAACAGAAATATGACTGAATGTAAGACTGATAAGATCAGGCAGCCTATCAAGATACACGTTTTTGTCAATTCTTTCTGTGGATTCTGAACAAATTCCATTTTGGGAAAGCATTGGCTCCAAAGTCTGCAAGAAATGATCTCCATGATCGTCATTAACCACAATAAGTCCAACCCATTTCCACATGAAATGGAGAAGTAGCTGGATTATCCCCTGGTATTGAAAGGCTTCATTGGGAACCATGTGGTAAAATGCAGGGAAACGAAATTCCTCACTCACCAGCGGTTGAGATGAGACATAAGCAAACTAGAAGAAAGAAGAAAAAAAGAGAGAAAGAGAAATAGAGAGAGAGAGAGATATGAGTGTGAATTATTTTATCCAAGGCATTTTGACCCATTGTTTTCTTTTGTATTGATTTAGGGTGAACCTACACTGTAGAAACAATGCAGTTTGGCACCACTTTAATTGCCATGGCTCCATCTTACAAAATCCTTGGAGTTGTATTTTTGTGAGTTAACAGTGCTCTTTGGCAGAGAAGGTTAAACACCTTGTAAACCTCGAATCCCAGGATTCTATAGGACGGAGGAAGAACAGCACTTAACTTGGTGTCAAACTGAATTATCTCTACAGCGTAGATGCACCCAGCCAGCAAAGCAGCTTATTTTTATTCAGAAAACATATTCATCATCATAAGCTTTTAAATGACTACTTAGAATTGCATCCTTTCCCCTTCAATAGATGTCATTCCAAGGTAAATGATGCAATATTGCTTTGTTTAAACCTGCATAGATTGATTTGTCAGTTTTTCTGATTCATTCTAGGTGAACATCTCCTTCACATGTTCATTTTCCCCTTGAGTAAATTCATCCTCTCAGTAGTTTAAACACAGAGGATTGGATCCATTTTCAGTTGTAATTTCAAAACCTTTGGAAACACAACTTTTTAGCTCAAAGGAATGTGCAAAGAAAGCCACAATGATACTAGAAAGAAAATGCAGAAATTTGTGTGTGTGTGTGTGTGTTTTTTTTTTGGTTTTTTTTTTTTGGTGGGCTCCCAGTGCTGGCCTTCCTATTAGGCAAAGTGTAGAACTCAACCCATGGGTTAGAATGTGAGGGCATGGGAAATGGTTTTCTACTCTTCTAGGAAGAATTTACCAGAAACTATAGTGAGAGGCTTGCTGACCACCCTTTGGCTGTAATTCAGTTACAGACATTTGCATTTGTAATTATCCCTTACACATGTGGATTTCCCTTTTCTTTTGTTGGCCTTTGTGGGGCTGGTATTCCCT
This sequence comes from Urosaurus nigricauda, assembly GCA_034509955.1. Lineage (NCBI taxonomy): Eukaryota > Metazoa > Chordata > Lepidosauria > Squamata > Phrynosomatidae > Urosaurus > Urosaurus nigricauda. The sequence continues at coordinate 7,387,780 of JAOEGL010000006.1, forward strand.
TCCCTGTGCAGCATCCAAATCCTTCTCACCAACTTACTGTAAAACTGCAAAGCTCCCTTGTTTGTCCTTTCCCTACTTCATGGAAGCAGACAGGATCGGAGAAATGCCTGGCTACTTCTCCATAGCCAGATGCACATCAGTGGTGAGATCTATGTCCTCTGGGGGAGGGATGTGTCAGCGTTGCTCTGATCATTGTACATCTGGTTACGAGGAGGTAGTCAGACAAGTTATCTTATGCTAGTCTTCTCACTGTAAGAGCATAGAATGAATATTTGAGCTGGCTTTGGGACCATTACAGCACTGTTACTATTATGATGACGACTACTACTGCTACTACTTTCTTTCCAGCCTCTCCCCAAGACTCAAAGTGAGGTGCAACATGCTGCTTTATCACACTAGGGGGCAAACAGAGTTAAATAAGAGTTAAACAGGAAACGTCCTGTGATAAATATAGGGCATTTCCTGTTTAACTCTTGTTTAACTCTCTTTTAAATCCTGTTTGCCCCCGAGTGTGATAAAGCAGATAGATCAAAACACATAAAACCATTTTAACACATTAAGTTAAAACACTTAAACAGAGAACACATATCATGCATTACATTGAAAATATACCACATTTCCTAGTTTAAAAAAACTGGGTAGGCCTGATGAAAGAGATAGGTCTTTAATACTGATTTAAATTCAGACAGCTTGTTTAGCTTGTTGAATCTCTCCCAGCAGGTCATTCCACAGTGTAGAGGGTGGCAAAATGTCCTTTGGGTGACAGTTGTCAGTCCATTCTTGGCTGGTTGAAGTAGATGCCTCTCCATAGGCAGCCTGGACCCAAACCATGTAGAGCTTTAAATATAATAATTTTTTGGGAGGGAGTAGGCAGGGAGATATAGACTTCAGTGCAGTGTAGTCCCGCTTGTTGAGATTTACACTATACTGAGGGGCTGTTAGACTGAGGCTTCTGTTTCCAGCAAATGCTGTAGCAAGAAAGTGATCAGAAAATCTGTCAATGGCCACAGAATACACAGTGTCTCACTTGGAGTTAGGTTGCATCAAAGCGAAGCATCCTATACTAGGCAGAAGAGGTGAATGCTGTTTTCAGAAAGGGGGGAAAACATGGAGTGGTAGTGTATGATGCCATGATGGGATGCCATGAATTCTCCCTAGTAATGGCAAGCTGAGAGCCAGAGTAGTGTAGTGGTTTGAGTGTTGGACTACATCTCTGGAGATCAGGGTTCAATTCCCTGTTTGGCCAGGGAAACCCACTGGGCGACCTTGGGTGAATCACAAACTCTCAGCCCCCGAAAACCTTGTGAGAGGTTAGCTTTAGGGTCATGATAAGTTGTAAATGACTTGAAGGCATACAACAACAACAAAATGGCAATGTACATCCCTGTGTCATTGAAACCTACCTGTGGAATCTTGTAAAGACTTACAATATCTGCTATGTAGAAAGAGGTATCAGAGCTCAGTCCTCCAATGACTCCCATTACATTTTTCTGGACTCCACATTTATAGCTGGGGAGGAACTGATGTGATTTAAAGAGAATGTCCAAAATGGTGCGGTAGGTCATCTTTGAATTGGAATAGCTGTCACAGATGTGGAACCCAAGAGTGATGTTGGGCAGAATTTTTGGATTCTTATTGATCTTGTCGACAGAAAATACCAAAGCCAGGATATGTTGATAGAATTTTGTCACTATGCTGCAAATAAACTGGTATGAAGTTTCATGAGAGAATTAAACCATACACAAATTCATTTCAGTACAGTATTGAAATCTAACAATCTCATCTAACATAGCTAGCTTTCAGGAATAGGAGCTGAAAAGTATGAGCAAGAGGGAAGAGATAGGATAGGAACAAAAGCAGGAAACTGAAGAGATGGATTGAGAGAAGACAGAAATGACAACAGACTGGGGAATAAAAGGATAGGCAACTGAGGCAGAGAGGGAAGAGAAATAAGGAAAGAATTGGTGTGCCTGCCACCCTCCAACCACATCTATTTTAAAAATAAATCTACTCTTTATTTTCCTTTGAAATAATCACAGTATAATGGATCCCATAGAAATACAAAGAGCCACAATAAGAAAATTAAAGATAATTCCATGAATGTGAGGGTTACTTACAAGGGGAACTCAAGTGTCTCCTGAGAAGGGTGTCTATTGAACAAAATGTCAGGGAAAACGTAATGAATATGAGACATCATTCCACCAATGATCAGATCACCTGGCTGATACCAGTCTTGGGGAAGATGTGTCAGATTGTTTCCAGTGCAATGAGAAGTATGTAGTTTGCACTCCACATATGTGGGAAGGAGGAAAAAAAGCAGCCCTATCCTGATGTCGGAGTGTCCACAGCACATAGATTGTCCAAGGTGTCTGAGCGACATCATTGCTGCCACCTCTTCAAATTGACCAAGATGACATGGCTGGTGGGCACTCTTCTAAAGCATCTCCTAAGAAGAGATGTTTCTTGTCTCTCCCAAATGCTGACAGTCTCAAAAAGCCTACTATGAATGACGATTGAGAGAAATAATTTGAAATATGAGTTACACAAAGACAAATCTGATGCAATCACAGCAGTTCCTGAGATCCTGATATACTCAGAAAGACTTCAGATGGATCTCCTCCCACCCTTTGGAAAGCCACTGGTGACTCGACCAGTGAATTATGGGCCGGTAAATTATAATGATTTTGTTAATTATACTAATTTTGACAATAAGGAGGGAGACCAAGGCTTCAGCAATTATCTCAATGATGCATAATCCAAGGTAGAACTGCTGAAGCAAATATATTTATCATATTTCCCTGATAACACTATGCCTCTAACATGTAAACAGGATGCAGCGAGCCTGGGGGAATTTGGTACATTTAGTCAATGTAGACATGGCCAGAGACTGTATCTATACTGCAATAGAGTTTGACCTCTCTTTAAAGGTCATGACTCGATGATATAGAATTCTGGGATTTGTAATTTTGTGAGTTATTTAGCCTTTTCTGTCAGAAAGCTCTGGTGTCCCAACAAACTGTTATTTAAATTGTAGGAGGGCCAGGAGGCACTCATTAATTGTGTAAAAAGGGGAAATTAATTAAATTAAAACACACTGCAGAAATAATGCAGTTTGACTGCCCGCTCTCAATGCTAGGGAATTCTGGGAACTGTAGTTTTGTAAGACATGTAGCCTTCCCTGCCAGAGAGTTCTGGTGCTACAATAAACTACAGTTCCCAAGATTCCCCAGCACTGAGCCATGACAGCAGTCTCAAACTGAATTATTTTTGCAGTGTGTTTTGGGCCATAGAAGGATTCAGTAACATAAAAGCTGGAATCTTGGTCTTTGTATAACAGTTCTGAACCCAGAGAATTCTAGAGGCAGATTCTAAATTAATATAGATTATTTATACAAAGAGAATCAACACACATGCTCTTTCACACATACACATAGGAACTAATGAAGCAAAGGTTATAAGAGAAGGATGTAGTAGGTAGGACATACAGAGGAAGTAAATGGAAGGGAAAGGAAATAGGGAAAGGAAGAAAGATGAAGACATGCGTTCAGAGGAAAGATTTTTCTTTTTTTGACTTGGTATGAGATTATGGAAGTTGTTAGTGACTGATAACAGTTAATACAGGAGATTATTGCACACCCTTTCCCATCCTTCCCTCCCGACTTAGGTGCAAGATGAAAACTCAATCCGAACTTCTCCGGCACTTTTTGAAAGAATGGGATTTTCCTGTTCTTTGCAAAATATGTGAGCAGTCTGGATCAGGTACGGGATGCCTCTATCCTGGGCATGGAGGCATGCAATAAAATAGAAAAGTCTAATAGCCCCTTTATTAGACTTGCATAGAAAGGGCCCAGTGAGACCTACGTGTGCCCAACGCAAGATGAGGTCCTCTGCATGCCAACATGCGATGGAGGCCTTCTTTGACCTGTACAGTCAAGAGACGAGCAGAATAATTCCCACTAACACCACATGATTGCTAGAGATGTGCAACCGTCGTGGAAGAGACCTATCACACAAAGGCAGCAGTGAGATTGAGAGCCCATTGATGAGTTTTGTATGTCAGTGAAATGGTGTATTACAGCAATGAATGGGATACACTGCAGCAGCAGGACAGACATGACCTCTGGCTAAAGACACTTTTATCCTCTACTTTTTTTGCCTTTGTGTGGTAAAGTCCTATTTTTAGGAAGGTATACCCAAATAAATACACATGCACAGGAGCCCATGATGAGCAGTCACTTAATAGGGTTAATGATAGGTAAATAGCAGGATCTGCCCAACCTCATCTGAAAGTGTTCTGTGCAGTCACAGTCAATCACGCTTTTTGGATGGGTTAATGACAAAATCTGCATGATGTCATTTTAAAGTTCTTCCTGTGATCGTGCAGAAAGGACAGGAAGGAACGGAACAAGGATGGAATAACTCCCATGTCATTATCTCTTCTCTAATTCTTGTAATTTTAAAATCAGAATTTGACAACATAAAAAAAAAAGAGAGACTGTGTGGCTCTCATGGTGGTAGCTTGGTGGTAGAGTGGATGCCGCACAGCTGTAAATGGCGACTGTCAGGGAGGCATGGATGCCATGTGCCTATCATGGCACTGGCTAGTTGTTGTGATGGATGCTACATCACAACAACTAGGAGGAAGGGTTTGGCCCCACAAGGCCATGATGGAAGTGAGAGGCCTGCAGGAGATGGCATGATATGGCTGGGTTACATGCATTAAAACTGTAAGAAGAGGACAAAAGGGTCATAAGGAGGAAAGAGAGGATGATAGTGAGGTGGTGAGATAGTGCAGAAGGAAGCGAGGAAAAGGAACCACGAACACTTGGAAAGCAAATGTGAGGAAAAGAAAAGAAGGAAAAGAAGAAAGAAATGAAGCACCTGCTCTCCCTAACCATGTTGCATCTTCCCCTATTGTGAAAGACCATTCTTTCTCCCTGCCCACTCATTTCCTTTGGCTGAGGAATATAAAGAAAGAAGATGAAAAGGAAGAAAATAAAGGAAAGAAAGAACAAAATGGAGGAACAAGATCCACCCCTCTCTCCCACCCACTTCATGCATCCATCCATTTACAGACATCCTATTTCCCCATCCCTCAAGAGTGTACTGCTTGGAGGAGCTAAAGAAAGAGGGGATATCACTAGTGGGTATCTTTCTACAGAGAAGCCCAAGATCAGATTTTACAAAGGATTACAGTAAGTCATTCCAGAGAAATTTGAGGACATTTTAATCAGCATTGGAAAAGCAATATTGTGAGCTAAGAGCAACAAGAATGAATTTTGTGTTTAAACATGGATGCCACCTCTAAGAAATCTCATCATATAAGTACTGCATATAAAAACACAGGTATCCCAAAATACAAAAATATCCAATATCCAAAACTTCTAGTCCCCAGCATTTGAAAAATAGGGAGTTATCCTGTATTGCAATTATTTCTCCTTACAATTTGCTCCCTGTTGTTCAAATCAGGCCTCAACAATATAATGTAGCATTTGGGGGAGAAGATGCAAAGCAGTAACCCTGCACCAGAGGACAAAATGGAAAAGACTTCCACAGCTACCATATATTTTCCTTTGGTACTCAGGTAAGTTGGGACAAAGGAGACCCAAACACTGCAAAAGACCAACATGCTGAAGGTGATGAACTTGGCTTCATTGAAACTGTCAGGCAATTTTCTGGCAAGGAAGGCCACTGTGAAGCTGACAAAGGAGAGAAAGCCCATGTAGCCCAAGACACAGTAAAACATGGCAACTGACCCTTCGTTACATTCCACCACAATTTCTTCCATGATCAAATGCTTGTTGGAGTCTGGGAAGGGAGGAAACCTTGCCAGCCAAGCAGCACAGATGCCTACCTGGAGAAGCGAACAACCCCAAAGAACAGAATGTGCCAACCTTTTCCCCACCCATTTGTGGAAAAGGTTTCCTGGCTTGGAAGCCATGAAAGCCACAACCACAACAATGGTTTTGGCCAAAACAGAAGACACAGCAATGGAGAAGAGAATGCCAAATACTGTTTGACGAAGAAGACAAGTCATCTTATTGGGCTTTCCGATGAATAGCAAGGAGCTAAGGAAGCAAAGGCACAGAGATGTGAGGAGTATGTAGCTAAGGGCTCGGTTGTTGGCTTTGACAATGGGGGTGTGTCGTTGCTTGATGAATATTGCAAGCACTATTGCTGTCACCAGAGAAAGAAAAAGAGACAAAAAAGCTAAAATGATGCCCAAAGATTCCTCAGTGGAAAGGAAGCTTTGAACTTTGGGAATGCAACGATCTCTTCCCTGGTTTGGATATTCCTCTTCTGAGCAGCTGATGCAATAATCCATATCTGTAAGAGAAAATATGTTGATGTTAGATCTGTGATAATATTTTGAGACTGAAAGTGCATCTTCTAGGCATCTGACAAAATAATCTAGGTCTAAAAGAGGACATGTGCTGACCTGAAAGCCATGAAGATTGTTTGGAAATGTAATTTCCAGGAATCTGCTTTATTCAGAGCTTGCAAATGCCCATCTGCAAGCTCTAAATCCATAGCATGATATTTCAGACATTCCCCTAAAATAGAGCACATGAGCTTCAAGAAAGAAGAAATTTTAAAGGACTTGATTATGCATTCTCCAAAACCCCTTACCAATTTGTTCTTCACAGAAAGGAATGGATGCTCATCTGCTCTTTTTAAAGGGAAAGTATGACATAGATTGTCATGAGTTCAGAGCTTGCTTATTCTTCTCTCTCTGATCCAAAACCTCTCTCCTGGCTCCTCCTCTTCCTCCTCCTCCTCCTTCAAATTATTAACTCATTCTGAGTAGTGGAGTTTGCAGTTTGTTATTATTAATATATCCCCAAAACATGAAGAACTACATGATGGCCAAGTGCTAGACTCTTTTGCCTAACTATTATGAAATCATCCATTGCCAGCTGCATTTATATTCTATTCTTTTTCAGCAGTCCCACCTTGGGGCCTCTACAGACAGGTGGCCTGCAGCCAGCCTTTTCCCCCCAGAACGTTGCTGTGGCAACCACATACCAGGGCAGTGATCCGGCATCCATAGGACGTATAAAGAAGCTGCCATTAGCCCGCTTCTTCTTGTGCCCCAGAAAGGGCTTCATAGGCACGCTGGCATGCCATGATGACACCCCTTCCATTCAGCGCTGTTTGGGTGATGCGCCTGGTGTGTGTCATCATGGCATATTCTGTGTAGATGTGCGCATGCCATGAGGGTGCCTGGATGGTGCAAAACAAGAGCTTTGAGTATATGGACACAAAGTGATGGTCTGTACAGCCTCTTGGTTTCTTAATATACCATCACTTTCCTCAACCTGACACAACATGCCTCCTACCTGTCTGGTTTGCAAACTTTCCTTTGGGACAGGGCACACAGCCATAGCAACAGAATGTCTCCCCATCCTTTTTTTTCTTTCTGTAGCCGGGACAACACTTGTCATTGCAGAGAGAGGAAGGAGGCACCTGTTCTTGAAGAGAGAAAAGAATTTAGTGCTGAGAAGGTATCTGAGGAAACATTGCTATAAAAATGATCTGAGATGAGGGTATTTGACCTAGTAGAGCTCAAGTGCATTAGTATATCACTTTAAAGATGTTGGCTGGCATGCATCTTGGGACTGAACATCTCTGAGCATGGCCTGTGTGCAAAATTGAATTGAGTAGTTTGTTCAGTTTCACCTAGCAGCTGCTGTGACATTACAACATAAAGGCATGCATTGCCCAATAGTAGAGTGTCTGATGTGCCATGATTTGATGTACAATGGGCACTGGCACACATTGCATATTCCTTGACATAATCTGGACACTGAGTAAGAAGTGCTGGAGCACAACAGGAATCCCTGATGAATGAAACAAATGCCCAATGTGCCTCAGAAGTGTACGATGTACATCAGAAGTGCCTGATATGCATTGGATCAATCTTCTTTTCTGGAGTTTATTAGCGAAGCAGGGATTAAAATCTCCATTATTACCACCTACTGTCACCTAGGGAGATTATTGCAAGGGAAATCCATGCTGGGATAGATGCAGGTTGTAACTGCCTGGAACAGATCACCACTGGGCAGTGTGATAAGATCTGTTCCAGATGGTTAGAACCTGTGGCTATCCCGGTGCGAATTTCTTGTGCAATCATCTCCTATCAAAAAGACTTACAAAAGTGGAAAATGAAGAAAAATTGGGGCACTTTTGCCAGTGCCAAGATCTGCATCTATGTACAATTCAACACAGAGTTTCATTGGCAACATAGGTAAAGTTACAAACGTAGGCAGTGATGTAGAATCTCTGCCAATCTTAGGCCTCCTGGCTCATTAGATGACAATGGAGAGACTCATTTGAGAGAGATGTTTCCAACCTGAATGAAGCCACCATGCCATTGGATTTTCTCCTCTTCGATGGTGAACTTTTTGTCATGGGGAGTTTGTGGATCCAGCCTTCCCACGCTGACTCTAATGTATGAATTGTTTGGGAAAGTGATTAAATTTGTAATATCAAATCCAGCTACTAATTCACCATCATCATTGAATGTAATTTCCTCTCCAGCATTATTGTTGAATGAAATCCTCTGAATCATAGAGTGAAGGTAGGTTGGGAGAAAATAGATTTACATGAATTGTTAGCCTGAACTCTCAAAAAAGTCAAATCGCCTAACCTGAGGCTGTTGCAGTTTGGACCCATCAGTAGTAAGTAGTTTTCTTTGTATAGCATATGCCAGTACATAAACAACAAATACATTGTAAAATAATACATTCCATTACAAAGTTACAATCATCTTTAAAAACAAAAAGAAAAGCACAACCTTGAGGGCTCAGATGAATTTGAATAGACATAAGCAACAGCCCAATAAGTAATGCGTTAGATCTTCAGCTGAACTGGAGGAATTATTCAATGTCTTTGAATAAGGCATTTCTTATAACTTTATAAATTGGGCACCCCAATAAGTAATGAGTTAGATCTTCAGCTGAATTGGAGCCACATGGGAAGACTCTTTCTTCCTGGATGGTCCTTTGATAATGCCCTTTCACCACAGCCATGGTCACTGACTGACAGCGAAGGGCTGTGAAGGCATATCTCTGGTTGAAGTTAGTTATATTATTTAGAGAGTGTGGATAAATTGTTTGGAAAGGGAGTTTGGCATATCAAGGATCACATTTTGATAGGCCAACAGAGGTACAACCTAACTGAAAGTTCTGTTTCAAAATGTGGGTCTTCACATATTTTACAGCTCTATCATAATATAAAGAGCACAGCAAGTTCTTTGAGAGCCCATATGAATCAATAAGTTGCAAAATTTCTTGATTCCAAGATAAAGATATCTTGTTTTCAGATTTCAACATTTCTTCAAAAGCAATCAACGCATGGACTGTTCCTATCTCTTTAGTAAGTTTCAGCCAGTATGTAATAGCTTGAACTTGGGTTATAGCCTTTACAGTATGGAGTCCACCTTCCAACTGAAGGATAGAGGTCTCAGTTCCTTTGGGCAGACCTAAAATTGCTCGTAAGTAAGTTAGATTTTATATTAGGCCTTCATATTTCAGCCTCATAAATTATTCGAGCTATAACTTTAACCTCATAAATATTAATGTCCAGAGGAAACTGTTTACCACCTCTGCTCCAAAAGAATTTTAATAAAGAGTTGGCTGTATTAATAGCAATTGCTTTCATATTTTCAAAATTACATCTCCAGGATCAAGTTGAGGAAAAATATTTAGAAAAATATTTGCAGGATTTCTCTTGTTCTATAGGTTGACCACCAATTTTACCATGTATGTTTTTTATACCTATTGGCAAAAACTAGTATTTTTGGTTTTTTATGATTTATTTTCAACTTGTCTTGTGTTGACTAAAAGCTTTTAATAATCTCCTTAAACCTTGCTGTGATTGTGACAAAAAAATAGTACCATACACATACGTAAGAACTGATATTTTCCTAGGGTTTGGACCCATCAGGAGATAACACAAAACACTGAAAAAGATAATTCCTCCTGTAAGTCATTTCTGACTTATTGTGACCCTAAGGTGACGGTAAGGTTTTTCTTGGCAAAATTTGTCCAGAATAGGTTCAGATAATGGAAACCTGAAGCTGGACTAGATGGACCTTTGGGTCTTAACTCAAAAATGCAATCCATTTGTGACAGAAGAGTCATGACAATATATAACATCTTCATTTATATAATAAATATAGAATGAAACTGGAATCAAGTTCACTATTTCAGTTGGTGGTGTTCAGAAAGAAACCTAAAGAATAGAGAACAGTAAAGAATTTAAAGATATAGCTTTGTTCGTCTGTAGAATCAGTATGTAGACAGATCTCGTAGCACCTCTGAGACTACATTCGCCCCTCTGTTTTCATGGGGGATCAGTTCTGGCCCCTCTGTGAAAATGGAAAACTGATAATATTCCAGCCTCATTGGTTTGAATGGTGGTGGCACTCATAAGTACCTACAGGTGCACGCTGTGGGCATGCCCCCTATTTTGTCCCCCTCCATTTGCCAACCATGAACAGGCAAGGGACGCAGATTCCAGGTCCATGAAAATGGAGGGGTGACTCTAACTTTTTTCAGTTAGTCTCAAAGGTGCTACAAAATCTTGCTTCACGGAGAACAGTGAAGTTACAATATTGGGATTTTATGGCTGAGATCTCTGGGAAGGACTGGAGGAGCTTGAGATGTGACAAAAAGTACTGATGATAGAGATTTGGAGGCAAATATTACAATGGTCACTCTATATTAACCATCCAGTGCAACCCAGGTTTTGACCGTAAACAATTTCTAATGAGGTATTACCTTCCATGATTCCATGTAAGGGACCAATCTGCTTGAGCCTCCCTTTGCTCTGGCATTAAATCTGGATGAATACATCATATGAAAGGCATGTGTTAGAGCATAGACAGCATTATAGATACTGTAACTGTGGCCAGTCATGCTCATTTCAAAAAAGGGAGCAGGAAGGCTGTCCAGTCTCTCCTCCCCAGTACAAAGTAAGCTTGTTGGGACTTCAGCTGGTGGAATAAAACAGTCAAAGGCTTGCTGCCAGAACTCTTTGATAAAACCATTTGCTTTTTCACCAGATGGATTGATAGTTTGAAGGTATTCCTGGAAGCCTTCTACATTCCTGGACTGAAGAGCAACAGAGATAGCACCATGGAATTTCTGCATAGTGAACGCCTTTTCAAGGATATGCAAGGCAACATCAATTTGTGCTGTCAGAATCCACACTTTTACAGTAAAGCTCATATCATCGCTAGAAATCAGCATATTTGCTTCAAGAAAAAACATCAGCCATGAAAATGGTTCTGTTCCTCCATATATGATCACTACATTTTCTTTGAAACCCATGAACATGTCTATACGATTGAATAAACTATCAAAAATTTCTTTGAAACTTGTATTTTTTGGAAAAATCACTATAGAAGCTGTACAGATTCCATGTTGTGAAAACATTGGCTCCAACGTTGACAAGAAATGCACCCCATCTTTTGTGTCTGTTGTGATGAGTCCTACCCATTTCCATCCAAAATGCAGAAGTAATTGGACAATTCCCCAGTTCTGAAGATCTTCATTGGGTACCATGCGATAAAAGAAAGGGACATCCGTTTGATCACTCATTCTTGGTTGAAATGAACCATAAGAAACCTACATAAATAAATAGTGCAGGTGTGAGAACAAGGGTACTCCTCTGCTTCCTTTCTTTATTACATTTTCATCCAGAAAGATGCCATCATTAACACATTATGTAATATGCTGTAGTTGTATAATATAATTTATCTGGCAAGGCACTGAAACCTTTTAATAACAGTGCATAACAGTGCAAATAAACTTGCATATACTTTTCCTACCTCTTTCTTTCATTCACGCCATGACATTTCAGAGTTCTATATATAGTTGTTAAAGCCAGACAGTGAGGAAAGCTGACAGGAAGAAAATCAGCTCATTTAAAATGGTGAAATAAAATAAGAAATGAATGGGCAAATCAATATGTCATACTTTGGACATATCTTGAGATGACATGTCTCACTGGAGAAAAATTAATGATTTTGGTAAAGTGGAAGGCAATTGGGAAAGCTGAACTCTGCACTACAGATGGATTGATTCAATCAAGGAATCCATGACCCTAAGCTTGCAAGACCTGAGCAAGGCAAGTGGTGAATGGGACTCTTCAATGTCTCTCATCCAAAGGGTGGTCATAGGTTGAAGTTGACAAAGACTTACTGTCCTTAAGCTGTTCCACAGCTCTTGCATTTCTTTGAAGGTTACTCACATTTATTTCAAATTTATTTGATTTCAAATCAAAGTATGGGTGAAGAGATGATTAATTTGTACTCCATCATGTTTTAGCTTACAGGTACTGTACTTACAGCAGAATGAGCAAAGAACAGATAACTATTTGCAATGCACTGAAACATCCCCAAAGCAAATCTTACCTGTGGAACCTTGTAAAGGCCTAAAATGTCAGCCATATATGAGGAAATTTCAGAATCTAATCCTCCTATAACTCCAATAACATGACTCTGGATGCTACACTTGTAGTTAGGAATAAATGCCTGTGATCTGCAAAGGAGGTCCAGAATGACTCGGTAGGTCATCTTGGCACTATAATAGCTGTCATAGATATGGAAGCCAAGAGTGACATTGGGCAAGATCTTGGGATCTTCATTGATTTCATCAATAGCAAATGCCAAGGCTAGGATGTGCTGGTAGAACTTGGGCGTCACTCTGTAAAGTCAGAACAGCTTTTTAGAAGAGAAACCACCTGAAGATGTATAACACATCTTTTTGGGCACAGTGTTCTCAGCAGCTGGTCCATATAGAATATAAATGCCTCAAAATATTACTTTAGTTTAATCATTATTTTTAAAACCATAGTTTATATCAGATGCAGACAATGGTCTTCAGACTATCTGATTTATTCTAATAAACCCTCTCTGGATTTATTACTGAATAACTGAACCCAGATTAGAACACAAAAGATTTCAGAATCTTCTGAAAAGCCAAGAGTGGAACACTCCTATGGATATCTCTATGAAGAGACTTCCAAAACTGTGGTCCCACCACTGAGAAGATCCTGTAGATGGTATCTGCCAATCTTACAACTCTCATAAATGGAAACAGAAAGAGCAGATGCCGATTACAATTCTTCAGCTCCCTCATTCAGGTACAAGTAGTTGTAGTGATTTTCTGGTCACAAATTGTTTAGGTTTGAAATGATAATACTAGCATCTTAAACTGGGTATGCCCAATTGGGGTTTACCTTTGGGTAGACATATTGAAAATTGCACTGTTGTTGTACTCTACATAATAGCAATCTATACTATCAGAAGGAAGTTCTCTCTACTTATCCCTATTAGCTGCTAGCAAAGATGAAATACTTCTTGCTTGGCAAGTTAGACACCCACAGAAGAATCATTTTTTGTTGTTGCTGCTAACTGCCTTTAAGTTGACTTCAATTTATGGTGACCCTATGAATGAGACAACTTCAAGTCACCATACCCTTAACTGCTTTCCCCATATCACTGTGCACCGTATCAGTGCTATTGTAGGTCTGCTCAGAACTGAGTTTAGTAAAATTCAAGAACACTTGTGACTAAGGAAAATATCATAGGAATTGTAGCTTTCCCCAAACACAAGCCAAGAGGGAAAGCAAATTATCCAAACACATGGAGGGAGATTTGACAGGTGGCTATTGAAGAGCAGGTTTGTGTTTGTATGTGCATGTGTTTGGCACCTGGCTGGCTCAGTTATCTGAGCATGAGATTTTAAATCTCAGGGTCATGGGCTCAAACCCTCTGTTGGGAATCCCTGCTCAGCTGTTGAAATCTGTTGACCTTGGGCAAGTCACACTCTCTGAGCCTCAGAGGAAGAGAAGCATAACTTCCTCTAAACAAATTCTCTCCAAAAAACCCCACATGATAGACTTGTCTTAGGGTTACAATAATGAATGTGTGTGTGTAACTGTGCTTTATGTGAGAGAAGGGTGGGTGGGTTGCCATCTTTTCCTCTTCCTTGCTTTTGCTGTGCAATGCTGGAAAAGCAGTTGGAAGAAAGAAACGAAAGCTATATTCCCTTTTGGGGAAATATGGGTTGAGGTTATGTTTACCCTTACCTCTGTTTCTCCAAATCTTTAGTGTCCTCCAAAAGCCCAAACATCTGATTGAAATATTAGGTTTGTATTCAGCATCTTCCTTCCCCAATTGAATTTAGGTATACAAATATATTTTCCCTGCCCTAGCCCCAGCAAAAGACATCAGGTGGGATAGATTTAGGAAGATATTACCAAAGGAAAAGGGATTAAGAACATGGAGTGAGTTTTTGAAGATGCTTATCTACCCTCATGCTTCTTCTAGAGTCTCTGTTTGGTTGTTTTATCCTCATATAGATGAGTAATTTATTATGATTTTATTCTTATTAGTGCTGTCTTAATTACTTTACAATTACTTTCAGTGTTTTGGTTTATTGAACTTTTTTGTACTATGTAAGCCACTTTGTCACATAACTAAAATAGTCAAAATTGATGTTTAGATAAACAACATGTATACAAACAGTTGTCTTTGAGGTTTTGAGTCGAGCTACAACATTCCCTCTACTGTGGCTCCAATCCAAATTTCCTTCCCAGCTGCTGGTTTTCATATTTTTACTTTATTTTATTGATTTCATATATATGCTGCCTTTCTCCCTGAAGGGAACCAAGGGGACTCACAGATTTTTGCAGCACAAATATAAAAAACCTGTGTATAATGTGTTGTTTGTCTCTAAAATAAGACGTATTAGCATCAGCAGAATATTTAGATGGAAAATCTTGGCACATCAATCAAAATCAAATTGCAATCATTCATTAATATCCCTTTCTGCAACAAACAAAAACAAGACCTTTGACCACTTAAAGATTAGTACAGTTTGCCAACATAGAAGTGCAAGATTCTTTAAAATAATATTAACATCCTGGAGATAGTTAAAATAAAAATTAGTTCCTTACGATTGCAGATCATATGACTCCTGAGAAGGATGATTTTGGAATGAAATTGTAGGGAATATGTGATGGATATGAGATGCAATCCCACCAATGAGGATTTTATTTGGACGATGCCACTCATGTGGAATAGGAATAGGACCCATTGGTGTGCACTTAATAGTATGAACTGTGTAAATTAAATTAGTAGTTATCAAAACTTGTAATAGTAGAGGCAGCATCACAGCATCCTATTGCAAGGCTTCTCTCTAAAGGGAGACTTTTCTAGTCTTCCTGCATTGTAACTGCCAGGATCAGCCTGGTTTGCAAAAGCTGATTGCCAACATCCCATTTTCTGCAGCCTTAGCAATTGTGTGGCCAACTATAAAGTTGTCATCTCTCTCTCTCTCCCCTATGACCTAATTTGAACTGTCAATGGTGTATTGAAGTACTTATAATCTTTTCAGACTTTTAAAAATAGTACCCTCTAGAAAAGCCCTGGAGCATTAATTATGAATTGATTACAATGATTTTGGTTTTTTTAAATCCTATCCACATCGTCAACAGAGTACGTTGTATGCTTGTCAACACAAATTCTTTGCTAAACTTACCACACAACCATCCTCCTATTTTATGATGGCAGCCAGTTGTCCAAAAATATTTGATAAGTTTGGAAGTATGCACTCAATTAAGAAAACAGGGAACATAAATCCAAGTGCTATAATAAGTACACCATTGTTCTGACACAACAGAACCCATGTTCTCAAATTCTTGTTGCTATTCTGTACCTTCAAGTCATTTCCAACTTATGGAGACCTCAAGTTGATGCAAGGGCAATCCAATACCTGGGTTGATCCCCACCTGGCCATCTAGTAGAAGACAAATCCAGAACACTCCCCACAAGTCACAGGATTTTATAAGATAGAGCAAAATCATCAGGTCCGTCTCAAGGATAAGTGCCTTTCTGACCCCCTTACCATCACATTAGAAGACAATGGATATTCAGGAGATGGACATTTAGATGGGGGACATTTAGCACAGCCTTTTTCCTTGGCCAGTGGTGTTAATAGGGTTGGCGTATCTCATGGTGTCATCCTCCCCAACATTGACCTCATCTTCCCATACCTCTCCCATACAGAATCTTTATTAATGTTTTTTTGTACTAATTTGCTCATAAATTATAATTACCATATATCACTGAATGTAACAGTAATAGATGTGACATAAACAACTAGAAACATTAAAATTCTGTGTTTAAATTACAATATCATATGCACAGAATAAATGTGTTTGCATATACATAGCTTGATGTGGTTAAAGTAAAAATTTGGTAAAATTAAATTAAAAATTAAATTTTGAACTTTGATTTTTTTTTAAAAAACAACAAAACCTGGGGCCTCTCCTCTCATTGAGCTTAACCCATTCACAATGTCTCTTCAGCATTTTAAAGAGATATAGGTGAATGCCACAGCTTGTTGTGCCAAAATGCAGGTGTTTGAGGAGCAGAGGTGTCACTATTTTTAAGATGTCACCTGGTGTGGTCTGCACGCTCCGCACCTTTCTAGCGATGCCACTGCCTTGGTCCTTCACTACCCTGTCTTGAAGCCATAATATCCCTTAGAAATGAACAACTATTACTAGTCCAACACTCAAACTCATTTAAACATGGTCTCTCTATTATGGCCAGCCAGGCTGAGGACTTGGAGGACTCAGAGGAGGAGGCTGAGTTTGTGCCTCAGGAAACTGAGGCTGAACCAGGCCCTAGCTTTGCTCTGCCAGTTCCAGCAAAGTCTGTGACTCAGCAGCCCACCCTCCCCCCAGGAGAGATTCCAGGCCTGGGAGACATAGAGGAGCAGGACGAGTAGGTACCTATCTTCAGCTATTGAAGGACAGAAAGGACATGCCTCTGCCGATCCAGGAGGCTATATGAGAAAGGCTCAGAAATCACTAAGCACATGTGATTAGGAACTGAGCCAGTATAAACAGGTGCGAGACGCTAAGCTTCTTATCTGCGTTCCCTGGTGAAAGCATATTGCTCTGACTCCCTTGGATTTTGCTCCCTGAAACCTTGCCTCCTGAACTACGGACTGATCTGGAACCCTTGACCCTGGAATTGACTTGCTGACCTGATTTCTGAGATCCTGGACCCTTGGCTTGTGTCCTGACCCTGCTCTATTGAACATTGGACTGGTACTGTGATACTGGACTTGTTTTCTTGCTGCTGCAATGTGAGACGTCGTCTGGAGGTCCTTCCGGTGATCATGCAGGAAAGACGGGACAGGAATGAAACTAAGATAGAAGAACCTGCATGTGATAATCTATTCTGTAATGAGGCCAATTACAGCATTATTGCAGCTATTCCAAAAATTCCAACCAGGGATACCTAGAAGTGTGTGAAAGCATGTTTTAATAGTTGGCTGGCTTTAGAGGAATATCTTCCCAAAGTCTGAGGCCCTGATCAATGTGACATACCCTTTTATAGGGATTTAAACAAAGAATGTTCCAGCTATATATTAGGGCTTTCCACACCACCCAAAAGGGGCGGTCTGTACTCATCCCTTTTAGTGGCGAGATGGGGCCAAGGCTGCTGCACCGGCAGCCTCCGTGGCCCCATCCCGCCGCTTCTGGAGGCTGCGGTGAAGCGGCAAACTGCCCCTTCCCCGTGGCCTCAAAGAAGGGTGCAGCAGGTGCCCTGGGTGTCCGCTACACCACACTTCCCTTGGCAGAGCTGAGGGGGAAAAGGGGCTGCTGCTGTGGCCTCTTTCCCCCCTGGGTCTTTGCCACAGCCATTTAAAGGCCGCAGCAAAGACCTGCACCAAAAAAGGAGCTCTGTTTTGGAGCTCATTTTGTGCCGCAGAAAGGGTGCGCTTGGTGCCCTCCCATGGTGCAAAGGCATAATGATGCATGTAACATGTCTAGACACTGCGTGCGTCATGACGCTATCATGGCGCGTCTGTATGGACGCTGCCATTTAGAAATGGCGTCGCCCATAAGCTTTAGGGCTCAGGAGGGTGTAGACGCTATGCCCTCCTGAACCCTAAAGGCGGGCTTTTTAGCCCTAATCACGCCTCATTTGGCACATCTAGATCGAGCCATTGATTGGTACAGTGGGCCCTTGTTATTTGCTGCGGTTTGGTTCCAGGGCCCTCCATGGATAACAAAATCTGTGGATGCTCAAGTCCCATTAAATATAATGGAATAACAAAATGCTGTCCCATATATAAAATCGAAAAATCAAGGTTTGCTATTTGGAATTTATACTTTTTGGGAATATTTTCAAGCCATGTTTGCTCAAATCCATGGATAAAAAAATCTGTGGATAAGGAGGGCCAACTGTAAATAGAATTAAACATAGGCACATTTCATTCAATCATTGGTTGCAAAAAAAGTATACATTTTGAAGCCCACATGGGTACCACCACCAATCCCTTTATCAGGATTGTTTTCACTGTCCCAGCATGGCATTCCAGCATTCCTTATTTTGGGTAATTGCAGACATCTAAGCACCACTTTGGGGCAATAAACAAGTCGTGAATTATATCAAGAGCCATAAAGATTTCTCTTTGGCCTGTTCTGTTCTGTTTTACAAAAACAGTCCTTTCCCCTAATTCAGCTTCAGGCATTCTAGCTATAAAACATATTTTCTATTTTTTATTTAATTAATTTTGTTAATTTTTGTCCTCCCTGTCCTCCTCAGCATAACTGCAAAAGCAGCCTAATAGTGCTTATGCAGCCCCCTCTCGACCCAAGAGGCCTAATAAGGCCTCCCTAACCCCAAGCCATGAGGGATCTAGAGGCCCTATTGCTGAAGAGACCTAACGAAACCTACATGCTGCTCAAAAAGCCAGGAAGAAAATAAAGGAAAGAAAGAACAGAATGGAAGAGCAAGATCCACCCATCTCTTCCACCCACTTCATGCATCCATCCATTTACAGACATCCTATTTCCCATCCCTCAAGAATGCACTGCCTGTTGCACTTTATCATTGCCTCTTTTATTGCCTCTCCTTCCAGTTCCCTTTCCTGTAATATCTTATAAAATTTAGATATCTTTATCCACCCCCTTTCCTTCAAAAATTATCTTACTTAGTTCATTTTTACTCTTTTCAATTCCTTCTAATCTCAAGTCCATTTTTGTTCTTTCTACCAACTATCTGTATGGAAACCTTTGTATTGTTATCCCCTGCTCTTCTAGTTCTTCTCTACGTTTTATTTTGTAACCTTGTAATTTTCCCCTTTAATATCTGTTCTTATGTTAGCCAACATTCATTTTCTCCTTCATTCCATCCAAATAATGCTTCTTGTGGCAAAGTCCATAGCGGTAGTTTATCATAATACTTTATTTTAATCTGGTGCTGCCATATTTTTAACAATCTTCTTCATATATAATGATTATCCAAGTCCTTCTTCTGTTTGAAATTTTCATATAACATGAAAGCATGTAACCCAAATCTTAAATCATGGCTTTCTAATTTTAGTACTCTATCCCATTATAACATAAAACTAAAAAAAGGGAACATTCATGGTATTAAAAAAATAAATAAATTGGGAAAACATCTAAAAGAGAATCATTATAAAATGTTATACATCTGGTATTTAAAACTATCAAAATTAGCTAAGATATATAAAACCACAAATTCCAAATGCTGTAAATGTAAAAAGAAAGAAAGGTCATACTATCACTCACATGTAATGTAACTGTAAAAATGCAAAAATATTTGGACAAAAATACATACAATGATAGTTAAAATTTCAGGAGTATCTTTTGTTATGAAACCCGAATTGCAGTTACTAAATATGACATATGCGTTGGATAGGGAGAAAGAAAAAATATTACAGACTGATACTTTATATGACAACAGCAGCAAGGTTATTGTATGCACAATTATGGAAGAATGAACAAACACCCACAGAGGAAGAAAGGATAGAAAAATAAATAGATTTGCAAGAAATGGACAGACTCACAAGAAGAATGAAAGAAGAAAAAGAAATAGAGATAGAAGAAGATTGGGACTTAGTTGTGACATTCTGGAAAGAAAATTTATCTGTTAAGGAGATATAGAGCTGATTATATAGGTAGAGAGGAAAATAAAAAGACTTGGAAAGAGAAAAATAAGAAAAAGAGAAGAAAAAAAGGAGATAATTGAAACAAGGTCAGAGTAGGGCAATTATAGAATATTGGTTCAGGAGAAAATAACTGAAGACGAAGAGGAAGAGGAGGAGAAGGAAGAGAGTTGAGTGGTTTTTGTGGGTAAGGGATTATGGGTTATTAATGTTAAGAGTGAATGAGATAATGACTGTATATGTTGTCATGTAATGTAATGAATGTTTTAATGGAATTAAATAATAAAGATGAAAAAAGAGTGTACTGCTTGCAAGATAAGAGAGTGATAAAGGATAGACCAAAAATGTTTAAAGTAAAGTATGTTTTAGACATAGGAAGGATAGTTCTGGAGATGGGAGACAGAGACCTCAGCAAATTAGGGAAAAACAAGTATACAAAATGGGAAAGATCACAATTTAGGCAGTGAGCATAACCACTCACTGTTCATAACACACACACAAGCTCAGACATGTTATGATACAGTTAGGTAAACATTGTGTTTGGTGTAAGTATCAAAGATCCACTAAAAATAATTGTGGCCTGCAAGTGGACAGACCTAGACCGATTGTCCCGTGATGGCATAGCATTCCACTTAATTTTTTCAGTGTTATTTATTGCCATTGAGAGCCAGAATAATGTAATGGTTTCAACATGGGACAAGGACTGTAGGAGACCAAATTCTGAATCCCTCTCAACCATGAAAACCCATTGGGTGACTTTAGACAAGTCACACTCTCCCAGCCTCAGACTGAATAAATCTTGCCAAGAAAATCTTGTATATAGGCTTGCCTTAGTGTCTCCATAAGTGAGTAATAAGTTGAAGGCATATGACAGCCACATTTGTTATCATTATGTGTGAGCATAAAGTTTCAATCTTTTATTTATTTCATCATTACATTTATTTTCACTACTGGAAATAAATGTTATGGTATTAAAATGAAACCTGTGTCTCTTTGATTGAGAACCTAACAACAACTCATTGGCCATCGATGTCTGAGGAGCACTTATTTCATGCCTCTCAAAGCCATTGGTGGATTTTTTTATACAGAGTAGCTTGAGGCAATAGACTTACGGATTTGCACTAGGAACATTTCTCAAAGAACACAATTGAGAGCCTGGACAATCATCTAATTCTGTAACATGAATGGAGCAAATGGAAGAAAGTTTTGATATTTGAGATACAAGATAATGTAGCATTTGTAGGAGAAGATGCAACCAGTTACTCTGGCCAGTGAACAAAATGGGAAAGATTTCAGAGAGGTGATATCACTAGTCGGGGTCCTTCCACAGAAAAGCCCAAGATCAGATTTTACAAAGGATCATAGTAAGTTATGCCAGAGAGTTTTGAGGATATGCTAATCAGCATAGGAAATACGGTGTTTTGAAGCTAACATAAGAGCAACCGGAATGAATTTTGTGTGTAGATGTGGGTGCCATCTCCATGATATGTCATCACAGAAGTTTATAAAAATAGTTATCCATCCCCAAATCCAAAACAAAAACAAAACAAAACAAAACAAATCCAAAACACTTCTGGTCCCAAGTATTTCAAATAATGGAGACTTAAACTGTATTAGAATTATTTCTCTTCCTTACAATTTGCTCCCTGTTGTTCAAATCAGGCCTCAACAATATAACGTAGCATTTGGGGGAGAAGATGCAAAGCAGTAACCCTGCACCAGAGGACAAAATGGAAAAGACTTCCACAGCTACCATATATTTTCCTTTGG
This sequence comes from Urosaurus nigricauda, assembly GCA_034509955.1. NCBI lineage: Eukaryota > Metazoa > Chordata > Lepidosauria > Squamata > Phrynosomatidae > Urosaurus > Urosaurus nigricauda. The sequence continues at coordinate 7,409,556 of JAOEGL010000006.1, forward strand.
TACTCAGGTAAGTTGGGACAAAGGAGACCCAAACACTGCAAAAGACCAACATGCTGAAGGTGATGAACTTGGCTTCATTGAAACTGTCAGGCAATTTTCTGGCAAGGAAGGCCACTGTGAAGCTGACAAAGGAGAGAAAGCCCATGTAGCCCAAGACACAGTAAAACATGGCAACTGACCCTTCGTTACATTCCACCACAATTTCTTCCATGATCAAATGCTTGTTGGAGTCTGGGAAGGGAGGAGACGTTGCCAGCCAAGCAGCACAGATGCCAACCTGGAGAAGCGAACAACCCCAAAGAACAGAATGTGCCAACCTTTTCCCCACCCATTTGTGGAAAAGGTTTCCTGGCTTGGAAGCCATGAAAGCCACAACCACAACAATGGTTTTGGCCAAAACAGAAGACACAGCAATGGAGAAGAGAATGCCAAATGCTGTTTGACGAAGAAGACAAGTCGTCTTATTGGGCCTTCCGAGGAATAGCAAGGAGCTAAGGAAGCAAAGACACAGAGATATGAGGAGTATGTAGCTAAGGGCTCGGTTGTTGGCTTTGACAACGGGGGTGTGTTGTTGCTTGATGAATATTGCAAGCACTAATGCTGTCACCAGAGAAAGAAAAAGAGACAAAAAAGCTAAAATGATGCCCAAAGATTCTTCAGTGGAAAGGAAGCTGTGAATTTTGGGAATGCAACGATCTCTTCCTTGGTTTGGATAGTGATCTTCTGAGCAGCTGATGCAATAATCCATATCTATAAGAAGAAGATTGGCTAAAGTTAATTTTTTAATAATATTTTCAGAGCGACAATGCAGCTTGATCTTCTAGCTGTCAAAATAACCTTGGTCTAAAAGAGGAAATCTGATCTGAAAGCCATGAGGATTGTTTGGAAATGTAATTTCCAAGAATCTGCTTTACTCTTAGCTTGCAAATGCCCATCTGCAAGCTCTGAACTCATAACAAGATATGTCACACAACCTCTTAAAATAGAACACATGAGTTTCAAGAAGCAAGAAATTTTAAAGGACATGATTACGCATTCTCCAAAAACCCTTACCAAGTTGCACTCCACAGAAGAGGAATTGGATGCTCATTTTCTCTGTTTTAGGGGGACGTAAGACAAATCTTGTTACAAGTTCATAACTTGATTCTTTTTTCCCTTCTGATCCAAAGGCCTCTAACATCCTCTTTTGTAAATTATTAACTCGTTCTGAACAGTGGAGTTTGCAGTTTCTTATTATTAATATATCCCCAAAACATGAACAACTACATCATGGCCCAATGCTAGACCATTTCATTTAACTATTATAAAACCATCCATTGCTAGGACTGTATACCAGCTTCATTTATATTCTGTACCATGAGTTTCCTCAGCCTGAGATGACATGCCTCCTACCTGTCTGGTTTGCAAACTTCCCTTGGGGACATGGCACACAATCATAGCAACAGAATGTATTCCCCTCCTGCTTTTTCTTTCTGTATCCGGGACAACACTTGTCATTGCAGAGAGAGGAAGGAGGCACCTGTTCTTGAAGAGAGAAAAGAATTTAGTGCTGAGAAGGTATCTGAGGAAACATTGCTATAAAAATGATCTGAGATTGGGTTATTTGACTTAACAGAGCACAACTACAGTAGTATTTCACCTTAAAGACGTTGGCTGGCATTCAACATGGGACTTAACATCTTTGAGAATGGCTTTATGTTTGTGCAAAATTGAACTGAGTACTTTTGCAATGTCCATATTCACCTAGGAGCTGCCATGACATTACAATATATGAGTTTACATTGTCCATTAATGATGCCTGATGTGCTATGACCTGATGTACAGTGGGCACCGAATGCACATCAAATATTCCCTGAAGTGCATCTAGACACTGGGTAAGAAGTGCTGGAGCAAAATAGGAATGACCGATGCACAAAACAAATGTCCAATGTGCCTCAGAAGTGTACGGTATGCATCAGATGTATCTACATTTTCTTCTTTGGGAGTTTATTACCAAAGCAGGAATTAAAATCTCCATTACTGCAACCTACTGGTGTCTATAGAAAAGACTGACAAAAAGGGAAAAGAAACAAAAATGTGAGATTTTTTTTGCCAGTGCCAAGATGTATACCTCTGCCTAATTTAACACAGTTTCATTTTAGCAATATAGCTATGGATTTGTAAAGTTAAGAAACAATGGGGCTTTCTAGATTGGCAGGAAAGTGTGACATGAAGTTGCCTTTTCTATAATGCTTAGCAGCTGCACCACAGCCTTTAGATGGAGCTGCGCTGTTCCGCAGGTTTTAAAAAAGAAGCTGGGAAAACCAGCACCTTTTAAAAGGCGCTTCTTCTCCCCTAAAACGCAAAAAAAGCGTTTTCATGGCACACTTTCCTTTTTTCTCATCTAAAGGCTAGAGTTTCATGCAGCCATGAACACACTTCTTTTTGCCAATCTAGAAAGCCCCACAGATGGGGATATAGAATCTTATTAGATGAAGATATAGTGTCTCATGTGAGAGAGATGTTCCCACCTGAATGAAGCCTCTGTGCCATTGGATTCTCTCCTCCTCAATGGTGAATTCTTTGCCATGAAGAGGTTGTGGATCCAGCCTTCCCACACTAATGCTAATATATGAATTGTTTGGGAAAGTGACTAGATTTGTAATAGCAAATCCAGCAGCTAATTCGCCATACTCATTCAATGTAATTTCATCTCCAGCATTATTGTTGAATGAAATCTTCTGAAGCAAAGAGTGAAGCTAAATGGAGAGAAAAATAGTTTTATATGAATCTCTTGCCTAAACTCTCACAAGAAGTCAAACAGACTAAACTGAGGCTGTTGTATATCTATATAGGCTGTTGGCCATATCATGAGTAGGAATAGTGTAATAGTTCATTGTTGTTACTGTGTGCCTACAAGTTGTTTCTGACTTATCGAGACCCTAAGGCAACCCTATCATGGGGTTTCCTTGGCAAAATTTGTTCTTAGGGGGTTCAGAGGAGGCTTCTTCATTTCTTCCTTGTGACTTCCCAGAATTAATTAATTGGTGATGATGGAAACCTGGAGCTGGACTAGATGATCTTTGGGTCTTAACTCAAAAAATGCAATATTGTACATTTGCGATACAAGAGTCATGACAATAAATGACATGTTAATTTATATAATAGATATAGAATGAATCTGGAATCAATTTCACTTTTGTGACAGGAAAATCATGACAATGAATGACATCTTAATTTATGTAATATATATAGGAAGAAACTGGAATCAATGTAACCACCATGTAATATCTGGAAAGAAGTGCAGGATGTTGAGATGAAACCAAAAAATATTGATGAAGTTCTCCAAAGAGAACTTTTGGAGGCAAATATTACCATGATCGCTATATATCAAATATCCAATGGAACACCAGTTTTGGCAGTAGACCTTTTTCAATGAGATATTACCTTCCAGGATTCCACATGAGGGCCGAATATGCTAGAAACTTCTCTTCTGGCCTTAAATCTGGATGAATACATCATATGAAAAGCATGTGCTAGAGCATAGACAGCATTATAGATACTGTAGCTGTGGCCAGTCATGCTCATTTCAAAAAAGGTAGCAGGAAGGGTCTCTAGTTTCTCCTCCCCGGTACAAGGTTCAAGGAAGCCTTCTGGGACTTCAGATGATTGAATGGAACAGTCAAAGGCTTGTTCCCAGAACTCTTTGATAAAACCATTTGATTTTTCACCAGATGGATGGATAGTTTGAAGGTATTTCCGGAAGTCTTCTACATCCTTGGACTTAAGAGCAAAGGAGATAGCACCATGGAGTTTCTGCATATTGAAACTCTTTAGAATGATATGCAAGGCAACATCAATTTGTGCTGTCAGAATCCACACCTTCACAGTAAAGCTCATGTCATCTCTAGAAAGCAGCACATTTGCCGCAAGGAAAAAGGTCAGCCATGCAAATGATTCTGTTTCTCCATATATGATCACTGCATTTTCCTTCCTACCCATGAATTTGCTTACAGTACTGAAAAAACCATCAATCATTTCATTGAAACCTATATTTTTTGGAAGAATAACTCTAGAAGCGAAACAGATTCCATGCTGTGAAAACATTGGCTCCAAAGATGACAAGAAATGTTCCCCATCTTTTGTGTCCTTTGTGATGAGTCCTACCCATTTCCATCCAAAATGCAGAAGTAATTGGACAATTCCCCAGTTCTGAAGATCTTCATTGGGTACCATGCGATAAAAGAAAGGGACATCCGTTTGATCACTCATTCTTGGTTGAAATGAACCATAAGAAACCTAAATAAATAAATAGTGCAGGTGAGGGAACAGGGATACCTATTTACCTCCTTTCTTAATATCTTCTTCTCTACATTTCCATTCAGAAAAATGCCAACGTCAACACATTATGTAATATGGTGTAGTTGTATAATATAACCAACCTCACAAGTCACTAAAACTTTCACTTGCAGTGTTAATAAAGGTGTATATACATTTCCTACATCTTTCTTTCATTCACAACATATGGTTTCAGTTGTATGTATATTTATAAGAGACAGACAGTGAGGAAAGCTGACAGGGAAAAGCAACGCATTTGAAATGTGGTGTTGATCCACTTAAAAGACAGATGAATGGGTCCTAGAGCAAATCAGGCATAGACTGTCACTAGAAGACAAGATGACTAAATTGAAGCTGTCATACTTTAGACCTATCTTGAGATGACATATCTCATTGGAAAAGATAATAATGCTTGGTAAAGTGGAAGGCAGAAAAGATGAACTCTACACTACAGGTGGACTGATTTGATCAAGGAATCCATGACCCTAAGCTTGCAAGACCTAAGCAAGGCAAGTGGTGAATGGGACTCTTCAATGTCTCTCATCCAAAGGGTGGTCATTGGTTGAAGTTGACAAAGACTTGCTGTCCTTAAGCTGTTCCACAGCTCTTGCATTTCTTTAAAGGTTACTCACATTTATTTCAAATTTATTTGATTTCAAATCAAAGTATGAGTGAAGAGATGATTTATTTGTATTCCAGCATATTTTAGTTCACAGGTACTTACAGCAGAATGAACAGATAACTACTTGAAATGTATTGAAACATCCCCAAAGCAAATTTTACCTGTGGAACTTTGTAAAGGCCTAAGATGTCAGCCATATATGAGGAAATTTCAGAATCAAACCCTCCGATAACTCCAATTAGATGACTCTGGATGCCACACCTGTAGTTTGGGATAAATGCCTGTGATTTGAAGAGCAGGTCCAGAGTGACTTGGTAGGTCAGTTTGGCACTAGAACAGCTGTCATAGATGTGGAAGCCAAGAGTGATATTGGGCAAGATCTTGGGATCTTCATTGATTTCATTAACTGCAAATGCCAAGGCTAGGATGTGCTGGTAAAACTTTGTCATCACCCTTTAAAAATAAGAATAGCTTGTTAGAGGAGAAGCTATTATCATTCTTGGAGTTATGGTATTGGTCAAACTCTAATCTGTATTGAAAAGATTCTGATTAGAACTTTTATAACACATGTTTCTGAACAGCTGGTCTATATGAAATGTAAATGCCTCAAAATGTTACTTTAATTTTTAAAATATTAATTTTAAAATATTAATTTAAAATAAACAACAATCTTCATCTGAATTATTCTAATAACCCCCCAGAGAAGTTATCACTGATTAATCGAACACAGACTAGAACATGAAAGGTTTCAGAATTTTCTGAAAAAACAGATTTCCCTATGAAGAGATTTCCAAAACTATGGTCCCCCTACTAAGGCCTTGTATATTTGATAATGAGTCTCTCAATCTCAGGGTGATGGGTTTGAGTCTTCCGTTAACATTTAAACAGTTGGTGTGGTGTAGTGGTTTAGTTGTGGGATTTAGGAAGGCCAGCGTTCGAATCCCTGCTTAGCTATGGAAATTTGGTTGGTTACCTTGGGCACTATTTGGGCACTGTGCTTCAGAGGAAAAAAACAACAACTTTTTCTGAACAAATCATGTCAAGAAACCCCCATGATACATTTGCTTTAGGATTACTATAATGAGTTGAAGGCTTTTATTGTGTTAGTGTGCTATACTCGCCTTTGAAAAAATGCAGGTGGTGTTAAATTCATCCTTACTTCTATTCCTCCAAAACTTTAATCTCCTCCAAAACCCTACAGCTGACTGTGGCACTGGGTTTTTGCTAGAAATCCCCCCCCCCATTGAATTTATCTTACAGCAGTTGGTTTTCAAAGGACCAATGTCAAAGAAGTCTGACATAAGCTGTAGTTTGTCCCTGAAAGGAGAACTTATAGCATCAGCAGAAGATTTAGATGGAGAATTTTTGCTTTTTCCTTCATTTTGCACATCAATCAAAATCAAGTTGCTATAATACATTTATGCTCTCCCCCCACCCTCAAAAAACCAAACAAGCCCTTTTCCCACTATAAGATCAGTGCAGTTTGCAAACAGACAAGTAAATGATTCCTTAAAATAGTATCAACATGCTGGAGATACTTGAAATAAAAATTAGTTCCTTACGCTGGCATGTCATATGACTCCTGAGAAGGATGATTTTGGAATGAAATCAGGGGGAATATTTGATGGATGTGAGTTGCAATCCCACCAATGAGGACTTCATTTGGCTGGTGCCATTTGTGCTGAATAGGAAAGGGATCCAATGGTGTGCACTTAATAGTATGCACTGTGTAAATCAAATGAGTGGTCAGCAAAACTTGTAAAAGTAGAGGCAGCATCACCACACCTGATTGCATTTGCAATGTTTCTTTCTAAAGGGAGAATTTTCTAGTCTTCCTATATTGTAACTACTAGTATTAGCCTGGTTTGAAAAAGTTGATTGCCAATATCCTAGTGTTTACTGGCTTAGAATTTATGTAGCCAACTGTTTAAGTTGCAATATCTCTGTCTCTCTCTCAGACTTAATTTTAACTGTCAACGGTGTACTGAAGTATTTATCATCTTTTCAGAATTTTAAAAATAGTGCCTTTGGAAAAGCTCTGGAGCATTAATTATGAATTGATTACAATGATTTTCATAATTAGATGGAGATAACTACTTCTGCTTTTTTTTATTCCTTCAACATCATCAATACAGTAGTACGCTTGACAACACAAACTCTTTCCTAACATTTCAACACAACTATCTTCTAATTCAAGGTTGGCAGCTGGATGTCCAAAGGTATTCAGTCAATGTGAAAATACACACTCAATTAAATAATCAATGGAAACAGAAATACAAACGCCATAATGGTTCCTTTTCATCCTGGAAAGAAGTGACAAGTGGGGTGCCACAGGGTTCTGTCCTGGGCCCAGTGCTATTCAACATCTTTATTAATGACTTGGATTGACAGTATTGAGAGCCTAGTTATCAAGTTTGCAGATGACACCAAATTAGGAGGAGTAGCTAATACCCCAAAGGACAGGATCAAAATTCAAAATGACCTGAATAGATTAGAAAGCTGGGCCAAAGCTAACAAAATGAAATTTAACACAGAGAAATGTAAGGTCCTACACGTAGGCCGGAAAAATGAAATGCACAGATATAGGATGGGGGGACACCTGGCTGAATGAGACAACATGTGAAAGGGATCTAGGAGTCCAAGTAGACCACAAGTTGAACATGAGTCAACAGTGTGATGCAGCAGCTAAAAAGGCCAATGCAATTTTAGGTTGCATCAATAGAAGTATATTGTCTAGATCAAGGGAAGTAATAGTGCCACTCTATTCTGCATTGGTCAGGCCCCACCTGGAATACTGTGTCCCGTTCTGGGCACCACAATTCAAAAAGGATGTGGAGAAACTGGAGCGTGTTCAAAGGAGGGCGACTAAAATGGTGAAGGGTCTGGAAACCTTGCCCTATGAAGAACGCCTTAGGGAGCTAGGGATGTTTAGCCTGGAGAAGAGAAGGTTAAGAGGTGATATGATCACCCTGTTTAAATACTTGAAGGGATGTCACATTGAGGAGGGAGCAAGCTTGTTTTCTGCTGCTCCAGAGAACAGGACTTGGAACAATTGGATGCAAACTGCAGGAAAAAAGATTCCACCTCAACATTAGGAAGAACTTCCTGACAGTAAGGGCTGTTCGACAGTGGAACACACTCCCTCGGAGGGTGGTGGAGTCTCCTTCCTTGGAGGTTTTTAAGCAGAGGCTGGATGGCCAGCTGTCGGGGATGCTTTGACTGGGAATTCCTGCATGGCAGGGGGTTGGACTGGATGACCCTTGTGGTCTCTTCCAACTCTAAATTTCTATGATTCTATGATTCTATAATAGGTACACCATTATTCTGAGACACCATTATTCTGAGACCGACATTCCCAAATTCTTGTTGATGTTGTATACCTTCAAGTAATTTCCAAATTATAGAGAATCCAAGGTGGCACTATCAAGGAGTTTTCTTTGCAAGATTTGTTCAGATGGGTTTGCCTTTGATTTCCTCTGAAGCTGAGAGTGTGGAACTTACAAAGGTCATCTGGTGGGTTTCCATGCTGAAGCGGGGATTTGGACCCTGGTTTCCAGAGTCATGGTCCAACACTCAAACCATTATACTACGCTGGGTCTCTCTCCAAAATTGAAATGAATCCTAATCCCATTTTATACTGGAATTAACTGTGTTTCCCATCGTATTCTCATATTTATCTTCGTGAGTAGGGTGGTTGTTCTGTTGGCCATTCAAAGAAGGAGTTGCAAATGGAAGGGCACAAGATTTTCTATTAAAGATACTGTACATAACTACCCTGATATGTTGGCAAGGTAGTTAAGGCTTTCCTAGAATAAGGTGAATCTTGGAAAAGGATGTGGGAAGTGCAATATTTAATGTCTGTATCGGTACTTTCACTTAATATGCAGTCATTAATCCAAGGCTACCATGTAAGGAAACCTTTCTTTCTGGATAGAAACCAAGCTGATTTTTTAAATAACAGCGCATTAGATATTTAGCACAGTTGATAAAATATATGTTAAAGGGAGCATATTCTGTAGGCACATTCACTGTGGGACAGGAAGGGAAAGGATGGAACTGAAAACCAAAAGGATGGAAGACTGAGTGAACCTTGGAGCCCCTGGGATCAAACTCACAACCTTATGGCTGCAGTATCAGCTTTTAACCACTGGACCACCATTGTAGTAATAATGAGAAGGAGAAAGATTTTAATAAGCTGAGTTAGGGCCCAGTGTAGGGTTGGCAAAGAATAGAAGACATATATTGATAGAAGACAGATGTCACAAGCTGAAACTAATGCTTCTACTCAAAATTGGTAGCGGTAAAAAAGCAGAGGTGAGTTTCTAATTCAAAAATATTTTTATTGGAGTTTTTACATTATACAGTCAGCCCTCCTCATCCACAGATTTTTTTATTCACAGATTCGAGCATCCATGGCTTGAAAATACTTTAAAAATATACAAATTCTCATAGGCAAACCTTGACTTTGCCCTTTCATATAAGGACCACCATTTTACTATGCTATTTTATTTAATGGGAATTGAGCAATCACAGATTTTGGTATCCATGGGGGGGGGGGTTCCTGGAACCAAATCCCAGTGGATACCAAAGGCCCACTGTATAGACAGAGAAGAGGAGATAAAAAAGAGGTAGAAAGAGAATGGGGAAGAGGTACATAAAATATGCCACTGTTGAGAAAGAAGGGTAGGTCACAGGCCCAGAAAAGGTTGTGTGGCCTACAAAGAAGATACGTCCACCAATATGGTGAAATAATGGGGGCATTCAAGAAAACAGCTGAGGTTTGGCCATTCCTGCTTCCCATTTTGTATCTTCCACCTAAGATAATCATCTGACTCTGCCCAATGTAGGGTCAGCCAGGCCCTGAAGTAAGAACTGCAACACTAGCATATAGTGTATTTTAATGAAATATGTTTTAACCTAGTTTTAATCTTTTCTGATTGTTTAATTGTATTTTAACTTTTCTTATCTTCTGTATTTTTAACTTGTGGGAGAAGTAACCAAAACTTTTAGGAAAATAGTGCAGGTCTATCCTGGTGTAACGAATCAAAGCCAATTATGATCATTTTGCTCCACCATGTTTATAAAACTTGTCCAAACCTCTTCCAATCTAGGTTTATTCCTTCCTAAAGAGGATGTCATTCAACAACAGTGCTGGGGACAAGGTGTCCTTTGATAAGAAGGGTGAATTGATGGCTGGATTTGATATCATCAACTGAACCCAACCAATCCTTCTCAAAAATGAAAGTAGGAGGAATGGATCCTCAGTTATCTATTAGTGAGATCATCATTACATGGCACAGTAATGATTTCTACTGTACAAAGTTAGATGGGGATCACTCAAATGCTGAAGTTTATTCTGCTCAGTAGCATTTTCATGTTCATCATGTTTAGTAAAGATATACTAAAATTTCTCTGTGCAGGATCTTGTAGCACCTTTGAGACTCACTCTGCGGAAGAAGTTGGAGCATAAGCTTTCATAGTCTTGGCCTACTTTTTCAGATGCATGGAGAGCTACAACGAGTCCTTTGCATGCTGATATTACAGATTAACATGGCTATGTCTCTGAAATGTCTCTGTTTGATTAAGGGTGCTCTTTGACAATAGCCTTGACTGATACCTCTACACAATTATCCACATGAACTGCAAACACCTCTCACTCCATTGACCTGCTTGGAAAGAATAAGGCCAGACAACAGAGCTGGAAGAAATAGGGCCATTTTATTAGCAATCTAACAAATTATCTATTGAGCTGCTAATGGGGAGAAACCCGAAGTGAGTTTAACTGAAGTGGGGTGGTGGTGGTCAGACCTAGGAGATTATTACATTGGCTTTCCTCCCAATCTCAGTGCAAGCTAAAACTTTTTAAAAATGCGTGTTATTGCATGCCTCCATGCCCAGTCTGGAGGCATCCTGTACCTGAACTAGGCATCCCATAACCGATCTGGACTTCTCCAGCATTTTTTTGAAAGAGCAGGAAATTTGCTCACTCTGCATATCTCAGTTTGAATTATTTAAATTAAAGTGGTCTTTCTTCCAACCAAACCTTTGTGTCTGGTCTCATCGTTTCCTAATGGATCAGCAATTCCCAGCTACTCCACACATTCTGCACATGTTTCAGGGACCCCAATGCCTCCCCATATCCTGTCTTTCCCTTGTGTCCTCTTCAAGTCCATTTCTTCATATTTCACGATGAGGAGGTCTATGAGCAAATTGGAAAGGGCATGTTTCTGGATTAGCTGTGACATGTCTCACCGCTGGAGATGATTAGCACCTCACTGTTACTAATGGCCACCAACTTTTTTATTTATGTAAAATGGTTTTAGATCAGTAACAAATTTTAGATGCAAATAAATAAATAAATAAATAAATCTGAAAACAGATATTTAAAATTATATGGAAGGTAAGCATTTCTCTCCCCCCCACCCCCCATAGTTTTCATTGCATTTTATTCTTGAAGGTAAGCATTTCTTGCCAGAATGTAAGTCTCTAAGTCATAAATCAAGGTTACTCTAGATGGTAAAATAAACATGTTCACTAATCTGGAGACCAGGGTTCAATTCCCTGCTCGGCCATGAAACCAACTGGGTGACCTTGTTGTTTGGCTGGCTTGGGAATCAGAGGACTGATGGCACAGGACACTAGAAACTAGAAGTGTCCTGTGCCATCAGTCCTCTGATTCCCGAGCCAGCCAAACAACAAGGTCACCCAGTTGGTTTCATGGCCGAGCAGGGAATTGAACCCTGGTCTCCAGATTAGTGAACATGTTTATTTTACCATGTATTCTACACTTGATGTCTTGCCAAACATAACACTCTGGGGAATGTGATTACTTAACCTATACTTATCTAAGTATAGTTATCCAGTCTTGCTACTGCCACAACAATGTTGATTTAAGCAACGAAAAATAATAGTACATATATAAAATAGCCTCTCACATGGCTGGGGAAGTGATGAACTGTGGTCTGCAAGGGGTGTATTGTCCTTGAGGAGGGTATTTACCTTAAGGATTAGAGAAGATCTGTTAGTCTAGATGCCAACAGAAGTCTCCAGAACCAGACAAGCCAGAATGTTCTAACAAGGCGGATGTGGATGATGATCATAACTGGAACAGATTCTCTATTGAGGGAAGAAGGTTTCCCCTTCTGTATGACAGGGTACTTCTTGTTCTTGCGCCTTCTGATACTTCTACTGCTGCCTCAAACAGATTGCAAGAAGATGTGTATCATGAACAATCCCCACCAGCTGAAATACCAATATTATCAACCCGGGGACCTTATTATTGGTGGGATCACTTCCCAGCTCTTCTCCTTTTGTGAAGGAGCAGATTTTACAACACATCCCTCTCCATATTGGAAAGTTGTGCCTCTGTAAGAAGATGCTATTTTGCTTTTTATGACTTTTCTATAATAATTCCAGATAGATACTGCAAGATATGTTTTGCACTGAAAATAAACTATTTATGTTTCTAGTCTGGGACATGGTAGTGGTGTTTAGACTTTTTGGAGATGTGGGTGGGTGGGAGAACAAGTCGAGTTTGTTTCTTTTTTAAAAATATATTTTTTATTAAAACTTTGATACAAATCATATTAATACATAAATATTAGAAATAATAAAATTGTGGCTTCCTACCATTTGGCTGATGGCTACCTTTGTTATGTAATTAAATTCTCAATTCAGGAAATTTATAGTGTTCCTCTACAGTAAATGAACAGTCTTTTATTACTAAATACAGTTATAATGTAATGCACAGTGTTTTTTGTCGTCGTTGTGTGCCTTCATGTCGTTTCTGACTCAAGGTGACCCTAAGGCCTGTCACAGGGTTTTCTTGGCAAGATTTGTTCAGAGGAGGTTTTCCTTTGTTTTCCTCTGAGGCTGAGTGAGACTTGCCCTAGGTCAACCCTGTGCATTTCCATGGCCAAGCTGGGATTCAAACCCTGTTTTCTATTCATAGTACAATTCTCAAACCATGATGGCATGTTCTTATACATATATGTAATGCAGAGCTAGAGTGACGTAGTGGTTTGAATACTGAACTATAATCCTTGCTAAGCCATGAAAACCTGCTAGGTAACCTTGGGAAAGTTACACACTCTCAGCCTCAGAGGAAGGCAAAAGGAAACCCTCTCTGAACAAATCTTGCCAAGAAAACCCAATGATAGCTTCACCTTACAGTCACCATAAGTTGGAAATGACTTGAAGGCACATAGCAACACATGTAATATAAAGGCCATGCATCGGTTTTAGAAGTAAGTGGCCTTAAAAAAATTATTTTTCCTTCATTGTAGAGAGAAAAAATTGGAAATAATTGTGGAAATAAAGGGAGATGACTCAAATGTATTTTTCAGAGAGGTCTGCTATGAAAGCTGTCAAATGGTTAGAGGTTCATGAAGATGAAAGTCTTTAAATGTCATATCCACCTCTTCTGCCAAATTTCTGGATGGCCTCTAAATAAGAGTAATTATGGCATGAACTATAATCTATAAACTATAATTATTATAGATAGTATAAAAACTGTAAAGGAGATGTGTATGCAACAACAAAAAAGAGTGAAAAGGTGTTCATGGGATAGAACATAGTTTCTTAAATATTATGTGTCTTTCACTTTAGTGTAATGCTGAAAAAATATCAGCATGTCCTCTCTTTGGCATTTGCTGTGAAAGAGATAAATGAAAACCACAAGATCTTACCCAACATCACTTTGGGGTTTCATGTCTATGACAGCCACTTTGATGCACAGATTACTTATGAAAACACCTTGAATCTTCTCTTTAATCAGAAGAGGGCTGTTCTCAACTACAATTGTGACATGCAGAAGAACCCAGTAGCTATCATTGGAGGCCTTGATTCTGAAACTTCCTTCCACATAGCCACTATCTTGAGCCTCTACAAGATACCACAGGTAAGTTGAGGTTGATTTCTAGTTTCTCTAGATGCCTTTGTAAAAGTGTGTGCATGCCTAGAAATAGAGAACCAGTGTGGCGAAGTGGCTTGAACATTTGGTTATGACTTTGGAGATTAGGTTTGATTTCCTGCGCAGCCATTTAATGAATTTGTGCAAATCACATTACCTCAGCCTCAGAAGAAGGCAATGACAAACACAATTTTACCAAGAAAAACCCATGATAGGTTCATCTTAATGAAACTTCTATGAAAGATGACCATAGAGTTCTTCTGGAGGATCTAGAGATTTCTAGAGAGATGTTTTCTCATGTAAAAATTATAGTGGTTTTTTATTTGCAGTTTTTCCACTTTCATGGAGGTCCTGAGCCCCTAACCCCAACAAACGTGTAGGGTGTACTTTATATTTCTCAGACATTCTATGTATGTAAATACATTTTCTTCCCTTAGGTCATGTATTGTTTATATGCACCAGCCATGAATGATGTAACTCAGCGTTCCATCTTATACCGTGTGGTCCCTGGTGAAGCACATCAATACACTGGAATTGTCAAGTTGCTTCTTCATTTTCAATGGAAGTGGGTTGGACTCATGGCCATGGATGATGATAAAGGAGAAAAGTTTGTGCAAACTTTGGGACACATGTTTTCTCAGGATGATATCTGCATTGCCTTCACTAAAAGAATGCCGGTCCAGAGCAACATTTTAGGTGTTATTAACTTTTATGATCCCTTCATGAATATAGCAACGACGGTAATGGAATCGACAGTGAATGTATGCATTGTAAGTGCTGATCCGCATATGATGTTAGATTTGCAGGTGGGGCTCAATATGCTTGCATCAGAAGTTATGATTCCTTTAAACAAGGTGTGGGTTTTGACAGCTCACTGGGATTTTTCCGTGGAACCATTTATCCAGTATCTGAATATACAGGTCTTCCATGGAGCCTTGTCTTTTGCAGTCCATTCCACTCAAGTACCTGGATTCCAACATTTCCTTCATGTTCAGAAGCCCCATTCTGATAGAGATGGTTTTATCAGGGTCTTCTGGGAGCAAGCATTTCACTGTTCACTCCCAAACAGTGATGTGACAGAGATGGATGGAGGAACTTGCACTGGAGAGGAAGAGCTGGACAACCTTCCTGGGCCTTTTTTTGAAATGAGTATGACCAGTCAAGGCTACAGCATCTACAATGCTGTCTATGCTATTACACATGCTCTGCATGCTATGTATTCATCAGGAACAAAACACACTCCAGTAAGAGAGAGAGGCCATCTGATAACTTCTAAGCTGCACCATTTTCAAGTAATTATTGCATGAAAATAAAATAGATCAATGGCATTAATAATAAAAATGGCAATGACCCTGCATCAGCTACTTAGATAAGTATTCATGATCACTACTTAGAGTATAGCTATGTTGCAGAATAAATGCAGTCTGATGCCATTTTAACTGCCATGATTCCATCAATATAGTTTGTTGTGGCACCAGAGCTCTCTGAATGAGAAGGATAAATATTTTACAAAACTACAAATACCAGAAGTCTTATAGTATAGAGCCAGGGCAGTGAAAATGGTGTCAATTTGCATTATTTCTACAGTGTAGATGAACCCTCTAAGGTCGTTTGCCATTTTCTTCTTCTGAAATATAGCATGCAGCACCTGATATTTTTTGGCAGTCTCCAATCCAAGTGCCAACTAGGCTTGCTCCTGCTTAGTTTCTAAGGTCAGATGGGATCTGGCACCTTAAGGGTATTTAGACCCTTTTGTGAAGGACAACATGTCAAATATTACTATCTGCTTCCAACAGTTTTTTAAAACTTGGCTAAACTTATTTCATTCTAGCTTCATCCTTTCTTAGCAAGCATCTCATTTAACAACAGTGCTGGGGACACAGTATCTTTTGATAAGAAAGGTGAATTGATAGCTGGATTTGATATCATCAACTGGGTTACTTTCCCCAATCAATCTTTCTCAAAAGTGAAAGTAGGAAGAATGGATCCTCTATCACCATTGGCCAGACAGTTATCCATCGATGAGAACATCATTACATGGCAAATCCAATTTAATCAGGTATGAACAGACTGGATTCTTTCATGTGCAATGCTCGATATTGGGCCCTCATAACCCAAATTAATTCTACTCAGCATAACTTTTTTATATTTAAGATGTGGGACAGAGATGGAAAATTGTTCCTTAGTTGCTTCTCATTGGGCCTGACCTTCCTGAGCCCATTCAGCAATCCTAAACTTTTACATATTCTCAAACCTATTTTATGGTAGCAGGGGAAAGAGGTGGCATCAGAAAACAAAGGGTAAAGAGAGGGATAAATTTGTTAGTGTTTTCTTTCAAACAAAATGGAAAAGGTTTATGCCTCAAACCTCTGCATTACTACTGAGAACATCCCATACTATACTCTTCAAAGTGTCTAGAGCAGATAATTTTATTTTCTACTGTTTTAGTATGATGGTTCAGAACACACACTTCTTCACACTAGAAGTGAACATTGAAGTTGAATTGCAAAGTATCATGACAGTCTTCAGCAAGGCTTAGGTTTCCTTCTTTGTAACTGGTTTCAAAGCATACAACATGAACTACCTGTTTCTCTCAGAGGCCTCATGGAATTAATCTGGAAGTAATTGTATTTTCTGTTGAACCTTGAAAGTTCAGTCTAGGTTCTGTCCAGAAGCTGATGAACAAACGAACATACAAACAAACAAAAATGCTAACATGATAGTAGATCAGTGATTTTCAACCTTTTCTGTGCTTCACACCCCTAGGAAATATTTGTTTAATTTTCACACATTTTATGTTAATATTTGATGAAAAGGTCTAATTTCTAATTTTTGAACCACCATTTGAACCACATACATTACTGCAAGCTTTAAAAAAAGCTTTTAACTCAGAGCATAAAATGCAAATCTAAGTTGAGCAATTAGATTCTAATTTATTCAGGAAAAAATGTAAACAGTAAAATCAATCCCAGTTTTGAACATAAGTTTAATTACTTATTTGCTCCTGCTCCTCATTCATGATTTTGTCAAAATGCTGAACTTCCTTGCTGACTGCAGTCTGCAGATCTTCCAGATCTTGAATTCTGGCAATTCCTAGATTTTCTCTTGATTGACAAAAGAAAATTGATTCCAGATTAACAAGAGCACCTTTGTTGCACCCCCTGAAATTCCATCTTGCATCCCAGATTGGTAACTGCTGTCCTAGATTATGAATGATAACCTCAGTGTGTGCCTGACATCCTGATCCCACAAGTCTCAAAGTACTAAAGGCAACTTAAAATGATAATGGATGAGGATAGAAAAGCAAGATGCACTGGACTCACTGCAGAAAAAAAGTAGTTTGACACCACTTTAACTGTCATGGCTCAATTCTGTGGAATCCTGGGATTTATAATTTGGTGAGATATTCAGTCTGATCTGTCAGAGTGCTCTAGTGCCTCAGAAAACTACAAATTCCAATATTCTGTAGGATAGAGCAATGGCAATTAAAGTGGTGTCAAACTGTTTTATTTCTGCAGTGCTCTACAGCCATAGAATAAGCAAAATGTATTCAGTTTGAGGGTAAAGATTTTTATATAATTGAAAACATTTATCTCTTTTTGTTGACTATAAGAAAAAGAATATCAATGTTTCATCTCCTTTTTGCTTAAGCAGACTGTGCCTATTGCCTTGTGTAATGACCCCTGCCATCCAGGCTACAGCAGGATGAAAAAGGAAGACAAGCCTTTTTGCTGCTATGACTGTATCCGATGTCCAGAAGGCAAAATTTCAGATGTGAAGGGTAAGAGAGGTTATATTATAAAGTGTATTAAGACTCCAAATGCAGAGCTTAAAGAGTTACTTTGAAGAAGAATGAATATAATAACATGCTGAAGCCATCCATAACGGAGCAGTAGAAGGTTGATTTTCTAGGACCCAGTAGCACTCCAAGCTCTGAGATTGTATAGTTATACATCAGTGACATAGGCAACCATCATACATTGGGGGTCTGGAGCATAAATTTCCACATGAGGAGTTAGCTATTGATTCTGTAATGCAGCCCTGGTGCTGAATGGATGCATTGCATAACTGAACAAAGATACCAAATAAGCAAGTAGATGCACAACCAAATATGCATAAACATTCACTCTGCATTGGAAAAAAAACCCATGCATATTGCTTCTGGAGGGGAACATACAAACATATAAGACACTAAGAAGTATCATATTGGGTAGTTTGGGTTTTGGACTAGGATTCTGGGACAAAAGGTTTAAATCCCTGCTCAGCCATGGAAACCCACTGGGTGACCTTGACAAGTCGCACTCTCTCAACTTCAGGGGAAGGCAGTGGTAAACTTCTCTAAAATACCCCCCCCAAATAAAACCCATATAGGGTCACCATAAGTCAGTAATCACCTGAAGGTACATAACAGCAAGAAGATGCTAAGAGGATTCCACCCATTGTTGTGGTGTGCCTTCAAGTCACTTCTGACTTATGGCAAAATTATCAAGGGGCCTTTCTGGGGCTGAGAGTGTGTGACTTATCCAAGGTCACCCAGTGGGTTTTCATGGCCGAGTGGGAATCTGAACCCTGTTGTCCCAGAATCATAGTCCAATGCCCGAACCATTATGATCTGAAGACACATGACAAGTAAAAGACATTAACAGGATTCAGTTCCTATTATTTTATAGAGAAAAAATAATGTGTTTTTGGAAAATTTCCTACTATCAGCCATCAGGAATGCGACATAAAAAAAACTGCTTGGGTATACAGAATTTAAAATGTTATGAAAGGGCATGTGAAATTCCTGCATGCTTCCATGCCATCTACCTGGAGAGTAGTTTCTCCTTCAAGAAATGTACATACACATATTTATGTGAAACAAATTCAATTCTTGAGAATACTACAGTCATGTCCCTTCATTCTAGTCACAATGGGGCAGGTATGGAAAATAATTGTCTTTGGTGTGCAATTTTCAACAATCCAGCATTAATCACATGGTGGATTAATTTATGAATTGGAATGCAGTTATCCTTGAGATTACACAATCCTCTGAATTTTGTGATGCTGTTCATGACTTGGTTTTTGTGAAAAGCCTATGTAACTATTATGTTGAAGGGAAAAGGAATATGAAAAATCATGCATTTTAAAGGAATATTTGCTGCATATGGTATTTTAGTGAAAATTGGGTATGAAAGTGAATGTGAATTTTTGTGGAAAAAATGATTCAGAGACGGAATTGACATGGCTATATCCCGTGATCTTAATTTTATTTATCTGAGTTTTGAGGTGGATATATGTTTTGTCAATTTATTAAGAAGTCAGTTTGAACAAGATGCACCAAACTCAGAGAATATCTGGAAATCCTCTTTTTTGTTTTTTGCCTGTCTTGTTTACCTTGGTATCTGTGATGTTTGGTTCTAGGACACCCTGTCGAAACCAAAATTCTTGGATGCTCAAGTCTCATTATACAATGGGGTAGTTAAAATAGTGTCCTTTATATGAACTACTAAAATTTGCTTTTTTGGGATTTATGTTCTTTTTAAATATTTTCAAATGGTGGATAGTTGAATCCATGGATAAAGAATCTGTGGATATGAAGGTTGACCGTAATTAGTCTGGCTTTATTAACGTCTT
Organism: Urosaurus nigricauda; assembly: GCA_034509955.1. Classification (NCBI taxonomy): domain Eukaryota; kingdom Metazoa; phylum Chordata; class Lepidosauria; order Squamata; family Phrynosomatidae; genus Urosaurus; species Urosaurus nigricauda. The sequence continues at coordinate 7,429,022 of JAOEGL010000006.1, forward strand.
AGTATTACTTATTTCTTTTAATTGAACATTGTGATTAATTATTATTATTATTTGTTAATGTCTTTCTCATTTTGCATTTGTATTACATTTGTGTAGCTTTTGTTATACCTATACTATTCTATGTCTTGATTTCTCATTCACATTACAATTTTATATACTTACAACTGTACATGTAGGAAAGCCAACCACCTTTTGGTAGAAATGGGAATGTAAATATTTTTATTAACTAATTAATAAACTGATTCCATAAAAATGATGGCCTAAAAGTAGATTGACCCATCCATCCTTATGTCTGAACAGATTAGTTGCAGAACTATAAATTGTTATAGTAACATGCAACCTATAGTACTGAAATTTATATTTCAATAGACCATATTATAGTATATCTGAGAATCTGAAATGTTTTTTTCATTCCTTTTTTTAATTTCAAAGATATAGATGACTGTTTCAAATGCCCAGAAGATCAGTACCCAAACAGGAGGAGAAATGAGTGCCTGCCCAAAGATATAAATTTTCTATCCTATGATGATCCGTTGGGCATCATTTTGGCCATTCTAGCTCTGTCACTTTCTGTGTTCACAGTTTTTGTTTTTGGAATTTTCATTAAGCATCGGAACACTGCCATTGTCAAAGCCAACAACCAGAACTTAACTTTTTCTCTGCTCATCTCCCTTTTCCTCTGCTTTCTCTGCTCCTTATTGTTCATTGGTCATCCTGATTTAATCACTTGCCAATTACAACAAACTGCTTTTGGGATCATTTTCTCTGTGGCTGTTTCATCTGTTTTGGCAAAAACCGTCACGGTCGTTCTGGCTTTCATGATCACTAAGCCAGGATCCAAGCTGAGGAAATGGGTGGGTAAAAAGTTTGCAACCTCTGTTGTTCTCTGTTGCTCATTTATTCAAATAATCATTTGCACGATATGGTTATGCACTAGTCCTCCTTTCCCAAGCTTTGAGATGCACACTTTGCCCAAAGAAATAGTAGTACGATGCAACGAAGGATCAGCCAACATGTTCTACTTAATCCTTGGTTACATGGGATTGCTGGCTCTTGTCAGCTTCATTGTAGCCTTTTTTGCTCGGAAGCTCCCAGATGCTTTTAATGAAGCCAAATTTATCACTTTCAGCATGTTGGTGTTTTGCAGTGTCTGGGTTTCATTTATTCCAACTTATCTAAGCACTAAAGGAAAGTACATGGTGGCTGTGGAGATCTTCTCCATCCTGACCTCCAGTGCTAGTATACTGGGTTTTATATTTGCACCTAAATGCTATATAATTGTTCTGAGGCCTCAACTGAACAGTAAGGACCAACTAAAAAGGAGACATAAGTAAAACAAGCGTATGCGCTAATAATAGGCACTATGATTGTAATGGACTTTACTACATACAGTTTTGCAGAACATTTTTTAAAAAGCTTGTCTGAACATATTCTGAATGTACAATATTTTCCATGATTCAAAGATGGAGTATTTGAAGATGGTTTTTCCACCACCACCAAATCCTGTTCTTTAAATAAAGATGCTTTGTTTTTCTGAAATTTGTCTTAATTATTTTGTTAATTATTATTTGGTTAATGTAGAATGCTGGAGCTGTTGCTTTAGTAGTTTTGAATTCACATGAATATTTCCGCTGTATAGGTATTTCAAAACTACTTCTTTTAAAGAATAAATTACATGAGATTCATCTGATTTCAGATTTTAAAGAATTAGGTTTTAAAGAATAAAATACACTAGAATGTTGTATGGCAGATAGAGCTGTTTCCTTTTTACTAGTTGTCCATGCAATTCTATTTTGTAAATTTCATATGAAAATCTTAATCCCAGGATTTGTAAAATCATCATAAAGCCCATCAAATTTTTTCCCAGTCTTCCAGTATTATCTCATAGAGATTTATATATGGCATTGCAGAAATCACTGGATTCAGGACATTCAGATATGCCAGAGAGTTGAATAGAAACTTCAGGGGAGAGGAAGACAGCAATGAAATAGGAAACAGCAAGATCTAAAAAATCCTTATTGTGAAGACTGACAGGGAATGGTTTGACCCTTGATGGAGATGACTAAGAGGTTGATTAATTCAGCACGAAGAGGGTATAGTGAAACTTGTGTCAGGTGTCCCTATGTCAAGGCTGAAGCTAGGAAACATTTAACCCTCTGAAGCATTTAGGAGATGCTACATTAATTTGGAAATGGCATATTAACAAGGGAGCCCACCCCCCCACCACTTGGATTCTTTAAAATAAAGTTGCAATGAAGTCTATGTTTTGCAGGCCTAATTTCTGATAGAAAATCTAGTTACAGATTATAATGTAAAAATGAGTTAGAAATTAACTCATAATCATCCAAAACACACTGCAGAAATAATCTAATTTGAGACCGCTTTAACGTTCTGGCTCAGTGCTAAGGAATTGGTCTAATTCTTCTTTAAATTTACTCAAATAAGTGAATGCCACCAAATCTCATGAAAACAATTTCCATACTTTGTCTAGATTAACTATGTCATGCAGATGCTTCTCCTAGATCTCACTACTTGGTATCTGATAAATGCAGAGGTGCCATAAATTGAACTCATGCTTTTCTGTGTGCAAAGCCTGTTCCCCACTGTGAAGCGAAGGCTACCCATCTTGTGTTAGTCTGGAATAACAGTAGACAAAGAGATCTTGTAGGACCTTTGAGACTAATCATGTGAAAAAATTGTAGCATAAACTTTCACAGACTTGGTCTACTTCGTCAGATGCCATCTGAGATGCTACAGTTTTTTTCACACAGTCCCAAGGCTGTAAGAAGTTCCCTTTGAACAGTAGAACACAGTCACTTGCTTTCAAGCTATTTCTCAAGACCATTTCCACCATTTCCAGGATCTTGCTGGATCCATGTGACCCCATACTTTCTACAATGGAGCAGAGAAGAAGTTTGACATGATGGATAAACATGTTTTCTTCATTGCCTCTGCTTCAAACATAAATTGCATACATGCATGAGTTGCAATGCCTTGGGGACTGTGCACCATATACTTATCTCAAAGCACCATGAATCAGTCTACAGCCTAACAATTTCCACAAGTCTTTGTGGAAGCCACAAACATATGGAATAGTAAAGCCTCAGAAAGTTTATATAAAGTTTCTTAGCTCCTGTGCTATGCAGGTGCACAGTTCTGTTTTGAAGGCAAGTATTCATTACTGTACTGGACGAGAATGTTTTAAACAGAAGTCAGTGTCAAGAGAAGCAGTTCTTTTCTTCAAGATGACAGAATTATTCATTTTGCTGCTACTCCTAGTTTTCCCTCAGATTGAAGGCAAATCATTTCCTGCTTTATGTAAACTGAATGATACCTTGCATGTACAACATGAGTATTATCAGCCAGGTGACTTCAGCGTTGGTGGGATGGTTTCCCAGCTCTTCTTGCCCCAATTCACTCCAATGCTCTTCAGTGAAAACCCACAGACAGTGGACGCACAAACAGGGGTTTTGCACGCGTAAGAAAATCATTTTTATTGTTGGTTGACAATGTTCCAGGGTTATAAGCATCACCACGCAAACAGATACCAGAAGCAATAGTTCACTCAGAAAGCAGCTACCTTGAGCATTTTAAGGAAAGAACACAAATCTTTTGAACAAATAAATGAGTTATTGTTGTTGTTAATTGCCATCAAGTTGCCTTTAACTTAGGATGACTTTATGAATGAGATACCTCCAACTCACCTTGTCATACTTCTAAGGTCTTGCAAATGTGTAGTTTCCTTGACCAAATCTATCCAACTGTGGTGTTAAAATGTCATTTGGATGAAATTCAGGTTCCTACCTATTCCCTCCAATTTTGTCTATGCATGCTTGTTTTTTGTTTTTGTTTTTTTACAAAAAAGAAAAACCACCCTGGTTTTCAGAAGGGAAAAAATGGCAGTCTTAGATGGATACGGTGTGTCACTAATGTGAGAGGAAGATTTTATTTAACTGCAATTGTTATAGTGTAGTGATTTATTTGACTAATATTTGATATGCCCACCTATATTTCTGAATGAAAAAAAAATGCCAAGGGACATTTAAACTAAAAATGGTAATCACTCATTTACCATTGGCTTTCACTAGATAATACTTTTGGGACTGAAATAGTTGCACACTCTTGATCCATTACATGCATATAGAGGAAATTGATTCATGCTCATCTTTAGCTTGCGTGAAACACCTTGAGATTTTAATACATAATTTTTGTGCAGTATTTGTTAAGATGTTCTCTGGAATCCAAACCAATGTGGCTAAATAAAAGATTCCATAAGTTAAGCTCTTAACAAAGGCCACTGTAACTGTCAACACTTTGATAACTTTTCTGAACTCTAGCATTCAAAATAACTGGCAATAAAGCATCATAGTTCATTTTTAAGCATCTGAGGGCCCCTTGGCATAAGTGAGAAACCATATCAATATATTCACCCATACTATCTATTACAAATAATCTTAAGCAGATGGCTTAAAAGTACCTGACAATGCTTCAGAAATTCTTCTCCCCTGAGAATGTAAAGCTCTGAATTAACTGATAATGAATCATGAATTACTTGAACATGAATCTGGTGAAATGGGCTCTAATCTATGACAGTTTTTGCCATCAGGAATGAGGTTCAAAGGATGCACAGGAAACTGATCTAGAAAAGCAGAGCTCCACATTGTCTGCATTAGAACCTGAATGTGGGTGGCAGATCACCTTTCCTGACTGTTATGCTTATTGTATTGAAACTTAATCCAGCCATATATATATATATATATATATATATAAACTGTGGTGGTTGATGTACATTGTGACTCTTTTGCCAGAATTCTATAGCTGCTCCCAATTAGAGTACAGCCATTAAATTAATGGAATTTACCTAAATGTTGAGTCAGCATCGAACAATGGATTCAGTGGATTCATAGTAGATAGGACTAACTAAGAGGATTTGGGTTTTTAAATTTGTTTGATCATTTATTTACACAATGTACGGTACTTTTGAGGGAAAGCACCAAGTAATACCAAATGCTGTAGTCTGTTTTCAGAAGAAGGCCATGTGCAAACCTCCTCTGAATAAATCTTGTCCAGAAGATCCTATGACAGGCTTGGCATAAGTTGAAGTCAACTTGAAGGCACACAACAACAATACCCCATTTATTTAATGCACATTTATATTCCCATGGGTGGTGAGAAAAAATTAGCAAAAAACACTAGAAGTACAAACAAAATAGAAAGTGCTAAAATCATACAAAAGAATGCAAGACATTGTAACTGCAGAAACAACTCATTTGTAAAGTACACACCAAAAAGAGCAGTATAAGGTGGAAGAAATCCATGGTAGGTTTAAGATCCATTGAATATATAACAAGATTCTTGTTCTAATACAGTAGCAAAGAACCATTTTTGGTATTTGTTTAATTCTGGGACTAACTAATCTCTTAGTTAAGAATTAAGAAGGTAGAGAAAATACAGTGTAAAGTGCTAAAATAGGAGCTATGGTGGTACAAAGGACCCTTGGTGGCACAGTGGTTAAATGCCAGTATTGCAGCCACAAAAGTTGTCAGTTTGATCCTGAGGGTCTCCAAGCCTTCCATCCTTTTGGAGGTTGGTAAAATGAGTACCCAGTTTGTTGGGGGCATTTGGCTTACACATTGAAAACCACTTAGAGATGGCTTAGTTCAGTGTGAAGTGGTACACAAATGTAAGTGCTATTGTTGAGTGCTATAAAATAAACAATTGAGTGTAAGAATGAAGAACATTGACTGATCCCTGGTAGTGGTTTTACTATTATTATTTAGAAGTTTACGTTTTTAGAATGCTGAAACTTTGTCTGGTCCAGTTTTGTGATGGTATACAGTATGTCATAGTTTATTTACTTGCCTTCATACTTCATTACAAGATAAATATCTTGTAATTTCCTCAACATAAATTTGGACAGAAAAAGTTCACATAAAGTATGACATCCATAATATATACAATATACCTCTTGTTTTAGTGCAGTGCTAAAGAACTATCAGCATGTCCTGTCATTGGTGTTTGCTGTGAAAGAAATCAATGACAATCCCAAGATTTTATCTAATGTTACCTTGGGGTTCCAGATCTATGAAAATTATTTCAAAGCAAGGATGACTTATCAAAATACCCTGAATCTCATCTCTCGTCATAAGAAGACAGTCCCTAACTATAAGTGTGGTGTAGAGAAGAATCTCATAGCTGTCATTGGGGGTATTGACTCTGAAATCTCCCTCCACATGGCCTCCATCTTAAGCCTCTACAAGATTCCACAGGTAAAAATGAATGTGCAAAGAATGGAGATGTGAGCACTGTGGCATATTTTCAAATTTCACCATATATTTCCAGAATTTCAAGGGAGAGGGAAGAAGGAACCAGAAGGAAAGGTGGAAAGATCAGTAACAAATGTAGATATGTAGAGAAAATATTCCATCTAAGAATACTGTGCACATTTTAATGCAATAGAGAAAAATTAGATATCTTGAGTGTTGACCACCTTTTGCACATACTTTCCCACAGACAGTGTTATAATCTGTGTAAGATATGATGTGCTTAATAAATCCACAATTATAGGGTTGTCAGATCCCAGGGTCTGGCACTGAGTCTCTGCAGGTCATCTTCAGGCAGGAGATAAAAGTGCAAATTCTCTCATTTTTGTTTTTAAAAACATGTTTGGGGATTCACCGCAAATAAGATGGAAGGGCTGCACGTAAATATCCTGCTCAGCTAGGAATGCAGCAGCTTTATACAATTTTCAAAGGATTGATTGATTTCTTGCTGCAATTTGCAAAGAGATCCCAGGGGACACATACATATTTACTTATTTAACATCCTGCTTTCCTAACAGTCATAACATCAGGGCTCATACTTCCTTCTGCTTTGCATATATCTTCTTGCTAGAAGCCAGTATTTTACATTAAATGTTCTTTACCCTATCTCTCAAAGCTTATTTCACCTTGATCTGGGAAGAGCCCCTTTAGCTAAGATTTCTCTATTACCTTCTAAACAGGAATGTTTTATGTGTCTCTGTGTTTGAATGATATGTTGTGAGCCACTATGGTTAGTGCTAAATGCATAAGGCCTTCATGACACCACCAGGGGCCATTCCTAGGTTCCAGGTTTGGCTCAGAAACCCCAGAGCCTGGCACAATCTAGAACAGGCAACCCAACACCATAAAGAGATTTAAAGTATATCAAAAGGAAGATAAGCCTAGTTATACATTGTTGATGGGTTAAACTCATTAATAAAGTTTAATGGCACAGCTCAGTCCATTTACTAGGTGATTTAGTATTGTTTCAATGGTTTTATTTAAAGACAATCAGGTTATATGTATGGTGGCATTAAGCAGGGATGTGTACAGTCAGGCCTTGGTATCCACAGACTTGTCATCTGAGGATTCAAGCATCTGTGGATGGCAAGCCCACGTTGTTCCCAATGGTGGCATGTGTACATGGTCATGTCACCATTAGGGACAGCCCCCGTTGTCCTGTGCTTCCATTAACTCCTGTTGTCCCTAATGGTGATGTGGCTGCATGCACACACCGCATGTGAGGACAACGAGGGCTGTCTCTAATGGTGGTGCGGCCATGAGGATGTGGCGCCATTGAAGTTCCATTGTCTCCAATGGTGGCGTGGCTGCATGCACTCACCACCATTTGGAACCATCTGATGATTTTGGTATCTGGAATGTGTGTGTAAAAAATGGATTCCCTGTGAATACTGAAGGCCGACTACTGTCTTTGGCATGAAGCATTAAATCTTAACAAAAATAGCCACTTTCAGACCAGGCTAGGTATTTTCTGAAGTTAAACATGCTCAACTCCTGACCCCAACTCCTATCATTATCCCTTGACCAGCTGCAGCCTCACAGCCTCAGAAAGGCAGAAAAGCTGAATCCCGAAATAATGTCTTCTGTTGGAAACACTAAAAGTGGAGAAGAATGGAGCCTGAGGAAAGCTGAGTGATTAGCAGACCAATCTATGAATCCTTGGGCATGGTTAAGAAGGGGTTGGCTGTCCATTCAATGTGCTTTAGGAAAGCAGTTTGATTCACCATAATAAAGGCCAAGTCTCCCTTATTGAGAATTCTGAAACCCATCCAAAAACCAAAACTTTTTTTATGGGTGGCTGAATAGTGAAACCTTTGCTTTCTAATAGTTCAAGGTAGACAAATGTTGTTTCAAGCAAAATAATAATAATAATAATAATAATAATAATTAAAAAATATATAAAATTACCTTTAGATTATGTGTATGTGTATATGATACATAAATGAATTTTGTGTTTAGTGTATATGCAAATACAGATATTAGAAAATCTAAAAAACCTCCCAAATCAGTAATAATAATAATAATAATAATAATTTAATATTTTCCCACCTCTCACTGGGAATCGAGGCGGGATGGCAATAGAAAAGAAATAGAATACAGTAAAACAATAATAACTAAATAAACCCCTAACCCTCCACATCTTAATTATTTAACTTCTAATCAATTATAATCAAATGAAGTGGACCTTCTAAAACATCATAGGGATCAAGGTAGTAAAGGCATCTAAGGTAGTAATAAGAGGAATCTCTTCCAGAAGGCCATTCCATAGTTTTGGGGTGGCAGCAAGGAGAGACCTCTGGGAAGTTGTTACCAATCTGGTCTTTTGTGATTGTAAGAAGTTTGTCCCAGAAGTTCTGAGAGAAGGGGCGGATTATGTAGGGAGAGGCTCTCCTGCAAGTATCCTGGCATGTAGGGCTTTAAAAGTAATAACCAACACCTTGTACTGTGCCCTGAAGCTAATTGGCAGCCAGTGAAGATCTTTTAGGACAGGTGTAATATGGTCAAACCCAGATTTGCTGGCGACCAGTCTGGCTGCCATATTTTGGACCAGTTGAAGCTTCCGAACTTGGCACAGGGGTAGGCCCATGTAGAGTGTGTTGCAGAAATCAAGATACCTCTGATCCTAAGCGTTTTGGATAAGGGAGACAGCTTGTGGTCAGGAGCTTCCTCTTTCATCTTGGTTTGCCATATTGTTCTATAGCAATGAGAAATGTTTTCCACATAATGCAACCTTGCATGACATGTCAGGGTATGGTTTGGAATTATTTCAGATTATGTATGCAATTTTGAAACTTCCTATTCCCATTCAATAGTCCCTGTAAAGGGGGGGGGGGGGAAACATCTTAGTTCATGTGCATGAATAGATTTTCTTTTGTTTTCTTTTTTTAAAAACTAAGCAACAAATTTTCCTTTTCCTAGAAAAAAGAATTCTATTTATTTTAATTTGTATGTGTTCCTGTTTAGGTCACCTATTGCTTGTTTTCTCTGACAGTGAATGACAAAGCCCAGCTTACAATGCCCTACCAAATGTTTCCCAGTGAAGAACATCAGTATGCTGGGATTTTACAACTTTTTTTACATTTCCAATGGAAGTGGATTGGGATCATTATCATGGCTGATGACACAGGGGAACAGTTTGCACAGACTTTGACACACCTTCTTTTCCTGAAAGGGATATGTACAGCCTTTGTTGCAAGAACACCAGCCCACAGGGACTTTTTGGATGGGGAAGTGTTGCTAAACTTCAGGAATATGGTGATTAATTTAAGCAACATGGATGTTGATATATTTGTTGTAAATGCAGATACTCATACTGCATTAGATGTGCAGTGGCTGTTTATAGCAGCTCAAGCATTTGGCATCAGGCCTTTAAAGAAGGTTTGGGTTATGACAGCCCATTGGGATTTCTCTTCAGAAACCTTTCAAAGATTTATCGATGCACAAAACTTCCATGGGACCTTGTCCTTTGCAATTCAATCCAATGTGGTGCAGGGGTTCCAAAATTTCCTTTTGAATTTGCATCCTCCGTCTGACATTGATGGCTTTATGAAGGACTTTTGGGAGCAAGCCTTCATGTGCTCATTTATAGACATGAATATTGATTCAGTGACTGGGGATATTTGCACTGGGGAGGAGAAGCTCGAGAGTCTTCCTGCAACAGTTTTTGAAATGACTATGACCAGCCAGAGTTACAGCATCTACAATGCTGTCTATGCGGTGGCACATGCTCTTCATGCCATGTATTTGTCCAGAGCCAAAAGAAGAGCAAGGGGGCAGTCATGGAACATTCCCAAAGTGCAACATTTTCAGGTATAGCCAATATAATTTGCAGGAGGGCACATATGTTTGTTTCCAAAACATGTCAACAATTCTAAGAGACAATACTACCTTTAAAATGAATTGTTTGTACTGGAAGAGACTTGACTCCCTACCGAATTCATTACACCAGAATTAGCAAGGTATACAGGAGCCAAAATGGCATAGTGGTTTGAGCATTGGACTATAACTCTGGAGACCAGAGTCTGTTTCCCTGCTTGGCCATAAAACCTACTGGGTGACCTTGGGCAAGTCACATACTCTCAGCTTCAGGAGAAAGCAATGTCAAACCTTCTCTGTAAAAATCTCTCCAAGAAAACATTATGATAGGTTCACCTTAGGGTCTCCATAAGTTGGAAACAACTTGAAGGCACACAGCACAGTGCACACACACACCTCAACACACAAATGGTCAAGCTATTAAGAAGGAGAGTACACAATCCAAATTGCAGACAAATACATGGGGGGGGGGTAGGTGCTGCTGCTTGTTTTCAAAGTTTTATTTTTAAAATTAAGTTAGACTGAAATTTTTTATAAATGAACAAACTGAAAAAAAAAAAAACAGGCATAGTTGCCTCTTCTGGGGAAATGAAGTCTTTCATTCCTGCTCCCATTTCTACAGGCTGGTTCTGGAGCTGCCCCAAGTTCTCACTGTTATCTCTGCATTCCATACTGGCAACATTGGTTGCACATGTGTTCCACTGTGTCACTTGGCACTGCCACTACTGGTTTTTCTCCCTCTGAGGTTGAAAATGAAACATGCAGCACTGATCACATGGCTGGACCCTTCTCAGAGAGAGGATTTGCACCAATGATAGCAGTGTCCAGTGGCATAGCCAGATGACTGGGTAAACAGCCACCCAGCATTGCCCTGGAGTGCTCCAGATTTTCCAGGAAAAGCCAGTTTTAGGGAAGGATGGGTCAGATTTCGTGTGAAACTGGCATTATGAAGACAGTCCGCACTTGAATCAGGACTTCATTCCTGTCATGAAAACAGAGCACCATTAGGGTGGAGGGAAACCTGTTCCTTTGGTGCCTGTGAACATGTTGGCTATTAGATGCACTGTTAAGTATATTTTTTAAAAAAGATAACATAGGGTCTTTATAGAGTGCCCCATCAGGGGCGGCCTGCACCTGCCCCTCTTTGTTGTGCAGCGTTGCTGCAGCAACCAAATCATGTGGCACTGCTGCACAGCAAGGAAGGAGCACACAGAAGCACTCCTTCCTTTCTGTGCTGGTTTGGGGCCAGGGCAGCCTCAATGACAGCCCCTGCAACCCCAATCCAGCTTTTTCCAGCTCAGAGAGAAGCAGCTTCATGCACTGTGGTTGCCACGGGAATGATCTATTCCCCAGAAACAGAGCTCCAGGGAGGCCTGGGGGAGCTCCCTTTCCGAGCTCCTTGGGGAGATTTCCCCAATCTCCCCAAGGAGCCCTGAAAGGGAGCTCCCCCAGGCCTCCCTGGTTTTTCCAGACCATAAGAAGTGGCAAAATACCACTTCTCCATGGTCCAGGAAAGGGGCGTCCTTGGGGCTTCATGCCCCTGGACACCCCAGCGGCCACTGCCATGGGAGAAAGGGGCTTCCCGGCCCTTTTCTCCCATGGCTCTGTTCCCATGGCAGTGTAGAGGCCACGGGAATGGAGCATGCGGCACCAAAAAAGGTGCTGCCTAGATCAGCTCCTTTTTTGTTGTGCTGCTATAGAAAATGACGCTGTTACAATGACACTTCCTTTGCCCCCCATTTGGGCGCACAGCAGTGGCGCTAGCATCATGGTGGCCCCTGTGTCTACGGGAGGCTGCCATGATGCCAGTGCCATTCCGTTCTAGGGTTAGGGACCATGTAGTTGGTGAGTGGTCCCCAACTTTAGTATTGCCATGGCCACACCCCAAAGTTGCCATCTGTATTGGCCCATAGACAACATTTTTTTTTGTTTCAATATGTGTTGAACTTAAAAAGAAAGCAAGTTGAGGATGAGAATAAATCTTGCAGCTGATGCTCGGAATCACTAGAAAATACTCTGGGAGAATAGAACCATTATTTGAATAGTTTAGAAAACCCAAGAACTACAGCAACAAAGATCACAAACTTCCAACACAATATGCTCCATCTGGAGGAGCCTATTAACAAGCTTTCAAAGCAAATTCAATTTGCTTTTAAGAAGTGATGAGGATGACCTGTTCCCCCCAGGTGTTCTTACACTTCAGCTCCCATCATTCTTTATCATTCCTTACGATGACAAAGACTGATGGGAGATGAAGTCTAGCAGAATGTAGAAGCCATACATTCTCCATCTTTGTCTTAAAAGAATAGAAAAAAAGAAAGAAAAGAATGTGGGTCGTCATCTAAATGTAATGCACCCTTTTTTCTCCCCAAGTGCAGCTTCACCCTTTCTTGAGGAGCATCACGTTCAACAACAGTGCTGGGGACAAGATGTTTTTTAATGACAAAGGTGTATTAGAAGCTGCATTTGACATTATCAACTGGGTCATATACCCAAATCAATCTTTCTTGAGAGTGAAAGTAGGAAAAATGGACCCACAGGCTCCACAGGGTAGAGAATTCTTCATTAATGAGAAGATTATTCAATGGCACCACTATTTTAATCAGGTAGGGCACACCTTTAACTTCTAAATTCTCTTTGCCAGTTATTTTAATACTCCTTTATGCCCTTCTGACTAAATTCCCATTGATTACATTGGTCCTTGGAGAAGAATCAGCTTCCTGTTTCAGGAAAAAAACTGAAGCAGACTCTACTATCAGCTTGCAGATGAAAGCTGGTGTCTGAGTATGTGTCCATTTTCATAGAAATTTAGAGTTGGAAGAGACCACAAGGGCCATCCAGTCCAACCCCAGGGAGCTGATTCTTGGCACTGTGGAAGAAAAGACAAAATGTCTTCCAAAAGAAGAAAGAACTAGGTGGAGGTCTTCAAGACCAGTGGCATATCTATTGTATTTGAGACCTAATGTGGATAATTTTTTAAATACCCCATTTTCTATTCAACAGCCCTTTCTGGGTCTGGTAGAGCTGGTGGCCAGGCAGGAAAGGGGGAGACTACTTGCTCACTTGGCCAGCAAAGCTGCCAGACCCAGAAGGCAACCCCTTCCCACCAGTGGAGACCCAGCAGCCTTTTCCAGGTCTGGTGGAGCTTTTGGGTAAGTGGCAAATGTAGACAACTTGCTTTCCCACCCAGCCAGAAGAACCACCAGACCTGGAAGGCAGCCCCTTCCTATAAGTGCACCAGGTGACAACCCATCTGAGGTTTGACTTGGTGTGGTCCACACTCCCTAGTAATGTCCCAGTTCTGCACATCTTTTCTGGAGAGGACTCTTTTGTGCTACTGCACCTATTGCTCAAGTTCATTTTTTTAAAAGGAAGGTGGAGTGGCTCCATAACACTTGGCAGTTCTCCACTTTGCTTTAGGTCCTTGGCGCCATTATTTCAAGCAATAAATCACAGAGCCAGAAGAAAGTGAATGTTTGCTATATCTTCTTTGTGTGTTTGGAGTTTATCACATGGGAGGAATTTCTCTCAATTGCGAATGGAGCCAATAGTTTAGCGAATTTACATGAAATCTGATTGCATTTAGAATGCATTCAGAATGACTTCCCATTTCCCAAAAATGACCCCCCCATTGCCCGAAATTGTGTGAGATACTCTAATACGCAATTGCGTGAAACCCCATGATTGCATTCGAAATGATTACCTTTTGCCCGAAATTGTGTGAGATACACTCATATGCAATAACGTGAAACCTCATGATTGCGTTTGGATTGTCTTTGCATTATACTCCCAAATTCCATCGTATGATAAACTCCTTTGTCTGTGTGTAGGTTGCCCCTCTTGGCTTGTGTAATGACCATTGCCATCCAGGTTACAATAGACAAAGGAAAAGGGAGACACCATTCTGTTGCTATGGCTGTGCTACATGCCCAGAAGGGAAGATCTCCAATGACACAGGTAGGGAAGACTAGACCATGAACCATAATAACTATAAGTACATTATGAAAGACAGACATTGGTCACATGGGCTTTCATAGACTTGATTCTATTTCCTCAGATGCAACAGAATAACTAGTTAGAATGGCCCCTAATGACAGTTGATTCTAGATGAGATCATGCTACCAACTTCTCTCTTCCAGTTAGTCTCAAAGGTTCTACAAGATCCCTTTGCACATTGATTTTCCAGACTAACATGGCTATGTCTTTGTATAAGTGCACTATGTTTTGGATGCAAATTGCTAGTTGAAAGAGGAAACATCCCAAGAAGCTCCCAGAGTGGATGTTTTGTTGTATTTGAGAAAGAAATATTTTGTCTGAAAATATCATAAAAGGCCCACTCAAATTCATTCTGCTTATCTATCCACCCCATAGACTGTTAGACAGAAGTACAGTAGGGGGATGCGTCATAGGTCACTGGAAGTCTATAGGGGATCTCGCTCAGTTAAAATTTGGACCCTGTAGAAAGTCATTTTCAGGCATTTCTCACCTTACTGTCTTCAACAATTCAAGAAGGTATTAATAAGCTGGAACATGTTCAGAGGAGGGCAACCAAAATGGTGAAGGTCTGGAAACCGTGCCCTATGAAGAGTGGCTTAGGGAGTTGGGTAGATTTAGCCTGGAGAAGAAAAGGTTAAGAGGTGACATTATAGCCACATTTAAATAGTTGAAGGGATATCTTATTAAGGATGGAGCAAGCTTATTTACTGTTGCTCCAGAGACTAAGCCATGTAGTAATGGATTCAAGCTACAGGAGAAGAGATACCATCTGAATATTAGGAAGAACTTCTTGATGGTAAGAGCTGTTCAGCAGTGGAACATGCTCCCTCAGAGAGTGATGGAGTCTTACTTTGGAGGTTTATAAACAGAGGTTGGATGGTCATCTGTAAGGAGTAACAGATCTGTGGGTCTACATTTCCATACACTTCTACCAAGACTTGAATCTACATTTTGCTACACCCTTATCATGACTCCGAGCAAACTCTCTCAGTTTGCAAACTGTCAAACATGGCTTTTGATTAGTAAGTTTTCACCAGTCAATGCTTTGGAAGTACATAGAAGTTTAACAGACAACTTGGTCGTTCCCTCCCCTCATATGCATTGCTGTCTGTGAACTGAGTTTGAATGCAGTCTATTTCCCTTCCTTCAGCCAAATTATTTTGGGAACTGTATTATAAATTATAGTTTATTATGATGGGATAATGTTGCAAGCATGGATAATCTCTACTAAAAACAAACAAACAAACAAACAAACAAACCATGCCTGTTACTCAGTGGAACCAAAATATTTTATATCTGAATTTTTAAACTTGTTTACTCCCTTCCTCCCTTCCTCCCTTCTCTAAGATATGAATGATTGTTTCAAATGCCCAGAAGATCAGTATCCAAACAAGGAGAAAAACCAATGCCTTCACAAGGCGCTAAACTTCCTCTCTTTTGATGAACCTTTGGGCATAAGTTTGGTCATCTTGGCTCTGGTTCTTTCTGCAGTTACCGCTTTGGTGCTTGGCATATTTATTAAACACCAAAACACTCCCATCGTCAAAGCCAACAATCAAAACCTCACCTATTTACTGCTCATCTCCCTTCTGCTCTGCTTCCTTTGCTCATTGCTATTCATTGGTCAGCCTCAGATGCTTTCCTGCTAT
This sequence comes from Urosaurus nigricauda, assembly GCA_034509955.1. Lineage (NCBI taxonomy): Eukaryota > Metazoa > Chordata > Lepidosauria > Squamata > Phrynosomatidae > Urosaurus > Urosaurus nigricauda. Next base: position 7,444,806 of record JAOEGL010000006.1, read on the forward strand.
GTACGACAAACAGCTTTTGGGATCATCTTCTCAACAGCAATTTCTTCAGTCTTAGCCAAAACTATCACTGTGATTTTGGCTTTCATTGCCATCAAGCCAGGAGCAAAGATAAAGAAATGGGTGGGAAACCAGTTTGCATATTCTGTTGTTCTCTGCTGCATGTTTATCCAATTAAGCATTTGCGTAGTGTGGCTATGTACTGACCCTCCACACCCACATCTAGATATGCACTCTCTCCTGGAAGAAATCATTGTGGAATGTAATGAAGGAAAAAACAACATGTTCTATTATATTCTAGGTTTCATGGGACTTCTGGCACTTATCAACTTTGTTGTGGCATTCTTTGCTCGTAAATTGCCAGGCACTTTTAATGAAGCTAAGTTTATCACCTTCAGCATTTTGGTGTTTTGCAGTGTTTGGGTGTCTTTTGTTCCAGCTTATCTAAGCACTAAAGGAAAATACATGGTGGCTGTGGAGATCTTCTCCATTTTGGCTTCCAGTGCTGGCTTACTAGGCTGCATCTTTTGCCCCAAGCTGTATGTAATTATTTTGAGGCCTGAACTGAACAACAAAGAGCAACTGAGAAGACATAACAAAGAAAGAAATAACTGATATTTCTGTTACTGACACGTTACAAAACAATAGTGTTAACCTGGAGAAGGACCTAAGAATATAGATCTGGAAAGGCTTTTGCCTTCAAAATACTATGACTACTGGCATATTGAGCAATCACTTCAAAGAAAGATGATTTCATTTAATGAAGTTGGGTAACAGTACTGAATGAACAACTATTGACTAGGAATGGAATTGCTACTGGGCACCCAGCATTAGAGACCACATTTTGCCACTTGCCCCACTCCAGCTCTCATCTTCTTTGGAACAATCCATGATAATAAAACTTTGCCAAGTCCCTGCCTTCTGACACGTCCTTCTTCTGCCCCAGTCTTCCAGCTGTTTCCTTAAGAGCTAAAGATAATTGCACCAGATGTGTGGGATGGGAGGAAACAGACAGTTCACACTTCCTAGTAATGAGGGCATAGAAGGGCAACATTATTGCAGGGACCATTTTTGCTGGCATAATGTAAGCAATAATGCCATAAAATGGATGGGAGGTAGGCAGGGGGCAGTGGTGGTAGGAGGGAGAAAGGCATAACAGCTCTGGTTCTGGCACTGCTTGTCTGGGGGAGGACAAGACAAGAAAAATATACTCACCCCAAAGTGTGCTCTGGCTTAGCAGCAGCATGAACACAGGGTGGGCTTATGCACATATATGGCCCTAAAAACTTGAAGGGAAGAGATGGGGAACTGTATGGTTAGAATGCTGCAGAGCTCATCCATGTTTGGCTGGCTTCTAGAGATGTTTGATGTTAGGGAGATGATGTCCTAAAACAGGTATTTTGATTTCCAGTGATGTCCTTCGGTAATGCCCTCTCTCTGTCTAACTCAATGAACACACTTCATGGATGAAATTAGAAAGAGTTTATTGGAAAGATGAGCACAGCACATCATCCTTTGTGAGATCTGAATCAATAAGCCATGTTTCATTTTTGTATCCTCTTCAGATTCACTTTCCTTTTCTCTTTTATATTTTTTTGTTCTTACAGTGTTAGACAGCTCTATGTCTTTGGTTTACACACAATAATCTCTTGCAGCTGTTCACCCTCTCCTCACACACTCATGCTTCCAACATGGCAACAGCATGGCTAACCAGGCTTAACTTTAACATGGCAGAAGGGGATATGAGGGGTGATTTTGAAACCTTTGTATGAAAGAATGATTCACAGGTCTGCAATCCTATTATATGCCAATTTATACTGTAGCAGCTCCCATTGAATTCAAAGAATTGATTGTCTTTGGTACAGGAAGAAGAAAATACCCATCCAGGAAGAGTAAGATGTCTGCCTAAGGCAATAGATTTTGGCTGTCATGTACTGTAAGGATAGCAAATTGTTAGTTACTTTAATACTACAGAGGATAGAGCTGCTTGAGGGATTTTCTGCTTCACGGCTAGCACTGTACACCTTGATGACAGATGGCATAAAGTTCAGGTGGCATAAGGATAGGCAGAATAAAGTTCAGGCAACAAAATCTTTTGAGGCAGTCATGTAGTTCTTATGACAAGCACCCATTTAAATCTTCTAGCAATATGGACCATCTGTTAGTTTACCCTAAATAAATAAAACAGTTTGACAACTCTTTAATTGCCATGGCTCAATGCTATGAAATCCAGTGATTTGTAGTTTGTTATGGCACTAGAGCCCTGTGATAGAGAAAGTTAAGTATCTCACAAATTTACAAATCACAGAATCCCATAGCATTAAGCCATGAAAGTTAAAGCAGTGTCAAATTTCATGATTTCAGCCAGGCAGACTGGACCTAGGAATCTGAATATGAAGCACATGCAAACACCACTTGACCTTCCTTTGCTACCTCTTACCTCAGGGGACATTTGTATGTCTTGTCCCTGGATCCTTTGGCAGCGGCTATTAATGCCCCTGGCTAATAGTATACAATTACGAGGTGGTTTTCTTAAGAGAGGAGTGTGAAAAGTATAGATCATGATCTGCATATATGTCCTAAACCATATTTTCCAGATTATTGATGCCTCCAAAGATACCACTGCTCCTGATCCTCTCCCTATTTTAGGACCATTTCTAAAAGTGTCCAAACCATTGCAAAGCATAGTAGTGGCTCTGTTCCTACTGAATGCTCCAGCTATTCCATCATATTGGAGGACGTAACTTTGTAGGCCATACAAACTGTCCTGGGTCTCTACCCTTGCCTGCTTTCTCAGCAGTGGCATATTGTATATATTTCTTCCTCATTCTCTTTTTTCTCCCTGCTTCTTTGTGTATGTATACTGTAACAATTTCCAATAAAAATATTTTTGAATTAGAAAATAACCTCTGCTTCTTTACTGCTACCAATTTGGGTAGAAGCATTGGTTCCAGTTTATGATAAATTACTATTTTGTAATTTTGATAATAAGCCTTTTGTTCTTTGCCAAAATTACATTGAACCATAACTTAGCATATTAAAATCTTCCTTCCTTTTACTACTGATGGAAAACGCAATGCCTCTATGGGAGTGTAGGTGTAGATTGTGTATTTATTAAAGGATTACTATATGGCAACCTTTGACTTCATTCCTTTTATTATTCTATTCCTCAAACATTTAAGATATGCAAATGACTGTAACTTTGGTTTACATTACTTGATGGCAAATACATCTACTATATTAGGTATGTTGTTTTTGCTTTTGAAAGGGACAAGTTTTCCCCTCACTCTTCCTGCCCTTATTCTAATGTGAATTGAAAAGTCAGTAAATGTGCCTACAGCATATGCCCCCGTTAACACATTTTGTCAACTGTGCATTAGTTTTGCTGCTAAACATTTAATGTGCTATTATTTAAAGATCAACTTGGTTCCTATGCAGAAAGAGGTTTTCCCTACATGATAGCCTTGGATTGATGGCTGCATACTCACTTAAAGCACCGATACATCCTGTTCCAATACCCAGCTTTCTTATTTCAGGAAAGCCTACACTAGCTTTCCAATGAACAGGGCAGACATGTATCTGGGCAGGGCAGACACAGAAGAACAGTAACTCTGGTGTTCTTCTATTTGCTGTTCCTTCTTTGAATGGCCATTAGCATCAACCTACATATGAAAGTGGGAAGCATAGTTAATTCCAGTATAAGATGGGCTCAGGATGTAATAATAATAATAATAATAATAATAATAATAATAAATAATTTATTTATACCCTGCTCTTCAGCCCTAAAGGCTATCAGAGCGGCTTACAATTATTATTTTAATTAGATGGTTCCCTGCCCTCAGGCTTACAATCTAAGAAGACACGACACAAAAGGAGAAGGGAATGGTGATGGGGAAGGGGATCAGGTCCAACAGTTCCTCTCTCCCTCTGAGGCCTGGACCAAGGCAGATGGACTGGAGGGAGGGAGGGCTTAGCTTCTTAATCTAGGACAGGCCCGATGGAGTTTGGCCTGACCTTTCACTCCCTCCTGGGTAAAATGGTGTAGCATGGAGGGAGGGCTCTTCTACTTGAGGCCAGGCCCTATGGTGTTGCTAGGCCTCTCCAGTCCTTTAATTTAATAATTCAATTTAATAATTGGTAAGAATTTTGGAGCATGGGTTCTTTTGTCTCAGTGCAATGGTCTAACTATTCTAGCATCTGCATTTCAATTCTGATTGATTTCCTCCTTGGTTACACACTTTTGGACATTCAGCTGCCATTCTTGAATCAGAAGACAGTTTTGTTGAAATCATAAAAAATAGTTTAAGTTAGCAAGCCTCCAGATGATGCTGAAGGGACAAAAAAAGAAAGAAAAAAAAGGTTGAAGTAGTTATCTCTCTCTAATTATCAAAATTATTGTAATTAAGTAATCATTAATACTCCAGTGACTTTTTTCAGAGGGCACTATTTTTTAAAGTATAAAAAGCTGATAAATACTTCAGCACGGAAGATGATAAATTTTCTAGTACACTGTTGAGAGCTAAAATTAGGTCCTCGAGGAACAGAGAGCTATGACAACTTAAACAGTAGGCTACACAATTTCTATCAGTAGGCACTGGGATATTTGCAATCAGCTTTTTCAAACCAGGCTGATGCTAGCAGTCACATTGTGGGAAGACTAAGAAAAATCTCTTTTTAAAGAGAAGCATTGCAATCAGATGGTGTGATGCTGCCTCTACTGCTGCTGGTCTTACTGACTACTCACTTTGTTTACACAGTGCATACTATTAAATGCACACCACTGGATCCGCTTCCTATTCCACATGAATGGCACCAGCCAAATGAAGTCCTCATTGGTGGGATTGCATCTCATATCCACCAAATGGTCCCCCTAATTCCATTCAAACATCACCCTTCCCAGGAGTCATATGGCCTGCCAACGTAAGGACCTAATTTTAATTTCAACCATCTCCAGAATGTTGATATTATTTTGAAGAATCTTGGACTTGTATCTTGGCTAACTGCACTGATCCTATAGTGGGCAACGAGTTCATTTGGTTGTTGCTCTTGGGGAAAAGTATAAATGAACCATTGCAAGTTGATTTTGGCTGATGTTCAAAATGAAAGAAAAAGCAAAAAATTCTCAGTGTAAACTTTTCTTTTGATGCTACTAGTTCTTCTTAAGGGACAAACTGCACATTGCATCATAGTTTTGGTTTTTTTTTTTTTTTTACAAAAATCACCTGCAGGAAAGGACATATGAATTGAGTAGAGAGAATGGACAATGCTTTTGTCGGTGTTGCAGCTCCAGTCGAATCCCAACTGTAATTGTAGCTACTCTCAGCTGCAAAGAGGGAACTATTTTGTATACATGTCATTGATTTAAAAATTGATTATTGCTGTGGAATCCATTGTTAAGTGGCAAGTGATAAGAAAGTGAAATCTAACTGATTCAATGGGTCAATTCTATTTGGGACTAAAAAAACAGGATTTAGATCGATATTATAGCTAAGAAAAATAAGAGATCTTGAGAGCAAAAACTAATCATAGTTAGTTCATACAATCAATTAAATCTTTTCAATGATTTAATATGTTGCTGGGCATTGAATGTAAAGGGCTAAATGGTATATGAAGAAATAAAGGATATCTAAAATAAACACATCGGGAAATATAGTATTGGGGTGTATGTGTAAGACAGAGGGCCTTTATCTGAGTCAATAAAAATATAAGGAGGTTATGGTTTGAGGAAAGAAAGTCGAAGTTCCACAGGCATGATGTTTTAGTTCTTGTGTTCTCTTCCTGTAGGAGATGGTCATAAAAATTAGTCTTTTTTTTCTAGCTGGAAAAATTCATTTGACAAGTCTGTTCCTTCTTGCAATAAAATCCTAACAGAATAGGACACAGACACAGAAGGAATCTAAGGTGTGTGATACACACAGACCCATCATCTGACAGACATCCAGTTATATTGGGCACAATGCTTCTCAGCACTTTTCTGTGTTGTCTAGTTTCTTTGTCTTGATGAGGACAAAGAGCCAGAAGCAAGTAGAAAAGATGTGAAAGAAGATAGCTACTGTACCTTACTCCATCTCCTAGTCCTTGTTCCTTTGGTGATATTTTCTGTAATCTGTCCTACTTGATGTCTTCTGCTGGAGTTTGGCCAGGGAGAAGAATATATTTCTACACGTAAATTCAAGTGGGAGGTGCACTGGATTGAAATTAAGATTTTAAAATTAATGATTAAATTAAAACAATATTTTGTACCATTTAAATCCCATATAAACCATAAGGACCATCTGGTGAGAACATTGTACCCAGAAAGACATGTTATAAATGTTGCGGTCAGAATCTTGTCAAACTAGCTTAGAGGGATGGTCCTAGTTTCCAGGGATGGTCATAGTTTCTCTTCTAACAACCTGTTCTGGCTTTACAGAGTGATGACCAAGTTCTATCAGCACATCCTAGCCTTGGCATTTGCTGTCAATGAAATAAATGAGGACCCCAGGATCTTGCCCAATGTCACTCTTGGCTTCCACATCTATGACAGCTATTCTAGTGCCAGGTTGACTTATCGAGTCACTCTGGACCTGCTCTGCAAATCATGGGCATTCACTCCGAACTACAAGTGTGGCATCCAGAAGAATCTAATAGGAGTTATTGGAGGGTTTGATTTTGAAATTTCCTCATATATGGCAGACATCTTAGGCCTATACAAGATTCCACAGGTAGGATTCACTATGGAAACCTTTCTGTACACCACATGTAGTTATTTGTTCTTCACTCATTCTGATTAAAGTAGTTGTAAGCTACTGGTGGCGCAGTGGTTAAATGCCTGTACTGCAGCCACTCACTCAAAACCATAGGGTTGTGAGTTCAAGTCCAGCAAAAAGGCTCAAGCTTGACTCAGGCTTGCATCCTTCCAAGGTCGCTAAAATGAGTACCCAGATTGTTGGGGGCAAATTAGCTTACAGTTGTAAACTGCTTAGACTTCTTAGGCGGTATGAAGTGGTATATAAATGAAGCTTGTTTTTGTTTGTTTGTAAGCTAAGGTATGTTGCTGGAAAAATAAATCCTCTCTTCACCTGTACTTTTATTTGAAATAAAAAAAATTGAAATAAATTTGACAAACCTAAAAAGAAATGCCAGAGAAGTGGGGAATGCTTTAAGGAGAACAAAAACAAAGAGGTTTTTCTTGTTATCTGTCAACTTCAACCTATGGCAACTCTATGGATGAGAGACATTGAAGAATTCCAGTTATCACCTTTCCTGTTCAGGTCTTGCAAACATAAGGCCAAGGTTCCTTGACTGAATCAATCCACCTGTAGTGCAGAGTTCATCTTTTCTTACTGCTTTCCACTTTACCAAGCATTTTTATCTTTCCCAGTGGATGTGTCATCTCATGATATGTTTGACTGCCTCAGTTTAGTCACCTTCTCTTCTACCGATTTGCTTTAGGACCCATCTGTTTGTCTTTTTAGTAGACATTTCAAATGAGTTGATTTTCTTCCTGTCAACTTTCTTCAATGTCTGGCTTTAATAGGTATATATAGAACTTTTAAATCATAGAATCATAAGATCATAGAATTGTAGAGTTGGAAGAGACCACAAGAGCCATCCAGTCCAACCCCCTGCCATGCAGGAAATCCCAATCAAAGCATCCCTGACAGATGGCCATCCGGCCTCTGTTTGAAGACCTCCAAGGAAGGATACTCCATTACACTCTGAGGGAGAGTGTTCCACTGTCGAACAACCCTTACTGTCAGGAAGCTCCTCCTAATGTCTAGGTGAAATCTCTTTTCCTATAGCTTCCATCCATTGTTCTGGGTCCTGTTCTCTGGAACAGCAGAAAACAAGCTTGCTCCCTCTTCAATATAACATCTATTCAAGTATTTAAACAAGGCTATCATATCACCTCATAACCTTCTCTTCTCTAGGCTAAACATCCCTAGCTCCCTAAGTCAATTCTCATAGGGCATGGTTTCCAGACCCTTCACCATTTGGACACACTCCAGTTTCTCCACATCCTTTTTGAATTGTGGTGCCCAGAACTGCACACAATATTCCAGGTGGGGCCTGACCAAAGCAGAATAGAGTGGCCCTATTATTTCCCTGGATCTAGACACTATACCTTTATTGATGCAGCCTAAAATTGCATTGGCCTTTTTAGCTGCCTCATCACACTGTTGACTCATGTTCAACTTGTGGTCTACATTGACTCCTTGGATCACTTTCACATGTAGTCTCCTTAGGCCAAGTGTCCCCCATCCTATATGACAGATATGAAAGAAATGCTATGACATAGATGCAAGAAAAAAGGAGGACAAGTATATACAACTTTACTGACACTGAAAGTTTTAATGAGTAAAGTATTATACATCTACGCCATATTACATACGTTTCTGGATGAAATGGAATTAAATGAGTACCCTTGTTCTCTGATTTGCTTTATTTATTCATTTAGGTTTCTTATGGTTCATTTGAACCAAGAATTAACAATCAAATGGATGTCCCTTTCTTTTATCGCATGGTCCCCAATGAAGATCTTCAGAATCGGGGAATTGTCCAATTACTTCTGCATTTTAGATGGAAATGGGTGGGTCTCATCACAAAGGACACAAAAGGTGGAGAGCATTTCTTGTCAACTTTGGAGCAAATGTTTTCAAAAAATGGAATCTGTTCAGCTTCTAGAATGATTCTTCCAAAAAATATAGATTTACATGATATGATTGATGGTTTCCTCAACAATATAGATGTGTTCGTGGATAGAAAAGAAAATGCAGTAATCATATATGGAGAAACGGGATCATTTTCATGGCTGACTATATTTCTTATGGCAAACGTGGTGATTCCCATAGCTGACATGAGCTATACTGTGAAAGTATGGATTCTGTCAGCACAAATTGATGTTGCCTTACATATCCTTCAAAAAGGGTTCAATATGCAGACACTCCATGGTGCTATCTCCTTCTCTCTTCAGTCCAAGAATGTAGAAGGCTTCCAAGAATACCTTCACTCTCTCCATCCATCTGGTGAAGAAGCAAATGGTTTTATCAAAGAGTTCTGGGAGCAAGCCTTTGACTGTTTCATTCCACCAGCTGAAGTCCCAGCAAGCTTACTTTGCACTGGGGAGGAGAGACTGGATAGCCTTCCTGCTCCCTTTTTTGAAATGAGCATGACTGGCCACAGCTACAGTATCTATAATGCTGTCTATGCTCTAACACATGCCTTTCATATGATGTATTCATCCAGATTTAATGCCAGAGCAAAGGGAGGTTCAAGCACTTTGATCCCTCATGTGGAATCTTGGAAGGTAATATCTCATTGGAGAAAGTCTATTGTCAAAACATGTGTTCCATTGGATATTTGTGGTCAATGTAATATTTTCCTCCAAAATTCTCTAAGACAGCATTTTTTCTGGTTTGTTGTTGGTCTTATCTCAATATCCTCCACTCCATTTGAGATACTATAGCCACAAAGCCTCAAGGTTTGTAACTTTATTGTATGTATTCATAGGATCATAGAGTTAGAAGAGACCACAGGGGCCATCCAGTCCAGTCTCCTTCCATTTAGAAAGATACAATGGCCATCCAGCCTCTCTTTTAAAAATCTTCAAAGAAGGACACTCCACCACTCTCCAAGATAGCATGTTCCAATTTCAAAAAGCCCCTACTGTCAGGAAGTTCTTTAGGGACTATCATTAAGGTTTTATTCAATGAAACTGAAAAAAGGTATGTGAAGTAGAAGGCTTTCACGGCCGGCACCCATAGTTTTTTGTTTTTAAAAAACTATGAAAAAGTTACATTGATTGCAAGTTCTACATCTATCAGATAAATTCAGACATCATCAATTGGGACTAATGATGGGAGCTCATTCCATCATGCAGTGCTTGGGTCATGAACTGCCAACTTGCTGACCTTGCAGTCATCAGAGTCAGTGTCTTAACTGCTAAGTCACCATGTCCACAACCCTACAATAGGATCACCAAATAAGAGTTGGAGTAGTCTTGAAAGTACATATCAGCAACAAATACCAGCCCTGCGAGATCTCTTGTTATTAGAAGGTTCTGGTCAGGTCTTGCAGTCTTAGAGCCATGGTTTCTTTTATGGAGTCAAGTTATCAGTAATGTCTTCCTCATTTCCTATTGCTTTCAGTTTTACAAAGCATTATAATCTTTTTTGAGGACCAGTTTGGTGTAGTGATTTGAGCACTGGACTATGACTCTGGAGACCAGGGTTTGAATCCCTGCTTGGCCATAAAAAAACCACTTGACCTTAGGCAAGTTGCACTCTCTCAGCTTCAGAGGAGGGCAAAGGAACACACTCTCTGAACAAATTTTGCCAAGAAAACTCTGTAATAGATTTGCCTTAAGGTTGCCATAGGTCAGAAATGACTTGCAGGCATGTAGCAACAATAATGATCTTTTCCAGAGATTCATGTTATTTCATGATACATCCAAACTACAACAGCTTCCGTTTAGTCAATTTGACTTCTTCTGAAATCTATTTTTTTTCTCCTCTTAGCTTCACTCTTTGATTCAGAGGATTTCATTCAATAATAATGCTGGAAGTGAAGTTACATTGAATGAACATGGTGAATTAGCAGCTGGATTTGATATTACAAATTTAGTCACTGTCCCAAACAATTCATTCATTAGCATCACTGTGGGAAGGCTGGATCCACAAGCTCCCCATGGCCAAGAGTTCACTATTGAGGAGGAGAAAATCCAGTGGCACAGAGGCTTCATTCAGGTGGGAAACATGAGACCCTTCACTGTCATCTAATGAACCAGGAAGGTTAACATTGTACAAGATTCTGCACCACCATCTATGTATCATAACTTTACAAGTTCCAATTATTGTTTCTTTTCTACTTTTGTAAAGTAGTGGTCATGGGCTTTTAATATTTGCTTTGCCAATAATAGCAGCAGCAGAAGAGTACACCAATGCACATCAGTCCCTTCTGAGGTATATTGGGGACTTTTTCTGTGCATCAGGCACTTCTCTTGTGCTCCAGCACTTCCTAGTTGGTGTCTGGATGCACATCAGGGAATGCGTGATGTGTGTCAGTGCCCGTTTCACATTAGATCATGACACATGAGACACTCCACAATTGCACAATGCATGCCTATATGTTGTAATGTCATGGCAGCAACTAGGTGAATCTGGACATTGCAAAGCTACTCAGTTCAACTCTGCACACATGTAAGGCCATTCACAAAGATGTTAAGTCCCAAGTCAAATGCCAGTTGATCTCTTTAAGGTTATATACTAGTGTCCTTCAGCTCTATTTAGGCACATAACCTCATCTCAGATCAAGTTTAAAGCAATGTTCCTTCAGATATCTTCTCAAGGCTAAATTCTTTTCTCTTTTCAAGGGCAGGTGCCTCCTTCCTCTCTCTGCAATGACAAATGTTGTCTTGGATACAGCAAGAAAAAGAAGGAGGGGAAGAAATTCTGTTGCTATGAATGTGTGTCATGCCCCAAAGGGAAGATTGCAAACCAAACAGGTAGGAGTCAGGTTGTCTCAAGCTGAGGAAACTGGTGGTATATTAAGGCACCAAGGTGGGACTGCTGACAAGAGGAAAAACCAAGTATATACGTGTGTGTGACTAATGGGCAAGTACAAAAGAGTCAATGGCATATGTTTGTTGCATGTTTGCTAGATTTCTCCTCTGCATGGCTTAGGAAAGTCTAGGAAATTGTTTACCCACCATGAAATAATGAGACCAGACACACTATTTGTGTCAAACAAGCTCCCCTTCCTCACTTTAAAACCTGAAACCTATTTAAATGTTTGAGGCCTGGGGCTGAGCAAACCTGGTGTGGAGGCCCAGATGTCATCCTATAACACCTCCCAAGATAACCCTTGGGTGAAATACCAAACTGTGACTGCGGTCCAAAGAGATTGGTTGCTATCTTGGACAGCCATTTTGGAAGGTCAACCTGGAGTGTTCCCTTCCAAGCCCTGTGACTTTATAAGAGAAAAGAAGCCTCCAGATTAGCTCCAAGGTCATACTCTTTCACAAGCCTCTCAGTCCCTGTCCTGTGGAGACAGTTTCAGAGCCCAACCCTCCATCATAATGAGGTGCCAAGTAATACATCGATCTGTTATCTTGTACTCCCTGCCAGATGGAAGCCCCTAAATGGCAAGCAATGACCACACTGCACTGAGTGTGGGTGGGTGGGTTGCAGAGATCGGGAGAAAGAAGGCACATGAGGGGGCAATGGGCCCTTAAATAGGCCCTCCTTGCCCCATGCATGTGACAGTGCTTGGCCCCATAGGTCAAGTGCAAAGCCCCGGTCTCTTGTCATGGAAGCCAACCAGAAGCCCCGTTTCCTCAAGCACCAGTCACCATGCCACTCAGGGACAGAAAATGAGGACTGAGAACACAATGATGCATTAAGGCCATCTGATACTTTTAGCCAGCAGTAGGAGACATTCAGGGACTGTAGACTACTCCACATGAGCAAATTTATTGGAAGGTTGAAGCATTTCTTACTGTAGCTCTCCTATCTCTATCTATCTATCTATCTATCTATCTATCTATCTATCTATCTATCTCTATGATATCTGTCTGTCTGTCTGTCTGTTTCCACCTGCCTCTGAATGATATATGTGTTGGCCCAGACTATTTTCCAGCAGTTTCTGACAAAAGCCACAACACCTCACTCAGATGGGTTTCTTTTCATATCTGAAATGTATTGGAACAGTATGCTCCCTTCTCTTTCTTCCTTTTTAATTTTTCCCTTAGAATTACAGAGCTCTTATGCACCAGAAAAATAGCACATCTACACTATAACTCTTTAAAAAAATCCCAAAAGGAGAAAAATTGTCCTTCAAACACCTCAGCAAACCAGTAATTCTAATTAAGAAAGCAAAAGCTTGGAAAATCACAGATCCAAGAAATTGCTGCAACCTCTCGCTCCACTCAGCAAAAATGGCATTAGTGGATAAAGAGACAAAAGAAAGCAGGAAAACACAGAAAAACCCAAGAAGCTATATCAGACTAGTGTGGAATAGCCCCATTAAGTTATTATCAAAGATCCTTTGGGGTAGAAAGACCTGAGTGAAACAGATTCTTGGAAATCACACTTCAAAACAATCGTCATAGGTTTAAGACTACCAATTTTCCTCTTTTAGACCTATATTATTTTATCAGCTGCCCAGATGATCAATGGTGCATTGTCACAAAGTTAACATCAGAATATTTTCCTTTTACAGATATGAATTATTGCATCAGCTGCTCAGAAGAGGAATATCCAAATCAGGGAAGAGATCGTTGCATTCCCAAAGTTCAAAGTTTCCTTTCCACTGAGGAATCTTTGGGCATCATTTTAGCTTCTTTGTCTCTTTTTCTTTCTCTGGTGACAGCATTAGTGCTTGCAGTCTTTATCAAGCAACGACACACCCCTGTTGTCAAAGCCAACAACCGAGCACTTAGCTACATACTCCTCACATCTCTGTGTCTTTGCTTCCTTAGCTCCTTGCTGTTCCTTGGAAAGCCCAATAAGACAACTTGTCTTCTTCGTCAAACAGCATTTGGCATTCTCTTCTCCATTGCTGTGTCCTCTGTTTTGGCCAAAACCATTGTCGTGATCATGGCTTTCATGGCTTCCATGCCAGGGAATTTTTTCCACAAATGGGTAGGGAAACGATTGGCACAGTCTGTTGTCTGGGGCTGTTCCCTTGTCCAGGTAGGCATCTGTGCTGCTTGGCTGACAAGTTCTCCCCCCTTCCCAGATTTCAACAAGTATTTGATCACAGAAGAAATTGTGGTGGAGTGTAACGAAGGGTCAGTTGCCATGTTTTATTGTGTCTTGGGCTACATGGGCTTTCTCTCCTTTGTCAGCTTCACAGTGGCCTTCCTAGCCAGGAAATTGCCTGACAGTTTCAATGAAGCCAAGTTCATCACCTTCAGCATGTTGGTCTTTTGCAGTGTTTGGGTCTCCTTTCTTCCAACTTACTTGAGTACTAAGGGAAAATATATGGTAGCTGTGGAAGTCTTTTCTATTTTGTCCTCTGGTGCAGGATTACTAGTTTGCATCTTCTCCCCCAAATGCTATGTTATATTGTTGAGGTCTGACTTGAACAACAGGGAGCAACTTGTAAGGAGGAGAAAGAATTCCAGTATCTAATATTCCTTCTGCTTGCTCTCTTGTTAGCTCCAAAATATTTTATTTCCTTTGCTGTTCAGTGCCTCTTCCAATGTCTTTGGCATTTATTGTGATCCTTTGTAAAATCTGATCATGGGCTGCTCTTTGGAAAGATCCCCACTAGTGATATCACCTCTCTAAAAAGACCTCTCTGAATTCTTTCCCATGTTGTCCCTTGGGGAAGGGTTATTGGATTACATCTTCTCCTCCAAATCCTACATCTTCTTAGTCAGACCTCAGTTGAACAAGGAATGGCTAGTGAGAAAGAAGCATTTCAGTATCTAAATTTCCTTCCATTGTTTCTGTTCATGTTACAGAAGTACGGTGATTTCCCATTATGTCTATTGTATTTCTTTAGAAATGTTCCTAGTATGAGTCTTTAGGCTTATCACCTCAAACTATTCTGTATGGAAAGATCCAGCAAGTGACTTTGAGAGGCATGAAATAAATCCTCCTTTGAACTAGATTGCCAGTGAGTTGTTGTTAGGTTATAGATCAAAGAGAAACAGGTAATTTTTATTGCCATAATATTTATTTCCAGTAGTGAAAACAAGCATAAAGATGAAATAAATTGAAGAATAAAACTTTATGTCACATGTAATGGTAACAAATGTGGTTATTGTGTGTCTTTGCATCATTTCCAACATATGGAAACACTAAGGCGACTTTATTACATGTGTTTCTTAGCAAGATTTGTTTGGGGGTGATTTAAAGCCAAACTCAGGGGCATTAATATTTGGAGAAGAAAATGATGTTTTATGAGAAATGCAAAAAATAAAAAAAATAAAAAATTGGTATGTGAATTCTGGATTAAGCTAGAAATCCTGTCTTCAGAACATTAGCTGGTTTAGTTAAAATATTCGGTCCAAACAATTAAATGAAGCTTATGTTATCATCAAATCTGTATAAATGTTCTTTTTAGCTGTTCCTTAGTGTTTAGCCTCAAGACAATTATATAACATTGTACTTTTGAAGAGCTGTGTGAAAATGACTGTCTCCAACCCAATGTGTTTGTGTTTCCTATACTAATGCTATTCGGGTGCCTTATGATCCTGTTGTTGTAACATCCTGGTGAGCCTTAAACAGTAGGAGTCTATGGTAATGTAACTTGCTTTAGGGGCTTTCTAAACCCAAGAAGTGATGAGATGGGGCCAAGGCTGCCACACCAGAAAAGAGATTCCATCTTAACATTAGGAGGAATGTTCTCAGTAAGAGCTGTTTGACAGTGGAGTATGATGAAGTCTCTTTCTTTGGAGATCTTTAAAGAGAGGCTGGGTGGCTATCTCTTGGGAGTGGTTTGATTGTGAGTTCCTGGATTGGATGGCCCTTGTGGTCTCTTCCAATTCTATGATTCACAAATTCAAGCATCTATGACTTGAAAATATTTCGAAAATAATAAATCCAAAAAGCAAAAATTAATTTTACCATTTTTTATAATGGGCAAATTTTAGTACACCACTGTATATAATGAGACGTGAACAGCCATAGATTTTGGTGCCCATGGGGGGTTCAGGAAACCAAATTCCAGTGTAAAGCAAGGGCCCAGTATGTTACCAAATACTGAAGACTACAATTTAGGGATAATGAAAAGCTATCATTCGGTTATGACCAAGACATAAAGTATTTTCCCTTTTGTGGTAATTTGACCTGAGTTAGACAATGTCTAGCATTCCTCAGAGAAAGAGTGGGAGGTAATACAAAATGGTTATTCTGCCTGTGGAGCCAATATTTTTAACCATAAGAATGTACATGATCAGAAAGTGCAGGAATTTGATTTTGAATTACCAAAGCTGTCTAACTTTGATAATATCTAGGAAAAAGGAACAGAGATTTGACTGCTGAAATACCAATAATGATGATGATGGTGATGATGATGTAGAAGTGCCTCAAATTTCCAAATGGACATTTTTCTAGCAATAAAAAAGGGTTTTAAGTGTTGGGTAATGCTGTGGGAAAGTGTTAGGTAATGCTGTGGGAATCCTAAAATCAATTTAAAAGGTAAATTACTCCTCTTGAAGGCTTCCAGCAAAGCCAATTCATTGCCCTCTTTCCCAGAAAAAGATGATTAACTGAGTTTGGGCTGGGGGGGATGAGGGCCACCTCCCTCCCCAAAAATCTTGAAGCTATGTAATATTTTTCAAACATGCATGTGCAATTAATAGAGAATTCTTGTGGAGGGTGAGTAGCCATTTCCCCCAATATAACTCCTAAACCTATTTGAGTAAATAATCTCATTAATATATTAATTTAATCATCAGCTTACTGTATTCATCAAATGACTCCATATCAGCTGCAAAGGTATAAAAGAAGATTCTAAAAAAGTGTGGGGCTACATTTTTTCTTCTTATTTCTTATAAGCAGCTCTTTACTGTTTAGTTCTGGCCTCAAAATAATGATATACATTTTGGGAGAAAAGATACAAACTAGTAATCCAGAGCTAGAGGCTAATATGGAGAAGATCTCCACAGCCACCATAAATTTGCCTTTGGTACTTAAATATGTAGGAACAAATGAAACCCAAACACTGCAAAAAACCAACATGCTAAATGTGATAAATTTGGCTTCATTAAAAGTGTCTGGCAACTTCCGAGCAAAGAAAGCCATGATGAAGCTGACAAGAGCCAAAAGTCCCATATATCCCAAAATATAGTAAAGGATATTGGTTTCATTGCATTGCATCACAATTTCTTCAGGTACAGAATGCATGTCCAAATGTGGAAATGGAGGATAGGCACAGAGCTGTACTATGCAAATACTTGCTTGAATTAATGAGCAGCAGAGAACAACAGAATTTGTAAATCTTTTCCCCATCCATTTTCTCATTCTGGATCCTGGCTTAGTGGCCATGAAAGCCAGAATCACTGTGATGGTTTTGGCCAGGATACAAGAAATGGCTAATGAGAAGGTGATACCAAAAGCTGTTTGTCGCAGATGGCAAGTCACTCTCTGTGGCCGGCCAATGAATAGGAAAGAGCAGAGGAGGCAGAACAGAAGGGAGATGAGTAGAGAGTAGGTAAGGTTCCTGTTGTTGGCTTTGACAATGGGAGTGTCGCCATGCTTTATTAAGATCCCAAGCATCAAAAGTGTGGTTGCCGAGAGAGTGAGAGCTGAAACAGCCAAAGCAATGCCCAAAGGTTCATCATAAGACAGGAAGTTGAGAGACTTGGCAAGGCATTCATTTCTGTTTTTATTAGGATATTGATCTTCTGGACAATTCAAACAGTGATCCATATCTTTAAACATTTAAATATAAATATTTTAGTCTGTGTCTGCACAAGCCAAATTACACATTCCCCCCTTGTCTTCACGGTGATCATTGCAGATAACATAGGGTCTAATCCTTGATTCTGGTGTGAACTGTCCTGACGACGTATGGCCAGTTCGGCACAGAACCTGTATTATACCATTCTTAAAATGGATTTTAAAATCTCACCGTTTACTCTGGATCTTCTGAGAAAATCCAGAGTCTTCCAAAGTGACACTGGGTGGCTGTTCACCCCCCCCCCCATCTCACTGTGCAGCCCACCTCCACTGGCATGAGCCACTCACTCTGAGGTCAGAACAAGAGCCCAGCCATGTGATTGATACTGGATACTTCATTTTCAGTCTCAGAGGAAGTGATTCATGCTGGCTGTGGCAAAGGCAAGCAGCATAGTGAGACACATGTGCCAATAGCTGCTCGGCTTCACTAGAATGCGCAAGTAACAGGGGGAATTCAGGGCTGCTTTGGGGCCAGAATACTCAGGGCTGATCCTGGAATATTCTGGACTGTGCAGACACGGCCTGAGTCAGTTTCTTGGAGACTGCCATAAGAGCATCTCATAAGAGCATCATGTTGAGGCCCATACAGAGAAGGTAGTGAAGTTGCCACACTGAATAATATTATATTTATTAAAATATTTGAATGCACCATTTTCATAATTTTTGTACCCATCTCCTTTCTTTCTCTCTACAGGAGCTTATCGCTCACCTTTTCAAACGGGCTCCAGCCTCCCAGGCTGGAGCTGGGGGATGTGGGATGGAGGCAGGGAAACCCCTTAACATTGGATAGTTGCCCACACCTGCCTTATCTACTACAGTTTTATGTTCTGGAGAATCCTCCAACTTTACATAGGAGCTTTCTGGAAGGTTCTATGGAACTTATGTGTGTAAGGACTTCCATAAAAGTGGCCCTCTATGCAGTGGCATGATTAGGGTTGGCATCAATTGCTGTGGTAAATCATGGTGTCACCACCCCCATTGACCTCCTCCTATACAACATCATACAGAATCATTAGTAATGTTTGAGGCAACCTCAACTTCTGTGAGGTTTAGAAATTATATATATATATATATAGAGAGAGAGAGAGAGAAAGAGAAAGAAAGAGAGAGAAAGAGAGATAGTGCTTAGCAAGTTGCAGAATATGAGGTTTCTTACCCTTCTGCCTTGAAATCTTGCCCTCTGGACATGGAACACATTCATAGCAGCAAAATTGTTCCTCTTTCTTCTTTTGTGTGTGGTAACCTGGATGACAATATTCATTGCACAAGGCGAGGGGAACAACCTACCCATGAAAAAGGAGGGGAAAATATTTATTTATTTATTTATTTAGCCCTCCCTCCCTGACAACACCATCTGGCCTAGAAGGGAGTGAAAGGGCAGGCCAAACTCCATCGGGCCTGTCCTAGATTAAGAAGCAGAGCCCTCCCTCCAGTCCATCTGCCTTGGTCCAGGTGTCAGAGGAAGAGAAGAATTGCTGGACCTGATCCCTTTCCCCACCACCATTCCCTTCTCCTTTTGTGTCGTGCCTTCTTAGATTATAAACCTGAGGGCAGGGAACGGTCTAATTAAAAATAATAATTGTAAGCCGCTCTGATAGCCTTTAGGGCTGAAGAGCGAGGTATAAATAAATAAATATTATATTTTATTTATTTATTTATTTTGTATGACATCTTTCTCCCAGAAGGGACCTAAGGCAGATCAGAAATAATAATAATAATAATAATAATAATAATAATAATAATATTTACCTTGAAAGTAATCTTGGTTCCCATATTGGGAGAAAGGTAGGATTTTTTAAAAATGTTCAATTGTAAAGCCATTTCCCAGGAGAACATTAGTTAAACCAATGGTCTGGAGTAATTTAATTGGAAGCAAAGGGTTAATCTACACAATTTATCACCACTTAAACTGGCATGGCCATCCTACATAATCCTGGGATTTGTAGTTTTATGAGGCAGACAGTACTTTGGCAGAGAAGGCTAAAGGCCTTGTAAAAATACAAATTCGAGGATTCCATATGATGGAAATACAGTACTTCAAGTGGCATCAATGCAGTGATACAGTAATGCAGTTTGACACCACTTTAAGTGCTGTATTTTCATCATATAATGCCACTTGAAGTGGTATCACATGATGGAAATATAGCACTTCAAGTGGTGTCAAACTGCATTATTTGCACAGTATAGATCCATCCAGGCTGCTGTCACACTGCAGAAATAAAGCAATTTGACACCACTTTAACTTCCATAGGTCAATGTTATAATACCTTAGGATATGTAGTTTATCTTGGCAGCAGAAGTCTCTGAAAGGGAAGGCTAAATATTTCACAAAACTACAAATCCTAGAATTTCATAGCATTGAATCATGGCAATTTAAATGGTGTCAAACTGCTTTATTTCTGTGGTGTAGCAGGAAACTCAGATAGTGAATTCTGACAGCGTAAGCATATGTCTAAGCCTGTAAATATATAATTTTGCATTTCATTAAGTGATGAAGACCCAGAAAACTGTTCATAGACAGAAACATTTATTTTAATAGATCCTGGAAAATATGCTACAACCATTGCATTATAAGTTGAAAAAAATGGGGGGGGGGAATTCCCCAAATTTCTGTCACAGAGTTTGGAACCAATGAAAAAAAAATCTTACATTAAGTTCTGATTCTGGTGGATTTCTATGGTTCCTGCTTACATTGGACCCATAGAAATTCTATTCAAACACTACCTGATTAAAGCCGCTTTGCCATGTAATGATTGTTTCATCAATAGAGAACATGTTTTCTGCTGGTTCTGTAAAATCCATCCTTCCAACTTTCACTCTTGCAAAGGACCGGTTTGGGAAGATAATCCAATTAATGATATCAAATCCAACTGCCAGATCACTCTTCTCATCTAATGAGACTTTGTCTCCAGCACTGTTGTTAAATGAGATGGTCCTCAGGTACTTGTGGAGCTAAGATGAAAGAACATGAACCAGCATTAGCAAGAGAGAACAGAATGTGCCATCTGAGCCTTTAAAATTACATGGATATTTCTACGTACCTTAAAGTAATTGGTTGGCTCTCAAATTACTTTTGTGCACATTGGTCCAACTGAAATCAATTGGACTTAAGTTAATTGTGACTACCTATGGTTTTCTTCAATTCAGAATATCAAGTGTAGGTATGACTGGGCCTGGATCAAATCCAGGGATATAATTTCAAAGTGGACTGCACTGGCTTGATTTCAAAATTGGCATTTAAAGGGACCTTTGGCAAGTCACACACTCTTGGCTTCAGAGGAAGGCAATAGGAAGGCAATCTCCCTGGAGCAAATGTTGCCAAGAAATTTCCACGATAAGGAAACCCCCATGAAAATGCCATAGGTCAGAAATGACTTGATGGGGCACACAACATCAGAGGAATGTGCTATTTGGAGGATAAAATGGGATGTAGGTAAGGCCAGAGAATTGGGAGGATGGGAGGCATGGACCCCTTCTTCCCACTGAAGTAAAAATCCTTTTGCTTATACATACAGTCTTATGCCCACCATGGAACTACATTTCTGTGGTGGTGGAATTGTGTGCTTCTGTGAGGAAGGAGACTATGCTGTCAGTAGCAGTGTCTTCCATGTCAGATAGGCTTTTGCTGACAAGCCAGCTGTGCCAAATAGCTATTGGGCATCAGCAATAGCAGGAGGTTAGCACTGACAGAGCAACTTTTAGAGACAATGGCAGTGGTACCTTCTCTAACATTGTGATAAGATGATCAAAAATAAAACAAAAGATAGTGCCAGATCATGAAACCACCAGGTCAGATGGCATTCAACAAGCTAATGGGGTACAGGAGAGGACAGCTATGAGTATTGCTGTGGCTAATGATGCAAATGGACTCAAGCTGAAAGGACAAACAAGTCATGCCAAACGAACCTGATCTCTTTTTTTGATAAAATTACCAGCTTGGTAGATGAAGGGAATGCTGTGGATATAGTATACCTCGATTTCAGTAAGGCCTTTGACAAGGTTCCCCATGACATTCTTGCAAACAAGCTTGCAAAATGTGGGATAGACAAGTTAACTGTTACATGGATTTGTAATTGGTTGACTGGCCGAACTCAAAGGGTGCTCAACAATGGCTCCTTTTCATCCTGGAGAGAAGTGACCAGTGGGGTCCCACAGGGCTCTGTCCTGGGCCCAGTGCTATTCAACATCTTTATTAACGATTTGGATGACAGAACTGAGGGCATACTTATTAAATTTGCAGATGACACTAAACTGGGAGGAGTAGCTAATACCCCAGAGGACAGGATCAAAATTCAAAATGACCTGAATAGACTAGAAAGCTGGGCCAGTGCTAACAAAATGAAATTCAATGCGGAGAAATGTAAGGTTCTGCACTTAGGGCGGAAAAATGAAATGCACAGATATAGGATGGGGGACACCTGGCTGAACGAGACCACATGTGAAAGGGATCTAGGAGTCCAAGTAGACCATAAGCTGAACATGAGTCAACAGTGTGATGCGGCAGCTAAAAAAGCCAATGCAATTTTAAGCTGCATCAATAGAAGTATAGTTTCTAGATCAAGGGAAGTTATAGTGCCACTCTATTCTGCATTGGTCAGGCCCCACCTGGAATACTGTGTCCAGTTCTGGGCACCACATTTCAAAAAAGATGTGGAGAAACTGGAGCATGTCCAAAGGAGGGCAACTAAGATGGTGAAGGGTCTGGAAACCTTGCCCTATGAAGAACGCCTTAGGGAGCTGGGGATGTTTAGCCTGGAGAAGAGAAGGTTAAGAGGTGATATGATAGCCCTGTTTAAATATTTGAAGGGATGTCATATTGAGGAGGGAGCAAGCTTGTTTTCTGCTGCTGCAGAGACTAGAACGCGGAACAATGGATGCAAACTGCAGGAAAAGAGATTCCACCTCAACATTAGGAGGAACTTCCTGACAGTAAGGGCTGTTCGACAGTGGAACACACTCCCTCGGAGTGTAGTGGAGTCTCCTTCCTTAGGAGTCTTTAAGCAGAGGCTGGATGGCCATCTGTCAGCGATGCTTTGACTTGGAGTTCCTGCATGGCAGGGGGTTGGACTGGATGGCCCTTGTGGTCTCTTCCAACTCTATGATTCTATGATTCTATGAGATGAAAGGAAGGTCCAAAGCTGCACAACACATACTATAGGAACAAGGAATGTGAGAATTCTGAAACAGGTGAAAACAGACATAATGAAACAAGACGGTTCAGATCGGAGTCCAGGAGCACACCCAAGTTGCAAACCTGCATCTTCAGGGAGACTGTAATCCCATCCAGCACAGGCTGAATTGCCATTCCCTGATCTGTCTTTTGACTCACCAGAACCACTGCCATCTTGTCTAGATTAAGATGATTTGCCCTCATACAGTTCAGTATTGACAGACACCACAAAAACAATGTGTGGCGGAAATGAGTCATGGAGGTGAGTTATTCCCACTTACTGTGAGGGTCTACAAATCCTACCTAGAAAAACCGCAGCACTTGCTCCCACTAGCTACAGTTCTAGATGAGTTACTTAGGGGCTAAACAGACCGGCTTGAAGCACCAGTGTAGGGGCAGTGTGGGCTGTGGCATTTGGACTCTGCCTACCTCAATGCCCCCCCCTCCCCAATGCTGGCATCAGATGGTGCACACCAAAGGAGTGCTGCCACAGCGGCAGGGGTGGCTTTTTGCCAGCTCTAAAAGGAGTGGCATTTTGCTGTTTCATTTAGAGCTGGCTAAGCTCTGGATTGCGCCCGCGGTGTGCAGTTGCCATGGTCCCGATCTGGCACTGAAGGGGGTGGTGGGACTCTGCTCTATTGGAGTGGTCTATAGAGCCCCTGAGTTAAGTGTTTGTATGTGAAAACATGTACTTAACTAAATTAAATATATATATTTAACTATATACTTAACTAAGTAGCACCTCTTGGCCGAACCTGCTCAGTCCTCACTTACTGAGCTTCAACAGCTGTGAGTGATGGGGGTTTGTTCTCCTGTTGACCGGGACATGGCAGACTGACATTCCACTCCTCTCCTGCAAGTGATCACTGGTGCAACAATCCATAGTGGGTTCCCTGTTCCGTTCACCAGAGATTGCTCTCAAAAGGAGATGGAAACATGAGTCTCCTGTATTCTGATTGACAGAAGAACAGATCTCAATTGGTCACAGTAGCTGTTTGCCCAGCAAGTCAGAATCAGGGGTCTTTATAATATCTATGTATTCCATGCACTATAGAATATTTAGGGATCATGAAGATGAATCATGTGTAATTCTAGGTTATACATTCATCACTATGATAATGAATTTCTTAAAACAGAGCTAGGTTGTTTTAAATGTGGTTCCTGCCTTCTGTTGCGTTTTGGGGCTTGTAGTTCTGTGAGGCTTAAGAGCTCTCTGGCTGAATATTCTAAATGCCTCTTCCTAGACTACAAACCCCAAAATACAACAGGAGGCAAGGACTGCATTTAAAATAACCTAGCCCTGTTTTAAGAGTGTAAAGTGATAAGCTTCATGTTCTTATAGTGCTTGCTTTGCCTTTGCCATCAAGTGTTCCTTCTCCTGCCCAGGGAATTTTGATACCCAAGTAGTTCTCAAACTTTTTACCCTTGTGACTCCTTTTACCCCAACATGAGAACATTGTGCTCCCCGCTCTCACTTTATGTAGTATATGAATAAAAATATTTTGTTTAGTGTGCACATTTTCATTCATTCATAAAATATTCTTGTAGTAGTAATAGTAATATTTATTTTTAATTCTTTCTGAGACATTACCTGAAAATGTAACTTAGCAATGTTTAGTCTGTTTCTAACCACCATTTCTCTATATTTCATTCTGGATGTATACATTGCATGCAGAGCATATGCCACAGCATAGACAGCATTGTAGATGTTGTAACTTTGTCCAGTCATGCTCATTTCAAAAAAAGGCCCAGGAAGGTCCTCCAGTTTCTCTTTCCCTGTGCATATTTCACTCTTCACATCTTCATCTGAAAATGTACAGTTAAATGCCTGCTCCCAGAAAATCCTGATGAAACCATCCGTATCTGAGTAGGGGTTCAGAGTCTGAAGGAAAGTTTGGAAGTTCTGGACATCATTGGATAAAATTGCAAAGGATAAGGCACCATGGAAGACTTGTGGATCTAGAGATCTGTGAATTATCTCTGATGAGAAATCCCAATCTGCTGTCATAATCCATAATTTATATGTTTTCTTATTGTATTCCTCCAGATTTAACGTTGTCTGGAAGCATAACATGCTGTGAGAGTTAGCATGTACAACAGACACATTAACATTTGTCCTGCTGAGAAAATTTGACAGATTCTGTAGATTAGGAAGCAAATTAAAGATGTAACTGATGTCACCCGAAATTGGTATTTTTTCAGTGAAAGCACTACAGATGCCATTCTCAGAAAGAAGCTGTGTGATGGTCTTGATAAACATTTCTCCTTTGTCATCGCCCATTGCAATAACCCCAACCCATTTCCACTGGAAATGCAGGAGAAGCTTTACAATTCCTTTGTACTGATTATCTTCCATAGGGGCCATCTGGTATAAAGACACCTGGCTTTTTCCATATACATCTGGAACTGATAAACAGTATGTGATCTAAGAAAAAACAACAACATATCACTGTGGTAGAGATTACTATATATACTTCTATACAAGTCTAGAAATTTTAGTAAAAAAATCGACCCCCCAAAACCTGGATTGACATATGCATGGGTCAATGTAACTACCGTACCTTAACTCTTAAAGGAACCATCTCACTCTCTGAGTAGAGTGGTGAAAGATAAGAGCTTAGTCTATCCCTGAAAGAAGCACCATCTCCCAGTATTTCCTCAGTTGTATCACTTCTTCTGGTCTTTTTGCATGCCAGGGTGGTTAAAACCATGCTGTTGGTGACACTTTGGCACTTTCTTTCAAAAGGGTGTGAAAGGTAATATTGTACCTTAATTCTTGCCATTACATCCTTTTTGACATGTATCAAAATCTACCATGTGTGCATTTTCTTAGCCCCATCTGCACCTGATCTTCTTCCCTCCTCCAACATCATAGTCACCATATACCATAGTTTCCTCCTCATCCATCAAGCCTTTAGGGAGAGCACAAACAGCGATGCCTGTCAGAACTGTGTGACTTTTTTGGCAACATTTTCCTTTGCTTCATCCTTTATGTCCTTTATTACACGTTACATGTACTTACGTTTTGTCTTCAACTTATGCACAGATCATATCAAAATCCTTAATTTTGGCTCCCAAACCTTCTCTCCACTTATACATGAGGTCAGTTTATGCACTTATTAAAAATGAAACTAAGCTATCATAAGGGCCAATTCTATGTGCTTTTACTCAGATATGTGGGTCTCACCTACTTCTTTCTCCAAACACCTCATCAGAATACAGACCCTTACTTCAGTGCCCATCTCAATCTCTGCATCCCACAGAAGTCAGTTATTTTCTCCCATGGACATATGGCAGAAATGCTTTGATTGTATCATCCAGCAAGGCAGAATAAGGTTGGACTGGATGGTCCTTGTGGTCTCTTCCAACTCTGCAGTTCTATGGTTCTACAAAAGATGCATGGTATGGGGAAAAGTACAAAGTATTCCCTGTTTACATGACATAGTAGATTAAGTCTACTACATGACACAGTAGACAAAGTTACACGATTGTAATTCTGGTTTATGATCTCATTACTACCAAACAGGATGCTAGCCTTCAATTTCTATTATTTGGGAGACAATAACATGACATGATTAATCCTTCTGTTTGCTTCTGTTCTCCCCAAAAGTACACATTTGTCTTCATGTTTTATGTTATATACATTGCTTGACCACATAGATATTGAAACACTGGTTTATATAATAATTTTTTGACTACAAATCCCGGAAAGAAACTGATACAAGATATATCTTTGGAGTACATTACGCATAACATAAACCAATACTAATCCTTTCTAATGTACTGAAATAGGAACAGAACGTCAGGAATGACAAGTGTCACAAAACACAAATCTGTCCTGGGGAAATAAAAACAGACCAAGGCATGTCATCTTACCTGTGGGATCTTGTAGAGACTTAATATAGTGGCTACGTGCAAAGATGTTTCAAAATCATGGCCTCCAATGACAGCTACTGGATTTTTTTGGCCATCACAATTGTAGTTCAGAACAGTCCTGTTCTGACTAAAGAGAAGATTTAAGGTGTTCTGATAAGTTATTCTGGGATGAAAGAAGCTGTCAGAGATGTGAAATCCCAGAGAGATGTTAGGTAAAATCCTGGGATTTTCATTGATCTTCTTCACAGCAAATACCAAGGATAGGGCATGTTGGTAGTTCTTTGATACTATACTAAAGGAAAAGAAAGCTTGAGTTCAATCTAGCCAGGTTTTTTGTATAAATAGTACATCCGAAGCATATTTACTCAGATGTATGTGCCACTGAGTTTAATGGTCCAAAACACATTGCAGAAATAATCCAATCTGAAACTGCTTTAACTGACATGACTCAGTACTAGGGAATCGTGGGAATTGTAGTTTATTGTGGAACCAGAGCTCTCTGCCAGAGAAAGCTAAATATCTCACAAGAATTCCCTAGAACCAAGCCAGGGCAGTTAAAGCAGTCTCAAACTGGATTATTTCTGCAGTCGATTTTTGACCAGGGTCTCTGGTGCACCTAATGGGTTTTAAATTCCATTTATCTCAGTGGCACAGGCATCTGAATAAATATGCTTAGTAAATATGCTGAATTGTGATTTTTGGCCTGTCTACATGGGCTGAATAAACCATCCTCTCAGTGGGGAGTCCGGATGACACAGGTCCTGATCCCCAAATCTAATATGAACCGTCCAGATTACTTCTATGCTGTTTAATGCCAAACCCAGTTATGCCCTCTGTTGAAATAGATTTAAATAACTCCCTGGTTGCTCTGGATCTCCTCAGATGATCTGGAAGATCCAGAGCCCTTTGTTCTGATGGACCTTGGCTGTTTAAAACATGTCCCACTATGCTGTCTGGTGTGGCCACTGCTGCATTGCACCACTCGCTCTAAGGCCAGAACCAGGCATTCAGCCATGTGACTGATACTGGGCACATCAGAGTGAATGGTGTGCCACTGTGGTAGCCATAGTGGGCAGCATGGTGGGATGAGTATGCGAACAGCTGCTCAGCATCAGAACAAAGAGCCAAAGTAACAGAGTGAGGATATTCTGAACTGCCTCTGGAGTATCCTGGCCAATGCAGGCAGGACCCAAGATTTTTAGCTTTAGTCTCATTGATATAGACGAGAATTTATATTTACCAAGTTCAGCTAACTTCATTTAAACCCAACACAGAATATTAAATACTTTTGTTGGTCCCAGACTATAATTAGTTTTTTTTTTTTACATCTTGTATACAAAACATTTTGTGGATGTAATTCTTATCAAAGGGTAAATCGGGTGGGGTGGGGGGTGGGACCCTCATCCATCCTTTCAAAACAGAAAGCAACGATTTGAGTTGTTCAGAACTCTTCAACTAGGCATTAAGCAAAATGGACTGAAAGGGTTAGCTTGACTGTATCAAGGCACAAACCCTGCATTTGTTAGTCACAGGATTAAAACAGAGCACCGAAGGAGACTGAGGACTTAAGTGTCTGCTTGGAGTTTTGCAAATGTAGGAAAATATAAAACTAGAAGTAGTTGAAATCTTGCTTAGAACCAATATTCATAAAGTAGATAAAATGAGATTACAAAATCTGGTGAGTAATCTGGTTCACTCTTCATATTTCTGTATGTATTTTTATTTTTTAAAATTATAATTGATCTTTCTGCCAAAAATGGGACTCAGTGTGTAAGCAACAATGCTACTCAAAATTTTGACAAAAGGAAAGCACGATTGAGTCATAACACAGGTCTGAGATGAAAACACTTCCCCCCCCCCCAGTATTGTAGATGTGTTTAATTATTTTGGGGTGCTGAATTTTAAAAATAACAATAAAAATATCATACCATATACAGCTCTTCCACAAATTTCATTACTAATTTCAATACTAAGTTCATTCAGGCATCTATTGCAACATAAAAAAACATCAAAGCAAGTTGTGAAAAAACCTGTATGTGGTTTAGCAAATCAAGGGTAATGTTTTGATTTAGAATGCCAAACTTGCATAAAATCAACATACATTTTAAAAAAAGTTTTTTATGACCCTCAGTTTTGCAGGACTGTGTAATTATTGATTTTATTATCAACAGAGGAAATGTCTGCCCAATATCCAGCCAACAAGCTGAGAAACCAGCCAGATTTTATATTTATTTTTTTGGCATGAAGTCTTTCTTGCCTTTTGGGTCCAGCATCATATATGTACATAGGCCATTTACTTTTTCACTTTGATTATAAAAATGTAATAGACCTAACCTCCATATGGTTAGTTGCCCCTTTATAGTGCAAATTCAATAGAGTTTATTCCCAGTAAAGTAGCTAAGAGTTTACAGCCCTAATAAGCTACCTGAGATATGTCCATGACCATATTTTTCCAGCATATCTGCAAATTCTATCCTAAAACAGTTGACTAGAGCAATTAAAAACTCATTCATTCATTCATTTGACCAGACAGTATGAGACAATCTATGGTATATTATGCCATTCTTACACAGTAAGATTATAAATGTTGACTGAAGGATGTATATCAAACTCGAAAGGTTCAGAAAGGAAGAAGAGTTGAGAAGTGATCCCACCAATCATGATGTTTCCAGGCTGATAATTCTGGTATTGAATGTGGAGGGGATTGATGATTTTACACATAACAGGATTTGTCTTACTGTCTGTTTGAGGAAGAAGCAACAGTAGCAGGATTCTCAGGGAGAAGAAGTACTCTGTCATCCAAAAGGCAAAACCTTCTTCCACTGGCAGAGAATCCCCCATTCCTATTTTAATCAGGATCACTCAGCAGAAGGCTACCCGAAACATTGTGGTGTATTCCTTCTGGCTTCTCTGCCCTCTACTAAACTGATCTGACAACTCAGTAAAATAATCCGCATGTAAAGAAACACACAATCCTGCCTTGCTTATAGTATCTTATCCAATTTTGAGAAGTGCATCATTATAATATATATATGTACTTCAAAAATCCAGGTGGTCTGTGACAATAAGGAGGCTGAATGATTGCCATTTTAGCTAATTATAGAGTGAGCAATCCTATTCCCCCAAGAATTGTTTTCTGTACAGTGTCAGTTGCATAGTAATGATAAACATGGACACAATTCAGCCAAAGTGAAGCACTCAGTTGTGAAATCAGTCAACCATGTTCAGAAGGTGACTTCAGCTAATTGTCATGTCATCCAAGAGGCACCCTATATGGCTGAAACAGGTGCTTCAGGTCATAAGTAACAAGAATTTGACCATTGGAGGCTGTGGTTTAGAACTGCTTTGGTGTCTCCAGAATAGGAGAAATCCTAGAAAGGGAATGTAGTGTTACTGTGTTTCCCCAAAAATAAGACAGTGCCTTATAATAATTTTTGGTCCCAAAGATGCACTAGGTCTTATTTTCAGGGGATGTCTTATTTTTCCATGAAGGAGAATTCACATTTATTGTTGAACAAAAATTGAATATTTATTATATAGTGTATTTATATGTATATTCAAAAATTTTGCTAGGTCTTAATTTCAGGAGAGGCCTTATATTTAGCAATTCATCAAAAACCAGCTTCCATTACATCACGTAAAGGAGGCTGCATTGCTATTGACATGATTCCACTGAACAATGGGATGTGTAAGTTCTCTTTTCTACCGAAAAAAGACTCCTTCAAAAGACTAGCATTTATGAATATCACTTTAATTAATTAAATATGATCTTTACTTTCGAGGCCATATTCAGATATCTGTTTATTAGTTGTAAGAGTTCATGAAGACTTGTGGGGTTTAGCGTTGCAATGGTCAAAACAAATGTACTAACTAGGATCCTGGGGGGGGGGGGGGAATCTTACACACTTAATACAATTAGTTCCTATCTTAATGTGCAGCAGAGGATTCCTAGCATAAAATTCTTACCCAGCCTTGCAATGACCAGCAAGGCTCACACTGCAATGTGGGTGGGAAGGTGGGCTGTAAAGCCATGATGGAAAGAAGCATGTGGAGGGCTGGGTGGCCCTTTGATGACCTCTAATTTCACCCCTGCCATACACAGTGTCCCAGGTGAATTGCATCCAGTGCATAAACCTCTGGCTTTCCTCAATGAAGGGCATTAAAGATGACTCTCCCAAGCACCATCTGTCAAGTGGATTCAGAGCCCCAAAACGTGAACATAAAAAGGAACTAGCATGTTTTGTTTTAGATATCAGAATATGACACAAACTGGCATAATTCTAGCAGAATATGATGCAAATTGACATCATTCTAAACCTATACTTATACAGTCTGCCCTCCCCATATGCGGGCTTGCCATACAAAGACTTGAGCTCAAGTGGACAGCAAGCCTGGTGGGGGGGGGGGGGAGAGCAACATGGCATGCATGCCTGCACTGCATTCACAGTGCCGTTAGTGCGAGTTCACCCTACTGATGAAATTATCGTGCCTTAACACATTATCAGTCTTCTGTAACAGAACAAAATGTGCCACCAGGACAGCCTCTACACATCAAGAAACAAATCCCAAAGAAAAACAAAGGATGACAAATGACTAAACAGAAACTTTATTTAATTTTTTTTTACATTAATTGTTTCTTTGTATTCATATCAGGCCTCAAAACAATGATGTAACATTTGGGGAAAAATATAAAACCCAGTAACCAAGAAGCCAAGATTGAGAAGATCTTCACAGCCACCATGTATTTTCCTTTGGTGCTCAGGTAGGTTGGAACAAAGGACAGCCATACACTACAGAAAAGCAACATACTGAAGGTGATAAACTTGGCTTCATTAAAACTGTCGGGTAACTTCCTGGCAAAGAATGCCACAATGAAACTACAAATGGACAAGAAGGCCATAAAGCCCAGGACACAGTAAAACATGACGGCTGACCCTTCATTACATTCCAGAATGACTTCTTCAGCCATTGAGTTCACATCAAGATTTGGAAATGGGGGAAAGGTGGTCAACCACACCATGCAAATTGTGACTTGAATAACGAAGCAGAAAAGAACAATGGAGGTGGCCATTCTTTTCCCCACCCATTTCCTTAACCTGGACCCGGGCTTGGTGGCTAGGAAAGCAAGAACTACAATGATGGTTTTTGCCAACACAGAAGAAACAGCTAAAGAGAAGATGATGCCAAAAGCTGTCTGACGAAAGAGACAGGTCATCTTCTGAAGCTGACCCATGAAGAGCAAAGCACAAAGAAAGGAGAGCAGGAGGGAGAGGAGGAGGGTGTAGGTGAGGTTTCTGTTATTGGCTCGGACAATGGGTGTGTTCCAGTGTTTAATAAAGATCCCAAGCACCAGAGCAGTAAGACAGAAAAGAAAAAGAGCAGAAATGGCCAAACTGTTCCCAATGAGTCTTCAAAACCAAGAAAAGTGAGAGATTTGGGGATGCAGAAATTCTTAGTCTTGCTTGGATAATGATCTTCTGGACACTGAAAGCAGTCATCCTTGTCTGGGAAAATAATGTATTATGGTTCAAGGTTTGTGTACTGTGAAATGTGAATTCCAGTATTTATGATATCTTAACTCTAGCTTTCAGTACTGTAAATATTAAACAACATGACAGCCGAATACAGTGGAAAAATAAACATGCAACCTGATAATGCTTTATATATATTTATTAAAAAAATAAATATCAAATACACGTTGAGTCTCCCTTAGGCAAAATGCTTGGGACCAGAAGTGTTTGGGCTTTTTAAATTGTAAGCCTGAGGGCAGGGAACTGTTCAATTAAAAATCTGTGAACTGCTCTGAGAGCATTTGTGGCTGAAGACAGGGCTACATATACATTAAATAAAAACAAATAAAATGTCCAGTGTGTCTTCCTGCCCAGAGTTTCTGCTATTCATTTGTATGGTTCTCCATTAAACTCTTAAAAAAATTGGCCAGGGCATTCACAGACTTTATGGGGAAAAAAAGAAAAAAGAGTGGCACATGTTGCAAACATCCCAATATCTCTAGATACATCGCAAAATGATATTTGTTCAAAGGGCATTGTGCCCAAAAGATGGCTTCTTCCATGAACCTGTGTCCTTCCGAAACACCCAGATCCATCAGATCTTTTGAAAGCGTTTTCCCAGCAATAGCTGCAAAACAGGTCCATTGTAATTTTTCAAGGTGAGATTACTACCTTTTAAATAGTGATCAGAAGGTGATTCTGTTCATCTACATGAGGATGGATCCAGTGGCAGACTCAACTGGCTAATTAACTGATTAATTCACTTTCTTAATTTGATTTTATTTAATAGAAAAGCATTGTTATGACATTTAAAATAACTTTTAGCATTTTACTTTTTATTCTGGTCCTTAAAAAAAAAACCCTGTCCATTACTTTGGTAGGTTTCAAAAAGATGGCAGAGAAATGTATTACATAAACAAAGAAACAAGTTACAAATTTCAACATCATCCTATAGAACAGGGTGGATTTTCTTTTTAAAGCTCTCCTTTTTATTAAGCTCAGGCCTTAGCACAATTATGTAGCATTTGGGGAAAAAGATAAAACCTAGTAACCCAGCACTGGAAGCCAAAATAGAGAAGATTTCTACTGCCACCATGTATTTCCCCCTTATGCTCAGGTAGGTCGGAACAAAAGACAGCCATACACTGCAGAAAACCAGCATGCTGAAGGTAATAGACTTGGCTTCGTGGAAACTGTCTGGTAGCCTTCTGGCTAGGAAAGCCACAGTGAAGCTTACAGTGGCCAGGAAGC
The DNA here is from genome assembly GCA_034509955.1 of Urosaurus nigricauda. Lineage (NCBI taxonomy): Eukaryota > Metazoa > Chordata > Lepidosauria > Squamata > Phrynosomatidae > Urosaurus > Urosaurus nigricauda. Next base: position 7,478,003 of record JAOEGL010000006.1, read on the forward strand.
CCATGTAACTCAGGACACAAAGAAACATGGTCACTGACCCTTCATTACATTCCACGATAATATTTTCAGTTGCTGAATACATGTCCAGATCCAAGAATGGAGGAGAACTTGCCAGCCACACAGTACAAATGGTGGCTTGAATCAAAGAGCAGACAAGAACAATGGAAATGGCCAGTCTCTTCCCCACCCATTTCTGCATCTTGGACCCAGGCTTGTTAGCCTTGAAAACTAGAACAACCAAGATGGTTTTAGCCAACACACAGGAAACACATACGGAGAATATGATGCCAAAAGCAGTTTGTCGAAGGAGACATATCAGTTTCTCAGGTCGGCCAATGAATAGAAAAGTGCAAAGGAAGCAGAGGAGGAGGGAGACTAGAAGAGTGTAGGAGAGGCTCTCGTTGTTGGCTTTGATGATGGGTGTGTTGTGGAACTTCATAAAGGTTCCTAGCACCATAGCTGTGATGAAAGAAAACAGTAGAGCACAAATGGCCAAAATGATCCCCAAAGGTTCTTCATAAGACAAGAAGCTTAACTTTTTTGGAATGCATGCATCCTGGGCATTGTTTGCGTAATGATCTGCTGGGCACTGAAAACAGTCATCCACGTCTGAAAAAGAAAGCGTGGTTTCTAATGCATGGTGTTCCCTCCCTGTCATTAGACCACACTAGAGTAATGCATTTTTACCAATGGTGTACAACCAATGGAGTACTTAGTACACTTTACACTCAGATTGGTTCATTTTTAATGCCCCGTCCAGTCTTTTCCAGGTTTGGCAGAGCTGTTGGCTGGGTAGCAAAGGGAGATACAGCTTTCCAACTGGGCCAGCAGACCAACCAGTCCTGGAAGGCAGCCCTTTTCCACCAGCCACCACTTGGGGGAGTGGGACGCTACCAGTGCCTGGTACCCTTTTCGTTTTGCCTCGCCAGACCCAGAAGGAGTTGCAAGGTGGAAATAGCACCCCACCTGCACAAGTGGCTGCAACCAATGGATGGCAAAGGTGCCCTTTGGATGAACAGGAGTGACTGCCCCACTGGGTATTCACCCCCCAGTGCGGTCCACAACCCCTTAGTGACATCCTTGACTGAAAAGTAGTATTAGCATGCCAACAGTGGTGGCATTTTCTCTCTCTCAGTATGAGACTGGGATAGATTGTAACTTCATATCTTATGATTTCCAGTTAGTCTGGTTACATTTCTTTCCATGAAGGGAATTTTACTCATTTGTACCCATTCAACAGTAGCTGTTTTATATCATATTTTTCTAAGCACAAAAAAAAAAAAAAAAAAGATTTAAAAATCTGTTGGTTGACTGCACTATGTGTTAGCCATAATTAAATAGTGTTGCAACGAACTGGACTAAAATTAGTTGTATTTAATACTTTATATTGCTTTATTAGATTCCTACAAATGGGATCCAGCACATCATGGCCAAGATCTAACAATGCTTCAGCAAATATTCACCAGCTGAATTATATTATGCAACCACTATACTGAATACCAATGTTGCTCAACATATTTTGATCAACGGACAGGGTGCAGGACTCACAACCCATTATGCAACTGGAATGCACAATATACAAAAGCAGAGCATAGAAGAAATATGCATCCATGTGCTACTCTGTGTACTTTAATGTGCTGCCTGCGTGTGTAGTGGTCCACTGGGGTTGGGGGCATGTGTCATCTGAACAGGATGATGCCAGAACATGTGTGTAGAGGCCTAACTCTACATGCAGCATTTCTTACCTGTCTGACTTGAAATCTTTCCTTTCGGGCATGGAAAACAACTATAGCAACAAAATGGCTTCCCTTCGTTCTTTGTCCTTTGATAACCTGAATTGCAGTTGTCATTACACACAGAAAGGGGCTGTGTCTGTCCATAATTAAAAGAGAACACAGTTTAAACCTTTACAGACAGTTGTGGGGGGAAAGTTGTTAAAAAGAGGCCATACCTGGTTAAACACCTTTGGCCATGTGATGGTATCATCAAAAACAGTCAGTGTTTTATCTGGGTCTATTCCTCCAACTTTGACTTTGAGAAAGGATCGGTTTATAAAAGTCACCCAGTTTATAATATCAAATCCAGTGATTAGTTCCCCATTTTGGTCGAAGGAAATCTTTTCTCCAATGCTATTGTTAAATGATACCCTTCTGAGAAAATGGTGAAACTAAATAGGATGGGGTGGGAGGCAACATAACTCATTAGACTGTATGGGAAGATTGAAATATCCAGTTCAATATACAACTCAAGTGCTAGATTGGGGTACACAAGTGCTTAGGGTTATTGTCTTTTCAAAGATTTTTGGATTTAATACTGTAGTAGCAGTAACAGTAGTCATAATCGAGTTCCTAATTCCCTTTGCATTGTCCATTGGAGTATGATAAAATAAGTAATTTAGTTAGCAGAAATTCTGGAAAGTAGCTGCCAACTTGCAGTGCGGAGAACCTTTTCTCATCTTCAGAACAAAACAAAACAACAACAAAGAAACAAAAAACTCTATGTATTAGATTATAATTCTAGGATTGGGAAGCGGTGCATGGTCATTGAAGAGCCAGTGTGGTGTAGTGGTTTGGGTGTTGGGTTATGTCGTTGGGAGACCAGGGTTTGAATCCCTGCTCAGCTATGGAAAACCATTGGGTGATCTTGGGTAAGTCATAGCTTGCAAAGCTACAAAGACTAAACTGAATTTCTACCAAAGGTTACTGATGTTGGTCAAGCCCAACTGGGAAGATGACAGGAAATGGTCAGCAATTGCTATAGTACCATATTATGCAATGAAAGTAACTTCATGCCATTTTATCCAGTAACTACCTCCCCCATCATTGGCCATTTCTCCCTCCTCTAAGGCTCTCATGTCTGAAATATTTTTTTCACCAAACCAGGTTTCAGACCTACTTTCCATCCTTTTTGTTACAATTCTTATACAGTAGCAATTACTGTGTTGGAATAAGTCAAGAATCTTCATTGTGAGGATGTAAATTGTTATCATAATTCTTGTCTCTGAAGAAGAGTAGACAATATATTTAATATTCTTTCCACATGTGAAGTATGAGATAAAGTGTTTCATCTCTCACACTGGGCAGAGCTCAACCATTCCAACTGTGGAAGGAACTTCTATTTAAACTTTGATGTTCAGGATGGTTTCATTGTCTTATTGCTTCGGTACAAAGAAATACTACTATATTTCTCTGTTTGGTTATCCAAAGCTACATCTACATTGTAGAAATGATGCAGTTTGACACCACTTAAAGGGTGGTCCACTTTAGCCATGGCTCCACCCTTCATAATCCCAGGATTTGTAGTTTTGGGAGACACCAGTACATTTTGTCAGAGAAGGCTAAAGACCTTATAAAACTGCATAGGATTCCATAGGATGAAGCTACAGTACTTAAAGTGGTGTCAAACTACATTATTACTACAGTGTAGAATGCATCCAAAGACAGTAGATACAATATGAAGTCAAAGGCTTTCATGGCCGGCATCCATAGTTTTTTCGTGGGTTTTTTGGGCTATGTGGCCAAGTTCTAGAACAGTTTATTCCTGATGTTTTGTCAGCATCTGTGGCTGGCATTTTCAGAGAAAGATCTTCTCTGAAGATGCCAGCCACAGATGCCGGTGAAACGTCAGGAATAAACTCTTCTAGAACATGGCCACATAGCCCGAAAAACCCACAAAAACAGTAGATACACATTTTTTTGTGCAAATTACATTGCAAACCAGATTGCAAAATTTCCAAATTTGTGATTTCAGCATGCAATTGAGTTCTGGTTTCAGGCTAAGCAGATCGAAATCTTATACAGTAGTCCCCCGGGTTACGAAGGTAATTCATTCCGGGATTACCTTCGTAACCTGGAAGCTTTCATTTCCCGGGGGACCGCTTTCGCTAACGGACCGCATGGCCGATTTAAAGGGGCTGTGCGGTTTTTTTCCCCCGTATCCCGGGGGATCTTTTGGATCCCGGGGGATACATTAGCGGTCCTGCCGCTTTCGGATCCCGGGGTTTTCGCAACCCGGGGGATTCGTAAGCCGGGGGACCACTGTACATTCATACAAACATTTTGATCTGATTTATTTCACCCTTGTTCTTGTTTTTGTTTATATGACTATTCAACCTTTTTTATTCTGCTATTTTAGTGCAACTTATTAACATGGTGAACTTTCCCGTGTTACAGTGGAGAGAATGTACCTGCCATGATTGCCAGTTTAGATGCTTCCAGCTCTTGCCACTTATCATTCTTCTGTGCTCCAATGTGGATGACTGCATGTCATGCAGAGCATGGGCCACAGCATGAATAACATTGTACATGCTGTAACTGTGGGCAGTCATTCTTGTATCAAAGATAGAGTTAGGAAGAGTCTCCAGCTTCTCCTGTCCAATGCAGACGTTTCTGTTTGTATTTTCTATGGCAGAATTGGAGAATAAGCAATTAAATACCTGTTGCCAAAGGTCCACCAGAAAAGTATCTTCTTTTTCTAGAGTAGGATCTTTCATCTGAAGAAATTGCTGGAATCCTGCCACCTCTTTTGAATGACTTGCAAAGGATAAAGCACCATGAAGGAACTGTATGTCAGAATTCCATTGGAAGGAAACGGACGTGAAATCCATTTGGGCTGTCATAATCCAAAGCTTTTTCACTGGTATATCTTCAAATATCGATATTTGGACAAGTGTTTGAAAAATGATCATGGTCTGAACTGCACCATGTAAAACCACAACACTTGCAGTACTCATTATAATATTATTAAATGTTTGAAAGCCCTCCTCTGCTCTTTCACCAATGTCAGTTGAGTAAGTGAGTTCAGGTAACATCTTTATGAAATCAAAGCAGATACCAAACTGGGAAAATATAGGAAGCAGATTCTGCACAAACTTGTCTCCTTCATCATTATCTTCAGATGCTACCCCAATCCATATCCATCTGAAATGAAGCAAGAGCTGAAGAATTCCCATAGATTGAATGGTCGCATTTGGGGACACATCATTTAAGAGAACAGACTGGGGTGACTTATTAATCACTGGTAGAGGACTGTATTTGAGCTAAAGATTAAAGGGAGAGGAAATACTAGATGGGAACAGATAACATCAAAATCAAACACAATATGATTTTGTGTGTAGGTATGTTTCTTTATTTTCCCATTTGTACTGTGACTATAAAAACAAAAGACAGGAATACCAATAACTACAGCAATGCTGCTTCTCTCTAGAAAATGTCTGATATTTAATCAGTACACTAAGGATGTGTCCACACTGCAGAAATAAAACAGTTTGAGAGCGATGTAACTGCTATGACTCTATCCTACAGAAATCTGGGATTTGTAATTTGGTGAGATACCAAAGTTATCTGACATAATACCTCATTGTTGTTATGTGCCTCCAAGTAATTTTTGACTTATGGTGACCCAAAGTCAACTCTGTCATAGGGTTTTCTTGGCACATTTCTTCAGATGGTGTTTGCTATTGCCATCCTCTGAGAGTATGTGATTTGCTCTAGGTCACACAGTCACACAGTGGCTTTTCATACTCGAGTGGGGACTTGAATCCTGGTCTCCAGAATTGCAATGCAGCCCTCAAACCACTACACCATATTGGCTCTCACACCAAATTACAAACCCTAGGATTCTATATGTTGCAGACATGACAGTTAATGTTATCTCTGCTGTGTGAAAGAGCTATAATTCTGCTTTATTCTGCTTTATTCTGTTCTATTCTGCTTTAGGCAGGCCCCACCTGGAATACTGTGTCTAGTTCTGGGCACCACAATTCAAAAAGGATGTGGAGAAACTGGAGCGGGTCCAAAAGAGGGCAACTAAGATGGTGAAGGGTCTGGAAACCATGCCCTATGAGGAATGACTTAGGGAACTGGGGATGTTTAGTCTGGAGAAGAGAAGGTTAAGAGGTTGATATGATAGCCCTGTTCAAATATTTGAAGGGATGTCATATTGAGGAGGGAGCAAGCTTGTTTTCTGCTGCTGCAGAGACTAGAACGCGGAACAATGGATGCAAGCTGCAGGAAAAAAGATTCCACCTCAACATTAGGAGGAACTTCCTGACAGTAAGGGCTGTTCGACAGTGGAACACACTCCCTCGGAGTGTAGTGGAGTGTCCATCCTTGGAGGTCTTTAAGCAGAGGCTGGATGGCCATCTGTCAGGGATGCTTTGATTGGGAGTTCCTGTGTGGCAGGGGGTTGGACTGGATGGCCCTTGTGGCCTCTTCCAACTCTATGATTCTATGATTCTATAATTCTATGATTCTATAAATAAGCATTTTTCATCCTGTAGAACCACTTCTTATTTCCATATTAAAGACACAAATGTGTCATTGGTTACTTAAAACGTGCACAGCTTACCTGTGGAATCTTGTAGCTGCTCAGGATGGTTGACATATCATGACAGATATCAGAGTGAGGTCCTCCAATGACTGCTACCAGGTTATAATGGTAATCAGTTCTGTAGTTAGGTATGAATCTGCCTTGTGTTGAGAGAAGCTCCAATGAAGCTTGAGAGGTCAGTTCGGGGCGACAATTATTGTTATAGATCAGAAAACCCAAGGTGATGTTGGGTAAGATCTGGAGATTTTCATTTATTTCCTTTATAGCAAATACCAAAGCCTGGATGTGCTGGTAGATATGAGTGAATAGCCTAGTGCAATGAAAACTTATTATAGAAAACTTATTTTTTCTTTGTTTTTATTAACCACATTGATCAAGAAATGGTATAGCTTTGATTCTAGAGAAGTTACCAAGAAACATTGCTACACACATCTTGATTCTGACTTCGAATAGAGCTGGACACAGTTGGATTCCATTAATTAAAGTAAACAGAAAGAACACTAATTGAAAATGAACTTCATAAACTATTTTGGTTATCAGTTTACCAGAAAGATGTATAAGAAATATGGAAATACAGAAAATAGGCTTCACTTTTGAGCCTGGCTAAAGTTGCTAAAATGAACAGATTTCATCCACATGATGCAACTTAGATAGATATTCATGTAATCCCTGAAATATCTAGAAAGGTATATTTTTATATTTATTATTTCAAATGTATCTTAAAACACTGGCGATAATGTCACCATTCTAGTAAGCTTTAGTACAAAGAAAATAATGAAATGCAAAACATTAATCCAAAGGCCTGCTTAGAAAACATCCATACATGCCAAATGGAGAAAATGGAGATCTATCTTTAATGATTAAAAGCTCTCTCTCAATCTCTCTCTCTTGAGTTCCTAAACAGCGGTTGACATGTTGGAAAAAGCTTTTAATATTTCGTTAACCTCCTGACTGAGAAGTAAAACTATGGAGAAGAAACAACAGCAACAACAATGTCCTAAGCAGTTACCCTCATTCCCCAGTTTACCGAATCTGAAGCAACACTAGCAACTTATCTGAAAGGTAGTGAGAGTCAACAGTTGTAGGATGAGATCATGACACAACACTTTAGAAAATGATCAATTCAGTTTGGACCAATTTGGAACCAGTTTACTGTGACATTTCTCTTGAACTAGAGTTAAGATGCAGAAATAGAATTTTCTCCCACTTCCTGTTGACTATCATTTCAATATTGTTTTTTAGTGCTATAACTCCCCCACTTTCTCAGAAATGGATGAAATGTGCAGGAACGATACCACCTTCAGACATTGGCCTGAAAATTATTGGTTAGTTCCAATTGTGGTAGAACCATTGAGTCATTGAATGAATTAGTTTACTCTTGTTGGGAATATCCAATAGGATTCAGACCTTAATGGACATTCCCTTATAGTTGAGGAAATTGAGGCTGCTAATTTTTAGACGTAGGTGAGGGATTTTTCTGAAATAGCATCTTTTCCATTTGGAGGACATACTAAAAGGTTCAATTATCTTGCTTGATTCCTTCTTAGCCTTAACCCAATTAGAGCCCATCGGTGACAAACATGCTAAATTTCATAAGAACAAATTCTTCTGTTTATGCAAACAAAACAAAACAAAACAAAAACCTTAAAGACATTTAGAGAAGTAGAGGTTAAAGTGTAATTTGTTTTCTCTTTCTTCTTTGTCCCCCAATTTTGTGGCAGGGAAAGCATGAATGAAAACAAAACAAATCATAGAAATGTTCCCAGGAAAGAAAGATAAACCATTTCAGAAAGACAGGCACAGGGAACAGTGATTAATAATGCTTGAAAAAAGTTTCAAGAATCTAAAATGCAGTTTAGTGTAGAAAGAAGCATAGGAATGAAATACGACAGTGCTGGAAGAACTGTATCTCAAAACCCTATTGTTGTCCCTTCTCAAAGCACAGCACCTTGTAAAACATCCTCCACTTCAGATTTGAAGACAGACCTGTAGGCCACTCAGAATCTCACCCTTTGTCCCCAGTATCTAGCAGTGTGGATATTTTTCACAGAAGCAAATCTTAAAAGACAGTATTTCCCCCTGTTTCTTTGAAGTCAAAATCTGACTTTGCCTTGGAAAGCTTGAGAACCAATCTGAAGATGATTCGGCTTGAGCCTTAGTCTTTGTCTAAATTCCATTCACATCCTTATAGAAAATATAATACATTATTTTGGCTTCGTTAAGGAGGAAAATGCATGCATACATAAGCTCATCTCCCAGATTTTGAGAGGGATGAATTTTGAATATTATCCCATCAGAAGGAATGTAGATCTGTGATATGATGGCACCAATGATGAAGTCTCCTAACTGATAATATTTGTGACGAATGGTAAGAGGGTCACCAACAAGACATTTGCTGTTAGGAACTTCACACACTGCCTGAGGCAACAGGAGCAATAATCCAAACCCTATGAATACTAACATCCTGTATGTATGTATACATAAAAATTGCCTTCTTCTGAAATATCAGTTCTTCACTTTTCACATTGACATTTGGGTGTGCCTTGCTAGCACACTCTAAGTAGAACAAACATTCATTTTACAGATACAGTGGCAGATTCATACAGTGCAAAGTACCAAGTGATCAGAATAAGAGAGCAAGACTTATGTATATCTAGCTTTGTGTCTGAATAGTACAGGAGACATTATTAATGGTACCTTTCAGTTGCTGTTCACAGTTTTGCTACAATTCCCTAGAAATTTGGAAGAAAAAGTAGAATTTATCATGGTTATCTTGATAATTATATAGGAGACAATCATCTAGCGTGAAGTTAGAGGTTCTGTGCCACATCACAGGTGAAAACATGTTTATCACATCATTCCAACAGATCTAGTTGGACATTGTCAACACAGGAAAGATACTTTTCAGGAATATAACTTCCAGAATTTCCCACCACGGCTCACTGTCGAGTAGATGATTCTAGAAAGTGTAACATGCATACACAAACACACACACCATTCAGTGCTCTGCGTGTCCATGTTATAACTCATAGCAAACACATTATGAAATTAAGGCCTTCAGAAGGAAATGAACACAGATACAAACAAGGTATTGGTTTTAGTAGTATTAATTGCAGAGGAGATTTTGCTTTTAATAATCTGGTTGCAAACTGATCAAGTTTGATCAACTTGGAATACACTAAAGTCTAGGCAAAAAGTTCAGATGTCAAGCTACTGTGTTTCCAGTTTGTATGGCTGCCTTTGGGAGTCTTGAGTTTTTCTTTTTAACCTTTGGTTAAATTGTATGGGTTTTGGCTGAAATCCTGCCATACAGTTAGTGAGTTACATTAGTGTAGAAGGAGGTAACTTTTTCCAGTCAGTTAAATGGGAGGAAAGAAAGTCATGGGGAGGGCCTGATAAAATTACTGAAACTATAATAGATGGAGTGATGACTCTTCTACAATCTTGCAAAGGTTATGAGATTTTGTAAGAACACTGGAGAGAGCTTATTCAACAGTGGCATCCTGGTTGCAGAATTCACTTTAAAAAGAAGTAGGCCTACATTACAATATTTAGTAGAGACCTCTTCTCTTCATCTGTACTCCCTCCCACCCTGCCTGTCTCAGAGGCTTTGAGTGCTTCATAGAAGGTGACACAAGATTTTTTGCTGCTTGAGGCAAACAAAAATAAACAACATGGGGTTTTCTTGGCAAGATTTGTTCAGAGGGCGTTTGTCTTTGCCTCTGAGGATAAGAGTGTATGACTTGCTAAAGATTACCCACTGGGTTTCCATGGATGAGCAGTTCAATGCTTAAACAACTACACCACATGGACTCATGTTTAGTGTTATAGACCCTTGAGCAGCAGAAAACAAGTTTGTCACCTCTCCATCTATTCTTCTCCAGCTTAAACATACTCAATTCCCAGTTGGGCCAGGAAAAATTACTTAGTAGTGCATACAAAACAAAGTAGCTGGTGTATAATATTGGTGTAGGTTTTCTACTACCAAATTGCTGGTATCACATACATCATGTCTGACATCTTCAGCATTCTTGCTTAAAGCTTCTACATTTTCTACATTTTCCTGCATGTGTTATCAAAGATGGGTTCCCAGTGCAAAAGTTATGGAAAATATGATGTTTCAAAAAGGAATTGAATCTTATTGGTGTAGAATAGTCCAACATAGTATTCCTCCCCAGATTTGGGTCTCATACTTTACTAATAAAATGGGACCCCAAATAACTGGAAATACCACATTAATTAAAAATCCATCTAACTCCTGGAACTCAGTTTCACCTGATGAATTGCACCAACAGATTAACAAATTAAAATCTGGAAAATCCCCCGGTTATGATGCCATCCCTGCAGAAATCTTGAAACATTGTCCGGAGCTATGGACCAAAGCTCTGGCTAATCTATTTATTCTTGTAAATAACTCCGGTGAGATTCCAGCAAGTTGGAAATATATCTGCCTCTAGTAACATTTGAAGGGTGTCTATTCATCCTTGCAAATAAATTCTAATTCCAATATACAAAAAAGGAGATAGACAGGATCCTGGCAACTATCACCCAATAAGTCTCCCTTCAATAGGGGGCAAACTCTATGCCAGTTACTTAGCCATGAAATTACAGAGTTGGATGAACACACAAGCTTTGATTGGCCCAGAACAAGCAGGTTTTAGATGCCATATGTCCACTTTAGATCTTATCACAGTGCTGTCGTTTCTTATTAATAAGTATTTGTCACGCCCCAAAGGTAACCTTTATGTGGCATTTATTGATCTGAAAGTGGCTTTTGATTCTATTCACCGGTCTACGTTGTGGGATAAACTGGGTAGACTAAATATAGATTCTCGACTGTTATTTTTGTTAAGTCAACTCCATACCAATAATTACTGTAGAGTGAAATTTTCTGAATCAGGCCAACTAACTGATCCTATCTATTCAGGCATAGGAGTAAGAAAGGGCTGTGTGCTGGCCCCTCACTTGTTAAATCTATATGTGGCAGATTTACCTATCTTTATGTCAGCAGTAGATTCCCATCCGCCTTCCTTAGGAAATTGCCCACTTTTCATACTCCAATATGCTGACGATACTGTGTTGCTTTCTCTATCCCAAGTGGGCATGTCAAGAGCCTTGAATAGACTTACTGAGTACTGTACTAAATTTCAGCTACAGGTAAACTTCAAAAAATCTAAAATATTGGTATTTTCAAAAAGATTTACTCCGAGACTGTGGAAGGTGAATAATCAAGCAATTGAACAGTTCAAAATGTATGCTTATCTTGGCGTTCTTTTTCATTTCAATGGTCACTGGAGGAAACAGAAAGATAAAGTTATGCAATCAGGGAAAATATCATTGGAGGTCATACAATCCTTCTATTACAAAAAGGGTAATCAGGACATCCTTGCAGCCTTAAAAATATATAAAGCTAAGACCGCAAATACTGTACGGTGTATTTTCCTGGATTATAGCCTTTAATAAGGAGACTGAAAATTTACAGACGCACTTTTTTAGAAGACTGTTATCTATACCTCCATGTGTTCATCATTTGACTCTTTATAAAGAATTAGGATTGAGTACCCTGGAAACTACAGCTTGGTTGTTGGTATATAAATACTGGCTTAAAATTCATTTCAGGACTAATAGATCTAGTCTGCTATGGTTCCTATTAACAGATAATTACTACATCAGCTAGGCTAAAATCTATGAAAACAAAGCAAACTCTATGGGTTTAAATCTTGATTCTCTTCTCCTATTGTCAGAAAAGGAGTGTTTTGAGTCTATTAAAGCTTGTTTGGTCAGTAGGGATTACCAGATGACCTATTCAACCCCTCCTAGAGTGTGTTCTCCATCTACTGTGTTTCCCCAAAAATAAGACAGTGTCCTATAATATTTTTTGCTCACAAAGATGAACTAGGTCTTATTTTCAGGGTATGTCTTATTTTTTCCATGAAGAAGAATTCACATTTATTGTTGAACAACAACAGCAGCAAAAAAAGAACATTTATTATATAGTGTATCTATATGTATATACAAAAACTTTGCTAGGTCTTACTTTCAGGGGAGGCATTATATTTAGCAATTCAGCAAAACCTCTACTAGGCTTTATTTTATGGGGATGTCTTATTTTCGGGAAAACAGGGTATGCTTGGTATCCTCCCCTCTTGTAGAAGGACTCCAGATTATTTTCAATCTCTATTATTACGGGCCTCGAGGGAAGCATTTTTATTTGCAAGACCCTTCAAATGTGACTAGAGGCAGATATATAAAGACCCCCCTTTTGAATTGTTTATGTTATTGTGAACAAGCCCCTGATACTCTTCATCATATTATATTTCTTTGTCCTCTGTATCAAACTCCAAGAGTAAAACTGTTAAGGAGGTTAACAGAAATGAACTGGAACACTTATTGGATGATTGTAATTCACATATTACTAAGTTAATGGCCAATTTCCTGATGGAGGCAACAAAAATATGGTTTAATCTAATTAATCTAAATTCTAAATCTTAATTTAATGATATTAAATAGGCGGCAAATTGTTATGATGTAATTTGTTTTAATTTTGCTGTTTTGAAATTGCTATGATGTAAACTAGATTTTAATCTTGTTTTTATTGTAACTGCTAATATTGATGCAATGCTTAATAAAGGTTGGATGATGATGGTGATGAAAACAAGGCACCCAGTGTGGATTCACATGTCTGGCTGATTTATTGTGATCTCAGAGGGAGGGACCTGTACCAGTGACAATACTGGGTGGCACAGCAGGAAGTTGTGTAAATAGCTGTATATAATACTTTTCCTGGAAGATCTGGGGCAAAATGTATCTTTTAAAACCAGTTTAAGGGAGGCATGGACCAAATCTGGTGTGGAACTGGCCTTCCCAAGTGAGGAAAGTTCACACCTGAATTGGGGCTTTGGGCCTGCATCATCTTGACAGGGTGATATGAAAATGGTGAGAAATCTACACGGCCCATGTCTACATGGCCCATGTAGACAGAAAATGCAATTGGCTCTCCCATAGTGTCTGTTAAAGATAATGAAGTAAGGAAGGCTGGAGATTTGAACCTTTCCATCACATCCAAATCTGCTGGAACAGGCCTCCTCCCCTATGTTCCTTTGAAAGAGAAACGTAGAAATATTCCAGTGTAGACACTTAGATATCAGTCATGAACTATAGGAGAAGATAGAATTTTTTTTTTAAACTGTTCTTTTTATTACAAGCTAGGAACCGTGGTTGAGGTACCAATGGTGGTTTGAACAAAAAAGTACAAAAGAACAATGGAAATTGCCAATTTTTTCCCCACCCATTTTTTCACCTTGGATTCTCCCTGCCTCCAGTCAGTCTCTCCTCCCATTACTGACTAGTATACCCTTTGCTATAAATGATTCTGTCATTTTGTTCCTTTTCTCTCTTCTTTCCCTTTTCTGTCCCTGTTTCTTTCCATACAGAGTTTTGGTACCTTAGAAAATAGAAATAGTTCATCTGTGGTGTTACAGAAAAACTTAATAAATTAAGGAAGACAGTTTCCAGTCATTAATAGTGTCCAAAAACTGATTATAATAAACATCCTAATTCTGCCTCATGGAAATCCGAAATATCCCCATGTATATATCCAGATGTCAATCGCAAAGTATGAGGGAAGAAAGGAAGCTTTCCTTAACCGTTTCTTTTGATTAGCTGTTTCCTTTTGTTCAGATCAGGCCTCAAAAGGATAACATAACATTTGGGGAAAAAGATAAAACCTAGTAACCCAGCACTGGAAGCCAAGATGGAGAAGATTTCCACAGCCACCATATATTTGCCTTTGGTGCAAAGGTAGGTTGGGACAAAAGTTAACCAGACACTGAAAAACAACAACATGCTGAAAGTGATCAACTTGGCTTCATTGAAACTCTCAGGTAACTTCCTGGCTAGGAAAGCCACAGTGAAGCTGATAATAGCTAGGAAGCCCAAAAAGCCCAGGACACAATAAAACATCACATCAGACCCTTCATTGCATTCCAATACATTATTTTCAATTAGTGAATTTGTGTCAGAATCTGGGAATGGTGGTGAGGTTGTCAACCACAATGTACAATTTGTGGCTTGAATAAGGGTGCACAAAATGACAATGGAGATCGCAAGCCTTTTCCCCAACCATTTTTTCATTTTGGATCCTGGTTTACTGGCCATAAAAGCTATGACAACTGTGACGGTTTTGGCCAACAAGCAAGAAATAACTACCGAGAAGACGATCCCAAAAACGGTTTGTCGGAGGAGACAGGTCACCTTGTGAGGCTGGCCAATGAATAGCAAAGTGCAAAGGAAAGAGAGCAGGAGGAAAATGAGGAGGGTGTAGGAGAGGTCCCGATTGTTCACTTTCACAATGGGTGTGTTGTGATACTTCATAAAGGTTGCTAACACCAAAGCGGCAGTGAAAGAGAGGGCAACAGCAGCGGTTGTCACACCTATCCCCAAAGGTTCATCATAAGACAAGAAAGATATAACTTTTGGAATGCACACGTCTTGGTTCTTGTTTGGGTAATAACCCTTTTGACACTGAAAGCAGCTGTCCATGTCTGGAAAGAACAAATAGAAATTTACTTGAAATTTATAGATTTGGTTATTTGATAGCAAGGATTCCTGTAAGGCACAGTTCAAATTTACATAGGACGCTGCCACACTGCAGAAATAAAGCAGTTTAAGACAACTTTGAGCCTTATCACATGAAAAAAGAAAGCCGAAATGGAATAGGGAGCAGCAGTTTTCTCTCTTCCTCTCTGCATACCATTGTAGCACTTAGAATCATAGAATCATAGAATCATAGAATCATAGAGTTGGAAGAGACCACAAGGGCCATCCAGTCCAACCCCCTGCCATGCAGGAACTCCAAGTCAAAGCATCCCTGACAGATGGCCATCCAGCCTCTGCTTAAAGACCCCTAAGGAAGGAGACTCCACTACACTCCGAGGGAGTGTGTTCCACTGTCGAACAGCCCTTACTGTCAGGAAGTTCCTCCTAATGTTGAGGTGGAATCTCTTTTCCTGCAGTTTGCATCCATTGTTCCGCGTTCTAGTCTCTGCAGCAGCAGAAAACAAGCTTGCTCCCTCCTCAATATGACATCCCTTCAAATATTTAAACAGGGCTATCATATCACCTCTTAACCTTCTCTTCTCCAGGCTAAACATCCCCAGCTCCCTAAGGCGTTCTTCATAGGGCAAGGTTTCCAGACCCTTCACCATCTTAGTTGCCCTCCTTTGGACATGCTCCAGTTTCTCCACATCTTTTTGAAATGTGGTGCCCAGAACTGGACACGGTATTCCAGGTGGGGCCTGACCAAAGCAGAATAGAGTGGCACTATAACTTCCCTTGATCTAGAAACTATACTTCTATTGATGCAGCCTAAAATTGCATTGGCTTTTTTAGCTGCCGCATCACACTGTTGACTCATGTTCAGCTTATGGTCTACTTGGACTCCTAGATCCCTTTCACATGTGGTCTCATTCAGCCAGGTGTCCCCCATCCTATATCTGTGCATTTCATTTTTCCGCCCTAGGTGCAGAACCTTACATTTCTCTGTGTTAAATTTCATTTTGTTAGCGCTGGCCCAGCTTTCTAGTCTATTCAGGTCATTTTGAATTTTGATCCTGTCCTCTGGGGTATTAGCTACTCCTCCCAGTTTAGTGTCATCTGCAAATTTGATAAGTATGCCCCCAATTCTGTCATCCAAATCGTTAATAAAGATGTTGAATAGCACTGGGCCCAGGACAGAACCCTGTGGGACCCCACTGGTCACTTCTCTCCAGGATGAAAAGGAGCCATTGTTGAGCACCCTTTGAGTTCGGCCAGTCAACCAATTACAAATCCATGTAACAGTTAACTTGTCTATCCCACATTTTGCAAGCTTGTTTGCAAGAATGTCATGGGGAACCTTGTCAAAGGCCTTACTGAAATCGAGGTATACTATATCCACAGCATTCCCTTCATCTACCAAGCTGGTAATTTTATCAAAAAAAGAGATCAGGTTCGTTTGGCATGACTTCTTTTTCTGAAACCCATGTTGGCTTTTTGTGATTATGGCATTGGCTTCTAAATGTTCACAGACTCTCTGCTTAATGATCTGCTCTAGAATCTTTCCTGGAATTGATGTCAGACTAACTGGACGATAATTGTTGGGATCCTCTTTTTTTCCCTTTTTGAAGATGGGGACAACGTTTGCCCTCCTCCAGTCTGCTGGGACTTCTCCTGTTCTCCAGGAGTTCTCAAAGATTATTGCCAATGGCTCCGATATCACCTTTGCCAGTTCTTTTAATACCCTTGGATGTAGTTCATCTGGTCCTGGAGATTTATATTCATTTAGGTTAACCAGGTATTCCTGTACTACCTCTTTACTTATTCTGTGCTGAATTTCCTCTATTCTGTCTCCTGTTCCATTATCCTTAGGTTGAGCACCCTTTGCCTTTTCTGAGAAGACTGAAGCAAAGAAGGTGTTGAGTAGTTCTGCCTTTTCTCTGTCCCCTGTTAGCATTTTGCCATCTTCTGCACGCAGTGGCCCCACTGTTTCCTTCTTCTTCCTTTTGCTGCGGACATATCCAAAAAAGCCCTTTTTATTGTTCTTAACCTCTCTAGCAAGCCTGAGTTCATTCTGCGCTTTAGCTTTTCTGACTTTACCCCTACATGTGCTGGCTATTTGTTTGAATTCCTCTTTCGTGATTTCTCCATTTTTCCATTTCTTATACATGTTCTGTTTAAAACTTAGCTCAGTTGAAAGTTCCTTAGTCATCCATCCTGGCTTCTTGAGACATCTTCCATTTTTCTTCCTCATTGGAACTGTTTGAAATTGTGCCTTCAATATCTCCCTTTTGAGAAACTCCCATCCGTCTTGAACTCCCTTTTCTTTTAGTATTCCTGACCATGGGATCACTCCCAGTATTTCTCTAAGTTTATTGAAATTAGCTCTCCTAAAGTCTAGAGTGCGTGTCTGACTATGCCTTGCTTCTCCCTTCCACTGTATTATAAACTCCAGGAGAACATGGTCACTTCCACCTAAGGATCCAACCACTTGCGCCCCATCAACTAGGTCTTCCCTGTTGCTTAAGATCAGATCTAAAATGGCTGATCCCCTTGTTGCCTCTTCCACCTTTTGGACAATGAAATTGTCTTCCAGGCAAGTGAGGAATTTGCTAGACTTTGAGGATTTGGCTGAGTTTGACTTCCATTTCCTTCCTGAAAGAGATGTAAAAGTGAGCCTTTTGCCAAATGGATTTTTACAGCACCACAAACAGCACACTTTTACAACTGTCTTTCTCTGGAAGAAAATGACAGCATATGGAGAGGCACGGAGAAAGCTGCTACCCTCCGGCTTTAATTTGGTTTTCTTTTCTCGTGCAATAAGGCTCTTTAGCCTCCATAGCCCAATACTATGGAATTTTGAGATGTGCAGTTTTGTAATAATAGTCAACATTCCCTGTAAGAGAGCTCTTGAGCCCCACCAAAAGACAAATCCCAGAATTTCATAGCATTGAGCCAGAACAGTTAAAGTGATGTCAAATGGCATAATCGCCCAAGTTTTGAATAGGGCTTGGAAGAATCTGAATGGGAATGCTTCATTGTTCTTTTAGAGATATACAGTGGACCGCTTTCGCTAACGGACCGCGCGGCCTATTTAAAGGGGCCGCGTGGTTTTTTTCCCGTATCCCGGGGGATCTATCGGATCCCGAGGGATACATTAGCGGTCTCACCGCTTTCGGATCCCGGGGTTTTCGCAACCCGGGGGATTCGTAAGCCAGGGGACCACTGTATTTTTACAAGAATGGTCCATAATCTACTTGTGCTCAAGTCACTAATGACAGAGGGAATCTTCACCCCCAGTTACATACTCCTTATTACATTGTAGAGAGGAAGCACTTGTTTATGACACATCACATTCCTTCAAATATATATACATAATGCCAAGATCTGTAGAAAGGCGGCTGCATGGGACCTGCATGTGGACCTTTGCAGAAATCGGTACTGTGTGTACTGATGTGGAAGGAAAGTAGTTAGCTAAGCTTCAATCCCTGGTCATAAAATGTAAGAATACACAAGCAGTTTGTATTAATAGGTCTACTTTCAGCTCAGCATTACAAGACTGAGGTCATTGTGAAGTTGAAGGCTTTTATGGCCAGCATCCATAGTTGTTTGTTGTTTTTTTTTTGGTGAGTTTTCTGGGCTATGGGGCCATATCCTAGAAGAGTTTATTAATGACATCAGGGATAAACTCTTCTAGAACATGGCCCTATAGTTTGAAAAACCCACAAAAAAACTATTGAGGTCATTGTTGCTTCCACCTTGTCTGAACATGCTACTATACATTTTTTCCACTTAATAGTTCTTCTCTCATGTCCATGATGATAACTCATGCAAGTTAGCAGAAGCCACAAGTGCTGTGGACAACTTTTGGAAATTTAGGAAAATGGCTATCTGTGTGATACTTAAAAATTATAGAATCATAGAATCATAGAATCATAGAGTTGGAAGAGACCACAAGGGCCATCCAGTCCAACCCCCTGCCATGCAGGAACTCCCAATGATAGCATCCCCGACAGATGGCCATCCAGCCTCTGCTTAAAGACCTCCAAGGATGGAGACTCCACTACACTTCGAGGGAGTGTGTTCCACCATCGAACAGCCCTTACTGTCAGGAAGTTCCTCCTAATGTTGAGGTGGAATCTCTTTTCCTGCAATTTATATCCATTGTTCCGCGTTCTAGTCTCTGCAGCAGCAGAAAACAAGCTTGCTCCCTCCTCAATATGACATCCCTTCAAATATTTAAACAGGGCTATCATATCACCTCTTAACCTTCTCTTCTCCAGGCTGAACATCCCCAGTTCCCTAAGGCGTTCCTCATAGGGCATGCTTTCCAGACCCTTCACCATCTTAGGTGCCCTCCTTTGGACCCACTCCAGTTTCTCCACATCCTTTTTGAATTGTGGTGCCCAGAACTGGACACAGTATTCCAGGTGGGGCCTGACCAAAGCAGAATAGAGCGGCACTATTACTCCCCTTGATCTAGACGCTACACTTCTATTGATGCAGCCTAAAATAGCATTGGCCTTTTTAGCTGCCGCATCGCACTGTTGACTCATGTTCAACTTATGGTCTACTTGGACTCCTAGATCCCTTTCACACGTAGTTTCATTCAGCCAGATGTCCCCCATCCTATATCTGTGCATTTCATTTTTGCGTCCTAAGTGCAATACCTTACATTTCTCCGCATTGAATTTCATTTTGTTAGAGTTGGCCCAGCTTTCTAGTCTATTCAGGTCATTCTGAATTTCAATCCTGTCTTCTGGAGTATTGACTACTCCTCCTAATTTGGTGTCATCTGCAAATTTGATAAGTATGCCCCCAATTCTGTCATCCAAGTCATTAATAAAGATATTGAATAGCACTGGGCCAAATACAGAACCCTGTGGGACCCCACTGGTCACTTCTCTCCAGGTTGAAAAGGAGCCTGCTGCTGTTGTTTTGTTTTTCTTCTTGTTGTGTGCCTTCATGTTGTTTCTTGTTTCTGACTCATGGTGACCCAACAGCTTACATGTTGCAAACTACTTAGAGACTGAGTAGTTCAGTATGAAGCAGTACAGAAATATAAATGCTATTGCTATTGCTATCATGGGATTTTCTTCACAGAATTTCTTCAGAGGGGTTTGCCTTTGATGAAATTGCCTTCCTCTGAGGCTGTGAGTGTGTGATTTGTCCCTGGTCTCTAGAGATGTAGTCAAATTGCTCAAACCACTATACCATATTGGCTCTATGATCTTAGGCTCACAATAAAAACAAGTAAAAAAATTAAGCAATTGCTGTTAACAGAAGTGCTATAGAAAAGTCCTGAGTTTTAAATCTCCCTCCCTCCCCCACAATCTCTGTGTGTAAATTAATGTTCTTATATTTATGTTAAGGTCCTTTGGTTAATACTGTTTATAATGTTTTAGTACCAGAGATGTAATTTGGAAACAAGATTGTTTTAATACTAGAACTAGCAATCTCATGTTGGTATGCACTCTTATTTACTATAATTGCAATGATTACTGGCTTGATGCAAGTAAAATTTGATTTCATCTGGTAACTGTCTTGATGTTGAAGTACTGGATAAAATGTATATCTCCTACCTGTCTGGTTGGAAATCTCCCCTGGTGGACATGGAAAGCAATCGTAACAACAGTGTGGTTTCCCTTCCTTCTTTGCCCTTCTATATCCTAAGGGGCAATTGTCATTACACAATGAGAGGGGTCGAGTCTGTTCACAAATGAAAAAAAGAGAATATTTCAGCATTCTGGAAAGAAAAAAGGCTTGGATGCTTGTACTGGTAAGGTGATCAGACCATAGATATTGATTGAATCTGTGCATGCAGAATCTAAGGTGCAGAGAGCTGAATGCATCAGAATAACAAGAGAGATTTTTAATGTGTAGTTTTGCTTTTACCCACATTCAAGTTTTTCATCTCAATTTTTTAAAGCAATTTTGCCAATTTTCTTATAGGTGAACTAAACTGAAATTCTAAACCCATTCCTAAAGAGAGGTATTTCGTGTTGAGATAATAAGCTAGTTTAAACTCCTCTCTCTCTCTCTCTCTCTCTCTCTCTCTCATGCACACATTGTGAATACGTATGTAGACCTTGCCTGATTAAACACACTGGGCCATTCAATGGCATCTTCATAAATGGTCAACAATTTGTTTGTGGAAGTCTGCGAATCTATACTCCCAACAATAACTCTGAGAAAGGACAGATTTGGAAATGTGACCCAGTTGACAATATCGTATCCACCAACAACTTCTCCATTTTGGTTGAAGGAAACCTCCTCTCCAGCACTATTGTTGAATGACAGCCTTCTCAGGTAGTGAGGGATCTAAATGGGAGGAAAGCACAACTGCATAAGGATATATACTCTGTGTGATAATCTTTTGAGGTATGGTTACTGGTCTTTTAAAAAAATGTGTGTGTGGGAGGGGGGATATTTTCAAACTATGAATGATTGAATCAATGGATGCAGAATCCATGGATATGGAGGGCTGACTGTATAATGCTATAATCTCACTTTAATTGACATGTCCGAATCCTAGGGAATCCTTCTGGTGAAGCATTAGATACGTGGCTAAAACTTCTAAATGTCCCTCTTTAAACTGCAAATCCCAGTGTTCCATAGAATGGGACCATGACACTTAAAGTAGATTCACAGTGCCATATTTGTGCAGTGTAAAACAGTTTCTAGCTTACTTTATTATATGCAACTGATGACAGATGCAAGGATTCCTTTGTATAAACAATTGTCAAGGATGATGAGAATTGTAGTCCAAAATGCCAGGAGAGAAAGATGGTAAAGGTTCTTGCATTAATGTACTTAGTGTCTTCTTCTAAGAACATTACCTGCCATGGTTGCTGAATTAACACACTCCCTCTCTCTCCAATCATAATTCTTTTCTTCTTTGGTTGGGATGAATGCATGGCATGGAAAGCATGCACCAGGGCATAGACTGCGTTATAAATGCTGTAGCTGTAGCTGGTCATGCTCATTTCAAAAACGGAGCTAGGAAGGGTCTCAAATTTCTCATCTCCTGTGCAGATGTTCCCATCCATCTCATCTATGGCAGAGCTGGGGAACATGCAATTAAATACACTTTCCCAGAAAATCCTAACAAATCCATCTCCTTTTTCTGATGTATGGTTTCTTGTTTGCAGAAACTGTCTGAATCCTAACACCTCCTTTGAATGAATTGCAAAGGATAGAGCGCCATGGAGGAAATCGATGTTCCAGGCTCTTTGAAAGGGAAGTGATGTGAAATCTGTCTCCCCTGTCACAATCCAAATTTTTCCTTTTTTCTCAACCGGTTTGTCTTCAAATTTGAAATAACAGACTATAGTTCTCAGATGTGCCATGGTCTGAACTTCGCCATGAAAGATGATTGCACTGGCTGTACTTTTGAAGATGAATTCAAATGTAGCAATCCAAGCTGCTATTATTTCAGTGACACCAATGAAAAAAGTATTTGGTGGTAACTTCTCAATGAAGTCAAAGCAGATACCATTCCGGGAAAACAATGGCAGCATCTCCATTACAAATGCCTGTGCACTCTCAATATCTCTATAGAGCACCCCAACCCATGTCCATCTAAAATGCAGCAATAATTGGAGAAGACCCAAGTATTGTTTATTCCCACTTGGGAACATCCAGTGGAGGAAGACAGCATCATTTTTGTCATTCTCTTCTGGAGCAGAACTATATGTGAGCTGAAGAAAAAAGTCAATGAAGAATAAAACGAAATGGGTAAAGATACTTCCAAAATATAATACGGTGTTTGTATGTATCTATGCCACTATACATTCTCCCAAATGTGGTACTTGTGCTCAAATATCCATTAATCTCAGATGTTCTTTTTGGTCTACCTTTGAGTAGGACTATTCCAACTCTTGTCTCTGAATGTGAAGTTATTTCATAACTGTGCCTTGAAAAAAATTCTTAAGACACATTATTTCATGGTCACTCATGTCCTAGTAAGAACATCAGAATGCCAACCTACACATATGGAGATTAGGATTTTTTTTTTTACCATATTGTAATTAAAAAATTGTGTTATCATCATTCTAGATTTTGCTATAATGCTTCTATTCTCAGGCACATGGATAAGAAACCAACATTTGTGACCTTTGCTGAAAGCATCAGTTCTTCACCTGTCAAGTTCACCATAAACGTATAGAGGCCATGTTCACATGAATATAAAACAAAAATAATGAATTAATTCTATAAGTGCTATCAAATGCCAGTTTTTAATTTCAGCAAAATAAAAAAAAATACAGATGTTTCAGACATAGAATGCTGTGTGGATCATGCTAGGCTGAACTCTACTTCTGGATAAATATGCCCACGTGAACAATTTAAACACGCAAGCAATCCAAATGTAGTCTGAAGTGGTACAGTCCACATATGGGGAATGCACACAAAATAGACCCTGACAAATAGAAAACAAGTAACTGTTTTACACACTTAAGATTTCTTGTTCATGTAGCCAAGTAATGTCTATACTGTCAGGGAGTGGCTCTCCAGAACCTTTGGTCTTTTTACAATATCTAAATATGTTAGGGACTGAATATTGGGCCCTCCTTGTGGAGAAAGTGTACTGTATCACTAAGCTGAAGTCCCTTGCACAAAAGACTAGTGTAGTAGGAGAGAATGTAGAGAACGTCATTGAAAAATTATGCATAACATAGTTTTGCTAAATTATGTATCCATTATTAAAAGTCAACTATGTGTGATCCAGCCTTTCAGTCTCATATAAGCGCTGAAATCTTCCCTTGCCCAACCATTAAACCTACCCGTCCTCAGGCTAGGTGCTCCTTCCTAAAACAGTTAGTGTCCTGGGGAGGATGGGGAGGGGGCAAAAGGCAAACAGGCAACAGCCATTAGGAGATAAGAAGATACCAGTTTCCCGGACCTTGGAGGACCCAAACAAGTCCAGGAGAATGCATCTTCCTATCTATAGTTGGCTGCAGAAATGGAGCCATCTGCTCCCTGATGCCTGCTGTTCCTTGTAATCCTTTCTTGCAATAAATAGTTGTGAAAGAGGAGCACACAGCCTCAGAACAGGTAGCTTGCTTGGAACAGAAGTAATGGTACACAAAAAGACATAACTGTCTGTTAAACCTGGGTATGGCACTGATAGGATGCCAGTCTACATCTTCATTCCAACTTTCTTTTTCTGTAGGGTCTTCTTACCTGTGAAATTTTGTAGATGCCCAGGATGACTGCCATGTGGGGACATATGTTAGAGTTAGGGCCCCCAATGACTGCAGGTAAGATGGTTTGGCCATCACATTTGTAGTTAGGGACAAATCTACCTTTAGTTGAGAGAAGCTTCATTGTGGCTTGACAGGTGAAACTTGGATGAAAATTGTTATTATAAATATGAAAGCCCACAGTGACATTTGGTAAGATATGGGGATCCTCATTTATCTCCTTTATAGCAAAGACCAAGGCCAGGATGTGCTGGTAAAACTGAGTTATCTCTCTGCAATAAGAATTATATGCCATGTGACAAAGTGTCTGCTTTATCATAAAACAACAGGTCCATTTCAGCTCATTATACTCTTGATAAAACATTGCATTAAGATAGACAATATGACCCTATTTCAGGGAAGGGATCAGCAAAGGTGGCAAGCATGCATGGATCTTTTGGCTTTTTCAGACACCATCCCAAAATAGGCACTACATTGGAATTTAGTAGTGAACATATGTGTGTAAAACCATGTTAGTTTTCTGAAACAAAAGGCAAGGAGTCTTGTGATGTTTTCAAGACTTAACAAGTTGGGTTCATCATAAAGATGGAATGTAGTTCCATTTGATAGATAAGTATACACATCATGGGGTGGTGTATATGGGAAAATGAAAATGTAAAAGTTACCAGCACATTATAATCTTACTGACAGTTTAAAAGACACAGCGAGGAGATACAAACATCCAGTATAGATAAACAGACTGACACTTGACATGCAAACATACATTCACAATTTTCAGTGCTCAAAGCTAACATTAAATGATTGTCCCTCAATGACTCAAAAGCGTGTCAAGAAGATACGGATCTTTCTTGATTTGGAAAGCTGATTTCTAAAATCATACAGCTCATTAAAATGGAAATGTGGGAAAAGGAAATGAATGAATTATATGAACAAAACATTCAACTGCTTACGAGATGTGCACAACAGATAGTTGACTGGGCTGCTTCCTGAAATCTGTCTCTTCATAATTGATGAAGAGCTGAGAAATTACTCCAGGAATTATCAGGTCTCCTACATGATAATACTCATGAAGAATAGGCAGCGGCTTGCTGACTGCACATTTTTGAACAGGAAGAGCCATGCATACACCTACTGGGAGCAGCACTAAAAAGAAGGCCAGAAAGACCACCACCTTTGAAGAAAATAAGTGTTCAGAGAAACAATCCTGCTTCTGCAACACAGTCATTCAGTTCTGTAGCACAGCCTGTTGAGAATGGATAATTACTTGGTTCATTGAAACCAGGGGAAAAATGGAATTGACGGAACTTTGTCTATAGTCAGGATCTCTAGGTATAGATGATATTAATAATAAATCTAGTGTTTATTTCCTAGTTCTTCTAGTGGAAACTAGAATTCCTTAGGGACCTTGAGAAGAAGTCAAAATAATCCTAGCTAATTTGAAAATTACAGGGTTTGTACTCGCCTATCATAAGTATGGGTAATTTATGACATTGCAGGCAAAAACATGTTTTACATGCAAAATCATACAGCTGAATCTAGGTTTAATAATACTAGACTAGACCCATTAAAATCAATGGGATATTAGTTAAGCATGATTCACTTTGTCTAAGTAAAAGGTCTATTGATTTCAATTGATTTATTCTATGCCTCAGCTTCCAGAGAAGAACTTTCACTATATTCTCAGAAACAGTATTGCACAAATGTGGGTGAGTAGAGCTGGGTCATGTCAGCTCCAGCAGATCACCCTTCTATGTTCAGTAATACATACTGGCTTGACTGTCTCTCTTGCCCATGATGAAATCATAAATGCTGGCTTTCTTATTTTAACTTAAGCAATGTTTTACACTGGCAGTGAAAGTTCACTAGTTTCAGTGGATGAATCACAAGGTACATTAGGGTTTGAGGAACAGTAGGAACAGTTTATACACTATGCATCAGAGCTTAACTGATTTCAGAAGCTAATCAGGATCAGGTCTGGTTGACACTTGGAAGGAAGATTGCCAGGGAATAGCAAGTGTGTAGGCCATATGCAGAGGAAAAATTACTTAGTGCATACAAACAAAGTAGCTGGTGTATAATATTGGTGTAGGTTTTCTACTACCAAATTGCTGGTATTTATTTATTGTATTTATTTACAGTATTTCTAACCCGCTCTTCTCAACCCCTGAGGGAGGACTCAGAGCGGCTTACAAGACAATCTTTAGATGCCGGCAGTATACAATTTAAAACATAAGTACAGCAAGTTAAAACAAGCACAATCAACAACAATTAACAATCAAAAAGGTTTTCAATTAGCAATAATCGCGCCTCGGATTAATCTCCTTGGCTACGATACTGCCACTGCGCAAAGCAGTGTATCACATACATCATGTGCATTTCATCAGCATTCTTGCTTAAAGCTTCTACATTTTCTACATTTTCCTCCATGTGTTATCAAAGATGGGTTCCCAGTGCAAAAGTTATGGAAAATATGATGTTTCAAAAAGGAATTGAATATTATTGGTGTAGAATAGTATATCTTTCTTATCACCCCAGCACAGGGCTATACACTGTAAGACTATTGCAACTTATCCACCCTCGTTTTTCTCCTTCCCTTTTGCAGTTCTCAAGGAATAAAATCAAATGGGTGATAGTTTAAATAAAGTGGCCCAAGTTTTATCCCACTGTTTGTTTGTGATCCCATTATATTATAGGTTGATCATCAAATAGCTTATGCTGGTATCCTTATGGAAGTTCATCACATCACAGAGACACTTCTAGTCTGGGCACATCTCATCTACAGACTTACACAGCCTAGGCATGTCCTCCATTTCCATCTGTTGTACCTGTATACATTTTCATGGAAAGGAATGCCACCTTACAAATATTTGTAGTACAAAAGGCATCATACAACTCATGTTTCATCCGCTGAGGATCACTGTGTCTGCTACAGTGCACAGAGGCTGTTGTCTCAGGCTGCATCTGCACTGTAGAATTAATGCAGTTTGACACTGCTTTAATTGCCATGGCTTAATGGTATGGGATACTTGGGTTTGTCATTTTGTGAGATACTCAGCTTTCCCTGTCAGAGGGGTCCAGTGCCACAACAAGCTACAAATCCAAGAATTTTATAGCATTTAGCCACAACAGTTAAAGTAGTGTCAAATCACATTAATTTTGCAGTGCTTCTTATTTATTTCTGGATGGCCTCACTGATGATATGCTGAATAGAGGTATGACCTATGCCATTGAAGGTTTCCTCTAACCTTTCTTCTGTCATTTCATTTCCAGCTGTCAGGTCAAACACTTCCCCTTGTTGAGTGTGATTTTTTTCCTTTCCCCTCACCTCACTGCTTTCCAAATATAGTGCTAAAATGGTGTAGCCCTTTATCACTATGGCCCCTTTGAAATAAGACAATAAAAATACTGAGAATAGGGATATAATTGGGAGAGGATTATGGGACAGAGGTATTCAGTTTATAAATGTGATGATGCTGAGGAAAGCCAATTGCATTCACAGCATAGTTAACCACATCTCACTGGTTATGAAAATTCAAAAAAACCATTGCAAGGCATTGTTGTTAACAGCCATCAAGTCAACTTTGACTTATGGTGACCCTATGAATGGGAGACCTTCAAGTCACCTTGTCACCAACAGTCCTGCTTAGGTCTTGCAAATTTAGGGCAGCCATGGCTTTCCTGATGGAATCTATCCATCTGTAATATGGTTTTCTTCTTTTCCTAATGCCTTCTGTCTTAGCAAGCATTATCCTCTATTCTAGAGACTCATGTCTTATCATGACAAGGACAAAGTATGGCAGTCTCAATTTAATCATCTTGACTTCTAGAGAGAGTTCAGGTCTTATTTGCTCGAGAACTCATTAATTTGTTTTTTTGGTAGTCCACGGTATCCAGAACTCTTCTCCAGTACCACATTTCAAATAAGTTGATTTTCTTCCTATTCATTTTCTTCATTGTCCAGCTTTCATATGGGAAATACAATGACACAGACAATCCTACCTTTAGTATTTAATGATATATCTTTATATTTCAGGATCTTGTCTGATTCCTTCATAGCTACCCTTGCAAGTCCTAGTCTTTTTTCTAATTCTTGACTGCAGTCTCCATTCTAATTAATGACTCTTAAACGATTACCAAATTAAAATCTAGAAAATCCCCCGGTTATGATGCCATCCCTGCAGAAATCTTGAAACATTGTCCGGAGCTATGGACCAAAGCTCTGGCTAATCTATTTACTCTTGTAAATAACTCCGGTGAGATTCCAGCAAGTTGGAATATTATATCTACCTCTAGTAACATTTGAAGGGTGTATATTCATCCTTGCAACTAAATTATAATTCCAATATTCAAAAAAGGAGATAGACAGGATCCTGGCAACTATCGCCCAATAAGTCTCCTTTCAATAGGGGCAAACTCTATGCCAGTTACTTAGCCATGAAATTACAGAGTTGGGTGAACACACAAGCTTTGATTGGCCCAGAACAAGCAGGTTTTAGATGCCATATGTCCACTTTAGATCTTATCACAGTGCTGTCGTTTCTTATTAATAAGTATTTGTCATGCCCCAAAGGAAAACTTTATGTGGCATTTATTGATCTGAAAGCAGCTTTTGATTCTATTCACCGGTCTACATTGTGGGATAAACTGGGTAGACTAAATATAGATTCTCGACTGCTTTTTTTGTTAAACCAACTCCATACCAATAATTACTGTAGAGTGAAATTTTCTGAATCAGGCCAACTAACTGATCCTATCTATTCAGGCGTAGGAGAAAGGCAGGGCTGTGTGCTGGCCCCTCACTTGTTAAATCTATTTGTGGCAGATTTACCTATCTTTATGTCAGCAGTAGATTCTCATCTGCTCACTTTTCATACTCCAATATGCTGATGATACTGTGTTGCTTTCTCTATCTCAAGTAGGCATGTCAAGATCCTTGAATAGATTTACTGAGTACTGTACTAAATTTCAGCTACAGGTAAATTTCAAAAAATCTAAAATATTGGTATTTTCAAAAAGATTTACTCCGAGAGTGTGGAAGGTGAATAATCAAGCAATTGAACAAGTCAAAATGTATGCTTATCTTGGCGTTCTTTTTCATTTCAATGGTCACTGGAGGAAACAGAAGGATAAAACTATGTTAGTGTAAATAAGCAGAAGTGCGCAGTTCAGGAAATCTCCGATGCCTCCGATACCAGCAACTCTGAAACTTCGGCCTTATCAGGAATCCTCCTCCCAGTTGATGAAACAGACTGGAGCCAAAAGTCTCTTCTCAGAGGCTTTATTCTTAAGTTGCTGTATTTACAAATATACACATGCTTGTCCGACAAATTCTCTCCAACCATCCATTACAGAACAATTACCCAACAATCCTCACTGAGGTGTGCAAGCTGGTTATAGACTTGTGTCATGTGGTCACAAACCCCACCTCATTTGGTGATTCTACTTCCGTTTGTATAGCCTGCTTTGTTGTCCCCTCAGTTAGGAAGACACAGTTGTTTTCATTAGGTTTATGTGCAAGCAAGCACTCTGATCTTGAGCACTGTCTGCTCCCAGCCCTCAGCTGTAAACAAGTCTAGCCATAATTCCTGTTTTTCCCTTTTGTGCACATCTGTACATTTCATACTCAGGCCTCAAAGCCTAACAAGTTATGCAATCAGGGAAAAGATCATTGGTAGTCATACAATCCTTCTTTTACAAAAAGGGTAATCAGGACATCCTTGCAGCCTTAAAATATATAAAGCTAAGTTAAGACCGCAAATATTGTATAGTGTATTTTCCTGGATTATAGCCTTTAATAAGGAGACTGAAAATTTACAGACACACTTTTTTAGGAGACCGTTATCTATACCTCCATGTGTTCATCATTTGACTCTTTATAAAGAATGAGGTTTGAGTACCCTGGAAACTACAGCTTGGTTGTTGGTATATAAATACTGGCTTAAAATTCATTTCAGAACTAATAGATCTAGTCAGTTATGGTTCCTATTAACAGATAATTACTACATCAGCTAGGCTAAAATCTATGAAAACAAAGCAAACTCTATGGGTTTAAATCTTGATTCCCTCCTCCTATTGTCGGAAAAGGAGTGTTTTGAGTCTATTAAAGATTGCTTGGTGAGTAGGGATTACCAGATGACCTATTCAACCCCTACTAGAGTGTGTTCTCCATCTACTGTGTTTCCCCAAAAATAAGACAGTGTCCTATAATAATTTTTGCTCCCAAAGATGAACTAGGTCTTATTTTCAGGGTGTGTCTTATTTTTTCCATGAAGAAGAATTCACATTTATTGTTGAACAACAACAACAGCAAACAAAAAGAACATTTATTATATAGTGTATCTATATATACATACAAAAACTTTGCTAGGTCTTACTTTCAGTGGAGGCCTTATATTTAGCAATTCAGCAAAACCTCTACTAGGTTTTATTTTATGGGGATGTCTTATTTTCGGGGAAACAGGGTATGCTTGGTATCCCTCCCTCTTGTAGAAGGACTCCAGATTATTTTCAATCTCTATTATTACGGGCCTCGAGGAAAGCATTTTTATTTGCAAGACCCTTCAAATGTGACTAGAGGCAGATATATAAAGACCCCCCTTTTAAATTGTTTATGTTATTGTGAACAAGCCCCTGATACTCTTCATCATATTATATTTCTTTGTCCTCTGTATCAAACTCCAAGAGTAAAACTGTTAAGAAGGTTAACAGAAATGAACTTTTGTTTGGTTGAGATAACACTGGAACATTTATTGGATGATTGTAATTCACATATTCCTAAGTTAATGGCCAATTTCCTGATGGAGGCAACAAAAATATGATTCAATCTAAGCAATCTAAATTCTAAATCTTAATTTAATGATATTAAATAGGCGGCAAATTGTTATGATGTAATTTGTTTTAATTTTGCTGTTTTGAAATTGCTATGATGTAAACTAGATTTTAATCTTGTTTTTATTGTAACTGCTAATATTGATGCAATGCTTAATAAAGGTTGGATGATGATGGTGATGAAAACAAGGCACCCAGTGTGGATTCACATGTCTGGCTGATTTATTGTGATCTCAGAGGGAGGGACCTGTACCAGTGACAATACTGGGTGGCACAGCAGGAAGTTGTGTAAATAGCTGTATATAATACTTTTCCTGGAAGATCTGGGGCAAAATGTATCTTTTAAAACCAGTTTAAGGGAGGCATGGACCAAATCTGGTGTGGAACTGGTGTTCCCAAGTGAGGACAATTCACACCTGAATTGGGGCTTTGGGCCTGCATCATCTGGACAGGGTGATATGAAGATGAGGAGAAATCTACACGGCCCATGTCTACATGGCCCATGTAGACAGAAAATGCAATTGGCTCTCCCATAGTGTCTGTTAAAGATAATGAAGTAAGGAAGGCTGGAGATTTGAACCTTTCCATCACATCCAAATCTGCTGGAACAGGCTTCCTCCCCTATGTTCCTTTGAAAGAGAAACGTAGAAATATTCCAGTGTATACACTTAGATATCAGTCATGAACTATAGGAGAAGATGGAATGTTTTTTAAAACTGTTCTTTTTATCATAAGCTAGGAACCGTGGTTGAGGTACCAATGGTGGTTTGAACAAAATAATAATAATAATAATAATAATAATAATAATGTTTATTTCTTACCCGCCCCTATGTAAAAACACTCGAGGCAGGGTACAGCAAGATTAAAAAACAATTACAATTAAAATAATTCAGTGATCCCATTCCAAACCTCCCACCCCTAAAAATAGAATTAAACTAGATGAGTTTAAAATTAGATTTCAAACAATAAAACAACCAACATGTTATACACATAACACCACAATGCTGGCCACAGCATGGGTAGCAACAAATTTTTTTTGGGGGGGGGAGGGGACAGAGAATAGGCAGGGAGGATTGTAGATAGTAGGGGCCGGGTAGATTATACAGTTTCTGGGAAGGCCTGCCGGAAGAGATACGTCTTTAAAGCTGTTTTGAAACAGTCTGACGTTGTAATAAGACGTATCTCATCTGGCAGGCCATTCCATAGCCTGGGAGTAGAAGTTGAGAAGGCCCTCTGGGAGGTCTGTGCTAACCTGGTCTTCATGGGCTGCAATAGATTCCTCCCAGAGGACCGGAGTGTGCGGGGGGGGGGGGGTCATATGGGGAGAGGCGGTCCCTGAGATAAGATGGACCCAAGCCATGCAGGGCTTTAAAGGTTAAAACCAACACCTTGTACTGTGCCCGGAAACTAATCGGAAGCCAGTGGAGAGCTTTAAGCACAGGTGTAATGGAACAATGGAAATTGCCAGTCTTTCCCCCCACCCATTTTTTCACCTTGGATTCTCCCTGCCTCCAGTCAGTCTCTCCTCCCATTACTGACTAGTATACCCTTTGCTATATATGATTCTGTCATTTTGTTCCCTTTCCCTCTTCTTTCCCTTTTCTGTCCCTGTTTCTTTCCATACAGAGTTTTGGTACCTTAGAAAATAGAAATAGTTCATCTGTGGTGTTACAGAAAAACTTAATACATTAAGGAAGATTGTTTTCAGTCATTAATAGTGTCCAAAAACTGATTAGAATAAACATCCTAATTCTGCCTCATGGAAATCTGAAATATCCCCATGTATATATCGAGATGTCAATCGCAAACTATGAGGGAAGAGAGAAAGCTTTCCTTAACCGTTTCTTTTGATTAGCTGTTTCCTTTTGTTCAGATCAGGCCTCAAAAGGATAATATAACATTTGGGGAAAAAGATAAAACCTAGTAACCCAGCACTGGAAGCCAAGATGGAGAAGATTTCCACAGCCACCATATATTTGCCTTTGGTGTAAAGGTAGGTTGGGACAAAAGTTAACCAGACACTGAAAAACAACAACATGCTGAAAGTGATCAACTTGGCTTCATTGAAACTCTCAGGTAACTTCCTGGCTAGGAAAGCCACAGTGAAGCTGATAATAGCTAGGAAGCCCAAAAAGCCCAGGACACAATAAAACATCACATCAGACCCTTCATTGCATTCCAATACATTATTTTCAATTAGTGAATTTGTGTCAGAATCTGGGAATGGTGGTGAGGTTGTCAACCACAATGTACAATTCATGGCTTGAATAAGGGTGCACAAAATGACAATGGAGATCGCAAGCCTTTTCCCCAACCATTTTTTCATTTTGGATCCTGGTTTACTGGCCATAAAAGCTATGACAACTGTGACGGTTTTGGCCAACAAGCAAGAAATAACTACCGAGAAGACGATCCCAAAAACGGTTTGTCGGAGGAGACAGGTCACCTTGTGAGGCTGGCCAATGAATAGCAAAGTGCAAAGGAAAGAGAGCAGGAGGAAAATGAGGAGGGTGTAGGAGAGGTCCCGATTGTTCACTTTCACAATGGGTGTGTTGTGATACTTCATAAAGGTTGCTAACACCAAAGCGGCAGTGAAAGAGAGGGCAACAGCAGCGGTTGTCACACCTATCCCCAAAGGTTCATCATAAGACAAGAAAGATATAACTTTTGGAATGCACACGTCTTGGTTCTTGTTTGGGTAATAACCCTTTTGACACTGAAAGCAGCTGTCCATGTCTGGAAAGAACAAATAGAAATTTACTTGCAATTTATAGATTTGGTTATTTCATAGCAAGGATTCCTTTAAAGCACAGTTCAAATTTACATAGGACGCTGCCACACTGCAGAAATAAAGCAGTTTAAGACAACTTTGAGCCTTATCACATAAAAAAAGAAAGCCGAAATGGAATAGGGAGCAGCGGTTTTCTCTGTTCCTCTCTGCATACCATTGTAGCACTTCCATTTCCTTCCTGAATGAGATGTAAAAGTGAGCCTTTTGCCAAATGGATTTTTACAGCACCACAAACAGCACACTTTTACAACTGTCTTTCTCTGGAAGAAAACGACAGCATATGGAGAGGCACGGAGAAAGCTGCTACCCTCCGGCTTTAATTTGTTTCTCTTTTCTCTTGCAATAAGGCTCTTTAGCCTCCATAGCCCAATGCTATGGAATTCTGAGATGTGTAGTTTTGTAAGATAGTCAACATTCCCTGCAAGAGAGCTCTGGAGCCCCACCAAAAGACAAATCCCAGAATTTCATAGCATTGAGCCAGAACAGTTAAAGTGATGTCAAACGGAATAATTGCCCAAGTTTTGAATATGGCTTGGAAGAATCTGAATGGGAATGCTGCATTGTTCTTTTGGAGGTATATTTGTACAAGAATGGTCCATAATCTACTTGTGCTCTAAGTCACTAATGAAAGAGGGAATCTTCACCCCCAGTTACATACTCCTTATTACATTGTACAGAGGAAGCACTTGTTTATGACACATCACATTCCTTCAAATATATATACAAAATGCCAAGATCTGTAGAAAGGCGGCTGCATGGGACCTGCATGTGGACCTTTGCAGAAATCGGTACTGTGTGTACTGATGTGGAAGGAAAGTAGTTAGCTAAGCTTCAATCCCTGGTCATAAAATGTAAGAAAACACAAGCAGTTTGCATTAATAGGTCTACTTTCAGCTCAGCATTACAAGACTGAGGTCATTGTGAAGTTGAAGGCTTTTATGGCCAGCATCCATAGGTTTTTTTGGTGAGTTTTCTGGGCTATGAGGCCATATTCTGGGCTATGAGGCCATATGACATTAGGAATAAACTCTTCTAGAACATGGCCCTATAGTTTGAAAAACCCACAAAAAACTATTGAGGTCATTGTTGCTTCCACCCTGTCTGAACATGCTACTATACATTTTCCCACTTAATAGCTCTTCTCTCATGTCCATGATGATAACTCATGCAAGTTAGCAGAAGCCACAAGTGCTGTGGACAACTTTTGGAAATTTAGGAAAATGGCTATCTGTGTGATACTTAAGAATTATGATCCTGCTGCTGTTGTTTTGTTTTTCTTCTTGTTGTGTGCCTTCAAGTTGTTTCTTGTTTCTGACTCATGGTGACCCAACAGCTTACATGTTGCAAACTACTTAGAGACTGAGTAGTTCAGTATGAAGCAGTACAGAAATATAAATGCTATTGCTATTGCTATCATGGGATTTTCTTCACAGAATTTCTTCAAAAGGGCTTGTCTTTGACAAAATTGCCTTCCTCTGAGACTGAGAGTGTGTGATTTGTCCCTGGTCTCCAGAGATGTAGTCAAATTGCTCAAACCACTATACCATATTGGCTCTATGATCTTAGGCTCACAATAAAAACAAGTAAAAAATTAAGCAATTGCTGCTAATAGAAGGGTTATAGAAAAGTCTTAAGTTTTAAATCTCCCTCCCACCCCACTTTGTGTAAATAAATGTTCTTATATGCATGTTAAGGTCCTTTGGTTATACTGTTTATAACGTTTTAGTACCAGAGATGTAATTTGGAAACAAGATTGTTTTAATATTGGAACTAGCAAGCTCATTTCTGTCGGTATTCACTCTTATTTACTATAATTGCAATGATTACTGGCTTGATGCAAGTAAAATTTGATTTCATCTGGTAACTGTCTTGATGTTGAAGTACTGGATAAAATGTATATCTCCTACCTGTCTGGTTGGAAATCTCCCCTCGTGGACATGGAAAGCAATCGTAACAACAGTGTGGTTTCCCTTCCTTCTTTGCCCTTCTATATCCTATGGGGCAATTGTCATTACATAATGAGAGGGGTTGAGTCTGTTCACAAATGAAAAAAAGAGAATATTTCAGCATTCTGGAAAAAACAAACAAACAAAGGCTTGGCTGCTTGTACTGGTAAGATGATCAGACCATAGATATTGGTTACCATCTCCAAACAGTTACCAAACTGTTAAGACCAAGGGAAAAGGTCGGTACATAGTGGCTGGATCCAGCAACTCTAGTGAATAGTCCAAAGCTTGTCATGGAGATATTAAAGAGAAGGAAAGAAAAACAGATCTCGCAACCCTAGTTCATGATCAATATAGTTCAATGTATAATGAGCCCTTTGAATCTACTGCAGTTTGGTAACCAAAATCCATGAGTGGTCAAGTCCCATTGCACACAATGGCATCTTTTATATAAAATGACAAATCAAGGTTTGATTTTTGGATTTTTTGGGGGGGGGGCAGCTGGGGAGAATATTTTCAAGTAGTGGATGATTGAATCTGTGGATGCAGAATCTAAGGTGCAGAGAGCTGAATGCATCAGAATAACAAGAAAGATTTTTAAAGTGTAGTTTTGCTTTTACCCACATTCAAGTTTTTCATCTCAATTTTTTCTCCATTCTGAATTTGAAGCAATTTTGCCAATTTTCTTATAAGCGAACTAAACTGAAATTCTAACCCATTCCTAAAGAGAGGTATTTCGTGTTGAGATAATAAGCTAGCTTAAACTCCTCTCTCTCTCTCTCTCTCTCTCTCTCTCTCTCTCTCTCATGCACACATTGTGAATACGTATGTAGACCTTGCCTGATTAAACACACTGGGCCATTCAATGGCATCTTCATAAATGGTCAACAATTTGTTTGTGGAAGTCTGCGAATCTATACTCCCAACAATAACTCTGAGAAAGGACAGATTTGGAAATGTGACCCAGTTGATAATATCGTATCCACCAACAACTTCTCCATTTTGGTTGAAGGAAACCTCCTCTCCAGCACTATTGTTGAATGACAGCCTTCTCAGGTAGTGAGGGATCTAAATGGGAGGAAAGCACAACTGCATAAGGATATATACTCTGTGTGATAATCTTTTGAGGTATGGTTACTGGTCTTTTAAAAAATGTGTGTGTGTGTGTGTGTGGAAATATTTTCAAACTATGAATGATTGGATCAATGGATGCAGAATCCATGGATATGGAGGGCTGACTGTATAATGCTATAATCTCACTTTAATTGACATGTCCGAATCCTAGGAAATCCTTCTGGTGAAGCATTAGATACGTGGCTAAAACTTCTAAATGTCCCTCTCTAAACTGCAAATCCCAGGATTCCATAGAATGGGACCATGACACTTAAAGTAGATTCACAGTGCCATAATTGTGCAGTGTAAAACAGTTCCTAGCTTACTTTATTATATGCAACTGATGACAGATGCAAGGATTCCTTTGTATAAACAATTGTCAAGGATGATGGGAATTGTAGTCCAAAATTCTCAGGAACTCAGAGAGATGAGGCGGGTTGGACGATGACTAGAGCGCAAATGGCAGAAGACTCGACTCTCCTCCGACAGAAATCGGCATAGGCAGCATCTTCGTGCCTATTGGGAGGCTTTGCGTGCAGCGCGGAGATCCTTCTGCTCTGCACGCATTGCGTCCGCAGAGTCCCGCTCAGCAGAGCTGTTTAGTGTTGTGGAGAACTGACGTGGGTTCCCCCTGCGGCAAATACCCTACTGGACCCAACAACAGCCTGCTGTGATGAGTTTAACACATTCTTTGCAGACAAAATCTCTCGGATAAGGGCCATCTTGAACGTCAATGTTTTGTCAGAGCCCACAGGTGAGGTGTCCAATAACTCCGTTGCTGTTTCTTTACTGGACCTGCAAGTACCGAGGATGTGGACAAGCTCCTTGGAAGTTTGAGAAAGACGACTTGCCCTCTCGATCCTTGTCCATCTTGGCTGGTCGCCCAGGGAGGGGACGCACTGAGAACATTCCTTAGGGATATGATCAATGCGTCCCTCAGGGAGGGTTCTCTACCATCTTGTCTAAAGGAGGCGGCCGTTAGACCTCTCCTGAAGAAACCCTCCCTTGATCCCCTGGATAAAAACAACTACAGGCCAGTTTCCTTGCTCCCATATTTGAGCAAGGTCATCGAGAGAGCAGTCGCCTCCCAACTCCAAGCTGTCTTGGATGAAACCGATTATCTGAATCCATTTCAAACGGGCTTCAGGACAGGACATGGAGTTGAGACTGTCATGGTCGCTCTGGCCGACGACCTCCACCTGAGCGTCGACAGGGTTAGTGTGACCCTGCTGGTGCTCTTGGATCTCTCAGCAGCCTTTGACACAGTAGATCATTCCATCCTTTTGGGTCGACTGAGAGAGTTGGGGATTGGAGGCACCGTGCTCTGGTGGTTCCGGTCCTTTCTCTCCGGGAGATCCCAAAGGGTGAGGCTCGGGGACAGTTGCTCTTCTAAGACAGAGCTTAATTGTGGCGTCCCTCAAGGCGCCATCCTGTCCCCGATGCTGTTTAACATCTACATGAAGCCGCTGGGTGAGATCATTCGGAGGCATGGAGCTCAGTGTCTTCAGTATGCTGATGACACTCAGATCTACCTCTCCATGACAAGATCGTCGGCCCAGACTTCAGATGGCGTCTCTCCTCTCAATGATTGTCTTGCGTTAGTAATGGATTGGATGAGGGAAAACAGGTTGAAACTCAATCCGGACAAAACGGAGGTACTAACTGTCACAGGACCGAAGCCAGGATTGGGAATACACCTCCCGGTCCTAGATGGGGTCTCCTCGAAGGACCCTGTTTGCAGTCTGGGGGTACTTCTCGATTCATCGCTTCACATGACTAGTCAGGTAAATGTGGCAGTCAGGAGTGCCTGTTATCAGCTTCGGCTGATCCGCCAGCTGCGCCCTTTCCTGGAGCCGAAGGACCTGGAGTCAGTGGTACACGCTTTGGTAACCTCACGATTGGACTTCTGTAATGCGCTCTACATGGAGCTACCCTTGTGCCTAACTTGGAAACTTCAATTAGTTCAGAATATGGCAGCCAGGCTTATCATGGGAACATCGAGGAGAGAGTACATAACACCAGTGCTCAAATCTCTCCACTGGCTGCTGATTAGTTTCTGAGCGCAGTACAAGATGTTGGTTTTAACCTTTAAAGCCCTACATGGCTTCGGTCCATCTTATCTGAGGGACCGCCTCCTCCCATACGAACCCCCCCCCCGCACACTCCGGTCTTCTGGGAGGAACCTGTTGCAGCCTATGAAGACTAGGCTGATGCAGACCTCCCAGAGGGCCTTTTCGGCTGTTGCTCCCAGGCTATGGAATGACCTGCCGGACGAGATGCGTCTTACTACATCTTCTGATTGCTTTAAAAAAGCCTTGAAGATGCATCTCTTCTGGCAGGCCTTCCCAGAAAGTCCTTAACCTCCTGGCTCTGTTTGGGTTAAGCTCTCCCATTAACACTTTAACATCTTGACCCTGATGTCTATGCAATGGGTTGTTGTTTTAAATTGTAATTTTTACTATGTCGTTTTAATTGATGTTCATTTAATTCAATTTTAAGGGGCGGGTGGTTGGGTATGGGTTGTGTATATTTTATCTTGTATTTTTTAATTGATAGAACCCACTTCGATTGGATACAGAGGAGCGGGCTATAAATAAAACATTATTATTATTATTATTATTATTATTATTATTATGCCTGGAGAGAAAGATGGTAAAGGTTCTTGCATTAATGCACATAGTGTCTTCTTCTAAGGACATTACCTGCCATGGTTGCTGAATTAACACACTCCCTCTCTCTCCAGTCATCATTCTTTTCTTCTTTGGTTGGGATGAATGCATGGCATGGAAAGCATGCACCAGGGCATAGACTGCATTATAAATGCTGTAGCTGTAGCTGGTCATGCTCATTTCAAAAACGGAGCTAGGAAGGGTCTCAAATTTCTCATCTCCTGTGCAGATGTTCCCATCCATCTCATTTATGGCAGAGCTGGGGAACATGCAATTAAATGCACTTTCCCAGAAAATCCTAACAAATCCATCTCCTTTTTCTGATGTATGGTTTCTTGTTTGCAGAAACTGTCTGAATCCTAACACCTCCTTTGAATGAATTGCAAAGGATAGAGCGCCATGGAGGAAATCGATGTTCCAGGTTCTTTGAAAGGGAAGTGATGTGAAATCTGTCTCCCCTGTCATAATCCAAATTTTTCCTTTTTTCTCAACCGGTTTGTCTTCAAATTTGAAATAACAGACTATAGTTCTCAGAAGTGCCATGGTCTGAACTTCGCCATGAAAGATGATTGCACTGGCTGTACTATTGAAGATGACTTCAAATGTAGCAATCCAAGCTGTTATTATTTCAGTGACACCATTGAAAAAAGTATTTGGTGGTAACTTCTCAATGAAGTCAAAGCAGATACCATTCCGGGAAAACAATGGCAGCATCTCCATTACAAATGCCTGTGCACTCTCAACATCTCTATAGATCACCCCAACCCATGTCCATCTAAAATGAAGCAATAATTGGAGAAGACCCAAGTATTGTTTATTCCCACTTGGGAACATCCAGTGGAGGAAGACAGCATCATTTTTGTCATTCTTTTCTGGAGCTGAACTATATGTGAGCTGAAGAAAAAAGTCAATGAAGAATAAAATGAAATGGGTAAAGATACTTCCAAAATATAATACGGTGTTTGTATGTATCTATGCCACAATACATTCTCCCAAATGTGGTACTTCTGCTCAAATATCCATTAATCTCAGATGTTCTTTTTGGTCTACCTTTGAGTAGGACAATTCCAACTCTTGTCTCTGAATGTGAAGTTATTTCATAACCGTGCCTTGAAAAGAATTCTTAAGACACATTATTTCGTGGTCACTCATGTCCTAGTAAGAACGTCAGATTGCCAACCTACACATATGGAGATTAGGATTTTTTTTTTACCATATTGTAATTAAAAAATTGTGTTATCATCCTTCTAGATGTTGCTATAATGCTTCTATCCTCAGGCACATGGATAAGAAACCACCATTTGCGACCTTTGCTGAAAGCATCAGTTCTTCACCTGTCAAGTTCACCATAAACATATAGAGGCCATGTTCACATGAATATAAAACAAAAATAATGAATTAATTCTATAACTGTTATCAAATGCCAATTTTTACTTTCAGCAAAATAAAAAAATACAGATGTTTCAGGCATAGAATGCTGTGTGGATCATGCTAGGCTGAACTCTACTTCTGGGTAAATATGCCCACGTGAACAATTTAAACACGCAAGCAATCCAAATGTAGTCTGAAGTGGTACAGTCCACATATGGGGAATGCACACAAAATAGACCCTGACAAATAGAAAACAAGTAGCTGTTTTACACACTTAAGATTTCTTGTTCATGTAGCCAAGTAATGTCTATACTGTCAGGGAGTGGCTCTCCAGAACCTTTGGTCTTTTTACAATATCTAAATATGTTAGGGACCGAATATTGGGCCCTTCTTGTGGAGAAAGTGTACTGTATCACTAAGCTGAAATCCCTTGCACAAAAGTAGTAGGAGAGAAAGTAGAGAACATCATTGAAAAATTATGCATAATGTAGTTTTGCTACATTATGTATCCATTATTAAAAGTCAACTATGTGTGATCCAGCCTTTCAGTCTCATATAAGCGCTGAAATCTTCCCTTGCCCAACCATTCAACCTACCTGTCCTCAGGCTAGGTGCTCCTTCCTAAAACAGTTAGTGTCCTGGGGAGGATGGGGAGGGGGCAAAAGGCAAACAGGCAACAGCCATTGGGAGGTAAGAAGATACCAGTTTCCCGGACCTTGGAGGACCCAAACAAGTCCAGGAGAATGCATCTTCCTATCTATAGTTGGCTGCAGAAATGGAGCCATCTGCTCCGTGATGCCTGCTGTTCCTTGTAATCCTTTCTTGCAATAAATAGTTGTGAGAGAGGAGCACGCAGCGTCAGGACAGGTAGCTTGCTTGGATCAGGAGTAATGGTACACAAAAAGACATAACTGTCTCTTAAACCTGGGTATGGCACTGATAGGATGTCAGTCTAGATCTTCATTCCAACTTTCTTTTTCTGCAGGGTCTTCTTACCTGTGAAATTTTGTAGATGCCCAGGATGACTGCCATGTGGGGACATATGTTAGAGTTAGGGCCCCCAATGACTGCAGGTAAGATGGTTTGGCCATCACATTTGTAGTTAGGGACAAATCTACCTTTAGTTGAGAGAAGCTTCATTGTGGCTTGACAGGTGAAACTTGGATGAAAATTGTTATTATAGATATGTAAACCCACAGTGACATTTGGTAAGATATGGGGATCCTCATTTATCTCCTTTATAGCAAAGACCAAAGCCAGGATGTGCTGGTAAAACTGAGTTATCTCTCTGCAATGAGAATTATATGCCATGTGACAAAGTGTCTGCTTTATCATAAAACAACAGGTCCATTTCAGCTCATTATACTCTTGATAAAACATTGCATTAAGATAGACAATATGACCCTATTTCAGGGAAGGGATCAGCAAAGGTGGCAAGCATGCATGGATCTTTTGGCTTTTTCAGACACCATCCCAAAATAGCCACTACATTGGAATTTAGTAGTTAACATATGTGTGTAAAACCATGTTAGTAAAGACTTAACAAGTTGGATTCATCATAAAGATGGAATGTAGTTCCATTTGATAGATAAGTTTATACATCATGGGGTGGTGTATATGGGAAAATGGAAATGTAAAAGTTACCAGCACATTATAATCTTACTGATAGTTTAAAAGACACAGCGAGGAGATACAAACATCCAGTATAGATAAACAGACTGACACTTGACATGCAAACATACATTCACAATTTTCAGTGCTCAAAGCTAACATCAAATGATTGTCCCTCAATGACTCAAAAGCGTGTCAAGAAGATATGGATCTTTCTTGATTTGGAAAGCTGATTTCTAAAATCATACAGCTCATTTAAAGGGAAATGTGGGAAAAGGAAATGAATGAATTATATGAACAAAATATTCAACTGCTTACGAGATATGCACAACAGATACTTGACTGGGCTGCTTCCTGAAATCTGTCTCTTCATAATTGATGAAGAGCTGAGAAATTACTCCAGGAATTATCAGGTCTCCTACATGATAATACTCATGAAGAATAGGCAGCGGCTTGCTGACTGCACATTTTTGAACAGGAAGAGCCATGCATACACCTACTGGGAGCAGCACTAAAAAGAAGGCCAGAAAGACCACCACATTTGAAGAAAATAAATGTTCAGAGAAACAATACTTCTTCTGCAACACAGTCATTCAGTTCTGTAGCACAGCCTGTTGAGAATGGATTATTACTTGGTTCATTGAAACTAGGGGAAAATGGAATTGACAGAGCTTTGTCTATAGTCAGGATCTCTAGATATAGATGATATTAATAATAAATCTAGTGTTTATTTCCTAGTTCTGCTAGTGAAAACTAGAATTCCTTAGGGACCTTGAGAAGAAATCAAAATAATCCTAGCTAATTTGAAAATTACAGGGTTTGTACTCACCTATCATAAGTATGGGTAATTTATGACATTGCAGGCAAAAACATGTTTTACATGCAAAATCATACAGCTGAATCTAGGTTTAATAATACTAGACTAGACCCATTAAAATCAATGAGATATTAGTTAAGCATGATTCACTTTGTCTAAGTTCTATTGATTTCAATTGATTTATTCTATGTATGATTTAATCTGTATCCAAGATCTGGATGGTTCTTGTAGGCCATCAATTCCAGGTCACCCTTGATTCAGGAGAGCCTACTTTAGTGCATTTCCTTCAGCAAAAGTGTTACATTGTTCAAAGAGGCAGCTCTGAACAACAGCCAATTTGCTATACTATGCCTCAGCTTCCAGAGAAGAACTTTCACTATATTCTCAGAAACAGTATTGCACAAATGTGGGTGAGTAGAGCTGGGTCATGTCAGCTCCACCAGATCACCCTTCTATGTTCAGTAATACATACTGGCTTGACTGTCTCTCTTGCCCATGATGAACTCATAAATGTTGGCTTTCTTATTTTAACTTAACCAATGTTTCACACCGGCACTGAAAGTTCACTAGTCTCAGTGGATGAATCACAAGGTACATTAGGGTTTGAGGAACAGTAGGAACAGTTTATACACTATGCATCAGAGCTCATCTGATTTCAGAAGCTAATCAGGATCAGGTCTGTTTGACACTTGGAAGGAAGATTGCCAGGGAATAGCAGGTGTGTAGGCCATATTTAGAGGAAGGTAATGGCGGACCACTTCTAGGTCAAGAAAACCCTATAATAGAGTTCAGGGTCAACTTGGAGGTACATAACAGCTATACGCAGCATATGCAGAGAAAGGCTTGCAGGGGGATATCTGTTACCCTGTACACCCAACCCTTGTATTGCTTGCCTGAGACAAGTGAAGTAGAGTTACCACATTCATGTGACCCAAATCAAAATTATCCAAGAATATTCTTATGCTTCCTAGACTTCACATAGAACTCAACTATTACTCTTCCTCCTCACCAGCTGGAAAAGACTAGAACCAGGTCCACATGGGCCAGAATATTCTATGAGCAGCCTGGAGTATTCTGGCCTTGAAGCTGCCCTGATATCCTCCCCATTACCCCCCATTAAATAGCATAGAGGACTAGACAAAACCCCAAGGGACTCCACAGACCAATGGCCAAAATCCCTCGGCACCAACGTCTGAGATAGCTCCTCCAGGAAAGAATGGAGTTATTGTATAACAGTGCCTCCAAACCTCTTCCCAGACACCTGACCTAGAAGGATTGCATGGCTGATGGTATTGAAATCCACCGAGATAA
Source organism: Urosaurus nigricauda (assembly GCA_034509955.1). Lineage (NCBI taxonomy): Eukaryota > Metazoa > Chordata > Lepidosauria > Squamata > Phrynosomatidae > Urosaurus > Urosaurus nigricauda. The sequence continues at coordinate 7,522,528 of JAOEGL010000006.1, forward strand.
TCCTCTCCATACAGGAACCCTTGGAATTGAGAAACCACTACATGCTGTGGTATTGTGCCCAAAAATAGAAGTTTGGAGGCTGGCCTATATTTATCCAGTATAGTAGGATCCAGGAAAGGTTCCCCCCCCCTTCAGAGGTGGTCTTACCACAGCCTCCTTTGGGTGTGCTGAGACCCTTCCCTGCTGTAAAGAGCCATTAATCCCTCCGCTTTATCCACTCAGTCCTTCATCTATGGTCAACTGGACTAGAATAGATGCCCTTCAATGTCTCTTAAGCTGTTACCAAACTATTGGTAGCATGTGGAGTCAAAGGTTTTCATGGCCAGCATTCATAGTTTTTTGTGGAGCTTTCAGGCTATGTGGCCATGTTCTGGAAGAGTTTTTGGTAGCATAATGACTGTCAGGTGGTGCAGTGGTTAAATACCTGTACTGCAGCCACTCACTCACAAACCATAAGGTTGCGAGTTCAATACTTGCCAAGGGCTCAGGCTTGACTCAGGCCTACATCCTTCTAAGGTCACTAAAATGAGTACCCAGATTGTTGGGGGCAATTAACTTACAATTGTAAACTGTTTAGAGAGTGCTTAGGTAGTATGAAGTGGTATATAAATGAAGTTGCTGCTGCTGCTGCTTTATTCAAGCAATGACTAGTAGAAATAATGAAAAGACAGCAAACAGTTTTCTGTTCAGTGACTGGGAGATAGAGAAACTTGCTTGAAGGTTTTTCTGCCTCAGGTGTCAAAATAACATGGATGGTCTTGAGAATTGTATATCATAACTTTTGGATGCAACGGTGCCATTTTCTGTCCCGTCGGAAGTAGTAAAATGTTTTGTTCTAGCACTGAAGTTGGCTACATGCTCCAGTCACATTAGCTTGAGCTGACACACACATGCCATGTTTCTGTTGCTCAAAACAGGGATGTAGCAATGGCGGAGGGAGGGAGGAATTGAGAACATTGTCTCCCCAAATTAGAATTCCCCACCCTTGACATTTTCTTTTGGTTCCCAAATTACTACCACTGCAGTAACTTAAAACTTTAGTTGAACATTTAGAAATAGAGTTCAGGCATCCAAAGAAAAGCAGCAGGGAAAGTTACCAAGGGAATGTGAAGACAGCAAATAGAAGAGTTCAAAATGTGAATAATTTTCAATGTCTAACTCTCTTCAATGCTGGAAAATAGGGGACTGAAAGGAAATTTCATTGGAGAGGTAGAATTCTCATCTGCTAGGGCATTGCCATTATTTAGTTTTGTTTTAATAATTTATTTAATAATTTAATTGCATTGTTTTTATTGTAGGTTGATGAGTTTGTGGGATATTGTGTTTCAATGTATTTTAATGTTTTAATGTTGTCAGCTGACTCAATCTAATTGGAGAGGCAGGGAATAAATAAATAAATAAATAAATAAATAAATATTATTATTTTGTCCCTCTCCTGTAGATAGACCCATCTAAGACTAATATGATTCTATGATAATGGTAGCAAAACGATGTCATACTATCTTCCTATTGCTTTAAAATTGCATTTCCACGAAGAACTGGATTTTCCCAGTCTGTGAAAACTTGGGAGAAGATGATCTTACAATGTAAAGAATTCAGAGATATAGCCACGTTAGTCTAGAATATCAGTATAGAGAGGGATCTTGTATCACTTTTCAGACGGTCTGAGCAAAGGGCATTGTAGCATAAGCTTTCATATATTTGATCTACTTCCAAAGATGCATCTAGTATACAAAAGCTTATGTAACAAGAGTCTTTTGTGAAAACAAATATGCTTTGTCTTGAGAATTTGCACATTTGCAAGATTTCATATAAATAAAATACAGATGAAATAATGTACATACCCTTAAATACAAATAGTCAGATTGCATATAGAATCATAGAATCATAGAATTGGAAGAGACCACAAGGGCCATCCAGTCCAGCCACTTGTCATGCAGGAAATCACAATCGAAGCATCCCTGACAGATGGCCATCCAGCCTCTGTTTAAAGACTTCCAAAGAAGGAGACCCCACCAATCTCCGAGGGACTGTGTTCCACTGTTGTACAGCTCTTACTGTCAAAAAGTTCTTTCTAACGTTGAGGTGGAATCTCTTTTACTGTACCTTGCATATAATTTGGTAAAATGTATAAAGAGAATCAAAATTAAGTCAAATGAATAAATGAATCCATACATTAGGCAAATTGCATGGGAAATAAGCAGGAATAATGTACAAAATTTGATTTGGGGGCAGGGAGCAAAATCAAGAAATATGATTAAAGGAAACAAAAAGCAGAAGAAAGTTCAAGTGGGATGTGGAGAAACAAAAATAATGACAAATTCAAAACTCTTATGGTTGCTCACAATGGGGCTTTCCTTACTCGCCCCTTTAAGTGGTGGGATGATGCCGAGGCTGCCGCACAGGCAGCCCCAGAGGCCTCATCCTGCTGCTTTCAGAGGCCGCAGGGAAGCGGCAAACTGCTGGTTCCCTGCGGCCTCAAAGTGGGGTGCTGCACCCCGCTTCCCTCGGGGATGGCGTGGGGAGAAAGGAACCGCCGCCATGGCCCCTTTCTCCCTGGGTCTTTGCCACAGCCGTTTAAAGGGTGCGGCAAAGACCCGCACCAAAAAGGACCTCGGTTTTCAAGCTCCTTTTTTGCACTGAGGAAAGGGCACACTTGGTGCCCTCCCGCAGTGCAAAGTCATCATGGCACATTCAGCATGTCTAAAAGCTGCGTGCACCATGACGACATCATGGCATGCCCATATGGACGCCGTCATTTAATAATGGTGGCGCCCATACGTGCTAGGGTTCTGGAGGGTGTAGAAGCTACACCCTCCCGAACCCTATTCACGCCTTTTTTAGCCCTAAAGGTGCTTTAAAATGCCCATCTAGATCGGGCCAATAGGACTAATTTGAGTTAGATTAAATGGATCAAAAGCCAGTCAAATTTAAATTATTCAGTTTAGAGGCTTCATCAGCTGCTCTCTGTTGTTCAGCTCAGGCCTCAGCAAAATGATATAGCTTTTTGGGGAAAAGATACATATCAGTACCCCAGCACTAGAAGCTAAAATGGAGAAGATCTCCACAGCTACCATGTCTTTTCCTTTAGTGCTCAGGTAGGTTGGAACAAAAGAAACCCAAACACTGCAAAACGCCAACATACTGAAGGTAATAAATTTGGCTTCGTTAAAACTGTCAGGTAATTTCCTGGCCAGGAAAGCCACGATGAATGTGACAATGGCCAAGAAACTCAAAAAGCCAAGGACTATGTAGAACATGACACTCGAACCTTCTTTACACTCTAGGACAATTTCTTTGGCCATTGACTTCATATCAAAATCTGGAAATGGAGGAGAGTTTATCAGCCACACCATACAAATGGCAACTTGAATAAAAGAACAGGACAAAACAATGGAGGTGGCCAGTGGTTTTCTCACCCATTTCCTCATGTGGGATGCTGGATCAGTGGCTTTGAAAGCTAGAACCACAATAATAGTTTTGGCCAACACACATGATACAGCTACTGTAAAGATGATGCCAAAAGCTGTTTGTCGAAGAAAGCATGTCACATTCTTAGGCTGGCCAATGAACAGCAAAGCACAGTTGAATGAAAGCATGAGGGAGATGAGTAGAACATAGGATAGGTTTCGGTTGTTAGCTTTGACTATAGCAGTGTCCTGATATTTAACAAAGATCCCAAACACCAAAGCTGTGATGAAAGCAAAGGAGAGGGAAAGACTGGCCAAAATGAGACCCAAAGGTTCTTTATAAGACAAGAAGGTGATGTCTTTTGGAATGCACAGATTCTGAGAACTATTTGGATATTGTCCTTCTGGGCACTGGAAACAGGCATCCATGTCTGAAAAATAAATGATATAAGAAATCATGATGAATGTGTCTACCTTAAGAAGTCTTGCATATATTTATTTTCTGAAATAGATATCTTGTTCCAGGAAGTGATGTGATAAACATAAAGCATACAGACACCAAAAGAAGTAAAATCTCCAAAATATGACAGTGTCATTGGTCCTCTGTATTCATGGATTCTTTATCCACAGATTCAACCATCCATGGATTGAAAATATATATTTTTTAAAAAATAAATTTTCAAAAGCAAACTTTGATTGTTCCATTTTGTCTAAGGGGCGCCCTTTTATATTGTATATAATGGGACTTGAGCATTCATGGATTTTCATCTCTATGGGGCATCCTGGAACCAAATCTCAGTGGATACCAAGGACTCACTGTATATGAAAATGATTTCTTCTTTTTTTGCAATCACAACACTATGAATGTATGCTCCTTTGAGCAATATCCTAAATGTGATGGGCAATTTATGTATCTAAATCCTAGTGTGCACTTACTACATCCAATGCACCTGAAAATGCTGTACACAACATTTCTTACCACTCTTGTTTGAAATCATCCCTTCTGCACATGGAATGCACTCATAGCAGCAAAATGGCCTTCCTTCCTTCTTTTCCTTGTGAAATCCTTCACTGCATTTCTCATTACACAAAGAAATAGGATTCACCTATGCCAAAAATAAAGAGTAGGGATTTTAAAGTTTATAAAATATATTCGGAGAATCTGTGTAATTTAGTTTACTATACAGATTTAATTTACTATACAAGACTTAACTTTTCTGACTAGATTTTTTCCCCTTTTTGATGTGTTTTTATGGTTTAAAGTTAAATTAATTTTATTGATTGTTTCCCATCCAGGCATGTTTGACTAAATAGCAGGTTAGACATGTAGAAATAAATGAAGACATATCTACCTTAATTGAATATTTTAGCATTATCATAAACACCATATAGGCCTTCTTTGCACTGCTCAGGATACAGTAGGGGTAGCCTAGAGTATTCTGGTCTGCAGCTGCCCTGATCTCCCACTGTTACCTGGTTCTTTTTCCTGTGCGCAGATGTATCTCTGAGCTGCCTGACTCATCCGCTGCTGCCATGGGGTCACTTGTTTCTGAGGTCAGAACCAGGTACTCAGAAAATGGATGGGCACCTCATTTTGATCCAAGAACCAGTGAGCTGCAGCAGCAACATATGTGCCAGGTGGTCAGCAGGATGCCCATGCAGACAGCCACTGTGATGTGGGAATGGAGGGCTTCAGATTTTCCTGAAAGATACAGGGCATTATATTTTTTAAAAACACATTATTGTTATATTCTGGTTCTGGTGCAGAATCTGCTGAACATGTGGATGTTGTCTGGATTGCATACACTAGAATTTGGAGATTAGGATATGTATCATTCAAAAAGGATAATGCCAGAATGGGGGAGGAATGGGCTTTTTGTCCTGTGCACACGGGACATTAGGAAAAGAAGTCTAACTGCTTAAAGCTTAAGTCAGTGTCTCATCCACTTAAGCTCCATAAAGTATAGGCTGTAATGGTGCCCTATCCTTTATTGTCCTTCACCATCTGGTTCAACTTTAGTATCTGCATTTGTTTTTTCCTTTAGTTTGCCAATAGCTTTGTGTATTTTATTGTAAGTGAAGACTCTGTGAAGATAGACTATGATAACCCAAAGTCCAAAATATAGCTGCAAAGCTTAAACAGCTGGATAGGGGAAAAGAATGCCTGGATGATCCCTACCTTACATTCCTGTCAAAAAAGAGACCTAGCCTAGATGCACACAAGAGTAAACTAGAACAGTTGGAAAAGGTACATGGGTCCTTACCTGGTTAAAGCTTTCCGGCCATACAATGTTATCCTCATGAATAGTGAATAATTTGTGTTGATGAGGATCTATCTTTCCAACTTTGACTCTTAAAAAAGACTTGTTTGGGAATGTGATCCAGTTGATAATGTCAAAACCTGCTACTAACATGCCGTTTTGGTCGAAAGACACCTCTTCCCCAGCAGTGTTGTTAAATGAAATACTCCTCAGAAAATAGTGGAGCTGAAATTGAAAGGGAGAGAAGGTGGAATAGTGAATAAAATTTAAAGCAAGCAAGCAAGCAAGCAAGCAAGATGCACACTTTGGTCATAGTGATGGTGTGTGGAATAGGAACCAAATTAAGTGTGCAATGGTCTTATCCACATTGCAGAAATAATCCAGTTTGATACCTCTTTAACTGCCCTGGGTCAATGCTAGGGAATTCTGAGAACTGTAGTTTTGTGAAACATTTGACCTTCTCTGTCAGAGAGCTCTGGTGCTGCAATAAACTAGAGTTTCCAGAAATCCCTAACACTGAGTCAGGGCAGTTAAAGCAGTGTCAAACTGGATTGGACTGAAGATATGAAGCCTAAAGCAAGGGACTGCATTCCATAAGACAAACTCAGAGTGGGAAAATATGTCAAATATAATTCAACTAATTGTGGCTGTGTACAGTGAGTTATAGGAATTTGGGAAGATACAGTCTGCTTTTGCTAAGATTTTGGATTAGATTGCCTAATTTACTTCTCACAGTCAAACCAATTCAAGAATTACATCTCTAATGGGCTATTGATTAAAAAATAAGCATAGAACAGGATAGGCTAGAAAAGAATGAAATGAATTATTTGGACTGTAGCAACTTAAAATGGGATAACAACTAGTCACTATTGAGTGGCTGCCTTGAGGTAAGAATGGGCCTGTACAAATGGGGGGAAGGGATGGACAGAGGCTGCCCCTTTGTCCTCCAGATTGTGGCCGTGCCAACCAAATGAGACGGCCATGATGCACCACTGCCAAGGCACCATTAGCGCCCAGGAGTGGTGTGGTGATGTCTGTTGTGCGCCGTGCAATTTGGATGTGCCACACAAGGTATGTCACCAGTGCCTGTGCCATGTGAACATGCATGTGTCAAAATGGCGCCCAGAGAGCACGGAGTGTGCAGACACTCCACTCTGCCAAGCCCTAATTTTGGTCCCTGGCTGGTGCTTTGCACTGGTCTATACTGGGCCAATATTTTAAAAATATTTTTCTGTATTGAATGGAGAGAAAAACAAATCCAGAACTATATCCTTAGCAAGCCCTTTATTAAAATATAAATTAATGAAATGTTCATCTAGGAGGGAGATCTGATTCTCTTTAAAGCCCCCATTCAAGAAAATCTACACTCTTGCCTGATTCACATGTACATGCCTGATGCATAACTAGGGATGGAAAGAATACTTTTAAAAATTGGAAGCTGGTCAAATTGTATCTTTCAGGGTCATGAAAGCCTGATGGGAAAATTCTGAATTGCCAAGAATCTTCACAGTTCTGGACATAACAGAAAACAGAGTTTTATGTGCAAAAAAATAAATTAAAAAATCTATTTCTGAACCAGAATATAATTTTCTGTGCAGAAAATGCTAGCACCTGTACAGAAATGCTGTTTTCTGTGCAAAAACACCTCACAGAAATAGTGCACTTCAAACTACAACCACTCGTTGAAGATGGCATAGTTTTGATGACTTTCTTGTAGTGGGAAGAAAATTTATATAACTATTCATTGCTTCCTCTAAGGAGAAAACTAGTGAAGAATTCCATCTCAATAACATACTGGAAAGACAGGCAGTCAACAAGCATGAACCAATTGGTTAATGTTCATTGTGCTTTCTGCAGTATAAAGCAGAAGGTATGGCAGACCAAGGTTGAAACCAAAAAGACCAATCAAAACATATAATAAAAAATAAATAATAATATGGCCTCAGCATATTTAGACCAGCTGCAGATGGGTGAAATATTTGTGCTCACAGATATGATGAGCTCTCCTTCCCTTCAGTTTTACCTGCCATGACTGCTGGTTGAAAAGTTTCCATTGCTGTCCTTTCACTTTTGCTCTCTTTTTGGACTGTGAGGATTCCATAGACTGCAGCGCATGGACCACAGCAAAGACAGCATTGTAGATGTTGTAGCTATGGGCAGTCATGCTCATTTCAAAAACAGACGAAGGAAGAGACTCCAGCTTCTCCTCCCCTGTGCAGACATTGTCAACATCGTTGTATAAATTGGGGTCCAGAAAAGAACATAAAAATGCATTTTCCCAAAAGCTCCTTATAAAGCCATCTTCTTTTTCTGAGTTAGGGTTTCTGGTCTCAAGAAACGTCTGAAAGCCCTGAACCTCATTTGAGTGAATTGCAAAGGATAAAGCACCATGAAGGAAATCGATATCCCAAAACCTTTGAATAGGAAGTTCTGTGAAATCCATCTGGGCTGTCAAAATCCATATTTTTCCTTTTGCCTTCACTGATGTATCTCCACATTGTGAAATTTGTAGCACTATTCTCAAAACTATCATAGTCTGAATTTCTCCGTGGACAACAAACACACTAGCAGTGCTATTCATGACAAGTTCGTATGTTTTAATCCCTTCATCCACAAGCATTTCTATTTCACTTGAAAAACCTTGCTTGGGAAAACTTTGTATGAGGTCAAAGCAGATGCCCTTCTCTGAAAAGGTGGGAAGCACATTCCGTACAAACTTCTTCCCATTCTCATCATCGAAGTAAAGCACCCCAATCCATATCCAGTTGAAATGGTGAAGTAAGTGAATAATCCCCATGTATTGGTGGGTCTCATCTGGAAACATCTGAAGGGTGAATGCTTCTTGAAGCTTATCATTCAGCACAGGGGCAGAGCCATACGTTAGCTAAAGAAATAAGTTTTAAAAATAAATTTAAAAAACTATTTAAAGGCATTTAAAAAAAATTAAAAAGGGGGGAGAAATAAATTATAAAAGGAGATGATTTCCAAAATAAGTTCCTAGATGTCTCTCTGTGTTATGTGTGCTTAACATATATATACATGTCTATATATCTCTCTGTGTTATGTGCGCTTCTAATTACATAATTACCAACTTTTGTTGCATGTTCCATAGTAGTCCACTTTCATTGTCACAATCTTTTTTAAAAAAATTAGTAATGTTGGTTCATTAGGACAAGAACAAACCATGAACCTCCATGGTCCAACTGTCCTTCAGCCTCAAGAATGTAAGTCTCAACAAAGCATGTATTGTCTCACTATTTCAAGCTAATAGTACTGTGTATATGATAGCTAAAATGCAAGGGAATTCTCCAAGACTTGTACACTGTTCGATGGGCACAGCTTACCTGTGAAATCTTATAGAGAGCCAGGATAGGTGCCATGTGAACATAAACATTAGAGTTAGGTCCCCCAGTGACTGCTATTGGATTGTTATGGTTGTCACACTTGTAATTTGGGATAACTCTTTCCCGACTAGAGAGAAGTTCCATAGAGGCAAGGTAAACGGAGCTTGCACTGAACTGACTGTTATAGATTTGAAAGCCCAGGGTGATGTTGGATAAGATCTGGGGATTTCCATTTATTTCCTTCACAGCAAACACCATAGCCAGAATGTGCTGGTAGTGCTGAGTGTATACACTGCAATTGAAGGTACATAGTGGATTTTCTTTTGGCTTGTTGTGATATTGCAACTCCATATATTTTTCATTAAGCTATTGCACCATAATATATGGTATGACTCCTATCTATGCAAGAATAATCTGAAGAATGGGAAGCATAATCATAATTTTTTGTCTTACTACTCTGAATATGAGTCTGTGTTGGAACTTCTACATAGTACACATAAACAAGCATGTGTAATATTTAAACCCAGATTCATACAGTGTGTAAATGCACACCTGAGTGCACCTACATTTTAAATGTGTCTGAAAAGAATTTTTTAAAAGATCATTTTTTTTTTACATCTGGGAATTGGAATGCATTGCATAACATAACATAACATAATAAAGCACTGTAGCACCATGCATGAAAATCATTTTTGGAATGGAATGTTAAGACCTGGGAAATATGCTAGTATTCATACTTTTAGGGATGACTCTGCCACTTAACAAAAGAACATTCTCACAGGTGAGAAATAATTAAAGAGAGGAACTGTCATCCAAATGGTATTAACATTCAGGAGGGCAGACCACATATTCTCGAGTTTGTCATATTTGGGACATGAAACCCTGCAATCCACCAAAAGGAAGTGTTGGCAAAAGCCATATACAAAGAATGAATAAATTAAAATAACAGAATCATAGATTTGGAAGACACCATGCTTCTCATTCAGTATTCATTTTTTTTTTAATGTGAATGATTTAAGAGATTTTATAATATTGGATCATAGAACTGGAAGACACCACAATGGACCTCCAGTCAAGCCCTCTGCCATGCATACACTATCAAAGCACTTACAAGAGATAGCCATCTAGCCTTTGTATAAAAATCTCCAAAGAAGGAGACTCCGCCACACTTGGAGGCAGCATGTTCCATGGTCAAACAACTCTTACTGTCAGGAACTTCTTAATGTTTCTTTTCCTGTAGTTTGAATCCATTGCTCTGTGTCTTAGTTTCTGGAGCATCAGAAAAGAGCTTGCTCTTTCTCCCGCCTGTCACCCGTTCAAATATTTAAACATGGCTAGCATGTCACCTCTTAACCTTCTCTTCTCCAAGCTAAACATACCCAGCTTTCACCATTTTGCTTTAAACATACCCCGACTTTTCACCATTTTGGTTTCCCTCCCCTGGACATGCTCCAGCTTAACATACTTCTTAACTTATGGTGCCCAGAACTGGAAATCGTATTCAAGATGAAGTCTGACGAAAACAGAATAAAATAACACTTTTGGTTCCCTTGAATTGATGCATTAGAAATTTGTTTTGAGTACTGAAGAAAGCTCATTATTCTACATATATTTATTCCCTGTCTTAAAGTTAAAACTACATCAGGGGCCACCAATAAATAAATAAATAAATAAATAAATAAATAAATGAGTTGAAGCATGGAAATGCATAGACATACTTTGGAAATACACATAATCTTTGAGCAAAGGAAATGCAAAGGAGCCTCCTGAAATGCTTGTTACCAGTAGTTTTGAAAGAAGACAGAAAACCTATATTTTTCAAACAGTATAATTATAGCTTTTGGGGGGAAAATTTCCACATCATCCAGTATGCAATCAGGTCACAAAACCCATTGTGTTCTACATACTATACAATATTTTGGACAAGGATTATGAATGCATAGAAAGTTAGGTGCTTCCATTCCATAAAGGGAAGAGAAATAGTCTCTACATGCAAAACTAAATTAATGCAGACAAAAGCCTATCTATAGAATTAACCTGCTTGTGAATGACATCAGGACAGATACATTTCATCATATATTTTCTAAATAAAAATAAAAGTGCATGAACCCCAATTCCTTATGTAACATTGGCAAACAGACCAAGAGTCTAAAGTTGTTCAAAGATGAAAATCTGGTATCTTATGATTTAAGAAAACCCAGCTTCTTACACAGTGTCATGAAAGAGTTTAGGAGAGGGAAGTTCTTTAAAATCCATTGGTTCTGAAAACATGTGGCTCTGAGAAGTAATGGCAGCAATGTTGAGTTTTCCCGACTGATAATATTTGTGAAAGATTGGAAGAAGGCCACTGACTTTACATTTATTTGTAGAAGGTGTGCACACAGCATGTGGCAAGAGCACTAATATCAGAACCACTATCACCAGCATTTTTTTTATCAAAATAGTCTTTCTGGAGGTTATGTCACCTATTAGTTGTACTCCCGGAATATGAAGAGTCTATTAAAGAAATGCTTTAGAAGCACAATCTAATCTGAGTAGTTTGTCTGTCAGCAAATATGATGGTCTGCTATATGTGGAATGTGGATATTATCAATAAACAGACAGTTGGGATCCTCTCTGACTTATTCTGAAAATAATAAGGATATTTATAGTACCCATTACACTTAATTCATCATTTTGTACTGCATACACTTCCTAGGGTCATTACAAATAAATAGAAATAATCATGGCTGTTTTGATAATTGCAGGGGAGGCAGTCACTCAGAAATTCAGGTTATGTGTGAAACTGGATCCCTTGGGGTGGGTCATAAGACAAGCCTATAGATTAAAATAAAAATCACTCATTTTTTTCCAGTGGGAAATAAATTTAAGCAACTTAGTAAAAACACTGGTTCCCTCAGATTCTTTGGGCCAGCGTTGTGCAATGCTTTTAATGATCAAACTGATGGCACTTTTTCTTACCACCATTAGATTGGAATGGGTTAGAGACTCTTGAAAAGTTTCCTTCAGTCTTCTTTGTTGCTTGTTTTCTACTTGAGCTATCTAGAAATCTCCAAGGGAGAGGAGCAAATGCAGTCATAGCTTAGATGAAAATTACAGGGAAGGCAATCACCTTCTTAGTGTGACTGATACACTGAGAGTTTGAAAGAAAAACATGTTTATCTCCTCTCAGTTGAAGTGTTCTTTGATATTTTATATAGTGGGACAGCAAATTTATGTGTTTGCAATGATTCAACATTGGTAATGATTCAACATTTCCCTCTAACATACCTTGTGGCTTTCAAATTTCTTTTCCTGGATTTAGATACAGTACTTGAGCATTATAATCACTAGGAATGTAAACCAACTGACAGCCTCAACAGACTAGCCATTAAAGTCGGAATTAGGGCAGAGTTGGGGCATGGTGTCCGCATGCCACATGCCATGATTCCGCCCCTATACTGGCGTGACACTGCACACCCCACCACACAGTGGGCAGCATCCAAAGGAGCACTGAAAAGCCTTTCTGTGGTGCAAAAAGGAGCCACATTTTGCAGCTCCTTTTTGCACTGTGGATAGGCCTGGTCGGTGGTATGGCATGTAGTTGCCGCAGCCCCAATCCAGCACTAAAAAGGGCGGTCTGTTGAGCCTCTAACTTCAAGGAATTGGTTTTTTTTTCCTTGTTTATTTTCACACTTCAAGCAGAAATTGAAAGATTGGTTCAAATGCCAGCTATCTCTCCTGAGCAGACTTTTTAAAGCTCACATTCTTGCTAAATTTCTTTTCTTAATTTTGGACACTTCCACTGATGCTCAAAACAGATGTTATTAAAAATGGCATAAAACCATAATAATAACAATCTGGAAGCGTTTATTGGTGGTGGTAAAAAAAGAAGATTCACCAACAACATTAAATATGGTCCATCCACACAAGAAGGTTTTGCGATCCCTCAGCGTCTTACCTACGATGATGCAATTCAAGTGGCCTAGTTATTAAAATTCATAAGAAATTATGATACTTTTACTTGACCAAACTTGGAAGTAAAGGAAGCATAGAATTTCCCCCCTTTGATTCATATATTTCCTACCAATCTAAGCATAATAACAAATTAAAATTCACAATCCATTTACAGGTGAAATATTATGAATCTGGTGCAAGAATTCAGATGTTTTTGGCTACTTCCCTGTCTCACTGGGAGACCCTATGCCCCTTTCTCGAACATCTTAGCTTTAGATACTATGATAAACCTCAGTGGTTTAAAGTCTGCTGGTCATGTTTAAAGTGATAAAAATCTTGCAATATTGATTATTGAAAGAGTGCCTTCTCCTATATTGTTTTAAATAATTTAAATTGACCTTCTTGCAAACTATCCTGGATCTTTGTAAATAGGGCAGGATTGTATGTAAAGCACTGTGTAAATTTACAGCGCTATATAAATAAAGGTTAATAATAATAATAATAATTTATAAATAAAAATAAATAAATACAGGAAACAGGGGAATTCAAAGACATAGCCATGTTAGTCTGGAAAATCAGTATGCAAAGGTGTCTTATAGCACCTTTCAGATCAAATGAAAGAAAGAAGCTGGTAGCATGAATCTTCTGAGACTTGAATCTACTTCCTCAGACACAGGAAATGCCAGTTATCTCAGAGAAAGACTTACTGAAGTTTATGAGGATTTCCTCAAAATATGAATACGTATAAGAGTGCACTTTGAATCTTACTATGATTTAGGAAGAAATTTAATTCCATTAATGGTACACCCATGATTAGAATTGGGTTTAAGCCTTTCAGGTTTCTGTGCCCATGAATGGCTGTTTTTGTTTATCTCAGCCTTTAGCAAAATGATATAGATTTTAGGAAAAAATATACGTATTAGCAATGCAGCACTAGAAGCAAGGATGGAGAGGATCTGCACAGCTGCCAGATATTTTGAAGTCAGGTGGGTTGAAAAAAAGGAGGTCCACACACTGCAAAATGCCACCAACACATTGAAGATGATAAACTTGGCTTCATTAAAAATGTGATGTAACTTCCTGGCAAGGAAAGCCACAATGAAACTTATGATGGCCAAGGAACTTATAAAGCTATAGCCATGGTAGGACATAAGAGGTGAGTTTTTGTTACACTCCAGGACATTTTCTTTAGCCATTGAGTGCATGTCAAAATCTGGGAATGGAGGAGACATTATCAGTGATATGATACCAAAAATGCCTTGAATAAATGAACAGGACAAAACAATGCAATCGGCTAGTGGTTTGCCCACCCATTCCTTCATTTTGGACCCTGGCTTTGTGACCTTGAAAGCTAAAATCAATGTGATGGTTTTGGCTAACAAACATGAGTGAGCTACTGCAAGGATGACACCCAGAAAGCTTTGTTTTAGGAAGCATGTGAGATTGTCAGGCTGACCGATGAACAACAAAGTACAACTCAATGAGAGCAGGAGAAAGATCAGTAGAACAAAGGACAGACTGCGGTTGTTGGCTTTCACTATGGCAGTGTCTTGGTACTTAATGAAGATCCCAAGCACCAAAGCTGTCATGAGAATAAAGGAGAAGTTGTGATGAGAATAAAGAAGCAGACTGATTCCCAAAGGTTCATCATAAGATAAGAAGACGATAAATTTTGAAATGCATTCATGCTGACCATTGCTTGGATATTGTCCTTCTGAGCACATAAAACAGGCATCCATATCTGTAAAAAGCAATGATAGATAAAGTGTATATATTGTTCATTTCAGTGAGCCTGCAATGAGTTTCACAGAGGCCCAAATCAAGGTAATTTGGTCAGAATCTGAAAGAGGCATTTGCATCTTCTTCTTCTTCTTCTTTTTTGATTTCCATGAATTATGGGAAAATAGATGCAAGGATTATTATTATTATTATTATTATTTATATCCCGCATTCCTCCCAGTACAAGGACACAAGAATCAGTTTATCCAACAGTAAACCAGGCCTTTAGAATCTAGTGACCAAGAAAGGAAAAGCCCGATGAACACATTATTTTCATTCCATTAATATCAGGTACTGAGCTGGATTACTACCTGTATGCCTTTTTCATTGGGTTTACTTATATATATGTTTTATTCCAGTAGGATGGGAGTACTAATGCTGTATACAACCTGTTGTATATATCATTGACTATACATATAAATAAATAAATTATTATTATTATTATTATTATTATTATTATTATATTACTGTACTATCTTGTGCACACATAACTATGTTTCCTCTTTCCAACAGTTTTAAAAACCAAATAAATAAATAAAAAACAAATAAATAATGATTATGGGGAACAAGTAGAGGAAGAAAGTACAAGTGGGATGTGGAGAAACAGAAAAAAAAATTCACAAATTCCTAAACACCCATGGCTGCCTGCAGTAGAACTAATTTGAGTTAGATTAAATAGATCAAAGGCAATTCATATTTAAATTATTTCATTTTCTTGACTTCATCAGCTGCTCTCTGTTGTTCAGCTCAGGCCTCAGCAAAATGATGTAGCTTTTTGGGAAAAAGATACATATCAGCATCCCAGCACCAGAGGCTAAAATAGAGAAGATCTCCACAGCTACCATGTCCTTTCCTTTAGTGCTCAGGTAGGTTGGAACAAAAGAAACCCAAACACTGCAAAATGCCAACATACTGAAGGTGATAAATTTGGCTTCGTTAAAACTGTCTGGTAATTTCCTGGCCAGGAAAGCCACGATGAATGTGACAATGGCCAAGAAACTCAAAAAGCCAAGGACTATGTAGAACATGACATCCGAACCTTCTTTACACTCTAGGACAATTTCTTTGGCCATTGACTTCATATCAAAATCTGGAAATGGAGGAGAGTTTATCAGCCACACCATGCAAATGGCGACTTGAATAAAAGAACAGGACAAAACAATGGAGGTGGCCAGTGGTTTTCCCACCCATTTCCTCATGTGGGATGCTGGATCAGTGGCTTTGAAAGCTAGAACCACAATAATAGTTTTGGCCAACACACATGATACAGCTACTGTAAAGATGATGCCAAAAGCTGTTTGTCGAAGAAAGCATGTCACATTCTTAGGTTGGCCAATGAACAGCAAAGCACAGTTGAATGAAAGCATGAGGGAGATGAGTAGAACATAGGATAGGTTTCGGTTGTTAGCTTTGACTATAGCAGTATCCTGATATTTAACAAAGATCCCAAACACCAAAGCTGTGATGAAAGCAAAGGAAAGGGAAAGACTGGCCAAAATGATACCTAAAGGTTCGTTATAAGACAAGAAAGTGATATTTTTCGGAATGCACAGATTCTGAGAACTATTTGGATATTGTCCTTCTGGACACTGGAAACAGGCATCCATGTCTGAAAAAAAGAATTGAAACAGTATAAGAAATTGCATTGAATGTGTCTATCTTATATAGTCTTGAATACATTAATTTTCTGAAATAGATATCTTGTTCCAGGTAGGTGAGCTAATAAACATAAAAACATATAGACACCAAAAGTAGTTCACTCTCTGAAATATGACTGTGCCATCAGCACTCTTTATTAATGGATTTTTTATCCACAGATTCAACCATCCATGGTTTTTTAAAAAAAATAAATTACCTAAAGCAAACCTTGATCTTGCCATTTTATGTAAAGAACACCATTTTACTACATCATTGTAGTAAAGAACATCATTTTACTACATACATAATGTACATGGAAATGATTTCTTCTTTTGTGCAACCAGTACACTATGGAGGTATGATGCTTCGAGAAATTTTTTAAATGAGATGGGCACTATCTGTATCTAAACCCCAGTGTGCACTTCCTACATCTTAATGCAGCTGAAAACACTGTATACAACGTTTCTTACCACTCTTGTTAGATATCATCCCTTTTGAGCATGGAATGCATTCATAGCAGCAAAATGGCTTTCCTTCCTTCTTTTTCTTGTGAAACCCTTCATTGCATTTCTCATTACACAAAGAAATAGGATTCACCTATGCCAAAAATAAACAGTAGGGGTTTTAACGTTCATAAAATATATTCAGAGAATCTGTGTAATTTAGTTTATTATACAGATAACAATGGGGTTGATGATGGCACGGCCTGATGCAGTAGTACTCAAACTTTTTACCCTTGGTTAAAAAGATGTACATTTTATATCTACATGAGGACATTCCACCCCAACTCAATGTAGTATAATGATGTTTTTTTTTTAGTGTGCTTATTTTCATTCACACATTCATAAGTATTCATATTTTAACATTTCATAAGGAAATAACATTGTTCAAATTAGAAAAAAAATCTAATTAATTTAACATATGTGTAAATTTTACAGATAAAAAGTTTGGAAAGACGAGGAGCATCAGGAGGAGGGATCAGGGCCTCCAACTCTCACATCCCCTCTGGGGGTCCTGCCCCACCATTTGGGAACCACTGCCCTGATGGATATTATTATTATTATTATTACACTACACCTTCTGTGCAGCGGCCCACATGGAACACCAGGAGCACAGAGAAGCAGCTTTAAAGAGGCCTGATCCCTATGACTCCTATGGAGTTGTTGATTTCTGTGCTATTTTGCCTTTATTTCAACCCCAAAATGATGTTTACCTAAGCTTTGTGGCCTTATTGACCATATCATAGTTTTGACTTAATTCTGCTGACCAAGTACTAGATTTTTTTTTTTTTTTGCTTTTTGCTGTGGTTTTCTAATTTTAAGTTACATTGTTTTTATTGATTGTTCCATATCCTAACATACACCAGGTTAGTCATGTGGAAATAAACAAGTTTTCATCTTGATTGAATATCTTAGCCTTATCATATAGGCCTTGTCTGCACTGGCCAGGATATTCCAGGGGCAGCCCACAATATCCTGACCTCGTAGCTGTCCCAAACTCCATTCATTACTTGGTCCTCCATTCCCACCCACAGACATGTTGCTGAGCTGCTGGGTACATCTTCCACAGGACACTCACTTTCTATAGTAAGAATGCAGTACAGTACCTAGCAAATGATCACATGGCTGGGGACCCTATTCTGAGCTCAGAACCAGTGACCCATGGCAGCAGTGGATATGCCAAGTGGCTAAGCAGGATGCCCATGCAGACAGCTGTTGTTATGTGGAGAAAGGAGGGATTTAGATCTTCCCAGAAGATACAAAGCAACAGCTATATTTTTAAAATTCATTGCATGGTTGTTTTATCCTGGTTCTGGTGCCGAAGGTGCTGAATGTGTGTGTGTGTTGTCTGAACTACTCACACCAGAATTAGGGTTTGGGATGTGCATCATCCCTACAGGACAAGGTGGGGGTGAGAAATGGGCATTTTGGTTTGTGCAGACAGGACATTAGGAACTGCTTAAAGCTTTAGCCAGTGTCTCATTCACTTAAACACCATAAAGTATAGGCTACCATAATGCTCTATTGTCCTTCATCATCTTGTTCAACTCTAGCATTTGCATTTATTTTATCCTATAGTCCTGTAGATTGCCAATAGTTTCAAATATTTCATTGTAAGTAAAGTCTCTGTGAAGATAGACTCTGATAACTCAAAGTCCAAAATATAGCTGCTATTTTTATGGAGCTGTAATTGATAGAGGAAAACAATGCTTTGAATGATCCCCACTTTACATCCATGACAAAAAGGAGACCTGAAAAAGTCAGAAAAGACACGTAAGTCCTTACCTGGTTAAAGGTATTAGGCCATACAATGTTATCCTCATGAATGGTGAATACTTTGTGTTGATGAGGGTCTATATTTCCAACTTTGACTCTTAAAAAAGACTTGTTTGGGAATGTGACCCAGTTGGTAATGTCGAAACCTGATACTAATATGCCATTTTGGTCAAAAGACACTTCTTTCCCAGCAGTGTTGTTAAATGAAATACTCCTCAGAAAATGATGGAGCTGAAATTGAAAGAGAAGGGAAGAGGAATAATGGTTAAAGGAAAGAAATATGCATACATGGTGATGATGCGTGAAACAGGAATCAATTTAAGTGTGCTAAGACATGAAACTTAAAACAGGCTGCATTCAATTTGGTTCAATAAACCAAATTCAGAGAAGGAAAAATGTGGCAAATATAATTCAACTAGAAGTGGCTGTGCACAATGAGGCAAAGGAATCTGGGAAGATGTCTTCTGCTTTTGCTAAGACTTTGGATGAGGGAGGCATAACCAGGCAGCTTGTTAGGAATTCTCCAAATTCAATGAGAACTCTCTGAAATTAAGACAACGAATAGGATTTTTTCCCTATTAAGTTTTCTGTATTTTGTCTAAAATGGCTTTTTACCCTAAACAACAGCCTTCTCTTTTTGTGAAAAGACATAAAGAGAGAGAGAACAAAAATACAGTGTGGCTGATAGATTATCAATTTCTACTACCTTTAATAGTCTATGCAACAAAGAGCACAATGATAACATTTTCTGGATTTCCAGAAATTCTAGAGGAACACAGAATTATTATTTTTTAAAAAGTGCAAAATCTGTCTGAGATTATCACCAGCACTACCACCACCATCACCACCGCCACCAAAAAGAGAAACATGTATATCACTTTCTTGGGGCAAGATGTGTGTGTGTGTTAATTTACTGCTCAGAGACAAACCAAATCAAGAATTATTACATCCCTAATGAGCTATTGATTAAAAAATCAAAGCAGAAAGGGACAGGATAGGATAGAATGTAATGAATTATTTGGCCTGTACCAATTTAAAATGGGCTAAAAAAAAAATCAATGAAACTTCAGTAGTCTCTGTTAAGTTGCTGTCTTGAGGTAAGGAGATTTTAAAAAATGTTGTTCTACACTGAATGGAGAAAATTCAAATCAAAAATTATATCCTTAGCAAGCTATTTATCAAAATGTAAATTCATGAAATGATCATGTAGGAGAAAGACCTGATTCTCCTTGAAGCCTCTGTTCAAGAAAATCTATACTCTTGCCTGATGCACACATACATGCCTGACTAGGGATAGAAAGAATATTCAAAAATATTTGGGAAATAGTCAAAAAAATTTCAGTGTCACAAAATCCTGATGAGCAAAATTCTGGACTGCCCAGCATCTTCCAAGTCCTGGACATATGCTATACAAACTTTTCAAGTCATTCTGCACAGAAAACAAAAACAGATGCAGAGGAGTGCAATATTTGCTCTCACGGATATAATGAGTGCTCCTTCCCTTCAGTTTTATTTTATTTTTTATTTACCTGCCATGACTGCTGATTGACAAGTTTCTGTTTCTGTCCTTTCACCTTGGCTCTCTTTTTGGACTGTGAGGATTCCATAGACTGCAGCGCATGGACCACAGCAAAGACAGCATTGTAGATGTTGTAGCTATGGGCAGTCATGCTCATTTCAAACACAGGAGAAGGAAGAGACTCCAGCTTCTCCTTCCCCGTGCAAGCTTTCTCAACATTGTTGTACAAAGCGGGGTCCAGAAAAGAACATAAAAATGCATTTTCCCAAAAGCTCCTTATAAAGCCATCTTCTTTTTCTAAGATATGGTTTCTGGTTTGAAGAAATTTCTGGAAGCCTTGCACCTCATTTGACTGAACTGTAAAGGAAAGAGCACCATGAAGGAAATCGATGTCCCAAAACCTTTGAATAGGAAGTTCTGTGAAATCCATCTGGGCTGTCAAAATCCATACTTTCCCCTTTGTCTTCACTGACACATCTTTACATTGTGAAAACTGTAGCACTATTCTAAAAATTATAAAAGTTTGAATTTCTCCATGGACAAGAAACACACAAGCAGTTCTATTCATGATAATTTCATATGTTTTAATCCCTTCTTCCACAAGTATTTCTATTTCACTTGAAAAACCTTGCTTGGGGAAACTTTGTATGACGTCTAAGCAGATGCCTTTCTCTGAAAAGATGGGAAGCACATTTTGTACAAACCTCTCTCCTTTTTCATCGTCAAAATAAAGCACCCCAATCCATATCCAGTTGAAATGGTGAAGTAAGTGAATAATCCCCATATATTGGTGGGTCTCTTCTGGGAACATTTGGAGGGTGAATGTTTCTTGGAGTTTATCATTCAGCACAGGGGCAGAGCCATATGTAAGCTAAAGAAATAAATTTGAAAAATAAATAAACATCATTTAAAGGAATCAAAAAGAAAATTAAAATGAAAAAACAGGGGAAGAAATGAATTTTAGACGGAAGTGATTTCCAAAAAAATTCCTAGAGTTATGTCTATATAGCTCTCTGTGTTATGTGTGCTTATATTACATAATGGCTAACTTTTGTTACATGTTCTACAGCAGTCCACGTTCATTGTCACATTCTTATTTTATTTTTTAAAATTAACCTTGGTTCATTAGTGAAAGAGCAAACCTTGAACCTCTATGGTCCAACTGCCCATCAGTCTCAAGAAAGTCAGTCTCAACAAAGCATGTATTGTCTCATTATTTCAAGCTAATATCCCTGAGTATATGATAGCTAAAATGCAAGGGGATTCTCCAAGATTTGTACAATGTTCTATGGGCACAGCTTACCTGTGAAACCTTATAGAGAGCCAGGATAGGTGCCATGTGAACATAGACATTAGAGTTAGGTCCCCCAATGACTGCTATTGGATTGTTATAGTTGTCACACTTGTAATTTGGAACGAATCTTTCCCAACTAGACAGAAGTTCCATGGAGGCAAAGTAAACGGAGCTTGCACTGAACTGGCTGTTATAGATTTGAAAGCCCAGGGTGATGTTGGATAAGATCTGGGGATTTCCATTTATTTCCTTCACAGCAAACACCATAGCCAGAATGTGCTGGTAGTGCTGAGTGTATACACTGCAATTGAAGGTACATAGTGGATTTTCTTTTGGCTTGTTGTGATATTACAACTCCATTTTTTCATTAAGCTATTGCACCATAATACTGTATATGGTATGACTCCTGTCTATGCATGTGTGACCTGAACACTGAGAACCATACCCTATTTATTTATTTTTTTGGTCTTACTACTCTGAATATGAATCTGTTTTGGACCTTCTGTTTAGTACATACACATAAACATGTGTAATATTTAAACCCAGATTCATACAGTACATTTTCATTTGAAGTGTGATTGAAAAGATTTTTTTTTAATTTATTTTTTAGAAAAGAATTTTAAAAAAGATCATTTTCTACTTCTGGAACTTTGAGTGTATTGCATAATAGAATAAAGCACTGTAGCATCATGCATCAAAAATCATTTTTGGAATGGAATGTTAAGACCTTGGAAATATGCTGGTATTCATACTTTTAGCGATGACTCTGCCAGTTAACAAAAGAACAATCTCACAGGTGAGAAATAATTAAAGAGAGAAACTGTCATCCAAATGGTATTAACATGCAGGAGCGCAGGCAACATTTTCAGGAATTTGTCATATATCTGACTTAAAACCCTAAGATCCGCCAAATAGAAGTTTTTGCAAAACCCATACACAGAGAAAGAATTACTTAAAATAATAGATTCAGAGCTTGCAGAGACCACAATGGCGATCCAGTCCAACACTCTATCACGGAGGAATACAAAAGCAAAGTACTCCCAATAGATATTCATCTAGACTCATAGTCCTACATATATTTACTCCCTGTCCATGTCTTGACATCCTGCTAGTTAACAATGTAGGTCCACTGAATCAATTGTTGAATGATAAGCCAACATTTAGGTAAATTTAATTGATTTGCTGGGGCTACTCTGACCAGGTCAAACAGTAAGATACAGGACAATGTTAGGGCTTTTCTTCATTTTAGAAGTTTAATTTTTTTGACACTACACACATACACTAAATGTAAGGTAAGCAGGAAGAAAGGTTTTTAGTTAGATGTTTCATCAATGGCTTTCATAATGCGAGCTTAAAACTACAGCAGGGGCCATCAATAATAAAAATAGGCATTGAAGCATTGAACTATAAATGCATACATTGGTAATACACATAAAACTTGAACAAGAGAAATGTAAAGGAGCCTCTCCTCCTCATTTACAAAGTGACTACAGTAGGTTAGTCAGGTTGAAGATGAAACCACATTATTCCTATGCAAACTGAAATCATTGGTACAGTACTTTTCATAGAAAATATAGAAAACCTGTAGGAAAAAGGTAGTTTTTCAAACAGTAGAATTGGTAGCATTTGTTAGAAGTTTTTTAAAAAAGTTCCAGTTAGTTTCTACACATTACACAATATTTTGGGGAAGGACTGTCAATGCACAGAAAGTTAGATGCTTGCATTTTATAATTTAAGAAAACCCAGCTTCTTACACAGTGTCATCAAAGAGTTTAGCAGAGGGAACTACTTTAAAATCCATTGGTTCTGAAAACTTGTAGCTCTGAGAAGTAATGGCAGCAATGTTGAGGTCTCCCGACTGATTGTATTTATGAAGGATTGGAAGAAGGCCACTGACTTTACATTTATTTGTAAAAAGTGTGCACATGGCATGTGGCAAGAGAACTAATATCAACACCACTAACACCAGCATCATTATTAAAATAGTCTTTCTAGAAGTAATTTCACCTATTGGTTGTACTCCAGGAATATCAACAGTCTATTAAAGAAGTATTTTAGAAGCACAACCTAATCTGAGTTGTTTTTCTGTCAGCAAATATGATTGTCTGCTATCTGCGGAAAGCAGAAATGATCAATAAACAGACCAATGAGTCTGTCTGACCAAAGAAATCCTCTCTGTCTCTGTCTTATTTTGAACATGATAAAGGATATTTATAGTACCCATTGCCATTAATTCATCATATTGCACTGCATAAACCTCCTAGTGACATTACAAATACATAGAAATGATTGTGGCTGTTTTGCTAATTGCAGGGGATACAGTCACTCGGAAAGTCAGGCTATGTGTGAAATGGGCTCCCTTGGGGTAGGTCTGAACTAAATCATTTGAACTTAGTTCCCACAGAAATTAGTAAGACAACCCAGGATTAAAAAGGAAATCGCCCATTCCCCACCCCCCAGTGGGAAATAAATTCAAAGTACCTAGTCAAAACTTTGGGCCAGCCTTGTGCAATGCTTTTAATGGTCAGACTCTAACCACCCTCAGATTGGAATGGGTTGGAGACTCTTGAAAAGTTTCCTTGAGTCTCCTTTGTTGTTTGTTTTCTGCTTGGGCTATGTAGAGATCTCCAAGGGAGTGGAGAAAATGCAGTCATGGCAAAGATGAAAATTACAAGGAAGGCAACCACTTTCTTAATGTGACTTATTCACTGAGAAACTGGAAGAAAAACATGTTTATCTGCTCTCAGTTGAAATCTTCTTTGGTATTTTATTTAGTGGGACAGCAAATGTATGTGTTTGTAATGATTCAATAGTTCTCTCCAACAGTGAAGCTGCGAGAGGGTTGGGGTTGTGGCTCTTCAAAGTGAAGTGTTCTCATCAAACTGGATAAAAAGAATATCCCAAAGTGTGAACACTTACATGTTATCCTTATCGTCATGTCATTAAGTCCACATTGTTTTACAAATTTCAAGTGACACAAAAGGAGTAGTTGATATCTTTACAGATGAAATGTTGAATATATATATATATATATATATATCAGAGCAAAGGAGAGCAAAGCACCACAATTCAATTAATATAAATGCATAGAAGGTATAATTTTAATGGTGCTGAATTAATTCTCTTATTAAATATTATTTGTCGGTAAGCTCCTGGTAAGCTTTTTGGTAACCATTCCTTTCAGTTTGTTTTTAGGCCAGGCACAGTACCAAAATGCGCTTTATTGCCATGATGGACAACCAGGTCTGGCTGAAAAATAGGGTGTGTGTGACCCATTTAAATTCAAAGTGCTAATGATGTTTAAAGTGGCAGAAGTCTTGGAATATTGATTATGGAAACAGTGCCTCCACCTATATTGTTCTAAATGGTTTAAATTGACTTTATTGTAAACCACTCTGAATCTTCGAATATCTCCAAATGCAGGAAAGAGAGACTTACTGAAGTCAACAAGGAGTACCCCCAAATATGAATATGTATAAGAGTGCACTCTGTGTCTCACTGAAGCCTAGGGAGAAATTTAATCCCATTAATGATACACTCAAGATTATAATAGGGTTTAAGCCTTTCAAGATTTTGTCCTCATGAATGACTGTTTTTTGTTTAGCTCAGGCTTTAGCAAAATGATATAGATTTTAGGAGAAAACAGGCATATTAGCAATGTAGCACTTGTAACTAGGATGAAGGAGATCTGCACAGCCACCAAATATTTTCCCTTTGTACTCAAGTATGTTGGAATAAAGAAGACCCACACAGTGCAAAATGCCAACATGCTGAAGGTGATAGACTTAGCTTCATTAAAAATGTCAGGTAACTTCCTGGCATAGAAAGCTACAATGAAACCTGCAATGGCCAAGGCACCCATCATGCTGAAGTAACTGTAGTACAGAAAATGTGGGTCTCCACTACAGTCCACGACAATTTCTTTGGCCATTGAGTGTGTCTCAAAATCTGGGAATGGGGGAAAGGTTACTAGCGATATCACACAAATAATGGTTAGAATATATGAACATGAAAAAACAATGGAATGGACCAGTGGTTTTCTCATCCATCTCCTTACTTTGGACCCTGGCTTAGTGGCTTTGAAAGCTAGGACCACTGTGATGGCTTTGGTCAAGACACATGATAGAGCTACAGAATAGATAAGACCAAGAACGTACTGCCTTAAGAAGCAGGTGAGATTGTGAGGTTGACCAATGAAGAGCAAAGCACCACTGAATAAGAGTAGGAGGGAGATGAGTAGAACAATGGACAGATTGCGATTGTTGGCCTTCACTATGGCAGTGTCTTGATACTTAATGAAGATGCCAAGCACTAAAGCTGTGAGGAGAGTAAAAGAAAGGGAAAAAATGGCCAAAATGATTCCCAAAGGTTCGTCATAAGACAAGAAGATGATATACTTTGGAATGCATCCATGCTGACCATTGTTTGGATATTGTCCTTCTGGGCACTCAAAACATGCGTCCATGTCTGAAAAAAAGAAATGAAAGATGAAATGTATATAGTTCATTTCCGTGAATTTGCATATCCTTGAATCAAATCAATTTGATCAAAATCTGACAGAGGTATTTCCAACTTGTTTCTTGGTTTCCATGAATTTTGGAAAAGTACAGGGTGATTGAAAAAGAATGGTACAAAACCAAATAAGAATGGGATTTCTTTTGAACCATTCTTTTTAAATCACCTAGTACTTTCAGAGATCAGTTTATCTAAAAGCAAACCAGCCCTTTAGAATCTAGTGACCAAGAAAAGCAAAGTCTAATGAGCATTATATTTCAATTTGATTAACAGTTGGATTACTAACTGTTTGCCCCTTTTCATTGGATGTACTTACTAGTGTGTATATTTGTTTTATTCTAATCAGATGGAAGTACCAATATACGCAACCTGTTGTAGACATCATTGAATAAACATACTGTACTGTTTTATATACACATAACTGGCTATATCAAACTGTTTCCTTGTTCTGAGAATGACAATCACCAAAGATAATAATTACTACATTTGAAAGCATGACACATCTTACCTGTCTCATTTGAAATCATGCCTTCAGGACAGGGGATGCAATCATAGCAGCAAAATGGCTTTCCTTCCTTCTTTCTCTTGCTGAAACCAGCTGGACAATTATCATTACAAACAGAAAGAGGACATACCTGTACATAAAAGAAAAGACAATATTTTAACACTTAGTAAACATGTTTTTAAAATTGTGTAATATGACTTGATCCACACTTAAGGACTTGGTTGATAATGACATGACTTGGTGAATTTGATATCAGAATAAACAAAAACTCTGGAGCACCAAGATAATGGAAAGGCAGATTAAGCAAACCCACACTCTACAACACACTTTCCTAGCCCCTGACACAGGTGTGGTTCTTCCACTCCTATACCTTGTAGAAGATTAAAGATTCTTTGCTTTAGGAGCTTATCACTCAGCATTTTAAACTGGCTCCAGGGCTGGAGCCAGGATGCGGGATGGAGGCAGGGATTATTGCTCACTAAATCACCGCTGAACCACTGGCCACCATCAGCCTGGGTCCCAGCCAGGTCCAAACCATGCTCTGCCAGCACTTTTTAGAAGCTAGACCCAGGCTGATGGCAGCAGATGATTCAGTGGTGATTTCGCATGCGATAATCCTTCCTCCAACCCACATTTGTGACTGGCTGTGCCAGAAGTGACTAAAGTGTAAACTCATCAGGTGCAATCTGCAGGCTTCTACAATATCAGGTATTTGGAGGGTCAAGATACGCTGGGAAAAATGTATAAATCTAGATAGTGACTACATAGAGATAAATTAACAACTACAAATCAAAACAAACTTTCTGTCAATTTTTTAAAAAGGTGATCATTAAAACTTTTGGATACCCCCTTGTATATCCACTTGCTCTTTATTATCCTGTCTAGTTGTCCACTTTATTTTCTGTTATGACTCTTGGGCTTGTTAATTGTTTAGTATATGTTGTCTGTAATTGGTGCTTTTATGATAACTGATTTGATTATTGCTGTTTAAATGCCAGACTATAGCAAGATTTTGCTAGATGAAAATTTAGCAAAGCAGATGCATTAACTCAGAATCTGCACAGTAATTACTGTGAGGAGTAATTTACCTTTAGGTAAAAGGCTGGAAATACCTCTATATGTACACATATCCTTACCTGGTTAAAACTGTTAGGCCATATGATGTCATCCTTTGAAATAGTGAAGGCATAGTCTGGGGGAGCAATTGGATCTACCATTCCAACTCTAACTCTCATGAAAGACTTGTTTGGGAAGGCAATCCAGT
The DNA here is from genome assembly GCA_034509955.1 of Urosaurus nigricauda. Taxonomy (NCBI): domain Eukaryota; kingdom Metazoa; phylum Chordata; class Lepidosauria; order Squamata; family Phrynosomatidae; genus Urosaurus; species Urosaurus nigricauda. The sequence continues at coordinate 7,550,269 of JAOEGL010000006.1, forward strand.
TGATAATATCAAATCCAGCTACGAGGGCACGATTTTGGTTAAAGGAAATCCGTTCCCCAGCACTGTTGTTAAATGACACATATCTCAGAAAGTGGTGGAGCTAAAAGTGAAGGGGAAAATAAATGAGGATTATTATTTTTATTTTTTTTAAATAATACTTAAACATATCCATCACACCAATAACACTAGAGAGCTATGGTCAATGGTCTCTTATTGCTAGGTCTAAGATGTTTTTTGGTGGATACCTACAGGCTGAGGGTGTATAGCTTGCTTGGAAAATTCTTGATGTTAAAGTTCTTCTGGCTCTGCCATTGCATTCTCTACATTTGTCACCTGAGACACTTTCCTTGACTTTGCTGTTTATTGAGCAAAGACAATTAGCCACTGTACCTATCCTTTTATTTTGTGGCTGTTTTTCTGTCTGGAGAGGTCAGTGCAACTGATGATACTCTGAAATATAATCATTCCTCCATCACAAAGTCTATAGGAAGTCCAAAGGACCATTTCATTCCCAGTTTATATTTCCTGTTGAATGCAAAATACAGCACTTATACTCCTGAAATTTTGTAGGCTTCTTAGCTACTGCCATATATATGCATATAACAATTGTTCACAAAACTTGGAGAAATAAGTTCTCCTATTTTTCTGGCTTAAATTGTATGAGTGACCCTGGCAACTCTTCATCTAAAACTGATTGTAACTAATCTCATCTAGATATACTTGTCCCTGCAACTTTCGTACAATGTTTCAAAATCCAATTAAAAAATACTAAAGGCATGTAACACAAGCTATGTTATCCTTGCCCTTTGTTTGACAACATATATAATTGTCTACAAAATGAACCTTTGCAAACAAATTTCATATGATTCCTTCACACAGGGATAAAAACCCAGTCCATTCTTGGTTTCTAATGAGAGTTCATTTTTGACTTTCTGAGCGGAGGTTTGAAACAATATCTAAGTTTTTATCAGGGAAGCTGAATCCTACCTGGTGCAATTTAATCCAAATTCCTGAACAGGGATGCAGACAGAATCTGAACTGGAATCACACTGTTGACATATGATGCTTTAAGTTGGACTTAACACCCTTGAAACTCACCTACAAGCTGAGTCATTGTTGAGGTTGGAATTCTTTACCAACTATACAACGACCCTCACCACCACATTTTAAGTGATGAAGGCCCCCTACCCAATTTGGTCAATTCCATTTTGTTGGAAAGCAAAGGTGAGGGGAAATCTGCAGAAATACATCCAATTGTTTTCCTGTAGCTAGATGTGTCGCAACGAATCCCAAAGTGACCTGGATTCCTAAAGATGTCTGTTGTAGTGCTTCCAGGAAAGGGAAAAAATATATATAGATGCACATCTGGTGCCCCCCCCCCCAACTTTCCAACAACATGGAAATGGCTCTTGTGGAGGTTGGACTACAACTCTAAAGAGTAGGGTTTGATTCTCTGTTCAGCCATGGAAACCCAGTGGGTAATTTTTAGCAAGTCATACTCTCATCTTCAGAGGCAGAGACAAATGCCCTCTGAACAAATCTTTGGATGAGTCAAACACTCTGAGACCCAGAAAATCCCATGATATGTTCACCTTGGGGCTCCATAAAATGAAAAACAAATTATAGGTACACAGCAACAATGAAACATATCCATTCCCCAGCCCCCTTTTAGCAAGACACCTTCCACAAAGAATATTGTAGAAATATTAATCAGAGACCCCAAAGTTTTTCCAGCTATCTTCCCACAGAATGAGTAGCTATGGTCCTGCTCATTGTTATTAGCAGATAAAGGTATGATCTGGATTCCTCAGTGCCTCTACCCAAATATTTACATACTCTTTACTCATGCATCAATATAAAATATTGCAATCTAGGCAAAAGACAACAGCCATGACCAAAATAATCAAAGGAAGCCTTCTCATAATTTGGCAAGGAATGCTAAACAAACAAACAAACCTTGTTTGCCACTCTGAAACTATAATGGACCTAGGATGAAGCCACCAAAACCCAAGCCTAGTCTCAGGAAGACCAAAATAATAAAAGGTCACAATATCCCTTCTATGAGGAGGTACATATGGTAAGAAAACTGTTATGAAATGCAGAGTACAGCAGACATAAGCAGAAGCCACCAAAACAAAAGACTTGGGACGAAGGCCCCATTTTCATTTATTAGAATACTCTAGCTACTCTGGAGTATTCTGTCCCTGAATTCCTTCGTTCACCTGAACTCAGCCAGCACCTTTGCTGAGGTTAGAATGAGGTGCCTAGCCATCAATGTTGGGCACCTCATTCTCACCTCAGAGCAACTTGCACCTACAGAGGGGACACTGGGCAGCTTGCTGAGAAAGCAAATGAAGGCAGTTTCCATTGTTTTTGCAAAGAGAGCTGAAAACCCACAGGAAAAGTTATTCAAATGCAGGTTAGGGGAAGGAAGCCTCAAACTGGATGTGGGTGTAGTGAAGGTAGGCCAGACCTGATTTGGAGTTTGGGTTCTGTGTCATGTAAACAGGAAGCAGTGAGCCAAAGGAGAATTTGGGTAAATTACTTATGTAGACAAACCCAAGCATCAGGGAGTTTGAAAATGTGAAATCAAAATTATAATGAGCTCTCTCCTCTTCAGGTTTACCTGAAAAGGCAGTTGACTGAGAATCTCATGGTTTTGTCCTTTCACCGTTGCTCTCTTTTTGGACTGTGATGAATGCACAGATTGTAGTGCATGGGCCACAGCAAAGACAGCATTGTAGATGCTGTAGCTGTGGGAGGTCATTTTCATTTCAAGAACAGAAGAAGGAAGAGATTCCAGCTTCTCCTCCCCAGTGCAGGTTTTCTCCCAGTATACAGTGGAGTTAGACAAAGAACATAAAAATGCACTTTCCCAAAAGCTCCTGAGAAAGCCATCTTCTTTTTCTCTGGTAGGGTTTCTGGTCTGTAGAAATTCCTGGAAGCCTTGTACTTCATTTGAGTGAATTGCAAAGCAAATAGCATGGAGGAGATCAAAGTCCCAAAATCTTTGAAAATGAAGTTCTGTGAAATCCATTTGGGCTGTCAAAATCCATATTTTCCCCTTTGCCTTCACTGGCTCGTCTTTCCTTTTAAAAGACTCTGCCACCGTCCTCAAAAATGGCACAGTGTGGCTGTCAACATGCACAACAAACACACTAGCAGAGCTATTCATGACAGTTTGATAACTTCTAATACCTTCTTCCACGTGGTTTTCCATTTCACTGAAAAAACCTTGTTTGTGAAAAATGTGTATGTAGTCAAAGCAGATGCCATTCTTTGACAAGATGGGAAGCATATTGTGTACAAACCTTTCCCCATTTTCATTATCACAGTAAAGCACCCCAATCCATGTCCAGTTGAAATACTCAAGTAAATAAAGAATTCCCATATATAGGTGGGTCTCATCTGGGAACATCTGGTACATGAAAGCTCCTTGGACGTTGCTATCCAGAACAGGCCCAGAGCCATATGTCAGCTGGAGGGGGGAAATTAAAGAAACAGAAAAGGTTTCCCAAATAATTCCCTACATTTGTGTCTACATGTATGTGCAAGTCTGCTTCTATTTATGTATCTATTTATTTGATATGCCTTTCTTCCAGAAAGGGGCCCAGAGATCACTCACAGATTTTTTTTTTAAAAAAATTCCAATAAAAAATTAAAAAATAAAGAAATAAAATCATGTCAATAAAATGGTACATTAAACATACATTAAAAAAACACTCACACACATACATACAAACAGATTACCTCCCATATAAAAGCTTCCCTGATAACAATTATATATTAAAAACCTGCTTGAATAAAAATGTCTCTGCCTGACAGCCAAAGGAAAGGAAGAAGTTCCAGAGGGTGAGAGCAGCCACCGAGAAGACTCTCTCTCGTGTTTTCACCAAGCAAGTCTATGATGGTGCTGGGGCTGAGATCAAGCCTTTTCCTGATGATCTTAGCATTCTTGCCAGTTTGTATGGGGAAATATATAATAGCCAAATTGGGTTCTATATCCCACAATATCAACTCAGATTTTGTTTTGAGCCTCCTATCTGTCAGCTGAAGCTAAACATCAGCTGTAACAACCTGACTATCATAAACTGATGTATTAGCTCAGAAACAAACATTACTTCTGCATGCTTCATTTGCCCTTCTGCCTTTTATACTTCCCACTGCAGTTAAAAAATAAATAAATAAAGCAAGCACAACCCTATGGATTTTGCTAATCCAAAATTTCCCATTATATCCAAATGATGGAAGTATGATTTAGCTTTGAATGGCAAGGCAGAAAGTCAAAATCCTGGTTTGACTTCTTTCATTTGTTTTTTTGATGGCAAATAAAAATATCCCACGCACCACTAGATAGATACAGTAGATACACAGCAGAATAACAAAAGTAAAAACAATAATACCCAGGTAAAAAAACATTTAAATATATTGTCATGTCAAAATAGCAACAGGATTTGGCAAATAATGTAAAGGCAATGGTAGAAGTATCCACAACATGTCAGGCAGCCATTTGGACTATGAATTTTGTGTAATATGGTGTGCCGTTTTAATGGGTTTTACTTTTAAAATGATTTTAATTATTCTGTGTTTAATTTTTCTTTTAATATTAGTATTATTTAATTATATTTTAACTTTTGTACTTAATATATTACTTCTGTCTTTTTAAATTATTGTAAGTTGCCTTGAATTCCATAAACAAACAAACATATGGATTAATAGTAGGACGAAGGAAATATCAGTAAGAAGAAAGAGATCACAGAGTGGTACTGAAAAGCAAACCTATTGAGTGCATGCAAAAATATAGCACTGAATACTAAAGTCAGGATGATTATGTTACAGTGTTCTCCTTTTTTATGTATCGTTGTTAAAGATGGACAGTGAATAAAGCTGATAAGAAGAAAATGAATTCATTTGAAATGTGTTGCTGGAGAAGAGTCCTGCAGATATTGTGGATTGCTAAAAAGACAAATAAATAGCTCCCAGAGCAAATTAAGCCCGAAGTATATCCAGAAGTCAGAATGACTACACCGAGACTGTTGTACTTTGGATACATCATGAGAAGACAAGACTTGCTAAAAATACAATTATGCTTGGAAGGAAGAAGGCATTAGGAAAAGAGGAAGACCTCACTCAAGCAAGGAATCTATAGGATCAATCAAGGAATCTATGGCTGCCCTGAGTCTCTATGACCTCTGTAGGGCGGCTGAGGGTGAGGTTCCTTGGTGATCATTCATAGTGTTGCCATAATTTGAAGTTGACTTGACAGAAGTTAACAATCACCACAATGGCAAAATAATAAAGTACTGCAATAATAAATAAAGGAGGGACCGACTGCTAAAGGGCAGGATACAAGCACATATCAAGAGTGGACAACGGAATACAGACAGTATAGTGATCATACTAATCTCTCCCCAACCAAGCACTGTGACTAGAGAACCTTGGTGAGATTCTTCTGTTAGATTAGTACCTAAGGTTGTCACTGTGCAAGAAGCAGCCTGTTGCTACCACCATGCATGGCATTTTTCTTCACAGGGATAGTTACAGACACTGTCTCGCTATCTCCTCTTTTAGACTGGTATACAGCAGTTTGAACTGCTCCAAACTATAACAATATGCTTCAGATCTCAATCATGATGACGTGACCCACTTTGGATATGATCCAGATGATGTGACCCACTTTGGATATGATCCAGATGGGTACCAATTTTCCTGGTTCACTTTAAAATTCAGAGTTTGATATTCACCCCCCCCCTCCAATAGTCTGAATAGTCAGGATAGCAATGTGCAAAAGATCTCTCAGCATTTCAATCTCAAAAAGGTTAAACATCAAAATAGAAAAGTACATCTAAAGGGCCAAACTTACCTGTGGAATCTTGTACAGAGCCAAGATGGGTGCAGTTGTGACACAGACATGGGAATCAGGTGCCACAATGACTGCTACTGGATTAGAACGGATGCCACACTTATAGTTTGGGATTAATCTTTCCCGATTTGAGACAAGTTCCATAGAGGCAAGAAGGGCTGAGCTTGCACTGAACTGGCTGTCATAGATTTGAAAGCCTATGGTGATGTTGGGTAAGATCTGGGGTTTTCCATTTATTTCCTTCACAGCAAACACCAAGGCTGCTGTATGCTGGTAGAGCTGTGTGAGCCCACTGCAATGGAGTACATACTGGGTCATAGTGGATCTGCTTTGGTATATTTCAGTTTCATATATATTTAGTTAAGACATCATGCTAAAATATAATGTGATTCACCTAGACTGGGAGGTATATCAAATATACTTCTCTGAATATCAGCCCAACAGTACGTGGGTCAGTAAACACAAAGAAGTATTTAAATGTAAATTCAGGCCCATGTCTGAATCTTTCTGCCTATAGGCTTGTTATTACTTTTGGATTTATTTAATAAAAGCAAAGAATGTATTTTGTTAATGCACATAAAATGTGACTTGGTCAATTGGACAATCAGCAGACAGACATAGAAACTGTCTTTGTGCCCCATTCTCTCAGAGAAGGTTCAAAGTTAACAGTGTACAACAGCAGCATATGGGATATCCTTTGTACTTTTCTTAAATGCGTTTTGTATTTTTAAAGCTTTTTTGTCATGGTCTTACTCTAGCACAATAAACAATGATGATGATATAGAAAGGAGAAATTTGATACACAGAAATTTATTTTAAGGACTGAATGAGGTATAAAGTTCTTCTATGTAACAATTCACTCTTGGTCAATGTAATTTTTTAAAAAGTCAGCAATTTAATGTTTTTAACTCTATGTACACTGCATACAATAAAATCAGCTAAGGATGGAGGGTTTTTTTTTTAGTAAGACCAGTTTACTTTCTAATACTGCTGCAGTGACCACTATCAACAGAAACAGGAGCTGAAGCATGGGAATGCAAAGATTTAGACTGGAAATACAAATATAGCAAGATACAATACTTTAACAAGATTTGGTAAAAATGGATTGAGTCAGAGTTGCAGTCCAGAATATCCAGTATACAAGACCATCTGGCTTGCAAAAATCAGTTTAGTATGTAGTTGAAAACTATGAATTCAAATCTGCAAATACACAGTTCTTAAATAGGATTGTTATTGTGCCATATATAAGTGAAACATATTGAAGCCAAAAAAAGAAATAGATTGATATACAAACAAAAAACAAGGGCAGACAGAAGAAAAAGATAACCAAAGCAGATATAATAATTATAAAACATTTTTTTCTAAAAAACCTAAAATCTAATCTCGGACATAACATCTATCTGGACAAGGATAACTATTTTTCCAAAACTTATTCAGATTAATTTCATACACGAAAACCTAGGAAAATATACTTTCTATATACTGTATAATCAGGAAATTATTATATTGTGTGTGATCCTCCACACTTCTTGTATCCTCACAGAGTCCCTCTCAGTCTGTGCTAGTATTGCAAATACTGATCAGCAACAATAATATTAATATCAACAATAAAAATTATTAGCAATGCATAGGAAACTGTATGCCACCATTCCAAAAGAGAAGAAAAATATGTTTTTAAAATCATGCTGAATGAATCTGCAAGAGTGGAATTCTATCATTATAACTACCTATTTAACAATGTTGAAAGGACAGACACAATGTATGATTTATTATTAATCAATAAACCCAACATCGTACATAACGTCAAAAAGATCAAGAGATGGAATTTAGTCAAAGGCTATTTGAGGTAAGAATGGAAGGTGCTGCATTCTATCATTTAAGAAAATACAGCTTCTTACTCTTCAAAGAGTTCAGGAGAGGGTCGTTCTTTAAAAGTCCTTGGTAATAAAAATATGAGACTCTGAGTAGTAATAAGTGCAATATTGATGTCTCTTGACTGATAAAATGTCTGGAGTCCTGGAAGGAGGCTCCTGAAATGACATTTAATATTAGGAGCTGTGCATGCGGTGTGAGGCAAGAGCACTAATATCAGCACCACTAATTCCATCATGTTTTCTAAATAAAAATTCTTGCTTCCCTAGCAATATCAGAGTCCTCTCTGAGACCATCTAAGTGGCATGGCCTGAATTTTGTGGCTTCTCATCCTGGAGGTATAATGGTTTTTGATTGTAAACATCTAAAATGGAATTTATCAGCAACCAGACAGCTGGGAACCTGCCTGTCTCTAGCCTATCTTTGAATATATTAAACGATATTTATAGAACCCATGATCCATCATTTTGTAGTGTCTATGCTACCGAGGGACTTTAAGAAGAAGTGGAAATAATCATGGTTGTTTTGATAATTGTAGGGGAGAGAATCACACAGACCTAGAGGTTATCTGTGATGCTGGAGCCTTTTGGCTGGGCATGGATTGAGCTGTTTAAACTTAGTTTCCACAGACGTTAGTAGGACAAATCAAAACTTAAAACCAGCCATTTATTCCATTTCTTTTTCATTTATTTTATGAAATATAACTTATAAATAACTTAATCCATGTGTTTGGGTGAATCCCAAGGAATGAGGGAGGAATGTATGGCCCCTATTGGAGTGATCTTGGGAAGAGGGAGATATGACATTGATGGCTCTGTGGATTGGTGGTTTTTGGACCCGGGAATTGGGTAAACACATTGTCTTGGGTAAAGCACAATGCCCACTTCCCCTGGAGCAGCAGATACTTATCTTGAGATTATTCCTGGATTTATCCCTGTCTTGGGAGGCCCAAGGGGATTCTGTGGCTCATCGTATGTGGCACCAGATTTGGTTGGTGCACCAGCTATAGCCTTTCCTAGACGGTGGTAACCAAGTCACAGCAATTTCCTGCCGGTCTAACCTCCTGATTAGATGAATGTGCTTTATTTGGGAATGCCTTGAAGAAGACATGGAAGCCCCAGCCAGCACAAAATGCCCCAGTTTGCTGGTTGGAATACTATGTAGGCAGCATATAGTGAAGATTTCCACACCAGCACTTACTGTGGGGTAAGTGCTGGTAAAACACCAGAAAAACATCAGGGAAGTGTGCGTCTAAAAGCCTGACAGGCTTCCTAAACATCAGGGAATTGTCCTCTTGCCTCCAGCATCCCCAAATCATTTGGGGAGCAGCCATTTCCCATTAACCGAAATTTTGAGTCAATGGGAAATGGCTGCTGGAGGCAAGGGAACAATTCTGATGTTTAGGGAGTGTGTCAGGCTTTCAGACACAAGTGCTTCCCTGATATTTTTCTGGTGTTTTACCAACACGTACCCTACGGTAAGCGCTGGTGTGGAAATCTTCATTGTCAGCTTTCAAAGAATTGCATGGGCTGCTATTATATTTCCCATTCAAGGTACTTAGAATAACATGTAAAGCCCTAACTGGCTTGGGCCCTTGCCCAAGGACTGAAGTCTGCTTTGAGGCCCTTCTCTGTGCCCCACTACAGAGGTCAATATACTGTATGGGGATATGGGAGAAAGCCTTCTGAGCTGTGGCACCTCCATTGTGGAATGCCCTCCCCTTGACAGTCTGACTGGCACCAGCACTGATTTCATTTGGAGGTTGGACAATATAACGCCATGCTTACAAGGTTCATCAATGTGGAATTCTGGGATTTTCAGTTTAGGGAGAGGCATTTAGAATTCTAAGCTGGAGAACCTCTAGGTCTCACTAAACTACAAACCCCAGAATTCTACGGGAGGGAGCCATAGCAGTTAGAGTGCTAAATAGTGATAAAACAGTGTAGTATGATTTTGACCATCAAGTAAACTTGTTGTACCTAGCCTCGATTGTTGATCAGAGAGGCGGGATATAAATAAAATCTATTATTAAAACCCATTAATTATGTTCAATCAGTTTTAGGGTTTTTTTAAAAAAAAAATTATTTAATTTTACTTGTAAGCCAAGTTTTTTCAATGTAGGAAGGGATCTTTTCAATGTAGGGAGTGACAGAAACATTTTCATAAGCAAATAAAATATATAAAGCATCTAATTTCAATCCATTGAATCATCACTGTTGCAGATTCTTCAGACCAGCTCTCTGCAATACTTAAAATGATCAAACTGATTAAACTTTCTTTCATGCCATCAGCAGCTTTGAAAAAGTCAGACAATCATAAAAGTTTTCTCCAGTCTTCTTTGTTGCTTGCTTTTTTTTAAAAACTAGGGCTAAATGGAAATCCCCAAGGAAGTGGAGAAAATTCAGTCATGGCCAAGATGAAAATTACAGGGGTATTAATCACTTTCTTAGTGTAGGTGATTCTCTGAGGACTGAAAGGGAAAAACATGTTTATCTCTCTCTACAGAAGTCCTTAGTAGGACAACAAATGTCATGCATTTTTTTTAAAAAATATTATTCTACATATACTCTTGTATATACATATAAAATATAAAACATAGCAAAATAACAAAATATGTCATGCAGTTTTAATGATTCAGCACCCCCATCCCCAATAATGCAGAAAAGAGAGGTCTTAAAACTGGTTAAATAAGTCCCACAGAATGACAATTGACATGTTTTCCCATTGTCACTTCCACAATGTTAAAGCCTGCTGCAGACCTCAAGTGAAATAAAATAATGATTTGTTGCCTTTTCTGATTACTTGTTAAATCCATTTATTTCAGATCAAGAAACAAAAGCCCAGTTCAATCAGTATAAATTTACAGCACAGATTATTATTCAGCTCCAAACAAATGTCTAGATAGAATGTACAGAAAGCTAATCTAAGGTATCTAAGGTATTCTGATGACTTGTTAAAGGGAAAAATGTCCTACATTCTGTTTTTATGATATGGTGAGCATCACATAAGCCAGCTGCTTCAAGCCTCTGTGTAATTAGCATTTCTTTTATTCACTCATGGAGTAATGATTCTCTTTGATAAAGATTGTGACTAAAGAAACTAAAATGCCCACATTAGGCCTGTCTTCTCAATATGTACTCAAGTCGAGTTTGCTGAAGTACAAGCAAATATGACACATATTCCCTGATAAATACAAAAAAGACTAAGAAGAGTGTAGATTCTGATGCAAATATTAGTCCCAAATGAGAACACTCATGGCCAGGTCTGCACCAGATGTGATAGATGTACATGTTTTGGGTAGTCCATGCCTCCAAGCAATGATCAATGGCTATTTGAACAGCCTGAAAATGAAGACACAGTCCAATACACCACTAGGAAAATGTTCCCCTATATGAGGCACATATTGTAACATTTAAGGCAGAGTTGGGCAACTATGGAAGGCGAGGGGGCTGCATTGGAAGACCACACATCTCCAGTGAATCTGCTGCTTCAAAAACCCAATGTGTTTTCTCCCAAGTGTTCTCTAGTGGGCATACGGATCATTTTGACCATTTTGGGAGAATTTCTGGGCCATTTGGTCCGTATTAACTGCTCCTTGTTGTTTAGCTCAGGCTTCAGTAAAACAATATAGACTTTGGGTGAAAATATACATATTAGCAACCCAGCACCAGAGGCCAGGATGGAGAAGACCTCCACAGCGGCTGCATATTTTCCTTTTGTACTGAAATATGTTGGAATGAAGGCAATCCATACACTGCAAAATGCCAACATGCTGAAGGTGATAAACTTGGCTTCATTAAAAATGTCAGGTAACTTCCGTGCAAGGAAAGCCATGATGAAACTAACAATGGTCAAGAAACTCATAAAGCTGGAGACACTGTAGAACATAAGGGCTGAACCTCGATTACAATCCAGGACAATTTCTTTGGCCATTGAGTGCCTGTCAAATTCTGGGAGTGGGGGAGACTTTATCAGCCACACCACATAAATGATGGCTTGGATAAATGAACAGGACAAAACTATGGAATTGGCCAGTGGTTTGCCCACCCATCCCCTCATTTTGGACCCTGGCTGACTGGCTTTGAAAGCTAGAACCACTGTGATGGTTTTGGCCAAGACACATGATAAAGCTACTGTAAAGATGAAACCAAAAGCACTTTGTCTCAGGAAGCATGTCACATCGTCAGGCTGACCCATGAACAGAAAAGCACAGCTGAATGAGAGTAGGAGGGAGATGAGTAGAACATAGGACAGACTGCGATTGTTAGCTTTCACTATGGCAGTGTCCTGGTATTTAATGAAGATCCCGAGCACCAAAGATGTAAGAAGAGCAAAGGAGAGAGAAAGAATGGCCAAAGTGACTCCCAAAGGTTCGCCAAAAGACAAAAAGATGATATACTTTGGAATGCATCCATTCTGGCCATTGTTTGGATATTGTCCTTCTGGGCACTCGAAACAGTCATCCATGTCTAAAAAAAGAAATGATAGATACGTAAATTTTATATGTAGTTCATTTCAGTGAGTTTGCTGCAAGTTGCATAGCCCTGAATCAAAACAATCTGGTAAAAATCTGAAAGAGGCATTTGCAACTGGTTCTTGATTTCCATGAATTTTGGGGAAATATATTCAAGGATCAATTCATCCAAGAGTAAACCAGGCCTTTACAATCTAGTGACCAAGAAAAGCAAAGCCTAATGAACAAGACATGTTGATTTTCCTTAAATTAACACCAGCTACTAAGTTGGATTATCTATGCCTTTTTTAACTGGATGCATTTATTAGTTTATATATTTGTTTTACTCCAGTCAGATGGAGGTACTAGTGCTGCACAAGACCTGTTGTATACATAATTGACTACATTTACTATACTATTTTATGTACACATAATAGATAATGTCAGACTCTTTCTTTCTTTCTTTCTTTCTTTCTTCTTTCTTTCTTTCTTTCTTTCTTTCTTTTATAGTGACAACCACCAAAAAAATCACAGTTAATACATTTAAAAACATGACATTTCTTACCTGTCTCATTTGAAATCATGCCTTCATGACAGGGAATGCAATCATAGCAGCAAAATGGCTTTCCTTCCTTTTTTCTCTTGCTGAAACCTGTAGGGCAGTTATCATTACAAAGAGAAAAAGGACGTACCTGTATATAAAAGAGGAAAAACAATATTTTAACACTCAGTAAGTACATTTTAAATATTTTGTAACATGATTTGATCCACACCTAAGGACTTGATTGATATAACATGGAAGGTTTGCTATCATCATAGTGCAGTTTTAATGCAGTTGGCCATATGGACCAACAGGATTGTGAAGAGCAAGATTAAGTGCACTTACATTCCATGGTACACTACACCTTCCCTGAGTACTTCCAAGGAATATTTGGTTTACTCTCAGTGCCACTGAGTCATCAAAACCTACTGTGACCTTGGGCAAATCACATTCTCTCAGCCCTAGAAAACCCAAAAATTGGTTTGCCTATAAACTAGAAATAACTTGAAGGCACACAACAACAACAACAGCAACAACAACAACGGGATATTAATGACATCACTCAGTTTTTTTTTTGTTTGTGTACTGGATTTTGGAATTTCTTATTGAAGCTTTATGATTTTCATGTCAAATCATTTTTATTGATACTATCTCACCTTGAAATCCATGGATATACACAGTGTAAGAAATTTTTACACAAGTGAATTAAGGAAAAAAATGAACTTCTCCCTTGATAAAGTGGTCTGTTATCCTAATGATACATTTATCATAAAAAAAAAACACCTTCAGTCCTTTAACACAGCCTTTTAGTGTTATTTGTATTTATCCTACTGCCCTAGATCCTCTTGTTCTGTTGTCTAGTTTGCATTTATTTTCTATTATTGCTCTTAGACATGCTATTCACTTGGCATATTTTGATTTTAATGGGTTCTTCCTTGAACATTGACTTAGGGTCTTGATAGCACAATACAAAAATATATCAGTGAGATTTTGTAAGACAAAAAATGTATTATGAGTTTGCTCTGAATGATAACCACCTTCATGACATGGTACTTGTTACGAATAGTGGAATTTTATAAATTTCCCCCACAAATCCCTATCCCAGAATGCATCTGCAATCAGGCACCCCTCCTCCTTGGCATCGCCTGATCATAAGCAGCCTCTAAGCAAGTCCTGCATCTACAAAGTGAAGGCATGTCTCCTTATGACCCTAATGGAAAGGCATTATGGGAGAGGTCTTTTGGCTGCCATGGCCTACAAGCGAAGACATCACGTACCAAGCGAAGCCTGAGTTGGGAGTTGCAACAAAGGAGGAATCTTCACACCTTCAGACAGTTTTATGACTTTGTGACACTTTGCAGATACAAGCTATTCCGGTATCAAGTGTCCTTTCCCATCAAGGAGGCCTGCATAGAGCTAGGGATGTGTAAATTTGGCCCCCCTTTTGATGTAAGCATCCTCTTGTGGACATGACTACAAGCCTATTTAAACCCTTGCTATTTTTTTGTTCTCTGTTCTGCCTTGGAATCTCAGACGGACCCCTGGTCGTTTGGGGTTCCATGCAGTTCTACCCCCCCCCTTCCCTTTCCTTTCCCCACAAACCCTTCTCCCTACCTCTCTCTATTGTGATGCTGGCTGCATCAGCCTGGATTCTGGAAGAACCATCTCAGGCAAGTATTTCACCATTAGAAGGCCTGTTCTTTTAAATTCCCACGTTTCCTTCTTTCTTCTATTAGCCTTGTGTGATTGCGTGCGTGAACGCATGTGTGAGAGAGTGTGTTTCCCTTTTGCATCAATAAACTAGTTTAAAATCCAAAGACTTTGCCTTGGCGTCAGTTCCTGCGATTTCTGGTCCCTCCGTAAAAATTCTGGGATTCACGATCTCATTGGTCATTGTAAGGAGCCAAGATTGGTATACTGAGCTAACTGATATTCCCCAAATTTGAGTAGTAATCCTTACATACTGCAGTTATTTTTTTAGAATATGGATAACAATCCACATCTTTACCTTTAGGAAAATGGCTGGACAGAATATGTACATGGATACTTACTTGGTTAAAGCCATTAGGCCATATGATGTCATTCTCAGAGATGGTGAATACATTGCCTTGGGGAGCGTGTGGGTTCACTGATCCAACTTTGACTCTAATAAAAGACTTGTTTGGGAATATAATCCAATTGATAATATCAAAACCAGCTTCTAAGGCACCATTTTGGTCAAAGGAAATCTTTTCTCCAGCACTGTTGTTAAATGACACATATTTCACAAAATGGTGGAGCTAAAAGTGAAGGGAGAACACAAATAAGGATTTTTTAAAAAATCAAAACAGTTGAACATACCCAGCACACTGATACTGTTTCATGCTAATGAGTTGTGGTCAATGGCCTCCTTTTTCTGGTTCTGTTTTCTGAGTGCAGAAATCTAAAAAGATAAATAAAAATTCATTGGATATATAGGTGATAGAAATCTGTAACATTAGGTGCTTGGGAAATTCTAGATAAATGTGTTTTTCTGGCTTTGTCATTGTGTTCTGCACTTTTGTTATCCATCCCACTTTCTGTGGCTTTTGTCACGTTCTGAAATATGGCAGTTTCATGTGTAGGGACACCTTTGCATCATTCATACACCACTTTGAAACAGAATCAACAGAAGGAGGGAGATCTAAAGGAAGGGCAAGAGGAAGAGCCAGTCCCAGTTTGAAATTCCTGTTCTACACAAAACTTTGTCCCTATCTTCCTGAAATTTTGTAGGTGTCTTAGGCTGCATGTGCAGTGCAGAATTAAAGCAGTTTGGCACCACTTTAACTGCCATGGCTTAATACTATGGAATTCTGGGATTTGTAGAATTGTGAGATATTTAGCTTTCCCTGTCAGAGAGCTCTGGTGCCATAACAAACTACAAATCCCAGGATTTCATAGCATTGAGTCATGGCAATTAAAGTGGCGTTAAACTGCATTACAGTTGGCCCTCCTTATCCACTGATTTTTTATCCATGGATTTGAGTGTACACGGCTTGAAAATATTCCCCAAAAATATAAGTATTCCAAATAGCAAAACTTGATTTTCCATTTTATATAAGGGACACCATTTTGTTTTGTGCCATTATATTTAATAATCCATACATGGATTTTGTTATCCACAGAGGGTCCTGAAACTAAACGCCAGCGGGTAACAAGGGCCCACTGTATTCTGCACTGCAGCTTTAGCTACTGTTTTCTCATTTTAAAAATGGATTTAACAATTACTCACAAAATTTAGAGAAATAAGTACTCCTATTTTTCTGATAGACTGTATAAGTTACTCTTCCCCCAAAAAAGTTTCCTGCAATTCTTCTACAAACAAGTATGAGAACTAATGTAATCCAAATAGGAGTTTCCCCTGAAAATATCCAACAATGCTTGCATGAAATAATAATTACAACAAATTCTTGACAGATCACTTCAAAAGATAATCCAAGTTCACACTAAGCTTAATCTGAGAAGGCGCACCAGAAAATTCTGAAGAAATTGAGATTGCACCAGATCTAAGCAGGAGTCACCAGAACAAAACATTTGCAACACACAAAATATATTCTAAGCATTTGGAAGCTATGCACTTGCAAACACACCTGTGATAAGCTCACTTCCCCTTGAGTTTTACCTGCCATGGCACATGACTGAGAATCTCGCAGTTTGGTCCTTTCACCATTACTCTTTTTTTGGACTGTGAGGACTCCATTGACTGAAGCGCATGGACCACAGCAAAGACAGCATTGTAGATGTTGTAGCTATGGGCAGTCATGCTCATTTCAAAAACAGACGAAGGAAGAGAGTCCAGCTTCTCCTCCCCTGTGCAAAGTTTTCCAAAATTCCAGTATGAAGTGACATTAGGTAAGTAACATAAAAATGCATTTTCCCAGAAGATCCTGAAAAATAAATCTTTTTCTGAAATCAGGTTTCTAGTCTGAAGAAATTTCTGGAAACCTATTATCTCTTTTGAATGAATTGCAACTGATATAGCACCATGGAGGAAATCGATGCTCAAAAGTCTTTGTAAAGGATGCTCTGTGAAATCCACCTGGGCTGTAAAAATCAATAATTTCCTTTCTGTCTTTGTTGGTGTATCTTCAAATTTCGATACCTGTAGCAATATCCCAATAACTAGTAGTGTCTCAATGCTACCATGTACAACTAACACACTAGAAGTGCCGTTCATGATGATTTCATACATTTTAATCCCGCCCTCCACAAGATCTACAATTTTGTTGGAATAATCTTCTTTGAGGAATCCTTTTATGAAGTCAAAGCAGATGCCCTTCTCTGAAAATATGGGAAGCACATTTTGTATGAACTTCTGTCCATTCTCATCATCAAAGTAAAGCACCCCAATCCATGTCCATCTGAAATATTGAAGTATGTGAAGAATCCCCATATATTGGTGGGTATCATCTGGGAACATCTGGTGGATGATAGCTCCTTGGACTTTGTTATCCAGCACAGGGGCAGAACCATATGTAAGCTAAACGAATATATTTTAAAAAAGATTTCTGAAATAAGTTCCTACTGTTGTGTCTACATATATGTCTATAACTATGTCTTGAAAGGTCCATAATAGTGTAGTGGTTTGAGAGTGGACTAGAATTATGGGAGATCAGATTTTGAATCCCTGTTGAGCCATGGAAACCTGCCAGGTGACTTTGGGCAACTCAGGTTTTCTCAACCTAATTCTGAGATCTAGCCATGTTAGCCCGAAAGAGATTTTCTAGCACCATGGAGACTAAAAGAGCAAATGAAGTTGTAGCATAAACTTTGGCAGACCTGGTCTATTTCCTCAGATACATGGAGTGAATGGATGCCCAAGAAGTAGTTTTATAATCAGCCTATATGAATAACCATAGAAATGCTAAACTTGTGGGTATGGCAATGAGGTGACAAGTTCAGTTTTAACTACGGTAAGATATTTGAGGGACAAAGGCAGGAGGAAAGATGAAAAACTGAACTTGTCACCTCATCACCATCTACATGTTTTACATTTCTAGTGCTATTCATACAGTAAGATGATAAAAGTCCTACTTGGGCACTAGTTCACTCCATGCATCTGAGAAAGTCAACTGGGGATGCAACCACACTGGAAAAATAACCTGGTTTGGCACTGCTCTGGTTTGGCACAGAGCTCTGCTCTGGGCCCCACAACAAACTCCAACTCCCAGAATTCCATAGTCTTGAGCCACAAAGAGTTAAAGCGTGCCAAACCAGGTTATTTCTCCAGTGTGGATGCAGCACAAGTCTATGAAAACTCGTGCTACGATGCCTTTTGCTCAGATGGTCTCAAAGGTGCTACAAGACTCCTTTGCATACTTTCTCAACTGAAGAGGCAGGTAATGACAAGCCTCCTCTGAATCAAATTTAATAAGAAACTTTTATTGTTCTAAAGCTTGGTTCACAAGATCAAGAAACAAATCTCACTCCATGTGTCCTCTTGCTTATTCCTCCTTTAATTTACAATCAGATACTTCTACATTTTGTTAGTGCACCCTTTCCCATTTTAGGAAATTAGGAAACTGTGATTGAATCTTCAGTGACAACAGATACAGTCAAATCCTGGCCTTAACCTTTACTTGCTTGCTTGTTTTACTGTAAATGTTCATATCCCATTACCCCAATATATATATATGCTCAAATTGGACAAGAATAAAACAGATTAAAAATCATGGAGCAATCTCAAAATAGCAACAAAATTAAACTATTAACATTGAAGCTGGAGGGGAGTAGCCACAATATGGGGATTAATAGGAGGATGAAAGAAATATCAGCAAGAGCAAAGACATTATATAGAGCTTATATAGGGTGTGTGTGGCGTGTGTTTGTGTGTGTGTGTGTGTGTGAGAGAGACTTTTGACAGTGCTAAAGTTCCAGTGTGGTGTAGTGGTTTTGCATTGGACTATGACTCTGGAGACCAGGGTTTGAAACCCACTGGGTGACCTTGGGCAAGTCACACTCTCCCAGCCTCAGAGGATGGCAATGACAAACCCTCTCCAAACAAACATGCCAGGAAAACTCCATTATAGGGTCACCTTAGGGCATCCTGATGGTACAGTGGTTAAATGCCAGTACTACAGCCACTAGTGCAGCCACAAGGTTGTGAGTTCAATCCCAGAGCTCCAGGGTTGACTCAGCTTGCATGAAGAAATGTAAATGCTATTGCTATCGCTATTAGGGTCGACATAGATCAGCAATGACTTGAAGGCACCCAACAATGACAACAACAACGTTCAATTAGTAAGGACACAGGCATGTTTGTATTTAAAGGTATTCCACAGTTAATGAATAGCTGCCAGGCAAGCACTCTTTCATGTGCCTGCCAAGAATGTCTCAGAAATGGGTGGAACATTAGATACTATTAATCTTATATGGGAGCAAGAAATCCATCAATTATACTGTGCCTAACCTCTGACTATGCAGTTACAGATATACCGGTAGTCTCATTAGTCTGTCCCTCAGACTGGTATAATGCTTCAGACTGAGATAATGTGTCCTAGATATGAAATGGGCTGAGTTTACCACTTTGAACAAATGGATTCAAATTGTCCTTGTTCATTCTGAAATCCCCCCCCCCCCCAAATAGTATGAATTAATCTGTCAACAGGATGCAACTATTTTCTCATCATTTCAATCCCAAGAATGTCGAACTACACTGGAAGTCATGACTTACCTGTGGAATCTTGTAGAGAGCCAGGTTGGGTGTCAGATTGGCACACACATTTGAATTCGGTCCTCCAATGACGGCTACTGGAATGTTATGGATGTCACACTTGTAGTTTGGGATGAATCTTTTCAGACTAGAGACGAGTTGCATAGAAGCAAGATAGGATGACCTTGCAGTGAAATGGTTGTCATAAATTTGAAAGCCCACGGTGATGTTCGGTAAGATCTTGGGGTTTTCGTTTATTTCCTTCACTGCAAACACCAAGGCCAGAATGTGCTGGTAGAGCTGAGTGAGTACACTGCAATAGGAGTACATACTGGATCATAGTGGATCTGCTTTGGGCTTGAATTTCATTTGTATTTAGTTAAGATATGGCACTAAAACAGAAAGTGCAAGGGTCAGCTACACTGGGAGATATATCTGATTTTTAAAAAAAATTGAATATGAGCCCAACAGTACATGAGTACTACAAATACAGAAAGATTTACAACAGTTAAATCCAGATTCAAACCCATTCTCGGATCTGTTGTCTGTGTATGTATCATCACTCTTATATTTGCCCAATAAAGGCAAAGAATGTCTTTTGTTAATACACATGAAAATACGTATAAATGGAGGGTGGATCAATCAATCCATAGATGAAAGTTTTCTCCAAGCAATACCCTCTCACAGATGCTTCTAAGTTGACAGGATATATCTGCATTACATGTAAAAGAGAAATTTGGTGCACAGATACTTCAATATAACCTCATAAGCAGCAGAACTGAAAAAGAAACTTTTGACAATGCATCTTTCAACATCTAGAACATGGAATGGATTCTATTACAGAGTAAAGAAGTTCAGTCAGTCCTCCATATCCATGAATTCTGCATTCATGGATCCAACCATCCATCATTTGAAAGTATCCCTGCTCCAAAAAAATGAAAAATAAAAAATAAAATAATAAAATAATTTTAAAAAATTCCAAAACACAAAGGTTGATTTTTCCATTTTGTATATAGGATAGCATTTTACTATACCATTTCATATAATGGAATGTGAACATCCATGGATTTTTGTATCCATGGGGGATTCTGGAACCAAACCCAGTTAATACCAAGGCCCTACTGTATAGCATCAAATATAGTAAACTATATTGGGGATAAGGAGTTAATATTTGGGATGCATCTTGGCCTTTGTGCATTCAGGGCTGGTTCTTCCCTGTGGCAGAGTGAAATGACCAAGGGATAAATCTTGAGGTGAGCCATTGATGAAGAAATGAACTGATGCCTAAATGGTGTAGCATGGTGGAGAACAGACGATAGGCTAGTGGAATATACTTTCTTTATGAACTAAAATCCTAAGATCCACCAAATGAACATATTTGAAAAAGCCATATACATATACAGAACGAATGAATGGATTTTTAGGTCAGACTGAAAATTTAGAGATGTACATTGCAAATATAAAGATTGTACCCCAGGCTGCATCTGCATGGCATATATAATCCAGGTTGACACCACTTTAACTGCCATGGCTCAATGCTATGGAATTCTGGGAACTGTAGTTCTGTGAGACATTTAGCCTTCATTTCCCCAAATTCCATAGCATTGAGCCATGGCAGTTAAAATGGTGTCAGCCTGGATCATTTCTGCAGTGTGGGTGCAGCCCCAGAGAAAAAGACATGTAGATGAACCAGCTGTCTTCATCAATAAATTGATTTTAACTAGTATGTCTTCTTCAAAAAGAAATCTAATTAACTCCTGTATAAACTGATGTAACAGCTACCAATAGTTTTCAAAGAAATTGATAGAAAATGGGAAAAGTAATTAAAAAGTAACAACATTTTGGTAATAATTGGCTAGTATTAAATCCAACATGCTATCAGTCTGAAAAAAAAATCTCACCAAATTTAGTATGTACTTCCAACCAATGAACTCAAATCTACAAATATACTTCTGACAAATATACCATGCCTGGTGTATGAGGAATGTATTGTAGCAGATAAAGAAATAGATCCCAAGACAAAAGATAAAAACAACCAAACCAGACATTACAATACACTGGAAAATAATTTTTTGAAAATGCCAAGAGTTCATCTTAAAAGTAATATGGGAAATTATTATTGTAGGACTCATGCATTAATTTCATGAAACAAAACTTGGGAAATATGTTTTTTGTGTAATATTCTTATATGGAATAGGGTGCCAAAAGCATTCATCAAGTTTTCCATGTGACCAACAAAGCATTAATTTTCATGTGACCCCTCACTCCCTTAAAGAAAACAGAGTTTTTCTCAGACTGAATTAGCATTACAAATACCAAGAAGAAACTATAATATTAATACTACAATCAAACAATGATTAGCAATGTGTGATAAGTTATATGTCAGCATTCCAAAAATGAAAAAAAGTAACACAAGATGGTACACGAAGCATGCTTAATTAACATGGCATAGGGAAGGCCTAACCGAATTTTCCTGATTAAGAATGTTGTCACAACAAATGAAATTTATGGATTTTTGAAAAGAAAAATAAAATAAATCCCGTCCCTTACATTACACTGCGAGAAAGACCGATAGGTGGAATTTATTCAAAAATTGTGAGACCTCATTATGATTGAAGAAAATCCTGCTCCTTACACAATGTCATCAGAGAGTTCAGAGGAAGGATTTTGTTGAAAGGTCATTGGTGGTAAAAATATGTAACTCTGAGACGTGACAGCAGCAATGTTGATTTTTCCTGGCTGATAAAACTTGTGAAAGGTTGCAAGGAGGCCTCTGATGTCACATATAACATTTGGAGAGGTGCACACTGTGCGAGGCAAGAGCATTAATATCAGCACCATTAAGACCATCATCTTTAGCAAACTCTTCTTCCTACTCCAGGAGTATCAGACTTCTAGTCAAGAAGGCCACAGCAATACAGCCAGACTTTTTTGGCTTTTCATTCAGCCACTTTAATGGTTTGAAATAAAGTGCATAAAGTGAAAATGTCTGTGACCAGATGGTTGAAATGCTTCCTGTCTCTATTCTATCTCTGAGCATTTAAGGGGATATTGAAACTATCCATTACACTTGAATCATAGTTTTGCTAGCAATTCCAGATACTACCTAGAGACTGTAAGAAGTAGACATAAGCTTGGCTATTTTGATAAGTGTGCAGGAAATGACCACACAAAACTTGCACTTTATCTGTGATAATAGAGATCTCAAGCCAAGTCTGGACTACATTGTTTGAACCTAGCTGAAATTAGTAGGATATGCCAAGACTTAATACTCCAGTTTATTTCAATGGGAAATAAATTCAAATGACCCAGTCTACTTCCAACCCATTGAATTACCACTCCCCCAAGATTCTTCAAGATAGGCCTCTGCTATGCTTTAAATGTTCAGACTGCTTGATTCCTATTGCTACCATCTCTATCTCTGAAAGGACAGAGGATCTGAAATGTTTCTTCCAGGCAACTCTCTGTGCTATTATTTTCCCCCAGGGAACTCTCCAGGGAACTGGGAAAAAATACCACCATAGGTAATCTGATAATTACAGGGAAGTTAATCCCTTTCCACCTGTCATAACTTCAGTGAAAAATGGAAGACAAAAACATGTTTATCTCATTTCAAATCAGTCTTTCTTCTTTCTTCACAGAGACAAGAAAAGACAATGTGTTCATAATGGATCATAACTTCAAAATATTAAAAGAGGTCTTCAAAATGGGGTTGGAGAGGCATCAGAAAAGTAAGGCCCTCAAAAGCATCATCCTCATCATCCTCATAACAGCCAGTTTCTATATATTCTCCAGTTGTGCTAATCAGATAAACTAAGGGCCAGTAGAGACAGTCTTAAGGACTGGAGTGTGGCTTTGGTGTGGCTTCTAGACTCTTAGGATGCATGTATCATTTAAACAGCATATCTCCAAAGTGACCCAAAACAGCTTTATTTTGTCCTGTCTGTACAGGGCCTAAATAATCAGAGAGTCAATAATTTTCATACATTCTGAGCTGCTTATGACACATGACAGAATAAAATGACCTCACATAGCCTCACTATAGAATATGAAATAAATGAAGAAAGGAATTAATGTCTAAATCAGAGTTGGGCAACTATGCGGGTGGGGTTCATTCCCTCACCTGCACCTGCCAAGAGGTTTGCACCAGCATGTTCCATCTTGTTGGCAGGAAAGTGCAATAAGGCCTTTGCTTGTCTTGCTTTCCAACTTGGCTGAATGGCAGCCATTTTGTACTGAGACTTGTGGTCAGTTCCATTTTGTTCCCCTGCTAGAGTAGAATTACTGTAACTGCAATAATAGTGCCCTGGGATCAACTACGCAGGTGAGGAAATGAGATCAGTAGCCAAACTGGCTGCTGTACCCAAAGAACATCCTCTTGTTTACTAAGAAAGGAATGCTTTTGCTATAGGAAGCAACTTGAATTTGATGATCCCTTTGATCAAAGAAAAACTGGCTCCATCCCAAGCTCCAGATTTGCCACAGATTCAGCTAGCCAAGCACAGCCCGGCTGCATCCTGGGTCTCAGGAGCTTTCTGGCTTGAAAAAACAGCTGTCAAAGTGTGCCTGGGAGCTAGGATGCAGCCGGGGTGCACTTGTCTGGTAAATCTGGCAGCAAATTATGTCAGATAATTCCCACCTGCATCCTGCATTTCTCCTGCATCCTGTTAGGGTGCAGTTGTGTTAAATGTGCATGCGATACGCTCCCTTATCTACACTAGTCAGAATATTCTAGGCTGATTCTGGAGTATTCTGGCCTCAGAGCTCCTTCGGATTTTCCCTGTTACCTCCACATTCTGAAGCAATGTCAGGTGCCTGAATACACACATGCTCCACTGCTGCTGGCACAAATTGTTCCCTTTGAGGTCACAATGAGTCTTCCAGCACCTTATGGTTGGGTGCCTCGTGTCATCAGAAAGAGTGACTCAAGCCAGCGGCTACGGAGCAGGATGGCACATTTATATAAATGTGGGGCACATTTATAGACAGCCACATGATATCACTCCAAAGTGCTCTGGATCTTCCATCTAACATAGGCAAGGATGGGTCAGATTCTGTGCAAAAGTGGCCCTTCCTTGTGAAGACAGTCTGCAATCAAATTGGGGCTTTAGGAGGAAAATGATAGCCAGCCAGGCAGAGAAGACTCTCTCTTGTGTGAGATTAATCACCTCATAGGAATTGACCTGGAGCACATGGTTTGTTTACTGGGTTACAAAAGGTATTTATTGCATGTAGTTCAGTTCCAGCATTGAGGAAGCAAGAGGCTTTAAATGAGGAAAGAGACGTACATGCAGGAGATTCTATGCTATCTAAAATCTCACTTGCCTTAATAGCAAAGAGGGAGAGAAGAGAGAATGGTGAAAATTTCCAGCAGAAATAAGGACTGTACTCTCTTTAAAAGATACATTTTTTTAAACGTGAAGAGTTATAAATATAAGCAGTTCAAATTTACAGAGAGTTTGGTTTTTAAAAAATCTATCAACCAAAAATACTATTGTGATTTTTTTTTTTCAAATGGAATACAAATGCTAATGAAAATCAAAGTATTTACTGACAACAATTTATTTAATAAGAAAAGTTAACAAGGAAAAAAAACACAATAGGAACATATTGGAAAATAGTCTAATCTGCACTGCAGAAATAATGCAGTTTGATACTTCTTGAACTGCTATGACTCAATGCTATGGAATTCTGGGATTTTTAGCTTGTTGTGGCAGGAGAGCTCTGACAGGGAAGGGTAAATATCTTACAAAACTACAAACCCCAGAATCCCATAGCATTGAGCCATGGCAGTTCAAGAAGTGTCAAACTACATTATTTCTGCGGTGCATATCAGACCAATGATACAATGTAAGTCTTAAACTTAAACCAAGAGGAGCACAGGACAGAGCATAATAAATAGGTATACATTTTAGGTCTTAAGTCTCTCTGCAGCTACATAGCCCATGGCAGCTGTAGGCCATCACTCTCTGGCCTACAGGCTCTTCTTATTTGCAGGCTTTGTGCAGGGTATAGATGACAGGTGTGTCCTCACTGCCTTATCTAGTTGGTGCTCTTATTTAGTCTCTCTTTGCTCTACCTAGTCCCTTTCCTCTCTCAGTTCTTTCATTCTTCTTCAGAGTTGCCTATCACGCTTGTTTTCTTTTGAAATTTCCTTATGACAGCTTTTTTGGGGATAAAAAGGACTGCATTCCATGAAAGCTATTGAGGGGCTACATTTGCATCTTCCCTAAAGTGAGTGTGCATCCATCTATTCACATAGGGTTTGTCTACAAAATCTAGAGAAAAAAGAACTTCCCCTTTCCCTTTTTTTGCTTTTAAAACCCAGATCAGTGACAAGGACGCAGCCAAATACTCGATATGAACTATAGGACATATAATTGTCATAGGACTGTTCTTTTTTTCTGTGTTGCTCAGTGAATGTGGCATTATTGGAGTTGCTATGGAAAGAAAAACTGTACCATCACTGATGGCGGAGTCTGGGGTTTCCCATCTGTGTAGACAACCTCATAAACATGCATATCTTTATTCTGCACTGATAACAGCTATACTCTTGGTTTGCACTCTAGATTTAAGAGGAATCTTGCACCTAGTTACAAGTTAGGTATAAACACAGGTAGAAAAACTCTCCCAAACAGTTGGACTTCTGCACAGACAATGTGAAGAAATGTTCGCTGTAATGAAAACAGTTGATCATTCCCAGCTAGAGTAGACCTATTGAATCAATGGATGAGTCAAAATGTATGTGAGCCCAGCTGATGCAATGGTTTTTATCTGTCAGAGCAATACCTATATTATCTATAAAAGTATATGGAGCTACACTGGGAAGAATTCTTAAGATAGGCACCTACATTTGGTAGGGAACTTGGGGGCTGGTTTTTAAACACAGAGAACTGCTTCAGACTAATGACAACCAGTGGTCCATGTTGACAATGTAGTTTGTGACTGGGGTGGCTGATCCCCTTCACAGTGTGTTCCTTCAATAATCCCACCCAGATTTGTCTAAATATGAATACAAAGGCAAAAACTGTTAAAGGGATAATGATATGTAATGTGAGAGAACCTTACAGTTCCAGTAATTTCATTTCCTAGTAATTCCTCATCTTGTAATTTGTACCTGTGAATCCCATTGGTCTTCTAGGGATTGGCTTATGCTGGAAGTAGCAAAAAGTAACCATTATCCTTGTAAAATAATGGTAACTCAACTAGTGGGAATAAACACTAGCCAGAATACTCTGGGAGGCTCCCAGAGTACCCTGGCCCCCAAACTGTCCTGACTTCCCTCCATTACTTGGATACTCTGGAGCAATGCTGGGCAGATGTTTATACAGTGCTACTTGCTGCCACCATGGTTGGCATGAGTCACCCCCTCTGAGGCAGAAAATGAGGCACCTAGCATCAATCACATAGCTGGACATCTTTTAAAACACCCATTGTGGCTGGGCATCTTTTAAAACATTGAGACATCAGAGGGACTGACTGTCACCAATAATAGTGGTGTCAGGTGGCACAGCAGGAAACACACATGGACAGCTATCTGACATGGAGTGCTCTGAATTTCCTTGGATGATCCAGAGCAAAAGATGAGGTGTTTTTTTTTTTTAAAATACCTGATTAAGGCAAGGATGGCTCAGATTTACTGTGGAACTGCCATTTCCATTTGAAGACAGTCTGCAGTTGAATCAGGCATTCTAGCTTGTATTATATGGACAGGCCAACGTGAGGGCAGGGGGAAACTGATCTAAACCATCCATACAGACATGCCCAGGAAGAGAATAAAAATACAAAAAGACAAAGAGAAACAGCAAATGTTCTTGAAGTCTTGGAGGAAGTTTTAAAAACATCCACCAAGCTACTTGAGCATCATATCACCCTACCCCACCCCGGCATTTGAAACATTTTACATTCAGGTGAATTTCACCTTTACTCTGAAGGAAGAAGATGCTTAGGATTATGCCTATTTCCTTGTAATGGAACTAGGTCATAGCTTGTTCTAGTTACCAAGACTCTTTAATTATTTCTCCTTATGAGTTGCCCTTTTTTGTTGAGCTCAGGCCTCAAAACAATGATATAGCATTTGGGGAAAAAGATACAAATAAGTAGCCCAGCAGAGGAGGCCAAGATGGAGAAAATCTCCACGGCCACCATGTATTTTCCTTTTGTACTCAGGTAGGTTGGGACAAAAGACAGCCAAACAGTACAAAACAAAAGCATGCTGAAAGTGATAAACTTGGCTTCGTTGAAACTGTCTGGTAGCTTCCTGGCTAGGAAGGCCACTGTGAAGCTAATGATGGCTAAAATACCCATAAAGCCCAAGACACAATAAAACATGACAGTTGAACCTTCATTACATTCTAGAATAATGTTCTGTGTCAATGAGTGCATGTCATAATCTGGAAAAGGAGGGTAGGTGGCCAGCCACACAGTACAAATTAAGGCTTGAATAAAGGAGCAAGAAAGGACAATGGAAGTGGTCAGTCTGTTCCCAAGCCATCTCCTCATCTTTGATCCTGGCTTAGTGGCCATAAACGACAGAACCACAATGATGGTTTTAGCCAAGACACAAGAAACTGCCACAGAGAAGATAATGCCAAAAGCAACTTGTCGAACGAGGCAAGGTATCTTCTCAGGTTCTCCGAGGAACAGGAAAACACAAAGGAAGGAGAGCAGGAGGGAAACAAGGAGAGTGTAGGTGAGGTTCCGGTTGTTCGCTTTGACAATAGGAGTATCCTGGTTTTTAATGAAGATTTTCAGTATGAGAGCTGTGAGGAAAGAGAAGGAAAGAGCAAGAGTGGCCAGACTGATTCCCAGTGGTTCATGACAAGATAAGAAATGTATAATCTTTGGGAGGCATATATCCTTTCTGTGGTTTGGATATTGATCCTGAGAACATTGAATACATTCAGCCATGTCTGGAAGGAAAGAAAAATTGCTTTTTGAAAGTTGTTCTTTACATTCCAAATTGCTGTTGGAGAGATGATCCTTTAAGGTTGGATTTCCCTTGTCTGAAAATGCTTAGGGCCAGAGGTGTTTTGGATTTTGGATATTTGTGGATTTGGGAATATTTCCATATAGATAAGGAGATACCTTGGAGAGGAACCCAAGTACAAACATAAAATTCATTTGTTCCATACACAGCTTGTATGTATAGCCTGAAAGTAATTTTATACATAATATTTTAAACAATTTTGAGCATGAAACTAAGTGTTTGTGTCATCAGAAAGCAAATGTGTCACTAGCTCAGCCATCCATGTGGGCAATTGCAGATTTTTGGATAAGGGATACTCAACCTGTTTGTTCACAAGCTTATTAGAAATTTCTTTGTGTGGCCTTCCAGATGTTCATGGACTACAAATCCTTTCATTTTTGACACTTGGCTGGGGCTGATGGAAGTTTTAGACCCATAGATTTACCACCTCATTCTAGAAAAAGAAATATTTAGAGCAACTTCTAGAAAAAGCTTAGTGAAAAAAACCCTCACTCTATTCCAATCTGAATAGATTGTTGGCAGTCATCCCCTCCCCCAAGAGACAATGGGGCTTTCTAGATTGGCAAAAAGAAGTGTGTTCATGGCTGCATGAAACTCTAGATGAGAAAAAGGGAAATTGTGCCATGAAAACACTTTTTTTGCATTTTAGGGGAGAAGAAGCGCCTTTTAAAAGGTGCTGGTTTTCCCAGCTTCTTTTTTAAAAACTGCGGAACAGCGCAGCTCCATCTAAAGGCTGTGGTGCAGCTGCTAAGCATTAAGGAAAAGGCAACTTCATGTCACACTTTCCTGCCAATCTAGAAAGCCCCATTGTAACACATTATTGTTTGCTTTACACAGGGTTTTACATGAGAGCTGAAAGACAGCCACATTTATATCTGATTTCCCCCCTTATTTATCCATTCCTACCAAATCTGAGAATTTGGATATTAGTTATCACTCCCAGAATATTAGTGGCAATGGGCAGGGAGATGCCCTGTGTACATGCCTCACTTACCTGTCATATTTGAAATTTTCCCTTCTGGACAGTCAGCACAATCATAGCAGCAAGAATGCTTCTCGTTTTTGTCCCCCGCTTTCTTTTTTTCTTTATGAGAGCCTGAATGGCAATAATCATTACACAGAGAAAGGGGCTGCACCTATCCAAAATGACAGAATAATGGGATTTATTACTCATTGAGAAAATACATTTGGGGAGGTTGTATCTCTTGAGTAGATCTTATAAATTTTAGAAATGGGCTGATGCTAAAATGACTAATCAGTATCAACTGTAAGGAGATACAGTATGTCATGTATCCAACCATGCTTCAGACAGCTATTGCCACCATGGATTTGAAATTTTTTGATGTTTTTTTTCAGGGTATGTGACCATGTTCTAGAAGAGTTACAAATTTACATTTCAGCAGCATCGGTGGCAGGCATCTTCAGAAAATGCATTACTAATTACACATAGCAGACTAACTGAGGGTGCATCTACACTGTAGAAATAATGCCTAATAATGAAAATTTATAATGTGTTCTCTGAAGATGCCAGCCACAGATGTTGGTGAAATGTCAGGAATAAACTCTTCTAGAACATGGCCACATAGCCTGAAGAACCCACAAAAAACTACAGATGCCGGCCATGAAAGCGACTTCACATCACTTTGAAATTTTATTGCCTATAATTTACTGCCTTTTGACCCCAGTCCTTACATGGCCAAGAAGCAGAGTGGCCTCCATTGATATCCCTCCTTTGTTTAGTACTTGGATGGGAGACCTCCAATGAATACCAGACACTGTAGGCCATATTTCAGAGGAAAGAAATTGGAAAACCACTTTTGAAGATTTTTTGCCTAAGGAAACCCTATGAAAATATGAGGTCACTATAAGTCAACAGACAAAGTGAAGGCATACGCATACACACACAACTATACACACAAGCTATCTCAATTTTCAACATCTCAAAATGAGTTACTATATTTCATTAAGGGCATAGAGCCTACCTGGTTGAATCTTTTGGGCCATTCAATACCTTTTTCAAAAATAGTGAACATTTTTCCCAGTGTGTCTATTTTTCCAATTTTCACTCTATCAAACGATTGGTTTGGGAATGTGACCCAATTTATAATATCAAATCCAGCTGCTAAAGATCCATTTTCATCAAAGGAAACTCTTTCTCCAGCACTGTTGTTAAATGAAACACGTTTCAGAAAGTGGTGGATCTAAATCCAGGAAGAAGAAAATAAAAGTGATACAATGCCTAGGATAGTGAAACAGAGACCAAAACAATGATAATAATCTCTGACAACTGAGAATTATCATTTTCTGCTTCCTTTAGGGATGGATAAATTTTTAACTTTCAAATTTCTCCCACGGAGATAAATCTCAAGGGCTGGCATTTTGCTTAGATCTTACAATTTTGTAAATGATCTTACTGTGGGCAACACTGAACTAAATAGCTTTGTCATGTCTGGGGCTGCCATGATGTTATAAAGTATGGACATCTATTGCCCAGTGTTAGTCAATGGAGTGACTGATATTCCATAGGCACCAATGAGGATTGGGGATCTTCTCATTGGATATTAGGATACCAGCTAGAAAGTACCAAACCACAATGGGATCATCCAATGCACACCAGGAGAGCTTGATGTAACTCAAAAGTGAACAATGCACATTGGAAGTGCCCAATGTACATGAGAGCACACTTGCTGGAGCCCAAATGTGCATCTTTGCAATTGACTAAAATAGTTCATTGTATTTTTGTTACATAGCTATGGATTCATAAATCTATGAAATACAGATTGTGATGTAAGATCCTGGCTATCATTTTTTAAATTCAGTTTCCAAAGCAATTTGTGCCTCTTGGTACATTTTTTTTAAAAAAAAATCCAAACCAAAACAAATAAATTTATATTGTGGTTTTTGTTATTCTTATTGTTAATTTATTTATAGCCTGCCAAGATGGCTTAGAAAAGTGAAAACAAATATATTTTAAAACAGTTACAAAAAGAGAAGCAAAAAAATATTTTAAAAATTAATATTGTGTGACTCCAAGTCATTTCTGACTTATGGTGACCCTAAGGTGACCCTATCGTGGGTTTTTCTTGGCAAGATGCTTTCAGAGGAGGTTTGCCATTGCCATTCTCTATGGCTGAGAGTATGACTTGCCCAGTGCCACTACCTAGAGTTAAAACTCTTTCAATCAGATTAGTCAAAACACAAAACAGTTTTTAAAAAATCAGCAGAACACTTTGGGAACAGTACTCCATTAAAAGCCTTTGTAGTCAGTTTCTAGAAAGCCTAGTGGAACAGAAAGGTTTTCACTTATCAATGTAATGACAGCAAGGGAGGAAACATCCACAGCTTCCATAACAAGGGATCTCACAACTATTTGCCCTAACAAGATTCAATATTGACAGCTACTTCCAGTTTGGAGAGAACCATGCCTTCAAGGTACTTATTCCTGCTAAGGAACCTATGAAAGCCACCAATGTCCTCTGCCTGAATAGGTGAATTAATCTGCTTTACTCTGTTTCCATACATAATTTATTTTAACATACCCAGTGCTTTACACTGAGAAATTTGTGAATTTTGAAAAGTTCTTCAAGACTGAATAAAGTTTTACTCATCTCTACTATTTCTTCATTTATTTAATTTGCCACCTTTCTCCCAGAATGGGACCCAAGGTGGTTTACAGATAAAACAGGTTGAAACTTCCAAAATATTATTTTTTAAAAAATTAAAAACACTTTATTAAAACAGTATAAACCTCAAACAAAGACATATTTGCATGCTAGCAAAAGGAAAACAGGGAGAGACATATTAAGGATAGATAATTTGAATACAATATCATTCACTATCTCATTCTCCAAACTGATAATTCTGTGCAGAAGGGACTACTGGGAAGCTGTTGGAGTGGCAAAGAGAAGATGTCCTCCAACTGCCCTCCAAGCACTGCAAAACAGACCCCATGTAACCCTAGGAAATACACATGTAAAGGGAAAAAAATATAAAATCATGAAAGAAACACTTTCTCCAGCGCACAAAGTATAATGTCACATAGCTCGTTCTACTGATGTAACGTCACCAGAACTAAAATGAACAATAACTTCTAGTATTTTATTAAACTGGGTAAGAATATTAGCTTCAAAAATGAAGCTATAACAGATGAAACATAAGACACTGCTTTAAAAACAAAAAAACAAAAAACTAAGCCTGGCATTTTGACATCCCAAACATATTGCTTCTTCAAGACTTCACCTGCCATGGCTTCAGATTCAGAAGGTGTGATTTGCCTCCATCTCTCTTTGCTTTGTGCTTGGATGCTGATAAATTGATAGAATCCAGCGCATGAGCTAGAGCATAAAGAGCATTATAGATGCTGTAGCTGTGGCCTGTCATGCTCATTTCAAAAATAGATGAAGGGAGAGACTCTAGTTTCTCCTCTCCAGTGCAGATATTGCTACCCATATTGTCTTCTCCCTTAACAGGGAATGAGCAGTCAAATGAATGTTCCCAGAAAGCTCTGCTAAAACCATCTTCTTCTGTCGAAGTAGGATTTCTGGTTTGAATAAATTTCTGGAATCCCAACAACTCCTTTGACTGCATTGCAAACAAAATAGACCCATGAATGAATTCTGTGCCCCAACTGTTCGGAAAGGGAAATGATGCAAGATCCATTTGAGCCGTCATAATCCACACCTTGGTCATCATTTTTACACCTTCACTTTCTGTGAACTGCAGCATCATCCTGAAAATTATCATGGTTTGAATTTCGCCATGTACAACCAAAGCATTGGCAGTGCTGTTCATCACCACCTTGACAATTTTTACCCAGTCTTCCATTTGAACGCTAGCTTCAGAAAAAGCTGATGGTGGAAATCTTCTTATGAAATCAAAGCAGATTCTTCTTTGGGAGAACTTGGGAACAACATGCTGTACAAACCACTCTCCATTGTCATCATCCAGATAAAGTACCCCCGTCCACATCCACCCAAAATGAAGCAACAATTGTAAAATCCCCTCATATTGAATGGCTACATTTGGAAACATCTGGTGAAAGAATGCTCCTTGGGGGATTGTGTCCAACATTAATGCAGAACCGTATGTGAGCTAAATCAATGATTCAAGAGGAAACGAGAAAGGATACCATCAAAGTACGCCAAAAATTGGGGGGGGGGAACACAATCCCAACAACCAAAGAGTGGCTAATGGACCTATTTGAAATGGCAGAGATGGACAAATTGAGAGAATTTGGGAAATTATGAATATGTTTAGACAAAAGTAATGTATACACTGGTCCCTCCACATTCATTGGGGTTAGGGGAGAAGGACACCTATAAATGTGGAAAAACCACAAATTAAAAAAAACACAACTATTCTTTTTACTTAAGAAAACACCTTACTTGGAATCTCCAGGTCCTCCACTGCAACTCTGTGGTCAACACCTGCCAGAGGCTGATAATAGAATAATGGTGGGGGACCTTCAAATTCCTAGAGAAGCTTACATCCCTGCCTGGATGTTTAATGTTCTTCTGTTGCCTCTTTCACTACCATCAAAAACTGACTTTTCAGAGTTTTCAAAGCTGAAAATGCTGACTGGATTTAAAACAGCAGTAAAGACATATATCTTCTGGCAGGCATATCCAGACAATTTTAAATCAAGATTTTAAAAATCTCTATAAGAACTCTTATGAGTGTATTTTAATAATTTTATAGGATTGTGTTTTAACTATGGGTTTAAGTATTTTTAATTGTTTTTGTATTTTAACATGCTGTACCCACCTCAATGATGACGATGATGACTGGGTTGTATTATTATTATTATTATTCATCATCATCATCATCATCATCATGAAAGGGTTGTAATAGCCCCATTGTATTCTGCCACTATCCAGGCTTCAAGTTAAATTTTCAGTTTTCAGTTCTGGGGGGCTCTTTGTAAGAGGGTTATAGACAAGTACCTATTTCTATTTATTTATATTCTTAGGAACATAATGTTAACGTCTTAGCGATAAGTATTTTGGAAAAGCCCAATACTTGACAAAATAGGAAAAAATGTCTTGATGGTAAGAGATGTTCAACAGTGGAATATGCTCTCCTGGAATGTAGTAGAGTCTTCTTCTTTGGAGATTTTTAAGCAGAGGCTGAATGACCATCTGTAAGAGGTGCTGTTGATTATGTATTTCTGCATGTCAGAATGGGGTTGGATGGATGGCCCTTGGGGTCTCTTCTAACTCAATGATTTTATGTAGCTGGCAACATTGCGGAGAAGGGCAACGGGGATGATAAGATGTATGGCACGCAAAACATATGAGGAATGGTTGAAGGAGCTGGGCATGTTCAGCCTGCTGAAAAGAAGACTGAGGGGTAATACGATTGCTTTCTTTAATTATCTAAAGGGCTGTCACAGAGAGGTGGATGGGCCAATGGTTTTAAGTTACAGAAGGGTAGATTTTGATTGAACATTAGAAGGAAGGTCTTGAGGGTAAGAGGAGGTTGGCAATGGTAACAATTACCTAGAGAGGTGGTGGGGTCTCTTTCTCTGGAAGTCTTCTAACAGAAGCTGAATAGCTACCTGCTGGGGATGCTCTAGCTAGAGTTCCTGCATTGAGCAGCAGGCTAGACTCAGTGGCCTAGGGAGCCTCTTCCAACTTTATGAAATTTTGAATATGTGCTAGAGGATGCTATAAAAGTTTATTTGGTCAAGCATTGGGCTTTATTACAGAACACTTTTCCAATTTTTTGTCTGTATTGAGACACTGACATTATGTTCATAAGAAGATCAATTAAAAAATAGGTGCTTGCTTCTCTTTTAGTGCACTAGCCCAGAAGTTAAGTCAAAATATGGCATTTTATTTCACAAGGCACTCATTCTCCCTCCAAATTTTTCAACTGGCAGTCAATGTTCTCAGGATCCTTAGCATGCTTAATCCACTTGTGGGATTCCCCCCCCCCCTTTCCTTTTACACATTTACCTGATCTGCAGTTTCCAGAATTAAATATAGACCAATATCTAACATTTCTGGACATTCGCTTGAAAAACAATGACAACAATATAAAGAATTATTGGAACATGGATACATTTTTAAAACATGTGAAGCAAAATTAAAAATTTGGAAAAAAAAGTTGTCAAGATTATTCTGCAGTTTGGTCTTTCAGTGCAGCAGCCAGAACCTTACAATGTGTTTCCAATATCTTTCAATGCTCAGAAAAGCTAGATTTTGTTTTTTTAGAGAAACTTTCCAAGCACCATCTACTGACCGAAGGCCAAGACTAAAGGGAGGAATAAATTATTTGTGTTGAACTCTGGTCTTGAAATTAAAGTCACCTTGTGTATGAATGTAACCCAAAAGAATGTTGAGTATCTTTCAATATTCATACTGTTCTGTCTACACTGGCACAGTGAAACCCAGAGTATCTTGGTCCTAGAGTTGAAAAGGCCCTATGTTCTTCCATATGTCACTTTTCTCCAATTTACCTGATCAAAGCATTCAGCCCCACGGTTATCATATGGTCTGTTTGCACTGCTTGGCCTCTGCATTGTCCGATCTTCCCACTGAGGGGGAGAGGTCATTTTATTTGCCATCTGTAGACAGGGCCCTAGTTGGATTGATAAACTACCAGCTCCATGTTAAATGAACGGGTTATTTTCATAGAATCATAGAGTTGGAAGGGACTACAAGGGCCATCCAGTCCAACCCCCTACCATGCAGGAACTCTCAGATCAAAGCACCCCTGACAGATGGCCATCCAGCCTCTGCTTAAAGACCTCCAAGGAAGGAGAATCCACCACCCTCCGAGAGAGTGTGTTCCTCTATCGAACAGCCCTTACTGTCTGGAAGCTCCTTCTAATGTTGAGGTGGAATCTCTTTTCCTGCAATTTGCATCCATTGTTCTGGGTCCTAGTCTCTGGAGCAGCAGAAAACAAGCTTGCTCCCTCCTCAATATGACATCTCTTCAAATATCTAAACAGGTCTATCTTATCACCTCTTAACCTTCTCTTCTCCAGACTAAACATACGCAGCTCCCTAAGGCATTCCTTATAGGGCACAGTTTCCAGACCCTTCACCATCTTAGTTGCCCTCCTTTGGACACACTCCAGTTTCTCCACATGCTTTTTCAAATGTGGTGCCCATAACTCGCTGGGGCCTGACCAAAGCAGAACAGAGTGGCACTAGTACTTCCTTTGATCTAGACACTGTACTTCTATTGATGCAGCCTAAAATCACAGTGATATTGCAGAAAAATGTAGAGAGATTTTGTAGCACCTTTGAGACTAACTGAAGAAAGAAGTTGCCAGCATGAGCTTTTGTAGGCACAAGTCTACTTTCTCAGATATAGTCTATGAAAGCTCATGCTGCTTCTTTCTTCAGTTAGAACGTTATCAGACGACGGAAATTGGAATGGCAAGCAGAACACAATCATGGGGTTTCACATTATTGCATTTGAGTGTATCTCACGAGATTTTGGGCAAAAGGTAAGTCATTCCGAATGCAATCATGGGTTTCACGTTATTGCGTATTAGAGTATCTCACGCAATTTTGGGCAAGGGAAAGTCATTTTTGGGCAATGGGAAGTCATTCTGAATGCATTCTGAATGCAATTAGAATTCATGTAAATTCGCTAAACTAGTAAATTTATGTGAATTCGAATTGGCTCCATTCGAAATAGAGAGAAATTCCTCCCATCTGATAAACTCCTTAGGCTCAAAGGTGCTACAAGATCTCTTTACATACTGGTTCTATAGACTAACAGCTATATCTTTGAATTCTACCATTGAAGAACCTATGTATTTCTTTTTTTGATCCTTCTGTTCAGACCATGAAAGTTCAAAATAAGAAGACTGGATATATTATTATTGCATTTTAAAAGTCAATGTTTGCACACATGACTTACCTGTGGAAGCTTGTAGATTGACAGAATGGTGGCCATGTTGAGACCAACATCAGAATTAGGTCCTCCAATAATTGATAGCACATTGTTCAGAACATCACACTTGTAGTTAGGGAATAACTGGCCCTTTGTAGAGAGAAGTTCCATCGAGGCCAGGTAAATTGTGGGTGCACGGAAATCATTATTATACACATTGATGCCCAGGGTGACGTTGGATAAGAGCTGTGGATTTTCATTGATTTCGTTTAAAGCAAATTGCAAGGCCAGGATGTGCTGATAGTGTTGTTTCAGGACCCTACAATGTAATCAGTTGCTGCATTGTAATGTTAACATTTTGAATTTTAAATCAATATTATTTTACTAAACATTTTCCACTCAATGAACTGACACTAATAGCCACACCAAGCCTTGCCATGTCTCTTGACATTAATGCAAAAGCAACATTCTTTATGAGTTTTTCACAATATGACTAGTAAAATATTTGAAAGCAGATAATATACAGTATTGTATTTTATTTTAAGAAAAGGATTTGTAACCTCTTTGTATATTTTGGCCCTTTCAACATTTCTAGTTTATTTCCTCTTAATTATGGAAATTTGGAATATGTCCTGTTTCAGTGAAAGATAAATGCTTTATAATATGCCAGAGTGCACATGTAAGATTGCAAACACGAAAACATGATGTGAGAATCCTTTAATGCTTGGTTTATGGCACATACATCAGAACCATGTTACTACTAAGGCATCATCACCTTGCTCATATGATCATGAATAAACAGAATTATATGTTTGAACAAACACACCATGCAAAGGAATCTCTCTCACATAATTTGGAAGCTTTTCAATACATTACATTAAATTTTTTTTGAGGTTTGGGCTTCACTCACACAGAGGCTGCATCAGCACTGCAGAAATAATGCAGTTTGATACCACTTTGACTGTCAAGTTTCTTTTGTTGTTTTTGTGGCAAATCTTTTTAGCTGTGGGTTTTACATTACTTTAATATTGTGAACACTTTACAGATTGACTATCCCTTATCTGAAAATCCAAAATGTGAAATGCTCCTAAGTCCAATTTTTTTCCCCAGGAGTAGCTGAGATAGTGACACCTTTGCTTTCTGATGGTTCATCATACAAAAACCTTAGTTCATGCACAAAATTATTAAAAATAATATAAAAATATTATTAAAATATCATATAAAATTACTTTCAGGCTATTTATATAAACTGCAATATAAATGAATTTCATGTTTAGACTTGGGTCCCATCTCAAACATATTTCATTATGTATATACAAATATTCCAAAATCCAATAAATAAAAAATTGAAAAGACTCCTATTTCCAAACATTTCAGATAAAGGATACTCTACCTGTAATTCATTTAAATTTTGGCTTTTGTATGTTCTTAGCTATATTGTACTTGCTTTGAATTGTAAACTGCATTGAGTCCCAGTTCTGGGGGAAAGGTGGGATATATGTAAAATTTGAAAGAACCAAAAATTTAGAAACATTGAATAAAATCCATAAAAGACACTTGAGCCATATCTAAAGTATTCAGTAAATGAATGGTTTACAGACAAAATGCCCAATGTGTTTTGGCCTGTGTCTGCTTTCAAAGAATTTCTTCAAAGGCTGATATAAAAATCAAGCAAACAGGTATAGTACACCAGGTGAAATTCTGGTGAACTAGAGAAGACTTGTAATGGAAATAGTTATATTGATCCCACTTGCATAGAACTATATATTTCTTAATAACTTACAAAATAGCTGATCCAGAGACAATAAAACAAAACAACGAGAGAACAGATGTGTGATAGGTCAAGTCAAAAATAATGAAAAACAGCCTAGCACACTATAGCTTTGCTGGGAATTTTTTACTGAGCAACTGATACTCTTTATAGAAAATCAGCTTTGAATATATCTCATTCTATGAGGAATATCAGCTGAATTAAGACTACATGTACTGGGAACCATCACCATTGTCATAGTGCTAAGAATGACAGTAAGAATAATTGATACATTAAGCATAGATGGAGTATAATTCTATTATATATACAAATAAAAAGAGATAAAAGATTCACAAGTTATTTCCCCCAATGCTCTATGTAAATTGTAGCCCTAGAAGCAACCCACCAAAGAATAATATCAGGGCAGATAAATGTTATGTTTAAGAAAACCCAGCTCCTTACACAAGGTCACCCAAGAGCTCTGGAGACGGGCGCGCTTCAAATTTTGTTGGATTTAAAAAACAGAAGGTCTGAGAAATAATGCCAGCAACTAAGAGATCTCCTGGCTCATAATACTTGTGATGAATAGGAAGAGGATCATTGAGACTACATCTAAAAGCAGGACCATTGCACACTGCTTGGGGAAGCAGCACTAATACCAACATGGCTAATACCACCATCTTGCATGGAAGTCTTCCTTCTAGAACCAAATCTCTTATTCCATCATTGACACCAGAGTGTTGCTGAATGGGAACAGTCTGATTTGAATTGTCACTCACTCGTATGACTGAAGCCAGACCTCACATGTGTAACAACTTTCAGCAATGAGGCATTGTCTGTCTCAAGTCCTAGATCTGAAAGGCACAATGGGTATTAAAGGCACTCTGGTTTGTTGTGTTGCTAAGCGGTTGCCAGAATTCTCTGGAGGGCTGACAAAGTAATCATAGTTAATTTCATAATTTCAAAGGTATTGCTCACTTTGAGTTATGGTCTCTCTAAGTCTGAAGAGAAAAACATGTTCATTACATCTCAGAAGAACTCAACTTAATTCTTCCTTGGTGGGATGTCAAAAGATGCCATGGGTTAATAGCATGTTCAAGTGCATGCATGTTCGTATATTACACATGACTACAAGTAAACTCATATGTTACACATCTTGAAAAAGTCTTGACAAAAGGAAAAGGGCATGTTTCAAAAGAAGAACCCAGGCTGCTGCAACACTGTAGAAATAATTCAGTTTGACTCCACTTTAACGTCCATGGCTCAGTGCTATAGATTTCTGGGATTTGTAGTTTGGAGGTGCACCAGAGCAGGGTAGGTGAAATAGTTCACAAAACTACAGATCCCAAAATTCCATAGCATTGAGTCCTGGCAGTTAAAATGATGTCAAACTGCTTTATTTCTGCAGTGTGACATAAGCCCCTGTCTACCTGATACTCATCAACAAATCTGGAAAACACTTTCCACGTGTTCCAAATAAGGCCACATATCTTAAAATGAAATGAGCTAGCTATTATAACTAAAGTGAAAACAACTATCATGAAATTAACTAGTTTTCCTGCTGCTGTCTCCAGACATCTGTAACTTTCTGCTAACCACCTGGAAAGTTAAAAACAAACCAAAAAAGTTCAACTTGTATTGATCCAGAAGTGCCCCAGGTTAGTGCATCTGTGATCTTTATGCACAGGGATCAGAATTCTTGAAATGAGAGTCACACATCAACCAAAAGAGTAGTGTTCCTGGATGAGGATATCCAGGTGACAATGGTTCATAACTGGCAAAACTCTGACCAGGTTACTATAATTTGTTTGTGTGGGGCTGCCCTTGAAGATGATTCCAAATTGTGCTGGCTGCCTCTTTGATGGCTGCAAGCCTGTAGGCTGGCTGTGTATTTTTTATTCAAACCCAGTTTAAGGTACAGTTCAAGCCTTACATGGCTTAAGAACCATTGGTGGAAGCAATTCTTGCTACATCCATCTAACAAGATGAAACTTCGAATTCATGGTACCACTACTTTGGAATACCCTCACCATGTGGTGCACTTGGCACTAACATTACATTTTATGATGGGTCAAAGTGCAATCTATAGGTGAGTGGCATCACTAGGGTGCTAACTCATGGTGTCACCTTCCCCACGGTCTATGTCTTGGCCTTCCTCCCCTGCCATTGCAGAAGTGAGGAGTAGGCCCGATACATGTGAGGAGACAGGTGCCTAGGCCAGGTGAGGCAGGTAGTAGGCTGGTAGGTGGGCTTTATTTTCCTTCTGGGCCAAAGGGGAGAGGCAGAGCCAGGGACCAGACCAGGTCTAAACACATCAAGGCAGAATTCCAGGAGTCCAAGGGTTCAGAAGCAGGAGACAGATGAAGTCTGAACATAGCAAAGCTAACAAGACAAAATGCAACTGGAGCATACAGGCAACACAGAAGACTATGTTGTTGTGGCAATGGCTGAGAGGCCAATGCAACCCTTAAATGGCTATACCTGCAGCTGTTCCAGCTGTCCTGCATGGGTAGGGCCAGGTGTGCCTGCTGGCTAGCTCTGATCCTTCCAGGACTGTGGCAGCTTGGGCCTGGTCCTGCAAAGATTTTGGTAACAAAGGACTCCAGCAGCCAGAAATCTCATCCTGCCATGACTTACACAGGCAAACCCAGGAGGCAAGTGCTCTACGATCAGGCAACATATTGGGCCAACTTACAAAAGCTTTCTTTCTTTTTAATATAATAAAAAATCTTCATGTGGTGTACAAAATATATTATGACATCTCCACTGACCATCTTTCTGGAATTTCTAACATTTTCACTGGTTCCACATTTCCCTTCCAGGCAAAATGGTGATGGAGAAATAGGTGAGTCTACATATTTTATGATATTTATAAATTAAAAGCAGCCTTCAGTCCCTAGCAATGACTGAAATCTTTCATAGAGCTGTTTTGTAGTGTGCCAAAAAGCACCAGGTGATCCAGTAACAAGTCTACTATTCATTCACTTATGCCTCAGATGGGGTTTAGATTTTCTTTACAGGAGCAGACTGAAAGGTCAAGGGCCAGTTTCCTCTAATAATAATCTAAGGTTGTTGAGGGGTACATGATCTCTTCATCTTTTTCATGCATATTTAAAATGTATACTCCAGGATCCAGTGAGTAGTTCCAATTTTTCTTGGAAGGACAAACTCAGAAGTGGAGCAAGGGAATGCCTGTTTAACCTCATGGCAGTTGAGAGAAGACATGGGAAGGGCCCTTCTCAGTTGTTGTCCCAAATTGTGAAATTCACTTTCTCATGAGGTTCAGTCAGCTCTCTCCTTGCAGCTTTTCCACCAGCAGGCAAAGGCATTTTTCATTTAGGCAAGCCTTTGGAGCTTAGTGCACAGCAGATAAAGCGACTTACTGCTTCCAAATTCAAACCAAATTCAGGCTGACATCTGTTGTTATTGCATGGCTTTTGCCCCCAAAATAGCCATCTGGGTATAGCCCAGCTCCAATACTGATCCCTGAACTTGCTTCAGCAGACATTTTTCAAAGTCGGAAAGCTACCAACTTGGCTTCATTGAAACTGTCTGGTAGCTTCTGGCTAGGAAGACCAATGTGAGGCTAATAGTGGCTAAAATACCCATAAAGCCCAAGACAAAGTAAAACATGACAGTCGAACCTTCATTACATTCTAGAACAATGTTCCCTGTCATTGAAAGCATGTCAAAATGCGGAAATGAGGCATAATGACCAGCCACATGGTACAAGTTAAGGCTTGAATAAAGGAGCAAGAAATGATAATGGAAGTGGCCAGTCTGTTCCCAAACCATTTCCTCATCTTGCATCCTGGTTTGATGGCCATAAAAGACAGAACCACAATGATGGTTTTGAGCAAGACAGAAGAAACTACCACAGAGAAGATAATGCCAAAAGCAACTTGTTGAAGGAGGCAAGGTTCCCCGAGGAATAAGAAAACAAAGGAAGGAGAGGAGGAGGAAAACAAGTAGAGTGTGGGTGAGTTTCTGGTTGTTTGCTTTGACTATAGGAGTATCCTGGTGTTTAATGAAGATTATCAGTACAAGAGCTGTGAGGAAACAAAGGAAAGAGCAAGAGTGACCAAACTGATTCTGAAGGGATCTTCATAAGACAGGAAGCTTATATCTTTTGGGAGGCAAGCATCTTGTCTGTGGTTTGGATATTGGTCATTAGGACATTGAAAACAGTCATCCATGTCTATGGAAGGAAAAACCATTGCTTTTTGATATACCCATCAAGCTTTTACATTCTATTGCTGCGTGAGGGCTCATATATCAATGTCTAAGGGTGCATCTGCAGTGGAGAAATAATGCAGTTTGACATCACTGTACCTCCATCCTACAGAATAATGGGGTTTGTAGTTTTACAAGGTCTTGTCTTCCCAAAGAGTGCTGGTGCCTTACACAACAACAAATCCCAGGATTCTGTAGGATGGAGTCATGACAGTTAAAGTGGTGTCAAACTGCATCATTTCTGCAGTGTAGATTTGCCCTAATATGCAAGTCACACATTATATGAATTTCTTGTGTTGTCTAGAGCATGTTTGAAGCATTCTGGTGAAATAAAATTATAGCAGCATTCAAAAATATTAGATACAGCAGTGTGGCAGAAAGAACAGAGGGTGCTTCTTTTACGTGTTCCGGGGATGGACCAAGCTCTCACTTTTTGCCACTCTGTTCCAAGTGTACATATTCCATCTTAACTTTCTGATTTGAGATCTTTCCTTGCATTCAAAGTGTGGGCCACAACATAGACACCATTATAGATGCTACAGCTGTGGCTACTCATGCTCATTTCAAATACA
The DNA here is from genome assembly GCA_034509955.1 of Urosaurus nigricauda. Lineage (NCBI taxonomy): Eukaryota > Metazoa > Chordata > Lepidosauria > Squamata > Phrynosomatidae > Urosaurus > Urosaurus nigricauda. The sequence goes on from JAOEGL010000006.1 coordinate 7,594,062, forward strand.
GATGTAGGGAGAGGCCAGTGTCTCCTCCATGGTGCAGATTGTACTACTCGTTTTGTGTGTTTCAGGAGGAGGGAACAATCAGCCAAAGGCTTGTTCCCAGAAGACCCTGCTAAAACCATCCTCTTTTGCAAAAGTAGGATTTCTGTTCTGAATAAATTTCTGGAGGTTTGGCAGCTCCTTTGAGTGTATTGCAAATAAGAGAAATCCATGAATAAATTCTGTGCCCACTTTGCCTAGAAAAGGAAATGATGTGAGATCCATCTGGTCTGTCAAAATCCACACCTTGGTCTTTATTGCTATGTCTTCTTCTTCTGATAATTGCAACATAATTCTAAAAAATAATCATGGTCTGGATTTTGCCATGTACAACCAAAGCATTGGCAGTGCTGTTCATAAGGACCTTGATTATTTCTACCACTTAGGCATTTCAGCATGCAGTTTGGAAAAAGTTATTGGTGGGAATTTTTCTACGAAGTCAAAGCAGATGCCTCTGAGGGAAAAGTTGCAAAGAACGTTTTGGACAAACCATTCTCTGTTTCCATCATATGTATTGGCTCTATATTTTCTTTTAACTGATTTTATGGGATGTGTTATATTATTTATTGTTGTTCTTCACACTGATCCACAAGGAGAGAAGGGTGAGATATAATGCTGATGATGCATTGTCCAATTGATGACACATAAAACTACACACATTTCTGCCGATTTAAAATCCATACTTTAATATCATAAATGGTTATGCCACTCATATTTGCTTGTGCTACTTTGATGGATTTAAAGTTCCTCAACCCAATGATGAGCAGAAGTTGGTTAGATAGCTGAGATCTACTGTGTGCCTAATACAGTAGAGACTGTTCATTTTTATTGAGTTAAAGTTTGAAGGTCACTTAAAAAGTTATTCATGGGACAGAGAAAAGCTTAGAGTGAAGTTAGCAGGTGGTTTGTGCTACAATTCACAGGTCATTGTGTGACACAAAAGCTTTCATAGATATTCCCTTTAGGACTCGTCACTCATGCATTCAAAGATAACCCAACATGAAATGGGCCATTTGAAAATTCACAGTGATTTGTCCTGGATAAATCCTATGGAGATGGTGATATTTTCCAGGACACATGTAGAGCTTATCTCATGGACAAAAAACCCGACTGCACCCCGGGAGCTTTCCAACTTGGAAATGTGGCCTCCAAAGCACACCTGGGACCCGAGATGCAGCTGGTCTACACTCACCCAGCCGGATTGGTGGTGAATTATGTGCAATAATTCCCACCTGCATCTCACATCCCAGCTGCATCCTGTTGGGCTTTAGAGCTTCTTCTTTTTTCCTTTTATAAGGAAGAAGGTGAAGGAGAGAGGGATCAGATGAAGGAGATATACCACAAACAGTACTATAATATATATCTGGGACAATAGTGAGCAACTGAGATATTATGAATCAGGCTTCAAATTTGGAAGGCTTCAGATTCAGCTGGTTCCTAAAATGTGGCTATCCTCCCCCCCTCCCGCCCTACCCTAATATGAAGCTCAACACCATCTGATGAAATTCCTGTAAAACCAAGATAACAGATAACAAGTCTTGAAAGTTGATTTCATATTTCATTACATACATTTCTCAGTTAAAAATTTCTTTTTTTTAGGTTCCCTTTTCTATTAAGATCTGGCCTCAGCAAAATGAGATAACATTTTGGAGAAAAAAATCCACCCAAGCAAGCCAGCACTAGAAGTCAAGATGGAGAAGACCTCCACAGCCACCATGTATTTCCCTTTGGTACTTAGATATGTTGGAACAAATGAAAGCCAGACGCAGCAAAACCTGAACATACTGAAAATGATAAATTTGGCTTCATTAAAACTGTCAGGCAACTTCCTAGCTAAAAAAGCCACAGTAAAACCAACAATGGCCAGAAAACCTAGGAAACCCAAGACACAGTAAAACATGGTAGTGGAACCTTCATTACACTGTAGTACAATTTCTTCAGCCATTGAATGCATATCAAAGTTTGGAAATGGGGGAGAGATTGCCAGCCAGACACTACAAATTGCTGCTTGTATAATGGAGCAAGAAAGAACAATAGAGTTAGACAGTTGTCTTCCCACCCATTTTCGCATCATGGAACCTGGCTTGGTAGCCATGAAAGCTACAACTACAATGATAGTTTTGGCCAATATGCAAGAAACTGCCACTGAGAAGATCATGCCAAAGGCTGTTTGTTGAAGGAGGCAGGTCACCTTCTTAGGCTGCCCTATAAATAGGAAAATGCAAAGGAAAGAGAGTAGAAGGGAGATGAGGAGAGTGAAGGTCAGGTTTCGGTTGTTAGCTTTGACTATGGGGGTGTCTTTGTGCTTTCTGAAGATCCAAAGCTGTGATGGAAAAAAGGGCAAGAGCAACCGTAGCCAAACTGATCCCCAAAGGTTCTTCATAAGTCAGGTAGCTGATGTCTTTGAAAATACACAAATCCTTGTTCTTGTTTGGGTAGTGATCTTCTGAACACTGATAGCAGTAATCCATGTCTAAGAAAAGAAATAAAGTATTTGTGTATTGGGAGGCCAGGACTTAACATTAACTCAGTATAACTCACTGCTAGAACAATATCTAATACTCAAGTAATGTCCCCTTTCCAAGCCATTACAGGTTGAGTCTCCCTTATCTGGAATTTTGAAATCCAAACCACTCCAAAATCCAAAATTGTTCAGATGGATGGCTGAGATTGTGACATTTTTTTCTTTCTGATGGCACAAGCTTCAGCTGTAATTTCAGGCAACATAGGTCTTAGGCTCAAAGTGAAGAAAGCAAGTTCATTTCTATCCATAAAAGTGTTCTCTCTCTTTGGAATGGTTATGAATAATTTTATCACTTTGATTTAGGGATGTAAAGCCTAGCTATCTCAGTATGACAAGAAAGAACTTTGGGGATTGTCTGATTCCCCATGAGAGATCTTGCTTCAGATATGTGGCTGAGGTGCTAATTTTTCTTTCACTGTTTCTGCAATTTGTATTTAGCATGCTAAACTTTGAGCAAAATCCTCTGTCAAAATGTAGTGCTGTTTCCCCTTTATGAGGCTTAATAAAGCAGTCAAAAGAAGACATCTTTAACTGACTGAAAAAAACACAGGCAATCCTCTCATGGCTATTATTATAAATATACAATTCTCATTTCATCCACATTTTAAATACATGCTCAAAATACATGTGCAAACACACACACACACACACACGTTCTCTGAAACCACTACAAACGACAACAAGCCAGCTGTCTCATAACAAAGAGATTTTCCAAGTTTTTCTGCATGAGAATGGAGGATGAATCAAATGAGTATTCACATTCCTTCAGCTGTCTTTGCTAGACATGGGGCACATCTACACAGTAGAAAGAGTGCAGTTTGACACCACTTTAAGGGCTATGACTCCATCCTATGGAATTCTGGACATTAAAGGCAATCGTAGCAGCAAGGTGGGTTCCCTTCCTTTTTGGCCTTTCTATAGCCTAAATGGCAATTTTCATTACATTCATTACACAGAGATAAGGGAGGTATCTGTTCACAGATGACAGAAGACAACAATTTTAGTATTTGCATCTTATTGTCCCATCAATGAAATTATTCTCACTAGTATTGTATATTTTTTTTTCCTGAGAGATAAGTTGTAGAACCCCTGTCAATGCTACTTGCAAAAATGGAACCACTATATCCATAAGCAGCTACACCATAAAATAATGCGCTTTGACACCACTTTAGGTGCTGTAGTTCCATTCTATGGAATCATGGGATTTGCTGTTTTACAAAGTCTTTAGTCTTCTCTGCCAAAGAGTACTAGTGCCTCACAAAACTATAAATTTCAGGATTCTGTAGGATGGAAATTAAACTGGCATTATTTCTACCATGTAGATACACCTGCTCTTGATCATGGATGCAACTCTTTGCTAATTTTCTTCCCAAAGGAATTTTAGACATTTTCTTCTCATTGTTAGAAAATCACTGTAAGAACCCCTGTTTCACTAACACAGAGAGGTAAATAAATGGAAAGCAAAGCAATCCAGCTTTCATCATGAGATCGCTTAACACACAGTTGAAGGATGATTGTTCTATGCGTACCTATAGTAAAGTATTCAACATTGATCAGATTACCTGCCATGACTGTTGGTTGAAAAGGTTCTGTTTTATATCGTTTCTCATTGTTCTTCTTTTGGAGCTAGATGAATGCATGGCATGCAAAGCATGTGCCACAGCACTGACAGCATTGTAGATGCTATAGCTGTGGGCAGTCATGCCTGTTTCAAAAAGGGAGGTGGGAAGTGTCTCAAGCTTCTCTTCCCCTGTGCAAGTTTTCCCATCATCCTTCTCTACAGACTCATCAAGGAAAGAACAGAGAAACACTGTTTTCCAGAAAATTCTTTAAAACCTGTCTTCTTTTTCCAATGTGGGATTTCTGTTATGGAGAAAAGTTTGGAACCCAAAAAGGTCCTTTGATTGAACTTCCTTTGCAAGGAAAATGATGTGAATTCCATCTGGGCTGTAAGAATCCAGGCTTTTGCATTGGTTTGCAGCATGATCCCCTCCTCTTCTGCAATTAGGGGCATCACTCTCAATATCATAATAGTTTGAATTTGACCATGCACAACCACAACGTTGGCATTGCTTCTCATCACAACGTCAACTGCTGAAAAACCTTGCTCTACCATTGATTGACACTCAATGGAAGAGGCAATGGCGGGGAATTTTTCTATAAAAGCAAAACAAATACCTCTCTTGGCAAATGTGGGAAGAATGTCTTGTACAAATCTCTGTCCTGTATCATCATTATGAGAAACCACGCCAATCCATAGCCAGTTGAAATGCAGGAGTAACTGGAGAATCCCATCAAATTGATAAGTCCCAGGTGGGAACATCCAGTTCAGGAAAACAGTTTGAATGTTGTTATCAATTATGAGAGGAGAGCCATAGATCAACTAAAGGTAGAATATATTTCAGGGAAAAAAGATGAGAAGTAAATTGATATGGAGCAAACTTGAATTCCGATTTCATTTGCTGCTGTTGTTTTTGTGAGAACTTATTAATCATGCTGGTTTAATTCCACCCCCCCCCTTTTCTATATGTTAATGGCCAACATGGGTTACCCTGCTGTTGGAGGGGGTTCTGACAATTATAGTCCAATAAAGTACTATTTGCAAGATCCTGGCACAATACCCAACCTGGGGAGCCTTTACAAGACTGGACCACTTCAGAATAAGTGTCATGGATTATATTTTAGTATACTTATGTAATGAGTATGAGAAGCATCTTTTTGCAAAAAAATTATCTTAGTCAGAAAACTGGACTGAAACTTTTAAGTTTATTGCACAGGCCCTGGGGAACATTTTTAGAAAGGAACAGAAGGGGTTGTGATGGGGACGGAATGGGGAAATCACCCATATTACTACAAGCTGGAATGCTGCCTATGCCATCAAAAGTTCCCATTCCGTCCCACAGGAAGCGATTTTCGGGAACTGTTCAGAAGCATTCCTGAAAATTACTTCCTGTGGGACAGATGTGGGACAGAATGGGAACTTCTGGAGTGCAGTAATATGGGTTATTTTCTTGTTCTGTCCCCATCATGGCCCCTTCCATTCTGTTCTAAAAACATTCCCCAGGGCCTGTGCAATAAACTTATTTGTCAGCATTTGCTCTTCAGAATTTATGCAGTTTGACATTGTTTTAATTGCCATAGCTCAATGCAATGAGATTCTGAGATTTGTAGATTTGTGAGATGTTTAGACTTCTCTGTCAGGAAGTTCTGGGGCCACAACAAACTACAGATCTCACCATAGACGAAGCCATGAAAGTTAAAGTAGTGTGTGGGACTGTATTAATTCTGCAGTGTGGCAGCAGCCTTTGTTCTCTGACATTTTTTGGCTTCCTGAACCAGCTATGCAAATACTAGCCTTCACCAAATACAAGTCCTATCCTCATTCTTCTGCCTTTAGATCTGGATAAATGCATGGCCTGAAAGTGTTTACAGTTTATGAGGTGCACATCTCACCTGCAGCATCTTGTACATACCCAGGATACTTGCCATGTTGAAACAGAATTCATAGTTAGCTCCCCCAATGACTGCAATTGGCACATTCTCAATATCCCATTTGTAGTTGGGGATGAATCTACCCTGCCTGGAGAGAATTTCCAAGGAGTCAAGGAATGTCCAGATTGAATTGAAATGGCTGTTATAGATGTGGAAACCCAGGGAGATGTTAAGGAAGATTTGCTTATTTTCATTGACCTCCTTCACAGCAAATGCAAAGGCTGCAACATGTTGGTAGAGCTGTGGCATTAGTCTGCAATGAAAAACAGATACTGTTGAACAGTACATCTTCTTCAGATCAGGACATTCACCTCTTTACTCTTTGATATACATCTTATCCATCCGTCTGTCTATCTATCTATCTATCTATCTATCTATCTGATATGCTGGCATTCTGAGAAATGTATGGAGAACTATGTGAAGCAAGGCTTCAAAACTTGAATACCTGACTTGAATGAAAAGAAGTCCCATTCCTAGAACAGTCTTAGATGCTGCTGCATAGAAGCTGACTTACTGCTTTATCACACTAGGGGGCAAACAGGATTTAAACGTGAGTTAAATAAGAGTTAAACATGAAATGTCCTGTGATAAACATAGGGCATTTCCTGTTTAACTCTCGCTTAAATCCTGTTTTCCCCCAGTGTGATAATGCAGTTAGCTATGGATGCTGCTAATTAATAAGACTTGTTTAGAGCCTTAGAACAATTTTTTCCTGGAAGCCTGACTGGTATGGAATCATATATCCACAGTACTGTTTTCTTCCATTAGAACATGCCTGTGGTTTCAGTTATCCTTTAAAGCCCTATGTATGTAGAGCAGATACATTGTTCTGTACTGAAAACTGTGCCTTTCCAATAACTGTATTCAAACTCTGAAAATCCATAGTGATGAATTGAATCGTCCCTTCCTTTCCTTTCTATTGAAGTAAACACTGTTTTGTGCCATTGGGCTTTTAATTTAATATTGGTGTTCTTATTTGCCTTCTATTCATATCTGACTTATGGAGATCCCAAGGCCAACCTTTCCTAAGGTTATCATAGTGCAAGTGTGGTGTAGTGGTTTGAATGTTGCACTAGGACTCTGGAGACCAGAGCTTGAATCACAAAACATCCATGCAAACCCACTGGATAACTTTTGGCAAGTCACACTCTTTCAGTCTCAGAAGATGGCAATGGCAAATCCCCCTCTAAAGAAACTTGCCAAGAAAACACCATGATATTATGTCCCTCTTTATGTCATATAATGAAGATTATGTCATTTTAAGGATGCACTAATTTTTTTTTGGCAAGTAGCTTCAATGATTCTCCATTTTTTTTCTGATCCCAAAGTGTTAGTTTTTGCAACATAGCACATCATGTGCATGATATGTAGAGGGTGTTAAATTTTTTAAAAACAAGAAAATGAGACTGAATAATTAAAAATTCAATGGGGCTGTACTCTCAAAATACTTAAACGGAGTGTTAAATAGTTTGGTTGTAACCACAAGTATTTAACATGGAGTCAACTCAAAGAGTGCATCTACAATATAGAAATGATGCAATCTGATGTCAGTTTAAGTGCTGTAGCTCCATGCTATGAAACCCTGGATCTGTAGTTTTATAGGTCTTTTCAGTGTTGTGGTTTCACAAAAATACAAATACCAGGATTCTGTAGGATGGAGCTATGGCAGTTGAAGTGGTGCCAACTGCAGTATTTCTACAGTGTAGATGCACCCAAGATGCTGTACATAAGCCTCCTGTTAAGGAGAGCTGCAGGATACATATGAAAACCCTGTATCTAAGAAGAAGTAGGTATATCTTCTTCTCATATTAAATAGAATGGAAAAATATGTGGTACATTAGGTTTAAATTTGGCCAGGATATATTTTTTTAAGATTCTGCAAATTTTCCTACGTAAAGTGGAAATGGGCATAAGATCCCCCCCCCACTACAACACAAGGACTACTGAGGATAATAATGTTTGTACGAATAGTAACTGGCATCATCAGCAATAATGGGTCAAATCTGGAAATGCACTCACAACAAATATTATGATACACTTAGAAAATGAAACGACTTACATATAGTCACCTAGTTCCCGAGATGGATGCTTTTCAAAGTTTAGGTTATTTGAAAACAGATAGACCTGAGACATAATGGCAGCAATGATAAAGTGTCCGGAGTGATAATATTGGTGAAGAATAGGAGGAGGGTCTTGGATGGAGCACTGAGCAAAAGGACTCTTGCCTAGTACCTTAGGCAATAGCAACACTAACATGAATACCAACAGCATCTCAAATACAAAGGAATTGGAAGAACTCATCTTGGGTATGACTTCATCTCTTCCCCTTGGTCATTCAAAGGTGCCTAACACAAAAGCCTTGATATCAGCAAGCATCTCCTCAATAGATTCAAAGTCAGTAATCTGCAAGATCAGCCCATCAGTTCATTCCACTCCAGATTCCCAAATGACCGACTCAAGGGAATCTGTAGGCCAAGCCCTGCAGGCTACAGGTTATATTCATATTCTTGGTCCACACTTTTCACATAACCACTGGAACAGCTTAGGATAAAGAGAATTATTTGAAGCAATTATGACTGATTTGATAATAACAAGGACAGTTAATAACTCACTCCATTTTGTAGGTTCATTATGGAATTGCTAAGGAAAACATCTTTACCATATCTTGACTTTGTCAGTGAGAGAGAAAAAAGTTATAAGGGGAGGGGAAGAAACCTTCAAACAAAAGAGGTCTTAAAAAGTCTCTCCTATGGTAAGAACCAAATCTGGAGCAGTTTACTTTTCTAAACTAGAACTCCAAATTCTCCACTCAAGCATATCCATTGGACATTCAGCCTCGGAAATTTTGGAAGCTGCAGTTCAAAAAGTCGCTTTCTGAAACTCAGATCTTTGTCCAAATGTTTGTGTTGGAAGAGACTTCATGAGTCTAATCTACTGCAGAGACATTTCTGACCTATGGAAACCCTAAGGCGACCCTATCATTGGTGAGATTTGACTTGTCTTTGCCTTCCTTTGAGGATAAGGGAGTGTGACCTGCCCAAAGTTAACTAGTGGGTTTCCTTGGGCAAAACTGGGATTCAAACCCAGTTCTTCAGATTTGTAGTCAAATATTCATACCACAGCACCACACTGGCTCTCACGGCAGAGACACTCCTGCATCATTAATGGATGAAAGGTCATTAGAGGGTTTTTGGTTTTGGGGTTGTTGGAGTTTAACACTGTTGTTTGCTGTTGTTATTGTGGGACTTCAAGTCATTTCTGACTTATGGTGACCCTAAGGTGAATTGCTCATAGAGTTTTCTGGCCAAGATTCATTCAAGGTGGGTGGGTAGAGGTCACTGTTGTCTTCTCTGTGGCTGAGAGTGTGTCTTTCCGAAAGTCATCTAGCGGGTTTCCATGTCCGAGTGGGCATTTGAACTTCAGACTCCTGGAGTCTTAATGCAGCATTCAAACCACTACACTATAATGGATCTCATGTTATTTACTTACTTACTTATTCCTTTAAAATAAGCCATGTAACAGTATGGAGACATCTAGATTAATATTTGTCATTGCACATTATTTCACCAAAACATCAGCACAGAGAAAGGAATCGTGGAAACCAGTTAGTGGGTTCTTTTTAAACTTCAAATTAAAAGCCAGCCATTCCAGTGACTCACTAGTCAATTTCTTCAGTGGGGTTGATAATTCCAGAGGTTGATAATTTGAGAAAAAAATTGAAGGCACATAATAAAGAACATATTTGATATCTTGGTGAGTTTTTTAGTTCCTTCTTTTTATTAGGTTCTCCTTGTTGTTCAACTCAGGCTTCAGCAAAATAATGTAGCATTTTGGTGAAAAGATACAGATGAGTAAGCCAAAACTGGAAGCCAAGATAGAGAAAACCTCCACAGCCACCATGTTTTTCCCCTTAGAACTCAGGTATGTTGGGATGAAGCACAGCCAAACACTGCAAAACACCAACATGCTGAAGGTAATAAACTTGGCTTCATTAAAACTGTCTGGTAACTTCCTAGCAAAGAAAGCCACTGTTAAGCTGACCACAGCTAGGAAACCCATGAAACCCAAGGCAGAGTAAAACATACCGCTTGAGCCTTCATGACACTTGTGTACAATTTCTTCAGTCACTGAGTACATGTCAAAATCTGGGAACGGAGGAGAGGTTGTCAGCCATACAGTACTGATAACAGCTTGAATAAGGGAACAAGAAAGAACAATGGAGGATGCCAGTCTTCTCCCCGTCCATTTCCTTATCCTGGATCCTGGCTTGGTGGCTGTGAATGCTAGAATGACTGTGATGGTTTTGGCCAATATGCAAGAAAGTGCCACTGAGAAGATCATGCCAAAAGCAGCTTGCTGAAGAAGACATGTCATTTCTCCAGGCTGGCCAATGAATAGCAAAGCGCAAAGGAAGGACAGTAAGAGAGAGACCAGGAGAACATAAGTAAGGTTTTTGTTGTTGGCTTTGACAATTGGAGTGTCCTTGTACTTTATGATGATCCCAAGAATGATGACTGTGAGGAAAGAAAAATGGAGAGCAAAGGTGACCAAAATGATCCCCAAAGGCTCTTCAAAAGACAAGAAAGTGATACCTTTTGGGAGACATCCATCCTTATCATCATTTGGATATTGATGTCCAGGGCACTCAAAACAGTCAATCATGTCTGAAAAACAAAAGGAACATTTTTATCTGGGGAATAATGCTGTTTGACACGACTTGGACTGCCATTGGATCCTACTGGCTTCATCCAACAGTTTCATGAGGCATCAGTCCTCTTTGTTGGAGAAGGCTAAATATCTCGTTGCTAGCTCCCCTTGAGTTTGACTCATGGCAATCATGTGAAAGAAAAACAAAACTCGCAGGAGGTTTACAATACCTAAGGGAGGGGAACAACTGGGAAAACTATAATATTATAGAGAAGAATGCTGTGAATGAGACATCTCCAAGACTTCTTTTTCTTTCTAATTCTTTCTTGCACACTAATACTTGACATAGTGTTCATGGTTTTCACTGTGTTTCTATCTCCCTTTTCTTTTGCTTATTTTCTTCCTTAAACTACTTGGGATAGCACTTCAAAAATCAATGGTTCTACTGGGGTTCAACCCCCTACCTACCCATACATTCATGATACCAGTTATTATTCACAAGGTCAGACAAAGGTGACTGGTAATCATTTGAGAGCATTTTCATTTCAGCTATCTATCAAAAAATTGAAACATTTACAATATTGGAGAAACAAGTTTCTGAGATGTTCATATGATGCCTGATACATAAATAGGGAATAAATACAGAATAGTATGTTTCCTACCTGTCTGGTTTGAAATCTTCCCCTCTGGGCATGGAATGCAATCATAGCAGCAAAACAGCTTGCCTTCCTTCTTTCTTTTACTAAAACCCAGTTGACATTTATCATTGCACCTAGAGAGTGGTAGTGCCTGTCCATTAAAACAAAAGGAAAAGGTTTCTAGAAATCCGAATCCTATCGACTCATCTAAAGAAATATACACTTTAAGACAGTTTGAAATATACACTTAAATATTTGTTTCCTTATTTGAGATATGGGATTTATACAATTGCCACAAATCGATCTGGAGTAAGAACGTTGGCTTATCAAAAGTGGCTAGTGTTTGTAAAGAGAAACGAAGGAGTTTATCGCACTGTAAATATTGTGGCCTATCCTTGAAAGGATACAGTCACTTTCAGGTTCCCAGTGGGTATTATCACATATGAAATCACTGCCACTGCAGCTGGGAAACTACAAACCGGGTCCGAGCTGCACTCAGCTGGCTGCTTTTGGAAAATGGCAAGCTCCATTTTTGTAGAGCGTTTAGCTGAGTGTAGCTGGGATCCAGCAGCAGCGGTGGCAATTTCATGTCCAATACCTGCTGGGAACCTGAAAAAGTAACTGTATCCCATCAGGAATAAGTCACATTATTTACAATATCATAGGGGCTTTACATACCGCCCAAAAGGGGCAGTCTGTAGTCCCCAAAGAAGTGCCGGGATGGGGCCAGGGCTGCCTCACCCATCCTGGCACTACTCCAGGCCATGGAAAAGGGGCTAAAGGCCCCTTCCCTGCTGCCTGGAAAGGGCTGTCCTTGGGGCTTCAAACAGTGGAGGACATGGAGAAAGGGGCCTCCTGGCCCCTTTCTACCTGCCTTTGTTCAAACGGCAATCTAGTTGCCGCAGGAACAACGTTCTGCCGAAAAGGATCTCGGGTTCCGAGCTCATTTTGGCACTGCAGAAAGGGCGCCCTAGGCGCCCTCCAGAGGCACCATGATGTCAGGCGCACGTCACATTGTCTAAACATAGTGCGTGCCATGACGTCAAAATGGTGCACACGTATGGACAGTGCGCAAACAAGATTGTGCCATCCATACACTCTAGGGTTAGGGAGGGATTAAATGCCGTGCCCTCCCTAACCCTAATTGTGCCACACAGACAGCCCTTTTGGGCTGTCTGTATCAGCCCATACACTCCTAAGGAAGTCTAAAGCTTTCAAGAGAGGTTAAAAAAATGGAACGGCTAACCTTGGAAGATGGTGGAGTTTCCATATTCTTTCCTTCAGTTAGCTGTTTTTAAATTGGCACACTAATTTTAATGAGCAGTCTCAAATGGAGAAAATATATAAAACAGTTGCTGGAAGCAAGTTGATATCATGTAAATTGTAACTCTTTCTGTTTGTTTTGTATTGTTTCAGTGAGTTAGGTCTTATCCTTTCCTTTGTTCTGGCTTTGCAGGGTGGAAAGAAAACTGAGTACTAGGGACAGTCACTTATTGCCACTGCGATTCTCTAGACAGAGGGAAGATGAATGCTAAGCATCCAAAACAATGTCTTCTGGTGTTTGGTAGCTGCCAGGGTTAGAGAGCTGTGGAGTTGTGAATATGGAGTATTATAATCCTCATACACAATGCAGGATCTTGGCTAATATTAACTTAGAATTTTGTCATCACTACCATCATTCTTGCATTACTAATAAGGACATTCTGTTGCCACTGCCCAATAGGTCTTTCTCAGTGCAATGGCCAAAGTTCCTCTGCCTCACATCTAGTCTCACCAGGAGGCACAGCTGTTTCAATGTTTAAAGAATAACTTTGATCATAGGGATAAATCTCTGGATCCACTAGGAAAAGAGAACTTGCCTGATTGAAGCTGCAGGGCCACACAATGGCATCATCTTGAATTGTGAACTTTGTGTCCACAGAAGCCTGAGGTTCCATTGTACCAACTTTTCTTCTAGCCAAAGACTGATTTGGGAATGTGACCCAGTTGAGAATATCAAATCCTGTAAGTAAGTCTCCATTGTGGTCAAAGGAAACCTGTTCCCCAGCACTATTATTAAATGAAACACTTCTCAGAAACTGGTGGAGCTAAATAAGGGTAGGAGTAAAATAAAATAAAATAAAACTTTTGTTTATATTCCAATTTTTGTATGTACAATCAATTGATGGAGAGGGTACATAGAAATGATGGAGAGGTACAGAACTGAAAATGTATCTCAAAGTGATAATGTTTCACACTGATTCATAATGGCTGTGATTCTCCATCCCTGTCTCTGTTGTATAACTTTAAATATAGCTTAGCTATGTAGCAGAGAAGCTAAAGACATTATCACGCCAGCCTACACTCTCATCACAATCCCGCAAGTTTAAGAATGGAAGCATAGCATTATTTTAGTAATCCATTTTTGCATGATCTGCTTTCCTCCCTGCCAGACACCACATTTTGGGAGGAATGGAGGGAGGAACAAGCAGTTGTGGCAGCCACCCACCTCCCAAAGTGTGTGCTTACAGTAGCTGGCGTCAGAAAGATGTTTGCAGCCAGGATAATTTCTCCTCTTTTTCCTCCTTAAGCTCAGAAAGGAAGTGGAGGGACAAGCGATCCCAGCTGCCAATGCCTTCATGAAGCTGGCGGGTGTGTGAATGTGGATACAACAGCTGGCTGTGGGAAGGTAATGGCAGCTGCTATGACTGTGAGATGGAAGAGATGAGGCAAAGAGAGCAGAATCATGCCAACTGACTCCATGCACTGATTGAGAAGTGAAACTGCAGTGGAAAGAACCTAGTGCATGAAGGCAATAAAGGAATAGGCATGAGATTAAGTATATTGTGAGGTTTTGCCCATCAATGGAAAGGTGCATTACATTAACCGATAGAATGCATCTGCTGGGTGGACATGACATTGTGTGATAAGTACCAGGCAAAAATGCATTTTTTTCCTGTTAAAATTCTACTTTTTAGCCTCCCAGGAAGCTGTAGAAGTTTGTAATGAAAAATCGGGATGAACATCTCAATGTGCACTGGGGTCTACTGATGTGCGTTGGTACCTCCCAGGCAGTGTCCTGATGCGCATCAGGCTTTACCAATGTGCATTGGCACTCCCTACCTAGGGTTCCAATGACCATTGAGTGCCTAGTTCACAATAGTGTTATTGCATGTTGTCTCCCATTGCACATCAATCCCAATGAATGGTAAAGATGTGTAAAGGAAAACTGGAAAGAGTATCTTCATGTGCATTGGTGTCTACTGATGTACGTTTGCACCACTTTGACAGTGTCCTGGTGCACACTCTCTAGTTGGTGTCCCGATGGCTAAATGTCCAGTTTGAAACAGTGCCATTGTACATTGTATGTTGGCCCCGACTGCGCATCAGTCCTGATATGCATCAGCCTCAATGTAAAATGGTCATTTTGCTGGCTCCTCTATGCAGTAATGTCATGACAGTCCCATGCTGAATATGGATGTTGTGATCATGCTCAGTTTTATCTCCTGCAGTACACTTACAAAGATGTACATTTCCAATTGAATTCTGGCTCTTCAAAAGCTTTGTGGATAATATTTTGAGTGGGAGTTTCTAGATGGGCACTGATCTAGTCTATCAAATACTAACAATAAGTTAAATGCAAAACAGCTACATGTTATCATTCATCAAAACCTGTAAATTTAAATATACACTGAAGTTAGGAAATGATCAAAAGAATCAAGTCTGCTTTGACTCTAAAGCAAGCAGAGCATTCTCAAGTGGTTGTAAATGGGAAGAAATACTGGCCATATATCAATTAGAGGCCCATATTCTAGCTTTCATACTGATGGAACCTGCACTGCAGTTTGACACTGTTTTAACGGCCATGGCTCAGTGCTACAGAATTCTGGAATTTGTAGAGTTCAGAGATATTTAGCCCTCCTGTCAGAGAGCACTGGAGCCCTACCAAACTAAAAATACCAGGCTTCCAAGGAGCCATGGGGGTTAAAGTAGTGTCTAACCACATTGTGTCCGCAGTGCAGATGCAGCCCTAAACACCTCTTGACATAGTAAAGGCCCAATTGTTGTAACTGTACATGCAGTAAACTTTTGTGCATGAGTCAGATTACCTGCCACAGTTGTTTGTTCCAGTATTGGCCTCTTGCATCATTCACCATTGCTCTCTGTCTGAATTTGGATGAATACATGGCCTGCAAAGCATGTGCAACTACATAGACAGCATTGTAGATGGTGTAACTATGCCCAGTTACCTTCATTTCAAATACAGAAACAGGAAGAGTTTCCAGATTCTCTCGCCCACTGCAGAATATCCCTTCTTTCATGTCTAATGAAGGCTTAGGCAAACTGCAATGAAATGCATCTTCCCAGAAAGCCCTCAGAAACTTGTCTTCTTTTTCTGAGACCGGGTTTCTTGTCTGAAGAAAGTTTTTGAATCCTAAAACTTCCTTTGAGTGAACGGCAAAGGATATAGCCCCATGAAGGAAATCTATCCCCCAGTTTCTTTGTAAGGAAAATGATGTGAACTCCATCTGAGCTGTCATAATCCATACTTTTGTGCTGTTTTGCAATGATAATTCCTCTGTTTCTGCAATGCTTTGCATCATCCTTATTGCCAGAATAGTATGAATTTCACCATGTATAACCAACACGTTGGCAGTACTTTTCATAATAACTCTGATAGTTTCACAGCTTTCCTCCACCAATTCACTGAATTCACCAGTAAAGGTAATGAGGGGCAATCTTGCTATAAAATGAATACAAATTCCTTCCTGAGCAAACGTAGGAAGAACATTTTGTACAAATCTCTCTCCATTATCATCATGCAGAGAAACCACTCCAATCCATATCCATCTGAAATGCAAGAGTAACCGGAGAATCCCCTCATACTCGTAATCCCTGTTTGGGAACATATGGTGGAAGTAAAGACCTTGGTCATGATTATTGAAAACAGGTGAAGATCCATAGATTAGCTAAAACAAAAACAAAAAACAGATAGAGAGGAAATGAAATAATATCAAACTTGAACATCAGTGCAACCTGACTCACGAGTTCCTAATTTCTACAAATAGGATGTTGGGATAGTTTTTATTTCTGCTAATGATATGGAATTCTAATGCTTCATTTGTTAAAATATATTGATGACTTCCTAACTCCTCCTAGCTTTGTACATACATCTTACTTGTGAAATCTTGTATACAGATAAGATGGTCCCCAAGGAAAGACAAAAATCAGTGTTAGGTCCTGCAATCACAGCTACAGGAAGGTTCTCAGCATCACATTTGTAATTGGCAGTGACTTTGTGCCGTCTCGACAAAAGTTCGATTGCAGCAAGACAGGTCCCACTTTCACTGAACTGGTTGTTATAGATGTGGAAACCCAGAGTGACGTTGGGTAACAGTTGTTGGTTTTCATTGGTCTCCTTTACAGCAAATACCAAGGCCACGATGTGCTGGTAGAGTTGCGTCATTACCCTGTAAGGAGAAAATTATTTTTTTTATATATATTCTATACAATGTAATTGTTCACTTTCTTCAGATCAGAACATTCATTTAATTCATTTAATTAAAAATGAAACACTCACCCACTCTGTCTGTGTGTGTGTATATGAAGGGAAGGAAAATGAATTAGATAAAAAGAAAATTAACTCATTTAAGTTGCCAAAGAAGAATGCTGAGAATACTATGGACACCAAAAAGACAAACAAATGTGTTCTAAAACACACCAAGCCTGTTTGGTGAGACAATATTATTATACACGTGCAGCATCATCAGAGGCTCTGAAACAATAGGTGCTCAAAGAAAGAGATCTAACCCACCCTTCAATAAATATTTTGTTTACTGAAGAGGAAAATGATGATGGGAAAGAGGTAAATGAAAAGCAAAAGGCAAAAACAAGGAAGAAAGCGGAGGAAGGGGAAACCTAAATTAGGAGAAGTATCCATACTAAGATATCAGATTGTGGTGACCATTGGAATCAATGGGATTTAAGCTAAATCATGTTTAATTTATCAACTATTTTTGTCCACAGTAATTTAAATTGTCATCATTGTACAAAACTCATTCATTACAAAGATATGATATAATGGAAAAATGCAGCTACTTACAGAGGAGAATCAGAAAGTTCTTGAGATGGATGTATTTCAAATGTTATTGTATTTGAAAATATGTACACCTGAGACATAATCCCAGCGATGATGACCTCCCCTGACTGATAATATTGATGTTGTATAGCAGCAGGTTCTCTCATGGAACACTGCACACTAGGATTCGTGTCAACCACTTGGGATAGTAACACTAAGCCAACAAATACCATGATCTTCCAAGACAGTATTACATTTATGTAACTAATGCCTTTCCATATTGTCATTCTAATCTCTCTGTCTAGCAAGACCTGTTTGCTAGACCTCAGAACCTCAAAAGATGCAAAGCCAGAATGGTGAGCTATGAAGAAGCAGTAACTAGATTGACAGAACTCTGTCTGCATCTATAGCCCAAGTGATGAATAGTACAGTGGAGATTAATACTGTAGTAGGTATGGCTTCACGGTTGTTTACGTTGCCACTAGAACTCTCTGGGGGTGGGGGGAAGAGTAAAAGTAATTATATTTATCCGGATAAATGCAGGTGAGAAAATTACCTACTCTGGATTGTTGAGATGTAAGAGAAGGAAAGGAAACATGTTTATCTCATCTCAGCAAATGTTTTCTCTGATATTAATCAGTGGGAGAAGACATTCTGGGCTGGTGACCTTCACTTTTCTTTCTATTCACTTTCCTTTCCGTTCTGCTAAGTTCCATTCTGTTCTCCTTTTGATGACAGGCACAAACTTTGCTTTTCAAACAGGCTGTGAATATATAATTCTACCCAGGGAAGATTTTATACTTTTAAATTAATAAGTTTTTAATGATTTTATATTTTTAACTATTTTATTGATGAGATGTTTTAAATTTTGTTTGTAAAGTTGTGTTGTTTTTAAAATCTCTTTTATGCACTGCCTTGGTCCAGTTTGGGAGAAAGGAGGCATATAAACAAATTAATAAATGTATTAATTAAATGTTTTTTTTTCTTTCCTTGGTATCTGAAAGAGTTTGATTCCAGCCCACTCCCCCGCCCAGCCTCCATGGATTACAAAATCTGTGGATACTCACATCTTGTTAGGTACATTGGTGTAGTAAAATGATGTCCCTTATAAACATTGCAAAATAAAATATTGATTTTGGGAATATTTTTTTTTTGGGGGGGGGGAAGGTATATTTTCAAACCATGGAGGTTTGAATCGACGGATGCAGAATCCATGGATACGAACACCCAGCTATAAATCATTCTACTTAGATGTATTGATTACTGCTAGATAAAACTTTTTAACTTATGAACAGGGATAGGGAAAACTTTAGTAAAAGCCAAATCAGTTGCACAACTGCTTTATGGATCCCAGCTGAAATCCCCCCTGCAATTCTGCACCATTAGAACTTGTGCAATCTAAATTTTTAAGATCTGATTTCCAAGCTCCAAAATGTTTCTCTAATGAAATCTTGAGACTGGAGCCAGGCTTTATAGAATCATAGAATCATAGAGTTGGAAGATACCCCAAGAGCCATTCAGCCCAACCTCCTGACATGCAGCAGTACACAATCAAAGCACCCCTGAAGGATGCCCATCCAGCCTCTGTTTAAAAATGACCAAATAAGGAGACTCCACCACTCTCCAAGATAACATATTTCACTCTCCAACAGCTCTTGGTGTCAGGAAGTTCTTCCTAACATTTAGGTGGAATCTCTTTTCCTGTAGTTTGCATCCTTTGCTCCATGTTCTTGTCTATGGAGCAGCAGAAAACAAGCTTGTTCCATCTTCAATATGACATCCTGTCAAATATTTAAACAGGGCTGTCATATCACCTCTTCACCTTCTTTTCTCCAGGCTAAACATACCCAGTTTCCTAAGTTGTTCCCATATAGTATTACTTCTCTTGAGCTAGACACTATACTTCTATTAATGCAGCCTAGAATCCCATTGTCTTTTTTAGCGGCTCCATCACACTGTTGACTCATGTTTAGATTGTGATCTATTGTCCTAGTTCTGTTTCCAGTGGGAAAGATCCCTAGTGGCACAATGGTTAAATGCTGGTATTGCAGCCACAAGGTTGTGAGTTCAACCTGAGGGGCTCCAAGGTTGACTCAGCCTTCTATCATTTTGTTGGTAAAATGAGTATCCAGCTTGTTGTGGGCAATGAGCTTATGGACTGTAAGCCATTTAGATGGAGCTGAGTCCACTGATAAGCACTATAGAAATGTGCATGTTATTGCTATTGCTAAGAGGTGAACTGGTGCCCAAGATGAGTTCTTCGAATATCTTTGTATTGGTAATGCTGTTGATGTTCATGTTAGTGCTGCTGTTGCCCAAGGTCTTAGGCAAGAGTGACTTGCTCAGTGTTCCCTCCAAGAGCCTTCTCCTATTTGTTAGCAATATTATCATTCAGGAAACATTATTGTTGCTGCCATTAAGGTCCAAAACAAACTGTAGACTGCTTTATCTGCCGTGGCTCAATATTAGGGAATTCTGGGATCTGTAGTTTTGTGAGACATTTAACCTTCTCTGGTGCCACAATAAACTACAATTCCCAGGATTCCCTTTCACTGAGCCAGGACAGTTAAAGCAGTCTCTTTTTCAGCAGTGTGTTTTGGACCTAGGCCTCAGGTCTACAGTACTTGGTTTCAAGTAACCTAAACTTTCAAAAGCATACACCTTGGGAATTTGATGACCGTTTGTCATATGTACCCACTGACCTACCCTCAAAATATAGTGGGACACACAATAGGGCCTCCCCACTTACCCACTATAATAAGATCCAGCACAGCTAAGTTCTTACTCATCACAGAAGAAATTTATAAATAAAAACAGTCAATTCACGTATATGTAAGCTAGATCAGCCAGCCAAACACTCAGTACATTTTGGATCTCAGGCTCAGTATATCATTAAAAGAATAATAATAATAATGATAATAATAATAATAATAATAATAATAATTTTTATTTATACCCCGCTCTTCAGCCAAGGCTATCAGAGCAGCTTACAATTTGTTAATTAGACATTTAAGGCTTACAATCTAAAAAGACACAACACAAATGGAGAAGGGAGAGGTGGTGGGGAAGGGGGAAAGTCCAGCAGATCTTCTCTCCCTCAGATGCCTGGACAAAGGCAGATGGATTGGAGGGAGGGCTCTCCTTCTTTTTAGGCAAGGTCTGTTGGAGCTTGCTTGCCTTTCTCTCCCTCAAGATGGTGGATGGATGGAGGGCTCCAATGAACAGAACATTTATACTGATCATAATAATGTGTATGAAATATAAGACAATGGTTCCCATACTTTGGTCCTCCAGGTGTTTTGGACTTCAACTTCTAGAAGCTTCAGCCAGATGGACAACAGTCAGGACCAAATACGTAGAGGATCAACGTTTGGAAACTACTGGTATAGGGCAATACATAGGAACCATGTCTGATATGCTCCATTATCGCTATCATCGTTACAATCTTCCTCACTGAACAATTATCGAAGAAAATTTGGCCCTTATTCCATGTTAGCCAAGGTACTGAAACCTTCTCTTAAAGAGATGAAAACCTTGGTTAAAGTTCAGTCTAAAACCAGGAATGAATTCACTGTCCCACTAATGTGGGACCCTCCCCCCCCCCAAAAGACACCAGTGTACATTCAGATAATTCAACCTTGAAATGAGACCTGGGCCAAAACACATTGCTTTTTTTTTGGATTTGAAACAGTTGTCATGAGGACCAAATCTAAAATGTGGGTTGGGTTCCCATTTCAGTTTCAAGTTCCCTGATGTAGATTAGGTCCCCACGGAAGATGTATCAGTTACTTCTGGGTTATTTTTTGTCATTGAACTTTGTTTCACCAAAACATCAGCACAGAGAAAGGTATTGTGCAAACCAGTTAGTGGGTTCTATGTAGGTTTTTTTTTAAACTTCAGATTAAAAGCCAATAATTCCAGTGACTCACTGGTCAATTTCTTCAGTGGAGCTGATAATTCCCGAGGTTGGTAATTTGGGGCGGGGGGGGGGGGGGAATGAAGACACATAACAAATAACATATTTGAAATCTTGCCAAGTTCTTTAGTTTCTTCTTTTTATTAGGTTCTCCTTGTTGTTCAACTCAGGCTTCAGCAAAATGATGTAGCATTTTGGTGAAAAGATACAGCTCAGTAAACCAAAGGTGGAAGCCAAGATAGAGAAAATCTCCACAGCCACCATGTTTTTCCCCTTAGAACTCAGGTATGTTGGGATGAAGCACAGCCAAACACTGCAAAAGACCAACATGCTGAAGGTAATAAACTTGGCTTCATTAAAACTGTCCGGTAACTTCCTGGCAAAGAAAGCCACCATTAAGCTGACCACGGCAAGGAAACTCAGGAAACCCAAGGAAATGTAAAACATGCCACTTGAGCCTTCGTGACACTTGTGTATGGCTTCTTTAGTGACTGAGTACATGTCAAAGTCTGGGAATGGAGGAGAGGTTGTCAACCATACGGTACTGATAACAGCTTGCATAAGGGAACAAGAAAGAACAATGGAGGATGCCAGTTTTCTCCCCGTCCATTTCCTTATCCTGGATCCTGGCTTGGTGGCTGTGAATGCTAGAATGACTGTGATGGTTTTGGCCAATATGCAAGAAAGTGCTACTGAGAAGATCATGCCAAAAGCAGTTTGTTGAAGGAGACATGTCATTTTTCCAGGCTGGCCAATGAATAGCAAAGTGCAAAGGAAGGACAGTAGGAGAGAGACCAGGAGAACATAAGTGAGGTTTTTGTTGTTGGCTTTGACAATTGGAGTGTCCTTGTATTTCATAAAGATCCCAAGAATGATGACTGTGAGGAAAGAAAAATGGAGAGCAAAAGTGGCCAAAATGATCCCCAAAGGCTCTTCAAAAGACAAGAAAGTGATACCTTTTTGGAGACATCCGTCCTTATCATCATTTGGATATTGATGTCCAGGGCACTCAAAACAGTCAATCATGTCTGAAAAACAAAAGGAACATTTTTATCTGGGGAAAGACTCAGGATACATCTGCAGTGTACAATAATGCTGTTTGACACGACTTGGACTGCCATTGGATCCTACTGGCTCCATCCGACAGTTTCATGAGCATCAGCCCTCTTTCTTGGAGAAGGCTAAATATCTCGTTGTTCGCTCTCCTTGAGTTTGACTCATGGCAATCATGTGAATGAGACATCTCCAAGACTTCTTTTTCTCTATTGCCTTGCTCAGGTCGCGTAGGCTCATGTCTGTGGCCTCCCTGATTGAGTCTATCAGTCTTGCTTGTGGTCTTCCTCTCTTTCTACTTCCTTTAATCTTTCCCAATATCATCATCTTACCCAGCATGCCATCTTATGTGGCCAATGTATGGCAATCTTGATTTAGTGAATCTGGCTTCAAATGGGAGTTTTGGCTTGATCTGTCCTGGGTTCCACTTATTTCTTTTCTTGGCCATCCATGGTGTCTTCAACACATGTCTCTAGTATCACTTCTCATCGGTTCATTTTCCTTCTCTTGGCTTTTTTCACTATCCAACTGTCACATCCATACGTTGTGATGGGGAATAGAATAGTTTGAACTATTCTCACTTTAGTGTTCAGAATTCATCTTTGTACTTTAGGATCTTGTCTAATTCTTTCTTGCACACTAATATTTGACATAGTGTTCATGGTTTTCACTGTGTTTCTATCTCCCTTTTCTTTTGCTTATTTTCTTCCTTAAACTACTTGGGATAGAACTTCAAAAATCAGTGGTTCTACTGGGCTTTAACCCCCTGCCTACCCATACATTCATGATACCAGTTATTATTCACAAGGTCAGACATAGGTGACTGTTAATCATTTGAGAGCATTTTCATTTCAGCTATCTATCAAAAAGTTGAAACATTTATAATATTGGAGAAACAAGTTTCTGAGATGTTCATATGATGCCTGATACATAAATAGAGAATAAATACAGAATAGTATGTTTCCTACCTGTCTGGTTTGAAATCTTCCCCTCTGGGCATGGAATGCAATCATAGCAGCAAAACAGCTTGCCTTCCTTCTTTCTTTTACTAAAGCCCAATTGACATTTATCATTGCACCTAGAGAGCGGTAGTACCTGTCCATTAAAACAAAAGAAGAAGGTTTCTAGAAATCTGAATCCTATTATTCTTATTTCAGACATGGGATTTATACAATAGTCACCAACTGATCTGGAGTAAGAACTTTGGCTTACCAAAAGTGGACAGTGTTTGTAAAGAGAAACGAAGGAGTTTATCGCACTGTAAATAATGTGGCCTATCCCTGATGGGATACAGTCACTTTCAGGTTCCCAGTGGGTATTATCACATATGAAATCACTGCCACTGCTGCTGGGAAACTGCAAAACAGGTCCAAGCTGCACTCAGCTGGCTGCTTTTAGAAAACGGCAAACTCCCATTTTTGTTTAGCTGAGGGACCCAGCAGCAGCAATGGCAATTTCATGTGGAATACCTGCTGGGAACCTGAAAAAGTGACTGTATCCCATCAGGATTAAGTCACATTATTTACAGTATCATAGAGGCTTTACAGACCATCCAAAAGGGGCGGTTTGTAGGTTTCAAAGAAGTGTCGGGATGGGGCCAGGGCTGCCTCACCAGCAGCCCCAGAAGCCCCATGCCGGTGCTTCTCCAGGCCGTGGAAAAGGGGCAAAAGGACATGGAGGACATGGTCTCTTTCTGGCCTCCTGGCCCCTTTCTCCCTGCATTTGTTCCCACGGCAATCTAGTTGCTGTGGGAACAACGTGCTGCTGAAAAGGATCCTGGGTTCCAAGCTCCTTTTGGCACTGCGGAAAGGGCGCCCTAGGCGCCCACCAGTGGCACCATGATGTCAGGCGCGCACCACATTGTCTAAATGCAGCGCGTGCCATGACGTCAAAATGGTGCACGCTGGAGGCACGGCCAGCCAATGGCTGAATAAGACAACTCAAGACAACCGAGTGCTGAGAAAAAAAGAGATTGTAGTAAAAATAACGCTCCCAAAAAGACGAATCATATGGCTTTGAGGTGAATTGTCAGGATAAAGATACAAGGAGTGTATTGAGTTAAAAGAAAATCTTTAATTCTTAAGGAAGAGCCTCTATACTCTTGCTTTCGATTTCAGCTGTAACTGGGGAGTGAAACTGCTGGTCGCCATTAAAGATTTATGACGCAGTTAACATGTTAGTAAAAGGCTTCACAAACAGAAAAGAGAAATAAATTCTTCAAAGTGGGTCGTTGGAAGTCTGAAATCTGGACTTGAGGCTTTCTAAAGCCTGGAAATAAATAAGAACAGTGCTTAAGAGTGAAGTGAAAGTTAAGTCACGGAGGAAAAGGAAGGGGAGGAGGGAGACAACAGAGTTAATGAGAAAGACGAAAAAGAAGGGGGAGGAAGATATAGTGTGTGATGGAGACCAACTAATAATAAATATTCAGATCAATTATTTCAGCATGTTGAATGCTTGGAGAGAAATCCCACTCTGAATTGGAAATGATTCAAAGTTCAAAAAAAATAGCACCCCCCCCCCTTAAAAAAATATACAGGAACTTAAACAGCCTGCAGCCATATCGAAGCAAGTGCAGGAAGAGAAGGAGAAAGGAGAAAAGGAAAAGGAAATAAAAATGATGGATGCTGAAGAAATGATGAGGAAATTAGCAGAGATGATGGAAAAACAAAAACAAGACTTCCTGGAGATAATAAAAGAAGAGAGAAAACAATTCCAACAACAGATGGAATTGGAAAGGAAAAGTTCGGATGGAAAATTCAGGGAAATACAAGAAAGTATTAAACAAGTCTATCAGGAGATACAAACATTAAAAATAGACAGTAAAAAATGTAAAATTACCCACAAAATGCATCAGAAGGAGATAGACAGTAATAAAAATAAAATTACTGAAATTGAAAGAAGGCTGGTATATTTGCAAGATTACCAAAGAAGATTAAATGTTGTTATTAAATATATACCAGAAACTGGAAAGGGAGATAGAAAAACCGATTTGAAAACAGAAATATTAAAATGGTTGCAACAGATCTCCCCATCTCTTAAATGGACTGAAGATGATATAGAGAGGATTCATCATATCCTGGGTGAAAGAATAAGATAGCTCCAAGGGATGTTATCGTAAGAGTGACTAATTAACACAAGAAGAAGAGTCTGATGAATATGATGAGGAAAAACCCAGAGAAATTAAGATTTGAGGTAGAAATATACAATGATTACTGCCCACAGACTAAAATATGGAGAATATCAATGAAATCATGTATGGTGGTTTTATTAAAAGCTGGAATTAATTATACATAGGGACATCCAGTTTCCTTAAAATTTCAATGGGCAGGAAGAGGATATAAGGATTCTGTGGAGCAAGGACTGCATTTACTGGAAGAATTGGGGATAAATAAGGAAGAAAGGGGGAAAAAAAACATGGAGGACCTGGGAAAACATCTGGAAGAAAAGGAGCTGGAGAGAGCGGAAGAATAACTGGAAGAGCTGGAGAAGATGAAATAGATGAAGCAGCCAGAGGGGAAGAAAGCTTGGGAGCAGTTGGAGGAGCTGGAATTTTCTAGATTGAATATAGTATTACTACACTCAAATTAAAAAATTAATTAAGTTTGTATTTATGAGCACTCGGGGGGAGGGAAGTTTTTGGGCCTTTGGATGTCTTCATTGCCCTTCCCCACATGGGTAGCCTTGACAACCGAGGCTAGGGCAAGATGCCCTAGGGATTGGACGTGGGAAGGTGAAATGGATACGGGGAGGGAGGGGAAAGGGAAGAGGGAACAGGGGTGAGATTTGGGTATGGGGAGGACTAATCGGAGCCATTAGAAATAGAAACAAATTGGGTTATGTCAAATAAGGTGAAGATTGTAACTTTAAATACCAATGGTCTTGGTTCACCGGTTAAATGAAGAAGGATTGAAGCATTATTTAAAAAATGTACACCTGATCTGATCTTTTTACAAGAAAAGCACCAACATAAGGATGGTCAAAATCAGCTGAGACTCAGCTGGGCAAGGGATTATGAGAAAGCATATGGACGTTCTAAATCAAGAGGGGTTGCAATAGTAATTGCAAAAAAATGTAATTCTGTAATAAAAAAGGTATTAAAAGATGATGAGGGAAGGTATATAATTATACAAGGGGAACTAGGGGAAGATAAATATGTACTGGCAAATGTATATGCTCCAAATGAGAAACAGGAAGAATTTTATGAAAAAGTGTTAAGAAAAGTGGAGAAGTTGCAAGAACAATATGTTGTATTAGCAGGTGACTTTAATATGCCAATGGATAGGGTAAAAGATAAATCTAATCCCTCAGTTAAGGATAGATATAAAAACATAAGAAGCTTAAATAAAATAATGGGTAAAAGAGAATTTAAGGATGTATGGAGATTAGTAAAGGGAGATGAAAGAAAATATACATATTACTCAACTGTACATAAAACATATACAAGAATAGACTACATTTATGTAACAAAAAACATGATAAATAAAGTATTAAATTCAGAAATATCAAATATAAAGATATCGGACCATGGCCTGATGGAGGTAGATATAATGGTTAAGAACGATTATGAGCAAGTAAGAAGGTGGAGACTAAATACTAAGATATTGAATTATAAGGATATTGTAGAAAAAATTGGAAAGCAATGGCAAGAAATATGGGATTTTAATGATAAAAATGTGACAAAAGGGTTGGTATGGGACACCATGAAAGCGGTTACAAGAGGGATTTGTATAAAAGAAACATATAACCTGAAGAAAAGATAAAAAGAAAGAAAGAAGAAACTAGAAAAGTCAGGATTAAGGTCAGGAATGGAAATCATGAAGCCCTGCAGATGTGATTTTGAATATTTTATTTTTATTTTTATTTTATTTTTATTTTCATTTTCTTCCAGCACAGCAACCAAGGTAGCTTCTGACATCTTTCACTGTTAGTTATGGTGAAGAGGCTGTTGTGAGTTGGATTCTAGCAACATTTGGAAGGCCACATGTCCCACCCTGATTTAGGCCATTTTTTTAAAAAAAATTATTTACAAAATATAATTAATGAGGATTTAACTGTAGTGTTTAAATGCCCCTGAAACATATTAAAATGGAGACGTTCTGTTGCCTATGCATAGATAAATATAGTGGATGGAATTCTTTTGTTGACATATGTGAGCATAACTTGAATTTATGACCATGTGCATGATTTGTTTGGGATGGGCTATAAACTGCTTGCATCCCATCTAAAACCTCTCTCTTGTAGCTCCCATTCCTTGGGAAATGGGTTGTTGTTGTTGTCATAGTTTACCTTTTTATTCATTTCTGACTTAAGATTACCCTAAGGTGATCATGGGGTTTTCAGGGGCTGAGAGTGTGACTCATCCAAAGTAAAATGGTTTATGTCTTATAGACTTTCTCCTTTATTGCTCTTTATAATTTGCACTGTGTAGTTTATTTTGCAGATTTATTGTATTTGTTATATACCTGAACCTTTGTGTCATATCTCAAACAGATTATAAGATGAGGACAGCAAACTGCTTTGTTGTCCTTTTAGTTGTAATGCACCACATACACTAATGGCACTACAGTTGGCCCTCCACATTTCTGACTTTGATTTTGTGGATTTGAATATTCACAGATCAAAATGTTCTCTCTAGGAATCTTTAGGTCTTACAGTGTGACTCTGCCAGAGGTTGACTGTACAGTCACAATGCAGCACCTAGAGATTCCTAGAGAAAACACTTCTCGAGGCATTTGTAGGTCCTCCAATATAATTATTTGAACAGCTTCTGCCTGTGATGGAGGTCCTAGAGATTGCTAGAGATCTGTTCCCTCACATTAAAAAAATAGTTTATTATTTGTGGTTTCCTCCGACTTTCTTGGGTGTTCCTGTGCCCCTAACCCCAGTGACTGTGGAGGGCCCACTGTAAACAAATATATACACCCACACCTACAGAATATCTACATATATACATGTTCTAACTCTTTCTGTTTGTTTTGTATTGTTTCAGTGAGTTAGCTCTTATCCTTTCCTTTGTTCTGGCTTTGCAGGATGGAAAGAAAACTGAGTACTAGGGACAGCCACTGATTGCCACTGCGGTTTTCTAGATAGTGGGAAGATGAGTGCTAAGCATCCCTAGCGATGTCTTCTGGGGTTTGGTAGCTGCCAGGGTTAGAGAGTTGTGGAGTCTTGAACATGGAGTGTTATAATCCTCATATGCAATGCAGGATCTTGGCTAATATTAACTTAGAATTTTGTCATGACTGCTGTCATTCTCGCATTACTAATAAGGACACTCTGCCTTTGCCACTGCCCAATAACTCTTTTGTCGGCGTGATGGTCAAAGCCTCTCTCTAGATCATGGGAGAAACACCTGGATTCACAATGAAATTGAACTTACCTGATTGAAGCTGCTGGGCCACACAATGGCATCATCTTGAATGGTGAACATCTTGTCCACAGGAGCCTGAGGTTCCATTCTACCAACTTTTCTTCTAACAAAAGACTGATTTGGAAATGTGACCCAGTTGAGAATATCAAATCCTGTAAGTAAGTCCCCATTTTGGTCAAAGGAAACCTCTTCCCCAACACTATTGTTAAATGAAACGCTTCTCAGAAACTGATGGAGCTAAATGAGGGTAGGAATTGATGGAGAGGAACATAGAGAGATGAAAATATATCTCAAAGTGATAATGTTTCACACTGATTCATAATGGCTGTGATTCCCCATCCCTCACTTATGTTGCATAACTTTAAATATAGCTGAGCTATGTAACAGATAAGCTAAGGACATTATCACTACAGCCTACACTCCCATCACAATCCTGCAAATTTAAGAATGGAAGCATAGCATCATTTCTTATCACCCCTTTCCCCATCACAACACTTTAGTGATCCATTTTTGCATGATCTGTTTTCCTCCCTGACAAATGCCGCCTTTTGGGAGGAATGGAGGGACAAACAAGCAGTTGTGGCAACCAACCACCTCCCAAAGTATGTGCATACAGTAGCTGGCATCAGGAAGATGCTGGCAGCCAGGATCATTTTCCCTCCTCTTCCTCCTTAAGCTCAGAAAGGAAGTGGAAGGACAAGCAATAGCAGCTGTCAATGCCTTCAGGAAGCTGGCGGGTGTGTGAATGTGCACACAACCGCTGGCTGTGGGAAGGTAATGGCAGCTGCTATGACTGTGAGATGGAAGAGATGAGGCAAAGAGAGCAGAATCATGACTGACTGAGAAGTGAAATTGCAGTGGAAGGGACCTAGTGCATGAAGGCAATAATGGAATAGGCATGAGATTAGGTCTATTGGGAGGTGTTGCCCATCAATGAAAGGTGCATTACCTTGATGAATGGACTACAGCTGCTGAATGGGCATGGTATTGTGTGATAAGTACCAAGGAAAAAATACTTTTGGCCTTTTAGAATTCTGCTTTTTAGCCTCCCAAGAAACCATGTTAATGAACTGCAGAAATGTGTAATGAGAAACCAGAATGAACATCCCAATGTGCACTGGCGTCTACTGCCCCAGATAGTGTTCTGAGGCACATCAGGCTTTATCAATGTGCATTGGCACTCCCTACCTAGGGTTCCAATAGCCATTGAGTGCCTAGTGTTATTCCATGTTGTCTCCTATTGGACATCAGTCATAATGAAAGGTAAAGATGTGTAATGGGGAACTGGAAAGAGTAACTTCATGTGCACTGGGGTCTACTGATGTACGTTTGTACGCCATAGGCAATGTCCTGGTGCACACTCCCTAAATGGTGTCCCAATGGCCATCAAGTGTCCAGTTTGAAACAATGCCATTGTACATTGTATGTTTGCTCCCACTGCACATCAGTTCTGATATGCATCAGCCTCAATGTAAAATGGTCATTTTGCTGGCTCCTCTATGCAGTAATGTCATGACAGTCCCATGCTTTATATGGATGTTGTGATCATGCTCAGTTTTATCTCTTGCAGAAAACTTACAAAGATGTACATTTCCAACTGAATTCTGGCTCTTTAAAAGCTTTGTGGATAGTATTTTGAGGGGTACTGATCTAGTCTGTGTTGTATCAAATACTAGCAATAAGTTAAATGCAAAACAGCTACATGTTATCATTCATCAAAATTTGTAAATATAAATATCCACTAAAGTTAGGAAATGATCAAAAGAATTAAGTTTGCTTTGACTATAAAGCAAGCAGAGCTTTCTCAAGTGGTTGTAAATGGGAAGAAATAACTGGCCGTATATCAATTAGAGGCCCATATTCTAGCTTTCATACTGATGGAACCTGCACTGCAGTTTGACACTGTTTTAATAGCCATGGCTCAATGCTACTGAATTCTGGAATTTGTAGTATTCAGAGATATTTAGCCCTCCTGTCAGAGAGCACTGGAGCCCTACCAAACTAAAAATACCAGGCTTCCAAGGAGCCATGGGGGTTAAAGTAGTGTCTAACCACATTGTGTCCGCAGTGCAGATGCAGCCCTAGACACCTCTTGACATACTAAAGGCCCAATTGTTGTAACTTTACATGCAGTAAACGTTTGTGCATGAGTCAGATTACCTGCCACAGTTGTTTGTTCCAGTATTGGCCTCTTGCATCATTCACCATTGCTCTCTGACTGAATTTGGATGAATACATGGCCTGCAAAGCATGTGCAACTACATAGACAGCATTGTAGATGGTGTAACTATGCCCAGTTACCTTCATTTCAAATACAGAAACAGGAAGAGTTTCCAGATTCTCTCGCCCACTGCAGAATATCCCTTCTTTCATGTCTAATGAAGGCTTAGGCAAACTGCAATGAAATGCATCTTCCCAGAAAGCCCTCAGAAACTTGTCTTCTTTTTCTGAGACTGGGTTTCTTGTCTGAAGAAAGTTTTTGAATCCTAAAACTTCCTTTGAGTGAACGGCAAAGGATATAGCCCCATGAAGGAAATCTATCCCCCAGTTTCTTAGTAAGGAAAATGATGTGAACTCCATCTGAGCTGTCATAATCCACACTTTTGTGCTCCTTTGCAACGGTAATTCCTCTGTTTCTTTGCATAATTGCATAATTCTTATTGCCAGAATAGTATGAATTTCACCATGTATAACCAACACGTTGGCAGTACTTTTCATAATAACTCTGATAGTTTCACAGCTTTCCTCCACCAAATCACTGAATTCACCAGTAAAGGTAATGAGGGGCAATCTTGCTATAAAATGAATACAAATTCCTTTCTGAGCAAACGTGGGAAGAACATTTTGTACAAATCTCTCTCCAGTATCATCATGCAGAGAAACCACTCCAATCCATATCCATTTGAAATGCAAGAGTAACCGGAGAATCCCCTCATACTGATAATCCCTGTTTGGGAACATATGGTGGAAGTAAAGACCTTGGTCATGATTATTCACCACAGGTGAAGATCCATAGATTAACTAAAACAAAAACAAAAAACAGATAGAGAGGAAATGAAATAATATCAAACTTAAACAACAATGCAACCTGACTCGGGAGTTCCTAATTTCTACAAATAGGACGATGGGATACTGTTTTTATTTCTGCTAAAGATATGGAATTCTAATGCCTCATTTGTTAAAATAGACTGACAAATTGACTTCATATTTGGGTGGGGAACATCTGACCCTCCAGATGTTGTTGGACTCCAAATCCCATCAATGAGTAATCAGTACGCTGATGATACTCAGATATATTTCTCCATGACCAGATCGTCTGCTCAGACCTCAGATGGAGTTTCTCCTCTCAATGACTATTTTGCGGCGGTAATGGATTGGATGAGGGAAAATCGATTGAAGCTTAATCCAGACAAAACGGAGGTGCTCACAGTCACAGGCCCGAAACCAGGTTAGGGAATACAACTTCCAGTCCTGGATGGAGTCACACTCTCCTCAAAGGACTCTGTTTGCAGTCTGGAGGTACTCCTTGACCCGTCGCTCCACATGACTAGTTAGGTGAAAGTGACGGTCAGGAGTGCCTGCTACCAGCTTCGGCTGATTCGCCAGCTGAGCCCTTTCCTGGAGACGAGGGATCTGGAAACTGTGATATATGTACTGGTAACCTCATGTTTGGACTACTGTAATGCGCTCTACATGGGGCTACCCTTGTGCCTAACCCGGAAACTTCAACTGGTCCAAAATATGGCAGCCAGGCTTCTCGCTAGAACATCTAGGAGAAAGCCGACATAACACCTGTGCTCAAATCTCTCCACTGGCTGCCGATTAGTTTCCGGGCAAATTACAAGGTGTTGGTTCTGACCTTTAAAGCCCTACATGGCTCGGGTCCATCCTATCTTAGGGACTGCCTCTTCCCGTATGAGCCCCCCCCCGCACACTTCGATCCTCTGGGGGGAACCTGCTGCAGCCTATGAAGACCAGGCTGGTCCAGACCTCCCAGAGGGCTTTTTCGGCAGTCACCCCCAGGCTGTGGAATGACCTGCCGGATTAGATGTGTCTCATTCCTTCTTTAGAAAGCCTTTAAAAAGCTCTAAAGACACATATTTTCTGGCAGGCCTTCCCAGAGAATGCGAACACTTCCTGGCTCCAACACTTGCCTCTCCAGCTGTCCTTCTCCAGTGTCTTTTCCACCACTTTACAGCCTAGGTTTTCAGGCCTGTTGCTGCTTTTTACTGTTGTAATTTGTTTTATGTTTTTAAGTATATAGTGGTTTAATTCTCTTTTTAAGGGGGGGGGGGGCGGTGAGGGAAGGGATGGGACATTTTAACTGATATTGTTTTAATCTTTTTGTTGTAACCCGCCCCAATTGCCTGTTCAGAGGGGCGGGCTAGAAATAAATTATTATTATTTATTATTATTACTACCACTACCAAGGATAACAAGAGATGCAGAATATGCAAAAAGACCATAATACAAGTAGCACATACAGTGGAAGTCTGTCGACTTGAAGATGGAAAGTGATCTGAAACTCCAACAAACTGAACTCGCTTCATCTTTGTGGCTTAGCTCAAATTCAAGATGCTGGTTTTGAGCTAAACTCCTTCCAGTCTGTATATCTGAAAGATTATTTCTCCTTGTATCTGCTTGCCTAGCATCAGAGAACTCTCATGTTGTATGTCTCACCACCTCACAAGTTAGACTGGTAAGAACATGAAACAGCTTACTATTCTTTGATAGTATCACTGAAGGGATGTCACATTGGTAACATCCAACTATATTACATTAATATAGTTTTTTAAAAAAACTGGTTTTTATGTTGAATCCAGTGGGTAAAACAGAAGTAGAAGACAGACAGACAGACAGAAAGATTGATAGATGGACAGAGAGACATATAGTGGAGCAGTGGTTAAATGCCTGTATTGCAGCCACTCACTCATAAACTACAAGGTTGTGAGTTCAATAAGAGCCAGTGCCTCAGGATCAACTCAGCCTGGCATCCTTTGTCTGCTTGCCGTAAACCATGGATTGCCAGGGTGAGATGGCTTAAGGGGTTAAAGTAACTCCGGGGAGGGGTTGGACATTGCAATTGTGAGACAGGAATACCAATCCCCACAGTATCTAAAAAAGATGTTCTGCATGCATAAGGGCACTTTATGTATGCTAATGTCTCCAGATGATTTCTGATCACAGTCCTTCAAATATCCTGAACCTGAGCCATATAGGATTAATTGGGGGGGGGGGGGGAGGGTAAATCAAGCCATTATATTTCCAAAAGCTTAACTATTGCACACAGTGTGTGCACCTTCAGGTTGCCTGACAATTTATGGTCACCCCACAAACTTTCTAGGGTTTTCATATACAAGGAATGCTCAGAGGTGACTGTTCAAGTTCCCTTTTCTGAAATACAGCCTACACCACCTGATATTTGTTGGCAGTCTCCCAGCCAAGTACTAACCATGACTGGCACTACTCAGTTTCCATGATCAGACAGAATCTGTGGTCTTCAGGGTCTTTTAATTTGTTATATGTTGGATTTTTGAAAGCTTAAGTGAGGGGGGGGGAAGCAACTTATAAATAATAATAATAATAATAATAATAATAATAATAATTATTATTTATAGCCCGCTCCTCTGTATCCAATTGGAGCTGGTTACATCAATTAAAAATTACAAGATAAAACATACATTGCCCATGCCCAACCACCCGCCCCTTAAAATAGAATTAAACTAGCATCAAATTAAAACAACATAATTAAAATTACAATACAATACAATACAATACTTTGTGTATGGAACAATGTAACATGTCTGTGCCATGCCATTCAAGTATGTTTTATGTAAATACAAAAAGATTCCTCATTTTAAGCCTAGAACATCACCGGTTATAGGTCAGGCCTTAATGACTTCCTATCTCCCCCTTAGCTTTCTACACACATCTTACTTGTGACGTCTTGTATACAGATAGGATGGTCCCCATGGAAAGACAATAGTCAGTGTTAGGTCCAGCAATCACAGCTGCAGGAAGGTTCTCAGCATCACATTTGTAATTGGCAGTGACTTTGTGCCGTCTCGACAAAAGTTCAATTGCAGCAAGACAGGTCCCAATTTCAGTGAACTGGTTGTTATAGATGTGGAAACCCAGAGTGGTGTTGGGTAACAGTTGTTGGTTTTCATTGGTCTCCTTGACAGCAAATACCAAGGCTGCGATGTGCTGGTAGAGTTGTGTCATCACCCTGTAAGGAGCAATTATTTACTATGAAGTATATTTATATTCTATAGTCTTTTATATTTTATATTCTTCAGATCAGACTATTTCCTCCAGTTTAATTAAATTAAACTCTCTCTCTCTCTCTCTCTCTCTCTCTCTCTCTCTCTCTGTGTGTGTGTGTGTGTGAAGGTAAGGAGAAGGAATTAGATAAAAAGAAAATGAATTCATTTGAGATGTAGTGTTGAAGAAGAGTGCCAAAAATACTGTGGATAACCAGCAAGACAAACAAATGTGTACTAGAATGTGGGATGCAATTTAAGTTTCCCTAAGTGTTAACCCTTTTAAAGGGAAAAAAGAATAGACAACTATGAAAGTTAACCTTGTTAGAGTTCAGCTTTCATCAGCAGAACAGCAAAAGGGTGGGTCGGACTATTATTTTTAAATCTGTCTTTCTAAAGAATAAAGAGTGACTCAGAAAACAACAACAAACACAACAGTTTGTCTTTTAAAAAATAAATAATAATGACTTTAATAAGTAAATACATAACAAATCAAATTCTATCCTAACTGGTGATGGTTGGGTATAGAGATGAAATCTCATCATCTTTGATACAGCAGGACTGTTAACCTCACTCAAAGGAGACTGTTACTCTAACTGAGACTGACAGGAGACAGCTTAGAATCTCGACAGAGAGTCTGTTTAACAGTCTCCAAGAATGAGTGGCAGGAAACACACGCTTAGACAGAATGAAATAGATAGAAGGATGTCCTTGTCTATCTAAGGAGGGAAAGGAGAATGCAATGCACAAATTTTACAACAAGAAGGAATTGGATAAAAAGAAAATTAACTCTTTTGAGATGTGGTGCTGGAAAAGAATGCTGAGAATACTGTGCACAACCAAAAGGACAAACCAATGTGTTCTAGAACACAACAAGGCTGAATTCTCCCTAGAAGCCAAGAGGATTACAATGAGGCTGTCGTATTTTGGCAACATCACGAGAAGGCATGACTCATTAGAAAAGACAATAATGCTAGGAAAGAGCAGAAGACCACACACCAGATTGATAGATTCAATCTGTAAGACCTAAGCAGAGCAGTGAAGGATATCTCGGCTTGGAGATTTCTCATCTGCAGGGTTGCCATGAGCTGAGGTCAACTCGAGGGCAGCTAACAACTACAAATCCTAGTAAATAACAAGCCTTTATTACAAATCATAGTTGATATTGCAATAGGTTATACTACAGTGAAACAAGTTCATCTGAATAGAAATCTTTAATCAGACATTTTAATATCTGCAGTTACATCTAATATCAAAAAACCTGAAAAGGAAAAAAAAATAGACACTATTTAATATAGGAATATGAAAAAAATTGTTTTAGATGTATTGTACTTTGTGGCCCAATATTATGTACATAGCCCAATTTAGCACAAGTTAGCTCCCCCCCAAAGTTCCACCTTCCTGCCACCAAAGTTTATACAGTTAGAAACAATGTGAACAATGTGAACCCTACTTGTTTATAAGTTTGGTGAGAAAATATTATTATACACGTGTAGCATCATCAGAGGCTCTGAAACAATAGGTGCTCAAAGAAAGAGATCTAACCCACCCTTCAATAAATATTTTGTTTACTGGAGAGGAAAATGATGATAGGAAAGAGGTAAATGAAAAGCAAAAGGCAAAAACAAGGAAGAAAGCGGAGGAAGGGGAAACCTAAATTAGGAGGAGAAGTATCCATACTAAGACATCAGATTGTGGTGACCATTGGAATAAATGGGATTTAAGCTAAATCATGTTTAATTTATCAACTATTTTTGTCCACAGTAATTTAAATTGTCATCATTGTACAAAACTCATTAATTAGGAATGTATGATACAATGGAAAAACGCAGCTACTTACAGAGGAGAATCAGAAAGTTCTTGAGATGGATGTATTTCAAATGTTATTGTATTTGAAAATATGTACACCTGAGACATAATCCCAGCAATGATGACCTCCCCTGACTGATAATATTGATGTTGTATAGCAGCAGGTTCTCTCATGGAACACTGCTCACTAGGATTCTTGCCAACCACTTGGGATAGTAACACTAAGCCAATAAATACCATGATCTTCCAAAACAGTATTAAATTTATGTAACTAATCCCTTTCCATATTGTCATTCTAATCCCTCTAGCTAGAAAAACCTGTTTGCTAGACCTCAGAACCTCAGAAGATGCAAAGCCAGAACGATAAGGTATGAAAAAGCAGGAATTGGACTGACAGAACTCTGTTTGCACCTATAGCTCAAGTGATGAATAGCACAGTGGAGATTAATACTGTAGTAGTTATGGCTTCACAGTTGTTTACGTTGCCACTAGAACTCTCTGGGGGTGGGAAGTAGAGTAAAAGTAATTATATTTATCTGGATAAATGCAGGTGAGAAAATTACCTACTCTGGATTGTTTAGATGTAAGAAAAACATGGAAACATCTTTATCACATCTCAGCAAATGTTTTCTCTGATAGTAAAGAGTGGGAGAAGAAGTTCTGGGCTGGTGGCCTTCACTTTTATTCACTTTCCCTTCTGTTCTGTTCCATTTCATCTTAAAGAGATGAACACACTGGTTAAAGTTCAGTGTAAAACCAGGAATGAATTCACTGTCCCATTAATCCCCCCCCCCCCCCCCAAGACACCAGTGTTCATTCAAATAATTCAACCTTAAAATGAGACCTGGACTAAAATGCATTGCTTTTTTTTTAATTTGAAACAGTTGTCATGGGGACCAAATCTAGAATGTGGATTGGGTTCCCATTTCAGTTTCAAGTTCCCTGGTGTAGATTAGGTCCCTATGACAGCTCCCCACAGAAAATCTCTCACCTACTTCTGGATTATTTTTTGTCATTGCACTTTATTTCACCAAAACAACAGCACAGAGAAAGGTATAGTGCAAACCAGTTAGCAGGTTCTAGGTAGGGGTTTTTTAAACTTCAAATTAAAAGCCAATCATTCCAGTGATTCACTGTTCAATTTCTTCAGTGGGGCTGATAATTCCAGAGGTTGATATTTAACGGGAAAAATTGAAGGCACATAATAAACAACATATTTGATATCTTGGTGAGTTCTTTAGTTCCTTCTTTTTATTAGGTTCTCCTTGTTGTTCAACTCAGGCCTCAGCAAAATAATGTAGCATTTTGGTGAAAAGATACAGATGAGTAAGCCAAAACTGGAAGCCAAGATAGAGAAAACCTCCACAGCCACCATGTTTTTCCCCTTAGAACTCAGGTATGTTGGGATGAAGCACAGCCAAACACTGCAAAAGACCAACATGCTGAAGGTAATAAACTTGGCTTCATTAAAACTGTCCGGTAACTTCCTGGCAAAGAAAGCCACTGTTAAGCTGACCACAGCTAGGAAACCCATGAAACCCAAGGCAGAGTAAAACATACCGCTTGAGCCTTCCTGACACTTGTGTATGATTTCTTCAGTCACTGAGTACATGTCAAAGTCTGGAAATGGAGGAGAGGTTGTCAGCCATACAGTACTGATAACAGCTTGAATAAGGGAACAAGAAAGAACAATGGAGGATGCCAGTCTCCTCCCCATCCATTTTCTTATCCTGGATCCTGGCTTGGTGGCTGTGAATGCTAGAATGACTGTGATGGTTTTGGCCAATATGCATGAAAGTGCTACTGAGAAGATCATGCCAAAAGCAGTTTGTTGAAGGAGACATGTCATTTTTCCAGGCTGGCCAATGAATAGCAAAGCACAAAGGAAGGACATAAGGAGGGAGATCAGGAGAATGTAGGTGAGTTTCTTGTTATTGGCTTTGACAATTGGAGTGTCCTTGTACTTTATGAAGATCCCAAGAATGATGACTGTGAGGAAAGAAAAACTGAGAGCAAAAGTGGCCAGAATGATCCCTAAAGGCTCTCCAAAAGACAAGAAAGTGATTTCTTTTGGGAGACATTCATCCTTTTTATCATTTGGATATTGATGTCCAGGGCACTCAAAACAGTTATCCATGTCTGAAAAACAAAAGAAACCTTTCTATCTGGGAAAAGTCTCAGGATGTTTCTACACTGTAGAAATAATGCCGTTTGACAAACCGAGAACTACCATGGCTCCATCCAACAGAATGCTGGAATTTGTAGTATTGTGAGGCATCAGCCCTATTTGTCAGAGAATGTTAAAGATTTTATAGAACTACAAATACAGTGGTCCCCCGGGATACGAAGCCCCCGGGGAATGAAAGAGCCGGCGGTGAAAAAAAGCCCCCGGGATGCGAAGAAAACCCCGGAATCCGAATAAGAAAAACCGCACGGCCCCTTTAAATTGGCCGCTCGGTCCGTCAAATAAAGCGGTTCCCCAGGATACGACGATTTCTGGGTTACGAAAAGTAATCCGGAACGGATTACTTTCGTAACCCGGGGGACCACTGTACCAGGATTCCATAGGATGGAGCTGCAGCATTTAAAGTGGTATCAAACTGCATTATTTTTACAGTATTGATCTTCCCTTGTTTATGGAAAGACATGTATACTGTGCCTAAGTCAATGTTGCCTCCAAAACCAAACTTGAATCCTTTCAAAGTTACTATATTTTCAGAAGGGAACATATAGTAGTAGTTTACTCCCAGAGAAATATAGGTCTTGGTCCCAATGTGTAGAAGAAAAATGCATCCCCATTTGTTAAGATGTATTCTCTCCATGATCTGGTAAAGAAGGAGGTCATTTATTTACTTATACAACTTACAACTCTACATGGGGCTTAACCCGGAAACTTCAGCTGGTCCAAAACATGGCAGCCAGGCTTATCACCGGAAAATTGAGGAGAGAACACATAACACCTGTGCTCAGGTCCATCCACTAGATGCTGATTAGTTTCCAGGTTCAGTACAAGGTGTTGGTTTTAACCTCTAAAGCCCTACATGGTTCAGGCCCATCCTATCTCAGGGACCGTCTCTTCCCATATGAGCCCCCTTGCATGCTCCGGTCCTCTGGGAGGAATCTGCTACAACCCATTAACACCAGACTATTGCAGACCTCTCAGAGGGCCTTCTCTGCCATCGCTCAAAGACTGTGGAATGACCTGCCAGATGAGATGCATCTTATTATGACCCTGGATGGCTTTAAAAAAGCCACCAAGATGCACCTCTTCCGACAGGCCTTTCCAGACAGCGGCTAATCTTCCATGGTCTCCAGGACCCCTATCCAGCCTTCCCCAGTCACATCTGATATCATCTCGAGGCTGCTCAGAAACCTGGATTTGGATATATTGTATTGTTTTTTGTTTTTATTGTTGTTGTTTTGACCTTGTGCTAGTTTAATCTTATTTTAAGGGGTGGGAGGAGGGATTGGGATGTAACATTTTAATTGTACTTGTTTTTAAATGTTGTACCCCACCTCGATTGCTCGCTCAGAAGGGCGGGTTATAATTATTATTATTATTATTATTATTATTATTATTATTATTATTTACATCTGCTAACAACTCTTTTTAGGTAAATTACAAATACAGTCAAGAATAAAATGTAAAATCCCAATCATTCAGCACAAGGCAAACATATAGAAGATAAAACTAGGGGCAGGAAGAAAAAATTATAAAACCTCCGTAAAACTAAAGATAAAATTGGGGTGGGGTGGGAGGAAATGCAGAATATTGTATGCAATAAGAATGGAGAAGAAAATGGAATTGAAATAATTTTGACATGGAAAGAGTTCTTCTATGGAAGGCATCCCACAAGTGCAATGACAGAAAAGGCCAGTAAACTGGCAATGATGTATGGAAGTTGAACTCCATCAACATATAACCTGCTGCAAAATTATTTAGAAATTCAAAGGTTAAAACTAGCTCATCGGGTGGTTCTACAAATAGACCATTAATCAGTGCAGAAGTCAAAGCAATTGCAGAGTGCTACAATTTGGAATCTGCCAGCCTTCTCAGCAGGATACCCTGGCCATGAGGAACAATAAGGTCACAGTCTGTCTGCCCTTTCCTTCTGGAGCAAGGGAACCAAAACAGTGTGAGCTCATGTTACTGGTGCATTTAGAATATACCTGGACATAACTGGCAGAGATTAACTTCTCCTTTCTTCTTACGCATGTACCTTTTAATCAAATATCAAGCAAGACAGCATAATAATAATAATAATAATAATAATAATTTTTATTTATACCCCGCTCTTCAGCCAAGGCTATCAAAGCGGCTTACAATTTGTTACTTAAGACATTTCCCTGCCCTCAGGCTTACAATTTAAAATAGACACGAAGCAAAAGGAAAAGGGAGAGATGGTGGGGAAGGGGGAAAGTCCAGCAGATCTTCTCTCCCTCAGAGGCCTGGACCACGGCAGATGGACTGGAGGGAGGGCTCTTCTTCTTTTTAGGCAAGGCCTGTTGGAGCTGGCTTGCCTTTCTCTCCCTCAAGATGGTAGATGGAGGGAGGGCTCTTCTTGCTTTCAGGTTCTTCTATCCCTCAGAGCCCACAGTGGTGGCAATTGGAATGGAGGGAGGGTGTCATTCTTGATTAATTAAATTAATTTAATTTAATTGATTTAATTGACTTTAAAAGTCAATGGCTAAGATGGTGTTTAACTCTCTACCTAACCACACAGCCCTGGTATTAATCGTCATTCACAAGATCTGACCCAACTTAGCAATAGCAATATCAATAGCAAGTACATTTCTATACCGCTTATCAGCTCACTGAAGCACTTCTTAAATGGTTTACAATGTGTAGGCTAATTGCTCCCAATGAGCCGGGTTCTCATTTTTCACGACCGCCTTGGGCCCTTGGTGGTACTGAACTCACAACTTTGCAGTTTGTGAATGAGGAGCTGCAGTACAGGAATTTAACCACTGCACCACCAGGAATCCAACTTCTAAATTCATGTTATTACAGCTTACTTGTAATAAC
Source organism: Urosaurus nigricauda (assembly GCA_034509955.1). Classification (NCBI taxonomy): domain Eukaryota; kingdom Metazoa; phylum Chordata; class Lepidosauria; order Squamata; family Phrynosomatidae; genus Urosaurus; species Urosaurus nigricauda. The sequence goes on from JAOEGL010000006.1 coordinate 7,635,894, forward strand.
TTGAGAGAATTTTCATATTAGCCGTTTTCCAACAAATTGAAACAGTTATAATATTAGTGAATCAAGTTTCTGAAATGTTCATATGATGGATGATACAGCTGATAAATATGGAATAGTATGTTTCCTACCTGTCCGGTTTGAAATCTTCCCCTCTGGACATGGAATGCAATCGTAGCAGCAAAATGGCTTCCCTTCCTTCTTTGTTTTCCTGAAGCCCAACTGACATTTGTCATTACATTGAGAGATGGGTAGTGTCTGTCCATTAAAAAAAGAGAGGGGGGGAGGAGTCTTCTAGAAATCAGAATCTTATCATCTAAAGAAATATAGACTTAAATATAGCTTTGTTCTAGAATGGGATAAAAGTTTTATTTTCCTACATTGAATTTTTGCAATAGCCACCAATTGATCTGGAGTGAGAAATTTGTTCTACCGACAAATTCCCAATGTCTGTAAAGAGAAACTAAGAAGGGATAAACCATGCAGAAGAGGTTAAAAACAAGTAGAACTGCCAACCTTGGAAGATGGTGGACTTTCCATATATAGTACAGTCATCTCTTGGACAAGATTCTCTATTAAGCTGCTATAGTTTGTTTTAAAAAAAATTCAAATTTATTGCAACTATATACAGGCTTTGGACATTTCTGTTCTCCCGTGTCAAAGAATTTCATTTTCAGAACTTAAGTTAGTTGTAGTTAAGCAGCCACATTAATACATGTGGAACCATGGAAAGGAGTAGAAAAGGTCATATGTAATAAATATGAAATAAAATGTGAGATGTAAAAGAAAACAGGATAGAAAGTTTAGATGGAAATGTTGGATGCGAAAGTATGAATCATATAAGATGTGTTTAATATGAATATCATAAGGCCACTTAATTTTGAACAATTTTTCACTTTTTAAACACCTGTAAAGGAAAGGAAGTTTTATTATGTTTATTTTATAGATTTTTAGATTTGTCAATCTTTGCTTAAGAATGGTGTTTAGAATAGATATGAATGTTTGTTCATGTAATGTTTTTTCCGTGTATATACTGATTTAAAAATAATAATAAAAAGGTATTGTTGTTACTGTGTACCATAAGGTCATCTCTCTTTCCAAACATCTAATCTGACCTGGAGAGGCACCTGTTTCAATATCTGAAGAATAACCTTGAATGCAGGAGAAATACCTGGATTCAGTAGGAAAGTAAACTTACCTGATTGAAGCTGTTGGGCCACACAATGGCATCATCTTGAATGGTGAACTTCTTGTCCATAGGAGCTTGAGGGTCCATTTTACCAACTTTTCTTCTAACAAAAGACTGATTTGGGAATGTGACCCAGTTGAGAATATCAAATCCTGTGAGTAATTCCCCATTTTGGTCAAAGGAAACCTCTTCCCCAACACTATTGTTAAATGAAACGCTTCTCAGAAATTGGTGGAGCTAAATGAGGGTAGGAATTGATGGAGAAGTGCATAGAGAGATGTCTCAAAGTGATCATGTTTCACACTATTTCCTAATTGCTGTGATTCTCCATCACAGCCTATGGTGCATAACTATACTTTTAGCTATGTAGCATACAAACTAAGCACATTATCACACCAGCCTGCTCTCTCATCAAAATCCCACCAGTTTAAGGATGGAGACATAACAGTTTGGCATCATTTCTTATCACCCTTTCTCCCATGATGATACTTGGTTGCATGATCTGTTTTCTGCACTGCCACCATTGCCATTCGGGAGGAATGCAAGTGAAAACAAACGATTGTGACAACTAATCACCCCATCCCAAAAGACCTGGCTGCTGGTTGACTGTGCAGAGAGGAGCTGGCTGGCTTCAGGAAAATGTTGGTAACCCTTCGTAACCCGGAAGCTTTCGTTTCTCGGGGGACCGCTTTTGCTAACGGACCACACGGCCAATTTAAAGGGCTGTGCGTTTTTTTTTCTTCGTATCCCGGGGGATCTTTCGGATCCTGGGGGATACAGTAGCGGTCCCGCCGCTTTCGGATCCCGGGGTTTTCGCAACCCGGGGGATTCGTAAGCCAGGGCACCACTTTGTGGGATTGTTTTCTCCCTTCTCCCTCCTGAAGTGTGGGGCTGCTGCATATGCGTTCACACAGAAACCCCATGGTTTGGAGGAAGCGGAGGGACAGGCAATCTCAGCTGACAAGACCTTCCTGAAGCTGGCTGCTCTATAAATATACACAGAGATGCTGGCTTTGGGAAGGTATTGGCACCTGTGATCACTCTGAGATGGAGGGGGTGAGCAGGGAAGGAGCAGAATCACACCCGCTCACACCATGTGACTACCTGAGAAGTGTAACTACAGTGGAATAAAGACAGAAATAGAAAAGCAGCAAGGTTGACAGCCTGTTGATGGTTTTTTGCCCATTAATCAAAAGGTGTACTACAATACTCACTGGAATGCAAGGCAGCAGCAAGATGCACACAGGTAGTGTGATAGGCACCAAGCAAAAACGTTAAAATTCTCTATTTGGCCTCACATGATGAAGTCCTAAGAAACCCTGTTAATGAATTGTGAAGAATTGTAATAGGAAACTGGGAAGAATATTTTATTGGATATAGTGGTCTACTAATGTATGTTGATACCCCTTAGCCAGTGTCCTTATGTCCATCAGGCTTTAGGAATGTATATAGTAACTTCCTAACTGGTGTCCCAATGGCCATCAAGTGTCCAATTTGCAATAATGCCATTGTAGTTTGGCTCCTATTACACACAAGTCTTGATGCAACTCAGTTCCATTGTTTAATGGTAATGTTCCTGGCTCCATGGCAACCCCCATGTTTAATATGGATGCTTCAAAAATGCTCAGCTCTATCTCCCATAGTACATTTATATAGTTATACTTCTCCAAGTGCAAGCTAGTATTTTAAAAGCACAGTGGACAAGTATATTGAGTGGCAGTTTCTAGAGGGGTATTGACCTGTTCTGTATGGTAGCTAACTGTATGTTGAATGCAAAACAGCTACATGTTATCATTCATCGAAACATGTCAATTTAAATATGCACAGAAGACAACCGTCACCACTGTCATTAATGTTCAAAAGAATCAAGTCTGCTTTGACTCCAGTGCAAGCAGAACACTCTCCAATAGTTGTAAAGTGAAAGAAATAGCTGGCAGTATATTAATTACAGTCTCATATTCCTGCTTTCACATAGGCTGAATCTGCACTGCAACATGAATGCAGTTTCATATTGCTTTAAAAACCATGGTTAGAACGCTGTGGAATTCTGGGACATTTATTTTGGGAGATGTTTAGTTTTCTCTATTAGAGAGCTCTGGTGCCTCACCAATCTACAGTTCCCAAGACAATTAAAGTGGTGTCAAACTGCATTGTGTCTACAGTGCAGAGGTGGCCCCATGGCATAGTAAAGGCCCATTTGTTGTAACTGTTCATACAGCAAACTCTTCTACATCAATCAGATTACCCGCCATGAGTGTATATTCCAACGGTCCCCTCTTGCACCATCCACCATTGTTCTGTGTTTCAATTTGGATGAATGCATGGCCTGCAAAGCATGCACCACTGCATAGACAGCATTGTAGATGGTATAACTGTGCCCAGTTACTTTCATTTCAAAAATAGACACAGGAAGAGTCTCTAATTTTTCCTTCCCAGTGCAGAATATTCCATGTTTCATGTCTAATGAAGGATCAGGAACAATACAGTTAAATACCTCTTCCCAGAAGGCTCTCAGAAACTTGTCTTCTTTTTCTGAGACTGGGTTCCTTGTCTCAAGAAATTTTTTGAATCCTATAAGTTCCTTTGAATGAACTGCAAAGGATACAGCCCCTTGAAGGAAATCTATCCCCCAGTTTCTTTGTAAGAAAAATGATGTGTACTCCATCTGGGCTGTCATAATCCACACTTTTGAATTGGTTTGTGATGGTGCATTCCCTCCTTCTGCAACACTTTGCATCATCCTTATTGCCAGAATAGCATGAATTTCACCATGTATAACCAACACATTGGCACTACTTCCCATAACAACCTGGATTGTTTTACTACTTTCCTTTATCAATAGATTTAATTCATTAGAAAATGTAAGGTCAGGAAATCTTTCTATGAAATGAAAACAAATACCATTTTGAGCAAATATGGGAAGAACATTTTGTACAAATCTCTCTCCACTGTCATCATTCTGAGTAAGTACCCCAATCCATATCCATCTGAAATGCAAGAGTAACTGGAGAATCCCCTCATACTGATCAGCTCTATTTGGGAACATGCGGTGAAAGAAAAGACCTTGGTCATGATATTTTGCCACAGGTGAAGATCCAAAGATGAGCTGATTAGAAAATAAACAACAAACAGAGAGGAACAGAAGTGATATCAAACCTGAACACCAATGAAACGTGTAATTCAAGAGCTTCTAATCAAATATTGCACCATCAGCCCTTTATATCCATGGATGTTTCTTTATCCATGGATTCAAACATCCGTGGTTTGATAAATATTGTAAATATATATAAATTCCAAATAACAAGCTTTGATTTTGCCATTTTATTTAAGTGACACCAGCTTACTGTTTATAATGGGACTGGAATATCCATGGGTTTTGGTAGGTATGAGGGGTCCTGGAACCAAACCCTGGCACATACGAAGGGCTACTGTATTAGCATGATGGGATTTTATTTTTATTTCTGTTAAAGGTAATACCTTAAACTAACAAAAAGTAGAACGTTAGCAGCAAATTTACATAACCAAACTATTAAAAAGTTGAATAGAAAAGTGCCTTAGTCGCTGGTAATTCGCTTGCCCTCATACATCCAAAAACAATACATGTTGGCAAAGAAGTACAAAATTATTTGAAGCATCCAGTCAATTTATACTGTTGAACCACAACCAACTTCACTAGAAAAAGAAACTTGTTACACCTGTTATCCCTTATTACAGTAGAAGCTGCAACAGTAACCAAGAAAGGAGGGAGATCTAGAAAGGAATTCAGTGCTTACATCTAAAACTATTTATGTTGAAAGGTGGAGATGAATTAACCATTTGTTATATGTGGGATTTCTGAAATTTGAAGAGAAGGGAAAAAGCAACCTTCATTATGAAGCATTATGATATGTCTATAACATGTGCTAGACCTTGTTAAATAGAATGTCCAATTTAAGTACCAAAACCTCCCTATTATGAACCTAAAACCTTATAGCATATAGTTCAGGCCTTAATGCTTTGTCATGCACATCTTACTTGTGGCATCTTGTATATAGACAGAGTGGAGGCCATGTCAAGACAAAGGTTAGTGTGAGGACCTGCAATCACTGCTATGGGAAGGTTTTTGACATCACATTTGTAATTGGCAGTGACTTTGTTCCTTCTAGACAAAAGTTCCATTGAAGCAAGATCGGTCCCACTTTCACTGAACTGGTTGTTATAGATGTGGAATCCCAGAGTGATGTTGGCTAAGAGTTGTTGGTTTTCATTGGTCTCCTTTACAGCAAATACCAAGGTGATGATGTGCTGATAGAGTTGTGTCATAACCCTGTAAGGAGCAATATTTTCAATTTAAAAGTTTGTCTTCCATGCTATGTAATTGTTTCTATGCTTTATATCAGAGCATTTGTTATAGTTCAATTAACCGCAACATTTATTGTGTGTATATGTTTCTGTCTGTCAGTCTGTAGAAAGAAAGAAAGAAAGAAAGAAAGAAAGAAAGAAAGAAAGAAAGACAGAAAGGGATAGGGAGGGATTCACACACACACTCACACTGAGATTAAGTCTCCCTTATCCAAAGTTCTGAAATCCAAAATACTTCAAACCCAAAACTTTTCCATGACAGCTGAGATAGAAATGTAGGGTGACATCTGTCAAACTTCAGAATATACTTTGGGCCAAATCAATTAAAGCCTCATCCAAATTAATTTTGGGTTTCAGAATAACGCATTTCAGATTGTAAGCCTTAGGGCATGACATTCTCCAAGTAGCAATGTGCAAACTGCAGTGAGAGCCTTTATGGCTGAAGAAGAGGGGGCATAAACACTTGAAATGAATATTTTTTTTTTTAAAAAAAACTGGCAGATTGAAAAACGCTTTCAGTACAAATCTATGATATAATGAAAAATTCAGCTACTTACAGAGGAAAATCGGAAAGTTCTTGAGATGGATGTATTTCAAACGTTATTGTATTTAAAAATATGTACACCTGAGACATAATACCAGCAATGATGACATCCCCCGACTGATAATATTGATGCTGTATAGCAACAGGTTCTCTAACAGAACACTGTATGCATGGATTCTTGCTGACCCCTTGGGACAACAACACTAATACCAAGACCAGAAACCCTGTGATTTTCCAATCCAGTCTTAAATTTAGGTAACTAAACTCTTTCCACATTGTCAGTCTTGTCCCTCTGTCTAGCAAAACCTGGTTTGACTGGTTTCTTCTCCAGAAGATGCAAAACCAGAAAGGTAACAGGTGAAGCACTAGCAAGCGGACTGACAGAACAAAGTCTGCATCTGTAGCCCAAGCGATAAATGGTATGGAGGGTATTAATAGTAGGTATGGCTTCACAGTTGCATATGTTGCCACTAGAACTCTCTGGGGGTGGAGAAAAGGCGTAAAAGTAATTGTATTTCCCTGGATAAATGCAGGTGAAAAAAATTATCTTGATTGTTGAGATGTAAGAGAAGGCAAAGGAAACATATTTATCACATCTCAGCAAAAGTTTTCTCCATCAGTGAGAAAACAGTTTATTGGTGGGGAGGCTTTTACTCTTCTTTCTATCAGTTCAGTTTCCTCTCCTTTCTATTCTGTTCTATTCCATTGTATACTCCTTTCACTGATAGGCAAAAACATTTCTTTTCAAGTACGTTTTGTGTATGCAATTCTACATTGCACGGGGTTTATTTTGCAAACTATCCTCCCCCCCCCTAAAATATTCTCAAAAGCAAATCCTGATTTTTGCAATTTTGTAATTTATTTTTAACTATTTTGTTGATGTGATGTTTTAAATTCTATTGTAAAGTTGTATTTTTTAAAAATAACATTTGAGAGTGGTCTTGGTTTCAATTTGGCATAAAGGTGGCATATAAAATAAATAAAATAACCATTCCTTTCTTTCCTTGGTATGCAGTGCAGTTCGGTGCCAGGGCTCCTTACCCAGATAGATTACAAAATCTGTTGATGCTCATGTCCATCTATATACAATGGGATAGTAAAATGATGTCCTTTATAAAAAACCACAAAATCAAGGTTTGCTTTTGGGAACACTTTTTGGGAAATATTTCCAATTCAATAGATTATTTAAATCCCTGGAAGCGAAATCCATGAACATCAAGGGTCGACTGCATATCATTCTGTTAGATGATTTTTAGTTGCCAATCCAATACTTTTAGCATGGAATATTAGTTTCAATTGAGTGAAACACCCTCAGTTCCCTAGAAAACAGTGAACAGATAAATCTGAGAGTCACATCTATCTACCATGCTGTCACTGATAGCAATTTGCTCCCAGATAATGGAAAAGCTGCTGTTTACCTCCACAGCAAAGGGCATCACCCCACAATCATATTGACTGAACAATATGTCTCCTAAAGGTTTTAACCTTGAAAAGCTGCTGTTTCCTAATGTTTTTGGTATAACATGGAACCCTTTAACACAATATATTAAGCTGAAAAATCCTTTTTTAAAATTAATTTTACTTTTTTTATAAAGGACTACATTTAATGAATGCATAAATATTCTTTCTTCTGGGCTAAAACTCTCCTAAAATGGCTAGATAAGTGATTTATTCTTAATAAATGGATAATAGAGGAACATACATGCACACCCCATCCATTATGGTGTCTTTCAGACCTAGGACTAGTTTAATACAGTATTGAGTAATAATACCAGCAGCTAAAACATGAAAGCCTACATAGGCTAATGCTAGCAAAATAAAGAGACTTTAATATTAATTTAAACTTAATCAAAAGTTGGCTAGAAATCCTTTCTTGTGCAAGTATGGTGTAGTTTGATAGGGAAAACCTTAGAAGAAGCCTAATCCCCCACCTTTTTAGTTTTGCACCATTACATCTTATGCAATGTACATTTTTAAGATCACCTTTCCAAGCTCCAAAATGTGTCTCCAATGCCTCATGTTCAGATTGTGGTCTATTGTCCTAGTTCTGTTTCCAACGGGGAAGAGCCGTAGTGGCACAGTGGTTAAATGCTGGTACTGCAGCCACAGGGTTGTGAGTTGAACCTGAGGGGCTCCAAGTTGACTCGGCCCTCTATCATTTTGGAGGTTGGTAAAATGAGTACCCAATTTGCTTGGAGCAATGATCTTACTCTTTCTCGTCCTCCTCCTTCTCTTTCCTGCTTCCTTCTCCTTCCTCCCCTTCCTCTTCTTCACTCTTCCTCCCTCTTTTCTCCTCCTCTACTTTTCCCCGGTCACTACTGCAGCGACTCTTCTTTTTCCTCCTCCTCCTCCTCTTTCCCACCTCCTCCTCCTGCTCCTCTTCTTGTCCTCCTACTATTCAACTGTTACCACTGGCACAGCTCTTCCTCCTCCTTCTCTTTACCCCTCTGTTACCCTGCTGCCGCTCGTCTGCGTTTTCTTCCTCCTCCTCCTTCTCCTCCTCTTCCTCCACCTTTTTCTTCCCGCTCCTTTCTCCTCATGCGGATGTGGCTGTGGCTGTTCCAGCAGAGGTGCCTGTTGGCAGCACTGGTGCTACTCCACCTCTGCTGGAACAGCCTCAGCCCCATCCACACAAGGAGAAAGGAGCTTTTGGTAAAAACAGGCACAGTGGTGGTGGTGGGGTGTCCCCAGATCCTGTAGGAACTGCCCACCTTCCTGGTCTCTGTGCTTCTGCTGGCCTCACTCACGAAGCCCTTTGTGCCTGCTGTCCCTTGGCTCCCAGGGGTCAGTCTCAGCCCACCCCATCCCATCCGCTGCCTTCCTCCTGGTCTTCTTCCCCCCTCCATCATGCTGTTACTGCTGGTCCTCTTTTTCCTTCCTCCTCCCCATTGCTCTTCCTTGTTTTCTTTCCACATCTTCCACTTTCTCCTCCTCTTCTTACTCTCCTCTGTTGTCCTGCCACTCCTCCTCCTCTTCTCCTCTTCCTCATTCTTCTCCTCCCTTCTCCCCTACCTCTGCCAAGGCCACCCCCCCCCCACGGGCTTGCAATCTGTGTATGCTCACATCCGTGGATGACAACTCTGTGTGTACAGATAGCAGACTGTATTCTTATTTATTGTATCTATACCCTGCTTTTTAAAAAAGTCTTGTTTGTTGTTGTTGTACACCTTCAAGTCATTTATGACTTTTGATGATGCTAAGGAAAACCTTACACAGGGTTTTCTGGGCAAGATTTGTTCACATGGGGTTTCCCAATGTCTTCTTTGAGGAGGAGAGAGAGTTCTTTGCCTAAAGTCATCCAGTGCTTTTCCATGCCTCCATTGATATTTGAACCCCAGAGTGCTAATCCAATATTCAAACCACTACACTATAACTGATCTCTTCTTATTTTACTTGCACATTTAAAATAAGCCACATAACAATATGGAGAATCTTTTCTTCTTTCATAGGCTAACTGACCTTTACCAAGTTAATTTTGATCCACAGTATATTACAATATAGTATACAATGTGTTGAAAGTCATCATCATGACTAGGCCCACCAGTGCTTGACATTGACTTCCATGCCAAGCAGGGGTGACCAGTCCAGTCTGGATTTTATTCTGAATTTCAAAAGAGTTAGCCAAGGTGCTGAATCTTTCCCTTAAAGAGATGAACAACTTGGTTAATGTTCAGTGTAAAACCAGGAATGAATTCACTGTTCTACTAATGTGGGACCCCCCAAGACATCAATGTTTATTCAGATAATTTGCCCTTGAAATGAGACCTGGGTGAAAATACATTGCTTTTTTTGAATGACTTATTTCAACTGTCTAGGATTAGCTATTATTTTCAATAAACACAGCCATCATGGGGATGAGATCTAGAATGTGGTTTGGGTTCCTATTTCATTTTCAATGTCCCTGATCCAGATTAGGTTTCTTTGCCAGTTCCACACAAAATAAATAAATAAATAAAATCTATCATCCCTTCAGGATTATTCTTGGACATTGCACTTTATTTCAGGAAATTGTCAGCATACAGAGAAGAATCATGCAAACCAGTTAGGGGGTTTTAGAAAGGGGCTTCTTTCCCATCAAAATAAAAGCCAGTCATTCCAATGACTCACTGGTCAATTTTTTAAGTGAGGTTGATAAGTCCAGAAGTTGATAGGCAAAAAATAACTTGAAGGCATATAACAAAAACCAATTTGAAAGCCAGATGAGTCCTTTAGTTCCTTCTTTTTATTAGGCTCTCCTTGTTGTTCAGTTCAGGCTTCAGCAAAATAATGTAGCATTTTGGTGAAAAGATACAGATGAGTAAGCCAAAACTGGAAGCCAAGATAGAGAAAACCTCCACAGCCACCATGTTTTTCCCCTTAGAACTCAGGTATGTTGGGATGAAGCACAGCCAAACACTGCAAAAGACCAACATGCTGAAGGTAATAAACTTGGCTTCATTAAAACTGTCCGGTAACTTCCTGGCAAAGAAAGCCACCATTAAGCTGACCATGGCTAGGAAACTCAGGAAACCCAAGGAAATGTAAAACATACCACTTGAGCCTTCATGACACTTGTGTATGGCTTCTTTAGTGACTGAGTACATGTCAAAGTCTGGGAATGGAGGAGAGGTTGTCAGCCATACAGTACTGATAACAGCTTGCATAAGGGAACAGGAAAGAACAATGGAGGATGCCAGTCTTCTCCCCGTCCATTTCCTTATCCTGGATCCTGGCTTGGTGGCTGTGAATGCTAGAATGACTGTGATGGTTTTGGCCAATATGCAAGAAAGTGCCACTGAGAAGATCATGCCAAAAGCAGTTTGTTGAAGGAGGCATGTGATTTTTCCAGGCTGGCCAATGAATAGCAAAGTGCAAAGGAAAGACAGTAGGAGAGAGATCAGGAGAGCATAAGTGAGGTTTTTGTTGTTGGCTTTGACAATTGGAGTGTCCTTGTACTTTATGATGATCCCAAGAATGATGACTGTGAGGAAAGAAAAATGGAGAGCAAAAGTGGCCAGAATGATCCCTAAAGGCTCTCCAAAAGACAAGAAAGTGATTCCTTTTGGGAGACATTCATCCTTTTTATCATTTGGATATTGATGTCCAGGGCACTCAAAACAGTTATCCATGTCTGAAAAACAAAAGAAACCTTTCTATCTGGGGAAAGTCTCAGGATGTTTCTACACTGTAGAAATAATGCTGTTTGACAAACCAATAACTGCTATGGCTCCATCCTACACAATCATGGAATTTGTAGTAATGTGAGGCACTAGCCTTATTTGTATATGTCAGAGAATAATAAAAAATGCAGTACTTAAGGTGGTTTCAAACTGCATTATTTTTACAGTGTAGATCATAAGAACACTTGGTTATGTGAAGACATGTATACTGTGCCTAAGTCAATTTTGACTTCAAAACCAAACTTGTATCCTTTCAAAGTTACTATATTTTCAGAAGGGAACATAACAGTTTACTCCCAGATAAATATAGGTCCTGGTCCTAATGTGTACAAGGAAAACACATCATTGATTAAGATGCATTCTCTCCATGATCTGGCAAGGAAGGAGGTCATTTATTTACTTGTTCAACTTCCATCTGCTAACAACTATTTTTAGGTTAGTTACAAGTACAGTCAGGAATAAAATGTAAAATCTCAATCATTTGGCACAAGGCTAACCTATAAAAGATAAAACCAGGGAGATAATATTATAAAACCTCAGTAAAACTAAAGATAAAATTGGGGTGGGGTGGGAGAAAATGCAGAATATTGTCGGCAATAAGAATGAAGAAGAAAATGGAATTGAAATGCTATAATTGAGACATGGAATAAGTTGCTCTGTGGAAGGCATCCCACAAATAATGTATGACCACAGACAAGGCCAGTAAACTGGGAATGATGTATGGGAGTTGAACTCCGACAACATATAACCTGCTACAAAATCATTTAGAAATTCAAAGGTTAAAACCAGCTCAATGAAGTGGTTCTAAAAATAGACTGCTACCTAATGCAGAAGTCAAAGCACTTTCACAGTGCTACAAATTGGAATTCTGACAGCCTTGTCAGAAGGGTACCCTGGCCATGAGGAACAATAAGGTCACAGTCAACCTGTTCCTATCTTTCTGGATTTTATTCTGCAAGGCATCCAAAACAGTCTTAGTTCATGTTACTGGTGCATTTTTAGAACATACCTGGACATAACTGGCAGAGGTGAACTTCTCCTTTTTTTTCTTACCCATGCACCTTTTAATCAAATTTCTAGTGAGACAGCACTTTAAAAATCTAATGGCTAAAAGGGGTTTAACTCCCTAAAAACCACACAGCCACGGTACTAATTGTTATTCAAAAGATCCGACACAGCTTAGATTACATTTCTATACTACTTATCAGCGCACTTAAACACTCCCTAAGCGGTTTACAATGTGCAAACTATTTGCCCTCGATAAGCTGGGTACTCATTTTAGTGACCTTAGAATGATTAAAGCCTGAGTTCAGCTTGAGCTCTTATCTGGGACTGAACTTGCAACCTTGCAATAGTATGTTTCCTACCTAGCTGGTTTGAAATCTTCCCCTCTGGGCATGGATTGCAATCGTAGCAGCAAACTGGCTTCTCTTCCTTCTTTGTTTTTCTAAAGCCCAACTGACACTTGTCATTACATTGAGAGAGGGGTAGTGCCTGTCCATTAAAAAAGGAGAGGGGGGAAGAGGAGTCTTCTTGAAATCAGGATCTTATTATATAGAAACATACACTTAAAGACAGCTTCATTCTAGAATGGGCTAAAAGTCTTATTTTCTTACATTGCATTTTTACAATAGCCACCAATTGAGTAAGAAATTTTGCCTACAAACAAGTGGCCAATGTCTGTAAAGAGAAACTAAAAAGGGATAAATCATGAGGGAGAGGTTAATAAAAGAGTAGAACAGTGAACCTTTGAGGATGGTAGATTTTCATATATTGTACAGTCATCTCAGGGACAAGATTCTCTATTAAACTGCTATAATCTTTTTTAAAAAAATATTTCAAATTTATTGCAACTATATACAGGCTTTGGAAATTTCTCTTCTCCAGTGTCAAAGAATTTCGTTTTCAGAACTTAAGTTATCTGTAGTTAAACAGCCATACTAATTTCAAGGGTTGTTCTCAGAGTAGATTTATTGAATCCATTGCCGAATGGTAAACTAATACCATGTAGATTGATTTGATTCAATGGGAGTGAGCATACTTTCTTTAGATCAGGAATGGGAATAGAACCATAGACTCATAGAGTCATAGAATCCTAGGACTGTATCACACTAGAGACTTACCGCACGGTGAATCATTCACTGAGAAGCCATTTTTGTAATAACGGAAGATCCTGTTATTACAAAAATGGCTTCCCAGCAAATGATTCCTCGATGGGAGAACAAAGAGAGCGCTTCTGTGACATTTCAGAAGTGTGACAGATGATCCCACCTCTGGCGCTTCTGGAGCATTTGGCAACATTTGGGCAATGATATCCATGCAGTAAGTCCCTAGTGTGATAAGGTCCTTAGAGTTGGAAGAGTCCACAAGGGCCATCCTGTCCAACCTCCTGCTATGCAGGAGTTCTCAATCAAAGTATACCTGACAGATGGCCATCCAGCCTCTGCTTAAAGACCTCCAAGGACGGAGACTCCACTACACTCTGAGGGAGTGTGTTCCACTGTCAAACAGCCCTTACTGTCAGCAAGTTCCTCCTAATGTTGAGGTGGAATCTCTTTTCCTGGAGCTTGCATTCATTGTTCCAGGTCCTAGTCTCTGGAGCATCCTATATTTGTGCATTTGATTTTTCTGCCCAAAGTGCAGTACCTTATATTTCTCTGTATTGAATTTCATTTTGTTAGCTTAGGCCCAGCTTTCTTGTCTATTCAGATTAGTTTGAATTTTGATCCTGTCCTCTGGGATATTAGCTACTCCTCCAAATTTGGTGTCATCTGCAAATTTGATAAGTATGCCACCAATTTTGTCCTCCAAGTCATTGATAAAGATGTTGAAAAGCACTGGCCCAGGACAGAACCCTGTATCACCCCATTGGTCATTTCTCACCATGGCTGAGCACCCTTTGGGTGCGGCCAGTCAACCAATTACAAATCCATGTAACAGTTAACTTGTCTAGCCCACATTTTACAAGCTTTTTGAAAGAATGTCATGGGGAACCTTGTCATAGGCCTGACTGAAATCAAGATATACTATATCCACAGCATTCCCTTCATCTATCAAGCAGGTAATATTATCAAAAAAGGAGATCAGATTTGTCTGGCATGACTTGTTTCTCTGAAACCCATGTTGACTTTTTTGTGATTATGGAATTGACTTCTAAATGTTCACAGACTCTCTGTTTAATGTTCTGCTCCAGAATCTTTCCTGGTATTGATGTCAGAAGAGCTGGATAATAATTTTGGGATCCTCTTTGATAATGATAATGAAACACTTTTGTTTTGTATTCCCACCCTCACTTTCTTCTAGCACAGGAGCCAAAGTAGTTTTTGTCATCTTTCATCATTAGCTATGGTGAAGAGGCTGCTGACAGCTGGACTCTAGTAAAATCTAGAGGGCCATACTGATCCCACCCTGATTTAGGCCAATGTATATACAAGATATGATTAATGTGTATTTGACTGCCTGTAGTACTTAAATGACCCCTGCAATATATTAAAATAGGAGGTGTTCTATTAGCTGTACATATGGGAATACAGTGGATGGAATTCTTTTGATAATGTATGTCAGCTTAACTTGAATTTATGAGCATGTGCATGACTTATTTTGGATGAGACGCAAACTCCTTGCACCCCATCCCAAACCTCTCTCCTGTAGCTCCGAGTCCTTGGAAAATGGGTCCTATTGGTATTGTTGTTACTAACTCAAAATTAGAAAGTTGAAAAATGTCTAGGAGTATGTAATACAGTGTGGAACCATGAAAAAGAGTAGACAAGGTCATAAGTTAGAAATTTGAAATAAAACGTGAGAGGTAAAATAAAACAGGATGGAAAGTTTAGATGGAAACGTTGGACTCTAAAGAATGAGTCATTTAAGATGAGTTTAATATGAATATCAGAAGGTCACTTAATTTTGAACTTTTTTTCTTTTTCAACACCTATATCAACTGTAAAGGAAAGGAAGTCTTAGTATGTTTATTTTATAGATTTTTAGATTTGTCAATCTATGGTTAAGAATGGTGTTTAGAATAGATATGAATGTTTGTCTACGTAACGGTTTTTCCATGTATATACTGATTTTTTAAAATAATAATAAAAAGGTATTGCTGTTACTGTTTACCATGAAGTCATACCCCTCCCCAGACATCTAATCTTACCTGGAGAGGCACCTGTTTCAATATTTTAGAATAACCTTGAATGCAGGAGAAATACCTGGATTCAGTAGGAAAGTAAACTTACCTGATTGAAGCTGTTGGGCCACACAATGGCGTCATCTTGAATGGTGAACTTCTTGCCCATAGGAGCCTGAGGGTCCATTTTACCAACTTTTCTTCTAACAAAAGACTGATTTGGGAATGTGACCCAGTTGAGAATATCAAATCCTGTGAGTAATTCCCCATTTTGGTCAAAGGAAACCTCTTCCCCAACACTATTGTTAAATGAAACGCTTCTCAGAAATTGGTGGAGCTAAATGAGGGTAGGAATTGATGGAGAGATGCATTTCACACTGATTCTGATTGACTGTGATTCTCCATCACAGCCTATGGTGCATAACTATACTTTTAGCTATGTAGCAGAGAAACTAAGCACATTATCACACCAGCCTGCTTTCCCATCAAAATCCCACTAGTTTAAGAATGGAGACGTAACAGTTTGGCATCATTTCTTATCACCTTTCTCCCATGATGATACTTCGGCAATCCATGGTTGCATGATCTGTTTTCTGCACTGCCACCATTGCCATTCGGGAGGAATGCAAGTGAAAACAAACAATTGTCACAACTAATCACCCAATCCCAAAAGACCTGGCTGCTGGTTGAATGTACATAAACCAGTTGGCTGGCTTCAGGAAGATGTTGGTAGGTGGGATCTCTTTCACTTCTCTCCCTCCTGAAGTTTGGGTCTGCTGCATTGCATTCCCTTAGAAACCTGTTGGTTTTGAAGGAAGTGGAGGGCCAAGCAATCTCAGCTGCCAACACCTCCCTGAAGCTGGCTGCTTTGTGAACATACACAGAGCTTCTGGCTTTGAGAAGGTTTTGGCAGCCATGATCACTATGAGTTGTAGGGGGTGAGCTGGGAAGGAGCTGAGAAGCATAACTGCAGTGGAAAAGACCTACTGCATAAAGGCAGAAATAGAAAAGCAGCAAGGTTGAAAGCCTGTTGATGTGTTTTTCCCATTAATCAAAAGGTGTACAACAGTAATGAATGGATGCAAGGCAGCAGCAAGACAGACACAGGTAGTGTGATTTGTACAAAGAAAAAATGCCTTTGTCTTGTTAAAATTCTGTTTTTAACGTCACTTAATAAAGTCCTACAAAACCCTCTTAATGATTTATGAAGACATGCAATACGAAATTGGGAAAAATATCTTAAAGGCCTTTGGGGTCTCAGTACCCCTTAGCCAATGTCCTCATGTACATCAGGCTTGAGTAAGGTATATAATCACTTCCTAACTGGGGTCCCAATGGCCACCAAGTGTCCAATTTGCAATAGTGTGGTTGTGCTGTGGTTCCCATTACTCACCAGTCCTGATACAGCTCAGTCCCAATGTTTAATCGTCATGTTCCTGGCTCCCCTATGAATTATTGTCATGGCAGTCCAATGTTTAATATAGATGTTTTAAAACTGCTCAGTTCTATCTCCCACAGTACACTTATATAGTTGTACTTCTCCAACAGCACTCTGGTATTTTTAAAGCTTTGTAAACAGTATATAGTTATAGTTATAGTTCCTAGTGATCTGATTTGTATGGTACCTAATCATATGTTGAATGCAAAACAGCTACATGTTATCATTCATCAAAACATGCCAATTTAAATATGCACAGAAGACAACCATCACCACTGTCATTAATGATCAAAAGAATCAAGTTTGCTTGACTACAGTACAAGCAGAATATTCTCAAATAGTTGTAAAGTGGAAGAAAGAGCAGACAGTGTATCCATTAGAGGCACTAGACACCTCTTGACATAGTAAAAGCCCGCTTGTTGTAACTGTACTTACAGCAAACTCTTCTGCATTAGCCAGATTACCTGCCATGGATGTATATTCCAACGGTCCCCTCTTTCACCATCCACCATTCTTCTGTGTTTCAATTTGGATGAATACATGGCCTGCAGAGCATGCACCACTGCATAGACAGCATTGTAGATGGTATAACTATGCCCAGTTATTTTCGTTTCAAAAACAGACACAGGAAGAGTCTCTAGCTTTTCCTTCCCAGTGCAGAATAGTCCATGTTTCATGTCTAATGAAGGATCAGGCACTATACAGTCAAATGCCTCTTCCCAGAAAGCCCTCAGAAACTTGTCCTCTTTTTCTGAAATCGGGTTTCTTGTCTGAAGAAAGTTTTTGAATCCTAAAAGTTCCTTTGAATGAACTGCAAAGGATACAGCCCCTTGAAGGAAATCTATCCCCCAGTTTCTTTGTAAGGAAAATGATGTGAACTCCATTTGGGCTGTCATAATCCACACTTTTGAATTGGTTTGTGATGGTGCATCCCCTCCTTCTGCAACACTTTGCATCATCCTTATTGCCTGAATAGCCTGAATTTCACCATGTATAACCAACACATTAGCAGTACTTCCCATAACAACCTGGATTGTTTCACTACTTTCCTTTATCAATAGATTTAATTCACTAGAAAATGTAAGGTCAGGAAATCTTTCTATGAAATGAAAACAAATACCATTTTGAGCAAATATGGGAAGAACATTTTGTACAAATCTCTCTCCATTGTCATCATTCAGAGAAAGTACCCCAATCCATTTCCAGTCAAAATGCAAGAGTAACTGGAGAATCCCCTCATACTGATTAGCTCTATTTGGGAACATGCGGTGAAAGAAAAGACCTTGGTCATGATATTTCGCAACAGGTGAAGATCCAAAGATGAGCTGATTAGAAAATAAACAACAAATAGATATGAATGGAAGTGATATCAAACCTCAACACCAATGAAACTTCAATTAAGAGCTTCTGATAAAATATTGCACCATCAGCCCTCCATATCCATGGATTTTTTATCCATGGATTCAAACATCCATGGTTTGAAAAATATTGTAAATATTTATAAATCCCAAATAACAAGCTTTGATTTTGCCTTTTTATTTTAAGTGACCCCATTTTGCTGTTTATAATGGGACTGGAATATCCATGGGTTTTTGGCAGCTATGAGGGGTCCTGGAACCAAAACCCGGCACATACCAATAGCTACTGTATTAGAATGATGGGATATTATTTTTATTTCTGTTAAAGGTAATACCTTAAACTAACAAAAAGTAGAACGTTAACAGCAAATTTACATAACCAAACCATTAAAAAGTTGAATAGAAAAGTACCCTACTCACTGTTAATTTGCTTCCTCTCATACCACTAAACAGCAATACATGTTGGCAAAGAAGTACAAAATTATTTGAAGGACCAAGTCAATGTATACTGTTGAACCACAACCAACATCACTGGAAAAAGGAACTTGTTACCCCTTTTTACAGTAGAAGCTGCAATAGTTACCAAGAAAAGAGGGAGATCTAGTAGACAAATCTGCACTTACATCTAATGTAGAATGGTGGAAAGGAATTAGCCATTTGTTATATGTGGGATTTCTGAAATTTGAAGACAAGGGTAAACTTAATCTCCCTTATGTAGCAATGTAACATTTTTGTAACATGTCCTAGATCATACCTGGACATTCAACAATGATTTATTTAAGTATATATATATATAAAAAATCCCCATTGTGAAACTACAACCTTACAGCATATAGTCCAGGCCTTAATGACTTGTTTACCATGGCTTGTTTACAATGCATTGTCGTACACATCTTACTTGTGACATCTTGTATACAGATAGGATCGTCCCCATGGAAAGACAATAGTCAGTATTAGGTCCGGCAATCACCGCTACAGGAAGGTTCTCAGCATCACATTTGTAATTGGCAATGACTTTGTGCCTTCTAGACAAAAGTTCATTTGCAGTAAGATAGGTCCCACTTTCACTGAACTGGTTGTTATAGATGTGGAAACCCAGGGTAATATTGGGTAAGAGTTGTTGGTTTTCATTGGTCTCCTTTACAGCAAATACCAAGGCCACGATGTGCTGATAGAGTTGTGTCATCACCCTGTAAGGAGCAATATTTTCTATGTAAATCTTTATCTTCCATACTATATAATTGTTTCTATGCTTCAAATCAGAGTATTTGTTCTAGTTCAATTAACTGCAACATTCATTCTGTATATGTGTTTCTGTCTGTCAGTCTGTGGAAAGAAAGAAAGCGAGAGGGAGGGACACATACACAGAAACACACTGAGACAGAATCTCCCTTATCCAAATTTCTGAAATCCAAAATACTCCAAAAAACAATTTTGTTTCATGAAATTTCAGGACATTATAACTCACCTCATTAATGGCAATTGGCAAAAATGATAGCTATCCAGAACAGAGTGTTATATGATCTTTTTATATATAATGAAATGAGTTTATGTGTAGTACAAACTGAGTATGCAGGTCTATAAAGTTAAGAGTCAGATCCATCCTCTGATTATAGTGTTCATCCAATATAATGATAATATATCCTACTTTTTTTTTTTTTTTTACAAAAAAAGCCTTTATTGCAAACAAAATGATTATAATTGACCATATAATAGCCTACAACAGGCCATTCATTTGAACAGAAATCCTTAAATTTCCAATAAATAAGTCTTTAATTGGCCACTCACACATAACACACAAAACCCAGTGAAAATGAATAATTAGGCTCCATTTATTACAGGAATGTGAAAAATTAACCTTGGATGTATTGTATTTTCTACCTCAATACTGCAAATATAGCCCAATAGAACATGAGTAATATTTTTTTTTCAAAGTCCCCTTCCCCCAAAGTTTACATATTCAGAAACAAAGGAATGTGAACTGCTTATATGGTGAAAAAAACATTATGATATACATAAGAAGAGAGTCTGAAATAATAGCAAACACTGTTTATGGGAACTGACCTGGGATAGCCAAGGTAACCCACCCTTCAATAAATATTTGATTTGCTGAAAAGGAAAATGGGAGTGGGAAAAGGCAAAATAAAAGCAAAAGCAAAAACCAAATGAAATAAAATAAAACAAATTAAAAAGGGATTGGGAGAAAACTAATTAGGAAGAGAAGTATCCATATGAAGATAACAGAATGTGGTTGTCAAATCAATGGGATTTAAAATGAATCAAGGGTAACTTACCAACCGTTTTTATAAAGATTGATTTACACCAATGTGCATCAACAGGCAGACTTAAAAATAAATTCATTACAAATGTATGATATAATAAAAAAAAATTGAGCTATTTTCAGAGGAACATCAGCAAGTTCTTGAGATGGATGTATTGCAAATGGTTTTGTATGTGAAAATATGTACACCTGAGACATAATCATAGCAATGACGACCTCCTCTAATTGATAATACCGATGTTGTATAGCAAGAGGATCAATGATAGAAGTGTTTTAGCTTTTGGATTTTGGAATACCTATATTTGCATTACCATATATTATGAGATATCTTTGAGATGGAACCCAAGTCTAAATACAAAATTCATTTATGTTTCACATATAATAAACATAGCCTGAATACAGTTCGGTTTGAAACAAAATTTGTGTGCATTGACTCTATTGAAGGCAAAGGTATCACTGTCTCAGCCACCCATGATAAAAGGCTTGAGATTTGGAGTATTTTGGGTTTCAGAATAAAGGAGACTCTTTAGATTGTAAGTTTTAGGGCAGGAAACTGTCCAATTGGCAATGTTCAAACTGCTCTGAGAGCCTTTGTGGCTGAAGAGGGGATCATAAACACTTGAAATTAATAATTTAAAAAATAAAACAACTGTTATTTTTTGAAACTCACATACATTGCCATCATTGTGCATTTACAGACAGATTGAAAAACGCTGTCAATATAAATGTATGATATAATGAAAAACTCAGCTACTTACAAAGGAAAATCAGAAAGTTCTTGAGATGGATGTACTTCAAACGTTATTGTATTTGAAAAGATGTACACCTGAATCATAATTCCAGCAATGATGACATCCCCCGACTGATAATATTGATGCTGTATAGCAACAGGTTCTCTGATAGAACACTGTACACGTGGATTCTTGCTGAGTACTAGGGACAGTAACACTAATACCAAGACCACAAACCATGTGATCTTAAAATCCAGTCTTAAATGTATGTAACTAAACTCTTTCCACATTGTTAATCTCACTCCCTCTGTCTAGCAAAACCTGGTTTGACTGGTTTCTTCTCCAGAAGATGCAAAACCAGAAAGGTAACAGGTGAAGCACTAGCAAGCGGACTGACAGAACAAAGTCTGCATCTGTAGCCCAAGTGATGAATGGTATGGAGGGTATTAATAGTAGGTATGGCTTCACAGTTGCATATGTTGCCACTAGAACTCTCTAGGGAGGGGGGAACAGGAGTAAAAAAATAATTATATTTCCCAGGATAAACACAGGTGAGAAAATTACCTACTCTGGATTGATGAGATGTGAGAGAAGGAAAGGAAACATGTTTATCACATCTCAGCAAATGTCTTCTCCATCAGTAAGACATCAAGTTCTGGGTGGGGGGAGCACTCACCCTTGTTTCTATCTACAGTGGTCCCCCGGGTTACGAAGGTAATCCGTTCCGGGATTACCTTCGTAACCCGGAAGCTTTCGTTTCCCGGGGGACCGCTTTCGCAAACAGACCGCGCGGCTGATTTAAAGGGGCCGCACGGTTTTTTTATTTCGTATCCCCGGGGATATTTCGGATCCCGGGGGATACAATAGCGGTCCCGCCGGTTTCGGATCCCAGGGTTTTCGTAACTCGGGGGATTCGTAAGCCGGGGGACCACTGTATTTGCCTTCCTCCTCCCTCCCCAATTCTTTTCTATTTTCTATGCTATACTTCTTTTGTTCACAGGCAAAAACTTTTCTTTTCAGTCAGGTTTTGAATATGCAATCCTACCCAGAGAGGGGTTTATTTTGGTAAATATTTTCCCCGCCCAATATTCCCAAAAGCAAATCTTGATTTCGCAATTTATTCTTAACTATTTTAGTAATGTGATGTTTTAAATTCTGTTTGTAAAGTTGTATTTTTTTAAAATAACTTTTGTGAGCTGACTTCAGTCTGATTTGGGCGAAAGGTGCAATATAAAATGAATAAAATAACCATGCCTTGCTTTCCTTGATATCTGCTGGAGCTTGGTTCCAGGCCCCCTACCTCCATGGATTACAAAATCTGTTGATGCTCATGCACCTCTATAGACAATGGCATAATAAAATCATATCCTTTATATAAAATCACAAAATCAATACATTTTGGAGAAGGTTTTCAGGCCATAGATCATTAAACCAATGGATGCAGAATTCAGGGATATGGAGGAATGACTGTATATCATTCCATGCAGATGATGTTGGCTTAGATACTTTTAACATTAAATGTTAGTTCTAATGTGTGATACAGCTTCAGATGCCTAGAACACAATGAACAAATAAATCTGAGACTCATGTCCATCATGCTGCCACTGACAGCCATTTTGCTCCAAGACAGTGGGACATTTGCCATTTACCAACACAGCACAAGGCACCATCCCATCATGATATCGACCGAATAAGATGTCTCCTAAAGATATGGTTAAAAAGCTGCTGTTTCCTGATATTTTTTGAGGTTGAGATAACATGAAAGCCTTTAGCACAACATGTTAAGCTTAACGGTGTTTTTTTTAATTAATTAATTAATTAATTGCCTTTTTTATTAAGGAATACTTTTAAGGAAAGCATACACACCCTGTCAACTGGACTGAAACTCTCCCAAGATGGCTAGATAAATGATGGATTGTTGATGAATGAATAATAGACAGATAGAAGTACACAGATGCACATGTCATAGCATTGTGCTGATTTTCACATCTAGATACACCTGCCTGCCAAGATTAATATGGTATTGACTAATAACACTAACAGCTAAAACATGAAATCCAATCTCAGTTAATAACAGCATAATAAAGAGGCTTTAATATCAATTTAAACTTTTTTAAAAGTTGGCTATAAATACTTCCCTGAGGCATCATGGTGTACTGGTTTGAGCATTAGACGATGGCTCTGGAGACCAAGGTTCAATTCCCCACTCAGCCATGGAAACCCGCTGCATTACCCTGCAAAGTCGTATACTCTCAACCTCAGAAAAACCTATGATAGGTTTGACTTTGGGTTGCCATAAGTCAGAAATGGCTTGAAGGCACACAACAACAACAACAACAACAACAGCAACAACATAAACATTTCCTAGAGAAAGGTGTTCCAAACGTGTGAGGCCACTGCTGAAAACATGCCACCCAGGTCTGGTGGGACAGATAGCAAGGCTTCTGAGGCTACTATCAGGATCACTCTCAGTTTAAATATGTACATGGCATCCTAATATTAGTAACAGCATGCCTATAACAATGATGAGTGGTATATTCCAGGTCATTAGGGTGGTACAACCACTCTGGGTTTAAAGGAGTGATCCGTTAAAGTGTTGAGCCCATTTTGGGAGAAAAATTCAGAACCATTTTATAATCGGAATTTTAGGAGTTGGAGAAAGGGGTGCCACCTTTTTTTTATTTTCCTGGAGACTTTTTTTAATTTTATTTCAGATATTCTTTAATACTACATCAAACAGACTGTCATTGTTCTATATAAACCAAGCAAGAGTCAAACAAACAATCCATCTTCTTCTTATAACTTCCCATAGAGATTTATATTCCAGCAAAATTCTGCTCATATAATTAAATGAAGCATTACATATCTTTCTACTTATTTCAAACTTCAAATGTTGTTTAGTGAGATAATACAAAAATATTATTTATTATTATTTATTATTTATTATTAAAATAATATTATTAGTAGAGGTGGGGTAGGGAGTGGGGAGACATAGTTGCAATGGTCTATCAGTATTCCATCTCCCTTAACAATGTCCCTGTGCCACAGTCTACTGAGTATGAGTGTGTCTACATAAAGATAGAGGATCAGGACAGAATAGGGATTCTGTTGGTGTACCACCCATCCTGCTGCACAACAGTCTCCCTTCCTGAACTGGATGGATTGGTCTTGGCAGTGGTGTTGGGGTCCCCTCTGCTTGTTCTACTGGGTGGCTTCAACATCCACACAGAGACTGCTCTGTCAGAAGCATCTCAGTACTTCATGTTTACCATGACAACCGTGGGTCTCTCCCAAGTAATATTTGGTGCCACTCACGATGCAGGATATACTCTGGACTTGGTTTTTTACTCTGGGCCAGATGATGGTGATCTGGATGTGGAGGAATTGATTACTATCTGGTAGGATTTAGACTCACTGAACTAAAGTCTCTACAGATCTGGCTATAGGATGGAGACAGCATTGGTCATCTTGGTGGATGACCTATGCAGGGAACTGGAATGAAGGAGTGCATCCCTTTTGATCCTGCAAGAGTATCTTAGCAGCTTTTGGTACTATCGACCATAGTATCCTTCTGAGCTACCTCTATGGGATGGACTTGAGGGCACTGTCATGCAGTGGTTCCACTCTTTCTTGGAGGGGTGAATCCAGAAGGTGATGTTAGAGGACTCCTGTTCAACCCCTGGCCATGTGTCTGTGGGGTCCCTCAGGGTTCTGTTCTGCCATCCATGTTATTTAACATTTATATGAAACCACTGGGAGAGGTCATCTGAAGCTTTGGGGTGTGACACCCAATTCTATCTCTCCATTCCATCTGATTCCAAAAAACTGTCTGCTGTCAGTAATGGACTGGATGAGGACAAACAAATGAAACATGGGGCCGATATAGACCACCCAAAAGGGGCAGTCTCTACCCACCCCAGGAAGCAGCAGGATGGGGCCAAGTCTACCACACCGGCAGCCTCCGCGGCCCCATCCTGCCGCTTCCAGAGGCCGCAGGG
Organism: Urosaurus nigricauda; assembly: GCA_034509955.1. NCBI lineage: Eukaryota > Metazoa > Chordata > Lepidosauria > Squamata > Phrynosomatidae > Urosaurus > Urosaurus nigricauda. Next base: position 7,661,053 of record JAOEGL010000006.1, read on the forward strand.
AAGCGGCAAACTTCCAGTTCCCCACAGCCTCTAAGCGGGGTGCAACGGGTGCCCTGGGTGCCCGCTGCACCCTGCTTCTGAAGGCAGGGAGAAAGGGAGCGCTACCACGGCCCCTTTCTCCCTGGGTCTTTGCCACGGCTGTCTAAAAGCCATGGCAAAGACCTGCCCACAAAAAGGAGCTCCATTTGGAGCTCATTTTTTGCGCCTTGAAAAGGGCATGATTTGTGCGTGTCTAAACGCTGCGCACGCCATGATGCCATCATGGCATGTCAGTATGGATGCTGTCATTCAATTATGGCGGCACGCATACATGCTAGGGTTTGGGAGGGTGTAAAAGCTACGCCCTCCTGAACCCTATTCACACCTTTTTTGGCCCTAGCTGCGCCTCTTTGACGCATCTAGATCGGGCCATAGGCCCCAAAGACAGGCCAAATGAAGTCAGGGTGTGTTGTTTAAATGATGCCTGCATCCTAATAGGCTGAAAACCATATCAAAGCCACGCTCTTGTCCTTCTGGCCTCTTAGGAGCCATATGTCATTTAAACATCACACCTCCAAAGTGACCCAAAACCACTTCATTTGGCCCATCTGTTCGGGCCCTTAATCCAGACAAGACAGAGGTGCTCCTGGTCAGTCATAAGGCAGATCAGGGAATAGGGATTTTGACTGTGCTGGACAAGGTTACACTCCCCCTGAAATCTCAGGCTAGCAGCTTGGGTGTGCTCCTGTACTCAACTCTGAGCCTGAATGCCCAGGAATCAGGAGTGCAGTCGTACAGCTAAAACTTGTGCACCAGCTGCACCCATTTCTTGAGATTCCACCTGATTACATCCCATTTGAACTACTGTAACATGCTCTGCATGCGGCTGCCTTTTGAAATTGTTTAGAAACTTCAGTGGGTCCAAAATACTGTGACCAGTGCTAAGTGTGGCCAGTTAAAGGGAGTAGATAACTCCCGTGTTGAAACAGCTGCATTGGCTACCTGATCGTTGCTGGGCATAATTCAAAGTTCTGGTTATGACTTATAAAGCCCTATATATCTCAGGTCCAGATTATTTGAAGAACTGTATTTCCCCATATGAACCTGCCAGAGCACAAAAATCTTCAGGGGAATGCTTTCTCTCAGTCCCACCAGTATTGCAGGCTTGCTTGGTGAGGACACGAGAGAGAGCCTTCTTGGTGACTGCTCCCATCCTCTGGAATGCCCTTACATGGGAGGCTAGGCTGGCCCCCTTCCTGCTTGCCTTTCATTGGCAAGCCAAGACTCTTTCATTTAAGCAAGCATTTAATTTATAATGATACCAGGGTGGTTTTTATGGTGTATGTATGGTTTAATCATGTCTTTTAACTTTGGTATATTTCAAAGTAATTTTCTAGTGCTTTAAATGATTATGAGAGTTTTACATTTTATTGGATTTTTTTGGTTTTGTTGTTTTTTAATAGTTTTATCTGTGAGCTGCCTTCTGAGAGAAAGGTGGCATACAAGGAAACAAACAAACAAATAAATAAAATTGAATAATTCCATCTGATCCCAAGGAAACTGAATAATTATAATTATAAATAGTCATCAAGTTCCTGAGATGGGTGTTTTTCAAAATTTATTGTAACTGGAAAACAAATAGACCTCAGACATAAAGGCAGCAACAATAAAGTGTCTGGAATGATAATATCGGTGAAGAAAAGGAGGAGGGTTTTGAATGGTACACTGAGCAAAGGGAATCTTGTTTAACAGCTGAGTAATTCAAAACTGCTTAACGTCTTGGGCAGCAGCAGCACTAACATGAACACCAACAGCATCAAAATACAAAGACATTGCAAGAACTCTTCTTGGGCTCCAGTTCATCTCTTCTCCATCTCTTCTTCTCTTACTTCAACAGTCCAACTTTCCTTATTATTATTTTTTTTTATGAAAACAGTCGTTATGGAGACCAGTTCTAGAATGTGGATTGGGTTCCCATTTCAGTTTCAAGGTCCCTAATCTGGATTAGGTCTCTATGCCAGTTCCCCACAGAAAAATCTATCACCCCTTCCACATTATTATTTACCATTACACTTTATTTCAACAATATATCAGCGCAGAGAAGGAAAATCATGCAAACCAGTTAGCGGGTTTCAGGCAGGGGCTTTTTAAACTTCAAGTTAAAAGCCAATTCTTCCAGTGACTCACTGGTCGATTTCCTCAGTGCGATTGATAATTCCAGAGGTTAATAAATTGGAAACAACTTGAGGGCATAAAATATAAAACAAATTTGAAAGCTAGGTGAGTTCTTTATCTTCTTCTTTTTATTAGATGACCCTTGCTGTTCAACTCAGGTTCCATCAACATAAGGTAGCATTTTGGTGAGAAGATACAGATGAGTAAGCCAAAACTGGAAGCCAAGATAGAGAAAACCTCCACAGCCACCATGTTTTTCCCCTTAGAACTCAGGTATGTTGGGATGAAGCACAGCCAAACACTGCAAAAGACCAACATGCTGAAGGTAATAAACTTGGCTTCATTAAAACTGTCTGGTAAATTCCTGGCAAAGAAAGCCACTGTTAAGCTGACCACAGCTAGAAAACCCAGGAAACCCAAGGCAGAGTAAAACATTCCACTTGAGCCTTCATGACACTTGTGTACAATTTCTTCAGTCACTGAGTACATGTCAAAGTCTGGGAACGGAGGAGAGGTTGTCAGCCATACGGTACTGATAACAGCTTGAATAAGGGAACAAGAAAGAACAATGGAGGATGCCAGTCTTTTCCCCGTCCATTTCCTTATCCTGGATCCTGGCTTGGTGGCTGTGAATGCTAGAATGACTGTGATGGTTTTGGCCAATATGCAAGAAAGTGCTACTGAGAAGATCATGCCAAAAGCAGTTTGTTGAAGGAGACATGTCATTTTTCCAGGCTGGCCAATGAATAGCAAAGTGCAAAGGAAGGACAGTAGGAGAGAGACCAGGAGAACATAAGTGAGGTTTTTGTTGTTGGCTTTGACAATGGGAGTGTCCTTGTACTTTATGATGATCCCAAGAATGATGACTGTGAGGAAAGAAAAATGGAGAGCAAAAGTGGCCAAAATGATCCCCAAAGGATCTCCAAAAGACAAGAAAGTGATACCTTTTGGGAGACATCCATCCTTGTTATTGTTTGGATACTGATGTCCAGGGCACTCAAAACAGTCTGCCATATCTGAAAAACAAAAAGAACCTTTCTTGCTGAGAAAAGACTCAGGGTGCTTCAACACTATAGAAAGAATAGTGTTTGACAAACTATTACCGTGTTTCCCCGAAAATAAGACAGTGTCTTATATTAATTTTTGCTCACAAAGATATGGTAGGTCTTATTTTCAGGGGATGTCTTATTTTTCCATGAAGAAGAATTCACATTTAATGTTGAACAACCAAAAAAAGAAAAAAAAAGAACATTTATTATATACTGTATATATTTATATACAAAAACTTTGCTAGGTATTACTTTCGGGAGAGGACTTATATTTAGCAATTCAGTAAAACCTCTTTTAGGTCTTATTTTCTAGGGATGTCTTATTTTCAGGGAAACAGGGTAACTACCATGGCTCCATCCTACAGAATTCTGGAATTTGTAGTTTTGTGAGGCACCAGCCCTATTTGCCAGAGAAGGCTAAAAACCTTATAGAACTGCAAATACCAGGCTTCCATAGGATGCAACTACAGCACTTAACGTGGTGTCAAATTGCATGTATAAGATGTATCAAAAGACTTGCTTATCTGAAGACTTGTGTATTGTGCCTAACTGGATGTTGTCTTAAAAACCAAACTTGTATCCTTTTAAAGTTATTATATTTCAAAAGGAAACATAGAAGTCAGAATAGTACAGATCCTGCTCCCAATGTTAAGAAGGAAGCCTCACCCCCATTGGTTAAGAAGTATTCTCTCCATCATTTGCAAAGAAGAAGGGTCATTTATTTACTTATTCACTTTTCACAAATGTTTTTAGATTAGTTGTAACTACCATTAAGAATAAAATGTAAAATACCAATCATTTAGAGAATGTTTGATAAAGCTGGGAGCCATTGATCCCCCCAGCTTCATGCAGTAAAACCAATGATAAAATTGGGATCGGGTGTGGAAAATACAGAATTCCGTAAGCAATAAGATGGGAGAATAAAAAAGAATTGAAATGTCATAACGCAGACGTGAAATGAGGCGCTCTGAGGAAGGCATTTCACAAATAAGGTGCAACCATAGAAGAGGCCAGCAAACTGGCAGTGATGTATGGAAGCTGAACTCCAACAACATATATGCTGCTGCCAAATCATTTTGAAATTTTAAAGGTTAAAACTAGTACATTGAAGTGGCTCTGCAAATAGACTTCTATCCAATACCAAAGTCAAAACCCTTGCACAGTGCTAGAACTTGGAATTCTGTCAGCCTTGTCAGAAGGATTGTCTACTTGCCCCTTTCTTTCTGAAGTTTATTCTGCAAGGCAACCAAACCAATCTGAGTTCATGTTATTGTTGCATTGACAGCATACCTGGAAATAATCTGCAGGGGTTGGCTTCTCCTATTTCCCTACCAACATACCTTTTAATCATATAACTAGCAAGACAGCGCCTTAAAAATCTGTGCCTAAACTGAGGTTTAACCCCCTGCCTAACCAAACAGTCATGATATTAATTGTTATTCACAAGATCCTACATAGCTTACTTGTAATAACTTGAGAGCATTTACATATTAGCTGTCTTTCAACATATTTAAAACATTTATAATAGAGAATCAAGTTTCTGAGATGTTCATATGATGGTTAATGCCGATGATAAGTACAGAATATTCCTACCTGTCTGGTTTGAAATCTTTCCCTCTGGGCATGGAATGCAATAGTAGCAGCAAAACGGCTTCCCTTCCTTCTTTGCTTTACTAAAACCCAACTGACATTTATCATTACATCTAGAGAGGGGTAGTGTCTGTCCGTTGAAGGGAAAAAAAAAGGGGGGGAGGGATAAGTCTTCCAGAAATCTGAATCCTATTGACTCATCTAAAGGAATATACACATAGATAGCTTCATTCTAGAATGGGAATGAAATTTTCAGACATGGCATTTATGCAATAGCCACCAATTGTTCCAAAGTAAGAACTTTGGCCTCCTGACAAGTGCCCAATGTTTGTAAAGAGAAACTAAGTAGGTCTAAAGCTTGCAAGAAAGGTTTTTAAAAAATGAAACACTCAACCTTAAAAGATGGTGAACTTTCTATATATTGTACATTCATCTCATGGACAAGATTCCCTAATGATCTGCTATAATTTAATATATTTTTTCCCAAACGTATTGCAACTATTTAAAGGCTTTGGACATTTCTCTTCTCCTGCATCAAAGAATTTCATTTGACATTTTATTTTCAAGGGGTAGTCTGAAACAGAGTAGATTTATTGAATCCATTGCTCAATGGTAAGCTGATAGCATGTAAATTGGTTTGATTCAATGGGAATGAGCATATTTTCTTCACGTAAAGAATGAGAATTATGAAACTCTGCAGATGAACTTGGAGTGAAATAATAATAATAATAATAATAATAATAATAATAATTTATTTTCTATTTTCATCCTGACTTTCTTCCATCACAGGAGCCAAGGTAGTTTCTGTGATCTTTGAACATGAGTTATCATGAAGAGGATTTTGAGAGTTGGACTCTAGAAACATCCAGAGGGCCATATAACTCCCACACTGATTTAGGCCAATGTATATACAAGGTACAATTAATGTGGATGCAATTGCCTATAGTATTTAAATGCCCCCTGAAATATATTAAAACAGGAGATGTTCTCTTGCCTGTACATACATAAATACAGTGGATGGAACTCTTTTGATGACATATGTGAGCATAACTTGAATTTATGAGCATGTGCATGACTTGTTTTAGATGCACCTCATCCCAAATCTCTTTCCTGTAGTTCCCAGTCCTTGGGAAATAGGGTCCTATTGGTATTGTTGTTGCTGTCTGCTCTAAATTCATTTCTGGTACATCCAGAAGAGACCATATAACACCAATCTTAAAATCATTCCACTGGCTGCCCAGTAGTTTCTGGGCCCCATACAAAGTGTTGGTCACCTTTAAAGCCCTAAATTATGAACAGCCCTGGTGGCGCAGTGGTTAAATGCCTGTACTGCAGCCACTCACTCAAAACCAGAAGGTGGAGAGTTCAAGACCAGCAAAGGGCTGAAGCTTGACTCAGGCTTGTATCCTTCCGAGGTCGCTAAAATGAGTACCCAGGTTGTTGGGGGCAAATAGCTTACAATTGTAAATGAAGCTGTTTGTTTAACAAATTGTAAGCCGCTCTGATAGTCTTGGCTGAAGAGCGGGGTATAAATAAATAAAAAAAACATTAAATGGCTTGGGTCCAACCTATCTTCGGGACCGCCTCCTTCCATATAATCCTCCCCTCACACTTAGATCTTTGGGGAAGAATTTGTTACAGCCTTATAAAACAAGGCTGTCCACGACTCCCAAAAGACCTTCTCAGCTGTTGCACCCAGATTGTGGAATGGCCTGCCAGACAAGATACGTCATATTACTACCCCAAACAGCTTTAAAAAAAGCTATAAAGGCGGATCTCTTCCAGTAGGCCTTTCCTGAATAGTTCCACGAAACCTAATTGCTGAATTCCAACCTCACCACAGCCACATTTTTTTAAAAAAGTATGTTGTATACTTTATGTTGTTTATGTTTAATTTTATTTTAAGGAGGGATTGAGGGATTTGAATTGTTTTTTTTTTTTAAATCTTTGTAAGCCGCCCCAATTGCATCTTCTATAGGGGTGGGATATATTATTACTATTATTATTATTATTATTATTATTATTATTACTATCCCCCCACGTCTAATCTGAAAAGAAGAGGCACCTGTTTCAATATTTGAAGAATAACCTTAAACACTTCAAATCTTCTGGGGAAGGTTTTCTCTTGATTCCACCCAGACTCACTTGGTGAGGACATGAGAGAAAGCCTTCTTGGTGGCTGCTCCCACCTTTTGGAACTCCCTTCAGCAGGAGGCTAGGCTGGCCCTCTCCCTCCTTGCCTTTCACCAGCAAGCACAACATTTTTATTTAAGCAGGCTTTTAAATATATAATTAGAATAGGTTGGGTTTTTTTTAATATGGTTTGTGTGTGCTTTAGTTATGTTTATCACTTTTGTATGTTTTGTATTAATTTTATACAATTTTAACTAGATGATTTTTAATGATGTTTTTAAAAAACAATTATTGTGATTTTTTGAGAATGTTTTTGTCTTATGAGCTGCCTTGGGTCCCATTTTGGGAGAAAGGAGGCATAGAAGTGAAATAAATGAATAAATAATAAATCACAGGAGAAATACCTGGATTCAGTAGGAAATTAAACTTACCTGATTGAAGCTGTTGGGCCACACAATGGCATCATCTTGAATGGTGAACATCTTGTCCACAGGAGCCTGAGGGTCCATTTTGCCAACTTTTCTTCTAACAAAAGAGTGATTTGGGAATGTGACCCAGTTGAGAATATCAAATCCTGTGAGTAATTCTCCATTTTCATCAAAGGAAATCTCTTCCCCAACGCTATTGTTAAATGAAACACTTCTCAGAAATTGGTTGAGCTAAATGATGGGTAGGAATTGATGGAGAGGTGCATAGAGAGATGTCTCAAAGTGATCATGTTTCACACTGATTCTGATTGACTATGATTCTCCATCACAGTCTATGGTGCATAACTATACTTTTAGCTATATAGCAGCCAAACTAAGGACATTATCACACCAGCCTGCTATCCCATCAAAATACCCCTATTTTAAGGATGGAGACATAACAGTTTGGCATCATTTCTTATCACGCTTTCTCCCAGTATAGCACTACGGTGATCCATGGCTGCATGATCATTTTTCTGCACTGCCATCGGTTGCCTTTTGGGAGGAGTGGAGGTGGGAACAGTTTTTGCAACCAATCACCTCCCCTCCCCAAACCTGGCTGCTGGTTGTATGTACATAGAGAAGCTAGCTGGCTTCAGGAAGATGTTGGTAGGTGCAATTGCTTTCTCCCCTCTTCCTCCTGAAGTGTGGGGCTGCCGCATATGCATTCATACAGAAACCCCATGGTTTGGGAGGAAATGGAGGGACAAGCAATGAGTCTCAGCTGCCAACATCTTCCTGAGACTGGCTGTTTTGTGAATGTGCACAGAGCAGCTGGCTTTGAGAAGGTATTGGTAGCTGCAAACTTCATGGAGGTGGTGAGCAGAGAAGAGCAGAATCATTTCCACTCACACCATGTGACTTCCTGAGATGCACAACTGCAGGACCTACTGCATAAAGGCAGAAATGGGCAAGATTTAAAGCCTGTTGATGGGTTTTACATGTCAATGAAAAGTGTACTACAGTAATGGAATGCAAGGCTGCAGCAGGATGGACATAATGTTGTGTGATAAGTACCAGCCAAAAACGCCTTTGTCTTGTTAAAATTATTCTCTTTTGCCTCATGTGATGAAGTCCTAAGAAATCTTTTCAATGAATTGTAATGGAAAATTGAGAAGAGTATCTTAATGGGCATTGGGTTCTACTGATGTATGTCAGTTCCCCCTAGCCAGTGTCCTGATGTACATCAGGCTTTACCAATACTGGTGTACAATGGCCATCAATATGTTTTGAAACTGATCTATTCTATCTCCCATAGTACACTTATGTAGATGTATATCTCCAACTGCCTTCAGGCCTTTTAAAAGCTTTGTGGACAGCACATTGAGTGGAAGTTTCTAGAGGGATTCCATAGCAAGGAGCAATGGGAATTAATATAGTATCTAACTGTATTGTGTCTGCAGTGCAGAGGCAGCCCTAGACACCTCTTGACATAGTAAAGGCCCAATTGTTATAACTATCCATGCAGTAAACTCTTCTGCATTAGTCAGACTACCTGCCATGGGTGTTTATTCCAACCTTCCCCTCTTGCACCAACCACCATTGTTCTGTGATTCAATTTGGATGAATACATGGCCTGCAGAGCATGCACCACAGCATAGACAGCATTGTAGATGGTATAAGTATGCCCAGTTACTTTCATTTCAAATACAGACATAGGAAGAGTCTCCAGCTTTTCCTTCCCAGTGCAGAATAGTCCATGTTTCATGTCTAATGAAGGATCAGGCAAAATGCAGTTAAATGCCTCTTCCCAAAAGGCCCTCAGAAACTTGTCTTCTTTTTCTGAGATCGGGTTTCTTGTCTGAAGAATTTTCTTTAATCCTAAAAGTTCCCTTGAATGAAGTGCAAAGGATATAGCCCCATGAAGGAAATCTATCTCCCAGTTTCTTTGTAAAGAAAGTGATGTGAACTCCATCTGGGCTGTCATAATCCACACTTTTGTGCTTCTTTGCCATGGCGCTTCCTCTCCTTCTGCAATGCTTTGCATCATTCTTATTGCCAGAATAGTATGAAGTTCACCATGTATAACCAACACATTGGTAGTACTTCCCATAACAACCTGGATTGTTTCACAACTTTCTTTCATCAACTCATTGATTTCACTAGAAAAGGTAAAGTGGGGTAATCTTACAATGAAGTTAATACAAATGCCTTTCTGAGCAAACACGGGAAGAACATTTTGTACAAATCTCTCTCCCTTATCATCATGCAGGGAAACCACTCCAATCCATATCCAGCTGAAATGCAAGAGTAACTGGAGAATCCCCTCATACTGATAATCCATATTTGGGAACATATTTTGTAAGAAAAGCCTTTGGGAATGATTATTCACCACAAGCAAAGATCCAAAGATGAGCTAAATAGGAAATAAAAAACAAATAAAGAGGATCTGGATTGATATCAAAGCTGAACATCAATGAAACTTGAATCAAGAGCTCCTAATAGAATATTGTACATCAGCTCTCCATATACACAGAATTTTTGTATCTATGGATTCAAGCATCCATGGTTTGAAAATACTGTAAAAATATGTAAATTCCAAAAAAGCAAACATTGATTTTACCATTGTATACAAGTGACACAATTTTGCTGAGCCATTGTATTTAATGGGACTTGAGTATCCATGGATTTTGGTATCTACAGGTGATTCTGGAACCAAACTCCAGCAGATACCAAGGGCTAATGTATTAGGTTGATGGAATATTTGTTTTTATCTTTGTTAATGCAAAAGAATTCTTATTGTACATTTGTTAAAATATACTAGCAAAATGACTACTATGATGAGGAACATCTGGCCCTCCAGAAGTTGTTTGACTCCAAATCCCATCAATGAGTAGTCAGTAGCAATGATAATGGGAGATGAGACTCATAGGAAAAGCCCACAGTACAAGCAGCACATGTAGTACAATGAACTTGGAACAGTAGATGGAAGGTCATCCAAAATTCAAACCAACACCTTGCAGCCAGGATATCTGAATAATTGTTTCCTCTCGCCTCACCTTATCCAAAATCTGAGATCTTCACAAATGGCATGCTGTATGTCTTACCCCCTGAAGTAGTTTGGCTGGAAAGAACCTGAGACAAGTCTTTTTTCTGTAATATATCATTCAAGGGAATTAGATTGGTCTCATGTCTGTTGCACTTCTGGTGGGCCATCAAAGTTGTATGCTACAATTTTAAAAACTGGTTTTCAAAATTAGCTTTTGTGTTGAATTCAGTGTGTAAAATATGAGTACAAGATAGACAGATAGACAGATATGAAATCATGCCTATACGCCAACAGGTTTTCAGGCCAATAGTTTTATATTTTTATTTTAAAAAAAAACAAAACAAGAAAGGATATATATCAACACACATTCACACGGATACATACAGACATCCATCCACAAATGCTGGTGTGAGAAATACCATTCAGTGGATAATATTTACCCTTTGAATACCAAAACTAATTAATTAGTTGATATGAACTACAGTAATCCAAAGTATTACAGGGTATCCACTACATATCAATGCATAACTCCTACTTAATATCGCTAAAGAATTTGTGTTGCTCATACCTGTTGTCTTTCCCAGAAATACCATTCTAACATACCAAAAGTGTGACTGTTTTAAGAAATTCTTTCAAGGATTTTATTCCTCCCTTCAGTTTATGTATCTGATTTCTTTTGTGGAATCCACTACCCAAACATGAAAAAATGTAGTCATGTATGACAACTAAAAATACAAGCCAGGAATTATTTTTCTTTGAAGAAGAATCAATAACATTATTTTCATATTTTGCATGAATGAACCACAAAGAATCTGAGGAGGATTCAAAATTTCACATGAATTTATACTAATATTAACATTAAAGTTAATATTATTTTATTCATTTATACTCTACCTATTTCCCAATATTGGACCTCAAGCTGGTTTTGAGAAAAAGTAAATGAAGCACAGATTAAAAACATTCAAAAACATCAATAACATAGATACAAAATTTACTTTCAAAAGCAATTCAACATTCTATAATGTTGCAGTCAATTCTTGAAAGTCATTTGGAATAAAAATATTCACTTGCACCAGGAAAATTGGTATGTTAGAATGGTATTTCTGGGGAAGATAACAGGTATAAGCAACACAAATTCTTTGGTGATATTAAACCTAAAGTCTAGGGGCAGCCACTGGGAAAGCTCTGTCCTTTGGATTCACCAACTATTCCTCGGAAGGTCATGGGACTGAGAAAAGAGCATCTCAGAAAGATCTCAGAGCTTGGTCAGGCTCATATAGAGAGATGTGTAGCTCAATTAAACATCATCTCAGCAATGTGTAAATAAGATCCTTGGGGTATTTATTATTATATTACATGAGTCATATGCTGACCCATATACTACCCTTCTGACTTACCTTAAATCCCTAAAGCCACTTTGCTCAGCCATTCTGTGCTTCATGGCAAGCAGGCAGGATTGGAGAAGCATCAGGTTGTTGTTGTTGTTTGTTGTTGTTGTTGTGTGCCTTTAAGTTGTTTCTGACTTATGAAGACTCCAAGCCAGACACACAGTGATGGTATCGGACATCAGAATCCACAGGGTTTCTCTAGTGGGTCTCTTCACCTTTGTAATCATTGTGCATCTGGCAACTGGAGTGGAGGGTTGCCAGATGCTTCTCCAATCCTGCCAGCTCTTCATAAAACAGAGACTGTCAATGTGAGATGGCTTCAGGGCTTGAAGGGGATGAGCGGTGTTGTAATGGAAGGACAGGGATATCAAAACCCACAGCACTCAAAAAAGATCTGCACGCATATGGGACCTTTATGCATTTGGTTGTTGCTAGCCAAATTCTGAACACAGTTCTTCAGATATCCCAAACCTGAGCCATATAAGATTCTTTGAACAAAATCATTCTGTGTGTGCACGAACATGCATGCATGCCTCCAAGTTGCCTTTCAGCTTATGATACTCCACAAGTAAGTGATTCTTAGGCAAGCAATACTCAGGGGTGGTTGTTCCAGTTCCTTTTTCTGAAGTATAGCCTACATCACTGGATATTTCTTGTCAGTCTTCCATCCAAGTACTCACCAGGGCTGACCCTGCTTAGCTTCCAAGATGAGGAGGATGTGGGATCTTAGGGTCTTTTGGCATTACTCACTTGTTATAGTCGGTCCTCCTTATCCACAGAGTCAGCCCTCCTTATCCACTGCTTGAAAATATTCTAAAAAGTATAAATTCTAAAAAGCCATCTGCCATCTGATATAAGGGACATCATTTTGCTATGCCATTATATTTAATGGGACTTGGGCATCAACAGATTTTGTTATCCACAGGCAATCCTGGAACCAAACCCCAGCAGATAACAAGGTTCCACTGTATATGGGATTTATAAAATCTGAAGTGAGGGGGAAAAGCATCCTGCTATATAGAGCAATGTAACATGTCTGTAGCATGTGCTAGACCAAACCTGTCCATTCTTGTATTTTTTTATTTAAATACAAAAACATGTCCCATTGTGAACCTACAACATTACAGATTATACTTCAGGCCAAAATGGCTTGTTAAACCCTCATCTTTTCTAAACTTATCTTACTTGTGGCATCTTGTATATAGATAGGATAGTTGCCATGGAAAGATGGTAGTCAGTGTTAGGACCTGCAATCACTGCTACTGGAAGGTTCTCGACATCACATTTGTAATTGGCGGTGACTTTGTGCCGTCTAGACAAAAGTTCCATTGCAGCGAGATAGACTCCATTTTCAACAAATTGGTTGTTATAGATGTGGAAACCCAGGGTGACATTGGGTAAGAGTTGTTGGTTTTCATTGGTCTCCTTTACAGAAAACACAAAGGCCATGATGTGCTGATAGAGTTGTGTCATTATTCTGTAAGGAGCAATATTTATTATGTAAATGTTTATCTTCCATGCTATATAACGGTTTATTTTCTTCAGAGCAGAGCATTTCTTGTCATTCAAAAAAATGCAATAGTCACTCTGTGTGTGTGTGTGTGTGTGTGTTTGTAGAAGGAATGAGAAGGGTTGAATCTCACTCATCCATAATCTTGAAATTTATAATGTTCCAAAAATGAAAACTTTTTCATGAAAGCTGAGATAGTGACACCTTTTTTTCTGATAATTCAATGTACACAATCTTTGTTTCATACACAAAGTTATTAAAAATTTTAAACGTATTGTATAAAGTTACCTTCAGGCTATGTGTATAAGATGTATATGAAACATAAATGAATTTTGTGCTTAGACTTGAGTCCAATTTCCATGATATCTCACTATGTACACATATGCAAATAATATATTCGAAAATCCCAAAATATCCTAAACCTAAAACACTTATGGTATGAAGCATTTCAGATAAGGGAGACTTGGCCTGTATATATATATTGCTTGTAGTTCATGGAAGCATGTGAAAACACTGACATACAGAAATTTCACCGACTTTAACTCAATCACCAACTAGCATGGCTTTGGATACTGATATAAATGTATGAGCATTGCTTTATTTCTATCGTTATATTGTTATATTTTGTTATATTATTCTCCCCCCCCCCAAAACTTCTTCTTCTATAGAATTTTGGAACAAGAAATGTATGGTGATATCTGTCAAACCTCATATGTTTTGGGCCAAATCCATTGAAGAGTCATCACAATGAAGGTTTTAAAAAGCAAACAAACATCCAATCTTTAGTAATATTTCAGAGCGCTATGCTTCAGAGCATGTAAACTTGCCTAAGTCATGGCAAATGGCAAAAACAATAACAATCCAGAACAGAGTGTTATATGTTTCATACACACACACCTGTACAGTACAAATTGCATATGCAACTCTATCAGGTTCAGAGTCAGACCCATACTCAGGCTAAGATATACCTTTACCCAATATAAGGATAACGTATCCTAGTGAAAACAAAACAAAACACATTTATTGCAAAGAAAATAATTATGATAGATCTTGTAATAGGTTACATTAGAGTAGACTGAGGTCTTCTGAACACAAATCCCTAATTAGCCCAATTATTACATATATAAAGGTAAAAAAAATTATATATGTACTTACACATTACATATGTACTTATAACACTAAAAAACAAACCAACCCAAAAATGAATAATTAGACTCTATTTATTGCAGGAATGTGAAAAATTAGCCTTGGATGTATTGTACTTTGCAGCTCAATACTGCGAGTACAGCCCAACTTAACATGAATTATAACGCTTTTTTCAAAGGCCTCCCCTCTCTACTGAAACATTTTATACAGAAGCAAAAGATCATGTGACTTTTCATTACTTATAAGTATGGTGAAGAAATATTATGATATTCTTGTAGTATAATCGGAGGTTCTGAAACAATGCAGGAACTATTTATAGAAACTGATGGGATATGCAAACTAACTCATTCTTCAATAAATATTTAGTTTACTGAAGAAGAAGATGGGAATGGGAAATAGTTAAATGAAAAGCAAAAGACTAACTTGATAAGTCTGACTTATCAATAATTTTTTCCAGGCTCATTTACATTATCATGATTCTGCATTAACCTGCTAATTGAAAAACCCATTCATTACAAATGTCTGATATAATGGAAAACTCACTACTTACAGAGGAAAATCGGAAAGTTCTTGAGAGGGATGTATTTGAAATGTTATTGTATTTGAAAGTATGTACACTTGAGACATAATCCCAGCAATGATGATTTCCCCTGACTGATAATATTGATGCTGTATAGCAACAGGTTCTCTGACAGAACACTGCTTGTGTGGATTCTTGCTGAGCACTAGGGACAGTAACACTAATGCAAACCTCAAAAATACCGTGGTGGTCCAACACAGTCTCAAATTTATGTAACTAAACTCTTTCTGCATTGTCATTCCAGTCATTCTGTCTAGCAAAACCTGGTTTGACTGGTTATTTTCCCAGAAGATGCAAAGCCAGAGTGGTGAGGTTTGAAGAAGCAGGAACTGGATTGACAAAATTCTGTCTGCTTCTGTAGCCAAAGCGATGAATGGCACAGAGGATATTAATAGTAGATATGGCTTCATAGTTGTATGTGTTACTACTAGAATTCTCTAGGGACGGGGAAGAGGAGTAAAAGTAATTATATTTCCCTGGATAAATGCAGGTGAGAAAATTACCTACTCTGGATAGTTGAGATGTAAGAAATGGAAAGGAAACATGTTTATCGCATCCCAGCAAATGTATTTTCTGATATTAATCAGTGGGTGAAAAATTCATGGGCTGGTGGCCTTCACTTTTCTTTCTATTCACTTTCCTTTCTATTCTGTTCTATTCTATTCTATTGTCTTTTCACTGATAGGGAAAAACTTTTCTTTTCAAGCAGGCTTTTAATATGTAAATCTACCCAGGGAGGATTTTATACTTTTGGCTTGACAAGTTTTAATGATTTTGCATGTTTAATGTTATTGATGTGATGTTTTAAATTCTGTTTGTAAAATTGTGTTGTTTTTAAAATCTCTTTTGTGAACTGCCTTGAGTCTGATTTGGGAGAAAAGTGGCATATAAACAAAATTATAAATAAATATTCCTTTCATACCTTCATATCTGGTGCCAGAGAACCCAAACCCATAGATTACAAAATTCATGGATGCTCAATTCCCGTTATACACAATGGTGTAGTAAAATGATGTCCCTTATATTAAATTGCAAAATCAAGGCTTGCTTTTCGGAATATTTTTGGGAAATATTTTCCAACCGTGGTTGGTTAAATTTATGGATGTAGAATCCGTGGAAGGCCAACTGTATATCATTCTATGCAATAGTGTTGGTTTACCACTTGACAGCAACTTGCTAACTTATAAACAGGGACAGGGAAATCCTTAGGTCAGACATCAGGAGGTCTGCAGCAAAACCAATGGAAGTACCATTCCATCTACATACTGGGTTACCTTTGTACCAAATCCAGAAACTCCAACTGGTTCAGAATATAGGAGGCAGACTGATTATGGGCACATCCAGGAATTATCGCATTACACCAATCTTAAAATCACTCCACTGGCTGCCAATTAGTTTCTGGGCAAAGTACAAAGTGTAGATTATTACCTTTAAAGCCTTACATGGTTTGGGTCCAGGTTAAATACAGGATTGCTTTCTCCTGTACAATCCACCCTATACACTCAGGTCTTCTGGGAAATGTTTGCTCCAACCAGCAAGGAATAGACTGGCAATGGTTTCCCCAAGGACCTTTTCATCTGCTGCACCCAGACTTTGGAATAATCTGCCAGAAGAGACACAGCAGCTGAAAACACTGACATCATTTAAAACAATGTTTAAGGACACAGAAGGATGTGATGGCTTAGGTGTTTAAGATGCAATTCTGACAGTCAGAAGATCAGAAGGGTGGTAGTTCAAAGCTCAAGTGCTGCATGATGGGGTGAGCTTCCATTACTAGTCCCTGCTTCTGCCAACCTAACAGTATGAAAACATGCAATTCAAGTAGACAGAGAGGTACCACTTCAGTGGGAAGGGAACAGCATTTGGTGCAGTCATGTTGTCCACATGACCACAGAATAGTCCTCGGACAATGCTTAGTAAATGGAAATGAGCACCACTTCCTATAGTCATCTAGACATTCATGTCAAGGGACTACCTTTACCTTTAAGGACACATCTTTTCTGGCAGGCCTACCCATTCAATTTTAAATCATGACTTTTAATTTGTGTATTTTCAAGAATGTACCCAGATGAGTGTACTTCAATAGTTTTATAGCATTGCATTGTAACTGTTGGTTTTATTTGCATCTCTTCCGGCAGGCCTTCCCTGAGAACGAGTAAACTGTCCGTCAACTATAGTCCCTCAGTCTCACTTATTGAGACATGTAATACTCTTGAGGCCGCCCACTTTCTAATTTTAGAGCTACCAATGTTTAACATCCATCTTTTAATGTTTTACTGTTTTAAATTCCACTCTTAGTTTAATTAATTTTTAAGGGGTGGGAGGGTAGACTGTTTTTTAATTGTATG
This sequence comes from Urosaurus nigricauda, assembly GCA_034509955.1. Taxonomy (NCBI): domain Eukaryota; kingdom Metazoa; phylum Chordata; class Lepidosauria; order Squamata; family Phrynosomatidae; genus Urosaurus; species Urosaurus nigricauda. Next base: position 7,678,407 of record JAOEGL010000006.1, read on the forward strand.
TATTTTTAAATGTTGTACTCCACCCCGATTGCTCACCCAGAGGGACGGAATATAAATAAACATTTATTATTATTATTTTATTATTATTATTTCTTTTATAAGTGTGTTTTGTATTCCCACCTAGAGATTCAAGGAGAGGTGGAAAAGAAATAAAAACAACTTCATCTTTTTACTTCCTCTTCTTCTTCCTCTTCTTCTTCCTCCTCCTCTTCAAATTATTATTGTTATTGTTGTTATTATTATTAATTATTGTGTACAATATTTCATACTCTTTACGGGGGATATTTTCAAGCCATGAGTGGTTGAATCAGTGGATGCAGAATCCATGAATGTGGAAAGCTGGATACTTTCAACACGGAATGCTAATTTCAATCTTGTGATACAGCTTCAGTTGCCTAGAACACATTGAGCTGATAAATCTGATACTCACATCCACCGTGCTGCCACTGATAACCATTTTCCTCCAAAAGGGCATGAATATTGCCATTTACCACCACAGCACATGGCATGATCCCATTGCCATATTGACTGAATAAGTTGTATCCTAAAGGCTACACACTTAAAAACTGTTTCCTGATATTTTTTTAATTTGCAATAACATGTAAGCCTTAAGCACAACATGTTAAGATGAAAATTTGTTTTTAACAAAGGGATTATTTTTTATTAAGGTATACATGAAGCCACCATGGTGTAAAAATTGTGAGTGTTGGACTACGACTCTGGAGATCAGGATTTGGTTCCCTGCTCAGGCATAAAAATCCATTGGCTACCATGGGCAAGTCACACTCTCTTAGCCTCAGAAGATGGCAATAACAACCCCTTCTAAAGAAACTTGCCAAAAAAAACCCCAATAACAGCAACTCTATGATAAGTTTGCCTTAGGATTGCCACAAGCCAAAAATGACTTGGAGGCACACAACGACATACCTTTAATGAATGCATACATAGCCAGTCTTCTGGGCTAAAACTCTTCCATCCCAAGATGGTTAGATAAATGATGGATTGTTGACAAAGAGATAATGGAGAGGTACAGAGGCACACACATGCACACCCCATGGCATCATGCTGACTTTCACACTTAGGTCTACTTGACTAATAATAGCAGCAGCTATAGCATGAAAACCAACATCTGTTAATAATAGTATAATAAAGAAATGCTTTAATATAAATTAAAACTTCATTAAATGTTGGCTATAAAATGCTTCCCTGAGCCAGCATGGTGCAATTGTTTGAGCATTGGACTATGACTGTGGAGACCAGGGTTTGTATCCCCATTCAACCCACTATGTGACCCTGAGCAGGTCATACACTCTTGGCCTTTGAAAAACCCATAGTACAATGGGCCATCCCCTTATGCGAGGGATCTGTTCTGGAACCCCTCCCCACATAAAGGAATTCTGCATATGCTCAAGCCCCATTGAAATGAATGGGACTCGTGCACACGGCGGCACACGGCATGCGGGCCACGGTCTCGTGCGCCATTATCCCTTCCAGGGTGTGCCAGTTTTACTTCCATCACGGCTTTCAGCATATGCTGAAAGCTGCATATGATGCACCCGTGCATGATGTGGGCACACTGTATGCTTGACTTAGGGTTGCCATAAATCAGAAGTGACTTGAAGGCACACAGCAACAGCAACAACAAAATAAACACTTCCTAGAGATTTCAAATTTCAAACCATGAGAATTGTGAAGATTTAGGATGCTTTTCTCACATTCTTCCTACTGATTCATTCCTTGTCCAAACTTGAGGGCAGCATATATAGCAGTGGAGATTTGGAGTCCGTTCTCACTACACAATTATAACAGTATTATTCCACTTTAACTGCCATGGCTCCACTCTGTGGAGTCTTGAGATTGGTACTGTAGGGAAGACATTTTGAATTCTCAGCAACAGATCTCTAGTGCTTCACCAAACCACAGCCCCTAGAATTCCATAGGACCAAACTATAGCAGTTGAAGTGGAATAATAGCACTATAATTGTGTAGTGTGAATCATAGAATCATAGAATCATAGAATCATAGAATCATAGAGTTGGAAGAGACCACAAGGGCCATCCAGTCCAACCCCCTGCCATGCAGGAACTCCAAGTCAAAGCATCCCTGACAGATGGCCATCCAGCCTCTGCTTAAAGACCCCTAAGGAAGGAGACTCCACTACACTCCGAGGGAGTGTGTTCCACTGTCAAACAGCCCTTACTGTCAGGAAGTTCCTCCTAATGTTGAGGTGGAATCTCTTTTCCTGCAGTTTGCATCCATTGTTCCGCGTTCTAGTCTCTGCAGCAGCAGAAAACAAGCTTGCTCCCTCCTCAATATGACATCCCTTCAAATATTTAAACAGGGCTATCATATCACCTCTTAACCTTCTCTTCTCCAGGCTAAACATCCCCAGCTCCCTAAGGCGTTCTTCATAGGGCAAGGTTTCCAGACCCTTCACCATCTTAGTTGCCCTCCTTTGGACATGCTCAAGTTTCTCCACATCTTTTTTGAATTGTGGTGCCCAGAACTGGACACAGTATTCCAGGTGGGGCCTGACCAAAGCAGAATAGAGTGGCACTATAACTTCCCTTGATCTAGAAACTATACTTCTATTGATGCAGCCTAAAATTGCATTGGCTTTTTTAGCTGCCGCATCACACTGTTGACTCATGTTCAGCTTATGGTCTACTTGGACTCCTAGATCCCTTTCACATGTGGTCTCGTTCAGCCAGGTGTCCCCCATCCTATATCTGTGCATTTCATTTTTCCGCCCTAAGTGCAGAACCTTACATTTCTCCGCATTGAATTTCATTTTGTTAGCACTGGCCCAGCTTTCTAATCTATTCAGGTCATTTTGAATTTTGATCCTGTCCTCTGGGGTATTAGCTACTCCTCCTAGTTTAGTGTCATCTGCAAATTTGATAATTATGCCCCCAATTCTGTCATCTAAATCGTTAATAAAGATGTTGAATAGCACTGGGCCCAGGACAGAGCCCTGTGGGACCCCACTGGTCACTTCTTTCCAGGATGAAAAGGAGCCATTGTTGAGCACCCTTTGAGTTCGGCCAGTCAACCAATTACAAATCCATGTAACAGTTAACTTGTCTATCCCACATTTTGCAAGCTTGTTTGCAAGAATGTCATGGGGAACCTTGTCAAAGGCCTTACTGAAATCGAGGTATACTATATCCACAGCATTCCCTTCATCTACCAAGCTGGTAATTTTATCAAAAAAAGAGATCAGGTTCGTTTGAATGGGTCCCACATGATATAATGTGAAGTATACAGATTTTAGAGCCAGCATGGCATAGCGATTTGAGTCTGGAAACCCACTGGGTGACCTTGGACAAGTTACATGCTCTCAGCCTCAGGGGAAGGCAATAGCAAACCTTCTCTGAACAAATCTTACCAAGAAACCCCATGATAGGGTCACCATAAGTTTGAATTGACTTGAAGGCATGCAATAGCAACAACGGAATTTATCATATGACGGAATTTGGGGGTATAATGCAATGGCAATCCGAACGCAATCATGGGGTTTCATGTAATTGCTCATGAGTGTATCTCACACAATTTCGGGCAATGGGAAGTCATTCCAAACGCAATCATGGGGTTTCACGTTATTGCGTATTAGAATATCTCATGCAATTTCAGGCAATGGGAGGTCATTTTCGGGAAATGGAAAGTCATTCTGAATGCATTCTGAATGCAATCAGATTTCACGTAAATTCGCTAAACTAGCAAATTCACGTAATTGTGAATTGGCTCCATTCGCAATTGAGAGAGATTCCTCCCATGTGATAAACTTCAATAATATAGATTTGAATGAATAAAAAGAAATAAATGATGTCCTAATCCCACATTTCAGGACCATAGCATCACTCCTATTCAGATAGAGAACTGTGCTATCTTTTCTTATAGAAAACTGTTGGAATTTCAAACAAAGAGTGCATTTTGACACCGCTTTAAGTGCTGTAGATCCATCCTATGGAGATTCCGGGGATTTGGAGCTTTAAAAGGCCTTTAGCTTTCTCTGTCAACGAGTGCTGGTGCATCAGAAAACTACACATTCCAGGACTGTATAGCATGGAGCCATATCAGACAAAGTGGTGTCAAACTGCATTATGTCTACAGTCTAGATGCACACAAAGATCACAACACTTTAAAGAAAAAAATCCTAAATGATGGCAGTGAAATAGTAATAAACATATATTTTACATGGGTTTTAAAGATATGTGTTTTAATGAGGTGATTTAAAATGTGATATTTTCTGTTTCTGGATTTAGTGTTCTGTGTCTACTCCATATCCACTCATATGCAGAGTAGACCACATATTTGTGAACTATCAAAAATCATAGATCACAAGTGACTCCTAATTTAGTTAGGCCCAAAGGCATAAACCTTAAGACTCTTCCTTCTTATTAACAACTTCTTATGGTTCAGCTCTGGCTTCAGTAAAATGACATAGCATTTGGGGGAAAAGATGCAGGCAAGTAATCCAGCACTGGACCCTAAAATTGAAAAGATCTCTACAGCCACCATATATTTTCCCTTGGTACTCAAATAAGTTGGCACAAAGGACAACCAAACAGTGCAGAATATCAACATGCTGAAGGTGATGAACTTGGCTTCATTGAAGTTTTCGGGTAACTTTCTGGCCAGAAAAGCCACAATGAAACTGACAGCGGCTAGGAATCCCAAAAAGCCCAGAACAGAGTAGAACATCTCTTGTGACCCTTCATTGCAGTGGAGTACAATTTTTTCAGCTACTGACTGCAGGTCAGAATCTGGAAATGGGGGGAAAGTTGTTAACCATGTGCTACAAATGATGGCTTGAATGAAGGAGCAACAAAGAAGAATGGAGTTAGCTAGTTGTTTTCCTACCCATTTCCTTATCCTAGACCCTGGCCTGGCGGACATAAATGCTAAAACCACTACAATAGTTTTGGCCAGAACAGAAGCCAGGGCCACAGCAAAGATGAAACCAAAGGTGGGTTGACGGAGGAGACATATTACTCTCCCAGGCTGACCAATGAATAAGAAAACACAAAGGAAAGAGAGCAGCAAGGAGGTGAGGAGAATGTAAGTCAAGTTTTGGTTGTTGGCTTTGACTATGGGGGTGTCCTGGTGCTTGATGAAGACCCCTAACACAAAGGCTGCTGTAAAAGAGAGGACAAGAGCTAGAATGGCCAAACTGATCCCCAAGGGTTCTTCGTATGACAAGAAAATGATTGGTTTTGGAATGCACAAATCCTGGTCTTGGTTTGGATAGTGATCTTCTGGACATCGAAAACAGTCATTCATATCTGAAATAGAAATGGCTTTTTAAGGCATGGTAGACCAATGCCCACTTCATTGCAACTTGAATATTAAAGCATGTTTTTTTTTTCCTGCAATCAGAAAGAGCAAAGCAGAAATATTTCCATATTGGGAGAAAAAGCTAGAACAAAGCCACTTCCAAGCATGGGCATTTATACCTGGTGAAATGTAAGATTTCCTATGGAATTAAAATGAAGAGAACATTTTCTGTACAGAAAATAATATTTCTGCACAGAACATTATGTTCTGCTAAAAAAAAAATTGCTGTTTTCTTCCCTAGATGTTGTTGGGTTTTTTTTGGCAATAAATTAAATAAATAATTAAAAACTCTTCACACATGAAATTTGCATGGAATAAATCCTAAATTACAGCATATCTTGCCCAAGAAACAGATGGTTTTGTACAGAAAAAAAGAACTGGGCAGAAACTTGTGTTTTCTGCACAAAAAGTACTATATTTACACTGAACTAGTCTCGAACAAATAGTGCAGTTTCCAAAGATGCCTTCATAGCAGGAAGAAAATTGCAAACATTACTAACTGATCCGTTCAAAAACAAAATTTGTGAAGAATTATATCTTATTGCACACATAAAATAGTGATGTGCAGAGCACCAGGTAAAGACTTCTTTCTGCATCCCTAAATTATTTTTTTTCATGAATGGATCTTTTCTGCCAGCATATTAGATATCAGGAATGATCAGTATTTCCATATATTTCATAATAACCTGCAAGGCTCTTTTTATTGTACTGTGCAGAGAAGAGAACATACAGAGAAATGGTTATATCACATTGTATTCCTTTCTCAACAAAGCTCAATCACTGTTGATATATAGTATAAATATAGGTATAAATATTAGAACTATTGTCTAAGCATCCTGATATATACACACGTTTCACCACAGTCAAGTATTTGTTAAAGTCTAGGTAATGACATTTCTTACCAATTTTATCTGAAATCTTCCCTTCTGGACATGGAAGGCAATCATAGCAGCAAAATGGCTTCCCTTCCTTCTTGGTCTTCCTATAACCTGGATAACAGTTGCCATTACATGTGGAAATGGGCTGTACCTGTCCATCAAACCAAAATAGCCAGAAAAGATTTTGAGTAGATTGTAGTTCACCAGCTCATCCAAAGTAAAGCTAAAGGTTGTCGGCATGGCAAAAGAGGAATTTTTCTAGAAAGCACTTGGTAGCCAGTCAGCTGTTTTAAACTTAGCTGAAGTCGTAGCTGGAGTTGATATAAGTACTCTCAAATAAGCATGTACACTTCACTGGTACACATTATTTTGCATTTTGACTTAAGTATTTCAGCTTTTGAGCCAGTGCGGTGCAGATGCATAGAATCAAATGACTGGAAGAGACCCCATTCTGCCATGCAAGTATACACCATCAAAGAACCCTGACATATGGCCATCCAGACTCTTTTAAAAAAACCTCCGAAGAAGGAGACACCATCACTCTCTTAGGCAGTGTATTCCACTGTCGAACAGCTCGTATAATCAGGAAACCCTTCCTAATGTTTAGGTGGAATCTCTTTAGCTCTAGTCTGAATCCATTGCTCCATGTCCTCGTCTGTGGAGCAGCAAAAAACAAGCTTGTTTCTGATACCATATAACATCCTTTCAAATATTTCAACATGGCTACCATGTCCCCTCTTAGCCTTCTCTTCTCCCGGCTGAATATACCCAGCTCCCTAAGCTACTCCTCAGAAGTCATGGTTTCTAGACCTTTCACCATTTTGGTTGCCCTTCTGTGGACAGACTCCAGCTTCTCAATATCCCTTTTGAATTGTGGTGTCCAGAACTGAACACAGTATTCAGGGTGAGGTCTGACGAAAGCAAAATAGAGTTCCTTTGACCTAGACACTGATGCAGCTAGAATCATATTGGCTTTTTTAGCTGCTGCATAGTACTGTTGATTCATGTTTAGTGAAATCATTTGCATGTTGGACTAGGACTCTGGAGACCAGGGTTCAAATCCCTGCTCAGCCATGGAAACCCACTGGGTGACCTTAGGCAAGTCACTGTCTCTCAGCCTCAGAGGAAGGCAAAGTCAAGCCACCTCAGAACAAATCTTGTCAAGAAAACCCCTTGATACAGTCTTTGGGCTGCTATAGGGTCAGAAATGACCTGAAGGCACACAACAACAACAATCAATCAATCACAACAATAAAGTCAACAACGGCAACAATGAGTGGGAAATCTAGATTCTCAAGTCACATTTAGTTTCATGTTGTGATAGAGCTATTTCAGCTTCTCTAAACTATTGTCTGAACAGCATACTAAACATTGGTTATGCATTGAATTGTGCATCAACATCTACCTGATTAAATGGGTTAGGCCACACAATGGTATTCTCAAAAAGGGTAATCATTTTGTCTGGAGGAGCACGTGGATCTGTTCTTCCAACTTTGATTCTAAGGAAAGACTGGTTTGGGGATGTAATCCAATTTATAATATCAAATCCAGCAACTAATTCTCTGTTTTTGTCAAAGGAAACCAGCTGTCCAGCACTGTTGTTAAAAGAAACAGTCTCCAGAAAAGGATGGAGCTGGAGGGAAAATGAGCAAGGATGTTTATAAAGGTGCAAATATACTGCGAATATTTATAATTGGTGATATCCGTCAAAAGTGGCCCATGCAATGGTAATTTCACCCCCATTGACCATCATCCAGCATTATTTATAAAGACTCCAAACACTTTTTGGAGGAATCTCAGTCAATCAGAAACCACTGATGACCTTGTAATGGCACTTGGATAATCAAATATGGCCACATGATAATGTTGTTGTGTGCCTTCTAGTCATTTCCAGCTTATGGCAACCGTAAAGTGACTCTATTGAGGAATCTTCAAGGAAAGATTTGTGTCATTGTCTTCCCCAAAGGCTGAGGGAGTGTGACATTCCCAAGACCATCCAGTGGGTTTCTGTGGCAGAACAGGGATTCGAACTTGTTCTCCTGAGTTATAAACAAATGCTCAAACCATTATATCACTCTGTGTTACTGTGAAGAATGAAGCTAGTTAACAGTAGTCAGAATATTCTTCTTTGAAAGAATAACACTTTTACTTTAGTTGTCAGAATAATAAAAAAGGGAAATTGTTTCTCAGCTGATCCTATTGTATCTATTGCTAGAATGTATTATATAATATTGTTGTTAATGAAATGACTAGATTTATAATAAGGCCCATGTGCAGTCTTTCTTTACAATGTGAAACCTGGTTGTCCATATGAATACCAATGGCTAGGGAACACAAGGAAGAAGATGCAATGGTAATCATGTCCTACTATCAGTTTCCTATAAATGTTTGATTGGCTGCTGTAGGAACAGAATGGTGACTACACCATTTTGCATCAATGGATTTGTGCATCTGATCTTGGAAGCTAAGTAGTGGCAGCCCTGGTTAGTACTTGAATGGAATACCAGGAGCTGTAGGCTATATTTCAGGGGAAGGAACTGGCCTTGCCTAAGAAAACTCCATGAAATTCAGAGGTTCACCCTAAGTTGACAGGGGACTTGAAGGCATGCATATGCGTTTGTGCACACATGCACACACACACACACACACACACACACACAATCAATTGCAAACTGCATGAGGCCCTGGTCCATGATACCTACCCAGATAGGTATCCAAATTAGAGACCTGATAATACTAAATTATGGACACTAGGACAGAATAAGCAGTATTTGTCTGTTATGGTCTTTATCTGAATAGAGATCAGTGAGTCAACTGTAAAGTGGACACTGTGATAGACCTAAGACTGAGATGCCAAAATCCAAACCTTGATGGAGAGATAGGTTTTCATATTTTAGAGTCATGTTCTACCTATACCTAGATTGATCTGTCTAGCATTAGGTCGCTCAGAAATTACCTGCCATGGCTTTTGATTCAGAAGCATTTCTCTCCTTCTGTCCACCAGTGTCCTATAATAAATGCTGGAGGAATACATGGCATGCAAAGCATAGGCCACAGCATAGACAGAATTGTAGATACTATAGCTGTGGCTGGTCATGTTCATTTCAAAAACAGATCCATGAAGAGTCTCCAGTTTCTCTTTCCCTGTGCAGAATTCCACAGTCTCCTTGTCTGAGCTGGAGCTGGGAAAGAAACAGTGAAATGCATGTTCCCAGAAAGTCCTAACAAAGCCATCTCCTTTGTCTGACACGGGGCTTTTCATGCGAAGAAATTTCTGAAATCCTAATACCTCCTTTGAATGCATTGCAAACGATAACATACCATGGATGAAATTTATGTCCCAACTTCTTTGAAAAGGTAGTGATGTGAAATCCATCTGGGCTGTCATAATCCATACCTTTGCCTTCTTCTGAATACCCTCAAATTCTGAGAAGGAGATTAACATTCTCAAAATAATCATGCTCTGAATTTCACCATGCACAAGCAATGTAGTGGCAGTGCTTTTTATGATAACTTTGCAGACTTCTATTCCTTCCCTTATCATCCATTCAGCTTCATTGGAAAATGTTAATTCTGGGAGTTTCTGTATGAATTCAAAGCATATGTCACTTTCAGAAAAGATGGGAAGCAGATTATGTACAAATCTCTCTCCACTGTCATCATTCAGATAAATCACGCCAATCCATGTCCACCTAAAATGGAGCAGTAACTGAAGAATTCCCCTGTACTGATGGGATCCACTTGGGAACATCTTGTAGAAGAATACTCCTTGGGTTTCAATATTCGTCACTGGAGCAGAGCCATACATGAGCTAAAATTTATAAGAATGATGTGACAGGTGAAGAGATCTTGCAAAAGAAATTCTAGTGCTTTTCCCATGTTAAGAGCCATTCGATGTAAATTTCACATTGCAACTCTACTTATTCTTTAAGAAGAAGTGAAATGGAATTGTAATCTCTAATTTTATTTTAATGTGATGAGATTATATGCCACAGACTGAGGGCTTGTCTGCACTGGTGAAAAGGGGCAGCACTTAAAGCTGATAGTCCTGATAATGTGTGTCTACCTCTGAAGACAATCCATGTTTCCCCCCTTAATCCAACTTTGCACCACACTAAGCAAAGGCAAGGAATATCCCAGTGTTTCTTGACCTTGGGTTACATTTGTGTGTGGATAACTGGATTTGGTCTGATTCAACCTGATTCAGTTGTCCACATGCAAAGAGCTGTACCACCCCTCTTCTGCATCTGCAGAAAGATGCCCTGGGTTTGGAGCCATCACCATTGCTTCCTTGCAGGCAAGAGCTCTGAGTAAAGCTTGACCAGTGTGCCACTGCTTCTGGTGAGGCCAGAAATGGCTGTCTGGTCTCTTTGTTGAGGACATTTCAAGACAGCCATTTCTGATCTCAGCAGAAGCAGCAGTGCGCTGGGCAGGCTTTACATGGAGCTTCTGCTCATGGGAAAGTAGTGTGATGGCTCTAAAAACAAAGGGTGGGACAGTGGGGCCAATGACATGTCAGTCCATCTGGCCCATGTGAACAATGATGTAGTATCACACTGGAATCGGCCTGGTCCATTTGGTCACCATTGTAATTGTTCCACTGGCCAGTCCAGGACATAATGCACTCATTGTCTGTACATTAGACATATTGAATCAGTGTTTGAATAATGAGTCAATACATTGGTACATCCAATTGATACAATGAGTCTACTCTTGTTAGGACAAATGGTAGGACTCAGGATGGCAGACACAGGAGGAGCTTATGGCACATTTAAGCAATAGTGGTCCTGGATATGGAAATAGAGTAAACACAAAAGTAAAGATCCAACCTGACATATTCACATGCAGAAGTGCAAGCCATGGGCTATAATGTGCAGCACAATATTAACTTTCATACTTTGAAAGTAAATGGAATTGATTTACTGTCCAAGGAAGGCATTCTTAATCTTTTTCTTGTTATGAGATTTTTCTTTTAAATTATAAAAAATAGCATAAAAGGGGCAATGTGAGGATAAATCTTAGTTTTTAGATTTCTAATTGTGAACTATTTATGTAGACTAAGGCACATATTGAAATAAAATCATTACTACTTATGTGCTGAATATGTTAATTATCCTTGAAACTGTAAGTGTGTATATATAAATGCACAAAGTAATATTATATAGAGAGTTTAACCACTCTCGTGGATAAATAAATATCCAAAGATTATTTTCAATCCAAATGAACACTAAAGATGATGTTCCTCAAGCAGGATCCTCATTCAGGATTTGAGTTTTAAGTAGTATGTCATATATGCAGACCTCTCTTTATTTCAGCCATCTATAAATCCAAATATAATGGTGGGAAATCCATAAATGGGTTGTTTCCCCATCTCATATGCTGCATGTACACATCTCACCTGTGGAATCTTGTAGGTGCACAAGATGGTTGCCATATGGAGGCAGATGTTAGAATTTGGTCCCCCAATGACTACTGTTGGATTGTACTGGAAGCCACACTTGTAGTTGGGGATAGATTTGCTTTTCCTGGACAGAAGTTGCATTGAAGCAAGGTAGGTCCAGCTTGCCCTGAAGTAGCTGTTATAAATGTTGACTCCCATGGTGACATTGGGTAAGATCTGGGGATTTTCATTTATTTCATTTACTGCAAATGCTAAGGCCAGGATGTGTTGGTAGTTCTGTGAGAATATTCTGCAATTGGAGTTACAAACTAAATTACTGTCATTCTGAGCTAGAATTTGATATTTGGTTTTATCCCAATTTAAACACATGCAACTGAGCTGTCAGAAATAGATTTCCTAAATGTTTCTCTCAAGTGCAAAAGTTCTTAATGAGGGATACACAAAGTAGGAGAAGCAGCAGCAGCAGTTTGCTTTGCCTGAGCCTACTGGGAAGAGCAAGATTCCACCGACTCCAATCTTTCTCCTTCTGCTAAGTCAATTGCATTCAAACTACTTTTGCACCATGAATTTGTTTTTCAACAATGAAAGTAAGCTGATGACAAAGGAGGAAAGAGTGAGAAGGAGAGAAAAATTGGGACATTTTAAAAAGCAGCTTAAAAATTAGGACAAAAGAGGGTTAATCAAGACTGTCCCTGTCAAACCAGGACATCTAGAAGGTATGCTACCTTAAAGACCAGGGAGTTACTAAGGACAAAGAATCTTTTCCTGGAAAGCTGCTACTAATCAGACAGGAAAACACTAGACAATGCTAAACTAAATAGTCTATCCTGGTAAAAGGGAGCTTCCTACCTCTTATGTTCAGCTGAATCAAAGCAAAGGATTGCTGTCGCTGTTGCCTGCAAGACATTTCTGACTTATGACAACCCTAAGGTAAATCTATGATGGGATTTTCTTAGTCAGATTTGTTCAAAGAGGATTTGCCTTGGCCTTCCTTTGAGGCTGAGAGATTATACCTTGCCTAAGATCACCCAGTGGGGTTCTATGGTAGAGCGGGGATTTGAACTCTGGACTCTGTAGTCATAGTCCAATGTTCATATTACTACACCACCATGGCTCTCAAAAAGATAGTTTTTCCAAATGTCCTCAGGGAAAACATTCCTCTTAAAGGCTATGGTCAAAATGTTTGTACCCAATACTTGTAGTATAATAATGAAATTCACAATCAGTGCAAGTAACTCAATTCAATGATTTGTAAGGTTGTCTCTGATTCTAGGATACTATGGTAATAAACTATGCCCTTAATCCAATAGTTAGCCCCAATCCAATAGTTAGCCCCAAGTAACATAGAGCCATTGAATGAACTGCTGAATGAAAACTCAGTGATTATGTAAATCCCCTTGAATCAATGGGTATATTCCAGTTGGCACTAGCAATTGGCTTAGACACATTGCTTATACAGTGTGCCTTTGGTATCTGTTGAAATTTGGTTCCTGCACCCTCTATTGATGTAAAAATCTGTTAATGCTCAAGTCTCATTATATGCAATGGCATAGCATGATGGTGTCCCTTATATAAAATTGTAAAAGCAAGGCTTGCTTTTAGATTTTAAAAAATATTTTCCGACTGTGGATGGATGAATCCATTGATGAAGAATCTATGGATATGGGGGGCTGCTGACTGTACTTCCAACAGAGCCACTTTGAATCTCAGACCTTGGATAGGGAAAAGCAAGTTTTAATAATAGTAGAACTGTTATTATTACAGGTTGAGTCTCTCTTATCCAAATTACTTGGGATCAGATGTGTTTTGGATTTTGGATTTTTCTGGAGTTTGAAATACCTGTATTTGCATATACATACATAATGAGATATCTTGCAGATGGGACCCAAGTCTAAACAACAAATTCATTTGTCTTATATACAACTTATAACATATTTGAAGGTAGTTGTATACAATGTTTGAAATAATTTTGTGCATGAAACAAAGTTTGTGTACCTTGAACTATCAGAAAGCAAAGGTGTCCCTATATCAGCCACCTATTTAAAAAATTGGGTTTTGGAATATTTCAGGTTTCAGAATTCCAGATAAGGGACACTTCAACCTGTTCCATTATGGTCTGAGATGAAATTAACAACAATGACAAAGACTGGAGGAAGCTGTAATGCCAAGCATTCTGTATTGATTTACTGAAGGAAAATGAAGTAAAAGGAGCAGATGAAAGGCCAAATGTTATCCAAACTACTCTACAAACAATCTATAGGGCCATGCATAGTATTTTAATAGTAACAGTAGCAGGAATAATAACAACACCTTACATGTATTCTTCAAATAACTCCTGAGATGGATACGTTTTGAAGTTCATTTTTCTGGAAAACATATAAATCTGAGAAATAATGCCTGCAATGATGAGGTCCCCAGGCTGATAATATGTGTGAAGGATAGGAAGAGGCTCTGTGATGGAACATTTTCTCATTGATATCTTGCATGCAATCTCAGGCAACAACACAAATACCAGCACCACAAATAATTCCATCTTGAAAGACAATCTTTACTTTAGACCAGGTATCTGTCCCACATTGTCATTCAAAGGAATAAGTTCTACACCCTTTCTTGAATGACCATTCATTCCACCGATATACAGATGTCAACTCAGCATTCTACAGAATAAATTATGAATGATTGAAACGATGAAATCCTTTCTGTCTCTAGTTGCTCTTCCAGGTATATTAATGGTACTTTTCCAATCTTAGCTCATAATTTTGCTGGTGACCACTGGAGCTCCCTGGGAATTTGCAGGAAAAGGCATAATCATAGTTGATTTGATAATTACAGAGAAGAGAACTGCTGAGTTTCTCTGTGACAGTGGAGAGAAAACAACATGTTTATGACTTCTTAAGAAATTTTAGGAGCAATGATAGAGATAGCAGAATATTTTGCACAAATTCTAAATTAGGTCTGTTTATCAAAATGGGTATATTATAAGGATCCAGGGGTGGATGCTAACTATTTCAGAATAATTAGAGCCCCCCCCCCCCCCAATTTGGTATCCAGAAGTCTCCTCGATATTTCTTTTGCTGTTGTTCAGTTATAGACATTGTTGAAGAGGTTTTACAGGAATATTTTTTCCCCAACACTATCATTCATAATTCTTCCATGATGGGAACATGTCTTTGACTCCAATTGTTAGACTACAGGAAGTCATGATACAAAACAGGCAATGCTGTCTCTAGCAATGTGCTCAGCAATGGAAGAATATAGAATCATAGAATTATAGAGTTGGAAGTTACCTCAAGGGCAATCCAGTCCAACTCCATTCTCCCATGCAGAAAAACACTGGACCTTAACAGACGGGAGGAATATCTCTTTATTGCGAATGGAGCTAGTTTAGCGAATTCATGTGAATTCCAATTGCGTTCGGAATAATAATAATAATAATAATAATAATAATTTTATTTCTATTTCCCGCCTCTCCTTCAGATCGAGGCAGGATTCCAACATATCATAAAATACCATTACATCAACCTCAATATTATAAAACAGTGACATAACCATAAAAATATTTGATAAAAACAATAAAATTTGGTCCTTCAGTGTCATTGTTGATATTTTCCATCTTTCCTCATTGATCTGATTAACCTGTCATGTAGTGATTGATTATAACATATCAGGTGGGTAGGCCTGCTGGAAGAGATCCGTCTTAAGTGCCTTCTTAAAGGCATCTAAAGTGGTGATAAGACGGATCTCCTCCGGCAAGTTGTTCCATAATTTTGGGGCCACAGCAGAGAATGCCCTGTGGGAAGTCGTCTTCAACTTTGTGTTTTAATTTCTAATAGATTCTTCCCTGACGTTCTGAGAGTGCGTGGCAGATTATGTAGGGAGAGGCGTTCCTTCAAGGAACTCGAGCCCAAGCCATATAGGGCTTTAAAGGTAACGATGAACACTTTGTATTGCACCCAGAAGCTAATCGGCAGCCAGTGTAATGATTTTAGTACAGGGGTGATATGTTCTGTTCTAGATGTCCCTGTGATTAGCCTGGCTGCTGCATTCTGAATCAGCTGAAGCTTCTGGACTTAATACAAAGGTAGCCCCATGTAAAGCGCATTACAAAAATCTAAGCAAGAGATTACCAGTGTATGTATCAATGTTTCAAGGTTCTCCCTGCCCAGGTAGGGATGGAGCTGGCGTATCACCCGTAGCTGGTACCACGCACTTCTGGCTGTCACCTCTACCTGTGATGTAAGCTGGAGGGACGAATCCAGGAGTACTCCCAGACTGCGTACTTTGTCCTTTAGGGGAAGTGTGACCCCATCCAGGACAGGTTGACAAATCTCCATCCCTGGACTGGGGGAACCTATCACAAGTACCTCTGTTTTTTTCTGGATTCAACCTGAGTTTGTTTTCCCTCACCAGCCCATTACTGACTCCAGGCAGGCATTCAGAGAAGAGATGCCATCTTTGATTACTGCAACAGTCGGAGACATAGAGAAATGTATTTGGGTGTCATCAGCGTACTGATAACAACTCGCCCCATGTCTCCGGATGATCTCTCCCAGCGCCTTCGTGTAAATGTTAAACAGCGTGAGGGACAGAATGGTGCCTTGAGAGATGCCTAATGTCAGCTCTCTTTTACAAGAGCAGATGTCCCCCAGCTGCACCATCTGGAATCTGCCCGAGAGATAGGACCAGAACCACTGGAGCACAGTGCCCCCGATTCCTAACTCTCTCAGGCGTTCCAGAAGGATACCGTG
Source organism: Urosaurus nigricauda (assembly GCA_034509955.1). NCBI lineage: Eukaryota > Metazoa > Chordata > Lepidosauria > Squamata > Phrynosomatidae > Urosaurus > Urosaurus nigricauda. Next base: position 7,694,771 of record JAOEGL010000006.1, read on the forward strand.
GTCGACGGTATCAAATGCTACTGAGATGTCCAAGAGCACCAGCAGGGTCACACTTCCCCTGTCGGCACCCAGACGGAGATCATCGACCAAGGCGACCATGGCCGTCTCAACTCCATGTCCCCTTCTGAAGCTGGTTTGAAATGGGTCTAGATAATCGGCTTCTTCCAAGATGGCTTGGAGTTGGAAGGCAACTGCTCTCTCGATCTCTGATACAGAAAATAAAAACACCAGGCTTTGAAGTGCATATCAGAAAACTTCAACAACAACACTTCACATTTTATTGCTTCACATTTTATTCTTCAATCAAAACAGCTGTTTCCCATTAATGAAATGCATGTTGTCATGACTAAGGAAAATTACATGGCTTACAATGGGACATATTTGAAACCTCCGTGAAAGAAAATCTATATTATTCAGTAATTCCGTCTTTTCATTAGCTGCCTCTTGCTATTCAGCTCAGGCCACACGATAATAATAAAACATTTAGGGAAAAAGATGCAGATTAGTAAACCTGCTCCAGAGGCTAAGATGGAGAAGATCTCCACAGCCACCATGTATTTCCCTTTGGTGCTCAAATAAGTTGGAACAAAAGACAACCAAACACTACAAAACACCAACATGCTGAAGGTGATAAATTTGGCTTCATTGAAACTGTCAGGCAACTTTCTGGCTAGAAAAGCCACAGTGAAGCTGATGAAGGCTAACATGGCCATAAACCCCAGGACAGTGTAGAACATAGCAGATGAACCTCCATTACATTCTAGTATAATTTCTTCAGTCATAGAGTGTTTGTCAAACTCTGGGAATGGTGGAGAGGTTGCCAGCCAGCAAATGCAAATGATAGCTTGGATAAAGGAACCAGAAAGAACAATGAAGGTGGCAAGATGTTTTCCCATCCATTTCCTTGTCCAGGATCCTGGCTTGGTAGCCATGAAAGCTAAAATAACTATGATGGTTTTGGACAGTATGCATGAAATTGCCAATGAAAAAATTAAGCCAAAAGCCACTTGTTGAAAGAGACACAGCATCTTGCAAGGTTGGCCAATAAACAGCAAAGGACAAAGGAATGAGAGGAGGAGGCTAGTAAGGAGAGTATAAGTCAGGTTTCGATTGTTGGCTTTGACTATTGGTGTAGTTCTGTGCTTGATGAAGATCCCAAGCACCAAAGCTGTGATGAAAAAAAAGGAGATTGAAACAGTAGACAAACTAATCCCCAAAGCATCTTCAAAAGACAAGAAGCTTATAGCTTTGTGAATGCATGAATCCTGATTACTGCTTGGATACTGATCTTCTGGACACTGTAAACAGGCATCCATGTCTGGAAAAGAAAACACGGTTTTATTAACAACAGCAATAAGGGCTGCAAAAAAGCCTATAACAGTTCAAAAGATAAAGTCCTATTTAAGGCTGCTGCCACACTGCAGAATTAATGTAGTTCAAAACCACTTTAACTGTCATGACGCCATCCTATGGAATCCTCTGGAATTTATAGATTGTTGTAGAACCAGAACTCTATGACAGAGAAGGGTAAATATATCACAAAACTACAAATCCCAGAGGATTCCATAGGATAGAGCCATGGAAGTTAAAGTAAACTGCATTAACTCTGCAGTGTGCCATCTTAGGAGGTTAGCACACTGGCTTTTATTTCCATTCTAGACACAGAATGTAAACACACAGGGATGGATTCTATCGCACAGCTCCAACCCCAGGCAGTACTCATCCCATACCCAACCCAGGCTTCTCCCAGATATTAAAGAATGGGAAAATCCCATTCTTTAAAAGGTCCAGGAGAAGCCTGGGTTGGGTATGGGATGAGTACTGTCTGGACACAACACTGTGTGATAGAATCCATCCCTGTGTGTTTACATCCTGCACCTAGAGCAGGAATAAAAGATGCTGTGGTAATCTCTTTAGTCAAGCCAACATGACAAAAGAAGTCTGTGTCCATACTTTTCAAATAAGGTGGAGTGGATCTGTATGAGTTGACTCTCAAGAAGGAGTTTCCACCATTGGAAGAAGGTGCTTCAACTGAGGAAGCATCTTACTCCAAAAGAAGATAGCTTCTCGATCAGCCAAGTCTATCTTAATGTAACATTTCCGGAAATCCTTTAACTTCCTATCCTTATAAAATGTTGTGCTATGTACAGTAATGTCACCATTTATATCAATAACCACATTGTGACCAATCCTTTGTATCTTAAAGCAATAAATATAATACATAATTAATATCATAACAGAGGTAATAACATTTATATCTTTAAAAAGAACCCTTGATGTTTCTACTATATTTTGGGCCACAGTCCAACACTGAACAACTCTTTACTTTATATTTCTTACCAGTCTGATTTGAAATCTTCCCTTCAGGGCATGGAAGGCAATCATAGCAGCAATATGGCTTCCCTTCCACCTTTATCTTACTGTAACCTGCATGGCAATTTTCACTACACACAGAAACAGGCAATACCTGTCAATAAATGAAAATAGTATATTTTAATATTTAGACATAATATTTTGAGAGTTTTTATTTTACTAGTCTCTTCCTAATTATTGTATAAAATAGTGATTTACACCCCAAATGCAAAAGACAGCTGACAACAGAAATGAATTCAAAGACATATGAGATAGATAGTCCTGTTTGTCTGGATCAGTATGCAAAGGATGCTTGTAGTATCTTTGAGACTGAGAAAAAGAAAGAAATTGGTAGTATAAGCACTTTTATAGATTTAAGTCTACTTCCTTAGATGTGAGGAGTGATGTGCCTAGGAACAGAGGGTGACCGTGTTTATGTCACTACCATTTAATAATATGTGGCATGATCATTCCAATGTTTTTTTCCCCTTATGAGGGGAAGGACAGAAAAGAACACCAGCGTATCTAAAGAACTCACTGTACTCCACATACTGTGATAAAAATCAGCTTGATTTTCAGATCTAATCACTTTTTTAAATTTATTTATTTGATTTATTTAGTAGGTTATAAGGTTATCTAGGAAAATATACTGGAAGGTGTGCTCCTATAGGTATTAGAGTTCCAAGAAAATATTGATTTTGAGAACGGAGCTGGAGAGGAATTGCCTTGTTTCACCCTAATTGTATTAAACAGAATAAAGAAAGCTATGTCTGACTACGTTGGTTATCTACAACTTTTGAAGTAAACTCACATTGCAGTTATTTCTCCTTTAACAATTAATACCATGGGAAGTGATTCAGTATAAGAAGGTCCTGGCTAGATTGACTCCAGACAGAAATAGTAGGAACCACCTACCACCAGGGATTAAATACATTTCCTACAGTAGGTACCACTATTTCTCAATGCTGCTGGCATGCTCACACATTTTCATACACAGAGAGAGTCATGCATATACATTACCCTCTCTCCCCTCTCTCTTTCATGAACAAAAATAAAAAGTTGTATAGTGTACATATACTGTTGACATCCAATTAATACTGACATCCTATTCATCCTAAAATGTGAGCAGCACTTACCTGGTTAAACATGCTGGGCCAAGTGATACTATCTGTAGAAATGCTTAGTGGCTTATCTGGGTGGGCCTTGGGGTCTACTTTGCCAACTTTGACTCGGAGAAATGTCTGGTTTGGGAACGTGACCCAGTTGATAAGATCAAAACCAGATTCTATTTGCCCATTTTGATCAAAAGAAATCTTTTCCCCAGCACTGTTGTTGAATGAGACACTTCCCAGAAAGTGGTGGAGCTAAACAGAAGCACAGGAAGGCAATTAATATTGTTGTTATGTGCCTTCGAGTTGTTTCCAACTAAGTTGTTTCCAACTATCATGAGATTTTCTTGGCAAGATTTATTCAGAGGAAATTTGCCTTTACTTTCTTGGAGGTTAAGAGAGAGTAGCTTGGCCAAGATCAAGCAGTGGGTTCTACAGCTGAACAGGGGTTTGAATTGTGGTCTTTAAAGTCATTGCCCAATGCTCAAACCACTAGACCATGCCGGCTCTCAATGTGGCCACAACATATCCCTTAAAATTCTTTTCCCCTTGGCATCTAGCTGGTTACTATGGGATCAGGATACTAAAGATAGAGCATGAGTTGAAGCCATCATGACTTTTCTTATGAGAATGAAACAAGTCCAGAAGTGTAATTTATATGATTATATGGGAACTGCAGTAAGCAATTAAATGATTAAACTTATAATATATGTACAAATATGATGCATTCTCCTGCCTTTACCTTCCACAATTGTAGATGCAGAAGCATCCATCTCCCTCTGCCTGCTGTTCCTCTGTGTTTGAATTTGGATGACTGCATGGCTTGCAAAGCATATGCCACAGCATAGACAGCATTGTAGACACTATAGCTCTGGCCTGTCATGCTCATTTCAAAAACAGATCTAGGAAGGGTTTCAAGACTCTCTTCTCCACTACAGCTCTTCCCACTGTCCTCATTTAAAATAGTTTTTGGGAAAGAACATTCAAATGCTTGCTCCCAAAAGACCCCCATAAACCCATCTTCTTTTTCTGAATTAGGGTTTCTCATCTGGACAAATTTCTGGAATCCTAACATCTCCTTTGAGGAAAGTGCAAAAGAGAATGAACCATGGAGAAAGTCTACGTTCCAAATTCTTTGAAAAGGAAGTGATGTGAACTCCATGTGGGCTGTCATAATCCAGACTTTACTGTTTCTCTGTACTGAAAGGTCCTCGAATTCTGGAACCAATGGAAGCATTCTCAAAAATATCATGATTTGATTTTCTCCATGCACGATCACAACACTGGCAGTGCTCTTCATCAGAGTGCTATATGTTTCAAGCCAATCTGTTACCATTTCATAAATATGGGTGGCAAATTTTTCTTTGGGCAATTCTTCTATGAAATCAAAACAGATACCTTCCTGTGTGAACGTGGGTAATATATTCTGTGCAAACCTCTCTCCATCAGCATTATTTATGAATAATACCCCGATCCAGGTCCACTTGAAGTGTAGGAGTAAATGAAGAATCCCCCAAGTTTCCTTCTCCTTATTTGGAAACATGTGGTAAAATAAAACTTCTTCAAGGTTGTTATTCATCATTGGAGCAGAACCATATGAGAACTAGGGAAATAAAGAAATTAAGGAAATAAATATATGTTTAACTTTTTGTGTCTCTCTTTCATTGTGCATGCACTTCTATTGATGCTAAATTGCACCTCTGAGATTGTTTACTCTACCATAAGCACTCATGGACCCCAGTCCACTTCATCAGACTGGACTCCCTGATATCTTAAGATAAACTAAACTAGTTAGTCATAAAGATGCTACTGGATTCCAATGTGCTTCTTTTTGTTAAACAGAATAATACAGCTATGGGTTGAATCTCCTGTATCTGAAATCTTTGGGACTAGAAGTATTTTTGATTTTGGAGTTTGGAATATTTGCACATGCATAATGAGTTGTCTTGGTGATAGGATTCAAGACTAAACATGAAATTCCTATATGTTTCATACAGCTCTTATACCCATTCCTGAAAGGTAATTTTATATACTATGTTTTTAATAATTTTGTATATGAAACAAAATGTGTGCACACTGAACTATCAGAAAACAAGGATGTTACTGTCTCAGACACACACATGTGGATCATTTTGGATTATGGAACATTTCAGATTTCAGAATTCCAGATAAGAGAGACTTAATCTGTATCTCTCTGCATATTATCATTGAACTGTAACAGTTGCCCCCAAACATATGAGATCTGACCCCATTAGTATTAGGTATTAGGCCTAAACATCCCAGAGGCACCAGATCCCATCTGATCCTGGAAGCAATGCTAGTTAGTACTTGGATGGGAGGCCACCCAAAATGCCAGATGCTATATTTCAGAGGAAGAAAGGGTCAAAACAAGCTCTGGGTATTCGTTCCCTAAGAAAACTCTGTGGCATTCATGGAGTCATCATAAATTGACAGGCAATTTGAAGACATACACACACACAAGTTAGTATTAGTGATGATAATTTCCTTAGTTTTTAACACTTGCCAAAAGGGTTTTCTAGTGGTACCATGTTTGAGTCTACATCATGTCTGCTGAAAGACTATTGAAATAAAAATTCAGTAATGAAGCAAAGATTTGATTCATAAAAATGGGAAGTCACCTCAAAAACTAATGTTTTCAGATTCATTCTTTGACCAGATGTAGATCTACTTGGCCAAATCATGCCATACATGATGCCATTACTCCTATATGTCACTTCTTTATTCACAGATAATAATAAACATAGTTCTTCCCAGACTGCAGAGGAATCTCCACTCCTTCCCAGCAAGTTAAGAGGACCACATAAATTTGTGTGCATGTTTTGTGTGTGTGTGTGTGTGTGTATGTATGTATGTGTTTGTATAATCTGGTACCACTAATCAGTAAACCAGTGAGTCAGTATTATATGTGGTCTTCTTGGCTAGAAGTGCTGGGCATCCATGACACCAAAGTCATAGTTTTTTGTGGAGCTTTTGGGCTATATGGCCATGTTCTAGAAGAGTTCCTTTCTGATGTTTCGACTCCACACCAAAGTCAGACGGAGATCTGAATCTTTATCTGGGTCACAAAGAAATGGCCAGGAAGCATGGTCAGGAAAAAATGTTGAATATGCCTACCATCTGCAGGAGCATCAATAATCTAAACTAAATATATTTGTTTCACTGAATGGTTTTTTTTTTAAAAAAATATTTGTTCCCTTGGTTAACTTTTGGTTGTAGGCATCATGAATGGTTGCCCCATTATTTATTTCTAGCTTTCTCCTATCTAGATCTAATTGCACAAATTGATCTAAAGTGAAAATGAAATATGAACCCTTCATTGGCATCTTCTAGGTTTCATGAGCACATCTTGCCTGTGGCATCTTGTAAATGCAAAGAATTGTGGCCATGAAGTGACAAATCTGAGGATTAGGTCCTGCAATAACAGATACTGCCTTGTCCTGGATGTCACATTTGTAGTTAGGGATGAATCTATTATGTGTAGAGAGAAGCTCCATCGAAGCAAGATAGGTCCATCTTGCCAAGAAATAGCTGTTAGAGATATAGAAGCCCAGGCTGGTATTAGGTAAAATCCGTGGATTTCCATTTATCTCATTGATAGCATATAGCATGGCCAGTATGTGCTGGTAGTTTTGCGTAAAAACCCTGCAAGGAAAATTAAAGCCCATGTCATAGCGTTTCTGCTTCAGAATATGAAACTTATCACATTTATTTTTTTCTCTGTGTATGCCTCTGACTTGGTTAATTCTGCTCATTTTTCCTGTAATAATAATAATAATAATAATAATAATAATATATTCTTTATTCATATTTCCCACCTCTCCCAATGGATCGAGGCGGGAGTACAACAAATAAAACCAATATTATAATGTATACATAATCACTGTGAAATAAAAGAAATCTAAGAAGTGAAGAAAGAGAATAAATTCAATATATGCTTGTAAATAATATTGCACAAAATATATTTCAGGGCTCAGGGAGGTATTATTCTCATTTTTAGAATCACAGAATTCTACAGTTGGAAAAGAAAACATGTCCATCCCCCTGCCATGCAGGAAGGCATAATCAAAGCACTCTCAACAAATAGCCATCCAGCTTCTGTTTAATAATAATCATTTTAAAAAACCCTACAGAAACCTCTGTTTAATAAAAACAACTCCTCCAAAGATGGAGAGTCCATCACTGCGAGGCTACATAATCCATGGTCGAACAGCTCTTATCATAAGGAAGTTTTCCCTAATGTTCTAATCCCTGAAGCAGCAGAAAACAAACTTGCTCCATCCTCAATAAGACATCTCTTCACATATTTAAACATGACTATCATGTTACCTCTTAAATGTCTCTTCCCTGGGCTAAACATACCCAGTTCCCTAAGCCTCTCCTGATAGGGAATGGTTTCCAGACATTTCACTATTTTTACTGCCTTCCTCTGGACATGCTCCAACTTGTCAACATTGTCTCTCAAATGTTGCACTTCACAGAATATGTGTATTTATATGCCTCCAAGTTGACTCCAACATATGGCAACCCTGTCTAGGGTTTTCTTGGAGAGGTTTATTAAGAGGAGGTTTGCCTTTGCTTTCCTTTGCTCCATCATTAATCTGAGAACCACATAAACACAGAGTTGGCCAATATTTGAATATAGATTCAAACATTTTATGTCCACAATGGCTTTTAATAGTTATCCATGTTAGACAATCTTGAATAGTGGTGATATGTTTAAATATTTGAAAGGATGTCATGCAGAACGGAGTGACCATGTTTTCTGCTGCTTCAGAGACCGAGAACCCTATTACATTGGGTTAAAATTACTTTTCCTGAATTCAGTGCTAATTTAGGAGGCAGCTGGGTCCTATTACACAAAAACTGCTGCTGAATCGCCACCCAAGTCCACCCTGGATGCAGCCTGGATGCTGTAAGCCGACCTCTAAAAAGGCCAGAAAATGTATTAACTGATTTTTTCATTCAACAATAATAACTCAGTACATAGCATTCAATTTATGAAGAATTAAATTCATAAGGTCTTCAGAAGCTGGATGCAGACTTTGAGGCAGGCTGGGTTACTAGTGGAAATATATTGGTATATAATCAGAATCCTATCTTATTGTGCTAATAGCAGAAGGAGTAATAAAATCAGACAGTTGGAAAGGATGTCAGGAGCTATCTAGTCTAATTTCCTTCCTGTGCAGTAAAATTACTACAAAGTACTATTATTCTTCAGGTGTTGGATTATGGTTTTTTGCCCCTAGATTATTTGCCCATAGAGTAACTGGAACCTCTGAGAAGAAATGGAGTGTGATAGTAAGTGCTGCTGTAACTAACAACCGATGGAAAAATATCCAAAAATTATTTTTAAAAAATGTTTTTTGAGTATTGAGAAATGCTGATAAGAAAAATCCTGGATTGGTGAGAATGTTTATGGTTCAAGACTTATACTGTGCAAAATTCATATGTGGTCACTTTGCACAGAAACAGCATTTTCTGTGTAAAGAGCAGCTTTTTTTGCACAGAAAATATTTCTGCATGGAAAATGCTGTTTTCTGTGCAAAGCAACGATGAGCAAATTTTGCACAGAATAAATACTGAATTATGAGTAGGCTTTGAAAACTGAAGCAGGAAGAAAATTGCTGAAACTACATGTTTCTTCCTTCAAGAAGAAAATGAATGAAGATTCACATCCCTAGTCACTACTACTACTAATAATAATAATATCACTGCTACTACATAGTGGGGCTTTCTAGATTGGCAAAAAGAAGTGTGTTCATCGCTGAATGAAAATCTAGCCTTTAGATGAGAAAAGGGAAAAATGTGCCATGAAAACACTTTTTTTGTGTGTTAGGGGAGAAGAAGCGCCTTTAAAAAGGTGCTGGTTTTCCCAGCTTCTTTTTTAAAAACTGCAGAACAGCGCAGTTCAATCTAAAGGCTGTGATGCAGCTGCTAAGCATTAAGGGAAAGGCAACTTCATGTCACACTTTCCTGCCAATCTAGAAAGCCCCACTATGATGTGACCCAGAAGAGGTTAAATGTCTTCCCTTTGGTTGTTCCCAGACCCACTAAAGTTGTAGCCCATCAGCTCAGCATGCCTATATATTTTTTAAATTATAGCTAGTCCAAAGTATGGTTTATGTAAGAGTTCCAACTCACATGAGATCATCAACCAGTTCTTCAGATGGATGTCTTTTGAATGTGATCAGGTCAGAGATCATGTAGATCTGAGAAATAATACCACCAATGAGGAGATCTCCTGAATGATAATATTTATGCTTGATAGGAAGTGGGCTACCAATGTCACATTTGGCAATAGGTGCATAGCACATCACTTCAGGAAATATCACTAACATTGATCCTATGAATAGTGCCATCTTCTACAAAAAAAAGTGTTAGACTGGAATGCCCACTTCCAACATTGTCATTAAGATGATGCTGGTAAGGAGTGCCTGGCAAGTATGGCTGCAAATTCAGCTGATCTGAAACCAAAAAGAGGTGTAGAGTGTATAGAATCAAACTGTAACCCATCTTTTAACAACATGAAGGATATTAAGAGCATTCTTTGATCTTAGTTCATTGTTTAGACATGTTCACTGAAACTTCTTGGGGATTTGCAAATGTGTAGAATTAATCACAGTTATTTTGATAATTGCAGGGCGGTTAAACATCCATAATTTTTCTCTGATATTTCAAAAGAAACCATACTTTATGTGTTCTTCATTGGCATTGTTTGATTGGAGCATTGGAGCCATGCCTAGTAAAATTTAGATTTATCTCTCTGAAATGAGTTATCATTCTGTTTATAATTATTAATCCATGCACCATTCATTCCATGGGAATCATTTGTAGTTGTCTGGACTTATCTCTTGAATTACACTGAAAGAAAGGCATAATGCAATTGCTAGTCCCACAAAGAGTAGATCCTTTGAATTAATAAAACATTTGTTGACTAATGAAGTTCTCATTGATTCAGTGGTTTGACTGTAATTAGGACTGCAACTATTATTTAGTATTAATCTAGACTGAGTGTCTTTAACACACTGACTTCAATTGAGACACGAGGTTCCAGAGATTACTTGAATAATGGGACCAATTTTATTAGCATTTTACAGGGAATACCTGCAATATAATAAACTGTTTAATTGTCCCCTTACTTTTCCTACTCACAATTCAGTTTAATTATATTTGCTTGTCAGGAAAGAAATAGGCTTTTCAGTCCACATGAATGTCAGATGCAAGCCTAACTTTGGCATGTACTATTTCTGATTAAAGCTACAGACATTGTTGAACATACATTCATGGGCATCATGGATTCTGGCAAAATGGACTGCCAAGCATTAGCAACCCTGTATAGAGAACTAATCCTGGGTTATGTGCAGCATGATAGTATAGTTTGTATTTATCAAACAATGCCAATGAAGAACACATAAAGTTCCAAGATCCATTTAAAGTTCAAACATATTCTGAACCTTTTGAAACACGTATATTTAGGGTGTGATTCTGTGTCAAATGGTGGAATCATTCATCTGGGTGACAGGACAGAAAGAGCCAAAGATTTCTCTCTGAAGTTTTACAATTTTTTTGCACACTCCATTCCTTTTTCATTGCAGAAGAAATGTCTGGGTTGTTCGTCTGGCTTGACCGTGCAATGGGTCTGGACAATGGCACAACTGATGGATTTTTCTGTATCTAATGCATGGCTACTCCAGCAAGTACTGAGAAACTCGAGGCCTGGTGGAGACTTGGGGAGGTTCAGCTGAACATGACAACCTATTGTAATTTATCTTTGTGGCATGTATAACACTTCAACTAGGCATTCCCTATAAAACTATTTAAAAAGGAGAAGAAATGGTTGACCGTTTGTTTAATGCTAAGATAAGTCAATTCCAAACACAAACATATCTATCTGTGTGTATATGCCTTCAAGTCAGCTGTTGACTTATGGTAACTCCATGAATTTCTTAGGAAGGCTTTCATGGCCGGCATCCATAGTTTTCTCTTCAGAGATGCCAGCCACAGATGCTGGAGAAATGTCAGAAAGGAACTCTTCTAGAACATGGCCACATAGCTCGAAAGCCCTACAGAAAACTAATACTCAGTTCATTCCTCTGAAATATTGCCTACAGCATCTGGGATTTGTTGGTGGTGTCTCAACCCAGATATTAACCAGGGAGGACCCTTATGAGCTTCCAAGATCAGAAGAGAACTGGTATCTTTAGGATGTTTAAGCTACACAAACATATCTGCATATCCCAAATTTCTGAGGACTTTGGCACATGTAGGTACATCAGAACAACAGCATATCACTCCATTTTTATGTGAATATGATGTAAATATGCTGCTTCAATTTGTATCTATTTTTAGATTAAAACAACCCTTTTTTGTCTATTACTCAAAGCAAGCTGTCAGTCGCAATAAACCCACCAACCGCACCAACTGCTCCTAAGGCAGATGGAGTTCTCATGTCATGACTACATGACATGGCTTCAAGCCAGGAACAAGCAGAAAAAGCTGCTTCTTTTTGAAATGGCTTTTCTCTGCATAAGGGCACTTTTCTGCTGGCTTAAAGGCATGTGCCATCTAAACATCATGCCTTCAAGCCAGTCTGAATGCACCTCTTTTTTCCTGTCTGTTTAGCCCCAATTGGTTAAAACCCACTGCTTATAAAGGTACATGGTGTAGTGAAAAGACTCCAGAAACAGCAAACCCCGGAAACAGAGATAGCCAATCAATGAGCACCAGGTGACCAGCCAATTAGAAGCTGGCTGGAGACCCTAGAAACAGCAAACCCCGGAGACAGAAACAGTCAATCACAGAACACCAGGTGTCCAGCCAATGAGGAGCTGGCTGGGCAGGGCTATATAAGAGCCTGAGCAGAGGGAGACAGGGGTTTATTTTTGTTGGAGTTTTGGCTGGGGAGAGGGACGCCACTGAGGGGGTGCTCTCTAGGTTCCTGATTGGGACAGGTGTAGGTTAGGTTTTAGGCCAGACAGGGTCTATGTAGAGTCCAGGAGAGGGACTGATTAGGCTTTAGGTTGTAAGCCAGTTGATTTAAGATGAGAGTATTTGGCAGATTACCTGAGGGCTGAAGTATTGTGTCTATGTAACTGTGGTAACATAACTAAGAAGAAAGAAATGCAAAAGCCTTGAAAGTTGTTTACTGATTACTTTGATGTTTGTTAATAAACTTCAGTATTATTTTATTACAACTTGGCCTCTGTGAACTATTGTGGCATGCTACTAGAGATAACAAAGCCTCAGACAAGATAGGCAGTGGTGGAGAAGATCTCCACAGAAGAAAAATACAATTGGTGGCAGCAAAGGAGAAGACAGGCATTCTGTGTGGGTGGACGGAGAGAGTCCGAGTGAGTGTCCACGCCACCACACATGGGTCCAAAACACACCTCAGAAACAATTCAGTTTGAGACTGCTTTAACTGCCCTGGCAGTTAAAGTCCAGCAGATCTACTTTCCCTTGGAGGCCCGGACCATGGCAGATTGGACTGGAGGGAGGGCCTACTGGAGCTGGATTCCTGATGGTGGATGGAGGGAGGGCTCTTCTTCCTTTCAGGCAAAGCCTGTTGATGATGGCTTGCCCTTCTCTCCCTTAAGATGGTGGATGGATCCAGGAGTACTCCTAAACTGTGAACTTATTTTTGTATACAAGTGAACAAACCTTTTTTTGTATACAAGTGAACGAGTCTACAAAGTAATCATACTCTCAAGAAACTCTAAAAATGGGTATTATTTAGGCTTGCAAAAATAACAAAGAGAAGAACAGTGAGATAGCACAAAAGCAACACTTGCTGAAGTCCCCTCTTTTATATGTCTGTTAAAAAATAGGAGCCCTGTCCCTTTATAAATCTTACAACCTTAAGTACCTACTTTACATACAGAAAATCTAAGGCTTCTCACTAACAAAAAGTTGCTTCATTGTGCTTCATTATGGAATGAAGATGCTATATTAAGACAGGAATTTGGTGCCTTGAGAATATTACCTTCAACTTCAGAAGTTAAAAACAGGTGGTAATGATGTTGGAGAGATAGTTATGGTTCCTATAGAAGCTTCCAAAGAATATCCTGGGGAATTGCTTTGGTACTACTGTGTCAGCTTCTTATTGCATGCAACATCTCCCACCCCACCCTAAAAACTGTCACTTTCAAAACCTGCATCTATATAGGATTTCTTAAAGCAACCATTGTCCCACATTAAAATATATTATTTCAAACAGCAGATAGGAGGATGAATCATTGGATATCAATGGAAGAAATTAACAATGGTAATGGAAACAATAAGAGTAGTGGCAGCAGCAGCAAAGGTATATCAGACTAGCCATTCTGTGATCTTTCTTTCTTGCTTGCTTTCTTAATTCTTTCCTTGACTCATCTCACCTGTCCTAATTTTTTAAAACTTATTTTAATTTTGATTGTGTTTTCATCGTTTTAACAATATGACTAACTTTGACACACAAACATGCATGTACAGCAATTGTGACTGGAAGCTTATTGGAATCATATTACTTAAAATGGGACACAGAGGTATGTACTGACATGATTTTATATGATGTTTGGCTCTGCCTCTCCCCTCCTTATCAGCTGTGCTGACTTATTTAATTCAGGGAATACCAAAATAATGAAACATTTTGGAGTAAAAATGAAGCTCAGTAAACCACCACTGGAGGATAAGATGGAAAAAACCTCCACAGCCACCATGTATTTCCCCTTGGTGCTCAAATAGGCTGGAACAAAGGACAACCAAACACTGCAGAAGACCAACATGCTGAAGGTGATAAATTTTGCCTCATTAAAACTGCTAGGCAACTTCCTGGCTAAGAAAGCCACAGTGAAGCTGACAATGGCTAGCAAGCCCATAAATCCCAGGACACAATAAAACAGGACAGTTGAGCCTTCATTGCATTCTAGTACAGTTTCTTCCCTCAGGGAGTGCTGGTCAATATCTGGAAAAGGGGGAGAGGTTGTCAACCACACAGTGCAAATTGTGACTTGAACCAGGGAGCATGAAAAAACAATGGAACTAGCTAGTCTCCTCCCCACCCATTTCCTCAACCTGGATCCTGGTTTGGTGGCCAGGAAAGCTAGAACAACAATGGTGGTTTTGGCCAATATGCAAGAAACAGCCACTGAGAAGATGATCCCAAAAGCTGTTTGCCGAAGGAGGCAGGTCACCTTCTGAGGCTGTCCAATGAACAGGAAAGTGGAGAGGAAGGCGAGCAAGAGGGCAATGAGGAGAGTGTAGCTGAGGTTGCGGTTGTTGGCTTTGACTATGGGAGTGTCGGAATACTTAATGAAGATCCAAAGCATGAACGCTGTGATGAGAGAAAAGACAACTGCAAGAGTGGCCAAAACAATCCCCAAAGGTTCTTCGTAAGACAGGAAGCTAATTTTTTTGGGAATGCATAAGTTCTTCATGTTATTTGGATACTGATTTTCTTGACACCTGAAGCAGTCCTTCATATCTGGGGAGAAACAAAGAAACAGAATTATCTTTAGAAGTAAATCCTACCTTTGGTAGCTGGAAACTGTGGAAGCTATGTTTATATTATCTTCACACATTTTTTTTTTTTGGCTTAGATTCAGGAAAGATTTTTTCCCCAGTGATGGCTCATTCTTTGTCTGATTAACTGCCCTCATTTGAGAAAGTTCTTTCCATGGACATGGACATCTATTGTTACATCTTGAAATATGAATGAATAAATAATACTATGTATTTACATAATTTAAAGAACAGCTAGAATATGTATGGAGCTTATCTTGTGAAGAAACAATCCATCTTAACTCTTCCATCTTCAATCCAGGATCTGGGATGCCCTCCAGATGTTATCAGACCTAAATTGCAGCCGATCTAGCAACGATGCCACTGCCCGGATGCATCCAGGTTGAAGCCCTGCTCAGCCAGCACTTTTTTGAAGTCGGAGAGTTTCCGACTTCATAAAATGTCTGGCTGACTGAAGCTTCAACCTGGAATGCATCCAGGCAGTGGCATCGTGGCCAGATTACTGGCAATTTAGGTCTGATAATATCCAGGGGCATCCCAGATCCTGAACTGAAGGTGGAAGAAGTAAAATGGATTATTTCTTCATGTGATAAGCTCATACATAATATGTATCTTACCCTCTTGATTTGAAATCTTTCCTTCTGGACATGGGGAACAGTCATAGCAGCAAAATTTCTTCCCTTCAATCTTAACCTTAACATTGCCTGGGTTACACCTTTTATTACACAAAGAAATGGGCTGTGCCTGTCAAGATATGGAAGGAGAATGTTTTGATATAAATAATTATCATCATTATTATCTTCATCATCACTACCATCATTCATTCATTTATGCTGCCTTCCTCCCAACAATGGGACTCAACATCTCTAAAACAACATCTTTAAAACAAGACAGATCAAGAACTATACAAACATTTTGATAAAAAATATAAATATAAAGGTGTCTAATTTACCAGCAGTAAACATTAAAATGCATTAAATGATAAAAGGGTCCATAAAACATAAAAAAGTACAGCATGTCTGAATTTAAAACAGCATTGAAGACCAGTCTCTTTCAGCATGCTTATCCAGGTGATTTTTAAATTGTGAATTTTAAATGATGAATTTTAAATTTGGATTGATTTGTAATTTTAAACTGAGGTATATTTTAAGTGAAGTGTTTTAATTGATGTTGTTTATCTGTTCATTGCTGTCATTCCCCACCTCGATCCATGAGGAGAGGTGGGTAAGATATAACAACAAAAACAACAATATTTCAAAAGCCTGACGGCACAAGAAATATTTTCAGTTGCTGATGGAAGGAGGGAACCATCCTAGGCTGCATCCACACTACAGAAATAATTTGCTTTGACACTGCTTTCATGGCTCAATGCTATGGAATTCTGGCAATGGCAAGGCTGTGGGGCCACAACAAATGACCTATCCCAGAATTCCATAGAATTGAGCCATGACAGTTAAAAAGGTGTAAAATGAGATTATTTCTGTAGTATGCATGGACTCTAATCTCCAAAGGGAGGGAGTTCCAAAGAATGGGAACAACCACTAAGAAAAACCCCTCACTTATTCCAACCAAATGAGCCTGAGAAGGTGGTTGGACAGAAATAAGGGCCTCTCCAGCAGATCTTAAAGTTCTAATGAGCTATTAATAGGGTTTTATAGGTCATCACCAGCAATTTGAGTTGTGCCTGGAAATGGCAGCTAGTGAAACTGTTGCAGCATAGGAATTGCGTGCTCCCTGTAGGTAGCCCTGGTTAGCAGTCTGACTGCATCTGCTCTGATCTATTAAAGTTGCTGAGGACTTTACAAAAGCAGCCCCACATGCAGCACATTGTCCTATGTGCCTATGTGGGGGAATATTTTTGGCCAAGTGATTTATTCCATACATTGGATAGAGTCTATGTCATTGGGACAGTAAATTTATTGTCAGATTTACTACAATCTTGAAAGGACTTATGAAAATTTTATTGGCAGAATAAGCTGAAAACCCCAGACAGCTGCTTTGGAATCTGCACTAAAAGTCAAAGCTGAATCATGGCCTCTAGCTGTTTTAGCACAAAGATTCAGCCAGATTTTCTTTTTAAAAAGGGATATGATTCCATGCATGATAAAATGTGTACAGGGCCTACCTGGTTAAATAGTCTGGGCCAGGTGATGTTATTTGCAGAAATGCTTAACAGCTTGTCGGGGGCAGCATTGGGATCCACCTTCCCCACCTTGACTCTTAGGAAGGACTGATTTGGGTATGACACCCAGTTGATGATATCAAAACCAGCTTCTATTTGCCCCTTCTGATCAAAGGAAACCTTTTCCCCAGCACTGTTGTTGAATGAGATGCTTCTTAAAAAGTGGTGAAGCTAAAAAAAATCAATGGAAGGCAATTCACAAGGATATAGAAATACACACAAGCTAAGAAAAAGATTATCTTTGATCTTCCCCTTACTTTTATGGACTACATCTATGCTTGTATTCTTTTGAGTTGGATTCTGTTTGACTTCCTCTTCCTGTTAGAAGTTTGGATTGTTGCTGAAATAATAAAACCTGCTTCTGCAAAAGTATGCAAAGGGATTTTGTAGCCCCTTTGAGACTGTGTGAAAGAAGTTGTAACATCATCTTTTGTAGGCTTGGGGGCTATACAGGTTGGACTGAAGGGGCATCGAGACACCACCCTTTTTCACCCAGGATCAGGCCCATGGCAACCACACGCCACAGCCCTGATCCGGCCTTTGGAGGACACAAAAAGGAATGGCAAAATGGAGCTCCTTCTTGCACCCTCTAAAGGGCACCATATCCTCTATGGCATGGTGTGATGATGCCCCTTCAGTGCTGCACCATTTGTGTGTTGTGCCGGAGGTGCGCCATCATGGCACGTGCCAACTAGACGGATGTATGTCAAAATGGCACACGGGTGGCATCATTAGGGCTTGGAGCAGTCTGTATAGCCCCATAGTTTATTTCCTAAGATGCATGGAGGAAATAGACCGTTGCAACTTCTTTCACACAGTCTCTAAGGTGCTACAAGATCTCTTTGCATACTTTTGCAGAAGCAGGTTTTATTATTTCAGCAGCAATCCAAACTTCTAACAGGAAGAGGAGGTCAAACAGAATCCAACTTATTTCCTAAGATGCATGGAGGAAATAGACCAAGCTTGTCCTACAACTTCTTTCACAGAGTTAATTTCAAAGGTGCTACAAGATCCCTTTGCATACTGCTATTCCTAACTAAAATGTCTATGCTCTGAGAGCCTTTAGGTCTGAAGGTATAAATACCATAAATAAATAAATCTTGTAGCAGCTTACTGTGCAAAAGAGGTTGTAGCATAATCTTTTGTAGACTTGGTCAATTTCCTAAGATGCATTGAGGAAATAGACCAAGTTTGTCCTACAACTTCTTTCACACAGTTAATTTCAAAGGTTCTACAAAATCCCGTTGTATAATGCTATTCCTGACTAAAATGTTTATGTCTCTGAATTCTGAAGAGGTGTTTTTATGCTGCTTTCTTCTATTTTGTGCAGATGATTATATTCATTTGATCAGCTCTCCACCTTTCAATATGCAGAATAGCAGAATGTGGTTGCAAAGAAGTGTTTTTTGTGTTGCTGTTGCAATGTGGACCATCACTGTCATCATCTGTCATGGTAACAACTATGGGCAAAACTGAACATTTCCAATACTGCCAGCTGTTCCTCTGAACCATGCTTCTGCATGAGAAAATGATGGCACTTCATCCCTCTAAATAGATACATAAGATGGATTGTGGAACTATCCCACTTTTCATCTTTGTACATGTACAGCAGCAAAGTGTTAGTCTAAGGATGGTTTTGTTACCATACAATTTTGACTAAAAGCAAGGGTGGGGAGAAACAAAATCTCATAAGATATTTTGCACCTTTGTATATTTTTAAGTTTGAGCTTCCCGGGCAAAACAGGGAATGATTTTAAAAGCAGCATTTTGAGCATATTTTTGGAAGGTTAAAATTATATCTTCCTCTTGCTCCTTGTTATGGTTTCTGAATGTTGAAGGATACGTCTGAGCATCCTTCCATTCTTTTATGTAGAGTTTTTCATATTTTTACTTTAAGTTATTGCTTGCATTGTCATGTCTGTCTATGCATTTTTGTCATGTTTTCTTAAGCTTCTTTACTGTGATTTTGTACCAGAAATCACTGCTTTGCAGCAGTCACAGTTTTTCCTACCTCCCCGTTTGTTTTGTTGATATTTGTGGGAAACTGTGAAATGAGAAAGTAAACAATCACTTTAGAAACAGTTTAAATACTGTATATATTCATTTATAAGTACAGACATTTTATTATAAAAATTGATCTGGATTTATCTATGGGCCAATGTTAAGTACTGAGCTTTAACTCTTATAAACAGAAATGAACCATCCTATTATCTGAGTAAAGTGGAGAAAGATGAGAGTTTAGTCTATTCTGGGATTGTTTAAAATTAGCAGCAACTCCCTCTCCCCTCTGCACAATGGTACCACTTCTGGACTTTTTGAATGCCTAGGTAGGAAAATGCAGGTGGTGGCAACTTTTTGGTGCTTCCTTTCAAAGGAGTGCCAAAAGGAACACCTTTGATCTGCCAACAGGTCACAGCCTTGCTCATGTCTGATTGTTTCACCCACACATCTCACAGCCCTGATTTTCAATAGTTCCCTCCTCACCCATCCAGTCTTTAGCATGAAAACAAACGGTTATAACGGCTGGAATTTTTAGTTTCTTTGGCATTGTTTTCCTTTGCTTTGTCCTTTGCATCCTTTGTAACATGCCCCTAAGTTTTACCATCAACTTATCCACAGGTCACAGCAAAAGCCATAATTTTGACCTTCAAATCTGCCATTGGCTTGTAATCAATTATATACAATAGTTACAATCCCAAAATGGAAAAGTAAACAATCACTTCAGAAACATTTTAATGTTAACAGTAACTATTGCCTTTAGAATCATAGAGTCATAGAATTAGAAGAGACCACAAAGGCCATCCAGTCCAACTCCCTTCCAAACAGAAACTCACAATCAATGCTCCTCCGACAGATGGCCATCCAGCTGTATTTAAAGACCTCCAAAGAAGGAGACTCCACCACCCTCCGAAGGAGTGCATTCCACTGTCAAACAGCTCTTACTGTCAGGAGGTTCCTTCTAATGTTTAGATGGAATCTGTTGTATTGTAACCTATGTCCATTTTTCCATGTCCTGTTCTCTGCAGCAGCAGAAAACAAGCTTGCACCAGGGTTTAGAAGCCATGAGAACTATATTTGTAATTAGCATATTAAAAAATATTTACACCTATGTTAATAATACCCAAGATCTAACTGCTCTGAGGTACATCTGTAATGAAGAAGGATGGCATCTACCAGAACAAGACAAGTTGAACCAGAAAAAGACAAGCTGGATCACACATCAAATTCAGATGCCACTATTCCAGAGTTGATTGATAACAGAACTTTTTATACAATGCCAAACATATTTTAGACTTGTACATGTTTTCTGTTCTCTTACACAAGCAAGGCATTACCTTCCAAAACTTTTGGATGAATAGTATCCGTCCACCATCCTCAGCCACTGCTCTGAGACTGAATCTGGATGAATGCATGGCTTGCAAGGCATGGGCCACAGTATAAACAGCATTGTAGACACTGTAGCTTTGGCCAGTCATACTCATTTCGAACACAGACCCAGGAAGAGTTTCTAGTTTGTCTTTCCCAGTGCAGAGATCCTCCACGGTCTGATTTAAGAGGGCACCAAAGGGAAAACATATTTCTTTCCAAAAGATTCCCCTTAAAGTGTTTTCCTTTTCTGAAGCAGGCTTCCTTGTCTGCAGAAATTTTTGGAATCCTGCTACTTCCTTTGAGGACAATGCAAATGATATTACACCATACATGATGTCTAGGTCAAAAGCCTGTGCAACAGGAGTTGATGTGAATTCCATCTGGGCTGTCATAATCCACACTTTTGCTGAAAGGCCCACTTCATTACTGGGTATTATTCTAAAACCTATCATGGCCTGATTGTCTGCATGCAGGATCACAGCAGTGGCAGTGCTCTTCATGACTGAATAGTATGTTTCAGCATTTGCCATTAAAAAATCAGGAAGATCTACAAAATAACATTCTTTAGGCACTTGTACTATCTCATCAAAGCAGACACCTTTTGCAGAAAACATGGGAACCACAGTCTGTACAAACCTTTGACTCCTATCATTCTCCATAACAATCAAATTAACCCATGTCCAATTGAAATGCAGAAGCAACTGAAGAATCCCTTTAATCTGAAGGTGGTCATTTGGAAACATCAATTGAAAGAAAGCAGCTTGAATGCTATTGTCTGTCACTGGGGCAGATCCATAGATGAGCTAAGGAAAGTAAAGCAGACAAGGGGATTGGAGGATGGATATTTAATATAAATGTTTAATATTCTATCAAGCCTTCAATAAGCATAAATTATAGTTTTCTTTGCTCAGATTGGACCTATAAACAACATGAATGAGTGTCCCATTTCTTTTGAGCATGCTGGCTTTTGCCCTCAAGCCATAAGAAAATAGTCTAAGTGCTAAAGGTGAGGTGCAGGACATCTTGAACCCGGAAGCAAATCTTACCTGTGGGATCTTGTAAATATGGAGAATGGAAGCTACAAAGTGATAGGATTGGGAATCGGGTCCCACGATAACAGATACTGCATTGTCCTTGGCATCACACTTGTAGTTAGGAATGAATCTGTCATGTGTGGAGAGAAGCTCCATTGCTGCCAAATAGGTCCATCTTGCATTGAAATAGCTGTTAGAGAGATAAGTGCCCAGACTAATATTAGGTAAGATATGGGTATTCTGATTGATCTCCTCTATTGCAAATTCCAAGGCCAAGATCTGCTGGTAGTTTTGATAATAATATCTGTGAAGAGAGTTAAATCCTCTGTAACAGTTCACTGCTTACACTTTTGAATTTTTCCATTTCTTTGAAGGTGACATTATTTGTGACTGTCATTTACCAAAAACAGAATGAAAGGTAAAGAGACCAATGTGTTGGAACAGAAATGAAGACTATGAGTTTTGATTCCTCTGAATATCAATTGATCAACCACATGCATTTTGTGACTACATGTATTCACTGATTACCAAGATCCAGATGCAACTCTAAACATTTATTATTTTATTTGGATAGATTTATTTATTTAATTTATATCCTGACATTCTCCCCTAAGGGATTCAGCGCAGCTCACAATAATGATTCCAAAAATATAGTGCCATAAAACAATTGAAACATCAGCTAAAACAATATAAAATTGCAAACATTAACACCACAATAAAACCAGAATACCTATCCCATATAAAACCCAGCCCATGTTTAGACATTAAAAGCCTGCCTGAACAGAGCCATTTTTACCTGCTGACGAAAGGCAAGCAAGGAGGGGGCCAGCCTTGCTTCTCATTGAAGGGCATTCCAGAGGGCAGGAGCTGAGCCTCTGATGGTGGAGGGACTGAGAGAAAGCCTTCCCTGAAAAATCTTAAGCTCTAGCAAGTTTGTATGGGGAAATAGGGTCTTTCAGATTTAATGAATATGTATCCCTCTCTCTTGTATTTTGTGTCTGTATATCATGTAAAATAAGTGTAAGATCAATTCACTAATAGGTTCATTATCTCCAATGGTGTTAACTAGTTGAAATATCATACAAAGGTAAAGCCAAGACACTCTGGTTTCAAAAATGTAGTATGTCAATAAAATAAAATAAAATAAAATAAAAAATGAGGTATTAGGCATATTTGTCATACTAGATTGTTTTTGTGTGCCGTCAAGTAATTTCCAGTTTTGGCAACTATAAGGCAAATCTATCAGGGGATAAATCTACACTGTAGAAACAATGCAAAATAACACCATTTAAAGTGTTGTACTGTTGCAAGGTCTTTACCTTCTCTGCCAAAGAGTGTTGGTATCTCACAAAACTACAAATCTTACAATTCTATAGGATGGAGCCTTGGCAGTTAAATTGGTGTCAAACTACATTATTTCTATAGTGCAGATGCAACCATTAAGGGCCCTTCACTAAATCACACAAGAACACTATCTGAAGGCATGGCCTGCAATTTGGGAGGATTTCATATTCTAGAAGTTAAAAGGGTATTTGAGGGATTTTGTGATGCCCCCATGTAGATACCAAAAGACTAAACATTAGTCTAAGTAGTATTTTGCCCAAAACAAACAAACAAACAAATAGACTGCCTCTCTGCCTCTTGATCTCTGCCCAAATAAACTTTAAGCCAACCAAATGAGTATACTGGGGATATTATATATACACCAACTTCAGAAGATAAAGGAAGGTGGAAGGAACTTTTCAGGCCATTGCACTGTTAGTTAAATGGCAGGAAAAGCAATGAGTAGCATGCAGAAAACAAGTTGTGGAAAATGGTATATGAGGAAGAACAATTGGAACTTATAGGAAGAAACTGATAGCGGGTGGAATCCTGTATCAGCTGCTTGGTTAAATATATTAACAGTATAGTGCAACGATTTAGACAATGTCTCTGGAGATCAGGGTTTGACTCTCCACTCGGCCATGAAAACCTACTGGGTGATCTTGGGTGAGTCACACTCTCTCAGCCCCAGAAAAACATGTAATAGGTTCTTCTTAGGTCAGAAATTATTTGATAGTACACAACGACAGCAGCAACAACAGCAGCAGCAGCAACAACAACCTCTCCCAGAATGACCCCCACCAAACCTGATGAAAAGAACATTCACCTATTCTCCTATCACTGACAGCATGGCTCTCCTGGTTCCTAAGCAACAGATGCCTAGTAAAATAGGTTTCAGAGGAGGAGGGAAGTTATTTTTCTGGCAATGGTATAACAATCATGACTAAATTGTAATATGAAACAGTTATGTATGAATAATTCCAGGTAAATGTTTAGTGTTCATGGTTGCTGCTTAGTCTTTTTCTTTTAAAATGTTATTAAAACAGATATGAAAGAAGCAAAAGAAGAAAATATATCACATATAATCTTTAAAATTAATTTTTTCCTAAAAACGGATCATAACGAAAATATAATGCAAAGTGTCCCACAGATAGTACATTTCTATCTTTAGTGCAAATGATCCTAACTTAGATTGTGACACTATTGCCATATCATAATTCCTCCCCGAACCTACTTTCCCAGACATTAGCTGCATGAGGAGAAGGAGGTCCACTCTGCTGGTGGCTGGAGTGTGGATGAATGACATTTCTGTTAGGTCTGCAGAGATCAGGCCAGGAGAAGTTGCTTAGTTACATATACTTAACTAATGGGCTTATGGCTTGTCTTATTAAACCGACTTACCTCTATCCGGTTTAAGGCTTAATTTGGGTGACATCCAGATCTTATCACTACCTTTTCACCACCAAATTTGCCACCTGAATACATCCCAAGGCCATCCCCGCTTGCAGAGCCACTCCTCCCAGCTCTTTTCGGATCCAGGAGTTTTCAGATTTACAAAAATGGCTGCTGTAGCAGTTCTGCAAATGGAGATGGCCCCAGGATGCATTTTTTTCACCTGAATTAAGCCTTAAGATGGATATAGATAAGCCGGTTTAATAAGTGAAACAATAAGCTCCTGAGTAGTTGATACAGGATTCCATCCAGTGGTTACATTATTAGTAGACAACAACAAAAACAATGACAATGAAAACAAGAAAAACAATGTGATGGCAGAGGGAAAGAAGCTATACCTTTCTGCCTCTCATTCCCCACTTATGTAAAGTTAAGCTAATCAAACCCGCACAGCTCCACATTTGGCATGATCTGAGGGAACAGTCAAGAATAGCTACTGCATACATGAGAAAATCGCTCTCATTTTCATATGGATGCTTTTCGAATGTTATGTCCATAGTGGGTAGGAAGAACTGAGACACAATGCCAGCAATGAGAAGATCTCCTGATATTCTGTTGTGCTCACCAGGCAGAGGATTTTGAAGGGTACATTTAGCAAATGGAATATTCCATCCCACTTGAGGTAGCAAAACTAATATAGACACCATGAACAGAACCATCTTTATAAAAATCTATCTTCCAGGCATCTGTTCACTTATGCAAAATGATAGCTATAGTCGCTGACTCGCTGATAAGAATCCAGAACTGTAAAAGTGTAAGAGAACAGATACATGGAAATGAACCTGTGCTTTCTGCTTTAAAGTACACCAGAAATATTAATAACACCCCTCATTGTTTTATATTGTTAATTCAAAGTCCTTAGGGAGTTGAGAAGAATTAGTAGAAGAAGTCAACAGTATTATTTAGATAATTAGAGAGTAAGCCCTCTGTTCAACTTTCTTGGTTAACACTGAGGAAGAAAACATCAGAGACAGCAGGAGAAACAAATGGACCTCTAGTGAAACAATTCTATATAATTCTAACTTTTCTGCTAAGTTCTATATATATATATCTTTACCTTTCAAGGCATACATGTTTGAATCCATGGGAATCTGTGGATATGGAATACTGACTTTACTTTTATTTAATGTAGCCATAGTACGAAGCAGGGCTGATCTCAGAGTACATCCTCCAAATCCATATAAGTTACAAGTATACAGGTTGACTCTCACTTAACCAAAATGCTTAGGACCAGAAGCAATTCAGATTTTGGATACTTTTGGATTTTGCAGGCTCCCAGTAACAAAATGTGTTTCTTTCATATCATTCTATGTTAATTCCATATCCTGGCTCAACACTAACATTTAACTGTCAAGTTAATTACTAGTAACTTAATTTATTAATGTTGATGCTAGAGAATTAATTTTCCAATTGTCATTGTTTAACATTGTTGAATTCATTTTTCCTGACTGGTTTCTGTCACACTATTTAATATTTAATATTACTCTGTAATAGTCTTTGATGCTGTATGTCGTTACTTGTGATTCTAAGTATGACTTAGGCCATGTCCACCTGGTCCAAATACTACATCATCCCTCCCTCCATCCTCCTAGCAATGAGTCCTGATGACATAGGGCTCAGTCCTCAGTTGTGGTGCAAACTGTTCAGATGAGATATGACCACTTCAGCACCAAACCAGGGATATACCATCCTTAAATTTTTTTTTTAAAAAAAAACATCATTTTTTCTGGATCCTCCCAGAGATTTCAGCCCCTCATTTTGATGGTGGATGGCAGTTTACAAGACATCCCACTGTGCCATCCAATGCCACCACTACTAGTGAGAGTTGCTCAAAGGTCAGAGTGAGGTGCCAAGCCATTGACCTTAGAGGGAGAGTTTTGTGGTGGTGGCTTTGGTGGCAGGCAACACAGGGGGATACACATGCAGACATCCACAATGTATCACTCCATAATGAAAATGTTTTGTTGGATGTTGCTGGCAATTGCTGTCCTCATTCTTTAGAAGTGACATAAAGGCATCAGGGGGGAGGGGTGCAGAGGGTGCAGACCCTTGCTGAATGACACCCAAAAGGAGGGATGATACCTGGCCGAGTGCATTTCCTTCCTCTGCCGTGCTGTTTTACTCTGGAGTAACACAGCACGTGTCAGGGAGGCAGACTGTTCTGGCCACCCTCTTTTCCTGCTGCAAGATGGTTTAGTCATGAGTAAAATGTCACGTGAAAGGGAGGAAAGGTGTGTGCCCTTTGGTTCCACCCCCACAAGCCCCACCCCCTGTACCAGGTGACATCCAATGGAGAAACACCATTTCATGAAGGCACACAGCAACAACATGTACCCCCTTCCTTCCTCCTATCAGTATTATTATTAACCTTTATTTATAAAGCGCTGTAAATTTACAAAGCACTCTACATACAATCATTTAATTAGATGTGTTTAACAACTTCTTTGCAGATAAAATCTTTCAGATAAGAGCCAACTTAGATGCCAGTGTTAAGAACAGAATCCATTGATGAGGTGTCCAGCAACTCCTTTGATGTAATTATACTGGATCAGTTTGAATCGGTGAGTACTGATGACATGGACAAGCTTCTTGGTTAAGTGAAGAAGACAACCTGCCCTCTCCACCCTTGCCCTTCTTGGCTGGCTGTCCAGAGCGGGGGGGGGGGGTTGATGCCTTGAGAATATTTCTTTGAGACATCATCAATGCATTCCCCAGGGAAGGTCATGTTCCATCGTGCTTAAAGGAAGTGGCAGTTAGGCCGCTCCTGAAAAGACCTTCCCTGGATCCACTGGATATGAAGAACTATAGGCCAGTATTTTTACTACCATTTTTGAGCAAGGTGATCAAGAGGCCTTCAAGCTTACAATCTACAGAGACACAACACAGAAGGAGAAGGGAATAGTGGTAGGGAAATATCCACTCTTCAATCCTATTTTCTGAGTTCTTTGCTATATTCAGAAGCTTTTTAGGTCTGTTTAGGAGTCTACATTATTTCAACAGAAATTTCTGGAGTTACAGTTTGCAGCCCTTCTACTAGCCCAGAGTCACAGCCTTTCCTTGTAATACTCAGAGGATCCACTTTATTAAGAGTACAGACTGTAACTCCAGAAATTTCTGCTAATAGCCCCTGAAGAAGGTCAACTGGTGACAAAGCTGAAATGTATTGCACTTTTTAAGAAATAAAAGTTTTTGGACCATCACACAGCATGTGGGTCTTTGTCTCCTTTTATTCTTCTACTGGGAATAAATCAATCAGACAAATGCATGCCACCCCCCCCCCCCCCACACACACACAATTATTTAGAATGTCTTAGTGATATAAGCCAGGTCCAGTACATGGATCATCTTTTCACCTGTATGTGCCATATAGTCCATTGCAGGCACAATTTCAGCTGATGCCACTCACTTATTAAGCATGGACTGTCAGCACAACAAATGAAATGTCATGTGATCACACGAGTGTATCAGATGTTAGAAACCATTAATCTATGGCTGATTGAACCCAGGCATTTAAAATGGATGGTACATGATAAGTGTGGGTTGTCTTGAACAATATTATGGTTCTTGTAAATTTCATTCATTCATGACTCCCAAATGGGATTCAAAGCATCTTACAATATGAATTAAAACAGGATATGTAAAACAATGTTGAGAACAAAAGTTTAAAAGAAATAATTAAATGATACATCCAGTTAAAATATCTTCTTCAGTTAAAACACTCTTTCAAAGTTCACAATCACAGGTCCAAACATGTAACCTAGTGCTATACATCCATAACTGATTCATATTCATGAGTCTTATGTATTCAATAGTGTAGGGAATGCATAGGGATCATAAAAATCCCCCAATCCCACACCAGCCATTGGAGCAACATGAATCTATTCTCTTATCATTTGGGGTACAGCATACTGGCATTAAATTCCATAGGAGTTTATCAGATGGGAGGAATTTCTCTTTATTTCAAATGGAGCCAATTTTAGCGAATTTACGTGAATTCTAATTGCGTTCGGAATGCATTCAGAATGACTTCCCATTACCCGAAATTGAGTGAGATACTCTAATACGCAATAATGTAAAACCCATGATTGCGTTTGGAATGACTTCCCTTTTGCCCGAAATTGCGTGAGATATTCTAATAGGCAATAACGTGAAACCCCATGATTGCGTTCGGATTGCCATTGGATTATACTTCCAATCCGTCATCTGATAAACTCCTTAGCTTTCTTCCCTCTTCTTCTTAATTGGTTGTTCCTCTGCATGTCTTGGCCTGTTTTTCATTAAACATCCCTTTTTCCCCTCTCACTGTCCCAAAGGTAAGCACGGGTGATCTCTGATGAGAGGCAATCATTATGTTTTCTTCTTCAATCCTGCAACATTGAGCAGAATATGTAGTGATCTACCCCATATTTATCAAAATAATGCTATGACTTCTTCTCAAGTCCCTAAGGAGTTTTGGTGCATGAAGGAAAACAATGAACTCTGTCAAAAAGATGTTATTACTATATCTGGTGTAGTTCAGAGCAGAGCAGACACACAGCTCCATCTCATTCCTTACAGTCCTATTGCTCCGTCTTCAAATCAGTGAGTCAGTGACCATAGCTGTTAAATTGTCTCATTCAGAAAGGCTCAATGTAAAAAGACTCATACTGTATCAGTGAACTTATGCATGGAATGTAAACTTCTGTTTGAGATGGTTCTATTCATGGTGACCTTATTAGTTTTGCTACTTAAAGTGGTATGGAATATTTCAATTTCTAAATTTACCATTGGTAATCTTCTTTCCATTGAGCACCAGCATTACTGTTCTGGAGGACTCCTTGTTGGTGGCATTATGTCTGAGATCTACAGATTCATAAACCTGATAACATACTCAAGACATCCATCTGCAGAACAACTTGATCAACTCATGTATATAACAGTTATTCTTAATCATTCCCTAAGTATACTCATCTGATTGATTTTTACCTCATTTGGATTGGAAATGAGAGGCAGAAAGCTTTCCTAGCTCTGATTCTGGAATCTTGCTATTTTGTTGTCTTGTTCTGGCTGTTTTTGTTGCTGTTGCTACTGTAACCCTTACCTTCACTGATCTGAGCCCACTTCTTTTGGTGATTCATGTTTATATCCCATATTGTATGCCACATTCTCTCAGTTGTGTTTTGTTTGTTTGTCTGTTTTCAGTTAGCTAGAATAATGTTCAAATTTTAACTTGGTTGTTTGTTTGTTATTATCTGCCATCAAGTCATCTTCCAGGGGATTCTCTAGTTGCTCTTGTATTTCAATTGGACTTGGGTTGGCATAGTTTATATACATAATGATAGTGGTGAAAGGTTCATACACAATATGTTTCCCATGTTTTCCCAGAAAAGGGTTTGCTTTGATTTTATACAAGAAATCCCTCAAGATACATTTTCCACAGACATATGGAACATGGTAGAAGCCCAATGTAGTGTATATGAGACACTGATGAGAAGAAAGGCCACAGTTGTCATCATTCGTGGAGAAAATCAGATCATGTTATTATTTAGACTCTTCCCTATCTGTCAAAATTATCATGACAATTCAGGATGAAGCAAAGTTTGGCTTATGACAGTCCAGATGGAGTTCATATCTGTTCCCTTTGTAAGAAATATGAACCTAGACTTCCTCCATGGGTCAATCTCTGTTGCAGCTCCCTCAAAGAACATCTGAGGATTCCAGAAATTTGTTCAGAGAAGGAACCCTCTTTCAGAAAAAGAAGATGGCTTTATGCGTACTTTTTGGGAACAAGCATTTCAGTGCTCCTTCCCTAGTGCCACCTCAAATGAGGGCATTGAAAATATCTGTACTGGGGAGGAGAATTTAGAAACTCTTCCTGATTCTGTGTTTGAAATGAGTCTTACTGGCCAGAGCTACAGTGTCTACAATGCTGTCTATGCTGTGGCCCATGCCTTGCAAGCCATGCTTTCATCCGTATACCATCTCAGAGCAGGAGCTGATGGGAGAAGGCAGAGGTTGCTTATTCCCCAGCTTTGGAAGGTAATATATTGTATATCCTATGTAGGAGAACACGTAACAAGATGATGAATTTTGTATAGATTGCTGTGTGTCTCTTTCAAGTCTGAAGTTCTGCGAAATTTCACCTAAAAAATATTAAGATATAAATTGACAAAGGCTGAGCAAAAAAAAATTAATAATATTGAAAAACCTTTTATATCCCAAGTGTTTTCTACATGATAGCAGTATACTGCTTTGTAGAGCAACAAATAGAAAGCTACAATATACAAACATAATCATGTCAAAATATTCCTTTTCTATTTTTTGACAGGAACAACCCATTTCCATCTGCAGCAACAAGTGTAATCCAGGCTGCAGTAAGGTGAAAATCGAAGGGAAGCCATTTTGTTGCTATGAATGTCTTCCATGTCCAGTAGGAAAGATTGCAGACCAGGAGGGTAAGATATGCACTAGGAAACATTTTAGCTGTGCTGTAAAATATATATGTGCACAGCAAGTACATATTTGCTATTCATTATGTAAAAACATTTAACTAACATACAAACAGGATGAATAGGATTAGTTGCCTAAAGTGGTTGTGTGTGCGCGCCTGTGTGTATAAATTGCTCATTCCAGCAAGTCAGAACAAATAATTTGACCAATTTTTTCCCTTCCCTCAACTATATGCACTTTTCAAAGGTTTCACAGGCTGTTGCATGCGCCAAATGGCTCTAACAGTGACAGTGGAAAAGAGATCCCTCTGACTTCTCACACATAACATCAGGAAGGCGTTGGAGGAAGTCAACTGAAGATTGTGAGGGTACAGCCTTACATGATACTTTTCTGATTCCTCCTCCCATTCACCATGTGACATGAGGAGAATTTAGGGAAACCATGTGAAATCAGGAGGCTTGAGTTTTCAAGAAGGTTCTTTTTAGAAGCACAACAATGCTTAGCACTAAAGAACAATGAATGCCCCAGAGAGGGCTAGTAACAACAGAGTTAGATAGTTTGAATGACCCAAAGTCTCTCCCTTCTTGTCTACACATACCGACTGTCTGATGTGAACTCTTATGGGATACCCTTAGTTTTTCCACTTCTTTTCTTCCTGCCAGTCTCTTCTCAGTTCTTTTACAGAAGATGGAGTAGAATAACACCTTGAGTAACCTTCCTATCAAGGGGGTCATTCCCACTTGGGGTATAACCTGCTTCCTGATTCGGCTCCACCCTGCTAATGCAATTGATTCCAAAAGGTCCCTCGTTCGCACTAGGAAAAGGGACCCTTTGTGGAATCACTTTTGTGTTTGTCACACTTGTCATCCCCATTAGTTGGAATATGGAGCAACCCTTCAGCCAGTCCGCCCCCCTTCCCCAGGAGCCACTTTGGAAGGCTTCGGTGCCTACTGGACCCTTTCCCTCCCCACTGCCGAGGAGAAGGAGAAGCAGGAATTGTCGGGGCTTGCCAGGTGGGATGGAAGGCTGTGGGTCCTCCCAAGACCCCTGCAGGGCACTGTGGGGCATGTTGGAAGGGAGAAAGGCCCTCAAGGAAGCCCTCTCTCCTATGTCTTTCCCCTTCCTGTGCCCCCACCAAGGGGACGCCCTTTGGCCCCATGTCTTGATCACCTGGGGCTGCTGGTGGTGCGGGTAGTGCTGCTGGTGCTGTGTGAGCAGGCAAGCTTGGCAGGGCCTTGGGGGCAGCAGCAGAGCTGGTGAGGATGAGGAGGGAGCACAGAGGCCAGAGAAGGGAGTGGAAAAGAGGAGGAGGAGGACAGAGACAGGGTCAGGGGGGTGGGAGGAGAGGGAGGTGGACAGAAGCCCCCCCCCCTTTTAAAAAATAAACTGAATTGAAAAAGCGATATATTGCTAAAGCAACCACTTTGCAAGTGGTTGCTTTAGCTATCGATTTTTCAATAATGTTTATTTTTTAAAAAATGGAAAAAACAGCACTGGGGATGTCTCTGGGGAGGGATGTTACACATTTGTCCCTCCTTCAGAAAAGAATCAATTCTGATCTGGTGTTCCTACTTATTGGGCGCGTGTCACAATCGATTCTTCGGAAAAGAACCACCAAAAAACTACTATTAAAAACGTGTTTTTTTTTTAATGTTTGCCCCACTTTATTTCAACTGGAATCAACCCAATGAAGATCGGAAGTGGTTTCTAGTGGGAACAAGGGTCATATAGCCTGCATCACGATCTAATGCAAATTGGAGTAGGAACTACCCCTTAGTGTGGTATTCCCATAATAAAGTCTTTAGTTTGTTTCTCCAAACCATTGGTGTCTTTGCTCCATAATGAGGATCTCTAAGCACCGCACACACTCTCTATCAGTTCTTGTGTCTGGACTGCATGCCATAGCACATCATGAGGGTGGGAGAAATCAAGTAAGAATCAGGAGCCTATAGACTTCCAGGATTCGGGGCTACAGTGTGCACTTGCCACAGTCCCGATCCAGCGCCCATTAGGGGCAGTCTGCACAACCTGTTAGTCAGTTAAAGGAAGACAGTTAGTCAAAACAGGTATCTTTTTCAAGAAGAGAAAGTTTTCTTTCCTAAATCAATTAACAATTATTTGAAGCATGTATAAGAATAATGTCAAAAGATTCCAAGTTCAGCATTCTAATACACAGCACATGTTACAATGATTTCTAACTATCACTCACTGTAAGTATGACAGTGAGTGTGGTATAGTGGTTTCAGTGTTGTAGATGGATTACTAGGGTAAAATTCCCTGCCCAGCCATGACAACCCACTGGGCAACTTTGGGCAAGTCACACTGTCTCAGCCTAAAAGCTAGGCACTGGCAAAATGTCTTCTGAATAAATTTTGCCAAGTAAACTCAGTTATAGTGTCACCATAAGCTGGTGTTATCTTAAAGGTACATAACAACAATAATTTTAGGCATTTCTTCTGAGCAGATATTTGTGTTTCCCCCAGATATGATTGATTGTTCCCAGTGTCGGGAAGATGAGTATCGAAACAGCGGCAAGAATTTATGTGTCCTCGATTGTTTTACAGAGGGGCGGGTAAGAAATAAATATTATTATTATTATTATTATTATTATTATTATTTTATTATTTAAGCTTCTTGAGTTTTGAAGAACCTTTAGGAATCGTTTTGGCCACCCTTGCAATTGTCTTCTCTTTCATTACAGCTTTCATGCTTCAAATCTTCACCAAGTATTCAGACAATCCAATAGTCAAAACCAACAACCATGACCTCAGCTATACTCTCTTCATTGCCCTCTTGCTTGCCTTCCTCTCCACTTTCCTGTTCATTGGACAGCCTCAGAAGGTGACCTGCCTCCTTCGACAAACCATTTTTGGGATCATCTTCTCAGTGGCTGTTTCTTGTATATTGGCCAAAGCCACCATTGTTGCTCTAGCTTTTCTGGCCACCAAACCAGAGTCCAAGATGAGGAACTGGGTGGGGAGGAAACTGGCCATTTTCATTGTTAGTTCTTGTTCCTTTGTTCAAATTGTTATTTGTACTGTATGGTTGGCAACACTTCCTCCATTCCCAGATTTTGACAAACACTCCATGACTAAAGAAATTATACTGGAATGTAATGAAGGTTCAGCTCTCCTGTTCTCCTGTGTGTTGGGCTTCATGGGCTTGCTGTCTATTGTCAGCTTCATTGTGGCTTTCTTATCCAGAAACTTACCTAGCAGCTTTAATGAAGCTAAACTGATCACCTTCAGCATGTTGGTCTTCTGCAGTGTTTGGTTGTCCTTTGTTCCAGCCTATTTGAGCACCAAGGGGAAATACATGGTGGCTGTGGAGGTCTTCTCCATCTTAGCCTCTAGCAGTAGTTTAATGAGCTTCATTTTTCTCCCAAAATGTTTTATTATTTTGTTGTGCCCTGAATTAAATAAGACAGAACAGATAATAAAAAGAGGAAGGATAAAATTAAAAATCAATGAGAATTTGGTCAGTAGTAACTGATGGTTTAATTAACTGGCATGAGATAGTGAGTTTAATATAAAAAAACATAGCTTAGTTTAAAATATTTGTCAATATTTTTATCAAGAGCCAAATCAAATTGGATTTGGAACTGAGACGTATAATCTCAACTTCAAATCCAATTTGATTTGGGATTTCATTTAGTACTTTGAGCCTGTTCCCAAGTTGAGTCTGAGTCTCAAATGAAATCCAGGAATCTGAATATTTACCCTTCCCTATTTCTTACAATGGGAAATCAAGATGGCCAAACCCTTTCTTTCTTTCTTTCTTTCTTTCTTTCTTTCTTTCTTTTGTTTCCTTTCAGCATGTAGGGAATGATGTAGGGTCATCTTCATGTGGATACCATGCAGATAAGTCTGATTAAAGAGGGAGTTCTAGTTGCCTCTGAAGGCTGGGTCAGACAAAATAAAAAATTGGTTTCAACCTGTTTGAAATATGCTGCTTTTGTCCACTGTGTGATGTATGTGTGCTGCTCATGCATGAAGACTTACAGTCTCTGTCTACATACACAGAGACTTGACACAGATAGAAAAGAGTTAAGGAAAAAAAGAACAACTATATGGGCAAAAAAGTCAACAAATCATCAAAACACATTCAAGCCCAGCTCCTAAAAACCAGACCCACAATTAGTATGCATGCATGATTGTTTATAAAGTTTAGTTACTAGTAAGCAACTGTTGAAATGATGTAGACTTCTTAAATTTACAATTTAAAGAAAGACCTAAAAAAAACTTCTGAATCTAGCAAAGAGCTCAGAAAATAGAGCTGAAGAGTGGATACTGGTAGGAGGAAGGAAGGGGTTACATGTTGTTGTGGTGTGCCTTCCTGAAGTGGTGTTTCTCCACTGGGTGTCACCTGGAGCAGGGGATGGGGCTTGTGGGGGTGGAGCCAAAGGGCACACACCTTTCCTCCCTTTCACAAGTATGGTTTGGTGCTGAAGTGGTCATACCTCATCTGGACAGTTTGCACTACAACTGAGGACTGAGCCCTGTGTCATCAGGACTCATTGCCAGGAGGATGGAGGGAGGAATTAAATAGTATTTGGACCTGGTGGACATGGCCTAAGTAATACTTGACTTGGACAGAAGAGATGAGGTGGTGGATTGCAGTCCTTTTCAAGACAAATTTTGAAGGGATGCAGACAGTCCCCTTTCACCTTTGTCACTCCAGAACAGGGAGTCTGGATGAGCAAAAGATGCTGCTTGAGGAAAGCAGTTAGGAAGAGGTAATATTTATTAAAGTTTCCAAAAACACCCTAATTGTAAATTTGTATTCAAAAATAATTTTAAAATGTACGGTGACACTACAAACTGGAACAATGCTTTGTAAAATGATGGGGGAGCAAGGGACTTAAACATGCCAACTTTACACCATCACAAACAACACCATAATCATCATGCCAAGAAATGATCCTGAGGAGCCACATTTCATGTTTCAAGAGGGAAGCAGCAAGCAACGACAAACAGCATCAAGAACTATTACAGAGTAAAATTAAATATTAAATGGTGTGGCAGAAACTGGTATGCATCGCCAGTCAGGAACAGAGCTTGGAACATGAAGTTTAAAATTGAATTCAACAATGTTAAATGATGGAAACTGGAAAATAAATAAATTCTCTAGCATGAACATTAATAAATTAAGTTATTAGTAATTAACTTGAGGTTAAATGTTAGTGTTGGCCAGGATATGGAATTTACATAGAATGATATGAAAGAAAGACATTTTGTTACTGGGAACCTTCAAAATCCAAAAATATCCAAAATCTGAATCATTTCTGTCTTAAGCATTTTGGATAAGAGAGAATCAACCTGTATACTTGTAAAATATATGGAATTGGAGCATGTACCAAGATGACAAAACTGAGGCTGTTGTGAGAAGGCACAACTCATTGGGAAAAAAAAACAATAATGCCAGGAAAGGTGGGGTGAAGCAGAAAGAGAGGAAGGCCACATGCTAGAGGGATAGAATAATAGAATCATAGAGTTGGAAGAGACCACAAGGGCCATCCAGTCCAACCCCCTGCCATGCAGGAAGTCCCAATCAAAGCATCCCTGACAGATGGCCATCCAGCCTCTGTTTAAAGACCTCCAAGGAAGGAGACTCCACCACACTCCGAGGGAGTGTGTTCCACTGTCGAACAGCCCTTACTGTCAGGAAGTTCCTCCTAATGCTGAGGTGGAATCTCTTTTCCTGCAGCTTGCATCCATTGTTCCACGTTCTAGTCTCTGGAGCAGCAAAAAACAAGCTTGCTCCCTCCTCAATGTGACATCCCTTCAAATATTTAAACAGGGCTATCATATCACCTCTGAACCTTCTCTTCTCCAGGCTAAACATCCCCAGCTGCCTAAGTCGCTCCTCATTGGGCATGGTTTCAAGACCCTTAATGATTTTAGTCACCCTCCTTTGGACGCGCTCCTGTTTCTTAATTCAGATGGACTGAATTAAGGTCATGGGCATGAATTTACAGGAACTCAGCAGAACAATGGAGGACAGGGAGTCTTGGACATGTCTGATTCACAGGGTTGCCATCGGTCGAAATCGATTCAAGAGCAGTAAACAATAACAGATATCTATATATATATAGATATATAGATATATAGATATACACATTCTTAAAAGCAAAGCTTGATTTTGCCATTTTATATAAGGGACACCATTTTAACATGCCGTTGCATTTAACAGGACAAGCACCCATGTATTTTGGAATCCATGGGGGGGTTCTGGAACCAAACCCCAGAAGATACCAAGATCCCACTGTATTTTGGAAAAGGTGGCCTAAATATCCTAAAGGCACCAGATCCTGTCTTGGAAGCTAAGCAGTCAGTTCTCTTTAGTACTTGGATAGGAAGTCAGCAAAATTATTAATGCTGTGGACTAGATTTCAGAGGAAAGAACTGGCAAAGCGATTTCTGAGTATTCCTTGCTTAAGAAAACCCTATGAAATTCATGGAGTCACCATAAATGCTGAGTCAACTTGACATATTTTATCACACTAGGGGGCAAACAGGATTTAAACAAGAGTTAAACAGGAAATGCCCTATGTTTATCATAGGACATTTCCTGTTTAACTCTTGTTTAACTTTCGTTTAAATCCTGTTTGCCCCGTAGTGTGATAAAGCAGTATACACATATCACTTTCAAAAGGATTACATGTAACAAGGATTACACTAAACCACCTTTCCTAATTGGGAAAACCCAACAGGTGCCTTCACACTGTTACTAACTATCTGCACTAAGTTGAAGGTATGGAAGGGAGGTTGGTAGCAGAATGGTGAATTATGTTGCAGATATGCTTTATAAAATGGAAATAAAGTTCTGGTTCATTCTTCAAACACCGAATGGGTCCCTGATCTTGATGCAGAGAACACCTGATCTGAAAGGATATCAACTATTTAATATTTTACAGAAAATGGGAAAGGAAATCTCTGATAGTTGTAATGATTGTTTCATCTCAATTGAAGGTTTTATTTGGATTTTGGAGGAGCCCTGGTGGCACAGTGGTTAAATGACTGTACTGCAGCCACTCAGCCACTATTTGTTTTGGAGTTTTCTATTTTTGAAAACCAGGCCCACTTCAGAACTTGAGTCAAAAATGGAGAAAACTTTTTTCTCAATTCATGTTAGTTTTGTTTGTTTGTTTGTGCATTTTGTTTTGTTTTTCTTCATTTAACTGTTGTTCTTTTGCTGGTCCTTGTCCATTTATCTGTTTCCAGATAATTCCAGGGAATTGCTATCCCTCAATTGACTATGTATCAGCAATATTTTTTCTTCTTCTTTAGTGTTGCAGAGAAAGCAGAGCAGATAATATGGTTGTCCTCCCTATATTTGCCAAAGTAACTCTTTGGAATTCTACTTCTTCTCAAGTCCTGAAGGAGTGAACTTCAGAACATGAGTGAAATTGTTGCCCTCTCTGCAAATGTAGAAGTGGCAATTTTTCCTATTATTCTTTCATTCCCCATCCTCATATTCATAATTTGCTGTTCTTCAATTGGTCCTTGCCTGCTTTTCATTAGAAGCCCATTTGTTTCTTTTGCTGTCTCTAAGGTGAGAGCAGATTATTCTTGCTGAGATGCATCAACATGTTTTCTTCCTCAGTGTTAACCAAGAAAGTTGAACAGAGGGCTTACTCTCTAATCATCTAAATCACCTTGTTGACTTCTACTAATTCTTCTCAAGTCCCTAAGGAACAACAGAAAACAATGAACTGAACCAGAGGGATGTTATTAATATTTCTGGTCTACTTTAAAGCAGAAAGTACAGATTCATTTCCATGTATCTGCTCCCTTACACTCTTACAGTTCTGGATTCTTATCAGTGAGTCAGTGACCATAGCTATCAGACTGTCATTTTCAGGAAGGGTCTATTCAGAAACCATTTTGCCTAAGTGAACGGATGCCTGGAAGGTAGACTTTTATACAAGATGGTTCTGTTCATGGTGTCTATATTAGTCTTGCTACCTCAAGTGGGATGGAATATTCCATTTGCTAAATGTACCCTTCAAAATCCTCTGTCTGGTGAGCACAACAGGAGATCAGGAGATCTTCTCATTGCTGGCATTGTGTCTCAGTTCTTCCTACCGACTGAGGAGATAACATTCAAAGAGCATCCATATGAAAATGACAAAACTTTTCTCATGTATGCAGTAGCTATTCTTAACTGTTCCCTCAGATCATGACAAATGTGGAGCTGTGCGGGTTTGATTAGCTTAACTTAACATAGGTGGGGAATAGGATGCAGAGGGGTATAGTTTCTTTCCCTCTGTCAGCAAATTGTTTTTCTTGTTTACATT
The DNA here is from genome assembly GCA_034509955.1 of Urosaurus nigricauda. Classification (NCBI taxonomy): domain Eukaryota; kingdom Metazoa; phylum Chordata; class Lepidosauria; order Squamata; family Phrynosomatidae; genus Urosaurus; species Urosaurus nigricauda. The sequence goes on from JAOEGL010000006.1 coordinate 7,733,840, forward strand.
GTGGTTGTTTTTGTTTTTGTTGTCATCTACTAATAATATAATAATATAATCTCTGCATGGAATCCTATATCAGGTGCTTAGTTTGGCTTATTAAAGCGTTTTACCTCTTTCCAGTTTCAGGCTTAATTTGGCCAACATCATGATCTTATCACAAGCTTTTTACTACTGAAATTGCTTCCTGAATACATCCTGGGGCCATCCCTGCTTGCAGAGCCACTCCAGTGGCCATTTCCTTAAATCTGAAAACTCCCAGATCTGAAAAGAGCCAGATAGAGGTCAAACCCTGATCTCCAGAGTCATAGTCCAATGCTAAAACCACTGCACTATACTGTTAATATACTTAACCAAGCAGCTGATACAGGATTCCACCCACCATCAATTTCTTCTCATAAGTTACAACTGTTCTTCCTCATATACCATATTCCACAACCTGTTCTTTGTATGCTACTCATTGCTTACCTGCCATTTAGCTGCCAGTGCAGTGGCCTGAACAGTTCCCTACACCTTCCTTTGCCTTTTGAAATTGACATCAACACAATATCCACAGCATAATCATTTGGTTGGCTTAAAGTTTACTCAGGCAGAAATTGAGAGGCCGAATGGCAGTCTATTTATTTGTTGGCAGAATACTACTAAGAATAATCCCTACCCTTTGAGTACCCACATTGGAGCATCCCAAAATCCCTCAAATCCCCTTTTAACATCTAGAATTTGGAGTCCTTCCAAAGTGCAGACCATGCCTTCAGATAGTGTTCTGCGAATGGTTTAGTGAAGGGCACTTGATAGATGCATCTAAACTGTAGAAATAATGCAGTTTGACACCACTTTAACTGCAACGGCTCCATACTATAGAATCCTGAGATTTGTAGTTTTGTATCATATTAGCACTCTTTGGCAAAGAAGGTAAAGACCTTGTAAAAGCACAAGGAATCCACAGAATGGAGGTACAGCACTTTAAATGGTGTTGTTTTGCATTGTTTTTACAGTGCAGATTTATCCCCTGATAGATTTGCTTTATAGTTGCCAAAACTGGAAATTACTTGAAGGCGCGTGCGTGCGCATGCACACACACACACACACAAAACTCAGTATGAAAAATATCCATAATTCCTCATTTTTATTTTATTTCATTGACTTGCTACATTTTTGAAACCAGATTGTCTTGACTTTACCTTTCTATGATATTTAAACTAGTTAACACAGTTGGACATATGAACCTATTAGTGAATTGATCTTAAACTTATTTTATATGATATACAAACACAAAATACAAGAGATACATATTCATTAAATCTTATCTGTCCAAATAAAAAAATAAATCTTTGGAGCTGCATCTGAACATTGGTGATGAATGAATACATGTAGTCTCAAAATTCATGTGGTTGGTCAATTGATATTTAGAGGAATCAAAACTCATAGTCTTCATTTTTGTTCCAGCACATTGTTCTCTATACAGTACTGTGTAAACTTACAGTGCTCTTTACATTGCTGTGTAAATTTACAGCACTATATAAATATAAATAAAGCATAATAATAATAATAATAATAATATAACTTTCATTCAATTTTTATTCAATGACAATCACAAATGATGTCAACTTCAAAGAAACTAAAAAATCCAAAAGTGTAAGTAAGTAAACTGTTACAGAGGATTTAACTCTCTTCACAGATACTTTTATCAAAACTACCAGCAGATCCTGGCCTTGGAATTTGCAATAGAGGAGATCAATCAGAATACCCATATCTTACCTAATATCAGTCTGGGTACTTATCTCTTTAACAGCTATTTTAATGCAAGATGGACTTATTTTGCAGCAATGGAGCTTCTCTCCACACATGACAGATTCATTCCCAACTACAAGTGTGATGCCAAGGACAATGCAGTATCTGTTATTGTGGGGCCCAATCCCCAATTCTGTCACTATGTGGCATCCATTCTCCAAATTTACAAGATTCCACAGGTAAGTTATGTTTCTGAGTTCAAGATGTCCTATACCTCACCTTTAGCACTTAGACTATTTTCATATGGCTGAGGGGGGGGGGGAGCCAGCATGCCCAAAAGAAATGGGACACCCATTCATGTTGCTTATAGGTCTAATCTGAGCAAAGGGAATTATAATTTAGACTTATTGAAGGCTTGATAGAATATTAAGATTTTATATTAAATATCCTTCCTCCAATCCCCTTGTCTGCTTTACTTTCCTTAGCTCATCTATGGATCTGCCCCAATGATAGACAGTAGCGTTCAAGCTGCATTCTTTCAATTGATGTTTCCAAATGACCACCTTCAGAATCAAGGGATTCTTCAGTTGCTGCTGCATTTCAATTGGACCTGGGTTAATGTGATTTTTATAGATAATGATAGTGGTCAAAGGTTTGTACAGAATGTGCTTCCCATGTTTTCTGCAAAAGGTGTCTGTTTTGACCTGATAAAACAGCTACCTAAAGAATCTTATTCCACAGGATTTTTTAAATTTTTAAAAGCACATATTGAAATATACTATTCAGTCAAGAAAAGCACTGCCACTGCTGTGATCCTACATGCAGAGAATCAGTCTGTGATAACTTTAACAATAATAGCCGATTTTGAAGTGGGCATTTCAGCAAAAGTCTGGATTATGACAGCCCAGATGGAATTCACATCAATTCCTTTTGCACAAGCTTTTCGGCTAGAAATCATGCATGGTGTAATATCATTTGCATTGCCCTCAAAGGAAGTAGCAGGATTTCAAAAATTTCTGCAGACAAGGAAGCCTACTTCAGAAAAGGAAAATGGTTTAATGGGGATCTTTTGGCAAAAAGCATTTCGGTGCTCCTTCCCTAATGCCACCTCAGATGAGGACACGGAAGATATCTGCACTGGGGAGGAGAATTTAGAAACTCTCCTCAGTTCTGTGTTCGAAATGAGTATGACTGGCCAGAGCTACAGTGTCTACAATGCAGTTTATGCTGTGGCCCATGCCTTGCAAGCCATGCATTCATCCAGATTCAGTCTCAGAGCAGTGGCTGAGGATGGTGGACGGATACTATTTATCCAAAAGTTTTGGAAGGTAATGCCTTGCTTGTGTAAGAGAACAGAAAACATGTACAAGTCTAAAATATGTTTTACACTGTATAAAAAGTTCTGTTATCTATCAACTCTGGGATAGTGGCATCTGAATTTGATATATGATCCAGCTTGCCTTGTTCTGGTCCACCATGTCTAGTTCTGGTAGATGCCATCCTTCTTCATTACAGATGTGCCTCAGAGCAGAGAAATCTTGGGTATTATTAAGATAGGTTTAAATATTGCTTTTGAAACATGCTTAGTTACAAATATAGTTCCCAGGGCTTCTAAGTGCTGGTGCAAGCTTGTTTTCTGCTGCTCCAGAGAACAGAACACGGAAAAATGGACATAGGTTACAGGAAAAAATATTCCACATAAACATTAGGAGGAATGTCCTGACAGCAAGAGCTGTTTGACAGTGGAACACACTCCCTCGGAGTTGGCATCCATTCCCTTCTTTTAAGATGTTTAAACACAGGCTGGATGGCCATCTGTCGGAGGTGCTTTGTGAGTTTCTGCATGGAAGGGGGTTGGACTGGATGGCCCTGCTGGTCTCTTCCACTTCTATGATTCTAAAGGCAATAGTCACTGTTAACATCAGAATGTTTCTGAAGTGATTGTTTACTTTTTCATTTTGGGATTGTAACTACTGTATATATTTGTTTATATAATGGCAGATTTGAAGATCAAAATTATGGCCTTAAGGCCTTTGCTGTGACCTGTGGATAGGTTGATGGTAAAACTTAGGAGTATGTTACAAAGGATGAAAAGGGCAAAGTAAAGGAAAACAATGCCAAAGAAACTAAAAACTCCAGAAGTTATAACCGTTTGTGCTCACCCTAAAGACTGGATGAGTGGGGAAGGAACTATTGGAAATCAGGGCTGAGAGATTTTTGGGTGAGGCAGCCAGGCATGAGTGAGGCTAAAAAAATGCACACATGTCAAAAAGGATGAAAAGGCACAGCAAAGAAAATGGCAACTATGTTAGCAGTGACTATAGCCATGAAATTTAATGTGATAATTTTGCCTGATTTTAACCCAGAAAAGCTGACAAACATACACAAATGTCTTACTCACATCATTGAAATCCCAGTTCCTCCTGGCACTCCTTTGAGGGGAAGCACCAAAGAGTTGCCACCACTGCCATTTTCCTACCTAGGTATTCAAAAAATCCAGAAGTGGTGCCGTGGTGGAGAGGGAGTTGGTGCAACTTTTAGATGATCCTGGGATAGACTAAGCTCTCATTTTCTTCACTATTCTCAGAGAATGGGATGGTTCTATTTTGTTGATAAGAGTTAGAGAGCAGTTTGTAACATTGGCCGATAGATAAATTCAGATCAATTTTTCATTTAAATTTCTGTACTTATACATGTGTATATACAGTAGTTAAACTGTTTCCAAAGTGATTGTTTTCTTTCACATTTCACAGTTGTAACTATTTGCTTTCCATTTTCCACAAATATCAACAAAATAAATGGGGAGGTAGGAAAAACCGTGACTGCTGCAAAGTAATGATATCTAGTACAAAATCAAGTAAGGAAGCCTAAGAAAACATGACAAAAATGCACAGACAGACAGAACAATTCAAGCAGCGACACAAAATAAAAATATGAAAGACTGAAAGGATGCTCAGAGCTATATCCTTCAACCTTAAGCAACCATAACAAGGAGTAAAATGAAAAATAATATTTTTAACCTTCAAAAAATACACTCAAAATGCTGCTTTTAAAACCATTCCCTGTTTTGCCTGGGAAGGTCAAACTTAAAAATGCACAAAGGTTCAAAATATCTTAGGACATTTTGTTTCTCCCCATCCTTGCTTTTAGTCAAAATTGTATGGTAATAAAAAACCTTCTCCAGACTAACCCTTTGCTGCTGTACATGTATAAAGCTGAAAAGCAGGATAGTTCCACAATCCAGTTTATTTATCTATTTAGAGAGATGAAGTGCCATTTTTTTCTCAGGCATAAGCATGGTTCAGAGGAGCATCTGGAAGTACTAGAAATGACAAATTTTGCCCATAGTTGTTAACATGACAGGTGATGATAGTGATGGTCCACACCGCAACACAAAAACACTTCTTTGCAAGCACATTCTGCTATTTTTCTGCATATTGAAAGGAGGAAATGGGATCAAATGAATATAATCTTCTGTACGAAACAGGAGAGGGCAACATCAAAAGACCTCTTCAGAATTTAGAGACTAAGGGGCGAAAAGGATGGGCAGGAAAAAGTGTCTTGAAGTTGTCTTTTCTGAAGCAACACTAAAACCCCACCAAACGCACCACCGGCTCCCAAGGCAGCTGGATTGCTCATGTTATGACCACATGACATGGCTTCAAGTCAGGAAGAAGCGGGAAAAAACTGCTTCTTTTTGAAATGGGTTTCCTCTGCATAAGGGCACTTTTCTGCTGGTTCAAGGCATGTGTCATCTAAACACCACACCTTCAAGCCAACCTGAAAGCACCTCTTTTTGCCTTTCTGTTTAGCCCCATAGACATTTTAGTCAAGAATATCAGTATGCAAAGGGATCTTATGGCACCTTTGAAATTAACTGTGTGAAAGAAGTTGTAGCACAGGTTTGCTCTATTTCCTCCCTGCATCTTAAGAAATAGACCAAGTCTACAAAGATTATGCTATAACTTGTTTCACTCAGTCTCAATGGTGCTACAAGATCCCTTTGCATACTTTTTCAGAAATAGGTTTTATTATTTCAGCAACAATCCAAACTTCTTCTAACAGGAAAAGGAGGTCAAACAGAATCCAACTCGAAAGAATACAAGCATAGATCTAAGTAAGTAAGGGGAAGATAGAGACATAGCTTCTGAAAGATTATCTTTTTCTTAGCCTGTGTCTTGTTGTGTATCCTTGTGAATTGCCTTCCATTGATTTCTTTTAGCTTCACCACTTTTTAAGAAGCATCTCATTTAACAACAGTGCTGGGGAAAAGGTTTCCTTTGATCAGAAGGGGCAAATAGAAGCTGGTTTCGATATTATCAACTGGGTGTCATACCCAAATCAGTCCTTCCTAAGAGTTAAGGTGGGGAAGGTGGATCCCAATGCTGCCCCTGAAAAGCTGTTAAGCATTTCTGCAAATGATATCATCTGGCCCAGGATATTTAACCAGGTAGGCTCTGTATGCATTTCATCATGCATGGAATCAAGTCCCTTTTAAAAAAGAAAATCTGGCTGAATCTTGGTGCTAAAACAGCTGGAAGCCATGATTCATTTCTGACTTTTAGTGCAGATTCCAAATCAACTGTCTGAGTTTTTCAACCTATTCTGCTTATAAAATTAAAAACTTTTCATAAGTCTTTTCAAGATTGCAATAAATCTGAAAATAAATTTACTGACCCAATGACATAGACTGTACCCAATTCCCATGTGTAATAGTTTCCTTGAAGATTTTAAGCACATGAACAGCACAGGTTTCATCACACAAAAGTGAAACTAGGTCTTCTTCTTGATATGGGACCAGAATTTTCAGCACAGCCATGTAACAAGAACAACCCTTCAGTCCGCATGGTTTGAGAGTGTTTATTTAAGGCCGGAACAGATTAGGGATTCTTTTCGTGTACTGACCAGTCCACTGCTCAACAGTTTCCCTTCCTTAGCTTGCCAGAGTGGTCTCAAGGGTGGTGCTGGAGCCTGCACAGCTTATACTGCCAAAGGACTTCAACATCCACATTGCTTGTCAGACATGTCTCAGGATTTCATGTCTGCCATGATAACCATGAGTCTGCCCCAAATGGTATGTGGCTCAACTAATGATGCAGGAAAACTCTAGAACTTGTTTTCTGAGCAGGGTGAGAGGGTGGTGATCTGGGAATGGAGGAGCTTTCTACTGTTTCATTACCTTGATCAGATGACTTCTTGGTCAGGTGTAAATTTGCTGTGAGCCTCTGCAGGGTTAGGGGAATCTTTAAAATGGAAGTTTATGAATCTGGATGGATTCATGATGGCTCTTGGGGAATTTTATGCTGCCTTGGGAAACAATCCTGTTAAAGCCGTGGTTGGTTGCTGGAACTGGGTTATGACCAAGGCAGGGGACACAATCACTCATAAGCGTTCCTTCTTATGAAGTAGAGCTAAACCAGTTTTCTAAGGAGTTTTCTAAGGAGCTGGCAGCAATGAAGCAAGTTTGATAGAGATTAGAGTGAAACTGGCAGAAAACTCAGTCTGACCTAAAACAGGCTAAAATATCTCTGAAGGCTAGATCTTCTAGATGGGACAATTTGAGTGGTCAGGGATCTGTTCCAAGATGGCCCAAACAGCAATTTAAACCAGCCTAGTCTCTTGGATATGCTATGGCATGGATGTAACTCCAGTGCTTGTAACCTTGGCCCCTGCTTGTCTAGTGCTGATGGATACTTTTCAATCTGTGCAGCCTAGATCATGTCCCTTTTTTAAAACTTGGCTGAATCTTTGTGCTAAAACAGCTAGAGGTCATTATTCGGCTCTGACTTTTAGTGCAGCCTAAGGATGTGGAGAGGCAAGAGCTACAACTTGTGTGCTGTACTCTTGACCTTCCTGGTTTATTAAACAGTCAAGAGAGGGACTAGCTGAGTGGTAAAGGGACTGATGAAGGCTTCTTTACAACAAAGCAGGTTCCTAATGTACTCCAAGGGGGTTGTGTTAAGACCTTTTTTGGGAGGAGAAAACCTTCCCTGGATCATAATATACCGGATAACTATAGGTCAACGGATAGGCGGTGTTCCTTCGTGCGGTAATATGGGTGATTTCCCCCATTCCATTTCCACCCGGCCCCCTTCCATTATGCCCCAATCTCATACCCAGGGCCTGTGTGATAAACTCCTGTGTTGCAAGAATTCCATTAGCTGCCATTTCCAGACACAATTCAAAGTGCTGGTGGTGACCTATAAAGCCCTATTAATAGCTCATTAGAGCTTTAAGATCTGCTGGAGAGGCCCTTATTTCTATCCCACCACTTTCTCAGGCTCATTTGGTGGGAATAAAAGAGGGTTCGTTCTAAGTAGATGCTCCCAGTCTTTGGAACTCCCTCCCTTTAGAGACTAGGAATCCATCCACACTGAACAAGTAATCTAATATTACAGTGCTTTAACAGCTATGGCTCAATTCTATGGATTTCTGGGAATGGTCATTTGTTGTGGCACCACAGGTTTGTCATTTCCAGAATTCCCTAGCATTGAGCCATGGCAGTTAAAGCAGTATCAAACCAAATTATTTCTGTAGTATGGATGCAGCCTAGGATGGTTCCTTCCTTTTATCAGCAACTGAAAATATATGTGTCACCAGGCTTTTGGAAATGAATTATTATTATTATTATTATTATTATTATTATTATTATTACATCTTACCAGCCTTTTCTCATGGATCAATGATGAGATTAATTACATCAGTTGAAACACATCAATTAAAATATTTAAAATTTAAAATTACAAAGAAGACATATACATATTAAATCAATCCACATTTAAAATTCATTTAAGATTCACAATTTTAAAATCATATGGTTAAGCCTGCTGGAAAAGACTGATCTTCAATGCTGTTTTAAATTTGGACATGCTGTGCTTTTTTATGTTTTATGGACCCTTTAATCATTTAATGCATTTTAATGTTTGCTGCTTTAACCTGGAAAATTGTTTACTTGCTTATTGGATACCTTTATATTTATATTTATATCAAAATGTTCATATAGTTCTTCATCTGTCTTGTTTTAGATATGTTGTTAGACACTTTCAGCCCCATTGTTTGGAGGAAGGCAGCATATAAATGAATGAATGATAGTGATGATGATGATGATAATAATAATAATAATAATGATAATGATAATTATTTATATCAAAACATTATCTTTCCATTTTGTCACAGTTACAGCCCATTTCTCTGTGTCATAAAACGTGTAACCCAGGCTATGTTAAAATTAAGATCGAAGGGAAGCCATTCTGCTGCTATGACTGTTCCCCATGTCCAGAAGGAAAGATTTCAAATCAAGAGGGTAAGATATACTTTATGCATGAGCTTATCACACAAAGAAATAATCTGTTTTACCTCTTCCACCTTCAGTTCAGGATGTGGAATGCCCCTGGATGTTATCAGACCTAAATCACCACTGATTTTGCCGCAATGCTGCTTCCTAGATGCATTCCAGGTTGAAGCCTTGCGCAGCTGGCCATTTTTTGAAGTCAGAAAGTCTGTGAATTCAAAAAAGTGCTGGCTGAGCAGGGTGTCAACCTGGATACATCTGGGTGGCTTCATCATGGCTAGATCAGTGGTGATTTAGGGCTGATAACATCCAGGGGCATCCCAGATCCTGAATTGAAGATGGAAGAGGTAAAACAGATTATTTCTTCATGTGATAAGCTCTGTAGACATTCTAGTTGTTCGTTAAAATAAGTAAATACATAGCATTATTTAGTTATTGACATTTCAAGATGTAACAGTAGATGAAGAATGTCCATGGAAGGAACTTCTTCAGATGAAGACAGTTAATCAGATGAACAATGAGCCATCACTGGGAAAAAAAATTCCTGAATCCAAGCCCCCCCCCCCCCCGCAAATGTGTGAAGATAATATAAACATACCTTCCAAAGTTTCCAGCTACCAAAGGTAGGTTTTTCTTCTAAAGATAATTTTGTTTTTTGTTTCTTCTCAGATATGAAGGACTGCTTCAGTTGTCAAGAAAATCAGTATCCAAACAACCTGAAGAACTTATGCATTCCCAAAAAAATTAGTTTTCTGTCTTATGAAGAAACTTTGGGGATCGTTTTGGCCACTCTTGCAGTTGTCTTTTCTCTCATCACAGCTTTTATGCTTTGGATCTTCATTAGATATTCCGACACTCCCATAGTCAAAGCCAACAACCGCAACCTCAGCTACACTCTCCTCATTGCCCTCTTGCTCGCCTTCCTCTCCACTTTCCTGTTCATTGGACAGCCTCAGAAGGTGACCTGCCTCCTTCGGCAAACAGCTTTTGGGATAATCTTCTCAGTGGCTGTTTCTTGTATATTGGCCAAAACCACCATTGTTGTTCTAGCTTTCCTGGCCACCAAACCAGGATCCAGGTTGAGGAAATGGGTGGGAAGGAGACTAGCTAGTTCCATTGTTTTTTCATGCTCCCTGGTTCAAGTCACAATTTGCACTGTGTGGTTGACAACCTCTCCCCCTTTTCCAGATATTGACCAGCACTCCCTGAGGGAAGAAACTGTACTAGAATGCAATGAAGGCTCAACTGTCCTGTTTTATTGTGTCCTGGGATTTATGGGCTTGCTAGCCATTGTCAGCTTCACTGTGGCTTTCTTAGCCAGGAAGTTGCCTAGCAGTTTTAATGAGGCAAAATTTATCACCTTCAGCATGTTGGTCTTCTGCAGTGTTTGGTTGTCCTTTGTTCCAGCCTATTTGAGCACCAAGGGGAAATACATGGTGGCTGTGGAGGTTTTTTCCATCTTATCCTCCAGTGGTGGTTTACTGAGCTTCATTTTTACTCCAAAATGTTTCATTATTTTGGTATTCCCTGAATTAAATAAGTCAGCACAGCTGATAAGGAGGGGAGGGGTAGAGTCAAATGTCATATAAAATCATGTCAGTACATACCTCTGTGTCCCATTTTAAGCAATACGATTCCAATAAGCTTCCAGTCACAATTGCTGTACATGTATGTTTGTGTGTCAAGGTTAGTCATATTGTTAAAACGATGAAAACACTATCAAAATTAAAATAAGTTTTAAAAAATTAGGACAGATGGGATGAGTCGAGGAAAGAATCAAGAAAGCAGGATTGAAGGCTGAGTACAGGTTGGATGAAGACAAGGGATACTCAAGCAGCAATAAGCACCAAATGACCAACAACATCCAGCAAAACTCTTTCCAAAAATTCCCACTTACAAAAACTAGCAAATGAATACTCTCCACCCCTCCTCCTCTAAATAAACTGTAACTAGATGGCAATACTGAGATGAGCAACTATACGCTCTTCTATACTTATCAAACAACATTTTCCTAATCTCACCTTGTTTGGGGCTTTCCTCACTCCTTTAGCTAATTTATTTATTCCTGTTGGAAAGATGAGTTGTTGTTTTAACATTTAACATTTCTAGGATTGTGAACATGATTGTGGCATGATTTGTGGAAGTATTATTGCCCCTTACCAACTCTTATCTTCCAAGATGGATCTACTGTCAATGATACCTCTCTGAAATTTTTCAATAAATAACCAAAACATTAAAAACTCCTGCTTTGAAATGTTTAGTGAAAGATTTGCAAATAGAAGTCATTGTCACTTAGCATGTACTCTTGGTAATCTCCATGTACCTTCTGTAAAATGAGAGAGATAAAGGAGTAAAAAGTTTCAATCAATTTATTTTGCCTACTTCCTTTCCTATCTTAAGATGAATTTTCTGACACAAGAATTTTAGGGGTTTTTGGGACTCAGAGGACTTGGACCCTCAGGTACAGGTGCCACCTGAGGTTGAGACAGGCCCCAGCTCTGCTCTGCCAGGTCCTAGCTCCTTCCTGCCAGCTCCTGTAGAGGTGGCCTAGCCAGGACCCAGCTCTGCTCTCCCAGCCCCAGTGGAGTCTGGGGCTCAGCAACCTGGTCTGGCCCCAGTAGTAGGGCAGGACTCGGAAGATATAGTGGACAATGTTCAGGTCCCTGCCTTTACTCAGAGGAGAGCTGAAAAGCAGGGCTTGAGAAGGTCAAAGAGACTTGCAGAGAGAGCCTCATCAGGCAGGCAGCAGCTGTGATCAGGGAGTTATTTATAACAGGTGACAAATGCTGAGGACTCTTGTCAGATACTATTAGTTCTCCTAAGAGAAGGCTGCTTGGCATCTGACTCCTAGACCCTTGACTGCTTTGGATTCCTAGACCCTGTATTGGACCCGCTGACCACCCTTCTAGATTTTCTGACCTTGGACTGGACTGATATTGTTGCTCTCGGTAACCCTGAAACATGGACTGTTTTTGGCTGACTCTCTTTTGGAGTATATTTGGTTGTGTTTGCTAAGGGTACTGCCTTGGCATCTTGCTGTATATCTTTTGCCAAGGGCTGTCTTATCAGCTGTATCTCCCATCTATACCTTATTCCTTCTTGTCTCAATATCCAAGTTAAAAAATGGAATTCTTTTCTTTTTCTCAACAACTTCAGGGGTACGTCTTTAAATACCTTCAATATTTCTCCTTCATATTCCAGGGGCATCTCATTATGTTTTGTTAAAACTTGATCTCTCACATATTTTCTAACAAAATAAACAATTATGTCTCTTGGCAGCTGTCTTTGAGTTGCAATGTAGAAATTCACTCGGAAGAGCCTATTGATCTTGAATTCAAATGTATTGGGATCTCTTTTCAAACATTTGGCCAAACAAATTATATTTTATCCATCAAATCTTCATCACGTTCTTTGGGAAGTCCTCCAGTTTTAATGCATTTATCCCTGAATTTCTGTTCCCAAACCTCTCCCGAAAAGCCATAGAAACCACTGCACTTCCAGCCAATTGGCAAAGGTACACTCGGCAGGAGGAGGCTTGGGGTGTTTTTTACCCTTGGTGGAAGTGACAGCAAGTGTTTCCTTACCCTTAGGCTAGAGGAGAGAAAAGACATCTACAAAATGACCCCTGAGGATGAGATTGCGGACGTTTGTGGAAAGGTGAGCACCAGGTGGGCTGTCTCCTGGAGTAAAAACTGGAATATCCGATGCCTGACGGTCAATCCACACATCCTGTAGGCCCGGGCACCAGGAATGGCGCTTGATGGCCCAACAAGGCAGGCCAGGGGCTAAGGAGTGCAGTATCCAGTAACCATCCCAGCCCATAGACACAGGCACGTACTCACTGGAGAGGGCAACATGGCTCCCAGAGTGAGCCTTATGGCTCTTTTTCTTAGCATGCTTCCTCTTGTGCTTCTTCCACTTAGCTGACAGATTGGCACCAACTTCCGGCAGGATCAGCCAATGGGGGGATGCAATGGCCCGAAGGGCTTTCTGGGACATGTAGTCCGACAGCTGGCAAAAGGGCTGCCCCTTCTGCCCTGAGGGGCCAATGAGGAGCCCTCCAGCCACTGCAAGGGCTGTTGGGGTGGAAGGGCTCCCAAAAGACAAGGGCAGCAGTGGGCGCTGAGCTCACCATCACAAAAGCCCGGTTAGTTGGGCTGTGTGATTTATCTTGATTCTTGGATTAAGAAACCACTTTATCTTAAAGGGTATTAACAGATTATTAAACTTTGTGTAGTCCAAGAAAAAGAAGCAGTCTTCTACATTTTACAAGAGAAATGGGTGAAAGAAACTCCACTTTACATTATTCAGATCAAAGTTTCATGTGGACTCTTTAACTTTTCAAAACCTGGTCCAGTTTGGAATCTGATTCAAGTTTATAAAATCTCAACAGCTGCAGATGTGAAAAAAAATTTTTTCTTCTTCCCAGCTGGCTGCTTTTCTGCCTGACTTTTTCTGGCTTGGCATTAAAAGATCTAAGGTTTTTCTCTCTGTCCATTAGATGACCTCAAATGATTTCTGCTGAGATGGGATCAATGTGATTTCTTCCTCACTGTTGTAGACAAAGTAAAGACGAATGCATGGTTATCTACCCTATAATTATGAAAATAGCTACTTTCCAACTATTACTCAGGTCTCTAAGACGTGTCAGAGAACAATGCAAAACATGACTGAGTTTCTATTAATACTCCAGGTGTCATTCAGAACAGAAACAGTCATAGTTACATCTGCCTGATTTGTTGCAGTTCTTGCTTGTGATCATTAAGTCAAAGGATCATAGCTGTCACGTTGAGTTTTCCAGGCAAGCAAAATGTTTTGACAATGTTGGAGGATGAACTCATGGCTACAAGGCAGAATGTTGTACAGGATGAAGATTCTGTCCACAACACCAATATTAGTGTTCCTGCCTCAAGTCATCTGCAATAATCCTATTGCTAAATGTGTTACCCGTGATCCTCTTTATATAAAACACAGGCAGTATAATTCCGGAGATATCATCATTGCTGGCATTGTTTCTCAGTTCTACAGATTCTCTGAGCTGATAACATTTAGAAGACATCCTTCAGCAGAACAAAGTGATGAGATCATGTATGGAATAGCCATTTTTAACCATTCTCTAAGATCATAGAAAAGCTTCAAAAAGGCTGGTTTGGTTGACCTTCACTCATTTGGAGAAAGAGAGGCAGAAAAGCATTCAGTCTTTCCATTTAGCCTGTTAGGGTGATGCTTCTTCTTTCTGCTATTGCTGTTACTAATACCACTGTTGGTTTCTACAAATGAATCCCAATTATTCATCCTGATCTCTGAAATTCTATGGCTTTCACTTTAGGATGGGTTAATTGATACTTTAGAAAATCCTATTTAAAAATATGACATCTTGAAAGTGGCAGTTTTGAATGTGAGAGTGTGTAGTAGATGATAAGAGTTATATGTAATATAAATACAGTACTAGTGCAATAAGGTTTAAGTTCATTCCTCCTTTTGATGGGCTGGCAAATGTGAGAGCTGGTTAAAAAAAAAGGACTCTGTGCTTTGAGAAAAAAAGAACACCAAAGCAAGCGATTGTAATACCTTGGCCCAGAGTAACTAACCCTAGATTTCGTGGATTGACTGATTTTATCTTTAAGAAGATCATTCCTGTTCTTTTTAAAGAATAAGCTGAACCCTTGTAATGAAATGCTACTGCTCTCCTTGTGGTTATCTGGCTTTTCTCTGTTTTTCAATAATTATACTGCAAGCCTAAATAACACTCTTTAAGGCATTTCTTGGTAGTGTGGTTAATATGTATAACAGGAAAGGAAAGACTATTTGAATGCATTTGAAAGATGGTTTAAAAATGGGTTTCTTCAATGTCAAAAATTCTTTTGGTAAAAATCTTCATGGTTTGGGAATTATTCTGCATCAGTTCTGTCACCTTCTTGAAACCTTGAGTTTTGGCTATGGCCAAAGTAGTGGCAGATATCGGATAACATTGTTTTGATTTGTTTTTTTCCCTGAGGAAAACTTTGAGCAACAAACCAGAGACTTATGGTCAAGAGTAATGACGGGTGGTATGGAGGTTGGAAGAATTTTTTCTGTTTGGTACACTTGGTTCAAGCTGTCAGATTCCCCTTGGCCTGATTTGTACAATGAGATGTAAAAATCACAAATATGGGCACATTTTAGGTTTCTGCTTCCACCTAATCTTCACTTCAAGTAACCACAAGAAATATACCTCTGTCTCTGATTCTGTGTACCATTACAACTCAATGTGAAGTAATTACGATTATTCCAGAACTAGAGGAAGTGTGAGGATTTACTTTCCAGAACAGCAGGGCTAGCACACTCGTTAGTTCAGAATTCTTTAGCCCTGCTTTAGGTATCACTGAAACTCTTTTTAAAGGGAAAGACTGCATGAAACAGATAACCTATTCCATTCTTAGAGATGAAAGAAACAGTGGGGAGATCCTTTACATCCAAGTGCAGAATCCTATCTACAAGTTGTATTTTGTTTATAAGGAGAATTCAAACTATTTGGCTTCCCTGGGTCTATGCTAGTCAACTACAATGAACTGTTGGTCTAAACTTAGTTTAACATCCTGGTAGTATTGTTGAACGTTTCTTTAACACCTGTCCCCATCCCATTGCAGATGTTTACAGTTGTGAAGGATTTTGGAAGTTTTAGGCTTTCATTTCGGGGGCATTTTTCCTAGAGAGGTTTTCTTTGTGTCTGCATGTGCGTCAGAGCTCCTTGGCTTTGCCCTTGTACCAAATGTAACTATCAACATCAAGTGGAAATACGAATTTTACTCAGTGAAGTAATCTTATTCCCCTTTCTCCTGAAGTAATCCTATTCCCCTTTCTCCTGAAGTAATCCTGTTCTCCTTTTTTTACATCTAACGTGTTAATGCAGCAGAGACAGAGCAGAGACATAGCCATTCATAAGCTCATGCAAATCCACAGGCTGGCATCCTGTTGGTGACCTCTGCATGTGTAAATCCTATTTTGGTTAAGGCACAGAGGACTATTCCCTTACCCTTGCACTCAGTCAACTATTCCCACCTCCTGACAGATGGCAAGCCCAAAAGGGCCTCCTGCTCATGGGGAAAGAGGAAGAGGGAAGCCATTCTGACCATGAAGACCCAACTATTCTGAGCACTTGTAAGAAGGAAAATGTTTGTGCATTCCACTTGATGTCCACTTTCATTTCTCTCCCATAACTGAGCTAAGACCAGCTGCTTCTCCTTGGTGTGCATTGCCTCCATCCTCGTCCCCTTCTCCAATTCTACACAATAGCAGCAGGGACCCCACTCAGCTCTGGGGCAACAGGAGGATTCAGAACTACTTGTACAGAGCTACACACCAATGCAAATAAGTTTGAAGCTATATTTATATATATTATATATATTAGAATGTAAGCCTGAGGGCAGGGAACCGTCTAGTTGAAATAATGATTGTAGGCCGCTCTGACAGCTTTTAGAGCTGAAGAGCGGGGTATTATTATTATTATTATTATTATTATTATTTGAACACTGTGCATCTCTCTGTGTCCATCTAGGTTCCCAATCAGAGGAGTAAAAGAGTAAAAGATCACAGTTCCAGTTCCCATAATTCTTTCCCAAATTCACACTACTTGTATGCAAAGCCAGCCAGCCACAATATTATATTAAAATATGTTAACTAACAATTTCTGAAGCAGGTAACATGTTCCCACAGGATCTAAATCTCTTTATAGGTATTTTTATCAAAACTACCAGCATATACTGGCCTTGGCATTTGCCATCGAGGAGATCAACAGTAATCCCCTTCTTCTACCCAATATCACCCTGGGCATCCATGTCTTTAACACCTATTTCTCACCAAAATGGAGCTACCTTGCCACAATGAAACTTCTCTCAACCCATGACAGATTCATTCCTAACTACAGGTGTGATTCTCAGACCAACATAGCTTCTGTTATAGCTGGGCCTAATCCTCAATTCTGTCACTCTGCAGCAACCGTTCTGCAACTTTACAAGCTTCCACAGGTAAGCTTTTGCTCATGTTTTTTAGGAGTCCAAAAAGTCACTCACCCCCACCCCTTTTGCTATTTATAGTCTCTTTTTGCAGTCTTAGGATATAAACCAGTAAGTGAAAAAGAAATGTTGAGAGAACCTTAAATGCTGGTGATAGATCACCACCTGACCAAGGAGACAATTATTTGGGTTTATTTGGAATTTTAAAGAATATACCTTGCAGGTATTATTTTATTCTTAGGTGCTGGTCATTTGAATAGAGGTGATTGCACCATTTCTAAATTTTTCATGGTCACTGTTAAACAAAAATACAAAGGAAAATCTGACTGGATCTCCCAAGGAGAGTCATATCAAAAGGCAAAGTGAGGCAGTTGCCTCAGGTGACATATGAGAGACAGCAGTAAGTTTCAGCCAGAGAATAATGGGTGCTGCTCAATATTAATCAAGTGACTATTCCTTATTGCTCAGGACATTTTTCAATTACTTGCATGGACATTCATCATCCTGGGGCCACAGATCAGGTTAAGTTTTGCATGTTAATTTAGAATAAAATTAACAAGGACAAGGTAAAAGAAGAAAAATAAATCATAAATCACACCTAGTCTTTGTAAGTGCTCACAAAACATTGTCAGGGAAAGGTTCTAATAATGCACGATTATTTTTTAAAAAATCCTACATGAAAATATGTTTCATGATTCAAAAGTCCTAGGGACAGAATGTTCCAGAGATGACACCCAATGAATTCCAAACTTTGTTTCTCTTTCTTTTTTTTATTATGTTCCAACCTACATAAATGTTTACATACATACATAAATGACATACATACCACTTTCACCATTCCCCCTCCCCACCTAAACATACACATATAAACCCACAGTAACAACCAGTTACACACATAAGACTTCCTTTCTCTCTTTATTGTTAAAATATATCTGTATTCCTTATTAATCACCTTTAAAACTTCAAAGTATTGTTAAACATTCCTTCTCTACTCTGAATTAATATTGATCTACCAAGTTAAATTATGCACATAATATTTTCCCTCTTTGTGACTGCATACATTTCAAAATAGCATGCCTATATTGTCTAAAGGTAGATCAAATACACATATAAATACACATCACCCCTTTGCTCCTTTATATAATCAAATACCAGATGCCAATTTTCTTGGATATTCCCAATTGTTTTATTTTGTAGAATTTGGGTAGTTTTATCAATTTCTATTATTTCTATTAATTTCCTTATCCACTCATCTTTACTGGGATGTTTGTTTTTCAAAAAAGATGCCAAACTTTTCAGACAAAGAAAGCAGAGTCCTATTGTTAGTTTGAAGTGAAACACATCCATTTAATCAAAAGGATTTATTTCATCTTGGGTCACCATTTAACAATTCATTCAATGGGTATACTCTAGCTGGGACTGAACAACCGTATTTAGACCAAGATATTAATTATGCCAAAATCTAATAACTATACAGGATGTACATAATCCATCATCAATCCAAGTAAGGCTTTTCATATGTGACATAAATATTTTCTTTTTGGAATGTGTTTTCCAATATTCTCATTTTCTCCACTTTCCTTAGCTGATATATGGATCTACCCCAATGGTGAATAATAATACAGAGGCTGCTTTTTTCTACCAGATGTTTCCCAATGAGTACTATCAAAATAGTGGGATTCTCCAGTTGCTGTTGTATTTCAAGTGGACCTGGATTGGGGTGATTTTTATAGAAAATGACAGTGGTGAAAGGTTTGTGCAGAATGTGCTCCTCATGTTTCCTCTAAAGGGTGTTTGTTTTGATTTTATCAAATCAGTACCTAGAGATTCTTTTTCTTCAGATATTTGGAATATGGTAACTAGCAATTTTGAAATATATAAGTTAATCATGAATAGCAATGCTACAGCTGTGATCATACATGGAGAAAATCAGATGATGATCATTCTTAGAATGCTACACTTGATTCCAGATTACGTGGGCATTCCAGCAAATAGAAAAGTCTGGATTCTGACTGCTGAGATGGAATTCACATCCCTTCCCCTTCAGAGAATGATCAGCTTAGAGTCCTTCCACGGTACAATATCCTTTGCTGTTTCTTCAAAGGAGGTATCAGGCTTTCAGAAATTTCTTCAAGCAAGGAATCCTATTTCAGAACAAAACGACAGCTTGATGAGGATTTTTTGGGAACAGGCATTTCAATGTTCTTTCCCAAGTGCTACTTCAAATGAGAATTTTGGAAATAGCTGCACTGGAGAGGAGAAATTAGCAAGTCTTCCTAGTTCTGTGTTTGAAACGGATATGACCGGCCACAGCTACAGTGTCTACAATGCTGTCTATGCAGTGGCACATGCTTTGCAAGCCATGCATTCATTGAATGTTAAACACAAAAGAATGACAAATGGTATGGGAGTGATGCTTCAGAATAATCAGTTGTGGCAGGTAATGTCTTCTGTGCATAATGCAGGAGTGTTGTGCAAGTTACCTTTTAGATTTGTTCCTCTGCTTTGTTTGCATCATGCCTATACCTGTCCCTAGATATTCCAAACTAAATAGAATACAGTGCATATGTCTTGTGGGCATTTCAGGAGCCCTATGTGTGCTTTGTTTTCATAGAATCATAGAATCATAGAGTTGGAAGAGACCACAAGGGCCATCTAGTCCAACCCCCTGCCATGCAGGAACTCCCAATCATAGCATCCCCGACAGATGGCCATCCAGCCTCTGCTTAAAGACCTCCAAGGATGGAGACTCCACTACACTCCGAGGGAGTGTGTTCCACCGTCGAACAGCCCTTACTGTCAGTTCATCATAGCTATGTGTGTAACAAGATATTTAAAACTGCATAGAATGTTGTGTGTCAATTCAGACATGACAAACACATTTCACTTATGCCCACTAAGCTGGAAACCTTGGCACACCAATGTATGAAGAAAACTGTTTCCCAAAGTGAGACATATCTGCTCCACTGAAGAAATTTGCCAGAAAACCATTCCTTCCAGAATTATTATTTTTTAAATATTGTAGATGTGATACAAACTAAAATGACCCAAAATCAGGTCAGCGTGAATCTATATATGATCATATCAGCTCATTTAGTATTGGCTAAACATTGGAAATCCAAAGTAGCTCCTACAATAGAAGAATGGAAGTTAAGTGTTTTTGAGTTTCTGATAATGGATAGACTGACCATGTATTCTACAGGGAAAGCAACCCAAGAATATGAAAATAAATGGGCTGAAAAATTGTGGTACTAAAATATGATACAGATATAAACACAGTTCAAATGTAATAGCTAATAGAAGTATGAGCCAATTATTTATTTATTTATTTATTTATTTATTTATTTCTATTTCCCACCTCTCCCACTGGATTGAGGTGGGATTACAACAAGTTAAAAATACAATCAATATCACATCAATACAACAACAGCATAATAAGTTGTTACTATTTACTAATGTCCACACTGGATAAAATAGATTGAACATATCTTTTATTTAAGAGTGTTCAGTCTTGTACAGTATGCACACATTTATATACTCGGTCAATATCTGATAATTATACACATATAAATGTAATTTCTTTCTCCCCCCCCCCCCCTCTATTTTTTCCTTTCCTTTCCTTTTCTTCTTCCTTTTTTCCTCTGCTAATGTGTGTATATGTGTGTGTGTGTGTGTGTGTGTGTGTGTATGTATATGTTTTTATAGTATTAGACGAATGTTATTTATCTATTTTTGTAAGTAAATAGGAATGGTGTATATAATGCTGATAAATGTATTTGTTTTAATGCAAAGAAATAATAAAAATAATTATTTTTTAAAAAAAGAGGGGGGGAATTTACTACAAAACAACCAGGGGATATATATTGTGTATTCCGGCATGGCAGGGGCTTAGACTGGATGACCCTCATCCTTTCTTCCAACTCTATGATTCCATGACCTCCTTTACAGAGGGTTTCCTTCTCATATCATTGCCAGTAAGGGAATAACTAACTTTCCAAAAATTATCTTCTCTGTGTAAAAGACCAGCAAAGCAATATAAAAACATAAGTATGAAAAGGGATACTGGAGCAAAGAGGCATTGGAGTATCTGTCCTCAGGTTCTCCAACTCTGTTCTCTACTCGTTTAAATCTTACTTGTCAGATAAATCTTTAGCAGAACTGCAAGGGTGGCCAGACTTCCTCCTCTGTTCCCTTATCTGTTGGAGTTCCCCAGGGCTGTGTCCTGGGTCCCCTTTTGTTTTCTCTATACACATTGTCCCTAGGTAAACTCATCAGTTCTTTTGGTTTCTCCTATCATCTCTACGCCAATGACACTCAGATGTATCTTTCCACCCCTGACCTTTCACTGGGGCTTGAAGAGCAAGTTTCATCTTGTCTGGCTGCTATCTCTCAGTGGATGCAGCATTGGCGCTTGAAGCTCAATATGTCTAAAACAGAGCTTCTTGTCTTTCCACCTAAGCCTACCCTTCAGACACACACATTTTCTTCAACTTTTAAGGACGACTGAGCGATGTTTGAGGCAGATATGAAAATCTTCATAGTCTACAATGGAAGGAATACCCCACCACCATGACAAGTGCCCCTCTAATGAACTCTCTAAAACTGTAGAATCCTCCTGTGAATAAGTTGCCCTGTATATTTCTCAGAAAGCAATTTCATTCACAGTCTCTGGCAAGAAAGAGAAAAAATCCTGAATGTCTAAGATTTCTTAATGTTTAAAAGGATATGATGAGTGCTACTGTCTAGGTCACCATGAACCTGTGGTTCCAACATGGCACAAAAGGTATAGCAGGTTATAGGTGATCCATAACTGTTTGTCAGTGGAACACACTTGCTTGGAGTGTAGTGGAGTCTCCTTCTTTTGAGGTCTTTAAACAGAGACTGGATGGCCATCTCTCGGGGATGCTTTGATTGAGAGTTCCTGCATGGCAGGGGACTGGGTGACCCTTTTGGTCTCTTCAAACTCTATGATTCTATTATTCTATGATTATGTGATTGGGAATGATATGGACTTTGCATTCATAACTCTGGTAGGCCTTATAAATTTACAGTCCTGCTTTGTTATCTGTCATCCAACTGCTTCAGTGAGAGGATAGAATAGTGTTTTAAGGTCTTCGTTACATACCATTCTTCAATGATATGTAAAAGAGACTTGTTTCTATCACACTTTTCCTTCCAATGTCTTTTATTTAGAAAATAGACATTACTATAAGCCAGGAGCTGCATGGATTGTCTTTTCCTTTCTACAAGTCTCTGAGAGGTCATGTAGTATGGATTGCAGATCAGAACTGGCCCTTTCTTATTTTTATAAAATCATCAAAATTTTCCTGAAGTATTGAGTTGCCTCCTATTTGAAGAGTGACTCCTTTGAAAGTGTGAGTGGTTTCTCCTATCTACTGACTAAATCAACTCTGTCCAGAACTCTTTTCAGTTGGGGGGGATGCTCAACAATCAACTGCACTTCAAAGTAGACCTGGGTCAGACTTTGGACTATTCCTTTGAAGGAATGGATCGAACTTGTAAATGGACAGATCCATATTGTCTACAAAATAATTTTTATTGAAATTCACTTATGATGTACAGAACAAAGAAAGAGAGAAAGAAAGAAAGAAAGAAAGAAAACAAGAAACAATAACGTAGCACACATAAAAAATACACAGACAAAAAAGTTTTTTACAATGACTAAAATAAAAACCAAGACTAACAAAGTTTCCCCTTCTCCACCCTATACCGCTGGGCGTCCCCCACAAAACTAACTGCATACTTTCATGTCTAAATTACTCCTTAAACTTTATTTTAGTAGTTTATCGCATTAACAAATAAGCCGGCTTACTTCTTCCATCTTGAATTCAGGATCCGGGATGTCCCCGGATGTTATCATACCTAAATCCATGCCGATCTAGCCGGGATGCTGCCATTTGGATGCATCCCCAGACTTTGAAAACAAGCTGGTTGAGCGAGGCTCTGGCCCCAGATCCATCTGGCAGCAGCATCCTGGCTAGATTGGTGGCCCCAGATCCTGAATTCAAGCCGGAAGAGGTAAAATGGCTTATTTGTTAATGTGATAAACCCTTAGCATACATGTGTGTGTATTCTTTTTTACCACACAGAAAAGAATTACTATTTAAATATCAAAATCTTGTCTCAACATAATTTATTAAAGCCTGCCAGGTATATATGTATGTTTGTATTAAGGTTCCCTTTAACTGATTTGTTAATTTATCTGATACTGCAAAGACCAGTAATTTATGCATCCATTTTCAACATTTGGGGTTATCTTCTCTTTCTGATATTTTGCATAGCACATCTTTGCTGCTGTAATCATATAACATAGTAAACCTCTTTTTTCTCTTTCCATTTTCCACCTCTAAATCAGGCATATTTAAGAAAAAATAATTCCAGAGCAAATGTTATTTCTGCTCTCAAAATCATCCTATGATTTTTAGCCAATACTTTTTTGCTTTTTGATACATCCACCATTGATGATAGAATTATTTTGCTGTTGTTAACTGCCCTCAAGTTGATCTTGGCTTCCAGGAAGATCTCTGGCTTGATCTGCTCTAGGACCTATTTCTTTGTCTTCTTGGCCATCCACAGGATTTTCAGCACTCTTCTCCAACACTACATCTCAAATGCATTTATTTTCTCCCTATCTGCTTTCTTCACTGTCCAGCTCTCACATCCATACATGGTAATAAGAAATATGACGGCTTATATGATTCTAACTTTTGTGCTCAATTGTATATATTTGCATTTTAGAATCTTTTCTGATATTGTAGAATATTTCAAGTGATTAGTACTATGATTACATGTATACAGATTTAAAGGGGAGCATTGTCTACCTTCTGAAAAAAAAATCTGTGTTCCAGCATACCTTTGCTAATTGCCTTCTTTTGATTCCTTTTAGCTCCACCACCATCTAAGAAGTGTTTCATTTAACAATAGTGTCAGGGAGAAGGTTTCATTTAATCAAAATGGAGAAATGGATGCTGGTTTTGATATTATCAACTGGATCACGTTCTCAAACATGTCCTTCCTAAGAGTTAAAATTGGAAAAGTGGAGCCCCATGCTCCCGAAGAGAAGCTGTTAAGCATTTTTGAAAGAGACATCACCTGGCCCAGCATGTTTAATCAGGTGAGACCACATTTAAGGCTGAAGGTATGACCAAGGCTCTTCTTTTTCATACAGCAATTCACATCTGATGCTAAAATCCTTGCATCAGTAGTTGGCATGAAGAGTTTTCTATATGAACTGCACTCACCCCAATTAAGGGGGAATGTTATGCCCACCTCTGACACCAAGTTTCTCATTGGGATGTTGAACATGGGTAGATGAACAGGAGAAGCTCAGGGGCAAAAGATTCTAGTAATATGTTCAGAAAGCTCACAGTATTCCAAATGTTCTGGAAGCAAAACCAATACATAACCATTTTGGAATTGTGTAGCAAATCAGGGGGGGAAATAATGTTTTAAAAACTTCTTCTCCCATTTATTGACAGACGCAGCCCATTTCCTTGTGTAATGACAACTGTCGTCCAGGCTACAGTAAGATAAAGGTGGAAGGGAAGCCATTTTGTTGCTATGACTGTCTTCCATGTCCTGAGGGAAAGATTTCAAATCAAGAAGGTAGGATGCATAGGATATAAATGTTTTTAAATACAGTATTAGGTATGTTGCAAATTATGGACATGCTCAATGGATAGAATAGACCTAGTTGTGTTAACTTTATTGCTTATATAATAAATTGGAGACCTATTTCTCATTGACATTTTGTCAGGAAAACAGAGAAATCTGCCCTGACACAATCCAATAATTATTTGAGGAGAATATCAACTTAGCATTGAGGAATCAAGCTATATGCATAACTCATTACCACTTATGAATTCATTAGTGTTTAATTCGTTACTGCACTAATTTATTCATTAATGTTAACTGCTCATTACTATCATGTACTATAAATAAGTTTATCCTGTAAAAATCCTTTGTTTTCTTTTCCAGATATGGATGACTGTTTGGCATGCCAAGAAGACCAATATCCAAACAATGGAAAGGACCAATGCATCCAGAAAGATATAAGTTTCTTGTCTTATGAGGAAACTTTGGGGATCAGTTTGAGCACTCTTGCAATCGCCTTTTCTTTCATCACGGTTTTGGTATTTGGGATCTTCCTTAAGTACTCCAACACTCCCATAGTCAAAGCCAACAACCGCAGCCTGAGCTACACTCTCCTGATTGCTCTCTTACTCTCCTTCCTTTGCACGTTCCTATTTGTTGGCCAGCCTCAGAAAGCCACCTGCCTTCTTCGACAAACTGCTTTTGGGATCATCTTCTCAGTGGCTGTTTCTTGCATATTGGCCAAAACTATCACTGTTGTTTTAGCTTTCTTGGCTATCCAGCCAGGGTCCGGAATTAGGAAATGGGTGGGGAGAAGACTGACCAGCTCCATTGTCATTTCCTGTTCCCTTATTCAAACTATGATTTGCACAGTGTGGCTGGCAATCTCTCCTCCATTCCCACATTTAGACAAACACTCCATGTCTGAAGAAATGGTACTGGAATGTAATGAAGGTTCAAATGTCTGGTTTTACTCTGTCTTGAGCTTCATGGGCTTGCTAGCCTTTTTGAGTTTCACTGTGGCTTTCTTATCCAGAAGGCTACCAGACACTTTTAATGAAGCCAAATTTATTACTTTCAGCATGTTGGTCTTCTGCAGTGTCTGGATATCCTTTGTTCCAACCTACTTGAGCACCAAGGGGAAATACATGGTGGCTGTGGAGGTCTTCTCCATCCTAGCCTCCAGTGGTGGTTTATTGGGTTGTATTTTTTCTCCAAAATGCTTTGTTATTTTGGTGCACCCTGCACTAAACAAGCAGGAGCAATTGATAATACGAAAAAGAAAGAGAAACTAAGCTTATATAACTTCAGTTAGTCAGAGGTAAATTCAATATTTCAATACAAGCAGTGGGATGTAGCCAATTGTGACTGATTGATTGCTTTAATCAATAGCCAATAAAGAGTTGGTTTAATCAAATGACAAACACAAAAGGCAACATCATATTTACATTATGTCTGTATGAAAATGTAGCAATTTTCTGCAGTTTTGATTTGTATGTACATATGCCTTCTCCATTTACCTTGTTAAGGGGAAATCTACTGGGGATGCAATACATGCCCAAAGGAGCAACTACAACAAATTCTTATGGCCCCCCACCAACCAAAACTCCACTGGGCTTCCAGCATATTCTCAGCCTCAATATTTTTTGGAGAAAAACTCAATAGGCATCTTGCTTTCTATTCTAACTGTGCAGCTCACTGCCACAACCTGAAATGATGAGTCCAAGCTTGGATGGCTTTAAAAGGACAATAGAACAAATAATCATGAAAGTGAAATTCCCAATGGCTACAATTAAGGATGCCACCAGTATCAAAAGCAACATATCTCAGTATGTCAGTTATTGATGACCAGGGGAAAGAGTGTGGTGTTAGACTCAGGTCTTGCTTGTGAGATTCCCATCGGGAACTGGTTGGACACTGTATAATCAGAATGATGTACTAGATAAGCCTTTGGCATGAGCCAGCATGCCTTTTTGTAGCCTTATGTTGTTGGTAGGAAGTATAAGTGTACAGTCAGTCTGAATTCTAGATTGGAAGATGACCATGAAATAGAAAACTATGTTGGAAATGCATTTTCTGAAATATTAATAAATTTGTGATATCTTGTTCAAGCTATCTAAAAGGTTTTGTGAATTTATTCTGGATGCAGAGGACGTTCAAACTGGAAGAATATTAAATTTTTTGGTAAGGATATTCACTAATTATTTTATTTTTGTGCAGCCAAAGAGAAAGCTATAATCTTCATGAGTTTGCAATGCATAAAAGACTTTGGCTTGTATCTGGTTTCTTCTGCCACTAAAGATTCCATTTGACTCATGCTCAACTTATGGTGTACTTGGACTCCTAGATTCTTTTCACATGTAGTCTTGTTCAGCCAGGTGTCCCCCATCCTCTATCTGTGCATTTCATTTTTCCGCCCCAAGTGAAATGCAGAGATATAGGATGGTGGACACTTGGCTGAACAAGACAACATGTGATAATCTCAGGTGTGTGACCATATGAATGGTCCAATCCGCCAATAATGGGTTGAACAGAGACAATGGACTCTTAAACATGGGAGGCTTCCTGTGAGTAAATCACCGTGAAATTGTCAGAAATCGTGAATAAGTGTGATCAGGGTTCACACCCCCACACACTTCTCCCATCAGTAAATTATCATGGAGACATCAGGGCTCACTTCTCCTGTGAGTAAAGCCTCCTTGGAGTCACAATTTGGCAATAACACGATCTTCCATTATTGACAAATGGTGACTCCTTTTATGATTTCTGACAATTTTGTGGCAATTTACTAATGGGAAGCCTCCCATGTGATAAAGTCCAATGACTTCCTGGCATGCTACAGTTATTATAACATTGGTTTTCACACTTATTATAACACCCCAGTCTCATGAAGATGCTCTTACTCAGTTTAAATATCTCTTTTCTAGTTCCCAGCCTGCACACAGCACATTCCAAAACTCCCTCCACCATTCATATGGTCACCCACCCACCCTGGCCTTAGGCAACATTTCCTGTTTTCTTTGTCCCTCATTGATCATAGCTAAAACTGAACTTGTCACCTCATCACCATACCCACAAATTTGGCATTATTATGGCTATTTATACAGTCCGATTACAAAGGTCTTTTCTGGGCCTCACTTCATTCCATGCATTTGAGGCAGTAGACCAAGGGGCTGTACAGACCGCCCTGAAGGGGTGGTCTGCAGCTGCTCATTTTTGCCCCACACAGAGGCCGCACCAACCAAATGGTGCAGCCTCTGGGAAGCATAAAAAGAACCCGATTGCAGTGGGTTCTTTCTGGGATGCGCCCAGGTCACCATTGGTGCCCTTGCATGCACCAATGACGTGTGGACGGGGTGATGATGTGTGGATGGCGGTGTGGACAGGGGTGATCCATAATGGTGCCGGGGGTGCACAGTAGGGCTTGGGAGCATGCGGACGATCTGCATTCCCGAGCCCTAAAATCGGCCCCAAGCCGGCACTTTGCACCAGTCTGTACTGGGCCCAAGTCTACAAACGCTTATGTTACAATTTCTTTCACACAATCTGAAAGGTACTACAAGAGCCATTCCCAGTTACTTTCACACAAACGGTCAATTACTTTCCCATGTTCCTGTCATGCAGTAGAAACAGACAGTTCTATCTAGCCTAAACTACTATTCCAGGGTGGCTTGGAGTCCAGCCAAAGGTAGGACCACACCCCAAAATGGAAGAGTGAGCCAACAACCCATCCCCACTTGGACCATGAGCTTTGATGGACTGTGTCATGTAACTGTTGGCCATGGAACTAATGAAGGGAAGCATTCATGGACATCACCTTAATTGTTACCAAGGACCTAGTGCGAATCATTGTGGAACTAACTGGAAATAGTAGCCACAGTATTAACATATTCTATGTATATATAAGTGGGAAAGAGTCATGGGACCGCCTCTTCCCGTATGAACCCCCCCCCCCCCACACACACACACACTTCGGTCCTCTGGGAGGAACTGCTAACAGCCCACAGAGCCCTGGTAGCACAGTGGTTAAATGCCTGTACTGCAGCCACTCACTCAAAACCATAAGGTGGTGAGTTCAATACCAGCCAAAGGGCTCAAGCTCAACTCAGGCTTGCATCCTTCCGAGGAGGTCACTAAAATGAGTACCCAGATTGTTGGGGGCAAGTAGCTTACAGTTGTAAACCACTTAGACACTGCTTAGGTGGTATGAAGTGGTATATAAATGAAGCTGTTTGTTTGTTTTTGTTTATGAATACCAGGCTGATGTGGACCTCCCAGAGGGCCTTTTCAGCTATCACCCCAAGTTGTGGGATGACTTGCTGGATGAGATGCATCTCATTTCATCCATTGATGGCTTTTAAAAAGCCTTAAAGACACATCTCTTCCGGCAGGCCTTCCCAGACAATTTTTAACATATCCCGGCTCCAAATCCAGCATTTAGACTTCTTCCAACCTTTTTCCTCCATGATTTCAGCCCACCCATACAGCTCAAGAATTTTTAGGTTTTGATATTGATATGTTTTAACTCATTGCTGATTTAATTTTATTTTAAGGGGTGGGAGGTGGGGATGGGATTGTAATATTTTATTTGTTGTTGTTTTAATCCTGTTGTACCCTGCCCCAATTGCCTCTTCAGAGGGGTGGGCTAGAAATAAAAATTATTATTATTATTATTATTATTGCATTATTATTATTACTATCAAGGAACAGTCTTGTAGAAAGAGCTGTTCTGTCATCCTGATGAGCAACTGATGAGGATTTTGTTTTTAATAAGTTAATATATTAGTATATTATTTTAGTATTTTAGCATATAAAAGCATTGTGTTTATTTTTTTTCTTGATTATATATGTGTGATGTTCCACCCTATGGTGAAAAGGGTGTTATAAATAAATGTTATTTATCATCATCACCACCACCACTGAAAGAGGCCAATGAATTTTTTTCTCAAATCCCAAGCAAACACACCTACCACAATGGTGGAATTCAAAGATATAGCTGTGTTAGTCTGTAAAATCAGTATGTAGTGAGATCTGAGGAAGTAGACTGATGTCTACAAAAGCTCATGCTGCCAATTTCTTTATTTCAGTTAGTCTCAAAACATCTCTCTATACCTATGCCAACTTTCTAATCTGTTATGAAAAGTCAAAGAGGACTTCCCCTGCTATGAAATAAACAAATGTTCTTCTTCTTGACAACCTAACAATTCCAAATAGGTCATTATCTCCATTGCAATTAGCAAATTCACCTTGTTTAGTCTTCTATTTCCCTAGAGGATTCTAGAGGAAGCTATTAATATTTCCTATTTCAATCTGGGGAGCAGGGAATACAGAGACAAAGATCTATTTGATTTTTCAAAACTATACATAATATATTCCACATGCATAACTGGTGAAGTGAATTGTGGTTCAAGGCTTCCACTCCATAATTTGAACAGATATATAACTGATTCAGCACCTAGAATTAATGTTTCCATTAACAATGGCTGTATTTCTGATGCTGGTATTGGTGCTGCTCCCAGTAGGTGTGTGTAAAATTCCCATTGCTAAATGTTTCATCAGTGGGCCCATGCCTATTCTTCACAAGTATTATCAAGCAGGAGATCTCACCATTGCCAGCATAATTTCCCAGTCCCTCCTCATTTCAGACCTGGCAACATTCAGAAGACATCCTAATGAAGAACTGATTGATGAGCCCATGTAAGGATTTTTTTTTGTCTCAGTCTTTACCAGCACTCTTTCTAGGTTATCTCCACAAAACTGGCTTGTTCTTTCAATTCACGTTTGTTTCAGTTGCCTGGAGAATATTATATTTCTGTAATATGTATTTTGTAAGATGTATTCCTATGCAACAAACTTGAAAAGTTCCAAAGTGAACTAGGTACAATGGCCATAGAGATAAGGTGACTTAAGAGTTGTTAAAATCTGTTATTAATGGTAATCTGTCCCATTCTTGTCCCACTGAATCTCATCTGTAATCTATATTGCTGGCCTGCTCCTCTCTCTCATTTTCAGAAGAAACATCCACAAGACCCTTAGGGGGATGAACACATCCTTTGATGACAATATATATATAGAGAGAGAGGGAGGGAGGGAGGGATGAGATGAGATGAGAACAGAAGTGGATTATGAAATAGTTCAAATGGGCTCTCATGATTGTGGAAATGGGCATTAAAATTGCGAATGAAATTCAATGTAGTCAAATATAAAATGATGCATATTGGGGCAACTGCTACCCAACAAGCAATAATTTCACATATATAGTGATGAGATCTGAGTTGGCAGTAACTGACAAAGAGCAGGATCTTTGAAGTGTGATATACAGCTCGATGGAAATGCCAAGTCAGTGTGGGGTTGCTTTAAAAAAAAAGACAAATTAATTATAAAGCATAATGGGAAAGTGGAGAAAACAAGGAGAAAATTTATACAATTTTGTCATAGTACTAGAACCCAGGGTCATTCAGTATAAATATTTCTTCATATAAAACTAACTGTGTTATTCATTACCATAAGATATTGAAATGGCTGTTTATTTGGAGAGCTTTAGAAAAGGAATTAAAAATAAAACTACCTTTATCATCCTGCTCTCAAACCCATTTGTAATGCAATCATATCGGGAATATCTGGACCTAAAAGACTTTTCATATATTAATAAAAATCTATCCATTGCTTCTTAAACATGTACATTTTGGAGGAATCAGTCTTTATTCTTGGCTCAGAAAGCCAGCAGTCATGGCTCAGAAAGCCAGCAGTCATGGTTACCAATGTTTTGTAGTTGAAATTATTCTGCTCTGAATTATTGTTGTCACTTTTTCTTTTCTGAGCCCCTTTTCTTGTTCTTTGCAAAGTATGGGAGAAGTCCAGATTGGATACAGGATGCCATGATTGGGTACAGGATGCCTCTGACCTGGTCACAGACGTGTTTAATAAAATCCATGCTTAAAAGGTTTCAGCCCACATGTAGGTCCAGAGAGAAGGACGGAAAAGGGCAGTGTTCATAATAAATGAAAAAATAATAAAAGATCAGTGTTCATCAAATAAATAGTGTTCATAAACCTATACTGAAATGATATGTGGCTGGTTTCACATTCTGAAGTTGAGGCACCATGTTGTAACTCTCATTGCAGGGTATTCACTCAAATCTATCAGCACATTCTGGCCTTGGTATTTGCTGTAAAGGAGATCAATGAAAATGTTCAAATCTTACCCAACATCAGCTTGGGATTCAACATTTATAATAATTATTTTAGACCAGGATTAACATTTCAGTCCTCAATGGAACTTCTTTCTTCAAGGGGTAAATTTATTCCTAACTACAAATGTGATATACAGAATATTCCAGTAGCGGTCATTGGGGGACCTAATTCTAACATCTGTCTTCACATGGCAGCCATCCTGAGAAACTACAAGATACCACAGGTAAGTTGTCTACAAGAAACGTTAGAGGTCAACCAGCATTCACAATTCTCTTGCTATTCAATGTCGCTTGGCTGTTTGGATATTAAAACTGCTTTGACGGAAACAAACAGGAACTATGAGTGCATAGTGCTTCTTCTGAAAAGGAAAAGAATAATTATGACTTGCTTCAACTTGTGAAATAAATAAATTCAGGACATTCCTTTTTTCATGTGTGTTCCCAATAGTATGATGGAGTACATTTCACATTTTCCAAATTCTGTTCATACAGCTTTCAAGGTAAAAAACGTAGATGGGGATAGTTGGAGAGGAGGGGGCATATATATATTTTTTGAATTATTATTTCTGAACCACAATTTTGATCCTGGAGTCAGACCTCATTGTTGATTCAGACACCAGTTTGAGACATGCCTTGGACATTCATGGTTGTCAGGACTGACAAAGCATATGGATGGCTAGAGATGGATATCCCCCATTGCTAAGCTGTGCCCTGGTTCTGTATGTGTTGTGGGGATGCATATACATTTATACATGTTCTCCTGTGCATTGTCTGATGGCTTTTTCCCCCCAATGTGCATACCTTTGCACTCATGCATCGATTGACTGAAGTATGTTTTGTACATTTTAGAAGTGTACATAGTTTTTTCCTCATGTTTTATAAGAACATATTTGAACTGACTTTTGTTTTCATGTTCAAGAACATCTGGTACACACAGTGGGTGCCTACTTTCAGGGTGCTCTGTCACTTAGGGTAACTTTTTCACTCTGCTTCATGACTAATTCTGGGTGTTTTACCACCACCGTCTTGGTTTAATTTGTTGCTTTATAATTTTAACTTTCCATAAACTGCTTTCACCAATCTGTTGAAAGTTACATATAAAACTTTAACACAGAAACATTTAAACTTTCTTTTTTTTACCACCTATGTTTCCCTTAGCTCACATATGCCCCAGCTCCAGAAATAAATAACCAAACCCAAGGCCTTTTCTTCCACTGGATGTTTCCCAGCGGGCACCACCAATATACAGGAATTCTCCAGCTGCTGCTGCATTTCAAGTGGACATGGGTTGGGGTGGTTTATCTCAATGTCGACAGTGCAGAGACTTTTATTCATGATATGCTCTCCATCTTTATCCAGAGTGGCATTTGCTTTGATTTTATAGAAAAAATACATCTTTCTAGTGATGTGGCTGGAACAATCATCTCAGGGATTGCAATGTACAATGTCATCCTGGAAAGCAGTGCCAATACAGTGGTCTTTCATGGTGAAATTCAGGACATGGCCTATTGGAGAATTTTGCACCGTTTGTTTGAATTTGAAGAAATGTCAATGAAGAAACAAGGCATTGTCTGGATTATGACTGCAGAAATGGATTACACTTCAGCTTTCTTTCAAAAAAGTTGGGACACAGATTTTCTCCACGGTGCTCTGTCCTTTTCAGTTCAGTCAAAGGATGTGCCAGGGTTCAAGAAATTTGTTGAGTCAAGAAAGCCATTTTTGGATAAAGAAGATGGCTGCATCATGGACTTCTGGGAGCAGGCATTTAACTGTTTTTTCCACACATCCATGATACAGAAGTCTGGAAATGTCTGCACTGGGGAGGAGAAAATAGAGACTCTTCCAGGATCTGTTTTTGAAACTGGCATGACCAGCCACAGCTATAGCATCTACAATGCTGTCTATGCTGTGGCATATGCTTTGCACGCCATGGTTTTATCCATTTTGAAGCCCAAACTAAGGATTCACAGACAGAGATGGATGCTTCTGAATCATCACTCACTTCAGGTAACCTTAAGCACATAAAAATTCAGGAGAGCTCATCATTTGTGTGGGTATTAACAACTGAGACTGGACAATATAGATATTGTTTCTTTCCATCTCCTTTATGTCATGCTCACATACAGAGATATTCCATATTTAGGCTAATAGACTACAATGGTCTAGTGCAATGTGAGCCCAAGGGAGAAATGGCAGTGATTACTCTAGATGTACTAGAATTCAGAAACATACGACTTTATCACAGAAAAAATCAGGGAAAAGAAGGGGTTTAAATGAACAATAGCCCATGAAAATCATATGATCACATATGAAGATTTTCACATGACATCTCAATTAAAGAGGCTTATTCTGGCAATAAACAGGTAATAAACAGCAACAAATCAATCACAGATTTCCCCCTGAACGATTTGTTACTGATTATTAACTGTTTATTTCCAGAATAAGTCTTCTTTAATCATGATGCATGTGAAAATCTTCACTGCAATTGTGCAATTTTCATGGACTACTATCTGTTTAAACCCCCGCTTTCTCCCACGTGATAAGTCCATAGCTGTGTTAGTGTGGAATATCAGTATGGGATAAAGGGATCTTGGGGCACCTTTGGGACAGTGTGAAAGATGTTGTAGCATGCGCTTTCATAGACTTGGTCCATAGATGAATTTAAGAAAGTTGACCAAGTCTAATAAAGCTCATGCTACTTCTTTTACACAATCTCAAAGGCACTGCATGATTTGTTTGCATCTGGATGCTCAAGTATGATTGAAAATGAAAGAAAGAAAACTTATTTATTGTCTCAGGAAATTCCTCTAAGGATAGGGAATTATATAAATGGAAGAATTAATCTCCATTACAAGAGGCCTGTGCATGACAGCAAGCTAGCATCAGGATTAAAACCCTAATGTCTGCCCCATGACATGAGAGAGGAAAGGGATACAAAATGTATCTTCCCTTCCATTCTCCTTGCTTCAGCTTGGTGTAGTTTGTTCCTTCAGGGTTGCAGTTGGGAAGCTGCCACTACTGAAGCACAGTAAGTAGACGTAAGTCACTGACAGGCAAACTGTGGCCTGAGGCCCACATGTCCTTACAAAACTATTTAATGCCCCCTCATTCCTTATAGGCACAGAGCAGGTCAGTTGAGAGAGATAAAAGGGAAATAGTTCTCCATTGCAGTGTAAAAATAATTCTTCTAATAATTACACGACCATTTTAAGATGACATTAATCTCTTTTTAGGGGCAGTAACTTCAGTGAGAAAATTCACCTTTCAAGTGTATTTATGTCTTCTCTGCATTATTCTCATTCTTATTCTTGGTTTAGCTTCACCATTTTCTGAGAAGCGTCTCATTTAACAACAGTGCTGGAGAAGTGGTTTCCTTTGACCAAAATGGAGAATTAGTAGGTGGATTCAATATTATAAACTGGGTCACTTTCTCAAACCAAACTTTTCTTAGAGTAAAAGTTGGAAGAATAGATCCCAACGCTCCTTCAGATAAAGTGTTTGCAATTTCTGAAGATGCCATTGTTTGGCCCAGTATATTTAACCAGGTAGGTTTCCAGCACATGACAACACATCAACAGTGATTTCACCAGTGTTTAAAGATGATTTACATCCCATTGTAATCACACCATGTTCTGCAATGATCCAGCCTAGAACACCAAATTGGTGTGATTGTAAAGCATGAGATGATTCCAAACTGGGATATTCCATTCCTTCTACAGTTCCTCTTAGTCTCAACGCTTCAAAGATAAACATTTTTTGATGTATTTCCCAAACTCTAAAGTACGTCTTCTTTCCTTTATAAATAGATTCAGCCTCTTTCATTATGTAATGACAATTGCCACCCAGGTTATAGAAGGACCAAGGAAGAAGGGAGACCATTTTGCTGCTATAGATGCCTTCCATGTCCAGAAGGGAAAATTTCAAACCAAACAGGTGAGAATGGCATGTACAGCCTTTATCAGATACATTGGCAGTGATTTACCACTGAAATGTTACATTAAAACTGAAAAGAGTGCACGGTGAAAGCAGTAGTTGGTGATATGAGACCTAACCTACTGTCTCAGATGTTAATATCATTATTAGCTATAGCCCAACATTTCTTACTTGGAAGAAAAAGGGAGGTCACAAGTCTTGGGTGCCTAAGGTCTGCAACTGAAAGAACTGTATAGGGTTTTCCTAAACCCACAGCCTCAGTCCCACCATAACCTGACCCACCATAACCTGACCCAGAAGGCAAGACATGTAAGCCATAAGACCAGCCAAAAGTAATTGATTGGTCTCAGGTGTCCATTTCTCAACATGGAATGGCATATGTAATAATGTGCTCTGAGAGGTGTGGGTTGGGTATCCTATGAAAGTCTTAAAGGCCCAGTAAACTAAGGAGAAAGCAGAAAACTGCTTTTCATGATAAAAGTACCTACTGTATGCTTACCTTTGTCTCTGGGAACACTTCACCATCTACTCATCTACTAAGATGATGCTCTGTTTAGAAGCACCACCCTGGCTAACTATCCTACAGTGCCCCTCTTGAACCACAAAGGCTAGGCAAGCACCCACCCACTTACATTTGGTTACAACTGAGAGGCAAAAGTACTTTTGAAGCTTACAGTGGCCTACAGGGAGGAAGCTAAGATGCTGGGGAAAGGAGCTAAGGGACTGCGAGGGAAAGGGGCAATGTTTGTTTAGATAGCAGAATCTGCTCTGCATCTGAATGTTACAACACCCATCATCAGGCTGGATTCCTCTTTGCCTCTTCCTTAGTCTAGAGAACATGCGTGCCCTGGACTACAGCTATTTGTCGGACTGAGTTGATCAAAATAAAGAGAGACCTGTCCATATCTGAATAGGATTGAAAGTTTTGTTTCAGTTCTTTTTAAATCAAAATTAATTAAAATTCACAAAATTTAAATGTGAGAGAAAGTGGAACTAGTAGGTTTATTCATCCCTTCTGTAGGATCAGAATATAGGATTACATAGTATTTCAGTCTGATCTAATGTTGTTCTGCTTATGTATCTTGTTTCATTTTATCCAGACATGGGCTTGAGAGCTCCCTGGTCACAATTTATTGGTGTCGAGGAAGGTATATCCTAGCCCAGTAGTTCTTAACCTGTGGTCCATAGACTCCCAGGGGGTCATATTGTACTCACAGAAGGTATTGTGTAGACTTGAAGCCTTCTCAGCCCATATCCTCCCTGCAGTGGTCAGAAGCCAATGCATAAGCTAGCTGGCTGGAGCTGCATATTGCTGATCAATTTGTTCCATCCCCAAACTGATGGGAAGAAGCAGGAGAAAAGCCTCCCCTTCCACCAGAACTTCTCAGGGAAGGTTTAATAGATGGTGCAATTGTTAATGGTTCAGTGTTCAAGTATTGCAGTCAGCCCTCCATATACCTGGATTCAACTATCCATGACTTGAAAATATATTTTTTAAAAAATCAAAAAAGCAAACCTTGATTTTTGCCATTTTATTCAAAGGACCCCATTTTACTGCACCACTATATATAATGGAACTTGAGCAAATAGAGATTTTGGTATCCATGCATGGTGTGTGTGTGTGTGTGTGTGTGTGTGTGTAACCAAACCCCAGTGGATACAAAGGGCCCATGTCATCATCATCATTGTCATTATTTTTGCTGTTGTTCTTTTAAATCTTGAGTGAAGTCTTTTGTGTCTGTGACAACAAAAAAATATTTAAAGGTGGTCCCTGGTAAAGAAAAGGCCAAGAACCACTGGCCTAGATCATTCTTATGCAAATATAATTCCAATAGATATCAGTCCTTCCTTCTTTCCTCCCTCCCTCCCTCCCTCCCTTCCTCCCTCCCTTCCTTCTTTCCTTCCTTCCTTCCTTCCTTCCTTCCTTCCTTCTTTTTTATTTTAATAAATAACTTTCATTCAGATATTTGTAATATTGACCTTTGAATCCTTATATGCTCAACACGGCATGTGTCAAAATACAGCCTGCCTGGATACACACATTTTCTTTTCCAGACATGGATGACTGTTTTCAGTGTCCAGAAGATCAGTATTCAAGCAGTGAGCATAATTTATGCATATCAAAAACTCTAAATTTCTTGTCTTACCAAGAACCTTTGGGGATATGTTTGGCCATTTCTGCTCTTGCTTTTTCTTTCATCACAGCTGTAGTACTAGGAACCTTCATGAAGTATCACAAAACCCCTCTAGTCAAGGCCAACAACCAGAACTTATCATATACTCTTCTCATCTCCCTTCTGCTCTCCTTCCTTTGTACGTTGCTTTTCATCGGACATCCTGATAAGGTAACCTGTCTTCTTCGACAACCAGCCTTTGGCATTATCTTTTGTGTGGCAGTTTCTTGCATGCTGGCCAAAACAGTCACTGTGATTATAGCTTTCATGACCACTAAACCAGGATCCAGAATGCAGAAATGGATAGGGAAAAAAATGAGTGGCTTTATTGTCCTTTTCTGCTCTTTCATCCAAGCTGCTATTTGTACTATCTGGCTGGCAACCTATCCTCCCTTTCCAGATTTTGACATGTACTCAGTAACTGGAGAAATCGTTGTGGAATGCAATGAGGGATCATTCATCATGTTTTACTGTGTACTGGGCTTTATGAGTTTCCTAGCCATTGTCTGTCTTATTTTAGCATATTTAGCCAGGAAGTTACCTGACAGTTTCCAGGAATCCAAATCTATCACTTTCAGCATGTTGTTATTTTGTAGTGTTTGGTTGACTTTTGTTCCTACGTACCTTAGCACCAAGGGGAAATATATGGTGGCAGTAGAGATCTTCTCCATCTTGGCTTCCAGTGCTGGATTATTGGTCTGTGTATTTTTCCCAAAATCTTACATCATTTTGCTGAGGCCTCATCTGAACAAAAGAGAACAGCTGATAATAAGAAAAGAATGGTACATGAAGGATGAAGAATGAAATCATTTTGCTATATGCTAGTGGAGAAAACATCGTGGATATACTCCAATTCCTTGCAGACATTTCCTCTTGCCAGGGTTTGGCTCCATTATTAGACAATGTAAAGAGGACTTTGTTGAATAGAAATTTCAGTATTCATTGCACAATAATCAATTGTATTATGATGATGGCGATGATGATTTTTAGGATGAGGGGTGTCCTAGGATATTTTTTGCAGCCCTTCATAATTGTTCAGGTGATGGACATCATTACAAGCATGTAATATTTGCTACCACCTAAAGGAAAATGAAATCTCGTACTGTAAGAATGGACAGTGTGGCAGAGAGATGTGGATGGAAGCATTAATTGCAGAATATATACAAGGAAATAACGAAGGTGGAATGATGCCCAGGTTGAACATGGCACAAAAAAGTTTGCTTCAGACAGAAAGAGATTCAAATGGTCCTTATTATTATGTGATCAGGACCAAAACCAGGCAATAATGCTAAACTCTGTAAAGTTGCTTTGTTTTTTGGTCAGCAAGTTCACCAAACAGGCCATACAAGGGACAAATTCTAAGAGGGAATAACATCGAAAGCTTCGTTGTATCTTCTAGGGTTCAAAGACATATTATGCATATACACTTAGAACTTGCCATGACTCCATCCTAGAGAATCCTGGGATGTGTAGTTTGGTGAGGAATTTGAACTTTCTGGCAAACCAGGCTGAATAACTCACCAAATTATAAATTCTAGGATTATGTAGGATAGAGTCATAGCAGTTAAAGTGGTGTCAAACTGCTTTAATTTCAAAGTATGGATGCACTTGAATCTTCTACTGAATCTGATTAGTATACTTGCAAAGAAATGCTGTAGTCTTGTTATACTTGCATCAAAATATACTTTCATATTCTGGGATATCTGCAGTGAAAATTATTCTTATTGGTTGTGCCTATAGTTTTCTATTTCTACTTGTTGCATAGCTTGATATTATAAAATTTTGCAAGTAAAGAAACTGTATAACTCTGGTGGCGAAGGTAACTCTCATATTTACAGATTGTTTGTGTGTACTCTGATAGATCACAGAGTTTATCCAGGTGTAACACTTAGTCCAATGGGAAAACAATATGTTCAGCTAACCACTCAGTCTGGGGCTGACAATCTGCAGACAGCATGCTTTCCGAAGAGGTGTGCACTAGCATAATTTGCAATACAACTTGTGTTTCCCCAATTGCTAATAGATTGCAACTCCCATCAGCTCTAGCCAGAATGATCAACAGCAAAATAGCCAACAGGTGAAGACTGCATCTGCACTGCACAATTAATACAGTGTAGCTCAATGCTATGGAATTCTGGGATTTGTAGTTTCGTGAGATATTTAGCCTTCTTTGTCTGAGACCTCTGGTGCCAGAAAAGACTGCAATGCCCAGGATTCCATGGCAGTTAATATTGTGTCAAACTGCATTAACTCTGCACTGTGGCAGCTGCCTTTGAAACCTTGGAGAAAAAAGCATGTGTACCACATCTTCACAGAAATCACTTTTGTTCCTCCCCAGTAAAATAGCTGGCTTATGTCGATCTGTATCAAAGAAAAGGCAGGATGAAAACACTCCTTTAAAGATGTACTCTAAAGAGGGATCAGTCTGCAAAGTATTACTTATATAGTTATTATTTATTACCCCACATTTCTCTTAGGGTGATCATGTACCAATTTTAGACATTTACAACAAAATACTGCTGTTCAAGATGCAAAATGAAAACTTCAGTTAGCTTAGAGAACCAACTAGGATTTTCCATGGTTTTATTTTCCTTTTCAACTGCTACCTACAGGAGCCTGAAACATTTTATTCAATGCTCAGTCCACAAAAATAAACAATTAGTTGATTATTTTGCCAGATTGGTGCTTAGCTACACAAAGGATCTTGAAAGATGATGTTGGGGACAATGCCCAAAGAAGACTGAAGGAGTGTGTTTGTTCAACACAAAGTGCAATATATTTTGGGCCATAGATATTACCATTGAAATCCTGCTGGGGCATTATTAGAGTCACCACATTAAATATAGGCTGAGTGTCCTGTAGCATTAATTGTTAACTGATCCTGCATCAAGAAGAAATATATGTAATGTCCCATCAGGAAGAACTATGGCACATCTCTGACTTCATCTCTGAACATGCAGAATCACAGAATCATAGAGTTAGAGAAGACCCCAAGGGCTGCCCAGTCCAACCTCTTTCTGTCATGCAGGAAGACACAATCAAAGCACTCCCAACAGATGGCCTTCCAGTCTCTCTTTAAAAACCCCCAAAGAAAGCGACTCCACTAAGACTCCATTTCTGGCCCTTTCTTATGGAAAAGAGGATGTCTGGTCCCACTGTTGTGGGATCCTTAGATATAGAATCATAGAATATTTGAGGCTGAATAGACAGCCTGAAAAGGGTGGTCTGCAGACGTCCCCATCTGCTGCACAGTGGCGCAGCAGCAACCAGACAGAGTTGCACCACTGCACAGCAAAAAAGGAGCTGCCTAGAGCAGCTCCTTTTTGTGATGTCATAAGGGCGACATCCACAGTGTGGGCGGTCCGTCACAGCTGCGACATCACACGTTTGTGCGCCCAGATTTATTTTGCCCTAAATAACATCCTGGCGGTGTGTACAAGGCCATAGTTGTTGATGTAAACAAGCAGAAGTGCACAGTTCAAGCAATCTCCATTGCCTTCAGAATTACCGGCAACCCTAGAGCTTCAGCTTTATCAGAAATCCTCCTCCCAGTTGATGAAACAGACTGGAGCCAAAACTCTCTCCTCAGAGGTTTTATTCTTAAGTATTTACAAATATATACATGCTCGTCCAACAAAATCTCCAACCATCCACTCCGACTACCCAACACAATTACCCAAACTCTTCTGGTGATTCTTCTTCCTTGTGTTACCTGTAATGTTGTCCCCTCAGTCAGGAAGACTCTTGTTGTTTACATCTACGTGCAAGCAAACACATACTGACCTTAAGCAGTGTCTGTTTTCCAGCCTTCAGCTGCAGACAGCTCCAGGCAAAATTCCTGTTTTTCCATTTGTGCACATCTGTAGATTTCATACTCAGGCCTCAAAGCCTAACAATAGTAACATAAAAGCATAGAGTTTGAAGAGACCCCAAGGGCCATCCAACCCTCTGCCATGCAGGAATACACAATAAAAGCACTCCCAACAGATGGCCATCCAGCCTTTGTTTAAAAATCTCCAAAGAAGGATATTCCACTACACTCTGAAGGAGTGTGTTCCACTGTTGACAGCTCTTACTGTCAGGAAGTTTGTCCTAATGTTTGGGTGAAATATCTTCCCCTGTAGCTCGCCTCCATTGTTCTATATCCTAGTCTCTGGAGCAGCAGAAAATAAGCTTGCTCCATCCTCAATATGACATCCCTTCAAATATTTAAACATGGTGATCATGTCACCCCTTAACCTTCTTTTCTCCAGTCTAAACCTATCCAGCTCCTAAGTCACTCCTCATAGGGCATGGTTTCCAGACCTTTTATCATTTTGGTCACACTCCTCTGGACATTCTCCAGCTTGTCAACATCCTTATTAAATCGTGGTGCCCAGAACTGGACACAGAATTCCATCTTTAATTTGCTTCAGCCTCTCCCTCAAATCTATTTACTGGCGAGTGGAGAGCTCAAGGGTGAAGAAAAGAATTCCACTCTGTTTCTGGAGCTGGATATGCACAGTGAAGGTGATGCCATTGCCATATGTCCAGAAACAAAAACAGAAACAGAGCAGGATGATTCTCTGTGCCCTCCCAAGATGTGGTACACTTGACCCTCCATATCTAAAGATTCTGCATCCATGGATTCAACCATCCATGGTTTTGAAAATATTCCAGATAAATAAATTCCCAAAAGCAAACCTTGATTTTGCCATTTTATATAAGGGACATCATTTTACTACAGTGGGTCCTTGGTATCTGCTGTGGTTTGATTCCCCCCCCCCCGAACTCCCAGGATACTAAAATCTGTGGATTAAGTCCCATTAAATACAGTGGCCTAGTAAAATAGTGCCCCTTGTATAAAATGGTAAAATCAAGGTTTGTGTTTGGGAATTTATGTTGTTGTTGTTGTTGTTGTTAACTTTTTAAGCAGTTGATGACTGAATTTGTGGATAAAGAATCTGTGGATAAGGAGGGCTGCCTGTACTTCATTGTATATATAGGGACTTGAGCATTCACAGATTTTGGTATCCACAAGGGATCCTGGAACCAAACTGCAGTAAACACCAAGGGCATGCTATACAATGAAGGGGAGGTGGCAAGGTGACCAATGCAGAACGGGACTGATGCATACTGGTCTCATTGTGCATCAGGCTAGGGAGTGCCAATGTGCATCAGTGGAGCCTGAGGCAGGGCAATCTTGCCAAAGTTCTTTGCAATTTACTAATGGGGTTTCTGTTAGATAGCTAAATATCCTTAAAATTACACAGTGTAGACCATGATACACGATTCTGGCACTTGACACTATCAGTATAGATAAGTGATTCTCAAACTGTGGGGTCACAATAGTTTTTTTTTTGGGGGGGGGGGAGGTTTGCTCAAGGGAAGTCAGCCTGCAAGTACACCAAATGTGAAAAAGAAGAGCAAGCCTATATGTGTTTTTGTGCATGCACAGTTGAGGATTGACTGGTCTCTGAAATACCAATGCTAAACACCCTCACCCATTAGCCTTCCCCCAACCCCCAATTGTCTTTTAAAATGCTATTTCCATTCAGTCTCTCTGTATGTTTTGCCATTGGTGCTGCAGGCACATGCCCCTTAGTGACCATGACACAGTTTCTTGGGTGGTGAGAGAGGGAAGTGAAGAAAAGATGCAGAGAGTTTGAGAGCTCAAAGTTAAGTTGGAGGTCACATGTAGTACAAGAGGCCTATAAGCATGAGAGAGGTATTATCAGTAGGTCACTATCTGTGAGGTGAGTGAAAATATTCACACTACACAAGCAAAATATTTGTAATCATATACTACACAGATGGAAAGGGGGTCACAGGAGTTGAAAGTGTGAGAGCCAATTGTGTAAATAATTATTCCTTAAAAGAAATTTTCTACGCTGGAGAGCTAGTGAAGAAACAAACTATTCCTACAAGGAAAAAGTCTGATCATAACTTCAGTACACTTAGTGATTTCTTTCACTTTGAAATCAAGTCATTTATATGATCATCATGAACATGTTCCTTTAGGAGGTTAGCAATAGGGCCATGATGTTACATATCAATGTAACACATTTCTCAAGCGAAAATGGCAGAAATAAATCATCACACCCATGAGACTCTTTAAAATATATAATTCATCCTAGCAATTTATTCAAGTTGAGAAAGCCTAAACATTAAAACAGCATATTCTTTTACATCACAACTGGATTCACACAAGGACTTCTGCTACATTGACATTCAAAGGAAAACATACTTTTACAAAACAGTCTTCTCTCCAGGTGAAATCAGTCAGGATAAAATCTCATTAGAAGAATGGAGCAAGAGGTTATATTCAATTCAAAATCAAAAACTAATGAAATGGATCAATAATGGGTAATCTTAGTTGAATCAATGCTAGTTGAATCAATTTGTTCTCCTTATTAGAAGCTCCTTCTGGTTTAGTTCAGGCCTTAATGTAATGATATAGCACTTGGGCAAAAATAGACAAGCCAGTAAGCCAGCAGTAGAGGTTAAGAGGGAGAAGATCTCCACCACCACTGTATACTTCCCTTTGGTACTGAAGTAGGTTGGGATAAAGGTGAGCCAAACACAGCAGAAAATCAGCATGCTGAAAGTGATAAATTTGGCCTCATTAAAACTGTCAGGCAATTTTCTGGCCAGAAAAGCCACTGTGAAGGTGACAATGGCCAGGAAGCCCAAGAAACCCAAGACACAGTAAAACATGGTAACAGACCCTTCATTACATTCAAGCACAATTTTGTTAGTCGTTGAATCCATGTCATTATCAGGGAATGGGGGGAAAGTTGCCATCCATATAGTACATATAGAAGCTTGA
This sequence comes from Urosaurus nigricauda, assembly GCA_034509955.1. NCBI lineage: Eukaryota > Metazoa > Chordata > Lepidosauria > Squamata > Phrynosomatidae > Urosaurus > Urosaurus nigricauda. Next base: position 7,778,568 of record JAOEGL010000006.1, read on the forward strand.
ATAAAGGAGCAGGAAAGGACAATGAAGGATGAGAGTCTTTTCTGCATCAGTTTCATCATCTGGGATCCTGGCTTGGTGGCCTTGAAAGCCACAACTACCAAGATGGTTTTGGACAACACTGAAGAAACGGCTACAGAGAAAGCAATGCCAAAAGCAGATTGCCGAAAGAGGCAAGTAACTAACTTAGGCTGACCAATGAAGAGCAAATTGCAAAGGAAGCAGAGAAGGATGGATATGAGAAGAATGTAGGTGAGGTTCTGGTTGTTTGCTCTGACTATTGGAGTGTCCTTGTACTTAATGAATATCCCAAACACCAAAAGTGTGATGAAAAAACAAGAAAGAGCGGCAGTGGCCAAGCCAACACCTAAAGGTTCTTCATAAGCCAGAAAGGTAATCTGTTTTGAAATACATGCATTCTTTTCATGGTTTGGATACTGATCTTCTGGGCACTGGAAACAGTCATCCATGTCTGAAAGAGAAGCCCACTGAATCTGAGTTTGAAACCTGGCACCGGGATGACAGCCAACACATGAACTTATGTCTTACCATGTTTGTCTGAAATCTTTCCTTCTGGACAAGGAATGCAATCATAGCAGCAAAATGGCTCCCCTTCTTTTTTTGTCTTACTGTAGCCTGGCATGCAATTGCTGTTACATACAGAGTGGGGCCTATTCTGTACATTAATGAGAAAGAAGAATTATAACACTAATATTCAGAAAGGCTGCTTTTGGTTCCTTATGGCTGAAATCTAATTTATTAGTCTCCATTGGATCAGTGTTTGAAACATGATCCATTTATTATGAAGTGACTCAATAGGTAAGCAAATCCAGTTGATTTAACAGCTCCTCTCTAGATAGGACTAAGAAGAAGATTTGGGCTTATAACTCATTGTTCCTTTTAAGATTAAATAAAGATTTCATGAATCCATGAAATACTTTCCAGAGAAGGGGAAACAGTGGTGTCACTAGCAGTGTGCAAATGGTGCTGTCCACAGTGGGTGACACCATCAGAGTACCCAGGTGAGTACCCAGTGGGACAGTTGCTTACTGTCCATTTCAAGACACACACACCCAGGATCTCCCCTCTCCCCAAAGAGTCCTTGGGTGCCACTGCCCCCACAGCTGAATGGACTCACTGCGAGCGTGGTGGCGGCAGTATTCTCCACTTCATCCATGCCAGTCCCTCCTCTAATTACCCAGGTTTATCCTTACCTGATCTAGATTCACAATTGCTACATACTGCTTTACCACACTAGGGGGCAAACAGGATTTAAACGAAAGTTAAACGAGAGTTAAACAGGAAATGCTCTATGTTTATCACAGGACATTTCCTGTTTAACTCTCGTTTAAATACTGTTTGCCCCCTAGTGTGATAAAGCAGTTAGTCATAATAGTGACACTATTGCATGAGTAGAAAGCTGCATGAGGAGAAAGAGTTCCATTCTGCACATGGACAAATAACATTTCCATTAGCATAGCTGGGGATTGGTTCAGCCAGAGAGGTCTTAGGCCTCACTGAATTACAAACCCCAAAATGCAACAGGAGGCAGTCAGAGTAGTTAAAGTGGAATAGCAATGCTTTAAGAGTATAGTGCAATATTCTCCTTAATGAAATATCCTTAATTTAATAGCTGATATGGAATGCAAGCTGCAGTTTGTAGAAAATCTGTGCTCATAATCTCTTCTACTCAGCCATCTAAATGCAACTAGTCTGACAACTGAGACACCATCAGTGGTCCATGTGACATCACCACGGTCATGTCTCCAGTGCCACTTAGAAATGTGGAGGCTCCTTTTAGTTGGATGGTACATGCAGAAACCTAATGACTGAACTTTGGGACAGAGTGCCTAAAAGCTGGATCACTTTTTGAATACTGGTTGGAAAAGCTTGAGGTATCACAAAAAATTTGTGGCCCTTACCTTGTTGAACTCATTGGGCCAAATGATGGCATCTTCAGAAATAGTGAAACCATTGATTGAGAGGGCCTCTGGTTCAGTCTTTCCAATTCTAACCCTACAAAATGACTGGTTTGGGAAAGTGACCCAATTTATAATATCAAACCCAGATATTAATTCTCCATTTAGGTTGAAGGAAACCATTTTCCCAGCACTGTTGTTAAACGAGACCCTTCTCAGATAGCGATGGAGCTAAATCAGAAAAAGAGGGATTCATGCAAATATACACCATAGCTTCCAGAGAAGTGGATGTAGAGCTGGGAACTGAAGTATGTCTAACATAGCAGTCATTGTATTTATTACATAGTAAGAAAAACATGAAAAGCTAAGTGGTTGTTGTGTTGCTTTTGTTCCCTGTCAATGTACATGACATTTCATCATGCAACTCAAATCAGCATCACCGTGGATCAATTCTCAAAAATTACAAAAGTACAAGACATAGATGCCAAAATAACTCTGTGTGTGTGTGTGTTTAAGAGTCAAAGAGGGGGGTATACAGTGTCTACACAGCATAGGGCCATTTATTGCTCTCTTTTATGGAAAGGTTTGGGGTTTGGTTTTTGCGCCATTTTTCTTACAATGTTACCTGCCATGGCTGTTGATTTAGAAGCTTGCATCTTCCTCTCTCTCCCATTTTTCCATGTTTGGATGTAGATGCCTGCAAAGCATGTGCCACAGCATAAGCTGCATTGTAGATGCTGTAGCTGTGATAAGTCATGCTCATTTCAAAAACAGACCAAGGAAGTGTCTCCAGCTTTTCTTCCCCAGTGCAGGTATTTTTAAATTTCCTACCAAACCTGGAATTTGGAAATGAACAATTAAATGCATGTTCCCAGAAGTCAAGGATGAAGCCATCTTTCTGTTCCAAACCAGGGTGTCTAGTCTGAAGAAATTTCTGGAATGCAAATATCTTTTCTGAGGGCATTGCAAATGATATAGAACCATTGAGATAGTGTAAGTCCCAATGTCTTTGAATGAAATAAGATACGAAGTCCATTTGGGCAGTCATGATCAAGACTTTTGCCTTTTGTGGTATCTCCAGAAATTCTAGTGCCCTGAGTATGTTTCGCAGACCAATCATTGAATGAGTTTCACCATGTAAGAGCCATACATTAGCAGTACTTCCCATGACAACGTTCGTGGTTTCTGTCAATTCCTCTGCCGCTTCAACAAGAGCATTGTAGAAAGGCATTGTTATAAATTTTCTTATGAAGTCAAAACAGATCCCCTTCTGGTAAAATTCTGGAAGGACTTCCTGTACAAACCTCTTTCCACTGTTATCATCCAGAAAAAAGACCCCAATCCACGTCCACTGGAAATGAAGTAGTAACTCTAGAATTCCCTTATACTGTTGGGCTACACTTGGGAACATCTGTTGGAAGAATGCTCCTTTGCTCTCATCAGTTGTTTGTGGAGCAAAACCATACATGATCTAAAGAAAACAACAAAGAGAGCAGATGCATGTATTTCAAATGTAAAAGTTTTGTGCTTGTGCATATTAGCAACTGGGTGAATAATGTATTTCTCTTGCAGTCTGAGGTATACGTTTCCAATTTTAAAGCAGTAAATAAACCAAAACTTAATTATCCTTCCAAATTTTCCTTTTCAACATTTTATAGTAGCATTCTCCAAAGCATATTCCGGGCTTTATCAACAGGAGCATAATGTCATTTTAGGAGGTCTTTAAACCGAGGTTGGATGGGAATCTTTCAGTAGTCCTTTACTTGTGTATTCCTGTCTGACAGGGGGTTGAACTAGAGGACCCTCACAATTTCTTCCAGCTCTAAGATTCTATGATTTTAGGACCGAAAATGTGGTTATTAGAGGAAAGTGCACAGAAAATTTGAATATCAGTGAAAATAACATTAAAAATGAATTGCATATGAAAAATTGTTTCAAAACATGTACGTAAGGCAGAAAAGCATAGGAAAATGCCTGTTAGGGAAATGCACAAAAAGATGTTCATAGATATCCATTCAAATTACCATATATACTCATGTACAAGTCAACCTCGAGGGAAGGTTTCAGGGTCCAAATCCTGGATTTTGATATGACCTGTGGATAAGTCGAGGGTAAAACCTAAGGGGCTATAAGGAAGGATAGAAATACCATTTCTGTCCTTCCTTCTTCTTCTCTGGACCTCTCCCAACCAATTCTCAGGTGCTGGAGGAAAGATTTTAACATCGGATTGAGTAAGGAAGCAAGTGGATTTCAATGGAGAGGTTTTTCAGTATGAAGCTGGGGTTTGCAAAACAGACCAGAGAGAGAAGCAAGTAGATTTAAATGGGGAGGAAACCAGGGCTTACAAAACGGACCAGAGACAGAAGAACGTGTATTTAAATGGGGAGATTTTCCAATAGGAAGCAAAGGCTTGGGAAAAGGACTGGCGGGGGAAGGAATTGGTGGAGATTGGAGCATCAGGAATGTTTGCTTTAGGACCTTTCTAAGCATTACTGATGTATTGACCCTTATATAAGTCTATCCAAAATTTAAAGGTCAATTTTGGGGCATAAATTTCTCGAATTATAGTCGAGCATATACGGTAGAACAAAAGGTATATATTTGGTGAAATAGCCTTAAGATGAGAAAAACTGAGGAGAGTGACTAGAAAAATGAGAAAGTGAGAGAAATTCAGGCTCTAACTGCTATACTTGACAAGTGACAATTGTTGTTGTTGTGTGCCTTGAAGTCATTTCCAACTCATGGTGTCACTAAAGTGAACCTATCATGGTGTTTTCTTGGCAAATTTCTTCAGAGGGGTTTGCCATTGCCATTTTCTCAGGCGGAGAGAGTTGACTTGCCCAAGGTCACCCCATGGGTTTCCACAGCCAAGTCAGGATTTGAACATTGGTCTCCAAAGTCATTGTCCAACACTCAAAGCACTACACCACACTGGTTCTCCCCATGTTACCTGCATCTACTCCACATTTGGCTTAAAAAACAGCAACACCTCACAGCTTATTATTTATCATCAATATGAGAAATGTAGTTGTAGCTATGTAGCTGTGCAGCTCTCTGAAGGCTGTCCTAAATTGTTAGCTCTTGGAACTTCACACAAAGCAAAACAAAACCCACATCTTCATGGTTCAGTTCCATGCAGACATGTTACCTGTGGAATCTTGTAGATATTCAGGATGGTTGCCATATGGAAGCCAGTCTCAGAATCAGATCCTGCAATGACTGCTCTCACATTGTTCTCCTGGCCACATTTGTAATTTGGTGTTGATTTAACCCTTGTTGAGAAGAGCTCCATGGAAGCCAAGTAGGTCCAGCTTTCACTGAAATAGCTGTTATAGATGTGTAGGCCCAAAGTGATGTTTGGTAAGATGAATGGGTTTTCATTGATCTCCTTCACTGCATATTTCAAGGCCAGGATGTGCTGGTAGTTCTGAGTTATCACCCTAAAAGAAAAGCTGCATGTTTTCCGTTTCTTTCAGGATATATGTACTGCATTTTAATTTGTTATGCAATGCAGACTACTTTATCCTCAACTGGATTGTATTGTAGGAGGCCAGGAAAGTTGACATTTGACTTAGACAACTTGAGTATTGACTTACCCAAACACAGGTGCCACTTCACACAAGTACACAGAAATCAATGTATGCGCAGCAATATAACAATCTGAACCAGCTCATAGACATACCCATGTTTTGATACTTGGGTTTTGTTTTTTTTATAGATATGAAAATCTAACATGTGTTGTGTGAGATGAAATGAGAAATATGGTTGGAGGCCACTCATCCACTGATTAATATTATTTCAGTAATTAATTATTATCCCTATATAACTTAGCCCTTGAATTAAAAAAATAACCTAAAATGAACATTTAGTCTGCACATATTTCTGAGGGAGGGAAATGTGCCTACAGGAATACAATCTCTATACCCACAGTATACATAGGCCTGTCTGGATGAACTTTGCTAAGGACTTGATGTCTGACCTCAGTATTTATCTGCATTCCCTGTCTCAGCTGTATTCATACTAGGAGAACACCATTTGCAGTTTAGATATACCTCTGTGAGCCTATTTTAGGACAAACAAGGCATTTTAAGGCCCAACAAAGGCCTAGGGACAAGATGATGTTTACATTTGAGGCTTCCTCTAGTTTCTAGGTCTTTCCTTTGCCCTTTGAGGGGACAATATAGGCAGTTGATAGGTGGGATAGAATTTCCTATGTGAATAACTCAAATAGTCAAAAATCAGAATTCAGTGCAAAAATGGAATGCAAAAATGCTCCATTGTCTGTTATTGCATACCCAAACAAATTTGGATAGATGGTAGCTTTGTATTATGAAAAATACATCTATGACACTGTAATGCTTATTTCTCTTAGTTAATACAGCAAAAAAGTTGGTTAGCTTGCCTTAGTTTGCATTGGGGTGGAGGCAAATAGTAATGTGCTGAGCCAGACATCCCTAAGGCTCTCTTAAGTCCAAATAATTTTTTACCTGCCATTTTCACTGGAAAAATATAGGTAACTAAATGAAATGGGGTCCTTACTCAAGTTCATTAAGCAGTTCTTCAGTGGGAGGCATTTTAAAGTCTATTGGATTGGAGAAAATGTAGATCTGAGAAAGGATGCCAGCAATGAGGAGTTCTCCTGAGAAATAATATTTGTGAAGAATGGCATGGCTATTGATGGTACATTGATCAGTCAGGCTGGTACAAAGCACCAGAGGCAAGAGCAGTAATGTCACAGTGAGTATCTTTGTTTTAGATGCCAGATCAATAATAAATAATTGTGAAGAGCAGCAAGGCCACTGGTAGTCCATGGAGCAGGAGGACCTGGTCATATCACCAGAGGCAACAGCATAAATATCAGCATCACAGACAGTAGCACTTGAAAGGAACACTTTTCCTTTAGACCCCAGTTCATATATTCCCCCATTGTCAGTCCAGCTTCAGCCCCTGATTTGAATTCTTAAGTTGGCAACACTTTGAATTTTCTTGAAAGTCCCCCTGATGTATGGCACAGACTATGCTGTTGAACGTACTAGCTAAACTCTGCCCTCACTTCTTCCCAATTCTGAATGGTGCAGGTACTATTTATTCTATCATTCTATCCAGCTCTGTTGTTCAGCTAGAAGCTCGGGAACCCTCTTGGGATTTGGACAAGGTGAGAAACAATCATGTGTAATTTTATAATCACAAGGAAGGAAATCACATCAGCATAATATGATCTGGTAGACATTATAGAAAAACAGCAAAAGTAACACAGCTGATGACTTGTCCCAGCTACAGAAGACTCTCTGAATCAATGGAATTTAAGTATGTGTTGACTCATGACTGAGAAATTGATTCAATGGATTTACTCTACTTGGAACTAACCAATTCAGGCCTATATGGCAGTGGGCTTATTAATCTTCTTGGTTTTAATGTGAACCTTGAATGAATTTTCCAAGGTTTTGAACCTATTGTGGAGCCTTGGAAATCCTCCTTAAAGTGCATAGAGGACACCAGCCACAAATGAAGGACAACATCCTTTTTCAGCAGAATGCAGGTCTAATTATACATTGTGGAGGCACAAGGACAAATGGAATCAGGTGTTAAATTTGTTCATTCATTCATTCATTCATTCATATACTGCCCTTTATTTGAAAAGAACAGCATAATGTAATGGTATGAGCACTGCACTATGATAATGGAGATCAGGGGTCAATTCCTTGCTTGGCCACAGATAATTACTAGGTGACTTTAGGTGAGCTGGATACTTTCAGCCCAAGAAAACCCAGCGATAAGTTCACCATAGGTTTCCATAACTTGAAGGCATACAACAAATAACATCAGCCTTCTTGCAAAGATTGACCCAAGGTGGCTCACAAAAAGAATTAGCTTAAAACATATTTAATAATAAAATTTAAACATAATTCAAAATCATCATATTAAAATGTATAAAATAATTTTAAAAGCATATAAAAGAAAAAATAAATAAAGAATCCCCTAATTATACATGAAAAGTCTGAACAATGATATCTTTGCTTCAAAATGAGAAGAGCGAGACAGCCAACATAGCCTCCTTGAGAAGGTAGTTCTAGAAGGTGGAAGCAGCCCCTGTGAAGGCTTTCTTCCATTTCCTCACCAAATGAGTCTATGATGGTGGCGGGACAGAGATAAAGCCATTCCCTATGGATCTTACGATTTTGGCAAGTTCATATGGGGACGTATGGTTTTTTCAGATTGTGTAGACCTAAGCTACATAGGCCTTTACATCTTTGTATCTCATGTGCAAGAGGATTTTTAGAGAAGCTGAACTGTACAGAGAATATTAGTCCTTGCAGCACTGAGAAAAACCTGTGCAGCTTGAATTTACAATGTAGGGAAAACACAAAGTCTGCCCCAAGATCTCAGAGATGGAAAACCTGTGACTAGGATAGTATCGTTGGAAAAGCTTGTTTCATTTATTTGAAGGGGGGGGGATTGTGAGAAGAATATTTTGTATCTATGAGGAATGAATTAGTTCACTTGAGACTTCTGGGCACAATGTGAGTTTAAACAAATAACAGCAGTTGCAAACTTCCTGTAGGGATAACAGAGCCTCTGTGCATGGAAGACATGTCCCTTTGTAGCTATGTTCTTTCTTACAGCCAAAGGGAATCATCTATTGTGCCCTTATCCCTCCAACCATTGGATCTAGTGTTTAATATGGTGCTCCAAGAAATGATTCTTTGGATTTAACATTGCACTTTCTCTTGTAGCAAGGTGATTTATATTTCAAGAACAGAAAGACCAACACTCATCGTCCACTATTCACTGATAAGATAAAGATTTATCATTCATGGTACAGGGAAGCATAAGAACAACAAAGTACAGCATACAAAATACCATATACAATAACAAAACTCATAAAAGAAGTAAAATACATATAAATATAAATATATGTGTGTGTATATATATAAATATATATATTAAAGAAAATCATCTGGCAGAGAGCAGAACGCAGCTGAGCTAATCCTCACAAAACCCAACTAGAAGTTCTATTACTAATCCATTGTGCAAGTCATCACCCATCGTATTTTAATTGCTGATGCACAAAATTTTGCTACTTTATGTGTTATTGTAGGATTATTATCTGATAGCAGCAAGGTAACAAAATACTGTTCTGAATATCCTGAATGTTTGTGGAGTATTGGCAAAATAAACTTAAGGCCTAAACAGGCAGGCCAAAATAAAGCTACTTCGGGTCACTTTGGAGGTCTGCTGTTTAAATGCTACATGCATCCTAAGAGTCTGGATGCCTTGCCAAAGCCATGCTCCAATCCTAAGTGCAGCTTTGGAACAGATTTGGCACTGGAACACAGCTTTGGCACAGATTCTGGCCTCTTAAGATGTGTGTGACATTTAAACAGCATACCTCCAAAGTGACCCAAAGCAGCTTTATTTTAGACTGTCTATTTGGGCCCTTAGTGTGCAGATCTCTTTACTATAGACACTAAAAAATGACATGCTCCACTGACTGTATTTGACCAGAATCACAAGGACAGTGCCTTTCCAGATATGGGAACTTCCTATAGCAACCTTCAAGGACAAATGAAGGAAGAACACAAGATTAAGCCAAGTTGAAGGCATGATGGTGTTTGGGCCCATATAATTTGCTTATATATGCCATAGGAGCTGTAAAACATCTGCTATTTTCACTGGAAATAAAGGCGGTCCTGGGTATATCCATTTGGTGCTCTATATCAGTGAAACAATGTAGCTATTTTAGCCTGATCATGTCCCCTACTAAGCAGAGAATTGGATTGGGAGAGAGGTCCAAGGATAGAAACCATTCACTGGTCTGAAGATCTTACTGCCTTATACACACCTGAGATATGCTGAAGATGTCAACTTTTGCAATCTAGTCTCAACAAGAGTAGAACCATTCTGTTGATTCAATGGACCTATTCTAGTTTGAGGAAACAAGAGGATTTAGGTCTTGGTCAGCCAATATCAATATCTATGCCTAACCTATAATTATATCCCAAGTACTCCCCCCCCCTTTCCTGCCATCCTTCCTTTCTTCCTTCCTTTTTTGCTATTTCATTCCCTCCCTTTCCTCTTTTCCTTTCTATCTTTTTCTCTTTCCTTCCTTTGTTCCTTCTGCTCTCCCTCCCTTCCTCCCTTCCTCTCCTCTTTCCGATGTTTTGTATTTGCAATAAAACATCCATGATTCTCTGTTGTGATATGGGGAATGATCTTCAAGAATATTTTCATGTAAGAGTTGGCAAAAATAAATTAACTCCTAGGTGAACTCCATAGTATCAGCCGCATTTGCAGTCTATAGCTGATAGTGAGAGTAAATCTAAGAAGACAGAGCAGAACACTGTCTAGGTATGCGTAAACATGACTAAACTTCACAGGAGAAAAATGGGACTTGTTTACCAACTGATGCCAAATTGCTAAAAAAGAGTTACCGATGTGATACGAGCCTTGGAAACTGCATTCCACAAATTGGGCACCAGGACTAAAGTGGACTTTCTCCAGGTCACATAAGATTTTGCCATAAGATTTTGTTGTGTGTATAGTTCAAACTAGCCTTTCATAAGTTCAGTACTTTCTTCTCATTAACTGCTGCTTGTTGTTCAGCTCAGGCCTCACCACAATGATAAAGCATTTGGGGAAGAAGATGCAACCCAGCAACCCAGCACTAGAAGCCAAGATTGAAAAAATCTCCACAGCCACCATGTATTTTCCCTTCGTGCTCAGATAGGTAGGAACAAAAGATACCCAAACACTGCAGAAAACCAACATGCTGAAGGTGATAAACTTGGCTTCATTAAAACTATCAGGCAGTGTTCTGGCTAGAAAAGCAACAGTGAAACTGACAATAGCTAAAAAACCCAAAAAGCCCAGGACACCATAGAACATAGCAACTGACCCTTCATCACATCCCAATACTATTTCTTCAGTCATCGAATGCATGACAGAATTTGGGAATGGGGGAGAAATGGACAGCCATAGCGTACAAATCATGGCTTGTATAAGGGAGCTGGAAATAACAATGGAGCTGGCTATTCTTCTCCCCACCCATTTCTTCATGCTTGACCCTGGCTTGGTGGCCAGGAAAGCTAGGACCACAGTAATGGTTTTTGCCAACACAGAAGAAACTGCCACTGAGAAGATGATGCCAAAAGCTGTTTGTCGAGTGAGACATGTGAATTTATCAGGTTGTCCAATAAACAGCAAAACACAAAGGAAAGATAGCAATAGCGAGTTGAGAAGAAGGTATGTGAGACTCCGGTTATTGGCTTTGACAATTGGAGTTTCCCGATGTTTAATGAAGACTCCAAGCACCGAAGCTGTGAGAGAAGAAAAAACAAACACAAAAACAGCCAAGCTAATCCCCAATGGTTCTCCATAAGTCAAGAAAGTTTGATTTTTTGGAATGCATAAATCTCGGTTGTGGTTTGCATAGCTATCTTCTGGGCACTGAGAACAGTCGCTCATATCTGAAAAAGAAAAGTTGGATCTAAGGACAATGGTTCATATAGTTTTCACCGTGTTCACACTGAATGCCATGTCGGAAATGTTCAAATCTGAAATGCAAACATGCTGCCTTCTCACTCAATTACATTTTCCATACTCAAATATCCATACTCAAGGATATTTTTCAATTGTTTTTCCACCGCTAACTCTTGAGGCTACTGAACATGTTGAGTGTTGTACTGTCATCTTTTCCTTCTGATTCTCTTTGGTTGCTACCACACTGAAGATTTAATGCAGTTTAACACCATTTTAGCTTCAAGGCAAGGGTGTTTTTTTTCAATTTATTTTTATTTTAACACAAAAAATATACACACATACAAAAACCACATATCTACTGATACATTATTTTCTTTTCTCTGTTATACTGTACTTATTTTGATAAGTCTGCTACCTTCTGCTACCTTTTTCTTTGCTAATCTCAGAATTCTGTATTCTGTTTGATTCCTTCTTCTTTAAGTGTGTACCAAAATAAACAGCATATTTAAATATTTAAATACAGCTTTAATCCATGTGTATGTTTAATTATCTCAAACCTCTTTTCTTAATGATATTTATTGTCTTACTAGCTTTGCTGACCTTTATCTCGATATTTGTTATTTAAGCTTTTTATCTGTGTCTTTCTTAATTACCTGTAATATCTCTTCTGTCTATATATTTTCCATGCAATACTTTGCATTATTGTTTGTTTTTTTGTATACATAACTTATAATTGGTTGCCACTCCTTTTCAGTCAAATCATATGGTTTGTCATTTATTAAATTCATTAATCGGTCCATCTCCATCATCTCTTGTATTTTCTCAAACCAATCTTTCACCTGAAATCCCTCTTTAGATTTCCAGCTCTTTGCTATAATTAATATACCTGCTGTTACCAGATATAACAGTCTCTGCCAGTATTTAGCCTCCTCTTCTTTTTTATTATTGGTGCTATGTTCAAGAGATACAACTCAGGTGAAAAGGTATCCCTAGCATTTTTTGTTTATTGTTATGAATTTCCCCCCAAAAAACTTTCACCACATATGAAAAACAGTTCTGTTCCCTTCTTGGCATCTCCAACATAACTTACTGCCTGATTTATAAATTGTGCTTATTACCCATAGTGTGAGATGCCATCTGTTTATGATTTTGGATTAATTCTCCTTTAGATTTTGGGATGCTGTAAATTTGTTAGTGTATTTCCAAGCTTTCCCCCATTTTTCTAGATCTATATTGTATCCTACATCTTGCACCCACTTTATCATTGTTGGCTTGATCAGTTCCTGTTCTAAATTCTTTTTTTTAAAAAAGATCATAAAGTTTAACTAGTTTTTGTCTGTCTTTTGCCCAAAAACAATGAAAGCTTTTAAATCAATCCAAATGAGGGCTATGAGGGAAGAGAGTATTTACATACAGTAATGTGCACATGTTGGATCACAGCAAATAGCTGTCATAAATTCTGTATATAGCCTCTCTTACCTGTCTGGTTTGAGATCTTCCCTTCTGGACACGGTAAACAAGCATAGCAGCAAAATGGCTTTCCTTCCTTCTTTGTCTTACTGTATCCTAAATGACAGTTGTCATTGCACAAAGAGAGAGGCTGTACCTGCCGATAAGCAAAGAAGGAAGCTATTTGAACATGGGGGGAGATATTTTGGGAGATTTTGTCTTAACAGGTTATGTACAATATTATTAAGCAATGGATGGGTGGACGGATGCCATTCCATAGTTTAATGATATCACCTTTTCAAAGAACAGCTGAGTATGGGAAAATTCCTTTTTTGGACTAGAACTATCAGAACCTCGCAGCCAACATGAGCAATGGCTATGCTGGCTGGGGTATTCTGACTATTGTAGCAAAAAAGTAAGAGGAGAAGAGAGAACACTCTCACACATAGAGTGTACAGACCCTCACATACAGAAATGGGCACTCCCAACAATTTGGGGCTGAAATCACACTCCTAAAGTAGGAAGTTTATGGACTGAAATCCTGGTCAACAGCAATAGATCATATAGTTCCATTGGCATATTTAAATAAATAGCAAGAACAGTTATGGCCATTTTGGTTCTATCCTGTTCATGTCATTGCTCTCATAGGAGAGGAGAACTGTCAGCATGCAGAACTGTGCCTGCATCCTGACTGGTCTTTACGCTAGTCCATTGCATTGCAGGTGAATGGGGCACTTGGAACCATCTTACACAAATGTGAAAAGAGTACAACCAACAGCTTTATCAAGAGAGATCTTGTAGCACCTTTGAGACCAACTGAAATAAATAAGTTGGCAGCAGGAGCTTTTGGAGACTTCCAGTCTATTTACTCAAATGCTTTACAGACTATTCTATAGACTATCATGGGTAGCTTTATCACACTAGGGAGCAAACAGGATTTAAATGAGAATTAAATTAGAATTAAACAGGAAATTCCCTACATTTATCACAGGACATTTCCTGTTTAACTCTTGTTTAACTCTCGTTTAAATCGTGTTTGCCCCCTAGTGTGATAAAGCAGATGTCTTTGAATTCTAGCATTATCAAGAGTAACACTATCACAATACCTCAGAAAGATGTTATCTGTAGTGATGTCCTGGGATTATTATTTTTTTAATCCCAGTGTGTCCACATTTCCGCAAAGGCTGTACAGGGTGCATTTACACTGTAGAATCATTGATTCTCCAGGAAAGACGGGCTATCCAAGGACTGTGAATTTTCCTTGGGAAAAAAATCCCTCTTTTTCAGTGTGGCTTGAAATATTGTACCCTTGCAATATGAATGACTCAGAGCCAAAATGGTCATAAAGCTTCAGTACTTTGCAGAGATAGAAATATATGCAAGAATTATATAGACATGTCTCTTTAACAGTAAGTCCCATCAGGACATCTATTTCCAGGTTAAGTATACAGCATGCAGGGTTGCAGCCCCAGTTTTAAAGCTGTATTTTGAAGGGGAATATCTAGTTCAGAAAATGCTCATATTTTCTTAATAGATAGTAAGGATCCAAGCTGTTCAAACAAACTATTCTTGTGACATGTAGTATGCATCCATAGAACAAGGATTTATTTCTCTAATTTTGAGTTATGGGAGGTGATTTCTTATAAGAAATGCAGAATATGCAGAGAACACTAGAGATGGAAAGAATATTCAAAAATATTCATTAAATGGGGAAAATGCATCTGAGGAAGTAGACTGAAGTCTATGAAAGCTTATGCTGTCAACCTCTTTCTTTCAGTTAGTCTTAAAGGTGCTACAAGATCTGCCTGCACACTGATTACACAGATTAACACAGCTATATCTTTGAATTGGTAAAAAATAGGTTCCTCAAGTGCTTAGAACCCCTCAGAAAAAGAATCCTGGACTGCAAGAATCTTCACAGTTTGGGAGTTATTCTCTACAAAATTTGCACATGCCATCTTCTGCGGGAAAATATCGTGTGCGTATTTTATACAGAATGAGTCCCAAATCTTCAAGATTGTGCCGTTTTCAGATTCTCTTGCACTGGGAAGAAAATTACTCAAAAGAAGAAAATACACACACACACACACACACACACACATATATATATATATATATTCCTAGAGGGGAGGAGTGTCCCTTATCTCTGTACCATAAACAGAGCTAAATCTGTCTGGTTATTCTTGCCTTATGTAGGTAGTTACAATACTTGAGAAAGACATCTCCACTGGCATTGAGTCTGACCCAGAAGTGGAACTAAAAATAATGCCAGAATGACAAACTGTCTTTGAACAGCTGTGAAACAAAAGCAGACACAAGAATGCAGCTCTTACCTGGTTAAACCCGCTGGGCCATACAATGGAATTCTCTGAAATATGGAACATAGTGTCTTTGGGACCCATGGGGTCTACACTTCCAACTTTGACTCTAAGAAAGGATTGGTTTGAGAATGTCACCCAATTAATAATATCAAATCCTGTAACTAATTCCCCATTATGGTCAAAGGAAATACTTGTCCCAACACTGTTGTTAAATGAGACACTTCTGAGGAAGTGGTGGAGCTACATTGAAAGAAAGAGATGCATTTTTTAAAAAAAGATGTAAATGAACAATAAGCAGTGATCACTACAGACAAGAATATTTATCATCTTCTTGGTAGAGTATTAGCTCCCTTTGGACTAATTTTCTGGGTAATAACAGTATATGTGTAGTGAATACGCCAGTGTGATATAGTGGTTTGAATGCTGGATTAGGAGACTGAGAGACCAGGTTTCAAAAGCCAAGTGAGACATGAAAAACCACTGAGTGATCATTCGCACTGTCTCAGCCTAAGAAGAAGGCGATGGCAAACATGTAAATAACCTTGCCAAGGAAAACCCATGATAAAATGGGCTGGCTTGAAGTTGCATAATACACACAGTAAAGAAGCACTGGAAATGCTGTCTGTTGTATCAATAGCAGCAGCAAGAACAACAACAGCGACAACAGCAACATTCAACCTACTGCAGTTCCAGTGGCATAATAGCAATGGCATGTGGGTACAGAAGTAGTTGGCAAGTCCTCCGTGGATTTAATGTGCATTTAATGCATCGATGCATTAAATTAAAGGTGCAGTTAATGCAACTTCAAAAGGGAATTTGCGACAGGTCAAGCAATCCAGTTCAATCCAGCAAGGACTGACAACTGTGGTTGGTAGGCAGGGGGAAATTCTCTGCTCCCAGGAGTCACCAGGTCCCAAATGGATGGTAAAAAAGATGACAATAACACCTTGCTCCAAGAATATGAAACCTGATGTGGGTGGCATTCCTTTTCTGGTTATTGATTTTAAATAGTACATAAGGATCCTGTCATTGAAAAGATGTATTGATACAACCTGAGGCTTCCAAAAGGTCTAATCTTCAATGCAGATGTAATTCAGTTTGACACTGCTTTAACTGTCATGTTTAATTTCCTATGGAATCCTGGATCTGTAGCTCATTGTAGAACCAGAACTCTCCTATAGATATGTCTCACAAAACTACAAATCTCAGATTCCCATCACATCAAGCCATGGCAGTTACAGCAGCATCAAACAGCATTATTTCTGCAGTGCAGATTAGATTGAAGACAATTAGCTGGGGGCGGGGGAGAGAAGAGCCGTTTGAGAAATCTGGAGACATTGGGTACTACAAAAGCAGCCTTCAGGGCCCCATGTGACCCCTGAATTTCATTATGCCCACCCTTCCTTAAAACAACCAACTTTCTACATAGTCTAGGCGCTAACATCACAAACCCAAATAGGATGTCTGCTCAGGATAGTCTACCTGCCATGGCTCTTGATTCTGAAACTTTTGCCTCCTTCTGTTTGCTGCTGGTCTCTGCTTGGGTTTGGATGACTGCAATGATTGCAAAGCATGTGCCACAGCATAGACAGCATTGTACACATTGTAACTGTGTCCAGACATAGTCATTTCAAAAACAGATGCAGGAAGAGTCTCCAGCTTCTCCCTACCAGTGCAGGTTCTCTCAGATTGCTCTTGGGTTTCAGGGCTAGAGAAATGACAATTGAAAGCCTGCTCCCAGAAATCCCTAATAAAACCATCTTGTTCTTGTAAAGCAGGATTTCTGATCTGAAGAAATTCCTGGAATCCTAACACTTTCTTTGAGGGAGGCGCAAAGGATATAGCCCCATGGAGGAAATCTATCTTCCAGGTTTTTTGAATGGACACTGACTCAAAATCCATCTGAGCAGTCATAATCCAGATCTTTGTCTTCTTTGGTATATCATCCTCCACTTCATAAAATTGGAGCAATGTCCAAAGCGATGTCATGGTCTGAATTTCACCATACAAGACCATCACATTAGCTGTGCTTTCCATGACAACTCTGTACATTTCAGTTCCTTCATGCATCATACTGACAAAGTCACTGTAAAAAGTCAGTAAGAGGAATTTTCCTATGAAATCAAAGCACACACCATGCTGAGAAAACATAGGCAGCACGTCCTGTACAAACCTTTCTCCATTGTCATTATTCACAGAAAGAACGCCAATCCATGTCCACCTAAAATATAGGAGTAACTGTAGAATCCCCCTGTGTTGGTGGACCTCATTTGCAAACATTTGTTGAAAGAAAATTGACTGGGTTGGATTGTTCATTACTGGAGCAGAGCCATACGTGAGCTGGAAAAAGCAGAGAACATAAATAATAAGGTTTGTATATTCTGTTTCTAGATTCTAATAAGTTCAGGGCTTGGAAATGTTACTGGTTTTGGAGCATAGCCTCTCTTCTTCCAATCTCAACTAATGACCAAGGTACCATCTACCCTCCAACTAGCCTGGTTAATTAGGAAAGTCTTAATGAATCTTCTGTCTTCCCACTTTTTAAACCACTTCTAAAATGACCCAGTTTCTTTTTTCTCGACCCACTTTCTCCCTGTGTCCTCAGCTTATTTCTGTTAATGCCAACTAAGTTCAAAGTTCAAGAACAGTTTGAACACAATTAATTCAGCAGGAGGGAAAGAAGAGGAGGGAGCATATTCTAGTCCTTTCCTATTGACTTAGACAAAAGCAAATTGCTGTAGCCTTTCTTGGTTTTGTGTGTTCTTCTTCCTCATTTATAACTTATGCCATCTTGACCACAGTCTGATGTTGCTTGGTCATACGTGTCCTGGTGTTCATCTGTGAAATGTTGGAAGATATGGTACCATATCCTTTTTTTCCAATTCCTACCCACTTCCACCATGTCTCCAGAACTCTCTGAGTTGTCCCTCTATGATTCTGCCCAGTTTTTCAGATCTTCAGAGGAGAGCTGTCTCTCCATCCTGCCACCATCACAAATGTATTTCATAGGGATTTGGTACAGGGCCAGAGAATAGGACCCAGAACAAGCTAGAGGAAAAGAGATTCCAATTAACTATTAGGAGGAACTGCCTGACAGTGAGAGCTTCCTCAGTGGAACCCACTTCCTCAGAATGTGCTGGAGTCTCCTTCTTTGGAGGTTTTTAAACAGAGGCTGGATGGCCATCTGTCGGGGATGCTTTGATTGTGAGTTCCTGCATGGCAGAGGGTTGGACTGGATGGACCTTGTGGTCTCTTCCAACTCTATGATTTGATGTCTCCAAAACACTCTGAGTTCTCCCTCTATGAGCCTGCCCATAAAAGGATCTTCAGAAGAAAGCTGTGTCTCCATCCTGACACCATCACAAGTGTATTTCAAGGGGATTTGAGACAGAGCTTCTTAGTTGCTGCTCCTGAGTTAAGGAGTTTTCTCCTTTAGAAGTGATGGATGGCCTTTTGTTTGCTTACAAATATATGTGACAGATTCCTTTACCCAGGCTGACCTCAAAACTTTAACCCTTAAAAATCCTGTCTGTCATCCGGCCCTTGTTCTCCCAGTTTTTTCCTTCCTGGGATGGTTGTAAATGACCCATAAAATTCCCAAACTATGTTCCATATGCTCAACTTACCTGCGGCATTTTATAGAGGCATAGAGTGAGTGTCATGTGGAGACAAATGTCAGGTCCCCCAATAGCTACTATTGAGTTTTTCTCCAAGGTACATTTGTAGTTAGGAGTGAATCTCTTCCCTGAGGAGAGAAGTTCCATTGATGCAAGATGAGTCCAACTTGGACTGAAATGGCTGTTATAAATGCTGAAGCCCAGGGTGATGTTGGGTAAGATCTGGACATTTTCATTAATCTCCTCTACAGCGAATACCAAAGCCAGGATGTGCTGATAAGTCTGAAAAAGTACCCTGCATTGAATGGTGCATGCCATGTTACAGCACTTCTGCTTCAGACAAGGGTACTTCTAAATCTCCATTCAATAAAGGTCCAATAGTTATGATACAAAAATTGATTATTTGGCTACGGTCTAAGAAAGTGCAAAATAACATTACTCCATGTACTTTGCTTTTTTTTTTAATTCTCTGAACCCAAAAATACTGGCATTGCTTTGGAAAATATCCATTATGCATCTGAGGAGGTAGTCACATCTACAGAAGCACATGCTACAATTTCTTCTGCACAATTAGTCTCAAAGCTGCTGCAAGATCCCTTTGTACACTGCTATCTATTACTCAGTGCATGCATGCACAATTTGCAATTGCCCAAACAGGTTCAAGAAACTGAGTGTGATCAAGCCTAAGGCACTCAGAATTTGATCCCAAGGAAAGAAAATAGGCAAGGCCCATACATTTCTTTACAAATGAGAGCAGCTCACTTAATCTCTGCCCATTTCTAACTTTTCTGTTGTCTAGGGTTAGAGGAACTAAGACAATAGTTGTTTCAAAGGGATTGTGGAGTCATCCATTCACTGACTCATGAGATAGCAACATTAATGAGGCACTTCAAGTTATTGGAAATCATGAAATTTGTAATACAAGACTGCTCACACATCCTGAATTTATGTATTTATTTGAAAGATATGTTTCTGCCATCTAACTTGAGAATCATTTTATTTAAAAGGAGAATGAAAGCCTTTCTTGTTAATTGCCATCAACTTGATTTTGACTAATGATGACCCTATGAATGTGAGGCCTCCAAAACACCCTGTCACCAACTGCCCTGCTCAGGTTTTATAAACTTATCTGATTGATATTTACCCATAGTACAGTCCTCTTTTCATACTTTAACTAGCATTATTTTCTCTTCTAATAACCTGTGTATTTTCATGATGTGTCTAATCTCAATTTAGTCATCTTGGCTTCTGTGACAGTCCTGGTTTACTTATCTTGGCTGCTAGGGAGAGGTCATCTTGTATCAATCTTGCAAGTAAATAAATGAACAACTTACACCACTTCACCACCAAGTTCTCCAGTGGGATGTTTTTGGAAGCTCAATGGATTAGAAAATCTGTAGATGTGAGAAACAATGGCAGCAATGCTGAGATCTCCAAACTGATCGTACTTGTGAAGAATAGGAATAGGATCACTAATATTGCATTTCACAATAGGGAAATAGCATACAGCCTGAGGCAGCAAGATGAATAAGCACACCATCAACAGCACAATCTTGAACGAAAGCCTTCTTCCTTTATATTGATTGATCCATTTCCACATTTCAATGTGTCTACATGACTCCCTCACTTGATTTAAAGCCAGAATTGTACAGCATAACATATTAATGATCAAATGGACAAAGCCTTGACTGTCTCAAGCCACAGCTATGAGGAGTACTAGAAGATATTAACAGCATATTTGAAGCTAGGTTATACTTTTGCTGGTGTTTCTACAAATCCCTTGTGGATTTGGAGATGTACTATAGGCAATCATAGCTAATATGATAATTATAGGGAAGCTATAATTACATATTACTGTCTTTCTTTCTTGGTCACATTACAGAAGAAAATATCTCTCAGCACAGCATACCTGGTCCACCTGAATAAGTAGTAAAAAAGTGGCCCACATCTGGGAAATACCTACAGAAAACAGTGAATTTTTGAACACGCTAGAGACAAGTCTGCAAAGCATTTATTTGTATGTCTAAAAAGTGGAATGTTTGAAAATCTAATGGAAAGACCTCATTCGCAATAATATGCGTAAGAGTTTACCACATTGCACGCCAGGAATGTTCTCAGATCTTTCTCAAAATGGTACAAAATGGGAGCAGCCACTACCGGTCCCATCTGCTCCCATTTTGTACCATTCTGAGAATGATCTGAGAACATTCCTGGCCTGCAGTATGGTAATCTAGTGTGTGTGTGTGTGTGTGTGCAAATGCTTTCAAGTTACCTACCGACCTATGGTGATTACATGAAATTCACAGGGTTTTGTCATTGCTTTCCTCTAAAATATAGTCTGCACCTAGTATTCTTTGGTGGGCCCCTATCCAAGAATTAACTGGGCCTGCTTTAGATTCCAAAATCAGATGGGATCTGGTGTTTGCAATGGATTAATCCATATTAATATCACACCTTTTGTCTTGCCAGTGTCAAACATCTGTGGTAATGACTAACAACTACATTGAAATTGAAGGAAAATCATAAGTTTATATTCTTTATCAGTCCAGGAAAGAAAAGTTCCTAAAGTGAGCACAAGTTGTTGTTGCTGTTGTTTTTAAAAAATAAAGAGTCAAAAATATAAAATAGTATGTACCACAAGTATAACATTGTCATTTTTGTGCAGTCACCAATGTGTAACAGTAGAACAACTAAAATGGAGCATACCAATGAGCACAGTGGAGATAGTTCAGAAGATGAACAGTGCTGATTTATGACAAGGTTCAAATTAAAATGAATTAGAACATTAGGCTTGAGCTAAAACCAAGCATGGATTCAGTGCTCTTCTGCCTCAGGAGCCTGCAGCCACCACTAGGAAGAACACACTTAATGCCACATCAAAACATGGTTGGGTCCATACTGATTGTATAATTTTACAGCAAACCTCTATGAGGTATAAACAGCTGCCTCTCCCACTGGCTATATAAAACAAAAACAAACAAACAGCTTCATTTATATACCGCTTCATACCCTTAATGAGTGTCTAAGCGGTTTACAAT
Source organism: Urosaurus nigricauda (assembly GCA_034509955.1). NCBI lineage: Eukaryota > Metazoa > Chordata > Lepidosauria > Squamata > Phrynosomatidae > Urosaurus > Urosaurus nigricauda. The sequence goes on from JAOEGL010000006.1 coordinate 7,800,389, forward strand.
TGTAAGCTATTTGCCCCCCAACAAATTGGGTACTCATTTTAGCGACCTCGGAAGGATGCAAGCCTGAGTCGAGCTTCAGGCCTTTGCTGGTCTTGAACTCGTCACCTTATGGTTTTGAGTGAGTGGCTGCAGTACAGGCATTTAACCACTGCACCACCAGGGTAGAGGAGTCTAAAATTTGCCACTAAACTATTGATTGCATTTTGACATTATTTTTGTTCATTGATCTATCAATTAGTATTTGTATGGCAGAAGAAATCTACATGTGTAGCGTACGCTTGGGCAATGAGTGTAGGCACACTAGAAAAAATTTTCAGGGGGGGAATTAAAACTTTTCATTTTAAACCCGTCTTTGCCCACTCCCAACCACCACCCAAGAAAGCAGAGGGTTAGCTACTGTACAGAAGACTTTGAAACCAGAAGATCCAGAACTTTTCTGGCCCCAGACAAAATAAGGCCAATGAAGTTCCATTTAATTGACAAATACCCCTGCCACAATATATTCTAGATGAGATGTCTTTTGGAGAGGAATAGGAATGGTTCTGTTTTGGGCAAAAAATCCTGTTGTTAGTCTTGACTGGAGTGGACCAATTCAACTGATAGGTTTCACCTACATGTTGACTCACCACTCAACAATTAATTGAATGAGTCTAATGTAGTTGCAATAACCAACATAATGCTAACCTGTATGTGTTAACTTATATGTAAGCTGGAAGCTAGAGTCCTTAATAAAAGATCATCTTAAGTTATTAGAGAACTGTTGCGGTAGGGGTTACTCTCACTTGGTAGGACAGGAGTTGGGAAGAAGTTCATAGGAGAAAGTGAATTGTGAAGTCAAGACAAAGAGCATCAGTTCTAAACAAGAAAGCAACAGAATTGACAAGATACAGAGGACATTCACCAAGGAACCATAATAACCTGTTACTATCTCTTTTGTCCTGTGTAATCCCACAATTAACACCTGCGAGTGTGGTTGCACATTTCTTGGCATTCAAAATGTAGGCTTTCAACTGAGCTCCAGAAACACATTTGCTAAGAAGAGTTTCCTTCGGAAAAAAAGTTACTTGGCTTGAATCCTGTTTGGAAAATAACTCTGCAGGATTACGGTGAGAACTGAGCTGAGGTGAAACTGCCTATGTGCTGTTTGTACAAGTGTAAACCCCTGATGAAATTCCATCCAGTTTCTATTTTCTTGTGATGCAGTATCCTTGTTTGTTTGCTTGTTTTAATTAAATTTATTGATACTAAGAACTTTATCACACAAAGATTAAAAAGTGGAATTAGAGCAGGATAGTACCATCTGTGTCTATACCTTCTCACACAACCCTGTGTCTGTCCAGTAGCTGGTCTGCAATCCCTTTATTTCTGGAGTGCTCCTCCTCATTGATTTGCAAAAACCATCCATGCCTTTCAATCACTTTGTTTTTCCACTGTTGATGCATGTGTGATATGTTCCCCCTGAAGCAGTTTCAATAAGTGTCCAATCACAAGGTGTAAGGCAGCATGATTCTAGTCTTCTCCTCCTCCTCCTCCTCCTCCTCACTATTCCCAAGAAGACTACTTTTCTTTTCTTTTCAAATTTGTTTTATTTATTTATTTTTTAAAACTTAATTGATTGTCATGATTGTTCAATTGTGCTAAAAATAAAAATAAATAAAAATAAATACATACTGAAAGCATACTGGGAAGAGGTTAGGGCAGAGTGGTGGGACTATGGAGGCTAATGTGCAGAAGACATTGACCATGACAGAAGCATCACCATGGTGAGTTTTTAGAGTTGTGTGATAATGAGTGTCCCCAAACTCCTATGTTTGTGTTTCCTAGACTAATGTGTTTGTGGGGCCTGGGGAGCCTGATGTGATGAAGTCCTAATAAGCGTTTAATAATTCTGGTTCCTGTGTATTAACTTGTTGATCTAATTTCTATTCATATAGGCATATCTAGTTATCAATGGTAGCTTTGGAATATGTGGGGTGTTTTGATTGTGAGTTCCTGCGTGGCACAGGGATTGTACTCAATGGTCTTTGTGGTCTTTTCCAATTCTATGATTCTATGATAGAAGCCAAAATGACTAAACTGAGGCTATCATACTTTGGGGATATCATTTGGGCATATCATTAGGAAAGACTATGTGAGTGTGGTCACTTGTCAAATTATGGCAACCCAATGAACTTGATAGGGTTTTTTTTTAGCAAGGAAAACTCAAGAGGAAGTCCCAGTTTCTTCTCCTGAAATATAGCCTATAGTGCTTGGTAAAATTGAAGGCTGTAGGATAAGAAGGAGATCATACTACAGGTAGATTAATTCTGGGGCTAAACAGACTACCCTGATAAATGGTGTCCTGCCACCCCTTTCAGCACTGGATCAGGACTGCAGAAACCAAATGCCATGGCCCTGATCCAGCAGTTTGCCACTCTAAAAAGAAGCAACAAAATGGCACTTCTTTTTAAAATGGCAAAAAGCTGTACTTGCCATGGCGGCAGCAGCTTTTCTGGGGTTCTTTGGTGCAGTGTGTCTAAACGCTGTGCCCAGGAAATGGTGTGATGCCACCCATTGTGCGGTTGGGTGGGCAGCATGACACCAGTATTGGGGTGAAGTCGGGTTATACAGCTTGCAGTTGCCACATCCTCACTCCACCCAAATGTCAGCATTTTATGCCAGTCTGTTTAGCCCCTCAATCAAAGAAGCCCAAACCCTATGTTTGCAAGACTCTTAGAGTCACCACAAGTTGAAGCAGATGACAGGAGTTAACAAAAACAACAAAAGATGCATACTAATGATCAAAAGATCAGAAAGATAGTAGATCCTCTTGTGCATAGCTGCCATTAAACTGCTTTCTCAGATTAACAACAACATTAGGCAACATGATACCTTACATGTGCTAGGAGTGCATGAGGATTTCGTTGCAATTGATTTCTGAGGAAATCAATTAGAAGAAAGTTAGAAAGAAAGTTAGAAGAAATTTCAACTAACAGATTTATGTAGCCCTTGTGGTACTACATGTTATTCATGTTTACTTCACTACTCCAAAACATCCCAGAAGGGATTATCCCTCCCTTGTAATTATAAAAATTGCTTTCATCAGTTTATGGGTCTACAATGCCAGTGGCTTCAGATGGAGAACCATCACAACAATAATCATGGTTATGTGATTATATAAAACCCAAGAGTGTTGCATTAGACTAAGATTATGGTTTAAAGATGGCAGGGCTCTGTCAGTTTGAACTCTCATACTTTCCCCTTTGGGTCACCTAGGAAGAGATCATAGTGGGCATCATTGCCACGAGACTGGCACCTGATGTACATTATTCTGATCCTTTTGATGCGAAAAACAAACTGAATACTTGTCCCTTTCAGATTTTCATTGCCATACAAGCCAGCTGTTTTCAGTCAGACTGGTGCGGACAAGAAAAGAGAAACTAGATCTCAAGGAGACACTTTACGGTGAAGGAAAGTGGAGTTTTGTGATCATGTTATTGCTGCTCCTTCTGCTTCTTCTTTCTTGCACTGTGTGCAAAGGACATTCTGCAAAATGCTCCGGAAATGATCCCCTTCTTATCCCACAGGAGTGGTACCAGCCAGGTGAAATTCTTATCGGTGGAATTATGTCTCACATCAATTTTATGTTATTGGGGATTTCCTTTAAGAAACATCCTTCTCAAGACTGGATTATTACTCCAATGTAAGGTATTCATTATTGTTGTTGTTAACTGCCTTCCATTCAACCTCCACACGTAGTAACCCTGTGGATGAGGCATCTCCAAGCCCACCACACCACAATCCTCCACTATTCTTCTCAGGTCTTGTAGGCTCAGACCCAAATCTAACTATCTGACATGTGGTCTACCTCTCTTTCTATTGCTTTCCTAGCATCATTGTCTTTTCTAATTATTCATTTCTTCTCTTGATGATGTATCCAAAGAATTGAAAGCTCAATTTAGTCACATTGGGTTCCAGGGAGAGTTCAGGCTTGATCTGTTCAAGAATCTATTTGATTGTCTTCTTGGCCATCAACAGTACCCTTAGCACTCTTTTCTAACTGAGAAGGTTTCAGCTGGTGCTGACTGACCAAGGTAGACATCTTGTGGTTTTAATGGATAGTTCAATGAAAATGTCAATCCAGTGTGTTTCACTTATGAAAAAGTGAATTCGTTGCTAAGAAACATAAAGAAGGGATTTCAAATGAAATTGTTAATACCATTGTGGTTTGACAAAAAAGTATGTTATGAATATTCTTGAAATACTGTATACAGTTCTGGTCACTGACTGATATTTTGCAGTCTGGGGGGATTAACTCCTTTATAAGGAAATAAAATTAGCAGGCAAAGGTGTACTTGACTGTAAATTATAATTAAAATTAATTATGAATCCCATAGGGAAAATTGTCAGAGAAGTTTTTCTCCTTCTCATAATACCAAATATCCAATGGTGGAAGATACAGAAAGACAAATGGAAGTACCTCCATATCCAAAGATTCTTTATCCAGAAAAGCAAACCTTGATTGTTTTGTTTTATATAAGGGACACAATTTTATTCTATCATTATATTTAATGGGACTTGAATATCCATGGATATATTGGTATCCGGGGGGGGGGGGGGTGTCTTCGAACCAAACCGCAATGGATACCAAGGGCTCACTGCAGTTATTTGCAGAGTACGTTGTTCAAATAGGAAGACTGGTGAATGGATTTAAATAGCAATAGCAATAGCAATTACATTTCTATACCGCTTCATAGTGAACTAAGCACTCTCTAAGCAGTTTACAACGTGTAAGCAGTTTTATACAGTTTTATCTTTTAAAGTGCATTTTATTCTTTTAATAACTATCTGTCTTTAGCACTGTAATAATTTAATTCTTTTTTAATGTACCTCTTTTCTATGTTTTTAATTGTATTGTTTTGTAATATTAAAATTTTCCCAGTTCTGGGAAAAGAGTGGGATACCAGTAAAAATAATAATTATTATAATAATAATCCAATTACCCCCAACAAGCTGGGTACTCATTTTACCAACCTATGAAAGGATGGAAGGCTGAGTCAACCTGGAGTCCTTTGAAACTGGACTCACAACAATGTGGCTGCATTACTGCCATTTATCTACTGTGCCACCAGAGCTCCTTGTGTGTGGATTAAATGTGAATTATACAGGTTTCTGGAGGATAAGACTATCAATGGCTACCAATCAACATGGCTGTTCCTTGCTCCCACTATCAGAGGCACTATGAACATCACTTACTGGGGAAAAATGTTGGAAGTGGGGGTAATGTCCTTATGTCCTCCTTGTGGAGTATTGGAGGCTTCTATTTGTCACCTATACTAGGAAAAAGATACTATACTTGATAGGCCTTTGGTCTGATCCAGCAAGTCTCTTCTTAGTTGTATACCACACCTTCTAAATATACAACTCACCACCAATAGATGAACAGGCTATTCTACTTGAGTCCCTGATTTTAAGCTGCTTAATAGCAGTCAAATATAGGATACTCCTCACCAGCCTGAGAACAGATGTGCCTATTGAATTTGATCAGGGAAAATGGGGGAGAAATCCATTTCAGTTTGTTTTTAAAATTTCCAGTTTTACCACATTTTTCTAAAGTCAGACTAGGTTGAGGTATATATATACACATATATATATGAGAGAGAGAGAGAGAGAGAGAGAGAGAGAGAGAGAGAGAGAGAGACAGAGAGACAGAGAGACAGAGACAGAGAGAAATTGAGAGAGACAGAGAGAGAATGTGGGAGAAAATGAAAGGTGGAGATCTTCCCAAGAAGAAGTCTGGCTGTTGGCATTTGTTCATCATATTGTGATAATAAAACTGAAGATTAAAATAACCCATCTCTTTCATTCTGCATCATGATTAGCACAAACAGCAAAACAGCTCTATGTCTTTGCATGGAAACTGGGGAGTCACTTTTAGTCGGTGTGTTCCATGACTCAAATGCACATCATTCCTATTGATATCAACAGGATTTCAGTCATGACTTTTATAAGTCTCATTGATTTCAGGGTCAACAAAGTGCAAGCAATCCTGGCCTCGTTTCATGAACAGTATGATTCAGGCCAAACAGTAAGCTGCTTACTGCTTTGTCAACCTACTCTACATGTACAGATTTATGAGAATGATCAATCAGGAGACACTCTGAGGCAGACATTTCTCCTGGGTGCTGGTGTAATGCCCCTCCCTTGGGATTTTGGCTTCAGAAAATGAAATAAGCCTACTGAGGCCATTCCCTCCCCCAGTTCAGTTTGACAGCCACTTGAGGTCTCCAGAGGAGGAGGAGGTAAAAGAGGAAGCTCCAAGTCCTTGGGAAAGGTGAAGACTTGGGTGTTTGGTACAAATCCAGTCCTTTCTCACAGGTGAAGTGAGAGGCTATGCCACACAGCTGGGAAATGCCCTTTTGAAATATAGTCTGCAAGTTGGGTGGGGCTGAATTGACTGGCTTTATAAGTCCAGGCCTTTCTGTGTTTGGTTTTCGGGGGGGGGGGGGGACTTGGTTTTCTAGCCTGTGTCTATGTGAGGTATGATCCTATTACTTATGATCCTGGACTATTTCTTGACTCTGGTATCTTGCTACTCCTACTTGGGGTCTGCTTTGATTTACAGGTCCTGGTCCCCAACTGTTTGTTATGGGATGCTGCTTGTCCTTTGGCTACTGCACTTTTGGCCTTCTGAATTCTGTTGCAGTAGGAGAATGGGGCAGGTGCCTTCACATTTGGTTCAAGCAACTGCATCCATTAATGTGAGAATGAACTATTAGCATAATACAATTATCTCCTATGTACGAGATGATCCGCTTCATACAATCACCTGCTTGTTTTTTCAGAGTGACAACAAAGTTCTACCAGCACATCTTGGCCTTGGTGTTTGCCATTAAAGAGATCAATGAGAATCCAAAGATCTTGCCCAATATCACCCTTGGATTCCACATCTATGACAGCTACTCCAATGCAAAGATGACTTATCGTGCTATTCTGGATTTACTCTACAAATCAAAACAGTTTATTCCCAGCTACAAATGTGACAGCCAGAAAAATCTTGTGGCTGCTATTGGAGGACTTGATTCTGATACCTCCTCACATATGGCAGAAGTGTTGGGCCTTTACAAGATACCTCAGGTAGAACCTATGGATGGAAGCCATGTGGAGATCTTCTAACCTCACCTATATTTTTTTCTTCCTTTCCCTCCTTGTTAGCAAGTTCATGGGTATTTTTTAATAGTTTGAAAGGCAGAAATGAAAGTTAACAAGGAAAGGAAAAATGGGGTCTGCAGAGTTGCAAAAAAGTGTAAGATGGGTTTTCCATCAGATGCCACTCTGTATGGGGGTCTAGTGAATAATACCAAATACACAAGAAATCTCTTGACTTTAGGACCACAGCTGAATGAACTTTGCAATGCTAATGCTATTTTGGGTATTTGGAATGGTGCAGTGACAGGATAAACAAAATATTTTCTGATTATACCAACCAAGATACCTGTATTTCTGCTCTCACATGTTTGTAATTTTTTCCCCTCTAGATTTCCTATGGTTCTTTTGAACCATCATTGAGAGGTGAATACAATTTCCCTCCCTTTTATCGTATGGTTCCCAATGAAGCCCTTCAGTACCAGGGAATTGTCCAGCTCCTTTTGCATTTCAGATGGAAATGGGTAGGGCTCATTGTTATTGAAAACGACAGTGGAGAACATTTCTTGGTGACTTTGGAACCCATGCTTTCCCAGAATCAAATCTGTTCTGCTTTTACTGAAAGATATCCAAAAAATCCTCGATTGTACCTTGGAATAAATGAAATGATCAACGACATTCTCAATTACATTCCACTTTTCATGGAGAGCAAAGCCAATGCTGTTGTTATCTATGGGGAAAGTGTAACCCTAAGAACACTAGCAACTGTTATGTTTGGGAGAGAAGTGATTAATTATCTTGTAGATCCTTGGAACAAGAAGAAGAAATCTTCTGGGAAGGTGTGGATTACAACAGCCCAAATTGATTTCACATTTAATACCTTGCAAAACAGTTATAATATACAAATGTTCCATGGTGCTCTTTCCTTCATAGTTCACACAAAAGAGGTTCAAGGCTTCCAAGAATTTCTTCAGAATGTTGAACCATCTGCAGCTAATGGAGATGGCTTTATCAGTGATTTCTGGGAACAAGCATTCGATTGTTTGGTTTCCAGCTTTATTGAGCCTACACATACTGTTGACACATGTACTGGAGATGAAATGCTAGAGACTCTTCCTGAGTCATTTTTTGAAATGAGCATGACTGGCCACAGCTACAGTGTCTATAATGCTGTCTATGCTGTGGCACATGCCTTGTATAATATGCACTCATCTAAATCTAGCCACAGAGTGAAGAGAGGCAAAGATGGATGGAAACCTCTAAAAGTGGAGCCCTGGCAGGTAATGTCTCCTCACAGACATTTCTGATCTTAGTGACATATATGCTGATGTGGTGTGTGCTGGCCAAGGCATGCATATGTCATTTACCAAAAATATTGGAAACATCTTAGTAGGAGAATTTATATACCTTTTATAAATTATAATGATTCTCTCTTTCTACCAAGCTCCACTCGTGGCTACAGAGGATGTCATTTAACAACAGTGCTGGAGATGAGGTGGTGTTCAATGAGCACGGAGAATTAGCAGCTGGATTTGATATTACCAACTTGGTCACTTTCCAAAATAATTCCTATCTTAGAGTCAAAGTTGGAAGGTTGGATCACAAGGCTCCTTGTGGGAAAGAGCTCACCCTTGATAAGGAGATAATTCACTGGCATGGAGACTTGATGCAGGTAGGAAAACAAGCACATTTTTGTTTTACAAACTATGGGTCATCCACTGGACTGAGTAGACAAGGTGCACAAAATGAATGTTATATGTCCTGATTTTTTACAATGTGTTTACCTAGTTTCACACTGTCCAGACTGAAGACTTGTAGAAGAATAAAAGGTAACAAAGTCCCATGTGCTGTGTGATGGTCCAAAAACTTTCTTCTAATAGTCAGAGGGTCCACTTTGATTGAGAGTGCAGACTTCATCTCTAGAAATTTCTGCTAATAGCCTTTGAAAAGGCCAGCTGGTGACAATGCCAACATGCATTGGGATTTTTTTAAAAAAATAAAAGTTTTGGACCATCACACAGTACATGGGATTTTATTTCCTTTTATTCTTCTACTGTGAATACATGTTTTCCAGCTTTCTGTTCTAATCCAGACTGAATACATATCCAGAATGAGCAATTTGAGGTGATAAATTTGTATAGTCTGGGGTCTTAAATTTGTTTCTTATTTGAGAAAGCATGAGATAATAAAATAAGGCAATAGATTGGAAATATTATGCACCCTGCCCTAAGTAAAATTCTTACAAGATGCTCTATATAAATATATTATTCTGTACCAGTAGCCAGAGAACCAATGTGGTGTAATGGTTTGAGTGTTGGACTATGTCTCTGGAGATCAGGGTTTCAATCCTGGCTCAGCCATGAAAACCCACTTGGTGACCTTGGACAAGTCACACTCTCTCAGCCTCAGAGGATGGCTATGGCAAACCCCCTCTAAGGAAACTTGCTAAGAAAACCCCATGATGGGATCATTTTAGGGTCACTATAAGTTAGAAATGACTTGAAGGCACATAACAACAACAACAAAAACCAGTAACCATCTTTTTTATTCATGCATTAACTGATGAAAGACAAATCTCCACTTTCTCAGTTCCAGCATAATACTGTTTGTGTCTTCTGGGTTCTGGGTTTTGTTTAATTGTCAGTGCACCTATTCCTGCAGGCATCAATACTAAACGTGCCCAAAGTAAGACATGTTCTGTTTATGGATAGGTGCCTCCCATTTCATTGTGTAATGACTACTGCCAACCTGGTTATCAGAAAATCAAGAAGGAGGGTGAGCCCTTTTGCTGCTATGATTGTATTCCATGTCAAGAAGGGAAGTTTTCAGATCTGAATGGTAAGTAGATGCACTGTATGGCCTTTCCAACGTGGTTAGAAATTAGAGGAAATTCTAGGAGACTGAATAGACTTCTGTGATGATGTCAGAGGCCAGTTCCACACTAGATTAGTCATGTGAAGGCATTGCAATAGAACTCTAGTCTGTGGTCCAAAGAACTTGTCATGCACATTACAACTGAGCAGACATGCATGGAATTGAACTGAGCATATTGCCAAATGGCATGAATTATATCACACCCTGGCCACCCCAACTCATACCTTTAGTATCACTAACTGTTGGAATATTATCTCAGAGATCTTCCAGATTGGAAGCCAAACCTTAGCCTGAAGAAAGTAGTCTCATTTCATCATAGTAGAATGTGATGTCAGTATCAGCTTCTGAGGTTAGTAAGGTGAGTATCAATTTATCAACCATTGGCATGGCACACTTATAATGGAAACTGCCTCATGGCCCCACACCACTTTGATCACATGGATAAGATAAAGTTTCTACTTTCTTTTACTGTCCTGCTAGCAGTAACAACTAGGCGACTAGGTCATGGCTTCCTATTGAGAAAGAGTAACAAGAAATAGCATTGACAATTCAACTCTTAATTTCACAGATATGGATGCTTGTATTGAATGTTCAGAAGATCAGTACCCAAACCAGAATCAAAATGGATGTATCCCTAAGGGAGTAAGCTTTCTGTCTTATGAAGATTCTTTGGGGATCAGTATCACTTTGTGTGCTTTCTTGTTTTCTTTTATCACTGCAATGGTACTAGGAACTTTTATGAAGCACAAAGACACTCCCATTGTCAAAGCCAACAACCGAAGTCTCAGCTACACACTCCTCATCTCCCTCCTCCTCTGTTTCCTCTGTTCATTACTGTTCCTTGGCCAACCTGGAGAAGTGACCTGCCTTCTGAGACAAGTGTCCTTTGGCATAATCTTTTCTGTGGCCGTTTCTTGCATATTGGCCAAAACTGTTCTGGTGGTTCTGGCATTTTTGGCCACCAACCCAGGATCTAGGAAGAGCAAATGGGTAGGAAAAAGACTGGCAACTTTCATCGTCCTTTCCTGTACCCTTATCCAAACAGGCATTTCTGCATTTTGGCTGGGATTCTCACCCCCTTTCCCAGATGTTGACATGAGCTCTTTCACACAGGAGATCATACTGGAATGCAATGAAGGGCATGTTGTTATGTTTTATTGTGTCTTGGGTTTCATGGGCTGTTTATCTGCAGTCAGCTTCACTGTGGCCTTCCTATCTAGGAACTTACCAGACAGTTTCAATGAAGCCAAGTTCATCACCTTCAGCATGCTGGTCTTCTGCAGTGTTTGGGTGTCCTTTGTTCCAGCCTATTTGAGCACCAAAGGGAAATATATGGTGGCTGTGGAGATCTTCTCCATCTTAGCTTCCAGTGTTGGATTGCTAGGATGTATCTTTTTCCCCAAATGCTATGTCATATTGCTGAGGCCTGAGCTAAATCACAAGGAGTATCTAATGAGAAGAAAGAAACAAAGGAGCTACAAGTCCACTTGATGCTCTTTTTAATAAGCATTTTAAATGTTGTGTAAATATTATTTCAATGTTGGTCTCTCTGAAGCTGGTGCCACACTGCAGAATTAATGCAGTTTGACAACCCTTTAACTGTCATGGCTCCATACTATGGAAACCTGGGATTTGTAGTTTGTTGTGACACTAGAGCTCTCTGAGAGAGAAAAGCCTAAATATCTGACAAAACTACAAATCAAAGGATTCCACAGGATGGCACTACAGCAACTAAAGTGGTATCAGACTGTATTATTTCTACAGTGTAGATATACCCCTGATATCCTCCGGAGGTTATTGAAGTTCAACTTTTATCAGCCCCAGTCAACATGGCAAATAATCAGAAGTGATAGGACTTACTGTGAAAAGCATATGGAGGTCAAAATGTTGCCTACCCTTTATTAAAGAATCATCATCACCACCACCACTACATACACACTTGCACAAAGAGAGAGGGAAAGAAAGGAAAGGGGAAACAAAGAGGAAGAATCAGACATATATAAAGACAAGCATTCTGAAATTTGAAAGAAATATGGAAAAGTAGATAAATGGAAGCAGAGAGAGGGGGGAGAGGGAGGTTAGTACAAGCATCTTGTTGGGTTCAGGATTTTGTCTGGAGTCTAACATGGATCACCTAATCTGCTCCCTTGAAGGAGTGACTGTTCTTTGCTTCCACTTATCGCCTGTATATATATGTGTGTGTATTTATAAATAAAATAAATACTGAAAAGTTTTTTTCAGGTATTCCATGTTCTTTCCACCAAAGGAAACTCAATCTGGGGAGCAATGGACTTGTATCATCTCACTGTTGGGTGGAGGGAAAGTGCAAAATAGGGTTATATCATAGGGAGTGTTTTATGCTTATGGACAATTGATATGCATACCCTACAATTCAAGGAACTGGAGGGCCAAGCATAGGAATAATACTCTGAAGTTTCACAATGACAGATTATCTTGCAAATGGGACAGAGGAGATGGAAATGTGTGGATTACACCAAATTAGGAGGTGTAGTTGATAACCCAGAGGAAAGGGTCAGAATTCAAAAAGACCCAAGCAAGTTAGAAAGCTGAGCCTAAAAAAAAAAATTGCAATAGGGAGAAATGTAAAGTACTACACTAACACAGAGAGAGAGGAAAAAATGAAAGACACACATATAGGATGGGTGACAACTGGCTTGACAACAAAACAAAGGGATCTAGAAGTTTTAGCAAGTCACAAGCTGAACATGAATCAGCAATGTGATGTGCTACCTTAAAAAGCCAATGTGATTCTAGGCTGCATCAATAGGAGTATAGTGTCTAGACTCTAGATTGAGGAAAAGCAATAGTGCATTATCGGCCCGAACAGACAGGCCAAAATAAAGCTGCTTCAGGTCACTTTGGAGGTATGCTGTTTAAATGACACACACATCTTAAGAGGCCAGAAGCTGCGCAAAAGCTATGCTCCAGTCCTTACGACTGGAACATGGCTTTGGTGTGGCTTCCAGCCTCTTAGGACACATGGATCATTTAAACAGCATACCTCCAAAATGACCCAAAGCAGCTTTATTTTGCCCTGTGGCCCTATCTTTGCAGTGCAGTTTAGACCCAAATCTGGCTAACCAAAAAAAAAAGGGGGGGGGGGTTGGAGGGATTGCGTAAGGAACATAAAAGCAAAACAGGAATTTGATGAGAAGTGTTTAGCAATTTAAAACATCTGCTGACTCTTACAGATTGGCTCTCAGACTAACACTTTCTGTTTCAAGCACTGTGGTGCATCTTTGGATTTGTGGCTGACTTCCCTTGCTGGGTAGGATTTCCCACCAGTGTGGTTGTGCAAATCTGTACTTCTGCAATTATTCTTTGATGTCATCTAAGAGATATCACTACACTCTGCTTTGGAGAGAAACACTGCCTTTACCACTGGAAAAACCAAAGGACTGTTTCTGAGGAGCTGTAGCTGGAGAGAAATCTCAAATCTTAAAATGGACATTACTCTTCTACTTCTTATGCTAGGTATGTTGATGCATTCTCAAAATTCCTCTTATGCTCCTCAGCTCCAAATATATAAAGAAAGCTATTATATAGACCATTGATTCCCAAACTTTGGTTCTTCAGCTGTTTTGGATTTCATCACCCAGAAGCCCCAGTCAGCTTGACCAACGGTCAGGAATTCTGGGAACTGAAGTCCAAAACATCTAGAAGACCAGAATATGGGAATCATTGCTCTAGTGTCTTCTTTCTAACTCACTCATCCCAATTATTTTCTATTGGGTTTTAGTTACTATTTTTATCTTTATATTGATAAAAAATATGAAAATGCATACTAAAGCATTAATAATGATGTATTTATCACACTTTTATGATGCATCTAGTACCTTTTGTTTGTTTGCACAATTGTTTGTTGTTTGCTTGTTTGCTTGTTTTTTTTAAAAAACTGATTTTAAAAATTTTAAAAAAAGAAAATATATACTAAAAGATAATGAAATGTGGTGATTTTGGACATTAATTAGATGATGATGTTGGTGGAGATGGAAATGGTGAAGGTGTTAACAAAACGCAAAACTTCGTTGTGCCCAGTGTTTATATTTAGCAACATAAGAGCAAAAGTACTTATACGCATAGCCTTGGTGAATTAGATGAATGTCTCTTTACTTTGCTGTTATTGCTTGGAAACTTATTACTACTTATGCTGCTATAATGGTCACTTACATAGGTGTAAGTCACTTCTTTGACCAGAGTATAGCCACTGTTGGAGGGGATGGCAGTGACAATAAGGAGATAACAGTGCTCTGATGTTGGCAGGGCAGCTTTATCTCCAGAAAGGAATGGCCTTTGCCCATTCTGATCATCACAGCACCATGTGGTTACACTGACAAATAGGGTCTTGGCACTTGGCTCCTAACTGACGCTCCAGACAGAGTTTCCAATGATGAACATCTCAGAAGGTCCTTCTTCAATTAGATATTGGAGTTTATCATACGACGGAATTTGGGGGTATAATTCAATGGTAATCCGAATGCAATCATGGGGTTTCACGTTATTGCAAATGAGTGTATCTCATGCAATTTCAGGCAATGGGAAGTCATTCCGAATGCAATCATGTGGTTTCACGTAATTGCGTATTAGAGTATCTCATGCAATTTCGGGCAACGGGGGGGGGGGTCATTTTTGGGAAATGGGAAGTCATTCTGAATGCATTCCGAACGCAATCAGATTTCACGTAAATTCGCTAAACTAGCGAATTCATGTAATTGTGAATTGGCTCTGTTCGCAATTGAGAGAAATTCCTCCCATGTGATAAACTCCATTGTTCCAAGCCATGATGAAAAGCTGGAGTGGGAAAGACTCCTATCACTGTGGTCTGTAACTCACATAATCCTTCACCATTGGTGAAACAGAGAGGCTTCTGGGGGCTATCCAAAACACCTTGAAGGATAACATCTCCCCAATCTTAGTCTAAGGGCATCGGTGCAACTGCCGCCAAACAGTCTGGTTTAGCATAAGTACATCTCATAATTAAGAGCAAATCATGTGTGCTTCCAAGTTAGACTTTTAATGTTCAATGGCCCTGCCTCCAACACTGAATGTGATGGGGGGGGGGGGGACTATAGATTTCGTTATATCCTATATGAAACATTCCTGTGGTTTTCTCCCTGCATTGTCTGAGATTTTTTTTATCAACACCACTGCGATTAGAATACAATAATGTAACCAGTTGATGTGTGTTAGGAGCAGACCCTCTGAAAACATCCTGAGTCATTTGAAGTGGAGATAGACCATTTGTGCTTTATGAGAGGTAGTTGCACTGCAGCTTCCATCAGCCCTTGCTACCATAGCCAGAGATGAAGGATGACTGGACTTGCAGTTTGATAACATCTGGAAAACCAACTCTGCTGTTTAAGCTTGTAGCTTTAGTTAACCAATTCCTCCCCCCCCCCCACCTTCCAATTTCTTTCTCCTTTCCAGTTCTGCTGCACACTGCGGTCCTTCAAGCACCATCTTCAGGTAATCAGACTACTTCCCATTGTTCTTTTTGCCATTGTTGGTTACATTTGGAGAACTGATGTCATCTTTGAGGAGGAACTTTGTCTCGTTGTGTTCAACCACAGAGGTTTAGAAGCTCAGACCGAATTACACTTTGGAGACCATAGGAAGACACCTTGCATTAGGTTCTGCTATTTGAAATTTTACCCCAATTCCTGTTACCTACTTTGACTATTTTAAGTCCTCAGACAAATAGTCTAATTTCTTCTGCTACCTGGACCTTCCAGGGACCGAACTGGAGAGTTCGTGGGTTGATGCTAAGACCTTCTGCATACCAGCCATTTCTTCTACTACTAAACTCCAGTACTTTCTCATTCAGTTTCAGACAGAATCCTGTATGGAAGTACATCTTTGTAAGAAGACTTAACTATTTAGGAATTATAACTGGGCAGTGTTGTAATCCAGTAGAGGGGCTGTTATGTATCTGAGCTGGCAAAGTGACCATTGCACAACAGGACCAATGTACAACTGGGTCCAATGCACAGTGGGCACCAACGTTTATCAAACACCAATGTGCATCAAGCACCCATGCCTGTGTCCCAATACATATCTTCACAATTCATTAACAGGGTTCCTTAGTGCCTCATGACTACATATATATAAAGTTAAGTAATGTAGACAATAAGAAAGGTTTCCAGTCCTCATCTCTGCCTGATCCCTAGGTAAAGCTGATGTGAAAGTCAATCCTATAAACTATACCCCTGGCTTCCCTTAAATTGTGGTGCCTGTTCATCTCATTGTATTTCAAAGTAACCCATATTCCACTTAAATTCTACTTTTAAGGGAAAGGTGAGGAGGTACAGTTGGCCATCCATATCCATGGATTTCTTATCCACTGATTTAAGCATACATGGCTTGAAAATATTCCAAAAAAGTATAAATTCCAAATAGCAAACCTCGATTTTCCATTTTATATATGGGACACCATTTTGTTGTGCCATTATATTGAATGGAACTTGAGCATCCATGGATTTTGGTATACACGGAGGGTCCTGGAACCAAACCTCAGTGGATAACAAGGGCCTACTGTATATATTTAATACATAAAAGCATCCCCAAGAGTGTCACTAGAGTGTGCAGAGGTGATGTGGACCACACTGGGTCCTCAGAGGGGGGTGAACACCTAGTGGGACAGTGACTTCTGAAACCCTCCTGGCCTTTCCCCTCTGTCATCCATCAGGTTCAGCTGGTAATGGTCGTAGTCTTCTGTTGCCACCTGGCAGCTGCTTCCAGGTCTGACAGGGCTGCTGGGCAAGTGCAAGACTGCAAGGCAGCAGTGGAAGCCCACACCATCACCAGCAACTGCTAGTTGGAAATGTCCTGTTTTGCCCTTGGGAAGCTAACAAGACTCCCAGCATGAACTTTGAGAAGATCTTAATCAGATAGCGGGAGAGTGAATCCAAGCTCATTAAAGTGTCAGTAAAAAAGAAGAGGTAGTCTAATCTGGTAATTCATGAGACAATATTCAGTCCAGGAAAGCAGTCCAAAGGATAATCCAAAAGAATAGTCAGAGTCCAATCCAGAATCAAGACAACAGGCAATCACCACAGAGATGGCCTGGTTGGCAGAGGAAGGCAGCTGAGTAATGACACCATGTGTTACTGCACTGGGTAGCACCAAATAATCATGAAGAAGGAGAAGGAGAAGGAGAAAGAGAAGAGGAAGAAGAAGAAGAAGAAGAAGAAGAAGAAGAAGAAGAAGAAGAAGAAGAAGAAGAAGAAGCAGCAGCAACCACCTTTTCCCCCAGTTTGGGACTCAAGGTGGCTTAAAACAGTTCAAACAAAAATAGCTTAAAATTCACAGTGTACAAAAGTTAAAATGTAATCAAAAGATGAAAATCAGTTAAAAACATAAACTTTTTCTTTTTAAAAAAGAGCTACAACCTTAAATAAAAATCTAGCATGTTATACATGGCCTATTTCCCCCCTAAAAGATTAGTTCTCAAAGGCCCATTGGAGCAAGAAAGTCTTCACCTCTCTGTGGAAAAATAGGAGGGAGTCCCATAACCTTGGAGCATTTCAGGAGAAGGTCCTTTCCCATGTTTCCACCATGTATACCTGTGAGGGTGATGGGACAGAGAGAATAGAAACTTAAAAAGATCTCAAACCATAGGCAGGTTTGTAAGGAAGAATGCCATCCTTCAAATAATCTGAATGTTGAGCACAGTTCTTCCATTTCATTTCAGCACAATATCTAGATTGGTTCTGACTTTCCAGTGTATTCAGTTGTTCTTATTTTTCAATGTTTTGACATTATTTTAATGTTGAACATGTACCGAAGCTGGATATGAGGCCATGCTTTCCTTGCTTTTTATCATAACCCTATTGCCTTCCATTCTGAAGCTCTGTATGCTCCCAGACTCACTGTTCTGCCCCAATATCCTGAATATTTTGAAGGCGAGAGGGTTACATTCAAGTGTTCAGCTTTTCAAAACAGGACAGTGGAAGGATACAGGTTCTTCAATCAGGATGGAAAAGAGATTCTCAAAATGGCTCCTGACCCTTATCGAAAGGGCAAGATGACTTTCAAGGTTCAATTGAACAGCACTGGAAATTACACCTGTGACTACTGGATGGAAAAAAATGGGACAATGACCACGTCTGCACGAAGTGGCAGCATCTCCCTCCCTGTGACAGGTAGGTTTGTCTTTCCTATGTTATTGATGGCCCATGCTACCACACTGAAGCCTAGGCAAGGGCCTGTTTGGAGCATCCTTCCCTTTCTCATTACATGTTAAAAGCCAAGGGTGGGAGCATCTGAGGCCCTCCAGGTGTAGTTGGACTGGCCATAGGCCATGCTGGTTCAGGCTGAGTCGTAACCCCACAATGTCAATTGTTTCTTGCTCTGTAGGAGGCATCTCATCCTATTATGTTTTGTGGTCCACGCATTAGGAATGTGAAGAGTATTCATACATTTTCTCCTCTTCCACCAAAAATGTGACCTCAACATGTTGAGGCATCCAACAGCCCCTCAGGGTACACTAAATATCTGCATGTGGGCATATCCACAGGGAAGACAGGATCAAAATTTAAAATGATTTTAATAGATTAGAACTCTGGGCCCAAAGTGACAAAATTAACTCCAGTAGGGAGAAATGAAAGGTACTACACTGAAGTGGGGGGGGGGGGAATGAAATATACAGATATAGAATGGGTGACACCTGGCTTGATAACAGTGCATGCAAAAGGGATCTAGGAGTCCTTGTAGACCACAAGTTGAACATGAGTCAACAGTGAGTAATGCAGCCGCTAAAAAAGTCCCTGTGATTCTGGGATGCATCAATGGAGGTGTAGTGTTTAGATCGAAGGAAGTTATAATCCCACTCTATTCTGCTTCGATCAAACCTCATCTGGAATACTGTGTCCAGTTGTGGGCACCACAATTAAAAAAGGATTTTGAGAAACTGAAGCATGTTCAGAGCAGGGTGACCAAAATGGTGAAAGGTCTGGAAACCATGCTCTTAGGACTCTTTCAAACGGGGAGGAATTTCTCCCAACTCCGAATGGAGCCAATGCGGATTCATGTAAATTCGCTTGTTTAGCGAATTTACATGAACCCCTGCTCCGTTCGGAATTACTTCCCATTACCCGAAAATAACCCCCTCCTGCCCGAATTTGCATGCGAAGCTTTAATTCGCAATAACGTAAAACCCATGATTGCATTCGAATTGGCTTCCCTCTTGCCCGAATTTGCATGCGAAGAGTTAATTCGCAATAACGTAAAACCCATGATTGCATTCGAATTGACCTTAAATTATACTTCCAATTTAGCCTTGTATGAAAGAGTCCTATGAGGAGAAACTTAGGGAGCTGAGAATGTTTAGCATGGAGAAGAGACATTATATTGCACATTGTTGCAGTTGTTTAACTCGTGGTGCATGCTGTCAGAGGAAAATTCCCCAGCCATTCAAAATTTACTTTCATTCTGAATGACCAGATCCAGTGACAAGTAACTTTCCCTTTAAAACTACATCAAAAATAAGCATGTTTCTGGCAACAACAGAAGGATGAAGCAGCATGGCCTGTCCACTAAGTGGCAGCAAAAGGCATTTTATGGAGCCCAGCTGACTTTAGAAACTTTTTTTCCCTGCAAGACTTCAATTTCAAATGTCTTTAATCATGTTACAGAGATTCCTAAACTGGGTCTTCAGGTATTTTGGACTTCAGCTCCCAGAAACCCAACATCACCATAGTCAATGTCCAGGAATCCTGGGAGCTGAATTCCAAAACACCTGGAAGAACAAATTTTGGAAACTGATTGGAACTTTATCCATGCATGAGGCTGGAAATACTCCATACATTTTGTGTTAGCTGTTACCTACACACAGGGGCTTTCTAGATTGGCAGGAAAGTGTGACATGAAGTTGCCTTTTCCTTAATACTTAGCAGCTGCACCGCAGCCTTTAGATGGAGCTGCGCTGCTCCGCAGTTTTTAAAAAAGAAGCTGGGAAAACCAACACCTTTTTAAAGGCGCTTCTTCTCCCCTAAAACACAAAAAAAGCGTTTTCATGGCACACTTTCCCTTTTTCTCATCTAAAGGCTAGAGTTTCATGCAGCCATGAACACACTTCTTTTTGCCAATCTAGAAAGCCCCACATATGAGGCAGAGAAGGGGAGAGAGGAGAAGAGGGGGGTGCATCAACACTGTAGAAATAACGCAGTTTGACACCACTTTAACTGCCAGGGCACCATCCTACAGAATCCTGACATTTATAGTTTTTTGAAGCACCAGTACTCTTTGGCAGAGAAAGCCAAAGACCTTTTAAATCTACAACTCGCAGAAATCCATAAAATGGCGCTACAACACTGAAAGTGGGGTCAAACTGCACTATTTCTGCAGTGTAGATGCACCCAGAGTTGATTGACAAATTTCAACATATAAGACAAGTAATCACTGTAACATAGGAACTGGGAGGACCCTACACATGTTTCCAACATGTGTATAAGTGAGGGGAAATAGTTGAAGGAAAATTAGCATACTGGCTGCAAAGATGACAAAACAGACCCGTTGAACTTAAAAAGAAGTGCTACGCAACAACTTAGGTCTTGAATCAAGATCATTGCCATTCTTGATTCCACTAGTGGTGTAACACTGACTGGCCTTGCCTCGTACTGTTGGGGGGGGGGGATCAAGGTTAACCAAGTTTAGTTCATCTTTATTACAGTTATAGACCAGCACAAAGGTTAACCAAAAAATAAAATAAAAGCAATATGGTCCCTTCTTCCTCTTCCACGAATATTGGCTGCATTTGCACTGCAGAAACAATGCACTTTGCCACCACTTTAACTGCCATGGCTCTAAGCTATGAAATTCTGAGGTGGTTAGTTTTAGGAGATATGTCCTCTTCTCTGTTGGAGACCTCTGGTGCTGCAACAAAGCACAAAGCCCAGGATTCCATAGGATAGATATTTCTGCACGAAATGGCACTCATCCATTTCCATTGCCAGTGTGTGGATATTTTTGTTAGGCTGTTTACACCAACACAGCTCCCAGACCTTTTCATTCCTCAAATGAATCCTCCTTTTTGTTAGAGTGATAAGTGGGGTTTGGGTATGGTGCAGTGGTGTATAGGGGCTATGGTTTACCCTATGACTTAGGTGTAATTCAGATGGGCCGCCTGTAAAAACCCTATGGATCCATGGGGATCTGTGCATTAGATCCATGTTTTTATGCTACAGTGGCACCAGAATATACTAAATACATGACTATTCTGATTCAGACAGGGTGACCAGACAGCCTTCATTTCCAGGACATGTCCTACATTTCAACCTACTGTTCAGGAGTTGAAAATGTCCTCCATTTTGAACGTGACTAAGAAGCATGAATTTACCTTTATATTACTGTTTTCAGCTTTTATTTTATAATGTCCTACAGTTTTCTTTATCTGCAAATCCTTTCTGCTCTGCAAAACATATACTTATACACTGAATATAAATCATATATATATTCATTAATATATATATTCATACATATATTCATTAATAACATTTGCCGTCTTGACTACAGTCTGACACTGTTCAGCCACCTGTATCCCAATTTTCATCTGTGAAATATTAGAAGGTATAGAAGTCACTTCCTCTTCACTTCAATTTTTTTGGTTTTTTTAAAGGGTCTCTCATGCTCCTAAACCCAAAAACAGGTGGAAATACCTAGATGGCATTTGAGTAATTATTATTTTTTTCATTTTTTGGGAGCTCTTGGGCCATAAAAACAGGCTGCACATGGCCCAACCCTGCTTTGTTCTTGTTTTGTGCCTTCACGTCATTTCCAACTTATGGTGACCCCAAGGCAGACCTATCACAGTGGTTCCCACCCAGTGGGTTTCCATGCCCAAGTGAGGAATCAAATCCTGGTCTCCAGAGTCCTGATCCAGTGCTCAGACCACTACACCATGCTACCCCCTGCTTTACCTGGACATTATAACTCTGGCCACCATCACACACATGGAGTTTATCACATGGGGGACAATTGTAAGTATAAACTATGATTAGCCCATTATTATAGCGCAATTGCACTAATGGTTTTCACACGATGTTGAGGTGAAACATATTAAACATATTAAAGTGCCATTAACCCGTGAATTTTTTGCTGTTTGTTGCCTGGTTATTCCCTGGTTATTCACAGGTTAATGGCTTTTGTGCTAATCTCATTTTAATCACATTTTAATTGTCAATTGCACAATTTTCTTTGGTTAATTGCGATTTAAAGTCCCAATTTCCCCCTGAGTGATAAATTCCATATCGAGTGGAAGAGTAAAACCAGTTGGTGCCTGAACACAAATTCCAACATTTTTTTCCTTCCCCCAACCCCCAGAGGCTCCTGAAGCTCCCTCTCTCATTCTGAAGCCCAAACTCTCCAAGTACAGCCTGGGAGACCTTGTCGGCTTACTATGTACGGTTCCATCTGAAACAAAGGACATCAAGGAGTTCCAGTACGTTGGTGACAGGACATGCATCTCATCTATAGCTGTCAATGGTAGTACCCACATGTACAGCATGAACATCATGGAACCAAAAGACACGGGGATCTTCCAGTGTGCTTACGTACGACAACTTTCCGGGCGGAAAGTAGTTTCCCAGTGGAGTAACCCTGTCTCCATTGATGTAGTACTGCTAAGTAAGTTCTGGGTTGTTTCTAACAATCTTCTTCCTAAACATTAGGAAGAACTTCTTGACTGTATGAGCTGTTCAAGAGTGGAATATGCTTCCTCAAAGGGTAGTGAACTTTCTTTCTTTCTTTGAAGGTCTTTAAACACAGCTGTTGGATGTCCATATTTAAGGAGTGCTTTGGTTGTGGGTTTTGGGATAGCAGGAGACTGGAATGTGCTGTAGCTCCATCCCATAGAATCCTGGGATTTGTAGTTTTACAAAGGCGTTAACCAACTTTGCCAAAGAGTGCTGGTGTCTCAGAAAACTGCAAATCCCAAAATTCTTTAGGTTGAAGCCATGTTAGTTAAAGTGGTGTCAATAGCACCATTTCTACAGTGTAGATGCACTCTGAGATTCTATTATTCCTTTTTAAAAGTTACTAGCTTTCTAACATATGGCTTCAAAGAAAAAAAACCAAAAAATTGAAGAAAAAAAGCAGAATGACAAAAAGGAGGAATATAGATTAATACAAACTGACTGTATTTCCAGAAATACATTTTCCTGATTTTAGCAGCTATAAAAATGCATTTATGTGGATAGCTAAAGCCACTGAATGATACATGGTGAATGTTCATCTTTCCAATCTTTCAGTAAGTCTTTCTGCAACAGGAAAAGAAGGAATATGTATGTGCATGTGTGCTGTTGGTGTTCTGTGCCTTCAAGTCATTTCTGACTTATGGATACTCTAAGGCACACCTATCATGGGGTTTTCTTGGCAAGATTTTTTTCAGAAGAAGTTTGCCTTTGCTCCCTCTGAAGCTGAAAGATTGTGACTTGCCCAAGGTCACCCAGTGGGTTGCATGGTTGAGCCAGGAATCAAACTTTGGTCTCCAGAGATGCAGTCCAACACTCAAACCACTACACCATGCTGGCTCTCTCTGTGTGTCTATCTCTCATTACAGATATACATATATCTACAAATGCCTTTTTTCTAATAAAATACCAACATGTAATACATCCAGCATGGTGTAGTGGTTTCAGCATTGGACTATGATACTGGAGACCAGGGTTTACATCCCCACTCAGCCATGGAAACCCACTGGGAGACCTTAGGCAAGTCACACTCTCTCAGCCTCAGAGAAAGGCAAAGGCAAACTCCCCCTGAACAAATCTTCCCAAGAAATCTCTATAATAGCACACAACAACAAAGAATATATCCAACTCAAAAGGAGTAACCCACTGAATTTCTGATGATATTTCTAATGCAAAATCAGTATGTGACAATATAGTCCCTCCCCCCCAAAAAAAGGAGTAACCAAGGAACTTGCCTAAATCATATGCTATGAGAAGCATTATCTATATTACATTGCCAGGAATTAGGTGAAATAGACAATCCCTTTCTTTGAAATAGTCAGGAGCATCACTAGGGTATGTAAAATATGGGTATGTGAGGCAGGCGGACCACACCAGGTGACACCTCAGAGGGATTGTTACCTGGTATGCTGGTGGGAAGGAGTGCCTTCCAGATCTGGCAACTTTCATGGCTGGGCATGAAAGCAAGTGTCTTCTTTTTCTTGCCCAACCAGCAGCTCCACCAGACTTGGAAAGACTGCAGGTCAGCAACCACTGGTGGGAAAGGGTCTGGTGGCTTTCCTGGCTGGGTGGCAAAGTGGGTCCCTTCTCTTTCTCGTCTGGCCAGCAGCTCTGCCAGACCCAGAAAAGGCTGTTGAAGAAAGGATGGGAGATATTTTTTAAAATGATTCACACCAGGTATCAAATATACTCTGACATACCTCTAAAGGTATCCAGTGCATGTGAAACATCAGTTTGTGCTGGATCAAACATAACTTTAAGGGGTGGACTGGATGGCCCTTGTGGTCTCTTCCAACTCTATGATTCTATGATTCTATGGTTTATCTCACAGCTTTAAAAAGAGACTTACCACTCCCGAATTGAATTGAATTCTAATTCATGCTGCATCTGGGTCCTATTGCATGGATTTTTGCTGTCAACACTGCCAGGCACATGCAACTCATGTAACTTCTGGATAGAATCTGAGTTCAGCCAGCTGATTTGCAAAGCCAGGAAGCTCCCTGCTTTGCAAATCGGCCAGCTGAACTCAGATTCTATCCGGAAGTTACATGGATTGCATTTATTCAGCGGCGGCAGCAGCAAAAATCCATGCAATGGGTTCCGGATGCAGCACGAATTAGAATTCAATTTGGGAGTGGTAAGTCATTTTTTAAAGCTGTGCGATAAACTCTTAAGTCTGTAGAGACTTTAGACATTAAAGCTAGGGGAGTTTCCCTTTGTTAAATCAAACAACCTCCATGAAAATCTATGTCCTTCCACCATCACCCTGTACTAACTTTTGCTTGCCAATCTCCTGGGTAGCATTGGAAGTGAGAGGCAAGAAAGACTATCTCTCAAGATAACCTAGGTCACAGGTGGCTGTAAGATATGGGCATGATAAGAATGGCAAATCTCACCAACGTAGGCTGTAGAAATTGAAATGATTAATAAGCATTGTATTTGCCAAACCAGAATTGACAAGTTTTATCTGATTATCAGGAAGAATGTTCTGAACTACTTATCGATATAGCAATGGTTCATTATACTATATCTTCCTATTTAGATGTTGGATGGGAACGAATATTGGCTGTCGGAGGCTCTTTCTTTGTCATCAATGGTCTTATCTTCTTTATCTCCCATTTCTTTTGCTGAGCCACAGGTAAATGTCATTTCCTGTAGAAGCTGTCTTCCCGGGAGATTTGGGGATTTCTTTTGTTTCACACCTTAGGAGGAGTACAATGACTCAAGCATGGCCTGAGGACATTTTTTGTGGATGAGCAATACATTGAAGTGATGTTGTCATCAGTACTACACTTGGCAGCAGTTCATAATGCCTTAGTAACATCTAGACTTGATTCCTATGAAATGCACAATACTGTCTGGAAACTTCCATTGAGCTTCTAAATGTCTAGATATGCAAGGGCTGCCCTGTTATCTGCTGTGGGTCATCTAACTTAAAGGCAGGGAGAAAATGAAGGCATTGTTCCTCCCAAATAAGAATGCTGCCCGCTTCTCTATTAAATGAACTAAGTAGCTGATACAGGACATTGACCAATAATCTCAAGTGCTTTCCAAGGAATCTGAAGATTTTGTTAAATTCTTATCAAAAATTAACTGACACAAAATTCTTGTCCATTCCTAACTGTGTGGTTCCATTATTCATCTAATTGTATCTGTTTCCCAAAGCATTCCATGGCCAACTTGTCGAAAACAAGTTGTCAAACTGTTGGTATGGTCAAACTGTTGTAAAGGCATGCCATGGCCAACCTGTTGCAAAATTTCTGCTTGGGTTGCAGCAATGTTCCTATGTTTTCATCCAAAAATGGTCTTTAATACTTGTTTCTGTTGCTATTTTTGAATTCATTTTCAGATAGCCTCATCAGATAACTGAAAGACCTCATTGTGGTCTACGCTGGCAGCTTCTTTATCAACTGAAGTACAATCTCTTGAATTCATTCACTGGAAAACCCAGCCTTTATCTTGAACCACTCGATGAGGGAGGAAACAGGAACCCTATCACCCTTTACAAGACAAAGACCCAGCTTTCTGGATAATCTAGGTTTTCAATTGAGATTGTTCTGATTATGTCACATTTAGAGACTTTTTAACAATTATTGCAATAGAGAAAATGCCTTTTTTGGTGCAGCATTAGCCTCGGTGGTATGAGAAACTGATAATCAACTTGCCTCATGAATCTATCAACTGGCCATTTTCTTTTTTTAATGAAAATGAATAGCAAGTTGATAAAAGAATCAAGTGATCATCTCTGAGAAAAAGAACAGTAAAATCTACACTTTAGGCAAGGAAATTCCTCTATGGATTACAGCTTTTATAATTCCTTAGCCAGCAGAGTTACTGGCTGGTCAAGCTTGATGAAGGATTCCTGAAGCTGTTGTCCAAAAGAAGTAAGACCCTAAACTCTGAATTAAAATTTCCACTAAGTTCCCACCTCTTCTCACAAAATGTTATTAAAATGAACATGTTTTCCTTTCAACATGATCCTCTTTGAATACCAGAATGGTTTCAATTCAGATTTACTTTCAAGCTTTGGTGTGAAACAAAATTCAGGTACTCTCAGCAAAATCTCACTCTTTCACATCCTTTGGATTTGAAATGTATTGTTTACATGTTTGTGTTCTTTATACTTTTACGTAATAATAAATTCATTTTGCATTCTGAAATCACACATATGTTTATCAGGGAAGCCACATTCCTGTATGTCTTGAGAGACCTCCTGAAACCTTCCTTTTGGCTGGGTTTCATATTTGTGTTCTAGGTGTCCGCTGAAAAATTATATAGCCTTCCACAAGCCAAGGTTGGCTAAAGTTCCAAAAACATAAAAAGCCTGGATGGGGATGACCATTTTCTCAAGGGACATTTTGTTACATCAAGTATGAAACATGTGGAACAACAACAACAACAACAACAACAACAACAAGTTTATTGATTAGTCATTGAAATATCAATGAAAAACAAAATACATGATACAAAATATAAAATATTGGAATATTAAGATATATGCATACATTTGAAAGAATTCTTTATAATCACTGAGGTGAAATATACCCCAGACTACCATAAGGCATAGACAAACATGAGCAGATACCATTTACTCAGAATGAATTCCAGTAACACACTGAATGAATTCCCAGTTTCTATAGTTCCTTACATGGTAATCACCATCACAACTTAAGCTGCATCTACGCTGCAGAAATCGTGCAGTTTGACACCGTTTTCACTGTCATGGCTCAATGTTATGAAATTCTTGGATATGTGGTTTTGTGAGATATTTAGCCTTCTCTGTCAGAGTGCTCTGGCGCCACAACAAACTACAAATTGCAGGACTCCATAGCATTGAGCCCATGGCAGTTAAAACAGTGTCAAACGGCATTATTTCTGCAATGCAGAGGCAGCTGTACTCACCATCCCAACTATATAAGTTGGGAATTAATTCAGTGTGTCACAGGAACTTAGTTACTCATACTGAGAAAATGGTATCAGTGATGAGAAGGAAAGCTTTGGTTTGGCAACATCCATCATTGTTAAGTATTTACTTTAATTAATAGAAGTGGAAATGTGGTTGGATAACTGTTTATACAAATGTATTGGAAAAATATACTTGTATTAGTCCCAACATTGAAGAATTATGAAATTGCCATATAAAAATCCTGGGAATAGCTGTCTCATTAAAGAATGTATGGAATGCAGATTCTCCAGTTCAGGATCATTAAAAATCTTCCTTAAGCAGTGTATGGAATGCAGATTCCCCGTTTAAGATTGTAAGGAGCCCATGATATATTGCATCATGGTGGGTTACATTTTGCTATATTTTTGGACTCAGGAAAATATTTATTTCAGGACTTCTAATATATGAAATTCCTGCAGTTTGTCTAATGAAGAAGCATACAAAAGTGTTTATTTAATTTTTGTAAAAATTATCTCTGTTTGATATATGGTTGTTTTAGATACTTTCTAAACATTGGA
Organism: Urosaurus nigricauda; assembly: GCA_034509955.1. Lineage (NCBI taxonomy): Eukaryota > Metazoa > Chordata > Lepidosauria > Squamata > Phrynosomatidae > Urosaurus > Urosaurus nigricauda. The sequence continues at coordinate 7,828,558 of JAOEGL010000006.1, forward strand.
GCAGATATTCAAATTATATATATTATAGAGTTCTCTATTTTTTCACCATCCTTCTTTTGCTTGTTGCTTTTGCTGTTTAGGGTGAGAGATAAACCAGAGGTTCCCTTTTGGTTGCTTTTAATAAATGAGGTCAACTTATACATGAGTATATATGGTATGTGCCAGAATCCTGCATAACTTAGTAGTATCTTCTGGCCCAACACCTCCACTTCGTCCACACCAACCGATGTTAAGAGCCAGCAGTTGAATCAGGCAAAAGAAGACCATTTAACTTCTTATCAGGTCTCAAAAAAGATGTTTCCACCTCTCCCACATCAGTGAGTGAGGCTGCAACAAGGACTTCTGCTTCTGATTGCTACAACTTTGCTTGCTGGTGGGAGGGAGGTGGAAAGTTATCATTCCTGAACTTGGATCAGAAGCTGAATTAGATCTTGTTCATCCAATGCAGTGGCTGGTTCTTAAGGTGAGCTGTGGTGCCATTTACATAGGTTAATGATAAGAGTATATAGTCTAAAATCAGTGTGTACAGAGCCACTTGTAGTGAACACGTTCTTGTTCACGCCTACATTTCCTGGATGACAGCACCCTGGGCCTTTAGATTCCGCCGCTGCCTCCAATTCATACGTGGTGGAAGCCTCTCAGACTCTCTCAGTTCCCCCACCACCTATCTCCACAGAGGCACTGATAGTTCAACAGAGGCCACGTGGTAATTCAAAACATCAACCAAGTTTATTATTAAATATAAGGAATGAATGATAAAGTAAAGTTAATGCTTTGTCTTGTTGCTTAGGTTCCAAAGTTCCTTAAAACATTAATAATCCTACAGCCACTCAGGCAATCTTATCTCTAATGCCACAATCACAATCTTCCCTTAACTAGTGGCTTAGTTTGAGTTTTTTCCTAACTCCTTCAAGTCTATCTAGTCCCTTATTGGACTCTTCAAACTAACCTACAATTGTTCTCTCAGGAACCCTAAGAGCACACCCTCCCTCTGATGTGTCTCTTCCCCTCAAAATCCCATCCGAATAACCCCCTTTCACTCTCTGCTCAGGCTCTTTTATAGCCCTGCCCAGCCAGCTTCTCATTGGCTGGTCTCCTGGTGCTCTGTGATTGGCTGTTTGCTTGGCCTGCTCACTACACCACTGTACCATTCTTCTCTATGGGTCTGAACCATGGGCCACCTATTGCCAACATCTGCGACTCCTCGAATGCTTTCATCAGCACTGTCTACGCACAATCCTAAATATACACTGGACTGACTATGTGACAAATGTTGCTGTCCTGGAGCAAGCAGGGATCACCAGCATTGAGGCCATGATATTGAAAACGCAGCTGCACTGGGCAGGGCATGTTTCTAGGATGGAGGATCACAGCCTCCCAAAAATAGTACTCTATGGCGAACTTGCGTAAGAGGGGTGCCCAAAGAACTTGCGTAAGAGGGGTCAGCGTAAGAGGGGTGCCCAAAGAAGAAATACACAGACTCCCTGAAACAACATCTCAAGCTCAGCCAAATTGATCACCAACAATGGTCTGCCCTGGCCTCACATCAGGAGGCTTGGAGATGCACTATCCACAATGCTACAACCTCTTTCGAGAACTCATGCTGAATGAGTCTCAAAGAGAAACGACAACGCAGAAAGAACCACAACTTGAAAACATCACCCAAGGAAACTTTCTGCTGTGCTTTCTGTAACCAGACTGTTTATCTCAGATCAGCCTTTTTAGTCATCAATGCACTTGTAGTACGCGTGGGATGAGTCCTTCCTGAATCTTTGTTAGTGAAGAAAAGCCAGAGAGATCAGTTACAAAGCTATATCTCTAGGTTATTGATCCTTAACTGCAATATTGAATACTAGCCACTGTTCTACATTGTTTTAGATTAACAGCTACATGGACTTTATAACTCTCTGTGGAGTGGATGGATGGACACATTAATTTTATGCCCCAATTTCTACCCGTATGGCACCCAGAGTTGCTTACAATATAAGAGCCTTTTATCAGATGAAAAAAGAAAGGCAAAATGGAGTGGGAGAGTAGTGGCTTTCTTGGTACTTCTCTGCATGCCCCCTTTAGCACTTTCATTGTCTTCCCAATGGTCATAAAAGCATGACTTTTTGTCATGCTGGAAAAAATTTGTTTGACAAAAAACATGCTCTTAACAACTATCTCCTTTGTGAAGGAAACAGAAGTGCTACAACGGCATGCAGAGAGGCACAGAGAAAGTTGCTACTCTCCCACTCTGTTTTGGCTTTCTTTTCTTACGTAATAAGCCTCTATGTTAACAGCAGATAAAGGTAAAATAATATATAATGTAATTTTTAAAAAAAATTAAATAAACTATCTAAATAAAACATTAATTTAAAATTGTTAAAACACATTCAAAGGATAGTAATAAATAAATAAATAAATAAATAAATAAATAAAGTGTGCTTCACTAAAAATACTTCAGTCCAACAAAATGAAAGCTGATGACCTGTTGAAGTAAGTTCTTTGCCTGCTGTAACAGAAAACATAGAAGGGTCCAACCAAGCTTCCCTGTAGAGAATGTTTTATACCCTAGGACTAACCATCTAGAAGACAGTGGCATCACAAGTTGGGGTGTCACACAGTGTGGAGGTGTCACCCAAGAAGGGCACACGTTCGCCCCTTCTGCTGGTTCATTGTCAGCGAGAATGCCCAGTCATGGAGTAGCCGGGTTGCAAGATGTTCAGGGCAAGCAGAAGAATCCTTTGCTTGTAGACTACTTAAGGTACAAAGAGATATTTTAACTTACTACCCAGAAAGCATGCCCTCCAACTGTCCTGATTTGACAGGGACAGTCCTGGTTAATACTATGCCTTCACACTTTCTCAGCTGCTTTTTAAATGCCCAGGTTACTCTCACTTCCTCCTAACCCCCCCCCCCCCCTTCACCTCAGCTTACTTCAAGCATGGCAAAGTTTAAAGTGCAAAAATAGTCTGCATACAACTAGCTCAGTAGGGAGGAGAGGAGAAGAAGCAACAGGATCATGTCCTTGCAAGTATGCTCAGGCAAAAGCAACCTGCTGCAGCCTCTCCTAGTTGGTCTGTTCCTCCTTGTTAATAATGTCTGCTATCTTGACTACACTCTGATATTGTTTGGCCACACGTATTCCAGTATTCATCTGTGAAGTGTTGAAAAATATGAAGAAACGAAATCAAAAGTGACTTGCTTGAACCACAACCCCCAGAATCCTCCATCCACCACAGGAATTGTTTCTTGCTTGCCTGGGAGATTCTGAACATTGTGTCTGTCTATCTGTCTGTCTATCTATATATTTAAATTATTCCATTTTTTTATGTGATCCAAAGTGGTTATTTGTAGTTTAGAAAAGTAACTTTCGCAAGCTCTGGCTATATTAAAGAAGACTGTCCATTGCCTAATGAGCAATGCACAGTTTTCCTCTTTGAACGATGGATCTGGTGAGTTTTTGTCCAGCAGGCGTGGTGGGGTCTTATCGGCCCATTACAGACAACCTCTTGTGGTCTCAACTCTTCCCTTTCTAAACAGTGCAGATGCTTTTTGTGAATGAAAGGATGAGACAGGAAGCCAAGGATGACAAGTATGGTACAATAAACGGAAGAGAAAAGTTGAAAGAGGAGAAACAAGCATTCAAATTGTGGCCTTCCAGTCTTGGAGATATCTGGGTGAGGTATTCCTTCCCCAGCAAGTTCCAACTTGGAAATCAAGAAAAGGAGAGAGGGATTAGAGCCTGCCTGCCTGCCTGCCACTCCCTGCTCTTCCATTGCTCAACCTCATTCCAGCGTCCAGTCTGAACGTGCAAAGAAGCAGTAATTGTAGCAGCAACAGGCGCAGCAATTCACAGTCTCCGCAAAAAGGAGATCATTTGATTCCCAAAGAAGGATATGAAGGGAACAGAGTCAGCGAAAGCAGGAAAAATTTTCCCTGGCTTGAACAACAAACAACAGTCCCATGTAAGTCATTTTGGATCAGAGAAACTAAGGTGAACTGGAAGGCCAACTGGACGTAGTTCACATTGGGGGTGAGGTGGGATAAGGGAGGTTTGTTGGGAGCATCCTAGCTCTGGGGTGGACTGGAAGCAGCTTGAGGGTTCAGGGAAAAGGGGGTTAGAAGAATAGAGAGGACCCAGGATATCTGCTTGATGCTTCCTTCCTTCTCATTCTACCTCCCCATTTGTCTTCTTCCTTCTCCACCTTCTCTCAATCTAGCCATTTTGCTGTCTATCCATATATCATAGAAAATGCACAAAAGAAATGCTTTGGCACTAATTTGCTATCATCATCATCATCATCATCATCATCAGTATCATCTCCTTCCCTCTTCCTCCTCCTCCTTTATCATCCTCACCTTTCTCATTATTCATTATTTCTGCAAAATGCAATATTTATTTTGTGTACTTTATTTCAAGAAGGAAGGAGGAAAGTAAGGAAGGAAAAATCCAGGTATTGTTAAGGAAAGGATAGAGAATTAAGCTACCTGGGTGATAAGGTCTCTACCCAACTTTGAGAGCAGTCCCACTAGGAATACCACATATAGCTCTGGCTGACCTATTTCAAAAAGGCATTGTAGAACATGAAAGCAAAGGGCAACTAAAATAATCAGGATGGAAAGAATTGGAGAGAGAGAGAGGAGAGAGAGGAGAGAGGAGAGAGGAGAGAGAGAAAGAGAGAGAGAGAGAGAGAGAGAGAGATTTTGGTATAGGAAGGAGCTCAGAAATCTACTTCTCCTGATTCACTTGCATATGCCCAAAGGGGTCCTATATAAGAGAGATGTTTTTACCTGCTGGTGAAATCAAGCCATTAAAGGAAGGGCATTCCACAACTGGGGTGTCATCGCTGAGAAGACCTTCTTTCCTATCCTCACACAGTGTATTGACTAGTGGGGATGCAGAGAAAGTCCTTGCACTTGCCAATGCCAATAAAAACAACAAAATGGCATTTTATGGATTAATATTTGCTCATATGACATTTGTTAGTCTCTGACCTAGAGAAGTTAAATCATACATTTCAACCTAAGGGACAAAACAAAGGAGATGTTTGTTGAAATTCAGTGCATTGAGCTAGATCAGGTAGATCAGTATTGTTTGAAACCAAGAACTGAGTCATTAAGGTATGTGGATTTTGATGGATATACACTAGACATGACTAAGTCTTGACTTGGGTATATTATACTCAATACACCAGGAGGGCTGACTGAAAGATATGGGCAGATTTCAGTAGCATCTGTCTCATGGTTGCCTTCTTTCTTCTTCCTCACAGGGCCAACATCGCCATCAATAATTGTACCCATACATCAGGAAACAGCACCCTGCTCAGCTCCTCAACCTCCAGTGTTGCTGGTATCGTCTTTCTTCTCCTGGCTGCCACCGTAGGTCTTCCTGGGAACCTCTTTGTCATCTGGAGCATTCTATGGAAAATGAAGCCAAGTCAACGCTCAGTCACCGGCCTTCTGGTCCTTAATTTAGCCATGGCTGATGGGACTGTGCTGCTTCTCACCCCCTTCTTTGTCCTCTTCCTCATCTTCAAGAACTGGTTATTTGGCTTGGCTATTTGCAAAGTGGTATACTACTTGTGTTGCATCAACATGTTTGCCAGCATCTTTATAATTACCCTCATGAGTGTGGACCGGTGCCTTGCAGTCAACACACCTTACTTCTCCCAAGCCATTCGCAAGAAACACTTGGTTGTAAAGATCCTGTCAGGGATTTGGCTAGCGGCCATCTTGTTGTCCATCCCAGCCTTCCTATTTCGGGAGGTTTTGACAGAACCCTCACAAGGGCGTAAAATCTGTGAGCCTTGCCATTCCAGGCCAAGGCTGGCCATCTTCCACTTCACCTTGGAAACAGTGGTGGCCTTTGTGATACCATTCACTGTCATTGTTGGTTGTTATACTGCCATTTTGATACGCCTCAGGGGAGTGCGGAGGAGGCAAGGGGCTCGGACCGAAAAGCTCATTGTTGCCATTGTGATTTGTTTTGCTGTCCTCTGGGTGCCCTACCACATTATCAACATGATCCAGGTGGCTTCAAACATGGCATCAGGAAGGACTGCAGAAAACCTGGGTCAAGCTTGGAAGGGTGGACGGGCAGGTGCCACCGCATTAGCATTCCTTAGCAGCAGCATCAACCCAGTACTTTATGTCTTTGCAGCTGGGAACCTCATTAAGACATCAGGGGCCAACTTCATTGCCCAGTTCTTTGAGGGAGCATCTGATGGGCTCGGCCGAAGGACTCAGTCTCAGAAGAATCTGGCCAAAGACTTAGTAGCAGTAGCAGGCGTTCCTTTGGGCACAGAGCAACAGCCACTGGAAATCTGTAACAGAGGTCAACAAGACCATTGAGTGTAGGCTGGATGATGGCATGAAAGTTCAACTCCTAGACTGAATCATTGCAAATTTCAACATAAGACAGTTTCTGAGATGATGAAGCTGCTTTTGGTTGAATCAGTCTGTCTAGCTTCATCTTGACTGACAGAGGATCTCCAGAGTGTCAAGAAGACGCCTTCACCAACTACAGAGGAATATGCTAGAATGTGAGACCTCCTATGCACGAAATGTATCCTCTACTACTGAGGGTACATCTGCACTGTAGAAATAATGCAGTTTGATATCATTTTAACTGCCCTGGCTCTATCCTATAGGATCCTGGCATTTCTAGATTTTAAAGCACCAGCATTCTTTGGCAGAAAAGGCTAAAGACCTTGTAAAACTACAAATCCCAGGGTTCCATATGATAAAGCCACAAGAAGGGTACAAAAACTTCACTATTTTTATGTGTATAGCCTGAGAAACTTAGTTGTTTGAGTGTTAACTATGGCACTGGAGACTAGGGTTCAATTCCCTGCTTGGCCATGACACCCACTGGGTGACCTTGGGCAAGTCACATGCTCTCAGTCACAGGAGAAGGCAATCACACGCCTCCTCTGAACAAATATTGCCGAGACAACCCCATGATAAATCAGAAACTACTTGAAGGTGCACAACAACAAGATGCACCCTGAGTTATGATCCACCCCACTCAGCAGTTGTATGTATGCCACTGTTGATCTATGACCCATCACCATCTGTTCCCTAATTTTCTCTTTCCATGGAAAGTTAACTTCCATAAAAAGCACTGAGGAACACTGCTACACTACAAAGCTATTAAATTACTTCCATGGTTGCTCCCCTACACACACACACACACAAACTGAATATGAAAAACATTGCATTGAATCTATTTCACTCTCACTCTGCATTTAAGACCAGTATTCAGGTCTGAGATATTTAAGAATGAGTAAAATAGAAATGGGTTGACTTTGAGGATAGATAGAGCACTTCCCTCTTCACATAAAATATTGCAACTATATGCATAGAGATGGGGATCATCAGTATCTCTGATGTTTTTATGTGCACAAGCTCTTTCTCCATTCACTCTTCAGGGAACCTTGGGTATTTCACTATTAAAGTGAGGACTATGTTTCCCGGATAGCTAAAAGCCAAAGAAGTGACTTCCAAATAGCTCTTAGAATCATTGAAGTGGTCTGATTTGGAATAGGTTCAGTTTGCAATGCAGGGCAACAAAAGTAATGAACAATAAGATTTTTTTAAAAAAAGAATAACTAAAGATGATTGTTTGGTTGACATTTTTAAATTTCTGAGATAATTTATATTTTCATTATTGTGGTTGTTTTTACACTCCCTCTTTCTCTGTATACCAAAAGAGTAATGTTGTGTTCATACTACTGTGGAATGTTTTTAATCTTCTTTCATATAGTTGCATATATATAAGCTAAAATGCAGTGAGGATGTACCAGTGGCAGCTAGTGGTTCCCATATCATTGAGGCAGTGAATCCATTCCAGTCCAAATTCTAAAGGAGCCATTCAAAATGCTAAGCCTATCAGGGGAGAGAGGATTCAGTACCTTGCATAACTTACATTGTTGACTAGAATTCAGAATGTGTGTGCCTAAGTGGAAAAAGCATCTATGAGATCTGCTATCTAGGAGCCCTGGTGGCACAGTGGTTAAATGCCTGTACCTGCAGCCACTCATTCAAAACCATAAGGTTGTGAGTTCAAGACCAGAAAAAGGGCTCAAGCTAGACTCAGGCTTGCATCCTTCCGGGGTCACAAAAATGAGTACCCAGATTGTTGGGGGCAAGTAGCTTACAGTTGTAAACCCCTTAGACACTCCTAAAGCGGTATATAAATGAAGCTGTTTGTTTGTTTGTTTTGCTATGAATTCTTGCATTATCTGTTTGCAGCAATAATCCCTACAAGTGTGTGAAATTTTTAAAATTACTTTTGGAAATTATAGCAATAAATCTAGTCTTGCCTTATGAAAAAAAAAGGATCAAACTGCAAGCACATGGAAAATCAGCAGCATGCTTAACCTCTCCTTTCCACACAAAAGATTGGAGTAATGGTACCTGGAAGATATCATGTAAATAAAGAACCGGTGGTTTTGTTCTTTTTATATAAATTACCGAGATATATGCCTTCATTTTGTCTTGTTTTTATTGTTTTAATGAGAAGCCCATGACAATTTCAGCTATCTGCTGATGGAACCCAGAATCTGAAGAAATATGGTTCTCTCTGGGTTCAAGTGCACTGTAGAAACAATGTAGCTTGATACCACTTTGCCATGGGTCCATCATACAGAATCCTGGGATTTGTAGTTTTGTGAGCCACCAGCCACTCTTTGGCAAAGAAGGCTAAAGACCCAGGATTCCATAGGATGGAGCTACAGCATCCATGTGGTGTCAAACTCCATTATTTCTACTGTTTGATGTACCCTCTGGCAGATGTGCTCAGGGTATAAGTATGGCAGTTGGCAGCATGAGTTAAAATTTTAATTTCACTCTCTCTCTCTCTCTCTCTCTCTCTTTCTCTCTCTCTGTTTGGTTGACAAGGTGTAAGCAACTGTGGTTGGTACTTAATGTAAAATGCTTAATTACATCAATGGGGCTATTCCTTAATTCTTAGGGTTTGGCATGGAAACCAAGGCCTGGGAGTATCTTTACCTGGCAACCCTAGTTTAAACTCCAAATCGCTGCTCCTGGACACGTCCAGGAATGGAAAATCACAACTTCTACCAGAATATTTTTGATACAGAAAGGCATGGGGTGGGCTGCCAAAAAAAAAAAAAAAAAGCCTTGGGTAGCTTTGTGCGAATCATAGGGCCACAAATTCCCCAGATCTTTCCTTTATAAACTTCTTCTGTGATTCTTGGAGTTTTCTTTTAAAGCAAATGTTCCAGCCATAGATAATTTATACTGAGGGGGAAAAAACCCAGTAACTCACCAACTAACCCAGAAACTAAGGTAATCCTTGCTTGCTTCTGTGGTGGTTTCACTACAGGAGTTATTAGTTCTTATCTACTATTACAGCAGTGACTCATTGAGGAATCCTCCTTACTTCAGATATCTGCTGCTTCATCAGACTTGTGCTGCCAAAAATGGTGCCTTTGAAATCCTGTAGGTTTGTTTTCCCCCCTCTAGGCTTGCAAATAATCCTTAAATGCTTTTAAAGCCTTTGCAAGGGCCTTTCCTATGTGCTCATACTGTTATAAATTTCCCAATGCTTTATGCCAATGCATAACATGAATCTGTTTGCTCCCCATTTTTCTAGCTGTACAGTCTTAAGCATTCACACTGTACATTGTGACTGCTTCCCTGTTAGTGGCACTTGCAGATAATAATAATAATAATAATAATAATAATAAGAAGAAGAAGAAGAAGAAGTTGTTTTATTTATAGCCTACTCCTCTGTCAAAACAATTGGAGCAGGTTACAGCAAATAAAAAATCACAAAGTAAAACAGTTCCAAAAACCCACTACCCCACCTCCCACCCCAATTTAACTTTATGCCTGTGTATGTCTTTTTTGATTATTATGGAGATTAGTATTCTTTTTATTCCTTCATAACAACCAAAGCCCACCTAGACTAACAGTAAAGCTTCCGCAGTTCTCTCTCCATAGTCATTCCATCCCTACTGGAAAACAAGGAGGAATCAGAAAAGTGTCTGGCTATGTCCCTGTAGCCAGATGCAAAAATATTTACATCATCCACTGTGACCTCTGGAGGTCTCTGATGGACCTCAGTAGATGATACAATAATTTCACAACTAACTATGGAGACATAACCAGAAGCTTCTCTGGACAGCCCCATTCTCTATCAACCAAGGAATGGCCGGGATGCATGAGTTGTAGTGCCTCTAAAGTAAACCCAGAGTGTGGCAAATGGCCAGCTGTGGTGTAGCATGAAGTAGTACTTTAAGCATTTGAGTACAACTCTGGAAACCAGTGTTTGAATAGACACCCACTGGGTGAACCTGGACAAGCCACTGTCCCTCAGTCTCAAAGGAAGACAAAGGCAAACCCCTCTGGAACAAATTTTGCCAAGAACCCCTTGTGATAGGATCATGAGTCAACAGTGTGATAAAGCAGCTAATAAAGGCCAATGCAATATTAGGCTACATCAATAGAAGTATAGTGTCTAGATCCAGGGAAGTAATAGTGCCACTCTATTCTGCTTTGGTCAGGCCCCACCTGGAATACTGTGTCCAGTTCTGGGCACCACAATTCAAAAAGGATGTGGAGAAATTGGAGCATGTCCAAAGGAGGGTGACTAAAATGGTGAAGGGTCTGGAAACTATGCTCTATCAGGAAAAACTTAGGGAGCTGGGAATGTTTAGCCTGGAGAAGAGAAGGTTAAGAGGCGATATGATAGCCCTGTTTAAATATCTGAAGGTGTGTCACATTGAGGAGGGAGCAAGCTTGTTTTCTGCTGCTCCAGAGACTAGGACGCGGAACAATGCATACAAATTGCAGAAAAAGAGATTCCACCTCAACATTAGGAGGAACGTCCTGACAGTAAGGGCTGTTCGACAGTGGAAAACACTCCCTCGGAGTGTAATGGAGTCTCCCTTCTTGGAGGTCTTTAAGCAGAGGCTGGATGGCCATTTTCCAGGGATGCTTTGCTGGAGAGTTCCTGCATGGCAGGGGTTTGGACTGGATGGCCCTTGTAGTCTCTTCCAACTCTATGATTCTATGATTCTATGCATCACCATAAATCAGAAACTACTAGAAGGCACACAACAACATCTGCTTACTGAGCTACCATGCTGAGCCATATTGGGTTACAGTCTATGTGTCCAGCAGCACATGAGAGCCCTCATATACACACCCTGATCCTAGAGGCAGAGTCTGGAAAAGTTACTCACAATATCACAAACGTTACTCACAATATCTGTGACCTTGCTAATTGGGTGATTCTAGCAGATATCACCCTAAAAAGTAACTCTTCCAAGCTCTGCCAAGAGGGCTTAAGAAGCTGCCTTTCAATGAACAGAAATCAAGTGTCTTCTGAAGTCAACGCTGTCCCCTAAGCTTCTACTCCATTTTCTCTAAGACATAGCCCTCTATTGAGGTGTGTGAGAGAGGGAGGAAGGAACAGGCACCTTAGCTACTCTTTCTGGAAGACTATGTGGAAAAGACAAATTGGCTGAAACCAAGTGGATCAGGGGACAAAGCTTCTAGATTGCATCAGCACCGTAACAAGACACTTTGCAACCTGAAGAATCCAATTGGACCCTTTGAATCTTCTTTCAATCCTGACAATGGAATAGTGCCTTCTGACATCCTTGAGGGCAACAGGCTAGTTTAGGAGCTCTTTTTTGGCATCATATTTCCCTGGGGAGGATGGAAATAATTTGGGTTCAGAATGAAAAATTAGGGGCTGCTCATTGCTAATCTTCAACATTTGCCCTCCATATTATGCTACCTAATGGAAGGTTTGGCCCCCTATATTAATTAAGGGATCCTATACCTCCTGCTCCTCCAGAATGTAAATGCTGGAATGCGAGTACAAATTCTGTAACCCAGACAACGCTACACATAAACATACAATTAGACACACTGTATATGCTAGAACTGGGATTCCTGGCTCAAAGTAGCTGGCCCTGAGACTCAGGGCCTAGATACTCTTCTCTGGTCCTCAGGGCAAGGGGAGTAATCTCAGATCTGTTGCTTTGTCTTGAAAATTGCATACATCTAACTGTTATTTGGTCCCTGTTGCAGTGGAGCACCTTTGGAGCATCTTCAGTAGACTGGGTATGATTTCAAAGTAGAGTCTAGAAAACTTTCTTGGGTTAGATTACAACTCCTAATTGTCCTTAGAGATAGTAAATAAGTAATGCCCCTAGAAAGAGTAAAAGAGCATATCTCACCCCTTTGGCACCTGTAACTGTTATTCTTAGGGCCCATTCAGACTATACAATTATAGCACCATGATCATGTTTTAAATGCCATACTAATATCCTATAGAATCCTAAGGTTTGTCATCTGGTAAGGCAATAGCACACTCTGAAAGAGAAAATAGCCCTCCCTAAACCTCAGAATCTTTGTACCCTGATCGTCAGCTGAACGAACATCATTTGTCCAATTTGGCTGATGGTTGTTAAAGTGAATTTAAGGTAAAGTGAATTTAAGGTAATAGACTCTAGGTTATGAGTCTATGGACTTTGTTACACCAGGTTTATAAGGCATTACAAATGCCTTAGAAATGCAAACATACTGGGTTGGATTATCACACAGCTCTTCCAAATTGCCTTGGTGCTGCTTCTGTCCCAGTTTCTGCCTTCATCATGCCAACTTCCATAGCCTCACCTCCCAGCTCTAACCACTTCCCACCAAGCTTTTCAGTCCGTATGTACAGTTAGCCCACCATGTCCACAGATGCAACCATCCATGGGTTCAACTATTCACAGCTTGAAAATATTCCAAAAAGATATAAATGCCAAAGAAAGAAGAAAAAAAAGAAAACGAAAGAGCAAATCTTGATTTTTCTATTTTATATAAGGGACATCATTTTACTATCGCATTGTATTTAATGGGAATTTAGCATCCATGATTTTTGTTATCCAATGGGGATCATGGAACCAAACTCCAACAGATACCAAGGGCCCACTGTATTTTTACTTTTAGTCCAATTATGTGATCAGGACAATCCATTAAGTAAAAAAGAAAGAAAAGAAAAGAAATTGGAAAAAATAAAAGAAAAATAGCCTGTTTGGGAATAGCAAGGAGAGGGAGAGAAGAACAGAATCATGCCCACTTGCACCCATTACTGCCTGCATATCGGGACTGCTTCAGTAGGAAATTATCATGCATGCATCAAAAGTGGGAAAGCAATGCAATTGAGAGGCATTGACGGGTTTTGCCCATCAATGAGAAAAAGTGATACAGGAATGGATGGACCACTGACCAGCTACTGACCAAACATGGCAGCAAATGATAAGATACAACCACAGACAGTACTATACTGCTCTACTTCCACTTTGCCACCCTTTTGTCATAAAGTCGTATAACTGCAATACTAAAATTCAACTGCAATTTTGATCTTTACTAACTACTTTTGAGTTGACTCAGAATTATAGCTGTAACCAATTCCTTTTTTAAAATACAGTGGGCCCTTGGTATCTGCTGGGGTTTGGTTCAAGGACCCTCAGTGGATACGGAAATCCATGCTCAAGTCCCATTATATACAGTGGACAGTCAAATGATATCCCTTATATAAAATAGCAAAATCAAGGTTTACTCTTTGGAATTTAGATATATTTTTCAAATATTTTCAAGCCATGGATGCTTGAATCCATGGATAAAGAATGCGTGGATATGGAGGGCTGACCATAACAGCATTCCAGATTCTGAATTCTGCTATTTGAATGGTGCAGAATTACCTCTAGCCTCAGATAAAATGTTTCTGCAATGATCATTTTCTTTGGCTTGTGGCCTACTAAGGATTGCTCTTGGTGAATTGGGCTTTGTTCTGTGAAAGCTACAATAAATGTCTCTAAGATGACCCGAAGCTCTTTTGTTTTTATTTTCCTGTAACCCAGACTGACTCAGCCATCTCTCTTGAAATGGGAAATGAATCAGCCACGCCTTGACTGTCACTCTTGTCAAAGGTCTGATGCAACACAAAGGGGTGCTGTGAAACAGTGCTGAGCCTGAATCGGTATATGCACACAATAACACAACAGAGGGATTTCAAGGTTCGGTCATTCCAAGGACAACATTTCATAATTTTCATTGCCTCAGGGCCTGAGTGACAAAAAGAGGAATTAAATTAACATGGCTGGATAACTTTGGTGGCCTGAACAGACAAAAATCCTTCACAGGTAGCATAAATTAGAGAAGGGAAACAGTTCTTGATCATCTTGACCCACATCCTCCAACTGTCCTTATCTGATAGGCATGGTTCCAACTAATTCTGTCATCTCATTTTTTTCAGTTGCTTTTAAAATATCCTACTTCCACTTTCCTCCTTCCACTTTCCCCATTCATCTTCAATTTACTTCACTTGCAGTAAACTGAGTTCAAAGAGCCAGAAGTAGTTTCACCAATTTCCCTTCAGAAGGAGAGGAGAAGGTAGAATCTTGCCCTTCCCAACAGGCTTAGGCAAAAACCAAGTGCTTCAGCCTGTTGTAGCTTATGTGTTCTTTTTCATTAATACCTTTTGTCATCTTGGCCACATTCTCATTTTGCTTGGCCACATGTGTGCTGTTTTTTATCTGTGAAATGTGAACTTCTACTGTCTGTCTGCCTCTGTTTCACTTCTCCATCTGAAATGTTTTACAACAAAGAATCATGAAACAGTCTATGGACTGGATGCATGATCACAAAAGCAGTCCAAAGCATATATTCTGAAGACTAACCAATTTATTTTACTACGGGATTTTCTGGACTATAGCTCATTAGATTCCATAGATGCCCTCAACTAAATACTAAAAGGATGTACACAATGATATTGCAATACCAAAAATACTTACATTATTGTCATCAAACTGTTTTTAATAGCACCCAGAGAGATTAAGGTAGCCAATTAACACATTATGCAATTGTAGACACTGGTTAAAATCCAGTTACTGTACAAATAGGTAACCTATAGTTATGCATTTGTAGCTGGTATATATATACAGTCCCTATACAGTCCATATTTTAGGGGCTACATGTGGATCATGGAAGTCCCCAAAACAGTACTTACTGGTAAAAAGCCACGGGAAACAGTGGAGATCCATTTCCCTGTTGATCAAGAAGTGACTGCCTGACATTCCCACCCACCCTAGTGATGTCCCTTGCTGGGGAACAGCGAGTGATGGGGGTCTGTTTTCTTGTCAATTGGAGCACATAAAACTGACATTTCCACTCCCTCCTTCCATTGACCTCAAGAGAGACCATCAGAAGCAGGATCCCTGTCACAAAAGACCACCGTGGGCACAGGATGGAAACTGTAGTCTTCTGCATCCTGATCAACAGAATAAATCTCTATCCATTACAGTGGCTGATAGACATTAAGGAAAGATTTGGAATTATGATTGTAAATGCAGTCTTCTTGAATATGAGTCAGTTACAGGTCCATAACTCTCAGCTGCAAATCTGTAACTGCAGTAGAGAATGCCAGCCAATATCTGACAGGCTGCAATGATTTCCAATCCTAATTTAAGAGTTTCACCATATTTGTGATGGACAGCAATTCAGACTGAGGACTGTTCATTGTACAGTAATACATATTGAGGCTAAACAGACAGGTGCTTTCAGGTGCTTTCAGGCTGGCTTGAAGGCATGGTATTTAGATGACACATGCCCTGCAGCCAGCAAAAAAGTGTCCTTATGCAGAGAAAAATCATTTCAAAAAGAAACAGCTTTTCCTGCTTTTACCTGGCTTGAAGCCATGTCATGTGGTCATGACATGAGCACTCCAGTTGCCTTGGAAGCCGATGGTGCGGTTGGTGGGGTTTCAATGTGGCTTCAGAGAAGGCAGCTTCAAGCCACTTTTTCCTGCCCGTCTGTTTCGCCCCATTCTTAACTACTGCTGCTGTGGTGTGGATCTGTGATCATGGTGGTGGTGCTCTTGTTTGAATCACCTTGGGCAGATATGGAAAAACACAGCTCCATCAAAATGGTTATTTTGAGTAGTTGGAGAGTGAAGGGATGTACAGTATATCTCACTGTTTTGTTTTAGCTGGACGTGCTGCAAGGACATCACTTTTATGGACCTATCGAGGAGGTTCCTGCTGTCATAGTGCATCCAGCTGCAGGAAAATAGCTGGATGTATCACTACATGGCTTGCAAGGTGGGATGGGGTGAGTAACATTGAAAGGCTTCACTACAGAGATTTAGTAATGTGAACTGCATACATCTCCTGGTGCGGGATTCTGGCACTTGTTTCCAAGAAAATATGTACCCGACCTAATTGCTAACCACATTACCCCTAGAGCGTTAGTAGTCTCCTACCACTGCTTACTCAATTCTTTTCGAAGTTACAGTCACTTCCTCTTAGACCTCAATGGAAGATAGCAAGGGGGGAGCATTTCTTACCACTGCTGGGAGAGAGTTTACAAAGTATCAGCAGAAAGCCCAAACCAATTCCACTCAACCACCTCCTCAAGCATTGATGCAAATCTTGGAGTGAGATAAGTCTTGGGGTACAAAGTGCTGGAGGACACGGCACCAGACAGAGAGACTTGGAAGCCAAGAAAGGTAAGTGAATGAGTGGACATCTCCACAGACCTAAAATAATTGGGGTGGTGGATCTGAAGTTGCAGGATTGATCTCTAGCAGAAAAGGAGACCAACCAAGCCAGGCAGAACTACTAGGATCCAGCAAGCTTTCTCAGTGCCAGAACTCAGACCTAGAAGATGTGAAGTGGTGATATGGAAGAGAGTTCCTCTGAGCATATATCATTAATTGCACAACTGAATAATTTGGAGAATGAGCTTCTCTTCTTGTTTCAGTTTGTCCATGCCTTACAATCATCAGAGGAATCTTGTCTCCAGTTACCCATTTTACATTGTGTGAGAACCACTTGTTCTATGATGTTCTGATTATGGGACAACCTGCATCATGGAAGCATGACCAAGGCAAACCTTATATTCTTTTCAAACTTCATCTCCTGAATCTGTTCTGGTTTGTATGCATCCCTAGACATACGGCCTAGTACTCAAAGCAGTCTCTGTAGTTGCAGAAGAGGATAAACTTAATTCATCCCATAGTACCCCCAAGCTCTCTACTTTTTTGTTAAACCTTCAGGTGCTGCTATGGGGGCTTTCTAGATTGGCAGGAAAGTGTGACATGAAGTTGCCTTTTCCTTAATGCTTAGCAGCTGCACCACAGCCTTTAGATGGAGCTGCACTGTTCCGCAGTTTTTAAAAAAGAAGCTGGGGAAACCAGCACCTTTTTAAAGACGCTTCTTCTCCCCTAAAACGCAAAAAAAGCGTTTTCATGGCACACTTTCCCTTTTTCTCATCTAAAGGCTAGACTTTCATGCAGCCATGAACACACTTCTTTTTGCCAATCTAGATCAGGCCCTTAATATTTAAAAAGTTACAAAGAATTGGAAATCTGGTTTATTTTGGCACTCAGTAAATGTACCTCTCTATTCAATTACAACAATTTCACACATGTGCAACTGTCACGACTCTCTTATACAGAATCATAGGATCTGCAATTTGATGAGGCACTTAGAATTCTTTGGAGCTTATTACACGAACTTTAAAACTGGCTTTAAAAGCTGGAAAGCTTCCAACTGAAAAAGTGCTGGTGGAGTGCAGCTGGGACCTGGCTTGGATTTGGGCTGATGGTGGCTGGTGATTAGGCAGTGATTTAGCATGCGATAATCCCTGCCTCCATCCCACGTCCTGACTGCAACCCAGGAGGCTTGAGCCAGTTTTAAAGTTCATGTGATAAGCTCCTTTGTTAGAGAGCTCTAAAGAGCTCAGTAAAGCTGTCTAGAAGAGAACTCTGCCTTACCAAACTACAAATCCCAGGTTTGTGTACAAAGGAGCCATGGCAGTTAAGGCAGTGTCAAAGTGTAATAATTGAACAGGGTAGATACATTCAATAAAATCAGTATTTCTATGGCTGCATGTACACTGCAGAATTAATGCAATTTGACATTGCTTTAACTGCCATGGCTCAATGTTATGGAATTCTGGAGGTTGTTTAGTGAGACATTTAGTCTTCCCTGACAGAGAGCTCTCCTGCTACAACAAACTACAAATCCCAGGATTCCATAGGATGGAGCCATGGCTGTTAAAGTGGTGTCAAGATACAATTATTTCTGCAGTGCAGATATTAGTGTAATCTTCAAACAACTACACCACACTGGCTCTATTGGCAGGTATATTCTACCAATACATTTAGGTTTTTTACTGTATTGTGTGGAAGAAGCAAAAATAAGGAAAAGCCCTTACTCTCATCTCTGAATAGACACGGTTCATCTCATAGCAGGCACAATGCATGTTTATGCTGAACTCACATCTGCGGGCACTTCCCTTGTTTCCCCATCACTAAATAGTTGCCCCACCATTTCTGTACAAACAGCAAGGAAGTTGCTCCATGGGCTTGAAAGAACTAGAAGTCTTTGTGCCTTTAGACTAAAACTGTATCAAGCATCACTTCTGATTCAACGGGACCTCTATCATGGTGGTGGGGGAATTTGGGATTTTTTCCCTTTCATTAAATCTGATGCTTTGGACTACAACTCCCATCAGCCCAACCAGCATGGTCAAGAGCAATGGGAGTTGTAGTACAATGCATCTGAATGGCACCAGATTCTGGTGGAAGCGGCTGGTGGGATTGCTAGAGGCATTTAGCCCTTACTAGGATTTGAAAACTAATATAATATATGAAGATGAATCTTCTACTCTTAAAGCTTTTTATCTAAGCTAGATGCCTTCTGAGTAAGTGTGTGTGTGTATATGGTTGAGACTTTCTTACCTGAAATGCTTGGAACCAGAAATGTTCTAGATTTTGGATTTGCTGGAATTTCGAAACACTCATATTTGCATATATATGTGTGTAATGAGATATCTTGAAGCAGGGTCCCAAGTCTAAACACAAAATTTATTTTTGCTTCATATACACTGTATACACATGACCTGAAGGTAATTTTAAACAATATTGTAAAAATAATTTTGTGTGTGAAACAAAGTTTGTGTAAGATGGATGAGTGGTGGTGGTTCAGGGTAGGAATCAATTATATGTAGGATAAAATGTTATTCTACAGGATATACATCTATTTATCTAGAATTAGTTCAAAAGTTTTATCACTACTTGCTTTGTACTGCATTCAGGTTATCTTTGTAGGGGAAATCTACTACCTCACGGCAATCTTATGAATACCAAGGGGATGGGGAAGGGTAGATCACATGTGTCAGAATCCTACAGTGTCTTATACCAGTTCCCCTAGGAAATGGCTGGACATTTTTGTCCCTTAGAAGTTCAAAATCACAGAAACAGAGCTAATACCATTGTGCATGTGAAGGCACATTCAGAGGTTCATTCAGCCATACAGCCGGATATGTGTCCAGTTGCACATTTCCCAGCACCATGCAGCCTTCAACCCCAAAATCTCAGAGCACAGTCAACACCTAACTCTGCACAATGAGATTTACTCAATGCAACTGCAAAGGAGGATCCCAGCCGTGAAATTCTATTGACATTTCTTTCACTTCTTTATTCCCTACAGAATTCTTCCTCCACCTCACAACATTCAGTGGGATTATGAATAGTTCAAATATGTCACCCCAGAATGAAACCAGGTTGATCCAACCTCTACCAGGAGCAACCTTAGGCCAGGTTGTCCTCTCACTCGCCTTCATTCTGGGTGTTCCTGGTAATGCCTTTGTTGTCTGGAGTGCGGGCTGCCTTGTCCGCAAGCGCACAGTCACCTGCCTCCTCATCCTCCACTTGGCCATAGCTGACTTGGTGGTGCTGCTCCTGGCACCCATCTTCCTCCGGTTTCTAAGTGCTGGGAAATGGGAGCTGGGTGAAGGCGTCTGCAAGGCTTGCTATTACATCTGCGGGGTCTGCATGTATGCCAGCGTTTTCCTCATTGCTCTCATGAGCCTTGACCGCTGCTTGGCTGTCTCCTGGCCCTTTGTCTCCCAGAAGATCCGCACAAGAAGTACCATACGTCTTTTGGTTTCCATCATCTGGGTGATTGGTGCTCTCTTAGCCATTCCTGTACTTGTCTACCGAAGGGAGGTCAGTAAATACGGACGGCACTTTTGTGTACTCAGCCACCCTCCACCTAGATCCAAGCATTTGGTTTTCCAGAACCTCTTTGAAACCATCACTGGGTTTGTTTTGCCTTTCATTGCCATACTTTACAGCTATGGGACCATAAGCCGAAAGCTGAAGGAGACACGTTTCCGCCAAAAGCGCCGGACAAGCCGTCTCATCAGCCTCATTGTGGTAGCTTTTGCTCTGTTTTGGTTCCCTTACCATGTGGTCAACCTGTTGGATGTGGCAGCTGTGTGGAGTGGTTCTGAAAAGGTGAAAAACGCAGGGATGGTGGCTAGACCTACTTTGATTGCCTTTGCCTTCTTCAGCAGTAGCGTCAACCCCATCCTTTATGCTTTCAGTGGTGGCTCCTTTATCCGGTCAGCTGGCTTGGGTTTCATGGCCAAGCTCTTTGAAGGGACAGCTTCAGAAATGTCCAGCGTCAAGCACGGCACTATACATGACAGTCAACATCATGGAAATTCCAAGACCAAACCTTTGAAACAGGAGAGTCCTGAGTTTCTGACTATGTCTACTAACCCAACAAGTGGTGGATCATCTCAAGAAGGTGGAGATACCTCTAAGCCTCTCAAATCACCTTGAAAGACTATTGAAAGACAATGTGATCTTTTTTTTTTGTATACTCACAATTTCATTGTCAGAACTCAGGTGATTTCTGTGAGGTTGAAATTGCTCTCTCGATACCTCCTCTTCATTTATACATTACCTTAGACAGGGCAGTTCCATTTTTCCAGCCACAAATGAAATGCAATTTCATATTTAAAAAACAACACTGAGTTACTTCTAATAGACAATAGGTCACTGAGCAGAGTCTCATTTGTTTACTACCCCTACCAACACATCTAAGGTTAGCACTGGACTTACATATCATATTTTGTAAACCAAAGCTTGCAAATGTTCATTTTGGGGGGGAATGCAACTTGCCAGGATCAGGTGCCCATGCTATTTGGGAATTTTGGAATTGGCAGTAACCTTTTCATGTCCTAGTCTAGGTCTCTCCCCTCTCCCTTCCTTTCCCTTCCCTTTCCTTCTTTTTCCTCTCCCTCCCTCTCTTCCTGAAACTCACCCAAAACCTTTGACTTAGTGGGAGTGTTGTATCTTTTTTGGTTTTGGTTTAATTTGTAAAAGCAAATTTCTTTTCCTGAGGAACCCAAATTATATTTTTTGGTGAGAAAAAATGCATCAGAGAAGGTAGGAGCAGGGAGAAGAAAGTATTTAACATTTCATGTACCATTGATGTTCCACCCATCCCCTTAAATTTTCCTTTTGGCTATCCTTTATTTTCATTTATTTCCTGGCTCTTTTATTTACCAGAGACTTCTAATATTAATTGCTGTTGATCTCATACAGAGTTATAAAAGGAAGCCTGGAACGGTGTTTGGAGAGGAGCAGCAGATGGATATTTGATGGAGGTAGTAAAGACTGACATAGGAAATGTATAATCTCCATTCTCTTCCATCCCTTCCAATGCAAGCTGGAAGCAGATATTTGAAGGTGACACCAAGGTATTAGAGAAGAACGCTGTGTGATATGTGGCCTGCCCAATGTAGACCATCACCCTATTGCTAGTAATGAAGAAAGCTTCAACTGCCACTCCAGTTAGCTTTGGAAAGAGATGGGGCGCCATCATTTTGTTCTTAGTCTTAGCCAGCGAAGTGTCTTGGGTTGGCCTGAAGTTTTTGGCAAGGGGGAAAGGGGCAATTGAGGCTATAGTCCTAAATTCAGTTGTTGGCCTCAGCTAGAATAAAACCCACTGAAACAGTGGTGTGACTTTCAAAGGAGACTTTAGGTATGTTTTGACTATTGGAGGCTGGTGATTCCCAAGATAGTGGAATGGTGAATCTGCTCTGAGTTTTAGTCTGAACTATAAATGATGTTTCCAAGGTACTGGGACTATTTGCTCACCAAAAGCAAACGTTAACAGTCGCCTAAGTGTCAATGAAGTTTGAGCAAAGTCAGAATAAAACCACTAGAGCAACACTTGAGACACACTATTATCAACAAATAAAATAGGTAAAATTGTTTATTCCTCCAAGAATTTATATACACCAGTTTTAGTTTCTGGGGAACCAGTTTAATCCCTTTTCTTTCTCCTCTCCCATTCAAGCAGGAAACAAAGCATTTCTTTAGATGACTGATTTTGGCACCACATCCCACAATCCCTTCATCCTCACAAAGGATATGTATTTTGTATTAGAAATAGTTAAGGATATTCAGCCAAGGAGATTATTCTGGCAAAAATCTGAGAGTTAACACAGATTTCAGTGCAATACCAGAGCAATGTGTAAACTAAAAAATGTGTCACATCCCACAAAGACTTTGCAAGTGCCCATAACAGGAACAAAAGAGAGAGAGAGCAGGGCTAATCCAGAAGACTACAATGAGAACCAACAGATTCAAATCACAAGAAAAACGATTCCACCTAAACTTTAGGAAGATCTTCTTGCCTGTAAAAACAAACTGCAGAAATAATCCAGTTTGAGACCGCCTTAACTGCCTTGGCTCAGTAGTAAGGAATCCTGGGAACTGTAATTTGTTGTGGCACCAGAGTTCTCTGACAGAAACTAAATGTCTCACAAACACTACAGTTCCCAGAATTCCCTAACACTGAGCCAGGGCAGTTAAAGTGATCTCAATCTGGATTATTTCTGCAGTATATATCGGACTTTAGTTGTCTATTTCTGCATGGCAGGGGGTTGGATTTGATAGCCTTTGTGTTCCTTTCCAACTGTTAGGATTCTGAGGAAGGGATGGTTGGAAAAATACGTTGTTTTCTATGCTAAAAATCTAGGGCTGCCAGTATTCAAGAACTGGGGGATTTTTATTAGAAGGGATGAAAATAAAGATCATCTATTAGAGATGCAGATCTTTTTACTTCATTCTTGTATGCAAGAACAAGCATTTTCCAAAGTTTTTCTGTGATAGGCAAGATTGCAAGTGTTTTACTTCCTTTTTAAGAATTTTTTTATTTTTTATTTTTTTTACTTTTACTTTTTTGCATTTTGGGACTCTTTTTTGCAAAACAAAATGTTTGTTAAAAAAATGCAAAAATTGTTTTTCACACCACAAAAGAAAATGTTTACACAGAAAACAATTTATTTTTCCACTGATTTTTAAAAAAGCAAACAAAAAGTATCTTAAAATGAGGGGGTGGAATCTCATTGTGTGTGCATTCGCCTTCAACTCACTTGTCGGCATGGTGGCTCCATGGATTTCATAGGGTTTTCTTAGAAAGGAATCCCCAGAGGTAGTTTTGCCAAATCCTTCCTCTTTGAAAAATCGCTTTGAAAAATGTGCTATTTATACATCATTAACTCCTTTGAGTCCACAAAAAAGTGTGATGGATTGACTAGTCTTTACTTTGCCATAGGACTCTCTGGTGTTTGTACTGAAATCTTAAATAATTCAATTCCTCAACAATTTGAGGGATGGGTAAAGTGAGAACCAGTGTGGCATAGTTGTTTTGAGTGTTGGATGACCAGAGTTCAGTTCCCATCTCTGCCATGAAACCCACTGGGTGACTTTGGGCAACGCACACTGTCTCAGCCTCAGGGGAAGGCAATGGCAAACCTCCTCTGAATAAGTCTTGCCAAGAAAACCCCATTACTGTATACCTTGTTGCCATGAATCAGAAAAAAAAACTTGAAGGCACACAGCAACAACAAGCACCATAGTGGAGACATGTTCACAGACCTCCCAGGTTCTCTCAATGGTTCTGGAGGAACAGGGGAAAGGTATTCAAAGGCCTATGCAAAGACTGGTGGAGAAAATGAAACAGGGATGTCAGAGGATTCTCCTTGTCGGGGTTTTCCAAATCAGGACTGCAGAAATAATCCATGCTGACACCATTTAAACTACCTATGGAGTCCTGGGATTTGTAATTGGTCATGGGAGCTCTCTGACAGAAGGCTAAATGTCTCCCAGAACTCCAGTTCCCAGAATTCCATAGCACTGAGACATGGAAATTACAGTGGTGCCAACCTGGATTATTTCTGCAATGTAGATGCAGCCCAAGAAGCTTCTTTTTTTTTCTCCCCCAATTCCAAAAGCTTTGCACATTCTTTCCATTCCTGGGGCAATCCTCTGACTTGGGTTATTGTCCCTTCTGTTCTGCTGCACTGTTTCTGTGAACCAGCACTGACTCAGAAGTGAATTCACACCTTAAAAAAGAAGAAGATAACCTCTTTAACCACTGAGCTGTCATAACCACATTCAATGTGCCTCAAACCCTACTCAGGGTAGCTATGTAGGAGGACTGCACAACCTCAAGAAAGAGGAAGGAGAGGTAGGGCACTCTATTGCAATGTGGCGGTGGCCTAAAAAAAGATGCAGGAATTGGCAGTGTCAAAAGAAACAGACAAGATACCCTGTGATGATGGGGCAACAGAGACACCTCCTCTACAGCAGTGGTCTACAACTCAGTAGTGGCAACACAAGCCAACCTAACTCAGCTGCTTTGTTGTCCAGCATTTCCCAAATGACTCCTTTCTCGATTTGATAAGGGTATCTTCTATCAGACTACAACTCTGGAGACCAGGGTTTCATTCTCTGCTATGCCATAGAAACTCTCTGGGTGACTTGGGGTGAGTCACACACTCTCAGCCCCAGAAAATCCAGCAATAGATTCACTTTAGGGTCACCATAAGTCAGAAATGACATGAAGGTACACAACAATCCCCTATCAGAGATGAGCCAGCATGATGTAGTACAGTCACCCCTCCTAACTTGCAGATCTGAGATCCGTGCCCTTGAATATCTGTGGAGGGGTGACCTCCACTATTTCCTATGGTGCGTGTGCTCGGCATGCGCACCCAGGCCATGCACCCAGGTTTGAATATGAATGAGCCTCCATTTTGGGGGGGGGGGGGGTGTCCAGAATGGATCCCCCTGCGAAAGCAGAGGACAAACTGTATTTTGAGTGTTGAGAAACCAGGATTTGAATCCCCACCTGGCAATTGAAACCCATTAGGTGACCTTGGACAAGTCACACACTCTCAGCCTCAAAAGAAAGGAAAGGCAAATCACCTCTGGACAAATCTTGCTCAGAAAACCCCATGACAGACTTTTCTCAGGGTCACTGTAAGTCATAAACAACTTGAAAGTCAGAAGCAACTTGAAGATGCACAATAATAACAATGTCTTATCATGCTTTTTGCTACAAGGGCCCAGTCCTGCCCAGTTTCTGTTAAAGTGGAGGAGTCTTTGAAGGCTCCTGGAAGTTTAAACCCCCAACATCACTGCTTGAGAGCGATGGGCTCAAACATATTCATAAACCCCCTGAATTCAGTGCTGGAGCCTACTTTGTGATCCTGAAGAAAGAATTTCCTAAAACGAGGCGCCATAGAACACAGTTGCTGATCATATAGCCAGATTTGGGATAATCAAATGAGGATCTGAGGGACCATGGATTGACCAGGGAGTTTCTTTCTTTTCTCTTGAAACCAGAATGAAGATCTGCTTAGTCTTTCAAGGGATCCATGAAGTGCAGCTGGTGGAAGGATTTGTTCTTTTATAGGGAAACAATTTTTCACTAGCAATGAGTAATTTCAACAATTTTGTTCCCACTGCAAGAAAGACTTTAGATACCACACAGTCTTAAAAGGTTATTTGGAATTCACGACTGATTGTGTGAAAAAAATCACACATGGCTGTTTTGCACAGAAATCAGCTTTTTATATTCAAGAAGCAGGCTTCTCTCTATGAAAATAATGTTTCAATGCAGAAATATTAATTTTTGTGCAGAAAATACTATCTTCTGCAAAGAAATGCTATAAATAGAAATTTATTCTGTATAAAATTGACACATGGAATATTTGTATAGAAAACAACATTTTTGCACAGGATACCGCATTTTCTGGACATGAATATTTTGCTGTAGAAATATTATTTTCTATGCAGAAAAAGCTGCTTCCTTTATAGAAAATGCTGCTTTCTGTTCAAAACAATCATATGTGAATTTTGCACAGAATAAGTCCCAAACCGTGAAGATTCTCATCAGTCAAGGATTCATCCTGTCATAGTTTCTCAACACTCAAAAAACTTGTTTGTTTTTTTTTACCATTTCAAATATTCTTTCCTCTTCTTGTAACAACAGAAAAATATGGAAGCACATTGCCCATGGCTTGCACTGGTGGCAAGGTCTTTCTCAAAAGAGGCAATTTCTTCTTTAGTTCCTCTATCTGTCACTAACATTATCTGTGAGATGCATCCGGGGATGTCTTCATCATCACCTGCATTTCATTATGATACAGACCACAAATCAAGCATGGAGTACAAATACTTTCATGGAATCACAGGCTAGAGAGGTCATTCAAGTCCACTGTGGCTCCCAAAAGTCACAAGGAAGGGCTTGCAGTTATTCACAAGAAATTCTAGCCCTCAAGAATTTTGTGCATGTCACAGTTTCAAATGATGGGAGTCAGCTCAACATTGGCCCTTGGGGACCAGGCCGAGCCATGTCTGTACAGACAAAGTATGTTCGTAGTTGACCTTTGCCCTTAACCTTGATAACTCCACGCAAGGAGCAAGCATAACCCAGGGTCTCCAAAACCTTGGCTGTTTCTTCAGTGACCTATGAGAGGAGAAAGGAAGATCACAGAAAAGAATAGTATGGTAGAGAAAGTGCAACCTAGTCAAATCTTGGTCTCTCTTGGAAAGGTATGTTCACCCAAATCAAACTTAACATTGGAAGAGCCCTGTGGGATCTGGCTAAAGACCATCTAGAAAATGGCCAGCCACATTACTTTGGGAAGTATGCATGCAAACCAACCTATGGTAGTTTACAGTGGTATTCAGCCTAATGTATTGAGAAATACACTGCCTTTTGCAATCACTACTAAGATCCTCTGAACAAATCTTGCTTTAAAAAACCCATGATAGGTACGCCTTAGGGTCTCCATAATTTGGAAATGATTTGAAGGCACAGAACAAACTAAGAGCCATTAGTAGACTTTCCCTCCTTTCAGCTACACCCAAAATTCTTTGTAAGGGCTGCAGTTAGGTAATTTGGTGGATTTAGTCCTCCTGAATCTGCTAGATGCATTCAGAAACAGAATAACAAGCACTAACAAAATGAAGCACAATAATTGACCCATTGAGCCCCCAAATGCTGATTTAAAAAGCCTTACCTGTATCTTCCCCAGTACACCTGTACTCTCCATCCGGCTGGCTACATTCACAGTATTTCCCCAAATATCATATTGGGGTTTCTGAGCTCCAATCACTCCAGCTACTACTGGTCCATGATTTATGCCTAGGAGGAAAATACCAGAGGGATGGGGTACAGATATACAAATTATATAACTATGTGGTCAGAAAGAACTTTTAAAAAATGTTTCACTGTTCAAACCAAATAAGCACTGAGTCAAATTCCACTTCTAAAATATCCCTCTATGTCACCTTGTCCTCTACTGGCAAGTTCACAAGTGAACTAATAGACCAGTGAATCAGACACTGGCCAAGCCATCAGTCTGACAACTAACACCATGCTTCAGGAGGTCTACCCACTCACATATCATTAGGCTTCAAGGTCTCTGGGTGAATTGTACATGGCATGGACAACTCTGGAGAGTTCAAATAGAACAATTTTTTAGCTTCTGTCTTTTCCATAGGCTGCGCTTAGGGTAGCCAGGTTGAATACAGGACACTTTTAATAATGAGCAGAAGCTGGATCAGGAAGATATATCACAAAGTTTCATCAGGTGGAACTAGGGCATGTCTCCTCCACCACCCACCTAAACCCACCTTTCCGCTGCAGCAGCCCTTCCCTCCAACTCCAGCTATTGTGGAAAGATGTGTGGTGAAGTGTCCAACAAGGTTGGATGGCCACCTCTTGGGGGTGCTTTGATTGTGAGTTCCTTCACAGCAGGGGGTTGGAATGGATGGCTCTTGTGGTCTCTTCCAACTCTAAGATTCTATGTTCTTGTAGCTGGATCCAGTGAAGGAGTCTTTGGAGGTTCCAAGAAGATGGAATCTCCAAGATCATTGCTTGAGACTGATGAGACTTAAGAATATTCAGCCTTCTGGAGTCAATGTTTGGGCATTCTCAACTTAACTTGCAGCCTTGATAAAAGCATTTCAGTGTTTTGCATTCAGCTCCAAAAACAGATCTGGACACTTCTCTGCCACCCCTTTATTTATTCATTTATTTAGAGCATTTACCATCTTTCAGCCAAAAAGCCTCTCAGAGTGGCTTACAAATTTTAATTTAACAGTTTCCTGCTCACAGGATTACAATGTGAAATAGACACAAGTAAAAAGAAATGGCAGTAGGGGAGGAGATTAAATCCAGTAGAAGCTAGCTGCTCCCTCAGAAGCTACAGCAGTGACAGTTGGGATGGAAGAAAGGCCTTTCATCTACTTTTGGGACCAGGGCATGATGGCACTGTGCCTGCCTGCATTTCTCTCCCTCCGAGGCCATGACAGTCGTAGTTGGTGGGGAGAGAATGCTGCTTACCAACTGCTGGGGGAAAGGCATGAAAGAGCTGTTCCTGGCTACTGTTCTCTTCACTGCTTTCCACTGACTGGTAAATAGCCATGTTCTGTGTATGGTGGTGGTGGTGGTGTTAACTTCTGTTATAAACTTCAAGGGCCAGCATTTTTTCAGAGCTAAATCCCATCATAGAATGCAAAGTATCACCACAGTGGGAGCACCCTCAAAGTGCTCCATCCCCTCCTATGTCTAAATCAATAATGAAATCATGTCTAATTTTTTTTTATCACACTGTGATGCAAAATGCCAAGTTCCAAGATACTAGAAGAGATTTGTGTCTTTTCTCAGCTCACCCATACTCACCTACACGAAGCTTGAAACTGTTGAAAGAGTGTTTGTTGATAATGTCTAGCTTGGCTACCAAAGCCATGGCAAATTCCACCATCGTTCCCAGGTGGGTGTAGCTCCGATCCACATCCTGTAAGGTCCACCGACAAATACATACATCAGAATATACACCAACAATGGGAAAGGGAAGTTAAACAAAGATACTGAGACATGTCCATTGAAACTAAGAGAAACAGAACCTGGCAAAAATAGTAACAATTAAATATGGTAAGAACAGTAGATTGCCATTCCACCTTGACAGCTTCAGAGGAAGAGTGTGAGAGTGAGATGTTCTCTGTCAACTACATGAGGAGCAAGTACCCTTTGATTCCTCCCTTCCTAGAGCTGTTCCCATCAGTAGCCATTCCACTTGGCTATAGTGGTAAGAAAAGTAAATCAGCAAGTTTCACTGCAACCAAGGTGAGTCAGTAAGAATCAGTCCATCGCTTTTGGCAACTCCCTTTCAAGAACTATCTCCTTGATTGCCTTGGTAATAATAAATTCTAAAGGATTATAATATTTAGGTAATGTTCTGGATTGGGGCCAAAATACCCTAAAGGCACCAGATCCCATCTGATCTTGGAAGCTAAGAAGGTCAACCCTGGTTAGTACTTGAAAGAGAGAGTGCCAATGAGTACAAGGTGCTGCTAAAGTCAGATCTAAACCCATGCATGCAGATCCTCAATTACTTGGTTTTAGCCATAAAGGAAAGACATTGAAAAGTCTTCAGATATGAATCAAATCATAATGAGTCATGGCTTATTGGAGAGTCAGGACTCCTAAGAGAGGAAAATAAGTTAGTTCCTTCCAAAATATTATGGGCCATTGTAGGTACCAAAATCATCTGAGGTCTTTTGGAATGTTTTAGATGGCAATCCATTCACTGCATTGCCTTGAGAGAATAGGGCAACCTACATCATGAATCTTAAGAACAGACTGAAGATATGCAGTAACCCAGTCGTTGCAACCTTGTCCATCAAATAAAACAGATGTGGGGAATTACCACCCTCCAGATGTTGGTTGACTCCAGCTCCCATTGCCCAGCCAAGAAACTCTACTGTCTGTGATGATGGGATTTTTCATCTGGAAGGGCCACAATTACTCCCCCCACCCCCCACCACCCCGCCGAGGAAAAGTTGGCATGCATTTGGTCTGTCTGGAAACTCCTACAAAATTTCAGATAAGCAACTTCAGAGGAAACATGAATATTCATAATGAAGAAGCATTTTCTTGTTAACAAGAACAGCAATTTATGCATCATCAGAATGCTATGTACAAAAAACAACAGGTGACAGTGCGTGCAAATGCTGACACAGACAAAGATACGATTAGTGATAATTTCAGTCTTCGCTTTGCTTCAGAGAGGAAGTAAAATTCTAGTCATAGAGATAAACATAAAATATAAGAAGTAAAAAAAATGTAGCCACAAGCTGGCATTTGCCTATCATAAAAACATGGCATTAATGGCTATGACATTATTGCTTCAGAGTGGGTAAAACTACTTCACCATCAACCAAGCCATTTGGGAATTAGATTTCAAAATATCTGGAGATTCAGAGGTTTCCCAGTCAAGGCTTAGACCATGGATGGGGAAAGTGTGGTCTTCAGGATTAAAAAACATTGGAAGGGGGAATGTTTCAAAAAAACAAATAATTTCTAGAGGGTGTGTGAGGCAATTTGGTATGTTTTGGCCGTTCTTGGACTGTTTGGGGCCAGGAGAAGACCATTTTATCACCCAAATGCCAACCTTCAGGTCACTTCTTTTTAGGGGAAAAAAGGCCTTCTCTTGGATCTAAAATCACCCATAGATTGAATAAATGCTCCAACATCACTTAGGCAGCATGGAAATGGTTGTGTGTTTTTTTAACTGCATTTATAAAGGAGGCAGTAGGGGAATGCAGCTCTCCAAGTTCTTCTGAAGAACCAATGCAGCTTCTTACCTACTGACTTTTGGCCTAGTTACATATTCTCATGCTCTGGACCCACTTTGCTGTCTGGGCTGGTTCTTGGACAGGAAGAAGTATAAGAGGGTTTCCTGTTCCAGTTAAGCCTTGCTTGAGCAACAGAGACTTCTAGAACCCAGAGTTCTTTCCATGACCTTTAGTAGCCTTGCAGTCCTGCCTTCTCTATCGCTTCTACCTCCCAATTTGCCCTTTAGTCTTGATTTCATCATCAGCCTTGAATACAAGCTTTTTCCTCTGACTCCTGGATCCCTGGTCCCAGCTCATATCGCCCCAATGTTACAGAAGAGCCCTGCATTCACAAGGTCAAAGCCCAGGTGGAAAAAAGTGTTCTTTCCAGTAGGCTCAGGCAAAAGCAAGCTACTGCTGCCTCTCCTTGCTTGTATGTCCTTCCTCATTTAAAACTTTTACCATCTTGGCCACACACTGATGCTGCCTGGCCACACATGCACTAGTTTTCATCTCTGAAATGTCAGATAATGTGATAGAGAAGAGCCTCAGCTGGATCACTAATCAAGGACTAGCTTTGAAAATGGCTTTCCAGAAGCTAAATATAGTGCAGTAAGGCCAATACTCTGCACCTGTGAATATGGCAGACCCACTGTATCAGCCATTCAAGCCCTTTCTCAGAACACTTGTAATAATAATAGCCATTATTAGGTTCCTGCCTAATGGACTAAATCTGTATTAATTGACATGGAGCCATTGATATCAATAGAACTTTAACTGCACAAAGTGTGAGCATACCCTTTATGAAGCTGTGTAGAAGGAAATCCTCTTTAAAAAGTATTCAGTTTCCAAAACATCATTATTTTCAAAGAGATGCAGTTTCCACAACCAAAGCAATAAATAAGAATTATCTTTCAAAGAAGCCAGTAAAGGGGAGTTATCTTTCAAAGATGCCTATCTTGCTGCATATTTTGATTATATCTTCAGAAACTGCTACACATTCTTTTTGCTAGTGAAAAGTTGCAATGGTTATGGTTTTGGTCTGATGCCTTTTTACTAGATTGCAGAAACAAAAGCTCTTTGTTGCCAGGAAGGGTGTGACATTGCAATAAACTCAAGTTTGCAAATGCAAAACATTAAAAACAGGCCAAGCTTCATACCCGGTCCTACCATTAGGCAGAGTGAGGCAACTACCTTAGGTGGCAAATGCTGGACAGTAATGGCAGACTTTTAAATATTCCTTGAATCTTCTGGCCATTCCCCTCTGTTACAAGACAAGGCTGAGTGTGACCTACTATCCTACAGCCCCTAAATTAGTTGGCTGTCCTTTATGGCAATAGAAGACATCACCCCATTGTTAGTATTCAAGTAAGATTTGGGTTTTATCTGCACTGCAGAATTAATGCAGTTTGACACCACTTTAACTATCATGGTTCAATGCTATGGGATTTGCAGTTTGCTGTGTCGCCAATGCTCACTGACAGAGAAGGCTATAATAGCTCAAATCCCAGAATTCCATATCATTGTGTCACAGCAGTTAAAGTGGTGTCAAACTGCATTATTTCTGCAGAGCGGAAACAGCTTTGGTCTATTTCTGTTGATGGAATCATCGTGGGGATGCCATTTTTTGCCTCAGGAAGCAAGAAGACTTGGGTAACCCATACCAGGCCTCAACCTGGTATGGTTGAATCCAATCCAAAAATGAGAGGGAGAGTTCTACAACCTCAAACCTGCTATATGAAGATTTAATTTGTGGTGCAATTGGTCTTGCAGAAGCAAATGTGGAATTTTACCAAACCTCCATCCTACAGCAGAGTTACCCTGAAAAGAGGAAGACCTCACCTGTTGGTTATCCTGACCAGCTGCCATGTTTAAACCAGTAGCTGCCATGTAGGTGCTGCCGATGGTTTTGATTTTCTCAACTCCACTGAACTTGGGCTTCAGAAGAAGCTGTTGAAACAGAGACAAGACAGATTCTTAGTCTAGTGGTTATCACCTTAATATTATTCTTGATAGACCCTGAGTAACTGAACCATCCTTCTCCAAAGGTGTTGTGGTCCAAAAGGAACTTATGCACATGAGATACTCACAAAAAGGGCACAATATCAGTGACTATTTTCATGACAGTTAAGTACTCTCGATATTCAGTAACTGGGCACCACAGGCAGCCCAAGCTGGGTGTAACCAGTGACAGCAAGGAATGCCTTATTCCCATTTGGGCTATGGGTTGCTGGTGCCTGACACACTTTGGTCTTGATCTTATTCTTAATGCCAACTAAAGTAGAGCTATTAAATTCATAGACTTTGCCTATGTGTTGACTCACCATTCAACAATTAAATCAATGGGTTTACTCTTACTAGGACTAACCAAGAGGAGTCAGGCCATCATCCCTAAATTTAATGCTTCCATTTAGCTCTCATAGCTATATGGACATTCACAATGCTATCTAATCCTCATTTAAAATCATAAGAGCTAATGGACTAACAAATTCATAATGCTTATGTCTATACACAGAGATGGTAGTAAGTGAATGAGCTGTCAAGCCTAACCCTTTGTCATCTGACTCTAAAGCATCCTTGAGAGGTGGTCATGTAATCTTTGTTTAAAAAACTTCCAATGAAAGAGAGTCCACCACTTTCTGAAATAACCTATATGACTACTGAACAACTCTTACTATCAGAAGGTGCTTCCTAATGGGAATCTCATTTCTTGCTATTTGAATTCCCATGTTTGCTGTAAGCCGCTCCAATTGCCTGAGTGCATATGGGGCAGGATACAAATAAATATTATTATTATTATTATTATTATTATTATTATTATTATTTTGCATAGAAGGCATCTTTCTAACATGTCAATTCCCACTAGCAATCCAAAGTGCCAGAGCTCAAAAAGGACTGCCCCATGACATTTTTTAAAAAGTGGGGTTTATTTCTCTTATAAGGGAACTAATAAAAATCACCATATATTATACATATTAAAACACAAGATGGATTTAAAATAAAGCACGTAAAATTGCACACTAATAATAAATAAGGGATAAAATAATAAAATATCCAGTTGGGACTAACAACTGGATCTAGGTCATAGTATTAAGTAAGAGAGAACCAGCATGGTATAGTGGTTTGAGCACTGGACTACAACTCTGGAGATCAGGATTTGATTTCCCACTTGGGCATGGAAACCCACAAGGTGACTTTGGGTGACTCTCAGCCACCCAAAATCATTATAGGTTTGCCTTACGGTCACCATAAGTTGCAAATGGCCAGAGAGCTCTTGCGCCACATCAAACAACAAACCCCAGGATTCCATCTCATGGAACCATGGCAGCAGAAGTGGTATTAAACTGCATTAATTCTGCAGTGTGGCAGCAGTCAGAGTTGCAGGGTCAATCTTGACATTATTGGAGAAATGGTAGGAAATAAATGTGATGGATGGATGGAAAACAGACAGACAGACAGATAGATAGATAGATAGATAGATAGATAGAGGCAAGTATATTAAAAGAACTAGAAAGACAATGTGTAAATGAAGAATATAAGCAGCTGTACGAAGGGGCAAGACAAGGATGTTGAAAGGCAGTTCAGTAGCAAAATGAACATTTTGTCCCCCTTTCACATGTACCCTTATGGATAAAATAGAAAGCATGGTGCAGAAGAGAAAGAGGGGGGAAATCATGGGAGTCATACCCTCCACCACCATTAAGGTTCAGATCAGCATCCCCTTCCTATGTTCGGGAGTTCACTATTGTAAAGACTGCACTCTACCAGAATACCTTCTTGGGGGAGGGGGGACCAGCTACTGTGTTCCTACTCCAAATGTCTAGATACCAGGTGGGCATCTATAAGGAGCTGGGGCTTCTTAATTAAATAGGATTTTAAAGAAGAGAAGGAAGTAAAAAAGAAACAGACTTGCCAATACCTCATCAAAATCAGCGATGATCTCATTCAGCAGCCGAAGGCACTCAAGTCCTTCACGGTTGACATTGGATTCTGAGTAAAATTCTTTGAAATCCGGCACGGAAGCAAAGAGAACACAGACACAGTCGTAAGACTGGTGATAGAGATCCTGCTGGCAGAGAAAGGGCAGAGAGAGGCAATCAGACTTCTGCAAGGGCAATACACATCCAAAATCCCATCTCAAAGGATTCCATATTCTGCACCCAAAATTGGAGATTAGAAAAATTGCTTTCAATTTCTAGCTAACTCCCTCTATGAGGAAGTGTGGTAGTGTAGCTAGAGGAGCAGCTGAAGCTCTCCAGACATTGTATGATGATAATTTTCATTATCCTCAATTGTTGGCCATGCTGGCCAAGTTTGACTAGATTCCCACACCATCTAGAGCAGGGATGACTGGTCTGCAGGCCAATTTTCTGAAGACTCCCACAAAAGTAAAGCCATTAGACATAGTTAACAGTTCACTTCTGGTTTTGAAAAATTGATTTTTTTAGGTCAAACAGAACATGTGGTTCCTCTAACCTGTGGAAAAGCAGCACTAAAATTACTCTTTATTTGCAGGATAATGCCATGATTATGGTGATGTCGCACAACATCATGTGACAATCTTCAAGCAATTGAGGGATAGTGACAGGAGCATCCTGCTATGCTCCTGTCACTTTTCTTCATGTAAAAGAGTCCTTGGTCTGCTTCCTCAGGTGCATAGTCTAACTTAGAGGGTTCATTATAAATGCCTTAATAAAAAAATTAAACATAATTTTGAAAAATTAAAATAAAGAAATGAAAAAGAATAAAGAACAAAGCATAAAATAAATGAGCAATAACCAGACAAATGAGACAGCTTGGTGTAGGGTTGAATTAGGGCTCTGGGAGACTGGGGTGCAAATCCTTACTGAGCCATAGAAACCTACTGGGTAATAATAATAATAATAATAATAATTATTATTATTATTATTTTATTTGTATCCTGCCTCTCCTTGTGTTGGATCGAGGCGGGTGACTGCAAGTGGGAAACAGTTAAAAAACAAAACAAAACAAAAATCTTGGGCAAGTCCCATTCTCTCAGCCATAGAGGAAAGCAATGGCAAATCCCTCTGAATAAATCTTGCCAAACAAAAAACAAAAAACAAACCCCAAAACATGACAGGCTGATGTTGTTGTTGTTGCTGCTGCTGCTGCTATTGCTGCTGTTGTGTGTCTTCAAGTCATTTCTGATTTATGGTGACGCTAAGGTGAATCTATCACAAGATTTTCTGGGGCTGAGAATGTGTGACTTGCCCAAGGTCACCCAGTGGGTTTCTCTGGCCAAGCGGGAAATCAAACCCTGGTCTCCAGAGTCGTAGTCTGACATTCAAACCATTATACCGCGTGGGTTCTCTGGTTGATCTTAGGGATGTCATAAGTCAGAAAAAAACTTAAAGATTCCTAAACAGGCTAAATGAAATGGCTATGCTGTTTTATGGTGCAAAGCCTCCAAGGCTCACCTCGTTGCGACGATTCTGGCGGATGAACTGCTGAGCGACATCAGCTGGCAGCACGTTCTCCAACAAGACACGATTGAGGTTCTCCATGGTCTCAATCTCCTCACGCTCTTTCTTAAACTTCTTTTTCCAGAGGAAATCTAAGCGGCAATAATACTCATTCTGAGAAGCAGAGAGTGCGTTAAACAGTGATCTCTTACCAACAGGGATTTTTCCTTTCATACAGAACTGAATAAATAAAAACAAGCCTGGCTAGAGTCATAGGCTATATCTACTTATTATGCATTTATAGCAAAAACCAGCTTGAGCATTAAGGGCTCTTCCTATTTAATCTTGGGATTTGTAGTTTGAGGAGGTATACTTACAGTCCTCTACTCCAGTGTCTCCGCTGAGCTACAACACTTTCTCTAAAAGTGAAGTCCAAAAGCATCTCTGCACTGAATAATTAAAGCAGGTTGATACCATTTTAGCTGCCATAGTTCCATCCAACAAAATCCTAGGATTTGAAGTTGGGTGAGTGGTAACTAGAGTTCTCTATTAGAGGGTTGCAGTTCATTCCCTTGAGCTCTTTAGAAAAGAACAGTAAGGACCTCATCAAACTGCAAATTCCAGGTTTCCAGAGCATGGAGCCATGACATATAATGTGGTATTAAACACGATCTAAATAGGGCTGCATCTACACTGCAGAATTAATGCAGTTTGGCACCACTTTAACTGCAATAGTTAAATGCTATGCAACTCTGGGATTTGTAGTTTTGTGAGATATTTAGCCTTCTATCTGCTTTATCACACTAGGAAGCAAACAGGATTTAAACGAGAGTTAAACAAGAGTTAAACAGGAAATGCCCTATGTTTATCATAGGACATTTCCTGTTTAACTCTCATTTAAATCCTGTTTACTTCCTAGTGTGAAAAAGCAGTATGTCAGAGTTCTGTGGTGTTACAACAAACTAAAAATTCCATGATTCTATAGGATAGAGCCATGATAGTTAAAGTGGTGTCAAACTGCATTAGTTCTGCAATGTGGCAGCAGCCTAGGTATGTAAAGAATACTGACACATTTTCTTCTCCTTAATAAATAATAGTTTCTCAACATGTTGATCCACTCCCTCCAGAAAATGCTTTTTTGTTTTTGTCTTGCTTTGGGAAACTTTTTGAAAATGAAAGAATTACATGTGAAAGTTGTTTTTTTAACTGAAAAAAATTGAAACCATATTGGCCCAGAAAACAATATACTTTGTGCACTAAAACCATTGTTCTCTGCACATAAATGGTCTTTTTTCCTACAAAAAAGGTAAGCTTTCTGCCTCATTGTTTCAGTCCAAAAATATGCAGGACCATTTGTAAACCCTCTCTTAATCACTTTTAGCAGAAATTGAAATTTTGAGAATGAGATAGGTGGATATTTTTGTGCCTGCTTTAAAGACCTTATCACCATCACATGTAGTTTTATCTATATATTTAGATAAAAATCATGTACTTTTTAAAATCTCTTTATTCATATTACAGCCAGGCAGTGCAAGAAGATGTGGGGGGGGGGGCATTGGAACGGCACTGGCACACAGTCTATACACTTCTGAGAAAGATTTATGGGCCACACCTGCTGTGATCTAGATAAACTTTTACAACTTTTTAAAAAATTGCTAGTTGTAGGTGGAGCAGAAGTGAATTACTTCTAGTCCACTGATACTTAAAATGGTAGTCTATATACCAAAGCTGAACAACAGGAAAGAAAGAAGAAATTGCAGCCAATGGGCACAAATATAGTGTTGGTCTCTGGCACATGCAGGTGGAGGAAAATAATTGCTAGTCCCTCACATCAGGCAGCTTAATCCAGGTTGATATCACTTTAATTGTCAGGGCTCCATCCTACGGAATCCTGGGATTTGTCATTTGTTGTGGCACCAGCGCACTCTAACAAGGAAGGCTAAATGCCTCACAAAACTACAAATCCCAGAATTTCATAGCACTGAGCTATGGCTGTTAAAACGATGTCAATGTTCATTATTTCTGCAATGTAGATACAGCCTGGGCCATTTTTAAAAAGCAGCTGGAAAAGCGAGATGCCACAGCCTGTTACCACACTACATGAAAAATTGCATTTTGACACTGCTTTAACTGTCATGGCTCCATTCTGTGGTATCATGGGATCTGTCATTTGTTACAGCAGCAGAACTCTGACAGGGAAGGCTGTCAAAACTACTGATCCCATAATTCCATAGCACTGAGCCATGGCAGTTAAAGCAGTGTCGAACTGCCTTAATTCTACAATGTAGATGGTGCCTGAGATGCTCCATTTCTCCAAACCAGCACTCAGTCAGATAAAAATCTGCACCACAAACAAAACAAAAAAAAAGGAGAAAACATATCCCCTTAACCACTCAGGTACCTCAACCACAATAAATTTGCTTGGCCAGGATGATGACTGTTTGAAACCACAGTCAAAAGAAGAAAACAATATATTATAGGGCAACCATGGGGGGAAGAAGGGAAAGATCTGGCCTAGAAAGAGGCAGGAAACAGTGGGGTTTTGCATTACGCATGGAAACAAATAGATTTCCAATCACACAGGAGGCTGTGCTGGGTGCAATGCCCAGTCTTGAACCCAAGGATCTTAGAAAATACACCTAAAAAAACCACACTTTGGGCCCGAGCAGACAAGCCAAAATAAATCTGCTTTGCATCACTTCAGAGGTATGCTGTTTAAATGCTGCATGCCGGAAGCCACACAAAAGCCATGCTCCAGTCCTAAGGACTAGAGCGCAGCCTTGGTGCAGCTTCTAGCCTCTCAAGATGTGTGTGTCATTTAAACAGCATACCTGCAACATGACCTGAAGCAGCTTTATTTTGGCCCGTCTGTTCAGGTCCTTCAACAGGGAAAGAAAAACCTTTAGAGCTGAAAAACAAACAGTTCATTGAAAGCATACTCAGTGGGAAAATGCTGTTTTCAGCACAAAAAACAAAAACAAAAACAAAACACACACATATGCATTTTTCAAGTAGAATAAGTCCGAAATTGCAAATATTCTTGTCTTTCTAGAATTCTTCTCATCCCAGTATTGGGAAGCCCATCATTTTTCCAACCTCTTTTCAAATAATTTCCAAATATTCTTTCCATCCCTGTTATGGACAATTCACAACAGTCGTATCTAACTGTTGCACATACAGATTTCACTCTGAATGCACATCACTATTCTGCTATACAGTGGCAGCCTTACATGTTGGCCACCAACATACATTCATTGCACTGTTACTATTCTGTACAGAGGTTGCATGTGGAACCGTAACGCTACTCCAAAGGATATTTCTACTACAATGAAGCACTGTAAGGTCTCCGCCACAGACCTGAGCTGTTCATGAAATGGAGGTTCACATTTTTAGGCCTATTTTGTCAGCAGTCCTCCTAATGCAAATGTGGGCAAGTGTGGTAGGCTAGGAAATCATATTAGTCCTCTAGGACACTTGGGAGACCATTCCACCCACCATTTTTCCACCGCAAAAAACTACTTTTTGCCTCAGGTGCTTCCCAAATACCTTCTATGGGGAACGTGGGATATTTTCATATCCCCCACCAGCCATTTTAGGTCCAGGGAAGGACCCTATTTCAAAACATCATTACTCCCATTTTTTAAAAAAATGCCTGTTTTTGGCCTAAAGTGGACCATCCTCACCCAAAAATGTGGTGAAATGTCCCCCACACTCTCTAGCAGACATTTCGTAGCAAAGTATTCACTTTAAAAAAAAAAAAACACCAGAGGTGCCATGGGGCAAACAATGCACTGGATTAATTTTTCAGTTTACATTCCCCCCCCCCCCCACCCCTTTTCTGATGGGAAGGAAAACAATTTACCTGCCTCGCCAAAGCCAAGAGCGTGAAGAAGAAGACAAAGAATGAGAAAGCTCCCATCACCTTGGGTTCCTTCAGCACCCCAGGCCTGCAAGTGGAAGAGTAAAGAGAGGAGAACATCAACTTGGGACATCACACATGATCTGTCAGTTTTCTCCTGAGAGAGACACACAAAACAAAAAGCACTTATTGCAAGCATGTGGTCATGATCATTTTGTGTGGTGTGTTCTCTATTTGTTGGGTGAAAAGGTTGTTCTACTGCAGCTATCTCCTCAAATCAATTTCAGTTCCCACCATATCATGAGAAAAAGAATCATAGCTGTTTCTGTACAGCAGAAATAATGCACTGTTTTAACTCCATGGCTCCATGCTATGGGATCCTGGGATTTATAGGTTGTGGCACCAGAGGTCTCTGACAGAGAAAGCTAAATATCTCAGAAAACTACAAAACCCAGACTTTTGTTGCATTGAGCCATAGCAGTTAAAGTGATGTCAGATTGCCTTAATTCTGCAGTTAGATTCAGCCAAAGGCTCAAGGTGGGCTTCCCCAAAGACTGCATTACAGAGACAAGGTTTTAAAAATGTTTTAAAAATTTCAGGGCCAAACTGTAACATCCCAAGTGTGATGTATTAAGCATAATACATTAAACTTCTCATCATTATCATCATAATCCTGGCAATGATTATGATATTTTTGATTTTCTTTGTGACTGTGTATTCCTGCATAGCAAGGGCTTGGAATGGATGGCCCTTGTGGTCTCTTCCAACTCTATGATTCTGTGATCAAGATAATTTTATGGCTGCCCTTTTCTGCATCGCTCCTACTATGGCCCATGAAAATGGGAGGCAATCCAGTTCAGTGATTGGAAAACACTGCCAACACTATTTCTGATAGTCTCCATTTAATTTCTGTCTTTATGCTGGAAGTAGACATCATGGACATCGTGAGGACTAGTTACCTGAGAGCTGTCTGGTTAGGGTAGAGGCAGGAGACATAGCAGTCGGAAAGCCACGAGTGGGTATGAAGGAACAGCACATTGTAGACAACGAGGCAGAGGGTCAACATGGTCAGCTTGAGCTCAAAGTTCATGTGCAGGAAGAGGGAGCATGAGAGGAACCCCAAGATACAGCAGTAGATGAAATACTAGAGAGAGATTAGAGCAGGATAGAAAGAAAAAAGAATTGCTGTTAAAAGGAGAAGTATAGTCCAACAAGTATAGATAAATACCAATGAAGTATTTCCAGAAGGATACATACTTACTGGCACACAGAAGAGGGTGTCAACATGAATAAACTCTTGTGTAATGTTCACGCCGGCCATGGTGGAATTTGGAGGTTTTGAAAAGCATGAGGTCTCTGGCATAAAGAACTAACAAGTAGTGACAGGAAAAAAGTATCAGAAGGGATGCCGTGAAGTACATGTGAATTAATTTGTGCTGGCCAAAGACAGGAGAGCAAAAGCAGAGTGCACTGTGCCTTGGACTGAGATCGGGATTGTATCTGTGCAAGGCAAGTGTTTTGATCTCACTTTAACTTTAACTGTAATGACACCAGCCTGCAGAATCTTCGGATTTCTAGTTTGGTGAAGTAGTTAGAATTCTCTTCTGAGGACCTTGAGTGATAAGAATCAGGAGAAGGGACTACAGTTTTCTAGCAGAGAATTCTAAGTACAGTGGGCTCTTGGTATCTGTTGGTGTTTGGTTCCAGGAACCCACATGGATACCAAAAATCATGGATGCAGATATACAGTGGTGTAGTAAAATGATATCCCTTATATAAAATGGTAAAACCAATGCTTGCTCTTGTGGGGGGCGGTCTAACCAATATTTTCAAACCATGGATGGTGGAATCTGTGGATGCAGAATCCATGAATATGGAGGGCTGGCAATACTTTTCAAATTTTTCTAACTTGCCTGCTTCTCTCCCATCCCAAACACTGTAATGGCTCATAAAGAGAAACCTAATGTAAGCTTTTTATGAATATTAGATAGTACATTGGTAGCCCAATAAAGCTATTACTAATGCTATTTAATTTTTTTACTCAGCACCCACACAGCTAAATTGTTGGTTTTGTTGTTAGCCAATACCACAAGAATCTTGACTGCAAATTAATGTTCAGTCTTTCTGCAGACAGAACCAAGCAACCTTAATTCACACTCAACTGCTCTACAAAGAAAAACTTCAAGTATTTCAATATTCTTTTACGTTCTCGCAACCTTTCCCCCTCTCACCACTTCACTGTCTTTCACAATCTCCTCATCTTGACAACATACCAAATTCAGAACAGCCATGGTGAGAACCACAAGTATGGTGACAATGCCCAGAGAGACCCGTAGCCACGGTTGGCTGCAGACACTGGCTGAGATGGATGGAACCCAGTATAAGACCTTCGGCCCTTTCAAGAAGCACTTCTGGCCCAAAAAAGGAAAACATAAAACAAGACAAGAACATCCAGTTGATCCAGAATCCTATTTTAATTCCAAGTTCTTATCATTCTATCAATGCTACCAGCTTTTTTGGTCAAAATTTCTATTAAATTTCAGGGCACATCTCTACTCAGTCTAGCACATTGTATAAGATGACCTTTATATTATTACTCATCAAATGTGTGTTGAAACAGAATACTCTTTGTTTGTCTACAATAAGAAATTAAGGAGGGTACCAGTCTAACTTCTCTGGGAAGTTCCAGAGCCTAGAGGTAGCCACTTTCCAATGGGCCTCTCCTATGTTCCCATCAGATGTACCCTCACCAAGAGTATGGACTGGTTCCTAAGGGAAAATATGGTCCCTCAAATAAGCCATTAATGTCCTATAGGCTCGTCAGCAGAAATATCCAGCATCTAAACAGCAAACACAAGGCAACTTACTGCCAGGTGACCAGCAAAGCAGGTGAGGAGGAGAAGGAGAAAGAGGAAGAAGGCAATTCCATAGGATATCCCCAA
Source organism: Urosaurus nigricauda (assembly GCA_034509955.1). Lineage (NCBI taxonomy): Eukaryota > Metazoa > Chordata > Lepidosauria > Squamata > Phrynosomatidae > Urosaurus > Urosaurus nigricauda. The sequence goes on from JAOEGL010000006.1 coordinate 7,871,578, forward strand.
GGCTTCTGTCCTGGATGGGGAGAAAGTAGATAAAATACCAAATGTGCATGTATTAGCATAATATGAAATTTATTTTTTAAAAACAAACAAACAAACTTGTGCCCTCTCCTTTCTCCTCCCACTGATCCATGGCCCACTCAACCATTTCTACAGCATTTTAAAGAGACGCAGGTGAATGTCACAATTGTCACAGCCTGTTTCTGCCAACAGGCAGATGTTTGGGGATCAGTGGTGTCACCTCTCTTAGTATGTTACATTGTGTGGCCTAAACCCCCTGCACCCCCCCCAAAGTGATGCCCCTGGCATCCATCTCTTTAATTTATAGAAAGAAAAAAGGAGAAATTTCTCCACACAATGCATCATATACTTTAGCCTTATGTTTCTAAGCCTAACATTGTTGTTCACCTGCAGGTTGTTTCCCACTTATGGTGACACTAAGGCAAACCTTGTCAAGACCTGATCGGGGGGGGGGGGGGGGTTGCCTTTGCTTTCCTCTGAGGCTGGAAGAGTGTGACTTGCCCAAGGTCTCCCAGTGGGTTTCTTTGGCAGATTTAAACCAAGGTCTCCAGAGTGATAGTCCAACACCCAAACCATTACACCAAGCTGGCTCTCAACATTATAAATCTTTGCTTATCTTGTTCTCAAACACAAAAATGAATTATTCCCAGTGTTTTCTCTTTACTGGGCAGTATCACAAGGGTTGTTTTTTATTGTGATTTTTTTCACATTTCAGAAACTTTTTTGCAAAAAAATAAAAGTAAAATTCTTAAAATTCTTTATTTTGTGCAAAACAGTTTTCTGTGCAAAAATGTTAGGTATGTGCAAAATACACCATTTCCCATGCAGCCCTTTGTACCCACACAACCATATTTCTCCTTACTTATACACCACGAGGATCTGGATGACAAAGTTGGAGATGAAAACCAGGAAGGTGCAAACTGTGTAGTAATTAAAAGATGGGAGCGCTGAGAACCGGTACTAGTGGGGGAAGAAGAAAAATGAAGGACTATCATGAGCAGGATGTCTTTCCTTCATAATCCCTCCATCTCATTTTACTCCACTTTTATTTGCACCAGGATACATTCCGATGTAACATGTGCCCTCTCATCACCTTTGAAAGAGGGAAGGGTGAACCTGTTCACTGGGTGAACCCGGTGACCAAAAGGCAGGCAGCATTTCTACTTCCATGCTACTGCAATAGGCAATAAAAAGTGGGGCATGTGCAGAAGTATGAAAAGTTTCTTTGTTTTGGAAGAGAGTTCATAGAATCAATTAGTTAGCATGCACGGGTGTAGCTATGGGAAAGGAGAGGGGACAGAATTGGGACCGTGCCCCCAAATAAGACATCTGACCTCCAAATGAATTTTTCAATTTTTAGAATTGCAGTAATTTAAAACTTCAGCTGATCATTTAGAAATATAGTTTATGTAGTTGAGGCATCCAAAGAAAAGGGACAGGCAAAGCAACCAAGGGAATTTAAACACAGCAAATATAACAGCTAAAGGCAGCAATGATCTCACTCTCTGAATTGCTAGATACCGCACAACTGAAAAGAAATTTCACTTGAGGTGGCAGAATTCTTATCAAGGAAAAGCCTTCATTTTGCAATAACCTTGGAATTAGTAGTTTTCTATGAGTTGTAATCAAGTAACTTCTGAACTCTGGGCATGCTCTGTCATGCACGTGCACACACACACACAGCAAGCATGCATGCAAGCAATTACATGCAGGGCTCACTTGATCCTTCCATAGGAAATCCCATTGATCCCAAATGGACATGCTTATAAGTGAGGATTGTTATATGAGCTTAAGAATCCCTCCTCGACCCTACAAGTCTTAAGAGGTTACCTCCTTCTCAAGAGACTGCTCCTTGAAGTACAAGGTGATGCGATTCAAATCTTCTGACTTCTTCCATTGCCTAAGGGCATCAGCATGGCAGAGAGAGAACAAAAAGGAAAGATTTCACCCTGGGGTACCTCTTCATCTGCTTTCACCTATCCCCCTTCCCTTGAATTGTAGACCTAACCAACCAAGGATTCTTTTCCAGTGCTCAAAAGTGCAGATGAAACGGACAACCAATATTTGCCCCGCTTTCTTGGGGAAAAGGTAAATGATTGGTTGCTATTGTTTTTCAGGTCCCTCTCTCCTCAGTGTCCCATATCTTTCTATTTTCCTCCCTATTCTCTTGGCTATTTTAAATATTGATACTAGATTGTTGGTGGTGTCCCTGCTTTAAAAAAAAAAACACCAAAAGACTATCCTTGACTTTTGCATTTTGGAACCCCATGAAATACTGAATTAAACTTTGTGCTGTCCAGATGTTGTAGACAGCATCCGCCACCCAGATAGGTTCAGCCCATGGATAGCTTCTTTAAAATCCAGAGCAGATCCACCATCTGATGTGCATTGGAGTCTCCGGCTCCCACTTGCCATGGAAGTCCTGGTCTATCTTCCACCTCATCACCCTGTCTTACTGTTTTTCTTTACATCTTTTGCAATATTTCTACTTTTCACAATTCATCCCCATCTTCAGCTCTTTCCCCTGCACTGCTTTGTTGGCCATGGAACTTACTTCTGTGAGTTAAGCTGTTCAATCAGTTGGAAGAACTTTTCATCCACACCTTCTAGGTCTTCATCTGGGCTCCTGGGGGCACGGCCCCTGATATACCATGCAAATTAAAGAGAAGGAAGTCCCATTAAAGAAGTGAGGAGCAGAATAGGGATCAAACGTGTGCGCACGCGCATGCACATGTATGTTTGTTCAAGTTGCCTGTTCACTTATTGAGGCCCCATGAATCTCATAGGGTTTTCTCAGGCAAGGAATCTTCAGAGGTGGTTTTGCCAGTTCCCTCCTCCAGAACCTGGTATTCATTGATGGTCTCCCATCCAAAAACCAACCAGGGCTGACCCTGCTTAGCGTCCAAGACAAGATGGGATCTAGTGTCTTGAGGGCATTTAGGTTATTAGGGTATTTAGGATAATTTATTTTTAGCAATTAAGGCTGGCATTCTGTTTGGGAGTGACAACTTCATAAAGGGCCTTAGATGGGTGCAAAATTGAATTAAGTAGTTTGCTGCTCATCCCGCCCACAATAACTGTACACTTCAAAGCTCTGTTTACAGGTTATGTGCATTCATTTCTAGTTGTGGTAGAAGTCAACATTTCCAGTCTTAAGGTTCCATAAATCTAGACCACGATCTCTGACATGAAATTCCTTTGAGTGCTTCTGCTCATCAACCAAGGCTTTCTCATCCATTACTGCTAAATGCAGGAACTGTTCGTACCGATCTATGGTCCTCTGCTGGTTCAAAGATCCCAGAGAAATCTCCTGCAAAAAAACAACAACAAGGAAAGGGACCTTCCATAGCATAAAAAACATTAGTGTTGTCCGTCATCCATATTGCTCTAAAAGTTTAATTTGCCAATTGAATAATTTGCAATCCTCACAATTTCAAAACTGAAAATGAGAATGGTTTGGGCAATTGAACCAGTTGTCTAGAGAGGTTGTGGGGCATCCTTCTCTATATATCTTCAAAAAGAGGCTGGACAGATACCTGTTGGGGATGCTTTACCTGGAGTTCCTGCACTGAACAGGTGGCTTGTACCTGATGGCCCATAAAGCCGCTTTTGACTCTATGTAAATATATTTTCTTGCTCACCTACTTCTTAAGTATTTTTGCTTATATAAAGACAAAATCTCAATACATCTTTGCTTCCAGCAAAACAACAACAACAACAACAATACCAGGACTTATTTCTGAACATTGCAATAGTTTTCTTTTTTAAAAAAATTTGCTCATACTTCTTATTTGAAACTGGGGGGAATGCAGTTCTTTGCCTGATGTAAGTTCTGTTTTAACCACGAAGCAAAAATGTAGCTATCAGGGAGATGGGGAAAATGAAAGTATTCCCCTATCCAAATAACAAATTTGACCTTTGATGAATTTTGAAATTCCTACCACAGAGGTAACTTAAAACATCAGTGAAGCATTTACAAAGTCAGTTTAGGCATCCAAAGAAAAGGGGGCAATGTGACCAAGGGACTGAGAATACAGAAAACAAAACAAAACAAAAAGGTTCTAGGAGTGGATGATTTTCTCAGCATCCCATTCTTTGCAATGCTAGAAATTTGAGCATGAATAGTGGAGCATTTGTTGTTGGTGATGATGATGATGTTGTTACTCTGTGCCTTCAAGTCATTTCTGATGGACAGCAGCTCTAAGGCAACCCTATCACAGGGTTTTCTTGGCAAGATTTGTTCAGAGAGGGTTTGTCATTGCCTTCTTCTGAGGCTGAGAGAGTGGGAGTTGCCCAGTAGGTTTCCATGGCTGAGCAGGGATTTGAAAACCCCGGTCTCCAGAGTCATACATAGTTCAATATCCAAACCACTATGCCATGCTGGCTCTCAGTGGAGGATAGCAGGAATTATGTGAGTAGAATTCTCTTATTTCTTCTGGCTGGGAGAAGCATAGCACCTGCGTAAAGCACCTGGTATTCACTAGCGGCCTCCCATCCAAGTACTAACCAAGGTTGACCCTGCTTAGTTTTCAAGATCAGATGAGATCTGGTGCCTTTAGGGTATTTAGTTCCTATCTTATATAAAAAGTGCCTTATTTATTTAACATGTAGTTCTGGAAGATCTGAAAATATAGGGGTGATAGAGACCACCCAAAAGGTGGTCTGGCGCCACTTTTTTGTGGAGCAACTGCGCTGCAGCAGCTAGATGCTGCAGAGCAGTTGTGTCACAAAAAAGGAATGGGGAAACCGCACTCCTTTTTTGTGCCGCAGTTGCAGCGTGATTTCCAGAAAAGGCGCCATTTGGTGCCTTTCTGCTGCCGCAACTGCACACCTGCATCTAGCAGATGCGCAGCTGCGGCAGCACCATTACGAACGCCATGTAAATAGCATTCAGGAATGGCGCCACCACCATTACACATTAGGGTTCGTGAGCGTGCGGATGCTGCGCACTCACAAACCCTAATGGCACACTAAAGAGTCCTAATGGCACTCTTTAGTGCCCATCTAGAACGGGCCATAGTGTAAAGCCATAGGGTCAAGCCTGACTACATTGGATAGCTGGTGCAAGGGTTCCACCTACTGGACCTACCGAGTGGTTGTTCCGAACAAAGCCAGCTGACTCTGGTGGAAGGTTGTCCCGCTGTTTGAGATTGGCAAAGGGCTTGGCTGCACCCCAGGACTCCAGGTAGCGGGTCATCCGGACTGATGCCCTCATCTTGTAGCTCTCGCCTGGCACCGGTGAAAGAGTTTCAGTGGAGCTTTCTTCTTCAGCCTAAAGACAACAGGAACCAGGAGTATGAGGAAGTCCCATGACTGGGAAACCAGACACACCAAGCTAGATCACCACTTCCCTTTATCCAGGGTTGCATGTCAAAATCACACAGTTTACATAAAATCACAGTACAGACTTTCATACCAACTTTAGAAAGGAGCATACTAAGAAGCATGTATGTGTTTCATAGAGGGGATTCTTAGCCCTTATGAAGATGCGTTCAAACATCTGTGAGCCCTGCTCTGCAAAATATTACAACCCAAGATGCCTTACCTGAGGTCAGACTATTTATCTGTCTAGTCTAGTATTGTCTACTCTAACTGGCAACATTAGTCCGGGCTCTCAGTAAGAAAGATTTCCTACTCTCTGTTACTTCAGAAATTGAGAACTTCTAACAATGTATGGTAATTCTTTATTTTTCCATTTCTTGATAGATGTCAAGAACAATGAAGTATTTTTTTTTTCATGCCATAGCTTCGGGATACTCTGAGGGAGAAAAAAAATCTGAAAATTATGGGAAATTGAGAGTCACACAACTTGACCAGGAAACTGTTTAGTTTTCCAGACACTGCACAGCCTTTGCCACATAAAGTGAAAACAGTGCTGCTTTTTTTACAGAATGAAAATCTTGCAAACTAGCAAAGGCTGCACCTTCAGTTCACCCAAGTTTCTTTTACTGCATGTAACATCTGGTTTGCACAACTTTCAGATTTGCAAAGGCTGCTGCCATGATATCACACTGTTTAATTTTTTTTTCTTCACACTGTTTGCATTTGTCTCCAGGTCCACAACAAAAAACAATGTGAGAAAGAGAGGAAGGGGGTTCCTGAGAAAGCTGCACAATTTTCTGGGCGTACCGAAAATATATCAAGTGTAGGTTTTCACAGCAAAATCTGTACAATTTTTCAAACTCCTGTGCAGTTGCACAGTTTATGTTGTGTCGTGAACTAACAAACAAAAGTTTCCTGCACGATGCAGGAGCTTTCAATGTGCCATTTTCATACTGCCCAATTTTCTCACTGTGCTAAGAATGCCAAATTTGACTCCATTTGGAAAATTAGGGATCCAATTCTTCACTCAGTGTCTTCCCAGAAGTAGCAATTAATAATTTCAGTAATTTTCTTCCTGCTGCAAGAGAGTATTTAAAAACCACAGTTTTTAAAGGCTTTTCACAATTCAGAACTTATTTTCTGAAAAATTCACATGAAGTTGTTTTGCACAGAAAATAGCATTTTCTACATGGAAAATAATATTTCAATGCAGAACTATTAATTCCTGCACAGAAAATGCTGTTAGCTACACAGAAAATATGGTTTTCTGAGCAAAACAACGACATGCAAATTTTTCAAAGAATAAGTCCTCCACTGTAAAGATTTTTGACAGTCTAGGATTTTTCTCCTCAGGGTTTTTTGACACTTGAAAAACATGCTTTTCAATCATTTTTTTGAATATTTTTGAATGTTCTTTCCATCACTGAGAAATTAATGAATTCCCATTCCATCCCTACCTCTGATCTTCAGCTGTTGTGGTCTACAACTCCCACAGTCCTTCACAACTCTCTTTGGTAGGTACTGCAAATGGGAGTTATAACTCCAACCACCTCTCCATTCCTTGAAGCGTCCCATGTGCTACCTAATTCCCTAACCTGGGAGCAAGCACATTGCAGCAAGCAAGCAAACTACCTCTATTTTTCTCTGCAGTCCTTTTCAAAATCGCAATAGGAAATGGTAATCTGGGTGGGTGGGTGGAATTAACCCTTGGCTTCCATGCAGTTGACCACCTTGATCTAGTTCTACTCAGGCCCATTTAGTTCAAGACAGAAAATCTACAAAAGCATGGAAAGCCTTCCACTATCTTGATTATCTGAGACCTTCGGGGCTTTTTAGATTGGCAGGAAAGTGTGACATGAAATCGCACTTTCCTTAATGCTTAGCTGCTAGACTGCAAGCTCCAGGTGTGCACTTAAAAGGTATAGGGCTTTTAGACTGAGGGGTGTGGGAACGACTTATCTGAGGTCTTTTCTGTGGCTCAGCAGCTACATGGGAAGCTGTCAGAACACTACAAACACAAGCGGAGCAGCTACATGGGCGGAGAGGAACATGGCTTTTAGCCACACTTTAAATTTTTTTTCCTTGCGGGCTGCGAATTGCAGGCAATATTATCATTGCCTGCTGGGAACTGCACAATTGCGCAGGTACATCATACAGGAGTTTATCACATTGCCACACTTCTCCTTTCTGGGCCCTCGCTCCCTCCCTCCTTCCCTCCTCCTCCTCCTCAGTTGCAGACAGTGGCTGGCGCTCCATGTCCCTCTCCTCCTCCTCCTCCTCCTCCTCCTCCTTCTCCTTCTCCCTCTGGCTGAGAGAGTGTGACTCTTGGGTGAGAGAGTGACTTGCAGCAGCGCAGCAGGAGGAGGAGGAGGAGGAGGAAGGACCCAGAGGACTCTGCCCTCAGCTTCCACATTGCCCCCCCTGGCCTGGTCCCAGGAGAGCAGGGCACCTTTTTAGCAGCAGCAGCAGCAGCAAAGGAGAAGCAAGGCTGCCTCCTCCTGCGTCCTTCCCCCTCGAGCCCAGGGTCTGCAGGTCCAGAAGGAGGGCCCGAGTCCCCAGGGAAGGTGGGAGCAGCCAAGCCTCCCTCGCTCCCTGACTGAGGGCCTCTCTCACCTGCCTGGCCCCACAACCAGAAAGGAAAAGGCAGTGAGGAGGACACTGAGGACACTCTGCTGAGTCCTGCCTGCTCCTTATTTATGATCAGCTGTCACTGAATGGGTGTGTGTGTGTGTGTGAGAGAGAGAGAGAGAGAGACAGAGAGAGACTATGCATGTCTCTGTGTTTAAATCCCAAGCTGGGGAAGCTTTGCTTTGCTGCAGCCAGGTTGCAAGGGCCTCAGTCCTCTCTGGTCCCAACCTGGCTGGGACTCCCATTGAAGGCAATGACTCTGAAGAGGCGAAAAGAGAGGGAAAGCTGTGCAAAATCAGGGCTTTTACTGCATCCACACTGGAGAAATAGCCCTTATGGCTCAAAGGTATGGAATTCTGGGAGTTGGAGTTTGTTGTGGGCCCAGAGCAATGCCCCTCAGGGGAGCTAAACAGACCCACATCCCCCAGGCTGCCCCACTCCATCCTCCTCCAAAGGAGGAGGAATGAGGGAAGAAGGACTCTTTGGGGAGAATTGGAAAAAAGGGGGGGGGGAGTTTTCTCTCTTTGCGAAGCCCCTGGCCCTGGAGGAAGGAAGGCAAAAGGGTCCTTGAGGGGCACAAGGGGCCAGGAACAGGGCAAGAGAGAGCTTGCAGGGCGCAAAAGGGAGAGCCTTCCCCCTCCCTCTTGCCTCCTGTCAAAAACAGCTGCTTTTCCTCCCGGAGGCAGGCGGGGAAGACCTGGGGGCCTGGAAGCCAAAACAAAATGGAGGACCATGGGAATTGATGCGGGGGCAATCCCAGGGCTAAACTACAGATGCTTTTCACATCAGCACATCTTTGAATTACAATTGCACAGGTACAGGATACAGTCAAATTGCCAGGGGAACTGCGCAGTTGCACAATAGCGCAATTCGCAGCCGGCAAAGAAATTTTTTTTAAAGGTTCAGCAGTTTATCATTGCAGTTTCTCTACCTTTTTTAAACTGTGGAGTTGCACTGGTGCATCATGAATGAACCCCCTTATTTTGTGAATGAATTGACATGTTATCCACAGTAGAATAACAGTAACGGCATCCCAGAGTCCCTACTGCACATGTCTAGGGTTCCGATTAGGGTTGGAGCTAGGGTTTGGGAGCTTTAAAAAACTGCGTGGTTAAACCCCAGCTTTTACACCTGCAGGGCATTGAGCGTTTTAATTAGAACTGAACTCCACACCACGCATGCTCCCAACCCACGATCCATTATGCTCCGCACCTGGAGCGCTGACTTTAAATGGGCGATTTAAAGAGACAGAGCCTCATTTAACTGCGCAACTGCACCTTAGCTGTTAGATGCACTTGCGCTATAGCGCACTTTCTAAAAAAAGAGTAGGGAAATCCAGCTCCTTTTTAAAGGCGCTTCTTCTCTCTTAAAGCGCCAAAATGGCGTTTTCATGGCACACTTTCCCTTTTTCTCATCTAAAAGCTGGGCTTTCATGCAGCCTTCATCACACCTCTTTTTGCCAATCTAAAATGGGCCCTTCCACATCTAAAGCAGGTGCTTTCCAGTGGATTCCCAAAGAACCTGAAGGTGGAACCATCCCAGTAGAACCTAAGTGCAAGCATCATGGAGAGCTCTTCACCTTGGGATCAATGACCAAAAAAGTTCTGATTCGGTTCTCCTTCAAGTATGAGTCCCTTTGCCAGCAACAAACTTCTTCCACAGCATACACACCACCCAGGTGTGACAAGGTAGCCTCTGTGATGTGAACCCTCCTAGAAAGGAAAGGCACTGGCAAGTAATTCTTGCATTCAAAGGATCAACACAAGATACAAAAATTAGACAAGGAAAGAATATTCATTCTTCTTTGTTCTCAGGTCAAAGAACAAGTCTCCTGACAGTCAAGAAAGCCCACCAGAAAGAATAATTGACAAGCAAGCAAGAATCTTCTGCATTTTTTCCCCCAGAGTCAAAAGTTCTGGAATGTTGTGGAGGAACTGCTTTGTGTAGAAAAGTACATAGGAGTTTTTGCACACACACAGAAACCATCTGTGAAGGTATCAGGTTTCCTGCAAGGAAAGAAAAATATCCTGCATAGAAAACAGGATTTTGCACACACAAAACTTCTATGTGATTTTCTACACTGAATAATTCCTCCACAACATTTCAGGATGGTCGGCAAATGAATATTCATTTTGTGAAGTTGAAGGCTTTCATGGCCAGCATCCATAGTCCTTTGTGTTTTTTTCAGGCTGTGTGGCCATGTTCTAGAAGAGTTTCTTCCTGACCTTTTACCAGCAACTGTGGCTGGTATCTTTCTAGAACATAGCCACACAGCCCGAAAAACCCACAAAGAAACATTCGTTTTTCTCCCGTAAGGGAAAGAAAAGCACTGTAGTTATTCATTCTCACATGCAAGGACAAAAAAGTAGAAGAGATACATCCTGGACAAAAATGTAACTATGCGGCATGGACTTCTCCCATGAACTGTCATTGATTTGTCAACCCAACAAAAGTCTATCAGTTAGACATTCCAAATAGGCCATTAGAGGTCACCCCACAACTTTGGAAATCCTGAACATTACAGCATTTTTATCCAAGGCTGCAGAAGTCCCACCAAAATGACAGAACAGAAAGAAGGAACACTGATTACTTTAGCAGTCAAGCTTATGCTTGTGCAATTCCTCCTCTGTACCACTAGGGAGCAGCATTGCTTTCATAGTTCGATTGACCTTTGAGAAAATACCAAGAATAATTACAGAAGGAATCTTATTATTATTATGTTCGAATACATATACAGAGTTGATGGTGGAGATAGGAAACTGATAACTGATTCAGTCTGGAATATCAGCAATTAAAGCTATAAATAGCAGCCATGATGAGCTAATCAAGCTTGGCTTCCTAGTTGCTAATAGATTTGCAACCACAATGTCTGATTTGCACCTTATTAAAACCTCTGATATTCAGTGGCAGCAGCAGCCAGTGTCTTCATATCAGAAAGGCAGTGAATTCGCTTCAGGTTTTAGTCCAAGCTTTTAAAAAGGTAGCCAAGGTTTTGGATCTATTTTGAAAGTAGTATTGAGCACCTTGGGTAGCTTTTGCGCAATCCATCATACAGACTTTTCCATATCCATCCATGGTCAAATTGATTTAAGGTGCTAAGAAAATTAGCAAATCTTGTATAAAAACAACAGCAAAATGGCCAATTGGCCAGTATTTTTCATTGTCTTAGTGGTAAGACTCTTTGCTAAAGATAACCAATAGTGAGAAACACTTAGTTCTTTCAAGTCTCCCAACTAGGGTTGCCATATCCCGGTTTCGATTGGGATATTCCCAATTTTTCAGCCATTGGAAATGTCCCAGCCTGGTTTTAGAAGGATGTCCCGCTGTCACTTTGGTGTGACGGTGGTGGCCTGTGAGGCCTGGCAAAGCCACCAGACCTCACTTGGGGCTGGGGGGGGGGGGTATTGAGGCCTCCTAGGCTGCAGCCTTCCTTCCTTCCGCTTTTGTCACAGCAGCAGCAGTGGGGAATAGCGAGGCCTAGGCCTCGGAAGGCCACCAAGCCTTGCTTGGAACTTGGTAGGGGTTGGGGCCACCTGAGCCGTCGCCACCACCTCCCTGATCCTGATGTGGCAAGGCCAGGGAGGCCTCCCTGGGCCTGAAGCACAGGTGTCACAGCAAGGCCTCCTTGGCGCTGGAGGTGAGGCACAGTATGGATTTATATTAATGTGTTTTTTAATTTTATTAATGTTTTGGGGTTTTAATTGACCATGTCCTCCAGTTTTCTTGAATGTCCTACATTTTGTCCTACATTTCCTCTAGAGAATTATGGCAACCCTACTTCCAACCATAAGACTCCCCAACATACACAATTTCAGCCAGGTTCTAGCCCTAACTTAATAAACTCCATACTTTAACTACTAAATCCCACACTGTTTTGAGCCTATTCCCCCCCACTAATTTTACCTAGCACCGCTCCCACAATAGCAGTGTAGTAAAGATAAAGCCATCATTTTCTCCCCCATGCAGTCAGAACTGTATTAGAATGTTTTTGTTGCAATTTGTTCCCAAAGCCACCTGAGGGTAGTTTTCAAGCACAACTATGTACCACTTGGGAGCATCCCAGCTCACCATCTCATTTCTCTCACCCTGGCACACCTCCAGCTTCCATGTGGTTGGCTAATGTCACGTCGTCAGACCAGACATCGTACTGCCATTTTTGGAGGCCAATCACCCCACACAGGACATTTCCAGAATGGACTCCCACTCTCATGTTGATATCCACCCCAGTGGCATCACGCAGTTTCCTGGGGGCAAAACAGAACAAATGTGCTTTATTTGTAGGCCTACCTATCTAGAAAGAAATACAAACAATTAAAAACAAACAAACTATGGGGCTTTCTAGATTGGCAGGAAAGTGTGATGTGAAGTTGCCTAAGAAGCTGGGAAAACCAGCACCTTTTTAAAGGCACTTCTCCCCTAAAACGCAAAAAAAGCATTTTCATGGCACACTTTCCCTTTTTCTCATCTAAAGGCTAGACTTTCATGCAGCCATGAACACACTTCTTTTTGCCAATCTAGATCAGGCCTATTGGCAATAGAACATTTTTCTGCTAAATATAATAATGGCTGTGTTTGAACATCCTACTGAGCCATAGTTTAAGTTTTCTTGTTTGTTGCCTTAGCCATGAATGGCCTGCAGACCACCTGACAAACCATATTTGCTTTCCATATTTTTGGTCAGTTTTTTCTCATTCCTTTTGCCAATTCTTATTTCAGAGTGATTAGCTATAGAAACAAAACAGAGACAAACCAATGGACAAACTGGCTTACTGCTATGCATGATCCCGATAAACTGACAAGACCCTTAAACTGATTTGAGAAAGCTCAGCTCTGATGACAATAGATAAACCACCAAAGATAAAGAAAGAAATTGGGAACAAACAATTCCCACCCAGAAACTTTCCATGATCTCAACCACTAACCAATATCTCACTCTACCTAATAATAGGGCTGGCTGTCATCATACATACCAAACCAAAACATACGAATATCAATTATCTTTATACCCTATTCTCACTTTAATATTGGGTTGTTGTTATTGTTTCCAGGAAGTACAGAAACAAACTTGTCTTGCAAGCACCCCCAGTAACCCACTTCACTCACTTGATGGCCTGGCACATGTCAAGCCCCATCTTGACACAATTCCGAGCATGGTTAGGTAGTGACACAGGCAGCCCAGAGACGCAGTAGTAACAGTCACCCAAGATCTTGATCCGCATACACTCATTATCCTAGAGGGAAAGGGACTGAAAATAGTCTTTGACTCCTGGACTCTGAGGCCCTATCTTCATGGACCAAATAAAATGGCTTCCCCCATCTTCTTGGCAGAGAGACTGAACAACACACAACCCAAACCGCAGGTCTGGTGCAAACAGACTGGGGGATATCCAACCCATTCAACACCAGAACTAGAGTTTACCTCACTTAGAACAGAGTTTTAAAAACATTATTTGCTCTGGATCTCCATGGAAGATCCAGAGCCCTCTATTCTGTAGATTGTGCTCTACGGAGGAGCGGGCTGTTGGGGCAGCTCTGGGACCAGGATACTCCAACCTGCCCTTGGAGTATCCTGGCTAGTGGAGACAGGACCTTTGCTATTTCAAGATAATCAATTATAGCTGCATGGATTGGATACTATGTCTTCCAGTAGGGAAGGGTAGACATTTTTACAGGTGGCACGTAATCTAGCTGGCTTAAAACGTCCACTCTTGAATACCATTAAGGCTTCATGGTGAAAAACATCATTTTTCAAGATAAATTCCTGGAATTCTCTTTTTATACAATCAGTAATTATAATTAGGGATATAAAAGATACTTTAAATCTTCTTACCCTTCAGGATAATCTTATCTCAAGACACATCAAGATACCCATCAGGAAAACGGACAAACCACTACAAGATTTTTCATATTTTGTGACCTGTTTGTGAAAAATTCACTTGCACAAAAGATCCTTTGCACAGATCCTAATATGTCACAGAAGGGAAAATGATTAGGTCCTACTGATTTTTACAGGTTTCTTTAATTATCACTAAGGACTCTTTCATACAAGGCTAAATTGGAAGTATAATTTAAGGTCAATTCGAATGCAATCATGGGTTTTACGTTATTGCGAATTAACTCTTCGCATGCAAATTCGGGCAAGAGGGAAGCCAATTCGAATGCAATCATGGGTTTTACGTTATTGCGAATTAAAGCTTTGCATGCAAATTCGGGCAGGAGGGGGTTATTTTTGGGTAATGGGAAGTAATTCCGAACGGAGCAGGGGTTCATGTAAATTCGCTAAACAAGTGAATTTACATGAATCCGCATTGGCTCCATTCGGAGTTGGGAGAAATTCCTCCCCATTTGAAAGAGTCCATTGTCTCAATCTAACCCTCATGTATTTATCCTGTCATCCTTTCTCTTAAGAGTTCTGACTGTTATATATAGTCCTTTGCTTTTAAATCTCATACTAGTCCTGTGAGGGTAATTGGCACAAGGTCACCATATAAGCTTTGCACTTGAGCATGGGTCTCCTACTTACCTTGGCAATCTGATCAAATTTGCCAAAGAGTTCATTGAGCATAAGGACAAGCTCCTTGGGGGAGCATTCACTGGCCAAGAGAGTGAAGCCAACAATGTCAGCATAGAGAATGCTGTGGAAGGGAGAGAAAATGGAAGAGGATGAAAAAATTAGAGAGCTATTGTAGATCTATTGTTTATAACATGAAGTGAACCCAACACAATTTCCCAATCTTCTCTTTACCATGATGCGGCCACTAATACAGGGTTAGGCAACCTGAACTCCTTAGGTAAGGGATTATGGGAGTTGTAGGGCAACGCATCTGAAGATCCAAATGTTCTCCACTAAAGACAGGTTAAACCATCTTGCAGATGACAGATGGCCTTGAAAACAAGTACCTAACATTCTGGTGGCGTTTCACATAAAGGTTGTGGAAGTTATTGGTGCTCTCATGCCGGCGCTGTGCTTGGCCCCCATCCCGTAGCCTCTCAATGATCTCAGCCTTCATCTCCAAGGCAATGTAGGCAGGAAGTATGGAGAGGAGAAGGTGTTCCTAGAATTACCATCAGGATAAGGAGAGAAAGGAAATGAGTGAATTTACACAATACCCTTGAAATCATTGACTAAATAATATTATGGCAACTACAGCTTTAACTTTGTCACTGGGATGTTTTGATGCTATCAGATTCTGTGAACTTCCCATCGTATGAATCTTTCCCACCTTTTGGCCTTTTCATACTACATAATTACAGTGTTGTCATTCTACTTTAACTGCCATACCTGCATTCCATGGAATAGTGGGACTAGTAGTTTGGTGAGGCAAAAAAGCTCCCTGGTTGAAAATTTTAAATGCTCCTCCCTAAACTGCAAATCCATAGTACAGAACCACAGCAGTTAACGTGGAATCACAGTGCTATAGCTGTGTGTAGTGACAGAGCCCTTTGATGATGGCAAGCTGGTTGTTGAACAAGTGTTCATCTGGGCATGAGTAGAATGCCCCACTGGATGCCCACAGGAAGCTAACATCTACAGGCATTAGCCCTCCAGGATTTCAGACAGACACTCCTCTAGGCCTTCTTGGTTATTGATCTTGAGACAGTTCATATACAAAGTTCCTTATCTCATTCCACTTTACCTGGTGTCGTTTCTCTGACTCCAGCTTGACTCGGGATTGAATGAGGTTGAAGGTCTCATGAAAGGTCTCCCCCAAGGCCACTTCCATCAGATGCTTGTGGTAGGCACCCACTAAGTTACCACAGACAAAAATGACTAAATTGGCCAGGAGCTGGAAACATACAAATATGAGAATAGAGAATTAAGTCAGATGGGAAAGGGATGGTGATGTGGTGAAAGAAAGCCTTGAAAGGAACATCACTTGAAGATGCTGCCCAGTGGTATCAACCAAAGGTAGTTTTTCACAGAAACTACTATATCTGTTCTCTGTTAGCCTAAAGAACAAAACTAGATCTAATGGGCTTAAACTACCAGAAGATAGCTCTTGGATGAACTTGAGTCCACTACAGGGTGGTGGGATCTTTAATGGAAATCTTCTAGAAGGGATGAGACAGGCACCCTGCATTTAGCAGGAGGTTGCATCAGAATGGCCCACAAGGCTGTGCCCAAGTAGTGTGGTCTAGTCCACAAATGGATGATAAAAGATGAGGGCAAGAGGTATAATATTGGGTGGAGAGATGAATATGGAAGGAATGACAAGATGGAAGGATAAACAAAGAGGATGAGGAACTGACAAGACAGAGGAGATGGCAAAGTGGAGAGACTTGATGAAAAATGATTATATGTATCCCAAGACTGGCATCAAAAGAGCAAAGAGATTAAATGAAGATGGGTCTAGAGCTCACTCAATCAAGAGATGACCACATCTGGGTCATGTAGCACCAATTGGTTTCATCCAGTTGCCCATGTGTTTTAAGTACAAATTATCTTGAAGAGATGGGGCAGCATTTATTCCCAAGGATGATCCCTAGGGCTCCAAAAAGCAATTTGAAAGGAGGTATCACAAAGAAGCTGTGAAACAGGAGATAATGCCGGTACCTGGCTGAGAGAAGTACCTATGGCATTGTGCCAAAAGATACCCCATCAGCCCAATTAGAAAGAATAGATAGGCTAGGCCTTACCTGAAGCGCCAAATTCAACTGTGAGCCAGGCTCCATCGCAAGGTAAACAGTCAGAACTATGATGTGGGAGAGAGAAGAGACCATGCCAGCAGCCACTGCATCTTCCATGCCAACCGGCAACATTGTGTAAACAATGAAGATGATGAAGAGGAAGAAGGAAACCTTGAAGGAAAGATCTTGGCATCAGTCATCCTTCGAACAGAATTAAAATTAAAAGAATACAAATTCTTTGGAAACAGCCTAAATACCCTTTTAAAAGGCACCAGGTCCTGTTTGATCTTGGAAGCCAAGCAGGGTCAGCTTTGGTTAGTATTTGAATGAGAGACCACCAATGAATGCTAGGTACTGTAGGCTATAACTCAAAAGAGGGAACTGGCAAAACCATAGCTGAGGGTTCCGTGCCTATGAAAACCCTATAAAATTCATGTCACTACAAGTCAACAGGTGACCTGAAGGCACACCCACCCACCTAAATTCTGTGGAGATGGGGATGAGAATGGGGGAAAACCTCAAGTCATCAGAATTTACTCAAGGGATTCCACCCAGTGTTCATTCTAGTTTTAGAACAAGCATCCCAGGCTCCATCAGACAGAGACAGTCCCAGTGGTGTCAATAGGGATAAGTGGCTTTAGATGGCACCAAGTGATACCATCAGTGAGGCACCCCAAGGCCCTTGCCCCAGAAAGTCTTCCTTGAGTGCCACCCCCCTTGGCAAATCCCAGCAAACACAAGGTGCAAATGTGATTTACAAACACAGACCTTTCTCTCTGTTCCTTCCACCCACAGCCTCCCCCTCCCTATCTGTTGGCTCCACCATTGTCTTCTTGGGGAGAGGGCTGTTTGCTGTGACTTGCTCTTTCCTTGAGGACAGAGATCTTTTGAATTTTTTTAAAAAAACCTGTTCTTGTACGGGGGGATCCTGTCTTTACTGTCTCCGCTGAGGGAAACTGTGATAGCAAGATGCTGCATTCTCCAGGATGAGACCCTCCTCCCCGTCCTCAACTCCATCCCAGAAGGTTCATGGAGGTGACCACAGGAGTTACCACACTGGGTAACACCAATCCTAGTAATGCTACTAGATGATCCAATGCCTAGTTCTTCCACATATGGGAAGCCATCTGGTTTTTCTACAGTGGGGCCTCACTATCTGCATGCTTGCCATCTACAGATTTAAGCATCTGTGGACAGGAAGTCCCATTGCCCCCAATAGTTGTGTGTGCATGTGGTCGTGCTTGTAGCCATGTGCATGTCGTGCTGCCATTAAAGACAATGGGACTTGAGGTCCTGAATTTTTTGTATCCAGCGGGGGGGGGGGAGTCTTGAACAGATCCCCCATGGATATGAAGGTCCAACTGTACATATAGAAGTAGTGGGTAACTACAAGAGATCTTGAAGGTCTGCCCCCTTTTTCCCACTCCTAAAAAAAAGAAAAATACTTTTGTCCCTAAGCATGGGGAGCACTTTCAGCATATTTTAGGAATAGCATTTACATTTCTATACCACTTAATACAGAACTTGGTAGTCTCTAAGCAGTTGACAACATGCAAGCTAATTTTAGCCCAAGAAGAGGTACGTTCTCCAGCCAGAATCATCCCTCACCATTTCATTTCATATATACATATAGTTTTGTGTAGAAATCTTGACATTTTTCAAAATGTTCCTTGGTGTATCCTAAAAAGTAACCTCATCATTAGAGCTTCAGCACCTCACCTGGTCCCAGGCGCTGACCACCCCTCCTGTGAAGACAAAGACATAGCCCATGGTGATCAGGCAGGTCCAAATGATAGCTGAAAAGATCCGGGTGCATCGCTGGAAGATGTTTTCAATGCACACAAGGACAAGGATGAGACTGAAGACAACCAAAGCGACAAATAAAGTAATCAGGAAGCCTAGGTTAGAGGAGAATTCCTGGGGTGATGGAGAGAAAAAAAGAAGTACATTATTTATCTTGTCTGCAGAAGTGGCCTGAGCTTCAGCTGATTCCTGGCATGAATGAATGAATCAGTTTATTTTGGTTATAAGCCAGACCAACAAAATCAGCATCATTTTAACAATGTACCCGCAGCAAGTCTAAGAATTTACTTAGTACATACAAATGAAACAGTTTTTAAAATATATAAGCAGTAACATTATTCACTAAGAGCATTCTCCATTTGTCTCCTTAGCATTGTAGCAACCACACAAAATATAACCACTTTTAAAGTGATCTGTGGTTCTCTATCCTGTATTAAATATTGTAAATATCAAGCAATGCATATACCTGTAATTCATTGCACAATAGGCATAGTGAATGTAGAGCATATGTTCCTGTAGAAATGGCAATATAATAGGACATTTGTTTTTTTCCTCATTCACACCACACAGACATAAACATCTATATAATGCACCCGAAAGGCATCAGATACTTTCTGATCTTGGAAGCTCAGCAGGGTCAATCCTGGTTAGTACTTGGAGTACTTGGAGGCCACCAACGAATACCTGGTGCTGTAGGCTATATTTCAGAGGAAGGAACTTGCAAACCATCTCTGAAAATTCTTTGCCTAAGAAGACCCTAAGAAATGAATGGGGTCCCCATAAGTCATAGAATCATATGATCATACAGTTGGAAGAGACCACAAGGGCCATCCAGTCCAACCACCTACCATGCAGGAATTCACAATCAAAGCATCCCTGACAGATGGCCATCCAGACGCTGCTTAAAGACATCCAAAGAAGGAGACTCCACCAAACTGGCACTTGAAGGCACATATACACACAAGATACGCTTCCAAATCTACCATGCACTAGTACTGTCAGCAAAACAGGATTTCTTAAAATTAGGCATATCCAGTTTGGACAAACTGCTAGAATATCCTCTGCTTAGTAGGAGCACACATGGCTTGCATGAAGAAGATGCCAGGTTTAATTTCCAGCATCTCTGGCTCTCGCCTGTCAAGAAACATATATTTTTTATTTCTTTGATTTATGTTCCACTTTTCTCCCAAATGAGACTAAAATAGCTTACAATATAAATTAAAACAGAATACACACATGCATATTCACACACACACACACACACACACACAAGCCAGTACGGCATAGTGATTTGAGTTCTGGACCACAATTCTGGGGATCAGCGTTCAATTCCCAGCTCAGCCATAACACCCACAGGGGGATCTTGAGCAAGTCACATGCTCTCAGCCTCAGGGGAAGGCAATGGAAAACTTCTTCTGAACAAATCTTGCCAAGAAAATCACTTGATAGGGTCACCTTAGTACAAACTTAAGCTGTAGAATTCAAAGATCTCTTTACATGCAACTTTAAGCATTTGTCAGAGTTCTATAAGTGTATTGCAAGGCAACAGGGCATTTTATCGAAGGTACGTTCATCAGCCGAGCACATAATAAAACACAGTATATGCAACATAGCAGTAAATAAACCAAATGAAATGAAATTATATTAGTCTTTTAGCTTTTACTTTATAATGCATTTTTGTTGAGTGCCTTGTCCTTCTTTGCGGTTCTGACATCTGGTCACCCTGATCTCAGGAACTAGCTATCCTCACATCTCACATTTGGTGAATTCCAGACATACCATGGGAAAAAATCTTTTTCCTTTATCAGTCCCTGACCTACTGATGGTGAATTTCTTTGAGTGACCATACTGATCCAGGGTTATGAAACCCGAGGGGGGGGGGAGCTTTCCTCTGTCTCCTCACCATCCTTAAGTGCTTTGTACCGACAAGTCATTTTTCTTGAATAGTTGGGAGAAATCCAAGTGCTTCTATTTCCTTTGCTGATGGGAAAGAAATTTCCTTGCTTGTTCTAAGTTTTATAAACCTCCCCCTTGGCCAACCTCTATGTCCTATCCTCTTGAAGGAATGGTTACCTGAGCCAGAAAATGTTGGGGAAGGAACGGAAATGTCTTAGATCAGGTCAGATAAGATTACTGTATATGGCTATCCAGATTGCTCTCCTTTATGGATGCAACTACTCTGTTGAAATAATGCAGTTTGACACCACTTTGTGCTCTGTCCTATGGGGATTTGTAGTTTTACAAGGTCTTTAGCCTTCTCTGCCAATGAGTAATGGTGCCTCACAAAACTACAGATCCTGGGATTCTGTAGGATGGAGCCATGGCAGTTAAAGTGATGTCAAACTGCATTATTTCTACAGTGTAGAAGCACCCTTTGTCTCAGAGGAAGGCAATGCCAAACCCTGCGCTGAACAAATCTTACCAGGAAAACTTCATGTTTGCCTTAGGGCCGCCATGGGTCAGAAACAACTTGAAGGATCACAACAACAGCAACAACAACAACAACAACAACTAATGTTACCAGTTAGCCAGTTACTTTTTGGAAAATGAGACTGTGAGGAAATTGCATGCTTTGAAAAGCAAGCAATGAGTATGAATGAAGTTACTTTATTGATCCAACATATGAGAGGGATCTGGTGTGGTCTACAAGTCATAAGTGGCCTTGGATGGTGTCCTGGGCAGGCTATAGTCCAACCAACAAGACTCTTCTCCAGTCCCTTCAAGTTTGTTTTTTAAAAAAAACCCAAAATCCCTTTTTAAAAGTGAAAACAACCTCTCAACAGCCCTCTTTGTTGCAGAACTCATGCTACCCCAAAATGTCTCCCCAATCAAAAAGTGTGTGCACACTAATAATAATAATAATAATAATAATAATAATCTTTATTTCTAGCCCGCTCCTCTGTGAGTACAATCGGAGCGGGGTACAACAAGATTAAAACATACAAATTAAAACACTTCATTGACCCATTCCCAGCCACCCACCCCTTAAAAATAAATTAAATTAGCAATAATTTAAAATCAACAACATTAAAAACATGATTCATCCTCCATAGTTCTTACATTGAGGAAAAGATAACACCAGGCAAGGGGTCAATTTATAGGTCCCATTCGGAGCTGGGATCTAAGAGGTGTCAGGGAAGGCCTGCCGGAAGAGATGCGTCTTCAGAGCTTTTTTAAAGCAATCAAGAGATGTTATAAGGCGCATCTCATCCGGCAGACCATTCCAAAGTCTGGGAGCGGTCGCGGAAAAAGTCCTCTGGGAGGTCTGCGACAGCCTAGTTTTCACCGGCTGTAGCAGGTTCCTCCCAGAGGATCGGAGTGTGCGGGGGGGTTCATACGGGGAGAGGCGGTCCCTGAGATAAGGTGGACCCAAGCCATGTAGGGCTTTAAAGGTTAAAACCAACACCTTGTACTGCGCCCGGAAACTAATTGGCAGCCAGTGGAGAGCCTTGAGCACCGGTGTTATGTGCTCTCTCCTTGATGTTCCAGTTACAAGCCTGGCTGCCATATTTTGGACCAGTTGAAGTTTCCGGGTTAAGCACAAGGGTAAATAAAGCACTACTTTATTATAGTGCATTAATATCATGTTCACTATCATCCATACCAAAAAAATTGCATTTTTAATACCACATAAGTCTCTTTATTGTTGTTGTTTTGTGTGCCTTAAAGTCATTTCCAATCTATGGGCTGCATCTGCACAGAAACAATCCAATTTGACACCATTTTAACTTGCATTGTTCAATGCTATGAAATTCTGGGAATTGTCATTTTGTGAGACATTTAGCCTTCTCTGTCAGAGAGTTCTTATCATTATTACTACAGTTCCTAGAATTACGTAACATTGTGCCATGGCAGTTAAAGTTGTTTCAGACTGGACTATTTCTGCAGTGCAGATGTAGCCATGGAAACCATAAGGTGAAACTATAATGGGGATTTCTGGGGCTGAGAGAGTGTGAGTCACCCAAGGCCACCCAGCTGGTCTCCATGGCCAAGTGGGGAATCAAACCCTGATCTCCAGAGTCATAGTCCAATATGCAAACCACTACACCATGCTGATTCTTTCCAGACTACAAATTCCAGCATTTGGGATCTGAAGAAGCCATGGCAGTTAAAGTGAGAGCAAACTTCTATAATAGGGAATATGACCTAGAAATGACTTCCAGTGAGCTGAAACATCATTTCCAGTCACTGCCGAACTCCATCTGTGTGGTCTGTCAAGGTTCAGGAGGTGCCTAAAATCGTTCCTGTCCCTCGTGTTATGAGCAATCATTTCCAGTTACTTTCAAACATGTATTTCAAAGTGCATTTATAATTGAATTCAGACAGAAATTTTCCACATTTTATACCATCTCTTATCAATTCCTAAGATTTCCCCTGTTCCCCTATAAATGACAGAAAATAACTAAAGGACAAGAAACAGTGAGACAACCTAGATTACATGTTAAATTTCCAACCACAAAGCGTGCATCTACACTGTATCAATACTGCAGTTTGACACCATTTTAATTGTCATGGCTCCATCCTGCCAAAGCTGTAAATAATGTCACTTGATTTAGCACACTTGGTTTAAATGTTATAATGAAACATTCAAAGTTTCGTGAGGAAATTATTTCACTGGAATAATGTGTAATAATGGAAAGAAAACCAATATACTTCTCTTATATTTAACCCAAAACAATGACCACACCTGAAAAAAATTGCTATTTTTAACAGCACATTGTTAAAGAGAACTGGGTCAACAGTTCCACTTTCTTTTGCTGAATGCTTTCAACTTTACTAAGTCTCTGTACTTCTCCTCATTCACATGGTTCAGTACAACTAGTTGAACATTTACAGCAGAATCATAGAATCATAGGGTGGGAAGAGACCACAAGGTCCATCCAATCCAACCCCATTCTGCCATGCAAGAAGACACATTCATAACACTTCTGACACATGGCCATCCAGCCTCTGTTTAAAAACTTACAAAGAAGAAACCACCCTCCACCCTCTGAAGCAGCATATTCCACTGTCGAGCAGCTCATACTGTCAGAAAGTTCTTCCTAATGTTGAACTGGAATCTCTTTTCCTGTAGTTTGAATCCATTGCTCCATGTCCTAGTCCCTGGAGCTGCAGAAAACAATTTTGCACCATCCTCAACATCATGACATCCCTTCAATTATTTAAACAGGGCTATCATGTCACATCTTAACCTTCTCTTCTCCAGGCTAAGCATACCCAGCTCCCCAAATCTCTCCTCATAAGGCTTGGTTTCCAGACCTTTCACCATTTTGGTCGATCTTGTCTGGACACGCTCCAGCTTGTCAATATTCCTCTTGAATTGTGGTGCCCAGAACTGGACACAGTAGTCCAGGTGAGTTCTGACCAAAGCAGTAGTCCTCACTTATCTGCAGGAGGTACATTACAAGACCCCCCAGTGGATGGTGTAAAGCCACGGATGGTACGAAACCCTATACCTGTAAAGTTTCAAACCACAAATATTGAATCATAGAATTATATAGTTGGAAGAGACCCCAAGGATCATCCAGTCCAACTCCTGCCATGCAGGAAAAAGCATTCCAGACAAATGGCCATTCAGCCTCAAGGGAGGGATTACATTATATTTTTGGACTGTGGCTGATTACGGGTAACTGAAACTACAGAAAGTGAAATAACAGATATGGATCAAATAAAGAATCAGCTACAGTACAATAGGCCAGACCATTATGGATAAAGCTGGTTACGACTTTTAGGGGAATGCCATGCTATTTTAATTATTTAAATTTTTAAGGTTTGTATTGTAATATTTGATTTTAACTCATAACTGTTTTAAGTTTTAAAATTGTTTAATTGTAGTTTTTTTTAATTTTATATTTATACATTTTAACATTGTACTGTTTTAAATTGTATTATTTTAAATCAGCTGTTCACCACCTTGAGTCCCTATATTGGGAGAAAGGTGGGATATACAAGAAGAAGAAGAAGAAGAAGAAGAAGAAGAAGAAGAAGAAGAAGAAGAAGAACAACCCTAATAAGAGCCAGCATGGCATAGTAGTTTGAGTGCTGGACTATGACTCTGGAGACCAGGGTTCAATTCCCAGCTCAGCCATGAAACCCACTGGGTGACCTTGGCAAGCCTCAGGGGAAGGCCATGGCAAACCTCCTCTGAACAAGTCTTGCCAAGAAAACCCCATGATAGGTTTGCCTTAGGGTCGCCATAAACCAAAACTGACTTGAAGGCACAACAACAACAGCTTAGGTCCAGGTTATTGGAAGGACTGTATTCTCCCATGTGAGCCTGGCCATGTTTTGAGATCCTCTGAAGAAAGCCTAAGCTTTGTCCCACCATCTTTACAAGGGACAAGGCCTTCTCAGTGGCTGTTCCCAGGCTTCAGAACTCCCATCCAAGACATTATACTAGCACTCTCCTTGCTCTATTTCTGCAGATAGGTTAAGACTCTTTTAAAATTATTATTTCTGCATGCATTTAAACACTGACTACCCATGGGCTCTGGGCACTGCAGGATCGTGCGGTACCGTCTATCTGTGTTTTAATTGTTGTTTTTAATAGCTACTTCTTAGAATGGTTTTAATTGCATAGATTGTGTGATATTTTAACTGTTGCATTTGCTATCTCATTTAGCTGTTTCCTTTGCCTGTTGCAAATCACGTTGAGTCCCAGACTGGAAAAAGGCAGGCTATAAATAAACACAACAGCAAGAACAATACCACCACCACCACCAACAACAACAACAACAACAGCAAAGGAGGCAGATTATATTTTTAGCCTAGATTAATTGAACCATAGTTTCCAAGTCAAAGAAAGTAATATTCCCACTATATTTTGCACTGGTCAGGCCTCATCTGGAGCACTGTGTTCAGTTCTGGGAACCTCATTTTAAGGAGGGTATAGACAAACTGGAGTGGGTTCAGAGAAGGTCAACAAGGATGAAAAGAGATATGGAGAGAAAAAAAGGTTGAAGGCAGTGGGCATGTTCAGCTTGGTGAAGGCTGAAGTATGACATGGGCCCAAAACAGATGGGTGCTATTGGATGCCCTCATCACGTGCTAGGGCTGCCTCGGGGTGGAGCATATACACACCTCGCCACCCTAGCACATGATGGGGGCATTGTCGCTGTGCAGTGCCATTTACATGGATACACAGTGACGCCATCGCAGCTGTGCATTTGTTTGTTTCCTTATTAGTTCCATTTATAGCATACCTTTTTTTCCAGCATCAATACGGCACTGCGCAGCTGTGACATTCCAAAAGCAACGCAAAAAGGAGCCCGGTTTTGGAGTTCCTTTTCTTTACTGCACACCTTCGCCGCTCCGTGTGATTGCTGTGGTGATGGTGCGCGGTAAAAAGAGAAGACACCAGACCACTTTTTTTGAGCAGTCTGTAAAGCCCCATGGTTACCCTCTTTAAATATCTCAAGGGCTGTCAAAGAGTTGAGAGAGCAAGTTTCTCTTCTGCTGCCCCAGACGGTAGGACCAGGTTTCATGGTTTTAAGTTACAGGAGAGTAGGTTTTGATGGAACATTAGAAGGAACCTCTTGAAGCTAAGAGTAGTTCATCATGGAACCAATTGCCTAGAGAGGTGGTGGGGTCTCCTTCTCTGGAGGTCTTCAGAAAGAGGCTGGGGACATTCTAGCAGGGGTTCCTATACTGAGCAGGGAGTTGGATTTGATGACCCATGGGGACCTTTCCCATAGACTCCATCTATGATTCTATTATGTAATTTTTTTTCAATGGAAAATATGTGTGCTTCAAGTTGCCTGTCGACTTATAGGGACCCCAAGAATTTCATGGAGTTTTCTTAGACAAGCAACAGTCAGAGGTAGTTTGCCAGTTCCTTCCTCTGAAATCTACCCATCCACACCAGGTATTGCTTGGCAGTCTCCCATCCAAGAACTAACCAGAACCAACCCTGCTTAGCTTCCAAGACCAGAAAGTATCTGGTGCCTTTAAGGTATTTAGACCTATGGAAAATATAACATTGGAAACTTTTCCAGGAAATGGATGGATGTTACTGGTTGACTATGGGTGACACTGCTAGGGCAAGGCTTCCCTGCTCTTAGGGAGACACACCTTGTGGAAAAGACCCTTCTCAATTCCCTATGAACAAAAGAAAATGGTGAGACTGTGATGAAACTGGAGCACATTTTCCAAGGTTTTCAGAACATTTTCTAGAGTCCATGAGAAAGTTTTCCACTCCAAATCTCTGCTACCCTAGTTCTTATACTTACCCTGCCACTGGCAAAAGAGGTGATGATGAGAGCCACACAGATGCCCAGGACAATGACCAGGAGGAGGAGAATGAGAGGGTATTGTTGGCTCAGGCTGTAATAGGTTTGATAGAAGAGTTCCTCACGTTGGGTGTCGCTGGTTGACTGTGGGCGACGCTGGCAGGGCATGGCTCCCCTATTCCTTGGGAGACCCACCTCGTGGGAAAGATCATTCACTCCTCATTGTCCACAGCAGAAGGCAATGGTGTATCAGTACACCTTGAAGAAACCATGGAAGATACCCCACTGGAAAGATGGTATTCCCTTGAGGCAAAGGAGTGGTCCCATTGTCAGAAAGCCGATGTGGATTAAATCCAGACCAGATGAAAAATTTATCCAGTTTCATCCATCTGAGCAGAAAAATTTCAGTATGTGACTCAAGGCAAATGCAATAATACGGAACAATGTTCTCATCAAACTCCACAAAAATCAGGTGAGTTTAGTATCATCAGAACTGGATGTTGGAAAGAAAAGGACCTGGATGAAACATTTTTTTAAAAAAGAAACAAAATTCTTCATTAAAGAAACTTTAAAGGTGGACACCAACATGAAACTGCTGAATTAAATTTTTATCAGGAACAACTGCTGTGGTGGACTGGTTTGAGTGTTGGCCTAAAACTTGACAGATCCAGATTCAAATCCTCATACTAGGCCACGAAACTCACATCTTGTGTTTCAAATCCTTGTATTGGACCATGAAAATCACACCTTGAATTTTAAAACCTTCCACTGGGCCGTGAAACTCACATCTTGAGATTGTCACTCCTTCTAGCATTCCTCACAGGAATGTTGTGAAGACAATGTGAGAAGGAGGTGGAGGATATATTGTCTAGATCTCACTGGAAAAAAGGTATGCTATAAATGGAACTAATAAGCAAACAAATAAATGCACATGCTGCTGTTGTTATGTGCCTTGAAGTCGTTTCCAACTTATGGCAATACTAAGGCGTACCTATCTTTTTGGCAAATTATTTCAGAGGGAGTTTGCCATTGCCTTCCTCTGAGGATGAGAGTGTGACTTGCTCAAAGTCAGCTAGTGGGTTTTCATGGTGGAGCAGTGATTCTAGCCCTGTTCTCCAAATTCATAATCCAACACTCAAACCACTACATCACACATAATTGGCTTTAACTTGAGATAACAAGGTTTTTAACATAAGAAAAGTTCTTAGTTGGATCATACCAAATAATTATCTATTCCAAAGTTCTGTTTCCTTGACAGTCACCTCATAAGGAGAACAAGATCACAATAACATTTTCTTATTTGTCCTTTGCAGCAATTGATATAGACCAGTATTCTGCCTCTGGTACAAGAGGGAATATATTGCCATCATAACTAAGTACTATCTACTGACATACCATCCAACATTTTACAGATGAGAATGGGCACACATGTGGCCAAGCAATATCCGAGTGTGATCAAGATGGCAAAAGTTATAAATCAGGAAGAACACTGAATCTAGGAGATGCTGCAGGGTTTTGCCTTTGCCTACTGGAAAGGGAAAGATTTCATCCCCTTCTCCTTGCTTCCCTGTTGAGTTGAGTGCAAACTACTTTTGTACTTTGAACCCAGTTTGGCACAGTTGGAACAAGCTGAGAACAAAGGGAGAAAGTGAGAGGAGAAAAGAGACATTTCAACAACAGCTGAATAGGTGGAACAACAGAGGATTAATCAGGACTCTCCCTGCCAAAGCAGGACACTTGCAGGGTATAGAGCACTATTCTCCATGTTCATCTCAATAAGGTGTTAATTAATGTGTTAATCCAAGAGCATTTGTCTGATCATCAGACCCAGTCACCATAATAACTGATCTGCCTCCATTTCAGCTTGATCTATAATTGCCCTGGTGTGCATTTTTGGTTAGTTCACATCCTTGTGTTCTGAACTGTTTATTACACAACCTATTTAACATAGCACATCATGCATCGTGGACGAAATTTCCACAAAAACACATGTCTTTGTTTCTAAGGCATCACCAGACTCTTTGCTGGTTTTGCTGCAAGGCAGACTAATGCAGCTACTACTCTGGCATTTGTCCTTATTCCCACTTAGAACATCCTTCCTCAGCATATGAGGGAACTACATATTCCTCCCATGTAGAGAAAATAAGTGGAACCAATTGTCTGGATTCCCCATATCAGGTAAGGGGTGGACTAAATGACTTCTAGATACACCCACCCCAACTCTATATTTATTCTATGATCTTCTATTAGGGGAAAATAAAAGTGTAAAAATGAGAAAAAGAAAATGAAACAATGAAGAAGCGCCATCGCAGTGCCATTAGGGTTCGGGAGCATGCATCATATACACGCTCCCGAACCCTAGTATGTAAAGGCACTGGCGCCATTATGTAACGCCGTTTAGATGGCATACGTAATGGCGCTGCCACAACTGCACAGCTTCTGTACAGAGCTGCTCAATTACGGCGACACAAAGGCACCAAATGGCACTTTTTTTCTAAATTGCGCTGCAACTGCACACCTAAAAAGGAGTGCGGTTTCCCCGCTCCTTTTTAGGTGTGCAAATGCTCTGCAGCATCTAGCTGCTGAGGAGCAGTTACGGCACCAAAAGAGGTGGCACCAGGCTGCCCTTTTTGGGTGGTCTGTACCACCCCATGATGAAAGGAAAAAGGAGATGGATGGGTGGATGGATGGATGGATGGATGGAGAAAAAAACTGGCTATGGAAACTCTAACTTTTTTCCAAGCCAAGCTACTTTATTTGTATTCCTAAGCAATCTATCTTGAGCTATCTGATATGGGGGACTGGCAGGGTCCCCCACCCACCCCATGGGTTAGGAAATGCCTACTGACTACAACTTTTTCCTTCTTTTCTAGAAACTAGCTCGGAGCCAGACATCCAATAGCTTGCAGATCAGCACCCGATGCATGGACCACCACTTTGAGTAGCACTGCTCTACACCTCTCTCGCCCCTTTGGAAAAAGATTCACAATAACTCACAACAACCCTGCAAAGTAGACTTCATGGCCTGGTCATGACCTGAACTCAGACTTTCCTGATCGAAGAATGACACTTGACCACTCTGCACAGAGAACAAACATGTAGACACATGTACAGATAGCTGAGCCAGGCAAATCTATGCCGAAGAATGCAGAAGGACAGTGAGATAATGTGATTGCCAAATGGAGAAATGAAGTCACAGGGGTTTCTTCTTCCTCGTCAACTTCCACAATACACACACACTATATATATATAGATATAGATATAGATACACACACACACACATATATATATATACACACATACACACACACACACACACACACACACGAGGCGGTATCTAAAAATTTTAATGATCACCTTTTAAAAAAATTGACAGAAAGTTTGTTTTGATTTGTAGTTGTTAACTTATCTCTATGTAGTCACTATCTAGATTTATACATTTTTCCCAGCGTATCTTGACCCTCCAAATACCAGATATTGTAGAAATCTGCAGATTGGGCCTGATGAGGATTTTACACTTTAGTCATTTCTGGCAGAGCCAGTCACCAAAATAAAGGAAGCAATGAGTTCATTTTCTCAGCAACGTGCACTTAGGTACTAATGATGACACTGACAAAATTTCATCAATATGCCATAATACAGTAACTTCCAGGTGATAATTGTTACTTTATTATATCCCCTTGTAAGGCGCAATCTGGAGACTTCTACAATATCAGGTATTCGATGGTCAAGATATGCTGGGAAAAATGTATAAACCTAGATAGTGACATAGAGATAAGTTAACTACAAATCAAAACACACTTTCTGTCAATTTTTTAAAAAGGTGATCATTAAAACTTTTAGATACCCCCTCCTGTATGTATGTATGTATGTATGTAGGCTCCTTTTTTTCTATGCAACTTGTCTACCTGAAAAATCAAACACTCCTGCAACAAGCTGTCAAAGTACTTCAACCCAGCCATAGATCCATTGTGACCTATGTAGTATGTATCTATACACTCTTCCTTTTTGTGTTTGTTCTCATTGCCTCCATACACATTTCTGTACCTTTTTTCCTCCAGGAAAGTGCTGTATTACAAAAGCACACACTACTCACAAACAGAACTTTGTTTCCCCTTTGCATACAGAAGCATGGCTCCTGGTGGATTGCTAAGACCCCCTTCTGCCTCTCTGTTGATGGCTCACCAAATTGGCCCAAGCCCACCACATGCACAGGCTGCTGTGTTGGTCCACCTTAGTCCTTAGCATATGTCTCTTGAAGACATACAGCTCCCACTTTGCAAAGTCCCCCAAACAAAGGTCCTCTCCTGCTTCTTCTTACCTGCTCCAGAAGCTTCATGATGATCAGAAAGGACTGCCTGGATCCTTCCCTTTCATCATCCCTGCACTGCCTTTCTGGCAGCCGCAGGAAATCAGTCGCCTTCCCTATAGCCCAGCCCAGTCGCTCAACTTGAGATTCAAAACTCCTGCCAGATTAACACTTTCACCTCCAACACAGATTGGCCGGGAAGGGGTGGATTCAAAGATGGAGACGGTCATCTTAGGCTGCATCCACACTACAGAAATAATCCGGTTTGACACGGCTTTAACTGCCATGGCTTAATGCTCTGGAATTCTGGGAATTGCACTTTGTTGTGGCACCACAATAACACCCTGATGCCACAACAAACTGCAATTCCCAGTATTTCAGAGCATTGAGTCAAGACAGTTAAAGTGGTATCAAACCGAATTATTTCTGCGATGTGGATGCAGCCTTGGATTCCCTACATCAAGCCCCAAAAAGGGACAATTTCATCCTCCCAGGTGGCAACATTTCTAACCTTTGCAATGTTTAAACCAGATATTTTTCCCCCAGGAGAAAGAAAGAAGGATGGAAGCTGAAATTAGGGCTGCTGCCACACTGCAGAATTAATACAGTTTGACACCGCTTTAACTGTCATGGCTCCATCCTATAGAATCCTGGAGTTTGTAGTTTCTAGTGGTGCCAGAGTTCTTTAACAGAGAAAGCTAAATAGCTCACAAAACTACCAATCCCAGAATTCCATAACGTTAAGCCATAGCATAAAAGAGGTGTCAAACTGCATGAATTCTGCAGGGTTGATGCAGCCTTGGGTTGCCAGTACAGGATCGTCTCAGGCCCTGAGGATAGAGGACCAAAACCCAAGACCTAGGGTGTGCCCTGGGGTGTCATGAAGTATTTTGCATTAAGTACCAACTACGGTTGATGAAAGCTTGTCATTTAAGCACACACACTGAGATAGATCATATTTGCATGTTTGGTAATTCAGGCAGAAACCTGAGATAAAGGGCCTGTTCCCAGATCAAGATGAAATGAGGGAATCATTCCTTTTGATGTGGCAGGATTCCTTCTTAGTGGATGGAATGCGTAACATTTAATCTAGCCCACTTGCTTCTAGCCAGATGATGTGTGCACAGAAGAACAGAAAGTGAGCCCTGGCACCACAATAACAGAGAATAACCAAGTAAATGCACAGACACTCCCCCCCCCCCAACTCTTTGAGAGTCACTGCAAGCAACAAATGAACTGGACCTTGCAAATGGTAGCAAGCAATTCACAGAACCCTTTCATCCCATCTGTGGTCAAATCCCATAAACTGGAGAATTTGCACCCTCCCCTCCTGCCTGGAGATGAACCTTGAAAATGGGTCCTGGAACAAAACCTAAGCAGATTCCAAGGGCCTCCTGTACTTTGTTTCAGGAGAAGAGCACACTGTAAATTCACTGTTTCCCAAACTCAGGGTGCCCATTCTCCCTCAAAGACTAGGCAGTTCAAAAAAAAAAAAAGCTTCAAGGAACGGCAATTTGCAATGACTCACAACCACTATTGTTGCCCTAGCGTTCCACCTGTTCCCAAGCTCCTTTTTATGGTTTCTGAAAAAATGGCATACTAGAAAGTGGGGGCAGTGCCAAAATCAGGCCTATTCACCCAAACAAATGCCCATCGCAGCATCAGTTGGGCAATTTCCATGGTTTGTTCTTCAGCTCAGCAGTCTAGTCCTCTTGATCAATTTGGAACCGTGGTGTCCTTTGAAACAAGACTTTAACAATAACAAAAAACAAAAAACAAACTTTCCACTTTTTTCTGTCTGCCCTGGTTCAATTCAATGGAACCGGAATGGGACACCTCTTGTCAAGCTGTGTTTTTCAGCTCTCAGACTATTATGGGCACTGTGTGTGTGTGTCTGTGCTAAAAGGAACCAGAGAGAAGAACAAGAAAGTCACTCCAGTATGGGCAGGTAATGATCTTTTTTTAAAAAGGAAAAGGAAAACTTGGAATGAATCAGGCATTTAATGAGACCAGAGGGAAATGAGCAGCTTCCTGACAGATTTCAAGCCACTAATGAGCTGGACAGTCATTAATGTCATTTCACGCTTCCCATCATCCTCCCCCTCACCCAGCATGATTTTTAAGTTCATTTTAAATGGCCATCAATTTATCCAGAGACAGAAAGAGGGGACTAAATCTCAAGCCAAAGATTCAATCAGACATTGGATTTTTTTTAAACAGAATGATGCAAATGACTTCAGTCACGCAATCCGGGATTGTTAGTCACACTATAGAACCATGGCTATGTGCATCCCTGGGGGTTCAGTTGATCGCATGTGCCAGCACTCGAATAAATGTGGAGTCGATGATGCAAATGTATTCGAAACACACTTAGGGCATGCGGAATTTAATTCCTAATCATCCAGGGTCACACTGTTGACAATGGAAATCTTTTTTAAAAAAAAAACTTGAGGAAAACCCCAGTATCGATTATCCCGGGTTAAGTGGGTTTTTTCGCAGCTCCCCAAAAAACCTAATCGGGTTCATTCAGGATGCATGTGAACAACAGAGGAATTATTCACAATGTGAAAATAATTCAAGATGAATCTGGGTTAAATCTCCATTGTTCGCACACATCCGAATGCACCCAATTAAGTATGGGGGGGGGGCTGCCAAAAAAATGATTTAATCCTGGATAATTGATATTAGGGTTTTCCCCAAGTTTTTTTTTAAAAAAGATCCATATCATCAGTAGCGTGATGTGCATAGACCTGAACAGACCCAGGATAAAATGCTGCATATCAAAATAGGACTGCATTTGCACTGTCGACTCCATCTTTATTCAAATGTTTGCATGTGTGAACAATGAACTCGCAGAGAGGTGGATCCATAGTGTGAATAACAAACCTGAAATGTGTGAGCGAGATGATTCACAGCATTGCTCGAAAATAATGACGGAGCTTATTGCTTGGCGTTTTAAATCGGCTTCAGCCTTCCGGGATGTAGTCAGGATGCAGGATGGAGGCAGGGATTATAGCACACTAAATTGCTGAGAAATCACCAGCCACCATAAGCCCAGGTCCAAGCCATGCTCCACCAGCACTTTTCAGAAGTTGGAAAGCAGAGCGTGGCTTGGACCCAGCTGGGACCCGGGCTGATGGCAGCTGGTGATTTAGAGGCGATAATGTGTGCAATAATCACTGCCTCCATCCCATGTTACACTTTCTCAACATCAGGAAGTCAAGGACAAACCCCTCTGAACAAATTCTGCCAAGAAAACCCCATAATAGGTTCACCTTAGGGCCACCATTGGTCAGAAATGACTTGTAGGCTCATAATTCCTTTTGCATTTGATATGGCTGGAACTGAAGCTTAATCTCCTACTTCGAACAAATCAGACTCCATTTCCTAGCTAGCTAGCTTTCTCCATCTTCAGAAAGCACAGAGAATGCCCTCCAGTAACAAACACACTCTGATTATCTCTATTTTATCTTATCTCCCAGTCCACTACACTCCCTGCCACAAATTCTGACAGAGAAGCAAGGAAGTTCTGATATTTCCTGCTCCTCCCTTTCCTTTCTGAATCACAACAGAAGAAGAAAGTACCCCATCCCACCCTAGGCCTGTTGTGGCGGGTCCTTTCTCCACGCTTTCCTTTCCAAAATAGGAAGATACCAACGAAATGCAATCCTGCCAAGGAAAGGGTCAAGTTGTCTAACCCTTGAGCCTAACCACTTTTGCTGATCACAACAAAGATGCTGTGGCTTGCTGTTATTCAGCACTGAGGGAAAGGCACTCCGCATGTGCTCAGAGCAGAGCTTGGAAGTCGCTTTTATAAATTATAGTCAGCCCTCAGTATCCACGGATTCTGCATCCATAGATTCAACTGTGCACAGCTTGAAAATATTCAAACATTTAATGGAAAAAATAGAAAGTAAACCTTGATTTTGCTATTTCATACAAGGGACATCATTTTATTATGCCATTGTATATATTGGGACGTGAGCAACCATGGGCTTTTCCTGGAACCAAAATCCAGCAGATACCAAGGGTAAATAATTCTCCTTGCTTTGTTTGAAAAATCACTCATTGTAATGTTGCAGTGTTGTAAAAGGAATAACCTACGTCACTTGTTCCACTGCTCATACATTTTCTGTTTCCATTATCTACTTGGAGACCAAAAGCCTTTGGACAGATACGAGAACTGGAAAAGTCACTCAAAATGGGTTCTAAGGCTGCATCTATACTGCAGAAATAATCCAGGCTGACCTCGGTTTAACTGCCATGGCTCAATGCTATGGGAATCTGGGAAATATAGTTTGTTGTGGCACCAGAGCTCTCTGACAGAGAAGACTAAGTATCTCACAAAACTACAATTCCCAGAATTCCATCGCATTCAGCCATGGCAGTTAAAGTGGCATCAAAGTACATTATTTCTACTGTGTCGATGCAGCCCAGGAAAGCGACATCCTCAGAAAATAATCTGAAAATGACTATTCTCATTTGTCCAGGATTCTCCTTTTTGGAGTTTCCTGGCACCTGAGGGCCCATTCACACTAGAAAAATAATCTGGGATAAATCTGGGTTGAATCCTTGGTGTTCACACACACACACACCCAAATCCACTCGATGCACTTTGGGGGGGCGGGGGATACCTCAAAAATCCCAAAAAACTCTGGTTTATTGGATACCATTTTTCCCCTGAGTTCTGCATCATCAGCAATGTGAATAAGATCGATTCAGCTCACTCTGTATCATTCAAAGGAAGGGAGGCAGCTCTCCCCTCAGTTTTTAACATCTCGACCTTTGACACTCATGCAATTGATCATTGTTTTATCTTGTTTTATATTGTGAAATTTTTAATTATGTTGTTTTTAACTTTGCTGTTAGTTTAATCCAATTTTAAGGGGTAGGTGGCTGGATATGGGTCATTGTAATTTTTACCTTGTATCTTTTTAGTTGTTGTAACCCGCTCCGATTGGTTGACAGAGGAACGGGCTATAAATAATAATAATAATAGTTGTTGTTGTTGTTGTTTTTGTTGTTGTTGTTGTTGTTGTTATTTATTTTATCCCAAAGTGATGGCATATGTGAATAACACAAGAGTTAAAATGACTAAGAGAGATTTGGCAACCCAAAGCAGAATGGGAACAATAATCCTGATATGCATGAGCGCAGCAATCCACATCTCCTTGGGACTAAAATATGAATGTGAATGCCTCCAAGAAACACATTTTTCAAACATTTGTCAAATGTTTCTTTTATATATATATATATATATATTTAATATTTCCATATACAAATATCTCCTACTTTGTACTACACTCTGTCACATTTTGACAAATTATTTTATATACCACTCAGTGCTCCCCTTCCCCGGAATGTTTCTGACTATTCTTCAAATGTTTCTGACTATTCTGAATGTCAAATGTTTCTGACTATTCTTCCCATCCCCAAACCATATTTGATAGCCTAAGAAGAACTGTTTAGATTAGAAGAGATCAAGAATGTCAGTTACAAATATGGGGATAACTTTTATAATAGGGGTGGGCAAAACCCCTGGGATCCTAAGTGTTCCCAGCTTGGCCATCATGAAACCCCCTGGGTGACCTTGGGCATGTCACATGCTCTCAGCCTCAGGGGAAGGCAATGGTAAACTTCATTTGAATACATCTTGTCAAGAAATCCCCATGCCTTAGGGCCAAGGCAGATAACACACACACAAAGTGGAGGGAGAAGTTTTGCGGCAGCAATCTAAGACCCAATGGAGAATGGTCACACAAGGAAAGAAGTCAACCTAGTCTCTGTTCCCAGGGCATAGACCCATGCTTTCCTCCTCCTTGTCCCAGCCCCCCTCCCCAACTTCTGTATTCACCTAATGCTCAATTCTTTGTCTTTGCCTGTTCCTTCACTTGCCATTCCGATATAGATATATATAAACATACAGTATAAGCTCATCACAGTCCATAAACACAGGCAATTGCACAAAATGCCATTAGGAGCTTGGCAGAGACCCAGCAAACTCATTACTCTCTTAGCTCCAAGAAAATCATAGAGGAACAACTCAGGCTGCCAAAGACATCTGCTCTTGGCTGGAGACCTCTGGAGAAGCTGGCCTGGAGGCAGTAGAGAAAGCGGAGGGGGCACCGGACAAATATGCGAAAGAGGTTGATGGGAAAGGTGCTACCTAGGGGAATTCTTGTTACAGAACAAGACATTGTTTTCCCTTCTCCTCCTCTCTCTTTCTCTTTTATTTCAACTTGCAGGAAGGGGAGCAATTGGCTCAGCAACATCTGAGTGTGAACAATTTTGCAAAAAAAAATTAACAATTAGTAGTAGTAGTAGTAATGTTATATTTTTTCACTTTCCTCCCAAGACTGGGACTCATGGTGGCTTACAACATTAAAAAAAACATCAACAAGGAAGAACACACACCTAAGAGAGGCTGCAGCATACTCTCCAACCATCTCAGGTCTGATCTGCACTGCAGAAATAGTGCAGTTTGACACTGCTTTAGCTTCCATGGCTCAATGCTATGGAATCTGGGATTTGCAGTTTGTTGTGGCATCAGAGCTCTCTGGCAGGGGCTGCAGCCACACTGCCAAAATTATCCAGTTTGATCCTACTTTAACTTGCCATGGCTCAATGCCCTATAATTCTGGGAATTGTAGTTTGTTGCAGCACCAGAGCTCTCAAAGCTACAATTCCCAGAATTCCATAGCATCAAGCGATGGCAATTAAAGTGGGGTCAAACTGGATTGTTTCTGCAGTCCAGATGCAGTCAGAGAAGGCTAAATGTCACACAAAGCTACAAATCCTAGAATTCCATAGCACTGAGCCATAGCAGTTAAAGCGGTGTCAAACTGCATTAATTCTGCAGTTTAGATGCATGTTCGGTCAGCTTACACAAAAACTTCACATTGGATTTTGAGCTGAATATAACCAGGGCAGCTTGGAATACAAGTTGCTCCTTTCTCCCAAATTTTAACCGACCCTTTTCAGTTTGGGCCCTGCCAAGATATTTTGCTTCTTGAAGCAAATACGAATGATATGCTTCCCAACCTCCCATTCTTGATGGTTGACCCTAGTTCAGTGCTGGAAATAAGGCAGCGTCCTCCATCAACTGGAGAGTAACAAGTTTGTTAAAGTGTTTCAGTTGTGATAACTAACCATAGCAGTAAGGGACAGTGGTAGAGCAGTGACTGAAGCCAAGCGAAATGGCTGGCATTTCCAAGTAAAAGGAATAAGTACCAGGTGATTGATAGTCTTCTGTGTAAATGAGATGCTGGAGAACTGGTCCCACTCAGAGCAAACCAGGACTGTGGCCACACTGCAGAAATCAAGCAGTTTAACACCACTTTAGCTTCCATGGCTCAAAGCGATGGTATTCTGGGATTTGTAGTTTGGGGGGGCACCAGAACTCTCTGACTAGGAAGGCTAAATATCTCAAAAAACTACAAATCCAAGAATTCTATAGGGATTCTAGAATGCAATTTTTTTTTAAAAAAAATGTTTGTTTTACAAATTTTTAAAAAGAATTTTAAAATTTGTTCTTTTTAATTTTTCTCTAACAACTCACATCTTACCAAATTTTCACTTTAACCACACAAAATGATGCATATGTAAATCTATTTAGGATGTGTGTATGATATTGTAATTTAAAGGTATTTTAATTCTGCTAGTTTTTATGTTCCAATTATTGCCATTACATTCAGTGATATACAGTTATTACGATTTATGAGTAACATTAGTACAAAAAACATTGCTGGTGATTCTGTATGGTATGGTATGAGATAAAGTCAATGGACGTGGGGGTGACATTTTGAGTTACTGCACTGGACACAAACCCTAGTGATGCCACTGAGTTGGTCACAGATTCCCATTCACACACACACACACTTTGTTGTTTGGAAATTAAGACACAAATTTTAACAAGAGGGGCTGTTCTCAAGTCAAGATGAAATGAAGCCATTATTCCTTCTTACCTACTAAGAGAGATGAGATAAGAAACGTTTAGTCTGGTCTAGTTGCTCCATTCTAGTGAATGGAGAGCAGAGTGGAAGGTAAGCCCTGTTGCCCCAACAACTGGCAAGGAAGGCAGAAACTAACCAAGGGTGCATCTACACTGTAGAAATAATGCTGTTTGACGCTACTTTAACTACTGTTCTAAAGAATCCTAGGATTTATAGTTTTGTGAGGCATCAGCCCTTTTTGGCAGAGAAGGCTAAAGATCTCATAAAACTACACCCTGAATTGCATCAGATAGTGCTACAGCACTGAAAGTAGTGTCAAACTGCATTATTTCTACAGTGTAGATGCACCTTGAGTAAATCCATAGGACACTCCTCCCTGCACCAGAGTCTTTGCATGTTGTAGGACCAAATCAATGAAACCACTGAAATTGTAGCAAGTTACTGCTCTGCTAGCTGAGCTGGAGGTTTGGGCACAGACCTTTCCCTCTTGCCCAGAGCTAAGTCCTCCAAAACTGAAGAATTTGCTCTCACCTAGAGATTACGCATAAAAACTGGAGAGTCTAGCCCAGGCCCTGAGATATGTTAACCTACTCCAACCCCACTTAAACAGAACCCCCCTCTCAAAAAGAAAAACCCAACAAGCCACCCTCAATCCACCTTCTCACCTTCCTGCCCAGCTTGCTAGTTCCACTGGGAATGCAGGAGGACTCCTTGAGGCAGCCTAATGTAATCTTCCCATTCCCCTTCAGCCCTCCTTCTCCACTTTTGTCCACACAGCATTCCTTTTCTTCTTGTCCCTCTGTGACCGACCTTGATGCATCCAAGCTAGACAACACAAAATACATGTTCCAGCAAGCAAGGACTAGGAAACAGGGGGAAAGTTTTCGCACTGACGTCTTCCCCCAGCCTGCCTTTGCCCCTAATTGTAGGAAGAGGCTGTAGCACCAAGGAGGCCTGAGGTTCTGCAGATCCTGTTTGACCAGTTACGGTCATGATGGACAAAGGCTGGAGGGTTCCTACACAAAGGAAAACCTCCCCTCCCCACAGTCACAAGACTGGGCAGTTTTGTCTCAAGGCAGATTTTAAAAGATGCCTGGCGTAGCAACCCTACTGAACCTATGTAGATTTCTCATACCCTACAGCACTTCATAGATGAAAACCAGGACACGTCTGTGGCCAAGCAACATCAGAGGGTGATCAAGATGGCAAAGGGTCAGCATACATGCATATGCTGACCCCCATGTTATTTGGGAAGTCCTTTTTATTGTGTGGTCAGTTTGTAATTTTTTATTTTTTATTTTGTGTGTATGTGTGTATGTTTTTCTTGTAATATAGTATGTTTCATGTGGATCAATTGTTTCATGTCAAGTTATGGTTTATGTGACCTATGTGTGATAAATCAATAAAGATATTAT
Organism: Urosaurus nigricauda; assembly: GCA_034509955.1. Lineage (NCBI taxonomy): Eukaryota > Metazoa > Chordata > Lepidosauria > Squamata > Phrynosomatidae > Urosaurus > Urosaurus nigricauda. Next base: position 7,911,881 of record JAOEGL010000006.1, read on the forward strand.
ATATAAAAAGATAGCAAAGGATGGGTCTCCACTGGCCAGAATACTCCAGGCTGCTCCTGGAGTATTCTGACACCAAAGCTGCCTCAAATTCATCCTCGCCATTACCTGGGCACTCCAGAGCAATGCTAGGCAGCTGTCTACACACATGTCCTGCTGTGTCACCCACTGCCGCCACAACTGGGAGAATCACTCCCTCTGATGTCTAAAATGAGGGACCCAGCATCAATCACATGGCTGGGTGCCTCTTGCCCCAGCGGTGGTGGTGCCGGATGGCACAGTAGGCAGCCACCTGGCATTGCTCTGGAGTACTCCAGATTTTCCTGGAAAATCCATAGCAAAAGGTAAGTTATTTAAAACCAATTTAAGGGAGAGATGATTTGGATTCAGTGTGAAATTGGCCTCACATTGTAAAGACAGATCGCACCTGAATCAGGGCTTTGGCCCTGTGTCATGAAGACTGGGCAACATAATTCAATATTTAACTCAATGCAAGTGTAAAATGTACAAATGAAAAAGAGGAGGAAGAGGAAGTATCAGAGACTCCAAGTCTTGTGCCCCCTTGAGCAACTCTCATGTCCTCCTGGGGGTCCCATTCCACCATTTGAGAACCATTCTGGTTTAATAGATGGTGTGACGGTTAATGATTCAAAGTTCAGGTGGTGGTGGTGGTATCATTACTACTACTACTACTACTACTACTACTACTATTGGTTTTCAATCTTGAGTCAAGTCATGGGAGGCTATGGCAACATAAGATATTTAAAGGGGGTCCCTAGTAAAGAAATGATTAAGAACCAGTAAAGTAGAGAACTCCCACTTAGGTGGACTCATCTCAAATCAAAGCCTTGAGAAGCTTTGTGGAGAGGAAAGAAAAGATATACAACTTTCCTACAGTACAAGACTAATGGTATTTCATCAATTTTTTTAAAAAAAATCACACTAAAACCTAGAACAGAGTCACTATCCCACTGACATGGAAGCCCTCTGCTGCCATGGCATTTCTTCCATCTTATTGCTTTTGCCACCAGCACCCCTCTATTCAACTCTATATTTGAAAGGTGTTGGTTTTAACCTTTAAAGCCCTACATGGCTTGGGTCCACCTTATCTCAGGGACCGCCTCTCCCCGTATGAACCCCCCCGCACACTCCGATCCTCTGGGAGGAACCTGCTACAGCCGGCGAAAACTAGGCTGTCGCAGACCTCCCAGAGGACTTTTTCCGCGACCGCTCCCAAACTTTGGAATGGTCTGCCGGATGAGATGCGCCTTATAACATCTCTTGATTGCTTTAAAAAAGCTCTGAAGACGCATCTCTTCCGGCAGGCCTTCCCTGACACCTCTTAGATCCCAGCTCCGAATGGGACCTATAAATTGACCCTTTGCCTGGTGTTATCTTTTCCTCAATGTAAGAACTATGGAGGATGAATCATGTTTTTAATGTTGTTGATTTTAAATTATTGCTAATTTAATTTATTTTTAAGGGGTGGGTGGCTGGGAATGGGTCAATGAAGTGTTTTAATTTGTATGTTTTAATCTTGTTGTACCCCGCTCCGATTGTACTCACAGAGGAGCGGGCTAGAAATAAAGATTATTATTATTATTATTATTATTATTATTATTATTGAAAATGAGGAAAACTATTGGGGAGGGGTGAATAGCGGTGTATCCATTCCAACTACCAGCTGAAGGTATGGTAACCTTTCCCACTTCTTAGCCTTTGCCACTCATTAATTGATGTTTGCAGCCTGAAGGAGTGAGCTCACATACAATGAAATAATCCTTGTGTGATTAGAACGATGCAATCAAACCCCAGGTTCCGGATGGATGAGTTTCATGACGATTAGATTTATCGAGATTTATTAAGCCGCATGTCAATTTCACCTCCTTTATAGAATCACTTTGAAGCTGAACGAAACTGACAAGAAGCTTCCCCTCCCCCCCCCCCCCCCCACACACACACAGCATTTCCATTCCAGCTGCTATGCAAAACCTCTCTTTATTATTGCCGTTGTTGTCTGCTTGCAAGTTGTTTCTGACTTATGGCAACTCTAAGGCCATGGTATTTTCTTGGCAAGATTTTTTGAGGAGAGGGTTGTGTGATGTACATAAAGTCACCTAATGGGCTTCCAGGGCTGAGTGGGGATTCAAACCCTGGTCTCCAAAGTCATAGCCACCATACCACACACACCATAGGCAGGCATTAAAATACTGGTGAGGAATATGTGGTCCTCTAAATATCACTGGGCTTCAGGGCCTTTGTTTGATACTATTGGTTATGCTGGCCAGGACTGCTAGGAGCTGAAGTATAAGTCAATTCCTTCATTTAAAAGCTACAGCATTATACAGTCAAAGGAAAGGCTGCTGTATCATGATCAATGTCACAGGCACTGTCCAATAGACACCCAGGCCATTTAGGCAGCCTCATCCAAAACCACATTTCCAATTGGTACTTCACTAAAATGGAAAAAAGGACAACATTTTCCTTTTATAGCTGGCTTTCCCTTCACTCTTGCACTCCCAGAATGTTGCTGGGGATTCTGGGAGTTGTAGTCCAAAACAAACTTTCCTAGGCTCTGCTGTGCACAGACAGATTATCAGATGGGGAAAAGGACATCCTTGTCTCCTCCTTTTCCTGTCCTTATGGCACAATCGCAAAAAGATTTTCATGTGACATCACACTTTGTCAGTGTCCCATCATTGAACCACAATTGACCACGGTCATGTGAAAGATTTTCATACAACATTGTGCTTATTCTGTCATTGTCCCATCATTGAAGTGGAATTGTTGTGTCATTTTGTATCAACAGGAGTTTACATTAATACAATTCCACTTCAATGACAGGATAATGACAGGATAAGCATGGCATCTATGGAGATTATGACACCCGAGCTTACCTTGGTTAAAACACCACTAAAACGCTCCAGAAGAGCAAAGATATATTAGCCAGTTGCACTTCTGAAGCATCACTAAAGCGTCCCATCTCCTCTCCCCTCTGCAAAGCGTTTGCAGAGCAGTCATTTCTTCATAACGGAAGTTCCCATTATTGAAGAAATGGCTGCTTCGTGAATGTTTTGAGGACGAGAGAGGAGAGGGGACACTTCAGTGCGCTTCAGAAGCATGACCGGCTATCACACCATCATGCTTCTGGAGCATTTTACTTGCGTTTAACCCACAGTGAGCCTCCCGTGTGATAATACCCTGTTAAATGCTTTCATGTGATCATGATAGGGATGGGAGAGCAATCCTGTCCCTGTCTGATAATCTCCAAAGAACAATGCAAGAACGCTGTTCTTTGGAGATTATGGGAAATATGGGAAGACATATTTCTTCTAATAAATCATGCAAATAAGGTACACTTTTCTGAAGAAGGGGAGCTGAGGAGGGTGAGGTGCAGGAGGTAGCTGTGTAGTAGAACCCCCTGCCTCTTTCTTTCCTTCCATCCACCCACGCTCCCTCTTTCCCATCAATCACCCGTCTTCCTAAATGGCTAATTGGCTTCCTTTCTGCCCACACAGAGACTCCAGAGAGTTCCCCTTGCCTGCCCTTCCATGGGCTAATGAGCCTTGCTAATGAACAGCCTTTCACTGGCTGGCAGATATCACCAAATCAGCCACAGGGAGCCCAGCCAACCCAGGAGTTAACCATCTAATTGCTGCAAAACTTCCCAACATTCCACATATGAAAACCAAAAAAGTTTGGACAAGCAACATCAGGGCATGGTCAAGTTAGCCAATTTTTTATTATTATTGAGGAAGAACAGGCAAGCTAGGAGAGGTTTCAGCAGTTTGCTTTTGCAAGGGCTGCAGGGAAGATTCTAGCACCTGATTCTAGCACCTCTTCTCCCTTCCTTCCTCTGGTGTCAAGTGCAAACTGCTTTTGCATTTTGGACTGCCTTTGCAAGAACTGAAGTGATCTGAAGACAAAGGGGAAACATGGGGAAGAGAAACTGGAGACTTCTTACAGTCACAGGAAAAGCAGAATGACAAGAGGATTAGTTTGGACTCTCCCTGAAAAAATCAAGACAGTTGGACGATGGTATGTTCCTTTGAACACTAGCTAGGGGGGTCATTGTACATGCTCACTGGAAAATCCATTCTTTCAGTGCAACATGGACAGTCAAGACTTTGAAAAGTTATTTTGGGGCTGGGTGGGGGTTCTGGGAGTGTATTCCAAGGAAGTAACTCTCCCAAACTTTGGCTCTGTCTATGATGCACTGGAAGAATGGATTTGCCAGAAGAGCATGTTTATCTCTTAAGTCAATGTTGAAGTGCCCTCTCTCCATGATGACACCATCTGGCCTGAGGCTAGGAGGGAGTGAAGGAGAGGCCTAGCTACACCATCGGACCTGGCCTCAAGTTGAAGTGCCCTGCCTCCATGACAACACCATCTGGCCAAGGAGGAAGAGAAAGGGCAGGCCAAACTCCATCAGACCTGTGCTAGATTATAAAGCAGAGCCCTCCCTCCATGCCATCTGCCTTGGTCCAGGCCTCGGAGGGAGAGAAGAACTGATGGACCTGATCCCCTTCCCCACCACCATTCTCTTCTCCTTTTGTGTCGTGTCTTCTTAGAATGTAAGCCTGAGGGTAGGGAACCATCTCATTAAAATAATAATTGTAAGCTGCTCTGATAGCCTTTAGGGCTGAAGAGTGGGGAATAAATAAATAAATAAATAAATAATTATAGCTCCAGGGGAACAGATCATGATTTTTATTGCATGAATCCTCACTTATGTCCCTGGCATCACCTGTGAAAATGTTCCCAGGTAGCAAGACTGGGGAATATTTCCACAACTGGGGCCTGGTAGAGTTGTTGACTACCTGACTGCCTACACTGATGGCTTATTTCCCACTAGACAGCTTGCTGTGCTTCTTTAATACTGTGGCTTTTTGATTAATGTGCTGGATTTGGAGCAGGAAAATCTGAGTGTAAATCCCCACCTCTCTGCAAAACTTGGTAGTTGCTAAAAGTCACTGTCAAAGTGACCTGCCTTTGAGGGTTGTGAAGAGGCTGAAAACAAATGAGAAGTCCATAGGTTGCTTTTTTCTCCTTAGGGACAAATAGAATGAACAAAACCATCTAAATGATGGGCTGAATTGTGAGGAGGAACCAGTAGACATGTGATGAATGGCGAGTGTGAACAAGGAACATATAGGGAACATCTCTCCCTATATATGCCTATCTCAGTGAAGTCTCTTGGAGGGGCCCTCCTCAGCAATGTTGTTGTGTTCCTTCAAGTTGTTTCTGACTTATGGCAACCCTAAAGCAAACGTGTCTCAGGTTTTTCTGAGGCTGAGAGTGTATGACTTGTACCAGGTCATTCAGTGAATTTCCATGGCCAAGCAGGGATTTGGACCCTGGTCTCCAGAGTCATAGCCCAGTATGCAAACCCTATACCATGCTGGCTCCTCTTCTACCCTCCAACAAACTGGCGCAAACGTGGCCAAGCAACATCAGAGTGTGATCAAGGTAGCCAAAGGGATTAATAAGGAAGAACAGAAGCATGATTGGCACCAACACTGGAAAAAGAAGACTGTTTGCTAGAGCCCTTAGTGCTTGAACGAAATGATCTTGAACCATTCTAACTGGCTTTAAACAGTTTTGTGTGAACATCTCAGATTGCTTAATATGTTTTTCATCAATTTAATTATGCTTCCTGTTTTACACTTAAAATTGATTTTATCTTACACTATCCACAGACAGCCCAAAAGGAACAGCTCTGTACCGCCCTCAGCCCACCAGGAAAAGAAGCCTTGAAAAGGAGCTTATTCTGCTGGTGCTACAGGAATGCCATAAGGGTTGCAGCACACCCTCATGACACTCCCTGTTTGCAGTGCCATTTGTGCGCTGCGCATGAGCGACATCATCATGGTGCAACCTGCATAAATGGTGGCATGACAAGATGGCACCCACCGTGCATGGTAGGGCTTGGGAGCGTGTGGACACTCCGCTCTACCAAGCCCTACTTTTGGCCCAAGACCAGCACAAAGCCCTAGTCTGTACCAGGCCTTAGTTACAGGTTGGAAAATACATAAGTAAATATTCATTTATTGCCCAGTAGAGGCAAATCATGAAACAGGAGCAGAATCTTCCTTCATTTCAGTATAGTGAAGAGTAATCTATCCCTGTTGAACTCCTGCCTGCAAGGCAAATGAAGCTTTGCCCTTTAGAGGTACAACTTTGGAACTGGAGTGCATTTCTCTATTGTCGTTGCTATGTGCTTTCAAGGCATTTCTAACTTCTGCTGAACCTTTGGTGACCCTATCACAGGCTTTTCTTGATAGGATTTGTTTAGAGGGGCTTCGCCTTTGCTCTCCTCTAAGGCTGAAAGAGTGTTACCTACTCAGGGTCACCAAGAGGCTTTGCATGGCCAAGTGGTGATTCAATCCCTGATCTCCCAGGGATCTTAGGCCAACGCTCAAACCACTACACCATGCTGGCTCTCTTTGCTCCATCCCTCTGAAAAATTCATTGGGTTGAGATTCACTGTCACAATGAACACATGGACATTCTTTCCCCACCGCATCCTGCACTTGCATCACAGGAAAAGACCCAGTCGGGTGATAAGGCTGCTCTCTCCCTTCTGTGCAATGTTGGTGCAAAGGAGGCTTTGGTGATGTAGACCGGAGGCTCCACAGTTCCTTCCTGTGGCCCAGCCCAACACAAGCTGCAGGCTGACCCAGACCCTGAGCCGAGGAGCCAAGACAATAAATGCTTTCCGGTCTGCAGAGTCACTGAAGCAGCCAAGAAGAACCCCCAACCCCAAACCAAGCAAGCCGGGCATTCCAAAAGACAACAAGTGCATTTCCCGTCCTCTCTCCCCAGGTCAGATCCTTACAAAGTATCAGGTTGGCTCCACACTGAGGCATAAGTGCTAAGATGGTCATGTCAAGTCCTTAGAGGTCAGATCCAAAATCTAAGGAGTTATTCACACTGTGAAAATATTCCAGGATGAACCTGGGTTGAATCTCCATTGTTTACATGTTTCCTGAATACACCCAATTAAGTTGAGGGTGTATTTCTGGATAATTGTTATTGGGTTTTCCCCTCAAGTTTTTAAAAAAGATCCACATTTAGTCAGTAGCATGAATAACTGATGCAAATATACCCAAGATAAAATGCTGCATGCCTTGTACATATTCCAAATGCGTTCGCATTGTCAATTCCATCTTTATTCAAATGTTTCCACATGTGAGCAACAAACATGCAGAGATGCACATTGTGCAGTTCCATAGTGTGAATAATAAACCTGGAATGTGTGAGTGAGATGGTTCACATAGTCAGGCTTTAAAAAAACATCTGAATGACCCCTAAGACTTGGGGATGAGCTCTTGGGATATCACAGGTGGGCTCTGTTGATATTTGAAGGGTGACATAACAAGTGGCATACCCTGTGGATGTCGCTAAGCCTGTTGCATTAAGCATTATCCACGACTTGATGGTACAAAGTCTGTAGCAACTGAAGTACGCTGAAGATTGAGGGTGAAAGTGGAAGGAAAACTAACTGGGACCCTTTAAAAAGCAGCATAGAGCATGCCATTGGGCAAAAAAAAGAAAAAAAGAAAAAAAAGACAGGCTAAAATAAGGCTGCTTTGGGTCACTTTGGAGGTGTGCTGTTTAAATGACACAAACATCTTAAGAGGCCAGAAGCTGCACCAAAGTTGCACTCCAGTCCTTAGGACTGGAGCATGGTTTGGTGCAGATTTTGGCCTCTAAGGACACATGCATCATTAAAACAGCATATCTCAAAAATGACCTGAAGCAGCTTTATTTTGGCCTGTCTGTTTGGGCCCAATGACATAAAAAAAGACCAAAGCTGCCATCTGCACTGCAGAAATGATCAAACTACAATTCCCAGCACTTTTTTCACTTTTAAAATGTCTCCCAGTTTCTCTCTCTTCCTTCCACTTTCACTCTCAGTCTTCAGCTTACTTCAGTTGCTGCAAACTTTGTGGAATTAAGTCAGCAGCGGTGGAGGGGGGGATCTTGCCCTTCTCAGTAGACTCAGGCAAAAGTAAGCTGCTGCAGACTCTAGATGTTAATAACTTTTAATATATTTTTTTCATCTTAACCATGCTGTGATGTTGTTTGGTCACATGTCTCCCAGTTTTCATCTGTGAAATGTTAGAGGATAGATAGATAGATAGACAGACAGACAGACAGACAGACATTTATGTATTGGGAGACACACAAGAGAAAGAGAGAGAGATGGCACAGCCATGGTTTGAACTATGACTCTAGAGACCAGGGTTTGATTCCCAGCTCGACCATGAAACCACTGGGTGACCCTGGCCAAGTCACATGCTCTCAGCCTCAGGGGAAGGCAAACCTCCTCTGAGCAAATCTTGCTGTAAAAACCCCATGATAGGGTCTCCTTTGACCCTTTGTAGCAAGATTTCATAGCAAGATAGCAAGTCAGAAACAACTTGAAGGCACACAGCACACACACATGTGTGTATTCTCCACACTTTCCAAGGTAGCTTTTTAATCTCACCCTGAGAACCAGAGAAGGGAAGGTATGAAATCTGAGAACTGTAATAGGGCTCTTCTGGCAAAGCATCAGATACCCCCTGGCACTTTCATTTCTCTGCTCCCCTCCAGTCTTCTTCAATGTTGCATAGAAATTTGAGGAACTTTACCAAATCAGGTGAGCTTTGATGTGTGTGTGGATTGCTGAAAACTAGCCAGATGTCCCTCCTATGAAGAGAACCTTTTGCCCACAGAAGGCAAGTCCTGGATCCAACCTAAACCCTTGGAGGGGAAATGACAGTAGCCAAGTACAAGTCCTCCTATACCTAACAACACATCATGCGCACTCCAGTAGCTCACACCTCATTTGGCAGGCAGCTGAAGGTGAAACTGCATGCTATGTGGGTTAATGATGTTAACCAGCAGGCAAAGGTCCCATCTTTCCTTTCTTGTTTACACAGAAGCAGTGTGCAGCATGCGTTTTCTCTTCCAGCTAATCTGCTCGGGTTTTTAGTATGCATTTGAAAAGGAACTATCTAAGGTGCTGAATCTTTTTTTTTTTAAGGGGGATAAAATTTGTGCCCTGTGGATAGCATTTTTTAATGTATGGGCTGAAACCCAGAACACATTTGCCACCCAACTGACATTCTTGCTTCCTGGAGCATGACATTATCAATGGCCAGTGGGGCATTACTTATGATCCATATCAAAAAGCTATTTTTAAAGTTACTCGGATGCCTGGACTCTTAAAAAGAGACCCTTCTGTGAATATCTGTCTCAAATACATAAGTACATGCACATGTCTGATGAATGGAAAGCTCTGGAATGCTTCTGCATGTCCAGTCATAACTTCCAGGTTCCCTGACAGTTGACCATGATGGCTGGGGCTTATAGGAGATGAAGTCCAAAACATCTGTATTTGGACCAAATGTCCACCCAAGCCAAGAAAAGAGAATTGTCCATTAAAAGAAAAAGAAAATCCATCCACACTCTGCAGATGTTGGTTATTGCTTTTTTCCAGGTTTCTTCTCAACAGTCTGTACAACATGCATATAATTATTGTCTCCAAACTGGACTCCTGAGATGTCATGTCCATGTATATGGATGCCACCACCTGGGGAAAAGAGAAGAAATTGTTCTCAGTATTCTACATAATGAGGAAAGGTAACTTCAGATGAGGATGGGGTAAAAAAAAAAAAAAGCTATCCTCAAACTGCAGCAGAGGAAGAGAAGGGGCTGACAATCTCTAATGAAAGAGCACCACCATAGGATTCTTCTTCTCCTTTGACTGTCAACTAGAAGGAGCGCTTGGAGTATTCCATTCAAGGAGAATGAAAATAACATAATTCTGAAACCATCCATATCTGAGTAGAGATCAGGTGATGCACATGGTGACAAAATCTCATCCTACCCCTGCTTGGTTATGGATGAATTCAATACATCATTGTATTCATTCTTCTTAAAAAGAAACTTTACAAGAACTACAGCATCCATTCTATTAGGCTGGACAAAGAGGAGAAACAGGACACACTCAACTGCGAGCCCATCCAGTTGAGGAAAGAATCTCTGGAAGTCTCATATTTTGTTCCTGTACAAACTGATTTTATTTTAGAGAACCTCATGATGTTTTCTTCATCCCAAAGTATTTCCTGGGAACTCTCAACCTAGCCAAGGACTGTTCATTTCTACTGCCCAGCATTAATTTAACCCAGTATTTTCTAACATGAACTGTTTCTCTACTTGGATATCTATATTATCCCATAACTCACTAATATGGCTAACAGTTCTTGTTTCAAGGACAGATTCAACAGAGATCAAGGAAGGGAATGAGGAATTTTTGCACAGACACAGAGACACACAAAGGAGATCCTATCTTTAGCTATTATAATCTTGTTAAAGCACTTTAGCACTTTGACTATAACTCCAATCAATTTCTGAGAGGTTACATTAGACTGGATATGACAAATAATCGGGGGGGGGGACACAAGAGAGGGCCAGAAGGAAAACCCAGGATATATCAATAAAGAGTTTGGAGGCAAATCTGGGAATAGGCAGGTAAAATCAAACTAAAAAAGATGTGAAGTTGAAGCCTTTCATGGTCGACATCCATAGTTTTTTGTGAGTTTTTCGGGCTATGTGGCCATGTTCTAGAAGAGTTTATTCTTGACGCTTCACCAGCATTTGTGGCTGGCATCTTCAGAGAATGCCTTTGCAGATGCCAGCCACAGATGCTGGCAAAACATCAGGAATCAACTCTTCTAGAACATGGCCACATAGCCCAAAATATCCACAAAAAGCTAAAAAGAACTGGAATCACTCAATACCCCCAGATACTTTTTCCCCACTCTGGAAGAGACCAGGAGAGTATCTACACAAGGGGGTGAGGGGGTGGGAAGGTACTGACCTCGAACTTGGTGGAACCAGTTCAGATGACATATGGCCAGTTTTGCACCAAAACCACTTCTTTTAACCTTTAAGCTGATTTAGGAAAACCCACAGGTTACTTCAGTTTCCAGGAAACTCCGGTGTGACCTTGATGTTTTTGAAGTGTGGACAGCTGGATCGGATAGGATTCGGGACAATCCAGTTGTCCGCATGTCACAAAGACCCATCAGGACAGATTGGTGCAGGCAGGCATCACCATTGTCTGCCCCCTTCCCCACCCCCAGCAAGTGCTCAGTGCTGGAAAGCTTCCTCAGGGCTGCTGCTACTTCACCAGCCAAGCAACTATGATGTCTTGTCACTTCAGATATGTCAAAATGTACTTGAGTGGCCCACCAGCAATACAGAGGGAGCAAAAATGGCCCTGACCCCCTGGCACAGTTGGCCAACCCAATCTAGAACTACCTTGTTCTAGTTCTAGAATTGTATTGTTTTATATCAGTTGTGCCAATGAGTGTGGTGCTCAGTTTGTTTTTCTGCAAGATACTCACGTGAAACCCCGGGGCCAAACTGTGGCAGGACGGAGTAATCTGGGGCTGTCAGTCCAAAATACCTTTGGTGGTGAGGCCCATAGAAATTCTGTAAAAGGAGAAGTGGGGGGGGGAGGTGAAGAAAGCACAGGAATAAGCAGATAGGCACTTATAGAAGAGAACCAGAAAACTATATTCTGTGCATCCATATCTATTTAGGCATATACCCCAGCTATTCCAATCTGACAGTGACTGTCCTGTTAAATTCTCTGTCATCCTACTTTTTCAGTTCTTTTAAAAATGCCCCAGTTTCTCTTTCCTCCTCCCATTTTGCTTCTTCATTTTCTGCTTACTTCAGTTGCTGTTACCTCAGTTCCAAGTGCAAAAGTAGCAACTGGATTCAATTAACTCAGCAGTGGGGAGAGCAAAAGAGGAGGTAGAGTAATGCCCTTCCCAGTATGTTCAGGGAAATGCAAACTGCTGCACCCTCTCTTAACTTGGATCATTAATAACCTTTGCTTCTTGACCACTCAGGTGTTGATGGCCCAAAAATGTAACAGTATTCATGTTGGAGAGTATGCACGAGGTTATGCTTACATTTGAAACTTAAACCATCATGAAAATACAGCTTTGACTCACTGTGAGTGAGCATCTATGTAGATGCTGTCAAATTATTACTTTATTGCTGTCTCAAGCATCTTTGGGAAAGCATCAGAAGGCCTATTGCCAATCTTGCTTTATTGATGAGCTCTTTCAAGAGCACATCCATTCTTCCTGCTCCTTCTCCTCCTCTGCCCCACTCTGCCTTCCCGGATCCAAGTACATGATGAAATCCGTATCTCTCAGAGATTTTGTTTCTAAGAGATGAAAACTTTATGACATAGCCTGACCAGCCAGAAGACAGCCAAAATGTTCTGCCTCTGGTATTCTGTCTGAAGAAAAGATTGGCCTCTGAGAATACAAATATTGGACATCCTGAGCTAACTAAACAATCTTTGCCTGGGCAGTAATAGTATGAACCAGGAATGGGGACTATAAGGGAATATATGTAGTTAGTCTGAAGCTCACACCCCTGTCAAGTTTAAAAGCAATAACAGAGGGACATAGTGGTCCGAGTGTTGGACTATGACACTGGAGATCAGGATTCAGTTTCCCCTCTTGGCCATTCAAAACCCATTAGAAACAACAACAACCAAAGTTTGTATTACATGGGTAATTCAATCTGAATTCTCCCCGGGTTTGCCACATTTTGTTTACATGTCACAAGGTCCTGAATTGGATCCAGACTATTCTCATGATGCCCACACCCAATTCGGGGCTTCCTTCTCCTAACCTGCATTTGATAACACACTTCGCTTTGTGTTTTTGGCCCTCTTTGCAGCAATGATGGCTGCTGTCTTTTTGTTTGTAGTCCCAGTTACTGTGATGCAAGTCATACTGAGATCAGAATAAGGTGCCCAGCATCAATAGCATGGGCTTTTGGTTTTGACCTTAACAGCAGTGCCAAACGCGAACATGTGAGAAGGCAACATCCTATCATTCATTGCAAGAACTGAAAACCTGCAGCAAAAGAGAGCAAGTAAGGGGCAAGCTGGGGGGGGGGGGATTTGGGGCCAGAATAATCCAAGGGCAGCCTGGCATATTCTAGCAAGTGTAGACCATAGATGGGAAAAGGATGGCTAGATGGTACCACTCCAGGCAAAAAAAAGCTGTGGATAGGAAGGCTAAACATGGGTTCCAACATGCTGCTGTTGTCACTCTGCAACTCCAACTTAGGGCAGTAAAACAATATCTGGAGACCTATAACTTGTCTTGAATCCCTAGAATAAATGCATCAGTAATTAAGAGACAGTGGCTAGGTCTGCCCCATTAAGAGAAATGTGGCTCACAAGCTATGCATAGTAGATTAGTGGGGCTTGATCCAACTTCTGGTTTTGCTGTCTAGATAAATTGTTCATCAAGAATACATGGGCAGCAGTACCCAATGATGGAGTGGGGGGAGAGTTTAACTTTTGTTGTTGTGTTCCAGACTGCTGGAATGGGACCTGGGAGATCCCGATTCCCATTCAGCCATGAAACTCTCTGGGTGGCTTTGAGACTTGCTCAGCCTGTCCTACCTCACATGGCTGTTGCAAGGATAAAGTGGGAAGAGGAGAGGCATGTATGCAGCCTTTAGTTCTCTAAAAGAAGTTCAGGAATTTGTGGTGTAGTGTTTTGAGCATTGGACTGGAGATCAGTATGGGAGTCCCTTTTCACCCAAGGCGACTTTGGGCAAATCACATACTCTCAGCCCCAGAAAATCCTGTTATAGATTTGTCTTAGGGTCACTGTAAGTCATATCTCAAACCCAATTTTGTCTTATTATCTGCCAAAATGTTATAAATTTTATTCGCCCAAAGATGTTAGGTTTGTAATCCTTGGGAGGTTCATTTTCCCTCCCTCTGTCCCCAGACATTACATCCCAAGAGTGAGGAACAGAGAATGTTTGAAGGCATTTGTTTCCCAACAGGCTTTTGCTCTTGTTTTAGACACGGATGCTTTTAATTCTGTCTCTCTGGTTGCTTTTTAATGCAATTGTGTTTTGTTACTAATTTGTTGTACTTATTGTGCTTGCAGTGATCAGACTGCTATTTCTTGGCTTATATTATCTGGCTAACTGAATGTTTCCTTCCTGAGAAGATACTAAGGGATAGACCCTTTGCAGGTTCCTGAGCAAATTTATTTCATTGCAATAAATGTATATTGTTCCAGTAATCCTGAGCCCTCAGGTTTAATATGACATTCATCCATTCATTCATTGCATATCCTACCTGCCTCCCAGGGCAGGTTTCAAGGTGGCTGATTGGTTATATAACTCTGTAATAGAGAATGGTAATATAATATAATGTAATTCTATAACAGAGAATGAAACCAGGGAGAGGGCCTTCTCAGTGGCTGCTCCTAAGTTCTGGAACTCCCTCCCTAGAAAGAATGCAATGGCCCCATCCCTGCTCTCCTTTCCATAGCAAGTAAAAACATTTTTGTGTCATCGGGCTTTTTCAAACTGACAAGGGTTAGGCTTTTAAATAATGTTCAATGATGTGCAACCCCGATATTCAGAGAATATCCATAAAGAGACCACAAGGGCCATCCAATCCAACTCCCTGCCATGCAGGAACGTATTGTACTCCAAAGTTCTCTTACCTGTGGATTGTGCAGGTATCCAGGGGGATAGTGCAGAAATGGTGGAAAGACATAAGTGTCTGAATGGGGACGACGTGGTTTGCCATCTTTAAGATGCAAGTAAGAGACAAGAAGAAAGAATTACAGCTCCTCTCCTAAAATGATGTTTCACATACTAGAATCTTCAACATTAGCCCTTGGAGCAACTTCCTTACTAAGAATTCAAAGATATAGCCATGTTAGTCTGTAGAATCAATGTGTAGAAAGATCTTGTAGCACCTTTGAGACTCACTGAAAGAAAGAAGAAACCTCATGCTGCTACTTCTTTCTTTCAGTGATTCTCAAAGGTGCTACACACGAGTTGACGATAGCACAGAGATAGGCAAAAAGTAGCCTTTGGGCTACTTTTAGCTCTTGGATTGATTTTATAGGGTGAGATTCTGTTAAACTGTGGCAGAGCAATATGTCTGACCTTCTTTGCTGCGATACATTGTCTTGATGCATGCTTGAGCCCAAGTTTTTTCCGGGAACTCAAAATGGCTGATAGGTTGGGTCCAAAACCTTATTTCATTCTCCATTTAGATCCCATTAAACAAAACACCAAGTTCAGTGACCCTGTGATCAAGCATGTGGATTTGCATAGCTTAACAAACTAACAAAACAGACTGGCACACCAATTACATTAAAGGTGTGCTTCTCTTTCACCTTCTCCCTCCCCCCCTTTTTTCCCCCTTCCTTTTGGTACTTGCAATAAAAATTCCCTCTTAAATGTTCACCCCACACCTGTTCATCTCCTGGCCCTCCAAGTCATGGGAATGCCCATCACACTGCCCTCTCCTCCAATTTCATAGCCTTTGAAAGGTGTGCAGGGGATGGCAATTTGTCCCTGGTCTAAAACTGACATTTTAATTATGGCATTACTGTACCCAAAAAGAAAAGAAAAGAACACCTCCTTTCCAGCAATCTCAATCCATTTTTTGTTTGATATCCTTTTTTTTTTTTTTTAATACATGGAAATGTTCAGAGGCACTTAATTTTATGAAAGGGATCAAAAAAACAACAATGAAAAAGGCTTTACTGTCAGGCAGCGATGTCCTGGAGACTGCAGTGATAATTGAAAGGAGAACAGCTAGTCAGCCTATGGTGATGACAGATATCCTTCCCGCTAGGAGAAGAAAATGTGTTTTTTCCCCTTCTGCTGTGGGTGGATTCCTGCTTCCCTTTATTTCTTTAATGACACACAGGCCTCACTCCCCAATTTCAGTAGAGATTTTTACCCCCCATTCCAGCTTCACTGTACGTTTTTGATTTTCTTTTCTTAAACCTTTTTTCCTTTCAGGCAGCTACCATGTTTATCTATTGAAATATTTATCTGGAACTTTTTAATGGTGTTCTGCGTGTTGGCTTCTTGCTAGGGCTTTATTTTTAAGTGTTCTGGCAAATTGTGTATATCACACAATAACAAAAGAAAATGTGTTTGTATGCTTTTATCCACCAGAGTGCCATGAGGGTGAAACAGAGGCTGAAACTACACTGCAGAATTAATGCAGTTTGACACCACTTTAACTGCCACAGCTCAGTGCTATGGAATTCTGGATTTGTAGTTCTGTGAGATATTTAGCCTTCTCTATCAGAGAGCTCTGGTGCTCTCAAAAACAAAACAAAACCTACAGATGCAAGGATTCCATAAGATGGAGCCATGACAGTTGCAATGGTGTCAAACTGCATTAACTCTGTAGTATGGCAGCAGTCATAGACATCTTATACTCGACATGAGGAGACCTTAATTGTGTTTGAATGCATCTTGGGATTACTTTCTTTTTAAATTTGTCCAAATTAAGTATAGTTAATTAAAATCTCTCTGTAGCCTAAAGGACCCAGCATAGAAAAGTAATCTATTCCCCACTGGAGAGAGGCAAGAAATACCTGTGGGCTTAAGCCGATTCCGGATTTTCACCTCTGACTGCTGAAACTCTTCATTACATGCCTCCTCGGTTCCCTTGAATAATAACACATTAGTTTCAATGGCCATAGTCCCTCAAACCAGACAACTTAATATACTGTTCATAAAGATGTGTATGGAAAAACTATTCTAACTACAGAGATGATCACACCAGGGCCAATTGCACAACAATCATGCTATTTCAAGATACCGGAAGCATAGCACAACAACGATATTTTCACACAGTCACATATTCGAGCGATAATAACAATATGAAAACAAAGAAGAAATGAAATTGCATTCTGCATACACCCATTCTTGTATCATTATTGAATGTTTCATGTGTGTGTTACTTTCATGCTACTGTGCATCTTTGAAAATCATTGTTCTGTCCTGAACAGAAGAAAATAAAAGTTATATACAGTGTTCTCTTTCCTTACAGAGGGGATTGGTTATTGGTCCCCTCGCGCATAAGGCAAATACCATGTATGTTCGAGCCCAAATGAAAACAATGGGGCTCATGCATGCGGCACAATGTGTACACCATTGCTTCTTCTGTTGTGCAGCTTTCAGTGTAAGCTGAAAGCCATGTATGGCACACCTGCATATGATGTGGGCACACTGTATTTAACAACACTATTTTTATTCAGTTGAAAGAAGATTGTGCCCTTGAAATAAGAGAGAAATTAACCCCCAAAACAAACAAAAATGCACTCTCAGAAAAGGTCCCAGATTGCTCTGTGATAGTGAGAATGAAACGTTATTGGCTTCCGCATCTTTGCAATAGCGTGAATTAAGCTTATTTGTCATGCATATTTTCTTATGGCAATTCTGATCAGTCGCTTCTCACTGAGGTCCCCATCATACTGCCCTTTCTCTCTCAGAACCATCCTCATCCTCAAAGACTTATGTTGTTGTGATGCTGTTGGTAGGGATAGAAATCCTCAATTATGCTCTCTTTGCATGCGGGGATGGATACTGATAGTAGTTTTCTCCCAGCTGAGGGAGAAAATGAGCAAAAGAAATGTAACATTTTCTCTGTATTCAAATGCTTTGAAGTGTTGTCAAGTAATTATGCTGTGTAGAAAAACATGGGATTCTCTGTACAGAAAACAGTTTCTGTTCAATCCTGACATATTTCACTATGCAGAATAATTTCTCCACAATACTTCAAGGCATTTGAATATCACCAGAAAATTGCTCAAAATCTTTGCTAGCCTACTGTTCTTTCAGTTGGGTTTTCCAACTTTTGAGATACCCACTTTTTGACCTAAGGGAATATAATAATAATTACAAATATTCTTTCCCTCCCTAGTTTGTTCTTACTCATGATCTTACTTTTTCAATGTATGCACTTTGACTACGTTGAAGAGTAATCGGTGCTGAAGATTTCTCTTGCAGGTTTGTTTTGGAAAAAGCCTCTGAAGGCACAGCCTCTGAAAGGAAAGAAAAAAGAGGGGAAGCTCAGTGTATACATTTTGAGAGAGCTTGGAAACACTACTTTTTTGGACTGCAAGTCTCATGAACCCCATTTCCTTTGAAGAGAATGTGGCATTGTTCCATGTATACATGTTCCCTATATTCTGCTGTTTTGTGCCTTCCAGGCCTTTCTGACTTCTGATGACCATAAGACAGCCCTATTGCAGTGTTTCCTTGGCAAGATTTGTTCAGAGGAGGTTTGTCACTGCCTTCCTCTGTGGCTGAGAGTGTGTGACTTGGCCATAGTCATCCAGTGGGTTCCCACAGCCAAGTAGGGATTAGAACCCTGGCCTCCAGTGTCATAAACCAATGTTCATGTGACTATACCTGTGGATTATAGAAGAGGAAACTTCAGTGGGTGTTGCTTGCTACCTGGTTTACATGGATGGTTGGTTAGTTGTAGCAACTCGCTCTAGTTTTCAACTGGGAACACTTTGCCTTCATTCCAAAAACCCAAGACCCTAGTCAACTTACACATTACATCAAATACAATATAGCTAAAAGACACAAAGGAGTAACATTGACATGTAATGTGGTTGCATTAAAATATAACTAAACTGTCAGTGACATTAAGGTACACTGTTGAAATAATGCAGTTTGACGCCACTAAGTGATGTGGCACCATCCTGTGAAGTCCTGGGATTTGTAGTTAGCCTTTTTCACCTAAGAGGGATGGTGCCGCACAAAAGTACAGATTTCAGGATTCTATAGGATGGAACCATGGCAGTTCAGGTGGTGTCATACTGCATTATTTATACAATATAGATGCACCCTAAGTGGAATTGAAAACATGAATGAAATGATTTCAAAGCAGTGTGAAAGGAATGCAATTAATTGCTATTCGACAGCCTATTAAAAGCTTTTTTTAAAAAAAAGAAGAAAGGATTCTGAAAAGTCTTCAAATTTTTTTAAAAAGTATTAGCAAGAAGACCTCACTAGGAAGGATATTCCATCATTTGAGAGCAGTCACCAAGTAGGCTCTGTCTTCCATCTCCACCAGAAGTGCCTGTCAGGTTGGTGAGATGGAAAGATTGCCCTCTCCTAAAGATTTCAGGGCCTGGACAGCTGCTACAGAAAGATGTAATCTTTCAGATGAGAAATGCTGCATCTGCACTGCAGAAATAATGCACATTGACACCACTCGCTTTAAATGACATGGCTCAGTGGTCTGTAGCTTTGCAAGATATTTAGCTTTCTCTGTCAGAGAGCTCTGGTGCTACAAGAAATTACATATCCCAGGATTCCATAAGATGAAGCCATGTGCAGTTAAAGAGGTATCAAACTGGGTTATTTCTGCAGTGTAGATGCAGCTAAAAAGATTCCGTACTTATAATCAGAAAAGAAACTGTCCCCTTTGCAGCGTTTCCACTCAATTAGATATGGTTTGGACTAAAGTTACCCTCTGATCATTACATCTCCAGAAACAATGGCATGGGGAAGAATTCTACATTCCCTCACACCACAACTTACTCACCATTTTGTCTGGATGGAGATTCTTCAAACCGCCAAGTTTTGAAACGCTCTTCTAATTCAGAGGACGTGGTGACCAGTTGCTGGTTTTCTACCTTCTCCAATCTCAGAGGAGCTGGACTGGCTCTCTTGAAGGTTGCATCTGAGGGGGACCAGGTTTCTTTTAAAGGGGAACTCTTTCTCTGCACCTTTTAGGAAAAATAAAAATGTATTATGTGTGCAAAAGGCTGAAAGGAGGAGTAAGATGTTAAGATGGCTTTTTTTGATAACAAGGGATAAAATCAATATTTGTGCTGCGAAATGTCAAAGAAGGTGCCCTTTTTCTTGACCTCTTTTGTTTCTTGTTTGCTCTGGATGCCCCTAAACATCTTGGGCATCGAAAGACAACTCTATTGGCAGAGACTAGCAGAAGGTCACTGGAAGTCTGGCGTCATTCAAACTTAGTTGTCCTTTTATGGCTATGTGAATAATCTTATTCACATAAGTTTGTTATTCACAGGTTTGTTGTTCCAGGTTTGTTATTCACACTATGGAACTGCATCTGTGAACATCTCTTCAATTTCTGTTGCTCACACATGCCAACACTCAAATAAAAATGGAGTCAATGATATGAATGTATTTGAAACACATTCAAGGCATGCAATTTGCATTGGTTATTCACATTGCTGATGATACATTTTTAAAAAAATAAATCAGGGGAAACCCCAATATCTGGATTAAGTGGGTTTTTTGGCACACACACCCAAACTTAAGCAGGTGCATTCAAAATGCATATTAACAATGGAGATTCAACCTGGATTCATCCTGGATTATTTTCACCCTCTGAATTGGGCCTCATTTGCTATCGTAATACAACTGGAAAGGAACAATGGTTTCCCAGCAAAGTACACATATTCCAACACTGTTTAGGACCACCTAATTATGAAAGAAGTCTTAGACAGTTTGTCTCATCTCGTTTCTGGTTCCCAGTCTGCACACACCTCATTCAAAACTCTCTTCACCATTCCTATGGTTATCTGTCCACTCTTGCCTTAGGCAGCATCTTTCCTCCTGCCTTTGTCTCTCAATGACCATAGATAAATTGCCAACTTCTTTATTTCAGTTAGTCTCAAAGGTGCTACAAGATTTCTCTACATACTGATCCCATAGATAAAATGGTCACTTCACCATCATACCCATAAGTTTTGCATTTCTATGGCTATTCATACAATCAGGTGATAAAGATCCTTCCTGGGTTCCAGTTCACTCCATGCATCTGAGGAAATAGACCTAGAGTGTATCCACACTACCAAATTTAAGCAGTTTGACACCACTTTAACTGCCATGACTCTGTGGAGTCGAAGGCTTTCATGGCCGGCATCCAGAGTTTTCTTGTGGAGCTTTTGGGCTATGTGGCCATGTTCTAGAATAGTTCCTTTCTGACGTGTCGCCAGCATCTGTGGCTGGCATCATTCTCTGAAGATGCCAGCCACAGATGTTGGCGAAATGTCAGAAAGGAACTCTTCTAGAACATGGCCACATAGCCCAAAAGCTCCACAAAAAACTATGCCATGACTCTGTAGTTTGGAGAGGGACCAGAGCTTTCTGACAGACTAGGCTGAATACCTCACCAAACTATTCTTCCTACCTCGATATTTAATCTGTGTAAAAATTACTTATGATTTTTATCTAAAGAAAACAGAAAATGTACAGGAAATGGTGTTTTGTGTGCAAAAACAACACGTATGAATTTTTCACAGAGTAAGTCGAATTGCAACATTTTCTTTGTATAGATATTCACATATATTAACATAGAGCTTATTTGACATATATAAGACATACAAATCAAACATAGAAAAAAGAAAAAGAAGAAAACTAACAAAGTATCTCTACAAAGAAAGAAAGAAAAGAAAAAAATACAAATACATTTTCTTCCTTCCCCAAAGCATTCGACTATACTTGAAACTATAGTTTAGCTTCCTTTTAATGATAATAAAAATCTCTTTCTTCTTCTAATGAACTGTAACATCAACTGCAGCATTTTCTGTAAGAGAAACTGAAAGATTGTTAGAGGACTCCTACCATCTGGTGGCTGGCTACAACAGTACACATGAAATTTCACTTGCTTTTCTTCCCCTTACCAAAATATCCTGAACTTTGCGAACGGCAGCATTTATCTGCTCTCGATGGCGGGAAAATACAGTCTCCATTTCTTGGCTGCAATCTGAGCAAAATGGGGAAAAAAGAGAATGGGTAGATAGCACATCCATCTTCCCGCATAGCCCTCAGTCCATTTTCCGATGGAAGCTTTGTATGTTCCAAATTGCCCACAGTTATGAATGATGCAAGCTGTCATTCACATGGGCAAACAAACAACAACACAAAGCAAGGAAAACTAAAAAGTACTTTTAAGGCCACTCAGAACAACACCATTTCACATGTGTTTTGAATCTCTTGGAGCCATTAGACAAAATTAGGTTGCCTCAAATGGCACATGCTTAGAGCTGGCAGCTAAGTAGCCTAACTCCTAACTCCTCTCAGCTAGCCTGCTGTCCTCAAATGTGGTAAAGGATAAATGTCAGAGCTGAAATATATTCAGTTTCCAGTCTAGTTGGATTTTCTGCATGGGAATGGAGGGGATGAGAACCAGCATGGTGCAGTGGTTTGAGCGTCATTTTCCCCCTAAAGATTTTTTTATATGTCTGAAAAACTTGGTATCTTCCCATACTTTTTTATACCTGCTCTTTGAGAGCCATTTTGACTATATAAGGTTCAGTACTTATTCAGAGAATGAGTTAGCGAATAATTTATACCAGTATACATTATGGTTGGAAAACCTGTCTCTCCAAATGTTTGGGACTCCGACACCCATCAGTCCCAGTCAGCACAGTCAATATCTGGGGGTGATGGGAGTTGTCATTCAAAACCAACCTGGAGATTTCTAGATTTATGACCCCTACTGTATAGGATCCTTATACAATTGTTTTATAAGAGGGCGTGATTAAATGTTTGCTTTATAGCTGCATCCACACTATAGTTGCATCCACACTGCAGAAATAATCCAGGTTGACAGTACTTCAACTGAAATGGCTTAATGGCTGTGGAATTTTGGGAACCATAGTTTTATGCGACACTTAGCCTTCTCTGTCAGAGAACTCTGGTGCCAAATTCCATAGTGTTGGGCCATGTTAGTTAAAACAGTGTCAACCTGGATTATTTCTGCAGTGCGGATGTGGCCTAAAATAGAGGAGAATAAACAGCCAGTGAGCCAAACTTCCCAGCAAACTGAGAATGCCACAGTTCTAGAACTGCTGTTACATTTTCTGATTTCAACCAGAATTAAGGAGGATCAGAGAAACATGCAGAAAAATATGTGAATTAATGGAGAAAACATGTGCTTCTTTGTTTGAGTCTTAGATGAAACTGCTTCTCTCTGGCTCAGAAAGTTTTAAGTTCTAGAACAATGCAAACTCCTTTCACTTTTTGGGCAGGAGGAAATTCTGTTGCACTGGAGTTCCACCCTGCCTCTGCTTGGAAAAGTGCCATAACAAACAACAATTCATTTCCATTACCTCGAAAAGAAGGCCTTTGGACTTTTTCATTATGCCAGCACCGTTTCATGAGCCTGATCCCATCATCCAGCTTTGGTACATTATCTATCTTCTCCAGAATTTCTGTACTTGGCCTTTGGCCTTGGGGAATGAGCCTACTGATGAGAGAACTCATATTGCTGGGTGGGAGATCTGGATAGGAACAGATATGTCATCAGTAAAAAGAACATTGAACTAGTGTGGTGTAGTGGCTTGAGTGTAGAACTTGGATTCTGGAGATCAGGATTCAATTCCCTGCTTGATCATGGAAACCCACTGGGTGACCTTGTGTCACACACTCTCAGCCCCAGAAAACTCCATAGTAAGGTCACCGTAAGTCAAAGAAGACTTGAAGGTGCACAACAACAACAATAACAACAATCCACAGAAGCACGCAGATATGTATATTCCACAGAAGCACACAGATATGTGTATTTGTACATCCCTAAGAGCCAGAGTGGTATACTGGTTTGAGCATTGGCCTACAACTCTGGAGATCAGGTTTCGATTCCCCACTCGGCCATGGAAACCCACTGAGTGACCTTGAGCTAGTCACACACTCTCAGCCCCAGCTATACCCTGCTTTTCTCCCACCAAGGTAGCTTACAAAACATAAAATAGAAGCTGGCTAAAATGTACATTACAAAAATAAAAAAAAAACAACTAAACTATTAAAAACAGAGCGTTAAAACCAATTTAAAATACATTTAAATCATAATTAAAAACAAATTGGATAAAAATACATCACACCTCTATCAACACTGTTTCACCATATGATTTAAAATTCAATGCCTGCCCAAATAAGAAGGTCTTAAGTTGCTATGGGAAAGAGAGCAGGAAAGAGGCTTACTGAACATCTTGTGACAGGGAGTTCCAACAACTATACTCTCAGCCTTGTCTGATTGTGGAAACTAAGCGGGGTCAGCCCTGGTTAGTACTTGGGTGGGACTGCCAATGAATAATAGGTGCTATAGGCTATATTTGAGAGGAAGAAACTGGCAAAATCATGTCTGAGGAGTCCTTGTCAAAGAAAATCCTATGAAAGGAATGGGATCTGCATAAATCAACAGGCAACTTGAAGCAACATACATACATGCTTTCAGAATAAAACTGCTACCAGGCAGAAAGGAACCACAAGGGAAGGAGCAAACTCACTTGAATAAGGTTCTTGGCCTGATAACACTGACCACATGAGGATCCCATAGCTGAAAGAGAGAGAAAGAATGGATTATAGCCAGAAGAGAATGACCTCACCATCAAAAAGGGCTTCTCTCTTCTCCCAGAATGCCATTTTCAATGGTTCCACCACCTGAGCTTCTAAAGTGCTCATAGGGAAAGGAAGATCCAATGCTACAGGTTGTACACAAAGGAAGATCCAAACCCTACAGCAGGATTGACAATTGTGAGGCAAACAGAATGGGACTGTTTGTTGATATGGTGGTTTTTATTGGATCTACCTTGTGGATCTTCTGCTCCTTAGTGGTGGCTTTTGAGTGGGAGGTGGCATTAAGGACTTTATCACACCAGCCTGTTGTCTCACCACAATCATAGAATCATAGAGTTAGAAGAGACCACAAGGGCCATCCAGTCCAACCCCTGCCATGCAGGAACTCAGAGCACCCCTGACAGATGGCCATCCAGCCTCTGCTTAAAAGCCTCCGAGGAGGGAGACTCCATCACTCTCCGAGGGAGTGTGTTCCACTGTCAATCATACTAATTTAAGAATGGAAGCATAATGGTTTGGCATCATTTATTACCATACTTTTCGCAATTCATGGTCATGTGATCTGTTTTCTACACTGCCAAATTACACCTTCTGGAAGGAAGGGGGATACAGACAATTGTGACGCCAGCCACCTCCTCAAGCTGGCTGCAGTATGAATGTGCACACAGTGGCCAGCTTTGGGAACGTGTTGGCCACCCCAATCACTGGAAAGGGGAGAGGGACAGTGGGAGAGGAGCAGAATCATGCCCACTCACACCCCATGACCGCCTGAGAAGTTGTACTGCAGCAGAAGGGACCTACTGTACTAAGGCAGTAATGGAGTAGCAATGAAATTGAGAGCCTATTGACCAGTCTTCCTGTCAATGAAAAGGTGCACTATAAGAACAAATGGAATGCAAGGCGGCAGCAGGATGGACACAACATCATATGATAAGTACCCACCAAAGATGCTTTTATCCTCTTAAAATTCCACTTTCTAAGCCTTGTTTGATAAAGACCTTAGGTTGCCAGAGAGGACTCCTGCACCTTTATTATTTATGCAGAAGAAAGAATTTCAGCAGATGTTGCTTGTTACTTGGTTGCATGACACACTATGCTTGCTGAAATCATCTCTCCTACACAACCATTAAAGTTACAAGAGCCCTCTCCAGTTTTCAGTCTGTCAGCCCTAGGTGGGACTATCCCTAGATTTATGTAACTAAGGATAAATGTACCTATAACTAAATGTATCTGTAACTACTAGCCCCCGTGCATAACAGAGCCCTCTGCTCACCTGTAGACATCTGTGCCAGGTGTTGGTCTGTAATTGAGATCAGCAAAGGCCTCAGGTGGCAGGTATTCCAGTGTCCCACCATATCCATCTTTTTCCCCAGAGGCTTGACTGGCACGCTGAGTTGTTCCGCGTTTGAACTTGGATAGCCCAAAATCAGCCACCTGAACAGAGGAGGTGGTGATGGTGTTAGGATATAAGCAGCAGTTAGAGAATGAAACATGCCTTTTATAAAGGCTAAAATTATACGTCACATTGAGTCTCAATTTTGGGGAAACGATGAGCTATAAATAAAGATCACAACAATGATGATATGGGAACAGTGCCCTCCGCTGCCCCCACGCATATAGCTACACACCCCTTCCTGACTTAAGGAAAAGGGGTGAAGCAGCTCACCTTGGCATGCAGATCTGCATCCAGTAAGATGTTGCTCAGTTTGAGGTCGAGATGTAATAATGGAGGGTTAAGGCTGTGCAGGAAATTCATCCCCAGTGCCACTTCGTAAAGGATGCGAAACCGGAGCGCCCAAGGTATAGAGCTGACTTGGCACATTAGGGTGGATAGGCTACCGTTTTCCATGTACTCCATCACAAGGCCTAGACTAGGACCATCTGGCTGCAGTTTGTCCACAAAGAGGCCAAAGAGACGCAGGACGTAGAGGAAGCGTGCCTCATCCATGGCCCGGGCTTCGTTCAGGAGTTCCTCTCGAGTGAAGCAAGTGCTGCTGCAGGACAGTGAGGGAGCATCAGTATAAAAAGAAAAATGTGAACAAAGGGAAAAACACTGGACAGTCTTGAGACTGCACTGTCTTTGATGCTGATTTCAAGTTGGGGCTCTCTGCCTGATCAATCACATGGTTGCTGAACCTCCTCAAACTGCAGTTACACAAAGGGGAATTTTCCACTGACTAGAACAAGGATGAATTTTCAGTCTACACCCAAGACACTGGTATCTTAGATGCTAAGTCCATGATGACTGTTATCCAAGGTTACCCACTTGCTGACATTGTGTTTGTGGTCCATTCCTTGATCTGGGCCTAGTTTTGTTTTGTTTTGTTTTGTTTTGTTTTTTAAGAATGCCCTGGTATAAGGATAGATAGCTCACCTTGGGTTTTCTCTTGGGTTTCTAGGAAGACTTAGGGTCCTGTCTGTATAGGCCAAGTATAATGGCCTCCACTCTTCCTGCAGCAAATAGTCTTGACAAAATAGACCCAATCCATGGTTCTGGTGAACTGTCTCAATGACATCTGGCCAGTCCAGCATTCAACCTGCCACATATCTCCTCTTGAAATAGTTTGAAACCTTCATTGTTTCCTAGAAATTCTGGAGCCTTCCATTGTGCTGGGCATCTGTTTACAACACTTCCCACTGTGCCACCCAGTGCTGCCACTGCTGTTGTACGTTGTTCACTCTGAGATCAGAACCACATGTCCACAAATCGAGTGACTAAACGCAGTGGTGCCAGCATCCTGTGACACAGCGGGACATACATGGGAATAGCTGCCTAATGGTCAATTGGAGTGTCCAAAGTAACAAGGAGATGTCAAAATAGCTCCAGGTCCAAAATACTCTGGGCTGCTCCGAGACTTACCATGGAAATGAGAAACAGTGGATAACAGCAAACCCTACTTAAATGAATGAATTCTAGTAGAAATTAACCATAGAGTTGCGTTGGAGGACCTTGAGATTCCTAGAGAGAACACTCCTCTAGGTATTTCTAGGTCCTCCTGCATAACTCTGTGGCCACCTTCTGCCAGAAGCATACCATAGAATCACACTGGAGGACTTAGAAAATGTCTACAGAGCATATATTGTTTCAGATATGGGTAAGTGAAACCATGGGTACCAGTACTGCATATATGTGAGGGCTTTCCTATACTTTCCTCCTTCTGTATACAGAGGATGCTGTTTCTGCTACATAAGGACTGGCACTTTGAGAAACATTTCCTAGTTGTCCTGGTGGCGCAGTGGTTAAATGCCAGTCCTACAACCATAACATTGTAGGTTTGACCCTGGAGGGCTCCAAGGATGGCTCAGCCTTCCATCCTTTCGAAGGTCAGTTGGGGCACTTAGGAAGTGCTATTTCCCTGATAAGCATTATAGAAAAGTACTTGCTGCTGCTATTAATATATAGGATTCCCAGTGGTGATTGGTGGCTCCAATATCAGTAGAGTGATGAATCTGCTCTGGATTTTAGTCCCAATTTTAGTGGCAGAACCCTAACCCCAAAAAGAGTTCAGAATCTTGGATATCGTTCCAAAAGCACAAAGCAGATTTCCTACCCTACTAGTCCTCTCATTATTGCAGAATTCAGGTATGGCTAGAACAAAGAATGCAACATTTAGCCAATTCTTTTTCAGCTAACCCATCCAACCCTCCAACCCTTGCCACTACCGGCTAAGAATCTTCACTGCCACATCAATCCCCCAGTCTTGGTGCCGAGCCCGGTAGATGTCACCAAAGGCCCCTCGACCGATGAAGTAGAGGTCCTTCATGCGCTCGCGGCTGATCTCCTCGTAGAACTTATTGGGAGCAGCCATCTTTCCAAATAGGCCTCTGCCAGCAATGAGAGGTGTCTCAGTTTTAAATCATGCTGAAACCTGTCTCAAATGAAAAGAAAAGAGGTAGCTTTGGTGTCACAAGGAAGAGAAAAATCACCTGTGCAAGTGAAATGCAGAGGCTGACCAAGATGCAAAGATATAGAGCAGATATGCTGGGGTTCAGATCCCTTTCTCAAGTCAACTCTGAAGCTCATTCAGGAGCTATCCCTAGTAAGTTTGGCATCATGTACCTCATGTATGGGTACAGCTCTGCAGCAACAATTAATTTGTGTTTAGTGATTTTGCCTGCATTTGCACTGCAGAGATGATGCAGTTTCACCCCTTTAATAGCCATGGCTCAATGCAGTGGGATTCTAGGATTTGTAGTTTTGTGAGATGTTTAGCCCTCTCTGTCAGAGAGCTCTGGTGCCACAACAAACTATGGATCCCAGAATCAAAGCCATGGCAGTTAAAGTGTTGTCAAACTGTGTTATTTCTGCAGTTCAGATGCAGCCCATAATACAGAAGCAGAAAATGAATGGCAACAATGTTGAAATTCCATTCTCTGCCTGGTTGAAAATGGCACAAGTGCACACATCTTCCCTCTCTCCTGGCATTTTGGTGCACTGATGTTTCACAAGGACAAAGCACATCACCTTTGTGATGATCCAATGAACCCCAGCACCAGTTGGGAATGGATGCACAGACTTCAAAACCACCTCATACTTAGGGCTGCTAGATCTCCAGTTTTCATGGGCCATCTCCAAGTGGGAGATCAGGGATCAAATTCTCCAGTTTTGGTGGACTCAACTCTGGACAAGAAGAAAAGGCTGTGTGCAGAACTCCAGTTCAGATAGTACACAGCAGATTACTATAATTTGCAAGGTGCCATTGAGTTCTTGCTGCAACATGTAAAGACTCTACAGTGAGTTCAATGTATTTATCTACCTTTTCCTCCTCCCTGCCCCCCATAATTGTTGGTGCTAGGGCTCACCCTCTGCTCTGCTCTCTACCTGCTTTTAGGCTATAAGCAAGTAAGCAAAATTAAACAATCCTTATCCTGTCTCCTCAAGCAGGTTAGCATTGGCAGTTGGTATTTAATGCATAATGCTTAATGGCATAACAGGGGCCATCCCCAAGGTCTCAGATTTCGGCTCTGAAAACTCAGGGCCTGGGACAGTTCTGAACTGACAACCCTATTCTCTCTCACACACACAAATAAATCAAACTTCATCTCATTTTGGAAGGTAAGCAAAATCACACCTGGTTAGTACTTGGATGCCAGACTATTAGGAAATACCAGGTAGATCTGGTAGTAGGGAGGATGCTGCTTAAACCCCTGGAGAGAAATTGCTGCCATTGAGCATTGATTATAATAGTCTAGATAGACCAAATAGAAGGCAGCTTCTTATGCTCTTATATTTTGGGGTGGGGGAGAGGTGGTGATGATATGTTATGTGTGATATGGAGTAAGAGTAGAGGAATTATGAACTTCCAGATGTTTTGGAGCTCAACTCCTAGAAGTCCCAGCAAGCATATCCAATGGTCCAGGGGGTCGTCGAAAATATCTAGAGGGCCTAATTTTGGCATGCAAAGGAGGGTGGTCTTAAGTTGTTCTGTTTTCCTCTTAAAACATGTGAGGGGGGGGGAGTCAATCAAATTCTTCCCTAAATATCATGCCTGTCAACATCCCAATTTGGCAGGGAAAGGCCCTGTTAATCCTCTGCCATCCCGCTTTATCAGATGCTTTTAAAGTGTTCCAGTTTCTCTCTCCTCCTCTGTTGCATCGTTGTCCTCAGTTTACTTCAGCTGATGCAAACCGAGTTCAAAGTGCAAAGTAGTTTTCACTCAATTAAATCAGCAGGGAAGAAAGGCAAGGAGGGGACTATATTGCCTTTCCGAGAAGGCTCAAGCAAAAGCAAACTGTGGCTGCCTCTCCTAGCATTTCTGTTCTTCCTCATTAAGAATTTCTGCCATCTTGACCACCCTCTAATGTTGTTTGCCACATGTCCCCTGGCTTTCATCTGTAAAATGTTGGATCGTCTGCCAATACATAATTCATGGGAAGTGGGTGATGGCTGGTGACCAGGTTGGGTGAGGATTGCATCAAGGATGGGCAGATGTGAGGCTTGTGGCATCCACTTTTTTTCACTCCAATCCCAGAGGTCATCCCAGTTGGAGCCATAGGAAAATTAGTGACTCAGCAACTCAGACTAAGAAGCGAGACAGAAATTGCCTCTTGGAAAATAGAAATCGCCTCTCCAAGCTCCTCCACAATTCAGGAATGTGTTTTGAGGACCAGAAATGGAGCATGCAGTCTAATCCTTTTATGTGCACATGGTTTTCGAAACCCTGGAGCCGTCCTGATTTCAACTGTCTAATTTAGAAGTGGGGGTTTCTATTCTTAATAGGAATGGGATGAATATTCATTACTTTTTGCATTGTTGGTGGGGGGAAAAAGGGTGTCCCAGGACAGGAAATCCATCCAGATAAAGGAGAACAGCTGTGAGTTATTCCACAATTTTGCAGTTTGGGGCTTCTTTCAGGACAATTTATTGGCCTGGAAATTCATGTGGTTTCTTGCATGCCGAGAAAATATGTTTATTGTGCAGAAACCAGTGTGCTTTATACAAAACAAAACTCCGAAACAAACACCAATTTCTGAAATTCTGCAGCAAAACCACATGTATTTCTGCACAAATGATTTGTCCCAAAGGTGTCCCAAAGTGTAAACAGTGCTCGAGCAGTGCATTAAATTGCCAGTATTCCCTTTCAGTGAGGAGAAAGCAACAGGAATTGTTTAGACTTGCATGCAAGGATGAAATAAAAGGAAGATTTGCAGCCTATATTAAGCAATTGAAAACCATAGGGGCCTAAATACCCTAAAGGCACCAGTTCCTGTCTGATCTTGGAAGCTAAGCAGGGTTGACCCCAGTTAGTACTTGGATGGGAGAATGCCAATGAATGCCAGATGGTATACGCTATATTTCATATGAAGGAACTGGCAAAACCACCTCTGAGTATTCCTTGACTAAGAAAACCCTGGGAAATAAATGGGCTTGCCATAAGTTGATGGGCAGCTTAAAGACACATACATCTACATGCAAATCAGAAATCCTTGGAGATCTACTGAAAATCATCTGTATATTGACCTGTACATCCCAATCTCATTACCCATGCTTGATTAAACAAATTAATGGAGAAGAAAAGACCATTAGCAACCCACAATAGATTCCACCTAAACAATAAGAACTTCTTGACGGTGATAGTGGAATATGCTGCCTTGGAGTGTGGTGGAGTCTCTTCCTTTGATGGTTTTTAAACAGAGGCTGGATGGCCCTCTGTTGGAGATGCTTTGAGAGTTCCTGCATGGCCAGGGTTGAACTGGATGGCCTTTGGGGTCTCTTCCGACTCTATGATTCTATGATAATTGAATTAAATATAAGTGTTTTGAAGCAGTGTACCAATCATTCCCAACACACAACATTCCAGATGTGTTGTACTACAACTTCCATAATCCCTACCAAGCAGGGTCATTGCAATGAGGGGAGCTGTGGCCCTAACAGATCTGGAGGGCAGTGGATTGGATTGAAAAATCCTGCAGTACATAATTTATTTCAACCTGATCCATCAACTGATTTTATACGTGGCTTTCCTCTTCCGCCTTTCAGCATCACAACTGCCCTGTAAGGTAGATCAAGTTGAGGGTGTACAACTAGTTCATGGTCACTCAATGGGTTTTTAGTTCTCAGTGGGGACTAGAA
This sequence comes from Urosaurus nigricauda, assembly GCA_034509955.1. NCBI lineage: Eukaryota > Metazoa > Chordata > Lepidosauria > Squamata > Phrynosomatidae > Urosaurus > Urosaurus nigricauda. The sequence goes on from JAOEGL010000006.1 coordinate 7,943,679, forward strand.
CCTGGGTTACTCATGTGTCTCATCACTCTAATCCCAGAGTGGGAACTGTGCTGCCCCCGCCATTTTTTTTTTTAAAATCATATAAGGAATTGTGTGTGTGTGTAAAATCTGAGGGGTGGGTATTTTTGCACAAAAACATATTTTAACACACACACACACACACACACACACCGATTTCCTATAGTGTGTTTGTGCAAAACACCTGATTTCTTTTTGCATGGAAGACATGAGGGATAAAGAAATGGTACATTTGGTACAAAAAGCACTTTTTGCCCCGGGCATGTTTCTGCACCAAACACTAAACAGCTACCCCAAATGCTTCAGGATGTGTGATTACCAGATGAAAACTGTACTGAATTTATCCTGCCCCCCTGTGTTATTCTTACAGACTTCCATTTTTCAGCAGCAAATTGAACAACAACACATATTATTTCCATCTCCACCTCTGATAGATCTATACCTTTATCTATATATAATAATATGCAGTAGATGTAGGACATCTTGGTTCCTGAAGATTTCACCTTCCAGCTGCCTTAACCAGCACAGCCAAAGATTCTGAATGATGGGACTTGCAAACAACCCTTGTTTGTAACTACCTCTGGATCAAGAGAAAATAAAAAGGCTCTTTTTGTTTTTCTTTTGTTTTGGGTTTTGTTTGTTTTTACAGATGTATGTAACAGTTTCTTCCTCTAAAATTTAGAGGAATTGTTGGTCTCCTCTCCAAGCACTAAGCAGAGCTGACCCTGCTTAGCTTCCAAGATCAGATGAGATTTAGTGCCCTGGAACTGTCAAAGCACCTCTGAATATTCTTTGCCACAGAAAACCCTATGACAGGCAAGTTGAAGGGACACCCATATACAAATATAATAGTAACTCATTACTCAGATTGTAGGGTTGCCAGGCCAGGACATCCCAGGCTCTGAGATTTCCCTGTCAAAATTTCCCTGTCAAAATTTCCCTAAGATCTGGACTGGTTTGCAATGATATCACAGGGGGAAGGCCCTAGTGATGTCATAAGGTTGTCATAAGACTGACATTAGAAGATGGAGCCCCCGAGAGAGCTACCATGGTGTAGTGGTTTGAGCATCGGACTATGACTGTGGGCAGCAGGGTTCAAATCTTTGCTCAGCCATGAAAACCCACTGGGTGACATCATCACAACAACAACAGTCCTGGTGAGATCATTAATCATCAACCACAGTTACACAGAATATAAAATTCAAGTTACACAGAGTCTCAAATTCAATTAAAACACCACCATCAAGTACTGAGGAACACATACACACATATATACATACATAAGAGTGTATGCGAGAACCTTGAGAGGACTCTACTTCACCCAGAGAACCAAAGAAAAGTGTTCAAGCCCTGACAATCAGAGCCAGGCTTAGAGATCTGGCAACACTCACCTTAACTATTAACTACTTTGAAGTTGAAGGCTTTCATTGGCTAAGTTTTTTTGTGGGGTTTTTGGGCTATGTGGCCATATTCTGGAACAGTTTATTCCTAATGTTTCGCCAGCATAAGCTCTTCCAGAACATAGCCACATAGCCCAAAAAGCCCCCAAAAATTGATTGACTAATTACTTCTCAAACTTCCCAAACTCTGCTTGGAGCCCTGCTTGAGCATGATGGAGAAGAGAGTACTGGGCAAGGGAGGGGCAGGAAAAGAAGGCAGATTTTGCATTCCCTGCACTCTTAGAACAAAGAATCTTGCAAACTCTCTTTCTTTTTTGATTTCTAAATTTGGCCACCGCAGATGCCTATGACTTTCCCAAACGGACATGGGCCACCACTGTCAGAAACCCTGATGTGGCAAGATTTCCGGCGCCAAAGGCAATTATGATGCGCCTGAGCTATGTAGGGAGAAAGCCAATAGATGAAGTTAAGGCTGCCACCACTCTTTCCCTCTTTCTCACCCATTTCCCATCCATACAGTTTCCCCATAGTTCAGCACACTCCCAATACCTCTCTTTTTCTCTCTCACCGTCTCCCTTTCAGGGCATCAAAGTTTTGACTTGACTTCAGGCCTGGGAGAGCATGGCTGCCTTTTTCTCAAATTCTGCTTCTCTTCCTGCTGAAACACTCTCCAACACTGCCAGGAGTTTCCTCCCACCGCTTGGTTTCTCTTTCACAACCTCTTTGTATTTTTTTTATGGTTTCCTCCCTTCCCAGCCAGTTGTAGAAGATAAGGCTGAGCACATATTCTTTCCACAAGGCTTTGAGCCAGTTACTGTTAAATGTCTTCAACTCTATCCTGCGGTGACCCTATCCTAGGGTTTTCTTGGATGAGATTTAAAATGAGAGCCATAACTTTTCTGCAACACTCCATTGCTGAGTTTGGAAATAGTACTTTTAGTGGGACTAAAACTCCCAGCCTGTGCAAAAGATTCTGGGGAGTTCGGTCCACAAAAATGATCCCCTGCCCCTACTAATATGTCAAATAAGTGATAAGTCACAATTCTGTAGACATTCCTCTAGTGGTTTCCTCGCAAGCTTGGTGCAAATTTCCTCGTGTGAAGAGATAACATTGTTTTGGCTGCAAAAAAGGAGCACTGTTCAAACATCAGCAATAGAGAGATGGCCAGCTGACTTCCACATTTTCTGCAGTTTTTGTTTACGTGAACTTCCCTTTCTTTGAGCTCTCTCCAGCAAGCAGAAATGAACACACACACAAATACACAAACAGTTGCGCAAGACACGCCATTTCCTTTATGCCTTTTATGCATTTAATTACAAAAGAACATTCCCACCACTCCGCCAAATACATATAAAAATATACATATACATATTTTTATATATATATATATATATATATATATATATATATAAACACCAACCATATCTCCCTTCAAGAAAACATTTTGGTGCATTTTGTTAACCCAGTTTCCCAGCCCCTATGGCTTCAGTCCAGAGCTTGGAAAAATTCCTGGTCTTGGACTACAGCTCCCAGAGTGCCCCAGCCAGCTGTGTCAGTGAGACTGGGAGATAATGGAAGCTGTATTTCAAAAGGGATTCCCCTCCCCAACAGACCCTGGAAGCACTGAGTGCCAACTAACATTGTCACCTTTGTGCTGAAGTTACGTTTCAGAAGTAATGGTAACATAATTCTCTGTACAAAGCTATTACTTTGGATGGATAAGGCTCTAAAAGTCATGTCAAAAATAAAGCAAGGAATGAGAATAAATTTGCCTTATTTGTGTAATGGTTTCTAATTATTTCCAAATGCTCCTTTTTAAGGGTATTTTCGTGGTTTAAGTCATTCTATTGCCAATCCTGTTGTAGATGCTTTCTCCAGCTCTGCACTCTGGCCTCCCACATGAGTCAACTAGTAGTTATTTTCAAAAATAACAGAAAAGTAACAAGCAGTACAACAGGTAACACAACAAGTTGCTTCTTCAACACTGCCACAAGCAATGAATAAGTTATTATTAATTATTGCAATGTATAATGAGAGTTAAGCACTTTCAAAAGGTAACTTTCCAAGTTCTAGAGGGCTTTTTTTCTCCCTAAGCTCTGTTCCTATCACCATCCCAAAGGCCAAGCTCCTGGGAAGTGGGGGAGAAATTACCCTTTTGTGCATTCCCTAACCTCAAAGCACCTTCTTCCATACTGTGGCACATTTCATACCCTTCTTTAGGGTTCCCTCATCTTTGCCAGCCTCATCCCAAGATGTCCATTTAAAAAGAGCAAGCAAGATTAATATCTTTAGTTTCAGGAAGAACCATAGAGTTGGAAGAGACCCCAAAGGCCACCCAGTCCAACCTCTGCCATGCAGGAACTTACATTCAAAGCACTCCTGACATGGCTATCCAGCCTCCAGAAAGGAGACTCCACATTTTGTTTTGATATGATGGTGATTTTGCCGCTGTAGCTATGAGGCACAAAACATCCCACTGATTTCCAACAATTCCTCTTCTCCAAGATAAGCCAGAGGGTGAATCCATCTTCAACCCTGTCCTAGAATTCTGAAACCATTCACACAATACAGTTATAGCACTTTGATCCCACTTTTTACCATTCTTGCTGCATCCTGAAGAATCTTGCAGTCTGTAGTTTGGTAAGGGGCTAAGAGCCAGCATGGTGTAGTAGTTTGAGCACTGGACTATGACTCTGGAGAGCAGGGTTCCAATCTCCATTCAGCCATGGAAAACCACAGGATGACCTTGGACAAGTCACATTCTCTCAGCCTCAGAGGATGGCCAAAAAGCAAAAAGGCCAAAAAATCCAAAAAAATAAAAATAAAAAACACAACCCTGTGATAGTCAACTTAGAATTGCCCTGTTGGAAATGAGTTGAAGGTATACAACAACAGCATCAGCAACAGGCTAAAGCTCTCTGGCAGTGAATTCTAAATGTCCCTTTTTAAACTGCTAATCACAGGATTCCATAATTGCCATGGGAATTAGAGAGGAATCATAGTGCTATAATGGTGTGATGTGAAAAGATGCAGGCATAAATGATGTTAGAAAATGATATTTCAAGACATTCACTCAAGGCAGCGGAAATATGATGGTGGTTGGAGGGCCCTATGTCAATGAAATGGTGAATCTGTTCCAGCTTTTAGCCTGAACTTGAAAGTTAGCTATCCAAAAGCTATTCTGGGGAATGGGGTCAGCATTTGGATAGCTCCTTTAAACTTTGGCCTAAAATGCAGAGAGGATTAATCACTCCACTGACATGGAGTTTGCCAGAATACTATATTCCTTGAGTATTGTGGTCTCTTCCCCCAGCAACGATTGGTCCTCATTCAGCACCTGGTACCATTACTGAGGTCAAAACAAGGCACCTAGCCATGGTATTGACACTGGATACCTTGTTCTGACCTCAAAGTGACTTTTACCCACAACAGCAGCACCAGGTGATGAACAAGGACCATGAGTAAAGAGGCAGCCGTCCATTGTTGCTGAAATCCCTCTCAAAACCTGCAGCAAAAGGGGAGTTATTAAAATATGGCTTATGGGGAGGAGGCCCCAAATCATGTGCAGACATCGTGAAGACAGCCCAGACCTGATTTGGGGGTTTGACCCTGCATCTTGTAAGCAGAATGCAGCAAACCTGGGGAGAACACAGGTTAAGTTGTAATTTTAAAAAAATACAGTGAGCCCTTGGTATCTGCCGGGGTTTGGTTTTAGGACCCCTGTGGATACCAAAATCCATGGATGCTCAAGTCCCATGAAATACAATGGCATAGTAAAATGGTGACCCTTATGCAAAATGGCAAACTCAAGGTTTGCTTTTTGGAATTTATTTATGTTTTTAATATTTTCAAGCTGTGAATACTTGAATCTGTGGATAAAGAATCCGTGGATATGGAGGGCTGACTGTAATCTGACAGTTTTTTTCTACCAGATGGAGATAAAATTCCACACATTTACATGCTTGAATGCCTAAACAAAAAGCCAAAAATGTTTATCTGGTTCCTTTCCTACTGGTGTCAAATCCTTCTTTTACTGACCATCAGCTTATCTTAGAAAGAACACCCTCATGTCAAGGTAACTCAAGCACATCTGGAACAGCGAGACTGGCAAGGATGAGGACAGGATACTAACTGTAATGGTTTTTCAGAAGGATCAAGGCACCACAGAAGATGGCACAGAGGAAGGGATCTGTCAGGGTGAGAGTGCTGTATGAAGTGAAAAAACAAAGGCTTAAGCAATCATTTCTAAACAGAATCACTACCTAGCAGTTTCAAGGTATCAGCCAAGGAACACATACAAGGAAAAGATGCTAAGATGTGTTCCCGTGTGTATGCTTCGTCAACGTAAGTCACTTAGTGTGGGAAGAGAGAAATACGAGAAGAATTTAGAAGGTTCTTCCAGTCTATTGTAAATTTCAAGTTGCTATCCAAGGAGTTGAATCAAACCACCTCAATAGCTTCAGTACCTGGGGCAGTGCCTTTAAAACTGGGACTAAAAACCAGAGCAAATTCATTATCCTGCTGACACGGAGATACAAAGCTCATGCACAAATCAAATTAGGAGCAACTTTGCTATGTGCACCTCTCAGGTTGCCGAAAATATGGCTCAGTGGCCCACGCACTGAATTTCTCTTTTAACTTTAAGGTTATTACTACAGGCTGAGTCTCCCTTATCTGAAATGTGTGAAACCAGACATATTTTGGATGGGGGTGAGTGGGTTGGATTTTGAAGTATCTGTATTTGAAAAATGTACATAATGAGATATCTTGGAGATGGGACCCAGGTCTGAATGCAAAATTCATGTATGTTTCCTGTACACCTTATCCACATAGCATGAAGGTAATTTTTATAATGTATTTTTTAATAATTTTGTGCATGAAACAAAGCTTGTGTACATTGAACCATCAAAGGGCAAAGATGTCAGTATCTCAGCCACCAATTAAGAAGTTTTGATTTTGGGGGGATTTTGGGATTCTTGACGCAGGAGACTCAGCCTGTATTCTCACAAGGTGCTAACTTAGGGTGTGGTTATGACCCTGGATTCTCAAAGGTTGTGCCAGTGGAGCATAAACTATTCCAGATTCTGCCAAGCTGACAAGGCTGACAAGGTTTTTGACTAGTGCAGTGACTTTTGACGCACTGATAGACTGCATGTCTGTCATGTGAGGACCATCCTACCTAAGCATGGAGAGGTTTCCCACCAGAAATCTGGCTGTGGCGACTGGCTGGCCACAGCAACCACAAACACACAATCACAGTTGCAATGTTCATGGTTGGAGGGACCATGTGCACTGATGAAATCACACATCTTTGAGATATTATCTTTACTGTCAAAATCCCTCCAGAAACAATGTACAATTTATCCGAAAAGTGACAGACCTTAAGAGACGTATCAATATTTTCAAGATGTGTGCTAGGAGCTGTGTTTTCTCTTTGCTTTCGTAGCTAGTTTCTGTTTTTTAAAACTAGAAGAAACTCAGCTATCAGAGTAATTTTGTAAACCTTTTTCTTTTTGTAAAAAAAAGCTACTACATTTGTACTTACATTTAGGGCAATTTCCTATAATCTGTACAAACAAGAGAACACATTCAGCAATAGTGACCATGACTACTCATTATTCCTCTGCATCAGCTGTGTAGGGATGCAATTCTTTCTGCTGTGAGAAAGTCTTTAAAAACTTTGAAGTTTTTGAAAACTATTTACAGTTTGGGACTTGTTCTGCGCAAATTTAGCACATGGGATTCTTGCACAGAAAACAGCATCCCTGTGCATAAAACAAAATTGTCTGCAGAAAATGCTATAGTTAAGATCTTATTCTGTGCAAAATTCACCTTCTTCTTTTTAAGCAGAAAAGCTATTTTCTGTACCAAAAAAACCCACATTAATTTTGTGCAGAATAAAAGTCATGATAGTCAATCATTTTCTCAGCACAGCTTCTCAATGTGTCAATAATTTTTTGTCATTGGGGCTAGAATATTTGCAAATATTCTCAACACTCTTATCAAGGAACCTTTCAGACAACATTCCAAAGAACTTCAAGGGTCCCACCATTTAAAAACTACACCGTTTTTAGGCACATGGCCTACACCACCAAGAAAAACTGCCAAGCTATGATGGTGGAAGATGAAACTTTCAATATTTAAGAAAAGGCCAAGAGAAAATGAAAGGTGATTTGGATGAAAGGACAGAGTGGATGGCATGGTGATAATGTGTGGGAAGGGAAAGAAAGAGGGGCAGCAGAGAAAAGGCCAAACAGTGATACAGATAGATTAAAGAATCCTGTGGATGGATGGTTTTACTCGAGCAACAATGTTGGGAAAGGTTAGCCCTGGAATTCACTGTCATACAGACAGATTTAAAAGAGGGTAATGAGTGAAGGAGTTGAAAGAAAGACTCTGCATCTCAGGTGCTATAAGAGTCAGGTGTGCAAATCCACTTTTGGCCCAGAGTCCAGCATCTCTCTTGATGCTCAGATGTTGTAGAGTAACAACAGGTTAAGAATATGGAACAGAACAATGGTGGCTCTTAAGAGCACTGTTGATAGAGGACGGAAGACTTGGCAAAGGGAGCCACTGCTTTTATCCATCCTGGTTATTCTGAGATATGTTACATCTTATGGAAGCACCAGCAGAAACAAAAAGAAGGAAGAACACATGAAAGAATAAGTAGAAAATGCATGTATAAATATTAGGGTCCCCATAAACCAGCATGATAGTTGTTTAGGGAAATCTCTTGATGTCGCTGACTTTCCTCTGTCAAGAGAAGCTTCCAATTCCTTTGAAGATATAAGAGTCCTGGGATGCAGTGGTTTTTCAACTCCGGCCTCCTTCACATGGTGGCTCAGGGAAGTCACTCAAGTCCCTCCCGATGATCTCGGTTACTGTGAAGAATAAGCAAGGCAACCAGCCATGAGATGGAGGTTCTTGGTGCAATACATGGCCACTCAGGGCTCAAAGTTTTGGGCTCAAACTGCACCTGAGATCTGAACTTCCTAGGTGGTTTTAGATAAGTACTTCATAATTTAAAGCCTTTGCCCCAATACTTGGAATTGCAAGATTTTCCTACCAGTAATATTGCTGAAAGCATATCACTCAGGGAACACTTGATATCTGGAATTCTCAGAGCTTGGAAGGAACTAGTTACATATAATGAGTTAATTACAATTATTCTCTTCCTTGATCACAAAGGTATAACTAAGCCACATTAACAACAAGGAGCATGCTTACTCTTTTTGTAATACAAAGGGATTTTGATGTTGGTGGTAAATTTCTCCTCTGAGGTAGTGAAATACTTTCTTGGGCTGCACATTACATTTATGTCAGCTTACATCGCTCCTCAGTGAACATACACAACAGGAAAAGAAGTTGTGGGCTGGATGTGGTAAGTCATACTCTGGAAATCTACCAACTCTCACTTGAACCTCACCAAGCATGATGGGGTGGGCAAAATAGGACCTCCAGTACCTCCATGTCCTCTCCCAATGTTAAAATGCATGTATAAAAACTCTATCTCAAGTCAAATTTGGGAAACGAAGGGTGGTGGTGGAAATTTCTTCCTTCCTCAAAATGAAGCTTGCAGGGAAAGGGGTTTGGAAATCTTCACACCACTAGATTTACCTTCCTCCAGCGTGATCCCATGGATGGGCAAGTTATCCTGGAAGCCACCGACAAACCCTGACTTCTCCTTGGTGCCATGTTCCTCAGACCTGGGTTCTGGATCTGTCCACTCTGAAGTCCTCTCCCTGCCACATGTTTCTGGTTGAGGGGCAAGCTGTGAGTTGGGGGGCTGGAAGTGGGGTGGGCGGCAATCCAGAGCATGGAAGTGGGGCAGGCCTGGTGGAGCGAGGAGGGGAACAGAAAGGTTAGGCCCCCTATAGGCCTCATTGGTGGGAAAACGGAAGGTAGGGCTGTAGCGGGGTGGTGCTGGGAATGAGCATGGACTCCACTCGGAACCATAAGGGGAACAGGGTGGAGAATGGTCAGGGCCATAAGGGAAGGGCGGCCCAGAAGGGGCAAAATCCATAGATCCCTGGGTTGACTGAGGTGGGAAATGAGTGCTTGGAGAGACATGAGAGAAAGTACGGTGTGGGGAGTCTTGCAGCGGTTCTTCCTTGAAGATCACTGGATAAGAGGGAGAAAAGAGTGGGACATGAAAAACAAACAGCAATGGGACACCTGCTCCTCACCACACTCTGCACTCTCCTTTATTTTCCATACGTGCATCTACCTACCTGGTAAGTATTTGAAAGCCTGAGCTGGGCTCCTTTTCCGCCGTCCATTGGAAACATAAAAATATGCCTGAACAGGTCGTGACACTCGTTTGTTGTTGTATTCCGGGACTGTGAGGGTCAGAGAGGCCTATGGGAGCAGTGAAGGTTGAAAAAGTATAATTTAATACCATCACATCATTAACCTTTTATTTACTTAGAGGAGAGATTATAGTATGGCGCAGGCACACTGTACTCCTCAGCTGTCTTCCCCGAGTAATGACATCCTATTATCACAAAAGTTCAAGCTGGAAACCAGAGCAGATTCACCGCCTTACTAACATATTGCCCATGTTGAAGATATGTTTCGAAACCTTGGATTGCTTTTTTAAAGTTCAACTTAATTCAGGAACAGATTCACTGTGTTGCTAACATGAAGTCACAAGCCCCTACTCTCTTTCCATCATCCCCCTTAACTAAAAGGCTTTCCTTTTTCGCCATTTAGTGGTGCACACCAAAAGCCTCTCAACCACAATCCTGATAGGTAAATCCAGACCATAGTTCCCCTGTTAATATCTTGCTTTCATGTAAATGCCCCAATCCTGGATTCTCACCTCTGTACTTTTCAACCGATTCACATTTGCCTCCTCTTCCCACTGGAGTTTTCCATCTAAAACAAGCAAACAAACAAAATTGATTTGCTGCCATAGGCTGGAAAGAGCTAGAAATGAGACCCCAGACGGTAACACTGAGATGGGGAAAGGCATAGATCTACTTAGTACGTAGATCTCCATCTTCCATACATGCTTCTACCTACCAGGAAAGTATTTGAAAACCTGAGATGGGCTCCTGTACTTAGTACAAAGAGACCAATGCAGGAAGCTCACAACCACTGAAGATCAGGTATGTATATTTTGTGTGTCTGTGTGTGCATTCTTGCATGTGAAATGGAAAACATTTTTCTCCCCTGAGCAAGATTACAAGCATTTTTGCACATTTTAAAAGAATCTTTTGCATTTTTGACCTTTTTTGTGGTGGTGGTGGTGGGGATTTTTGTACATGCTCGTTCTTCTTGTTGTGTCCCTTCAAGTCGTTCCCATCTTATGGCAACCCTATTATGCAGTTTTCTTGGCACAATTTATTCAAGGGGGGGGGGGTTGCCTTTGCTTTTCTCTGAGGCTGAAAAAAAAAATGGGGAGGGGATTGTGCAAAATTCTCCTATCTGTGTTATTCTTCCCAGTTGGGTTTCCAGAGTGTCAGGGAAACCATTTTTCAACTGGGAAATGAACAGTGAATATTCCTAACAACTACCAGCAAGCAATATGCCCACAGTTTCAAAGCAATCGAGGTTCCAAAGTGAGCCAAGGGCAAGTTGGAAGGGTAAATTATGCATTGCTTACCGGGGCCTCGTTCAATGAAGACAACCTTGGATTCAGGCAGGAAATTCGCACCGGTGACTACCATCTCCTCGCCACCATGGACAGAGCAGGCACTGAGGTTGTAGTTTTCCACTTGAGGGAGCTCTTGAGCTGAGCGCTGGGCTATAAGGAAAAAGCAAAGGTGGCAGCAGGTGAGGACAAAGGGAGAATCCTGTCTCAGGAAGACCCAAAACATTGTGTTGTCTAAAGCAGCGTTGTCAGGTTTCCAAAAAAGCAATAAGGGACAGTCAAAAGTCATGGTCAAAGAGCTTATCCACAAAAAAATATTTTTATTAAAAAGTTGATTAAAAAATATAATGAAAAAAAGAGCTTATTCAGACAATTTTTTAAATTGTGAATTTTAAATGATGAATTTTAGATGTGGATTGTTTTAACATGTGTACATCTTATTTGCCCTTTTAAACTGATGTGTGTTTTAACTGACGCTGTTTGTTTGTTAATTGCTGATGTTCCCGGCCTTGATCCACAGGGAGAGGTAGGTAAGAAATTATTATTATTATTATTATTACTACTACTACTACTACTACTACAATTCAGGGTTAACAGTAAGGAAGCAGTAAATTTGTGTTCTTCATTATCAAATGCAATTTTTGCCCTTGCGTTAAATTAGCCATGTATGTTTCTGTAAAAGTTAAAATATTACATACAGTGAGCCTGCCACATTCATTGGGATTAGGGATGCAGAATTCCCATGAAAATGGAAAAATGGCAAATAAAAAACAATTGAATCTCATTTCAATGCTAGAGACAAGAGTATATTCCCTTGTCCTTGTGACCAGCTGTGTAGCAGAAACACCTGGGGTACAAACCAAGTCAGATTGCAACTTTTACAATTCTCAGATCTAGCACCTGTGGAAATCACCCCATTGTGCCCAATGGTAGGGCTGGCCATATTGTGGCTGAGCACAACAACATTTTGTTTTTCTCAGGGCTTTGGAAAGTTTGATTATTCATTCAAAGTATATCCCAACAGTCTGCCTTTGCAAGATCCAAAGCCCCCCCCCCTTTTTTTTTTTTTCTTTTCTTACTACAGTACATCACTGGTCTGACTGGAGGAGTTTGTTAACTGTGGCCCAAAAATGTGATTCTTCCCAAGCATTATGGATTTGGTAGGCTAGCATTATGTGGGATGAGGAATTAAGGTCCAGTGTGATCACTGGTTGCATGGTATGTGAGAAATGTCTTTCACAAAGCCTCCTTCATGGTGCCCCCTTCCAATTTTTTCTTCAAAACCTACCTTTCCTACGATACTTTTAACCCTCGTCCTATATTGAAACCAAGCCTAAATACACATACTTGCCAAAATAGCACACCATGATAGTGCATATACACTGTAGAAATAATGAAGTTTGATACCACTTTCACTGCCATGGCTCCATCCTACAGCATCCAGGGAGTTATAGCTTTGTGAAGCACCAGCACTCTTTGGCAGAGAAGGCAGAAGACCTTGTAAAACTACAAATAATCCCAGGATTCCATAGGATGGAGCTACAGCACTTAAAGTAGTGCCAAGTTGCATTATTTCTACACTGTAGATGCAATCTACTTTAGTGGTAAACTGGGACACAAAAACTCACTGGGTGACGTTGGGCTAACCTGACCTACCTGACAGGGTTGTTGTGAAGATGAAGTAGAGAGAATGAAAAATGTACTAAATTGGAGAAAAGCCAGGATATAAATTTAGCTCACTGAGCAATCAAGTAATACCCGCAGGTGGTACAAGAAGACAACTGTCTTTCCTGACAAGTATTTCACAACTCCACCCACTTCAACCATTCGGGCCTTATAAGGTGAGGCTGGAGCCACCATCTCTGATCCAGGCATTTGTCTACCAAAGCTTCCTTCACTCTCTGTTATATTCCCACTGGCTACTCACAGCACTCGATGGGCACTGAGGCCGTCTGGATAGAGACCACCTTGCCATTCCCTTGTGGCACATGGACCCGGAAGACCAAGCGCACCCGTGTATTTTTCCGCCCAATGTCCGTCTCGCCCTTGCGCAGCTCGATGTCTGAATTCCGCAACTTCAAGATCCCGGCACAGTCGATGCTGCCATGTGACAAAGAAAAGGCCAAAGGATTTATCAAAAGAGCAGGAATAAAACCAAGGGGGAAGATTTTTCAAGATAGATTTGTGGGACTAAGAAAAATGTACCTCCTTCCTAGAGTGCTTTATTTTTATTCTTCTCTGCTATGATGAAAACTCTTCTTCCCTTCAATTTTATTCTCCAAGTCTGCATCTGCACTGCAAAAACAATCCAGTTTGACACCACTTTAACTGCCATGGCTCGATGCTATGGAATTCTGGGAATTATAATTTTGTGGGACATTTTTCTTTCTCTGTCAGAGAGCACCAGTGACACAACAAACGACAGTTCCCAGAATTGAGCCACAGCAGTTTAAAACAGTGTCAAACTGGATTATTTCTGCATATTATTCTGCAGCCCTAGCATATGTATACTTGGCTCTGATTGCATTATAGATTGTTACTCTTTTTGCTGCATGCCTTAAGAGAGTATTTTTCCCCCCTTTTGCTTTCCTCTGTTCTCAAGCAAATATTATCAAATTAGTTGAATTTTGTTTGAAAACGTGGGGGGAGATGTCTGCATAAATAGCATCCAGGACTTTCCCTACTCCTGTTTTAATGGTGTATCTGCACTACATAGTTATAGCAGTATGATGCTGCTTTTAACTATCATGTTGCCATTCTTATAGAATCTTGGGAGATGCAGTTTGGTAAATTACTTAAAATTCCCTGCTAGAGTGCTGTAGTTCGGAGAGTGGGTGCTAGAACACTCCAGCAGAGATTCCTAGCCAACGTTGTCACTGTTGTGTGCCTTCAAGCCATTTCCATCTTATGGTGACCCTAAGACAAACCTATCATGTGGTTTTCTGAGGCTGAGAGTGTGAGACAAGGCCACCCAGTGGATTTTCCCAAACTACAGATCAAAAGATTTTGCAGTAAGGAACCATGGCAGTTAAAGTGATATCTAATTACTTTAACTCATGTACTACAGATACATCCTACACATGTACCATATCACACTATACTGTTACAGCACTATTTTTCCATTTTACCTGCTATGATTTCCTCCTGTGGAATTCTGGGATTTGCAATTTAGAAAGGGAAATTTAGAATTCTAAGCCAGAGAGTTCTTAAGCCTTGCTAAACTACAAAAGGCCAGAATCCACAGGAGGTAGGCAAAGCAGTTAAAGTGGAATAATGGTGGTATAACAGTGTAGTGTAATAAACTCTATCAAAGGCCCTGTGTTCCGCCTCCTTTTGTTGACACTAACTAGGAATCAAAGGATGTTTCATTTTATTTTAGTTAGTGATGAAACTGTTTATTAGCTTTTACTTATGCTCTTATTATATGCTTATTATGAAACTGTTATTTTGTCTTATTTTGTTACAAACCCCTTTGAGAATTGTGTTTATGGAAACATGCTACAGGAATAAAGTCATTGATCAAGTGAGTCACCCACCAAGGACTCAGGATGTGGGTAGGGACAGTTTTGTTCACTGTCTCCTGCATTTATTCATTTAAAAATCCAGAAAGCTTCATGTTGTGCCTGTGTCAGACAAAAAGGGGGGAATGGTGGCAGCGACTCTAATGCAGAACCACAAATATAGATAGGTTTGTTGTTGTTGTGTGTACACAAGTTGTTTCCGACTTATGGCAACCCTATCATGGGGGTTTTCTTGGCAAGATTTCTTCAGAGGAGGTTTACCATTGCCTTCCCCTGAGGCTGAGAGAGTGTGACTTGCTCAAGGGCTTCATGGTTGAGTGGTGAATCAAACCCTGGTCGCCAAAGTCACAGTTGAACACTCAAACCACACCATAGATGAGTACATGGGGATTAAAAACTAGGCTTAGCCAAGTTAAGTATACTCTTCCTTCAACATTCATTGGATTTAGGGGCACAGGACCCCTGTAAATGTGGAAAAACTGCAAACAACAAAAATACCATGTTTTTACCTGAGAGAACACCTTTCTAGGAATCTCTAGGATGCTCCTCCAGTGCAACAATGTGGTCAACATCTGCCAGACATTGATCATAGAATTGTGCCAGAGGAGCTACAAAATGCCTAGTAGTGTGTTCTCTCTAGGTCCTTCCATGCGACTTTTGGTTAAAAGTTGACCATAGAGTTGAGCTAGAGGATCTTGATATTCCTAGAGAGAAAATATTAATAAAACCAGTGAATGATCAAATCTGCAAAAGTCAAAGCCACAAATGTGGAGAGACGAGTGTATTCCAAACCCTATGACTGGATGGATGACTGTCAGTTTCACGTTTTTCCTCCATACTGGGCAGATTTCATCTCATTCAAATTTGTGAATTTCAGAAGGTTCTTATCACGCCCCTCCCAACAAAACTGAATTCTCGCCCATCCCTATCAGCACAATGTATATACAGTATATGTATATGTGTAGACATATATACAGTCGTCCCTTAATATCCACAGATTCTGCATCACAGAATCAACCATCCAAGGTTTGAAAACCATATAAATTCTAAAAAGCAAACCTTGATTTTGCTATAAGGTACAACATTATGCTACACCACTGAATTTAATGGCACTTGAGCATCCACAGATTTTGGTATCCATAGAAGGTCCTGCAACCAAACACCAGTGTTCAAAACCACGCTCATTCATGAAAATCCTCTGGATGGCCTTGGGAAAGTTACACTCTCTCATCTGCAGAAGAAGGCAATGGCAAATCTCCTCTGAATAAATCAGGAAAAGCACTGCTGAAGGAAGGGAGGGAGGGAAGGGAAGGGAAGGGAAGGGAATATGACATTTTTCTTTTCCATCCCCCAGGGCCTTTTTGCATGTTTGGCAGGTGTGGATGTATAAGATGTATATGAAACATACAATAATTTCATGTTTAAACTTGGGTTCCATCTCCAAGACCATCTCTTTATGTTTGTGGAAATATTCTAAAATGGAAAAAAATCCAAAACACTTCTGGTCCCAAGCATTTTGGACAAGGGAGACTCAACCTTATGTATGTATGAATGCATCATCCCTGCCTTTTTCCCAACACAAGGTGGTGTTCAAGCCTTTAAAACACAGTACCAAAAAAACCCCTATGATTCTACTCCAATTCTTTTTTTTAATTAATTTAAAAAAAAAAACATTTAAAACATGACTGCATACAGGCACAACACATCCCATTAAAAGCTCCATCTGATCCAGAAAGCTAAAAACCAAAACCTTGGCTACCTAAAAAGGCCTTGCATATCCAGACATATCTGCCAGGCTTCAAGCAGCCAGAGGAAGACCAGCTTTGTGTTTGCAAAACAACTCACTTGGCAGCCATGTTGTTCTCGGGCAGCAGGGACATCTCGAGGACCTTGGTACCACTGATGATGGATTCATAACTGGTGGTAGCCACCATCTTGCCTGTGATGCGGTGCACCTGGTAGAAGGCGTGGGGACGCAGGTTCCGCTCATCTGCTGTTCCAATGAACATTTGCAAGGTAAGAGGTTTCTCATCGTAGCCTGTAAGCTTTGGTAGAACAAGAAAGGATATCAGTATGACTCCAGTCCCCCCATGTTTTAAAATCTCTTTATCCCTCTGCTTCAACCACAGATTGATTGTCAAGTTAATTTGCAAAATGATCGTTGCTATGTTTGGGGATTTGTTTTTTAAATCTGTCCTTTTTCATGTGTTCAATGTTTTTTGAGCCAGTGCTACCAAGATCTGACAGCCATCTACAGCCAATGCATTTGTAAACTTAATGTTCCATGACTGAACTTTCTCCTCCAACTATTAATGGCTATTTCTGAACATTCTGTGACATGACTGTACAGCCAAGGCTCTACATAGAACAAAAGTGTGGTCCAACTCACTCCATTGCAAACCAAACCAAGACATGGGGAAATTACTTGTTTGGACTGGAGCTCCCAGAATTCCCCAGCCAGCATTGGCAATACATATCCCAGAATCTCATACAGCTATCATAGGCTATCAAAGGGTACATCTGTACTGTAAAAATAATACAATTTGACACCACTTTAACTGCTGTGGCTCCATCCTACAGAATCATAGGATTTGTAGTTTTGTGGAGCATCAGCACTCTGGCAGAGTAGACCTTGTAAAACTATAAATTCCAGGTTTCCATAGGGTGAAGCTACAGAACTTCGAGTGGTGTCAAACTGCATTATTTCAACAGTGTAGACGCACCCTAAAACTCTGGGAGTCCAGAAAGGAACATCTGCAGGAACTAGGCAGAACACAGACCTATGTTAAGTCATCTCAGGTTTAATTTGTAGCTAACCATTCTTCAAAGAGATTTCTAACCACAGGAATCGTGTTTGCTCCAGGCCATACAGCAATGACGTAAGAGAACATTCATAAATACTAACAGTTTAGGAAAAAGATTTGTTAAGCTGTGGCATGTTGCAGTCTGTATTTTTAAAAAATTCCTGCAGCGTGTTCTGATAGGAATATGCCATTATCCCAACTTCAGCTTCCACTCAGGGATAGTTTAGTTTAAGACAGAGTTCTGTGGGCTAATTCTTGCTGAAAATAAAGCCTGCATTGGCAGTCTTGCACGTTGGATCTCCATTCTATGAAAGGGACAACTTTATAACAGGACTTCCAGTGTATCAGTCTATTCTGTCTCCACCGCTACTGTCCCTTAACCAGTCACCCTCTTTGGCACTTGCCACCCTAGCTAGAGACATCAGCCATTCGGTGGTCTTGCCTCAGGAGCTGCCCAGATGTTTTTAATAAGAAGCCAAGACTTACAGCTGCAGTCAATTTGAGCCTTAAAGGAAACACTCTCTTTTTTACTTCTTCCTTCCCTTCCTCCCATGTCATGCAAGATGGAACATCTCAAGAAGTTAGGAAGAGTAGTCTTGCTACCCACATAGATCTCTGCCAACTTCTCAGGAAGGGGCGAGGAACATGGTGTAAAGCGAACAGGGTGGGTAGGATACAGCTTAGGAAGACACAGAGATATCCTCTAAGGAAGAGCAAGATTTGTGTATTCAGGAAAGAAAAATAGAAGCCATCAGAAAAAAATCATATGGGGAGGTATTTTCCCGGGCATGCACCAACTTGTTATCCCTATACTTCAGCAAGAGTGACGCAGAGGGATGGATGCAGAAGGAGACCAATGCTACGATTCTGGAATTAGAGCGTGGGAAAGGCCAGACCCAAGATCCTGGTTACAGGGGAATGTGCTCGGGAAAGGAAGATTGAAGCAAACACAAAACTAAAGTTCTGCAAGGGAGGGTGGGAATAAATGCAAACTGGGGGGAGGTAGTTTCTGGATGTGGAAGTCTGAAAACCTCTATAAAAGACCCCCACATATAAAGATCACAAAAGTCAAACCGTATTAAACCTGGAGGAAAACTGGCCATTGTGATAAAATATAGGAAAGATTTCATTCAAGGCTTAACCACACACACCCCCCCCCTTCTTATAACAGCAAGCTGGGTAAACATGACCCACTCTTTCCCATTATTATTTTTTTTAATCAACCTTTTCTCTTACTTAACCTAAATTTAGCGGGCATCTGTTTCCCAATTTGTTACAAACAAAATCTGTGACATTTGCTGTCTTTTTTTTTTCTTTCCTTTTCGGCCTTTTTTTGTACACGCACAGTAGGGAAACACTTTGAAGTGGGAATCGTTTTCGTTTTTCACATTGCTGGACAGATGCTTTGTAACCAGTCCCACCCCACCCTATGAGAGGGAAAAGAAAAGAAAAAGGGGAGGAAGGGAAGAAGAATAAGGAAAAAAGAAACAGGTTCCCCTTTCCTTCCGGATTCATCTTGCTAAAAATCTCCAAATAAAATATAACTACTACATGGAGTTTTAGAAAGCCCACTGAAGGTAGTGAGCAAAAGAGAGGGTGTTTTTTTAATGGAGAAAGTTGGAAACAAATCTGACTCGGTCTTCTGAATTCTGGCAAAATCTTAAAGATACTGCCTACCCTTTAACCTGAGATCTCCCTACAGTTTTTTTTTTAAAGAGAGGATTGGGATTATGCAATGGCAACAAAAAAAAAAACATTCTGCAGATGCCCAGAGGTACTTTCAACCCATGTTCAACCCATGATACTCAAGGTTTGCATTTCGCTCTCTGGCCACAAGGAGGCATGCTTGGCTAGTATGTGGTAAAATGGAGTTAGGAGGTCTAACAATTGTTGCTGTGTGTGGTTTAAATCATTTCCGACTTATATAAACCCTCAGGAATTTAACATGGGATTTTCTTGGAAAGATTTGCTCAAAGGGATTTTGCCACTGCCTGCCTCTGAGGCTGAGAAAGTGTGACTTGCTCAAGGTCACCCAGTGGTTTCACTTGGCTGGTCTCCCGGAGGTCTAGTCGGACATCCAAACCACTAACACCCCACTGGCTCCTACTTGAGCCTTTTTCATTCATTGGCTGGCATTCCGTTGGTTAATCCCAATTAGAGTAGATGCATTCAATCAACTGTTGAATGGTGAGTCAAAACACAGACAATCTAATGGATTCAACGGCCCTACATGCTAGCCCAGAGCTACTCAAAGTGGTAATACATGAGCCAATTCCAGTAAACAAGTCATTCGCTGCAATACCCTGTTGAGTTTCCAAAAGACAAAGAAACAGGTATTGCCGACGGGCACAAATATGCTACCAGTCCTTGCAACATTGGAGGAAACAAATGCTGGTCCCCTTCACATCAAAATACTTGAGATACACCATGCTAGCCAATTCAGGCTGGTCACGTAGTATACTTGACAGCAGTGGTTCCCAAACTTTGGTCCTCCAGATACTTTGGAGTTCAGCTCCCAGAATTCCTAACTGTTGACCAAGCTGGCTGGGGCTTCTGGAGCAAAACATCTGGAGTACCAAAGTTTGGGGATCACTGCTTTGCAGAGAAATGCAGCCAATCCTGGTTTTCGAATGAGAATGTAGGTCTAACCCTCCAGTTTCCAGACATCCTAGACATCCAGATACCCTGGTTTTAGAAACACTTAGAGTTTATATTCTACATCTGTGCAGTTGGAGTGTTCATCTCCTTTTCTGTTCAAGCATGGTTTATTGAGTACTATAGTACACAAGTACATCAAGGAGGAAAGCTTTATTCCCATCTATCTCATCCTGTATTGAACCGACATTTTTATACGTCCAGAATGTTTCCCTCAAGTGTGATTCCCCATCTTCTGCCTCTACTATTCCAACCACCTCAGGATGCTTCTGAATGAGGAGATAAAGGAAGGGTGGGTTGACAAAGGTAGAGATGGGGGCCTATGATCCTCCAGCTAATGGCGGCCGGTGGTTTCAACATTGATGGGGCAATTAATATCCTCTGAATTCTCATCTGAATGTTAAAGGATTGGTCCAAAATGTTGAGCCCCATCCTAAAAATAGGCCCAGCACCCTGGATATTTTCTTTAAAGTTGAGGTTAAAACCCCAACTCAAATCACTGCCCCATTGACATGAGTCACCAGTTGCTGTCTTCTCCAACTCCTATCATTCCTGAACATAGATAATGTTGGTTTGGAGAAATGGGAATTGGAGTCCAATTACTTAGCCTTCATTCACACTGCAGAATAAATAAAAGGTTGACAACACTAACTGTTGTGGCTCAATGGTATGAACCCTAGGATTTGCAGGGTCTTACTCCAGCTCTTGTGATCACTCTTCCTGCCCCTGGTTTACCTTCACCACAGGATGTCCTCCAGGAGCAGCCTTCACTGCGCCCCTGCTGCCCTCCGTCTCATAATGGGCTCGGTGGTGAGTACGGGGCTGCACTTCAATCTTCAGTTCATACTGTTCGTATTGACTGGGGAGAGGCCAATCCAGAGGTGGGAGAGCAGAAGACCTGAAGAATGTACAAAGAGGATGATGCAAATCATTTAGACATTGAATGTGATCTTGCTAAGCCTCCCTGACCATTCCTACCCAAAATGACAGGATGCAGAGACATGGACTGCATCTGCATTCCAGAAAAAAATGCAGTTTGACACCACTTTAACGGCCATGACTTAATGCTATGGAATTCTGGGATTTGTAGTTTCGTGAGATATTTAGCCTTCTCTACCAGAGAGAGCTCTGGTGCCACAACAAACTGCAAAATTTAAGGTGGTTTAGAATGGGGGGGGGGGATAGTCAGAAATTCACAAATGAAAAATTAAAAAGTGATTGTTGCTGTTGTATGCCTTCAAGTTGTTTCTGACTTATGGTAACCCTAAGGCCTAAACTCTTGGCAGATTTCTTCAGTGAGGGTTTGCCACTGTTATCCTCTGAGGCTGAGAGAATATGACTTGTCCAAGGTCACCCAATGTGTTTCAATGGCTGGACTGGAATTCAAACCTTCGTCTGCAGAGTCATAGTCCAGGGCTCAAACCACTACACTACGTTGGCTGTCAAGAACCAAGCTAGATCAGATCAAAGACTTAGGACTTTATTACGTGAGCCTGGTATAATGAAATTACAGCAGGTTAATAGCATCTTTAGCCAGTGTTTATCACTTGGCATCATGTCTCTCCTGGTGCTGCTTTGCACTTCAGTCACTGAAGGAGTGCACCTATTCATTGATGGGAAAACCCTATCAATGGCTCTAAATATTCTGCTTTTCCATTACTGCCTCTGGTGCAGCAATTCTGATATTCTGTCAGTCACATGGCCTGTGAGTGGGCATGGTTCGTCTCCTCTCCCCGATCCCCTTGCTATTCCCAAGCAGGCTGAGATGGTTTTTTACTCTGTTTTCCTTTTCGTTTCTATATATTCATTTTAAAATCATCTTGCCACAATTGTGCAATCATGGCAAAAATAAAAATAATTATTAATAAAACTAAAAAAGTCAAAAGCACACATGCACTGGGCATGACATATACCAAGAGAAAGACAGCGTTAGCATGTTGGTGCAGAAGAGTGAACATGAGACCATGGATCATCACCAAAGCAGCATAATATCACAATTGCAGAGAAGTGTGACTGTGATTGTTTTCAAACCATATGTGTTACATCAAAGTTTGGCCCTCTGCACACCTCCTCTTTTCTGATATCAAATCAATTTCAAAAGGATGTTTTAGGCAGGTAGTCAAGGGCACCTCCAGTGCAGGAAACCAGCTATGTCATATAAGGACTTATGTGATCATATTTGGAGATCTTGCTGGCTCAGCATGGGGAAGGACAAGGCACTTAGACAAGGATGGCTCAATCAAGATGTGAATTTTCATAATCCCTTCACTGATAGGAGCGGTGATGAATGATAGACCTGATGCTTACATAAAATTCAAGATTCCCTCCTTCTGGGAGTGAGACTCCTTTGTCCAGGGACATTTAACAGTGATTCCCCAGCCATTTACAGACTTCCAGTTCTATTATTCCCTGCTGGAAACTACCCTGGGATATGTTTTGCCCTACAAGTATACCTGCGTAGGCACTACCAATTTGGTCTTGTTTTGAGGTCAGACAGACACTCTGTCAGGATCTCAGCTGACTCCTCAGCAACTGCTGAGCCACTTCATTTCACAGAACCCCCCAACTAGAACCTCTGCTTATGAAATCGGTATAGTATCACCTTATGAAAACCTGAAAGGCCCTATCTGCTACCACTTTTTATATCATTAGCTCTTGAATGTGTGTGTGCTTTTGCATGAAAGTCGATTTACCTTTGTTGTTATGAATAGAACTACGTTTGGACCTTGCATTCTGGAGATCTGTTTCTCAGAACTGGTACAGTATACACAGGCTTGATCCCTGCTTTTAGCTGCCCAAAGCCCTCTCAGCAGCTTTACTTGAGCTAATAAAATTTGCCCTTTTAAATATTGGTTAAATATCCTCTGGGACCCTGGCATTTTGGGGAACACATGTTCCCATTCGCATTAATAATACAATTGCTCCAGGTGTGGTAAAGTTCACCATACATTTTTTATATATATATATAAAGTAGCCAAAAAGATGCTCCTGGTCTCAGCTTGACTTTATTCCCAGCTCTTATTGATTCAAGGAGGCTTTTTAATTTTAGCCATCATGGCTAAGAACCATGGCTAGATCTCAGAGTGTTTCAGTTAATGCTAACACAATACCATTAACTGGCAAAGAATTTATCTATTAACGTTATAATGATAAGGGACATATTCAAAATGAATCCCCATTCTCAAAATATGAGAGCTTCAAGCTAAAATATTCTGGTCTCACCCTTTTATCTTTGGTCCTGTCTACCACTAGAATATTGGTAGTGACCTATAAAGCCCTCTGCAACCCAGATCCAAATTATTTGAATAGTCATATATCCTCCTTTACAAACTTGCTCATGTTTTTAAATCTGAATGGGAAGCCCTTCTCTGTGTCCCACCAGCCTTTAAGGTGCATCTGGTGGGAACCCAGGAGAGGGCCTTATCGGTGGCAGCCCCCAACTGGTCCATCTCTACTCTTTTTTATAGATACATAAAGATTCTTCTTTTCTGGAATTTTTATGTAACTCTTTTTAATCTGTATCCTGTTTTTATTGTTGTAATCCGCTTGAATTCCTTGAGATTAAGCAGAATAGATATTATTATTATTATTATTATTACAGCAACTGCTCATACAAGGCCTGTCCCAACTAAATAATGTGTATTTGTTGTTGTTGCTGTACTCAGTGTGTTTTTTTAAATATAATTTATGCTTTTAATTGATTTCATTGTTTTTTTAAATAGTTTAGTGGTTTGATCGTTGGACTATGACTCTAGAGAAGATAATTCAAATGTCTGCTTGGTCATGAAATGTACTGGGTGACCCTGGGCAAGTCACACTCTTTCAGCCTCAGGGGATGGCAATGGTAAACCCTCTCTGAAGAAAACTACAAAGAAAACCCTGTGATGGTTTCCCTTAGGGTCACTGTAAGTCAACCACTTTTTAACTTTTCTGTTTGTGAATTTTTGACTGTTTTTCCCCCCATAAACCACCTTGAACTTCAAACTGGGGAAATGTTGGGATGAGGATGATAGAACACAGCTCTCTAAAACTCTTCTGAACCTAAATGTGGCATTCCCTACCTGTACTTTTGATTGGGATGTGCAGAGCACAGCTATCCACCTGTTGTTGTGTTGGAATGTCCATAATCCTTCACCACTGGCTATGCTAGCTAGGAATGTGGGAGCTGCAGTCCAAAATTGGGAATGCTGCACTTTGTCCACCTTGTTTTAGACCTGTGTCTCATAACTGCTTCATCTCCTGATCACCTGTTCTCTTCTGCATCTTTTCTAATTTGGTAGTATCCATTTCAATTTCAATATTGTGCTCAGTTGTTTTTGTTGTTTAAAAAGACACACAAATATCATAGACTTAATCTTTAAAAGCTGCTACTGTACAACACTGTCTTGTGAATCCCTAGATATGGAGGGCCGACCGTAATGCTGACAATGAATTTTGGAGTTGCAAATGGAGTTGGGGTGGCAAAAGTGAGAGGCAGAAAAGCTGCCCCAAACTGAAAGGTCATCTTGAAGCGGATCCACCACCATGCAAGAGGAATTCTTCCAACCCAGTTGGTTACCTTAACAGGGAAGGAGCTATGGCATGTTTATGCCAGCTCCCACCCCCACCCTGGTCCCCACCTCCCTCCCCAGCACGCCTGCAGAGCCAGGGTCTGGGATGTGTAACTGGAGACACCAGCCCTTCTGCCTGGGCTGGCTTGACAAGTTGTTTTTATACAACAGAACTTCTGGCAGCCAGACCAAAGAGTGGAAAGTGCAGCTGGCAAATTCAGACCGGCTGGCTTAGAAGGTGGGTGGAAGAATAGAGATCCAAGCCTCTGCCTTCCTCCCCAGGAACTCCACTGCTGTCAGGCAAGGCATAGAGCAAAGGAGTGGGGCTGAAATGCTGCCTTGGAAGAAGGACTTTGGACGCTGGATCTGCGCACAAGCTAGTACTTAGGTGCACTGTGCCTTCCAGTCACTTCCGACCTATGGCAACCCTAAGGCAAACTGATTATGGGGTTTTCTTGGCAGGTTTCTTGAGAGGGGGGTTGCCCTTGCCATCCTCTGAGGGTGAGAGAGTGTGACTTCCCCCAAGATCACCCAGTGGGTTTCCATGATCAATTAGAGATACAAACCCTGGCCTCCTGAGTCATCATCCAACACTCAGACCACAACACCATACTGGGAGTCTAAACATGAAATTCATCTATATTTCATATACACTTTATACACGTAGCCTAAAGGCTATTTTATACACAATATTTGTTGTGTATACCATACAAATGGTCACTGTTGTTATCGTTGTGTGCCTTCAGGTCATTTCCAACTTATGCCAACCCTAAGGCAAATCTATCATGAGATCTTATTGGCAAGTTTCTTCAGAGGGGGGTTGCCATAGCCATCCTCTGAAGCTAAGAGACTATGACTTGCCCAAGTTCACCCAATAGGTTTCATGGCTGAACTGGGAATTGAATCCTGATTTCCAGAGTCATAGTCTAATGTTCAAACCACTATGTCACACTGGCTCTCATAGGGGAGAAGAAATGGAATAAGCAGGAATTTCTACAGATTGGAAAGTTATTTTTTTTAAAAAAAGGAATTCCCTTCCCATGACAGGTTGAGTCTTGCTTATCTGAAATGCTTGGGACCAGAAATGTTTTGGAGTTTGGAGTTTTTCAGATTTTGGAATATTTGCATATACATAATGAGATAACTTGGAGATGGGGTTGTGTGCCTTCATGTCATTTCTGTCTTATGGCAATCCTAAAGTGAACCTATCACAGCAGTTTCTTGGCAAGTTTCTTCAGTGGGGGTTTGCCATTACCATCCTCTGAAGCTGAGAAAGTGTCACTTGATCAAGGTCACCCAATCACCCTTGCTGAGATTCAAATCATGGCCTCCAGAGTCATAGTCCAACATTCAAACCACTACAACCCAAGTCTAAACATGAAATTAATTTATATTTCATATATACATAGCCTGAGTGCAATTTTATACACACTATTTTTAATAATTTCGTGTATGAAATAAAGTACATGTAAAGCAAAGGTGTCACTATCTCAGCCACCCATGTGGAATATTTGGAATATTTTGGATTCTGGATAAGGGAGACTCAACATGTACAGGTAGACCTACTTCAGTTAATGAAGTAGATATGTCCCTGGGCATTGTTTCTTTAGTAGAAAATTTGGGGCCAGAGACATAAATAACATAGAGACAAGAGGAATAGGGTATTACACCACAGGCGTACAAAAAGGACAGTTCGATGGGTTTTGGCACATTTTTAAATTTAACACGAACCATATTCAGAGGTAAAATGAAAAGAAAAGAAAAAACAGATCAAGTTAAGGTAAGCCTTGTGTATGTAAACCAAAACATTTTTGAACCTTCTAGAGGGTACTTGAAAGCTTCTTCCAAAATGCATCCAAGGATGATTTCTGATAGATCAATTGTGATTCTAGAATACCCTTATTTTTTTGTTTGTTTTATTTTTTTGTTTTTGTGGGGGGGGGGTGCAACTTTAAAACACTCAGTAAAGTCTTCCTTCCTCCATTTCATCCACTGAGGCTGCATCTGCACTGCAGAAATAATCCAGGTTGAAACCATTTTAACTCCCATGGCTCAATGCTATGGAATTCTGGAAAATGTAGCTTGTTGTGGCATTAGTGCTCTCTGACAGAGAAGGCTAAATATCTCACAAAACCACAATTCTCAGAATTCCATGCAATTGAGCCATGGCAATTAAAGTGATGTTAACCTGGATTACTTCTGCAGTGCAGATGCAGCCTGAATGTCATCAGCAGGAAGTGGTGTAACCCAGTTCTCCCACTAATGTGGGAGACTGGCATTTTCCCCTCTCATGTGCCAGGGAGAGGCACCATATTTGTACTCAACGGCTACAATTCTTTCTTTTATGGAAATTCTCTACAGACCAGAGATTGGCTCACGGACCACCACCAGTCCAGAGACTAGCAGTGGTGTGGCCCCCAAAAGACTCCAGGGTTGAAACAATGACCCCTGGACCCACAAGAGTCACTTACCCCTGTGATACAGGGGACTGTGGCCAAGCTGGGGAAAGCAAACACTCAGTTGCAGACACATTTTCTTCCCATTGCTTATTCAACCAGTGGTAGAGTTGCTTTTGTAGCTGCACCCATTTTTGCCTCTAGTCATACCCACAATTGGAACTAGGGTGCTCAGTTGTCCCTTACTATAAGGGATGCCATTTATTCAAGTGCTGCAAAGCTTGTCCCTTATAGTACTGCCAAATGTCCCATCTGTTGTTGTTGTTGTGCGTCTTCAAGTCATTTCCAACTTACAATAACCCTAAGTTGAATCGATCATAGGATTTTCTTGGTACGTTTCTTCAGAGGGGGGTTGCCATTACCATCCACCAAGGCTGAGATAGTGTGATCTGTCCAAGATCACCCAACAGATTTCACTACTAAGCCAGAATTCAAATCCTAGTGTCTATTTGTAGTCCAATGCTCAAACCACAACACCATGCCAGCTCCCCATACTGAGGGATATTCCCTATTTGAGGGTTTTACTTTTATATAGACATATTTTGGGATGTGACACCTTCATGAAGGCAGAAATGTGTATCAAATGTAATTTATGAATGTCCAAAATATGTTAATTTTACAGAGAAATGCAAGGCTTAACTTAACTGAAATCATTGCAGGTGGAGTCTCCCTTTTGAGGAATTTCAAAATCTGAAATATTCCAAAATTCAAAAGTGTCCACATTGGGTGGCTGAGATAGTGACACTTTTGCTTTCTGATGGTTCGAAGTACACAAACATTGTTTAATATGCAAAATTATTTAAAATATTGGGTATAAAATTACCTTCAAGCTATGGGTATAAGGTGTATAGGAAACAAATAAATTTCATGCTTAGACTTGGGTCCCATCTCCAAGACATCACATTATGCATACGCAAATATTCCAAAATCTCAAAAACACCAAATTCTAAAACACTTCTGATCCCAAGCATTTCGGATAACCTGGCAGCTCTAACTGGAACACAGGCTCCAGAAAGTTTTAACTGTGGCCACTCAGACCTTCAGAGGGAAAATGTTCCACAGATGGTCAGTTTATTTATTTCATTTTAAAGAAAAGGGCATTGTGGTTATTAACCCACTATCAACACTGAATCTATGGAGGACAGATCTATATATGACTATAAACTTAGAAAGCCAAAATCTGTGCATTCCTGTTGACTTTAAAAAAAAACTGTATGTAAGCTACTCTGTTCAACTTTAGATGAAAGAAAATTATGAAAATCTATTAGACTGAAACTTCACACCAACTTCCACCTATTACAGGGATGAGGAAAAGCCTGCCTACATGTGAAACAGGCATTCTTTAGGAAGGCTGAAAATTTCTTCATCTGTTGTTTCTGAGCACTGATGGGAGATAAGATGGTTTTTAAAGGCCAGGAAGTTGTTGCATAGAACTAAGCAGTGCTTTTGCAAGCCTGAAAGCCGGTCACTCCAGAACAGATATGCAGATGACTGAGCTGTGTATGCTTGATGGTCTCCACAAATTGGTAGACAAGAGAGTGGGAGAATAATCAGTCCAGAGGAATTGGGAATTTGCAAATCACAACTGGAATCTGCAATTAAAATGCTGGAATGTGCCCTCCAACACGCTTCTCAGAATTTAGCCTGCTGTCTGAAACAATCCCCCTAGACATGTGGGAATAACCATCAGAAAAAGGGATATTCCTATCATGCCTTACATTAGCATCTCCCAGGGGTTTCTGATTGCTCTCGCAAGGCCTTGCCACCAGACATTGTTCTGATTCCCAATGCTCACTTCACAGGTGAGAATCAGGTGGCTGTCCAGATGATTCTGCCCTGATATTTCCAGAATTCTTCACCACTGGGTGTACTGGTTAGGATTGCTGGGAGCTGCAGTGCCACAACATCCACAGGGCCTTGTGATTCCCCCACATGGCTTACATTCCTAAGGAGAAATTTTTCGGCAATTTTTTCAACCTTTCTCTATAAGGGGGAGGTACAGTCAGCCATCCATATCCATGGATCTTTTTATCCATGGATTCAAGCATCCTCCGTTTGAAAATATTTTTAAAATATATAGATTCCAAAAAAGCAAACCTTGATTTTGCCATTTTATTACAAGTTTAAAAGTTAGACTGTTACTCTGGGGATCAGGGTTTAATTCCCTTCTCAGCCACAAAACCCACTGGGCAAGTCACACACACTCTCAACCTCAGAGGATGGTAATGCCAAACCCTCTCTGAAGAAACTTGCCAAGAAAACCTTGTGATAGGTTCATCTTTGGTTCACTATAAGTTGGAAATGATTTGAAGGCAAACAACAGATGCATGCACACCTGTGCATTGCATTTAATGGGACTAGAGCATCCATGGATGTCCTGGAACTAAAACCAGTAGAGACCAAGGGCCCACCTTACTGCTTACCTGAATATGGGGCTGTGGCCTCCAATACGAGCCTTAGACCAGGCTAATGGCGAAGGTACAGCAAGGTAATCCATCCCTTCTTTCCGGGCCACTCCAAGTCCAAATCCGGTTCCTCCATCCTCTCCATTACAACTCCCTTCATCTTTCCGGGTCAGGGCCACTGTCTGCTCCGTTGAAGTCTTCCGAGCTTTTTGGGGTATGCTCTCCACCAGTCGGGTTCCATTAGAGTTGAAGGTGGCTGCATCGCCACTTGACTCCACAGATTCTCCTGGGACTTCCTCACCAAGGCTGCCTCTCCGGGACAGGCATGGAGATGCAGAGGAGTGTGTTTCAGAGCTGGAGTAGCGCCGCTTGCCACAAGGTGAAGCCGGCCGAGGGCCCAGAAGCATCCATCCATCCTCTGCTCCCCGGCTTGGAGAGTAGTTGACCCCATAGCCTGGCCAAGTTTCATCAGCAGATGACCACGGTTTAGGAGATCCTCGTGGAGAACCCAAAGGAGAACTGAGGGCAAAGCGGGCAGCTGCTTCATTTAGCTCATGCTCCACATCATCTCCAGCGGGGGCCTCATCGTCTGAAAAAAAGCTCCAGGGGGAGACACTACCACTGCTGGCTGGACTTGGTGTGAAGAAACCAGATGATGGAGATGTTTCCCGGTAGCCTCCAAAAGCCTCCAAGAGGAGATAATCTCGAGGGGAAGAGTCCCAGTCATCTTCTTCACCCCGTCGACTTGGGGAAATGGTCGTGATCTGGATGCTGGGGCACTCCAACACCCGAGATCCTCCTAGACGTACCCTCCGGGCTGGCTGGCTCTCAAAAGTGTCACCGTCCAAGTCAGCTGGACGGGGAGGAGGAGAATGCATGCCAGCACGGTTCCCACCAAGATGCAGTGGGCATGGGATGTTTAGAGGAGAGGCATAGGGTGGCGGGTCTCCCAGAGTAAGTGAACAATAGACAGGGAGGTTGTCCGCCTCCAGGTCTGGAAAAGAAGACGGAAGCATAGAATGAGCATCACTATGTTAGATTAAATCCATTTCTGTATCCTCTCTAACAACAACTAGCAGGCAGGATGGTGAAGCTGGGCTTAATGTAATCTTAGGGTGAATCTACACTGTAGAAACAATGCAGTTTGACACCACTTTAAGTACTGTCACTCCATCCTATAGAATCCTGGGATTTGTACTTCTACAGGATCTTCAGCCTTCTCTGCCAAAGAGAGCTGGTGTTTCACAAAGCTACAAATTCTTAGATGCTGTAGGATGGAGCCGTGGCAGTTAAAGCGGTGTCAAAACACATCATTTCTACTGTGTAGATGCACTCTTGGTTATGTACTTCTCTTTTGTAACAGAAAGATGTTCTATTATAATAATCTAAAAAGACATCTGTTGCAAATTTAAAGGCTTTTTTTAATTGTCCTAATACTGGCTGCTGCCACACTACATGATTAATGCAGCTGGACTCTACTTTAGCTGTCATGATTCCATCCTATGGAATCCTGGGATTTGTAGTTTTCTGTGGCACCATAGAAGGCTGACAGAGGACTAAATACTTCACAAAAATCCCAAAATTCTAAAGCATTGAGCCATGGCAGTTAAAGTGGTGTCAAAATGCTACATAGTCAACACTAAAATGAGAAGGATATAGGGAAGAGAAGAGAGGCACATCACCTTCTCATACTTTACACGTAGGGCCGCACTTGGGTTAGATAGAAAGTGATTATTAAATGTCAGAGTTAACCAGACAAAAAAGCTGTATAAGTGAAAGCTACATCACTCTTCCATATGGCAAGCAAAGGTGAGAAGCTAAAAATGAGAACCTGCATCCACAGGTAGAACACATAGAAATATTTGATACTTATTAAAGATGGATGTCTTTGGGGAAAAGAAATGGGG
This sequence comes from Urosaurus nigricauda, assembly GCA_034509955.1. Lineage (NCBI taxonomy): Eukaryota > Metazoa > Chordata > Lepidosauria > Squamata > Phrynosomatidae > Urosaurus > Urosaurus nigricauda. Next base: position 7,974,991 of record JAOEGL010000006.1, read on the forward strand.
AAGGGGATAGAGAAAGAATAAAATGTACACATGGGTATGGGATTATATAAAGTAAAGAGGCATCCACACTGCAGAAGTAATCCAGTTTGCCACCACTTTAACTGTCAAGGCTCAGTGCTATGGAATTTTGAAAATTGTAGTTTGTGGTAGCACCAGAGCTTTCTGAGAGAGAATGCTAAATATTTTACAAAACTACAAATCCGAGAATTTCATAGCCTTAAACAGTGACAGTTAAAGTGGTGTCAAACTGAATTATTTCTGCAGTGCAGAGGCAGCTTGAACATCCCATGAAGAGTGAAACCCAAGCAGTGGAGGGAGGATAAAGGGAGGACACTTTGTTCACCATCTTCACCATCAATTTTATTTATATGCCACCTTTTCCTCAAAACTGGAACTACAAATTAAAATGACTATGTTATAGTTAAACACATCTAAAAAGGTCAATATTAAAAGAGAACTAAAGAATAGTCAGTTGTCCATATCCACGGATTCTGTGTCTACAGATTTAACCATCCTTGGCTTGGAAATTTTTTTAAAACATAAAAAAGCAAAACTTGATTTTGCAATTTTATAAAAGGGACCCCATTTTACTACCCCTCGTTTGTATACATTACGAGATAATAATGTGAGGATTCCTGGATTTTGATATCCACAGGGGGTCCTGGAAACCAAATGCCAGGGCCCACTGAATAACAATATTACAGTGATCTAAAATATACACTTTAAATGGATCAAAAGCAGTTCAAAACCAGCACTCTCTGAATTGACTATTCTCAGCTGGCAGTGGTTGAATATTGTTAGATCTATGTTCTATCACCACTATCATGCCCAATATGTGAACGGAAGTTTGTGAATGGGACTGAGCCTGGGTGATCAAATTGAATCACTAGAAGAATGAGATGGGAAGGACATCTATTTCACATGATGAACCTTGGAAGGATCCAGCTTTTGCATGCTCTGCTTTTTCTCCATGTCAGAAAACGCACACATAGAGCTGGGGAAACTGACGCCTGTCAGATGGATATAAATAGTAGGTTTCATTTTTTAAAAACCCACCCACAGCGCACATACAACACATGTCAAATGAAGAAAGCAGAGATTCATTCTCCTGGAACAAACAAATGTTTGGATCAACATGAAGAAAAGAAGACAGGCACAGAGACTGAAGTTGCTTTATTCCCTCCTCTCTTCCTCCAGTTCCTACAACCTGCTCACCCCCAGATTCCTATTTCTAATGTGCAATTTTTCAACTGTCTCAAACTGGCAGAGACAATCCTGATTAATCCTCTGCCATCCCACTTCTTCAGCTTCTTTTAAAATGTCCTAGTTTCTATTTCCTCCTCCCGCTTTGTCCTCAGCTTACTTGAATTCCTGAAAACTGAGTTCAAAGTGCAAACGCCGTTTGTATTCAATAAGTTCAGTGGGAAGAAAGAAGGCAGAATCTTTCCCTTCACAATAGGCTCAGACAAAAGCAAACTGCTGCAGCGTCTCCTAGTTTGTATGTTCTTCCCCATTAATAACTTTTGCCATTTTGACCACCCTCTGAGGTTACTTGGCCCAAGAAGATCAGGGAAATATTGGCGGGTATGCCATTAGGGGCCACTTTTCTGACCATACTTCTAAACACATGTGATATTTATATGGCTACAATATAATTTTGGGGAAATTATGGGGGGAAAGGTGCTGAGAACATGTAGCAGGTAAAGAAAGGAAGGAGATCACCAGGCTATGTTTCCCATCTTATAGTGAAAAGCAAGTGCCAGTACGGCAGAGTGGTTTGAGTGTGGCCTATGACTCTGGTAACCAGAGTTCAATTCCACGCTCAACCATGAAAACCCACTGAGTGATTTTCGCAAGTTACACTCTCTCAGCCTTGGCAAACCTCCTCTGAACCAATCTTGCCAAGAAAACCCCATGATAAATTTGCCGTAGGGCCACCACGTATTAGAAATGAAGGCACCAACCACAACAATAGCAGAAAGCATTGAGAGACACTAAGGCCACAAACAGTGTTGCATTTGTGGCTGAAGTTAGAACCAAACCCAAGACAACGTAGTTTGGAATTGGTCTGATAATTCAAAGGAGTGGTTTGGGTTTGGATTTCAGCACCCATTGCTAGAAAAAAGAGGAGTTGAAATCCCCACTTCCATTCCTTGTCATGGTCAGGTGATGCGTTGTAGTGGTTAGAGATGCCTTTCCCTCTTCCTAGAACCTTTAAGATATGTAGGACTACAGCTCCCATCACCCAATGCTTGGCTGGAGGGGGATCGGGGTTGTCCTTGAAAATAACTGGAGGGCATCAGATTGAAGGCTTGTGCCAGACTAAGGTATTATAAACTTCCTATAAATAAAATGAAGACATCAATCTGCATTATTTCGGCAGTGCAGATGCATCCTCAGTTTGCCTTGAATTAGCTGGGGGGGGGAGCAGGATGTGCATGTTAAGGCCATAAATAGCAACCAATAACAAATGCCTTTTGCTCCCTGGGGTCAGAGAATTTGTAACTCCCTGGGTGGGAGAATTTGTAACTTTATGGAATGGGAGAATCTGTAACACTTAGTGGGGGAAGAATCTGTAAGTCTACAGGGTGGGAGAATTTGTAACTCCATGGGGTGGGAGAATTTGTAAATCTACAGGGTGGGAGAATCTGTAACTCTAAAGAGTGGGAGAATCTGTAACCCCATGGGGTGGGAGAACTTGTATCTCTACAGGGAGGGAGAACTAACTCCATGGGGTGGAAGAATTTGTAACTCTACACAGTAGTAGTACTTGTACACCCGGGATGGGAGAACGTGTAAATCCCCAGGGTGGGGGAATTTGTACCTCTATTGGGTGAGAGAATCTGTAACTCTTTGGGGTGTGAGAACTGGTAACTCCACAAGGTGGGAGAATTGGTAACTCCACCAGGTGGGAGACTCTGTAACCCAGCTGCAAGGGGGTTGCAATTCCCATCACCCTGGATGTCCCTGATGAAAGCTGAACTAAAACATCCAGAAAGCACTAATGCGGCTGCGGTGCCTTGCGTGAGGAAGGGGAAGGCCACCTTCTCTCCATTCCGGCCTCGTGCTTCCAACTGGCATCCTTCCTCATCCCAGTAAGGGGGAGCTGGTGGGGATGGGGGGCAGGAAGAAGGCCAGGACCCCCCTCCCTCCCCACATCTTCCAGAGGAATACTTTTGGACAACATTTTGGCAAGGGAAGAGGGGTTTAGAAAACTTCCCCCGACCTTGGCCCAGGCCTTTCGAGGCCTCCACCCTGCTTTGTGGGCCAGAGACAACCCCAGGATGGAGTTAGGGGGTGGAGGAGAGGAAGAAAAAGGGGGGAAAGCGAGACCGCCAGGGAGGGGCAGCCATCTGAACCCAATTATAGGGCCATTTCCCAAAGCCCCAGGCTCCACTGGCAGAGACCCCCGTTGCTGAGGAAACCTGGCATCCCAGCCAAAAAGGCAAAAAGGAAAAATTGCACTGTTGCAAGAAGCTAGTTGGAACCGTATGGGGGGAGAGGGACATAGGGGGAGGCATCTCCCCTTCCCCACTTGCTGCCATTTCTTTTTTCACTCCTCCCCCCCCTTTTCCATCTCTGCTTCCTTCTTGCTGAGGATTTGGAGGCCTTGGATGGAGGCCAGCCTTGGTGGAAGGACTAAATGCAATGGGATCCCCCCCTTCCCCACAACTCCTTTCAGCCCCCATCTGGATTTCATTTGAACCAGACATTGCCTGCCCAGAGACAGTGTGACCTTTCTGGTTGGAAAAAAACAGACCCAAATTTCCTACCTCCACCTCTAAGGCGGGTTGGCACTGCCAGCTTCCTCCCAGAAGTGCCCTGAGCCAAACTGAGGAGATCTCTTTGGGGTGCACAGGCTCAGATTTAAGGGAAGCCCCCTATTCTTTGCCCAGCCACGTCCACACAAAACCAGAAACTGTACAGAGATCTCCAGAGAAGGCTGGAAAGTGTCAAGGAAATTTGTAACTGGGGGAAATCTGTAACTGTAAATGCCCAAAATACAAATTTCATCTCAAGGGCAGAAAAAGAAAGTCAGCTAAAGAAAGAAAAAGAAAATATATAGTACTTTCTTTGCCACTGTTTTTTCCCACCTACCCACTCCTGGCTCCCATTCTCGTTTTTCAAAGATTTGAGTGGAAATCCATGTCACGCAAGCCACATTTTTTTTCCATTTTGGAAAGCAAAGCCTGGCTTTCCAAACGTGATATTTGGAGTTTTCTGTTCTTTTTCTGACGGATCCGACACAGCGAGGGTTTGGCCCTCCATGGCTCACATCCCAATAAAATTGTTAAAGGTGCCGCAACACTCTGTTGCAGCAGCAAAACCAGCCCAAATAAAATCCTTGTTGCAAATTCTTCTAGAATAAATTGGGGGTGGGAGTGGAATAGTTTGGATTTTAAACAGAGAGAGAGAGAGAGAAAATGTCAGAATAAATGTTTCCTATACAACAACTTTAAAAAAGCAGGAGAAGATGGAGCCGGTATAGTGTAGTGGTTGGAGCATTGGACTAACACTCTGGAGACCAGGGTTCAAATCCTGGCTCAGCCATGCAAACCCAGTGGGTGACCTTGTGCAAGTCACACACTCTTGGCCTCAGAGGATGGGAATGGCAAACCCCTTCCGATGAAACTAGCCAAGAAACCCCCATGACAGGATCACCGTAAGTCAGAAATGACTTGAAGGCAAACAACACATACACAACGAGAAGAGAAGATGCTTTGGAAAATTCAAACCTTTCTCCAAATCCTGATGATGAGCAAGGAAACCGTTGTGATTTGGATGCTTGTCTGTAAAAACATAACTTTGGTTGCGATTTGAGCACTGTAGATACCTTATGTTTCCATCAAGTAATTGAATTGTAGAGTCTTAGCATTGAAAGGGACCTCACGGGTCATCTAGTTCAACCCCCTGCCAGATGCACATACTTAAAGCACTCCTGAAAGATCCCCATCCAATCTGTGTGTAAAGATCTAGAAAACTAGAGATTCCAGCACTCTCTCAACAACCTACTCCACTGTTGAACAGCTCTTACAGTAAAAGTTTTTCCTAATATTTAGATGGAATCTCTTGTAATATAAACCTATTGGTTCATTTTCTAATCTCTGGAGCAGATTAGTTCTGATCATTGTTGTGTACCTTCAAGTCGTTTCTGACTTAGGGCAATCCTAAAGTGAACCTATCATGGGGCTTTCTTGAAAAGATTTGTTCAGAGAAGGCTTACCATTGCCAATCACACTCTCTCAGAGGAAAGCAAAGATCACCTAATAGATTTCCATGGCTGAACTGGGATTCAAACCTTGGTCTCTAGAATTGCAGTCCAAAGCTCAAATCATGTTGGCTCTCCGAGATCTGGGACTATCTAACCACAATCTAAAATGCCGCACCACTTTCGGACACGTGTGAACAACAGTAATGAAGTTTTGAATGTCGACGCCTGCTTCACAAAGCATTTAAATGTCCTGGAAAAGCTGCCAGTGTAGTATAATAGCCTATTTGCAAAATTTTGCATCACCAGTGTAAGACCTGCTGTTCCTCTCCACAACTCACCATTATCACTACCTACTTTCCATATAAACCAAGAATTCTGGGAGGCAGAGAGCCAAAGTATTTTCTCTCTTGACACACTCAAGATATTTTACAACAACCCTGTAGAGTAGGCAAGGAATAAACCACGAGAGACCATGCAGCCAAAGCTTAATAGCTCATGGATTGCCCAAACCCAACCAACGAGTTTGTAGCAAAGTTATTTGAACCTGAGAGACTTGTAGTCTCCACTCACAACCATTACACAACATGACTTCTCTCTTTATATGCAATGAGTTTTATCAGTCCTTAGGAATCTCAGCTTATGAAGTTCTGTCTGACCGAGACCTAATTGTTGGTTGTATTTGTTGTGTTTTTTAATTGTGTTCTGTATTTTTAACGTGTTGCACCCTGCCTCGAGCCTTAAGTAGAGGTGGAAAAGAAATAAAATTTCTTATTAATTATTATTATTATTACCACCCTCCTGCCTCTTTTTGGGTGTCTATATCCCCCTATCGAAGTGCAAGATGCCTATGAAACGCTCCTCTTGTTCACTTTTTCTTGCACATACACACACACATATACACCAAGCTAGGAGGAAACACAACACCCATCTTTACAAAACGGCTGCAAGCATCAATTAGCCATCAGCGTGGGTTGTGTACCATTTCAGGTTTCAACTCCGCACACAGACAGACACATGTTGTGTAGGAAGATGGGAGTGTTCATACCAACATGCCTTCCCAACCCAGGCTGACCAGATGTCCTCCTTTTCCAGGATATGTCCTCCATCCATTTCAACCTTCTCTCCAGGAGGAATTCCCTTCATTTTGAGCAGGACTAAAAGGCTTGCATTGATATTTCCAGGAGGGTTTGGAATGTCCTCCATTCTTCTTCGGTGCCCTACTTTTTGCACCACCGCCTTGTCCTCCTTTGCAGTTAGGACATCTGGTCACCCTGTTCCTTATCAAATAAGAAAGAAGGGAGACACAATTTTTCTAGTTGTATACAAGATCACCAACCACTGTGTACAGATATAGGAAAGCAAGGGTGGCTAGTGGTTTTAGGGTTGGACTAGCATTCTGGAGGCCAGGGTTCAAATCCCGGCTCAACCATGGCAACTGGCTCAGCAAGTCACACTCTCAGCCTCAGAGGTTGGCAATGGCAAACCCCCTTTGAACAAATTTGCCAAACAAGCTAGAGAAGGTGGCTGAGGATAAAATTTCCAAGAGAAAAAGCAGTTGGTCGTGGCTTGAGTCTTTAGCTATGACTCTGGAAAGCAGGGTTCAAATCCTGGCTCGGCCATGGGAATCCACTGGGTGACTTTGAGGAAGTCACACTCTCTCAACCTCAGAGGATAGCAATTGCAAATGAAGAAGCTTGCCAACTGGAGAGGCAGGATTTCCAAAACAGCCAACAAAGAATCTTGTTGTGTTTAGCTACGACTCTGGAGACCAGGGTTCGAATCCCTGCACGGCCATGGGACCTTGGGCAAGTCACACTCTCTCAGCCTCAGAGGGAGGCAAAGGCAAACCCCCTCTGACCAAAGCCTATTAAGAAAACTCTATAAGGGTCCGTTTTACATTGGCAAAAAGAGGTGTTTTGAAGGCTGCTTGAAAACCCAGCTTTTACATTATAAAATGGGAAAGTGTGCCATGAAAACACTATTTTGGAGTTTTAAGGGAGAAGAAGTGCCTTTAAAAAGGAGCTGGCCCATTTTACATTGGCAAAAAGAGGTGTGTTGAAGGCTGCATGAAAGCCCAGCCTTTAGATGAGAAAAATGGAAAGTGTGCCATGAAAACACTATTTTGGAGTTTTAAGGGAGAAGAAGTGCCTTTAAAAAGTAGTTTGATTTCCCCACTACTTTTTTAAAAAGGGTGCAGCATTGCTGGCCCGTTTTACACGGGCAAAAAAAGGCGCTTTTAGGGCTAAAAAGCCCGCATTTAGGGTTAGGGAGGGCGTAGCCTTTACACCCTCCCTAAGCCTAAAATGCATGGACGCCGCCATTTAAAGATGGCGGCGTCTACACGGTGGCGCCGTACAAGCGTCATCACGTGCGCAGCGTTTTGATGCGCTGCGCACGTTTTGACGCTCTGGCGGCGCGGGAGGGCGCCAATCGCGCCCTTCCCGCGCCGCAAAAAAAGAGCTCGATCCCGGAGCTCTTTTTTGCGGCGGGTCGTTGCGGCGGGATAAGGCCTCTGGGGCTGCCCGTGTGGCAGCCTAGGCCTCATCTCGCCGCTAGAAGGGGCGAGTTTGGACCGCCCCTTTTAGCCAATGTAAAAAGCACCCCTATTGCATCTAAAGGCTAAGGTGTAGTTGAACGGTTAAATGGGGCTCTGTATCTTTAAAGCGCCCATTTAAAGGCAGCGATACAAGTGCGGAGGGAGGGAAGGTGCCAAGACAAGAAGAGACCTTCAGAGCCCGGCCAGAGTGCGCCTGCACCTTCCTTCACCTCCTCCCTTTGGTTGAGAGAGTGTGACTTCTAGGGAGACAGCAGGGCACTGGAGGCGCTCAGCCAGACCAGGGCAAGCTGGCAAGAGGAGGAGGAGAAGGGGAGGGACCTGGAGCACCTCCGCTGCCCTGCTTCCCTGCAAGTCACACTCTCTCAGCCAAAGGGAGGAGGAAGGCAGCGGGGAAGGAGGGAGGGAGGGAAGGAGCCAGGAAGAGACCCCCAGAGCCTGGCCAGAGCACGCCTGCCCCTCCTGCTTCCTCTTCAAAAAGAAGGCTGGAAAAGTAGGACGTGTCCTGGCAAAGGAGGACGTGCCTGGTCAACTTGGAAAAGGGGGGCCTCTGCTCAAGAATGGAGGACATATGGGAATCCCTCCTGGACAGAGGGCTGAAACCTCAAGACAACTCAATATAATGCTGTGACAGAACACAGACTACAACTCCCATGAGCCTTTGCTACCATTTCCCAAGATGCCTTAATTTGCAACAGAAAGCCGACCAGTATGTTCACATGTGATGAATTCTTTCGTATTGACTCTGCATTTTCTTTTTGTGTAGATGCTCTCTTGTCTTGTGTGTGATGAGCTTGTGCGTAATCACGTGCATTTCCGAACTGACCTCACTTTCTCCCTCTTTCGGAATGGTCCTGTACTCCCCCATGTGATAAGCTCCGACTGTATGGTGTACCTGCGCAATTGCTCAATTCGCAGCCAGCAAGGGAAAAAAATGTTTAAAGCGCGGCTAAAAGCCACGTTCCTTGCCGCCCATGTAGCTGCTCCACCTGTGTTTGTAGCGTTTTGACAGCTTCCCATGTAGTTGCTGAGCCACAGAAAAAACCTCAGTCTAGCTGCCCTGTACTTTTTAAATGCACACCTGGGGCTTGCTGTCTAGCTGCTAAGCATTAAGGAAAGTGCAACTTCATGTCACACTTTCTTGCCAATGTAAAAAGCACCAAGGGGATCATCTTAAAGTTGGTAACGACTTGAAGGCACACAACAAGGAATTACCTGATCAGAGAGAGATGCAAAAAAAAAAGCCAAACCCTCTCTGAACAAACCTTGCAAGAAAACCCTGGCACACCCACAACCATCAGACCCACAAAAATTGTGTTGGACTTTCAAGGCACACTTCCCAAATCAGAAAAAAAATTACCTTCCAAGGGGACCCCCATGGCTGGAGTGGTGTCTTTCTCTTCCTCTCCAAAGATGAGCTTGAACTCTAAGTCTTCATCTTCACAATTTGCAGCACCCATTGCAAGTTTGAATGTCTTTTCTTCTTCTTTTTCCTCCAAAAAAAAAAGGGGGGGTGGATGGGACTTAATAGGGTCCCCACCCTTTAAAAAAATTAGAAATTGGGGGATCAGAAGGAGGGGAGAAAAACTCTCCCCTCCTTTCACTCCAATCCCTTCTTCTCCCCCTGAATTTTCCCCCCCAAAAAATTATGTATATTTAAATCGAAGTTGGGTGGAAACTTTTTTTCCCCTTCCCAAACAAACTTTTCCCTCCCCTCCCAGGACTCCCCTCCCTCCCACTTTCTTCCTCCCTCCTGATTGGCTGGGATGGGACTTAAAAGGGTAAGCCACGCCCCCAAATGTCAGATTAAGCCCCGCCCATTAAAGGAGGGAGGGGAAGAAAGAATGCAGCCTGAGCTGTTCTTCTAAATCAACCTGGCTCTCCCCTCCTTTGCTGAGCGTTCCAATGGAACAGTCTACCTGGATCCTGATTGGGTGAGGTGGGGCTCAAAGCTCCGCCCACTTCTGGCTGGGTCTATATAAAGGTTGGGATGCTGCTGCAGCAGCAGTAGCCAGATGTTGATGATGAAGGCAGAGTGTCTGGGGTGCTGGAATTGCAAAGAGGCTGCTGTTAAATCTGCTTATAGGTTCTGTGCAGAATGAGTTAGGTTTCCTAAATTCCTAAAAGTGGACAAGGCACTGCAAGGTGTCAGGTGTTCCAGCAAAGTGTGAGACATTACCAAATATAAGCTAAATAAATGTAAAAAGTAAATGTAAAAAAAAAAAAATTAAGACATTAAAAACTAAAAAAAAAAAAACTGTAAAAAATGTAAAAATGTAAATTAAAATAATGTAAGACATTACCAAATTAAAGCTTTAAAAAGTAAAGGTAAAAAAGTTAAAAGAAAAAAGAAAAAAGGCATTACCAAATAAAAGGTAAAAAACATAAAATGTAAAAATGTAAATGTAAAAAAGGTAAGACATTAAAAGCTTAAAAATGTAAAAAATGTAAATTAATGTAAGACATTACCAAATAAAAGCTTAATAAAGTAAAAAATTTAAAGGTAAAAGAGTAGAAAAAAGAAAGGCATTACCAAATAAAAGCTAAAAAACATAAAATGTAAAAATGTAAAAAAGGGTAAGACATTAAAAGCTAAAAAATGTAAAAAAATGTAAATTAAAATAATGTAATACATTACAAAATAAAAGATACAGTAAATGTAAAAAATGTAAAGGTAAAGAGTAAGGCATTACCAAATAAAAGCTAAAAACTGTTTAAAAATGTAAAATGTAAAAATGTAAATGTAATAAATGGTAAGACATTAAAAGCTAAAAATGTAAAATGTAAAATAAAATAATGTAAGACAATACCAAATAAAAGCTAAAAAATGTAAAACGTCAAAATGTAAATGTAAAAAATGTATGACATTACCAAATAAAAGCTTTAATATGTTAAAAATGTAAATGTAAAAAAAAAATGTAAGACATTACCAAATAAGTTTTTTTAAAAAAAAACCTTATATGTCAATTCATGCTGCTTAGTCCTGCTCAAAAACGGAGGACGTTTTGGAGTTCCTTCTGGGCAGAATGTTAGAATGGTGGACATGTCCTGGAAAAGGAGGATATCTGGTCACCTTGACTATAATTCCCATCCTGGTCATGTGTTCTGGGATGATGGCGTTTGTAGTCCAAAACATCTGGAAAGGCAGCTGTCTGGGCATTTTGAAATTCCTCCTGGACAGAAGGTTGGAATGGAGGACATGTCCTGGAAAAGGTCTGGTCACCCTGGTTGTGGGGTGCTGAAGCAATGTTCCTCCATGCAGGGTTTCATATTTCCATCTAGGGCAGGAGTAGGGTGATGGTGAAAGAGGAGAAGGAAAAGTATGCCCAGGTATGGCAAAAAGTTTTTGATCATTGGGTTTTATGACCAAAAGTGGGAAGTGAACCATGGTCCCCAGAGTCATAGTCCAACAGCCACAAAACCACGCTGGTTCAGGGAAGGATGTATCAGTTGAATAAATAAAATTGTATGATGTTAAAAATGAAGAAGGGGCTGAAAAATGAGTAAAATGCAGTTAAGTGTACGTTAAAAGTTGACTGCGTGGTAATTGTTTTAGGATGGAAAGAGATAGCAACTTGGGAAATGGTCAAGGTGGATTAAAAAAAAAAAAGAATTTTTATTGCTTGATTTTCTTAGCCCAAGAAAATTAAATGACATGGGGCTGGTTGACGAAAGAAAGCATGGTGCTTGAATTGGGAAATTTTTATAGAAAATGTTTACGAGGAGAAGGGGTATAAAGAAGTAAATAAAGTAATTAAACCCATGACCCACATTTTTCAAGAAGGTTTCCAATTTAGTAGGAACATTTCTGACCTCTGGAAAGCTGTTGGCAGGGAGGAAAAAGGAATAATGTGTAATTTTTAAAGTAATATTATGCAATATCATGTATTGAAGAATTAAAGCAATAAATCATTTTTTTAAAAAAAAAAATGATGGCCACCAGATCAGACACATTCATGGAATAAATGGCTAACACTGCCATAAGATATGACTTGTGATCATTCTCTCATTATCAGTTTCTGGGGAACACTATGAGTACAACAAAGCTCATGTCGTCCTGGACTAAATAGACTTTTGGTTTGATCCAATTCAGCTCTTTTAATTGGAAATCTCATAAAAGAGAGTGCCAACAGTTTTAAACAACACTACTCATTCTTCCCAAGTGTTGAAAGACTCTGGGCTATCACAGAAAGGTTCAGTTTTCCTTGGACAGATGCTGCATCTACACTGTAGGATTAATGCAACTTGACACTGCTTTAGCTGCCATGACTCAGTGCTATGGAATTCTGGGATTTGTAGCTTGGTGAGAGATTTAGCCTTTTCAAATACAGAGCTCTGGTGCCACAACAAACTACAAAACCCAAGATTCCATAGCATGGAGCCATGGCAGTTAAAGTATGGCTGCAGGCATGCCTTGAACAGGTTGACTCAGCCTTCCATCCTTTCGTAGGTCAGTAAAATGAGTATCCAGCTTGTTGTGGGCAAGTGGTTTACAGACTCAACTACTTAGGGAGTGCTTAGTTCACTATGAAGCAGTATAGAAATGTAAATGCTATTGAACCTGCTTTGAATACATGTGCATCATCGACTCCATCTTTATTCACAGCGCTGACACGTGTGAGCAACCACACTCGCAGAGATCCGGTTTTAATTTAAAAACAGTGTGAACAATTGAACCGGAATGCATGAGTGCAATTATTTGCATAGTTGTGCTAACAAAAACAATGTCTGAATAGCCCCTCTGTCTGTCATTCTCTAAATTCGACGTTGGCATAAAACATTTCATGGACCCTTCCCACCAGCTCCTATCAGTATCGCCTTCCGAAACGGAAGGAGAGCAAAGATTTCCAGGCAATGAAGAAAAATATCCCAAGTCATTAGGGGTCTTTGACATTCTTCTTTTAAATCCCTCCTGACCTATTCATCTGTTAATACACCCTACAGAATCCTTAGGAATGTTCTTTGTACTAATGTTACTCATACATCGCAATTCCAATATATAGCCCTGAATTTAGTGCTAACAATTGTGATGTGAACAACTAGCAAAATTAAAATTAAATTACAGTATCATACACAGCCTAAATACCTTTGCATATACGTAGTTTTATGTGGTTAAAGTGGAAATTTGGTAAAATGTGATGTTTTCAAAGAAAATTTAAAAGGAATAAAAATTTTACTTTTTTTAAAAAAAATTAAAAATTTTGGAAACGTCTGAAATTTTAAATTTTACTTTAAAAAAAAGTCTAGGCTTCTCCTTTTTCTTCCCACTGAGCCTTAACCCAACTCACCCCATCTCTTACAACATTTTAAACAGAACTATGCAAATGCCACAGCCTGATTCTGCCCATATGTAGATGTTTGAAGAACAGTGGTGTCACTCCCATAGGGTGCCACCTGGTGCAGTCTGCACCCCTCTGCCACTGAGCAGAAATGGTACCATTTGCAGCTTCTCTGCCCACCTTGCCTGCAGTCCTTTGCTTTGAGGAAGGATGCTCCAGAACAAGGCTTACCAATACTTCACCCTCTGGGGAGCTATGTGCCTGGTGTTTTCTCTGTTGCAACCCATGCAGGAAAGTGGATGACGTGTTTCTCTAGAGCTTGCCACCAGTGACCCACTCTGGGGAGCCAGGCTGGCCCCTTTTGTAATGTGGCATTTGCCGCAGCAGGGAGACAGACAGTGGGACTCTCCAAAGAGCCAGTCTGGCTATGCCGCACTTGACACAGACAGAAAGCAGTCAGCCTTTTTCTCTGGAAGAGAAGGAGGGGTGTCTAGACTCCTTGGAGACCTCATCCAGCTGTTCCTGAGCTTCTGAGAAGCCACCAGAGTGATGGAGGACTTCCTGGTGAGGAGGGACATTTTACCACCACTCAGGTTCTTCTGCCTGAGGCAGGATCGTTGCCTTGCCTTACTTTGGCATGCATCCATAGTGTAGAAACAATGCAGTTTGACACCACTGGAACTGCCATGGCCCTATCCTACAGAATCCTGGGATCTGTAGTTTCGAGAGGTACCAACACTCTTTGACAGACCTTGTGAAACTACCATACGGTGGAGATGTGGGAGGTCTTCAAGTCCTATCCAACTTATGGCCACCCTAATGCAAACCTGTCACAGGGTTTGCTTGGCAAAATTTGTTCAGAGGATGGAGCTACAACACTTAAAATGGTGTCAAACAGCATTATTTTACAGTGTAGATGCATCTACACTGTAAATTATGTAAAGTAGCATTGAAGCATTAGCTTGAGCTTCAAGTACCAACATTCCCATTATGAATTTTGTTTCAGGCTTCTTTCGTGTACCAAATTCTGGGTGCTTCACTAGAAAAATCTGCCATCTTGTGATGCAGTTGGGTTTTTCATCCCACCCCACTGAAAACCTTGAGGCTGCATTGTATTGTTGGTGAGGATTACAGAATCAGGAATGTGCATCAATTTTCCACGAAAGAATGGATTTATTTATTTATGGCGATTCTAGGCCACAAAGAGTCTGGAGCCGACAAACAATAAAAACAATTAAAACAGTGCAATGATACATTTTAACATTTTAAAAACACATTAAAATACTCTTTTAAAAGTTTTGAAAAGCAGTTCCAAAGACAGTCCTAAAATACAATTTTAAAACAGTTAAAACAGAGCAATTCCAAACATTAAAGCCAAACAATAAAGGCCTGTCTGTGCACCAGAGGTTCAACAGAATCTGGGTCTACATTGCAAAATTAATGTGGTTTGACAGAACTTTAACTGACATGGGTTAGTGTTCTGAAATTCTGAGATTTGCAGTTTCATGGGAGACTTAGCCATCTCTGTCAGATGCAAATCCCAGGATTCCATAGGATGAAACAAACTACAAATCCCAGGATTCCATAAGATGAAACAAGGACACTTAAAGTGGTGTCAAACTACATTAATTTTGCAGTGTGACAGCAGCCAGAGATGGAGCATAACTTTCTTGGGTGAGGAGTTCCAAAGTCAGGATCATGCTACAGAGAAAACTCTATTACATGTATATACCAACATGAGATACTGGGACATACAATAGTGCATGAGTATAGTCACTGTTCTGTCTTAAGAGGTGTAGTGTACATATACTTAGAGGTGGAAGTGGTATCAACCTCAAAGTTTCCAGACAACTTGATTGAGGATGGGTTTGAAAAAGAGCCTGGGAATATCCCTTGCCTCTTTAATGAGAAATGAGGTGGCAGTAAGAGCACAGATCACTGACATAGCTGCATCCTCACTGCAGAAATAACCCAGTTTGACTCCACTTTAGTTGCCATGGCTCAGTGGTATGGAGTTCTGCCTGCTACCTAGATGCCATCTCATTCGGTAGCTGCCCCCGTTGATCATGCACACAGTTGCACCTGGGACCCTCCACAGGTATGGGGCATCAGAGCAGAGGTGTGCCCAGTAAAACACTGGCAGTGTACAATCTTGCCCCCTTCACCCCATGCCCTGCCTTGGACTGTCTGGTGTATGTTGTACTTATAGCCATTGGAGGTGACACCCTTTCACTTTTTTGCCGCCCGAACCGCTGGGTCTATCCTATTAAAATGTGCACCTGCACTGGTGCATTTATATGCCGCTTTAGGGTTAGGGTTAGGATGAAGTGCTCCCTTGGGCCGAGTCTCGCAACAGGGTGTTTATAGTCACAGTCAAAGGGGCTCATTTTCCAGGCTAGAGCTGTTTATTCCCACTTCTTTTCCAGTCTGGCTTTTCCTCCTTTAGACCTGCCACAGCATGTGTCATCTAAATGCCACACATCCAAAGCAGCCTGAAACCACTTCTTCTGCCCCGTTTGAGGCCTATGACTCTGCAGACCAGGGCTTGAATCCCAGATCAGCCATGTAAGCCCACTGGGTCACCTTGGGCAAGTCACACACTCTCACCCTCAGAGGCTGACAATGGCAAGACCCCTCTGAAGAAGTGTGCCAAGAGAGCCCCATGATAGGGTCGCCAGAAGTCAGAAATAACTTGAAGACACACGACAAGAACGATAAAGGCCCCATGATAGTTTCACTTTAGGGTTGCCATAAGTTGGAAATGAATTCAAGGCACACAACAGCAATAAAGGCCTGGTCTTGTATGTACATGCATTGTGTTAAAGCCACTGAGGTTTTCCAAATGGCGACGAGTGAGATGCTCTTACCTGCCCCTGCTATTCCACTGTCTATACACAAAGACCTCCAGTTCTGCTGGCAATTCCTACCAATGCCTGCTGTCCAGGTTTCCCAGCACTACCAAACCCAAAGGGTTAACTGTCACCCCCCCATCCACAACCCGCCACAGTTTCTCCTTTCCATGGCCCACGAGGGAGAGTGACGCATGTGCCCTTTTTGCGAAAACAGAGCTCCATCCCAGGCCGAAGCACGCCTTCTCTTTCTTTTTCATTAACTTAATCAAAACCACCCGTCTTTTAGCATGCAGGGTTGTGGAGGCGGGATGTGGGCCTCCTTTGAAATCCTTTTCTGGGGGGGACCTGGGGGCTTGAGCCAGGCATTTGGGGTCTTTTGAAAACTTCATGGCTCCATCCCCAACCAGGATGTCTGAAGGACTCTCTCTTCTCTTTGGCCCAGCCAGCCGAACCTCAGTCTGCCCTTCCAACTCTCCCAATTTTCAGTGTCTCTTTCTGAGTCCAACATCTGTCTGGCTTCTCTGTTGTTTTTTTAAAGAACCATGTTGCCAGCAATCTGACATGGAAATTACTTCTCAGTAAGTCTCTCCCCACACACTCATTTTCCCCCCTTTTTTTCCTTTCCTTCCTTCTTTACAAGCCAGGCAATCCCAGGGCTTCCACCATGTGTCACATAAATAGATGGAAAGAAACAAAGATTTGCAGTATCTATATATAAAGATCATGGTCCATTGCTGAAAGAGGTCCATCTGTGGAATTGTGGACTACAGATTTCAAAGCCCCTGGCCTCTTGATCCCTCATTCTTTCCCCCAACACTTTTCCTTTGATCATGCCAGAAAGAAAAGTATGCACTGTCCCTCCTTCGCAACAGCCAAAGCAGTGTAACCCCCTATTTTATGTTACTTTCCCAAAATGTAAATCCCTTAAATTGGTCTTCCATTGATCTGTCCAATTTCCTGTAAATCAGGTTAAAACAAGGTC
Source organism: Urosaurus nigricauda (assembly GCA_034509955.1). Taxonomy (NCBI): domain Eukaryota; kingdom Metazoa; phylum Chordata; class Lepidosauria; order Squamata; family Phrynosomatidae; genus Urosaurus; species Urosaurus nigricauda. Next base: position 7,991,870 of record JAOEGL010000006.1, read on the forward strand.
TCATGCCCCTCTCTGCTACCTATCTTTCCTGCTTTGTAGATTTAGCTCTTCTTCCTTTGCTCCTTTCTTGTAGTTCCTTGTAAGGTTACCTTTACATGGAATTAATTACAATTAGGGACCCAAGCACCCCTTCGGAGTAGTTAGTTACTATAGTGGCATCACTACTTGTACTCGCAGGTAGTCATGTTGGCATTTTGGAAATTGCCTTTCACCAATTTCCACTGAGACCTGTTTAATTATTATTCAGGAGTTACAGGCTGCATCTGCACTGCAGAAATAATGCAGCTTGAAACCACATTAATTGTCATGGTTCCATCTTATGGAAATCAAGGAATTGTAGTTTGTTGTAGCACTAGGCTAAATGTCTCATAAAACTACAGTTTCCCAAAATTTCATAGCATTGAGCCATAGCGGTTATAAACAGTGATGTGATTATTTCTGCAGTGTGAATGCAGTGCTAGTCAAAATGTTAAAAGTACTCTAGCACTAGTTAAGCATGGGGGCTGTACTGACTGCCCAAAAAGGGCGGTCTGTCGCCGTACCTTTGAGCAGTGGATTGGCCCTAGAGGCTCCAATCTGCCGCTTCTCCAGGCCATGGGCAAGTGGCAAACTGCCTCTTCTCTGTGGCCTGAAGTGGGGTGCAGCAGGTGCCCTGGGCGCCTACTGCACCCCGCCATCCACAGCAGTCCCGAGGGGAGAAAGGTGCCACCACCATGGTCCCTTTCCCCTCGGGATTCTTGGCGCGGCTGTGTAAAGGCCATGCCAAAGACAAGCACCAAAAAAGGAGCTCCATTTTGGAGCTCCTTTTGGCACTGCTGAAAGGGCGCCCTAGTAGGCGCCCTCCAGAAGCACCATGATGTCAGGTGTGCACCACACTGTATAAATGTGGTGCGCGCCATGACATTATCATGGCGCGTGCATATGGACGGCGCCATTTTAAAATGGCACCGCCCATACATGTTGGGGTTAGGGAGCGTGCGGTTGCTGCACGCTCCCTAACCCTAATCACGGCGCCAGGGCACCTCTTCCTGCCCATCTGTTTTGGGCCATGGGGAACATTTTCTTTTAATGTTAACATTCTTCTTTCCATGGACTTGATCTCTGTTGACTATATTGATTCTGCTGTTCTGGGAGCAGTCACCATGTTTCTTGTCAGTGACCATCTTAGACTGGTGTCACACTGCAGAGTTAATGCAGTTTGTCACGTCTCCATCCTATGGAATCCTGGGATTTTTAGTTGGTAGTGGCAGGTACAAGTGCTCTCTGGCAAAACTGCAAATCCCAGAATTCCATAGTATTGAGTCATAGCAGTTAAAGTGGTGCCAAACTTCATTAATTCTGCAATGCAGATGCAGCCTTAACTGGGTCTGAGACAACACAGAGAAACAGGCATGGGGGGCAGGGGGGATTGGAAAGGACAGGAATATAACTCAGGACTTTCTGGGTTTTCCATTCTATCCAGATGAGCCCTAAGAGTGTAATACTAACTTACCAAGATGGCTGAAGGCTAGCAGTGCAGACAGTAGGCCAGCTGAAGCTAAACCGAATCCCCTCCCAGCCCAGGAATGTTGGAAATTGCTTAGGTCTACCTTGTCCCTGGCCTGACTTTTTGCTGGCATGGTGGTGGTGTCCCTGAACTGGAGGCGGTTTGGATCTGGGATAATCTAATTCCCTGGCTCCTGTCCTTTTCTGCACTTTGTTAAAGGTGCTTTGCACTGGATGATCCCAACTAATAAATCTGCCAGTTGATCTCTGAAATCAGTCAGCCAGCATAAGGGCAATTCATGTTGGATGCAAAGAGGCATCTGTGCTTGTATAGCGTGATTAGTGAGAGAGGGTTAGAATTCAAAACCACAACTGTGTTAGTCTGAAAATCAGTATGCAAAGGGATCATAAGCTTTCATAGACTACAGCCTTTTTCCTCAAATGAATCTGGTGGATGGAAAGCCCAGAGACACAGAAGTCTTCTTTTGTAGTCTTTTTGTTCAATGACCGCTGTTCCGAGATCCAAGATGGAATCCCCAGGAAGAGTGAAATATTCTGCAACCAGTTTTTGTATTTTCCTAATGGACTCTTTCACATGGAGTAAAGTCATGGGAGCATAACGGGATGCTCCTGTCACTATTGCTTGAAGATTGTCACATGACATCGCCATAATCGTGGAATTATCCTGTGAATAAAGAGTAATTTTAGTGTCGCTTTTCATTCATGGGAAAGAATGAAAAGCGACAGTAAAATTACTCTCAATTTGCAGGTGATTATGCTGTGATTACGGCGACATTGCGCAATATTGTCTGATAATCCTCAAGCAATTGCGTGATAGTAACGGGAACATCTGGCTATGCTACCATCACTTTTTGCCATGTGAAAGCGTCCCTAATATTTGAGTTATGTCTATTTATCCTCTGGTGCAGGGACCGGCCTGTTTGCCCAATATAGAATGCTGGAGAAGACTGTTGGCATATTGTGGACTTAATCACATTGGAGGATGAGCAAGTGAAAGTCTCTCTAATATTGTAGGTGATGTTATGAGGTGGCATTTCCTGACTAGCTGTGTGGGCATGTGTGAAAGAGGGGAGTCAAGATAACACTTGCCCTTTCTCTTTCCTTCCCTATATCTTTCTTTGGTCACCATACTTAAACCTTTTGCTTTCTTGTTACCTGCAAAGATCCCTTCCCCCTTCTCTCAAGAAGTTACTATGGGGCAAAACAGATGGGCAGGAAAAAGTGGCTTGAAGCTGCCTTTTCTGAAGCCACACTGAAACCCCACCAACCACACCAAAGTCTCCCAAGGCAGCTTGAGTGCTCATATCATGACCACATGACATGACTTCAAGCCAGGAAGAAGCAGAAAAAGCTGCTTCTTTTTGAAACGGCTTTTTCCTGCATAAGAACACTTTTCTGCTGGCTTCAAGGCTTGTGTCATCTAAACACCAAGCCAGCCTGAAAGCACTTCTTTTTGCCTGTCTGTTTAGCCCCCTGGTCTCTTTTGCAGTGTTGTATTCAAGTCTTTTACTCCATGTTTCAAGTCAAGTCTCTACCTTCAAGTCTCAAGTCAAATCTCAAATCATTATCCTTACAAGATATTTTCAAGTCAGGTCTCAGATATGGAGCCATCTTTAGGAAAGCTTTAGAAGAATCATTCTGCCTCGATCCTGTTGCCTAACACATTTGCTGTTCCTCTCCAAGAAACATTATATATGTATTCTGTTACTGAAACAAGACCAGCAAGTTGGTCACTAGAAATATTCAAGTCTCACGTTGAGTCGATGTATCATTTATTGCCAAGCTGAGTCCAAGTCAAGTCTTTGAAGCAACTTGAGTCTGACTTAAATCTGAATCAGGTCTACATCACTGCTCTTTTGTCTTGGAAGGGACTATACCTAGGGCTCCAACATCAATAATGGATGATAGCTTATACCCACACATGAGCACCAGTTTTCAGGGCCTCTTCTATCCAAATTTAGATCAACATCTTTTGCCTTTCTCAGTTCCTATCCTAAAATGGATCTTTTGAAACAATAAATGAACAGTCCTCCCTCCATTTTCATGGACTTCAAATCCACGGTCTCAGTCCTTTGCAGACTGGCAAATGGAGAGGGTTAAAATGGCGTATGTGCCCATTCAAGCCAATAGGGCTTGAATATTTGCGAATTTCCATTTTCACGGGGGGTGGGGGGTCTGGAAAAGATCCCCTACGAAAATGGAGGGAGGACTGTACATTTTCCTTTTTCCCCTTACCTTACCAGAGCATCCTGAGTAATTCTCCCTGTTTATACCACAAGCTCATATTGCACTGACTCTGCTGCATTCTGTTTGCTATAGATACCAAATATTCCTACACCCCCTTCATTAAGAGTGACGGGCTTTCTATGGTGGGGGTCTCCCCTCCACTGAAGGTTTTGAAACAGAGTTTGAATGGCTAGCCTTGCTGCACTCTGCTTAATAAGTATGTTAGGTGCTTTCATGTCACCTGTCAACTTAAAACAACCCCAATTTCATAGGGATGACTTAGGCAAGCAATACTCAATAGGTGGTTTTGCCGGTTCCTTCCTCCGAAATATAGCCTACAGCACCTGGTATTCATTGGTGGTCTCCCATCCAAGTACTAGCTTCCAAGATCAGATGGAGTCTGGTGCCTTCAGGGTATTTAGGATGTCCTGTTTAACATCAAATATTCCTATAGTTTAAACACCAGAAGACCAATTCAACCAGCACAAGAGGCTTTTGCTGTTCCTAACCCCCTGAAGCCTCCACGGTTTGGAGTTAGGATTGCACTGTAAACAAAGCAACTGACTCATGCATTCACAACCTTGGTGTCCTGGCCACAAGGCTGCAAATTGTAATTAACGTAATTAATGTGGGTGTTGTTGCCGTTGTTGTTGTATTGCCATGGATGTCACCTTGAGCTCCTTGAGGGGGAAATGGGATACAAATGCGACCAAGCAAAAAGTATGTTTATGAGAGAAGTGTGTGTGGAGGGGTCACTTTTGGCATGCAGTCCCCAAAACAGCCTCCCCCATTGCCAGTCTGCCCAAACAAAACAAAAAACACAACCTCTGTTCTAATCCTTTTTGCTTGTGGAGATATTGGAGAGGAAAATGCCAGCAATGTTCTCTCTCCATTAGGATGCTGCTGTTGTTATGTGCCCTTTTAATTTGACTGTGATATATGGCAACCCTATCATGGGGTTTTCTTGTCGGGATGCATTCGATGGTTCTATGCTTTACGATTCTATGGCTTCATAAGGATGTCAGACAAAATGTATGTGATAGCAACAATTTTGCTGACAGAAAACCTACAGTAATATTCCACACCAGCTACTTTGTTATGTATGCATTACTAAGTAATACTTACTGGCCCAACTAGGAGTTGAGTATGTTTAGCCTGGAGAAGAGAAGGTTAAAAGGTGACATAATAGCTGTGTTTAAATATTTGAGAGGCTGTTATACTGAAGAAAAAGCAAGCTTGTTTTCTGTTGCTCCAGGGACAAGGTCATGGAGCAATGGATTCAAGCTATATGAAAAGAGATTTCACCTAAACATTAGAAAGAACTTCCTGACAATCAGAGCTATTTGACAGTGGAAAAGGCTGCCTCGGAGTGTGGTGACATCTCCCTCTTTGGAGGTTTTTAATCAGAGGTTAGATGGCCATCTATCAGGCGTTCTTTTATTGTACCCTCTTGCATGGCAAAGGGTTAGACTGGATAATAACCCTTGGGGTCCCTTCTGTCTGCATCAGTGTTTGGCTTAAAATAAAACATAGTTTTGGACTACAGTTCCCAGAATCCTCAGCCAAGGTGTCCATTAGAGCTGTAATCAAAACGTTAGCATCTCCAAGCTCGGGTAACTGTGGATGTACAGGTAGTCTTTTTAATTTCCCATAATGCCCCACAGCAACAATCAGTAGGGATATTCAAATGCATTTTTATAGGTGTTGGATCCATATCATATGGCATAATCTCAGCTACTCAATAATGCTTGGACCCATAGTTGATTCTGGTCTTGGGTGCTAATTGGAGCTCAACACAGCTCAGTCTTAGGTTCTGTGTTTCATAGCATAGTTTGAAAGGCCCATTCAACCTGCCTCCATTAAAAATGTCCACACAAAGAATATCTTGCAATGCACAGAATGAGTTAACATGGAGATTCTTCTCCTGAAGGTATGAAGTCTGAAATAGAATGAATAGTTGCTGCTGTTAACTGTATCGTTTACATTCAGGCGCAGATAATTAACTGCAGACTGTCCCCTTAACTCCATCCAACCCAACCTCTGTCTCTTACCATCGGCCTAGAGCAGACTTGTGTTAGGAACCTTGCCAACAGTCTGTATATATGACTGTTAATAAACCATTTAGGCTACCCCACACCTGCGCAAGTCCAAATTTAGTAATGAGATGTTTAGACGACGACACTGATGTTTCTCATTTTGCTTGTTAACCACGTAATAGGAGCACTGCCACCAAAATGGAGACACAAACAGAAACACATATGGGCAGAAAAAGAGGTTGATAATTAATTTTATTTTTTTAGTCTTGTATGAGAGAATGTAAAAATGTGGGTTGAATCCAGGATTTTGCAGGTTTTCTGGGATAAATGGCAACCCTATGTTGATAGGAATTCATTGTGATGCATGAGTGGCAACTCTCTGCCCCAATAGTTGGCAACCTTGTATAAAATCCCTTTTAATAGAATTTTAGAAACAGTGAAATAAGAGTGTGTGTTCATGCATAGAGATGGGTAGAAAGAGGCTAAAATCCAAAGAGAGAAGAGCTAGTATACTTTTTCCAATACTAGCTCTTCTCTCTTTAGATCTTAGCCTCTTTCTACCCATCTCTGTGCATGAACACATATTCTTATTTCACAGTTGATAAAATTCTATTAAAACTGTAGTCAGTCAGCTCTTTCCAAGAAGCTCACAAGGAAAGTATGAAGATAATAATCCTACTTTCCTACCTGGCCATGCAGCAATGGCTATTCAGCAATACAATGTCTCTGAACAGGGAAGTTTCACATAAATATCATGGGAGCCTAATAACCATTGGTAGTCATCACTTTGCCATGGGATAGTCAGTGTGGTTTAGTGGTTTGAGAATTGGACTAGTACTGTGGAGACCAAGTTTTGAATCCTCACTCAGTCACGTAACCCCATTGGCTGATCTTGGTCAAGTCACACTCTCTCAGCCTTCTTTCTTACCCAGAAAACCCTATGATAGGTTTTCCTTTGGGTCACCATAAGTTGGAAATGACTTGAAGGCACAAAACAACAACTGCACCATGACTTAAACTCTAGGAAGGAGTAAATCATCATGCTAGGAAACACTAACCCAGAGCATGTATGAAATGCATCTCATGCTTCCAGAATGATTTGATGTCTATTACAGATGAAGCTGAAGTTGTGAAGAACTCTTTGTTTTAGAAAAATGAGGAGGAAAGTAGAAAAGATGCATTGCAGAGAGGAAACAAAGCAAACCTGCACCCCACCCACTAATGCACTCTGTTTTATTTAGATGAGCAGTATCCTTTCCACTCACATTGTTTTAAAACAGCCTCAAACACAATTGACAGAGCTTATGCCAAAGGATCAAGTGCATGATGACCAGAGAAAGAATCAAATTAAATCTAGCTGGCAAAACCATGTCAGACTATTTCTTGTCTATGAAAATGCTATGAAATTTATGGGATCACCATTAATCAACAGGTGACTTGAAGGAACATGTGTGCACATGCACAAATGCACACATCTATAAGAAATTCTAAATTCAGTAATCTCAACCCATTAGAACAGGTTAGGCTAGCCAGTGTTGGGAGAAGGGAGCCTGAAAAACAAGCTTGATAACCTTCATCCAACCAGATGTTGTGGGACTACAGAGCCCATCATCCCTGAACACTGGCCATAATGGTAAAAAGCTGATGGGAGCTGGAGTCCAACTACATCTAGGGCCTTATTCCCACTACATTTTAAACTAGTTTGTAAACCAGTCCGAAGTGGTTTAAATTACCCTTGTTTACATTTGAGCCAAATTGCTGAAGCGGTTTGGAGAGGGGGACCATGTGCTTGATCCATTTAACATGCTTCGTTTTGACTCTCATTTTTTTCCACATTTTTTTACAATAAATCAACTCAGTGCAAGTGTGAATGGGATGCAGATCAAAATCAATTTTTCTAATGACATGATCAGATGATCATCCGCTGAAGAAGGTCCTTTTGGAATCAAATCATTGGTCAATGTGAACAAGAAGTGGGTTATTTTACAAGAAAATACGATCAGGGCAAATGCAGTGTGACTCATGCTCCGCTGTCGAATGGATCTGTTGAGTTGGATCGCAAGATGATTTATTTGCAAGTGGGAATAAGGCCTAGAAGAGCCACAGATTTTCCCCACTTAAAACAACTAGGAAAAATGTCCCATCTTTCCTGATCGCTTATTCCTTGCTGCTCTCTAGTGGAAATGGTAGGGTATAGCTTTTCATCATGTATTCATTCACTTATGTATCAATACACTTCTTAGGAGTTATTCAAACAGTAAAAATAATTCCAGCAGAAAGTGGGTTGAATCTTTGCTGTTCACATGCATTCGGAATTCACCCAATGAAGGGTTGTTGTTGTTTTTTTTGGGGGGGGGGAGTTCAAAAAACACATTTAATCTATCTCAGGGTTTTGTCTTTTCCCCCTGAGTTTTCCTAAAAGATTCACACGTCAGCTGTGTGAATAACGGATGCAAATAGACCCAAGATAAACTGAGATAAAACTCTCCATGCTTTGAACATGTTTAAGAATATATCTGCATCATTGAGTCCATCTTTATTTGCAGCGCTGACGTGTGAGCAACAGAACTCACAGAAAACTGCATAGATCCAGTTCAGATTTTTAAATAGTGGGGTTTTTTTTTTCCTGATTTTTACTGAAAATGATGTGGAAGTATGGCAGTGGTGAACTTTAGGGACCTTATCAGATGTTGGAAATTGGAAGTATAATCTAATGGCAATCCGAATGCAATCATGGGATTTCACGTTATTGCGAATTAAAGTATCTCACGCAATTTCGGGCAAAAGGGAAGTCATTCCGAACGCAATCATGGGTTTTACGTTATTGCAAATTAAAGCATCTCACGCAATTTCGGGCAATGGGGGGGTCATTTTCGGGCAATGGGAAGTCATTCTGAACGCATTCCGAATGCAATTGGAATTCACATAAATTCGCTAAACTAGCGAATTCGTGTGAATTCGAATTGGCTCCAATTGGCTCCATTCGCAATAAAGAGAAATTCCTCCCATCTGATAAGGTCCTAGGGAATAAATGAAATAAAAGAATAAAATGTTTTAGTATTGTGAAAAGGAGGGGAAAAGGAATATATTATTAAGAAAGGAAGATACATTGTGCGAAGAAAATATGTTGACAATAAATACATTCATCCCTCCATATTAACTAGGGTTAGATGCACAGGACCCCCATGAATGTGGGAAAACCCTCTCTAGGACCTTCTAGGTCTTCCAGTGCAACTCTGTAGTCAACATCTGCCAGACATTGATCAGAGAATTCCGCTGGAGGAGCTACAAAGGCCTAGTGAAGTGTTCTCTCTAGGACTCTCTGGGTCCTTCAGAGCAATGGTTGGTTAAAGTTGACCACCAAGTTGCATTGGAGGACCTATATTTTCGTGGAGAGAACATATTAATAAAATCTGTGAATAATTAAATCTGCAAACGTCAAAGTCGCAAATGTGGAGGGATGAGTGTAGATATGGGTGTGAAAAGAAAACTGTATATACAGTGGGATGTTTATATGTATGTAAAAGCACAATACGTCTTACAAGTTTACAGATGCTTATTTCATAATCTATACAGGTAAAGCAAGATTACATAATAGAAGGAAACAATCAAATAGTTATAAATGAGATTAGTTATATAAAGAGACAACAAAAGCAGCATCTGTTGGGAAGTCATTGTTGTATGTGCACCCACACTACAGCAATTAATCTGGTTTGATACCACTTTAACTGCCATGGATCAATACTATGGCATTCTGGGAACTGTACTTTGTTGGGGCACCAGATCACAGTGATGCTGAAGCAGATTCTTTCTCCAGTGTGGATGTGGCCCCAGCCTCATTCATCATCCGGGTTGACGCCATTTTAACTGCCATGGCTCCATGCTGTATGGAATGTGGGGAATTGTAGTTTTGTGAGATATTTAGCCTTCTCTGTTACCAGCAAACTAAAAACCCCAGACTTCCCCAGCATGAAGTCAGGGCAGTTTAAAGTGGTACTAACCCAGATTATTTATGCGGTGCAGATGCAATTTATGCGGTGGAGATGGGAGTTCCTGCATGGCAGGGGGTTGGATTGGATGGCCCTTGTGGTCTCTTCCAACTCTATGATTCTATGGGTTTATCACACTAGAGGGCAAACAGGATTTAAACAGGAATTAAACAGGAATTAAACAGGAAATGCCCTATGTTAAATCATTAGGGGAAGGATGAAGGTTAAGGAATAATTGGATAAGTGGGGAAAAGAAAGTAGGAAAGGAGAGGAAGGATAGTCATTGCAAATTTTTATCATTTAGCTTTATGTGTAACCTTAAGATATTGATGATTGTATATTTGCTGTGGCTATAAGTTTGGTTGACTTTTTCAAACTGTGTCTCTCTTTTGTTGTTGTTGTTGTTATTGTTGTTTTTCTTTTCCAATTGAAACTAATAAATATGTTCTCAAAATTAGGAGAAGGCATGTAACTACACTAGTATTTAGAAAGATGTTCTCATTGGACTGCATGCAAAGGTAGCAGGAAAGCCCCTGCTTTCTTTCTTCCCTCCTCTTCCTCTTTTGCACCTTTTTCTATTTTTTTTCTCCACATCTCTCTTCTGATTGGCTGCTTTGCCATCCTTATGTGGCTTCTCATTGGCCCAGGCCTTCCTCCCCCATTAAAAAAAAGAGTGACTGACTAACTTCCTCAAACAACTGTGAGTTTTTCCATGAATGGGGGAAACCTTTTGTGTTTGCAGGGAAAAGGTAAGCTGCAAAGGGAGCCACCTCATTGCATGGATTATTTATTTATGTTTTGCATCCTCCAGGAAAGAGAAATGCAACATAGTCACCTTTGCAATGTATCTTTAGGTGGTCGAGGCTTGGAGTCTGCCAGAGCCTTTGCTCTTGGGACAGTAAGAGAAAGAGCATGTGCAGAGTGCTTTGGGGGGCTCAGAAAGCAAGATTTTTTTCTCTCTCTCTTTTTCCTCCCAGTGGGTTGTGGTTGAAATGGTTGTGATGGAGTCAGGATAACATCTAGGGAGGTCTAGCCTTTCCCCAGGCTGCTGCCTTTCCAGATGTGTTGGACTACAAACCCCATCATCCTAGTTGCCAGTATGGGAGTTAGAGTCAGGGTGGCCAGACCTCCTCCCTTTCCAGGACATGTCCTCCATTTCAATCTTCTGTCCAGGGGGAATTGCAAAATGCCCTCCATTTACAGCAGGACTAAGAAGCATGGATTTAGATTTATACGAGTGTTTTAGCTTTTATTTGGTCATGTCCTTCATTTTTCTTGACACTCCTGCATTTTGGGGTGCTTTGTCCTCCTCTGCAGTTATGACTGTTCTTCAACCTGAGTATAGTTCAACATGCCTTGGGGTGCATCTACACTGTAGAAATAATGCACTTTGACATTCCTTTTAAGTGCTATATCTCCATCCTACAGAGGGCAGGGATTTGTAGTTTCACAAGATCTCTAGCCTTTTGAGATCCAGCATGGTGTAGTGATTTGAGCATTGGAAGGAATTGTGGAGAACAGGGTTTGAATCCTGGCTCAGCCAATAAAAGCCAACGGGTGACCTCAGAGGATGGCAATGGCAAACCCCATCTGAAGAAACATGCCCCCAGAAAAACCCTGATAGGTTCTCCATGGACTCTTTCATACAAGGCTAAATTGGAAGTATAATTTAAGGTCAATTCGAATGCAATCATGGGTTTTATGTTATTGCAAATTAACTCTTCACATGCAAATTCGGGCAGGAGGGAAGCCAATTCGAATGCAATCATGGGTTTTACCTTATTGCGAATTAAAGCTTCGCATGCAAATTCGGGCAGGAGGGGGTTAATTTCGGGTAATGGGAAGTAATTTCGAACGGAGCAGGGGCTCATGTAAATTCGCTAAACAAGCGAATTTACATAAATCCGCATTGGCTCCATTCGGAGTTGGGAGAAATTCCTCCCCGTTTGAAAGAGTCCCATAAGCCAAAAATGACTTGAAGGCACGTGACGACAACAATAAGACAAAGAGGTGCTGGTGCCTCACCAAATCCCAGGATTCTTTACAACAACCCTGGAAGGTAGGCTAGTAGAACTGGTTTAACCATTGAACTAAGGCCCCTAGAACCCAGGGCCCACATCCCTTCTCACCCGTAGAAACCTACTGGGTCATCTTAGGTTGCTATAAGTCAGAAATGATTTGAAGGCACACAGCAACAACAAAGCTACCTTGAATTCTGGTTTTGAGGGAGCGAACAGGGTATAAACATAGATGATGATGGTGACATTATTATTAAAAGTCATCCAGTTTAAAAATATGGGAGTTTATAATTCCTTGATCTTCTTCTCTTCCTCCTCTTCTGTAGCAATGAAGCCCCGCCGACTGTTCATTGCCACAAAAAGCTTTATGGGGGAAACCAAAACAGGTGGAGAGGTGAAGGTATCCAAAGGCAGCCTCCTGAGCCAGGAGGACCATCATGGAAGTTCTCCAGATGGAATGTTCTGGGCCAAGATCCTGGACACAGAGAAGGTGGTCCGGGTACCTCCGTGGGCCACCCGGGAGCTGAGCGGGGCCCATTCGGGCCTCCTGGAGGCTGTGACCAATGGAGATGAGCGCTTGGCACTTCTCCAGCAGGAACGGTTGATGCGCAGGCTGAGTACCCTCAGGAAGGGGGACCGGGTCAAGGTCCAGATTACGTCCGCCTCCGGGCGGAGAGTTCGGGGCATCATTCGATACCGGGGACCCATCGACAAGTGCAAGCAAGATACGAGTATCATCTTTGGGGTGGAGCTGGTGGTGAGTAAATATGAGTGGTAAATTTTGGGTAGAAGGTCTTTTGCCTATCTCTGAGGTCAGTCCAATGAGTGCTTTTGGAAAGCTTGCTAAGGCTTGACAGACTGGAGCTGTGGTTTGTTTGTTTTAATCAGTGGGGAATATTTATTTAAACAATAAACAATTAAAATAATCTCAGGACCTGGGTCCATGTCTCCATTGCTCAAGGTGAGAGCATCACCTTGAAAATGCACACAGTAAGAACCTTAAAAGAAGACAACACCTTTTTAGAGGACTCTATTGCCCTCCTTTGTAGGGTTCGGCAGCTGGGAAAGGCTTTACGGATGGCTCCTTCAAAGGTCAGAAGTTTTTCTCCTGCCGGGAGAACTGTGGTGTCTTTGTGCCAGCCAGTCGGATTGAGCCAGATGACTTAGCAGAGGGCAGCCCACCAGCACCTCCAAGAAGCAACATCCGGGAATGTTCTCGGATCCAATTGACCTCAGGAGATCCCTTGTCTTCTCCAGGACTAGAGATTGGAGACCGTGTTTTCTTCAAGATGGAAGATATCACCCCTACCGGCACAGTCGTGTACTGTGACCACCTTCCCAACAAATTGGAAACCGGTATTTTTGTGGGGATTCTTCTGGTAAGAAGAATGCTTCAGAGTTATAGGTCATGGGGTGGGGAGGTGGCAAAATGAGGGTACAGTCTGACCCCCATATCTGTGGGGGATACATTCCCAGAGTTACTGCAGATACTGAAAACCATGGCAAACATTATATTTTTTCCAGAAGCTGACCATAGTCAAAACAGTTACATTTTGTTTGTTTTTTAAGAAAGAAAAGCATTGCTTTGGTTACCAGCAATAACTTTCAGTCACCTAGAACATTACCTCTGATTTACGCTGTGGCAAACCAGGGAGGCTGAGCTCAAAATGGTTCTCTGCTCTGTTCATCCCAATTTAAGAGAAACTACAAATGCTTCATCTCCTGTTGTGTTGGGAGATTTTAAGGTCTAGACTTGCTAGTCTTCCTCAAAACCACACAACTTTGTTTAAGGAGACATGTGTATTGGCTTCCTGTGCCAGGAGCCCACCCAGGAAAATTAAAAGCCACTTTTATATTCTCTTCCTAGGACAATCCGGTGGGTTCGTGGGATGGTCGCTTCAAAGACCATGTCCTCTACCGTATTTCGTCTCCAGAGTATGGGATGCTCCTTCCAATCTCGAAAGTATATAAAGGTGAGCGCTGCAAGACTTTCAGCTCTGGGGAAGCTGGTGAGGTCTTTGCTTGTTAAGTGTTACTGAGCACAGATGTATATATGATAAAGGATTCTTAGTGCATGAACAGAGAGGTGAGTATGCATTGGTATATGTTTAGCACCAATGGTCGGCGGGGGGGGGGGGGGGGTAAGCAATGGCAGAAAATTAGAACAAGTTTAAGATGTGTGTTTCACTTGATTATATTTCTTGTTTCTTCCCCGCTTACCCCAACCATGATAAAAATTACTGGATGCATATTTGGACACTGTTCTTCCCACAACACTCGTGTTTTATTGTGTTACCTGTTCAACAGCACGGCAATGATGCCTCATGGATCTCTGCTCTAATTTGAGGGTTGGGGAAGTTCAACTCACAGGCTACAAGCAGTCCCCCCCCCCTTTTGAAAGCCCAAAGTATTTTTTAAATGGCCCCCACACTACCTTGTGATTTCACAACATTTTTGCCTTTCTGGGCCAAGGAGAGGCCTTTTTAAAACAGGAAGACTTGACTTCCTGTTTTAAAAATTCACTTTCTGTTATATTAGCTTCTCTCCTGGACCTAAAATGATGAAGGGGATTTCTCACCACACCCGCTTCTACTTTTGGCAACACAACAAAAATCAAGAAAAATTGTTTTTAAAACCTTGGTAGTAGAGATGTGCCCCCCCCCCAAGAAAACCTTAGAGCCCCCACTCTCCAAATGAAATGTAAAAGATAGGTTCAGAAAAGATGTGCTGTCTGGTAACTGGACTTAAAGTTTGCTCATTTGGGATAATTCTGCTGTTATCCACTGAAAGAGATCAGACATTGAAATCCCACCCTGCCTTCCTGTTAACCTCTTGAGATTTTACTAGGCATTGCCTTGAACAGTACACCCTACATTCTTAGCGGCTAGAAACTTTTCAGTGTTTTATTTTTTTTTCCCCTTTGGTTTTTAAAAATGATATTCTTTGAAGGCTCAGTTGTTCATTTAGCTGCCAAACTAAACATCAGAGTTGGTTGATGACTGTATACTAAGCCTTTGAAAGTATATTCTGATGCTGTATTGTTGAAATTACTCATGGGTTATCATTCTCTTCCTCCTCTCGTTCCCTGAAGAACAAGTTGATAGAAGTCCTGAGACAGTAGCCAACAATTTGTCCACATCCATTACAGAAGAATATGAGGATTGCTTGTCCCCATCCTCCATCCGTTATCCTCCCAGAATGGAAGAGAGTTCACTGAAGGAGAGCCCAAGGGCAGTTTCTTCCGATGACCTACAAGGATCCAAGAAGAAAGAAGTGGCAACTGTAGAGCAGAAACAGAAAGAAGATGATGAAGAAGAGGACAAAGATGATGATGGTGGTGATGATGATGATGATGATGATGATGATGAAGAACAGTATAGCCACCATCTTCTGGAGATCAATTCCATGGTGGAGGTTAACAATCCACCTATCTATGGGGTGATCCGCTGGATTGGCTCACTGCCTGATGTGGCTGAGACAATTGCTGGACTGGAGCTGGTAAGAACATGTCCAGGTGCAATATGTAGGATCTGTTTTATGTGTGCTTGGAAGTTGCTCTGCTTCTCATTACACTAGATAAGTTGGAGTTACCTAGACCTATCTATCCAGGCTTTCCACATGCATGACTTTGTACCTGGAAGAGATTCTGCACCTCTCCCTCCCCCACTCCCACCCCATGGATACCAAAATCCATGGATGCTCACATCCCATTAAATACAATGACATACTAAAATGTCCTTCATGTAAAATGGCAAAATCAAGGTTTGCTCTTTGGAATTTTTTTAAGTTTTCAAGCCATGGATGGTTGGATACCTGGATAAAGAATCATGGATATGGAGGGCCAATTGTAAATCATTTTTTTAAAGCAGGAGTGAGTTATTTTTCTAATGTCATTTGGTTTAAACTAAAGTTTAAACCAACCTGGTTTAAACAAGCCAGACCTGAGACAAAGAGAAGCTGTACGAAGCTATCATTACACTTCCTTGTGCCTAAAGAACTACAGAGGGATGGAAGGCAATACCTTCTCAGTTCTACACATCCACCCACTCCATGGGCAAAGCATTATGGTCTGCCTGCCTGAGCCAGGATCCTGGCCATTATATTATGGTCTCCAACAAATGTAAATAACTGATGGCACAAATCAGTTTAAACTCTAGATTAGAGGTTCTGATATTGCCATGTTTCACAAATGCAGTGTTCCTTCTGTGTTTCCCAGGAGGAGCCTCTACCTTCAGGTTGTACAGATGGGCAATACCATGGGATCCGCTATTTCCACTGCCAGCCAAACAAAGCTCTCTTTGTCAAGCTACGCCATTGTCGTCCTGATTCCCGCTTCGGCACTTTACAAAGTCTAGAGAATCCAGTTTTGCGATGCAACTCCCTGGGTATGGTGTAAACCAAAGCTGGGAAGTAACATGTTTACGTGTAGTGTTATCTTTAGTGTGTTGTTTTTCAGTGAAACAAGGGCATAGCATTTTTTTAAGAAAACATTTTAATATTTGTGTGCTAACAAGTGCCATTTACCTGTTACTTCTAAAGAATATCAGAGGTGACACTGAGACATTTTTGCTTATTCTTCTAGAAAAATAATAGGTTTACAGATCCCCAAAAGTACATCAAAGAGTATGGGGTAATGTAAGTTTCCTAGGGGTTTAGACTTTGTTTAGGAAACAAAAAAATTGAAATATCAAAAATGTCAAAGCCAAACCTGTTAGGGTCTAGCTTTAAAACAGCAGAGTAGCAGAAATGTGTCCTTGTCTTACTATGCCTCCCTAAGAACTGAGACAGACCCAAAAACAACACAATTTGCTTAAAGTTCAAACAAAAGTTTAATAATGTCTTTAATGTCTATATACACAGAAACTATATCCTAACCTAGCTATATTCTAATCTAGCAAGTAAAAAATATCTTTATCTTTCAAAGAAGGTTGACGGAGAAGGAAGATGTAGGACCTAATACAGTGGTCCCCCGGGTTACGAAGGTAATCCGTTCCGGGATTACCTTCGTAACCTGGAAGCTTTCGTTTCCCGGGGGACCGCTATATTCAATGGACCGCGTGGCCAATTTAAAGGGGCCGCGCAGTTTTTATTTTTCGGATCCCGGGGGATCTTTCGGATCCCGGGGGATACAATCACGGTCCCGCCGGTTTCGGATCCCAGGGTTTTCGCAACCTGGGGGATTCGTAACCCGGGGGACCACTGTAGTTCAGACGAAAATCTTTGAGACTGTGAGCTTCCCAAAAGGGGAAGCAACCTAAATCATGTGTTTAGTCTGAATGAGAGAGAGAGCGGAGTTTGCATGCAGGACATCCCTATTTGTCTAAGGAGGGGAAAAAAGATTGCAAAAATCTTCCCACAAGGAAAGGCCAGGATTTCCATTCCATCCCTATTCTGTGTCATTTTGCTCCCTTCTTCCCACCCAGACTTCCGTCTGTATGCCAGTGCCAGAGTGGAAGAAGACACACCTCCACCTCCGTTGGGCAGCCAGGGCATGGAACATCTCTCAGGGTGGAAGAAAGGGATTCAGGGGCACTGCAATTCCTGTTACCTGGATGCCACTCTTTTCTGGTAATCCTGTCATTGGTGGTACTGAATAGTGTAGAAGCCTTGATCCTAAACCACAAATTCTTGCATCTGATTCCCTGCTTGGCCACAAGTTGCCTGTGTGCAAGGTCCAATGATACTGGAAGACCAACTAAAACATAGAGGACAGTGTTGTTAACAGGGCTAGTCCTGCTATTAGACCAGAATTAAATCAACTGCTTCAGAGAGCAGCAATATGACATTGTAGTCACCATTTTTGGCATCACTAGAGGTGATATCTGGTCACCATTTTAGGTGACCAAAAGTGATGTCTGATGTTTAAGTGACCAGAATTGAGTTACAAGTCTAACTCCTAGTTGTATGTGGATGCTGTTGGAGCAGGTTTCTGTGGTAAGAGGGAAGCAGCATTTTTAAGCATCTCACAGAAGTCAGGAGTATGTGTGTGGCTGAAAAACTAGAGCTTGGAGCGGAATCTATGTATCACAACATTGGTGTTCTTGTTTGTTTGTTTGTTTGTTTATAGCATGTTCACTTTTACCTCTGTGCTGGATTCAATGTTGCTACGCCCGGCAGACAAGAACGATGGGGAATTGTACACTGAGACACGAGATCTGCTCAGAACAGAGATAGTCAACCCTTTGCGCAAGTGAGTTCTATGTATGTTGATATTTCTTGGTGGCAAATGAGAGCAATTGAAATTGAAAACAAGATCCATTACATATAAACAGTAGTCTAAACATAATTATTTAACTATGGTCCTTATCACACCTGCTGTTATGCTGGGTTATATCATTTAAAAACCATGTCAGTTGTACTCACAACAATAGATGACCATTGATGCAGTGTATTCCACCCTTGCCACATTTGCTCTCTAAATGTATGGTGTAGTCAATCAAGCATGAGCATTGGACTATGACTCTGGAGACCAGGGTTCAAATCCCTGCTTGGCTATGGAAATCTTGTTTGGGCAAGTCACATTTTCTCAGCCTCAGAGGAGAGCAGTGGCCAACCCCCTCTGAACAAATCTTGCTAAGAAAACCCCATGATAGGGTCACATTCATGTCAGCATAAATCAGAAACATCTTGAAGGCACAGAACAACAGCAAGAGTTTGGGGGAAACCCATTATTGCTTAATCTTTATTGTTCCACAGAGGAAGATATTTATTTTCCGTTCCTTACAGTTTGTAATAATTAGTCATTTCTTGTCTCCTGAATAAGGAATTTCTTTTCCTCTTTGAGGGAAGGCATGGAAAAGCATATTTTCATTTTAGAAATTATGGCAAGCTTTGTAGAACTCAAAGGAAACTCCTCACCATTTTGTGAAATTAATAATGAGCTTCTGATTTCAAACATAAGGAGGAAATGGGGCAAGACATCCTGTTTAATTGGGGTCTTTCCAAGTGGGTGACTCATCCTTTATCACTGTCTCAGAAGTGGAAAATGTGTCACCTCTAAACTACATCATTCTCCAGTAGCCACCGTTATCATTCTTGGATACAAGCTGAGGTCTCCTCTTTGGCTCAGTGATAGATGGTGGTTCCACTGCCAGAGGGACAGTGAATTTCCAAGTTAAAGCTTCAACGGTTTGAAATGAGAAGTCAGTGCCACAGAACCTATTTTGGCGATAAGCACTTTGGAGAGCCCCTTTAAATCTTTGACTGAAATTTGGAGCAGAATCTCTACCCTGCTGATGTGGAAGCCACAAGCTGAAATTGTGATGACCTCTGCTGCAGGAGTAGACAAAGCCACATTGCAGGCTCCTGGGGCTTCCTGTGGGGCAAAGGATTTGCCCCACAATGCCCTCTGAGGGGCTTGAGGGGCTTTTTTGCCTCATTTTGGAGGCCCCATGGCCATTTTAGCCCAGGGACACCTTTTTTAAAGAACCAAAAGTAAACCTGAAGTGACCTCTAGTTGCTTCTTGTTTTTAAAGAAGACTCCTCTTGGACCTAAAATGGCCCCAAGCCATAAAGGATATGATATACATATCCCCTAGGACACATTAGGGGTATTTGAGGTCACTTTGAGGCATATGAATGAAATAAGAAATAAATACAGTGTGCCTGCATCATACTCATTGTTTTCAATGGGGCTCGAGCATATGTGGTATTTCCATTACACAGGGGAATCCAAAACGGATCCCCGCATAAGGGAAGGGCCCACTGTAATTTCTTTTCTTTCTTTCTTTTTTGGAAATGGGGTACACTGACCCTCCAACATTTCTGGGTGGCCTAATGCAGCCCCACTAGACTCTCACAGTTGCTCAACCTTGGTCTACTAGTTTTGCACTGAAGGGAGAGTAGATAACTTTTAAGAAGATAAACTTATGTGATGCCACATTCATTGTTTCTTTTTGGGGACAGGAATGGCTATGTCTGTGCCACCAAAGTTATGGCCCTGCGGAAAGTTCTGGAAACAGCTGGGCATTCCTCAGGCTTCACCAGTGAAGAAAAAGGTTTGTGAACTCTGTGTGTTTGTGTGTTCAGGTATAATGTGAGTGAACATTTTGGACGGTTATAAAGGAAATAAGGTGGAGGAGATCAGGTTTGGTGGGCTCATATAGCATCACCTGAAGCCTCATTCTATGTTACAAAAATTTAGCATTTATTTGTCGTGTTGGGGCTTCTCTGTGTTTGACTGTTCACTACACAGTTCTATCATTTTCATGCATTTATCATGGACCCATCTTAATGAATCATGGAATTTGTGGATTTGCAAGATGCTTAGACGAGGCCAAATTGCCTTGAAAAGAAAGGGACTGAGGATTAAAACAGTTCCGTTTTGTTGCACAGATAGGTTCTCAGATTACCTTGGGAGCTGTAGTTGGAAAGAAGGAAACACCCTAGGGCTGCATCTGCTCAGCAGAAACAATCCAGTTTGACACTATTTTAACCACCGTGGCTCAATTCTATTGAATTTTGAGAATTGTAGCTTTGTGAGACATTTAGCCTTCTCTGTCAGAGAGCTCTAGTATTCTACCAAACTACAATTCCCAGAATTCCATAGCACTGAACCATGACAGTTAAAATGGTGTCAGATTGGATTATTTCTGCAGTGTGGATGCAGCCTTAGCCAAGTATTCTAAATCAGTTGTTCTCAACCTGTGGCCCTGCAGCAGCTTTGGAATCCAGTTCCTAAAAACATTAGCCAGAATGGTCAATGGTGAGGGATTCTGGGAGGTGACGTCCAAAATATCTGGAGAACCAAAGGTTGAAGATGCCTCTTCTAAATACTTCACTGTACTACAAATCCTAGGATTCTCTCTTAGGTACCCACAACTAATGGTAGCAATGTTCTGTAACTGTATAGATCAGACTTTAAGTGTGGGTCCAATCCATATTATCTCTCTCTCCCCCTCACAGACCCAGAAGAATTTCTAACCCTTCTATTTCGGGTACTGAAAATGGAACCACTCTTTCAGATCCGGTGAGCTTACAAATCCTTTGATTCATGGGCCTTCCTGTGCATCAGGGATTGTACTTATGAGCTATTGTAGCATGAAAAGACAGCCACTAGGTAGGATCTTTGAAGCTAACGGGGCAAAACAAGTATCTAATAAAAGCTTTCATGGACTACAGTCCATTTTCTCAAATGCAGGTTTCTGTGTGCAATCCCATATAGGACTGTGTATTTGATCTGAAGCAAATCATACCAAAGTTCTGGTCTAAGTTAATTACAGAATATTTTTTTCAGCTTGTACTAAGAGTTGGAGCCACTATAGTGTAGTGGTCTGAATGTTGGGCTAGGAATCTGGAGACGAAGGTTCAAATCCCTGCTCAGCCATGGAAACCCACTCGGTGACCTTGGGCAAGTCACACTCTCTGGACTCTTTCAAACGGGGAGGAATTTCTCCCAACTCCGAATGGAGCCAATGCGGATTTATGTAAATTCGCTTGTTTAGCGAATTTACATGAACCCCTGCTCCGTTCGGCATTACTTCCCATTACCTGAAAATAACCCCCTCCTGCCCGAATTTGCATGCGAAGCTTTAATTCGCAATAACGTAAAACCCATGATTGCATTCGAATTGGCTTCCCTCTTGCCTGAATTTGCATGTGAAGAGTTAATTTGCAATAACATAAAACCCATGATTGCATTCGAATTGACCTTAAATTATACTTCCAATTTAGCCTTGTATGAAAGAGTCTGTCTCAGAGGAAGGCAAAGGCAAACCCCCACTGAACAAATCTTGCCAAAGAAAACCATGTGAAAGATCCGCCTTAGGGTCACCATAAATCAGAAATTATTTGAAAGCTTACAACAACAACATAAGAAGTAGCAATTGTGTAGCCCACAAAGTGACACCTCTGACACATCTAGAAAATCAGCAGGAAAAGAATTTTGGAGATCAAATAATCCTGAATGAATATTTATTATGGCACTTGGCCAGCACAGAAAAGATCAGATAATCCTCCCCTGAAAAACATTAGGATGTTATGTTTTTGGGTTTTTTTTAAACAGTTTGAACCCTGAATCTGGGTAAAACAGTGGGGGAAAATGGAAATGATTTCTGGTCATCCAGAAGAATACTTCTGGTATTATCACAGGAATGATAATAGGGTAGTGTTGAGAATCTGGTGGTGCCAAAACTGGTCTTCTAACTCTCTGTCTGCCCAATCCAGCTATGCAAGTTAGATGAGTTAAAGAAACTTGCATAGATCTGGGGTGGGAATTGTGTGGCCCTCCAGATGTTGTTGGCCTGCAACTCCAAGCAACCCATCAAACATAGCAAGTGGTGAGGAACGCTGAGGGCAGCAGGTCCATAGTATGTTTAAAGCCCCACCATTCCCACCCCTGACATAGAAGCTTACCTGGGGCTCTTTTACACTATGGAATTTTAGGACTTTTATTCCCCTTTAAGAGCCATGATTCAAGCCTGTGGAATCTTGGGATTTGAAGTGTAGAGAGTGGTATTAAAATACCCTAAAGACACCAGTCTGATCTTGCAGGCTATCCAGGGCCAGTACTGGTTAGTACTTGGGTGAGAGACTGCCAACAAAATCCAGGTTCTATAGGCTGTATTTCAAAGGAAGGAACTGGCAAAACTACCTCTGAGAATTCCTTGACCAAGAAAGCCCTATGGAATTTGTGAGGTCACCATAATGTAACAGGTGACTTGAAAGCACATACACACATACATTTAGAAGGCTTAGCCAGAGAGCTTTTCTATTTCCATGGAAGGCAGCCATGGAAGTTAAAAGTAGAATCATATTGCTATAACTGTATGGTGTGAAAGGGCCCCTGTCTACATATGTTTTTGGTTGCCTCTGTTATGAGAGGTTCAATGAGTTCTGTAGAGCAACTAAGCCACGATTCTCACCCAACCCAATTCCTATCTTAGTTTTTACAGTCTGACTAGGCTTTTTCCTCCTTTTTTGTCTGCAGTTTCAGGCCTACTTTTGTAGGGAACTAAAAACTTTTAAAAAGAGAAATGAGCAGTTTGATCCTAGAATGAGAGAGGCAGAAACAGAGGTGGGAGGGGTGGAGGAGGCAGAGAAAACAGAAATAACATAAAATCACCAGGGGTTTTCTTCCCTGAAGTACCGCAGGTGTCTGCTGTGTCAACATGGGAAAGACTCAATTATGGGGATCCCCATGGAGAGGCGATGGTTGTCAACACTGCAACTGTTTTGTTGCCACCTCAAATCTCTCTCGTTTCCTAAGGCATTTTAATTGGATGATTACTTTTAATTGGCAGGCTTCTGTTGTTTCCTTCACTTTGCTAACTTTTGATAGAGTTTGCATTGTTTTCATCACATTTTGCAGTGTTAACCATATTGGTGGTGTCTGTAAGGGTGAATGGCAGTGTAGCAATGTTTTAATAAATTAATGAGTTCACGTTCTCAGGACAAAGAAAAAAAAACAAAGTTGAGACTCAGTTGGGTCTAGCTTACTTACTTTTGTGCACAGATCTCCTTTGCCTCCCTTTTACACTGACCCTGTTTCTAGTGATACTGCCTTCTCACTTTGTATTCTCTCTCCTTCCCACCCAGCTCGGCTGGTAAAGATCCCCATGGCTGTATCTTTTACCAGATATTTGTTGAGGACCACCCACGTCGAGTGGTGCCCACAGTTCAAGAGCTTCTGGAGGGGTCTTTGGTCACTGGGGACCTCAAGTTCACAGAGGTGAGATCCAGAAGTAGCAAGTTGGTTAGACCTGACCTCTTTCCCTGTTGCCCCACACTTCATATTGAACATGCTTGAACTTGAGCTTTCACTTGTCTTGATGACATTGGAGAATTTGGCTACATTCCCAATCCCATTATTTTCTGGAAGGAGCCAGTTTTGCCCACCATTTCCTCCTCAATAAAGCCACCATGACCTCTACTGAAGGGTCAGTCCTACACCCGCTGCTGTGGTCAAGCTGGCTTTGCCCACGCTGCATCCTGTGAAGTGGGAACCTTCACAGAGGTCAGGGACCACCTTTTTCCATCCTCTGATCTCTGCACCCTCCTCCCCTCCCCAGCCATGCATTCCCAAACACATCTATCTTCATCTGTGTTCTTCCCAAAATGGAAAGCAGGAGTGACCCCGTGTCACTTCTGGATGCTATTTTGAAAAGAACTCGGGGGAATGTAGATGTATTTGAGAGGACAGGGAGGCTTTTGCTACAGGGCTGGGGTGTTTTTGCAATATGGAAGAAGCACTCTGCAGGGTTTTAGGCAAAATAAATAAATCTGAAAATCATGCAATTTTTTTTAATTGAGGGCTTGGGTGGCTGCCCTTGGCCCATGGTCATACTTTGCTTACCCCTGAATTAGATGGTAGTCAAAGGTACATTCCCCACGAGATATCAGCAGTGGTTTCTTTCTTCTCCCCCAATGGCATTTGCTTTTCCAGCATGAGTAAGGTAATCTTGCTGTTTCCTCAAGACAAAGTGTGCGGTCATTTCTTTCTGTACTCCTGCCTTTGCTATTGGAAAAGTTGACTTCTGGGTCATTTCTTCTTGGAAAAAAAGTTTCTTGAGCCTAAAATGGTCCTCTCAGGACCAAAAAAATGTGGCAAAACTGCCACTTCACCCCTGTTTGGGTATTTGGGGGCAAGAAATGTTCAATTTTTGCTGGAGGTATAGATGTGTTAGGATTGCCAGAATGAAAACTGGAAAGGCCTTCTTCTTCCTGTCATGGTTGTGTAGAAGAGGGGATTTTGACAGGTCCTGGTTGTCACCTGGTTGTGAGACAACACATGCTGAAATTTCTTCTTGTGTACAAGAGCTGGATCCAGTTTTCAGTCAAGCAACCCTAGTGTATACAGCCTTTCAAAGTCTCATGAACACCAATGCAGCTGCTTAACCCCTGACAATTGACCACCAATAGTTTAGTGAATAGCATGGAGAGGAGAAAGGGGTATGGGAAAAGAGGCTGTTATTTCCTTCCACTGATGTACAACATCACACAAAAGGTCCCAAAAACAGAGACCTCCTGTTTTAAGGAAACCTTGTGAGGTGAGCACCATGAAAGGGACCTCATATATAATTTTTAAAAAATCAATTTGCTACCTAATGTCTTCCTTACTTCCTTGGTAGGCCCCCTCCTGTCTCATCCTTCAGATGCCACGAAATGGAAAGAACTTCAAGGCCTTTCGAACCATTCAGCCCAGCCTGGAACTTGACCTCACTGACTTCCTAGAAGAAAGTAAGGGGTGAAATAGAAGAGAAGAGGGGAAAGGCATTAATGGGCAAGTAGGATACTGGGGAAGGAAAGTTAGACTTAATTTGAGAAATCCTGCATTTTCATCTTGCCTGGAAGCAAAGCAAGCACCTGCACAATGGGTTTTCCATTGCTATTCTTTTGCCTTTCTTAGAATGTGTCTGCAGTACCCAACAGATGTCACTAGCTGTCAAGGACCCATCCTATGAAGTCTGAGGATTTGCAGCTTAGCAAGGAACTTAGAGTTCCTTTGTATTGAATTGTAGTTCCAGGGAGTGAACCAGAGCTCTCCAGCAGACAATTTTGGGTTCCCTGGTCAGATTACAAATTCCAGATTCTGTAGCATGCAGCTATGCAGGGAGAAGGGCAAAATGAGTGTATTGCCTCTCCCCCAAATGAGAATAAAAATAATTTACATCTTCAATAGAGCATTTAGAAATAGAGGCTGAGATTATACATCACAATCTATATTTTGTAATTTTACAAATCTATAGCTATGTTGCAGAAATGCAATGAAAACCCTGTTAGTGAATTATGGAGATATGCATCTGGACACTGGCATGAGTGTCCTGATGTGCATTAAGTGATCTGGAAGCATGTTGGGAGTGCCACAATGCTGATTGGTACCCATTGCACAGAAGACCATAGCACATTAGTCATTCTCCTGGTGACCATTATGCTACAGTTATACAGATGTTGTGAAACTACTCAATTCTGTTGTCCACAAGTAAGTCACTTACAAAGAAATAGGTCCCATGCTGAATTTCATTCATTATTTGAGCACCCAAAGAAAAAAGAACAAGCAAAGTTACCAAGGGAATGCAAACACAACAAATACATGAGTCTACCCTTATCCTCAATTTCACTTTCTACAGTCTGAAAATATTATGTAGTCCCCGCTTATCCATGGTTTCAGTCTCTGTGGTTTCAGTTACCTGCAGTCAATCAAAGTCCTAAAATATTACTACCTGTAGTATAGGGTTCTGTACTGCCTGCTGTTTCAGGCACCCACTGGGATTTTTGGAATACATCCCCTGTGGATAAAGGGGGACAACTGTATTAGAATCTTAGTTATAAATGATTTTCAGAGTCTCACTCTGTAAATGTTGGAAATTTAGAGACTGAAGGAAAATTTAATGGGGAGTGGCAGAATTCTTATTTCAGGAGGCGATGCTTTTATCTCCCACTGCAGTAGCTGTCTCTGTTGAACAATGGCAGATAAAGTTGTCTTGCACTGCTGTAACTGGGTAGTGCAAATGGACTCAGTTTGCCTTGGCTTTGACTAGGAGCACACTTAACTAACAGGGCATTTGATCCTTCAGAATGTGGAATAGGCTCATTTTGTAGGTTCATCTGTAAGCCAGCAACTGATTGACACTTGGGTGTGTGGATTGGTCCTTGGTAGCTATCTAGAGACTGGCAGAGGAAGGTGAGGGAAAGGATAGTGGCAGTGAAAATGAAGGCATCTGCCTTGGAGGGCAAAAGCTGCAATTGGGTGGGAAGGAAGAAATACACAGTATTTCAAAAGTCCTGCCTCCATATTTCAAATAGGCAGTCCATTTTTAGTTTTTAAGATCCACAAATACTTATATAAAGGATATATACTGTATATATCTAGGGTATATTTTTATTTATTGTGTTTAATGCTCATAATATCTCTTTAAAATGAGCTGTTTTATAAAATTAACCACCTCTGAGGATTCCTTGTATAAGAACACCCTCTGAAATTTATCAGGTCACCATAAATCGGCAGGCAACTTGAAGTCAGACACACATAAAGACACACACATGTATACATAAATGAGAGAACATCAATAGCTTTGGCCATTCACAGTTTTGCTCAGGTCTTCCAAACTCAGCACTGTGGCTTCCTTCATTGAGTCAGTCCCCTTGCGATATGGTCTTATTTACGTATTGTTTTCATATTTATGGAGTGTTATCCAGTGAGTCATGTCTTTTCATGACCTGGCCAAAGCAAAACAACCTGTTTATTCATTCTGGTAAGGCTTTAGATTTGCTTTGCTCTCAGATCCATTCATTTGTCCACTTCTTTGACTGACATAAATATATCTTAACTAATCTATTGCAGACCCTCGGGAGTGTTCAATTTGCCAAGAGTTGGCTGTGAATGAGTGTATGGATTGCTATGGAGACCCCAGCTTTGGTGTTAAACACATCAAACAGTTCTGCAGGCTTTGCAGTCAGCAGGTATGTTTGGCTCAGTTTCTCAGCGCAGGGGAAAATTCTAGGACACACTTGCCTGACATGGAATTGAATGATTTGTTGTAAGCCATCTACTCCCAACAGGATCTTACTTTGTTCCCTCCAGAGTTCATAGAGCTATATAAGCTAAGATTTGGAAGTGGCCATAGTCCAGGCTGCCATGCAAGAGTACACAACTAGAGCACTCCTGAAAGATGCCTATCCAACCTCTGTTTAAAGACTCTTAAATGTCCATCACTCTGTGATGGTGTCTGTTTCATTGTCAATGAGTATCTTCAACACATCTGGCCTCTGCTTCATTAGCTTATAATGGGAGAACATGCTACCTTGTAGGTTGTGGTAGGGAATATTTGGTCTTCCAGCTGTTGTTTGGATTCAGCTCCCAGAATTTCCACCAAGCATGGCCAAAGGTCAGGGATTATGGGAGATGTAATGCAAAATAGCTAAAGGACCTAAAGGGTCACCACTACTGCTTTAGAAAGTTAGCGTCTTGGTGTGAAATTGCCTTTACAGTGAAGGCATTTCTCCTAACATTCAACCAAACTCAAACTCTACACATACTCAAACTATAACGTAAGCCTGTTGAATCTAGTTATGTCCTCTTCTGTACTTGAAGAGGTCTGTCATTCAACCACCCCATGTTGTCCGCTTCCAGGGAATGCTTTTATATAAATTGTATAGGTGAAAACCGCATGAGTAAATGGCCAGAATGTGGAAAGGTTATTTTCATCCAGGCAAATATCTGCTGGGTTTTCATAGCTAAGGACAGATTTAAACCCTAGTCTCCCTGAGACTCAGTCAACACCTACACTGTGCTGGCACAGGGAGTGTTACGCTGACCTTATATTTGAGGAAAAACATTATTCACCATAATTTTGAGCCAGGAAGTGCTGTGATATCTCTCATCCTCCTTTTACTTCAGTGTATTCATTTATGCTGTTGATGATTGTGTGAGGTTTAATAATCATGAAAGTCAGAGAGTCCTTCTTTGGAAAAGGGGTACCTGTGGTGGTGTTTTGGTCAGATTTCCTTTTTTCAAGGAAAATTCTGGTTGCCTCTGCAGGTTCATAAGCACCGGTCCCGTCGTGGCCACCAGCCTCGCCCTCTTCATCTGCCGGAGGAACTCTCCCACTCAGGCTCCCTGCCTGAAGTCATCCCCCGGCAGACTATGCAGCTCTTTGGAGTCCTTTGTATTGAAACCAGCCACTATGTAGCGTTTGCTCGCCATGGCCCTGATGTCCACCAGTGGCTCTTCTTCGACAGCATGGCTGACCGTGAGGGTAAGGTACCAGAAGTCTTTTCCTGTGATGAACAGGAAATACAGTCAGCCCTGAGTATCCACAGGTTTTTTATCCATGGATTCAAGTGTCAATGGTTTGAAAATACTCATACATATCTCTTATCTATCTATCTATCTATCTATATCCTAAAAAGCAAGCCTTGATTTTGCCATTAAGGGACAGCTTTTTATTATCCATTGCATTTATTTGGACTTGAACATTCACAGATTTTGGTATCCATGGAAGGTCCTGGAACCAAACCCCAGTGGATATGAGGAGCTCACTGTACTTCCTGTCACACCCTATCGCAATGATGGACAAATTCAGAACTTTGTAAAGAATGGAGAAATAACTCATTTGTTATCTTTAGATAACCCTTGCCTTTGATGTCCTTTTATTTTTATTCCAAGTCTACTTTCCATCACCTCCTTTCCTTTCTCCTAATTCAAGGAGGGCAAAGTACAGTCCTCCAGATGTTGTTGGATTACAGCTCCTGTAACAGTCCATGGAAAGTGAAAGCCAAATTAGGAGGAACACCCCCAGTTCTGCCTGGGTGTTGGTAATTATGGCATCCATAGTTGTGGCTGTAACTCATCCCACCTAAGGAAAAAGTTGATGACTACCCTCTTTTGAAACCGCTTGTCATATTGCAACTAGCTCAGCTCTGAAATAAACACATATTTCCAACTAATAATAATAATAATAATAATAATAATAATAATGTTTTAATAAAGTTTTATTTCTATTTCCCGCCTCTCCCTTCAGATGAAGGCAGGATTCCAACAAGTTATTAAAATACAATCACATACAAACAATCTAAAATTATCTTTAAAATTATCTTAAAATTGTTATACAAACATCTAAATATCTGGTGCAATTCAATCCGTAGACCTAGTCAGATGCTATCATTTCTTCCATTATTGATCTGGATCTATAATAAGTATTGAAGAGCTTGGAACCAGTGGCCACAAACCAATGGTGAAGGATGCTGAGAGTTGTAGTACAACAATAGGAAGGCTGTAGTTTGTGTACTCCTATTCGTTTTTGTTGTCATTTGCATCATTTCAGCTTTGGTTTATGGTGACCCTGTGAATGAGAGACCTCCAAAATCACTAGTCATCTGCCCTACTCCACTCATGCTTGCAAATTCAGGACTATCTTGACTGAATCAATCCACCTGTAGTGCAACTGTCCTCTTTTCCTACTGCCTTCCACCTTACTGAGCATGGTCGCTTCTTCCAGTAAATCATCCTCTCAGGATATGTCCAGCCTCCTGTCTTTATCCCTTCCTCATCCTGTTTTCTAGGTGGATTGAATGGCTTTAACATCCCACGTGTCACACCCTGCTCAGAGGTGGCAGCCTACTTGGAAATGTCCCCAGAGGAGCTCCAGAGCCTGGATCCCAAATCATTGCCCACTTATGCCCGACGTCTGCTTTGTGATGCCTATATGTGTTTCTACCACAGCCCTTCTCTTGGCCTCTACAAATAAATGCCTGGATGGAAGAATGAGAGATTTCTGGAAGGAGAAATGCAAACTCCAGGGATATCTCACTATTGATATGTCTGTGGACCAGCGGCCTTTTATCAGAATAAAATTAATATGTGTACATTTTGCACAGATTTAGTCTTGAGATGCAAATAGGTCTTTAAAAACAGTCTCTCACATGAGGAAGAAAAATAGCTGAAATAAAGTATTGCTTCCTTTGAGAGTGATGAACTAAGTGAGATATAGTACAGTGGGCCTTTGGTATCTGCTGGGGTGTGGTCCCAAGACCCTCATGGATAACAAAATCTGTGGATGCTCATGTCCCATTCAATACAATGGCATAATAAAATGATGTCCTTTATAGAAAATCGCAAAATCAAAATATGCTTTTGGGAATTTATATATTTTTAAAATATTTTCAAGCTGAGGATGCTTGAGTCCGTGGATACAATATCTGTGGATACAGAGGGCTGACTATAGTATTGTCTGGGAATAGTGCTTCAAGTTGTCTGTTAACCTATGGTAGCCCCATGAATTTCATACAGTTTTCTTAGGCAAGGAATCCTCAGAGGTGGTTTTGCCACTTCCTCAGTATCAGCCATGTCTGAATCTGCTTAGCTTCCAAAAACAGATGAGATCAGATGCAGAATACCCCTGAAGCTGCCCTACATTTTCCCTGTTACCTCTACACTCTACAACAATGCTGGATGGCTGTCCTGCTATACCACCCAGTGCTCCTGCTGGCACAAGACACTCCCTCTGAAGTACAAAAATCAGGCACCCAGCTTCAATCTCATGGCTGGGAATCTTATTGGACTGATCTAGACTGGCAAAAGGGGGTGTGTTCATGTCTGCATGAAAGTGTAGCCTTTAGATGACCCACACTGAAAGTTTGGCATGAACGCACTTCTTTTGCATTTTAGTGGGGGGAAAGCAGTTTTAAAAAGGACCTGCTTTTCCCAGGTTCTTTTTAAAAAGGGTATAACAGCGCAGCTGCATCTAAATGCTGCAGCGCAACTGTGCAGTTTTTTAAAGCTCCCAAACCCTAGCTCCAGCCCTAATCGAAACCCTAGACCGGTGCAGTAGGGACTCTGGGATGCTGTAACTGTTATGCAACTGTGCATAAAATGTCAATTCATTCATAAAATAAAGAAGTGTATTCATAAACTTA
Organism: Urosaurus nigricauda; assembly: GCA_034509955.1. Classification (NCBI taxonomy): domain Eukaryota; kingdom Metazoa; phylum Chordata; class Lepidosauria; order Squamata; family Phrynosomatidae; genus Urosaurus; species Urosaurus nigricauda. The sequence goes on from JAOEGL010000006.1 coordinate 8,022,998, forward strand.
AATTGTAACAGATTTAATATCTTTTTAAGGGGGGGAGGGATGCAGTTTGTTTTATTGATGTAATAGTATTGTAATGTGTAAGCCACCTCAATTGATCTCAAAGGGTGGAGTAATAATAATAATAACAACTACTACTACTACTACTATTATTATAAAATAAAGGGGTTCATTCATGGTGCACCGATGCAACTGCGCACTTAAAAAAGGGAAGCAAAACCACAATGGTAATTTGACAGATCTTCATAACTGCACAGTTCATGTGTGATGTACCTGCACAACTGTGCAGTTCGCAGCTGGCAATACAATTGCCTGTATGATGTAGCGGTGCAACTGTGCAGTTCGCAGCTGGCAAAAAAAAAAAAGGTTCAGTGTGGCCAAAAGCCCCATTCATTGCCACCCGTTCAGCTGCTCTGTCTGTGTTTCTAGCATCCTGAGAGCTTCCAATGTAGTTGCTGAGCAACAGAAAAGACTTCAGATAAGTCATCCCCACACCCCCTCAGTGTAGCTGCCCTATGCCTTTTTATTACACACCTGGGACTTGCAGTGTAGCTGCTAGGCATTAAGGAAAAGGCAACTTCATGTCTCCCTTTCCTGCCAATCTAGAAAACCCCATTGTGATCTCAGAGTAAGTGACTTGCACCAGCAGTGCCAGAAGGCTCAGCAGGACACTGTAAACAGCTGTCCGCCTAGTGTTCCAGATTGGAAAATCCAGAACAAAAAGTATATTATTTTAAACCACTTCAATGCCAGGATGGCCTGGATTCGATGTGGAACTGGCCACATGCTGTGAAGAGTCCACATTTTCCCCCTCCAGATTAAAGCCCTGAGGTGATGGAAGACACAGATTCGGTCCCAATCATCCTGCACATTGTTTGGACAGCTTGCTGTGAAAACTAGGTGAGACTGTTTTGTTTGGTGAATGTTGGATTGCGATTCTGGAGGCCAGGATTCAATTTCTCACTCAGCTATGAAACCCACTGGGTGACCTTGGGCAAGTCACACACACACAGCCATGGGGGAAAGCAATGACAAAACTCCTCTGAACAAATCTTGCCAAGAAAACCCCATGATAAGTTTGCCTTAGGGTTGCCATAAGTCAGAAACGACTTGAGGGCATACAACAGCAACAACAACAAGGATGTGTCCTAAGTCTCTTCTTATTAAAGCTCTTCCTGTCCCACTAAGGAGGATCAGAAAAAAAGTTTGACAGAGATCCATAACAGACTTGTTTACTTCTGCAATGTTGTCGACAATTGATAGTTCAGAAAAGGCAGTTATTTCCCTTGTAATTATCACACTGACAGTGATTACTTCTGTCACTCTCAAGAGAGATGCAGAGATCTAAGGCTAAAGAAAATGATTAATATCACCAGTGATGTTAATCTGAAGACAAATGATAGGCAAAACACTATCAGTCTCATCTTTGGGGTACATTGCATTGTACAATCCTGATTCTGAATGGCTGGTTGAGTGACTTATTCAGATGAGGCTGCTCAGCATTTATTGACCAATGATGAAGTACCCAGTGTCTTGTCATATAGACCAGTCTTCTTACCAGATAGCGACTTTAATACTCTTTCCGTTACTGCTGTTGCCTCAGATATTGTGCGATGTGCTGCTCGCTACATGTAATATCAATGACAGACATCCAAGAAATCCCAAGTATTTTCAGCCAGGAGACCTCATCATTGGTGGCATTATTTCAATGTTCTACACATTTCCCAACCCTGTGAACTTCAATGCACATCCTGCTCATGATTTCCTGGATGACCTTGTGTAAGGAATTTGTTTCATATCTATATCATGTTGCAGAAAATATCAACCAAGAATTCTTTTCCCTCCATGAGACCAACAAATGTATTGTGGCATAGGCTTCCAAAGAGCAAAGTTTATAGTTTATATTTGATGAAGTGAATGTTAGATTATTGTTTGTTTCAAGTATATCATATATATCTCTAGCAATGGGGTGTGGTCCATATGTCTTTTTCTTCATTTTAGAATGTGCACTGGGCCCTTCTCTCTGCTATTGTTTTTTAATCTATTAGCTGTTTATGATCGGTGTTTTGAACCCTTGGGGTGTGGATTTAGTGCAAGAGTTGAGGAATCAGAGATGTAGTCATGATTTGGTACTAATGCCACATTCATAACAGCTCCCCCAAACTTGCTTTACTGGTCAGCAGCTGCTCCAAGAGAAGGAGGTCTATTCTGCTGGTGAATGAGGCACAAATGGATAACAACTTGGAAATGGGGTCTTGTGTCCGCTTGTCATGCCTTCTCTCAGGCAGTGGCTATTAATGTTGTATTGAAAGTGGAGAAAATTGGAAATTAGGAGGATGGAAAGTATGGCAAAATGGGGAAGATCGTTTTTGGCAGATCAAGAGGGAGGGTGGGGAGGAGATAGTGGAGCAAGGAGGTTAAACTAGTAAAACAGCTTCTACAAAGTCATAAATAGTCAAACCCACAAATCTGAATGGCTGTCTACATTCTCTTCTTTCCTCCTGCCCCATCCCACCCATTGGTGGTCCCTGTTGGTCCATGTACACTGTTCACTCATCCTTCAAACACTATGAGTTAAGAGAGAAAAGCATGGAACCTGGAACAAATCTCTGTGGCCTAATACTACCAAAAATACCAGAAATGTCTTTCAAAATAACTTTTCAAATGTAACTAGTAGGTATGTTAGTAATTATACTAAAACAGGTAGTGGCCTTTTTCCCAGCTTACATTATTTATTTATTTTTAAAATTTAATACCTTAGTTATGTTCCTGCCATAAAAATGTGATTAATTGCAGATTACTTTTACTGAATAATTCAAATCTTAGAAATTGAATAAATTTTATCAGCATTTCTAGAACATGAGGGAACAAAAGATGTCATAATGCCAAACAAGGCCAGTCTCAGTAAGACGCTAAATACACTGGGCCCTTGGTATCCACTGGGCTTCAGGATCCTTGGTGGATATCAAAATCTGTGGACGCTCAAGTCTCATTAAACACAATGGCACAGTAAAATGGTGTCCCTAATATAAAATAGTAACATCAAGGTTGGCTTTTTGCAATTTATTTTTGAATATTTTCAAGCCATGGATGGTTGAATTCATTGATAAAGAATCTGCGGATATGGAGGGATGGATGTATTTGAAACTAGGTTTTGAATATTTCATCTTTCAGAGCAGTCACAAATCCAGAGCCATGGCAAAAAGAGAGGTCAGTTTCATCACACCTCTCTGAAGTGTGACCATAGAATATATATATATTTGTATGATGCATTTCCTACACTTAAATGGACAACTAGCACATATCATATTCTGATGGAGCATGTCAATCTCACTACAGGTTTGTAACCCACACCTATCAGCACACCCTAGCCTTGGTATTTGCTGTAAAGGAGATCAATGACAATCCCAAACTCTTACCCAACATCACTCTGGGCTTCAACATCTATAATAGCCATTTCCTTGTAAGATGGACCTATCTTGCCTCACTAGAACTACTCTCCACACAAAGAAGAGCCATCCCAAACTACAAATGTGACACGAAGGATAATACAGTAGCAGTCATTGGAGGGCCTAATTCAAATGTATGTCTCTCCATGGCAACTATTCTCTGTGTCTACAAGCTCCCACAGGTAACGTGCACGTGTTTGAAGGGGCACCCACAAGATTTCACTTGCCCTTTGATGACATTCTGAGGATAGGAAATGGTAAATAGACCCTCTCCTTTCCTGTTGCTTATGGATGAATCCTAACCTAGAAATAGGAGTATTTTGGTTCTTTTGAAGCTATATGTAGCCACATTGTCTGTTTATGGGATGTCATGGAAGAAGAGAAGCAGAGTTCTGGAAATACATCTTTCCACTTCTTGACTTCTCTTTATTATACTTGTAGATTGGATATGGCTCTGCTCCAGTGATGAAAGATGAAACTCAAGAAGTCCTCTTTCAGCAAATGTTTCCCAACAGGGACCACCAAGACAATGGGATTCTCCAGGTGCTGCTGTTTTTCAGATGGACCTGGATAGGAGTGATTTTTATATCAGATGACAGTGGAGAAAAGTTTGTACAGACTGTACTTCCCATGTTTTCCCAGGAAGGTATCTGCTTTGACTTCATAGAAAGGTTGCCATTGTTATATTTAATCACCAGTATTACAGACATGGTGGCTAAGTGGATTGAAACATACAAGGTTGTGCTGAATAGTACTGCAAATGTGGTGCTGGTACATGGAGAAATTCACACCATGATATTTTTGAGGATGCTTCCACGGGTTTCAGAAGTTGAAGATATACCCATGTGGACTAAAAGTAAAATCTGGATTATGACAGCCCAGATGGAATTCACATCCATGCCTTTTCAAAGGGAGTGGGACATAGACATAATCCATGGTGCGATCTCCTTTGCAGCTCACTCTAAAGAGGTGTTGGGGTTTCAGAAATTTCTTCAGATGAGAACCCTTGCCTCAGAAAAAAAAGACGGCTTCATCAGGGACTTCTGGCAACAGGCCTTTGGCTGTTTCCTCCCCACATCCATGACTGAGAACGAGGCTGAACCTGTCTGTGTTGGGAAGGAGAAGTTGGAGGCCCTTCCTGGGTCTATTTTTGAAATGACTATGAACAGCCACAGTTACAGCATCTACAATGCAGTCTATGCTGTGGCACATGCTTTGCAATCAATGCATTCCTCCCAACAGAAGCCTAACACAATAATGGAGGGAAGGAGATGGAGGTTTGTGAGTCAACAGCCGTGGGAGGTAATGACTTTCTTGAGCATGCAAGAGAAGTCCTCATATCTCCAGGGGCAGCCAAAAGTCACTAGAGCAGGAGTGAGCAACTGTAGCAGGTCCAGGAGCCAATATTCTCCTCCTCCAAGGACCACGTGGACAAACATGCCAAAAGAACAACAACAGAAATAACAATCCCACAAAAAGTGTTTGGGAGTTCACTTCTAGTTTGGAAAATAAGTCTTTAAAATTTTTTATGTTAGTATAGCTAGGAACACTTAAAAGGTGAAATACCACTCCTGGATGATTTCAGTAAAGGCAATTTACCATGGACTTATTCACATTACAGACTTATAATGCTCCTGTTCCATGTTCTGTTCTTTGGCATCCTGGAACTTAAACATGCTGGGCAGTACAGTGGGATGCCTTTGCAGATTGCCACTGTAGTGTCAAAAGAACTAAAGCAACAGATAGTTTGTTTTAAACTATGTTAAGTGTGTTGTGCCCTGCTTCTAGTGCTGAATGTGCCAGACACCATCTGGATTGCTCACACCAGAACCAGGGTTTGTGGGGTGTGTTGTCCAAAGAGGAAGATGCCAGAATGGGGAGAGAGGCTTTTGGCCCATGCCAACAAGGCCTAAGAGAGAGACAGATTTATGTCTCTATTACCTTCTTGGTTATTAGAAGGACAGAGATTTCTGCTGTGAGATTTCAAGATGTCTCCCGCAACTGGATTCTTACCATCCATCTGGAAAGCAGTGCTACTAGTCATTAGCTGTGAAATATTGTTGGTCTTTGCATTGTATATTTGCACGGATTCATCTATCCTTGTTACTCGTCACTTTTTTTCTTTTTCTTTTTCTTTTGCTTCATTTCAGCTTCACAGGTATCTGAGAAATATGTCCTTTAACAACAGTGCTAATGAAAAGATTTCACTTGACAAGGATGGGAGGATAGAAGCTGGATTTGATATTATCAACTGGGTCACATTTTCAAACCAGTCCTTCCTTAGAGTCAAAGTTGGAAAGATTGATTCAATCGCTGTCAGGGACAAAATATTAAACATTTTTGTGGATACTATTGTCTGGCCCAAAATATTTAACCAGGTATATTCTATAGTAGGGGTGGTGATGTGATTCCTTATTTGATCATTGCATAACCCATACAATGTAAAAATATTTTTTCTTGATGTAAGCTGCCCTAATATGACAGGCTTTTTCTTTTTCATCTCAATAAAAATTGGCACATTAGCACAAGTTATTTGGATGTACTGGAAAATCTAACAACTATTGGCATGTACAAAAAGTAGCATTCCATGTTTGGATCTTTTATTTGTTTAGATCTTTATGATGAAAGAGATTGTCTGTTGGCTTTGCTAGTTGTGCATGCTTAGTTTTGCACACAGGACAGAGTTTTGCACCAAGTATGTATTGTGTAAAAGACAGGTATCATTATTATTTTTTTAAAAAATAGCATTTCAATGTCATGGCAGAGGTACAATTATAGATATGATTAAAAATATCTCATGGGAAGAGCAGACCTACTCTGATCCTTATGGATCTTTTGAGAAATATTTTTTTCTCAGTTTGGTTGCCCAGATGGTATTAAGTATTGTATAATCATTTAATAGTGAGATAGGTCTATAATTCTTTGTTAATGTCTCATCTATATTTTCTACATGAATCACTGTAACGTAGGCATTTCTCTAAGAATCTGGCATCCACCCTTTTCTAATAAGCACATCATTTTTAATGGCTGATGTAGCTTGTCTTGAAATTTCTTGTAATATGCTGCAGATGGTCCATCTGGGGCTAACACTTTCCAGGAATTGATCTTTTTAATTGCTTCAACAAGTCCCATAGTTGTCACAGGCCCATACAAACTTTGCTTTAGTTCAAAGCATAATTTATCCAATTGGAATTTATCCAAATAGTCTTTCATATCTGAAATTTTCTCAGTGCCACTGACATATAACTCTGTAATATTGCTCAAAGGATTTTCATATTTTCAAATTATCTATTACAAACTGGTCTCCCTTCCTGACCTATGGAGTTTATCACACAGGAAGCAAAGTGCCCAAATCCCATGCAGAAACAGGTTTTAAATCTCAGGAAAATCTCACAAGAGCAGGATTGTTTTCAGACATTTCATGGAAATTAAGCATTAACGTGGCATTAACCCATGGAAAAAGTGGCAAAATCACACCCGTTTTTAACTTTGGGATTTTCCCAAACTTAAAAAGCAGTGTGACTTTTCTACTTTTTGCACTGGTTAATGTCATGTTAATGCCTAAATTTGAGTAACGTCATCTGAAAACAATCCTGCTCTTGCAGGATTTTCCCAGATTTAAACCCTGTTTATGCATGGCATTTGGTGCTTACCTCCCATGTAATAAACTCATTTGTGGCATCTTTCTTTATCTTTTCCTGACTTGCTTATAAGAAACCTACTTCTCTGTTGTTGTTTTTTTAATAAATTCAAAATTCTTTTGCTCAAGATATTGTAGCTTAATATGATTTTTATTTCAGAAAGACTAGCACAAGCGCATTAATTAATTTTGGTACACAAAATCCCAATATATGTTTTCTGAATATTAAAATGTTTCCCTTTTTATTTACACACAGACTCAACCACTTTCTCTGTGTAATCAGGATTGTCATTCTGGTTTTAGAAGAGCAAAGAAAGAAGGGAAGCCATTTTGCTGCTATGACTGCATTTCTTGTCCTGAAGGGAAGATTTCAAGACAGAAGGGTATGAGATTTCTTGCATCAAACTACAATTAATTAATTACTTGGCCGTGATCCATCAGAAGTGTATTTGTGTCTATGTCTTCAAGTGGCCTGTTGACTTATGGTGACTGTTATGAATTTCACAGGGCATGGAATACTCAGAGGTAGTTTTGCTCGTTCCTTCCCATGAAATATACCCTAAAGCACCTGGTAATTGTTGGTGATCTTCTGTCCAAGTACTAACCAGGGCTGACTCTGCTTAGCATCCAAGATCAGACAGAATCTAGTCCTTTTAGATCATTTAAGCCCCATCAGATGTATGGAAGATATTTGCCACTCAGTTCTCATTTGTCCCCCCCCCCCTCCACACACACACACACACACACTTTTTCTGGATTGAATATTGCTCACACATTAAAAAGAGAGGCAGTCTACTGTACTCAACGTGAATAGATCCAATATCAAAGGAAAGGGAAGATATACATTTCATTGTAGCTAAAGAGGTGAATGTGGAGGTTATATTAGCTTTTTATTTGTTATGTCAAGGGAGGGAGGACATCTGTCATTCTGGGGATTGGTTTCCCATGGGCACAAGACTGTGAACTGAAGAGAATCCCTCACATAGATTATTGCATAAATAATATGTCTGAGTGGTGCAAACACAATTCCAGGTACTTGTTGTTAATGTGGCTTCAAGTTGTTTCTGATTTATGGCACCCCAGGGGCTGCATCTGCACTAAAGAAATGATCCAGTTTGATATCAGTTTAACTGCCATGCCTCAGTGCTATGGAATTATGAGCACTGTAATTTTGTGAGACATTTAGTCTTCTCTTATCAGAGAGCTCTGATGCCACAACAAACTGCAATTCCACTACAAACTACAAGTGGTGTCAAACTGGATTATTTCTGCAGTGTGGATGCAGTCTAAGGCTGCAGAGTTTTCTGGGGCTGAAAGGGTGTCACCCAGTGGGTTTTCATGACCAAGCAGGGAACTGAGCCCTGATCTCCACAGTCATAGGAGTTTATCACACACCTTGCCTTCTGCAATGGTCCCATCACCCAAATGTCACTGATCTGCGACCATGGCCTCCTGGTGGGATCGTGCCTAGCACTATTAAAGTGAAATATTTCTATTTTCATCATGGAAGCATTATCGTAATTGTTAGGAAAGGGGCCCTTTTTTTAATAACAGAGCAAATCGTTATTTAAAAAGGGTCCTTTTCCTAACAATTATGATAATGCTTCCATGACGAAAAAGGAAGCGTTCCACTTTAATAGCTCCAGGCACGATCCCACCAGGAGGCTCCCATCGCAGATCAGTGATGTATGGGCGACAGGAGTATCGCAGAAGGCAAGGTGTGAGATAAACTCCATAGTCCAACACTCAAGCCACTACACTGCTTAACGTTTTCTTATTTTCACTCTTTTCTCTGCTGTTTTGTTTTTAGATCCGTATCACTGTCACCGATGTCCAGAAGACCATTATCCAAACAAAGACAAGAATGGGTGTCTTCCTAAATATATCAGCTTCTTAAGTTATGAAGACCCTCTGGGGATCACTTTAGCCACTATAGCTTTTTCTCTGTCTTCTATCACAGCTTTGGTGTTTGGGGTCTTCATAAAGCACAAGGACACTCCTCTAGTTAAAGCAAGCAATGAACACCTGACCTTCACTCTCCTCGTCTCTCTTCTGCTCTCCTTCCTTTGTGTTTTCCTCTTCATTGGACAACCTAGGAAGATGACATGTCTTCTGCAACAACCTGCTTTTGGCCTTATCTTCTCAGTAGCAGTTTCTTGTGTGTTGGCCAAAACAATAATTGTGGTTCTGTCTTTCATGGCCACCAAACCAGGATCCAGAATGAGGAAATGGGTGCGGAAAGGACTGACTAATGTTATTCTTCTTTCCAGCTCCCTTATACAAGCCATTATTTGTACTACGTGGCTGGCAACATTTCCTCCATTTCCAGAGTTAGACATGCAGTCATTGTCTGAGGAAATAATCCTGCAATGTAATGAAGGGTCAAGTACAATGTTTTATTGTGTCTTGGGCTTTCTGGGCTTTCTGTCCCTTGTTAGTTTTTCAGTAGCTTTTCTTGCCAGGAAGTTACCTGACAGCTTTAATGAAGCCAAGTTTATCACCTTTAGCATGTTGATCTTTTGCAGCATTTGGTTGTCCTTTGTTCCAGCCTACCAGTCTACTAAAGGGAAATACATGGTGGCTGTGGAGATCTTCTCCATCTTGACTTCCAGTGCTGGGTTACTAGGCTGCATCTTTTTCCCCAAATGCTATATCATTCTGATGAGGCCTGAGCTGAATAATAAGCATCAACTAATGAAGAGAAGTAATAAGTGAACCTATAAGTATATACTCTAAAGCCAGTAAAACTGAGCAGAACTCATATACAGTATGACCCTCATATCCATGCAGGATTCATACCCAGACTTACTATAGATAGTGAAAATCATAGATAATAGTAAATCCTATATTTCCATCAGACATTGACCATAGAACCATGCCTGCTGTTGTTTGATCATCACTGCATATTGATTGGTGGCCACCATCCATGGTTAAGATAGTCCAGTTGTAAACATGGGACATTATGATAGATGAATGGTGGATGGGTTAACTGTACATTTCAGAATGACCTCCTGGTGTCTTTCTGATGCTAGTGTGGGAAGCATGTGGCCCTTCAGCTGTTCTAGGGACAGAACTCCCAGCATTCCTTATCTTTGGCTGTGTTGACTAGGGCTACTGGGAGTTGCAGTCTAATAACACCTGGAGGCTTCTTTGATTCCTACTTTTGTTCTCATGATACACTTCCACTATTGACTTTACTGATATGACGATCGGATTATATGACTATTGTTACACAAACCAAGTGAAGATGACAATAATTCTGCTTCTCAGGGCTTAATCATACTTTCAGTGAATCATCAACTTAAATGGGACTTAATATACATTTGGATGCAAGACAAAGGGTCTTAGTTTGGATATAAGACAAAAGGTGCTTCTACACTGTAAAAATGATGCAGTTTGACAGCACTTTAACTGCCATGACTCCATCCTACAGAGTCCTGGGATTTGTAGTATTGTGGGTTACAAGCACATTCTGGCAGAGAAGGCTAAAGACCTTGTAAAACTACAAGTCCCACAATTCTGTAGGATGGAGCTACAGCACTTAAAGTGTTGTTAAATTACATTGTTTCTACAGTGTAAATGCACCCTTATTCTCCTTGGATGTTTCAGGTTATACTTTCAAATCTGGAGAGCAGTGTCTGACACAGAGCAAGCAAAAAAAAAAGGAAGTGGTGACACCCTCTTTGCCTTATTTACTGACAGCTCATATTCTGAGCTGTGATGGGAGTTCGCCTTGCCTTGCCCTTTCAAGGTGAGGCAGCCCACTCCCCCCACACTTGGACCACCATTCTCTTGCGAAGGCAGTGTTGCTATGTGAAGATCATGCTGTAAAGAGAGCATCTCCAAAACCATGAAATGAATTTCAAGGATGAGCAGTGGCTTGTTGTGGATAAAGAATATGCCTAATCAGATGATAAACCAAAAATCTGCTTAACCTGATGCCAAATATACTAACCCACAAAACTGGCAATAGAAAAGGGCATCAGTGCTTGCGTTTTTTGTTCCATGCTCCCTTCTGCAGCACCTTGGCCACTGCCCCATGGACCTCCTTGTTCCTCAGGGTGTAGATTATTGGGTTGAGCAGCGGAGTGACCACAATGTAAAAAACAGCTATTTTCTTGTCTCGATCAGGAGTTGTGGCTGACCGGGGTCTCATATACATAGAGATCACAGTGCCATAGAACAAGGTCACCACTGCCAGGTGGGAAGCGCATGTGGAGAAAGCTTTGCTCCTCCCTGCTGCTGACTGCATTTGTAACACAGATGACAGGATGAGTCCATAGGAGGCTATGATGACAGAAAGGGGAACTAAGAGGATCAGAACTGCTGCCCCAAAAATTACAGCTTCAGTGGCATGGGTGTCAGCACATGCCAGTTTTAGAACCACTGGCAGCTCACAGAAGAAATGGTTGATGTGGTTGGGGCCACAGAAAGGGAGGCGAAGAGTGCAGCCCACATTCATAACAGAGAGCAGGAAACCACCAGCCCAGGAAGCTGTGGCAAGCTTTAGTTGGCAATGCTTGTCCATGAGAACAGCATAGAGCAAGGGACGGCAGATGGCCAAGTAGCGGTCATAAGCCATGGCACCAAGGAGAAGGCCTTCGGTACTGCCTAAGGATAAAGCAATGTACATCTGGGTTGCACAACGTGTGAATGAGATTGTTCTGTTGCCAGACAGGAGGTGAGCCAGCATCTGGGGCACAGTGCTGGAAACATAACAGATCTCTAGGCCAGAGAGCTGGGTTAGGAAGAAGTACATGGGTGTATGGAGACGGGGGTCTGTCTGCACCAGCATGATGATCACCAAGTTACCCACAAGGGTGAATGCGTAGATGATAAGGATTACCACAAAGAGCAGAATCTGTGTCTTGCGGTGGTTTGAGAGCCCCATCAAGATGAACTCTGAGACAAAGGTGAGGTTCTCAGATCCCATCCTGGTCTTCTCCCTTTAGAGAAAAAATAACAGTGGGAGCAACGAGCAGTATCATGACCAACCACCAAACATAACCTTAAATCTTTCTGAAAACAATACCTAAATAAATTTAATTGTGAGGGACATTCTTTAATTGAACTTTAGGTTCTTATTTTCTAACATTTAGTTTTTATTGACTTTTAAGAACATGCTAAATAATGTTAAGTTCTAGAAATTGTAGGTTTCTTATTTTCACTGTTTAGGTGCAGCATGGCATACTGGTTTGTACTGGACCAGGCTTCAATTCCCAGCTCAGCCATGAAACCCACCTTAGGCAAGTCACATGTTCTCAGTTTCAGGGAACAACAATGGCAAACCTCCTCTAGACAAATCTTGCCAAGAAAACCCCATGATAGGTTCACCTTAGGATGGCCATAAGTCAGAAACAACTTGAAGGCACACAACAACAAACAACAAGTATCACATAAGCATGGTGAGGACTAATCATTCTTCATTAGCTGTCTCTCCATGCTGATTCATCCCAGTTGAACATCTGAAGAATCATGTTTTGAGCAACAATTCCTCAATACATTCTTTGTCCTACAAAAAGGGAATATAGACATATAGGAACTGCCTTAACCATGGGTTGCCTCACTTTATATATGACAATTAATTTTGGTCACTACAAATTATGCTTGAAACTGTGGTTCTCCATTTTGCCTTACTGTTAGTCTTTGGATTTATAGTCAGGGTAAGGAAGTTGTTTTCATGTGGCAATTAATTTAAGTCAGTGTGGTACAGTGGTTAGATTAAAGCATCAGTCCAGGACTAAGGAGACACAGCCACCCATTCTCATTTTTCCACAAAGCTGTCTAGATGGCTGTGTGTGTGTGTGTATCAGGGCACCTTCAGGTTGCTTGTTCATTCACGATGACCCCATAAATTTCATAGTTTTCCTTGGCAAGGACTATTCAGAGGTGGCTTTGCCAGTTCCATCCTCTGAAATACAGCCCACAGCATTTACAGTATACTAACCAGGGCTGATCTTGCTAAGCTTCCAAAATCAGACACAATCTGGCATTTTTGGGATATTTAGACCCCACTAAGGATGGCCTTAGGCTAATCATTATTTCTCTGTTTCATCTGCCCATGCAGAGTTGTTGCTTGAAGACAATGGAAATGTCTTCAAGCAACAACTCTGGTTGCGCAGTGGTTAAATACCTGTACCGCAGCCACTCATTCAAAACCATAAGGTTGTGAGTTCAAGACCAGCAAAAGGGCTCAAGCTCAGCTTAGGCTTGCATCCTTCCGAGGTCGCTAAAATGAGTACCCAGATTGTTGGGGGCAAGTAGCTCACAGTTGTAAACTGCTTAGACACTCCTTAAGCGGTAAGAAGCGGTATATAAATGAAGCTGTTTGTTTTTGTTTTGTACCTCTTCTTGAGATCATTGGAAGAAAAGTGGGATTCATATAAGAACAAATAATTATGCCTCATCAATGTAAATCATGGTTTGCAAATCCCTTCCAACAACGGTTTCAAATTATAGTCTATAGTCAGCCTTAAGGCCTGGGAAATGTATTCATGTATAACATCTAACCATGATTAAAGGCAGCATTTCAAAACATTTTATCTGAATATAATCTCTGTACATATGTATAATTGTGCTGAGTGATCATTAGGGCTTTCATATTACAAAGATGCAGATACATACAAAGTTTGGAAATGTTACTCTTTTTGGTCCAGATCGCCTAAAATCCCCACCCAGTGTGGTCATTGTATGCTACTGCATGAGATTAACTGTATTAACTGCATTAACTGTAAGAGATATATCTTTAAGAACAAGCCCATGATATTTGGACAAGGCAAAAAGAAACAGAGGAATCCCTTCTCTCTCTTCCAATAGATGAACATGGAGCAACTGTAATTAAAGACTTTGGAGTCAAGTAACATACTAAAGAATAGGCAGATGCAAAAGTACCTCCTCCTAATTTGCAGCTTTTAAAAAACACTAACTCAAGTTTTCTAACCCTCTTACTATTATAAGTGAAATATTCTTGCCCTGCAACCTGTTGTACATTGAGGATGCTACATTTCTATGCTACATTGCTTTGTGCAATGGACTAGTGACTTTTAAGGTCCCTTCCAACTGTATAATCCTGTATGACTTCTGTTTTTCTGCGCCGTTTGATGATTTCCAGTCCAAATGACTGAGAAGTATTGGTGAACTTATTGGTGAACATCTTATATACAGTTTAGCTGGGTTCTGCTTTTAATTCTCGCATGGGAAAGAGCCTTCACCAAGACACTGAAATATGTTATTGCTTGTAAATGCATGAAATCAAAAGGAGATTCACAAAATATTCATATAGAAAATATATACTCGTGTATAAGTAGAAAACCTTTGACAAAAAATTGACAACCCGCCTCCAGCCTAATACTTATACACAATTTATGCACAAGTCAATGCTGGAATAGGGTCTCAGGGTGAAGGCAGTCACAAAATATAGATGTGAGAAGCTCCCCATAGCGTAGAAGCAACACTTCAAGCCCATTACCCCTCCCTTGCCCAACCTGGAGAAAGACAAGTAATCCTTCCTCCTTCCCCACCTTCTTTTTCCAGTCAAGTGCATTCAACAACAACAGAGTATGAAGAAAAATGGTGGTGACCATTTTTAATAGGGACATACTGTATATGTCTCTCTGCAGAGAGACTACAAGCCTCACAAGACATATGTATTAAGCCCCTATTAAAATGACTGGTGCAGAGATACCTTTAAGAAAAGATTTGTTTGTTTCATGCCCCTAAATTTTACCTTTGACTTATCCATGGATCATAGCAACATTTTGGCATCAAAACCTGCCCTCAACTTGTTCATGAGGTCAACTTATACATAAGTATATACAGTAATTTATTATATGCTATACAATGGGCCCTTATTATCTTCTGGGATTTGGGTCCAGGGCCCCTAGTGGATACCAAAATCTGTGGATCATAAATTACAATGGCATAGTAGAATGATATCCCATAAAAATGGCAAAATCAATGTTTGCTTTTTGGAATGTGCATTTGATTTGAATACTTTCAAGCTATGGATGGTTGCATCTGTGGATAAAGAGTCTGTAGATACAGAGGGATGACTGTACTGACATCCTAATTTTCTTCAACAAATTCTAGGCATCATGCATAGCTCTCTTCCCCCTCACTTATTTTCGCAGTAACCCATAAGGTAGATCAGTCAGAGAGAAAGAAACAAAGAAAGACTACGGTACCTACCAAATCACTCAAGGAGCGTTGTGCTTCACTGTCCCCAGCTTCTAGAACAACACCCTAGCCATGTACCAAGTTTTCTTTTGTCTGTCCGAAATATCCAATGAGTTTAGGTGGCACCAAATTCTAGCATTCATAGAGAGGGAGAACATTTTATCTCATCCCATTTTCCCTGACGTTGCAGTTGTGTGCCTTCAAGCCATTTCTGACTTATGATAGCTTCATCACCCCATTGACACCAGCTGCCGCTGCAGGGACCTTTATGAATGGGGAAAGGCTGAATGTGAGAAGCTGAACTGGGACGCAGACTATTCCCCAAAAGTGAACAGAAGCATCTTGTGAAGAGTGAAGTTACACTCATAGAAAATAGTTCTGCTTGATTGTTGGAGGGGAGTTCCAAGTGTAAACCACCACCCCCAACTATACTATATATTAATATTTCAGAGACATGGGGTGCTGTAGGAAGTTTTAGGGGAAGGTCTGCTCCCATCAGTGTAACTGCACACATCTAACTGTAAACCCAACCCTATGACTGTAGTATAGGGAGAACTAGGCAGCTGATAACACCTGGTGACTAACAAATTTCTGGTAAAACAACAATGAGCTTCTCATGTATCATCCCAGCAAGAATTTCAAATTGCAAAACATAGCCTTACCTTCATACTGTTTCTCAGGCATTCCTCAATCACCAAGGAAGAAATTTTCATACCAGAAGCTTACGTTTGGACAATAACAGCTTGGATGAGTTAGAGCCTAGCTTCTAATGGAAGTACAAAATGTTGAAGCACCATCAACAATTTTGCTGCAATCTCACATAGCTACCAGTGATATAATAAGATGAAAAAAGTAGCCATGATATGATCTTGATAGCCAAGGTTTTGTGATCTGGAACCTTCAGTATGACAGATGAAATCATGTAGAATATCCTGGCTTTGGCTGCCTTTCAAGGAACAGATGCCAAAGAAATGCATGGACTTTTGTGGTACAGATTGGAGACAGACAACATGGCTTGCTGTTTTTGTCTATTGAAGTCTCCACTGGTAGGAGACTGGAAGGAAACTATATGATGCCTTGCTTTTATTAAAGTTATTTCCTGGCTCAAACCTAGGTTCCAAGCTCTCTTTTGGTGAGATAAAGGTTGTATCTAGCTCTACACTCACTATCTTAGCATGCAGCATAACTTCAGTATCATGTCTGTCCAAACTGCCTTCCTACATCCTTTCATCTGAGAAGCCAGGGATCTTAAACTTGGATAGCAAGTGCCTCACCACTAAATTCTGGTTCCTAAACTACCAAGCTAGGCTCTCCTCCAACTCATTCTTATCATCGATCTGATGGACAGTCACAGTGAACACAACCCAACTTGCCCAATGGTCTGATTCTTCTTGTGATAAGGAGACAAAGTGGTTCCTTTATCTCTTTTTATCTGTCATACAGCTGGAGATTCAATAAGATAATAAAGTCTGTGAGTTTACTTCAGAGACATTCCTCTGATGCCTTGGTGATTCCCTCATGATTTTCAGCTCAGCCACTTGGAGTTTTTAACACAACAAAAGGACATGATAGAAAGTTACTTTGTTGTTTTTTTTAAAAAGGTGAGTGAAATGAAGAAAAGAAATTAAGGAAGGATATAAAGAATTTGCATATTCTCCAATCTGTTGCGGTCATTATGCATGCTGATTCTGCCCCTTGATGTGTTTACTATTTCTTTATTTATTTGATTTATTTCCTGCTTTTCCCCCAAACAGGACTTAAAGCATTTTACAGTACTGTATAAAAGAACACCTTTTTAAAAAATGGGATTACAAAAGCTTAACAAGCATTAACTCATGCATCCAACTGAAACACTATTTTAAGATATTGAGATTTTAAGAAATTTAAAGTAATTTAAAACATTTTTAAAAATTAAAAAACTTAAAATACTTATTGTGTACTAAAACCAGCCAACCAAATTGCATGTCATGCCATCCTGGTCAGCGGATGGCCTTTTTATTTTATTTTATTTTATTATTTCATTTATACCTCACCTTCCTCCCTGAAGAGACTGAAGACAGCTTACAGATAAAATCAATTAAAATTATTATAAAATATAACAATAATTAAAATGACTATACTGTATATAAAACCACATTAAAATGTCATAACAAATTCACAATATAAACGTTTAAATCACCTTACAATACATAACTTAAACAGACTGAAAGAACCACCCTGCTATGGTACATTATCTGCCGGCATAAAAAAGTTTTTATCTGCTGGAGAAAGGCTAGCAGGGAGGGAGCCAGCCTAGCTTCCTGAGGAAAGGCATTCCAGACGGTGGGGGCAGCCACAGAGAAGGGTCTCTCTCATGTCAGCCTGTGATGTAGTTTGTTTCAGCCAGGTGTCCCCCATCCTATATCTGTGCATTTCATTTTTCCACCCTAAGTGCAGTACCTTATATTTCTCTGTACTGAATTTCATGTTGTTAGCATTGGCCCAGCTTTCTAGTCTATTCAGGTCATTTTGAATTTTGATCCTGTCCTCTGGGGTATTAGCTACTCCTCCTAGTTTAGTGTCATCTGCCAATCTGATAAGTGTTCCCCCAATTCTGTCATCCAAGTCATTAATAAAGATGTTGAATAGCACTGGCCCCAGGACAGAGCCCTGTGGGACCCCACTGGTCACTTCTTTCCAGGTTGAAAAGAAGCCATTGTTGAGCACACTTTGAGTTCGGCCAGTCAACCAATTACAAATCCATTTGTAATTGTCTAGCCCACATTTTACAAGCTTGTTTGCAAGAATGTCATGGGGAACCTTGTCAAAGGCCGTACTGAAATAAAGATATACTATATCCACAGCATTCCCCTCATCTACCAAGCTGGTAATTTTATCAAAAAAAGAGATCAGGTTTGTTTGGCATGACTTGTTTCTCTGAAACCCATGTTGACTTTTTGTGATTATGGCATTGCCTTCTATATGTTCACAGACTCTCTGTTTAATGATCTGCTCTAGAATATTTCCTGGAATTGATGTCAGACTAACTGGACGATAATTGTTGGGATTCTCTTTTTTCCCTTTTTGAAGATGGGGACAACGTTTGCCCTCCTCCAGTCTGCTGGGACTTCTCCTGTTCTCCAGGAGTTCTCAAGGATTATTGCCAATCTTATATTTGCCAGTTCTTTTAATACCCTTGGATGTTGTTCAGATGGTCCTGGAGACTTGTATTCATTTAGATTAACCAGGTATTCCTGTACTATCTCTTTACTTATTCTGTGCTGAAATTCCCCTATTCTGTCTTCTGCTCCATTATCCTTAGATTGAGCACCCTTTGCCTTTTCTGAGAAGACTGAAGCAAAGAAGGTGTTGAGTAATTCCGCCTTTTCTCTGTCCCCTGTTAGCATTTTGCCATCTTCTGCACGCAGTGGCCCTACTGTTTCCTTCTTCTTCCTTTTGCTGCAGACATATCCAAAAAAGCCCTTTTTATTGTTCTTAACCCCTCTAGCAAGTCTGTGTTCATTCTGCACTTTAGCTTTTCTGACTTTATCTCTACACATGCTGGCTATTTGTTTGAATTTCTCTTTGGTGATTTCCTCCTTTTTCCATTTCTTATACATGTTCCATTGAAAACCTAGTTCTGTTGAAAGTTCCTTAATCATCCATCCTGGTTTCTTGAGACATCTCCCATTGTACTGCCTCCTTGGTACTGTTTTATATTGTGCCTTCACTATCTCCCTTTTGACAAATTCCCATCCGTCTTGAACTCCCTTGTCTTTTAGTATTCCTGACCATGGGATCACCCCCAGTAATTCTCTAAGTTTATTGAAATCAGCTCTCCCAAAGTCTACAATGCTTGTCTGACTATGTCTGCCTTCTCCTTTCCACTGTATAACAAATTCCACTGTATAACTGTAAAACAAATTCCAGGAGAAAATGGTCACTCCCACCTAAGGATTCTCCTACCACTTGCACCCCATTGACCAGGTCATCCCTGTTGGTTAGGATCAGATCTAAAATAGCTGACCCCTTTGCTGCCTGTTCCTCCTTTTGGACAATGAAATTGTCTTCCAGGCAAGTGTGGATTTAGCTAGACCTTGAGGATTTGGCTGAGTTTGACTTCTAGCAAATATCTTCCTCCTTTCTTGTTTGGCCTGTTTCTCTTTAAAAAGTTATATCCCTCTATATCCTTCTCATGGGAGGGAATTCCAAAGCCTAGGATCAACTACAAGGAAGGCTGTCTCCTTTGTCCTCACCACCTGAGCCTGGGAGGGTGGTGACATGGAAAGAAAGACCTATCTCAAAGATTGTAAGGCTTGGTCAAGGTCATATTGGGATAAAGCTAGTCCTTCTAATTTTCTGTTATATGCAATTCTTTTGAATATGCTGTCTATTGCATCATCTGTGCTTTGGTCTAAAGATATTTGGGCCCACAAGTCATTCTCTCCAGATGTATTCTTCTTGTTACCCCCTCATCTGTTGGTGGCTCTTATATTTCTCCCACAATTCCCCTATATCATGGGGGCTATGATAAGATTTAGTATTCCTTTATACTCAGGAATACATTCGCTCTCTTCTGGATAATTCAGTCCCAAGCCCTCCTAATCAGGTTTTTGAGACTCTTAACAAATATATTCTTATGAAATGCTATGAGGTACAACCTAAGTCTTAAGCAACCAAGGAAAACCTAGGGAATGAAGCCCATTGTAAGTCTCGAAACTGTGATACCACTAAGGGACAATAGGAAAATTTGGTACTGAACAATATAATAAGTAAGTATCCACACAAAATATCTTCTTAATCTAATAGATAAAATACTATATAATAATATCATGAATATAAAACAGATGGGGCACTGAACTTATATCTCTTAAAGTTTATAGGAATAATAATCTAACTGAAACAATACATTTTGTCAAGGAAAAGAATCCTACAATTATAATAGAAATAACCAAAAATCAATCACAAGGCAAGGCCTAGCATCCCTTAAGTTTGAATTATCCTGTTACGACTAAGTTTTAAATAAACGGAGCAATAATATATTGATGTCAATTAGAACAGAAGTTTGTCAATTTACAAATTTTAGTGGCAATAGGAATTGGGTCAAGGAATGAAAAGAGATAAATGTGAAGGCCATCATCATTTTTTCCTTACTAATTGTTCTCTGCTGTTTAGTTCAGGTTTTAGGATTATAAGGTAGCTTTTGGGGAGGAAAATGCAACCCAGTAAACCAAGGCTAGAAGCCAAGATGGAGAAGATCTCCACAGCCACCATGTATTTCCCTTTAGTACTTAGGTAGGTAGGGACAAAAGAGACCCAAACGGTACAAAACACCAACATGCTGAAGGTAATCAGCTTGGCTTCATTAAAACAATCAGGCAACTTCCTAGCAAAGAAAGCCGCAGTGAAGCTGGTGATAGCCAGAAAACCCATGTAGCCCAGGACAATATAGAACATGACATCTGAGCCTTCATTGCATTGCACTATGATCTCACTGATCTGGGAGTGCATGTCAAACTCTGGGAAGGGAGGACATGTTGTCAGCCATATAATACAGATCCCACTTTGAATTAATGAACACAGAAGAACAATAGATAGTCCCAGTCTATTTCCAATCCATTTCTTCATTCTGTTTCCTGGTTTGGTGGCCATGAAAGCAAATTCCACAGTAATGGTTTTTGCCAAGACAGATGAAACAGCAGTTGAGAAGATGATGCCAAACATGGTTTGCCGCAGAAGGCAGGAGAGTTTCCCAGGTCTTCCAATGAAAAGGAAGGAGGAAAGAAAGCAAAGTAAAAGTGAGGTGAGCAACACACATGTAATGTTCCAGTTGTTGGCTTTGACAAGTGGAGTATGTCGGTAGTGAATGAAAATCCAGGCCACTAGAATGGTGATGGTGGAAAACAAAACGGCACAGCCAGCCAAAGTTGCTCCCAAGGGTTCACTGTGAGATAGGTAGGTCACAATCTTGGGAATACACTGAGTCTGGTTTTTGTTCGGATACTGCTCTTCTGGGCATTTCTCACATTGATCTGAGTCTGAAATTCAGCAATGAAACCTCTAAGTGTTTCTACTATATAACTTCTAGATTTAACAGGCATCACATCACAATCACTTGTTTTATGTAAGAAATATTTGATACTGCCCACTGAAAAGTAACCGGTGCCAAATATTCTGTGAGGTTTCCTCATAATATTAGCAAAAGTGATGTCTGAATAATTTCACATGTCCATTCTAGCTGATAATCAATGAGCAGATTTTTCATGCTGATTGTCTTGGTCTTTTTGCACATTGGAATTCAGTAAGCCCACCAAAAAAGAATCTGGATCCCTCATTCCACTCCTTCCCAAATAACTATTTTGTACTCACCAGCATAGAGTGAAATTCCCCCTTCAGGGCACTGAGCACATCCATAGCAACAAATTTGCTCCATTGGCTGGACAGTCCTGGTGAAACCAGGGCTGCAGCTATCAACACATGTGGCACGAGGAAATGTCTGGTGAAAAACAACAAGAAGGAAATTGGAGGGGGAAATAGGCTAGATGGTCACAGCTGTACTTCTTTAATTTTGAGTTTTGTGGAATAAGTCAAAAGAACCAACTGAAAGTGGAATTAATTCTCTGATTAGAAAATTAAACTGCACTAGAACTATAATGAGAAACTATATAGTGGTAATGGAGGCTGTAAATAGTGTGTTGGGAGGGCAAAGACATGATTACACCAGGCCCTAAGGCATCACAATTTAATTAATCTAGGAAATTCAAACATACTGGATCAGGACTATCACAAAGTTCTTTCAAATATCCATGGTCTTGGCCTTCAACTTCCACACACTGGCCTTCATAATTCTGCTTCTCTTCTCAGCATACCTTTCAGACATTATTATTATTATTATTATTATTATGTGAAAGGAGGAGAAACACTATTTGGGTATATTAAGGAGGAAGAAGGAAACAGGGAGAGGAGCAGAATCATGCCCTTGCACACTATATATTGGAACTGCTTCAGGAGGAATGTATCACACATGCATCAACAGAGGAAAAACAGTGTGATTGGGAGGCATCAATAAGAAGGAGCACTTCAGCAATGGGGGGGGGGGGGTCTACCACCAACTGGAGAGACACGGTGTTGTGTGATAAGATACAGCCACAGATGCTACTATCCTGCTCTAACCCCACTTTTCAAGCTTATCACATTTTCATCAATAGTGGAGAAGCAGTGTGAATGGGAGGCATTGATGGATTTTACCTGAGAAGAAGCGTTCCAGCAATGGAGGGACTACAGACTAACTAATTGCCAAGCCATGCACCCTTTGAAAATGAAAGCAAACACGGCCCATCTCATTGTTTGTTTTTACGCAATACTGAACAAAATATGTATCTGTGGGAATTTGCAATAACTATTGATACGTCCTTGATTTTTATTTTCCTCCTGATTGGTCCCAAGAATTATGGAGGAATGTTATTGACCCTTAGCACTCAGTGCAGCATCGAAGGTAATTTAAAGTATGTGCTTTCCAACAGGTGCTTTTTGTAGTGCGTATATGAACCATGTGCATTGCCCATGCATTGACTAGAAATCTCATAGGCCCAGTGTATATATGCCCAGTGAATAGTGCAATTTCATTCTCTAACCATAGGTACAGACTAGATAACTGGAAGCATTAACCCAAAAGTATCTCTACCTGTTGAAACTTGTGATTCCACACAATGGCACTTCTATTAATGCTGAACTGCTTTCCATCAGGAGCTTTGGGATCTATCCTCCCAACCTGGACTCTCTGGAAGCTTTCGTTGGGGAATGTGATCAAGTTGATAATATCATATCCAAATTCCAGATCTCCATATTCATTGAAAAGTATTTCTTCTCCAACACTATTGTTAAAGCGAATGTTCCTCAGAAAAGAGCAAAGCTTTATTGAAGAAAAAAAGATAACGGTAGGGAAAGGGTTAATGGGGTCTCTCTCTGGAATTTGCTGTCATCTCAGGTTTGTCATGTCAGTCTTCATCATTGATTTAACAGATTCCATAACACTCAAAATGAATTCACTGAATTTAGTAAACTGAACAAGGAATAGCTGCAAAACACAGAAACAGGGCCTAGGATGAGGTGACCTAACAAGTCAGAAAGAGAGATCATTTTCTCTTTTGCTTTGGTAGACTGTCTCTGTGCAATTCAATTTTGGTCAAAGACTGTAAATAAATGATTAATTGTTTGACTGAGCTTAGAATAGCTGCAAAACAGAAACAGAGCCTGGGATGAGGTGACACATCCAACAAGGCAGAGAGAGATGTGCTTTCTCTCTTTCTTTGGTGGGTTCCCTCCATATACGTCAGTCATTGGCTCCCCTCTCAAAGGAAAACAAACCACAATAATGATACAAGAAGGGAGCAATCTCTCCTTCTGTCTATCAATTCTCCCTACAGTTGTGTATTTTCCTGTTGTCATTGCTGGAAGCCAATGAAAGACTTCCAGGTCCTCTGTTGGTACACTATCAATTTTTATGTAAAAACTCAATTGAAAGTGCTTAATATTTCATAATTAAGAAGCTTGAAGGACGGATAACAAAATGCCAATAAAATTAGAGAGATTCCACAGACAATTTATTTACTAACCCTGGAATTAAAAATAGAAGTTCCATAATGAAAACTGCTTCTACAAACAGTTCAAAGAAGTGCTGAGGAAAGAACCCTATGAAGATACCATTAGTTCAGGAATCTGCCCAGCAATGCCAAGGCTGAATACAGTCCAACAAAGTTTGCAACATAAAGTGTAAGAAATATGTCAAACAGTTCTCTTCATTAAGAAATGAAGAATAAAACACAGATGGGCAAGAGTTCCAACATGACACAGCAAGCATCTTTGTCAGGAAAATTCTCCAGTAGACTACCCAGGGCATACGAACTGCTTGGCTACATCAGTCAAAATTTAGATATAGAAATTTATTTTTGATTTTATTATTTATTATTTATTTATTTATTGATCAATTTATTATTAATTATTTAGATATAGAAATTTAGATATAGAAATTTAGATTTGAAATAGATGAGAATGTTGAATATGTTGTGTGAATAGTTTCATATTGTTATATCTTGGTACATCATGTAATATATTTTTTAAAGTAAGTAATGTTAATTTAAAAAAATAGATATACACCATGCTTATACATATATATGACCTGTCTCATAGGGAACGGACATATATTAATAATATGATTAGAACGTACTTAATGGTAGTAATGTCAATCCAGGGAATGGTAATTTGGTGAGGCACCAGAGCTCTCTGAAAGGCCAGGCTGAATATCTCACTGCATGAGAAATCCCAGGATTCCACAGGGTAGAGCCATGACAGCTAAAGTGGTATCTCACCACTTTATCTGTGTATTATCACCGAAAAATACAAAATCAGAGTTTTCTAAACCGAAAAGCTCCACAAATTCTGTGCTTTTAAATCCAACAAAAGAGATTATGGGGTGGAACAGACAGGCAAAATAAAGCAGTTTCCAGCCACTTCGAAGGTGGGGCTTCAAAGTAATTGTTTATTCATTCTTTTATTAAAATATTTCTATCCTACTTTCGACCATGAGATCTCAGGGCATGATACAATTAAAGCAATATAGACAATTTAAAACAATTCCAAGTAAAAACAAAAAAATGAATTCAATCAGATAAATGAATATTTAACACATCACCAAGGGCTAGTCCATATTCCTTATCACAGTTGAATAGGATACTATCCAGCCACATGCAATTCATAAAAATTCAGGCTTATTGTACCCCCTCTCCCCCAGAAAAACTCATTTAACTTTGTAGAAAAAGGTTTCACAGTTTTTACTGGCATATCCACTAAAATCTACAAAAATGTGCATTATCATATGTGTGGCTGTCCATCTGCACTGCATGCATTCAGATGGTTATGCATTTTTGGCAGAGGGAGGTTGAACTGATGCAATGAGAACCAAATTTACATAGAAAAGTGAAGAAAATTAACCAGCAATGCAAATGTGCAAAAAATGCAGAAAAGGCTAAAATAGTTTGTGTGTCTGTGTGTGTGTCTGTGTGTGGATATTTTTCTACCAAACCCCCCCCCCCCCCTATATTTACATACATGGTGTTTCACACAAAAAAAATGGAACTTGACTTGGATGAAGGAAATATGAAAATTAGAGGAAGAAATATCCATAAATCAAACTATGCAGATGACAATATATTATTAGCCCAAAATAACCAAGACTTGGAATGACTGCTAATGAAAGTTAAGAAGGAAAATGCAAAAGCACAGCCAAGGCTAAACATTAATAAGATTAGAATTGAGACAAAAGATGGTTTACAGAACCTTAAAAATGTTGATGAAGGCAGTGAAATTGTTTTGTTGTACCTTGTTTTGTTGTAGAGACTTTAACTAAGACAGAAGAAAACCAAGAACTGGAAGGGCAGATACGAAGGAACTCAGCAAGATCCTCAAATGCCAAGATATATCACTAAATACAAAAGTCAATTCACACCATAATATTTCTGATCACTGTGTATGGCTATGGATGTTGGGCAGTGAAGAAACTCAATTCACAAAGTCAAAAAGAATAATAATCCAGGGTTTACACATGGTACAAGAGATAAGTGGAGACATGGTTTAAATTCCAATGTAACTCCATTAGTGTGGAGCACTTATCACTTATTATAAGACCACCAACAGCACTTCTTTAGACTGGAAGAATCCTATTAAGTGTGATCCTTATATTTGATGTGTAATGGGAAGGGGATGACTTACCTGCCATGGCTGCACTTCCAAATAATTCTGTCTGTTTCTGATCCAATTTCTCTTTTGTTTGGCTCTCCACGAATATAAAGCATGTAGAGAATGTGCTACAACATAAACAGAATTGTATATGATGTAGCTCTGGCCAGATAGTCTTTTTTCAAACACAGTTCTGGGGAGGTGACTCAGATTCTCCTCCCCAGTGCAGTTAACTGGTTTCTGTTTATAAATGGTATTTGATGCTAATGAACAAAAAAAAGCAGTGGTCCAAAACTGCTGGATGAAGTAAATAGTTGACTTGTAAGGATTTATGGTCTCAAGAAAATCCTGAAATCCTGGCACTGCATTTGTGTGATGTGAAAAAGACAAGCTGCCATTGAGAGATCTTACTGTGAATTTATTCCAAGGGGAAAGAGTTGTGACATCCCACTGAGAAGTTATGATCCAAACCCTCTCCATGGGATGCATATGAATAAATTCAAAATTATACAGAATTATTTGTAAACCTTCCATAGATTGATCATTTCCATGGACAATAAATACATTGAGTTTAGACAACCAGAGGATGGAGGAAATCCTTATGAGGGTATCAGCACGAATTTTTATTACATAGCCTCCCTCAGTTGGAATCACCTCTGTCATTGCCAGGCAAATATTGTTCTGTGAGAGCTTTGGTTTCAGAGTTCGAAGAAACGTTTCTCCATTGTCATCATCTGATAGGAGAAGACCAACCCAGTTCCATCCAAAATGCTTCAGGAGCTGCACAATCCCTTCATACTGAAGCCTTTCATTTGGAATCATCCAGAAGAATGAGGGGAAATGAGTTTTATCTTTCAGGATCGGGTCAAGAAGTGTACCATAGGCGAGCTAATCAAGTCATAAAACATATATTTAAAACCCTAAGGAATGCATCCATCTCCTCTGTATCCTCCAATAAATCATCAGAGAGGACTTTCCAGTGAACAGAAAGTAGGGGAGAGGGTTTAACTTTATGATACAGCACAAGATTCTTATGCAGAAATTCCAATCCCAGGTTCATTACTTTCTATTGCTAAGTAAGGGTTGAAAGGATACATCTCTGAACTCTTGAAAGCCTAGTATTATTGATGGTAGAGCAAATGTGAGGAATCTATTACCCTCAATGTCTCACCATTCAGACCCAGATAATATGATCAAAGGTTAAGGATGATGGAAATTAAATTGGACAATCTCTAAAGGTTCCCCAACCCTGGTTTAGCAAAATTGAGTTACACAGATTGGCAGTCTGACTTTGTATAAAACAGCTGCCATTCTCAGTCATATTATAGGCAAAATCCATTTTGAGGGAGAGATTTCTGGCCCACAAAAGACTCTCAGGAGGAGACTCTAACTAGATTGATACAGAATAAGAAGATTTATTGCATTTGGTTTAAAAACATTGTGTTAGGAAAACATTGGCTAAAGATAGGTGATGCCCCCACTTCATGGGAAGTAGCTTTTGACATAAGAGAACATTTCTCAATTAATTGAAGGAAGTCTACAAAACATTAGTAAGGGAAGGCAGGTGACACATTTACTGGAGTGACTCCTCTTGTTATTCCCTACTAGAGAGACCCATTGAGTCAATAGGATTGACCATCAAGTCGATACCTCATTCAGCCATTGATTCAATGAATCTGCTCTACTTGATGGAGAATCAATAAGAACTTGATGGAACCAATAAAATTCAGGGTATTATCTTTAACTTAGTGACCTGCAT
Source organism: Urosaurus nigricauda (assembly GCA_034509955.1). Taxonomy (NCBI): domain Eukaryota; kingdom Metazoa; phylum Chordata; class Lepidosauria; order Squamata; family Phrynosomatidae; genus Urosaurus; species Urosaurus nigricauda. Next base: position 8,050,731 of record JAOEGL010000006.1, read on the forward strand.
CCCTTTGTTTCCTACAGGGTAACCCTGTGTATCTGGAAGAATAAAATAGAAGAATAAAAATAACATACCTGTGGAATCTTGTATGTATTTAAGATGTTGGCCATTTGGATGGAGTTGTAGGAGGTGAGCCCACCAATGATGGCCATGAGTTTCTTTTCTCTCTTGCAGAGATAATTCAGGGGATTGCCTTCTGAGGTGAAAAGCAGATCCAAAGTGGTCCAAGAGGCTCTCAGTGGACCAAAAGCATTGTCATAAATCTGGGATCCCAGTGTGATGTTGGGTAATAACCTGGCATTGTTGTTGATTTCATGAATGGCAAAAACAAAGGCAAGCACATACTGGTAGTTTTTTGGCATAAGACTGTAAAGAGAATTTCACATAGTCTTACAATCTCATATCAGTGCAAGAAGCACACTTTATATCCATGAGATTCATGCATGAACTTGCATTCAAAATAGTTTTGGGCCCTCCGGCCAGGATTCCTTACGCATGTTCTGATTTTGGTTTTAGTTTTCAGGGGCTAGGTTGAGGTTTAAACAATGGATGATAGATCTGCTCTGGGTTTTAGTTGGCCTTCAAATGAACTACCCAATGTGCTGACCCCTATTCCCAAAATTAATTCTGTACATTAGACAGTTCCTCTTAAATTCAATATAAATCTGGAGGAGATGCACGTCCCTAATGCTTTCAGAACCCACAGCCTGCTCTCTTTGTGTGATAATTCCTGGTAGCAACCTGTAATGCGACTCTATCCCAGCAGGGATAAATTGCTTTTTTTTAGAGTGCAATCATCTCCATTTGGAAACTGGTACTTCATTTTTAAAAGGATATAGACAAGTTGGAGCAAGTTCAGAGAAAGGCAGTGGAGGTGATAAGAGGAATGAGGATGATTACTCCAATGCAGTTTCTTGGAAATGGGGATCTATCTACTTACTGTGCTATTGTGTAGGAGCGTGGATACTCCATAAAGTTGTGTAAAGGCAATTCAGCATACATCATAGATGCAAATTCACCAATTACGACATCATATTTAGGGTTAAAGATGTCAGGAAGAGCGTTTGCTTGCTGTCTGTGTCCAGTGTTGTTCAAACTCATGTGGACAATGAGAGATGATGGAATGAAGAAGATGAGTAGTGATAAGAAAAACATATTGTGAGCTTAGAAAGGTTGAACCCTGTGAAATTCTTGCATTGTCACACACATACGTAGCTTATAGCATAATAGTGTGACTGTAAGCTGAATCTGTTTTGAAAGAAACCAGAAGAAATTACATCCTACAGCATAACTTAGTAACCTTATCAAGAGGCAGATTCCAAACTGTGTTTTTAGTCCACCAGATGAAATATAAATGCTACTTGCAGAGCAATTTCATAAGGGTTTGCATAGAAGTAGGCCCCACTGACTTGAAGGAGACTTACACTCAGCTAAAATGACATGACATCCTGAATTGAGTCTTTATAGGCACGGCATTGACATGGTACAGGCTGCCATGTTGTTTTTGTTATTAGTCTCATAAACAACCTCAGATTCATTTGGGAGTTTCACAAGAAACAGAAGTAAGTCATAGCACTCCAGTTAATTGAGGGGTGGAAAAGGCTTTTAGCCCTGGTACAATCGAAGGAAAGCCAAAGAAAACATGTTTACCTGATTTGTGCAATTGTATAGTATAGTGCTCTTCACTTGGAGTCATGGAATATTTTGTATCAAACTTTTCAAGTGAGAGAAATGGAGGAAAGCACAATATAAAAGAGATTCCATCCAAATGTTAGGAAAAAATTCCTGACAATAAGAGCTTTCCAAAAATAGAATATGCTACCTCGGAGGGTGGTGGACTCTCCTTCTTTGGAGTTTTTTTAACAGTGGAAGGATGGCCATCTGTCAGGAGTGCTTTCATTGTTTCTTCCTGTGCAGAAAAAGGATTGGACTGGATGGTCCTCATGGTCTCTTCCGGTTCTATGATTCTATGGTTCTATAGTCATGTATGGTAGTGCAGAAAATCCCACATGCCAAATCTTACTGCTAAAGAATTAAGGAATAAAGACTTCAGAAATAATCCAGTTTGACACATCTTTAACTGCTGTGGCTCAATGCTATGAAATTCTGGGATTTGCAGTTTTGTCAGAGAGCTCTGGTGCCACAACAAACTATAAGTCTCAGAATTCCATAGCCTTGAGCCATGGCAGTTAAAGCAATGTCCAACTGCATTCCTTCTGCAATGCAGATACAGCCCAGGTCAGCATCAGAAGTGATATGTCTCACTTGTTCAATTATACCCCTTGGCAACCATATTTCCCTCTTACCAAACATAACAATATGACAGAATATCATCATTTTAAATCTGATTGTTAGTCCAAAATAGAATAGGCCTATTGAATCAAGGGGAATTTCCCACAGACCCAGTCCTATAGCCATTCTATTTTGTACAAAATGAAGTTTCCAAGGATTTGCATTACAATACAAGCTGAGTCTCCTTTGTCTGAAATGCTTGGGACCAGAATTTTTTTTAATGTTTTTGGATTTGGAATATTTGCATATATGTACATAATGAGATGGGGACCCAAGTTTAAACAGAAAAAATCACTTATATTCCATATACATCTTATACACATAGCCTGAAGGTAATTTTATACAATATTTTTAAATATTTTTGTTCATGAAACAAAGTTTGTGTACACCACACCACCAGAAAATAAAGGTGTTATTATCTCAGCCATCCATGTGTTGGAATTTGGAATATTTCAGATTTCAGAATTCCAGAAAAGGAAGACTCGACCTGAAATTCAAATAGCCTGAATAAATGTATTCAAGCTGTCTCTGTGCTGGAAAGGCCACAATTAATGCCCCCAGCTAAACTGACATCTGATAGTCCTGATAAGAAATCTGTACTCAGGACAAGAGGCTACTGTCAGAAATTGAACACAGAAAAACAGAATGGTCCCCAATTGGCAAAGGGGTCAGGCAAAATTGTATCCTTTCATCCTATCTGTTCAGTTTGTATGCAGAACATATTATATGAAAAGCAGATCTGAACACAGAAGCAGGAGAAGTGAAAATAGGAGGAATAAATATCAACAGTCTAAGGTATGGAGACCATAAAATACTACCAGTAGAAAACATCACAGACCTAGAACTACTACTAAGGAAGATAAAGAAAGAAAGTACAAAGGCAGGCTTATTGTTGAATATAAAGCCAACAAAGATAATGACCACAGAGGATTTTGACAAACCCAACCTAGACAATGAGGAAGTAGAAATGGTAAAAGAATTCTCATACCTAGATCAAACATTGATCGGATCGGGGACTGCAATCAAGAAGTCATAAAAAGGCTAAGAAAGGGATGGGCGGCTATGAAAGAACTAGAAAAGATCCTTAAATGTAAAGATATACAAGTGATCACAAAAGTTTGAATTGTACAAGCCATTGTATTCCCTATTACAATGTATGGATTCATGAGCTGGACAGCTGGACATTTCAATTCATTTGAAATGTGCTGGAGAAGATTGCTGGCGATACCATGGACAGACAAGAAGTCAAATTGGTCCTAGAAGAGATAAAACCAGAATTATCTCTGGAAGCTAAAATGACTAGACTAAGGCTGTTGTACTTTGGCCACTTCATGAGAAGGCATGACTCATTGGAGAAAACAATAATGCTAGGAAAGCTAGAGGAAAGCAGAAAGAGAGGAAGGCTGCATGCTAGATGGATGGACATTCTCCCCCAGTTTAAAGAATGAATGGGGCCCTTTAAACATTGAAAGGGAACCCCAATCCATATATGGACTAGGGTTTCCCCTCTGCCCCATTCATAAAACCGGAGGGGAAGAGAGCCTCGTAGAATGCACATGAGCTGTCAAACTGAAAAAATAAAATAAAAAATATAAGAAATAAAATAATATTAAAAAATACTAAAATAAAATACAATAAAATACAATAACATTACTAATAAATAAATACAATAAAATACAATAAAATAATACAATCAATAATTAATAAAAAATACAGTAAAAAATATTTTTAAAATGCCGGAGTGCCCGATTTTGCTGGGAGAGGAGGCTGTTCCACCCCCTGGCCTTTTCCCCTCCCCTGAACTTGACCCGTGTGATTGGAGCCAAGTTCACATTCCCTGCAAATCGGTTTCTCCCAAAAGAAACGGTAAATATTCCGCTTTGGGAGAAACCAGGTTATGGGGGATTTGCCCCACTACGCGTGTGCAAGATCCGGATTCAGTAGTGTTAAAACTGGTTTCAGTCTGAACTTCTTGATTTTAAGCCGGTTTGCTAACCGGTATATAACGTAGTCTGAATGGCCCCCAGGATGTGTTTTTGAGTGTCCTCAGAACAGAGAATACAGGATACAGGGCAGTGCAAATCTAGCCACAGAAAATTGAACCTCTGAAGTCACATAAGGCAACCCACAAGTTCCCTTTTTCTTGCTGGAAACGAAGTATATCAAACCTCACAAAATGATTCTGCAATAAATATACATGGCAGTGGTAGCAAGAAGATTCTATTTAGGTCAGAACATCAGTCCACAGGGAATTCCCAAACACTGTGGTTCATGAATGGTCTGTCATATCATCTCAGATGCCTACAGCCTGTGCTTCTACTGATATGGATGGAATCATAAGTGAGGAAATGTGTAGCTTAGGGACAGGCGTGTGCCATTGCCTTTTATGGCAAACAGCTTTCAGCATAAACTGAGAGCCACATAAAATGTGCCCGCATATGACATAGGTGCACTGCACCTTTATTACATAGCTAAGCAGTGTCTTCTGTCCTGAATCCTGCTTTAGTGGGCAGCAGTCACTGCAAGAGACATGGATCTGCTCTCCTGTTGAATGGAATGCATTGGACTGGTGAGCGTGCTCTGGTGCAACATTCAGCAGAATTGCTCTCACAATTCTTATTTGCATAATTCTAGATTATGCCTTGATAACCAAGATCGTGAATTCCAGGCACAATTTTTTTCAATGTCCTCTGGATGTTCTATTAGAGTCTGTCTTTTTGCTTTTAGTTTATATCAATTATCTGTATTTGTTGCATTTCTCTCCTGCTTTTCCTTGAAGGAGCTCAGTGTTGGTCATTCAGGTCAATTTTATCCGTACAATAACTCTGACAAATAGGGAGGGGAGGCATATCCGGATCCAGGCTAAGGCGTAGGGCCTGTTCATACTATTCCTTTATAGCACTATGATTCCATGTTAACTGCAATGACAACTTTCCATGGATTCCTAGGGTTTTAGTCTGGTGTTATTTGGCTGATCTGAGAATTCTATATAAAGTACAAATCTCAGGAATTCATAACATGTTGTCATGGCAGTTATAATGGAATCATAGTGATCTTATTGTGTGGCTTGACAAGCTCCCATGGGATACTGAATGGTGCAAAGTCCTCCAATGAAGTTCATGGTCTGAATCTGGGTCCCCGCAGTCCTAGTCTAACACTAAAACATACTAACTCTCTATAGTAGGATCATTTTCCCAATACCAACATTTCCTATTCTACCTGATTTTTTTAATGTCATCTCTTATAAGATTATTACACCCTGCTTTTAAACTACAATTACAGATGTATAAAAGTGCTTTGGCCAATTTTTATCACACAACACCACCTCCAACCGATCGCTGCTATGTCACTGAAGTGTGATTAGGGTGTCCTTTTTCTTTGATGGAGAAAACCCATCAATGAGCACTCAATTGTGCTAGTTCCCAGGGGTGAAATGTCACTGCCAAGGTAGTTGCAAAATTGGCAGTTACATGGAGTCAATGTCTTTTCCTCTCCCCCTGCCCCCCTTGCTATGCCTTTATAATTATTTTTCCTATTTCTTGTCTTTCTTTCTTTGAGAACTTAAATTGCTTTAGGAAAACTCTGGAATTGCATGAAAAAGTTACAATACATTTATATATATAGGCATGCTGGATAGGGCAGGGAGGTGGGGTTAAGAGAGTGCAGAAGAGAGCATGATGGCACGGTTGCACAGCTGACAGGCCTGCAGCCTCCAAAGCCCCCTGGGACCATCTTCTCCTCCAAGAGCTGCTGGGAGTGAGTTCGGGGCAGGCCTGCAGCTTCCAAAGCCTCCTGGGACTCCAGCGGTGGTCCGGCGGCAGCGCAGCCAGCAAGCCAATGGGCCGCAAGAGACTCTCCTGGCTTCCCCCCACCATTGGGAGCAACAGAAGCACCAGGGCGGAGCCATCAGGGATGTAGAAAACCCCCCTGGAACATCGGGCACCACGCGGCATGGCAGAGACTCCAGCGGCGGTCCAGCGGTGGCACAGCTAGCAAGCTAGTCGGCCGCAAGAGACTCTCCTGCTGTTTTAATTGAGGACAGCCTGTTGTAGAGTTTGTGGGCACTAACTATGGGATTTGACCTTAATGTTTGTGTAATTACATTGAAGTTCCTTGCGCTGAAGTTCTATACTGGGACAACCCTAGCAGGGAATAGCTGGATTACCATCAACATCTATTAGACAAGGGAGCCGGGTACAGCCAGGGAGCAAATATTGAGGTTGTGTGGGGGGAGGGAAGATTTGGTGGCAACAGAGTGGACAAATGTTACAAAAGAAGTAGGGATCGATGTCCAATATCCATTGTCTCTTCAGTTCACTCTATTTCCCAGGATAATGTTGAGAGCATATCAACCATTCCACAGCCCCTTAATCCGCTCCTTTGCAATGTCAGGTTGGCCAAAGGTAAAACACACATCATCCACGATCTCCTGGTGGATGTCCAGGCCGACCTGGCATGCTTCACCTGGCTGCAACATGGGTGCAGGCTCTCCCAGCTGGTTACACAGTCAGTGAGCAGATAAGGGAAAGTGGGCGGGCGGGCAGCGTGGCAATAGTCCATAGAAACAACTTTACTTTGATCTGAAAACCTGTCTGGAAAGCAACCCACATCGAGTGTATATACCTTAGCCTGAAGACCAAGGATAGTTTGGGGATTCTGTCGGTATACCGGCCACCCCGTTGCCTAACAAACTCCCTGACCGAGTTGACTCAGCTGGTCTCAGAGTTGCTGTTGGAGTCACCCAGACTTCTGGTCTTGGGTGACTTCAACATCCCTCTCGAGACTGGCTTGTCTGATCTATCTGGAGTGGCTCGGGAGTTCATGGAATCCATGACAAGCATGAACCTATCCCAATTGGTCAACAGGCCTACCCATTGTGCAGGTCATACACTTGATGGGATTTTCAGTACGGAACAGGAGTGTCCGTTGGTAGAGGTAACCAAAACTTCCACATTGTCATGGACGTACCACTTTTTGATCAAGATGGAACTTAAAGCCGCTCTTCGCCCCCCTGGGGGTGGCGGACCCATTAGAATGGTCCGCCCTCAAAGGCTAATGGAACCTATTGGCTTCCAGAAAGCCTTAGAGGGTTCATTGGTTGGGAATGCCGGCGATCCTGTCAAAGTCCTGGTTGACACTTGGAACACCGGCATTACCAGGGCTATCAACAGAATCGTTCCCGAGCATCCTTTCCAGCCTGCTTCTAATGGCAAACCCTGGTTCACAGCAGAACTCAGGGAGATAAATGGAATGGACAATGACTAGAGCGCAAGTGGCAGAAGACTTGGCTCTTGTCTGATAGAACTCGCCATAGGCTGCATTTTCGCACCTATCGGGAGGCACTATGTGCAGTGCAGAGATCTTTCTGCTCTGCACGTATTGCGTCTTCAGAGTCCTGTTCAGCGGAGCTGTTTAAGGTGGTGGGGGAGCTGACGCTACTTGACCTCACAACGGCCTGCTGCGACACTTTTAACATTCACTTTGCAGATAAAATCTCTTGGATAAGGACCGACTTAGATCCCAGTGTTTCATCAGTATCCGCAAATGAGGTATCCAGCAACCCTGCTGTTGCCATTTTACTGGATGAATTTTAATCTGTGAATACCGATGACGTGGACAAGCTCCTTGGAAGGATGAGGAAGATGACTTGCTCTCTTGATCCGGGTCCATCTTGGTTGGTCGTCCAGGGAGGAGACGCATTGAGGACATTCCTTTGGGGTGTAATCAATGTGTCCCTTAGGAAAGGCACTATTCCTCTCTGTCTGAAGGAGGCGGCTGTGAAGCCCTCCTGAAGAAACCTTCCCTCGATGCCCTGGACAGGAACAACTACAGACCAGTTTCCTTGTTGCCATTTCTTAGCAAGGTGATCGAGAGAGCTGTCGCCTCCCAACTCCAAGCCGTCTTTGATGAAACCGGTTATTTTGATTCGTTTCAAACCGGCTTCAGGGCAGGATATGGAGTTGAGACCGCCATGGTTGCTCTGACGGACGACCTCCACTTGACAGGAGTAGTGTGACCCTGCTGGTGCTCTTGGATCTATCAGTGGCTTTTGACACAATAAACCACTCCATCCTTTTGGATCGGCTAAGAGAGTTGGGCATTGGAAGTACTGCACTGCGGTGGTTCCATTCCTTTCTCTCTGGAAGATCCCAAAGGGTGAGGCTCGGGGACAGTTGCTCTTCTAAGATCAAGCTTAATTGTGGCATCCCTCAGGGCGCCATCCTGTCCCCGATGCAATTTATTATCTACATGAAGCCGCTGGGTGAGATCATTCAGAGGCAAGAAGCACAGTGTCATCAGTATGCTGATGACACTCAAATATACTTCTCCATGACCAGATCAGTGTCTCTCCTCTCAATGACTGTCTTGTGGGAGTAATGGATTGGATGAGGAAAAAGAGATTGAAGCTAAATCCAGACAAAATGGAGGTACAGTTGTCCCCCGGGTTACGAAAGTAATCCGTTCCGGGATTACTTTCGTAACCCGGAAGCTTTCGTTTCCTGGGGGACCGCTAAAGTCAATGGACTGCGTGGCCGATTTAAAGGGGCCACACGGGTTTTTTCTTCATATCCCGGGGGATCTTTCGTATCCCAAGGGATAGGAAGGCGGTCCGCCGCCTTTCGGATCCCGGGGTTTTTGCAACCCGGGGGATTCGTAAGGCGGGGGACCACTGTACTGACAATCTCAGGCCTGAAACCAGGTCTGGGAATACAACTTCCAGTCCTAGATGAAGTCACACTCCCCTTGAAGGACTCTGTTCACAGTCTGGGGGTACTCCTTGACTCGTCACTCCACATGACTAGTCAGGTGAACGCAATGATCAGGAGTGCCTGTTACCAGCTTCGACTGATACACCACCTGCGCCCTTTCCTGGACATGAGGGACCTGGAAATGGTGGTACATGCTCTGGTAACCTCACGCTTGGATTACTGCAATGTGCTCTACATGGGGCTACCCTTGTGCTTAACCCGGAAACTTCAATTGGTTCAAAATATGGCAGCCAGGCTCGTCACTGGAGCATCTAGGAGAGAGCACATAACACCTGTGCTTAAATCTCTCCACTGTCTGCTGATCAGTTTCTGGGCACAGTACAAGGTGTTGGTTTTAACCTTTAAAGCCCTACATGGCTTGGGTCCATCTTATCTTAGGGATCGCCTCTCCCCATATGAGCCCCTTCGCACGCTCTGGTCCTCTGGAATGAACCTGTTAGAGGGCCTTTTCAACTATCGCTCCCAGGCTGTGGAATGGCCTGCTGGATGAGATGTGTGTTATTACGACCCTGGACAGCTTTAAGAAAGCCTCAAAGACGCATCTCTTCTTGCAGGCCTTTCCAGATAGTGGTTAATCTTCCCAGTCTCCAATGATACTCACTTAGCTTTCCTGGCCATGTATCATGCACTATTTTCAGGCTGCCCAAGAATGATGTTTTTAATACTTTGCATTGTTTTATTGAGATTGTTTTACATTCTGTGATAGTTTAATTTCATTTTAAGGGGTGGGAGGTAGGAATTGGGCTGTTATTTTAACTGTATTTGTCTTTTTAACTTGTTGTACCCTGCCCCAATTGCTCGTTCAGAGAGATGGGCTATAAATAAAAAATATTATTATTATTATTATTATTATTATTATTAATTGACATGATAGGCAACCGTGAGTGCTCTGAAACCAGTATGTTTCCATTTTTATCACCTGATGCAATTGTGGCAAGGAAGGGGCTTGTGAGGTAATGTGGTAATGTTGTAATTGTTGTTTTCCACACAGGGCTGTTTCTTTTGTTTATTCTTTCGCATGGGCCATTGGGAATTTATCACCACAGAGTTGTTTTCCAGCTGCAGTGTAGATGTAAGGATCTAAGAAACAGACGTTGTCAACTGGTGATGCAAATTGAACAGAGTTCAAGGTCTTGGGGGAACTGGCCATTTCCCCTGTAATTATCATCACCAGACTTGGCAAGTCTAAAAACCCACAATGTGCCTTTGACAGCTAACATTGGGGCCAAAGGAGACTGGCAAAGTACTGTCCCTTGTTCGCAGTTTTCCTTTTTGAACACCTAAGCCAGATTTCAAATCTCTTTCTCCCTACCATTACTTATTAGATGCTCCTGGATGAAGATGAAGATATTGCTGACAAGCTTCAGTTGAAGAAGACCACTTGCAAAGTCAGCCGGTCCCCATGCTAGCTTCTTTCAAACAGCCTGATGGAGAAGAATGCACATTTAACATTGGACCAGTGGGATCTTTGATGTGTCTGCTGTTGCTGCTGAAGCTCTATTATGTGGCATGTGACAGTCATAATATGAAGTGCACTGGAAACGATCCCCTGCCTATTCCTAATGAATGGTACCAGCCAAGTGAAGTTGTCATTGGTGCAATGGTATCTGTGATGGATTACGTTTCTCTTAAAATTGCTTTTGACAAGCATCCTTCTGCAGAATTGTTTGACTTCCCAGTGTAAGAATTTTTCTATTATAAATCTAACCATATAGTGAACTTGGAACTTGGAAAACACTTTGATCCCTTTAAAAAGAAGAGAGGAGACAGTATCTGAGACACACGCTCTCACACACATACACATATGTATGCATAGGTTGAGAGACTGTAAATTCTGTAAAATTCAATGCAAGGTGATGGAGAATACAATGGATTGGATGATTCTAACTTTATTGCTTAGTTGTATATCTTTACTCCTTAGAATCTTTTCTAGTTGTTTTTTTTTTAGCCACCCTTCCCATTACAATGTCGTAACCTAATGATTTCATATTTGCATAACATTCTTATGAGATATCTAGGCTGGCCCCACAATTCTGACCCTAGGGCTCACATTCCTCACCTTACTCCTTATTACCCTCAACATCTCTTTCTAGATCTAGTACTCAGGCCTCAAGCTGGCTGCTCTTCTGCAGAAGCAGCTGTGTTGATCAGTGGGTTTAATGTGGTAAAGCATGAGCAGTTTTCTCTTTCAGCTCTTAAACCAAAACAGTGAGCCTTATCACACAACAGGAATTGGAAGTATAATCCAGTGGCATATCAAATGCAATCATGGGTTTTCATGTTATTGCGTGAGAGATTATCTCAACAATCTCTGGCAGTGGAAATGCATTCTGAATGCAATCATGGGTATTCACATTATTGCGTAATAGGTTATCACATGCAATCGCTGGCAGTGGGAACACATTCCGAATGCAATCCCACATCCATCCAAAAGTAAGAAAATTTGGTGAGCTATTGGATTCAAAAATCCTCTTCTCAGGCTATCTTTTTCCAGGCTATCTTTTCTTTCGAAATTGAGAGCAATCCCTCCTGTGTGATAACCTTTCACGTAATTGCATTCATTTCTGAATTGACCTCGCTATTTTTTCTTTCGAAACTAAGAGGAATCTCTCCCATGTGATAACATCCAGGGAGAGACAGTGCAGAAAATGAAACCATTAAAGCTTTATTTTCTGGTTGTCCTAACTAACTCTTTTGCAGACAGCTCTCTAGGTTATAGCCTGTTCTATCACAGACTCCCCTTCATGGAATGTGAAAAGTGATTGCTCAGGCTTGCCCAGCTTCTCATTTCACAAGGTCATCATTGTGTTTGCAGTGTAATGCCAAAGTTATACCAGCACATTATAGCTGTGGTGTTTGCCATCCATGAGATCAACGCGAATCCCAGGATCTTGCCCAATGTTACTCTTGGGTTCCACATCTGTGACACACTAAATGATATGAAGATGGTCTACCGTGCCACTCTGGACCTGCTCTTCAAGTCAAAGAGGTTTCTTCCCAACTACACATGTGGCACCCAGAAAACACTAATAGGATTGGTTGGTGGATTTACACCAGATATCTCCTCACAGATGAGAGATTTTTCAGGACTCTACAAGATTCCACAGGTAGGACCTTGACTAGTTCCCTCTGTCCAAGACAGCAGTGTATGAGGGGAAACAGATTGCATATATTACAGTTAGAAAGGTAGAAAACATTTACCAATATCTCCCTAAGGTTGATTGTCCCATCTGTAATAACTGAATCCAATTTTAATCATACATAGAACGGACCAGTGCCTTTTGTGGAAGTGGGACAGTTAATCAGGATTGAACATCAAACGTGTAGAGCCTATTTTGGAAATAGGATTTGCTACCATGGAGAGCTCCTTTCAACACCAAAAGTGGATTCATTGCTCCATTGGGATGGAGACCTGCCATCCAAGAGCAGACCCACTAAAACCAATGAGACATGAGTTGTGACCAATCTAAGTCTCACTAGCCTCAACTGTAGCTAAGTCTGAACTAGCTTCAGCTTTTATTATAGTTATGGTTAGGTCTGGATCCAGCTGATGGCTCTGGATAAATATAGGATAGCATTTTGGATTGTTTAGACTGGATTGTTCCTAAGAAAAATAGGAATGCTTTTATTTGAGAAGATATACAAGGGGTGAAAACCATCCACCAGCCTCTGCCTTACCCACGTCTTTCTATATTTTTAATGCAGGTAGATATTAGAAAGGAAAAAGATTACCTAAAAATCCCTCTTTGAAATGTTTGCCTTTGCATCCATTTTTAGATTACTTATGGCTCATTTGAACCAACCTTAAGAGATCAATCTGATTTTCCTTCCATTTACCACATGGTCCCCAATGAGGAGCTTCAGAACCTCGGTATCATTCAATTACTTCTCCATTTTGGATGGAAATGGGTGGGACTCATCACAATGGATAATGATAGTGGAGAGCATTTCTTTCAGGTCTTAGAGCCATTGCTTTCCCAGAATGGAATCTGTTCAGCCTTCAGAAAAATAGCTCCAAGACTTATACTTTGGGATAGCACAAGTGAAATGATAGATCTAATACTCAATAATTTTTCTGATTTCTTCAGCAGTGCAGCTAATGTTGTTATTGTATATGGAGAAAATGACACCATTATATGGTTGATATGTCTCCTGACTATGCCTCTTACTGCTGCACATGAGGAGCTGATCTCTACAGGAAAAGTGTGGATTCTGACAGCTCAATTTGATACTACCTTGTATACCAGTCCAAGTTTTTTTGATATACAGACATTACATGGTGCAATCTCCTTCACAAGTCACTCAAAGAAGATTCCAGGTTTCCAGGATTTCTTGCAGGCTGTCCACCCTGCTGGATCAGAAGGAGATGGCTTCATTAAACATATATGGGAGGAAGCCTTTGACTGTTCCCTTTCAAATCCCAATGGTCCAACAGATTTTCGTGACTCCTGTACTGGGGAGGAGAGGTTGGAGACTCTTGCTGCACCATTCTTTGAAATGAGTATGACTAGTCACAGCTACAGTATCTATAACGCTGTCCATGCTTTGATACGTGCCTTTCATATCATGTGCTTTTCTCCACCTAATCACAAAGCAATGGGCAATCTCGGCAGGTTTGCTCTGCATAATGTGGAACCTTGGCAGGTAATGTCCTTTTACTGTTCAATGTCAATTGTCATAAATGGACAGACATATTGTGTTGTCACATGTGGCAATCCCTATAATGTCTACATGCAAATTTATTTCGGCCAATAACACTTTTCTTCATCTCACATATCTCTTTAAAATAGTTCCATTCCTATACACTATATTTATTTATTTTACATGCCACCTGGCATGGGTGTCCTGCACTCCACCTCAAACAAGGTTAAGTGTTTCCAAGTTAGGGAGCCCATGGAATCAAGAAGTATTCAATGTCAAACAGTCCAGGGTCAAGTAAGGCGTAAATTGGAATAAGAATTCCAGGGAGCCACAGAAGCCTAGTCCTTAAATAATCCTAGGATCTTTGATCCGATGAACACCTCTGCACAAGCTGAGATGTCAAAAAGAAGACTGATGTTATACTCAGCAAAATAGCAGATTTTTGCAACTTCCTTATATTAGCAGCATGTCCAGACACTGCCTAGATCCCAGGCTGTATGTCGAGAGAGCATTGTGCTCCTCCCGACACCTTGGTTGCAGCCTCTCATTTGTCTGCCAGAGATTGTCTGAGCCAGATGCCCAAACCTCTGCCTTTCTTGAGGACTAAGGGGCATCTCCTCCAGCTCCTTTTCCTGCTCTAAATCTGAACTGACCTACTAAACAGAAGGTGGACTTGACTAGTCCTGTTGTAAGCCATCCTGATTGCATTGCACAGTGGGGTGAGATAAAAATATTTATCATCATCATCATCATCATCATCATCATCATCATCTATCTAGTGTCTGCTGTGGCACCTTGAAACGTAAGTCTGATTGTCAAATTGGGGCATGACAATGGGGCCAAAACAGCTTATCCAAGGCTAATGCAAGATAAGCCTGAAACCTAAAAAATGAAAAGTCAAAGCACAGTTAAACAAATGAACACCATTATATTTTTTTAAAGACATAATTTGTTTTTTTAAAAAATAACAATGCAGTTAAAAATGCAACACACAAACCCCATATAAAGACTCCCTGCCACCAATTAATCATTACAATCCCACTTGAATTAAAAGGTCTTTGTCTGTCAGAGAAAAGAGAATGGAAAGAAGGCAGTCTGGCTTCCCATCCAAGGAAATTGCAGTTTGGAATAAGCCATCAATAGGTCTCTCTCCAATTCCCCAGCAGATTATGGTGCTGGAAGTGAGAGAAAGCCCTGCCAGTCTGCATCCACACTGCAGAAATAATCCGGTTTGACACCATTTTAAGTGCAGTGGCTTGATGCTATGGAATTCTGGGAATTGTAGCAAAGCTCTGGTGCCACAACAAACTACAGTTGCCAGAATCCGATAGCATTGAGTCATGACACTTAAAATGGTGCCAAACCAGATTATTTCTGCAGTGGAGATGCAGTCCCAAAAGATCTTCAGTGATACCCTTGCAACACATTATAATTCCTTTGGTTTTCTTTTTCTTTTTTTCCCGCCTAGCTTTATTCTTTGATTCAGACGATCTCATTCAACAACAGTGCTGGAGAGGAAATTAGATTCAATGAACATGGGGAACTGGAAACTGGAATTGATATTACAAATTTGATCATTTTCCCAAATAACTCATTTATCAGCGTCAAAGTAGGAAGCCTACCTTCTCAATCTCTGCCTGACAAGACATTCAAAATTCATGCAGAGAGAATCCAATGGCATGAAAGCATCACACAGGTGGGGAAATAACCTCATGGCATCTTAAACAATGCAGTCTTTTTTCTAATGAGCAAGGAAGCCATTCCTTTTAATAGGAAAAATCAATGTTATAGTTTTTGTGGGGTTTTTTGGCTATGTAGCCATGTTCTAGAAGAGTTTCTTAGGAAGAACTCTTCTAGAACATGGCCACGTACTGCAAAATCCCACAAAAAACTATGGATGCCAGCCATGAAAGCCTTCAACACCATAAAAACAATGTTCTTTTCCACACAGTTCATAATTCCTTTAAGGAATGCCAGTTGTACTTTTTGACTGCTAACTTTCTCTTGTTTTTAAGAGTAGGTGCCTCCTTGCTCTCTGTGTAATGACAAGTGCCCTCATGGTTACAGAAAGAAAAAGAAGGAAGGGGAAAAGTTTTGTTGCTATGATTGTGATTCATGTCCAAAAGGGACGATTGCAAATGAGACAGGTAGGACATGTGGTATTAATTAATACAAATTAAATATTCTGGCTATGATGCTGAACTGACAAGACATGTAATCCTGAAGGTATATAAATATTTGCCATTGAAAGGTGTTGGCCTTGATGGACATTGGCCAGTCATCATTTCCAAAAGCAGGAATTTAAAGATGCACTTTGTTTACTGGCAGTATTCCCTAACATTTCCTACGGTAGTCCTGCAAGTAATATCTTAAAATTGCCTTTATCCTTTGGAGATAAATTTAGCATAGGTTTGCATCCAATACTGACCTACCCAATGAAATCTGAAAACAGGATAAACGTATGGGTTCAATTAAAAAAAAAAAGAGGCCAAATGTCTAATGTTTGGAAGCTTTGCTTATAGGATAGTTGGTTCGATCTTAAATGCATTATAGGATCTGAAAGTGCATATCGGATGTTTAGGGCTGCATGCTTTCTCATGCAAGCCTATACATATCTACTTGGAAATAATTTCCACAAGAAATCAGAAGAATAAGAAATATAATACATACTCCAAAGGTGCTTACTTCAAGTAAAATGGATGCAGGGTAATTGCTGGGTGAAAGAAAAGAGTATTGGACATATGTGGCAATGCTTAATATAAATGTCTAAAACTAATCGGCTGTTCAGAGAGTTGATTTGCTTAGAAGATTTTCTTTCAGAGTTTTAAAGGCTGGGCTATCATAAATGTGCTATAGGGTTTCAAAGGCCTTGCTGAATATACTTTTTAAAAAACTTGTTAAATCTAGGGAAGCCTTCCAGTGCAGACCTATGTGTATCCATTCACAAACTTCCTCTTTGGTAATACTCAAGTCTAATCTGCAGTGCAGAAATAATGCAGTTTGACATGACTTTAACTGTCATGGCTTCATCCTTTGGAATCCTGGGATTTGTAGTTTGTTGTGGCACCAGAGCTCTCTGACAAAGACAAAGCACCTCACAAAACTACAGATACCAGAATTCAGTAGCCTTGAGCCATGGCAGTTAAAGAGATGTTAAACTGTATTATTTCTGCAATGCAGATTATACCTCAATCTGGTAAATAAGTATAGGGCTGCAATTTTAATAAATATATGCATATTGAGATATGACAAGTGATTTTAGACAATATGGGGAAAATGCAATGTCATGATCTATCAGGAAAAAATATTTGCTATTTGTAAACTGCTTAGTTAAATTCCCTGCTATTTTAAAAGGTGACTGGGGAAAGGAGCTGTTGGGAGAAATCCATCCTGGAATCAGTTCCTCTCAAGTCTTGCTTGCGAGATATGATGAAATTCAGATACTGTACAAGTGAGCTTCAGTATCAACATAGTTTCAATATTAGTATATTTTGCTCTTTCAGACATGGATTATTGCATCAGCTGCCCAGAAGATCAACATCCAAATGAAGACAGAGATCTCTGCATTCCCAAGGTTCAAAACTTTCTCTCTTTTCAAGAGCCTTTGGGGATCATTTTCGTTTTTCTGGCTCTTTTCTTGTCTCTGATCACAGTTCTGGTGCTTGCAGCCTTTATTAAACACCATGAAACACCTGTTGTCAAAGCCAGTAACAGGGAACTCAGTTACCTTCTCCTCATCTCTCTCCTTTTTTCTTTCCTCTGCTCTATTCTCTTCATTGGGCAGCCCAATAAAGTGACTTGCCCTCTCCGACAAACAGCTTTTGGCACCATCTTCTCAATTGTCATTTCTTCTGTTTTGGCCAAGACTGTTACTGTGGTTCTTGCTTTCAAGGCCTCCAAACCAGGAAACACTGTGCAAAAATGGATTGGGAAAAGACTGACCCAGTCTGTTGTTATTTTTTGTACCCTTCCTCAGATAAGCATATGTGTTTTTTGGTTGGTTACTTTTCCTCCATTTCCAGATGTGGACATGTACTCACTATCTGGAGAAATCATAATGAAGTGTAATGAAGGATCACTTACCATGCTTTACACTGTTCTCAGCTACATGGGCTTACTGGCAACTATCAGCTTTGTGGTGGCATTCCTAGCTAGAAAATTACCAGACAGTTTCAACGAAGCTAAGTTCATCACCTTCAGCATGGTGGTCTTTTGCACTGTTTGGCTCTCCTTTGTTCCAAGCTATCTCAGCACTCAGGGAAAATACATGGTGGCTGTGGAGATCCTCTCCATTTTGGCCTCCAGTGCTGGGGTCCTAGGATGCATCTTCTCACCAAAGTGCTATATCATGTTTCTGAGGCCTGAACTGAACAGCAGAGAGCAGTTAACCAGGAAAAAGCATTGAAGCATGTAGCCTTCAGTCCATTTTCTCTACGAATCTCTCAAAAACAGTTGAGTTGATTTGTACTTTTATCTTTCTTCAAAAGTGATAATAGGGTGAGTCAGTGGACTTTGGTTTCTTGGGCTGCTCTGTTGAAAGACCTCATTTAGTTTAGTTCCACATATCAATCAAACATTCAGATGAATTATAGAATGACAACTCTGAGTATATAATTGAAGAAAACATTCTTCCTTCTTTCTTATTCACATTCATGATGGAGGGCAATGTTGGTAACTTTGAGGAATAAGCACCCAGTTCCTCTAATGAAATGGGGTAGCTGGTTTCATGTTAACTAATGCAATACTGCAATTTTCCTTCTGAAGATTGCATTCACATGTGAGGATAAAATTTTGATTCCGATTATCTTTGTCTAGAAAAGAGATTTGCTTGATATGCCTGCCTAAATCAGCACCAAGAACGCCAAACCATGTTTTCCACCTGGGCCTCCAGTGACAAAGATATATCCAGGATATTCAAATGCTACCTCGGGGGGGGGGGGGGGGAATGCAATCCCATCCAAAAAAGATAATCTACTCAATTCCTATTTACTCAATTGTCAGACATAAGAAACACCCTTTTCACAGAACACATATCATATTCTATCAGGGTTCAGCTTTAGTTTAGGGACTCCTGTCCAGCCCATTATAATATCAATGCACTGTGTCAACATCTGATCAGTCTCAGAAGATGTGGAGCTGAGTATTATCAGCATACTGGTTGCATCTAATAATAATAATAATAATAATAATAATAATAATAATAATATGTTTTATTTCTAGCCCACCCCTCTGAACAAGCAATCGGGGCGGGGTACAAAAGAGAGTTAAAACAACAGCAATTTAAAATATCCGATCCCATCCCTGCCTCCCCCCCCCCCCCAAAAAAGGATTAAATCAAACAACAAGTTAAAACATAGCATAAAATCAACAATATCAACAGTATGAAACTGAAAGTCCTTGAGCTGTGTGGGTGGGCAGAGGCTGGATCACTCTACAACCAGATTTTGGAGCCAAGAAGTATCAGGGATTTTCAGAGAAGGCCTGCCAGAAGACGTGTGTCTTTAGGGCTTTTTTGAAGCCATCAATGGATGAAATAAGATGCATCTCATCTGGCAGGTCTTTCCATAGCTTAGGGGCGACCACTGAAAAGGCCCTCTGGGAGGTCTGCACCAACCTGGTTTTAATAGAGAAGAGGCAGTCCCTGAGATAGGATGGACCCAAGCCTTGCAGTCTTTATAGGTTAAAACCACCACCTTGTACTGTGCCTGGAAACTATTCGGCAGCAAGTGGAGAGACTTAAGTACAGGTGTCATATGTTCTCTCCTGGATGTACCAGTAATAAGTCTGGCTGCCATATTCTGAACCATTTGTAGTTTCCAAGTTAAGCACAAGGGTAGCCCCAAGTAGAGCACATTACAGTAGCCCAAACATGAGGTTACCAGTGCATATATCACAGTTTCCAGATCCCTCATGTCCAGGAAAGGGCGCAGCTAGCGTATCAGCCGAAACTGATAACAGGCACTCTAGTGGCATCACTAGGGGGATGCGGGGAGTGTGGACCGCACCAGGTGACACACTGAGTGGGGATGACACCACTGCTCCTCAAACACCTACTTTTTGGCAGAAATGGATTGTGATATTCATCTGCTTCCCTTTATAATGCTTTAAGAGATGGTGGGATTGGGGTGAAGCTCAGTGAGAGAAGAAAGGAGAGGCCCCGTAATTTTTTTTAAATTAAAATTTCAAATTTCAAATTTTTAACTGTTTCTTAATTTTAATTTTTACATTTTTAAATTATTTTTGAATATTTCTTTAAAAACATCACATTTTAATCAAATCTTCACTTTGTATATGTGAATACATTTAGGTTGTGCATTTGAGATTGCAATTTGTAGGTATAATTTTAATTTTGCTAGTTGTTTATATCATGACTATTGGCATTACATTCAGTGGTATATTGGAATTATGATTTATGAGTAACATTAGTGCAAAAAAGCATTACTAAGGATTCTGTATGGTTTGAAATGTAAGGAGATCAATGGGGAGGGGTTGACACCATGAATTACCATACTGGGTGACACCAATCCTAAGGACACTACTGGTTGCATCCCCTCCCAAAATCCCTAACCTCTTAATCCAACAGCTTCATATAGATACTGAACAACATGGGACCTGATAAGGGCAAGTTGTCTTTTTCAGTGCACTTCCAAAGATACACTTCCTGTTGTTTTCATATTATGCTGCTAGTGGCTGAGTACCATATCATATAATGCTGGTGACAGGCTATTTGATAATTCACTGCAGTGCAAAGCCTTTTATGGAAGAAATATAACCTATGTCTCTGCTTTCAATATATAGTTTAAGATGTAAAGATCCCTGTGGAAATGTGTGGTTTACTCTATAGATTCCTGTTTATAGATGTGTAGTTCATCAACAGATGAGATTGTTTTGCTTCACTGACAGATAGCTGTTATATTGTGTTAGATGTAGAATTCATTACTCGGGTTTCTCTTCAGACCATGGGCCCATTCACACTAGCATTTTGTGCTGAGTAGATCTAGGAAGATTTGATAATGCATTCAAAAATACACAAAGTTCACCCTGACCAAAGTAACAATTCAAAATGGATCCTCCGTATTGATCACATTCCATCATGTTTGAGTCTTTTTTTCTCTCTGTCAATCAAATGATGTGCATCTATGTCATTCCACTGCCTTACCAGTCAAGGTCAGTCTAAAAAGTTATTGTATAAGACTGTGCCTGGAGAGAAAGTCTATGATCCTCACAATTAGAGTGCAAATGTATATAATGTATGCTCTGGTTGTTGTATGTCAATAAACTAGCCTAAAAGTGTATCATGCTTCCTGCTTATTTTCTACATGTTAAATATTCTAAAATTCCAGCTCACCACTTAAGAGGACTGTT
Source organism: Urosaurus nigricauda (assembly GCA_034509955.1). NCBI lineage: Eukaryota > Metazoa > Chordata > Lepidosauria > Squamata > Phrynosomatidae > Urosaurus > Urosaurus nigricauda. The sequence continues at coordinate 8,071,793 of JAOEGL010000006.1, forward strand.
AATACGATTTAGCCTATCTGGATAATACTGTTCACAAGTTGGAAACTCTTCCAAGACATGGATGACAATCATACAAAGTCAGATGGTGTAGAATCATAGTGATATTGTTACGATATATGCTTTAAATAAAATTTTGGGGGGACACGTGGAAAGTGATTTGACCCCTGCTTGACCTATACAAGGACCCGCCATAAGTCCCAAGCGTGGAGGTCACGTAGGCAAGCCCGCTTGGAGGAACCAAGTCCCCAGTAAAAAACTCTCCATAGGATGTTTGGAAGTCACCAGACCAGATTTGCCACTGTCCTCCGGAGTAAGACAATAGCCTTGGCATCACACCTGATGAGCCAATGATTGACTTAACAACTCAGCCATTAAGTTGGCTTCCCCTTCGAATTGTGTCCAAAGCTAAGTGCATTGTACATAGATTATTTGCTCTTGGCTTAACAAAGCCCAGGCAATCAACACCTTTGTCCAAGCCTTGATACATAGCCTCAGAATATGTTCAGCCCTATAAAAGATTCCAAGTTTGAAACACCCGTTGATGCTATCCTCAGAGTACAGGCTGTTCCATGCCAGTTTGACCTCTGTTCATAGCTCCCGTGGCCAATCTCCCCTCATCCCGGCTGTCGTGTCCATCATCATCATCATCATCATCATCATCATCATCCACATTTTCTGGAGAAGACCTCTAAGGTAATATTCCAGCGGTGTCTCTGTCTCTCAAACCTAACTCCCAATCTTACCCCTCCCTTTTCGCTAGCATTGAGTGTGTGTGTGTGTGTGTGTGTGTGTATGTCCCCTTTTGCTGTGTGTGATATTTATGCCCTCTAATAAATTGTGTTTCATTGGACTCACTTGGACTAGTGTCATCTCTCTTGGGGTTTGTCGGTGGACCTCTGGTAGACAATACTGGGACCACAATTCTGGCATAAAGGCTTTGTTAGGACCTTCCTCTCTGCAGCATTTGAGCTAATTAACTCCCCTAAGCGGGAGACTTCCTAACAATATGCATTCTGGAATTTTGTTGTTGTGTGCTCTCAAGTCATTTCTGACCATGGGAACACTAAAGGGTTTTCTTGCAAGATCCGTTCATAGGGGTTTTACCTTTGCCTTTCTCTCAAGCTGAGAGAGTGTGACTTGCCCAAGGTCTCCCAGTGGTTTTCCATTGCTGAGTAAGGATTTAAATCCTGATCTCTCAGAGTCTTAGTCCAACACTCAGACCACTACACCATGCTTGCTACACAAGATTTTATTTTGCAGCTTATGCTGTTATTCTTACTGCACAACCTCTTTCCCCATTGGGGAAACTCTTCACGTAGCTAGTCTCTACATGCAAACAATAGGTAGTCAATAAGAAGAAAAACTTATTTTCACAGTTTCTGCAACTGGTGATGCAACATGAAAAGGTCCTTATAGAAGTGACAGCTTCCACTGTGATTACCAGCATCACTATAATTAAGTCTATTGACTCCCCAAGTGTGAGAGGAATATAAAACCTCCAGTGTACCTATAACCGCTAAACCTTGTGCCTGGCAGGAAGGTGGGAGGCACTCTGTATCACAATTTCCTCCTTCCCACATATAGGTCAGATTTGCAAAAAGTTTTCCTCTATCATTTTTTAATTCAAGTTTTCAGGGATTCTGTTGATATTCAAGATGACATGGAATAAGCTTCTTTGAAAAAGTGGACCACCAGTGGTGACGGACCTCCAATCCAGGGGGGGTGCCTTAATCTTTGGCTCATGGCATCACTGCTGTTTCTGCTGCTGTTTTTCAACCTCACTTACAGAGCGTGCAAACTTCATAGTTTGAGGTGCACTGGAAATAACCCCCTGTATATTCAACATGAATGGTACCAGTCAGGTGAAGTTGTCATTGGTGCAATAGTGTCTGTTTTCCATTATGCTTCCCCCAAAATTGCATTTGACAAGCATCCTTCTCAAGAGCTAATCGATATTCCAGCGTAAGCCATTGCTCCCAAATGTCTAATGATGTTTCCTCTTATTTCATTTCTGTTTTTTTTTCCTAAAATGACTCTGATTCATTTGAAAATGGGAGTATTGGGAGCACACACACATGCAGACAGATAGAGAATGCCTGCTGTTCTCAAAAATAAGTCAATATGGCATCAAATTGGGTGTGCTTTCAACTATCTGAGCTGATATTTAATTGTTCACAAAAAGCTACATACAGAAGAGATAAGTAGGAGCTTATCCCTAAGCATGGATACATGAAAATAGTTTTATGGGGGTCATTCACACTATGTTATACCTCGGGTTGCAAAACACTTTAAAAGAGGACCGTTCACACTTGAATCAGAGCATTCAGAGCATTTTTGAATGGAACGAAATTTTGACTAATTTAGGCTTTGACAGTTTGCTAAATAATGAATTACAGAAGCAAAGCAATTATATATACTGTATTTTTTAATTTAGTCCTAGTACTACAAGGTATGCAAGCTATAATATGACTTAGGCTGTTTTGGTAATTTTGTAACTACTCCTAAGTAATACCTAAAGGATGGTTCCTTCATGTACAATATACCTTCTTGTTGTTGTTAACTGCCCTTGAGTTGGTGCTGATTCATGGTGACCCTGTAGATGAGCAATCTCCAAGACTCCCTATCCTTCACTGCTTTGCTTAGTTCCTGCAAATTCATACCCATGACCTTCTTAATAGACTCCATCCATCTAGCATGTGGTCTTTTTCTCTTTCTAATCCCTCCACCTTTCCCAGATTTATTGTAATTTCCAGTCAGTTGTGCCTTCTCGTAATGTGGCTGAAATACAACAACCTCAACTTTATCATCTTGACTGCCGGGGAGATTTCAGGTTTGATCTGTTCTAGGACCCATTTGTTTGTCTTGTTAGCTGTCCACTGCATCCTCAGCACTCTTCTTCAGCACCACATTTCAAAAGAATTGATTTTCCTCATATTCACTTTTCTCACTATCCAGATCTTGCATCTGTACATGGTAATGAGGAATACAGTGGCTTGTATGAGTCTAACTTTCATGCTCACTTGTATATCTTTACACTTTAGGATGTTTTCTAGTTATTTCATTAGTGCCCTCCCCATTCCTAGCCTTTTCCTGATCTCTTGACTGAAGTTCCCATTCTGATCAATGTTTGATCTAAGGTATGGGAACACTTTTACTACCCTGTTTCCCCGAAAATAAGACATCCTCAGAAAATAAGACCTAGTAGAAGTTTTGCTGAATTGCTAAATATAAGGCCTCCCCCCGAAAATAAGACCTAGCAAAGTTTTTGCATATAAATATATATACAATATATAATAAATATTAATTTTTTTGTTCAACAATAAATGTTAATTCTTCTTCAGGGAAAAATAAGACATCCCCAGAAAATAAGATCTAGCACATCTTTGGGAGCAACAATTAATATAAGACACTGTCTTATTTTCAGGGAAACACAGTATATCACTTTCCTCATTGTCTAGTTTGAATCTATGTAGATCTTCTGTTATCATTATTTTTGTATTCTTTATGTTCAACAATAAGTCTGCCTTTGCACTTTCCTCTTTGATCTGCCTTAGTAGTTGTCCCAAATGTGTGATGTTTTCTGTTACTAGTAAAATTATTTCTCTAGAAGAAAGCTTTTCTTTAAAGATCTCCTCTTTTCCATGCTCTCTTCACATGCCTGTGCTTGGTATGTACACATATAGGATTCTCATCTCCCATGAGAGGTGTCTCTACACAGTCTCTACTTAATAGTATTGTATTATTTTCAAACTATGAAAATATTGAGATAGATAGAAATATGACGATACAGTTATCAGATGTAAAAAGTACCCAAAGTATCAGGACTATAGGCATCTGGCACACCATCTGTCTCTTGTCAACTCTAATACAATCAGAAAAAACACCAAGAAATGTGTTGTCTCGTTTTGTTAGAACATTAAGAAAAGCTTAAAGTATGGAAATGAAGAAAGTCACACTTAGAAGTACATGTCCATGATTCTCTGTACTTTACAGCTGAAATGCCGCTGCCAAGAAGTCCCAGTCCCACACCACCATGTCATCTATTTCTAAGAGTTAATGGGTCAGAAGAGACTTTCTCACTAAATCTAAGGAACAAGGAGAAGGTTAATACAAGAAGAGGCATTCTTTCTCATGTCTCTCTGTGTATGTACCTTCAAGTCACCTGTTGTCTTATGTTGACACTATGAATTTTTCATAAGGTTTTCTTAGGCATGGAATGTCCAGAAGTGGATTTGCCAGTTCCTCCCTCTGAAATATCAACTAGAGCACCCAGTATTCACTGGTATTCTCCCATCCAAGTACTAACCGGGGTCAACTCTGCTTAGCTTCTAAGATCAGGCAAGATTGTGTACTTTTTGGGGTATTCTCATATCTGAGCTCTAGGAGTGGCCCGTTACTATATGAGCAGCTAATGCAGCTTCTTCAGGACTGATATTTTCTTATTTCTGAGAACTTTCCCTGAGAACTAAATTTTGCACCAGCTGTAATGCTGAGTTCATCTTCAGGGGCAATAAATGGAAATCATGTAAATGGCAATACAGAAATCCCAACTGAAGGCTACTAGAGCATGAGTCACTTTACCTGAGTGACCTTTGTCTACAACTAGCTGACAAGTAAATTTGGGCAATGGCATCCCATGCCCTGGAATTCACCCTTTCCTCCAGTGAGAACACTGGATTTAAGTGACTTCCTTATTTGTATATTTTGCTTGTTACCTCTCTTTTCAGGGTGGTGACAAAGTTCTACCAGCATATCCTGGCCTTGGTGTTTGCCACCCATGAGATCAACCAGAATGTGAAGATCTTGCCCAACATCACTCTTGGGTTCCATATTTTTGACAGATTAAATGATGAGAAGATGATCTACCGCACCACACTAAACCTCTTCTCCAAATCAAATAGATTTTGCCCCAACTATCACTGTGGCTTTCAGAAGACATTAATAGGCACCATTGGTGGACTTGAATCTAAGACATCCTCACTAATGAGAGACTTCTTGGGCCTTTATAAGATTCCACAGGTAAAGTCTGCTCTTCTTTCCTTTTTAAAACTTCGGCCAGAACAAGTGAAACAAGTTGAATGTACTACATCTGTAACACGGAACATTAGGTTTGAACATGAATACATTTGAATATTAATTCATTGCCATCAATAAATAAATGAATTTATTTGTAGATTAATTCTTTATCATCAATAAATAACATTCATTACATTAGTCAAATTCATAAGACCAATGATTAAAATTGTTAACTGCTTGAATCGCTACTGCTTAGTTTGTTGGTTTAAATATTAGTTTTCAAAACAGACCATCAGATTTTCAAAGGCTGATCTGAAGGGCTGCACTTTGTTCTTGACACTTTCAAAAGTGTTCTTTTGGTCATTTAAAAGTTGCCCTTTTGCCACTAAAAAGGACTACAAAGCACATATTTCTAAGCATGAAATGGTTGAAATCAAACTTATTCATAGAGTAGAGGCACTCAAATTGAAGGGACTTGAGTTATTTAGAACAAATCTATGGTCCATTAAAAAATTTTTACACTGGATTGTTGAAAGGAAATATAGGAATATTTTGAATTAGGATGATGTAAGAAGCTTCCCTCCAAAATGCCTCCCATCTCTTCATTTTCTACCCCTGAATTATTTCAAATACAGTACAGTACTATAACTGTATAAATCATCTACATATAAATATATTTATCTTATAACCATTACAATTGGATGAGTTCTATAAACTGTAATTGTTTGTTGTATTTAATCATTGAACATAGATTACCTTCAAGACATTTCTAGATTAAAAAGGGAATAAACAAACAAATAATTCTGTTTTTGGATGTCTGTCTTCACACCCATTTTTAGGTGACTTATGGCTCATTTGAACCAACACTAAAAGATCAATCTGACTTACCTTCCTTTTACCGTATGGTCCCCAGTGAGGATCTTCAGAATGTGGGCATCATCAAGTTACTTCTGTATTTTGGGTGGAAATGGGTAGGATTCATCACTATGGATGGTGAAGGTGGAGAGCATTTCTTTCAGGTCTTGGAGCCCTTGCTTTCCCAAAATGGAATCTGTTCAGCCTTCAGAAAGCTAGCTCCTAGAGCTGTGCGCTCAAGTAACTTACATGAAATGATGAGTATTGTTATTAAAACTGTCCAGCTAGATTTCTTAAACAGCACAGCTAATGTAATTATTTTATATGGAGAAATTGATACTTTTACATGGTTGACAGTTGTTCTAATGTCAGATATGTTCCTTCCTCTGATAACTGGGAAACATAATGAGCTGGCCTTTCCAGGGAAAGTGTGGGTTACGACAGCTCAAATTGATATTGCCTTACACATTCTTCAAAAGGCACTTGATATGCAGACATTCTATGGTTTGATCTCCTTCACAATTCACTCAAGAGAGGTTCGAGGTTTCCAAGAATTTCTTCAGACCATCCGCCCTTCTGTGGTAAATGGAGATGGTTTCATCAAGGACATCTGGGAACAAGCCTTTGACTGTGTCTTCCCAAATCCTAATATTCCAAAAGACTATTATACACCCTGTACTGGGAAAGAGAGGCTGGAGGACCTTCCCACAACTGGTTTTGAAATGAGCATGACTGGCCACAGCTACTGTGTCTATAACGCTGTCTATATTTTGGCGCATGCCCTTCATGTTAGGTACTCGACTCAATCCCATCACAGGGCAATGGAAGCTTCCAGGAGATTGGACCTTCATCGTGTGGAACCTTGGCAGGTAATATTTCTTTCATGATAAGGATCTATTGTGAAGGCTGATCCTGTCATTTGGCAGAGAGACAGTTCTCTTGGGCAAACATTAGGGGCTGTTATTGCAGTCTTTGTGTCATACATTATTGTCTCATACTTAGGTCAACATAATGCTTGCTTCCAAATTTAAAAACATTTGTTTTAATTAATATTTTCAAATATTTCTTTCGAAAAAATCCTTCAGCATCCTTTCATCCCTTTAATACACTGATGTCATAATGCTCCAATGTTGAAGGAAAATGAGGACAATGTCAAAATCTACTCAATGCTAACACATGTTTTTTTATGACATACATTTTCATGAACTCTGTCCACTTCTTCATTCTCTTCCCCCATTAAGGCTTACTGTATGCTACAGTAACATTTCGTTAATAGGAAGCTAAGCAAATTAAAGTCCATCTGAAAGCATCTCTATAAGTGAACAGGAGTCTATGAACAATAATCCTCAAGACAACCAGTCAGTTTCCAGGCAGAATTCCAAGTGCTGGTTAGGCTTGGGTCCAGTCTATCTGACAGACTGTATCTCTTTGTATGAGCTGCCAGAGTATTAAGACCTTTTGGGATAGGTTTTCTCCCAGGCCTGCCACCTACACAGGCATATCTGGTGAGGACCTGGGACTGAGCCTTCTTGGTGGCTGTGCCCATAGAGTGGAATTTCCTCCAGCAACTTTATATAAAAATCAGGTTTGCTCTCAGTCACCAATAGGCAAAGACCTATTTAATTCAAGCAGACCTTTGGCGTATAATTGATGTGACAAAAAAAGAAGTTTTAATGAGATGATGTTTTCATTGGTTTTATGATTTTAATCTATTCTTGTCTTTTTTTTTTCTTTTTCTTTTTCTTTTTCTTTTTCTTTTTTTTTTTTTTTTTTGCCCTCGGTCTTAATTTTTCCATTATGCTGCTTTAACCTTGTGTTTTTTAACTGAACATTTGTTTAAATGTTTTTTAAACTTTTGTATATACAGTCATCCCTCCTAACTCATGGATCTGGAATCTGAAAACTTGAAAATTAGTGGAGCTATGACCTCCACTATTTTCAATAAGGCACCTGGCATACACACATAGGCACGTGCCCCATTGAAGCCTATGGAGCTTGAATACTTGCAAGCCTCCATTTTCTCAGGGGAGGTCCGGAACAGATCCCCCACAAAAACAGAAGGTCAACTGTATATATCCATTTTAAAATTACCCTGTTTTTTTTAAATTTTGTAAGCAGGCTTGGATCCTGTATAAGAAAAAGATAGGATATCAACCAACCAATCAACCAATCAATTAAAATTGCATAGTCTTAAAGCAAGAGCTGCAAGATGCTCTCCTTTTTCTAAACCATGAAATTGGATAGTCTTTAAGTTGACACAGGATTCTTGTTTGTTTTGCTGGCAGTAGACCAACATGACTACCTTGGAGGAAAATGTAACATCCAGAAAACTCACCTGAAGTACTTTAGCAAAACAACAACTTTTTTTATCCCTATGGTTCTCTTTCTCCTTGCACCTAGCTTTATTCTTTGATTCAGAGGATCTTGTTCAACAACAGTGCTGGAGATGAAATTAAATTCAATGAACATGGAGAATTAGCAACTGGATTTGATATTACAAATTTCGTCACTTTCCCAAACAATTCTTATGTCAGAGTCAAAGTAGGAAGGTTGAATTCACAATTTCCACCTAGCAAGATGTTTGACATTAATGCAGAGAAAATCCAATGGCATCCAAGCTTCATTCAGGTGAGAACCTAACCTTATTATCTCTCCGATGGCACCATTCATATTCCCCCCATAAATTCTGACATTTAATATGGAGGGCAATGTCCTTCAATACAAAGTTTCTAACTCATCCACGTAGCTCACAACATGAGATACTGGAATGACAAGTCATCTTTTGTTTATGAAAATACCTATTCTTCTGTTTTCCAATATGGAAAAAGAGATAATACATATAATTGAACAGGAAGTTAAAAGGACCAGCTCACTTCAGGTGTGGGCTACTCCCTGTTCTCTATACAAAGTTGCAACATTTTTTGCCATTCATTCAGAGTGTATGCTATATTCTAAACTTCTGCCTTGATATTGAAAAGAAATGAGATTTACAGTGTAATATTATACATGGTTACTACAGGCATTACCACTTGAGCTCTGTTCTCACAGCAATCACTTCAGCTAAAAAAAAAAAGTGGAAACAAACCAAAGCTGATGTGTGCCACATTATATAAAAATAGGCCATTTTTTGATGTACTTACACTATAGTGACAAAGTTCTCATTGCTAACTTTCTCCTGTGTTAAATGATAGGTGCCACCTTCCTCTTTGTGTAATGAAAAGTGCCGTCTTGGTTACAGAAGGAAAAAGAAAGAGGGGGAGCCATTTTGTTGTTACAATTGCACCGCATGTCCAGAGCTGAAGATAGCAAATGAGACAGGTAGGAGACTTCTTATTAAGTGATATATGTTGGTTCAAATGTCTGCACCATTATGTGGGACTGATGACAAAATATGTAATCTGGAAGTCCCATGGGTAGATATGGCCCTTTTTGACAATTTCTTTCCATTTGACACTGAAGTCAGATGAGTGGAGGAGTTGAGATAATTAATTCTGGTTACTATCGAAAGAGGGATTTGTCAAAAAGTGGGGACCTCCATACAGCACAGATGGGACAGTAATTCATGGCCCACTGGCTACCTGTGGCTTTTGCATCCATTTTGCTCACTTCTTCCCTTCATTGCTATCAAATTCCTTCATTGCTACCAAATCAACTTTCCCTTGTTCAGCTCTCCATTTCCCCTCCCATTATTGTCACACTGTGTACTTCTCATGTGTTACTATCAAGCTCTGTGCAAAACACCTTCTATTCTGGTGAGGGGGAAAATGCCTTTGCTGGTGCTGCAAATAGATACCTGTCCAAAAATGCACAGCATGGAAAAGAATGTTGATTCTGCTCCAGATATAATGTGCCTTTCCTCTGATGGACTTAACAATCTCAATGTCGCTCTATTTACATTTTGCCCATGATTTTATTCAGCCAAACACAGGGGGCAAAAATGAAATTGTTCCCAAAACTGAGAGAATGAGGAAACATATTTCTACAAACTTCTCCCAGGTGCTGGGGGGGGGGGGGGGGGCTGGTGTGGCACATATCGCAATGTTCTCAGACTGTTGATATGTCCTTTGTTTCACAACAACAACAGCAACAACAATAACAACATGATCCTTTCTTAAACTTTATCAGCTGCCCATGCTTCCTAGAATGCATTTCTCACTTGGTAATTCCATAGGGGCAGAATTCAAAGATATAGCCACGTTAGTCAGTAAGTAAGTCAGTATGTGTTAGTATGTTAGTCAATATGTCAACCAGTTTGTAGAGAGATCTTGTAGCACCTTTGAGACTAGCTTAATGAAAGAAATTGGCAGCATGCGCTTTCGTAGACTAAAGTCTACTTCCTCGGATGCAGATGACCAAATGCATCTGAGGAAGTAGACTTTAGTCTAAGAAAGCTCATGCTGCCAACTTCTTTCTTTCAGTTAGTCTCAAAGGTGCTACACGATCTCTCTACATTGGTGATTCCACTTAGTGCCAGAGAGGAACATAGAAACTATTAGACCTCTGGTTGATCCTGTCAGTTCTAACTGGCAGTAGCTCTCCAAGGTTTCAGGCAGGATTCTTTCCTAGTCCCTAGGGGAAACATCCCTATTGTTCCCTGGTATTTCCCCATCAAAACACCATCACTAGGCTGGCACCTTCTGAAATCGAATGTGATTTGGCTGTATTCATAGTGTTATGGTTAATAAATTGTTCCCATTGGATGGCCTGAGAATGAAATATGCCATATCTACTTTAAGACAGTGTACTCTGCATGACAAATCATCTTCTTTTCCAGTCCATTGAAAGGTCAGCTTTGAAAGTGCAGGTCTGCCTGTCAGGTTTTCAAGAACTGAGTGAGGTGGTAGAATTGAAAGGCATAGCCCTGTTATCATACCATCCCAGTACGCCAAGGGATTTTGTGGCACTTTTGAGACTGGTGAGGTGAGGTGGGTTCTTCTCGGAAATGTGCATCTGATTCTTGTGCTTTGCACCTTTAAACAACATCTCCCCCTCTTTCAGACATGAATTATTGCACCAGCTGCCCAGACAATCAACATCCCAACAAGGAGAGAGCTTTCTGCATCCCCAAGGTTCCAAATTTCCTTTCTTTTGGAGAGCCGCTGGGAATCCTTTTAGTTTCTCTGACTCTTTTCTTTACTCTTGTCACTGCCCTGGTGCTTGCTGTTTTTATTAAACAATGGGAAACACCCATTGTCAAAGCCAACAACAGAGGACTCACCTACCTTCTCCTCATCTCTCTCATCCTTTCTTTCCTCTGCTCTGTTCTCTTCATTGGGCAGCCCAATAAGGTAACCTGCCTTCTCCGACAAACTGCTTTTGGTATCATTTTTGCCATTGCCGTTTCTTCTGTTTTGGCCAAAACAGTTGTGGTGGTGGTTGCTTTCAAGGCCTCTAAACCTGGAAACACTTTACAAAAATGGATTGGGCAACGATCAGCCTATTCTATTGTTTCCTTCTGCTCCATTCTACAATTAAGTATATGTACAGTTTGGTTGGCTACGACTCCCCCATTTCCAGATGTGGACATGCACTCACTGTCTGGAGAAATCATAATCAAATGTAATGAAGGGTCTGTGGCCATGTTTTACAGTGTCCTCAGCTACATGGGCTTTCTAGCAACCATATGTTTCACTCTGGCTTTCCTGGCCAGGAAGTTACCAGACAGTTTTAATGAAGCAAAGTTCATTACCTTCAGCATGTTGGTCTTTTGCATCATTTGGCTCTCCTTTGTTCCAAGCTACCTCAGCACTCAGGGAAAATATATGGTGGCTGTGGAGATTTTCTCCATTTTGGCCTCTAGCGCTGGGCTCCTGGGATGCATCTTCTCACCAAAGTGCTATATCATTTTGTTGAGACCAGAACTGAACAGCAGAGAGCAGTTAATTAGGAAGAAGCAAAGAAGTATGTGATTGTGAATGTATTTGCTCTGAGATATTTCAGAAATTTTTTAATTTGTACTCTTATGTTTCTTCTGAAGTTTCAATACAGTGAGTTGGTGGCCTATGCTTTCTTGAGCTATTCTGTTGAAAGATATTATTTAGATGCTTTATCCATACATGTCAGGCAATACACCAGGATACATGTGTAGAATGAAAAATCTGAATGTCTGATTGAACAAAACATTCTTCCATCTTGCATCTTCACATCTATGACAGAGTTTGGTGGTGGGGACTTTGGAGAATAAGAGAATCCATATATCTAACAGAATGTGAACAGCTTTTCACATACATGGGACTATGTGATCATGCATCCATTTGCTCTGTGAATTTCTCATTTTATTTGTACCCATGTTTCTTCAGAAGTGTCAATAGGGTGAGCCTATGCTTTCTTGAGACATTCTGTGGAAAGATACTACATAGTATTTTTACCCTGGGAAACAATAAAAGCAAATATTTGTATGAAATATGAATACATTTCAAGCGGCCTAACCAATCATATCCTGGGTTCTTACTATAAAATTCTTTAATATCGGATTCCAGGAATAAGGGATCTGTTAGAACATCAATCATGTTGGTTCGTTCAATCTGAAAGATTGTTATGATGTCAGTCTTGCTTGCTCTATTGAACTTACAGTGGTAAATCTGTTTCTTTTTTCTGCCCTGATAATGTTAATAAAGTTTATTTTAATTACTGATACAAAACAACTTTGCCATTTATTTTTAGAAGCCAAACTGATGAACCAGATTTTGCATTAATTGGTGGGTGAGACAGGGCAGATATTGTAGATTCTAGGAAGTGGGGGTGCATTTACTTACAAAGGATCTCACATAACTCTCACACTAATCATAGACACTAATGTTCTCTGACCAGTATCCTCTTAGGGACATGCACGTACATAAATATGGCTTGCACATGTCCATGTTTCTTTTTGAACAGTGGTTATTCTTTTGCCATTGCACTCCATTGCAAAACCTCACACACACACCCCTCCCAAAATCCAGCTATCAGGCCTTCTTACTAGTGGAAAGGGGAGGGAGAGAAGACAATTCAGACCACGAAGATGCAGCTGCTATGGGCTTCTAGTGGAAGGAAAATGAGGGTGTGTCCCATCCATGAGTACACATTTACTTCTTTCTCTCCTCCAGTTGAGTCCAACTACAACTTCATAATCTGAATTGCCTTCCTGCTGTCTCCTGACATGTCAAGGATGCAAAAGGTGGAATTACACTCTGATGTAGGATCTTATCCACTCTCTGCATATTTCTGTCCTCTTCTCTCTCTCTACACACACATACACTCACAGAGAAGGGGAGGAGAGAAGGGAGAGGGCAGTCATATGCATGAAACCTCCCATTCCCATACAATATTGTCTCCATCAGAACTGCACTTGCTGCACGCCAGGGAACAACTATATAGAGTGTAGAAGAGTTTGTTGAAATGGGTTCTCCTTGCTTGACAGCTTCAATATCACAATTGCGCTTCCCATAAAGTGACATAAAAATGAGGAGCAGGCATGGAAATGGTTCATTACACCTTTTTTTTCTTCTTCCATCTACTATATAAATTTTGATATTATTTAAAAAGTATTCTTCAGAGTAAAGGAGGACTGAGTAAAGGAGGAGGATGCACCTAGGTGCTTAGCAGACAAAGGGAAAAACCCGGGTTGCCTCTAGAGTTTCCAGAATCAGGAGGAACCATCACTGTCCACGTGGCCCACTCCCAGAATGGTCTGAACACCCTCAGGCAGGCCACACTGCCTCCTTCCCAATGTTAGAACGGAGCCATCTAAACAGCACATTCATGGTGTCAAACCATGCCTCTCTACAAATTTTTTTTGTTCACCTCCCCAGCCACATGCTGGGGATGTGAATATGCTGAGGAGGTGAATATGCATGAATATGCTGCCTGCAACTGCCAGCCAGCCCCTTTCTGCCCAGCCTCCCTCTAATGTTACACACCATGATAACCACTGCCAGCTACATCAGGGGCTGAGGATACCGAGGTGGAGCCCATGCAACACCACAACACAGCTGTCATTGAAACCACTGCAGCCAGTTTAGGCAGCAGAGTCACAGCTGCTATCATACTGCCATTGCCCAGATCACGCACTGCTGGTTGGTGTTTCCAACCATCAAGGACTTGTGAGAGGAGTTTTGTCATGAGCAGCTGGGTGGTCTAACAATAGCGACAACATTTCCGAATGCCCTGTGCCCTCTTCCACAGGATTGTGGCAGAACTCCATGCAAAGGCAGGGAAGGTGAACACCAACAGGAAGAAGGCCATCCCAGTGTAGAAGAATATCATGATCACAATCTGGGTGCTCACCCATCACAGCAGCTATCACCAAACTGCCCAACAGTCAGGGTAGGCAGTACCACCATGGGAGAGGTGTTCATGGAGGTCATCTTGGCCATGGAGGGGTCACACACCATGTACTTGGGGAAAGTCCATTAGATAGGGAGAGGCATGCATCTCCATCCCTTGTGGTAATTCATAGCATGCCTGACCATCTCACAAACACCTCATCTATCATGTCTCCCCCTGTTCCAAGTGCTTCTTATATGGTGCATCAGGTACGGGCCAATAGCACATACACCATAATTGTCACCATTTTCTTCTCTTTCTCCCACCACCTATCACCACTTGGACAGCTTTGCTGAGACAGGATTCCCACAAGAAGTGGATGCTGTGGATGGGTGCCACTGTCTGATTTTTCTGTCAGTTAGGCCTAAATATTATCATTAATACCAACTAGAATAGAAGCTTTGAGGCATAGCTAGTGCATAGCTAATGGACAAGGATTCTGAGTCACTGTCTCCATTTGGGCCTGCAATGAAAGATGTGGATCTAGGAGTAGCCAAAACTATGTATCTGTTTTCTTATCAGCACCACTTCACGGGATTGCTTGGTTGCTACTGTTGTTGTGTCTTTAAGTCATTTCCAACCTATGGCAAATCTATCGTAGAGTTTTCTTGGCAAGATTTGTTCAGAGGGGAGTTTGCCATAGAGACTTAGAGAGTATGACTTGCCCAAGGTCACCCAGTGGTTTGAACCTGGGTCTCCCAAAGTGCTAGTCTAATACTGAAACCACTATACCATGTGGTTTGATCTCTACAAGAACTTTATTTTGTTGTTCATGCAGTTGTTATTCTTACATGCATGGTCTCCCTCCACTGGGAAAACTCTTCACTTAGCTCAGTAGTTCTCAAACTACCTGCAAATAATAGGTAGTCACTGAGAAGAGAAACTTGTTTATTTCACCAGTTCTGCAACTGGTGATACAGCATGAAAAAGTCTTTGCAGAAGTGGCAACCTCCACAGTGATTACCAATATCACTATAATTAGGTCCTCTGATTCTCTAAGGGAGAAAGGAGTATAAAACCTCCAGTGTGCCTATGACAGCTAAGACTAGAGCCTGGCAGGAAAGTGGAAGGATCCCTATATGTTTGAACAATTCCCCCCTTTGGACATATAAATTAGCATTCCTAACAGTTTCTCACAATCATTTTTATCAGAGTCTTTTAGAGTCTGTTGACATTCAAGATGACACGGAAGAAGCTTTTTAGGAAAGATGGACCACCAGAGTTGGCTGGCCTCCAAGCCATCTGGTTTCTGCTAGTCTAAGGCTGATTCAGAGGAATCCATGGCAAAGGGGATGCTTTAATCTTACACCAATGGGGCCCTTGGTGTGTCTACTGCTCTTTCTGAACCTCACTTCCACAGCATGGAAAGTTCATAGTTTGAGATGCACTGGAAATGACCCCCTATATATTCCACATGAATGGTACCAGTCAGGTGAAGTTGTCATTGGTGCAATAGTGTCTGTTATCCATTATGCTTCCTCCAAAATTCCATTTGACATGTATCCTTCTCCGATGCTCACTGATCTTCCAATGTAAGCCTTGTCTCCCAAATGTTTAATGATGTCTCTTATTTTTCTTTTTCAGAGTTTTGTTTTGTTTTGATTTGATTTCAGTTTTGTTGGGACTGATGTCAACTATCTAAGTTGATATTTAAATGTTTACAAAATAGCTACAGAAGAGATAAGCATGAGCAAGGATTCATGGATACATGAAGAGAGTTTTAAAGTGCCTTTCCCCAAAACAAACTTTTCCCTCAGTCTAGGAATAAAGGGAAGGTTGATATAAGAGATTTTTTTTCCATATCTAGACTTTTAGTGTGAATTTGGCCCCCAGATATATGGACAACTAATGTAGCTTCTTGTGGATTGGTATTTTATGATTCCTAAAAGCTGTGCTTGGGAACTGCATTTTGCACCAGCTTAAATATTAGTTTCATGGACAATAAATAGAAATCATACAAAGGATAATTCAGAAATCCCAATTAAAGGCTACCAGAGCAAAGGCATCTGGACATAGGCATCCCATGTCATGGAAGTCACCTCTTCCTCCAGCGATAATACTGAAATAAAATGACATCCTCATTTGTATAATTTGCTTATCAGAAGAGCTCATACCTCTCTTTCCAGGGTGGTGACAAAGTTCTACCAGCACATCCTGGCCTTGGTGTTTGCCATCCATGAGATCAACCAGAATGTGAAGATCTTACCCAACATCACTCTTGGGTTCCATGTTTTTGATGGCTTAAATGATGTGAAGATGATCTACAGCACCACACTAAACCTGTTCTCCAGATCAAATAGATTTTTCCCCAACTATCACTGTGGCCTTCAGAAGACATTAATAGGCACCATTGGTGGACTTGAATCTAAGACATCCTCACGAATGAGAGACTTCTTAGGAATTTACAAGATCCCACAGGTAGGATCTGTACTTTCTTTCCTTTTTACCACTCCATGCCAGAATATTTAGGATGCCAATTAAAAAGAAATAAGACTTTGAATGTATTACAGTCAGAAAGCCTTGAACTTTAGGTTTGAAAATTAATTCAGGGATAATAAATGTGTGAAACTGGGAGATTATATATAGATATATTCTGTACAATTTGGTCACTGTACTCTCTCTTCCTCCCGAACCCAATCATGCAGAATTGTTTTTAAAGTTCAAAAGTGGAGGATATATTTTGCAGTTAGGATCCTAAATTTGACACCTAGCCTGTACAGTGCAAAAGAGCGGGTGTTGAAGAAGCACACAGTTTGCAAGAATCTGTATCTGAGTCTCTATTTGGCTCCTCGGGTAATTATTCTAGGTCCTTGGATAACTGTTCCTAAAAATTGTTTAATTTCTACCAGAGTTAAGGAAATTATTAAAAAGTACTGCATCAAATGGCTGATTTAAATGTTTCAAGTGATAACTTTGTTCTTATGCAGAAGGTGCCATAGTATCTCTAAATCATGTATAATCATGCATATGTAATTTTAATAAAGACTAGTGAATCATAGAATCATAGAGTTGGAAGAGACCACAAGGGCCATCCAGTCCAACCCCCTGCCATGCAGGAACTCCCAATCAAAGCATATATTTATTATACTTATGAAAATTCCTGGTAGGTCATCTAAACCCAACAAATAATGTGTCTCTCAAAAGAAAGTGTTGAATGGAAATCAAAAGTGGTGGCCGGGGGATAAGAGATCTGAATCTGGCAGCAAAGGAGCTCTTGCGTTCTAACATCAAGCCAATTAAATTTAACAGGGTATTCAGTAATCAGTAAATCTAGTGAATTAAGAAACATCGGTTATTTCCACATTCAGTAATGTCTCTTTCACACTAAACACTGATGCCATTTTAAGTGCCATGATTGCATTTTACAGAATCCTAAGTTTTGTAATTTGCCAGAGAAAGTTTATAAAAATTCAAATTCAAGGATGGAATCACAGCAACTGAAGTGGCTTATTGACTGCATAGATCATGAAAGGCTATGGAACACCCTTAAAGTCATGGAAGTACCAATACATCTAATAGTGCTGCTGAGGAATCTGTACTCAGGACAAGAAGCCACTGTCAGAACAGAATACAGGGAAACTGAACGGTTCCCAATTGGCAAAAGGATCAGACAAGGCTGCATCTTATCACCCTACCTGTTCAACTTATATGCAGAACATATTGTACAGAAAACAGGCTTGGACATAGAAGGAGGAGGTGCTACAAGATCCCTTTGCATACTGATTTTCCTGACAAACACAACTATGTCTTTGAAATGCTGATAAAGAATACTTTTCAGGCATTTCTAGGCATGATTCTTTGGTCAATTTCCACCTCAAGCATACCATAGAATCACACTGGAGGACCTAGAAATTTCTAGAGAAGTGTCCTCTTTGGGCATCTGTAGGTTCTCAAGCATGATTTTATGGTATGAAGTCCAAGGAATCATTCATTTTGCATAGGAAAATTAGGGTTCACAAGTATCTGCAATTTTTGTCCAGCATGAATGGTTCCGGAATTTATCCCTTACCATAATCAGGTTTTTAGTGTGCATATAATATAAACGTGTTTGTATTATATACATAGTAATTTGATGGTTTCTATGAATTGCAATGAGCTAGTGTGGCACAGTGGTTTGAGTGTTGGACTAGGATTTTGGAGACCAGAGTTTAATTTTCCACTTGACCATTAAACCCACTGGGTGACCTTGGCCAAGTCACATGCTCTCAGACTCAGGAGAAGGCCATGGCAAACCTCCTCTGAACAAATCCTGCCAAGAAAACCCCATGATAGGTTTGCCATAAGCCACAAATAACTTGGATCACACAACAACATCAACAACAACAACAACAATTTAATCATTGTAATGGGTGAACTACAACACATTTCTGATTTAAGGGGGAGGTGATAGAAGAAACTAATTGAACCAATACAGGAGTACTCCAATTCTCTCTGTGAAATGACTGTCTTCATATCCTTTTTCAGGTGACGTATGGCTCATTTGAACCAACACTAAGAGATCAAACTGACTTGCCTTCCTTTTACCATATGGTCCCCAATGAGAATCTTCAGAATGTGGGCATCATCAAGTTACTTCTGTATTTTGGGTGGAAATGGGTAGGATTCATCACTATGGATGGTGAAGGTGGAGAGCATTTCTTTCAGGTCTTGGAGCTCTTGCTTTCCCAAAATGGAATCTGTTCAGCCTTCAGAAAGCTAGCTCCTAGAGTTATGCACTTAGGTACCTTAGATGAAATGAATATCATTATTGACACCATCCAGGTAGATTTCTTAAACAGCAAAGCCAATGTAATTATCGTATATGGAGAAACTGATACTTCTATATGGTTGGCAACTGTTCTAATGTCAAACGTGTTCATTCCTCTGATAACCGGGGGATACAAAGAGCTGACCTTTCCTCGGAAAGTGTGGATTTTGACAACTCAGACTGATACTGCCTTACACGTTGTTGAAAAAGGATATGATCTACAGACATTTTATGGTGCAATCTCTTTCACAGTTCACTCAGAGAAGGTTCGAGGCTTCCATGAATTTCTACAGACCATCCATCCCACTGTGGCAAATGGAGATGGTTTCATCAAGGATGTCTGGGAAAAAGCCTTTGACTGTTCCATTGCAAATCCCAATGTCCCAACAGACTTTTTCAAACCCTGTACTGGGAAAGAGAGACTGGAGAGTCTTCCTGTACCTCTTTTTGAAATGAGCATGACTGGCCACAGTTACAGTGTCTATAATGCTGTCTATATTTTGGCGCATGCCTTTCATGCCATGTGCTCATCTCAGTCCCATCACAGAGCAAAGGAAGCTTCAAGAAGACTGACCTCTTGTAATGTGGAACCTTGGCAGGTACAGTATTGTCTCTTTAATGATACAAATCTCATAGCAGCTCTAACATTAGACAAGCATGGGCAGTTGCCTCAGGCTGCAATTTTGAAGCATCAAGTTGTAAATCATTTACGTTGTAGATATAAATGTTCCCTGTGAAGGGAAATGGGCTTTTCAGAGTTGTATGCCTCACCTGTCAAAGCAGTGTGTATGTTTTCGGTATTTTTCACCATGTCCATCAGTGAACAACATTTTCTATTCCGCCTTAAGTAACAAAGTATTTTGGACCAGCCATATCTGTTTTTGCAACCTGTACTTCATAGCTAGTTATCAATGTAAAGTTTATCAACAAATTTCAATTAAACATAAACCTGTTTGTTTGTTTGTTTGTTTCCTTCAACTATCTCTTCAACAATTTTCCATCCCTTTTCAGTACACTGATGTCATAATGCTGAGAAAATATTTATGATAGAGCTTGGAGAACTTTTTGCATCAGTAGACAAAAGATAAAGATCTCTTTTAAAACTAGCATATTTTTTTATGACATAAGTTTTCATGCACCTTCAGCTGCAATGTCCAAAAAATGTCACTGCATGCTACAATAAAATAGTGAAAAAAATTCAGGCAGATAGTTTTGTTAATCTGTTCAACTATATACAGAAGCATCTTAATACATGATCCTGAGTCTATGAAAGCTTAGGCTGAATTAAACTAATTAATCTCAAAGATTTTATTATTTATTTATTTCATTTATATGCTCCCTTTCTCCCAGAAGGGACCAGATACTGCAAGACTTTTACCTTTTTGAAGACTAACCATGAAAATGGTTAGTCTTTCAGATTCTACAAGATTCTGGGAGAGGGGCTAATATTTATTTATTTATTTATTTATATTTATTTATTTATAACTCGCCCCTCTGAGCAAGCAATCGGGGCAGGATACAACACTTAAAAACAAGTACAATAATTACACTACAACAGGTATCTTTTTGATCCTTATACATACAGAAAGGTCACCTGAACTCTTTTAGCAAGAAAATGAGAATGCAGTCCCAGAGTATCTTCAGTGAGAACCTTGCAGCACATTATAATTCCTTTGATTTTCTTTTTTTCCCCACCTAAGCTTTATTCTTTGATTCAGAGAATCTCTTTCAATAATAGTGCTGGAGATGAAATTAGATTCAATGAATATGGAGAACTGGCAACTGAATTTGACATTACAAATCTGATCACTTTCCCAAATAAGTCATACATCAGAGTCAAAGTAGGAAGCCTACATTCACAAGCTCTGCCTGACAAGACATTCACAATTCATGCTGAGAGAATACAGTGGCATGGAAGCTTCATTCAGGTGGGGAAATCACCTTGTTATCTCTCAAATGATACAGATCTCATGCTCATTCCATGGACCAGGATGCCATTTTATTTAGTAAGAAAGGTAGTGTCCTTCTACATACCATTCATAGCTAACACACATAGCCCACAAATAGACATGCCTGGAGTACAAGTTGTCTTCTCTTTATTAGGACAAAGAGAGACCTTATAGCATCTTTGGGACTAAATGAAAGAAAGAAACTGGCTCAAAGGTGCTGCAAGATCTCTCTACATACTGATTCTGCAGACTGACATGGCTATATCTTTAAATTCTCTTTATTGGAATGTCTATTGCTTCATTTTCTTATAAAAAAGATAAAAAATATATACCAGAAAAAAAGAAACTATCGGGACCAACTCACTTTAAGGTGTGTGGATTGCTTTCTGCCAGCCAAACAAAATAGTGAAGCTTTGGACCCTCAAATCAAAGTATATGGACTCTTTCATACAAGGCTAAATTGGAAGTATAATTTAAGGTCAATTCGAATGCAATCATGGGTTTTATGTTATTGCAAATTAACTCTTCGCACGCAAATTCGGGCAAGAGGGAAGCCAATTCGAATGCAATCATGGGTTTTACCTTATTGCGAATTAAAGCTTCGCATGCAAATTCGGGCAGGAGGGGGTTATTTTCAGGTAATGGGAAGTAATTCCAAACGGAGCAGGGGTTCATGTAAATTCGCTAAACAAGTGAATTTACATAAATCCGCATTGGCTCCATTCGGAGTTGGGAGAAATTCCTCCCCGTTTGAAAGAGTCCTATGTCGTTGTACCCCCTCATCTAAACACACAATGATGACACCTTATCTTGATTTATGATTTTGTTCAACTACAGGTGCCACCTCCCTCTTTGTGTAATGACAAGTGCCACCCTGGTTACAGCAAGACAAAGAAAGAAGGGGAACCATTTTGTTGTTACAATTGCACAGCATGTCCCATAGGGAAGATAGCTGGTGAGACAGGTAGGAGATCTATTATTCAAAAATATAAAAGGGATGAAATATTCACACAATGATTTGTGAATGTGTCTGGTACTGATTCCTACAACTTTGAGTTATGCGCTTTTAGATATTTCTTAATGTTTCTGCAAACTGTGTGATTTCCTTGTCTTGGCTGATCACTTCATCAAACATTTTGGATACATAAATATCAGTATCTGGAAAACTGGTATACAGCATGGGTTGGCACTCTATGGATCATGAACCACATGTGCCTTTTGAAGTTATTTTTTGCTTCCTTCTGCTCCCTACATTACTACCAAATCAGCAATCACTGCATCAGCTACTTTCAAAAATAATATCACTACCCTTAATTTCCCAAGAATAAAGTTTCTTATGTTTCTTCCAAATTCTGTGTAAAATATCTCCAATTCTGGTGGAAAAACTTTTCTTTGCTTCGGTTTCTGCTCAGATAGAAATCAACACATTCCAGGAGGCAGCTAGCTAAGTGCTCAGCAAATCTGTGCTAAAAATTTGGCTAGATTTTGTTTAAACATTTGTTTGCTTATCTGGGTAATTATATGAAGCAAAAACAAAATTGGTCTAAAAGCCAAGGGAATAAGGAAAGAAATTTCTCTGAATTCTTCCAGGGTGTTGCTGGTTGATGCAGCATCTTCTGCTTACTCTTCTTTAACACACATATTAACAGCAATATTAACATGATCCTTGTGTGCCCCACTGCAAATTTACCAGTTGCCAATATTTCCTGGAGAACATTTCTTACTTGAAGCTAATATACAGTGCCAGGGACGGACACAGCAACATTGAAACATACTCTTTACTGAGCAACACCATTGATCTGTCTCGCTTAGCACTGCCAATGCTGACCTGCTTTAAACTCAACAAGGTTTCAGGTAAAATTCATTCCTGGCCTTATCCAAAGAGCTTCAATTTTCTGCGGCAGTCTCTTAACAAACTATGGAGTTAATCATACAATGAAATTTGGGGGTATACTCCAATGGGAATCCGGATGCAATCATGGGGTTTCATGTATCTCACGCAATGTATCTCACGCAATTTCAGGCAATGGGAAGTCATTCTGAACGCAATCATGGGGTTTCACGTAATTGCGGATTAGAGTATCTCACGCAATTTTGGGCAATGGGGGGGTCATTTTCAGGCAATGGGAAGTCATTCTGAACACATTCCGAACGCAATTAGATTTCACATAAATTCGCTAAACTAGCGAATTTACGTGAATTTGAATTGTCTCCATTTGAAATTGAGAGAAATTCCTCCCATGTGATAAACTCCTATGATAACTATACTGCTTAAATTCTGAAATCTAATGAGATCAGGTGTGTTTGCTTTGGTATGGTGGTCAATGAAATTACTCCTGCTGGAATACTTTTGGAATTGCTCTCTTTGGAGAAACATGGCATGTCACTATGCAAAAGGGGACATGGCAATTCCCAGCATTGTCTTTCAATGCTTAGGCATAGAGAGGAGGAATGCTGCCACTTTCCTTCCAATTGGACAGACAGATTTGAAAATCTGTCTGTAAAGGTTGCAGGAACGGGGCGAGGGCCATGCTTCTTGAAAATAAGCATTTTATAATTGATATTCATGCATTAAAATAAGCATGTATTTTTCTTTTAGACATGAATTATTGTACCAGCTGCCCAGAAGAAGAACATCCCAACAAAGACAGAGATCTCTGCATTCCCAAGGTTCCAAACTTCCTTACTTTTGATGAGCCAATAGGCATCATTTTATCTGTTTCGGCTTTTTTCTTTTCTCTTGTCGCTGCCTTGGTGCTTGTGATCTTCATTAAACAACGGGAAACACCCATTGTCAAAGCCAACAACAGAGGACTCACCTACCTTCTCCTCATCTCTCTCATCCTTTCTTTCCTCTGCTCTGTTCTCTTCATTGGACGGCCCATTAAGTTGACCTGCCTTCTCCGACAAACTGCTTTTGGTATCATCTTTGCAATTGCTGTTTCTTCTGTTTTGGCCAAAACAGTTGTGGTAGTAGTTGCTTTCAAGGCATCTAAACCAGGAAACACTTTACAAAAATGGACTGGGCAACGATTGGCCTATTCTATTGTTTTCTTCTGCTCCATCCTACAATTAAGTATATGTATAGTTTGGTTGGCTACGTCTCCCCCATTTCCAGATGTGGACATGCACTCACTGTCTGGAGAAATCATAATGAAATGTAATGAAGGGTCAGTCACAATGTTCTACAGTGTCCTGGGCTACATGGGCTTTCTGGCAACCATCAGTTTCACTGTGGCTTTCCTGGCCAGAAAGTTGCCAGGTAGTTTCAATGAAGCAAAGTTCATTACCTTCAGCATGTTGGTCTTTTGCACTGTTTGGCTCTCCTTTGTTCCAAGCTATCTCAGCACTCAGGAAAAATACATGATGGCTGTGGAGATCTTCTCTATTTTGGCCTCTAGCGCTGGGCTCCTGGGATGCATCTTCTCACCAAAGTGCTATATCATTTTGCTGAGGCCTGAGCTGAACAGCAGAGAGCAATTAATCAGGAAGAAGCAAAGAAGTATGTGATTGTGAGCGTATTTGCTCTGAGGATATTTCAGAATTGGTTTATTTGAATTCTTGTGTTTCTTCAGAAGTTTTATTACAGTGAGTTGGTGGCCAATGCTTTCTTGAGCTATTGTGTTGAAATATGTTATTTAGAATGTGTTACTGAAGAAAACATTCTTTCATCTTTTGTCTTCACATCCATAGAGCTTGGTGGTGTGGGACTTTGAAGGATAGGCATCCAGTACCTTTAACATTTGGCCAGTGTTGCACAGTGGTTAGCACTGGACTGGAAGTCTGGAAACTAGGATTCAATTTCCTATTTGGCCATGAAGCCCAATGGATCACCCTGGACAAGTTACACTCTCTCAGCCTCTGAGGAAGCAATGGTAAACATCCTCTGAACAGATATTGACAAGAAAACCCCATGATAGGTTCACCTTTGGGTCGCCATAAATTGGAAATGTCTTGAAGGCACACAACAACACCTCTAACATAATGTGAACAGTTTTTTTTTTTCTCATGAACATGAACCATCCTTTATATATGTCAATGAAATCATTATCCTTCTGTACATTCTAGTAGGAATAAAAATAAAAATCATGCTTCTTGTATGAACTAATAGAACAGTGATAGCTTTTTGACCATATCAATTTATTCTATGTTTGCAGAGAGAAAATGTTTGAATGCTTGCAGAACCAGCGAGAACTCTGAATACAATGAAGACTAGATGAATGTCTATGATCCTAACCCAAACAATCACAAACATTGATAGGCAAAACCAGTGAAACCTTTATTTATTTAAATATTATATCTCTTAATGGTCCCTTAATGGTTTACAACAGAACAGAAACACGAAACGATTACAATCTGGAAAGTTAGTAGAGTTTGGATCCATGTATCAATGCAGATTTGAATGAAATCATTATGCTCACATCATGTCTTGTTGCTAGTAATGGGACTCAGAGGAGATTTTCTCCAACAGATCTCAGTCTTCTGTTGGGCACATGCATGCAGGGGTGACCCTTCGAGTACTGAGATCTCACAATACAGGAACCCAGCTAGAAAATCTGGTTATGTCTCACTCCATATATGGTGGAAATCATTGTAAAAACCTGGGCATCACTTTACTAGCACCAGGGGGTGGGGGGTGGGGGTGCAATGGTACAATAGTTGCTAAAGTGCCTGTTGTAACCTTTAGAATCATAGAATCATAGAGTTGGAAGAGACCAGAAGGGCCATCCAGTCCAACCCCCTTCTGCCATGCAGGAACTCCCAGTCAAAGCATCCCTGACAGATGGCCATCCAGCCTCTGCTTAAAGACCTCTAAGGAAGGAGACTCCACCACACTCCGAGGGAGTGTTTTCCACTGTCGAACAGCCCTTACTGTCAGGAAGTTCCTCCTAATGTTGAGGTGGAATCTCTTTTCCTGCAGCTTGCATCCATATTTTGGGTGCCTTCTGACCTGGGTGTTTTATCTTCTGGGTGTTCCATTTTGGATTCCCTAAGAGGTTTTTTTCCAACATATAAGACATTCAGAAATGGTTTACAGTGCCTTCTTCTGTTCAGTACTGCAAGGATAAGCTAAAATATCACTCACATTGTCTGTATGATAATCTTCACCAGGGTCACTTGCTGACCAGTACTTGAACTATGTGATATTCCTCCTCCATCATTCAAATATTCCTCCTACATACCCTCCATAACTTCAAAAAGAATACTGTTGTTAAATTATCGTTACTGTAAAGTCTGCTGTTGCAATAAGGCAAACGCACAAGTTGATAAGATTCCAAGGAAGCAAAGGTAGGATATATTTCTTCACAAACTCCAGCCACACATTGTGGACAAGGTCTGACAAACACACAAGCCTCAGCCCATTCAATTCTGTACAGCTTGCAGCAAAAGCAAATTTGCTTTAGAGAGACATTTATTGAAAGC
Source organism: Urosaurus nigricauda (assembly GCA_034509955.1). Taxonomy (NCBI): domain Eukaryota; kingdom Metazoa; phylum Chordata; class Lepidosauria; order Squamata; family Phrynosomatidae; genus Urosaurus; species Urosaurus nigricauda. The sequence continues at coordinate 8,098,088 of JAOEGL010000006.1, forward strand.
CATATTCTGGTTTGAATACAATGGTTTGAATTTTGGACTATGACTATGGAGATCAGGGTTCGATTCCCTACTTAAGCATAAAAACCCATTTGGTGATCTTGGGCAAGTCACACACTCTCAGCCTCAGAAGATGACAATAGCAAACCCACTCTGAAGAAAATTGCCAACAAAACCATATGATGGGGTTGCATTTGAGTCACCATAAATCAAAAATGACTTAGAGGCACACAGCAACACAACAGAAACACCACAGTCACAATGTAACACAGTTATATTGTTCTCACAAAGGAAAGTGATTAACAAGAAACTATTACTTGTAATTTACAAGTAACTAGTAATTCATAATGACTTACTTCAAGACTGAGTCAGCCATATAATATATCTTTCCTTGCACTATCTCTCTTGCTGAGGACTGACTTACAGGGGGGGAGGAGGAGATGTTCTCCTTATATTGTAACTTCATTCTTGAACCTCTAAGGGGATATTCTGGGAGTTAGAGTGGGGTGGGCAACTGTTGGAAGCTAGGTGGCCACATTTCCTATATCTTTAAATAACTGAAGGGATGTCATGTTGAAGATGGAGCAAGCTTGTTTTCCGCTGCTCTAGGGACTAGAACACAAACCAATGAAATCAAATTGTAAGAAAAGAGCTTCCACCTAAACATTAGGAAGAACTTCTGCAATGTAAGAGCTGTCCAAAGTAGAGTGGACTGCACTGGAGGGTGGTGGACCCTCCAACTTTGGATGTCTTTAAACAGAAGTTCAGCTAACACATTGTAAACTGCTTAAAAATCACTTAGCACTAAGCAGTATTGAAATGTAAGTGCTATTGCTGTTGCTAAGACTGGTGAACATCTTTCAGGAGTGCATTAGTTTTGTATCCCTGAATAGCAGGAGATGGGATTAGATGTTCATTGTAGTCCCTTCCAACTCTCTGGACTCTTTCATACAAGGCTAAATTGGAAGTATAATTTAAGGTCAATTCGAATGCAATCATGGGTTTTACGTTATTGCGAATTAACTCTTCGCACGCAAATTCGGGCAAGAGGGAAGCCAATTCGAATGCAATCATGGGTTTTACGTTATTGCGAATTAAAGCTTCGCATGCAAATTCGGGCAGGAGGGGTTTATTTTCGGGTAATGGGAAGTAATTCCGAACGGAGCAGGGGTTCATGTAAATTCGCTAAACAAGCGAATTTACATAAATCCGCATTGGCTCCATTCGGAGTTGGGAGAAATTCCTCCCCGTCTGAAAGAGTCCCCAGATTCTATGATTGTAAGAAAAACACAGGGACACAAATGACTGAAAGCTTTTCCAGCTAGAGACTTGCACACAGTCCTAGTCTCACCTACAGCTGACTCCCTTAACACTGGAAACTTTGAATCTCTGTCCCCACCTCCTGCCCCAACCATGAAAAACTACAGACGTATGGCAGGGTCCTGAGGTCTAGTAGCCCTACAGTACAGTAAACTTGTGGGGGTGGCAAACTATCTACTGTAACCTGTGTAGTCTGCAACCCTCACCAGACCAAACCAGCATGGCAAATGCAATACAACATCTGGAAAGCCACAAGCTACCCGTTTCAGCTCAGAGCTAGAGGGACCAACAATGGGATTTGGTATAAGAAATGTTTCTTGTCTTCAGAGAAATGCATAGGTAGACCCCCATCTGAACAAAGCTTTCCAAGATAATGCCACAATAGGTTCATTTTAAGGTTGCCATAAGTTGGAAACAACTTGAATGCACACAAGAACTAGGTTTATATACAATGTGTGTCACCAATTGTCCACTAGATGGTGATCTTGAATCACACTTTAGTCTTTATATTTGTGGACTTATGAATTATATGATGTTAGGAATTCGATAACCAACTGGTATAGGACTTCCTAACATCCTAACAAAATGGAGAAAAATGATGATGAAGTTAATAATAGTAATAATAATAATAATAATAATAACAATATATTTCTAGCCAGCCCTTCTGAACGAGCAATCGGGGCAGGGTACAGCAAAAAAGTTAAAATAAACAGCAATTAAAGTATCCAATCCCAACCCCACCTTCCCCTCTTAAAAAAGAGTTAAATCAAACAACAAGTTAAAAACATGGTATATCAAAGTATCAACGTAAAAAGTCCTTGAGCTGTGGATGGGTAGAGGCTGGAAAACTCTACAGCCAAGGTTTGGAGCCGGGAAGTATTAAGCATTTTCTGGGAAGGCCTGCCGGAAGAGATGTGTCTTTAGGGCTTTTTTGAAGCCATCGATGGATGAAATAAGATGCATCTCATCCGGCAAGTTAGAATTACAGACCTACATTTTATCCAAGATGTTGTCAATTAAGATTGCATTGAGAAATTTCAATGCAGGCAGAGACCCCTTACTGGCCATATGAGTTTTACCTATCCAGTCCCTAAATGTTTTTCTTTAACCTATACTGCATATATATTGCATAGTTTACCCTCTACAGCACCTAAAAGGTTTTCCAGATGTAACAGGATAGAGACTCCTTGAGAAATTCAATGTTCTCTGCCTAAGAAAGAAGCAGTCAGCTTTGCACATGACAGGGACATCTGGAAGTTACTTTTCTGTTGCTAATGGGAATTGAAATTTTGTTGTGAAGTCAAAGGCTTAATTTGCTGTGGGTTTTTGAGCTATTTAGCCATGTTCTAGAAGGGTTTACTGATGTTTTGCCAGCATCTGTGGCTGGCATCTTCAGAGAATTAAGATGCCATCTACAGATGCTGGCAAAACGTCAGGAATAAACTCTTCTAGAACATGGCTACATAGCCCGAAAACCCACAGCAAACTATGAAATTGTATTACTTCTTTTTTTATTATTTCTCTTTGTTTATAGTTCTCGCATGTCCAATAAGAGAAGAAGCTTTAATCCTAGTAGTGTACTTATCTGGCTCCTGGCTGCACATGCATCTCTGACTGTCTGTCCATCAGAGAGAGAGCTTTCATTGCTCTCTTATGCTACTGATTCTATTTGCTTTTGATTTCAAGGGACCAGAGTCTACAAAGGGTTACAGTCATGTTGCTCCTGTTTGTCAAACCATAAAGTTAGGAAAGACACTAGAGGGAGGTGGAGTTTATCTTTCTTTTAAAGCCTGTACTCACATGATCTCTCTCATTTCCTTTCTGGAGAGAGGAAACTACCAGCTGCAACCACAGAGCAAAGAATCTTCAGAAATTCCAGTGAAGGTATTTTCTAGGGAAAGAAAGAATGAAAGAATCAGGTCAACAAACAGATCAGGATCAGAACCCAGCAATTCCTGGGTTCAGCACCATGTTTAGCACATAAAGAACTGACATTTCCCCAATTCAGAGCAACCAAAGGAGGTGAAAGCAAGGAATCCTACCTGATTCCACTCTTTGCTCTCCTTCTCCATCTTCCAGGTCCATTTCAACATGGATGTTGGATGTTACTTGCAACGCATCGGGTATCAAGGTGCTGCCCAGCCTTCTTGGGAAACCTTGCGTCGCCTCCACCGCTGCCACCTCCTCTCTATGCCCTTTGAGAGCCTCAGCATCCACTGTGGGGAACCCATCACCCTAGAGTTGCCCGTCATCTATGACAAGATTGTCCGACGCCACCGAGGTGGCTTCTGCTTTGAGCTGAATGGCCTTTTCCTGTGGCTACTGAAAGAGATGGGATTTATTGCCAAAGGGGTGGCTGGGCGCGTGCGAAACCGCTTCACTGGGCGTTATGGTCCTCCCTTGGACCACCTGGTGATTTGGGTCCATCTGGATGGACGCCAACTTCTCTGTGATGTTGGATTTGGTGAAGGGTTCATGGACCCATTGGAGCTGCAACCAGAAGTGGAGCAAGTCCAAGATGGTGGTATTTTTCAGCTAGGCCTGAAAGGGGACATTTGGATTTTGGAGCGCCGGGTACTGTCTGGAAGAGAGGGGAGACCCCTATATCAGTTCACTCTAGAGGAGAAGAAGCTGGATGATTTCACAAACATGTGTCTCTATCACCAGACATCGCCCAGTTCCATTTTCACGTGCAAATCCTTCTGCTCCCTGCACAAAGAGGATGGTGGGCGCCTGACTTACCTGGGTTGGCGTCTCATTTCCACCAGAGGAGAAGAACGTACAGAGACTGTCCTGGATTGCTCTGAGATTCCAGCAGTGCTCAGTGAGAAGTTTGGGATCAAATTAGAGAAGACCCTCAAGCCAAAGGATGAACAAATTCTGCCCCCTCTTGAGGAAAATGATTGATGTAGAAATGCAGTTGTTATTCTATTTAGATTGTAAAATTATTTGGAACTGGTCAAGATGAGAGCATGGACCCACTATTTTTTTAAAAATGAAATCCTTAGCATGGAGACCCAGAATTCCTACTGGCCATGTTGGCTGGAGAATTATGAGCACTGTAGTACCCAAAAGTAACTTGCCCAGGCTCTATGCAAAGGGATCTTGTAGCACGTTTGAGCCTAACTGAAAGGGAAAAGTTGGTAGCATGAGCTTTCATAGACTTGAGCCTACTTTCTCAGATGCATGTTTGTCCAAACATGCATCTGAAGAAGTAGGCTCAAGTCTACGGAGTTATCACACAAAGGAGATCAGGAATTTATCCTGTGACTATCCTGGAAAAATCACATAATTACGTGAAATAATTTCATATGACATCGCACAAAATCTGCCATTAAAGTGGTCGCAAAGAAGCATTAATACACACCTTTTTACTTTCGGGATTTCAGTGACAATGCATTTCCGATATCACTTTATTTGTGCAATTGCCTGTGATAATCATTCACGCAATTACTTGCCATTTTTACTTTATTTGCGAGATGCTTTAAATGCTCTTTAGTTGTTCTTTAATGCCAAAATTAGCCCCAGTGTGATAAACTCCTACAATAGCTCATGCTATCAACATTTCTCTTTCACTCTCAAAAGTGCTTCAAGATCCCTTTGCATACTGATTCTCCAGACTAACATGACTATGTTTTTTAATTTGTCAAATATACGGTAAAGATGACCTTTCAAGGATCCCTTCCAGTTTTATAATTGAACCAATGACAACCTTCCCTAGTCAATTTCTTCTAGGGATTGGGAACGGTAGAGGTTGTAGTCCAACACATTTGCAGGGAGACCCCCAAGCTGTTTGTGGTTCCCCTAGAAATCTGGCAGACAGCCTTAATACTTGGAGTCTGATAATGCTGTGACTTTACACTTACAGTCAGCATCTCTACATATTCATATAAAATGTCCACAGTACTTAAACCATATCATAAATATCATAAGTTTCTGGTGACTTCATTCCCAGGAAACCAAACCTGGATAAATCACTTGCACTCTAGGAGTTATCACCTCTCAAAGAACTGAGTCATATATTATCACACTAGGGTCAATTCCAGAACCATCCCACAATTGTCCCATTATTGGCAATGAATATCCCATTATTGGCAATGGGATAATTGTGGGATGGTTCTGGAATTGACCCTAGAAAGCATGAAAAAATATTAATCCAAGGCTGCATACATATGGCAGAAATTATCCAGTTTGACACCACTTTAACTGGTCCATGCTATGAAATTCCAGGATTTGTAGTTTGTTGTGGCACCACAGCACTCTGACAGAGAAGGCTAAATGTCTCACCAAACTACAGTTCCCAGAATTCCATAGCATTGAGCTGTGGCAGTTAAAGTGGTTTCAAACTGGATTGTTTCTGGAGTGCAGATGCAGCATCTGTGTTGTTACACTTTCAGGGCTTTTTCTGGAGATCAGGGTTCAATTCCTGACTCAGGCATGAAACCACCCCCTGAACAAATCCTGCCAAGAATTTGCCATGATAGGTTCACATTAAGGTTGCCATAAGTCAGAAATGACTTGAAGGCACATGACAACTTGAGACAAGGGAGAGCACTTCTTGCTGTTGTGAATTGTCTTCAAGTTGGCTTCACCTCATGGCAACTCTACAAATGAGAGTCCTCCAAGATCCTCTGTCTTGCTAGGTTTTGCAAAATCCTTAGTTCTTGCAAACTCAGGGCTGTGCCATCCTTGAGTCAATCCAACTGTAAGTCCTGTTGATTTCACCACCAGAAACTCCACTTCACCAGTTTCACAAGCTCTTGTCTCTCCCCAAATTCTGCTGAGCACAGATCAACCCTGTGCAAAACACTGATAGCAGCCCTCTGCCTTATGAACTGAGCAGATAAGGGGGTCAGCTTATTCTGAAGAGAATTTGGAGGTGAGGGAGAGAAGTCAGGACCTTTCAGCTTCATTGCTTGTGTTTGTCCCATGCTTGAGTGGCAGAGAGAGAAAAGTGGCATTGTGGGAGACAAGCAAAGGGCACATAGAAGAAGAATTTATGGTTGGAATTGCAAAGGAAAGAGCCAAAGGAAGGGTTGTTTAAAAGGAGGAGAAGCCATGCTGGAAGGAATAAAGATGTTTCACCCAGCATAAACGAAGAATATCCACACCAGAGGTGCCATTTTAAAAAAATGTAAGTTATGTGGGCAGCAGGAATGGAAGGGAAGGGTAGAATCTGGAACAGCTTGGGAAATGTGGGGTCTGTATGTTTGAAACTGCAAACCAGCAAAGGCAAATCAGGTTAAGAATAATACAGTCGGCCCTCCATATCCATGGATTCTTTATCCATGGATTCAAGCATCCATGCCCTGAAAATATTAACAACAACAAAGTCTAAATTCCAAACAGCAAATCTTGATTTTGACATCTTATATAAGGGATACTATTTTACTATGCCTTTGTATTTAATGGGACTTGAGCATCCATGGATTTTGGTATCTATGCAGGGTACAGGAACCAAACCCCAGTGGATAATAAGGCCCCACTGTATAACACAGGGGGGCTGGCTTCCTTTTTGGGAGTGAGGTTTCTCTGCTTTTTAATACACATGGTAATGTGATGCAGGTTGCATACTCATAGGTATGTGATGCAGGTTTCACCCCCTTCCAACTCTAGGGGGCTTTTTACATTGGCAAGAAAGTGTGACCTGAAGTCGCCTTTATCTTAATGCTTAGCAGCTACATAGCAAGCCCCAGGTGTGCATTAAAAAAGTGCAGAGCTGCTACACTGAGGGGTGTGGGAACAACTTATCTGAGGTCTTTTTTGTGGCTCAGCAGTTACATGGGAAGCTGTCAGAACACTACAAATACAGGCGGAGCTGCTACATGGGCAGCAATAAACGCGGCTTTAAACTGCGATTTTAATTTTTTTTTTCCTTGCCGGCTGCGAATTGCACTGTTGCGCTGTTCGTGCCGCCGCGAACAGCGCTATTGCGATGGTCGAGGCTTGAACTGCGCTATTGCGAGGGTCGAGGCTTGAACTGCGCTATTGCGAGGGTCGAGGCTTGAACTGCGCTATTGCGCTGTTTGCGGCTGCGAATTGCGCAGTTTTAAATGATTTAAAGGGGGTTTGGGAGCTTTAAAAAACTGCGCGGTTAAACCCCAGCTTTTACACCTGGAGGGCATAGAACGTTTTAATTAGGAGTGAAGTCCACACCACGCATGCTGCCAACCCACGATCCATTCTGATTCGCACCTGCAGCGCAGCCTTTAAATGGGCGCCTTAAGGAAACAGAGCCCCATTTAACTGCGCAATGGCATCTTAGCGTTTTGATGTACTAGCGCTATAACGCACTTTTTAAAAAAGTAGTGGGGCAACCGAACTACTTTTTAAAGGCGCGTTTTTTCCCTTAAAACGCCAAAATGGTGTTTTCATGGCACACTTTCCCATTTTCTAATGTAAAAGCTGGGTTTTCAAGCAGCCTTCATGACACCTCTTTTTGCCAATGTAAAACGGACCTAGATTTCTATGATTCTACAAGTCTTAGCAGGCAGCATTTCAAGAGGTAATGTTTTACCCTTGGTTGCAAAAAGCTGCACTTGTGTAATGTTAAATTGCCTGCAGCTGTTTTAAGGGCATATCAAAAAGAAAAATGGCTGGTAGGCGTGGTGAAAGAAGATATGAAGCCATTAACTGGCAAAATGAGAGTCTCACTGCCCTTGATATATTCAAACCTTCAGGGTGTAAACTTTCCTTCACTGGGATTCCAAAATGTGGTGGATTGGCTTGTGTCTTTTGAAGGGAGTGATAAAGTGACACACACTACTATATCAGTGTCTTCTTTGTCTTACAAATAAATCTGCACAAGACCTTTGAAAATGCACAGATAAATTTGTCACCCTTTTTGAATCCCCAGGAACCAAACTTTAAACCAAGACAAGTCTCTGGCACTTCTCTTGCAAGAGTTGTGTGTGACAGGTACCTACAGAATATGTGCATGGGGGAAGGGACAAAGGCTGCAGCTATACTGCAGAATTAATACAGTTTTACACCGCTTTAACTGTCATGGCTCCATCCTACAGAATCCTGAGAATTGTAGTTTCTTGTGGCACGATAGCTCGCTGAAAGAGAAAGGTAAATATCTCACAAAACTACAAACCCCAGAATCCGATAGCATTGAACCATGGCAGTCAAAGTGGTGTCAGACTGCATTATGAAATGTAGATGCAGCCACATTTTAAAAGAGGAGCTCACTTCTTTTCTCATTCTCCTGCTCAGCTTTCCTTCCTTTGCCCCAGAAAGGCCTCCAGCAGCAATGGCTCCACCGAAGGAAGTACCCAATGTCCATATTTTCAGCACCAGGGCTGGAGATGTCATTGTTCGCCCTGACCTGAACTGTTACCTGCTCCTTCCTCCTCTACCAACCTCACCAAGTGCCCATCTGCATCCCCTCCACCCTTCTTTAAGGGGTGGTGAACACTATTTTGGCTCCCGGTGGCACGACTCTGTCTACGTCATAAAGGACAACAAAGTCCTAGAAGCCCAAGACTTGCATATGGCACCCAGCAAAGAAGCCCGTCGCCTACACCCCAGCTGTTGTGGCGGGCAGCATTATTTCGCCATTGTTGGTGGCTCCTTTGGCATCATCCTCAGCCCGGGCAGCGTGACGGCAGTGAAAGACCTGTCCACAGGGGACCCAGATCCAGCCACAGAGCCAGGACAAAATCAGTGGTCCAAAGAGAAAATGGAAAGCCATCGAAGTTATCTGTATTGGCAACTGCAGGACAACTTCAGCGGAGAGCTCTTCTCTTTCCATCCCAGTATCCTCGGTTTCTTGCCGGGGGGTCTTGGACTCATCAAAGGGTCTGCATTCAGGATTTGGGAATTGGTGGACACCGTCCACAACCACTCTGATGTCCATGTCACCAAGATTCAGGGAATCCCCCTGATGGTGGGCTGTGCCAAGGAGAAGCTGATGGACATTGGGGATGGATGGATAGCCTCCATATCGGATTTTCCGGACACAGCTTCCATTGCCATGGCACTAGCCAAGGCCCAGTTTGCATTGCCAACCCAATATGGGGGTGTAGGCCTTGACACAAATCAAGAGGAATGGGAAGCAGCCCACGAGGAAGAGATGGGCATACAATTCACACTGCAACCCAACCAAGTGGCCTACGTGTGGCAGTACCAGCTTGGCCTCGGGAAAGAGGCCATTTTGTTTTGTCGGAAAATCCAGGTCACAAACAGCCGTGACCCACCTTGTGAGATCCCCTTGCCTCCGTCTTCCTAAATTTTAAGCCAATTCTACCTCCAGTCCTCCATGGTTTCCTATCCTTTCTCAAGTGGAATATTATAATTGAAAAAAAAAAAAACTGTTGGGAGAAGTTTCTTTGTCTGTTTCCTATCCTTTTCCAAGCAGAATATTATCACTGAAGTAACTCTTGGGCAAAGCTTCTTAATTTGAGTGAAACTTCAATAAAATGATTTTTAAAAGCTTTTCGTTCTCCTAAGGACTCGTTTTGGACCAGCAAATCCCACAGCAAATAACCCCAACACCAAAAGCACCGTGTCTTCATCAAACGATAAATCTCACCAAACGATAAATCTCAGGCAGCTGTTGGCTGGAGCCGTAGCAGTTAAAGTGATACAAAACTGAATTATTTGTACAGTGTCTGCAAAGGTTTGGGTACCAGTCTGTCATCCCCTTTGGGGGCCCCCTAAACCAGAGCCTCATTCCCACTACATAATAAACAGGTTTGCAAACCATTTTGAGGTGGTTTAAATGGCCCTTGTTCGCACTTGTGCCGAGTCCCTGACACGGTTTATCGAGGGGTGCCCGGCGCTAAACCCGTTTAAAGCACTATTCTGGATCCGCCAAATTCCCTGCATGTTTTGCAATAAATCAATTAAGCGCTAGCGTGAACAGGATGCATATCAGAATCAGTTCACTGATCTTCAGAAGGGAGTGTCTTAACTGCGGTCAAGCCGAAATTTAAAAACCTTACCCGTGTTTGCCCACCTCTTGAACCTCCCTCTCCCTGGACAAAGTACCATTTTTGGGCTGCCCACGCTGCTGCTGCCTCCATAACCACTCTGTTCCCCCTCTTTACAACCAATCTATTATTTTTGTAACTTTTGGGGAATTTTTCCCCATCTGGTGATACTTTGAATTTATCTGCCCTTTTAAACACCCTTTAAATTTGGCCATGGGGGGAGGGTGTTAGGACAACAGATGCAATAGAGTATATCGCCAAATGTGCGCAGAAACGTTGATGCGATTGCCATGACTGACAGGTGGGAAAAAAGCCATGCAAGAGGGTCCATGTTAAATTGATTCATTGTTCAATAACAAGAAGTGGGTTAATTTGCAACAGGAAAATTTGATCACACCAATGTTGCGTGAACGACGCTCTCCTGTTGAACTGAACCATCGATTTGGATTGCAAACCAAATAACTGGAAATGAGGCCCAAGGATGGGCAGCTATAAGAAGCTGCAGGGCCCTGTAGGAAGATGGAGCCAAGGAAGTTAAAGGGGTGTTAAACTGCATTATTTCTACAGGGTGGATGCAACCTGAGGACTCCTTGACTTAGAAAACCCTAGAAAATTCATGGGGTCGCCTTAATAAGTCAACTTATTAAGACACAGACATACACTTGAATGCCCAAATGAAAATTCCGGGGTATAACGCAATGGCAATCCGAATGCAATCATGGGGTTTCACGTAATTGCGTTTTAGAGTATCTCACACAATTTCGAGCAATGGGGGGGGGGGTCATTCTGAATGCATTCTGAACACAATCAGATTTCACGTAAATTTGCTAAACTAGTGGATTCACGTAATTGTGAATTGGCTCCATTTGCAATTGAGAGAAATTCCTCCCATGTGATAAAGTCCTTTCTTTTTTCCAACTTCAGATGCAGCACATGCAAAAACAGAGAGTTTGTGTTGGTTTTGCCCCAGCTTCACCTTGATGATGATATTTATTTCTTACTCATCTCTCCCCAAGGATGGAGGCAGGGACAGGGCGACCCCATGTCCTCCTTTACCTGGACATGTCCTCCATTTCAGCCATTTCTGTCCAGGAGGGATTCCAAAATGTCCTCCATTTTTTGAGCATTGACAACCTACCACAGGTTTCTATTTCGAGCTGTGTGTGTTCTTAGCAATTCTTTGGCCCCGTCCTCCATTTGTCTTACATGTCCTCCATTTGGCAATGCCTCATCCTCCTTTGGTCCTTTGATCCTTTGGGAAAAGGTGGGATATAAATTATTATTATTATTATTATTATTATTACTATTATTACTATTATTACTATTATTGTTGTTTGGGGGTGATGACATCTGGTGCCTAGTCCTAGGCATGGGCAGAAACAACAAATCCACCAAGAGCAACATGATCAGTTCAAAACTCACACCCGCATGAAAACAAACCGCTTGTTTTTGCTCAGGTTGCAAAATGATGATAATGATGATGATGATGATTTGCAAAATCATGACGACTTTGCAAATAAATAAATAAAAATAAAAACCCAGACCTATTGGCCAGGTTGGTTTGTGGGCTGGTAAGGAACTCTGGCTTCCTGGGATAGCAATCATGGCTAAAAATAAATATTAATCATAATTATTTTTTCCCCTTTTTGTCCCTGCTGCCTTTAAAATTTGCAGCCATTGCAACCTCCTCCTCCTCTTCCAGCAACCAGAGAGCTCCTCCAGTCCTGGCCTCTTCCTTGCAAAATTGCAACGCTTGCTTTTGCATCCTGGCTTCCTGGCTAGCCTAGTCTCTCCTCTCCTAGTCCTCCCCCGTCCTGGCTGAAAGAGGAGGAGCCTGGCCCAGGGGCTGCCTGCCTGCTGCCTGCTTCCTGGCCTGACTGAGACGACAGAGGCGACTGAATTTCCCAGCGTTTGCTGCTGCTGCTGCTGCCAAGGCCCTGCCTGCGCAACTCCCCACCGCGTCCTTCCCAAGAGGTTGGCTCTGCAGCAGCAGCAGCAGCAGCAGCGTCCAGAGGAGAGAGGAGAGGTGGCTTTGCTTCTTTGCAAGATAGATGCCCCCCTGGGCCCTGCAGTGCTTCCCTTTCCCTCCCCCGGGGAGAAAGGGGGAGGCCTCTTTCTGGACGGGGAAGGGGGGATATATATATATATATATATACACACACACACACACACACACAGTATAGATGTGTGTGCTCTATCTATCTATATCTATCTATCTATCTATCTATCTATCTATCTATCTTCCTGGGGGAAAAGAGGGCAGCCTGGGGAGGTAGGAGGAAGAGGTGTGTGTGTGTGTATAATATATCTTGTAATTACATACACATACACACAGACACACACACACATATATATACTCTCCCCAGGAATATCTATCTATCTATCCATCTATCTATCTTCCTGGGGAAGAAGGGGGCAGCCTGGGGAGGGAGGAGGAAGAGATATGTATGTGTGTTTGTGTAATATATCTTATCTTATAACACATACACACACACATATACACACTCTCCCCAGGCATATCTTATCTATCTATCTTCCTGGGGGGAAGCCTGGGGAGGGAGGATATTGATCTGTGTATGTATATGTGTAATTTATCTGATAATGATCTAACCCAACCCCTCCTGCCATGCAGGAACTCACAACCAAAGCCCTCCATGGGACTTATGGCCATCCAGCCTTTCTTTAAAAACCTCCAAAGAAGGGGACTCCTCCATTCTCCAAAGCTGCAGCATCTTCCCCTTACTGTCAGGAAGTTCCTCCTAAAGTTGAAGTGGAAGCTCATTTCCTGGAGTTTGAATGCATATACTGTGTATGAAGGCCCTGCAATAAGGCATGCAGTTTGTTTCATAAGGAGCTGGTAGACAGAAGACATTGTAAAGAACAAAAATAACTTTCTGGCCTTGCCTCACACATTTTAGGGCAAATGCTGTATTAAGACACAAATAGTGTTCAGTTCAGCAAGTGTTGCAGAAGGTCATGCCACAGGTCTGCTTCAAAGGGGGTCAAATAAGTTATGGGGCTATGATTTCACTTTAATTGCTTTCGAACCTCCTGTGAATTCTTTTCCTATATCTCTCCTTTCCCACCCCCAGGCTTTCATGGCTGCTGTCGTTCCCCGGACGGTGTCTCGCGGTACGGATGTGTTCGTCACTCGCCACGGTTCCTTTGTCGTCCGTTCAGACCTGGGTTGCTTCCTTCAAGCCCTCGACTTCTCCTCCGGACAGGACCTCAAGGTGTGGGATCTCCACCCGGCCTGCCGTGGCAGGGACCACTATGTGGGAGACCCCACCAGTTCTGCCATCTACCTCCTTGACGGGGACTCCTTTTGCAAAGTGCTGGACTTAAACTCAGAGCCTCCCTCTAGTGCCCTGCCTTTGCACCCCAGCTGCCAAGGAGGTGACCATTACGCCTCATGTGAGGGCCGTTTCTTCATCTTTTTCCTACGGCGTGGCATTGTCCTCTCGGTGGCTGACCTGGCCACTGCAGCCATGGCTAAGGAAGTCTCCTTGGAGTGCCCGTTTGTGGATGGATTGTATTATTATGGTGCCAACGCCACCCAGCTTGCTTGCTTCAGGATGGAAGACAACCACCTTCGTGGGCACCTCTTGGCTACCATGACAGGACACAAGGAACCCTTCTCCATCCACCCTGATGTGGTTTCTTTCCTCCCTGGAGGCCTGGCTCTCACCCACGGGCCAGCTTTTGGCGCCTGGGAGTGTATCAAACTGATCTCCAATGCCACAGAGCTACCGATGCCCAGCAGCCACGACATCACCCGCAGGGTAGGCTATGCCAAGTCAGCATTTGGCAAAAAGTACCACACTTGCGGATCTGTCAATTCGGAGTCCTTGGCCATCTCCCTTCTCCAATCCCAATTCTCCCTCCCTGCCATTTACGGCGGGATGGGAGTACAGACCGAACAGGAGGAATGGGAGGCAATGGCAGAAGAAGGAGAGCCTCTGCGGGTGATTTTGCAACCCAGGCAGAAGCTCTACTGGTGGCATTATCAACTAGGCTTAGGCAAAGATGCCATCTTGTTTTGCCGGGCACTGAAGGTCACCCGCAGTCCCTCCCCACCTACTCATATACCCCTGCCGCTGGCCAATGCCTGACATAAGAACTGAGTGAAAAAAGAGTAATCTTTTTGTATGACTTAAAATAAAAAGATGAAAACTTCCCTTACTCTGCTTCCTTTTGGGCCTATATTGTTCTCATTTCACAGATGGTAAAACCAGTATTGCTTTGAATGCTGGACTACAACTCTGGAGACTAGGGTTTGATCCCAGCTTGGCCATGAAATCCACTTAGCAATTTTGGGCAAGTCACATGCTTTCTGCCTCAGGGGAAGGCAATGGCAAACCTCTCAACAAATCTTGCCAAGAAACCCCCATGATAGGTTCGCCATAAGTCGGAAATGACTTGAAGGCACACAACACCACCAAAACCAACAGTGGGGTTTCTCCTATGTGGAAGGGAGAGATATTGCAAATGGATCTCACTGCACACCATTCCAGAGGGATCTTAATCCTTATGACCAGTTTTTGGGAGTACGTGGCAGTTGCATGGAAGCCCTGCCAAACAAATTCAGTTTTGCCTCCCGTTTCTGGATCAGAGCCAATATATCCAGTCGTAGGAGTTTATTTACACATTGTGTATCTTGCTTTTTCCCTGTCAAGTGGGCAAGTCAGAAAGCAAAACCAGCTGGCACATATTTACAAGGCAATCCACTTTCTGAAGCAGGGTGAAACAGATGAGAAGAGATACCGTACATGGCAGTATCATGCTATCTAGGGGCAGGAAAGATGCCCTGGCATTTGGGAAGTTTGAGGTCATTTTCTTTAAAATTCAGAGACTTGATGTGGGTGCAGTCAAGGCTAGATACTTAGATGGGTGAATCATTCACTGGCTGCAAGGATAGAGCCAACCTTAACAAAGAGCTACCTAGAATCCCTTGGGATCTGGTGGCTTTCTCTTGATTTTCTCTGGGCTACAGAGAAAATTCGGTGATCAGATGGAGGATGTTTTTGCTCAGTGGCAGGCAATATTCTACAGCTTCTTTTTGTGTGTTTGTGTAGCTCTGCATTTTTATTAATTTACTTTTGGCATGCCAAGAAAATCATTTGTATGAGCAATACAATGGCAAGGTTTCTTTGGGGAATTACAACTCCCAGAATACTGGCTGTGTATGTAGTTGGAACGCCCCTGTAAAGTAATTTTATCAATTCAAGAGTACACTCATCATCTCTGAATACAACAAAGCATGAATGGGATAACACCAGACATCTTTCCTCGTCTGCATTTTACCAGTTTCAGTATAAAATGAAAAATTTCATGCATAAAAGCCAAGGGAAACAAATTTATCTTTAATTTTAAAAAAATAGCTCAAGGTGCTGTACAGATTCTATAAAAAGCAAACGCAAGTTCATTTCCACTGGAAACCTGAAAAGATTTTCCCATGCTCTTCTTTAAATTAAGAAAATAAGTTTGAATTTTCCTTTCAAGATTGTGGGACAAGTGGAATGTTTTTGAAGTAAAAATACAAGGCTCAAAACTTCAGAAACAACTGCAAATCAGAAGGCACTTTTAAAATCGGAATAAAACTTTTTTTTTCAATTTAGACATGATGCTCAACCATGCTTAAGAGATGATTTTTTAAAAATATAAAATAGCTCAATCAATAGTTTCTCAGGGTACCTGAGATTCTAAGGACTTGTCTTCTGAATCGATCCAAAAAGAGGTTACATTTTCTACATTTTCTTTCTTTTCTATTTTAAATCAGCCTGGGATTCAATTAACAGGCTTTTACCCTGGAACAATTATCTTATAGATGCTGGGAATCCTGTTAGATTCTCACAAAACAATTCCAATAATTCATCTGGGGCAGAAGAGAATCATGGGAGTTAAGATTAGATTTTCATTTACAAAGGAAACTGTGCAACTAGAGGGTTACTGCTGTCATACCTTTGGCTAGCTGTACATGGGCTTTATTGCATGCAGAATGTTAACCCTGAGTTATTTCAGTGTCTCTTAAAAAGATCACATCTTTCTGGAACTGAGCTATTGCTACAGGCTGGTAAATGGGACATGATCCATCATCATAGGACCCCATGGAGAGCATGGAGAGGTGTTAAAATTTACTACAGTGTTACGTAGCCAATTTCTTATGTACCTCTCCTCACAGCAGCAAAATGGTGTCCCAAAGAGGTCACTCCAACAATCTGGAGGTCCAAATTTACTTGGACGTAGCTGCGTTCATGTACCCGCTTTATGTTTTGGGAAAAGGAGGACTGTAACAAGTTCTCTGGCTCAGAAAGTGAGGCTGAGAATAGCCTCTGAAAGCTTGTTGAGGTCTTCA
This sequence comes from Urosaurus nigricauda, assembly GCA_034509955.1. Taxonomy (NCBI): domain Eukaryota; kingdom Metazoa; phylum Chordata; class Lepidosauria; order Squamata; family Phrynosomatidae; genus Urosaurus; species Urosaurus nigricauda. Next base: position 8,114,696 of record JAOEGL010000006.1, read on the forward strand.
CAGTAAGGTTCCCTCATGAGGACAAAATCAACTTTCTTGTCCTGGCCCACAAAGATCTCCAGAAGGTTTCTCCTCAGCCTTTCGGTCTCCACAGCTGGCCGAAGCATCGCCTTCTCAGCCATGGCATCTTGAGGATTCCTCTTTCGGTCTGCAGGCAAAACCCCTGGTGGCTTCCTGTCTCGTAGCTGAAGGACCTCTGTCTGTGAAGTGGGACGTACAGGAATGGACGTAGGAGCCGGCCGGCCACTAAAGGAATGGCAGTTTGGAGTCTTGGTCCTGCTGTGAGCAATAAAAAACAGGGTTTGCTCCCTGGCTTTTTGAGGAAATACTGTATATACTCAACTATAAGTTGATCCCATGTATAAGTCGAGGGAAGGTCTTGGGGCCAAAATTAATTTTGACATGACCTGTGGGTAAGTCAAGGGGCACGTAACAAAGGATGTAAGGGACGAAGCAAAGGAAAACAATGCCTAAAAATTACCAAATTCTTGCAGGCATAATAACTGTGCTCACACTAAAAGCTGGATGGATGAGAGAGAATAAAGGATCATTGCTTCCAGGACAGATTACACTCTTGACTTTTACCAGGGGAATGGTTCCTTCTTTTAAATAAGAGTTAAAGTATAGTACAGTCCAGACTCCCACCCACCACGGATATGAAAAAATGAAGGGTCGGAAGTCCTGTTCCTTCTACCACTATCATCTAACACTAGCTAAATGGTAATAAGATGTATTAAGCCCAACTTCCTGAATTTTCCATTTATTTCATTGAAAAAAACAACTGAAAAACTAAAAGCCACTCCAATTACTACAAAACACGATACTGTAACGTAATAGATGTATTAGGACCATCATAGGGGCAAAACAGACTGCCCCAAAAGAGTGGCTTCTGGCTGCCCCTTTGAGTGCCGGATAGGGGCTGAGGTAACCGCATGCTATGACCCTAATCCAGCATTTTCCCAGCTAAAAAATAAATGGCAGAAAACCACTCCATTTTGTGCTGGGAAAAAGGTGCCTTTGCCACTGTGGTGGCAGTTTTTCCACTTTTTGATAGCATGCGGCATCGTGTGTTCAGGTGGGCAGTGTGATGCTGGCTTATGAGCAGAGCTGGGCGTGCCGTATACAGATGCCATGCCCCAAGGCTGCCAGGAAGCCAACTCTTTTTGCCAGTCTTTACCAGCAGATAATCTAACAACAGGATTCAAAGTAAGAACATTTCCCATCCTCCTCTCTCCTCAGCCACAGTCCACTTTTTTTCCAAAACTCCAGAGAAGCATGTGGGAAAGAAGAGGTTAGAAGCTTGCAACAGGGAGAAGGGGATAGGAAACTTTCTTTCCAATACCTTTCTTAAATTAACCCATTTTGTGATCCAGATATTGAAATTCTGGGACAATATTTGGCTTCTCTACTTATTTTCGCCAAACGATTGCTTAGCTGTAAATGAGCAGCAAAGACTACATTGGGCCAGGTTAGCCAACAATTTATCTGGCAGAATGTATTATGCTGCCCTTAATTTTAATTCCTTTGCACATACAATTGAACTAGAAAAAAACCAGATGTCTAAAAGAGAAAGTTTTTAAAGAATGGGCTGGTGTGTTGTATTGTTTTAAAGTGTTTTCAACCCTTTTATCTTTTTAAACTATATTTTAGTGTTTTAACATTCTATCTGTCTCAGCATTCTAATATTTTAATTATATTTAAAAATATCAGTTTTGTGCATTTTTAATTGTACTATTTTTTTAATATTGTAGCCTCTCTGAGTCCCAGATTTGGGGGAAAGGGTGGGAGATAAATGAACATAAATATAACAACAACAAGAACAAGCTTGCTGTATTAATGCCAACCAGTTTCCTTTCATCTCAAAATCCATGCACTTCCATTGGCCACAAGATGGCACATCAGACTGTTTACAGCAAGATCTCTAAAGCATCTCCCATTTAAAAGGATGTCCCTCTCTGCATCTACCTTTCCTGTATCAAGAAAAGGTAGGGATGCTTCTGGAATACCATCAGGTCCTGGTTATTTTAATTCAAAAGTATCCTACAGACCTCACATGGGCCTACAGATATCATATGGTCCCTGTGAGCCTATTTCGCAGCTCCGAACCTTCCTAAATTTTCTACTTTTTTCAAATGAAAAACAACAGAATGAAAGCCATTCCAACTACTACAAAAATGTGGTGGTGTGACCTCCTTTGCCCTCCAAACTATGAACATCAGCTGTTTGGGGTGATTCCCAAAACCAGAAGTGACATCATATCTGGTTGTGCTGGAACAATTGCGCAGTGCATGGTGCCTCCAGAGTGGCTTGCTCCTGTATTATGCAGTCTTCCCAACTCAAGGAAAGGAGATTTTCTCCAGCCATGGATGGATACCTGGGGCTTTTCTTCAGGAATTCGGCTAAGGTGGGTCCTTCTCGTCCCAAGGGATCATCAGGAACCATGAAGATGTTGCCCACAAAGATGTACTGCAGCAGGCTGGATGAGATACAAACAGAAAAGGCAAGATGAGTCTGTGAGGTGCGTCCATGTGTCCCAAACATGAGGATCTCCCACTACTATGGTCCCAAACATAGGGACAATCTTCATGCTCTCATGGTTCCTGTGTAAGACTTTATTTGTATAGCTCCATCACTGGACACCAACCACAGACCCCCATGTGTCTGAATTCAACCAGCAGTGCTATTCCTAGAGGCATGGGTGTCTAATACATAAATAACTTCTTAAACAGAAGTACAGCATACAGTTTAAAAGATTACTTATTGAACACATCTTAATCCTGACTGACAGCCAGTGTGGTCTGGTTTGACTACAACTACAACTCTGGACCGCAGGGTTCAAATCCCCACTCAGCCATGTTAACTCAATGGGTGACCTTAAGCAAGACACACTCTCTCAGCCTCAGAGGAAGGCAATGGCAAACCCCCTCTGAACAAATCTTACCAAGAATAAGCTAGTAATAGGGTTGCTGTAAGTCAGAAACGATTTGAAGGAACACAACAACAATAATCCTCACTGATTTTAACTAAATGTAATTCACATCATTCTCATATTCCTAACTCTATCTGCCAACTAACTCCTAACTCTGGAAGACTTACTCTATCTCCAGTCTCATCCTCTCTCCTACTAACTGTCTCTACTTAGCCTTTTAACATCTCTTTCAACATTCAGTTAATCAGCCGCTCCCAACATTTCATGCTCTCACTCTCTCCCAACAGATCCTCTTTACCTTATTACATATGCTAAAGCTCACATATATATCCATAACTATATTTTAGCTTAATTTCACTAATACAAAAAGCAACCTTTTCAAAGTCCGTAACATCACAGAGTCGCCCATGTCTGTCCCTCAGACTGGTTAGAGGAGGAGGAGGGAGCCAGTATTGTGTAGTGGTTTGAGACCTGGACTATGACTCCAGAGACCAGGGTTCGAATCCTGGTTCAGCTATGTAAACCCACTGGCTGACCTTAGACAAGTCTCTGCCTCAGAGGATTGCAGTGGCAAATCCCCTCTGAAAAAACTTGGCAAGAAAACACTGCCGGTATGATAGGTTCACCTTGGGGTTGCCATAAGCTGGAAATGAATTAAAGGCACACAACAAGAACAAGAAGAAGGCAACTCTGCAACACCAAGGGCCACTCCTTGAACCCACCAAGAGTTGCTTCCCATCTAACCCTGCTCCAAAATTTGTAGGAATGCTACAGCAAAATAACAACAACCCTACCAGGAAGGGGGAGCTGTTAAGATCTCCCCAGGTTTGGTTCACCTTTCCTTGATGATCTTGATCCACTTCTTGGACTCTTTGGCCAGATCTCTGAACTGGTCATTGGTGACAATGACACCATTTGTCTGTTCTGCTAGCTTGAGCATGAACCTGTGGAAAGAAGAGAGGTGGGTGTGGTAGGAACAATGAAAGAAAAAGGATTTTAAATAGGAAGTATTTTGCTTCTGTATCCTATTGATTTTCAAATCTTCCTAGCTTTGAGGAAGTCTATCACGTATTAGTGTCAGGATCCGAGTCCTTCACATCGCCTGCCGTAGCTGGTGGAGACTTTGCATGCTTATAGTATTATCAATAATGCATGATTAGATGTGTTGTGCCGTGTTGGGCACTCACATTTCTAGGGATGGTTTATGAGCAAATGTGCAGGAAGTAGAGACTGCAGCATGAGCTTCAAGGCTGGTCTCATGTGAATGGCTGGTACAAGGTTGGAAGGAGGGGGTGATCCTGCAAATTCTAGTGCAGTGATTTCCAAACTTTGATCTTCCAAGTGTTTTGAACTTCAACTCCCAGAAGCTCCAGACACCAGATTTTATTGAGGGTTGTGATAATTTAATTAATTAATTTTCTTTACTATGATCCTCATTTATGCTTTTGATGGTATGTTTCACATGGTCTGTAGATATCCAGGGCACTTACAATAAAGGACAAGATATAAACTTGAAAAATTAGAAAGAACAACAAAGGTCTATCAGGGTATTTTCCTGCAAAAGTCCTCTTTCTCTTTGTCTCCTGGGCCACCATAATGGTACATCAATCCAACATCATGACTCAAAAATCATGCTTCTGTGTCACCCACCCAGTCCCATCTGCTGGCAGATTCATTTCCTGCTTCTGCTTCAAGCCATTGCTCATGTGACCTCATCAAAGCACCAAGGCATCCAGAGCCTTGCAAACTGGAAATCCCAGCCTGGGGGAAATCCCAGGGGCAGTCCAAGTTTGACCCCAAATATAGCTAAAAATCAAAATGGAAAAAACGTTTTCGGAAGTGTCCACCACAAGTTTGCTCAGCACTATGTGAGGTAAGACCAACTCCTCATCTTTGAGCAAATGCATCAGTAAAGGGACTCTTTCCACCAGGTCACCATCACAACTCATAACATTCATTGTCAACCTATATCTCTCTGTCTTTCATTGATATTCCTGGGACTTGAGATGGCTCACAGAAAGCTAAAGCAGGTACTGACAAATGCAAAACACATAATGTTAATACACAAGTGGGCAGCATTTTCTAGCAACTGTTACTGTTGTAGGTACCTTACAAACCTTCATATAACAACCATATCTTAGAAATGGTATTCCCTCCCATGCAAAAAAATGGAAACCTTCTCCTTAGATGTTGAGAAGTTTACTTTCAGGTACTATAGGTCTAAGCACAAAATTCATTGAAGTTTCACATACACCTCAAGCACCTAGCCAGAAGGTAATTTTATACAATATTTTAAATAATTTTGTGCATGAAACAAAGTTTATGTGCATTGAACCATTGAATTTGTGGTGTCATGTCGGTGGTGAAAAAGGTTTCCTGTACATGTACCTTATACTGTTGGAGAACCCAAACTTTCCTATCTATGAGTTGAGAGCTCCTCCTTTCCAAAAGTCCTTAGATTGCTACTCCCAGATGAACTAACCTTGCACTTTCCCTACTGCAGTTGCAGAAAACAAGCGAGAGATTCTTCACACAGGCAAAAGCCATTACATGTAGAAACAGAAACCATCCACTGGGTTTACAAACAGTTTGCAAAGAGTTTCACTCACCTGTCATCGTATGGGACAATGCCTTTCCCATCTATTTTGCGGGAGGGTGTGAGAGAGAGGATGCTCAGCTTGTGTAACTCAACCAAGTAGTGCCGCTCTGCATTTGGGAAGAGGCAGGGGAAAACCAACAAGAAGCATCATCAAATTTGCAGCATTAGAGACGGAAGGACACTATCTCATACTTGGGTCCTTTATTACTAAAGCTACAGCAATCAGAACCAGCAGGCAGAAAGGTTCCAGTAAGAGTTATTCTATGAGTAAGAGCCAGTGTGCTATAGTGGTCTGAGTGTTGGACTACAACTTTGGATCCTCGCTCAAAGGAAGCTTCAATCCCCACTGGGCCATGCAAGCCCACTGGGTGACCACGGACAAGTCAAACTCTCTCAGCCTCAGAGGAAGGCAAGAGCAAACCCCCTCCAAACAAATCTTGCCAAGAAAACCCTGTGATAGGTTCGCCTTAGGGTTGCCATATGTCAGAAATTAATTGAAGGCAAATAACAACATCAACAAGAGTGCAAAGGACTGCAGACATACAACAAAAATAATACTTCTGAGCATGGACAGGCAAGCTGGTGCCCGCTAGGACTACAACTCCCATTCACCTCCACCAGCAGGGCCAACAGTCAACGACAATGGGAGATGTCACCAAAATATTCAGAAGGCACCAGACTGAACTGGAGAGGCTCTGGTTCACATTCCCCCTTTGCTAGGAACCTCATCAGCTGAGCTTGGCCCAATCATTATCCCTCAACCTAACCTACCTCATGAGGTTGTTGTTGGGATGAAATGGGAAAGAATCATGTATGCCAATAGAATAAATAAATACATACAGTGCTCTAACTGGATATCTGATTTTTTTTTAATTTAAAAATCTCTGTCAAGTCAATTATTTTTAATGCAAATACTCCGTCTGTACATCATCTAAAAACCCCTTTTCTTGGTTTGATCCCTGTGCAAACCGATCCAATCAAAACTTGCTCACATAAGGGGGAAGATTTCTTTAAACTGGGTGGAAGTTTTCCATCTCTCTTACCTCTCACATTGGAATCTTCTTCCATCCGATGCTGAGGTACTAAAACAGTCACCTCCCGGTGCCCATGGTCCCAGAAATACTGTACAGCCAGAGCGATGCCCCGACACGAGAAGAACTGGTTAAGACCATGCCTAAGAAAATAGAAAGGAAAAACTTCATTAGGTAATTCTACCCCAACAAACAGTTGTAGGGAAGTAACTGGTGAAAGAAATGCTTTATTAAAAAGGTCAGAGAAGGTCAAGGGAGTTAGCAGTACCATGTGTTTTAGACTGAGTTTAGAACTGAACCACAACTCTCAGTACCCACCAGAGAGTATGGCTACCCTAAACCAAAAAGGAACTTTTCTAAACTCTAGTTTCAGACCAGGTGTTTGGCAGAATCCCCAAAGGGAAATTATAACATTCTGTATATGATTATAAACCTCAGAGTACAGTCACCAGGTACAGTGAACCCTTAGGGCTGTGAGCACCTTCAGAATGAGGCAGCCTACAAAGATGTCCTCTCTATGTAGGATCTGAAACATTACATCCAATACAAACATAATAATACTGTACTTCCATTTGCCAATCTGATGAGACTTTTAGGTAAACTTATTCCTCTTTCATCACATCTTCAAAGTTGATTTGCTCCTTGCCTTCTCTTATTATGATTATCCATGGTTTAGAGTTATTTGTTACATGCGAACTCTAGTTAATACTAACTACGATGTCATTCCTACAGCAGAACCCAAAGCCATCATTCAAAACAAGCATTGAAACCAAGGCTGCAAGTGAACTTAAAACCAGAAGAGAAGGGTGGAAGAATTCAGCTAAGAGAGGAAAGAGGCAGGTAAAACACAGCCAAGTGTGGTTCGTAACTCCAAAACCACAGTTCAGACAGACCCACAGGTGCATCTGCACTGTACATATAATTGAGTTTGGCACCACTTTAAGTGCTGTAGTTCCATCCTATGGGATCCTGGGATTTGTAGTTTCACAAGGTCTTTAGGCTTCTCTGCCAGAGTGCTGGTACCTCACAAAACTACAAATCCAAGGATTCTGTCTGCCAGTCAAAGTGGTATCAAACTGCAATATTTCTATAGTGCAGATGCACCCTACATTGGTTATTATCAAATCATCCCTCCGCTCTCCCTCCATGGAATAAATGGAAGGCGGGTTCTTTGCTTTGGTAAGATTTAAAAACGTTAAGAGGCTAGGAAAAAGTCAGGTCACAACCATTAAATGTAAGAGAGGATAAGGGCAGAGCATGTATGTGCGTGTGAAGTTTTAGTCTGCAAAAAGCAACCAGAGTAATAAAAAAACGAATCACAAAAATTGCCTAGGCAGTGCTGTGTGCCAGAAAACACACTATACCAGCAACTGGGGTAAAAGATGGAGCAGTTTTCCCAATAGCATCTCCATTCTTTCTGAGCACAAAGCAAGAAGCCAGGAAAAGCACATGCAGTGTGAAGAGGGAAGGTCAGAAAATGACCACAAATCTGAACAGGGAAAAAATACGCTTAGCTCTGAAAACGTTTATAGGCTCTTTGGAATCTCAAGGGGGGAAAAACAGGTACAGGGCATCCTGACCTATGTCCTCAGGCCTCTTGACATGTACTGTTGCTAAAGATATCTGTAAGAACACCAGTTTGAATTACAAGGAGCAAGTGTGACATGGAAATAGTGCCTGCTGATTACAGGTTATTTTATAGAACAATCATAACCTTTATGGGAAAACAATCAAAGTAGCATAGTTTTGCAGAAATGCTATACAGTGGGCCCTCTATAACCACAGTTTCTGCATCAATGAATTTAACCGTGGATTCAACTAATCCACACCTTGAAATTATTTTTTAAAAATAATCTCCAAAACAAAGCTGTTTTACTACATTTTGCCATTTTACTACATCATTATATATAATGGGACATGAACATCCATGGATTTTTGTATCCATGGGGGATCCTCAAACCAAACTCTAGCAGATCCCAAGGGCCCACTATATATAAAAGTTTAACTGCCTGTTTGCTGGATAGACTCTGAGGCCCTTTCACACTACTCAGTTATAGCACTATGATTCCACTTTCACTGCCATGGCTGCTTCCTGGGGAACCTTGGGGTTTGTAGTTCGATGAGGGACTGAGCTCTCCCAATGAGAATTTTAAATACTTCTCCTAAACTGCAACTCCCAAGATGGAGCCACAGTAGTTAAGGCTGAATCACAGTGCTGTGATTGTATAGTGTGAAAAGGCCTTTTTGCTAGAGATGTTGCTAAATAAACTTTTGTCCTTGGTTCACTAAATTCACTTGCTAGGGGAATAATTTTTTCCCCAAAAGATAGAAAGAATTATGTATTTGTATACAGACCTCGTCCTCCTTTAAGACACCCATGGGAGGTGAGAACATTGGTACAGAGTGGTTTAAATGGGGAAGGAATCAAAACCAGAACTCCCAAAGGTATTAACTGTTTGGAAACTGGGCAAGAAAAGAATGATCAGGGGGGAATTTTGGAAATGTCAGGACTCCAGCATTGCTGAAATTTCCAGTGAGTCAAAATACCAACTTGGCCCAATAATATCCCTAACCGACAGGCAGCCTCAATTTAGTGGGTGTACAAAACCTCTACCCTTGACGACATTCAAAATTTCTTACCAAGTGTGTTTACTGAAGTTCATTTTGGTGTCTGCCAAAAAACACCCTCCTGCCCACTACAAAGGACTGGGCACTGGCAAACTCTCACTGCACTAATTGCATTAATTGAAGACAGTGCTCTAAAAGACCCCAAAAGAAGGGCTTGGCTACGGCTGTAGTTTCAGAGCCCTATTCTCTGTGCCCGAGAAACTTTAGGGATGCACATAGGGGACCCTTCCACAGTACGCAAATATAGTACAAGTCTCCCTTATCCAAAATGCTTGGGACCTGAAGTATTTCGGAGTTTTTAAAATTTCAGAATATTTGCACATACATAATCAGATACCTTGGACCCAAGTCTAAATATGAAATTTATTTATGTTTCGTATACACCTAGCCTGAAGGTAGTTTTATACACAATATTTTTCAAAATAATTTTGTGAATGAAACAAAATTTATCTACATTGAACCATCAGAAAGCCAAGTTGTCACTCTCTCAGCCACCCATGTGGGCAATTTTGGAATATTTCAGATTTCAGAATTCCAGATAAAAAACCTCAACCTGTACTGCAACTCCACTTTCACTAGCATGGCTGACTCTGATGGGATCCTGGAATTTGTAGTCTAGTGAGGCACAAAAGCTCTCTGGTCACAAATTATAAATCCCAGGATTCCATCAGATGGAACCATAGTAGATAAAGTGGAATCATAGTGCTATATTTGTGTAGTGTGAAAGAGCTCCAAAAAAATTAGTTCACCCTTCCTCAGGCCTGTAAAAGGGCAGTCTGACGTATCCAGAGTGGTCAAGGGTTGCAATACCTGTCTTGTGTGTGTGTGTGTGTTGCTCCTGACACACACTGTGCCCCACCCTGCCTTGTCTACCATTATTGATCTTCCAAAGTCCTTCGAAACACACCTTGAAAATGACTGTGACAGATACAACCACCTCACATATGATGGACCACATCTAGAGTCAGAATGTCTCCTCTGGCTTCCCTTCACCAGCTCATACTCACATCATGGCCACATTGCTGCCATCAATGATGATCATCCGCAGGTTCTTCTTTCCCGGCGTGTTGGCCAGCTTGAGCTTGAACTGTGTCTGGAGGGCTTCCTCAAAGCGCTGGGCTCCGGTTACTGTAGAAATCGAGCCCTGTGGTCCAAGGCTGGTACTTTCTGAGGAATGGCTCCCCTCAGAATGTGATGTCCAAAAGAAGGATTTACTACCAGTGGGAGTGTCGGGAGACAAAGCAGTAACAGTTGGTTTAGGTGGTGATGCAAGGGTCCACTCCTGGAAAGGTGACCCATTGTTCCGCCCTGTGTCCTTCTCAGACCTCCACTGCAAAGATTCCCTGTGAGTCAGAATGGCTGCCTTCCCGACACCAGACTGCTCTCCACATTCCAGCTTTGTTGCCAAGGTTCCTGTTGCCCCTTCCACCTCTTCTTGTTCTTCCCCTCTCTCGTGGAGCCGCCTCAGTAGATCTGCTAGGGGGGCTCCAGTTTGTATCTCTGTAGGGATCTCACTGGGCGAGTGGCCACAGTTGGCCACGGCTGCTTTGATGAGTTCCTTCAGATATTCATCTTCATTCTGCCTCTTTTCTGTTGGAGATGCAGAATGCTCTTTTCCCCCAGGCTCTATTTGGGGAAGGACAATATTTCCTTTCTGGCACATGCCAGCTTCGGCCATCTGGACCCTGTCCAAGATAGTGGAAGGAGCCTCCTGCACCCCACCTTCCAAGAGTATTTTCTTAACTACCCGCTCCTCATAACCCATGGTCTTAAAGAAGTTTAGTCTCATTTTGAACTCCTTCTCTGTCCACGATGACAACTGGATGTCTGAGGACACCTCCTCCTCACTGGTTTCTTCAGGCAAGCTAGCAGGACTGGACTCCTTTGCACAAAGAGAACTCTTCCCTTCCTCTTGCTTATCCTCCAAAGACTCTGTGCAACCAGGAAAAGCCCAAGTCTTATGAGTAGTCTTTGCAGCTGGAATGGGTTGGGGGGAACTCCTAGGGAGCGCTAGCCTTGAAGGGCTTGCCTCATGCCAACTCTGAAGACCATTCAAACCAGGCATGAAACCCTGAGGCTTGATGTTCAATTCAGACTCAGTAAAGCCTCTGGGAAAGTCAACCCTTGACACCTGAGGTAGAGCTTGGTTTTGAAGCCTTCCAACCATGACAGGCATGTCAGTCCTAGCATCTCGAGACCTACTAGAATATTGTGGTTGTGTAGAATTTTGGGACTTATGAGGAGTTTCTTGAGGTCTGGAAAAGCCTGCAGCCAGTTCAACACTACAGTCTCTACTTCGGCTCTCTTCTTGAATTGTAGTTAGCCCCATGGGCAAGCCAAAGATCTGCTGAGGTCTTTTTGGTGATTCTGGCCTGCCACCACCCAAAGATACCATTTCCCACTCTAGAGACGAGTTTTGTTCAGAGCCAGGAGGTGTCCAGCACCCATTCCCTTGTCTGTCTTCCCTGGCTTCTTCCTGAATCTCCTTCACCAAGTTAAGTAACTCCTCTTTGACTGAAGTGGGCAGGATCAAGAGGTCCATGGCATGTTTGTCATCATAGGTTTCCACCAAATCCCGGAAGGCTCGCTTGACCTGGGCCTCCCTTTCCTCAGGCAGCTTGAGGTTCTTCTGGTGCTTTCCCACAAATTCCTGGATCCGGCTCTGGGCCATGACAAAAGCTTCAGCCAAACCTGAGATCAACAAGACTCCAGGACGAAGGAAAGTAACATGGGCAGAAGTCCCTTGGATGAGGCAGTCCAAGAATAACCCATGTGCTCCCAAAAAGATGCACTGCATGTCTTTAGGGTAGTAAACCTCCTCACTCAGCTCTGGAGCACAAAGGCCTTTGATATATTCCTAGAAAACAGAGCATACCAGGTTGAGACATCGAAGACACAAAACAATTTTTAGGGGGAACAAAATATTTTATTACGGGAAATTTCCCAGCGCAACAATTTTCTGTGAAAAAGTCTATTATTTTTGAAAAGGTTATTCTTTACTAAAGCGAATAAATAAATTGAAACAATGAACTGACACAACACTTGGGCTGGATCTACAGTGAAGAAATAATGCAGTTTGGCACCACTTTAACAGTCATGGTTCCATCTCACAGAAACCTGGGATTTATAGTTCTGTGAGGCACCAACACTCTTTGGCAGAGAAGGCTAAAAACTTTGTAAAACTGCAAAATCCCATGGTGGCATAGGATCGAACTACAGGACTAGTCATGCCAAACTGCATTATTTCTACAATGTAGATGCACCACAGTCATGTTAGAGCAGTTCAAAGTTGCAGTGACTTGTTTTCCGTATGACTCTCCATAGAATGTATACCTGTGCTATAATTTCCAACGGGTCCCTGTTTTTTGACAATGAGTCAAGATTTATCCATCAATGACCCTTCTTTCTCACTTCAAATTCTTCAGTCTCCCATCTTCTTTCTGTGTTAATTCTAAATTTCTTCTCTTCCTTTAACTTTCCACACGTTCATCTTCTTATCCTTCTCTCCCTTCTTCCCCTTCTCTTTTCTTTCCATTTTCTTATTTTCTTTTCTTATTCTCCTCATGCATTCACTTTTCTTCCTTATCACTTCCACATACCATCATTCAACTTACATAAACATTGACTTCTACTTTATTTCCATCAGTACCAGTCATATTTATTTCTCTTATCAGCTTCCGTATAAAGCACCACTGTGTGCTACTCAGTCTACTTTCCCATTAAAGTTAATCCTGACTTTCTCTAATTTACTCTCTCCCCTTTAAACCTTTGTACTTATAATTCATACAAACATATCTTTAATTTTTTTTCTGTACCTTATCCTTGCTCCAATTCTTTATTTTATCAACCATCATTCCATTATATATTTCAATATTGCAATCTCACCCCAATTTGTTTTAAAATTCAATTGCATTTACTCATTACTTCTTAAATTTTTCCAATAAATTAAATTTTAATATTTATGTTATGTTATCCATTTCTATTATATCATATAATTTAAACGTCCAGTCTTCTAATGTGTGGATATACTAGGTGCTAGGAGGTTCTGTGGGGCCATCTGTGTGGGTCTGGAGGCATTTTACAGTGGGCCCTCCACATTTGCTGGTGTTAGGGTCACAGGACCCCTGTGAAAGTGGAAAAACCATAAATAAAAAAACCCCACTATATTATTAATCTGAGAGAACACCTCTCTATGCATCTTTAGATCCTCCAACAGAACTCTGTCATCAACATCTGCCAGAGATTGACCACAGAACTACACTGGAGAACCTACAAAAGCCTAGAGAAGGGTTTCTTCTAAGAGACTCTAAGTTCTCTAGTGTAACTCTATGATCAATTTCCAGCAGAGTTGCATTAGAGGACTTAGAGATTCCTAGAGAAAAATATGAATTGAAACAACAAATAATCAGATCCACTAAAGTCAAAGCTGCAAATGTGGAGGGATGACTGTAGTATGTTTTGAGGGCTTTCTGCAGTTTGGGGGTGATTTTTTTTAAATTGGGTGAATGGGCTTCAAGGTCCACAAACATGGGCCCCCACAGCATCTCACCCCTCCTACTCCAGCCCTATGGAGATTCCTTACCTTGGCCCTCTGTAGATTGTCTCCATGGCCCTGCAACTGCAGCCAAATCTTTCGTTCCCCCTGGGTATCCCCACTGGGGCTCTGTGCCAACCCCAGCACCCCCAGGATATTTAGCTCGACTCCAAAGAGCTGTTCAATGCGGGGCCGGTGCTGCGTCACCACCTCCTGCGCCTCCTCAGACACGGCGAATTCATCCAGGGTCCTCCCACTGCTCGGCATCGTGAAAGATCACCAGTTGCAGGTTTACACTTTGTTCAGGGGACAGTATCAGCTGTTTCGAGGCTAAAGAGTTGCTGGAAAAGAAAAGACTTGTTAAAACAACCAACCAACCAACCAACCCAAAAGTTTTGGATGAGAGCTTAACTTGAAATATAACAAATTGTAAAAAGTAACCCTTCTATCAGGAAAAAATGGTGTCTAGATGCACTGAACTATAGGAACACTGTGGGAAAGTCTCCAAAGTCACTTTTGGGGGGTTCTCCAAGCAGCTCCCAAAAGGTAGGCATCCGTGTTGAACCAGATACAACAAACCCATCTTAGCCATTCTTGTTAGCACCAGGAGCAGGTCTTTCGTAAACACGGGTCTTAATTGCTCATTCAAGACCAAGTCATCTACATACAGCTCAAAAAATTCCCATTGCAACAAGGATCATTCATAACAATAAGACAGGGAAACAGTTTTCCTTCCCAATAACGTGAAGATTATAACTACACTCTGAGGGAACTGGGGAGGACTATTTAATTGGTAAGGATGGTGAAGTAGTAGACTTTGTCTATCACTTCATCAGCCCTGCCAATTGAACAATCCTAGCACTTTGATTCATAGAATCATAGATTTGGAAGAGACCACAAGGGTCATCCAGTCCAACCTCTTGCCATGCAGGAATACACAATCAAAGCACTTCCAACAGATGGCCATCCAGTCTCTGCTTAAAAACCTCCTAAGAAAACTCCACCGCACTCCGAGGCAGCATCTTCCTCTGTCAAACAGCTCTTGCTGTCCGAAAGTTCTTCCTAACATTGAGGTGGAATCTCTTTTCCTGTAGTTTGAATCCATTGCTCTGGGTCCTATTCTCTGGAGCTGCAAAAAACAAATTTGCTCCATCTTCAGAATGACATACTTTCAAATATTTAAACAAAGCTGTCATACCTTCACACCCTAATCCACATACTCTTCACACCACACACTCTTCACACCCTAGTTCCACTATAACACAACTAGGAAACAAAGAAGGGGAGAGAAAGACTATGGGAGGATACTGGGTTACGCATAAATGGAAAAGGCACTTTGTAGAAAAGAAAAAGATTAGCGGAAGAGGAAATTATTAATGTCATAGGTAGGGTTGTATGCAACCCACCATCCTGTGGCATGTGGAAAAACTACAAAACCTGTATGTTTTCTGAACTAAGCCTCCTAGGAATCCCAACTTTCTGGTTTGTAATTGTTCTCACACTGCCTTTTTTAAATGGAAGGATCAAGTTTCTAGTCCTTATGACTATAAATAAATATATTTCAAAGTGCCTGGGCAAAACCTGCAGAAGCCAAAAAAGAATGCTGCATATTTTCAGAGGTGAAAGGGTAGGGTTTCCGCATTTCTGCCACCCGCCCACCCGCATAGTTCACTTTGCACCAAAGCTGGCCACATGTGAATAAGTTTTACAAAGACAGCCACCCTCAAAAATGTAGAATTAGGGAGGAACAGCCCAATAATAAAAAGAAAGATCCTATGCAATTTGAGATGAACATTTCCTCCATTATGCACATTTCATGCAGGTCAGATGATCCTATCATTTGTCTTGGAGGACTGTAATCAGTATTTTGCATGAAGTTGATAAACCCAACCTTCTGAGATAAGGCGGATTTGTTTTCCCTCCTTATCATGAATGCCAGGGGAATGTGAAAGCAACATGACTTGAGAGTTATTTCCCAGACTGCAAGGAGGCAAGGCCATAGACAGGAATTTTATTGCAAGAGCATCTGAAGAGTATATTTACTTATTAGGTTCTTCTAGTATTCTACTTGGGACTTATGGCTTTGTAAATAGCTGTTCTTCTTGCTGCTGCTGCTGCATGCCTTCAAGCCATTTCCAATTTAGGTGGCCCTATCACAGAACCATCCAATAAGTGTACTTGCCCTCATACAAATATAGAGACTCTTGACCATGTTTTATTCCATTGCTCATTTTACCAAGCTATCAGCTCCAAAATAATTACCTTACTTTTACCAAAATTTTCTGGTAGATAGGGAAAATTTTATCTATCCCTCCAACTTGATGTTTCAGATCCACAAACTATAGTGGCCCCTTGGTATCCATGAGGGTTTAGTTCCAGCACCCCCCAGGAGATACCAAAATCTGTGGGTGTTCATGTCCCATTAAATCCAACAGATTGGAAAATTGTGTCCTTCATATAAAATTGCAAAATCAAGGTTTCCTTTTTGGAGTTTATATATTTTAAAAATATTTTCAAGCAATGGATGCTTAAAACTGTGGATAAAGTATCCGTGGATATGTTATACAAGGCCAACTGTATAGAGGTCGGTAGGTTTTGTGCCTCTGTCATTACTACCTGTAGACAATTAATATGACAGTAAATCATGGAATCATAGAATCCTAGAGTTGGAAGAGACCACATAGGGATTTTAGAGACACTTGAACTGTTTAAAATCTATATATTATTATATTGTGTTTTTTTTTAAAGAAATATGAATAACCCTAGTTTTTAGCCTGTGGGTATTAGGCATAAATTTAGTATGCAGGTTGAGTCTCCCTTATCTAAAATGCTTGGGAAAAGAAGTATTTTGGATTTTTGTGGATTTTGGAATATTTGCATGTACATAACGAGGGATGTCAGAGATGGGATCCAAATCTAAATGTAAAATTTATTTATGTTTCTTATATATTTTATATACATAGTCTGAAAGTAATTTTTTATACTTAATTTTTTTAAAATAATTTTGCACATGAAATCAAGATTCTGTACACTGAAGCATCAGAAAGCAAGGGTGTCACTATCTCAGCCACTCATGTGGACAATTTTGGATTTTGGAATATTTCAGATTTCAGAATTTCAGGTAGGAGAGACTCAATCTGTGTTTAATATATATTAAATGAATTTTAGCTGTGTTTGTGTACTATAAATATTTATATTACATTACATTAATTTGTTGTTCTGTGCCTTCAAGTCATTTTTTTTAACTTATGGTAACCCTAAGGGTAAATCATAGGGTTTTCTTGGCAAGTTTCTTCAGAGGGAGTTTGCCTTTGCCATTCTCTGAGGCTGAGAGAGCATGACATGCCCAAGGTCACCTAGTGGGTTTTTATGCTCGAATGGGAACTGAACCCTAATCTCCAGCACTCAAACCACTACACCATGCTGGCATAATATAATATAATATTTTGGTCTACGATCATAAATAAATGAATGACTTAACCTATCACAGGGCTTTCTTGACAGAATTAAATGTGTGCAAAATTTAATTGAATCATTTCTCAACATTTACCTATGTTTGGGCTGTGTTTATTGCACAGTGGTAGTCTTTGGAGTGACAGATGTACCACGACCTAATGTGCAATGGGTATTGCTGAGTATCAGGATGCTCATCAATGCCAACTGGACACCAGCACAACAGTGCCAGGGCATAATGGAAGTGCCCAATGAGCATCTAAAGTGCCCAGTGTGCATCACTTGCTGGTCCTCAGATGTGCGTTTTTGCAATTCTCTAACAGGGTTTCAATGAGTTTCTGCAACGTTAGTCCAAAACACACTGCAGAAATAATCCAGTTTGAGACCACTTTAAGTGCCCTGGCTAAATGCTAGGGATTTCTGGGAACTGTAATTTTGTGGGACATTTAGCCTTCTCTGTTTGAGAGCTGTGGTTTTGGATGGTTGTTAGGGATTTATAAATGTGCAAAATGTAGGCTATAACTATTTCTAGTCTTTACACTTAAAGATGTAAAAGAAAGAGGATGGAAAATATGCCAATAGTAGTCTGCCTAAATGATGCTGGATATCTGACTGGCACCAGTGTTGATCTCCTCCACGATGCCAAGCTAAAGGATAGCTTTTTTTATTAAAGCCTTCAAGGTCTAATTTATTTTAAGCACACATATGCGTGTATGTGACTTCATGTTGCATGTCGACTTATGGTGACCCCATGAATTTCATAGGGCTGACTTAGACAAATAATACTCAGAGGTGGTTTTGCTAGTCTCTTCCTCTGAAACATAGCCTACAGCACCTGTATTTGTAGGCAGTCTCCCATTCAAGTATGAACCAGGGCTGACTCTACTTTGCTTCTAAGATCAGACAGGATCAGGTGCCTTTAGGCATCAAACTACATGTATATATGTGTATACACACACAGGTTTAAATTGTTGCAGTTTTTAAAGTGATTTTCACTGCTGCTTTTGACATGGTTTTTACCTTGTTGTGATGTTTAAGACCGTATGTTTTTATTGTATTCATATTATTTATGCTTTTAAACTGGAAATGTTTTGTTTTATATTGTATGCCAGATTGTGTGAGAAAGGGATGTAGTGGTTTGAGCATTGGACTATGGACGTTATCAGACGACAGAAATTGGAAGTATAATCCAATGGCAATCCGAACGCAATCATGGGGTTTCATGTTATTACGTACGAGTGTATCTCACGCAATTTCAGGCAAAAGGGAAGTCATTCCGAACGCAATCATGGGTTTTACGTTATTGCATATCAGAGTATCTCATGCAATTTCAGATAATGGGAAGTCATTCTGAATGCATTCCGAACGCAATTAGAATTCAGGTAAATTTGCTTAACTAGCAAATTCACGTAATTGCGAATTGGCTCCATTCAAAAGTGAGAGAAATTCCTCCCATCTGATAATGTCCTATGACACTGGCGAACAGGGTTCGAATCCCTGCTCAGCCACAGAAACCCGCTGGGTTACCTCAGGTGTCTTCAAGTTGTTTCCAGCTTATGGCAACCCTAAGGCAACCCAATCATGGGGTTTTCTTGGCTAGATTTGTTCACAGGGGGTTTGTTATTGCCATCCTTGGAGGCTGAGAGAGTGTGACCTGTCCAAGTTTGTTGTAGTGGCTTGAGCACTGGGGTAGGATCCTGGGAGACCAGAGGTCAAACCTTCATTCAGACAAGGAAACTCGCCTTGGACAAGTCTCTCTCTCTCTCTCAACCTCAGAGGAAGGTAATTGCAAACCTCTGAATAAACCTTGCCAAGCAAACCCAACAATGTGTCCCTCTAAGTTGGAATCTACTCAAAAGCATGTAACAAGAACAACTATGCACCTTTGTCCTCAAAGGGGCCTGTGACCTCACAAGGATGGAGACATATTGGATTGCAAAGGGAGTGTCTTTGTTGTGATGCAAATGGATGTTAAATTTCCTGGACTTTGAAAATCCAGTTGCCAAATGGCCAGAAGGAGGAGGAGATACAAAGCTTAGAAAGCTTGCAGTTGCAACATGTATACAGTACTGTGCATTTTGGTTGGCCAACAAAGGTATCACTGTTGGGTGGTTTTTTGCTGGATTGTAAGTCCCTGTAGCCCTTGGCACTACAGTCTATCTGTATGCATGGATTTTTTTATCCATGGATTCAACCATCCATGGTTTGAAAATATTTTAAAAAATACAAATCCCAAAAACCAAAGCTTGATTTTGCCATTTTATATAAGGGACACTTTTTTACAATGCGATCGTATTTAATGGGACTTGAACATCCATGGTTTTTGGTATCCATGGAAGGTCCTGGAACCAAACCACAGTGGATACCAAGGGCCTACTGTATAACCAAGATGGTGGAATGCTGGGATCTGCAGTCCAGCAATGCATGAGAGGGAAAGTGATTTCCACCCATGCTTGAAGTTGCTATGTTATTTTCAGTGTGTTAAACTAGCCCTTCCATGGAAACATTTCAATCACACAGAGCCTCACACAATAGCCAGAAGTTGCCTTTTTGGCCACACTGTTTACAGTTTTTTCTCTCTCTATCCCTCCCATCCCCTACAGTGGGCAACATGTGGTCCTACAGATGGGATTTCAATTCCACACATCCAGAAACCTTTTCTTTAGTTTTTAAAATAATATCTCAGAATCAAGTGGCAAAGGTTTTTCTGCAAGGCACACCTCACATTACAGGAACATATTTGCACAAGTTCAGTGTGGGAATCACCATAGCAATTCCAATAATTGTGGGGAGACTCCAGTTCCCAACATTCCTGGGAATTCCAGCTAGAGACACTGGGACTTGCAATCACCCCACAACTGGAGAGCTGTCAATTTCTTACCCCTGATCTAGGCTCCATCTACATTGCAAAAATAATGCAGTCTGACATGCTTTAATTGCCATGGCTCCATGCTATGGCATTCTGGGACTTGTGGTTTTGTGAGATATTTTGCCTTCTCTACCAGAGACCTCTGGGACCACAAAAAACTACAAAACCCCAGGATTCCACAGCATAGAGAGACATGGCAGTTAAAGCAGTGTCAAACTGCTTTATTTCTTCAGTGCAGATGCAGTCTAAGAGTTCTGCAGTATTCACAAGCTTGTGCCCTTTGAAAAACAAAACCCAGATCTCAATTCCTCTTTCTTTGAAAGAGGCAAGTTCAAATCTTCCAAAACTTTCACCAAAAACAAAAGTCACCAGATGCTTAATAAATATAATGTGAGGCTATTTGGCATCATGGTTTGAGTGTTAAGACCATGACTCTGGAGACCAGGGTTCAAGTTCCTTGCTTGGGCATAAAAACCCACTGGGTGACCTTGTGCAAGTCACACTCTCTCACTCTCAGAGGATGATAATGGTAAGCCCTCTCTGAAGAAATCTGCCAAGGAAACCCCATGCTAGGATTCAGAAACGACTTGAAGGCACACAACAACAACAAGGCTATTGGGTAGAGTGGTTTTAAGTGTTGGATTAGGGCACTGGAGAGTGCAGGGTTCAAATTCCTTGCTTGGGCATGAAACTCTTGACCTTGGGCCAGTCACACCCTCTCAGCCTCAGGGGAAGGTCGTGGCAAACCCCTTCTGAACAAACCTGGGCAAGGAAAACCCCACGATAGGGTTGCCATCAGTCAGAAACACAGGGACACAAACAACCAAGGCCAGAGAAGTCTCCATGCGTAATTTCATTCCAGGAGAGAGAAGAGGATGGAGACCATCTCCCTCTTGGCTCTGTTCTCCTCCAACTCTCACCCTCCAAAAACCTTTCCCTTCCAGTCCAACCCACCCCCCTCCCCTCCCATGCCAGCCTCTCTCCTACCCACTGGTTTGAGCCAAGAAGTGCCAGGATCATGGCAAAGGGCCCCAGGTCTTCTTCCATCCGTGCCCATCTCTGCTGCGCCTCCTTCTTGCTTGCTAGGTTTTGCTTTTGTTTCTTGGAGAGCAAAGGACTGGGGCTGGAAAGGGAGGTGTGTTGTTGTGCTGCTGCTTTGCTACAACACACACACACACACACACACAAATCCTCTAGTCAAAACCCAGCTTCCATTTTGGAACAAAGAGGAAAAGGAAGGCGGTCTCTGACCCACAGGGAATTTCCCAATGGGGCGGTGCATTTAGTCTGCAAAGGTGGGGATTGAAGGAAAGAGAAGAGAGGAGGTGGCTTCAGGCAGGGACAGTCAGGGAGGCTTTCCTTTCCTTTTCTCTTCCATCCTGTTGTGCGCAAAAACTGGGGCTCAGTCTCTTGCTTGGCTGGCAAATGCCTCCAAATCTCCCTTGCAAAAGTGTGGCTGATTCTATCTTTTTGGGTTTCTTTGGGTCTCTTGTCTGTTTCTTTTCCTTCTGTAACTGTATTTTACCCGGATTAGTTGTTGTTGTTGAGTGATTGCCATTTTGTTAATATGTATGCCAACTTGAAACAGAATTGGACCACCCAGCTTCCATTGTCAAATGGATTCAGGCTGAGCCTGCCTTGCCAAAGTGATCTCCCTTGCAAAAACGTTGCTGATTCTGTCTTGTTGGCTTTGTTTGGGGTCCTTGTTTGTCTGTGCCTTTTCCTTCTGTAACTGTATTTCACCTGGATTAGCTGTTGTTAAATGGATGGCATTTTGTTACTATTTATGCCAACTTTAACCAAAGTTAAATGGATTCTAAAAGTTAAATAGATTCCATTGTTAAATAGATTTACTGGGGACTTCCTTGCTGCAAAAGTGTTGCTAAATTATGTCTTGTTGGCTTTGTCTGTTTCTTTTCCTTCTGTGACAGTATTTCACCTGGATTAGTCGTTGTTGTAAAGTGAATGCCATTGTGTTAATATGTATGCCAACTTTAAACAAAATTGGATCACCCAGCTTCCATTGTTAAGTAGATTTAAGGCTGGGGCTTTCTTGCTTGGCAAACTCCCACAAGACTCTCATTCTGTGTTTGTTTGAGGTTCTTGCTTGTCTGCTTCTTTTCTTTCTGTAACTGTGTTTGACCTGGACTATTTGTTGGTGTTGTTGCTGTTGAGTTATTGCCATTTTGTTAATATTTATTCCAACTTCAAGCAAAATTGCATTTTGTTTTATATGTTCTATAGAATAAATATTTCTTTCCACTTGTAACAAAATGGCATTTACTTAATAGCAAGCTTTTATAACAAACTGTTAAGATTGCTTGCAAAGGGGCAGGATACAAATAATAATAATAATAATAATAATAATAATAATAAGCAAAATTGGATTTTGTTCACCCAGCTTCCATTGTAAATAAATTTAGGCTGTGAGTTCCTTGCTTGGCAAACTCCCACAAGCCTCAAAGTGTAGCTAATTCTGTGTTGTTGGCTTTGTTTGGGGTTTGTCTGTTTCTTTTCTTTAATTGTACTTAACCTGCATTATCTGTCATTGTTGTTGGGTTATTTGTCGTCATTGTTAAGTGAATGCCATTTGTTTAATACGTATTCCATCTTTTAACAAAACTGCATTTTTATTTATCTGTTCTGTAGGATTAATAAGTATTCCCACTTTTAACAAAATTGCATTTCCTTAATAGCAAGCTTTTATTTAAGAATAAACATTTAACAAAACTGAAGGCTTGTTATTAAGGTAATGCAATTTTCTTAAAAATGGAAATAAATATTGTATAGAATATATAAATAAAATATTATATAATTTTTTTTGTCATGTGCATTCAGTTCCTTTCCAACTTATGGTGGCCCTAGTGGGATTTTATCATGGGGCTTTCTTGGCAAGAGCTGTTGAGAAGTTTGCCATTGCTTTCCCCTGAGGCTGAGAGAGTGTGTCTTGTCCAAGGTCACGCAGTGGGTTTCATGGCCGAGTGGGGAATTGAACCCTGGTCTCCAGAGTTGTAGACCAATGCTCAAACCAAGTACAACCATGTAAAATGGCTTTCATTAAAGGACATATAGGAAATAAATGCAACTACAGTTTCAGTCTCCCTTATCCAGAATTCTGAAACCCATAATATTTCAAATTCCAAAATTGTCCACATCAGTAGCTGAGATAGTGGCACCTTTGTTTTCTGATGGTTCAGTGTACACCAACGTTGTTTCATACACAAAATTATTAACAATATTGTGTATGTATTACATTACCTTCGAGCTATGTGTATAAGATATAAACAGAACACCAATGAATTTCATGTTTAGACTTGAGTCTCATCTCCAAAACACCTCATTTATGTATATAGTTGTTTGAGTACTGGACAATGACTCTGAAAACCAGGGTTCAAATCCCATATACTCCGCACAGTCAGTCTGGGAAATTCCAGATTGCAAAAGCCACTAGCCAAGAGATAGGTGGAGCTCTTGCAACAAAGTGTGTCTGTGTTTAATTCTCGACTGTCATCACTTTAGACTTTTCTTCGTATTACTAAAAAGGAAGTAACCCCTCTGCTGATCTCACCCTATCACAGTGTTAAGCTTGCTATGGCACAGTTCCCTTTTTTAAAGGTGGAGTTGCCATCTGCATGTAGTTCAGTTCGGCTCTCCTTTTAAAGTAAGGGGTGCCCCTTTAAAAAAACATAAAAATCGTTCAGGAGATTCAGTATCTCATGGTAAAAGGATTCTTGCAAACATTTCAAGGGTACGTGCATTGTGAACACATGCACCTTCTAACATGAATCTCCACTTACGTCAATAGCACTGGCATCACTCGGTGCGGTAACTCATGTTTTCACACACACCCATTGAGCTCTTCTTGTATCACACCATACAAAATCCTTAGTAATATTTTTTTTAAACTAATATTACTCATAAGTCATAATTCCCATACATCACTGAAGGTTATGGCAATAGTTGTGACATAAGCAACTGGTGGCATTAAAATTATATTTTACAGGTACATACATACAGCCTAAATCTATTTACATGTACAGTCAGCTTTTCATATCCATGGATTTTTTAAATCCATGGATGCAAGCATCCATGGCTTGACAATATTTTAAAAATATATAAATTCCTAAAAGCAAACCTTGAATTTTGCCATTTTATATAAGGGATACTATTTTACTATGCTGTTGTATATAATTGAACATGGCCATCTATGGATTTTGGTATCCACAAAGGATCCTGGAACCTAACCCCAGCAGATACTAAGGGCTTACTGTATAACCAATATGGTGGAACGCTGGGAGTTGCAATGCTGGGCACTGCATTTTACTATGCTGTTGTATTTAATGGGACACAAGCATCCACGGATTTTGGTATCCATGGGATTCCTGGAATCAAATGCCCCGGCCCCACTGTACATAGTTTCAAGTAGTTAAAGTGAAAATTTGGTAAGGTGTGATGTTTTTAAAGGAGATTTGAAAAATATTTTTTAAGTTAAATGTAAAATTTTTCATTTTTTAAAAAAACCTGGGGCCTCCTCATTTTCCTCTTACTGAGCCTTGCCCAACTCACACCATCTCTTCCATTGAGCTCCATCATTTTAAAAGGATTCAAGCGAACATCACAACCCCTTTTGCTAAAAGGCAGATGTTTGGAGACCAGTGGTGTCACCTCCCTTATGTTGTCACCTAGTGTGGACCGCAGGTCTGTAGTGACACCCCTGTGGACTTCTATTAATTATATGTTGTCCACAAATCTTCATACACATATAAGCAGAAGCTGTATCCACACTACACAGTTAGAGGCTTTTAATAGCTTCTTAACTGCCATGGCTGAATCCTATGGGAGCCTCAGTTTTGTAGTCTGGTGAGCTACTTAGAATTATCTGCTAGAAATCACTATTGCTGTGCTTTCTAAAGTAGCCCTTTAGAGATTTCTAACAGATATAATTCTAGTTGAAGTGCCATCAAACTCCTCTGATTGTTCAGTGTGGACACACCCAGAGTGTGTATGTATACAACATAACATCTCTAATTTACAGGCATTGGGGACCCCTTTTTACCTTCTTTTATTCTGGATCCCCTTTTTACCTATGCTGGTCTATGACTGTAATAAAGATTATTTCTGTCTGTCTGTTTGTCTGTCTTAATTTATAGGCAGATTCACAAAGTCTGTATCCACTGACCCTCTGTATCCACTGATTTTTTAATCTACAGATTCAACAATCCATGGCTTGAAAATACTCAATTCGAAGAGGCAAACCTTGATTTTTGCCAGTTTATATCAGGGACACCATTTTACTGTGCTATTGTATTTAATGGGATTTGAGCATCCACGGATTTTGGTATGCATGGGAGGGTGTCCCTGGACCAAACCCAGGTGGATACGAAGAACCCACTGTGTCATGTTTTAGCTGTGATTTCTTTCTAAGCTAAGTCCTAGAACATATTGTTGGCATTGGAAGATCAGACCTGGAGCATGTAAACCAAGAATGAAACAGCTTAGACAGAGTGCCTTCTATTTATCTATTTATTTAGCTACTGTATATCTTAAAATTCATACTTTCTGCTCTGGGGTCTTTCCTACCTAGATGTGTGGAGATTCTCTAGCTGCAAAATCATAGAACTTTGCACATGCTTAGCCACTAGTATTATTTTATTTTTCAACAACTTCTGTCTGTCTCTCTCTCTCTCACACGCACACATAGACCAGCAGAAATAAAGACCAAATCCAAGCAAGATAACAGTCAGCCCTACCATGGCACAGAGTGAGGCAGCTGCCTCAGACAGCAAAATGCTGTTGTGTGATGTTCATTAAAGCAATTATTGAAAGAATAATTAAGGACAGTATACATCATTTCTGTAAAGAGAACCTTGAAATTGCTGATCAACCCTATCAGTTCATGTAAGAAGATTATGCATGCTGAAATGTCAGAAATGTTATGGTAAAGCGTCTGCAATGGTGCATTGGAATATGCAAGAAATATATAATTTACCACTTGCAAAGAACGAGTGGGAAAATAAGCATGGGGAAATGGTTGAACATGGCAAAGTAAAAATCTTATAGGACTTTAAGATTGAAGCTGATAAACCAGTAGAACATAACAGGCCAGGTATCACTAGATGAAAAAAAAAAGTAAGTTTGGATCCTAGGTGTGGCAATCCCTGGGAAACGAAACATAAAATGATTTGAAAACCAACAAAGGCTCAGAACTTCTGGAGAAAGAAACCAACTCTGGGACAGGTTGATTTTCCGTTATCTGGAATTTCAAAATCCAGAATACTCCAAAATTGTCCACATGGGTGGCTGAGTTAGTGACACCTTTGCTTTTGGATGGTTCAGTATATGCAAACTTTGTTTCACGTGCAACATATTTTTTTTAAAATATTGTGAATAAAATTACCTTCAGGCTATGCATATAAGATGTATATGAAACCTATATTAATTTCATGTTTGATTTGGGTCCCCTCTCCAAGACTGTATTTTTGTTGTGTGCCTCCAAGTCATTTTTTTTTTACTTTTGGCAACCCTAAGGCAAACCTATTGTGGGGTTTTTTTGGCAAGATTTGTTCAGAGGGGGTTTGCCTTTGACTTCCTTTGAGGATGAGAGAGTGTGACTTGCCCAAGGTCAGCCAGTGGATTTCCATGTCTGAGCAGGGATTTGAACCCTGGTCTCCAGAGTCATAGACCTATGCTCAGATCACTTCTGTATTATGCACATGCAAATATCCCAAAATCTGAAAAACTAAGAAATCCCAAACAGATCTGGTCCCAAGCATTTTGGACAAAGGAGGCTTATTCTGTAATGATAGGAGCTCTGGGAGCAATCCCAGATGGTCTGGCAAAATATCTGAATGGCGATAGACGGGTGCAGAATAGCACAATTGCAAAAAGTGATGCTACTTGGCATGTGCCACATTTTCCAGTTATACTTGATTGATGGCTATGTGGATTGAATCTGAATCTTTGATGATCCAAGATCCTGCTCAGTACTACCATGAAACCCAGTGGGTGGCCTTGGGCAAGTCACATGCTCTCAGCCTTGGGGGAAGGCAATGGCAAAACTCCTCAGAACAAATCTTGCTAAGAAAACGCCACAATAGGTTTGCCTTAGGGAGTCGCCATAAGTTGGAAACAACTTGGAGGAACACAGTAACAACAGTATCTAGTAAACAGTGAAACCAAGAGTAATATTTATATCTGCAGCCATGTGCATGCTTGACCAACTGCCCAACAAGCAAAATAGTTTTCTGACTAAGAAGAAGAGATAGTGTGGCAGAGCAACTGGCGGGCCCTGGCTTGTCTGTATCAAATCGGGTGTTGATGTCCAAACTTTTAAAATTATGAGCTAGTCTTTGGGTGATTGTGTGTGTGTGTGAGAGAGAGGGGGGGAGGGGAGAGAATGACTGGAATACAACATTTCACAGATGAAAACACAGGTACATGTAGCCAAGCACCAGCAGAGTGTGGTCAAAGTGGGGTAATGTATTAATGAGCCAAAGTGCAGAAACTAAGAGGGGCTACAGCAGTTTTCTTTTGCCTGAGCCTACTGTGAAGAGCAAGCCATCCTCCCCTAATCTCTCCCTCCCTCCCCATCAAGTCAACTGAGCGCAAGCTACTTTTGCAGTTTGAACTCAGTCTGCCGCAACTGAAATACCATAAGCCAAGGACAAAGGGAGCCAGTGTGGTGTAGTGGTTTGAGTGTTGGACTACGTCTCTGGAGACCAAGGTTCAATTCCCAGCTTGGCCATGGAAACCCACTGGGCAAGTCACACTCTCCCAGCCAAAGGCAATGGCAAACATCTGAATAAATCTTTCCATGAAAGCCCCAAGGTAGAGTTGCCATAAGTCAAAAATGACTTGAAGGCACAAAAGAACAACAGCAACAGCAAGGCTGAGGACAAAGGGGGAAAGTGGGAGGAGGAAGGAGAAACTGGGACATTTTAAAAGCAGCTGAAAAAGTGGGATGGCAGAAAATTAATCGGGACTCTGTCATATTTAATCCTACTGGAACTCTTTTCTGATCTCCTCCCAGCTCTTCACTATCTCCTATTTTAATGACCATCTGTCCATCAACAAATCTTGGGGTTCCTCAAATCTAACCTATCCCATTGTCTTGTAAAGGGACGGTGCCATTTTGGGAACATAAATGATGGCCCTCCCAGGCTGAACACTTGAAAAAAATGGAATCTGGCCACAGATCATGAACCCCTACCCTATGGAAGCCCTTGAATTAAATCCAAGTTTGTATCCCCCAGTCTTTAAATAAGCAAAAGTGCAGGACAAACCTCGTGAAAAAGTGCCATGAAGCAAACCGTATCCTCTACAGTAGAAGAAAATGTCACCACACTTTTTGCCCTTCATTTTCCACTCCAGTATTCTTACCTTGAAGAATGGAGGTCTCTTCTTAAGTGTCCCCTTGTCCTTGTGTTGAAAAAGTTACAAACAGAAACAGATGTGGGGCAAAGAAGTGAGTCTGTTTGTTCCCTTTCTCTGGGAAATTCCCTTCGTAATTCATCGTCCGCCCACTCGGCCTTCCTTGCTCCAGCAACTGTAGTGCCATCTAGTGAATGCCACTGTGCCAGATGCCCCAAATGTGCCCCAAACCCCCTCTTCACAACCAACCACATTCCTGGTCTCCCATCCAAGTAGTAACCAGAGTTGACTCTGCTTAGCTTCCAGGATTAGACAGGATCTTGTGCCTTTAGAGTATTTAGTACTTAGAAATTTAAATACCCAAGGGCTATACTAAGCAATGGATGCTATGAGAAACATTCCACAGTTTTAACTACTCCTGACCATTCTATCTGTGATCCATTTATCCTTATTGCAAACTGGTAACTCTGGTTCTCTCTCTCTCTTCACACCCAGACAAACCAGAATCATGAACCATGGTTTGTTCTTGTGTATTTCTTGATGTCTGTGTTCATACATAACCATAGAGAAACCACTTACAGAAAGCTAGCAGCTAGTTTTGCTATTTTCCTTCCAGGAGGAGCTGAACAATCTGGCTGCATGTACCAGCATGATGGTTTGTTCACAATAAAAGTTTATTTTAGAACTCTGGCTTATTATGATGTGCAAACAAAGTCATGGTTATATTTTATAATGTACATTCCCTTTATTATGAAATGGAATACCTTGTTAACTGCTGTCAAGGCAACCTCCGTGTATGGTGAAATTGGAAGACCTGCTGAAAGAAAACATAGCAAACCTACCACAAAAAGAACAAACCACAGCAAATACATACTCTTCCTGCAATCAGTCAATCAATTTTATTTATGGTCTCTGACCAAAGTACTCTTCCTGCAATATCACCATAGGCAGATTTTATTCTTCCAAAAAGAAACCAGATTATGCACCTATATAAGCCTACACACACTCCATACAGAAAAAGCTCCTGTATGTTCTTCCATTCAAACCTTTTTTCATTGAACATGAATGTACAAACCTCCCTGAAGGCTTTAATCAAATGTATACACCTTAAAGACCAGCAGACTAAACAACTGTTTGTCATTTTAAAAAAATATGAAAACTTAATTTTTAAGGTGCTGGAACACTGCACTTGTGTGTTTGTGTGGGCAAGAAGTACAGTGAGCCCTTCACATTTGCAGCTTTGGTTTTTGTGGATTTGATTTTTCATGGATTTTATTAATATGTTCTCTCTAGGAACGTGTAGGTCCTTCAGCACTACTCTATGGCCAACTTTCACCAGAGGTTGCACGGGTGGATGTAACAGATTCCTACAGAGAACATTTCTCTAGGCATTTGCAGGCCCTCCAGCACAATTCTATGGTCAACTTCTGGTGGATGCTAACCACAGAGTTCTGCTGTAGGACTTAGAGTTTCCTAGATAGCTGTTCTCTCAGATTAAAAAAAATATACAGTGGTTTATTTATGTTTTTCCCCACTTTCACGGGGGTCCTGTGTCCTCAACCCCAGTGAACATGGAGGGTCCACTCTAATAGACTAACAGAACATCTAGAAAATATTAAAGGGAAGAAGGAAAAAGAAAGAACATCTACTCAGCTGATTTTGTCTGCCAATGTAAATAATACACATCTGTCAATATATCCTGCCAGATATTATAACTATTATAGATTAGATATAATACATATCATAGAGAACTGTGTAACTTACTATACTATATTGTTACCATACACAGTTAATTTATCCTATGTATAAAGTATATGATAATATATAACACAGCATTATTATATAAAACTAATAATACATAGACTTCTTTTTTATTGGCTCAGGATAAAATATCCCGGAGGGCAGAGGGAAGATCAGGGAACACAAAGCAATAGTTGCTCTCCAGAGTCCTCTTGGGCACCACACGCTGCCCTTCTAGCAACATGATGCTTCGTTCGGGGCCAAAGATGGTAGATACGGCAAACCCTGGCAGGGGTAACAGGGCAGGCCGTCCGAGTGCTGATCCCATTGCCTGCGCAAAGTCCTTATTTGTGGTGGTAACGGCAGATGGCGCAACACCATTCAGGATCCCGCTAACACCCTCCTGCTCCAGTGCATGAGCCACAATGCCCACCAAATCTGCCACATGTATCCAGGGAAAAGGCTGGCAGCCAGAAGCAATGGGCCCTCCCAGACCCAGGCGAAAAGGCCACAGCATCTGGGCAATGGCGCCACCGTCTCTGCCCAGCACAACACCTGGGAGCAAGGAAAGGTACAACAGCAATTTAAAGCACATTATTTAGTGCTCAGAACTTTTCATACCTCTTCATTCTGTAGGATGCCTGGGACAACCAGATTGCATCTGCACTGCAGAAATAATGCAGTTTGACACCACTTTAACTGCCATGGCTCAGTGCTATGGAATTCTGGGGTTTTTAGTTTTGTGAGACATTTAGTCTTATTTGTCACAGAGATCTGGTGCTATAACAAACTACAAATTCCAAGATTCCATAGCACTGAGCTATGGCAGTTAAAGTGGTGTCAAACTGTATTATTTCTGCAATGCAGATGCAGCCCTAGTGAATTAGTGTTACCACTGTTCATCCCCTACCTGATATGCACAGGGTATGAGAGCCTTGTTCTTGTCTCTGGAACACTATGTGTTCAGACATTAAAAAAATGTGTAAAAATCACCGATTGCCGCATTTGCCATTTCTGTGGATGATCTAAATTCACCCCCAAAGTAGTGTCTCCAAAAGTGATTATTCTGTGCCAGAATTAAGTGTAGTTCCAGGCCTCCCAGAGACTTTGTTTGGTGCCATACATAACTGCTATAATATAAACTTTACTGGGGATAAGCAGAGAGTGCACAGCAGGGAAGCATTTCAGCACTAGCTTCCCCTCACAGCAGTGGTAGAACTGGATTCCTAGATAACTAATTCTACCAAGGCTGTCCCCAGTCAGTGATCAAGCTGAGTCCCCATAAGGGACTGAATGCTGTGCACCCCCCCCCCCCCCAGAGAAAAGCCAATGGAAGTTGGACATCCAAGGGTTATATAGTGTAGAACCAACCAAAGAAAACTGAAATGTGCAAGCCTGGTCCATTTCACACCTACCCCAATAATTATGAGAACTGCAGAAACAGATTAGAAACAAAGGAAAACTCACTTCCCTGATCCGTTCTCAGCCTTCCTATCTTTTCCCAGCCACAAACTGCTCAACTAATGCAAACAGTATCAAATAAAGTCACTAATACAAAATGATTCTTTCTATACTGCTGGACTGCTGTTAAGGTTTAGCCGTAATGTAAACAAGGACTCTGAAATCCATCTGCCTAGTGGCAGGGACCAAATTCTTTGCAATGACTCTTCAACCCATCAATAGAACATATATTTCACCTTACCAGACCTCACAACCACCTGGCGTGTGGCATCACTGGGGATTTTAGCTGCTGCCTCCCAACGGGTCACCAGGCGAGAGAAGAAATCAAAATCTCCACCAGGACTGTCTTCTGTGTATTTTGTAGTGTGGCTGGGCTTGTAATACCCTGGATAAAATATTTCACAGCAATTTACTAAAGCACACAGGAAACTTCCCAACTTGTACTGCTGCAGTTTATTTTTTCTGTACAGGTTAAGTCTCCCTTATCCAGAATTCCAAAACTGAAATGTTCCAAAATCCAAAACTGTTCACATGTGTGGCTGAGATAGTGATGTTTTTCCTTTCTGATTGTTCAATGTACACAAACTTTGTTTCATGAACAAAATTATTAAAAATATTGTACAGTGGGCCCTTGTTATCTGCTGGGGCTTGGTTCCAGGACCCTCCGTGAATAACAAAATCTGTGGATACTCAAGTCCCATTCAATACAATGCAACAGTCAATTGGTGTCCCTTATATAAAATGGCAAAATCATGGTTTGCTTATTGGAATATATATATAAGAATATTTTCAAGCCGTGAATGCTTGAATCTGTGGATAAAAAATTCATGGATAAGGAGGGCCAACTGTATATACAATTACTTTCAGGCTATATGTATAAGGTGCATCCAAAACATAAATGAATTTCATGTTTAGACTTGGGTCCCATCTCCAAGATATATCCTTAGGTATATGCAAGTATTACTAAATCTGAAAAAAATCCAAAGTCCAAAACACTTCTGGCCCCAAGTTTTTTCAGATAAGGGTGACTCAACCTGTGCTTTTTGATTTAGCAATCCCACCTTTCCTAATATTCTTATACAAGGAAGAGCTTGGAAAACATTTCGTAGTAGAAACCAGCAGTTGTAAATAAAAAAAACCTGTCAGGTGAATTTAAAAGAGGGTGGGAATTTGATGGCTCTCCAGGCTTCAGAGGGTGGCAATGGCAAACCCCCCCCCCCCCCAAAAGTAACTTGCAATGAACACCCCATGATAGGTTTGCCTTAGGGTCGCCATGAGTCAGAAATGACTTGAAGGCACACAACAACTTCAAATGTCTGGAGAGCCATGTTATACCCATTCTATTTCAAATCAGTGCATGAAAGTTTCTCAACAGGCTCTTCTCACCACTTTCTTTGATTCTATAGGCTACAAGTCCCACAAATTCCAAAGTTATCTCATTTCAGCTGTTCTTTCTGGCCAGCTTTTGCCCACATTGTCTGCGAGGCCTGTGTGAGGTTCTTCCCAGCCCCTCATCCTTGCTGTCCCCTTGTCCAGAACTCCACAATCTCCTCTCAAAGTTCTCACTTTCTTTTCCTTAAGCCAGGTATGCACAAAGTGTGGCCCTCCAGAGACTGCTGGACTGTAACTCCTGTCAGCTTTAGTGAGGAATGCTGGGAGTTGCGATCCAACAACTACTAAAGGGCTGCAGTTTGCCCACTCCTGCCTTAACCACCCCTTTGCAATCACTTTCCATCCTTATTTATTTCCAAATGACAAAACTGGGTGTTTAGTTGCAATTACATAAGTAGCACAGAATATGCAATGTAAGAAAATTCAACAAAAAGAAAAACAGGGAAAGTCTGCTTTTATAATTTTGCACTCATTTTTCTTGCTGTAATATGCTTTTTAGTTCTTAAGTCCATTTCTTCCTACTTTAGACCAAAACATATGGCCCTAAAGAGCCCCAGACTCTTTAAGCCCCAATCCGGTGTTTTTCCAGCCCAAAAGAAGTGGCAAAATGCCGCTTCTTTTTGGGGTCGAAAAATGGCACCCTTGCTGCAACTGAAATACTGTGAAGCTGCCTCATGTGTGGTCAGCCTTGTGGCTTCCCGGTGGTGTGGGGACGTCATCAGAGCATGCGGCGTCTAAATGCCATGCTCAGATGCCACCTCCAACCTGGCTCTTACTGCCAGTCTGTTTTGCCCCTTTGATTTCAGCCATATCACCCATGTCTTCTCTGCTTCATAAGCCCTATTCGCTCTCAACTGCTTTTCATGTTCTTCTTCCCACTGACTGCACACTATCGTCTCTTGTCTCCAGATTCTGTGAGAAGTTTTTCCTTCATTCAAAATATCACTTTATAGAATCTGTAACATTGGTCAGCATTCTTCCAATAGCACCTTCAACCTGAGCAGGTGGAATGTTTGTGAAGGTTGGCTTCAGCTAGAAGTAGGCAAGTGTAATGACTAGGCCTCCTTGGCTACTGTTCTACCTAAGTTCTGGCACACAATTTTCCTTAAAGGCAACACCAGCAGATTGTTCCACCGTAGAAGAAAAACACAGTTTGATTCACATAAAATAGTTTCAATGAAAACTTCCACCAGGCAAGAGAGACTGCAGTTTCTGCACACCTATTATGAATGACAGTCAAGAGGTTACCTACGCCGGTGACAAGAACCCAGGCTCGAGGTGGGGGTTCAGCTTCTGCAATGGCTTTTGCCAAGGCTTTTGTAGTCTCTACTCGACTGGAGACTATGTCCTGGCGGAAGGATTCATTCCACCTGCAACAGCAACAGAAACCATTAATGAGTTACTCCACATATTATTTGGGCCCTCTACTACACAGTTAGGAACTATGATGGTTCCACAAGTCATTTCCAGCCACTCGAGGTTTCATAGATTGGCACTCCATCCAAAAAACAAACAAACAAACAAACAAAACCAAAATGAAATACCAAACTAGCTCTACTTGGAATTGGGAAAAATTGGTATTTCTAAAATGTTGTACAGCAGGGAGAGCGACAACCTGTTTAAAAGTTGTTCCTGGAGGCTTTCCACAGTCAATTCATTCGTTTTTTAGGGAAAGGATAAGAAAGGGTGGTTGGGGGAAAAAGAAAGGGTCAAGGGCCACAAGACAGTCTCAAGAAGCTCCAGGGCTCCTTGCTCTGTTCATACAGGTTACTTGGTCGAGCCTAAAAAACCTTCTAAGATTTCCTTGGAAGAAAAAGACAGACACATCTCAAGATGCTCAAAAGATGGCTGACTTACATACCCTCCAGCTGTCCCTGTTTGGCAGGGAAAGTCATGATTAATCTCCTGTCATCCTACTATTTTAAGCTGCTTTTAAAATGTCCCAGTTTCTCTCTCCTTCTCTAGCTTTCCACCCTTGTCCTCAGTTTACTTCAGTTGCTGCAAACTGAAGTCAGAATGCAAAAGTAATTTGCACTCACTTAACTCAGTGATGAGAGGAGAGAAGGAGGCACAATATTTCCCTTTCCTGTATACTCAGGCAAAGAAAACTGCTGCAGCCACTCCTAATGTGTCTGTTCTTCCTCATTAATAACTTTTCTCATCTTGCGTGCCTTCAAATTCTTTCCGATTTCCTATCATGGGGCTTTGTTGGGAAGACTTGTTCAGGCAAGGTTTTGTCTTTGCCTCCCTCTGAGGCTTAAAGGTAAAAGAAGAGGTAAAGGTCATCTCTTGACATGAATGTCTAGTTGTAACTGAGTGTAGGGGGTGGTGCACATCTCCGTTACTCCATCCTATGGAATCATGGGATTTGTAGTTTGTTCTGGCACCAGAGCTCTCTGACAGAGAAGTCTAAATGTCTCACAAAAGCTACAATTCCTAGAATCCCATAGCACTTAACCATGACAGTTAAAGTGATGTCAAACTGGATTATTTCTGCAGCGCAGATGCAGCCTAAATTGCTTTTGTTAAGTAATTTTGTTATACTTCATTACAAGAAAAAAGGGGAACATTATTACAGACAGCTATGTTAGCTGTGATTCCAGACCCTACTGGTATGTAGGCTGAGTTTCCCTCATCTGAAATGCTTTAAGACCAGAAGTGCTTTGGATTCCAGATTTGGAGATGGTGGTGGAGTTTTGGGTTTTTATTTAGTACCAGCATATATTTAATGAGAGACTTTGGAGATGAGACTGAAGTCTAAACAAAAAATTCATTTATGTTTCATATACACATTACATACATAGCCTGAAGGTAAGTTTATACACAATATTTTAAATAATTTTGTGCGTAAAACAAAGTTTGTGTACAAGGTGTCACCTATCTCAGCCAGGAAATGGTTTTGGATTTGGAGCATTTCAGACTTCAGAATTCCAGATACGGGAGAATCAACCTGCACAAACATAACCAGAGGTGAAAGGAGAGAGTGGAAGAGGGGTATTAATTCCACCACCCCTGATTTTTTTCTGAGCGCTGAGGGATTTACCTTCGAAGGGGGTTAAGGACATTTTCTCCAGAAAGGTTGACCACGCCGTCACAGGGAGGAAGCCCCAAACGGGAAAGTTCATCCTGGAGAATAGGGAAAGTGATGAAGGATAAGGCCTGACCCTATGTTTCAAAATCAGAGGCGATCAGGGTGTATTCAGGGTGGGAAAGAAGTGGATCCCTCTTAAACACTTCAAGCCTCTCCTGTCACTCAGATTTGGCCCAACCATTCCCAAGTTAGCCCTTTTCACCAACGAGCAATTTTGTCTTATAATAATGACAAATAAGATGTACGCATATTAAAACAACCTGCATTTAAAATCGACAATTTAAAAACCATCTGGATAAGCCTGCTAGAAGCCACTGGTCTTTAATGCTCTTTTAAATTCAGACAGTGTATTCAGCTATCAAATCTCTTCCGGCAGATTATTCCACAGTCTAAGGGCATCTTTAAAAAAGTCCTCTAGTTGACCATTGTCAACCTAGTTCTGGCTAACTGGAGTAAATATCACTTAATATTAACAAGGTTTTTGTGTACCAAGCTCTTCTGCTCAGGGGTGATCTCCAGTGACTTTTTTA
The DNA here is from genome assembly GCA_034509955.1 of Urosaurus nigricauda. NCBI lineage: Eukaryota > Metazoa > Chordata > Lepidosauria > Squamata > Phrynosomatidae > Urosaurus > Urosaurus nigricauda. Next base: position 8,151,323 of record JAOEGL010000006.1, read on the forward strand.
CTTCCCAGTGTATAAAAGGTCTATTTTGGGGATAAAACAGCCGTGTGTGTGTGTGTGTGTGTGTGGCAAAAGAGCCCTTCAAACTGACACAAGCATGGACTCTGTATGAAAGCTGAGTCCTCAGAATTCTCCTGGAAACTTTCCAGTTCATCCATCTGCATATTTTATTCCTTATTATTTGATTTATTGCTCTCAAAATTATTACATTTATATCCCACTTTTCCTCCTAGGAATTTAAAATGGCATACAAGATCCTTTTCCCAATTTCTGTCCTCACAATAACCCTGCGAGGTGGGTTAAGATGGAGAAAGTGGCCAGTCCATTGTCACCCAATGACCTTCAGGGCCAATGGAAGATTTGAGACCAGATCTCTTCTGGCCTAGGTCAACATTTAACTAAAACAATGCTGGCTCTCCCTTTTGTAAGCCCTACATGCCAAAATTCAAAGAAGAGTCTAATCTGCACTGCAGAAATAATGCATTTTGACACCAGTTGAACTGCCTTGGCTCAGTATTATGGAATTCTGGGATTTGTGGTTTGTTGTAGCACCAGAACTCTCTGACAGAGAAAGCTAAATATCTCACAAAACTACAAATCCCAGAATTCCACACAACTGAGTCATGGCACTTAAAGCAGTGTCAAACTGCATTATTTCTGCAGTGCAGATTAAACCAAGGATGCTTCACCCCACTCCACTTCTGCATGCCAATGAAATGCAATACATCATGCCATGAAATATATATATATATATATATATATATATCTGAGATCTGACATCACATAGTTAAGAATACTTAACTGCATATTATCTCTCCATCTAACTCCTGAAACCTGCCTTAACAGCTAGCTTGACACATCATCCTGCTGCACCCCAATGCCCAGCAGAACAGACCTTTGTGGCTCAGTGTGGCTGCTGGCTGCAGAGGTTTTTGGTGTCAACATTTGCAATTACAGCAATAGCGTCACCATCATAAAGAAGAATACAGAACAAATTACAAATGTGTAAGTCTTGCTTTTGCATGCATAACTGTTCAACAAGCTGTGGCCAATGCTAATTATGGCAATCTTCTAATTGCTTACAGATAGTCTTTGTATGGTTCAATCCACACTGCAGAAATAATCCAGTTTGAGTCAGCTTTAACTGCCCTTGCTCAGTGCTAGAGAATCTTGGTAACTGTAGTTTATTGTAGCAGCAGAGCTCCCTGACAGAGAAGGCTAAATATTTTAGAAAACTAGTCCCCAGAATTTCCTAGCATTGAGCTAGGCCAGTTAAAGCAATGTCAAACTGGCTTATTTCTGCAATGTGGATGGGAACTATGTTCCAAGTAGAGTCAAGCGTCAAGCCAAGGTTCATGTCACATACCCAGGTAATCCGTTTCTTTCCGGGACTGCGGGAAACCAGGGTGACTTCATGGCCTTGGTTCTTCAGCAACTGGGTTAAGGCTTTGCCAACAAATCCAGTCCCGCCACCTAGTGTAAATAGAGATTTGGAATTAATAAATAAAATTATGCATTCTTATTGGGTAATAAAACACACACAAAAAGGGGCTGGTATCTGAGGGTTGTGCTGGTGAATGATGAGATCTGCTGAGCAGACAATAAAACAAATGAATGTAGCAGTGAGCAGTGAAAATTACAGCCAACACTCCCCATTTGAAATAAAGGGACATTATTACCATTTTGGTTGGTTAAAAGTATGCTATTAGTGAGTGATTCCAGACTTCTCAGCTATAGCTGACATTCCACTGGTTTTTCCAGTCTGTGTTCCATTGCTCCATCACGACCACAGCAGAGAACGTTATGAAATATGTGCATTTGTGCACATGCTATCAAGTCACGTTTCGACTTATGGTGACCCATGAACTTTGCAGGGTTTTCTTAAGCAAGAAATACTCAGAGGTGGTTTGGCATCTTTTGCAGGGTGGCAGAATAGGTATGCCAGACCTTCGACTCTCTCAATTCTGACTTCAACTCCTCAATTTTTATACTGTCTGACCCCTTCATAAATGTCAAAGGGATATTAATTGTTGTTGTTGTGTGCCTTCCAGTCATTTCTGACTTATGACCCTAAGGTGAAGCTATCATAGGTTTTTCTTGGCAGATTACTTCAGAGGGTGGTTGTCATTGCCATCCTCTGAGGCTGGGAGAGTGTGACTTGCCCAAGGGCACCCAATAGGTTTACATGGCTGAGCCGGCAATTTGAACCCTAGTCTGCAGAGTATATTAACTGCTGTTGTTGTGTGCCTTCCAGTCATTTTGGACTTATGGAGCAAATGGCAGGGCGCTGAACCCTTGTGGTCTCTCCCAACTCCAGGATTTTCTTGGAAAGATTTGTTCAGAGAGGGCTTGCTTTTGCCTTTTGAGGGTGAGAGAGTGTGATCTGGTCAAGGTTACCCAGTGGGTTTTCATGGCTGAGCAGGGGTCGTAGCTTGCTGTGGCTCCAGAGCTCTCTGATAGGGAAAAGACTAAATATCTCACAAAATTACAAATCCCAGGATTCCACAGCACTGAGCCATGGCAGATAAAGTGGTGTCAAATGGCATTATTTCCCCTGCGCCGGCCACCTTGAGGCGGCTGGATATTATGAAAGGGAAGCAAGTAGCAAAAAGTTTCTTGCTCGTGTCTCAGTTTGCTGCAATCTATCAATGCTTACTTTGAAATAAATCTTTCAGTCTTCAAGGATTTTGATTTGAATTTTTTGTGGCAATAGGCTAAGACAGCAACATCCCTCTCAAAAGCTAATTATTCTGCAATTATTATTATTATTATTAAGCTTTATTTATAAAGCTCTGTAAGTTTGCACAGCGCTGTACATACAATTAGGTTAAAATAACAAAAATAGAAATAGAAGCTTCCCATAGGTGTACATTCTACCAAAAACTGGTTAAAAATTAATACATAGGTTAATATTAAAGCAATAAAATATAACAATACAGGTTAAAATAAGCGTGAACAAACAATCACGTAATGTCCGTTTTTGTGTTGTAATGTAATGTAACGTAATTCTTGTGTTATTTGTGCCCATATGCTAAAATAATTAGGCTGGCTTTGGTTACTCGGATGGGAAGTGAAAAGGAGGATAAGGACTTCAGGTAGCAAATTATCTTGGGTCAGCATATATAACGTTCACATATAATTTTATACATATGTGTGTATCTGTGTGTGTTGCCTGCAACTCAAAAAAAGGTTGCTGTCACTCAAAGGCTCAAGCAAATCTGCAGCACTGCCAATCCAATCTCAAAATGCTGTTTTGCAAAACAATTAATAATAATAGTGTGTTTATATTCCGCTTCTCCAAAGGATTGAAGAGGCTTACACTAAAAATATCCATAAAATACAATAACTGCGTGTTTCATTATATCCCAAGCCTTCCCTAACTCTTCCTATCCACAATAAAATACAATTAAATTATTGGACAATTGTTAAAACCGTTATTAAAACAGGGGAGAAGCAGTTAGGGCATTTGTCAAATGAATAAATGCAAGGATCTTAATTTTTATAGTAAGAATCTAAATCTAATCTTAATCAATAATAAGGACCTTAATCTTTATAATAATAATATGAAGAAGACAGCAACAACCCTCTCGGAAGCCAATACTTATGATGCAATTATTGTGTTGTTGTGTAACTATTTGAGGTCCCATATGTTATAATTATGTTATATTTAGTCTTATAAGTAGCTTTGGCTACTAAGATGAAAAGCCAAGGGGAGTAAGTACTTCAGGCAGCAAATTATCTTGGGTCAGCAACTCTGCTTTTTGGGGATTTTAGACTTTTTTTTTTCTTACCCAAAAAAATAAAATAAAAATAATGCAAAGCTATTTTACTTGCAAAGCAACAAAAAGCCCTTCCCATCAATGGGTAGCATTGCTCATTGGTTACAGGAGACAAACATAACACTGGTCCAAAAACCCACTGCAGAAACATAATCCAGTCTGAGACTGCTTTAACTGCTTTGGCTCAGGGCTAGGGAATCCTGGGAAATGTAGTTTATTGTGGCATTAGAGCTCTCTCTCTCTCTCTGACAGAGAAGGCTCAAGGTCTCACAAAACTATGGTTTCCAGGTTTCCTTAGCATTGAGCCAGGGCAGTTAAAGCTGTCTCAAACTGGGTTATTTCTGCAGTGTGTTTTGGACAGCTAAGTCACTCACCTACTAACACCCTCATGGTTAGGAAAGCTGGCCAATTGCGCATGCGCACTGAGGCCTTTACTCCTCCTCTCCACAAAAAACATAGAGATTTAAGAGGGATGGGGTTATTATTATTATTAACAAAGATTCTCTCAAGGAAGAGAATGGTCTCAGGTTGCATCCACAGTGGAGAAATAACCCGGTTTGGCACCGCTTTAAGTGCCCTGGCTCAAGGCTATGGAATTCTGGGAGTTGGAGTTTGTTGTGGGGCCCCTTTGGGGCCCCACAACAAACTCCAACTCCCAGAATTCCATAGCCTTGAGCCAGGGCACTTAAAGCGGTGCCAAACCGGGTTATTTCTCCATTGTGGACGCAGCCTCCTCAGTTTCTCTTTCCCTGGCTGCATCTGCACTGCAGAAATAATCCAGTTTGAGACCGCTTTAACTGCCCTGGCTCAGTGCTAGGGAATCCTGGGGAATGTAGTTTATTGTGAGGCATTTTAGCCTTCTCTGTCAGAGAGAGCTCTAGTGCCACAATAAACTACAGTTCCCAGAATCCCCTAGCCCTGAGCCAAGGAAGTTAAAGCAGTCTCAAACTGGATTATTTCTGCAGTGTGGGTCCAGAACACACTGCAGAAATATAATCCAGTTTGAGACTGCTTTAACTGCCCTGGCTCAGGGCTAGGGGATTCTGGGAACTGTAGTTTATTTTGGTGCTAAAGCTCAGGCTACAATGTCTCACCAAACTACAGTTCCCAGAATTCCCTAGCATTGAGCCAGTGCAGTTAAAGCTGTCTCAAAGTGGGTTATTTCTGCAGTGTGTTTTTTGGAATACAGTTGTATGGCTCTCTCAAAGTCATACATAAACATCTCTATACTTTTAAGTCTTAAAAACCCAAAGGTCTAGGTGCAGTGACATCACCGGAAACGGGAAGCAGTGGGCGGAAGTGACCTCAGAGGAGGGAGGAGGAATCCCAAAAGAGAGGTAAGAGGTGATCCTTGGTGGATCTTTATAATGATGATGATTCCTAAATCCCTATGTGGCCCATGCAGCTGCCTGCCCTTTATTTCATTTATTTATGCCATAAATAAATAAGGTGCATCCACACTGTAGAAATAACTCAGTTTGACACCACTACCATGGCTCCATCCTAAGCCTGGGATGTGTAGTATATTACAAGGCATTTATTGTTATAGACATTCAGGAATTTTGTTGGTTTTGTATAAGTAAAGACTACAGCGAAATGTAGTTTTCTTTTTTATATAAATAAATGTAGAAAACTCAAAAAAGAAAGAAAGAAAATATCTCCCCCCCCCCCAAAAAAAAGGTATCAATTCCTAATAATAGCAAACCTTGATTTTTCCATTTTATATAAGGGACACCATTTCACAATGCCATTGTATTTAATGGGACCTGAGCATCCATGGATTTTATTATCCATTGGGGGTCCTGGAATGAACCCCCAGCGGATACCAAGGGTCCACTGTATTGTTGTTGTTGTTGTTATATTTATTTATTTGTATCCCACTCTTTCCTCAGAGCTGTTCACAACATTGAAAGAACAATACAATGAAAAACATAGAAAAGTGATACACTGAAATAGAAATTGTTACCATACTAAAACAGATTGCTTATTAAAAGAATAAAATACAGTTGAAAAATTTAAATGGTTTAAAACTATAATTGAAATGAAACTATCGGTGGGAAATAATGTGAAGGCACACAACAACAAGAAGTAGATGCATCCATAGTTGTAGTCTCAGGATTATTGTCTGGTCTCTGAATCTGGCTCCGAGTCTCCAAAGGCAGCCATAGTTTTCAGACCAAATTTGCAAATTTACATGAGCCATTTTCAAGTGAGGGACAGGAATGCACATTCTCTAGTTTTCCAGGACTGGACTCCAAGCAAGAGGGAAGGCCTGGGTAAGGGAAAGATAGTTTAGGGGCCCCACTAAGTGACTTGGGGAAAGTCACACTCTCTCTGCCTCAGAGGAGGGCAATGGCACACCCCTTCAGAGCAAATCTTGCCAAGCAAACTCTGTGATAGGATTACCGTAAGTCGGAAATGTAATGAAGCCTGGAGCATGTCCAAAGGAAGGCGACTAAAATGCAAAGGGTCTGGTAACAATACCTTATGAGGAACAACTTAGGGAACTGAGTATGTTTAACCTGGAGAAGAGACAGTTAAGGGGTGATATGATAGCCCTGTTTAAGTATTTGAAGGAATGTCATATTGAGGAGGGAGCAAGCTTGTTTTCTGCTGCTCCAGAGAGTAGGACCGGGAACAATGGATGCAAGCTACAGGAAAAGAGATTCCAGCTCAACATTAGGAGGAACTTCCTGACAGTAAGAACTGTTTGACAGTGGAACACACTGCCTTGGAGAGTGGTGGCGTCTCCTTTGGAGGTTTTTAAACATAGGCTGGATGGCCATCTGTTGCAGGTGCTTTGATTGTGAGTTCCTGCATGGCAGGGGGTTGGACTGGATAGCCCTTGTGGTCTCTTCCAACTCTATGATTTTATGAGCAACAGATCAAAATTCTCTGAAGGCACTAGATGCTGTCTGATGTTCTTATCAAGGGACTGTTTGTACATCTTTTGCAGGGAACAATGAGCACTCCAGGAGGATTGGTGACCAATCGTGGACGGCGTTTCAAATGGGCCATTGAGTTGAGTGGTCCAGGCAGTGGAAGTAGGTATGCATCTACAGTGTCCACAAGTGATCTCCCTGTGTAAGCGGATGGCTGGATCCTTGGCAGGTATGCATTTTTAACAGAAGTGTCATCCCTCTGATTTCTTGCCAGAGGCCGGAGTGACCGGAGCAGTGGTCAGGGGGACACTCTCTATCCTATAGGCTACTCAGACAAGCAGGTACCAGATACCAGCGTCCAGGAGACAGATCGTATCCTGGTGGAAAAGGTAGTGTACTGCAGGAATGGGGGGCTGTTGGATTCTTCTGTGGTTGAGTGGGAACGTGGAATCAGGAAACCACTGTGGCCTCCTTGGGTGTAGAATTTACCTCTTTGAGTTATACCTTTTTCTTTTTTACCCATAACCTTTTTCTAGCGCTGCTGGGATATTGCCCTGGGTCCCCTGAAGCAAATCCCTATGAATCTGTTCATCATGTACATGGCAGGCAATACAATCTCCATTTTCCCCACCATGATGGTCTGTATGATGGCCTGGAGGCCCATCCAAGCACTCATGTCCATCTCTGCTAGTAAGTGCATTTGTTTATCTCTGCCCCTGCCATCCCCTTGTTAGTATGCTTTTATCTTACTGTGCCCTATTTTTTTGCTTTATAAGATTACACTCGGCTTCATCCCACTTGGAGAGACCTTGTAGCACCTTTGAGACTAGTCTTGCAAAAGAAGTTGTAGCATTAGCTTTTGTAAACTTAAATTTACTTCCTTAGATGCAGAGTTATCCAGGCACGTACCCTGGCTTACTGTAAGCTGAAGCTTACTTTCCTTGTCCTTTATTAGTAATATCTATGCTATTTTCTGTACCTATTGGCAGCAAAAAAGCATAGGCAGGATAACTCACTCAAAAAACCTGCATGGCATAGTGAGTAGAACTCACATCTTTTTGCCCTTAAAATCATTCTGAGATCTTACACATATCTTCAACCCAATCTCATACTGCACAGCTGCTGTGATCGCAAAAAGGTGTACAGTATTCCCATACCTCATTGTGAGCACATTTCAAGAACAACATGGATTGCATCTAGGTTTGGAGAGTTTATAAGCAGGATGCTTTAAGTGAAGTGCTGACCAGTAGTTCTTTTAATATAAATAATTACTGTTGAATTATCCACTGACTTTCCTTAGTAGTACTGCTGGAGCCCACATGTTGTTCACTGAACAGGTTATACTCATGCGCCCCCAGCAGAAAGGTCTGCTTTGCCATCCTTCAATTTCTTACACTATTAGCATGAAAGGAAGCTCTTTTGTAATTCAACCAAAAAAGGTATGCTCATTTCAAAACACTTAAGTTTCCAAATTCAGAAATGGCACTGTGTGGAATGTGTCCTACATCTCCATCCATTCTGCCACTTGATTGTTGTGCTATTCTCTCTACAGCCTTCAAATTACTGGAGAGTTCAAGCCAAAAGTTCCTTCAGGGTCTGGTGTATTTAATTGGAAACCTCTTAGGGTTGGCTTTGGCTGTTTACAAGTGCCAGTCAATGGGATTATTGCCAACACATGCTTCTGACTGGCTGGCTTTTATTGAACCACCTGAGGTGAGTATGAGGATTTGGGGGTTTCAAGAGGAATACTGGCTTAAGAGTGAATTTGTAGGGAAGAGATTCATCTTCCTTTCTCACCTGGGGACATGTGTTAACTCCTTGTTTGTCTGCCTTAACGTTATTTCTGACTTAGGGCAACCTTATTGTGAGGTTTTCTTGCCAGAATTTGTTCAGGGGGGGATTGCAACCTTGATTCCTAGAAGAAAGCCAAGCAGGGTGGAAAGATGACCCAATATTTGTTTCCTTCAGTGAGAGTTGCAGTCCTCTTTGAATTTTCAACTCCATGAAAGCTAAAGTAATTTAACAAAAGCACACAAATGAATGTTTATATTATCTTGTTTGGTTTTTGTTGTTGTTGTTTGGGACCCTAGTTTTAAGAATAGCTTAACTATGAAAATGTGTGCTGAGGTTCACAGCTCACATTCCCTTTCTTCTTTTCACATTCAGCGCATGGAATTCACAGGTGGGGGTCTTGTGCTATGACCCAACCCAATGCCAGAAACCAAGTGCTACATTAGAAGTCTGGGTCACAGGATGTTCTTCTCTCACTCAACGGGATTCCCTCATAAAGCTGCTGATTCTTAAGTGAACACTGCTGTTCTATGGAACATGAGATGAAAAATGCAGAGACAAAAAGAACAAAAAGCAAAGGACTGATATGCTGCATGGGCAGAGGTAGAAGGCTCACTCTTGACAGGTTTTTACCTTTCCCCTTCTGTTTAAAGCAGAATAAAATTGCTAACACAAACCTCTTTGCCTAGCTTTCCTAGAATGGCTACCATGTCTACCAATGAATAACCTAGCTTTTGTTTCCTTTTTATATAACTTATGTTTGCTATAGTCATGCAAACATTTATCTGGATCCTATCTATACAGGCTCCCCCTCCCCCTTTTTTTTAAAGGTTCTGAAATATTCGACTCCAAATATGATGATGATGATGATAAATTTTATTTATAGCCCGCTTCTCTGTCCAGGCTAGAAGAACTATAGGCATGCTGAAGTTTGCTCTTATAGTGTCTTGAAGAATTGTCTTTTGTCTTGCAGATGAAAGCAATTAGAAATTAATTCAAAATAAGAGTGTGCACACACAGAGCAAGGGCTATTCAATGCATTTATGTCCTTGGCTTGATTTTTCAAGGGGTATGACCAAACACTACAGGATCAAAGCCTAGTCTGCAGTGGCTGATTCACCCACATCCAACACTCCCTTGTGAGTAGGAACCAGACCACTACATTATCCTGCTTATGCTGGCAATTTACTCTAAAGCAGGGGGATGGCCCACTCCAGAATCTGGAGAGCCACAGTACACCCTTGTCACTGTTTTAGATGATCCATATGTGAGTTGCCATTCCTGGTCACCTTTTGTGCCCAATAAGGGGGATGATTGTACCTTTGGTGTGGAGATTGAAGGGGACTGAAATAGTTGCAGATATTGAAAGTGGTTTTGTTTGTTTGTTTTTTTGCTGAGGTTAGAGGGGGCTGCTGAAGGTTCCCATGAAGCTCCCAAGGGCTGCAAGAATCCCAACCCAGTTATAAGCTAAGGTGGGAAATTTGAAGTCTTCCAAGTGACATTAGAGTGCAGCTCTCAGCAGTGCAACCTACTGTAGCCATCTTTAAGATACAATAGGAGTTTCAGACCAATAGTGTCTGGAAACCACATGTTATATCCCCATGCTGTCAAATATGGGCATATACTTTTCAATTAACAGTCATGAAGATAATGAAAATAATTAACTTGTATGACAGTTGAATGGCCCTGTGACCTTACAGAATGACAAAGAGGCAAAACTATATATAAAATGTTTATTCTTTACATAATTCAGGAAGCAAAAAACAAAAACAAAACTTGATGCTATGTAAACAAGGTCACACCCCCAATAAATTAAGGTCTCTCCCAAAAGAAAAAGATGAGGAAAAGTATGTGAAATTCCCTTTAAAAATAAGACAGGAGAGGCTAGAGATGCATCTGCTTTAAGGCTATCTCAAGGGAGTGGTCCCTGTATACTATTTGTGAGCAAGGGAATGGGCAGATTTAGACATCCATCATTGAAACAGAAAGGGACAATATGGACAACACCTTTTCTCCGTGTTTGCTTTTGTCAGGATAGGAAGGACTCATTCTCAACACACACACAAATCAAGTTGTGGAGCCTCATCACTGAGACACTTAATAATTCAGTATAGAAAGAGTTGCTTCCCTCTTACCCAATTTTTGGGATGGGGTAGCTTTTCAGGAGCACAAAGACAATTAAGCAAGTCAGAAGATACTGCTGTTTACCTCCCCTTCAAAGTTAGGAAAGAGGTACTTTCCTGCTCACCATAACCATTAGATAGTACAGCTTCTTCTGCTCATCAGTCATTTTATAGAATATCTGCAAACACTGGGAAAAACAGACTCTTAGCTTCTTTGCCTAGAAGGGGGAAAAGGACTGGGAGGACAGTTCCTTCACCAGTATATCACTTCTACCCTGGCTTAATGAATCAACCATTCACCACCATCATGCCTTAACAAGCAGTGAACTGGGAATACAGCATTCCATAAAGGTCTAGGATAGTGGATAAGTACTCAGGAAGTCAGCTCCATCTTTCTAAATGCCCCTCTCTTTGTGTTGAGGGAAAGATAGCAGAAAGACTTTGGCACTGACCAAAAGAGAATGGCACAATGGAGGCTGCATCTCTCCCTACATCTCCCTTTCTCTTTTCTGTCTCTTAATCGACAGTGGCATGTAGTTGTTCATCCAGATGAAATATTCTGTTGCCTTATTCTTGTTTAGCGGAGAGTTCCAGCAGCAACTAGAAGATCAAAGCAGTGAGTTTCTCCCTGCTCTTTTCCTCCTTTTACCCCCAGCAAAATTAGTACTTGACTCACTAGCTCCTATATTTCTTGGCAAGAGACTGAACATCTCCCACTCAAGTCTAAAAGCTTACATAGTTCCTAGCATGTACCTTTAACCTTATGGAAGGATAGTGGGAAATGTTAACATTCCCTCCTCCAAAAGGAGAAAAATCACCTTATCTTAAGAACCCCCCAATTGCCACTGGAAAAGAAAGCGGAGGAGGTGTGGCACTGCTAGCTGCTCTTCTTGGGAGATCAAGTAGCAGGTGGTAACAGGCAGGAAGCAGATGTCAATTTGACAGAACCATGTCCATCAGGAGGAAGACCTCCCATGCCTCTAGGAATAGATGGTGATAACTTCACTGCCACCACCTCGCACAAGCAGTACTCGCTCCAACCCCTCTGTGAGGACCTCCAGGAATTCCATATCTAGATAGAGGAGAGTCAAGGAAGCAGACATGCAAAAGCATCCAGATACCACATCTAATCCCTCTTGTGCCCCACTGTAAGATGAAAAGAATACTTTTTCTGGGTCATAATTCCTAGAATCTGCCAAGCAGCATAGCCAAAGTTTCCAAGGTCTGAATAAAAGAAACCTTTCCAGTCAAGGATACAGTTCTCATCACCCTCAGGATTGCGTGGTGGACCTGGCATGTTGAGTAGCACCAGCTTAGCCTCATGGGACTTGTTGACGATAACCTCATTGAGCTTGACAGCTGTGTGCATGCGTCGTACATTGGATTGATCCCTGGATGGGAAAAGACAGATTAACGCCAAAATCTAACACATACATATGGAGATATAAACAGAAAACCAGTAATAGTTACGAGGGAGCAACAAAGAAGTTTCTTACAATTCCCACTATGGTTGAGGGAAGAAAATGGTGCCACAAAACAGAATTGTGCTGCTGGGGGACACGATCATTTCTGTATCACTATCAAAGAGGAACCCATAGGAAGCAAGAAATCTTGGGAAAGAGTTAAGTAAAGAGGCCTGAGATATCAAACATTCCTTACGGGCGCATGTTTAAGAGATCTTGGAAACCCTCCAGTGTCTTCTGTTTCTGTCCACGGTTTGCCATGTACTTGTCCTTGGTCCATGTCATGTGCACCTTCTCCTGGTAAGTCTCAGTCTCCTCATCATCATCTGAGCCAATACTGGTCAGCCGCAACATAGAATTCCTGTCTTTCACAAGCTGAGCCTGTGAGAACGTTATTAGGTAAAGCAGTAAAGAAGCATCCAGAAACTGGTGAATTTTTTTCAACCTGTTCCCTCCCTCCATGTCTCAGAAAAACTTACTTCTCGATCTCGCTCTGTCTTAGACAGACGCATTTGCCGCAGCATCTGACAGCGCTGCTCCATCATCAGGGTACGCTCATACGTATAGGCAGAGATGTCACTGTCATGCTGCCAGAAATAAGAAAAAAGGAGGGCTTGAACCAGACTATACCCAGCCCACTTCTAGCTACATCTAACAGACTATATCATTCCCACATGTCTCTCTAGTTTACCTAATGACATATCTGAATGCATAGCGGATTTATATTGCTACAAACATGCATTGAAAACAGAATCAAGCAACTTCTTTGAAAGGTAGGAAACATGCAAAAACAAAGATCAAAGTGACTAATTATCTTGGCTATGGAAGGAGAAAAAATCAGCTTACAATTTGTGGGAATGTTAACAAAGCAAGGTATTTCATTATGGTATTTGGAGTTTACCGACAGAATTCTGAGATTCAGGACTGAATGAGATGGGAGATGCCCTCTCGCACCTTGGCAGCCACTGTAATCTACACCTTGTTCTGTATCCACCAATTGATTTCCTGCTCTCATTTGCCTAGCATCAAGCTAAGTTGTTGACTGGGGGGCAGGGGGCCCCTACAGTGTCTCCAACCAATCCTTGTTCCCGCCTGTGTCTCACCATTTCTACCACTTCCACTTCTGCCTCAATGCGGAGATGATACAGGAATGTTGCCAAATCCTTCTTCATCTGGATGCTGTTGTCCTCCAGCTGGGCCACTGTAAAGATGCGGATTTTGCATTTACGCCACACCTTGGAAGTGGAAAAGGGAGAATCAGTCAGCATCCCCTTTGCCAGTTTTAATTTCCCCACTACTTCCCTTCCAAAATAATGTCTCCCATAAGGACCTTATGCTGCTTCAGAAGGAAAGGAAGTAACATCAGCATTCCACCATCATGCACAATCCACCAGACATCAATGTTCCCCTCAGTGAAAGGCTCCATGTTGCTGGGGAAGAAGGCCACATTCTTTGCCACAAGCAAGGCTAGGTGGGCAGCTGTAGTTACCCGGACAGTGCCTGAAAAGCAGAAATATAAAGTCATGAAGAAGAGTTCACCTGGCTGTGGTCAACCACCCCCTTGCCTTTAACACCCACTGCCATACCAATAAAGTTCTTCCAAGAACGGGCATCCTCGCTCTGGCGCCAGGCGTTGGGCCAGCCCATCACTACAGTGTTGTGCTTCATACCACCCAGCCCACAGGACTGAATGAGGTGGGAGATGCCCTCTCGCACCTTGGCAGCCACTACAATCTGGCAGAAGCCTTTCACTCGTTCTGTCTCCATCAGATGCTTAATGGTCTGAAACAACATACAGAAGGGTGCTAGAAGGTGTTAACATGAAAAGAACTCAGTATCCCAGCCTAGGGAAGGCTTTTTCAGAGTGAAATCTGGTGAAGACGACACATAATATTTGTCTTTCAAGTATACTATAGGCATGGTTGTATCAATAGGAGCATTCTTTAAAATAACACAATTGGTAGGTTTTGTGGCAGTAGACAACAGAACTGAGATTCAGCTCAGGTAAACATGACACATCAATATATTTGAATATCTTTCTTTCTTCTTTTTAAAAGAAAGTAAACAGCCCATGAACAAGATACCCCTCATAGATGCTTTCCATCTTAAATGAAAGAAAGAAACTGAGGTGCAGACTGAATCCATATGTCCTGCAGCCTGGCTGTTTGTAATCAAGGCTAAAATCATCCATTCCTTTACAAGCAGATTTGGGTGTGGTCTGACCATATTTATAGCTAGGACAGAAGAACCCACTTAAGGCCAAACCAGACACAAGCATGCTTAATAAACATGACAGTTGATTCAGCTAGAATGGTAACCTTTAAAAAGGAAAATAGTATAGACTGGGGAGGGGGGCAATAAACCCTGTGTCCTTCCCCACCGTACCTCTCTACTGCTGTAAGATATTTTTTACTAGCCCATTTATAATGCTAGAAGAAAATTAGACTAGGGAAAACAGCTTAAAGTGACTAGTGATTGAATCACTGCTTGAACTATAGGTTTATATCTTCAACCACTGTCTGCACAACTTTGATTACTGATTAAATTTTCTGACCCCCACTCCTCCTTTAAAAAAGGTGTGCATGCCTGCTCTGGCCTTTAGTTGGTCATATTCCAGGGTCTGTTCCAGCAGCTAGTGCTAGGACTTCCAAATCTGAGCACAACTTAGAGGAAGAACTCCCACTTTGCATAAAAAAGGCTCATATACCAGGATCTCCAGTTCAATGCATTTCAGGTACCTAAGCGTGAAAGTCCAAGATTTCTAAAGTTTGATTCCCATATTTTTTCAGTATCCTGACCAGTGGAGAATTGTATTTTATGCCTGAATAACCACAGCTAGCACCTATGCATTTGAGACTAGGAGGCAGGGCTTCCAAGCCTGATGATTTGGATGCAATATAACATTGGGGCTTAAACCTTCTTACTTAAGCAATAAAGTCCATTAAGTTGAAATGGGCTTGGGCAGAGGTTCACCTGCTCAGCTGCCAGTGCCTCACTGTAGCACTCCAGGAAGTTGCCCACCATGACAGAACCTACAATCGTGAGGCCCTTGCCAGCTTTCAGCTGGGAAGCAAAGGTGAGCAGGCGTGGATGCTTCACATGTAGGTCCTCATCCAGCTTCAGCAGCACCAGCAGTTGTGGCCTAGGAAGAAAAGGATGCCCAGGATGCACATATGAAGGTGAAGTAGCAGGATGAGTTCAGGCTGTTACACAGAGGCACATATTCATAAACACAAATGGAGCAGCTGTTAGCGCAACACACATACATATGCATTGATATAGACACAGACACATACACATGCACAAGTTTCTGTCTCATATACCCCACAATGAGGTGGCCGAGTCAAAAAGCAGCATGTTTTTTCCCTACCTCCAGTTCTTGGTGTGGGGTGGCCCTTCCTCAAGGCGCAGCAAGGCAAAGCGGGCTGCGCTCAGGGACAGGCCACGGATTCCGTCTCCCCACTCCTTCTCAGCCCTGGGGGGGATGCACAAACTGTTCAGCCAAACGAGGAACTTAGGAGAGCAAGACACCCAATGCTCCTCCTTTCCAGAATTCATTGCAGTGGAGGGAAGATAAATGGGCTAGGGCAATCATGCACACAATCACCTCTGTGGAAGAGGCATTATGATCTCCACTCTCATCACCACTTGGTTCTAAATCACTCATCCTTCACAGAAAGGGATGCAAACAAACTTGGTTTAAAATCTCTGTCCCATGATAAGCATGGCAGTTTTTACAGTGGGGACAGCAGAAACCCTGACCCTGATTATTCTGTAACTAAAGAGGCAGGTCCCATTAATTTTGGCTGTAACTATCTATTCCTAGGAGTTAAATACAGAATCCAAAGGCTGAGATTCAGAAACCCACTTTCACCTTCCAATTTTGGCAAGTGTGCAAAAGGTTTAATGGGACAGAAAAACCAAGGACTCTGTACATTCCCCACTACAAACTGGGCGAGTGAGTACAGTGACAAGGAATGCTCCTTTCTTGAGGGAGAGAAGGTTGCCTAAAGGGGGGGGGGGATCTAGACCCCAGAGCCCCACAACATTACAAGAACTTACCCATGGTACTCAATATATTTGTAGATCATTCCAGCTATCACCATAGCGACAATGGCATAATACCATGAGGAAATGAACATGAGTGCCACACAGATACTCATGCCCATGAAGGAGAGTGCCCTGCATAGAGAGAAAGAGGATGCATACAATCCATGGTCTATTAGAAAGCCAGCAGAGCTATAGTTTTTGTTTCTGCTGTTTAAATGTATGGTGAGATTTTTAGAATGATGAAATATTGAGTCCTGCCCAAAATTATCGCACCTCAGTTCCCCAAATGACGCTCTAATCTGCAGACCCTATTCTTTTGGTACAGCTGGGTAAAATACTTGTGAGTCTACATCCCATCACCTCCCCATATAAGCACCCATCAATGATCTTCCCGCTCTCAGGTACTGCAGCATTCTTACCAGTGATAGTACCGAAAGCGTGGTCTCCAGTTAGGGGTACGCAGTAGAGTTTGTAAGGCGCAGGCCAGGTTGACAAAGAGGTAACACATCAGGAAGAACCTAGAAGAGAAAAGCAAGTGGAGTCAGCAGTGCCATTATCCTAGGAACCCTATCCCATGTATAGCACTCACTATATATAGCACTCACATGGAAAGGATGGGGGCAACCATATCCAAAGAGGCAATAAGGATCCCTAATTCTGCAATGCCTGCTGTCAAGAGCAAAGCCCATGTGGGCTCTCCATTGGCTTTTCCATGGCCAAATACCTAGAGTGTGTAAGAGAGAGAGAGATCACATAGGTCATCCTTAGAAACCAGCTGCTCAGAACAAAATGTGCTTTTAGTGTGTGGCAAGGCAATATAAGGGTGTTGCTCCTACCCGCAGAAAGGGTATAATGTTGTCCTTAGCTATGGCCTGCAACAGTCGAGGGGCACCAGTGAGGCTCTGCAACCCAGCTCCACATGTGGAGAAGAATGAACCAATGACGATGACCCAAGGAGAGGGCCAGGACAGTGTCCCCACTACCAGGTTCCCCTTCACTGAGTCACCAAACCTATTTAATGGAAAAAAAACAGTAACACCATCAGTTGCCTACCTAAGGTGGAAGAATGCAGGTATCCAGTTAAAATAAAAACTCCAATTGACAGAAAATTCAAAAGACACAGTGATGGGTCCAAACTAAGCTTGTTGCACTTATATCTAGCTGAATTCAATAGGAATAACTGCAACTAGTAGGAAAAGAGGGAGACCACATTACAGATGGATAGTGTCAATCAATGCAGCCATGGCTCAGTCTGCAAAACCTGAGCAGGACTGTTGATGACAGGATGACTTGGAGGTCTCTCATTCATAAGAACCTGACTGCAGTTAGAAAGAACAAATGTTACTGTGTCATTTTATATATTTCTACATGTGAGTGTGTTCCATGGGACTTATTCCCAGATAAGCAGAAAGAGCATTTTAGTCTTAGCTTGAATCCAGCCCACAGAAAGGAAGCAAGAGAAAAAAATAACAGCAAATATCCCAATGTAAAACAGGACAAAGATATAAGTAGGTGAAGAATGCATGCCAACAATTCCAGATTCATATCCTAAAAGACAGCTCCATTTTAAATCTATACAATCTAATATTGGTATCCAGAATAACATTACACAAATTATTTATATTTGAGGATTGTACTATTAGAGAAACATAGGGCACAACTACTTACTTGTCTCTCAGTACAACACCTTCCACACAAGCTCCAAACAACACTACATTGCTAAGATCTGGAGTGGCAAACCGTCAAGGAGCAGTAAATTATTTATATCCATTATAATTTAAATGACCTTTACATGCATAGGATGCCCTTGGTATTATCTTTCCCTTGCTTATTGACTGTGTTGCCTTGCTTTGCCATGAAGGATACACACAAAAGAAGTGGTGAGAATGGCCAAAATGGTTCCAATGGGAATAGATTTTTGGGCATCCTTTAGATCCCCAGAACGATTTGATCCAGCCATGATTCCTGTGAAGACAAACCAAAGAACCCATGTATAGGAGAATACTTGGGTGACTCATCATTGATAGATGAAGACAGTAATGGTGATACCTGTGAATTCTGCACTACATTCATAAAGCAACAATTTGGGAAAACAAGAAAATCAAATCCTATGACTAAAAGATGCACGATCCCTCACCTAAGCCTTTCTAAAGAGGATGCATTACTCTGATTTCGGTTAAAAACCTGCTGATCTTATGGCAAGCAACAGAGAGAAGGACCTTGACACTGTGTATCAGACTAGACAGTTACAGGGGAGCAGCAACAACAGGATAATGGCAACAAATCGACATCTAATCCCGTTCACAGCTTCAGGAAGTATTAAGCCTCATTCCCCCATGACAAGAGACTGGACTTTGCTGAAAACCACAGTGGTCTATAAAAGAGATGGGCTCAGAAGAAAAGCCTCTTGGATTCAGTGCCAGCTGCCTACTTTTCTGGTGACCTGGAGATATCTGAACAATGCGCAGAAGCAACATAGCTCTTACCAGTGACTGAGGGGAAAAAGATGCCCACAAGAAGGGTAAAAGAAGTGGTGATATCAGCCAGCACGTACTGCTGATTGAGGGCTCCGCCAGCATCAACTGAGTGCAATGATGGTTTCTCAATGATCTCTCCTTTCATCAGATAGCTGCTCCAAAGATTCTCTGCAATTATTATTGTTATCACAATCAGCAACAACCACAACATCAACATTCTTCTCTTTCTTTGGCATGGGAGGGCCAAATAACATGGAGAAAATGGTTTCAGGGGAGAAAATTGATCTCTGGTTGGGGAGGGGGAGTCACAAAAACAGTCCTAGAGGCCCACATGTGGCCTTTGAACCATGTTTGTCCACCCCACTTTAAGTGCTTTAAGTCCACTCCATCACACTGGTTCTCAAAAGAGATTATTGCTGCTATTTTCAACCTTGAGACCCACATATGATGCAGGCCGGGCCAGTGACATGACCCTTTGTGCATTCATATTCCAGTGGAAAGCCTTCTCTCCATCCCCTACCCAGCATGGAAAGAGAAATCTGTATGAGGATCACCAGGGGAGGAGGTGAAGGGAAGCCCCTCCATTCCATTCCCCATAGATCATTGCATGGAGTTTTTTTTTTGGTTCCTGCTAGTAGACACAAGGAAAGAACAACCTGTAGGAAATTCATTGAAAAATCATTCAGCAGTAATGGAGGCACTGCCTTTGATGCTTTAGAGGTTATTCACTATAGGACACTTCTTGGACCACACACAATGGGAAAAAGCAATGCGCTGTTGACAGGGAAGAAAAAGAGGCTTTCCTCACCAGCGATAATGCCACTAGCCAATCCTGGGATGCCCTGGATAACAGTAACGTTGTTGTGTAGAAAATAATCATCACAGGAGGCATTGAGGCGTTTGGTGGAATTACAGAAGAACTCCCACAGGCGAGTGTGTACCGTGGCATTGTCATGCTCCTCAATCTTAGCACATCTGTCAATCTGGTGTTGGGATAGGGAACGGTTCCCCAGCATGCACACACTAAATGGAGTGGAGATACAGAAAAATAAGCAGAACAGACTTTACCAGTGCCATGTCTCACAAGTACATAAACCAGTTTCAGAGTCCTGACTCTATCCTAAGGGAACTGAAACTCCTAATTGTCCTGAGAGCTGTGTAGTCTTCCAAAATTGCCAAAAAAGATTCCTTGCACAAAACAGGGAATCGAAAACAACATGGCAGATCTGGATTTCTCCAGCATTATCTGCTAGGAGCCACAACCTTCAGATTAATTTAAAGAGAACATGAGATTAGCCACCTCCAAGCATACTAGTGACCTACGGGAAATTGGGAGGTGCAAAGGAGGACTTGATGGCACCAGCATAGATGGCGAGGATGGAGACGATGACACAGGCGAGAAAGAGAGAGGCGAACTTGTTCACGTAACGCACGCCTACAAACACCACCAGCACCATAACCACCAGAAAGGCTGAGCCATACACCCGCATGTTGTTCAACAAAGCTGCAGACTCCTTCAGTGGATCCTTACTATGGAAGATTGCTGCCTCAGGAGCAATGTACATCTGAGAGAAGGGGAGAAAAAGACACATCATTTTGGGGAAAGGCAGCAGCTGTAGGTAATGCAAATTATCTTTTGCCTCTCAGGTGTGGGGCCAGTTAAGTAGCATTCTCTGAGGTGAAAGAATGCTTTATAATTATCTTACAGCATGCTGAATTCTTACCAGGAAAATTTCTATGGCCCCCAAGATATACATTGCAGCTGCAAAGGTGGTGCCCAGATAAAAGCAGAGTCCCACAGCACCTCCAAATTCAGGCCCCAGTGCTCGTGAAATCATGAAGTACGATCCCCCAGCTACAGAGAGAAAACAAAGAAGAAGATTCCAGATGGAAAGAGCTGGTGCAGGTGGGTTAAGATAGTAATTTTACTATTTTCACTTCAAAACCACCTTAATCCTGGTGTAGTAGAATGCATTTATTTTACAGTGTAAATTCACCACAAGAGCCTCCACATGATTTACAGTAAACACACAAATACAAACACACCAAGAAAATAAAATCAATGGACATCGAGACAAAAGAGAGTTTGTCAAAGGCTATTTGTAAACATATCAAATACCATCAAAAGTCATTAAAAACCTGAGAATAGAATGGACGTGGCCTGAAACCTAGAACAATAGTGGTATGCTTAGAGAAAGAGTGCCTTAAGCAGGGCACTGCCAAAGGAAAATCCTTCCCCGGTAGGTACTACCTTAACTTCAGAGGGTCCTCAAAATGATCACATCTGGTTGACAGTGGTTGTTTAATATTAGATACTAACTTTTTGCTCTCTCAACCCAAGGGAGGTAATGGTTGTTTAATATTAGATACTCACCAGGCACAACTCCATTGGTGGCAATGGCACTCATGGAGATAGCTGTCAGCAGTGTCTGTAAAGGAAACAATAAATTGACAGCAAGGGGATTTAGATGACAAATAGATGAAAAATTTGCTTTGCCTATTTTTATCATTGTGTGATGAGACTACAAAAAAAAGGCTGATGAACTTGTTTTATCATTTACAGATACTATTTAAAAATTCTGTTTTCCATTCTAGCCAGTTTCTCATAAAAGTAAGTTAATGTGGTGTGCATCTTCATTTTGTTTCCTAGCTGATATTGCTATGGGCAATTGCGATGCCAAGGTGGAAGTGCT
Source organism: Urosaurus nigricauda (assembly GCA_034509955.1). Lineage (NCBI taxonomy): Eukaryota > Metazoa > Chordata > Lepidosauria > Squamata > Phrynosomatidae > Urosaurus > Urosaurus nigricauda. Next base: position 8,172,578 of record JAOEGL010000006.1, read on the forward strand.
CCTTCCTTTTCATAGAATGGTGAAAAAATAAAAAAGGGGTGGGTGGAGTACAGACAACATTCCAAAAGACAGAACAGTAGGCCAGTTTAGGAAAATGTAGAACAGATGAAACAAAAAATGTCAATGGTTCAGCACACAATGATTTTTCAAAATGATTATTCTAATCTTGTGATCTTTATATCGACATTTCAGCTATGGCCTGTTAAAGTAAGAAAGTGCCCTTCCTTTCCCCATTCCATGAGCTGGAGGCTCCTCCTACTCAAACAAGTCTGTATCAGGATATGATTTAGGTTACAAGAGAGAGGGGAACTCACACAGCAACAGCAGATGAGGACAATGGCAAAGGCTTGCAACACACCAGCTGTGCCCACCACCCAGGTGAGTCGCAAGAAGAGAATCACCCCAAAGATGTTCTGGAGGCACGGCAGATAGACACCCATGAATGTACCCATTTGTGGAGTCTAGGAGAAGAAAAAACAGGCAGCTTTTACAGGTCAATTGTCCCCACTTTGCTATCACTACCTTGTTCTCTATCTTTCAGATCTGTCAACTTCACAGCATGCAAATTCTCTGTTCCTCAGACCTTCAGACCTCTTCGCCTTCAACCCCTCCTTACAGATTTTATTAGTGGAAAAATCCAGGCCCACCCTATTGCTATATTTAACATTGTAAGCAACATAAAACTTATGTGTCAAATTATCTTAATTTATCTTAGTGAAAAATATATGACACACACACACAGACAAATATGAAACCTTGCTCTCAGGACTGGGAAAAAGTCCCAATCACATTTTTACTCAGAGGCACACTGTGTAGTAATTAAAGTGTTGGACTACAGCTCTGAGAGATGAGGTTTTGAATCCTTGCTCAGCCATGGAAACCCACTGGGTGACCCCCTCTGAACAAATCTTCCCATGAAAACCCAATGATGAGTTTACCTTGAGGTCACTATAGGTATAAAACTACTTGAAGGCACACAGAAACAACAAAATTTTATTCAGATGCCTCAGAGCTTGGCCTAGGAATCTGAACATTTTGCATATTCTGAGAAGCTAGGGAATCAATATATATTTTTTCCAGTGTTGCCTCATGTTGCCTTAGTTCCAACACCTAAAACTGAGGCCAAACAGAAAGGCACAGTACAGAATTTGGTTTTCTAGGAAAGAGGCATTTCATAGCTGTATGGCTGCCATGGGAAGTATCACCTTTTTCAGATGTGATGTCTAATTTTTTTTGCTCTCTCTCAAGATGTTTTCCACCTCTAAATGCCTATACTCCTCATTATCAAAAAGAAACCATCCTGCTCCTTACCTTGGTGGGCTTTTTCTTGCCTGGAGGGACATTCTCTGCTTCCTCATGTTCACGGGCTCCCTGCATCAGATTTGTATAGTTGGCCATGCGGTTGAGTAGGGACGACACTTTTGGCCGAGTGTCCATCTCCTCCTGCAAAGTGAGAAAAGTGGAAGTAAACATGAAGATAACTTATGGAAAAAACCCATATGAAAAATAAGGCACGAGTTCACCAAACTAGCTATACTGATAAGGGAAAGCACTAGTGCAGGAAGGTAGGCAAATTAAGACAGCATAAGAGAAAATAAACAGGTTGTGTATAAACAGGCTGGGTGGGCTTTATGAGAAATAAAATGCCTCTCATTTCTCCAACCAATATAAACTAGTAAAATGAATCAAATTCGAAACCCTAGCTTATGTTATATAATTAGAGAGAGGGAATGATAGCAGGCTGCCCAACAACTAAAAATTATACCGTTTCAGCAAATAGTGCTACCTTCGAGTTGTGGTGACTAGAAATGTTGTGGAAGGAAGGAAGGTCATGTTCCTGCACATTTGTATATACTCAGAAGATACGCATAGCTTTAGAAATATGGAACAAGAGAGTACAGGTTGAGTATCCCTTATCTGGAAATCCAAAATACTACAAAATCCAAAATTGTCCACATGAGTGGTTGAGATAGTAACACCTTTGCTTTCTGATGGTTCAATGTACACAAACTTTATTTATGCACAAAATTATTAAAAAATACTGTGTATAAAATTACCTTCAGGCTATGTGTATACGGTGTATATGAAATAAAAATGAATTTCCTGTTTTTACTTGGGTCCCATCTTCATGGGAGATGCAAATATTTAAAAAAAAAACTGAAAAAAATCAAAATCCAAAATGCTTCAGGTCCCAAACATTTTGGATAAAGGATACTCAATCTACATTGGGTATAAAGCTATAAGGAAGAGTGGAAACATACATTTATGAATTTAGTTGAAGGAGAGACTATAGAAAGCAGGAAGAAGCCCTCTAGAATGATCTTACCTCAAACAGTGCCAAATTTTTATCAAAGAATTCATCTCCATCTTCATAGTTGATATTGTTGAGATACGCATTTGGATCTTTCTTGTGCCCAGGATCTGCAACAAGAGAGAGTTTGCTGAAGAGATGGAAAGGAAGAGAGCACATCCAACATATACTGTACATCCAGTGTTTCCTTGCACTGACTGTGAGAGTGGGGCTTGTATATAGTATACTGAGAATAGTCAGAAGACCACATATTTCAGGACTGCCACTAGACATCTAGCTGCTCAGCTCATGACAATAATGTTTTGCCCTCAAATGAAAAGGGACTGTTGGGGGCGGGGGGAGAGGAGGTATGGGGGAAATCAAAGCTACCTAGAAACCAGAAAGCCTGCCTAAGTAATACTGCTGTCTAGCTAGCATGCACTTTTCTTTGCCTTGTGAGATCATTGAAGCACACTGAATAGGCAAGGGAGCCTCACACTACACAGCTTTTCTGTTCTGCAGCTTCTTGGTTCTGGAAGACGGAAGGAAGGACAAAAGAACCCTTGTTTCAAACAAAATTATCTGTGAGATCATCTTACATCCTTCTTGAATGGACGCAAAAGTTATAAATCTGTCAGGAAGAAAATGGTTAACGAATGTAAGAGTGATAGGTAATCTGTATTATTTGAAACACACATACATAAAAGCAACTTGCACGTAATTTTCAAGAACATGGCTATGCCAAATGAGGGTTGACTGACACATTGCACTCCTCCTCAAATGTTCTTATTGTGGAAGTACTTCATTTGCAAAAAGCTGATTATCCTGGAATGGTGTGAGATCATGCTTAAAAATCATAATAGTTCCATAAATATAATAGAGCTGATTGTTCATGCACAGTCCCTTTGCAATTGATAAGATTTTCTAATGTTTTCTCCACAACCAAAGATCGAAAACTAGACGTAGTATGCTGATAAGAAAATTTTAGAATGTTATTAGTTTTAAATTCTTAGTGGATTTTTTTTAAAAGCAAAAGAACCACAGATTAGCGTACCGTGCCATGAAGAAAATCTGGTTCTCTCACCCCAAATGACTAGTTATCCTACCCCCATCCCATTCACATATTCAGAAATACAGTTATCCAGATGTGGCGTTCAGTCTCCAAACTCCCCTCCATGACTTGAACCAGAATGGTTTTATGTGAGAGAACATTTCTCTTCTGTCTCCACCCCAAATTTAGATGATGCAGATAACTAGCTTTTGAGTAGTGCAGGGCGATCCTCAAATGGAAGTACATTAGAAGCAGGCTTGGCCTCAAGCACACAAAGACAGCATTTATAGCTGGGCCATACCCAATAACCCTGAGGCATGGAATCTAGGTATCTGCCTCACCTGGAATGAACACCCCACCCAGTTCTCCTTGCTATCCAGAACAATGGGGTTATACAGTTAAAGAAATGTTGTGTCCCATTCTGAATGCACGTGAGACAGAGATAATTATCACAGTAAAGAAACCCCAAAACAATTGCAGATGGTAAAGGGCACATGGGCAAATTAAAATGATTTGAAGGTGAGGGGAATTAGATAGTTCAAAAGCACCACGGTTTACTACCAGATGTACAGTCAATTACATCAATCAGGTATTAGGCTGATCTGGATTTTTAACCTACAATAACCTCCTCAATGTACAGGCACGAAGTGTTTCTATATGTTTCAGCAACATACTTTTGCTGATAGAGTCCAGGGAATCCTGCAAATACTCATTTCAACATACCAGAGATAACAACCTTGCTCCTATTTACACAAGTCAGGAATCCTTGATCTTTACAAAGATCACAGGCTCACTATCAACCCCTCTGAGTCTTTGGTTCACTTTCTCAAATGTATAAAAGGCAAAAGTGAGTTTGAGAGTTGCTGTTTTCTGGGATAACTGAAACAAGCAAGTTCCTGTGGAACAGTGCAAGACTCTTTCATGAGTAAAGGCAATGCTGGGCTGCATTTAATGTTACGTTCAGTTGCATAAAGGAGAGCACTTGGAATGGCACCTATCTCTACCTAACACAGGGACAGATAGCAGCTACTCTGCAGGGAAAAGAATTCAAACTGAATACTACAAAAATTTACCATGACTGCAAGCATGCTAGTGTGATTTACATATCCTAAAGCAGTCTTTTAAATAACGTATGAAGTTGTTAGCTGGCCATTTCTACAAAATAAAATGTATAGTCCATAAAATTTATGGACTATAAGAGTGCAGTGAATTATCTCCCCCTCACCTTTCATGGATTTACCCTCACTCAAAGTGTGTGTGTGTATGTGGGGAAGGGGGGGTGATATTTGGGGACTTTTAAGATATAGATGAAATTTTAGGAATGCTCACATGGTGGTGGTTTTAATTTAAATATAAAGTAAATTTAGGGTTTATTTATTAAAGGAAAAAAAGCCCATTCTAGGCAGAATGTCTCTGGGAGCAGAACTCCAACATGATGTAGCACTGTTGCCATGGGCATTATGTAACCTGAAATGCTGCATGAACTACTACTGGCAATCTAACTGCTGTTCAATGGAGTGGAGAGGCTTTTCTCAAAGAGAAAGCAAGCAAGCAGCTACCTCTTACTCAAAAGCATCCCCTGAATTTCTGGTGCCCTCACTTGCTCAGACACAAATCCAGTCTTTGGTGGAGGGAGCTTTAAACATCATTAAGCTTGAAGAGGAATAACCTTTGTAAAGTCGCCCTGCTTGCTTGGAGAATACATGCCCCAGACATACACTTTATAGTGGCTAGTATTTACCAGCCTGCCCTAAAGGACACCCATGCAATGAAAAATCTGTGCCCTCAAGCTGGGAATTACACACACAAATGCCTTATGTTGAACATAGGACATTTCCTGTTTAATTCCTGTTTAATTCCTGTTTGCCCTCTAGTGTGATAAACCTCAAACACACACACAATTTCCTTTATTAAGAGTTCCCATACAGAGGTTGTTAATATTTTCTGCACTCATCAATACAGCCAGAAGTAACAGGAGTACATGCCCCAACCTGTTTGACAATGGACAACACAGACTGCACACAATGAAATACAAACAAGAATCCTCTGCAATACTGTACCTAAGAGCTGATACTGTTCCCCTGTGATGGAAGTTTGACTCACATCTGAAAAATCAAACAGAAAATGGGAAAGAAAATGAATTGCAAAATAAAGAGTGAAAGGGGGAATAAAATGATAGGCCAGGATTCTTCTCTTCTGCCTCCCCAAGGTTTAAAAAAAGCAAAAATGGCTTTCTTTCCATCAAGTATAATCAGAAAAAGAAAAAGATCATGGAGTTGAATGCTTCAATTACAAAATTAAAAGTAGCTACAATGGGAAAAGTAACCAATAATATTCAGAGGCGTTTCAGAAAGCATTTTCTCCTTTCCTTCCCACATCCATCTGAAAACACTTTATAATCCCATGGGAGAGATAATGGACTTTTTCATCAGGTGGTGCAGACTCTAAGGCAGTGGTCAGCTAGAACAATACATGGATTTTTCCATTCTACAGCCCTTCAGTATTTGTGTAGGGTGTGGAAATCAGAAATATCAGTAGAATTTCTCTCCTCCACTATCAAGGGATGCTGACACAGCCACTCTTTGTGGATTAGTTTTGGTTCCTAATGTTGATAGCCATATTTGTGTTTGTCCTCTCTTGCTCCAATTGGTTACTCATTCAAGAACAAAGTTGTTGTAATACAAGGGATGGTTTGCCTGCTGGAGTGCTGTCATTTGTATGGGGACAGTGATTGGATGGTAGGATAGGATGTACATGTAGATTGGAGCGTTGAGGTATTTTTCAAACTTTTAAAAACAGGAGTGGAAAAAAACACATCAATTACATACTAGATTGGAAGGAATCGACAGCTAAGTAAAAGCACATGACTTCATCTACAACTAAGGATAAAGGGTAGGTATTGCTATGCAGGTATTTTGTTGTGTGTCTTCAAGTCATTTAGCACTTATGACAACCCTATGATGAACCTATCATGGGAAGAATCTGATTCTGAGAGACTCTGACTTGCCCAAGGTCACCCAATGGGTTTCTATGGCAGGTACCTGTACAAGAGAGGCACACTTCTGACCAACATTTCTGTTCATGGGGTTTATTTATGGCATGTTGACCTCAAACACATTATGGAGTTCTCACCACTCTCTTTATAATCAGTACAGATTATACCAACTTTTTTCCTTACCTGAGGATGTCTACTGTGCTGGGGTCATCTCTCTACTTTTTAAAAAGAAAATTTGTGGTTGTCTTCACCTGAGGACTTTACAGTACATGGGGCTGTCTCTGCTAAATAATATGACTGACATTGAGATTATACAGAGAGGCCTGTCTATAAGAATTTAGTAAGTCTAGAGGCCCATCATTTTCCATGATGATGTTTATGTTTTAATTGTCTGCTTGGTTTTTAATTTGTTGTTAGTTTAATTTAATTTTAAGGGGTGGGAGGTTAGGTAGTGGACTATTAGTATTGTTTTAGCTTGTGACTTTTGATGTAACCAGCTCTCATTGCTTTGACAGAGGAGTGGGCTATAAATTATTATTATTATTATTATTATTATTATTACTGCAGGTCTCCTGGAGTCACATCCTACTGGTCATTAACATTGTAAGGCAAATAAGGGCAAGTTGGTTATCAGAAACATCACACACTTTAATGACAGAAAGTTCCAGTGGAAGGACAGCCTCTCTGAAGTTTGAATATCCATATGATGTTGAGACTACAGCTCCCATAATCCCTGATTAATGACCATGCTGGCTAGGGAGGATGGAAGCTGAACCTCAACAGCAGTTGCTCCAAGGATAGGAAAGTCCTCCCTAAGGTGTATGAAGTGTGTGTAAACTTAAAATTGGTTTGAAACTCTGAAGATAGACCTGGTTAATCAATAAGCCCCTACATGTATTCAAGACACCTTGTAAATGGAAGCAAAATACCAAGGATTAAGCCATTTGAAATTCCTAAAGGACAAATTCTGGACCTACTGCTACAATTTTGAAGTTTGAAGTTTAAATTGTGCATTGCTCATAAAATAAGGTTCATAGTTTACTATATTCTTAACACGATTTTGTAAGCTACAAGATGCTTTATGGACCTGTTATAAGTTGAAATGTAAAATATAATGAAAGGGAGCCAAAGTTAAAAGCTTTTTAAAAGGGGGCAAGAAGGAAGGACTTTGGATGTTTTCTTCACAATGCAAACACACACACACACACACTTCTATGCAAGTTCAATGTGGTTGGGACCCAAAAATGCAGAGTTCTGTTAATTGTTTAACACCCTATTCCTGGAGCAGCCATATGCTATGGGGATAGTAACAGGGCAGATTAAAGGCTGTAGGTCTAGCTGGAAGCCAGCAAAATGAATCAAATATGTCATAGCCACTGATGTCTAGAAGTGAAAATATGAAGGATACCAGAATACACAACAGATCATTCAGAAGAGACAGATGGAAGTGAGGCCTGCTGATGGGGGATCAAACAGAGTACTTCTGTTCAACAGCCTATCCTCACTTCTGTCAACCATCCTGTTTTGGCACTCTCTCTTGCCCTGTTTGGCATAGTGTGGCCTCCAGAAGCAGAAGTATCTTTTGTCTGCACCCAATGACCAACACAGAGGGCATTGTCCCTGTTCATTGTCTGAAGAGGACGGATTCAAATTGCCAAGGATAAAGAGAGATTACACAGACCCTGGATAGATTTGGGCATTTCCAATACCATCTAGGTCTAACTTGGACTTCTGTTTTTTTCCACCTTGTAGGGTAAGGAGCAAATCTTTGGAGAAGGTGACGTTTCTGAGAACCAAAGAAAAAAATGTGGTCTTGGGACTGTCATGCTATGGCTATGGCTGTAAGAACACACTACTCAACCTAAGAAAGCTATGTCAGGAGGCTTGTTGCTGCCCTTCAGATTCTCTTCCAGGAGTCAGACCATAGGTCCTGAAGCAACTGTCAATAGCATTTTTCAATTCCAGCCTTTTAAGGCTCCCCAAACAACATGCACTAAATTTGCATTTGTTGCTACTGAAGAAATGTGAAACACTTGTTTTACCATAGAGTGAATCATATGTAACATGAGATTGCTTAAAGGTGTGCCACAAAGCTGGATGCCCTAATTTTTAAAAAATGTATGGAATGATTATTTGGCCTTGTATAGTTACAGGAGCAAATGGATCCAGGGACTGATCGTTATTTAAGGCTGTTACAGGCAGATGTTTTTCTGAGCATTTCTTCTTTAACAGAAAATTTGGTAAAGAGGCAGAATTAAGATGGAGATAACAGAGTAAGGTTTGTACACCACAAAAAAAGAACAGTTGTTCAGTGCATTTCAGCAAACGTTTTATGCAAACCTAACAATATGCACATGTGAAAAACAAAAATGCTTTGAAACTTCTAGAGACCACTTGAAAGCTTTTTCCAAAATATTTCCAGAGATATTATGTATTTTTTCTCATCAATCTGCACTTTTCTTATAAGGTCCATTTTGGCATTTGCCATTCCATTTTATACACTGTAGACTTATCCGTTTAATAAGCTGGTGAGACAGCCTTATCTACTTCCCTATTTTCTCTCTGTTTTGCACTTGACACATGCTCAGTGAGGGATTCTGGATGCAGCTGGTGTTTACCTCGCCTATTGTACGCAGGAACACACAGCTATAGTAGGATCAGCTAGACCTGAATTCCATTCTTTCCTAGCACAAGTTTTATTGCATTGTTTAAGATAGGCACACTGTTGCAATCCAGCAATAAAACCCTGTATTTCTCCACACCAACCTCCCAATGGTGATGTTCTTAAGAAATCTCCAGCTAAACTGGACAAAAAAGAAAGGGAGAGCAAAAAAAGGGGGGTAGCTGTACAGGCATAAAAAGATGAAAGGTGCTTCTTTGTCAGAGGCTTTGTTAACCGAAGTATGCAGGTACATCCAGAATAAAAGAGCAATCTGAAGAGCACAAACACTTGTCAAGGTCCCTAAATTATCCTTTTTCGCATGGAGTCTGCATATGTGGCACAGAAAGGTATTTGTGATTCCCATTTTACCCAGGTGAGAAAATTATTTACCCAAGGCCCTGTTAGGGAAGGGGCCTGAACACCCTTAGGATGACTCTGACTCCAGTAACACTGCATGTGTCATGTCTCCTGGCTGTCACACCTGTTATGTAAGTGTTACAACCTACTCAGAGCCCTTCAAATGAGTTAGGGCTATAAATAAGAGTCCACTCCCTAGCTTTAAACATTACTGGCTCAGATGAGGGAAAGGATGTAGATCAGAATCCTGGATCTTTGACTTCATTTTCTTTCACATTCCATAGTAAGATATGCATCCTAAGATCTGAGGGGATCCAGCCCCCAAACTGTGAAGAAACTGGCAAGCACAGAGAGTGGCAGGATGCCAAGGACTGAGCCTTAGATATATATTTAATTCGGTATTGCTAGACCACAGTCCGCTCTCCCAGACAGGATCTAAATCAAATTATTAGAGCTGCTCTTGTGATATTTGTCTCTTCCTAAAGCATGTACGCAAGGCACACACCAGCTCCAGCTCTACCACAGCATCTGTCTTTGCTGAGAGCAAGACAAACAGCTTTTAACGCCTAGAGTCATTGACAAAATGTGTGTGTTATTTTCATGAACATGGCAGAACTCCAGTGAAACAGCTGGCAGATCTTTAGCACTGCTGCCATCCTATTGTGGATGCATGCCTTACATTCACTTCTTTCATGCAGCCATGGATAATGCAAGTGCATTTAGAATTTCTCAATACAGAAATCTACTTCTTCTGAACTACTAGACTTTGCTCCTTGTAAGTTAAGAAAAAAAATCAGGAGTCTCTATTGTAAGACAACAGTACTCTGATGTTTCCATCATCTAGAGCTTGAAAAACAACAAACAAAGTCTGCTTCATCCTGGGTTTAAATCTCAACTTTGATAAGAAAAAGTAGTGGATAAATCAATTTCTCCCAGTTGCTGTTCCCTCTGCAAAATGGGAACAACAAATTATTTTATTGGGTGGTTGCAAGGGGGACAAAGCAATAATACAAATCATGTCTATATAAACATTAATAGTGTGCAATAAATAAAGACAAACTGACTTCATGTTACCCTTCATTCACACAATGTAAGATGCCATTCCCCTGTTAACACAGAACAAAATGCAAGAAGGTTGAAGCCACACAGCAACAGCAGGTTCCGGCCTCTTAGGACACATGCGTAATTTAAACATCAAACGTCCAAAGTGGCCCAAAGCAGCTTTATTTTGGCCTATCTGTTTGAGCCCTATATTGAGGCTTTTGTACTTTGGCCACATCATGAGGGAAAATGAATCATTAGAAAGGGCAATGATGCTAGGAAAGGTGGAAGGCAGTAGAAAGAAAGATGCCATGCCAGATAGTTAGACTCAATGAAGGAAAACACAGGCATGAGCCTGCAGGACCTGAGCAGAGAGGATGAGGACAGGAGGTCTTGGCAGGATCTCATCCACAGGATTACCATGAGTTTAAGTCAACTTCTGGGTAACTAATAACAAAAACAACATGACTAGTATCATATTTGTGCCTATTGGCTACAACTGTTTCTTTCTTCTCAGGAAACTCTCTGCGAATTGGCAGTCAATGGTTGGTGGAATGGCACTGCTCCACAGACCACTTCATTGAGTAGCACTGCTTTAAGTGAAATAATCATGGATATATACAAAGAGCAAATTCAGTTCTCCCAAGTGTGGCTTATTAAAGTGAATATTTGCAGAAAAAAGGTTATAGCATAGAGAAGAGCAGAAGGAAACTAAAGTGCCTGTCAAGCAACAGGAAGAGAAAGGTGTTGCACAGATGAGCTTGCATGGAACTTATACCATAGTTAGCAATATGTGCTGGTCTAGCATGACTATAATAAAGATGAACTGAACTATAGTTGGCAATCACTAAGAAAAAGGACACTGCAGAGTCATGTACAAGATTTCTGGATGAAATATGTGAAGACGCTGAAATAGATGAATGACAATAGAGAGAAAGAGAGGATATTTTTGATACTTAATACAAAAATTTCTTAAACCAACTACTCATGCACTCAGTACAAACAGAAGACAAGGTACAGAAGAGCTCAGAAGACTTCAGGTGTTGGATTTTTAAAATGGTTTTAGGGAATCACGTGGCTCAGTTCTCATTTGCTTCAGTCTCTAGGCATAATCTCAAGAGAACTCATGAACTACAACCTCAGTATTTCCCCCTTTCCTTTAGACTCCTTTTCTATGCTAGAGATGAAAAACAAAACCCAGGAGGCCCAGGTTACCTGTTGCAAGCACATGGATCCCATTTTCTTCTAAAAGTGGGAAGCAGAGCTCAGCTGACCTGGCTCCCAGCCCCACTGGGTTCTACCTCCTAGGTTAAATTGCTGTTCTACTTCAGCAGCCAGCTTCCTGGCTTTCAGTTATTGTTTAATTAAAGGTCAAGCCAAAAATTCTAGTAAGGAGGCCACCAGTGGGTTATTCAAGGCCAGGTGGGAGGGACAAGAACTAAAGGGACAGAGATACTGAGACCTCCGATCAGCACTGAGAGATGGTTGCAAGGGCTTTATATCATATCTGATCTTATAGCAAAGCTGGAAACAAAAGCGGATGAGGCAACAAGGCTAGTTACTAGGAAATGAGTAACCACAATTGGATATTATTTCTTCATTCCAAAGATTCTCAAGTGAAAAGGTTGCAGGAAGAAAGGTGGTGGTTGTGGTGAGTTGTTGTCATGTCAGGGGGAAAAAAATCCAATCTAATTTACTTACCTGGTGCCAGAGTCTCATTTGGTTTCCAGATCTGCCCTGTGCTGGTTCTTTTCTGGCTGCTTTCCTCAGCTTCCCTCTCTCCATCATCTTCCACCTTGGTCACGGTGAATTGAGGCATGTTCAAGGCAAAAGTTTCTCCCAGGCCAGGAAACAAAGAATCAAAAGTGCTGGTGGATCAGGTGACAGGCAGCCCCCAGGGAATGGGAGGGATAGGGTGTGTGCGTGTGTAGAAAGTAAGGGAAGCACGCCTCCACCGGGGTGTGTGTGAGACAGAGTGTGTCCAAGTGTATGCATGCCAGCAAGCGTATTTACCTCACTGGCGCTAAGAAGATTATCTCCTCCATGTGTGCACTGCTGTCTTCAGTTCATCAGGACAGTAAGAAGGGAGACAGAGAGCCACACAACACTGATTTGCAGCCACCCTTCAGCTGAAGGAGCTGAGCAACAGCTATGTACAACCTGTTGTAAACTGAACTACAGCCTGCTTGTACTCAACAACAGTTCACTACCACACAGGGTGTGCTTGGGAAGTTATAAAGTTGGGAGGAGCTTTACAGGTCATGTACCTGAGGCCTGGAACCAATCTGTTATTAAAGAATACAAGGTATGAGTAATGACGAATTAGAATGCCAAGAAGAGAAGTGATGGAGGTGGAGCTCTATTCGCACTGCCTGTGGGACAAGAAATGTGTTCTTAAAGCAGACTTAGGCCAAGCAAAGCAAAGCAACCTCGGAGAAGAGCCCAATCTGGGCAACATGGCTTTCTTCAGAGCCATAAAATACCCAACAGTGCAAGTGGAGGCATGGTGATAAGGGCCCCTTTCAAGATGTGCTGAAATCTGCAAACAAAAATAAAAAATAAAGAAATAACAGGGCAGTGGAAAATGTAGGGGAACCTGGACAGGATCACCTCAGCATTTTATTCCTGGTTCTGAGAGGAAGGAATAGCCAATACAGAGAGTGGGAGCTTCCACTGCACATTCAAGAAAGGAAGAGGATTTAGTTATTCAGATCTGGAGAAGAAAAGAAGGCTGAGAGTTGGAACTCCTAGGAAGACCTCTAGTTTTTGGTAAAAGCAGGGGAAGAAGATAGATAATAGAATGGATGCCTCTGTTGGAAATAATCCCATCTTTCAGTTTACCAAACTAATAGTGTATCTTCCCATGTATTTTCTCAAGATCTGTGTCTTCAGCAAAGGATATCTCTGGAATACATATAACAGACCTTTCTCAGATCTGGATCTAAAGCCTGCTCTATACTCCTTATAAAGACTAAGGAATTGAAATAGCTCTATGTCTTTGTACAGCCCCAATACCTGTTTAGTAAAAGTAGCAGCATTTTAGTGGGTCAGAAGAGTATAGGCAATGAGCCAAATCTAGAAAACTCCAGTTGCTCCAGTTCTACTTCCAGCAATCTCTCCTGTGCTATTTATACCCTCAAGATACTGAGATTAGGACCAATGCCATAATCAACTTAAAAGGCTGCTATGCTGGGAACCTGAGGGCAGTGAAGCACACTCAGGCTTGTACAAGACTTGTACGTGTCAGGATTTATGAGAGTGGAACTACTCTCATCACTCATGGCTCCCTTGATGGATCTAGACAGGAATACTCCAAAATGAAGCTCTGGCAAAAAGGCCGAGGCATGGTTTGGAGAGATGCCATCTATTGGAGGGGGTGGGGGACAGGAATAGAGCGTAACCTTAATTCAAGCCCATGACCTTTCTTTTCTCTCTGTTATTGTGCAGCTACGGATCAATGAGATCTGGCAGAGAGAACAACGGCACCAGATGAGCTCCAAAATCCTTAAAGTGTCTCATTAATACTGCTGGTTCATCATGGTTTAAAGACCACGTTGAACAGGCAGTATTTCAAACTCAATGAATTATAATCAGATAGCAATAATCATCTTGTTTTGTAAATATTAATATGAAAATCAGAATTTGATTTTCACTGCCCCCAGCCACCCAAATAGTACAGTACATGTTTGCTATTATGGAAACAGCAGCAGCAGTGTGTATGTCAGAGTCCACACTCCTGAGAAAGACATAAATAGGAAGAAAATAGCCTCTCCTATATGTATTTTAAAAATCTCAATTTATGCATAATTAGGCCTACTTTCAGGCTCATTCCCTAAGCAAGTCGTGGATACTAAAGACTTATACCAAAGGCTTCATAGAAAATGTGAGCTTTGGGAAAGAATATGAAGGAACTATGACAGATGGGATCACACAGATGTTTTGAGAAGTTGTTCCAGCCATATGGTCAATAAGAAAGTATAGAATCTTTGAGCAAATTATCTATTTTTGTTTCAAGAAATATACAGATCAAGGAAAAATGACCTGAAATGGTATTTCAGACAAACATACTCCCAGCAAAATTTGTCACAGAAATCAGACTAGAATATATTTGAAAATTAAGAAAATACTGTATAAGCCACTTTCACCAATTAGTTTGGAAAGTAAGCATGTAGAATAAAAAGTAGAAAAAATCAGTGTGTTTTGACAAGACTAATACAGATGAAGGCTTATAAAAAATCTCCAGTTCAAGAAGAAACAACCCCTCAGGTCCTGACTGAACTTTCACCAAATACTTCTGCTAAGAGGGAGAGGAATATCTAAATATCTGACAACAGTGATAGTGTGTAAAGGACTGATAAGGATGAGCTTTGGAACCTCTTTTAGTAGTTATTCTTGCTTTAGGACCTGAATACTCTGTTGTCAGGCATTTATGCACACTATCTCCTCCTTGTTTACAGGACAACTGGACATGTCCACAGTGAATTCTTCCACCACTATCAGGTTATATACCATGCATCTTGAAGATGTCTGAATTGCATCATATGAAACAGAGGAAAATTTCAGTCTCTAAAAAGCAAAAGGAGTCAAATGTGGAGCTTATTAGGGGGCACTGGCTTCCAAACTGTACTTTCATCAGAATGCTGTGATTTTTCATGAAATCATAGGACTCCTAAACCCACTGGCATGGGCTTTATGGACACTTTATTTGGAAATCAGCACATACACTCTTCAACTGTGATGTATCTAAATCCTCATCTGCTGTTTCAGTCCTCACTGTTCCAGTTTTCCTTCATCGATCTCTGTCCCAGCTCTATAAGCATGGGTCTAATCTAATGCCCTGGAGTGGAAAACAAAGGAGACAGAGGTCAGCACTGTCACATGTTGAGGGAGAATATACAATATGGGTCCTAATAAATTTTGCCAGTGCATGGATTTTAATTAGATCAGTGGCCTTTTGGCCTTAACCAGTGAGAAATGGACTGCTGGAGAGACAAAGAAGTCCTCTAGGTGGAACATGGGTGTTTAAGTTAAAGAAAGAACATTATTCTCACTAATAGCGCTTAGTACTTGGATGGGAGACCACCAACAAAAACCAGATGCTGTAGGCTATATTTCAGAGGAAGAAACTGGCAAAACTACCTCTGAGTATTCTTTGACTAAGAAAATTGTATGAAATTCATGGGCTCACCTAACTCAACAAGCAACTTGAAGACACATACACACACATTCTCCACCAAAAGAGATTTTAGACATTCTCACCAAGCTGCTTCCTACAGACCACTTCTAGTTCATGAGAGAGAAGAGGAATCCTGTGGACTTAAACAAGTGTCACTGAGAAGGGGCTTTGAAAGCAAAGAAGCATCAATACTTGTAAAGTGATTAGTGGGAGAGGAGACTAAAGGATTTCACCCCTCTTTCTCCGTTTCTTTGACCTATATACTCAAGCCTTTTTTCTTCTTGCCTGCAGAGATTCAAACCCTGGTCTCCCAGTGCCTAGGGGCTTGTCTATGTGGATGATTTACCTCAAATTCCACCCAGGCTCCCTGTGTCCTGCTTACATGACGCAGGGCCAAAAGCCCAAATCAGACGAGGGCTGTCTTCATGACACCTGTAACCAGTTTGGGGCTTCCTCCCTCAACCCGCATTTAAATAACTCATCTTTTGCAGTGGGTTTTTGTCTCTCTTCCCAGCAACAACGGTGGCTGCTTTTACACATCCCTGCGAGCTGCTCAGCATCAGTGTGGGTGCAAGTCATTCTGAGGTCAGAACAAAGTGCCAGAATCTATAGCATGGCTGGACGCCTTGTTTAGACCTTAGCAGCAGGGCCAGACGATGAATGGTGCCATGTGGGAAGGCAGTCACCTGGCAAGTATAGACCTGCGGTCCAACACTCAAACTGCTACTCTTTCATAAATGTTAGTTACCTCTTCATTTCCATAGGGTACTCTGGTGCTCTCTCTTTTTCTCTGTTCTTTCTCTTCTTTCCTCTGCTCTTTTACTTCCTCAGTGGCCTCTGTTTTCCTCATCAGCACTCCGTTCTTCCACTTAACATCTTACTTTTTGAAGATTTCAAGGGGTCTTAAAACTTTAAAGGCATCCGATCCTCCCAATCATCAAAGCTAAGCAGGGTCAGTCCTGGTTAGTACTTGCATGGGACACATCAATAAATATCAGGTGCTGCAGGCCATATTTCAGAGGAAGAAATTGGCAAACCACCTCTTTTTGCCTAAGAAAGTGCTATGAAATTCATGGGGTTGCCATAAGTCGACAGGTGACCTGAAGACAGAAAGACAGACAGACACATATGTCTTGGAGTTACCTAGTGTCACTCTGGAGGATGAAAAAGAAAATGCCTCCTGTTAATGTCTTCTTTTTCCATTAAGGAAGTCTGTCACCTAGTGCCTGAAAATGGTACTTCAGGCAACCAACAGATTTTAATTAGCTAAAATTAAATCGCCTATATTGAAAGCAAAATAATCTTGGTCTTAGTACCCAAGCCAAATTCCATGTTTAGATTTTACGGTCTTATGTGAGAAACACACCCATACACATGACCACACATTATTAATGATAAATGCTATCTTTGTTCTGTGGGGAAAAAAAGAAGCTATTTGTCTTTTGTACTTAGTTCCCAAAGAACAGTTGCTAAATCTTTACAGAAAGTAAGAAAGAACATCAAAGAGCTTCATATTACTTGTGACTTCCAAGAAATGAATTTTCTGTTCTTACTAATGCACAACGACTAAAATGGACAACAACAGATTCTTCAGGAGCTCTCACCAGTTTCCTGAAGTAAGTCTACAGATGACCACTACATATATATACAATCAGTTAGTTTAAATCTAAATGGTCTTGGCGCAACCAATACAATGATCAAAGCTAGGCTAGCCTTTAACTTTTTCCCTTAGAAAAGAAACCCAGAGTAATTTACCTTTTAATAGCATCCCTGACCCTACGAGCATCTAAAGCAGTTCTGCACATATATTAAGAAAGATGTGTCAAATGTG
This sequence comes from Urosaurus nigricauda, assembly GCA_034509955.1. Taxonomy (NCBI): domain Eukaryota; kingdom Metazoa; phylum Chordata; class Lepidosauria; order Squamata; family Phrynosomatidae; genus Urosaurus; species Urosaurus nigricauda. Next base: position 8,189,981 of record JAOEGL010000006.1, read on the forward strand.
AAGCCCTCTAAAGTCTCCAACAGCAATCCAAATACAGTCCAGACTACAGTATTAAGCCATTTTCAGAGCCAAGAAGCCACAAACGGAAAGTTCATAACACTTAAAAGTTGTCAGTTCACTCTTTATAAGTACATCCACATGCCATTTACATCACTTTACCCATTTTGCAGAAAGTAAATGTTCCTTGCTCCGAAGAAATGAAATTTTTAAAAATCCACACAAAGTGGATTTTGGTAATGGATCCCCTTTAAAACAGAACTAGGGAACCTGTGGCTAGGGAACAAGCACAGAATGATGCTCAGGACTCTATGGATTGAACACAGAACTCTATGCATGCAATAGTGACGTGTCTATGAATAGACACAAATTCCCTAGTTCCATGTTAAGGCCTTTTGGCTTCTTTCTTTTCACTAGCTATGTCAAATCCTCAAGGGTTTAGTACAACACACATGAGCTGCACCAAAGCTCACATGCTCCCTCTCCCTTATTCCTTGAAAAGATACAACTAATAGATGACGTTCAGAAGCTTTTCCTTCCACCTATAGTAAACTGTGGCTTGCTGTGAACTCCTGGCTATGGCTGATTTCAATAAGCCAGGTTTACAACCTATGGTTTGACACTAACTTGTTTAAAAATGAGAATGTTAAGCATGTTAATGTTAAGCACAGTTGGTCACTTCCAGATGGCATGGCCAATCATGCAAACAGAAATGAAAGCAAGTTTCCAAATGCTTCCTCCTGGCCACATCTGAACACTGATGCAGCTCAGTCCTATTCATATAATCATTATTGTTGTTGTTGTTGTTATTTATTTATACCCCAATCTTCAGCCCTAAAGGCTATTAGAGTGGTTTACAATTATTATTTTTAATTAGATTGCTCCCTGTCCTCAGGCTTACAATCTAAAAAGGCATGACACAAAAGGAGAAGGGAGTGGTGGTAGGGAAGGGGATCAAGTCCAGCGGTTCTTCTCTCCCTCTGAGGCCTGGATCAAGGCAGATGGACTGGAGGGAGGGCTCTGCTTCTTAATCTAGGACAGGCCCCATGCCCTTTCACTCCCTCCTAGGCCAAATGGTGTTGTCATGGAGGGAGGGCTCTTCTACTTGAGGCCAGGCATGATGGTGTTGCTAGGCCTGTCCTTTCACTCCCTCCTAGGCCAGATGGTGTTGTCAGGGAGGGAGGGCTCCCTAGTCATATAGTCATCCCTTCTAATTTGCGAACTTGGAGTCCACAGTCTTGCTTTTCGCAATGGCAAGGTGGGGAGAGATTAAAATGGCATGCGTGCCCATGGTGTGCCTGTGCAGTTGCGCATGAGAGTGTGTACCCATTCTAATCAATGGGCTTTGAATATACCGCATGCTAATTTCCATTTTCGCGGGGTGGTGATGGTCTGGAATGGATCCCCCACAAAAATGGAGGGACGACTGTACATTGTGCTAAACCAGTTATGGGAGTTACATAGCTGTCCACATCTTACTACACTGCAACTCTCAGAATTCCTCATTAGCTACGGATAACATGCAGTCCTGCAACATCTGGAGTGCTGCATGATTTTTATTCCCGTCTAAAACATGTCTAGTGTGATGTATGAATGCAGACAATGTTTTTCTCTACTTGGGTTATGGGGCAGGTGGGTGTCAAAGATCAGAAAGAGGAGCTTGATGAACTGATATTCATTCATCTGAAATAAAATGAATATGGTGGAAAGGAATAGAAATAATCTGAGCATTTGCTGGGTACGAAATATGATCCTGCTATAGGTACATAAAGTGATGTCACAGTGGCACTGCAGAAGGTACACCCGAGCAAAATGAGCAAGTGTAACAGAACCTGCATCTGATTGTAGTTCCTAAAGAGTAAATTCAGTCAGTTACAGACTCTGCATACAGTGAGATTTCATTAGTATTAGGCTAGTAACCAGAGTCCTCTGTTCACATGACAACATCGCAGTTCAGGGAGTATGTTGGAAAACTGAAAAAGCTGTGAAGATGACGAGAAGTCTACAAGACAACTGGAAATCGTACACTCCTCCACAGTTTGTTGAACTGCGATTCCCAGCATTCTTCAGCTATGCTGGCAAGCAAGGCTGCTGGGACTTGCTGTTCACTATCTGGAGGGCTACATGATTCCCATCTCTGGTCTTCAAAGTCAATTGTAAAGAAAATGCTAAAGACTACCTAGGGGAAGTTAAGATTGCATGTTTGAGGGGGTAGATATTCCAGACGTTTTAATGTTTAAGAAGACACATTTTATACCCTAAGCACAGAAAAATGTACAAAAAGCAAAAGTAATGAAGTGTGGTAGCTTTAGGTCAAACACTAAGTCTCTTTCCCAAAATGAAAACATATAATACACCTATATAGAATGGCTGAAGTGCTGTTTTTATTTTTGGGAATAAAAAAATAGTACAGTAAATATAAAAAGCCACAGCTGTTTTAAGTTATGCACATTTTAACCCCATAAACATCTTGCTTTCTTTTCCACATGCACACAAGCCACCCATCCTTTCTTTAGATCCACAGGTCCAGTTAGAAACTTCCAGATGAACATGAGGTCTGCCGATGTATACACATATCATGTCTTTGGATACCATTATTAGGAGCAAGCATAATATCAGAGTAAGATACTAAGCGCTAGAAATGGTTGTAGGTATGCAGGATCACATATTTTGGGATAAAGGTTGAACTTGAAAAGGCTATGAGTTTCCATCCATCTACAATTTTTGTCTCAGCTGTGGAAGACTTCACACTATCTGTGGAAATCTGCTGACACTGCACCACAGACAATGTAGAGGAAAGTGAAATTATGTTGCAAATTGTGTAGTTATCCCAATCCACCACATCAGAATTTCACAAAAGACGTCCAGTCACCTATATATTGCAAGCTAGTGGAGAAAACACCAATACATTTCAAAGAATGTATTCTTAATGTCATTGTAACTGCAGAGGTTAATCCATAATATTTCTGTTTATATATTTATTCATTTCATTTCCCTCCTTTCTGTCAAAAGTAGAACTCAACATGACTCACAATGAGTTTTTAAAGGAAGCATACAAATAAAAAACACAGTTATACTGTTAAAAGACAGCTTAACAAATTATTAGTATTTAAAAAAAAGTGAATTAAAAGTCACTTTAAAACATGTGAATAAAAGAGTAGCACATCCACTAGTCAAGAGCCCCTTTCTTCAGCAAGCAGTTAAAAATCTGCTTGAACAAAATTTCCACATGGGGTGGAAAAGGGAGCTTTCCCCCCCAACAACTGCACAACAGAAAGCCTTAGTAAACTCATGATAGGAACTTGTGCAAACTCATGATAGGAACTGGACACAACTGAGAAACAAAAGAGCAGCTTTTTTCCCTCTCTAAAGTTTTTTTGAGGATATGAAATGAATGTAGGCAAGGAAAGCAAAGAGCTTCTTGTTATAAGATCAAAAAGGGGTGGAGTGGGGAAATAAAAAAGGAGAGGAAAGCAGATTTTTATCTGGCATAAACAACAAGGGAACAGAGAAAGCTCAGTAGACCAGATGTTATTGTCTAGAAAATCAGTATGGCTATGATCAGGTCTGGCATTTAACATGTGAGCAGAACAATTAAGCAGAACCCTGAGATTTTCTCTTTTCATTTTATTAGAGAATGTTACTAGCACTCCTGTAAATATGTTCATCCATCCTCCATACCACCATGTAACCATATTAATGGGAAAAACCCTTCACCATTCATTCCCAAGATCTCTTCTGAAGAAATTAGTGCCTCCGCTCTAGAAACACAACAGAGATGACAATATGATTTCTTCAAACCTGAGTCACCTTGTGCTGAAAAATGGGGACTATATGTATAGGAGCACAATGACAGTGCATAGTGCAGACTAGGGTACTTATTCCCAACAGAAATGTCCACATGGAACAGTTATAGTACATATATCAGAGGGTATGCATCTTTGTATGCATCACATGTATAGGGAGGCAAAGTAACAGCTAATGCAAATAAAAAGAGCTTTACATACATGTCTGCAACCCTAAATTTGGTGGAAACCAATGTCTTTATGTTGTGCAAATCAAGTATCTTTGCCTTGTGTATGTGTAGAGATCTTGTAGCATCTTTGAGACTAACTGAAAGAAAGTAGTTGGCAGCATGAGCTTTCGTAGACTTCAGTCTACTTTTGGGTGAGTGGAAGCCAGGGACAGGCATACATATGCTATAAGTATGTGAGAATGTCAATTCAAATTCAAAATTCTTTGTGTATGCCAATGGTTATGTCTTTGTTCACAAATGACCGTTGTTAAAACTGGACTTGCTATTCCATATACCAAGGATTTTGAATTTGAAGTGACATTCTCACATACCTATGCTATATGTATGTCTGTCCCTGGCTTCCTCTCAACCAAAAGCATCTGAGGAAGTAGACTGAAATCTACGAAAGCTCATGCTACTAACTTCTTTCTTTCAGTTAGTTTCAAAGGTGCTACAAGATATCTCTACATGCTGATTCTGCAGACTAATGTGGCTGTATCTTTGAATTTTACCATTTGTGTATATGTGTGCATCCTCTTGCTGTGCATATACAATAAAGCAAAGTCTGCACATCTCTGGAGCTACTTACTGGTATATAGGAAATAAACAGCAACCTGAAAATGTCAATGTGGCCTGACATATTTGAACTGAGATATGCAATGGGACAAGAAAAAGACTGCAGCATATATTATCCTGCCTACATAGAAATTGGCTTCCTCCTGTTCACGCCTCATTCTTGTCTTGAGAATCTATAACCTCGCCGGTCACCTAAATTCTTACTACAAGGAGAAAGCAGCACAGCCGGGTTTACCACTGGAATAAGGCAGCCAGCATCTCCCAGGAGATAAACCAGGCACGGCAGTTGGAACACAGAGTCCCTGAGGCGTTGGCTGGCTGCACAGTCTATCCTCTTCGATATCTGTGCATGTGGAGATGGAAGCATAAAGAGGGGAAGGGAGACAGGCTTTATTAAACAACTGCAAATGGGTTGCGATGTCAATAACATGGCATTCGACCATCAGGGAACCATGACAAAAAATTGCAGGCAGCTGTTTGGGAAACTGGGGAAAATCCTAACAGCTAATAGGGAAACACAGTTCTTGTCAAATGGTCTAGGTTTACAGTGTGGGCATAATGTCAACAAGATCTGAAAGAAAGAGAGTTGGGTGGGGAGTGTAAATGACTGATAGAAACCAATGCACAGAAATGGGAGTGTATGTATGTGTGCGCTTGGGAAGAGTATAGCAACTGGAAGGAATTTTTTTATGAGATACAGTTCAATATCTACCTGCAGAAGGCAACATATTCTTTCTTAAAGCGAAAAGATTTCTGACACAATGAGTATAATGCGCAGGGAAGAACGTATGCACTTCAGTACTCTGAGACATTGCGTAAGAATTGAGCAAGCCAACAAAGAGAATATGATGGCTTGCCAACTGTTACAATTTAGGGAACCTCAAAACTATTCACAGGACAAACATGTAAGGGGGGGGGGGCATCCCATAGATAGTGCAAAAAAAAATAAAAAATGAAAGGACAGTGAAGCATGGGGTGACTTTTGGGCTTGGTTTAGAGCTAGTCCAGAATACAGTGAAAGGCTGCTTAGTGGAACATCCTATTACATACATATAATTTCTAAGCTCAAAGTTCTGCACTGGCTTTTAGTTTAGTTAGATACCAAGCCATGTTTAAAGTGCTTCTCTTTGTTATAAGGTGCAAACAGTTCCAGATAAGATTACCTGTGGCACTGCCTTCTTCTGTATAGACCAGTCCTTTCAATGGTCTATTACCAATGGTCTATTACTGCTTACCATACCATGACCTAGTGAAATATATTTGGCTGCAAAATGTGGAACGGCCCAACACGGGGTGTTCTGTTGCCAACTGAGGACTCATTTATTTCCCTAAGAATTTCCCTGATCACTAACTCTGACAGTTACATTTGATGATTACAATGAAATATTTTATTGCTCAATCACTGTTTTATTATTTTATTTCATAGTCTCACTCATGTTGTTAAATTATTTAGGAACTTTTAAAAATAAAAATGAAACATATAAAAATATTCATATTCAATCATAATCGCCACCCTAGGTGTTCTGACTATAATGCAAAGGTAGGTTAAGGTTCTCTAATTTTATAAAGCCACCTGAGCTAATTATCTGATACAAATCACACACATTTTGAGGTCATATTAATGGTCAGGGTAGGCAACCAGTGACAAAAACCTTTCACACAAAGAAGAAAAAGTAAGAACAACAGAAAGTTCTGCTACCGTGTTTCCCTGAAAATAAGTCAGTGTCTTATATTACTTTTTGCTCCCAAAGATGCACTAGGTCTTATTTTCAAGAGATGTCTTATTTTTCCATGAAGAATTCACATTTATTGTTGAACAAAAAAAGGAACATTTATTACATACTGTATATATATTTATATACAAAAACTTTGCTAGATCTTACTTTCAGGGGAGGCCTTATATTTAGCAAATCACCAAAACCTCTACTAGGTCTTATTTTTAGAGGATGTCTTATTTTCGGGGAAACAGGTTATAAGGTTTTCTGAAGCAGCAGCAGCATTTAAAGAGCACTTTTAAAATTAGAGCACATAACCCCAAAAAGCATTTAAAAATTGTGACTGACATGATCAAGAGTCTGGAGGAACTCCCATATGAAGTAAGTTAACACCATTTGGGGCATGTGGAGAGGACTCTGATATAGGTACATAAAAGTACACATGTTGTAGAGAAAGCAGACAGGAAAAGTTCACCATCCCCATAATACCAGAACCCAAAAGCATTCGGTGAAGCTAAACGATGAGAGATTTGGGGCACAAAACTGAAGTGCTTCTTCACATAGCATGTAGAACTACAGTCTTTCTTCATTATCACAGTAAGAGAACAAATGGAACCGGCTTTAAAAGATATTTGGAAAATTTATGAAGCATAAGGTTGTAAGTGATTACTAATGACGGTTGTGTATAACCTCCAGTATCAGAGGCAATATGCCTCTGAATAAGAATTAATAAGGAACAGAGCAGAGCAGAGACACATATCCTCCTTATAGGCATCTACCGGTAGTTGGCAACTCTGCACACAGAATGCTGGACTGGTTGGGTTCTTAGTCTGATCCACCATGGCTATTCTCATGCTATTACAGTATGCCATTACAGTCTATTACACAGAAAAAAAGGAAAAAAAAATAACACCAACAGGGTAACCTGCTACAGCACTTGGGCGGATGCAGAAGAAGCAATATTAAATGACTCAGAGGAACAAGTAATGGAACTTCAATTGGTTTGGTTGTCTTTTGAACAGACCTATACAGTCTGTGACAAGTCAGACTGAATACAGCTCACCAACTGTATACTGAGACCTGAAGGAATCTCAGGAGGCTTCCTGTTTCTACCACTAGGATTACACAAATGGGTAGAAGAATGCCAAGCATATGTGTAGGCTATAATATACAACACAAAGCTATATCAGCTTTACTGTGTTACAAGGTCTTTAGGCTTAGCTTAGAACAGCTACCTAAAACTTCTATCACCTATGGATGATAACCTAATAAAATATACACATGTGTGTGAATGTATATATATTAAGGTTCTAATTTAGCAGAAGTGCCCTAAAACTCAAAGGACAGGTAATATGAAAAACTCTATACTTTTATGATCTCGTGATTTTACATCAATCAATCAATCTGGCATGATTTATGCAATTTATTCTCCTGGTGTTGTTTTTTGTGGCGCTCCAAAAATGTGAAGGTTGAAAACAAGCAGACAGAAGGAGGAAGAATGAGATACATAAATGAGGGAAGTTACACTGACATGGGAAGAGAAACTACCTGTAAATGAGCTGGCACATTAGAGAACTGAAAGTAGTATATGTATGTGTGTGTGTGTGTGGGGGGGGGGGTTATACTCCATGTTGCTGTTGTGTGCCTTCAAGTCATTTCTTACCAATAGCAAGCTTAACGCAACCCTATCACAGGGTTTTCGTGGCAAGATTTGTTCAAAGAAGGGTTTGCCTTTGTCTGCCTCTGAGAGAGGGTGACTTGCCCAAATCTTCATGGCCAAATAGGGATTCCAGCTCTACTTTCCATAGTCACAGTCCAATGCTCAAACCACTATGCTCGACACTTCATTCTACAAAAGTGAAACATACCTGGCCATACTGATTAAGAAAGACCCATGCTTATTTATTTGTTTACTTACTTGTTTAACACAGTGCCCAAGACTCCTTTTATCCAAAAACAACCTAGAGACTGGTTCCTTTAATTGTGTATGGATGGGATTTTGTGACAAACTGGTTAAGCACACTACTTGTAAAAACTCTTCAAAACTATGGGCAGTGTATCAGTTCTCCTGTTGCTCCTATCCTTCTGCCATCGAGACACTGGTTAATTTAAAGGAGAAACTTGGAATATTCTAAGCAACATGACAGACCAAAGTTCTTTTGATCCTGGCTAAATTCTGGTGCTTCCAAATTTGGTTTGTGTTCATGTCAGGCCCTGATCTACTCTGCTGTGTCTTGCTTTGCTCTTTAATCACAGCACGTGAATGTCATCTAATATATATAATGCAGCCTAGAAAGGTTGCACCTTCACCATAAGATGTCTACTCTGCCTAACTGCCTTCGGCAATGCATCTTATGAAGTATAATCGAATACCTTTGTTCTGAATAAAATGTAATATTGTTTTGAGAGGATGCTCTAGGGAATGATATGTAGAGGGGGCACATTCTAGACATGCCTACACTGCCCCCTCCCCACTCCTTTACCGCCTCATATATCATCCTCACTGGACTTTTACTCAAATGAGAGCAGCAACGTTTGTTAACTTTCTTACCTCCTACATAAATTCATTTCCATATAGCTACACATACCCCTAGGGAGACAAAGCATCACTGCACTATTCCCTTGCCACCAGTGACATTCTTACAGATAGAAATACCAAAAGGTACGACTTGTACAACAAAACTGATTGTCCCACGCCCCACACATACCTATCTTTAAATCATTTATGACACAATGATAATCATACGTGAGTGCAGGGAAATCTCCATTTACAAAACCTTCATTGCTCAGTTTCCCAGAGCGGCTAATTTGGAGCAACAGCTGAGTGGGATAATGTTTTTTAATAAGCCTACGCTAGCGTTTATGGTGCTTTATAAATGTTCTTTTGGATAACCCCCTCATCTCCACTTACATCCACTGTAACACAATGTCCAGTGCAACACTAGGTTTTTCTTTTCTTTTTAATCCTCAACCTTTTTGAGAGCTGTGGGCTGTCCCACAAACAACACAATCCAAGGCAGATTCATTTCAGGTAGTAGGTGTGGGTGGATGAGAAAATCATCTCTCTATGTGCTTCTTTTAGTATGCTTCAAAAAATTCAAACGTGTGGAAATAACCATCACAAGATTATTAGTGGTCTGATGTTTGGCTGGATCTTAAAAGATTTCTGAGGGTTCAATGTTGCCTTTCATGAGCCTTACAATAGAAGATGTGACTTTGAGTCAGTGGGGATTGAGCAAAACCCAGTCTGACCTTAAATGTTCTGTAATGCTTTTTAAAAGCATTAGAAAAGGGAATCAACAAGATTCAGGGAACTGAAATTCTCCAGAGTCATTTCCCATGAGTCTTGCTCAGCATTTCCTGGCATGAAGAGGGGAAAAACATCTACTAATCAGCAATGCCGATAACCCCCCAAATAAATCATAGTACAAAGAAACCAAGTCTGCCCCTGTTTTAGAAACTAAGATCACAAGAGCTGCACCCGACAACTGGGATCAGGAAATTTGAAAAAGGGGAACTGTTCTCTCTGTAATGGCTTGAAATCTATTAGTCAAGCCCTTCACCTAAAAGGAGGAATTAAGCTAGTCATGCTATTTCAGAAAGCTAAGTCAGGGAAAGCCATCCACTTCTCAAAACACCATCTGCCAGAAAGCGATTGATATAAAACGCATGCAAAATCCAAGACAGCCTTTTCTGAGATCCTCTGCTACTCTCAAAACAACCTCATATTTCTCAAGCCACATGAGAAACCTCTTCACGACGGACAACAATTGCATTTTCCTTCCCAGCCCTTCCAAGCTATTGTGAGTTACTGAAAGATGGCACACCTTAAAGTCCTCTTCTATAATCAAAAACAACCCAGTCCTGTGGCATATTTCCTACAGCCTGAGTGTTTATGGGCTACAGCTCACTTCATCAGGTGCACAGAGCATTATCCAGAATTTCCGGTTATATGTACAGCGCATCACAACGTCTGTGGTCTCAGTAACAGTTTTGGGAGGGGCACCTGTTAATAATGTGACTATCACTACTTTCTACATTTAATTTCCCTTCAACATTTCTGCCTATAGTTCCTCCCCTACATATATGTACAAGATGGCAGAGATCCTGTGTGTGCATAGTTACACACATGCAGTTCCGCATCCTCCCACCGCCCAACAGCTGTCAGGTCCTGGAAGGACCCCTGCTGTTGTCACGTACTAGTGAGGAAGGAAAGGAGGAGAGATGCAGTTCAGGCCACAGAGAAGCAGCTGGTCTCAGTTTTATCCCAAAGGGGAGGGAGGAGGGTGCGCTCTCAAATGGAGCGCACACACTTTTGTCTTCCTCTGGGGGCTCAAAACAGCCAGATCTTCATGCTCTAAATCAGCACTCTCTCCCTTCTTTCTCCACTAGTACACAACAGCAAGTAGGGTCCCTCCCAGGACTTGATGGCTGCCAAACAGTGGGAAGCTTTTGTATGGAGTGCAAGAGTGAGTGAATAACACCTCATCTAAAATAGGACTTATGTATGCATACACTGCACTTACACACACACAAATCACTAACAGGAGCAGAGAATTATAGAGTTGGAAGGGAACGCAAGGGTCATCTACTCCAACCCCTTGCCATGCAGGAATATACAACCAAAGCACTCCTGAGAGATGGCCACTCAACCTCTGTTTAAAGACCTCCAAAGGAGAGTCAACTACTCACCAAGAAAACTAGTCTACTGCAAAGTTCTTATTAATCTTTAGGTGGAATCTCTTATCTTGTAATTTGAATCCAGCCTAATTTAAATCTAGATTCTGGAGCAGCAGAAAACAAGTTCACTCTATTGTCCGTAAGACCTTCCTTCAGGATGCTGGTCTGTATGTCTGTGTGTTCATGCGTGTGCACTTGTTGTTTGTTGTGTGCCTTCAAAGTCATTTCCAACCATGTAGAGGGCATTAATAGGAACTGCACTCCAGCTACATCCCTGTCTTACTTTTTAGATAATCGGGAGGTGGGATTTTCCCTACCTGAGTTGGATTATGCTTATTGTTGTTGTGTGCCTTGAAGTCATTTCCAACTTATGGTGACCCTATCATGGGGTTTTCTTGGCAAGATTTGTTCAGAGGAGGTTTGCATTGCCTTCCTCTGAGGCTGAGAATATGTGACTTGCCCAAGGTCACCTGTGGGTTTCATGGCCAAACTGTGAGTTGAACCTTGGTCTCCACAGTCGCAGTCCATCACTCAAACCACTATGCCATGCTGTTTCTCATGCGTGTGTGTACACATACACAAACACACATGCCACATTCTGAATAACATCCCATGCATTTGATGGCGGTGGCTACAGTCCACAGAAGCCCGTGTTATAATAAATATATTAACTTCTGTCATTTTTGTTGGAACAGAGTAACATGAGTACTCTTTTTGGAAATTGCTGCTTCCATGCCACTTACAAATTGCCATTCTTCACTGACAAGGTTACCTCTGGCACCCAATATCAAAGGCAACTTACCTTCAGCCCCATCCGTGCGAGGACTGTTTGCCTTCTCAGGAGCTGATTCAGCTGCTTCAGTGGCCAGTGAAGTAGTCGCTCTAGAGAAGTCACCCTCACTGCGACTTGTTTCGGGGACACTTTCTCTGGAACTGAAGCGGACGCGGGAACTAGAGTGAGAGCTGAGGTCCGGGCTGGTGTCAGACAGGCCAGGGATATCATCAATTTTTGTGGGGGTAACCATGAACCGAACAGAAGCCATCTTGGCAGCAGGAACAAAGGGGGCAGAAACAATATTACTGCCTTGATAACTTTAACCCACAGTTGGCTGGAGTGCTAAGTAGTAAGACCTTTCAAAAGGGCACAGATGCCAGCCGTGTTATCAAGTGCTCCCTTGAGAAAAAGACTCATGTCTTAGCACTGATTGATGATTTGACTAACACACCGCGGTATCTAGACATCGATGATTATCAGGTGTATTTTCCAAAAACGTGATCAAAGAAAGTGAGATGATGATCAAGCATGATTTTGTAGGCTAATATATCACAGATGATTAGTCCAAAGATTCCCATTTATCAGGCAACAGTGGCAGTTTTTTCTTCCCAAAGGTAGTTACAGGTCCAAACAAAAGGTGGATGTAACTGTTGTGTGCTAAAGAGCCATACTGCAAATTGTTGGCATGAATGTTTACCCCAAGAGGCACAAATCCTGGTCAAAATTTCCGTTTGTTAGGTCAAAAAAAAAATTTTGGCACAGCAAAATGCATAGAGGTAATTGATTCCCACAAGGCAAAATCCAAGTGCAAAAGTTTTCTAAAGCACACAAAAAGGCTACAGAGTACCTGGTAAAAGTAATGTCACAAGCCAATCCTTTCCCAGGGTGTCATAAAAAAAAAAAGGTTATCCTTTGTTGCAAATATTCTTTGTGATCCTGGTGCCAAAACAATGATCGTTTCTTATCTCAAAAAGTGGAGGAGAAATATCACAGCATCCCATGCAAGAATGGTAAAAGCAGATTCCTTAAGATAATGCTGTTCCTGTAAAAGGATGCAGAATTACTCCGTAGGCTCTTGGTAATGTTTCAAAGACCCTGGCATGAGAAGATAACCCTTGGATGGGGCCTAGTGCAGGGGAATTAACAGCCTCTGATAGCATGAGAGAGCATTAGGGTCCTGGAGAAACAAATACATACACACACAGATTTATAGGTACAGAGAGAGAGGGAGAGAATCTTATTCTGAAACTGCAGAGATGAGTCATTTCTACACAAGGCTCAACTCCTCAAATTTCCAATGCTTGGGTTCCCATCTGTTATCCCATGAGGGACTAAGGGCAGGTTCAAGGTGACAAGAGATCACAAAGCATATGAACTGGTGCACACTATTCCTCCTAAAACCCCAGAGAATGGCATTTAGTAAGCATGTTTATTTGATTTTGTTTAATGGCAAAAGGTATAGAAGTCAGAAAAGGAAAAGAAATTATTTATTTATTTATTTATTTATACCCTGCTAAGGAGCAGGACCCTAATACTTATGGAAGACACCAGCAAGCAAGAGGATGGTGCAAGAGTGAAGATACCTAAAATCACTAGCTACGATGGAAAGGAGCAAACTTGATTTTTTAAAAATTTATATCCCACTTTTCTCCCGAAAGGGACTCGAAAGTGTCTAAATTTTCCTTCCATCTGCAAATTTCTAGCAGTGTAATCATTTAAAACTTCATCTGAGCACAGAAATACGGTGGGCCCTTGATATCTGCTGGGGTTTGGCTCCAGGACTCCTTGTGGATACAAATCCATGGATGGTCAAGTATCATTAAATACAATGGATAGTAAAATTGTGTCCCTTATATAAAATGGCAAAATCAAGGTTTGGTTTTTGACATTTTTATATATATATATATTTGATAAAGATAAAGAATGCGTGGATATGGAAAGCTGACTATACAGCTTAGGCATCCATTGTCAAAGGGCAAGCAAAGTTGCTAAGGGAATTTATTTATTGTATTTATATCCCACTCTTTAGCAATGCTCTCAATACAAAAACGGCACATTTAATATTATCATAAAATATAACAATAAATATATTAAGAGTTCTAGGTGTGAATGATTTTCAACATCTCACTTCCCTGCAATATTAAAAATTTGGAGAGCGAAAGAAAATTTCCTGGGGTGGGCAGAATTATTGAGAGGAGCAATGCCTCACTATCTCTACATACACACTCTCACAGCTATACATCTGAGCACAGGTAACAAAACACCACAATGTGAACCTAGTTCCAAAACACACTACTGAAATAATCCAGCTTGAGACCGCTTTAACAGCTCTGGTTCAGTGCTAGGAAATTCAGGGAACTGTAGTTTTGTGAGACATTTCGTCTTCCCTGGCTGCATTCACACTGCAGAAATAATCCAGTTTGACACCAATTTAATTGCCATGGAATTCTGGGATTCGTAGACTCGTGAGGCACTTTTGCCTTCTCTCACACAGAGCTCTAGTACACCCAACAAACTACAAATCGCAGAATTCCACAGCATTGAGGTGTGGCAGTTAAAACTCTGTCAAGCTGGGTCATTTCTGCAGTGAAGACGAAGACTCTGTCAGAGAGCTCTGGTACAGCAATGAACTAAAGTTCCCAAGATTCCATGGCACTGAGCCGAGACAGTTAAAGCAGTCTCAAAATGGATTATTTCCACAGTGTGTTTTGGTCTCGTGTGTGGGGGTTCCTCAAAGCTGGGGGCTTCTAAGGCAGTGATTCCCAAACTCTAGACTTCTGGATGTTTTGGACATCAGCTTCCAGAATACCTGACACCTGGATGAACAAGACTACATGTGAAATGGATCCATGAGTCCAAGTTGACCACAAGTTGAACATAAGTCAACAGTGCGATGCAGCAGCTAAAAAGGCCAATGCAATTTTAGGCTGCCTCAATAGAAGTATAGTGTCTAGATCAAGGGAAGTAATAGTGCCACTCTATTCTGCATTGGTCAGGCCCCACCTGGAATAATCCTGGGTCCAGTTCTGGGCAACACAATTCAAAAAAAGATGCGGAGAAACTGGAGCGGGTCCAAAGGAGGGCGACTAAAATGGTGAAGGGTCTGGAAACCGTGCCCTATGAGGAGCGACTTAGGGAGCTGGGGATGTTTAGCCTGGAGAAGAGAAGGTTAAGAGGCGATATGATCGCCCTGTTTAAATACTTGAAGGGATGTCATATTGAGGAGGGAGCAAGCTTGTTTTCTGCTGCTCCAGAGAACAGGACCTGAAATAACGGATCCAAGCTACAGGAAAAGATTCCACCTCAACATTAGGAGGAACTTCCTGACAGTAAGAGCTGTTCGACAGTGGAATATGCAGAGTATTGCCTCTTTTTTTGGAGGTTTTTAAACAGAGGCTGGATGGGGTTTGACTGGGAGTTCCTGCATGGCAGAATGGGGTTGGACTGGGTGGCCCTTGATTGGGAGTTCCTGCATGGCAGAATGGGGTTGGACTGGATGGCCCTTAGGACCTCTCATTCTATGATTCTATGACCATTGGGCCAATGATGGCCAAGGTTTCTGGGAGCTGAAGACCAGAGTTTGGGCATCACTGACCAAAAGCCACTGTTAGCCTGTCAGCTTCTACCAGGGACTAAAATGGTTCCCAAAAAAAGCTGCCACAGAAAGGAAGGAGGAGATACAGGTGAGCCTAGTGCTGTATCCCAACCTTGCCCTAACCATCTTGCACTAAGAAGAGTGGGAGTGCGCACTGCGCATGCGCAACGCGGTCTCCCCTGTCCCCTCACTCACTCACTCACTCACGCTCTGCCCCCGCCCGCCCCTGAGCCCTGACTGACAGCCAGGCAGCCCCCGGGAAAGTCCAGGCGGCCCTCAGCGGCCGTTATTTGTTTACCTGAGGCGCGCGCCGGACGCTGCTCCCCAACGTTCTAAAAAGCGTCTCGCGCGCACTTTTTTTTCCCCCTTCTTCTTTTCTTTCTATCCCTCTCTAGTCAGCGGAGGTGGCCGCTGCTGTGCTGCTGTTAGCGCTGGTGCTGCGGCCACTGCTGCTGTTGTGCCGCCGATCAGATGCCGGCTCCGAAGTGGGCGGAGGGATTGGGAACCGAGCCGAACTCAACTCTTCCTTTTTTTTTTTTTTTTTTTTTCGTTTGTCCTCATCCTCCCCCATTTCTCTCTTCCCCCTCCCTTTTTTTTTGAGTGTGCACATGCGCAGTGGCTACTGTGGCTGGGCTTTTTAAAAAAAAACTTTGAGAGGGGGCGCGCGAACACGCAAGGGTTGTCGGGAAGTGTAGTTGTGATGTTATGAGGGGGCAGTTAGTACTGTATTCCTTGCCTTAAGGAAACCCCCATGAATTGAAATTAAACATAAGGCAGCTAAGGAAGGAGTCCTACGTTTAACAGAATTTGAAATACAGATATTAAAAAAAAAGAGATATAAAAACTGAAGCTCCATGAGTCAATAGGAGATATAATAATAATAATAATAATAATAATAAATATAGTAATAAATATAATAATAAATATAATACAATATATGTATTATATAATAATATTATTATATATGATAAATTAATAACACCGCAGTAATAACACAATAATAATAACACGGTTTTATATATATATATATATATATATATACTATATAGCTACAAAAGGAATAGGTGGCTGTGGAAACTAGTCTTTATTGTAAGAAAAATACAGGTACAAAACAGACTGCAGAAATAATCCAGTTTGAGACCGCTTCAACTGCCCCTGGATCAATGCTAGGGAATTCTGGGAACTGTTGTTTTCGTGAGGCATTTAGCCTTCTTTGTCTGAGAGCTCTGGTATGCTACAATGAACTACAATTCCCAGGATACCCTAGCACTCAGCCAGGGCAGTTAAAGCAGTGTCAAACTGGGTTATTTCTGCAGTGTTTTTTCAAGCAATGAAATTCTACATACAGCTAAGCAAGGAGTCCTACTACATTTAATAGAATTTTATAGAATTTAATTGTATCAACCATGCAACACAGCCATATAGATATAAAAACTGAAGCTCCAGGAGTTGATAGAAGGCACTAATAATAATAATAATAATAATAATAATAATAATAATAATAATAAAAACACAGTAATAACACAATAATGATAATAATAACACATATATACAATGTAGCTACAAAAGGACTATGTGGCTGTGGCACTTGGTCTTTACTGACATAACCAAGGGTGCATTGGAAATAATGCAGTTTGACACCATTTTAATTGTCAGGGCTCCAGCCTACAGAATCTTGGGATCTGTACTTTGGTGAGGCACTATTACTCTTTGACAGAGAAGGTTAAAGACCTCACAAAACTACAATTCCCAGGATTTCTTAGGGTGGAGCTACTGAAAGTGGTGTCAAACCACATTACTTTTACAGTGTAGAAGCACCCTTGGTCTTTATCAGAAGAGAAAAACGCAGCCGTTTAATAAGCCAAAGGTTTTAGGACAGCAGCCAGAAATTGAGGCTGCAGTTTTGTACTGTTTTCCCTGGGAGCCATTTTGGACCCAATGGGGATTTCCTTCTGAGTAGATTGTGCCGTTTAAATAAATTCATTTTTTTTTAAAAAAAAATCTTTATTGGTTTCAGTGCAATCTACTTTACAATCAGCATAAACACAGAGGGAAAAAAGGGGGGGAGATAGATGTTCTATTTAAACGAATTTATTGTGTGGCTTCTGGCAAACCTTCAGCAATGGGTTCACGTCAAAACCTCTTTATTTCTTTTTTGGCCCTAAAGCACATTTCAAGTGACTCAGGATTCCTAGGTTTAATAGAATTTAATTGTGCAGCATAGCCATACAGCATAGCCACACTTTAAAAAGCAGACATCCACATTGCAAAACAGTGTGGCCTGTCAAGATGTACACAGAATATAGATATGAGTATCTTTGGGAGTTGTTTGCTCGGGGTTCCTCTTTTTGTAGTTCTTTGCCTGAAATGGTCAGCTACTTTTTTGCGCAATAAAAGAAAAGGCGGTATTTCCTACTTCTTTGGTAGGAAAATTATGAAAACATTTAGGGAGGGGAAATGCAAAGGCTGTTAGTTATATCAGAAAGGAAGGTGCCTCTGAACATGCAGTGAAGAACCGCATCCTGTGTTTTAAAAAGTAGCTGAAATGTTAATGGAACCATATTTTCCCCACTTGGGTTATTTCCTCACATTTCTATTCCACTTTCCTGCAATGGCTAGGCTGGCCTCCTCACTGTTTGCCTTTTGCCAGCAAGCAAACTAAGATCCCAAACACACTGAAGAAAATAATCCAGTTTGAGACCGCTTTAACTGTGAATTGTAGTTTATTGTGACACCAGAGCTCTCTGATAGAGAAAAAAAAGTCACAAAACTACAGTTCCCAGAATCCCCTAGCATTGAGCCCCAAGGCAGTCAAAGTGGTCTCAAACTGGATTATTTCTGCAGTGTGTTTTGGACCTAAGACATTTTTATTTAAGAATGCATTTATAACATATAATCATCCCAGAGTGGCTTTTGTGTGGTGTGTGTGTTTTGGGGGTGCTCCTTTTCACTTCTGTATATTTTTCTATGGTGTCATACTGTTTTTAGATGATTTTGTTTTAAATTTTTATTCTAATGTTTCTTTTTATTTAATTTTTTTTAAAATCTGTGAGCCACCTTGGGTCCCTTCTGGGAGAAAGTCAGCATACAAAATAAATAAATAAATACAAGTTCAATGTAGCATAAAAGGCTCTCTTCCCTCCTCCATTTTACCCTTACAACTGTGCGTGGAAGACTAAACTGACAAACTGCAATAGATCCCAGAGGCACAGAATTTAAAATAGTTTCACCAATATAGAACTGTCTGGCACATTGATCCAAGTTCATGGCACACCAAAAGTTTCTTGGAGTACACCTCCCATCATCCCCCACTTTTGGCTCTGCTTGCCAATGGCTAGGCAACATTATCCCTCCTTGAATTGTTGTATCACTGCCTTAAAGATAGGTTTATTGTTGAACGTAAAGAAAACTGAAGTCCAAAACACACTGCAGAAATAATCCAGTTTGAGACCATGTTAAGTGCCCTGGCTCAATGCTGGGAACTGTAGTTTTGTGAGACATTTAGCCTTCTCTATCAGAAAGCTCTGGTGCCATAATAAACTACAATTCCCAGGATTCCCTAGGACTTAGCCAGAGGTGTGTTTTGGACCAAAGATAATGACCACGGAGAATTTACACAAATTCAACCTAGACAATGAGGAAATCGAAATAATGAAAGAATTCTCATTTCTGGGATCAAACCTTGATCCAAGTTGGGACTGCAGTCAAGAAATCATAAGAAGACTAAGAATAGGGAGGGCAGCTATGAAAGAACTACGTAGAAAAGATCCTAAAATGTGAAGATATACAACTGAGCATGAAAGTTAGAATGGTAAAAGTCACTGTATTCCCTATTACTGTGTATGGATGAAAGAGCTGGACAGTTAGGAAAGCGGATAGGAAGAAAATAAATTCATTTGAAATGTGATGCTGGAGAAGATTGCTGAGGATTCCATGGACAGCCAAGAAGTCAAACAAATGAGTCCTAGAAGAGTTCAACCAGAAATCTCTCTGGAAGTGAAGCCAAGGTGACTAGACTTTGGCCAGATCATGAGAAGGCACAACTCATTGGAGAAAATAATGCTAGGAAAGGTGGAGGGAAGCAGAAAGAGGGGAAGGTTGCATGCTCAATGGATGGACTCTATAAAATCTTGGACATATCTCATCCACAGAGTCACCATGGGTTGAGGTTGACTCGAGAGTGGATAACAACAACAATCGCACTGCCCCCTGACTTTAAACCAAATTTGGTGAAGATGTTAGCAAACCCACATGACATTTCTATGCAGCTTTCCAACCTACTCATGTATCACCAATGAAAAAAAACCCTAGACTTTGTGCATCCCACATCCCATGGCCAATGAATCATGCATATCAGCTCTATGTCACAAGGATTCAGTATTTCCCTGCTGGAGAATACATGTTTCCAGCAAAACTGTTTTTCTGAACAGCATGAAAAAGCCGGTTAGGAGCTTAATTAGGAACTACTATGTTGGCATGGGTGTCCTCCACATCACAAAATCAAACAGCAGCAGCTTGTTTATTGCCTTTTTACTGGCTTCCCTGCATCTATTGTGTTTTCACTGGCAAGATGTGAACAAGGAGACATTTTAAAGAGCTATCCTTGGGTTCAGGACAGTCATAAACATGAGCCAATGCGGAAATGGAGCAGGAGGTAGCAATGACAAAATACAGAATTCATAATGAAACAGCTATCTTAATACTTCCTCTCTGGTTCCAACATATGCCTGGTAGCCAAGGACTAGAAAGACACATTAACTGGAGCAAGTGACTAACCACTTTTGTTGTTGTTAACTGCCTTCGAGTCAACCATATCATGGTGACCCTATGGATGAGACATCTCCAAGACCCTCTGTCCTGCACTATTTGCTTCGGTCTTGTAGATTTAGACCTCCATGGTTCCCTCATCAACTCTAACTATCTGGCACATGGCCTTCCTCTTCCACTGCTCTCTAACTTTCCCAGCATCATTCTGTTTTCTAATGAATCATGACTTCTCATGACCAAAAGATGTCACTCAATTTAGTTATCCTGGCATCCAGGGAGGGGTTCAGGCTTGATCTGTTCCAAGGCCCATTTGTTTATCTTTTTGGCTATCCACAGTATCCCCAGCACTCTCCTCCATTACCATATCTCAAACTGATTTGCCCCCAACACACCCTTGGTAGTGGTATGCCACTGAACGCCACATACTACAGTGTAAGGTATGGAGAGGGACAGAAAGACATGCCTTTTTAAGACCGCACAAGACCTCAGAGTCACTATCACAGAAATGCATAGATACATAGAGCAAAAAGTGAAGGAACAGTAAACAGTGAAGGAGAGGAACTCATCAACACAATTAATAGAGAGGTAGTCAGGGACTCACTCTTTGGACAGGGTGACCAGAGGTCAAAACTACAAAGGAGGACAAGGCGCCATAAACATAGGACGTTAAAAAATAAAAGTGAAAAACACTTGTAGAAATATAAATTTATGCTTTCTTAGTCATGTTCAAAATGGAGGACATTTTGGAATTCCTCCTGGACAGGTTGAAATGTAGCATCCTGGAAAAGGAGGGTGTCTGGTCACCCGTCTTTGGATATAATCCAGGCATCATTTCCTTATGTGCCAGAGACTTCAGGAACCACAACAGTCTGTTATGAAGCCATCCAGAGGCAAATGTGGATGCATTACTGCTTGCATACATTGGCTTTGAAACTTTCTGCCTGCCACACACACACACACACACAGATTATTTTTAAACAAAACTTTCTGGGTCTTCTTGTGTGATGTAGTACTGGCAATTAATAAAGTGATTTTGCAAAGAGAAGACAGCAGCACTGTTTATCAAGGTTATGAAAGGGTTCAGCACATGGCAGATGAGCACCACTCCACCCAGTAGGTCACAAGATATGCAGGCTAGCCTAGCCAAGAAAGATAAGCCACTGAATGAAGAGGCTACCATGACCACCCACTGTTTCTTGATATTATTCTGACATGCAAGAATGAATGCTTATTTGTTGTTCTTTTGTTGATGCAATCGCTTTCTTCCAGTGCAAATTGAATTGGCTACATATTGCCTTTGAAAAAGGAAGTGACTTGCTTAAAAGCACAGACAAAAGGAACAAGAGGATAAGAAAGGCTTTGTGCTCTTGTTCCATGATTTGTGAGCACCATTCTTCACATTGGGGCAAAGAAGTCATGCCCTCTCCCACACATATATTTGGAATAATGCTCGCAGAACCCATTCTTTGTGTATTGCTTAAGTAACACTAGCCTTTCAAAAGGTTATTCTAAATTGATTCAAAAGTGAATTTGATGAAGCTACCACACTCATTATTTCTGAATTATATGAAAATTACTCTGTTGACTACTGAAGTTTTCTATGCATCCAGTGAAGAAGACTGTAGGTCACAAAAGCCTAAGCCAAAAAAAAATTTGCTAGCTTTTAAGGGGCCACAAGATTTGCTGCCATGTTTGACTTAAGTCTACGAAAGCTCATGTTGCCAACTTCTTTTAGTTCGTCTCAAAGCTGTTACAAGATCTCTCTACATACGGATTGTATAGACTAACACAGCTATATCTTTGAATTCCGCCATGTTTGCTTTAAGAGACTTACATAACTGCCATCCCAAGAAATTGGGATCTTGAGAATCACAGGTGGGAAGAAACTGGTAAGTTTTTGTAGGTTAATGAACGCTTGACAAAATCTAGCCTTCAGTTTCTTGCTCTGACAGTATTAAAAACAATCATATATGAAAGAAAAGCAATGGAAGAGTTCATTTTATTTTCAAAATCATACAGAGAGCTGCAATGGAAAGAATTCAAGCAGAATGCACATGTTGTTGCATGTGTTTCCACACACCATAATGAGAATGAAGGTGAGTTTCAAAACGCCAGTAGTAGAACTGTAAAAGTCCTAGGGACACACTGGAATGCAGAAAGCATTATCTGTTGTTGTTTCCTGTGTCAGCTTCTTCAAGGCTGCTTTGGAAGAAGCTTATCTCGTCTTGATAGGCTGCAAAGGTTCCAGCTGGCATTAAAGGTTCATGGTTTTACACAACAGGCGGAGGATGCTGGGTCATCAGGACACCAAAGCGTTTCTTGATGGTGATCCTGTGTCGAGAATATTTGTCATCTGGGGAGAAGCGGGCTGGATGAGCTGAACATGTTGGCTGGCCAGAGGGATCCACCTTCTGCAAAGCAGAGGAGAAAAAGGCAGAATAATTTGTGAGCAAATTACAATTCTAGCAAGACTATGCATCAGCTCAAAAAAACATATATTCCAATTCTGCAAATGTGTTACAGATTTAAATTGTTTATAATGGCAAACTCTTCTGAACAAATATTGCCCATAATAGGTTCACCTTAGGGTCACCAAAAGCTGGAAACAACTTGAAGGCACACAACAACCAATTGTATTAACTGATCTTAATTGTTTTAACTTTAAATTGTCTATCACTGTTTATAGCAAATCAGTTGACCAGATTTTACTACATGCTTCCCTGACATCATATGAGGGATATAAATATTTAAATAAAATATCCCACTTTTAAAGTCAGCCCACTCCATAATATCTCCACCTCCACTACATATAAACATGCATCCATACAGAGAACCAAAGTGTCACGGTAGATAAACATGAACAAGTACTCTACATTATATTCTATGCTAATCTGTTTGCATGAATTACAGAGTGAATTAAGTTTTGTCTGATGCCAGAATTTCAACAAGAAATATTTTCTGTATTATGTATATTGTAAGAATACTTGTCACAGTACTTTTACTTCATCATCTTTGTAAGATGTTCCATATATTTATGCAATAAAGTATGGTAACAACTTTTATTGTGTTTTTATTGGTAGGTCTGGGAATTAATTCACTGTTTAGCCCTCTGAACTGTTCCACTACAAAGCTGACTTGATGCAGGCTTGGAAACAGAACCAACTAGGAGGCTGTGCAACTGCTACAAACTCAATGGACCTTTCATCTTGTGGACTCAACTGCATATGGAGGGTGCTAAAAGTAGGGTAAACAGATATGGCAGTGTGTAGACACAGCAGAACCTGCCACAGAACATATTGAAACGCAACAAGCACACACAGCAGGGCAGTCTCATGATTGTCCTAGAACTATGGAATCCTGTCCTTTGTTAAGATGCAACACTGCAGAGTTAATACAGTTTGATACCACTTTCATGGCTCCATCCTATGAAAACCTGGGATTTGTAGTTTGTTGTGGTACCAGAGCTCTCTGACAGAGGCCGCTACAAATCTCACAAAACTACAGATCCCAGGATTCCACAGCATGGAACCATGGCAGTTAAAGTGGGGTCAATCTGCATTAATTCTGCAGTGTAGATGCAGCCTTATTCAAGGCCGTAATATATTTCAGAAGCAAGTAAGGTTTTTCTCAGGGATGTAGCTGACAATATGAAGCCACTGGCCTTCCAAAAAAAGAATTCTGCCCCCTTAGCATTTTCCTTTACTCCCCAAATTTCTAGCATTGCAGTAACGTAAAACCTCAGACAGGCATTTAGAAATAAAGAGTTCCGTAGCCAAAGAAAAGGAGCAGGCAAATAGATCAAGGGAATGCAAACACAGCAAACAGTATACATGTTCTAGATGTGCACAATTGTTGGTTTCTCACTCTCTCCAATGCTAGAAATTTAGGGACTGAAAGAGGGAAAAATCATTGAGGGGCAGAGTTCCTATTTGGGAGGGCAATACCCTTCTTACTCCTGTCCAGGTTTTCTCTCCATTGGAGCTGGCCAGTTACACAAAAAGAACCCAGCTACATTTTAGCTCTTTAATTTTAATTTAACACATGTGATCTTTGGTTGGAAGATGCTCTGTTTTTTACAGAGGAAATGCTTGATAAATGGCAAACACTGCCACCCCATTCACCAATCGAGTGGTGAATATATCTTCCAAAGGAGCTGCCACACTGCAAAATGAATGCAGTTTGACACCTTTTGAACTCGGGGATGAATATGCTATGGCATTCTTGGATCTGGAGTTTGATGTGGCACCAGAGCGCTCTGGCAGAGGTGGCTAGATATCTCACAAAACTACAAATGCCATAGGTCCATAGCATGGAGCCATGGCTGTTTAAAGCTGAGTCACACTGGATTAATTCTGCATTGTAGATGCAGCACCAGACTCTCAGCTTTCCACCAGTTTATACATTTCAAAGCTTTCCCATCCTGTGGCTTCTGTGTTCTTTGCTCAATGCTGTAAAATTTAGCTTTCCCTGTGAAAGAACTCTGGTGCCACAAGAAACTGCAGTCCCCAGAATTCCATAGCACTGAGCCATGGCAGTTAAAGTGGTGTCAAACTGGATTGTTTCTGGAGTGCTGATGCAGCCATTGAAGGTGAATGCATTCCAACGTTAAATTCTGGGTAGGTAGAAGATCAGTCCAAGATCAAGGACTCCGTGGCTGTTTTTTAATTTTTATTTCTGACCCAAAGAAAATTGCTAAAAGAAATAACAGAGGACAATGCTGAATGCACTGAAATGTGGCTGCATCAGGATTAGAGAAAATTAGAAAACGGTAAGAACAGTAGGCCAAATCCAATATATCTAGGGATCCGGGGAAACTTTGTTGGTGTTTGCCTTCAATTCCTTTCCAATTCATGGCAATCTTATCATGGGGTTTTCTTGGCAAGATCTGTTCAGGAGAGGTTTCCCACTGCCTTCCTCTGAGGCTGAGAGAGTGTGACCTGCCCAAAGTGGGGGTAAAAAATTCAGACATGAGATATTCATAACCACACTGGATTAAAATGATAACACTTTTGGAAAGACAAATGGGGGTGAAACAACCATCCTGAATTTAGAGAACTATGGGAACTAGAAATTTATAGGACTAGGATTATGAGAACAGAGAATACACGAATTAATGAATAATAAGATCATTTGCAAGAAGTAGGGAACTAATATTAAATTCAGAAAGAATTTTAGGATGCCAAATTAAACCAGCAGGAGGGGAAGAGGAAACCATTTGGTAATTATGTGCATTTTTATTAATTTGTTTTTGTATATGTATATATGTGTGTTTGTTAAGTTACATTGTTTTGGAGGCAGATGTAGTTGGTGTAAGGGTAGCTAACACATTTTTTTAAAAAAATTCCATAGCATTGGAGTGGATTATTTCTGCAGTCCAGATGCAACCATAGAAGTGATTTAATAAAGAGAATGACCAGATGGTGATGATGATGATGATTAATACAGATATGAGATTGAGCATCAGGGATGCTGATGGTAAAAGACTTACCTTGAGGGTATAGACCCTGTCTCCTCTTTCATCCAGATAGTACAGCAAAAACATCACTCCCAGACCTGAGCTGATAATATATATATATATAAAAGAACCTGTTATATCTCAGCTTTTTCTGCTTTGCTTGTGCTTGCCTCCCCTCCAGTGCAAACCGATTTCCTTCTCCAATTTGCCACGTGCAAAGCCAACTCCACCTCTTCCTGCAAATCAAGGATGCAAAGCATTCTGGGAGTTGTAGTTCTTTTTTTAAGACTCAAAGCTCTGGGGGGGTTGTAGTTGTAGTCCAGCTTCCCCCTTCTGGGATTTGTAGTCTTTCCACTGCAGGGAGGAGGAAGAGGTTGCTTCTCAATCTCTCTTGGCATTCTGCATCTTATTCTTCAGCAATGATTTTACTGTCTCTTTCCTCTGCTGATTTGATCCTCAGTGCAGTATGTTTTTTGACCTGGGTCCAATCCACACTGCAGAAATGATCCAGTTTGAGACCACTTTAACTGCCCTGGCTCAGTGCTTGGGAATCCTGGGAATTGTGCTTTATTATTGTGGCAATAGAGCTCTCTGGCAGAGAAGGGCTAAATGTCTCAAAAAACTGCAGTTTTCAGACTTCCCTAATATTGAGCCAGGGCATAAATACTCTAATAATAATAATAATAATAAAGCAGTCTCCAACTGGATTATTTCTGCAGTGTGGATATTGGATCCAGATGTCCTCCTAAGCTGCAAAGGAGGACAATGTACCTTGAAATGGAGGAGATTCCAGAAAAATGGGGAGCATTCCTAAATAAAAGCTATAGATCAATAAATAAATAAATGAATACACTCATATAAAGATAAAACCCTGCTTCTTAGTGCTGCTCAAGATGGAGGACCTTTCACAATTCCTCCTGGAGGACATGTCCTGGAAAAGGTGAACATCTGGTCACCCTGCCTCATCATCTTATTCTTGCAAGAGTTTTTTTAAAATCAAATGGCTGCTTGTTAGGGTCATAACTCCATTTGACTTGTCCTATTATTGTTATTAATATTAATATTGTTATTAGGTAAGGCAAGCTTTACACAATTCCAAGAATTTGATTTGAAAGCACAGCAAATGTTGCCACCATTTCTCTTTGGAGAGCATGCATGGCCCTAAACCAGGAGTGTGAGCCAGATGGGACTGCAAAGCAGATGATGATGTTGGACTGCAAGGTCCAGCAGCCCTAGCAAGGAAGGATAGGAAAAAGGTGAGGAAGGGTGGAACTTACAGTCCAATATAATCTCTGGAAATTGGTGTGATTCTTCCCACCCTTGTCTCAAGGAATTGTTTTCACTTCCTTTCATTTTAAGGCACTGACTCAGATTTGCATTGTGTTTCCCTAGCAAATACAATTTCTGTTCCTCAAAAGCACATTTTTTGTGCAATAACAATGGGTTATTTTTAATGTACAGTACTTTATTTATTTATTTTAAATTTCTGGCACAGAAGACCTTTATTTTATTTTATTGTCCCAGTAGACTTTGTGGGGAGGAAAAAGGAATGTCACTAGATGTAGATTTGTCTGTACAAATTCACTGAGATCATGTCTTTTTCATTTGACGCAGCCTGTTGTGTCCCAAACAGAGGATGGAGAAAGGCAAAAGGAGAAGAGAAAGGAAAGAAAACAAAAAAGACTCCATGAACAAACATATTAACCATTTGTCTTGGACACTTATAGTTTGGACTACAGGTACAGAAATTATGAAATGCGGTAAAGCTTTAGGAAATGCTTGCTTTTGTAATTCCTTTCAGTTAATATTTTTCAAAAATATTCCATACCCCTCCAACTCTCCCAATTTCCAGTGACAGTTCCAGTTAATCCTGCCATCCCAACTGCTTTTAGATGTCCCAGTTTCTCTTTCTGCTTTCCCTTTTGTCTTCAAGTTATGCAGAAAGAGTTCAGAGAGCAAAAGCAGTTTACATTCAGTTATGGTGATTTTAAAATTGTTTAAGTGTTTTTTTAAACTTTGTATTTTTATTGTTTTGTACTGTTTTAACTTGGACTGTTTTAAATAATAAGAATAATAATAATCAACTTGGAAAGGAGAGGAGAGGAGACAAGAGAATCTTGCCCTTCCCAGCAGGCTCAGGCAAAACAAACTGCTGCGATCTATCCTAACCTTGTGTCTTCTTCACATTTATAAGTTTTGCCATCTCGACTACACTCTCTGATGTCACACATATCCTGGTTTTCATCTGTGAAATATTGGAGGATATGCAATCATGCACATGTCTGCTCTAAAGATGTGTTGAATGCATTGGAATTTATTTATTTATTTCATTTGTATGCCGCCTTTCTCCCAGAAAGGAACCTAAGGTGGCTCACAGATAAAATCCTTTTTGAAACTTTACAATAAAAATGGAAAAACACCTAAATCTGTCTAACTAAAAATAGTATAAAATTACATAAAGATATAAAGTTTAAATAGCATAACTAAAACAGGACTGGAAACTAAAATTTAGAAAATAATGGGTTGACGAAAACAGTACAAAATTTCAAAAAAACGCTTACCCAGTAGTTTAATACATAGATAGATGCCTAGGTTAGCACACTGTAAAGAACAGTATTGCCAATGTAACAATGGCTGTGATTTTCCATTCCTAATATTATCATCATTATTATTTAACTGGTGCAGTCACTAATTAATTTGGCATTTGTTGTTGTTGTTGTTAACTGTTGATCCTGATTCGTGACGATCCTGTGGATGAAACAGCATGTGGTCTTCCTATCTTTCTACATCCCTCCACCTTTCCTAGCCTTATCGTCTTTTGCAATGAGTCATTCACGTGACATTTAGGGCCTCCATTTTTAAGGGTAGTATAATCTTTGACATGGCATAGTGGTTTGAATGTTGGACTAGGACTCTGGAAGCACACAGTTGGGATCCTGTCACAGCTATGGAAACCTGCCATGGGCAAGACCCACTCTCTCAGCCTCAGAGGAAGGCACCAGCACACCTCCTCTGAATAAATCATGCTATAAAAAGCCCATAATATGGTCATCATAAGTCAGAGTTGACTTGAAGGTACATAACAATTATCTTTCCATCATATTAGGGGGAAGCCATGACAGTTAATCTTGGTTTAAACTTGTAGTGCAGATGTGCCGTTTCCTCCAGTGGGATAACATTGGGCCTCCAATCAACTGCCCGATGTCAGAGCAGACACCACAAGTCAAGTCTGTGGTCACAAACAACTATTGTAGTTAACCCCTTGTTTTTTGACTAGATTTGGGACACATGCCACCTTTTGCATCATTTTTGAGGAGGTGTGTCAGGAAAGGTATGTACTTCTGTTGTGTGGTAGTGCTAGTAGGCCTGTTGCTTCAATGCGCCGAGCATCTTCATAAGAAGAGGTAGATCTAAAAATGACCAGAAAAAGTGCCTTGGTTTTTATAACATGTAACATGGTATGGATTGGAGATACCATCAGCTGAACCTTTTTGTAGCAGTCACCTGTTCCTCTGTGCAGATCAAGCTGTTATTAAACAAGGAATAAGGCCTGTAGAAAAGTTCAAAACCCTAGTTGGAGGAACTTCTTATCTTTATTGTAATACCCATTCCTTGTAGCAGTAGGACAGTATTAACCTCTTTCCATTAAATCCATTATCTCCACTGATATGGACAGATGCTCAGAAAACAGTATGAAGGTAGAAATCATGGTAACGTACTTGAACCAGGTCTGCAGAAAGGCCTTAACTTCCACCCTTTGATGGAACTCTCAAGGTGTCCAAGTTCTGGAATTGTTAACATTCAACCCTCGCACCTAGAGTCATGACAACAATGTAGGATCTTGGAAACCGGATGGTGGTGGTGTGAATTTCCCAGAAAGCCCTATTCCCAATTCATTTTCACCAACATTTTCACATCAGGACTTCGGGAAGCACAGAGACAAGATCCCAAAGCCTCTGAACTTCTTGCTCTGCCTCAAAGTCTTTCTCCTATAGGACCATGTCTTCCCAGGTCCACACTCCTGGCCCTGCCCTCTCTTCTTGCCCCCCTAGTGCCCCCTCACTGCTTCTGCCTGCCTTCCCCGGAGCTGCTCTACTTGTCACTTCAGCCGATGCCCCAGGAAGCAAGCTGATCATCAAGTTGAAAAGAGAAGGACCCGTGGTGGGCGGCGCAGAGGAGATGCCTCGTACTCAGACTTTCTTTCTCACAGGGATGCCACTGGGCTGGGCTGCCCAACGCCGGGATGGACTTCCAGGTCCTGGTGTTCGCACAGTGTTAGTCACCAAAGCTGGCGAGGACCCGGGTGGTAGGAAACCAAGAGTGCCAGAGACTGTGCCATCAGCCCGTGCACCCCCTCCCAGCGACTCCTCCTTTGCCTGTACCTCCAAAGGGGTTTATGAAAATTACCGACGTTGGCAACGCTACAAGGCTTTGGCGAGACGCCATTTCCCGGCCACACCTGATGCTGAAGCTCTGGCCTGTTTTTTCATGTGAGGGCCCAGGTGGCAAAGGCGAGACATTGGGAGACAAGGGGAAGCTAGAGATGAGACAACAAAGATGTAGGCAGGAAGGATTAATGGATATTACCCTGGGTTACCATTGACTGGGACAGCCAAAGCCCTGTGTTAGCACTGAGATGAAAAACCCACCATTTCAAAATATATAGACTTAGGTGCTTTCACAATGGTGAAAGTAAACAAATGGCTTTGGCTTGAGCAAATTGGGATGAGTTCAAGAACCAAACTCTTCCCACATAAATAAGTACTGGAGAGTGTTGACTCTTGTTTTTTGTTTTTGTTTTTTGCAAAGCTTGGCATCCATAATGGAAATTGACCTTTAATCTTCACAAGTTAGCTGGCCTAGAAAGTCATGGTGATTCTCATTTTATATTGGTGGGAGTGGTTTTGCTGGAATCTCCACTTGCATAACCACAAAGCTGAGGCTCAGTTTATACCCAGGTGGCAAAAACAAGCAGCAAAGATTTTCCACTTCGGATTGTAGGTATGTGTGTGAGAAATGTATGTTTAAATCAAGGGTGGGAATCAGGGGCCCTTCTGGATATTGTTGGACTGTAGCATCCAGCATTCCTCACTCCTGGCCTGGCTAGCAGTGCTGGGACTTGCAGTTCAATATCTGGAGAGCTTCCTGGTTCCCAATCATGATCTAAATGCTCCCACATCAAAAACCACCAAAAATGACTAAATACTAAATTTCCCTGGTATGCTAGAACTTTTAGGTGCAGTAAATGGACTTCAGCATCTAGAATTCCTCACCTTTGGCAATGCTGGCTAGGACTTATGGAAACTAAAACCAGCCTTCCAATCTGCAGCTAACCCTTCCAATAGAGAACCACTGCTCTAGCTGATTAAATTCCCAGTTTTATGTGGGTGGAGGTGAAAGTGGATCTTTCAAGCCTGAAGTCTACCCACCCATATAGTGAGATGAATCCAGTAGCCTCAACCTGAAATGATGGATGGGAGGGGGGGGGGGGGTTGATCGCTTCAATTCTGCTTATTGAATTACACTGAATAGCAAAAGGAGGACTTCCAAATAGGTGCCAAATGAAGTTTTTAAAGTTTCCCATTGTATTTCACCTAAAACCTTGCCAGGGCTTAGAGTTTTCAAGGTGACTTGTAGGAAAATGATGATTCCAAAGCATTTCAAACCAACACACTATAACAATAAAACACACATTATTTCTTGGCACCTGTTTGGTGTTCCCCTCTTCAATTTGTATTTTAATTCTTTGCTATTCCCCATTGGAATGATATAAGCCTATTTTCTACCAATCATACTGGGCAATACTGACAGGTGAGGCCCAGTTACTTAAGCAGGACTGATAAAGATGCTGTGAGAATCATGATGGGCAAAGGCTGGGGAAGATCATAAATGTTGTGGAAGTGTGTGGTGTCCCTAATGAATCTATCCTTCAGAATTTGGAAGTTTGGTTGACGTGGCTTCATCATCCCACTCCTACAGCCCTGTTCTCCGTTCATTGGCCCGTCTTCGTCCTGACATGACTTTGGAGGATGGGGTGCCTCGTGCCGTGCAAGAGTGGGAGCACAGCAGCAACTTTGAGCGCATGATCTTCTATGAGATGGCAGAAAAGTGAGTATTGGCCCTTGCCACTAGATCTTGTTTGTATGTCTGTGGAACAATGACAAGGACTGGAAGGAGAAGATTGTCCTGGACTCAATAGATCACCTCCTTGACCTTTGTCTTTCTCAGGTTCATGGAGTTTGAAGCAGAAGAAGAACAACAAATTCAAAAGATGAAGCTCTTGGCCAGCTGCTCCCAGTTCCAAGCCCCAGCTCCCAAGCCCACCAACCCCCCTGTGTCCCCTGCTTCTGAGTCTGGGCAACAGCAAGGTAGGGGATGTTATTAATCCATCTGTTAGAATATTAGAAACGCAAGGCACCCCAAGGTCACCCTAGTCTAACCTCCTGCTAGTGCAGGAATACACAGCATCTCTGACAAATGACAATGTAACCTCATTTTAAACACCTCCAATGAAGGAGAGTCCACCACCTTTTGATATGCTTGTTTCACTGTTAAACAGTTTTTACCATCAAGAAATTTGTCCTAATATTGAACAGGAATGTCCTTTATTGTAATATGAATTCATTTTTGGATCCAGCAGAAAGCAAGCTACTTTCTTCTTCTACATGTGGCCCTAAGGCCTATAGTTTATTTGCCAAAATTGTACCGGGGCATTGTGAGCACTCTGAGCAGGGAATGCATCATTCCAATGGCTTTTCTCTTTGGCCTGCAGTGGTATTTTCCCTCCAAAACCCTGTATCAAGTAGCAGGAAGCGAGGAAATGCGAATGTACCTCAATTATGTCATGTTGACCAGATAACTTATAGTTAGCTATTTTATTTGTTTTTATTATTACTTGCGGGATTTTCTGCTACACTTGGCCAAATAATATGACTAGTTTTTATATTATCTACCTTGCCTTGGGTGAGTGGAGGCAGGGGTGGTGGGTATCACCATTTGCTATTTTGCCTTGGACAGCAAAATGGCTTGGGCTGGCTTTGCCTACAGTGTGATACCTCTGCCTAATAGTTATCACTTGCTTCAATTGCTGTAAACTAAGTGGACAAATAGTTTGTATTCAGTTCATTCAGTGAAGGGGAAGGGAGAGCAGAAGACTAGAGGAGAAAGCAGAATGTTGCATTTTCCACTAGCTCAGGCAAAAGGAAACTGCTGCAACCTCTTCTAGCTTGTGTGTCTTTTCTCATTAATACTTCTTGCCATCTTGATCAAACTCTGATGTTGCTGGGACGCACACATCTCAGCTTTCATCTATGAAATGTTAGAAGGTATATGCAGTAGGCCAAAGATGAGTGCAGCATTTTAGTTATGTGTTTTTGTTGGGATTGGCCCCATGATGACTTTGCCATGTCTTCTCTACAGTTTATATCCCTAAGAAATCAGCCTCCAAGAGCCGCCAGCCTCGGCGGCGTCAGCGGCGTCCACCAAGCACCTCTGCCCCAGGAGCTCCCAGGGAAATCCCTGCCGAGGCGGTGCACCAGTATGCTGAGATTATGGAAGGCTTGGACACAAGTTGGGAGGAAGATGAGGATGAGAAGAAAGAACAAGGAGCACCCAGAGACCCCCAAGGCCAGGAGGATGGGGTATTCCTAGACCCTGCCCTGACACAATATATTGACCAGTTGTGTGATGATGAAGAATTTGTCTGTAAGGTAACAAGAGCCTGGCAGGGGACAGCTGTGGAATTTGCTTTGTGGTGCTAGGCAAGGAACTTCGACATACAGTTCTTCTCTGATTCGCCTGATAAAGTTGTTCTGAGAAATCTCAGAGACTTCTTTTTGGCACACAAATGCATAATACTTTCATCCAAGGACTGCCAGTATTCCCAGTGCCTTCACAGTTCCCATGGTCTGTCAACACAACACTGTGATGAGTTTAGAGTTTGTATTTTTTGGAAAAACAACAACCATTATCTTCCCCCTTGCCCTGTAACTAAGGATACCTTAAGTGGGTGATGGAGAAGCTGGGGTAATGGGAAACCTTTATCACAACCTCTCAGCAGTCCTGTGAAGGAGGTTATGTTGACTCAATATGCAACTTACTCTCAGTCACCCAATGTGCTTCATAGTCATAGCTAAGGCAGGATGCAGCCCCTAAATACAGGATGCCAAATGCGTATCCTGTGACTCAGGCATCTGCTATGCAATTCCTGTCCCGTTCATGACCAGTAAGATTAATTGATTGACAGATAAATTGAATTTCTATCCTTTCTTTCTCCCAAGACAGAATTCAAGATCACAGCAAACTACAACCTCCAGCAAATACATTGGGGATGGTAAAAGTGTGGGACCTCAGTTCTCCCATCAAAAAAAGAAGAATGAATTGCTGCTTCTGGAAGCTTTCAAAATACGTTTCCAGGAACAAATTGCCTTTTAACAGGTTCCAAGGCCTCCTTGGCTTAAATACCCTCAAGGCACCTAATCACGTCCAATCTTGGCAGTTAAGCAAGATCAGCCCTAGGTTCCACTTAGATTCCACTTAGATTCCTTACTTATTACTGTACTTAGATGGGAGAGCGACAATAAATACCAGAGCTGTAAGCTATATTTCAGAGGAAGGAACTGGCAAAACCACTTGTGACTACTCTGCTTTGCCTAACAAACCTCCATGAAATTCATGAAGTCCCCATAAGTTCACAGGTGATGTGAAGCTACGTGCGCGCACACACACGCAAACGTATGTGTGTAAACAAGGCCTCGGAATATTTCCTGCTGTTCTACATTATATCCAGCAGATGGCTGTACCATATCAAATAATTCGTTATTTCTGTGTATTCAAGTCAGACCCTAAGATGAACTTATGACTGGGTTATTTATTTATTTATTTAATTTGGCAGGATTTGCTGTGAGGCTGACAGTGTGTGACTTGCCTAAGGTCAACCCAAAGACAAAAATGT
Source organism: Urosaurus nigricauda (assembly GCA_034509955.1). NCBI lineage: Eukaryota > Metazoa > Chordata > Lepidosauria > Squamata > Phrynosomatidae > Urosaurus > Urosaurus nigricauda. The sequence continues at coordinate 8,224,509 of JAOEGL010000006.1, forward strand.
ATCACAGGGTTTTCTTGGCAAGATTTGTTCAGAGTGGGTTTGCGACTGCCTTCCTCTAAGGCTGTGAGAATGTGACTAGCCTAAGGTCACCCAGTGGGTTTCCATGGATTTGAATTCCAGAATCATAGTCCAGGGCTCAAGCCACCACTCTGGCACATAGGTGGGGGAGGGATGACACTATTCCCCATTCAATTTCTCCAACCCAGTTTTTTTTTGGCAGCAGAGCTTAAACACCCACAAAACCAAAGTTTTATAGCTTTGTATCAGTGGGTGAACACAAGTTGATGGTACAGAGGGGATGCTGAGGGCACAGCTACAATTTCTGGTGTCTGTGATTTCTGTGATAACTACTACTGTCTTTACCTTGCAGGTACAGCAGTGTAAACACCTTTTTATTTAAAGCAGGGCCACATTTTCATACACAGTGTGTATATATTGGCAGTGGGCAAATGTGACTTTCTAAGTCCCATAATACCCCACAATTGACAATGCTGATGGGTCAGCGACATCTAGAGAGCCAGAGTTGCCCCATCCTAGTGTATGCAAATATAAACGAAACAAAGGAAAAGATAATAGTTAATTTAAATTCACACCTATGCCTTGAGACATAAGAGTCCCATATACCAAGTTGTGGTCTTCATTTGTTGTTGCTATTATGTGTCTTCAAGCCGATGCCAACTCATGGTAACCATATCATAGTGTTTTCTTGACAAGATTTAATCAGAGAAGGTTGGCTTCCTCTAAGGCTGAGAGAGTGGTCCTTCCCTAAGGCCACCCAGTGGGTTTCCATAGCTTAATGGTGATTGTGTGGTTGGCCTCCTAGAGTCCTAGCCCACCATTCAAACCACTACACCACTGTATCAATTCAAGATGTTTCTTCCTCCCATTTGAGTTCATGCCCCAATCAAAATTTGCCTCACCTTTACTTCCACAAAACATGAGGCTCTACCTCTCCCACTCCACAGTTATCTATCTATGGTGTCTTCCACACTACAGAATTATAGTACTTTCACTGCCATAGCTATATCATATGGAATCCTGGGACTTGTACTTTGGTGGACACTAAAGCAATCTGGTTAAGAATTCTAAATACCCCAAGCAACTAAGAATCCAAGGATTTCATAGAATGAAGCCATGGAAATTAAAGTGATTCTAATGTGCTATAATTCTATATTATGAAATACACCTATGTCAGGATGGAAATTCTTCTCTAGACAAATGAATCACCACTGTAGCTGGCCACTTGCCTACCACATTACCAACAAATGAATTATTTATTTTAACAACAAACTGACTCAAATGACATTTTTCTCCTTTTCAGCCTAGGTGAGCTCAGCATACTACAGAACTAGCCATGTTTCCTTCTCTTCTCTCTGACAGGTGGAAGCTGTAATCCATCCACAATTCATGGCTCGGTTGCTGTCTCCAGAGAAGAGCCAAGATCCCTTGGATCTGGTGGAGGAATTGGAGGAGGAGCTAAACTTAACACCCAAGCAGGTAAAACATAAGAGCATGAGATCTGTGGTTTGGGGATAAGGTGGTGTCATTATTTTGGCCTACTCATGTGGCTAATTTGTACTATGTTTGCCATTGGAATAGTGGTCTTGGTTCACAGAGGTGAACTGCAAAAGGCCAGATCTTGCACATGCTGGAAGATGAATAATCATAGTAAAGCTTGGTCCATTGCATTCTGGAAATCATGCTTATAAACCCCTCTTTTCCTTTCTGTTTTCAGCTGACAGAGAAGAGGCTCCTGGCCCTGACTGAAGAAGAAAGAGAGCCCTCAGTTTACCCTGCTTCTCATTCTGACTCCACTCCATCACAGTCTGAGGAAGAGGATGAGGTCAGCAGCAGTGGCAAAGGAGAAGATACTTCATGCCGAGCCATGAAGAGACTTTCTGGAAATGAGGGTGTTAGAATAAGTCAGACAGAATTGCCTGCACCCATAGTCATTTCCCCAGTGGCACCTCATTCGCACCGATTAGTAAATAGAGATTCTCTGCCAAAGGGTTTCAGAACTGCAGCAAGATCATCTCTTCATAAATATGGCAATCATGAGTCTCAGGAAGGAAATCCTTTACCCTCTTTGAAGACTACAGATGAAAGAGAAACCCAGCATTTATTAGGACAGGACCAAGTTAGAGATCAAAACATCAGAATCTCTCCCCAAGTCCAAAGGATCAAGTCAAAAGCTGCTCCAAACATAACAGGGAACAGCAGCTTTACTGGAAAACAAGGGGACAACAAGGCAGAAGAAGGAATTCCAAGGGCCTGTACCACACAGTATTCAATGCAAGATGGCAGCCAAGAAGACAAGGTTAAAGGTCAAATAGAGATTCCAAAGATGGCAGAGCATAGCAGTCAAGTTGTCACAGTGCAATTCCATAATGGAGATCAGCTGGTTTGGAATAATATAGAGTCAGCCAACAATGAATATGCAAAACAATATGGTACCCAACAAGGACTAAAGAAGCCTCAAGGTTTCTGGGACATAACAGATAATGCTTCAAAAGACATGGATCATGATAATCAAGACATGACCAAAGTATTATTTGGGGATCACATAGCAGGAGGAAATACTCTGAAGTTGGCTCTAAATGGACAGAAGGAATTGAGTGCTGACAATGCAGCAAAGGTCATAGATCAGTCCCAAGTTCAAAAGGCAGAATCTGATGATACCTCAAATAAAAAAGAGCTTGGGTGTAAGAACAGAGAAATGAAACCTCATCAGGACAACCGTATGAAACAAAGTAGTCGAGAACACATTCATCATGCATGTGAAAAGCAAGATGGCTGCCAAGGAGAGGTAGTGAAAGAACAATGCCAGTTGCACGTTATTTGGAAAGGGCCCAAATCTACTCCTACTGTAGCTTCAACTCATTCTGAAATTACAGATACATGTTGCCAAAGTTTGACAAAGCAAGACAATCTAACATTACCTTCTGCTGGCCCTGAAACTGAACTTGATAGACCAAAAGCAAAGATCCAGTGTCAGAAGAAGCCAGAGGTTGGCTGCAAAAAAACAAAGTCCATAAATATGAAGGATAACAGCCCTGACCAAAATTCAAAGTTGCCTTCAGCTAAGGTACCATTACAGAATCAATCAGCTTCCATTAAACAAGGTGGTCAACAGTCAGATGCCCCAGCCATATTGGAAACCGTTCAGGAAGTTGATTTAAAGTCACATGCTGAAGTCATAAGAGGAAATGGACAACTGTTGACCTCAGCTGATTCTGGTGGAATAGGGACATTTGAAGATCAAATATCAGGCACAGACTCTGAGAATCTTCCATGTTTCACCTTTTCAGTGCTTAAGTCTCCACCTTTGAGGATCCAGAAGGGACCTGAGAAAAGCCAGAAGTCTCAGTGGCTGCTCACAGAGCAGTGCAAGATCGCCCCTTTGGTAGAAAACTGCTTAGATGAGAAGCAGGTGACAAAGCCCACTCTGAATCCTACAAATCCAAATCCTTTAAGCTTTGTCATCTCAGATGAGACTGAAGGAGACAGCTGTGGTCCTGATGGAGATCATGTCCCTATATCCATCAGTCCTGGCAAAGCAGTCCCAACATTTCCACCACAACACATTCTTCAAGATAGCAGCAATAATAATGGTGAACCTACCCAGACATATGAGTCCAATGTTTCTTCCAAATCCTCCAGTTTGGAGAGCAACACAAATAACCTAAATAAGGTGGAAGGGGAAGGCTTGCTTGAGAAAGTCATGTTGACAAACATTAGACTGCCAGAGTTCCCTGGAGCAAGACTGGAAGATGCCCTGAAATATAGTACTGAAGGAGAAGAGGAAGATGAGGACGAAGAGCTGTCCAGCTTCTCCTCCTTGCTTGCTTCTAAGCTCAGCTTCTCAACCCCTAGTGGCCATGGTGCTCTTCCAATGGAGCAAGGGGACACCCTTCCTTCCTCACCCACAGATACTGGGAAACAAGGTGCCAAGACGAGACATTCCACTCGGGGGCAGATGTCCCACAAGTCCACTACTCTAACAAGCAAAACCATGGAAACCAATCCAGCTGTCCATCGTAGCCACAAGAGAAAGAGCAACAGCTCAGGTATTCGGAGGAGCAAACGTCTTCACAATCAGTAACAGAGCCTTTTTTAAAAAGGAGACTGACTTTTTGAAACTCTGGTAAAGTATTTAAGTTTCAGTTCCAGCACTGTCATCTTCATTACTTTGCGATTTCAAAGCCCCATCCCTGGAGTGGACCACAAAACATTACAGAGGAAAAGAAAAAAATGTGCTCAAATAGTTTTTGGAGGCAGTCCTCCTGTGGAATAGGAGATCCTCCATTTGTTCACATTTATTAGTAGGTTAGACATGTCAGATCAAGCTTGGTCAACTCTATAAACCTAGCTTTGGAAACTCACTGTATTCCCTTATGGCACAGTGGAAATCCTGTTACTATTTCTCCTAATTCTGAACTCAGATGTTCACCTGCTGAGAGGTTTTGGAAGTGTGAAGGGCCCACCCAAAGATCAGGATAATTTCTGTAAAATTTGAGGGACTCCTCATAGGTATGCCATATTATACAAATTTCTAAATTAAGAGAATTATAGTTTTAATAACTAAGTAAAAACATAATTCCACCCTAAGAAAGTTCTTTTCAAGATTATGGAACATGTAGGGTGTCATTCGGGTAACAAGATTAACAGGAAAGTGAGAGTAGAGGATGAAGGCTATGGATCTACTTAAGCTCCTAATAGCTTGTAGCAAAAGGTGCCAGAATACAGGACTGCAGAATTTACCTTTTGCAGAAGCTTTTAGATCCACCAGCAGGACCCTGAGGGGGGAAACATAATCATGGAAGAGGAAAGAATTATTTTGTTATTGCTATTATAGAACAATTGGAGATCAGAAATCCTTGGTGATCTACTCACCCAGGCCTCTCCCAGCATATACAGATCTAATTCAGAAGCCCAGGCTGGTTTATAGTATCCTAGAGATACTATGAAGATTGAAGAGGGGAATATATGCTATGTGTGTATGTGCCTTCAGGTTACCTGTTGACTTTTGGCAACCCCATGAATTTCACAGGCTTTTCTTAGGCAAAGAATACTCAAAAGGTGGTTTTGTCAAGCCCTTCCTCTGAAATATAGCCTGCAGCACCAGTTGGCGGTCTCCCATCCAAGTACTAACCAGGGTTGATTGTGCTTAGCTTTGAAGATCAGGCAGGATCTTGTCTTTGGGGTACTTAGGCTACAAGGTTAAACAAAATTAAAATCTTTGACTGAGATATTGGAAGGTTTCAGGAAGAAAGAAAACATGATGCTTTACTATTTTCTCACTCTTTGGAAAAATCTACTTTTCCCAGCTCCAGCCGTATAGTAATGAAGTGCTCTGGTGCAGGATTGATAACAAGCACTCCAATCTAAGGTCTTTAGTTCAATGTACGATGTGTGCAAAAAGTGTAGTCCATGAGCTGTGTGTGTCCTCCAAATCTCTTCTGTATCCTCCTGGTCATCCAACACCCCCAAATCAGCCAAACTGCCAGCACACTGCCCACAAATGCAGCTGTTTAGGTCACCCCTGTAGGTCAGAATGGCTAAAAATGGTGACCAAAAGTGGCATCATTTCTGATGCATCCAAACACACTGGTGAAGCTTGCGGAGTGGAGAGAAGAGGGTATAGTGGCAAAAAGTGGCCCACAGCACTTGTGCAGTTGCTCACTGCTGATACAGGATAATAGAAGAAGGTTTAGGATGGAGGTAAACAAATAGGAAGGTTCAAATTCAGTACTGCAGCTATGGATGCCTTTGGATCCTGAGCAACTCCAGAGTCTGCAGTAGGAGCAAGACTATGAAAGGAGTGAGAATACAGGGCAATGTTTTGTGTTTCCCTTCCATACCTGAAAGAGATCTTCTTTCTCTAATAACTAAGCTCAGAATGCAGTTTTCTTACACAAGAGGTATGAACAAAATGTATTTGAGATGGAGCCATATCCTTCATTTGATGACTCTTTTCCAGGAAGTCCCTTCAGATGCAAAGCAAAACAAAAACCACACCAGGAACTGCCTCTCTTTTAAAACTTCATACTTATGTCCTTTTTTAATTATAGATATATAGATATTTATTTAATATATAAAATAGCACTTTTTATATATATTTTACAAAACAGAAAACAAAACAAAAAGCCTCAGGTATCTCATCCTTCCATCTCTTCATCCCCTTGACAAAATAAAAACACAAACAACATAAAATAAGTGATATAATTAAACTATAACAAAAATAAACTTTCCAAAGGAAACAGAGAGAAGCCCCAATCCCCTAACAAACTTGCGGCTGTGATTCCCCAGTTACGGTTGCCCTGAGATGGGGGTGTCTCTGCCCCCCTCTGCCTAACCACCATGGCAGCTGGGAGCGAACAAGCAAGCAGGAGGGGCTGGGTCTTGCGTGGCCAAGTGTGTGGCATGGCTCTGTGTGTGTTTGTGTGTGTGTGTGTCTTCTGTGTTTATACACATGGCTAAAGAGTTTTAAAAGTTTCAGTCAGCTTTGTTCTTGAGGAGGGCAGCAGGAGAGCCATTAGCACAGGTAGGTGGGAGGCCAGGCTTGGGTAGCGTGCAGGCCGCAGGGGGTCGCAGGTACGTGCTGAACAGACGGGCATATTCAGGGTGACGGAGAGAGAAATCCTGGAACTCGTCTGGGGAAAAGAAAAAAACAGACAGGAAATGGTGAGTGTGTGTATGTGATGATGAACACTGGTACTAATACAGTACAGCAGCCCTGAATATCAGAGCTTATAACCATGTATAAGTCTAGAAATTTAGGTTAAAAAGTTGACCAAAAAAACCCTGAGTCGACTTTTCCACAGGTCAATGTAAGTACTGTATCTTAACTCTTGTTTAAAAGAAGGAACTATCCCCTGGTGAAAAGCAAGAGTATAATCTGTCCTGGAAGCACCAAGCCCCTCTACACTCTCATCCATCCAGTCTTAAGAGTAAACACAAAATGTTTTGTCTGCTGGAATCTTGTAAGTTCTTTGACATTGTTTTGATTTGCTTCATCCTTGAGATCCTTTGCTACATGTCCCTAAATTTTACCTTTGACTTATCCATGGGTCATAGCAAAATCCATAATCCCCCCCCTCAAAACTTGACCTCAACTTATACATGAGGTCAGTATATAGTCGAGTATATACAGTAATCTCTTCTATAGCAGGGGTAACTATTGGCATTGGTACCATCTTGTTCAACCTTTCTCAAGCCTTTTGCCCTAGAACAACCTTTGAAATAATTTTCAGGTCTGAGGGAACCCATGTATAAAAATTATAGATCTCAGGGAACCTCTGTATAAAAAAATGAGGTCTTGGGGAACCCCTGCATAACAATTATCGTATCTGCCATGCAAAAAATGTTTAATTTTTTTTTAATAATCACAATCTCTTACAGAACCTTTAGCAACCTCTCAAGGAACCCAAGGATTTCAGGGAATCCTGGTTGAGAAACCATGCTCTGGATGCTCTAGACTACAGCTGCCATCCCACAACAGTCAGCATGGCCAGTGGATAAGGATTATGACAGTTGTATTGCAAAGTATGAGGATGGCATCAGGTGGCTTAATCCCAATTTATTTACTGGATTTATGTCCCACCTTTGTATCCTCATAATAATACTCTCAAGGTGACTTGCACCTGTTTTTCAAAGGTATATAAAAATGTATTAGAATCCCATCCCCTTGTGCCTATTGCTCCTTCTTTTCTATACCTCTGCCTCCCCAAATCTCATTTTTACACACAGCACATCCTTAGCTCTCTTGATAGCCATCTGAACCTCTTTTCCATTATTTCCTGAATATATTTTTGCTGGTCTGCAGAAAGGAAAGGGAAACATCCCGCCTCAAATCCTAAGGTTATATCATATTTCGGTATAATAATGATGATGATGATGATGATAATAATAATAACAATAATAATAATAATAATAATCAGCTAGTAGATTTGCCATGACCCACCACAGACTACTTGTCACTTATCGATGCCCCTGTTTATGACACTTCTTACCAAGGATCAGTCCATCCTGGCTGCGTTCCTCAGCACACAGCTGGCTATAGAGTGCAGCCCCATCTGCCGCTGGCGTGCCCAGCAGGAGACGCAAAATGGTGCAGAACCCATCCTGGAGCAGGCGGCAGTCCCCTGTCCCAGCATTCTCTGAAAATAACTGGAGGGAAATGTATGCATGAGAAATACAAAATTTAAACCCAAAGGCTAGAGAACTTTGCAGAATGTACACCTCCTCACTGTCACCCGACACCCCAAAATCAGCCAAAATGCTAGCTCCATTTGCTTTAAACCTCTGACTTTGCTCCTTTGCATCCCCGCTCCATCTTTGTTATCCTAGAGTCCAGACTGGCACTCTCAGTTTTGTCTTCCATAGCTCATCCCTCACTTTATTACCAGAGGCCCTCTGGGCAGTGTCTATATTTATCATTTCTCCTGGTCTGATAATTTAATGCAACAATACCTTTTTTACAATCAGAGGATGAAAGTGAAAAAACAGTGATCAGCCTGTGGGAAAGGCTGGTTCTTGGTTTGTCTGTCCCTCATCCAGCACACTGGAAAGCATACTTGTCCAAGGAGATTTGCCACCTCCTCTGCTACACACACACACTTGTTCACAGCAGCTTTACTCTGCTCCCTAAAGTGCAAATTGGCTCACACGGAAACTTGTTGCAAGGCCCAGGTCTTTGCTGAACCTTTCAAAAACGGAAATGGAGTGTTGGTGGTTTGATCTACAGGAGAAAGGGGTGGGTGCTACCTCTGCTGCTTACCTTCCTTCCCAGGTGCTTTTCCCCAGGAGAGAATCTAAGATGTCTCTTTATTGCCAGGAGAAAGACATCTGGGGGAAGGGGAAATGCAGGGGAGCAGCAGTAAGTGGAATGAAATGAGGTTTTCCTTATTTGGAATAAGGTTTCCCCACCACCCCATCTCCCTTCACCACTTAGAAGTTTAATCAAAGGTAGCCAAAGTCAGGTCTGTACTGATTGCCTAGACTGAGATTCTAGAGGCCTAATCCCCTTGCCCATCAAAACCAAACACATACCTCAAAGGCATGCCGTGTCAATTCCTGTGGGTCATGTTCTCCCTCTAGTGCCTCCAGTGCTAGGACCACTTCCCGGGAATCCATGTTGCCTTCAGAATCCTGGAGATAAATGACACAAAGATGAGTAATAACATCAGACCACCACCTAACAATGAGTTGGATATTCCTTTAGCTTACATTTCACCATAAAAGTAATGATGGCAGAGGGAACCCTGAATGCTGCCTCCCCACTCAGCAGTTCACAGCTATTTTTCTCCTCCAATACTGCTGCTTCAGGGCCATTTTTGAAAAAATCTGTTTTTTGACAAATCTGTTTCTTTCTCTTCCAAGTGATCCCAGTTATTCAGTGCTCATGCACTGATGTCACATTAGGGAGCCTGGCAAATCTGGCTATGTGGAGACAAAACTAAAGTAAAATAAAATCTATTCAGAGTGATGGCAGTATTACAGTGTGCCTGCATCATATGCTATATGCATATGACGGAAGTGGCAATGGTGTGCACGCTCGTGTGTGCTGCGCTGCACCACATGCACAAGCCCCATTGTTTTCAATTAGGCTCAAGCATACACAGGATTTGCCTTACGCGGATCCCCTGCGTAAGGCAAGGGAGCACTGTATTTCCCATTCTAGCCATATAGGCAATCCTAGAAAAATCAGAGAGCAATTTTAAATTTTGTAACTGTTTTGTAGCACTTTCTTGCAACAGTTTTCATACTAATTTCTATAGCAGCTTCATGGTCAATCGTAGCCAAACAGAGAACATTGTTAACAGTGATATCATGGGCAAGTCTAGCCAATTGGGGAACACTTAAAATTCAAATATTTTAAAAGCCCTTTTGCCATTAACCCTGCGAGATTCTGCAGCAATTTGATACTCTCCATATTTAAGAGTAGCCCTGTTCATTTTCCTAATCCTTTCACATGTTCTTAGGATCTAAACACTCTGATGGAAACTGATGTCAGGCCAGGTTAGTACTTGGGGCAGGGAGGGAATTGCCAAGGAATACCTTTTCAGAGGAAAGCAATGGCAAATCACCTCTGAGTATACTTTATTTAAGAAACCCCTTTGTAATTTATAAGGTTGCCATAAGTTGACAGGCACATACATACTTGAAGTCACATACAAACTGTCCACATTTCCTCTCTCACGTCAGTGTACCTGTTGGAAATAAGTACAGAGTCCTTCAACAGCCTCAGGGCACGTGAGACTCAACCACTGAGCCAACTCTGCTGGCTTGAGTTTTCCTGATGTGCCAGCAGGCAGTGAGTCCAACTGACACTTGGTTCCTCCTGTTAGGGATCTGCCAAAAGAGGTAATCACAAATGTGTAAAGGAGCAAGAAGTTCACATTTCTCTTTCAGATATCATTGTGCTTTTTTATAGTGCCTTTTTATAGCTTGTTCCTCTGGCTCCTCTTTCAAGGGCCTTGAGGGCCACACCTCTCACCACACACTCCCAAAATCTTTTTTTGACCCCCAAACATCCTCTAGGGGAGCTTTGGATGCATTTTACCATGTTTTTAGGGTCCCCTTGGACATTTAAGCCCCAGAAAAGAACTTCTCTAGAGGGCACGTGGAGGCATTTTGGGATAAAACCCACTCTTCCCACCAAGTTCTTCTTACATCATTAAGGTCTCTCACCTTGTCTTTCGGAGGACCTTGCCAAGTTCCCAGATGCGTGGTTCCAGAGCCACCCTCAGGCGCCCCACTACAGTGACTGGAAGGTTGCCCACAAATTCACAATCTGTGGCTGGAATCCCTAGAGCTCTGGTTGCAAAAGATGACAAACAGGCATCAGCAACAAACTGTGTCTCATCCAAGGCAGAAGAGAAAACTCCAAACAATGTGTGACAAAAACCAATGTCACAGCTATCAGCCCCCTAATAGTCTGACTAATTTTCCCAAAATGTTATTCCCTTGGTTCTTAGTGTTTTAGTCGGGGAACTGAATCAACAACTTTGAGGTCTGAGGCTAGATTTTGTAGAGGCTTTATTCTTGTATAGTTAGCCAGTTTTGGTTCTGCTAGACTTTCTGGTGGACCTTCTACTGGCTTGCAAAAGGAGGTCTCCAACCCTTTTTATGTGAAACCATAAAGTTGTCCATGGTGCTCCCAGAAAGATGTGCAGACATAGCTCAGCCATCCCCACACCTGGATGCCTCAGTTCCCTCACTATCCCACCCCATTATTTCATTGTAGCATTAAGCTGGCTGTCAATAGGTTTTGACTATAGTCTGCAATGGAGCCTGAACAACTAGCTGGTTCACCGTTTAGTCAGTCATCAACATCCTCTGCATTTGCAGAAAGGAACAGAGGAATGCAACATGGGGCCTTGAGACCTTAGCATGGCCTTAGCAAGAACCCAACATTGCTGGTCACTGATGCTTGTTCAGCTTGATGGGGTAGGTCTATTCCAGATTGGGACTGAGGTCTGCCATTTTGGGTGGGATTACTTGTTAGAACCATCTGCTCAGATCTATCATTGTGTTCCTCACAGGTTGGCTGCTTTTTCATACCCATCAGCCCATCTCCAAACCTTCTTCCCACCCCTGCCAAATGGTGCAACCCTCACCCTATGAATCCCTTGCCCTCTCCACTCACTTGGCCATCACTTTCTGGACGTTGTTGGCATATAACGTTGGGTTCACAGCCTCTTCAGCACTGGGATGATAAACTGGAAGGAACTGAAAATGCCAGGAAAAATTCTGAGTGGAATTGAGGGGAAAACTGGCTTTTATAGGACTCACATATGCTTTGACAGGTTCTACCATGTGTGGAGCAGAGAGGGAGGTTAAGAAGCTGCTCCAAATGTGGGGTTTGCCTAAGACATATACATATCTGAAGCAAAAAACAAGATGGCACCTGTCCAGTCCCTGTAAAGAAACCAATTGGAGTGGCAGCCAAGTGTTATTTCAACAGTGGCAATAGGATTAGGGTTTTCTACCACATCCATTGCTAGCAGGCCAGCTTATTTTCAAGACAAATCTAGTTTAGAACAGTGCTTCTCAAACTGGTCCTCTAATATTTTGGATCCCAAGTACCAAAATGCCCAACAAGTGTGTCTGATGGGCAGGAATCTTGGGAGTTGGGCTCTACTATTTTGAGGGTTTGGGACAGCTTGCACTCTCCTATACAACAGAAAAATGGCTGAGTTAATTCTGTTGCTCTAATATATGCCACCTGAGGGCTGACCTGATAAAGTAGAGGAAGAGGCTAGCAGAAATCTGAAATTTACATCAGACGTTTTGGGCTCATTAATCCAGAGCTTCTAAAACTTGAACAGCTCAATAAAAATCATAAAGTGTGGCAGGATAGCTTAGTAAAGAAGCTGCAGTGCTAAAAAAAGAGAAATATTCAAATGTGTGTTGTTGTTTTACCTCCACTTCCACAGTGGTGCAGGGTTGAGATGCGGTTAACCAGATGACTTTTAACCTGAAAGGAAAAAAACAGAGGATGACACGCTGCCTACAGACGGAATTTGCATCTGTCTTCAGAATGCGCATATCCAAACACAAATGCACACAGTCCATTGTTGTCAATCCACCCCATCCCACCTCACCCCCAGAACTGCCAGTAACTCACACTCCAGGTCCTCTCCATGCCCAGGTTGTTGAATCCTGCAAAGGAAAGAACAACTCTGTTATATCTATGGAACAGATATAGTCCCCAGTGCAAGTTCAAAAGTGAGTTGAGGAGGGAAATGCTGAATGATGCCTTCAGTTGGCTCTTCCCCTCCCCATCTCAGGAAAACAGAAGATACTTTATGCTCAGTTATGCCACTGGTCCATCTAGCTTAGTATTGTCTATGGCAGGGGTAGGCAACTTCATTGTGGTGGTGGTGACCTTGGAGCTTCCCAATCCACTGGGAGCCACATTGATGAAATGTGGCCAATGCTGAGGGTACTACTGCATTGGAAGCAGGAAGCAGGAAAGGAAGGTGCTTTTGTTGTCAATTGCAGCACTCCTATATTTTGCCAGTGTTTATCTAGTGAGGATGGCAGCCCTGTCAATTTTAGTTATAATGGTCAAAGGGGCATTAGGAGACACTCAAAAAAAGGGAAGGAGAAGCAGGCCTGTGGGTCTGGCTTGTGGCTCATCCCTGACTGGCAGCAATTCTCAAGGATTTCAGACAGATCTTTCCCAGGCCCACTGGGAGATACTAGATTGAATCTGGGACCGTCTGCATACTAAGCATATTCATTCCTGGTGAGCTATGGCTCATTCTTTTGTAAACTTACCAGAGAGTTTGGGTATCGAATAAGGATGGGCTGGATGGGGACACCAGATATGAAGGCACCTGAGGATATAAAATGCATACCCTCAAGATTCGCTCAAATGTTCTGTGGTTGGTGAAAGTGAATCATGTCTGTTTACATATCTACGCAGCTTCAAGGATGAACCTATTTGTAGGATAGCTACTGACTTTTTATACCAGAAAGAAAAAAAATGTCTCTGGACGTATTGAGATATTCGGTTTCTTTTTATTTTGATTTTCCCTGCATATTCATACTTTTGCATCTAAACTCTTTCTTGAAATATCCCAGGTTTCCCTCAGTATCCGCTCCTTTGTGTCTCTCCTTCTTCCCCTCTCACTGATCACAGATCACATCTAGATTCAGATGGCATTTCAGAAATTGCCTTTCACCCATTTCCAATGATCCCTTTCCTGTTATTATACAGGAATCATAGGGTGCATCTGCACTGTACAAATAATAGGGCTTGACTTTAACTGTTATGGTTCCACCCTACAGAATCCTGGGATTTGTAGTTTTGTGAGGCCCCAGCACTGTCAAGCAGAGAAGCCTAAATACCTGGTAAAACTACAAATTCTCAGATTTCATAGGATGGAGCTACAGCACTTAAAGTGGCATCCAACTGCATGAATCCTGCACCGCAAATGCATCTGTAGTCAAAGTGATAAAGTAATTTAGCAATATTACACTAGAATCATAGAATCATAGAAATTTAGAGTTGGAAGAGACCACAAGGGCCATCCAGTCCAACCCCCTGCCGTGCAGGAACTCCCAATCAAAGCATACCCGACAGATGGCCATCCAGCCTCTGCTTAAAAACCTCCAATGACAGAGACTCCACCACCCTCCGAGGGAGTGTGTTCCACTGTTGAACAGCCCTTACTGTCAGGAAGTTCCTCCTAATGTTGAGGTGGAATCTTTTTTCCTGCAGTTTGCATCCATTGTTCCGAGTCCTGTTCTCTGGAGCAGCAGAAAACAAGCTTGCTCCCTCCTCAATGTGACATCCCTTCAAGTATTTAAACAGGGCGATCATATCTTTTGATCACTAGGTAAGCACTGGGATAATTTTCCTTTATTGCTAGCATTCCTCTTTCCCTCACCTGATCTCTGTCAAATCTGGGTCCTGGAAACAATCACTATGTCTCTTGATTGTGGCCATCTCAACTTGTTTCAGTATAACACAAACAGAATAATGGAGCAGTATATTTCATTTTGGGAAATAGTAGGTTAATTTGAACTGAGGGAGCTCATGGGGAGTGGGAATGAAAACTCCTTGATAATGCCAGGAGTTCCACAGGAATACTTTCAGATGGGGATCTCCAAAATAAAATCAGTCTGTACAGGAGCAAAACCTGGCACCTTCAAATACTCTTTTCTTGGCTGGAGAGGCTCTCAAAGAGGACCTAGAAGAATCTTTCTTCTGCTTCTGGTAAAAGGTGGCAATGGCTAGCTGCCCCTTGCATCTACTGTCTACTACTTTTCAAAGCTAATTGGCTAACCCCTCATGTCAATCACAAAGTTTTACTCTCCTTGTTTTTGGAGAGCAGGTCCATTGCACCATGCTATGTGGCTATTACAATATCGTAAACACAAAGCCAGTTCCATGCACCCTAGTCTAGACAATTTCTGATGTCTTTAAAAACCACAAATGAGATTAATTGGCATATAATCAAATAAACATGCCAAGTATTTGAAGAAGAAGAAAAAGCATAAGGAACAGCATTGTCTCTGTTACAAAGGTGGAGGAGTTTGGACTTTCCAGATGTTTATACTATAATTCACACAATCACTGAGAACTGAAGTCTAAAATGTTTTAATATTTTAGATACAAAAATATCTAACTCCATCCCTGCTTCCCAACAACAGAAGCCTTGGGGAACTGGGTTGTGGAGAGAAGCAGAGGCCATGTGTTGGCCAAAAATAATACCGTACTTTGCACCCACTTCTGTTTACAGGCATGTTTGTACACACATAAACACACACACATATGACCACACTTGCTGGTTTCCTACCTGGTTTAAACTTCAGTAAGGCTTTTTTGTTTGAGCAGGTACCCTCTGGGAAAAACAGCACCTAGAAAGGAAAGAAATCAGAGGTAAATAGTGAACTCACAAGTGAAAAATGCCAGCTAGAGCTGGCACAATGGTTGGGGGTCTCCCACCAACCTCACCTGTGGCCATTTTCCTTGGGAAGTGGCTCGTTTCTTCACTTCTTCCACCACCTTCTTACGAGAGGCTGGGTCACTGCGGGAGACCAGGATAGCTTGGTTGAACCTCAGCAAGGCTGGAGGAGATGGGTGAGAAAGGAAAGTGGCTAAGAGACTCAGTTCTAAAGGATGGTTGTTTTGGCCTTTTCTTTCTTTTCTTTTTTTGAGTTGTCATGAGGTTCTGCCTAAGAAATTGTGCCTTGAATGTGAGAGAGAAGATTTATTGTGCCCATAGGAAAATTACTCTTTGATGTGAGAAGAATATTAAGAGCCCAGCTGGATCGAGTCACAAGCCAGTCTTGTCCAACATTCTCTTCCTCAATGCTAGTCAACCAAATGTCCACAAACAGAGCTTGGAAAAGCTCCTTTTTTGGACTACAAATACCAGCAGGAAAACAGTTAGGTGATTCTGAGAATCATTGTCCCTCCTAAACTATTTCCAAGCTCTGTACACAAGTAGGATGGGAAAGGCAACAGATTTTCCCCATGATTGCTTCTTAATTTCTTGAGAAGTTTTGACACCACATCTAAGGACCAGAGATGAGCTCTTTTAGTTTCCCATGCAACTTTCCCTTTGAAGCTACCTGTTTTGTTGAAAGTCTAGCTATCAAAAGTTGGCCATAGGCATGGGCTGTATCCTCCCTTCTGCCTGAAAACCCTGGAGAAATCTGTGGCTTTGGGAATGAAATCAGTAAATGCATAAAGCTGCTTGGAGTCTCCTGCATTTATTCATATATCTTCCTCATTTACAATCATGGCTGTGTGACCTCTTAAAATAAATAGGTAAGTTGATTAATTTTGCACTCAGAAAAACTGATTTTTGAAACACACACTGAATAGACTAATAAAACACACTTGAATAGACTTGACTAATTTGTATATTTTTCGGCTAATTTATTCTGTTCATCTGGGGAAAAGGACTATATACTGCACAGAACACTGCTGCAAACTGTCGCTGCCACTGTCCTTGACCCCTGGAATTCTTACCTGGTGCACACCTTCAAATTCCATGCCCAGCTATTGCCCAAATTCATCCAACCTATCCTTACAATCGAGAGGGCTAAAAACTCGGGTTTTGTTTTAAAATGAGACCATGAGACTCTCAGAATTCCAAAAGCATCATTCAGCACCTGATCAAAATTTGCAAAGGTATAATGACACCCAGCATAGCAGGTGTGGGGTACCATTCTGATAAACCTGCCAAGCACCCTCTTGTTCCCACTAAGACTGGCCACTCGCAGGGAGTACCCCATCCCTTTTCTGCCATCTTGTGCCATGCTAGATTCTCTCACCTCCAATGACTGGCACATGGAGATTCTCAGTGCGAGACACCACTTTGGGAAGATCACAGGGCAGCAGGATGATCGGGTCAAAGAAGGTCGAGTGGGGCGCTGCCACTAGGATCGGGGCCTCGAGCCGCGATGCCCTCTGTCCTCGCACCCGTATCCGCATGAAACCAAGCAGGAAGAACATCAAGCGGCTCAGCAAGTAGACCGAACCGTGGGAAACTGTGCTGAAAATGGGGGGCAGGGGAGTGGAAGGGGTAGAAAAAGGAAGGGGCATTAGGAAAAGTGGATGCAGTGAGCGTAAATGTCAAAGGTCATCAGAAAAGCAACCCCCACTACTTACTTTCTCCATCCAGAGAATGGCTCCTGCAGTGTCTCTTCTGGAAGTCCAACTACTTGGAGTAGAGCAAAGGGCCAGATGAGGAAGAGGACCACAAAAGCCAAAGCGACACGGATTGGGGCCAGGATGACTCCAAGCACATAGAACTGCAAAGAGACAAATCCCAGGGGGAAGCACATTGTAAGAATGCAATACAATCCAGTACCAGAGTATGGAATCATAGAATCATTGTTGGAAGGGGGCACATTGGCAAATAAGTCCAACCTTCCCCTTCCTAATTGCAGGGCAGAGAGAGCATCCCCAGCCTCTTTCTGAAGCTGTCTAGAGAATGAGACCCCACTACCTTTTCAGGCAATTGTTTCAATTAACAAAACACACTTACTGTCAAGACATTCCTCCTAGTGATCAATCAAAATATACCCTCCTTAAAACCATTTGACCTGGTCCTATGCTCTGTGGCAGCCCTTGTCACCCCTCAATCTTCTCTTCAGCAAGCTGAATCAGCCCAGCTCCTCCAACTTTTCCTCATATGTTTTGTTCCTCATACCTCCTATCAACCTTGTTGACCTTCTCTGACCCTACTCCAATCTGTCTATATCCTCCTTAAAATGAGGCTCGCAAAACCAAACACAATGCTCCAGATAACTGGAAGTCTGACTACTGTGGAATATACTATATATCCTCATGCATATGAGAAAGTAGGCTCAAGTCTACAAAAGTGCATGCTTCCTGCTTCTTTCTTTCAGTTAGTCTCAAAGGTGCTAAAAGATCCCTTTACATGGATAAATTATAAGCTGAAGGTGGATTTTGGGACTAATATTATGGACTTTGCTTTGATAAGTGGATAAGTCCAGAGTAAAACTTAGGGGCATGTAACAAAGGATGTAAAAGATGAAGCCAAGGGAAATGATGCCAAAGAAGTTACAAAATTCTGGCAGGCATAAGTGTTTATGCTCACCCTAAAGGCTGGATGGATGAGGAGGGAATTATGGTAAATGGTGGCTGTGTGAAGTGTGGGATGGATGACCAGGCATCTGAGAAAACACGTACATGTCAAAAAGGGTGTAAAGGCAAAGCAAAGCAAATGGCAACTACATTAGCAGTGATTACAGTCTTTAACTTTAAAGTGAAAAGTCTCAATAGGCGTTCCTTGGATACTAGATCCTCCTCTTGGCTGTAGTAGTATGGAAAGCTCCATACCATTTTAATTTCCCATAAGGCCACAGAGCAATGCTACTCAGGGGCACTGTGGGAAATGTAAAGTGGCAAGCAACTCCCCAGAACTAGTTAATGACATTTGATAAGCCCATATAGGAAGAAAGGGGCTGGCATTGGTGCCACTGGACCACTGCCAGATCACTTGGGCCACCCAAGCCACCCAAGGATAAGGCTGTTGATCTCTTGGTCATAAAACTCATCATTTCACTTTGCGAGGCTCCTGTATTCAGAGTGCCAGATGAAATTATTTCTAATAATATCTCATGCTCTTTGACATCCATCCAGGCTGCACAGTTGGCATCAAGTTAGGCCAATCACGTGTACTCCATAGGACACCCCCCTCCCGATTTACCAGGATTACAGCCCGGGTGACAGTCCGGCATCTGTCAGGGCACATCCTAGATTATCACTGATTGTGAGTCACTCTGCCAGTCCTGTTTGCAGCTGCCTCTTTCGGATCCTGGGAGTGGATGGGGAAGAGGAGAGATCTTTCCCTTCTTTGTGGTGATTCATTGTTTATAGATGACATTCCTCTCTTTGAAGGCATTCTCTATTTCATGGATGCACAACCAGTGGCCCTTGGGCCATATCTGCTCATGAGTACATTGAGATATGTAGGATGGCCAATCAGGGTGGGAAGGGGAAAAGTAAATGGAATTAAGCATGTATATATGCACAGAAACATATTTGAAGTCCCCAGTTACACATCCCAATTAACACCAGATACCATCTTTGCCAGTGAAAAGGTGAACTAAGCCTGCTTTATTTGAAGGCATCTGTTGTTTGAAAACTTGCCAAATCCAGGTCCAGTTTAAAGATATCAGTTCCTAAGAACCCATAAGGACTTTAAAGTTGGCTGTCTAGTTAACACTTCAACAACAAGCTGATCAGACACACAAGTCAATTGGTCACCCCTTTCCCAAAAGAATGGCCAGCATTCTGTTTCTAGCTATCCTGTTGTTGTCAAGTGCTTTCAGGTTGACTCCAGCTTATGGCTACCTCATCACAGGACGTTCTTGGCACATTGTATTCAGAAGACGTTTGCCTTTGCCTTATTCTGAGGATGAGAGTATGTGACTTGCCTATGGTCACCCAGTGGGTTTCTATGGCTGAGTGAGGATTCAAACCTGGATCTCCCAGTGTCCCACCACTACACCACGCAGGCTTCTATTTCTATAATTACATTTCTAAAATGGCAACTAAGCAGACAAATTAGCAAATGGACACTTTTATACCAGTCTCCATCCTCTTTGTTTTCCCATCCCCTCTCTCGTTGTTACATGAAGCTCTTTTAAGTTCTTCCAGTTATTTTTAAAATCTTGTTTAAATTATTTATTAATTTTAAGTTGGAAGTGTTTATATTGTTTTACCTGCTAGCAACTGTGAGCTCTCTTCATAAAAGGATGGGATAAAAATATTTTAATAAATAATAATTTCCCCCCTCATGGCCATCCTCTTACTTCTGCAATGGATCTGATCTGTGGCCACCAGCAGCCCAAAGAGTCTCAAAGTCAGGGCCAGGGGCGGCAACTGGTAACCTCTGCGTAGTGGCATAGTGAATCTCTTCTAGCCTTTAAAGGAGCTATCCAAAATGCTGAAGCATATTCCAAAAGCTCCTTTAAAGGTCATAATAAAAGTCATATTGAATTTGCGATCCCCATGGCATGGAAGCCCCCAGCTGACAGGCTGTGTCTATATTTAAAAGCACAAACTGAGTCTCCCATAGCTGAAATATTTGGGAACAGAAGTATTTTGGATTTTTTCCCCAGATTTTGGAATATTTTCATATACCTAATAAGATATCTTGGAGATGGGACCAAAGTCTAAATATGCAATTCATTTGTTTCCTTTAAACCTTATAACCATAGCCTACAGGTAATTTGATATCTTTTTAAATAATTTTGTGCACGAAACAAACTTCTGAACCATCAGAAAGCAAAGTTGTCACTATCTCAGCCACCCATGAAGAAAAGTTCTGATTTTGGAGCATTTCTGATTTGGGATGCTCAACCTGGATGGAAACTGAAATTCTGTACCTAGAAAGAACAGGATTCTGCAGTCTGACTTATCTTTATTATACACTTCTTCACCATAACCTTTGAAGTGTGACACCGCCACATTTAAGGAGAGCAGGGCTGTGCAACTTCCAGTCTTAGCCTCAGAAGTCACTGGCAAGTGATTACTGTATATATTCATGTATAAGCCTAGAAATTTAGGTCAAAAAATTGACCCAAAAAACCTAAGTCGACTTATCCATGGGTCAATGTAACTTCTGCATCTTAACTCTTATTTAAAAGAAGGAACAATCCCCTGATGAAAAGCAAGAGTATAATCTGTCCTGGAAGCACTGACCCCCTTTATTCTCTCATCCATCCAGTCTTAAGAATAAGCACAAAATGTTATGTCTGATGGACTTTTGGAAGTTATTTGACATTGTTTTGCTTTGCTTCATCCTTTAGATCCTCTCCAATATGCCCCTAAATTTTACCCTTGACGTATGCACGGGTCATTGCAAAATCAATAATTTTGGCCCCAAAACTTGCCCTCGATTTATACATGAAGTCGACTTATAGTCGAGTATCTACAGTACTTCATGACCTCTATCAAAAGCGATTTATATTTCCTCTTGGCACGAGTACCCACTTTCCAGAGTTTGAATCTATACATGGTTTTAAAGGGTTTAAATTGTTTTATACACATTTAAATTGCTTTGACTGTTTTTCAGCTATTCTAATTGAACATCTGCTTGTACACTGCCTTGAGGTCTTATGACATTGAGCAAGTTATGAATGTTGTAATATGTTATCTTAATTTGAAATGTTAGCCTCATGATGTTGCATTTCTAAAATATCCAAAATATGTTGTATTTCAAAAAAAATATTGTCTGCGTTTGTCCTCTCCTTTTCCCTTATGCCCTTATTGGGGTGTACACTATTGGCAGGCATATGTTTCTATTATTGTATTCTCTGCAGTATCAGGTACATTGATAGCACTATATTAACATTAATCATTATGATTACCATATGTATAATGTGTTACTTGAGCAGGGTGCCAAAGCCATAATATCAGTCCTTTTGCAAAATGAATGGTAACAATATTACTTTTTTGTCACAGGAATAAGAAATGTTGATGAGTTACTTTCTCTCATTATGTTTTGGGAGCAAAAATGCTCAGGAGACATTCTGAGAGTACTTTCTACCCCAAATTTTATGCCACTTTGTTTGGCTTTATAATGAACCACTAACTTTCCAAGTTCTGCTTATAACAGTAGACCATTGTATATTTCGCCAGTCGAGGTAACACTCATACACATACCCATGTGTTATCAAGCTTCCTGCAAATCCAATGGGCTTTGTTTGCATGAGTAAACAGGCAATGACTCTTAGCCTTAATTGCGAGGTTGTTAAAACACATAGAAACCCACACCTAGTTTTTGTAGCTCTGTGCATTTACAGCGATTCCACCTTTGTTTTCTGTTGGCAGCTATTCTTGCTTATGGTCCGTCTCTAAAGCAACAACATGCTTTTCTGCCTTGCACTTAAGACAACACACCATTATGTTAAGTAACTTGTGGATAACCCACATTCTTCCTTCAAAACCTGTAGGTAGCATAGGCATAAATGTGTTCCAGTAGGCAAAGATGCCACAAAAATGTTGAGTGCAGCTGAATGATCACCTGTCAGTTAAATGACAAACTGGTTTTAAATGGGAAAGGAGCTTCAATGACCTGGGGAGGTCAACTGCAGAGTTCAAAAGAGCTCCAGCCACATGTTATTGCTCTCCTATGCAGGGCTCAGAAAAATTATTACTTTTGACTACAACTCCCCATTTCCCTTGGTCAACAGGTTAAACTGTTTCATATGTGTGTCAGCTGCCTGAGGCAAAGGATGAAATGACACCTCTTCCATTTGAAGCCAACAGGACTGGCAACTGAATGTTGCTTCAGGACTGGAAAGAAGATAGCATTCTCCACCAACCCTGAGGGGAGCAGGCTAATTTAGGTCCTATCTGCATTGCAGAAATAATGCAGTTTAACCCTAAACTGCCATAGCCCAATGCTCTGGAATTCTGGGATTTGTAGTTTTATGAGATAGTTTTTAGCCTTCCCTTTCAGAGAGCTTTGGTGCCACTACAAAACTACAAACCCCAGGATTCCACAGCATTGAGCAATGGGAATTAAATTGGTGCCAAACTGCATTATTTCTGCTGTGCAGATTAAACCTTATTCCTAAACTTTGATGCTCCAGATGTTTTGGACTTCAGCTCCCAGAATTCCTCACAGTTGGCTAAGTTGGCTGGAGCTGCGGGTGGCTGAAACCTGAAACAACTAGAGAACCAAAGTTTGGGAACCACTGCCTTTGTGGGAGCAGGACAGATGATTTAGCATATGCAGCATTCAGGAGGAGAATGGTGAGCAAAGGGTGGGTCAAATGAAATGGTCTGGAGTGGGTTTGCTATTCTTCCCCCCCCCTCCTCAAATTTACCATCTGAATATTGATCTCAGTCTGCCTAATGGTTGGAACAGCCTGAAGATCAAGGGGTACAGTACCCCAAAACAGTAATGTTGTTTCTGGGTCAGAAATTTAATGGTAGTACAAATCCTCTCCAAGCAAATCTTGCCAAGAAAACCCCATGATAGCTTCACTTTAGGGCTGCCGTAAATTGGAAATGACTTGAAGGCAGATAATAACAAACAAGCCCATTACAATCTATGTGGAACTCTGTAACTTGCACATTTCCCCTTCCAATGTACACTCGTTTCCTCCCATGTTCATATCAATTTGCAAATTTTCTCCGTTCCTACACAGAACTGTACATATTTTCAGGTGCCAAAAATTCATATTCTTTCTTCCAAATGCATTTTCCTCCTAATGCATGCAATTTTTGAAAGCATTTTCCCATTCTATATGCCATTTTTGAAATAATTTCTCCTTAACATATGCAGTTTTTAAACGCGTTTCCAGCTAAGCCATTTCATATTCTCTCTCCAATACAATTTTAGGATGCATCAATAGAAGTATAGTGTCTAGATCAAGGGAAGTAATAGTGCCACTCTATTCTGCATTGGTCAGGCCCCATCTGGAATATTGTGTCCAGTTCTGGGCACTACAATTTAAAAAGGATGCGGAGAAACTGGAGTGGGTCCAAAGGAGGGCGACTAAAATGGTGAAGGGTCTGGAAACCATGCCCTATGAGGACCACCTTAGGGAGCTGGGGATGTTTAGCCTGGAGAAAAGAAGGCTAAGAGGTGATGTGATAGCTTTGTTTAAATATTTGAAGGGATGTCATATTGAGGAGGGAACAAACTTGTTTTCTGCTGCTCCAGAGACTAGGACCCAGAACAAAGGATGCAAACTGCAGGAAAATAGATTCCACCTCAACATTAGAAGGAACTTCCTGACAGTAAGGGCTGTTCGACAGTGGAACACACTCCCATGGAGTGTAGTGGAGTCTCCTTCCTTAGAGGTCTTTAAGCAGAGGCTGGATGGCCATCTGTCGGGGATGCTTTGATGGAGAGTTCCTGCATGGCAGAGGGTTGGACTGGATGGCCCTTGTGGTCTCTTCCAACTCTATGATTCTATGATCCCCCCCCCCCCCCCCAAATTGAGAAGCATGCCATAAAATACAAAGTTGTGTGGAAACCAAAGGAGGTTCTCTGTATTACTAAGGTTTGTGTACTTATTCCGAAAATATGAATTGGGTCAGTTTGTTTTCCAGTGCAAGCCAAACATATTTCACTCCCAGTTTGGACTGTGGAATCTGTTTTGCTAATTAAAATTGGGTACTATGCACTAAAACAATTAGGCGAATACTGTCCTATAACAGTAACATCTCCTGTTCTTTCTCTTTCAGAGCCACAAATTCCAAGCAGAACCAGAAGGAAACAAGCCTGTTCCCTGTTCTAGTGGCCATTGCCCTGGAATCTGAGGCTTCCAGAGAAGCCGGTCCCAGCTGGAACTCCCTTTCTTGGGCCTCTTGAGTCATGAATACCCCAGTGAACTAACATGGAGCATTGGCTGCTAGTAAGCCTTTGACCTGGAGTCTCCTCCACTTTTTATGGGAGGAAGAGAAAAAGAGGGTGAGAACAGACACTGAGACCAAGGGGGCCTAAGGATGGAGAGGGGAAGCGAGGAGAAATTATGAGGTGGGTTGCAGGGAATGGCAAACCTGGAGTCATGCCAGTATTGAAGAGCAAAACCTTGCAAAGATAAATCCAGCAAGAGATGGGGGAGGCAGGCTACCAAGTGGAATCTGCAGTATGAGTGTTTGAGTGTGAAAGAGGGTAAATTCAGGAAGAACCAGCAAAAACGATACCAAGATCTTAGCTGAAAAATGGACCTAATTATATTCTCCAAAGAGCTAGTGTGACCTAGTGGTTTGAGCATTGGGCTAAAACTCTGGAGACCAGAGTTCGATTCCTGTTCGGTTACCGGGTGACCTTGGGCAAGTCACATGCTCTCAGACTGAGAGGAAGGCAATAGCAAACCTCCTCTGAAATAATTTTCATGATAGCCTTGCCTTAGGTTTGCCATCAGTCAGAAATGACTTGAAGGCACACAGAAGGTATGTACTATATTCTCCCAAATATCTTGCAGCCAACCGATCCCCTCCCACAATAAAATGAAAGCTCAGGAAATTGCCCTCCAGGGCAAAAATTAGTCATTCTGTTTTTGCATCAATCGGTTTGATACAGAGGATTGTAAAATGGTTACTTATTCAGGGCTGCAATAGCTAGATTCCTCCAGTGCCAGCGGATGACTTTCATGTCAGTGGAGCAGTCAGCCAGAGGCTCTAGATTTCAGCCTGAGCTTTAAAGCTATGCAAGGTGCTCAACCCTATCCCTAAACTAGGTTCAGCACTTTGGACAGTGAACCAGTGTGGTGTAGTGATTTCAGCTTTGGACTAGGGCTGCATCCACGCTGCAGAAATAATCCAGTTTGACATCACTTTAACTGCCATGGTTGAAAGATATGGAATTGTGGGAACTGTAGATAATTGTGGCACCACTAGTCTCTGACATAAAAGGCTAAATGTCTCCCAAAACTCCAGTTCCCAGAATTACATAGCATTGAGCCATGACAGTTAAAGTGGCATCAAACTGGATTATTGCAGTGCAGACAGCCACAGGGTCTCTGAAAACCAGTATTTGTACCCCTGCTTACCCATGGAAATGCACCATAGGCAACTCATGCTCTCTGAAGGCAAGGGCAAAACCTCTCTGAACAAATTCAGTCAAGGAAACTCTTGTGCCATAAATCAGAACTGACTGGGAAGCACACAACAACAACAGACTATGATCAATTCCTTTAACATTCATACCAAACACCAAAACAGATCCACTGCCCTGTGGACATGGAAGCTACCAGCTGCCACTGGTCTCTTGTGGCTGCAACATTAGGAGTGACTGCACTCAGTATAGACACAGCAGGGCAACCTACCCCTGAGTGAATGGAGATAATAGTTAAGCACTGGATCATTCAGAGGTGAGATGAGATGAACAGCCTCCTTCCAACGTAATCTCTTTTGGAATCACAAGAATCTTCCATTGTTCACATACGGTAATATATTCTCAACTTTGCCCTAGTACTTATTGACACTCATTCTGGGAAGTAATTCAGGTACATAACGACAGGACAGTCATACTCCATTGATAAATTGCAGGCATAAGTGCAAATGGCCCAGAAAAACTTAGCAGCAATTTTGGATGTAGCCACTGACCTTTCTGCTCTAATGTTGAGGCTGGTAATGTCCCTTTCAGTGTGGTGGTGAGCACTATTAACATGGTACACGCTATACAACAGTAGCCAGGGCCAGTCCTACTGTTTCTCCAGGGGCACCGTCCACCTAATGCTTGCACCCACCCGACCAGGATGCACAAATTGTGCTAAACCAAGTGGTGACTGGCAGCTCCTATTTCAGTGGGGTAGCAAAGCCATTCTGAGTTGTACTCTGAATTTTAATGGTGCAATCTGAGGTATCAAATCATAGTCTCCAAATGAGTTCAGCACCTTGGATAGCTCCTTTTGGCTTTATCCTTTACCTTCTGACTCCACCATGAATGGCTCCATTCCCCTCCCCACCAACCTGAGTAAGCAGACCAGTGTAATTTTTGTTAAAAATATAAGCCACAGTTGGGGAACATGTGGTCTGCTTGACACTGTTGTACTGCAATGCCCTCCATTTCTCATTACTGTCAATTTTGGCTAGAGCTGATGGGAGTTGCAATACAGCCTGGATACACATTCCACACCTTTGCTATAAGCTGGCGGGAAGGAGTACCTTGTCCACACTGCTATTTGTCCTAGCTGTTCAAGTCCAAAAGACTGCAGTCTAAAAGTAACATTTACACAATTTTTCCATTTTAAAAGAAATATTTACACCATAGTTTTTTGTGGGTTTTTCAGGCTATGTGGCCATGTTCTAGAAGAGTTTCTTCCTGACATTTCGCCAGCATCTGTGGCTGGCATCCTCCTTTCTTTGAAGATGCCAGCCACAGATGCTGGCAAAACGTCAGGAATAAACTCTTCTAGAACATGGCTACATAGCCTGAAAAACCCACAAAAAAACTATGGATGCTGGCCATGAAACCTTCAACCTGATAAATATTTACACCATTTTGAAAAAGAAATCTCACTGAACTAAAGCACAATGTTTTTTTTTTAACTCTCCTATACCTAACCAAAGTTTGGGGAAATTACTTTTTAAGATGATTATAAATCCCCCCCCCCTTTTTTTTGTTCAGCAGTCAATGGCCATCAGGGATGCAGTATTCTGGGAGCTGTAGGTTAGATCTGCACTGCAGAATTAATGCAGTTTGATATGTTTAACTGTCATGGCTGAATGCTATGGAATCCTGAGATTTGTAGTTTTGTGAGAGATTTAGCCTTCTCTGTCAGAGAGCTCTGGTGCCCCAGCAAATTGCGAATCCTAGGATTCCATGGGATGGAGCCATGACAGTAAAAATGGTGTCAAACAGCACTAATTCTGCAGTGCAGCAGCAGCTGTAGGTTTAAAAAAGCAACTTTTTCAAGCTCTGTGGCTAGAAGCACCCCCCTCCATTTTTCTAAATATCAAATAACACAGAAGAAATATCTTTACTCCCATTGAGCTATTTATCCCAGGGCCAGCCTTGCTTTGCTTTATGGAATTCTTTCCACTTGGGCTGTTCCATTAGCAACACCCGAGCAGCAGCTGGTGGCTTCCATTTCAGTGAGCTGATGAATTCCCTCTAGGTTTCAGTCTGAATTGTAAAGAAACTGAACCCTATCCCCCCAAATTGGTCCAGTACATGGTTTAGCACCTAGGTACTGGAGAACATCTGTTCAATCCACTGGCCATTGGCCTTTGGGGTTGTTCAAAAGATCTCTTTTGTTCCCTGTGCTATTTACTATATGCATGAAACTGCTAGGAGAGGTATCCAGAGTTCTGGGGTGCAGTGCCAGGCAGACACGACTTGACAACCTTGTCAAAGGGGAAACCTTTGACTTTTTTTTGACTTGCCATCAATATGCAGATGACACCCAACTCTACTGCTCATTTCCACCCCAATCCAAGGAGGCTGTTGTGGTCTTCAACCTGTGTTTATCATCAGTCAATGACTGGAGGAGGGTGAATAAACTAAAACTTAATCCAGATAAGACAGAGATGCTCCTGGGTCAGCTGGAAGGCAGATCAGGGAACAGCGATCAGCCTGTGTTAGGTGAGGCTACACTCCCCTGAAAACACAGCTTCACAGCTTGGGGGTACTTCTGAATTCAGCTTTGAACCTGGAAACCTAAGTTTCTGCAGTGGCCAGAAGTGCTTTTGTACATATGAGCACCAGCTGTGCCTGTTCCTTGAGATGGCAGATTTGGCTACAGTGGCACACGACTCAATTACATCCTATTTGGACCAATGTAATGCATTTTACATGGGGCTCCCTTTGAAGGTAGTGTTCAGAAACTTCAGCTAGTTCAAAGAGCTGCAGCCAGAGTGCCAGTGGACCATAAAGGAACCATACAATTCCCCTGTAAAAATAACTCCACTTGCTGCCAGTTTGTTTCCGGAAACAATTCAAAGTGCTGGTTATGACCTGTAAAATCCTATATGGCTCAGGTCCAGGTTATGTGGCAGACCATATTTTCCTATCTGAGCCTGTTCAGGCCCTGGGATCATCAGGAGAGGCCCTTATCTGAGTCCTACCACTTCCTCAAGCACAGTTGATATGCAGGACAGGGCCTTCTTATTGGCTGCCCCTTGATTCTGGAATTGCCTTCCCAGGGAGATCAGAATGCCCCCTCCTTGCTATCTTTCCATTGGTAGCCAAAATCCTTTTTATTCCCACTGGCTTTCAACACAGAAAGGTTTTTAAAAATTGGCTAGAAAGTGCTGTTTTAATTAAACTTTTAAATTGCATTTTATTCTTTTAACTAGATATTTGAAGTGTTTTAATATTGTCATTACAGTGGTCTCTCCACATTCTTTGGGGTTAGGAATGAAGGACCCCCTCTCAAGGACTATCCAGGTCCTCCAATGCAACTTTATGGTCAACATCTGCCAGAAGTTGATCACAGAATCATGCTAGAGGACCTACAAATACCTAGAGAAGTGTTTTCTCTAGAAACATCTCTTGAAACATCTAGGTTCTCTAGCACACCTCTGTGGTCAGCTTCTGGCAGAGTTGCACTGGAGGACCTAGAGATTCCTACAGAGAACAGATTAATCAAAACTGCAAATAATCAAATCTGCAAAAGTCAAAGCTGCAAATTGGATGGCTAACTGTAGTTTAATTCTGTTTTACTGTTCACTTTTTGTAAGTTTTAAACTCTGTGGCTCTTCTGAACCGTAAGCTTGCCTGAATCTCAATTTTGGGAGGAACACGGGATACAAATATAAACAATCACAATCACAACAGTAGAAAAACCTGCAGCAAATTCACCTTCCTATTGATTGGAAACCACCAGCTGCAATTGCTGGAAGGAATGTTTGTCATGGAACCCTTGAACCCTACAAAGGATTTGGGGCTGTTTTTCTTCTCAGAATTAGACCCATATAGTTCCCATATAGGTATAGGGCATGAATTTTCTTTGCAATGGGTTGTAAAGCTGGAAGGTAGCATTCAAATAATTCCAAAACAATGCCACCCACAGTATCTACTTAGTGACAAATTAGGGCTCAAATCCAATTCACCAATTCACCGTTCAACCTAGAGCAGGCCCACTGAATCAGTGAGATGTCCTATGCAGCATTATGATTCAGTCGCTCTGTTCTAGTTGGGACTAGCCACTGGATTTGGGCCAAGGTGTCATTTCATGTCTTCTGGCGCTGCATGATAAGCCTGGTGAGCATGGTTTTGTTAAAAGAGGCCAGAAGCAAAAGAAACAGAAATGCAGGGCGGAGGAATGACGCAGGGATTCCATTTCTGTTTGGATTGCAAGGAATTCAAAAGGGAAGGGAGGTCAGGGGAGAGTGGAAGCTGCATGCCTTTGTCCTGACTGCTTTGGGGTGTTTTCTGTTTGTTGTTTCCTCCATGTGCAAGACAGTGGAACGGAAAAAAAAAAAAAAGAATGAAGGTAACTGGAGAGAAAGGGAAGGTGTGCTTGCCTGCTTCCCACTCTCAGGGTAATCTGATGGAATCAACTCACAGGAGAATTAAGGCAGACAAAACCCATTCCCTAGTTCATTTGTGGCTCGCACCATCAAAAGATGGCTACCAACTTTCCTGGTTTTACAGCACAACCCAGCATATACCAGATTTTTGGACTACAACTTCCATCACCCTTTTAAAAATTCACCGAGACAAACACATCAATCCCTATCACCCAATCCCCAAAATTAACAGTATAATTATAACAATATATCTGATGCAATTTTGTGTATCCATTAGCCATGAAGCCCCTATTATGGTATTGAAGACACTGAAGAGAACAGAGGTGGGGGGTCTTGTTGGGGAAGGGATTGCAATAGGGGGAGTCTAGTCACACTTCTGTAAGATGTCTAATGAGACCCAGCTTTTTACAGCAGGACAAGACTGGCCCCATGAATCCTGTATCGCTACATCTTGTGCATATAGGACAAGACTTTGAGAAAGCAATTACAAGGAACAATGGGGTTCATAACCTATATTGTGTGGCAGGAGATTGGACTTGAAGGCCCTTGAAGTTTCTTGTAACTCTAGGATTCTATGATTCGATCACCTGTAAATAATTCTAAATTGTGGCTGGAATCTTGTTGGTGTGTTATGCATGTGTACAGAAACAACTATGGAAACAATGGGATTTTTTTGTCCAATATGGAACATCAGCTTTCAGTTCAAGGCTGCAGATGCAGAGTTGTTCTTGCAGTGTCATTGAGCTTGCAGATGTGTATTGTCATTGGGTACACACCACACATTCTGCCTGGGTGCACATTACACCCTGAACTGGTTTATTATAGTCTACGCTTCCATGGAGGATTTCTCTGCCATCACCACCACCACTCGCAAAAACTCTCAAATGCGAGCACAGAACAACAGTTCTCAGACTCTGGCCTTTTGTGTGTTTTGTCTTTTACTTCCCAGAAGTCTCAGACAGCTTGGCCACTGGTCACAGATTCTGAGAAGTAAAATCCAAAATATCTGGAGAACCAAAGTTTGAGAACCACTGACCTAGAGGACCATGGATGTTTGGGTTCAAATCTGCATTCAGCATGAGGTTTTACTTGAAGTCAAAATGGACCAGGAAGAATCACAGAACTGTAGAGTTTGAAGGTGCCCTAGTGTTCATCTAGTGAGTCTAACCCCCTTCCAGTGCAAAAATTAAAGCACCTCTAACAGCAATTCAACGCACATTCTACAAAGATGAATTTCAGGGTGTGTAGATTAGAAGTAGGTTTGTATTTGTA
Organism: Urosaurus nigricauda; assembly: GCA_034509955.1. Lineage (NCBI taxonomy): Eukaryota > Metazoa > Chordata > Lepidosauria > Squamata > Phrynosomatidae > Urosaurus > Urosaurus nigricauda. The sequence goes on from JAOEGL010000006.1 coordinate 8,255,722, forward strand.
ATCGCTATGAATTATTAGGTGTGTATGTGTGTGTATTTAGTTCAGTTTGGGGAGAAAGCTAGAGGGGAGAGGATCTGTATTTGTCAGGATAAGAACTGGGCCCCTGCCACCTTCAATTAGGTCATATGATTTTAAATGTGTGAATTCAAATGGGAATAGAAAGGTAAATTCCCTATCCTTTCTATTATTTGTATTCCCTATCCTTTGTATTATTAACTTTGTATTATTTGTTTATATCTATTTTGTATTTTCATTAAGGGTTTTGATGTTGCCTACTATAACTGTTGAGCAGCAAGATTTCTTCAAGCAAATCTTGCACTGGTACTTTGTGAAGTTCATGGCACTTTGGGAGACTGTCTATGTGTTGGTTTCTGTACACAGTAAATTGTATTGTTTCTGTCAAATTTAAAAACCGCTTTAAATTTGAAAATTATTTATGCCATTTGTAGTGTTCACTTACAACTGGCCCCATAGAAACCAAAGAACTTATACATATTCAATGCCAGCCTGGGATTCAGGGTAACAGGAATGTAAGCCATGTTCTCATATCAGCACTTTGGTTTTGAATCCTAAGTAGTCAAATCACAGTATAGTTTTTTACATGCTTACTCAGAAATAAGTCCTGTTGAGTTCAACAAGGCACCTCAGTGAGCTTATGACTATAACCTAGGGTTCACCATTTGGGAACTTAACAGGGAACTATGGTTTAAGCTAAAGAGGATCTGCAGATAGGCTGCAAGACATTAAAGTGAGACTAAAGGAAGAGGTGACTCCCAGCTGCTAAAAAATAGGTTGTCAAACTAGGAAATGTTACACTCACACCAGTATACACAGAGTGATAACTTTGGTTTTACAGATAAAAAACCACAGGAGACATGGCTTGGATCCTAAGATAAGATATCTTCCAGTGAAGGTGGTGAAGCTAATCAGTAGAAACCAAATCAGCCAAAAGCTTTGTGTGACCTTTAAGATGAATAAGTTTTAGTCAGAATAAGCTTTTTTGGTTCATTCTGTCAAAAGCGTGGCATGGTGTCTTAGCTGACAAATTATTATAATCAAGCTTAGGGTAGATAACTGGGGTGTGTGCATGTGTGGGAGTAAGAGTAAGAAGTGTGTGTGGTGGGGGAGGAGAGTAAGAAGTATTCAGGTTACCATGGGTCCTAGTTTACAAAGTACACTTCTCTATCTGAAAGCATTCTTTGTTTGAAAAGCTTTGAGGTCCAAGCCCGGTTTAAAGATGCCAAACTCGTAAGGAGACAGAGGCCAGAGCCTTGAGTTGCCCTTGAGCAAAATGATCACATATATATGGGTCAACAGGTTTCAGCCTTCCCCTGCAATATGCACAGGTCAATTTAAATTAAGGAAACCATTTCTGAAATTGCATCTCTCCATAGGCATGAACATACAGAAACATCAAACTAATAAGTATCCTCCCTGCTCCTCTCTCCTTTTTTGGTGATGGCTCTCTTCTCTTCTCTTTTTATTTATCATATCACCTTTCTCCTTGTGCAAGATCGAGCTCTTTTGGGCTAGACTTCAGTGACCATACTGGCTGGGGATTCTGGGAGCTGCAGTTTAAAAAAATAGCATGCAAGGTCATGTCATATCTTTAGTTTTCAGATGATGCTATTCATCTGTATGCTCCTATTTTTAATCTTCTTTCCCTTTTTTCTGTTTTCTGCAATATCCTCAGATCTCAAACCACAGATATTTACTCTCCTTCAGAAAACAAGGGCATATCTTTTATGCCTTCTGAAATAAATCTACATCTCTGCCCTCACTTCCAAGTCCTTTATTGTCAAAGCCAAACAGCAAAAAATCTTTTGAGGCTTAGTGAATTGGCCTTTCCTTTCCAAGGCGGGGCCAGGAATTGGTACAAAACAGAGAAACAACTAGATACGAGAGAAGTGAAACAGACAGTAACCACAACAGAAAAAAAGTGTAACACATTCAGTCACAAATTAATCTTTTTTACTGTTTAGATTAACCAATTAGTATGCATTATTTATTTGATGGAGATACATGTTGCATGGAACTTAACTTAAATCCTCTTCCTTCAATCTCCCTCCCATCCTGATCAGTGATCTGAATCATGATTTGAAATTACTGATTTAAATCAAACCATCCTGCAACCCTCTTTGCTCAGCAGCATCCACAACCAGGCCTAGCAGATTTGAGGATTAACATATAGCTCTTTGAGATAGGTCACAGTATGCCGCTTTCCAAGGAGATCTGAGTTCTGTTATCCACTCAGTTTGGAAATTAAACCATGCCACAAGCTCTTGGGATAAGAAAGGGGGGGGGGGGGCTAGCAAATGCAGTACCTCCCAAGGCATTAAGAACATAATTGTTTTTGCTTTCGACTCTTACATCCATTAATTGTTCTAAAGCAGCACGAGTCTTGCTTTAGGAAATGTCATCTAAAAAGTGCAATCAAGAGGAAGATGAGGACAACAACTAGACCAGGCCAGGGGCGTAACTGGGACACAAAGGCATTGCTCCTCCAAATAACAATATTGTTCCCCCAATGAAATTTCCCTTTGTTCTCACTGTGTGTCTTCAAGTCATTTCTGACTTGTAGCGACCCTAAGGCAAAGCGATTGCCTTCCCCTGCAGCTAAGAGTGTATGTCCCAAGGTCACTCAGTGAGTTTCATGGCCAAGCCGGCAATCAATCCCTGGTCTCCAGAGTCCTAGTCCAACACTCAAACCCCTAACAATCCCAAATGTCTAACATTTCAGAGAGTGAGGCTATGAAACATAGCAGGCTGTGTTTGTGTTCCCTTGGTAACTTTGCCTGCCCCTTTTCTTTGGATAGCTAAACTAAATTTCTATTTTTAAATGCTAAACTGAAATAATAAATTATTGCAATACAGTACTAGAAATCTGGGGACTTAAGGCACATATCATCGAAAGGGTAGAAAACTTATTGGGGGGCCAAGTTGCAAGCAGCTATATTGCTGGATCAAGCCATCGGCTATCTAGTCCAGCAGAGAGCTGGGAAAAAGTAGGGGTTTTTTTGGACTATAACTCCCAGAGCCACCCAGGCAGTATGGCTGTTAACTGTGCTGATTGGGGGATTCTGGAAGTTGTAGTTACTAAGAAGCTCACAAACAAGGCACGGCAAAGGCAGCCCTCAACCATTACTTACCTTGGTTGCAGCCAACATTTGGAAGATTGCCCTGAATGTGAAGGCTTCATTTAGGTAGATTGGCTAATTCCTTGACCTGCTTGTCTTCTGTCTGATTCAACATCATCCCCTTTTTAACAGTAGGAGGGCACTGATTGTGGACACCAGTGTTCAATTCCCAGCTCGACTATGAAACCCACTGGGTGACTTTGTACAAGTCACATGCTCTCAGCCTCAGGGAAAGCAATGGCAAAATTCCTCTGAACAAATCTTGGCAAGAAAACCCCGTAATAGGGCACTACAGAAACTACTGGAAAGCACACAACAACAACAGCAAGGCCATCAACATATCTCAAGACCATTAATCTTCCGAAAAAGCAGCATTAGGGGACCAAGGATGCATCTACATTGTCGGAATAATGCACCTTGACACCTCTTTAAGCGCTTTAGCACCATCCTATGCAATCCTGGGATTTGTAATTTTACAAGGTCTTTAGCCTTTTCTGCCAAAGAATGCTGGTGCCACAAGGAATATGGATCGCACTATTCTGTAGGATGGAGCCATTACAATTAAAGTGGTGTCAAATTGCATTGTTTCTACAATGTAGATGCACCTTAAGACTTGGGAGATACAGGTACACTACTCAGCTATGAGACTCACTTGACCTTGGGCAAATTTCTCTCCCAGCCTGAGCTACTTCATAGAATAGTTGTGAGGATAAAGAGGAAACAGAAGAGCCATATAGTTTGCCTTGAGCTCATTGGGAGAAAGGCGGGACATCAACATAAAACAAAATGTAGAAATATTCAATAGGCTGTACTTTCTTTCAACCATCCTGAATCTGATGCCCTTCAGAAACCTGGGTGACCCCTTGTTCTAGTATTTCATGAGAAGATTCATTCATCTTCCTGGCTATGCAGGACATTTAGAGCATGGACAAGCTACTTACACGGACTTGCAGCTGTACATGTTATTTCCTGGTTGACGTGCAACCCTTTGATTGTGAACATGTAAAAATGGGAAAGGTCTTTTTTTTTTTTTTTTTTTACTATAACTCCAAGAATCCCCAACCTGCTCATGATGGTTGGTGGAATAAGGAGGAGGAGGTGATGGTGGTGGTTGGGCAAGTCACATGCTCTCAGCCTCAGGAGAAGTCAATGCCCAACCTCCCCTGAACAAATCTTGCTAAGAAAACCCCATGATAGACCCTCCTCCACAAAAAACCATTGTTGGCTGCCCTTTTCTGCATGTCCTCTTTAACTCTACAGTATCCCTTTCAAAAACGGAGCAACCAGAACTACACACAGCATTCCAAAGGTGGTTGCACCATAGATTTATATAAACGTATTACAATACTGTCCACTTTATTTTCAATCCCTTGCCTAATAATCCCTAGCCCTGAATTTACCCTTTTTCTCCCTTCCTGCTGATGCTGCTGTACGCTGCTGCATGGATGTGTCCGCTGTGCAACTAACATGACCCCATGCTGCTGCTGCTGCTGTTGTCGTTCTAGTTATGTGCCTTCTGGTCAACTGCAGCTTATGATAACTCTGCCCCCGGGCTTTCACTGTAAGATTTGTTCAAGGAAGTTTGCCATTGCCCTCCTCTGAGACTGAGAGAGAATGACTTGCCCAAGGTCACCCTGTGGGTTTCCAGGGCTGAACTAGGATTTGAACCACCATCTCCTGGCATTCTTGTCCAAAATTTACTACATCACGCTGGCTCTCCAACTTATGGTGACCCTTGGCAAGTTTTATTCTTGTCAAAGTCAACTAGTGGGTTTCTGGGGCCAAGCAAGGACTGGAGGAAATCCTAGTCGAATCGCTACATGAGGCTGATTTACAAGACCCCATGGCACCACCAGAATAGCTCAGTCTCTAGAAATGTGTGTTTAAAGTTAGAATCAGAGTTTGGAAGAGCTCTCTCTCTCTCTCTTTCTCTCTATCTGTGGACTACAGATCCCACAACCCCCCTTGCAAACCAGTTTGGAAGAACCTGGAAGCTGCAATCCAAAAATAAAACCTTCTTCTGTTCTGCTTAAGGTCTGTACATTTGTCATTTTTACACACACTTTGGCAACTGGCTGGAAGTTAACCAGGAAATACATAGCATTCTCCTTGCACATTTCTCTTTTTAATTTTGATTTTAATAACAATGGAAGAGGGAGAAGGAGGGGGAAAGGGGTGGGGGAATATTTAACGGCTATGTTTTCTTATTTCCATCAAAATATTCCCCATGACTCACTTTCTCCCCAAGGTTTGTCACACAACCTCCTAATCCTTTTACCTAAGCCAGTGCAAGGTAGTGGTCAGAGTGCTGGATCAGGACTTGTGAAATAAAAAAGGCAACTTCTGTCCTGTACTAAGCCATAAAACTCACTTGGTGACCTCAGGAGACCTACTACACAAGGGACGCATCTGCATTGTAGAAGTAACGCATTTTGACACCACTTTAACTGTCATGCCCCCCCCCCCCCAAGAAACTCAATAGAGGTATTAATGGATTTATAGAATCCTGGGATTTATAGCTAGGCATCTTTGGCAGAGAAAGCTAAAGAACTTGTAAAACTACAATTTCCAGGATTCCATAGGATGGAGCTAAAGTACAGCACTTAAAGAGGTGTTAACAACAGTGACTGTAGATGCACCCAGGTTTGTTGTCGTTGTGAGGACAAAGTAGGGAGCAGAAGAGCCACGTATACCACTTTGAGCTCACTGAAAAACATAGGATATAAATGTTACAGGTAAATAAACCTCCCTTTCTTTCTTTTGCTCTTTCTGGTTTACCCCCTCTCCAACTGCAAGCACGTTGGGGAAAGGATTTGTCATTTCATTCTTTTTAAAGAGCCATTTACACAGATAACTGGGCTCTCGCTCAGTCTCTCCTCACCCCAAGTTCTTAAACTAAAGTGGAAGAGATCTGATACGGAGTCACACTATTGGCCCATATTGTCTGGTGTTGTTGATTCTGACTGGCAGCAATGTTGTAGGGATTCAGGCATGATTATTCCCTAGCTCCACTTGAAGCTCCCTGATATTCCCTGGTGGTCTCCCATTCCAGCAGCAAACAAGCTTGAAACTGTATAGGTCCAGGCTTGTTTGCTGCTGGACCACCAGAGAACACCAGGGACCTCCTGTTCAAGTTCCCAAATCAGAAGGGATCAAGTGTTTTCAAGTTAGGAGGGGTAACCGAAGCTGGCGATTGTCATTTGGATATGATTTATTTTATTTTGTTTCCCTCTTTTCTCCCAGCCTGGATTCAATAATGCATCCCACGTCTCCATCTCCTAGCAATGAAAGGACTAAGCTTCCCATTGAAACCCATCCAGCTGCCAGGCACAAATAGAACTATATTTCACTCGGTTGTCTCTGCAATAAGATAACAGAGATCTCTGCAATAGGATAACAGAGGTCCAAAACACATTGCAGGAATAATCCAGCTGGAGACAGCTTTAACTGCCCTGGCTCAATGCTACAGTAGGGAATTCTGGAAACTGTAGTTTTGTGAGACATTTAGCCTTCTCTATCAGAGAGCTCTGTGGCCACAATAAAGTACAGTTCCTAGGATTCCCTAGCACTGAGCCAGGGCAGTTAAACTGGTCTCGAACTGGAGTATTTCTGCAGTGTGTCATAGACCAGAGTTGCAGCAGGGCAAGCTAACTCAGAGCTTATATTTGTTGTCAGTTGCTGTCAAGTCAGTTTCAACTTCTGGCAGAGCTATGAATGAGAGACCTCTAGAACATCTTCTTGTTCTGTGTCCTATTGAAAACTCAAGATCCATGACTTTCTTGACTGAAATTTATTGGCAGGAGGGGGAAATTGGAGAAGGAGATGGGGTCCGGCCTGAATAAAGGACACAAGGCAGGATGGAGGAGGGAGGAAAAAAAACCTTGCCTGCTTCTGTGTTGGTTGCCAAGAAGAGGACAAACCTAACACAACTGCAAGACCAAATGCAGAAGCAAGGAAGGAGGCAACATGGCAAAAAAGGGCTGCTAGGAGAAGCCGATCCTTGGCCTGCGTGTTGTTGGTTGTGGATTTCAATTTACCTCTAACCACTAGGCTTCCACTTCCTGTGGGACTCCAAGCAAAGAGCCTAGCTGCAGGACTTGGAAACAGGCATGCATCAGCCTTGTTTGAATGGCCTCTGTCCTTCTTCGCTGCCTGCTACCTCCCTCCGGCTGCATTGCCGCATGGCTAGAGCAAAAGCTGCAGAAAGGAGAGGCATTCGCTTGTCTTCTCTGCCTCCCTCCCCAGCTCCAAAGGAAACTCAGGCCAATCTAGCATCTCAACACTTGCCCTTATAGGGGTTTCTATAGTTGCCCCTATAGGGGGTCCACATCCAAGCATCTTACATTGTTCCCATAACGGCTACCAAGATCCCTTTGTGCTCCTGGGTTACGATCTGTTTGTTCTTTTTGTTCATCTTGCCCTGCAGAAAGCCTTGACCCTGAACAGAAGTCCCACTGCTGGCGAAAGGACTGCATAATCACCCATAATACACCGCAAGGGCCCTGCCAACCTCACTCTGCCCCTATAAACCTGAGGAAGACCCCCCAAGTGGCAGTAGGCCCACCTCGCTCAGACACTATCCAACCTCAAAGCTGAAATCCTATGAATCCTAGAGTTGGAAGAGACTTCAAGGGTCATCAAGTCTAACCCCCAGCCATGCAGGAAGATCCAAGATAGGTTACAAACCCCATTGTCCCTTGCGGTTGCTCTCTCAAAGCCTTGGATGAGATGGAACAATACAGGATTTATAGGGCCAGTCTTGCCCTGCTGTGAAAAACCAGGAATTGTGAGGGATCCTGCAGAAGTGGGGCTAAACTCCCCCATTGCAATCCTCTGCCCCAAGACAATGCTCCCACTCTGCCCTCTTCAAGTCTCTTCAGTGCCATTCATGGAGACCCTAAGACAGTGGTTCTCTACCTTCCTAATGCTGTCACCCTTTAATACAGTTCCTCATGTTGTGGTGACCCCCCAACCATAAAATTATGGTGTCTTGGTTCCTAAGACCATCACAAATATGTGTCTTAGGCAACTCCTGTGAAAGGGTCCTTTGACGCTCAAAGGGGCTGTGACCCACAAGTTCAGAACCACTGCTCCATGAGGAAGCTATTGCTGGAAACTCCTACTGTTTCTCCAAAACTCTGGGATTTGGAGTTAAGGGTCTTTGCTTCTAAAAAAGCAACAACCCTTTATATATATATATATATATATGTATATATATATATATATATCCCCCATAATATTATCCTTTACTTCCTAGAATATTTTCCAGCACTTCTTTGCCCCCAGCCCCCAGAGTTCTTTCACCTCCTCTCACTCCATCCCCCCAAGAGACCCTAAAGCCCCACCAAGACCTACAAGAGGACTCTGAGGGAAAGACAGAATGAATGAATGAATGAATGAGAAGAAAGGGAGGGAAGGAAGGAGGAGAAGGAAGGGAAAAATAAAGAGTGAAAGAAAGAAAAAGAAAGAGAAGGAAGGAATAAATGAAAGAAAGAAAGACAGGAAAGGAAGGAAAGAAGAAGGGAAGGAAAGAGAAAGAAGGAAGGAAGGAAGGAAGGAAAAGGAAAAAAGAAAGGAAGGAAGGAAAGATAGGGAAGGAAGGAATGAAAGGAAGGAAGGAAGGGGAAGGGAAGGGAAGAAAGGAAAAGGAAAGAAACAAAGGGAAGGAAGGAGGAAAGGGGGAAGGAGAAAGGAAGGGAAGAAAGGAAGGAATGAAAAGGAAAGGTAAGGAGGGAAGGGAAGGGAGGAAGGGGAAAGGGAAAGGCAAGGCAGCCAGCCAGTGTCTGTGTGTTGGGGGGGTGTCAGCCCCCCAACGCCCCCCTTTTGTCTCCCCCCCGCAGCCCAGGCCCTTGTTCTCCCCCATTCCCCCCCCCTCTGGGGGCGCCTGACCTTGGCCCTCTGCAGGGGGCTGAGGCGGAGGTCGTGGACGAAGGGGTTGGGCTGTGGGGCGGTGGGGGGCTGTGGGCCCGGGCCTCCTTCCCCTTCTGCTGCTGCTGCTGCTGCTGCTGCCTCCCTCTCGTCCTCCTCCTCCTCCTCCGCCGCCTCCTTCTTCGGGGGCCCCTTCCCCCGATGCTGCTGCTGCTGCCCCCCTGGTCCTCCTCCTCTTTGGCCCTCCATGGCCGGAGCCCCCAGCAGCCAGGCTGCCCGGCCTCCAGCCTCGGAGGGACTGGGAGGGACGACGACTCTGGCTGCTGCTGCTGCTGCTGCTGCTTCTGCCCAGGCCGGAGCCCAGGACAGGAGGAGGAGGAGGAGGGGAGGGGAGGAGGAGGACACAGCAGGCAGCAGCAGCAGCAGCAGCACTCCCAGGGAAAGGAAGGGAGGGAGGGAGGAGGAGGAGGAGGAAGAAGACGCCCTGGAGGCCAAGGGACTGGCAGGGAGGGAAGAAGAAGAAGGACTTTCGCTTTGGAGGGAGGCAGCAGCAGGAGGACTGAGACCAGGAGGAGGAGGAGGAGGAGGAAAGAAGGACCAGCCCAGCAGCAGCATCAGCATCAGCATCCCTCCAGCCCTGCGCCAAGGAAGGGCCTCCCTCTCTCTCGCCCTGCATCCCTCTCCCTTCCTTCCCCAGCCAAGGAAGGAAGGAAGGATGCTCGGGAATCAGAGATATTTTTCTATTCATATGATGGAGGAAGAGCTGGGAAGGAAGGGTGCTCTGGAATCATCTCTCTCTCTCTCTCTCTCTCTCTATATATATATATATACACACACACATATACTCTGTGTGTGCGTGTGTATATACAGGCACACATATATGTATGTATATGATGGTGGAAGAGCAGGGAAGGAAGGATGGAGGGAATCTGTCTGTGTTATGATGGAGAAAGAGCAAGGAAGGAGGCTCAGGAATCCTATATAGGTGTATATGTGTATGCCACACACACACACACACACATGATGGAGGAAGAGCAAAGGATACTCTTGAATCATATACTTTGCGTGTGTGTGTGTCTGTGTGTATACATACATGATGGAGGGATGGGGAGAAAACAAAGAAGAATGCTCTGAATCATATATATATATATATATATACTCTGTGTGTGTGTGTGTGTGTGTATATATATATATATGTGTGTGTGTGTGTGTGTGTGTGTGTGATGGAGGGATGGAGGGAGCAAGGAAGAAAGGAAGCTGTGGAATCACACACACACACACACATATATGCACTGTGTGTGTGTGTGTGTGTGTATATATATATATATATAGCATGTATATACATAGCATGCTCTGGAATCATATATATCCAGAGCATCCTTCTTCCTTTGCTCACCCTCCCTCCCTCATTCCTTATATATATATATATATATAGTGTGTGTCTCTGTGTGTGTGTATGGGGATGTATGTGAATAAAAAGAGGTTGGCTGCAATTGCAATGCACAGAAGAGCTATGTGAAAGAGATGGGGGTTGGGGATGATTGGCACTTGGAATGAAGCAGCATACCAAGATGAACCCTAGATTCTAGAAAGTGAAGTGGAAGCTGCATTGAGGGACACTGGGAAGAATTGTTGTCATTGTGGAAAGAGAGGGGATGTCAAAGAGAGAGAGAGTAGGGGGTGTCAGAAGAAAAAAGAGAGGGATGTCAGAAAGGGAGGAAAAGAGGCATCGGGCAGAAAGTAAGAAAAGGGGTATCAGAGAGATAGAGAAGAGGGTACCAGAGAGATGGGTACCAGAAAGAGAGAGAGAGAGAGAAGAGTTGTCAGAGAGAAACAAGATGATCACATTAGGGTCAATTCCAGAACCATCCCACAATTATCCCTTATTCATTGTCAATAATGGGATAATTGTGGGATGGTTCTGGAATTGACCCTAGTGTGATCATCTCAAATATTCTCTGAAGATGCCAGCCACAGATGCTCGAGAAAAGTTGGGAAGAAACTCTTCTAGAACGTGGCCACAGAGCCCGGAAAACCCACAAAAAACTATGGATGCCGGCCATGAAAGCCTTCGACTTCACAATTGTGGCCCATTTCACAGCAGGTAGCCACCACCGTGATACCTGACATTTGTAGTTTATGGGAAGATGTTTAGGATGCTCAGCAAAGGAGTTCTAGAGATTCCTAGAGAGAACATACCAATTAAATACGTGAATACTCAAATCTGCAAAAGTCAAAGCTGCAAATGTAGAGGGCCGACTGTATTGTTTTTGCCTTGCTTCAAGAGGCATTACCCTGGGCATTGGCTCATGGGCAATCTAACATGTTTTAATAATAATAATATAATAAAAACATTTATTTATATCCCACCTCCCTGCACTCAGGCAACCAGGGCAGCTTAGAACAATTAAAAATATACATGTCATAGCCCTCCCCTCATTAAAATAGAATTAAACAATTTGCAACCTAAAACATATTAATATAAAAGACCATTTAAAATAGTTAATGCATATATGAGCAAACAACAATATATAAACTAATAGGACAGGAAACAGGATCAATACCTTATTTATTCTCTGCGGTGGCCGGCTGGGCATCTATTCAGGAAAGGCCTGCCGGCAGAGATCTGTCTTAACAGCTTTTTTGATGCTATTTAAGGTGGCCATATGACGAACCAGCAAGGTGTCAGTTTATCTCTCACAATAAATATACTGGCAGCATCAGATAGAAAATACCTGCAAGAAGGAAGGAGTGAGGTGCGTGAATGAAGGTAGCAGCAGCAGCAGCAACTAATGGCTCCCATGTTAATGGAGGCAATGGATCTATTCTGGGTTTTAGCATGAAATTTAAAGGCGGTCTCCAAACTGCTGAATCCCCCACCCCCAAATATGTTCAGCACCTTGATAGCCGCACTATAGTTCACACGAAAACCCAAGGTGGATTCAGTGCCACCACCAACATGGGAGCCATCACATGCCATAGGGTAGTGGCTCTGGGAGCAAGTTATGTTGCATCATGCCAGGGCTCTGATGGTGGCAAGTGTGCAAGGGCTACCATGGGATTCTTGGGACTCTTTTCCAGCACCACATCTCAAATGAGTCATTTTTTTTCCCCATCACCTTTTTTCACTGTCCAGCTTTCACGATTATACATGGATACGGGAATATGATGGCATGCACAATCCTAACTTTAGTATTTGATGATATTTCTTTACATTTCAGGATCTTGTCTAGTTCCTTGATAGCTGCCATGCAAATCCTAATCTTGGTTTTTGTTTTTACTACAGTCTCCGCTCTGATTTGATGATTCAGCCCAAGTATGAAAAACCTTGAACTATTTCAGTCTCTACATCATCTACCTTAAAATTTTGTAGATCATTTGTGGTCCTAATGTTTGTTTCCTTGATAGTCAACTGTAAACCTGCTTTTGAACTTTCTGTCTTGCCTTTTTCAATAATCTTTCCATATCTTCCATATTTTCTGCTAGCATTATGTTGACATCTGCATATCTTAGATTGTAGATGTTCCTTCCTTCAATTTTCACACCTTCCTCTGAGTCCAATCTTGCTTTTTTTGCATATTATGTTCACATAATACTAATTAAACGGATAAGGTAATAAAATAACAGGGTTGCCTGACCCCTTTGCCAATTGGAAAACATTCTGTTTTCCCTTATTCTGACCTAACAGTAGCCTCTTGTCCTGAGTACAGATTACACATCAGGACTATCAAATGTTGTGGCACTCCCATTTCTTTAAGAAGGATCCACAGTTTCTCATGATCTATACAATCAACCTTAATATAGATCTACTTGCAAGTAGATTTACTTGCAAGAAAACTAGAACTGCAGGGAACAGATATAGCAAAACAAACAAAAAAACAAACAAAAAAAACCACCCTCTCTCCTTGCAGTTAACCTTTGAAGGAGCTTTTCTTCCTCTTTTTCATTTGACATGGGCAAACAATTTAACCACAACACCACTCCTCTGCAGGCTGAAATTGCATCTGACATCTCAGGCATCCATCACCCTGTTTTGCTGCACCCATATATCATGCCTGCCCCCCCCCCATGACAATGATGTTAAAAATGTGTTGTCTCTGACAAAAGCCACAGTGCAATGCAATAATGTACTGCACAGGCAGATTGAAAGCACCACTGAATCAATACAACCGTAAAAAAGCTCCTCTGTGGATGGTCTATGGGTATGGGATACTGTTCTGTCAACGCTAAGCGGATCTTTCCCCGGTAAGTGCCAAAGGCTGACTGGAAACCGTTCCAAACATCCTGGAAGAGCTAATAAAAAGCCCTTAAAAGGTAACACAAAACAAACTATAGCAAAGATCAGTGAAAAAAACCAACCCTTCCATGCTTCGTCAGTTTATACTAATGTAAGGCAGCCCTTTCCACAGCATGCCTATTCAGAAGTAAGCCCATTTATTTCAACAGGGCTTGCACCAGGGTGAGAAAGAGTGACCCAGAGGCTGCATGTGGCCTCAACCTTATTTTTATAGCCTCCAGGACACCCTCAATTTAAAGCCCAGATTTAAAGCCCCCATTTCCACAAAGTAAATAAATAAAACCAGGGATTGTTTTACATCAGTGGTACTCAAACTTTGTACCCTTGGGATCCCCCTTTACATCTACATGCTGACGTCATGCTCCCTCCCTGATGTAGAATATAAATAAAAATATTTTGTTTATTTAGTGTGTGTATGTTCATTCGCACATTTGCCTATATTCATATTTTAATATTTTATAAGGAAATGACATCATTCAAATCAGAACAGTGTTATTATTTAACTCAAGGCGTGTACAAATCTTACACATACAAAGTTTGGGAAGAGAAGAAGGTGCAGGGATTAGAGTCTCCAAGTCTCGTGTCCCCCTTGAGCGACTTTCATGCCCCTCTTGGGTGTCCCACCCCACCATTTAAGAACAACTGATTTACATCCAAAATAGTTCCAAACCAAAACACACCCTCAAATATGGCAGTTTTGCTTCTGTCACCACTCAGAAATACAATTGTCAGACTGGTGAGGGCTCCTGTACCTTTAATGGTTGTGTAGAAGAGGGAATTTCAACAGGTGACACTAGTCACACAGGATCACCTGCAGAAATGCCCTCTTCTGTGCAATCAATAAAGGTAGAGGAGCCCTCTTACACTTTCTCTTTGGCAACCTTAATGGCTCTCACAAGCCCCCAACTCCAAACTAACAAATAGATTAGAACTAAAGCATGAAATAACATCATATCATTTCTGGGTCTGGGAAAACATATCTGTGTGGTTCACGGAGAGAATATGGGGTGAAGACACTCAGGGATACTGCGAAATATACATAACTGCTCCTCTTCAGATAGGTTGAACTAAAGATCCCATCATCCCATCACAACCAAACAAATAATTGCTGTAGTCCAGTATTTCTGGAGGAATGCCTTGTTGAAAATGGATAAAGCAGAGGCTTGTGGCTTTCATTAAATATCCCTGCATGACTCCCTCCAAATTTGTGTCACATTTCCAAAGCAGCCACTATGAACAAAAGTGAAGCCAGCTTACAAAAGGGAAAGCAAATACAATGAAAAACAGTTGCTGAGAGAAAAGATTGAACAAAAACAGTTATTAAAACACAAATAATGTGTATGTGTACGTGCCCTCAAGTTGCCTGTCAACTTATAACGACCCCATTAATTTCATAGGATTTCCTTAGGCAAGGAATACTCAGAGGTAGTTTTGCCAGTTTCTTCCCCTGAAATACAGCCTCCAGCACCTGGCATTTCTTGGCTGTCTCCCATGCAAGTAGGCCTGACTCTGCTTAGCTTCCAAGGTCAGACGGGATCTGGTGCCTTGAGGATATTTAGGCAACACGCAGAATTAAAACCTTTCAAAACAAATCCTTTAAAAACACGAAAGATAAAAATCAGCAGAACAACACATCATAAAACAGTGCACCATTAAAAGCCATCACAGTGAATTCCTAAGAAGCCTGTTGGAGCGGAAACATTTTAATTTGCTGACAGAATGGCAGCAAGGAAGGAGCTGAACTAGTCTCTCCAAGGAGTGAGCTCAGTTCCAAAGCCTGGGAGCAGCCACTGAGAAAGCCCTCTCCTATATTCCCACCTATGAGAGTGGCGGGATGGAGATTGCTGACTGGTGCTCATTAGACAAAAGATGGGCTGCAATGCCACAAATACCTAATGAATAAATATATATATATTTCACAGATAAATGCACTAGGAAGCTGAGATGTTGGTCTCATGACCCATCTTTTATGTCTCCCAAGGTGTGCAGCAATGGTGTCCCTAAGGTGGGTGTCACCTGGTGCAGGGGATGGACAAACTGCCTTACTCTCCCACTCTCCTTGGCCAGACCACTGTAGCCTCCACCAAGCATTTGAAGTCCTGTGTGGCTGTTGCCGCACAAGGCCCCACTGCTACTGAGGGTGGTGGTGCTTCTGAAGTCTCCATTTAGGGACCGATATGGCTGCTGGGCAAGTGGGAAAGGGCCCTTTCTTGCTTGCCCGGTAGCCATGCCACTCCCTTTGAGTGTATCATCCTACCGGGTACCACCCAACTTTGGAATGGCACCCGATGTGGCCCGCACCCACCTAGTGATGCCACTGATCTAAAGCAAGTCACATAGGCCAGGAACGGGCAACTGTATCATGGCATCTTTAGGGCTGGTGTCACCCCAGTGCTGTGACTCATGCTATCCCCAGGCTGCCTGGCACACACTCCAGCCACTTCCTCTTCCAGCCAGGCCACTACTGCCACCATGGTGGTGGGTGTCGCTTCCACCTGGAAGTCTCTTCCAGAGGCTGGTGGGGCTTCTGGCCAGATATATATGATCCCCAAACAACCTGTAGGACACGGGGACATGTTTTGAGGCCTTCCTGGGCTCCGAGTGACCTTTTTTTTTGGGGGGGGGGGATCCTTTTTTAAATTTTTTTTACAAATGTTACTTTTAACTTCTGGGAGAAGAAATGCCTGCATCGGAGAAGAATGGGAGAAGAAATGCCTGCCCCTAGAGATATTTTAGGGTATTTTACAGATAATTTTTTTCACCTCTGGGAGCCACAAAATGTCTTTGGGGTCACATATGGCCCACATGCCACACTTTGCCCACCCTTGACAGAGACTGCAGATGTTCACAGTCTGTTTTCAGCATCCCATTCCTCCTGAACTCACAAGAGTATGCACAATAATGGTATTTTATTGAGCAGGTCATCAATGCTGCTATATTCCAGTGGCTCAAGGGACTTGATATTTTTGACTGAGGAAAAACCACATCAGCAAAAATGATGTATAACCACACATAACTTGCCAATAACTCCGATTGTTATACAGCTGCACCCCAAACAGGATAAGCAGCTTCCAAAACAAACTCAGAACAAATGGATGGAGACTCTTTGAATACCTTCCCTGAACTGTCACTTTTCAGTTGTGTTAGAGAATAACTCTCATCATCCCCAAGCACCAGGATATGGTTTTCAGGTTGTAGTTTTCTGAGGATAGGAGTAGGGATGGGGGTGGAATAACACACAGGTTAAGCTATGTCAAAGTTCCACGTCTCTACAATTTCTCTCTGGACAACCTCTTCCAGTGTTTCTGTGTATTTATTCATTCATATACATAGATATAGATATATAAATTCAATAGTATGGGGGTACAAAACAGAATCCTGCAGGACTCCACAAACCAATTGCTATGGTATGGACCAGGAATCCACCAGTACTACCTTTGGTCTCAAAGGTTGGATCTACATTGCAGAATTAATACAGTTTGATACTACTTCAACTGCTATGGCTCAATGGAATGAAATGCTGGCAATTGAAGTTTTGCTTAGCTTTTACTTACAGAACATTCTGGTGCCACACCAAACTACAGATCCCAGGATTCCATAGGATGAATCCATGACAGTTGAAGTAGTACCAAACTGCAAAGTGTGGTCAAGATGGCAGGAGTTATTAATAGAGGAGAACAGACAAGCCTGTAGAGGTTGCAAAGGTTTGCTTGGCATGAGCTTCTTGGGAAGTGTAAGACTCTATCCCTTCTTCTCCTTGCACCCTTGCTGAGTTAACTGAGTGCAAATTCCTTTTGCACTTTGAACTCAATCTGCAGCATCTGAAATAAGCTGAGGACAAAGGGGGAAATTGGGAAGGGGGAGAATGAAACATTTTAAAAGCAGCTGAAAAAGTGGGATGATAGAGGATTAATTAGGACTGCCCCCCACCAAACTGGGACAGTTAGAGGGCATGCAACTTTATTGACCATTATTATCTTTTCTAGGAATCGTGTCATCTCATAATATGGCCAAAGGCAGATAGCCTCAGTTTAGTTTTCTTGGCCACTAGGATGAGTCCAGGCTTAATTTGCTTTCTATTGTAATTGTTGTTATCGTTCCCCTTAAAGTGGTCTCTGATTTATGGCAACTCTAAGGTGAGCCTATCACAGGGTTTTCTTGGCAAGATTTGTTCAAAGTAGGGTTTGCCTTTGATTTCCTCTGAGGATGAGAGAGTGTGACTTCAAGGTTTCCATGGCCAAGCAGGGATTTGAACCCTGGTCTCCAGAGTCCACTGCTCAAACCACTACACCATGCTGGCTGTCTGATCCATTTATTTATTGACAGTCTATGGTATACATAGAAGAATCCTAAAATACCTACCCCTTGCAAATGCCTGAAAGTGTAATGAAATGGCTATTTAGTGCTCTGCAGAGCCTTGGATGCACTATTGGTCATTTGGGGGCAAATTGAGGAGGGGGTTGACACCCCAAACACGATGGTAGGCAGTTGGTTGGTGTGTGTGTGTGTGTGTGTGTGGTTCCTTGGGGTGGGATGGGTCATAAAAAGAGCCTTGAGGGCCACTCACAAACTTTGACCATTCCTGGCATATTGGTAGAAATTCTGTCCATGCCCAGAGTTTATTATTGATATTGTTCTCAGAGGGGCCTAGATACCCCGAAGGCACCAGATCTCAGCTGATCTTGGAAGCTAAGCAGAGTCAGCCCTGAGATTGCCAATGAGTACCAAGTGCAATAGGCTACAGTTCAGAAGAAGGAACTGACAAAAGCACCTCTGAGTTTCTTGCCTAAGACAACCCTATGGAATTCATGGAGTCATCATAAAAGCCACAGGTGACTTGAAGCTGCATGTTGCTGTTCTTATTCTTGTTGTTGTGTGCCTTCAAGCCATTTCCAACATATGGTGACTCAGTCTAAGGTGACCTTATCATGGGGTTTTCTTGGCCAGTTTCTCCAGAAACCTGAAGGCACATATGCAGATACACACACATTATTAAGCTTCCAGGCTTAAATTTCTGCTTTGGGAATTGACTCGCTCTCTGGGTGGAAGATAGATAGCAACATGACTCAACAGTTGGACTTTGGTTACTGTAACTGGCATGACTGGTTTTTCCTGTTGGGTTTTGTCCAGAGGACAGATGTATTTGTCTCATAGAATCATAGAATCATAGAATCATAGAATCATAGAGTTGGAAGAGACCACAAGGGCCATCCAGTCCAACCCCCTGCCATGCAGGAACTCCAAGTCAAAGCATCCCTGACAGATGGCCATCCAGCCTCTGCTTAAAGACCCCTAAGGAAGGAGACTCCACTACACTCCGAGGGAGTGCGTTCCACTGTCGAACAGCCCTTACTGTCAGGAAGTTCCTCCTAATGTTGAGGTGGAATCTCTTTTCCTGCAGTTTGCATCCATTGTTCCGCGTTCTAGTCTCTGCAGCAGCAGAAAACAAGCTTGCTCCCTCCTCAATATGACATCCCTTCAAATATTTAAACAGGGCTATCATATCACCTCTTAACCTTCTCTTCTCCAGGCTAAACATCCCCAGCTCCCTAAGGCGTTCTTCATAGGGCAAGGTTTCCAGACCCTTCACCATCTTAGTTGCCCTCCTTTGGACATGCTCCAGTTTCTCCACATCTTTTTTGAATTGTGGTGCCCAGAACTGGACACAGTATTCCAGGTGGGGCCTGACCAAAGCAGAATAGAGTGGCACTATAACTTCCCTTGATCTAGAAACTATACTTCTATTGATGCAGCCTAAAATTGCATTGGCTTTTTTAGCTGCCGCATCACACTGTTGACTCATGTTCAGCTTATGGTCTACTTGGACTCCTAGATCCCTTTCACATGTGGTCTCGTTCAGCCAGGTGTCCCCCATCCTATATCTGTGCATTTCATTTTTCCGCCCTAAGTGCAGAACCTTACATTTCTCCGTATTGAATTTCATTTTGTTAGCACTGGCCCAGCTTTCTAGTCTATTCAGGTCATTTTGAATTTTGATCCTGTCCTCTGGGGTATTAGCTACTCCTCCCAGTTTAGTGTCATCTGCAAATTTGATAAGTATGCCACCAATTCTGTCATCCAAATCATTAATAAAGATGTTGAATAGCACTGGGCCCAGGACAGAACCCTGTGGGACCCCACTGGTCACTTCTCTCCAGGATGAAAAGGAGCCATTGTTGAGCACCCTTTGAGTTCGGCCAGTCAACCAATTACAAATCCATGTAACAGTTAACTTGTCTAGCCCACATTCTTCAAGCTTGTTTGCAAGAATGTCACGGGGAACCTTGTCAAAGGCCTTACTGAAATCGAGGTATACTATATCCACAGCATTCCCTTCATCTACCAAGCTGGTAATTTTATCAAAAAAAGAGATCAGGTTCGTTTGGCATGACTTCTTTTTCTGAAACCCATGTTGGCTTTTTGTGATTATGGCATTGGCTTCTAAATGTTCGCAGACTCTCTGCTTAATGATCTGCTCTAGCACCTTTCCTGGAATTGATGTCAGACTAACTGGACGATAATTGTTGGGATCCTCTTTTTTTCCCTTTTTGAAGATGGGGACAACGTTTGCCCTCCTCCAGTCTTCTGGGACTTCTCCTGTTCTCCAGGAGTTCTCAAAGATTATTGCCAATGGCTCTGATATTACATTTGCTAGTTCTTTTAATACTCTAGGATGTAGTTCATCTGGTCCTGGAGATTTATATTCATTTAGGTTAACCAGGTATTCCTGTACTACCTCTTTACTTATTCTGTGCTGAATTTCCTCTATTCTGTCTCCTGTTCCATTATCCTTAGGTTGAGCACCCTTTGCCTTTTCTGAGAAGACTGAAGCAAAGAAGGTGTTGAGTAATTCTGCCTTTTCTCTGTCTCCTGTGAGCATTTTGCCATCTTCTGCACGCAGTGGCCCTACTGTTTCCTTCTTCTTCCTTTTGCTGCGGACATATCCAAAAAAGCCCTTTTTATTGTTCTTAACCTCTCTAGCAAGCCTGAGTTCATTCTGCGCTTTAGCTTTTCTGACTTTACCCCTACATGTGCTGGCTATTTGTTTGAATTCCTCTTTCGTGATTTCTCCATTTTTCCATTTCTTATACATGTTCCGTTTAAAACTTAGCTCATTTGAAAGTTCCTTAGTCATCCATCCTGGCTTCTTGAGACATCTTCCATTTTTCTTCCTCATTGGAACTGTTTGAAATTGTGCCTTCAATATCTCCCTTTTGAGAAACTCCCATCCGTCTTGAACTCCCTTTTCTTTTAGTATTCCTGACCATGGGATCACTCCCAGTATTTCTCTAAGTTTATTGAAATCAGCTCTCCTAAAGTCTAGAGTGCATGTCTGACTATGCCTAGCTTCTCCCTTCCACTGCATAACAAACTCCAGGAGAACATGGTCACTTCCACCTAAGGATCCAACCACTTGCACCCCATCAACTAGGTCTTCCCTGTTGGTTAAGATCAGATCTAAAATGGCTGATCCCCTTGTTGCCTCTTCCACCTTTTGGACAATGAAGTTGTCTTCCAGGCAAGTGAGAAATTTGCTAGACTTTGAGGATTTGGCTGAGTTTGACTTCCAGCAAATATCCGGATAGTTGAAGTCCCCCATCACTACTACATCTCTCCTTCCTGATTGTGTGGTCATCTGTTCTAGAAAGGCATCATCCAATTCCTCTGCCTGAGTTGGGGGTCTGTAGTAGACTCCCACAGTAACATCCCTGTTATTTCCCTCTCCTTTAATTTTTATCCAGATGCTCTCCACCTGGCTTCCAGTATTGACTTCCTGCATCTCTTCACTGGTGTATATATCCCTGACATATAATGCTATTCCTCCTCCTTTCCTGCTTGGCCTGTTTCTCTTAAAAAGGTTATACCCCTCTATTTCTACATTCCAATCATGAGACTCATCCCACCAGGTTTCAGTGATGCCTATTATATCATATTTCCCTTGTTGTGCTAGGAGTTCAAGTTCATCCTGCTTATTTCCCATACTCTGTGCATTAGTGTAGAGACATTTAAGACCATGTGTCCTCTTTACTTGCTGCTTTTGCACATTTTTTTGCCTCCTACTGTTGGGTCCTTGCACTGTTTGCCTTGTTCCCTCTATGCCACTTGGACTATTCTCTCCATCCCTTTTGTCTTCCAGTATAATGTCTCCCTCCCCCACATAACTCAGTTTAAAGCCCTCCTGATCAGATTCTTCAGACTGTTGGCAAAAACGTTTTTGCCAACTGGCGTGAGATGCAGTCCATCCCTTGCCAGATCCCTTTCCAACCATATTTGTTTGCAGTATTCATAGCAAACTGATTCAACCTCCTTTCAGCCAGAAGGACTGCAGAGAGTAAATATGTATTGGGAAACTGAGGCAAGGAGGAACAAACCAAGGAGAGGCCAAGATTTTATAACAGTTTTAGAGTCTGCTCTTCCCCGATTTGTGCTGTCCTGTAAATGTGTCCCCTTTAAAGTAAACCCAATTGCATTCAATGGAGGTTTTGTTTAGGTAAGTGATATAACAGCCTTCTCCAATTTAGTTGTCATCTGACTTCATGTAGTAGTCTATAATTCCCATCATGCACACTGCCTGGGGATAAAGGGACCTTGTGGCATCCACATAAGTTAAAGGCCCCACTTTGGGGAAGGCTAGAGTATAGAATTGTAGCCATCATTGCAGTTTCTGGCCTGGACCCACTCCAAAATGTCCTTTATTCCTTCCTTAGCACCAAAAGACAACCTCTATGTTCAGCAAAACTGTGTAGTCAAGTCCTCTCCCAAATGTTCCATTCCCACTGAATAAATAATATCTCTCTGCAGAAAAAAGGATCATATTAAAAAGAGGATAGGGGATTTCCTTGGATTCCTTGTTTTCTATTTATGGATTTTTAAAAATGCACATGGGAGAGGAGGCAGATATGAAATCTCCTTCCTGCTGGGATACATTTAGGGAAATTTAAAAATACATTTCATTCCCTTCTCCTCTTCATGGCAACCCTTAGAAGAAGGATATGGGGAAAGATAGTGGAAGCTGACAATGGGATTCATGGCCCCTTGAATTTTGGGCTACAACCAGAGCTCATGTTCAAAGCTTCATGCATCTGTCGGTGGAAGACCTTCAAATAGTCTCTCTCACTCTCTCTTGGCTTAACCTACCTCACAGAGTTGTAAGGATAAAATGGGGGCAGGAGATGGTACAGATTGTTTTCCATGGTAAAGAGATCAGATGCAGTTTACTAAACTAGCCTTCACTAATCAGGTGGGTTAGGACTGTGAGAGTGAAAAATGGAGAGGGCTCCTGCACCTTTAATGGTTACATATCCTCCAATAATTAATCCTCTGATGCCCTTCACTTTTCAGCTGCTTTTAAAATGTCCCAGTTCTTTCTTTCTCCTACTTAACCCCTTTGTCCTGGGCTTACTTCAGTTGCCACAAACTGAGTTCAAAATGCAAAAGTTGTTTGTACTCAGTGCTAGAGAGAGGAGAGGAGGGGGCAAATTCTTTCCTTTCCTTGCAGATTCAGGCAAAAGCAAACTGCTGCAACCTCTCCTAACTTGTGTGATCTTTCTCATTAATAACTTTCCCCATCTTGGCCACATTCTAATGTTGCTTGATCACACGTGTTCCAATTTTCATCTAGGAAATGTTGAAGGATATGTTGTGTAGGACAAGGAACGTCAACAGATGTTCCTTGTTACTTGGTTCTGTGACAAGCAGCACCTTCAGAAATGTCTTCTTCTACACAACCATTAAAGGTACAAGAGTCATCTCCAGTTTTCCATCTGGTAATCCTAGTAGTACAACTCTGCCCATTCCCAACCAAGTGTAGCCACTGATGAGTATTATAGTCCAGCCAATTAAGAAGTTACTCTATTGGAGAAAATATTATTTAAGGAAAACGGTGGTTTGTTTTTAAATGCTTGCAATTACATTTGGATATAAGTTGGTTTTGTAATACAAACAGAACTGGGGTATTGTAGATGCTTAAATATATTATTATGAGGCCAGTGGGGTGTAATGGTTTGAGTGTAGAAGGAAGAGATTGGGTTCAAATCCCAGCTAGGCCAGGGAAATCCACCTTGGGCAAGTCATACTCTCTCAGCACCAGAGGATGGCAATGACAAACCTGTTCTGAAGAAACTTGCCAAGAAAACCTCAGGATAGATTTGGCTTAGGTTCTCCATAAGTCAGAAATGACTTGAAAGCACACAACAACAACAACAACAAACAAAACAGTTGGAGCAGGTTTTCAAACCTGGGTATCCCCAGCCAAAAATCACAAGATTCTTTATCTGTTGAGTCACACTGAGAGATTGGGCATACACCAGCTCTAGAATTTCGTTATTAGCTCGGTTTTTGCTTTCTTTTTGGGATAGTGTCCAATCATATCACCTGGGCTGGGTAAGATGTTGAAACCTTGCAGCATCATATTTTGCTACTGGCTTTTCGACCTCAAAATCCAGGCAAGAAAGGGAGGGATCCCATCTCCAGGTTTTTCTCCCAGCCTGTCCTTCTTTGACCCACTCTGATCTATCTTAGGCCTGCTGCATTCTGCTAAACAGAGAGCTAGGGACTGTTTGGGACAGTGGCTGCACCACGACTGAGGTTACAGCAATGATCATCCCAGGCGCTCAGGTTACACCTCAGGGAGTCACCTTGGCTGCCCTTTGAGGGAAACTGGAGCCAGGGAACCCTTGAAAAATATCCCTCCCTAGTGAGTGTGGGCATAAGTCCATTTCTTTCAGAACGGAGCCAGTCCTGTCACCCACCCAAAAATATTTTGGGCATTTTGCAAAGTGGCAGAGAGAGGGGAGAGACAGCGTCCTATCCATGGTTATTGCATATCATCATCATTATTATGGTTTCACATGATTTTATACTGTTTTACAGTACTGGCTTTTGAAATGTCATTTTTATTAAACATAAAAACAATCGCAAACACATTTTATATCTGAAATATAAACAATAATGACAGACAAATAATATCTAAACACAACTAAACTGTTAAACAAAAATAAACATACTACTGACTTCTTCACTCCCTGCAAACTGATCAATATATACCACTATTACTCTTTACTTCCTTATATATTCTTGTCGTGTGCTTTCAAGTAATTTCCGACTAAGGCAGAACCTTCTATAGGGCAAGCTCCTTCACAAAGGGTTTGCCATTGCTATCCTGAGGCTAAGATAGTGTGATTTGCTCAAGGTGACCCAGTGGCTTCCATGGCCAAACCGGGATTCGAAACCTGATCTCTCAGTGTCCTAGTGGGATGCTCAAACCATTGCACAACACTGGCCCTATAATATATTTAAGCCTCTGCAGTATACCAACTCTCTTTATATTACAAAACCTAAAACCAATTCACGTCCCCAATGTGATTGCAGGTATGTATAAAAAAACAAATCCCAATTTTTCTTAAAATTAGTCAAAGATTTTTCTTTGATGTTTTGATATGGTTGTGGGCTGTGTCTATAACTCTAGAGACCAGGGTTTGAATTCCTGCTCAGCTATGCAAACCCACAGGGTGACCTTGGGCAAGTTGCACTTTCTCAGCCTCAGAAAGAGCTAAATCTTGCCAAGAAAACTCTGTGATAGGTTCTCCTTAGGGTTGCCATAAGCCAAAAACAACTAGAAGGCACACACCAACACTAACTTGTGGGTTTTTGGAGAAGCTCTTTTTATTATTAAGGTTTTTTTTTTTAAAAGGATGTATCACATTTTTACTCATGTTGTGAAAGGAGTCCCATAGCAGGAGCAAATCAGGGAGAAGCTGTGTAAGCCTAGCTATGCTGTGAAGGAGGACCTACAGAGAGATGGAAGGCTATAACCTTGGGCACATCTACACTAACACAAGTAATCCAGATGCAAAACAGATTATTTTGCCGTAGAGCTTTCCAAGATCCAGCCTGTTTAGTACCACATGTACCAATGTAAATGTGATTCAGTGGCGTCTTCCTGTCGACAGCTTGCCCAAGGCCAAAGCTGAATTGGCACCACGGTGCTGTTCTCTTCTCTCCCCTGGGCAACTTCCATTGTCACAGTCCAGCATCCCCATTGTCAACACATCATTATATAACACTACATGTTTCCAAGAGGTTTACCATCCTGGTAACCTACCAGGTATAGAATGCTACACTGACTGGAAAATGGAGTTGTAGGAAAAGAACAGAGATCTCATTCAAGTGCTGGAGCCCTCCACATTCCAGAGTGCGAAGTATGACATTAACTACTGCTGAAGAAACTCTTCAGTGTAGTCCAGTTATATTCAAGTCTTTTTCACCATTATACACACACACACACACACACACACATGCATATACTTGTGTATGTAATATGAGATACATTCCTAGTGTTTTCTCTACGAACATCTAGGTTCTATGGTCACCTTCTGTCACAGTTACACTGGAGGACCTAGAGATTCCTAGGGAGAACATATTAATCAACAGTGTGATGCGGCAGCTAAAAAGGCCAATGCTATTTTAGGCTGCATCAATAGAAGTATAGTGTCTAGATCAAAGGAAGTAATAGTGCCACTCTATTCTGCTTTGGTCAGGCCCCACCTGGAATACTGTGTCCAGTTCTGGGCACCACAATTCAAAAAGGATGTGGAAAAACTGGAGCGTGTCCAAAGGAGGGCAACTAAGATGGTGAAGGGTCTGGAAACCATGCCCTATGAGGAACGTCTTAGGGAACTGGGGATGTTTAGCCTGGAGAAGAGAAGGTTAAGAGGTGATAGGAGCTCCGCTTGTCTCCCTCTCTCACCCAATTTAAGAAGGACTTGAAGACTTACCTATTTAAGCAGGCATACTCTTGAATGGGCCTTTTCCATTATCTGCCTTGTCATGTAAGCTGCTTATTGTATTGCCATTGTATATAGCATTGGGTGATATTGTTTTTATTGTATTTGGATTGTTTTAATCTATGATGTTTTATGATGTTTTAATGTTTGCATATGTTGTACACCGCCCTGATCACCGGAAGGGCGGTATATAAATAAATTTTATTATTATTATTATTATTATTATTATTATATGATAGCCCTGTTCAAATATTTGAAGGGATGTCATATTGAAGAGGGAGCAAGCTTGTTTTCTGCTGCTGCAGAGACTAGAACTCAGAACAATGGATGCAAGCTGCAGGAAAAGAGATTCCACCTCAACATTAGGAGGAACTTCCTAACAGTAAGGGCTGTTTGACGGTGGAACACACTCCCTCGGAGTGTAGTGGAGTGTCCATCCTTGGAGGTCTTTAAGCAGAGGCTGGATGGCCATCTGTCAGGGATGCTTTAACTGGGAGTTCCTGCATGGCAGGGGGTTGGACTGGATGGCCCTTGTGGTCTCTTCCAACTCTATGATTCTATGATTCTATGATTCTAATCAAAACCGCAGATAATCAGATCTGCAAAATTCAAAGGTGCAAATTTGGAGGGCCAACTGTAATATGGTATCTTCTGTCATGGGGTACAGAAATTCTCAAATGAGCTACTGTTCTGTTCCACTTTCTGAATTAGGCTATACTTTAAACCAGAGCTTGAAAAGATTATCCATTTGGACTATGACGGTGGCCATGATAGTTACGGAGTTCTGGAAGTTGCACTCCAAATTTCATTTGTTCGCAATAACTAATAATTGTGGCTGCAGAGACTTGGGTAGACACAAGGATAGTCAACAGTCATGCGGCACTGTAGAACTCAGAGGAGAGTTTTATTCCTTTTTCTACTTTACTCTTAGTGGCCAAAATTCTGTTGGAGTGGGAGCTTTGGCTACATTGTACTCAAGATGTTAAGTCCCAAGCAAGAATACTGCCAGATGGTAACTTTAATTTTCTTTTTACTAAACCTCTAACGGTAAGGAACTTTTACTAACAATGCCCAAATGCAGTACTGTATGTGTGTGTAAGAGGGGATAATAATGCTAGCTTACTTTATAGGGCTGTTGTACAGATTACTGAGATAATGTATCTGAAACAACTCAAGCACTTACAATGTGCAACCTCTTTTAACAACTCAGCTCCTGCAAAGCGTCTTTTGTTTCTCCTAACTGCATTGTTCGAGAAAGTTCATTCGAGCCTTTAATAGCTCTTAGTAGTTTAGCAGAAGAAACAGACAGCAAAGTCCTATTTGCATGACCTATATACAGTCCTATAAAAGACCATGGAGTATATTAGAGTTTACTTCCAGGTAAATGAATACAGAGCATATTCTTTTCCTTAAGCAAATACCAAATTAATAATTCATAAAATGAAAGTGGGAGGGATGAGGGTTAGACCCAACAGAGCTCCTAAATTTTATCTTCACAGATGTGATTGCTGCCCTCTGGTGCCCATAAATTGTTATAACTCTTGTTATATCTCTGTTCTAGACTCTGGATCAGCAGAAAACAAGTTGATCCATCTTCTACATGACTTCACATCAGATATTTAAAGATAGCTATCATGTAACCTTTAATTCTTCTTTTCTCCAAGCTAAACATGCCCAACTTCCATTCCTCATAAGGCTTGGTTTCCAAACCCTTGATCATCTTGGTAACCCTTCATTGGACACTACAGATAATACAGCTCTGCTGCAAAAATGTTAATTTCTGGCCAAATTATATGCACACTTCACTGGGAGTGAGCCCCATAATACGGCAAGCCTCACTTTCCAAGTAAATGTGTAGGATTTCTTTATGTGTTTATTTCTGGAGTATAAATCATTTGGATCACAACCTCCATAGCTATCTGCTATGTAGGCTAGGGCTGCTGGGATTTTCAACCTAACAACATCTTGATGTGTGGCATGGTTCCTATCCTGGGTTGTATATTATAAGAATGTACTCTTACATATTTCTGAGTTAGATATTCCATAATACAATGAAATATGGTGAAAAGTATAGTCCCCTCCCCACTCTGCCTTTTGTTCCTGCCTCTTGGTTTTACTTTCTCATCCCAGATCCTATTCTCCGAGACCATCTTCCATATGACAATTTTAATGTTGTGGTTCCTTAATGTGTAGATCACGGGGTTGGATACCACCTTGTCCAGCACAAGATACTGGAACAGGGGCTTTAGGGGGCACATGGGGGGGGGGGGGCAAGGGTCTCACATACAGTCCCCTGGGTCATATTTGACTACATGTTGCCTACCCTGATGTATACTATGACTTTATCTCTCAATGGTTTGGACTATA
This sequence comes from Urosaurus nigricauda, assembly GCA_034509955.1. Taxonomy (NCBI): domain Eukaryota; kingdom Metazoa; phylum Chordata; class Lepidosauria; order Squamata; family Phrynosomatidae; genus Urosaurus; species Urosaurus nigricauda. Next base: position 8,284,176 of record JAOEGL010000006.1, read on the forward strand.
ACTCCCATGATTCCTTCCCACTGGCCATACTGGCTGGGGCTTCCAAGAGCTGAAGTCCAAAATATCTGAAAATTAGCAGAGATCCCCTCACCCCAATGTACATTGCTTGTCCTTCACTCATAAATGCAATTGCCACCATTATCTTTCTTCAGTCCCTGAAGCAAGACAGAATACTGATGCAGAGAGGTGATTGTTCTTCTGGCCAATGCAGAACTTGGAAAACAACAACAACAACAACAACTTCTTGTTCATCATCATCTTCATCTTTTGGTCTTCCTCATGACCAATGGCTATGTTTGCTGGGAAATTCTAGGAGCTAAAGTCTAGAAAAGTAACTTTCCCCCAAATTTGCAGGATAATTGTAACAATATATCAAATACAACCATCCCTTCACATTGTGGGATAAGCATTCACAGGCCTGATTATTCATGGATCACTGTATTTGCTCCTGCCACCTAAAATATATGTTCTCTTTAGGCATCTGTAGGTCCTTCAGCACAACTTTCTGGTCAACATTTGCCAGAGGATAACCATACAATTGTGTTGGAGGACCTAGGTATGCCTAGAGTATACACTTCTCTAGGCATCCGTAGGCCCTCCAACAGAAGTTGACTTCTGCCCGACGTTAACCATCGAATTGGCAGGAGGATTTCTAGATGCCTAGAAAAGTGTTCTCTTGGGTAAAAAAATAAAATAAACAGGCTATATTAGTGTTTTTTTCCAATTTTATTTAGAGAGGGGCTGTGCCCCTAAACCCTGTGAAAATTGAGTGCCAACTATACAGTCATACAGTATCAAATCTAAAGGCATATAAATTATCTATCTATCCATCCAACTATCCTTCCAACTATCTGAGAAGCCATTCTCATTTTTCCCCCTCCCATTTTTCCAGACCAGATGCATCTGCTGCCAGAGCAGCTCTTCTTGGGGCTTAAAAACTAACAGGGTGGGGGAGGACATGGAAATGCACAGTTGTAGCATTACATGACTCCTGCTTGATGAAGGATATTGGCCATTGTCATCACGCAAAAGGTGGATCATTGCCTGGGCAGAGGAGATCCCGGGATTGCTATCTGCCTTCACTGCAGGCAGAAAATGAACATGGGTAAATTGCCAGGGCATGACTGCACCAGCAGCTTTATGCTGAATATGGAGCACCAACCACTCCTGCTCAAGACAATTCCCAACAGGCAGAGAAAAAACAAGACAAGAGCAAAGGGTGCTTGGTTCCCTGGTGGTGGCAGCTCTCAAACTGTCCTCCCCACCAAGAAGTGTAGGGAGGCAATTTTAGAAGGGAGTGAGGTAAATATGTAGCCATGGGATGGGAGTTAGCAATGCAAGCCAAAATTACAAAATGATTTAAAGAGATCCATGGAATTTATTGAGGGGATCTTACCACTCTGCTTGCTTGTAAAGCACCCTCTCCCACTTCCTTAGGCTATGTCACTGAAGTTTCAGTTTAATTCCTCTAGTATTTCTGGGTAATCCCACAGATGACATGTTGAATGGGGTTGCAGCCTTTGCCATGTAGGTTTTCCTCTGACCTCTTTACATGTCCACTTACCAGACTGAATAGCTCTCCCTCACTTCTTTTACAATTATAATTATAATACTTCACTTGAGAAGAAGATGTGAATCCATTGTATTTCCATCCCAATGCAACATCCATTGTAGGCCAGCCTTCTTCTTCAAACACTTTACTGTTGACTCCCTCTAATTTTGCACCTATAAAGACTGTATTTGATCACTATCTTCCACATGGATTGTTTGATTTCCTTGTTTCTCAGTGTGTAGATCATGGGATTCATTAAGGGGAAGACCACCATATGGAAAACAGCCACCACTTTGTCAAAGGGGAACTCCTGAAAGGGTCGACAATAGATGTAGATGGCAGGACCAAACATTACAAACACAATGATGATGTGGGTGAGGCATGTGGAAGCAGCTTTGCTCTTCCCTTGGCCAGATCCTTTCCTCACCTTGACTAAGAGGATCCCATAGGAGATGAGAAGGAGGATGAAACATATCACGATAGAGAGGCCACTGTTGAAGAACATGATGTACTGCAAAATGTAGGTGTCAGTGCAGGCCAGCTTGACTATCTGGGTGATATCACAGAAGAAACTATCCAGCTCATTGGGTCCACAGAAAGGGAGAGGAATAAGAAGGGCAATCTGGATAATAGAGTGCACAAACCCAACAAACCAAGAAGCCAGGACCAAAAGACAGCACACACCTCGAGTTATTAGACTGGAGTAACGCAAGGGGTGACAAATAGCCATGTAGCGATCAATGGCCATGGCAATGAGAAGAACAATCTCAGAACCACCTAGCCAATGGAGGAAGAAAATCTGGGCCATACAACCCTCATAGGAAATAGTCTTGAGGGTGGAGAAGAAGTCCACCAGCATCTTTGGGGGTGTGACAGAGCAGTAGCAGATATCCAAGAAAGCCAGGTTGGCCAAGAAGAAGTACATGGGAGCATTTAAATGTGGATCACTTTGGATAGTCACGATGACCAAGATGTTTGCTGGAAGGATCAGAGAGTAGAAGACAAGGAAGAGGATGAAAAGAAAGATTTGGACCTCCCTCACTTGGGAGAGACCTAGCAGGATGAACTCTTGCACCATGGAATGATTCCCTTGGAATGGCATCTCCCTGCAAGAAACACAAAGAGTTGCAGTGAAAAGTAGATCATAACAATGATTGGAGTTAACTTACATCTTGGCCACAACACTCCAGTATACTGCAAGTGTGTTTGATCAGCTTAAATCTCCTTATTAGTCCCAACTACAGTAGATTTATTGAATCAGTGGGACTAACAATTCAGTCCTAAAGTGTAGGATATTCCAGGGGCTGTCCTAAGTTACTTCTCTTGTCAGCATAGAATTTTGGGTTGGTGTTGGATTTTTTGGGACTGTGAGCACTGCTGTGTTTACCTGAGTTTTAAAATTGTTCCAATGAACTACTAAGGGCATTGCCTGAGAGTGAAGAAATAGAGTACCCTTATGCTCATGCTCAACCCAGGAATTCATTTTAGTGCCAGAATTGAGACTCTATCCAGTGATCTATCAGTAGGTCCCAAACTCCTTTAGGGATAAAATGGCATATTTTTGTTCTTAGTGTGCTTCTAATGATTTGGCTTTCATGAATCATATATGGAGGGTGGGGTGGGGTGGTAAGCATTATACTCCAGTTACAAAATATAAGCGAGGAGTGCTTATTGCATATCTTGGCAGTTGGTGGCTTCCATGTCAGTGGGCCAGTCAATCTCCTATGGCATTTAGTCCAAGGCGCTGAATCTAGTTTGCAGAGAGTCCACAGCACCTTGGATAGCTCCAATAAAGAAGGGTGGACTAACATCCAGAGCAGACTCACCAGTACTGTTTCTATGATCATTCTAAACTATTCTGTACCAAATTGTAGCTTGAACATTCCTGCACTTTGTTGTTGTTGTCGTTGTGTGCCTTCAAGTAGTTTCTGACTTTTGGCAACCCTAAAACAACCCTATCATGGGGGTTTATTGGCAAATTTCTTCAGAGGGGGTTTGCTATTGCCATCCTCTGAGGCTGAGAGAGTATGACATGCCTAAGGTTACCCAGTGGGTTTCACAGTTCAGCGGGGATTAGAACCCCGATCTTCCAAGTCCTAGTTCAACACTCAAACCACTAAGCCACACTGGGCCTCATTCCTGTACTGTATCCTATAATTTGTGCCAACTAAACACCATTTTTGGACACGTGTGGCAGACTGCTAGGCCTTCACAGAATAGCTGTCCCCTACCATGCCATCCTTCCCACAATATGTGGCTAAAGGGAGACATATTTTCCAGTGCTTTCCATCTTGGGCTTTGGGTCGTTCCTTCTTCATCACCCTTGCTATCAAAACATGAAAGAGTTTAATGAAAAATCTGGTTGCTCACATACTTCAATTGCAGTCTTCACTACAAGAGCTTTCTTTTCATGCTTGACTTACTCAACACCCACATTTCTTTCTGCAAAACTTGCTGTGTTACTGCCTCATACAGTTTATTTAAACCTCACCATCCTCTATATAGGGAACCCAAGGCAGCTTGTTGTTTTCTTGTTGTTGTTGTGTGCCATCAAGTCATATCTGACTTATGGTGATTCTATGGCAACCCTACTATGGGGCTTTCTAGACAAGATGGAGGTTTACCTTTGCCTTCCTTTTGGCACTGAGAGAGTGTGGCTTGCTCAAGGTCACTCAATGGATTTCCATAGCCAAGTGAGGATTCAAATCCGGGTGACCAGAGTCATAGTGCAATGCTCAAACCACCAGATCAGGCCGGTGACTTACAAGCATTTTCAACGAAGAGTACAGTTTAAAAAAACAATTTGCACAAAAGTTTTAAAAAACAAATTAAAAGAGCATCAAGTTTTTTTTTTTAAAAAAGGGTTAAAAATACAATGCGCAATTAAAACAGAATAAAAGAGATAAAACCACTACCCCGTTAAAAGCTCTTTCTGACACACATATTATAAGCTAAAGCCTTGCTTAATAAAAAGGTCTTTGCTTGCCAGCAAAAGAAAAGAAGAAAGCCAACCAAACCTTTTTGAGAGGGAATTCCACAACCAGGGAGCTGCCACCGAGAAAACTTTGTCCTGGGTCCTCACACATTTTGAAAGAAGCCTTCAAGTGGTCTCTAGAAGGTTCAAAATGGTTTTGGTTGCCTATGCAAAACTTACCTGACCTGAGTGTTTCATTTCACGTGTGCATATTGTTAGTTTGAAATAAAAGGCTTGTGAAACATGTTGATTTTTTTTGTAGCACCTATCCCTGTCCTTTCCATGTTACTTCTATCCCTTGTACTACATTTTCCATTCAAGAAGTAGTGCTCAGGTACACATATATTTCACTGAGGTGGCATTTACACTGCAGAATTAATGCAGTTTGACACCACCTTAAAGTGCTATAGCTCCATCCTATGGAATTCTGAGATTTACAGTTTTGTGAAATGTGAAATGAAACACTTAAGTCAGGTAAGTTTTGCATTGGTAACCAAAACCATTATTGTTCCTTGTCAGAGTGCTCTGGTGTCACAACAGCCAACAAACCCCAGGATTTCATAGGATGGAGCCATGGCAAGTTAAAGTGGTGCCAAACTAAATTTATTCCACAGTGTGGCTGCAGCCATGGTCATTTGATCAGGCAACAAGAATAGATACTGTTACTTTTACTGATGGAAGGCAGATGTACCAATGAGTTATTGCTGCCTAGTAGGTAATACCTATTGATTTTTATGGAGAAACTGCCATTGAAATAAGATGAAATCCACTTCCTTTCCAATGTGCAATGTGTGACTCATCTGGACCTCATCCCCTTCCCAACACCTTCCCCTCTTCCTTTTGTGTTGTCTCTTTTAGACTGTAAGCCTGAGGGCAGGGAACTGTCTAATTTACGATTGTATGTACAGCACTGTGTAAATTTACAGCACTATATAAATAAAATTAATAATATAATAATAATAGTGAATCTGGGAAATCTGCCTTTTTAAAAACAGACTTGTAGGCAAAATCACTATTTAAGAGGCATATGACCTCCATTTTCAGGAGTAGTACACTTTTTGACAGAGAGCCAGCATTGTATAGTTGTTTGCACACAGGACTGGGACTTCAGGAGACCAAGGATGGAATCACAGCTCAACCACGGAAACCCACTGGATAGCCTTCGTCAAGTCACGCTCTGTCAGTCTCAGAGGAAGGCAATGGCAAACCACCTCTGAATTAATCTTGCCCATGAATCCCTTCTGAGACAAGATCATCATAAATCAGAGATGATGAGGACAATCAATAGAAGATATATGTGTTGCCATCATGGGCTGCTTGTGAGCTTCTACGGACCACAGAGTGGTGGACTGCAAGGTCAGGAATTCAGGGCATGGCCTCCTTATCATCTAGTGGTGAGAAAGCAGATTTCTTGCTTTTCTTTACATTAGATCATCTGGGATAGAAGGAAGGAACGGGCAACTCCACAGGCCAGTTTTGGCCACTGGGACACTCCAGGGCCCATATGGCCTTTCCCCAAAGTGCCAAATAAGAAACAAACACACCCAGAAATGACTAAAGATTCACCTGTGGTTTTGAAAAATAGATCTTTTTTGAAGTTAAATATTGTGTTTGTTTGTTTAGGAGGGCAGCAGCAACCTCTTAAAAATGAGCTGCCAACTCAGGAGGCTTCCAGAAAAGGAAATTCCCCCTTTTTTGAGGGCTGAAAAATTCTTGAGGGACAGAGGACCACAAAAAGGGTCTCAGAGAACCAGAGCTGCACTTTGTCCACTTCTGGATTACAGGTATACCTCTTACTCACCTGGATGTTCATGAGAAGGACTGAAGACAATTTGGCCAGGACCAACTAGAGCCCTCAAATGAAATAAAAAAGTACTGTAAAAACTGAATTGGGACGTACAGCAAATGTTGCAAAAAGAAAACCCTACAAAGAAACCCGAATTTGACACAAAGAGACAACATGCTAGAGAGCCATGTAGTTTTGTGAGACAAAGGAATTGCATAGCTTGTTTACTTCAGTTTATATATGTGTTTGTGTATCTATATCTATATCTATCCCCTTGGAAAGCAGTGTACCTCCACTACCAGAGCCCTGTAGAGGAAAGAACATATAAGTCTTAGATATCTAAGCAGCTGTGAAGCCTTATTAGATATAGGGATGGAAATAAAACTTGCTGGGTTTGTACTTTCCTAGCAAGACACCTTGCATTTCCATGTTGTGCCTTCCAATATTTACAATGGGATAGAATACTATTTGCCACCAAAAAAAAACTATATTCTTTTCAAGTTTGCCATGTGTACTAAAACATGTGTACATATGAAACATGCATAGAAGTAAAATAAACTTTAATTAAACTATCTGTGTTTTTTGAAAAATGGATACATGGCTGTGTTTGTCAGCAGGGAAAAATGTATTAAAAGGCATGCATGCAAAAAGGTGTTTGGGCCAAAAAAGGGGCAACATTTACACATGGGGAAAAGAAAAAAGTAGCACAGTATGAAACTAGTATGAGACAGGAATGGAAATGGGAATCCGAAAAAGGCAATGAAACCATCAGTTTCCTTATTCCTGTTCACATAATACTTTTGAAGAGTTTGTGGTCCACAGAGGCAATAACATCTATTATATATTGTTATGACACATGGTGAATTTCCTAATCTATGTGTACCTCTGAGAAATAGTAAGATAATTCTTGATCAATATGTAACAGGTGTATCTACACTGCAGAATTAAAGCAGTTTGTCACCACTTTAACTGCCTTGGCTTTATCCTACAGAACCTTGGGATTTGTAGTTTGGCAAGACACCAGAGCTCTCTGACAGGCAAGACTCAATACCTCACCAAACTACAGCTCCAAGGATTCCACAGGATGGAAATACATTTGAGAGATTACAAATGCTTAAGTAGGAGAATCTGAAATAAAGCAAGAGGTAAGGCAATGAGAAGATAGTACCGTAAGAATAAGAAATGACTCACCATTCAGTGTCTTGGTGAGTGGGGATCTACAGCTGGTCTGTGGTTGAGCACTTTCACCACAAATAACCTTTGGGCACATAAAGAGTATTGATGTGGGTACCTGTTCAGTGATACTCTGGAAGCAATTCCAATTCAGCACTCAGGAGAGCTTGTTAAAAAGTTTGCAAGCAATGGTAGCATACTCTTGGGGTGAGTTAGGGAAGGAAGATGGAAGAATGAATTATGATGGCAGCTAGACATGCTTTCCCCAGTGCAATGTGGCTAGGCTCACTTGCTCGAGTCATCTCTGGTGGGACTTGCTCAAGTCATCTCTGGTGGGAGCACAGAACTGCATTTATAACTGCTTCTGTGGATTCCAGCCATTATTAATTCACAGACTATTCGGATCTATCCATTGATCTGTCACTCAAAGTCCTCTTTCCACATACTTCAGTATGGAACTAAGAGCCATATGGACTGAAACATGAAACAAGAGACAGAGGAGCAGCTGTTGGCTTCCATACCAGTAGGGTGGTGAATCCATTCTGAGGTTCAAGCTGAACTTTAAAAGAGCAAGCCAAGGTCCTGAACTCACCCGCAAATCAGTTCAAGATTTTGGATAGCTCCACCGAAGTTCATATTTGAACTGAGAATCTCACTCATCCCTAGCCATCAGTAGAAAACCAAAGGAGGGTGGTTTTGTAGACATTATGCTGTTGAGCTGATTAATACATATTGCAAAAGCAAACACCTTTGGCCTATTCTAGATTGGCAAAAAGAAGTGTGTTCATGGCTGCATGAAACTCTAGCTTTTAGATGAAAAAAGGGAAAGTGTGCCATGAAAACACTTCTTTTGCGTTTTAGGAAAGAAGAAGCGCCTTTAAAAAGCTGCTGGTTTTCCCAGCTTCTTTTTTAAAAACTGCGGAACAGCGCAGCTCCATCTAAAGGCTGCGGTGCAGCTGCTAAGCATTAAGGAAAAGGCAACTTCATGTCACACTTTCCTGCCAATCTAGAAAGCCCCAAAGTTCTTATTATAGTCCATTTGTTCATTATGTTTGTACACCTAAGGCCTGATGGTCTGCAGGAAAAAAAAATGGCACCAAGAGAGATAAAATCAGATCAAATGTGCAATTAATCTGGAAAAGAGATTTAAAATGTAACATAAAACATGTGAATATTTTATTTTATTGATCCTATGTACAGTGCTGTGTAAATCTACAGCACTATAGAAAAAAGTGTAATAATAATAATAATAATAATAATAATAATACCTCCCACCTAACTAATCAAAACCTCATTCTATTCTATTTTTTTAGGAGTCATCATGGTATAGTGGTTTAAATGTTGGACTACGACTCTGGAGATGAGGGTTCAATCCCTAGTTTGGCATGGAAACCCATTGGGTGACCTTGAACAAGTCACATGCTCTCAGCCTCAGGGCAAGACAAGAGCAAACCCCCCTGAACAAAGTTTGCACACAAATCCCCCCAAAAAACACAAATCCATGATAGGATCACCTTAGGATCACCATAAGTCGGAAATGACTTGAAGTCACACAACAACAACAACATCAACAATTTTAATTTTTAAAAATTTTACCCTTGCCCATTCATCTTCTGATATGGGATGCAATACTGATTCAAGAAAAATTGAACTAACCAACAACAATTATAGAAAAACAGTTGAGAAATGGTTAAATAAGGTATCCTATTAAATCAGCATAAAGTATCTAAAACACAACCATACTGTATATACGCATGTATAAGTCTAGAAATTGTATCAAAAAATTGACCCCAAAAACTGGAGTCAACTTATCCACAGGTCAATGTAAATATTTAACTCTTATTTTAAAAAAGAACCATCCCCTGGTGAAAGGCAAGAGTATTATCTGTCCTGGAAGCATTGACACACCTCTATTGTCTCATTCATCCATTCATTCATTCTCATTCATCCTTCAGTGTGAGCACGAACAGCTATGCCTGCTGGAATTTTCTAAGTTCTTTGGCATTGTTTTTCTTTGCTCCATCCTTTAGATCCTTTGTTACACGGCCCTAAATTTTACCCTTGAGTTATCCACGGGTCATATCAAAGTCGATAATTTTGGCCTCAAAACCTACCTTCTACTTATACACAAGGTCAACTTATAGTCGAGTATATACAGTAAGAGTACAGCACAAACACTGAATCGAAAGACCTTCCATAGCAAATGGTCAATGCCAAAATCTGTTTATATAAAAACATTTTTGTCTGCCAGTTGAAGGAGAATAGAGAAAGGGCAGGCCTAGCTTCCCATTGGAGGGAATCCCGTAGTGTTATCCTCAGAGTATTGGGATCTTTCATAAAATGGGCACCAGCAGTATTGCCAGGTTTTCAAAACAGAAATAAGGAATAGTCAAAATTCTTGACACACAGTGTTGACAGTCAGAAAGTAGCTATGAACAAATTTCTGTTTTACCTAAATACCAAGTTAAAGCTTTTACTTTTCAGTTAAGCCAGCCATGTATTTCTCTGTAAAATTAACACAGAGACCACATTCATAAATTACATGATACACAACATTTTTTTGTCTTTATGAAGGGCTTGCAACCCCCCAAAAACAGGATTTTTATTTTCATTTTGGCATCTTGTTCAGTCTATATAAAACGAAAAGCATTCCAAATCTCAAATGGAGGACATCAGTTACAATAAAGAAAATCTATCTGTAGCCAGCATGATGTGTTGGACTGTGACACTGGAGACCAGGGTTCATATCCCTGCTTGGCCTTGGGAATCCACTGGACCTTGGGTGAGTCACACTTTCTCAGTCTCAGAGGTCAATGGTACCCCCCCCCCCCCGCAATGTGAGTGTGGTAGCAGCCTCAGACTACTATAAGGATCTTACAGGTAGTCTGGACTCAATAAACAAGAAAGCAGGTTAGATGATGAAGGAATGAAGGACATGCTTATCAAACTTGTAGATGACACAAAATTAGGAGGAGTAGCTAATACACCAGAGGAAACGCTATTTAAGTATTTGTATGGGTGTCATATTGAGGATCGAGCAAACTTGTTTTCTGCTGCTCCAGGGAATAGGACCTGGAACAATTGATGCAAGCTACAGGAAAAGAGATTCCACCTAAACATTAGGAGGAACTTCCTGACAGTAAGAGCTGTTCAACAGTGGAATACACTCCCTCAGAGAATGGTAGAACATCCTTCTTTGGAGGTTTTTAAAGAGAGGCTAGATGGCCATCTGCCAGGGATGCTTTGACTGTGAGTTTCTGCATGGCAGGGCATTGGACTGGATGTCCCTTGTGGTCTCTTCCAACTCTATGATTCTATGATTCTATGATTCTATGATATGATTCTATGGCACATAAGCAAAATGAGTTGAAACAAAGAGTATCAACGACAATCCAAACTGGATGATCACACTCTGTATGACTGTAAAGGCCTGTAGTGGAATGACAGTAGGCAGGGATCAGAGGAATCTTTTCATGGGAAGTGAAATAGCCAAGAACTCTTGGAGAAAGGTCGAAAGAGGTCATAATTATTCCAAACTTTTAATTCACACAGTTCCTTTTATCAGTATAATTTTAGCTGTTACTTTCCAATCTGTTCCTCAGCTCTATAAACTCCAGCCTTACTCCTCGCATTATCTACCTTGTAACAATGACACTGAATTAAGGCTGGGCCTGAATGGATTACTCTTCTTCTTATGTTTCCAACATGCCAGCTCTCCTAGCTGAATAGTAGCAATCTGAGTAGGAACCACTCCAGAATGTGTTGTCAACAACCTCCGCATGGCAGCTTTCATCTCCTTGTTCCTTAGAGCATATATAGTAGGGTTCATGAAGGGGGTGACTGCCGTGTAGAAGACAGAGAGCACTTTATCAGTAATGAAATGAGTATTTGGCCGCAGGTAAATAAATATACAAGGTCCAAAATACAAGGTGACCACAATGAGATGAGAAGTACATGTGGAGATGGCTTTGGAGGTCCCCTCAGAAGTGCTCCGAGAGCAGATTGTGGAGAGAATGAGTCCATAGGAGACAAGCAAAGCAACAAAGCCCACCAGTGAAATGATGCCACTGTTGGTCATCATCATGACTTCCAAAGGGTACGTATCGATGCAGGTCAACCTGATGAGCAAGGGGATGTCACAGAAGAAGTTGTCCACATGATTGGCCCCACAGAAGGGTATGTTAACAGTGAAGCCCAGTTGCACACTGGTATGGAGAAGCCCACCAGACCAGGCAATGAGGACAAACACTATGCAATGACGCCTGCTCATGCGTGAGGCATAGTGAAGAGGATGGCAGATGGCTACATACCGGTCATAGGCCATAAGCACCAGCAGAAGCATTTCGCTGCCTCCAAAGAAATGAAGGAAGAAGAATTGTGCCATGCAACCTTGGAAGGAGATGACTTGACATTGGGTCAGGAAGTCAATAAGTGCCCTGGGGGTGGCGACTGAGGCCATACAGATGTCAAGGAAAGCCAGATGACCCAGTAGGAAAAACATTGGTGAATTGAAAAGCCGGGGCTCCCAAAAGATTGCCAGGAGGATAATGATGTTGCTGAAGATAGTAGCCATGTAGAGGAAGAGGAAGATGAAAAATAAGAGGAGCTGAACTTCCCAGGTTTGGGAGAAGCCCAGTAGGACAAAGTCGGTGAGCTTAGTCTTGTTTTCCCACGCCATTCACTTTCTACCTGATGGAACAGAGAAAAGAGAAAGGAGACAGTAATGAGATGCTTCCACCAGATGAAATCAATATAAAGTAAAACCATATTTCATATCAGTTGGAAATAGGAAACAGTATGTGGTGACCCTAGCTTAGTGAAACCCAAATGATCCATTCGAACAGAAGGCTACAACCCATGGGAGCTCACACTGTAATAAACTCCACTTTTAAAATGACACAGGAGTTTTTGTTATTTATCAACATAGTATTTTTATCAACATACTGTAGTATTTATATTTGTTTGATATAATAAACTTGTTAGACTTTAAGGTGTCACAGGAGTGTTTAGTTTACTTTATATTGTTACTGCCAACAAGGTTACAATCACTGAATTTACAGAACTGTTTACTAAGCAAATTCAGGTTGATTTAATAGATCTAACCTAATCAACATTAAGAATAGGATTTAAGCCTCTGATTTATTCTTCTGTCAACTGAATACTGCTATTTCTTTGCCCTAGTTCCTCCCACACATTTGTTCACACATTCATTTAAAAAACTCCTTTGGACCTTTTGTTGTTCCACCTTCTCATTCTCAAGAACAGAGGAGGAATCTTTAAACAGAGGCTGGATGATCATCTGTTGAGGGTGCTTTGATTGTGAGTTCATGCATGGCAGAGATTGGATGGCCGTTGTGGTCTCTTTCAACTCTGTGATTCTATGATATAACAATATGTTTAGAAATATATTCTCTTGTTTCAGTAATAATCTGCACTGCAGAAAGAACGAGAGAATTCAAAAAGTGCACCAAAAATATATAAAAGGAATTCATATAGTTAGATTGCAAATGGATTGTGGTTTTCCTTTATTAAGTTTCAAATATAATATGCATATAGAAAAAGGAATTATTTGGAAATTACTTGTAAGAAATTTACTTGCTATGGGCATGTAAACCCACTGGGTGACCTTGGGCAACTCACAGTCTCTCAGCTTCAGAGTATGACAATGGCAAACTCCCTCTGAAGAAGCTTGTCAAGAAAACCCTATGATAGGTTCATCGTAGGTTCACCGTAAGTCAGAAGCAACTTGAAGGCACACAACAAAAATTAGAGCCAGCATAGTGGTTTGAGCATTGGACTACGGCTCTGGAGATTAGGGTTCAATTCCCAACTTGGCCATGGAAACTCACTGGTGATCTTGGGTGAGTCATACAGTCTCAGCTCCAGAAAGCCCCATAATATATTTGGCTTAGGATCTCCATAAATTGGAAATAACTTGAAAGCACACACACAACAACAACAATTTACCTACTAGTAATTTCCAAATTAGTGGGAGAAAGGTGGGATATAGATTAACTAAAATAAATAAATAGTTGATTCTAGTTTCTTTTTTAGGGCAACCCTATGTTGTTTTCCAATTATGTATCTTTCTAAGCAAGAGATCACTCCCTGAATCACAGTTTTCTCTGTTTGGAGACATTCAGCATAAATTAATCCTTTCTGCAAACCTGGATGTAATGGAATGAGATCGGTTTAACTGGACCACTCTCTCTTCTCTTGTGAAATTCAAAGACATATGAGCTAGTCTGGACTATCAGCATGCAAAGGCATTGAGTAGCATCTTTGAGATTAACTGTGTGACAGAAGTTGCAGCATAAGCTTTTGTAGACTTGGTCTACTTCCTTCCTTGCATCTGATGAAGTAGACCAAGCCTATGAAAGCTTATGCTATATCTTCTCTTGTGAGGCTAGTTATGCTGCTGTATTGTGATAATTGTTGAATATATAACAGCAAAGCAGATGTGAGCATCATGCTTTCCTTTGAAGTCCTTTTCAAAGCTCTCAGAAGACAGACAGACAGACAGAAAGAAAGAAAGAAAGAAAGAAAGAAAGAAAGAAAGCTAAGCTTGCTTCTCACAGTCTGGCCCTGGAAACTCATGGCTTTTTTTGTCAGTGGGGTGGTGAATCTTCTCCAGGTTTTAGTTTCAACTTTAATGGAGCTATTCAAGTTATTGCACCCTAGCTTCCAAAGAGTTCCCGAATGGTGATTCTAATCTGTTGAGTTCTTATGTTCTTCTGCCTCAGCGATAATTGTCAGGCAGCTCTAAACCTAGCAAGAAACAATTTTGAGGGCTGGACTAGGAGACCAGGTTTTGAATTTCCAACTCAGCCACAGAAGCATGCTGGATGATCTTGTGCAAGTCACACTTTCTTAGCAAAAGAAGAAGGCAATGGCAAACCTCCTCTCATAAATCTTGCCAAGAAAACCCTCAGGTAGTGTCACCATAAGTCAGACTTTGACCTGAAGGCACATAACAACAACAGCAACTAAACCTAGCACTACATACACAAGGCTGTCAAAGGAATGAAATGGACTGAGAATTGGTTTTTGTTTTTTGTTTGTTTTTTGGAGGGAGGAGATCCCACAGATACATCTCTCTTTCTTTATAGACTGCTAAAATGGAATAGCAGCAGATTTAATCGCTAACAATTTGTCCTCTTTTTATTACAGCCAAAGTTTGAAGGTAGCAAAATTCACTACCTTCTCCCAGAATGTAATTCTGGTCTAAGAGCTCCTTTGAAGAGTCTGAAAGATGTCTTCTTTCTTACCAGAGGCATATTTTCCATTTCATTTTTTAAAATAAATTTTATTAATACAAAAATTAAACACCCAAACTTACACATACACAACACACACAATAACCAAAATCACTAAAACAAATTAACACTTAAAAAATAGACAACTTACTGTCCTTCCCCCAATCCCTTCCCATCTTAATACACATAACAAAAACAACATCCCCCCCCCCAGAAGAGAGGCATCTTTTAAAAAGAATATAAGAGGTTTTTTTGCAGGGAAAAAGTGAATATTCTTGCCTTGTGCCCAGTTTGTGTGTGAAGAGAAGAACCCACCCTCTGCTGTTTTGAAATTCTTACCTGCCTGCCAATTCCACCACAAGTTCCTTGAAGATTTTTGGAGCAATATCTTCTGAGATTCTGCATCAGAAGAGAAAGGAGAAGGGCAGCTACATCTTCTGCCTCTGAGTTGCGTGGAGATGATTTATCATCAGTTTTCAGAGGGAATGATGAGTACAGGAAGAACAAATCAAGAAGGAATGAAGTTGGGGGGGGGGGGTAACCTTGCAGTTGAACGTGGGTTTTGTGGTTCTGTGGAGCCTTGAATCCAAGACCTTGTCCAACCTTGCAACCTGATAAAAATACATCTTTTCTCTTTTCCCTACTTGCTTTGAACTATAGCTTCTAATCCGTAGGGCATGCCCTTTGGAAGCATCCATACCAAGAAGGGGCCCAGAGGGAGACACTTCATTCTTGTTATTCTCAAGAGACTTCATTAAGACATGCGGTGTTGAGTGTTAGAGAAAGAGTATCAGGAAGGCAGACAGGGAGTAGATATTTTAGTTTCTAATACTAAAGAGGAGGAGGAGAGCTCTCCTACTCTAAACACCCTCATTTTGAGGAGTTCAGAAAGATCAGGCTTGGTTAATACTTGGATGGAAGAGGAACAGGGAACACCAGGTATCTCCAGGCAGGATCTGGAAAGAATCTGGCCAGAATCCCCCACTACAGTGTGGTCAGTATTAGGTTAGATGGACTGACAACCTAACTCAGTGTAAGGCAGCTTCCTACACTGCTGTTCCTATGTTGCTACCTCTAGTAAGCATTCCTTCATGGTTGCTTCCTACATACAGTTTGAGTGTTGAACTAGGGCTCTGGGGGGCTGGAGTTTGAATCCCTGCTTGGCCATGGAAACCTACTGAGTGATTGTGGGCAAGTTATACTCTTTCAGCCTCAGAGAAAGTCAATGGCAACCTTTTTTGAAAAACATTTGTGAAGAAAACTCTGTGACAAGTTTTCCTTAGGGTTGCTATAAGTTGGAAATGACTTGAAGACACACAATAACAACAACATGAAAGAGTTTTTCTTTCTTTCCATGGGGGAGCTGCTGTAGTCTGCTGTAGCTTCAAGCTAAAACAAAGAGTCTTGCAACACCTTAAAGACCAAGAAGTTTTATTAGACACACTTTCACAGACTACAGTCCAGTTCTTCGGACTAGTGGCTTGATGCCTACATTGCTATAGTACTATATACATAATTTCAGGATGTATGTGTGATCAGTGGGGAGAGATTTGTTCATTTATTTATTTGCTGGCATTTCGGAGTATCTCAGGGTAGTGCATAATAAAATTAATTTCTACAATTTAAAACAATTTAGAACAATGAGACTAATTCAAAGGCTGAACACATATTAAGTAATTTAACATTTAAAATTGGATAGACTAAGAAGCAGTTTAAATAATTTAAAACAATTTAAAAGCACTTTAAAAGCAAGGTTAATTGTGCCTCCCCTGCTTCAGTAAATAGCCAGTCTTTTTACTTGTCACTAGACTATGGCAGTATTGATCCCAATCAGACTTCTAAAGCAAGGATATTCCAAAACTGCAGAGAAGGTCTTTTCCCATGTCCTTTCCCATGTTGTTTTCTGCACAGAGCATAGTGTTTTCTATGCAAATCAGCCATAATGAATTTTACACAGACCAAACAGCCAATTACATATTTTTTTCTGTGCAGAAAACATTTTATGTTCAGGAAGTAATTTTTTTTCATTAAAATATATTTTCCATGCAGGAAATGCTGTTTCCTTTGCAGAAATTGCTGTTTTCTTCACTAAACAACCACATATGAATTTTGTGCAGAATAAGTCCCAACCTGCAAAGATTTTAATCAGTCCAAGATTCTTCTCAGCAGGGTTTCTCAACACTCAAAAACATGTTTTTCAACTGTTTTCCAAATATTTTTGAAACTTCTTTCCATCCCATATTTAGCGGAGATAGGGAAATGAGGTGCAAAAAGTACAAACAGTGACCATTCCTTTGTAGTTAGTAGAGATGAGAACATGTGATTTTTTGCTTTATTCTCCCATTTGAATTTCTTCAAAGAATATGAAAAAATTACAAACTTTGGTGTGTTCATTGGAAATAAATTGGAATAACCTGTACCAGCCAAGCTGAATAGGTATAGCTGTCCTTCCTAGGATAGACAGGAATATGTTGTTATGCATACCTGCCACATATATCTTACAGGGGAGACATGTCTCAGAAAGAACAAGCAAATAAAGTGTTGGAAACTCCAATTCAGTACCAAATTCAGTTTAATTCTTTGGCTGAACATTACCTCATGAAACTATCAGTTCCTAAATTCCATAGAATGGAAACATGGCAACACAAGTGATATTGAAGTACTATAATTATGTAGTGTGAAAGAGCACCCGGATCTGGATACGCCAGCATTGTTCTTGTTTTGTCCATGCTGAAAGCAAAGGCATTTTTAAAGTTCTTACTCAGAGTGAACTGTAATGACATTCTCATTCATCCCTGTTGATAAGTAAAAAAACAAATGGTATCATAGATGGTATCATAGACAAGACATTGTCTAAGACATTGTTAATCGGATCAAACTATTTTCTTTAATGGACCTATTAATGGACCTATTAGAGCAAATATTTTATTTTGTTTATATCCTTGCGTCCTGATACTCCGACAGGAATATGGCACTCCAGGAAGATAACAGTGATAAAATGACTGCTTGAGGTTTGGTTCTTGAGATCCTTTGAAGATCCTACATCATGCAGTTCCCTAAATCTAATCATTAATGCTTTGGTCATCTGGAGGGTAACCTATTGTCTTAGTGGTTAAGATAGCTGGAGGATACTATTATCAAAGTCGGTTAGTGAAAAGAATAATAGAATCATAGAGTTGGAAGAGACCACAAGGGCCATCCAATCCACCCTCCTGCCATGCAGGAACTCCCAATCAAAGCAGGAAGCCTAGTCTTTCTGTAGGAGGTTAAGAAGCCAAGAGTGTTCTAGAAAGTTGGAGAAAAGTGGAAGATGCCATTGCTGTTCTAAACTTTTCACACCAGTCTTTCTATCAAACTATTACTTTGGGGTTTTATTCCCCATCCATCCCTCATCTCTTCAAATTCCCATCTCCATTATATTTCTTATGACCCTGAAATAAGGCTGGGCCTGAATGGAAGGTGGATTTTCTTGTGTTTCCAGCAGGCTAGCCTTCCTGAATGCACAGTGGCAATCTGAACAGAGACCACTCCAGAGTGTCTTGCAAACAACCTCCCAATGGCAGCCTTCATCTCCTTGTTCTTCAGAGCATACACGGCAGGGTTCACAGTAGGGGTGACAGCTGTATAGAAGACAGAGAGCACTTTATCAAAAACATAACGGGTGTATGGGCGAAGGTAAATAAATATAGAGGGTCCAAAAAACATGGTGACCACAATGAGATGAGAAGTACATGTGGAGATGGCTTTGGAGGTCCCCTCAGATGTGCTCCGAGAGCAGATTGTGGAGAGAATGAGTCCATAGGAGAGAATCAAGGAAACAAAGCCTACGAGCGACATGACACCACTGTTTGTCACCATCATGACCTCCAAGTTGTCATTGTCAATGCAGGCCAACTTGATGAGCAAAGGGATATCACAGAAGAAATTGTCCACACGATTGGGCCCACAGAAGGATGCGTTAATGGTGAAGCCCAGTTGCACACTGGTATGGAGGAGCCCACCGGTCCACGCAACAAGGATAAACCCTATACAGTGGCGCCTGCTCATGCGTGAGGCATAGTGGAGGGGATGACAGATAGCTACGTACCGGTCGTAGGCCATAAGCATCAGCAGAAGCATTTCACTGCCTCCAAAGAAATGGAGGAAGAAGAGCTGTGCCATGCAGTCTTGGAAGGAGATGGCCTGGCGTTGGATCAGAAAGTCAACAATAGCTCTAGGAATGGTAACAGTGGCCATACAGAGGTCAAGGAAAGCCAAATGACCCAGGAAAAAAAACATGGGCGAATTGAAAAGCCGGGGATCCCGAATGATTGCCAGGAGGATGACAATATTGTTGAACAGAGCTGCCACATAGAGGAAGAGGAAGAAGATGAATAAAAGGAGTTGGATTTCCCATGACTGAGAAAGGCCCAGCAGGAGAAATTCGGTCAAATTAGTCCTGCTTTCCCACGCCATTGACTTCCTACCTGTCTGTAAGGAAAGAAGAATGGGAGAAAGGAGACAGTAAGAAGATGTACTTCCATCATAACATCAGATAAAGTCAAGAAAGGATAAATCCATCCTTCACCCACTTTTATTCTTGGATGGGTATAGAAAATGGCACCTGGTACTCACATCTTAGTTGTCCATATGCCATTCATTCTACCAGTGGGTTATAATCCATTTTTAAATATTTTTGTTACTATCTTAAAAGTATGATTATAAGAAAAAGCAACCCAAAAGAATAAGTCCTTTTGATTTTGCCACCTTGAGTCCCTGTATTGGGAGAAGGGTGGGATATAAGATAATAATAATAATAATAATAATAATAATGGGGTGGGGAAAAGGAAAACAAAACTACATAGAATATGAACAAGGGCTAGTATATATATTGATCCAGGATCCAAGAGTGGATTTATAAAATACATTGTTTTAAAATGCATGTCCATGCTAAAGTAGTAAGATTTTCTAACCATTGAACAACAGAGGCTGAATGTCTATCTTTCCGAACGTTGTGTATAAGTCTTTTTGTAACCATGAAAGCACACAGGATCCAACAGCAGATTCCTACAACCCAGAAATGCACACACAATAATAAACTGTTAGCCTAAGATGTTGTACGAGTTTTTGTTGTTACTCATCATAGTGCCTCTTAATCATCCTTTCTTTTGGATAATAAGCTTGTTAGTCTTTAAGGTGCCACAAGACTATTGGGTTTAAATCTAAGTGTAAAGTCTCTACTAGAGGAGACCCAATAAATCAGTCACATTTATATAAGTGTTTTCTTAGCAAGTTTCCATTTATTTTGGTGCAAGCAGGCTAATGTAAAGCTTACTCATATCTGGTTTTAGCCAGTGGTTCTCAAAACAGTGGGTTGAACCCCCGGGGTAGAGGGCCCTCCTCCTCCTCTTCCCAAAACTTTTATGTGTAAAATCTATACATGCATTGAGTTAAATATTGAATTTATTTAAGTACAACTATTCTAATTTGAACAATGTTATTTCCTGATAAAATGTTAAAGTATGAATATTGATGAATATGCAAATGAAAAACAAATATTATTATATATTAAATACACAAAATGTTTTTATTCTACTACATTGAATGGGGTGGGTGACACTCATGTGTAGATGTAAAGGGAGATCCCAAGGGTAAAAAGTTTGAGTACCACTGGTTTTAACTATATTGGCCTGGGCAGCAGTTTCACCCATCCACCCTTTTCTTTCATATTTCCAAGGAATATACTGGATGAACTTCTGTAGGGTAGGGTAGGATATTCTATCCCTGGAATGAATGGAAAGGGAACAAGTTTGTTTCTTCTTTATGTCATCCTCTATTAGCAATGCCCCTTTGCCCTCTACATTGGACAAACAGGAGAGTTACTGTGCAAGACGATGAATAAACACACATTTGATATTAGAAATATTATTAGCCAGTCCAGAACTAGAGATAGAACATTTTGATATTACTGGACAGACAATCAAAGACCTTCAAGTAGTTGTTCCTGAGCAAAGAAATTTCAAGGGAAGATTGGAAAAAGAAACAGCTGAATGGGGATAAATTCCCAAATTGGGATATATTCACAGCCCATCAGCAAAAGTATGAACAAAGATAATGGTTTCTTGGTGCCCCACATATATTAACATGTAGATCCTCACTACTGTTAATGTGCAAAATAAATTCCATGAGAAGAAAATAATGCACAGTAAACTTTAGGAACCTCACCTTCTTTAGCATTATTGTCGCGGTCGCACCTTTCTTGGGCATTGCCTCAGGTATTGCTTTAGTGATTGATAAGTGTCACTTAGATGGTGCTTTAGCATTGCTTGAAGTACTGATTTCCTTAACCATTATTTCAGACACTGCTTTCACACCTTGGGGCTATAGCTGCTTGTCAGATCTTATCATCTCATACTACACTCTGCAGGTTTATAACCTGGGTCACAATTCGCATCCTTCTAATGCTATAAAGCACTTACCCCATCCCACCCCAACATTATGACTCAGATCCAGGCTGATCATAGGAAAAAGCTCTTCTTTCAGTCCCACTACTTTAGTCCCATATATGTGTATTTCTAACTCCATCATTATATTTGAAGCAGTATATTAATATCCACAAAACATCATACTAAAATAACATAGTTGCTGAGGTACTGTTTGATTCCCTAAATCTGCCAGTTTATGCCGAAACAGTTTATTAAGGCTTTTTCTATTCCATATTGCATACAGAAATAAAGAAATTGGGTAAATGTGCCTGATCTATCTAAAGGCAACTGAACAGTGCAGTTAGACTGCAAAAGGAGTAACATTATCCCTCCTAAAGTTACAGTTGTGATGTAACTTAATTATAACTTTGTTGTGTGGATTTCAAGTTACTAATTTAAAGTTACTAATTATTGGAATTAGTAACTGTAGGTGTAGGACTATTCATTCATTTAAAACATTCCTTTGCACCTTCTATTGTTCCATTTTCTTATTTGCAGGAGCAGAAGAGGAATGAACACCTAATAATTTGTTTAGAAATACATTCTCTTATTCTGTCAATAATTTGCTTTGCACAGAGAAAATGAGAGTTCAAAAAGTCCATCCCAAATATATAAAAGTAACTCATAATGCAGCTAGACTTCAAAAGGAGTAAGACTATCCCTTGTTAATATATGTGACAGGGAAAGGAACGAGTTGCAGGTTACCAATTATAAGAATTTGTATCTAGTTACTTCTAAGGGGTTTTATTTCAAAGGCCCCCTGTGCTGTTTTCCTATGTATGAATAAAAACAATTATTTACTGTTAAAGACATTCGGAGCAAAGCAATCTTTTCTGTAAATCTGGATGCAATAGAACAAGCAGGCTTAGCTGGATCCCTCACTCTTTGCTTGTAAGTTTGCTGCTTAAGAATTTTCCAATAGTCCATAGCAAACCAATGCAAACATCGTGCCGTGTTTTGCAATTTTTTCCAAAGCACGTAGATGGATAACCTCAGAAGAAAGAAAGCTAAGCTTCAGTCTGGCTCTGGAAGCTCACGGCTTCCTTGTTGGTGGGATGATGAATCTCTTCTAGGTTTTAGTTTCAACTTTAAAGGAGCTATCCAGTGGAGTACCTATTATATTTGACACCCAATACAAATCATTTTTAAAATATTCCACTCCTCTCTTCAACAGCCTTTTCCAAGTCTAATGGATCTGCTAGGTGGGTGGGAAAAGAAGGAGACTCTGTTTCCTACCTGGCCAGCAGATCAGCCAGACCTGGAAAGCATCCCAGTAAGGTGTCACCCAGTGCGGACTGCACCCCCTGCATCCGCTAGTGACACCCTGGAGCAATCCTAGGTCTTGAACCTTATCTCCCAAACGGGTCTCAAATGGTGGCTTATGAACTGTTGAGTTTGCATGTTCTTCTTCCTTAGTAACAATTGCAGAGGTCTCTAAACCTAGCAAGAATTAATGTGGTGAGTGAGGATATTGCTTCCTTCTGGCCAATGGCAGCACTGGCTGGAGAGCTATTTCAAAAAGTCCGCAATACATTTTAGTTCTCAGAAGAGCAAGGGTCTTTACCAAGAAAGGGAGGGAAAGAAAGATGGTGAATGTAAGATTTTTTTTTCATTTACATATAAAAAGTTGTCTTATGCCTGTTTTTTCAATGGGCTGATTATCCTCAACTATTTTGAAATTCTCACCTACCTCCAAATTCCAGTACAAGTTCTTTGGAGATTTCTGGAGCGACGTCTTCTGACGCTGAATGGAGGAACAGGAAATCATGAAGGAATGAAGTTGGGGGCTTGTATTTGATGGTGAGTTTCATGGCTCCATAGGGACTTGAATCTGGATTTCCCAAGTTCTGGTCCATCCTTTGTACAGCTACATGACAGTGTCTGAAGGACAAGGGGCATCTTTTTTTCTTCTTTCTTCCTTTCCTACTTTGAGATATATCTTCTTACCCCTTTGGAAGCACCCATAGCAAGAAGGTGCTCCAGAGAGCTAAGAGGAAGACATTATGTTGCTGTCTTTCTCAAGGGATGTCATTAAAAAAAGTAGTATTGAGTGTTGAAGAAAGTGCAGTGAAAAGACAGATAGAGAGACAGAGCTGGGTTCCAGAGTGAAAATTATTTAATTTTTATTAATTTAATATTTTTAGATAATAAAATTCAAAATAGACAAAAGAGGGATACCTTTGTTGGCCAACCAAAATGCCAAAATTCCCAAAATACATCATGCAAGCTTTTGAAGTACCACTGGCTTCATAGAATCAAACAATCATAAAATCATAGAATCATAGAGTTGAAAGAGACCATAAGGGTCATCCAGTCCAACCCCCTGCCATGCAGGAACTCACAATCTAAGCACCCCCAACAGTTGGCCATCCAGACTCTATTTAAAAACCTCTAAAGAAGGAGACTCCATCACTCTCCAAGGAGTGTCTTCCACTCAAACAGCTCTTACCATCAGGAAGTTCCTCCTAATGTTGAGGTCAAATCTCTTTTCCTGTAGTTTGCATTCATTGTTCTGTGTCCTGTTCTCTGGAGCAGCAGAAAACAAGCTAACTTCATCCTCAATATGACGTATCCCTTCAAATATTTAAACAGGGCTATCACATCACCTCTTAACCTTCTCCAGGCTGAACATACCTAGCTCCCTAGGTCTCTCCTCATAAGGCATGGTTTCCAAACCCTTCACCATTTTGGTCATCCTCCTTTGGACACACTCTGGCTTGTCACCATCCTTTATTAAAATTGTGGTGCCCAGGACTGGACACAGGATTCCCGGTGAGGCCTGACCAAAGCAGAATACAGTGGCACTATTAGTCCTCTTGATCTAGACACTATACTTCTATTATTGCACTGGCCTTTTTAGCTGCTGCATCACATTGTTGACTCATATTCAACTTGTGGTCTACTAGGACTACAAAATCCCTTTCACATGTAGTCTTGTAAAGCCTGATGTCCCGCATCCTATATCTGTGCATTTCATATTTCCCCCTAAGTGCGATACCTTACATTTCTCCCTGTTGACGTTCATTTTGTTAGTTTTGGCCCAGCTTTCTAATTTATTAAGGTCATTTTGAATTTTGATCCTGTCCTCTGGGGTATTAGCTACTCCTCCTAATTTAGTTTCACCAAGCAAAAGATATTTAAAAAGAAAAAAATTGATAATGTTAGAGTCAGATGTTGTTTCTGTTGTAGTTCAGTTAGTCTTGAGAGATCTTGATGAGGGCAGAAACCACTCTCTTTCTTGGCCATGTGATATAATTGTGTAGTGTGAAAAGATATTTGGACCTGGATGATGGACTATGTCCGCATTGATCTTTCCCAAATTCAAATGTTTAAATCTCATGTTCTTTCCATACTGCATATGAATTAAATTTTACAAAATTGGATAAATTCTTCCCAAAGGTGACCTGAAATGAGATTCTCATCCACCTCTGTGGATCAATAACAAACAGACAGGATATTGTTGATCTTAATGTTTGTTGTTGTGTGCCTTCAAATTGTTTTTGATTTATGGCGACTCTAAGGAGACTTTAAGTACTGTAGCTCTATCCCATGGAATCCTGGGCTTTTTAGTTTTACAAGGTTTTTAGCCTTCTCTGCCAAAGAGTGCTGGTGCTTCACCAAACTACAAATTACAGCATTTCATAGGATGGAACCATGGCAGTTAAAGTGGTATCAAACTGCATTCTTTCTACAGTGTAGATACACCCCCAATGCTGCCTAAACTGTATGTCAACAACAACCCAATTTAGATGCCAGAAACTTGTCTGAATGAGGTGGTCTTCATCTGTATTTGAGGCTCTCAGTTTCTTGCCTTCCACCACTGACTGGAAGACAGGGTCCATGCTCTTGTATCTTTTGGAAGCCACTGCCACCACCAGTCCTCCTTCTTCAAGACACCCCAAATTGCAGCACACCTGGCTGTCACCAGAAGTCTGTTTTGTTCCTTTTCTAAAGTATGGCTTTCCTATCAAGATCGTCTCCTTCCTTCTACTGGAAGCAGGGGAGCTCGCCAAGCAGGTGACACAGAGACAAGGATTGAAAAGAGGAGCAAGGAACAGTAAATTCTTTCTTCTAAATAGGTAACATTTGAAGGCATTAAATAGTGGAGGGCAACCCCTTCCTGAAACATATAAGGTACAATTAACCTTATCGCACACATTTCCCCCCTGTTATGGGCACTGGAAGGGGACGTTCATGGCCATGTGTGACCGAGAAAAAACGGATTTTACCACATACCAAAGTGTCCTCAAAATGGCCCCATTCTGGCGCCTGGCACCAGGGCATTCCCATTCAGTGCTGAGGTGCATCCAGTATGTTGGCCGGAAGATTGGGCATGCCTCAGCACTTAATGGGAATGCCCTGGTGCCGGGCTCTGGAATGGGGCCATTTTGAGGACACTTTGGTATGTGGTAAAATCCATTTTTTCTCGGTCACACATGGCCATGAACGTCCCCTTCCAGTGCCCATAACGGGGGGGGGGGGGGGGGAATGTTTGCAATAAGGTCCAAAGATACATAGCAGTCTTAGGTCACAGTCAGCCATGGTTAATGAAACATAAAACATAACTTGACCATACTTAGTGCCTACTCTACTCATGTTGAACTAGGCAAGCTGACTCCATGATGTCCACAGGGAAGGCTGGGGTTGTAGATCTTTTCAGCCAGCCTCATCAGTGCTTCTCAGGGTATAGGAGGGACAGACAATTCCCCTTTTCTGCTTCTCCCACTTCATGGGGTATCCTTAAGAAAACCTTGACCTGATGTAACTAGATGTTTTCATACAGTCTCTTGAAATTGAGATTCCATTAGGTAAGTCTTGTTTATGAGCCTCAGAAGAGTCACACTAGGGGGCAAACGGGATTTAAACAAGAGTTAAACTAGAGAAAACCAGTTTGCCCCCTAGTGTGATAAAGCAGTTAGTCATGGTTTTGCCTAAATCTAACCATTATCCTTTTGCTTACCTGGAAAGAAGCCAGCACTCAATCAACTGTGTAACCCTTAGTGACTAAGGTAATGGGAGGATATCATTGTCACAGTTTGCTAGTGGAGTGAAAGCAAGGATGGGTCATACAAATCTTTCCACTGGGTTTTAAAGAACCAGGAGGGATCTGAAGAAACGGAGGAAAGTGGAAGAGGTCACGCTTGTTGCAAACGTTTGTTTCACGCTAACTCTTCTATCAAATTATTGTCTTCACTGCTTGCTTTTTATCTGTTGAACATCCCTTCCATCATATACCTTGCAATGTCTGTGAAATAAGACTGGTCCTGATCTTCTTGTGTTTCCAACAGGCCAGGCCTCCTGACTGAATGTTAGCAATCTGGGTGGAGGCCTCTCTAGAGTGTCTCACAAACAACTTTCCAATGGCAGCCTTCATCTCCTTGTTCTTCAGAGCATACACAGTTGGGTTCATGAAAGGAGTGATGGATGTATAGAAGACAGACAGTGCTTTATCAAATATGAAACGGGTATATGGGCGAAGGTAGATAAATATACAGGGTCCAAAAAACATGGTGACGACAATGAGATGAGAGGTGCATGTGGAGATAGCCTTGGCGGTCCCCTCAGAAGGGCCCCGAGAGCGGATTGTGGAGAGAATGAGTCCATAGGAGAGGAGCAAGGCAACAAAACCTAGTAATGACATGATGCCACTGTTGGTCACCATCATGATCTCTAGGGGATATGTATCAGTGCACGCCAATTTGATGATCAAGGGGATATCACAAAAGTAGCTGTCTACATGATTGGGCCCACAAAAGGGCACATTCATGGTGAAACCTAGTTGCACACTGGTATGGAGAAGCCCACCGGTCCAAGCAACAAGGACAAGTGCTATGCAATGATGCCTGCTCATGCGTGTGGTATAGTGGAGAGGGTGGCAGATGGCTACATACCGGTCATAAGCCATGAGCATCAACAGCAGCATTTCACTGCCTCCAAAGAAATGGAGGAAGAAGAGCTGTGCCATGCAGTCTTGGAAGGAGATGACCTGGCGTTGGATTAGGAAGTCAACAATAGCCCTGGGAGTGGTTGTGGAGGCCACACAGAGGTCAAGAAATGCCAAGTGACCCAGCAGGAAAAACATGGGTGAACTAAAAAGTCGGGGATCCCAGAAAATTGCCAGGAGGATGAGAATGTTGTTGAAAAGAGCAGCCATGTAGAGGAAGAGGAAGACAATAAATAATATGAATTGGATTTCCCAGGATTGAGAAAGACCCAGTAGGACAAACTCAGTGATCTTAGTCCTGTTTTCCCACGCCATTCACTTCCCACCTATTAATGAGGAAACAGGAGAGGGAGAAAGGAGACAGCAATGAGATACTTCAACCATAGTCTCAAATTAAATCAAGAAAGGATAAAACCATCTTTCACCTGACTCTATTGTTGGTGGGTATAGGACCTACCACCTAGTGCCTTTATCTTCCTTGTCCATGTATAATCTATTCTGTCAGTGGTCTATAATCTATTTTTCATCATGTTTTCATTGCATTTTAAAGTACATAAGTATGATTATGAGGGAAATTCACAGAAAGGGATGAGAAGGAAAGAAGGGAAAAAGGAAGGAGACTACATAGGATGTCATGAATAAGGCAAGGCATACATTGATGTAAGCTTTTCCTAAAATACATTTTCTTGAAGTTGACATCTGTAAAATGAATTTCCAGGTTAAAGGAGGAAAAAGTTTGACCATTGAATGAAAGATTATGAATGTTTATTTTTCCAACCTTGGCGTATAAGTCTTTCTGCAATAGTAAATGCATGGCACTAGTGGCAGTATATTTTAAGCTTACTGGACATAACAATCAAGACATGCAAGTAGCGGTTCTCAAGCAAACAAATTTCAAGGGAAAACTGTAAAAAAGAATGGGTGGATTGCAATATATTCATAAACTGGGATGCATTCACAGTCCAGCAATAGAGGAATGAACAGAGATATTAGTTTCTTGAAACACTTCATATATTAATATTCAGATCCTCAGTACTGCTGATGTACAAAATAATTTGCTCCAGAGGAAGAAATTTCTCAGTAAACTTCTCCCAAATCCAGGAAGCTTCCTTTTTTTTTAGTTTTATTTTAACCCCCTTCTTGGGCTGCATCTACCCAGCAGAATTATTGCAGTTTGATTCCACTTTATCTGTCATAGATCAGCGCTATGAAATTCTGGGAATTGCAGTTTTGTGTGATATTAGTTTGGCACTACATTACATTTTGCAGTGTGGCAGCAGCCTAATAAGGGTATCCTTATGAAGAAGGAGGTGACTGCTTTCAACCTGCTTTCCCCCCTTGAAATACTAGCTTTGAGGGGACTATGGGAGGAATGACTTATGAAGTTGCCTGTGCTTTGGCAGTTTTTCAAGCAGTTTGTCTCCCCTTTATTTTTGTGTAAAGGCAGACATGGAGTTTTGCCCATCTGGCTTAATTTGCAATAACATAGCCAGTGTGAAGAAAACTGGGAGAAAGTAGAATCCAAAATTTGGTTAGCAAAAACAGTGGATAAGGAAGCTGGGTGGCTACTTTGCAGACCTAGATAATAGTAAAAGTGGTTCATCACAACTGGACAATCCCTAACCAAGTGCAATTTGGCTGCACCATGGAAGAAAAGCTCTTCCCCCTTGTTCCATAAATGTATGGATATTCTATAAAACTTTGGCCAATTGTTCTAGCAGACAGTAGTGTCCTTACTCTTTTTTCCTAAATGCAAATGTAGAGGACTGCCAAAGAATCCTATAATCTATAACAGTTCTATGTAATTCACTCAAAAGTAAGTGATTACACAGAAAAGGCAGAGCAACAATCCCTTTGTGTGTCTATTATACTGTGAAGAAATGCTTTTGGATTTAGCAGCAGCTGCTGCTGCTGCTGATAATCCACACAAGCATTTGAAAAAAACATTCTTCAGCATATCCTCCTCTGCTAGCTCCTTTTTCTCTCAAAAAGGAGAAGAATCTAAACAAAAGGACTGGCTTGGGAGTGCATTATCTATTCTAGCAATAATGAATTTTGCATCCAGGAAGAAAGAAGCTAAATGCACACCAAATATAAACTAAACCATAAACCGAAAAGTAACTTACTTTCAATGCAAAAGGAGTGACATTATCACCCACGGAGCTATCGATGTGATCAAACTTAAATATACCTTTGTTATGTAGCAGGGAACTAATTGCAAATTATTAATTACTGCAATTTGAAATTTCTTTTCAAGGCTAGCCCTATGTTGTTTTCCTCCACAAAGAGAGCACAATTGTTTATCTTCCTAGGAGAAAGATCAGTCTCCAAACACAATTTTCTGAATTTGGAGATGTTCAGAACAGATTAATCTGTTCTGTGATGCTGGAACAGAATGCGAGTGGAACTCAGCTGATCCATTCACTCCATGAATATTAAATTACTTGTTCCAGCATATTACGATAATCATTCAGATAAATAACAGAAAGCAGATTCAAGCATCATGTCCTGGTCCTGGAGCCCTTTTCGAAACACATAGATCATTATCCTCAGAAGACAGAAAGCTAACCTATATGATCACAGTATGGCCTTGGCATATGATGTCTTCTATATCAGTGGGAGGTGACTCTCCTCCAGATTTTAGTTGGAACTTTATGGGAGCTATCCAAGGTGTTGTACCTATTACCCCAAACAAATCCAAGAGAGTAGTCTTATTCTATCACAGTTTTATGTTCTTATGCTTTAGCAATGCTTGAAAGCTTCAGTAAGCCTAGTGGTCCGTTTTACATTGGCAAAAAGAGGTGTGTTGAAGGCTGCTTGAAAACCCAGCCTTTAGATGAGAAAAAGGGAAAGTGTGCCATGAAAACACTATTTTGGAGTTTTAAGGGAGAAGAAGTGCTTTAAAAAGGAGCTGGCCCATTTTACATTGGCAAAAAGAGGTGTGTTGATGGCTGCATGAAAGCCCAGCCTTTAGATGAGAAAAATGGAAAGTGTGCCATGAAAACACTATTTTGGAGTTTTAAGGGAGAAGAAGTGCCTTTAAAAAGTAGTTTGATTTCCCCACTACTTTTTTAAAAAGGGTGCAGCATTGCTGGCCCGTTTTACACGGGCAAAAAAAGGCGCTTTTAGGGCTAAAAAGCCCGCATTTAGGGTTAGGGAGGGCATAGCCTTTACACCCTCCCTAAGCCTAAAACGCATGGACGCCACCATTTAAAGATGGCGGCGTCTACACGGTGGCGCCGTACAAGCGTCATCACGTGCGCAGCGTTTTGACGCGCTGCGTACGTTTTGACGCTCTGGCGGCGCGGGAGGGCGCCAATCGCGCCCTTCCCGCGCCGCAAAAAAAGAGCTCGATCCCGGAGCTCTTTTTTGCGGCGGGTCGTTGCGGCGGGATGAGGCCTCTGCGGCTGCCCGTGTGGCAGCCTAGGCCTCATCTCGCCGCTAGAAGGGGCGAGTTTGGACCGCCCCTTTTAGCCAATGTAAAAAGCACCCCTATTGCATCTAAAGGCTAAGGTGTAGTTGAACGGTTAAATGGGGCTCTGTATCTTTAAAGCGCCCATTTAAAGGCAGCGATACAAGTGCGGAGGGAGGGAAGGTGCCAAGACAAGAAGAGACCTTCAGAGCCCGGCCAGAGTGTGCCTGCACCTTCCTTCACCTCCTCCCTTTGGTTGAGAGAGTGTGACTTCTAGGGAGACAGCAGGGCACTGGAGGCGCTCAGCCAGACCAGGGCAAGTTGGCAAGAGGAGGAGGAGAAGGGGAGGGACCTGGAGCACCTCCGCTGCCCTGCCTCCCTGCAAGTCACACTCTCTCAGCCGAAGGGGGAAGGAGAAGGCAGGCCCAGGCACACTCTGGCCAGGCTCCAGGGCTCTCTCCTGGCTGCCTTCCTCCTCCCTTTGGCTGAGAGAGTGTGACTTGCAGGGAAGCAGGGCAGCAGAGGTGCTCCAGGTCCCTCTCCTCCTCCTCCTGTTTCCAGCTTGCCCTGGCCCAGCATCAGGAGGACCTGGAGCACCACCGCTGCCCTTCCTCCCTGTAAGTCACACTCTCTCAGCCAAAGGGAGGAGGAAGGAAGCGGGGAGGGAGGGAGGGAAGGAGCCAGGAAGAGACCCCCAGAGCCTGGCCAGAGCACGCCTGGCCCTCCTGCTTCCTCTTCAAAAAGAAGGCTGGAAAAGTAGGACGTGTCCTGGCAAAGGAGGATGTGCCTGGTCAACTTGGAAAAGGGGGGCCTCTGCTCAAGAATGGAGAACATATGGCAATCCCTCCTGGACAGAGGGCTGAAACCTCAAGACAACTCAATATAATGCTCTGACAGAACACAGACTACAACTCCCATGAGCCTTTGCTACCATTTCCCAAGATGCCTTAATTTGCAACAGAAAGCCGACCAGTATGTTCACATGTGATGAATTCTTTCGTATTGACTCTACATTTTCTTTTTGTGTAGATGCTCTCTTGTTTTGTGTGTGATGAGCTTGTGCGTAATCATGTGCATTTCCGAACTGACCTCACTTTCTCCCTCTTTCGGAATGGTCCTGTACTCCCCCATGTGATAAGCTCCGACTGTATGGTGTACCTGCGCAATTGCGCAATTCGCAGCCAGCAAGGGAAAAAAATGTTTAAAGCGCGGCTAAAAGCCACGTTCCTTGCTGCCCATGTAGCTGCTCCACCTGTGTTTGTAGCGTTTTGACAGCTTCCCATGTAGTTGCTGAGCCACAGAAAAAACCTCAGTCTAGCTGCCCTGTACTTTTTAAATGCACACCTGGGGCTTGCTGTCTAGCTGCTAAGCATTAAGGAAAGTGCAACTTCATGTCACACTTTCTTGCCAATGTAAAAAGCCCCAGTGTTTCTTACACAAAGCTTTCATAGCTGAAATGGACTGGTTTGGAGGATGGGAGCCATTACAGGACAGCGCAGTAAAAATGGAAGAATAATTAATTTATGTTACAGCCACAGTTTGATGCCAGAGCTGATC
This sequence comes from Urosaurus nigricauda, assembly GCA_034509955.1. Classification (NCBI taxonomy): domain Eukaryota; kingdom Metazoa; phylum Chordata; class Lepidosauria; order Squamata; family Phrynosomatidae; genus Urosaurus; species Urosaurus nigricauda. Next base: position 8,316,294 of record JAOEGL010000006.1, read on the forward strand.
TGAGAACTACTTTGAAGGATCTGCAATATGTCATACTTCTTACAAGACCAGAGGTGTTTTTAAAAGGGAATAGAGGATCTCTTTTTACAAGATTAAAAGTTGATCAATTTGTCTTATGTCCTCCTTTTTGATGCGGGACTTACCCTCAACTGGTTTCAAATTTTTACCTACCTGCAAATTCCTACTAAAGTAGGAAAGTCCTACTAAATCTTCCCTCAGGATTTCTGGAGCAACTTCATTTGATGGTCTGCATCAGCAAAGAAGGGTTAGATTCAGCTATGTATTCTGCCTGTGAGTGCCATGGAGAGATATATCTCCACATCCTCTTGGAGGGAAGGATAACTAGCAAATCAAGAGGGAATGGAGCAGACCAAAAAAAAAAATAATCCTGCTCATTAAGTTTCCATTTGATGGTGACTCTTATGGCTCAGTGTGGACTTGAACCCAGAATTCCCAAGTGCAGGTCCATTGTTTTAACTGCCACACCACACTTGCTGACAAATAGCAAACTTGTATTTCTTTTTTGTCTTCTGCTTTCAGCTATAGCTTTGGAAGCATCCATACCAAGAAGGGTCTCCAGAGAGCCAAGCAAGAGATGCCTCATTCCTGACATCCTCGAAAGACCTCATTAAGAAGTTCAGTATTGAGTATTGAAGGCAATAGGATGGGAGAAGGATACTATGGTCCAAAACACACTGCAGAAATAATCCCGTATGAGACTGCTTTAACTGCCCTGGCTCAATCCTAGGTAATTCTGAGACCTGTAGTTTTGGGAGACATTTAGCCTTCTCTGTTAGAGAGCTCTGGTGCCACCATAAAGTACAGTTCCCAGGATTCCTAGCACTGAGCCAGGACAGTTAAAGCTGTCTCAGACTGGATTATTTCTGCAGTGTGTTTTGGACCTGAGAGATCATAGGAGTTCATCTGGGTCCTGGACTGATGGTGATTTTTCAATTGACAAAGATGCTTCTGCTTTTTACTTTTCCATTGCTTTTCCATAACTTTTTGAGGATTTTTAAAAAAGAGAATGGGTGGAAAACTGTGAAAAAAAACCTGCATCCAAATGTCCCTAGAATCTGTGACTCGATGCGCTTACAAAGTAATTTCACCTTGTTTGTTATCTGACTTTTGAAATGTAACCTTGCCACATCCTTGTTATACCATCCCTCTAAAGTAAACTGGTTATAGAATTAGATTACTTGTAGTTTGTCATTTCCATGGCCTGTAAATTAATACAGAGGTATTATACAAATAGTGTTAATTTGTTAATTTTGTTCAAGGAGCTGGAATGGCAAATAAAACTAAAGACACAAAGCAACAAATAGATCATTGTATTCTGGTTTTATTTATTTATTTTCATCAAAAATATTGTATTTCTTCAACAGTCTCCACATAGTAATTTTGATGTCCTTGTGCTGCTGAGTGTAGATCACAGGATCCAGCAAAGGGAAGACCACCATATGGGAAAAATTCACCACCTTATCAGTGGGATAGTCCAAGGAGTAGGTGTAGATGGACCAAATACAATGAAAGTAACAATAATGTGAATGATACATGTCAAAGAAGTTTTACTCTTGCCTTGAACATAGCCTGTCCTCACCTTGTGCAGCAGGATCTCACAGGAAATGAGAAAGATGATGACATGTTATACTGGCCAGACCTTTGTTGACAAACATGACAAACTCTAGCATGTAGGTGCTGATGCGAGCAAGCTTTGTGATCTGGATGACAGAAGAGAAGAAGTTGTCCACCTCATTTGGGCCACAGACTGAAAGTAGGATCATAAAATGGCATGGGTTCAGAAGCATTACTAGGGGTGCAGGGGGTGTAGACCACACCAGGGGACATCACGGTTAGAAAGTGTCCAGGTGGCAAGTGGACGAGTGAGTGATGCAGCAGGAGAGAAGGGAGGCCAGACCAGACAAGGCCAGGCCAGGCCATGTCACCACCATCACCTGCCACCAATTTCTGGGTCTGGCAGAGGTAGACAGGTGGGTGGTGGGCAGGCGAGTGAGTGAGGCAGCAGGAGGAAAGGGAGGGCAGACCGCCACCAGCCATGGCAGTCCTTTCTCTTCCATGGCGATAGTGTCATGAGTTTCTGCACTGGGTAACACCAACCTTAATGATGCCATTGTCTGGGTTATGGAGTATATGAAACCTCCAGTTACTGCCTTAGCCCAGCATAGCATCCTGGTCACCATTGGATAGTGCAATAGTGACATAGTGACCATAATGACAATATTGACATACTGATCAATAACCATGGGAACAAGGAGGCTAGGCTCAGACACTGGGAAATGAATGACAAATATCTGAGTGTTGCACTCTGCATAAAAGATTGTTCTGAAACTAGGAAAGAAGTTGGGTGGAGGGATGACAGAGTTGCCACAGTTATCTATAAAGGCCTGGTTGGTCATGAAAAATAAAACTTGGAGGATTCAAGATGGGATCATTCTTTATTGTCACAGGAACAGCTGCTGCTTCTGGATCTGTGCTAATTCTTGAAGTTGAAATTCTGTCACTATCATTTGAGCCCTGTTTTGCATTCTTTCATTGCTCACCCTTGCATCAGAGTAAAGGAGGAGATGTTGATCAAGAAATGAGTATAGCAATCCCCTCCTCAATATGCACATTGGTTATATCACTTGATATTGATGAAGCCAGTGAGTAACTTGGAGTGCATCAGAAATAATGCAGCTTGACACCACTAATTACCATGGCTCCATCCTACATAATCCTGGGATTTGTGATTTGGTGAGGCACCATCAGTCTTTGGCAGAAAAGGCTAAAGACCTTGTAAAACTACACATACCAGGATTCCATAGGATGGAGCTATAGCACTTCAAGTGGTGTCAAACTGCATTAATTGTACAGTGTACATGCACTCTTGGCCAGGAGAAGGTCAAATTAAATTATTAGTGGATGCTATGATGGGACCAGGTGGTTTATTTTTAATGCTGGGACCCAATCTCTTAAAGTGTGCATTCCCCAGGTGTTCCCTGGTCACTCCAGGAAAATGAAAGAAATAAAAATGGAATGAAATTAAAGAATAAGAAACAAAAAGTAGAATCAAAATTTAAAAAAATAGAAATTTGTAAGGCATAGGATAGTCTTCTTATGGGCTCCACCATACCAACTGATTCTAAAAAGGGCTCCATGAATCAAAAAGGTTGGAAACCCCTGGGTTAGATTAAATGGAAGCTATTAAGAATGACTATTGGTAAAACGAATCCCTCTGCCCAAGAACAGAGTGCTGCTAAATTTCACCAGAAGTTCACAGTTCATCTGTGAACTTCACCAGAGGTTCTTTGAATTCCTATCATTGACTCTGTGTGTGGCCCCTGCTCAGTAATGGCTTTATTCCTTGAATATGTACTTTCTCTGCTTTCTGACTCTAGCTAGCAAGAAAGAGAAAGTATAGGTAAACGGACTGTGGAAAAATCAGCTAGACAGAAAGAAATGTTCTAATACAGAAGAATGAAGTAGAAGTCTTTTTTAACCTTAAGATCTGATTATTTTTGGCAATTTACAATGTTGTTACTACACAGATGTAAGGCACCACAACATGGATAGCCCCGGTAGATTTGTTTTGCTCTCTTATGAGAATTCGTTGCTGTCCAGCATTCAAACATAGCAAAGATGTTATGTTTCTACCTATCCCAATTATTCTATCAAGTCAGCAGTGTATAAAACAGTTACTGGATACATTCTGTGTGATTGCTACACAGTCTAAGAAACAAATTTTAAAAACACAATTCAACAATAGTAATTTTTTTATAAAGATCCACAGTTGCTGATAATGGGCAGTATCCCATTGGTTAGTTCCAACTAGAGTAAATCTATTCAGTCAATTGTTGCGTAGTCAACACATAGGTAAATGCCATTAACTGAATGGGTTTATTCTAGTCAGAAGCCAAAGAATTGCTAAAAGTATCGCCCAGCAAATCTAAGTCAAAACATTTTCTTCTAACAAAGGATGGGATATTCAGGTGAATTGTCCACAGTATGCCACTGATCTCAAATGGCTACTAAACAGTTAGTTAAATTCAGTTGTGTAAATACAGAGTCTAAGTAATGGCAATAGAGAAACCAAATAGGAAGCTAAATTAAACTCTTCACCAACATATCCTGATCACTCATTTGTCTAAATTGAATATTTCTTCAAGATTTTCCACATGGCAACTTTGATCTCCTTGTTCCTCAGTGTGTAGATCATGGGGTTCATCAAAGGGAAGACCACTGTATGGAAAAAGGCTACCACCTTATCAAAAGGATAGTCCAGGAAAGGACGGCAATAGATGTAAATGGCTGGACCAAACATGATGAAGGTAATAATGATGTGAGTGATACAAGTGGAGGAGGCTTTGTTCTTGCCTTGACAGGAGCCTGTCCTCAGCTTCATCAGCAGTGCCCCATAGGACATGAGGAGAAGGATGAAGCATGCAGTACTGACCAGGCCACTGCTAACAAACATAATGTACTCTAGAGCATCAGTATTGGTGCAAGCCAACCTAATGATTTGAGTGATATCACAGAAAAAGTTGTCCAGCTCATTTGGCCCACAGAAAGGGAGAGCAATAATGAGAATGACCTGGATTATGGAGTGTATGAAACCTCCAGTCCATGAAGCTATCACCATAGCCCAACACGCTGCTCTGGTCACTACCGTCGCATAATGCAATGGGTGGCAGATGGCTACATATCGGTCAATAGCCATGGCAATGAGAAGAAACATCTCAGCACCACCCAGGAAATGGATAAAAAAAAGCTGAGTGATGCAGCTCATGTAGCTGATGGTCCTACAGCCAGAGAAGGCATTGAGTATGATCTTTGGAGGGGTGACACAGCTGTAGCAGATGTCCAGCAAGGCCAGGTTGCCCAAGAAGAAAAACATAGGGGATCCTAGATGGGGATCATTCCATATTGTCACAATGATCAAGATGTTCCCGGGAAGGATGATGATATAGAAGAGCAGGAGGAGGGCACAGAGGAAAAGCTGTATCTCCCAGAATGGTGACAATCCTTGGATAATGAACTCAGTCACAGAGGTGTGAGTCATATTTCCCATCCTTAGCCCTGCAGTGGAAAAACAGTTAAATGGCAAACATTGGTAGTATATTCCCCCCCCCCCCACTCTTCATTTTATAGATCTCTTGGTTATTTATTTATTGGCTTTATACCCTACCTTTCTGCTGGGATGAAAGACCCCAAGCTTACATGAAACTGGATGAGTCAACTGGGAAAAGGGTTTTCAGGCTAGGATGAGCAAACTTGGTGGATTGGTTTATTTATTTCGTTTTTATTTTATATCCTGCCTTTCCCCCTAGAAATGGGATGTAAGGTGGCTTACAGAATATAAAACATTATATAGTCACAATTGTGGTACCATTGTCACAACAGTAAATGCCTCCCAAGCCCACCTTAACAGCCAGCAGTTGCACTGAGTGAAGGAGGTCTGATAGCTGCCAATCACCTCCATCCTTTAATCAGAACTCAGCTGCACGTATTATCACATGCACTTGCCGCTTTGACCATGTTTCTCCTCTTTTATCCTCCCTTCATTGGCTCCCCTTCCCCTTCTGTATCCAGTAGAAGCTTTTGTTGTTCACCTTCAAAGCACTTCATGGACTGGCCTCTCCTTACTTATCTGAACTTCTTTCTCCTTACATTCCTACTCGTACCCTCCACTCTGGTAGTCAAGGTCTCCTGTCCCAGCCGAGGATTTCCACTGCCCTGTCCCGGATTCGTCCCTTCTCACTTGCTGCCCCTCACTCCTGGAACCTTCTTCCCCTATATATACACCTCATCACCCCTCTAACCAGTTTCAAAATTAAGTTAAAGACTATATTGTTTAGGGAAGTGTTACCAGGATTGTGACATCTGCCCCAGGATGCCTACTTTTACCTATGTATTAAGAAGCCGTGTCCTCCCTCCAGTCCATCTGCCTTGGTCCAGGCCCCAGAAGGAGAGAAGAACCACTGGAGCTCATCCCCTTCCCATCCCCTTCCCCTTTTCCTTTTGTGTTGTCTCTTTTAGATTGTAAGCCTGAGGGCAGGGATCCGTCTAATTATAAGATTGTATGTACAGCACTGTGTAAATTTACAGCACTATATAAAGAAATAATAATAAATAATAATTAGGGAGCAAGGAAGAGGCTGTTTCCAGTTCCCTCCCACCAGTGAACAAGATTATGACCATCGTGCTTACTGTCAGGAGGGAAATGGAAATATCATCCTCTTCAAGCCCTGATTAGAAACTGAACAGACCTCCTTTGCTCCATGCAGCTGCTGGCTGTTAAGGTGGGCTTGAGGGCTTAGGAGACATTACCTAGATACTAAGTATATGGAACTAAGTAGCCGATGTAGGCTATTGGTGAATATAGATTTTTTAAAAATGTGAATAGTTGCAATTAGTCACTTCCATGTCAACTGAGAAGTAAATCCACTATTGCATTTTAGTATGACCTTAAAAGGAATTTTCCAGGGAGTTCAGTTCTATCTGCACAATAGGTTAAGTCTCAAAAATACTCTTCATTCTATTCGAGTAGAATGTGATCCCACCACATGTGATCCAGAGGAGTTCAAGCTTGGACTCTATCATCAAGGACTCTTTCCCTGATCATTAGACATGCTGGCTGGAACTGAAGGGATTTGTAGTCCAACAACATCTGGAGGGACCAGAGATTCCCCACCTCTCTAACATGCTCCATCAGCAGATCTCTAAGAGTAAAAGATACCACTAATGGCACTGGTGGCTCCAATGTCAGTGGAGTGGTGAATCTACTTCAGATTTATTCCAAACATTTCTCTATCACCAACTAGGTTCAGTACTTTGGGCAGCTCCTTTAAAGTTCAAATTAAAACTCATTGTGGATTTACTATCAGCCACCACAGCCAGACTTGCATAGGTCCAAAACACACTGCAGAAATAATGCAATTTGAGACCACTTGAACCTCCCTGGCTATGTGATAGGGAATCCTGGGAACTGTAGTCTATTGGGCATCAGAGCTCTTTGACTCTAAATGTCTCACAAAACCACAGTTTCCAGAATTCCCTAGCATTGAGCCAGAACAGTTAGAGTAGTCACAAACTGGATTATTTTTGCAGTGTGTTTTGGACTATAGTTGGCTGTATATCCTCCCCACTCTCTCTAAGATAAAAGCTAAGCATTATTTCTATAGCCTTTCTCCCATTTTATTCTTCTGGTCCCATTGTTCACACTTCTCTCCAACGGAAATCTATTTAGTCCAGCTGTCTTTCTCCAACATTAGCCAGCCAAGACATCAACCTAGGACAGAATGGATGTTGCAACTCATTCTGCTATTTGTTCCACAGTCCAGGAGTGTGGCTACAGAGCACAGTCCAAAATGAAGGGAGTGCCCCTCCAATAAAAATTCTGCCCTTCCCCAAATGAAATTTTCCTTCATCTCTGAAATTTCTAGCATTGCAGTAACTTAAAGCCTCAGTTGGGAATTAAGACATACAGTTTAGGCATTTGCAAATAGAAAAGAAAAGAGGGTAGACAACGTTACCCAAGGAATGCAAACTCTGCAAATAAACAAGTTCGTGATGGATGAGAAATGATGTTCAGTGTCACAGTGCTAGAAATGTGTGGACTGCAGGAAAAGATCACTAGGTCACTGGGTGGAGGGGCAGAATTTTTATATTTTATTTTATTTTATTTGGGGGAGAAATGTTCTTATTTTATCCCTTTCAATAACTGCACCCCAAATGAATCCAAAGCAGTCTGGCAAAGCAACAAGAGAGTCACAGAAAAGAACTGCCAACTGCATCACTCTTCAAGTATGAAAGTCCCCCCACCATCTCAATTATGGGTCTTATAAATGTTACAGAAATAAAAAGTAAAGTCCAAAAAAAAAAAAAATGAAATGAAATGAAATGAAATGATATTGACTTTAAAAGGAAGACAATTTTATCACAGCTAAATCTGTGACCGGGGGTAAGGCTCTTAATGTATCCCCCCCTTGTTCTGCAAATAAAATTAAAAGTGCAATCTGGCAGTTTGAAGACTTGTCTGCTTCGTCATTTATATTAACAGGGTTTTTTTAAAACACATTTTTTCAATACTTTTTTCTGTACTCCAAGGGGAGTCTTTGATAATATTTTCTGGGTATGTCATTGATGTGAATATGAAATAAACTCATGCCATTAAGATGTTAAGGACACATATAGGATCTCTGAGTGCAGTCTGGCAGCTCTGTTCCCTATTTGTATTCCAATGGCACCATCACTCCTTATCCCCTCTCACTGCCATTTACCAGCAGCCAGAGCCAAATGGAGACTTCCCTTTCTTAATACTAATTAATATGTTATAATGGTGTTACTCATCCTCACCCCTCCGTGGACAAATACCTTTGGTGTCTAGAAGTCCCCATGTCTGAACTTTAATCCAGAGGAGTTATCCAAGGGGCTGAACCTATTTGGGAGATATGGAGCCAACTCACCATCCCAGTGACTTGAGGACCACCAGCCTCCACTTCCTTGAATACCCTCTAATATGAATGGATCTAATTAGCTCCCTTTTCAAGCCCTTTCAGAGCTAGCCAGGATCATCACCAGGTGGAAAATGGATTCTCAAAGATTAATCTTGTGTCACAAAAAGTACCTGATTTCCTCTCTCTTATCTCTGCCACCAATCAGTCCTACCTTAGTTCTTGTTTTAGGAGAAAAGAAAAGAAAAAGAGAAATCCCTCCTTTGGTCCACTTGCTCCACACCATGCTGACTTTTATAATTGATTTTTACTATGCAAAAAATCATATTAACAAGGAGAAAGAAAGGAATCTAGAATACGCAAAGAGAGAGGAAAGACAGATGCACAATAGTGAACAATCTTTATCTCCAAGAGATCTTGTCACCAACAGTCCTGTATAGGTCTTACAGTTTCTCTGTAATGTGGTTGTTGTTTTTTTCAACAGAACCACTAAATGTGCCCTCCTTCCACAGCCATTAAAATGGTTCAAATGGCAACTGAGATTTGATTTATTGGTAAGAGTGGAGGAGAGGGAAGAAGAAAATAAATTCCTGGTCTTGAAAAATGCTCCAACCAACTCCTTTAAAGATATGAGAAGGTCAGACGGAAAATGCGGCCATCCATTACACTTCTCACCTCAGTCCTCTCCTCTATCCATCCCCAAACCTACTCTTTTTTACTTTCTTCCTAGTAAAGAGGAGGAGTGAGAAAACAATGGAGGAACAAGAAAGGAGATGAGAAAAGGATACTTACCATTAGTACATCGCCACAAAACCACAAGGCAGGCTTTCTGGCAGAACACAGTTTCCTCATCCTCATTGCTATATTGCCTCTGGGCAAGGCATCTCCAATCTGTTATCAAGTCTAGGTGGAGCTCCTTCTGTTGATCCCTGAGGGCCTTATCAGCACTAAGCTAAATTTTCTTGCATGTGATGCTTCAAGGGCATTGCTTATCAGCAAGAGATGAATTAAAAGTGGGGAACCAGTCAGTCTGGCTAGGACTGATGGGAACTGGAGTTCAACAACCACTGAAGAGACCACACATTCCCCAGCCTTGGTCAACAGTGGGCAACTGTGACTCTTCAGCTGTTTTCCTGAAAGATTTCAGGAAGAATTCAGCTTGTAATTAAGTTTTAGCTCACCTTCTACACCGTTTGACACATTTAAAAATATTTTTATATAACACAACAAGTGGACTTGTGATAATAGAACATTGCCTCCCCCAACCTGGTGCAATTACTAACCCTTTATGTGGAGTATGCTCTGAAGATGCAGTGTGTATGAGAAATGAAGCATATATCAATGAATGCGGACTTTAATCCTTTGACCCTTGCTGAGTCTTGATCCAAATCATTTTCAATTCATTAATGCCCAAGAATTAATTAATGCCCAACAAAAATGGACCACTTTTTAGCAACCAAAATTACAAGCACGTGTGTACGAGAGACCATGTGGTGTAGTAGGGTCAGACTAGGACTGTGGAGACTAGGGTACAAATCCCCCTTTAGCCGGGATCTTGGGCAAGCACATACTCTCAGCCCAGAGGAAGGTGATGAAAAACTTTCTCTGAACAAATCTTACCAAGAAAACCTCATTGTTGCCATAGAGTTGCCATAAGTCAGAAGCAATTTGAAAGCACACAACAACAACAAAGGGTGCAAGCAGGAATTTTTTCAGGGAGAGACCATTCACAATGGTAAGCAAAGGTTGCATGCAATGGTGTGTATTGCAACAACACACTTGTGCAGTTCATTTGGCACAAGTATGTTCCCACAGTCATTGTGATCCTTAGCATCACATTCAATGACATTTAGGGGCTTCCAAACAGTGAATGACAAACCTCAGCACTTGGTATTTGACAGCAATAATGCAAAACCCAAGGGGCATCATGATCTTTAACAAAAGTTTATGTGAGTGAAGGATTAAAAAAAAAGATTGGTGGGCGGGAAACCCAAATGAAAGAAGTCAGCTGTTAAGAATGTGTTGTGTGCCTTCAATATATTTCCAACTTATGGTGACCCTTAGGCAAACCTACCATAGGATTTTCTGGGCTGAGAGTGTGTGACTTGCTCAAGGTCACCCAGTCGGTTTCCATGGCTGAGCAGGGAATTGAACCCTGATCTCCAGAGCCATAGTCCAATGCTCCAAAGCCACTGCTCTAGCTCTTTCAATGGTTCTACTGTAGTTTTATTTTTAAATTTAATTTATATTTCACTTTTCTCCCAAATGACACTCATAATAGCTTAAACTGTAGATTAAAACAGAACACTAAAACCATTTTGGAGTACAACCCCCTCCCAAAAAAAAAACTTTAAAAGCATTAAACCATCAATACAATTAATTTAAAAACAATTAAAACATTGAAATACATATTAGATACTAAAAACAGCACACCTAAGAGTTTATCACATGGGAGGAATTTTTCTCAATTGCGAATGGAGCCAATTTGCAATTACATTAATTCGCTAGTTTAGTGAATTTATGTGAAATCTGATTGCATTCGGAATGCATTCAGAATGACTTCCCATTGCCCGAAAATGACCCCCCCATTAACCAAATTGCATGAGATACTCTAATACGCAATAACATGAAACCCCATGGTTGCGTTAAGATTGTCATTGCATTATACCCCCAAATTCCGTCGTATGATAAAGTCCCTAGTTGAATGTTCCTTCAACTGACAGGGATCAAGGCCATAGTACTCATTAATCTTAAAAGGCATTTTCGATGCTGAAACCATAGATAATTTCAGTGATAATTTTTCTGTAGTTGTATCTCAGTGGATGTGCTGGAAGAAAATGTGGAGGTGAAAAACTTATGGGGTTTAGGGAGATGCATAACAAGAAATGGAAAACACAATAACGTTATAAAATCAGTCTCAGCTTTTCTTTTTTACATGTAGTTATTCATTTATTTATGTTTACATGAACAATCTAATTTACAATCTAAGTAGTATACATTCAGAAAATAAAGACAGAAAGAAGAAAAGGTGAGAAAAGAAAAAGAGAAAAAAATGGTAGAAAAAAAAAGTACTTACAATTAATGTGCAATAGGACTCTGAGCTCCTCATCATGACGGTAATGAAAGAAAAATAAAATAGAAAAAAGGAATAAAAAGATATTGGTCCAAAACACACTGCAGAAATAATCCAGATCACTTTAACTGCCCGGGCTCAATGCTAGAGAATTTAGGGAAACAAAGTTTTGTGAGATATTTAGCCTCCTCTGTCAGAGAGCTCAGGTGCCACAATAAATTACAATTACCATGATTCCCTAGCTCTGAGCCAGGACAGTTAAAATGATCTCAAACTGAATTTTTTTCTGTATTGTGTTTTGGACCATTATTCTACCATTACAGATCCAGCTCAATAATTCTACTAAAATTACTAAAAACTGTAGCCACAGATTATTACATTGCTACATTTCTTATTGCTCAAAAAATCCACAAAAGTTTCCAGCCTAATCTTTTAAAATCCATATTAATTTGGCCATTCGGGCTAACTCTGCAATCCTAACAATCCATTCTTCCATTGTTGGTGTCTCAGTCCATTTCCAGCTTTGACCAAACAATATTCTTGCTGCCATTGTCATATATCAAAGAAGTAATCCATATTTACCCTCTGGTTCTTTATGCATAATACCCAAGAATCCTCAGTTTTTCTTGAAAAAGAGGTATTGGGTGACTACCTTCTTCATGGCTGTAGTGATCTCCTTGTTCCTGAGGGTATAAATGATGGGATTCAAGAGAGGAAAGATGATGGTGTGGAAGACAGAGACCACCTTGTCGGGGGCATATTCATCAAAGGGTCGGGCATAGATGTAGATGGCAGGACCAAACATGAAAATTACAATGGTGATGTGTGAATAACAAGTGGAAAGAGCCTTGCTAACTGAGTCACCAGTGTTCTTCTTCAGCATGGTGACCAAGAAGGCATACGAGACCAAAAGGGCCATGAAACAGACCACAGAGATGAGGCCACTGCTAAAGATCATCACCATCTCCTCAGCAAAGGTGTTGGCACAGGTGATCCTCAACACCTGGGTAATATCGCAAAAGTAGTTGTCCAGTTCATTGGGTCCACAGAAAGGGAGACGGAGGATCAGCACCACTTGGATGAGGGAGTGGACAAAGCCCCCAGCCCAAGCAGCTATCACCAGAATGATGCACAGGCGCCGGCTCATCAAGCTGGTGTAGTGCAAGGGCCGGCATATGGCAACATAGCGGTCATAGGCCATGATGGTGAGTAGGAACATCTCAGAGGCACCCACAAAATGGAGGAAGAAGAGCTGGGCTATGCAGCCGCCAAAGGAAATTATCTTGCGTTCTGCAAAGAAGTCCACCAGCATCTTGGGGGCAGTGATGGAGGAATACCAGATGTCTAAGAAAGCCAAGTTGGCTAACAAGAAATACATGGGTGAGCTGAGATGAGGATCACCTCGGATGGTGATGATGATCAAAATGTTGCTTGGAAGGACGATCAGGTAGAAAGTGAGGAAGAGGGCAAAGAGGAAAAGTTGGATTCCACGTTCATGGGACAATCCTGTCAAGATAAACTCGGTCACTCTGGTGCTGTTCCTCACACCATCGGAGGTTTTGGGTGGTGACTCTACCAATATAACTTCAGCTGCTCCAGTGACACTATCCATCATTTGAGTGAGACTGAAGGGATCATGACCTGAATAGCAAAAAGAGAATGGAAGGCAGAGAGAAAGAGGAAATGTCAGGAGAAAGACAAAGGAAAAAGGAATCAGTCACCACTGCTATTGGATTAACATTGGATGAAGGGATGGATATAAATGGGACTAAAATGATATATCTGTGCATCCATCTATTCAGCCAGTTTCTCAGATACTAACAGGGAAACAAGATGCAGAACCATGAGGAGGCAAAAGGGAAGCATAAGTAAAAACAAAATAAAAAGGATAAATTTCTAACCTAATTTGTTGCACTCATCTGAATGATTTGCATCTTCCCAATTCTAGACACTATAGCCTCATTCTCATTTGTAGCTGCAACTAGAATAGATCCATAGAACCATGTATTCAAAACTGCATCAATACATATGTAAACTCTACTAATTCACTAGGCATATTTTAGTTGGGGCTACCAGTAGGGCTCAGATCAATGGCTAGTGCAGATAATCTAGTTAAAGCTTCATCTTGGTGACTTCATCTCACTGTCAACTCAATGTCAGGCAGGTGTAAATCCCATAGCAGCTACTTGGAATTTGTGTTGTTGTCTGCACTCCCTGGCTCTTGTGTGCTTCTTGTTCATGTATTTATTTGGATTCCTGACCTTGACCTCCAGAATGGCTTCAATTTTACATCTTTTGTCTTTTCCTGGTGGCTCTCGTTAATCTGACTACTGATTTCTTGTGGCAGATTTTTGGAATGGCTGAAACTGCACTACTGCAACTCCCTTCAATGTCAGTGAGCTCCCTGTTTATGACCTGGACTGGTTTGACTCACCTGTAAATGCTTCTCTCTGCTATAGCCTGTCTCTCCTGCAACTCATTGCTATTGGGTGCAGGACACAACATAGCATGGATGCTGTTAAAGTACAAAATCTCTTGTACATTAGAAAAAATGTGTTTCACAATGGAGTTATGGTGCCTTAAGGATTTCATGGAGTAACCATGCAACAAGGTATCCAGATGGTTTTCATGGCTTTGATTACCTTTTCCTCTATCTTTTGTAGAAGGACCATCACTCAATAATATCAAGAACTGGAAAAGACTACAAGGGACATCCAGTCCAATCCCCTGCCATGGAAGAATATACAATCAAATCACCCTGACTGATGGCCATCCAGCATCTGTTTAAAACCCCACAAAGCAACAGACTCCACCACTATCCAAGACAGCTTGTTCCATCATTGAACAGCTCATGTGGAAGGTCCTAAATTAATATCTGACATCTCCATTAAAAAAAGAATCAGGTAGAAACTGATCTGAAAAATCATTCAATCTGGAGGGTGCTGGTGAACTCCAGTTACTCACAAGATGTAGATGTACAAATAGTCTGACTGGTTTTAAATCTACCTCCTGTGTTCATTGATCCATTAAAGACCAAGACAGATACACTAAGGTTCTAGACTCACCTTCCCCAACCTAGTGGTCGCCAGATGTTTTGGACTGAAACTCCAATCATTCTCATGGCCATGCTCCTCATTTAGGATTCACTCAATACCTCAGCAAAATGATTGAGACATTTGCTCATACTTTCATCTTTTCTTAACCCTCTCATATACATGGCAACATTCTTCATCTCAGTCCCCCTATCACCAACATTTGTTCCTATAAATTATTCTTACTTTACTAGAATCATAGAATCTTGGAGATGGAAGGGTGGCATGTAGAAATACACAACTACAGCACTCCTGAACAATGTCCAACCAAACTCTGTTTAAAGATGTCCAAAGATGGAAAGTCCACCACCCTACGAGGCAGTTTATGCCAATGTTGAACTGCTCTTACAGTAAAGAAGTTCTTCTAATGGTTAGGTGGAATCTATTTCCTTGTCATTTGAACCCATTGGTTCATATTCTAGCCACTACAGCATAAAAAGACAAGTTTGCTCCATCCTCTATATGACATCACTTCAGATATTTAAAGATAGCTATCAAGCCACTTCTGTCTCCTTTTCTCCAGGCTAAACATGCTCAGTTCCCTAAGCTATTCCTCATAAAGATTGATTTCCAGACCTTTTATCTCATACTAACACAATACTTACTCTTTTATTGTTGTTATATGCCATCAGGTTGACTCTAGCTTCTGGCAACTCTGTCGTAGGATTTTCTTGGCCAGATTCATCTAGAGGTGGTTTACCATTACAGTCCTCTAAAGTTGAGAGAGCATGACTTATTCAATGTCCCTGAATGACATTCTATGCCTGTGTAGAGATTTGAACCCTGGTCTTCTGATGACCTAGTCCAATACTCAAACCACATTGTTACTCATACCTGTTTTCAATTTCCTCCTTCTTCAGTCAAAATTACCACCACTGCGGTACAAAAGAGCTTGAAGGAAAACTTAAAAGATAGAACAGACACCATAGGGTTTCCTTTGCATCGTGCTGTGGATTCCCGATGGCTGAGTGGTATTTCTGATAGTTTATAGAACGCATACTATCTCTTGTAAAAGGAAATACCATAAAATAAAGGGTATCCTGCAAACTTTTATTTTTAGTGGGGCAGAAGATACAGGCCCTGTCTGCATAAGTTAAATAAACTGGTTCCCCCCCCCCCCCCATCTTCTTGGTAGGGAGACTGAATCCCAAAGTCTGGCACAAACAGTGCAGATGATGTCCAGGCCATTCTGTGCCAAGTCTGGGATATAACACATTGAAAAAACAGCCTTAACAGTTGCTGAAGAGCTTCCTGGAAGATTCCAAACCCTCTGTTCTGATGCCAAGCAGTTGTTCACACGGGTCTCCTTCGTGCCACCCAGTGTGGCTGCTGCTGCAGGTCACTTTCCTCCAAGGTCAAAACAAAGCACCTAACCATGTGTTCAAGACGAGATGCCTCATTCTGACCTCAGAAATGAGTGATTTTCCAAAACTGCAGCTGTGCTGGGCAGCACAATAGTATGCCTATGGGAACAGCTGCCTGGCATCAGACTAGATGGTTAAGTTAATGAAAGGAGGTTGAGGCAGCTCTGGCACTAAGATATTCTGGCCTGCCCCTGGAGTAACCTGGCCAGTGCAGACAAGACCTCAGTCCCAAAACCAACTCTACAAGAGAGTAACAAAACTTACACTGTAACCTACCAGATACAAAGAGAGGAAGGGAAGTCAGGTCTTCCCACCACCACTGAACCTGTCCCTTTTGGCAGACCAACATCTTCTCAGCAACATATAGCTATCTCTATGAAATGTCAGTAGCTAAATGGAAGTCCTTGAATCAAGTGGGGCCCCAAGAGATCAACAGAGGCAACAACGTGCTGTGCCTCTTGCAAGGGGAATAATTAAAAGTAAGACTCGGGTTTTCCCAATGGAGGATGCAGAAGAAAAAACCTCCAGACATTCCCCAGGCAGATATGAATATTACAGTGGGAGATGGAGAAGGCAAAGGGCCTGCAATCAGGATGATGTTAGTGATGTGTATTTGCAGTGCGTGCATCCAGTTTCCCATTAGAACTATTCTACAGCTTGACCATGATAATCTGAATACCAACATTCTCTGGTGTGAACAAGATCCGATGTGGCATAGTGGTTTGAGTATTGGACTACAAATCTGGGAGCCTAGAATTTGAATTTCTAAGGAAACTCAGGGATGACCTTGGGCAAGTCACACTCCCTCAGCCTCAGAGAAAGGCAGTGATATACCTTCTCTGCAGAAATCACACCAAGAAAACCTTAGGGTTGCATAAGTCAGAAATGACTTGAAGGTATTCCGTGAATGAATGTTGTGTGAACTTACTTTTACCTATTCACCTGAGATCACAACGACCCTTTGAGGAGAGGCTTAAAGGCCCACAAAACATTGGGGCTTTCTAGATTGGCAGGAAAGTGTGACATGAAGTTGCCTTTTCCTTAATGCTTAGCAGCTGCACCACAGACTTTAGATGGAGCTGCGCTGTTCTGCAGTTTTTAAAAAAGAAGCTGGGAAAACCAGCACCTTTTTAAAGGCGCTTCTTCTCCCCTAAAACGCAAAAAAAAGCATTTTCATGGCACACTTTCCCTTTTTCTCATCTAAAGGCTAGAGTTTCATGCAGCCATGAACACACTTCTTTTTGCCAATCTAGAAAGCCCCATTGTCTGTATTTTCTTCTTCAAGCATCAAAATACAATAAATACAATATAATGACATAGAGAAGAATACTCAGAACTCAGATTTTTTGTCAGGAATTGTTGTTGTTGTTGTTAGTTAGTTAGTTAACCACCCTTGAGTCGATCTTGACTCATGGCAACCCTATGGATGAGACATCTCCAAGACCCCCTATCTTGCACTACACTTCCCAGTTTCTGCAAATTCATTCTCATGACCTTCCTAATTGAGTCCATCCATCTAAAATGTGGTTTTCCTCTCTTCCACATTCTTTCCACTTTTCACAACATTATTGTCTTTTCTAATGAGTTGTGTCATCTCATGATGTGACCAAAGTATGACAGCCTCAGTTTAGTCATCTTTGGCTCCAGAGCTGCCCTCCCCATTCTTAGTCTTCTTTTGATTGTTTGACTGCAGTCCCCTTTCTGATCTATGCTAGGATAACTCTTTTATTTTTTTAAAAAAGTTGTGATTTGCTGATATTTATTTGTAGCTTATTTATTATCATCTTTTCAAATTAAATCACATTAATTCATGGGATGAGGGTTGACTCTGTGCCTGTTCTCATGACCTCCATGAAAACATCTGTGACATAAGCTGTATTCTATTCTATTCTTTAGGGGTTAGTTCAACATCACAGCAAAATCTAGCATCAAGCTTTTATTTTCATATTTAGGAGCAACACACATAACACCAAAATTATTGTACTGACTCCTTTGTCCTTTGTCCCCAGTGATGATTATTTCAGTCGATACACTGCCCATTCCCATCAGAGCTTGGGTCAGTAATTGTGTACATAAGAAACACAGTTAAATTCACACATTACAAAAAAAATCTAAAAGTACAATCATAAATGCACAGAATGTGCATTTAAAATTAGAAATTAAACATTGTGTAAAAGATAGAAAAAGTGATACCACCCTGAGCTTTCAGAAAATAAACAGCAGAGTCAAGCCTGTTAAGTACTTAAAATGGGAGATTACCAAGAAGGAATTTCAAGGCAAGTCTTCAGGCATGACTAAGAGAGATTCCTGTCTGTAACTGTAGAGGTACTGCTAGTCAGACAATGGATCTGACTCAGTATAAAGCAACTTAGTGTAAAGCAGCCTCCTGTTTCCCCAGCTTCCTAATCAAAGCAATATAAAGAACAAATCCTATTGGTAATCTCAATTAGATTAGATCTACTGAACCAATGTGTTTTATGTGTTGACACACCATTCATTCCTTGAATCGATGCATTTACTCTAGTTGACATTAACAAAGGGAATTCAGGCCATGGTGAACATTTGCTTATCCTTAATAATAATAATAATAATAATAATAATTATTATTATTATTTCTATTTCCCACCTCTCCCAATGGATCGAGGCGGGATTTCAAAAGCTTGTACAGATGTATATGTTTGTAATAGTTCCTGAAAGACATACGTAAAATTAGCTTTCTGACAGGAAGAGTTCCAAGGAAGGAAGGAAGGAACAAAGGCAGGCAGGCAGGCAGGCAGGGACAGAGGGGAAATGCAGCATCAACATTTTCCTCATTTGTCATTGGCACATCAAGTGCTTGGTTGAAGAAGAAACTAGAAACATAATGAACAGGAGTCAGTTGTCCTATCTGATATCAGGGAGTTAATTTTGGCTTCTTTCTCAGGAGCTTGACCAAGGCCATTTTGAAATCATTGTTCCTCAGGGTGTAAATGAAAGGGTTGAGGACAGGAGTGATGACTGTGTAGAGAACAGAGACAGCTTTGTCCATGGGAAAGGTGCGGAAAGGACGGAGGTAAATATAAACGCAAGGTCCAAAAATTAAGGTTACCACAGTAATGTGGGAAACGCATGTGGAAATAGCCTTGCTCCACCCTGCTGTTGCAGATTCTGCTCTGAGTTTGGCCAGGAGAATGGAGTAGGACGCGAGTAGCACAATAAAACACATCAAAGTCACCAGGCCACTGTTGGACACCATGAGTAGTTCTACCACAAATGTATTAGTGCAAGAAAGTTTGACTACTTGGGGAACATCACAATAGAAATTATCCAGCTTGTTGGGTCCACAGAAGGGCAACTGGATGATGATGCCCACTTGTACAATAGAATGTATAAAGCCACCAACCCAGGAAGCACACAGCAGCCCAACACATAAAGTTCCATTCATTATAGCCATATAGCGTAAAGGATAGAAGATAGCAATATAGCGGTCATAAGCCATGATGGTGAGAAGAAAGATCTTGATGCCACCAATGAAGTGGAAGAAGAAGATCTGAGACATGCAGCCTCCATAAGTGATGGTGTTGGTCCTCAATAGGAAGCCAAGCAACATTTTGGGGGCAGTGATGGAGGAGTAGCAGAAATCCAAAAATGAGAGGTTTCCCAAGAGGAAGTACATGGGGGTGTGGAGGAGAGGTTCATAAGCCACAATGCCAACAATC
This sequence comes from Urosaurus nigricauda, assembly GCA_034509955.1. Lineage (NCBI taxonomy): Eukaryota > Metazoa > Chordata > Lepidosauria > Squamata > Phrynosomatidae > Urosaurus > Urosaurus nigricauda. The sequence continues at coordinate 8,335,974 of JAOEGL010000006.1, forward strand.
AAGAGGTTGCCAAACACAGTTGCCCCATAGACTGCCAAGAAGATTGCAAAGAGGAAGAGCTTCATTTCTAGATTAGTGGCCAGTCCACCAAATATGAACTCACTCACTGTGGAGTTGTTTTCCTCTTCCATACAGCTGAGCCAGACCTCACTGGTACACACTGCAAGAATAGAAATCAGTAAAATCCATGGCAGAAGGCAGAGACCTGAATCCTATTGTTCACCCCAATCAAAGTAGATCCACTTTTATTAATAGGATTAAGGCGCCATGTCTGATCATGGAAGCAAAGCAGAGTCAGCCTTCGTTAGTCCTTGGATGGGAGATGGCCAATGAACCACCCCTTTGCCTGAGAAAACCCTATGAAATTCATGAGATTGTCATAGGTTGACAGGTGACTGAAGGTGCATACAAACACACTTATGTGTTTACTCACCATTCAACAATTGCTTCAGTGGGTCAATTCTAGTTGGAATTGATCAATAGGATTCAAGCCAAAGACATTTTCATTTCCCTAGAAGTAATGGCATGGCCAGTTTGGTTACCGCACCTGGTTGTAACTTGATACGTTAGGTGGAGGTCAACGAGAATCACTTGTTGTGGGTTGGGTGCAGTTTATGAGATTGCCAGTTGCTCACAAATGAGTAGTAGAACTGCAGTCTGGAAATAAAGAAATGAACAAATAAATAAATAAGCCTGCTCAGTTGAGTCATTTTGGCTTCTAGGGAGAGTTCACACTTGATTTGTTCTTGGACCTGTTTCTTTATTTCCTGTTCCTTTAGTGACCTATTGTGTTGTCTGGTTGCTCCTCATTGTTTGCCATTCCTTCTTTTAAAAATAAAATAAAAATAACATACCTTGAGATCAACGGTGGTGGCTCACCTTCAGTTTAGAGATTGACAGTAGAAGGCACTGATTTGGAGTGTGGTGGAGTCTCTTTCTTTGGAAGTTTTTAAACAGAGGCTGGGTTGCCATCTGTCAGGAGTGCTTTGATTATGTATTCCTGCACCGTAAGGGGATGGATAGTATGGCCCTTGAGGTCTCTTTCAACTTTTTGATTCTATGATTTTATGTCCTTAAGACAGTGCATCTGCTAGAGGTTTTAGTTCTGTACCTTTACATTAAACTATGGATGCAATTCACAGTTGCACTGACCTGAGAGCTATCCACCACTTCAGCTAGGAATTCATTGGAGAATAGCATCAAACTTTTAAAAACACCAATTTAAACTAACTTTTAAAAGTAACTAGAAAGCATTACTCACTGCACTAGCAGGCTAACTTTGCTCCCACTCCTTCCATTAGTTTTGACATATAACTTCATTGTGCTCTTCTGGCAAAAAAAGTCAGTTTATTACATTTTCATTTCCCTAGATGTCATCTTGATTGTAATTCAGTAAGATTGGTGGAAACTGGTAAAATAATGTCATGAGTTGTATAAAGCCTCCCTGCATTCCACTTTTGGGAAAAAGGTGGGATATCATCATCATCATCATCATCATCATCATCATCATCATCATCATCATCATTCCAAGTAGCCTATCAGTGTTCAAGTAAGCAGTACAAGAGTATGGAAAGTTATTTAGTTACTTAGATCTAATCTGCACTGAAGAATTAATGCAGTTTGATATCACTTTAACTGCCATGGCTCAATGCTATGAAATTCTGGGATTTGTAGTTTGTTGTGCCATCAGAGCTTTCTGACAGAGAAGACTATCTCACAAAACTACAAGTCCCAGAACTGCATAGCATTGAGCCACAGTGGTTAAAGCAGTGTCAACCTGATTTATTTCCACAGTGCAGATTATTAGAATATTGACAGTTAGTTATAAAAGCAATATACTGTAATCCTATTACTTTTGTTTGAATAGTAATTCATTGCTGGTGCTTGCTGCAGTGACTGAAAAGTAATATGACATCACTCTTTATGCTTTTTATTACTGTTTCGGGATTTTCTATTCCTTGAACTACCTGTTATGTTCCCTGTTGCTTCTCATTGTTTTCCATTCCTTCTTTTAAAAAGAAAGAAAAATAAACAGATTAAGTTCAAGTGCTGAACTCCAAAATAGGATCCTTTAGACTAAAACCAGGAGCAGATTAATTCACATGGGAGATGCCTGCTATCACTGTTTAGGGTTGATCAGAGAATGACATATGATGTTACAATCCCTATAAAAATGCCTCCAAAATGCCTTTAAATGATGTTGTAAATTAATTTTTAAAACTAACTAGAAGACATTACTCACTGTAGGCTAACTTTGCTCTCGTTCTTTTCATTAATTTTGACACATAACTTCACTATACACTTCTGACGAAGAAAGGTAACTTGTTACAAGCATCTCCTCTGATCACAACCATAATTTTTGTATAGCAATTGCTTCATATAGCTGATACATAGATGGATAGATAGCTAAACAGTCAGACAAATTTTAAATAGGCCTAGTTGTTAGTGCTGCATGGTTTCCCCCCTTACCTTGTAATGTTTGACACATGGTGCCGGTGCTTCCTGTTCAGAGAAACCCATTCATTTACTAAAGGAATAGACTGACGTCAATCTTGTGCTATACAACACATTCTTCTTGTAGAATGAACTGGACTAATTGTGAGCCACCAATATATTCTAAATTTACAAAATGAGAGTGGATTATGGATTGTTCTTTTAATACTGTTGAGCTGCTCTGAATCCCAGTTCTGGGAAAACAGAAGGATACAAATAAATATAATAAAATAATAACACACTTGGATTTCCTTCGATATTTGAAGCATCACTCTTAAATAGTCTTGAGTGAATAGGCATTCTTGCTAATCCGCCAACATCCAGAATACTTTACTAGCTTTCTAGGAATCTGCAGGCTCACCAGAAATGGAGCAGTAGTCCATCGGCAGACGATTATCATTTGTCCATTCTTGCTCTAACTTTATTTCTTTGGTTTGTCTCCAGTCAAACTTGCACAGAGGAATGTGGAGCAGTTGCTTCTTTGGTTCTTGACAAAGAGAGCTCTACCAGGAGTATGGAGCTCAAGGTGTGGAGATATATTGATTCTGAAGTGAAAAGGAACAGATGCAAGTAGAACAGATCAAAAGTTCATGAGAGTCTAGTAATACAGTGTCCTCAAGATTGGTTCCAAAGGGGGTTGTTAATATGTAAGTGCACACTGTTCATTTGTAGCCAAGAAATGGAACCAACTTCCTCCAAGTTCTCCTCAGGAGGATCCAGAGGGAGGCAAAGAGAGCATGAAAAATAGACAAGAAGACAAGATTTTAATTAAAGCAAGCCAGCCCATTTATGGTATACTCATTTAACTGAGTTTAAAAAATTGAGTCTCAAGCAGAGAACTTTGGGAACTATAGTCTTAAGAAGGGAGAAGAGAAGCATTAACTCCACGTTCTTTATGAAACCCCAGAACACCTGGGGGGGTTTTTGCAGAAGCTGCTTGCCAAATTTGCTCCAAGAAATATTGTTGTCTGAGACTTCACAGTAAATTTCTCGTTTATGGGGCCAGCAACAATAATGTCCAAACTGGGTTATTGTGGCACCTAAGAAATGAAATCCCACAATTGCCTCTCTCTGGCAGTAAAAATTAGTAATACATTAAATGACAAACAATTCACTCTTATGACACCCCAAACTGCTGTCTTGAGGTCCTCAGAAATGAGAATCCACAAATAACTGTTGTAGAACATTCCATTCTGGACACCCTAAGTGGATAGAAAATTCTATGTGATGTCATGTTTGGCCCCTTTCACACTGGCGCTTTTGCCCTGGGTAGATCTGGGCAGATTTGGTAATCGAATACCGAATCGGTCCAGAATGGAAGTTCCCACTACCCTTTACCCCAATCGAATCTTCCCAGTGCAATTTACCCTGCTTGATGTTCAAACTAAAAAGTAGTGATTTAAGATGGAGCCTCCTTATCATTCATTGTTGTCAATCAAATGATTTGCCTAGTCACTTCCACTGTTGTCAATGCTGACATGTCATGTATCTGCTGCAGCCATTCGTCAACAGCATGGGTGCTTCCCTCCTCCTTTTTTTTTTTTTTTTTTTTAAAATCTAGTGGCAATGTTCACATATTCTATCAATTTGTCAATAATAATAAATGCTGGCCCCGGTGGCATCCCAGCAAAAAGTGTAGGAAAACTTGTATTTTGGCTGCAGTTGTGGTAGCAAGTGAAAGGGAAATATATGCAGCACAACCATTCACGTATTCTATTAATTTGCCTAATTAAAAAAAATGCTGGCCCCAGAGACATCAGAGCAAAAAAAATGAAATTTTTTATTTTGGCTGCAGTCGTAGGAGCAAGTGAAAGGGAAAAATGTTAGCACAAGCATTCACATACTCCATCAAAGAATTAAAATTTAAAAAGCCACTTGCAAAGGGACCATTGCGAGAGGGGAGGCATGTTGCACCCACTGCCCACCCTCTGACCTTTATCCCTCCCCCTAAATGACCTGATCATGACCAGGACAAGTTTCCATTTGCCAGCACCATGGAAGAACCAAGTTTTCCAAAAAGAAATGGGAAAAACCCCGATATAGGAAAACCCGCACTGAGGGGGGATTTGCCCCAGTTCGTGTGTGCAAAACCCCAATCTGTGTGTGCAAAATCTGGCACCAGTGGGAACTGCCCACTTATAATCCGGTTTGAAATTTGGTTTATACTGTAGTGTGAATGACCCCTTTGTTCACCTCAATGGTGGCATGATGTGCATGTGACTGTGTTGGTGTGGCCAAATGCATGTACTGCCATTGGGAAGAATGGGCTGGGGTTATCCAAGGATGCTCTAATCTAGAGATGGCAAGCCCATGGAAGGAAAGACCTGACCTTAATATAGTTTTACAAATACTGTTGGCTGTTTTGCATGTAATTGTCATTGCTCTTTGTGTTCTGTCAGTGTTATTCTGTTGCTCTGTTATTTGGGATAAGAGCAGTTTGACAGTGAAATGAGCTGCCTCAAAGAGTAGTGGAGTCTCCTTTGGACATTTTTAAACAGAGGCTGGAAGGCCATCTGCTGGGAGTGCTTTGATTGCGTATTCCTGCATGACAGAAGTGGGTTGTACTAGATGGCCTTGGTGTTTCTTCAAACACTATAATTCTATGGCCCCATCTAATGTCAGAGACCAACCATAGCTGAAAGAAAACAGAGTCCCTTGTCATTGATCTAGGGCACAGGTGGAGAACTTTTGTTACTTGGGGTACAGACTAGACCCCCCTTCCCTCCCCAGGGAACTTCTCATGAGCCACATAACCTGCTTCCAAAGAGCCAAAATTTAATGTCACAGCATACTGCTAAATTTCAGTGGAAGGAATTCTTGTTTCAGTAAGTCTCTAAAGGGTTATATTGTATAAAATAAGACTTCAAAATCCTATTAGATGTTAATTACTCCATTTGGGACAGAACTCCAAGCAACACACTCCAGGTTGTTGTCTCCATCTTCTATAAATATTATGAAGGAAAAATCTTAGACTTTAGGAAGCAGAAGCTAAAAAATATCTGATTCAGGAGGACTTATATACAGGAAAACCAATATGATTCCTCTCAATTTGTTTCCAAACAATGAGGAAAGAAATCTGGAGGAATGGACACGTTTGCCATCATATTCTCAATTTTCTTGGTTGGTTCATGGGTAGGTTCATGGTTTTTAGGTTGTTAGGATTTCATGGGATGTGCCTATCCAAGTTGCAAGAACTTCTGAAAGACTTCTGAAAGATCACAACCCTTGTAGTAGGTAGGTTTACCTCATGTTACTTTGAGAACCAGCATTTAAGATATGTTTAAGTTTTCCTTGAATGGTTAAGACAGTGGCACAGATAGTAATGTTAATGGACATTGATGATTCCCACAACCATTTCTTTTGTTTTTATGGGTAGCTGTACAATCCTATCTCTTTCTGGGTGGAAAGAAGTCCCAAGAGTGTTATTTGGGCCTTCCTTCTAGTTAAATGGGTTTAAGCTCATGCTCTGTATTTCTTCACATGGTTAAACTGTGGAAGTCACTGTCACAAGATGTAGATATGGCTTGGATGAACATAAATGTGGATTGGATAAATTCATAGATATGGAGCCATAGATTATTTCTGGTCAGGATAACAGTGTTTCACCTCTAGTACTAGACAGGAATCTGGATGCAACAACAGCAGGTTATGGTGACTTTCTTTGGCATTCTGTGAATCTTCTTGTCCATTGTTTGGAGAAAAACTCAGTGGTTCAACAGGGACACCACAGAAGACATTGTATATAACAACATGTTATTATTATTTTGTTTGTATTTCACAAACCATTGTTTTATGTATGCCCACAACAACCCTGAAAGGTAGATTTGATGAAGATGTGATGCCTGGTCCAAGGTCACCTAGTACGCTTTGTGACTGAGCAGGGATCTGAACCTATGGCTCCCTCTTCCATCTTATGGTGATCCTAAGACAAATCTATCACAGGGTTTTCTTGGCAAGATTTGTTCGGGGGGGGGGGGGGTTGCCATTGCCATCTGAGGTTGAGAGAATGCGACTTGACCAAGGTCATTCAATCGGTTTCTGTGGCAGAGTCAAACTGGGATCTCCAGTGTCCTACTCCAGTACTCAAACTACTATACTACAAATACAAATATTGCTTTTTCTCTTTTACCTCTGGAAGGTTTTTTTTAATGTAACAACTTAGAAACAAACCATAGTCCATAAGCAAATCATAAATGCTTAAAATGTCATAAAATACTTTAGAACATAAATTCCCTATCTGTTATATACAGTGCAAAAATACTTGGCTACCATCAACCTGAAGGTACATGTGTGTGTGTGTCTGTGTGTGCCTTCAAGTTGCCTGTCTATTTATGGCTATCCCATTAATTTCATAGGGTTTTCTTAAGCAAGGAATATTCAGAGATGGTTTTGCCATTTCCTTCCTGTGACATATAGCACACAGCACCTTCCATCCCAGTGCTACTCAGGGCTTAGACTGCTTAGTTTCCAAGATCAGAGAGGATCTGGTACCCTCAGAGTATTTAGGTCTATATATTGTTGTTATATACTTTTTGTTTTAAAATAGATCTCTGAAATAACCTCTAATATGTAGAAAACTAGGTGTTTGTCATTGCTGTGCCAGGGACCATTCAGGTTCTTTCATCCATGTGCCACACAGATATCCATGTACAAAATGCCATGCAGACACACAAGCCTAGAAATGTGCAGTAGATGCACAATTCAGGATCCTGGGCAATCTCATCTTTCATTTATAAACTCTTGAGTTCAAACAACCCTTCTAAGGGTTGTCCTGAAATATTACATGACATTTCCAAAGCCAGGGATAAATATGGTGATTTTTTCCTTTGTAAGGATGAGGGGCCTCTGTCTCCTCTATGATCTTGCCATATCCCTTTCATGATGCCGAAATAAAAGCAAAGAAATACTGCAAATCTGTAGCTAAATGCAAATGCCATTAATCTGACTAAAAAGTTGTAGCTGTTGTTTTGAACACATCTTTTGTTTAAAGTGCATATTGTACTAGATATTATTCTGAATCAGTTTTTTAAAAATGTGTTGATATATAGTAATATGGGATTGGTGTGTCTTGTAGGATCTACTGCAGACAAAAGAAGAAATAGGTTCAAGAACTCTGGACTATAGTCACACTTTTAGGACAGGAAGATTGTGTGGTTAAATGAAATGAAAATTGGTTGGAGGAACATTACCTGTATCTACTTCATTTCTCCCATTAGGACCAAGTCTCACCATGAATGGAACCACCATTTCAGAATTCATTTTATTGGGCTTCCCTTTTTCCTGCACTGTCAAGGCCTACCTTTCTGCTCTCATCTTGGCTTGCTACATCATCATCCTTCTGGGAAACTGCTTAATTCTGGCAACTGTTCTGTCTCAGCCTCAGCTCCAACACTCCCCCATGTTTTTATTCCTTGCCAACCTGAGCTTTGCTGACCTGACCATAAGATCCATAGCAGCTCCTAAACTGGTAACAGATCTGTTTAACTGTGGCCATACTATTTCTTATGGGGGCTGCCAGGCTCAGCTCTTTTTTCTCCATGTTTTTGGAGGTGCAGAGATGCTTCTGCTCACCCTCATGGCTTATGATCGCTATGTGGCCATCTGTTACCCTCTGAGATACACAGCCATCACGAGCTGGCAGCACTGCCTCAAGCTTCTCCTGGTCTGTTGGGCAGGAGGACTCCTTCATTCCACCATTCAGATGGCAATTGTTGTCCACCTATCATTTTGTGGGCCTAATGTTCTAGACAACTTCTACTGTGATGTTCCACAGGTGATCAAGCTGGCCTGTATGGACACCTACATTTTTGAGATCCTCATGGTCGTCAATAGTAGCTTCTTAACTCTTCCATGTTTTTTGATCTTGCTGCTTTCCTATGTTGCAATCCTGGCTACTCTCTACAGTCATTTTGAGAAGGGTGGCAGTGCTGGGAAGGCTCTCTCTACCTGTAGTTCACACTTGATGGTTGTCATCCTCTTCTACGTGCCCTGTATCATTGTGTATGTGAAGCCTTTGTCGACTTCCCACATGAACAAGATGGTTGCTGTGTTTTACCTGGTGGCCACCCCTGCCCTCAATCCCTTCATTTACACACTAAGGAACCAGGAAGTAAAGGAAGCCATGAAGAAACTGAAGCATGAGTGTAAACTTCACTGGTTCATCAAAAGGAGTGTGTGTGAGAAAGAAATTGTGAGAGATCTATAGTTGATAAAATCATAGAGTTGGACGAGACCACAAGCTCCATCCAGATGCCATGCAGGGATCCACAATCAAACCACATTTGACAGATGGCCATCCAGCCTCTTTTTAAAGACCTCCAGAGGAGGAGACTCCACCATTTTCTGAGGCAATGTATTCCACTGTCAAACAGCTCTTACTATCAGGATATAATTCCTAATATTGAGGTAGAATATCTATTCCTGTCTTTTAAATCCATTGTTCCACATCCTGAGCTCTGGAGCAGCAGAAAACAAGTCAACTCGATCCTCAATATGACATCCCTTCAAATATTTAAACATGGATATCATGTCACCCATTCACCTTCTCTTCAGGCTAAACATACCCACTTCCCTAATCTGCCCTTCATAGGGCATGTTTCCAGATGTTCATCAAGTCCATCATCAAAAGGACTTGAAACAAAAGTTGTATTTACCCAAATGCAGCACCACTCATTGTAATATTTCCTTTGTGATGAGGCATGAAGACCCAAGAGGGGGAAAAAACCAGAAAAGTTCAGGAGGGAAACTCATGTGGGCTTTTTAAAGAATTTTCTGAAGGCTTATTTTTTTTTCCAGATTTTAAAAAAATGAAATATGCAATATTTTCTTTTACAATGCTGAATGAAATTTATTCCTCCTACATTATTTCATTTAAAACTGTATAGTAGGAAAACGTGTGTAAGACTGTGTGCAGTAGTGTGATCCAAAGTAATGGTCCATAGATCACTACTGGTACATGAGCTATTGGTTGCCAGCATGTGCCAAGTTTTCAGAAGAGAAGCAATTATACTAATGGGTACAATATCCCTGGCACATTAAATATATATATATATATATTCCCAGTTCTTCAGTATCAGTTAGCCAAAGAAACGTTGGAGTATAGTATCAGGTCATTATAATTCATACAAGTGAGTTCCATTTTCTCATTTCTTTTTATAGTAATGTGTACTTTATGTCTGCTTGATACTATGGAGGACAGGAGAAACACAATATTTTTTCTTTGTTTTCCTAATGTTGATGGTTTCTTCTGCTCTTACTGGTTGTTGTTTTTCGCTTGATTCTCAAAAAATGGCAGAGCCAAAGAGGCTTCCTACAGTTCCAGACCATATAGGTCCATTCTTATATATTTTTTTAAAAAAATAACATTTTTGAAAAAGTAAATAGATTTTGTAATTATTTTCTGAAAAAAGTATACTTTGAACTAACAAATATGATAATATTATGTCCATATAAACATAACATGTATTATATTTCTAAAGATTTACTATCTGTAAAGAGTGCCATAATAGATTTTGCCCATGCTTGCAGCTATTTTGATTTTATTGTAGTTGGTGGATACAAGCTAAAGTAATATATTAGCAGTAGCCTGGTTTGACAGTGGATCTGCTACTGACAGGAGTGGTCTGGATTTCACTATCAACCTTCCCACCTCTGCTAATAGATTTCTTTTCTGTATTATTATTTTCTGCAATTTTTATTTGTTCCAGAACTGCTCTTCAAAGGTCACTGATCATATGTATATCCAGAAAGATTAAGATATTCTGCCACAGGTTTGAAAATCCTGCCATTTCCAACATCAGACTTGTGTCCATTTACCCTCTTACATAGAAACTGTCCTGCTTGTGCGATGTAGAGTACAGAAGGGAAACTTTTAGCTCACGATGAAATAAACCAGTTTTTCTTAAAAGTGTTTCTAAATTCCTTCCTGGAGTTTCCTGGTTAATTTGGAACTTTCATTTTAACTCCAGGGTTGTTTTTTTGTAAGTGTAAAAGAAGAGTGTCTTTTAGAATCTACATGGATATAAAATCTTCATTTAATTTGTACTGACTATTTAATACAGTACATATATTTAATATTAACTGATGCTGATGTTTTTCTACTTTTGCAACAACGGTTTCATGGAATGTTCAAGGTCAATAAGTCCCTAACAAAGTGAGGAAATGTTGGGCAATACTATCAATAGCCAGCATAACCACATTCTTCTGCTACAAAAGATGCATATCCTTGAAAAGAGCATGAATGCCTAATAAATTTATGGTCTAGGTGATGCCCTCCTGTACCAAAAATTCAAGCAAAACCAGAAAAGCAGCTATCCTTCTGCATTAAAAAATAACTTTCAAAGTAGCCTTCTGTAATTTTATAGGAAATTTCATAATTAACTGGGCTGGCACAAATGTGATTATTATGAGCGGATATCTGGAGCTGAAATCTGAATCGACCCTCTTTCATGCACCACCAGTCCTGGTGGCTCTTAGAGGTCTTTGGGTAAGGTAATGACAATGGGGTGACCCTGTTTTTTGCTGCTCCAGAGACTAGAACATGAAACAATGACTTCAAGTTACAAGAAAAGAGATTCCATCTAAACATTAGGCACTTCTTTATTGTAAGAATTTTTTCACAGCAGCATGGACTGTCTTGGCAGGTTGTCTTTAAACAGAGAATGTATGGACATTTCTCAGGGGTGTTTTAGTTGTGAATTCATGTACAGAAGGGGTTTGGACTAGGTGGTCCTTGTGTTCCTTTCCAACTCCAATGTTTTTGCTTCTAAGGTTGCAGGCTCTGTGTCATTTATCCAAAATGCAGGAGGACACTTAGGGTTTTACATATGGTTCTCATATACCTTCAATAGAGGAGTAGATACATCAGATAAATGCAGTTTTGTATCTTCACACAAACCAGACCTCTGAACAGGCCAGCAGACAGCATAATTGGAGGTCATGTTAGCAGGGCCATTCTGGGAATGTGTAGGGTTGATGAGAATGAACATACTTTAAAGAGATCCAATGCATTTCAGCCTTGGTTTCCCACATCCACATCTCAGATTCTATGTGTGACACCATCTTAAAGCTACATACAGAAGACAAGGCCAATAGAGAATTGGAAGGGAAAAGGTTTTCACTCTGTACATATTGGCCCATTTTAGATTGGCAAAAAGAGGTGTGATGAAGGCTGCATGAAAGCCCAGCTTTTAGATGAGAAAAAGGGAAAGTGTGCCATGAAAACGCCATTTTGGCGCTTTAAGGGAGAAGAAGCGCCTTTAAAAAGGAGCTGGATTTCCCTACTCTTTTTTTAGAAAGTGCGCTATAGCGCAAGTGCATCTAACAGCTAAGGTGCAGTTGCGCAGTTAAATGGGGCTCTGTCTCTTTAAATCGCCCATTTAAAAGCAGCGCTCCAGGTGCGGAGCATAATGGATCGTGGGTTGGGAGCATGCGTGGTGTGGAGTTCAGTTCTAATTAAAACGCTCAATGCCCTGCAGGTGTAAAAGCTGGGGTTTAACCACGCAGTTTTTTAAAGCTCCCAAACCCTAGCTCCAACCCTAATCGGAACCCTAGACATGCGCAGTAGGGACTCTGGGATGCCGTTACTGTTATTCTACTGTGGATAACATGTCAATTCATTCACAAAATAAGGGGGTTCATTCATGATGCACCAGTGCAACTCCACAGTTTAAAAAAGGTAGAGAAACCGCAATGATAAACTGCTGAACCTTTAAAAAAAAATTTGTTTGCCAGCTGCGAATTGCGCTATTGTGCAACTGTGCAGTTCCCCTGGCAATTTGACTGTATCCTGTACCTGTGCAATTGTAATTCAAAGATGTGCTGATGTGAAAAGCATCTGTAGTTTAGCCCTGGGATTGCCCCCGCATCAATTCCCATGGTCCTCCATTTTGTTTTGGCTTCCAGGCCCCCAGGTCTTCCCCGCCTGCCTCCGGGAGGAAAAGCAGCTGTTTTGGACAGGAGGCAAGAGGGAAGGGGAAGGCTCTCCCTTTTGCGCCCTGCAAGCTCTCTCTTGCCCTGTTCCTGGCCCCTTGTGCCCCTCAAGGACCCTTTTGCCTTCCTTCCTCCAGGGCCAGGGGCTTCGCAAAGAGAGAAAACTCCCCCCCCCTTTTTTTCCAATTCTCCCCAAAGAGTCCTTCTTCCCTCATTCCTCCTCCTTTGGAGGAGGATGGAGTGGGGCAGCCTGGGGGATGTGGGTCTGTTTAGCTCCCCTGAGGGGCATTGCTCTGGGCCCACAACAAACTCCAACTCCCAGAATTCCATACCTTTGAGCCATAAGGGCTATTTCTCCAGTGTGGATGCAGTAAAAGCCCTGATTTTGCACCGTTTTCCCTCTCTTTTCGCCTCTTCGGAGTCATTGCCTTCAATGGGAGTCCCAGCCAGGTTGGGACCAGAGAGGAGTGAGGCCCTTGCAACCTGGCTGCAGCAAAGCAAAGCTTCCCCAGCTTGGGATTTAAACACAGAGACATTCATAGTCTCTCTCTCTCTCTCTCTCTCTCACACACACACACACACACATACACAGAGAGAGAGAGAGACACCCATTCAGTGACAGCTGACCATAAATAAGGAGCAGGCAGGACGCGGCAGAGTGTCCTCAGTGTCCTCCTCACTGCCTTTTTCTTTCTGGTTGTGGGGCCAGGCAGGTGAGAGAGGCCCTCAGTCAGGGAGCGAGGGAGGCTTGGCTGCTCCCACCTTCCCTGGGGACTCGGGCCCTCCTTCTGGACCTGCAGACCCTGGGCTCGAGGGGGAAGGATGCAGGAGGAGGCAGCCTTGCTTCTCCTTTGCTGCTGCTGCTGCTGCTAAAAAGGTGCCCTGCTCTCCTGGGACCGGGCCAGGGGGGGCAATGTGGAAGCTGAGGGCAGAGTCCTCTGGGTCCTTCCTCCTCCTCCTCCTGCTGCTGCACTGCTGCAAGTCACTCTCTCACCCAAGAGTCACACTCTCTCAGCCAGAGGGAGAAGGAGAAGGAGGAGGAGGAGGAGGAGGAGGAGGAGAGGGACATGGAGCGCCAGCCACTGTCTGCAACTGAGGAGGAGGAGGAGGGAAGGAAGGAGGGAGCGAGGGCCCAGAAAGGAGAAGTGTGGCAATGTGATAAACTCCTGTATGATGTACCTGCGCAATTGTGCAGTTCCCAGCAGGCAATGATAAAGCGCGGCCGTGTTCCTCGCCGCTCATGTAGCTGCTCCGCCTGTGTTTGTAGCGTTTTGACAGCTTGCCATGTAGCTGCTGAGCCACAGAAAAGACCTCAGATAAGTCGTTCCCACACCCCTCAGTCTAAAAGCCCTATACCTTTTAAGTGCACACCTGGAGCTTGCAGTCTAGCAGCTAAGCATTAAGGTAAAAGCGATTTCATGTCACACTTTCCTGCCAATCTAAAAAGCCCCATTATTCTTATTCCAGTTCCAGCCATTACTGAATAAGGACTGGGCAATGTGTGGTACTTCAGATGTAGTTGGATTGCAGCTTCCACTAGCTCAGGTTAGCAATGCCGATGGTGAAGAATTCTGGGAATTCCACTCCAATGACATTTGGAGGGCCACATTTTGTCTAGTCCTTCTATATCTGTTAGGGGAGTAAAACTAGAAAAGAGACTATTGGAAAACCAAGGACCAATCCCTAAGGGTACTTTGTGGGAGGCTAAACTCAGCATTCCAGCATGTCCATAAAGAGTGGTATTTTTGTACAAGGGGTTTTGTCAATCTTCCTTCTTCCCATAAAATCATATGTATCTGTTGATCTGGAAAGCAGGAATGAAATGCTGCCCATCTAGATCTGCATGAACTTGAATGTCCTGGGCAAGTGGAATTGGCCAGAACTTTTCTGAATGATCCCTCCAGCCTGTCACCCCAAGTATTTAATCCATGGCCATCCTCCCCAAGATCTACCATGAAGCAAGATGCTGCTAATCTTCTTACTTCAAGCCTCCTTATGGGAGCATGGGATTGCTGCCCCTCCTCCACCAGTCAGTGAGTATTGATCCACCTGAGGTAGCCAGTGGATTCTTCTAGACAGAAGATTGGGCATTTGAAAGGGTCTCCGGCAGAGCTCCTTAACCTTCTGGCCCTCTGTGTACATTTGGAGTTTGTTAGTCACAAAATAGCTGTCATGAATAGGTGTCCAATCACAATAGTTTTGGAGGTTTGCACACTCTGTTTTCTTGCATACAGAGCAAACATAGAAAACAGAGAGAGCAGGACCGAGGAGGTGGGTAGGGAATAAAACTACTGGGACCCAGACTTCTATAGAGCCCAGACCACTGGGACCCTGGACAGTGAGAAAAAAAGAACCATCAACACATTATGAAATATATTTCAGTATCTCAACAAACCAGAAAGTGCCTACACTTTGGGGAGGAGGTCTACTCATGCATCTTTCCCCATGCACATGGGCTACATCTGCCCAGGAGAAATAAAGCTCTGCTCAAATTTTTAAAAATTGACACCACATTAACTGCCATGGCTCAGTGTTATGGAATCCTGGGATTTGTTGTTCATTGGGGCATCATAACTCTCTCACAGAGAAGGCTAAAATATCTCACAAAACTATAAGTCCTAGAATGCCATAGCATTGAGCCATGGCAGTTAAAGTAGTGTCAAATTGCATTATTTCTGCAGTGCATGATAAGCTTTCAACAGCTCTGGTAGAAAGAACATGCACATACACACACAGAGGCAAAACCCACAGAAAAAAGTACACACAGAAGACACTGAATGAAGAAACAGAATGTACACTGGGAAGAGAGCACAGAAAATGAGGAAAGAGGAGAACACAAAGAGAAAGAATAAGTGGAAGAGAATGCAAACAAGAGGGAACATCTGATAGAATTCTAGGTTTTACAGTTATAAACTAGACATGGGGCTAGACAGTGTGGATCTGTAATTGGGTGGATCTGTAATTGGTTGTCAGACTGAACCAAGAGTATTCACCAATGCTTTTCATCTTGGGGAGAAGTGACTAATGGGGTTCTGTTGGGTTCTGTCTAGAGCCTAGTGTTGTTTAACATCTTTAGAAATGATGCAGGAGCTGAGCAGATGGGACAGCATGGGGACAGGTATGCTCCTTATCTTCCTCTGCCATCACCCTTACTGAGAAGACCCCCACTGCAGCCTATGACATGGAAACAGAGTGCCTGCTATACCCCCATGGCCAATCTTAAACATATTTCTATAACCAAACATATCTGAATTGCCATTGTCAGTCCAATACTCCAGACGTCTAAAAGAAACATTCTGTGGGGTTGTTGATGGAGGGTCGAATGGGTAAGCCCGCCGGAAGAGATCTGTCTTAAATGCCTTTTTAAAGGCATCTAAGGTGTTAATAATACGGATCTCTTCCAGGAAGCCATTCCAGAGTTTGGGGGCAACAACAGTGAACGATCTATCAAAAGTGGAGTTCCGTTTTATTTTTGGACACTCTAGTAGTTTTTTCCCTGAGGTCCTGAGAGTGCGGGGCAGATTGTGTAGGGAGAGGTGTTCCCTCAAGTAACTCGGGCCCAAGCCATATAGGTCTTTAAAGGTAATAACCAACAGTTTGTATTGCGCCCGGAAGCTAATTGGCAGCCAGTGAAGAGATCTTAGTACTGGTGAAATATGCTCAGATCTAGGTTCACCAGCAATCAACCTGGCTGCAGCGTTTTGGATTAATTGAAGCTTCTGGACTTGGTACAAAGGTAGCCCCATGTAGAGTGCATTACAGAAATCTAACCGAGAGGTTACCAGTGCTTCTACTACTGTTTCTAGGTCTCCCTGTGCCAGGTAGGGATGCAGTTGATGTAGCAACCGAAGTTTTGACCTATGCGTACAGCCCCATAGATGATGGAATGGAAGGCATGCTTATCAAAGTTGACACTAAATGTGGGGTAGCTAATACCCCAGAGGAGAGGAACAGAATTCAGCATGACTTTGACAGTTTGGAGAACTTGGCTAAATCCAACAAAATGCATTTCAACAATGATAAATGTAAGGTGCTACATCTAGGCAAAAATATAGATGGGGGACACCTGGCTTGAAAGCAGAACATGTGAATAGGATGTAAGGGTCTTAGTAGAGCACAAGCTAAACATGGGTCAATGGAGTGGTGCAGCAGCCAAAAAAGCCAATACAATTCTGGACTGCATCAATAGGAGCATAGTGTCCAGAGCAAAGGAAGTAGTAGTGCCACTCTGTTTTGCTTTGGTTAGACCTCACCTAGCATACTGTGTCCAATTTTTGGCACCAAATTTCAGAGAGAGAAAGAGAGAGAGATTGACAAACGTGTCCAGAGCAGGACGACTGAGATGATCAAAGCTCTAGAGACCAAATCTTATGAGGAATTTATTAGGGAATTGGGATATGTTTAGCTTGGAAATGGGAAACCTGTGGGGCAACACGACAGCCATATTTATATATGTCAAGGGTTACCATGAAGAAGGAGCAAACTTGTTTTCTGCTGCTTCAGAGACTAGAACATGAATCATGGATTTAAATTCCAAGAAAAGAGATTCCATCTAAACAGCAGGAGGAACTTGCTATAAGAGCTGATCAATGGTGGAATAGATTGCCTCAGAAGGCGGTGGGCTCTCCTTCTTTGGAGGTCTTTAAACAGAGGCTGGATGGGCATCTTTCAGGAGTATTTTAGCTATGTAGTCCTGCACCAATTTTAATAAGAACTCTGACCCTCAAACATTTTCTTTCCATGCAGATGTGGTCAACTTTCTACCAGGAGGCATATCTGTTAATTATGGTCCAACATTTGGTGTCTGGAATCTTATCTCAACCATCATTAATGATCTCACAACAGGTATTAGTAAGGAATATTCAATTACTAGAAAGATTGGATACATGAAGGAGAAGACAAAGAGCACAGAAAATAAGTGGCAGGTATCTCTTGAGGTTAAATCTGAGACAGGTGACCTGATACAAACGCTTGTGAAGAATCAATTTTCTCTTAAGACTGAATTTGGTGGGTTGGAAATTGACACAACAAAGGAAACATGGAGTCAGGCTGTTGAAATTACAGACAAAATCACCTTCACAGCTCCCCCCAAGAGCAAAGTTTATGTCTGGCAATACAAGTTGGGTTTTGGTAATGATGACATCTTCTACTCCCGTGATGCCTTAGCATTCACTGAAACACCTAAACCTCCTGTTATGAATCCCTTTGAACCTGCACGGAATTAGCATGAAAATCCCACTGATTTCTCTGATTTAGGACCCTTACTAGGTTTGTCAAGGTTTCTCACTAGGATTCATAATTAGATGCCGTTTCTCTTTTTCCCATTCATTACTTTTTAAATCCCCCCCACCAATACTTTTTATTGAGTCTACACATGCAAAACATAAACCAAAAAAAAAAAAAAAAAAGAACTGAGACAACAACATCAATCAACAAAACACAACTCTGTCACTCCCATTTTACTCATTACTTTCTAAAGTTCTAAGTGTAGAAGGGGTAAGAATTAAGAATTAAGATGCTGTCAAACACCATTTCCCAGCATTATTCACCACTGGCTATATTGGTTAAAGTTTCCTGGAATACCTTCCATCAACACCTGGAGGGCCTCACCTTGATGTATAGGGACAGTGATACACAAGTACCTCAAGGAAGTAAATTAAAATTTTAAATGCTGTTCATATATAGGTAACATGATGCTTATTAAACCAGTCAATTAAAGATTGCCCCCTGAGCTGGAAAACTGATGCTTGGAAGGGAGTGGATAGTGTACACCTATACTTATCTTTTTCAGTTGTTCACAGAAATTGTTCAGTATACATTGTGATTCTTCCTTCACTCTGTACTCATGGCTGTATAAAGGAAAATATATAAAATAGCATAGATCCTCACCATCTCCTATTTGCAGGATCATGCAAAGGAGAATGAGGACCAAATAAATAACCGATTATCTGCCCTTGGTGTCAAAGAGTGTGTGTATGTATGTGCCTGTGTTTCCACTATAGCTCTACATCCGTGAAACCTAGAAGGTGGATATGTGACATTCGGATTAGGAGAAATGCAGGGTGTGCACTCTGGGGTCATTTCTTTAAAAGTGAATTAAATAATTTTAGTGAATTGAAATCTGATTGTGGCCTACTCTATCACTTTCATTCACTAGGAGCCAGACATATGTAACCCACCAGTTCAGTTCAACTTTATTACGGCCATAGACCAGCACAACCCTACCACCAGAGATAAAGCTGTAACCATGCCTAGAATCATACGGGCTTTCTAGATGGGCAGGAAAGTGTGACATGAAGTTGCATTTTCCTTAATGCTTAGCAGCTGCACCACAGTCTTTAGATGGAGCTGCGCTGTTCCGCAGTTTTTAAAAAAGAAGCTGGGAAAACCAGCACCTTTTTAAAGGCGCTTCTTCTCCCCTAAAACGCAAAAAAAAAAAAAAAAAAAAAAAGCGTTTTCATGGCACACTTTCCCTTTTTCTCATCTATAGGCTAGAGTTTCATGCAGCCATGAACACACTTCTTTTTGCCAACCTAGAAAGCCCCATAGAGTTGGAAGAGACCACAAGGGCCATCCAGTCCAATGCCCTGCCATGCAGGAACTCCCAATCAAAGCATCCCCAACAGATGGCCATCCAGCCTCTGCTTAAAGACCTCTAAGGAAGGAGACTCCACCACTCTCCAAGGGAGTGTGTTCCACTGTTGAACAGCCCTTATTGTCAGGAAGTTCCTCCTAATGTTGAGGTGGAACCTCTTTTCCTTCAATTTGAATCCATTATTCTGCGTCCTAGTCTCTGAAGCAGCAGAAAACAAGCTTGCTCCCTCCTCAATGTGACATCCCTTCAAGTATTTAAACAGGGCTATCATATCACCTCTTAACCTTCTCTTCTCCAGGCTAAACATCCCCAGTTCCCTAAGGCGGTCCCCATAGGGTATGGTTTCCGGACCCTTCACCATCTTAGTTGCCCTCCTTTGGACATGATCCAGTTTCTCCACATCCCTTTTAAATTGTGGTGCCCAGAACTGGACAAAGGTGGGGCCTGACCAAAGCAGAATAGAGTGGCACTATTACTTCCCTTGATCTAGACACTATAGTTCTATTGATGCAACCTAAAATTGCATTGGCCTTTTTATCTGCCACATCGCACTGTTGACTCATGTTCAACATATGGTCTACTTGGACTCCTAGATCCCTTTCACACATACTTTCATTCAGCCAGTTGTCCCCCATCCTATATCTGTGCATTTCATTTTTCCGCCTAGGCAATTTATTATTAATGCAAGCCTGTAGGCATTTCCTTGTTGGGCTTCTCCCTGCAGGGCACTCAAAGTCTTCAAGCAGTTAAGAATAAAGGGGGGGGGGGTTGAGAACAAAGAAAGGATGAGCAAAAAGATCAGTGTGTGTAGATAGAAATAGACCAAATGAACAAATTTGGCTCAGAAAAACTTCCAACCCATGAACCCACAACCAGATCTTAGACTAGGGATGGGAATCATGCAACCCTCTAGATGTTTTTGAATTGCAATTCCCCTAATTCCTCACCATCAAATCTACTGGCCAATAATATCTGGAAAGCCGTATGCTACCTACCTCTGCTTTCACTGCTACACTGCACAACAAAGAAGAGCAGGCCCAAAGAAGATAATAGTCAATGAGTTAGGCTAGGAGGAATTACTAAATGGGGATGAGTTATTCCAGATGTTGCTTAGGTGTGTGTGGGGGGGGGGGAGGGGGTATGGACCTCCAAATGCTATTGGGCTATAACTCCCAGTGTTTCTTATCATTAGATCTGCTGGGATTTGTACTTCACCAACATCTGTAGGGCTGCACCATTCCCACTCCAGTCTTAGGCTTCTACCATCAGCCCTTTGGCAATCTTTTCTTTAAGTAAATGTAAAGAAGGAATTCCTTAGGGGTGAGAGACAGAGCTCATCGAAGGTGGAAGGTTCTTCTTCAGTCCCCACAAGCCTACACACACACACACATTCTGCTGGTATATAACATTTATGGTCCCATTTACTTACAAGATTGCTTGGGGATAGTGGGAGCTGAGACATTTCTAAAAGGTACTCTTTGGTTATTGTTCTTCATTTGAACTAGGCCCAGTTCTTTGAACTAGGCCCAGTTCTAAGCTTAGAAGATTGTTGGGTACCAAGACTGATATATATGACTGGTGCAAAATAAACTTTATTGATGAATAATGGATGCAGCAGGTATTTAACTGGAGAGTAAAGTATCTACAAGTCCTTTAGCTGAGCAGGATCCAGAATTCCATTACAAGAAGTGGTTGGACAGGGTCCCAAAGCAATGGATCCCACTCAGTTACATTTTATGCCACTGGATGGTGGTACGTGTTGAGTCTCCCTTATCCAAAAAATTTGCGCTAAGAAGTGTTTTGGATTTCTCAGGTTTTTGTTTTGTTTAGTTTTTGAATTTTGGAATATTTGAATGTACATAATGAGATATTGAAGAGATCAGACCCAAGTCTAAACATGAAATTCATTTATGTTTCATATGCGCCTTGCACACATAGTCTGAAGGTAGCATTATACAAAATATTTTTAATTAATTTTGCCCTGAAACAAAGTTTGAATACATTGAACCATCAGAAAACAAAGGTGCCACTATCTCAGCCATCCATGTGGACAATTTGGGATTTTGGACTATTTCAGAATTCCAGATAAGGGAGACTTATTCTGTATAATAGTTATCTGAAATATTGGTCATGTTTTCCAAAAACTTTGTTGTGTGTCAGATATCTCACATCCTATAAACATATCATTTGGGTGGATGGGGGTGGCAGGAGAAAGTGACAGAGGAAAGATTCCTGTTATTGTGGTATCACATTATATAACAATTAGAGATGGGTGAGACATCGTTCAGTTGTGCGTATTTACCTAATTTACAACTACTTGGACCAAATGTGTCCCCATGTATGATTTATGATCTTCCAAAGCCCAATTTGCAAACCCACAGATGTGTTTTAAAATGCATGAAAAATATAGTTTAAATTTTCCAAAATGGAAAAAAATGGAAAAATCAGCAAATTTTCATGCGATATGAAAAATCTCAGGATTTGACATGGATTCTACTTGAAATGAGTTTCAACAAAGACATGAGCCCAGGTTTTGCTGATGTTGCCACTATTTTTAGTACATTCCATCTAATCAGAAATATTAGAGTACTTCTATTATACTTTAAAATCTATACCATCCGAGCAAACCTGCATTTTGTTTGAAAATAGCAAGATGTTCCTACTTAAGCTTTTAAATTTATGATTTGATTTCAGCTGAATTCATTGAATTACTGAGCATATTGTATACTCTGGTTTCTTATCTATATCTGTGAAAATATTTCTTTTTAAATTTTAAAGACCATTGTTCACCTTCAAGTTGCCATAAGTCAGAAACAAATTGAAGGCACACAACAACAACTATGTATCAGAGCTTTTAGCTTTTGGAGGACAAAAATGTGGGAATGGGATGGGAATCATAGTGGTTGGTACAGCCCTCAAGGGTTCCTGAGGGAGAAGTGACCACCACCCCCGGAGCTTTGGACGTTGCTCATTTCCCACTGTTGGAATCAAAAACAAACTTCTGAACATTTATTTACTCCTGGGATTTGTAGTTTGATGAATCATTAGAGTGCTATGCAAAGAATTCTGAATAACTCATGAAACTACAGATCCCATCAGATGGGCCCAAGACCCAATACCAAAGTGGTATTAAAGTGTTATAATTGCGTAGAAAGAAACTTGAGAGAAATTATTAATAGATATGGGATTCAAAGAAAGAGATCCTCATGATTTTTCTCCCTTCATACTAAAACATGAGGAAAAGCATTTACTCTTCAATCGTCCCATAGCCTCTTTCATTTCCCGATTCCTCAAGGCATATACAATTGGATTGAGGGCAGGAGTGAGTACCGTGTAGAACGTGGAAGCCATTTTGTCCACACCGGAGCTGGAGAAAGGCACAAGGTAAACAAAGAGGCAGGGCACAAAAATGAAGCAGACCATGGTCAAGTGAGAGCTACAAGTAGACAGAGCTTTTCTTCCACTCTCCTTGAAATGTCCTTTTAGGGTGGCCAGGATGACACCATAGGACACCAACAAAATGATGAAGCAGATGAGGGAGAGCAGTCCACTGTTGGCCACCATGAGTATCTCGGTGACATAGGTATCAACACAAGCCAGTTTGATCACCTGTTGCACATCACAGAAGAAATTGTCCAATTCATTCGGCCCACAAAATGGAAGCCGGAGGATCAGGATCATTTGGGTGGCTGAGTGGACCAGGCCTCCTACCCAACAGGAAGTGAGGAGCTTGACGCAACGCAAGCGATTCATTGTGGTAGTGTATGTGAGTGGGTGGCAGATGGCCACATAGCGATCATAAGCCATGAGTGTGAGGAGGAACATCTCCGAACCTCCCAAGAAGTGAAGGAAGAAGAGTTGAGTCATACATCCTGCAAAGGGGATGGTTCTGCCACAGCTTATCAGGTCTGCTGCCATCTTGGGTATAGTCACAGAACCCAAGGCAGTATCAATGAGGGATAAATTGGCCAGGAAGAAGTACATGGGGGACTGTAGGAGCCGAGAATCGACACAAACGGTTATCACAATAAGCAGATTGCCTAGTAGGATTGTAACATAGCAAGCCGAGACCAGGACGAAAAGAAGGAGCTGGATGGGGCGGGAACGGGGAAGACCCAGGAAGGTAAATTCTGTGACACCAGAGGCATTCATGAAGGTGACTGGACCTTGAGAGGAAAAACAGTGAGGCATTAAGGTTAAACCACTTTGGAGTAGTCTAATCCACTGTTCAATGACAACATGACACAATCAACCATTGGGATGTTTAAGGATGAATAAAAATAACCTCAGAGCCTGAAGGTATTATCACACAATGCAAAAAAGCCAATATTTAAACCAATGTTATTGCAATGCATTTGTCTATATTACTGGAGCAGAATCCAACATACTCACTGGACTGTAGATTGCCAAAATCGATAATAATAATAATAATAATAATAATAATAATTAGGTTACTTCATGGATGATATTTTACTATGTGCATCAGAAAGACTCAGTCTTACTTGTTAATCATTTATAAATGACACATCTTCCCAAATGTTTCATAGGTTTGGGATGGAAGGGCAAACAGACAAAACATCCTTGATTTATCCAGACTCAGTCCAAGTGCAGTTTGTTCCACAAAACATTTATAGACATTTTCTTAATTATTACTACCATGGGTCTCCAGTATGTTTTAAGTAGACAAAGCAAGGGTGTATGGTACATGAAGAGTTTTCTAACAGGTAATTTAGCTTTACCCAAGCTGATGCAGATATTCTGGACTACAATTTCCATCATATCTTAATAGCACTACCCTTTGCCATACTGCCTATGGATGATGGGAGCTGCAGTCCATTACAATTAGAGTGCTTCAGTGCTGACACTTAGGGAAAGTTAAGTAAAAGCACAACATTATCTATGATAAGCAATCATGACCTAACTGTTTGTACTTAAGATCAAAAGGAGTGGATTGACGGACCTGAGTTAAGGTGTTACATCCTATAGCCATTTATAGGGCTCAGGCAATTACTTCTGAAAAGCTAATACAATAATAATAATAATAATTTTTATTTATATCCTGCTTTTTGTTAAAACAATCAAAGCGGCATACAACCTTAAAATGATACAACAATATATACAGTATCCTCTCATTAGCCCACAGCTCTTCCTCCAAGAAGTAATACACTACAGAATTATAACAGTGTGATATTATGTTAAGTACTACAGTTCTACCCTACAGAATCCTGGGGTTTGAAATTTGTACATTTTAAACTCTCTGCTAGGAGATCTATTCCTCTGCATTGCAGTCCCTGAGCTCTTTAGCCAAGTATTCTAAGTCCGTCACATAACTACAAATCCCATAATTACATGGGATGGTGTTGGGGTAGCAAAAGTCATGTCAAATAGCTATAACTGTATGGGTGTCAATATAGTCTTAAGATGCTGACACACTGCAGAATTAATATAGTTTGACACTGGTTTAACTCTCATGGCTCCTTCCTATGGAAACATTGTACTTGTAGTTTGTTGTGGCACCAGAACTCTCTGACAGAGAGTTCATATCACAACAACAAATACAAATCTCAGAATTCCATAGCATTGAGCCATGGAAGTTAAGGCTGTCTCAAATAGCATTGATCCTGCAAAGTACATGAAGCCTTAGTTACCATAACAGTAGCAGTTTTTAAAATAAGCCTCATTTCTCAAAAGGAATTGAACTATTCTATTTGCTTACTTTTCACCAAAAAGGAAAAAAAAAAACCCTAAACATTACAGCCATCAACCTGTGGAACAAAACATACCTAAGTACCCCCCCCCCAAAAAAAAACCACATTAAAAATATTAATATGCATAGCAGAATATTTTTTAAAAAATCAGAGAATGGCACAATTGTATGCCAGATCCATGCCAGTTTGTCCTCCCTCCTGCATTGATATTCCAAAAATAATGCACATAAAAGTTTTTAAAACTTGGGAAAATACAGTAACAAAGTTGCTTTTAAAGTACAACCCACTTCTCCCTTAGAAGAACTAGTAGCTCAAAGATTTTGTTGTTGCAATACATAGCAGATTATTTTTTTTTTTTAAGCAATCTGATGCATTTTACTCAAAAGTAAATAATTTCCCAAAAATATCATGCCAACTGTGCATTACCAGAATAACCTCTTTGCATACTTGGTGCACTCAGAAGAAAAGATGAAGGCAATACACCACATATTACACATTTCTGTAATGATTCAAATCTAATCAGGAGAGAAAAGGACTGAATAATTTAAAAATAAGCATGGGCAGATTAATTCTGGGACCAGGCATTGCACAATCTACCTTTTTACAAGCAGTCGGGACCATAACACTGATGATCTGAACAGCGACACAAAACCTCTCCTTTGTAGGAATCTTCTGTTACAACTCCATATTCAAAAGAGGAGATTAGATCACATTACTCAGACCATGAATGCAAAAGGAGGAGGCAGAATTACATTACTACACAAAACAAGCTATTCAGAAAAACATTCTGTATCAGCTGCAAGCCCCACTTATTTTTTTTTTCATGCGAAGAGAAAGAAAAGAAATCAAACACGTTGCGTAACAAATCTGTGGGGCTTTTTAGATTGGCAGGAAAGTGTGACATGAAGTTGCCTTTACCTTAATGCTCAGCAGCTAGACTGCAAGCCCCAGGTGTGCATTTAAAAGGTACAGGGCAGCTAGACTGAGGGGTGTGGGAACGACTTATCTGAAGTCTTTTCTGTGGCTCAGCAGCTACATGGGAAGCGGTCAGAACGCTACAAACACAGGCGGAACAGCTACATGGGTGGCAATGAACGCGGCTTTTAGCCGCTGTGAACCTTTAAAAATTTTTTTCCTTGCCGGCTGCGAACTGCGCAATTCCACCCCTAATCCAAACCCTAGACATGCACAGCAGGGACTCTGGGATGCCGTTACTGTTATTCTACTGTGGATAACATGTCAATTCATTCACAAAATAAAGGGGTTCATTCATGATGCACCAGTGCAACGGCACAGTTTAAAAAGGCAGAGGAAACGCAATGATAATTTGACGGATCCTCATAAGTATACATTTGTCCTGCGCAACTGCGTAAGTTTGCGAACTGCGCAAACGCAGTTACACCATACAGTCAAATTATCATTGCCGGCTGCGAACTGCTCAATTGCGCAGTTCGCAGCCGGCAAACCTGAGCAGTTGCGCAGGACAAATGTATACTTATGAGGATCCGTCAAATTATCATTGCGTTTCCTCTGCCTTTTTAAACTGTGCCGTTGCACTGGTGCATCATGAATGAACCCCTTTATTTTGTGAATGAATTGACATGTTATCCACAGTAGAATAATAGCAACGGCATCTCAGAGTCCCTATTGCACATGTCTAGGGTTCAGATTAGGAGTGGAGCTAGGGTTTGGGAGCTTTAAAAAACTTCGCGGTTAAATCCCAGCTTTTACACTTGCAGGGCATTGAGCGTTTTAATTAGAAGTGAAGTCCACACCACGCATGCTCCCAACCCACGATCCATTATGATCTGCACCTGTATCGCTGCCTTTAAATGGGAGCCCCATTTAACCGTGCAACTACACCTTAGCCTTTAGATTCAATAGCAATGTTGCGCCCTTTTTAAAAAAGTAGTGGGGAAATCAAGCTACTTTTTAAAGGCGCTTCTTCTTCCTTAAAACTCCAAAATAGTGTTTTCATGGCACACTTTCCCTTTTTCTCATCTAAAGGCTGGGCTTTCATGCAGCCATCAACACACCTCTTTTTGCCAATCTAAAATGGGCCAGCATAAAACAAGTAATACTGAGAAGTCATGCTGTGAATAAGCCCTTCGCAACCACACTGATATTTCTGCCTGCTATCCACCTTTTGCTACCATTGATTGCCACCCATTGATGGTTTAATTGCTTTTTAATATTTGCATTCTGTGGATTTTTAACTTTGTTGTTTTAACTGTTATAAACTTTAATTCTCAAGTGGAGGAAAAGGTAGGATCATAATATTATTGTTGTTACTAATATTAACTGCCTTGTAACTTCTGCACATTTGCTCCTATTATGTAATTAAAAATTTATCTCATGTCATAAATATCATTCATGACATTCCGCAATCATCTTGGGCATAAATGAAACGGTATGGTATGAGCATTGGATTCTGGAGACCATGGTTCGAATCAGGGGTTCAGCCATGGAAACCCATTGGGTGACCTTGAGAAAGTCACATTCTTTTAGCCTCAGAAGATGGCAATGGCCATCTGAAGAAACTGAAGAAATTGCCTAGAGAAACCTGTGATGGGTTTGCCTTACAGTCTCTATAAGTCAGAAATGATTTGAGGGGACATAACAATAACAAATGTAGAGGTTACAGAAGAGAAGAATCTAATTAGGTATGAAAGGTAGAAAGAACTCCTTAAACCCATACACACACAGAGACACACACACACACATATATATACATATATGATTTATCTTCCCCCTTTCTCACAAGATAGCCCCAAAGCAGTTTATAATATACGTTTAAAACAAAACAGCTAAAGCAATATGCAGTGCAAAAGTTGAAAAACCATTTAAAAATCAGTCCAGCTAAACCATTAACTGAAACCCATTTTTAAAACACACATTGCATGGGTTTGTGTTGAAATCAGAAATGTAGGTAAGAAATATGGAAACATTTCAAAACTCATTTCCCTATCTCCAGAGCCTCACCTTTTCTTTCCTGATCCCTCACCAAAATTTAATATGGTTATCAGGTTTTCCTTGGTGGAGAATCCTGTTGGTTGTTTTTTTTTCCCTGGAAATTAACCACAGTTGTCACCCATCCCTCTGTATTTGAAATTATCTGGGTTGTAAATTTGATCCAGATTTTAGTGTGAATTTTAAGGGAACTACACAAGGTGTTTAAGTCAAGCTGCCAAACAAGCTCAGGACCTTGGACAACCTTGCTTAGAGGAAACACTGGAAGAGATCCACCACCCGACTGTCAAATAAACCACCCACTGACACAACACTCAAATTTCTGTTCTTTTTATATTAATTACCATTTCTGTACCTTAGCAGGACTCAAGACATTGTTCCTTCCAACAGACGATTCACCAAAAGGTATGTGACAGAATTTGGAGAGAAGGGTGCCATTTTCTGCATATTGTATTGGCACTCATTTGCAGGACTGATGGCATAAAGGACATAAGGGACCATATTGTGATCTTGCAGAATACAAGAGTCACCATGTGGATCTGCAGGCAGCAGCTCAATGCGTACCTCTGACTGTAGTTTTACATCAGTGGTGGAAACCAACCTTGAGAATTATGTCTCATTGGAGTAATTCTATTTTGCTCTGAAGCAGTATCCCTTAAGAGTCTGGATTCAGCTGTTATGCTTCCCTGCTGCAGTGCGTGCCAACTGTTTCCCAAAGTATTGCCTCTTTCAAGTGTTCAGATGTTGCATCTTTCAAGCATCTCTGGTTTGACTCCAAATCCCAGCACAACAAACACCTCAGTGGTGCTCCTATTATCCATCTCCATCTGAAATAAAAAGGTCCAATCACTATCAGGAGGGATTACTGATTACTAGGGAAGCTGATTTGCAGCCAGAAAAGTTTTGGGCACCCAGGAGATTGTCAAG
The DNA here is from genome assembly GCA_034509955.1 of Urosaurus nigricauda. Taxonomy (NCBI): domain Eukaryota; kingdom Metazoa; phylum Chordata; class Lepidosauria; order Squamata; family Phrynosomatidae; genus Urosaurus; species Urosaurus nigricauda. The sequence continues at coordinate 8,364,597 of JAOEGL010000006.1, forward strand.
TTCAGGGACACCCTTAGTTCAGAAATCCAGGCTTCAGTAGTAAAAGTCAGAAAATCTTTATTTAGTAACAAAGTTCTACACCAGAGACTTTGTTGTCAGAACTAAACAGCCAGTATTAGCAAAGCCTTATTAAGCCACACACAATTTCAAATCATTGGCAGGTTACTTTCTCATTCATTACAAATCAAACAAATCAGTACCTCTCTCCTCTCCTTATTTCTTCTGTCTCCATTCCCTGGGAATGTCCCATCACATTTCTTGAGTATGCCATCACACATTATCCCTGGCCACATCTGACAATACTGTATTAGCACTTAAACCCATGGCAGGCAAAATACATATGCACCTCCTAACATTGTTCAAATATTTAAACATGGCTACCATTTCACCTCTTAACCTTTTCTTCTCCAGGCTAAACATCTCCCAGCTCCCTAAGCCATTCCTCACAGGGCATGATTTCCAGTGTTTGTGAATATGGAGCAGTTACCAATGTGAAACTCTAGATTATGAATTTGTAAATGCAATACTGAATGCCAGCAACTGTCTACTCACACTCAGGCCTGAATTTGAGAAATAACATACGCGTGCAGCATACATGTGAGCAACACAGTGCAAAAAACCTGATATGGTGCAATGGGTAAATTCAGCAAGCAACAGTGGAAGCAAAAAAAGCATAGTGCATGACATTGTCCAATTGGCACATTCATGATACAATGGCAGAAGTGTTGCTGTACACCCCACAACATTGCACAATTACCATAGCCTTTTCTCCTGTCCTTCACCATAGCCCTTTTTCCTCTGTAGCCCTTGCACATTGTGCATTGCACTTTGGTCATTGTGCAACTTTAGCTATTGTCCACATCTGTTGCCCTGTGTTGCCTTTCTGCATCTGGATTGTGTCATGATGGCATGTGTCTGCATGTGGTTCTTTAATGTACACCAAGGACCTATTGAACTGAGGCCCAAATCTGCCAAATAATGTTTTAGCAATATGTGACTTATATTTACTAGACCAGCTCAGATTGTAATAAAATTTTACTGTCTCATAGAACGTATTTTATTTATTTATTTATTTATTTATTTATATGCTACCTTTCTCCCGGGAGGGACCCAAGGTGGCTCATAGATTTTAAAAAAACATTACAATAATATTTAAAACAATTAAAATCATTTTTAAAAATATAAAATGATATTAAAAATATAAAGAAGTTAAAAGGCATGACAAATATACATGCTCTATATAAAAACCACCGTGGCACGCTTATGTTTTAAATGCTTTCTTAAATAAAATGGCATAGCTTGTTGCTGAAAGGCAGGCAGGGAGGGGGCCAGTCTAGCATCCCACGGAAGGGAATTCCAGAGGGTGGGGGTAGACACGGAGAAGGCTTTCTCTCATGTCTTCACCAAGCAAGCTTGGGATGGTGGTGGGACCAAAAGAAAGTCTTCCCCCCAACAATCTTAGGGTTGTAGCAGGTTCATCTGGGGAGATACTGTTCTTCAAATTCCCTGGGTAAGGGGCACAGAACCCCAGTGAATGTGGGAAAATTGGAAATAAAAAGTAAAATCTTAGCATATTAGATTTGTTGTAGTAAAGTTCCAAGAGCTGGATGAACCATTACATTTAATTTAAGGAGTGCTTTTGCACACACTGATCTGGCCATAATGACACATGCTTTTGTTACATCCCATGTGGATTACTATAATGTGATCTATGTGGGGCTGCCTTTGAAGAGCATTTGAACACTTCAACTGGAACAAAGCCAGATTGTTAACTGGAGGAGATTATATGGACCACACAATTTCTATATACAGCAGGTGTGTGTGTGTGGAGGGGGGGGTATGGACCTCCAAATGCTATTGGGCTATAACTCCCAGTGTTTCTTATCATTAGATCTGCTGGGATTTGTACTTCACCAACATCTGTAGGGCTGCACCATTCCCACTCCAGTCTTAGGCTTCTACCATCAGCCCTTTGGCAATCTTTTCTTTAAGTAAATGTAAAGAAGGAATTCCTTAGGGGTGAGAGACAGAGCTCATCGAAGGTGGAAGGTTCTTCTTCAGTCCCCACAAGCCTACACACACACACACATTCTGCTGGTATATAACATTTATGGTCCCATTTACTTACAAGTTTGCTTGGGGATAGTGGGAGCTGAGACATTTCTAAAAGGTACTCTTTGGTTATTGTTCTTCATTTGAACTAGGCCCAGTTCTTTGAACTAGGCCCAGTTCTAAGCTTAGAAGATTGTTGGGTACCAAGACTGATATATATGACTGGTGCAAAATAAACTTTATTGATGAATAATGGATGCAGCAGGTATTTAACTGGAGAGTAAAGTACCTACAAGTCCTTTAGCTGAGCAGGATCCAGAATTCCATTACAAGAAGTGGTTGGACAGGGTCCCGAAGCAATGGATCCCACTCAGTTACATTTTATGCCACTGGATGGTGGTACGTGTTGAATCTCCCTTATCCAAAATACTTGCACTAAGAAGTGTTTTGGATTTCTCAGGTTTTTATTTTGTTTTGTTTTTGAATTTTGGAATATTTGAATGTACATAATGAGATATTGAAGAGATCAGACCCAAGTCTAAACATGAAATTCATTTATGTTTCATATGCGCCTTGCACACATAGTCTGAAGGTAGCATTATACAAAATATTTTTAATTAATTTTGCCCTGAAACAAAGTTTGAATACATTGAACTATCTGAAAGCAAAGGTGCCACTATCTCAGCCATCCATGTGGACAATTTGGGATTTTGGACTATTTCAGAATTCCAGATAAGGGAGACTTATTCTGTATAATAGTTATATGAAATATTGGTCATGTTTTCCAAAAACTTTGTTGTGTGTCAGATATCGCACATCCTATAAACATATCATTTGGATGGATGGGGGTGGCAGGAGAAAGTGACAGAGGAAAGATTCCTGTTATTGTGGTATCACATTATATAACAATTAGAGATGGGTGAGACATCGTTCAGTTGTGCGTATTTACCTAATTTACAACTACTTGGACCAAATGTGTCCCCATGTATGATTTATGATCTTCCAAAGCCCAATTTGCAAACCCACAGATGTGTTTTAAAATGCATGAAAAATATAGTTTAAATTTTCCAAAATGGAAAAAAATGGAAAAATCAGCAAATTTTCATGCGATATGAAAAATCTCAGGATTTGACATGGATTCTACTTGAAATGAGTTTCAACAAAGACATGAGCCCAGGTTTTGCTGATGTTGCCACTATTTTTAGTACATTCCATCTAATCAGAAATATTAGAGTACTTCTATTATACTTTAAAATCTATACCATCCGAGCAAACCTGCATTTTGTTTGAAAACACCTAGATATTCCTACTTAAGCTTTTAAATTTATGATTTGATTTCAGCTGAATTCATTGAATTACTGAGCATATTGTATACTCTGGTTTCTTATCTATATCTGTGAAAATATTTCTTTTTAAATTTTAAAGACCATTGTTCACCTTGAAAGTTGCAATAAGTCGGAAACAACTTGAAGGCACACAACAACAACTATGTATCAGAGCTTTTAGCTTTTTGGGGACAAAAATCTGGGAATGGGATGGGAATCATAGTGGTTGGTACAACCCTCAAGGGTTCCTGAGGGAGAAGTGACCACCACCCCCGGAGCTTTGGACGTTGCTCATTTCCCACTGTTGGAATCAAAAACAAACTTCTGCACATTTATTTACTCCAAGCTTTCATTTAATAAAATAACTTTTAAATGGGGAAAAGCCCTCAGGAGAACTTCCACATTGCCTCATATGGGATAACCGAGACTTGGCTGAGAAAAGATCAGCAGATTTTCATGTGCGCGCACACACACACACACACAACTCACACTTTTTTGAAGTACAATGCATGATCTGATTCTGAAACTGAAACCAAAATTTATAATCTTTTTATTACTATTTCCACTTATGAGTAGATATGGGCCCATGCCATATCCAACATTTCACAAATGAAAACTGGGATACCTGTGTACAAGTGACATTAGAGTGTGGGTCAACATTGCAAACATTATCAGTGAGGAAGAGCACACAAGTTAAGACAGGCTACAGCAGTTTCCTTTTGCCTGAGTTTATTGGGAAGGGCAAGGCCCCACCTTCTCCTTTCCCCCTTGCAGAGTTAAGTTGGGGGCAAACCACTTCTTCACTTTGAGTTCATCTTTTGAAAAAGTGATACAAACCAAGGACAAAAGGGGAAGGGGGGAAGAGGAGATTAAAACTGGGATATTTTAAAACAGCTAGATAAGTGGGATGACTGAGGATTAATCAAGATTGCCCCTGTCAAATCAAGGCAGTTGGAGGATATATGGTCCTCATTCCCATTGTTAGTCCTGCCTATTGGATTTATCTATATATGAACTCACTATCCGAATATTGGTTCAATGTTCCTATTCTAGCTTATAATAACCGATAGGACTGAAGTCAGGGATTTCTGCAACAAGATTTAGTTTTGTATCTGAGTCACTATGAGTCAAGCAGATCTATTTTCTCTGGGCCTTTAAAGTGAATCTTGTGCTTAGTGCACGCTTTTAGTTTTAAGCAGCAACTCTTAGTAAGGTGACCAGCAACTTTTAAAAAAAAAATGTGCCTCATGATACCTCTAACTAACCAGTGAACTACTGGTTTGTAGGCTGCACCAGAATGACTATCCAGAAACTAAAGGCTGTGCATAATTATAGCACTGTTGTACCACTTTAGTTACCATGGCTACATTGTACAGAATCCTGGGATTTGTAGTTTGATGAATCATTAGAATGCTATGCAAAGAATTCTGAATAACTCATGAAACTACAGATCCCATCAGATGGGCCCAAGACCCAATACCAAAGTGGTATTAAAGTGTTATAATTGCGTAGAAAGAAACTTGAGAGAAATTATTAATAGATATGGGATTCAAAGAAAGAGATCCTCATGATTTTTCTCCCTTCATACTAGAACATGAGAAAAAGCATTTACTCTTCAATCGCCCCATAGCCTCTTTCATTTCCCGATTCCTCAAGGCATATACAATGGGATTGAGGGCAGGAGTGAGTACCGTGTAGAACGTGGAAGCCATTTTGTCCACACCGGAGCTGGAGAAGGGCACAAGGTAAACAAAGAGGCAGGGCACAAAAATGAAGCAGACCATGGTCAAGTGAGAGCTACAAGTAGACAGAGCTTTTCTTCCACTCTCCTTGAAATGTCCTTTTAGGGTGGCCAGGATGACACCATAGGACACCAACAAAATGATGAAGCAGATGAGGGAGAGCAGTCCACTGTTGGCCACCATGAGTATCTCGGTGACATAGGTATCAACACAAGCCAGTTTGATCACCTGTTGCACATCACAGAAGAAATTGTCCAACTCATTCGGCCCACAAAATGGAAGCCGGAGGATCAGGATCATTTGGGTGGCTGAGTGGACCAGGCCTCCTACCCAACAGGAAGTGAGGAGCTTGACGCAACGCAAGCGGTTCATTGTGGTAGTGTATGTGAGTGGGTGGCAGATGGCCACATAGCGATCATAAGCCATGAGTGTGAGGAGGAACATCTCCGAACCTCCCAAGAAGTGAAGGAAGAAGAGTTGAGTCATACATCCTGCAAAGGGGATGGTTCTGCCACAGCTTATCAGGTCTGCTGCCATCTTGGGAATAGCCACAGAACCCAAGGCAGTATCAATGAGGGATAAATTGGCCAGGAAGAAGTACATGGGGGACTGTAGGAGCTGAGAATCGACACAAACGGTTATCACAATAAGCAGATTGCCTAGTAGGATTGTAACATAGCAAGCCGAGACCAGGACGAAAAGAAGGAGCTGGATGGGGCGGGAACGGGGAAGACCCAGGAAGGTAAATTCTGTGACACCAGAGGCATTCATGAAGGTGACTGGACCTTGAGAGGAAAAACAGTGAGGCATTAAGGTTAAACCACTTTGGAGTAGTCTAATCCACTGTTCAATGACAACATGATACAATCAACCATTGGGATGTTTAAGGATGAATAAAAATAACCCCAGAGCCTGAAGGTTTTATCACACAATGCAAAAAAGCCAACATTTAAACCAATGTTATTGCAATGCATTTGTCTATATTACTGGAGCAGAATCCAACATACTCACTGGACTGTAGATTGCCAAAATCGATAATAATAATAATTAGGTTACTTCATGGATGATATTTTACTATGTGCATCAGAAAGACTCAGTCTTACTTGTTAATCATTTATAAAAGACACATCTTCCCAAATGTTTCATAGGTTTGGGATGGAAGGGCAAACAGACAAAACATCCTTGATTTATCCAGACTCAGTCCAAGTGCAGTTTGTTCCACAAAACATTTATAGACATTTTCTTAATTATTACTACCATGGGTCTCCAGTATGTTTTAAGTAGACAAAGCAAGGGTGTATGGTACATGAAGAGTTTTCTAACAGGTAATTTAGCTTTACCCAAGCTGATGCAGATATTCTGGACTACAATTTCCATCATATCTTAATAGCCTATGGATGATGGGAGCTGCAGTCCATTACAATTAGAGTGCTTCAGTGCTGACACTTAGGGAAAGTTAAGTAAAAGCACAACATTATCTATGATAAGCAATCATGACCTAACTGTTTGTACTTAAGATCAAAAGGAGTGGATTGACGGATCTGAGCTCAGGTATTACATCCTATAGCCATTTATAGGGCTCAGGCAATTACTTCTGAAAAGCTAATAATAATAATAATAATAATAATAATAATACTTTTATTTATATCCCGCTTTTTGTTAAAACAATCAAAGCGGCATACAACCTTAAAATGATACAATATATACAATATCCTCTCATTAGCCCACAGCTCTTCCTCCAAGAAGTAATACACTACAGAATTATAACAGTGTGATACTATGTTAAGTACTACAGTCCTACTCTACAGAATCCTGAGGTTTGAAATTTGTACATTTTAAACTCTCTGCTAGGAGATCTATTCCTCTGCATTGCAGTCCCTGAGCTCTTTAGCCAAGTATTCTAAGTCCGTCACATAACTACAAATCCCATAATTACATGGGATGGTGTTGGGGTAGCAAAAGTCATGTCAAATGGCTATAGCTGTATGGGTGTCAATATAGTCTTAAGATGCTGACACACTGCAGAATTAATATAGTTTGACACTGGTTTAACTCTCATGGCTATGGACACTGTTTTAACTCTCATGGCTATGGAAACATTGTACTTGTAGTTTGTTGTGACACCAGAACTCTCTGACAGAGAGTTCATATCACAACAACAAATACAAATCTCAGAATTCCATAGCACTGAGCCATGGAAGTTAAGGCTGTCTCAAATAGCATTGATCCTGCAAAGTACATGAAACCTTAGTTACCATAACAGTTGCAGTTTTTAAAATAAGCCTTCTCATTTCTCAAAAGGAATTGAACTATTCTATTTGCTTACTTTTCACCAAAAAGAAAAAAAAAACCTAAACATTACAGCCATCAATCTGTGGAACAAAACATACCTAAGTAACCCCCCCAACACATTAAAAATATTAATATGTATAACAGAATATTTTTTTAAAAATCAGAGTTAATAAGAGAATGGCACAATTGTATGCCAGATCCATGCCAGTTTGTCCTCCCTTCTGCATTGATATTCCAAAAATAATGCACATAAAAGTTTTTAAAACTTGAGAAAATATAGTAACAAAGTTGCTTTTAAAGTACAACCCACTTCTCCCCCAGAAGAACTAGTAGCCCAAAGATTTTGTTGTTGCAATACGTAGCAGGTTGTTTTTGTTTGTTTGTTTGTTTGTTTTTTAGCAATCTGATGCATTTTACTCAAAAGTAAATAATTTCCCAAAAATATCATGCCAACTGTGCATTCCCAGAATAACCTCTTTGCATACCTGGTGTAATCAGAAGAAAAGATGAAGGCAATACGCCACATATTACACATTTCTGTAATGATTCAAATCTAATCAGGAGAGAAAAGGACTGAATAATTTAAAAATAAGCATGGGCAGATTAATTCTGGGACCAGGCATTGCACAATCTACCTTTTTACAAGCAGTCGGGACCATAACACTGATGATCTGAACAGCGACACAAAACCTCTCTTTTGTAGGAATCTTCTGTTACAACTCCATATTCAAAAGAGGAGATTAGATCACATTACTCAGACCATGAATGCAAAAGGAGGAGGCAGAATTACATTACTACACAAAACAAGCTATTCAGAAAAACATTCTGTATCAGCTGCAAGCCCCACTTATTTTTTTTTTCATGCGAAGAGAAAGAAAAGAAATCAAACACTTTCCGTAACAAATCTATAAATCCAAGCACAAATCCCAACTAGAATGAGAACAATTGAATCAAATGGTTGTTTATCTTTCCACAATCGATTGAATACAAGTATTCTAGCTGGAGCCAGTAACAGAATTAGGCATCTAAAAGTAGCATTAAAAATTAAAATTGAACTAAAAAAGAATGCTGCTATCCCCCATTAGTTCCTACAGCAATATAGCTTATTTATAGCTGGGAGAAAGAGAATTAATTACTCATAACTTTGTTGACCTATTTACAGAGGAATCGGCTCCACTACCTGTAGCGTAGTCAGTCATCCAGAAATATGAATAAAACTCAAAAGCTATTCTTCAGAGGAGTGAGATACTCAATATCTATCATTATCAACTATGCTCTCAGTTATATACATATGTATATATATATATATATATCTCCAACAGTTTCTTTGGTAAGGGAGTGTCTCTTGCACTTTCTCCCAAGAGTGAGACAAATCCACATCTGGAATATTTCAGTGGCCCATGTTTACTTCTTTGAGGAAAAAGAGTCACAGAGGCAAATCCCATGTCTCCAATCAGATGCTTTCTGCAAGAGTAAATAAATGCTAGGTTATAGTGATTGTATCAGGAGCCAGAACAATGAAATCCCTTTTGTCTATTTCACAACTTGGAAAATGTGAGTAAATGGTCAAGATCCAGTCATGCTACACAATAGGATTGCCACCACAGCAAGACCACATCTCCACAGCAATGCTGTTCTACCTACAATCACAATAAAAAAAACTCCAGAGTCATAGCCCAATGTTCAACCCACAACACCACACTGGTTCTCTCAAAATCATACACCAGACTAAATTATCTGTTGTATACCCAGAACGAGGAGCAAACACCCAACGCTCCCTGACTATACCCCAGATCAGAAATTCTAATACAAAGCAAGAAAACTGACCAGCAGAATTGCAGAAAGACCTGGTCAAAAGCAGACCATTAATACTACAGGTGAGGAACTGTGACATTAAGAGATCAGCCTGAGAACAGACATGACAGTTTTTCTTTTTCACTTGAAATGCTGTTGCTATAGTATTATACAAGTGAGAAACCTTTGGGGATTTATTGCAAATCATCTAGATATCTATCAGTAGTTCCGAGTTTGCCTTCTGCCCAATCCGGTTGTAGCTCTAGTAACCTGTCAGGAAGCCTAGTACCTGCTTTTCCAACATTGATAGTCCTAATTGTTTTTCTAGTCTGGCCTGTACCTTTTCCTGTACAGTGGTCCCCCGGCTTACGAATCCTCCGTGTTACGAAAACCCCGGGATCCGAAACCGGCAGGACCGCTAACGTATCCCCCGGGATCCGAAGGATCCCCCGGGATACAAAAAAAAAAGCGGGGGAAAAAAAGAAAGATCCCCCAGGATACGGCGCCCAGGCCTCGGAGGGGAAGGGATGGCCTTCCTGCGGGTCCGCGTGGGGCCGTCCCTTCTCCCCCGCCGGCGCCCAGGCCTCGGAGGGGAAGGGACGGCCTTCCCGCGGGTCCGCGCGGGGCCGTCCCTTCTCCTCCACCGGCGGCCAGGCTTCGGAGGGGAAGGGACGGCCTTCCCACAGGTCCGCCGGAAGGCCGTCCCTTCTCCTCCGCCGCCGGCCAGGCCTCGGAGGGGAAGGGACGGCCCCGCGCGGACCCGCGGGAAGGCCGTCCCTTCCCCTCCAAGGCCTGGCCCCTTTTTTTTTTTTCTCTTTCTTCTCCCCCGGGTTACGAAAATTTTCGGGTTACGAAAGTAATCCGGAACGGATTACTTTCGTAACCCGGGGGACCACTGTACCAAAATACAAGTGTAGACCCCGCTGTAACTACCTAGGAATCTGGTTAGGAACAGTAGCTTACAAAAGGAAATCTTACGTGTCTTACAAAACTTTATTTCCTCCAAATTCTTATGACCCAAAGAGTTATCAAAGATCAACAGTGCCATTTAATAACAAACACCAATGACCTCATCTGAAAGTACAGTACTGTAATATTTAACTTTATTACTTTAATAGGAATCTAGAAAATATTTATTATATATGTCAAATTTCAAAAGCAAATTTAGAAGATTTAGTAAGGTGTATGCCTTCAAGTTACCTGTTGACAACCTCACAAATTTTGAGGAGCAAGGAATAATCAGAGGTGGTTTGCCATTGCCTTCCTCTGAATGTAGCCTACGGCACCTAGTATTGCCTAGTGGCTTCTCTCTCAACTATTAACCAATGCTGATTATGTATTGATTATGATTATATTTTGCCAGTTTTAAGACTTGCAAGAAATTTGAATTTCCATTTATATGTTGATACTAGGTGTTGAAACAAATCTTATTCTATTTTTCTGTCTTACCATGTAGAATGCAATCATTTGGCAGACTTGATCACACATGGCTTTTAAATCACCATTAAAATTTGATAATAGCGTCTTTGCTGATGCCTATCACACAATGCTGTTTCCCTCTCATAGCTATCTTATCCTACAAGCGTGGCTAGCCCACACCTTGCCATTGATGGAAAACCATCAATAAGATCCCAATTCCTGTGGCAGTTTGGGGTTTATGCCATCATGAGGTGTCAGTGTCTCCTTCTATCTCCTGTCCCTTCACCTTTGCTGTTCCACAATGGCTGGTTTGTTTCTTCCTTCATTCCTTCCTTCCTTCCTTCCTTTCGTTTGTTTTGTTAAACCACATTAGCATAACTCCAGAAATGCATTTAAAACCCATTTGCACACACACAAAAATAAAAGGCATAGTGGGTAGGCCATACAGCAAGGAGGTAAGGTTAAGGAAGAGGGCAGAAGAAAGTGCAAGGGGCACTAATGAAGGGACATGTGGTAGAAAGTGATCCCAAAACAGTATTTTCAATTTCCTTTCAATAACACAATCATGGCCACATGATAACAGTTACCAAGGTAATGCAAACACAAAGAACATAATAAGAGTTTTAAGTGAGAACATTTTTCAGTGTCTGTGCAATGTCAGAAATTTGGGGAATGGAGGAAAATTTCATTGAGAGGATGGAATTTTTATTTGCAGTCACTGAATTCTTGCCTTCCCCCTGTAGTTACATCCTTGTGTACGTGTTTTCTGTTGAATTTGCACAAATGGATCTATTCTATCCACAGGAATAGATTCAATCAATCGGGTTGGATCCATTGAAGCATGCACTCCACCCACTTTGCTGGTGTGCTGCTGTCTAAAGAAGGCCAGTCTGGATACAGTCCATATCAATAAGAAGGGTAAATATCAAAATTATCTATTAAAATATTATCTATTATTGGTTGTTGCATGGCTTTCTGACTTATGGTGACTTCAAGGCAAACTTATGACAGGTTTTCTGGGGCCAAGAGTGTGTGACTCACCCAAGGTCACCCAGTGGGTTTTCACAGTGAAAAGGGAAATCAAACCCTGGCCTCTAGAGTCCTAATCCAACGTTCAAACCACTGTGCCATGCTAGCTGTTATATGATTTACACTGTATTTATTATTGGTTTTATTTAAGGTATTTCTATATCATCTCCCAGCCCACAAGAGATGCCAAGGCAAGGAACAAATAAAAGGCATTAAAACAGTTCAAACATTTATTTATTTATTTATTTATTTTTAAAAATTAAAGGCACATTAAAAATATTATTTTAAAATATTGATAGGGAGTTCCAGAGTCAGGGTACTGCTAAAATAAAGGCCCTCTTAGGATATACCATCCTAACCTTGGAAGGTCTTGGGACATGCAATAGAACCTCCTCTGAGGATCTCAAATTTGGGGGCAGGAGGTCTTCGAGATATCTTGATCCCAAGCCATTTAGGGCTTTGTTAGGTCAAGACCAGTGATCTGAATTAAGCTAGAACTCAAGTAGCAATTGGACGGATGTAGTCATTTCATTTTTTAAGCTTCATGACTGTGACATTTCTGTTTACCTGATTTATTTTTACTTCTCAGCAATGGGCTGCTGATTTGTATATTTACACTAAAAATCTTCCAGCTTCTTTCTTAAGGAGCAAACCAACTCATGAAGGTGACTTGCTGTCTGCAGTTTAAAATCACAAAGAAGAAATATCCCTGAAATGTTCCTAAAAGCAATTCTGATGTAAAAGGCAATTAAAAAATGACTAAGGTTTGACTCCCTTTCTCCATTTCCTCTTCATGTCCTTCCCTTTTTATGTCATGGTGTTCCCAGTACAACCAAAAGTGTCCTGGAATTAAGTCCTGGTCTGTTTGTCTTCAGTAATAGACTGGATGCAGGCAAACAAGTTGAAACTTAATCCAGACAAGACAGAGGTGCTCCTGGTCAGTCGGAAGGCAGATCAGGGAATAGGGATCCAGATGGGGTCACACTCCCCCTGAAGACACGGGTTCACAATTTGGGAGTACTCTTGGATTCAGCTTTGAACCTGGAGGCCCAGGTCTCTGTTGTGACCAGGAGTGCTTTTGCACATTTAAAACCTGTGTGCCAGTTGTGCCCATTCCTTGAGAAGCCAGATCTGGCCATGGGGGTACATGCCTTGGTTACATCCCAGCTGGTCTACTGTAATGGGCTCTACATGGGGCTGCCTTTGAAAAGTGTTTGGAAAATTCAGCTGGTTCAGAGCTGCTGCCAGGCTGTTAACAGGGGCAGATTATAGAAACCATACAACTCCCCTGTTGAAACAGTTTCGTTGGCTGCCAGTTTGTTTCTGGGCACAATTCAAGGTACTGGTTATTACCTATAAAGCCCTACATGGCTCAGGTCCACACTATTTGACAGCCCGTTTCTTCTGGTATGAACCATCCCGGAGTCTGAGATCCTCTGGAGAAGCCCTTCTCTCCGTCCCAGCATCATCACAAACATGGTTGATGGGAATGCGAGAGAGAGCCTTCTCGGTGGTTGCCCTTAGACTCTGGAACTCCCTGCCCAGGGAGATCAGGATGGCTCCCTCCTTGATGGCCTTCCGCCAGCAGGTGAAGACCTACCTACAAGTGTTTAAGGAACTGTTATAAGGACAGGCTGGGATATTGGACCATTTTTTTAAATGTTTTAATTGTACTGTTTTTAATATTGTGAAGATGAGTCCCACTCCTGGGAAAAGGGAGGGATACAAATAAATATAATAAATAAATAAATAAATAAATAAATAAATAATAACAACAGTGTCAGTATGGGGTAATAAATTATGTGATAGTAATTGTTAAGTGCACATTTTTTTGGAACAATTCCAATTAAATACACTTTTTTGGAAAATGCATTCATGAATTCAGTATTATTGAATTATATTAAAATGACAGAATGTAATATATGAAGCTTAAACAACCTTAAGCAACAAACAATTGCAACCAACTGCTCACATGAAAAGTAATTTTGTTGTTGACAAAGTAATCACAGCAGCAAGTCTCTCCAGGCCCAGGCTGCAAGTCTTTCCCACAAGTCTCTACAGTCCCAGGCTGCCCATTTTGTTCAACATTGTGAATTACACCTTGAAGAAACCAAGCTTTGAAAAACAGAAGCCATGGACCACAATGGAAGAAATGAGACCTAACAATAGAATCCTGTCTCTCCAAGGATGCTGTTTCAGCTCAAAAATGGAGCTATTCCAATGAGACATGTTCCCAAGGTTTATTATACTTGTTGAAGTCAGAAGAACTCATTGGCCTCTAGTCTGCCCATACCCATTATCATGAAAGCCTGCTTTTTTGAATCTGACCTTGCCTTCAGTGGGTTGAGTAGCATGGTCTGCCTTTATTACCACTTTATTACCAGTTCAAGTAGCTAATTTTGCTAGAGTTGGCTGTCTTTCAGCACCAGCTCAGTCTAGGTCATCCCTTAGGTTCCCATGTGAATCCAATTTTGGCTATTAGCAGCATGGTGAGAAGCTGCACAGATAGTTTTTTTGCTAAAGATGTCTGAGCCTTAAACCTCTGGGCAAGTCATCTGCAACATTTTGTCTATGTTTTGTTGCATAGCATACTTCAGAACTTGGAAGATATATGTGCTGTCTTGTGGAAGCCTTGGCCTCATGTATGAAGTTCTTTATACATAGTCTGGTTCCTGTCATCTAAACATCTTGCATATGTCATGGTAAGTATGTCTAGAGAGTCTCCTTCCTTCCTTCCTTCCTTCCTTCCTTGTACAATTCTCCAAAAATGTATTGTGCAAAAAGCTATCATTTGTTCCCTCACCCCTGCACATAAATTTGCTCTTGGATTCACTTATTCTAATATCGCTAGGTATTAGATCCAGTCTTGATCCCTCACCACTGTTTTGGTTTAGTAGATGCTATTTTATTCTTGATCCTCAGCAATTTCCTAGAATCATAGAGTTGTAAGGGGCCCCATTGGTCCTCAAGTACAGCCTCTCACTCAATACAGAGACTTCAGCTAGAATATTTAATCCAGGAGACAACTGTCCAACCTGGTTTTGAAGATGTACAGAGTTGTTGTTGTGGCTGTGTTGTTGTGCCTCTGAGTCAATCTTGACTCATGACTCATGTTTGTGAGATGTCTCCAATATCCCCTATTCTCGACTGTTTTGCTCAATTCCTGTAGTCTCAGACCCATGGGCTCCCTGATTGAATCTATCCATCTGGCATACAGTCTTCCTCTCTTTCTACTTCCCTCCACCAGCATCATTGTCTTTTCTAATTATGTGGCTGAAGTGTGACAGCCTCAATTTAGTCATCTTGGCTTCCAGTAAGAGGTGTGGGTTTTTCCTCCTGCAAGCTCAAAAGGTGATAAGAATGGTGCCAGATTAACCATATGAAGTCTTTTTGACCCTAGGTGGCAGTGAGAAGCCAGAAAAGTTTGAAGCATAGACTTGATAACCCTGGCATTGTCCCAGTGCCTGTTTTCATAAGACACACACTTACCCTTGCTTCCAACAAGCTCACAGTATCATCCCACATTTCTTTTTACCATCATTTCCACAGATGTATGCCAATACAATGTTTAGAGAACAGCATCCTTCCATACAAATTCCATTACAGCTCTTCTGGAGAACCTTCTACTGGATGGATCAACATATTGACTCATGGGTGGGAGGTTGGAATGTGGGTTATGGGACTGTTTTAATTTTAATTTTGTTTTAATTCATGTCTTTTAATATGCTGTATTACGCTCCGAGTGTTCTTACAGAGGAGCAGATTATAAATAAACCATTATTATTATTATTATTATTATTATTATTGTTAGTAGTAGTAGTAGTAAGGTATGGAAATGGGAGTTATTATCAAATCAAAAGAAACTTGAGCAGAATACATAATGAGATGGGTGACAACTATTGTCAATTTCCAAGGAAGAAAAATAGGGTTTTGTTGTATTTCTTCTATGGAGAAATGCACATAGAGTGCTGCACAGGAAACATGTTTTTAAGGGGTAGTGGCACTACAGGTAGTTCACCACAAAGTAATTCCTTCACAACACTTGAGAACGTTTAAATAAAGGGAGAATACTGCATATAAGTATCATAAGTATTCATTCTTGCACATGAGGGCAAAATAATCAAATATTTACATCCCTAAATGCCACTGTTCCAGTTTATAGCAGTTCTGTGCTAGAGATTTTTAAAAAATGAAAAGGCTAAATTGGGAAGAATGAAGAGTGAATAAGGATTGTGACTCTTCTGGAGGCAAAATGGAAAGGGATGCAATGGACACACACACATCAAATATCACAATCCATATTACAAGCAAGAAAATGAACTGAAAGGTGACACATTATTTTTTGAAGCTTTCTTTAATTTAAAAAAAAGTCAGTAGAGTCTATGGAGAGGGAAGAATCAAGCATAAACTCGCCAGAATAATTCCAGATTATATGAAGCATATTCATTGTTATACACAAATAGTCACACATTAAATTAATCATGGTATCCTCTTACTGTTCAGAAAACGAAACATTTTTTCTTTTCTTCTCTCTCTCTCTCTCTCTCACTTGCAAAAATTGCCAATAGAATTGCCAATGTTTTTGTTTGAGGCTAGTATTAAATATTGCTGCCAGTCATATTTAACTACCTTTGCAATTTCTGAAGTTGAAACAAATCATTTCAGATTGACTAAATATTGACACTAGGTGCTTGAATATTGTTGCTATAAAATATTGCCTTGTTTACTCCACATAGTGTTATCAAGCAGTAACTTTCTCCCGCAAATAACAAACGTTTCCTAGAAACTTTGGAGCAAACTTTATGTAATCTTCATAATAGGATTTCAAAAGAAAAGCAAATGCAAAATTAGTGTCTTTGCCTTAATTTGTAGACCACTCTTGATTACTGAAATATAAACTGTGAAATCAGTTACTTTTTCCTTTTAAAAAAAGTGACATTAAATGGAGTGGGATCATGAAGTACAAATTGTCATTCTGGACAAGCCATATGACTCGGGGGAATATCCAGAATTTTATTGTCACAAAAGCTCTATTAAAAGTGTATTTTAAATAACTTAGACTTCATAATAAAAATATTTGGTACCTGTGTGTAAAAATCACTCATAATCAGAATGTTTACCAGGAAAGAATAGAAGGGTAGAATGGTCCACCATAGCCCTGAAATGGCTTGATGGCAAAATCATCAGACTGCATCCACATGGCAGAATTAATCCAGTTTGACACCACTCTAACTGCCATGGCTGAATGCTATGGAATTCTGGGAATTGTACTTTTGTGAGACATTTAGCCTTCTCTCACAGAGAGATCTGGTGCCACAACAAACTACAAATGCCAGGATTCCATAGCATTGAGCCATGGTAGTTAAAGTGGTGACAAACTGGATTATTTCTGCAGGGCATATGCAGCCCTAGTTGTCTTCTTTCTTTGGGTTATGTTACATTGCATCCTTTTTAACTATTTATAGAATGTGATAGTAATTAGATCTTATGATTACAGACAGAGATGGCTAATGAGACCACAGTTCAGGAATTCATTTTGCTGGGATTTAGAGGCGAGCAGCAGAAGAGATTCTTGCTCCTCATCTTTTTTGCCATTCTCTACATGCTCACTTTGCTGGAGAACATCACCATCATCATGCTAGTACTGCTAGATGCTCACTTGTCCCAGCTTCCCATGTACATCCTGCTGAGCAACTTCTCCTGGATGGAGATGTGCTATGTGACCTCTATTATCCTCAGGATGCTGTTAGACCTGGCTTCCTCTCATGGGACCATCTCTTTCCGTGCTTGTTTTCTCCAGTTCTACATTGCATTCTCTCTTGGCACCACTGAATTTTTCTTCCTCTCAGCCATGGCTTTGGATCGATACCTGGCCATCTGCCACCCATTGCATTACCCACAAATCATGTCTCTCAGTTCCTGCTATGTCTTGGTGGCTGCTTGTTGGGTCCTAGGCTTCCTAGCATACATTATCCCAGTGATATTGATCTCCAGGTTATCATTCTGTGGATCCAACCTCATTGACCATTTTTTTTGTGATCCTGGACCACTCCTGTCCTTGGCTTGTCCTCCACTTGGATATGCTCCCCTTGTCTTCCAAATTATCATAAGCACTCTGTTTATAAGCAATGTATTCTTTGTTGTGATGTCCTACAGCACTATAATTTTTACGCTGATGAAATCTTCTAACCAAGGGAATCGTAAGAAGGCCTTCTCCACCATATCTATGCACCTGTTGGTGGTAACGCCTTTCTATGGCTCAGTTGGAGGGATGTACTTACTTTCTGGTGGAGAAAGCTCCTCTGAGATCACTAAGGCAATAACACTCTTCTATACAGCCATTGCACCTTTCCTCAACCCACTGATTTACTGTCTGAGGAATGAGCAGGTGAAAGAGGCCCTGGGCAGGTTACTGAGATGTTAACAAAAATCATATGTCAAAAGACAGAGCGGAGAGAGTGATAGAGAGAAATTTAAGTCAACTCAACCCAAAACATCCAGTTGAAGATATTAGATTAATTTATTTGGAATCAGACAAAAAGAGAGCTAGTCTCTTTTTATAGGTAAATATAGGAGGAGTGAAGGGATGTTTGTGTATGAGTCATTGCCATTTACTTTTAGAGATCCTAATGATGCACTCCCTGGCCTTGTTTATTTCCTGAAATCATCTTTTTGTTGTTGCCACCACCAAATCTGATTATTGGAAATTTTTTTTTATCAAGGCACATCTGGAGGAGGCCTTAAGTGTGGATAGAGTGGGCAGTTGCACAAGAAGCAAAATATCAGGAGGTTTCAAGCAGAGCCAAAGGGAAAACCAAGCTTCCCTCCCACAGTGCAGGATCAGATGGACTGTTGATGGAAGTGATAGACTGGGCTTCCTTCTGTTTCGCTGTTTCAGCAGGCAAGAGCTGTCACCGTCTTCTGCATTAATGGACACAGAATTGTCTACTCTAGAGTAGGCACACTCAGGAACCTGGCAGGCTGCATCATCTCATTTTGGACTCCTTTTGTCCTCTGGAGAACTGCCAACAGCATCACTGTTTTGGGTGACTAGAAATGAGGTCATGAAAGTTGCCTTTGGGAGTCTGCTGTTTGGGGGCAGAAGACTCCCCTAAATGGGATTTTAAAAATTACAACATGTTGTTGTTTTACTTTGGCTTAAAAAATGTTATTTGGTTACGATAATTTTTAGTGAAAAGGTGGGGTTCTTAGGGTGGTCAGAGGGAGGCCAACCCCTCGACACTGTCCTTATTGTCTATTCCAATGCCAACATTCCCACTATCACATCTTGAAGAACCTCTGGCTTCGGAAAGCTGAAGGAACATCTTCGTTCTGCCTGCATCTTCCTGCAGCGGGCTCTGTTGCTGTGTTGTGCATTTTCCGTTCTGATTTGCAGTGTTTTTAGAATACTTTTTCACAAATACCCCAATCAAAGCATTTACATTGAGGGATGAAGAACTTTGTAATTTCCATTCTTACAGGTATGAATGAAAAATGTTAACATTTTTCTGTGAGAAAGTTCACGAAAATAGCATAGGTTTCAATTACTGTTTTAAAAAACAGGTCTTTATTTGCCATTAAAAAATTGCATGTTTTGCACAGGAAAAAAAAGTTTGTTCAGAAACCAGCCTTTTCTGTAGAGAAATGTTCTTTTTTGCACTGAAAATGTTCTTTTCTGCATTAAAAATACACATGTGTTTCCACAGCAAATAAGTCTCAATCTGCAGGATTTTTTTTAATGTCTCCAATGTTTTCCTCAGCAGTTTCCCAACTCTCTGGGAACCCATTTTTCTTCTCTCATCCCAATATTTTTAAAATATTCTTTCCATCCCTGTGATATATATTGCACTTTGGCAGATAGTAATTGCCTCACTTGTGATACTAAACTGGGTGGTGTACAAGACATTTCCTAGACTTGGCTATGTGCAGTGCCATCCCCACCCCTGGTGTCACCCGATGCAAGGAGGGCTGCTGGGGCAAGGGTGGCCAAAAGAGTGTGCCCCTTCTCCTCCTTCTGAAGAGACTGCCACCACTGTGGCAAAGCCAGGCTGGGTTCACTCAGCCTTCTCTGTCTTTTGCATCAGTAGCCTCTTTGTGAGGAGACCATCACTACCATGATGTAGCCAGGCCAGGTGCACTCAACCTTCTCTTTTACCTTCACTTTGGTGAAGGTAAGATGGGTGAGCTCAGCCTTGTCTGTCCTTTGAAGTGGCAGCAGAAGCCTGCTCTTGAGGAGGCCTGTGGCTGCAGTGGCCAAGCCAGGAGGGGGTCACTTTCCCCTTATCAAACCACACGGGGAAGAGGTCTACTGGCTGTGTGGTCACTATAGTTCTAAATTTGGGGCAATATTGATTTTCAACATTCAGAAGACTGCGGAGGAAGCTACATCCTGGGAGGCTGCAATATGTGGTGATATCACACAATGATATATGCATATATGATATATGCATTCAATATCACTCCTGGATGTCCCAGTAACCAATTTGGCTGCCATGTTTGAATTAACTGAAATTTTCAAAATTAGTACAGAGGTAGCCCAATATACAGTGCATTGCAAAAGCCTTAAGGTTACCAGTGCATACATCTTTAAGTTCCCAGCTCTAGATAAGGTGAAACAGCCAAAACTGATAGTAAGCACTCCTGCTTGTCACATATATCTAATTGATCATTTGGAGTGATGGATCCAAAAGCACCCTCAAGCTGTGAACATAGTCTTTTAGGGGCAGTATAACTCCATCCTGGACTGGTTGACACACCTCCAAACTCAGGTTAGGACCTTTGTCTTGCCTGGATTCAGCTTCAATTTGTTTTTCATCATCCAGCCTATTTCCTCCTCCACAAATTCATTCAGAGAAGACACACTTAGCTGAAACTGCATTTGAAGGTATGGAGAAATACATTTGGGTGTTATCAACACAATTATAGCACCCTATCCCTTGCCTCTGGGTGATCTCTCCCAGTGATTTCATGTAGATGTTGATTGGCATTGGGGGTAGGATGGCACCTTGTGATATGCCATATAACAGCTCCTCTTTGGAGGAGCAGCTATCCCCAAGCACCACCATCTGGACCCTTCCTGAGAGATAGGACCAGAACCACTGCAGCAAAATGACTCCTAAATCCCCCCAGGCATTCCAAAGGGATACCATGGTCAATGGTATAGAATACCACTGAGAGGTCCAAAGGCAGAACACACATCCCTGTCAATGCTCAGATCATCCAGTAAGATATTCACAGCAGTCTCAATGGCATATCCTGCTCTGAAGCTAGGTCTAGATAATTCATATCATCCAAGATTGCCTGGAATTGGAAGGCAACTATCTTCTCAATCACCTTGCACCTTTGTGACATGTTGATTGCTTTCACTAATAGTTCGACTGTTCACTAAATGTGGTGAGTAAACTAACTAACTGTCCCAGAAACACACACAAAGTTGCCATGTAAGGAAATGATCCTTTTAAAAAATATAACATAGAGTACACAAGCATCAGACAAGCAAAGTTGCTGTGTAAAGAAATAATCTTCTTTATTTTATATGTGGTTTGTGCCATATACAGTTTAAGGGACTTTGCCCCAGTAAAGCTTTCAAAGGTTTCCAGACAGGTGAATTGCCTTGTAGTACCATGTGGTTGACCAACCAACAGAGTTCTCCCTGAAATGTCCCCCCAGGTATTAGGGAGTGAGAGTGGATGGTTGTGTTTGGGGTTTTTATTTTCATGAATTTATTTTAAGTTTTTCTAGGCCACCCCTTACCCCCAAGAATGGGTTCCAAGTTAGTGTACAGAGACAAAACACTTCAACAACAGAATAAAAACAAGTAATTAATGCTGTAAAGAGATGCTCAGTCCCTAACCATTTGCCAAAGATGTGTGTTTCTGAGCCGGGGGGGGGGGAGGGGCTCACAAACATAATATAATGCATACAATTGAGAAGGAAAAAATAAGAATTTGACAAAGAAGAACTTTTTTAAAAAAAAGTACTTTAAATGCTCAGGAAATTAATATTAATAACCTGATGCCAAGTAAAGAAAAAAGTATTAGGAAGAGTACCTGCTCCTTCCCAGTTCTGAATAAGTTGGCCATGATGCCTCACAAATGGTGCATTTACACTGTTGAAATATTGCAGTTTGATATTATATGAAGTGCTGTAACTCCATCCTATGGAATCCTGGGATTTGTAGTTTTACAAGGTCTTTAGGTTTCTCTGCCAAAGAATGGTGGAGCCTCACAAAACTACAAATCCCAGGATTCTGCAGGATGGACCCATGACAGTTAATGTAGTGTCAAACTGCATTATTTCTACAGTATAGATGCACCCAACATGTAATACTGTGTATCCATCCTTTGGGAGATCTCTTCTGGTTTCATGTAAGGAAGCTTCTCAGCACCGAGTAAGATGGAGATCAAGGCAAGTGATGGGTGCTCTTTTCTCTGGCAGAAGAACAAGCTGGCCACTGGAAAGTCAGATTGTCCAGGTATCCCCCTGCTATCCCTCTCCACTAAATAGTCAGTTCCTATCCTCCCACAGCCAGTAAATGGTAGAGGGCTCTGTAAATCTGCTTTGCACAGGAGTGGAGGAGGTGCAAGGAATTATTGAATGCCTCTTTGTGCAACAAAGTTACAAGTTCACATGCAAGCATAATTTCAAATTATGCAAACCATTGTCACCAACAGGATTCCAACAACTAAATTGACTGGATTCAGGTCTGGTTTCTTATTCCTCCCCACCATTCCTGCTCTTCATACTGTCACCATTCTCACCATAATTTTTTTTCATTCTCCTCAGCAACCTTCTCAGAGCTTCCTTCACCTTCTCATTCCTGAGACAATAGATCAGGGGATTGAGAAAGGGTGTAATGGCCGTGTAGAAGACTGTCACTGCCTTAGTGATCTCCGACTTACTTTTACTCCCCAGAGGCAAGTACATCCCTCCCACTGAGCCATAGAAGAGAGTGACCACCAGAAGGTGGAAAGATATGGTGGAGAATGCCTTCTTACGGCCACCTTCATAAGAGGTTTTTGACAAGGTGAGGATCACAGCACTGTATGATATCACAACAAAGAAGACATTGCTGAAGTAAAGAATGTTCATAAATATATCACAGATAAAAATAATATCTCCTAGTGGAGGACAAACTAAGGTCAGGATTGGGCCTGGATCACACATAAAATGGTCAATGATGTTGGAAGTACAAAAGGGCAATTTGGAAATCAGCAGTACAGGAATGATGAACCACAAGAAGCCAAGGCCCCAACAGCTGGCCACCAGGACATAGCAGGAACTTGGAGACATGATTTTTGGATACAGGAGTGGATAACAGATGGCCAAATATCGATCTAACGCCATGGCTGAGAGGAATAAACATTCGGTACTGCCAAGAGAGAAAAAAATGTAGAACTGGAGGAAACAGGCCCGGAAGGAAATGACCCCATGAGGGGAACTCAGGTCAAGGAGCATGCGAGGCACCGTGGTAGTTGTATAGCACATTTCCAGCCAGGAAAAGTTGCTCAGCAATATGTACATGGGAAGCTGAGTTAAGTGGGTGTCAAGAAGCACCAGTGTGATGATGGTGATGTTCTCCACCAAAGTCAGCACATAGAGAGTGGTGAAAAAGATGAGAAGAAAGAACCGTGTCTCCTGCTCGACTCCAAATCCCAACAAAATGAATTCCTTGACTGCAGTCCCATTGGCCAACTCCATCTGGAACCATACAATACAATTAAAATTGCATATTCAAAGAATATACTGTATATCCACCATTTAACACATACTACATTACATCCACTGCTGGATTTAATATAAATATAAAGTAATATACAGTTTAAGGCCTCAGATTTTGGGAATCCTCTAAATATAACAAATGCTAAATTTTAGGTTTTACTGGTGTGTTAGAATATATCCCCCCCCCCTTTTTTTTTTTTTTTGGTAGTAATGCTACTCAAATCTGTGATAGGGTAGAATCTCAACACATCCCAGCTGTCTTCCAAACAGACAATAACAATTACATTAAGTACTTTAATCGGAGATATTTTCTAAGGCTAATTGGAGGTATTTTCTAAGGCTAAGTAATCAGAGGTATTTTCTAAGGCTAAGATGCATTGCAGAATATATGGTAAAAATACTCTATTGCCAGGTAATCATTCATGGATCAGGAATCAAGAGTAATTTACAATACTGGAATACCCAAAGACAGCTCTTTTGGCAATAATGTAACCAACAAATGCAGTAGGTTTGTTTGGACTTTTTGGGCAGCCCATTCACATAACACAATTGCAGTGCTTTGATTCCTCTTTAACCATCATGGCTGTATTTTGTGGAATCCTGGGACTTGTAGTTTGATGGGGCATTAGAGCACTCTGTCTGAGAATTCTAAACACTCTTCCCTAAAGTGATATAATTGTGTAGAATGAATGGCTTGCAGGTCCCAGGTTTTTCCCCTGTTCATTCTTTCTTTCTTTCTTTTCTTTTCTTTTCTTTTCTTTTCTTTATCTTTATCTTTTTTTTAAAGCATACATTAGGAAATGGCTGAACCTTGGAGAAAAATGGGCTCAGATCCTACATCAAGGAGATGGGACATAACTTTATTTCCATGCAAGGCTTGTACAATGCTGCCTTTTTTGTGAACTACAGCATCCTGTAATTGAATCATTCACTATCAGGATGTCAGTCTCTGTTCAAATTCAAATCGGTATGTTATCAACAGTCATGGGAAAATCCTTACCTACTATTTCCTCTCAGTGGTGGCTGGTGACTTCATTGTCACTGGGGTAGTGAATCATCTCTGGATTTTAGTATGAAATTTAAGGAGTAATCCAAAGTACTGAAGCTCATCCCCAAACTAGCTGGAAGATCTTGGACAGTCCCTTTAACATTGGGACTCACACTGACTAGCTGCCACTTCTTCCTTTTCTCTTTTTTCTGTCTCTTTCTCTGACCCGCACATATCCACATTCACAAATGTGATTATGACAGCATTTCCTGAAAGGAGACTACATTTGCTTTCCTGGAGGTAGCAACCATTAACACCCTTCCCTCTATAGTTCTCACCTGGATGTCCTGTTGATTCAATAATAATTCTTATTTCAGTATGAGCCAAAGCATCAGAAAGCTCAGTGCAAGTTCTGTATCAGAAATCCAGATCAGAGAATATCATCCTTTTCCTATGGTGTTCATCTGTGGGACTGATGGAGCAAGTGACTTAAAAGAGCACATTGTAATAGAAGCAGCGCTCCATATGTGTGTGTGTGTGTGTGTGTGTACCTTGAATACTACAGATTAGTTTTGAAAGCAGTTTCAGTCATTGACTAAAAGAAACTATGGGAAAAGTTCTCATGAGTAATGCCATTTTCAATAAAATGAGATCTCTGGAGAAATTAATATGCTACAGTAGTTCCCTTCCATTAACTCTGTTTTACACCTTCTATTGTCTGAAATGGTGACTCATCCAAAGGTTGACTGTCCCTGAAAAGCAAAATGGAGGTAGCTTCAGTGCCATGTCCTGCATAGGATTGGACGGCATCTCCATTCAGCTCTGTAGTTCTGCGCATAGTGTTGTCACTAATGATGTAAATTTATATCTTTATTCTTCTCACCCCTGAAGGAGGTGAGGACAAGATACTTCAATTTGGTCCTCTCTCACCAACAAAACAAGCGAGCCATTCCTGACAAATTCCCTAACAGTAAGGGCTATAAAACAGTCAGCTGTCTTTCCCTCTCCAAAAATTAGTGATGTGAGCCATGAAACTCCATTCCCAGTATCTAACAAGGAAGGATGGCCTATGTTTATCTTTACAATGGAATTTCCTCACAAATTTCCTCACAAATTGCTTTGACTGAGACTCACTCAATTAAAATTATTATTGAGGAACTTACTTTTATTACTTATTGAAGAAACAAACAATATCCTGAATACCAAATTTCTATCCCATATACTCAACCCATTGCTTTTTTTTTCAAATGAAGTGTCTGCAAATTCTCAAACTTCATTCAAGTAGTTGCCCAGTTTCAGAGCTCATAAATACTTGAGCTGAGTCAAAGGCTTTCATGGTCAGGGTCCATAGTTTTTTGTGGGTTTTTCAGGCTATGTGGCCATATTCTAGAAGAATTTATTCCTGACATTTCACCGGCATCTGCGGCTGGCATCTTCAGAGGTTGCAATCTCTGAAGATGCCAGCCACAGACACCAGCAAAATGTCAGAAATAAGCTCTTCTAGAACACAGCCACATAGTTGGAAAAAACCCACAAAAAACTTGAGCTGAACATTGAAAAAAACCCAAAACAATAACCAAAATCCCTGTAATGAAATATCTAAGTAACAAGTGGGGAGAAATGTCAATTATTGGATTTAAGGACTAATGAAAAATGAGTAATGTATTTGTATACTCTGGTAATATAGATTGGTTGAATTATTAATGATTGATTCAGAAGAGTAAACATTAGGAGGAAAAGACAGAGAGAGTAGTATACTCAAACACCAAGCATAGTTAGAAAAGTAGAACAGAAGAAACACAGTGTATGAAATAATGGGAGATTATTTGTTTATTTTATTATTGTTATTATTGTTATTATATTAATGTTGTAAGTTTTGGATGTTCCTTTTTTAACTATGATATGTTAAATTGAATAAAAATTTATTTTAAAAAGGAAAAAAAAAGTCAGGATTAAACTCTTCTAGAGCATGGCCACATAGCCTGAAAAACCCACAAAAACCTAAAAATCCTGGTGTGTTTAACAAACAGCAATGAGCTGTCATCACATTCCTAATTGTCACCATTTGTAAGACCAAAATGTAGTTGAAAGGGGTCAACAAAGCAAACCTGAAGCACGTCACTCTGAGCTCCTTGGCGAAGACTGATCTTAACAACAAGAGCAGTACTGGATTAAACCCAAAGACTGGCTAGTCCAGCATTCTGTTACGCTCAAATCACATCTAAGGAAGTGAAGGTGGGGAATTTTGACAAGTTTTCATCTCAGGAGAGGCCTGTTAGGGTAAAAAAGTTTTCTTGGACCTAAAACATACAGAAATCCCCCTCCATCACTGGGGAGCACTGAGAGCATTTAGGAGTAAAAATAATTCAGAATTTAAGAGCCCTGGGGGGTCCTGCGGGCCACAATAATGGTTAAAAATGGCCCTTGGGGCATAGTACCACCACCCCCACTACCCCACATTAAGAACAAGCAGACCAAGAAGTGTAAAATATGTTTATGGTACATTTATTTATTCACCTTGTTTGCATCCTGTGTTTCTCACAACATGAGGTGGCTCACAGCAAGGATTAAAGCAAAATACAGCCAAAAATATTGTAATAGTAAAACATTTTAAAGCAATTAAATGAATTATTCTATTCATTTTAAACAGTTTTAAACCCTTGTGCAACAACCAGTTAATAGCCCAAAGCCTATCCAAGCAAAAAGGTCTTTGCTCACTGGCTGAAAGTGAGGAGAGAGGAGGCCAGGTAAGCCTGCTGTGGGAGAGAGTTCCACAGGCTGAGATCAGTTACTAAGAAGGCCCTCCTATGTGTCCTCACCAGAAGTGACAGTGACAGTAGTAAAAATCTGGTAGGGTCATCTAGGTAGATACAGTCTTTCAGATAATCTGGACCCAAGCTGCATAGGCTGACTTTACAGTAAAACTTATCCTGCAAAGGAAAACTGAAGTAATCCTTTTCTTTCATTCTGGTTTAAATAAAAATTCTACATGTATGCTCACAAGGGGGCAGGAGAGTAAGTGTTCACACTTTACTATACACACTGTCATACTCACATAAAAACAAATAACCTTGAGAGTTTACATCATTTCTGTTCTAGTCATATTGTTTCAATGGAACACACAAAAATCACACAACCAAAATCACATTTCTTAAAAAAAAATTAAAAACACTCTCTTGACAATCCATTCTATTTCTTTAATAACAATGGACCAATTCCTATTCTTAGTCCCAACTAGAGTATAGCAATAGCAATAGCAAGTACATTTGTATACTGCTTATCAGTGCACTTAAGCACTCCCTAAGTGGTTTACAATATGTAAACTAATTACCCCCAATATGCTAGGTACTTATGGAAAGATGCAAGCCTGAGTCGAACTTGAGCCCTTGGTTGGTATTGAACTCACAACCTTGCAGTTTGTGAGTGAGTGACTGTAGTACAGACATTTAACCACTGTACCACCAGGACTCCTTTCAATCCATGGAGTAGATCCATTCAATCAATGGATCTCATGATTTCAATTAATGGAGTAGATCCATTCAATCAATGGCACTTGCCTACTCATCATTGACCAAGAGGATTCAAGGCACAATATTTACAACAGCAAATATTATTGCATTTTAAGTGCATCATAACTTCTGTACCGATTCTCAAGAGGACTCTGGTCCTTCCTTATAGTTCCATGGAGATTCCAGGTAGCCTTTAAGCTCCTTCTTCTTGATCTTTTTCCTCAGCTGAGATTTTTGTCATCCTGTCTCTTGAGTGGTTGTTGTGTGCCTTCAAGTAATTTTTGAGACATGGCAACTCTAAGGCAAAGAGATCAAGGGGTTTTCTTTGTGAGATTTGTTCACAGGGATTTGCCATTGCTTTCCTGTGAAGCTGTGAGAGTGTGATTTGTCCAAGGTCACCTTCTGGGTTTCCATGGCCAAGTGAGGATTTGAACCCTGGGATCCCAAAGTTGTACTCCAGGACTCAGACCACTGCAGACCAGATGGGAGTACATGTGATCTGTCTCTCTGGCTGTATGGCTGAGTGTGAGTGGTATTTTGTCTCTATTTCCATCTGCTAAATTAAATCACCACCTTTCTCATTAACCATCTCTCCTTCCTTTTGAACAAATTTCTCAGAGCCTCCCTCATCTGCTCATTCCTCAAGCAATAGATCAGAGGATTGAGAAAGGGTGTAATGGCAGTGTAGAAGAGTGTTACTGCTTTAGTGAGCTCTGACTGGCTTTCTCCACCTGGAATCAAGTACATTCCTGCTACTGAGCCATAGAAAAGTATCACCACCATTATATGGAAAGAGATAGTGGAGAAGGCTTTCCTATAATTGCCTTGGCTTGAAGTTTTAACCAGACTCCGAATGATAGTGCTGTAAGATAGCAGCACAAATAAAACATTGCATGCAAACAACACATTCATGAAAATCTGGCAAATAAGGGGAACATTTCCCAACGGAGGGCAAGCCAGGGCCAAGATTGGACCAGGATCACACAAAAAGTGTTCAATGATGTTAGATCCACAGAAGGACAACTTGGAGATCAAAACCACTGGGATAGGGTACCACGCAAAGCTCACGATCCAACAAGCAGCCACCAGGGCATAGCAGGTATCTTTGGACATCATTTGGGGGTACTGCAGTGGATGGCAGATAGCTAGATATCGGTCCAAAGCCATGGCTGAGAGGAAAAAGCATTCAGTATTGCCGAGAGAAAAGAAGATGTAGAACTGAAGGAAACAGGCATGGAAGGAGATGGTCCCATGATTGTAAACCAAATCAAAGAGCATCCTGGGCACTGTGGTGGTCACATAGCACATCTCCATCCAGGAGAAATTGCTCAGCAGGATATACATGGGTAGCTGGGACAACTGAGCATCCAGGAGCACCACAGTGATAATGGTGATGTTCTCCACCAATGTCAACATGTACAGAGTGGTGAAAAAGATGAGGAGCAGGAGTCGATTCTGTTGATGACTTCTAAATCCCAGCAAAATGAATTCCTGAACTGCAGTAGCATTATTCAACTCCATCTGGAATGACATAACTGAATCACTGTCAAATACCTTACTAAGTATAACTGTCTTTCATGTCATAAGTCTTCCTACCTGACTGTTGCTATTGAATGTCTAAGCAGACACACCATTCAGGATGGGCAGTGAAACAAAACCTGTGGTCTTTTCCTATATTTCTTCTCACACAGGAATATCTTATTAAGTATATACTCAAATGTGATGCTTGTAAAATTTATTGTTGTTGGGTGTCTTCAAGTTGTTTCTGACTCATGACAGCCCTAAGGAGAAACTATCATGGGGGTTTTCTTGGCAAGATTACTTTCAAGGGGGTTTGCTATTGCCATCTTCTGATGCTGAGAGAGTGTGACTTGCCCAAGACCACCCAGTGGATTTCCATGGTCAAGCAGGGATTGAAACCCTGTTCTCCAGAGTCCTACTCCAACATCCAAACCACTACACCACTCTGGCTGTCTTTCTTTTAAAGAGACCAGCGGTATTCCAAGGAGTATTGGCTGAACAACATTTTATATTCACATGGTAATTTCTCAGTAACAAATTATAGAAATTTGTTTCTATAATTTGTTTCTATAATTCTATTTGTTTCTATAATTCTATTTGTTTCCCCATAAAATTGCATTTGAAAGATAGGGTGGGTTATAAAAAGGCCAGAAAAAGTAACACTTTTCTTTATTCATTACTGCCAAAAAAAAAAAAAAACCAAAAAAACTGATTATCAATGTAACCCATCACAAGTTACAAGTCACTTTCAAGCAACAACTAGACTGAACTACAATGTGCTATCTTCGAACATCTAAATGGGTTTTAGGCTATTGAATGACACTTTGAAATATGGCATTTGTTTATACAGTATTTTCTGGCAATGAATGTTACATCTAATTATGTCATGATATGCTCCCAGTTTCCCTGAAAAAAGAGATGTCCTGGTGCAGCACTGAAAGATTTTGTTGCCTTTTCATAAAAGACCATGAGGAATTAAAATCTTTATTGACATTTATTTTGCTTACAAATATACAAAAATACACTAGTGTGCTGTAGTCATGTAGCTGCTCTGACTCCCACTCCTGGGAAAAGAGCGGGATACAAATAAATATATTAAAATTAAATAAATAGTGGTTTGAGCTTTAGACTACCTCTGGAGATCAGGGTTTGAATTCTGGCTTGGCCAGGGAGATCCATTCAGTCACCTTGGCCAAGTCATCCTCTCTCAGCCTCAGAGGAAGACAAAGTCAAACTACCCCTGAACAAGTCTTTCCAAGAAAACTCTTTCCAAGATCGCTAGGATCACTAGAAGTCAGAAATAACTTGAAGACACACAACAACAACATACAAGCCCAGTAAAAAAGAAACAATTAGACCCCAGTAAGAAGGCAGTGTAGAGAGATCTAAAGTTAAGGGTGCTTCAGGTGTAGCAAATTCATAGCAATTTTTTCATTTAAATGGTACAATCTGATCCCATACAGGGCATTTTTCCTTTCCTTCTAGCTAAAAGGATTGTCACCCTCCAAAAGAAATGGGCAAAGAATTTACTTACCTATCAAGGAAAAAAAATTCCTGTTATTTTGTTTTGTGCTTTCAAGATGACTCCCTTTTGTGGTGAAGCTATTAAAGGGTTTTTCTGGGAAGATTCATTCAGAAGTGGTTTGCCATTCCTTTGCTGTAAAGCTGAGTGACTTGTTCAAGGTGCATTTCTTTCAATGAGCTGGGATTCAGTCTAACCATACCACCTCCCTGCGTCTTCTGTTATTTAACTGGCATCAGTATTATTTTCTAACCAGAACATGTGCTAACCCTAACAACGGAAAGTCTCCCATAACCAACAGATCTTCCTCTGTTGATCAAATGGAAGAGTATATGCAAGTCATTAAGAGAAGGAAGCTCATAAGGATCTGCAGGATGGGTAGCAGCTGAATAAAGTATTTTGCTTTAAAATCATAAATTAAAACCAAGGGGTATATGTGGGAATCATGGAATTAGTTCACTGTCATTTCCTCCTATTTAGCAATCTATTCCCTGAAACCTATTGGTAGTTCCAATGAGAGTGCCTCCATTACATCAATAGAATTTATAGAAGTGTTAACTAACCATTCAGCGAATGAGTCAATGGGTCTATTCTAACTGGGACTAACCATAGGATTCAGGAATCTTCTATTTCCCCTTCCCTGCTCCATATTTTTCAAAGATGATTTTTTAAAATATCGCCAAAGAATCTGAAACCATGTTTTTTCCTGAAATGTACATCCATTTCAACCAATCCTTCTATCACAGTGGTCAATGATGTTGGGAAAACGTCAAAACACATAGAGGGCATTATTTTGAAGTGACTTGATCTATGCTTCCCACACAACTTTCCTTTGCTTTGATAATAATTCCAGAATTATACCTCAGAAGTTCTTGACCTAACACTGATCCATTCAGCAGAAGATTCAGTAGGTGCCTGTGATTTAATATGAAGAGAAAGATCCCATCCTTTGTGTGTTGCACTGGTGCTCATCTGCAGAACTGATGGAGCAAAGGACAGAACCACATCAAGGGCTTGGTGGCTGAAAGACCCACCACACCAAGCTCAAATGTTACTATTTCATTCTTCTGCTACACTTTTAAATCAGTGACTGAAAGGAACCTTGGGGATCTATCTCTCTGGAATAATTTCCTCTTACACTGAAACAATACCTCTTGGGAGACAGGATTCTACTATTATAGCTCCCCTCCTTCTACTGTAGTGAATAGTTTCTAGTTTATGACCTCTCCATGCTACCCAACCCAAAGAGCAAAACGAACAATCCAGGACCAGAGAAGTATAAAAGAAAATTTATATAGTGAGATGCTGTTGTTTTATAGAGTGCTTACAGATTATTAAACACTATATTCAGACTTTAAAATAAGCCTTCCTTGCTGGCTTACACTCTAAAATGCACAACAAACAATGAAAAGAACAGAGAGTGAAGAGGAATAGAAGCAAATAATGGTATAAATCCGTAAATGAGGTCCAAAACACACTTCAGATATGATCCAGTTTGAGACCACTTCAACTGCCTGGGCTCAATGCTAGGGAATTCTGGGAACTGTAGTTTTGTGAGACATTTGTCAGAGAGCTCTGGTGCCACAATAAAGTGCAGGTCTCAGGATTCCTTAGCACTGAGCCAGGGCAATTGAAGTGGTCTCAAACTGGATTTTATATTGCAGTTGTTTTGGACCTTAGAGAATTGTTCTCAGAACTTGGAAAAGTTACTTTTGCCTTCTTGCCAGCCATCCATAGCTAGAGGTGGCACAGTGCTCTGCATCCATTTAACCTAAACTCAAGTGACCCTGGGAGAACACTGGCCATACACATAGCTTCCAAACCATCCCAACTATTCTTTATCTTCTCACTATATCAGCTGCCACCATCATGCCCAAGCCCAGAAGAAGATAAAAGACATACACCATCTTCATCCAAACTGGCTTTGAAGGGAGAGAAGAAGAGGAAAATTTTGCTGGACTTCATCACACATCCTCCACTGTCAATTCCTTTTCCTTGAGGTTTATCACACTAGAGGGCAAACAGGATTTAAACAGGAATTAAACAGGAAATGCCCTATGTTAAACATAAGGCATGTTAAATGCCCTATGTTAAACATAAGGCATTTCCTGTTTAATTCCTGTTTAATTCCTGTTTAAATCCCATTTGCCCTCTAGTGTAAGACTGAGGGCAGGGAACTGTCAAATTAACAATTTGTAAGCTGCTCTGAGAGCCTTTGGGGCTGAACTGCTCACTCTTTTCAGCGCCGGATTAGGGCTGTAGCAACTACATGCCCTGGCCCCCATCTGGCATTTCTGCAGCGCAAAAAGGGGCTGCAAAAAGGGGTTCCTTTTACCGCTGTGGAAAGGGTGCCTTTGTCGCTACAGCAGCACCTTCTGGTGCTCCTTTTGGTGTTACAACGTCTAGACACAGTGCCAAAGCAGCACTGTAACACCATCCACCGTGTGGTTGGGCACACCCCAACCCCAGTGTCTCTGCCCTGAGGCCAGTGTATAACACTGGTCTGTACAGGCTGTTAGTGGCTGAAAAGCTGGATATAAATATACTAAATAAATAAAATATCACAGCTTATTTCTCTCCCTTTCACCTTCCAAAACTGGCTTCAGCCTAATTTCATTTGCTGCTAACTCAGTTCAAATTGCAAATGTTGTTTGCATTTAATTAACTCATTCAAATAATGTCATCTTCCGGCCTGAGAGGGAGTGAAAAGGCAGGCCCAGCTCCATCAGGGCTAGCCTGAAGAAAGAGAGCCCTCTCTCCAGTCCATCTGCCTTGGTCCAGGCCACAGATAGAGAGAAGAACCACTGGACCTCATCTCCTTTCCGACCACCATTCCCTTCTCCTTTTGTGTCATGGCTTTTTAGATTGTAAGCCTGAGGGCAGGGAACTATCTAATTAAAAATAATAATTGTAAGCCTCTGTGACAGACTTTAGGTCTGAAGGGTGGAGTATAAATACCATAAATAAAATCATAATAATTAACTCAGCAGAGGGGAGAGGAGAGGAAGGAACAGATTCTTGCCCTTCCCAATAAGCTCAGGCAAAATGCAACCATTCCTAGTTTATGTGTTCTTCATCACTGATAATTTTCGCTCTTTTGATCATCCTCTGATATTGCTCAGCCATATGGGTCTCAGTTTTCATATGTGAAACGTTGGGGGAAATGCATAGACCTGGACAGAAGGAGCACTAGAAACAGCTACATAATAAGAGAATACAACAGCTTAAGATGGCTGGGCTGGAGCCAGTTACAAAGACCTCCCTCTCACCTGAAGACATAAACAATCAAAATACCATGACGTACGAGTGGGTACAGTGTGCCCCATGGGTGACATGTGTCTCTTCACTTAAGAACCCTAGTGCAGAAAACCCAACCATTCTGGTACCCCACGTGCATGTGTTGTTTATTTATTTAAATGCTTATTAAAATATTTATGTCCCACTCTTTATCTGAAAAATCTCAAAGCAGCTTACAATAAAGTTAAATATGTTACCCTTCCCCCCCCCCCCCCAAAAAAATATTTATTTTTTACTGTGTATTCTTTATGTTTTTATTGCTGTTGAAGAAGGCCTACATGCCCTCTAGGAATGATGGAACAGTCATTTTTAATCAAGTCCAGCAAGCTACTCATTAACCTTATTATTATTATTATTATTATTATTATCCTTTATTCATATAGCACTGTAAATTTACACAGTGCTGTTACGGTACTTTCAACCATTTTAATTAGACGGATCCCTGCCCCCAGGCTTATAATCTAAAAAGACACAACACAAAAGGAGAAGAGAAAGGTGGTGGGAAAAGGGATGAGGTCCAATGGTTCTTCTCTCCCTCTGGGGCCTGGACCAAGGCAGATGGACTGGAGGGAGGGCTTGGCTTCTTAATACATAGTTAAAAGGAGGCATCCTGGGGCAGATGGCACAATCCTGGGAACGCTTTCATAAACAATATAGTCTTTAACTCAGTTTTGAAACTGGTTAGAGAAGTGATGTGGTGCACATGTGGGAGAAGAAGGTTCCAGGAGTGCAGGGCAGCAAGTGAGAAGGGACGAATCCGGGACAGGGCAGTGGAGATCCTCGGCTGGGATAGGAGACCTTGACTACCAAAACAAATGTTACGAGGAGGATTGTAAGGAGAAAGAAGTTCAGAAAAGGAAGGAGGGGCCAGTCCATGGAGGGCTTTGAAAGTCAACAACAAAAGCTTGTACTGGATGCGGAAGGAGAAGGGGAGCCAGTGAAGGGAGGATAAAAGAGGAGAAATGTGGCCAAAGCGGCGAGCGGATGTGATAATACGTGCAGCTGAGTTCTGGACAGAAATTAAAGGATGGAAGTGAGAGAGAGTTCTGTCAGAAGAAAGTTACAATACAGGTTAGAGAAGAAGGTTACAGAAGAAGGTTACAAACTAGGGATCTAGTCTAGTGCCATTCCTCATCAGAACTGACCAGCGAGTGTTTAAAATGTCTAATTAAACTATACACAGTTTCAAACTTCAGGTGGTCATAATTTTTATTTGTTTTATTTATATGCTTCTCCATTCTTTCCCATGCCACCACCCCCTTCTTTGTTGTTCCAACAGAAACATCTGTCAACAGGCTTAGCTCATGCTTGCCTCCCTGCCAGCACTACCTCAGCACCCTGTGTCTAAGATCATCAAGATTTAACAATACTGTTTATATTGTTTAATACATCACACTTGATTCCCAACATTTTTTTTATAAAATTTTATTTCATTTAATAAAAACAAAGTGTAAAGTTGTACCATACACTCATTTCATTTCAAGTTTCTAGTATCATTCATAAGTTCCCCCCTTCCCTCCCACTATGGTTTATTTTCTCCACCAACATTTATCTTCTATTTTTGATTTCCAATATTTTATGGCAGGCAAATTGACCATGGCATTTTTTACCAGATTTAAAACCTCAGAGCGGTTTTAGTCAGGCAGTGGACAGTGACGTCCCCACCCATGGTGTCACCCAGTGTGTGCTGGGCCCTCTCCTTTGCTGTGATAGTGGAGGCCTTCTTGTGAGGAGGCTTCTGCTTCCATGACAGGTCAGGAGGGGCACAACAGGAGGAGGGCCCAACCAAGTGTCATCCTTCTTCTGGGATGTCACCCAGTGCAGGTCAACCCCTTATATTGATACCACCGGGGGAGCTTTTCCAGTATCATTAAGTTATACTTCTCCAAGTAAAAGAAAAGACATCTAGGCCCACAAACCATGAAGAAATGGTTTCCCCCTCCTCTTCAGTGGTCAGTAGAGTTATAGAGAGATTTATTTATTTTTAAAGGGAATGGGAAGGGTTTCAACTCCCCAGGTCCAACACAGGGGTGTTTGTACCCCTGGACAAAAGGCAGTTGCCCATCAGTGACATAATTTATTGTATCAGATGCCACTGATATCTCTAGCAGAAACAATGGAGATGTAATCTGTATGTCCAGTTCCCAGCGTATGTTGTTATCAATCAGGGTCCTTTCATGCCACAGAACTATAGCACTATGATTCCAATTGAATTGTCAGAGCAACACCCTATAGGATCTTGGGATTGGCAGTTTGGGGAGGGGCATTTTGAATTCTCAGAGTGCTCTATGTGTACAGTTGATATGTGAATAAGTGCTCACCATTTGTCTAAGCAAAGCAGCCAACCAACCAACCCCAGATGCATATAAGCATACAGTGTAAATAAATAAAATAACAGAATTTACATTGAATTATTTATATTTCTTCACACACTCACAAACATGCAATTTCTCACATTAATTACAAAGCTGAGGTTGCTTCATTGTAAAAAGCAAATAAAACCGCCCACATCCTTACTTTATCTACATCTTGTTGTGTCAGCTTTGAGCACGGTATTGTTTACTCCTGTTCGGTAAGCATTCTGTAGCATGCCATTTCACGCACATTGAATTTTTTGGCATTTATCCTGTGTATACATTTTTGTGTTCATTCAGTGTTCTTGTATCCATCCAGTGCTGGTGTGGCCTTGTGGTTTAGGTATCATAGTTTTGTAATGACCTAATATACTCCACCTGTTTTTTGCAGTTGTGCTTTCATAGCATTTTGTTTGTCGTTATGAAAACCAAATAATGCATTTTATTTCATTTAGGATATAATATTTTCTCCAGTTTAATTTGACTTGAGGCCTGCAATTGCGGAAGGGAATTTTCATGTTGCAGCACTTAGTTGCTGAACAAAAATGGAGTTTGTCAGATTAGATTTTGGTCGCCATAAGTAGTCCATACAAATGAAAGGAAAGACTAGCACACAGACACCATGACTCAGAATAAAGACTCAGAATCTGTACCAGTGGGGGTTTTTTTTAGTTTGGTTTATTTAATTCTTGCACACAAATGCACAATTGGTTTTTCTTTTTCTTTTTCTTTTTTTTACACTGTGCCTTTCATAAACATTGATCTCATAATTCTCCTTAGCAATCTGACCAGTACCTCCCTCATCTGATCATTCCTCAGACAGTAGATCAGGGGATTCACAAAGGGGGTGATGGTAGCATAGAACACCGTTATTCCCTTAATGACTACAGATGGCCTTTCTCCACTGGGAATTAGGTACATCCCTCCAACCGAGCCATAGAAAAGTGTCACCACCAACAAGTGCATAGATATGGTAGAGAAAGCCTTCTTAGGACTCATTTGCTTAGAAGATTTAATCAAGGTGAAAATCACACTGCCATATGAAAGTACAACAAATATGACATTACTTAAAAATAGAGAATGCATAACAATTTGGCAAATGAGAGGAACATTTCCAAGAGGAGGACAAGCCAAAGACAGAATTGGTCCAGGATCACACAAAAAATGGTCAATGATATTGGGTCCACAGAAGGACAACTTGGAGATCAAAGTCACTGGGACAATGTACCCCAGAAAGCCAAGGATCCAACAAGTGGACACCAGAAGATAGCAGGACTTTGGGGACATGAATTGTGGGTAATGCAATGGGTGGCAGATGGCCAGATACCTATCCCAAGCCATGGCTGAGAGGAAGAAGAATTCAGCACTGCCGAGAGAGAAAAAAGTATAGAACTGGAATAAACAGGCCTTCAGAGAGATGATGCCATGAGACGTAGCCAGGTCAAAAAGCATCCGGGGTACAGTAGTGGTCATGTAGCAAATTTCCAGCCAGGAGAAGTTGCTCAGCAGGATGTACATGGGAAGTTGGGACATGTTTGCATCTAGGGGACACCAGTGCAATCACCATGATGTTCTCCACCAATGTGAGCATGTAGAGAATGGCAAAGAAGGCAAGAAGCAGGAATCGCATCTGTGGTTCGACTCCAAATCCCAGCAAAACAAACACCTCAGTGGTGTTCTTATTATCCATCTCCATCTGGAATCAAAGGGTCCCAATCACTCTCACATAGCATAAAGCAGTACAAAGTTCTTAATGGGTCTTTATCCTATATATCTATTTCCACTAAAAAAACAAAGGCCATTTAGAGACTGCATTTGCACTGTAGAAATAATGCAATTCAGCACCATGTTAAGGGCTGTAGTTCCTTGCTAGGAAATCCTAGGATTTGTAGCTTTCCAAGGTCTTTAGACTTCTTTGCCAGAGAGTGCTGGTGCTTTACAAAACTACCAGTTCAAGGATTCTGCAGGACAGAGGCATGGCAGTTAAAGTGATGTCAAACAGCATTATTTCTACAGTGTAGATGTCCCCTTAATGAAGCTGGTGAGCTCCTGATGATGAGTTCTTTATCAGGACGTATCCTACCAAAGACAGAAATACCATGGAAAGAATAGGGCTAGGTTCCTACACCACAAAAAAGAAGAGCAGTTCAGCATGTTTCAGCTAACAGCATGCAAATGTGAAATGAAACAACTGAATCCAACAAATTGCATAAATAAACAGAAACATTTTGAACCCCCTACTATTTGAAAGTTTCCTCCAAAATGTACCCAAGGTTATTTTTCTTCCTTTCACCAGTCTCTATTTTTCTTATGGGTTCCCTTATGGTAGCCATACTTATAAATCTTTGGGTTGTTTTTGTTTTAACATGCTGAGGGAACTGATGATACAGGGTTATCTATTTTCCCCTTTTCTCTGTTTTTCTGTTCACACATGCTCAGTAAAGTATTCTGCAAGCAGGCGCTGCTTATCTTGCCTGTTCTAGGAACAGAAAAGGACCAGATTGTACTGTCTGGTGAACGAAAGAGAGGACAAGAGTAGGCATCCAAAAGGATACACGAGGTGGACCAAGCTTGGTCCATATGTGCTTAGTAGCTACTACCTTAGTTAAAGTTAGAAAAGCTAAAGGAGGATTAAAATATCTGGTTGCAATAAATACTGAAGTAGAACTATGTTTCCTTGTAATCCCTACTGATAGCTTCTGCAAATGCAGTGGTATGTACAGTCATTGAAGGGTGGGAGCTCATAAATTATGCATGACTAAGGTCCAAAACACATTGCAGAAATCATCCAGTTTGACACAACTTTAACCACCCTGGCTCAGTGCTAGGGAATTCTGGGAGCTGTATTTTTGTGAGACACTTAGCCTCCTCTTTTAGAGAGCTATGGTGTCACAATAAAACTACAATTCCCAGGATTCCCTAACATTGAGCCAGGGCAGTTAAAGCAGTCTCAAACTGGATGATTTCTGCAGTGTGTTTTGGACCAAAGCAAATGAATGAAAGGCTTTTTTGTGTTTATTAAGCTAAAATAAAGAAAGTAGATGGAAAGCACGGAACCATCTCATGATCTCTTGCTCCAGCTCCAAACTCTCCCTCCTCTTTCCTTCTCAATAAATTAAAACGGGCAATCAGTTTTTCACTGAAAAAGCCATTTTTTTTTCTTTCCTAGACATTGACAGAAATCCCCTCCCTTTCCATTCAAGTTCCTTTGGTTTGGGGAAAAAACCCTCTCTCATTTCCATACCTCAGTCAAAGAGTTGATCGATCCAGTTGAAGATTCACCCAAAGGGCTACAAAAGAATCTGGAGGGAAGGATGCCATGCTCTGTGTCTTGCATTGGTGCTCATCTGCAGGACTGATGGGAGGAAAGGCAAAAGGGACCATGCTGAGGGCTTGCGGGCAGTAAGAGCCACTTCTGGTTCTGCAGACTGGAGCTTATTTAGTTCTTCTGGCTGCGGTTTTAGATGAGTAACTGAAATGAACCTTGGGAATGTATCCCATTTGAACAATTTCATTTTGAACTATGGCAACATCATCTCCTGGGAGATAGGATTCTCTTTTTATATCTTCTTCCTTCCATTGTAGTACCTGGCTCCTGTTTTCCCCAAAGTATTGTTTCTTCCAAGTGTTACTCACTGAGGAGGACCAAATAGTCTAGCCACAGAGAAACTTGCAAGAGACCTAGTTTTGAATGATGTTGCTGTGATTCTTCCATTGCTGCTGTCATTATTCTTGTGTTAGCCACAACTGTTAATGTTAATATTGGTTGCCTAAGATAGATTGAACACTTTTGTCTGAAAGACAGCTTCCGTTTCTTCTGCCTTTGGCTCCTCCAAAAAGAAACACATTGCCCGTTCTTTCTGCACAGAAGCAAGGGCCTACCTTGAGAAATCTGGGTGGTGTATGGATGTGCTTGTTTAAATTATTTGTTCTCACAGGGAAGAATGAGTAATTCAAGCAAATGTTGCTGCAAGAATGTCTGATAAAACTCTGCAGTTT
The DNA here is from genome assembly GCA_034509955.1 of Urosaurus nigricauda. Classification (NCBI taxonomy): domain Eukaryota; kingdom Metazoa; phylum Chordata; class Lepidosauria; order Squamata; family Phrynosomatidae; genus Urosaurus; species Urosaurus nigricauda. The sequence continues at coordinate 8,405,161 of JAOEGL010000006.1, forward strand.
TCCACTTTCTTGCAGTAAGGAGGAGATCTCCTCACAACCACTCACCTTTTTTTCTGGACTTCTCCAAAGACTATGATGGCCAGCAGGACAGAGCTGAGGCAGCCAAGCAAGGAGGATTGCCCATTGATGGCCATCATAGCCTTTAATGGGCAAGCCTCACTCAGTTGTCCCTTGATCCCCTTCTGTAAGCATGGCCATGCAGTGGCTGGCAAGAATGGGTATGGCCAGACACATGTGGATGATCATCTGTCAATGACTGTCATAGCCAGTGATAGGCAATTCTGACTGGGCTATCTCCTCACCTCTTCCCACTGGAACAGACATGTAGTAGCCAGCCATAGGGTTTAGTGGCAGATGGTATAAACACCATGTGAGGAAACATAGAAAGTTGGAAGAGACCCCAAGGACAATCCAGTCCAACTCCCTGCCATGTAGGAACTCTCAAACAAAGCATCCCCACTAGATGGCCATCCAGCCTCTGTTTAAGGACCTCTAAAGAAGGAGACTCCACCACACTTCGAGGGAGTGTGTTCCACTGTCGAACAGCCCTTACTGTCAGGAAGTTCCTCCTAATGTTGAGGTAGAATCTTTTTTCTTATAGTTTGAATCCATTGTTCCGGGTCCAATTCTTTGGAGCAGCAGAAAATAAGCTTGCTCCATCCTCAATATGATACCCCTTCAAATATTTAAACAGGGCGATCGTATTGCCTCTTAACCATCTCTTCTCCTGGCTAAACATACACAGCTCCCTAAGTCTCTCCTCAAAGGCCATGATTTTCAGCCCTTTCATCATTTTGGTCACCCTCCTCTGGACATGCTCTAGCTTCTCAATGTCATTTTTGAATTGTGGTGCTCATAAGTGGACATGGTATTCCAGGTGAGGCCTGAACAAAGCAGAACAGAGTGGCACTATTACTTCCCTTGATCTAGACACTATTCTTCTATTGATGGCCAGGTAGTGGGTGACAGGAAGGTCCTGGAGGAGGAGGATCTGTTTTACTGATTATTGGAACCTAGCCACTAGGAATCCCCCTCCTTCATTTGCCTTCCTGTCACCCACTACCTGGCCATGTCAGAGGAGAGAAAATGGGTGAGCAGGGAGAAAGTATTATTGAAGTCTGTCTGAGCTCTACAGGAGTGGAAAGATAAGAAATGGGCTTCGGTGAGGGATTTTCTTTATCAAAGTTGTTTTATACTCAGGTAGTCTGTGTTTTGTTTTGTTTTGTTTTGTTTTGTTTCATTCCCCACCTCACCCCAAAGTCTTCAAATACTCTTTCTACTTTAAGATGAAATGAGTAGATTAACTGCTAGAGATGATGGATCACACAGCCTTTATGGACAATTAATGCACTAAACCGAAGATTAGCCTTATGGTTAAGTGGATTTTCTTGGACTGGAAGAGTGAAAGTATTTCTGTGTTTGGTGTGTCTCTTCATGTCAATTCCAACTTTTGGTGATCCTATCACAGGGTTTTCTTGTCAGAAGGGGTTTGCCATAGCACTGCACTAAACTTCATGTTGTTTTGAAGGGGCTACGTATGCACTTCAGTTGGTATATGCTTAAGTGCCCATCCTAAGATAAGCACATGCACATACGTAAGTTGCCATTACATATAAATAACCAAACAACATTGAGAGTTTGCAACTAATTGTTTTTATTACATTTGTTTTTTTTAAATTTCATAGAACAAATGAAATTTACAAAATGTATGACATATTTGGCCATATTCCACATCACCTACTTAGTTACATAAGGGTAACTAAGTGATATCTCCTGGTCTGAACCCCCAAACTGACTTTAGCAGGCAGCAGCCACATTGGGAAAAAGATTAAGTTTATTGCACAGAGCTCCTGGCATGCAAATGAAATGGTACAAAAGGAAATGGAACGAGTAGGGGACACATTTTACCCTATACCAGAATTCTGCCAACGCTACCTGAAGTCTCTGTTTCATTCCCAATCCGTCCCAAAGGAGGTGATTTTTTAGAACTGTTCTAAACATTTCTCAAAAATTGTGTCCTCTGGGATGGATGGGGAACGGAACGGAGACTTCCGGCGGCGGAAGGATTCTAGTGTGCAGTAAAATGCATCCCTCAGTCATCCCTCACTCGTCCCTCACTCGTTCTGTTCCCTTCCTGGCCCCTTTTGTACCATTCCATTTGCCCAAACTTAGATGTCTCCTCAGCTGGGATACAGCTTTGAGATCATTCTCCTTGCATCCCAGTAGACAGTGGGAAGACCTCCTTCAGCCAGCCAGCAAAGTGGTGACTTTAACATGGGACTTGTAGATGCTGTTTTAAATTTTATAAGGGGACCTGTGAGGCTAAGCACTTGTTTGTTTTTTCAGTTAGAAGATGGTTCGAAACAAAAGGAAGATAAACTGTAATTTTGTGCAGTACCAGCTCACCCGGAATAGCTAACAAGCCTATATTCCAGGAAGGCTGATATGCAGCCAGGAACTTTGGGGCACCCAGGGGTTTGTAAAGTCCAGGGATTCCCTTCATTCAGAAACCTAGGCTTCAGTTGTAAAACTTTTTTTAAAAAAATACCTTTATTCAGTAAAGATCTACAACAAAGGGGTTTGTTGTCAGAACTAAACAGCCAGTGTTAGCAAAGCCTCATTAAACCACATACAGTTTCAAATCATTGGCAGGTTATTTTCTCATTAATTACAAAATAAAAATAATACCCTCTCCAATTATTTCTTCTGTCTCCATTCCCAGGGAATTGGCTTTGGATAATATCCAGCCAAGGGCAACTCCATTCTCTCTACTTTTTTAGCACAAAGGAGTGTGATCAACAATCAATCACAGTAAACATCCCCCTGAATGTCTCTGTGTCACTGCCCCATTGCTTCTGTAGTCATTGCACATTGCACATTTCGCTTTAGTCATTGTGCAAATCTTGCAGTTGTCCATATCTGTTTCCCTATGTTGCCATTCTGCATGAGAGCTCCATAGTGCTATATGTCCACATGTGGTTCTTTACAGTAGTACACCAAGCACCTATTGAATTGAGGCTCAAGTCTGCCAAATAATGTTTCAGTAATGTGTGACTGAATTTCTAGTTTCATTGGGGAAATGAACTTTAACCATTAAGCTTTTTCCTGATCCATTCCTCAACTCAGATTATAGTCAAACTTGACTGTCCCATCAGCCATACTAATAAATGACCAAATAAATAGATTTCATCAAACAGAATGCTCTGCTTTGTTATATTACTTCTAACTCACTACTCTGTGCCTTTTTAAACTGTGGCACAGTTTAAACATATCAGTCTCATATTTCTCCTGAACAACCTGCCCAGTGCCTCTTTCACCTGATCATTCCTCAGTGAGTAGATCAAGGGGTTGACAAAGGGTGTGATGGCTGTGTAGAAGACTGTTATTGCCTTAGTGACCTCTGCTTGGCTTTCTCCACCAGGAATTAAGTACATCCCTCCAACAGAGCCATAGAAAAGTGTCACCACCAATAGGTGCATAGATATGGTGGAGAAGGCCTTCTTAAAGCTCCCTTGGTGGGAAGATTTCAGCACAGTGAAAATTACAATGCTATATGAAACTACAACAAATAAGACATTGGCTAAAAAAAGAGTGTTTATTACTATTTGGCAGAGAAGGGGAACATTTCCAAAAGGAGGACAAGCCAAGGACAGAATTGGTCCAGGATCACACAAAAAATGGTCAATGATGTTGGGTCCACAGAAGTTCAATTTGGAGATCAAAGTCACCGGAACAATGTACCCCAAAAAACCAAGGATCCAACAAGAGGCCACCAAAGCAAAGCAGGAATTTGGAGACATGATTTGTGAGTAATGCAGTGGGTGGCAGATGGCCAGGTACCGATCCCAAGCCATGGCTGAGAGGAAGAAGAATTCAGTGCTGCCAAGAGAAAATAAGATATAGAACTGGAATAAGCAGGCCTGGAAGGAGATGATGCCATGTGAAGAAGCCAAGTCAAAGAGCATCCGGGGCACAGTTGCTGTCACATAGCACATCTCCATCCAGGAAAAGTTGCTCAGCAGGATGTACATGGGAAGCTGGGACAAGTGAGCATCTATCAGTACCAGTATGATAATGGTGATGTTTTCCACCAAAGTGAGAACGTAGAGAGTGGCAAAAAAGACGAGGAATATGAACTGCTTCTGGGGATCAAATCCAAATCCAAGCAAAATAAATTCTTGAAGTGTGGTCCCAGTATTATTCTCCATCTGAAATAGTAAGTTCTAATCACTGTCACATATAGTCAAAAGAAAAAAGAAAAACCTTATCTGCTTATCTATTTCCATTAGAAGGGTAAGCAGTCCAGCCATTTAAAGGTTAGAGTTGCCCATTCTTTTTTTCTGTTCTATGGTTCCATTTGTAAGTTATTCTTCCTAAATTGAAACAACAGGGTTTTTTCTGATTAAATCTAAATTATGCAAAACCTACTTCCAATAGACCTTTTCAGGAAATAAAGTTCTAGGTATATTCAGAAGTATTAGTATAAAACAAGTAATACTGAGGAGTCATGCTGTGAATAAGCCCTTCCCAACCACATTGATATTTCTGCCTGCTACCCACCTATTGCTTCCATTGATTGCCACCCATTGATGGTTTCATTGCATTTTAATATTTGCATCCTGTGAATTTTTAACTTTGTTGTTTTAACTGTTATAAACCTCTTTGAGTCCCAGGTGGAGGAAAAGGCAGTATCAAAATATTATTGTTGTTACTAACATTACTATTACTACAGCACCTTGTAACCTCCACACATTTGCTCTTATTATGTAATTAAAAATTTATCTCATGTCATAAATATCATTCATGACATTCTGCAATCATTTTGGGCATAAATGCAATGGTATGGTATGAGCATTAGATTCTGGAGACCATGGATTCTGGAGACCATCAGGGGTTCAGCCATGGAAACCCATTGGGTGACCTTGAGAAAGTCACGTTCTTTTAGCCTCAGAAGATGCCAATGGCAAATCCAGTCTGAAGAAATTGACTAGAGAAACCTGTGATAGGTTTGCCTTACAGTCTCCATAAGTCGGAAATGACTTAAAGGGACATAACAATAACAAATGTAGAGGTTACAGAAGAGAAGAATCTAATTAGATATGAACGGTAGAAAGAACTCCTTAAACCCATATATATATATATATATATGATTTATTTTCCCCCCTTTCTCCCAAGATAGCCCCAAAGCAGTTTAAAATATATGTTTAAAACAAAACAGCTAAAGCAACATGCAGTGCAAAAGTTGAAAAAACATTTAAAAATCGGTCCAACAAAACCATTAACTGAAACCCATTTTTAAAACACACATTGCATGGGTTTGTGTTGAAATCAGAAATGTAGGTAAGAAAAATGGAAACATTTCAAAACTCATTTCCCTATATCCAGAGCCTCACCTTTTCTTTCCTGATCCTTCACTAAAATTTAATATGGTTATCAAGTTTTCCTTGGTGGAGAATCCTGTTGGTTTTTTTCCTGGAAATTAGCCACAGTTGTCACTCATCCCTCTGTATTTGAAATTATCTGGGAACTAAATTTGATCCAGATTTTAGTGTGAATTTTAAGGGAACTACCCAAGGTGTTTAACTGAAGCTGCCAAACAAGCTCAGGACCTTGGACAACTCTTTGTTTGCTTAGAGGAAACAGTGGAAGAGATCCACCACCCAACTGTCAAATAAACCACCAACTGCCACAGCACCCAAATTTCTGTTCTTTTGATAATAATCCCCATTTCTGTACCTTAGCAGGACTCAAGACACTGATCCTTTCAACAGACGATTCACCAAAAGGGCTATGACAGAATTTGGAGAGAAGGGTGCCATTTAATGCATATTGTATTTGCACTCATTTGCAGGACTGATGGCATGAAGGACCATATTGTGATCTTGCAGAAAATGAGAGTCACCATGTGGATCTGCAGGCAGCAGCTCAATGTGTGCCTCTGACTGTAGTTTTATATCAGTGGTGGAAATCAACCTTGGGAATATGTCCCATTGGAATAATTCTATTTTGCTCTGAAGCAGTATCTCTTAAGAGTCTGGATTCGGCTGTTATGTTTCCCTGCCTCTGCTGCAGTGCATGCCAACTATTTCCCAAAGTATTCCCTCTTTCAAGTGTTCAAATATTGCCTCTTTCAAGCATCTCTAATTTGACTCCAAATCCCAGCACAATAAGCACCTCAGTAGTGCTCCTATTATCCATCTCCATCTGGAATCCAAAGGTCCAATCACTATCAGGAGGGATTACTGATTGCTAGGGAGGCTGATTTGCAGCCAGAAAAGTTTTGGGCACCCAGGAGATTGTCAAGTCCAGGGATACCCTTAGTTCAGAAATCCAGGCTTCAGTAGTAAAAGTCAGAAAATCTTTATTTAGTAACAAAGTTCTACACCAGAGACTTTGTTGTCAGAACTAAACAGCCAGTATTAGCAAAGCCTTATTAAACCACACACAATTTCAAATCATTGGCAGGTTACTTTCTCATTCATTACAAATCAAGCAAATCAGTGCCTCTCTCCTCTCCTTATTTCTTCTGTCTCCATTCCCTGGGAATTGATCTTGAGTAGTCTTAGGTGTAACTCCTTTCTCTGTTTTTTCAGTACAAATTAATGTAATAATATCTCACAATATCCTATCACATTTTTGAGTATGCCATCACACATTATCCCTGGCCACATCTGACAATACTGTATTAGCACTTAAACCCATAGCAGGCAAAATACATATGCACCTCCTAACATTGTTCAAATATTTAAACATGGCTACCATTTCACCTCTTAACCTTTTCTTCTCCAGGCTAAACATCTCCCAGCTCCCTAAGCCATTCCTCACAGGGCATGATTTCTAGTGTTTGTGAATATGGAGCAGTTACCAAAATGTGAAACTCTAGATTATGAATTTGTAAATGCAATACTGAATGCCAGCAATTGTCTACTCATATTCAGGCCTGAATTTGAGAAATAACATATGTGTGCAGCATACATGTGAGCAACACAGTGCAAAAAACCTGATATGGTGCAATGGGTAAATTCAGCAAGCAACGGTGGAAGCAAAAAAGCATAGTGCATGACATTGTCCAATTGGCACATTCATGATACGATGGCAGAAGTGTTGCTGTACACCCCACAACATTGCACAATTACCATAGCCTTTTCTCCTGTCCTTCACCATAGCCCTTTTTCCTCTGTAGCCCTTGCACATTGTGCATTGCACTTTCGTCATTGTGCAACTTTAGCTATTGTCCACATCTGTTGCCCTGTGTTGCCTTTCTGCATCTGGATTGTGTCATGATGGCATGTGTCTGCATGTGGTTCTTTAATCTACATCAAGGACCTATTGAACTGAGGCCCAAATCTGCCAAATAATGTTTTAACAATATGTGACTTATATTTACTAGACCAGCTCAGATTGTAATAAAACTTGACTGTCTCATAGAACATATTTTATTTATTTATTTATTTATTTATTTAATTATATGCTACCTTTCTCCCCGGAGGGACCCAAGGTGGCTCACAGATTTTAAAAAAAATTACAATAAAATTTAAAACAATTAAAATCATTTTTAAAAATATAAAATGATATTAAAAATATACAGAAGTTAAAAGGGATGACAAATATACATGCTCAATATAAAAACCACCATGGCACACTTATGTTTTAAATGCATTCTTAAATAAAAATGGCATAGTCTGTTGCTGAAAGGCAGGCAGGGAGGGGGCCAGTCTAGCATCCCACGGAAGGGAATTCCAGAGGGTGGGGGTAGACACGGAGAAGGCTTTCTCTCATGTCTTCACCAAGCAAGCTTGGGATGGTGGTGGGACCAAAAGAAAGTCTTCCCCCCAACAATCTTAGGGTTGTAGCAGGTTCATCTGGGGAGATACTGTTCTTCAAATAATCTGGACCTAAGCTGTATAGGGCTTTATAGATCATGACTAGTATTTTGAATTGTGCCCAGAAACAAACAGGTAGCCAATGAAGCTATTCCAACAAGGGAGTTATATGCTCCCTGTAACTGGGTCCAGTCAGCATTCTGGCTGCAAGATTCTGGACCCACTGAAATTTCCAGTTTCCAAAGGCAGCCCCATGTAGAGTGCATTACAGTAGTCAAAACAGAATGTAATCAAGGCATGTGTCACCATAGCCATGTTTAGACATACTAAGCAAAGAACAAATAAATACATTTCATCCAGCTAAGTGCTCTGATTTGTCTTTTAAATTATTGCACATTACTCTGTGCCTTTTTAAACTGTGGCTTTCATAAATATCGGTCTCATATTTCTCCTGAACAACCTGCCCAGTGCCTCTTTCACCTGATCATTCCTCAGTGAGTAGATCAAGGGGTTGACAAAGGGTGTGATGGCTGTGTAGAAGACTGTTATTGCCTTAGTGACCTCTGCTTGGCTTTCTCCACCAGGAATTAAGTACATCCCTCCAACAGAGCCATAGAAAAGTGTCACCACCAATAGGTGCATAGATATGGTGGAGAAGGCCTTCTTAAAGCTCCCTTGGCTGGATAATTTCAACAGGGTGAAAATTACAATGCTGTATGAAACTACAACGAATATGACATTGCTGAAAAATATGGCATGCATAACTATTTGGCAGACAAGAGGAACATTTCCAAAAGGAGGACAAGCCAAGGACAGAATTGGTCCAGGATCACACAAAAAATGGTCAATGATGTTGGGTCCACAGAAGTTCAATTTGGAGATCAAAGTCACCGGAACAATGTACCCCAAAAAACCAAGGATCCAACAAGAGGCCACCAAAGCAAAGCAGGAATTTGGAGACATGATTTGTGAGTAATGCAGTGGGTGGCAGATGGCCAGGTACCGATCCCAAGCCATGGCTGAGAGGAAGAAGAATTCAGTGCTGCCAAGAGAAAATAAGATATAGAACTGGAATAAGCAGGCCTGGAAGGAGATGATGCCATGTGAAGAAGCCAAGTCAAAGAGCATCCGGGGCACAGTTGCTGTCACATAGCACATCTCCATCCAGGAAAAGTTGCTCAGCAGGATGTACATGGGAAGCTGGGACAAGTGAGCATCTATCAGTACCAGTATGATAATGGTGATGTTTTCCACCAAAGTGAGAACGTAGAGAGTGGCAAAAAAGACGAGGAATATGAACTGCTTCTGGGGATCAAATCCAAATCCAAGCAAAATAAATTCTTGAAGTGTGGTCCCAGTATTATTCTCCATCTGAAATAGTAAGTTCTAATCATTATCACATACCATCAAAAGAAACATAACCTTATCTGCCTGTTTCCATTGGAAGACAATGGGTATTAAAAGGGTAGTAGAGTTGCCCATTCTTTCTTTCTATTCTATGGTTCCAGTTATGAGTGATTCTTCCCAAATGGAAACAACTGTTTTTCTGATTAATTCTAAATTACATAAAATGTACTTCCAATAGACCTTTTCAGGAAATAAAGTTCTGGCTATATTTAGGAGTATTACTATAAAACCAGTAATATTTAAGAGTATTTTTAATGATTCATTATTTTAAAGTTATGATGGCTTTATTGCTTTTCAACCTTTGCATTGTGTTAATTTTAATTGTGTTGTTTTAATTGTTGAAAGCTGTCTTGTGTCCCAAAGTGGGGGAAAGGAAGGATAAAAATATTATTGTTGTTATTGTTCTTGTTACTACTACTCTTTGCAATTCATGCACACGTGTTTTTATTGTGTTGTTAAGAAGTGTCTCACGTTAAACATAAACGCAATGGGATGGTTTGAGTTCTGGACTATGGTTCCAGAGAGCAGGTTTTTAATTCCTACTTGGCCATGGAAACCCACTGGATGACCTTGGGGAAGTCACACTCTCTCAATCTCAAAAGGTGGCAATGACAAATCCCTCTGAAGAAACTTGCTAAGAAATCCAACATAATAGGTTCCCCTTAAGATCTCCATGAGTCAGTAAGGACTTCAATAAATGTAAAAGCTACAGAAAGGAAGATACTAATTAGATATGCATAGCAGAAAGAGTTCCTTAAAGGCTTCTATGTATTTATGTATTAGATTTATATATTACATCCATGATAGGACCCAAGGCAGCTTCCAGTATTTGTTTAAAACAAAACTGCTAAAGCAAAATGCACTGCAAAAATTGAAAAAAAGCATTAAACTACTGTATCAGTCCAACTTAAACATTAACTTAAAACAATTTAAAAACATGTGTGTCTCTGCTGAAATCAGAAATGAAGATGAGAGATATGGAAGCATTTCAAAACTCATTTCCCCATCTTCAGTCTTATCTTTTCCCCCCTGCTTCCTCTCCAAAATTTAATATGGTCATCAGGTTTTCTTTGGAGGAAGGAAGGGAACCCTCTTGTTGTTGTTTTTCCCTGGAAAGCAACAACAGTCCTCTTCCCTTCCTTTGTATTTGATATTACCTGAATGGTGAATTTGCTCCAGATTTTAATGTGAATTTTAAGAGAACCACACAAGGTGCTGAAGCCAAGATGCCAAACAGGTTCAGGACCTTGGATAGCTCCTTGTTTGCTCAGAGGATACATTGGAAGAGATCCACCACCCAACTGTCAAGGAAACCACCCTCTACCAAGTTTCTTCTGTTTGGATAATAATTCTCATTTCTGTACCTTAGCAGGACTCTGTTGCTCCATCCAACAGAAGGTTCACCAAGAGGGCTGTGATAGAATTTGGAGAGAAGGGTATCTGCCCAATGTATTGGCACTCGTTGCAGGACGGATGGAGCCAAGGACATAGGGACCCATATTGTGGTCTTGCGGAAGGCAAGAGTCACCATGTGGATCTGCAGGCAGGAGCTCAATGAGTGCCTCTGACTGCAGTTTTAAATCAGTGGTGGAAATCAGCCTTGGGATTGTGTCTCATTGGAATAATTTCATTTTGCACAGAAGCAATATCCCTTGAGTGTTAGGATTCTACTCTTAGGTCTCATTGACTCCACTATAGTGTGCATCTCATGTTTTCCAGAGTATTGCCTCTTGCAAGTGTTACTCATTGTAAAGAACCAAATGGATGCCCTATGCCCACTGAAACATGACGGAGAGCTAGTGATGCTTTGGTCCTTTTACCAGGACTTCTGTTGTCCTTGTTTTGTTAACATTGACTGCTGTTATTCACGTTGTTTGCCCAAATTTAGCAAATAACTATTGCCTAAAATTTACTAAACACTGTACACAAGTCATGAACCTAACAGTCTTTGACTATGAGGACATAATGTGAAAGACTTGACACAGAAGGGGAAAAGGATGAAGAGGGAAGAGGAAACAAAACAAACCAGTGCAATTTTTTATTTTATTTTATTTTATTTTGTTGTACTTTTTACATGGGAATATTGATGGCTATTATTTTGAGGATTCCACCTCCCCAAATAAACTGTTATTTTGTGATTTTAGGTCACATATTTGCCTTGATGAAATTCTTTTAGTTGAACGTTGCAAATGGAATAATGAGACAGAAATTTGAATGCTCATGATAATTAATTTTATTAATTTTCAAGTTTTTTATAAACATTAATTACATTCTTCCCTCCACATTCCCTGGGTTAAGGGGCACAGAATTCCAGTGAATGTGGGAAAATTGGAAATAAAAAGTAAAATCTTAGCATCTTAGATTTGTTGTAGTAAAGTTCCAAGAGCTGGATAAACCATTACATTTAATTTAAGGAGTGCTTTTGCACACACTGATCTGGCCATAATGACACATGCTTTTGTTACATCTCATGTGGATTACTATAATGTGCTCTATATGGGGCTGCCTTTGAAGAGCATTTGAACACTTCAACTGGAACAAAGCCACATTGTTAACTGGAGGAGATTATATGGACCACACAATTTCCCTATTACAGCAGCTCCTCTGTCAGCCAGTCCAATTCTAGGGACAATCCAAAGTACTGGCTGCATCTGCACTGCAGAAATAATCCAGTTTGATACCACTTTAAATGCTGCACCTCAATGGTATGGAATTCTGGGAATTATAGATTTGTGAGAAATTCAACTTTCTTTATCAGGGAGCCCTGGTGCCACAACAACTACAGTTCTCAGAATTCCATAGCACTGAGCCATGGCAGTTCAAGTGGTGTCAACCTGGATTATGTGTGCAGTGCAGATGCCTTTTAAAACCTTATACAATGTGAAGTCGAAGGCTTTCATGGCCGGCATCCATAGTTTTTTGTGGGTTTTTCAGGCTATGCGGCCATATTCTAGAAGAGTTTATTCCTGACGTTTCGCCAGCAACTGTGGCTGGCATCTTCAGAGAATACTGGCATGTATTCCACTCTCTTACATACCAATATTCTCTGAAGATGCCAGCCACAGATGCTGGAGAAGCGTCAGGAATAAACTCTTCTAGAGCATGGCCACATAGCCTGAAAAACCCACAAAAAACTAAAGCCTGGTACAGTTTTGGGCCAGGGTATCTGATGACACTGTCTCCCAATATCCACCTGCATAGGCCTAGAAATCCCTTTTTCCAAATCTATTACCATCACAAGTATGATTGGGAACACAGGAGAGGACCTTCTCAGTGGTTGCCCCTAACCTCTGGAACTCCTTTCCTAGAGCTCTCTGACATGTGAAGACTTTTTAAATTCCAACAGGCTTTTGAGAACTGAAAGTTTCTAAAGGATTGTTAAGCACATGCTTAATTTTTCCACTTGTACTGGGTTTGTGTTGTTTTTGTTGTTGATTGCATTTATTTTTCAATCTTTATTATACAGTCACAGGCCATTAAATGCAAGAAATCTGTCAAACAAAACATGATACAAAGCAATGTAAAACAAATCAGGGTATATCAAGAGTTGTTTAAAAGATTTTTTAAAAAAACATTTAGAACAATTAAAAGGAGACAAACCCAAGTATTACATATATATCTGAGTCATAATTTTCCTTTTTATAAATCTTAGCAGCAAAGAAAAGAAGCTTTGCAACAATTCTGTTACATATTTTTTTAGTATTTCCTAACAAATAAACCAAGTACCTTTCAGAGACTCTTCCAGGGAATTTACTTAAGAGGTTTGTAATTAATCTTGATCTCTCACCGTTGTCAAAATTGCAAAGGAACAATACATAGGATAGAGACTCTACTAGTCCATCTCTGCACAGACTAACACTTTTCTCCTGTACCATTTTTACCATCTTTGCCTGATAAAGAAGCCAGTGGAGCTTCCAAAGCTTGCAACATGTATAATATGTATTTTGGTTGGTGCAATAAAAGTATCATTGTTTTGTTGATTATAGAAAACATTTTTTTTAATAAGGAATACCCTAGAAAAGATTATCCAACACACCAGAAGAAATGAAATTTTAGTGATGTCCCTATTTCTTGAATTTCATTTTTTTAAACTGCTTTTTAGCATTTTAAATTGTGAATTTTAAATTGCTTTTAGTCCTGGGCACAGTTTGAATCCAATTTCATGTTGATATTTTGCATGTCTTATCTGTATTGTATTTGTCTTCACTTGTAAACCACCTTGACTCCTGGGGGATGAGGGGAGTATAAATAAAGTTAATAATAATACTTGAATTAATGATTCATTTGTAATTTGAGAGAATCTATCAAACATCACTCCATTTGGACTGATTTGCAGCTTGTGTTCTGCAGAAAGAGAAAACTGAAATTTCTGATAGTGCCATAGGATTACCTATCAATCAATAGAGGATGCATCCACACTGCAAAAATAAACCAGTTTGACTTCACTTTAAGTGCCATGGTCTGTCAGAGAGCTCACCAAACTACAAATCCCAGGATTCCACAAATAAGTGCCTTATTTCTGCAGTGTGGATACATTCGCGTTCAATCACCAGTTGCTCCCAGCATTCCATACTCTCATCCCTCCAGACAGGTCTTTATCTTATTCCACCTACTAAAAATGACTATACTTTACCATAATCTGTTTAATAAATGCACCAACATTTTCTATACAAGTCCAAAATATCACAGTCCTCCTTGAACCATTCCTAAGCTTAAATTGTGATCATCATGGTGCCTCCTTCCCTGATGTGAAATTTAATGGCTTTGGCTGGGTGTTTTCTTTTGGTTTTCCTTAATTCTTCCCTATTTCCCTGTACACCATTTTTAAACTGTGGCATTTCTCAACACCAGCCCCATCATTCGGCTCAGCAACCTGCCCAGGGCCTCTTTCACCTGGTCATTCCTTAGACAGTAAATCAGAGGATTGAGAAACGGTGTGACAGCAGCGTAGAAGGCAGTTCCTACCTTAGTGACCTCTGACTGGTTTTCACCACCAGGAATTAAATACACCCCTCCAACTGATCCATAGAAAATCGTCACCACCAACATGTGCATAGATATGGTGGAGAAGGCCTTCTTCTGGCTCCCTCGGCTGGAAGATTTCATCAGGGTGAGAATTACAAGACTATATGACAACATAACAAAGGAGACATTGCCAAAGAACAGGACGTACATGGTAATTTGACTGCTAAGCGGAGCATATCCAAGTGGAGGACAAGCCAAGGACAGAAGTGGTCCAGGATCACACAAAATATGGTCAATGATGTTGGGTCCACAGAAGGACAACCTGGAGATCAGGATTAGGGGAACAACATGTCCCAGGAATCCAAAGACCCAACAAAAAGCCACCAGGCCATAACAAGAAGTTGAGGACATGATTTGCGGGTAGCGGAGTGGGTAGCAGATGGCCAAGTAGCGATCTAAAGCCATGGCTGAAAGGAAGTAGAATTCAGTCGTGCCAAGAGAGAAAAAGAAGTAGAACTGAATGAAACATTCATGGAAAGAGATAATTTTGTTAGAGGAAGCAAGATCAAATACCATCCGGGGCACACTACTACTCACGTAGCAGATCTCCATCCAGGAGAAGTTGCTCAGGAGGATGTACATAGGACGCTGGGACAACTGAGCATCTAAGAGCACCAGTGTGATAATGGTGATGTTCTCAATCAAAGTGAGGACATAGAGAAGGGTGAAAAAGATGAGGAGCAGGGATCGGTAGTGCTGCTCTACCGCAAATCCCAACAAAATGAATTCTCGGACATTGGTCCTATTGGTCAACTCCATCTGGAATCAGAAAATCAAATCAACATCACATATCATTCGAAAGAGTAAACATGTTGTACCTGTCTGTTCACTGAGATGTAACACTGAGGAAGTTCATGTGGGCACCCTTTCTGCCCATTTTGTGTTTCTACACAGAAATGATTATTACACGGAGGGAATTATTTTTCTGATGAAGTCTAAATTATTATATGAAACACTAGAAATACATTGTCTAAAGAAATGCTGCAACCCCTTTCCTACAATTTGAGGTGCTTCTGCACTGGAAAAATAATGCAGTTTGACACCACTTTAACTGCCTTGGCTTCATCCTCCAGAATCCTGGAATTTATAGTTTTGTGATGCAGCAACATTCTTTGTTAGAGAAGGTTAAAGACCTTGTAAAACTCCATAGGATAAAATCCCAAGATGTCATAGAATGGAGCTATAGCACTTAAGTTGGTGTCCAAATTCATTTTTTCTACAGTGTAGATGCAATGTTATTCTTAAGACTCAGACCAAGCAAAGTTCATGACTTCAGCATCAATTCAGGTCATTTTCCTGTTCTCATACTTTTTGTAGCATCTCTCCCTTGAAATATTTGCTAATATCAAAAGATTGTACTTTTTTTAAAAAATCTGAGTTAACCTAATGAAGCTGTTGCCATAATACAGGGTTTTTAAAAAAGATAAAACTTCAATATCCACATACATATTAAAAATGAGAAGTCTGTAGCCTGCAGTTAATTTATCATAATGGTTTGCATAGGAAAATGTAATATTTCTAGGCTGTGATGTAACTGTGTACTTCTAATTCATAGATAATTTGCTAGATTAATTCTCTTAGCAGATCCCAACAGAAGTTGCTGTGTAACCTTGGAGTATGAACACACTTTTGTGTTAGATTAGCATAGTTAATAAAATCCTACCAACAGTCACCTAATATAAATTTTGATTATTTTTCCCCTTATGGCCCATGCAGTTGCTTTAATTTTCTTTTCTGATCATACCTTTGTGTTTTGGATATCGCTTAGATGGCAGAGGCAGGTCACCTACTTTTAGTTAATCAGATGAAAATCAGGAAGATAGCTGAATGACATGGACATAAATCCTGCCTCTTCCAAATTCACTCTCCGTCTTTCTCCCCCAAGTCTTTACTCCGTAAATTTGTAATGATCAATCAGATTTTCCTTTAAAAGCCCCAACCCCAACATTGGCTTATTAAATCTACATAACTAAGTAACATCTCCAAGTCTGACACACACATACACCCAGCCCAACTTAAGAACCAATAGCCATATTGGACCTATGTGAAGAAGGTCCATTCAGCTTCCAAATGGGGCACAAAGAGGATGACCTTTCCACCAACACCCTTCTACAAGCAAACAAGATCTCTACAAGGATTTGCAACAGGAGCCCTGTTTCTGGCAGAAGGGGACTGGAAACATCAAACTCCTTACAGACTGATCAGATGCTGAATGGACCAGTTTAGTTGCTGGCTCTTAGGTTGGACTGGGGTAACTTTAATTCTTATATGCAAAGGGAACTTTAGCATATTTGAGACTCAATGTGTCTGTGAAAGAAGTTGTACCGTAAGATTTCATAGATGTGGGGTGTATCTACTCTGTAGAAATAATGCAGCTTGACACAACTGTAACTACCATGGCTCTGTGCTACAGAATCTTGAGATTTGTAGTTTTGTGAGGCACCAGCACCTTTTGGCAGAGAGGGCTAAAGACCTTGCAAAACTAAAAATCCCAAGACTTCATAGCATGGAGCTACAGCACATAAAGTGGTGTCAAACTGCATTATTTCTACAGTGTAGATACACATTTGGTCTACTTCCTCAGATGCATTTACGGAAGTATACCAAGCCTACGAAAGCTCTTGCTACAACTTCTTTCATACATTCAATCTCAAAGGTGCTACAAGATCCCTTTACTGATATTCCAGACTAAGACTGTTATGTCTCTGAATTCTACCCGCTTAGTTTTATAATAAGACTGCATAGTCTTACTGAATACATAGCACATCCTTAACTGCAATATTGAATACCATCCCAGTTCTTTTTTCCAAAAATTGACACCTGTTCTCACCCATCTTTTTACAGCTTGGATACCTCCTTTAACATACATAATACACCCTGGAGTAGATTCATGACCCCATGATCCAAGACACTACTACACCCAAGTTTTGTTTGCTTTGATAATAATTCCCATTTCTGTACCTCAGTAGAAGTCAAAATATTCTTCCATCTAGCAGATGCAGAAGGGCCATGACAAAATTTGGAAAAACCAGAAAATGCTGTACTCTGTGTTTTTCTCTAGTACTCATCTGCAGGACTGACGGAGCGAAGACTGTAAGGAACCTGAGCAAAGCCCAACTGCTATAAACTGACTTTGAGTTCACTTTTAATAAGCAGCTGAAATGAATCGTTGGTCTGTGACTCTTGGGAACAGTGCCGTTTTGCATGGAAACGTCATCTGTTAGGAGGCAGATTCTACTATATGCCAATATGTCTCAGCTTGCGGGGAGGGAGGGGGGATTAATCCAAAAAATTCTTAAATTTTGAGTTATGGAGATAAATTTTGAAAGAATTCTCCCTCCCTTTCTGGCGTTTATATATTGCCTCTCAGCCTATGATGTCAATGGATAAAAACATTTAAAGCAATGTATAGATATATCCTTAGGGTGGCAAGGCTGAAATCTGGAGCAGACTCCTGTACCTTTAATGACTGCGTAGAAAAAGGAATTTCAGCAGGTGTTGCAGGTTACCTAGTTGCATTTTCTATATCAGATATGCAAGGGACAGGAGCCCTCTCCAGTTTTCAGTCTGGCAAGCCTACTTATTTTGCAAATATATTTGGGTTTGTTTATGTGTGTGGCAGCCACCATTCCAGCACTTCTCCTAATGCCCTGTAAAATGGCAATCTCACTTTAGTTTTTTCCCTTAGGCCCATTGCTGCCTGGGACAGTAGAGAAAATGGTTGGCCCCTTCAAGATGCATAATAACATTGGTTGGTCTCCTTTTCCCTGACAATAAAAAATACAATAATAAATCTATCCATCTACTGCATCATTAGCCATTTAAGATGCTTGCTTCACTCCATCTAAGCATAGGGCTGGCAGTACAGCACAAGAAATATAATATAATAAAGAGCAAGTAAGAACCCATAGTGATGCTAAAGGTGAGAACCATCACCTCCATCCCCCAAGAAAATTTGGAGGGGGTTCTCTTATTATCACCACCACCACAACCACCCCAGCACAAAATAGTCATCAAAATCCAGTTCCATTTCATTACTTGCAGATAGAATGAAGAATGTAGGAGGTCATTTTTACTCAGTTTTGTATGTATGTTTACTATTACGTTGCCTCTTCCAAATGATGTCCACCTTGGACAGAACAAAAAAGTTGTTGCCTAAGCTTTGCAGACATTCTCGCTGGGTGACATTCTGTATTGAATAGTGATCATTTTTTAAAGTTTGCTTACACATGTATAATAATATAGATTTTACAAAAATGCCATAAATCTCCAGTTCTCTCAGCAAAACCCTGTTCATTGGTCAGATTTTCCACTATTTATTGCCTGCATTAACCTGATTATACACATCACTAATAAGGATATTAGTTATTACTTATAGGACACAATTGCTAAACTGCAGACATCCCATTGGTGAAGAATAATATTGATTATGAGGATGAGTACACAGTGAAAGAGATATGAATGTGGATGGTGTCATCATATAATGCCACTCGGTGGCACTCTTCTTAGATGTCCCTGGTTTGGATGTCAAGAGTTTGCTGTTTCTGTTCTTTCTTGTTTAAGAGAGGTAGCAAAGTTTTTGTTTGACTTTTTGAATGGCAAGTTCTCTAAATGGCATTATTTGGCCAGCTGTTGTGCAACACTATTTGTCAGGGCTTTAGATCATAGTGAACTGCACTGTAAGAGTCCTTTACTAATTAGAGCATTTATATTTATATTTATATGAGTGAGACGCAGTGGTTCCCAAACTTTGGTCCTCCAAATGTTTTGGACTTCAGCTCAAGCTGTGTAGGGCTTCAAGCTGTGTAGGACTTCAATCTGGAGTACCAAAGTTTGGGAATCACTGAGTTAGAGCATTTATAGGGTTTTGTGATGTAGCATGAGTATATGGTTTCTGGAATTCAGATGGCTCAACTGGTGACTTAGAACTGGAAGAGTCCCCAAGGGCCATTCAGTCCAACTCCCTGCCATGCAGGAATACACAATCAAAGCACTCCCAATAGATGGCCATATAGCCTCTGTTTAAAAATCTCCAAAGAAGGAGACCCCACCACCCTCTGAGGCAGTGTGTCCCACAGTCAAACAGCTCTTAACATTGGGAAGTGCTTCCTAATGTTTAGGTGGAATCTCTTTCCTGTAGTTTGAATCCATTGCTCCGTATCCTAGGCTTTGGAGCAGCAGAAGACAAGCTTCTTCAATATGATAGCCTTTCAAATGTTTAAGCATGGTTATCATGTCACCTTTTAACTTTCTCTTCTCCATGCTACACATACCCAAACTAAACTAAACTCATTGATTTCTTTATTTTACATAGAAATGTACATCTCACCCTTCTGTGCATACAATATAAAATCATAATACAATATAGAATCATACATTCATATCTTTATTCACCAGATCTAAACAGCATGCTTCATACATTTTACATCCAACATTGTATCAAGACAAACAAAAAACTAAATAAAAACAAAAGTATACAGTTTCCCTACAAAACATCCACAAACTTATATATAATCTTACAACAAATTTTCCTTTGTAAAAACACCTAACATTTATATATTGACTTCCTTCTGTATAGTCTTTGCTCTCTCTGATGCTCCTTGATCTATGTTACATTAAAGCTAAATGTACAATTCTATTTTTAATCAAAAAAGGATCACTTCACCATCTGTATCTTTCTGCCAAGTAAACCTAGAGTCTGTTTTAACTCCTTAATTGTATTCATACTTCATGAATATAATCATTACCATTATTTTTGTAACCTTGTTACCATATTTATTCAATTTCTGATTCTTTATCTTTCTATTCCTTTTGCACAGAGTTCTTCCCTTTTAAAAAAACTTTTTAAAAGATGATGAAAATGCAGAGACAGTATCATGAAATAAAAAAAAAATCACTAAGCTGATCATATTTTGCCATTCACATGTTGCAGCCTGCCAGGTGTATGACAATCTGCGAACTGGGGCAGAAGATTTATTAGACCTCTTATGAGTTCATAGCTGAGGCAGCATCCCATCTGATGTTCTGGAAAAATCAGTACAATAACTTGAGAGTCATGTATGGAAGATTCCCAAGCCAGTGGGGGGCAGCTGAAATATAGTTCACCATATCAGATAAAACATGGTTTCATCTATACACAAGGCAGAGTCAAAAGGCATCTTATGAACCCCATTCTAGCCTCCACGTGCAACAGCATTTGTAATGTTTTTGGGATTTTCATGGAACAAATGAAAATTGCTGAAACATATGTTGTCACCTACAACTTTTACGAGATTAGCTTCACTATGAATCATGGTTGTTTCAGTCTGTACTAAAAAAGACATGCAGAAAAGAAGACAGTTTATGAATCAGTGAGTAGGAGTCTTCGGAAGTTTATTTTAGACTTATTTGTTCTAAATTTTGTATTTTTAGTGTTGAAATGTATGTGTTGTTGTTTTTATTTCTTTTATTTTTATGTATTTGTATTTCTGTTTTTTTGATATGTTCAATGTTTTTGTATGTTAACTTTA
Organism: Urosaurus nigricauda; assembly: GCA_034509955.1. Taxonomy (NCBI): domain Eukaryota; kingdom Metazoa; phylum Chordata; class Lepidosauria; order Squamata; family Phrynosomatidae; genus Urosaurus; species Urosaurus nigricauda. The sequence goes on from JAOEGL010000006.1 coordinate 8,425,925, forward strand.
TATAATAAAAAAATTCTAAAAGAATCATTGTTGTTTCTGTTTCTGTTGTTGTTGTTGTGTACCTTCAGGTCATAGGTTGGAAGTTAAAATCAAGGCAATATTGTCACAATTTTGACTGTGAATACAGAACAGTTCCCTTGATTTATTCAGCTGTTATTGTTCTATATTCACAATCACTTTGTTGATGTGTTGTTGTTGTTATGTGCCTTCAAGTAATTTCCACCTTATGGAGAAAAGGTGAATCTATCACTGGGTTTTCTGGGGCTGAGAATGTGTGATTCACCCAAAGGCACCCAGTGGATTTCTATGACTGAGCAGGGAATCAAACAAATTATTTGACTCAAAGGTAACCAGTTTAGTGAATCCCCTCCAAATTAACCTGAGCTTTAAAGGAGATATCCAAGATGTTAAAACCTATTTGGTGAATGGAATTCATTGACTTGTGTTACTCCTTTAATGCTGAGGCTAAAATCCAGAGTGAATTCGCAACCGCACTGATATGAAAGCTGCTATCAGAAAGAGGAAGAGGACAAACATTAGTACTAGCAGTAGCAGCAGTAGCAGCAGTAGCAGCAGCAGCAACAATGTGGCATTACTAAAGATAGCACAGTAACATGAGTTATCAAAGAGAGCTGACTGCAAGAGCATGCCACATTTGCCCCAAACCATGGGGGGGGGGGGAGCAGGTTCCAGCTTTTGTTCCCAATATTAAGAACTCTCCCTCTCTCCTCCATTTTCTTAAATGTCCCTCTTCCTTCTCAAAAACCTGACCAAGGCTTCTTTCACCTGATCATTCCTAAGACAGTAGATCAGAGGGTTAAGCAGAGGGACAATGGCAGAATAGAAGAGTGTCATAACTTTAGTGTTCTCCGTGTGGCTTTCTCCACTGCGTCCTCCTATGTACATAGCAACCACAGATCCATAGAAGATTGTCACAACAGCCAGGTGGGAAGACACTGTTGAAAAGCCTTTGATGCCAGTATTTTGACTTGATGCTTTCACCAGAGTGAAAACCACACCTGCATAGGAGACCACAATAAAGAAGCAGGTAGCCAGGACCACAGAAGAAGTGGCGATGTAAGAGAAGAGAGGGAGGTACCCAAGTGGGGGGCAGGCCAAAGCTAGGAGTTGGCCAGAGTCACACAAAAAGTGATTAAGAATATTGGAACCACAGAAGGACAACCTGGAGATCAAAAACACTGGGATGATGTACCATAGGAAGCCAATAACCCAAGATAACACCACCAGGGTGTGGCAGAAATCTCGGGACATAATTTGAGGGTACCGCAATGGGCAGCAGATGGCCAAATAGCGATCCAGGGCCATGGCGGAGAGAAAAAAACATTCGGTAGCACCAAGGGAAAAGAAGATGTAAAACTGGATGAAGCAAGCATGGAAGGAGATGAGCCCACCTGGGAAAGATAAGTCAAATAGCATCCGAGGACTGGTGGCACTCACATAACACATCTCCAGCCAGGAGAAATGGCTCAGCAGGATGTACATGGGAAGGCAGCTCAAGCTGTCATCTTGAACTATTAGCATGATGATGAGGAAGTTCTCAACCAAGGTGAGGGTATAGACAACTGTGAAGAAGACAAGAAGAAGCAGGCGCCCTTGTGGTCCAACTCTGAAGCCAACCAGAATGAAGTCCTGCACTGTGGTTCCATTCAGCAGCTCCATGTGGGGAACACAGAACTGGTCTGCAAAGAAGTCAGACTCTCAATTGTTCAGTGGTCATCTGAGATATGCGATCTGATACTTAATGTGGAGGAAGCATCACTTGAGAGGATATGAGACACCACCATGAGAAACCATGCAGCGGCTTCTACTATAACTACTGTCTGTTAATCTGCAGAAAAAGGGGATACGTCTGTGAATCCACTGTCATTTTGTAATGAGTTTCTACAAACAAACAAAATAAAAGTATTACAGGCCAAGGCTGAGCTGGTTTTAGTCTCTAACAATCTGTTTCTTTTGACTAGCAATCTTTCTATTTTACACGTGTAAGATTTAGCAGCAATGGTTCATATTGACAAAAAATGAAAACAGGTATGCAATGGTATTCCGTATCCAGTAATACCAAGAAAGCACACTTGCTTGAGATCTTACCAGTTGAGTAGATCAGCCCGAGACCCAGATTTCTTTGCAAAAATCCCATCAACCAGCAAAGGTCCACTAGAAACTATCTACCCACCACCACTTCAGTGTGCCTTAACCTTTCTTCTTAACCTGTCATCAGTAGGTTAAGTAAGTAGTAAACTACAGTCTGTATTTATTGTAATAATGTTCTCATCTTCCAGGGTTGCAGAAATTTACCAGAAAATTTAGGCCTGTTCTTCAGAGATTGAATTTTAGCAAGCCTAAGCTCTCTCTAAGATATCCACTTCATCTTCTTTTGATATGGTAATAAATCAATATTTCTGTACCTCATTGTCACACTGCAAGCTCCCCCAGATAACCAAGCTTCGGCATCTGAAGTGAATATATTCTTCTTGCTGTCATGCCCTGGACTCACAGTTGGCATTGGTAGTGGAGACTGAAGAGTCTGCATTGTAAGGTGAATTTAGGCAGGTCAGTTGTTGTTTTCAAACTGGCTTGGAGTCTTTTGTTTTAAATGGCTTCCTAAAGCTTTCTTCCAACAAAAGGGTTGTCCCATGAGAACTCAGCCTATTGAGGATAGTTCTTCTTTTAATCAAAACAAGATCTCCACAGAGATTCAGACAAGCTAGTAATTTGAAATATTTGTATACAATATTCCTCTGATTTTGGAAGCTAAGCAGAGTCAGTCCTGGTTGGTGCTTGAATGGGAGACTGCCAATGAATATCAGCTACTATAGGGTATATTTGAGGGGAAGAAACTGTTAGAGGAATACGGTTCTGAGTATTCCTTGGCTAAGTAAACCTATTGAGTTTGGGTGATAGTTATGTAACATTAGCATTTCACCTTTGGTAGCAACAAGGCTCCACCACCATTTTTTTCTACATGGTCCATGAATATAAGACCTGCCCAATATAACCCAATTTAACAGGGAGAGTCCCAATTAATCCTTTTTCATTCCACTTTTTCAGATGGTTTTAAAATGTTCCTGGTTGCATCTACACTGCAAAATTAATGCAGTCCTAGGAGTTTATCAGACGGGAGGAATTTCTCTTTATTTTGAATGGAGCTAATTGGAGCCAATTTGAATTCATGTGAATTCGCTAGTTTAGCGAATTTACATGAATTCCTATTGTGTTCAGAATGCGTTCAGAATGACTTCCCATTACCCGAAAATGACTGCCCATTGCCCGAAATTGCGTGAGATGCTTTAATGCAAAATAACGTAAAACCCATGATTACATTCGGAATGACTTCCCTTTTGCCCAAAATTGCATGAGATATTTTAATAAGCAATAACATGAAACCCCATGATTGCATTCGGATTGCCATTAGATTATACTTCTAATTTCCATCGTCTGATAAACTCCCTAGTTTCTCTTTCTGGTCCTCTGTTTCCTCCATTGTCCTCATCATACTTCATATTTAATGGTCAAAACTAGTTTACACTCAAACTAGTTTGAGGGGATGGGATTTTGTACTTCCCAGTAGGCTCAGCAAAAGCAAACTGCTGTGGCCTCTCCTAGTTTATGTGTTATTCCTCATTAATAATTTTTGCCATCCTGATCATGCTCTAATGTTGCTTGTTTGAATGTGTCTCAGTTTACTGCTGTGAAATGTTGAAAGATATGTTCTCTTGGCCCCACATCTTTGATCACTGAGTCAGAAGACCAAAGAGGTCTTCCACTCCAGTCCCCAAGTTTACAACACTATGTAGCTGCAAAAAACAAAACAAAACAAAACAGAGGTACATGTCTATAGAAAAGCCTCTTTGGGCAGCATGATACAGTGCTTAGCAGAGTTTTAAAAAATAGGATTCCTAGATCTCAGGGCCAAGTCCCAGTTTGCCAGTTCTCAGGGCAAGCAAGAGGAACGTCAGGGTGAGTGTATTGCCTTGAAATTTTCCTCATTACTTCCATTTGGTAGGGATTTTTTATTATTTGAATGGTATACTTTACAAATGTGCTGATGCTTCATGGATCATGCTTAGTGATATCATCAGTGGCTACTTCTTGAAGCATACGTATACCATATAACATCACCAGAGCCTGCTCAACAACATCATAGAGTGTCATCTGCAGGTTTCAGGTTTGGGTCCTGAAATCTGCGGTAGTCTTGACCTTACAACCCTAGATAAGTGTTGTTTCCTGTGATCCTTGGGGACCTTTGCTAAAGGGCAGCATGGTTAGAACTTGGGGGAAAGTTACTTGTTTGAACTACAACTCCTCAAATTCTGAGAGCCGTCAATCAGAAAAGGAAATTTCCCCATCTCTGGGCATGAAGATCTTAGAATCCTGGGATTGTAGTTCAGGGAGGCAGTGGTGAACAAGTCTACCCTCCTTACACTGCATGATTCCCTAGGATGTTGGTAGGTAACGTGGGATCATATCACTATAATTGTGACTGGATCTACTGTGATGGCTACTAGCCTGGATACTTATTTGTTGTTGTTTGTTGCTGTTGTATGCCTTCAAGTCATTTCCAACTTATGGTGACCCTAAGGCAAATCTATTATTGGGTTTTCTTGACAAATTTCTTCAGAGGGGCGTTGCTATTGCCATCCTCTAAGGCTGAGAGAGTATGACTTGCCCAAGGTGACCCACTAAGTTTACATGGCTGAGCTGGGTTTCAAACCCTGCTCTCCAGAGACATCATTTCTCATCTATGTCCTCTGAACTGGATATTGGATTTGGATTTGCAGACTTGGATTTGCACTTGTCTTCCACTTTCTGAGCTCATAGACTCCAGGGTTCTTCCAAAAATCAACCCATTCATACTTCTCTGTAAAATATTGCCTAAATTCTTTATGACCTTAAAGGCTGAATGTCATTCATATCAAGATACGAAAGCATCTATGCAGCAGATTATCTATGCCATTGGTGGTATATGTAGTCTCTGAAAGTATCTATGCAGCAACTCTGGTCTCCCAGTGTCCTAGTCCAAGACTCAAACCATTACACCATACTGGCCCTCTATGGTGCTTATAAGGGCTATCAATCATATCAATGGTTATCGTTATATTTTTATTTATTTATCCAATTCTTAGATGGTTTCCTGCCATTTTCTGGCAGACCAGTGTCCATCGGTAAGAACTAAAGTGGCCAGCTTTTGTGTGGCAGCAATGGCCTGTCGATGTAAAATAGTATTTTAATATTTTATAATGATTAATTTTTTAATTCTAATTTTAATTTTTTAGGAGCAAATTTTGTATTTTGATTCTTAATTAAAATTATTTACTTTCGTAATTTGATGTTAATTTTATCTGATTTGTTTCATCTGTATGCCTAATGTTTATCTGTATGTCAGATCTGTTGATCATTAATAAATGTACAAAGATGCTATAGCACTCCTGGCCCACTTGTGGCCTTCCCATGGGCAATTGGTTGACCTCTATGAGACCAAGTCTCTGGTCTAATCCAGCACAGTTCTTCTTAGGTTTTTAACCTCTTAGTTATTACCAGAAGAAATTCCTTACGTTTCATCATCGCAGAGGGAAGCAACTTGTCTCCATAGAGATTAATTTTTTCATGGATAATGAATCACAGTCTTGAGGGACACATTACACCAAGTGCCATCAAATACTTATTTGGACATTGAAGATGTTGATGTTCCACTGGATGGACCACCAATGGCACAGTTGCCCAAAGTCAGACACAGCCAACACATCAGCTTCACACCAGACTCTGATATAACAGGAATGGTGGCATGGCTTCTCCTGGATGGATTGGCACCTGGAATTCTACTGAGGTACGGAAATTGTTTTTGATTTTATGGTTTTTTACATAGCTTCTATCATAAGACTTGGGAAGCCTTTTAGTAAAATGTCTATATTGTAGGGGTAGGTATGTGTGTTTAAGGTGAATTTGAATTTGTGCCTGTTATTTTTGTAATGTTGGTAATGCATATCGTGTATGTAATGCAATGTAAGTAATGTATGTAATACAATTTGCATTGTATGCGTTTGGCTGGGTATATTTGATAGTGCATGTCATGTGCGTTGTCTTATGTGTTAATAATCAATAAAATATTATTTTTAAAAAGAAGAAAAGAAATGGGAACTACTACAAAAGAGACTGGGCTGGGAACTGTAGAAAGATGAATTTGTGTACTGTCTTCCAAGAAAAGAGAGATTTGGGTTTTTAAAAGACATTGTGAAAGAATACGGGAATAATTCATAAGGTCAGGAAGGAGACAGGGAGAGGCAGGGACTGAGAGAATATGGGGAAGGAAGGAAGGAAGGAAGGAAGGAAGAAAGGATTATGAAAAAAAAGGAAATTATTCCCAGCAGCAGTCCTAATTCTAACAGTATTAACACTTATTCAGAGCTTTGATTAAAAGCTTTCTTCTAGTCATGTCTAACAAATTCTAGATGTTTTGAAAGATGCTCCCACTGTAATTTACAAAACGGACTTGTCATACTTCCAGGGACATCCAATTCTGTCAAAACAATTTCTGACCAGGTTGTCAGATTTTGTCACCTAAATTCATCCCATCCCATTCCTTTACAAACCTGACATATCCACCCAACAACCAAAAAAAGAATTATACACATTTTGTGCATATCTTTCTATGTACACATTTCTTTTCTCACAGGAGCAAAGCTGTAGTTTTCCTTCATAGATGCATTTTTGTGAACATGGGAGGGAGCAAAGGGTGGAATTGATGAAACAGGAACACAACATCCAGGAAAGTATAGATTGGGTACTGAATACTGATCTGTTTATTATCTGGGAAATGCAAACCAGGCAAATTCTCATCGAATCCACAGGTAAAGTGTTCATGTACCTATATACGGTCTTCATAAAGGACTTTGGCCATATCTACACAAGGTCTGTATCCCAGTTCCTTGGCCACTTTGCTGCTAAATACTCTTGTCTCACTCAAAACTGAAATCAGTTTAGAAAGCCCCACAGAAGCCCCACTATGTAGACGCATTGGTACAAAGAAGTAGTTCGACTGTGTGCATGTGCTAGCTGATTGACTTATGCCTGGACACACAACCACAGTAGCTGCAGAGTTGTGGGCTTATTATTATTATTATTATTATTCCCACAACACATGCACATATTTATATATTCACTTATCAAGTAACTTTTGTTTTCCCTTCTGATTGCCCACCTGAACTTCTATAGAGAAGGGGGAGGTGACATGCTGGCTGAAGTTTTAAAAAATTGCCTTAAAGCACTTAGACATCAAAAAGAAGTGTTTTCACATCAGAAGGAGAGAATCATTGTATGTTCCAACAGGACTAGGAGTGACGTATAGACCCATCATTTAGCCTGGGTAGATTCATACGAAGTTGCATTTCTTTGTTAATAGTGAACAATTATTAGTATTAGTATTAGTATATTTATATCCTGCTTTTCCCCACAATTGAGACACAAAGCAGCTTACAATTTTTTTAAAAAAAACAATACAATTGAAAGCATACAAAAATAGGCATTAAAACAGAATTAAACTAGTAGAGTATTAAAACTACATCAATTGTTTCATAAAATAGTATATATGAAAAAGTTAAAAATATTTTTAAAATATTAAAACATTAAAGCAGCAAAATAGAACTGTGTACAGACCCTGAAACCAGCCCAATCTCAATCTCACAACAACAACTGAATGAACAAAGACTTGTAAGGAGCTCTTAGTGGTACTGAACCTATTGTTGGGGCAGGCATGATTCTAGCATGTCACCAGACATATTTTAGGCAGCCGGGAAATAAAATGTGCAGTAGGAAAATAAAATATGAAGCAGGAGATCAGGTTTGTGCAGTTGGCAATATGAGCATTAATCAGGAACAAAGTGATTTCTGCAAATAGACAAGAAACAGAGACTAAAACAGAAAATTAAAATGGCTACTGTTACCTCTCAGTCTTCATAACCCTATATTAATAACCGACTATTGGACCCAACTGCTAAGTGCTCTGTCTGTGACCAAGCAGGAGACACACACGAAAACATGTCTAGCTGCTCTGGATCTAACTCCTCACTGCAGAAAAGAAGTGAATACATTTCAGCACTCTGGATAGCTCCTCAGACATTCAGAACAAAACTCAACAAGTTCTCGGCAGCAATAACATATAGCTGCTGGCATTACTTAGTACCAGGCTGGAACTGCTGTTAGAGAAGCAACTGCAAAACAAATTATTGCTATGTGCCTTTAAGTCAATGTCATCTTATGACATTCCTCTCACAGGGTTTTCTTGGTAAGATTTATTCAGAGGAGCATGCCATTGTCTTCCTCTGAGGCTGAGAGAGTGTAATTTGCTCAAAGTCACTCACTGGGTTTCCATAGCTGAGCAGGGAATCAAACTCTGACCTCCTAAAGTCCTAGTCCAATACTCAAGCCACTATAGTGTTCTCTCTCTTATTTTAATAACATGAGATAGATTTGGGAGACAGAGTGAAGAAACAACCCCCACAACTGATCAGTGACATTGTGAGAAGCAGTCAGGCAGAGGACCAGTGTGTTCTGCTTCCCACAAGTACCATGGCAAAGATTCATGTTCCACCAGTGTAATGTCAATGAGATGTCCAAAAAGTCTTGGGTCACCTTCATGGCAAGCATTTATTATAGTAGGAGCTTTCCTGGATTCTTGTCCACTTCCTTTGATACATGGACTCTTGTCCAAAGTTTCTGTGGTTGCCAATCTTTGTGGGTTTTTTGTTCAAAACCATAAAGTCTCAACCTTAATGAAAAGCTGATGGGGAGGATCAAGGAAACCAGATCAGACTTCCAGAAGGAAGAGGAGTTTGAAAAGCCGATCAAGAAACACTTGGTAAATTTAAGTAGACAGAGAGCAAAATAATTCACAAAATATAGTTGTGTTACACTGGAATATCAGAATGCAAAGGGATCTTGTAGACTAACACTAAATATTTTTAAGATTAACACTAACTAACTCTAACTAGGCTCAAAGGTACTACAAGATTCCTTTGCATAAAGTGCAAAAGGTTTTAGTGCTTGGATAGAAGAATACCAAGGAATATCAGTTGCTATAGGACTATGCTATATTCATAGGAAGGACATGGTGAATCATCTTGGAATACTCCTTGGCTAAGAACATTCAATGAAATTCATAGGGTCACCATAAGACAACTGGTGACTTGAAGGCATGTAAATCACATTATAGGTAATTGATTTCTAGGATTTTGAGTCAGGATCAAAAACTGCAGCTGCAATCCTATAGCCAACTTACATGGAAATAAATCTTGATGAACTCAGTTGGTTGGTCTGATGTACAAATAAGTGCTTATAGGGGATTACATACCAATGACATCTTCCTCCAGGCCAGAGGAATGGGGCCCAGAATGGGAAAGGTAATTTTAGGGGGATGGTTGTGAAGGAGATAGTAAATTATTCCCTCCAATGACTACCAACCCCCCATACGCTAGGCATACAATAGGGTTCCCACCAGTGATGCTGAAGAATAACATGAAATAAAGAAGGGATGGATGCCAGAAATACATTATGCCCCTGTTCCCCTATAAATGGGATGACTACTTAACTTTTATCTCTGCATAGAAAAATCTAAGTGGACAGGGAGATGACTGGGATTGGTACAATTGTAAGATGTACAATAATTATTCTGTGACGTTCTTCTAGATGGATTTGGCCAATGGGACCACAGTCAAGGAATTCATTCTGCTGGGATTTGGAGTTGAGCAGCAGAAACGGTTCCTTCTCCTCATCTTTTTCAGTATCCTCTACATGCTCACTTTGGCTGAGAACATCACCATTATCACTCTGGTGCTTGTAGACACCCGCTTGGCCCGCCTCCCCATGTACATCCTCCTGAGCAACTTCTCCTGGATGGAGATGTGCTATGTGACAACCACAGTGCCCCGGATGCTTTATGACCTAGCATTCCCTTATGGAGTCATCTCCTTCCAGGCTTGCTTCCTTCAGTTCTACATTTTCTTCACCCTTGGCAGCACCGAATGCTTCTTCCTCTCAGCTATGGCCTTGGATCGGTACCTGGCTATTTGCCACCCACTGCGCTACCCACAAATCATGTCTCAAAAATCATGTTATAGTTTAGTAGCTCTTTGTTGGGTGCTTGGCAGCACAGCATACATTGGTCCAGTGACATTGATCTCCAAGTTGTCTTTCTGTGGTCCCAACGTCATTGACCATTTTGTGTGTGATTTTGGGCCCCTCCTCAACTTGGCCTGCCCTCCACTAGAGAATGCTGCCATTGTCTATCTGTTTGTTATGAATGTCCTGGTTATATTAGGTAGCTTCATCTTTATTGTGCTCTCCTATGGGGTTGTCATTCTCACCCTGATGAAATCTTCTAGGCAAGGCAGTCGTAAGAAGGCCTTCTCCACCGTTTTTTTCCACTTGGTGGTCGTGACCCTTTTCTATGGTTCAGCAGGAGGGATGTATGTTACTCCCTCTGGAGAGGGCCACTCACATGTTGCTAAAATAGTAACAACCTTCTATACAACCATCACACCATTCCTAAATCCCTTGATCTATTGTCTGAGGAATGATCAGGTGAGGGAGGCCCTGGGCAGGCTGCTGAGAGGAAAAGATAGGTCACTTAGAAGAAAGGTGATTTTGCAAAGGGGAGGAGGAAAGAAAGAAAGAAATGAAAAATAAGTCATCAGTGCAACAAGATAAAGCAATATATTCACAGAGGAGAAGAGGAACATTTTTCTTCCACATGAAATTACACCTGCTACCATCCAACATTTCCAAATGGACACTGGGACAGCATGAGAGTGTGAACAAGTTGGCCACCATTATATATAAGGAAGAAAAGATAAGCTAGGAGAAGCTGTAGCAGCTTGCTTTTGCCTAAGTCTGCAGGGAAGGGGAAAATTCTACTTCTTCCTTTCCCCCTTCCTCTGCTGAATGAATGGAGCACAAACTACTTTTGTACTTTGAACTCAGTTTGCAGTATATGAAGTAAACTGACATCAAAGGAGGAAGGTGGGAGGAGGTGAAAGAAACAGGGCTGTCCCTGCCAAATGAGGAAAATTAGAAGTTATGCATTTGACCAAAGAAATCCTTAGCAAATTGATTGGGGAAAGAAGGAGGAACGTGTATTCATCCTTAGCCTATTGGTCAATCATACTGCCATAATACAAAAAATAAAAGATAAATGGAAGGCAATAAGAGTATGAGCTTAATTTGTTGGCAACTCTATAGCAGATTGAGAAAGACTGCCTCTCAATTTGAGGACCAAAATGTTGTTGTTGCTGTGTGCCTTCAAGACATTTCTGACTTATGGTGACCTTAAGATGAACTTATTACAGGGTTTTCTGGGGCTGAGAGTATGTGATTCTCCCAAAGTCACCCAGTGGGTTTCCATGGCCAAGTGGAAACTGTACCCTGATCTCCTGAGTTGTTTTCCAACACTCAAACCATTGGGCTCTCAAGGACCATAACACAATAGAAAATATTTTGGGTGGAATGTTATCCAGACAGAATCTATCCTGTGTTGTGATGGGGAGTCTTTCTTGTTACTCAGCTGTTACAACCATAGATGCAGACAACGTAAACTGAATCCTGCAGTTAAGCAAATTCTGCCGCTATGTACTGAACCATCCTTTTTGCCCTGGATTTTCTCTTGAATAACCCGCACAACAAGTAACACATGTGTATCTTCTTTTATGTGGCAGACTCTCACATAAGTCTGGTGTTCCCTGAAATGGAAAAAAAATAATCAAACAAAAATGCATTTTTATATAAAAACAATAAACAATTATTTTATCTGTCAGTCTGTGTGTTCTTGTATCTGTGTCCAATTATAACAGGAAGTGACTGTTATTGTTTCTCAACTGAGTCAGTTTCACATTTGTAAAATCATAAATCCCTCCCATCCATTTCTGCTAAAACTGAATGTCCCTCGGGTCAAAATAGTTGGGAATCTGCAATTTACCTTTTTTTATCAGCTCAAAAGATTTGTAGCCTGTAATTTAAACTTATTATCAAATTACATTCTTTATTAAATTCTTTATTAACATAATTACATTCTTTATTAAATTCTTTATTAACATAACATCTGAATGTCCCTCATCTTGAGATATTTGAAAAATATCTACACAGCACAAAACATGCATTTAAGCTAAACATATGTTGTTTCCCTAAAATCTTTGGAGCAAGATCTGCTTCACAGAGATTGCATAGAGACTATGAAAGTTCTCCAGGCCCTGGAGGCAGCTGCTGCTTACCTTACCTGTTTTAGGCAGGCACACACAGTAACAACTGTATCCCACTCTTTCCCAGGCCATGATTTTATTTCATGGTTTACTACATGCATGCTGCTGCAACCTGACACTGAGAATCTGTTCTCCAGTCTTCCCCCGCCATCCAATGCCAATGCTGCTAAAAAAAATTGCAGCTGGACATAGCACAAAAACCAGGGAGCATAAAAAGACTTTGTTAAAATGGATTTCCTGACACAATAAATATAAGCTTTGTTCTTTTTGTTACCTTACAAGAACATCCAAAGTAATTACTTCTATTTTTACCTGAAGCTTGTATTGCACTAGCTTTTTGCTGTCTGCTAAAGATGTAAAGATAAATTTTCTGTCCCTGAAAAGACACTTAGTGGACAAAACAGACTATGGATCAGGATTTGTCACTCAACATGAGGCATTCAGACTGGGAGGCCATGAGCAATATACAAGGGAAATCCCTGAGATTTCACCCTGAGAAGCTACTTTTCTTTGTATGGGACAGTTTTTTTTTAATTACATGGTAGCATTTCCTCTTGAAGATCCAGTATTTGCCAGAGAGGGTAGCCACGGTATTATAAATGCAACATGATTCTTTCATGTTGCCAAGCCACCATAGAATATCTTTTATAATCTGCTGGGATCCATCAGGTTGCTCAAAATATCTTACATTTAGCAAACTCAGGTTAGCTGCAGTTACTTTTGCCAGTCATCTCTAGCACAGCAGACAGAGGGAACTTGTGCCTGAGGCGATGGTATTTTGGAGGTTAATGAGGGACACACACTCCCAAGAGCCATAAACTACTTATGATCAGAGGCATTCAGTCTTTGACCTATGCCCATGCCAGCTGTTTCTTCCAACTTCATTTTTACAATGATACAGAATACTCTCTATGCACTGATACAGAATAAAAATAGGTAGAGAAAAAGGCCAACTGTTTCTTTCTTTTTGGGAAAAAATGTGGTTGTAGGCAATGATGTGTGTATGTGCAAATGATTATCGTTATTGCTCAGAAGTATCCCAAGAAATGTCATATCTAAATGCACAGCTAAGGGTAAGCCCTGCTGATAGCAGTGAATGTGATACATGAAACATCAGTCAAAGTTGCTCAGAGCAGGCTCAGAGGAAAAAGAAGAGAAGGAAGATGATGGCTTTTGTTTGGAAAAGTGAAGGTAGAAAAGAAAAAGAGAATGAGAGCCAGACATTTTGATTCAGAAAGCCAGAATTCTTATTTCGGGAGGACAATGCCTTCATTTTGACCCTAAGCCAGCAACTACATTCCTGAACTGAGAGGCACATAGCATGTTCCTTAAAAAAGTATAAAACCACAAGTTTAGGATTTTCCAGGAGTCTGTTTTTCCCAGTAAAGTAATAAACACTTATTGACCAAACCTTTGTGGCCACAGTATTGTGAATGCAACCTTCTTCTCTCATTTCCCTACAGGCTCATTCACACTACACCATTATAATGCTATTATTCCACTTTAATTGCCATGGTTCCATCCCGTGGATTCCTGGGATTTGCAGTTTCAGAAGGGACATTTAGAATTCACAGCCAAACAGCTCCAGCATTTCCTTTTACTTCAAATCCCAGGATTCCATAAGTTGGAAGCATGGCAGTTAATGTGGAATGAGAATGATATACTGTAACCTTGTCATGTAAATGGGTCCCGGTTACCACAAAACCTCCTCCATAACAAACTGTATTTATCAAAGCATCCCTTCTTTAACAAACATGGGTAAACTGCAGTTACCTCTGCAGGTTATTGAGAGACAGTATAGTGTAGTGGTTTGAGCTTTGGACTATGACTCTGGAGACCAGGGATCAATTTTTGCTCAGACATGGGAACCCACTTGGTGACCTTGGGCAAGTCATACTCTCTCAGCCTCAGAGGAAGGCAAAGGCAAAACTCCTCTGAACAAATCTTGCAACAACAACAACAAAAACTGTGATAGGATTCCCTTAAGGTCATCATAAAATGGAAACAACTTGAAAGTACAAGGTGACAACTGCAGATTATTTATGTGCCACCACAGCAGAGACAGGCAACCTGCATTGGAGAGATATTATTCTCATACGTAATGAGAGACACACTCTCCCAAGAGCCACCAAGATATTTCAAAGGCTTTCATGCTCTGGGCTGCATTCATGGTAGTTTCTTTCCGCCTTGCCCATTGCAAAAAGAAAAAGAAAAGCCAATCTCCGCCAAGTCTGAGCACCAATGTAAGACATGGAAACAGTGTGCTTTCCTATAATTCCTGAAGCAGCCTTTATGATGTGAATGCATCAGATGATTGGATGAGTGGATGGATGGATGGATCAACACATCCATCTGAGACCAAGGAACAGTCAAAGGAGAGTGGGGTAAGTACTATTGACAAATGAATTTGAATGGGGGTGCTTTCCAGGAAGATTATTTCAAGGGAACTTTGAGGGATTGTTGCCAAATCATGCCTGCAGAGAGGAGGTAGAATGAATTATGCACAAGAAGCAAGCAACTGTTAACTGTACCCACTCTGAAGTCCAAGACTTGGATCAGATGCTTTCCCCCATTTTCTGACTTGGGGGGGCGTTAAAAAAAAAAACCACAATCCTTTCCCAATGTGGAAAATTTGCAAATCCTCTACCATAAACTATCATGTAAAATTTTGATTAACTTAAAAGTTAAATCTTCCTCACACTAAGGTAATCTCTATTTGCCCATCACTTCAAGAAACAGATGGAGATAGTGGGGCTTTCTAGATTGGCAAAAAGAAGTGTGTTCATGGCTTCATGAAACTCTAGCCTTTAGATGAGAAAAAGGGAAAGCGTGCCACGAAAATGCTTTTTTTTTTGCGTTTTGGGGGAGAAGAAGCGCCTTTAAAAAGGTGCTGGTTTTCCCAGCTTCTTTTTGAAAAACTGCGGAACAGTTTTTCTGTTCCATCTAAAGGCTGCGGTGCAGCTGCTCAGCATTAAGGAAAAGGCAACTTCATGTCACACTTTCCTGCCAATCTAGAAAGCCCTATTTATTTTATTCCTCTTTTTCCTTTTTTCGGCTCTAGCTTCTCCTCTGCCAGAGAAGCATCAGAAAACTGAATGCACAGTCAGCATTACTCTTCTTTTGCCCTTCCTAATTATCCATCTGCCTAACCATTTTTTTTTTAAATCAAGAAGTAAGGTATGGTTAAGCAAATATGCCATTTTGGCTGCGTCTGCACTGCAGAAATAATCTGCAATGCACTGCAGAGTCCTGCTCTGGTGCAACAACAAACTACAGTTTCCAGAATTCCATTGCATTGAGCCATGGCAGTTAAAGTGGTGTCAAATCGGATTATTTCTGCAGAGCGGATGCAGCCTATGCTCCAAGAGTGACTGACCATACCCATACCACCCATTCCAATGGATAGCCTCTTCTGGAAGTGACAGTTATCATCATCATCATCATCATCATCATCATCATCATCATTATTATTCACCTTTCTCCCAATATAGGGAAAGTGGCAATGGTGATGGAATTCTGAGAGAGCTGAACAAGAAAAGAATCCCAAGGACATCTAGTCAACTCTGACAAAGTAAGTACTCTACAGCATGGAGAAGGAGCATTTTAGGACCTTGCAGATTGTAGGCTGTGTAATGGTACATTTTCAAGTGTTGTCTCTCAGGACTATCACCAAAGACACAGCCACAAGGAGAGTCCAAAAATTTAGTCATCTTTGTTTATAATATTATTATAATTATTATATTGATTTATACCCCAGTAATGGGACTCAGACTTACTAACAACATTTTAAACAATGTGGGTTAAAAACACTGCAGAAGTTAAATAAAAGTATAAAATATACAATTAAACAATTATATATTAAAATAATTAAAAATACTAAAATGCAATTAAAACAATAAACATTTTAAAATGACATACAGGATGATGGTGGTGGTGGTGGCGATGATTATGATGATGATGATATCCTGCCTTTCTCCCAAGACTAGGACTCAGGGTGGATTACAACATTAAAAAACACCATACACTTAAAAATATACAAAAACAATACATTAAAATAGGATTAAATTACTACAATAATTAAAACAAATGCAATGCTAAAATATCAAATACTTTAAAAAGATAAAAATGCTTAAAATACATTAAAACAATACAGACCATTCAAAACCAACAGTACCATATAGCATGAAGTTTTAGTTATCTCCAGGACAGTTCGGAAGTGTTAATAGATTACAGACAGAGAGGATGTGCTTTGCATGGGTTGTTAATGTTCTTCTCAATACTTGCATGAGAAAAAAAAAACATTTGTAAAGGGTGTATTTTTTTAAATTTTATTAATGCACTCTAAAACAGAACAACAGACAACAAGCAGTATACCAAAACAACAATAAATAAAAGACATTAACCCAGCTAATGTCCTGAAGATTATAAACAAGAGGTGTATTTAGAGATCTTGAAAGACATCTTTCCATAAAAAATTAGGGGGATGTCTAGAGTGTAAATCTTGTTGGATATATTCAATAAGTGGGTGCCAAATCTTATGAAAATTCAATCCAGAGTGTAAACCTCTTGCTCTATTGTTATTATCTGCAATTTTCTCCATTGACCACAAGTCCCAGAGTCTAGTCCACCATCCTGTAATATTCAGCTTTCCAGCTTTCCAGTTCTTGGCTATCTCAAGCCTGGCAACAGCCAAAAGGAAACTGATGAGTTCTTTATGCTGCAGAGCTTTGTTTTCATCCATAAAAATGGAGAACAGGAGAAGGAGTGGTGATAATTGTATACTTTGTTTAGTGATCTTGGAGACTAGTAGTAAAATTTCTATCCAGTATTTATGCACCAAGGGACAATCCAGCCACATGTGTACAAAAGTTCTCCTACCTTCACATCCCCTCCAACATTTTGGATTAGCATTGGTAGAGATACGAGCCAGTTTAACTGGGGTAAGGTACCATTGATGGACCAACTTGAAGGTATTTTCTTTAATGGCAATAGACCTAGTTTTAAATGGTAAATGTGTCCATATTTTCCCCCAGCTCTTACTATCAATTGAAAGGGAAAGTTCTGCTTCCCATATTTGTAAAGGGTGTATAAGATGGGCTCTGAAAATATTTCCTTGGTCCAAAACACACTGCAGAAATAATCCAGTTTGAGACTGCTTTAACTGCTGTGAATCAATGCTAGGGAATTCTGAGAACTGTAGTTTTGTGATACATTTAGCATTCTCTATCAGAGAGCTCTAGTGCCACTAAACTATAATTCCCAGGATTCCCCAGCACTGAGCCAGGGCAGTTAAAGCAGTCTCAAACGGGATTATTTCTGCAGTGTGTTTTGGACCCTTGTCTCACTTTGGACTTTCTCAAAGTCCATGCCTATTTCTGCTGCAGAAATAAACCTTGATTTCCCTCTGCTACTCCTTGCACACATTATTTTTGCTAATTTTGATCTATTAAAGTGCTGCTTCTGTTGACTGTAGCCATAGCCATAACCACAAGGACACTCTAAAAATTCAAGTATCTTCATTGACTTTTGCTTTTTGTTTGTCTATCTAGGTATCTATTTCCGTGAATGTATTAGATAATGTATTAGATGCAAGCACACACATAAATAGCAATTACTATTAGTATTAGTATTATTCCTCTGAGGCTGAGAGAGTGTGACATTCCCAAGGTCACCTAGTGGGTTTCCATAGCCAAGACATGATTCAAATCCTGTTCTTCAGAGTCGTAGTCTGACACTCAAACCATTATATCAGGCTAGCTTGGAAGAGCAATGCACCCCAGCCCCCCAAAATAAATAAAAAATAACCAGAGGTCTGGTTACAAAAGGTTATTTGGAGTCTAAAATAGATTATTGGGAAATGAAATAGCCTTCCAATAGCCAAACTGCTCATCTCAGTGACTGAGGGAAGTGGAAAGTATAGCTTACTAAGTGCTAAAGGAGAGGAAAAACCATTTATTGAATCCTGTGATATTGCCCACTCTGGCCACAGACTGTGGCTAGCATAAAACATGGTTTAATGAGATATTCGGGCATGCCCTTCACCTCTCAAAAGAAATATACACAACAGACAAATAAACAGTCACTATTCTTGGTGTGTAAATTGTAATGTGCAATTGCTTATGTAATTCCAGATGGAGTTGGCCAATGGGACCACAGTCCAGGAATTCATTCTGCTGGGATTTGGGGTTGAGCAGCAAAAGCGGTTCCTTCTCCTCGTCTTTTTCAGTATCCTCTACATGCTCACTTTGGTGGAGAACATCACCATTATCACCCTGGTGCTTGTAGACAACCGCTTGGCCCGGCTCCCCATGTACATCCTTCTGAGCAACTTCTCCTGGCTGGAGATGTGCTACGTAACCACCACTGTGCCCCGGATGCTTTTCGACCTGGCATTCCCTCACGGGGTTATCTCCTTCAAGGCCTGTTTCTTCCAGTTCTATATCTTCTTCTCTCTTGGCTGCACCGAATGCTTCTTCCTCTCAGCTATGGCCTTGGATCGGTACCTAGCTATTTGCCATCCACTGCAGTACCCAAAAGTCATGTCCAAAGAAACTTGCTATGCCCTAATAACTGCAACCTGGACCATTGGATTCACAGGTTACATTGTCCCTGTGACTTTGATCTCCAGGTTATCCTTCTGTGGCCCCAACATCATTGACCATTTTGTCTGTGATCCTGGGCCCATTCTGTCACTGGCCTGCCCGCCCCTGGATAATATCCCCCTTGTTTGGCAGTTTTCCATGAATGTTCTGGTGATCTTGGGTAATTTTTTATTTGTTTTACTGTCCTATGGTGTTGTCATTTTCACCCTGATGAAGTCCTCTAGTAAAGGCAGTCGCGGGAAGGCCTTCTCCACCATTTCCTTCCACCTTTTGGTTGTGACCCTCTTCTATGGCCCAGTGGTAGGGATGTACGTAACTCCAGTTGGAGAAAGTCATTCACAGATCACTAAAACAGTAACAGTCTTCTACACAGCCATTACACCTTTTCTCAACCCCCTGATTTATTGTTTGAGGAACAATCAGGTGAAAGAGGCATTGTGGAGGTTGCTGAGGAAAAAGGAAAGGTGGCTGAGGAGAAAAGTGACAGTGTAAAAAGGAGGAAGAAAAGAGAAAACCAGGAACACTCATAAAAGAATTTCAATGTTTTTCCAGGAAGAGGGAGGAATTCATTGGCAAATCTCACTGGTTCTGAGCTGGTTGTATATGTGAGCGATGACTCTGCCCTGAAACCAGGAGAGGGAGGTGTCTGCTAAAATAAGTTCTGCATCTTGGATCAATCACCCCACCGGAACCCCTCTTTGAACCTAGTGCTGACTACTTTTCCATGGTTTCTTTTCAGGTGAATAGCATACATCAGTGAAGCCCATTATTTTTGTAGTCTTTCTGAAACCGGACTGAACTGAACCTTGGGGGATGGTATTGTCTTGGGTTTGGCTGGACTGGACAATTTATGAGATTGTTGTCGATGTTGTTTTGTTGTTGTTGTGTGTTTTCTAATTGTTTCTGACTTATGACAACCTTAAGATGAACCTATCATAGGCTTTTCTCAGCAAAATTTGTTCAGAGGAGTTTGTCATTGCTCTTCTTCAGAGGCTCAGAGATCATGAACCAATAGGTTTTCGTGACAGAGCAAGGATTCAAAGCCTAATCTCCTAGTGTTGCAATCTAGTACTGAAACCACTATGCCACACTGCCTTTTAGGGGGACCAAACACTAAATAAGAAAGAAAACAAATCTTCTTGTCATGTAACAGCAAAATATGTATGTATGCACATATGTAACTATGTACAGTATTTGCAAAGGAGGGCAACTAAAATGGTGAAGGGTCTAGAAACCATGCCCTATGAGGAACGACTTAGGGAGCTGGGGATGTTTAGCCTGGAGAAGAGAAGGTAAAGAGGTGATATGATAGCCCTGTTCAAATATTTGAAGGGATGTCATATTGAGGAGGGAGCAAGCTTGTTTTCTGCTGCTGCAGAGACTAGAACGCGGAACAATGGATGCAAACTGCAGGAAAAAAGATTCCACCTCAACATTAGGAAGAACTTCCTGACAGTAAGGGCTGTTCGACAGTGGAACACACTCCCTCGGAGGGTGGTGGAGTCACCTTCCTTGGAGGTCTTTAAGCAGAGGCTGGATGGCCATCTGTCGGGGATGCTTTGATTGGGAGTTCCTGCATGGCAGGGGGTTGGACTGGATGGCCCTTGTGGTCTCTTCCAACTCTATGATTCTATGATTCTATGCATGTGTATGTGTGTACGGATATGGATATGGATATGTATTGGCCGGTTTCAGATAATTTCTGTAATTTCAAGACAGATTTTTCTGCACTTTTATAAATGCACAATTAGAACTGAGGTCTGTCCTGCCATTCTCTCTCTCTCTCTTTTTTTAATTGAAACTTTATTGTTAAAAACAAGGGTAGCTACATATGGACACAAAAAAGAAAATAAAAAAACAAGCAAACATCAAATTACTACTTATGCCTACAAACCTTAATAAACACATACTAACATGCACATAATAAATGTACTAATAATAAAAACAATAAAAGACTTCCAACTTTCTTCTGCCACCGTTGTTAACTGAACCTTCCACTTTTCCTTTTATCATAAAAGGCTAAGCTGCCATTCTCTATGGACTAATAAAAAGCAGAAGCACTTGATAAGTTGTCTGTGTCTTTGTAAGCAATCAGTCTCTATTTTTTTTCTTCCTATGTGTGTGTGTGAGAGAGAGAGAGAACATGCGTGGGTAAAAACACTGGGTAAAAACATATCCAAAATGTCCTGTGGATGGTGTGGGTGGCATTTCCAATGCATTCCACCAGCATCCCCAGCCAGTTTAGACCCAATTTTGAAACATGCTGGATATTGTCTGGCCTGTTCACACCACAACTGGGTTTTTGGACTGTGTATTTCTGGACTCCCCATGGAGTGAACACAGGCAAGGTGGCTTGTTTGGCTTGTGCAGACAAAGCCTGGGAAGTGTTTCCCCAGTTAACTACTGGGAGGGATCTCTCCATCTTATTTTTGTTAATCCCAATATGTAGCTTAAGCTCACAAAAATTTAACAAACACAGAACTCAAGGAAAGGGATGTCATATGAAAGGATGTCGTACGGAGGATGGCGCAAGCCTGTTCCCTGTTGTTCCAGAGACTAGTACATGGGTTCATGGTACAGGAAAAGAGATTCCACCTAAACATTACAAAGAACTTCCTGATCGTAAGAGCTGTTCGACAATGGAACACGTAGAGGCATCTCCATCTCCAAACAGAGGCTGGCTAGCCATCAATTAGGAGTGCTTTGTGTATTCCTGTATGCAGGGGGTTGGACCATATGGCCCTTGTGGTCTCTTCCAACTCCATGATTCTATAATTCTATGAAAACAACAATTATCTCTGCTGATTACCTGTGTTCTCCCACAGCAAACACAGGCCGATTCTCTCCAAGGACAGGTTCTTCTGGTGGATAATGAGATTGTTCCTGAAGGACCCATCGCCAAGGGCCACTGAATATTTAACATTGACCTTCAGGCTTTGCTCTCCCCACTCGTCCATCAAACCCACAAAAGAGCCTAGCAATGCTACCAGTGCTGAGCATCACTTTGAGACACAGGAAACAGCATGTGTTCCTTCAGTTCCTAAGCCGCCATTCATGATTTGACTTCAGGTGGATGGACTGATGTTTTGCGTGCAGCCAGTCAAAGGCCTCAGAGGTGAGAAATTTTGAAAGCTGGATTTGAAGGTGTGCTTCTCTTTAAGAAAAACAGCAATAAGAGAGTTTGGGGCTATTTCATAGGAATCTTGACAGATGATTATGAAGTCATGGTTGCAGTGAAGAAATTGCATGAACAAAGCACACAGTGTGTTTCTCATCTACGTCCTCTGAATTGGATATGGATTTGGATTTTCTGACTTGGATCTGCAGCTGTCTTCCACTTTCTAACCTCATAGACTCCAGGTTCTTCCAAAACACACCTATACATACTTCCTCTCCACAATATATTTTTTTAAATTCTTTAAGGGTAAATGTCCCTCATGTGAATATATGTGGTAGTCTCTTCTGATTTTAGACTTGTGTTTTAAGAGTACATTTATGAAAGGTTTGAGTAGTCCTAGAGTCCTGTAGATGCAATTAAAATCAAATTGTTAACTAACTACAAAAATACATAAAGAAACAACATGTAATTATTTGACTTGGTACCATTACAGGATTCAGTGGCAGAAGAGAGTCATATTTTGCCAAGATAGGATACAGTATTCACTATAAGTTTCAAAGGCTTCTATGTAGCAACATTCAGACAGTAAATTTTGAGTCTGTTTTTCATGGATCCCTAATGTAGAATAGATTGATTGTGAAGAATAATTATTTATTATCTGAGCATAATTTGGAAAAGAAGGTGGAAAGATCAATTAGGAACTCAAATAGCATAGCTACCCACCTTTTTCAGAAATCTGTAAAACAGGAAAGCAGTTGATATTTGCTTTTTAGTATGTAACATTATTCTGTTATGTAATTCTAGATGGAGTTGACCAATGAGACCACAGTCCAGGAATTCATATTTCTGGGATTTGGAGGTGGACGACGGAAATATTTTCTGCTCCTTGTTTTTTTCACTATTCTCTACATGCTCACTTTGGCCGAGAACATTACCATTATCACACTGGTGCTACTAGATGCCCATCTGGCCCGCCTTCCCATGTATATCTTGTTGAGCAATTTCTCCTGGCTGGAGATGTGTTATGTGACTGCCACCGTTCCTCGGATGCTCTTTGACCTGGCTTCCCCCCATGGTATCATCTCCTTCCAGGCCTGCTTCTTTCAGTTCTACGTCTTCTTCTCTCTTGGGGCTACTGAATGCTTCTTCCTTTCAGCTATGGCTTTGGATCGGTACCTGGCCATCTGCCATCCTCTCCGCTACCCACAAATTATGCCCCAACATTTCTGCTATGCCCTCATCTTTGCCTGTTGGGTCCTTGGTTTTCTCTGGCATCTCGTCCCTGTGGTATTGATCTCTAAGTTATCCTTCTGTGGTCCTAACATTTTTGATCACTTTGTGTGTGACCCTGGGCCACTTCTATCTGTTGCCTGTCCCCCATTAGGAAATGTTCCTTTTATCTATCAGGTGTTCATGAACACTTTGATTTTATCCAATGTCTTTTTTGTTGTGCTGTCCTATACTATTGTTGTTCTCACTCTGATGAAAAGCTCTTATCAAGGTAATCGTAGGAAGGCCTTCTCTACTGTATCTTTCCATCTAGTGGTTGTAACAATTTTCTATGGCTCTGTAGCAGGAGTTTACTTAATTCCTGGTGGGGAAAATCAATCAGACCTCACAAAGGCAGCAACGGTTTTCTACACAGCCATTACACCTTTTCTTAACCCCTTGATCTACTGTCTGAGAAATGAGCAAGTGAAAGAGGCACTGGGCAGGTTGCTGAAGAGAATGGAGAAATGGTGGAGCCAAATGCTGAAAATATAAAAAGGACAAAATGAAGGTGAAGCTGAAAATGGAATGCCCAAACAGCCACTCAAAGAGACAAAACTAATATAACTTAAAGCCCACAAATACTGGGCTTATTTATTTGTTGTTGATGTAGTGTGCCTTCAAACTGTTTCTGACCCTAAGGCAAACCTATTACAGGGCTTCCCTGGCAAGATTTGTTCAGAGAGGGTTTGCCATTGCTTTCCTTGGGGCTGAGAGCATGTGATTTGCCCAAGATCACTCAGTGAGTTTCATGGCCAACGTGGGATTTTGATCCTGGTCTCCAGAGTCATAATAAAACACTCAAACCACTTTGCCATGATTTACAGGCTGAGTATCCCTTGTTCAGAATTCCAAAATCTGAAATATTCCAAAATTGTCCTCATGAATGGCTGAGATGGTGATACCTTTGCTTTCTGATGGTTCATTGTACGCAAACTTTGTCCTGTGAACAAAAATTATTTTTAAAATATTATGTATGAAATTACCTTCAGGCTATGTGAATAAGGTGTATGTGAAACTGAAATGAATTTCATGTTTAGACTTAGGTCCCATTTCCAAGAAATCTGATTAAGTATATGCAAATATTCCAAATTTTAAAAAAATCTAAAACACTTCTGGTCCCATGCATTTTGGATATGGGAAACTCAACCTATACATCCTTGGATAAGAGAAAAACTGTCCCTTACAGTTCCGTCTTATTCTAATAGAGAGGTCAAGTTCTGGTGTGGTGTGACAGGCTGTTTTACTTCATGTCACAGGTGAGGGCTCATACTCAGAGCGTACAGAAAATATTCTGGGATGAACAAAACATTGTATGGATCTCCAAAATAAAATTGGAAAGGATAGAAACAAAATATGGGACTTTCTGGGGGTTTTGGATGCTCCTTCCAGTCTCTTTTATCCCTGCTTGCTTAGCTGAACTTAGCTTAGACCCCTTAGACAGTTTTACTGTCTCTAAAGGAGTATCTACAATAAATCTATAATATAATATAATATAATATAATATAATATATTTATTTCTTACCTGCCTCTCCCCATGGATAGAGGCAGGCAACAACAGCAAATCAACTATTAACAACATCATTTAAAACACATTACACTAATTAAAACATGCAACAGTTTCAAATAACAAATAAGAAATGCATATTTTAAAACAGTTCACATATAAAATTCAACATCTAAATTCACAATTTATCTGGATAAGCCTGCTAGAAGAGACCGGTCTCCATTGCTGTTTTAACTTTGGATGGTGTAGTCAGCCGTCAGTGTATTCAGTGTATTCAAGTCAGTGTATTCAGCTGCTGAATCTCTTCTGGACATTCGGCCAGCGTATTCAGCTGTCAAATCTCTTTAGCTTTATAGCCGCTGTTATCATTGCTTCATAATTATAATGGCTAGTTTCTTTACACACATACTATCAGGCATGGGCATGGGAAGGATAAATATATTGCTGCACCTAGAAAAACATGAGTGTTGGATGAATTCTAGAACAACAGCATTCTTCCAGGTTCCCCTTTGGAATGTGGTATTGCAAGTGGACCCTGAACCAGACAAGGAATGGGACATACTTGCTAGCAAATAGTACAGTTGATCAAGGTGAGACACTGCTGTGGAGGGGGACAAGGCTGAAAGCTGCAGTACATTTGCTCAATTGATTTTATCTGGTTCTAACTGTAAAACTCTATAAATTGGATTTAAGCAAAGCATTTTGTTGTATTGTGCCTTCAAGTTGTTTCCAATTTATGCAAAGCAACCAGGGGTTAAATCTTAACTTGGTTTCTAGGCTTTCTGTCCAGGGTCCCAATACTTGGCCATAGACTAACATGGCAGACTCAGTTTTTCCCTTCATCCTTCAAGAGCAGATCACTAGAGCTGCAGCTGGCCATGTTCCTGCCCGCTTCTCTCCTCTCCAGTTTAGTTAGTTCAATGCTAAATACTTTTGCAATTTGAACTCAACTTCCAGCAACTGAACTAAGACAAGGACAAAGGGAGAAAGTAGAAAGAGGAGAGAGGAACTAGGACATTTTAAAAGCAGCAGCAAAAAAATGGGTCAGTAGAGGATTAATCTGTTTCTGTCAGATCTGGACAGTTGGAGATTATGGGAACTATAGGGAAAGCTCATCTCTTTGAGGACCAGAATGCAACAGATAACTAATATCTAGTTAAATTACTTTGGTGTATGTAATATTTGAAA
This sequence comes from Urosaurus nigricauda, assembly GCA_034509955.1. Taxonomy (NCBI): domain Eukaryota; kingdom Metazoa; phylum Chordata; class Lepidosauria; order Squamata; family Phrynosomatidae; genus Urosaurus; species Urosaurus nigricauda. The sequence goes on from JAOEGL010000006.1 coordinate 8,451,872, forward strand.
TTGTTCCTTTCTGGAACTGGGGATGTTTAGCCTGGAGAAGAGAAGGTTAAGAGGTGATATGATAGCCCTCTTTAAGTATTTGAAGGCGTGTCATATTGAGGAGGGAGCAAGCTTGTTTTCTGCTGCTCCAGAGACTAGGACAAGGAACAATGGATGCAAACTGCAGGAAAAGAGATTCCACCTCAACATTAGGAGGAACTTCCTGACAGTAAGGGCTGTTATACAGTGGAACACACTCCCTCGGAGTGTAGTGGAGTCTCCTTCCTTAGAGGTCTTTAAGCAGAGGCTGGATGGCCATCTGTCGGATGTTTTGGGGTTCCTGCATGGCAGGGGGTTGGCCCTTGTGGTCTCTTCCAACTCTATGATTCTATGAACTGTATGATTGCATGTGATCATGGAATGCAACTGTCATGGAAATCTTGTTGAGACTTTAAAACTGTTGGATGGATTTTTATTTTTCAGCTGTAAGGCGAATAAAGTTACTTGAAATGCAAGTTATACGGGAATGGTGCAATTATCTTGCTTTAGATTACTGTCCATTCCATGGCACTGCATCTGTATTCAGCAGTAAACAGAAAACATATGACTACTAGGCCAATACAGCGAAATATATTCCTCCACTATCAACTCTTTCCCGGTCACCTTCTTCTCTTACTGGGCCAAAATTCATTCTTACACACTTACACAGCACAGTTCTTCAACTTACATAAATCACTCACTAATTTTTCTTCCACACAATACAACTGACTTCCTGTACACACTAAATGTCATATTGGTAGTCGGCCCTTCATACCCACAGATTCTTTATCCATGGATTCAACCATCTAGGGCTTGAAAATGCTTTAAACATATATAAATTCCAAAAAGCAAACCTTGAATTTGCCATTTTATCTATTCCACTCCATTTTATCATTTTACTGTGCTATTGTATATAATGAGACTTGAGCATCCATGGATTTTGGTATCCAAGGTGTAGCCTGGAACCAAGCCCCAGTGGATATCAAGAGCCTACTGTACATGCATACGCAGATGGGCCAAACAAAGCATTGGTTCAATCATGTTATTCAATATCATCCAATATCAGTGAGCGATTTGGTGCCTTTTTGAGGTAAATCAGGGAAGGAAGGCTTTTTAATCTTTATATCAGAAAAAATACATTATAAAACAAAGAGCTAAGGAAAACAACAATTACTCTTGTGAATTACACATCTTTCCCCTTGTGAGTGGAGGCAATGTGTCTCCAAAGAGTTGATGTTTTGGTGTATTATATTATTCTTGATGGGCATCTTCCCAAGGGTCACCAAAGTCTTAAGAGCATTCTAACTTCATTCTGTACACGGGAGAAGTATTTCTCCCCACACCTTACACAGCCTGTTGATGTGATACCTGAGCGCCAGTACAAGATGTGGAGAAAAACATTTCCTCAAAATGCTTATTCTGATGGAGATTTTGTGATGAGCCATTGACTAGACCTTTCTCAATGCTTTGCCTACTAAAGTGATGCAACAACAGCAATCATTACCAAGCAAAAGGAAAGAAGGGTGAGAACTGCAAAAAGATGTATCTGAATGGCAGGTGCTTGCAGACAACACTTCCAATTAGTAGTTTGTTGTCGTTGTTGTTATGTGCTGTCAAGTCAGATTTAACTTATGGCAGCCCTATGAATAAGAGGCTTCCAAGAGACTGTTATTAACAACCAGCTGAGGTCGTACAAATTCTTCTACTGTGAATACATGTTTTCCAGTTTTTCGTTCTGTTCCTTACAGATGCAGGACCATGGCTTCTTTAATCAAGCTAGTCCATCTATAATGTGGCCTCCCTTTTTTTTTCCTACTCATGAAGCAGTAGTCATGCCTTTTTAATGGTGGTCCAGATGACACTGGGCAGTGCTAGTGGAGGCTTTTATCACACCATCACCCTGCTTCATTTATGCAATTTTGCAGAGGTTCAGACAACAACAGCCTCCGTTCGTAAGCCACCCTTTTTCCCCCATTACTTTTTTTCTTGCCCTTGACAGACAGTGGAAGGACTGCATCAAATTTACTAGTTTGAAGACTCTTTCATGTGGAGAAAGAAAGAGGGGGAGAAACTATTAGAAACTTCCTATCTTTACTTATTACTGTTTCTGCTCATTAATTATTATTATTATTATTATTATTACCAGAAAAGCACCATTAAGGATGGGAAAATTGAATTGATCCACAATGCCATTCAATTGGTCATACTTTAGGAGCCCTCTATCCGGACAAATCCTGGAAGTTGGTGTTCAAGAAAGTTTGGGTTCCTCAAAGAAAAGGTTGGCAGAATATGATGAAGTTGTCAGGGTTGAGGAAAGATAGAAAGAAAAGGAACATGGAACTGTGTTAAGAAGCGGCTTTCTTCATCTGGAATTAAAGTCTTCATCACAAACTGTCCGCCATGCATGTGCATTGAATGAAGTCCCACCAAAACAATGCTACTTCTACCTGTCTGTCTTCCATATAATTTCATCAAAAAGTTGGAAGGAAGAGATGATTTAGCATCATGTTGGAAGTTATAGCCAGATCTTTCCTGAGCCTTTTACAACACACACATGACAAGGTTGCTTAGGTACTGATTTGCAGTGGAAGAAGATCAACAGACAGTAGATGTTTGCTTTTGGTAGGTGTTTATAACTGTATTCCAAATCAGATGGAGTTAGCCAATAGGACTACAGTTGAGGAATTCATTTTGCTGGGATTTGGGGGTGGACAACAGAAACGATTTCTGCTCTTTAGCCTTCTCACAATTCTCTACATGTTCACTATAGCAGAAAATGTCACCATTATCACACTGGTGCTTCTAGACACACACTTGGCCCGGCTTCCCATGTACATCCTGCTAAGCAATTTCTCCTGGCTGGAGATGTGCTATGTGACGGCCACTGTGCCTCGGATGCTGTTTGACCTTGCATCACCTAATGGGATCATCTCTTTCCATGCCTGCTTCCTTCAGTTCTATGTCTTCTTCTCTCTTGGAAGCACAGAATGCTTCTTCCTCTCTACCATGGCTTTGGATCGGTACCTGGCCATCTGTCACCCACTACATTACCTACGAGTCATGTCCCCCAATTCCTGCTATGCTCTGATGGGTGCTTCTTGGATCCTTGGCTTTCTGTGGCACATTATCCCAGTGACTCTGATCTCCAGGTTGTCCTTTTGTGGCTCAAATGTCATTGAGCATTTATTGTGTGATCCGGGGCCAATTTTGTCCCTGGCCTGCCAACCATTAGGAAATGCCCCCTTTTTCTGTCAGATGGCTATGAATTCTGTGGTTTTGGGTAATTTCTTCTTTGTTGTATTATCCTATGCTATTGTAATTGTCACTCTGATGAAAACCTCCAGCCAAGGCCATCGTAGGAAGGCTTTCTCCACTGTCTCTTTCCACCTTATGGTAGTGACACTCTTCTATGGTTCAGTGGCTGGTGTTTACTTAATTCCAGGGGGAGAAAATCAGTCAGATCTTACTAAAGCAGTAACAGTTTTCTATACGGCCATCACACCCTTTCTCAACCCCTTAATCTACTGTCTAAGGAATGAGCAGGTGAAAGAGGCCCTGGGCAGGTTGCTAAGAAGAAGGATGCGAATAACAGAAAGAAAGGAAACATTTTAAGATGCTAGGAAGAAAGAATAAAGCTAGTATAAGACACCGGGGATGTAGCAAGAGTGCATAGCTATAAGCATTAGGTACCATTTAAACTGACATGGTTCCATCCTACAGAATCGTGACATGTATAGTTTGGCAAGGCCCTTAGAATTCTCTTCTACAGTGCTCTTAGGAGGTTCTGCCTCATCAAACTACAGCTACCAGGATTCTGAAGGTTTAAGACATGGCAAATGTCTCAAAAAGGGGCATTAAGCTGCTATAATGGTGTTTGGTGTGCATTTCAGTCCTAATTTATGGCAACCCTAAGGTGCACTTATTGTGGGGTTTTCTTGGCAAGATTTGTCCAAAGGTTTGCCATTGCCTTCCTTGGAAGCTGAGAGAGTGTGAGTTACCCAAAGTTATCTTGTGAGTCTCCGTGGCCAATCAAGGATTCAAGCACTGGTCTCTTGGAGTCCTAGTCCAACACAAACCACTATAACACACCATCTCTCTCTCTCTCTCTAACACTTGATGTGGTTGAATTCCCATTCCAAACCAGTAAAAATGCACTTGCAATACAGGCAATAGGGGCTATAAATCATGTATATGTATAATAATAATAATAATAAGAAGAAGAAGAAGAAGAAGAAGAAGAAGAAGAAGTTTATTTTTATACCGCCCTTCCCAAGATCAGGGCGGTGAACAGTTAAAACAATTAAAATACATATAAAAATTAAAAACATCTAATATCACAATAGTACACTATCAGCCAGGGGAGCACAGTCACAATAACAACAATACAGTTCGGGGTATGGAATAGCAGCAGGGGAGTAAGTCAGGGGTACGCAAGTTCAAAGAGGAAGGTTTTTAATCCTTTTTTGAACGCATTGAGGGAGGTGGCTGAGCGGAGCTCCGTGGGCAGCGAGTTCCAGAGGCTAGGGGCCGAGGCAGAAAAAGCCCTCTTCGCCGTTATTGACAATCTAGCCTCTGGAACTCTTAGACGTTGTTGCCCTGTGGATCTAAGTGTGCGGGGCGGATTGTATGAGGAGAGACGGTCCTTTAGGTACTCTGGGCCCAAGCCATATAGATAAAAATAATGTAGAAGCTCAGAACAGAGAAGAGTTTACAAGTTTTATATCAACTGCATTTGCATTTGAATGTAATAAAACACAAACCGTTCTGCCAGGGCTTATCTACACATTTGAAAAATGGCTGTTTTGGAAGTACGTTGTTCCTATGTTTACAACGTAATTCAGTGTTAATATTTGTTACCATGTTTGAGAAATATGTATTCATTGTCCATTGCTTTTCTATTACTCCTGTAACTTAAAAAAAAATACAAGTTTAAGATTGATAAGAAAATGGCTTACAATTTTTTTAAAAAATGTGAAAAATGCTGAAATGACTTTTTAAAGCAGTGTTCTAGTAAAATTAGAAAATGTTACTAAACAATATAATGACTTGCAAGTCAGAGGTCTTCTTCCAGACTGCTCTAAAGAAATGTGAGTTCTCTCAATATAGGACTATGGATTTTGTCAGGTTTTTCCAGTTGTTTCATTCTTTTGGGGAGCTCTTTGTAACAAACTCTTGGATCAGCACTAGAGTTCTTCCAAAGTTGTTTTTGTTTTTTTTAAAGTGGGGCATATTTACTGAAGTGCCCCTATAGTTTGAAGGGCAAATTTCCTCCTCTCTGTTTTCTTTTTTAATTCTTAGCATCATTGTGATATAGGGGCCATCTTTAGCATTGGCCTATGACTTTGGAGACCAGGGTTTGAATCCCAGCTCAGCCATGAGACCACACTGGGTGACCTTGGGCAAGTAACACTCTCTCAGCCTCAGAGAAAAGCAAAGGCAGCTCCGCCCAGCAAATCCTGCTCAGAATACCCCATTATAGGATTGCCTTAGGGTTGCCATTAGTCAGAAAAGACTTGAAGGCACACAGTAATATTACCATATAGTCAGAAAATATATCTGGGGTATCTTTATTGGCCATATACCAATGTCACCTCAACACCAGGCCCCTGATCACCTCTCATATTTAATATCAGTTTAATATTAAAAAGGACACTGGAGTGAGTGACCAGTGAGTGATCTCAGAATGATCCCACTGCAAAAACATGGCCATGCAATATTTGGAAATCCAGTTGGCTCAAGCAAGGGAGTAAGCGAGGCACCCACCACAATGAGATCACCCAAGACATCAACATAATCCCTTTTGTCTATGTAGGGTGATGATGGGATTCTGGCCAAAGAAAGTGACTGTGCCTACACAAAGGATGTTTTTCCAGCAGCAAATGGGGTTTCCTTTGTCTGAAATATTCACACCAATCACACAAACAATTCCCTTGGTGTCTTAACCTTTCTTCTCTCCTGGAAAACCATTTAGCAGTAAGTTAATCCATTCATTCCTTGACTACTGCCCAAAGATATGATTTCGACTATATATACCACTAGTTTGTAAGCAGGCACTCTGTCAGTTCTACTAGGCACCTCAATAAGCCAGCCACCCCACTTGCCAAGTCAGCTATTGAGCCCTCTCCATTCAGGATGCCCATCGATTTGAACCACAATTCAAGATTGGTATTGTATTACCATTAGCAAGGCCTCTACCACCTTTGTTATATTAATTCTTGTGAGTGTGTGAGTGTGTGTGTGTTGATTATTTTCTTAATAAAACCACAAAAGCCTATTTGGAATGGCCTCTGGAGTTCTCTATGATTTGGAACGATTGATCCCAAGGCCAACTGTCACCCTGGGCAACATATAATTTGAGTTATTAAAATTCCCCTAAAGCATATTAATTTGTGGGTGCCTTGCTAGGATTCCAGCATTTTGGGTAACAGCAAAGTGCACTAACATCCCAAATCCACAATGATATCTTTATTGTACAAACCAAATGCATAAAATACATGTTGCAAGTTCTTTTTTTTTTTTTTTTTTTTTTAGCTCTTCATCAGACAAAAGTGTTAAAAATCATGCGGGGGGGGGGAGGGGATGTGTCACAGGCCTGCATTTTGTTAAGTTGTTGTTGTTGTTGTTTTCAGTTACATTACTGGGGTATTTCTAGGAAGTATTGTCTTGTATTGCTAATGGAATTTACATTTTCCTGACTTTAAGATGCTTTGCCTCCCAGTTCTTACATGATCAGAAGGATCCTGGCTGCATGGATATCATTCCACACCATCTATTCTTAAGTGAGAATATCAATATCTTGACAAAATGCAGGCCTGTGACTAACTTCATCATATATATATATTTACTTCTGTATGATTGTTAACACCTTTGCGTGATGAAGAGACCAGTGGAGCTTCAAAGTTTGCATCATGTATTTTGTGCATTTTGGTTGTTCCCATAAAAGTATCACTGTATTGTGGATTTTGGATGTTATTGTATGATGATATAGTGAGGAAGTGCTACTTCATTGATCCACTGGTGAACTTGTTAAGTGCTTTGTAATCCTAGAACATGTTCCTCCTGCCACCACACAAGCTCTAGCAGATACAGTATTGTCTTTGCTTTAGCACACCCTGCAGCTTCTCTCAGTATAGGCACAGCTCAAGCCATGATTAAAATCCAGGACTGGATCCTTCATCTCACTTTGGAGACAAGCATCTCCTGGGATTTCACCCTGTGGAACCAAGATATCAGTCCTTAACTGGCCAGCAGCCCTTCAGAATGAAGGAGTTGTTTGTGGTTGCAGAGGAGAAGTCAGAAACAGGTATGTTTGCACTTGCAGTGATCTGTGGTACTGTTGCTTTGTCCCTGCTTTCTCCCATCCATATTTCTCATGATTGAAATTGATCTCTCTGATGGGCTTCCCTCTTCCAACCACTGCACCTCACTGTCCTTCCTAGAAACAGCAATGGGACTTAGGATGCCTGATAATGCTCCTAGGTAAGCCCAGATCTTAGGACAATTTTATTTTGCAGGACCACAAATCCCAATATTCCGTCCCTAGGTCATGATGTCTGGGCAATTCTGGAGACTGTAGTTCCAGAAAATAATTTTTGTAAGAGCTTGGCAATCAAGGTAGCACCGGTTCTAATTGTTTTAAGTTACAGAAGGGTAGATTTTTTATTTAAAATTAGAAGGAATTTCTTGATGATTAAAAGTGATTCAGCAATAGAAGCAATTATTTAGAGAGGTGGTTGGGTCTCCTTCTCTTGGACATCTTCAGAACGAGCTGGACAGCTATCTTTTGGGATGCTGTTGTTGAAGTTCCTTCATTGAGTATGGGGTTGGTGGCCTATGAGACCCCTTCCAACCCTATGATTCTATCATTCTATGATTCTGCCTCTCTGATGTATTAAACTATGTGATGTGGAAGACCAGCAGTTTCCCACCCAGTGTGATAGGGACCAGTGTATTTTTGTGCTATTGTCTATGGCTATTTCTTCCTTCCCTGGAACCTTGCCACAGACTGATAGCCAATAGCCCTGGACTGGTCCCTAATCCCCAAACCAACCCTGATCTGCCCTGCACTAGATCACTTTTCCCCACTGCATCCATTCTACTTTGCCTTCTGTCACAAATAGAAATAGAAAGACAGATCTGAGAATAGGGATTCAGCCCATGTTAGGTGGGGTTGCTCTCCCTTTGAAAATGGAGGTTTGCAGTTTGGATTCAAGCTCTGAACCTGGAGGCCCAGGTTTCAGCAGTGTCCAGGAGTGTATTTGTACAAATTAAGTGTATTTAGTGTGCCAACTGCACCCATTCCGGGAAAAGACAGATCTGGGTACAATGCTACATGCCTTAGTTACAGTACTTCCCATTTGGATTACTGGAATGCACTCTGCATGGGACTGTCTTTGAAAGTACTCAGAAACTTCAGCTGGCCTAAAGAACTGCAGCCGAATGGGGCTGGCTAAAGGAAACACATAGGTCCCATGTTGCAACAGCTCCATTGGCTGTCAGTCTATTCCCAGGCACAATTCAGTGTTGGTTTTGACCTATGAAGCCCTACATGGCTTGAGTCCAGGAAAGGCCCTTCTCTCTATCCCACTACCTTCTCAGAATTGTTTGTTGGAAAGAAAGGAGAGGGCCTTCTCAGTGGCTGCCCCTAGACCTTGGAGCTGCTTCCCTAAAGAAGCCAAGAAACCCTGGTCCTTGCTTTCCTTGTATCAGCAATTCAAAACATATTTATGCCTTCAGGCTTGTAGAGACTGACTGGGGTGGGGCTGTAATGCAGTTCTCCTTTTAAGGTTTATAAATAGCCTTTTCATTAATTTTAATGTTTTTAATGTTTAACGTTGCAATGCTATAAATCATTTAATTACTTTTTAAATAATTCTTATATTTATACTTCTGTTAATTACTTTGTAATTTATATTGTTCTAAATTTATATAAACAATATAAAATATGTTCTTAGGTGCCTTGAGTTGGAAGGAAGGAAAATAAATAAATAAATAAATAAATGTATGTAATAATGGTTAGATGCCTATAAGTTTTCACCTTTATTATAGAGCTGAAGACAGGGGAGTGAAAAGGAAGGCAAGTTTCTAAAGCCTTACAGGAGCACGTCAATAAAACTCAATGTATATTGAATAACAATTGAACATATAATTGATTGTTTCTTGCTTTAAGTATATAAACTTTTGCATGCTTGTAATTCAGTCCAGTGAAAATTAAGTCACACACACCCTTTCCTCATTTCCCTGTGCACTAGACTGGAATGTAAGAAGTTAATATGACAGATGTCATCAATCAATATGTCCGAACATGTGGTAAGGAATTTTATTAAACCCTTCTTTCCATATTATTGCTTTTCAGTTTCACTTATAAATCTAAAGCAAAAAGGGCTTCAATCTGGTTGATGCACTAGGCTAGTGATTGTTGTTTTTCTGCTCACCCAGTGGCAATGCAGGCAAACAAGTATAATCTACTGGTTCCAAACAAACAATTTCTCCAGTGCCTGCCTTCTTAAACAGCCACAGTGCCAATGGCTAGTTCCTTTTATACATTACTTGCGCCAATGTCATGCAGCGATCTGAATGTTGGACTAGGACTCTGAGACACCAGGGTTCAAATCCTTGTTCAGCCATGGAAACTTACTAGGTGACCATGACAAATCACACACTCCCTCAGCTTCAGAGGAAGGCAATGGCAAACCTCCTGTGAACACATCCAAGAAAACCCTGCGTTAGGCTTTCCATAAACCAGAGTTGACTTGAATGCATAGTATTCCAAGCATACTCAGCTCAGATTGTGATATTCCAAATTAAAACAAATATGTCAGAATAACTAGCTTCTGTTTTGTTTTGTTTTCTTCTTCTTCTTTTTGGCTTTTAACCTATTTATCCATCTATCAATAAAAATTTGCATGTCTTTGGCAAATTAAAAATTAAAATATTTTCACTATTTCTTTGACCTTCAGTATTAAACTTGGGTGCTTCTTTGATTCAGATTACTTATATAAAATGCATCTATCCTAATAATATCGGCTTGCCTTTAAAATACATATTTATGCAGTATCCACTAATACACTACATCCTCTCTGAATTATTTTATTGCAAACCATTTGAGAGGCCTTTTAGGGCAAAAAATGGCACATGTGGGGGGTTTTAAGCACAAAAGCAAAGCAAATTGTTTTCCTTACAATTTTAATGGTCATTTCTGACTTATAGTAACTGTAAGGCAAACCTATCATGAAGGTTTCTTGGCAGGATTTCAGAGGGGCTTTGGGTTTTGCCTTCCCAAGGCTGAGAGTGTGTAACCTGCCCAAGGTCACCCAGTGGCTTTCCATAATCTAGCAAGGATTTGAACCCTGGTCTCTAGAGTCATAGTCCAACATTCAAGCACTACACCATGCTGGCTCCTTGTCATCACCTAGGTAGGAAGTAAATTTATGTGGTTGCTTGTTCTTGCACTTGAAAATAAGACAAGTGACATTCCTTCCGCAGCTAGATCTTCAACTCAGAAAAAACATAAAGTGTTAAAGAGTGTTAAAGGTAGTGGATCAAAGTCAATAATAAAAGCTTCCTTATATGTATATTTGGAATTTAAAGTCAGCAGAAGAATACATGACTTCCAAAGTCTGGAAAAGTTTGCTTTCTGAATTACAGTGCCCATAACCCTCCACCAACCTTGACACTGCTACACTGGTTGCAGGAGTCTGGGAATAATAATTAAAACTGTAACTTCTCCAAGCTCCAGAAGCTTCTAGCCAGGCTAAAACTATAGTGTGGACCATTTCAAAGCTTGACTCTTTCTCCCTCTGTGATTTTGAAAAATAGCAGGGCCACCTCCATTCCGACCAGGTGAACGAAACCAGCTTGGTGACTGGGTTTGTCCTCTTGGGCTTCCCATCCCTCTCACGCCTATTCCATCTGCTGCTTTGCTCTCTTCTGTCTACTTGCTATGCCTTCACCTTGATGGGCAACCTGTGCATCATGTTGGCCGTCCTCTGGGACTCTCGCCTCAGCCGCCTCCCCATGTACATCCTCTTGGGCAACTTCTCTGGGCTGGAGATCTGCTACGTAACCACCACCATGCCCCGGATGTTGTCAGATCTGGCATCCCCACAACCGAGCATCATCTCCTTCCAGGGCTGCTTTCTCCAGTTCTACTTCTTCTTCTCTATGGGAACCACCGAGAGCTTCCTTCTTGCTGCCATGGCCTTGGATCGCTACTTGGCCATCTCCCACCCACTGCGTTACCCAATCCTCATGTCACCACGGTTTTGTTTCACCCTGGCAGCCTCCTGCTGGGTCTCTGGTTTCATGTGGTTCCTGGTTCCCATTGTGTTGATTTCCCAGCTCCATTTCTGTGGTTCCAACATCCTCGACCATTTTATCTGCGACCCAGGCCCACTGCTGGCCTCCTCCTGCTCTCCAGCCCATCACACAGAGCTGGCCTTCTACAGCCTCAGCTCCATTGCTATCTTTGGCCCGTTTCTCTTCATTTTGGGCTCTTATGCAGCAGTCCTGAGGGCAGTTATGAGACTGTCTTCCACTGCAAGGAGGAAGAAGGCCTTTTCTACCTGCACCTCCCATCTGGCCGTGGTGAGCCTTTTCTATGGATCCATTATGGTCACCTACGTCATCCCCGAAGCTTCTGGAGGCAGCAACAAAGTGGTGACTCTCTTCTATTCTGTTGTGACCCCTCTGCTCAACCCACTGATCTACAGTCTGAGGAACAAGGAGATGAAGGATGCTCTAAAGAGGACAATATTGGGGGGACATTAGATGCACTGATCCGGGGATGGTTGGTTTGGACCTTGGCCAGGAAATCAGGGTCTATCTCCCTGTAGGACTCATCACTTCAGACTAGAGAATTCCTCCCCACCAAATATATTGTTTGTATCATATTCTCAGGAATGAAAAATAACACAATTATGATTTATGTCACTGTCAAAACATAGGCTAGAAAAGTTACAATTTTGGACTATAGCTCCTAGAGTTTTCCAGCATGGGATCATGCTGGCTGGGGGATTCTGGGAGCTGTAGTCCCAAACTGAACTCTTCCAAGCTCTGATCCAAATACATATGGGTCACAATTTATGTCAGAGTTGCATTCTTGGACTCACAATGTCAACTGGGACTGATGTAAATGGGAGGACTCAGTTTCATTTTTTTCCCTACTAAATATGACTCAGATTATATTTGGTATGAAATATATAACCCTGCTAAAGCAAATGGAAATCTACTTCTTTGTTCCTATATTGCTAGGGGAAAACATCTGTGGCTGGGAAAATGTGCTTATTAAGAGTCTTTTGTATGCTTCACACAGAATACTGCACACAGTTTAGAAAAGCTACTCTCTGGACTGCAACACTCAGAATCCCCCAGCCAGCCTGGTTCCAAGTGCTGGGAGTTTCTGAAAGTCCAACAAAATGACTTTTTCACACTCAGAGTGAAGGTCAGGTTTTACTGGCCCTTTCATTCAGGGCATTGGACACGTTACACATTCAAGAAGCTGGGACAGTAACCAAAGTCTTGGCTTGAATTCAGGCCCTTTTCCCACTACAAAGTTATATAGCTATGATTCCACTCTGAGTATCACACCAGCCTTGTGGGAAGCTGTTGGCAGCTACGATCACTGTACAGTGGAGAAAAGCAGAATTATGCCCAATTGTGACTGCCTGAGAAGCAGATGTGCAGTGGAAGAGACCTATTGTATGAAGCAGTAATGGAATAACAGTGAAACTGAGAGTCTATTGACAGATTTTGTCCATCAATGAAAAGGTGCACTACAGTAACAAATGGGATTCCAGGCAGCAGCAGGACTGACACAATGTCCTGAGCCAAGTGTCACCAAAGACACTTTTATCCTGTCAATATTCCACTTTTTAGCTTCATGTGATAAAGTCCAAACTGCCATAGTAACATCCTATGGAATTGTGGGGTTTGTAGTTTACAGAGTGGTATTTAGAATTCTCAGCCAGAGAACTCTGATGCCTCACTAAACTACAAATCCCAGGATTTCATAGGATGCAGCCATGGTGGGTAAAGTGGAATCATAACACTATAACTGTATAATGTAAAAAGGCCCTTGGTCTCTCTCCTCTCTAACCAGTAAGCAGCTGTGTGTTCCAATTCCCAGTGTAGAAGAGACTGTTCTCTTCTCCAGAGGAAGCAGCTACAAAAGCTTTCAGAAAATTTAGATCAGGAGGAAGAAAAAAATATCTTTCCCAACACAATTAGCTGGTGCCCATATTTGAAATTTTCTCCTTCGTCTCTCCTGCGAGAGCCAATTAAGATGACAAGCCATGTGGAGCAGCAGGTCCACCCCACAGCACCAAAGCTCAGCCATTAAGCAGTCCTTACCATCGTAAATTGAAACAGGTCATAGAAAGGTTACCTTACTCTTCACAGAGCACAATCCATACATTGGTGAACTGTGTAGGCAAAAACATGTGCATCAGAAGGTAGATGTTGGGCTCAATTTGGCTCACATGTACAAAGTTATCTCATTTTTTCATCTGTACCATCGGATGGGATGACAGTACACTCTATACCCACCTGTTTGATTTTGCAGGAAATGGAGACAACTATATTTCTGGCCAAATTAATTCGATTAAGACAAATTATGTATGGGAATGGTGAGCAAAGAGATGATTAGAGTTACAAGCAACTCTAATGGAGGGGGTGGCAAATTATTTCCTTGAATAAAAATTTTCAAAGTGAAAAGGTTAATGCCCTGTTTTTAAACCATCATGCACACAATCCAACACATCCTCATCAGATGCATTAAAAAGTGAAGCTTGGACTTTAAGTGTAAATATCCTACTGGATAGTTCGATGGAATTGTGGTCAATTTAAAAACCAAAACCTTAAATAAACACTAGGGGGCACCAAGGTGTAAAGGATGGGGGAAACAAGGAAAAGTGAGCATCAGTTAACATTAGGATGTTGGTTGGATGTTTTAGTCTCTTAAACACAATCCATTCTGCTAGCCACATAAAATACTATGAAGTTTGTGGCAAAATCCCAAGAATCTCAGTAGACGACTTGGGAAAATATGACATTCATACATATTTTGGAGAACCCTGTGTCCTTAATGCATCAGTGTTCTATGACGGTTGGCCAAAACCACCAAAGTAATTCTGTATTTGGGACAGTGTTCCAGGTGCTTTGTTTTTGGCAAAAATCTGAATATTAATCATTACATGATCATATTTTGCCAGGACCATAAAGGTCTAGATAAAACAGCCCAGATCCCACTAATACACCTCCCCCCGCCCCCCCAAAAAAAGTAATGGGGCAGGAATCTAGCCTGCTTGATCCAGGCTGCTATAGTGGTTTGAGCATTAGATTATGACTCTGGAGACCAGGGTTTGTATCTCTGTTTGGCCATGGAAACCCAATGGATGGCCATGGGCAAGTCACACTCTCTCAGCCTCAGCAGAAGATAAACACAAACCCCCTCTGAACAAATCTTGCCTAAAAATCCTCTGATAGGTTCACCTTAAGGTTGCCATAAGTCAGAAATTACTTTAAATCACACAACAAAGCAGTCTGTAGGCCAGTCTACCACTGTTCTATGGCAACCATCTGGCCATGGCCCCAAGAATATGAGGAGGATCTCTATGCAGAAGTTACAATCCCTGGGTACCTTTGGGCAAATAGCTCTCTGTCTCAGCCCATTTTATCCACCTGATCAGGTTGATATGGGGATAATTACAGAATCACAGAGTTGGGGGAGGCCCCAAAGGCCATCAGGTCCAACAATCTGCTCGGTGGAGTATCTCCAGCTAGAGCCATCCCCAGCAGGTAGCTGTGCAGCCTTTTTCTGAAAAAGTCCAGAGAAGGAGACCCCACCACCTCCCTTGGTAATTGGTTCCATTGCCAAACCATCCTTACCATCAAGAAGTTTCTTCTAATCTTCAACTGAACCCTCCTTACTTGGTTCTCTCCTCTGGGCAGGAGAACAAACCTGCCCACTCCTCTCTGCAACAGCCCTTCAGATATTTACCAGGCTGAAATAAAATATATTTTCAGCTATATTTGAGTTGGGACTTTGTAACAATTTTTGTTGTTGTTGTTGTGGTACTTCTGATTGGTAAGGAATACACAATTAGAAACAATGCACACCCGATTAGTAAACAATGCACTTTTTATTAACGGGGGCAGGGGGAAAATGACCAGAAATCTGAAAAATTATATATAAAATTACAGAAACTCAGCATTTTACCAAATAAATATGTATGTTATTATCTCCTATATACACAAAATACAACAGATTGGATCCAGAGTTAGTCATACTAACTAGTCATACTGAAATCACTGGGATTTAAGTCATAATTAACTTATGTTATTGGCTTCAGTGAAATTGTTGTAAATATGACTAAATCTGGATTTAACTCAATGGGACTTTTAAAAAACCACACACAAAAATCCAAACAAACAGAAGAGCCAAGGAGACTGAGTGCCTACGTTCAAATAAAATGGTCCAAAGGGTCCTTCCCAAGAGCAAAGACAAAGCTGCCCTGGTGAGAGGGGTCGGAGAAAAGAGAAGCAACGTGGACTTAACTGAGCAGCCCCCTGTTTTTTCCAGTCTGACTCAGGGAGCCTAATTTTATTACAGCAGTAGATTAAGGCACAGGCCAATTCCTGTGGCAGTGGAACTGAGATGGAACCAAACAAGCCTTACTGGGGGTATGCCTCCTGTAATCCCTTCTCTGCTTCTCCATCACCTAATGCCTTCAGATGTTATTTTAAAAACACACACACAGACAAAAATGGTTCAACTTCCCTTGGCCGTTAAATGTATAGATTTTCTGAGAGGTAGCAGAGACAGCCAAAAGGCCAAACACCCCTGGAAAGAAGGAGCAGTCCCCACTTTGCCTCCTGCTTCCCATCTTCATTCACTCTGTGCCTGGTATGCCACTGTGGCAGCAGCCTGGCTCTGGGATCCCTGGACCTTGCCATTCACCACCAGCAGCAAAGGAGTTTCCACTCGGATGCCAGAGAAGGTAAAATTCTAAATAGGAGGGAAGGAGAGGAAAGGAGACAGTATTCAGTAAAAACCCTAAATCTATTGACTAAAAAAGTGGAAAATCCTTGTGCTTCTGGATGTTTTTGATTGCAGCTCCTACATTCCTTTGTACTGACCATGACGGGTGGAGCTAACCGGAGTGATAGGCCAAAACATCCAGAGGAACATATGTTTCCCACCCCAGTGTAACAGATCTGAGATATTTAACAAATGAAGCAAGAAGTTTGAAAAGAGCCTCAGAGGATTATCACAGGTATGTCTAGTAAGAACACACAAGAGGGCTTTTTCAACAGCAGCTCTCAGAAACTTCCTTTCATACCCCCTGCTCCAGATGGCAGAGAAAGGCCTTTTTATTTAAACATTTTTAAATTAATGGTGTTTTCATAATATATACTCTTCCCCTTTTTTATCAGCAGATCTTTAGCAGTACCATCGTATAAGTTCCCTTGAGTCTCATGTCAGGATTAAGACAAGATGCCAGTGAAGAAGACTTGGCTGAGAGAGTGTCTGTTTGCCCTCCCTCCACCTGGGCTACTCCCATGTCTTGGCTCCTGGACTTAAGGAGGAGGAATGGGCCTCTTCCCTCCTCCCCAACATCTGCCAGTGAAGAAGACTTGGCTGAGAGAGTGTTTGTTTGCCCTACCTCCACCTGGACTTATGGAGGAGTCTTGTTCCCCCCCCCCTTTTTTTTTTCCTTTTTTTTCTCTTTAGATTGTGTATAGTCAAATTGTTTTAGGATTGGGATGGGGGTTGAGAATGGAGATTTTCTTTTTGTTTTGATATGTTAATTGTTAATGTATTTTGCTTTGTTAATTTTATTTTTTTGTTATAATTACTATGCATTTTTGTTGTTACTATAATTGCCATGTATTTTTGCTATGTTAATTGTTATTCTCTTTTGTACCCCGCCCTGATTGCTCGTTCAGAGGGGCGGGCTAGAAATAAAACTTATTATTATTATTATTATTATTATATACAATGGGTTTTTGGCATCCGCTGGGTTTTAGTTCCAGGACACACACTCATAGTGGATCCCAAAATCCGTGGATGCTCAAGTCCCATTATATATAATGGAATAGTAAAATTGTATCCCTTTTATAAAATGCAAAATCAAGGCTTGCTTTTTGGAATTTTTAAAAAACATTTTCAAGGTATGGTTGGCTGAATCAGTGGATGCACTCTGTGGATATGGAGGGCCAGCTACACATATTTTTGTGAGAACTATGCTAAACCTATGCTAAACTACATAGGCTTTTCTACTTGGAATTTTTCTCTCTGAACAACACTAAAAAAACTGTACAGAAATGGGGTGGGGGGCATCTTCCAAGACAGACTGGGCACAGTCAGGAAGCCTTGAATTCTTAATTGGTGCGCTAGACTATTTCTAATGCTTATATATTCAATTCCACATTGCTACTTGCAATTTTAGACCCCCTAGAATGACAACAAGAATCTGATACATGAAACAGGGAAGCTTGAAAGGGCTTATGGGAAGATATGGTCTGGACTTGCCTTTCCTTGATGCTGGATGTGATGGTGTCGAAGGTGAGGTTCAGGGATGGCCACTGAGTCACCAATCAGAACCCCCCAGCTTTGTGCCATGTTGTAAACAGTAACAGCAAAACAAGGGCCATCAACTGAGTCAGTCAGACCAAATGTGCTATTAGAGAACAGAAGGAAGGAAATGAAGGGAAGAAGGGGGGAAAATGTTGAGAAAGACAAACCAAAAAAACATGGAGGGTGAGGAACATACATTGCCCATATAATTCAAGAAGTGCTCCATCATCCATCCATTCATCACTTTATTTATATCATGCCTTTCTCCCAAACTAGAATTCAAAGTGACTTACAAAAAAGGTACAAAATATAATAAAATCACATAGTTAAAAACATACAAAATTACATTTAAAACAGTATTAAGCAATAGCAGATTTAAAACTACTTACAATCTTACATTAGCACAAAGATTAGAACAGCACAGTCCCATAAAAAGCCCTTTTCTTGTTTAAAAAGCAATTTTCAAAGGTGTGCTGGGAAAAAAGGTCTCAACCTACAGTCACAAGGACAACAAAGAAGAAGCCATCCTAATTTCCCTAGGGAGGGAGTTCCAAAGTGTGGGATCAGCCACAGAGAAGGCCTTCTGTGTTCCCACCAACCATAACTATGAAGGCAGTGGGATAGTGCCTCCCCTGCATAAATTAAAAGATCAAGAAGAAATGGCCCTTCAAAGAGCCTAGGCAATAAAGTTATAGCTCCTATAAAGTTATAGCAAAACACCTACCTACATTTTAGAGGCATAATCGTCCCTAGACTCAAGTGAGAACAGCCTGTTATCATATGTTCATGTGTGTTTTTGGAAAGGGAATGGGAAAAATACATTTACAGAGCTGATTTGCATGTCTTTAATAAATATTGAAACCTATTTTCAAGCCACAAAATTAAAGCAATATGTAAGTTCTAACAAAGCTAATCAGGGAGGAAAAGACGGACACTCTCAGACATTAAGATTCCAAGGATGGATGAATGGATACTCACAAGGGCACCTTTTCCTCTGTGGTGAGACTGAACAGCACCTTCCCTAGCACGACAGCACCAGAGTTAACACCATGACGCAGGGCACTTAGTGGCCGCTGCTCCAGTTCCACTTTTTGACCAGAGGGTCCTTGGTAATGGCCATCACCACAAGGGCCCAGTTGAGAGGGGCGCAGGTTTCCTACCATGCTTTGCAGCTTCTTGCTTTTTACCTTCCCCTATGAGGGTGAAAAGAAAACAGCAGTAACAGAGTCAATGTTGATGTACATGGAAAAGGTACATGAAGAACGAAGGGTTAAATCTTGTCACCTTAATACCTTGTTTTCAAGGAGGCTGGTTACCCTGTGTAGGAAATCTAGGAGCTGCTGCTCTCTTTGGCTTGGTTCCGACCAAGCGGGATCAAGAGCCGAAGCCCGTGCAAAACCCTCCAGAGCTTCCATGTAGTTTTCTTCAT
Organism: Urosaurus nigricauda; assembly: GCA_034509955.1. Lineage (NCBI taxonomy): Eukaryota > Metazoa > Chordata > Lepidosauria > Squamata > Phrynosomatidae > Urosaurus > Urosaurus nigricauda. The sequence goes on from JAOEGL010000006.1 coordinate 8,470,897, forward strand.
ACTTATGCAACTATTTCAGGAAACAAAGCAAAAAAAATACAGGGAGAGAGGTGAAACACAAACCTGTCTCCAAGGAACTAAAAGTATTCAGGTCCCAGTATTTGATAAAGGGGGGTAAAGGAGGAAGGAAAGCAGAAAATGGGATAAAGCTGGGAGGATATCACCATTTAATGCATTTGAGCTCTTTTGGGGTCAGGAGGCAAGACTGGCACAAGCCATATCATCTGAGTTGCCTTCAAACCACCTCCTTCTGCCAATGCTGTTAATGGAAGTATTTCTGCTGTTCCCCTCATCTAGCACATGCCATGAAAATAGGATTCTTTCCTCTTAAAACTAGTTACCTCTGGATGGCTTCTTTGGGGTCCATCTGTTTTCCTAGCAAATCATATGCTTTTATAGAAATAGGAGAAAGTAGCAGGACTGGATGACTTAAAAATAAAGGTGAGAGGAAAAGGAAGAGACAGAAACCAATTTCCCTGACTGACATTGCTGTGTAGCCCATCCAAGTGAACACCCCTCAAACTTCACCACACGCTGAGTTATTCTTCTTGATAAGGCAATCTTATATAGCATCATGGTCTCACCGTAGCTCGATTCAGGTGTAGATCAGGATTACAAGATGCAGTGGGGTCCACTTTCTCCTAAAGAAAGAGCAAGAGAAAAGCATGAACACCTAGCCTTCCTCTCTCTGTACACAGCAGTTTCTAAGAAATACTGTTCCTGACCCCAAACATTTCTGCAGACACAGCACAAATTCATTTTAGCTTAAATCTACTGAAACCAAAGGGGATGGGTAGGTTTCAACAGCAATTTTATGAAGAGGTGGCTGCCTAGCAACACACAATCTGAAGCAAGGTACAAGAATCAACATCCACAGGCCAAATGAGGATAATAGGATTCCCAACTGCTTTAAAAAGCAGAAGGGAAATGCATTCATATCATACATTAGAATACCTATGTTTGAATGTGTACATGTGTATGAAGATGTTCTTGTGAATGAATGAGCAAGGAATGGCAGGTGATTCAAGCTTCAGAGATATGCTCACAAGGTACCACTTGGTGAGATTTAGCCATAGAAGAACACTTATCATTTGCTGCCTATCTCAAGTTCTGTGTAACACTTGCGAACCAGCTCGTCCATCAAATTCTAAGTTACCTGTTTTTGAACTTCCTCAGACACATGGTTTACTACAGCTGGAATAAATGTATCTTTGCTCTGACACCTACATTAGGGAAGTCTGAAATCAACTGAACTTTACAAGTCATTGAGACAGTTTAGAGAAGAGTTTGGAAAAGTTCTTTTTTTTCTGTTCTAGAACTCCAAGAATCTTCTATTTCCAAACTATGATTTAGACTAAGGCTAAGGGATATAAGTGCAATGAGATTAGAAGATAAAATTCTGATGTGTCATTTCAGCCTACAGATGGAAAATGACTTTCTAGAATCCTCTCTATATAGGAAAATACTAGTACATGTCAATAATATTAAGCAAAACCTAGAAATACCCAAGAAAAAGATGGTAGCCCTACATTTCTCATTTTGCAGGAAATACCGCTAATCTATAGAATCTATCCCAGGCATTTCTAATCCTGCAGAAAATACTACTGTTCTTATTATTTAAATGACTTAATCTATTCTGCTCCTTCAGGATTCACCCGCCAATTCTGTTCTGTGTCTATGACTCCACAACTTGCCTTGCTATTCCACTCATCTTTGTAGCTAAGAAAAAAATTGAACCTAGGTCCCCCCAACATTTACATCCAACTACAATGCATAGCAAGATCTCTCTCTGCTCTCTCTAGATTCCCCTCCAGAAGCTTAACCAAGATCCTCAACCCCTGCCATCCCATGCCATAGCCTTTATTAAGAGTCCCATCCAGCACCTACTGCTTGGGCATAGGCACTCAGCGCCTGCTGGGAGATCTTGGGGTTCTGCCCTGTATTGAAGAACAAGGAGAGGTAGGCATTGCCCAGAACATCTGTGGAAGAAAAGAAAGAGAATAATAAAACTCCATGCTGCTCTCTTCCTTGCTCTCTGCCACTCCACATCAGCACACCCTAGACTCACACCAGGAACGGCCATCACGCACATCCATCTGCACAGCCAGCTTGGCCTGCCGAACACTGTCCATCACATTCTGTGCATGCTCATCAGCAGAGCTTGTGCGCAGCTGCCGTAGCACCATAGAGAGATTCTGCAGAGAGACCTTGTTCTTGCACTGAAATGGAAGCAGGGGGGAGGGAGAAAGAAGCATACTTGGTTGAAATTGGAACACCCTAGTCAAGATCTTTGCATTAAATGACAATTTAACATCCTCTCTTACTGCAACTCCAAGTACTAGCTTCTCCAAAATACTTTACACACTTTTCTGAAAAAGATTTTTTTTTTACTTTTTATTGATTGCTAGTCAAAATAGCATCAGGAAAACCAGCAGTTTCAAATAACTCTATGAACAAGAATCCCTCATCTGTCCATGAAAGAACATGTGGAGAGACTTACATGGCTGAGTGCTCCAGAAAAGCACGTATGGGCAGCAGATATGTCACCCTTTTTCCAATAAACTTCCCCCAACTGATTCCATGCTTCCACCAGTTCTGGGTCCAACTTGACAGCTTTGGAAAGCAACTCTTCAGCTTGGGCATTATAATCTGGAGACACATTCAAAGCTTTTCCCTTCAGCATCAGTGTGTGAGCTCGACCCTCAGACAGGCCTAGTAGCAGGTGGGGGAGAAAAAGGGAAAGAGAATTGCACGATAAATCTATGAAACTAACCCCATAATTGTGCTCCATATTGACTTGATAAGATGACCACAACCATCCACAAGATATTGCTCCAATTTGCAGTGAAGGGTTTCTGTGGAGGATAAGATTATCAATGGCTCCTAGCTATGATGATACCTCTGAATAAGGTATCAGCTACTTGATATCTTATTCTCAGCCACTACTCAGCTACTCTAAGGAAGAAACAGCAGGAGGGAGCTATCACCCTCATGTCCTGCTTAGATCTCATCCTACTATTAAGCAAGATAAGGTGGCCACCTTAAGTTAGCAAACACTGGATATAATGAACAGACAGCAAGTTGTTTGTTTTTCATTTTCTGTTTCTGTATTTGCTTTTCCAGGGGTGAGGAGGGACACTTGTAGAACTTTCCATCACAAGAGGTTGCCTGGCTTTCGATATTTTTATTTTTCATGCAAGTGTGTGGCCATTTGTTCATCCACCTCAGGCAGAAATAAGTGCTGGGCCAATCTTGAGATAGCTTGGGGTTTTTCAACAGTTGACTACTATAGAAAACATAATATTATACTACAGAATCTCTGATCTGATTCATCAAAGGTCTTATTTTTATATTCTTACATAAGGAAATGGTTTCAAGTAAAGAATAGAACAATTTATACAGTACAAGAGGGATGTGGGAGAGCTAGGAGGAGGAGTATGCTGAATGGCACAAAGGCTGGAAATAATTTTTTTATAGTAATTACCTTCCATTGTTTCCATTTGCTGAAGAGTCTTCTCCATCCTCTCTCGTACATCCTGATGCTTTTTCCCAGCATCCTCTACGCTGTGGCTCTCAAAATAATGGTCTCGAAAATGATACAACTGGTCAACCAGTTCCTATCAGAATGTTTTTCAAACAGGGGATGTTATAATCGGATCAAAGCAAATTCATTTTGTAATATATCAACATTACGACTTAACACACTTCAGACGGGGAGAACAAAAATACATAACTGCAAGCATAATTTCATTCAGGCTGCAAGAATTAATGCAGTTTGACACTGCTTTAACTGTCATGGCTCCATCCTATGAGCTATAGTTTGTTGTGGCACTGACCTAGAAGGCTGTCTCACAAAACTACAAATCCCAGAATTCCATAGCACTGAGCCACAGCAGTTAAAGGGATGTCAAATTCCATTCATTCTGCAGAGCAGATGCAGCTTCGGTCAGATCACTTGTCCATCATCAAGGTTCGCAGGTTCACAGATGCCACAGAAAATGTATTTAAAAAGCCAGGGCATAGAGCATGGTTTCCAGACCTTTTACCATTTTAGTCTCCCTCCTGCCAATCTGCACCTCCTTTTTAAACCACTTCCCTGCATTGCCTGAAGTATTGTGATCTTAAAATGCTGTGTGAGGAGCAAATTGGTCAGGGCTGCATCCACACTGGAGAAATGGCCCCACAACAAACTCCAACTCCCAGAATCCCATAGCCTTCAGCCAGGGCAGTTAAAGCGGTGCCAAACTCGGTTATTTCTCCAGTGTGGATGCAGCCCAGGAAAGGAAAATCAGGTCCAATCTCTACTGCAGAAATAGTCCAGTTTGAGACTGCTTTAACTGCCGTATCTCACTATTCATAGGTATTATAGTTTATAATGGCACCAGAGCTCTCTAACAGAGAAGGCTAAATATCTCACAAAACTACAGTTTCCAGAATCCCCTAGCACTGGCAGTTAAAGCGGTGTCAAACTGGATTATTTCTGCTGTGTGTTTTGGTACTTGCTACCCCATGCTGATTCTTCTTCCCACTCTCAAAATTGCTAGATGTTTGTGTGGACGAATGATGTTGGCCGTGTTTCTGCACTGCAGGAATAATCTGGTTTGACACCCCTTTAACTGCCAAGGTCAGTGCTATTAAATTCTGGGATTTGTAGTTTGTTGTGGCGCCAGAGCTCTCTGACAGGGATGGTTAAAAATCTCTCAAAACAACAGTTTCCAGGACTCAAATTGGATTATTTCTGCAGTGTGTTTTGGCGCTTTGGCTGTATTTCTGCACTGCAGAAATAATCTGGTTTGACATCTCTTTAATAATAATAATAATTATTATTATTATTATTATTATTATTTATACCTGCCCTGGCTCAGTGCTAGGGAATTCTGGGAATTGTAGTTTGTTGTGGCATCAGAGCTCTCTAACAGAGAAGGCTAAATATCTCACAAAACTACAATTTCCAGAATCCTCTAGCACTGAGCCAGGGCAGTTAAAGCTGTCTCAAACTGGATTATTTCTGCAGTGTTTTGGCCCTTTGGATACACTTCTGCATTGCAGAAATAATCTGGTTTGACACTCCTTTAACTGCCATGGCTCAGTGCTATGGAATTCTAGGATTTGTAGTTTGTTGCAGCACCAGAGCTTTCTCTGACAGGGAAGGCTAAATATCTCAGGAAACTGCAAATCCCTGTATTTCATAGCATTGAGCCAAGTAGTATCAAACCAGATTACCTCTGCAGCCCTGGACAAGGTTCAATAAAACACCTGCAAGCAAGCAAACAATTCCTGTTGCTGATCTGCAAAACTCATCACAACCTTAATGCAACCAAAACAAAAAAGTGTTGCTGCTAAGAGCACTTCTCAAGCCTTTGATGAGAGCAACCCAAAAGAGCAAGCTGGAGACACCTTTGGCTCGCCATACCTGCAAGCCTTGCCCAGTTTGAGAGTTTTCTTCTTCTTCATCGGCCATGATGATTGCCACTACCAACTAGACCCTCCTCCTTCGTTGTGTTTCCTCTTCTTCTCTTGCTGGGCAGGTACAGCCACATCTAGAGGCCTGGAGGAGGCATTGCAAGCAAGAAAGAAAAATATATACAGTATACAAACTCTTTGTCCGGAACTGTCAGGAATGCTGCAGGAAATGGTTCTAGTTAAACAGGACAATCGTTTCCAATAGGCGGGTTTGTTTGTTTGTTTGTCTGTAAATATGCAGTGGTCCCTCCACATTGGCTGGGGCTAAGGGTGAAGGACCCCCTTGAATGTATGATGATGATGATGATGATGGGACTTGCTAAAACAAATGACAGTACTTGCCCATAGGGAAACCATACTTGCCCATAGGAAATCATTGGAGAATACTTGCCCATAGGGAAACATAGGGCAAGTATTCTATTGTTTCCTATTTGTAAATATTCCCCAATGATTATCTAGGGGCAAATATTCCCCAATGATTCTCTATGGGCAAATATTCCCCTATGTTCCTCTATGGGCAAGTATACCCCTATGTTCCTCTATGGGCAAGTATACCCCAATGATTCTCTATGGGCACGTATTCCCCAATGATTCCCTATGGGGAAGTATTCTATTATTCTCTATGGGCAAGTAATTCTCTATGGGCAAGTAATTCCCAATGGGCAAGTAAATCCCAACGATCCTTTATGGGCATGTATGGTTTCCCTATGGGCAAGTGCTGCCCTTTGTTTTAGTACATCACATAAAAGAAAACACTATTCTTTTTACCTAAGAGAACACCTTTCTAATAATCTCCAGGTCCTCCGGTGCAACTCTGTGGTCAATATCTGCCAGAAGAATCGTTCTGGGGGACCTACAAACACCCAGGAAAGTGTTTTCTTTAGAAAATTGTAGGTTCTCCAGCACAACTCTATATGGCCAGTTTCTGGCAATTGTGCTGGAGAGGACCTAGAGATTCCTAGAGAGAACATATGAATCAAAACCACAAGTAATCAAAATCCGCAAAAGTCAAAGCCACAAATGTGGAGGGCCAACTGTATATGGATTTCGGATGTTATTGTATAGTTTGTCCTTCTCACCGTCATCTGTAGGCACTTTAGGCACTAGTTGAACATTTTCTTTAGCTTGTGATCTTTGCTAACGGTTTTACTGTACAGTTGGCCCTCCATGCTTGTGGCTTTGACTTTTGTGGATTTGATTATTAGTGGGTTTGATGAATATGTTCTTCCTAGGAATTTTCTAGGTCTTCTCCAGCACAACTCTGCCAGAAGTGGACCATAGAGTTGTGCTGGAGAACTTAGATGTTCCTAGAGAAAACACTTCTCTAGCATTTGTAGGTCCTTCAGCATGATTCTATGATCAAATACTGGCAGATGTTGACCACAGAGTTGCACTGGAGAACCTGGAGATTCCTAGAGAGGTGTTTTCTCAGGTAAAAAGAATAGTTTTGTTTTTTTAATGCAGTTTTAAGTAAACTGTTTTAATATTGTAAGAACTTATTCTATTTTAAAGTATCATGTTTCTGTTTTAATTGTATTGGGTTTTTTTTTTTTAATATTGTGAAGCCACTCTGAGTCCCAGTTCTGGGAAAAGAGCAGGATACATATTATTATTATTATTATTATTTCCACATTATGGGGGTCCTTCACCTCTAACCTCAGCAAATATGGAGGGACCACGGTATTTTATTCTATTTCTGTCATCTTTCAAATTATTATTTTTTCTTTCAAATTATTTTAATGATCTTTCTGTTTATCTATTTTGGTCTCTTTAAGCAAAAGACAGTGGGGCTTTCTAGATTGGCAGGAAAGTGTGACATGAAGTTGCCTTTTCCTTAATGCTTAGCAGCTGCATCACAGCCTTTAGATTGAGCTGCGCTGTTCCGCAGTTTTTAAAAAAGAAGCTGGGAAAACCAACACCTTTTTAAAGGCGCTTCATCTCCTCTAAAACGCAAAAAAAGCATTTTCATGGCACACTTTCCCTTTTTCTCATCTAAAGGCTAGAGTTTCATGCAGCCATGAACACTCTTCTTTTTGCCAATCTAGAAAGACCCTATGTTACTGCTATCAAGAGCAGGAGCACTGAAATGTGAGAAGTTAGTTATGACTAACAAATGCTTTATATTTCACTGGGTTTATTCTACAGAGGACCTGTGCTGGGTTTAGCCCTTTGTGAAAAACTGTGTGCTATAAATATTTGTTTATTTAAATAGAAATAAATACAGGCTAGTTATCCTTTACACGTTTTAATCATCCCTTTATATACAGTGAATGATCAGAGTAATATTAAACATGTGAGTATAAAATCAGGTGGAAAATAATGTAGGTAAATACATAAACTCATAGGGACTAGAAGGGATCCAGTTATCTAATTCATCCTACAAAGTGATTCAGATTTCCCCACAGAATGATTCAGATCTTCCTTGTAGTTCTGCTCAGTGAGAATCAGAAATTAATAACATATTTTGAAGTGGTCAAAACAGAAAAAATGTCAGAACTTAATCACTAGCAAAAACCACATCTAGAACACAGGAGTGTGACCCACTGGAAAAGTACACAAATTAAATCATAATAATATTATATTAATTATAATTAATTATATTAATAATAAATAAATAATAAATCAAAGGCAAGTACACCGTGTAGATAAGGGGGATTTTTCTGCAAGCACCTCTATATACAAGGAAAACTACTCCCACCCCCACCCCCCAAAAACACCTTAAAATGTATAAGCATAACTGGAGGAAGGGAAATATTATACAACAGAAATGGAGTAGTTGGAAGCAGTTATCCAAACAAAGTATTACAACAAGATACCAATACAACAATTACGCTTTTACAACTTAGGAAAAATGAGAAGGTACAATAGTCTTTAACATAGAAAGTATAGTATCACAGCCTGAGTAATTTGGAGGGATGGGACTGCCAGCGACAACCAGAACACTGAAGATGTGAGCATGTCAGGGGTGGTGAATCTTTGAGAAGAATTTATCGTCGATACAACACCCAGTCTTCAGTGCAGACTATCTTGGTTAACGGTTTCTATGGCCAGGATTTTACTGGAAACATTGTGAGAGTCAGAAAACATCTGCTGAATATCAGTGAGTTCTGGTTTGTATGTTGTTGTTTTTCAAACCTTAGATGTATGTGTGGGTGAGGTGGGGGAGACAAGCTTCTTGGAATTGGAATTCCAAGAAGGCCCACAACAGGAAGACTGACAGTTTATAAAATTATAGTTCACATTCTCTTAATTTTATAGGCCTTGTTGCCTCCTGGGTGCTGTTCCAGGTCATTTCCAGGAGAGACAAAGGAAAAGAAGCTGTTTCCAGACTCTGCCATTGGTGGAGAAGAGGCAAAGAAAGGTTTGAAATTGAAGTCTCCTTCACCACGCCGGCCGTGGATACCTGTGGGTGTTGCATCCCCAGAGAGCCTGGCTGCATTACCTGGAACATGCGAGTGAGAGAAGTGCTATTAGTTAAGGGTCCTTAGTCTCCTACAAATTAAACATTATTAACTTGATTAATATGTCAATGCACAGCATTCAATTATATTTACATAATTAAATCAGCTGCAGAAAATTCATGATCAGCATCACACTTAAAAAAAAAAAAGAACTTCCCTACAGCCACCGGGGAATTGAGATCAAGCCTGTAGTGCTGGGGGGAAAAGAGTACAGTATTAAAATCTCCCCACACTATTCTCTCATTTAAAATTGCCCACATGGAGCTATTTGCCCCACAGAGTATAAATACAGTGGCCCCTCAGTATCCTCTGGGGTTCACTTCCAGAACCACCCATGGGTATCAAAATTAATGGATGCTAAAGTCCCATTATATACAACGGTGTAGTTAAATGGTGTCCCTTATATAAAATGGCAAAATCAAGGTTTGCTTTTTAAATTTTTCTTTTTAAATATTTTCAAGCCATGGATGCTTGAAACTGTGGATAAACAATCCATGGACACAGAGGGCTGACTGTACCTATATATGTAAATTACCAAAGGAAATAACTATTGTCTTTACCCAAAGGGAAACCAAAGACAGCAGGTTGAGGTATCATGGGAGGTTCTTGGGCAGCTTCTTGGCTGGCTACAGCAATATTACGCAGGCGCAGACTATCATACAAGCCCTGGAGTTTCTGGTACTGGCGGTTGCGCTCCATGAGTTTCTCTGAGAGCTCTGTGAACTTCTTTTTGTATTCTTCCAGGACTTTTTTCAAGGAAGAAACTTCACTCTTCATGGATGTTAACTCAATATCTTTACTCTGGAGTTGCTGGGTATAGACTTTCTCCATTTGTTTCAGGTGGCCCTCTGCTTTGCTGTAGGTGTATTCTTGGTACAAACGCTCCTGATGGACCTTCAAGCACAGGGAAAATAAATGAGAGGCATGGAAGTGACTGTCCAAACAGGATCAAGCTATATGTGGCATTCAGATGCATCATCCTAACTTTGCTGCCAAATCTCTTTTGGCACAACTCATTTCCACAAATGTTTAAGCTGTGTGATGTTGTTATTGTTGTGTGCCTTCAAGTCATTTCCAACTTATGGCAAGCCTAAGGCGAACCTGTCATAAGATTTTCTTGGCAAGATTTGTTCAGAAGAGGTTTGCATTGCCTGCCTGAGGGGGTGAGAGTGTCAGTTACCCAAGATCACCTACTGGGTTTTATGGCAAAGCAGGGAATTAAACCCTGGTCTCCAGAGTTGTATTCCAACACTCCAACCGCTACGCCACATGCTAGCTTAATAAAAATGTGACATCCTGTGGCACAGTCATCCCAGAAGAGTCACACATTGTTTTGAGAATAGGTTGCTGGGGTTTGTCCTTGGACAAACTAAACTTTGCTTCTATTTTTGCCAGAGATGTCTTGAGTTAAATTTGTGGCTCATATTCATAATTCTAAGAACTGCTACTGTATTTTGGTCTCATTTTTTAAATGTCAACTTCATGAAGGCTTGGTGCTTTAAAATAAATCTCATTTTCTGATAACCTTCCCACCTGTCCCTTCTTCCTCTGTTCAAAAGCCATGTTGGAAGCCTTTTTCAGGAATATTTACCTGGTATGTCCAAAAAGCTAGAGCCCTGGAAGTGATGTCTAGAATAATCTCTGGGCGCAGGCCAGCTAGAACCATGGCCTTATATTCCTCTGAGGGACTGAGTTCTGTCCGAACAATATCCAGTTTGCCAGAGAGGGCACTGGAGCAAGCAGGGCAGACTGCAGGCGATCGGCTGAACTCCCCACTTCCATGTTGGTCACAGAAAATATGTGAGCAGGCTGTAACCCACGCATAGCCTGAAAGCTTGACTCGACACTTGCGGTAATTGCAAAGAAGCATATCCTCACAGACAGACATGTTGATGGAGTCAATGCAAATATACTAGAAGCACTTCCTGTAAGATAGTTTGCAGCATTCACACCTGTGAAGTGAAAGAAATATTGAAGCCACAGTTTTCAAAATGTTTATGGCCACATGGCAGAGAACAGAATTTAAGAATGTTTACTCATTCATTCCTTCAATTTATAGTATCCCTATTGCATTTATGTCTTGCTTATAGGTTTCCCAGTAGTAACTAGTTGACCACTGTGTGAACAGAATGTTAGACAGGCTTTTGATATGATCCAACATGGGTCTTGCTACATTCAGTGGAAACGTTAAATCTAAAATTGCAAGCAACACAGAAATATAAATGCTTATTTCTCCAAACAGGTTGTTGTTGTTGTTGTGTCTCTTCAAGTGGTTTCTGACTTATGGTGACCCTAAGGCAAGGCTATCACCAGGTTTTCTTGGCAAGATTTGTTCAGAGGAGGGTTGGCAATGGCATTTCCTTCCTATGAAGCATTATGTTGATGGATTTTTGTGTAGTCTTTACACTTCTGTGCAACTTAATCTCCCTTCTATACTACAGTTGGGAGTGTTTAAAACAGCCACACAATGCATGACTCTTTTAGACTGTAAGCCTGAGGGCAGGGATCCGTCTAATTTAAGATTGTATGTACAGCACTGTGTAAATTTACAGCGCTATATAAATAAAGGTTAATAATAATAATAATGATAATTTACTCTACTCTTACAATGCATTATTATGCAATTTCCTTTAACTTCTGCAAATTCAAGAAAACCCAAAATCTAGCTTTTCCAGCCGTAGTAATATCAAAAGATGGGCAAATGTAGCATTTCAGCCTGTCAACTACAGGAGAAGGGCCAACAATGGCACTCATTAATGGGCATCTTATTTTATTAAAACATACTTATACCATTTCTCATTTAAAAGGAACATATGCCAAGAGGTGTAGCAATATCTTCAGTAGCTTTTTGTAGGGCTTTCGGGCTATGTGGCCATGTTCTAGAAGAGTTTCTTTCTGACATTTTGCCAGCATCTGTGGCTGGCATCTAGAAGATGCCAACCACAGATGCTGGCGAAACGTCAGAAAGGAACTCTTCTAGAACATGGCCACATAGCCCGAAAGCCCTACAAAAAAATATGGATGCTGCCCATGAAAGCCTTCGACTCCACAATATCTTCAGTGTTGGTGTATATTTGTAAAGGATGAAATAGGGTTGTCAGAGTGCAAATGAGAGTTCCTTTATGGTTATGTAAAGAGCAAATTTCAGCTGGTGTTGTTTGTTGCCTGGTTTGGTGGCAAGCAACATCTGCAGAAATGTATTCTTCTACACAACTGATAATAGTGTAGAACTCCTCTCCAGCTTTCAGCATGGCAGCCCTAATAATGCAGGCCTACAAAATTGGGGATCATTTTTAAAAATTTAAAATCTATGCTGGTTTTATAGGAATTTGGCATCCTGATTCCAAAAATGACATCAGATTTGCTCCATTACATACAGTTTTTCCACAACTTGCTTTGACATTTCTGTGTTGTAGTATGTGGCTGAATGAAATGAGCCCGCAAAGAGTAAGGAAGGGGTTAAAGTCTTCCAACAGACTTTCAAAACACTTTAATTCACAGATATGAAACACAAAATGTTTGCCTTCAAGTAGTTTCCAACTTATTGCAACACAATCATAGGTTTTTCTTGGCAAGATTTGTTCAAAGGGTTCCCCCCCGCCCCACGCCTCATTTGGTCTTTGGATATATCCACATTGCAGAATTAAATGTTTGACCCCATTTTCACTGCCATGGCTCTATCTCGCAAAATCCTAGGATTTGTAGTTTGGTGAATCATTCAGCCCGTCGAAAGCTGTTGCCTCACCAAACTACAAATCCCAGGATAGTCATGGAAGTTAAAGCAGTGTCAAATTATGTGGGGTTTTTTTTTTTTTCCAGACTATGGGGCAGTACAGACCGCCCAAAAAGGGCAGTCTGGCGCCACCTCTTTTTGCGCTGCAACTGCACTGCAGCGGCTAGATGCTGCAGCACAGTTGCACCACAAAAAAGGAGTGGGGAAACCACACTCCTTTTTTGCGGTGCATTTGCAGCGCAGCAAATAAAAAAGGTGCTATTAAGCGCCTTTGTGCCGCCGCAACTGCACAGCTCCGTGTGGAAGCTGCGCAGTTGCAGTGGCGCCATTACATACACCGTGTAAACGGCGTTAGTAATGGCGCTGGTGCCATTACATATTAGTGTTCAGGAGCATGTAAATGAAGCATGCTCCCGAACCCTAATGGCACCGCCCAGGCACCTCTTCATGCCCGTCTGTATCGGGCCTATGTGACTGGCCGTGTTCTGGAAGAGTTTATTCCTGACATTTTGCCAGCATCTGTGGCTGGGATCTTCAGAGAAGATGAACTTTCTGAGAGATTTATCTTCTCTGAAGATGCCAGCCACAAATACTGGTAAAACGTCAGGAATAAACTCTTCCAGAACACAGCCACATAGCCCAAAAACCCACCAAAAAAAACACCTCACTATGCATGCCAGGCATGAAAGCCTCGACTTCAGTGTCAAATTGCTTTATTTCTACAGCATGGAACACCTTTGCCTTCCTGAGGCTGAGAGAGTGTGACTTTGCCCAAGGCCACTCAATAGACTATCATGGCTGAGTTGGGATTCGAACCCTAGTCTTGAGCCATAGCCCAGCGCTCAAACCGCACCACTACTCTGGCTCTCAGTAACCCTAATAATATTGGCATCTTTCACACTGTAGAAATAATAAAGCAGTTTGACATCAACATCTTAGCTCCATCATGTGGAATCCTGGGATTGGTAGTTTGGCAAGATTTTCAGTCTGCCTGGCCAGATGGCTATTGCCTTACAAAACTACAAATCCCAGGATTCTGTGGGATAGTGTCATGGCAGTTAAACGTGGTGTCAAACCGCTTTAATTCTACGGAGGAGATCCAACATATTGTCAATCTTGACTGCTTTAAAAAGGCGGTCAAGGCATATCTTTTTTGGCACTGGCAGGCTTTCCCAGACTAGCTTCTCAGTGAACTCCCATCAATTGCCCCTCAATTCTTGTCCCTGCTTAGCTTATATTTAAAATGTATTTGTATTGTGGATGGGTTATGATATTTTACTGTATTTTAATGTTGTCTTGTTATTGTTAGCTGCTTCGATCTGCTTGGAGGCGGGATATAAATACATTTTATTAATATTATTACAGTGTGGATACACCCACTGATATAAAACTCAATAGGAACTTGTGTGGGGCAAGGAGATTTATAGATGGGGTGTGAGGAAAAGAGGCAACATTCTTGTTGAAACGTCTTTGGTCCAAAACACATGGCAGAAATAATCCAGTTTGAGACCGCTTTAACTGCCCTGGCTCAATGCTAAGGAATCCTAGGAATTGTAGTTTATTGTGGCACCACAGAGCTCTCAGAGAAGGATGTTTCACAAAACCACAGTTCCCAGAATTCCCTAGCATTGAGCCAGGACAGTAAAGTGGTCTCAAACTGGATTATTTCTGCAGTGTTTTGTTTTTTAAAATGGTGGTGGTGACTGCACTTGGGAAGGGGGAGACGCGCCACCTCACAAGAGCGGTTGCTTCCAGCTCAATGGCCAAAATTTTCCTCAAGTGATGTCAATATTTTAAAACTGAATTCTCAGGCTTCCTAAGTGCCTGAGGAACTTGGAAGCAACCACTGTTTATAGGGAGACCGGGGGGGGGGGTTATAATGATGAGCCCATGACGCCAAAATGGAATTTAAACAAAATCGCCCTTGGTTCTCCTCATAAAATAAACCCTATTATTGTATTTAGGTCCAAGAACAAACTGCAAAAATAATCCGGTTTCAGACCGCTTTAACTGCCCTGGCTCAATGCTAGGGAATTCTGGGAACTGTATTTTTGTGACACATTTAGCCTTTTTCTGTCAGTTTTGGGACCACAAAAAATAACCCCATTATACTGAAGAGATGAGCCTCTGGCACGAAACTGGAATTTAAAATGCAAAATTGCCCTCAGTTCTCCTCATAAAATAAACAGTATTACTGTACAGTACTTAGATCCAAAAACACACTGCTAAAATAGTTTGAGACCGCTTTAACTGCCCTGGCTCAATACTAGGCAATTCTGGAAACTGTAGTTTTGTGACACACATTTTTTAGCCTTTTCCGTTAGTTCTGGGGCCATGATAAACTACAGTTTCCAGGATTCCCTAGTACTGAGCTAGGGCAGTTAAAGTGGTCTCAAACTGGATTATTTCTTCAGTGTGTTTTGGACCCTTGTCTCTGGATCTTTTCACAGCTGCATCTGCAATGCAGAAAAAAATCCAGTTTGACTGCCATGGCTCCATGCTATGGAATTCTGGGATTTTTAGTTTTTTGAGAAATTTAACCTTCCCTGTCAGAGCTCTGGTGCCACGACAAACTACAAATCCCAGCATTAAACCATGACAGCAATATTAACCCAATTTATTGTTGCAGTTTAGATGTAGTCTGTGTGGGTCTTATCTGCACCTCAGAAATAATGCAGTTTGACACCGCTTTAAGGGCCGCTGCTCCATGCTATGTAATCCTGGGATTTGTAGTTTGTTGTGACACCAGAGCTCTGTGACAGGTTATCTGATCTCACAAAACTACAGATCCCATGTTTCTGTAGGATGGCACCATGGCAGTCGAAGTGGTGTGGAGATTCATTAGTACTGCAGTGGGTTGTGGATTGTTAAATTCGGCTACCAGGGGAGTTCTCATAGAAAATATAAAAATGCTTTCCATTATTTGAAAATATTAAAATTTAGCTTGTGTCATCACTCAGTTTACTAAGGAACACTGTTTGCAAAGGTGGAGCTGCTTAAAGCAATGTTCCCCCCACAGAACACTCTTCACTGAAGATTTAAATTCAAAAGAATGGGAGTAATACAATGTGAGTGAATTTCCATTAAATAATATTGTGTAAGGAATTTTTAATAAAATTGTTTAGGTCATTTATTAAAGGGCAGAAGTCAAAGAAGAAAAATATAACTTCACATGAAAATCAGCCTCCCAACCTTTCTTTAAACCTTGCAGAAACCCTTAAAATAATTTTCAGGTCTTAAAGAACACCTACATAAAAGTATTAACCATCTTGCATGCTACATTTCAGCATTTGTATGCATAATAGAATGAAATGTAGTGCTGCAGAGCTCTACAGAAACCATGGACTACCACAAGGACAAATAAATGGACAAAAGAGCAAGTGAAGCCTGAACCAGAATGACTGAGGCTTTTAAAACAAATCATGAGACAATTGAACTCATTAGAGATTAATGTTTGGTAAGGTGGAAGATAGTAGAAAGAGGAAAATGCATTGGTTTGCATCTCACATCTGGCGAAAACCTACAAACATCTTTCACTCAGTCTCAAAGGTGCTACAAGGTCCTTTTGCATACTGCATAACAGGTTGATTGACTTAAAACAAGGAAGCCATGGCCCTGATTTTGCAAGATCTGAGTAGAGCAGTTAATATGGTGTCCTGGAGGCCTCTCATTCAGACTAATTGCCCAGCTGAAGCTAATAGACAGAAAAGAAATCGAATACACATCTCTACAATGAAAGGTGCAGGTCAGTGGCTCTAACTCAGCAACGGCTACATACGTTTTTGACAAAACATGGACCTTTCGTAATTGTAATGGTAATTTTTGTTTTTAAAAAGTGGATTTTAGATATAGGAAAGGAGAGACTCCACTAAGAAAGAGTATGCTTCATGTGACAACTGCCTGAACTTTGTCAACTGGTGTACAATCAATGTTAAGAAAAAGCCAACCATCTACTAAGTTTAAATCTGTTAAATATAACAATACAAAATAATTTCATTCAGACATGAACTTTATTGCAGATGGTTCCACACAACCTTTCCAAAACAGATAAAGTTTTACAATAAAATCCTCTCTTCTGTCAACTTTTCCAGCAGATAACATGTAAACTCTTCCTTCTTCAACATTCCTGTGGAAAAACATAATTAACAGATATTTTAAAATATAAATTGAAACTGTGGGGGGGAAATAAATAGCAACTCCTTCTTTCCATGGAACAACACTTAACTTTGCCCAAAAGCTATGCACCAATTAAAAGATCCCAATGACAGAAACTTCAGATCATGGTCTAAAAGTGGTTGTTTTTTTTTTGCAGATTGTATGACCCCGCAAAATTCAATAGTGCCAACAGACAGCCAAACCTGTCCAAAGACACCTTGAGTGAAGAAAGGCCAACTTTAATATTTGATGACATAAAATCCTACTGTCTAAGGCTTATGACAGCAAGAGGAACAGTCATCATACATTCCTATGTTTAGAACACTAACCAAGCCATGTCCCCCTCCCTTAATATTTCCTTCTTGTGATTTTTTTTAAGAGGCCCAGAATCTCACAAATTTCTCATCCTGACCTAATCCCACCTCTTTCAAATCTACTCTACAAAGTAGATCTTCCTACATAAAAAGCCACAGGCAATCGCTCTGGACTGAAATGTGTCCACTCAGAAGCTTGAGCAGAAACTTCAGTACTTACATTTCTTATGCTGGTGAAGGAAACATCCACTGTGTGTTCTCAGCTCTTTAGACTCCTCATCCCTATAACAAAGAACACATCTTTCATTAACAACTTATCCTAAAATACATAAACATCTTCACTACATAGAAATTATATAAAAACAGCCTTTTCTCCCTCCCATATACACAGTATAGGTGGCTTCACTGAGGCATAGAATTGAAGATTTAATGAAGGGCTAGACTAGGGAATTAACAATGAACCTCATACAACAATTTGAGAAAGAATTCTATAACCACCAAAAGCTTATAACCAGCTTTGAAAACTAGCTGGGCCATATAAATGTGCACCCACATTCTATTTAGAGAAATCTGATCAATACCTGAATTTCCAAGGCACATCCTTTTTATTGTATTGTACCAAAGCATCATGACAAAACAGCCTGCCCATCTGGTACCCTCCAGATGTTGAATTTGAATGCTGGAATTGCAAGCCAAAACATCTGGAGGGACCCACACCAGGGATGCCTTGTGTCATCATGTCTAGTTATCTTTATCTTTCAAGAAGTACAATAAGGCATTCAGATAACATAATAACCTATTAACAGACCATGGAACAACATGCCTCATAATATCCTTAAATATGCATTATTGACCCCCATCAGCCACTTTGTGGAAATGAACACTGTGCAAAAGGAGAAGCATCTGCTCAGGGCATGTTTCTAATCAGGGTTAATCAGGTGAAACACGGACAGAACATGCAGTTCATCACAGCAGATTTGCCAAACTTCTCAGTCAGAAAAGAAGAAAACAGAGATTCCACTACTTATCAATTCATAAAGAATCATGTTCGTACCTCTTCCTCATTACCACCAATTTACTAAGAGCCCAGGCATTTCCAGAACCTTTTCAGTCCATCTTGGAACACAGCTGCTGACTTCAGAAATCTGCAAGCGTATTTATTTTCTTCCAAACATATGCTCTATAAAAAAATGACAATTAGTTATAAATTGAGCCAATTGCTCCAGTCCGATATCTATAGATATAGTCAATGCATTCTAGTACTATCTTCTTAGCAACATTCAAGACATATGTTAATGATGAAGTTACTACTGATAAGAATTAGAAAAATGTAGCCTATCGGGTTAAGGAGAAAAGATTTGTTGTTGGTATTGTATGCCTTAAAGTTGTTTCTGACTTATGGTGACCTTATCGGCAAGGTATGTTCAGAAAAGGGTTGACTTGCCACTGCCTGCCTCTGAAGCAGATAGTGTGACTTGCCCAGATCACTAAGTAACTTTTCATGGTAGAATAGGGATTTGAACCTTCATCTTCCACAGTTTAGTCCAACATTCAAATCACTAAACTACACTGGGCCACAGGATAAGATTGCATACATAGAATATTAACTTCACCTCCATCTACATGAAAATAGAAAATGCTAGGCTAGAAAAGACCACTGGTCAGTTTGAGTAAATGTCTTGCATTGAAGTCAAATTTTTGTTCTAGGTATTTAATTTATAGCCCATCTTCCCTTAACAGGAGCCCAAGCCAGGCAATAGACCATGTAAAAACTGATTACAATTGCAAGTCTTTGAAATAAAAGATTTCAGTTGTCTGAAGTCATGATGTGCACAACATTCAGCTTTTTATAATGGAATTTCTAAAGATCAAATGTTGCTTTTCTAAAACCAGAGCCAAAAAACATAATTTGGACCCTTTTTATCATTTTATCACACTATAGCCACAATTCCAGCATGCTTTGCCTGGCTAAAAAGAGCTGTAACAAAACAGTGCAAAGTAAATTGAATGGGTCTCACATACCTTGTCAAGAGAAACTGGAGCATGATTTATCTCTTGCAAAACCACAGGCACAAGAACTCACTCTCATAAAACCTGGTGTTCATGCCAGTAGGGTGCTTTCAATAGAGATCCAGAGCTGTTTTGCTGAGGCAGGCACTTCAACCCATCCATTTTTTCAGTCTGCTGAAGACAAGAGAGTGGAATAAACTTTAACAAAGCACACATGTAAACCTCAATTCATCTTCTGGAGGACTGTTCATGCATTGCACTGTACAAGATTCAACTGAATGTATACAGATGTGAGAATCTCTGTACCTATGGTCATTCCTGACTTATACCCAGGCACAAGAGTCTTCTTAAATTTAGATCAAGTACACAGCTGTATTTGGGTTGTATTAACACTGTGTATGGTTGTTAATTAATAAACCACATGTTCATATGATGGAAGTGCTGGAGATGGATATCCCCAGTTCAGCTCACACTGTGCAATCTTTTTGTCCCTAAGGAGCTGCAATATATAATTCTGAGGACTATTTTGTGTGTGTGAGGTAAATCTGGGGGAGAGAGGAAGCTGTGAGAGAAATAAAGAGAGAAAAGAGAACAGGGAGAGCTGGAAGGAAACTAGCGAACAGATCTGCAGCTATTTAATGTTGCCTTGAATCCCACTGTGGAAGAAAGGCAAGATATATACATCCTGGAAATAAATACATTTCTACAAAGGTCTTTACAAGGCTCCAAGCAACAGCTTTGAGGTGATAGTGTCGAAACCTGCAACAAAATTCCAGCCCAAGATTGTTTAGCAACACTTGGGACTGAGTCCCTAAGTACATAACCTACTGGCCTGTTGTATTAATATTGTTGCTTTTAGCCTTAAATTGTACAAATCTACATTATTCCAATTTTCTTACCCCCTTTCAGTATTCACAGCTACTTCTTTGCCTTTCATTACCATTTTTTAAAATCTTGCTTTCAAAATTTTCCAAGAGCTTGCCAAGGATAAAAAAACAAAAAACTTATCTATTACTATTATCCCATTACTGTTGTTTTGAGCCTTAAACTTCATACTTGCCCACATTATTCCAATTTTCTTGCCGCCTTTGCATTACATATTTACAGCTAATTCTTTGCCTTTCATTGCCATTTTTTTCAAATCTCATTTTTTAAATTTTCCAGGAGCTTGCCAGGATTAAAATAAAAACTTCTCTTTACTATTATCTAATTTACTATTGTTGTTTTGAGCCTTGGGTTGTATAGTTACCCACATTATTCCAATTTTCTTGCTCTGTTTGCATTAAATATTTACGGCTACTTTTTTGCCTTTTTAAAATCTCCTTTTCAGAATTTTCCTGGCACTTCCAAGGATTAATAAAACAAAACAAAAAGTTATCTATTACTATTATCCCATAACTTGTTGTTTTGAGTATCAAATTATGTTATGTTATTCCAGTATCTCAATCTTCTTATCACCTTTGCATTAAACACCCAGGGATAGCTGTGGTAGCCATTTAGTAAATTCATGCAAAAATCCACCAAACAGTGATACCTTTATTGGGCCAACCAAAATGCACAATTTACTTGTTGCAAGCTTTTGAAGCTTCACTGGCTTCTTCATCAGGGAAGATGTTACAAACCAAACAGGAAGAAAAAAAAATCGAAGATGTTAGTCATAGGCCATTTTGATGTTTCTTCTTCTTAGTTAAGATGGTATGGAGGGGCATAGCTTTGCATTAAATATTTGGTTTTTGCCTTTACTTATCCTTTTTATCCTTTTCAAAATTTCTCATGATCATTGTTGGGGTGGGTGGGTGGAAGGAAACAAAACCCTTTTCTAGCCAAAATTGTCTGTTTTTCCCCCTTTGCCAGGACAGAAAGAGAAGAGGCCCCAAAAAAAGCAATTAAGGGGAGCTCCAACACTAAAGTGTAAGTTTAACACAAAGGAAACTTGCCCAAAACTGATTAAGCCAGGACCCAGAATATAAGGCTTAATATTTGGAAGAAACACCCATCCAAATATAGATTTGGAAAGAAAAAGAAAAATGCCCTCCCAAATACTGCAGAGCATGCAATAGAATCAGAGGCAGAAATAGCCTTAAGTGGTCCCCAAATTTTACCCTTTAAAGAGATTTTGGACTTCAGCTCCCAGAAGCTTCAGCCATGTTGGCCAATAGTCTGGGATTCTGGGAGCTGAAGTCCTAAATCTTTTAAAAGGGCACAATTTGAGGATCATTGTAAAGAACAGCCTCAGCTGGGTGCAAGATAATCTAATAAGGAAAAAAATGAAAACCATAATAAGGATGGATGGCAAAATCTCACCTGTGATTTGCAATGGATTGAATTGCTTGCAGAGGACAACAAGGACTCACATCTGCTTCCCAGCCAAAGAAAAGAAGAAAGAGGAAGTGGGAAGGCGGGTCTGGGACTATTACTACTACCAGTCTGCCTTGCGATTGGCTGAGAGGGAGAACCAATCATCTCTTAACTCAAGGTGGGGGGGACGACCCTAAAATGGCTGCCTCCCTTGGAACTCTGGGGTTTGTAGTTTCGTGAGGCACTAAAGCAGCAGTGCCTACAGTGCTGAAAACATAACTAAGAAAAGCAGAATTAGAATCAGAAAAAGGAGGAGTGAAGATAGGAAGAAGCAACATCAGCAACCTAAGAGATGCAAAGCCATAACAATAATAATGGGGCTTTCTAGATTGGCAGGAAAGTGTGACATGAAGTTGCCTTTTCCTTAATGCTTAGCAGCTGCACCACAGCCTTTAGATGGAGCTGCGCTGTTCCACAGTTTTTAAAAAGAAGCTGGGAAAACCAGCACCTTTTTAAAGGCGCTTCATCTCCTCTAAAACGCAAAAAAAGCATTTTCATGGCACACTTTCCCTTTTTCTCATCTAAAGGCTAGAGTTTCATGCAGCCATGAACACACTTCTTTTTGCCAATCTAGATCAGGCCAATAATAATTTCACCATAATATTAGCAGAAGACATTCAGGAATTGGAATGGAACAGTGAATAAGGAAGGTCAAGGAGGATGAAAGTGGGAAGGCAGCTCTGCTGCTGAACATAAAGAAAACAAAAGTAATGACTGCAGAAGAAAAACACAGATTCAATCTAGACAATGAGGAGATTGAAATAAAGAATTCCCATATTTAGGATCAGTTTGGCCAACAATCAGGGACTCTGGGAGCTTAAGGCCAAAATATCTTGAGGATGAAAGTTGGGAAACCATTGCGCTAGAGCCATTGTGGTGTAGTGGTTTGAGTGTTGGAATAAGACTCTGGAGACCAGGGCTCAATTCCCAGCCTGGCCATTTAAACCCACAAGAAAATTGAACTAGCCAAAGAGTTCCTATGCTGCTGTTGTTGACTGAGTCGACCCCAACTCATGGTGACCCTATGGATGAGACATCTCCAAGCTCAGTGGTCCTCCACTGCTCTGCTCCAGTCCTACAAATTCTGGCACATAAGTCTAGCCATCTGGCATGTGGTCCCTAGTATTATAATATTTTTTGCGAGTCCTGCCTTCTCATGATGAGGCCAAAGTAGAACAGCCTCAGTTTTATCCTCTTGGTTTCCAGGCTTGATCTCTTCTAGGACCCTTTTGCTTGTCATGGCTTGGATGACTGTAACTTTAGTGCACAGTTGTGTATCTTTCTTTGCTCCCATGCCTTGGTTCAAATAGATCAAAATGATGACTGCAGTCACAAAATCAGGAGAAGAGTAGGATTGGAAAGGGTAGCTATGAAAGAACTGGACAAGATCATCAAGGATAAAGACGTAACTCTGAACGCAAAAGTGAGGATTACCCAAGTCATTGGTATAGCCAAATGCGTTGGGGAAGGGAGTTATTTTTATTTTATCATTTTTCTTTCTTTCCGTGTAGAGTCAACTCTGTTTGTGTGTGTGTGATTTAGATGTTTTATACATCTAAATTAAATTTGTATTCTAATAAAAACATTTTTTAAAAAAACAATAATATATCTGAACATTTTAGTTAGAATTATTTGCTAGAGAGAGCTAATTGGTTATTCTGAACTATAGCACAAGAAGTCCCTAGAAGAAGAATCAAATTCCCTAAAGCAAGTAAAATGGTCAAAGTGTTATAATTGTGTAGTGTGAAAGACACCTAGGCCTCATTCCCACTACCTTTTAAACCAGATTGCAAATCAGTTTGAACAGGTTTAAATGACCCTGGTATGCACTTGAACTGAATCGCTGAAGCAGTTCGGAGAGGGGGGGTCATGCACTAGTCCCATTTAACCCACGTCCTTTTGATGCTGATTTTTTCTGCGTCTTTTTGGGTAAAACAATTCCACGCAAGTGTGAGCCAGATGCAGATTGGAATCGATTTAAATTTGCCCTTGGGCAAATTCATTTGTCAGTGTGAACCACAGGTGGGTTATTTTATTTTATCTTGCAGCAAGAAAATGTGATCAGGGCAAATGCAGCTCCACTGCTGAATCGATCCATTGATTCAGATCGCAAAGCGATTTACTGTATATACTCATGTATAAGTCTAGAAATTTTGGTCAAAAAATTGATCCAAAAAACATGGGGTGATTTATCCATGGGTCCATGTAAGTCCCGTGGTTTAACTCGTGTGTGTGTGTGTGTGTGTGTGTGTGTGTATATATATATATATATATATATACTGGTATATATATGGTCACCTCCTTTTTCTGAGTGGAGAGGCAAAATGCAAGTGCTTTGTCCATCCTTGGAGCACCTAAAAAGAAGCACCAACCATCTTTACTCTCGCATGCATCCAGCCTTTATACAATATTTTATACTATATTTTAAAAATAATATTGTGCATGAAACAAAGTTTGTATACACTGAACTATCAGAAAGCAAAGGTGCCACTATCTCAGCAGTTATGCCTGCCAGAATCTTTGGCATCATTTTCCTTTGTTTCATCTTTTACATCCTTTGTTACATGGCCCTAAGTTTTACCCTTGACTTATCCACGCAGCAATATCCATAATTGTGGCCCCCAAACCTGCCCTCAACTTATACATGAGGGGTATTTGTAGGTGGGAATGTGGCCCTAGGCTTAAATCACATTTCCCTCCCTTCATCAGCTCCTTACTCGTATTCTAGCTTTTGTGTAGCAACGTTTCATTCTCGTAGTTTCAGCTAAGGAAACACAGTGATGATGTTGTAAAAAAAATGGACATAATATGGTGTTTGCTTAAAAGCGGGGACAGGACAGGCGGGGGAAAGGAAAGCCCAGCATTTCTGTTTGATATTGTCTGTAGCAATGTGTCGTGTGATAAATCATGAGGGCAGGGCAGGCTGTATGCTGTTCATGCAATTGTATTATTATCATAGCAGACTGGGAGCAAAACAGAACATCAGCAGCATTTATAGGTAAACAAACACAAGGTAAAAGCTTTGGCGGGAGAGGCAAAATGACTGGATGCAAAGTTGGCGGAAGACTCGCTTTCTAGATTACCTTCTGGTACCTCTCCTTTTGGCCTGCGGAAGTGGAGATTGTATTTTGACTTTTCAGTCTGACAGATAAGAATTTAAAACAGCCATCTTCTGCTCCACAAACTGAGAAATGCCTCTTTGCCATTGCACTCTGCTGGCTGGGAAGCATTTTTGCAAAAATTAGAATAATAACTAGCTAAGAAGTTTCTTTTTGTGTCCAACTGTCTAAGATCAGGAAGAAAAATACACATCCTTCAAAATGCATTCAGATACCAGATGACCTTGGTGTTTGCAAAAGCCAAAGGAATACTGCTGCAGAAGATGAGGAAGCTTAACACTGGAGTTCTCCTTTCTTCATCTTCTTATTTTATTCATGTATATCCAATTTCTCTCCACCAACCATATCCAAGCTCAAGGCAGCTTAAAGAATATTAAAAGCTGAGCAAATTATTCTGTTCCACTCACAGAGATAACAATTTTCAGAAGAAATAATAGGCAACTCCTCTCTCTTGTTTTTCCCCCCAATTCCCTGATAATTCAAGCCACGTGTGCTGGCAGTGGAATTTGGAGCTGCTCAAAAAGACAAACAAGAGGAAAACCACATTTGCTGAGCTTGTCATTGGAAATGGCCTTGTCTATCGAAGGAAGGAGTCGGTGAGTTGAAAGTCCCCTCCGTATGTTCACAAACCTGGTTCAGAGAAGCCGAGGAGGAAAGTAGGTCAGCAAGAGAGGCAGTGATTCAGAAAACAGACAGTGTTGGGAAATGTGAGATTAAACGGACAATTGTTTTCAAGAAGTAGACTGAGGGAATGGTACAATTTGGAAATGAGTAGACCCAAAAACAGCAGTGTGGCAGAGCCGTGGAAATCAGAGTGCCTGTATTTATATATTATATACTAATGGATGATGACATGACCTGTTACACTTTTTATTCTTCTCTACTCCTTTGATTTTAGCTACAAATTGCTCACAGCATTTGCTCAGTGGAAGAATGGCTTTTCTTTTTCTAGAAGCCCTCTATTGTTATGAGAGCAGGGATGGGCAAGCATTTCATTTCCGTTTGTTACCCAAGAATTTACCCAAAGTCACACTTGTGTTCCTATTTGTAATGAGATTTTTAATAAATCT
Organism: Urosaurus nigricauda; assembly: GCA_034509955.1. Taxonomy (NCBI): domain Eukaryota; kingdom Metazoa; phylum Chordata; class Lepidosauria; order Squamata; family Phrynosomatidae; genus Urosaurus; species Urosaurus nigricauda. Next base: position 8,496,580 of record JAOEGL010000006.1, read on the forward strand.
GAATACCTGTATGGGAAAATCCAAAGTGACCAATTTTATGTTTAACTCTTTAAGACCTGGGGTTGAATTTAGGTTGCTAGAATGAAAAATGGAGAAGGCTCCTGTACCCTTTAATGGTTATGTTTAATGTTGTTGTGTGCCATCAAGTTGTTTCCAATGTATGGCAACTCTAACACAAACCTATATCATGGGGTTTTCTTGGCAAGGTTTATTTAGAGGAGGTTTGCCATTGCCATCCTCTGAGGCTGAGAGAGTGTGACTTGCCCAGGGTCACCCAATGGATTTAACGGCCAGGTGGGGATTCAGACCCTGTCCTCCAGTCACACTTCAATGTTCAAACCACTACAGAGGGAATTTCGACAGATGTTTCTCGTCATGCAACCAAGTAACAAGCACCACTGGTTCAAATTCATTCTTCTACACAAATCTCCTCTTATAAACTTTAAAGGCACAGAACCTGTCCCCACTTTTCATTCTGGAAACCCTAGTTTGAATCCTTGGGTATTCAACAATGTTGTTGCTGAAGAGTTACCATCCCATTTTTCCCCTGTGGGGCTCTGCATCTTTAACACCTATGTGGCAAGCAGGTACAATATAGTCCTTTCCATGCTAGGAGCTACACCTGTTGAATTTGGTTGGTGTTAAAGGGGAAAAGTTCAGTTCACTTCATTTTTTTTTTAGTATTTCCCAAAATTAATGAATCGCATATTCAAGAAAAAAAGACAGAACTGGAGGCTTCAACAATTGAAATGCAGGAGAAAGTAAAAATGGAAAACTTTTCTATCCATAGTGAGGATATCCCTATTATGCAACACCCAATATTTCTTACCATTGATTATGGTGGGTATGGCTGGTGCAGGTTTGTTGTTGCTGTTGTGTGTCTTCAACTCATTTCCGACTTAAGGCACCCCTAAGGTAAACCTATCAAGTTTCTTCAAGGCAGATTTATTTAGAAGGAGTTTGCTATTACCTTCCCCTGAGGCTAAGAGCATGCAGTTTATCAATTGTCACCCAGTTTGCTGTCATGGATGAGCAGGGAACCGAATCATGGTCTCCAGAGTTATAGTCCAACACTTGAACCACCATGCAACTTCTTAACACTCAGGACACTGAAATCAAGAGAGGTAGTTGCGGCACAGGGAATTCACTTCAGGCTTTATCCAAGGACCTCTCCAAGGTACAAGAACCTATTGGGTCAGTCCAGCACCTTGGATAATTTGAAAGTTCAGTGTTAAACCCAAGGCTGGATTTGTTGTCCCACTGAGACTGGACCCACCAGTCTCCACTATTTTCTGGGCTCCTTGGAAAATATGTAAACTGTAACAATCAGATGTATATGGATCCCACTATCTAACCAAGCCTTCTCTGTTTTTTCCAGGGTGATATAGAGGCCAACTTTGTCCCTCTGGGGTGAGGGATCCCAGAAGAACAGTCATGTCCAAACACCACCTCTTCCTAGATTCTGTCCTCCTTTTTATGTCCCTTCTCCAGCCAGCAGCCACAGGTCACTGCCAGCTGTTCCCCAGATCCATCTGCAGGAAGCCAGCTCCCTTTGTTCCTGGCCATAACTTCATTGGTGAAGGAGTGGACATCACTACTTTGGCCAGGAAGGGAGCATACGTGATGGACACCAGCCGGTGGCAGGGAGTCAACGGGACATGCACTCTGTGCCAAAACCCTCTGATGGCTGGGCAGCTACAGAGACTCCCTCTGGCTGGCGTGGATTGGCGAGCACATGGTGATTGCCATCGGCAAGTGAGCAGCTCCGTGGAGAACTCAGATGTGGACGTAGCCCACGCAGTGGCCAGAGATGTGAACAATGACTGGGAAATCGAACTGGGGTTGCCCAAGGAGGCAAAAAATGACTGGCAGGTAGCACTGGGGCTCTCTAAGGCCCAGGTGGCATTTGCTGGATCTCGGTCTCACATGACCCTCTATGCACATGGGAAATCGCTCCAAGACAGGTACACCTTTGTGAAGCAAGAGCTCTCCTGCAAATTCTATAGGTGAGCATCAGTGGCACCCTGAGGGCCACAAGCAGAGAATCCACTGAGCTGAAGAGGAAAGAAGAATCTCTCATTCACAGAGGACTCTTTCATACAAGGCTAAATTGGAAGTATAATTTAAGGTCAATTCGAATGCAATCATGGGTTTTATGTTATTGCAAATTAACTCTTCACATGCAAATTCGGGCAGGAGGGAAGCCAATTCGAATGCAATCATGGGTTTTACCTTACTGCGAATTAAAGCTTCGCATGCAAATTCAGGCAGGAGGGGGTTAATTTCGGGTAATGGGAAGTAATTCCGAACGGAGCAGGGGTTCATGTAAATTCGCTAAACAAGCGAATTTACATAAATCCGCATTGGCTCCATTCGGAGTTGGGAGAAATTCCTCCCCGTTTGAAAGAGTCCAGAGTCCCATGCTTTCTTGGGCAGAAAACCAGGTGCTACTGAAACAAGTGTGGTTATGAACCAGGAGTTGGCAATTGTCTGGGAAGAGTAGGGGCTGCGTTGACGCACCTCAGAGGACCTTGGAGTGTTGCATTCTTCTCCTGCAAACCTCCCCCAACTGAAAACTTATTTTACTGCCCAACCTACCCATCCCCTACAGAGCATGGGGGCAATTTTACCATATAGTTTGCAGTATAATTACAATGTTATAATAGTTTGATACAGTACTACCTTAATGCCTGGGATCTGCAGTTTGGTGTTGGAAATACTTAGGACTCTTTACTAGAGAGCTCTAGTCTACTCCCCTGTACTAGGGTTCCCAAGGTACCTTGGTTTAATTCTCCTCTTCTCTGGGTGCCCCTAAGAACTGAACTAGAGGTCTCTAGTAGAGAAGTCCAAGTGCCTTACAAAACTATAAATCCTAAGATTCTCCAGGAAGTACTCATGACAGTGAAAGTGCCATGGATAGGGCTGCCATTTGTCCCAGAAAGACTGGAAAATCCCAGATTGAAGGGACTAAAATATGTCCCGGCCAGCTAGGCCAGTTCAAGCAGTTTCTCCATCACAGGTGGATGGGTAAGTTAATATGTGGCAGTGGTGATGAAGCAGGAAACCATACAATAAGACTGGCAGGAGCCTCATCCTACCCTGCAGGCTCTAGTTGCTTCTGCACAGGTGTAGCATTGCCACCTTATTCTTCCATTTCCTCCCCTGCAACAAGCCCAGAAGGTGGGAAAGGGAAGGAGGCAAGCAGAGATGGCCTTGTGTAATGGGGTGATTGTGTCGGTGGCTTGAGTCTAAGGCAAACCGGTGGAACTTGGCTTTCAAACAGCCTGGAGGGAATGAAAGGATTCCCTTTAGTTTCTGCAGCTGCTTGAAAGCCTCTCTCAGTCTCTTTGTACTAGCTAGGAGAAAAAGAAGCAAAGGAGAGCTCTTAACTTGGTACAGGGACTGAGGTTGAAATGTTAGAAAAAGTGCAATGACTAATGTGTTGAATTTGCATAATCAGAATGCAAATTAATAATATGCATAATTATAATAATTTGCATAACATGCATGCTAGATGCTTGAACATGAGGGACTGAAACATGGCAACCCTAGGCATGGATCCTGTAAAACCACAGATATGTCTAGACTACAGTGGTTCCCCAAACTTTGGTTTTCCAGATATTTTGGACGTCAGCTCCCAGAATCCCAGACTGTTAGCCAAGCTGGCTGGGGCTTCTGGGAACTGAAGTGCAAAACACCTGGAGGACCAAAGTTTGAGAAGCACTGGGCTAGAGTGACAGAGACTGCATTTTGCTTTTAACTTTCTCTTTCTCCCTGCAGGCTAAGACTTCTGCAGAGTCCCTCACTGTTGGCCCAGCACTTCTCTCATGCGGTGGACAGGCTGCCAAGGACATACAACCTTGAGGAATACCAGCACTTTATCAACATCTACGGCACCCACTACATCAGCCATGTGCAGCTGGGCGGGCGAGTCCGCCACCTTCTGGCTGTGCGGACTTGCACCATGGCCTTGGCGGGTTTAACCCTTTCCAGGGTCAAGGATTGCTTGAAGTGGGAGGCTAGTCTTGGACACGAATGGATGTTGGGATCCAGTTCCCTCAATTCCAAGTGCCAAGAGCTCTGGGGGACCAACGGCCAAGGAAACTTTTATGACATCTACACTGGTCAGATCACGGAGGTGGTGGGAGGAGACCAGCGGATAGAGATGCTGTTCTCGCAAACTGGAGAGGTCCAACTCTTTTTGGAATGGATGGAGACAGTCAAAATAAAGCCTGGCCTGGTATCCTTCTCCTTACTCCCCCTCCACACCTTGTTGAAACAAACAGACCCAAGGAGGAATTTGCTGAAGCGAGCCATCATGGGTCATATCATCGGGAGGGCCCTTAGGAGAGATTGCCCACAAAACTGTCCACCCTGGAGTACCCAGAGCTCGGACAACATCTGCACATGTACATGCAAGGCCGACGCCATCGTCAATGACATGTGTTGCGCCTGGGAACGGGGACGGGCACGACTCAGCTTCACCATTTCCAGCGGGTCCAACCTTTGGGGTGACCATTTTACCGCCACCGATGCCTACGTCAAGGTTTTCTTCCAGGATCAAGAAAGGCAGACCAGGGTCATTGGTAACAATAACCACCCCAACTGGTCGGAAACCCTGGATTTTGGGGCTGTCACGTTGCGCGGCTATGATCCTTTTACGGTGGAACTGTGGGATAAAGACATCTGGCGTGATGACCTCTTGCAGAAATGTCGCGGCAGTTTGGTGGCCGGAGGAGGTCCGGTCTGGTTCACCTGCTACTCCTCTCACGGCCGCATCGAATTTTCGTATTTGTTGGAGTGTGGCCGCACCTTGGGAGGCCCCAGCTGCTACGACTATGTCCCCTTACGGCTCCCGACATCATATTTCAGCAATACCAGTTCGCCGATCCGTGCTTTGTCTTTGTCCCGTATGTTTAAGGAAGACTATCAACTGCAGTAGACCAGATCCAAACAAAGCAAATGATAAGACTGGGGCAAGACCTAGCAAGGGGGGTGTTGACCTCAGGGAAAATATAGGGTGCATCTACACCAGCAATTCCCAAACTTTAGTCCTTCAGCCCCAGCCAATGTGGCCAAAAGTCTGAAATTCTGGGATGTGAAGTCCAAAACATCTGGAAGACAGAAGTTTAGGAACCACTGACCTACACTGTAGAAATTATGCCGTTTGACAGGAATAGACCAGATCCAAACAAAGCAAAGGATAAACACATAAACTACCATGGCTCCACCCTACCGAATGCTGGGATTTGTAGTTTCATGAGGCACCAGCAGTCTTTGGCAGAGAAGGCTAAAGACCTAAAGACCTAGGATGGAGCTAGAGCACTTAAATGGCATTATTTCTAGTGTGTAAAATTCACTCGTAGCCCAAGTACTAGGGTCCCGGTTGTTCTGTGGGGGCGACTGCTTCGAGAATTCATTTTAAATATGGTAATGAGTATTTTAATTGATTTAAATAAATGAAGAAATGAATAATGATGACAATGTCTGGCTGTTAAGACCCAAACCAACCACACAAATCTGTTACCCTTCATTTTTATAACCAGAAGTGTTCAAATGGGATTCTTATGAATGTATGAAGTTGCCTTACACTTAGTCAGACCATTGCTCTAACTAGCCCAGGGCTGGGAAAAGTACAGTCTGCAGGCTCAGTCGAGACCCTGTTTTCCATACCTTCCAGCTGTCCTGGTTTGGAAGAAACTGTCCTATTATGATCCTGTCGTCCCACTTTTTCAGCCGTTTTTTAAGATGTCCCACTTTCTCTCTTCCCTTCTCTCACTTTCCCCCCTTGTCCTCAGGTTACTTCGCTTGCTGCAAACTGAGATCCAAAACACACCGCAGGAATATTCCAGTTTGAGACCGTTTTAACTGCCCTGGCTCAGTGCTAGGGAATCTTGAGAATTGTACAGCTGCGTTCACACTGGAGAAATAAACCGGTTTAAGTGCCATGGCTCAATGCTGTGAAATTCTGGGAATTGTAGTTTGTTGTGGGGCTCTGCTCCGCTCTGGGCCCCACAACAAACTACAATTCCCAGAATTTCACAGCATTGAGCCATGGCACTTAAACCGGTTTATTTTTCCAGTGTGGACGCAGCCGTAGTTTATTGTGGCACCAGTGCTCTCTGACAGAGAAGGCTAAGTGTCTCTGTGTCCACCGATTCTAGCATCCATGGCTTGAAAATATTCCCCCAAAATATAAATTCCAAAAAAGCAAACCTTGATTTTGCCATTTTATATAAGGGGGGAACTATTTTACTATCCATTGTATTTAACAGGACCCGAATAGCCACAGATTTTGTTATCCAAGGAAGGTCCTGGGATCAAACCCCAGCAGATTAAAAATGCTGAGTGGAGACTAGTCTGAATTTAAAATAAAAACAAAAATGCATTTAAAAATACATTTAAAAATAAAAAGAAAATGCTGGGTGGTGACTAGTCTGAATTTAAAATAAAAACAAAAATGCATTTAAAAATACATTTAAAAATAAAAAGAAAATGCTGGGTGGTGACTAGTCTGAATTTAAAATCAAAATAGAAATAAATTTAAATATACATTTAAAAATAAATAGATAATGCTGGGTGGAGGCTAGTCTGAATTTAAACTATAAAATTACATTTAAAAATACATTTCTTTTAAAAAAAATAAAAGATACCGGGTGGAGACTAGTCTGAATTAAAAATACATTTAAAATACATTTTTAAAAATAAACAAATTCTGGATGGGGACTGGTCTGAATTTGAAATAAAAATAAAAATACATTAAAAATACATTTAAAAATAAATAGAAAATGCTGGGTGCAGAATAGTCTGAATTTAAAATAAAAATAGGAATACATTTAAAATACATTTTAAAATAAATAGAAAACACTGGATGGAGACTTAGTCTGAAGTTAAAATAAAAATAGAAATAAAATTTTAAAAAATACATTAAAAATAGAAAATACTGGCTGAATGTAAAATAAAAATTAAAAATACATTAAAAAATAAATAGAAAATGCTGGGTGGAGACTAGTCTGAATTTAAAATAAAAATAGAAATATATATTTAAAATATATTTTAAAATAAATAGGAAAGGCTGGGTGCAGACTAGTGCAGACTAGTATTTAAAATAATAATATAAATTATAATAATATAAAATAAAATAAAAATTTTAAGAAATAGAAAATTCTCTTAAATGTGAATGTAAAATAAAAATAAAAAATTAAAATTTAAAAATACATGTAAAAATAAATAGAAAATGCTGGGTGGAGACTAGTCTGAATTTAAAATAAAAATAGAAATATATATTTAAAATATATTTTAAAATAAATAGGAAATGCTGGGTGCAGACTAGTGCAGACTAGTATGAATTTAAAATAATAATATAAATTATAATAATATAAAATGAAATAAAAAAATTTAAAAATAGAAAATTCTGGGTGGACTGAAGACTGAATGTAGAATAAAAATTAAAAAAATTAAAAATACAATTAAAAATAAATAGAAAATGCTGGGTGGAGACTAGTCTGAATTTAAAATAAAAATAGAAATATATATTTAAAATATATTTTAAAATAAATAGGAAATGCTGGGTGCAGATTAGTGCAGACTAGTATTTAAAATAATAATATAAATTATAATAATATAAAATAAAATAAAAATTTAAAAAATAGAAAATTCTGGGTGAATGTAAAATAAAAATAAAAAAAATTAAAATTTAAAAATACAATTAAAAATGAATAGAAAATGCTGGGTGGAGACTAGTCTGAATTAGGTTATGAAGCTGGCGCTTCACCTCTGCCCATTGCACTCAACAACGTCGCCGGCCGTGAGTCATTCCCAAACCCCGAGTAAGCCACGGAGGCATCCGCGGGAAGGAAGGGAAGCCCCTCCTCCAGAGCCGCTTCTCCTGCCTCAAAGTAGGGCCTTACAGGAGGATCCACATTGCTGGGAACTCACCCATCTTCCTAAGATGGCGCCCTGCTAGAGCGACACTTGGCCCTTCTCTCAGACCTTCCCAAAGGTAGCAGTCGAGGGTGATCGACACACCCAGTAAGTGACCTCAATGGAGAGCTTCCTCCCAGCTCAATCGGAAACAAGCAGCGTCATTCCTTATATATAGCCTCATATCCTGTGTCTCTTCAGGTTAGGGTGAACACCATTGCCTGGTCTAACACACATTTTATCTTTCCTTTTTCACAATATACCTATTAAAATATTTTTAAATTAGAAATGTAGGGAAATTGGGGGTAAAAACAAACCAAATATGCGCCCGAGAAGGGTGAACCCATAATGCACTGGTTCTAATTTGCATCTCTCCTCCCTCTTAGCCTATCAAGGCGCGGGATTTAAAATTCTCCCCTTCCTATGCAAATGAGGAGTATGCAAATGAGGAGGCGGGGCTCGCCTGCCAGAATGGAACGTTCCCGGGAGCGCGCGCCACAGTCAGGGAAGGAGGAACTAGGAGGAGGCTTTTGCAAGGTTTGGGTGCAGCAAAGGCTGCAGAAAAGAGTGCATCAGCAACAAACAACAGCAACAAACAACAACAATAACAGGTAAGGGTCCAAGTGGGTTGCAAAAGGGAATGGAGGAGAGGGTCGAAGGGGGTGCAGAGCAATTGTCTGCAAATTATTGTACAGTATAACCATGAGCAGCCATTGGTTTGCACCACCAAATAATAATAATTTGCAAATCATTTGCTAATCGGGGCCATTTCTATTTGCACCATCAAATACTGTAAGGATTAATTTGGAAATTGTTACCTGATGGCGCAAAATCAAATGTTGCTGTGTTGGTTTCCTTTTTGCAAAGGCGGAGATAGATAATTTATTTGCAAATTTATTTGTAAATTTGCATATTGTTATTTATTATTATTTATATTTTATAATATTATTTATTTGCAAATTATATTATATTTTATATATATTTATATTATTTTATAATATTATTTATTTGCAAATTATATATTATACATATATTATATTATATATTAATATTTATTTGCAAATTATTATTTGGTGGTGCAAATCAATTGTTATAAGAGGTGGCTAAGAGGAGGCAGGTCCCCTCCTCTCTCTTGTTTGCAAAGAACTAAAGGTGTTTTTAGATCAAACAAGGGGAAAGGAGTAGGGACAGTGGGGTCGAAGAGAAATTTAAATGTCCAGATCATGCTTTTGCATCAAAAGATCCTGTTTTGAGTGACAGAAGGTGGATCCTAGGAGTAATGCATGGTAATGGATTTGTTGATGACAATGATCTCTTTCCAATCTCCCCAAAAGAACACAAACCCACACCTTTCTTCCAATGAGTATAGCCTAATAACAACAGTATTTATTGATGCAATGGGATCTTGTAGTACCTTTGAGCCTAACTGTGGGAAAGATGTTGCAGCAAAATCTTTTATTGTAGCATAGCATAAGTTGTAACATAGCATTTCGAGGACTTGATCTACTTCCTCAGATGTATCTATGAAAGTTTATGCTACAGCTTCTTTCACGCAGTTAATATTAAAGGTGCTATACACGGTTCCTTTAGTACTGATATTCCAAATGGACACCGCTGTGTTATTAATATATTAATTGCCTGACTTTTCCCCAAAACTGGGTTTCCAGGTGGCTAACAGGTATTCAGTCACATACAGATCAAAACACTTATATCTAAAGATACAGAAGTGTTTTTTTTTAATGCAGTGATTATATTTGTAGGATTTTTAAAAACAGTTTCAACCATGCCTACTAGGAAGGCAGGGAATAAAAGGCTTTTCCTTGTAAGGTGCTGGTTCATAAGTGTACTCTCACTGGAGTTTATCGCAGGGGAGGAATTTCTCCCAATTTCGAATGGAGCCAATTCAAATTCATGTAAATTTGCTATATCAGCAAATTTATGTGAATTCTAATTGCATTTGGAATGCGTTCAGAATGACTTCCCATTTCCCGAAAATGACCCTCCATTGCCTGAAATTGCGTGAGATACTTTAATACGCAATTACGTGAAAGCCAATGATTGCGTTTGGAATGACTCCCCATTGCCCGAAATTGCGTGAGATACACTTGTACACAATGACGTGAAACCCCATGATTGCGTTCGGATTGCCATTGCATTATACCCCCAAATTCCGTCGTATGATAAACTCCAATGCACAGTTGTTGTTTTGTTGTTGTTATGCGCCTTCAAGTAATTCCCCTAAGGTGAAGCTGACTTGATTGCAAATAACAACAACAGCCACAATAATGAAGGTATGTTTATGTATTTGCATGCCTATGTAAATATAAATAAATAGGAGCATGTGTGTATAGATGACTGAAAAACAAACTCTGACTCAGATCGCAAATCTGTGGTAGGTTGTTGTTGTGTGCATTTGAATAAGTTCTGACTTGTGGCAACCCTAAAGTGAACCGATCATCAGATTTTGGGGCAAGGTTTGTTCAGAGGAGGTTTGCCATTGCTTTCTCCTGGGCTGAGAGCTTGTAGCTTGGCAAAAGTCACCCTGTGGGTTACATGGCCAACCTGGGAATCGAACTCTTGATTCCCAGAGCAACACTCAAATCACTATGTGTTGTTGTAAATCATCTCAGTGTCCAGCAGCTGTTAAATCCTAGGAAGATCCCCTGCTGTTGTGGCTTATTGTTCAGGAAGGAATATCCTGCTTGAATCTCATTGTGGGAGGAAAATGGGATATAAATCCTTGAAATAAATTATATATATATATACACACACACACACACACACACACACCCTGTTTCCCCGAAAATAAGACATCCTCTGAAAATAACACCTATCACATCTTTGGGCGCAAAAATTAATATAAGACACTGTCTTATTTTCAGGGAAACACAATAAATAAGGCGGGGGGGGGGCAACTGAGAGCATAGAGAAGCAGCTGGTCTTAGCTTGATGGTGGTGGGGTTGTAGCTGTTTGTGAAATAACTTTTCAACATTTTGTGTGCATGCAGTCTTTACCTCTGGGATGGGACGGAAACGAAAAGCTCCCAAGGCCCAGAATGGAGAGCCCAGTGCCTCAGGGGCCGAACTGGAGCTGCGCTGGGAGTGGGAGACCAGGGGCAACACATGGCAGCAGTTCCCACCTGGGGAGAGCGAGGCTCTGAGCCAAGCGGCCAGGTGAGTTGTTGGGAGTCTCCTCTTGTTGACATGGCAGGTGAGGCTTGGTGAGGGCTCTCATGTGGTCTTCTGTCCTTCCTGCAGGGCTGGGAAGCTATCCGCGGACATTGGAGAGTCCTGTGTAGATTTGCGCAGGATGGTTCGGCGGGATAAGCAGACTGGAGAGGAAACCTGTGTGGCTGCAGCTGTCCGGGATCAGGATTCCTGTGCGCTCTTATTTTGGTTTAGTTATTTAAAGGCACGCTATAAATTAAATAAATATATCCCACCTTACAGACAGAAGAGCATCCTCAGGAGGACAAATGAGATTCTTCTCTCATTTTATTCTTGCTGTAATTATGTGGTTCAGTTAGATTGTGTGTATGTTAGAGAGACTATGGTTTTAATGCTACACATGTTATTTAAGTGTGTAAATTCTATAGCTAAGTAGCCTCTCCTGGCCTGATACCCCCCCAATCCCGAATTAGTGGGCATCAGCCCACTGTGAGCAACACGGGTTTGTTCTTCTGTCAATCGGAATACACTGACTTTTTCCATTAGTGTAAGGAAACACTTGTTTAGAGCGTCATTGCAACCAAGGCCCAAAGAAGGCAGGATTTGTAAACCAGGAACAAACCCTGGCTTACAATTCTGGCATTAGCATTGAGTTCATTTATGATAAACCAGGATTCCCAAGAGATCCTGGTTTATTCTTTTGTGGAAACAGAGCCTCCTCTCATTCCTCTCTCCCTTGTTTTCTCTCTGCAGACTTTGTCTGGCAATGGCAAGGGGACCAAGAAGGCAGCTGGTTTGCATACCCTGCAGACACCTGTCTGGCTTTACAGGCTGCCAAAAACGGTCACAGGGACCCAACAGTGGAAGTGACAGTTGGCAGAACACACTACAAACTGGACACAACCCGCATGATGCAGATGAACACCCGGACTGCATTTGAGCGTCAAATGGAATGTAGGGAGTCAGGTAGGAAAGGGCAGGATTTACATTGTGTAGTAGTAGTAGTAGTAACAGTAGTAGTACTGGTGTACTTCAGTTAATGAAACCTCTGACAACAAATCTCTTTATTTACAAAGCCCAGCCCCTCTACCTTTTCTTCCTTCTCCTCTGTATAGCTAGATATTTTAGCCCCATCAGCACTGGGAGGATTGGGAAGGAGAGCTTCTAGTGTTGGGTTGCATCAGTGCATATCCATTAAACAATGCAATAACAAAACTTAAGCTGGGAAAAAGCAGGATTTTACTCTAGCAGATTCTACTAAAGCTGTGTGTTCCTGTCTGCAACAAGAAAAGTAAACAGCAACTGCCTCCAGAATCCCTTACCAACGATACATGAGCAGCAAAACAGAGAGAATAAGTGAGAGACAGTGAGCTTGCCTCACCAGCTATCCCCATAATGTTAAGCATAAATCAAGAGGAGTGATAAAGTGGAGGATGGTGAAACAAAAAGTCATGTCTGGGTGTATTTTTTATTTACTTACGCTTACCTGACCTGGTTGTTTCCTTTCACACATGCATATTGTTAGATTTGAGTAAAAAGTTTGCCAAATCAGGATGAGTTGCTCCTTTCCTGGTATAGGAAACTTACCCTGTTCTTTCCATGCTCTGTCTGCTTAAGGAACAGATCTACTACATTTATTGAGGTGTAATTGAACTAATAATAATAATGGTGATGGTGAGGATTTCATTTATTTGTGAATTTATTCACAGTTCTTACATCCTGCACAGCGAGGCTTACTAACTGGTTTTTCACTTTGTCTTCAGATGCTACAGAGGCTGAGGATGAAGCTTCCCAGCAGAACAATACTGCCTCAAATTCTGTAAACCCTATTCCTGCTAAGAAGGCTCGGAACAGAGTGAATGCCCCAGCATCTCAAGGCGAGGGGGATAGCAGAGGTAAGGGGCATTTTTCCATGACTCCAGTCTCTTGCCAGACTGGCCCTTGTGATATAGGCAAATTGTTGATGGTGGTTTATATCAGTGCTACTCAGAGTAATGGTCCATGGATCTGCAGTATGTTTCCAAGGAGCAATGTGAATTGGATAGTCTTGAGGCACAAATATAGTACTGGATCCTGTCATGTTTTGGGAAAAACAATTACCAGTCTGCTGCATCACATAGCTTGAGAAGCATTAGTTTATACTACAAACAGAAAATACAAAACAGTACTTCTCATGCAGTAGCTACTGCCTAAGTGTATACAACTGTTCCATGCACTTTCAAGCATGTAAATTTGACTGACATAAGGACTAGAAACTTGGTTGGTTTTAGAAAGGCAGAGATTCTCCTGCTACTGACTTAACATATCTTCATGCGAATTTCCATATTTGTCAAGGGTGATGAAGAAAGTGATGTGGTTTTGCTTTAAACTTTCTTATTTGTCCCTTAGAAGCTGTGAAGACACTGATAATGAAGGGAAAGGCCCCTGTGGATCCAGAATGCACGGCCAAGCTGGGGAAGGTAAGACACCTCCTAATACACCATTTGGCAAATGTAAAAAACTTTTTGCACCCAGATTTCCTCTAAGGTGCTTATAATTTTGGAGACCCTGGACCATTTTAGGACCTTGAAAGGCCTTTTTAAAAAAATAAAAACAAAACAAAAAACAAACAGCTTCATTTATATACCGCTTCATACCACCTAAGCAGTGTCTAAGCGGTTTACAACTGTAAGCTACTTGCCCCTAGTAATCTGGGTACTCATAGCAAAATGGTGTCCTTTACATAAAATGCCAAATCAAGGTTCACTATTTGGAATTTATAGTTTTTGGGAATATTTTCAAGCCGTGGATAAAAAATCCATGAATAAGGAGGGCCAGCTGTATTTCCTTTGAGCAAACTCTCTCTCACACACCCCTGGGGTCCCACCCCATTTGATAACCACTGCCCTAGGCCAAAGCTGGCCTCTTCAGGGAAGCAGCTTTGTTAGTTCCATTTTCTCATACCTTTGCTCAGGAAACAAGCCATATGCTTTTCATCTTTCTCTGTTTGTTTTCATCCATACTCCCTACCCACAAAAGGCTCATGTTTATTGTGAAGGAGACGATGTTTACGATGTGATGTTAAATCAGGTGAGTAAGCTGTACCTACCTTTCTCCAACTCTGGGGCTCCTGGGATGGTTATATTGGAGCGTCATAGGTCTGCATGCTTTAACTCTCATGGGAGGATTCTCTCAAAGGAATTGGTTGCTCAGAGCCTTTCTTTAGCTTCTTGAGAGGAAGATACCAGGATGTGCTTGCTTGAAATAGCAGAGGCTGCATCTCCACTGCAGAATTAATGCACTTTGATACCATTTTTACTTGTCATAGCTCAAGGCTGTGGAATTCTGGGGTTTCTCATTTTGTGAGATATTTAGCCTTCACTGTTAGAGAGCTCTGGTGCCACAATAAATTAAAATCAAAGGATTCCATAGGTTGATGCCATGACATTTAAAGCAGTGTCAAATTGCATTTCTTCTTTTGTGTGGCAGCAGCCAGAGATGGAAACATTTCCAACTCCTGCTTCTTATCTCCTTTGCTTCTCCCAGACAAATGTCCAGTTCAATAACAACAAGTACTACCTCATCCAGCTGTTGGAGGATGATGGAGCACGGAACTACAGTGTTTGGATGCGCTGGGGACGAGGTGAGCCAGGGCTGAGAACTTGGTTGTGGAAGGATAAGAGTAGAGAGTTTACAGGAGGGGGAATGGGAACACATCTTGTTTTTCTTTTCAAAAAGAAAGAGCAAGGCCTGAGCTGAGCATGGAGTCATATCCTCTGACTCAGAATAGTGGTGTTCATTTTTCAGATGATGCTATGGAGGCCATGAGTAGAGGTAATTTTTTAGGGGGAAAAGAAACAGATGAAATCTTGGTGGAGTTTTCTACCAAGGACATAATGTGAGTATCATTTCCAAGTTTAAGGTTATCATTTCTGGGACTGCATCTACACTGCGGAATTAATACACTTTGACATATTGTTAACTGCCGTGGCTCCATACTGAGAAATCTTGGGATTTATGGTTTGTTTTGATACCAAAGCTCCTTGACAGAGAAGGCTCAATATCTCACAAAACTACAAATCCCAGATTTTCATAGTGCTCAGCCATGGCCATTAAAACAGTGTCAGACTGCATTAAATCTGCAATACAGGTGCAGCTTGGTTAACAAATTATGGAAACAACATGGTTATCCTCAAAAGACACCAGATCCTGTCTGATCTTGGAAGCTAAGGAGGGTGAGCTCTGGTTAGTACTTGGATGGGACATTGCCGATGAATATCAGGCACTGTAGGCTATATTTTAGAGGAAGGAACTGGCAAAACGTGAGTATTCCTTGCCTTAAAAAACCTATGAAATGCATAGGGTCACCATATGTCACCAGGCAACTTAAAGGCACTCACCCACCCAGCCATTGCTTTCATGCCTTGCTTGAAATTTTCACATCAGTGGCTGACCATTTTCAAAGACAGAACTGGCCCAGAGCAGATCTTATTTTCTTTTGGTCTAATTGGCTAATAAATCTTATTCCTTCCAAACAGAGTTTCTGGGTTCTCTGCTTAGGTTTGGAACATGGGTCCTTCTTTCCTGTACCATCCCACACTGCTATTGATGTTGTGAACCTTTGCCTATTTATTCACTTATTTGCCCATTCATTTTTCTTTATTTTTTTTTTCTTTTCTCTTTCTTTCCTGTTCTCCTAGTTGGTAAGCCAGGTCAACACTCACTTGTGAATTGTGTGGGAGACTTAGCTAAAGCCAAAGACATCTTCACCAAAAAGTGAGTCAAATTTGAAAGTCTTAGCCAAATTTCTTCAACCCATCCAGTGTCTCCTTTTCCCAAGTTATTCCATCTTTTTCACTTAGATTCCTGGACAAAACTAAGAATGATTGGGACAAGCGTTGCAACTTCCAGAAGGTTCCAGGGAAATATGATCTGCTTCACCTGGATTATGAAGCCAATGATGCAGTAAGACATCAGGGTGGGGCGTGGTGGGGTGGGAAACCTTACTGGTCAAAGAGATGTTTTGCCTCTTAATTTCTTGTTTTATATGCCTGCTAGGGTGAAGAGGAAGCTGCTCCCCAGAAAACCAGCTCGTGTCCCAAGCCAGTGTCACTGCTGGAGCCACGAGTGCAAGCCTTGTTGCAGCTGATCTGTAACATCCGCACCATGGAGGAGATGGTGATGGAGATGAAATACGACACCAAGAAGGCCCCTTTAGGTAAGAAAGGCCCTAGTCTCTTGTTGTTACATGCTGTCAAGTCAGCTCCAACCTATGGCACACCTCACCAACCTTGGCAATGGTGGTTGTGTTGTCATTTTCTCAGTAATCAGACTAAGGATGGTGTACAAGTTGAGACTCCCTTATCTGAAATTGTTAGGCCCAGAAATGTTTTGGATTTCAGATTTATTTCATTTCTGAAATAAGTGGTTAACATCTCTGTGGCTGACTGCATATACTGTATGAAGTTGCTGGGTTGAGCACAGCTAACTATATAAATGTCAATCTGGGGTCAGGCCAAAGGCTTCTGTTTAGATCACTGCTCCTTGTCTCAGCAACCAGGAATGGGGTTTTGTGCTCTTCCAAGTAAGCATATAGTTCAAGAGAGTGTCCAGGTACAAATTTTACAAATTTGCCCTCTTGTGAGATTGTAAACCCTGCTGCCTTCAACCCACTGCCTCTCTCCCATCTCTGCTCCAGGAAAGCTGACAGCTGAACAGATCCGGGCAGGGTACCAGTCCCTTCAGAAGGTGGAGGCATGCCTCAAACGGAAGCAGACTGGCCGGACTTTGCTGGAGGCTTGCAATGAATTCTACACACGGATTCCCCATGATTTTGGGTCAGTGTTACCAGGCTGGGGGCATCCTTCTCCCCATGGTCTCTGAGTGGGACTCTGCCAACCT
This sequence comes from Urosaurus nigricauda, assembly GCA_034509955.1. Lineage (NCBI taxonomy): Eukaryota > Metazoa > Chordata > Lepidosauria > Squamata > Phrynosomatidae > Urosaurus > Urosaurus nigricauda. The sequence continues at coordinate 8,513,551 of JAOEGL010000006.1, forward strand.
CTTCCTCCTTTTCCATACAGCAGTTTGGCATTCCATCCCACTCGAATGTTTACTGAAATTCAACATGGGACTTACATGTGAGCTGCCTTGGGTCCAGTTTGAGAGAAAGGTGGTATTAAATATATAAATGTGCAGGAAATAGAACTGAGGGGCAAAGAAGATCCTGGGAAAGCGTGGTTCAAGGCTGCTCTGGCTGCAAGCAGATTGGGTCTGTGTTGACTCAGCAGGCCATGGCCACTGGCCCCAATCCTCACTGCCAGGAGCTGGATTATCCCAGCTTCTTTTTGCTCTGGTTTAAAGGACTGGAGCATGGCCTTAGTGCAGCTTCTGGCCACATTGGAGAAGTGTAATTGTATAAAGGGCATGCCTCCAATGTGGCCGAAAGCCACTTCTTTTAGCCCTTGTCTTTTGGGCCTGAGTAGTTTCAAACATCCATTTTATCTCAGGGTTGCTGTGACATTACAACATATGGGCTTCCATTGTGCAATGGCAGCCAATGGAATGACTGGTGTGCCATAACCCCAATGTGTAATTGGCATCCGTGCATATCAGGACACTCCTAATGCACATCCAGATACTGTCCAAGAAGTGCCAGAGTTCAACAAGAATGCTCAGTGTGCACTGGATACTGGTGCTGGGATGCACATCTATACAATTCAGTAACATTGTTGTATTTCTGCAGCTTAGCTATGGATTTGTAATGTTGAAAAATATATATCATGATGTAGAATCTTGGTCATTCAACTTACTTCCAAAGTCAGTTACAGTTTTATAAAAGACACTTTCCCTATCTTTATCCAACCAAGATGGATGCAACATTGATTAGTCTGTATTTTGTGGGAAGAAGTGGCTGCCCCCCCTTAATTACACAATATATTATTTACAAATTTTCTGTCCCGATGTCTGTTGCAAAGTGATTTACATTCATTTGAGTTTTAGTAACCATTGGGTATATCTTTCTTTCTTTAACTGCTGTCATGATGTATACATTTGGAGCTTGAGAAGTGTTTCTAATATTGTTGAATTTGTTTGCTATCTGTACTTCTCTGGAAGTAGGTGGGTGTTAAGTGATTAATATAAAAATAAGCACAAAATAAAAATAGTAACATCAGGATTTTTTTTAAGATGCAAGTATAGAAATGGCAAATATGAGGTCACAACAATGCCTCAGCCACTTTACCTGATACCTAAATAATAACAAAACTGGCACAGAGCATTCATGTTTAGGGTAGAGTTTCATAGACTGGAAGGTGCCATCACCCAAAAAGTACCTGTTTCCAGTCACCAGATTTTGACCTGCAGAAGTTGGGACACTCAGAAAAAGGCTCCAAAGTAAATCTTGAATCAGGGTGGGCAACTGTGGGAGTCTAGGGAGAGTAGGCCCTAAGAGACTTTGGGGGAATACTCCCTATCCCTCCCAAAAAAACTCAGACCTTTTTGCGCCCCGTGCCCTTTAGGAGCTATGGAGGGCATTTTTGCAACGTTTATACCCCTCCCCAGCCATTTTAGCCACAGGAGAGGCCTTTTTTTCAAAACAGTGTTCATCTAGTTTCTAAAAAAAAGGCCTTTTCTGCATCTAAAATGGAGGAAGGAGGCCCAAACTGTTGTGAAAATGCTCCCCGCTCTCTCTAGAGGGTATTTTGCTCACCCTTGTCTTAAATGAAAGGCAAAGTGTGCCCACGTCCATTCAGTCCTGTGATATTTCCTGATTCCCCCCTTTTCACCTTCTCCTTCCTTTACAGACTGAAAACTCCTCCACTGATCCACACAGAAGATGAACTGAAAGAGAAGCTGCAGTTGTTGGAGGTAAGGATACTGAAGTGCAGCGTCACAGCCAGAACCAGAAAATTGGATGACCTGAATATTTGGATAGAAGAGGGTCAGAAATCAAGATAGCAAATGGCTCCATCACCAAATGGAAAACCAGTCTACTAGTGCTGTTGCTAGGCTCCAACTGGAAGATGAAATGGCTGGTTAGGAATTGGCAGTATTTTTAAAAGCAAAAAGTCTCAAGCCTTCTAAGCTCTTATTCCAAGATGTGTGGGGTTGTGATTTCTGTTGTATTAAATTAGAAATACATGACCTTAAGAGCAATGGCCAGTTTTGTACATCAGTTCTAGTCCGACATTCCATCCCATCTCTGATGGAAATGCCATTCTTCCATGCTCTGGCTGCCAGAAAAATGGACCTCCTCCTTCATACACAGCTGATGCCTTGTAACTGTATTCCTTCGTCACAATTGTGTTACTGTTGTCTAGATCATAACTTCCGTCAAACCTACTTTACCAGATATTAGCTGCATAGTCCATTCTGCCAGTGATCAAAACATGGTTGAATGTTTCTGTCAGGCTTGAGGGGGGGTTGGACCGGGAAAGATTTCTGAGACTACATCTAGGTTTAACACTGGTTCCATGGTTCAATGCTATGGAATTCTGAGATTTGTAGTTTTTGGAGATATTTAGCCGCCTTTGTCAGAAACCTCCAGTGCCACAACAAACTACAAATCGCAGAATTTTATAGATGAAGCAATGACAGTTAAAGCAATGTCAAAGTGCATTAATTCTGCAGTGTGACAGTAGCCTTAATTATAATTTTCTGGCTATAACATTAACTTTTGTGCCCCCGTTTGGTTTCCTTCTGCTCCTCAAGGCCCTCAGTGAGATCCAGATCGGTATCAAAGCAGTGCGGTCAGAGCAGCTGGATCAAGAACACCCACTGGACCGGTGCTACCGTGGATTGAATTGTGAACTCCAGCCCTTGGAGAGGGATAGTCCTGACTTTCAGGTGAACATTGGGGATGGAAATGTGGGAGGGGTGAGAGTGCTTAGCTTGGGATGAGGGAAACCTTCAGTTCTCCATATAGTTTGGATTACAGTTCCCATGGTTACTTAACAGTGGCCATGCTGAGCAGGGATTCTGGGGCCAAAGGCTCTCCTCCAACTGTTCAGTTTTAAGAGAGCTCCTCCTCTTTCTTTCCATTCCTCTGGCTGCCCTTCATAGGTACTAGAGCGCTACCTGTCCTCCACCCATGCCCCTACTCACAAAGATTACACGATGACTCTGATGGAAGTCTTTGTGCTAAAGAAGGAGAGTGCCTGTTCTGACTCTGCCTTCCGTTCTGACCTACCCAACCGGTGAGTGGAAGGAGTGGAGCTAAGTTGAACAGAACACAGAGAGAAACCAGAGCCAAAGTTGTGCTCTAAACTGAGTCTTTTATCTGTATGCTTTCATTTGCAGGATGCTGCTATGGCATGGATCTCGCTTGGGCAACTGGGCAGGGATTCTGAGCCAGGGATTGCGTGTAGCACCACCAGAGGCACCCGTCACTGGCTACATGGTGAGTCTGATTAGAAGTCTCATGAAGTGGCCCTTTTCTGTGTCCCACCAGTGTGGGTACTAGGCTGGCAGAGGTGGGAAGAGGGCCTTCTTTGCTTTGGCACCCTAATTGTGGAATTCCCTCCCTTTAAAAACCTGATTGGCAGCAATGCTGGTGTCATTCTAGCACCAAGCTTTTTACTAATTCTTTTGGGGTTTAATTGATTCCATCTGTCTGAATATGTGCATGATTTTAAATTGTGTTGTTTTAACTTGTCAAGGTCCTTAATATACTTCTAGTCTGTTTTTATTATTTTTGCTGTTTGAAATAGTTTAGAATTGATTTTAATGTATGAAACCCTGAACTCTATGGATATAGAGTCCAAAATAATGATGATGATAATGATAATTTACCTGTCCTCTCTCTAATAATAATAAAATAACAATTTACTTTTACCTGTGGGTAGGGGCATGGACATTTTAGGCCCTTTCACTGCTATCTTCGTTCAAACTGCACTGACCTCTAATATATATATATATATATATATATTTTTCTTCTTCCTCTCCATCGCCAAGTTTGGAAAAGGAATCTATTTTGCAGACATGTCCTCTAAGAGTGCCAATTACTGCTTTGCAACCCGTGAAAAAGACATTGGCCTGCTGTTGCTTTCGGAGGTGAGACCTGTGTCCCTTTGGGAGTTGAATTAACAGAGCTCTATGGGATCTTTATAGATCGACACATCTCTTGTGGCATAAGCTGACAAGTGCCAAGGAGCACTGTCTGTGTGTGAATGCCTAGTCTAAATCAAATGGAAGCCTGCAACCGGATGTTATAGGATTAAGAGGTCTCCCCTACCCATTTGCACTTTAAATTGGATTACATGTTAAGGGACTATTTCATAAGGGGCTGCAAGGGCCAGCTGGTCTCCTGTCATGCAGGAATACAAAATTATAGCACTCCTGAACAATGTCCATCACATGTTCTCCTATACTGTTTTGAACACTGAATGACATATGTAACCCCTGAATTGGTACTTAGGTTTTTGGTTTCTTGCAGGTGGCTCTGGGCGAGTGCAATGAATTACTAGAGGCAAATCCCGAAGCAGAGAAATTGCTGGCTGGAAAGCATAGTACCAAAGGCCTTGGAAAGCTAGCCCCATCTCCAGACAATAGCGTCACATTGTGAGTTTTGGTTTGGGGAGATATGAGGGAAGGTGACCTGATTGAAATTACCAAGTTTCTAGCACTTAAGGCAACATAGCTAGATTGGGAGAGGAGGCAATAAGTGATGATCTCAAAATCAGGACCAGAGGTGAAACAAACATTCAAGAGGTATTTTAGATATCTATCCCAACCTATCAAGAGCACCATCTGTTATGGTAAGTCAGACACGTTAAGGCAGAATGCTACTTTCCTTGCATATTGTGTGGAGTGTTCTCTTTCTGCAGCTGTGAATAGAATGGCTTCCCTTTATGTATTTAAAGTGTAATCATTGCTCCATAGATATGTAGCACACCTACTTAAGAGAAGAAAGGCCATGTGTTGTGCCAAAAATATATTTGACTTCAAAACTTCACGTTGTTAGGTGCCCTCAAGTCTACTCAGACGTACGGTCTCCCTATCCTACAGTTTTCTTGGAATTTTTTTTTCAAGGTTTTCTTTTATGGCTGAGAGAACAGGACTTCAACAAATTCCCACAGCATGTTTTATAGCTGATAAATTCAAACTGTTCTCTCCTGGAGTCATAGTCCAACAGTCAAGCTACTACAACATGCTTGCTTTCCAAAGGTTAACATCTAAGTCAAAAATGCCTTGTCTGTTTTGTTACATGTTTCTTTACTGTATTTGTAAGATAAAGGGGAGAAGTAGAAAAAGCTTACACTGAAAGAGGTGTGCTTAGCTGGCAACCCACTTAAGGGTCTAAGGCAAGGAAAACAAAGGCTGTATGAGACTCATCTCAGTTGTCCTTCTTGTGTTTTTTGGGTGATAGACATGGAGCTGTGGTGCCCTTAGGCCCTGCTATAGAAACTGGAGTATTGAACCCTCATGGCTACACCCTGAACTATAATGAATTCATCGTCTATGATCCGCGACAGGTGCGTATGAAGTATCTCCTCAAGGTGCACTTCAACTTTACCCAGCTCTGGTGAAATGCAGAATGGACAGCTACTGGAAGTGTGTCTACACTGACACCTATTTTTAAAAAAAACAAAAACATTTCAAGTGCCTTCAGGATGAGAGAAAGAAATTCAATCCCTTCAACAGACTTTTATTTAAACACTACAGTTAAGGAAGGATTTGTCATATTTAACTTAAACTGACAAGCTGACCTCTTAATGGAACTGCGGTTAATACTCATTCACAGTGGTAGGCACTCTGCTGTGTTTACAGTGACAAGGCCTGCTGATGTTAACCAGTGAAGGTACCCAGCCTCTCCCTGTTTTATTTGCTTCCATTGGAGCTATAGTTGCCTTGGTAAAGAAATGTAAAATGGCTAACATCACTATTTTCCAATAAATGTGGAGGAAATGCTTCTATCTTGAGTCTGGTACATGCCAGTAGCTGTACGTTTTGTTATTATCCTGTATTTGGTATCATGTTGACAGGGGAAAGTGGTAGGTATCAGGAATGTTCTTCTGACTGAAATTTTAATTCCATCTTCCTTCAAGTGATCTCACAAGAAGGGCTAAAAAGGCTTTTTCACAAGTCTGAGTAATAGGCTAGGTCGGAAACAAGATTAAATTTGTAAAAAAACCTGGAGTTTATTGGGACAATTTTGGGAATCCTCACATCTCCCCTGAATTAAGTCCCAGTGCTCTCGTTTCTGAACCACAGTGACTCTTAATAAATATTAGAACAGAGAAGTAGGAGAAGTTGAGGGATTATTTTTAAACCTTTCAGAATGGCTTAAAGTTAGTTCAGAGGACATAAGTAAACTGACTGGCTTTAAACAGTGAAAAAAAGATATTGCCTCAACATGGAGAAAAGGACTATATTTGGTGTTCTAAAATGTCTGCTTCCTGGGCAGCTGTAGTTAGAAAGTGTGAGCTGATAAAATTTAGAAAACATGATCAGTGTTATTTTCAAGTAAGCTTTTATTTTTCATCCATAGCAGTTTGACTCAACCTAGGCTGCAGAGCTCACTGCCACTAGGCAACTATAGGCCCCATGGGAAGTCCCATCTCCCATAAGACAGAGAGGAGCAGTTGGAGGCCTTGCATGAAACTGAAGGTCCCACGGAGGATAGCTCCTCAACCATGGAGACAATTCCACTCCAGGAAGTAAACATTGCCCAGCGTATCCCCTGCCAAGAGAAGAAATGGGGAGTCCATCCGGGGACAAGGCTGGAGGTGTGAAACCGGAGCATGGCAACGGAACTGGCCCAGCTGTAGCCAAGACAAGAGTTTAAAAGAGAATCAGAACAGAGAGCATCAAACACAGGATGTGATCACAGCATGTGTGGGGAACTTCTCAAGATGTTTTGGATTTTTACTCCCATTACTCTCCCCTGGCATGGCCAGTGGCAAGGGATTCTGGGAGCTATGCTTCAAAATATTTTTGAAATATTCTTGCCCCAGGGGAAACAGTGAATAAAACAGTATGGGCAGGGAAGCACTTAGAGATAGGTAGTTCAGTACTTGTCTCCATATAGTTCTGTGTGATTTTAATGTAGTTGGCCATTTTCTAATCTCAAAATTCAGGCCAACATCTGAGGCAAACTTGTACCATTTCAAATACCTGCAAGGGGCTACATGCTTAAATGGTACAAATCAGAACATTCATTGTAGCAAATGAGATGCCTCACTATTTAAAATAAAACCTGCTTCCATTACATCCATTTCCTGTAGGCAAATCATTCAAGCACTGAATCCTACTTAGTTATTTCTTGCCAAAATCCTGCTATCTCAATCATAAAAATGTAAACATGAGATGGAGACAGAAGGAAGGGGCTGGTTGCTACATCAGTAGGGAACCTGGTGCTCTGCAGATGTGTAGGATTAGAACTCCCAAAGGCCCGATCTAAAATGAACAAAGGTAATATGCTATGGGAGTTGTAGTTTAACACATCTGAAGGGAAACAGGTTGCATTTCCTGCCCCACAGAAGGAGGTCCAATGTGAATTGGGGTAAAGGCAAACCATACAGTTCTGCAAAGGTGTTCTGAAGTCACTCACCAGCTTCATTGTGTTGCCTTCCCAAATCTTCACATCCCGATCATGTGATGCTGTCACAATCTTGTCTCCAAGAATATGCAGAGCTGTGATTTTGGCACTGTGGATCTGAGAAGAATGACACAATTCAAGGGCTAAGAACTGCTGAGTCTCCTTTTGGGCAGGAAGAGAACATTCTGCTTGCCTGTTTTCCAGCCCCATCATCCTGTGTCCTCTCCCTAATAAAAGAAAACCCAGGTCTTGACCCATAAGAAGGCCCTTTCAATTTAAAAAGGAAATTACATTGAGAATGCAGTGGGATTAAGAGAAAAGCAGTGATATTCAGGGCAATTTAAAATTTCTTTATATGCTACCGCTCTCCCAAGTGGGACCCAAGGCTGCTAACAAAGGCTAAGAACTAAACATTTTCAAAAGTATAAAATTACTGAAGAATTAAAAAATGTTGCTGCTTTACACAACTGCTGCCACCATTATTACCAAAGCAGCATGCAGTGAATTCACTAGTTCTGCATTATTATTCTTGGATGGCATTCAGTATTGCTGTTACAAATGTGTAACTGACAGTTCAGCACTTGTAACTGTTCTGTATTCAGTATGACTACACAGTCTCACTGTAAGACTATTTAAATGCCATTCCCCCACCCCACTTTAAGTAGCAGCTGCTAAATTCAGTGGAGGAGGAGGTCTGTTCAGCTTGCGACTGTGGTGCAATGACATTTCCAACTGCTGCCAACAAGTCAGTACTGCAAGAATCAGAACCTTTGTCACAAGTCCTTTTTGCAACCTTCTGCTGGCTGTTAAGCTGGACTGGGGGGCTGGGGCATTTGCCAGGACAGGAGACATTACTTAGCTATGTATTCATAACTAAGTAACCAATATTTGTGAAGAGTAACTACAAAATGAATAAGAGAAAAGTTAATCAAGCACCACACTAAAATGATTAAATTTTGAAATGCAAAATAAATAAATAGAATGTTTGCTGTTTTATACTATTTCTGCAAACATTGTTATTATTGTATTATACTAGCATGCAGCCAGTTCACTAGTTTTATGTATCTAATTATTGTTACCATTTTACTTTCCCCAATAATGTGACTCAAGAAAACAAAACAAATTCCAGCAGACTTTTTGTTCCATCGCAATGGAAAGTCCTTTGCTGCAAGAGCAAGGGAGCTCTGTAGAAGTTTCTACAACTGGGCCACACCCAAAGATAGTTAAGGCTTAAGGTGCTCCTGTGAATCTAGGCTCCTGAGGAACATGCTTCCCATTCCCTGCTCACCTTGCCTTATTTAGTCCAGACAGATCCTTATCAGTCATGTCCTCTTCTCTTTAGAGACTCACCTTTCTCCTCTGCCAGCCATCAGTTCTCCATCTAGACACCCCGTCTTCATTCTGTTGGGTCTGAGTCCAGAGAGAGCCTTCTGAGTCTGCATAAAACAGAAACTTATCTGCCAGAAAGGAAAAAGGTGTCAGTAATGCATTCCAACCTGCTCTTTTAAGATCAGTCAGTCCCCCTCTAAAAAAATCCATCACCTGAATTTGACCAGTAATGCTCCCAATAATTAACTTTTGCTGTGTTAACACAGGATATGTACCTCATGCAACCCTTCCATCCCACCTGGCTTTGGACCTTACATCACCCAAATAACTGTCATCTGCAAAAATCTATCCAATTATATATTAAATTTGTGCCTTTTAAGCCCAGAAGAAGAGCATTAACATGAGCTTTAAGCCAGTAGCACCCATGTCATTTCAAATGTCTCAAACACTGAGGACTAGAAAATTCTGTCTGGCATTCAGTGAGTGACATACATGCAGGGTGAATTATTCACCACAGAGGAACAGACAACACACTGCTGATAGTAGCAGAAGCAACTGCTTATGCAGCAACAAAGTCATTACCGTGTGTTGCACAATGTTGCTATCCTGTGTAGGGGGTTGTGTAGTTCTGGTGCGGTGTATCTCTGAATTTGGATATTCACACTAAACTAGTGATGTTAAGATTGCAGCATTTGAGTATCTGAAGTGTCAGTATGCAGCATTGAACAAAAAACCTCTCTGCCTAACTTTTACCTTTAACCAGGCGAGCAACAGTGACCCAGCCAGAGTTTTTGTCAGGTGTCCAAGGTATGTGCTCAGGCTTCTGGGCATCCTCCAGCTCTCCAGACTCGGTCACTTTCTAAGGAAGTCAAAACCAAAGAAGGCACAGTTCTAGTGAGGAAAGCACAATTTAGATACAGAAGGCCACCAATTGCTGGGAGCCATTTAGATCAAGGGCATAGCTTTAGAGCAGCAGCATACAATTTGGAGTTGGCCAGAGGCTTTGAACTACAGCTCTCATCATCCCTGACTGGCCGTGTCAGTTGCAGCTGACAGTAGTAGGAGTCAAAAACATCTGGAGGACACTAGGTTGCCTTCCTGCTATAACGGGGATACAAAATCTATTAACACTCCACAATTAAAGCAGTTTGACTCCACTTTTAGCTGCCATGGAACCCTGGGATATGCAGTTTGTTGAGGGGCTCAGAATTCCCCACTGGAGAGCTCTCAAGAATGCCTTTTCTTCCTCACCAAACTACAAATCCCAAGATTCCTTAAGAGGGAGCCATAGCAGTTAAAATGATATCAAAGTGTGATAATGGTACAGTGAGAATACCTCCTCTGAAGGGGTAAATTGAAGGTTACATGTGGGCTGAGTAAACAGCACAGCATTTGGAAGTAGAGGCAGAAGCTATATGAGATTTCAGAACCATATTTTTGCTCCTCCCTGTGACAATCACTCACCAACTTTAACAAATTAGGCCGGTCCATGGAGTCCCAGATATGAAGGATGCCATCCTCCTCCTCCGAAGCAGAGATATCAAAGCTCAAGCGTACTTTCTTATCCTGCACTGCATCTTTGCTCCTGGGAAGAGAGGTGAAGATCACATAAACTTGTGTGAGCAAAGTGCAGCGCTGTGGTCACATGTGTCCCCAAAGCAATTTTTGTGCCCGTCAATACCTGCAGGCTCCCTGGATCAAACATTTTAAAGACCCAATAAGAAAGGGAAACTGCCTTCTTTGGAAGTTTCTTTACCATTTAAAATGGTCGTTAACATACGCTTTTAATACCGCTACATCTTTAATATCAAAAAGTACTTGTCAAAACCTGAAGCCAACTCCCTTCACTTTTTCAGCATTTTTGGCAGTCTATATGGGCCTCAAGGTGCAGAAATGTAGCCTGCTGAAGTTGCCAGGCCTTGAGACAGACTATTCTCTCCCCTCCACTACTCACAGATGCCCCCTTCTTCTTTCACTTCTTTTACTTCTTCTTTCAGCTTCTGGCTTCAGCACCATTAGGCCACCATTAGCCAGTCCTAGGACTACGGAGCCATGAGGTCTTGGCATTCCCATACAGAGGACCGAAGTCTCCCCAGCATGGCGCAGCAGTTTCCTGAGTTTCAGTCTGGGCAACAAGGAGAAGGATGAGAGAGGCTCAGTGTCAGAGGTGTGCCATAGTGGCAGGCAAGAGAGAGGGATGGAAGGAGGAGGAAAGGCAGGTATCAGCAATTACAGACAGGCAGGGGCACCAAGGTCAGTGACCAAAAAGCCCCAGCCTCCTTCTTGAGGTAACTATAGAAAAGGAGTTGAGAAAAATGGTTCAGACAACCAAACCTTCTGATCTGAACCATGGCCAGCAAGTCATAGAGAAACATAAGCAGGCTATGAAGGCAATAGTCTTGCCCCAATTTTTGCATCTAATATATGGCACTGTGAATATGGAGGATTTATTACTTACTATGGACTTCTCTTCCTCCATAAATTTGTTAAACCCTTTTTTGCAACTTCTTTTTTTCCCCCCCAAAACAAAAAACTAGTAGTCACAACCACATTTTATAAAAAGTGAATACTGTCTGTTCAAGTCATCTATTCTGTGGAGGAACACTTCTTTCTCTGAACCTACTGCAAACTGAATTCCGTATGTGATCATTTATTGCTTTGGAAAAGTATAATTAATAACGTAAAAGAAGCTTTCTCAATTGTTGGACATATTTGGAGGATAGGACTGATAGCATCCTCCAGGCCCGGACTAACCACCAGTCTCCCCTGTTACAAGTTTGGCTTGCTCTGTTTGACTTACCTGACTGCTCCATCTTGCTGTCCACTGGTTTTTATGTCCCACAGGCTGATCCCATCAGCCGCCACAAGGAATGTATCTGAGGAAGTGAAGGCCAAGGCACTGATGAAGCAGGAGCCAACCTAGAAGGTGGACAAAATACAGAAGCTGCTGATATATTCCAGGACAAATATGGACAGTGTAGACCTCTCATTGTTGGTCCACAAAGTCTCATCTCTGAAAGCCCTGTTCTCACCAGCAAAGGCACAGAGGATGATGCAGCGCTGAAAGGGGGCCATACAGCCATGCCTCCGCAGCTATGGCACCCTTCAAAGGCCAGACTGGGCCACAGCATGAGGTTGCTGGGGCCCTGATGTGGTGCAAAAAGGGGCAGCTGCAGGCCACCCCTTCAGGGTGGTCTATATAGCTCCTAAGCCCCCTTTTCCTCTATTACAACAGCAGTGGGGAAAGTCTGGCATTAGAAGGTGCATGTCTTACACACTAACCACAAACATTTGATTACCTTTGCTGTCCCTGAAGCCCGGGCCTGTTGCCAGACAATCAGGTCTCCGCGTTCCCCACCAGATGCAGCAAACCCTCCATCTGGGGACCAGGCCAAAGCTGTGATGGCACCACAGTGTGCAGGAAAATCTCCTGTGCCTGTTGGTGAGTTACAAGAAGCGAATCAGCTCAGCAAGTAAACTCCAGCACCCAGTTTGCAGTTTAAAAATTCCTAGCATACAGTCACCATAAAGAAAACAGATCAGAGGGCTTTCTTGGTAAGATGTGTTCAGAAGAGATTTGCCATTGCCTTTCCCTGGGGCTGAGAGAGTAGCTTGCCCAAAGTCACACACTGGGTTTCTGTGGCCAAATGGGGATTCAAACCCCAGTCTCCCAGAGTTCATCACTCAAACCCATGAGTCTAGCACTCAAACTATGATACCACTCTGGCTCTTCTTCAACAAAGCAGTATAAATATAAGTGAAACAAGACTGATTAGACAAGAATTTTGGCCGCATCCAGTGATGAAATCAATTAGCATCAGAGTGTTGTAGGTTCAGGTTGGAGTGTTCAGGTGGAAACTGGAAAATCCAGGCAAATCCCCCTTTAAACTTGGGAGATACTGGGGCAGTAACTTTCTGTGTCATCCTGACCAACCTTGCAGAGTTGTAGTGAGGATAAAGTGGGAAGGAAGCAAGACATATATGCTGCCTTGAGCACATTGGAGAAAACAGAGGATATAAATGTAGCATATCCCTTCTTCCCTCCCTCCTGATTGTCCAAATAAGATAAATCACTGGCTTGTCTAGAAAACTTGACCACAGGGCTATGTGATTTTCCCATCCTTCCAGTCCAGACCACTTTTTGGTTTGCTCCATAAACACAGAAAGGGTATGAAGGCTACAGATGTCCCAGCTACTAACCTTCCTTCTTGGAAAGACCCCAAACACGAACTGTGTTGTCTTTGGATATTGTCAGGAAAGATGTTGGAGAGGCAGCAGATCTACAGACAGCACCACAATGTCCAGAAAGGACTTGGGGTTGCTCCATCTGTTAAAAACAACAACAGAAAAAGAGCTTTAAAAAAAAAGTGAGAAGGGTCTGATTAACATCACATCTGTGTTTCAAAAGAGCAGATCCAAGAAAATCCAGCAATGGAGCTAAGATGTGTTCCTCAGACAGAACAATGCCTTACAGGAAATATTAATTTTGCAGCCATAGTATAACAGGCAACAGATCAAGTCCAGGAGTATTTTTTTAAATGCAATCAAATCCACTCAAAAGTTTCCAATCTCTTACCATCAGGGGTTTCCAGAGTTTCACTGTGCCATCATTGCCAGCCACTGCCAATGTGAATTCTTTCTCCCCTGCCAAAAAGGTGAGTGTGCAATATCAGGAAGAAGGATACAGGATATAAAGGAGATCAGCTGTTCTGCTTAAGAACAGATAAACCACAACCCCCTGAATGATGTATTTCCCTACTTTAATAAAAAATCTAATTTCTCATCTCTGCCTTTGTTCTGGCCATTCTGACACTCACTGAAAGCATCTTCATTAAGTGGCACCTAAAAGGGGAAATGTTCTGAGAGCTGACTTTTGCTGGAGCAAAACCAACCTCTTTGCAAGTCAAAGCATTTCTATGCTGCCAGGCTTTTACAAACTGACTAGGATTTGGCTTTCAACATTGTGCAGTGATGTTTCGCCAGCATCTGTGGCTTCAGAGTATTCTCTGAAGATGCCAGCCACAGATGCTGACAAAACATCAGGAAGAAACTCTTCTAGAACAAGCCCACACAGCCTGAAAAATCCACAAAAAATTATGGATGCTGGCCATGAAAGCCTTCGACTTCACGATGTTTTTAAGGTTTGTATGTAGTCTTTTAATCAATGTTAATATTAAAGTCTCTAATGTTTTAATGTGATAAAATGTTTAATTGCTTTTTAAATCTTATTAATGTTTTTGTATAGTTTTTAATTTGAATTATTTTCAGTATGTTATTACCTGCCTTGTGTCCCATTACTGGAAGAATAAATGAATAAAACAACAACAACAGTAATTGTAAGATACTCCTAGCTCCTCTGTCATTAATTAAACTAAGCACCAGACAGCCCAAATTAAACACTATAGAGCTCCTTGGCAGACTTTTGAAACACTTCTTATGGTAAATGTTTGCTAAACAGCTTAGGTTTATGGTCTTCCAGCAGTTGCTTTCAAGGCCTAAGCTTGCAAATCCTTAGCTCACCAGCAAATGAAAAACTGAATTCTATGCAAGAATACCTGAATGAGAAGTTTAACAACATTCAGCTTTTGCATCTAAAATAAATTTGTGCCATGAGTTCAAGTTATGCAGACAGGAATATTACAACATCTTCCCCTCTCTAAGATGTCCCCCAAAGCTGTAATGCTTTTTAAAAAGGATTACAAAAGAATATCTTACGTGAATTGCTGAAGCCTGCACAGTGGTTGGCCCGACCAGGGTGAGCCAAGAACCGGGTTTTCTCCACTCCTTGCAGGTCCCATGCCACCAGCAGCCCATCCCTGCCCACGGAGATAATGTGATCCTTCTGCCGCATGAACCAGACAAAGTAGAGCTCAAGCAAACAAACAGAGACAGGGGAAGTATGCAGATTTAGTAGTAAGATGAAGTTCTCAAGCACTGTATTTAGACCTGGGGCCTTCCAGATGCTGTTGGCCTCCAGCTCCCAAACTCCTATCAGTCCCACTCGGCACAGTCAATGGTCAGTGAAGATGAGAGTTGTAGTCCAACAAGTTCTGTGGCGTCAGGTTTTGCACACCTGGCTTAAAGGCTAAAGGTGTCAGGGAAGATCTAGAGCAAAACAGATACTTGGGCTAGACTGCCTGTTACCACACTGAAGAATTAGTTCAGTTTGACACTGCTTTAACTGTCACTGCTCCATCCTATGGAATCCTGGGATTTATAGTTTGTTGTTGCACCAGAGCTCTCTGACACAGAAGGCTAAATATCTCACAAAATTACAAAGCCCAGAATTCTACAGCATTGAGCCATGGCAGTAAATATGGTGTCAAACTGCATTAATTCTGCAGTGTAGATGGAGCCTAAGTTAAAAAGATCAAGGCGTTGGAAGAAATGGAGGGAGAAGGAAGACGGGGACTAATCTGGGCAGAATCAGTGACATTGATGGAGCAGGGATTGTTTTATTGTCTTTGTAACACACTGAATGCTCAGCATCCAATTACTTGCACCCTTAAATGTGTCTTTGTATTTATCAGAATATATTTGTTGTTGCTGCTGCTGCTAAATACAGATCATGTCCATTGCTGCGCCTTTTAATTTTGAGAGGAATTCTTACTCCTCCAATTGCAAATAGTTTCAAAGGGAAGAATTCTACTCATGACCACAGCAAGGAAAGACAGAATGAGCTCTCTATGCTTTCTATGTGAAAGATGGAGTAAACTTGTTTTCTGTTGCTCCAGAGATTAGAACACAAACCAATGGATTCAAATCACAAGGAAAGAGATTTCACCTAACTATTAGGAAGAACATCTTCACTGTAAGAGCTGTTTGACAGTAGAATGGACTGCCTTGGAGCATGTTGAACTCTCCCCCCCCCCTTTTCTGGGGGAGATCTTTAAACGGGTTGGGTGACCATCTTTCAGGACTGCTTTCCTGTATGGAAGTTGGACTAGGTAGCCCTTGTGGTCCCTTCCAACTTTGTGATTTTCTGCTTCTGTTATTCTGGCCCCATAAGAAAACACACATGTTAAAATACAAAGAACCCCACATCAAATTTAGCCTTCAAATGCCACTTCGGGCATTCCAAAGTAATCTCTTAAAGATCCAAAAATGAGTTCTTTACGGCTGTCCAGGTCTACCAACATCTCTTGCGAATGGCCACTAACTAGTCCTGTGAGTCTTCCAGCTCTCAGAAAAGAGTCCACCCTCAGTTACTCCCCTTACCTCAATTGTAATCCCACTGACTGGGCTTTGGTGTCCCAGAAATTCCTGGAGGCGCTGGCTGGTTTTGGGGTCCCAGAGGCAAACAGTACCATCGTTGGAGCCAGAGAGCTGTTTGTGAAGTAACAGAGATGTGCAGAAAATTAGACAGGAGGGGAAGCCATGTGATATTGTGTATGTGTGTATCTATGTGTATTCTCTCCGTTCTTTGGCAATACCAGGGGCTGCTATACAGTGGTCCCCCGGGTTACAAAGGTAATCCGTTCCGGGATTACCTTCGTAACCCAGAAGCTTTCGTTTCCTGGGGGACCGCTATTCTAAAAGGGCCGCGCGGCTTTTTTTCTTTCGTATCCCGGGGGATCTTTTGGATCCCGGGGGATACAATGGCGGTCCCGCCGCCTTCGGATCCCGGGGTTTTCGTAACCCGGGGGATTCGTAAGGCGGGGGACCACTGTATTTAAAAAGTTGCAGTGCATTATACTCCAATCCACTTCCATTTCCTCTTTGGAAGACTTCTTTGGAAGAGGTGTGCATATGTGAGACTGTCTGAAGGTGCACTGTGGCTCTCTGTATGCCCACCAACACCCCATATACCACAAGGTCATTCCCAATTCAGAGAGAACAAGTCTTTCAGGGGAAAAAAGGCTCACTGTTCCACTACTTGCAAACACTTCAAAATGCCTTTGGGAAGGCTCCCACACTGAAACAACAAAAATTAGTTCCCAAAAAGGTTCACAGTCTACTTCCTGTAGACCAAAATTGTGCCCCCAATACTGTGCTTTGGTCCTCCAAAGGGGTGGAGGAGTCTGAAATAGAGATGGGGGAGCCTAGTCCTCTGGTCTCCACTGTGTTGTCACCTCTAGATGATAAGCATTAAGAGTTTTCCACGTTCAGTAGAATGACTCATCATCAGAGTTGGTGTCGACATCTGGCTCTTGCTCACCACCTTCCCTAAACTGAACCCAGCACTGGGAAAAATCGAGTTGCCCAGTAGCTACCAGCAGCTACGGAGCCCCTCGCTTGCTCAAACCAGGTGGATCCACCCTATTGCTGACTCTTTTCTGCCATTAGTTGCACATGATGGACCTGGCTGGTTGTTCAGCAGTAACTGGATGAGTGGTTGGAGGCAACCTGCCATTTCAGCAGAGATGTAAGCTAGCATGGCCCCCCACCAGAGGAAAGCCCACCTACGTTCTCAACATGGCCATCCAAACTTACCAACAAGGCACCGACCCAAGCACAACTGGAGATCCAGTCCTGGTGGCAGAAAGGCAAAGAGCGCCAGAGGGTGGGCGTCTTCTGGGCTGGGTCTTTTACATCCCAGACAAACAAGGCCTAGAAATGGGAGTAGAAGATTTTTATATATTTATTTTACAAAAGGAGAAACTCTCATCTTAGCTTCCATCAGGATGGAACAATCCTCCACCCTTTTCCTCACCTCTCTGTCCAGGACAAGTATCTTCTTCCCCAAAATAATCCTGCCTTTCCAACATCACCAAGACAAAAGGATTCTGAGGCATATTTTGAAGGGAATCCCCCCCATAATTCTTTCCTCTTGATTGCATTATTAAACAAAACAAACATGCATAACAACAACAACTAAAAGATGTAACATGATACAAAATAAGCCAACAAAGTATTTTTGTGTCAACTTCGATGGAAATGTTTTAATTGCCAAATTGTAACCAAAAGCTTCTTTAAAACTGAAACAGAGTAGAACTGTTTTGAATGCTTTGAAACAAACCCATCAGCCCATTACACCAGCGATAGAAGTTGCAAGGCAAAGATGCTTAAAATTGTTTTGTCCATTGTTTATAAGTCTTTGGAAGATAGCTTTTTGTGGGTTTTTCAGGCTATGAGGCCATGTTCTAGAAGAGTTTCTTCCTGATGTTACACCAGCAGCTATGGCTGGCATCTTCAGAGAATGCTGGCATGGAAGAGAGTGGGGTATATATAGTGTTGGTTGAGGGGAATTGATTTGCATGTTGATCTGTGTATTGATCTGTTGTTGAATGGCAAGACCTCAGGGTGTCTAGTTAAATCAATGATGGGCATAAAATGCTGTTTGAAAACACTAAAATTCTGGACTGTGCCAACAACTATCAGATAAGAATGAACAGGGAAGCCAAAGAATGAACAGGAAATCCATAAATACCTGGACAACATCAACAGGAAAGGAGACACCCATAAAATAAACAAAGTCTGGCTACCAGTCCTGAAAAACAGCAAAATCAAGACCCAGCCCATGCAAATGAAAACCACCCAGGGTCAGGGGGGATGCCCAGCAGACAATGGATCATTGATTAGACACCCTGAAGCCTTGCCATTCAACAACAGAACAATACATAGATCAACATGCACATCACTCCCCCTCAACCAACAGTATATATACCCCCTCTCTTCCATGCCAGCATTCTCTGAAGATGCCAGCCACAGCTGCTGGTGAAACGTCAGGAAGAAATTCTTCTAGAACATGGCCTCATAGTCTCCCCAAAAAAACGCCACAAAAAACCCATGAATGCCAGCCGTGAAAGCCTTCAACTTCACATTTGGCAGGTACTCAGAGTTCACTTCTTCTTCTTTGTTGTTGTCACATCCTTCAATTCATTTCTGACTTATGGTGACCCTAAGGCAATGATGGGGTTTACTGGGGCTGAATATGACTCACCTAAAGACACTCAGTGGGTTTCCATGATTGAGCAAGGAATCAAACCCTGATCTCAACTATACCATGCAGGCTCTTTACAGTCCCTGATAAACATTCTTTGTCTCTTGGGTTCTTACTGAGGCTGCGGAGCCTCACCGCTGCTCTGCCTGGCCTGAGCAACAACAGCTTGGAAATATGCCTTTTGAGATGTTGGCAGAAAGGATTCAAGGAAATGTAGTAAAAAGTGACTTTTCCAAGTTCTGGTACTTCAAGAGTCTTCCAGGACATTACAAGACAAAAATTGGCTGCAATGGGAAAACTGTCCCTAGCAAGGCTCATTTAATGTTACTGGAGACCAAAGGGTTTGGGGTTCTCCTCAGGACTGAACTGTCTTAGAGAGCCTTACCCGGTCTTTCCCTCCAGTGGCAAGGTAGCAGCCATCAAGGCTGAAGGCACAGCATGTCACACCAGATGTATGACCCCGAAGGACAGCAAGTGGAGAGATACTGGTGTCTGTAGCACCAGGGGCTGTTTTCAGGGCCTCTGAGAGCCAGAGGTGGACAGTGAAATCCTCTGAAAAGAAAGACAAAATAGAAAGCAGACAAATGAGACTGAATAAGTCTGGAGAAATCAAGAATGCATGCAAAACCAGCATAGGCAACCAAATACACAAGTGAGAGGGTACAATCTGAGGCTTTGTTACTAGTTCTGTATACAGATCTCTCATCAGCCTCCTGCCTACCATTTTGCTGATTAGTAAAACCATTTTAATGGTAAGGCGGCTTAAACCACAGTGGAAACTTCTCTCTCTCTCATCCTAACCTTCCTCCACACCTATCTAAGAAGCAATGCTTATGCTTCATTACAAATTAGAAATACAGTGGACCCTTGGTATTGTGTAGGGTTTGATTCCAGGACCTTCAATGGATAACAAAATCCATGGATGCTCAAGTCCTATTATATACTGTCTGCCTTCTGTATCCATAGTTTTTTTTAACCCATGGATTCCAACACCCATGGTTTAAAAATATTTTTTAAAAGTACCATATATACTCGACTATAGGTTGACCTCGTGCATAAATCGAGGGCAGATTTTGGGGATAAAATTATGCATTTTGATATGACCTGTGGATTAGTAAAGGGTAAAACGTAGGAGAGTGTGACAAAGGATATAAAGGATGAAGCAAAGGAAAACAATGCCAAAGAACTTACAAAATTCCAGCAGACATAACTGTTTGGGCTCACACTAAAGGCTAGATGGATAAGAGAACAGAGCAAGATCTTGCTTTTCACCACAGGATAGTTCCTGTTTTTTTAAATAAAAGTTAAAGTACAATACTTACATTGACCCGTGGATAAGTCGACTAAGGTTTTTGGGATCAATTTTTTTACTTAAATTTCTAGACTTATCCATGAGTATATACAATTTATAAATTTTAAAAAGCATACCTTGATTTTCCCATTTTATATAAGGGACACCATTTCACTATGCCACTAGGTTTAATGGGACTTGAGTATCCATGGCTTTTGCTATCCATGAAGGGGCTCGGAACCAAACCTCAGAGTATACAGAGGCCCACTGTACAAGGGCATAGTGAAATAGTGTTCCTTATATATAAAATGGCAAAATCAAGGTTTCCTTTTGTGGGGGGAAATTGTTTACAATATTTTCAAGCCATGGATGCTTGAATCTGTGGATGCAGAATCTGTGGATATGGAGAGCTGAATGTACTTCTATTACTGTTTTGCATTTGCACAATCCCAAGTCAGTTTACAGCAACACCATGAGATAACAAAGAAAAGACAAAACACATGACACAACAAAAAGACAATCAGAAAAGGCCACCATTTTGTCCAGCCAAAAAATTCTCCCTCCTTCCCCTCAAATCCATCTGGCTGAAAGCTTTTGGAAAAGGCTGTGTCTGGAAATCACACCATCTCTCCAAGTACAACTTCTACTGGTGCTTTCCAAGTCACCTGATGTTGAGGCCACCAGTATCTTGAAAACAGCCAGCCCTGTCACAGGTTTCTCATGGGCCCGAAGTTTAAGGCAAGCGGGATGAAATTCTGAGGTATTCCAGATGCATAAGGATCCATCGTTCCTGCCCCCAATCAGGAAGAGGCTGTCCAGCCATGCCAGGCTGCAGATAGCCACCCCACCAGCTTGGAAGTGAGTTGGGCCAATGCTGGCATCTACAAAAGAGCACAGAAGAACAATGAACATGGAAAACAACCTTGATGCTCTAGTAACCAACCCTCCAGGCCCAGAACCCTAACTGGGCCCTCACACTGCTCGTAAACCATAGGTTTTCCATAAACTTATGTCCCAAAAAACTGCCCACCTAAGTCTTTGATTGGAAAGAAATCCCGAATGGAATGACAAACCATTAGGACTGACAACATCAGATATAATCACAACAACTCAGCAATATTAATTATTTATTTAAGTATTTATTTAAAGTATTTTAGTACTGCTTCTAGCCCAAAAGGGCTCCCAAAGTGATGGGCAAATAAAAACTAATTAAAACAATATGCAGATAAAAATATTTTTCAAATATATTTAAATACTCTTTTAAAACTCCTAAAAGCAGTCTTAAATTATAAGTAAAATGTCTCTGGTTGGTTTCAGGTGTTAAAGTTTGGGAAACAATCTTTTGAGAGGCTTTGCTATTGCTACTCCCCTCCCAAATGAAATGGCTATTTACCCCAAGGGTATTTGTAGATCCAGACATCATCTGAATGGTGCCCTACTGCCAATTGACAGCCATCTAGACTGGGTACAACACATAGCGCTGGAGAAAGAGATGTTGATCCTAAAGTACCACAGAACTTTCCCAGGTGACCTGCCCAAAGCTGGACCTACAATCCAACAGACACACAATATTAATTAGATCAGGCCTAAAGAAAAAAGATCACAACAATACAAGAAAAAAAAGGTTCCATCTAAACATTTGGAAGAATTTTCTGATGGTAAGAGCTGTTCAACAGCACAACAGACTGCCTCAAAGGGAAGTTGGATCACCATTTCTCCGGAGTGCTTCAGTTATGTATTCCTGCATGGCAGTGAGTTGGACCAGGTGTTCCTTGTGGTCCCTTACAACTCCATGATTTTAAGGTCTAGTGGTGTGGAGGTACATCCTATCAAATTAAATCTAAATAATTTAATGGGATGTTTTAGATGAGCAAAAGGAAAAAAGCCACCAAAGCCAGAACAACTCATGTTCAGCAATAGATTAACCTAGTAATAAACTGGTGTTTTGAACAGTTTAATACTCTATAGCAACTGACAGTTTATGGCTGGATTTTTTTCACCCAAGTATGTCAAATTATCAACCTTGGGGTGAGATTAAGAGTAAAACCAAGATTTATCTTTTTTTTTAAATCTTTGTAAGCTGCCCCGATTGTAGTCGCAGAGGATACATTTATCATCACCATCATCATCATCATGATCATGATCATGATCATCATCTGACCCCTCCCCATCTCCCCAAGTCTGCTTATATTCCTGCCAACCTCCCACTATTTCTCAAGGTTATTTAACAAAATAGGAATTGCACCTTGCAGTCTTCTCCTGTGGTGAGAAGTTTTCCTCCTGAGAGGAACAGAGCAGTGGAAACAGATCCTGAGTGAGCCAAAAAGGTGCCCACGGTGACAGACTCCTGCCACGACCAGAGACGAACAGATCCAGCCAGGGACCCAACTGCCAAAATGTTCCCAGCAGAAGAGAAGGAAATGGATTGGATGGAGGCATCATGCCCTTTCATCTCCTGTAGAGGGGAGAGTTGAGTCAAGAAAATGGCACAATTCTATGGGTGGTACGAGACCTTTCAGCTGAAAGCTTATACTTTTTTATTAGCAAGAGCTGTATAGTGGTTACAACGGGGATGAGAATTTGATGGCCTTCTAGAGAATGCTGAACTGCTATTCCCAGGATTCCTCATCACTGGCTAAGATTGTTGAGAACTGCAGTTCATCAGAATGCGGAGACTCGTGCAACTCCCATCTCCAAGTTACGATTTTAAGAATTCTGGATTCCAGTTCCCTCACTAGCTGACCTAAAGTCAATCTACCTTTCTCAGCTTGAATTAACTCATAGGGCTGTTGTTGGGAGGAAAACATAGAGAAAGTCATGGGAGAGCTGCTCTGAGCTTACATGAGGAAAGATGGCATATAAATGTAACTATGCAAAAAAGATATGGTTTCATTGCTCTGGTCTCCACCAGCCTATGATTTTTTTGAGTCATTCCCTCACCGAGATCACACGCATGTCACTGGCATCCAAGATGGTGACGGTTTTGTCCCAGCCTCCTGTAGCCACAAGCTGACCCTTTGGGTGAAAAGTCACACAGTTCAAAGGACACAAAGAGTCCCGTTGGTGCGTCTGATGACTCTGAATAGTGTCCCAGAGCTGAAAAAAGAAAAGTTACATAAAAGTTAGTTCGTTGCTTATCTATTGTTTTAGGACTCTCCCCAAGGCATGGCTTTAAAAACAGTTTGCTTTCTGGAACTACATAATCCATTACACCATGAAGACGATATGATGGACTTTTTGGAACTACATATTCCATTCAACTATGCACACAATATGACTTCAACATCAGATCAGTCTTTTATGTAAGATCTACCTGCAGACATTGAGTACTTGCTCCATTTTTTGTAATTTTTGTTTGTCTAATAAAAGTTTTAATCTCAATATAAAATCTGAGTCTTCCCCTCACCCCATTATGACTAACATAGCAATCTTTGCTTTTTTAAATCCATTAAATGATGCGGCCAAAGTATGATAGCCTCAATTTAGTCACCATGGCTTCTAGAGAGAGTTCAGGTTTGCTTTGTTCTAGGATTGTGTTTTTAACAATCCATGGTAGCTGCAGAACTTCTGCAGCACCATATCTCAAATGAGTTTATTTTCTTCCTATCTACTTTTTTCACTGTCCAGCTTTCATAACCATACATAGAAATGGGGAATATGATGGCATGCACAATCATAACTTTAGTGATATATTTTTACTCTTCAGGGTTTCACCTAGTCTTTCATAGCTGTCCTTCGTAGACTAAGCACTTTATCACAGGGGAAATAGGGCAAAATCGGGGTTTAAACAGCTGATTATCCCATGCAAAACAGGATATCACATTTAAGATTTTCACACCACGTCACTATTAAAGAGGCAATAAACAGCAATAAATCATTCACGGGGAAATCCTGAAAATGATTTGTTGCTGTTTATTGCCTCTTTATTGTCTCTTTAATAGAGATGTGTCTGAAAATCTTAATTGTGATATTGTGTTTTGCATGGGATAATCAACTGTTTAAACCCCCATTTTTCCCCTTGTGATAAAGTCCTAAGTTTTCTTCTGAGACAAGGTATGGAAAATCTTTATTTCAGTGTCTTATCGTCTGCTTTAAAGTTAACTAAGGACGTTATCAGATGGGAGGAATTTGTCTCAATTTCGAATGGAGCCAATTCGCAATTATGTGAATTTGCTAGTTTAGTGGATTTATGTGAATTCTAATTGTGTTCGGACTGCATTCAGAATGACTTCCAATTGCCCGAAATTGCGTGAGATACTCTAATACACAATAACATAAAACCCATGATTGTGTTTGGAATGACTTCTCGTTGCCCGAAATTGCGTGAGATACACTAATACACAATAACATGAAACCCCATGATTGCGTTCAGATTGCCATTGGATTATACTTCCAGTTTCTGTCATCTGATAACATCCTAAATTATCTATGGTCATAATTTTTGTTTTCTTAATGTTCAACTGAAGATCTGCCTGCACACTTTGCAGTGTACACAGCCCCCAGTTTCCTAAACAATTTTCCCCTTGCACATTCTGATTGGCTGAAAATGACACTCATGTCTCTTAGGTTTGTTCCCAGGTCTCTCTCATGATAAAAGAAAAAGAAAACACACTGCTTTTCACAACTGCTTTTAAATCTGGATAACTATAAAGCAGAACATTGTGGTTACTCTTTGGACAACAGCTCCCACAATTCCCTGGCCAGAATAATCTATAGCTTTTCGAAGATCTGGATGTAGTCCTCTCAGTAGAGGAACTGAAACAAATTAGAAAGGAAGAGCTGAACAAGGCCAGTACCTTGAGATAGCCATCAAGTGACACAGTAGCTAGAAGTCTACGATCTGGACTAGTGCAGCAGTGTGTGACCTGGTTCTTGTGAGCATCCTTGCCTATCAGCCTAAAAACAAACAGAAAGAGAAACAGGAGATTTGAGTAGACATCCAGTTGGTGGCTCTTCCTGCAAGTAGCTTAGTGTCATAGCATTCAATCAGAAGCTGTAATGAAGACATCAGAAAAATTAATTGATAACCGCCATTTTGCGTTATGTACCATTTTTAGATTACATTTTGTGGCATAAACTCTTCCTGGTCTGTTATTTTGGTGAAATAATAGCTGGCATGTGAACTACTTGATCTGTGTCAGGGAAACCAAATCTGGTTTGGACCACAGGGACCTAGGTTCAATCTCCACTCAATTTAGCCTCTTCACTATGACCTGGCCAACCTTACCTCATAGCAGTGGTGGCTGTTAGCTTCCATTTCACAGGGACAGTGAATTCATTTTGACTTTCAAACTGAATTCTGAAGTGTGTTGATCCCACCATCAAACAGACTCAGCATCTTTGATATGTCCTTTTAGGTCTGGACAAAACCCTAGAATCGATTCGCCATCCCACTGAAATGGGAGCCAATGGTCACCACTGCTTCACAGGTTTATTTTGAGGATAATGTAGTAATGGTGGTGGGTGGAAGAACCATATATGTCACCCTGAATTCCTTAGAGTAAAAGTGGGTTGTAAATGTTAAACTACTTACTCCTACTACTGTATATACTCATGTATGAGACTAGAAATTTAGGTTAAAAAATTGACCCAAAAAACTCTGAGACAACTTATCCACAGGTCAATGTAAGTACTGTACGTTAACTTGTGTATGTGTATGTGTGTATGTATATGTAACTATCTTCTGGTGAACGAAAAAAGTTTGATCTGCTCTGGAAGCATTGACCTCCTTCTACACTCTCATCCATCTAGCCTTTAGTATGAACACAAATAGTTATGCCTGTAGGTTTTTTGGTATTGTATTCCTTTGCTTTATCCTTTACATTACATGCCCCTAACTTCTGCCCTTGACTTATCCATGGGTCAGATCAAAATCAATAATTTTGGCCTTAAAACCTGCCCTTGGCTTATACATGAGGTCAACATATAGCCGAGTATATACAGTATTTACTAGCAATCAAATAATCTATTCCTTTAGTTATAAGGAAAATATTAATCATATTCTATCCCACAGCTGGACTGCTAGTTTTCACCTGAGGCGAAAAGTCAACCATCTGTTTTGGCTTACATGAAGATTAGCAAGTGTTTCACTATCACTGCCCATGTTACTGAACTGACTCCAGCCTCTTCTTACCTGCATCCTTCCCTCAGGCTCCAAAGCTCCAAGCGTCCACTGAAGGCCCCAAGGCAAACAGTTGTCTCTGACACAAACACACAGGCTGAGACTCCATCACAGGTGCTCAGCAAAGACTTCAGTTCCTATTTGGAAGCGGGTGGGATGGAGACAGGGAGAAAGACGTATAAAGACATGTTCCTTGAGCTGGGGACCTTTGTATGTTACAGATACTCCATCAGCTTCAACCATCAGGTTTAAAGGTCAGGAATCCTGGAAGTTGTCCAAAATATCTGGAAAGCATCAGACCAGGGGCTGCTTTCATGAAATCAGATTCTGAAAACATCCATTAATTCTGCTTTCAAGAGTCACCATTTAAAGTTATTAGATACGGCGGAATTAGACAAACTGACATGTCTTACATGAAGCAAAATGCTGGGGAAGTATGTGAAGGAATGGGAACAGATATTGAAATATAGAAGTGATCAATGACATATATTGATAAAATGGATATATAGGTTTATTGATTAAATCTGATGTGCAGTTACATATATATTAGGATAAAAAGTATAAACCCTTTGGTTTTGTAGAATTAGAATATTTTCCCCCTCTCTTTTTGCACGTGCAAAGATTAAAAACAGTTTGATTAAGAAACAATGGAAAATTAACATGGAGTTCTTCTCGTCTAGGAAGTTAGGTATAAGAATACAGAAAGAAAAGTATGCACCTATCAATGATATTAATCATAGATCTTAGGATTAGACATAATAGACTTCCACAAGAACTTTTGTATAAGATATGTATAAGACTAAGTGTATGTTTTCTTTTTATGCATAGGTATGAATTTAATTTAAATCGGTTTGTTTGTATACTTTGTTTGTTTGTTTTTCTTTGTATTTTGTGTTTTATATTAAAAAAAGGAAAATTTAACAAAAAGAAAAAAAAAGTCACCATTTAAACTAGTGCAACCTGTGGTTCCATGTCTATAAGCCCCCGAAGCTTCGCATTAATCCTCCCCAAATTTTTAAAAATAATTTTTGGTACAATTTTCAGGTCAATTTTGCCACTAAATCATGCAAAAAGCCCTCCAAATTTACAAAACAAAACAAACAAACAAGCAAAAAATATCACCTACCCCACTCCCACAAGCACCACAGAAACCCCCAGATACATCTGTTTTTCTCTACAATCCCTCTCAAAATGGTGAAAATTTCCCTTTTGAGAGGGAACGCAAAAGAAAATGGAAGTATTTGGGTTTGCTGTATGGGTGTAGGTCCCATGGTGGAGAGGGGTCTGGGGTGCAAAATTGGCCTCTGGCAGCTGTTCTTCCCAAACTAGCCTTACCAGTTTATCACACTGGAGCTAATTTCAGCATTAAAGAGAGATTAAAGCACATTTAACACATCCCGCAAATAAAGCGAAAACGGTGAGTAATTGCACAAATGATTATCACATGCAATTGCCAAATAAAGTGATAACAGAAATGAATTCTCACTGAAATCCCAAAAGTAAAAATATGTGTGTTAATGCTTCTTTGTGATGTCGTGAATAATCATTTTGCATAATTACATGATTTTGGGGGGGATATTCACAGAACAAACTCCCGCTCTTCTTTGTGTGATAAAGTCCTTAGTTGATCTTTAGCTCCTAAGCATCACGGCTGATTCTGACAAGTTGGATAAGCCAAATTGTTTTACCTGTCCTGTTTCCACATTCAAGACGTGCACATTTCCCTCCGTGGTGCCCACAGCAGCCAGCTTTCCAGAGGGAGAAACTGAGATACAGGAAGGAGTGGCAGGAAGGGTAAGAGTGAGGCTATTAATGAGAAAAACAAAAAACAAAAATACAATCAACAGTGAGTTGTATAGGGAATGGAAGGACAACAAGTGGTACAATGCCGCTCTTACAGAATTACCTGTCAGTCTTTTGTGATTTTTCAGGCTTGTTAATCCATTTCAGGAATGGCCTTTTATTTCGACTGAGAGCAGTCTGGGCTTGAGAACAGAGGTCTGAGGAATCCGGTTCATTCGCTGCCTGCTGCAGAAGCAGGAAAGGATTCTGAGAAAGCAGCCCAATGTTTCTTTGCAGGAAGGCATGAAAGAGGTCAATGGTCTCGTCACGCTCGGAGCCAGCAGAGGTCTCTTGCAGAGGGCAAAGAACCAGGGTAAATGGAGACAAACATTTCTAATATTTAGACTCAAAATACCAGTTTTGTTACATAGCACAACTTTATATACTCCAGCCCAGAGCAGGATCAGTTCCAGTAATCTCCCTCATCTGAAATGCTTGGGACTGGAACTGTTTTACATTTCTAATTTTTTTCAGTTTTGCATATATATAATGATGTGTCTTGGAGACAGGACCCAAGTCTAAATATGGAATTCATTTATGTTTTGTATCCACCTTACACACATAGTCTGAATGTAATTTTATACACAATATTTTAATAATTTTGTACATGAGACAGATCTGTGTACACTGAACGATTAGAAAACAAAAGTGTCACTATCTCAGCCACCTATGTAGATAATTTCAGATTTTGGAATATTCTGGATTTTGGAATTCCGGAAAAGGGATACTCAACCTGTACTATCTCCATGCCAGCCACTAGAGGAGAGCAAAAACTCACCATAGAGTGCATAGGCTTCAGAGAGGCAATGGAGAAGACCCAGACGGACATGAGCACTTACAACCCTCAGGTCAGTCAGGAAAGAAGCTAGGATGTTGAAGAGGCCACTTTGGACCTGTTGGAAGAAGAGTCATCACTCAAAAAGGGTATTTGCAGAATAGCCTCAAGACTCAGACTTTCAACAGCATCCTTTTATGCACTAGCACCTTTCTCACTTACCAAGTGATAGGGAAGCGCTCTCAAAGACTCTGCCTCACAGTTCTGAAAGGACCAGGAACCATCTGGATCTGCTAGCTTCCACCAGTGAGCTATAAAGGAGACAAAGCATTGGGAGAGGCACTCCATTAACACCAACTACCGAAGCTATAGGATGTCCGATGAAACTACAGTGCTCCTTGGTGGAGCGAGAACCATGTCTCCTAAAGGTCTACCAAAAGAAAAAAAAGAAAGAAAGAAAGAAAGAAAGAAAGAAAGAAAAGGTTTTATCATTCACTAACTTAAGAACACAGCCAAAGAGAGAGAAAACTGGAGAATACTGCAGGACAGGATTCAACGGCAGACCAATAAAGAACACTGAATTGGTGGTTACCTGCCAAAAGCACATGAGCTGTGCGGTCCAGGCCTGGTTTTTTCAGGTAGCGCCGTTCTACTGCAGTCCTCAAGGGCGTATCATAGAGATGCAGACGAGAACCTGGGGACTCTGAGGGTGAACCACATGCCCCAAGCAGGCTGTGAAAGGAATGTGGAGAGGTTACTCTAGTTTCCCTTCTCTTCAAGGGAGAAATATTCAATCTTTGCTGTCAAGTGGTTCTCCATTTTGGAGGCCCCAAAACTGTTGGAATTCAACTCTCAGAATCCCTACCCAGCACAGCCAAAACTCTCAGAATCCCTACCCAGCACAGCCAAAGCTCAAAGATTGTGGGACTTGTAATTTCAAACCTGTGCAAAGCCAAAGGAGGAGAATCACTGATCTCAAATATATTTAGATACCAGTTTATATCAGAAACAACATCACATGTTAAAAAAAACACTTTTGTATTACATATGGTTTTATAGTAGTTGTATTCTGTTTTACCCTGTACTTGGGTCCCATACTGAGAGAAAGGCAAGATAAAAATCAAATAAAAAAGCATGCAAGCTTTTGTGGTCACAGTCCAAGAAGTATACTACAAAGATTAAAAAGGAAGAGGCAGCATAAAATTAATCCATTTATACAATTACATGCTGCATAACACATTGAAGTCTTTACTTTTCCTATTCCTAATCTGCATTGAGATATTAAAAAACAACCCTGGCCACCCTTTCAGAAATGAAGGAAGATTATGGTTCAAGACAATAAGAAAGAATATTTACAAAACAGTATTTCCAGAAAAAGCTGTTGCAAAGTACATGTATCCATGTACAAAGCTACAAGTGCTACCCATGCAGGAGGGCTGGGAAATTAAGCACCCTTCTTTGTACCAATAGCAATGGCAGCTTCATTTATATATTGCTTCATATTGCACTAAGCAGTCTCTAAGCGGTATACAACTGTAAGCTAATTGCAGCCATCAATTGACTGGTTAGTCATTTTAATGACCCTGGAAAGATGCAAGGCTGAGTCAACCCTGAGCCCTTGACTGGGACTGAACTCACAACTTTATGTTTGTGACTGCAGTACTGGTATTTAACCACTGCATCACCAGGGCTCCTAGCATCCCATATTTTAATGCAAGCATCCAACACCCCAAGGACAAAGTCACTCACCCTCTCAGGCTCCTCAAAAAGTCAAGAAAGGGGCCTACAGGATAGTTTCCGGATTGTCTTCCAGCCACCATGGCTTCTTCAAAGGTTACACCAACAACGCTCAGCTCTTTCCAAGTAGCAAGGATGCCATACAGATCTCGCTCTGTTAGCCCTGCAGGGACAGAACCACAATCCTCCTTCTAGGTAAAGAAACTCTGGATAGATACCTTCACTCCTAGATGCCTTGCAGCAGCTCAAGAGCCAATAGCTTCTGGTGCAGGGGAAAGGTAGCTGCATAATAATACATTTCAATGTCCCTCTTCTAATGCTCTTCTGTGCACAACTTACCATCCCTGCTGGCCCAGAGAGATACAAGGGCAACAGCAACCTGCTCTGCCCCATGGTCTTCCTCCAGGCACCCCAACAGATGCTGCAGCAAGAGAGGAAGAGAGACTGGCAGCCTCTGAATCCTCTCCGAAAGCTGGAAGAGAAGTGGGATGGAAAGCTACAGAAACTGAGAATGTCAGTATTGTAATAGAACTAGGTCTTAAGAGTCAAAACACAAGACCTCTTCCATTAGGAAAAAGAATGACATTTTCTCCCACAACTTTCAGACTTCCCTGTTCATTTGAGTTTAGCTGCAATCCAGACAGTAATGTGGAGAGAGAGAAGGGGAATTTTCCCAGCAGCAATATATTGTTGCTAGTGATCCCTGATTTCATACCAATTATTGTTGGGTGGCTTGTTCTGGAATAGGTAATGAAGACTCGTTAGCTTTCATTTTCAGCAAAGATGGATTTTTATGCAATTGCTTTTGGACTGCAGATATGGATCATCATGACTGCCTACATTTGGGGGGAAGGTTTCCTTAAGCATGGTTTTGAGGGGGCCCATGATGGGTATCTGCCCTTCAAAATTTAACATGAATTCTATGTTTTTTATCTGGAGACAGTCCAAAGCTTTAATGTCCTCACTACTCCTGCCTGTCCATTCATAATTCTCAGCTGCCAACTGACCTTCTCATACAGGGCAAAGAGCCGCAGGTCCTGGGTCAGCAGAGTCAAATACAAAGGTTGTCGGGAGCCACGTTTCAGGAGCACAAGCCGCATCTGTTGGGGAAGACGTGGGATTGTTTTATTAAGGAACAAAACAGGAACTAGACACATTTTAAAAATAGTTTATTTCTCTATTATCTACTACCTCACCATTTTTCAGGGTTTTATACCTAGCTCTCCCTCTTTTGGCCATCTAACAACCCAACTGGTTATGCCAAGTGTGAACACCAAATTTTCCTGGATTAGCCCACCCAAATTAGTCCTTTTCTTGCCCTAAATATTTCTTAGCAAGAATCAGGAAAGAACAAAAAAACCCTTTAGTTAGCTTTTTAGTTAATAAAAGCTCCTATTTCCATCATCCTAAGGCACTTCTTCTTCTTTTGCAGAATGATTCAGGACACATACAAAGTCCATGTACTGACAGATAGCAATCCAGATTGAAAGTGTCCATATAGATCCCCAACTGTGTGTGGCTCCCCTACTCCTCATGAAAAAAAGCCACTGCATAGCCATTTACCTGATTATTGAAAGCAGACTCCTCCAACTTTTTCCCATACAAGGCCAGGTCTTTGCGCACCACAGCAGCTCTGTCATGGGGGTCCAGAGGTCCCAGAGAGATGGAGACTGCACCCTTCCTTTGTTTGAGGGACCCAAGAAGAGTTGATTCCTCAGAGACGCTGAGAACAAGGATGACCCGCTGCATGGAGACACACAAACAGAGCAGATGTGAGAAAGAGGTAAGGAAGCTATGGATGCTCTCTGCATGTAGGTAGGTGAACAGGCATTACCATATATACCACCCACCTAAGGCACAAACTTAGGGGAGAGGGCTGATGCTTACTTGAGGCAACTGCTCAGGCAGCCAGTCAGAAACCAATTGTCCACTGGTTGCATGGATAAGGTCCGCACCATCTATCAAAATCACTAGAGACTGGCCTCGTTTCAGCAACTGAGCCACAGAGTGGAGGAGGTATTCAAACTGGCCGACCAGACCTCTGAAAAAAGAAACACCTAATTTTCAGAGACAAAGCCATATTCATCTGTGATAATCAATTTGAAAAGGGATGTTGCAGCACTTCACTCCATACATCTGAGGAAGTACAAGTTTATGCTACCAATTCTTTCACCCAGTTAGTCTCAAAGGTGCTACAAGCTTCTAATTTTTGTTAGGATTTTGCAAGAGTTTAGTTACGTAGCAACCTAGCAGAGCTTGAGACAGTTCCTTTTTTGGACTCTAATTCCCAGATATTGCCCAGCCCACATGAGAAATGTAATTTGAAAGAGTAATTTTTCCGATATCTGACTTGCTCAAGCATAGAGAGAAGCAGAACCTTCCAAGGACATTTTTGCTGCTTCAATACAACTCCTCAAAATTAAAGTCATGCCAACCTGTAGCTTCTGGCTGGGGCTGGGGGCTGTTCCAGATATCTCCTCAGTAAACCACACAGGCGGCCCAGCACAACATGGGCTTCAGCCTGATCAGGTCGGGCTCTTGTGAAGTGGGCCACAACATTGTAACTGGGAGTAAGCCCTTCTCCTTTGGGCAGGGTCTTCGTTCTCAGCTCCTGAGCAAGGGCGGCCTGAAGGAAAAGAAAATAGAAGGAAGAGGGAGAAAAAGAATTGGTCAATCCCTTTTGCTTGTGAATGGTGTCATTTTAGCTAAGTAACATTCCACAGTGAGAAAATTATTTTGCTACTAACATCTAGGAAAGTGTTCCCTTTTCAACTTTTGTGCCTATTCCAGTTCTAATATCCTTTGCTCACCAAGAAGACAGTCTTCCCTTGGCCTGGTTCACCATTCACAATGTAGAGCTTGCCCCCATGCAGCTGGGCAGTTGTTGTCTGAAGAAGCTTTGCACGGGCACAAAATCTCTTCTGCTGCAACTCCTGGAAAGATTCTTGCAAAACATTTTGATCCTCCTCCCCCTCTTCCAAGTCATCAGCAAGGGTTGCATCATCTCTCTAAGAAAGCACAGATGGGTATGAGACAGACAGTCGGTCAAAGCTTTCTAGAAAATATATGCATTTTCAAATTGTAGCACTTTTATTAAGATGGAATAAAACTTCACAAAATCTACCTCATTTTCTCATTGTGCCTCTAAAGAACCTCAGATTTTCATTAAAAAAAGAGAACAAATAAGCAGGTTTCGAGGTCTTATAGTTGAAAGTCTACTGTAGGAGGACAGAACAAACAATGCTTAACAAACTCAAAAGCCAGAATGGTTGCTGGAAAAGATTCCAGAAGTTGTACACAGGGCTTTTCATCACAGCTTTATATAGCTTGAAAAATTAACTTACTGGGACTATAGTTTCCAGAATTATCTAGAATTAAAAAGAGCATCATATATATCATATCATTATCATGAGCAGCAGTGGAAGGATTTGGAAATTTTAGCCCCAAAGGGTAACTTTTCAAGCTCTAGTGCTTTCTCTTCCTGAGTCCAGAACCTGTGTTATACAACTTTAGTTAATTTACATTTTATAAAACCTCACAGTACAGAGCTGGGTTTGTGTAGTGGTTTGGGTCTTGGTCTAAGACTCTGGAGACCAGATATTCAAATTCTCTCTCAGGCATGAAAACCCTGACCTTGGGCAAGTCACACTCTCTCAAACTTAGAGGAAGGCAATGACAACTCCCCTAACAAATATTCCCAAGAAAACCCCAGGCAAAAACATTTTTTGTAAGTACTTGCCAAGTAACGTGGAAAAGTTTATGCCCCATAGCACTTTCAGAGCCTAGTCGTCAAAAATGTAGAGATGTCGGGAAAGGGACCAGTGGGCATGACGACTATGAGAGTGCAGCCCCTTCTCTTCTACTTTGCATATTCAGCAGACATCAGGAGGACATTTGTGAACTCTTCCACAATAGTTCTACCTCCTGCTCCTGCAAGACTCTAATTACTCTAATTATTAATTCTTCTAATTACCTGTATAAACTGCTGCCAGAGGCATTCCCAAACATCCTGCAAGACCTTGGTTCCAAATTCCTCCAGGCCCTTGACAAAAGGCCGGCCTTGGGCTACTCCACCCCATTGGCACACGTACCTGTAAAAAGGGAAACACCATAAAGGAGATATTGCTGGGGAGTCAAGCGATCCCACCGCACCCACCATCAGCTCTTCACATTACCTGCTGAGGGAAGCCAGGCCTTCATGCTTCTCAAGTCGGTCCTTTAGGTCTGCCACCCGGCTCTTAGCTGTCTCTGACTCAGCCAAAAAATCTACTTTCCATGCTTCTGGCACAGAGCTGGCAAAAGAGACCAAGAAAAAGAGATGGGGAGGCGAGGAGGAGGCAGTTGATTGAAAAGACAAGTCCAACTCTGCATCACCAGAAACCTACATTCTATGTACAGTACTTTGCTTTCAAGGATTTCGATCCTCACAGCATGGAGGCGATGAGTTTGGTTGTAAATCAAAACAGGGGGACCAGGAATTTGAAGGCAAGCTGTAAGTAGCCCATCTTGCCTACAAAGCATAGACTTGTCTTTCCACCAAGACAACCAACTTGGCAGCCATTTTGTTATGAGCTTAAGGTTTTCTTTCATGAAAAGACCATCTATAAATCAGCAGTTCTGAAATCCCATTGTCATACAAGTGTAGCAACTTAAGACTGAATACAAGATTCAGCATCTTAATCATTTCAGTCTTTTGAAAGAGTTTCTGGCCCTTAAGGCACCAAAGACAAGCTTCCAAGGATGAATTATGCTTAGCAAAACATCCAGTGAGAAACAGCTGCATTAAGAAAAAATACTGGCAGAATTATTTCTTGGAAACAAAACAGTCTGCACCACAGATTCTACTATCTTCAGAACACAAATCGCAATACTATGGATAGGACAGAGATTCAGCACCATGAACAGCTCCTTGCATTGACATTTATTGGCAGATATACATATTTTTATAATAATAAGTAAACTGACTGGCCAAATTGCAAGCCCCAACTCCAAAATTGCTCTGCTTTCCACTTTTGATCATGAATACAACAAGCTGAACGACAAAGACTTCATTATCTTTTATGCACAGGTGCCTACTTTAAAAAAAGCATTAAACTGGAAGAACTGGATGGACCCATCAATAAATAACTGTATAGCAAGGATCTGGCACATTATATTTATGGAGAAACTTATATCTACTATGAGATGTTGGGACAGTGAAGGAAGCTGATGGTTAGAGAATAAACTCATTTGAAAGGTGTTGCTGGAGGAGAGTTCTGCAGATATCTTAGATTGCCAAAAAGACAATTAAATAGATCTTAGAGCTTATCAAGCCTCTCCCGTAGGAGCCAAGATGACAAAACTGAGACTTTTGTCCTTTGGATACATCATGAGAAGACTGGACTCACTATCAAAAACAATGATGCTTGGCAAGGTAGAAGGCAGTAGGAAAAGACAAAGATTACAGGTGGATAGACTCAATCAAGGAAGCCCCGACTCTGAGTCTGCAGCACCTGTGCAGGGCTGTTGATCACAGAGTGACTGGGGCTGCATTGCATCGCACTGCCATGGCTTAATGCTATGGAATGCTGGAAATTGTAGTTTTGTCAGACATTTAGCCTTTTCTGTAAGAGAGCTCTAGTGTCCCACCAAATTACAATTTCCAGAATTCCATACTATTGAGCCATGGCAGTTAAAGTGGTGTCAACCTGGATTATTACTGCAATGTGGATGCAGCCTTGGAGATCTCTCAATCATAGTGATTGCCATAAATGGTAGTTGACTTGACAGCAATGAACAACAAAAAAATATTTTCAACTACATGCATTAGGACAAGTGAATCACATTAAAAGATCAGAACTATACTCTAGTGTATGAAGATTTTCACACCGGCACTTACCGTGGATTAAGCACCAGTAAAGTGCTGGTAAAATGTCCCTGAAATGTGAGGGTGTGAAAGCGGGTCGCACTTCTGAAACGTCAGTGAAGCTTCACCTCACCTCTACCATCCTTGAATTGTTCGCGAATTAGCCATTTCCTATTAATGCAAAATTCCTGTTAATAGATTGCTGATCCATGAACGATTCAAGGATGGTAGAGGCAAGGGAACGCTTCACTGACATTCCTGAAGCATGACCGGCTTTTACACCCTTGTGCTTCAGGGACATTATACTGGTGCTTAACCCATGGTAAGCACTGGTGTGAAAATCTTCTGTGATTTCAAAAATAAAATGCATTACCCAAGGAAGTCTGGCTCTCGCATGTAGAAGAATGCCCTGGATCCTGCAGTGGGATCTTTACCACCAGTCAGAAATTGGAGAGCCTCCAACTCAGTGATGGAGCGGCCTGCTGGATAGGATTTCACCTGCAAAGGCAACACTCAAACTCTGTTTACTTCAATATGCCTTTAAAAGTATACAAATCTGCTATTGTCAGAGGTTTTTAGTCAGGTTTGAGCTTGTTTTATCACTGATTACACACATAGTCCTTGATTTTCCTTTGGTCCTCTTTCACAGTTTTCAAAAACATAAGCCTTTTTGGTCAGGAAATTTCTACTTTTTTCTTTACTTATGCTACTCTGCATGATGTTTTGTCCACTTCCACTCTTGACACTTCCTCCAATAGGAGATGCATTGCAAATACATGTTTACTTTCCATGGTGACAAGAGGACATCTCCTTTCAGGTACTGGTACAGAATGTCCCTTATGGACACAGAACTCCCGATGGTAGCCATTTTGCATGGAAACAAAATGTGACCATTTAACATCCTAAATGCCCCCATGTCCTACCAGAAATACTCCTAAATGCCACCAAGTACTACCAGAAATACCCACAAATGCTCACTCACCCATTCGTATTGGGGTTCGTCTGGTAAGGAATACTGCCTAGGGATGTGACCATACCGTTCACCAAGAAGGCCAATGAAAAGCTGACTCTGAGAGACTTCAGACAAGCAAAGTTCCAGCTGCCTAGAGAGAGGAAGAGGGCAAGACAAGAATAAGAGACTATGACACAGTGTCCTGCATTCTGCTTAGCCTCTATTTTCACCTCCTTCTTAGAAGTATATACCAAAGGCATAAGTACATGGGCTTGTGGGGAAAGGGGACTTTGCCTAATGGTAGAGTTGGCCTTGCTGTTTTAACATTGCCTTGAGGTCAGGGGTTGGAAAGATACAGCTTTCCAGCTGTTGTTGAGCTGCACATCCTATTGTTCTTAACACTGGATGTGCTGACCAGAGTGGCTGAAAGTTGAAGTTCAATAACATCTGGAGGGCCACGTAATTCTCAACTCTGTTCTAAGTACATAGCCACCACCTCAACACTGATCTTATTTGTTCTGACACCTCTTCAGAACAAAAGACACCAAACTAGTTCAAAAATTACTAGTGTAAGGTCAGGATTTCATAGGATGTTAGAGGATCCCATCTTGTGGATATAGTTGACAATTTCATACACAGGAACAATTTCTTTATACCTTACAGTACCAGTTATCTTCCCCGTTGGAGTGGACAATCAGTGTGATCTTCAGGATCTTGTGGGGCTCCTATCAACCCTATCCAGCATGACCAACGAGAGGGATGGTGGAAGCTTTAATCCAAGAAGATGGGGAATGCCAAGTTTTCCAATACCGGCTTAAACAGAGATCCTCTTTTACACCGGTGGAGCATAATGTTCCATCAGTGTACTTATATGGAGATCAGGGAATGCAACAGGTCCCAGGTGAACATGGAGGGAACAGGGAGCTTACCCAGAATATCCACAGGCCAATTTGCATCATTTGGGATAAGTATAGACCACTGAGCAGACCAAGAAAATCCACTACACAAAGGGGTATTGAATATCTCCTTGTATAATATCGTTAAGGAGTTTATCACATGGGGAGGAATTTCTCCCAATTTCGAATGGAGCCAATTCGAATTCATGTAAATTCGCTAGTTTAGCAAATTTACATGAGTTCTAGTTGCATTCGGAATGCGTTCAGACTGACTTCCCATTCCCCGAAAATGACCCCCCCATTGCCCAAAATTGCATGAGATAAGTTATTACGCAATTACGTGAAACCCTATGATTGCGTTCAGAATGACTTCCCATTACCCGAAATTGCATGAGATAAGTTATCACGCAATGACGTGAAACTCCATGATTGTGTCCAGAATGACTTCCCATTGCCCGAAATTGCGTGAGATAAGTTATCACGCAATAATGTGAAACCCCATGATTGTGTTCGGATTGCCTTTGCAGTATACCCCCAAATTCCCTCGTGTGATAAACTCGTAAGTGTATTTTATGTTTACATAATCCCGTCATATGAACAAAAGTCACCAAGAAGACTCTGATCTAAAATTGTAAACCCTATATATATATATATATATATACACACACACACACACATATGTCTTGTAAATAAAGGAGTTCCATAATGCATCTCACTCCGAACACACACACAAAGTATGTCTTCTCGCTGTTCTTCAGCACTCCTCGTTACTGAATTCCTGACCCATACAGCCACTGTGTCCCATACAGCCTCATACCTGTTTCGCTGGCTCTCGTGTTCAGTGATCCCCCAGCGCAGGTCAATATCTTCCACTGCCAGGCAGAACTGGGCTGCTCGTGCTCGTAGCTCAGGGAAGACAGAGCGGATCAGTAGGTCACGTTCACCATGCATGTCCCGAAAGGTGGAGGAGACAAAAACTCTCACCGAGCGCCACCTGAAGGAAAAAAAAGGAGTCAAAACTCAACCCCCTTTTTCAGATCAAGCCCACCCAGTTCCCCTTTCCTTCATGATCACCTGGTCTTGGGGGCAGGTATTAAGGGTACAACTCCTGTTTCCTTCTTAGTCACCACGATGCCACGCTGCTTGGGTAGGCCATGGATCTCATCAACCTTCCCAACATGCTCTAGAAGTCGAGAGTCACCACACTCCGCCATGAATCTGCCAAAGATTAAAAAAATAAATAAATAAGTGTATACCTGCACCTCCTATCAATGCACACATACCACCCTTCACAACTACTTTGCTGGCTCCATTTCAACTGTGCCACACTTCTTCTCCAAGACCTAGTAGGCACCAGCTATCAAAGCTCATGAAAAAAAAAACTCTTCTGGAATCCAAAGCTGACTGTGACACTCTCCTTCAACTGAAAGCAAGTATACATTGTGATAGAACAAGGAGGTTATCCATATTTATTTCCACCCAATTAAACATGCCTGAGACTCACCTGAGAACCTGTTCACTGAATCCACCCATCACCACTTCATTTCGGCAACCAAATTTCCTTAATCCCCTGAAACAGAAATATGGGGAAGAGGGGATGGAAAGAGCACCCA
Source organism: Urosaurus nigricauda (assembly GCA_034509955.1). Lineage (NCBI taxonomy): Eukaryota > Metazoa > Chordata > Lepidosauria > Squamata > Phrynosomatidae > Urosaurus > Urosaurus nigricauda. The sequence continues at coordinate 8,553,312 of JAOEGL010000006.1, forward strand.
TTAAGTTATAGGATGCTCTTTTAAAATATGCAAACCTAGGCTAAGTTTCTAAACAAAAGTGCACAAGGAATCCAGATAATGGTGTCCAGACCCTGAACTGACACTCACATTATGCAGAGTGAAAAGCAGATTTTGGGAGATGGCAGCAAGATGATGGAGTTTATCAGATGACAGAAATTGGAAGCATAATCTAATAGCAATCCGAACGCAATCATGGGGTTTCACGTTATTGCATATTAAAGTATCTCATTCAATTTCGGGCAAAAGGGAAGTCATTCTGAACGCAATCATGGGTTTTACATTATTGCATATTAAAGCATCTCATGCAATTTTGGGCAATGGGCAGTCATTTTCGGGTAATGGGAGGTCATTCTGAATGCATTCCAAATGCAATTGGAATTCATGTAAATTCGCTAAACTAGCGAATTCACGTGAATTCGAATTGGCTCCAATTGGCTCCATTCAAAATAAAGAGAAATTCCTCCCATCTGATAAACTCCTATGAGAAAAACAGCTGTATGTCACTCAGGCTGATCAGCACTCCCTAAAGCAGAGGTTCCCAAACTTTGGTCTTCCAGATGTTTTGTATATTTGAAACCACAGCTAGCTTTCCCAACAGTTAGGATTTTAGGAAGCTGAAGTCCAAAATATCTGGAGAACCAAAGTTTGGGAATCCCTGACCCACTCTTTTCAGCTGCAGTGGAAGATGTGGTCCTATAGCCCGTGCAGACTTGAGCCAGTGTGGTATAGTGATCTGACTGATGGACTATGATGCTGGAGACCAGGATTTGGATCCTGTGTTGGCCATGTAAACCCACTGGGTGTCCCTGGGCAAGTCACACCCTCTCAGCCTCAGAGGATGGCAATCGCAAATCCCTCTAAAAAACTTGACAAGAAACCCCTGTGACAGGTTTGCCTTAGTGTAGCCATAAGTCAGAAATGACTTGAAAGCACCTTAACAACAACAACTACTTGGCTTCTATGCATACAATGGGAGTGAGAGAGGAATGAATGGCATCTTGTTCTGTGACTTGGTTGATCCAGCTAGATTGCTTTCTACTCACACTGCTTGGGCGCAGACATTCACAAAGAGGCAACCTGGAGACACTCGGTCACGATAGAGCCAGAGACATGAGTCTCGAAGACTCTCGGGTTGATTGCTAAGCAAGAGGATTGTGTCTACCTGGAATGGAAAGAATAAATCAAGAGGGTTCACGAACTTGCAAGAACTTTGAAAATTCTGCCAGAAAACCAGTCATTGCCTGAAACACATGCTAAAAAAAGTATCTGAGAATAGAGATCATGTTATTCCACCAAGGTCTTCCCCATTAACTGGCACCATTCCACCCCTATTAACCTGCAATCAAAGTGTTGACCAGCTTAGTCAAGAATGGGAATGTTATTTTTTAGATTACAGTTCTCTAAAGATCTGATGAGTTGTAGTCCAAAAAAAGTAACATTTCCAAGTTTGGGATCTAGATCAGTAAGGGGTTAAGTGCAGCTGTGCAGGCTGGTGGGAATTGTTGAACTGCAATTCCCGTCAGCTTTAACCAACATAGCCTATGGAAAGAGTGGGGATTGTGGGCCCAGAGGCTGCAGCCAGCACTACAGAGGGAGGAGGTCCACTGCATCCTTTAAGACCCTCATCCTACTGAGGTCCCCAGATATCCCCCCTGCAAATAATTTGGCTGGAAAAAGGTGTATTTAGGGAAAAAGCACTTAAGATTCAATAAACCTCCAATCTTTTAATTGCTAGGGTTACTGCCCAACTAAACAAATCTTAGATGGCTAATCACATGACTATAAACTATTTGATTTATAAAGATTCCCCTTGTTAGGTGGTCATCCTAACAATGTAGCAATGGTTAATTCACGCAGACCTCCTGAAGACTCACATGCTGTCGTTGGATGAGGAGGTCCATGACAATGTCACTGGCTGTGCGTGTCCTCTCATCGGAGCAACGTATCTCCTAAAAGTAAAAGAAAACAGAGAGGTAGCCCACAAACACATACTCAACGTCCTGAAGAAATGGTTTATTGATTCAATATATGAAACCTCTCTAGATTTTAGAGCTTAGTTGTGGCGTCCCTCAAGGCGCTATCCTGTCCCCGACACTGTTTAACATCTACATGAAGCCGCTGGGTGAGATCATTCGGAGGCATGGAGCTCAGTGTCTTCAGTATGCTGATGACACTCAGATCTACCTCTCCATGACAAGATCATCGGCCCAGACTTCAGATGGCGTCTCTCCTCTCAATGACTATCTTGCGGGAGTAATGGATTGGATGAGGGAAAACAGGTTCAAGCTCAATCCGGACAAAACGGAGGTACTAACTGTCACAGGACCGAAGCCAGGATTGGGAATACACCTCCCGGTCCTAGATGGGGTCACACTCTCCTTGAAGGACCCTGTTCGCAGTCTGGGGGTACTTCTCGATTAGTCGCTTCACATGACTAGTCAGGTGAATGCGGCGGTCAAGAGTGCCTGTTATCAGCTTCGGCTGATCCGCCAGCTGCGCCCTTTCCTGGAGCCAAAGGACCTGGAGTCAGTGGTACACGCTTTGATAACCTTACGATTGGACTTCTGTAATGCGCTCTACATTGGGGTTACCCTTGTGCCTAACTCAGAAACTTCAATTAGTTCAGAATATGGCAGCCAGGCTTGTCACGGAAACATCAAGGAGAGAGCACATAACACCTGTGCTTAAATCTCTCCACTGGCTGCCGATTAGTTTCTGAGCGCAGTACAAGGTGCTGGTTTTAACTTTTAAAGCCCTACATGGCTTGGGTCCATCTTATCTGAGGGACCGCCTCCTCCCATACGAACCCCCCTGCACACTCCGGTCTTCTCGGAGGAACCTGTTGCAGCCTATGAAGACTAGGCTGATGCAGACCTCCCAGAGGGCCTTTTCGGCTGTCGCTCCCAGGCTACGGAATGACCTGCCAGACGAGATGCGTCTTATTACATCTTCTGATTGCTTTCAAAAAGCCTTGAAGACGCATCTCTTCCAGCAGGCCTTCCCAGAAAGTCCTTAGCCTCCCGGTTCTGTTTGGGTTAAGCACTCCCATTAACACTTCAACATCTTGACCCTGATGTCTATGCAATGGGTTGCTGTTTTAAATTGTAATTTTTATTATGTTGTTTTAATTGATGTTAGTTTAAATCAATTTTAAGGGGTGGGTGGTTGGGTATGGGTCATATATATTTTATCTTCTATTTTTTAATTGATGTAACCCGCTCCGATTGGATACAGAGGAGCAGGCTATAAATAAAACATTATTATTATTATTATTATTATTATTATTATTTAAAACTGTTTGGCTGAGCAAAAAAACTGAGGTTTCGGCTATATTGGACAGTACTGCATCTCTTGAGAAAGCAATCATCTATTTCATCTAAATGTTGACTAAATAATACAGAAGTTGCTTCCCTCTGCCAAGTGAAAAGGGTGTATTTAGTGGCTACTCCTTTTTGATCAGACGTATTACAACGTATTAAAAATGTTTTGGACAAATCTTTGATGCTTGTATACATGTATGGTTTTTTAAGTCAGGAAGGGGAACAGTATGCCTCCACGGTTATTTTTGTGTCCCTCTGGGGCAAAAGCATCATGAGGTGGGTGCAGGGAGTGTGGACTGCACTGGGGGACACCTAAAGGAGGGTGTGCACCCAATGGAGTGGTACAACTGATGGGACTGGCACATCTACTTGGCAAGCAAGAAAGGAACCATGAAATTGCAGAACTGGAAGGGCCTCAAGGGTCATATAGTCCAGCCGCCTGCCATGCAGGGATCCACGACTAAATCACTCCTGAGAGATGGCGACCCAATCTCTGTCTAAGGACCAAAGAAGGACAGTCCACCACCCTCCAAGGCAATCTATTTCACTGTCACATAGCCCTTAAAGTTAAGATGTTTTTCCTAATGTTTGGGTGGAATCGCTTTTCTTCCTTCTATATGAAGGGACGGATCAATAATCAATTTCCTCATCATTTTCCTTTCTTAAATTTGAGAGAGGGATTATACCCTGGTGGCGCAGTGGTTAAATGCTGGTAGTGCAGCCACAAGGTTGTGAGTTTGATTCCAGGGTTCCAAGGTTGACTCAACATTCCACCTTTTTGTAAGTCAGTAAAACAAGTATGCAGCTGGTTGGGAGTAACTGGCTTATTGATTGTAAACCTGAGTTCACTGATGTAGAAATGTAAATGCTATTGCTATTGCTCTAACTTTATCCACTCTCACCCCAAAAACCCTGAGAGGATTAAAACTACCACATCCTCAGCCTGGGAAGAGGAACCCCACACAGTCCCTCAATTTCACATCTTACCAGACATTTTAGGATTTGCACGTCCTTCAGCACAGAGCCTGTCATGGCAACAGGTTTCAAGATTTTGGACTGGTCACAGAAAAGGAGCTGGGCCTCTTCGGCAGCTGAGTACACCATGGAGCCAACTAACATGGCCACCTCCAGTTTCTGGAGAGAAATAATTAATTTAAAGAGAGACATAAGGCTTTAGTCCCTTTGAGGTCCATTCTTGCAGCTAGACAATTTGCACAAAGGATCTGACTGGGTATAAAAGCAGTTTCTGATTTAGGTGACAAAGCAAGGTTGGTTGGTTAGTAGGAGAGGCGATGGTAAGTAGACCGAGAGAGTCAGCAAGGTGTAGTGATTTGAGCATTGGACTACGGCTCTGGAAACCCATCCCCACTCAGCCAAGGAAAGCCTGAATGACCTTGGGCAACTCACACCCTCTCAGCCTCAGAGAGAGGCAAAGACAAACCTCCTTTGAACAAATATTGCCAGGAAACCCCTGTTATATGTTCACTTAGGGTTGCCATGTGTCAGAAATAACTCAAAGGCACACAACAACAGCATTCAAATCACTTGTCAACTTCCTGAACAAGCAATACTCGAATATTCATCTGAACTATAGCCTGCCATTTGCAATACCTGGCATTTTTTGTCAGTCATCAGGTACTAACCAGGCCTGTCCCTGCTTAGCTTCCAAAATCAGGCAGAATCTGGTGCCTTCTGGATAAACCTTAACTATAATGCAGCTGATGATGGATACATGAACTTCACAGGAGCTGAGTTTCATCTTTAACAACTAAAGAAGGAAAAAGCTGAAACCTTTTACTCATGTTATACCGTAGCCCCTCTCAATTTGCAGGGGATCCATTGTGGACTCCCCCCTATGAAAATGAAGACTCACATATATTTGAGTTCTACTGAAAATAATGGCGCACGCACCTGAGATGCATGTGTGGGGCCATGTGTGGGTGCGCACTACTATTTGTCCCTCCTCACTTGTCCCTCCTGCGAAGAGTGAGACTGTAGACTCCAAGTCCGCAAAAAGGAGGGACAACTGTATTTTTTAGTTCTGTTTGTTAATTGCATACACACACACACGTGGCACAAATGATATTGGTTTGTTTAATATCTCCCTCTCTCTCTCATATACACATAAACACACACACACTATAAAATATAATATTTTATATATAATATAAAATATAAAATAATATAAAATAAAAGGGGAGAGATTTACAAACCGTCGGGGGTTCGGTGCTCCAGCACTCCTTGGCACCACCTGGGCAACAGAGTTCCCGGGTTCTCATGTATGTGCTGTTCATGTCCTGGGCACATGAAATCAAGATAAGGGTGCGGCCAGGAATTGGGGGCAAGTTATATCGGACAGAAATGTGGATTGCAGTCTCTAGAGCCTGGTGGTAACGCTCTAAGATGTCTTGGCTGAAATACACACATCTGTGATGAAAGAAACATGGGGGGGTATGACCACCAATTAATAATAATAATAATAATAATAATACATTATTTTTCCCCACCTCTCCTCGAGGTGGAGTACAGCATGTTAAAACACAAAACACAATTAAAAATACACATGCACAGTTAAAATGCAATACAGTAAAATTATTTAAAAGCATTCATAAGAGAACACATACAATTAAAAAGTAGTGATTTAAAATTGACTGGGTAGGCTGCCAGAAGAGACATGTCTTTAATGCTGTTTTAAAAGCAGTCAGCGTTTTCAGCTGTCATATCTCCCCTGGCAGATCATTCCATGGTTTGGGAGCAGCAGATGAAAAGGCCCTCTGTGTTTATGGTTGTTAGTGACTGGGCTAGCCTTCCCTTTTCTGCTCAGTTCAGTGTGGAGGAAAAGCTAGGATGAGAATACAGGAAGAGGGACTAGACTGAATTCTGATCTTCTGGTGCATGCACTGCTGTCCTCAGACCCCTATGCTGCTTATAGGTTTACAGAGGCCACGACTGTGCCATCCTCACCTGGCCTTGCGTAGTTTCTTCTTCTTGAACCTCACCAAGCGGGCAATCATTGGGATCTGCATGCATTTACGCACATCATCTCTACTCCAAGAGCTAACGGGTTTCCCTGGTAAACGTAGGCCAAATTGATTCAGGATCTGTTGGATGATCTTACCCACTGTCGGTAAGGGTGTATCTACAGTCAGAGGAGGGAAACAAATGTTCAGTCCAGCCAAAAGTCGCCTTCCCACCTCAAACCACCCAACAGTGGGCCCATGGTATCCACTGGGGTTTGATTCCAGCACTGCCTGTGGATAACAAAATCCGTGGATGCTCAGGTCCCATTAAATAAAATCAAAAATATGGCAAAATGCCCCTGATGCCCTCTAGAGGGCTTTTGGGGCAAAAACTGATGAGGGATAACATACAGCTTATGCGTTGCACTTGTCAACCTCCCTTTATTTCCTATCTATCCATTCTCATAATCTTATTTCCAATTTCTCAATATCTTTCTCTTTCCTTCTCCCATGGCCATCACAAAAAAAGTGGAAAAACAGTAAGTAAGCATATCACTAAATGAGGGGATATTTCCCCTTCCTTCTGGGGCTCCATGCTTGTGTGTGTACAGACAATACATCCAATTTTTAAAATTCTTCCTGACCACCAACTACTTTGGCAGCCTGCTGTTGAGGAACAAGCCAGACCTTTTCAAACTGTAAAGGTATGTTCTATGTGCATGGTGTTTAGTTTAAGAACCACAACACTGTTAGGCCTGGGTTTAAAATGTACAGATGTGCACAAAAGGTAAAACCAGGAATTATGGAAGCAGACTCAAGGTCACTATGTGCTTGCTTGCACGTAGGTGTAATGTAAACAACAAGAGTCTTCCTGTCTGAGGGGACAGAACTGCAGGAGACACAAGGAAGAAGAATCATCAGAAGAGGCTAGGTTTGTGGCCAGATGACACAGGTCTATAAATAGCCTGCACACCATGCTGTGGATTGTTGAGTAATTGTCGGAGTAGTGGATGGTTGGTTGGAGAGATCTGTCGGACGAGAATGTATATATTTGTAAATACAGCAACTTAAGAATAAAACCTCTGAGGAGAGAGTTTTGGCTCCAGTCTGTTTCATCAACTGGGAGGAGGATTCCTGATAAAGCCGAAGCTCCAGGGTTGCCGGTAATTCCGAAGGCAACGGAGATTGCTTGAACTGTGCACTTCTGCTTGTTTACATCAACAAGGGTTATGGGCCCAGTTGTTATGTACTCAGGCATCTCTGTTTGTTGCTGTGATGTACCGGAAGGCTGCGTGGTAAGATTTTTGGACTGTTGTCTGTGTTATCACAATCGACAGTAGAAGTTGGGAAAACTGCCAGGACTCTGTCTTTACACTGCTTAATGATGGAGGCAGCTAAATTTCCCAAACTAGATGAAACTAATTATGCAGGCAGATTGCTTGAACTGTGCACTTCTGCTTGTTTACATCAACACTGTCTTTCTTTTAAAATACAGGCATTAGTGGTACTATCCAATATGGTGGGCCTATAAGACATCAGCTGCCAGTTCCAGGGGTTTCCAGGACAGAAAGACACAACTGTAGTCAATGAGAACAAATATGGTACTGGCAGTGTGGTTTTCCCCATGAGAAAAACCACGCTGCCAGTCCCCCATCTCAAATAGCTTAAGACAGTGGCTCCCAAACTTTGATCCTCAAGTTTTTTGGACTTCAGCTCCCAGAATCCCTAAACAGCAGTCAAACTGGTTGGGACTTCTGGAAGCTGAAGCCTAAAAGACCTGGACAACCAAAGTTTAGTAACTGCTGGTTTAACAAGCAAAGGTACTACTAACATTACTACACTCAAACACATTTTTTTAAAATAATGCAACACAAGAACACCAAAAATCAAACAAGAAATCTGACTATGTAGGGTTCACCTTTCTCTCTGAGGTCTTTCTCCATCCCCCAAAGGACCTTGGAGGCTGCAAGGAAGCGAAATGGGAGCTGTTTGCTGCGGATCACAGATTCCTGGCAAGGACAAAGAAGAAGAAAAGCAACATAAAAGCAGATGACAACATGAAATTAGCTAGATGTTCATCATTGTAGCATGATAAAAATGCAAGTATGAAGGCAGAGGAAAAACTATGGTATATAAAGAAGCTGTCAGGAGGGTGTGAAGAAGAAGGTAACAAAGAGAAATATGTGCTGTATTGCCCATCCTTCAGATATATCATGGGTTCTGTTTGTTAGTCCAGAGATGTAGCCATGGGAGAAGGCAAAAGAAGGGTGTTATCTCCATTAAAATTTCCTTCAGTCCCCAAATTTCTTGCATTGTAGTAAGTTAAAATTTCAGTTGGGCATTTAGAAATAGAAGTTTAGGCATCTAAAGAAAGGGGGTGGACCAAGTGCTGAAGAGTTCTAGGAGTGAAAGATTTTCAACATCTTATTTTGTGCAATACTAAAAATCTGAGGACTGAAGGTAAATTTGATTTGGGGGACAGCATTCTTATTGGGGGTAACCCTCATTTCTGCACAAAAAGCTATACGGGTTTCTGTATGCAGAATAAGTCCTAAACTGCAAAGAGTCTTGTTGCATTGAATTTTCCTCACCCTTTTCATCTGCTGTTAGGTTTTGTAAAAAACTTTCCATCCCTTCTGCAAACTATACCAACTGCAAATCTATGCAATGGTTAGAAACATTTGCCACCTAGTAGATTGAAACTGGTACTACAGCCTTGATACACATTAAAATTACTAGTATGTTTCAAAGTCAAATCACCTCAGAATTTGCCAAGCATATCCTTTAAATCTCTTTAGTGTATTGTGGTTCTGGGGTCTCTGGCCAAAAACAGACGGCCCTAAAGGGGTGGTGTCATGCTGCCCCTTTGTGCACCAGAGCAAGGCTACAGCAGCTGCATGCGTGCCTGATCTGGACTTTTGCTTGTGCAAAAAGGAGTGGCAAAAGCCGCTCATTTTTCACTGGGAAAAGGTTGCCTCTTTCACCGCTGCTGCAGCTCTTCTCCACTCCTGCAGCATGTGGTGTCTAATTGCTGAACTGTAGGAGCATTTCTATGCTGCCCACTATCTGGTTGGGTGGGTGGTGTGACTCTGGATTGGGGGCAGAGTCATTGTGCACCATGCAGTCGCCACACCCCAACGCTACCCCAAGCCGGCTCTGTTTTGCCTCTATGCTTCAAAGCTCTACAGCTATGACTTTGAAATGTACTAGTAATTTTTATGTGTCTCTATGTGTTTAGGCTGTAGTACCAACTTCAGCAATTAGGTGGCAGATGTTCCTAACCACTATATAGGTTTGCACCTTCTTTTATTCTTACAGAAGAATAGAGAAGGGTAAATAAATAAGACAGATGAGCAAAACATTACATTGCTTAGTGATTGTCATCAGTAAAAGGCCATAACTTGGTAACAGAGCACATGCTTGCATGGAATACAGCTCAAGAAAAAATACCCAGCACCTCCAATTAAAAGGTCCAGGGAGAAGAAGAGGGGAAGACCTTTTTCTGCCAAGCAGAATAGACAATCCTGAGCTCAACTGAGGAAATCTCTCGTCTTGCCTTTATAAAAACAAACACACACAAGGGCCTTACTTTGTCCTCCAGGCGCTTCAGCAGGAGTTTGTGGTATCTCTCTCTTACTCCAGACCTCAGAATGTTGCGGAGGTTTCTCAGCATGGCCATAAAGGGTAGCTTCCCGCCACCTGTAAAGGAGAACCACAGGTCTGTTTTTGTGCCTTAGTCAGAACTCTGTGCAAAGGTGAGAAGAATTCTGGATCTGATTGTGCAGTTTGATAGCCAAATTACAGTTTGCCACCCACATGCTTTGGAACCACTTTTTTAAAAAACCCTGAAATTTGATTCTCAAATTCCATTTCCCTGAAGAAGGCTATACCAAATTACCAATATTGTTTTGCATTGGGCTAGTCTGTGGCATGATTTCTTTTTAAATGCACTAGCAGCCTCTCCTTCACTTCAGGTTTTATTGGATATTTCCAGTTCTTTCTCCTTTTTTACCTCCCAATACTGTATTTATGAAACTTTTGCATCTTTCTTCATTCCTCACTTTGTTCTGTAGATGCTGTTTTCTTCCTTATAGATCTTATTTCTTGCAATTTGAAATTTGAAGGATTTGCACTTTAAAAATAAAGACATGAATTTGTCACAGTGGAGAATGTATACTCCTTTAACATACCCAAGGACCAGAGAGAAAGGCATCATATGCCTTCATTGAAACAACAACTGGGTAAAACTCAGATTGCACAGATTCCCCCAAAACTTTTTTTATATATATATAAATTTTATTGAATTTGTACATTACAATCCATCTAAAACATTTTCATATCTTTCATTATCAGCATAATATCTAAAGAGCATTTATATATTACATATCAAGACCAGAGAAGTCTAACATTCATATCTTATCTACTCTCTTTCACTGTCTGTAACCCTCTTTAATCTACAATCCCACTCCAATACCATCCTTGTTTTCTTGAGAGGGATCACCACAGGCTATTGTGACATCAATTTCCAACAGGCGGCTTGAGCAGCACAATAAGATAAAATCTTCAAATATCTTGACCATGGCACTTACCAATCAAGTCTTCCCAGACCATGGCATAGTTCCCACGTTGGCTCAGTTCTCGATCCCAGGTGTGAGGTTTCGGCAGTTTCATGCGACTACCAGCAAGACGTGAATCCCAGGGCCCTGGGAGGCGACTTCGAGAGAAGGCGTGCAAATCTGAAGGGTACCTGGAAATGGAATGAGGGGGAGAGAAAAGTGTAGACCAAAACTTAAAAGAAGGTAGGATGTGCTCTGCTGGTGGAGCAGCAACGTTTCAAGCAGACATAGTGGTGAACTCTGAAATGCAGGTATAGGTATAACATCAGTTAAGAGCATAGATGTGTTCCCAGGCATTCAGGCTTCAACAGAAAATTTATTCCAGAGGCAAAAATAACATGGAAGGAACTGGGATAGGATTCTATCCCACAAAAAAGAAGTCTTGAGACATAGCCGTGCTAGGATGGAATTTCAGTATACAAAGGATCTTGTTAGCACCTTTGAGACTGACTGTGCAAAAAAAGTTGTAGCATTTGCTTTCATAGACTTGCTGCTTTATCACACTATGGGGAAAACAGAATTTAAACCAGAGTTAAACAGGAAATGTCTTTCCTGTTTAACTCTTGTTTAAATCCTATTTGCCATCAAGTGTGATAAAGGGTCTACTTTCTCAGATGCATGCCTCTAAAAAAGTAGACCAAGTCTACAAAGGTTTATGCTACACTTCCAGAAATGCTTCTTATTACAACACAGATAGCTGAGAACAATTGGTGATGCAGGAAAATCCAGTTTCTATCAGCTTCTATTATGAAAGGATCTAAGTCAGAGTCAGAAAAGTGACACCCAGAGGCTTTATGCGGAACCCAGACTCTGTTTTCCAGCCCCCAAAGCCTTTCAGGAGACCCCACATCTCTATTTTTTTTTCTCATTCCAGCTGGGTTTTTAATAACATTGGCAAAAAGCCACCTGACAAGCATAAATAAATAGCAAAAAGAAAAAGAAACAAAAGAAAAGAAATAAAAGCAACATTAGCCCCACCTTTGCTGCATGAGACCAACATGATGGCATGCTCAGGAGTGAAGTGCCTTACATATATACCTGAGTTAGCTCCAGTACATTCCAATGCCCATTGGCTGCAATAATTCATAATGAAAAATTAAAGTCACTAAGGTCCAAAACACACTGCAGAAATAATTCAGTTTGAGATGGCATTCACTGCCCTGGATCAATGCTAGGGAATTGGGGAACCTTAGTTTTGTGAGATTTAGCCTTCACTGTCAGAGACCTCTGGGGCCACAATAAACTACAACTCCCAGGATTCCCAAGCACTGAGCCAGGGCAGTTAAAGCAGTTTCAGACTGGATTATTTCTGCAGTGTGTTTTGGACCTAACTCTTCTGGTTAGAGATCTTTTACCCCTCTAAAGAACATACATGCTATCTTCCCTGATTTCTCAGAAATGGAACAGCTACCACTGGCCAGGAAGAGAACTTACATGGGCAGAGAAGTACTCTCACCTCCGTCCCAAGAGACTCATCACATGCTCAGCTGGCTCAGAGATGTGAAGGCGCTGGATCAAAGCCTTCAGAGAGAAGAGATCTTTGGGGGGTGCCGGGCGCTCCTTTTTTGGATACATGTGTTCTTGCAACTGTAGGATGGCAAAGAGAGAATTGAGAAACAAAGAGAGAATTGAGAAATCTCAAGCCAGCTTTGCATTTTCACCGAATTTTTAAAAGTGGCCAGAATGCACATTGAGTGACCCTCTATCTTCACCACCCTCTCCCTCCAGGGCTCTGGAGTTCTCACTCTGTGCTTCATCTTTCTTTGGCCCTGAACTGTCCACAATTATGGATTTCATTGCTGTAGGAGATGAATCTGGATTCCAGGCCACACCTGCCTCTGTTCACTCATGAAGTGCTTACAATTTTTTGGAGAGCTTCCGCTTTTGATATATTTGTAGTCCCAGAGGATCTTTTCCCATCATCCTTATGAGAATCTTCAGGTTGTTGCTGAGGACACAAGAATATCAAATAAATAAATTTTGTGCATACATGTAAGACATTGCAGTATGAAATATGCAACAAATGTTGCCTGTCACAGATGGGCTTCTCTAAGGGTGAATCCACACTGCAGAAATAAAGCAGTTTGACACTTTATTGTTACTTTTACTTTAAGTGCCATGACTCTATTCAGAATCCTGGGACTTTTAGTTTGGTGATGCACCAGAGCTCTCTGACAGACCAGGCTGAATAACTCACCAAACTACAAATCCCAGGATTCCACCGGAAAATCTACCTTACCTGTCAACTTTATCCCTGTCTAAAGGTCTATAGCAGTTTTTTTTCTGCATAGCAAAATTGCCACGCACGTCTCTTACAGAACCCATACTGAGAATATTCCATTACATGGAATAGTTAGAATGACTATGAACATTCTAGGACATCACAGCAATTCACCAAATATCAGAAGAAGAGCCTGAAGATAAGGAGGAAACAGCCAAAGTTTTGTCTCTCTAAAGAAGCAAAGAAGAGTTTAAGAGTCTTATTGCAAACGAACAAACAGGCAAACAAACAAAAAACACATGTTTCTCCTCATGACATTTGTTCTCTTCAGTAAATAAAAGTAGGAGAGATTGTGGTAAAAGCATCACTTTTTCCAAACGGATTTTTCCAGCTTGGCAAAAGGGACACTTTTATGAACCTCTCCCAGGCTTTTATAACCTGAAAAGAATGAAAGCGAATGATGCCATGCAGAGGGAGAAAAAAACAGTGTCTTTTCATTTGCCTGTTGGTTTTTTTAAATAATGAAATAAGGCTCTAAGAAAAATATTTAAGACATAAATCTCACCTTCCTAGTCTTTCGCCGATAACGTTTTTTCCCTCTACTTTTCCGGGTATTATATTTGGCCAGTTGGTATGCATCAAACTGTCGGAATTTATCTGCCATTGAAGCACGCAAGCAGGAAGGCATGGGAGCCAGAGCTTCTCCTCCTCCTGCAAGGCTCTAAATATCAAGAGACCAACAACAAAGATTGGTGCCATCTGGCCAGCAAGACACAACAGAGAGAAGGAGTCTGCATCATGGAATTACGGCTGGAACTTCCCACTGAACGATTCTCAAAAATTGCCACAGCCTGAGTTGGCAACAGGGAGAAAATAGGAAAATAGAGAAGATACCAACTCCAGAAGAGTGGTTAATCAAACTAAAATATGATGAATCTTGACATCTTAATTGCTCTTATTAGAGATCAGTTGGTAAATCCAGGGGACTGGAAGCCAATTAAAAATATTAGAGCAAGAAATGGACAAGTTGCGATATCATAGACTAATAAATTAAAACATCTACAGAATCTTTTAAGACAAACTCCCGTTGGATACATTGATTTTGCTAAGTAATGAAAATCAAAATAAAATGCACTAAAGAAAAAATTTGAAGAGAAATTCCATTAACAAAACTAAAAAAGGGGAAATCTCAAGAAATTAACAAGGGGATAATTCAAATACAACCTAGAAGAAAGTGAAGCAATCCAATAACACCACCATTATTTTGGTAACTCTAAGAAATATAGTTGAATTATAATGAGTTTAACAGAAAAATAAGCTTAATAACAAATGTAATAAGAATATAAATACATATGTTTGTAAAATCATTTTACCAAAATAATACTTGAATTGTAATGTCTGTATAAGTTAATAAAACAATATTTTTTATAAATGCCACAGCCCGAGTTGGCAACAGGGAGAAAGAGCAAGCGCTCTCCTACCTGGTGTATCCTGGCTACCTCCATCCAGTCAGAGGGGAGCTGCACAGCATGGCAGAAATAGCGGCGGAGGTGAGGGCGACAAGGCAGAAGGTGGGAAGACAGCGCCAGAAGAAAATTGGCTGTGCTGCGGATGTTCAGCTCTTGCCGAGTGTACAGGGCAACCTGCAAAAGACAGAGAGAGAAAGAGAAAGAAGGAAACATAAAAGATGAAGAAATAATCAAGTTCTCCAAAACAGAAGGACATCACTGATGGGGAAAGTGCAGCTAATGGGCGGCATGGTGGCCAATGCCCCAAAGTGCAAAACATATCTTCTTCTTCTTCTTCTTCTTCTTATTATTATTATTATTATTATTATTATTATTATTTTCCCCACCTCTCCTTGAGTTCTCTAAGGTGCACAAATGAGCAATTTCAGGTTTTTTAAATGGGACCCATAGGCTCATTTTAGGCTGGAGGGGTTTCTTTCCCAATTATTATTATTATTATTATTATTATTATTATTATTATTATTATTTAAAATAATGTTTTATTTATACAGCACCCTAGGTTACCCCATGAGTTTTATGGCTCAACTGGGAACAGAACTTCAGTTCCCCAAGCCTCACCCCAACATTCTTTAAAGATACATGGCTTGAGAGGAATAACAACAAAAAGAATAAGCACTATAAAGTTATCCCTGCAAAAGGAGAAGGGTATCAATTTGACATGCTTACTCCGTTAGAGAACAAGGAGGAAACAGCAAATCTTCTGCCCATCTATGTACCAAAGAACAGGTGAATTTATTTATTTATTTATTTATTAGATTTCTATCCCCCCTTTTCTCCCAAAATGGGATTCAAGGTGGCTTACAATACTTTATAAAGACAGAACTAAAACATGAATTGAAAAAGTTAAAAGTAATTAAAGCATTAAAGGATTACAATTAAAAACACAGCAGTTAAAACTGTTTATTTTTTTAAAAATGGTAACACTGCCTAGATAAAGCAAAGCCTTAGTACAATCTAATCATCAGCAGTATTTGATAATAGCAAACAGGCTCATTTTGAGAATAAGTTATAATAAGTACTATTTGTTTATTGGGTGTGCTGTATTTTTAACAAGATCTTTCATTGATAGGATCACCATAGGCAGAAGCTGACTTGAGGGCAGATAAATGAATTATTCTAAATGAATGCTGCTTAATGCTCTGCAACTTTTGTACTACATAACACTTTAGCTGTCATGTTTCAACTTATCTTGCAAGCTGCTTTGGCTACATCAGGAGAAAGGTGGGCTATAAATTAAATAAATAAAATTGGAAAGCCCTCCCCATCCATTGCTGATTTGCAATAATCTCCACGAAAACTATGCAGGTGATACAAGCAAAGCAGACAGCAAAAAAATAAATAAAAATATTTTTTAAATATGCAAGGTTGTCCACTCCTTCAGACTCAGATCAGTCTGTGGTGCAGGGTTAACCATAATGCCTCACTCCCTTTCTGAGTCTTTGGATGCATCCCAGGAACCTGCCCTGCTTACCTTGAGGATGAATTCAGGTTCATGTTCTGCAAGACTTTTGCAAACTTGCGTCAGTGCCTGCTGCAGCTCTCCAGGAGGATTCCCAAACTTTGGCCCTTCTACCAGTGAGCAGCAGACCATGCTCAAAAGCATCAGCTAAAAGGGAGAGACAGAAAGTCAGAGAAAGGAAAAAGGCCTTGCAAACTGCTCACTGGGAGACCTTCTGCCCACTGGACAAAAGCAAAATTCCAAGATTCTAATCCACTGCAAAAGACATCACCTTCTGCTCTTAATGCTACAAAAAAGTTGCATGTGCACTGCAGAATTTAATGCAGTTTGGCACTGCTTTAAGTGCCATAGCTCAATGTTATGGAATTTTCAGATTTGTAGTTTTGTGAGACATTTAGCTTTCTCCATCAGAGAGCTCTGTTTTCAGTGAAATTTGGACACCAGTTCCCATTCAACCAAAAGGCTATATTACTACCATCGCTACTTCTTACTTTTTGTTCTTTCACAGCCTGTTCTTCACTCTCCAGTGGCAATTCATCTCCTGAGGGGTCACTCTCCTCCTGCTGCACCTTCAACTTGTCTTCTGGTAATGTCAGAACATACTCCGGCATGGTGCCCTCAAAATCCATCTCATCTCCATCCTTCTGATACTGCATAGGGGGAGAAAGCACACTGTCCCTTAGCCAAAGGTGAGTTTAATCTAGCACAGATTCTATATCATGGATGGAAAGAATTTCTGTATGTATGTGTATGTATGTGTATGTATGTGTATGTATATATATATATATATATATATAATGTTCAAAAGACATGCTCCTCAAATATCAGGAAAGGCCTAATGTAGAGAATCCTGAACTGGTGAGAATCTTCACAGTTCAAGACTTATTCTGCACAAAGTTTGCACATGGTTCTTTATATGCAAAAAACAACGTGTGAATTTTGCCCAGCATAAGATACCAGCTACAACATTTTCTATGTAGAAAACAGCATGACTTTCTGTGCAGAAAATGCTGTTTCCTGAAATGGAGCAGCTTTTTTTTTCTCTGCCAAAACAAAACAAGAGCAAATTCTACACAGACTAACACCTCAAGAAAAAAACATTTTCTCCAGAGAAGGCAGCATTTTCTGCATTATCTTAGCATAAAATACCATTTCCTGTGCAGAATTCTGCATAAGAGTCTGGAACAGTGAATAATCTTCAACAAATACAGAGTTTTCCAAGACTTTTTAACAGCAAGAAGAAAATTGCTAAAATGACCCATTACTTCCTTCAAGAGTGAACTTAGCAAAAATCACATCTCTATTCTGTATTAGAAGTGGAACTTGCAATAAAATGTTGATTTGTGAAGGTGCCAGCCACAGATGCTGGCGAAATGTCAGGTACCAACTCGTCTAGAACATGGCCACGTAACCCAAAAAACCCAGAAAAAACTATGGATGCCAGCCATGAAAGCCTTCAACTTCACTTTATGTGGTCTCACCATAAACCAAAGCAGACTGTAGGCATACCAAATGTTTTTGGCAGGCCCTGTCCACCACAAAGTTGGGAGTCCTGTTTCTTCCTTCCTCTTCCATCCTCCTCTAGTTGATCAAAGTTACCAGAGTTGAAATCTTTCTTCAGCATGTCTTGTTGCCAAAACAACACTTTAGCTATAGGCCATGGCTTTCCCAAGTCCCTGATCCACTTGCAGCCTGACTCTTACCTGCAGCTGCTCCAGTTCCCTGCTTGATTTGAGAATGTTCTCTTGAGCTCCATAACCTGGCAGCAACCCTGGGCAAGTCTGGACATGGGGACTGTCTGGAGGATCCAGTTGGAAATGGAACTGCAATTCTGAAGACTCCAAAGGGGGCACTTTGGGAGCAGTGATGGCAATAGGGTGCAACAGGCGAGCTCTGGATTCCTCCAGTCCCTTGAGAACGAAGGCCATAGAAATGGGTTGTTTCAAGAAAGGATTATCCAACCATCGTGGGTTCAAGTCAGAGAAGGGAAAAGATGGCAGAGCTTTCTTGGCACCATCTGCTGGACAACGTGCTCTCTGGAAGAAACAATAAATGAACAATTAACCATGGGTGCATCTACACTGTACAAATAATGCAGTTTGATACCACTTTAAGTGCTGTCTCTCCATCCTATGGAATCCTGAGATCTGTAGTTTTACATAATCTCTAGTGTTCTCTGCCAAAGAGTGCTATTGTCTCACAAAACTATGAATCCCAGGAGACCCTGGCAGTTCAAGTGGTGTCAAACTATAGTGTAGATGAACTCCATGTCTAGAGAAAACTAGCAGCCTCAGGCTTCCCTCAGTTTCACAATACAGTATACACCCCCATTTTTCCTCGGCTGGACAGAATACTCATCTGGGGAAGGAGGAAAGAAAAGGCTATGGTTTGGAGAACAGACCTAAGGAGCAACAGACAGGTTGTTATCTACAGAGAGCACACAACTTCTTCGTTGCAACAGTTCCACTGGCTGCCAGGTTGTTTTTGGGCACAATTCAAAGTATTGGTTATGACCTATGAAGCCCCATCCAGGTCTTGTCCAGATCACCTGAAAAACTGTATTCTTACATATGAGTCTGTCTCATCATGTTTTCAGATCTTCTGGGGACAACCACCAGCCTCACATGTACACCTAATGGGAACACAGGAGAGGCCCTTCTCAGTGGCTACTCCCAGGCTCTGGAATTTCCTTCCTAGAGAAGTTAGACTGGCACCCTCCTTGTTATTTTTCTATAAGCAGGTGAAGATGGGGTTTTTTTTCAGTGGGAACTTGAAGACTGCCTGCTCAAGGGGAAATGGCATTTCACAATATGCTGTAGTATTTCTGTTGGGTTTTTGTCTCTTTAATATCATGTTTTTAATTTTGCTGGCCAATATTTTAACTTTTAGATGATCTTAATTTTTTAGTTGCATCTGTTTTAACTTTTGGAAGCTGCCTTGAATCCCACTCTGGGGAAAAGGTGGGATATAAATAAATATTATTATTGTCATTATTGTTATTGCTATTACTACACATTCAAATGTATCACATGGCAGAGATCTCCTGTCATCCTTCAAAATATGACTGCATTAATCTTGCCAGGGATGGAAAGAAAACCCTTGTGGGTTTTCTGCTTCATGTGTTGAAAATACTTTGCCTGGTTTTAGGTACTATGCACCTCAACTTGGTTTGGTGGTGCGGGCCATTTTCTGCTTTGTCTCGAGATAGAGAAGATTTTTGCCAGGTCTGGCACATACATACATAGAAAGTGTGTTTGAAAAGAGTGTACGCAGACTCTGGTTCTCTCACCATTAATTTGCTTTGCTCCAGCTCTTGGCCTCCTCCTGACGTCTTTTGGGCCTCACTGTCATCTTTAGATTTTGTCAGATCTTTCTGAAAGCCACCTTTGCAGAGAACATTTTCTGCCCCATTTTCATCCCTCTGTTGAAAACACAGAAAGCAATATTAATTACAAAGCTGTGTTTGAATCACATCCTCTTAGCCCAGTGGCTTCCTCTGCTGAACAATTCTGAAAAATTTTCATTTGTGAAAAGCCTATGTCTGTTTCTAGCACCATCATAAAACTGTATTTTACAGCATTCCTTGGGGTGGAAGAAAGAAGATTAGCATGACAATGAAATATTTTGTGGAGCAGGTATACTGGACTTCCAAATCAGCTGTTCCCTAAAATGGAAGACTTGTACAATACTTATTTGTTGCTATGTGTCTTCAGATTACCTTTGACTCTATCACAAGGTTTCCTTAGCAGGATTTATTCAAAGGACTTTTGCCATCCATTTCCTCTGAAGCTGAGAGAGTGTGATTTGCCCAGGGTCACACAATGGGTTTCTACAGCCCAGCCAGGATTTGAACGCAGTGTCCTAATCTAACACTCAAACCACAACACCAGGCTGGCTCTCTATAGGCCAAAACACACACCAGAAATAATCCAGTTTGACACCACTTTAAATGCCCTGGCTCAATGGTAGGAAATTCTGGGAACTGTAGTTTTGTGAGACATTTACCCTTCTCTAACACAGAACTCTGGTACCACCACAAACTATAAATCCCAGGATTCCCTAGCACTCAGCCAGATCAGTTAAAGTGGTGTCAACCTAGATTATTTCTGCCGTGAGTTTTGGCCATAAAATATAAGCATAGTACTTACCAGTCTGTTACATATATTATTAGAGCCAACAAGGTATAATGGTTTCAGTACTGGACTAGGATGTTGGGAGACTGGGTTCGAATCTCTACTCATACATAGAAACCACTGGGTAACCTTGTGCAAATCATAATCGCTTAGCCTCAAAGGAAGGTGACAGCAAACCCACTCTGGCCAAGAAAACTCCCTGACAGGATTGCTATAAAGACAACAACAAATACACACACTCACACACACATATATAAAAGAACATCATAACGTTTATTCTGTATAATAATATATAGTGTTACATATTATATTATTTTTATTATAAATTAAAACATAAATGAAAGCAAGATGTACAATAATACACATAGTATCTATAGATATCTTGTAGCACCTTTGAGACTAACTGAAAGAAAGAAACTGGCAGCGTGAGCTTTCGTGGACTTCAGTCTACTTCCTCAGATGCATCTGAGAAAGTAAAGTGAAGTCTACGAAAACTCATGCTGCTAATTTCTTTCTAAAGGTGCTATAACATCTCCCTACTTAATGATTCTACAGACTAACACGGTTATATCTATGAATAATACACATAGTACTGAAACGTAGAACAATATATAACAGTACTTATGGGTGACAAACAGTACTTATGGGTGCCACAAACAAAGGCTTGACCTTACCTGGTCTGGTTTGGAGACCCAGCCAGAACATTTGACATTCTGGAAACTCAAAACACCAGCTGTGGTCTGGTGACCTGGCACAGGCTGGCTCTGGGTGCCAGGAGATTTCAACGTAGTTACCCATGAGGCAGAAGGAGTAATGGGACGTAAGAGTCGGGCCCGAGTTTCCTCCAGACTTTGGAGAGTGAGGGAAACAGGGCAGGAAGCATGAAGTGGGGGATTCTCCATACAGAGAGGAGCAAATGGAGCCTCCACAGACCTCCGGAAGCAAGAGGCAGAATCTTAGAATACCTGTGGGCTAGAAGGAAAAGGTGAAATGTGGATGCCAGGACTCTCCACAAACAGATTTAACTGTGATACAGTAGACCCTCCTTATCTACAGATTTTTTTGTCCATGGATTCAAACATCCACGGCTTGAAAATATTCCAAAAAAGTATAAACTCCAAAAAGCAAACCTTGATTTTGCCATTTGATATAAGGGGCACCATTTTGTTATGCCATTATATTTAATGGCAAAGCAATTTAATCCACAGATTTTGCTATCCACGGGGGATCCTGGAACCAAACCCCAGTGGTCCCTCTTTATATCATGGTCTCTCTTTATATCATGCAGGTTTCAATTCCTGGCTCAGCCATGAAGCTCACTGGGTGATCTTAGGCAAGTCACACTCTCTCAGCCTCAGGGGAAGGCAATGGCAAACTTCCTCTGAACAAATCTTGATAAGAAAGCCCCAGGATAGGTTTGCCTTAGGGTCGCCATAAGTCAGAAACAACTTGAAAGCAAACAACACACACAAATACCACGCTGCACAGAGAAGCAACTATTTGCAAAGCTGCATGCAAGTTCAAGTATTGAAATTCAAATAATTTTCCTCTTTTTTAAAATTACATTTTAGGCCTCTCAGTAACCACAGTCCTCCACAGATAAACCAAAAACAATAAAACAGCACATTTAAAGATCAGTCCATGTCAATATATGAAAATATAAAAATATGAACTATTTAAATACAGTATTTATAAAATATAAAAATATAAAATATAAATAGACTTGCATTTTTATGAATTATGTCCTAATATCTCTGGCATTTTTACTCTGGCATTTTTACCCTGACCAAATGTCTCTTGGGTTTTATAAAATCCTTGAAAATTTTAGAAAAACACACCACCCAGAGACTTTTAGCTAGAGATAGCTACATGAGATGCAATGAAAAGAGGACAGCCTCACAAGAGAATCTTAGGTAGTTTTGTTGTTATTGTGTGCCTTCAAGTTGGTTCTGACTTATGGTGACCCTAAGGCAACACTATCCTGGGGTTTTCTTAGCAAGATTTGTTCAGAGGAGGTTTGCCATTGCCTTCCCCCAAGGCTGAGAGAATGTGACTTGCCTAAAATCACCTCGTGGGTTTCCATGACCACACTGGCATTCGAACCCTAGTCTCCGGAGTCATAGTCCAACACTCAAACACTGGCTCGATAGGTAGTAAATATTTGGAACCTCAATAGATGGAAGTTTATTTACTCCTAGGTAGATATACTTTGGACTAGGTAAACTCCAAGCTATTGTTGTTCCAAATATTTACTTCAAAATATTGTCTACATTGTATTCCCTGTGTAGCTCCCTAATATGGTTAAACAAGCCAGAGACTTAATCTTTTTTAATGATAGCTGAACATTGAAGGTATAGGATTAAAATATTCCTGAGAAGCTAGACCCATAGTGAACCCCACCCTGCGGCCGAGTCCATAGACAGAAGTACAGTGTTCCTCTTTGTCCAAAGGTCTCCTGGATAACACAGATTCGCACAATGTTTCCACGTTCGCAGTCTTCCTCAAGCTTCCTTATTAGCCTCTTTATTCTTCTTCTTATTATTATTAATATCCTCCTTTCCCCCCACAATTGAAACACAAAGCAGTTCACAAACTAAAAAGCAATACAGTTGGCCATCAGTATCCATGGATTTTTTACACACCGATTCAAGCATCCACAGCTTGAAAATATTTTTAAAATATATACATTCCAAAAGCAAACTATGTTTTGCCATTTTATATAAAGGACACAATTTTACTATCCTATTGTATTTAATAAGACTTGTTATTAATAATAATGATGATAATAATTATTATTATATTATTATTTATCTTTATTATATCCTGCTTTCCCCCCACAATTGAGACACAAAGCGGCTCACAAACTAAAAAGGGATACAGTCGGCCCTCGGTATCCACGGATATTTTTTATCCACCGATTCAAGCATCCACAGCTTGAAAACATTTCAAAAATATATAAATTCCAAAAGCAAACCATCTTTTTGCCATTTTATATGAGGGACATCGTTTTACTATGCCGTTGTATTTAATGGGACTTGAGCATCCATGGATTTTGGCATCAACAGGGGGTCCTGAAACCAAACCCCAGCAGATACCAAGGGCCCACTGTACAATTAAAAACACATAGAAATACTATATAATATTAAAATAATTCATTAAAAGAATTAAAAAAAATAAAAATAAAAAGCAATTACTAATAAACTCAATGAATGAAACTTTCAAGAAGTATATTGTGCAATACGGCTGGCCAATAATGGTATCACTGTTTGGTGGATCAATGAATGAATCGATCTGGATCTCAGACAGCATGTAACTTTTGGTCCTCCAGGTGTTTTGGAGAGATCCTGTAGCACCTTTGAGACTAACTGAAAGAAAGAAATTGGCAGCATGAGCTTTCATACTCTTTGGTCTACTTCTTCAGATGCATTAGTATACCAGTACATCTGAAGTCTATAAAAGTCTACTGAAGTCTATGAAAACTCATGCTGCCAATTTCTTTCAGTTAGTCTCAAAGGTGCTACACGATCTCTCTATGTACTCATTCTACAGACTCAGATGGCCATATCTACCAGGTGTTTTGGAGTTTAGCTGGCAAAAGATCCAGGCAGCTGGGCTGATGTCCATTGATTCTGGGAGTTGAAATCCAAAACACCTGGAGGACCAAAGCTGGAGAACCACCAGTGTTTCCAACTACCTGCTCTAATACTCATTCTCTCTACACCTGAGCCTTTGCAATGAGTATGGTCCATGGGGTGAAATGGTTTGAGCCTATGGACCTCACCAGATGGGAAGAATTTCTCTTTATTGCGAATGGAGCCAATTGGAGCCAATTCAAATTCACGTGAATTCGCTAGTTCAGTGAATTTATGTGAATTCAAATTGCATTCAGAATGTGTTCAGAATGACTTCCCATTACCCGAAAATGACCCCCGTTGCCCGAAATTGTGTGAGATACTTTAATTTGCAATAATGTGAAACCCCATGATTGCGTTCGGATTGACATTAGATTATCCTTCCAATTTCCAACGTCTGATAAGGTCCTATAACTCTGGAAACCAGGGCACATCCATATAAACCTTGAGCAAGTTACACTCTCTCAGCTACAGAGGATGGCAATGGCAAACCCCTTTTGAAGAAAGTTGCTGCAACAACAACAACAACAACAAAATCTTACACACACCCTCCCAGTTATAGGTTTGCTTTGGGGTCCCCATAAGTCAGAAATGGCTTGAAGGCACCCAAAAACAGCAAGAACAACAATCCAAGAGGAGCAACACAATTCAAGGCAAAAGGGCAGGCCAGGCTGGTTTGTGTTTGCTTCTTGTTCTGGCTGGCTTGCAATCCAAATCCGAGCCATCCCTGGCACCTCCCTGATATGAAGAACAAAAATGGAGTGCCAAGAGGAAAAGCTGGCAGAGATAACGGCAGTGATGAAATGCTTCCTTTCCTTAGTACTGAACCAAAATGACTAAGCGATTGAGGTATTTGGGAACCAAAATTATTATTATTATTATTTTCTTATATCCCGCCTTTCTCCCAATATAGGGACTTAACTGAGGCTATTGTAGTACTTTGAACGTATCATGGGACTTTTATCACATGAAGGAGATCGGGAGTTTATCCTGGAAAAATCACATAGCAATTTCACATGATGTAGCACAAAACCCACCATTAAAGTGATCACAAAGAAGTATTAACGTGCATCTTTTTTACTTTTGGGATTTCAGCGATGATGCATTTCTGGTATCGCTTTATTTGTGCAATTGTGTGTGATAATCATTCGCCCAGTTATTTGCCATTTCCGCTTGATTTGCAGGGTGCTTTAAATGTGCTTTAATCTCTCTTTAAGGCCAAAATTAGCCCCAGTGTGATAAGCTCCTAAGGGACTGAGGTATTTGAGAACTGAAATTATCATCATCATCATCATCATCTTTCTCCCAATACAGGGATTTCACTGAGGCAATGCTTATGTACTGGTAATACTTATGTAGTACTTTGACCATATCATGAGAAAACATGATGCATTGTATTCTTTTCCCTGTTGTTCTTGTTGTGCCTCCAAGTCATTTTTGATTTATGCTGACTCTAAGGCAAACTGATCATAGGGTTTTCTTCGCAGAGGGGGTTTGCCATCGCCTCCCTCTGAGGCTGAGAGAGTGTGACTTGCCCAAGGTCACCCAGTGGGGAACTGAACCCTGATCTCCAGAGTCATAGCCCAACACCACCCCTCCCTACCCATTTAAACTGGTTTTCATTTCAATCTCCCTCTCTCTGTGTGAATCCGCACTGTACAATCATAGCACTTGGATCCCACTTTGATCTCCATCCTATGAAATCCTGGGATTTGTAGTCCAGGGAAGAACTTCTCTTCCCTGCCCCTGTGAACTACTTACTGCATCAGAGCTCTGTGACACAGAAGTTCAAGCAGCTGCCAAAACACCAGCAATCTGTAGTGTAAAGCCATGAGAATTAAAGCGGTATGAAAACGGTGTAAGTGCCTAGTGCGGACACAGCTCTCACTCACACAGACACACACACAGACACACCCCAACCAGGAAGCGATTGCTTCTCTCCACCAGGAAACAAAGAAACAAATCTTGTTTCCTTTTTGCATTTTTTTTTGTTTTGTTTTTAAAGGGGGAAAAAAGTATCAGGGCTTCATGATGCCACCCATGATGCCACTCCCTTTCTTCTCTGCCACAAAATGCAGCCTGGTTTATGGGGATCAGATGCCCTCACTCCCCAAAAGGAGGAAAAGGCTCCCTAAAATGGAGAACCTGCCAGCAAAAGGCAAGGCAGGACCCCAGAAAAGCTAGCCAGGCTCCCCTCTCAATGGAAGGTGGGGGGTCCCGGTCTACCTGATGATGCCAAGCTCTTCCTTGCAAAGCAGCTTTCAGAGGCGGAAAGAGAGAGAGACCAGGGGCTGTGTCCTCCCTCCAGGGCTCTGGGCCAAGAGAGGCGGATCTTCTGGGCCAAAGACCAAGCATCCAAGCAGCAGTTTCCTTTTTAACCCTGAACTGGCCAAACCACCTCTGAGGATGATGATGCCCTGGCCAGGAGCAGGTCCACACTGCAGCATTAAAGCACTTTGGGCATGTGTGCCCTGGAGCTGGTCCCAGCTCTTGGTGACCCTGTGGATGAGCCATCTCCAAGACCTCCTAGCCTCCACTTCTCTCCTCTGGTCCCTGCAAACTCAGGCCCAAGCCCTCCCTGATCCAGTCGAACCATCTGGCATGCGAACCCAAGAACATCCAGACCAGGATGCCTCTATTGGGCCAGCCAAAGTGCACAATGACATGTTGCAGGCTTTTGAAGTCACACTGGCTTCTTCAGCAGGCAAACAGGAGAAAGAAATGGAAGATGTTAGTCATAGGCCTGCGTTTTCTGTGCAGCCGGACACTTCCCGCTTTGGCCATGCTTTTGGTCATTGGTAGATTTTCAAAGTCAAGGGAGTTTGTCAGACGGGAGGAATTTCTCTTTATTTTGAATGGAGCCAATTGGAGCCAATTCGAATTCACATGAATTCGCTAGCTTAGCAAATTTACATGAATTCTAATTGCATTCAGAATGCGTTCAGAATGACTTCCCATTACCCGAAAATGACCCCCCCCCATTGCCTGAAATTGCGTGAGATGCTTTAATGCGAAATAATGTAAAATCCATGATTGCGTTCGGAATGGCTTCCCTTCTGCCTGAAATTGCGTGAGATACTTGCATTCGGATTGCCATTAGATTATACTTCCAATTTCCATCGTCTGATAAACTCCAAGGAAATTTAACATAAAGAGGGCTGGTGCCTCACAAAACTACACATCTCAGGATTCAGAAAGATGGATCCATGATAGTTATAGCTGTGTCAACCTGCATTAGTTCTACAGTGTGGGTGATCTTTCTACTCACATCCACTCACTGCCCCAGATGGTCCTCCTATCCTCTCACTGCAGTATTCTTTCTGTCCCAGGGCTCTTTTTCCTCCACCCAAGCACTCTTACTCTCTATCCAAATCCACACATTTTCCATTCCATATCTCAGTCCCATGTGGATCTGCCTAGAGGCTTTTTGGAGAAAAGACTGCAGTGGGCCCTTGTTATCTGCTGGGGTTTGGTTCCAGGACCCTCCATGGGTAACAAAATCTGTGGATGCTCAAGTCCCATTAAATACAATGACACAACAAAATGGTGCCCCATATATAAAATAGAAAATCAAGGTTTGCTATTTGAAATGTATACTTTTGGGGAATATTTTCAAGCCATGTATGCTCAAATCCATGGATAAAAAAATATGTGGGTAAGAGGGCCAGCTGTATATGAGATCTGATTGCAGCTTCTTCTTTGATGATTTGGGAAGCATTGCCACCTAGTGACTGAAGATGGCACTGCAGGCTATAGACAGATTTATATTAACTATAATTCATCTGTTTTAATAACCACATGTCCCCAAGGCGCACACTTCTAGTATACTTTGCATACCAAATATCAGCTGTCATGTTCTTGGGGCTGTGGCAGAGATAGAAAGATGTCAAGACACAAACAAATACTCCTTTATTAGCATATTAAATAAATGAATAAAGCATATAAATAAATAAATGAAATCTAGAGCAGTGTAAATGCAGGTGTTTGGGGAATGTGACCATTTGATTTCTGCTCTCACTCAGGGCTGGCCCTGGTGATATCCTTAAACGTAATTCCTCAAGCTTCAGTCATAGTTGTTCAGAGCATGCAGATGAAAGAATAAATACTACATCTACCAACTGGAAAAAAATTATCTGTCTGGAAATTAAATTTTCAGAGTTCTGCACTGAACAGGAGAAAGGAAAATTCCAACTGTCTCAATTTGGCAGGGACAGTCCCAATTATTCCACTATCCTCCCACTTTTCCAGCTGCTTTTAAAATGTCCCAGTTTCTCTCACCTCCTCCCTCTTTGTTTTCAGCTTGCTTCCATTGCTGCAAACTGATTTTAAAGTGCTAAAAGGGCATTGCCCTCAGTTAATTCAGGAGGTAAGAGAGGCAAGGAGGGTAGGAATTTTGGCCTTCCCAGTAGGCTTAGTCAAAATCAAACTGCTGCAGCCTCTCCTAGCTTGTCTGTCCTTCATTAATAACTTCTGCCATCATGACCACTCTCTGATGGTGTTTGTCCATGTGTCCCTATTTTCACCTGTGAAATTTTGGAGGATGTGGAATTTTACTACTATTACAGAAGGATGGAGGAACCACTGAACCACTAGATGTACTGGACTACAGCTTCCCAAATCCCTTACCATTAGCCACCACAGCTGGGGCTTCTAGGATTTGAGGTCCAAAGCATCTAGTTGTCTATAAAGGGACACTAGAGTGTTGCAAATCTGGAGAAGTTTAATCAGTGTGTGAATGTGGAGACTCTGTAGAAGAATCCTCAGGGATTTCCAAGCTGGGGGCATCTAAAGGTGAGGCCTGTTTTCTCCTCAAGGTAGCGGGGACTTCTAAAACGCAGGCCCTGAGGTCAGCATAAGCCTGGGGCAGTGTCCCAACATTGACCCAACGGTTGTGAGTGGGGTTATAGCAGTGTATCAGGTGAGTATCGCGATAGGTGTTGTGGCTGTAGCCCCCCAAGATGTAGAGCTCCCCCTGAAGGACAGCGGAGGCAGCAATGACATGGGCCTGAGGCAGAGGACTAAGGGCAACCCATAGATCAAGGCTGGGGTTGTATGCTTCACAGGCCAGTTGATCAGCGTAACCCCCATGGCCATCCCGCCAATGCAGGCCACCTGCCACATATAGCCGCCCATCCAGGACTTCCATAGCATGTCCTGCCCGTTCCTCCCTCATGGCAGCCAGTAAGATGGGTGGCGCACCTGGGCGATACTGGATCAGGGTGGAGTGACAACGGCATGAGCCATCACTTCCCCCGGAGATGTAGATGGAACCATCTAGGACGCAGGCTGCATGTCCACAGAGTGAAGCAGGCAGTGGTTCACATGACCTGGAGCAAAGGAAGGAAAGAAGAAGATGGGGACAACTTAGGAAGACGGAGAAAGAACAGAAGTTGATGAGGACCATAAACAGAGATTAGAAAAATAACCCCCTCTTTTGGACCAAATAAAGGTTTCCTCCTCCCAGCTCCAGACACAAATCTGGGGGATTTGAGGGGTCTCTAGGACCACGTGAAGTCTATGGGCTGCACTTTAACCACTCTGGTCTAACCTTTGCTAGAAGGCCTTTAGTGAGGAATAGCCACCTCCCAAAACAGCTGGTTCCATTGTCAAACCATACAGTTTGGTACAAGACATTTTTCCAGATGTTCTCCTGTAATGTAAGCCCATTACGGTCATCCCTCCACATTTTCGGTTTTGACTTTTGCAGTTTTGATTATTTGCGGATTTGATTAATATGTTCTTTCTATTAATCTCTAGGTCCTCCAGCAGGATTCTATGGTCAACATATGCTAGAAGAAGTTGTGCTGGAGGATCTAGATCTGGTAAAGTTTGACCACAGAACATTATTATTATTATTATTATTATTATTATTATTAACCTTTATTCGTATAACGCTGTAAATTTGCACAGCGCTGAACATACAATCTGTAATTAGATGGTTCCCTGCCCTCAGGCTTACAATCTAAAAAGACACGACACAAAAGGAGAAGGAAAAGGTGGTGGGGACGGGGATCAGGTCTGGTGATTCTTCTCTCCCTCTGAGGCCTGGACCAAGGCAGATGGACTGGAGGGAGGGCTCAGCTTCTTAATACATAGTTAAAAGGAGGCATCTTAATACATTGTTAAAACACAGCTTCTGGCAGAGCTTGACCACAGAATTCTGCTGGAAGGCCTAGAGATTCCTAGAGGTGGTTGTTGTTGTTGTTTGTGGTTTTTCCACTTTCATAGGGTCCTCCACCCCTAACCCCTGTGAATGTGGAGGGCCTACTGTAGTTCTAATCTTGCCTTTTGGGATAGAACACACACATTTCATCTTGACTGTCCTGTAAATGAAAATCCTCCAAGGATTTGAATGTTGCTATCATCCTCTTCCCCCACCCCCCTCATCCTGTTCTCCTCCAGGTTAAATAGCTGCTGTTCCTTCATCCTTCCTTGACCACCTTCACTAACCTCCTATGAAATGGTTCCAATTTGTATACATCCTTCCTGAAATGTGGTGCCCAGAACTAGTAATTCAAACCAGTTCTGACAAAGTCCTAGCCCCTCACCTCCAGGCATTAGTCTTCGGTTCATAGCACTCCACCGAATCCAGGCAATAGGCATCATTGGAGCTGCCTCCCAGGGCATAGAATAAACCGTCCAGGAATACAGCTGGGAAATAGCTCCGGCGGCTTGTCATGTCAGCCAGTCTTTCCCAATGCTGGCAGAGAGGGTCAAACCTGTGACAGGGGAGGTTCAAGGAACATGGTGTCAGTTGGATGGGACATGGGGAGCAAGAACTCTGTTCCCATTTCCAAATCAAATTTGCAGAACTACCCCTCAGTATGCAAGCTACCCTCCCAATCCTTTCATATTCTTCTCAATGGGCTTAACTGGTCCACCAGCTCATGGCTCTCAAACTTCTAGACCAGAAGTGGACAAAGTCCAGCCCATGTGAGACCTTAGGCCTCTTCCAAGGCCATTTTTGAGGCCGTAGGATCAACTACATTTTGATTTATTTTGCCCTCTGGGGGCAGGAGGGCATTTGCTATGTTTTCCTCCCTGGTAAAAAGCTTCTACTTTGCCTAAAACAGCTCAAGAGTCCCTAAAAACATGGCAAAAATGGTTTCCACATCCCCTAGAGGGTGTTTGGAGGCATTTGTTCAGAGCTCTTTATGAGCTATAGTTCTCTCCTAGCCTCCCACAGCTTCCCACTCCTGTTCTAGACCATCCAAATGTAAAACCCTAATGAGAGAGTCATAAATTTCTAGAAGGGTAAGGCATCCTGTATTTCATTCTGGCTGCATCTGCACTACAGAAATACTACCATGGCTCCATGCTATGCAATTCAGGGAATTGCAGTTTGTTGTGGCACCAACATAAGATCTGACAGAGAAGGCTAAATGTCTCACAAAACTACAATGCCAAAAATTCTGTAACATTGAGCAATAGCATTTAAAGTGGCATCAATATGGATTACTTCTGCAGTACCCTCTGTCAGGTCACCATATTGCTGATAACCTGCATATCAAACACTGAAATAGAGCAGGGCAAGCAAGGTTAGAGGTTTTCCTAAACAGTGGCCTTGTTCCAATATAGCACAACAATCATAATTATATCAGGTGAATTACAGCCTGCAGACAGGACTTTTATTCACTGGGCATGTTGAAGTACAGATTGAGGCTCCCATATCTGAAATATGAGTCTAAATAAGAAATTCATTTTTGTTTCAAATATAGCTTATACATATAGCCTGAAAGTAATTTTATACGTAGTATTTTTTTAAATAATTTTGTGCATGAAACAAATATATACACTGAACCATCCAAAAGCAAAGATGTCACTATCTCAGCCACCCATATGGATAAATTTGGATTTTGGAATATTTTGAAATTTGGAATTCCGGATTAGAGAGACTCAACCTGTAATTGATAGTAACAGCACCTTGTGCTACTGCCTCTGCAAAACTGGTTTCCATCCCTCCCATAATTCAA
Source organism: Urosaurus nigricauda (assembly GCA_034509955.1). Classification (NCBI taxonomy): domain Eukaryota; kingdom Metazoa; phylum Chordata; class Lepidosauria; order Squamata; family Phrynosomatidae; genus Urosaurus; species Urosaurus nigricauda. The sequence continues at coordinate 8,585,176 of JAOEGL010000006.1, forward strand.
ATGGTAAGATACTCATCTCACTTGAACACTGAGCACATGGTGTCCCTGACGCCATAGTAATGCTTCCCCCCAAAGATGTACATCATATTGTCCTTGACAACCACAGCATGTCGGAAGCGTGGCCCTTCTGGGAGCTCTCCAAGACTCCGCCATTCAACTTGCTTAACCAATCCGATGCCACTCAGGAAGCGGTGGGAGAACCAAACATCCCCACTGGGGTTGCGAGTGGCCATGTTCTTGGCCAGAGTGTCTCCTCCACTGATGACAATCACTTTCTCTGGATACCTCACCCGGCAAGGGAGTTGTTCCATCTTGGAGGGACCTGGTGGCAGGCTGGCTAAAGATTCAACCATGAGGTTGTAGAAGCGACCTGGAGAGGCCATCATCTCTTCTGCGCGCACCTGCTTGAGCTCACGAGTGGACATCAAAGGGAATCTAATGCAGCGCATGACTCTCTCCGCACGGTCCATCCGTCCTGCTCGGTCAGCATCCAGCCAACGGATGGCTCCTTTAAAGGCTTCTAGTTCATTGAGGATGTAGAGGGCATCAGAACTGAGGAAGTCCACCAACTGGTTGACAGGAAGGTCCAAAAACTTGGGTGTTTCCATGACAAGAGCAAAGTTCCTCAGCACAAAGTTCTCTGCAGTGCTTTCCAGATCATCTAGGCCAAAGGCACGAGCAAAAGACAAGACATCCAAACTAGATTCAGGGCTCAGCTTTTGATGAAAGAAATCCAGGCAGACTTCCAAGATGCCTGAGACCTGGTACTGTAGAGCAGCTTGAGCAGCATCAAAGAGATGATCCCATCCACCAACCAAAACTCCTGAGTATGCAAAAGAGATGACTATGCCCAGATCGGCTGAGGTAAAGCGGGTACAGAGAGGAGCGTCCCCCTGACGAGATTCCCTCATGCCACTGGTGAACATGCCACGGAAGAACTCACAGCCACAAGCCAAGGCCACACGGTGAACTGGAAGAAGGGAAGATGAGATCAGGTGATCCAATGCCCATCACTCAGACCCAAACCCAAACCCACCAACATTTAACAGATGAAAGCCAGTACACGTGGGGCCAGAAAGGGTGGTCAAGATGGCAAAGGTTATTAATAAGGAAGAACACACAGGCTAGGAGAGGCTGCAGCAGTTTGCTTTTGTCCTGGGAAAGGCAAGATTACCACCACCACCTCTCCCATCTGCTGAATTAATTGACTTTTGCAATTTTGACTTTTGCAACTTTGTTTGCACTCTGAACTCAGTGTGCAGCAACTGAAATAATCTGAGGACAAAGAGGAAAAGTGATAGCAGGCGAGAGAAACTGGGACATTTAAAATGTAGCTGAAAAAATATAGGACGAAGGATTAATAGGGACTATCCCTGCACAGAACCCATTCGCTTTTTATTTTGAGCTCCACCTTAGCTTTGTTCACCTCGGAAGGTTTCTTCCTCAGCTTTAAGCTCCAGGTCCCAGCCGATGCCTTCTTCGTAAAGCTCTTCCAGACTCTGTAGCGTCTCCCATTTCTCTTCCTCTGGACTCAACCTGTCCTCTGTTTCTGTCCCAGTCAAGACATTCTTGCAAATCTCAGCCACACGTGGGACACCCAGTGCCTCAGCTGCATCTAAGACCTCCCCAGCAACCTCAGGAGTGGCCTGTAACTCTCCAGTGTAGGTGAAATTCAAAATGGCCTCCCAGCCCCGTGGTGTGGTCACGCCATCCAGCTCCATCACACTTTGCTCCCCACATTCTAAACGCTGCCGGAAGATGGAGCTCACAGCGGCAAGGAGGGGACCATGGGCTTCATAGTTCCTTAGGCCAAGGGAAACAGTCACGTCCACAAGATGGTGCTGGTCTCTCAGCTGCAAAGCCGCAGAAAAGAAACCTTCCACATGGCCCTCATTCCGCAGCTTCCACTGGTGTTCAGCCGCAGCATCCTCTGGGGGGCTGTCAGGGCATGACATTGCCTCCTGAAAAGGAGATCACCTGTAGGAAAAGACAACTGGGAGACAAAGAAAGGGCAAGGAATGTGGTAGAACTGGAGGCTGAGATGCGTGAAACACACCCTCCACCGAAAGCACTACAGAACACAGAGCAATTGGTAGCAAAGTGACTGTATACTCATGCCAACAGAGTTGCTTTCCCATTGTCAACAAGGTTGGAATGTTCCAAAAAATGTAAGACGTCAAGTGCAGAAGCCCAGAACGAGCTACAAATTACCAGTGGAGATCCCCTACACTAGGGCTTGGCAAAATATAGTTCTGGGGGCCACATGCAGCCTCCAAGGATGTTGTTGCAGACTCCAAACCACCCAGACTCCTTTGGCCACTTTTTACTAGCCAAATGAAAATGACCTCCTTCTCCTGAAAGGCTTTTAAATTGATAGCAATCCCATTCCTAGTGTTTAACATACCACCACCACCACCCCCGTTTTTCACAACCAAAAGCAGACTTCCAATTATATGAAGGAGGCATTTTGCTTTAAAATAAGTGGTCATGGTTATCCTGAACGTTGCCCTTGAACCCCAATGTTGCGGCCCTTGAAGCCCCTGTGGCAACCCTGAAAATCTCATATACCCTTTTTCAGATTGGTCAAGCAAGTTGTTGTAATTTTTTACCATGTCAATTTTCAGGCACATCATCATCATCATCATCATCATCATCATCATCATCCTGCCTTTCTTTCAATAATGAGAATCGAAGTAGCTAACCACATATTTAAAAACAATATGGATTAAAAATTATAGAAAAACTAAAATAAATAAATACATACGTACAATTTTAAATAATTTACAAAGCTAAAACCATTAAAATTAATTAAAAGGCTTTCTCTTTCTCTCTCTCTCTATGTGTGTGTGTGTGTGTGCAGGTTTGCTTAGTGCAAATGTCACAATTCCTCCCCCAAAAGAAAAAAAAAAAAAAAAGCAACCAGAAGTGACACAACATAATTTCCAGAGTTCCAAAATGAGGTGTGTGCATGAGGGGTAATGGTTTCCAGTCCCTCTGCAGTTGCCTGCCCCTGCCATAAAAGATTTCCCCTATTTCCTCCTCTAGATTTGTAGGAATGCAACTTCACCATCCTTTACCTATACTGGCTAAGGTTGATGGGAGCTGCAGTCTAAAAACATCTGACTTCCACATGTCCCCATCCTTGCCTTTTAAGAATAATGCAAAATAGACGCCTATGTATGTCTGTGTGTTTTAACTGAAGCAGCAAATGTTAAGTGTGCTACATCTGTGTGATGTGCAGTTGCGACTGAAATCAAGAGGTGAATGGCACCTATACAAGAACTTGCGTTACAGGGGAGTAACAGCAACTGGGAATGGCCGGTGAGGTACAGTGGTTTGAGTGTTCGATTAGGACTTTGGAGACCAGGGTTTGAATTTCCACTTGGCCATGAAAACCCCGTGGGTGACCTTGAGCAAGTTGGTCTCAGATGATGGTTCAAAAGCAAACCTCTGAACAAATCTTGCTAAGAAAATCCCACTATAGGTTTGCCCTAGGGTCACCAGAAGTTGGAAATGACTTGAAGGCAAGGCACTCAACGACAACAGTGATAGTAACATTTTGAGGGGGAGGGCACCAACCAAACACTGTTAGATTCTAACTCCCAGCAACCCTGGCCCACATCAACAATGCTGACGAATGCTGGGAGCTGCAGTCCAACATGAACTGGAATGTTATGCAATTCTCCGCTCCTGTTCAAAAGATGTTTGATATTTGTGGTGTGACTTCCTCCACCCGCATCCCTGAGCATAGCTGTGCAACTAATGCACACATTAGTATGCATGTGTCTTTATGACTCAGTCTATGATGAAGCATGGGCTTCTATTTGTGGGATATGTTTACACACTGTGTGGCTTTAATTGGCCATTGGAGCATATGTTGTACATTTTATGCACCAATGTAGCTATGATCTCTATGTTTTTCAGATCAAAGCAGCATGGGCATTTAAATCCCATATAGTAAACACCCCTCCCATGTGGACCCACCCTTTAATGAATCTTCTAATGCATTTCCAAGCTGTTTCATACCCTGTTGGGGATCCCCATCCCAGTCCTCTCACCTTTGGGGCCTGCTCTGTCTAGGGCTTTCTTGGGCCTGTGCGATATCTGCAGCTGCAAGTGCATGACCGCGAGGGAATGTTGGCCAATGGCCCAGGCAACAGCTTGCAAAGATAATTATAGTCACCAGGACCAAGTTCTCAAAGGAGAACAGGATAGGCAGAGGAGTGTGGAATCAAGGGTAGAAGTAACTGCTCCAGAAAAATCAAATAATTACTGTCTAATTCTCAGAGGCATTGACTGGGAAGTTAATGTGAAATCCATTTTTCAGATGGGCTGCTACAGACTCTAACATACTTGATGGCTCAGACAACTGAATATTCCTGCATCTTTGCAAAATTGTAATTAAAAAAAATCTTTGTGTGGGTTGTGTTGTGTGCCTTCAAGTTGGTTCTGACCTATGGCAACCCTAAGGCAACCCTATCATGGGGTTTTCTTGGCAAAATTGGTTCAATAGAAGTTTGCCATTGAGGTTGAGAGCTTATGAGTTGTCCAAGGTTACCCAATGGGTTTTTTGACCAAGATTGGAATCGAACCCTGGTCTCAGAACACTATATGTGGTTGGTACTTAATGTATAATGCTTAATGGCATCACCAGGAGATGTCCCTAGGTCTCAGGTTTTGGCTTGGAAACCTCAAAGCCTGGGATGATCCTGAACTAGTGGCAACCCTATGCAGGAGCTTGAGACCAACTAGCAAGTACTGGTCAAATACCTCCTCCTCAGCCATTTCAGAGGTTCAATGGGTTCATGGGTTCAAGCAATTGCAACTAGATTGGTGCTTTGTTTTCCTTAAAGGGGGGATTGTACTAAGGTGCTGAGTTGCGGTAGTGGAATAGGTGTGTAAACTATGAGATGTGACCTGCCAGGAACCCTATAGGACAAGGCTACATGCATAAAAAAAAGAGATATTCCATCTTCTATTTTTAGCTTTTGTTGCATCTTGGGAGGTGGGAAGAATTAAATGTCTTACTGGTCTTGGAAAACTTTTGTTCAAATTGCTTTTTCCATTAGACCATAAACAGGTTTGTAGGGGAACAAAGGGATTTGCAGAGGTGGATAAACAAGGCAAGAGAAGGACTGAGATGGAAGAAGGCGGTGGGTGGAAAGGCTTAGGAAAGGGAGTCGAGAAACATACCAGTGGTTCTTAAAATGAACTATGGACATACCACTCACCTAGGACCTTTTCAAAGTGTAATTATAGCACTATAATTCCACTATAACTGCCATGGCAACCTCTTATAGGATTGTGGGTTTACACTTCAGTGAGGCCCTAGAGCTCTCTGATAGAGAATTTGAAATACCCCCTCCCTAATGTACAAATCAGAGCCACTCTGGTATAGTGATTTGATCATTGGACTATGACTCTGTAGACCAGGACTCGAATACCAGCTAAGTCATATAAACCCATTGGGTGATCTTGGGCAAGTCATACTTCTGCGTTAGAGGAAGGCAATGACAAGCCTCCTCTGGACAAATCGTGCCAAGAAACCCCCATGATATGATCAACTTAGGTCATCATAAATCAGAAACAACTTGAAGGCACACAACAACAATGAAAAAATTACAAATCTCAGGGTCCCCCTATGTGTTTGTTAATGCATGCCTTCAAGTAGCCTGTTAACTTATGGTGACCCAATTAATTTCAGAGTGTTTTTGTAGGTAAGGATTACTCAGAGGTGGCTTTGCCACTTCCTTCTTCTGAAATATAGCCTACAGCACCTGGGATTCATTGGTGGTCTCCCACTGAAGTACTAACTTAGGCTGATCCTTCTTAACATCCAAGATCAGACAGAATCTGTACAGATTCCTAAAGAGTGGTGATGGTTTGGTTTGTTCGTTTTTGGCAGGATGGTTTTTAATTTCTCACACTTAAAATTCCCTTGAAGGCAAAGTTTTTCCTGTTTTCAAACCTAACAGGTTTCAGCCAAAGTTCTTGGATGTGCTTGGGCCCCATTAAAAATGTGTGTCTGCATGTACAGCAATTACCAGTGAACAGGTCCTGGCATTGTCTCCTATGCCTCCAGTTGTGCCAACCTGTCCTGGTTAGAACAGCAAATTAATCTGTATTACACTTGTCCAAGCATCAGGTTTTCAGGCCACCTAGAAAGCCAAGCTGATTTCATAAGAGGAAACCCTCCTCTGGCTCAGGTGGGGCTTGAGTTTTGGCAGTCTCCATGGGGTGGTTGGCTTGGTGGTACGTGGTTTTGGACATGTATGTCTGTATACAAAAGCATGGCAGGAGGAGGGGCCCTACAAACTAGGATCACACATCCTTCTGTGGGTTTATCAGCTGAAAAGTGAGCTTATGAATCAGGAAGACATTTCCATTTTTGTGCACTGAGATCGGAGGAAACCTACACCAAGTTGTCCTCTGTCTGGTGTTTTGAGAATTGAGTGAGTAGAAAGGGTGGGTTGAGATTGAACTTTGGAAACTGAGGTCTAGGTAGTTTGGTGGACTATATCTCCCTCTATGAACTTGTTTGAACTCTAAGATCTTCAGGAGAAGTCATTCTCCTTGTCCTACTACCTTCCTAGATACATTTGTTGGGAACAAGCGAAAAGGCCTTCTTGGTGGCTGCTCTCAGACTTTGAAGTTCCTTTGCTAGGGAGACCAGAATGTCTCCTTCCTCGCTCTCCTTCACTTGTCCAGTGAAAACCCTTCCATTCATCTTGCTTTGCAAATTTGACTGCGATGGTGCTTTTATTTTTGTTGGTTTTTAATATGTCTCTTAACTTTTCAAGGCATTCATTCATTGTTGAAGTGTTTTAAATAACACATACATATACTGTATTTTACTTATTTTTTGTGTGTTTTTAATCTATACTGGTATTCCTTATTCCTCATTTGCAAGCAGCTATGAATTTCAGTTTTGGGAAAAGTCAGGATTTAAAGGAATCAAACAATAACGGGGAGGAGGAAGAGGGGAAGGCTGAGATCTATTCCTGTGCATTTGTGACTATGGAGTCTATCAGACAATGGAAACTGGAAGTATAATCTAATGGCAATCTGAACGAGGAAAAGGTTTTCCAAGTGCTGCTTGGTCTAGCTGCACCTGAAGAAGTTTTACCTGTCACCAAGCTGTTATGGAAGCAAAACTTCTTTATTTTAATAGCTGCATGATTGATAGAAATCTAGCAGAGGAGGAGCTTGAAAAACATTCTCTTTTAGACAGAATACCTCAGACAGTGTGGTCATGCTATCTGGGAGATTCTGAGTGTTGCAGTCAAAAAAGGAGGTTTCCATGCTCTAAACCGAGTTGGGCAAAGAGTGGCCTGTGGGTCATATATGGCCCCTGGACCACACTTTTATGACCCATGTATTTAGTGTTCATAGTGTAAACAGATCTAATATTGTACAGTCAGCCCTCTGTATCCACGGGTTTTTTTTATCCACAGATTCAAGCATCTGCTGCTTGAAAATAACCAAAAGTTATACAGATTCCAAAAATCAAACCATAATTTTGCTATTTTAAATAAGAAATGCCATTGTATTTAGTGGGATTTGAACATCCATGGATTTTTGTATCCACAGAGAGTCCTGGAACCAAACCCCACCAGATACCAAGGGCTCACTGTATTAACATTCTGGGAAAAACTTAACCAGCTGAATCTTCTTAATCTAGCTCCTGTCCCCGTACACTGTGATTTGTGTTGCTCTGTCCACCAATTTTTCCCTAATCTTAATATTATTGTATTTTATTGTTTTTAAATTGTGATTATTTAATTGTACTTTTAGTATTGGGATGGAGGTTTGGGAAAGGACTATTTTGAATTTTATTGCATTTTCTGTGTGTTTTAATTGCTGTAGCCCGCCAGGATTCCTTGTGATTGGGTGGGCTATAAATAAATAATTATCAATGCAGTCCATAGAGCACGGGTGGAAAGCCTGTGGCCAGTGGCATCATTAGAGTTGGTGGTAACACCCCCCCCCCCCCCAGTGTGGTGGTAACTCATGCTGTCACACACTCCCAGGCTGCAGGCAGCTAATGGTGTATTGGGACAGATGGGAGTGACCTCCCCACAAGGTGTTCACACCCCATCTGAGGTGTCACCCAGTGAGGTCCACATACCCTGCACCCACCTATTTTCTTTCTTGCCTTTGACCTTCCAGGGGCTGTTCAGCTTCATAGGCACTCACTGCTAGGGTCAGTGGGAGTGTATGAGAAGCATTGGAGCCTAAATGGCGTACCCTCCAACATTTCACAGATGAAAATCAGCACTTGGCCAAGCAGCATCAGTGTGTGGTCAAGATGGCAAAAGTTATTAATGAGGAAGAACATCCAAGCTAGGAGAGGCTTCAGCAATTTGCTTTTGCCTGAGTCTGCTCTTCTCCTGCCTGCTGAGTAAATGGAGTGTAAATTGCATTTGCACTTTGAACTCAGTTTTCATCAATGGAAGTAAGCTGAGGACAAAGGGGGAGGAGGAGAAAAAAACTGGGACTTTTTACAAGTAGCCAAAAAAGTGGGAATCAGAAGATTAATTGGGACTACCCCTGCCAAATCAGGACAGTTGGAAGAAAATATTTGGCAGTGCTGAAGTCAAGTTATTTACTGTGTTTTTATTCCTACTTTTTGGCACTCTTACTTCTGAGGAAGAAACCACAAGACACACCAGCATCATTTTTATGCAATTCAGAATTGATACAACATCACTCTTGTAAAAATATTTTTCCAACACCACTGTTCTTCTTGCCTAACTTTATGGGAGGAAATTTAATGGACTAAACCTTAACGAATGATGACATTACCTGGCTAGAAAGCAAGATGAGACGATCTTCCAGTCAAAGCATCACGTTCTCGGTGTTATTTTACTTAAAAGATGTGCAAACTAATTTTTATTGTGGATTTCCAAAGCAGTGTTCAGAAGCGGTGGACAAAAGGGAAGGGCAGCCTAATGACGACAGTGATGATGATGATGATAACATAGCTAATATAAAAAATTGCAACACAAATAAACCACTGCATGCTATTTAATAGAAAGAAGCATGGCAAGAGAAGAGTTACTAAAGTTATATAGGTATATCAGTCAACCAAGTAGATATGCTCCAGGGGATTCTGTCTTTCATATAAAATATGATGCCAACAGCAGAAGTAATATGGAAAGAAGGTTCCTGGATCCTCCAAAAGAAGAGCATTTCAGCATGTTTCAGTAAGTGATGATGATAATGCTTAAAAAATTCTCCAGACTTCTTCCAACATCTCTCAAAGATAATAAGGATGCTAAAAAATATTCAGATAGACCAAGGATGAGGAGGGAAAGGGGTTCTAGGTGGGCATAGCCTTTGTAAAAAGGAGCTTTAATATCAGTAAACTGATATATGCCTGTAATTTGGCCTCTTGTCAAAACAAACACAAACCCCCACAGCTCTTTTCAGTACAGATCCCATCTGATCTTGGAAGCTAAGTAGCATCAGTTCTTGAAGGATCAGTGCTTGGATGGGAGTCCACCAACAAATAACAGGTGGAAGGAACTGACACCTGGGATTATTTTTTGCCTAAAAATGCTATGAAATGCATGGGCTCACCAGAAGTCAAAAAGATGTCATGAAGGCACATACACATGCACACACCTACTTAAACCTGTTGTAGAATTGCCAAACTTTTAGCCATCCTCTCCTCCTCTGCTTTTAACAGCAATGTTCCCTGCATTCATGAGTGCATTAAATGTCATTAAAAGCTTTCATCTCATTTGTTTTTGACATGCTGTTAAAAGCAGGATAAAAGAGCAAGCATGCAATGATAATTAGTTTTTTGTTGGCCATTTATTTACAGGCATCATTACATATCTGAGCAATTTTATATTGGTGATAATTATTACCTATAAAGTTAATTCCTGTCTTTCAGTACTTTTCAAACTTGCTCCCTTTTTGGTGGTATTAGATGCAGCATGTTAAAAATGTAGGAGAGGCATCTTTATATTTTTGTGGAAGAGAGAATTTGAACAGGCATGGCTTGCATTAAATTCCCACTTAAACATCATAGTTAAAATTGCTAAAGTCTAATTCTCTTGTTAATGTAGCCAACCCCATGTTGACCTGGCTGGCTGTTGTGAAACCAAAGCTTGGAAGGCCTGCATCTTTGGACTAGAGTTCTCAGACTCCCGCATCCACAAAACTTTCTGGCTAGGTGATTTTGGGAGCTGTTGACCTAACATTATTTTTTCCAAGCTCTGTATGAAGCACACATGGAAGATTCTAGATACACAATCATATACTGCTGAGCAGGTCACCCAGTGGGTTTTTGTGGATGAGGAGGGATTTGAACCTACTAGCTCCTACATTAGTCTGTTAAAGTCCCTGATTAATAATAATAATAATAATAATAATAATAATGCATGCCAGATCTACACCTTTATACATACCTTCCAACATTTCACGGATGATAATAGGGATATGTGTGTCCAGATATTAGAGTGCAATCAAGATGGCCAAAGTCATTAATGTCAGTAATTGTCAGTAGACTCTGAAACTGAGATGATGATAATGGAATCTGCCTCCCGTGAGGAATCCCTGATTCCTTTTTCTGAAGAACTCCTGTGCTTCCCAAAGAATCCAGGTTGAGAATCACCATTCCAATATATATACTATTCACTTCAAGCTTCCTGGGCCCATTCACACTATACAGTTACAACACTCTGATTCTGTTTTAACTGCCATTGTTCCATCCTATGATGTCCTGGGAGTTGAAGTTTGGTGAGGCACTAGAGTTCTCTATTTGAGAATTCTAAATACACCTCCATAAATTGAAACTCCATGGAATGGCTCCATGGTGGTTAAAGTGGAATCATAGTGTTATAATTGAGTAGTGTGAATGGGCTCCTTCCCTAAGTCCACCATGATATGTGGTAAGCCATGGTGGAATTAGAAAAGTGGCTCATTCACACTACACAATTATCTGCTTTGGGTAAGAGGATGGATTCTATCCCCCTCCCTGAAGCTTTCTCCCTATAGTCTTTTTCTAATCCATTCCTCAAAGGTACTAGTGGAACAACTTGGTTCCATTTGTTACCTGTGGTAGAGGGTGGAAAAAATGGAATTTGGCCAAAATTCCTTCTGACCGACAGCCCAGCCAGTGTGATTATTTGATGTGGGTTGGATGTGGTGACCCTTGAGGTCTCTTCTGTTTCTAGGATCTGGAAACCATGCCTTATGGGGAGAAACTTAGGGAGCTGGGGATGTTTAGCCTTGAGAAGAGACGGCTAAGAGGTAATATAATAGCCCTGTTTAAAGATTTGAAGGGATGTCATGTTGAGGATGGAGCAAGCTTATTTTCTGCTGCTACAGAGACTAGGACATGGAGCAATAGGTGCAAACTATAAAAAAAGGGATTCCACCTCAACTTTAGGAGGAACTTCCTGACAATAAGAGCTGTTTGACAGTGAAATATGCTGCCTTGGAGGGTGGTGGAGTCTCCTTCTTTGGAGGTTTTTAAATAGAGGCAGGAATGGCTACCTGTTGGAGGTGCTTTGTGTACTACTGTGTGTCGGTGGGTGGGACTAGATGGCCCTTGTCGTTTCTTCCAACTAAATGATTCTATGATTCTATGTCATGATATTGCATAGATATTCCAGACCTGCTCAGATCCCAGCCAAAGCTAAGGTCAAATTAAGGTTGTCACTCCAACACTTATTGCCTCTGCTGGCCCACCTGTGGTCTTGACCCATTGGCCCGGCCCTGTGGCCGCATGGGCTCAGCGTGTGCATCACTGTACAAATCCTGGTGACTCTAAACCCTCTCTTTCTTTCCATTGTCTTGTCAAGTTTCCATTGCCTTGTGCAAATTGCCCAGTGGAAAGAGATAAGGCGAGCAAACAGGCCCTGATGTTACTCTATGTGCACAAAGGGTTGGAGGGAGAAGATGCACCTTCTCAATCGGCATCACCCACCCACTCAGCTGGTGTGTGCTTGGAAAGTTTTGGCTGTTTGGAGAAGGAGGAGGAGGAGGTGGAGGAGATGATGGCAAGGGTGTTAGTAAAGTGATAGGTAGGAGGGATCAAGAGGGCAGACAGAGGCTGTTGAGTCTAACTCTGGAGAGTTAGGCTTAACTGCTGACGTTTCCTGGGTCCTTTATAAATCAAGAAGGGACGGGGGTTGAACCTGGGGACAGATCAGGGATTCTGGAGACACACCAAAGGAGTAGGTACAAAGCCACCTGTGCCTCAATCTCTTCCTCTGTGCCATCTCTACTCTCTCCTGTCCTCTCCATAGTTATATCTCTCCAATTCTGTCTGCTCCATTAAGTACTCTTTTTTTAATCTCCCTATCTCCCCTCTGGTCAGTATAACCATTATTCTCTGGTCAGAATGAATAAGAATAAATAAAATGTATGTTTTATCTGTTTTTAACTTTTGTGTGGTTTTTAATCGATTTTATGGTGTGTTAACATGACGTTTTAAATTGGTCTAAATTTTTGCACACATTTTTAATGTGTTAAAGAAGCAGCCATGTGTCCTAGCCTGGGAGAAAAGTGTCATATAAATAAAATAAAATAATAAAATAAAATAATGCCAACTTAAACTATTTCAGTGGCATTCTTCTTTACACCTTTGGTGTACACCTTTCTCTCAGGCTGGGACTTAAGGCGGCTTCCATAGCACATTAAAAATGTTTGCAAAATGTTATCTCCAGCTACCAGTTTTAAGGATTTGACTGGTTCTGTTCTTATCCCTTCTGGTTGTTTGCGGTCATCTCTAATCATTTGGCAGTCTCTCTGTCTCCTCTAGATAGTATAATACCATCTACTGCCCCCTTTAATCCTTTGTGTGGCTCTCTTCTTATCACCTCTGCTTTGTATAATATCTCCCACTGCAAATTTTAGGTATTTGGTTGGCTGTCTCTTTATTCCTTCTAGTCCATGTGGTATCACTTGTGGTTAGCTCTAACCATTTGAGATGTTGTCTCTTTATCTCCCCCTGGATAGTATAATATTGTCTACTGCCAACTTTTAACAATTTGGATTGCAGTCTCTTTTCTGTATAATATCACCTACTGGCAACTTTAAATTAGGTGTCTCTTTCTTTATATCCTCTTGTCAGCATATCAACTGATGCCAAATTTGAGTTATTCTATCATTTCCCGTCAATGAAATGTCACTTGCTGCCAACAATAACTATTTGGTGGCTCAGACAAGATCTTTCTTGCTGGGAAAGAAGCCAGATTTAATCACTTTTTCTGTTTGTTGTGAGGTTCTGGTAGAATCTTCCAGTTACATAGAAACTGGAAGTTATGTGTGAGGGTGTTGTTATCCTTTTTAAAATACATTCATTACCACACTGAATTTTTGTTTTGTTTTTTGAAATTCAGCTCTTTCAAAAAAATTTAACTGGTGATATGTGCTGGATCAGGCTTTCTAGAAGATAAATCTTTAGCTTGCAGGGATTATCCTTATAAAAAAAGTAAGCATTGTTTTATTGGATGAGATTCGGGTCTAATATGCACTGCAGAAATAATGCAGTTTGATACTGCTTTAACTGCCATGGCTCTTCCTATGGAATCCTGGGATGTGTAGTTTCTTGTGGCAGCTCTCTGAGAGAGAATGCTAAATAGCTCACAAAACTACAGATCCCAGAATTCCATAGCACTGAGCCATGGCACTGAAACCAGTATCAAACTGCATTATTTCTGCAGTGCAGATAAGATCTAGGATTCACCTAAGCATCCCTTTTCTAGCAGGGGACAGCTGGATAGCTCAAGGGATCACAAGTAGTGAGTAGAGATGCTGTGGTTCTCCAACATCTGATGCTCAGAAGTATGTATCGCCTCTGTATTTGGCTATGCCTAGGTCTTCACACAGGCTTAATGCTAGCATGAGCGCAATTACACGTGAATACCTCTGTGAATTCACTTTTGTTTTCACCATTGTAAGTGTGGTGTTCTGCCATTTGTTCCTGGAGAGATTTACATTTTTGACACATCCTTTCCTCATCTCTAAGCCTTTTTTTCAATTCCATATGTATGAAAGGTGGTTATGGTTATTTATTGCCAAGGATAAGAGCTTTTGAAGATATGTGCATTTTTGGTTTTGTTATTAATAAAGATTCATATTTATTATATGAATAAAGATTCATATTCATATTATGCACACGTGCTCTCTGCTGCACCAAGTGGTTGCAGAGTGACCAGATGTTCTAACCACAAGGAGGACGAGGCACCGTAAAATGTCAGGCATTCAAGAAAAATGTAGGACATTATAAATTTATGCTTCTTGGTCATGCTCAAAATGGAGGACATTTTGAAATTCCTCCTGGACAGAAGGTTGAAATGTAGGCCATGTCCTGAAAAAAGAGGACATCTGGTCACCCTGAGTGGGTGGGATTAGGTCCACATAAGTGTAGTGGCCATGACATAACACAAAACATGTAATATCAAGGTAATGCTATATAATGATACAAAAAGATACATGTACAAAGACCAATTATAATATTCAAACCAACATCAGTTTATTTACTATATGAATTAAATACTGAGGTAATGCAGAAGAATATGAATCATGTAGTATTTTGTGACCACTAAACCTACTTGGACCTAGTCCCCTCCATTTAGTTTGGCTGTTTTCAGGAGGTGAGTGCTATAGTACAGTCAGCCCTCTATATCCACGAATTCTTTATCCATGGATTCAAACCCCCCCCCCCAAATATTCCAAAAATATATAAATTCCAAAAAGAAAACCTTGATTTTGTTATTTTATAATTAAAATAATTTGGTACCCCATGGATACCAAAATCCATGGATGCTCAAGTCCCGTTATATATAAATAACGGGACTTGAGCATCCATGGATTTTGGTATCCATGGGGGGTCCTGGAATGAAACCCTAGTGCATACCAAGAGTCTATTGTATTACTTGCTTTTTTGTTCTTTGCTCGCCCAGAAGGTATGATTATGTCGAACGATTTTAAGATACAGGAAGGCAGATGTCAGTTAAATAGTAAAAGGAACTTCTTGACAGTGAGAGCAGTTCAGCAAAGGAATCCATCAGTGTTTGTGGTGGGGTTTCTCTCTGGACATCTTTAAAAAGAGCCTGGACAGTACCTGCTGGGGATGCTATAGCTGGAGTTCACGTGTTGAACAGAGGGTTGGATTTGATGGTCTCTGGAATCTTTTTCAGTTCTACGATTCTGTGATTCTACAACTTGATTCTGAATTTAATATTATTAGTCTGAGACAACTTGCTGTTGCTGTTACTGAAAATATGTTTCTTGATCCAAAAACAGTTGCGTCATAACTAAAATTAGGCACTTTCTTTAACTTAAAACAGTCCACTCATTCCTCCTCTTTTTGTCTCCTTGACAGGTGAGGAGAACAATCCCAATTAGACCATGGAGGACTCACAGTCATATAAGACTGTCTTTTCACTGGGGCGGTTTAAGATCCGGAAACTACAGAATGGGCCCCCCTCGGATCAAGGTAATGATGCCTCCAAAGTCCCTGCAGAGCTCGCTGCAGCCGCTCAAATGGAGGAAGATGGTTCGGCTCCACCAGATTACGAAAGCACGATTGATGCCTGCCCACGGTATGAATACTATGCCAACTCTGCACCGCCTGGGCGTCGGAAGGTCCGGCCTTCACTGGACATGCTCAGAAATGCAGAACCGGTGAGAAACATTAGAGAGTACCTTGAGTGAAAAGATACAGCAAGCCAAACTAGCCTTCTTCTCTTTGATCAGCTTTGGCTTACGAAAAACATTTTCCACACTTTATTGAACTTTGACCTGAACTCCATGTGCAGTGAAAAGAATAGTTCAGTCCAATTCTGAGATGTTGAAGTGGACTGTCTTGTACCACATCAGACTGTTTGTGCCACCTCAGTCAAATGCTATTAAACAAAAACTCTTGGAAATACAAAAAAGGAAAGAGAGAGAGAGAGAGATGCCAGGCTAATCTTCTATGTATAGTTTTCTTCTTGCAGAGGTTGGTCTGCCTACGTTTAGTTTAAGGTTCACCTTAGGATCGCCATAAGTCAGAAATGGCTTGAAGGCACACAAGAACAACAACAACTACAATAGCAACAATTCATTCTTACCACATCAGGACCTTGCCATCTCATTTGCAGCACCTTTTGTTGTATGCGTAGAATCATACTTGAATTATGTTTTATACAAAAATGACACTCGGTTTTCATATACCACAGAGTGAGGAATGTATGGCCTTCCAAATTAGACTTCAACTCCTGTCAGCTCATCCTTGCATGGCCAGTTGGTAAAGTCTGACAACATACAGACAGGCAGAGTTTTCCCATTCATGTTTCATGTTACTTGGAGCATTTCCTCACAATTCATCAGAGATCAATGACTAAAACATAGGGCTCCCTCTGGAAAATAAGGAATAGAGGTTGAGTCTTCCTTTCCTGGAATACTCCAAAATTCAAAATTGTCCATGTGGATGGCTGAGATAGTGATATCTTTGCTTTCTGATGGTTTAGTGTACACAAAGTTTGTTTCACCCACAATAATATTAGAAATGTGTATAAAATTACCTTCAGGCTATGTGTATGAGATGTATACAAAACATGAATGAATTTCGTGTTTAGATTTCAGTCCCATCTCCAAAATATCTCATTATGTAGGTGAAAAAATTACTTTTTTTAAATTACTGCTTCCATACTGTCCCAGCCACTATGGTCATTGGTTTTTATGGTCTTCCTTTCTTGTATTTATTGCTCTAGGAGGGAAAACTAATGTCAGGTAAGGGTTATATTTCCAAGTTAAACCACCCATTAGACAAAGCATAACATTCACAAAACTAATGCCGAATTGGTAAATCAATATTTTTTTCCCTTTGAAATTTTGAGAAATGTCATATTATGCCACAACCAAAGAGAGTGTATTTAGCCTTTGCTTTCTTCCTTTTTTTTTTTTTTTTTTTTTTTTTTGATAGCCTTGGCTGAAAAGCGGGGTATAAATAAAAAGTATTATTATTATTATTATTATTATTGTTTTATTTATTCAGCCATCTGGTGACTCCAAGGACAGGGAAGACAAAGATGTGGAAGCTGATGACGAACCAGAAGTGGAAGCTGTCCGTTTTGGCTGGGTGACCGGTGTCATGGTAAAGTTGGCTAATTAAATAGTGAATATATTAGAATTAGGAGGAGTAAAATGGATTATTGTGTAAACTACAAACAACAGGAATTCTTACATACGCATGCTCCCAGTTCTCAGTTTTGCATTCTTCTATTTCCAAAGATCCGATGCATGCTGAACATTTGGGGTGTGATCCTTTATCTCCGTTTGCCATGGATAACTGCACAGGCTGGGATAGGTAAGACAATTTTTCAAAATGCAAATCTGGGACTAATATCACCTTTTTAAAAAATGGAATCAGTTTTTTGTTGGGGGGTGTGAACTTTGCACAAAGAGTATGAACCATCTTTACTCCCAGACACTGGATCCATTCGCACTACACAATTATAGCATTATACAAGTACACTTCATTTAATGAAGTAAATGTGTTCTAGGGCATCACTTCGTTAACAGAAAACGTGATACCCAAAGCAGAAATACAGTGGTCCCCCGGTTTACGAAATTAATTCGTTCCAGCACCCCTTTCGTAAACCGAAAAGTTCGCAAACCGGGGGACCACTGTAATTATTGGAATAAACTTTGCACCATTTGAATTTCCTGCCGCTTTCTTTTCGTAACCCGGGGTTTTTTCCGTAAACCGGGACCGTTTTTCCGGCCCCGGCTCTTTCGTAGCCCGGGGTTTTCGTAGGCCAGGGTATTCGTAGGCCAGGGGACCACTGTAACAAGGAAAGATTAGGGATACAGTGCTACGAAGAAGAAGAAGAAGAAGAAGAAGAAGGAGGAGGAGGAGGAGGAGGAGGAGGAGGTGGAGGAGGAGAGCATCATCATCATCATCAACAACAACAATTCAATATGTTTTGGCACACTTTTCATTCAAAACTAATGATATGCATATACTGTATGAAATGAAACAGCTGGGACAGATAATCTTGCATAGCTAAACAGTAACATTTTAAACCTTCTGGAGAACCATTTAAAGGCTTCTTTCAAAATATATGAAGGGATGACTTTTTTCTTTCTTACACTAGACTACACTTTTCTCATGATGTCCATTTTAGTGGCCAAACTTATAAATCTATACTTTTTAACATGCTGGGGTCAGCCAGTGGAGCAGGGTTTATCTGCTCTCCCCTTTTCTCAGTTTTGCTGTTCACACATGCTTAGCAAGTGATTCTGGAGAGCATAAAGTGAATGTCAGGGTCCTTTGGAAAGGGAATGTGGGACAGTTTTTTTAAAAATTAGGTTCAGAGAGCAGGGGTATGGGAAAGGACTCCCAGTGAAGCTTCCTCCAGGCCATTTAGTTCTCTCCTTGTTTCCTCAGGGCTCACTTGGTTGATCATTCTAATGTCGTCCGTAGTGACCAGCATCACTGGTCTCTCCATCTCAGCCATCTCCACTAATGGCAAAGTCAAAGCAGGTAAGTGAATTTCCAACTGCTCCAGTTGGCAAAGACAGTCCTGACTGATGCTTTGTTCTTCCACTTTTTCATTTGCTTTTAAAGTGCCCCAGTTTCTTTCACCTCTGTCCATTTTCTCCTTTCATTCCCAGTTTATTCAGGTGAAATCTTGTCAGCTAAGGCCAAATCAGGTTGCTTTACCTGGTGCTGGAGGTTCCCCCCTGTACCTGTTGATTTCAAAAAAAGCTTGACCAGACAAAGACTTAAGTTGTTTAATATATATATAATTATTTTCTTAACACGTACAAAACACATACAGAGAAAAATATATATAAAAAAGAACAGAAATAAAAATACATATAATAAAAACATGTATAGTACAAACATTTATACACAAAAAACATTATTTGACTTCCATGTCTTCTACATTAGACTTAAGTTGTGAGTCATATCACATCTGGTTTGGTCCTACGCTATGAAGTGGGAGGTTTTCTTGTTAACTGTCATGACAAGGTATGAACTCACAAGAGAGCCATGCTTTCTTTCAGTCTCAGTTTCAGCCTCCCCCTTTAGTCTACAATATGCACATAACAGCACTGACTTTGTTGGGCTATGGTAAAGGATTGAATATTTCTATGAATACCTTACTTTAAGTATTCATAGAATATTTCTATGAATACTTCCCATTAAACAGGATCTTAGCCTTAGTATTTGTAGATTTGTAGGAGCTGCTTGGCAGCCATTTTGGGACCGTGTGCTTGAGACCGTGTGCTTGTTGCTGAAGGGGAGGAGCTTCTGTGAGTCACATCTGTGAGTCACAAGGGGGCGGAGCTAGCAGACTAGCTTTATATACCACCTTCCAGAGCACTCTTGGAGGAGAAAGTGCAGCAGCTGGAGTCCAGAGTAGCTACACTTCAGCAGATTAGGGAACAAGAATTTTAGTTTTCTTTAACTGAACAACTCTGCTCAAGTGGCATTAGGTTAGAATCAGATATTGAAACAGAACCTTCCCTTTAAATGTAAGATAGCAGCCAGTACTTACCTTTAAAGAAGTATTCCCAGTAGATTGACTGTTATATTTATTACTAAAGACTTTGCAGTATGGACAACGAGGGATCTGCCACAGTCACCTGCAACTCTTGTGGGATGTTTCTCTTCTTGCCTACAGTAGTGGAGAACTTCACATGCACCAAGTGCAAGTTGGTAGCACTCTTGGAGGAGAAAGTGCAGCAGCTGGAGTCCAGAGTAGCTACACTTCAGCAGATTAGGGAACAAGAGGATTTCCTGGACACAATAGAACTAACCATCTTGGATGAGTACCATGCAGAGGAAGATGCTAGGGTGGAAGAGGTCACTTGCCAAACAGAGGAGGCAGACAGCTGGAGGAATGTCACAAAGAGAAGTAAACCAAGAAGGAATTGTTCGGGGAGCTTGCAGCTAGAGAATCGATTCGAAGCGCTTTCCCTTATCAAGGAGGATGAAGAAGAGCAGCATGGACAGACTTCAGGGACGGAGCAGGGGAGCCTGAGAGTCCCACCCGAGGGAACAGTCGCTGCTAAGCCTCGGAGGAGGCGTGTGGTCGTAGTGGGGGACTCCTTGCTGAGGGGTACAGAAGCAGTGATTTGTAGGCCTGACAAGATGTCTCGAGAGGTGTGTTGTCTTCCAGGTGCAAAGATCCGGGATGTGACAGAGAGGCTGACAAGACTGGTCAAGCCTACTGACCAATACCCCTTCCTTTTGGTCCATGTGGGAACTAATGATACTGCAAGACACAGCATTCAGAACATCAAAAGGGATTACGAGGCGCTTGGTAGGAAGCTGAAAGGAATGGATGTACAGGTTGTCATCTCGTCTCTTCTGCCAGTTGAAGGGCATGGTCCAGGAAGGGAGAGGAAAATAGCAGAGGTGAACAACTGGCTTCGCAGATGGTGCCGCCGAGAAGGATTTGGATTCTTGGATCATGGGCTGCGGTTCCATGAGGAGGGACTTCTTGCAACAGACGGGTTGCATCTCACGCCAGTTGGAAGAAATGTTTTTGCCAACAGTCTCAAGAACTTGATCAGGAGAGCTTTAAACTGAGTTCCGAGGGGAAGGGAGACAATATTAAGGAACGCAAAAGGGATGGCGTAAATAGTCAAACTGACATAGAGGAAACAAGGCAAACAGTGCAAGGACCCAACAGTGGGAGGCAAAAAAACTTGCACAGGCAGCAAGTAAAAGGGAACCATGGTCTGCGATGTCTCTACACTAATGCACAGAGCATGGGAAATAAGCAAGATGAACTCGAACTCCTAGTACAACAAGGCAAATATGATATAATAGGCATCACTGAAACCTGGTGGGATGAGTCTCATGATTGGAATGTGGAAATAGAGGGGTATAACCTTATTAAGAGAAATAGGCCAAACAGGAAAGGAGGAGGAATAGCACTATATGTCAGAGATATTTACACCAGTGAAGAGATCCTGGACATCAATCATGGAAGCCAGGTGGAGAGCATCTGGATAAGAATTAAAGGGGAGGGAAACAACAAGGGTGTTACGGTGGGAGTCTACTACAGACCCCCAAGTCAGACTGAGGAATTGGATGATATCTTTCTAGAACAGATGACCACACAGTCAGAAAAGAGAGATGTAGTAGTGATAGGCGACTTCAACTATCCTGATATTTGCTGGAAGTCTAACTCAGCAAAATCCTCAAGGTCTAGCAAATTCCTCACTTGCCTGGAAGACAATTTCATGGTCCAAAAGGTGGAAGAGGCAACAAGGGGGTCAGCTATTTTAGATCTGATCCTAACCAACAAGGAGGACTTGGTTAATGGGGTGCAAGTGGTGGGATCATTAGGTGGAAGTGACCATGTTCTCCTGGAGTTTGTAATACAGTGGAAAGGAGAAGCCAGGCAGAGTCAGACACGCATCCTAGACTTTAGGAGAGCGGATTTCAGTAAACTTAGAGAAGTATTGAGGGCGATTCCATGGTCAGAAATACTAAAAGATAAAGGAGTTCAGGACGGATGGGACTTTCTCAAAAGGGAGATACTGAAGGCACAATTTCAAACAGTTCCAGTGAGAAAGAAAAACGGGAGGTGTCTCAAGAAACCAGGATGGATGACTAAGGAACTTTCAACCGAGCTAAGTTTGAAACGGAACATGTATAAGAAATGGAAAAAGGGGGAAATCACGAAAAAGGAATTCAAAGAAACAGCAGGCATGTGTAGGGGTAAAGTCAGAAAAGCTAAAGCGCAGAATGAACTCAGGCTTGCTAGAGAGGTTAAGAACAATAAAAAGGGCTTTTTTGGATATGTCCGCAGCAAGAGGAAGAAGAAGGAAACGGTAGGGCCACTGCGTGGAGAAGATGGCAAAATGCTAACAGGGGACAGAGAAAAGGCAGAATTACTCAACACCTTCTTTGCCTCAGTCTTCTCAGAAAAGGCAAAGGGTGCTCAACCTGAGGATAATGGAGCAGAGAACAGAATTGGGGAATTTCAGCACAGAATAAGTAAAGAGATAGTAGAGGAACACCTTGTTAATCTAAATGAATTTAAGTCTCCGGGACCAGATGAACTCCATCCAAGGGTATTAAAAGAACTGGCAAAAGTAATATCGGAGCCATTGGCAATCATATTTGAAAACTCCTGGAGAACAGGAGAGATCCCAGCAGACTGGCGAAGGGCAAACGTTGTCCCCATCTTCAAAAAGGGGAAAAAAGAGGATCCCAACAATTATCGTCCAGTTAGTCTGACATCAGTTCTAGGAAAGATTCTGGAGCAGATCATTAAACAGAGAGTCTGTGAACATCTAGATGGTAATGCCATAATCACAAAAACTCAACACGGGTTTCAGAGAAACAAGTCATGCCAGACAAATCTAATCTTTTTCTTTGATAAAATTACCAGCTTGGTAGATGAAGGGAATGCTGTGGATATAGTATATCTTGATTTCAGTAAGGCCTTTGACAAGGTTCCCCATGACATTCTTGCAAACAAGCTTGTAAAATGTGGGCTAGACAAAGGAACTGTTAAATGGATCTGTAATTGGTTGAATGGCCGAACCCAAAGGGTGCTCAACAATGGCTCCTTTTCATCCTGGAGAGAAGTGACCAGTGGGGTCCCACAGGGCTCTGTCCTCGACCCAGTGCTATTCAACATCTTTATCAATGACCTGGATGACAGAATTGGGAGCATACTTATCAAATTTGCAGATGACACCAAATTAGGGGGAATAGCTAATACCCCAGAGGACAGGATCAAGATTCAAAATGACCTGAATAGACTAGAAAGCTGGGCCAAAGCTAACAAAATGAAATTCAATACAGAGAAATGTAAGGTATTGCACTTAGGGCGGAAAAATAAAATGCACAGATATAGGATGGGTGACACCTGGCTGAATGAAACTACGTGTGAAAGGGATCTAGGAGTCCAAGTAGACCACAAGTTGAACATGAGTCAACAGTGTGATGCGGCAGCTAAAAAGGCCAATGCTATTTTGGGCTGCATTAATAGAAGTATAGTGTCTAGATCAAGAGAAGTAATAGTGCCACTGTATTCTGCTTTGGTCAGGCCCCACCTAGAATATTGTGTCCAGTTCTGGGCGCCACAATTCAGAAAGGACATTGAGAAACTGGAGTGTGTCCAAAGGAGGGCGACAAAAATGGTGAAGGGTCTGGAAACCATGCCCTATGAGGAACGACTTAGGGAGCTGGGGATGTTTAGCCTGGAGAAAAGAAGGTTAAGAGGTGATATGATAGCCCTGTTTAAATATTTGAAAGGATGTCATATTGAGGAGGGAGCAAGCTTGTCTTCTGCTGCTCCAGAGAACAGGACCCGGAACAATGGATGCAAGATACAGGAAAAGAGATTCCACCTGAACATTAGGAAGAACTTCCTGACAGTAAGGGCTGTTCGACAGTGGAACGCACTTCCTCGGAAGGTGATAGAGTCTCCTTCCTTGGAGGTCTTTAAACAGAGGCTGGATGGCCATCTGTCAGGGGTGCTTTGATTTGGATTTCCTGCATAGCAGGGGGTTGGACTGGATGGCCCTAGTGGTCTCTTCCAACTCTATGATTCTATGATTCTATGATTCTATATGAGTTACTACACATCACACATCTCAGCGATCCCTTACCAAAGCCCATGTTTTTATCCTGTTAAAGTTTCACTTTTTATCCTCATGTGGCAAAGTCCTAACTGGGAAGAAGAAATTTCTAGTACAAACTTTCACAGACACACTGAAATGGATCGTGTTCCGTGGACGCCTATGCTAGAAATTCCATCTTCTCACAATCTCAAAAATGCTGCTGGCTTCCTTTATTTATTCACAGCAAGAGGTACCTAGAGCAATGAAATGCAAGTTGTCATCTCCATTATTAGTATGTCAAAAATACTCTGCCCAGAGGTAGGTCACTCATCTGTGCCTAGTCTTGAGAAATGGCTGACATCTGAATGGTCTCTCTCACAGGGGGTACCTACTTCCTCATCTCCCGCAGCTTGGGCCCAGAGCTTGGTGGCTCCATTGGTTTGCTCTTCTCCTTCGCCAACGCTGTTGCTGTAGCTATGCACGTGGTGGGCTTCTCAGAAACGGTCAAGGACCTCCTGGTGGTACGTGCGTTGCAACCTGATTTATTTTTGACCTGCATGTCTCAGCCTCTTTAGCTGTTCCTCTGGTCCCAACAATATCTACAGAAATGGTCTGGTGACTCTGTTGAGCCAGATGCTCAGAGCCTGGGGACATTGTGGGGTTTTGGACCACAGCTCCCAGAATTGCTCAAGAAGTGCACATCAAAACAGTAACATTTCTAAACTCTGTCACAGATTAAAATTGCAAGCTAGTACTATGAATTTAAATGATAACAAAAATCAGTTTTATTTGGCATAAGCTTTCATGGAGTTCAGCTCATTTCATCAGACGGATCTGTTTTTGCTGTAACAGTTTGATAACGGCCCTGTCTGCACAGGTCAAAAGACCCATTTCCCCTCCATTCTGGCATCCTATTTAGATGATACACAGCCCAAACCCCAATGTGAACAGTCTGGATGACATTTGGCACATTCACCACCAGAATCAGGGTATAACACCCTTAACACAAATTTTAAAAACTTACCTCTTACTCCAGGAGACCTCCATTCCCATACTGGGTGGCTGTCTGCACGTGTGTCATCCTGGGCCACCCGGCACATTCACCGCTGTCAACCACTTGGTTTCCCTGAGTTCAGAACAAGGCACCCAGGCATATGATAATCTCTGACACCTCATTCTGATTTCAGAAGAAGGATCCCTGCAATGACAGGGAATGCACTAGGTGACTCAGCAGGACATGCATGCAGATAGCTGCCCTGGAGCTGGAACGGAGGTTCATATAACAGTGGGATGTTGGGGCAGCTCCAGAGAAAGGAAAATCCGGGTTGCCCCTGGAGTATCCTGGTCAGAGCAGACAAGCCCAAAGCTACTTACCTCTCCATCCTGAAATACTGGAAAAATACTGATAACTTGGCATCTTTTCATTGTAATACTGTGCCTGTCTGTTCTGATATTATTGGTGTCATTGAGTTCAATGGAGCACGTTCCCAGTACATGTGGTTAAGACTGCATTGCTTGTCTAAGGCAAGATAAGTTTTTTCACTTCTGTAACTACAGGGCAATGAGGCCAAAAAATACACAACACTGCAAGGAAGGCAAGCTAGGGGATCAAAGCTACCTCTGAGACCGTTCTCACTTCTGCTATTATATTTCAACAGGAGACAGATTCAATTATGACTGATCCAAAGAACGACATCCGTATCATAGGTGTGATCACCATCACTGTTTTGCTTGGCATTGCTTTGGCTGGCATGGAATGGGAGGCTAAGGTAAGAGAAGGAAAATGGCAATCAGATTTTTGCCATATTCTAAGTAAAATGGAGTAAAATGCAGTGGTTATAGTTAAGGTTGGTGGTATCTGGTAATCTTGGGTTGCAATAATATTTGGGTCTTTTTAAAGCTCACCTCTGAATAAGAAAGAAAATTCTAGTTTTCTTAATTCTGCTTCCTGTGGCTTGCCATAGGCCTGACCCCCCAAAAAAAAATCCTTGTCAGGCCTTTTTCTGGGCTGTTAACAGCAGTCTGGTCTGCTTACAATCATTAGGTGAATTTCATGGTTTGTGGCATAAGCATTATTGCTTGAAGATTTTAACTGATTGAGCTGCTGCTAATAGTCCAGAAGCAGAACCTGGTTAGCAAGAAGAAAGAAATGATTACCAGTATAAACAGGAAGTTCAATTGTAAAGAGTCAACCATTGGTCCATTTTGCTTTCTCTGATTGGCGGTTGCTCTCCATCAGAGATGAGTCTTGCCTGCCTTGCCCGCCTACTGAGCTTTATTTCATCTGGGACCTTCTTTGGGCAATGCAGGTGTTCTGCCATTGAGTTTTGGGCCCTCTCTCATGGCTTTGAATGAGACTATGACCGATAAACTGCACACTCCCCAACATTTGACAAATGAAAACTGAGACATGTGTGACCAAGCAACATCAGAGTGTGGTCAAAAGTTTTAAATGAGGAAAATGCACAAGCACAAGGACAGGCCGCAGCAGTTTGATTCTGCTTAAGCCTACTGGGAAGGAAAAGATTCTGCCCTCTGTTCTCCTCTCCTCTTCCCACTGCTGAGTTAAAGCCTTATCACATGAAAAAACAAAGTGAAAACAGAGCCAAAGAATTGTGGCTTTCTCCATGCCTTATTGCATGTTGTGGTGCTTCAGTTCTCTTCCTGTGTGAGATGGTGGTAAAAGTGCATCTTTTGTCTAGTTGAAAAAATATGTTCAACAAAAGACATGCTTTTATAACTGTCTCCTGCGAGAAGAGAACTCAAGCATTACATTGTCATACAAGAAGGCACAGAGAAAGCCGCCATTCTCTGGCTCCGTTTCCACTTTGTTTTCTCATGCGATAAAGCTCTTAATGGTGTGCCAACTGCTTTTGCACTTTCAGATAAATTTGCAGCAACTGAAGTAAGCAAAGGACAAAGAGAGAAAGTGGGACGAGGAGAGAGAAAATGGGATATTTTAAATGTAGTTGAAACAGTGGGTCAACTCAGAATTGTCCTTACCACATCAGGAAAGCTGGAAGTTATGAAACTGGTGTAAAACCATTGTACATTTACAATGAGGCTACCTGGACATTTGGGCAGTGAAAACTGGGATGAGGCAGGGTTGTCTTCCAGTTAGGTCAAGAAAACAGCTGCTGTGAAGGATGACTCCATCACTTTTCTTCCTTCTCATTCACTTTTTGCCTTCTTTCTTTTTCCAGGCTCAGGTTGTATTCTTTTTTGTCATCATGATCTCCTTCATCAACTACTTCATCGGGACCTTTATCCCTGCCTCACCAGAGAGGATGTCGAAAGGCTACTTCAGCTACCGTAGTAAGAAGACCTATATCCTCCCATATAGATGTAGCCATCAGGGTCTGTCTAGGAAAGTTTGTGATCCTTTGCCAGGGTACATACTTTGCTTGTAAAAGCTTCCAGGTTCAATCCCCTGTATCTCCAGGTAGAGCTGTGAAAGGCCCCTGACCAATATGTCAAAGAGATGCTGCTAATAAGAATAGACCAGTCTTTTCCCAACCTGGTGCCCTACATGTATATTAGGGTACGACTCCCACTATCCTCATCCAGCATGGCTAAATATAGGAGTTGTAGTACCACATATCTAAAAAACAGATAGGGAAGGCTGATGTAGACAACAATGAGCTTGATTAATTCAGGGTCTAGCTTTGTATAAGGAGGTTTTATGTGTTTAGCTTTGATTTGATTCCTTGTAGAAACTGTTGCTGGGACCAGGTTGGTTGGAGCATTTTGGAAATTGTAGTTCCAATTTCTTTCTCACAGGTGACATCTTCTTAGAGAACATTGTGCCTGAATGGCGAGGTGAAGATGGAAGCTTCTTCGGCATGTTCTCCATTTTCTTCCCATCAGCCACAGGGATTTTGGCTGGTGCCAATATTTCAGGAGATCTGAAGGTGAGTGATTGGGACTGTTAATCACATTGACTTTTAATATATGAAATGTGACACAATATTATCTCATTCTTGTCTCAGGCAGTGAAATCTCTTGGGTCAGACCCCTTCCCCCCAATGCATGGCAGAATTCCAGTTTCCTGAACTTGCTGCCCAACTATCTTAGTTATGCATCCAGCATAACTAAGATAGTGGGGCAGTAAATTCAGCAAACTGGGTGTGCTACTCTGCTGACTGCATATCCTGCAACTGCCCTGATTTCGCTGGAACAGTCCAGATTAATCCTCTGTTGTCCCACTTTTCTCAGATGCCTTCAAAATACACTCTCCTCTTCTACTTTCCTCATTTATCCTCAATTTACTTCATTGCAGGTATTCAATCTGGTCTGTCAGAGACCTTTGGTGCCTCATCAAACTACAGATTCCAGGATTTTGTAGGACAGAGTCATGGCAGATAAAGTGGTATAAAACTGCTTTATCTCTGCATTGTGGATATACCCTAAAACAAATGAAAACAGTTGAAAAATCCACAACAGTGGTTACTTTGGCAAAAGCATTCAAAGCCCTAGGCTTTGATAGGAAGCTATTTTTTTAAAAAAGCTGTCATGAGAACGATACCAGTGACAGTGCCCATGAGGCTTCCAAGGGGAGGGCATTGAACAGCAGAGGAGCCCTCTCCCATGTCTCCATTAGATTGCTCTCAGTGGTCAGGGTGAACAGACACCTTGCTTTTCCAGGACATGACCTACATTTCAACCTGCTCTCCAGGAGGAATTCCAAAATGTCTCCATTTTAAGCATGACTAAGAAGCATGGATTTATCTTTATATGAGTGTTTTTTGCTTTTATTTGGCAATGTCCCCCATATTTCTCGAATGTTCCGCATTTTTCTGGTGCCTGGTCTGGTGCAGTTAAGACTGGGCTGTGCTCTGCTTATGAAAGTGATTCCAAAAGGCCCCTCATTCACACCATGAAAAGGGACCTTGTTTGGAACTGCTTTCTTAGCCGGGAACGCTTGTTGTTCCCACTGGAGCTGCCATGTAAGGTGACAGCCCTTAACTCCCCAACCCCTTCCCACAGGGGAATTTTTTTTTTATGGGGGGGGGGTATTGATCGCAAAATCAATCTTGTGCATTTGCAATCTTGTGCATTTGTGATCAGTATAATGAGAAAAGAGAAAAAAGGAAGGAAGGGGGGAAGGAAGGAAGGAAGAAAGAAAGGAAGGAAGGACCTCCCAGGAGCAAGTGTGTGTATGTTTTTTCTTTTTTTCATTATACTGATCGCAAATGCACAAGATTGCAAATGCACAAGATCACAAATGCACAAGATTGCAAATGCGCAAGATCACAAATGTACAAGATCACAAATGCACAAGATTGATTTTGCGATCAATACCCCCCTCCAAAAAAACAAAACAAAAAAACCCACAATTCTCACCAGCGTTCCCACTTACTGGAAACGCTTCAGAATCATGTTTTCCGAAAAACTAGTGTCAGGGAAGCCCGGGCTATTTGCTTTTAAACCGGTCCTTTCCTCCACTAATCGATCCGATGAGGATCAGAAGTCGATTCGAGTGTGAACGAGGGTCATATAGCCTGCCTCACACTTCGAATCAAAATGTAGTGGGAATGGAGCCTGTGTTACCCTGCTAAGTGAGTGAGACACAAAGGGAGCCTCGCCAATCCTTGAGCAAGGATACATGGCTATAATCTGACTTTCTCTCTTCATTCTTTGCAGGATCCAGCAGTGGCCATCCCCCAGGGAACTCTAATGGCCATCTTCCTGACCACCCTGACATACCTGGCTATTGCTGCCACCATTGGTAAATAGTCTGCAATTTTCCACAGGGGGTCCTTAAGGCCATACCAGGTGCTTTGTCCTACAAAGTATTCTTTCTCCCCCTTTTCTTTCTCTAGGTGCCTGCGTGGTCCGTGATGCCACCGGCAGCATGAACGACACTCTAGGTGCTGGCAACTTCACCGGCGGGGACTGTGTTGGCCTGGGATGTGGTTATGGGTGGAACTTCACCGAGTGCACCTTGGCTGGGACCTGTGAATATGGGCTTGCTAATGATTACCAGGTAGGAAAAGCCAGGATCCTTTTTTTTAGCAGTTTTTTTTTTGGATAAGACATACAGTGTGAGACAAGGTGGTGCAATCAGTAGTAGCATTATGTGAGACTCCTTGTTTGTTTTTGCTTGTTTACTTTGTTTTATCATGTTAAATATCCTGTTTTAATCATCTTTATCGCCTTGCTGATGTACTTATGGAACAAAAATTTTGAGGCCAGTCTTTTTACTGTGAACTTAAAAGCATCTGAGGGTGAGGCTCCTTCCCTCCTAAAATTTTATCTCCTTTCATGTCTCTAGACCATGAGTATGGTGTCGGCACTCAGCCCTCTCATCACAGCTGGGATCTTTGCTGCCACCCTCTCTTCGGCATTGGCGTGTCTTGTTTCTGCTCCCAAAGTCTTCCAGGTATGTTGAGGAAAGAGCTTAAAGAGGAAAACAGAGGTGTGGGCTGCATCTACACTGCAGAATTAATGCAGTTTGATACTTCTTTAACTTCCATGGCTCAGCGCTTTGGTATTCTGGGATTTGTAATGTTGTTAGATATTTAGTCTTCTCTGTCCAAGAGCTCTAGTGCCACAACAAGCTACAAATTCCAGGGTTCCATAGTGTGGAGCCATGGCAGTTTAAGTGGTATTAAACTGCATTTATTCTGCAGTATGGCAACAACTGTGGACATAGTTCTGGCTATTCCATTCCAATGTTTTGATCAGGAAAAAAAACCCAGTTCCCAACCTCTCCCCTGTAGTCCCTGCTGCCAATTTAAGCTACACACCTGGGTGAACACCTCAAGTCCAGCAATAGTCTAGCCTTCTTTTTCGGCCCAACCAAGAACATGTGGCAGAACACAACAATAAGGTGCCGAGGAGGTGAAAATGAGGATTTGGGAATTCTGCAAGGAACCAAGTTGGTGAAAAGTAGATTATATGAAGGACTATCTTGTGAATCTGTCCAGAATCTACTGCCTGGTCAGTATCCCACTGCTGTGAGAGGAACACAAAGAGCTAGCTTTGTCAACTTCAAGCTGATTTTCATCAAGGAAAGCAGATTAAAAGCCCTCGTCCTCTGAACTCCAATGATTTTCATAAAGGAAAGCAGATAAAAAGCCCTCATCCTCCAATCTCTAGGGATGTAGAGGAACAGCTGATTTGGAAGTGGGATAGTGCCAAGACATTCCTCTGTCCCATCATGCACAAAAAGACAACAATCCAGGTTGACAAGGCCTAAGATTAAGCATGGCTGTTCCTCTGGACACCCCTCTTTTCTTCCCTTTCACACTAGTGCAACTTGTCCTGTTCTTTCTTACAGTGCCTGTGTCAGGACAACCTCTATCCCCTCATCGGGTTCTTTGCCAAGGGATACGGAAAGAACCAGGAGCCACTGAGAGCTTATGCTCTGACCTTCATCCTGGCCATTGCCTTCATCCTCATTGGTAAGTGAGGTCTTCTTCCCTGCTTATCATCCCTGTAAACCTTAATTCCTCACAAGGCAATGGGATGTTTGGATACCCTAACTTTCCATTCTCTTGTGAGGACAACTCCAAAGGACAACTCCAGTTTGATATAGTGATAAGAGTATTGGACTGGGAGACCCAGGTTCAAATCTCCACTGATCAATGAAATTTGCTAAGTGACTTTGGGCCTTCTCTCTCATAACCTGGTCGACCTCAAAAGGATGTTGTAAGAATAAAGGCATAGAAGAGAAAAGTTATGTTGACCATCAAACTCTCTTATATGGCAGTCTGAGATCCCCCCTTCCCATGTGTCATTGATTGGTACCAAATTTTCATGCTGTCATCATCATCATCATCACCATCTCAATATAATAAAATTCTGGAAATGTAGCCAATGGGCTCACAATCTGGCACCACTTTTCAGACCACTACTTTGAGTAACACTGATGTACACTTCCTTGAAAACACTGGAGGAAATGTGGGATGTAAATTTAACAAACAAAATAAATATTTTAAATTGTCTTGCTTTAAGATTCAATAAGCTTTTAGTTTTTTTAAAAAAAAATTATTCCTATTGTTTTAAATAGTCATAGACTGATTTTATTGTATGCCACCCTGAGATCTTTGGATGCAGCATGAGATATAAATATTTTCATGAATAAATAATGTAATAAACAAGCTTATCATACTCCAAATGTATTAACTGGAGGAAAAGATGATGTACCATGAAACTGTTAATAAACAAGGTGTTACAGGTAGTTTAAAAGAAATGAGCATAGATGTGAAATCAGTATCACTGAGGGCTAGTTACTTGAATGGTTCACACAAGTGAACACCTCCTTCCATCCCTGTTCTTTGCTGGAATACGGTGCCTCTTTGCTTACCTTCCTCTTTGTTGCCTCCATAGCTGAGCTGAACACCATTGCACCTATCATCTCCAATTTCTTTTTGTGCTCTTATGCCCTGATCAACTTCAGCTGCTTCCATGCCACTGTCACGAAATCCCCAGGTAAGGCATTGGGGGAGATGGACAACAATGCCACAGAGGTGGGATGCAGGAAAAAACATGCACAGTTGCTGAGGTGGTGTGATTTCACAGAATCATAGAATCATGGAGTTGGAAGAGACCTCAAGGGCCATCTAGTTCAACCCCCTGCAATGTAGAAATATACAAAGCATCAACTGAAGTTTAAAGATCCTTGGAGACAATTTGTTCACTATTGAGTGGTGTCAGGCCACTTATGCTGAACCATAAGAGTTTGTGTTATATTTCATAAATCTAGAGGTGATTGGAGTTTTATGGATTCCTGGGTCTCCACCAGCCTAGGGAAGTTGGGATGAACAAAGTAAGGAGTAAGAAGGAGTCACGAATTGCTTTGTGTAGCATGAAAAGAATGCTGGGGCGGGGGGGGGAGGATAGAGCTGAAATTAAGGGTTATAAAATGTCATTCAGAGCCCAAACAGACAGGCCAAAATAAAGCTGCTTTGGGTCACTTTGGAGGTATGCTGTTTAAAAGACAAATGCAACTTATGAGGCCAGAAGTGTGGCTTTGGTGTAGCTTCCAGCCTCTTAGGACACATGTAGCATTTAAACAGCATACCTCCAAAGTGACCTGAAGCAGCTTTATTTTGGCCTGTCTGTTCTGGCCCTCAGTCTCTTCCCCCCCCCCCCTCTCTCTCTAAATTAACATAAACAATCCCTAAAATATATAGTAAAAAGAACCAAAGTCCTGTAGGGAGACTTCCAGTCTCTTAAAATTCACCAATCTTTTAAAAGGCCAAATATGAATTCAGTCTGAAATGGTATAAGGGTCCTTCAGAAGACATGACCCTAGCAAAACACCTGATAGTGAAGAATAAAGTATGTTGATTTCTGTCAATGACAGTCTACCACTATCTTCCACCAAACACGTTGCAACAAGCAGTCTTCATCAGTGGCTGGAATTTTTTTAGAACTTTTTTAACACAAATGAATCAATATAAAGAGGTATATAGTTGTTTTGGTAGGATAGTTTTAAAACCTGGTGTCTAACGCATTGCACCATCAACGTACCTGGGAGCTTTACAATGCTTTACAAAGCAACGGAGGGCAGGTCCTTGAATTTGTAGGTTTACATAAAAGAGACTACAAAGGAAGGGGTGTGGTGGCAAGAGTAAACAGTCAAAGTAAACAGATGAAGAATTTCCAATTCTTTCAGTTACACATCCAGTGCAAGAATCAAAGGTTTTGATAATGAATTTGTCTGGAAAGTTGAGATGTCGAGTGGGTGAATGGGAAGGCATTCTTCTCTGAGTAGACCTGAAAGAGATTAAATTGGGTAGAATAGATCGGCTTTGAAGCTGCACAGCAGACTGGATTGATTAGGTTCAGACTGGTGGAAGGACTGCTAAAACCAGCTTGAAAACTGGTTAGGGTTAATTGCGGATAGAATCCAGCTCCAAATGTGTTTCCCATGCTTTGCACCATCCTGTCTGCTTTCAGAAGCAAGGTTGTCATTGTGTTTTGAATATTTCTGTGCTTACAGCAACCTTGCTGCTGTAACTATATATCACAGTAGTCTTCCATGTTTCTTCTCTATCTGGACATCCATCAGTCCCAATAAGAACAGTTCTGGTCTTGGTTGAACGATAATCTTCGGAATCCTCTGTATTATGCCATGTGTATACAGGTAGTTGTGTCAGGTTAATGATGGGATAAGCAAGGGCTAGTTCTGGGCACTGTGTGTATTGGGGTACCTTCAACTCATGCAATGTTCTCTCTACGCTCTTCCCACACACCACCAGGCTGGCGGCCTTCCTTCCGCTACTTCAGTAAATGGACAGCCCTCTTTGGCGCCATCATTTCTGTGGTCATCATGTTCCTGCTAGCTTGGTGGTCAGCCCTCATTGTTGTTGGAATCATCATTGTGAGCTTGGCGTATGTCACCTACAAGAAACCTGGTGAGTGGGCCTGTGGGTTAAATTTGAGAACCAAAGGATACCTACTGGGCTTAGGGGAGAGTAGGTGGGTAGGTTGGAGAGAAAGTGACCAGAATCCACAGCCTCCTTCCTGTTTAGCAAGTGAGTTGTGGCAACCTTGGTCCACCTCCAGTGCCCTTAAGACATGCCGCACTACAGCTCCCATGATCTTCAGCCACCATGATTTTCAGGGGAGCCCAGATATGCCGCAGCCAGACTGAGTTGTGACCCAGCCATTCTGCAGCATCAATTAATTGATTAAACCTGATATAGAGATGTAGGAGGGTTACTGTTCTCTAATGGGGACTGATTGGAAGATGGAGCCGAGGCCAAAAGACTCACACAGAGATATAACAGGGAACCCCTTTTATCTGAGCTCCAGATATTTAGATACGTTGGCTCCAGATATTTAGTGAATGCACTGCCAAGAGTAACAGGAAGATGTGTAAGAACCCTAAGCTTGATGCTGTGCTAGCAAAAGGCTTTCAGTTCAAATGCAGTCCCTGGCAGCTACAGTTAGAAGGTTCGGCTAGCAGGCAAGGGGAAAGCCTCCACTTGCCATCCTAAACAGCTGCTACCAGTGAGAGTGGACAATATTAGGTTAGAGTAGGAGTGAGCAAATAGCCAGTGGCAGGACTTGCTTTTCACACATGCACACCATCGCACACGACTCTCCCAACATCAAAAATAAAGCTAAGTCACTTCTGGTTTTTCTTTAGCTTCATTTCTGGCTAATTCTCAACTTTTCCCTGCCCATTTTGAAAAGGCTTTGGGGTACAAAGCCTAAATGCTGCATTTTGGTGTGGTTTTTTGCAGCACATTTTTGCTTAAACAAAAACAAAATTTAAAAACTTGTTTTGAAGCCTAGGTGCTTTAGGGCATGTCTTGGGGACTTGCAGAAATGCTACTAGGCAGCACACTTTCCCCGTCCCTGGCCTAAGAAGGTCAAATTTGTTGTCCCACTATGAGACAGATTTCTGTATTGTAAAATGGGAGTGGAGAAACTTTTCATTATTTTTTGACAAGTGTTGAAGTGTCGGCAGGAAGAAATGGGCTGAAATTGTTTCTGATTTCTTTCTCCCTCCAAAGAGGTGAACTGGGGCTCCTCAGTGCAAGCTGGTTCCTACCAAATGGCCCTCTCACATGCTATGAACCTGAGTGATGTGGAATACCATGTGAAGAACTTCCGGTGAGTTGGATATCATAATCATTCACTGAATGGAGGATAGAAGATTTCAGAGCCTGACTTTCTTGCCCCTCTTTGTCTTCTTTGGGTGATAAAAGACTGGAGAAATACACCACCATTGTGTTTACTCAAATGTAAATCCCACTGGCCTGAATTGTTACTAATCCCATCTGGACCCAATGAATCATTGAGAAGTGTTGACTTACTGTCCCATTGAATGGGTTTACTCTAGTTAAGACTAGGAATTGGATATAAGCTACTGTGTTCACTGGGCTTATTCCTGAGTATGTAGGAAGGGGAGGTTGGGATGGAATTCTTGAATTATTTAATCTGTAATATGTTTTTTAACCTTGCCTCGATTGTTTTACAGAGGGGCGGGTAAGAAATAACATCATCATCATCATCATCATCATCATCATTATTACTATATGTATATTTAGGGAAATGCAAACTTATTTTTGACTAGTATATCCTAAAGAGCCAGCATGGTGTAGTTGTTTGACTCTGGAGACCAGGGTTGTTGGACTCTGGAGATCAGGATTTGAATCCCTATTCAGCCATTGAAACCCGGGTAACCTTGGACATGTCACAAACTCTCGACCTGAGAGGAAGGCAAAGACAACTCCATTTACCTTAGAGTTGTTATAAGTCAGAAACAAAGGCATACAACAATTTAAATATCCTAGTTTCTAAGTTCATCAATATGCATTCCTTGTTTGATGGTTTTAATGTCAAGCAATGACTGCCATCTGTGAATGGGGGTAAAATCACAAACAGAACTTTATTAATTCCTCTCATACACTCTGATTTTCAAATGAATTGCATGTTCCCTTTTGAAGTTACAAAGTGCCCTTGAGCATGAGAAAAGAAAGCCAAAATAAAATGGGAGAGTAGTGGCTTTCTCTGCCTCTCCACATGCCATCGTAGCACTTCCATTCTCTTCTGGAAAAATCTGGATGGCAAAAGGCACACTTTTATGGCCATCTCCCTTGGGAAGGAGAATGGAAGTGCTACAACAACATGTGGAGAGGCATGCAGAAAGCCACTACTCTCCCACTCCATTTCAGCTTTCTTTTCTCATATGATGACCCCTCAAGTTGATGCTAACTTATGACAACCCAATCTTGGTGTTTTCTTGGCAAGATTTGTTCAGAGGGGATTTGCATCACAGTACCTTCCTCTTAGGCTTAGAGAATGTGACCTGCCTGAGATCATCCAATGGGTTTCCATGCCTGAGAAGGGATTTGAATCTTGGTCTCTTAGTCGAACACTGTAACCACTACACCATGCTAGCTTACATACCAATATACATGGCATCAAAATTTCATAATTAGGATTTTATCCCCCTGCTAATGTTCAGCTATACCATGGGCAGGATGCTGTTTCTCTACTATGGGTTCTTTAGCATGGAATACAAAGCACATTTTTCAACATTTACAGTCAGCATTCAGGAGTTACTTTCCTGTTGCATGGACATAATGTCTTTAATATTATTCCTTTGTACTTAGTGAAGCTCCTCCTGCTGACTAATGTGAAGCAATGTTGTAGTAGTAGTAGTAGTAGTAATAATAATAATAATAATAATAATAATAATATATTATTATTGTTATTATTACAAAATGAGCATATAATTTACATAACCATACAGGACTGGGCATGAACATACAGATCAGGTGATGGGCTGGATATCTAAGGCATGGTGTTGCAATATCCCAAGCTGGGAGTTATTTTTAAATTTTCTATAAAGATTGGGTTCTGGGGCCAAATGCAGGCCATGGGCCACACATTTGCCACACCTGCACTAAAGGCTCACCCAGCCCATTAATCCACTGGTGTTTTAGTCTTTTTCCAAGGCTGAGAAAGTATGACTGACTCATTGGTGTTTCATGACTGTGTGAACCAACCTGACTTACAGACCTTCCCTTTTCACAGGCCTCAATGCCTGGTGCTCTCAGGCCCACCCAGCTTCCGCCCAGCTTTGGTGGATTTTGTCGCTGCCTTCACTAAGGCTGTGAGCCTCATGATATGTGGGAACGTGGCAGAGGTGGGTGTCCATGGCCACAATGGGCTTTGTGGGGTAAGCAAAAAAGAGGCAGGGGAGTATTGGCAGGTGCCTGGGATGGTGTGCTTTTAACAGATCCCCTTTCCCATTGTCAGTTACATGATTCCTCCTGTGCTGAGAACTACAACGAACAACTCCAGTGGCTCACGGCACGCAAGATCCGCTCATTCTACAACTACATCACCATAGGGGAATTAAGACCTGGAGCCCGGAGCCTCATGCAGGTATTGTCTGTAGACAGGGGCATCACTGGGAGGCACAAGGGGTTCAGACTATATTAGACCACACCTCAGAGGGAGGAGTCATCCAGTGTACTGGTGGGAAGGGGATGGTTTCTGAGTCTGGCAACTTTGCTGGCCAGGTAGAAAAATGAATCTCCTTACTCTGACATCTGGCCAGCAGCTGTACCAGTCCCAGAAAAGGCTGTTAAAGAGAAGAGGAAGTGTGTTAAAAATATTTGCACCAGGTGTCAAATATACTAGGTACCCCACTGTCTGTAAAGGCAACTGCAGCTTTGGGTGGATTAGTGGAACTTGGCCAGTTTGTCCTGGGGGAGGCCTCTGGTTGTTGTAAGAGATAAGCGACTTCAGGGGTGCATAAACCAAGATGTACAGTAGAACCTTGAAAAGTTACTTTTTGGACTACAGCTCCAAGAATCCATAAGCCAATTAGGCACTGTAGGCCAGAAAGGTATTTTTCTCAAGCTGGGGAACTGGGGAACCTTCAACACCTATGGGCTCGGCTCAGAACCTGTTCAGACCAAAGAGGATGTCTTGCTGAACCTCTGACCCAAGATGGTGGCATGAGCCTTAGGTCTGCTTAATGGTTTCTGATTCTGGGAACTGCTTGAGCCTGCCAGTATATGGATGTGCCGTCAAGTCACCTATTGACATATGGCGACCCCATGAATTTCATAGGGTTCTCTTAGAAAAGGAATACTCAGAGGTGGTTTTGCCAATTCTTTCCTCTGAAACATAACCTAAAGCACCTGGTATTCATTGGCAGTTTCCCAACCAAGTACTAACAAGGGCAGACCGTGCTTAACTTCCAAGATCAGATGGGATCTGGTGCCTTCATACCCTCCAAATATCCTGATTTGGCAGGGATAACTCCCATTAATCCTTTGTCATCCCAATTTTTACTGCTTTTAAAGTGTCTTAATTTCTCTCTCCTCCTCCTCCATCCACTTTCTCCCTTTATTTTCAGCATACTTCACTTGCTGCAAACTGAATCCAAAGTCCAAAGTAGTTCCTTCCTTTGAAATATAGCATACAGCACCTGGTATTTGTTGGCAGTCTCCCATCCAAGTACTAACCAAGACTGACCCTTGTTAGCTTCCAAGATCAGCCAGGATCTGGTGCTTTTTGGTGGGACATATTTGAAATGCTGGTCTCCAGTAGCCAAAAAGAGACTCCCACCCCGACTTTTTCTACTACAAGCTAACAGCAGCCTCTCTCCCCACAGGTCTCTGGTCTGGGGCGCCTCAGGCCCAACACGGTGGTTTTAGGTTACAAGCAGAATTGGCAAACAGACTCCCCACAAAAGCTGGAGGACTATGTGGGCATAATACAGTAAGGACTGCACATTGGGGAAAGATGTGATGGGAAGGGTACAGAGGGGGAAATGGTGGAAAACAAGATTGCTGGGAGCTTCGGCAGATGTGAACTCGAATAATGGCTGGTGGGATGTATGTGCCAGAATACACTGTGTTGTTGTGTGCCTTCAAGTAGTTTCTGGTGTTTGACAATCTTAAATGTTTCTTAGCAACATTTGTTAAGAGAGTGTGTTGCCATTCTCTTCCTCTGAGGCTGAGAAAGTATCGCTTGCCCCAGATCACCCAGTGGGTTTCCATGGGTGAGCAGGGATTTGAATCCTAGTCTCCAAAGACATAGTCCAACACTCAAACTATACTTGCTATCTCCAAACTTCTCTATACTTGCTGTCTCCAAATTTCCACACCAAATTACAAATACCAGGATTCTGTAAAATGGAGCCATGGCAGTTAAAGGGATATCAAAGTGCTATAATTTGTGCAGTGTGGATATACTGTAGCTAAACAATACCCTGCTGAAGCTCAAAATGGCAAGCTCTAATTACTCTAAGAAGTCAGAAAAGTACATCTGTGACAAACATGTGATACAGAAGATTTTTAAGTCCTTAGGAGGACATTAAGTCTTGACAGCTCTCCCCTTCTCTCCCAATCTCCTTTACAGTGACTGTTTTGACTTGAGTGTTGGAGTATGCGTACTTCGGATGCGTGATGGATTGGACGTTTCCAGAACAGTGAAGGCCCAAGGTGGGTATGTCCAGAGACTGGGCTGTGGGCAGGAACCTGCAAAGCTGGAAATTAAGGGTCTGTCTACTTCTCTGTCATGAAGGGATATGGCACTAGGGACAGGAACATTTTGGCTAGTTTCATGAGTCTCGATGAATGGTTGCAGTTTCATACTGCATCCTGTATCTGTCAAAGTAGCAGTCATGAATATGAAACAGTCCTGATTTTGATACTGCTTCTACTATCATAATTCCACCTGCCAACCTATTTTACTGGGCATCAGCTGCATAAGGAGAAGGAGGTCTGTTCCACCTGTGATTGAAGCATGAGTGAATGACTTTTCTGTTATGTATTCATAACCAAGGCTGCTGCCACACTGCAGATTTAATGCAATTTGAACACAGCCCTGTCATGGCTCCATCCTGTGGGATTCTGGGGTTTTTAGTTTGTTGTGGCACCAGAGCTCTTTGACAAAGCTAAATATCTCACAAAACTACAAATCCGAGAATTTTGTAGCCTTGAGCCAGGACAGCTAAAGCAATGTCAAACTGTGTTATTTCACAGTGTAGATGCAGACTAAGTAGCTGATGCTGAATTCTGGACCACATCTTTAACAAGCATTCACAATGCCTTGGACTGCAGGGGCTAAGTGTTTCAGGGAGGTGTCATCTGGGTGGAGATTACTGCTTTTAAGCATAAAGTCTTGACTAACCCTCTCCACTTCTCTGTTCTGACAGTGAATATGGGGTTTGAAGACACAGAAGGAGCAATGGGACGGGAAAGGCAGAAACGTAAGTTGGATCAATGTGTGTAAAATGAGTACCCAGATTGTTGGGGGGCAAATAGCTTACAATTGTAAACCGCTTAGACACTCCTTAAGGGTAGGAAGCGGTATA
This sequence comes from Urosaurus nigricauda, assembly GCA_034509955.1. NCBI lineage: Eukaryota > Metazoa > Chordata > Lepidosauria > Squamata > Phrynosomatidae > Urosaurus > Urosaurus nigricauda. Next base: position 8,625,527 of record JAOEGL010000006.1, read on the forward strand.
TAAATAAAGCTGTTTGTTTGTTGTTTGTTTGTTTGTTCTAACATAATGTGATGTCCCATGTATCCCACTTATGAGCACTGGGAAGATTCAGAGGCTTGCCTGGAATTCCATTTCCTTAGAAGGAAGATGCTGGATTTTTCTGTGATAAAATTTTTATTTCATACTCACCTAGAGGCTCAGCCTTAAGATGAGGACTGACAGCATTAATACCCTAATACAGTAGTTCTCAAGCCGCTTTGGACTTTGGGTCCCCAAATCCCTGAAAATTGTCTTTACTGGCTGGAACTGAAGTTTCAAATCCCTGGGGGATCCTGAGTTGAGAATAGATAATTGTTTCCTGTTAGATGACTTGGGAAACCCACAACCCCCAGGATTTCCTGGAATAAGCAGTCACATCACTCCACCTTTCAGACTTTAGTTCAACACAAAGTGACTCAAAACTATGAAATCTCTTTTAATAGTGTGTTGTACTGTTTTTATTTGTTGCTTTTTGACTGATAGGCTTTTTAAAATTTGCTTTTAATTCTGTTGATAGTTTAATTACTTTTTGTATCTCTTTATTCATGTGGGCTTTGAGCTGTATGTCATAATTTTTGCAAGCTGCCTCAGCTCCAGGGGTTAGGGAAAAGGTACCATCACTCCATAGCACAAAAAAGTAATGCAACATGGATAATGCTGCATTATTCAGTGACACTTCACTGATTCCTAGGTCCTAGTTTGCATTGACATGGGGCAGTCCAGAGTATCCTTGCCCTGGAGTTGCTCCAAACCTTGTTGCAAAGGCTCTCCATTCTGACACCAAGCAGTTGATCACACATGCTTCTCACTGAGTGGCCTGGTGTGTCTGCCACCACTGCAAGTTGCTTTGTGCTGAGATCAGAATGAGGCACCCAGCACTGACCTTAGAATAAGTGACTGGCAACCCTGGGCAACTCAGTGAGATGTGCTTCCAACAGCCAGCTGCCATCAGAACGGACAACTCTGAATCTTCCAAAAAGATCTGGAGCAACTGAGCACTTTTTAAAATCTGCAGTAAGAGGGGTATACCCTGGTTCTAGTACTGAACGAGACAACCGTTGTCTGGTCTGTTTGCATGGAGTCACTGCATAAACTTCTCTTGTTTGCAGGTGAAACTTCAAAAGTGATTGGTGCAGATTCGCACTTGGAGACCTATTTCCAGGGCAATCAGAAGAAGAAAAACATTGACATCTACTGGCTTTTTGATGATGGTGGTATGTATCTTTCCATTCCTAACTGAAGTTGTTGTCTTCTAGAGCAGGGGTTCCCAAACGTTTTTACTCACAGAGCCCTTTTTAGAATCAATTTCTATGATTGAGGTATCCTCTATGTCTTACAAGTTAACAGGGTTTAGGAATAGTGTTAAGGGGTGGGAAGGATTAGGGTTAGGTGGAAGTGCATGGCAAGCCCTAAAAGTTCCTCGGAGCACAGGTTGGAAATCACTGCTGTAGAGGATGGGAAGCTTTGTATCCTATTTTCTGAGGATGTCAGGGATTATTACCAACACTTTCCAGGGGTTAAAGAATGCAAGAGAAACAAAAATGCCAGCTTGAATTCACCAAATGTAGCATTAGGAAAAGACCTAGAGTGAGATGTGGCTATCGCTTCTCTTACCAAATTGAAAAACCATAGGTGCTGGTGGTGGACATGAGGCTATGACACAGAAAAGAGAAAGGAACTTATCCTCTCCTCATCACTAGGGTGACCCCTTTATTGCCTGGCAATAGATCAGTACCTAAATGGTACTGACTTGACTGTTTGGAAAAAAGGATCCACCCTACTCCTGTAATGTTCCCATACTACAACATATATGGATATAAGTTTTTGTGGCTCCAAGTGCCTAACAATTCCTCACATATGCCCCCACAATGCCATCTAAAGGGCATGGGGGCAATTTTTCCACCCCACCCCCCAATGTTTTAAATCCAGACAGGCCTTTATTTCCATTGACCTCCCTGTCATTTCCTGCTTTAAAAAGTACCTCTGCTGGACCTAAAAGAGGCTAGGCACAGTCCAGTGCATGGCAAAATAATATGGCAAAATTGTCTTCGAAGCTGCCAGGGCACATTGAAGACATTTTTGGGGTGAAAAAAATTGAGACTGGGGAGGAGTACCAAAAGTGTTCACCTCTGCCATATGGTTTTGCAGCCAGACCCAATGGCTTTTTTCACTTGTTCACACAGGACTGACCCTTCTCATTCCCTACCTCCTCACCCGGCGAAAACGCTGGAGCCGCTGCAAAGTTCGAGTCTTCATCAGCAGCCAGATCACCAATGCTGAAGAGCACAGAGAAGAGTAAGCATCAGAACAGGGGTATACCTTTAAAAACAAGACAATATAGCCCCACCAAGATTTCTTTAAAATATTAATTCATCGCGTATACTAAACAGGGTTTAAATACCTGTCTGATCTTGGAAGCTAAGCAGAGTTACACCTGGTTAGAGCTTGAATGGGAGACCACTAGGTGCTGTGGCAATATTCCAGATAAAGGGAATATCAAAACCACCTCTTGAGTATTCCTTACCTAAGAAAAGCCTATTATATTCATGGGGTCACCATAAGTCAACAGGCAACTTGGAGGCACATGCACACATCAAAAACAATATATAAGCACACATACATAGTTTATGTAGAAGGAAGAATTTTGGAAGATCCAGACTTTCATGCCACCACCTTAGAGGTGTATGAAAAAGCTTCTCTTGGCAAAATTCCTTCTCTTGTACCAGTTATGAAAGTTACAGGAACTGTTGTGTCTGAAGCAAAGAGTTTTTCCTAATGGTTAACAGAGGTGTGGGAGTCACATGTTATTAGACTGCATGCCTGAGAATTCCTGGCCAGTTTAGCCAATGGTCAGGAATGTTGCAAATTCCAGTTCAGCGACATCTGGGTTGCATCCATACTACACAGGTAACATACTTGGATATCATTTTTGCTGGCAATGGCATCGGGGTGAGGGTGGGGTTGTAGTTTCATGAAGCACTTAGAATTCTAAGCCCCTCGTCAAACTACAACTCCCAGGATTCCATAGGATGGAGCCATGGCAATGAAAATAGTATCAAACAGCTACAGTTGTGCAGGACTGCACAAATAGCCCCTGGCCTAACCTCAGATTATATTTTGTGCTCTAACCAAAATATAGAACAGCAATTGTTCACTTCTTCAAACCATTAGCAACCTGCTACCTGTATACTCCCTTCCCTTCTAAATGGTTGGCACTCAGGACAAGCCTTGCAGTCTGCAAGTTTTTTCACTGTACCCAATCTCTCTTTTACCTCCTTAGAATCCAGTCTTTATTGAACAAATTCCGCTTGGGCTTCAATGAGGTTGTGGTACTGCCTGAAATCATGTGGAGGCCTGAGGAGACGAGGTTAGTATCAATGGTTTCCCCTCATTTCTCTGAAATTCTTTTTTCTTAAAAAATGTCCTAAGTTATAGGCCATTTCCCCTTCAATAGTCACGGACTATTGTTTATTGCATTTTTAAAGTATGTTTTAATTCCTATATTGTTTAATTGTATTTTAAGGGGGCAGGATTGAGGGATTTGGACTGTATATTTTTAATTCTTGTAAGATGCCCCGATTGCATCCTGTAGAGGGGGTGGGATATAAATAAATTATTATTATTCAACCTACAGCAGAGTTGGACAACTGTGGGAGGTTAGGTGGGACACATTAACTCTGCTGGAGACCTTGGGAGGAATTCATCCCTTCCCATGTAAAAAAGTAGCCCCCAAATAACCTCTAGAGGACATGGCAGTGATGTATTCAAGTCTTTTACTCCAAGTCTCAAGTGTTTACCTTCAAGTCTCAAGTAGCGTCTCAAGTCCTTGCAAGATACTTTCAATTCAACTCTGTCAAGTCTCAAATCTGTAAGATACTTTCGCTTCAAGTCTCAAGTCATGTCTCAAGTCTGGGAGCCAACTTTTCACAGTAAAAAAGGAGACAGGATGCACTTCTTGAAGATCAGCAAATGCATTAGGCAATCGGCTTGAGGAGACGTGTTGAGGTCTGCTTGGCAGTCTGTCCCTGTTGCACATCAGAGGTATCTTCTAATTTTTAAAAAAAGCTTTAGAAGGATTGTTCCATCTCAGGTCCATTGCCTCATGCATTTGCTGTTCTTTGAGAAACATGCCCTGTGCTTTGGGGGCAAGTCTTACCTGCTGCTTGAATTGAATGACACCCGTAAGTCAGTTGCTAAAAATATACAAGTCGCAAGTCAAGTCAGTTCATCATTTATTGCTGAGTCAAGTCCAAGTCAAGTCTCTGACCTGAGTCCAAGTCAATTGACTCTACATCACTGGCACATAAGAGCCATCTTCACCATATTGGGGGGTGAGGGGTGGGACATTTTTGGCCCAGGAAAGACAGGTTAATCTTGCTAAAGGTTGGGACTTGGCTAAAAATGGTGAGTTGTTCTGACATGGCAAATATGTCCCCCAAATAGCTTAGAGGATATCCTGCAGCAAATAATTTTTTAAACACTAGGGACCCTGGGGTTTACAGAAATGGTCCTGATGGCTACATGGAGAGGAGGGATATAAATTAAAATAATAATAATAAATATTGCCCCCCTTTTGGCCTATCGCTTATCTGGTTCAGTTCTTTTCCATAACACCCTGTCCTGCTCCACTCCAACTTACACTTTCTGTGTGACTTCTTCCTCCCTCTTCCTGTGGCAGTCGCAAAGAATTTGAGGACCTCATTGCTCCGTATCGCCTGAACGAGGGACAGAAGGGCCTGGATGAGGTGGAGGGGATGAAAAGGGAAGCGCCGTGGAAAGTCACGGATGAAGACCTCAGAATCTACAAGAAAAAGGTGAGGCTTTTGTGTAGGCCACTTCCATTGTTGTGTGTCGGGACAGGACAACAACTGTATTCCCCCAAAAGAAAAGGCTTCTGCTAACTTCTACTGTTCATCAGCTTATTGAAATGTTGAACATCTATTGTGACACTGGAGTTAACCATTGAGGGTAGGGTTGCTCAGTCCTAGCCTAGAAAACACACACCTGAACTGAGAAGACAGGAGAAATCCAGGCTCTTTCTTTGCCTGCTTCTCCAGGGATCTTAAAGGTGAGCCAACAATTTTTTCCATGTTGGCTGTGTCCACACTGCAGAAATAATCCAGTCTGATACACCTAGAGGAAAAAATTCTATCCAATTGCTTAGAATGCCTTTTACAAATATATTTTAAAGGAAATAGCAAAACGCTAGTTGTTACAGCAGTGACTTCATTTCCACCAGTTAACGTTTTTTAAAAATACTATATGTTGGTTATGATGTTTAAGAGGGACAACTTATTATAGGTAACTACATTACTTAGAAGTATGTAGTTCTCTCCATGCATTGTCTGAGAGTGGAAGAGTGGACAGTAGTGGACAAAAGGGAAAGGAATGAACATCAGTTTCACAAACCTCTCATTCTTGCTTTCTAAAATGGCTTCTTCAGTCTGAACAGCACATGCGTCTCCATGAGATCCTGCAAGATCACTCCCGAAATGCAGCCCTCATTGTTATGTAAGTCACTCCCTTTTCCTATTTTACTGACTTAAGTATTCTAGGACAGTGGTCATTCTTATATAACACACACTCTTCATCTTCTTTGAAACAAGTCTTATGTCAAGATGAATGGGACCATAATTAAGATCACAGTTGTGGCTCAATGCAGGAAACATATGTTTATGTGCCTTCAAATCTCCTCTTGACTTTTGGTGACCCCATCAATTTCATAGTTTTCTTAGACAAGGAATACTCAGAGGTGGTTTTATCATTTCCTTCTTCTGAAAGGACACCTACACCACCTTGGATTCATTGGCCGTCTCCCATCCAAATACTAACCAGGAATGACCCTATTTAGGCCTACAAGAAACATGCTGTCGTTTGAACCTGGAGAAGGATCTCTAGCACTTGCAGGCCCGTTGGCAACCTTCCTCACAAGCCAGATTTGGCCTGGAGCTGGCAGTTGCTGGTCCGTGTTATTCTGAAGATATGTGGGTGTAGAATATTCGTACCTTCTGTTGCAGAAGGCAAATTTATACACACATTTTTTTAGACTGCAAGTCCCAGTAAGTGTAATCAGCAGTCAGTGAAGATGCTGGGACTTGCAGTCAAAGTTGTAGGCTGCATGATTCCCAACCATCCCGTGTAAATTGCAGCTTTTTGCATGCACAGAATTCAGCACAAAATACAAAATTTAATAGCCAAAGGAATTTGTACAAAAAACCCTCAATTTGAATCAGTTTTCTAATGAGTTGGGGCTATCTTAAGTAGCCCCTTGTTTCTAACTTCCTTTGCAGAAGAAAACTGTGCTGGGCTGGGAATTGCAGTCCTGCAGAAAATCAGTATTCCTCATTATACTTTCCAGTGTCCCAATTTATCAGAGATAGTCCCAATTAATATTTTGTCAGCCTAGTTTTTGAGCTGCTTTTAAAATATCCCAGTTTTTCTCTTTCCGCCCATTTTCCCTCCTCATTGTCATCATAATTCAGTTGCTGCAAACTGAAGTCAAAGTGCAAAAATAATTTGTACTCAACTCAGCAGTGGAGGAAAGGAAGTGACAGATTCTTGCCCTTCCCAGTAGTCTCAGGCAAAAGCAAAGTGCTGCAGCCTTTCTCCTAATTTTGTCTGCTTTTCCCCATTAATAACCTTTGCCATCTTGACTTGTCCTTGACATCCATTATTGCATGCCCCTAGGTTTTATCCCCAATTTATCCACAGGTCACATCAAAATTCATAATTTTGGCCCCAAAAGCTGCCCTCAACTTACATGAGGTCAACTTACAGTCAAGTATATATGGTAGCTTCAAGCCATGTGGCTCTGTTTAAAGTGCTTTTGGGGTTCTGTAGGTGTCAGTGTGCCTGTAACCTTCACAAGGATTTTCATCCCTCACCATCTGCTTGCCTTGGTTCTCTAGGAGCCTTCCTGTGGTGCGGAAAGGGGTCTGTCCAAGTGCTCTCTACATGGCCTGGCTTGAAACTGTCTCCAAGGGCCTGCATCCGCCCATCGCCTTCATCCGGGGTAACCAGGAGGATGCTCTCACCTTCTACTGCCAGTAAAGGGCAGCACTACCTCCAGGAAGTAGAGTGAAAGTAATTATATGGATCCTCATCAGTTACGACAGCATAGCCTGGTGTGTTATCCATAAGTTTGCCAGAGGCTGTTACATGGGAACAAAATAAGCCAATAGACTGCCTTCAAGATGTAGGAAGAAGGGTCCATGTTACCAGGCCATTCTGCAGCAGTGTTAAATTTCTCCCACTTCATGTTTCAGGACTGAGATCTACAATGCTGATTTATCCTATGTTTAAGGATGAGACTAATTGTAAATATTAAATTTAAATATTGTTATTTAACAATAGTGGTCTGACTCCTAAAAACATCAGCCCTTCTCTCTTATTGTTGTCCCACAATCCCACACCTTATCTTAACATACCTCTCTACCGAAGCTGAATAAATTCCTAAAGAAGGCATGGTCATGTAGTGCGAGAACAGCCATACCACTGAAGATTAGAAGCTGATGTAGAGATCACAGTGGAAATGGGGAAGGAGGATTAGCTCTGGCATGTTTCAGACTGCTATAGCACACAATTTGTATTATCCCAATGGCTTCTCAGGACAGAGACACAAGAGCCATTCTACAAAAAAAAAACCCAAGTTTTACTCCAGTCTGAATTAATTTCCTGCTTCATGTATACTGGGATTCCAATAGTCCTGTTACTCCCTGTTGTCCATGCTTATATCTTCTGACCACCTTAAAGACAGGTTGGCTTTCATGCTCTCAGTCACGCCACGTTACCTCCACTTCATCTGTACGATACCTGCACAGCAGGGGGGAAAAAACAGACTTCAAGTTTGCAATCCTACATTCATTCACTCATCCACCCACCTGGGTGGTATTTCCTTCTTTCTCTCACACACAGCAGAGAAAAACTGCAGATAAAGGAGAATTATTGATTGCTTCTAGTTGACTGTATAAGCCAGGAATAAACCAGAATTTGCTTTACTTATGGATCCTGGTTTGCTTGGGAACAACAAACCAGGATCTTCAGTTCATATATCCTTTTGAACATTTCCATTTCTTGTTTTTAGTCACTTGGATGAAAGGAAGAGAAGTGAACTAACCGAACACACAAATGTGCTGCTTGAACATGCCCAGTGCCTTTACTCTCATGTATAAATTTAATCATTGAAATAAGAACTTATAACGATTTCTTTCATCAGCCTTGATGAAATTCAGTTTACAAGGGAAAGCTAGAGTACTGCAAATAGAATAGATGACCTCCCCCCATACTAATACATCAAATGCCTTTTCCCTTTGCTTTAATGCATCAAACAGCAAGCTTCTCCCATAGCCCAGGCCTTGTGTGGAAAACATAATCACCTCTGCGTAATCCATGAATCCTCAAGTGCAGTGACTTGCCCTGATCGGAACATCTCCCAACCAGCTTGAGCAATCATGGCTCCATTGTCAATACAGAACCTAGAATCAAAATAGTAGTGGAGTATAATATTTAATGAGGTGGTACAGATATGTTGACACATGATTCATTTCAGACAGCAGATTCTTGAATCCCCTCTCTCAAGATTTGAATTTTTTGTTCTCGACATAAAGATGGTAAACAGTAGGGCCAAAAAGGCTGCAAAGTACCATCTTTAGCCTGGTACTAAGCTTTACGCTAAAGTAACATCCCAAGAGCATGAATCAGCAATACCCCATCTTCCTAATTTGCTATGCTAATTTAACACCGGTAGCAGACAAGCAAATCTTTGATATCATTAAGACACAGAAACACAGAAACAAATTTTATCAACATTAGCTAACTGTGGCAGCTTTAATCTTCTGTCACAAGAAATCTGTTAGGCTTGAAGATGCCATAAGATTTTGGCTGTTGTTTTTTTTTTTGTTTGTTTTTGTTTTTAATCAACAGCTACCCCACTGGAAGCTGTACTCCCCTACTTGTGAATTTGAGGGCAGTTGTGAAACAGTCTCTTCCTGCAATCTTGTGAAAGACTATGTCTGGGAAGATCCTGGAAGGCAGGTTGGGTGAATGGAATCTCACCTTTCATCTGTAGCAAACAGTTTTGCTCCCCTCTCCTGGCACATGATTTCCATCATTTCCTGCAGTCGCTCATTACCTGGAGAGAAAAGGATCATGTCATGGATGCACACTAGTTGATCACATTGATCAAAAAGCATTAGGTAAACACAGATAAGATTCAGAGAAGTATATTTGCACATTTTGTAGTCATGCACACTTATGACTCATTTCTCATTCGGAAAGACCATGACAGCAGGTCAACTTGCGACTATTAAGAAAGACAGAAGAGCTGGGGGTAAGAGAATACCTCTCCTAGAAACAGCTTTGTTCTGCAAAATAAATCCAGCCTCCTTTAAAACCAGTCACCCCAGGGGAGTGGAATGGGTTGAAGGGGGGGATATTTTTGAGAAATTATTATAGGTGTTGAGATGAGCCAAGAGTAGAAATTCAAAGGAGTCACATAAAGGGAACTCTTAATTTAAAAAGATGTGATTTAGAACTGGGAGATACAGTACATTTTCCAGTTTGTTTGGAACTAGATGGGGTGTGGATGGGAAAACTGGGAAAGTGAGGAAAGCAACCAGAGGTGATAGTCAAGGTTGTAAAGCAATCTCCGGAGCCTGGTTCTGAGAGTCTTGGGAGCCATCAAGATGGTGTATGTATGTAGAACTGGGAGTACAAGTCAAATTGCTTTAGAGATATGCTCATGAAAGAGTGTAGGTGCAGCACAAATGGAAGGAAGCTTTCAAAGCAAATAAGACAGAGGCTTCAGCCTTTCACACAAAGCTGGCTCAGTACTTACAGCCAACACCTCCCACAATGAGTGCCTCTTGGGAGCCAGTGTGTGCCATAGCTCTTTCCGTGATCTCCACCAGCATTGCAAAGACTGTCTCCTGGAGAAAGAAAGCAAAATAATTAAGAAGAACTATTTTGATTCTCACAGGAAGATCCATAATAAAAGGTCTGGAAACCATACCGTGTGAAGAATGACTAAGGGATCTGAGTATGTTTAGCACAGAGAAAAGAAGCTTGAGAGGTAATGTGATAGCTCTCTTCAAATTTCTGTAGGGCTGTCATGTGGAGCAAGCTTATTCTCTACTACTCCAGATGGTAGGACCCAGACCAATGGATTCAAATCATAAGAAGATTGAATATTAGAATTTTTTGAAGGTAATAGTTGCTTGAAGATGGAATACATTGCCTTGGATAGTGGGTGGCTCTCCTTTGTTGGAAATTTTTAAAGCAGAGGTTATCTTTCAGGAAGGCTTCACTTGCAGATTCCTGCACTGGCAGGGGACTAGATAACCCACAAGAACCCTTCAGTTCTATGATTTTGGTAGCTGCAGATCCTAGTCCAATGTTGGACTGCATAGGTGCCTTAAGTTAGACATGCACTGCAATATTCTGTCTGCCTATGGGTTCCACATAATCTCTGCATACAAACTGCTTTCGTCTTCCCTCACCTGATCTAAAGGCAAAGGGGAGCTATAAGTATTTTGCAGCTGGTAGGCAATCTCACATAGACATTGCAGGCCTTTCATGGTTGACCTGAAAGTAGCTGATGGCCTAAGGTGGCAGGGCCATCCCAAAACATTTTGGTGTCTGAGGGAAAGGACAAGATGACACATCTCTTCATTTCACATTCATGAACAGACTATCAGTTGAATCTGGAAAGCAACAAGAGAGGATCTTCTTACATACCTAAGAACAATAGGCTAGCTAGGGGGACACAGGCTCTCTGGCCTACAAAGTCCTATCCTTCAAGACTGGAGCTTAGAAAGAATGGCTGTGGGCTGGGGCTGACAATGCTGCCTCCTACTATCTTCTGTCTGAGGTCATTACTTCTCTCTGCCTATTGGTCCCTTCAGACCTTTAAGATAGTTTAGTAAAGCACAAAGTCTTTCCCCTCACTTCTTCTCCAGCTCCTGAAAGGATGAAGCAAGAGAACTTCATCCAGCAATGGGTGCCTACTTGCCCTTGCTATCCATCCCAGATATCAGCCAAACAGTGCCCTCACCTGTAGGGAAAAGCAAAGATCCTCTGGTGTGCATTCTCCGGCAGTTAGCATTTTGTGAGCCACTTCCTGCAACATGGAGAAAAAAGGGGAATGAATGAATTTATTTAGCTAGTTTTCTCTCTCTCCTGTTGAGATTAATGTGCCTCTAAGAATATAAGAACAGCCATTTTGGATCAGACTAGAGGCCTATTCACTCCAGCATTCTGTTCCCACTGCAGTCGATGGGTTGCCTCTGAAAAACCTACAAGTAGGACATTATGGCCAAGAACGTACATCAACCAGGTGGAGTATAACACTCCACAGTTCTGTGGTTGGGACTACTATTGCTGGTTACCTGCTAGGAGAAATTGGAGGCAGTTCCAGTCATGAAGCTGCAGTTGGTCATGTCTCTCTGAGCCCAGACTGACCACATCTTCATTAATAAATTGCCTCCACTCCCCACCAGTAAGGAGTAGCAAGATTGCTTCCAAGCTGCTGGTGAGGGAGGTTTGGGATGGCGTGCAAAAGGCTACAAAATAGCTCTTGCATCTCATCCAAGAACAGACATATAGACAGGTAAGCCACACTTCATGAATACATGCATTGGTAACAGGATTGTGGCTGATGACAACTGTACTATCCTAATGGCACTGATAACAACTTGCTTTATTTGGCGACATGGAAGTGCATGGGGAGAAAAAAGATTCTCACGAGAATTTCTGCCTATTGTGTCACAGAATTTAAGGGCAAAAGAACCCTTTGAGCAAGACAGAATGAAAGGCATTAGCAAGATTACGTGAGATAGAAGAGATAAATTCATACCTCAATATGGGATAAGATCCCAGAGAAAGACACATCCATGCCTTTCACTGTATATGGAAGTTCAACCAGCTTTTGGCCTCTGCAGAGAAAGGAAAAAATAACATTAAATCTCTTTTTCCCTACCCCATGTATATTATTTTGGTCTAGTCAGAACTTTGTTTTTTTTTATTTTTAAAACCAAAAAGAGGAACAAGAATTTTCTAGTCCTCACTGTGGTGGGGAAAGATGTGAAACATATATTCAAACCACCACCACCACCACCACCATCATCATCCACATTTGTACTTTACAAAATATAAGGGACAGTTGCCTATCCTGTGGAGTTTGCAACTGAGAAATTCAACTTTTCTTAATAAATTTACATATAAAACTTGAGAATATGAAGAGGGTATCTGAAGCATTAGAAACCACAAAGAAGAAAAATAGACAACTTAAAATTAAATCTTAGAATGGGGGTGGGGAGAGTTGAAAATATGAAGACATGTTATTTTGGATTTTGGAATTTTGGATAAGGGAGAGTCAAACTTTATTAACTGGGAAGTCTTAGTTCTTTACCTCTCACATTTGCCATTCTGCTAAAACACTGTGCTCTAGAGTGGGACAGACATGCATACATGTACACACACAAATGACACACACACACACACAAACCAGTACAGTGGTACCCCGGGTTACGAATACCCCAGGGTACCAAAACCCTGGGGTACGAAAGAGCCGGGGCCGCAAAAACGGCCCCGGCTTACAAAAAAAACCCCGGGGTACGGAAAAAAAAACCCCGCGCGGCCCCTTTAAATTTGCCGCATGGTCCGGCAAACAAAGCGGTCCCCCGGGTTACGAAGACTTCCAGGTTATGAAAAGTAATCCGGAACGGATTACTTTTGTAACCCGGGGGACCACTGTAGAACTAAAGCACCTAGTGTAAATTAAACACAGTCATGACAAATGTGTGCTTTTGGGATTACTCACTTCTTGGCCATCTGTTCAATGTTGTAACCTGGGCTGGGGTCATTTGAGATCTAAACCAAAAAAACAGAAAAGAAGGTTGTCAGAATTCCATATAGGCTCCATCACCCTCCCTTCCACCAGGCCACACTGGATGGAGCATTCTGGGAAATGTAGCCCAAAAAAGTGACTTTCCAGGTACTCAGGAGAAGGTATCTGTCCTCCTCCTACAATCACAGCATCAATTTCCCAGTGAGGTGATTCAGAAGACTTGCTGAAATTAATATCATCACTTTATCTCTGCATGTCATCAGAGCCCAGTTATAACCAGAAGATGACATCCATGGCCCCACTGCATTTTCACCCTAAGGAAGGAGAGTGGCAGACTCACCTTCAGCACCCGGGCAAAACGGTCCAAGCAGTTCCCCACAGCAATGTCAATGGTTTCCCCAAATATCCGATATCGCCGCTCAGAGTATGCAATGACCTGGATATGTTGGGAGGAAATGATGGATTAAATTAGCACATATCACTTACAGTCCTTTTATAACCTGGCCCAGAGAAGAATTCAAGCCATATGTAACCCATAGCATCCCAATTCCAAACCAATGGAGGTTCTCTTTACCAGAGATGTCTCCACCTCTGTGGTATGTAGCCGAAATCAGCTTTTAGCAAAGGCCTTCAAAGTCACAGGTTGCCCAGCAACCCTAACTGGACAGAGAAGTAAAGGATGAGGATGAAAGAAGCCCTCTTGACAACAATACTCCAGGGGGAGATGTGGATGAGAAGTACTCATCACAAAAGTAAGACTCAAGGGGGCTGAGCAGAAAACACAACAGAATAAAGGTCTTTGGTGTAGCAGTTAAGAGCAGGGTTGGTCAAATGTGGTGGGTGCCAGGATCAATCCCTTGCCACTCAGGCCCTTTGGAAACCACATGGACTGACAAAAAGAGAAAATTAAATCAAACTGGAAGTGGCTATTTTCCTCGGTGAGCTTCATGACTAAGTGGAGATCTTTCTTGTTAACTGCAACTTCCATAAGAGGCAATTCACCTTTTTATAGCCAGAAAAAGGATGGTCCAGGGAGCCTGGAGAAGCCGAGGGCTACAAAAAATGCCTTTGGCATGGCTGGATTCTAACTTGGGAAAGAACATCTTACAAGGACTGTAGAGGCTATCATACTACTGTAGTTCAAATCTCCACTTATTCACGAAGCTCACCAGTCACATTCTCCAAGCCTATGTCACAGCATTGCTCTGAAGATTAAATGCCACCTGAGGAAAATGAAAGGCAACCTACATACAACATAGAGCAACTTGGAAGCACACTACAGTATAGCATTATTGGTATCATCATCATCAAAAGCAAGAACGTGAGGCTTCCTGTACCTTTAGTGGTTGTGTGACAAGTAACATCTGCAAAAATCCCCTCTCTGGCACAACCAATAAATTGGTGCCCTCTCCAGTTTTTAGTTTGAGATCTGTGTAATTACTATATATACTTGACTATAAGTCGACCTCATGTATAAGTCTAGGGCAAGTTTTGGAGCCAAAATTATGGATTTTGCTATGACCTGTGGATAAGTTGAGGGTAAAATTTAGTGGCATATAGGAAAGGATCTAAAGGATCAAGCAAAACAAAACAATGTCAAATAACTTCCAAAAGTCCATCAGACATAACTCTTTGTGCTTATTCTTAAGGCTGGATGGATGAGAGAGTAAAGGGGGTCAGTGCTTCCAGGACAGATTATACTCTTGCTTTTCACCAGGGGAATGGTCCCTTCTTTTAAATAAGAGTTAAGATACAGTACTTACATTGACCCGTGGATAAGTCGACTCAGGTTTTTTGGATCAATCTTTTGACCTAAATTTCTAGACTTATACATGAGTATATACAGCATATTCTACCTTTTCCCCCAATAATGGTACTCAAGCAGTATAGATAAATCAATTATACAGTAATATAAGTGTAATACTAAATAAATTGTTCTATAAGAAGAAGAGTCAGGGCCCACAAAACTACCAACTTGTAGCACTGAGGAGGCTTCATTTCTTGTTAACAGTCACCAAGTCAACTGTGACTTATGGCAACCATATGAATGAGAGACTTCCAGGTCACCCTGTTATCAACAGCCCTGCTGAGGTCTTACACATTCAGGGCCTTGGCCTCCTTGACTGAGTCTATCCATCTCTAACATGGGCTTCAGCTTTTCTTATTGCCATCTGACTTCCTGAGCCTCACTGTCTTTTCTTCTTTCCTTTCTTCTTATGACATGTCCAAAGTTTAGAAATCTCAGTGTAGTAATTATGATATATTATTTTCATCCTTACCTGAGTGTTTCCACCACTGACATACAACACCGTCGGATTCTGAGCACCGGTCACTAGCCGCCCCATCTCAATGTGCCCCACGCAGTGATTCACCCCCAGCAGAGGCTTCCCCCACAACTGGGCCACAGTCCGGGCCACGATAGCCACTGTTACTAAGGGGGCACCCATGCCTGGACCTAGATGAGAGAGAGAAAAGAGGATTAAAAACTGTTCTGGTCACCTCTACCACTAGCCCTGCTTTTCATGTACTAATTGGGGTTGCCAGATTGAAAACTGGAGAGAGCTCCTGAACCTTTAATGGTTATATAGGAGAGAGAATTTCAACATGGGCACTTTCTTATCTGTTTCTGTAATAAGCAGCACCTGCTGAAATCCCATCTTCTCCAGAACTGTTATGCTCTCTCTAGTTTTCACTCTGGCAAGCCTAATCCACATTCATTTTCCAGACATGCACAGAGAAGCACAGGTCCAGCTGAGACACTGTATGGATTTTCTCCATGAATACGACCAAACCTTGACCTAGTCTGGAAGTCTAATTCCAGTTCTTTTGATTGTGTTATATTATTGTAAGTTGCCCATGAAGTTCAATGCCTCGGAGAAGGGTAAATAAATAGAATGTCAAAAGTGAAATGAATAGTATACAATAGTGGATATCCAGGGGAAAGTACACAAGCACTTTATTTTATTGAAGCATCTATATCCTGCCTTATATCCCAGGATCTCAGCTAACAAAAATCAGTTTAGAATGTGTATAATAAAATCTGTTTAATAATAAGCCACATCATAGTTTGCTAAATTCCAGCTTGTTGTTCTGCCAAACCACACTCAAAACATAGTTATTGGCCAGTCTAAAACCACAGTTAGGTGCTATGGTTTGTTCTTGGTTTACGCACTCTAGCTTGTTTAAACCATGGTTTATTATTACATCTGAAGGCAAGAACTGTGCCTTGTCTCTGGCTTGTTTTCCCTGCCCTTAAACAGAAATGAACAACATTTTTGAGAGTGAAACTGAATAGAAACAGACAAAGTAAATTGACAGGTGCCCTCTTCAATTCAGGGAGCAATTCAAGCTAGAATAACATAAACCATGGTTTATCATGATGTGCAAACACAGCCGTTGCATATATTCTGACAATTCATATGTCATATATTTAATGGCAGCACTTGTCACCTTTTGTGTATTCTTTTTGGATTTAATTCAATATAGCCCCATGAATAAAGTTTACTCATTTATACCAAATATTTTAAAAAAGGAACACCAGCTCCTTAAAGAACGTCCTCATTATGAAGAATCTCTGCATTATGAAGAAACTCTGCACTCTGGGATGAGAGGGCCACCAACCTGAACATCATCTTGAAGAATCTAAAATGTCTGCATTTGGTCCAGTACTGCTCTCTTTAAAGGAGCACCCGAGGAACCAACTTACCCTTGGTAAAAGCAACGGCATCTATGTCTTGTGGCTTCAGCCCAGCCTCATGAAGTGCTTCTTGAAGGACAGCAAGGACGCAAGAACGGTGGTGACGTGCCGTGTCACCTGGCAGGAACCCTGGAATGGGACTAAAGGTTAGATGCATGAAGACGGGGACATGTGGGGAATGAAAAACATAAATGGCAGAGACAGAATTGTGAAACAGGGTGGTGCACGCTTATGTGTATATGCTATTCTCTCTCATACACATACTGTCTCCATCTTTAAATCTGTAATGTACACTCTGCTCTGGAGGACCTAGATATTCCTAAAGATAACATATTAATAAAATCCATGAAAAATCCGTAAAAGTCAAAACCGCAAATGTGGAGGGACGAGTGTATCTACGTCTATGGTCAACTTTAACCAAAAGTCACACTGAAGGACCTAGAGATTCTTAAAGAGAACATTCCACTAGGCCTTTGTCGCTCCTCCAGCGTAACTCTATGGTCAATGTCTGGCAGATGTTGACCACAGAGTTGCACTGGAGGACCTAGAGCTTCCTAGAGCGGGGTTCTCTCCAGTGTTTTTGTTATTTGCGGTTTCTCTACATTCACTGGGTTCCTGTGCCCCTTACCCCAGCAAAGGTGGAGGGACGAGTGTTCTTACCTTGACCCATAGGTAAGTCAACTCAGGTTTTCTTGGTCAATTTTTTTGACTAAAATATCTAGACTTATACATGAGTACATACAGTACGTACCCTGCCCTGGAGGGGTGACGTATGTTCTCCGGGGATTGCTCAGCACTTCTCCATCGCGCACAATCCCGACTCCAATCTTGTTGGCACTGCCCTCAAAGCCAATCACTACAGGCATCGCCTCCTCGAATGGCAGTTTGGTTTCTGGCTTGATTCTTTCAAGGAAACAAGATGGGATTTTAGCTTCAAATCATATGAAGGGAGTAGAGTTCTTATGGGTTATTGCTGAGGCAGGAAAGAGATCAGTTTCCCAGCCATGATCTCAGGAAGGGGATCCAATTTGGAATAGTAAAGGAAAAAGGAGGGAAGATATTCCTGAGCCGTGGTCCAATATGCTTGCAATATCCAATATCCCTGCAATATCCAATATGTTTGCAATCTGTTTGCATGTGGGTGAGTCACAGACTCTCAGCCCCAGAAAACAGGTTTGTGACAGGTTTGCCTTAGGGTCACCATAAGTTGGAAACTACTTCAAGGTTCACAACAAGGGCAACAAGGGATGTGTCCACACTGCAGAAATACAGCAGTTTGACTTCAGTTTAACACTCATGGCTCCATCCTGTAGACTCCTGGGATTTGTAGTTTAGTGAGATTTTCAGGCTGGTCTGATTCAAGAGAGCTCTGGTGGTGCCTCACCAAAAACTACAAATCCAAAGATTCTGCAGGATAGAGTCATGGCAATTACAGTGGTGTCAAGTTGCTTTACTTCTGTTGTGGGAATACACCCAATCCTTGCAAAATGCCATACCCAACATGCTGGGTGACCAGATGTCATAACCACAAAGGAGGACATGGCACTGTAAAATGTAGGGCATTTACAAAATATAGGACAGTATAAAATAAAAGCTAAAAACACTGCTATAATACTATAGATATAAGTTCCATGCTTCTTGGTCATAATCAGACTGAAGCATGAAAGGTTGAAATGTAAGACAAGGAGGTTGTCCACCAGTCACCCTTTACAAAATGCAAGACCCAAGACCCTTACAATTGTCAATATCCAATATGCTTGCAATATTCAACATGTTTGCAATGTCCAATATGCTTACAAAACTCAATATCCAATGGTTGCATTATCCAATATGCTTACAAAATGCAAGACCTAATATGGTGTGCAATATCCAATATCCTTGCAAGATCCAATATGCTTGGAAATGCAAGATCCAATGGTTGCAGTATCCAACATGCTTAGAAAATGCAAGATCAATATGTTTGCAATATCCAACATCCTTGCAGTATCTAATAAGCTTACAAAACGCAAGATCCAATATGTTTGCAATATATCCAACATCCTTGCAATATCCAATCGGCTTACGAAATGCAAGATCTAATATTTGCAATATCCTTGCATCCTTGCAATATCTAATAGGCTTGCAAAATGCAAGATCCAATATTTGGATACTACAATATGCTTAGAAAATGCAAGATTCAATATGTTTGCAATATCCAACATCCTTGCAGTATCTAATAAGCTTGCAAAATGCAAGATCCAACATGTTTGCAATACCCAACATCCTTCTAGTTTGCAAACCTGGCTGTGTGCCTAGAAATCTAGAAACCTCCCACTTTCTATTCTAAGCAATAACTTTTTTTGGGGGGGGGGGATATTTTCTTACCCCCCAGAAAGTTGATGTCT
Organism: Urosaurus nigricauda; assembly: GCA_034509955.1. Taxonomy (NCBI): domain Eukaryota; kingdom Metazoa; phylum Chordata; class Lepidosauria; order Squamata; family Phrynosomatidae; genus Urosaurus; species Urosaurus nigricauda. The sequence continues at coordinate 8,644,470 of JAOEGL010000006.1, forward strand.
TTTGCTGTGCTCCAAGATCTGCCTTTACCAACTTTGCTGCTGGAGGGGAAAAAAAGAAAATCAAAAACCCTGGGGAGAAAAAAAATAAGGATTATAATAAATATAATCATAAAATAATAATTTGAAGGCAAGAAAAAAATATAGGAGGGAGAGAAAGTAAAGAAGAGCACCCACCAAACAGCAAAAAGAAGAAAGAGTTAAAATTCCCCTGTTTCTTATTAGGGAACCTAGAGTTAAGGTAAACCAGTCCTATAGCATCTACTTCCGGTGTCCATTCGACAGGAGCCTCTTCTTTTTATTTAACCCTATTCGATTGAGAACCGGACTTGTCGGCGCGGTTGTCGCGTCAGCAAAAGCTGCCGCTCCCCTTTGGGGTGAGGATCAATGGCGAATCGAAAAGGTACTAGGCCCCGCCCACTCTTTGGTCTCAGGCCCCGCCCCACTCCCCCTTGACCACGTGACAGGGCAGAGCTCTTCCGCATTCGGGTTAACTCCTTCGTGGCCAGAGAGCCGCAACTTTTCCTTTCTAGCTTTTCCTTCTGGCTTTAACGGGGAGCCCCGCCTCCTGACGTCACCAGGGGGACTCCCCCCAGCCCTTGTCACGTGACGCCAAGGGGCTCCACGTGCTCCGCTGCTGCTTTCTCCATTCTCCAAAGGGAAGAATCCTCCTCCGTTGTTTCCAAGGCGCGGTAAGAGGAGGAGCATTGAAGGCCCTTCACATTCCTGGGCAATTAATGCAGCATTATTATTAATATTAATTATTATTTATTATTATTAGTACTATTATCATTACTACTTTTTATTTTTATTATTAATTGTACTGTTCAACCCTGAAATAAAGCCGCCCTTGGTCTCCCATCTTTGCAGGGCAGCACCTACAGTAGAGTTGCTTTCCTTTCCCTAAGTAGCAGGTTGGGATTCAACAGGTGCATCATCATCATCATCATCATCTATTGTTGTTATTATTATTATTCAAACCCTGAAAATAAAATAGCCCTTGGTCTTCCATCTTTACAGAGAAGCCTCTGCAGTAGGGTTGCTTTCCTTTCCTTATGTAGCAGGTTGAAATTCAACAGGTGCATCATCATCATCGTCGTCATCATCTATTATTATTATTAAAATAAAAGCAGCCCTTGGTCTTCCATCTTTGCAGAGCAACACCTGCAATAAGGTTTCTTTCCTTTTCCTACGTAGCAGGTTGGAATTCAACAGGTGCATCTTCATCATCTATTAGTAGTAGTATTATTTTTATTGCCCAGACCCTGAAATAAAGCAGCCCTTCGTCTTCTGTCTTTGCAGTCAAACCTCTGCAGTACAGATGCTTTGCCTTCCCTACACAGAAGGATGAATTTCAACAGGATCATCATCATCTATTATTTTTATTGTTATTATTTGTACTGCTTAGACCCTGAAATAAAGCAGCCCCTTGTTTTCTAACTTTGCAGAGAAGCCTCTGCAGTACGGCTGCTTTGCTTTCCCTGTGTAGCAGGTTGGAATTCAACAGGTCTATTATCATCGTCTATGATGATGATGATGATGATTAATTGTATTGTCCAGCCCTAAAATAAAGTAACCCTTGGCCTACCATCTTTGCAGAGAGGCCTCTGCAGCAGGGTTGCTTTCATTTCCCTATGTAGCAGGTTGAAATTCAACAGGAGCATCATAGTCATGATAATAATGATGATGCTGATGAATTGTATTATTCAGAGCCAGAAAATAAAGGAGCCCTTGGTCTCCCATCTTTGCAGAGAAGCCTCTGCAGTGAGATGTCTTCATGCCCCCCTTTGTAGCAGGTTGGAATTCAGCAGGTGCAGCTTAGCCCATCTTCAGCTGCACTGTTTATCCCTTGAAACAGAGGAGTCCTTGGTCTTCCATCATTGCAGAGAAGCCTCTTCATTGAGATTGCTTCATCTCCCTTTATGTAGTAGGTCGTTATCGGTTGCATTGCTTAGAGGGTAGAAAAAAGAGTGTTTGTAGCAGGTTGGAATTCAACAGGTTCAGCTTATGCCCATCATCAGTTACACTGATTAGATCCTGAAATAAAAGAGTGTTTGGTCTTCCATCTTTGCAGAGAAGTCTCTGCAGTAAGATAGCTTTGCCTTCCCCTATGTAACAGGTTGAAATTCAGCAGGTGCAGCTTGGGCCCCTCGTTGCATTGGAAAAGTTAGTGCTTTTTTCCTCCGGCCTCAGAAAACATTATGTTCATAGACCAGAACAACCCTCAGAAAATGTGTCGGCATTTTAAATTGTTTGCACAGGCGGCTGAAAAACCGATCTGTTTGCAAAGCCCTCAGAACTATTGTTAAGATGAGAACAGATTATGATTTCGTTATGATTTTTATCCACTTGCAAAGGGAGGGCAAAGTATTTTTCCTACCCATTATCTGTCCAAACATATTGTGAGCTAGCCTCGTTGATAATAAAAGAAAGTACAGTAACATCCAAAATCCACACAACAGTGATATTTTTATTCTGGCAACCAAATTGCACAAGACACATGATGCATTGTCTCTCAGACATCCTAAATATCAAGGCCTTTTCAAGCGCACTGTGTACATGGAAGCACCTTCCAGGTATTCAGTGTAACCTGTTCCTAAATAAAGCTGCATCCCTCACTGCAGAAATAATCCAGTTTGAGACTGCTCTAACTGCCCTGGCTCAGTGCTAGGGAATCCTGGTAGTTTATTGGGGCATCAGAGTGTTCTGCTAGAGAAGACTAAATATCTCACAAAGCTACAAATCCCTGAATTCCATAGCATTGAGCCATGGCAATTAAAGTGGTGTCAAACTGGATAATTCTTGCAGCGCAGATACATCCTAAGTGTATATATGGTGGGTTGTAGGCAATCTTTATTATTCCTGGGAAGAGCTCAAGAACAGACACTGTCTTAATATTGCTTAGTGCTGGATCATTTAGTACATTTCTGATTGATTAGGCCTGAGGAGGCTTATCTTGGTTGTCCAATTTTGGGTCGTGATTTTGGAGAAGGGGTTCATCCCCCCAGCCTAGTCTTGAAGTTGATCCTCCCCATCACCCACCATCCCTGGGTCCATGTCTGTTCAAGGCCTGCCACCTGGTCTCAGCAGTTGATCCATTTTAGTAAAGCCATAGGAGCATTGCTTGAAAGAAAAGATTGGTATCAGTAGTTTATCTGGAGGAGATTGCGTGTGTTGTGTGCCTTCAATTCTTTTCTGACTTGCGGCAATCCTAAAGCAAACCTATCATGGGGTTTTCTTGGCAAGATTTGTTATTAGGTTTGCCATTGTCTCCCCTTGAGAGAGTGTGACTAGCCCAAGGCAACCCAGTGGATTTTATGGCTGAGCTGGGAATCAAACCCTGGTCACCAGAATCATAGTCCTACACTAAAACCACTATGCAGGCTCCTATCTGGGCAAGATTAGCTGCTGATAGTCCATTTGTGGGGATTTTCGAAACAGTAGCCATGTTGATCTATTCCAGTAGAATAGAAAAGAGGCTTGTGACTCCTACTTATGAAGAATAGATTTCTGGGCGCCTGAATTTATATGGATTACCATCCACTTTCCTGGATGCATGGAGTATAATTTTATAGGTCCAAGTGTACAGAATATGCACAGTTTACATGGTTGGTGGGGTGGGATCAGAGTGAAAAGCGATGGAAAAAATTACAGTGGCATTATCTGGGCATAATAAATACTACTATTATTTATATTTATTTATATCACACACACACACACACCGCATTGGGACTCAGTGTGGCTCACAGCTTAAGAACAATACAACTATGTAGGACATTTTTCTTAAATGTCCTACATTTTGTGAAGCCTTGGCCTCCTTTGCCGTTAGGACATCTGGTCCCCCTGTTTGAAACCCACCTTGGATTCGACTGTTGAATGGGGATCTGCATAATAATACTGTAGATGTAGACAAGAGTGTTGGTGTGTGGAAGGGGAGATAAGAAGTCATGCATGCCACCTTTACATCTTTGAAGGTGGGGTGCAGATAAATGTATTTAATAAACATAATAAGCCTGTGACAAAGTATATGAGATTAATGGGGTTTTCTTTGCTGCCCCCCTCACATGATAGCAACTGAGCGATGAGGGAGAATGCTTTCATCCTAATTGGACTCATTGCTTGTCATGCCTCCGATCTTGTGCTCCTGATAAAACAGCGCATGGGTGCATTTGCTTCTTTAGCTGCCACACCAAATTTCCTGTTGGCATGCACTTCATTGTTAGTTAAGACATTCATCTCTCTTTTGCGGATACTGCTGCCAAGTCAGGTTTCCCCAATTTGATGTATCTTCTGCAGAGAAGGTACAATTTGGACAAAGGGAATCTTGTGGGAACAGCGGCAATGGCTGTGAAAAAGGCCAAATGCAGCCGAACAGCCAAGTGTTCAATTCCTATTCTCTCCAGTTAAAGTGTCTTATTTATTTATTTAGATTTATAAGCTGCCTTGAGTCATTGTACTGGGAGGAAGGCAGGATATAAATAAACATAATAATAAAAATAATTTCATTTGTATGTCTCTCCTGGGTCTAAACATGCTGAAAGTGATTTCTAGGGGACTAGTGTAGCCCACAGTTCCCTAACCCTGATTTAGAGTTGTTGTTGTTGTTGTGTGTCAAGTAATTTCCAGCTTATGGCAACCCTAAGGTGAACCTGTCACACAAGTTTCATGGCCAGATTTGTTCAGAGGGGGTATGCCTTTGGCTTCCCCTGAGGCTAAGAGAGCATGATTTGCCCAAGACCATTTGGTAGGCTTCTATGGCTGAGCAGGGATTTGAACGCTGGTCTCTAGAGTTGTATCCAATACTCAAACCACTGCACCATATTGGCTCTGATTTAGTGTGTGTGTTGTGTGCCTTCAGATCATTTCCGACTTAGGGCAACCCTAAGGCTTTGATTATCAGCTCAGCCACGAAACCCACTTTGGACAAGTCACATGCTCTCAGCCTCAGGGGAAGGCAATGGCAAGTCTTGCCAAGAAAACCCCACGATAGGTTTGCCTTAGGGTTGCTGTAAGTTGGAAATGACTTGAAGACACAACAAGGACAGCAACAACAACACGAAATCAGGGCAACGGTGGAAGATTAGGGGGCTACATTAATAAATTAGGGTTGCCATAAATTGGAAATTATTTAATGGCAAACAACAGACACACATCTTGATCACACTTTGGTGGTGGTTGGACACACATGTTCCTCTGTGAAATATTGGAGATTTTTCTTTGTTCTGTATATTTGACAGAGATGATGTCTTCTGAGCCAGTAGGTTGCTGAGTGGAAGGTGGTTACATATACTGTTAAAGGGTGTAGTAGTACCTGGGTAGTTGTGAGTTGGTACTCCAATCCAGGAGGGTGCTTGTTTTGAGCAAAATGGGGTACCATTTACAGTATTTCTGTTTTTTTTTAACCAGGAGACGTTGCTGTCTAGGGGTCTGCAGCTTACAAGACTTAGCCGCCAGCTGCTTAGGGTCAGACCCAGCTGGGGGGCACTTGCGATGCCAAAACGAGGGAAGAAGAAAGAAGAGGATGGAGTCCCACCAGAGAAGGCAGTGGCAGGTAAGTGTTTCCATCTTAGCCATGAAGGTGGGATTACACTAAAGATAGGGCAAAGGGGGTATCTTTTTTCATGGGGTTGTACCATCAGACTGGATGGTACAAAGATGAAAGAAGGTGTCCAAAATTAGGCTGTGTTTTAGATTTATGTTAGTGGTACTCAAACTTTTTAACCTTGGGACCCTGCTTCACATCTACTTGCGGACTCACACGCACACCCTTGGCGTAGTGTATGAATAAAAATATAGCAGGTCCTTCACATTTGCTGAGGTTAGGGCCACAAGACCCTTGTGAAAGTGGAAAAACTGGAAATAAAAAAAACTTTATTTTTTACCTGAACGATTACCTCCCTAAGTCCTCCAGTCCAAGTCTCTGGTCAACATGGAAGCTGACCACACAATTGCTCCAGAGGGCCTACAAATGCCTAGAGAATTGTTCTCTCCAGGAATCATTATGTCCCCCAGCGTAGCATATGGTGGATGCTGACCATAGAGTCATGCTGGAGGATCTAGAATTCCTAGAGAAAACATATTAATCAAATCCATGAATCCAAGGCTGCAAATGTGGGGGGCCGAGGAGGAAGGATCCTGGACCAAGTTTTAAACCCTCTCTTGAGCAACTCTCGCACCCCCATTCCCGGGGGGGGGGGGTCCTGTCCCACCATTCGAGAATCGCTGGTTTATGGTGTTCTTTTAAAGCAGCAGGGCTGAGTATATACTTTGTAGACTGCAGCCCCCATAATCCCTTCCCATCAGTGCTGGGTATGGCTTCTGGGAGTGCCAGTCCAACATGAAATCCACTTCTCTGTAACTGGTGAAATGTGGTTTGATTCATTCTCTCTCTCTCTCTTTTCCCACTCAGAACCAGAACCTAAGAAGGCCAAGAAAGGGGGAGGTAAAGCTGAGAAGGAGGCTGATGGCCCCATCATGTATCAGGACCCTCCGGATAAACTCACCTCTCCCAGTGGCAAGAAATACACATTGAAGGTCACATCCTGGAATGTTGATGGGATCCGAGCCTGGGTCAAGAAGAAGGGAGTGGAGGTAATGCATGAGAAGGGCCATGTCAAAGTCAGACGAGGATTGCTTACAATCTGAATGTGCATATACTGTTGAGTCTCCCTTATCCAAAATGCATGGGATTGGAAGTATTTTGGATTTTGGAATATTTGCTTATGCAGAATGAGATATCTTTGAGATGGGACCCAAGTCTAAACATGTCATTCATTTATGTTTCATGTACACTTTATACATAGAGCATGAAAGTAATTTTATACATAATATTTTTTAATAATTTTATGCATGCAACAAAGTTTGTATACACAGAACCATCAGAAAGCAAAGCTGTTACTATCCAAGTTGTTGATAATTTTGGATTTTAGAGTACTTTGGATTCTGGAATGCCTGATAAGGGATACTTAACTTGTACAGAATCTGCATCCTTGTGGCATCCTGGGAATTGTAATTTGGCAAAAGATCAGGGCTAATGCATGCAACTACAAATCCCAGGATTTCGTAGGATGGAAATGCAGCAGTTAAAATGGAATCATAGTACTATAATAGTGGAGTGTGAAAGTGTTCCTTGTCTTTTGACACCATCTGGCTCTGTCTTGTAAGAATGCCAGGACAGAAGAGGAGTACCTCATCCACTTTATTTTCTACTTCGTTGCTGCATTGTGGTCTTAGCAGGGATTTGTTATGGAGACATGCAAGGATTGTTGCAACTCTCCAGGGAAGTAATTATAATTGCTTGTCAAGAAGGAATTAGCAGTTTGTAGTATAGCAACCAGATTCATAGTTTAAAGAAGCTGCACCTCTAGGGCTTGAGACAGCTAGGAAATAGCAAAGTCAAGGCTCCAAGTCAATATTTCTAGGGCACATTTCCTCCAAGATATGAACAGAAAGAGAGCCAGTGTGGTATAGTAGTTTCAGCGCTGGACCGGGAATTGGGGAGACTAGGGTTCAAATCCCTGCTTGGCCATGGAAACCTGCTGAGTGACCTTGGGCAAATCAAACTCTCTAAGCTTCAGAGGAAGGCAAGAGCAAACCCACTTAACAAATCTTGCAAATAAAATGCTTAGGGTTGCCGTAAGTCAAAACTCACTTTGAAGGCACACAACCACAAAACAATGGATGAGAAATGTTTGTATTTCTAGATACCATTGGATTGCAGCTGCTATAATCCCTTACCAGTGGCTTTGCTGGATAGGACTGATGGGGGTTGCAGTCCAACAACATCTTCTTATCACTCCGGAGACTTAAATACGGATGGGTCTAAGAAAAAGAGCGATATGCATCAAAGTCTCCTTTGTTTGCCTGGTTATGACAGACTGTGCCTTGCCACTCAGAATGTACTTCTCAATCGGAATGTAAAGAGTCAAGAAGTTGCTCTGTCTAGCTCATTGTTATCTGTCTATACAAAGATATCTCATCTCTGATTCATATTGCCTCTAGACAATCAGAACACATGCAATTATTGCTCTGTTTAAAATTTTTGTATCCTGTAGATATGGCATGTTGCCATCCAGGTGTTGTTGGACTGCAGCTTCCATCATCCATAGCCAGTATATGCTAATAGGGAAGGATGATGGGAGTTGGAGTCCGACATTAATCCTTGACCTATTCTGACTGGCAGTGGATCTCTCAGATCTGAGTGTCCTGGAACCCTAGAGCTTTTCATACTATACAATTACAACACAATGGTTCCACTGTAACTGCCATGGCAACATCTTATGGAATACTGGGTTTGTAGATTGGTGAGGCACTAGAGGTCTCTGGCAGATTTTTCTAAATATTCTTTCCTAGGAACTGAAAATCCCAGGATTTGATAGGGTGTTTCCATGACAGTTGCAGTGGAATCAGAGTGCTATAACTGAGTAGTGTAGAAGGGACTCTTGTATATGAAAGAATCTGCATTACCACTAAACTACTACACTCCTTTCCCCCTTCTTCCTTGGTGGCTATTTTGCATGCATGAATTATGTAACATGTAAGAATTGGGAAGCCAGATATTCTTATTTTCCTCTTCCTTTTTCCTTTTGACTTGTGCCTCTTCAGTTACGTGGCGTTATTTTAAATTATCAGCTGTCTTGACTGTCAGGAAGGTGGCTTATACATATAGTAAGCAAACAAATGAAGACAAGATTCTCCAGTCACTTTCCCTTCATAATGTCCCTGGACTCTTTCATACAAGGCTAAATTGGAAGTATAATTTAAGGTCAATTCGAATGCAATCATGGGTTTTATGTTATTGCAAATTAACTCTTCACATGCAAATTCGGGCAAGAGGGAAGCCAATTCGAATGCAATCATGGGTTTTACCTTATTGTGAATTAAAGCTTCGCATGCAAATTCGGGCAGGAGGGGGTTATTTTCGGGTAATGGGAAGTAATTCCGAACGGAGCAGGGGTTCATGTAAATTCGCTAAACAAGCGAATTTACATAAATCCGCATTGGCTCCATTTGGAGTTGGGAGAAATTCCTGCCCGTTTGAAAGAGTCCCCTGAAAAGTAGGTTAGGGTAAGAGAAAGCAAATAGCCCAAAGTCACCTGAGGAGGTTCATAGCTGAAGTGTGGTGGTAGTAACTTGAACCCAGGAGTCCATTCATGGTACATAATTACAGCCCTATGGTTCCATTTTAACTGTCTTGGCTTCATCCCATGAAATCTGGGATTTGTAGTTTAGAATTCTAAATATCCCTCTCTAAACTATAGATCTCAAGATACCATAGGACAGAACTGTGGCAGTTTAAAGTGGAATCATGGTGCTGTAATTGTGTAGTCTGAAGGTCCCCCAAGTCTTGTCAGGTCCTAGCCTGACACTTTAAAATTTATTTATATAAGATCCTGCTTTTCTTCCCTGTGTGGGAGAATTTGTATTCAAAGCCACACTGCGTGCCTTTTGTAAAACAAAAACAAACAAAAAAAACCTAGTTGGCCCTCTGTATCCATGGATTCTGCATCCAAGGTTCAACTATCCATGGCTTGAAAATATTCCCTTCCAAAATGCAACTCTTAATTTTGCCATTTTATGTAAGGGACACCATTTTGATCCATGGAACCAAATCCTGGACAGTCAAGACCCAGCAGATACCAAGGGCCAACTGTAGTTCTATGGGTGGAAGCCAATAGTAATAATAATAATTAAACTTCTGTTTTCACTTTTATGAGAATATGGCAGTCAGGAGACCCTCACCTAAAGTTGTATCTTCCCACAGTGGGTATGCGAGGAGAACCCAGATGTCCTCTGCCTACAGGAGACCAAATGTGCGGAAAAACAGCTGCCTGCTGAAATCCGGGATCTGGCTGAATATCCCCACAAGTACTGGGCCTGCTCTGATGACAAGGAAGGCTACAGTGGGGTGGCCCTAATCTCCAAAGTCAAGCCTCTTGATGTCAAGTATGGTATCGGTGAGAACATGCGAAACCTTTATGGCATGCATATTAATACCTCCTTCCCCTATTTTGTTCTCTCTGCTTCCTCCTTTTTCTTTCAAACATGTGATTATTCTAGGTGTTCTACACAATTTTCTTGCTTTCTTGAAAAATTATTTCTGGGGCATAACTTCTAGAATACCCCCACCCATGCTGAGGAGTGGATTCCTGGGAGTTGTAGTAAAAAAAAAAACCTTTAGCTTTTCCAAGCTTTGTATCCAATGCTTTGCTTACTGCCTCCTATACTCCTAAAATGATTATTGTTCCTTCATCTTAGCTGGCTGGGGTTATCTATATAACAAAAGTGGGCTTTTTTATTCAGCACACTCTGCATCTGAAAAGAGAACTGATGTTCTGGCCTTCTCTACACCTCTCTTCTTTTTGGCTGGGGTGGGAACCTGAAAGGGGGATTTGAGGGGATGCATTGGCCCTGTATAAAACAGTGAAATGCTGTACACCTTGCTGTGACACTCTCCACACCTTTAAAACAAGGGATCATCTAAGAAAGCCATTTCTTTCTTTCAGTTAGTCTCAAAGGTGCTACAAGATCTATGTACTTTTGAAAAATTGTTTTACCTGTACAGCCAAAGGCCACATTTTAGACCAGGAGGGCCCTTTTTTCCCAATAGGAAATTTCCTGTTTACCAAAGTGGCTTCTCTTGATACTAAACTAGTTTAACTCCATTACAAAAAGATCTCTTCTGGGCCTAAAATAACTTTGGCAGTACTTTGGGAGATTTGGCAGTACTGTGTGTGGGGGACACTTCCCCACTCTTCCTCTTGACTACTGGTTCCCAAACTTTGGTCTTCCAGGTGTTTTGGACTTCAGCTCCCTGAGTTCCTGAATGTTGTCTCAACAGGTTGGGACCTCTGGGAGTTGGAAGTCCAAAACTTCTGCAAGATCAAAGTTTGCGAACCACTGCTCTTGACCAAGATAGCCAACAACTGTTTCCATTGTTGGTTTCCGTCCCACTACAGGTGAAGAGGAGCATGACAAGGAAGGTCGTGTGATCACAGCTGAGTTCCCTTCCTACTTCTTGGTGACAGCCTATGTGCCCAATGCCGGCCGGGGCCTTGTGCGCCTGGAGTACCGCCAGCGTTGGGATGTGGCTTTCCGCTCATACTTGCAAGGCCTGGCTTCCCGCAAGCCCCTGATCTTGTGCGGGGATCTTAATGTGGCCCATGAAGAGATTGACCTAAAGAACCCTAAGGGCAACAAGAAAAATGCTGGCTTTACTCCCGAGGAGCGGGCCGGCTTTACTAAGCTGTTGGAGGCAGGTTTCACCGACACGTTCCGTCACTTCTACCCTGACACAGCTTATGCCTACACCTTCTGGACATACATGATGAATGCCCGGGCCAAGAATGTGGGTTGGCGGCTTGACTACTTCCTAGTCTCCAAAGACCTGCTGGAGGGTGTCTGTGACAGTAAGATCCGTTCCACTGCCCTGGGGAGTGACCACTGCCCCATCACCCTGTATGTGGCTGTGTGAATCAGCAATGGGAGGCGGTTATGACACTGCCAGTGTAACACTAGAGCTCAAGAGTGAAGGAGCTAATGGTAGAAAACTGAGGTGTGTAAGATAATGTGGTTTGTTATATCCACATCTGTATAGTAGAGGTTTGAATTTCTGTTCTCTTTTTCTCCCTGGTTGAGGAAACGAGAGAGGGTGCCAGTAAGGTTAGCTACTACTGAGCTGGGAGGTGAGCTCTCTCTTGTAAGTTTTCAGGGTCATCATAATAATACACAGTAGCAGCTTCTTGCCATGAATGTGTGCCCATTTTCCTTTCCCCTTCATTAAATGTAACAAGCAGGACTAGATGGGACAGGGATAGGATTCTGTGTGCAAACAGAATGAGATAGAAGCTGTATTGTCTCTGCCTCACATTGTTAGAAGACAGATTATAGCTCTGGTTCATCATCTGGCAACTCTGCCTGCTGATGATCTCCAAAAGGGACTTAAGTGGCTAGCGGACAAAAATTGATGATCTTTGTCTTGAGCTTGCGATGCTCCACCTAACCTAGTACTGTTCTTAAACTCACTTGGTTTCCCATCTTCCCCACCTTTTTTTTCCTATCGAGTAGTCTTCTCTTTCAAAATCCTCCTGCTTCAAGGTAACTACATAATGTCTCAGAAAAAGAGCATTAAACTCCCTTTTTATAAGATATAAATGAAACAGCTGTCCTGTTTGTTTTGTTTGTTCAGTTACTTCATTCTGAAGATTGGGATGGGAGCCTCAGTCATGGGATTTCTCCATTGACTAAACTTAATGGCATTTATTTATCTCACACATCATCTACAGTGCTACAGGCAGCATACAGTGGTCCCCCGGTTTACGAATCCCCCGGGGTACGAAAACCTCGGGGTACGAAACCGGCGGGACCGCTAACATATCCCCCGGGATCCGAAAGATCCCCCGGGATACGAAAAAAACCCCGCGCAGCCCCTTTAAATCGGCCGCGCGGTCCGTTCAAAATAGCGGTCCCCCGGGAAACGAATGCTTTCGGGTTACGAAAGGCAATCCGGAACGGATTACCTTCGTAACCCGGGGGACCACTGTATATGTTTTCTTGCTATTCGTTTCATTTTTACAATGACCCTGTGAGGTTGAGCGATCATGAGTGTCACTGGCCTCAGAGCAACCTGTGAGTTGCATGATTGGGAATTCAAATGCAGATCCTCCTGCCTACTGTCTAATAATGCTGCTTGTTGTTATCATCTGCCATCTTCTTGACTTTGACATAGGTCAACCCCCTGTAATGATTCTTGGCAAGATTTATTCAGAGGAAGTTTGCCATGGCCTTTCTCTGAGGCTGAGAATGGCATGTCCAAAAGCCAAGTGGGGATTCGGACATTAGTCTCCTAATGCAACACTCAAACAGCAGCACTACACTAACTCTTGTCTGATGCTATATTGGTTGTAAATCAGATGCCATGAAATTTTTATTAGGTGAATTTGGCCTGGTTTTGCTTATTTTTCTACCACTTCATTGGCAAACTTCAAGAAGCACTATCCGTACAAATGAATAATGTTTACATCCACTTGCTGAAGGCTGGATTATCGGTTCTTAATGGTCTTCTGCCCTCCTGGCCAAAACAAGCAGAAAGCAGTGTGTGCTTTAGAACAAAGCAAGCAAAGGGTCTCAGGCCATAATCTACTACTATTTAAGTAGAGGTATTCTCTCCTAAGAGCTATGTGAAATCAGGGGCTATGTGGAGAATTAATTTCGATTTTATAAAAAAAAAGTTTCCAGTCCTGAAGACCTAGATAGAAAACATGGGTACAGTTGCGGATGTCTGAATGGCTGTAGAGAAATTCAAATAATCGGGTTTGTTTGGTTTGAGGACTTACCTAATTCTGCCTGTTGTTGTATCTTCTAGCAAAACAGTTACACAAATCAGGAGAACACATACACAAATATGAATAAGGCAAAAAAGCCACAAAGGTACAAGATGCAAAAGCAAAACTGTACTGCTGGCCCAAATGTATTTAAATGAGGTTTGAGGTCTGTTTCACTTGTGGGCTTTTTCTGCAAAACCCCATCCTCATTTTGGGAAAAACATATATATATGGGGGAATTGTTTCTTTTCTTCCCCAGTTGTACCCTGGAAAATGAGTATTCCTGTCCAGCTTGGGGCAAGGTTACCATGAAGTGGCATGTTAGGGATCATTGTACAATGATACTGACAATCCAAGACATTAATTTCAATTATGCATGGACTTCCTGGTACATTGTGTCCCATGGTAAAATGGAGGGGAAATCCTCAATAGTGAGGTACGTGCTTACAATGGCCAAAAAATAAATAAATCCCTGGTTATGTACCTACCCCTTGTTAGACCACCAAATGTTCTGGGCATCAACCTTCAGAAGTTCCAGCCAATATGGACAATGGCAAGGGATTACAGTAGTTGTAGATTAAAACAACTGGAAAGCCAAAGAATTCCAGCCCCCTTTATCAGTCATGACATGAGTCAACAGCCAATGTGATTCTAAGCAGCATCAATAGGAGTACGATAGCACCACTCTATTCTCCTTCATCTGGAATACTGTGTCCAGTTCTGGGCACCACAATTCAAGAGGTATATTGACAAGCTGGAGCATGTCCAGAGGAGGGTGACCAAAATAAAAGGTCTGGAAATCATGCCCTATGAGGAATGGCTTAGGTAGCTGAGTATGTTTAGCCTGGAGAAAAGGCCAAGGGATGATACAATAACACCCAATATGAAGGGATGTCATATTGAGGATGGAGTGAGTTTGTTTTCTGCTGCTCTAGAGACTAGGACATGGAACAATGCAGTCAAGTTACAGGAAAAGAGATTCCGCCTAAACATTAAGAAGAACTTCCTGATGGTAAGTGCTGTTCAGCAGTGGAACAGGCTGCCTCCGAGTGTGGTGAAGTCTCCTTTGGAGATTTTTAAACAAGCTGATGGCCATGTCAGGAGTGCATTCCTGCACGGCAACGAATTAGGCTGGCTGACCTTGTGATATCTTCCATCTCTATGATTCTATTATATAAGAATCCCAACTAGCCCAGAAAATGGCTGCTAAACAGTACCTACTCGATCAGATGGAGAGGCGGGAAATACAATTATTATTATTATTATTATTATTATGGCAGATCTATCATTTTAAACAAAGCAAGACATTTTGATTCATCCCTGCCTTGGGCACCAAAATGGCTATGGGCAACTCCTCTTTAAGGTCTAAGAAGGTACCAGAGGCAGTATGCCTCTATTAGTTGGCTAAGTGCACATAATGGACAATGCAGTTGCACTCATGTTCTGCTGTGGGCTTCCCATGGGCATGGTTGGTAACTTGTCAACAGCACTGGTCTAATCCAACATGGCTCCTTCTGTATTCTTATGATGAAATAAGCAGGCAAAAAACAACATCAACAACCAGTTAAGCCACAGGAGAAGGTCTGCAGGACTTTGCCCTTTTCTAACCACTCCCTGTGCTTCAAAAATATAATAAAGGCCACATTGCAACAAAACAAAAAAGAGAATGCCCCCCCCCCCTTAGAAATACTCCCATCAGTCTATGGAATCTCTACTTTTATTTACAATCATTCAATCATTTTTGTTCATTCCTCCTTTGGCTGTGGAGACAAGGAAGGGGGCGATAGACAAATTTAATCATGGCTGAAGGAGAAAGTCTGTGTGTCAGACAGAGAAAAAGGGAGGAGAATGCAGGCACACAGGCAGAAAGAGACACAAGCAGGCAGCCACCATGGAGGAGTTATTTTTAAATAGCTCTATGTACACATTAATCATTTGTATATACAAGCTGCAACAGCAAGGAGACAGGAGCTACAAGCTCAAAAGCCAGGAGGATGTGGGTACATGTGAGACTGAATAAGAGAATCTGAGACAAGGATGGGGTATGGGTTAACAGAAACACCAGGGCAGACAGGCACAAACTGGACTGAAACACTTCCTTTAACTGTTGCACTGTTGAGGGTCTCCTTCCCTCCCCACCTGGGTTGAAGTCATTTCCCTCCTGTACCTGCACACACCAGTATATGTCTCTCAAGGGCTGGAGATATCCCAGCATAATCCCTGGAGGCATTATGAACAGGAATGGGAAGAAGGCGCATGGGGAGAGGGGGAAATAGTTTTTCAGATCAAATGCAGAAATGAAGGTTGGAAATTAAGAGAAGAACAAAGCCCAAGATGGAATTGTTGGCAGAAAAGCAAACAGAGCATAGATGTTCTGTACCAAATCATAGAGACACACAGCCAGCTGATGCCTAAGAGAGGGAAGGAATTCTATCCCAACAGATGGGTTAAGCTCAATGGTCTCAGTGCAATGGTGGGAAGGGTTTTTACTTTTAATGGAGGCATACACAAATCAGTGGCATGACAATGGATAAGATGGTGGTACCTCCTCCCATCCCACTCCTGAAGTTTTGGTTCCTACAATTAAGTGGCAGAAAAGGTCCTCCACCAAGGAATGTGCAAAGGGGAAAAATAATTAAAAATGGGGAAGGTTGATGGAGGAAAAGAAAAAAAACAGCAGGAAGTGTCCCCAGGTTAAGTTTTTGTGAAGCTCCCCAAGTTCTTCCAGTCAGGCCTCTGGATCTTGGGACTGATCACAGAACAGGTGCAGAGAGGCCTTAGGATTGGCTTTTGGTGGTATCAAGTGACAGGAGGTTTGAGAAAGAAAGAATTCACTGAACTCAAACCAGGGTACACAATATGAATGTAACCAAAGTTCTTCTACGAGGAATGGGAAACTAGCAGCAAGCTGTCTGCTGCCACATTTCTGGCTTCAAGTTGCCATCACTGTACAAGGTGCCTCAGCTTCCAGCTCATCAGCGGTCCTTTATAGCTGCCCAAATGACAAAGAGCATGAGCAGAAGGTCAGGACAGGGCAGTGTAAAGGGATGAATCTTTGCAGCAACGACTCCTTAGTCCAATTCTGCCCTGGCTAAGAAATGTTTCAGCAGCAGGAATGAGCAGTTCATTTATTCTTGTGTGCTCTTTTGGAGTGTCCCAGCTGAATCTCTGTAGTGTAGCTCAAGTGGTTGAGGAGCCCTTTGTTGTTGGGGTTTCCACTTGGATTCGACTATTTTGACTGAAAGATCCCAACCTCCTACCTAACTCTGCTGCCCCTCTATTCCAGTACAACCCCATATAGTTGCAACATCTGAAGGAGGCACTCAGCAAAGAATGTCAGTTTCTTGCTCCCCATCCTTGAAAAAACAGACCCTCCAGTCCTCTTGAAATTGGTGCAGGCAAGATTCTCTTGCCCAAAGGAGTTGAGGGGAACTTTTTCTGGCACTGGGGCAGCCCCAGATTTCTGCAGTCTTGAGTTCTTCCAAGTCCAATTGTTCACGTCTGGCAGCATGCCAGGCTCAGTGGAAAAACCCTGAGTTGCACCAGGGTTGAAGCAGCTAAGATAACAAAATGGGGCACTGGCGCAGCAGGAAGGTGGCATGGAAGATGCCAGCCCTGAAGTGGAGAGAAGAAGAAAAGGGTGGGCGGGACTGGCAGATGATATGCTGGGAGAAGCATCAGCAGCAACAGCAGCAGCTGGGAGTGGAAAAGAGCTCCAGGAGGCTCAGGAGAAGTTCTGGACAGGATGGCTGACCCTCATGCAGGCCCAGTACATCGCTCGGCCCAGGCACACCAAAGCCAGGAGAATCACCAGAGCCCAAGAGGCATAGATCCCACTGTACTGCTGGGCTTGCTTCCACGTGCCGAACTAGAGATGGAGGGAAAGGCAAAGAGGAGTCAGCAGAAGGAAAAATGATTTTCAGGCTCACTTTTGCTACTAACAAGGCAACTTAAAATTTTTACTACAGACTGGTCTCATCCCAAAGAGAGTTGTGGCTGCACCTGCTGACTTAGCCTCTCCCTCCTTTGGCAGCACAAAGCTTGGGATCCCATTACCAAAACCCTCAGGTACAGTCAATGTGTCTTCATAACACCTGATGTAAGTATCTTGAAAAATGAACATGCCACTGTTCTATTTCCATTTTAAAGTATCATTTTAAACCGACTTAATTAGTGTTTGCACTGTGTCATGCCACTCCTTTTTTTCTCAGAAAGAGTAAAAAAAAAAAAAAAAAAGAGTAGTGTGGGTAGAATGATTCTAGCAGGAAATATTAGTCCTGTCGCAGTCTCTACCTGCAGAACAATGGTTAATCTATTCAGGATTTTTAGGCTCTTTCACTCAAAGACAGAAAAAGGCCAGAATGATTTACATGCTGAACAACTACCGTACTTCAAATAGTGATCTATCATCCACATTTGTCTGAGGATAGAAAAAGGCTGTTTTTGTGAACTAGAGACAGGGAATGTGTGGCTTTACTGTTGTTGTTAGAAGCAACTCCCATCATATCCCATTTATTTCCAGGGGTTGCTCAATGAGCAGGCAGGGTGAGAGGGCATAGACTCTTGAATTTTGGGATGGGGAGGAGGTGCTCCTCCTGCTCTGGTCAATGGCTATATCTTTACTGTCTGGAATCTACCCCACTGGGAAATTTTGATAACTATTTAATTGATCAATTAAAACAGAGAAATTCCCGCAGTGAAAACCTGTATGTGACATACAGGAAATGTGTGGCTCTCCATATGTTGTTGGACTTCAGCGTCCATCATCCCCCATCACTGGCTATGTTTGATAGGGGTGACAGCAGCTGCAGTTCAATAATATCTGGAAGCCCATGTGTTCCCTACCTCTGAGTGCAGAGCAATGATTCTCTGGGCATCTGGTACAAATCCAGGCACTAATATTGGAATTAGGTGGATCTCCAGATCTTATTGGACTGAAATGCCCAATATTCTTCACTATTGGCCACTGGAAGTTGTGTCCTCTTCCTCTTACTCACCGCAAGTCCTGTTGCTGTCACAGCCATTAACAGACCCAGTAGGAAGCAGCAAAAGCATCTCTTCCGGGGGTAGCGACGCCCAATGGAGGAGCTGGCAGCAGAAAGGACATGGAAAAACCTTTTGATTTCCTGAAATGGGTCCTGTTGCAGGTCTCAGATCCCAGATTTGAGATCTCAAGGATACAGTGTTTCTGCAGGAAGCTGTTGGACTGGCCCACCCAGACCAAGTGGTAAACTTCTGCTCCAGAGCTCCATGGATATGCACCTCCTCTTGATCTCAAATGTCCTGTCTCAAATGGCATCCTCCCTTTGGGCTGGTATCCCACCCCCCACCCGCCCCCCAGGAAGCAGAAACTTCATCTGGAAACCAACATTCAATGCAACTTGTAGAACTGAGCACTCGGACTCAGGGACTGTTCTTCAGACCTTTCTCTCAACCCCTGCTAATGTTGCTACTCTGCCTGGAAAAATTCATCCTCTCATACCTTCTTGATTGAACAAGAGTAGGTGAACTCACACTTTCCGGCAGTGGGGACATCGGGCTAAGGTGCGATCTGTGAATTCTGTCCACTTGAGGGAAGAACAGGAGGAGGGGAAAAGAGAGAAAAGATGAGGAAGTATTAGTAAACTTTTGCAGGAAGAAACCTTTCTCTGATCCCCAATGTGATCAGCTGTCAAGGTAGCAGTGTATTAGGTGTTTGTCTGCTATTGATTTACCAACTATTCATTGAAGATCCCAAGGGTGCAAAAACAGAGAGGTCAAGATTACAGTTTAAAGCCATTTCAAAAATTCTATGAGAACCATCTTACTCCTTGGCTATAAGCATGCTGACCAATCCATTTGGTGACTGCACTTCAATAATGTCGTTCCTCAAAGGAGCTTAGATGAAAGTATGTGGATTCCCAACTCATTTTATTGTTTTTTGGTGTTGTGTGATTTCAAGTCATTTCCCACTAAAGGCAACCCCAAGGAAAACCTATCACAGGGTTTTTTTGGCAAGAGTTGTTCCTAGGGGGTTTGCCTTTGCTTTCTTCTGTGGCTTGAGACAGCATGACTTGCCCAAGATAACCGAGTGGGTTTCCATGGCTGAGTGGGGATTCGAACCCTGATCTCCAGAGTTGTAGTCTAACATTCAAACCACTACACCACAGTGGCCCTCAATCCATTTTGTTGATGCATGTCTTCAAGTCATTTCCAATTTATGGCAACTCTAAGGCAAATTTATCACATGTTTTGGGGGGGGGGGGGCTGAGACAGTTTAATTCACCCAAGGTCACCCAGTGGGTTTCCATGGCTGAGCGGGAAATTGAACTCGGATCTCCAGAGTTGTACTCTAATGTTCAAACTACCATACCACGTTGATTCTCAACCCATTTTAGGTCCATAAAAATCCTGCAAGGTAGATTAGTTTTAGAGCTCTAAGGCAGATGAGTCTTACAGGGAGCCTTAGAGGCAAAGTTACTAACTGTGTATGTTTTTCCTGGTACAGTATAAATCTCTCACTCTGGCCATCTTAGCTAAGCCTGACCACATTTTGGAAGTGATTTCAGAACAGCTATTTTGTGTCTGGTAATGGGGCAACTGTAGTATGTCCAGAGGCATTATTTTCCCCCTTGAACCCTCCAAGGGGTGCATGGATTACAAAATATGCCAAAAATGCAGTCTACATACAGTTTTGAAAGATGGGTAACAGTATACAAAGACCCAGTAAGCTATCTGAAAGACAAATCGCAACATCAACTGTATGAACAATGCATTATTTTGGGGGGTAGAAAATGAAAAAGGGTGGCCTGGGGAGTCAGGAGAATAGCCTTAGAAAAGAACCCCAGGCCACATCTTGCCCTCCCCTGCTTTAGGCGTGTCACTTTAAGCAGTTCTTCTCCAAACACCAGCAAACATTTAAGTACTGAATCTGATGGTGTCAACCCCTTCTTATTCAGCCTCCCTCAAATTTCACTTACCAAGAAATTATTTTTGCAATGGCCACAGTTGACACGCACACCAACTGGCTGGGGTTCAGGACTCAGAGGACCAGGATGCACTGGGCCCAGGTTAATGACTCTTTTACTGGGGAAACAAAGACACAAGAGTTCAGGTGTCTCTCCTCATGAGCCTTTTCCTCCTGTTCAGAACATCCCATACCATCTGCTTCCCAATCCAAAGCTATTCTTTATTCTCCCCCAGGCCATTTCTTGGTGAATATCGATTAGCTCTACTGCTTACTCACCCTATCCTGTTTGGGCCTGGTGATCCAGCCTGACAGAATTTCAGTTGCTTTCAATTTCCAAATACCTTCCCTCAGAACAGCCCTGCACCACTGCTCCCTGCCTCTTCCTCAACAATGATCTCTCTTCTTTCTTTTTTGGATAATGCTTTTACAGTTCCTACTTGCAACAAACAATGGGGCGATACAGACCATCCAAAAGGGGCGGTCTGGCACCACCAATTTTTGCGGAGCAACTGCACTGCAGCAGGTAGATGCTGCAGCGTGGTTGCACCACAAAAAAGGAGCAGGGAAACCACGCTCCTTTTTGGGAAAAGGCACCATTGGGCTCTTTTCCACTGCTGCAACTGCGCATCTGCATCTAGCTGCGCAGCTGCGGTGACGCCATTACGAAAGCTGTCTAAATGGTGTTACGTGATGACACCGGCGCCATTACAGGTTACGGGTCGGGAGCGTGCAAATGCTGCACACTTTTGAACCCTAAGGGCACCACCCAGGCGCCTGTTAGTGCCCGTCTGTATCAGGTCAATGTCTTTGGATAATTATAACTGCACAATGCAACAGACGTATTTCAGGAGTGCTGTATGGCAGGAGGTTAGACTAGGTGCCTTTGTGGCCCCTTCCAAATCTTAAGATTCTATGAACCCCTGCTTCCCAGTATGGAAGCTTTCTTCTCTCAGATTTTGCATTTAATTTTGCATTTCAAACATCACCAAGTTCCTAGTCCTGTTTAATGTTCTCAGAAGAAGGAGGTACTTATGAATAAGGCATTAATGCCCTGCCTATTGGCCAGTTAACCCTCAAGACAGTGTGATAGTAGGGGTGAGCAAGCCAGTAGGTGAATTGAGGGACATTCGTCCTGCGATAGCATCTCCTTATGAACAAGGAATAATCAGAGGTTCACTTTCAAATATTTAAACAACGAAAATACACTACTACCTTTAGGAGAAAAACAACCAGCAGATTTGCTACTAAAACAGAAGGGGCATGACATGTTTTAGAGGGAAACTATACTCCTACAGGTACCACTCTCCCACTTGGGGGTGAAGTACCTTTGAGGCCCACAAAAGCTCTGCATGATTCCCACTTCAGGTATACAGCAATTATTTAGTATTTTTGGTGGTTAACAAACCACCAAAAATAAGATCATGTCACAGCTTTTAGAACAGCTCATCAATAAAAGCTTCCAAATTAAAATGAATCCTGTCCCCAGACAACAACACTCAGATGACATTTAAATGGCAATGAAGCCAATGCTTAATAATGGTGTCTGGGGAGTGAATTTCAGAAGCTAGGAGCTACCACTGACAAAGCCCTGTCCTAAGCAGGAACACATCTCACATCAGGAGACAGGGCTGTCTGATGCAGAGCCTAAGCAGAAGATCCTAATAAGGCAGCTTTAAATAGATACTGTTCTCTACAAATCACTATTCCCATTTCCTTCTCCTCTAGCCCACAGCTTCACCTACTTATACCTCTGTTTTAAAATACCTTTTCCATATCTTTCAGTATCAAGTGTGAACTGCAGTCCTTTGCTTAGAAAGCAACCAACTGTAGTTCACGCTGGAACCTGCCATTCATGACTGATAGCTTTCTAATAATTTTTACCACCACATGCTTACTGAAACACACTTGTCATAACATGTCAGGCTAATTACAGTTAATATTTCTAGGCTGTGCAACTGTCACATTCTCTAACCAACATAACAGAGCCAAAGGTCTGGAATTCAAAGGCTTTCCTGGGTCAGAACCTTGCCACTCTTTTTCCTTACCAGTAGGTTCGAGGACAAGCAATACGCTGTGACGTCACCTTGCAGATTAAGAGGCAGTTGCATGGGCATCTCACATACTTTTTACCAGGTGGGGCATTTTTTATTGGCTGGAGCAGAAAGAAAGAAATAGGATCCAGAAGTTAAAAGCCACAAGACCAGGATACACATCTCAGATTAAGAAGCAGCAGCAAGGGAATATATATGTGGAGCACAGATCAAACAACCCTGTGGAAAACTAAGATGAATGAAATGGCTCCTTTGGCTGCTGTGAAGTCACAGAACATCCACAGACATTTCAATTGCTCAAGGCTGAATGAAGAACTTAAGCAGGACAACTTGCCCAAGGCAAGTGTAAGTCGATAAAAAAGAAACTGCAAGAAGTACATCACTTGTGGGATTTACAAAGGAGAGCCAGAGTGTGAAGAGGGCTCAATGGTAGTGGTAGCTAAGAAAGTTCATGAACAGATGAAGAAACGGGGGGATGTTATGGAAAAATCTCACACAGGGCCAGAATACTTGGTTTGTGAGAAAAATTGGTGCTGGTGGTGCTGGTGATTATGAACCGAGTTAGAAAGTCAGTAGGGACAAAGAAGGAGGGCATTTTGCTTTCAGTTTTATACTGTCAAATGTTCTGATCACAAGTCTTTTAAAAGAAGTTCAGAAGACAAACACAAATGCCAGTATTAGAGAAAAGAACACTGTAAGAGACTGTCTTGACAGATGGTCTTGAGAGAAACCCCAGTTCTATCCCAAACATTTTCTACTGATTTATTTAAGACATTTATTGAAAAAATGCTCCACTACCCAAAAGAAACAAAACAAGCAAACAATACGTAATGAGCACCGTCAGACAGATTTTGGGGGGAAAAACAATGCATAGAAGGTACACTCACTCACTTTATAATGCATAAGACACATCGAATAGCTGACAATCACAGGGACTGGACGACACAGAAACCAGGCACATAGGTAATCTGTCCTTTTAGGACATCCATAGTGTTACTTCCTACAACTGCTAGATTTTAGGGACATTATCACTTTCTGGACATTATCAATTTAAACTGCAAGTCAGGTTCAAATACACATGAGCCTCCTTCCTCCTCATAGCCGAGTCACTGTTATAACAAATAATGTACCCAATGTCGTGTCCTTCAGAAGTTCTGGAATACTACTTCCATAATCCCTGAACATTGCCCCTGCTGGCTGGCGAAGATGTGTTGGATTATGACTCCCATCTTCCCCAGATGAAATGGCCAAAGTGATTATGGAAACAGGAGCCCAAAAATTCTGGATAACACCATGTCAGAGAAGCCTGGTTTGAGGTGTAGGATTCCCATGTGGTCCCAGATCCAATCTCCTCCAAGCCCCACATTTTGGGAAGAGTGACAGCTCATTGGCAGAGCACATACTTTGCATCATGAAGGTTATGGGTTCAACCCTTAATCTTACTAAAAGTGATTTGATAATAGTTGATGGGAAAGACCACTCCATCCCTAAGACCCTGGAAAGCTACTGTCAGTTAAAAAAACGAACAAATAAACAAAGAAGGAACACAATATTATCTAGAAATCAGGGCATCTGCTCAACTGATACAGTGGTCCCCCGCCTTACGAATCCCCCGGGGAATGAATTCCCCGGGATCCGAAGGCGGCGGGACCGCCATTGTATCCCCCGGGATCCGAAGGATCCCCCAGGATACGAATAAAAAAAGCGGAAAAAAAGCCGCGCAGCCCCTTTAAATGGCCGCGCGGTCCGTCCGCGAAAGCGGTCCCCCGCGTTACGAACGACTTCCGGGTTACGAAGGTAATCCCGGAACGGATTACCTTCGTAACCCGGGGGACGACTGTATATGTGAGAACAAGGATTTATTTTAGCACCATAAGTATGCAAGACATTATACTGAAGGGCTGCAAACTCTGCCTTAAGGACATCTAATCTACATTGAACAAAACAGCCATAAGGAAAAGGAACCAAATGCCAGAAACGAAGAATATGGAATGTACAGGCAGAGTCTTTGGTCTTCTTAATTCTTGTTACAATCCTCTGAGGTAGATTTTGTATTTGCTAATGGCAGCCTGGGGTGGGGTAGGCTGGAAGGAGATTATCAAGACTACCTGCTGAATTCATAGCAAACTCAGGGTGTAATTCCATGTCCAAAGTCCAATAATCTATTCTGGATAACCACAGCTTTGTTTGATTTTAACACCCATAAACGGTGTCTTACTTTCAGTATAAGAAACTGAGCAAACTGCTGTCAGATAAGCTTATCCAGGCATTGTGTGTAGAGGGAAGGGATTAATTTCATTTCAGGTACCTGTTCTGGAAAGAGAATGAAACAGCATCCATAATCCAGCTTCAGATATTTGATTTCAGATTCTGGATAGTGTCCAAGTAGCAACACATCACTCCAGCCCTGTGGAGTCTGCTTCTCAAAGAATTAAAACTGCTGCAGGCTTGCAATCCCAATTTTTAGATTTGTAATGACTTAAGTTTTTGTCTTAAATCTGTTTTTTTAAAAGGAAAATGGAAAGACTGCAAGATAAAAAAAAACCTTGCAAAAAGATGAACAGAGAGGAGTAAAAGTAAAGGAGGATGCGCAGAATGGTTCCTAACTTAATGGAACAAAATTGCACCCACTGATCACTTTCTGTTTGTTCAAACCAATTCATATAAATTACCTCAGCATGTTTTACAATAGTGTTGCTCTCAGCCTAGGGCTCTCCAAATGTCACTGACTGCATAACCTCCATAATACCTGGCCATGACAGCAGAAACTAATGGGAATGGTAGTCCAATATATCTGGATGGCTCCAGATTGGAATAGGCTGCCTTACAATTGCCTCTGTTATAATAGAGCAGTACTACTGCTCACAGAGGTTGTGACCTGTAAGGTATTTGGAGGAGGGAGTGCCTTTCTTGTACCCTCCAATATAATATTTGCA
This sequence comes from Urosaurus nigricauda, assembly GCA_034509955.1. NCBI lineage: Eukaryota > Metazoa > Chordata > Lepidosauria > Squamata > Phrynosomatidae > Urosaurus > Urosaurus nigricauda. The sequence continues at coordinate 8,669,725 of JAOEGL010000006.1, forward strand.
TAGGGGGCACTGGGGGACGGATGAGGTAAACTGTCTCTTCCTCTTTCAAAAGCTCTTACTATTAGTCATGCTAGACAGGAGTGGTAAACTGAAAAATCTAGAAAGCCAATTTAAAAAAAAAACCCCAACAAGGATTATGGAAAGGATTCCCATTCAATCTTAAGCACATAAAAGCCCTGCTGGATCAGGAAATGTGATCCATTTAGTCCAGTAGACTAGTTCTCCAGAACTGTCAACCAAAGGCATCTGGGAAGACCACAAGCCTAGAAACTCATGATCTGAATCATACTGCCTCTGAATCCAAGAATTCTATGGTCCGTTTTACATTGGCAAAAAGAGGTGTCATGAAGGCTGCTTGAAAACCCAGCTTTTACATTAGAAAATGGGAAAGTGTGCCATGAAAACGCCATTTTGGCGTTTTAAGGGAAAAAACGCGCCTTTAAAAAGTAGTTCGGTTGCCCCACTACTTTTTTACAAAGTGCGTTATAGCGCTAGTACATCAAAACGCTAAGATGCCATTGCGCAGTTAAATGGGGCTCTGTTTCCTTAAGGCGCCCATTTAAAGGCTGCGCTGCAGGTGCGAATCAGAATGGATCGTGGGTTGGCAGCATGCGTGGTGTGGACTTCACTCCTAATTAAAACGTTCTATGCCCTCCAGGTGTAAAAGCTGGGGTTTAACCGCGCAGTTTTTTAAAGCTCCCAAACCCCCTTTAAATCATTTAAAACTGCGCAATTCGTAGCCGCAAACAGCGCAATAGCGCAGTTCAAGCCTTGACCATCGCAATAGCGCAGTTCAAGCTAGCGCAGTTGAAGCCTCGACCCTCGCAATAGCGCAGTTCAAGCCTCAACCCTCGCAATAGCGCAGTTCAAGCCTTGACCCTCGCAATAGCGCAGTTCAAGCCTCGACCATCGCAATAGCGCTGTTCTCGGCGGCACGAACAGCGCAACAGCGCAATTCGCAGCCGGCAAGGAAAAAAAAAATTAAAATCGCAGTTTAAAGCCGCGTTTATTGCTGCCCATGTAGCAGCTCCGCCTGTATTTGTAGCGTTCTGACAGCTTCCCTTGTAACTGCTGAGCCACAAAAAAGACCTCAGATAAGTCGTTCCCACACCCCTCAGTGTAGCAGCTCTGCACTTTTTTAATGCACACCTGGGGCTTGCTATGTAGCTGCTAAGCATTAAGATAAAGGCGACTTCAGGTCACACTTTCTTGCCAATGTAAAAAGCCCCTATGTAGTTGTACAACTAATAGTTTTTGACAAACCTCTTTCCCCTTCATAGACTTTGCTAATCTCATTTTAAACCCACCTAGGAAGTGACCATCTCCCTTGGGACAAAAACTGTGGCATATGGAGTACTTCCTTTTATCCTTTCTGAATCTCCTGCCAAGATCTCAAATACTTTGAGAGAGAGAGAAGAAAATAAACCTTACATACTTTCTTTTCCCCTTCACTCCAATAAGACTGAAAGGAAGCAAAATAGTTTCTTCTCATGAGCCAAACAAATAAATAAGATGTACATTCTCAGTTACAATATTCATAATCTGTCTTTTAGGACCCCCCCTGGTAAAATTAGTTTGTAAGATATACAAATACAATGTAATAATAATAATAATTTTTAGGAACCAGAAAACAACAGTTAATCATAACCAGCAGTACTTAAACCTCAAGAAACCACTACAAAAAGAGTAACTTAAAAGTTTCAGCTTAAAACCACACTAAATTCAGCAACCTAATAAAATCCTTTTGGCAGAAAGGGATACAAATGACTCTTAAGCACTTATCTAGAAGCTGCTTTATACTGTAGTTAAGCCATTAGAGTCCATCTAATTTAATATTGTCTGCTGTGCAGTGGTGACGATGGCTTTGTTATCTTCAAGATATTGTGGAATTACAACACCCATCATCCCTATTAACCATGCTGGTTAAAGCTGATGGGAAATGTCAGGCAACAGGATTTCGTTACAAGGCTGTTTCCCTAACCCTGATCTTCACAGACTGATAGTATCTCTCCAGAATTTTAGGCAAGAGGCTTTCCTGGAGATGCACAGGAAGTTGCAAAAAAGGAACTCCTATTATCAAGCTACATCTTTGCACTTGTGTCCTGGTGTCACCTGTCTAGATTAAATAAGTTATTCCTCCCACATCAAAGCCTAAAGAGCACTTCCCCAAACACTAGGGATGAATTTAGGAACACAAGCCATCAGACTGGATGTAATCTAGCATTCTGCTGGGTTACAATTCTGCTTGTCTAGGGAAATGATAATGAATACAGCTGGCAGAGGCAACTGAGAGTGAGAGAAAATGGCATGTCTCTGGCTATTCAGATGCTTCAGAAAATTATTATTATTAACCTTTATTTATATAGCGCTGTAGGTTTATGAGGTGAGCCGTGGCTTAAACTTCATACTTCTTGGCTCATCACTCATTCCCACTATCAGTACTGCAAGTCCAGTTTTGGACATAACAGCCCTATCCTGCCAGCCTCAATCTGCCCACCCCTTCTGCCCTTCCAAGGTTGCTCACCGTGGCCTCGTTGCAGACGCTACATTTCACCACATGCTGATGCATCTTGCCCTCCACGTTGATAGGGCTCTGGCAGACTCTGCAAGTGATCATGGGAGCACTGCCGCTCTCTGGGGACGCCATGGGAGAGTAGGGCGGAGGGTCCTCTCCAGGCAGCACGGCTGCCTGGCCTCCATCATTGATGCCACCGAAGGAAGGAAACCCTTTGCAAGAGAAAACCAAGATAGTTATGGAAAGGGAGTATTGGCTAAAAGTAGAATCATAGAATAATAGAATCGTAGAGATGGAAGAGAGTCCAAGGGCCATCCAGTCCAACCCTCTGCAATGTAGGAAATCACAATCGAAGCATCCCTGACAGATGGCCATCCATCCTCTGCTTAAAGACCTCTAAGGAAGGGGACTCCACCACTTTACAAGAGAGTGTGTGCCCCAATGTTGAGGTGGAATCTCTTTTCCTCTAGCTTGCATCCATTGTTCCAGGTCCTATTCTCTGGAGCAGCAGAAAACAAGCTTGCTCCCTCCTCAATATGACATCCTTTCAGATACTTCATCATGGCTCTCATATCACCTCTTAACCTTCTCTTCTCCAGGCTAAACATACCCAGCTCCCTAAGTCATTCCTCATAGGGCATAGTTTCCAGACCCTTCACCATTTCAGTTGCCCTCCTTTAGACACACTCCAGTTTCTCAACATCCTTTTTGAATTGTGGTGCCCAATATCCAGGCTCCAAGGTCAGTGATCCAGTCAATCTGTTCTTTGTTTTATTCCACTTTTAATGGCACTGTCCATAGTGCTGAACCTATTTAGAAAGTACAATTCAGTATTCTGGAGACCCCCTTTAAAGCCTGGAGGAAAAACAAAGTAGCTGACACCGGAGCCTCCAGCACCCGAGGATGCAGCTGCACCTAGATCTGCCACTTTTTCAACATGCTACCATCTCCATTCCCAGCCATTCAGTGCCTCACCATTTTGTACTTCCTCCCATTTTATTCCATGCATTTTCTTCCACGGTCCCTTTTTGCTCTCCATCCTCTTTGGCCACACTGACTCTAGCTTGCTTCCTCTCTACTTTGTATCTGAGGCATCCAAGGAAAGTGATTTGTTTACATGTTTTATATTCAGTCAAAATAAGATTTTGACCCAGAAATGGGTCCAATACATTATTACATTACCTCTTGGACAGACCCAGTCTTTGAAGTTCATCGAGTGAGCGAGCCTGATTTTGACCAGAACTGAGCTTTAAGAGGTTGTTGTTACCGTTTGGCTCACAAACTGAAGAATTAACTAGCCAGCTTGGCCTCTGGCCAACATGTTTTGTATTTATGATTCTGGTACTTGTAGTCCAAAATATTAAACATCATTACAACAACAACTTTCTCAGGCGCTAAAATCTCCCCTAGTAGTCTGTGCCTCCCAACATTTTCAGCTCTTTCAATACAGTCTAGTGTTATGGCCAATGTAGGATGGATAGCTATGGAAACCCACTAAGTGACTTAGGGCAAGTCTCACTTGCTCATCCTCGGAGGACAGCCATTGCAAATCCCCTCTGAAGAAACTTGCCAAAAAAACTCTGTGATGGATTTTAGCTTCAGGTCGCCACGAGCTGGAGGCAACTGGTAGGCATAACGACAACTGTCTAATTAAAAATAATAATACACTTGTCCCTCCATATTCACTAGGGTTAGGGGCACAAGACCCTGTGAATATGGAAAATCCGCAAATAACAAAAACACCATGTTTTTACCTGAGAGGACACTTCTTTAGGAACCTGTAGGTCCTCCAGTGCAACTCTGTGGTCAGCATCTGACAGAAGTTGACCATAAAATTGTGTTGGAGGAGCTACAAAGGCCGAGAAGAGTGTTTTCTCTAGGAATCTGCAGGTCTTTCAGTTCAGCTTTTAGTCAAAGTTGACCATGGAGAGTTGCACTGGAGGACCTACCGTGCTTCCCAAAAAATAAGACAGTGTCTTATATTACTTTTTGCTCCCAAAGATGCGCTAGGTCTTATTTTCAGGGGATGCCTTATTTTCCCATGAAGAAGAATTCACGTTTATTGTTGAACCAAAAAAAACAAAAAAAAAAAGAACATTTATTATACACTGTATATATATTTATATACAAAAACTCTGCTAGGTCTTACTTTCGTGGGAGGCCTTTATATTTAGCAATTCATCAAAACCTCTACTAGTTCTTATTTTCGGGGAAACAGGGGAGGTATTCCTAGAGAGAACATATAAATCAAATCCGCGAATAATCAAATCCGCCGCAAAGACGGAGGGATGAGTGCAACGAATTTTGACACTGCTCTAAGTGCCACAACCCAAACCAGTGGAATCCTGGGATTTGTAGTTTGACACGGCCAAAAGAAAGAGGGCTGGTGCGTCACAAAACTACCAAATCCAGCATCTGCTTTATCACATGGGGGGAGGGGGCAAACAGGATTTAAACCAGAGTTAAACAGGAAACGTCCTAGGTTTATCACAGGATATTATGTTTATCATGGGACATTTCCTGCTTAACTCTCGTTTAAACCCTGTTTGCCCAAAGCATTAGGACGGAGCCAAGGGCCCTTAAAGCGGTGTCAAACTGCGTCGTTTATTATTTATTATGATTTATTATTTTAAACTTATTATTTAAAATTATTAAATTTATTATTTATTATAAAGCTTCCTTTAGATAGTGCTGTAAATTTACACGTACAATCTTTGGAATTAGGCGGTTCCCTGCCTTCAGGATTACAATCTCAAAAGACAGGACACAAAAGAAGAAGAAGGGAATATTACAGTGAAGAAGAAGCACAAGCCCTAAGCCCCGCCCCTTGCGTGTAGCCCCGCCCTCTAGTGTGTAGCCACGCCCACTTTCCACAAGCCCCGCCCCTTTCTCTGAGCAAGCTCCTCGTGCATATTCATGAGGGGGCGTGGCTCACCCTGAGGCGGGTTCGGCTTCCCCGGCGCCGCGTTCGAGGCTGCTGCGGAGCCGCCCGAGCCCAGCCCCGCCGGCCCCACCAAGCCCCCGACGCCGCTCCCATCCCCGGACTCCGCCGGGAGCAGCGGGGAGCGCTCGCCGTCCGCAGCCATCGCCGCCGCTGCCTGCCACCGCCTTTCGACCCTTCACGGCTTCCGTAGCGTAGCGTCCCTCTCTGACGCGCACTTCCGGAGTCATCAAGACCCTGTCACGTGACGGGGGGCACGCTGCGTCACCACCAGCGGCTTCGTTTCCTGATTCGTCAGCTGCGTACCGCCCCCTTGCGTTGATTGGTCGAGAGACACGTCCGTCTTGCGATTTGCCACACCCTCCCCGTCCCGTGACTCCCTTTCGGCCATCTCATTGGTCGCCCTAAACCCTGAGGCGTCGTATACTGTAAATACGTCTCACACACACTGAGGGAATGGAGGCTCGGCTCGCTTGAGGAAGGACTCTGCCTTCTCATTGGCTGAGCCCAGTCGCTGTTCCATAGTCTGATACCTGAGCCGAGCGCTCATTGGTCGGCAGAGAGGCCTCCTACGCGCTGATTGGACAGCCTCGAACTCGACCCCGCCTCTCACTCAGAGATGGCCCCGCCCCTTCTTTGGAACATTGGGGGTTGGCCCCGCCCCTCTCGCTGTTGCCCCGCCCCTTTTCGAATGATTGACACATCGTCATCCCAGTGAGCTTGAGCTTCTGTTTAGAAAGGGAGGGAGTGGTTGGAATTGCATTGTTTATAATTCTTTAGTTATTATTTATTATGTAATTATATAGGTATATATACAAATATACATATATATATATATACACACAATTATATATAGGCCTAAAGCTCCACAAAAAACTATGGATGCTGGCCATGAAAGCCTTCAACTCCAATAATAATTATAAAAATAATAATAATAGAAGACTGTTGTGTTAGAACAAGCCTTGCCATTAAGAATAATGTCTAAATATGACAAAAAAACATCTTTTCATAAATCCTAGCTCTTTCCATAAATGCCCAGTGGATATTAATATATTGAATAAAGAATTATAACCTGGGTTGAATTAACTTTTGTTTTTATTTTTGTAGGCCTTCAAGTCAATTTACGGCAACCTCATCCTGGGGTTTTCATGGCAAGATTTGTTCAGAGGGGGATTTGCCATTGCTTTCCCCTGAGGCTGAGAGAGTGTGACCCCCCCAAGGTCATGGCGGACAACTTGTGTGCCTTCTAGTCCTTTCCAGCTTATGGTGACCCTAAGGCGAAACGATCACGGGGTTTTCTTGGCAAGATTTGGCTGAGAGTATGCAGGGTCACCAGAGGGCCCTCCTTTTCAGGACATGTCCTACTTTTCCACTTTCTGTCCAGGAGGAATTTCAAAATGTCCTCCATTCTCAGCATGACTAAGACACTTAAACAAACCCGGCAGGCAAACGAAAATACCATGTGTTTTTTTAAAAAATTCCTCCCTCCGCACGACATTGTTCTCTTTCGGTTGTAAAACCATGAAAGAGGGTCGCAAAAGTGTCCCATTTGGCAAGCTGAAATAATCCCTTTGGCAAAAATGACGCTTTTACATCGCTCTCCCATGCTTTTACAAAAATTGTGTGGAGAGAGAGAAAAACATAAAGACGCTTCTTTCTGGCTGCGTTCACACTGGAGAAATAAAGCGGTTTAAGTGCCATGGGTCAATGCTGTGAAATTCTGGGAATTGTAGTTTGTTGTGGGGCCCAGAGCGGAGCTCTGCTCCGCTCTGGGCCCCACAACAAACTACAATTCCCAGAATTTCACAGCATTGACCCATGGCACTTAAACCGCTTTATTTCTCCAGTGTGAACGCAGCTACAGTTTGCCTGCTGGGTTTATTTAATAAAACCATAAGGCTCTAAAAAGCATGAATTTACATGGATCAGAACAAGGACTGCAGTCAAGAAATCAGAAGACTAACAATGGGGAGGGCAGAAATCAAAGATATAGCCGTGTTAGTCTGTAGAATCAGTATGTAGAGAAATCTTGTAGTACCATTGAGACTAACTGAAAGGGAGAAATTGGCAGCATGCGCTTTCCTTGAGTTCAGTCTACTTCCTCAATTGCTTTTAAAAGATATAGCCATATAGTCAGTAGAATCAGTACGTAGAGAGATCTTGTAGCACTTTTGAGACTAATGAAAATAAACAAGTTGGCAGCATGAGCTTTCATAGACTTCAGTCTACTTCTCAGATTCTTTTGGTGGAGTGGAAGCCAGGGATAGACATATATATATATCTATAGGTATGTGAGAATGTCAATTCAAATTCAAAATCCTTTGGGTATGGAAATGAAGTAGCAAGTCCAGTTTTAATAGGTCGTCCTGTGGACAAAGATATAGCCATTAGATATGGAAATGAGATGGCAAGACCAGTTTGGCCTTGGAAACTAGCCTGCAGGGGAGGGCAGCTGTGAAAGAACTCGAAAAGGTCCTAAAGAGCAAAGATATACAACTAAGCACGAAAGTCAGAGTCGTACAAGCAATTGTATTCACCGTTACCATTACGAGAGCCGGACGGTTAAGAAAACAGACAAAAAGAAAATAAATTGCTGGAGAAGATTGCTGAGGATACCATCGACAGCAAAAAAGAACAAATAGTTGGGTCCTAGAAGAGATCAAGCCTGAAATTTCCCTGGAGGCAAAGATGACTAAACTGAGGCTGCCATACTTTGGTCACTTCATGAAAAGGCACTAATTAGAAAAGACGATAATGTTGGCGAAAGTGGGAGGAATTAGGAAGAGAGGAAGACCACATATTAGATCGATGGATTTAATTAATGAGGTCACAGGTATGAATCTGCAAGAACTTAGAAGAATAGTGGAGGATAGGGAGTCTTGGAGATGTTTCATCCACAGGGTTGCAATGAGTCGACAAATGAGTGTTTTTAGGTTTTATTTTGTAATAGCCTACATTTTTTCTCGAATTTTACACTGCCTTGTCCTCCTTTGTGATTATGACATCTGGTCACCCTGCTTCCAGATGTTTCTGGACCACAACTAACATCCTCCCTTAGAAGGTCCCTGTTGGCCATGGTTAATAGGAATTGAAGTCCAACACGTTGGAAGTCCAGTGTTTCCCACTCTAATGTTTAATGCTTACATTACAGAAGTTACAAAATAATCACCATGACTAGGCGGAAATCTCATTTATAAAAAGCAACGAGAATGAAAAGCAAGGAGATAAAAGCAACCAAAGGAATGTCACACTTGATTGGAAGAATTTAAAACAAGGCAACTACACAACAACTGCCCCAGCTGCTGAATCCAAGGAAGCAGGATGTGGAACCATGAACAAGGACATGTTTATCCGCAGTCTAATGGAGGAGAATTCCTTTAACAGCCCCTCTACAGTTTTCTAGATCACACAGCAATACTTCGGAACAGGATTGCCTTTTGTGGCTTCTGCACGTGATTGATTTACGCCTATTTAGAATACCAGAATATTCAGAATCAAAGACTTAAAATCAGGGCCCAATTATCAATGGTTCAGTTTGCACACTTGCTACAAGCTTCACAATCACTAACTATCTAGAGGGCCAAGTGCTGAAAAGGAAAGTTGATGTTGTCTGCCTTCTTCCTTGGTCACTTCCAGAATCTCCCAATGTTTTTGGGATCATCAACATTTCATGTGAATAAATGAGTAAAAATACAGGGATCAAGCTGTCAAGCACTGCATCCGCACTGCAGAAATAATCCAGTTTGACACCATTTGAACTGCCATGGCTCCATGCTACAGAATTCTGGGAGCTGTAATTTACTGTGGCAAAATAAAGTTTCCAGACTTCCATAGCATGGAACCATGGCAGTTCAAGTGGTGTCAAACCAGATTATTTCTGCAGTACGGATGCAGCCTAGGGGTCATTGAAGCTATAGGACTGGAAATAGCTTCCCATATTAACATTTCTGTGCTTATCATCCATTAGCTTACTCATTCCATTTTTCTGCTCTTTCCTTCCCAGAATAGGTCACCCAAGTGCTGAAAAGAGGCCTTTTAGAATTTCTCCAGGGCTCCATCCACCATAGTTTTCTACAGAGTAATTCAAATGTCTGATGTGGAGGTCATGGATCTGCAAACGAGTGACAACAGTTTATCAAGGAACTGGCTTTTCAGTTTAGAGCTGACACATGTATCTTGCTCTTTGTTGTTGTTCGAGTGAGCCCTTGGTATCCACAGGGGTTTGGTACCAGGACCCCATGTGGATAATAAAATCCATGGATGTTCAAGTTCAACAATGTTCAAGTTCAACAATGTTCAAGTTCCCTCGGAGTGTAGTGGAGTCTCAGAAGTCTTTAAGTAGAGGCTGGATGGCCATCTGTCAGGTATGCTTTGATGGAGAGTTCCTGCATGGCAGGGGGTTGGACTGGATGGCCCTTGTGGTCTCTTCCAACTCTATGATTCTATGAATACAATGGAGAGTAAAATGTTGACCCTTATATAAAATGACAAAAACAAGGTTTGCTTTTCGGAATGTATATGTTTTAAAAATACTTTCAAGTTGTGGATGCTTTCATCCATGGATAAAGAATCCGTGGATACCGAGGGCCAAATGTATTTCCCAACTTTGATTTATAGCAACCCTATGAATGAGAGACCTCCAAGAGCCCCAGTCATCAAGTGCCCTGCTCAGGTTTGCAAGTTCAAGGCTGTGCCTCCATACAAATATTAGAACAGTCTTCCTTAACTGAAAATGTCCTCCTGCACAGTGGGTTAGCTGTCCCATCATTTCAAGACAGGAAGAAATGGGGATTATAAGACCAAAGAAAGCCATGTTTTGTTTTTACCACTATATATATGGAAGGGGTCAAGTGGGGAACCTCATTGTAAGATACACCTTAGAGCAAAATATAAAACAGAGAGCCAACATGCCGTAGTGGTTTAAATGTTGGCCTACGACTCTGGAGATCAGAGTTTGATTCCAAGCTCAGCCGTGGAAACTCAGTGAGTGATCTTGGGCAAGTTACATACTCTCAACTCAAGATAAAAGAGGGCTTTATAGGGGGCAAATGAAGGAAGAGGTTTGGTTTCGAAATTGGAGGATATTGATTGAGAATTTAAGAGAGATGAGGTACAAGGATGTGAATAGGACTATTGAAATTATACTGCATATGAAAGGTAAAGTCAGTTATAATAAATAAATAGACTGATCTCTGGAGGGTGGGGGGACAGCAGGAGGGGTGGTATATATACTATATAGTCATATAGTTGCCTTATGCTATATAAGAGAATTTTGGGAATTAGCTCAGAGTTTGTTAGTAAATGAATATATTATGTGAAATTTATAAACTGTGGTAAATCTATGGCAATACTTGGAATAAACTATTTTATTTTTAAAAAATTGCATATTAAGGGTAATAACTTAAACTTGATCTTTGTTGTTGTGTGCCTTTGTGTCTGACTTCTGTTGTCCCTAAGGTGAACCTACCATGGGGTTTTCACACTAAATAGTCAAAATTTATATATTCTATTCAATGCCCAAGTATGGCCCAATAATTACAAATTTCTGAACTCAATTATCTCATTCAGTAATAGCCTCAGGCAATGACCTGTGGAAGTTCCTCTTTGCAAAACAGTCATGCATTCACGGATGAAACGTAGCATGCTTTCCTGTGGTGAGGAATGGAAGAAAGAAGTGCTGTTGCCCAATCATTCTCAATGAATAGCACAAGAGGAACAGGATGGCTTAATTTCTGCAGGAGATCATTAATTAACGTAATTAGCAAATGCAGTTCACGTACATACACTGGTTCCTGTACACTTTAAATGGGACCATTCTCATTCTCAAGAGATTTCTCTTTTGGTCTTCATTTTCTTTTTCTTTGCCTTGATGGTTCAAATTTAGGACAACAGTCAAAATCATCATGATGGCACGAGTGGCTCGTCTGAAATGGTTGGGGTCAGGAAGCCCATGTTTTAAATCCCTGCTCAGTCACAAATGTTAACTCAATGGTGGGGAATGTATAATCCACTAGCCAGCATAGAATAAGATTAGGGAGTATGAGAGTTGCAATCCAACAATCTCTGGAGGGCCACATGTCTCCCATCTCTTTGCCTGAGATGATTTAATGTTACCTCCCATATGTACAAACTTTCCTCATACCTTTCCTCCTCCAGCTCACTCATGAGGAAGGGAATATAATTCTTTGCTTCTCTTTTCAACTAACTATAGTTACATGTTACCTCTAAAGTTGGACAAACTATGAGGGGGTATCCAAAAGTTTTAATGATCACCTTTTTAAAAAATTGACAGAAAGTTTGTTCTGATTTGTAGTTGTTAACTTATCTCTATGTAGTCACTATCTAGATTTATACATTTTTCCCAGCATATCTTGACCCTCCGAATACCTGATATTGTAGAAGCCTACAGATTGCACCTGATGAGGATTTAACACTTTAGCCACTTCTGGCAGAGCCAGTCACAAAAATAAAGGACACAATGAGCTGATTTTTCTTAGGAACGTGCACTTAGGGACCAATGCTGACACTGACAAAATTTCATCAGTATGCCATAATAACTTCTAAGTGATAATTATTACTTTATGAAACCGCTTCATAAAGCACAATCTGCAGACTTCTACAATATCAGGTATTCGGAGGGTCAAGATACGCTGGGAAAAATGTATAAATTTAGATAGTGACTACATAGAGATAAGTTAACAACTACAAATCAAAACAAACTTTCTGTCAATTTTTTTAAAAGGTGATCATTAAAACTTTTAGATACCCCCTCACATGGTTAATTTTAATTCTGGTTAGAGAAACATGTCTGTTCTGAGCAAGATTCAAGCAGAGATCAAGAGCGCTTTGAATGGAAAGGTAAGAAAAGTTTCATTCTCCTCCTTGCAATGACATCTCTCTTGCCACCATCAGAGGTGGATGGTGTGTGTTTTCATCCCTATCCAAAGGCAACAATCACATGATACGGTTTGCTCACCATCTTTCAGTCAAATGTACCTCACAGGGTTGCCGTAAAAATCCGAACCTTCCCTCTGCAACTGACATACCATTCTGAGTCTGATGAATGAGATTTGTTCTTGTGTGCCTTCAAGTTGTTTTTAATTTATAGCAACTCTAAGCTGGCACTATCACAGGGTTTTCTTGGCAGGTTACTTCAGAGGGGTTTGCCATTGCCATCCTCTGAGGCTGAGAATGTGTGATTTGCCCAAGGTCACTCAGTGGGTTTACATGGCCGAGCCAGGATTCGAACCCTGTTCTCCAGAGTCATAGTCCAACAACACTCAAACCACTACACCATGCTGTCTGTCTGGTGAGATTAGAATATCATGAATGAAACTCATCTCTTTTATTATTTTGAAAATGGAAAAAAAGAAAAAAAACTTTGCTGATGTCCTTCCTATGCAACATTTGTTGGGGCTCTTATGTAAAATGCCCACAAGGTTTGCAAGAGTTGGATTCCCTTTGAACACCTTGCTGTCCAAACCCACCAGTGCCATTGAACTCCTGCCCCTCACCTGCCCTCTCTAATGCCACCATGGCACACGGTTATTGGCTTGGCACAATTAGCACTGACGCCCCTGACTGCTCTTCCAGGAACACTGCAGACGCAATCAAATTACCTTTTTTCCCCTCTGTTTGCTCTTGTGAAAGTTTTTTTAGAGTTGTCATCATCTTTATATAAAAAAAAGTCTCCACCTGCATCCATATTCCACTATCTTTGTTTACTTAGGTTTCCTCACTGTAATAAAATAAGCAAGATATAGTATAAAGCTGATAAATAACACAAGAGTGCAATCTCACTGACTAGGTGCTGGCTGATAAGGGGCCGTTGAACCTTTACTGAATAAGCAGATGAGAGTCATGTTTCTTTTTCTCTTCTAGAAATGCAACATCATGCCTTCTCCTCTTCACAAGACCCTAGCTCTTCCAAAATGTGGGGTGCAGCTTAAATGCTGAAGGCAGAGTCCTCTGGAAATGTAGCAGCCAGTTTTGATAAACTAGACCGCAAGTTTGTGAAAGCTGTTTTTGGATTACAATTCCCAGACTCCCCCATACTGTCAAGAGGATTCTGGGAGCTATCCTTCAGATAAGTAACATTTCCAAGCACCAATGTGCAAAACACATTGCAGAAATAATCCAGTTTGAGATCAGTGACTCAGTGCTAGCGAATGCCAGGAATAGTTTATTGTGGCATCGGTGATCTCTGACAGAGAAGACTACATGTTTCACAAAACTACAGTCCCCAATGCTCAATGCTACTTCCCTAGCATTGAGCCAGGGCAGTTAAAGTGGTCTCAAACTGGATTATTTCTGCAGTGTGTTTTGGACCTAACTGGACCTATCTTCAGCAACTCAGTGATATGTACTTAGTGGAGGCCATGAAGTCAAAACAACATAAAGAGAGATGGATATAGACCAGGAATAGTAGGTTCAAATTCCGACTTTGTTATCAAACTTGGCGGATAACTGTGGATTAATCACTGGGTATTATCCACACTGTACAATTACAGGAGTTTGACACCTGTTTAATTGCCATGGATCCTTTCTATGGAATTCTGGGATTTGTAGTTTGGGGATGTATTTAAAATTCTTTGCTCAATAATTCTAGTCCACCGTCATGTACTACAATGCTACAGCTCTCCAGTGGAGAATGCTAAGTATCTTATCAGACTGCAAAGCCCAGGATCCTTGGGATGAAGTCATGGCAATTAAAGTAGTGCCAAGCTTTTATAATTATTCAATGTAGATATGCCCAAAGTCTCTCTGTATACCCTGCCCCATAGCACCATTGTGATGGCTAAAAAGGGAAGAGGATAGAATCTTCTGTACACCTTGTACTCTGTGATTTGTGGTTGTTAATTGCTGTCAGGCTGGCTTATTTTATAGCAACTCCATGAATGAGTGACCTCCAGGCACTCCGATCATCAGCTGTCCTGGTCAGGTCTTGCAAACTCATCACGGTGGCTCCCTTCCTTGAGTCTATTTACCTGTAATGCCTTTTTCTGCTTTTCCTAATGCCTTCCACTTTACCAAGCATCATTCTTTTTTCTAATGAGTCATGTCAACTCATACTATGTCCAAAGTAGGGCCTTAGCCAATTCCCCCTCCCCCCCATGGCTGCCAAATATGCTCCCCCCCCCCTAAAAAAATAAAAGTAAAGTTGTTTAAATCCATTCTGGTTCGGAAAACACACACACATTTTCAGATATTAAACAGTTCAGGGAAGCCCTGCAACCTATTTAAAAGATAGTTTCTTGTCTTATTGTTACTGTTGTGTGCCTTCAAGTCAATTCTGATATATGGTGATCCTTACAAGATTTGTTCAGAGGAGTTTGCCATTGCCTAACAAAGCTTATCCTCCCCTCTGTACACACACACACACGGACACACTACGATTGCTAAGACATCGTGGAGCATGGGTAAGCTGTGCTCCATGTGCAGAGGACCAGTGCTCAGATACATTTTTATTTTATCTATTGATAATAGCATGTTGGCCAGCCATTATGCTTGACTAATGGACCTTTGGCCAGGAGCTTTTCATTGGGTGACAGATGTCTGCAGGGTAATCAAATACACCAAGTGGAGCAGATGTGCACTGACAACGTGCACAACAATGGACAACAAGCAATGTGCATCCGCAAGAAGATTGTCTCTTTATTTCTCAGCACAGCACATTCTGTATGGAGCCTAGTTAGAAGGCAAAAACAATTGAAAGAAAGGAGCACTGGCACAATTTCCTCACTGCCAACTACTTGGATTAAAATCCATTGCACTACCTCTCAAAGCCAGCTAGGCAGAAAATGAGGAAAAAGTGATCTAATGTACCCAGGAGTTCACATGCATCCATTCCCCCCCCCCCCCCGAATTTATTTTATTTATTTATTTGTACGCTGCCTTTCTCCCAGAATGGGACCCAAGGCAGCTCCCAAAGAGAATCAGTTTAAAAAACTTACCAATAATGTGTTTAAAGAGAACATTGAAAATCACATCATCAAAGAGTATAAAATCATTTAAAAGGTATACCAATAAGCCTCCCTGTTTATGCATTAAAAGCCTGTTTGTGTGTGAATGTGTGAGTGCACGAGAGAGCGTGTACGTGCCTTCAAGTGGCCTGTCGATTTATGGCAACCTCATGAATTTCATAGGGATTTCTTAGGCAAGGAATATTTTGTCAGTTCCTTCCTCTGAAAAATAACCTATAGCACCTGCCTTAAATAAAAATGTATTTTTCCTGCTGGTAAAAGAGAGAGGGACTGAGCCAGCACAATATAGTGGTTTGAGTATTGGACTATGATTCTGGAGACAAGAGTTCAAATCCCTGCTTGGCCATGGAAACCCATTGGAAGACCTTAGGCAAGCCACACTCTGCCAGCCTCAGAGAATGGCAATGGCAAACCACCCTCTGAACAAATCTTGCCAAGAAAACCCAGTAATACATTCATCTTAGGGTTACCATGAATCAGAAACAACTTGAAGGTATCCAACAAATGACTTCATCATGAGCAGCACATTCAGTTCTGTCCATAAATGAACAGGTAGCCAGTGATGCTGTTTTAACATGGGAGATATATGCTCCCTGTAACATTTCCCAGTTGTTTGCTTACTGAAACTGGACCGCTCTCTGCAGTTATTGCTGATGTACATAGGTGGAAAGATCCCTGCAGTTACTCACCTCATGCATGCCTCCTTTGCATTATGATTTCCCCAGATTTGAAGTTGGCATTGTGGGTGGGGACCACCAGTGTCCCCATCTTTTAGAGTATTACAATTAGCATTCTGGTTGTTGCATTTTGGATCCTCTGAAGTTTCTGAATATTTTCCAAAGGCAGTCCCATGTAGAGTGTGGGGCTAAACAGACAGGCAAAAAGAGGTGCTTTCAGGCTGGCTTGAAGGTGTGGCGTTTAGATGACACATGCCTTGAAGCCAGCAGAAAAGTGCCCTTATGCAGAGAAAAGCCATTTCAAAAAGAAGCAGCTTTTTCCCCCGCTTCTTCTTGGCTTGAAGCCATGTCATGTGGTCATGACATGTGCACTCCAGCTGCCTTGGTAGCCAGCGGTGTGGTTGGTGAGGTTTCAATGTGGCTTCAGAAAAGGCAGCTTCAAGACACTTTTTCCTGCCCATCTGTTTCGCCCCTGTGCTACATTAGTCCAAGGCACCAAAGTGTGCCTTGAGTCTTAATTGGAATGAGGGCAGGGATGGCCTAAGTCATTTTACTGTACAGAACAAGATGGCACCCTCTTTCTGCATTAAAACCCCACCATCACAATTGGATTGGGAGTTGTGTTTTTCTTCAACAAGGGCAGTCGAAAAACATCCTCCACTAAGGCAGCATAGGAAACCCAGGACAACCTCTATGGCCTACAATTCTCAGCTATGACACTTTATGTCTTCTTGATTAATGGGAGGGGAGAGGGCAGAATTGTGTGAGAAGTAAATTGAAAGTAACAAAAGCAACAACACCAGCTGATTCTTGGGCATTTGAATTGGCTAAACCTGTTCCCCAGCTCTGAGTCATTACAGGCATACAATAAACTCTGAATCATTACAGGCACACAATATGCATTGCAATATTTGCACACAAAGTATCTTCCTGGTATCTGATGGCTTTTCCTCATGTGTTTCCTTATACTGTTGATACAGGGTGTAGCCACACTGCAGAAATAAAAAGGTTTGACATCATGTAAACGGCCATGGGTCAATGCTATAGAATTCTGGTATTTGTAATTTTGTGAAATATTAAGCCTTCCCTGCCAGAGAGCTCTGGTGCCACAACAAACTACAAATCCACAAGTTGGAACCATGTTCGTTAAAGTGGAATAATAGCACTATAATTGTGTAGTGTGAATGGGCACTGGGTCTCCACCAATGGAACAAACATCAGAGGTGGACTGCAGTGGTTTCAGTGGTTACAGAGGTTTCTTCCAAGTGAGGAAGATTATAGTACAGATTATTTTAGAATCATAGAGTTGTAAGAGACCTCAAGGGCCATATAGTCCAACCCCCCTGACATGCAGGAACTCACAATCAAACCATCCCTGAGAGATGACCATCCACCTCAAAGAAGGAGACTCCACCACCCTCTGAAGGAATTGATCAACATTTAATATCAGGAAGTTCCTCCTAATGTTAAGGTGGAATTTCTTTTCCTGTAGCTTGCACCACTACCCTGGATCCTGTTCACTGGAGCAGCAGAAAAAAGCTCCAGCCTCAATATGATACTCCTTCAAATATTTGAACAGAGCTATCATATCACCTCTTAACCTTATCTTCTCCAGGCTGAACATACCTAGCTCCCTAATATCGATACTCAAGGCGTGAAGGAAGTAAAGGCCAACAGGTCTGAGAGAAGGCGAAAGATACCATCATCCATTCTGGGCAAGAGCCGTCATCCTGTCCCATTATCCTCTCCATTCTACCTGCCCAACACCTGATCATCTGCCTCATCTCTTATCATACACTGATTCACATCCTACGATCCCATTAGCTTCAGATTTTTCATGAGATTTTTGCCTAATAGGGGCCAATGATCCAATAAGTCACCAATTTATTAGATACTTTTGGGATGAGCCTGTCTTCTAATTGCAAGCAAGGAAATACAAGAGGCAGACAAAAGCTGAACGCATGTCAACCTGGCCTTGTTGTCAGCAATTCGTGATCCCTTTGAATTAATTCGCTTCCCGGAATATACTTCTAAGCTTTAAGTGATAGAAGCAAACATTCATCCTGTGGGTTGCCTCCTCCAAGGCTGGCACCACACCTGGCATTTTTGGGCAGCTGCCAGGATGCTGGCACCCTAGCAGAGAATACCACAGATGCCCGCCCTGGGCCTGCCTTTATGTGTGGTATTTTTCTACCCTGGCTTTGCATTTCAAGTAGGAGCAAGTGGCTGGGTTTAGCTCTCGGTTTAATTTTCAGAGTATCCCTGCAGTGGTATTCTGTGGTAATCTGAGGATAAGTTTGAATTGTGAACAGAATCACCTTTCAGGTGCTGCTAGGAAGGTGGCCCTTGTATGTTGTCAAAAAGAGAATACAGTGGGCCCTTGGTATGTGCTGGGGTTTGGTTCCAGGACCCCCCATAGATACCAAAATCCATGGATACTCAGGTCCCATTAAATACAACAGCATAGTGAAATGGTATCCCTTACATAAAATGACAAAATCAAGATTTGCTTATTGGAATTTATATTTTTTTGGAATATTTCCAAGCTGTGGATAATTGAATCCATGGATAAAACAAAGCCATGGATAAGGAGGGTCAACTGTATATTTGTTATTAACTGCCCCCAGGTTGATTTTGACTCATGGCAACCTAGTGGTTTGAGTTTTGGACTGCAGCTCTGAAGACCAAGGTTCAGTTCTGAGCTTGGCTATGAAACCCACTGAGTGACCTTTGGCAAGTCACACACTCTCAGCCACAGGGGAAAACCACGGAAAACCTCCTCTGAACAAATCTTGCCAAGAGAACCCCATGATAGGTTCACCTTAGGTCACCATAAGTTGGAAACAACTTGAAGACACACAACCATAAATGAATGAGAGACTTCCAAGTCACCCTGGAAGCATGAACACTCCCTAGTCTTGCAGACTCAGGTCTTGCAGACTCAGGACCATGGCTTCTTTAATTGAGTCTGTCCATCTGGAATGTGGTCTTCCTCTCTTCCTAATGCCTTCTGTCTTATCAAGCATTAATGTGTTTTCTAGTGAGTCACGTCTTCTCATGATATGGCCAAAGTATGACAGTCTCAGTTTAGTCATCCTGGTTTCTAGGAAGTGTTCATGCTTGATTTGCTCAAGGACCCATTTATTGGTGGTCTTTTTAGCAGTCTTTGGTAGCCACCAAAATCCACTCCAACACTACGTTTCAACACTTTTAAAATGAGTTGATTTTCTTCCTATCAGCTTTCTTCACTGTCCAGTTTTCATATCCATTCATCGAAATGGGAAATATGACAGCATGGGCAATCCTAACTTTAGTATTCAATGAACTACTGTATCTTTACACTTCAGGATCTTATGTGGTTCCTTCACAGCTACCCTTCCATGTCCTATTTTCTTCTTAACAGAAAAGAGGACATGAAAGTACATAGCATTTGCATATGGTTTAGATGCAAACAGAGAAGTTATTACTGTCATTTAAATAGAAAGTCAATGCATTTCACAAGAACACAAGAACTTAAATGGTTTAAATGTAAACAGCCATTTAGATAATTTAAATAGTAAACCAATGCAAATTAACCAACTCTAAGCTGCTCTAGGAGTCTCAGTGGTTGAAGAGCAGGGTATGAATTGTTGTTGTGTTCCTTCAAGTAATTTCTTATGGTGACCCTAAGGCAACCCTTTCATGGGCAAGATTTGTTTAGAGGAGATGTGCTATTGCCTTTCCCTGAGGCTGAGAGCATGTGACTTGCCCAAGGTCTCCCAGCAGTTTCCATAAAGGAAATTGAACCTTGTTCTCCAGAGGCAGCATGAGAATCAGCATATTTCTGGAATATTTTTAAACCATAGATGGATAGTTGAATTCATGGATAAAGAATCCATGGATATGGAAGGCCATCAGATGCACATATTCATCAGATAAAAAACAGAAATGCATTTTGAGTCTACAAACCTGGAAAGTATGGACCAATGAATAAATTTCTACTAGAAAACAACCAACATTATGAAGTTTGAACAGCAATTTGTCACTTATGGATGAAAACATTTTGGCCTAGAGTCAGATTTAGCCATACTGTACTTAGATTTCATCTATTTAAATCAATAAGTCTTAGCTTAATCATAATTAAACTACATCCCATTCAGTGCATTTACCCTGCACCAGACTATCTGAGGATGTAGCTCTTCTGAATGTATCAACTGAAATGAACTGCTGTTGATATTTGACTACAAACATTTAAAAAGCAGCGAACAGAACATTTTCAGTTTTTAGGGACACATGCCTTTTACTTTTCCATATAAAAATTCTATGAGGACACAGAGTGTCTTTTTTCAGTCCTAGGACTGCTAAGCCTGGAAACTTCCCTGGGTTTTTGACAATAAATTTAAACAAAATACAAGGGGAAGACTGTTAAGTAATGGAAAATGTGCGTGCCATAAAACGTAATGGAATCAGGAAGAAAACAGCATGGGAAAAGATGAAGGTGATGATAAATGTTATTTAGTTCCGTTCAAATCATTTGAATTTGATAAAGCCATGATTTTAAAACTTACTAGTATTGTTATGACCTTTCACATGTCTCTAGCTGTACCAGAAATTGTGTTTTCTCATATTAAAAAGAAAAAAAAGAAGGAAAGAGAGGGAGATAGAGATACACCGAAGAAAGAAAAACCGTGAGTCATGACAGATGAAGAGTGAAAAAGCTGATGAATTGTTTTCTTTAGAAATCTGGGTGCGGGTGTGTGTACGTGCCTCCAAGCTGCCCATCAGTTTATGGCAATTGCATGAACTCCATAAGGTTTCCTTAGGCAAGGAATACTCAAGGAATGGTTATCGCCATGCTTACATTATACTCTGCTATCCTATATTTTATTACATATCCTGCTTTGCTATCTATTGTTATAGCCATGGCTATAGTATACTATCCTGTCCTATATTATATTATATATCCTGCTTTGCTATCAATGGTTATTTGTTGTCATTGCTGTGTGCCTTCAAATCCTATCCAACTTATGGCAACCCTAAGGCAAACCTATCATGGGGTTTTCTTGGCAAGATTTGTTCAGAGGAGGTTTGCCTTTGTCTTCTCCTGAGGCTGAGAGAATGTGACTTGGCCAAGATCACCCAGTGGGTTTCAATGGTTATAGTCATGGTTATATTATACTATCCTGTCCTATATTACGTTACATATCCTGCTTTGCTTTCAATGGTGATCGCCATGGTTATATGATACTATCCTGTCCTTTGACATCATATCATATATCTTGCTTTGATACTGTTATGGTCATGGTTATATTAAACTATCCTGCCTATATAATATAATATAATATATCCTTCCTTGATACCAATTGTTATAACCACGGTTATATTATATTTGTTGCTGTTGTGTGCCTTCAAGTCATTTGTGACATATGGTGACCCTAAAGTGAACCTATCCAGGGGTTTTGTTGGCAAGTTTCTTCAGAGGGGGTTTGCTGTTAGCTCCCTCTGAGGCTGAGAGAGTGTGACTTGCCCAAAGTCACTCAGTGGGTTTCCATGACCAAGCTGAGATTCAAACCCTGGTCTCCAGAGTTACGGTCCAACACTCAAGCCAATACACCATGGTGGCTCCAATATTATATTGTATTATACAGTATTATGCCGTTGTATATTATACACGTTTTGTTTTGTTACTGATGGTTATAGCCATGGTTGGGTCATATTACATATATATATATATATATATATACACACACACACAAACACACACACTCATCCCTCCATATTTGCTAGGGTTAGGGGCACAAGACCGTGTGAATATGGAAAAACCGCAAATAACAAAGACATCATGTTTTTACCTGAGAGGACACCTCTCTAGGGATCTCTAGGTCCTCCAGTGAAACTCTGTGGTTAATATCCGACATTGACCATAGAACTGCACTGAAGGAGCTTCAAAGGCCTAGAAGAGTGTTCTCTCTAGGAATAATCTCCAGGTCTTTCAGTGCAACTTTTAGTTAAAGTTGACCACAGAGTTGCGCCGGAGGACCCAGAGATTCCTAGAGAGAACATATTCATCAAATCTGTGAATAATTAAACCTGCAAATATGGAGGGGGGGATGAGTGTGTGTGTGTATATATATATATATATATATCATTTGTAAAGTATATATTTTACATATACATATAATATATATATTTGTGTATATATATATATATATATAGTATATATAAATATGTCTTATGTTTTATATAATTATATATATATATATATATATATATATACACAATTATATTTAACTATATATGGATATTCAGATATCCATCCTTCCTGAGGCACAGGTTTCTGAGGGGCCACTCTATCATCATCACTGAGGAGGAGAATTTTCCCGCCTTTCCCACCCACGTGACTTGCGGCGGACGTGCCTGGCGGCTGCGGGGTCCCCTGCATTCCTTCCCTCCTTCCTTCCCAGCCGGGGCCACTAGGGGGCGCGGGTGAGCAGAAGGACGTCCGGGGGCGTGGCTGCGCGGAGGGGGCGTGTCCGTCGCGGTCCAGAATGAAGAAGGCGGCGATGACGACGATGGAACCCTTCTTCGCGTCGCCGGGGCAACCTTTGTTGCCGGCTGAGCGAGGGCAGCCTCCTATTGGCCGGCGGGGACTGTGACGTCACGGTTCTTTCTCTTGTGTGTGGAGGCCGGTAGGAGAAGACAGAAGATAAAGAAAGGAAAGAAGGGCTGCTTCTGGCTTCTGCTGCTTCGTGACGAAAGAGCGGAGAGAAAGGGAACCGGCGAGAAGGAATCCGAGATGGACGGACGCCCAGAAGAAAGGTCAATGGATGCTATTTTCACTTTTATAAATAATAGGCGCTTTGGGGGGGAATTTTCCAGGGAGGATACGCCAGCACGTGGTCAATTGTGATCTGCTGCGATCCGTTGTGATCTATTGGGATCCACTGTGATCAATCGCAATCAATTGATCAGTTGTGATCTATCGTGATATATTCTGATCTACTGTGATCCGTCGTGATCAACTGTGATCTGTTGTGATATATTCTGATCGATTGCGATCAAATGTGATCGAGCGATCAACTGCGATCCGTTGTGATCAACTGCGATCCGTTGTGATCAACTGTGATTTATTGTGATGTATTCCGATTGATTGTGATCAACTGTGATCAAATGATCAACCGTGATCCGTTGTGATCAACTGTGATCTATTGTGATATATTCTGATCAATTGTGATCAACCATGATCAAATGATCAACTGTGATCCGTTGTGATTAACTGTGATGTATTGTGATATATTCCGATTGGTTGTGATCAATTGTTGGCCTCCTCCTCCAAAAAAAAGAGAGAGACAAAATATCAAAAATGGGATCTCACTTTTTCATTGCTTATATATATATATATATATTAAACTTAAACGAAAATCTGCTCAGAATAATTAATGGCATCCGCACTGCAGAAATAATCCGGTTTGACAGCGCTATAACTGCCTCCCATGCTGGACTGTGGAATTCTGGGATTTGTAGTCGTGCGAGACACCTAAGCCTCCTAGTTCCCAGAATCCCATAGCCTTGAGCCAGGGCAGTTAAAGCGGTGACAAACCGGGATCAGTTCTGCAGTGTGGATGCAGGCATCGCTTCTTTGTTTGGTCTTTATATTGGTTCATCTGCACTGTGGGAATAATGCGGTTTTGATATCACTGGAACTGCCAGGGCTGCATACTACAGAATCCCTGGGATTTGTAGTTTGTGAAAACTACAGATCCCAGTATTCCATCGGAGGGAGCTACAAGGAGCTGGTGTCAAACTGCGTTATTTCTGCTGTGTTTATTATTATTTGTCATACTATATTATTATTTATTTATTATTATTTAATAATCTCAATAATCTATTATTATTATTATTATATATTATTATATATTTATTATTTAATAATATTAATAATATTATATATTTATTATAACATTATTATTTAATTTTAATAATATTAATAATTTATTATTTATAATATATTATTATTTATTATTTAATAATATTAATAATTTTATACATATATATATATTATTTCTTTATTCTTTATTCTTATTTATTATAATATATTGGGAGAAAGGTGGGATATAAGAAATAATAGTAATAATAATAAAAATAAAAATTTTCCCTGGAAGCCAACGTGATGCGCTGGACTAGGACTCTGGAGACCAGGATTTGAATCCCGGCTCAGCCATATAAACCCAGTGGGTGACCTTGGGCAAGTCACACTCTCTCAGCCTCAAAGGATTTCTGAAGAAATCTTGCCAAGAGAACCCCTGAGGATCACCATAAGATGACCTAAAGGCACACAACAGCAACAGATGCACCCCTAGGTTTACTTTCTCCCTACAGTCCCTTACAACAACCCTGTAAGGTCCACTGGCGCTTTTCTTCATCCTCTTTACTTCTTCATCTTATTCAGTATCTTATTCAGTAACGATGAGAGAGGATGGCACCCTGAAAGCTGCAAATCTGGGTGATTTGTAGTTTAACATGACAATTGGCCCTCCACGTCCACAGATCTTTTTACCCATCCACAGATTTCAAGCATCTACGGATTGAAAATACTCCCCAAAACTCTTAAAAGCAAACCCTGATTTTGCCATTTTATATCGGGGGACATCATTTCATTACGTTGCAAATCAGGGGGATTGGTAGTTCCATGTTTGTTTGTTTGTTTTAAATTTTTCTCAATATTTTATTTATTAAAGCAACAAATTAACGTCGTTCAAACAAATCTACAGCTTTCTTATCCAGTTACAATCTTCCCCTAATTTTTATTATGACAACAGTAATGTAATGTTTGTAAGAATGGATTACAAATTTGGAAGCAAAAGGAAAAAAAGGCAAAACATTGTAGTTCCATGTTTTAACATAACACCTGGCCCTCCATATCCTCAGATATATATTTTTTAAATCCATAGATTCAACCATCCAGAGTTTGAAAATATTTCAATATATATATAAATTCCAAAAAGCAAACCTTGATTTTGGCATTTTATATCAGGGAAACTGTTTTGCTATGCCACTGTATTGAATGGGACTTGAGCATCCACTATGTTTTTACCTGGGAGAAAACTTCTCTAGGAATATCTAGGAATATTATAATATATTATTATTTATTATTTAATAATTGCGAAAAAAAACCCATAGAATTGCACTGGGGGAGCTACAAATGCCTAATGGAGTGTTCTCTCCAGGAATCTCTAGATCCATCAGTGCGACTTTTGGTTAAAGTTGATCATAAAGTTGCTCTGGAGGACATAGATATTCCTAGAGAGAACATATTAGTAAAATCCATGAATAATCAAATCCGCAAAAGTCAAAGCCGCAAATGTGGAGGGACGGGTGTACAGCACGTAGTAGGTTTATTTGTCCAAACAAGTTGAAAACCAAAGGTCTGCCTAAACCTGACGGTCTTGGTTTGCTGGATCTCTTGTGGATAGGAGTTGCACAACTTGGGAGCAGCCACCAAGAAGGCTCTTTCCAATGTCCTCACCAAACATGCCTGTGATGGTGATGGGACTGAGAGAAAGTCCTCTCTTGCAGATCTTAAAGCTCATTTTAAAGAGGATGCTCATATATCCTGTTTCCCCGAAAATAAGACATCCCCCGAACATAAGACCTAGTAGAGGTTTTGCTGAATTTCTAAATATAAGGCCTCTCCCGGAAGTAAGGCCTAGCAAAGTTTTTGTATATAAATATATATACAGTATATAATAAATGTTCATTTTTTTTGTTCAACAATAAATGTGAATTCTTCTTCATGGAAAAAAAAGACATGCCCTGAAAATAAGACCTACCGCATCTTTGGGAGCAAAAAGTAATATAAGACACTGTCTTATTTTCGGGGAAACATGGGTAGGTTCCATGTCTCTTGAGTGTATCACACATAGATGCACACACAAAATCAAAATATCACAGTCGTTCCTGTCCTTTCCTTGCATCATTGACCTCTTCCCCATTCACCCATTTACAGTGGCCCCTTGGTATCCCCCGGGGTTTGGTTACAGGACTCCCCTTGGATAACAAAATCCACGGATGGTCAAATCCTATTAAATTTAATGGCATAGTAACATGGTACCCTTTGTATAAAATGGCAAAATCCAGCTTTGCTTTTTGATTGATTGATTGATTGATAGATAGATAGATAGATAGATAGATAGAGACCTTGGTATCTGCTGGGGTTTGGTTCCAGGACCCCCGCCGTGGATACCAAAATCTGTGGGTGCTCAGGTCCCATTAAATACAATGGCATAGTAAAATGGTGCCCCTTAGATACTATGGCAAAATCATGCTGCTTTTTTTTAAATTCATATATTTTTCGAATATTTTTAAGCTGTGGATGCTTGAGTCCATGGATAAAAAATCCATGGAAGGCTGACGGTGTTTTCACAACACCCTTGTGAGGTAGGCTACACAGCTGAGGGATAATAACTGTCTCAAGATCACCTATTTGGGTAAGTAAGCTTCTGATTCGAATTCAACATTCTGGTTCCTCTCAACAGTCCTATCTAAAGCTGTTGCTTATCGATATGAGAAGCGAATGTGAAACTTTCCCCACTCCCTTCTGCTTAATCGAAGGGAAGGGAACTGAGTCTAGGTGGTGAATTGCAGGTTGTCTGGATAGGAAGTGCGTTTATGGATGTTGTGTCATGCCGAAAATAGGGCTACAGTTGTGTTTAACAAAGATGAGCCTTAGACTTCAGACAGCTTGTGAGGCAACCATGCTCTTACTTCTTTTTTCCTAATGAGTTACCCATGTAAAAAGTTTCAAAAACCTCTCATTGGTCTTTTGAAAGGTGTCTTGTCTTATAGTCTGAAAAATAAGGTCTGTCCAGTTCAATACAGAATGGAGCAACTCCTGAGAGATGACCATCCAACCTCAGCTTTAAAGGCTTTTCAAAGAAGGAGAGTCCACCACTCTTCTTGTTAATGTGTTTGAGGGAAAAGAATTCCAAAATACTCGCTTCCTCTGAGGAAGAGAGAGAGTGACTTTCCCAAGGTCACTTGGTTGAATTCCATGGTTGAGCGTGGATTCGAACCCTGACCTCCAGAGTCATAATCCAACACTCAAGCCACTACACCATGCATGCTCATTTGTTGTGTGCCTACAAATCATTTCTGACTTATGGCTACGCTAAGGTGAACCTATCATGGGGTTTCAGTTGCAAGATTTGTTCAGAGGAGGTTTGCCATTGCCTTCCCCTGAGGCTGAGAGCATGTGACTTGCCCAAGGTCATGGCCAAGCTGAGACTCGAACTCTGGTCTCTAGAGTCATGGTCCAACACTCAAAACCCTGCACAATTGCCATGGCTCCCTTGACAACTCCCAGAATCCATAGCTACCATGGCTACAATTTGAATTTTTCCAAGTTTTGCACCTTTCTGGCTTGACTGGTGGGTGGATAGATGGATGATAGGTTCTAATAGGGCCCAGAAGCAACGGTGGATGGCTTGTGCTTGAATTACGGGCAACCAGCGGCTTTGGGTAGCCAGGTAAGGTTGAAAATTTACTAGCACTGTAATAGTAAATCATTATTAACAAATCAATGTAGTGTTATTACACAGTTTTACTGGTTGCCAGCAATGCAAAGGGCACAGTGGACTTTCCAAGTATTGCAATCTTTAGCTGTTATGCAACTTGGCTTACTTCTTTTTCCTGGTTGTAGAGCTGTTGAAGAGAGGAAGGGAATCACTGGGTTGTGTTAACAACAAGTTGCATTTCAATAAGAAGGTCGAATGATGTTTCTGCACAATTGCAGCATTTTTGTTATACTGTCTTGGTTTTGGCCTCTGGAATCTTGAGATTTGTAGTTTCTTTAGGTAATTAAAAGTCTGGGCCACTCTTCTTTGAACTACAGCTCTCTAGATACCTTGCTTTACTCTTCTGAGAGTACCTTGGGAACTGTAGTTTATGGGAATTTTTATAGACCTCTCTAGCAGAGAGTTCTAAGCACATCACCAAACTATAGTTCCCAGGAATCCACAGGATGAAGGCATGGCAGTTAAAGTGGTACCAAATGGCTATAATTGTAGTCTGGTTGTACCCTAAATATATGCACATCTGGATGTAAATATATTAGTCCTCCCTTTCCTCCATTACTTCGTCTCCTATCATCCTCACCTCGCACAACCTTGTATCTCATTCACTTGGTACCTTAAAAATTGTGTGTTGACATATGAGGTGGACCCATATAAAGACTATAGAGACATTTTTCTGGCAGTATCTCTGAATGCATCAGGTCCTGTCTGATTTTGGAAGCCTGACAGAGTCGGGCCTGGTTAGTATTCAAATGTATTGGACTACAACTTCTGTTCTTTAATTTTATTTGAATCAATGGGTTAAGGGTAATTAATCCCCTTGATTCAAACAAAAATAAAGAATGAGGAGGGGAACATTTGGCTGTCCAGATGTTTTTCCTCTCAGTTCCCATCAACTCTCCCCAGCACAGACAATACTAGGGGATTTTGGGAGTTATAGTCCAACACAATTGAATGTTCAAATGTGCCTGATCATGAAAACTCATGAATACCTGGGAATAAGTCTCAGTGAACTCTTCTGAGTTTAATTCTTTTGAAGGTTTACTTGCGAATGGAAATACATACTAATTTAAGTCTGAAACCAGTCATCAGTAAGCCAGGATTTGAGATCATCCTGGCTTACTGGAAGTAACTTGGCTGCTAGTACATTCATCCTGTTCATTCCCACTTTAGCCATACCATTGTCATGAACTACTAAACAAACTGAAAAGAATTTTGTTTAGCAGGTTGTCTGAACTTGAGATCCAAAAGAAACCAGGATTTGTAAGTCTGGAACAAATGCTGATTGATGGCTTTTAAATGGAAGCAAGAAGCCAGGATTCCAGGTTTCCATTCCATGGAAACACAAGGAATTGGTATTTTTGAAGAGGAGTCTTGTAAGATCTGGAAACTTGCAATACTTTAGAAACAACCAGTGCAATAAATACAAGCTAATGGATTTCCACTGGAACAAAACAATTTTTTGATGCAGGAGGTGTTATAGAGGCCTGGTTTATTAGTTATTGTTAACAGATAAGGGATGTTTTCTCTTTTTGTACTCTTTCCCATAAAAAGCTGACTTTATGAGGGTTATTGTCTTTGGACTGTTCAATGAGGAATGAGGTTTCACTACTCACAAATGTATGTGAAAAGGTTGGTTTTTCTACCCAGTTGGTCACAGTCAATAAGTAAGAAACCCATTTTCTATTTCTGCAAACCTTTGGACTCCTGAGTAAGCTAAAGGAGAAATTGTTGAGAGGTAGGAAAACAGGAGTTGAGGGCTTCTGTTTCCAGAGTGTGTTGGCACTGATCCCATGGTCAGGGATTTGTGTCCTTTTGTCCCAGAAGGCTAGTGAAGCGAATAAATTTGTGGCCCAATCTGAGTTCCAAAAGATCCAGAATCAAAAGCCAACTGTGACAGTGCTTGGTTGACCTTCACTATAGCAGCGTCCACATTGCAGAAAAAGTCAGTTTCACACCACTTTTACTGCCCTGGCTCAATGCCACTTGGTGCCACAATCACCCACCTGATGCTACACCTGACTACAATTCCCAGGATTCTATAGCACAGAGCCAGAGCAGTTAAAGTGGTGTCAAACCAGACTCTTTCTGCAGTGCGGTTGTGAGGCACAAGGCAGAGTCATTCAGTAGTCTTCCTTGCAGGGCTGCTATGGATGCAAATGAAAAGTGCAGAAAATGGATAGGTCTGTTTTGTTAGCAAATATGGAGATTGTTTGAAAAGTGATAGTTTTGCAACAGTGAAGGCAAGTGGTTATAGAAAGTGGACTGGCATTAGATTAAAAGAATTTGGCTTCAGTATATGCATCAGTATCATTCTTGTAGTCCTTCCCTGTGGCATACTCCTCAAAAAACTGGTGTCCTTCCTTGTTATCATGTAAACATTGTTTGTTTGTTGTTGTTGTGTGACTTTAAGTTGTTTTTGATTTACGGCACCTCTAAGGCGAACCTATCAGAGAGTTTTCTTGGCAAGAGTTGTTCAGAGGAGGTTTGTCATTGCCTTCCCCTGAGGCTGAGAGAGTGTGACTTGCCCAAGGTCGGCCACTGAGTTTCATACCCAAGCAAGGAACTGAACCCACATCTTCGTAGTCGAACACTCAAACCACTATGCCGCATAATGGCATTTATTAGTGTGCGAGTGGATTTCATGTATATTCAAATTGTTGTTGTTGTGTTCCTTCAAGTCATTTCTGACTTATGCCCCCCCCCCCCCGGCGATTTTCTTGGCAAGATTTGTTCAGAGGAGGTTTTGCCATTTCCTTGTTTGCATAAAACCCTCTGAAGGAGTTACACAGGAAAAACTAATACAGCAAGAGAAACAAGATGAGTAATAAATGCCACAGACAATAAAAAAAGAAACTTCCGCTTGAGACATTTGTAACATCCAGTACAAAGAAACATTAAACTGAGTGCAACCCATGAAAAAGGAAATAAATCCAGAACAAATAAATTTTTTTGCTCTATTAAAGAAAATGCCTTGAATTTCTGCATATCTCGAGAGTTCATCTGAGCTCACAGCTCCTTGCTTTGTCTTCAGCGGCCTCAATTTTGGCTGCAATCCTGTTGACCGGATGAAGTGCTAGATTTAATATCTGGGAACAAAATTGCTAAGGATTTTGTTAGTTTTCGTAAAAGGCTAGAAAATGGCAGGTTGGGTAGAAAGTAATAGCCAGCCTGTTCCCGTATAATTGCAAATTCATCTGAATTTGCAATTATACGGGAACAGGCTGGCTATTACTTGCCCCCCCCCCCCCAGCCTGCCATTTTCTAGCTTTTTACAAGGACTGTCAGAATTCTTCGCATTTTGTTCCCAGATACCTCTGGAAGCCACCCAAAAAGGCCAGAAGAGTGACAATAGTTGTGTGTATGTTGTTGTTTTGTTTTGTTTTTTGTCCTACCAGAGTTGGGATCGGACAAGTGCTGACGCAGAAACCTGGCGTTGGAGGCCAGCCCTGTTCAAACAGGAACAGTTTGCCACATTCTCGTTCCTTCCTGTAAGGTTTGGAATCGGAACTCGTGACTCATCAGGGCGGCCTTGCACCTTGCTGCTGTCGGCAAGAGGCTTTTTTCAGACACCCAAAATTGTCACCCCTTCTTGTTGTCTATATACATGTGAGCAGGATCCCTTTGTTCCTTGCAGGTGGATCTTTTCTGCACACTCTCTTCCCTTTCCTTCTCTAACTCTGCAATTGATTTCTCTGCAATGGCACTGTGTCTCTCCAGAGTTGCATCACAGTCCTGCCCACAGGCTGCCATCCAATGATGGTTTTTCTCGGCTCACACACCCCTCCATTAGCAAGAAAATACAGGAGCCAGACATCCTGATGCAATCTCTTCCCCTCCCCAAGTTGAAGTTCAAGATGCAAAGCCAGCAGGCACCTGGTCTTGAACTCCTGGCATGAAAACCTTACTGTACGTTTTGCAATTTTTGTTTGTTCATTCTCTGACCGTATTTTTCCTGATGCCCTCGGTCTGAACCCATAATCTCTTTTTTCTTCATTGCCCTCAGACATCTTCTTATAACCAGCTTGGGCACAGGTCTTAGTTGCTCATAAACTCAGGGACAGTCCCTGTTTTCTATTGCCAGCTCTAGGTAAATTGCTGGAATACATTTTTAATTTCATTCCCAACTAGAGGTTGTTGTTGTGTGCCTTCAAGTCGTTTTCAACTTATGGCAACCCTAACGTGAAACTTATCAGACGGTTTTCTTGGCAAGGTTTGTTCAGAAGGGCTTTTGCCACTGCTTCTTTGTGAGGCTGAGAGTGTGTGAATTGCCTAAGGTCACCCGGTAGATTTCCATGGTTGAGCAAGGATTTAGACCCTGGTTTCCAGCACTCTAACCACTACACCATGCTTGATCTTTTGTTGTTGTTCTGTGCCTTCGAGTCTTTCTGTCTTATAGCCACCCAGAGGCAAGCCTGTCATGGGGTTACCTTGGCAAAATTTGTTCAGAGGTTTGCCATTGCCTTCCTTTGAGGCTGAGAGAGCGTGACTTTCCCAAGGCCACCTAGTAGGTTTTTATGGCTGAGTGGGGAATCCAACCCTGGTCTTCAGAGTTGTAATCCAACACTCAAACCATTACACTGCTCTTGTTGTTGTTGTGTGCCTTCGAGTTGTTTTTGACTTATGGAGACTCTAAGGCAGGCCTGCACAACATACGGCCTGGGGGCCACATGCGGCCTGCCATAGGATTTTGGGGAGCCTGCAAGGATGTCGAACGACTTCAGGTCCTCCACTGCTTGGCCTCCTCCTCCTGAGGAGAGGGCCATGTGGGGGAGGAAAGGCTGGGCAACGGAGGATGGAATTAATAATATTGTTAATTAAAACCTGTTTGTGGTCCAAAGAAGTTTAGCCTGTTTTAATTTTGGCCCCTACCTGGGTTGTAGGCAAGTGATGATTTTCTTCGGGGGGGGGGGGGTGTTACCATTGTCATCATTGGAGGCTGAGAGAGTGTTACTTATCCAAGTTTACCCAGTGGGTTTGTATTGTGCACTCATCATTCACTAGGAAATCAACATGGTGAGTAGGTGTGGTTGTCTATCACAACCTCCCACCCTGGGAATCTATTGTTCTTTGTTTTACTAGAGAGTTACTGAGGCACATTCCAAATAGGCTCATAGAATCACAGAACTCAAAGGGACCAGCCTCATAGGCCATAGAGTCCAACCCCACGCTCAATGTGGGAACTTTGCAGTGGTTCCAAGAATTTGGATCTCCAGGTGTTTTTGACTCCCAGAATTCCTGACTGTTTGCCAAGGTAGCTTGAGCTTCTGGGAGTTGAAATCAAATCACCTGGAGAACCAAAGTTTGGGAATCACTGAGCATCCCCAGCAGGTAGTTGACCATCCTCTTTTTGTTTTTGAAGAGGTCCTGAGAAAGAGGTCCTACCACCTCCCTAGGCAATTGGTTTTGTTGCCAAACTTCTCTTACCATCAAGATATCCCTTATCATGTTCAATTGATCCTCTTGGAACTGCAAAACCATTAGATCTGGTCCAGCAGAGAACCAGCCTGCTCCTTCTTCTCTGTGACAGCCCTTGAGATATTTAAAGAGTGCAAGATTCATGATGCTTAATGCTTTTTTTGCTTTGCTTTCACTCAAAGTGTCCCTCTCAAAAGGGGTGAATGACCCTGCAGGGCAGAGCAGAGTGTCCGAACATGGCACTTTGTATGTGCCGAATGGTGGATCAGTCACGGCTGGGAGCCACTAGTTGTTGCACATTAACCTGGGAGTGTGCCTGGGGTGAGATTCCTGGAGCTTTTACACATGGTAAATGAACAAGAAAAGCCAGCGTGGTGTAGTGGTTTGAGTTTCCAACTATGACTCTGAAAACCAGGGCTCGACTCCTTGCTTAGCCATGAAATCCACAAGCCACATGCTCTCAGCCTCAGAACAAACCTCCTTTGAAGACATCTTGCCAAGAAAACCTCATGATAGGTTTGCCTTAGGGTACCCATCAGTGGAAAGGACTTGAAGGCATACAACAACAATTCACACCATGCTCTTCAACCACAAAGGCTCCCAGAGCAGCTTAGAGATAGTTAATTTGCCTTGTTTTAATTATTTACATTATCTAAATGCTTGTTTGCATTTAAACTATTTAATCTCCTGTTGTGTTGTTGTGAGATGTATTGTTTTTCTATTTAAATTACAGTAATGACGTCCCAGTTTGCATCTAAATCTAGAGATTAGCATTTGCAAATGCTATGCAAATACATGTCCTCTTTTCTGTTAACAAGAAAACTAGGAAGACTTGAAGGCCCACAACACACATACAGGTGAGCAAGCCAAAATTTAGGCTGATGGATTTGAAAAGAAGCACTATTGAAATCCATGTGAAAATTGCATTCTTTAATTCTTATTAGTTTTAATAGCCCACCTTCTTCCCAACACTGGCACTCAGGGATTCTAAAACCTTTTAGGATTTTACCCTTTTCTGCCAAAGCATGTTGGTGCTTCACAAAACTACAAATCCCAGGATTCATACTGCATTATGTGATGTCATACTGCATTATTTCTTCAATGCAGGTGCACCTATCAATAAGAAAATTTCCTAAAAAGACAATTAAACCATGTATACAATTAAGGTGTCGTGTAGTTGTTTGAGTGTTGGACTATGATTCTAAAGACCAGGGTTCGAATCCCATCTTGGCCATGTAAACCCAGTGGGTGACCTTGCGCAGGTCACACTCTTTCAGCCTCAAAGGATGGCAATGGCAAATCCCCTCTGAAGCAATTTGCCAAGAAAACTACGTGACAGGGTTGCTTTAGGGCAGTGGTTCCCAAACTTTGGTTCCCCAGATGTTTTGAATTTAAGCTCCCAGAATTCCTGATTGTTGGCCAAACTGGATAGGACTTCTGGGAGTTAAAGCCCCAAAAGCCCAGAGGACCAAAGTTTGTGACTCACTGCCTTAGGGCCATAATAAATTGGAAACAACTTGAAGGCACATAACAACAAATATTTAAACAGTTAAACTATCCATAGAATGAAACGCTCTAAAACAAATCCATTAAAAATCTAAAAGATACACATAAAGCTATTAAGCCTTTCCAAGTATGTTCCTGGAAGACTGTTGTGATTAAAATAAAGGCTAGGTTTGCTGTTGGAATGGCAGAGAGCCAGTGTGGCTTAGGGTTTGAGTATTGGACCATAGCTCAGGAGACCAGGATTTGATTCCCAGCTTAACCATGAAATCCAGTGGGTGACCTTGAGCAAGTCACATATTCTCAGCCTCAGAGGAAGGCAATACCAAACCTCCTCTGAACAAATATTGCGAAGAAAACCCCATGAGGTTCACTATAAGTTGGAAATTACTTGAAGGCACACAACAACAATGGAAGATACCATCTTAGGTTTCCTAGAGACGGAATTCCAAATCCTGGCAGCAGCCAGCAAGAAGACCCTCTCTTATGTTCCCAACAGCTGTACCTAGGAAGGTGTTAGACCCAAAAGAAGGTCTAAGATCAAAGATTCAAAGCCTTCGATCAAAGATCTTAGAGCCCAGGCAGGGTTGACATCCTCAGATATAGGCCTTCACTTAGGCCTGAGGATGTCAACCCTGTTGAAAACGGCACATTTTCTGGTGGAAGTGTTGCCCATGGAGTTAAATCCTGCAAAGGCTTGTTCTGTTGTTTATGATGGGAAAAGTGCAACTCCTACCCCTCGTGTGTTCCGCTGGCCTTTTTTTGAGATCGCCAATGCCCCCTTGAAATGTTTTGTTTTAACGTGAATGGCATTTTTCTTTTCTTTTTCCTCAGCCAACTGAAAGAGGTTATAAATTCATACCCTTGGCATTTGCTCCCTTCCACTCTCATGTTGTTCTTGTAAAACTTCCTCTGGGAAAACAGTTTGTCCTTAGCAAGACAGGAGTGCAATAAAAATGATTGATTGTTGTTGCTTTTGTTACTGAATGTTATGGCAATGTTGAAAAATTTCCTTTTTTTTTACTGCAGTGCCCAGAATCCTCGGCCAGTAGGGTCAATGATTCAGAAAGTTCAGAGCAAGGGATATTTTACAATACAATACAATATTTTCTTCGATGTTTCATTTGGTTGCAGGAGTAGAAATTACTCTGGAGACCAGGGTTTGATTCCCAGGTCAGCCATGAAACCCACTGGGTAAATTTGTGCAAGTCACATACTCTCAGCCTCAGAGGAAGGCAATGGCAAACCTCTGAAAAAAAAATCTTAACTAGAAAATCCCATGATAAGTTAGCCTTAGAGCTGCCTTAAATCAGAAATGTCTTGAAGGCACAAACTGAAAACAAGAAGGCTCCTGCCCAATTAATGGTTGTGCAGAAAAGGGAATTTTGGCACCCAGGTAACAAACAACACCTGCTGAACATCCTCATTTTACACAACTATTAAAGGGAGTTTAATATGAGGCATCTCCAGTTTTAACTCTGGCAACCCTTTGTTTCTTCGCATTGCTGCTGCTTTCCTACTTACGAAGGCTTATGGAACTGTCTGTGTGTGCTGGACTGCAGATAATTTTTCAGTTTCTCTAGTGGCATGTGACATTAAAAAATGGTTTTGCTATTACTTGACGAAACCTGTGAGTCAGCTCGAGTGCCGTGGCTTTTGGTAAACAGCCTCCATTCAAATCAGCTTCCCCTCAACCTCAGCTGAAAAAAACGTCGAGGACTAGGATACCCACTGGGTGATCTTGGGTAATTACAGATACAATATCTGTAGATATGGAGAGCTGACTATTTTATGTTTTAATTAGTATGATGATTCACATGGCAGAGATGAAATGCCTTCTGGTACCATTTTATTGCAGTAAATTTGGTATTACTAATTAATATATGGAGAGGCAGCATGGCATAGTGGTTTGAGCACTGGACGGTGACTCTGGGGTCCAGGTTCAGCCGTGAAAACCCAGTGGGTGATCTTAGGCAAGGCACACACTCTCAGCCTCAGAGTAAGGCAATGGCAAACTTCCTCTGGACAAATTTTGCTAAGAAAGCCTCATGATTGGCTTTATACTTCAAGGGAATAAATAGCACTGCTTAGTTCTCCTTTGGTCAGACATCACCTGGAGTACTGTATCCAGTTTTGGCAGTACAGTTAAGAAGGATACAGTGGTTGGTATTCCCTGGGGTTTGGTTTCAGGACCCCTTGTGGATACCAACATCCATAGATGCTCAAGTCTCATTAAATACAATTGGACAGTAAAGTGGTTTCCCTTATATTAAATGGCAAAATCAGGGTTTGCTTTTTGGACTTTATATTTATTTTGAATATTTTCAAGCTGTGGGTGGTTAAATCGGGAGATTAAAAAATCAGTGAATATGGAGGGCCGACTATATTAACAAACTGGAACATCTCTGGACAAGGGGACCAAGATTGTAAAAGGCCTGGAAACTGAGCCTTGGGAGGAAAACTTGAGCATGTTTAGCCTGAAGAAGAGAAAACTGGTGCATTAGCCAACATGACATTTTAGGAAGACCCAATGGTACGTTCAACATTGGAATGGGCTACTTTAAAAGATGGCAAGCTTTCCTTCATTGATGGTTTTTAACCAGAGCTTGGAGGGCTATCTGTCATGGATGTTGTAGTTTTCCATCCCTGCCTGGGTGCAGAATTGAACTAGATGATCCTTGGTATCTCATCTAACTCAGATGATTCCGTGACACTCCTGTTTCGCCTGGTTATCTAAATGGGTGCAATAAAGCCAGGGTCAGATTAAACCCTGTTAGCAGAAATCGAAAGTGAGCCTTTGCACAGAAGGGTGTGTTCTTCTGTTTACAGGAAAATCAGCTTAGGTTTTGCCTGGATCTTGTGTGACTTTGCAGGGATGTATATGAGGATGCAGTGTGGTGTAGTAGTTTTGAGTGTTAGACTAGAACTCTGGGGACCAGAGTTTGAATTCCCACTCAACCATGGAAACCTACTGGGTGTCCTTGGGCAAGTCACACTCTCTCAGCCTCAGGAAGGCAAACACAAACTCTATCTGAACAAATCTTGCCCCCAAATCCCTGTGATAGGTTCACCTTAGACTCACCGTAATCTGGAAACAAGTTGAAGACACACAACAATAACAAATAATATGGAACCTCCAACCTACAGGCTAAATGGGGCAGAAACTTCTGCTCTTATCTCTAAGCATTTTCTCTCTGATCAGGAAGAAAACTGATGGTATTTTCACTGCCCTGTATAGCTGGGGCTTTGCTGTTGTTGTGTGACTTCAAGTCATTTCCAACTTACCACAATCTTAAGGCAAACTTATCATGGAGTTTTCATCACAAACTTTGTTCAAAGGAGGTTTGCCATTGCTGAGAAAGCGTGACTTGCCCAAGTTAATCAGTGGATTTCATGGCTGAGTTGAGAATCAAATCTCCAGAGCCATAGTCCAGTTCTCAAACCACTAAGCCACACTGGCTTCCATTGTGGGTTATGAAACTATCCTTGGCCATGATCTGGACATATAGTGGTCTAGAAAAGTAATTTTTCCAAGGTTAGTCCAGTTGTTGGCTAGGTCCTTCTGAATCAAAAAGAACATCTGCTATTTCTGTCTGGTATAAATAAGCTGTGGGTGCAAGATAATGTGCCATGCATCCAAAGCATATCTCCATCCAAGGTGAGAGGTGTCAGGCTTAGCCCAAATGATGCCACACCTGTTTGAGATGACTAAGTTCCACCCATCTGTCTCATGTAACTTTAATCCCTTGCAATGTGTCTGTGTTTACATATATCTGTATTCATTCGTGTTTTTTCCCCAGTGCTTCCTAAAATAGATTTCACTAGGTACAATGCCTCTTGAGCCTTGAAGAGATGACAGGAAATAAATACTGTAAATGGATGATGATGATAATGATAATTATATAATTTACTTTGTAGTGAGCAATAAGCATCCCTCCAGATGCTTTCAGACTACTATCCCTATCATCCCCCATTACTACCAACTGTGGCAAGGGCAGATGGGAGTTGCAATCCAACAACATCCAGAGGGTCAGAAGGTCCCTGCCTTCCTTTCCCATGAAAATAATGATAGTTGGGCTATGTCTCTGGACACCAGGGTTCAAATTCCTCCTCTACCATGTAAACCCACTGGGTGACCTTGACTGGGTCACACTTTCTCAGCCTCAGAGGACGGCGATGGCAAACCCTCTCTGAAGAAACTTGCCAAGAAAACCCTGTGATAGGTTCACCTTAGAGTTGTCATTAGTGGGAAATGATTTGATGCCACACAACAACAGCACAAACGTAATAAAATGCAGAAGCATCACAGTAAACACACACACAAATGAAGACCTACTGACAGGATAGGAAAGGAAATGGATGTAGAACCTTAAGCCACCCTGAGGTATAAGAAAGTGTTCAAACCTCATGGCAGGGGCTGAAAATAAGTGTTAAATACTTTAAAAGCTGAAAAGCTGGAAGGAAGTCTGTAAGTAACAAATACCAAAGTGAGTACTTAAATATGCAATCTTTGTTATGGTTTCAGATGATATTATCTGCCACCATCTGAAGAAGAATGGACCCATTTAAGGAGAAAAATTCCATTTAAACCTCTGCATGTCTCTTACAGAGCTGTGAGCTATTCAAATGTGCAAAGCACACACAGGAGAAATCCCCTCCTGGGAAAGTTCTTGTACCCCCCCCCCCCAACCCCAGGGTATTTTTGACTATCCTATCATGCCAAGATTAGCTCAGTGGGGGGTTCCTGATGCCTTCCTCTTATTCTGAGAGTGTGTGACTTGCCCAGGGTCAACCAATGGATTTCCAGGGCTGAGTGAGGATTCGAACCCTGGTCTCACAGGGGCCAACTCTGACACTGCTACCCCACACTGGCTCTGGTATGGAGAGAATATCTCCAAGTTTCTCATCTTTTCCTCTTGGAATTTCTGAGAGAGCCAGCATGACGTAATGGTTTGAGTGTTGGACTATGACTCTGGAGATCAGGGTTCGATTAACTTTCGGCCATGGACACCCACTGGATGACCTTGGGCAAGTCACACTCTCTCAGCCACAGAGGAAGCTACCCCTCTGAGCAAATCTTGCCACACAAAAACCATGATAGGTTTACTTTAGGGTCACCATAAGTCAGGATTGAAGGTGCACAACAATAAATATACATTTAAAGGTGTGTTTTTGTTAGAAGGTAGGGACACACTGGAGAGCCAGTGTTGCGTAGTGGTTAGAACACTGAACTGTGATTTGGAAGGCAAGGATTCATATCCTTGCTTGGCCATGGAAACTCTGGGTGACCTTGAGCAAGTCACACTCTCTCAACCACAGAGGATGGCAATGGCAAACTGCCTCTGAAGAAACTTGCTAAGGAAACCCTATGATAGGATTGTCAAAATCAGAAATGACGTCAGGGCACACAAGAACAGCAAAATGGCGACACACTGAGCAATAATTCTGAATTATTTTCAATTAAATGTTCAGTTTAACAAAATGTAAGATCCCTTGCATTTCTATCCAGAAATCCTCCTTTTTCAAATCTACTCTATATTCCCAAATTATCTATTCATTGATATATATATATATATATATATATATTAGTTAGAGAAAGGTTAGTCCAAAAGCAGGCACTTCACATACTTGCAGAATTGGACTGATTGGATTATCTCCATCAACCGCTGTTAACCTATTCATGGAATATATTTAGAAGTTGTATAATTAGTATCCATGATGATATCTTTGACCTTGTTTGTTTGTTTGTTTTGCCAATTGCTTTAGGAAAATTTGACTTTCTCTGTCAGAGTGCTCTGGTCCCCCAACAAATTGCAAATTCCAGATTTCCATAGAAAGAGGCTGTGACAGTTAAAGCAGTGTCAGACTGCACTAATTCTTCAGTGTGGCAGCAGCCAGGGTAAATTCTGATATTTATAAAGCCAGAGTGGACAGCAAAGGCTCTCAAGCCAAGTAGAAAATTGGATGCTCGCCTCCTATTTCCACCATTGTCTCTTCCCACTAGAGATGTTAAAGGAAGACCAAAAATAAAACCAGGGCGGGGAGTGATTCCCCCGTCCCACTTTTCCGGAATAAATTTTTATTTCTCAATGGAACATCTGGAAACTTTGGGGAATGTAGAAAAAGACTCTGCGGAATATATTTGATATGAAAATAAGTTTCACATCTATTTCATTCCTCCCCTAAATTGACGTGTTGGTTAATCCAATTGATTTAGTGAGATTAACTATTTGGAATTAAGAGGATTCAGGACATAGTGTTACACAGACAAGAAGGACAAGGAGTTCGCAACCAGAAATTCTGTTTGCAGAATCTCAGGCTTTTGTGGACAACAAAGCTTCATCCAAACATAGTGTGAAAACCACTGCTTTGCGTCACTTGGCACTGGCTTAAAATAAAGCCTTTTGGGCAGTCTAGAAAGCCCCTTTATCTCCTGGGAAGGTTTGAATTTGA
The DNA here is from genome assembly GCA_034509955.1 of Urosaurus nigricauda. Taxonomy (NCBI): domain Eukaryota; kingdom Metazoa; phylum Chordata; class Lepidosauria; order Squamata; family Phrynosomatidae; genus Urosaurus; species Urosaurus nigricauda. The sequence continues at coordinate 8,710,764 of JAOEGL010000006.1, forward strand.
GTTCTGTTTCATTTACACTTTCTCTCATTTCCCTGTTCATGGTTGGGTAGATTGCACCCAGATCCAAGTTTAATCCAGTGAAGTTGACTTCCTTTTTCTTGGCTTCTCTATTGACTTTGTGGGCATTCTTTTTACACAGTTTGATGCCATGGTGATTTGGTCTGATAGTATTTATCATGAAGATTAATTTAGATTACTTCCATCTTGTATGTACATCTAATCTGGTCACATGAAGAGTCTTTCCATCCCATGACCATATACTAAAGGACTGCAGGATGACTATGGATTGGGAAATGAGGCTTATGTAAGCGAGTTCCACTCCTTTCCAGAAGAATCTGATGCAGCATTTCTTTTGTGTTGTAGGGCAAACAGGTAAAGCAGGTGGCATATATAAGAATAAAGTGAGATGTTTCTGTGACTATCCTTGGGGTTTATATATTGATTCTGGAACATGTGAAAAGATTGGAAGCCATTCCCTATGAGGAGTGGCTTAGGGAGCTGGAGATGTTTAGCCTGGAGAAGAGAGGCTTAAGAGATGACATGATAGCCATGTTTAAATATTGGAAAGAATGACCTATTGAGGATGGAGCAAGCTTGTTTTCTGCTGCTCCAGAGACTAGGACACAGAGCAATGGAGTTTTCAAAGTACAGGAAAAGAGATTTTGCTTAAACATAAGGAAGAACTTCCTGATGGTAAAAGTTGTTCAACAATGGGACACACTGCTTTGAGTGAGAATGGTGAATTCTCCTTCTTTGGAGGTTTTTAAAGAGAGACTGGATGGCCATCTATTGGGAGTGCTTTGATTGTGAGTTCCTGCATGGCAGAATGGGGTGGACTGGATGGTCCTTGGAGTCTCTTTCAACTTTATAATTCTATGATTCCTCCAAGGAGCCCAAGGCAAAGTACACCATTCTCTTCTTGCTGTAGCCCTACTATGATCTTATAAGACCTTATAATGATCTCATGCCATGGGAGTCAGGGATAGTTCCTTCCACCCAGCATGGTCAAATATCTCTATTTTTATCTGTGGTCCCTTCCAAAATGCTGACAAGGAGAGACAGAACATCTCTTCCTGTTGCCATCTTGAGAGCGGGACTTCAAAGAAATGTTTGGCTTGGAGTCAGCATGTTGTAGAAGTTTGAATGCAGGACTAGGAGTTTGGAAATGAGGGTTCAAATTCCCACTTTGCCATGGAAAGTCACTGGGTAAGTCACACTCTCTCAGCCCCAGAGGAGGGCAAAGGCAAACCTCCTCTGAATAAATATTGCCAAGAAACCCTCATGATAGGCTACCTCAGGGTTGTCAAAATCAGAAGTGACTTGAGGGCACATAATAACAATAATCTCTCTGTTGGCTTCTGCAGTGGAAATCTACAAAAGAAATTGTCGCCTGTCCGGTTGCTTGAATGGAAACTTTTAGCTGCTCTGTAGCTGCATTTATCAAAATGGCTGGAGGAAATAGTTGGAGGAGGAGGAGGAGGAGGAATGGTAAAGGAATATCACTTTCCTTTACTGGCATGTGACGTGCCTTGACAACAACTGGTTAAACTACAATTTAGAATTGTCATCCAGAGAGCTCTAGTGCTTCAAACTACAAACCCCAGGATTCCAGAGGATGTTGCTATTGACAGCCAAATTGGACTATAGCACTATAATGTTGTAGTATGAATTGGGACTGTTGAGAAGGATTTTTTTTAATATTTATAAATTCCAAAAAAGCAAACTTTGATGTTTCCATTTTATATAAGGGACACCATTTTACTAGGCCATTGTGTATATATAATGGAACTACAGATTTTGGTATCCACAAGGGGTCCTGTAACCAAACTCCAGTGGATACCAAGGGCCTACTGTACATTGAATAAATAGTTCAATTATATCTGCATAAAAAAAAAAGCTTAGCTAAAGTGATGATCCAAGAAGTCTTTTGTATAAAGTCCTTTTATACAAGTGAGGGCCTTTTACACTACATAGGTATAGCGCTGCGATTCCACTTCAGCTGCCATGATTCCATCCTATGCAGTCCTGGAAATTGCAGCTCTGTAGCTGAGAATTATGAATATCTTTTCCTAGACTGCAAACCCTCTGGACCTGAGCTCCTTTGAAGCACACCTTTAATACACCTTTAATAAATAATAAATTACATTAATTTGTCTCTTTGGCAAACTGATGTTGCTTCAGTCCCACAGCTCCCAAGATGGCAGACGATATTGCTGGCCTGCTTTATAGGATTTTTGGAAGGATCATTGGAATTTGTGTGAGAAGTGTTTGCAACAGTTGAGCTATATTATATTGAGTGCTATATAGTCTTCTAAGAACCTAGAATGATTTAACATAGTGGGGGGTTATACATCTAGGTGTATCTGTGTTGGCCGTATACTAAAATACAATAACATCCAAAATCCACAAAACAGTGATAACTTTAATTGGCCAAGCAAAATGCACAAAATATATCTTTGAAGTTGTAAGTTTTCCTATGGAAAATAATAATAATATTTTAGCTACTAAGAGGGGTCATTTTCTGCTAGAAGAGCGGTTTGTACCAATTCCTTTTTATAATTTTCAGTGTTCTAATTGAAGATTGCAAAACCTTTAGGATCGATTAACCTGTTTCGGTCAGTCGGACTCTCTCTTTGGTTGTTTGCTGCCCTCTCGTGGTGTGAAAATAGTCCTGCTGCTTTATTAGCTGTCATTTGCATCTCATTCCAGCCACCTGTCCCACTGTTTCCACGGTGGTGGGATTGTGTGCTCCAGTGAGTCAAGAGACTATGCTGAAAGCAGCAATAGTGCTGGTAGAGTCTATTCTATTAGGCTTATGCTGAACATCCAGACTATATCTGCCAAACAGCTCCTGGACAACATCAGTAGTAGGGGATTAGGTTTGCCATTTTTCTCAGAAAACCTGGAAAATCTTGGATTGCAAGGATTAAGAAATGTCCCTGCCGGCTGGGCCAGTAGAAGCAGTAAATCTCAGATTTCTCCTTCATCGCAGGCTCATGGGTAGGTTAAAATGTGGCAGTGGCAACGAAGCAGGAAACCTTGCAAGATGTCTGGCGCTGGTGGGGTTCCTCATCCACCCTGCTGGCTCCGGTTGCAACTGCACAGGGGTAGTGTTGCCACCTTATTCTTCCCTTTCCTCCCCTACAACAGGCCCAGAAGGTGGAAAAGGAAAGGAGACAAGCAGAGATGATCGCCTTGTGTTGTGTAGTGATTGTGTTGGTATATAGGCCTAGGCATCACTGTGTAACTCTCTTTACTCTCTGGGGATGCTTGGAAGCCTCCCTCTCCTCCCACCAGCTGAGAGTAAAAGAACAAGAGAGCTCTTAGCTTGGTACTGGTACTGAGGTTGAAACATAGTGGTAGAAAATGTGCAAGGATTAATGTGTTGATTTTGTATAATCAGAATACAAATTAATAATATGCAATACTAGGAGTTGTTCTGTGGCTAATGATGCAGCTGGACTCATGCTTAAAAGACATTCAGCTGTTGACTTGGTCAGATGTGAAAGGAGAGTCTGAAGCTGCATGATGTACATTAATGGAACACAGAATGTGAGACGCATGAATCACAGGAAGTTAGACATAGTAAAACAAGGAATGGAATGTATAAACATTGCAATACATGTGGTGAGCAAGCTCAAGTGAATGGGACATTTTGAATTGGATAATTACCGTGTTTTACAGATGGACAAAGTCAGTCAAAGAAGCCATGGCCCTGAGTCTGCAAGACCTGAGCAAGGTTGTTGATGATAGGGTGACTTGGAGGTCTCTTGTTCATAGAGCCAGCAGAAGTTGCTCATTAGGAAGAACTTTCTAATGCTTCCTGAGTCTCCTTCTTTGGAGGTTTTTAAACAGATGCTGGATGGCCATCTGTTGCGGTGGGGTGGTTGGATTGTGTATCCCTGAATGGCAGGGGGTTGGACTGCATTGTGCTTAAGGTCTCTTCCAACTCTGTGAGTCTATGATTCTAAATCAAAGTTACCTGGACACACTTAACAACAACCACCTAGTTATTTTCTGTGAATCTCAGCTAACTTCTTTCTTGGTCTCAGGCTTTGGCACTTCCTTCATAGAGAGGTCATGGATTTGCTTTAAATGGCTTTAGTTGTATGGATAATTTAAAAGTAATTTTTAAATATAATTGCTTACTTGTGTGCTTTTAACTGAGTTTTAATTTTTTTCAAGCCACCTTGAGTCCCAGTATCAGCAAAAATAAAAAAGGGGGGATGAAATGAATGAAAAATAATAGCGTAGGAATAATAACAATATCAACAATCTCTTTTTCACAGATATACCTATGAAGACTTCAAGCAGACAGCAGATTGGCTTCTGGCCAATACCAAGCACCGGCCCAGAGTTGCCATCATTTGTGGCTCAGGCCTTGGAGGGCTGGCCGACCTCTTGAAGGACCAAGTCGCCTTTGAATATTCCAAGATTCCCAACTTTCCCCAGAGCACAGGTAAATAAAGAGGGTGACTTGGAGGTCTCTCATTCATAGGGTCACCATAAGTTGAAGTTGGCTTGACAGCAGTTAACAACAACAAAAAGACACATCTGGCTGTATAGCCCAGTGAGGGGTAGTAGTGGATGCCAGAAAGCAACAGAAGAAGAAGAGTGGGAGAAGAAGCTTCATTCTGTGCAAGACAGTGGTCACTGGAGGAAATCAATAAGCATTAACTTTTTTTTCCCTTCCCTTGTTTCAGTGGTTGGTCATGCTGGAAGGTTGGTGTTTGGGAATCTTAGCGGTACACCCAGCGTGGTCATGCAAGGTCGCTTCCACATGTATGAAGGCTACCCACTCTGGAAGGTAAGTTGTTCCACAACAGCTGTAAGCCTCTTTGAAACTCAGTGAGTTCTGGGTCATCTTGTTTTAAGGAAATGGGTATTTAACCACAAATAAGTAGAAAAACACCTCTGAGCATATTCAGAGCTTCTTTTAATCACTTTTGGTATGGACACATCTGGGATTGAGGATGAGGAATCACTTCCATGTCTGAAGGCACATGGTTTCTCTGCATTTTGGCCATTTTCCTTGTGCTTCAGAATTCAAGCGTCATCTTTAGGGGACACTAGTGGTCAAAAATGTGGAGCTGAAGAGACCCAAGTTCAAATCCCTGGTCATTCATGAAGCTTCCTAGCTGCCCTTCAGCCAGGCATGTTCTGTCTATGTAGCCTATCTCACAGGACTATTTAGAGGAGTGTAAAACAATAATAGATGCAACTTCATGCTCCCTGAGGATATATTCTGGGATGTATCAGGACTAGATTTGGGACCTATCTTTTGTGCCTTGCTGATTCTAATGGTGGAGAAACCTGCACACCTTTCACCTATACTCTTTCTGTTCTCCCTTCCAGGTGACGTTCCCAGTCCGAATCTTCCATCTCCTTGGAGTGGAAACCCTCATTGTAACCAATGCAGCAGGGGGGCTCAACCCTGAGTACAAGGTTGGAGACATCATGGTGATCCGGGGACCACATTAACTTACCAGGGTTTGCTGGGCAGAACCCCCTGGTGGGACCCAATGATGACAGGTAAGGCAGGATAGGTCTTCTGTTTGGATAATTGTGCAACTGATGTCCTGTTTGTAAGGTTGTCTGATATAGTAGTTTGGGCCTGGTGTTCTTAAGATGAGGGAGTAATCCCTATCACAGTCCACAAATTCTCATAGAAAGAGCTTAGAAAAGTTGTTGTAGTTGTTGTGTTTCTTACTGGATGCTATCCCTAATATCTGCCAGGGAGACATAGAGATTCTGAGAGGCATAGTATGAAAAAAGTACATTTTCCAAGCATACTCTTGAAACATGGGCACCATATGCAAACAGAGGCTGTGAGGATGATAGATGGCATTTCCCACACATCTGAACAACAGAATCTGAATAGGCTGGTTACACATAACTGGGCTGACCCAGTATATTTTGCTGCCTGAAGTAGGACAGCAAGTGGCACTCTGCCTCCTCCATTTGAATCGAAGTACATAAGATTAAGAAACCATGTAATTTTTTGGGGTACAGGAGGTAGAATAACACAATCTCCTCTCTTCATCTCCATCAGGAAAACAAAATTTAGTAATATCAAACAGCCAACAGTTTTACTGTGCTGTTGCATGACACCCAAGAGCTGCTGCCTCACTCTCCCCAATGGTAGGACCAGCTTAGGGTTTCTTCTTCTTCTTCTTCTTCTTCTTCTTCTTCTTCTTCTTCTTCTTCTTCTAAACATCTCCTGTTCTCCTTCCCTCTTCACAGATTTGGTGTCCGCTTCCCACCCATGTCAGATGCTTACAACCAAGACTTGAGGAAGCTGGCCCACACAGTGGCATCTGAGATGGGGTGTTCTGGCTGTGTCCGTGAAGGTGTCTATGTTGCCTTGGGAGGTCCCACCTATGAGACCATTGCTGAATGTCGCTTCCTGCAACGACTGGGTGCTGATGCTGTAGGTCAGTTGTGGGAAGAGTTAAGGGGAAATGTTTGTGGAGATAGTCTATGCTAGGCTTAGCTCAGAGTATTTTTTGAAAGGTGGCTTGAGTATTTCCCCTTCAGCCATCTTGGCAGTGTACAACCTTGCGGTTGCACAATTGGCCCTCCACATTTGCAGCTTTGACTTTTGCAGTTTCAGTTATTTGCAGATTTGATCAATATGTTCTCTCTAGGAATATCTAGGTCCTCAAGCATGGGGCCAACTTCCACCAGAGGTTGTCCTGGATTCCTAGAAAGAACAATGCTCTAGGTATTTATAGTTCCTCTAGCACATTTGTCTGGTCAACTTCTGGCAAATGTTGACCATAGAGTTGCTCTGGAGGACCTAGAGATTCTTAGAGAGGTTTATCTCAGGTTAAAAAAAATAGTTTTTTTTAAAAAAATTGCATTTTCCCACTTTCATTGGGGGAGGGCTGTGTCCCTAACCCTAGAGAATGTGGCTGTACCCTAGAGAATGTGGTGAAGGTATGGCTGCCCTGGGCTCCAGAGGAAGCAAAAGGCAAGTGGCATTATGCTGCTTCTCTGGTGCTGCGTTTACATGATGCAGTGCCAACGGAGTGCAGAAAAGCTGTGGTGCCAGTGGCTATGGCGCTCTTTCTGCAGCTCAGAAAGAAGCCACTTTTTGCAGCTCCTTTTTGCACCACAGAAGAGCATGATCAGGGCCATGGTGTGCAGCTGCTGTAGCCCCAATCTGGTGCTAAAAGGGGCGGCCTGTACAGCCCCTCAGTGACTATTCCTGCTGCTTCATCAGAGTGGTGAAAACAAAACTGGTGCCTTAACCTCCTCCACCCCCAAGGTTCTTAATTATCCTTGATTTCTTTCAGAGCTTTGGCAAGCATTTCTATATGCCCATGCTGTTACAGATTTCTGTCTCAGTTTTTTTTACCCCAGTATTTCCCCAGCTGCACATTTTATCAGTTTTCTACCTGCCCATTTTTTCCCTGACTGCCATTTCCCCACCAACCGTGCACTTTAAAAAATCCATGAGTAGGTTCTTCGGAAGACTATACTGCAGTCATTCTGCAACTCCTTTCTCCTTCTGCTCTTTCCTACAGGCATGAGCACGGTTCCTGAGGTGATTGTGGCCCGCCACTGTGGCATGCGTGTCTTTGGCTTCTCCCTTATCACCAACAAGGCTGTCCTGGACTACGAGAGCAAGGAGAAGGCCAACCACACTGAGGTCCTGGAGGCCAGCCGGCAGAGTGCCCGCACCCTTGAGAAACTGGTTTCCCTGATGGTGCAGCACATCGAACGCAACAACAATGTAGCATAATGCATGGAGCAGCAGTACTGATGTCCTCGCTGCTGGCTTCTCAAGCAAGGGACCCTCCAGCTCTGTGCAACGAAGGATCGCTTCCCTGGGAGCAAAAAGCATGTTGACTCTCCCATCTTCCTTCTCCTGCTTCCCCAAATATTCGTCCTGGTCAAATCCTACGGCTACATTGTTTTGCTGCCAGATAGTTTTGTCCTGCTTCTGTGGCAGACAGGCTTTTGCTACCAATGGATTGTTCCCCTATTCCTATATTTGATCTGTGATGCAGTATCAGTCCATCTCTGTCAGTCTGTCTCTGTCTCTTTCAGAATCTTGTGCCTCGTATTATGTGTCTCTCCTTTCTTCTCATAATCTGTGCCAGGGAAGTGTCAGGTTCTGGTGCTAGCTATCAATATCACTTGGGCCTCCAACAGCTCACCACCTGAATGGCCTTCAGATTTAAAAAAAATACTTGAGGAGTTAGAGAATATGTTTCTGAAGTTCTGAATGATTCTGCTTCCCATTTCAAAATGGCCGCTCTCTTGTCAACAGCTTAATTGGATCAGAACTGGGGTAATTAAATTTCTCTGGTGCTGTTGGTCTCCAGGATTCATTTGTCTTAAAACATAGAAACCTAGGGTTGGATGAGACCTCAAAGCTCACTTTGTCTGACCTCCTGGATGCTAATGTGTCCACCTTCCTTCTTCTGTGTGGTCTCTGGTTGCTGTGTGGTGGCTTGTCTGTCCTTACAGTCAAGATTTGGCCTCTGATATTTGAAGTATCCTCCATTTGTCCTACTTGGTGGGATGTTGTCTGTTGTTGCTGTTGGTTTCTCTTCCTCCACATGGTGATTTATCCTTCGCAGCTTCTTTCTGAGAGGACCTTGTGGACTGGAGTGATGAGGAACACCTTTTTGCCTAATGTCTAGAAGGGGAGCAGGCCTCATTTTGTCCCAGAACACTTGTGTCTCAAAGCGGGTGAGCGCTTGGACTCTCCATATCCAGAACATTATTCAGAACACTGGCTTCTTCCTTGTTCTCAGAAACTGTAGATTGAAAGTGGGTCAGTCCATTTCAAAATGCTGATGGAGGCTCCTGTGACTTGAATGCCCGTCTGTGTAAGAAAATAAAAATAAAAAACCCAGTATGTAGAAAATTAGCACATCAAGAAGAAGGCTAGAATGCTGACGGGCTAGCTTTCTGTTTGCTGGGATGAGTTTGTTTGGAGGAGCATTCACTGATGTGAGCCTGAAACATTTCTCTTATCTCAGAAACAGAAATAGGCCTGTGCTCACAGGCTGAGACCCATTGCCATGTCTGTAGCTCATGTCCACCTTTCTTTCTTTTTTTTTTTAGTTGGGGGAGGGCTGTGTCCCTAACCCTAGAGAATGAGGGAAATGGGACTGGTCTCAAAATGCCATCCCTTTAGGAACCAAAAGAGCAACCTCATGTGCCCTTTTCGGTCAACCGTTGGAGGTGATATGCTTGCCTTTCAAATCCCCCAAGCTGTGTAGCCAGATTTCTAGTAGAATCAACTGCTAGAAGACATCATTGAGAGATGCCTGTCACAGCCAGTGAAATTGATCTGTTGGCTTTCGGTTGTTTTGTAGTGGACAATGTATTTGGACAATCACACCTCTCCCTGTGACATCTCAGATTTTGAAATGTGAGGCATGCTGGCTATCAGATGGCACTATGCACATGCACATTCCAAAGTGCCCTGCCATTGCTCAGGAATCAGTGTGTTCTAGATGTGGCAAAGGCATGGAAGCAAAAGTCAATAATTCTGTTGTAGGGAATGTTCTCTTTCTCTCCATATTTCTTACAAGAGGAAGGAATAAGTGCCCTTCATTTGGTGGCTTCTGTCATTCTTACACTGTATGGTTGATTTAAAATGGGAGCAAATAACAAGGGAACTTCAGAGCTTCTCAAGAGTGTTTGTGTGAACTGGACAGCGAAAAAAGCAGAGACCAAAAAAATCCATTCCCCTCCTGAAAGGGACTCCTGTTGTCCTGGCACTCTTGACATGATCAGGAATGATCTGTGAGGACCTAACTGCTTTTATTGTCCTCTTATTGGTGGAAAAGTTGGTTTCACCAAGCCTGCTTATTGGTTTCCTGACTTACTCATACTCTGAGAAGATAATGTGAGCAGCAATGTACTTTGAGAGAGACAGAGAGAGGAAAAATAGATGGACCTCTTTGCAAAGCATCCATGCTTTGAAAGAGCCTTGCACTTAGCGGAGGTGAGTCTAGGGTTGCCAGATGACCAAACCTGCTATCTTTTTGTGTCTTTTGCAGCCACTTAGTGTGCAGAATGTAGTAAGGAGAGGTTTTTGGTTTTTTTGCATGGTGTGGCAAGGTATTGAGTATTATCCTCTAAAGTAGGAGGTGGCAACATGTGCCTGCTTTGATATTGTTGGACTACCATCTCCATCATCCCCAGCACGAGCTAGGGAATAATGGGAGTTGCAGTTCAAAAACGCTTGGCAGGCTACACATTATCCAACCTTGATCTAAGGTCTCAAGGTCCAGTATCAGTTTGAGGCCAGACACTGGTGAAATCTGGATATGGTAAAATCTAGATGTGCAGCTTATTTGCTTTGGAAGTTGAGCTTTATGTGTGTTATAGTTTCTGCCAACAGCAACTCCTTCTGATCTTCCTTTCAACCTTTGCTCATACTGTAATCCCAATCCTGGCCACCCTATAACCTTGCAGATGGCAGTTTATGAATGCCAAGGAATTGGATATCACGGAATGTGCGCATGAAGGACAGTGGCTCATATCTACTCAAAGACTCTAATGGTCTTGACAGGTTTAGAAATATATATATATATATATGATATCGATATGTCTATTTTTTTAGAGGAGTATCAGCATTCTGCACTTTTTATTTTTATTTAAATGAACGGAGCCCTGGTTTATTAATTGTAAAATAAATAAATGAATAAATAATAAAGGAAGTTGGAATGGACCGAGTGATGAGATGGTTGCATCCTTTCTTTGTTTGTCTGTAAAGCTGCCTGGACGTTATCGCTTTTGGGGGATGGTTTCAGTCCTTATAGAGCCTGTGTTGTGTAGTGGTTTGAGTATTGGACTGGGACTCCGGGGGACCAGAGTTTGAATTCCTGTTCAGCTATGAAAATCCACGAGATGACCTTGAGCAGGTCACACTGTCTCAGCTTTAGAGGAAAGCAACAGCAAACTCCCTGTGAATAAGTCTTGCTAAGAAAACCAGATGAGAGGGTTGGCATATGTCAGAATTGACCTCAAGACAAGCAGGAATACCTCTTTGAGTAATTTTATTCTCTTTTGGGTACAATTTTCCATTTTGGAGGACAGTGTGGAAGAGAACAGAGGTGTGGCCACCAAGGTCCAGACAAATAAGCTCGCTTAGTGTGTATAGGGTCCAAAACACACTGCAGAAATAATCCAGTTTGAGACCCTTTAGCTGTCCTGGCTCAGTGCTAGGGAATCCTGGGAATTGAAGTTTATTGTGGCACTGGAGCTCTCTGGCAGAGAAGACTAAATATTTCACAAAACTATAGTTCCTAGAATTCTCTAGCATTGAGCCAGGGCACTCCCACGGCCAGACTCCCTGGCCGAGCTCACACAGCTGGTCTTGGAGCTGGTGTCAGAGTCTCCCAGGCTTCTGGTCCTGGGGGACCTCAACATCCCCTTTGAGTCCGGCTCAGTAGATCTGATGGGTGCAGCTCAGCAGTCCATGGATTCCATGACCACCATGGGCCTGTCCCCATTAATCTCGGGTCCAACACATTGTGCTGGTAATACACTATCTTACCAGGGCTATAGACACTATCGCTCCTGAGCATCCTTTCCAGCCCGCTTCTAATAAAAATCCATGGTACACCAAAGATCTTCATCAAATGAACCGGGCTGTGCAGCGACTAGAACGCCACGGGCAGAAACACTGGTGCTTACCTGAGAAGACACGCCATGGATTCTTATGGAGTGGCAATAGATGCAGCAAAGAATTCACCCTATTCTGCACGTATTGCATATGCAGAGTCTCGTCTAACAGAGCTGTTTAGGGTGGTTAAGCTACATTTCCTTTTTTTAAACCAAACTGTTCTTTAGTTTTTTGTGAATTTTTCAGGCTATGTGTCTGTGTTCTAGAAGAGTTTGTCCCTGATGTTTCGCCAGCATCTGTGGCTGGCATCTTCAGAGAATGCTGGCATGGAAGAGAGTGGGGGATATACCGTATATATACTCAACGATAAGTTGAGAAATTTATGCCCCAAAATGGACTCTAAAATCATGGGTAGACTTATCTACAGGGCAACAAGTTAATACTGCCTGAAAATTTCCTGAAAGAAGTGTTTCCTGGCGTGCTCTCCTCTCTTCCTCTGTGTGTGAGAGAGAGAGATAGATCCTCCCAACCCTCAGTTCCCTTGCAGCCAGAGCTAATAAGGGAGAAAGAGAGTGTGCCGAGGCTTGGACCTTGTTTTTCAAGCCATGAGCCTGGAAATCCTGGGGGGGGGGGGGGGGGAGAAGAAAGAGAGAAATGTCTGTTCCCCTTTTGCAAGCCATGAGTTTTGGGAATCCAGGGGGTTATGTGCAGAGAAACTGAGAGAGAGGTCTGTCCCCTCTTTTGCAAGCCATGTGTTTTGGGAATGCTTTAGGTAAAGGGAAAGTGTGTGTGCGTGCCGAGGTTTGTTTCCCCTTTTACATGCTGACACTATGACCGTTGGGACTTAGGAGAGGTCCAGAGAGGGAGATGTTGGGAGGGAAGTGGTGCTTTGTTTCCCCCTGTAGATCTTTTGTAACATGGCCCAGTGTTTGATCCTCGACTTATCCACAGGTCATATCAAAATCCATAATTGTAGCCCCAAAAACTGCTCTTTACTTATACATGAGGTCGACTTATACACAAGTATATATGGTACACACACATACACACACACACATATTTTCTTATTACATATAGCAAAAAACAAAACAATCTAATTCTACTAATATAATACTAATTCTACTTTTATAGCTTTTAAAGGCCTTTTGCTAGCAAGCAGTGCCTGGGGGAAAAAACCCGTTTTGCAATAGGCTGGGAAGCCTGAGATCCTAAATGGATCCTGTATGTATGAATTGGCAAGTTCAAAATATAAGAAGAGCCATGCTGGATCAGGCCAAGAGTCCATTATTAAGTTCCCACAGTGGGCAACCAAATTCGACAATGGGAAGCCCAGAAGCAGGATTTGAAAGCAACAGTGCCCACATATACAATGCCAACAACTGGCATTGAGATACATCTTCCTCTCATCCTGATACAAGTCCGGGCATGTGAGGTGACAATTCATCAGGTTCAGCTTGTATATCCAGTGCCTATGACTAACATCTTCGATTTCTTTCTCCTGTTTGCCTGATGAAAAAGCCAGCGTGACTTTCAAAGCTTGCAACACGTAATTGTGCATTTTGGTTGTTCCAATAAAGGTATCATTGCTTGGATTCTATTGGATGTGCTATATGGCCAACACGGCTACCACTAGATGTTTTTTTTTGGATTTCCACCTGTTACACATACCCACACTGTACAGGAGACCTGTCAGAAAGAAAAGCAGTCATCTTGGAAAATCCACTCTGGATCTCTTAAATAGGAAGGGCTGAGAATAACAAGTTAATCCATTTACTAGCAACTTTCATAATTCAATTTAAACAAATAGGAAAATGCATATTTGCAAAACAAGAGGAACACTATTTATTTGCTTCCAAATCAATGTATGCCTACAAGATGAGTACCATAACCTTTAAGTTTTAAGGTTTGTATTGTTAACGCCTCACGTTTTAAGTCATAACACTTTTACCTTTGTAAATTGTTTAGTTGTTTGTTTAAATTTCACGTTTAGACATTTATAAGCAACACTTGATACTACTGTTTTTTTATATTGTCTGTTTTTCTTACTATTATAATGTTATTTTAGAGAAGGAGGGATAAGAGGGAATGGGAGGGATTTTTGTTGTGTTTTATTCTGTTGTACTGCATAAATTGTATTGTAGTTTATAAATTCTGTTGTTACCCGCCTTGATCCCCAAAATGGAAGAAGCGGGATATAAATAATAATAATAATTATTATTATTATTATTTTAATATTTTGGTCCTGTTTTTAAATTATGTTGTTTAAATTAATTTAGTTTAAATTGTATTGTTTAAATTAAATTAATTTAAATTAAATTAAATTAATTGCTCACCACCTTCAGTCCCTAAACTGGGAGGAAGGTGGGATATAAGTAAATATAATAATAATAATAATAATAATAAAATTTTTTTGGATGTTATTGTACTTTGATATATGGCCAACATGGCCATTTATTCATTTACTTACTTTATTTACATGCCGCCTTTCTCCCAGGGCAGAGAATACATAACACATTAAAAACAGTTATGACAATTTTTTAAAAAACACATTAAAACACTATAAAATTGATTTTTTTAAAAAAAATGCAAAAGTTAAAAACAGATAAAACATAACCTTTAAATTAAAAAAAATCCTGCTTAAGCATTAAAAAGCTTGGTGTGTTTGTGTATGTGTGGCACCAAAATAGCCTGGAGTGCATAGAAATGTGAAAATTTCAAACAAATCTTTGCAAGGTGCAAAATTATTCCTTACCAGGGAAGTACTGCCCAGGTGACACTAGGTGGCGCTAAAGTCAATACACTGCAATAGGATGGAAAATGTCCTGTATATAACTCAACGTGGCACAAGATGATTGAAGTTGGTAGAGAATCTTTTTGCAAACCCTAAAAAGCTATCTGGCTCGTTGGTCTAGGGGTATGATTCTCGCTTAGGGTGCGAGAGGTCCCGGGTTCAAATCCCGGACGAGCCCTGTTTTTTATCATGCACTTAAAAATAATAATATTTTTTTTTCTGTTTTAAAACTGCAGAGATGTCATGAACACCTTTGCAAAATGACAAAGGTCCAGATTTAAGTTCTTTTCATGCAATAGTTGCTGCTCTTGCATTTTTCTCTTCTGCATGGTCTGTTTCCTTCCTTTTTCCCTCTTACTTTTCTTTTCTTTTTGACATGAGACTCTTTGCAAAGTAACATTTAAAAATTAAAGTTTGCTCCTGGGTGGAGTGGAAGGTTGAAAGCAAAAGATGTTTCATATTTTGAATGGTTTGTGCAATCCTATGAATACTTGGGAGCAAGCCCTATTGAACTCAGTGGGGATCACTTTAGAGAAAACATGTTTCCCCAAATGTCAAACTAGGATCCTTTGATTGAAGTGGCTTTTGGAAAATCTGCAAGTTTATATTCAGCAAAGAGAAGACTGATGTGACATGATACATAAATCTCAGTCTCAAGGGATGTCATGTAGAAGATGGAGCAAGCTTGTTTTCTGCTGTTCCAGAGACTAGGAAATCATCATCATCATCATCATCATCATCATCATCATCATCATCATCATCATCATCATCATCCCACCCTTCTCCCAAGGCTGGGAGAACATTAAAAAGCACCTACAGTTTAAAAAAAAACATACAAAAATAGTAGATTAAACTAGAATTAAATTGCTACAATAATTAAAACAAATTCAGTGCTAAAAACAAGTGCTTTAAAAATGTTAAAATGCTTAAAGTACATTAAAACAGTATAGCAACACTCCATCACATGCCGTAAAAACTTCCTGACAAGGTGACCACATGTCTTCCTTTTCCAGGACACGTCCTCCATTTCCAACTTTCTGTCCAGGAGGAATCCCAGAAGGTCCTCCATTTTGAGCAGGACCAAGGAGCCTGCCTTGATATTTCTATGTATTTTTAGTTTTTATTTGTTCATGCCTTCATGCCTTTTTTAGCTTTATGCATTTTTCTTGAATGTCCTACATTTTGCGGTGCCTTGTCCTCCTTTGTGGTTAGGACATTGGGTCACCCTGCCAAAGGACTTCAGTTTCCAGAAGCTACAGCCAACTTGGCCAACAGTCAGCAATTATGGGAGCTGACGTCCAAGGCTGGATCCACACTGCAGAAATAATCCAGTTTGGCATGCTGTTGTTCTTCTTGTCATTATCACTATTACTAATACTAGTACTACTACAGGTTGAGTCTCCCTTTACCAAATCCAAAATAGGCCAAAGCCTTTTTTTCCATAGGTGGCAGAGATAGTGACACCTTTGCTTTCTGATGGTTCACTGTATACAAACTTTGTTTCATGCGCAAAATTATTGCAAATTAGTGCATAAAACTACCTTTAGGCTATGTGTATAAGGTGTATATGAAACATGCATGAATTGTGTGTTTAGACTCGAATCCTGTCTCCATGATGTCTCATTAGGTTCATATATGCAAATATGTTGTTGTTGTTGTCTGCCTTCATGTCATTTCCAACTTATGGTGACCTTAAAGCAGCCCAACCGCAGGGTTTTCGTAACAAGTTTCATTCAGAGGGGGTTTGCTGAGAGAGTGTGACTTGCTGAGAGAGTGTGACTTGCTCAAGGTCACCCAATGGTTTTACAGTGGTTGAGCCAGGACTGAATTTCTGTAATAATAATAATAATAATAATGTTTTAATATTGTTAATAAATATTTAAAATAATAATAATAATTTATTTATTATTATTTATTTATTTTTATCTCGCCTCTCCTGCAGGATCAAGGTGGCTTACAACACAATAAAATATAGTAATACAAAATACAGTAATACAAAATAAAACCCATTATACCTCCCTCCAAACAATAGCATTATAATCCTAATAATAATAATAATAATAATAATAATAATAATGTTCTCCAGAGTCCTAGTCCAATGTTCAAACCACTGCAGTGCAATGCAAATATAGGTATTCCAAAAATAGTTTTAAAAATCCAGGATCCAAAACACCTCTGGCCCCAAGCCTTTTGGATAAGGGAGACTCAAACTGGACAGCTAGTCTCTATTAAAACTAAGTCTTTGTTTCAATGACTGTATCTGTGCCACTTTTAAGAAGCACAGATGAATTCAATTATGTGCTTTAAAAAAAAAGGGTGCTGTTATTGCAACTGAGCAATGTTCTCTCTGATTCCCATTTCCTCCTTCCTCTCTTCTGCAATCCCAACAGAAGGCAATTAGACTGCGCAACCCAAGAGGATTTTAAGCTTAAAGAAAGCTGTGAAAGCCCAGGGCTTTGGGGACAATTAAACACACATCATCCAGTCCCAGACACTTCCTATCTAGGTAACAAAGGAAGGCAGGAATAGCTACAATTAAAGCACTCTCTTCAGCAGCTTTTCTTCCCTGGGGGATCGTGGGAACTTCAGATCTCTGAGAAAATTCTGACATCTACAGATATTCCCTGGATTCCTTGGGGAGATGGATGAAGCTATGACTCTATGGACTTTATCACATGGGGAAAATCGGGGGGTTTAACCAGCGAATAACCCATGAAAATCAGTCAATCGTGATTAAGTTTTTCACATGACGTCACCATTAAAGTGCCATTATCCTGGGAATAAACTGGCAATAAACAGCAACAAATCATTCACGGGGAAATCCCACAAAGGGTTTGTTGCTGTTTGTTGCCTGGTTATTCCAATGCTATTCCCAGGACAATGGCTCTTTAAGCGTGATGTCTGTGAAAATCTTTCATTGCAATTGCATGATTTGCACAGGATAATCGCTGCTTAAACCCCCGATTTTCCCCGTGTGATAAAGTCATACAGCCTGAGGGGTTCATTCGCACTACAAAGTTATACTGGTTTGATTCCACTTTAATCGTCATAGTTCTATCCTATGGAATCCTGAGATTTATAGTCTAGTGGGGCACTGCAGTTCTCTGGCTGAGAAGTCAAAATTTGTTGTTTTGCTGTTGTGTGCCTTCAAGTCCTTTCCGATTTATGTTGACCCTAAGATGGTTTAAACCTATTCATGGGTTTCATCGGCACAATTTGTTCAGAGGAAGTGTGTCAGTGCCTTCCTCTGAGGCTGAGAGAGTGTGACTTGCTGATGATCACCCAGGGGGCTTCCTGGTTGAGCTTGGAATTGAACCCTGGCCTCCAGAGTCCAACACTCAAACCATAATGCCACAAACTGACATATAAAACTTCAGAAGCTGGTTGAAGCTAGCTGAGCATATTATATAGTTGAAATATTTTTGCGGTTATTAGAAATTACAAACAGACGACCTCTTGATCTAATATTCTTTGTATGTGGGTATGTATATTGTTGTTCTTGTGTGGTTTCAAGTTGTTTCCGACTTAACGACAGCCCTAAGTGGGTTTCATGTCTAAGCCGGGATCCAAACCTTTGTCTCCACTGGAGTCATAGTCCCACACTCAAACTACTATGCAACACCATGCATGGTTTAATCATCTTTTTGTATATTTTCTAATTGATGATGGGTGCACCTACACTGTTGAACTAGTGCAATTCAAAATCACTGTTCATGGGCAAAAGCATCCTGTAGATATTTTAAGCATAAAACAAAAGCTTGAGGACTCTCCAGTTTTGAATCAGCCCTTGCAGCTGTTCCTTTAAAAGCAGCCTGAGTCACAGCCTCTGGCAGATGGTAGCAGATGGTTATAATGGATCCCTCTGGGCCTATAAAGGATTCACTTGCAGATTTTTATTTTTTGCATACCAAACTCCTTCTAAAGGAAAAAAAAGAGACTCTTTTCCTTCTCTGTCCATGCTGGATCAAGGACATAACAATAACATTTCCCCCCCCCCCCAACCAGGTGAGATAGTTGCAAAACTGGGAGAAAGGAGAAGGCATTCAGATGGGAGTATTTGCTCAACACCAGCTCTTTCCCAGGTTAGGATACAACAGGTTCCTTAAGAAAATAAAATAGTATTTTGATTTGGTTAAATCATAAATGAGATGGCCAGCTGCAACTAACACAGAAAAAATAGCACAGCCTGTGTTTGGGGTAATAGCTATGGGGTGGGAGGAATGAGAGAACAATGTCCTTCCTAAAGATGAATTCCTTCAGTCTCCAGATTTCTCTCATTGCGGTCACTTAAAACTTCAGCCAAGCATTTAGAAATAATGAGTTTAGCCAAGGGGCGGGCAAAGCGGCCCAGAGAATGCAAATTTGGCCAATGTGAAGAATTCTCAGTGCAAATGATTCTCAATGTGAATGATTTCTGCTCTGGTAGAAATTTAGGATCTGAAAGAAATTTTATTGGGGAGGACAGAATTCTTGTTTTCGAAAGGCAATGACTTTGTTCTACACTAACAGGAGTTGGAGAAGTCTGGATTGTTGGATCATGTTGGACTCCCAATTCCCAGCAGCCCTGGCAAGCTTAGGCGATGGTGAAGAATGATGGGAGCTGCAGACCCACAACATCTGAATGGATGTTATCAGACGACGGAAATTGGAAGTATAATCCAATGGGAATCTGAATGCAATCATGGGGTTTCAGGTTATTGCGTATGAGTATATCTCATGCAATTTCAGGCAGTGGGAAAATCATTCCGAACGCAATCATGGGTTTCATGTTACAGTATTGTGTATGAGAGTATCTCATGCAATTTTGGGCAATGGGAAGTCATTCCTAGGCAATGGGAAGTCATTTTGAATGCATTGTGAACACAATTAGAATTCATGTAAATTCGCTAAACTAGCGAATTCACGTAATTGCCAACTGGCTCCATTCGAAATTGAGAGAAATTCTTCTCGTCTGATAACATCCAATGACTGCTTGTCCTGCTGTGGCACAGAGGCAAGCCAAGCCAAGGTTTTACCAACCTGGAGACAGGAAAGCCTATTCCCAGTTTGGGTTCATCTGCACTGTAGAAATAATGCAGTTTGACACCACTTTCACTGTCCTGGCTCCATCCTATGGAGTCCTGGGGTTTGTAGTTTTGTGTGGCAAAGAAGGCTAAAGACATGTAAAACTATAAGTCCCAGGATTCCATGAGATGGAGCTACAGCATTTAAAGTAGTGTCAAACTGCATTATCTCAACAGTGTAGATGCTCCTTTTGCATCTGCAGAGCATGCTGCTGTTAAAGGTTGGCCTCTCTGCTCAGAAATCATTTGAACGCAGGAATCCTTCTTCCTCTGTATTACTATTAAGATTTTTATTTTTCCTGCCCATATGTCATTTAAGCGTGGCAAGATAGTTGATCCCTGGTGGCTTGAACATGTGATTGGAGCCCAAAGGGAAAAACTCTGCCCGCTCCTCCTCCAAATATCCCCAGCGCTGCAAAGTTTTCTGATAAAACTTTTACAAGATTTAATGAGGCCTCTGGACAGGCACCGAAGCACCTGCTCAGAGACGGAGACATAATGGGAAGCAGGCAATTCCTGGGAGGGATGATCTTCAAAAAAGTAGCAATTATCTTTCCTTGGCATCCTCCGAGATGGCATTAAAGCCAAGTGGCATAATCATTTCCGCTGGGGATTTGAGGAGTTGATGAGGAGCTTGGCGAGATGGTAAACTATACAAGGGGGACCCTTTGGGACCTGGTTGTACAGAGGAGGAAAATAGCTCTACTATAGGAAAAGCTGGGGCTATGGGGGTCACTAGGAGGGTGCGGGAGGTTCAAACCACACCAGGTGGCACTGTAAGATGGGGTGACACACTGCTGCCCAAATACCTGCCTTTGGGTAGAAATAGGCTGTCCTCCTTTAAAACACTGGAGAATGGTATGAGTGGGACAAGACTCAGCGGGAGGAGACAGGAGGGGCACCAGGTTGTTGCTTTTTAAAAAAATTAAAAATTTAAAAACTTAAATTTTAAAACTTTTTACGTTATAATTAAAAAAAAATTCTTGAAAAGCACACTCACACACTTCTCGTCTATCCTTCTGTCTTGTCTTTCCAACTTCCTCTTCTCCTCCTTCCTTCCTACTTTCTCCTTCTTTTCCTTCACTTACTCAAACCTTCATTCACTCCCCAAAACGTCACTTGACAATACTCTACCATTCATACCTGGACTTCCTCCTTTGCCTTCTTCTTTAATGTGTCATGATTTCCTATTCCACCACTTAAATTTTTTTAAAATCAATACCCATATATTGTATTTGTCCAGGTATTTTACACCAGGAACTTCATTTCTAATCTAGTTGATCATTCCATACTACTACCCCGTATTTTTCAGTGACATGTTTCTTCGTTCTCCACATTTCTAGCATTGCAGTAACGTAAAACATCAGCTGAGCATTTAGAAATGGAGTCTAGGCGTGCAAAGAAAAGGGGCAGCCAAAATTATGAAGGGAATAAATATATTGGTTCTAGGTGTGAACCATTTTCTGAGAAATGGGAGGCGAGGGGACAGAATTATTGCTGGGTTCCTGCAGGAGATCAATTGGGGGCCATGGCAAGACTGACGTGTGCTTCTTTCGTTCAAAGATGGGCGAACTTTGGCTCTACAGATTTTGGAACTACAAGCCCCCAAATCACTGAAAACAATTTTCTTCTGATTGCAATTGCAGCCTGAGACATTTGTATCTTAGGAGTTTATCACACGGGAGGAATTTCTCTCAATTTCGAATGGAGCCAGTTCGAATTCATGTAAATTCACTAGTTTAACGAATTTACATGAAATCTGATTGCGTTTGGAATGCGTTCAGAATGACTTCCCATTGCCTGAAAATGACCCCCCCCATTGCCTGAAATTGCGTGGGATACTCTAATATGCAATAACGTGAAACCCGTGATTGCGTTTGGATTGCCATTGCATTATTTTATTTATTTTTTATTTATTTATACCCCCAAATTCTGTCGTATGATAAACTCCTTATAGACAGATCTTTTGCTCTGGTGCCACAACCAGCTGCAGTTCCTAGAACTCCACAGCATTGAGCCATTGGTGGTTCAAGTGGTGTCAAACTGGATTATTTCTTCCTTGCGGATGCAACCTGTGACAATTGTATTCTATTGACAGATGCTTTGCTCTCGTGCCCAAACCATAGAATGGAGCCGTGGCAGTTCAAGTGGTGTTAAACTGGATTATTTCTGCAGTGCGGATGCAGACGAAGACTGTTGTATTCTATAGACCCATAGAAGTCAATGGGGGTTAAGAAGGAAAAAAAAAATTGGGTTTTTGTTGGTATTTGTTAAATGGCCAACACAGCTACTGTACTTCTTTCTCCCTGGTTTGGGGCAGCACTTCCCACTTTTGACCAGGAGTCGGTGCTCAATCTCAAATTTAGAATAAAAGTAAACCTATGGGAGGCAGCCTCTTCTTTCAAACTTTTTAATGACGAGTTGGACGAGTTTGTTTCCATCTGGCTCGTTGGTCTAGGGGTATGATTCTCGCTTTGGGTGCGAGAGGTCCCGGGTTCAAATCCCGGACGAGCCCAGTTGTTTTGTCAACCCCATTTAAAAACACAAGGTTGGTGAGTGGCAAAACAAGCCCAAACCAAAACTGCATTGAGAGAGACCAGAGAATCTGCCCTGAGGAATGGGCAGATCCTGGCCAATCCCTCTCTCTCTCTTTTATTTTTTGGACTTAGAGGATTGCATTTTGAAAGGAAAAATCAAAAGATCTCAGCTCTGGGCTGTGAGCATAGGACTTTTTTTCCCCCCAAGGAAAGAACAAGAGGCTTGCATATTTGCACTGTGCAAGAGAAATACATTAAATCCTATTTTATAGGGTTGCAAATAAGTTGGACATGTGGCCAGTGTTGTGCTTCTGTTTTCAATTTATTAGTTCTTATTTTTTTAATTTGTATTGATTAGTTCTTTTCCTTATTAGTTTCCCCCTTCTTTGCTTTGCACTGTTGTTACCTGTGGCTTTTCCTTTAAATTCATTATTCTTTGGGGAGGGAAATGCCAGGTTTTTGTTGGAGTTTGCATGAGCAAGGAGGGCTTCCTTGTCATGAGCAGATGGGGCAAATATATATATATATATATTCTTTTCCTGGTTGGATTCATTTCTTTACTGTCTTATATATATATACTAAAGACAGTAAAGAAATGAATATATATATATATATATATGTTATTTAATATATACATATATATATGGTGTATATATATATATATATATGGTAAAGATATATATATATATATTAAATTATATATATATATATATATACACACTAAAGACAGTAAAGAAATGAATATATAAATATACACACACACATATAAATATATTCATTTCTTTACTGTCTTTAATAATATAATATAATATAATATATATGGTAAAGAAATCCAACCAGGAAAAGAGAATCCCTGCCTTTGGTTTGTAAACTTCCTAGAGCATTGGGTTGAGTCGCAACAACATCCAAGGCTCCATAGCTCAGGGGTTAGAGCACTGGTCTTGTAAACCAGGGGTCGCGAGTTCAAATCTCGCTGGGGCCTTTGTTATGTTCCTCTTGGAAACAGGTGATCTCTTCATTCTTTGCAATGTATAACACTGGTTTCCTTCCTTGCAACGTTGTTGAGGCAGCTGCTGAGTCTTACTGTTACACTGTAATTTTTCTTTGGCCAAGTTCCTGTTCCTCCTGGATGTGGACCTCCTAGGCTGCATCTGCACTGCAGGGATGATCCACTTTGATGCCACTTTAACTGCCTTGGCTTCCATGCTATGGAATTCTGGGATTTGTAGTCTTCTGAGACATTTCCAGCCTTCTCTGTCCTGGGAGGAACGTGATTTATAATAATATCAGAGAGTTATGATCTGTTGGGACATGTGGCCAGGGTTGTGGTTCTGTTTTTATTTATTAGTTCTTATTTTCTATTTAATTTTTTATTTATGAGTTGTTGTTGTTGTTGTTGTTCTTCTTCTTCTCTTTATTATTTTCTTATTTTTAAACACACACACACACACAATACAATTATTATTTTTAAGGATTAATTGTGATCATTAATAATAATCAGTATTGTCAATAAAGAATTAATAATATATAATAAGGATTATATAAAGAATTAAATAAAATTAATTATTATTAATAATAAATAATTAATAAAACTATGTAACAAGATTTATCTAGACAATAAATTGTTATTCTTATTAATTACTAATTATTATTAATAATAATTAGTATATAATAAGAAATATATATGTGCATGTCTATGTACATATATGCATATACATATGTGTCTATATATATATATTATGTGCATGTGTATGTATATATGTGTGTGTACATTTATATATATATGTGTGTGTGTGTGTGTATATATTTCTGTATACAGTATGTGTATATATGTGTGTGTGTGTGTTTTTATATATATATATATATATATTTCTGTGCATGTGTGTGTTTATATATATATATATATATATACAGTATATATATAAAATTCTGTCAAAGAGCTCTGGTGCCAAACAGACTACAAATCCCAGGATTCCCTAGCACTGAGCCATGGCATTTCAAGTGGTGTCAAACTGCATTATTTCTGCAGTGCAGATGCAGAGGTATTCAGCCATTCATGATTCAGGCTGCCCTCTGCATTGCACTGCAGAATTTAATGCTGTTTTGACACCTTGCCTCAATGCTATGGAATTCTGGGAATTGTAGTATCAGCTGCATCTACCCTGCAGAGTTAATATAGTCTTGACACTGCATGGCTCAATGCTGTGAAATCCTGGGAGCTAGAGCTGTGGCACCAGAAAAGGCTCAATGTCAAAACTACAATTCCCAGAATTCCCCTAGCCTTGAGCCAGGGCAGTTAAAGCGGTGTCAAAGTGGATTATTTCTGCAGTGTGGATTGGGTTTGTGCTACTCTTGTCTCCCCAAGTTCTGGTTGCTTTATTTATTTCTTTTCTTTCTGGGGGGAAAAAAAGGGTGGAGGAGAGAATCCACTTGAATTTCAGCCTGTTTTTATAATTTAATCTCAGTCTTTGAGGATGACTCTGGATTGCTTTAAAAAAACTAAAGAAAGGGAACTGCAGAAAAAGAGAGTTTGATCTGAGAAAATGTTGCTTTAAAGTAAAATACAGGATGGAAAGCATAATATCAATGTTGCCACTAGGTGGCACTAGAACAGAAAAATATAGCTTCAAAGCCATAGGAAATAGCGTGGCTCGTTGGTCTAGGGGTATGATTCTCGCTTAGGGTGCGAGAGGTCCCGGGTTCAAATCCCGGGCGAGCCCAATTTTGGGTGTTTATATTTGCAAGTTTACCAGGAGACGACACTGACTTCTAGCACATATCATCATCATCATCATCATTTTGTTGTTGTTGTCCTATTATTATTATTATTTTGTATAATCAGTATGCATGAATACTTTGTTGGTAAACATCCTCTTTTTAAAAAATTGCAGACTGCAAACATGAGATTGTTTTTTAATGATATGGGTTTATCTCAATCTTGCTGCTTCTTCGCTTTCAAAAACAAACCGAGCTCAAGAAAAGTTCAACACTGTTGACAAAAAACAAGACACTTCTTGCCAATATATATAAATATATATATATATAAAACAATTGGAAGCAATGTTATTAATCTCATCTTATTTTATTTTCAAGGTACCAGTAAGACTATGCGGATGGAATTGAGATTTTGCAGTTAGTAATATATATATATATAGGACAGATAGACATGCCCAAGCAAAATCAGCGTGAGGTTGAGACGGTCAAAATAATTAATGAGAAAGACAATACAATCCAGGAAAGGCTGCCGCAGTTTGCTTTGGCCTGAGTCTGCAGGGAAAGGCAAAATCTTGGCTATAGAAGAGTTTATTCCTGACGTTTTGCCAGCATCTATCGCTGGCATCTGTTGCTGGCATCTTCATTCTCTGACGATGCCAGCCACAGATGCTGGAGAAATGCCAGGAATAAAGTCTTCTAAAACGTGGCCACATAGCCCGAAAAACCCACAAAAAACTATGGATGCCAGCCATGAAAACCTTCGACTTCATATTGAAAATCTTGAGTTCTCCTCTCTTTCCCCCTTTGCTAAGTTAGTTTGTGCATTGAATTCTGTTTGCATCCATTGAAGTAAGCTGAGGACAAAGGAGAAAAGTGGAAGGAGGAGAGAGAAACTGGGACATTTTAAAAGCGGCTGGAAAAGTGGGATGACAGAGGATTAATCGGGACTTCATTGTTATTGTTGTGCGTCTTCAAGTCAGTTCTGACTTATGGCGAACCTGTCATAGGATTTTCTTGATAAGTTTCTTTAGACGGGTTTTGCCACTGCCACATCCTCTGAGGCTGAGAGAGTGTGACTTGCCCAAGGTCACCAGTGGGCTTCCATGGCTGAGTTGGGATTCAAACCCTGGCTTTCCATTGTTCTAGTCCAACTCACAAACCACTACGCCATGCTGGCCTTCAGGGACTATCCCTCCAAAAGTGGGCCACTTGGAGGGTAAGAGTAAAATTTAAGAAATAATGCAAAGACGTATAACTGAGCACACAAGTTGGAATCGTACAAGCCATTCTTTTCCTTCTGACCATGTATGAATGTGAGAACTGGACAGTTAAGAAACAAGATAGGAGGAAAAGCAATTCATTCAAAATGTGGCGCTAGGGACGATTGCTGAGGATACCACTGATAGCCAAGAAATCAAACAAATGGACCCTAGAAGCGATCAAACCAAAATTCTCTCTGGAAGCCAAGATGACTAGACTAAGGCTGTCGTACTTTGGCCACATAGAGAAGGCATGGCTCATTGGAGAAAACCATAATGCTAGGAAAAGTAGAGGATAGTAGAAAAAGACGGCCTGCTAGATGTATGGAATCTATAAAGAAAGTCATTGGTGTGAATTTGTAGGACCTAAGCAGAACAGAGGATATGGAGTCTTGGAGATGTCTCCGTCAAAGGATTGAAATCGGCTTGAAAGCAGTTAACAACAACAACAAAGGGAAAAATTAAAGAAATCAAGAGAATGAGAGTGAATGCATGATAAATTGATTTGTTTTTTTCCTGGCCCCGTATTCTCAGAAAGGCCTCAATAGTTGGGGACCTCAGTTTGCAAGTGGACAGGGAAGCCATCCACGCAGGCGATAATGATCCTTTCGATGCCGTAGGTCCCGTTGTATCTGCAGTCGGGAGCCCAAGAGCCCCTCTGAAGATGGCACACTGTGAGGGGGAAGCTGGCATCGCTTTCTCGGAGGTCGCCCGTGGTGGGTTCCCCCGCCTGGCCGCACACGGCTTGGATTTGGGAGGTGTCCACGTGGAGGAAGGTGTTGAGGTGTTTGCAGTAGCTGGACGTCGCCATTTTGCGGCGTTGCATCATGAGGTCGCAGTAATGCTCGTCGTCGGGAACCTGGGTTGTTGGGTAGTCGACGTGTTCCCTCAGGAACTTCTGGTAGCTTTCCGCACTGACCATGGCCACCCATGTTGCCGCCATCATGAAGAGCGCCATAGTTAGGCCAGAACGATGGCTTTTATGTGCCATTGCTGTCTCTGTTGGTGTCGGTCAGGAATGAGGAAATTGAGAAGAATATGGAAGCGGAATTGGAACAGAGACAGAGCTTGGGTGTCTGAGGCAGAAAAACAAAACGGCATCATCAGTGCATCCAAACCGCAGAAATAATACAGTTTGACTTTTTCTTTTCCCTTCGTTCTCTCTTTCAGAAACCACCTTCTCTCTCTCACTGGCCCTCTCTAGCTTCCACTGCATACACACTGCAGGACTGATGCAGTTCGATACTGCCTTAACTGCCGTGGCTTTATGCTCTGGGATTCTACAGTGTCACTCAGACTTACTTTTTTGAATGAAGAAATTTGAATCTCCACAATGATTCAGAACCAATTCACAATCAGTTTGGTGTTCCCATTACGTTTACCCCGATCAAATCTCTCCGTGCCATTTTAACTCTGTTGCTGTTCACATTTGCCACCATATTGATTTAAAATGGAGGTGCCTCCATTTCCACGAACGATGCAGAGTGATATGAATCAATTCAGTAGCATGGTCACACTACCAAAAATGTGGATCGTTAGGGTCCGGTGCCAAATGCAACGGTTTAAGTGGGCAAACTGCACTGAGTGCAGTCAGGGCAAGTGTGAACTTCACAGAAATAAACCGGTTCCACATCAGTTTATTTCCATAGTGTAAATAGGGCCTAGGATTTGTAGTTTTGTGAGATATTTAGCACTTTCTCTCAGAGAGCTCTGGTGCCACAACAAATGACAAATCCCAGAATTCTATAAGAGGGAGCCATGAAGGTAAAAGAGGTGTTAAATGGCATCAATTCTGCAGTGTGGCGGCAACCATGGGTAGGAACATAATAAATAATTGCTAGATATTTCTCCAGAAAGCTGCTCAGTGAGATATGGTAAAGTGTAAAGTCTAAGGCAAAAATAAAGAAAATAAAGAAATAGAGTCTCTCCCACACTAGAACATATCATGTAATTAACTGAGGCTGCATCTGCACTGCAGAAATAATCCAGGTTGACACCACTTTAACTAACACGGCTCAAGGAATTCTGGGACTTGTAGTTTTGTGATATATTTGGTCTACTGTCAAAGAGCTTCGGTGCCACAACAAACTACTATTTCCACAATTCCAAAGTATTGAGCCATGGCAGTTAAAGTGGTGTCAACCTGGATTATGTGTCTCAAGGTTATGATGGGGAGTTGGGATGGAATTTGCCTCAGGGATATCACTATGTTATTTATTTATTTAACATGTCTTACACATTTGGTCATTGCTGTGTGCCATCAAATGGTTTCTGACTTATGTTGACGCTAAGGCAACCCTATCACAAGCTTATCTGAGGCTGAGAGTGTGTGACTCACCCAAGGTCACCCAGTGTGTTTGCATGGCCAAGCGGGGAACTGAACCCCGATCTCCAGTGTTGTACTCCAATGCTGAGACCACTATGCCACATTTTATCTATACCTATAACTCTCAATAAGTTTTACATTAAACATAAAAACTGTTGATTCTAAAAACAATTAAACGACTAAGAATAATTTGGATATTATAGTAACAATTATTAAAAAAAATACTGCTCTAGTACAGTAAAAGACAGTATGTTTAAAATAACTGGTCAGCAAAAGCAAAGCTGCTGAAAGAACAAACAAAAGGCGTAACTGCAATGAATGTTATGTCCCTAACTCAGAAAAGATAAGAGCTAAAAAATCTCAGAAATATAATATAGAAGGACATTCCAGAGGTTGCAGTGGAGCAGTGCCCATTTCTTATTGTGGCCAATTTGGCTTTGGATGGAAGAAGCTGTCCTGAGCACCTTTTTGGTAGTCTATAGAAAGCAGAACATGGGATTTCATGTTTGTGGCGACATTCTTATTGTGGGCATAACATCACCTCCTGCACTAGAAGTTAGACCCTTTTTTCTGCTTCTCCCTCTGACAAAACTACATTCCCTCTGGAACAAAGCTTGCAAAATTTCCTTTTTTGGAGTATGATTCCTAGGATACTGGAATGTCTAGAATCCAAAGCTTGGGAAATTTACTTTCTTGGAAGAGAACTGCCAGGTTTCTGGGATGCCTAGCATCCAAAGGTTGGAAGATTTATGTTTTCGAGGATAACTCCCAGGATTCTGGGGACCAGATGCTGATGTTGAGTAGGACCAAATCCAGTAATAGTTGGAGCCAGATTAAAAGAAACTAAGGACCTTATCAGACATCGGAAATTGGAAGTATAATCTAATGGCAATCTGAACGCAATCATGGGGTTTCACGTTATTGTGAATTAAAGTATCTCATGCAATTTCGGGCAAAAGGGAAGTCATTCCGAACGCAATCATGGGTTTTACATTATTGTGAATTAAAGCATCTCACGCAATTTCGGGCATGGGGGGGGGTTCATTTTCGGGTAATGGGAAGTCATTCTGAACCCATTCCAAATGCAATAGGAATTCACGTGAATTTGCTAAATGAGCGAATTCACATGAATTTGAATTGGCTCCATTCACAATAAAGAGAAATTCCTCCCGTCTGATAAGGTCCTAAGAGTGGAGCCACTATTCTCCGTTCCCTTTCCCTTTCCTTCCTTCATCACTTTTCTCTCTCTGCAACCCCCTCTTTTCCTTCCCTCTCTGTCATTCCTTTCCTCATTCTACATCTCTTTTCCTTCTTCCTATTATTGCCTTCTGCAATCCCATTTCTTCTCTGTCTGTTGTTGTTGTCTCCGTTCAAGTCATTTCTGACTTCGAGTGAACCTTAGGCAACCTTATTGTGGGGTTTTCTTGGCACGATTTGTTCAGAGGAGGTTTGCATTGCCTTCCCCCTGAGTCTGGGAGCATGTAACCTGCCCAAGATCACCCAGTGGGTTTCATGGACAAGCTGCGAATCAAACCCTGATCTCCAGAGTTGTAGTCCAACACTCAAACCACTATGCCACACTGGTGTTGCACCCTTCTTTTTCCTTCTCCCATCCCTTCCTCTCTTCCTGAAACCACCTTCTATCTCACTGAACTCCTTTAACTTCCATCAGTCTGCTGGCAAAGGGATGGGTCACTTTTGCCAGATATCCAAGTGTATTGCTTCAGAAGGTCCCCTAAAGGTAGGCTGAGGGCCACAGATGGTCTATCCTTGCTCTAAGCATTGGAATAATGGTTGGTGTCTGAATCATGGCAGACCTTTCTGCCCGGAGAGATTATACCTGAACCATATATTGCCTTTTGGTCACAGCACCATCTTGTTCTTTGAGACGTGGAGTCTTTGAGACTGCGCATCATTATCGCATAATGATTTTGGTTTAGCTGCCATGGGGGTATGTACTTTGGAAGGCACACTAGAGCTCCCTGACTGAGACATCTAACACCCCCCTCCAAACTGCAAATCCCAGGATTCCAGAGGATGGAACTATGTCCATTAAAGTAAAACCATAGTTTATAATTATGTACTGAGAAAGGGCCCTCCATTGAAGTCTCACAGCACGTCTACACTGTAGAAACAATGTAGTTTAACACTACTCTAACGGCCATGGTGCCATCCTACAGAGTCCTGGTATTTGTAGTTTTGTGAGACACCAGCCCTCTTTGACAGAGAAGGCTAAAGACCTTGTAAAAGTGCAGACCTCAGGATTCCATAGGATGGACCTATAGGACTTCCAATGGTGTCAAACTGCATTATTTCTACAGCATAGATGGCACCCTCAACCTTACCTGAGATTTGGTTGGAGAGGGCTTCTGTCAAAGAGCTGGCCTGAGAGCTGTTTCTGCAAAAGCAAAGCTGTCCCTGTCAGCTTTTATACAGAGCGTCCAAGCTGACTTGGAACCAAAGACACTTTCCAGGACAAAATCCCACAAGGTGACCTCTTTAATAACACAGAAAGGAACAAACAACCCAGCAGACTTGAAATAAAAGGTCTACAGCTCATGTTCTGACCTAAGCTGGAGGTGACTTTAATGCATCAGCAGAATGTCAGCTGGCTGGCATACACTCACCATATCTCACTTGATGTGTGTATTGTTACCTTGTATTACCTTGCAGCAGGAATGAACAATTGTGAATGGATGGAGGACATTCCTTTCTGACTGGCCCATAGAGTGGATGGTTCCAACTGTAAGTGATGTCATATAATTTCTTATTCTGAGATTCAGAGGCAAAAGGAGCTATTGAGGGGCTTTGGGGGCAGAATAAGGGATCTAGAAGACTAGAAATAAGGACAGCTATGAAAGAATTAGACAAGATTTTAAGGAATAAAGCACTAAAATTAGAATCATCCAAGCCATTGTATTCCCCAGGACCTTGTATAGATATGAAAGTTGAACAGTGAAAAAAATCAGATAAAAAAAAAATCAATTCATTTGAGATGCAGTGCTGGAGAAGAGTACTGAGGATTCCGTGGACAGCCAAAAAGACAAACAAATGGGTCCTTGAACAGATCAAGCCTGAAATTCCCTTACAAGTGATGATGATCAAATTAAGGCTGAAAACTCATAGAACTGGCCTGGGTTGTGTGTACAAAATGTACATTACTCCCATGCACTCCTAAGAAGTTAGGAACTAATATCAGGGTTGCAGTGTGGGAGAGAAAATGTCAAAATCAAGTTGAATGTCTCCTTCCCTCCATCCCTCCATCCCAAGCATTGGCATCACAATGGGGGTTCTGGGAGTGCAAACTGAAGTGGGTGATACCCAGAAGAGGGGTGACACCCTCCGGGGCAAGAGGGGCACATACATGCCCTTTCCTGGTGCTCCAGCCCTGGGTTTCTTCTCCAGAGAGAAAACCCATGGCTGGAGAAGGGACGTGTGCTGCGCCAAAGCCTGGAAGGCCAGCATGCCACCGCTGCCTCCTAGAAATGCCAGCCCCCCAGCAGCACCCTCATACTGGGTCACACATGGCATGGGGACACCAATGACCCCAAGCTGTGCTATTCATTTTCCGTCCTTCTTGTTCTGGAATCACTGAGCTGGTTCCATGATGCTTTGGGATTCTGGGAACTGTAGTACACAAATAACCTTTCTAAACTACCATTTAGTCATTCTTAGGCTAGAAAAGGAGCAAAGACCGTGGCTCTGTCCAACTGTTTTCTAATTGCATCTCCCATCCACTCCAGCCAATAAAGCCAATGGGGAGGGGATTCTAGCTTGGGGGCTGAACAATCCCTTCCCCAGGAGAGAAGATCTACGAAGTAAGTCCCACTGATTTCAGTAGGTCTTCTCTGAATAATTATGAAGCCAAACCACTGGCATGCTTTTTTAAAAAAATCTGAAATATCTAAATAATGAATAAATAAAAATCCATTGTTGCTGAGAAAACACGTAGAGACCAGTAGGTGGTTCTTAAACATTTCTCTAAGCAAGTTTAGAAAATTTGTGATGAGTAAATTCTGCAAAAGACCAGGATTTAGGAAAAGATTTTAGTTCATATCTCACCCATTTCCTAAAGTTAAGGAGTAGCTGCCTATAGTTACCACCTTTCC
This sequence comes from Urosaurus nigricauda, assembly GCA_034509955.1. Lineage (NCBI taxonomy): Eukaryota > Metazoa > Chordata > Lepidosauria > Squamata > Phrynosomatidae > Urosaurus > Urosaurus nigricauda. The sequence goes on from JAOEGL010000006.1 coordinate 8,743,160, forward strand.
TTCTTTTCATTACAACTTGTTCCTAGAATGCAAGAAACAGACATCAAAAATCTACTGCTTTAACCCAGCTGGTTTTCAAAACTCACCTTTGTATTATGAAGCACCGTCCTCTTCTGACACCGTCACTGGATTCAAAGAAAACCCAGGCACTTAAAAGTACATTGGGAAGCAAGAAGATAATTATTCCTGACAAGTCAGTGGTAAGGGCTGACCAACAGGAAATTCCAGAGATGCTTCCAAGTAGTAGCAGAGAGAAGCAAGAAAGTGCCGGAGGCCTCCTCAAGTTGCAAAACATCTCTGCCAGCATGAGGACTAGAAGCCTATTTGAATGCTGAAAGCTAAGGAGAAGCTTCCTGAACAGAACAGGAAAATGCTTAAGGGCAGACCAACATAATTTCCATGAATCGAGGAATACTGTCTGGAGGAAGAGGGACACACCATTAAACCAAGGATACTCAAAATTTGATCTTCCCTGTATTTTACTACCAGAATCCTAGACCATTGACCAAGCTGGCTGGGACTTCTGGGAGCTGAATTGCAAAACATTAGAGGACGAAAGCTTGGTCTAAAAGCGTGGTTCTCAATTGGTTCTCATATCAATAGGGGGACTCAGAGGCAACATACCCTCCAACTATGCAGGTTTGGCAGGGATATCCAGATTAATCCTTTGCCCTCACATTTTTCAGCAGCTTCTATAATGTCATAGAATCCTAGAGTTGGAAGAGACCACAAGGGCCATCAAGTGCAACCCCCTTGCCATGCAGGAAATCACAATCAAAACACTACCAACAGATGGCTATCCAGTCTCTGTTTGAAAACCTCCAAAGAAGAAGACTCCACCAATCTGAGGAAGTGTGTTCCACTGTCAAACAGCTCTTACAGTCAGGAGTTCCTCCTAATGTTTAAGTGGAATCTCTTTTCCTGTAGCTTGCATCTATTGTTCTGAGTCCTATTCTCTGGAACAGCAGAAAACAAGCTTGCTCTGTCCTCAATATGTCATCCTTTCAAATATTTAAACAAGGTTATCATATCGCCTCTTAACCTTTTTTTCTTCAAGCTAAACATATCCATATCTCTCCTCATAGAGCATGGTTTCCAGACCTTTCACCAGACCAAACACCATCCCGCATGTTTATCATAGGACATTTCCTGTTTAACTCTCATTTAACTCTTGTTTAAATCCTGTTTCCCCCTATTGTGATAAAGCAGTTAGAAGACACCAGATCCTGCTTGATCTTGGAAGCTAAGCAGTTCATAGCGAACATACTGTAAATAATAAATAATATTTAGATGTTAAAATGACACTATAGGAACAAATATTCATAGCAGACTTACCTACAATTCTAATATAGTGCTTAGTATATATAAATGTATTACATAGAATCATTTACAGATGCATTAGATGTCACATGCCTGCATGAGACAAGAACAGATGGATATTTGTATGGGTACTTAGTGGACTAACTGATGAGTGTGAGTGATAGACTTATGGATGTTAGCAGTGGAGAGGAAGAACTTTGCCACCATTTCTGTTATACTTTTCATAAAGCCAGGTTCTTAAATGACAGGTAGCATTATATGTCAGGGATATTTACACCAGTGAAGAGATGCAGGAAGTCAATACTGGAAGCCAGGTGGAGAGAATCTGGATAAAAATTAAAGGAGAGGGAAATAACAGGGATGTTACTGTGGGAGTCTACTACAGACCCCCGACTCAGGCAGAGGAATTGGATGATGCCTTTCTAGAACAGATAATCACATACTCAGAAAAGAGAGATGTAGTAGTGAAGGGTGACTTCAATTATCCTGATATTTGCTGGAAGTCAAACTCAGCCAAATCCTCAAAGTCTAGCAAATTCCTCACTTGCCTGGAAGACAATTTCATTGTCCAAAAGGTGGAAGAGGCAACAAGGGGATCAGCCATTTTAGATCTGATCTTAACCAAGAGGGAAGACCTAGTTGATGGGGTGCAAGTGGTTGGATCCTTAGGTGGAAGTGACCATGTTCTCCTGGAGTTTGTAATACAGTGGAAGGGAGAAGCTAGGCATAGTCAGACACGCACTCTAGACTTTAGGAGAGCTGATTTCAATAAACTTAGAGAAATACTGGGAGTGATCCCATGGTCAGGAATACTAAAAGAAAAGGGAGTTCAAGACGGATGGGAGTTTCTCAAAAGGGAGATATTGAAGGCACAATTTCAAACAGTTCCAATGAGGAAGAAAAATGGAAGATGTCTCAAGAAGCCAGGATGGATGACTAAGGAACTTTCAACTGAGCTAAGTTTTAAACGGAACATGTATAAGAAATAGAAAAATGGAGAAATCATGAAAGAGGAATTCAAACAAATAGCCAGCACGTGTAGGGGTAAAGTCAGAAAAGCTAAAGCGCAGAATGAACTCAGGCTTGCTAGAGAGGTTAAGTACAATAAAAAGGGCTTTTTTGGATATGTCCCCAGCAAAAGGAAGAAGGAGGAAACAGTGGGGCCACTGCGTGCAGAAGATGGCAAAATACTAACAGGGGACAGAGAAAAGGCAGAATTACTCAACACCTTCTTTGCTTCAGTCTTCTCAGAAAAGGCAAAGGGTGCTCAACCTAAGGATAATGGAACAGGAGACAGAATAGAGGAAATTCAGCACAGAATAAGTAAAGAGGTAGTACAGGAATACCTGGTTAACCTAAATGAATATAAATCTCCAGGACCAGATGAACTACATCCTAGAGTATTAAAAGAACTAGCAAATGTAATATCAGAGCCATTGGCAATAATCTTTGAGAACTCCTGGAGAACAGGAGAAGTCCCAGCAGACTGGAGGAGGGCAAACGTCGTCCCCATCTTCAAAAAGGGAAAAAAAGAGGATCCCAACAATTATCGTCCAGTTAGTCTGACATCAATTCCAGGAAAGATTCTAGAGCAGATCATTAAGCAGAGAGTCTGTGAACATTTAGAAGCCAATGCCATAATCACAAAAAGCCAACATGGGTTTCAGAAAAAGAAGTCATGCCAAACGAACCTGATCTCTTTTTTTGATAAAATTACCAGCTTGGTAGATGAAGGGAATGCTGTGGATATAGTATACCTCGATTTCAGTAAGGCCTTTGATAAGGTTCCCCATGACATTCTTGCAAACAAGCTTGCAAAATGCGGGATAGACAAGTTAACTGTTACATGGATTTGTAATTGGTTGACTGGCCGAACTCAAAGGGTGCTCAACAATGGCTCCTTTTCATCCTGGAGAGAAGTGACCAGTGGGGTCCCACAGGGTTCTGTCCTGGGCCCAGTGCTATTCAACATCTTTATTAACGATTTGGATGACAGAATTGGGGGCATACTTATCAAATTTGCAGATGACACTAAACTGGGAGGAGTAGCTAATACCCCAGAGGACAGGATCAAAATTCAAAATGACCTGAATAGACTAGAAAGCTGGGCCAGTGCTAACAAAATGAAATTCAATGTGGAGAAATGTAAGGTTCTGCACTTAGGGCGGAAAAATGAAATGCACAGATATAGGATGGGGGACACCTGGCTGAATGAGACCACATGTGAAAGGGATCTAGGAGTCCAAGTAGACCATAAGCTGAACATGAGTCAACAGTGTGATGCGGCAGCTAAAAAAGCCAATGCAATTTTAGGCTGCATCAATAGAAGTATAGTTTCTAGATCAAGGGAAGTTATAGTGCCACTCTATTCTGCTTTGGTCAGGCCCCACCTGGAATACTGTGTCCAGTTCTGGGCACCACATTTCAAAAAAGATGTGGAGAAACTGGAGCATGTCCAAAGGAGGGCAACTAAGATGGTGAAGGGTCTGGAAACCTTGCCCTATGAAGAACGCCTTAGGGAGCTGGGGATGTTTAGCCTGGAGAAGAGAAGGTTAAGAGGTGATATGATAGCCCTGTTTAAATATTTGAAGGGATGTCATATTGAGGAGGGAGCAAGCTTGTTTTCTGCTGCTGCAGAGACTAGAACACGGAACAATGGATGTAAACTGCAGGAAAAGAGATTCCACCTCAACATTAGGAGGAACTTCCTGACAGTAAGGGCTGTTCGACAGTGGAACACACTCCCTCGGAGTGTAGTGGAGTCTCCTTCCTTAGGGGTCTTTAAGCAGAGGCTGGATGGCCATCTGTCAGGGATGCTTTGACTTGGAGTTCCTGCATGGCAGGGGGTTGGACTGGATGGCCCTTGTGGTCTCTTCCAACTCTATGATTCTATGATTCTATGATTCTAGGTACACCAACTACCAATTCAATGGTCTACCAGGTAACCTAAGCAAGAGGGGTGAGATTATTATTATTTTTTTAAATTGGTTCCAGCCTCCTGGGATGCACCTGGGGCGAGGGATGGAGGCCAGGATTATTGCACACTAAATTGCAGCTGAATTGCCGGCCTCCATGAGCCTGGGTCCAAGCCATGCTTTGCCAGCATTTTTTAGAAGTTGGTGGCAATTTAGTGTGCGATAATCCCCGCCTGCAACCCATGTCCCAGCTGCAAAGTGGGAGGCTGGAGCTGATTTAAAATGCCAAGTGATAAGCGCCTTAGTCTCTCATCTTTATAAAAAATACAGGAAAATAAAACAAGGTTTAGAGACTCAACAGAACCTTCTCCATAAGGGCAGAACAATGAATTCTACCCAGATTCTCCCCAGCTGGTGATGAGATTGAGGAGTGGTTGACCATTGCTTTCTTCTGCATAGGTGTTGTTGTTGTTCAGGTCATTTCTAATATATTGTGACCCTAAGGCATGCTTATCACGTTGTTTTCTGAGTCTGAGCAGGATTTCTTCAGAGAGGTTTGCCTTTGACTTTCTCTGAGACAAGAGAAGCATTCCCAGGATTGTGCCGTCTGCCCCAGGATGCCTCCTTTTAACTATGTATTAAGAAGCCAAGCCTCCCTCCAGTCCATCTGCCTTGGTCCAGGATCCAGAGGGAGAGAAGAACCACTGGACCTCATGCCCCTTCCCACCACCTTTCCCTTCTCCTTTTGTGTTGTCTCTTTTAGACTGTAAGCCTGAGGGCAGGGAGCTGTCTAAATATAAGATTCTATGTACAGCACTGTGTAAATTTACAGTGCTATATAAATAAAGATTAATAATAATAATAATAATAATAATAGTGTCATTTGCCCCAAGTTCAGCTGATAGGTTTCCATGGCTGAGTCGGGATTCAAACCCTGGTCTGCCAAAGTCCTAGGCTGAAATAATGCTGGTTGCCATCACTTTATCTGCCATGCTATGGAGTTCTGGGATTTGCAGTTTTGTGAGATATTTAGCCTTTTCGATCAGAGAGCTGTGTTGCCACAATGAACTGCAAGTTCCAGGACTCCATAGGTTAGAGCCATGGCAGTTAAAGCGATGTGAACTGCATTTTACATCTATACTGGGACGGGAAATTTAGCTGGATTATCCACTTTCATCATCTGATAATGGAGCCGGAAGTAACTTGGGAGCAGCTATTGAAGTTGTGCGGGGTCAGGGAAGATATGGCGGTAACAGAGTGAACACATGTTACAAAAGAAGAAGGGATCGATGTTTGATATCTATCCCTTCTTCTGTTCACTCTGTTTCCCAGGATAATGTGGGGAGTGCACTAATCATTCCACTATCCCTTAATCTGCTCCTCTGCAATGTCAGGTCGGCCAAGGGGAAAACCCACATCATCCACGACCTCCTCGTGGATGAACAGGCCGACCTGGCATGCTTTACTGAGACCTGGCTGGGAGATGCCAGCTCTGTAACTTGGGCGCAAGCTCTCCCAGCCGGTTACACGGTCAGTGAGCAGATAAGGGAAAGTGGGCGACGGGGCGGTGTGGCTTTAGTCCATAAAACCAACCTGACCTTGATCAGAAAGCCTGTCCGGAAAACAACCCACATCGAGTGTGTGTACCTTAGCCTGAAGACCAGGGATAGCTTGGGGATTCTGTTGGTATACCGGCCACCCCGTTGCCTAACGGACTCCCTAACCGAGCTGACTCAGCTGGTCTCTGAGTTGTTGTTGGACTCACCCAGACTTTTGGTCTTGGGCAACTTCAACATCCCTCTAGAGACCAGCCCATCCAATCTATCTGGAGCGGCTCGGGAGTTCATGGAATCCATGACAAGCATGAACCTATCCCAATTGGTTGACGGGCCTACTCATTGTGCGGGTCATACACTCGATGGGATTTTTAGTACGGAACAGGAGTATCCGTGGGCGGAGGTAACCAAAACCTCCGCATTGTCATGGATGGACCACTTTCTGATCAAGATGGAACTTAAGGCCACTTTCCGCCCCCCTGGGGGTGGCGGACCCATTAGAATGGTCCGCCCTCGAAGGCTGATGGAACCAACAGGCTTCCAGAATGCCTTAGAGGGTTTAATGGTTGGTAGCACCGGCGACTCTACCGAGACCTTGGTGAATACTTGGAACACCGTCCTTCCCAAGGCCCTCGATACTATCGCTCCTGAGCGTCCTCTCCAACCCGCTCCCAACCGTAAGCCCTCGTTCTCCCAGGAACTCCGGGAGATGAAGCGGGTTGGACGACGACTAGAGCGCAAATGGTGGAAGACTCTGCTCTTGTCCGACAGAACTCGCCATAGGCAGCATCTTCGCGCCTATCGGGAGGCTTTGCGTGCAGCGCGGAGATCCTTCTACTCTGCACGCATTGCGTCTGCAGAGTCCCGTCCAGCGGAGCTGTTTAAGGTGGTTGGGGAGCTGACGCAGGTTCCCCCTGCGCCAAATCCCCTACTTAACCCTACAGTGGTCTGCTGTGACGCATTTAACATCTACTTTGCAGACAAAATCTCTCGGATAAGGGCCGACTTAGACGCCAATGTTTTAGCAGTATCTGTAAATGAGGCACCTAGCAACTCCGTTACTGTTACGTTATTGGATGAGTTTCAATCTGTAAGTACTGATGACGTGGACAAGTTCCTTGGAAGCGTGAGGAAAACAACCTGCCCTCTCGATCCATGTCCATCATGGCTGGTTGTCCAGGGAGGGGACGCATTGAAGACATTCCTTAGGGATGTAATCAATGCGTCCCTCAGGGAAGGCACTGTTCCTTCTTGTCTGAAGGAGGCGGCCGTAAAGCCCCTCCTGAAGAAACCTTCCCTTGATCCCCTGGACCGAAACAACTATAGACCAGTTTCCTTGCTGCCATTTTTAAGCAAGGTGATCGAGAGAGCAGTCGCCTCCCAACTCCAAGCTGTCTTGGATGAAACCGATTATCTCGATCCATTTCAAACCGGCTTCCGGGCAGGATATGGAGTTGAGACTGCCATGGTTGCTCTGACAGATGACCTCCGCTTGAGCATTGATGGGGTAGTGTGACCCTGCTGGTGCTCTTGGATCTCTCAGCGGCCTTTGACACCATAGATCATGCCATCCTTTTGGACCGGCTGAGAGGGATGGGGATCGGAGGCACCACCTTACAGTGGTTCCGTTCCTTTCTCTCTGGCAGGACCCAAAGGGTGAGGCTCGGGGACAGCTGCTCCTCCAAAATTGAGCTAAGCTGCGGCGTCCCGCAAGGAGCCATTCTGTCCCCGATGCTATTTAATATTTACATGAAGCCGCTGGGTGAGATCATTCGGAGGCATGGAGCTCAGTGTCATCAGTACGCTGATGACACTCAGATATATTTCTCCATGACCAGATCATCTGCTCAGACCTCAGATGGCGTCTCCTCTCTCAATGACTGCCTGGCAGCGGTAATGGATTGGATGAGGGAAAACAGATTGAGACTGAATCCAGACAAAACGGAGGTACTGACAGTCACCGGCCTGAAACCAGGTCTGGGAATACAACTCCCGGTCCTAGATGGAATCACACTATCCTCGAAGGACCCTGTTCGCAGTCTGGGGGTACTCCTAGACTCGTCACTTCACATGACTAGTCAGGTGAATGCGACGGTCAGGAGTGCCTGTTATCAGCTTCGGCTGATACGCCAGCTGCGCCCTTTCCTGGAGATGAGGGACTTGGAAACTGTGGTACACGCTTTGGTCACCTCACGACTAGACTACTGCAACGCGCTCTACATGGGGCTGCCCTTGTACCTAACCCGGAAACTTCAATTGGTTCAAAACATGGCAGCCAGATTAGTTACTGGGACATCTAGGAGACAACATATAACTCCAGTGCTTAAATCTCTCCACTGGCTGCCAATTAGTTTCCGGGCACAGTACAAGGTGCTGGTTTTAACCTTTAAAGCCCTACATGGCTCGGGCCCATCTTATCTCAGGGACCGCCTCTCCCCGTACGATCCTCCCCGCACACTTCGATCCTCTGGGAGGAACCTACTACAGCCTATCAAGACCAGGCTGGCACAGACCTCCCAGAGGGCCTTTTCTGCGACCGCTCCCAAGCTCTGGAATGGTCTGCCGGATGAGATGCGTCTCATGACATCTTTAGATTGCTTCAAAAAAGCCCTAAAGACGCATCTCTTCCGGCAGGCCTTCCCCTGAAATTCCCTATCCTCAGCTTCGGTTCCAGACTTTGATTTCCTGCCTACTCCCATGTTTCTGATCCCCACTTATGACGTGGCCGCATAAGGAAGGGTTAGGATGTTGTTATATGTTTTTAAATAATTACTGTTTTAATCACTGCCGGTTTAATCTATTTTTAAGGGGTGGGAGGTTTGGAAACGGGTCATGGGATTGTTTTAATCTATTTTTTTTTACTTGTACCCCGCTCCGAGTGTATGTACAGAGGAGCGGGCTATAAATAAACTATTATTATTATTATATTATTATTCCATTTGCAATGCAGATTCACTCCCAGTCTAACACTCCTACTACACCACCCTGGCTTTCCTCTGAGAAGTGCTAACTTCTTTATAGTTAAATATGGGGGCTTTTTAGATTGGCAGGAAAATGTGACATGAAGTTGCCTTTTCCTTAATGCTCAGTGTAGCGAAAAGACCCCAGAAGCGGCGAACCCTGGAGACAGAGATAGCCAATCAACGAGCACCAGGTGACCAGCCAATTAGAAGTTGGCTGGGCGGGGTTCACCGCTTCTGGGGTCTTTTCATTACACTGAGCATTAAGGAAAAGGCAACTTCATGTCACATTTTCCTGCCAATCAAAAAAGCCCCATGGTGTCATTGTTGCTGTTTTTGGGAGATCCTCCGCAGCTGTTTGGCAAATTAGAAAAGGGATGTGGTGGCTTAGTGGTTAAGATGCCAATTCTGACGATCAGAAGGTTGACAGTTCAAAGCCTGAGTGCTGCATGATGGGGTGAGCTCCTGTCACTTAGTCCCAGCTTCTGTCAACCTAGCAGTTCAAAAGCATGCAAATACAAGTAGATAAATAGGTACCACTTCTCAATGGGAAGGTAACAGCGTTCTGTATAGTAATGCTGGCCACATGACCACTGGAATAGTCATCTGACAACGTTGGCTCTTCAACCTAGTAAGGGAGATGAGCATGGCCCATACGGTGGGTTACCACTAGACATTCATGTCAAGGGATTACCTTCACTTTTTACCTCAGCAAAAGCCTGTCTGACCTGGGAGACCCAAGCAGTAGCAATGCTATGGTCAGCATAGCCTCAAGCCTCTCTGGAGCATGCAGTCTCACCAGCACAGAAAATGGTCCCAATGTAAGTTTTGCATCTGTTGTATTCTTCCTAAAATGATGGGCAAAGGTGAGGTTGTGTCACTTTGAGTTCCCATTTGGGCTTTAAATTGCAAATTAGGTATTTAGGAGGACTCTGAGTGTGAGTGTTGCTGTGTGGGGGAAGGCATCATAGTGCATTTTTGTGAATTTTTGTGGGAGGTGGGTGACTGATATTATTTCATGCAAAAGTTTCCCAAAAATCATACCACAAATTTTAGGGCTTTGGGTGCTGCAGGTGTGGGATCTGGAGGCCTCACTTTCTACACCCCTGATTTCAGAAGACCACCAGAAATATGATATGGCTGTCATAGATGTAAAGAATGTAGGAGCTGCGGGACCTTAAACTGTTAAGGAGAGGAAATTTGAGCCCTTTTAAGGAGAGGAAATTTGAAGCTTTCCTTGCCAGACTGAGAGAAGCTTTCCTGCCCAAGTTCTCTCTTCCGTGCAAAAGCAGAAAAATGCTGGGGGAACCTTCTGCTGATCCTTGTAGTCACCCAAGGGTGAGTGGAGAAAGAACATTTTGAAATGACAGAAAAACACCAGCCAACACATGCATGAGAGAGAGTTTATTAATTTTTTGCTGGGCACCAGAGCTAAAGAGAAGTAGATTCCCTGATGGTGCTTTTAGTAGAAGATGGAAAGGAAGTTCAGTTGTGGCTTGGAAGAGGTAACAGCATCCAAGATCAGATCAAGCGTTCAACATTCAATCAGGCATAACTGGAAGCCACCATCTTCTCTAGAGCTCGTATTTGCAGATGTAGGCATTAAGGGTGTGACAAGGTATATCGTTCCATTCTCTAAAATCTAAAGTACAAACATATGGAAATATATGGAGATCATACAGAATATTCTGAAAAGAAAATTTGACTTGATGTACATCCACATGTGGAGAATATGGTAGGGGGCTAAGTCAGATGAGCACAATTTACTTCTGCCATTGATTGTCATCCTATCATCCTTAAATAGGAATACCAGTATTTTATACTGGCCATTTAGCTGTGTATACATAACTGAACAATGTCGTTTGGTAACAGAAACCAGAATTGTTTTTAAAGTTCATGGACTCAACAATACCTTGACTCCCTGAATTGACAAGAACATGATATGTCTGAATTAAGGCCAATTTTGAGTTTTTAGATAGTATAAATAATAATCCACACCAGCAACTATGTCATGAAGGCATATGTGTTGTAAGCCACCAAGAAAGTGTTTACTCACGTTTTCCTTCAAGCAACTCCACACAGTATTCATTATTGTCATAGTTGTCTGGCTGTGAGCTGCTCCAGGCATTATACGTGTAGATTGATTCATCAGACCACCTCCATTTGCCAGTCTGTGGAAATGGGAGAAATCGATTTTGTGATTAGTACAGATGTAGATTCTTTCTTCAGATCCAAAGGTTTGTACAGACCTGTCCATCTGTCAAATGTATAAATGAATTGGAACTCACTGACACAGCCATTTTCACACTTTTCCTTATTTTGAAATCCAGTTTGTCACACCAAAAGTGCATGTCTTAAATATTTCTTGTAAAGTTTTAAAATGGTTTTATGAGCGAATTGCCTTAGGTCTCTCTGTGGGAGAAAGGCAGCATAGATACGAAATAAATTGATAAAATGAACATGAAATACAGAAATGTGTGTATTAATGGAAAACACATGCAGAATAGTGCCTAAATACTACATCTTGGAAGCTAAATAGGGTCAGATGCAGTTAATATTTGGATGGGAGACCACCAAGGAATGCCAGGTACTGCAGACCATATTTCATCTCTGAATATTTCTTGGCCAAGAAAAAACTTTATGAAATCCCATGGGGCTTCCTTAAATTGATAGGCAATGTGAAAGTATGTACCCACGCACATGAGCTCAGAAGAGAAGGGTGTGTTGAAGGCATTTCCCCCATATTTGGGGGTTTCCTGTTTCCCTCCAGGAGTCAATTGTTTTGCAGATTTCCCCCCCCCCCCCATTTTTTGGTTTAAAATGACTTCTAGAGGCTGTTGGCTGGCAGGTGGTGGTGGGAATACCATGTCTTGGATACTTAGACTGATGTAGTCCAAGGAAAATGGGAAGAACAAATTACTCAAAAAGGCTTAAAATATGGAGAATATGTCTTGATGCACCCAAAAGACTTTGGTAGCATTTGTGGGCCCAATTTGATTTTTCTATTTGTGTGTGTGTGTGCATGTGTTGTAATATGGTGGTTGTAGCCCCCCAAGATCTCCTGGGGCACTAATGTAATCTTTCAACATTTGAACATAGAGGTTCCTGCCTGCCACTATTCTGCTTTTATTCTTGTCCTTTTTTGTGTGCTTAAGTATACTTGTTTTTTTTTCTCCCCCTTTTAGTGTATAATCTTTGTTCTAAATTACTTTAATCTTTGATTTCTTTTGTTCTTTCTTTGTTTATTTTCATTTTTTACAATAAAAGAACAAAACAAATAAAAAGGTGTATATTAAGAAACATTGCATTCCAAGCTTGTACTGGGGGAATCCTTGCAAAATATACAGTACATCCCTTTAAAAATATATAAAGGAGTATGTTAGGAAAATGGGCAGAGAACTGCAGAGAATTTATCGTCATTACTCCTTTTTAGATGAATTCTACAATATTAGGAATCAATGGAAGCATAGCCTGAAATGAACTTGCAACTGAGGATACAGTATTTGGCAAAGCCAATATTCTTAGGCCCATTTTAGTTTGGCAAAAAGAGGTGTGATAATGGCTGCATGAAAGCCCAGCCTTTAGATCATAAAAAGGGAAAGTGTGCCATGAAAACGCTATTTTGGCGTTTTAACGGAGTAGAAGCGCCTTTAAAAAGGAGCTGGATTTCCCCACTCCTTTTTCAAAAAGGGCACAACATCACTACTGCATCTAACGGCTAAGGTGTAGTTGCGTGGTTAAATGGGGCTCTGTCTCTTTAAAGCGCCTATTTAAAGGCAGTGATACAGGTGCGGATCATAATGGATCATGGGTTGGGAGCATGCGTGGTGTGGACTTCACTTCTAATTAAAACGCTCAATGCCCTGCAGGTGTAAAAGCTGGGGTTTAATCGCGAAGTTTTTTAAAGCTCCCAAAGCCTAGCTCCAGCCCTAATCCGAATCCTAGACATGCGCAGTAGGGACTCTGGGATGCCGTTACTGTTATTCTACTGTGGATAACATGTCAATTTATTCACAAAATAAAGGGGTTCATTCATGATGCATCAGTGCAACGGCACAGTTTAAAAAGGCAGAGGATCCGCAATGATAAAATGCTGAACCGGCAAGGAATTTTTTTTTTTTTAAAGGTTCAGCGCAGCTAAAAGCCGCATTCATTGCTGCCCATGTAGATGCTCCTCCTGTGTCTGTAGCATTCTGACAGCTTTCCATGTAGTTGCTGAGCCACAGAAAGGACTTCAGATAAGTCGTTCCCAAACCCCTCCGTCTAGCTGCCCTGTACCTTTTAAATGCACACCTGGGGCTTGCAGTGTAGCTGCTGAGCATTAAGGTAAAGGCAACTTCATGTCACACAATCCTGCCAATTTGTCTACCCTTAGGGAGATAGCAAAGGAAATGGCCAGAGAGGAAAAGAGATGGTTGGGATAAGAAAGCACAACGTTCATCTAGGAACCTGACTACCAATGTGGAGATGGGACTGGCTGGGACAGTGGTGTTCAATAAGAGAATAAATTGAGGAAATGAGCATGCAGGATTTAATGGGGAGTATTTCAAAGATGTGCCTGGAATGGAATCACCAATGTCTCCCTGGTCAGTGTTGATGAGAATTTCTAGCAAAACAGAGAAAAGAGAGGCTTACCTGATGAGAATCATGAAGACCGATCCAGACATCGCTTTTTTCCCTTTGGTAAGCGGAGATGTGTTGGGCGATGAGAGCTGACTCTGCCTTGCTGAGAACAGAGGCAAGATGGGCCCCACGGCCATAGCTCTGGCATTCAATCTGAGGACAGAGAAAGGACGGGGAATGAGTTTTATTGACATGGTCACCTTCCCACAAGAGGATAAGATCAGAGTCGGTGTTCCTTCAGTACAACACTGTCAATGCTTCTCTAGGCCTTTTGCTGTCAGAATTTTGTTTGGGAGACACTGCTTTAAGTGATTCCAATCAACTTCATAGCAGAAATGGCTGGGAAACTGGCATGGCAGTGACTACCAGGAAAGGAGCGTGTATAGCAAACAAATGTTTTAGACATATTTTTCAAGGGTTAGGGAACCTGAAAAAGAAGAATTCCAGAATAAGAAGAATCTACGCTGTTGAGGACTTATTCTACACTAAATGCACATGTGGTTGTTTTGTGAAGAAAACAGGACTTCTTACAGAGGAAATATATTTTAATGCCAAATACAGTATCCCATTTCTATTCAGGAATATTATCTTCTGTGCAGATAATGCTGTTTTCTGAGCAACACAACCATGTGTGAATTTTGCACAAAATCAGTTCTGAATTGCAAATTGGCACATAGGATTACCTCACAGTGGGAAGGGAATTGCTACAATTACACATTGTTTCCTACAAGGAAGCTTCGTAAAGAATGACGTCCCTACACAGGCTAGACACAAACATAAACTCAGAGTGCAGAAGGCAGGGAAAAGTCAGATTTGGATGGCTGTTGACATGATGCAGGAAATATCATATGTATTGAATTGTGTTTGATGGGAGGACTTCTCAGTAGGCAGATGCCTTGCTGCCTTCAAACCTCCAGCAGATGGCATTATTTTATAAATATCAAGTCAAAAATCCTAATGACATCAATACTGTTTACTCCCAATAATGTAGGTCCTGTTTCTACAGCTTAAATAGAAACTGTAGCAGTGGGAGAGATTTATTTTCTTCATGTCAACCTCAGCAGTGAGCAGTTTAGCAACAGTGGGAAATACGACATTAGCCCAGATCAAGATTGTGACTTTCAGGAATTGTATTGCATTGTATTGTACAATCTTCATACAGGGGGCTCTTGGTATCATCTAGGGTTTGGTTCCAGGACTTGTTGTGGATACAAAAATCCGTGGACAGTGACATAGTAGAATGGTGTCCCTTATATCAAATAGCAAAATCAAGGCTTGCTTTTCAGAATGTAGTTATTTTAAGAAATATTTTCAAGCCAGGGGTGTTTGACTCTGTGGATCAAGAATTAGTGGATATGGCGGGCAGACTATACCCCACTTCCCCCTAAAGCCTTGGGATTCAAGATAGTTTACAGGGTAAAAAGAAGTGGAAGTGAAAACACAAGTAGCTAAAAAGGTTTAAAAAAGAGCTACATTTGAAAACATCATTACACTGTTTATGGAATTAAATAATTGGAAATATGTGTTTAAAATGGCTGCTCTGCAATTCACACCAGCTACTACCCATACAAGTAAAGTTGGGTGGTGATGGAAGCAGTAGATTCGGGACCTCTGGGGGGGGGGTGCGAGGGGGGGCAGGCTTTCCAGTTCTGAATAGGAACCATGCAGCCCTCCATATACTTTTGCACTACACATTCCAGCACTTTCCTTGTTGGCTATTCTCTGTGGATAATGCAACCCAGCAATGCAGTGCACCCTTCCCTTACGTGGGGGAATCCATTGCAGAGGACCCCCCCCCGCCTGCGTAAGGGAAATAATGTGTATGCTCAAGCCTCATAGAAAACAATGGGTCTTGTGCACATGGTGTGGCATGGCGCACACGCCATGGGCACACACGCCATAGCTTCTTTCGGCATGTGGCTTTCAGCATAAGCTGAAAGCTGTGTATGGCTCTGTATGGTTCTCACACCTGGGCCATAGCCTAATATTCTTTAAAGATGTTAGATCTGCATACCAAATTTAGCATATATCTATGAAGTTCAATGTCCCATTCCTACACGAGCACAACTTCTGCTTAAACCTGTGTTCCTTCTGAATACTTTGTGTTTTGTTCCCTTCTCTGGAGACCATGGAGTGAAGATATACAAGTTAGAACTTAGCTGGTGGGAAATGCTTCTTACCTCAGCTTGTGACCATGTCATCTTGGTGTCAAAATAAGCATAGCAATTCCCCTGATTTCGCAGCCAGCCTCTGGCACAGGAGGCAGCCTCAGCTGCCAAGAGAAAGAAAGATAAATGAGTGACTGGTCATGGATGAAGATATTATCAATATTCTCTCTTAAGTAGAAAAACCTCTGAACTAGTTTGGGTGGACATTCTCTGGTCCTTCTGGAATTGTTCAGTCTTCCAGCCTTCATGAAATGTGAAAGGGGAATGTGGATTTCCCCCACCAGCCCCAGTCAGTTTCCTTCTTCCAATCCAATAATAGGTGGCACCATATTCGTCACTTTGGAAAGGCTAAGTGCACTTAGGCTCTTATGAGATCTGTCATATTACCAGCTTGGACAGCTTTAAAAGTCTGTCAAGATGGATCTCTTCTGGCAGGCCTTTCCTGACTAGCAAATCTGACCACCCATTGAATCGATCATCATATTGAATACCTTGTAACCTCATTTGCCCATCTCTGATTATTTTAATGGATTTTAAAAATGTTTAAATGTGTTTAATTGATGTTTTAGTGGAGCGAACAATTGGGATTTTTCTTCTATTGTGTGGATTTTTATTGTAAGCCGTCTCACTCCTCATGAAGCGCCAGGGTATTATTATCATTATTATTAATTATTATTTATCATGAATTAAAATAAGCAAGAATTTTACTGCAGTGGATGGACACTGTTAGCACTCTCATCCTGTGCTTACCCCTAAAACAGGGATAACAAATATATTATGTGTGCCTTGAGGAGCTTTCTGTGAATGGTCAGGAGACTTTGGAGGTACAAAAGCAGCATCTAGGGGTTGGTCCAGTTGTTTAGCGAAAATCTGATAACAGTGTTTGAATTACGTAACATACAGTACCCTTTGAAACATCAAATTGGTTAACTAAAGGTATCTGAAGATGTATAACAGTTGTCTTCAGCTACCTTTAGTTAAAACCCCATTAACTACAAACATAATCTTGATATATCTTTAGGAGACTTACCTCCTGGAAAAGGACTGGAGAGCAGAAGGCCAAAAAGGCATAGGCTGGCATGGATGAGGAGTCCCATCTTCTGGATGACCTGGGCAGGGGGAAGAAAATATCCAAGAGATCCAAGAGGTATGTTCAGTGAATAGCAGATGCCAGTGCAATGACAAATAAGTAAATCAGTTCTTGAGCACCATGTCTTTCCTTGATGCTATTAGAAGGAAAACTGCATTTTGAGTTTTGGATAGAATTTTACAGGAATATGCTCAGTAGAATATCATGATAGTGTTTTATGCCTATCTATGGAAGTAGGTGGACACCCCCCTCACCAATGTAGAACATCTTCATTGAGTTCAAGGTCCATGAAGTGGAGATGCTCATGTCATGGAGCTGAATATGTGGCTATACAATGTGTTGTGCATTAGGCTGTACAATGTTGACATTCAACACAAGAGTTGAACAGCACAATCATTGCATAGTTCTGCATACAGACATTTGTATGCTATACAACCTCAGTTAGATCTTGGCTGTTTTGTTTGGTTGTCGTGTCACAAAGAGGGTCAAAAGTTGGACCTTGATGAGTCATGATTTCACCCATTACATTAGTGTGTTTGCTCCCATGTGTGTATTGGAGAATGGATGCTACACTGTGGCACATTTATTTACAGGATACAGAAGATGTATCTTCTTGTGTGATGAAGCCATCAGAATCTTGAATCTTTTCCTTCATTCCTGTTATTTTGGCACTGATGACACCAGACATACATTAACTAGGATTGACTCTCCTTTGCTAAACCTATCCTGAAATATCAGTATCTCTGTCAATTCCATACTCTTTTTCTACTCTGTTTTTGGGGATGTTATTCATCTCCTTACATACTAACAGGATCAGAAACATTATTCCCCTTCCTTTAAGACTTCCAGCTCACTTTCCCAGATATCCTTGTTGTTGATCGTGACTCAATACTTTGTCTCAAAGCCATAGTAAACCTTCCATACTTCATGCTCTAGTTTGAAAGAACCCTTTCACTCAGGACCTGCAGGGGATCTCTTTGGTCACTCACCTTGTGATGGTCTTCTCCTGGTGACTATGTTGTCTGGTGTGGAAGATGTGGTAGACAGCTGAATTGGGAGCTTCTCTGGCAATGCTTTTTGACTTTTTAGCTTATATAGTCATTGGGCAGAGTGATGATCCAACATAAAGATCAACAAAATACTTCCAAGGAATCAGGAAATCCTGGTCCAGTTTTGCATAAATGTGGACCAGGCAGATGGAAGGCAGGCCACTTAATCATCTGCCATCAGTTCTATAGAAGGACAATAGGGAAATATGTTCCAAAGCAAACAACTCTTTAAACTTATGTCTTTAAGTAATGGTGAGTGCAGCAGATATTTTTCTATTATCTGGGTGATTCAGAGAAGAAAAAGCAAATATGAAACATAGATAACTTATAGAATAGAAATACAATAAGATCAACACACCTCTGAAGATTTTCACATGCCATTCCCTGCCTTCCATGCTGGCCAAGTCTTGGCAACCAGCAAGTGGAAACAGAGGCTGAAACAGAGAAGGCAACCCTCTGGGCCAAATCCTCAGCTTGAAATCCTGACTGCAGAACCTCAAAACTCTCAGAGTGTGTTCAGAACTGCCTTATGAAAGAGAATGGTGACACCCCTCTGATTTCTTCCTCATTTTTCTGTCGGTTCTGTCCAAGGGAGTTTGTACATGTTGGTGAACTGGAGCAGTCAAGTGTGGCTATTGCTCATTGCACCTTTTTGGCCAATGTGGAACAGACTGTTGGACGAAGTGGACGATTGGATGGATCAGGCCTCTTCTCGGCTGAAATTCTGTTGGAGACGTACACCTCTATAAGTGCCCTCGCACCTGCAATTGCATTCTTTGGCCAATGTGCAATGGATGTATTCACTTCATGGCAGGTTAAGTGGAGTTCCACAAGTGTAACTATCACATATGCCTAAATTCTATTATTATTCCCAATTAGAGTAGATCTATTGGTTCAATTGGGTTTACTTCAGTATAAAAATTGTTTTAATTCAAATTCACTGGTTTCAAATTCAATGTCAATTTGATTCAAATTGTTTGTATTCACTCAAGCATAATGACTCACCAACTAAGCAGGTGAGTTGGGGAGTCTGCATCCCTGATAAATTTGGGCCATCCAAGGTCACTCAACTTTATTGTAAGTCCTTGTTTGGAGAAACTTGTGTCTAGCTATCCCTAATAAATCTTTGGGATCTTTAAGCTTTGCAGTAGGGGATGTTGTAGTTTCCAGGGCATGTATGTCCATCAAACAGCACCCCAGCACACTCCTGAGGCTCTGGGAGACTCTGGAAAACTGCCTTTCCACCCTTGTGGAATCCTTTGGGCCAAAACCCTCAGCTTGGAATCCTGACTGCAGAACATCAAAACTCTCAGAGTGTGTTCAGAACTGTCTTATGAAAGGGAATAGTGAGGGACACCCCTCTGTTTTTCATTTAGTTAAATAAGGTCTTACTTTCTAGGTAATTAGGGGATAACAGAATGGTTCTGACTCAAATTGAGGCAAAATGGAAAGGAATGGAACTTGGTAGAAGCAAGAATTCTTTTGAAAACAAAAATGGATATGCCATATGAACTGAAAGAGCCTATTGAAAGAAAGAGCTGTTCTACTTAAGGGGGACACAAACTCTATTATTGGGTAGGTGAACTGGTAAACCTTCCTCATTCTTTCCCTGCTTGAAGGGGAGCATCAGTGAGAAGGATCCACTTACTTCACAGGCAGTACATTTATCTAGGGCTTCTAATCCTGAAGAAACTCCTAAATATCCTGAAGACACCAGATCCTGTCTGATCTTGGATGGTAAGCAAGGCCAGGCCTGGTTAGTGCTTGGATGGCAGAGTGTCAAGGAATACCTCTTTCTGTAGGCTATATTTCAGAGAAAAGCAACGGAAAACTAAAAGGAAAAGTATGTGTATACACTGATATCCTGTAATTCATAGTCTTCTCATTCTTTGGGTGTGAACCACTTCTTGGAGCTGTAGTCCAACAAAGCAATTTTCCAGGCCCAGATATTGGCTTGTTCTGCTGAGATGAGACAGTGTGTAAGGCCTTCCTGGAGTCTGGGTGGATGTGTCCATCATCGGTTGCCTTAAGGTTTACTTACTGCTTTATCACACTAGGAGGCAAACAGGATTTAAACGAGAGTTAAACAAGAGTTAAACAGGAAATGTCCCATGTTTATCGTAGGACATTTCCTGTTTAACTCTCATTTAACTCTTGTTTAAATCCTGTTTGCCCCCTATTGTGATAAAGCAGTTAGAAGACACCAGATCCTGCTTGATGTTGGAAGCTAAGCAGTTCATAGCGAACATACTGTAAATAATAAATAATATTTAGATGTTAAAATGACACTATAGGAACAAATATTCATAGCAGACTTACCTACAATTTTAATATAGTGCTTAGTATATATAAATGTATTACATAGAATCATTTACAGATGCATTAGATGTCACATGCCTGCATGAGACAAGAACAGATGGATATTTGTATGGGTACTTTGTGGACTGATTGATGAGTGTGAGTGATAGACTTATGGGTGTTTGCAGTGGAGAGGAAGAACTTTGCCACCATTTCTGTTATACTTTTCATAACGCCAGGTTCTTAAATGACAGGTACTCCAAGTACCAATTCAATGGTCTACCAAGTAACCTAAGCAAGAGGGGTGAGATTATTATTTTTTTAAAAAAATTGGTTCCAGCCTCCTGGGCTGCACCTGGGACGCGGGATGGAGGCCAGGATTATTGCACACTAAATTGCAGCTGAATTGCTGGCCTCCATGAGCCTGGGTCCAAGCCATGCTTTGCCAGCATTTTTTAGAAGTTGGTGGCAATTAAGTGTGCGATAATCCCCGCCTGCAACCCATGTCCCAGCTGTAAACTGGGAGGCTGGAGCTGATTTAAAATGCCAAGTGATAAGCACCTTAGTCTCTCATCTTTATAAAAAATACAGGAAAATAAAACAAGGTTTAGAGACTCAACAGAACCTTCTCCATAAGGGCAGAACAATGAATTCTACCCAGATTCTCCCCAGCTGGTGATGAGATTGAGGAGTGGTTGACCATTGCTTTCTTCTGCATAGGTGTTGTTGTTGTTCAGGTCATTTCTAATATATTGTGACCCTAAGGCGTGCTTATCACGTTGTTTTCTGAGCAGGATTTCTTCAGAGAGGTTTGCCTTTGACTTTCTCTGAGACAAGAGAAGCATTCCCAGGATTGTGCCGTCTGTCCCAGGATGCCTCCTTTTAACTATGTATTAAGAAGCCAAGCCTCCCTCCAGTCCATCTGCCTTGGTCCAGGATCCAGAGGGAGAGAAGAACCACTGGACCTCATGCCCCTTCCCACCACCTTTCCCTTCTCCTTTTGTGTTGTCTCTTTTAGACTGTAAGCCTGAGGGCAGGGAGCTGTCTAAATATAAGATTCTATGTACAGCACTGTGTAAATTTACAGTGCTATATAAATAAAGGTTAATAATAATAATAATAATAATAGTGTCACTTGCCCCAAGTTCAGCTGATAGGTTTCCATGGCTGAGTGGGGATTCAAACCCTGGTCTGCCAAAGTCCTAGGCTGAAATAATGCTGTTTCACATACTTTATCTGCCATGGTATGGAGTTCTGGGATTTGCAGTTTTGTGAGATATTTAGCCTTTTCGATCAGAGAGCTGTGTTGCCACAATGAACTGCAAGTTTCAGGACTCCATAGGTTAGAGCCATGGCAGTTAAAGCGATGTGAACTGCATTCAATTTGCAATGCAGATTCACTCCTAGTCTAACACTCCTACTACACCACCCTGGCTTTCCTCTGAGAAGTGCTAACTTCTTTATAGTTAAATATGGTGTCATTGTTGCTGTTTTGGGGAGATCCTCTGCAGCTGTTTGGCAATTAGAAAAGGGATGTGGTGGTGGCTTAGTGGTTAAGATGCCACTAAGATCAGAAGGTTGGCAGTTCAAAGCCCGAGTGCTGCATGATGGGGTGAGCTCCTGTCACTTAGTCCCAGCTTCTGCCAACCTAGCAGTTCAAAAGCATGCAAATGCAAGTAGATAAATAGGTACCACTTCTCAATGGGAAGGTAACAGCGTTCTGTATAGTAATGCCGGCCACATGACCACTGGAATAGTCATCTGACAACGTTGGCTCTTCAACCTAGTAAGGCAGATGAGCATGGCCCATACGGTGGGTTACCACTAGACATTCATGTCAAGGGATTACCTTCACCTTTTACCTCAGCAAAAGCCTGTCTGACCTGGGAAACCCAAGCAGTAGCAATGCTATGGTCAGCATAGCCTCAAGCCTCTCTGGAGCATGCAGTCTCACCAGCACAGAAAATGGTCCCAATGTAAGTTTTGCATCTGTTGTATTCTTCCTAAAATGATGGGCAAAGGTGAGGTTGTGTCACTTTGAGTTCCCATTTGGGCTTTAAATTGCAAATTAGGTATTTAGGAGGACTCTGAGTGTGAGTGTTGCTGTGTGGGGGAAGGCATCATAGTGCATTTTTGTGAATTTTTGTGGGAGGTGGGTGACTGATATTATTTCATGCAAAAGTTTCCCAAAAATCATACCACAAATGTTAGGGCTTTGGGTGCTGCAGGTGTGGGATCCGGAGGCCTCACTTTCTACACCCCTGATTTCGGAAGACCACCAGAAATATGATATGGCTGTCATAGATGTAAAGAATGTAGGAGCTGCGGGACCTTAAACTGTTAAGGAGAGGAAATTTGAGCCCTTTTAAGGAGAGGAAATTTGAAGCTTTCCTTGCCAGACTGAGAGAAGCTTTCCTGCCCAAGTTCTCTCTTCCGTGCAAAAGCAGAAAAATGCTGGGGGAACCTTCTGCTGATCCTTGTAGTCACCCAAGGGTGAGTGGAGAAAGAACATTTTGAAATGACAGAAAAACACCAGCCAACACATGCATGAGAGAGAGTTTATTAATTTTTTGCTGGGCACCAGAGCTAAAGAGAAGTAGATTCCCTGATGGTGCTTTTAGTAGAAGATGGAAAGGAAGTTCAGTTGTGGCTTGGAAGAGGTAACAGCATCCAAGATCAGATCAAGCGTTCAACATTCAATCAGGCATAACTGGAAGCCACCATCTTCTCTAGAGCTCGTATTTGCAGATGTAGGCATTAAGGATGTGACAATTTCTATCGTTCCATTCTATAAATTCTAAAGTACAAACATATGGAAATATATGGAGATCATACAGAATATTCTGAAAAGAAAATTTGACTTGATGTACATCCACATGTGGAGAATATGGTAGGGGGCCAAGTCAGATGAGCACAATTTACTTCTGCCATTGATTGTCATCCTATCATCCTTAAATAGGAATACCAGTATTTTATACTGGCCATTTAGCTATACTGAATAATGTCGTCTGGTAACAGAAACCAGAATTGTTTTTAAAGTTCATGGACTCAACAGTACCTTGACTCCCTGAATTGACAAGAACATGATATGTCTGAATTAAGGCCAATTTTGAGTTTTAAGATATTATAAATAATAATCCACACCAGCAACTATGTCATGAAGGCATATGTGTTGTAAGCCACCAAGAAAGTGTTTACTCACGTTTTCTTTCAACCAACTCCCCACAGTATTCATTATTGAGATAGTTGTCTGGCTGTGAGCTGCTCCAGGCATTATAGGTGGAGATTGAGTAATCAGACCACCTCCATTTGCCGGACTGTAGAAATAGGGAAGACACATTTTGTGATTAGTAGAGATACAGACTTTTCTCAGGTCCAAACGTTTGTACAGACTTGCCCATATGGACCTGTCAAACATATAAATGAATCAGAATTCACTGATACAACCATTTCCACACATTTCATTATTTTGTCATCTAGTTTGTCACACCAAGAGTGCATGTCTTAAAATTTGGCTGTGAGCTGGTCCAGGCATTATAGGTGTAGATTGAGTTATCAGACCACCTCCATTTGCCAGTCTGTAGAAATGGGAGAGATCGATTTTGTGATTTGTACAGATGTAGATTCTTTCTTCAGATCCAAAGGTTTGTACAGACCTGTCCATCTGTCAAATGTATAAATGAATTGGAACTCACTGACACAACCATTTTCACACTTTTCCTTATTTTGAAATCTAGTTTGTCACACCAAAAGTGCATGTCTTAAATATTTCTTGTAAAGTTTTAAAATGGTTTTATGTGCGAATTGCCTTAGGTCCCTTTGTGGGAGAAAGGCAGCATAGATATGAAATAAATTGATGAAATGAACATGAAATACAGAAATGTGTGTATTAATGGAAAACACATGCAGAATAGTGCCTAAATACTACATCTTGGAAGCTAAATAGGGTCAGATGCAGTTAGCATTTGGATGGGAGACCACCAAGGAATGCCAGGTACTGCAGACCATATTTCATCTCTGAGTATTTCTTGCCCAAGAAAAACTTTATGAAATCCCATGGGGCTTCCTTAAATTGATAGGCAATGTGAAAGTATGTACCCACGCACATGAGCTCAGAAGAGAAGGGTGTGTTGAAGGCATTTCCCCCATATATGGGGGTTTCCTGTTTCCCTCTAGAAGACAATTGTTTTGCAGATTCCCCCCCCCCCCCCCATTTTTTGGTTTAAAATGACTTCTAGAGGCTGTTGGCTGGCAGGTGGTGGTGGGAATACCATGTCTTGGATACTGATGTAGTCCAAAGAAAATGGGAATAACAAATTACTCAAGAAGGCTTAAAATATGGAGAATATGTCTTGATGCACCCAGAGGGCTTTGGGAGCATTTGTGGGCAAAATTTGATTTTTCTATTTGTGTGTGTGTGTGCGTGTGTTGTAATATGGTGGTTGTAGCCCCCCAAGATCTCCTGGGGCACTAATGTAATCTTTCAACATTTGAACATAGAGGTTCCTGCCTGCCACTATTCTACTTTTATTCTTGTCCTTTTTTGGGTGTGTAAGTATTCTTGTTTTTTTTCCTCCCCCTTTCAGTGTATAATCTTTGTTCTAAATTATTTTAATCTTTGATTTGTTTTGTTCTTTCTTTGTTTATTTTCATTTTTTACAATAAAAGAACAAAACAAATAAAAAGGTGTATATTAAGAAACATTGCATTCCAAGCTTGTACTGGGGGAATCCTTGCAAAATATACAGTACATTTGTTATATATATATATAAAGGAGTATGTTAGGAAAATGGGCAGAGAACTGCAGAGAATTTATTAGGAATCAATGGAAGCACAGGCTGAAATGAACTTGCAACTGAGGATACAGTATTTGGCAAAGCCAACATTCTTAGATTTGTCTACCCTTAGGGAGATAGCAAAGGAAATGGCCAGAGAGGAAAAGAGATGGTTGGGATAAGAAAGCACAACGTTCATCTGGGAACCTGACTACCAATGTGGAGATGGGACTGGCTGGGTGTTGAAAAAGAGAATAAATTGAGGAAATGAGCATGCAAGATTTAATGGGGAGTATTTCAAAGATATGCCTGGAATGGAATCACCAATGTCTCCCTGGTCAGTGTTGCGGAGAATTTCTGAGCAAAACAGACAAGAGAGAGGCTTACCTTAAAAGGATCACGAAGACCAATCCAGACATGGCATTTTTCCTTTTGGTAAGTGGAGATGTGTTGGGCGATGACAGCTGACTCTTCCTTGCTGAGAACAGAGGCAAGATGGGCCCCACGGCCATAGCTCTGGCATTCAATCTGAGGACAGAGAAAGGATGGGGAATGAGTTTTATTGACATGGTCATCTTCCCACAAGGGAATAAAAGCAGAGTCGGTGTTCTTTCAGTACAACACTGTCAATGCTTTTCTAGGCCTTTTGCTGTCAGAATTTTGTTTGGGAAACACTGCTTTAAGTGATTCCAATCAACTTCATAGCAGAAATGGCTGGGAAACTGGCATGGCAGTGACTACCAGGAAAGGAGCGTGTATAGCGAACAAATGTTTAAAGACATATTTTTCAAGGGTTAGGGAACCTGAAAAAGAAGAATTCCAGAATAGGAAGAATCTACGCTGTTGAGGACTTATTCTACACTAAATGCACATGTGGTTGTTTTGTGAAGAAAACAGGACTACTTACATAGGAAATATTTTTAATGCCAAATACAGTATCCCATTTCTATTCAGGAATATTATCTTCTGTGCAGATAATGCTGTTTTCTGAGCAACACAACCATGTGTGAATTTTGCACAAAATCAGTTCTGAATTGCAAATTGGCACATAGGATTACCTCACAGTGGGAAGGGAATTGCTACAATTACACATTGTTTCCTACAAGGAAGCTTCGTAAAGAATGACGTCCCTACACAGGCTAGACACAAACATAAACTCAGAGTGCAGAAGGCAGGGAAAAGTCAGATTTGGATGGCTGTTGACATGATGCAGGAAATATCATATGTATTGAATTGTGTTTGATGGGAGGACTTCTCAGTAGGCAGATGCCTTGCTGCCTTCAAACCTCCAGCAGATGGCATTATTTTATAAATATCAAGTCAAAAATCCTAATGACATCAATACTGTTTACTCCCAATAAGGTAGGTCCTGTTTCTACAGCTTAAATAGAAACTGTAGCAGTGGGAGAGATTTATTTTCTTCATGTCAACCTCAGCAGTGAGCAGTTTAGCAACAGTGGGAAATAGGACATTAGCCCAGATCAAGATTGTGACTTTCAGGAATTGTATTGCATTGTATTGTACAATCTTCATACAGGGGGCTCTTGGTATCATCTAGGGTTTGGTTCCAGGACTTGTTGTGGATACAAAAATCTGTGGACAGTGACATAGTAGAATGGTGTCCCTTATATCAAATAGCAAAATCAAGGCTTGCTTTTCAGAATGTAGTTATTTTAAGAAATATTTTCAAGCCAGGGATGTTTGACTCTGTGGATCAAGAATTAGTGGATATGGCGGGCAGACTATACCCCACTTCCTCCTAAAGCCTTGGGATTCAAGATAGTTTACAGGGTAAAAAGAAGTGGAAGTGAAAACACAAGTAGCTAAAAAGGTTTAAAAAAGAGCTACATTTGAAAACATCATTACACTGTTTATGGAATTAAATAATTGGAAATATGTGTTTAAAATGGCTGCTCTGCAATTCACACCAGCTATTACCCATACAAGTAAAGTTGGGTGGTGATGGAAGCAGTAGATTCGGGGTCTCTGGGGGGGGGGCGCGGGGGGCAGGCTTTCCAGTTCTGAATAGGAACCATGCAGCCCTCCATATACTTTTGCACTACACATTCCAGCACTTTCCTTGTTGGCTATTCTCTGTGGATAATGCAACCCAGCAATGCAGTGCATCCTTTCCTTACGTGGGGGAATCCATTGCAGAGGACCCCCTCCCCCCCGCCTGCGTAAGGGAAATAATGTGTATGCTCAAGCCTCATAGAAAACAATGGGTCTTGTGCATGGTTTGGCATGGCGTACACGTCATGGCCACGCACGCCATAGCTTCTTTCGGCGTGTGGCTTAGGCTCTGTATGGTTCTCACACCTGGGCTATAGCCTGTGGTCTCTTCTAATATTCTTTAAAGATGTTAGGTCTGCATACCAAATTTAGCATATATCTATGAAGTTCAATATCCCATTCCCATGTGAGTACAACTTCTGCTTAAACCTGTGTTCCTTCTGAATACCTTGTGTTTTGTTCCCTTCTCTGGAGACCATGGAGTGAAGATATAGAACTTAGCTGGTGGGAAATGTTTCTTACCTCAGCTTGTGACCATGTCATCTTGGTGTCAAAATAAGCATAGCAATTCCCCTGATTTTGCAGCCAGCCTCTGGCACAGGAGGCAGCCTCAGCTGCCAAGAGAAAGAAAGATAAATGAGTGACAGGTCATGGAAGAAGATATTATCAATATTCTCTCTTAAGTAGAAAAACCTCTGAACTAGTTTGGGGTGGACATTTTCTGGTCCTTCTGGAATTGTTCAGTCTTCCAGCCTTCATGAAATGTGAAAGGGGAATGTGGGTTTCCCCCACCAGCCCCAGTCAGTTTCCTTCCTCCGATCCAATAATAGGTGGCACCATATTCCTCACTTTGGAAAGGTTCAGTGGACTTATGCTTAGGCTCTTATGGGATCTGTCATATTACCAGCTTGGACCGCTTTAAAAGTCTGTCAAGATGGATCTCTTCTGGCAGGCCTTTCCTGACTAGCAAATCTGACCACCATTGAATCAACCATCATATTGAATACCCTGTAACCTCATTTGCCCATCTCTGATTATTTTAATGGATTTTTAAAATGTTTAAATGTGTTTAATTGTTGTTTTAGTGGAGGGAACAATTGGGATTTTTGTTCTGTTGTGTGGATTTTTATTGTAAGCCCCCTTACTCCTCATGAAGAGGTGGAGTAAATGTTGTTGTTGTTGTTGTTGTTGTTGTTATTATTTATAATAATCATGAATTAAAATAAGCAAGAATTTTACTGCAGTGGATGGACACTGTTAGCACTCTCATCCTGTGCTTATCCCTAAAACAGCACTCTCATCCTGTGAAGCCCTCAAAAAATAGGGATAACAAATATATTATGTGTGCCTTGAGGAACTTTCTGTGAATGGTCAGGAGACTTTGGAGGTACAAAAGCAGCATCTAGGGGTTGGCCCAGTTGTTTAGCGAAAATCTGATAACAGTGTTTGAATTACGTAACATACAGTACCCTTTGAAACATCAAATTGGTTAACTAAAGGTATCTGACGATGAATAACAGTTGTCTTCAGCTACCTTTAGTTAAAACACCATTAACTACCAACATAATCTTGATATTTCTTTAGGAGACTTACCTCCTGGAAAAGGACTGGAGAGCAGAAGGCCAAAAAGGCATAGGCTGGCATAGATGAGGAGTCCCATCTTCTGGATGACCTGGGCAGGGGGAAGAAAACATCCAAGAGATCCAAGAGGTATGTTCAGTGAATAGCAGATGCCAGTGCAATGAGAAATAAGTAAATAAGTTATTGAACACCATGCCTTTCCTTGATGCTATTAGAAGGAAAACTGCACTTTGAGTTTTGGATAGAATTTTACAGGAACATGCTCAGTAGAATATCATGATAGTGTTTTATGCCTATCTAGGTTTCCCCATGGAAGTAGGTGGACACCCCCCTCACCAATATAGAACATCTGCATTTAGTTCAAGGTCCATGAAGTGGAGATGCTCATGTCATGGAGCTGAATATGTGGCTATACAATGTGTTGTGCATTAGGCTGTACAATGTTGACATTCAACACAAGAGTTGAACAGCACAATCATTGCATAGTTCTGCATACAGACATTTGTATGCTATACAACCTCAGTTAGATCTTGGCTGTTTTGTTTGGTTGTCGTGTCACAAAGAGGGTCGAAAGTTGGACCTTGATGAGTCATGATTTCACCCATTACATTCCTGGGTTTGCTCCCATGTGTGTATTGGAGAATGGATGCTACACTGTGGCACATTTATTCACAGGATACAGAAGATGTATCTTCTTGTGTGATGAAGCCATCAGAATCTTGAATTTTTTCCTTTGTTCCTGTTATTTTGGCACTGATGACACCAGACACACATTAACTAGGATTGACTCTCCTTTGCTTAACCTATTCTGAAATATCTGTATCCCTGTCAATTCCATACTTTTTTTCTATTCTGTTCTTGGTGATGTTATACATCTCCTTCCATACTAACAGGATCAGAAACATTATTCCTTTAAGACTTCCAGCTCACTTTCCCAGATATCCTTGTTGTTGATCGTGACTCAATACCTTGTCTCAAAGCCATAGTAAACCTTCCATACTTCACACTCTAGTTTGAAAGAACCCTTTCACTCAGGACCTGTAGGGGATCTCCTCAGTCACTCACCTTGTGATGGTCTTCTCCTGGTGACTATGTTGTCTGCTGGGGAAGATGTGGTAGACAGCTGAATTGGGAGCTTTTCTGGCAATGCTTTTTGACTTTTTAGCTTATATAGTCATTGGGCAGAGTGATGATCCAACATAAAGATCAACAAAATACTTCCAAGGAATCAGGAAATCCTGGTCCAGTTTTGCATAAATGTGGACCAGGCAGATGGAAGGCAGACCACTTAATCATCAGCCATCAGTTCTATAGAAGGACAATATATATTTAAATAGGGAAATATGTTCCAAAGCAAACAACTCTTTAAACCTATGTCTTTAAGTAATGGTGAGTGCAGCAGATACTTCTCTATTATTTGGGTGATTCAGAGAATAAAAAGGAAATATGAAACATAGATAATTTATACAATAGAAATACAATAAGATCAACACACCTCTGAAGATTTCCACATGCCAATCCCTGCCTTTCACACTGGCAACCAAAAAGTAAAAACAGAGGCTGAAACGGAGAAGGCAACCCTCTAGGCTAAACCTTGGAGTCCTGACTGCAGAACCTCAAAACTCTCAGAGTGTGTTCAGAACTGTCTTATGAAAGAGAATGGTGAGGGATACCCCTCTGATTTAGAGTTAATGAGTTTAATATTGTAATTTGTGTTATGGCCTTACTTTCTTGGTAATTGGGGCATAAGAGAATGGGTTTGACTCAGGCAAAATGGAAAGGAATGGAACTTGATAGAAGCTCAAGTGAAACAAGAGTTCTTTTGAAAGCAAAAATCGACATGCCCTATGAACGGAAAGAGCTTATTGAAAGAAATAGCTGTTCCACTATTTTGGGGGGTAGGTAGGTGAACTATTAAATCTTCCACATTTTTTCCCTGCTTCAAGGGAAACATCAGTGAGAAGGATCCACTTACTTCACAGGCAGTATCTAGGGCTTCTAATCTTGAAGAAAGACCTAAATATCCTGAAGGCACCAGATCCTGTCTGATCTTTTCAGTAAGCAAGGTCAGGCCTGGTTAGTGCTTGGACGGCAGAGTGTCAAGGAATAACTGTTCCTGTAGGCTATATTTCAGAGGAAGGCAATGGCAAACCAAAGGGAACAATATGTTCTTTGGGTGTGAACCACTTCCAAGAAGAAAAAAAAATATTTCATGCTTCTTTTTCTGTGGGCTAGAAACCCAAAAGGTTTTTGGTCAAGGAGTTTGATTCTGCAATGATTCACCTAGAAAAAAAATCTAGTTAAAAAGGAGCTTGTGGAGTCCGTTGCTGAATTTCCTAGTGTTGGCTGTTTGCTCAGTGAATCCAAATTGGCCAGAGCTTGGGAAAGTTATTTTATAGGAAGGCAACTTTCAGAATCCCCCAGACAGTAAGGCCAATTCTGGGAACCGCAGTCCAACAAAGCAATTTTCCAGGCCTGATGTTTGCTTGTTTTGCTCAGATGAGAGAGTGTGTAAGGCTTTCCTGGAGTCTGGGTGGATGTGTCCAAATAATGTTGGACCAGATGGACTTTTGGCTGGATGGATCAGCCCTCTTCTTGGCTCAAATTCTGTACACCTGTATAAGTGTCCTTGAATTGTACACCTGTATAAGTGTCCTTGCCCCTGTAATTGTATTCTTGGGCCAATATGCAATGAACATATTCCCATCATAGTAGTGTATGCTGAGTTCTAACCATTTCACATGGGTCTAAATCCTATTGTTGGTCTCAGCTAGAGTAGAGTTGTTGAATCAGTTGGATTTACCTTAATGTTGATTTGCCATACAACAGTTGATCCAGTGGATCAGCTCTTATTGGCACTAACCAACAGGATTTCTAGCCATGAGGTTGCACATTCTTGGGTGGTACTTAACTATTTCTGAATGCCTTTAATGTACTACTTGATTCACTTGGATGGCAAAAACAGTCATAGTCATAGAATCATAGAATCACAGAGCTGGAAGAGACCACAAGGGCCATCCAGTCCAACCCCCTGCCATGCAGGAACTTTCTATCAAAGCATCCCCGACAGATGGCCATCCAGCCTCTGCTTAAAGACCCCTAAGGAAGGAGACTCCACCACACTCCGAGGGAGTGTGTTCCACTGTCGAACAGCCCTTACTGTCAGGAAGTTCCTCCTAATATTGAGGTGGAGTCTCTTTTCCTGGAGCTTGCATCCATTGTTCTGGGTTTTGTTCTCTGAAGCAGCAGAAAACAAGCTTGCTCCCTCCTCAGTGTGACATCCCATCAAGTATTTAAACAGGGCTATCTTATCACCTCTTAACCTTCTCTTCTGTAGGCTAAACATTCACAGCTCCCTAAGTCGTTCCTCATAGGGCATGGTTTCCAGACCCTTCACCATTTTAGTCACCCTCCTTTGGACCTGCTCCATTTTCTCCACATCCTTTTTGAATTGTGATGCCCAGAACTGGACACAGTATTCCAGGTGGGGTCTGACCAAAGCAGAATAGAGTGGCATTATTACTTCCCTTGATCTAGACACTATACTTCTATTGATGCAGCCTAAAATTGCATTGGCCTTTGTAGCTGCTGCATCGCACTGTTGACTCATGTTCAACTTATGGTCTACTTGGACTCCTAGATCCTTTTCACATGTTGTCTCATTCAGCCAGGTATCCCCCATCCTGTATCTGTGCATTTCATTTTTCCTTCCTAAGTGCAGAACCTTACATTTCTCTGTGTTGAATTTCATTTTGTTAGCTTTGGCCCAGCTTTCTAGTCTATTCAGGTCATTTTGAATTTTGATCCTGTCCTCTGGGGTATTAGCTACTCCCCCTAATTTGATGTCATCTGCAAATTTGATAACTAGGCCCTCAATAATTTCATCCAAGTTATTAATAAAGATATTGAATAGCACTGGGCCCAGGACAGAACCCTGTGGCACCCCACTGGTCACTTCTCTCCAGGATGAAAAGAAACCATTGTTGAGCACCCTTTGGGTTCGGTCAGTCAACCAGTTACAAATCCATGTAACGGTTACCTTGTCTAGTCCACATTTTGCAAGCTTGTTTACAAGAATGTCATGGGGAACCTTGTCAAATGCCTTACTGAAATCAAGATATACTCCATCCACAGCATTCCCTTCATCTACCAAGCTGGTGATTTTATCAAAAAAAGAGATCAGGTTTGTTTGGCATGACTTCTTTTTCTGAAACCCATGTTGGCTTTTTGTGATGATGGAATTATCTTCTAGATATCCACCGACTCTCTGTTTAATAATCTGTTCCAGAATCTTTCCTGGAATTGATGTCAGACTAACTGGGCGATAATTGTTGGGATCCTCTTTTTTCCCCCTTTTGAAGATTCTCCTAGCACAATAGGACAACAAGCAAGCACATTGGCAGATACACAACTTGTTGTAGAGTGTTGGTATTCAGTAGAAGGGTGGTGTAGTGCAACTACCATGCAACTACTTCAGTATAAATGTACTCTGTGGAAGTGTGATTGTAGCATTTCAGCTTTTATTCCTCCTCCCCTCCCCCTCCCCCTCCCCCTCCCCCTCCTCCTCCTCCTCCTCCTCCTGTGATTATAGAGTGCTCTCTAAGCTGTTTACAATGTGTAAGCCAATTGCCCCCAACCAGCTGGGTATTCATTTTACTAACCCATGAGAGGATGGAAGGCTGAGTTAGCCTGGAGCCCTATGGGACTGAACTCATAATGTTGTGGCTGCAGTACTGGCATTTAACCACAGCATCACGAGGGCTCCCTACATGATGAGACAATAGTGTGGTAGATTAACTAAGAGTCTATACTGACCAGCCTGAAAGGTTGGACTGTGGGCGGAGATGGAGCATTGTGTCCAGATGATGCACCCCCTGACTCCGCCCACAGGCACCATGATGCTCCACATTGCTCCACATGGTGAACAGCATCATGGCACTCCTCCAACGCTGCATCCAAATGACGCAGCACTGAAGGAGCACCGTATAGCTGCACTACTGCAGCCATGGCACCCGAAAGGCTGGATTGAGGTCATTGCCATAGCTCTGATCTGGCTAGAGTCATCTGTCAAGCCCCTAAGTGGGTCTGGGGAGGCCAAGGTGGTCTGTGCATTTCTGGGGAATGTTACAGGAGCAATAGATGGGTGTTTCAGGAAAGTTCTTTAGCGTGGCTGCCATAGTTAGAATGGTGGAAGGAGTTTCTGAGCTTTCAATTTATGCAGGCATAGCTTGTTCATGCTGGGCTGACCCAAGGTGGTTTTGCTCATATTCTATCTTATACAAAAATGCAAAAAGTGACTGAAACACAACAGGTAAGATTTATTTAAGGCTTCATTAAGATTTAGCCATATTTTCTGTAGCCATGAAAATGTTTCAAGGGAAGACAGAGGCAATTGTTTCAAGCAGGAATTTGGAAGAAAGCAGGTGGAGTGTATTGGGTTGCTCAGTGGATGATGGTGAGATGGTGATGGCCTTGCAGGGAGGGTCTGCTATTTAGCTGATCTCTCTTGCTCTTCTGTTCATTTAGATTCACGAAGGCATGATAGGAGCTGCAGCCTTCTCTAGATTTGATACTTGCAGACATAGGCATTGAGTTTCTTGCACAAAGCATTGTTCCACTTTTTAAAAGCTAAAATGCAAAAGACAGGATACAATTTAGCTCATAAGATGCCTTTCTCTAAGTATTTATTCTGGTCTCACTAGGTGAGACCTGTAACACAGTGTCAGTGTTTGAAAAACCTCAGGCTTCCATGATGAAAAAGAAAAGCATCAAGTACTTATGGTCCAAGGATAATTTTTAAAGGAAAAAATTGAATACAAAAATCTTTAACAGTCAAAACTAAGGAGGCAAGGATAACTAAAACTTTTATGACACATTTTGATTTTTTTATTATCTTAATTATTTGATTAATTTATATGATTAATATATGTGTATATCTACACTGCCTGGCAAGTTGTGATAGAAGAATAGCACAGGATTAGATTTTGTTGGCTTACTTTCCACAGTGCTGAGCAACTGTTTCACAACCTCAGCTGGTGGAGATGGTCTTGGAGGTGGGATTAGCTGTCTCAAAATTTTCTGGATATGGGGATTTTAAAAACTGATACTAGCAATAATAATAAATACCCATGTAAATTAGATTTATTCTGTTCTGTGGTCTCAGGATTTGAACATCCCTATTTCAAGAGCCATCAGCTGAAACTAACAATTTCTCCTTAAAGACACTTTTGAAAAGGACAAGCTGTGAGAATGCAGTTGGGAAGGTGGCAATTTTGCAGAAAAATTTAATATAAAATCACATATAATCAAATTAAAAATATTAGTAGTAGATTCCTTGATTGTGGAATATTTTGGAAGCTGCTCTTGCATCTGAAAAATGTTACACTGCTCTCTGAGTCCTGTTGTTAGTCCCAAATACAGACCTATTATCTATGGGATTTATCTATGTGTTAGCTCTCAGTGGATTCCGTCTATTTTAATTGACATTAATCAATAGAATTCAGCTATTGCCAATGGATCTATTAGGAGAATGGGTTGGAATTATGCAGCCAGCCACTTATTGTTAGACTGCAACTTGCAGCAGCACAGCCAGTGGTGAAGAATGCTGGGTGTTGAAGTCCCACAACATCCAGACAGCGGCATGATTCCCACCCTTGCAGCAGCAAAATTCATGTCTGAGTCTCATTCAAAACGGTGGTTTGGAGTATGATTCTTGTAGATAAATGACTTATGCTTTCTCAGTTCCTGAGAATCGGTTTGCCTACCTGTGGATTGAAGCAGTTCCACACAGGACATGTTCATGTTGGATTTGCTTGGCTGGTAGTGCTTCCAGGCCTTGTAGTTGTAGACAGATTCATCAGCCCATCTCCATTTTCTGTTCTGGAGTAATAGAAGACATTTTTAACTAGAATCATATTGAAGCCCTGGTGGCGCAGTGGTTAAATGCCTGTACTGCAGCCACTCACTCAAAATCATAAGTTCAAGACCAGCAAAAGGGCTCAAGCTCGACTCAGGCTTAC
Organism: Urosaurus nigricauda; assembly: GCA_034509955.1. Lineage (NCBI taxonomy): Eukaryota > Metazoa > Chordata > Lepidosauria > Squamata > Phrynosomatidae > Urosaurus > Urosaurus nigricauda. Next base: position 8,778,527 of record JAOEGL010000006.1, read on the forward strand.
ATCCTTCCGAGGTTGCTAAAATGACTACCCAGATTGTTGGGGGCAAGTAGCTTACAGTTGTAAACCGCTTAGGCAGTATGAAGTGGTATATAAATGAAGCTGTTTGTTTTTGTTTTTGTTTATGTATCGATACGTTTCCCGAGGGAAGCAGTTGGACATGTTTCCCTGGTGTGACAAGACTGCATTAAGTTCAAAATTGTGGAAGAAGAGTTGCAATCCCGTTGTGCATGTAGGTGCACCTGTGCATTCAGTAGCCTATTTGGATGTACATGTAATTGTTGCTGTACAACACACTGTCTGCATAGCATAATGAATGTGTAACTCTACATGTGGAGATGTACATTATAAAGCTCCAATACAGGATCTTGTCCTTTATGATTGGTAGGACAAATTGGTTAGGTTTAAATAATAGAATTATAGAGTTGGAAAGGCCATCTAGTCCAACTAGTGGCATCACCAGTGTCACCTGGTGCTGGTCCCAGAAAGTGGTGGTGGGGAGAAATGGCAAACTGTGAGGCCCTTTCTTGGTTGCCTAGCAGTCACTCCAGTCCTACTGGCTGTACTGTCCCAATGCTCTCCTCACCCCTCCACCCACTCACCCTAGTGATCCCTCTGTTTCTACCTCCCACCCCAAGGAAGTCTATTTCACTGCTGAACAGATCTTCCAGTAAAGAAGTTCTTCCTAATATTTGGGTGAAATCTCCTTTCTGGTAAATTGGATCCATTGGTTTTCATTCTAGTCTTTGGATTTGCAGAAAACAAGCTTGCTCCATCTTCTACATGACATCTGTTCAGAAATTTAAAGATAACTATCATGTGAAGAAGGTCGATAGGAAGAAAAGAAGCTTGAAATCAACCTGAAACTCTCCCTAGAGGTTATTATGACTAAATTGAGGCTGTTGTACTTTGGCCACATCATGAGAAGGCATGATCCTTTAGAAAAGGCAATAATGCTAGGAAAGGTAGAAGACAGTAGAAAGAGAGGAAGACCATATTCCAGATAAACTCAGTCAGGGAGGTCATGGGACTTAGGCTGCAGGACCTGAGCAGAGCTATGGAGGATGAACTTAAAGGCAGCTAACAACAACATCATGCCACCTTTTGGTCTTCATCAAGCTGAAAATACCTCTCTATGTTGGTCCACATAAGGCTTTATTTACAGATTGTCAATATCCTTCTTGAACTGTGGTGCCCAGAACCAAACTCAGTATTTTAGGTGAGTTATGACCAAATCAGAATAGAGTAGGACTACTACTTCCCCCAATCTGGACACTATATTCCTGTTCATGCAGCCTAGAATTACATTTACTTTTTTTTTTTTTTTGGCTGCTACATCATCCTGTTGACTTGAAAACATATAGGATAAACAAAGAATGAAATTGTCAAGCTTCCACCACTAGTCAATGGTGACAATATGAACTTCCTGGGCAATTCAGGGAGGCTCACGTCAAGGGGATCATGCAGTCCAATCCAGACATCACTTGGTTTTTGTTGGTAAATGGAGATGTATCGGGCCAGCAGGTTTGTCTCTGACTCACTGAGGATGGAGGCAAGATGGGACCCATGGCCATAGCTCTGGCATTCAATCTGGGGGCCAAGAAGGGAGAGTGCAAGAGTTTTACTTACAAAATTGTATTCCAGCCACAGGACTATTGCAGACCAGAAGACTGTTGAGTTCAACTTTCTGAAATGCAAAACTTCTCAGAGTTTTTACTCCCAGAATTCCAATTGAGAGGAATTATCTGAGCCACTTAAATCTATTTCACATCAGAAAATATTTGGAATTTCAGCTGATGGGGACAAATGAGCAGAGGAAAGAAAAGTTTCAGTTGCTTTATATTACAGCTCCTGCACTTCCCTGAATGTTCAGGATGTGAGTTTCTGGGAACTTAAGCCTGAAAAGAGTAACTTTGCCAAACTTTGTTAATCTACCGTTAATCCAGCATCCATGGTGGGGCCTAGAACATAGCCCCAGTGGATACCAAAGGCTCACTGTACTGAGTTAGATCAGGGCTGGGGAAACTATGGCTTTCCAGATTTTGTTGGACTCCAATTCCTATCAGCCACTGTAGGCTAGGCCAGTGGTGAAGAATGATGGGAGTCACAACTGATCAAATCTATGGACATTTAGAGGCCCATAGTTTCTCTATTCTGTTCTAGACTGATTTTGGCTTGGTTTAGTTCAGTTCTTATTTTCTTTTACATCCTGTTTATGCAATTTAAATTGATTGTGGTGTATATACCAACTGACCAAAATGAGTATTTCTTGATATCTGTCCTCCCCTTATATCCCCAGAATATACTACAATTCTGGAATGTTAACACAGTTCAAATAACGAGGATGTACATTTGAATATTTGTAAGGAAATTGGATCTTGAGACTTCTAAGTCCATCACGTTTCAGGCCTAGAGATTAGCATTCCATCTAAACTCCTTGCTTTGAATCCACTTGTTTATCTTGACTAGAGTAGACTTACTGAAACAATTGAATCAATGGGTTATTCTAGCTTGACTCACCATTCAATAATTTATTCAGTGGGTCTCCTTAAGTTGGAACAATTAAATAGGAGCCAGGTCTTTGTGTTTTCTTCCATGCACCATGAGCCCAAAATACAGACCTGCCGTATCAGATTTGGGTTGGTGAGCAATTTTTTTTACCTCGGCTTGATGCCATGTCAGTTTTTCACCAAAATATGCAGTGCAGTTGCGCTGGTTTTTCAGCCAGCCCCTGGCGCAGGAATCAGCCTCAGCTGCATGGAGAAAGGTGAATGTGAAAGGAAAGTGTAGGACAAGCTGGTCAGAAGATATTTAGAAATATTGTAAGGAAGGAAACCTTGCTGTGTTTAGATAGGGGTGGACATTGACCTCCAATTCCCATTGTCCTTGACCACTGGCCATGCTGCTGGGAACTGAAGTCTAACAATGTCCAGAGGATCACCCTCAGCAAGCTCATTTTTCTCTTTGTATTACACACATCAGCTGTTTCCAGGGGTGTCTCAGAAACTGCTTATAAACCATATCTCTTTAACTCAAGTCCTGCTTTCTGTTTTGTCAGGTAGACCTCAGCAATATTAACAAATATTGAAAAGCCTTAAGTGTTCCTTGTCTGTATGAGCAAATTCCAAAAAGCAAATTGGTTCTAGGAAATCCAAGCACATTAGGGACCCAGTATATGGTTCCCATAGACACCAAAAGTGGCATATGAACCTCCTGGTCTAGATCTGCATTACAGAAATCATGCAGTTTGACACCACTATGGAATCCTGGAATTTGTAGTTTATTGTGGCCTTAGATATCTCTGACAGAGAAGGCTAAATATCTCACAAAGCTACAAATCTCAGGATTCCATATGATGGAACTATGGTAGTTAAAGCAGAGTCAAACAGGATTAATTCTTCAGCCTATGCTAACAGGATCTAAAGACAGATATTACTCATCAATGCAGCTTGACACCGCTTTATCTGCCCTGGATCAATGCTATGGAATCCTAGGACATGTAGTTATATATTTAGGCTTCTCTGTCATAGAGCTCTGGTGCCTCATCAAATCCCAGGATTCCATAGGTTGGAGCCATGACAGTTAAAGTGGCACCAAACTGCACTAATTCTGCAGTGTGGCAGCACCCGACATCTCCTTGCTAACTGTGATCATAATATTTGTTAAGGTGACTCACCTCCTGGAAAAGGAGTGATGTGAAAAAGGCAAAGGATCAAATAGGCGAGGCCTCCCATCTTCTGGTTGACATTTGGGGTCAGAGGGAAGAATGAGAAGCTTGTTAGGTATGTATTTCTGTACAGTATTTTAACTTTAGTAGATTTACATTGATTTTCAGGTAAATCAGATTTCTGGTCCTTTCCCCTCTTCTCCTTCTTTTCATCTAATGCAGCATCAGTGGGAAGGAAAGAAGGCAGGAAGGCAGGCACTGCGTAACATGCCCTTGATCTGCCTCAGTTCTTTCCTACCAGAAGAAAAACTACAACAAAAGTGCATTCACCTAGTTTGAAATATAAACGTAGGGAACAGCCTACAGGACATTTTGTTTTCATCCAATGTATATCATGAATTGGGAAAAATACATTATAGCATTCACTTTAAAGTGCCATTCTCTTTGTTATATTCCAAGACACCCAGGTCATAAGTTTTCTTGCTATTAATTGTGGGCAATATATCCTGACCAGATGATAGGATACAGAACATGTGATTCTCCAAGTCATACTTTATATATGGGTGAGCAACTGTATGTTTTCCAACATTTCGCAGATAAAGACTGGGACATGTTTGGTGAAGCAACATCAAAGTGTGGTCAAGATGGGGAAAGTGGAAGAATATACAAACTAGGAGAAGGTGTGACAGTTTGCAAACTACTTTTCACTTTCAACTCAGTTTGCATCAATTTAAGTAAGCTGAGGATGAAGGGGGGAAATGGAAGGAGGAGAGAGAAACTGGGATATTTTAAAAGTAGCTGAAAAAATGGGATGACAGAGGATTGATTGGGACTGTACTTGCCAAATTGGGAAAATTGGAGAATATGCAACTGCTAGGGATTAGAACCCAAGGGTTCCTGGACGGCTTTCCTGACTCCTCTCAATGTTTTAGGTTTTTAAAAAGAAAAATATCCTCTGATGTCCCAGGTTTTGGAACACTTTCTGTTTGTAAAAGTTCTCTCTTAGGCCTCATGTGGCCTTCAATGGGGAGCTGAAAATGTAGTAACATTGCCCCTGTGCAACCTAGGAGGTATTTGGGGGCAAAAAGCTATTCTCCCAATTTTTGAGGTGCTGTGGACCTAAAAATGGTATTAATGGCTATCATGAGGCTCTTGGACTGTACTCTTCTACCTCTGCTTTATATACTCAGCCAGATACTGAAATTCTGTCCTGCATACAGTGTAGGACAAATACCAGATTAAAAAAAAAATACAACCACAGGTATTTGAATTTCTGAGTGCCTCTTCATTAACTCAGGTGTCTGAGGTTGCATTTTTTAAATCTGGGATTAGAATCTGCAAATTTGAAACCATCCTTGAGTCACTTAAAGTTTGCTCTTGTAATCTAGACAGCACAGCATACTTTTTAGTTCTGTGGTACTTTCTTGATCAGGTTAATCCACACTATGGCCTTCCTCATGGTACTAAATTATGGTACTTTGAGACCACTTTAACTGCCATGGGTACATCCTATGGGATTCTGTGATTTGTAGTTTCATTGGGAATTTAAAATTCTCTGCCAGAGAGCTCAGGTGCTTCACCAAATACAAATCTTTTGTAGAATGAAAGAGTTAAAATGGTATCAAAATTTAATAACTCTGTAGAATGAAAGAATTCTAAGTGAAGTTAACCTTGCTTTGGAGACTTCTAGCAAGATTTCTCATGAGTCTTTCATGAGTTCTTGCTCAATGCTCTGTCTAAAAGCCATTGTAAATATGTTATTCTTCATGTTGGAGGAACCCTGATGTCTCCCCAGCACTCCCCAGCATACAAGATGTCTCCCCAGCCATACACTCACCTTGCACTGCTGTTCTCCTGGGTGGATAGGTGTGGTCAACAGCTGAACTGGGAGTTTTTGCCGATGATGGCCTCTCCCTTTCTAGTTGACTGTTATACGTTTGCTGGGCAAACATGATGATGCAATGCCAAGACAAACCAACTATTTCAAGGAACGAGGAAATGCTGACCCAGTTTTGCATAAATATGGGCATTAATTTGGTTGAAAACAGTGAATCGCACCAACTATTAGTCGTGAAGTACAGGCAATATACAGCTCTTCAGTTAAGGCAGGGATTGGGAAAGTGCAGGCTATGGGCTGGATATGACAATCGAACCCTATTTTTGCTGATCCTGAAATTTTCTGGAATATCTGAAAGCTATCAGACCCCATTTTCTTTGGGGGGGGGGAAAATAAATTTATGGTAATTCCTCTCCCCCCCTCCCCAAGTCACAATGGTTGGAGTCTTTCTCAAAATGAAAATAGGAAGTGATGCAACATCAGTTCTGGTTACCATTTTGGGAATGATTTGGACAGGGATTTGGAAGCTCTATTTGGGTGGGGGTGCAGGATGGAGGGTGGAAAATTGTTCCTTCACTCTTATGCAATTGTCTACCCCTGCCCTATAAGAATCAAATCTTCTTTCCCAGGTCTGCAGGAGTAACAGGGCCATGCCTGGGCTCATCCCTGGGGCCCATTCAGTGGTAAGGAGGATGGAACTGTGCCCAGGATCTCTCCATCTTCCCCTGTGTGGCTGTGGAAGAAACCTGTGAGTCGTTCCCACAGTATTTGATCCACCTGTGATGATCTGCATAGATATGCTGGTGGAGATTTTTGCTTCTGCAGTGTACTAATAGGATTTTGGCCATTGTGATCAGGTTCTTGGCATAGCTGTAATGCATAAGAAAAATAATTTTATCCAATAAAAATAGCCCCAAGGGCCAGAATCCTGATCGTGAGTCCCAACTATGGAAGATCCATAGAACTATTGTGTTGAATGGTAAGTCAACACAAGGGTAAATGTATTTGATTTAATGGGTCTACTCTAGTTAGGACTAATAACAGGATTTAGGCCAATACATGTATATACTAGCAGATGCTTTTCTTTCAACATACTACTTATGACCCCACATGAGAAGATGTTTTTTAAAGTTCCACTCTGGTGAAAGAACAATATGTCTGCTTTCTCTCTTCCTGCAGGACTCACTTTTCCCCTCCCAGGGGCTGTCCTTCATGAACATTTACTGGCCACTGGAGAGTTGGGCAAGATTGGAGGAGGACCTGGTTTGGTGTCTATAGCCAAACACAAAATGACATTTTAGCTGTCTTCGATATCTCAAAGGGTGTCATGTAGAAAACGGAGCAAGCTCATTTTCTGCTCCTCCATACAGTGGTTCCCAACATTTGGTCCTCCATTTGTTTTGCACCACAGAGAAGCCCAAGCCAACCTGGTCAACAATCAGGAATTATGAGAGCTGATGTCCAAATCATTTGGAGGACCAAAGGGAGGGAACCATTGGAAGATGAAGCAATGGATTCAAATTGCAAGAAAAGAGATTCTACTTGAATATTAAGAAGAATTTCTCTCTTGCAAGAGCTATTTGACAGTGGAATGGACTGCCTCAGAGGATGATGGACTGCCCTACTTTGGAGGTCTTTAAACAGAGATTGGATACACATCTTTCAAAGTGTTTTATTTGTGTATTCCTGCATGGCAGGGGGTTGGGCTTTATGGCACACGTGGTCCTTTCAAACATTAATTCTATGATTCTGTGACATCATCTTCAGGGCCTCTAGAGGCCTCCAAAGGATGCCTTTGTCATTCTGCATCTGATTATAGGAACATAGCCAGATGCCTCTCTGATGTCTCTTGCTCTTCAAAGTCCAATAATAGTCATGGAAGGGAACAGTGGAGTCATGAGAGGGTTTTTTATAGCACAAGGAAGGGAGGAATGCCCCCTTCTGCAACAGCACAACACAACACAAAAATCAGTACTCAAGCCTATATATGCTCTAACAAGATGCCTGCCTGTTATGTCTTCTCACAAAATTTCTTCCCCCCGCTCTCTCCTCATTTTCTCTGTCATTCCTAGGAACCTTAATCCTATCAGACTTTCACATCTTCATTCTTCCCATATTATTCAAGCAACCCCTTCCATCCTTAGTCCTGACAGCTTGGGGGCCTCCATGTCTACATTCTACCCCATACTTCAGGGGAGCTCTCCAAGGTTCTGAACCTATTTTTAATAGGGTTGGGCACTCTAGTTCCCTTAAAGTTTGGTGTAAAATCTGAGTGGATCCATCACCCCATGGACATGGTACACCAGCTGCCAATGACCAGTCGCATGTAAATTTATCCTATCTACCAGCATGATGTAGCAGTTTGAGCATCGCACTATGACTCTGGAGAACAAGGTTTGAATACCAACTCAGCCATGAAAACCCACTGCATGACTAGGGCAAGTCACAGTTTCTCAGCCTCAGAGGATGGCAATGGCAAATATCCTCTGAGGAAATATGCCAAGAAACCTGTGATAGGTTTGCCTTAGGGTTGCCATAAGTTGGCAATGACATGAAGGCAAACAACACATACACAACAACACAATAAACTTGTCATTCACTCTTCATTGAGTCATAGAATTTTTCATGGGCCAGCTAGTCCAATGCCCTCCTCAGTGCATGATCTCCAGCTAGAGCATCCCCAGCAGGTAGATGTCCAGACTTTTAAAAAGACATCCAGAAGAGGAAGTGCCACCATCTCTCTAGGCAATTGGTTCAATTGCTAAACCACTTTTAATGTCAAGAAGTTCCTTCTAAGTGTTCAATCAAAATCTACTCTCCTGTAATTTCAAACCATTAGAGCTGGTCATACCCTCTGAGGTAACAGAGAACCCTCCCAATCCCTCTTCTCTGTGTTGTCCCTCAAGATATTTAAAAAGTGCAATTATGTCACCTCTCTTTCTTCACCAAGCTGAACATACACAGCTCCTTCAAGCCTTCTTCATATGTTTTGATGTCTGTACCTGTACCTCTTCTCATTCTGAACCTGCTCCAGTTTGTCTAGGCTGCATCTGCACTGTAGAAATGATGCAGTTTGACACCACTTTAATGGCCATGGCTCAATGCCATGCAGTGCTGGCATCTGTAGTTTGTGAGATAGTTATCAGAGAGCTCTAGTGTCCCACCAAGTGATAAATCCCAGAATTCTATATCATTGAGCCATGGCAGTTAAAGTGGTGTCAAACTGCATTATTTCTGCAGTGTAGATGCAGCAGTAATCCTTCTGAAAATGAGGCATCCAGAACTGAAAGCCGCACTTTAGATGATGTCTAGCCAGGGCAGAACCTAAGGGTGCTGGGGGGCATTTGAGGACATCATTTTTCTGATTGTTTTTGTATACACATTTTTGGGGATGCTGTTCCGCAATGGGGATTAAAAATGGCCTTGTTATACTTCATAGGCCTTATAGAATCATAGAATTGTAGGAGACCACAAGGGCCATCCAGGATTTCCATGCAGGAATCAGCAGTTGAAGTACTTCTGACACTCTCTGTTCAAAAACCTGCAAAGAAGGGGATGTCACCACTTATAACCTGCACTTTCCCCTGCTGTATAGGGAAAGCAACCCAAGTTAAACATAGTTCTTGTCATCAGAAAAGGAATGTGTACACATACTGCCTTTCCACGGAATTCAAGGATAGACTATATGGCTCTCTGTTATCTGTGTTCAGAGCAAATAAATAATACACAGGAATAAAATGCCAATGCAGTAAGATAAACACAGCACCTCACACCCTTTCTGTAATTAATGTAGTGGCAACACTTACATGAAATGTCTTCCTGTATACAAGGCCACCTGTTGTCCAGACAATCCGTGCCAATTTTTTTCTCTTTCATCAGAATCTCCCCCACTAGGAAGGGGACACAGAGGCCAAAGTGTTTTTGTTCAGGCAATTCAACAAAATATTTCAGGCTACGTCCAAATATATATTAATGAGAGTCCAAGATCTTAATTTTTTAAAAAACAAAACAATTAATGAAATAATCATTCATTCATTTGATACCAGTGGTACAATATATTTCTCTGTTCCAATATCACACATATTGTGACTGCTGTGGTACGTAACTGTGCATGTTGCTCACATGGCAGAAATTTGTTGTTGAATCACACACATTGTGTGATTCCACACTTGGTTCCACACTCTACTCTGCTTTGGTCAGGCCTCACCTGGAATACTGTGGCCAGTTCTTGGCACCACAATTCAAAAAGGATGTGGAGAAAATGGAGCGCATCCAAAGGAGGGCAACTAAAATGGTGAAGGGTCTGGAAACTGTGCCCTATGAGGAGCGACTTAGGGAGCTGGGGATGTTTAGCCTGGAGAAGAGAAGGTTAAGAGGTGATATGATAGCCCTGTTCAAATATTTGAAGGGATGTCATATTGAGGAGGGAACGAACTTGTTTAGTGCTGCTCCAGAGACTAGAGCGCTGAACAATGGATGCTAACTGCAGGAAAAGAGATTCCACCTCAACATTAGGAGGAACTTCCTAACAGTAAGGGCTGTTCGACAGTGGAACACACTCCCTCAGAGTGTAGTGGAGTCTCCCTCCTTGGAAGTCTTTAAGCAAAGGCTGGATGGCCATCTGCCAGGGATGCTTTGATTGGGAGTTCCTGCATGGCAGGGGGGTTGGACTGGATGGCCCTTGTGGTCTCTTCCAACTCTATGATTCTATGACCTGTTTAGAGAGATGAGGCATAATTTCTAAGAGGATCGTGGGAAAATCAGAACCCTTTTTGGGGGGTCTTTTCTCCATCCCTCCAAGGTGGAGGAGAACCACTTTGCAGATTGTTAATCAATATTATGCACTATTTGTTGTTGTTTTGGTAGCTTGCAATGAAAGGTAAAGTTTGGGGCTTTGTGGTGGATGCAGAATTGCTGGTGTTGTCTCTTGTAACTCCTTCCCCTTGTAAAACTATTCCCACCTGATTTGACAGAGACAGTGTGATTCATGCTCTGCCATCCTACATTTTCAGCTGCTTTAAAAATGTTCCAATTTATCTCTTCCTCTCATTTTCAGTCCTTGTCCTCAGCTTTCTTTGGTTACTGCAAATTGAGTTCAAAGAGCATGAGACCTTCTGGAGGACATTGTGGAGAGTCTAGGACACAAGGATTGTAATGTTAATGGTTCCTGTTTCTCTGCTTGCCAGCTGACAATCTTTTTGTGCAACCATGGTGAGTTATCCTCCCCTCTAATGTTATGCTTTCAATTTCTTTAAAACAGCATCAATCCTTCAATGCATCCTTTTTGTTCTAAAACCTAAACCTGCTGCATCTACACTGTAGAATTAATGTCATTTGATACAATTTTAAGTGCCATGGCTCAATACTATGGCATTCTGGGATTTGTCCTTTTGTGAGATATTTAGCCTTCTCTGTCATAACAAACAACAAATCCCAAGATTCCATAGGGTGGAGCCATGACAATTAAAGTGGTGTCAAACTGCATTAGTTCTTCAGCATGACAGCAGCTCTGGACTCCTTCTTCTATAAAAGTCATAGAATCATAGAATCATAGAATCATAGAATCATAGAGTTGGAAGAGACCACAAGGGCCATCCAGTCCAACCCCCTGCCATGCAGGAACTCCAAGTCAAAGCATCCCTGACAGATGGCGATCCAGCCTCTGCTTAAAGACCCCTAAGGAAGGAGACTCCACTACACTCCGAGGGAGTGTGTTCCACTGTCGAACAGCCCTTACTGTCAGGAAGTTCCTCCTAATGTTGAGGTGGAATCTCTTTTCCTGCAGTTTGCATCCATTGTTCCGCGTTCTAGTCTCTGCAGCAGCAGAAAACAAGCTTGCTCCCTCCTCAATATGACATCCCTTCAAATATTTAAACAGGGCTATCATATCACCTCTTAACCTTCTCTTCTCCAGGCTAAACATCCCCAGCTCCCTAAGGCGTTCTTCATAGGGCAAGGTTTCCAGACCCTTCACCATCTTAGTTGCCCTCCTTTGGACATGCTCCAGTTTCTCCACATCTTTTTTGAATTGTGGTGCCCAGAACTGGACACAGTATTCCAGGTGGGGCCTGACCAAAGCAGAATAGAGTGGCACTATAACTTCCCTTGATCTAGAAACTATACTTCTATTGATGCAGCCTAAAATTGCATTGGCTTTTTTAGCTGCCGCATCACACTGTTGACTCATGTTCAGCTTATGTCTGATGTTGTCTTGTATTTTGCATGTGGCCCTTCCTAGTGAGTGGATCACTACAGCACTCAATAGGTAACAGTAAGCTACTATTTTTCACCTGCCTTCATTTAGGGGATTTTGGGGTTCTGATGAAAGACCATGTTGATCTCACAAGTGTAGTCTGCCCCCCTCTGTTCTAAGACAGTGAAAGCTCGATCTTCTAGATCAACTCCCAGAAGTTTCAGCTAACTTGGCCACTGCTTTAAAGAACATTTATTATGCAATAAAATAATCCCCAAAATAAAAGCTTTGAGACAATGTATGCTGGCTGCTTGATGGAAAGGAGGACATGTTCCTTTCATAGAGGGAATTTGTGCAGGAATAAGTGCCAAAGTGTCAAAGCAGGTGCTGGCTGTTTTCCTTTACATGTTATGACATGTTGCGTTAGAGGAGGATGGTGAGACTGAGGATGAACACTCCAGGAAATATATGCATCAGAAAGAATTTATTAATATTAAACTATGATATAGCAACAAAAAATGGTACAGGAGATGAAAGAGACCAATGGAGCAGCTCTTCAGAAATGCAGTTTAGAAGTGGGTGGATGAGGCTGATCTTTCCCATTTCAGGAGAGCAGAGAAGGTAGTGACAGCTGAGAAAGCATCCCTGCAATTGTAGTCGGGAGCTAGAAACCTCTCTAGAGTTCATGCTTGCAGATGTAGGCATTGCGTCTCTTGCACTGAGCATCATTCCACTGTGTGAAACCTAAAATGCAGAAGACATGAAAAAATGTTATTTCTTCTCCCTCTTGCCCGTTTCTCATTATGATTTTAGTCTAGAGCAAGGTGGGTGGATGGAAAATGGTAGAAATCTTTATGAAGTTGAAGGCAAAGTCAAAGAAATAATGTTGTTTGTCATGTGTCATTTCTAATTTATGGTGCCCCTAAAGCAAAACTATCATGGAGTTTTCTTGGCAAGATTTGTTCAGCATTTGCCTTTGCCTTCCTCTAAGATTGAGAGAGTGTGACTTGACCACGGTCATCCAGTGGGTGAAGATTAAAACACTGGTCTCCAATGCTCAAACCATGATGCCACTCTAGCTCAAAAATGATGGGGCACATTAAAAAAACACCAAACTGATTTAATGTTTTCTAAACCCATTCTTCCTGAGTCTTTTTGTCAAGGATTCCCTAATTTTTCCAAATCTTGGCCTAACAGTTTTCTCATAAGCATACTGCAGAAAAGAGTACATGGCATACAGCATGGTTTAGCAGTCATTATTTTCAGAAATAAATAAATAAATATGAAATTCACACATAATTGGGTTTGTGTAGTTTGGCTACAGCTGAGGACACTGGATTGTAGCGTATCTCAGAGCTACTGATCATGTATGAAGTAGGTAACTTGTTAACCTGGCCCAAAAGTGGCTAAGAAAAGTTACAAAGGCTGGAGAAGCAGGTGTCCTTAAGAGACCTATCTTGCTCCCTTCTTACCTGTGGAAAATCGCAGCTCCACACAGTGTTCATTATTGCCATAATTGTCTGGCTGGTGGCTCATCCAGGCCTTGTAGTTGTAGGTAGACTCATCAGCCCACCTCCATTTCCTTGTCTGTTGAAATGAGACAGAATAGGTTGCATGCTTAAGGAAACGAGAAACCCAGAGGAAAAATCTAGAGTGTTTGGTGAGTAAAGATAGTTGAACTGCTCCCTGACCAGAGCGTTACAAATTTGTGATGAAGAGAGGTTTACCTGACGAACATCATGAAGCCCAATCCAGACATTACTTGGTTCTTGCTGATAAGTGGAGATGTGTTCGGCCACCAGGAGGGTCTCAGCTTTGGTGAGGACAGAGGCGAGATGGGCCCCACGGCCATAGCTCTGGCATTCAATCTGAGGATGGAGAAGAAAACCAAGAATGTGCCCCATTGCCATATTTCACCAGCAAGACTGGTGCAGAACCAAGACCACATTTTCAATTCATTTCATTTGTTCATTGCTGTGGGGCACATAGTCTAATGGACAGGATCCTGGATCAGGAGATGTCTCACACAGGCATAATTACAATCCAAAGGTTATTGTCACTTTCATCTTCCAAAAGCAGGATTGATATAGAATTGAAACTTCCCTGAAACATAGTTAATCTTTGTGGAATTAACAAATGTTGTCACCCCTGAAGTTTTAATTTGAGGGAGGCCTGAAGAAACATAAATCTAACTTGTACATCATACATTACATCTAATCTGGGTTGGTGAGAAATGTTTCATACCTCAGCCTCTTGCCATGTTAACTGATTATCAAAATAAGCATAGCAGTTCCCCTGGTTTTGCAGCCATTCCCTGGCACAGGAATCTGCCTCAGCTGCAGGAGAAAAGGAAGATGAGGGCAAAAAAAGAAAAGAAAATGCAAGAAGGAAAAACAATTAGAAAAATATACCATTTTTAGCATGCTCTCCAAAACCTAAGTTTCCCATAGGTGGCATGGATTTACACTCCCCAAAATTCCTTCTGAGAAATCTATATGCATCTCTGGAGGCTGAGTCTGATCGCTCTATTTGCAACCAAGAAATACATTCTGCTTCAGGTCACATGAATAGACAGAACAGAAAAATTCTGTTTCTAGTTCACTGGCTAGCTATTCACCTTCCCCGATAGCAGAGGTGGGAATATTGGTTTAGCAGCTCACCTCCCATGAAAGGGTTGGAGAAGAGGATTCCAAACAGGCAAAAGGTGAGGTAGGTGAAGAAACCCATCTTCTGGTTGACCTTTGAGAAGAAAAGGCATGGTAAATTCAAGAGTTATCATTTCTGATTGCCATTCAACCAGTCTAGTGAAGAAAGGAGGGAAATATTTTATTTCCTCTTAGAACTCCAATTTTGTGCTCCGTTTATTTGCATTTCTAAGAAGCAGAAAATTAGAGAAAGAAGAAAGATCCTTGAATTTAAATTTGTGGAGTAGGTAGCCCAGGACTGTAAAGATAACAACCATCATGCTCTTTTACTTAAAGATTTACACATTTATTATGGTGTTACATTTCATAAACTAGAGAAGTAGACTCTATGGAAGTTTATGCTGTAAGATAAGCATTTTTAAAATATATTTTAAGATGTGGTGGGTAAGGTACAGCTGCCTTCAGATGGTGTTGGACTTCAGCTTCCTGTTCTTCACCATTGGCTATACTGACCAGGACCAGTAGGAGTTGCAGACATTGAACTACAACTCCCATTATTTTCTCATCAACTAGACTTATTTAAATCATATTGATTTAACAAGTCTACTTTAGCCTGCACCAGAAATAGAATTTTGAACTCCTTGCTCTCTCTCCCCATCTGTTGCTATTCAAGCAATGAATTAAGTCAAATTTTCACTTATCCACTGATGGCTTAACCAAGGTTTTCCATTCTGAATCTCACATCGATTCCCACCATAGCTTCTCTAACTGGTCATTAACCTACTACATTTACAGCTTGTCCTCCCTGATGAACCTTTTGCTCCTTTCCTTACCTTAAAGGCTGTAGAAACACCCTGTTCTCCACACTCTACTCTCCAGCCTGGAAGAGCCCTCTTGTCAAGATGTAGAAGATGTCTCTTCAGTCACTCACCTTAGGCTGATGTTCTCCTGGGCAGACAGTTGTGGTGGACAGTTGAGTCGGGAGCTTCTCTGCTGATGGTTTCTCCCTTTCTGAATGACTGTTATATAGTTCTTGGGTAGACATGGTGCAATCCAAGATGAACTCAATGCTTAAAGGAAATCCTGGTCCAGCGTCTTCAGGTTTTGCATAACCTTGGACCAAACTGGTAGAAAGCAGCTCATACTTCTGGCAATCCACACCACAGAAAGGGCAACATGCCCTTTGGGTAGGGAAATACATATTAGGAAAAAAACAAAACCTCTGGTCTGTGAGAGAGCATGGGATAAAATTTACAATATGATCATTATTGAAGTCATATGCTCATTTTCTTGATCCATTAGCTTCAAAGTTTGGGGAGCTTTCTGATACTATCCCAGACATCCTGGGATTCCATAGGACAAAGCCATGGAAGATAAAGTGAAATCAAAGTGCTATAATTGCATAGTATGAACAGGCACTTGGTGCCTTTTTTTCCTCCCTCTATCAGTGGATGCTGTTGGCTTTTATTCCAGTGGGGAAAAGAACTCACTCCAGGTTTCAACCCACATTTTAAAGGAGTTATCCAAGGTGCCTATCTTCATCCCTCAAATAGGTTCAAAACAGATGACCCTCTTGTGTATAGCTGTGAAACAAGGTAGATCTCATTTTCACAGTGCTATAATGACATTTCTTTTTTGAAGCATTACTGTGAAAATGGAATGTGGAAAAAGTGCAACAGGTAGACAATGAAGATCTTGAAATAGTTCAAGATCTTCCATATCTTGGCTCAGTCATTAATCAGAATGAAGCCGCAGTAAAGCAATCAGAAGAAGGCTAGAGCTTGGAAGGGCAACTATGAAGGAATGAGACAAGATCTTGAAGTGTAAAGATATCTCATTAAATACTAAAGTTAGGATGGTACATACCATCATAGTTCTCATTTTCTATATATGGTTATAAAAGCTAGACAGCGAAGAAAGCTGATAGGAAGAAAATTATCATTATTATTATTAACCTTTATTAATAGAGCTCTGTAAATTTACACAGCGCTGAACATACAATCTTTTAATTAGACATCAATTCATTTGAGATGTGGTGCTGGAGCAGAATTCTGTAGTGCTAGAAAGACAAACAAATGGGTTTTAGAGCAAATCAACGCTGAACTCTGTCTAAAAGCCAAGATGACTAAACTGAGACTGTTGTACTTTGGGCACATCAGGAGAAAGGCATGGCTCACTAGAACAGGAATGTAAATGGAAAGTGTTATATACAAATGGTTCACCAGGCACAGTCTGAAAGCAAACAAAGCCAGATGACATTTAGCTGTTGACATGAAGGCATACCTCAATTTGTCCTTACCTCTGAGAATTTGTAATTTCACATTAATTTTTTAATCCTTTTTTTATTCCATTTCTGTGTCCCCTCACACTCTGGGATGAAGACTGGGATGAAAACAGTAAGGACTTAAATTAGACTACGTCTTTGTGAGCAATTATCTTAACACAACACATTTAAGGGTTTTAAAAGAAAAACCTATTATGTGCGTACACTTGGGGTATACCTTCCCCTAATGTACATGTATGCATTGTTTGGCTGAAAAAGTCCATTCTGAAATTCAGAGAAGTGTGTGTTTTGCAAAGAATTAGAGTTTGCATTTTGGCTTGTATATCAAATTTGAAAGTTTGACATTAGATACATTTACATTAAAATATGAACTATTTGAATTTCTCCTCCAACCATGGTCCAAAGTCTTCTAAATAATATTCTTCTGCTATTCTATTTCCACTCTTTCCCTTCCCTAGATTTTCTATTCACTGTTGATGTGACCAGAGGCTACAGACACAAATATTCGCACGCACCTACTTCATGTTTTGAAACAATTATGTAGACATTATTATGTTCTGAATGACTCTTTGAAAAAGCATTCTTTTTCAAAAGTGTTAAAGGAGTCCCCCCAGGCACAAAAATTTCCTTATGACCTGAAAGAGAGTGCTAACTAGGAAGAAGGAAGGATCTATAGATTCAAGAATATTTGCATGTATATTTAGCTTTTTGACAGCTCTTCCTTAAGACTGTCTGCCTATCTTGCTAATTTTCACTTCTCTTTCCCTTGATTCATGTAGCATGGGAGCCCCATTCAGGCCTATAGATACTCAATATATGGAAGAGGAATAAGGATATGTAGTCCACGACAACCTTGTCAATCCTCAGCTTCACCACATGGATATGGAAGGTCAGGAATGAGGCTCTGAGAGACTTTGGCTGAATGAAGTTGTCATCCTTTGTGTGATCAAGAACCCTGATTATGAAGACCAGGGGTGAACAAAGTGTGGCCCTCATTTTTTTGGTCCCTCGGGGATATTATGTTTGCCCCAAAATACTCTCTAGGAGTCTTGGGAGATATTTTTGTCAAGATTTGGCCCATTCTGGGCCATTTTAAGCCAGGAGGGTGTCCTTTTTCTAAAATAGAAGCAAATCTTTTTTAAAGAAAAATGCCTCTCCTATGCCTAAATGGCTAGGGAGAGGATGTAAAACATGGTAAAACATGGCTCTGGAGACGAGGGTTCAATTCTCTGCTCAGCCATGGAAACCTACTGAGTAACCCTGGGCAAGTCACACTCTCTCAGCCTCACAGGAAGACAAGGGCAAATCTCCTCTAAACAAATCTTGCCAAGAAAACACCATGCTAGATTCGCCTTATGATTGCCATAAGATGGAAACAACTTGAAGGCACATAACAACAACAACAACAACAACAAGAAACCAGTTCCATTGGACAGAATGTGATTTATGTCGAGGCATATCTGTATAGACTTGTCCTATAAATGTGGATTTTAAGCACTCTCACCAAGTTTTTAGTGCCAATTCAAGATCCTTTGCTGTATGAAGCAGATCCCAAATAATGGCCTTTTCTCCCCTTTAAGATAACAGTTTAAGATGTCTTAGCTCATTGGTTTAATCTATGCTTCTCTGCCCATAGTGCTAAAGGAAGAAAATTGTCACCTTGCTGCACAGCAGAACTTGACTTCAGATTTCCTAGGTGTTTTTTAAGGAGGTAGAGGAGCCAAGGTCATTACACCGGTGTGACACCAGTAACACTTGCTCACACAGATCTGCCCTTTCACAGCCTAAACTTTCTAAATAACACCATGAAGTCCTTTGAGTAAGAGCAGAATGGAATTTTGACTCCAGCGGAATCTTGGTTGGCTAAGATTTCCTCTTTTTGAAGATAAGCAACGTGGCTAAACAGTCCTGCTTCTTAAAAAAGAAAAGCGATGGCATCAGGGCTTATGCTTCTCTCCTGAATGGAGGTGCTTTGAGCTTCTGACCATATTTTGATCTAAAACAAGTGTTTTTCCTCATGACTGATGCAGCCATGTAAACCACACATCCTAGCTCTCTCAGTTCTTAACAATCCTCACGTCAGGGTATATTACGCTAACTGTTTGCCAGTGGTGCAGAGTGAAATTTAAAGTGCAGGCTTCACCAGGATAGCCTTCATAGCACTACTCCCAAGATGAGTCCAAAAATATGGGCAGCTGGGTTGCTTTGAAAACATTTTTGGCAGACTTTGTCTCCTCATAAATGGGGAGATCCAATTGTAGATCCAATTGTAATGAACAATAGAAATTTAAACAAAGAAATTCCATTTGGAATTATTTTCTGAATAAATTGTACTTTTTATATTATGACATAATTTTTTTTATCATATTGTGAAATTAAGTATTATACATTTTATATTCCCAAAGTGACTTTCAGTCTTTAAAAGGTACTGATATTGCATGCCCCTCCTCATTTTCTTTAAGTTCAGTTTTTCAAAACCCTCCAAACTCAGTTTTTTGCCACCCATGGCTTCAAGACTTCTGGGGATTTTGCATCTCTTATTGGATATTGTTGGCAGATTTGGGAATAACTTTCAAGGTGTGGTGCTCTGTTAATTCACCCCAAGACCCTTTCCAATCATATGTCAATATGATCTCCATTTGGGTGTAGAAGAGGCAGGTTTCAAACTGGTCATACACTTTATATCCCTGTGAATAATCTGTGACAGAGGCCAACACCTTTGGGTTTCTGACACAATATGCTGGCTGGGCCACCAGTTGAGCAGGATTGCCAAAACCTGCTACCCATGGTATTTCATCATGGTCACCTGAGACCTATATAACAACCTTTTGTGTAGCAGGAGACCATCTGAGAAGATCCAGACTCCACCCCAGCATATCTTCTAAAAGGAAAGATATACTCAGGTAAGCAGCTAAACGGTGAGGATTTCCCGTATCTGCTGTTTTAAGATTCTATTGTTCTATTGCTACTGTTTTAAGAGTCTATTATTATATATCATGTTTATGACATTGCCTTGTGCTCAGTCAGATTTTTGGTTCATCTACCCCAAAACTTTTTAAGAGACAGCAGCTAGCCAGGATTTCAGGCATTATTCCTTCCTATCCTGAGCTGGAGTTGTCAGGGATAGAACCTAAGATCTTCTGCATTCACTACTGAGCTACAGTTCCTCCCTATGATGGTGATGACTCCTATTTATGATGTTCAGAATGGCACCACCCCTGCTCAAGAGGGAGGTATCTAGAAAGCTAGCAGAATTCTCAAGTTTTCCAGAAATGTGATTATCCTTCACAGTGGATGAGGACACCACAAAACCTTCCAGTGAGGACAATGCATGCTTAGTGGCCATGAAATGATGACTATTGCTAGGAGGTTGGGAAACAGGGGGGATAGAATGGAAGACCTTGAAGATTGATTCAGTCATTTCCTCTTCTTCATCCTCCTTCTCATTTGTACTACTACTGCTACTACTACTGCTACTACTAGTATTGGTGGTAATAGTCATAGTTATTTTCATCACAAGCACTTAAGAACCAGACTGGCTTATTAAACAGATGAGGATTCAGATGTTAGAAATATAGCCTTTAGATATAGATGCTCGTACACTCCTGGGAGTTTCAGTGGAAAACGCAGAGGCTGATTCATGGTCTTGCTTTCTGGGGGGTTGTGGGAATTATAACACAACAGAGTAACTCTCCCAAACTTCTGGAAAAAATATACCACGAGCTTCAATTTTGTTCATGACTATTCCTGACATCTACCCTGCTATTTCATGTCCTGTTCTATATTTTTATGTATCCTTCTGTATTTTGTGTACTTTTAGGCTGACCAAGAAAATGAGATCTATTGTTTACTTTGTTGTCTTCCTGATCAGCTTCCTGGTTTCAAGCCCCTTTGCAAGAGGTGAGTTTCTCCTGAGTTTCTGAACACTCATAAAGTGGATGTAACAGAAACAGGTATAGGCCTAGATCCTGTTATTATTACCAACTATAGTAGACCAGTGGACTCAATGGAGTTTACATAACGATTTTTTTCAAATACTAAATGTTTCAGTGGTTCTACTCCAGTTGGGATTGGATTTAGGCCACCTTGTGCTGGGAGCAGCTTTTTCAGACATAAGACATGTTTGATTTCCTTGTGTTTGCCCATAATAGAAATGAATTATATCTGATATTCTCCAAAATATTATTTTTACCAGATGATGGGAATCTGACTGTAGCTTTACAAAATGAGGTCTAAATCCAATATGTCATTTGAAATTGTGTTGGATTTTTGGCACTTAAAATGTGCTTCAAGAGGGATTCTAGATTTTAAGAGCTGATTTTTGGGGTGCATGGGAGTGGGAAGGAAGTTTATGCCCCCGTACAGCAAATTCGACTCTTGCACGAGAAAAAAAATCCAGAGGTGAATAGATTCCTGAATTTCCATTGGAAAGCAACACTTGGAATCTTTTGCTAGGCAGAAAAAAAGGAAACATTTGAGGACACCTCCGCACCCTATTTTGGCCTCACCCCCTATCTTTCCTTTTTCATTTCCCTCTCTTTTGTGCAGTTAAGGCAGATACGTGTGCCAGGGATTGGCTGCAATACCAGGGCAACTGCTATGGCTATTTTGAGAATAGGATGACATGGGAAGAAGCTGAGGTAAGAAGCCAGTGGACACGAGGCTCTGGTAATAGGTGGATCTATCACAGATCATTGTTATCTATGTAAAAACTTCAAAATGGAAGATGCCATAGGTTCCCCCCCCCCCCCGCCCTCGATATCCTTCTGCTCCTTCTATCAGGCTGGGTAGCTTGTGGAAGCCCTAGGAAATAGAATGGGAGACTGGTTCTACTGTTGGGCAAAGGGAGGTGACTGCCCAATTAATGGCAGTATGGGGGCAGGGTGGTGGTTGAAGTTCAGCATTTAGTGTGCCATAAAAAAAATCAAACAGAATAATTTAATTCAATTTTTTAAATGGGAGGTGATGTAACTTTATCTTTATTGCCGTGCTTTAAATGTTTTTCAAACTGTTTTAAGTGAGTATTTTTCACAGGAATGCTTATTTTAAAAACATTTTTTAAAGCTATAAATGGTTTTCTGCTGTGCTGTAAGCTGCCTTTGGTCCTATACAGTGGGCCCTTGGTATCCGCTGAGGTCTGGTTCCAGGATACCAAAATCTGTGGATGTTCATGTGTCATTAAATCCAATGGGTAGTCAAATGGGGTCCCCTATATAAAATGGCAAAATCAAGGTATGTTTATATAATTTTTGAATATTATCAAGCCATGAATACTTAAATCTGTGGATAAAAAAACCCCATGGATATGGAAGGCTGACTGTACTTGGAAAACAAGGTGGTATAGCAATTAAATGAATAAGACATCAATGGGGTGAATAGTTTTGCTGCTAGAGAGAAGTACTTTGGGGTATTTTCATCTCAAAAATTAAAATAATTTGATGGTCTTTGGGTACAAGGCAGCAAAATATCTTGGACTGGCCCTGGGGAATTGATGGCATGGCCTAAGAGCATCTTAGGAGTCATTCCAAGAATCTTGGTGGAATCGCATTAGCCACTTGTGTAGGCTGATCTCTGCCGAATTTACATTTGAGAGCCAGCATGCTGTAGTGGTTTGAGCATTGGATTATAACTCTGATGATCAGGGTTTGATTCCCTGTTCAGCAATAGAAACCCATTGGGTGACACTGGGTGAGTCACATACTCTCAGCCTTACAGCCAAACCTGTAATAGGGTCACTTGAAGGCACACAAAACCAACAAAAGAATACGCTGGCTAGCTAATAACTGAGGAAGGGAACCGTGGCATTAAAAACCTTCCTTCTTCTCTTCTTTTCCAGATTGATTGCCAAAGCTACCAACGTGGGACCCATCTTGCATCCATCCTTACTACTGCCGAAGCTCTCGTAGTGGCCAATCATATCTCTGCTTATCAGAATGAACGCAGCAATGTGTGGATTGGATTGCATGACATCCGACATGTAAGTGTGTAGAAACCACCACAGCACACCTGCTAAGCCAACATCCTAACAAAATATAGGCAACCTCATATCCCTGACATATATTTCCCTACATCAGTATGAAGCAGAGTTACAGCTCTTGAAGGTCTCAGAATTCATTCAGTCCTTGAAGTATGTAGTCCTTGCAATAATGAAAAAAGACTTAGAGACAATCAGAAAACAGCACACTATTTACATGCTACAGTTTTGTAAAAATCACAGTTCAAAAGCCTGCTTAAATAAAAATGTCTTCACCTGCAGGCAGAAAGAGAAAATTACATTTCTCATTCTCCATTTACAGGGTAACCTCCATCAGTTTCTTCTCAAGACATTGCAGCTATTTGCTGGTGGCCTGATGTTCCTTTGTCTTGGCATCTTGCTGTTCTCTTGGCTGTTCTCTCTTTGTCTCCAGTGCAGAGATGGAAGACTTGCATTCCAGCTTCACTTCACTCTCCATTTCCTGCCATTTGCCCTTCCACTCCTTGTTCTGATTCTCAAGCTGCTGTTATGCATTTGCATTCTTCTGGTCATTGCTACAGTTTGCATTCAGGTCTGTGCTTTTCTTGTCATGCTGAAGGGTCACTTTTTGGAAGCAATTTTCCTCCAATTCTTCCTCCAGTAAGCCCTCTGATGTGGTGGCTTAGTTATTAAGATGCCAGCTCTGATGACTGGAAGATTGGAAGGTTGGCAATTTGAGGCCCAAGAGCTGCATGATGGAGTGAGTTCCCATCACTAGTCCCAGCTTCTGCCAACCTAGTAGTTCGAAATGAAAGTAGATAAATAGGTATCACTTAAGTGGAAAGGTAACAGCATTTGGTGCAGTCTTTGGACAATGCTGGTTCTTCAGCTTAGAAACAGAAATGAACACTGCCCCCTACAGTGGGTTTTGACTAGACATTCATGTCCAGGGACTACCTTTACCTTTAAGCTGTTTAGAGGTGCATCTATGCTGTAGAAATAATGCAGTTTGACACCATTTTAAATGGTCTAGCTCCAACCTATGGCATCCTGTGGGTTTCCACAGCTGAGAGGGATTTGAATCCTGGTCTCCAGAACTGTAGTCCAATGCTCAAACCACTATGTCATGCTGGCTCTCACTGGCCACGTTTCCTAACTTAAAAAGTAGGTGAACATGACATCTAGCGTGCAATAGATAATGTTACATTAAAATCATAATCTCATGTAGTCCATTCAATCTCTTCTCCTGTGAAGATCCATTATTTTTTTCTTGCTGGTTGAAGACTGCTCTATTTCCCTCCAGCTTTTCTCTTCACACAAGGTTCTCCACTCTGTTGTCTTCCCTCATCTTTCTCATTAGGAGTTCTTCTTCCCTCCAGCTGCCCTTCAACTGTTTCTCTTTTAGCTGTAACCTTCAAACAATATATAACTAGCTCTTCTCTTCCCCCTTCTGTATTTCTTCCTCTTTGTCCAAGATTCCTTTCTTCCAAGGCACTTGGGCAAGAATTACAGATTGAGAACTGATATTTCCTTGATCTCAAATCTTCCTTTCTTCCTCTCCTGCTGCAGAATGGAAAGTGGAGATGGTCAGATGAGTCCACCTACAACTACAAAGCATGGATGCTGGGCAGGCCAGACAATGAAGGACAAAATGAATACTGTGTTGAACTGCTTTATTCAGCAAATAGGGCATCTCATCCTGATGGTGGCAGGCATCAACAAGCTGAAGAAAGTTTCATCAGTCCCATCAGTTTTTCTCATCACATCAGCCTGCAAGGTAAAAACAAACAAACCTGCTGAGCTGTCTGGATGGACATATTCCAAGCGCTCCCCCAACTTTCTACTACTTTCTACCGTAGAAAGCCCAAAATGTGAGGGCATTTTGTGGACAACTACAACTTGTAAGACAGGCACTTCGATCATACATAAACCCTGGCATTGGGATGGAGTCTTCCATTGCACCTGGGTCACATCTGAGGTCTCTGGTCACTGGGAGCTGAAGTCCAAAATACTTGGATGAGCCATGTATGGAAGCCACCAGTGCAGAGGGATATCAATGCTTGAAGAGACCACTCCCCTCCATATGCGGACCAGGGACAAAGTATAATAAAGGACACATAATAAAATTTCAATTCCATTAGCAACAGAGAATCAACTTCCCTTGAAATCTAGGTTGTGCATTTTGGTTGGTCAATAAAGGTATTATTATTTTGTGAATTGTGGATTTTGTCATATTGGCCCACACAGGTACCCTGGAATATATTTCCTTGGGCTGCATATGCACTGCAGAAACAATACAATTTGAAACTACTTTAACTGCTATGGCTCAATGTTATGGAATTATGAGATTTGTAGTTCTGTGGGATATTTAGCCTTCTCTGTCAGAGAGACTTGTGCCCCAACAAACTACAAATCCCAGAAGTCTATAGCATTGAGCTATGGCAGTTAAAGTTGTATCAAACTGCATTATTTCTGTAGTGCAGATGCAGCCTTGGTCCACTGTATCTCTGTTGCTGTCCAAGGTGCTTATATTCTGATACTGACTGTACCTGCCACTTAACTTGCTAAAAAACCCTCATGTGTCTGTTAAAGCCCAGGAGCCCTGCAGAAGGCCAAGAAAAGACACCTCTACATTTCATTCAGTACATATTCCATTATTGCTGTATGCAGAGACAAAGTACATTTCCAGACTGAAGAATCCACTAATGTGATTCAGGTGGCAGAATAATTTGGAATTAGGAGATGAAACTAGCTGTTTTGTAGGCTGGTAGTTCTTCTATGTTTCCTGTCCTGTTTAATTAGTTTCTGACTGTGCTGTGCAATTGTGATTCCATCCTTTAATATATTACATTCTATCCTTTTCACAGGTTTTACAAAATGGAATGATGCACCATGCCACAAATTGAATGCCTACATTTGCAAGCATGAACTGTAAAGAGTGGGCATTGATTCATCGGTGTCTGTCAAATGCACAAGACTGAAATGAATGGGACTTCTTGAGGATGTTTGCATTCTCCAACTTGCTTTGGATACCTAGCTTTCAAAAGAAGCAGAACACTCAATTCAGATCAAACCCTCCACTACTAAGGAGTGTCTTGGCATACATCCACAGCAGTAAATGTTTAACTGTTCCCTGGGAACTCTAATTCTGTAACTGTTCCCTGGGGACTCTAGTTTTGTAAGACAATTTATAGATTCCTAATAGAAAGTTCTTAACATCTTCATCAAACTGCAGCTCTTCATCCAAATTGGATGTGTGAGGGAAAGACAGTTAAAAACATAAACATGTAAAAACTCTGTGATGTGTACATGCCTGCTGAAACTGAGCCTTGATCTTCTATATATTTTCCCCATATTCCATTTAATAGCTGTAGCACTGACTAATGCAAATAAAATAGCTGATAAGCATGGATTTTCTGGTGTGCTATTTCCTTTAACCTTGCATTCTGAAGGCAAATTTGTGTGAGGCATGTATTAGTAAAATCTTAGAAGTGATGCAGTGTCTCAGTAATGCTTGCTTCCCTGTGCAAACATCATATTTTTGTTTTTTTCTGAATGATTTTTAATCCCTTTGTCTGATGAAGAAGGCAGTGGAACTTTGAAAGCTTAGTTGCAACATGTATTTAATGTATTTTGGTTGCTCCAATAACAGTATCACTGTTTTGTGGAATTTGGATGTTATTGTACTTTGTTATATGGCCAACATGGCTATCCCTGGATATACTTGGCTAAGCAGCTGATACAGGATTCTGGCCCTTAATTTTAAACTATTTTAAAAAGGAAGTTAAAATATAAATATAGAGCACGACCCCTTTATCTCTGTGGGATATGCTCCCAAATTTAATGTGATAATTGTGAATAATAGCAAACCCTATATGTTTAGAATTCACAGCCAGAGAGTTTCAGTGCTTTGCCAAACTTCAGACCCAAGGATCGCTGGCTGGAATGCTATATGGAATATTAGTTCTCTATTTATGCCATATCTAGTTTTTTAAAATAAAAAAAAATCCATCAAAACAATGGCTACAGACAATATATAAGGCACATTTCACGTTGATTTTCTGGATATGTCCTTTGAGTAATTTGTCAATGAAATTATGATAAAAATCAGCCCTGCTGCAGATTGAGCCACCTATTGTGCAATTTTGCCAGTAGCCGAAGAAGACATTTCCTTAAACCTCTAACCTTGAAAATTTCATAATGTCCATGTATGGTCTATATTACAACCACCCATGGATCAGGAGATCAGCTCAGAGCTCTCCAAACTCAGCCGGCAGTCTTTGCCCATTTTCTAGGCAGTGGACAACAGTGGGACCACTCAGGGGAACAGGTAAATTTGGCCCAAGGGCTGGATATTGCTCAAGAGCCCAATGGGATATGGTTGGATTTCAGTTTTGGAAAAATGGCTTCTAAATGTATTGAGTAATGTTGGGGGTCAGCAAGTCTTGGGCATTTCAATATCTGTTGACTTCAGTTTCTCACCTGCAAACTGCAAAATAAGATTATTTGAAATTCACCCTAGATTAGAACATGCTAGTTGACTCAACCCAACCAAGACTGATTTATAAACACACTGGCTTTCAATCAAGGAAATAAAAAGGAAGGAGGGTGGTTATAAGTTCTAAATCTTGTTCTAACTGTGTGTGTGTGTGTGTGTGTGTGTGTATATACACACACAAGCTACACAGATCTTATCACTGTAGAAGATCCATGCCAAAAATCAGTAGCCAGAAATCAATATCTTCTGCTTAATAGATTTCTACCCTAGTGGCAGACTTCTGTATAGAAAATAGAGAGCAGAAGATAGAATTTAATTACGAATGCCTCTGGAGGTGGATTCTCCCTGACATCAAGTCTTTTGGTTTTTATATTCTCTTAATTTCTTCTATATTTGTGTTCTTCCCCCAGCTGAGCCACGAAAATGAGGCATTTTATGTACCAGAGTACATTTCTGATCAGCTTTCTAATTTCAAATGTTCTTTTGGGAGGTGAGTACATTTGGAGGGTCTCAGTAGCAATAAAGGAGAGCATTAAGAGAAACACTGTGTTATAAGATATTGCAAGGGAATTACTGAAGTAGACACCAGTCACAAGTACCCAAGCTCCAGGTTTATAGTTGTATGGCTTAAGTAGATAGTTGGAGTGAGTGTTACACCTTTCTGAGGGTATGGGCTGTTAAAAGTCCAGAGATGTCAACCTTAGATGCTGGACTTAGAAATTCTGTTTTGATCAGCAAGGGACCATTTATGACTCTCTCTCTCTCTCTCTCCTGTTCTTTCCATTTTGAACAGTTAAAGCTGACACCTGTGCTAGAGAATGGCTGCAATACCAGGGCAACTGCTATGGATACTTTGACACTAAGATGACCTGGCAAGAGGCCGAGGTAAGTCACTCGTTTTCATGAGGTCTTGCCTAACACAGCTCACAGTTAGTTACAACTTCCAATTCATGCAATTGCAAATGGAGGAAGTTCTTTTGCTCTTTCCTATAATCCAATTCGCATTGGTGGTAGCCTGAGGCAGAGTTGAGATGCAAACGATAAGAAGTCAGACTGCTCCATAATGACATGTTGCTTAGGAGCTAGGTTTCCACAGCATGAGTGACAGGGGCTGTCCCAAGAAATTTTGCTAGCAGAGGTGAAGGTTGAAAGCATCTCTACATTCTATTTAGAAAAGCCAACTAGAATGGCAGTAGGATTTTACTTCAACTCAAGTGATGAGAGATCATTCTCTACCTCTCCTCAAATCATCAAGCGAACTGAGGGGCTGTAGGGTAAATTACCCGGAACAGAAAGCTTTGTCTCACAGGATAATGGGACATCCCTTCCATACCACCCAACCTCCACTGCTTGAAGCAATTTCCTCAGTTTGCATATCATGAAAGCCTACCCTAACATGATAGCTACTGAAGTGTGACACTGTTTACCACTGGACTCTAAACACTTCCAGTTGTGGTCCAACTCTCTTTTTGACATTTTTGACATTCTATGCAGCCTCCAAAGAGTCCTAGAGGCAGAAAATGGGCCCTTAGACCTGTCAAAGTTCCCAACCCCCGCATTAGCAGGTCCAAAGGACATTGTATTCATTACGTCAGCAATGCTTTCAATAATCCTGTGATTGGGTCAACATCATTACATATCCTCCAAATGCCCCACTTTGGCAGGTACAGTCCTAATATCCCATTTTCCAGCTCCTTTTAAAAGGTCCCAGTTTTGCTCTCCTCCCCTCACTTTACCCCTTTGTCCCCAGTTTACTTCAATTGCTGTAGATTGAGTTCAAAATGCAAGAGTATCTTATACTCAGTTAACACAGAAGTAGGGAGAGGAGTGTAGAAGAGAGAGGTCTTTCCCATTAGAAGCAGGCAAAAACAAACTGCTGCAGCTTATCCTAACTTGTATGTACTTCCACATTAATAACCATTGCTATCTGGACTACATTCCAATATTTCTTGGCCACATGCATCCCAGTTTTCACCACTGAAATGCTGGAGAATATGTTATTATAATCCCAGTGATGCAGGAGGGGAACCTGAGGAGGAGATAGTTCCATCTCTGAGGCAATCATGTGAAGTCCAGACATCCTCAAGATTTCCCCTCAAGGACTTCCTGCTTCCCTGCTCTTAGCAACTCTACTTGCTTTAAGCTACCAGAGGGTAAACAGGTCCATCACAAATGTCTCTTATTTATATCCTTGCCCAGATTGAGTGCCAGAGTTACAAGCGTGGCACCCATCTTGCCTCCCTTCTCAGCCACGCTGAGATGCTTGTGGTTGGCAATCACATCTCCGCTTACCAGAATGAAGTCAGTGATGTCTGGATTGGACTACATGATATCCGGCATGTGAGTATGTCATCTCTGTTATGTACCTGCTCTGTCAAATCCCCAGCAGAAAACCAGTACCTTCTACAACAAGTGATTTTCCCCTGTATACAGCACTTTGCACAGAGGAATATGGATGTGGATTCTATAATATGCACTTCTGAATTAGGAATCAGGAACATTTCAGCATTTCCTCATTTCCTGAGCTTGGAGCCCCTGAGATATTACAGAAATAACTGAAAGCAACTAGAAAATGTCTAATGAAGGCTGGTACTAATTTGTTGTTGTTGTGTGCCTTCAAGTTATTTCTTATTTATGGCAACCTTAACCCAAGCCTACCACAGGATTTTCATGGCAAGAAGAGGGTTTTTTTTTTGTTTCTTTTTTGGCCAGTGCGTCTCTCTGAGACTGAGATACTATGATTTGCCTAAGATCTTCCCATGGGTTGCCATGGCCAAGCAGGGACTCAAACACTTGTCTGCAGAGTCATAGTCCAACACTCAAACCACTATACCACAGTGACTCTACTTAAATTTAAAAGGTGTTTTCTCATTTCTAAAACTAAACCTTGTAGCCATGAATAGGTTTAAAGTTTTGAGGGCCCTCCAGATGAGATTTCAAATGCACTACCTTGGTACTTCAACGAGAAATGCCAGGCCAGCTTATTGCAGTGGCCACCTAATGGCTCTGATGTCTGATGTAGCCTTGTTACATTGAGGTGGAAGTCACCAAAGGAACCACTCATCCAATCTTTCACCTTTGAGCACAAGGATCTTAAAATGTGCAATAGGAACAACATGTTGGTATCAGTTATGGTGACTGCCTTCCTGCTACCCCAGTGATTCATTTGACAATCAGAGTTTGACACCAAAAACACCAATGTGATCTCCAACCCACAACAGTTTTCCAGTCTTTGTGTAGGCTATAACTGGATATATAGAATCACAGACTCATAGAATCTTAGAATGGATAGGGCCCCCAAATACCATTGAGTCCAGCCTGCTGCTCAATGCAGGGAATCCAGCTAAAACATCCATAGCAGGTAACTGTCCAGCCTCTTTTTGAACATGTCCTGAAAAAGAGACCCCACCACCTCTTTAGGCAATTGGTTCCATTGTTGAACACCTCTTATTGTCAAGAAGTTCCTTCTAATTTTCAACTAAAATCTACCATCCTGTAACTTAAAACCACAATACCTGGTCCTACCTTCTGGGGCAGCAGAGAACAAACCTGCTCCCTTGTCTCTGTGACAGCCCTTGAAATCTTTAAAGAGAGTGGTCATTTTTTTAAAAAAGTGATTTTTTAATTAATTAAAAAAAAAGAGTGTGATCATGTCACCCCTCAGTCTTCTCTTTGACAGGTTGAACATGCCCAGCTCCTTCAACCTTTCCTCATATGTTTTATTTTCCACACCTCTTATCATCCTTGTGGTCCTTCTCTGAACTTTTTCCAACTTGTCTACATTCTTCCTTAAATGAGGTGCCCAGAACTGGGCACAGTGCTCCATCTATGAGCTGACGCAAAAGAGAACTAGAAAATTCAGGACCATGACATCCCTTTGGCTCAAAACTTTGGCTCTGTGTTTCTTTCTATTCCTTCTCTACAGAATGGTAAATGGAGATGGTCAGATGAATCTACCTATAACTATAAAGCATGGATGGTGGGGGCACCCAAAAACCTGAAGAAAAGTGAGTACTGTGTTGAACTGAAGCATTCTGTGGAGGAGACAACTACTCCTGTTCCAGGAGCCCTGGAACAGAGAGAAATAAGAGCCCGCCATCACAAAGCGCTGCGACGAAAATGCCTTTCAGAAGAAAGAGTCCGCAACAAGCCTGCAGGTGAAAATTCTTTGATACCAAGTAGGAATTCTTATTCAGTTACATTTTTAGCATGCTGTAGCAGATTTATGAGAAACAGAGCCCTCCTCTGTTTCTTAGTTGCTAACTATTTTAGCTTTAGTTATGTTTAGAGAAGCAAAGTGGATTCTGTTGCGAACAGTGTTAAAATGGCTAGAGGTCTTGTTTGGTGCTCTTCCATGTCACATCATATTCGGTGTGATTTGAATTTACAGTTGGCCCTCTGTATTCACAGACTTTTTTGTCCATAGATTCAATCATCCATGGCTTGAAAATATTAAGGAAAAATATAAATTCCAATAAGCAAACCTTGATTTTGCCATTTCATATAAGAGACACCATTTTACTCTGCCACTGTATTTAATGGAACTTGAGCATCCACTGATTTGAGTATCCATGGGGGGTGGGGTCCTGGAACTAAACCCTAGCAGATACCAAGGGTCCATTGTACATGGTGAAAATGGACTGAAATATAAACAGCTATGGATGTGGTCAAGAGTCTTTTGGTTGGTGAATCTATCAACTGTTTGACATTTCTTTTGTGTCATAGGCTTCACACAGTGGAATGATGCAAAATGTCACAAACTGAATGCTTATATCTGCAAGCATGAACTGTAGAGACACACTGTTCCTGCAAGACACACAAGATGGAAATTAACAGGAATCTTAAACGACGTGCTCTGTTCTCTTGTATATCTCGGAACAAGTCGTCTGAGATGACTGATGTCGATCCCCCTCATTCCAAATGATACTTTCTCATTTTGAAACAACCAGACTGTATCTGCATTAATAGCCATTTGATCTCCCCACAAAACCACTGGGGAATATAATTTTGTGAGCTGCACTAAAGATCTTTCTTTGCCAAAGAGTCCTTGTGGGGAAACCGTGACAGTTGCAGTAGTATAAAACTCAAATAATATTGTGTAGTATGAACATATTTTTGTCATTAACTCTTGCTGTCTGTATATTTTCTCTGCACCCACTTCAGTGGCTATAGTTTAGAAAATAAATGTGCATAAAATCTTCCTTATAAGTATGAATTTTGGGAGGCTGGGTGGAATGAAATTGCCCAAATTAATTTTATCTTTGGAAGCTCACATGTTTTGAATGGCTATTTATTACTTTCTGTATTCCATATCCCACACTTTCTTAAGGAAGACCCTTCTGTCTCAAAGAAGACATTCAGGGCAGCTTAGAGTGTTGAAGAAGTGCCAAAACAGACAAGAGAAGAGACAACAACAAAACCAGTTAAAAACTAGAATTCAAACTAATGGGACTTGCAATAGAAAGTTGCAGTGTGGAATACAACACTCTCTCTTCCAGAACACACTATTCTTTCCCCCTTTTCTGTTAGGAAGTCTCTCACTTAGGGGAATTATAATTAGCTCAAATATGCAGAGAGGAAGGTCCTAACAAAGGCTTATGCCGGAATCGCAGTCCCAGTATTGTCTATCCGAAGTCCACCGACAAACCCCAAGAGAGATGACACTAGTCCAAGTGAATCCAATTAAAATACACAATTTATTAGGGGGCATAAATATCACACACAACAAAAGGGGCGCACACATGTTCAATGCCAGCGAAAAGGGAGGGGGTAAGGAGTTAGGACTGAGAGAGAGAGACACCGCTGGAATATTACCATAGAAGTCTTCTCCTGGAGGCCTGATGAATATGGATGATGATGATGATGAACACAACCGCCGGGATGAGGGGAGATTGGCCGCGGGAGCTATAGGCAGAAGTCAAACTGGCATGGACCAGCCTGTCCTCCGAGAATAGCATCAAGTGATTCAAACTGGGGACCTTATATAGGGCTGAACATATCCTGAGGCTAGGTATCAAGGCTAAGACAAAGGTGCTGATTGCCTGGACTTTGTTAAACCAAGATCAAATAATCTGTGTATAATGCGCTTAGGTTTGGACACAATTCCGAGGGGAAGACGACTTAAAGGCTAAGTTGTTAAGTCAATCACTGGCTCATCAGGTGTGAGGCCAAGGCTATTGTCCTACTCCGGAGGACAGTGGCAAATTTGGTCTGGCGGCTCCCAACTTCCTATGGAGAGTTGTTTACTGGGGACTCGGTTCCTCCAAGTGGGCTTGCCTACATGACCTCCTCACTTGAGGCTTATGACGGGTCCTTGGATAGGTCAAGCAGGGGTCATAGTACAGTCCACATGTTCCCCCAAAATTTTATTAAAAGCATATATCATAACATTTCCCAGTTTTCTGTTTCCCTTGCCCACATAGTCTATTAGCATTCTGTAGCAACTAAACATGCTTAGTTTCCATTGTATTGTTTAGAAAGTGGGTTTCTGTCCCCAAACTGGTTTTCCACCTCTAAGGTTATTTTGTACTTTTGTTAAGTTTGGACTTTCTGAGACTGCAGATGCCTCCCTCTTGGATAAAGATGATGCTAGTTTAGATCCAGCTTGGAGAACTATGTTCCCTGATAGTATATACCAGGTGTTGAGAAAGTGTTGCCTGCAGATGTAACCATAAAAGCTGTTTTGATGCTCCCCAAGCCAACACGAGGAATTATTTTTTGGGAAAAAGATAGGGTTTTCAATTTCTAGAAGCCTCTAGGAATTGTGGGCTTTGGATATTACAGGAATCAAAGTTTGCTTGTTGTTGTTATTGTTATTTCCAGTGTATGGCGACCCTAAGGTGAACCTATCATGGGGTTTTCTTAGCAAATTTCTTCAGAGAGGGTTTGCTAACACTGTTCTTTGAGGTTAAGAGGATGTAACTTGCCCGAGGATCACCCAGTGGATTTACAAGGTGGAGTGGAGATTTGAACCCTGGTCTC
Source organism: Urosaurus nigricauda (assembly GCA_034509955.1). Lineage (NCBI taxonomy): Eukaryota > Metazoa > Chordata > Lepidosauria > Squamata > Phrynosomatidae > Urosaurus > Urosaurus nigricauda. Next base: position 8,812,582 of record JAOEGL010000006.1, read on the forward strand.
CAGAGTCATAGTCCAGTGCTCAAACCACAACATTATGCTGGTTGTATTGCCTCAAAATGATAGGCTCTCAATCAGGAAAGGGTGACTAGATTCTTGTCTCTAGCCTTTTTCAAGGCTGTTTTCCTGTTTTTGAAAAGAATTGTGATGACCAGAATAGTTCTCTTTTTACAGTCCCAGACAACATTTGTCATGGTTGTCAGACTTCATGGCACCATTGAGAGGTATGACATTCAGGCAGGCTTGGTGAACAAATTGCCATTTGGCAAAATGGGTAGTCTCCACATGGTATAAAATGAGTGCTCCAATTCTATTGAAATGTTATGCTTAATGATGTCCAAGTGTAGCCACTGCAACAGTCATCTGAATCTGTTTCTGGTGATGAGAAGCAACTAACATAAGACTGAACTGTCTTCTGATGTTGAAGAAGCTTGTGAAATTTATGAAGTACCATACCATTTCAGCCACAGGCCAATAACATATAGCAATTCAGGAACCTGGAATGGCACTGGGAAAGTACTGTAATCTTTCATTGTTCCTTGCCCATACCAGGCTGAGTTCAACTTGATGTTGTTTCTTGATCTGACCCATCTGTTCCAAGACATATATTGTAGCCATGAATTTTACCTTTCCTCAATGGAGTAATGACCTCCGTAGCAGGATCAATCTAATGGTTTCGTGTTATGTCTACTGAGATATAGTTATCTTGAAACTTCTCAGGTTTTTGTTTTTTGTACCCTGTTTTACTATTTTTTTTAAAAAAAGAACCAGAATTATAATGGGCTGGGATCAAGCTAAAAGTGGATCCCTTAGGTGAAAGATTGGACTCTGGGGACAAATGCAGCTAGCTGTATATAACATACAGATTTTTGAAGAGCTAGGACCCTTGGAAGGGCCAGTCCTGAATTTACATTTCATGAAGAGAATGTATGGCATTACCTTGCTATCACTGATATAAATGGTGCAGAAGTTTTTCTTCCATTTGCATTCTTGTGGGATGTGTGGAGTAAGGAAGAAATGACTGATATAGTAACGCTTTATTCTTTATCTATGCCAAACACAAGCAACAGATACTACACACAAAATATTTCAATTCATGTCATCCTAACCAGTTCAGTCAGTGGAACATGTTGGCTATTCAAGGTGTGGAACTTATTCACATCGGGAGGCATGGAGATGCACTATCCACAATGCTGCAGCCTTTTTCAAGAACTCACGTTGAATGAGTCTCGAAGAGAAACTACAACGCAGAAAGAACTACAACTTGGAAACATTACCCAAGGAGACTTTCTGCTGTGCTTTCTGCAACTGGATTTGTTTATCCCGGAATGGCCTTTTCAGTCATCAACGCGCTTGTGGAAAGCGTGGGATGAGTCCTTCATGAATCTTCGTTAGCGAAGAAAAGCCAGAGAGAGGAACTCATGTTAGGGGACTCAGCCCCTTTAATATTTCCTTCGAACTTCAGGCTAAAGAGTGTATTTAGTACCCCACTGAGGACTTAACCACCTGCTTCCACTGAGGCCAAGGAAGAAAAAGAGATGAATAAGTTGTCTACAGAGAAAATAGTAAGGGTGTGCTCTGCTCCAGGATGTCCACTGGAGGGCAGCAACAAATAGCAGGTTGAAAAGTTAGGCGTATCTGTATAATATTTGGTTGTGAAGTCAAAGTAACCCCTGACAGTTGACATTGGGGCAGAGGTATTGAAGGGTGTTGTGTGCATTCACATTTTCAAGTGGTCATTTAGATGTCTTTTTTTAGTGGAATGATGCAAATAACCTCATTCACACATTGAGGGGTTGGTATTCATACTATAGAGCAGCATCTCTGCAAATTCCGTTGCTCACATGTGCCAGCACTCGAATTAACATGGGAGTCCAAGATGCAAATGTATTCAAAACTCATTCAAGGCATGCAGAATTTAATCCTGGTCTGTTTGCATCAGTTATTCACACTGCTGATGACGTGAATCTTAAAAAAACAAAACAAAACAACAACAACAACAACAACTGGGAAAATATCTGGTATCGATTATTCTAGGTCAAGTGGGTTTTTTTGGCAGCCACCCCCATATTTAACCGAGAGCATTCAGGATGCATGTGAACACCAAAGATTCAACCAGGATTCGTCCTGGATTATTTTCACTGTCTGAATAACCCCCCAAGTCACCTATTGACTTATGAAGACCCCACAAATTTTGTTGGGTTTGCTCTTTTTCAGCCTGCTGTGTGAATTATTATATGGAATGCAATCAAGTCAGGAGCAGACTTAAAGAGGAAGAGCATTTAACCTCTTGCCAAATATTTGTTTGCAGAAAAAAAAAAAAGAGAAAGGTGACAGAAATGTTTCAATTTCAGTGTAAAATTTGTAACAGAAAATTTACAAAAGTGGGTGTGAACTTAACAAGTGATAATACTTCTCTCCAGTGGTGGGGTTCTGCAGTCATGCTGCTGTTGAAGACACTGGGCCAAGCTGTTGTCCCCCTTGTTGGTCATATTGGTGACATGTGTGAGGAAAACTAAAGAAAGACTCTGACCAAGTCACATTAAAAGCACTTCATACTGACTTTCTGAATAGGTTGAATGAGTGATTCTCTGAGTGGTAGCGGTAGGAATGGAAAAGTGTTTCCTTGGACCTGAGTTCCTGAATGAAAAACATTTCACACCTTCCTGGACTGGTCATGCATCTTGATCTGGATACTTGCACATCTGTGAGGTTTGCAGTATATATTGGAAAAATATAATATTCACAAAAGTATAAGTACATTTTAAAACTTTGAACAGTGGAAAATGCATACTGATGAAAACTGTAGAAATCTTAGGCTATAGTGATCTAAGGGCTATTGAGGTGTAGTGGTTTGAGCGTCTAGGACTCTGGGAGACCAGGATTCAAATCTTATTCAGCCTTGGAGACCTACTGGTGACCTTGGGCAAGTCCTACTCTTTCAGCTTCAGAGGAAAGCAATCACAAATCTCCTCTGAATAATAGGGTTGCTATAATTCAAAGTTGACATGAAGGAAGATAACAACATAGTGATGCTGTATCATTCCCTGTGAACTGGGAAGTGCTGGTGGGACTCCACCCAGTTGTCTACTGCTGAGATAAGATATTTTCTGGGATTAATACTCAACACTAAACTATAGGGTCACTTGTACAATGACTGTTTGCTTTGCATACTGAAATGTCCTAGTTTCCCCCTCCTCTTCCTCTCTTCCTTTGTCCTCAGTTTTTTTTCAATCACTGCAAACCAAGTTCAAAGTGCAAAAATGGTTTCCACTCAACCCAGCAGCATGGAGAAAAAAAGAGGAGGCAGAATCTTGCCTTTCCCAATAGGCTTAGGCAAAAGCAAACTGCTGCAGCATTTTCTAGTTTATGTGTTCTCTCTATTTAATCACATTTGCCATTTTGACCACATTTTGATGTAGCTGGGCCAAATGCGTCCCTGTATTCATCTATGAAATGTTAGTGCATGTGCATTATCACAGATTAGAATGCAAGAAAAAGTTTTATTGAGAGGATTAACAGGCAAAGAATGGCCTTTATAGGTGATGTTGATTCAAATTTCTGGTTTGTCATTCAAATATAATCATCAGTAAGATTCAGGAAGGGGGAAAAAAGTACAGGCTACTTGCTTGGCAATGGAGTCACTCCCCAAAGCTGCCAGTTGCTTGACTGGTACAACAATCACAAAAGGCATACTGTGAACCAGAAGCTAAGAAAAGAGATCAACTACATATTGGTTAAGACTTATCTCAAGCATGTTGGGAGGCAGAAATGTGACCTATATGGCCCCCAAAAGGTACTGGGGTCATTTTGGAATTATTTTTTAAAAAGGGTTGCATTTTTATATGTTCATTTTTCTTACTCCTAGGCAGTCCGGGGGGGGGGGGGGGAACAGAAACACCTAGGTGGCTTGCACTTTGTCTGCTTCTATAGTACAGAGTGGTGACCTCAACAATGACAAATAAAAATAAAAACCAGTTACAATGGCATAAGTTGATATAAATAGGAGGACGCTAGTCCTCATATTTAGAAGCCATTAGGTTGAAGTTTATATGCTCCACTGCAGGATCTTTTAATCCTCCAGAGCTTTAGAGGGCTGCAACCATGGCACTATAACTACCATTTTGGCAATTAAATATATTGATATGTCATTTCCAGTGTCCTTTCTGGCTATTTGTGTTTTGGATGGATTTTTTTTTCTCCAGGGTGAAGAACAGCCTGAGACAATATTCAGTAACATTGCAAATGAGGGTAGCTCTGAAAATATGTGGGTTTTTTTGTTTTTGTTTCTATGTTTGTTTGTGTTAGCTCTAGGCTGTACTCTAGAAATTACCATTTTGAATTTTCTCTAGAAAAAGCAAATAAGCATTGAGTTGGCAGCTTCCAAGTCAGCATAGTGGTAGATCTGCTCCAGGTTTCAGGCTGAATTTTAAAAGACTTTTCTAAGTTCTTGAAAATTCTTCTTAAAATATGTGCAGCATTTTGGTAGGCCCTAGGTGCTAAAATTCATTCCCAAATAAGCCCAGTTTATTGGACAGCTTCTTTCAAGTTCAGATCCAAACTTAGAACAGATTCACCACCTTACTTACATGGAAGCCATCTTTATCACTGTATGATAGAGATGCACGCAAGAGAAAGAAATTAAACAAAACAGAACTGAATTGTTGAAAACAATGCTCTCAGACATCCAGCTTCATAGGATAGAAGGGGAGTTGCACATCTACAGTGTTGTAAGGACAAGCTCAAAATGAACCGGTTTGTTGTTCTCACAGGCTACACGGATTCTTTTGGTCCCAAGAGTGCCGACGTACTTGCAGTTGTCCGGAGAACTTCCACCCACGTTCTTGCAGTCAGTCAAAGGGAAATCTTCCTCACTGTCATATAAGTTATCCTTGTAGTGAGTACCTTTGCTGCTGCACACATTAAGGATCTCAGACAGGCTTGCATGGACAAACGTATTGCGGGGTTTGCACCTTGTTGGATTCAGGTTTCTCCGCTTCATCATCAGGTCGCAATATGCATTGGGATTTGAGGCTGAACTTTTTGGAAAATCAATGTGCTTTTTTTGAAAAGATGACCAGTTCTGCCCTCTGCAGGTTCCCAGCAGTAGAATCCCAAGAAGGATGGCTAGATGGGCTACCAGGCAGCAGGAGATCTTGGAGGTCAACATGTCTGAGTCTTGAAATCTAAGACAAAAGGGTGGGGTAGGAATAGCAATGTGTAAGTGATGTCTATTTGTGAAAGTGTTGCCTATTTTAAAAGTTGTTCTATGACTAACAAAGAATGTGTGTGTGTGTTTTTTTTTTGTTTGTTTTAGAATTCTGGGAATTTGTACCATAGTAGGCATCAGAAAAATTGAAAGAGAGTTTTTAAAATACCTCTTCATTGGCTTGATGCAATGTATTTCATTTGCAAAGTCATATATTTTTAAAAAATGTTGTCTGAGGTCCTATAGGGGAGGATAAGATGGTCAACTTTACAGCAACAGAAGTATGTGGCTGACATGATACACAACCATTCTAGGTGATTGCTATGATGCACAATTGGGCACTGTGCAAGATACAATGTTGTGCAATGAGGGCTTCCATGTGACATGTGTCCCACAGTGCATTGGGGCAAATTATCCATCAGAATACAGTGTGCATTGGGACCACTACACAACAGCCATGTCATTGGTTCCATTTGTACAATCATCTCAGAGATGTAGCTATGTCTCTGCTCCCCTGCTAAAAATATAAGCATTTCACAACTTACCTTTACATGATCATAAGTCAGTGTATGATAATGTAAGCTCGTATCTAACAGGCTATCAGCCATTGTTTTAATAAAATTAGGTGGAGAAAAATAGCTCCCAGTGTCAGAAAAGTCTTCCTAACGTTTAGTCTCACTTTCTTTTTAGTATATGGCAGCTTCTTATGTTCCTAACTTTAAAACCTGTAATTTCTCAGCACAATGCTAGCACTGCATTGTGGGATATTAACATGACAGAGAAATCTAGTCATGGCAGTCTCAATATCTGAGCAAGAATAAGTATTTTATTTTTTAAAAAAGTGAGTTGGGTTCAGGATAAGAAAGGGAAGTGGACCTTACTTTGGGGTCTACACAGGAGTCATCATGGTAGGGCTTTAAGGCAGACATCCAGATTCTTGCTCAGCAGAATAAACTGTAGGGCCTCCTCAAGGGCAGCCACACTAGATTATCACATTATGAAGGACTTGTATATACACATTGCCATCTAACACCATTAAGTCCAGAATTCAAGATTACTTATCTGGTCTGTGGCCTTGGCATCTATGCCAAAATTCCAGGTGTTGACACCAGCTATGTTCACACAGTTATGTTGATCCAACAACAGTTTCACAGCCAGAAAGTGATCTGTATATACACATTACCATCCAACACCATTAAGTCCAGAATCCAAGATTACTTATCTGGTCTGTGGCCTTGGTAGCTACCCCAAAGTACCAGGTGTTGACACCAGCTATGTTCACACAGTTGTGCTAATCCAACAACAGTTCCACGGCCAGAGAGCGACAAATACTTGAGTCTACAACCATCTTACAGCCCAGTTTTGTGTAGCCAAAAATGAATGTGAGAGATACTAAGCTTGCAGTTTGGTACCCTCCATATGACTCCTATCATCACTGTTCATGAGACATGCTGGGAATCCCAATATGTGGAGGGTTTTGGAAAGCTACTCTAGCCATTCACTTGTGATTAATATATTTTTGGACCTCGCCCATTCCTATTTGCTGCACAGAAAGTAATTCAAATGCCTGTGCCATTCAGTGTTTTTTTCCCCAGCCATCTTCCTCTTTAATAAATTCTAGCTTTTATTTCTATCTGCTCCATTTTATTCTGTCATGCATTGGTTTCCCCATACCTCCTTCATGGATTTTGTGTTTGTGTGTGTATGTGTACATCTTCAAGTTGTCTGTCAACTTATGGCAACCCCTTTGATTTCAAAGGGTTTTCTTAGGTATTTCTTAGAATACTCAGAGGTGGCTTTACCATTTCCTTCCTCTGAAATATACCCTACAGCACCTGCTCTTTGTTGGCAGTCTCCCATCCAAAGCACTAAGAAGGACTGACTCTGCTTAGCTTCCAAGATCAGACAGGTTCTGGCATTTTTAGCTGATGTAGGAGGTATAGAGAGCTGAGGTACAGAAAATGCATGCAACCTCTACTTTAATGTGGAATACAACTAAATGGAGGCATGTATGTTTCATTCCAAAAGTGACCATACGATACAATGGTATCATTCCATTGTATCATTTCATGTACTCAAGGAAAACAACAATGATGAGAATGTGTGGATGAGGATGAGGAAATCTTTAGTATCAGCTGATATTGACTTCACCTGCGGTTTTCAGTAAAATCAGTTTCTTAAACTAAGTGAGAGCTAGTATGGTCTACTGGTTTGAGTGTTGAGTTATGACTCTGGGGACCAGGTTTTGATTTTCAGCTCGACCATGAAACCCACTGGGTGATCTTGGGCAAGTTGCATGCTCTTGGTTTCAGGGGAAGGCAATGGCAAACTTCCTCTGAATGAATCTTGATAAGAAAACCCTTGAAATGACTTGAAGGTACAGTGCAACAACAACAACAACAAAAATTAGGACATTGTACTCTGCCCATATCATGACATGGTATTACTCATTAGAAAAGACAAATTTTCCTACTATTTCCTACCCTGGGAACCATTCTACAGCCTAGGATATCTTCGTTTGTGAGGCTGTGTCCATCAATCCTATGCCAAAACATTTTATTCTACCAAGGAATCCCCCCCCCCCCCTGTTTTTTGCTTGAGTGGTAAAGCTTTAGGCATGGAATGGGCAATTAATAATTGCAAGCCACACCAAAAATAACTTTTTAATGGATTTGCTATAACAACAACAACAATAACAACAACAGCCCAAAATAACTTCTCTTTTGTGAAAGCTCATAATAAGTTCCTAAAATGGTATTCTTTGTAAAGTTTGTTTCTGTTTACAGTATAACCCAAATGAGCAACAGGAAAACAAATAAGGAACAATGGGATTCCTATAAGGTCTTATGTTTTTCCTATTCTCTTCCTCCCAGGTTCCAGGCAAACAGTTCTCTGCAGAGAACTACTGGCAAACTTTTCTTACAAAACTGTTAGCCTGCAGTTCAAGCCATATTCTATGGCTATTTTTCTGCTTCTGACTTCCTTCTTGGGGATGGAAGTTGACCTCTTGGTCTTTCTTGTTGACTTTTTGGTCTTTCTGTTGACTTCTTGGTCTTTCTGTTCTGCCTTCTTCACTTCTCCTTCAATTTCAATGACATTTCCAACTATCTTTCTAGCCTTCCCATTCTCCAACTTTCACTTTTAGTACCGGCTCACTCGTATAGAAAGTTTTCCTTCCACTTTCTATTGTCTGCAAACCCCTTGGATTTTTAAAGGAAAATAAATTCAGCTGACAATGCAATGCAAGATAACAATGCAAAACAACATAAAAACAATCCATACATATGAATAAAATAACACATTCCTCCATGGTGCGGAACATAGAAGCTAGCAACAAATAGAGCAAGATTAGGAAAGAGTTCATACTTATTCACTTGGGAAGAGAAATGGAGTTCTCAGTGACACCAACATGCATAGAAAAGGCTCTTCTTCTGGATCTTTCTGGGAACTTTGACTTAGGGTGCTCCTATATATACTCTACCAGTGGACAATTTCCACTCCAAAATAAAAGACTCTGAACAGCAAATAAAAAAAAAAAAGCCTTACCCTTTAGCCTGATAACATATGTCAAAGGAATCTCTCTAAATCAAATCTATTTTACTCACAGCACTGCAGATATGAACAGTTTATTTGAGAACAATTTTCTCAGTTTAAGGGTGCATCTACACTTGACACCACTTTAAGTGCTGTAGTCTCATCCTATGGAATCTTGATACTTGTAGTTTTAGAAGGTCTTTAGCCTTCTTGTCAAAGAGTGCTGGTGTCTCACAAAACTGTGAGCGTAGGATTCTGTTGGATGGAGCCACGGTAATTAAAGTGGTGTCAAACTACATTATTCCTATAGTGCAGATGCACTCTTAGAATGAGAATCATCTTTGGACAATCCACTGCTTGCTTGTTGTAATTGATTTTTAATTGAAAACTCTGCAGCTGACTTGGGCTGCAGCCACACTGTGGAAATAATCAAGTTTGACACCAATTTAAGTACCATGGCCTAATGCTTTGGGATCCTGAGAATTGTAGTTTGTTGTGGCACCAGAGCACTCTGACAGAGATGCCTTAATGTTTCACAAAACTATGGTTTCCAATGTGCACTGACTTTTAAGTGTCAGAACACAATGGGAGCACCCAATGTGCTCCAGAAATCTCCAACGGTCATCGGAAGTTCCTGATGTGCACCGATAATGTCCAATGGGCATTGTGCCACGGTGCATCAGTCACTTTACAGGCTACCTGAACACCCACATGTTGTAATGTCATGGCAAACCCTAGGTGAATATGAACATTGAGAAATTACACAATTCAGTTCACTCTTCTCGGTGCCCAAATATACAACTTTGGAATTCACTCACTGGGTTTCATTGCTAGAAAGGATACGTGATGAACTGGCCAAGAGAGCTCTCATGAGGCTGGGGGCTTAGGAAGTATTATCATATGTGTAGTGTGCCAGGAAACCGTTGTCTTTGTTCAGTCCACTATTGATGGACTGGAGCAATAAATAAACAGATAAGGAATAAATTCTGCACTGAAATATTAATCCCTGCACAGAGAACGCTGTTTTCTGTACAAAAAAACCATGTGCGAATTTTGTGCAGATTAAGTTTCAAATGACAGATATTCCAGATATTCTTGTCAGTCCAGGATTCTTTTCATCAGAAATTCTCAACAATAGAAAAACATGGTTTTTTGACCATTTCTCAAATATTTTCAAATATTCATTCCACCCTCTGAACAAAACTGACAGATTTGATGTGGGTAGAAATGGGTTCTGGGGTTATTTTCAAGCATTTGGGCTAACTGCATTTGAAAATTTCCCCAAAATCACATGGAATCTTAAAAAAAAAAAAAACCAATTTGGGGATATTGGTAAGTTCTGAGTGTCTGGTGGGAAGTCTCCAAAGACATAAAAATGGAGCCAAGGAGCCGCATGAGGTATGCAGGCTTTGCTTTCCTTCCCTACCTGAAAGGCTGTGCTTCCTTCTTGGTAAAGAATTTAACTTGCAGTTTTCCCCCAATGGAGATCAGAACCTACACAAGTTGGACTGTGAGCCTCACCGAGTTCACCAGTGTTTAGTCCTCTCTTCAGTGATAGATGCCACTTTCTGCTGCTCCACCTTCTCTTCCTCAGACTCACAGCTGGTGTGTATATGTGTACAGGTATATGTTTGTGTGTATCAGCGTGACAACTGGGATATCTCAAGGTGGAAGCAGGCAAAAAGAGGAAGAATGGTCTGCACTTACCAAATATAGTATAAACTAAAATAAATTGAGAAAAAGGGAAGGACATGTTTCACGTTCCAATGAAAATGTGAAAATAGGCTGCTGAAAATTTCACCACTCTCTCTGCGTGACCTCAGTAGCTCCAGTGAACAGCCACATGACATTCAACATAAGCTGGTATTATATATGCATGTGTGAACTGGACTTTTCATGAGGGAGTGGAGCCCTGTGGGAAACATTGTAATATGCATGTGCAAAACAGTTTCTTGCTACACAACAAATAAACCTTCCTTCCTTCCCCACGTCAATTGAGATTTGTAGTTTAGTGAAGGTGCTGAGAAGGGGCAGGGTTCCTATGTTAATACTTTTTTTATGGCAATGATGATGGAAGAAAGGGAGCAAAAGAAAACAAATCAGCACAGAAAGTCTCCAGGGAAAATAGGTAAAGGAATCAGCTAGTGAGACCTACTTCCTGTAGTGTTTCCTTTCAAAACCTCTATGCTGAAAGCTCACCCAAAAGCAGGGGTGTCAATAGAGGGTGCAGACTGCATCAAGTGACATCCTAAGCAGGGGGTGACACAAACTTTCTGGAAGAACTAGGGTTTAGAGTTCCCCCGCATCCCTTTAAAATGCTGAAGAGAAGGTGTGAGTGGGGCAAGGCTTAGTGGGAGGAGAAAGGATATTTGTTTTCTTTTAAAAATTGAAATAATTTTTTTTTACAAAAAAAAATTATTTCAACTTTTCTTTGGAAACATCCTATTTTACCAATTTTTCACTTTACCCACATGAAGCTATGTACCAGTAAATACTTTTAGGCTGTGCATATAATATTGTAATTTCCAGGTAGAATTTTAATTTTTCTATTTGTTTATATCACAACTATTCCCACGATATTGAATGATATACAGGAATTATGATTTGAAGATAACATTAGTACACTGGGTGAAACCAACCCTAGTGATGCCACTGCCCAGAAGAATTATTGTAAGCCAGAAAAAAAGAAAAACCCAATCCAGTGATATGGAGCTGATATATTGCAGAGATAAAGTTTAAAAGGAAGCATTAAGCATGCTGGAAAATAGCTCTTTGTCCAAAATGCCATGGAAGGTTGGGCTGCTGTGAATTGTCTATGGCAAGATAGCTTCAAAGTGAACAGGTTCACCACAGGCCACACGGATGCGTTTCTGCAAGTAAGGCACTCCTTGGTACTGGCAGTTATTTGGAGGAGAACCTATATGCTGGTACTTGCAGTCAATAACAGGGAAATAGTCTGTGCTGTCAAATAAGTTCCAGGCAAAATAAGTATATTTGCCTGGTATTTGGCATACGTCGTGGATACGTGATGGGTCAGCGTTGATGAAGGTGTTCCTGTCTTTGCAAGTGCGTCGAGTCATTCCTCTCCGAATCATCATCAGGTTGCAGTATACATTGGGGTTTGGGGCAGTTGTTAATGGATAATCAACATGCTGTCTTTGAAAATTCTGCCAGGTCTGACCATCACAGGATTGGACCACAAGAATCACCAGAAGGATGGTTTGGACCTGAAGGTACCAAGAGGCCTTGGAGTCCAGCATGGTAAGGCTTTGAAATCTATAGAGAGGAGGAGAAGGAGGAAAATCAGAGGAATGTAAAAGCAAGACCTACTGCTTGTGTATGAAAAATGAGAGCCTTCTACACCTTATGCAGTGTGAGCTGGCAGAATATTGCCAATCACCACTGTAGGGTGCAAATGGTGACTCGCCATATTCCCCCCACAACTAATATTATTTATTTATTTTGCAAGCAATCTAATCTGCAGTCAAAATCAAAATAATATGCAAATACATTCAAAATGTTTTTTAAAGCCCCAATATGGCTCTGACCTTATTCCTTATTCTTTTTTCCTAACAGTAACATTGCCTTCCCCTGAGACTTTGGCGATTAATCACATGAGGGATGGGATGTCACTGTCCCATCCGTGTCCCATCCTTCCCACCTGATCGTGGGAAGGACTTTCACACATGATCCGCACCTGTCCCAGCAGAGAAGCACAAGTGAGAGTGATCGCACAAATTGCTTTCATACTGCAGCTGACTGGAAAGCACTTTGAGCCATCAGCTGAAAGTAATTCCAGCCATCATTTGCAGTCTTTTGTATCAACAGAAGAACCAGTTAATACCATGATGGCTGAAAGCACTTTTCAGTCGGCTGCAGTGTGCAAGTGATTTACACAATCACTTTCACTCAGGTCATGGGTGGGATTAGGATGGTGGAGTGATCCTGTCCCTATCCCATCCCTCTTGTGATAGCCTTTTGAGTGTGGCCTCCAGAATTGCAGTCTAGAACACAAATTGCTACACCACACTGGCTCTCACAATAGTGCAGAATAGCTGGGGGACAGAAACCCAAACTGTGTTTTCCTCTCCGATTGACCATTTCAACCTCTGCTTTGATTTTCCCATTGGTGTACTGGCATGAGATATGGCTAGGTGACCCTGAGGATACCTTTTAACTGGACCTTTTTGTGAATCTACAATGAGAAGTCACTTCCTCAGGTTGCTGCTTATATCCAAGTCAGAACTAGAGTAAAGGAGGAAGCATGTTAAGCCTCTTCCTCCCTGCTATGGAGAATAGCTAAGCATGAAGGCCAAAGGAAAGGCCAAGGAAATCATTGTCACTATAATGACATTTTTTGAGAAAAAAATCTCTCTCTGAAGGAATAAAAACTTTAAGTTACACTGCAAAATTGTACTGCCACTTTTTCCATTACAGTCGTAATGTGATGTAGGCCTCATCCTCACAGCAGAATTAATTTAGTTTTACACTGCTTTAACTCCCATGTCTCAGTGCTATGGAATTCTGGGATTTGTAGTTTTGTGAGATATTAAGCCTTCCCTGTCAGAGAGCTCTGGTGCAACAACAAACTACAGATCTCAGGATGACATAGCAGTTAACATGGTATCAAATTGCATTATTTCTGCAGTGCTGATGAGGCTGTAGTAACACATTTGTTATTGCACATAATTTTATTAACTAGTTACTTCAAGTGGCAATAGAGAGATGGAAACTACTCCTTTTCCCTCTCTTTCTGGTGATCTCACTTAAAGGTGTACATATGGAATATGGAACAAAACAGTTACAGCAAATCGAGATGAAATATATTTTATACTCACAGATTGGATAAGGAAAAAGGAGGAGTTCTTTCTGTGAGAGCAATTACAGTTGCCCTTGGGATGGGAAATATTTTCTTCCTGGATTCTTCTGTTATTTTTAGTGTAGAGAGCTCTCATTTATATTCTAGACCCTGAAAAGCCCCACCTCTGAATGCAACCCTCTGAGAAAGAAACAAAAAACAAAAACTCCTCCTTGTTTAACTACAAACATGGGCCAACAATGGATTTTCAATGTATCCCAAGTACTGCGGGAATCAGACTTTTACAAAAAGGGTTTGACAGATTAAAAGAGTGCCTAGTGTAGAAACAACAACTTGCTTGCTATAACAAATGTGAACATTTAATTCATGCAGTTTTAATGGAATGTTGAACAGATGAGCTGAGTTGACTTGTATCTTGAGTACATGCCTAAGAATGTTTCCCAGTGTCTTTTGGGGAGATGCAGGTGTTCCACAAGGTATGAACTGTATTTTCAAAGTCAACGTGTGGACTTTCCATGACTGGAAAAGCTGAATCCAAAAATCATAAGGTCAGTATCCCCCCTGCAGGGTCAGGCAGGGGTCTTTCCCATCATCGACTATTTGGGTGCTGCCAAGTTGGCAGGGTTTCACCTGTTTCGGGGCATACGATCTGGTGCCCATTTGGAGTATCAGCTGTCCTGGATTTCCAACTTTGGTACTTATTTAAAAACACAAATCTCTCAGTAAGAGGGTTATGCAATTGGTTTGTGAGAAACAAGCCTGTTCCCACTTTTGAGTGTGTTTAAGCACTGACTGAATACTCACACCGATAACTGGAATTTTTGATTCACTCTCTTTCCATATTCCTGCACCAATGTTACAACTCTCCAGAAAAGTCTAGCAATTAGAAAAAGGTGTTGGTGAAATCTGTTTTGCAGACCTCTTGGAACAGATTGCAAGAAAGCAATGGAGATACTGGAATGAAGAAAGAGAAAGGCAAGAAGGCAGGGTAAGAGCAGGAGTATGATGATCAGCATTTAGGGTTTCATGCAAATAAGACCCCAAAGTTTTCCAGAGTCCCAGCCCAACACTTAAACCAATACTCTGGTCTGGATCTCTAGGTTACTGGTTCACCTCAATACTGATAAGCATGTGAGGCTATCTGTCTTATATATTAAGTATTTTGTATAGTCTCCCCTCTCCGATGTATAATTTGCTGATATATACTTGTTGCCATAAAATACTATGATGTATACTTGTTGCCATGAGGTTCTGTGCTAAAGGTCTGGTCAAATCTGTGAGGAAAACCAACATCATGATTTTTGGGGAATTTTTAGAGAGGCACACGTCTACCAGTTTTCCCCTCTGCAGAAATGCATGAAATTCCCAACTCCTTGAAGCTTGGACTTTGGGGAAAAATTATTGTCTGTTTCCTTGAAGAGCAATTCTGTTGCTAAAGTGTAAGGTCATGCTTCATTTCAGCTTATTCAAGGTACCCCAGTGGCATCATTAGGGTTGGCGTCACCCAGTGTGGGAACTCATGGTGCCAAAGTCCCATTGACCTCTTCCCATACCACACCATATGAGGAGGGTGAAAGAAGTCAATAAAATTAATTTCTAGAGGTAGCAAATACATATAGCCAATGAGTCAATAGTTAGAAGTTTCTGAGATAGATAACTGAGCAGGTCAAAGAAAAATCTTCATGGTATTTCTAGTGCCTGAATGTCTACATTAAGCTAAAATACAGAATGTTTAAAATGCCAGGCTGGAACAGTGCGTTAAAACAGTCCTGATAAGGGAGATTGATGGGTGGGGTTCAAAACTGTATACTTTTCTGTAACCAATGAGTGAATACCATATACTTGTGTTTAAATTCTATATACCGATCAATGTGCAGCTTAAGAGTTGTTTGCTTGAATCCCTATTAAAGGGAATTGTACATGGAAAATGGGGCTTCAGACTTGGGAAATTATTCCTCGGAAGCAACGCTGGCTAAATAAAACTTGCTGATTTCTTGCAAATTTCTAATAATAAAAATAAAATTTAATTATACCCCACACCTTTGAGATTCTAGGGTCTCCCTCACTGTTTCCTGGAGAATCTTCTATACATACAGAATGTTTTTTGTACTAATGTTGCTCACAAATGTAATTCCCATATATCACTGAATGTAATGGCAATCGCTGTGACATAAACAATTAACAATAGTAAAACTATACCTTTAAGTTACAGTATTAAGTGCACAGCTTAACTATATTTGCAGCTACATAGTTTCATGTGGTTAAAGTGAAAATTTGGCAAGATGTAGTGTTTTTTAATGAAAATTTAAAAAGAAGGATTTAAAAACTTTATAATTTTTAATTTTTTAAATTACATTTTAATTATAACAAAATTCCTGGGGCCTCTCCTTTCTCCTTCCACTGAGACTTGCCCCACTCACACCATGTTTTTAGCATTTTAAAGGAACACAGGTGAATGTCAGAGCCCATTTCTATCAAAAGGCAGGTGTTTAGGGAGCAGTGGTGTCACCCCATAAGTTACCCCCTAAGTTACTTAAGTTGGCCCCTGAGTTACCCAAGTATAGTTCTCCCTCCATGTGAATGGTACAACTTCTTCTGAAGACAAGTTCTCTTCCTCTCCTTGCTCTGTGAATTTCAGAGGAAGGTAAAAGCAGAAGAGGCCAAATATGAAGGCCGGAAGGATGAAGGATATACTTCAACTTCATCCGAAAAGTCGCAATTGTGTAATAGAAAATCATACAAGTATTATTTGATCCGTCAGCCACCTGGCAACATGTTTCTGTTAGCAGGAAAAACAAATCATCAGAAAAGCATTTAATTACTCATTCTTTCTCCCTCAACAAGGTTGTTTTTAAGGGTACTGTGTGAAACAGTACCCTTTTTCTGGACACTCTTTGCACTTTCAATCATACAGTTGATGTGAGGCAAAGAAAGGCAATCTTGGTTGATCCATGGGCCAATATTAGCTTCCATGGTTTCAGGCTGCTTCTGGGTGGCTGCTGTAGAAAATCTGGAGACCCTATCCTCACCTTTGTCTCCTTTCTTAGATTTGAGTGTCTGCTTAGATTAGCAGACAGGGAGATTACCGTATGTGGCTAGTTTCATGGCATAGTTAAAGAACTGTAGTTGATACCATCTTCACAAGGTACACAATCAAGTGCGGATTAAGAATTGAGGAAGGCCTATATGTCTTAGGCATAGATCCAGACTATTTGAAAACTTTTATCTTCTGGTGTGAACCAGCCTGAGGCTGCATTTACACTGTAGAAAAAATCCAGTTTGACACCACTTTAACTGCCCATGGCCATGACACCAGAGCTGTGTAACAGAGAAGGCTAAATAGCTCACAAATCTACAGTCCCCAGAATTCCATAGCATTGAGCCATGGGAGTTAAAATGGTGTCAAACTGGATTATTTCTGCAGTGCAAATACAGCCTGAGTCTTACAATCTTTAGGGGATAGCTTTCTATGCCGCTACCCTCCCAGACCCTGTGTTTGGTGCAGATAAAGGAGACATTATTTTTGTTGGCTGTTTTTAGATTATGGAATTCTCTCCTAAGGGAGGGTCACTTGGCCTCCTCTCTTCTTTCTTTTCATTGGCAGGCAAATACCTCCTTATTTAAATAGATCTTCAGCATGGTGGGACAATAAGGAGAATGGTTGCAATAGTAGAAGGATACAGCTGTGGTTGTGTTCTTTAGTGGATGGTGCACATCATGCTAATGTCTTCTGTGGTTTTTAATGTAGATTTCAAAGGAGCTATCCAAAGTGCTGAAACTATTTCAAGATTAGCACTGTAGATAACTACTGTAGAGTTCAAAGATACAGCCATGTTAAGCTGCAGAGTCAGTACGTAGAGAGAGCTTGTAGCACTTTTGAAACTAATTGAAAGAAAGAAATTGGCAGAATGAGCTTTCGTAGGCTTCAGTCTATTTCTGCATCTGAGGAAGTAGACTGAAGTCTACAAAAGCTCATGCTGCCAATTTCTTTCGTTCAGTTAGTCTCAAAGGTGCTACAAGATCTCTCTACGAACTACATTTCAGGTTGTAGTAAAACCTGAAATGAACTCAAATCCCAAGAAAGTAGCCACCATTATAGTAACATTTTTGAAAATTAGCTATTTATCTTCCTTTTTCTTTAAAGCAGTTAAAAGTCTGTCAGTGCTAACTCTGAAAATGAATCAGCCTTCGAAGCAAATGTTCACCTTTATGAAATGCAACCTCAAGGGAAGGAGTTCTAAACCATCAGACCAAACATTTTCTTTTAAAGATCTCAACAGTGAAGCCCTGGGAGTTTCCCCAATTAATTTTTTTGACTAAAAATATTTATTGAAGAAATTGTTATCTGTCTAGCTATGTCCTTTTGACTTTTGTCCTATAGGAACAAGCTTTTCTATATAATCTTTCATTTTACCCCACAGTGTATGACAAAATGTAACCACAGACCTTTTGCAAGTCTGAGTTCACAGAAAATGCGTTTCCTGTTTTAAACTTAGCTGAAGCAAAACATTTCAAGTTCCTCTAAAGAGCTATAAACTTACTAGCAAAAGATAGCTACTGTGACCTGCTTACGGTCTGCTTGCAGCCTGGCAGCCACTGAGAAGGCCTTCTCTCCCAAGCATGCATGTGAAGGTGATGTGAGTGAGCAAAGGGCCTCCCCTGAAGATCGCAGATCCCAAGCCAGTTTGTACAGGGAGATATGGTCTTCCAAATAGCCTGGATCTGAACCATATACGAAATACTAAATGCTACAATGAAAATACGCAAGATACAAGGATAAATCCCAAACAATGTAACTAGGCAGTTGCACAGTAAACAACGGCTTAATCACATACAAATCCCATTGTTGTTGTATGTCTTCATGTCATTTCCAACTTATAGTGACCCTAAGGTAAACCTATTACTGTACTTTTTTTTTTTTGGCAAGATTTGTTCAGAGGAGGTTTGCCATTGCCTTCCCCTGAGGCTGAGAGCATGTGACTTGCCCAAGTTGACCCAGTAGGTTTCATGGCCGAGGAGGGAATTGAACACAGCTGGAGGTGGCCCTGTCCCTTCAGACAGGTGTCTCAACACTAAATGTTCCAGCTTACATCTATAGAAAGAACTATTCATTGAGATATTTTGTTTGTTTTTCTGATGGGAAGCTGGTACAGACATACAGATTCTCACAGATATAATTCTTCATACAGAAAAAATTATGTCACCACCGGCTCATCCATAGGAAAACTCTGTTTGGCTGGTAAGCCTCTGGAAACATAAAGTCCAACTCTAATTAACCATTTATTTATATCATCTCCATGCCTCTGCCTTCATTTCCCCCCTTCTCAGCCAAACAAAAAAATAACCAAAGCAACCCTTATGAGTTTTATTTCACTAAGCCAGACATGTTGACCCTGTCTATGACTATGAACTAGATGAGCTGGGGAAAGCATTCCAGTGTTGTGGGACTTCATTTTATAGCTACTTTGTAGAGTTTTCATTCTTGTTTTCTTTTTTGATATTATCCAAGACTGGGAAGGTGGCTTTCAATGTACGTGGCTCCATGGGAAATTT
The DNA here is from genome assembly GCA_034509955.1 of Urosaurus nigricauda. Classification (NCBI taxonomy): domain Eukaryota; kingdom Metazoa; phylum Chordata; class Lepidosauria; order Squamata; family Phrynosomatidae; genus Urosaurus; species Urosaurus nigricauda. The sequence continues at coordinate 8,831,694 of JAOEGL010000006.1, forward strand.
TCTCTCATGTTAGCTCTCTCTATGCTGCTGCTCACTTATTCAGGGCCTTCCAAGTGTATGATACTTTATTTGTCACCTAGCAGTGCGTCTTGAGTGGCATCACATGCCAATTTTTGGGGTGAACATAATGGGCAACTATTATGGCTGCTACTAATTCTGGTAGCAGTAAAACTGGAGGAGAGCAAGAGATGCAAGGAGGCGTAATATCTGTCTGCACTACTTATTTTCCTAAGATGTTATTGCATGGATTTTGCCACCAATGTCGTTGCGCCTCCTCAAGCCATTCCCCAGCCATGCTTTGGCCACCATCGGTGGCCATAGCATGGTTGGGGAATGGCTTGGGTACTTCCAGCAGCATTGGTGGCAAAATCCATGTGATAACACCCATTCTCCCCAGTTCCATCCCGATCGGCCTGGAAATGGACTTCTGATAAGCTTAATTTTGTATGTTAAAAAGATTGGTTGATATAATCTGAATATAAGCATGTAAATCTGAAAACAGCATGTAAGTATGTCTACAGTTAATTTCTATGCCCTCTGTAAAATGTATTGAATTAAAATATGTGATTCTGTAAAACTGAACACCCTAACTACGACAAATCCCTTGTTATGTGGGCTATTAAACTGGTGAGCTGAAGGTGCTAGAAACCCTCATGAAGGTAAGGAATGGAACCAGAGACTCACGAAACAGAGAAAATTCATGATTTGGAAGGTGGCACAGTGATGATATAGCATCCCTGCTAACGGAGCGATTTCCAGAAAAATTGTGCATGAAAACCATTGGCTTACATCCTGTTTTGAGTGAGAAATAGGTGTAGTTCCAGGATTCCAAGTACTTTCTTTGCTAAAAAAAAAACCCAATGCACATCATTGTTGTAACTTAAGCTTTATTGGCATTAAATTGTGGAGCAGGTGATCTATAGCAGAGGAAAGAATTCTATCCTTTAGATGGTGGATTTTAGCTTCCTCTCAAGGGAAGTGTGTAGAATTGAATTCTTAGCTTAGCTTCCAAGATCAGATGGTGCCTTTAGGCTATTTAATGTGATTACATGACATCTATATATACAATGAACTAGGAAGGGAAAGCATATAGAGCACCTAGAAATTTTGCTGGGGATGCTATTTACTGGGCATGCTGGCTAGAAGTTGTTAAACTTTTCCAAGTTAAGTGGAGAGAATTAGGAGGCAGGAAAATGGTGGAGAATATTACAGAACCCCAAGTTTGTAGACCATGGTGGGGGTGGAAATGGTGATTTCTTCATAGTACATTCCTCAGGGTTGGAATCCTAAAATTTCGCTGTCTGCTTTTTCAGTCAATAAAGAAATAAACATGGATTAAAAACAAAACAAAATGTTAAGAAACACGTTTTTGAGAGCCTTTATTTTGTTCATGCACAAAGTTTCATTATATGTAGCTTAAATACAGTGGAGCCAAAAAGGCAGGGATTTAGTAATAAATTTCTTTTTAAAAAGAAAAAAGCACCCCCATTCACTTTTTAAAAAGAAAAAAGCCCCCCTCTTCATTAATATACATGAATATTTAAAGATATGCTGAGAGGTCTGACAAAATCAGAAACTCTTTGTTGTTTTTAATAGTAGCAATAAAAGTAATGGAAGTAGAAATTTATGTCACCTGTGTACACAGTACAATGTTGAAGAACATGTTATTATTTTCCATCCAGTTGACTCCACTTTATGGTAATTCTATGAATAAGAGACCTCTAAGAGCCTCCAGTCAGGAATCGCTCTGATCAGGTTTTTCAAACTCAGAGCAGCCATGGCCCTTTTTAATTAAAACAATGCAGGTGTAGTATGATTTTTCCTTTCTTTCCCTTCTAAGCATTTTACTAAGCATTAAAGATGAAACCCTGCCCCAATGAGATTACAATCTACACTTTGATTTGGGCGGGAGAAATAACACCAAATGGAGGTCAGAGAATGGAAAGGTTATCACTTAAGAGAAAGGAAGGGTTACATGGGAAGTGTGTGAGGAAAGCCATTACAGATGCTTATACAATGCATGATATATAAATGACTGTTCAGGGGCTAGGCCAAGATAGCATGGATTAAGCATGATATTGTGGCCCTGGTGCTCACCCAGATCAGTCCCTGGATCAGTTGTAGGGACAGGCAGGTATCTGGTCCAGGACCAGAGAGTGCTTCTTACTTTGTCGTGCCATTGCATGTACTCAGCCCATGCAGACAACCTCTCAGGCTCCATATGGATTGGGGTAGTAGAGGACGAAAAGCGAGGGTGGACACAACTCTGGACAGGAAAAACAGTCAGGTCTGTTTCTCCTTGTTTGGTCAAATGGTGGTCACGATCTGGCTTTCATCGTAGTGAACAGGCCACCCTCCTTCACAGCCAATGACGATGTACCTGGGAGAGGTGTTCTCTTTGTACTCACAAGGCGGGCGAGTTGAGCCCCCCCTGAGGGTGCAAGTGGTGACTCTGAAGTGCCGCCGACTACGCCTAAGGCCTCCCAGGGCCACTCCTCCTTCAGCACACACGGCCCGGATCTGCCTTTTGGAGCCGTGGATAAAAGTGTTGACTTCCTTGCATTCAGGTTTGGTCAGGCCTCGACTGCCCATGAGAGTGTCGCAGTATCGGCCATGGAAGCGGCTCCTCGGTTCATCCCGGTGTTGGATCAGGAACTTCTCATAGCGAGGGTTGTTGCCACTCAATGAACTAGGTAGCAAGTCAGCCACCAGCAAGATGAGAAGAAGGCAACAGACTCCTTTGGAAGCTCCCATATTGTCCAGCACCTTTGAAGAAAAATGTGAAGAGCATGGTGTCAATGCCCTCCTTTAACCACAAGGAGGCAGCGTAGCTACCTGGCATCCCCATGCACAGTTAACAAGTCTGCATCACAGAGCCAAAGCGCATGGACTGTCACATAAATGTTTTGCAACCAGATCTTTTTACTGTTTTGTCTTTAGTAAAAAAGCAACCATAGAAAGGACTAGCTATTAGTTTACTTGCCCCATTCTTGATTCACACCAATGTGACAGCAGAAATGTGAAATCAAAGAACACTGTGGACCTATCCTGGTAAATATCAGAAGGAGTTTTGTTACTCCTGTTACATAATATCTGTAAATCAAATAGTACAGTGTAAGGAGAACAACACAGTAGAAAATTGCACTAAGTGTCCATGTGGCAGAGGACTCAAAGCTAGTGCTCTGCCTGAACTCTTTGCGGTGGTCCAAGGCCACTGTGAATTACTAGTCTGCTTTTTCACTCTTTAGGAATGAAAAACAATTGGGTGTGGCAGGAGAAAGGAATCCAAGAATTACTCCATATGAAAATGGGAACAAGGAAAGCAGCAAGTCTCCTACAGATTATAAGAACAAGCAGCAGCAACAAAGCAACAGAGAAAAGAGAGGTAACAGGGAACCCACCTTTTCCAGGGAAGAGAATCTTTTGCTCAGGATCCCAGCAGATCAAGCTCTGACAGTTCTCTTTTGCTTTTGAACCAATGAAAAGTCAGTTAAAAAGTTTCATCACCGCTCACCAGGCAGAAATCCCTGGATTGTCCCAAATAGGATTTTCTGTAAAGCTGCTTTTATAGAAAAAGGAAGGCCTCTTACTGCTCTGTGAAATGATTTGAATATGAAGATGTCATATTTGGTCTCTCTCTGTTTCTGTAGCCATTCAACATATAATGCATCCAACATTTTAAAAAGGAACATACGGTATATCATCAAAGTACTTGTGAAGGATGCTGTAGTTGGGGTGTGGTTTGTTATACTAAATTAGTCTAACAATACTGCTTTTATCAGTGATTCCCAAATTCTCTTTATTGCATTCAGAGAAGTGGGTTTATATCCACGAAAGCTCATGAGAATATAAAAATCAGTCTTGTTTCGTTTTTTTTTTCACATTTCCTTTTCTTTTTCCCCTCCTTCCCTTCTTTTTATGCTGCAAGAGACTAACTCATCTTCATATCTGAAAACTCCCAAATGCTAACCATCCAGGTCTTTTGGACTTCAGCTCCCAGAAGCCTCAGCAGCCTTGGCCAATAATTAGGGATTCTAGGAGGTAAAGTCCAAAACACCTGGAAGACCAAGGTTTGTGAAGCACTTGCTTATACCGATTTTATAGGCACATTTTAAGGGCACCATGTTTACTTATTTTCTTAAATAAGTTGTTAAGTGTCCTCCCCCCCAATTCTTGTTTCTCAGCTGCTTGAAATTTAATAATTGAGAAATCTTTGGTGTATATGCTAAATAAATAGAAGGAAAAAACAGACAGAAAAAGGCATCTATCTCTCTGTATTCACCCGGTGAATCCTTCCCTATTTCAAGATGAAGTCTTATAGTCTCCGCTCTTTAGCTCTTTGGTAATGTTTCAGGAAATTTGGCCTGTCTCAATTGAAGTCAGTTGGTGGTTTGGCTGTGCTAACAGGTGAGGATTACAACATAATTGAAAAAGTAAGCCAGTGTTGCCTGCTTGCCCAAGATGAAATATCTGGAAACTGGAAGAAGAACCAGAGAGATTGGGACATCTCCTGGTTATTTTTTAAAAAGGTTTCTTCAACTGGAACTGAAGTCTATCAGAAACATCACAGTCATATAACTTGTAAGAAACCTTAATTGTCTTTTATGTTCAAAAGCATGCCCTTGGATTAGGTCCCTTCTGGTGGTATTTTGACCCAAACAGAGAAAAACAGCCAACCAATCTAAATAGGCAACCAACACAAGTGTGCAAACACTACTTTTCTAATGGTACTCCAGACAGACCCCAAATGTAAACCATCTGAGTTTTTTCTCTTGGTCAGAACAGAATAGGAGAGTCAGTGTGATGTAGTGGTTTAAGCATTGGACTAAGACTCTGGAGACCAGAGTTTGAATCCCAGCCTGGGCATGGAAACACGCCAGGTAACCTTGGGCAAGTATTACAATCTCAGCCTCAGAGGATGACAATGGCAAATGCCCTCTGAAGAAACTTGCCAATTAAACCCCATGATAGGTTTGTCTTAGGGTTGCCATATGTCAGAAATGACTTGAAGGCAGAAAACAACAGAATAGAAACAATCAATTGTTCTAACAAAAGGTTTTGTTGAACGTGTGTGGCTCTCAAGAAAATAGAGTCTGGTGGTCTTTCTTGTCATGTCTAGAAAGAGGGGCTTGAAAACCTTATTGATTTCATGAAGCTTTTTTCACTAACATGATATAGATCAGCAGCTCCCTGCCAAAATGTTACCACATGCAGGGTTACTAAAACAAGGAAGGCCCTGCAAGTTGCAATGCACAACTAAAACAAGGAAGGCACATGCAACCACAGGCTCACCACAACTCACAGGTAAGTGGTATATAACAGGAACCCTGGAAGAAGGAGGAAAGAAGGTTGGTCCATCCCAGGTCTTGAGCTCTGTAAACAGCAGGATCTATTCTTCTTGAAGGAAGCCAAAAGAAAAGGATTTTTTTCTTTAAACAATTGGGTGAGTTTAGAATCATGGACCACTTGCTAATGAAGCTACCCTAAAAAGGGATGTAGGGAGCATGAGAAAGGAATGGATACAGATTTTTTGATACTTGTTGCTAATTGCATCAAGTTTACTTTGACCTAGGGCAGCCCCATGAATGACAGGCTTCCAAGGCTACATCTGCAGTGCAGAAATAATGCAATTTAACACCCCTTTAACTGCCATGGCTCAATCTTACAGAATTCTGGGACTTGTCATTTTGTGAGATATTTAGCCTTCTCTTTGGAGAGCTCAGGTTTTACAACAAACTATAAATCCCAGGATTCAATATGATGGACTCATAGCAGTTAAAGCGGTGCCAAACTGCATCATTTCTTCACTGCAAATGGACCTCGAGACACCCTGTCATCAATAGCCTTGTTGAGGTTTTGTAGACTCAGTGCTGTGCTTCTTTGATTGAGTCTATCCATCTATAATGTGGTCTTCCTCTTTTCCAGTAACCTTCTACCTTGCCAAGTTATTATTGTCTTCTCATGATAGGGTCAAAGTATGACAGCCTCATTTTATTCTTCTTGGCTTCTTGGGGGAGTTTAGGCTTGATTTGTTTGATCGAGCTTTGATGTCATTTATTTGTCATTTCGTATTTAGAAATATATATCTATTTCTCAGAATTTCTCAGCTTCACATAGATATGACTGACTGTTGCAGCCATTGGGGCAAATGAGCCAGTCAAAGAGAGGAATAATTGGGGGGTTTGAAGTAGGGAGGGAAAGAATATTTTAAAAATATGTTTCCAATAGTGTCTTCAAAAAAGTGTTTGTCAAGTTATTGGAAATGTTTGATGAGAAGAATCCTGGACTGAAGAAAGTCTGCACTGTTCAGGACTTATTCTGCACCCCAAAATTTGGCACATTTTCCTTTACACAGAAAAGAGCATTTTCTGTTCAGGAAAATGATATGGCTTAAAAGAAAATACAGTAGCTCATGCAGAAGGAGTAGTGGAGCTCTGGGGGTACAATTCTTACTTATTTTGCTCTCACATGGAAGACTGAATGATTTCAAAACTTTTTGACCTGTTGGGTGGGATTAAGAAAGATGTTGTACATTTGTGAATGATTTTTTTTTTCACACTTTGGAACTTTTTGGTGAAAACTTATTTGGTTTAACCTCCTTGCCCCCCTATTTTGTGCAAAACTCTCAACATTTCTGCAATATGTTGTTTTTGGTTTTTTAAAATGTAAAAGAAGATTTTTTTTTTTAAATAAAAAAGGCAGAATTAATTTCGTTCTAGAAACCCTCTGACAAACTAATATTTCACCAAGAGTCATGAAATGCAAACAAAACAAAACAAAATAAATAAATCCCAACCTCACAGCATCTGGCCATTTTCTCCAATGTCTCAAGACAGCTCCACTCGGTGAGGATAAGAAGATTTTCATGTAGTCTTGACACCTCTCAGTAGGGAAGGAATTGGTCTTCTCTGTAGTTATGATCAGGGGTGAGAGAGGATCTAGATTGGTTTATATTGTGTGAGATTACGTTGATCTCTTTCCAGACCTTTTAAAGTTCTGCTTCATCTGATCCAGTTTGTCCAGGATAGCCAGTCCTGAACTAAATCAGTACTCTGATTCTGTAGAAGGGAGTAACTAAGTATATACAAGATGTCTAAGATAGGTAGGTGGGTAGCATCCTGTGTTTTATAGAGCTAAGTATATCAGTTGCTTCCCAAATAATGAGGATTTAAAAGTTTTACTTTTATTTATATTCACCCTGTCTTTCCATGTGTTCAAGAAGGCACATCTGGCTCCTCTTCTCTTCATTTTAACATTGGAACAGGCTCATGGAGTAGGACAAGCAAATAGAGAGAGATTGGCCACCCAAGGAGTTTTATGGCCTATAGCTTGGATTTCCTAAGTTCTAGCCCAATATTCTACTCACAACACTGCCTTTATTGCTCTAGAAAGCTCCATGGTTTTTCCCATTTCTACTTTATTCTGACCTAAGACCAGCCAGAACATTCATGGCTTCGGGGAGAGCAGAACCTACATTTCCAAGGTTTTTTTTTACCACAACCTCACATTTCTTGCCGTTTCAGGTACGCACCCAAAAGGCCAGTCATGTTTTCACAGGGCTCTCAACCCCAAGTGTGTCTTCTCCTGGCTTTCCTTGTGGCCACTGCTCTGTTCCCATGGAGTGAATGCACATCTTACAATGATTTCCTGAAAAGGCACTTGGACAACCCTAAATCTGACTACCAGAATGACCAAACGTACTGCAACCTGATGATGCGTCGCAGGAACCTGAACTGTCAGCGGGGCAACACCTTCATCCATGCTAGTGAACAGCAGCTGGCCTCCATCTGCAATTCTAGAGGGAAAGTCCTGGACGGGAACCAGACCAGTAAAACCCTCTTCCCTATCACCATCTGCACCCTGAGGAAGGGCCCCAGAAGGCTCTTCTGTAGATACAAAGGGGAAACTAAAATCAGGAAGATCCGGGTCACCTGTAAGAAAGGCCTTCCTGTCCATTATATTGCCCATACTTAATCCTGGAAGTAAATGTGAAGCTAGGAGAGGTGGCTGTGCTCATGTTATCCCACCTTCCCTTCACCTTTTCTCCAGAAGTACTTCTTTCTTGCACAGAGCTTGTTGAAATTCAGTAGTAGCTGCTTTCTCCAGCTCAGAGTATAACTTTGGTGGCTTTATGTTGTGTCCTTTTTGATTTACGTCTTGCTGAATGCAGATGCTAATTTAGTGTTAAAACAATAGTGCCAATGGTTTCTTAGAATCAAAAAATATGTCTGTCTAAGCCAGCGTGCAGTTTGCTGGCCAGTTTCTGTAACACAATAAACCCGACTATTAACAACCCACTTTATTTTCCTTTGCTTATACTTTGCTGCCACCATGTGTTTCTTGTGAATTATGGCACACTTTTCTCTCTTCTACAGTTGAAAAGAATATTTCAAAATATTTTAAAAATAGTAAACAAACAAACAAACAAACAAAAAGTTTGGGTTTTTCCTGAATGTCAGGAAATCTTGATGGGAAGAATTTGGGATTGTTAAAAATCTTCGCAGGTCAGGGCACGTGGACAAGCTCCTTGGAAAAGTGAGAAAGACGACTTGCCCTCTCGATCCTTGTCCATCTTGGCTGGTTGTCCAGGGGGGAGACGCACTGAGAGTATTCCTATGGGATACATTCAATGCGTCCTTCAGGGAAGTTATTGTACCATCCTGTTTGAAGGAGGTGGCAGTTAAGCCACTCCTGAAAAAATCTTCCCTTGACCCTCTAGACAGAAACAACTATAGACCAATCTCCTTGCTACCTTTTTAAAGCAAAGTGATCGAAAGGGCGGTTGCTTCCCAACTCCAAGCTGCCTTGGATGAAACCAATTATCTTGATCCATTTCAAACCGGTTTCAGGGCAGGATATGGAGTTGAGTCTGTCATGGTCATTCTGACCGACAACCTCTGCTTGGGCATCGACAGGGGTAGTGTGACCCTGCTGGTACTCTTGGATCTCTCAGCAGCTTTTGACACAATGCGGCTTTCTAGATTGTCAGGAAAGTGTGACACGAAGTTGCCTTTTCCTTAATGCTTAGCAGCTGCACCACAGCCTTTAGATGGAGCCGCGCTGTTCCGCAGTTTTTAAAAAAGAAGCTGGGAAAACCAACACCTTTTTAAAGGCGCTTCTTCTCCCCTAAAACACAAAAAAAGCGTTTTCATGGCACACTTTCCCTTTTTCCCTTTTTCTCATCTAAAGGCTAGACTTTCATGCAGCCATGGACACACTTCTTTTTGCCAATCTAGAAACCATTTTGGATGGGCAAAAAGCGGCGTGAATAGGGCTAGAAAGCCCGTCTTTAGGGTTAGGGAAGGCGTAGCTTTTACACCCTCCCTGACCCTAAAGCGTATAGACGCCGCCATTTAAAGATGGCAGCGTCCATACGGAGGCGCCGCAAAGGCGTCATCATGTGCGCAGCGTTTTGGCATGCTGCGCACGTTGTGACGCTTTAAATGGCCGCGGCAAAGACCCAGCGAGAAAAGGGCCTCGGTGGCGGCCCCTTTCCCCCTTCAGCCCTGCTGAGGGAAGCGGGGTACAGCGGGTGCCCAGAGCGCCTGCTGCACCCCGCTTGGAGGCCGCGGGGAACTGGCAGTTTGCCGGTTCCCCGCGACCTCCAAAAGTGGTGGGATGAGGCCTCTTGGGCTGCCAGTCTCGGCCTCATCCTGCCGCTAGAAGGAGCGAATATGGACCGCCCCTTCTGGGCGGTCTAAAAAGCCCCTAGATCAGGCCAAAAGATCATTCCATCCTCTTGGATCGGCTGAGGGAGCTGGGAATTAGAGGCACTGCATTGCAGTGGTTCCGTTCCTTTCTCTCGGGCAGATCCCAGAGGGTGAGGCTCAGGGACAGTTGCTCTTCCAAAATTGAGCTTAATTGTGGCGTCCCTCAGGGTGCCATTCTGTCTTTGATGCAGTTTAATATCTATATGAAGCAGCTGGGTAGATCATTTGGAGGCATGGAGAGCAGTGTCATCAGTACGCTGATGACACTCAGATATATTTCTCCATGACCAGATCATTGGCCCAGACTTCAGATGCCGTCTCTCCTCTCAATGACTGTCTTAGAGCGGTAATGGATTGGATGAGGAAAGACAGATTGAAACTGAATCTAGACAAAATGGAGGTACTGACAGATATGGGACCGAAACCAGGTCTGGGAATACAACTTCCAGTCCTAGACGGAGTCACACTCTCCTCTACAGTCCCTGTTCACAGTCTGGGGGTACCCCTAGATTTGTCGCTTCACATGAATAGCCTTCGGCTGATACGCCAGCTGTACCCTTTCCTGGATATGAAGGATCTGGAATCTGTGGTGCATGCTCTGGTAACCTTACACCTGGATTACTGCAATGTACTCTATATGGGGCTACCCTTGTGCCTAACCCAGAAACTTCAATTAGTACCAAACATGGCAGCCAGGTTAGTTATGGGAACTTCTAGGAGAGAACACATAACACCTGTGCTTAAATCTCTCCACTGGCTGCTGATTAGTTTCCAGGCACAGTACAAGGTGTTGGTTTTAACTTATAAAGCCCTACATGGCTTGGGTCCATCTTATCTTAGGGACCACCTCTTCCTGTACGATCCCCCCTGCATGCTCCGATCCTCTGGGAGGAATATGCTACAGCCAATGAAGACCAGGCTGTTGCAGACCTTCCAGAGGGCCTTTTTCGTGACTGCTCCCAGGCTATGGAATGGCCTGCCGGACGAGATCCATCTTATTTCCACTCTAGATAGCTTTAAAAAAGCAGTAAAGACAGATCTTTTCTGTCAGGACTTCTCGGAACAACTTTCCCAGCTCAAGGGAGAGGACTTCTACCCGCCCACATTGAAAGCCACTGCCTATGCCGCCTCATTGCTGATTTTATTGCATCTGTGTTGTTTTAATGGTATTTTAATTCTTCACTAATTTAATTTAGTTTTAAGGGGAGGGAGGGATAAGACTGTTGATACTATGTTTTTAAACTGTTGTCTGTTTTAAATATTGTTGTACACTGCCCCGGTTGCTGTGCAGAGGTTAGAAATAATAATAATAATAATAATAATAATAATAATAATAATTCTGCACAAAATTTTCACATGGTTGATTTGCATAGAAAGCAGCATTTTCTGTATAGGAATCTGCTTTCTCAGCACAGCAAATAATATTTTCTACATAGAAATATTTTATGGACAGAAAGTCTGCTTTCTGTGCAAAACAGCCACAAATGAATTTTGCACAGAATGGCCCAATTTAGACCGTCCCCTTTGGGGCGGTCTCCACTCGCCACCAGAAGCAGTGGGATGGGGCCAAGGCTGCCAGACCGGCAGCCTCAGCAGCCCCATCCCGCTGCTTCTGGAGGCTGTGGAGAAGCGGCAAACTGCCGGTTCCCCACAGCCTCTAAGTGGGGTGCAGCGGGTGCCCTGGGCATAATGGTTTAAATAGCTCTCTACACACTGAGATAGCTCCTCGAAAAACAAATGGTCAGCTTCTGTGAGATTCCAGTTTCTTTTTCTGTGGCAATAGTGAAAAATGTTTTGCGCAAACCATTGTGCAAAATTTTGCGTTTGATGCAAAGAGTAATTGTTTTTGTAAAAAAGAAAAACCAAACACATTCAGCAGAGCACTACCACCATTTACAGCTCTTAGATGAACAAAACTAGGTGCTGTGGCCATGCTGGCTGGGCATGATTCAATTCATACCTTTACTTCCCATCTCTCCAGAACACAGGTAACACTCTTTCCCTCATTAGAGGGAAAAACTCCAAGTAGAGTCTCCAGACACTGGAGCTAGCCATTGTAGAATATTGACATCCAGTTAGCCTGCATCTGTAATGCAGAATTAATGCAGTTTGTCACTGCTTTATCTGCTATGGCTTTGCCAACTGCCAATGCTATTGAAGTCTGGGAATCGTAGTTTACTTTTTGCACCAGAGCCATCTGATAGAGAAGGCTAAATATATTACAGAACTACAGATTCTAGAAATTCAATATGAAAGTTATTACTGCAATGCAACAAAAGCTTGTACTGAAGCTTGAACTTCCTGACAGTAAGGGTTGTTCGACAGTGGAACACACTCCCTTGGAGGGTGGTGGAGTCTCCTTCCTTAGAGGTCTTTAAGCAGAGGCTGGATGGCCATCTGTTGGGGATGCTTTGATTGGGAGTTCCTGCATGACAGGGGTTGGACTGGATGGCCCTTGTGGTCTCTTCCAATTCTATGATTCTATATTAGGTCTTATTTTTTGGGGATGTCTTATTCTCGGGGAAACAGGGTATTATGTCATTGGCTCCCCTTCTCCTTCCGCATCCAGTACAAGCTTTTGCTGTTGACTTTCAAAGCCCTACACGAATTAGCCCCTCCTTACTTGTCTGAACTTCTTTCTCCTTACATTCCTCCTCGTAACCTCCGTTCTGGTAGTCAAGGTCTCCTATCCCAACCGAGGATCTCTACTGCCCTGTCCCAGATTCGCCCCATCTCACTTGCTGCCCCTCGCTCCTGGAACCTTCTTCCCCCACATGTGCACCTCATCACCTCTCTAACCAGATTAAAAATTAAGTTAAAGACTATATTGTTTAGGGAAGCATTTACAGGGTTGTGCTGTCTGCCCAAGGATGCCTCCTCTTAACTAGATATTAAGAAGTCAAGCCCTTCTTCCAGTCCATCTGCCTTGGTCCAGGCCCTAGAGGGAGAGAAGAACCTCATCCCCCTTCTCACCACCTTTCCCCTCTTGTGTGTTGTCTCTTTTAGACTGTAAGCCTGAGGGCAGGGAACTGTCTTATTATAAGATTCTATGTACAGCACTGTGTAAATTTACAGCACTATAATCACAGTGAATGTTATAATTCCTTTGGTCAGAGGCAAATGTGATATTTTCAGATGTCATTATCTATGTTTACTGCGTCAGCCATAGGCCTTGCAAAATTACAAGTTCATTTCTCAACTTCAAACAGAACCGAGAAAGCAGCATAGATGTTTATCACCCTTGCTATTGCCAAGAGACAACCACACTGTAATGAACAGTATCTTGTCAACTTTTAGTAGCTGTCAGAGCATCTCTGCCGACAGTGTTCTTCCTGTTTCATCTGAACTAATCAGTCTGCAACATCCATTAGCACAAATACCTGGAGCAATAAGATGCTGTCTTATTTATCACCAGCTTATTGGTCCATGCATTATATTCGTTTCATACCTCCCCCGCAATATAAGGGAAATATTGTGTATGCTGGAGCCCCATTAGAAGTAATGGAGTGCCTGTGGTGCAGCATGGGTGAGCACCCCATTACTTCTTCTGGGGTGCACTAGGGATTTTTCTGGTATGGCTTCCAGCATATGCAAGACGCACCAACGTATGACACGGGCGCACTGTATATTAAAGTTAAGTTAATATACCTAACTAAATAACTTCCATCTCCCACCCCAAAGCTGCTGGAAATGTAATTTCCCCATGCTTGAAACATTGGCAGAATAGATCTCCTTCCTCTCATGTGGGGGAGCTAAGGACACGGCAATGGCATGAAAATCAAGACTAGGTAGTGGGTGTGAATAAAGAGCAATTTTTCCCCCTTAGAATAAGTCCTGGACTGTGAATAGACTTAGGAGCATATCACATGGACATTTAAATCAGTTTACCTCAATCTGGTTTAATCCTTAATTTGAGCAGCATCCTGATGTTGCTGATGCAAGGTTGTTGGCTCCAATTTTGCCATCCAAATACATCCCGGGTCAATTCCCACTTCCAGAGCTGCTCCTTGTGGTTCTTTTCAGATCTGGGAGATTTCCGGCTTGAAAAAATGCCCGCCGGAACCCTCTTGGAAGTGGGGATGGGCCTGGGATGTATTCAGGCAGCAAAATTGGAGACAGAAACCTTGCAATATTATCAGGATGCTGCCCAAATTAAGGGTTAAACCAGATTGAGGTAAGATGATTTAAATATCCATGCGATAAGCTCCTTAGATAATTCTATGCTTATCTACGGTTATGTGTGATGGAGGTAAGGGTCATAAGTAGGCATGAAAATTTTCATAAATTTCATTCTCTAGGCAAGAATGGATAATTTTTCCATATGGGAGTTTTAGATAACTCTGTGATCATCTGTGGGTATGTGTAATGGAGGTAAGGGCCCTAATAATAAATTTCATTCTCTCGGTAAGAATGGATTATTTTACAGTATGAGAATCCTAGACAACTCTATGGTTATCTAGGACTCTCTTATGGCAAAATTATCCATTCTTGCCTAGAGAATGAAATTTATGAAGATTTCAAACCCTATTTAGGGCCCTTACCTCCATCACACATGACTCAAGGTGATTTTTTTTTCTGGATCTATGCTGCTGCTACTAGGAAACATGGAAAGCTCACTATCAGCCCTCAGAGAGTATTTTACTGTATATACCATGTACTATTTCTGCCAGGGCTTGTTCAAGAAGATATTTAGCAATTGGTGATATTGGCACTCCACTTTTTTTTTTTCCTTTTGAAGCAAAAGACCTAATGGGCCTAAGAGAATATATCTGTCATCTCCCTGGTCCCCACTCTTTACTCTTGCCTTTCTGGTTCTTCATCACCACAGAAGTGCAAAACACTTACAAACTAATTTGCAGCGAGCCAAGGAGCTCTGATGCCAACTAGGACTGGCTGCCCAGGTTTTAAAACTATCTCACATGCACAAATCAAAACATGATTGTTTTGATCTCTTCCTCCAGTGCTTTGGTGTAAAGTGCTTTTCCAGCCAATGTTAATCAGAAACTTTTCATGTGTTTGTGGGAAAGGGTCAAATCTCTTTCCCATTCTTCATGGAGGAAATGTTTCTTTGCAGAGGGAAAGAGATTCTGAAAAGTACATGGCTCACTTGTTTCTCATAGAAACATCAGTTTTCCAAATATGGAGAAGCCCTTCTTCTTCTCCTTCTCTCCCACCCTTTCAACTCAAGATCTAAAGGCACATGCTATTCATAAAAAGAATAACTCCACTGAGTCACTGTGCATCACTTCATTTTTCTAGAAACAGCAGTTCCCCAAATACGGAGAAGTTCCTTCCTTCCTTCCTTCCTTCCTTCCTTCCTTCCTTCCTTGGATTTAAAGGTACATGCTATTCACAACTAGAATAGCCCTGCTGTCATTGAGAATCACTTCTTTATCCTAGAAACATCAGTTTCCCAAATGCAGACGAAGTCCTTTCCCTTCCCTTAAACTCAAGAGCTAAAGGTACATTCTATTCACAGCTAGAATAGCTCCATTGAGTCATTGTGAATCACATAGCTATTGATTTGCCATTCAGCCATGGTCGACTCTCTTCATTGCCTCTTTTCAATTTAGGAGATGTTCATCAGACAGACAGATTTATGAATACTTAACACATTATTGAGTACAAGAAGAAAATTTATTTTAGCATAGATGGAAGGAAGCATTAGACCAGGCATGGAAGAACATGACATAGAATATATACTTGCTCCATGAACAAAAGTTAATTAAAACCAATATATTAACAAGTTGTAGAATCAAGATTAAGGATTTGGTCAAGGGTAAAATGAATTAGGCAGAGAAACTCAGACATCCACACTTTTTGAACTTTGGCAAATGGGAATGCAGATTATGAAGATAACCTCTCAACCCACTTTTTTCTTTGATCATCCTCTGTGTAGGCTAGTGATAATTTTACCATCCGTTGTTTGGTCTTTGAAAGCCAATTGGCATGTTTCTGAAATCCAGTAGACAAGCAGGAGGTCAAGCGACAGATTTAGCATACAGGATCTTGATTTTGTAGGCCAAAGAACGATCATAATGAGAAATCAGAACATAAACAAGTTTTCAAAGAGATACTAGAATTGATAAGTATGGCAACTCTGTCCAAAACGGAAAGTAAGGTTAATACAAGGCAGGGCATAATGAAGAAAAAAATTGTAATTGACAACATCACACATCTATGTTGAACCTGAAACAAGAAGGCCTCTGTGTTCCTATGAAGTTCCCAAATATTCAACAGGAAATCCATCCAAACAAATAACACGAACTATAACATCAACAGTAAAAGCATAGACCTGGTCCTCCTCTGTTTTATGGCACTTAGTAACTGGAAGGAGAGATCTGCCCAAATACCGTTGACCAAATTGTACCCCCTCATGAGAGCACATTGCTACAAGTTCATTGTCAGTAGCATGAATCACTGTAAAATCATCTGGCTCATTGTTTTTCACCAGGATTTCCATGCAGTATTCTTTGAGATCTGAGGATCCAGGAATCAGAACATCAACGTACCTATGTTTGAATGATTTAAAATTATAATTCACCAGATGAATTGCTTCATTTCCTACAATCATCCAGGTGAATGCCAAATGCAGCCAGAATGAAGCCATGGTTTGCTGTGTCTCTTGGTTTAATCTCTGAACAGAGAGGGGAAAAAAGAGATAGTTTGGAGGATGGGAAAAAGAATAATCAAAATTACATTAGTTTCTCCTCCTTCAATAAATTGTGCTGTTTAACTGTTGTTAGGTTGAGCAAACTTGCATTATATGAGACAGATATACCAAAACCCAGCTTTCTGTTCCCTGTCTATAAAGAAACATTGAAATAAGCGAAGAGGAAATTTAAAGAATGTTTATTGGCAGTTGTTCATTGTTAGATCAGTATTGTTACCAGAAAGGTGGAGAGGTGTATTACTGGGGAATTGAACTTTGCAAAAGGCTAGGTAACCTTTAGGCCCATTGACACCTGTGTATATGGGTAATAACTTAGGAGGACTCCAGGTTTGATGAATTAAGGGAGTTTTAGTTAGAAAAATGTGGAGTGCAATCATGCACACAACAGCAAGAGAGCTAACTGGATTGGAAATATGGAAACTGTATAGTGGAGTTTGAGGGGTTTAAAGAGAGTGATATTTACCTGTCAGAAGAATAGATCACGAACAGCAGGAGTGGCTCAGACTGTGGTCTGAAGGCAACACCGTTCAAACACGGAACGCAGACTGGGACAACTGTACATGTAATGTGTGCGCAGAGGCTAGATTTTTGAGACCAATGTTTATACTTGAAAACTAGCCTCAAGCGATGTGCTAGCTTGCAAGGAAACAAAGACTTGATGATCTTTCCCAGGAATCAACAATAGGATTCTGGACTGGTTGATGGCTTTTGGGGTTATGAAAACAGTAACTGGAAGAGAACAACCCCAGAGTGAGTGAACAGGGAGGTCAGCTGGAGACAGGGCAGGGTGTGTACAGAAACAACTGGTTTACTACTTTGGTGCAATGAGACCTGGGGAAAAGAACGAGTAATTAGTGCATGTTTTAGCTTTAATTCTTCTGTTACCTGGATTGTCCACATGCCCTCAGATCTTTGTTCCTTTTCTCATAGGAACTTAATCCAGTGTTTTAAAATGTCATCATGACCATATCTATTTGCTCCAGATATGAAATATGTAAATATTGAGACCACAAATACACTACAGATTGCTGGGTGTGCTAACAGTATCAAAGGTCAGTTGCCTTTTTAAAATAATGTCATTTTATAGTTATTAGTTTATATAGTTTATGAGAATTACAGCATGTTGCTTCTTGGAGGAAGTGTGAACTCTACTGCTATAATCGTGTGAACCAGAAAGGCCTGGACAAAAACACAAAGCATATTTTCCTTCTTTCTGGTCTAAGATGATGAGTTAGGGACATCTGTACTGCTTCAGGGGAGCTGCTGACTGCAAAAAGCTGACCTTGATTTACACTAATTACTTTCTTACTATTAAAAACAGTTGGCAGCAAGTCTGTGCTCCTGGGTCCAACTTGCAAATGTTATATGTCTCAGTTCCAGATATAGGAATTGTCTTAATGTCATTATGAAATGAGGAGTTATTAAAATCCCTGCAATCCTTTTCTAGGTCCTTCAGAAAGATCGGCGGGGATGCATGAAACTGTGAATTTCCTGGGAGCGCCGATTAGACCAGGACTAAAATAAGAAACGTCAGGAAATATGAAAAGATTAGAAGGAGAAGGGAACAAAACTAGCTGCAAATAGAAAGCTGTGCAAAGACTAGTGAGCTTATTCTTTTCTCTGGAAGGAAAACATGATTCACTGAGATGAGGAGCAGGATAATTTGGACCTAAAAGGAAGCAGGAATATAGGACACTGACTTTTATAGCCATTAATGCACAGTGGGTATAGTAAAATGCAAAACAGGAGTGAAGTTCTATGCCTGGTGGCGCAGTGGTTAAATGCCTGTACTGCAGCCACTCACTCAAAACCATAAGGTGGCAAGTTCAAGACCAGCAAAAGGCTGAAGCTCGACTCAGGCTTGCATCCTTCCGAGGTCGCTAAAATGAGTACCCAGATTGTTGGGGGGCAAATAGCTTACAATTGTAAATGAAGCTGTTTGTTTAACAAATTGTAAGCTGCTCTGATAGTCTTGGCTGAAGAGCGGGGTATAAATAAAACATTATTATAATTATTATTATTATTATTATTATTTAAAAATGCTGGGTAAACATTCCAATCCTTAATGGCTTAATTGACTGATAAGAATGTGTTCGTAGTCAGTGGTAGAGATTCATGAGTGAAGCAGCCAAGCCATTATTTTCCTTGAGCAAACTGGGAATATCAACTCAGCAATCTAAGAGACATTGGCAAATCCCAGAGTTACCATGCTCTGCACATGGTGGAGGTGTTCCTGGTAACACAATAGAGACCAGCAAGTGCAAAGAGCAGGTTCTGAGATCCTTAATCCTTAATTAGTCAATCATCTGAAGTAAAATGGGAATATGATATAGCTCCTCCCCAACATCTGCCAGTGAAGAGGACTCGGCTGAGAGAGTGTTTGTTTGCCCTACCTCCACCTGGGCTACTCCCATGCCTTGGCTCCTGGACTTAAGGAGGAGTCTTATCTCCCCACTGCCCCACTTTTCTTTTCTTTTCTTTTTAGATTGTGTATACTCCCATTGTTGTAGGATTGGGATGGGGGTTGAGAATGGAGATTTTCTTTTTACTTGCTTTGATATGTTGTTATGTATTTTGCTTTGTTAATTTTATTTTTTGTTATAATTACTATGTAATTTTGTTGTTGCTATAACTGCTTTGTATTTTTGCTTTGTTAATTGTTATTCTCTTTTGTACCCCGCCTCGATTGCTCATTCAGAGGGGTGGGCTATTATTATTATTATTATTATTATTATTATTATTATTCCAGGGTCATGTCTAAAAAAATAGCAATATAGCTGTGCCTCTCGTACTTGCTAACACAGAGAATGCAACAAATCTTCATAATCTGAAAACTTCAACCCAGCACTCATTTATACTTTACTAGATCATCGGAATTTAGATGAGGATGACAATTTTTTTATTTAAAAATTTTATTTTATTTAATAAAAACAAAGTGTAAAGTTGTACCATACACTCATTTCATTCCAAGCTTCTAGTATCATTCATAGGTTCCCCCCTTCCCTCCCACTATGGTTTATTTTTTCCGCCAACATTTTTCTTCTGTTTAATTTTTAGACGAGGATGACAATTTTAATTCATGAAAGAATGAATGGAAGAACAGGTTGAAGAGTCAGGTGCACTTAATTCTTACAGTAAAAGACATGATCAGAAAACCAGTATACTGTAGACTGTTTCTAAGTAGATTGGATTTTTATACTTCATTTAATCATAAATAATACTGGCAAATGCTCCTTTTTCTTCTTTTAAATATTCTAACCAAGACTTCTAGTGTTGCTTAAACCGACCCACTGATTTCTTGTTTATGTAACGTGTCAGTCTATCCAGTTCCTATGTGCAAGTCCCCATGGGCTCATAGAAACTGGGTGATCTGAATCTAGTTTTCCTTTATGATCTAGGATTATTAAAAGTGGTTAGAAACATTATCTCAGTAATTTTCAATAGACTTTCATCACCAAGACAAAAGTTATGTCATTAGGAAGCAGAAAACATGGTCCTCCTTTGATAATTCACCAGTAAATATATACAATCTGAATTTCTTCTCTTTTACATGGAAATACTTAATTTTATTACATATGTAAGGCAAGCACTCATGAACACTTTCCATTTCATTTTCTGGTATTTGGCTCAGAATTTGGGTAGACCACAATGAAACCAGTTGTGTATAGCAGGCACTCTGAAAGTAATCCAAATCAAAGATAAGGAATTGTTTGCTCCAGATCAGACACCTAGCTTCACCTTGTCTGACAAGAGACTAGGTGAAACTAAATGAAATACGAGATTAACAGGATTTGTGGAAGATGTTTCTGTAGAAAGAGTACTCCATTTTGCTAAGCAGCTTCAGTTACAACTCAACTGTAAAACATTTCTCTATTTATTCTTTTCGGCTTTCTGTTTCTATTGGCCATTATTATATGTTCAGTGCTTTTATGAAACATGTTTTAATGAAAACTCTTGCTTTGGGTTTGTGGGTCCTTTACGTGTAATATAAGCGGAGAAAAACCAAACCAAACCAAACAAACAAATCCAAAACAAAAACAAAACAAAATAAGAAAATTTAATGACCAGTATACAAGCCAACATGGTACAGTCATTTGAGGATTGGACTAGGACCCTAAAGGTTCATCTAGATGGTAGAAAGAATGTGGTTTGATACTACTTGAATTGTCATGGCTCCACCCTAGATAACTTGATTCATTCATTTATTTAAAGTGTTTATACACCGTTCTTGAGCCTCAAAGGTTCTCAGAGCGGTTTACAGATTGCTAATTTGACAGTCCCCTGCCATCAGGTTTACCATGTAAAAAAAATGACAAAAGGAGAAGGGATTGGCAGTGGGGAAGGGATCAAGTTCAGCAAATACTGTCTGAATCCTGAGATTTATAGCTTTGTGTGTAGTCTTCAGCAGACAAGACTAAGGATCTTGTAAAACCACAATTCCCAAAATTCTATAGGATGGATCGACAGCACTTAAATTGGTGTCAAGCTGTGTTATTTCTAAAGTGTAGATATGTCCCAGGATACCAGTTTGAATCCCCACTCAGCAATGACAAACCTTCTCAGAGTAAATCTTGCCAAGAAAACCTTAGGAGAAGGTCACTGTAAGTTACAGTTGACTTGAAGGCACACAGCAATGACAATAGCAACAACAATGGATAAATATAAACCCGAGGGAAGAGGAGAAGAGTTATGCATGCTTTCAACTTTCAACTTTAAAAAAATAATCAGAAAAGCATGGTGTGGACATCCTTTGCGTATTCCTCAGAACCATCACAACTACTCATGCTTCTTTAAAAAATGATTCTTTTTGTTCTGGAAACTAACAAAACTTATCAGAATCCTAGGAAGACATCACTAAAGCGGTTTATAGGGTATGTCAACCCTTAGAAACTGCATGGCATAGCTTTCATGCCATCTTTACCGCTATGTCCTGGAAGCTTTCAAATAAATAATTTTATTTATTATTTGATTAAATTTTTTATTAAATGTATACCTTACCTTTCTCCCATGCAATGGCAGTTATGGAGGTTAACAATAAAACAATAAAACAATAAAACAAATAAAACAAATACAATGCAAAAAGATACAACAGCTTAATTAATTTCATTTTTTTTAAAAAAATCTATTGAAAAATTCAATGGATCACCCAATAATTGTACAGCAGCCATATGTTTTTTGAGGGTCAGACAATTTGTTATGGAGAAACTTTGCCAATAGGATACTTATATGTTTCCCCCAGTGATGAGGTTTCCACAAGATGTGTGGATCAACACAGTAAGCTTATGATGACCAATGACAAAGCAAACCATTGATAAGTAAAGTTAAGGACATGTGGGGTACCATGTGCTGTGACAAATAGACACCTTCCACCACTTGAGGAAGCATTGTTTCAAAATCAATACTATATAGTTCATCTAATTTGAATTTTCCTCACTCCAGGAATGTTATAGATATGCAAATACTGGTGCCTTAATAATTAGGACATGGCTTGGCAGGTGCTCTGTTTGGATATTTCTAATTCAGGAAGTGAAGGAGAGACTGGATTTGATACAAGTGTAATGAGGGATGTATGTCATTGTTGCATGCAAAGATAAATCATGTCAAAATTCTCTCCCTTCTGGACAAGATCCTGCAGCAACCCATTTGTCAGCAGTGTAGACCTCCACCACTCTGGCTTTTACGGTGGGATTCAGGGTAATTTATGGTTGTGGCAATACTGTCACAACTGCAAATGAGTCTATAAAACTACATTTAACTTGGGGCATCATAATTGACTAATAGTATGCCAGTCATTGATTTATAGAAACAGGAGGAGGGAGGGTTGTGCATTCATGCAAAAATACACTTTGTTCTGTGCAAAGCCATACATCTTACCCAAAAGCAATGTTTTGGTATTATGGAATTTTTGCTGAAAGTGATGCAAATTACAAAAAACGGAGAGACGGGATCCAATAAGATATTCTATACTTTTCACTTCAGTTTAAAAATTCAACTAGACACATGATAATTGTTCATCTGCCAGGTGTCTACTGTTCCTTTGAAAGCCAGACAAGATGTTAGGGAGAAACATACCTCATATGACAGATAGGTTTTTCTTCCATTGATGAGGTTCCTTCAGAGATGTGTGGCTCAGCCATCAAAGTAAGCTTCAGTTTACCTTCTGATGGCCAGTGATAAAGCAAAGCATGGGTAGCTGCACTTGTGCACTTGCGGGAAACTATGTGCTTGACAAACAGATATCTTTCACCGCCTGAGGAAGCATTGCTTTAAAATCAATACTATGCAGTTCAGCAAGTTTGAATCTTCTTTAGTCCAGGAAGTTTAGAAATATGCAAATTTTAGTACCTCAAGCGCTGTGTCATTCCGGGCAGGTGCATGGTTTGGACATCTCTATTATAGGAAATGTGGGAAAGGTTGGAGTGACTACAGGTGTCTATGGGAATGTAGATCTTTTCACTTCTTTCACTGTTGCATGCAAGGACAAATAATTTTAGAAGTCCTCTTCCTTATGGAAATTTTGCAAAATTTTGATGGATTTTTGAATGTTGAGACTTTTTTTGAAAATTTCCTCTATCAGAAATGTTGGCAAAGATCCTGCATCAAACAAAATAGCCTTGTTGTTGGAACTACGCTTTAATTGACCCTGAAACCCACTATAAAAGCCAACCAGTTTTTGCCATGATTGCAAATGAGAATACAAAGCACTTATGATGTCCTAACTCAAACCAAGGACATCATAACTGACTAAGGTGATGCCAAGTGTTCGTTATTTTGTTAAATAAAAATATGTAGAAACACTGGTTGTTCTCTCTGTCTTCACAGTAACTTCCTTCTGTGAAAAATCTGCAGTTTTCTCTTAAAAATGAATGCTCCATTAAATTCTTGTAGAAAAAGACCCAAAATGCAGCCCCCCCAACAACTTATGGCATTTGACCAATTTTTTTTGGATGGGATATCTTAATGTGTTATCACAGACAATACAAATTGTGAGTTGCATTTACATCTTTTGAGATGTGACTTAGCCTCAGTGATGCCACAGTCTACTCACTATAAACCCATCATAGCTGTATGTACAGTTTCTTCGTAAGTTTTATCTTTAGACTGCTTTAAAACAGCCCTAAAGACGCTTCTCTTTCGGCAGGCCTTCTCTTGAAACCCTTGACCCCGGCTCCGGACTTAGACTATACCTTTCGCCTACTCCCACGTCTCCGACCCTCAACTTATGATGTAGCCGCATAAGAAGGGGTCTGTATACACCTATACTGTTTTTAGATCCTACAGTGTTTAATTTATTGCTGATTTAATTTATTTTTAATGGGTGGGAGGTTGGAATGTGGGTTATGGGACTGTTTTAATTTTAACTTTGTTTTAGTTTATGTCTTTTAATATGCTGTATTCCGCTCCGAGTGTTCTTACAGAGGAGCGGATTATAAATAAACCATTATTATTATTATTATTATTCACCATGACCACAAGAAGAGAATCTAGTATCTTTTTTTTTTTTTTTGGTACAACAAGAACATGGAAAGGCTGGTGGCAGGAATGGGATGGAGAGATTGAAGTCAACAGGCTTCTCCAGATCCTGTTCCTCATTGTGTGATATTTGAAGGACTGGAGAGCAGGATCAGCCAAAGAAATTTTTCTGCCTAAGCAAAGGGCAAGATGGCAATGAGATCAAGATGGGCAAAGATTTAAGTTTAACTTTCTTCCGTATTCAATTTTTTGCAGATTTTCATACATTCTGATTAACAAAATTTCTGTTCCAGTCCCCTCTATTCCATGTATGGAATTCAACTAGAATGGGAGTTGAAACTTATTACAACATTGGCAATGGGAAACAGTCCTCTGCTACACTAGAAGGTAGTACAAGTTTAAGAGTAGAAGACAGACTGTGGGGAAGACACTGCTTTGTCCTCCATGAGAGAGAGGAATGAATAGGAGGCCCAAGACAAACCTGGAGAGTTTTTCTCATGAGCTGGTTGCTTCAATCTGCTTATTTAAAAAATTAATAATAACACTAATAATTTAAGCAGTATAAAAGAACATTAAAAACGGAACAATGAAATTACAATAGTTTTAAACCAAGTACAGGTACATGTACAGATGTGGAACAACACATTAGACTCTAATAACTTTGATAAAAGGCTGTGTTTTTAAAACATTTTTTCCAATATTTGAAAATAACCTAAAAATATCAATACACAAACATAAGCACATATTGAGAACCCCAGATTCCCCTTACTTTCTTCCGCCCTTAAAAAGAAAGACTTCCTGCTTCTCTCTAACTGTAAAATAAACATATTTTTAAGTTTCTCTTAATTTACTGTTGCTTATTCATCCTATCTAATCTTGCTATCAAAGATCAACACTTCTGTCCAAAAGAAAAAAGGAAAGAAAAGTAATTCTACTTTCTAAGCATCAAACCCTACAATACTGATATCCCCTCTTATTTGTTTTACAAATTCTATAAAAGGTAACCCTTCCTATTTGTTTTACAAACTCTATAACAAGCTTTTTATGTTTTTTTTTAAAAACTCTGTTGAGTTCTTTTTTACTAAATTAGTTATTTTATTTAACTGCGCCAATTCTGTTACCTTCTCCATCCATTATATACATGTTGATATCCTACCAATTTTCCAGTATCTCTCAAAAACTAATTGATAACGTAACTATATAATTTATCAAATTTCTATGTTCTACTTCACTTTTATCTTCTAAATTTATCATATTTAATAAACATAATTTGGCACTTAAGGCTAAGTTGAAAGGCCATATTTTAATTTGGCTCTAGAATGAAGTCAGCACGGGTGACCATCAGGCCTTCAACAGAGGATCATTCTACAACTGGAGTGTCACTGCAAAGAAGACTCTTTCCTTTGTTCTTGCATGGTATGTTCTCCTATGGATGGGACACAGACAATAGCCCCTTTGGCAAACCTCACATTTTGGGCAAACATGTTTGGGGAAGAGGTTCTCCTTCATGCATTGAGGCCCAGGAAAGTTTATGGTTTTAAATGTCATCACCAGCTTTTAAATTCAGACTGAAGACGTACTGGAAATGAAAGCATTTCCTTCAAAACTCATGTCTTATGATTTCTATAAAATGATTTGTATTACACTTTATAAAATTGCCGGTTCACTTGGAAGCTAAAGGTTTGAGGAAGGAGCAGTATCTTCCAAAATGATAACTCTAGCAAGCTGGGCAAAATATCATAAGAGAGAAAAAAGTACAAGCAAAACAGGTCTTGAGTTTCTCGAAAATGTGCAGTAATATATGATAAAAAGGGATATGGCATATATTTCTGTGGTCCATGAAAGAATACTCATCTCAACTATGGCACACTGGCCAGTGGAAAACAAGCTCCATGAGCTCTTTGAGCTCATACTCAAAGATTGAGAAACAGGGAGGTACCTGGAAATTGAAGCAATGGGGAAGCATTTCGGAGAATTCAGAATGAACTTGTGAATAGATTGACCAATTTACATAGCTTTGTTTCACTTAAACAACCTTCTGGGAAGTTCAGGTGTTTGGCATTTCCTGTAGAAAATTCCATCCCAATTTTCCCATGAGATAGTACCGTGACACCCTTTTATCGGGCTTTCTGTATATAAGGCAACCGTGGCTAAAGGAGACTCAAAGAGATATAGAGACATTTGCATCCATCCTTTGGGAGGCAACATCAACATTGTATCAGGTAAGAGGGATATCTAGGCATGCTTTGGTAGGAACTGATCTCTAGTGTTCAAGTGAGGGAATTGAAGTGGGGAATGATGTTGGGTAAGTCATCAGAACAACTATGTTTGGGGGACCTCTGAAGGATTTCTAGTATAGCAGCAGTGGTGAACTTGTGACTTCTAAATGTTGTTGGATAACATCTTCCATCATCCCTGTTTGTTGATCTTGCCTGATGAGAATTCAAGAACCTCTGGAGGCCTGCATGTTTATCAGTTTTAAGCTTCCTCTGAGTATGTGTAGAGTGTCTCTTCTTAGTACACAGTAATTGTAGACATTAACTGCTTCAACTGAAGCAGGAGAACATCTATTCTATGCTAGTATTGAACCCTAGATTTTAATAATGTAACACCTGCATCTCCCTAATAGCTCTAATAACCATGAATGGCTAAGAAGCACCCCTGAACATTTGTCAAAGGACCTATAAAAGCTCAGTTTAGCTCATAGAAGCAGGAATTCAAATTAAGTTTGAGTTCAATTGGTTTATTGTGTCTCAGCCCATCTAATTTCTGCTAGAAACTTTCAACAGTAATCATAACCGAGTTTATTTTCAACTATAAATGAAATATTCTTTGTTATTATGGGGAAATGGCTAGTGGGTTGGTGGAATTGTTTCACATTGGTTGGAAATGAGACATATATGTACACTGAACAATATAAATACAGGCGATTGTTTTTCATGTTTGCCTAATATGGCAGGAAGGGGGTCATCCTGGCTCTGCTGTGGTGAGGAATATTTTTAAGGGTTTTTTATAGTGCAATGAAGGGTGACATTTGGACACTGTAAATGGGGAAAAAAGGGGAGGACATATTTTTGGCTTTCCCACCTCTTATATGTGTCCTCTTACAGTGAGGAAGAAGGAGGTTTTTAACTTCATAGTGCCGTTCCATCCAATTCTATACTTGCTTCACCGTTTTCCAGGGTGGCCAATATGAACTCAACCAGTAATGGGTGATTAAAGTGTGACCAGGTATTGTTTTATGGCCATTTCCACCAATTCTCCTTGCAGGAAGGGTGGCCCTGCTGGAAAAGCAGTCCAACAACAAAATACAGAGATGCATTTTGGTCATCCCTGCTCTAAGCCCAAAGGACTAAACCAGGCTACTCTCCTGTGTCTGGAATACTGAAACAGGAGCCTTGGAAATGGCAAGACTGGTAGCAAGTCTCACTAGTTTATGTTGTGGTTGTTATTATTCCTATGCTGGGATAGGTATTAAGATGGGCTGTATGCAATTTACTGCCTTTAAAACACAGTTCTGATTCATTGTTTAAAACACAGTTCTGATTAATTAATTGGTCACTATCCTGATCTTAGTGATTCAATATCACAAGTAGATCAATTATTTGACATGAGTGCAATCAAAGCTCAGGGTTTTGACAAGTCCACATAGATGAGATCCAGAATTGGGCAATTCTCAATTTATGCTTTTGGCATCACTTAGTTTTGACTTTGATTGCCTTATGATTTCTGTCTGATTGTGAATGGGTCATTCTGATTCCTTGAAAATAATATTTCTCTTGTTTAAGCATAGCATTCTGTTTTGTCCTTGGTTATTCTCAAACCAATGACCCAAGAATACAAAACCTCCTAGAGGTGACCTTACATTTTAACCACCGTCCTATTTCTATATGCCATATTCTGGCATAAAGAATAGTGGTATGCCAGTGGGGGGAGCTATCTTTTCTTTTCCCTCTCTGCCTGGTCAGATTTATAAACCATTCCATTTATAAACCCTCCCATCCACAAGCAATATCTGAGTAGTAAGCTATACAGATCCAACCCAATCTAATCCAACCCAATTCAATAAAACCACTTAGAACACTAACAAATGTTCTTAGAAAGCATGGAAAAATGTATCGCTGGGTCACACATCAGGGAAAACACAGTGAAAACAAATGGCTTGAGCAAGTAGTGATGCTTGCTCATGACTAATCCATAGAGATTTCTGTGTCCTTAATAAACCCATTCTAAAAGTCCTGCCTTTCATAGAACAGGAGGTCTGAGCAAATGTTGATCCACTTGCAAATGTAGTAAATTCTCAAGCAGTTCTATGAATGGTTTAAGGTGCCATTTATCTTTTAATGAGATAATAGTTTTTATTGTTTACACAGGGTGTGGTGTAGTTCCTCAGTGCTAACTCAGAGCATTAGATGCAGCAATCAGCCTGATCTTCTGCTTTGGAATAAACATGGACCTGTCATAACACAAGATTCTTTCTCCTCTCCCTCCTCAGATAACAAATCAGATCACTCATAGCAGAGTGGCCCTCCCTCCCTCAACTCTGACACACCTCAAGGAGAAACCATGTTTGGCCTGTCTGCAGAGATTGTGTTAGAACAGAGACAGGATCACTTCACCCATGAGTTGACTGTCCCCTAGTCCTTTTTTGCACCATCTCCACTTCCTTGCTGGTCTCCAGGAATGGCTAAGAAGCACCCCTGGACATTTGTCAAAGGACCTCTAAAACCTCAGTTTAACTCATAGAAGCAGGAATTCAAATTAAGTTTGAGTTTGGTTGAATGGAAGATGGTCAACACAGTTCTTACAATGTCTCTGACAAAAGCTCAGGATGGGCTTTGTAATCAAGTAATGAGGGAAGGAAAGAATATTTTTTTTAAAATAGTTGAAAAACATGGCTTTTAGTATTCAGAAACCCTGGCAAGAAGAATTCTGGAATGGTGAGAATCTTTGCAGTTCAGGACTATTTCTGCACAAAATTCACCTCTGATTGTTTTGTGCAGAAAACAGTATTTTCTACATATGGAATAATCTTTCTGCATAGAGACACCATCTCATGTGTAGTAAATGCTCTTTCCTAAGCAAAATGCTGTTGTCTTCACAAAACAGCCATGTGAGAATTTTGCACAGACTTAGTCCCGCAAAATGAATAGGCATAAAAAACAGTGTAGTTTTTGAATCATTTTGTTGCAGTGAGAAGAAAAGTACTGTTGCTTTCTTTGAGAAGGAATTTAGTGAAGAATTATATACAAGAAAACTTGGTCCATGTTACTGTTGGCAATTAGAAAACGACAATGCTTAGTCAGGGCCAAAACACACTGCAGAAATAATCCAGTTTGAGATTATTTTAACTGCGCTGGTTCAGTGCTAGGGAATTCTGGGAACTATATTTTTGTGCACCAGAGCTCTCTGGCAGAGAAGAATTCCCTAGCATGGAGCCAGGGCAGTTAAAGTGGCATCAAACTTGATTATTTCTGCAGTGCATTTTAGACCATAAATAAAATTGTTTTTTTTAATTTTTACTTTAATTAATTAAAGGCTCTCCAAAATACTCATGTGAGTCAGTCATGGCTTCAGCTTTACCCTGCTGCTCTCATCATCTGGGATCCTGTTGGTTCATTCAAAGAATGATATTGACAAGTCCAGAGTAGGGCAACCAAAATGGTGAAAACTCTGGAAAATATATTTGGCTTGGGAGAAAAAAAGGTTAAGAGGTGCCATGATAGCCATGTTTAAATATTTGAAAAGATGCCATATCAAAGAAGGAGCAAGCTTGTTTTCTGCTGCTCCAGACACTGGGACAGGGAGTAATGGATTCAAACTACCTGTACAGGAAAAGAGATTCCACCTAAACATTAGGAAGAAGTGTAGTAGAGTCTCCTTCTTTGGAGGTTTTTAAACAGAGGCTGGATGGCCATCTGTCAGGAGTGCTTAGACTGTGTGTTCCTGCACAACAGGGGGTCAGACTGGATGGCCCTTGGGGTCTCTTCCAAAGCTAAGATTCTATGAGGCAAGACATAGGTAAATCCCACTGATCCAATGGATTTATTTTACTAAGAACTAGGAACAGAGTTTACACTGCAGAATGAATACTAGGCTTCTTTTGTCTGGAAACAAGCGTATAATTATCAGATTTATTACAGTAATTAAGTGTATTTTTTCTTAGCCATGAGCCAAGCAAAATTACATGCAAAGTAAACACAGTAATATGAGAACTGGAGAAAGACAGTGTGATAATTAATTAACTGTTGTACAGCCAACAGCATTCTCATTACTAAATATTTATTGCCATTTTATAGCTGCCAGAAGGTAAGTATAATAAATACAAGAACATCTTTATTATTTGCCAAGAAGTTTGACAGAATCTGTCAAGTAATTCCTTACTCAGTGTTGCTTTACTGTTGTCCTGTTTTCACCTTAGCCCAGAGATTATGTGATTCCCTAGAAATTCCCAACAGCCTTAGCCAGCACTACAGTGCAGGGTATTTCATTTGCAGCAAGGACTAAGCAACTATTTAATAGATCCTGTGCAAATGTCTATCCATTCCTGGTTTGGAATTGTAACCATCTGGAAAAAGAAAGACAGAGGGAGGTGGAAATTTTTTGCTGCTTTCAAATTTTGAATCTAGCAAAATATCATAGAGACTGCCCATACTAATTAATCTTCTGATTGTTTTCTGGGTCTAAAAAGGTAAATTTGTACAAATAATAAATATTTCTCCCAAGTCCAAACAGATGCTCATTGAATTTAAAAGTAATTTTGAAGCATCAAATCATTTTTGCTTAAGTATAATGAGTGTTATCTGTTAATTAACTTAAAGAAACAACAACCATGAAACATTTATTTATTTATTGGATGTGCCACCTTTTCCCAGTACTGGGATCCAGACTCAGGAAGATGGTTCACAATACGAATAAAAATGTCACAGAAAACACAAGATGTTATAATATTAACATGTCATTGAACAGATAACAATATTAGATCAAGAATAAAATCTAAGGCAATGTAAAAGCAGAAAGGGGATGGGGTGGGATGAGGTGGGGTGGGATGAAAACAAGCTCATTATAAAAAGATCCTTCGTGGAGTTAAAGGCTTTCATGGCCGGCCTCCATAGTTTATTGTAGGGCTTTTGGGCTATGAAGATGCCAGCCACAGATGCTGGCGAAACATCAGAAAGGAACTCTTCTAGAACATGGCCACATAGCCCGAAAGCCCTACAAAAAACAAAAGATCCTTCCTCAATAGACACACAGAAGACCTTCTCTCTTGTCCTGCAGCAATTAAGACAGTGTTATACATTTGGACCTCTATATCCACATATTCCATTTCTGGTGTGACTGAGGTACCACTGCCTAATGAATCCCCAATGCACATCTGGGCGCCTGCTAGGAATGCAAGTGATATCCCCAATGCACATCTGGGCACCTGCTAGGAATGCAAGTGCACAACATGAGTGCTCGATGCATATCAAAAGTGTCCAACATACATTAAATATACCTATTAGCACATTGGAGTACTCTTGCTGGTCCCAAGATGCACCTCTTAGCAATTCACTTCCAGGGTTTTGTTGCATTACTGCAATGTAATTATAGATTCACAAAATTTCAGAATGTATACTGTGATGTAGGGCCCCAGCCACAGTAAATAAAATATAGCACTAGATACTTGCAACTACTGCTGAAAATCAGCAATCACATACAGTCAAATCTAGGCATAATGTGTGGGATGATACCAAAGAAGTCAGATATTCACTAGCTGTGCTGAGACTGAGAAGATCTGCTGTAGAATGTGTCCACCAACTGTTCCAAGAAGACTAGCTTTCTCCCCTAACTGTTCCTTTTCTACATCTCTGCATTTTTTTGTTGCCCCCCAGGTATCTCTTTTGCCAGGCAGACCTGATCATGAATTTCAAGGGATCTGGACCCATTCTCTTTGCATTCCTGATGGTTGTGTTCATAGTTGAAACCTATGCTGCTGACTATAAGACATTCTTAAGGCAGCACCATGACAGCCCCAAGAGCAACGTTGGAAACCGTTATTGCGATACCATGATGCAAAGACGTGGGATGACCAAACCTCAGTGCAAGTCTGTGAACTCCTTCATCCACGGCTCCAAGAAGCAAATCATTGCTGTGTGCGCCAAAGAAGGGAAGCCTTACGGCAACGGGTTGCGGCGTAGCAATAAGCAGTTCTCTGTCACCACCTGCAAGCTCAGTGGAGGCTCTTCCCGTCCACCTTGTAAATACAGAGAGAATAAATCAAACAGATATATTGTTATTGCTTGTAGAGGTGGGAAGCCTGTACACTATGATGAAGGTCATATCTAAGATGCATATAATACTGTGCTCAACATTCCCGATATAAGAATAATGAAGCCCTCTCCTGTACCTCATCCATAGAAAATTTAGCTTTGGTTTGTAAATCTATGGAGTTAGTTTGTCCAACTTTCTATTTCCACTTTCTTTTTGCTTCTCGACTTCTGTACTTTCTGGGCCTCCATTGTGGTCAATGGTTCACATAGAGAGCCTGTACATTTTAACAAAGGTCAGATCTACATGGCAAAGTTGTAAACGTTGTGCTCAAGTGCCTCTTGTCAAAAAAACTGAGCCAGCTTTGTCTCATCAATGGAAAATGTATCATTAGTTCATAAACATATGGGGTCATTTTGATAACTGATTCACTGCATTATTGTTGCTTTTCTAATTGTGTACTTTCTTTGTTTTCATTTGAAGTTTAAAGTAAAAATCAGAAGGGGAAAAAACAAACAAAGAAATCCCCTGAGCCATCATTCTGACTTTCCTTTAACTAATTCAGCCATGCCTGTCTTACCCATTACTGCTAAATATATAAACTATGCAGAGCATTTCAATTGTTTGGTGTTTCATTTTGTAGCTACCCAATAATATGTATGTGTGTGTGTTTTGGAGAATCCAAGGGTGGGGAGGTGGGTTGCAACGCACATGAAACTCTGAAATTTTATCTCCTGTTACTCATCCGGCCGCTTGAGGGGCTACCAGTGGTCTGACTGATGATTTTCCCCACTTAGCAGCGCTTTCAAAATTACAAAACATTCCTGTTTTCTTAGTGAGGCATTGTGGGTAAAGATCACTGCTGATAATAGTGGTTGTAAAACTGGATGGATCTCTCTCTCTCTCTTTTTCCTCTCTCATATTTTCACACACACACACACACACACAGAGTCAGGGGTAGCAGTGTGCTGGCCAAACCGCAAAATACAACAAAATCCAAAATCCACTAAGAGTGATATCTTTATTGGTCAAAGAAAATACAGAAAATGCATGAAGCTCCGCTGGCTTCTCCATCAAAGAAAAGATGATAAAAACCATATGGGAGGAAAAAAGTGAAGATGTTAAAGTCACACATCTTGTTGTTGTGGTAGTGGTAGTGGTAGTAGTTGTTTCATTCCTTCACGTTATATCCAATGTACGGTGGCCATAAGGAGAACCTATCATGGAGTTATGGTCACAGGCCTACATTCTATCTTAGATGTTACTCTGTTGTCAGTTAAAATGGCATTAAGGGATTTCAGTGAAAGGACAAAGGACAAGAAAATACAGGTAACAAAATTTCAGCTCCGTTAGCAAAAGAAAAGTAACTTCATTTTTTTTTAAAAAATGCAGTCGTTTTGGAGAATTAGGTATCATTTCATGTGTAGCTTTTTGGTTTCTCTCATTCCCATTAAAACTTTAAAAAAAACAAGTCCTTTTTTCTGGCATTTCTCCCAGGACTTCCCAAATGCACTGAATTTTATACAACATTTCTGGAGGGCATTAAGTTGGAGAAAGCACGAGAGTGGAGGAAAACAAGGAGTGACTCCAATTATTAGTGACAGATGGAAACTAGCCCAGACCATGTGATAATATTTGCCTAAATATAATTTGCAGCAGTTCTTTGTGTTCTTTAATAACTTCAGTCTCATCTGTAGCAACGCAGATTGATCAACTTTGGCAATTGACGTCTGTGTAGCTATGTGATGAGGTAGCATAACTTGCAAAACCAGGGTACTTGGAAAATCAAAAACTATCACCACCTACATTCAAGACACAATTATTAAGTTTGTTTTTTAAAAAATTGCCGTCAATAATAATAATAATAATAATAAATTATTTATATCCCCCCCTCTGGGTAAGCAATCAGGACGGGGTACAACATTTAAAAGCAAATACAATTAAAATATAACAATTTAATTTCCCCTCCCACCCCTTAAAAATAAAGTAAACTACGATAAGATTTAAAATATTAAAACAGAGCCATTACAATTAAAACATTAAAACATTGGAAATTAAAAATTATGGGCGGCCTCGACAATATCAGATATCCCAGTGGAAGAGGCAAAAGGGACAGTAGTTGGCAGAAAGGTTAATCATTGTCTGGGAAGACCTGCCGGAAGAGATGCGTCTTGGCGGCCTTCTTGAAGCTGTCCAGGATTGTAATAAGGTGCATTTCATCCGGCAGGCCATTCCATAGCCTGGGAGCGACAACAGAAAAGGCCCTCTGGGAAGTCTGTGCCAACCTAGCTTTCTTAGGTTTTAATAGGTTCCTCCTTGATCACCTTGCTTAAAAACGGCAGCAAGGAAACGGGTCTATAGTTGTTTCTGTCCAAGGGATCAAGGGAAGGTTTCTTGAGGAGAGGCTTTACGGCCGCCTTCTTCAGACAGGATGGAATGGTGCCTTCCCTGAGGGACGCATTGACTACATCCTGAAGGAATGTCTTCAATGTGTCCCCTCCCTGGATGACCAGCCATGATCCACATGGATCGAGAGGGCAGGTCGTTTTCCTCACGCTTCCAAGTAGCTTGTCCACGTCATCAGTACTTACAGATTGAAATTCATCCAGTAAAGTGACAACAACGGAGTTGCTAGGTGCCTTGTTTACAGATGCTGCTGAAACATTGGCGTCTAAGTCAGCCCTTATCCGAGAGATTTTATCTGCAAAGTAGGTTTTAAATACATCACAGCAGGCCATCGCGGGGTTAAGTAGGGGATTAGGCGCAGGGGGAACCTGCATCAGCTCCCCCACCACCTTGAACAGCTCTGCTGAGCGAGACTCTGCAGACACAATGCATGCAGAGCGGAAAGATCTCTGTGCTGCACGCAAAGCCTCCCGATAGGCGTGAAGGTGCTGCCTATGGCGAGTTCTGTCAGATAAGAGATGGGTCTTCTGCCATCTGCACTCTAGTCGTCGTCCGGCCTGCTTCATCTCCTCCGTGAACCAGGGTTTATGATTAGGAGTGGGCTGGAGAGGACGCTTGGGGCGATTGAGTCGAGAGCCTTGGGAAGATCGATGTTCCATGTATTTACCAAGGCTTCGACAGAATCGCTGGCATTGCCAACCATTAAACCCTCTAGGGCCTTCTGGAAACCAATTGGTTCCATTAACCTTCGAGGGCGGACCATTCGAATGGGTCCACCACCCCCGGGAGGACGGAAAGTGGTTTTTGGTTCCGTCTTGATCAGGAAATGATCCGTCCATGATAGTGCGGAGGTTTTCGTTACCTCCGCCCATGGATGCTCCTGTTCTGTACTAAAAATCCAATTGAGTGTATGACCCGCACAAGGGGTGGGCCCGTTGACCAATTGGGATAGGTTCATGCCTGTCATGGATTCCATGAACTCCCAAGCTGCTCCAGGTAAGTCAGAAGGGCTGGTTTCGAAAGAGATGTTGAAGTCGCCCAAGACCAGAGCAGCAACTCAGAGACCAGCTGAGTCAGCTCGGTTAGGGAGTCTGTTAAGCAACGGGGTGGCCGGTAAACCAACAGAATCCCCAAGCTATCCCTGGTCTTCAGGCTGAGGTACATGCATTCGATGTGGGTTGTTTTCCGGACAGGTTTCCTGATCAGTTAGGTTGGTCTTATGGACTATAACCACTCTGCCCCCTCACCTCTTCCTTTCTGGTAACATCAGATAAGACTTGAAATAAAACTTGGGCTGTATCTGCACTTCAGAAATAATGCACTTTCATTTCAGTTCACCTGCTGTGGCTCAATGTCATGGCATTCTGGGATTGGTAGTTTGTTGTGGCACCAGAGCTCTCTGATGGAGAAGGCTAAATATCTCAAAACACTAGAAATCGCAGAATTCCCTAGCATTGAACCATGGCAGGTAAAGCAGTGTCAAACTGCATTATTTCTGCAGTGCAGATGCAGCCAAATAGATGACTTCAGGAGCTAACAAACTGTAGATTATCATACTCAGCATGGGGAGAAGTCAGTTTGCTTTGAACTTTAATCAGATTAGATCACTGTGAAATGCACAAACAGTAAAACATTTAACATGAAGAATATGTATGATTTTGTTTGAAATATTAAACTTATGTGAAAGGAAGTGAAATTGACACATCCAGTCTCTACGATGGACACTCACCCCTGCAAATTGCTTAGCACTGGCGTAATTGAGTATAAACCCTTTTAAAATACTACCACATTTATGTTGCTAAATATTCTCCCCCCTCCCCCCAAAGTGCTGGAAAGACTGTAATCCCTGAATTTCTTAAAGATGGTCATGCATTTATTTCCTCTTTCTTTCTTTCCTTCCTTCCTTCCTTCCTTCCTTCCTTCCTTTTTAAAATATTTTTTTAAAAAGTAAAAGATTTTGCTATCAGTTGAAGAGAAATTTCCAAAGACTCAAGACTTTATCACATGAACTTCATTCTATTTGCAATCATGGCACTTGGTGATAATGCAAAGATCCCAGTTTAGTGTGCAGCCTTTATTGCACATCTTTCTAATTACATAATTTTTAAAAACACAGTTATGGAGTAGTGGTAATGTGATATAAGTTTTAAAAAGTAAGAAAAACCCCAAGTCTGATTCAGGTTGCTTGAGATTAGCAAAGATGAAGGGGATGGGAGAGGACGGACTGTGATGGCCAATCTTGCAACTGGCACAGAAGTGATGTTTTGCAGCCTTTAGATGCAGCTGCGCTGTTTCGTCATTTTTAAAAAAGAAGCTGGGAAAACCAGCAGCTTTTTAAAGGTGCTTCTTCTCCCCTAAAACGCAAAAAAAAAAAAAAAAAAAAAAAAAAGCGTTTTCATGGCACACTTTCCCTTTTTCTCACCTAAAGGCTACACTTTAATGTAGCCATGAACACACCTCTTTTTGCCAACCTAGATTAGGCCTATGTTTGGAGCCCACTTGGCTGTGAAAAGAAAAAAGAACAAACCAAAATGTCAGAAACATGGAATTTTTTTACAAGATAGCAAGAAAGAATCTGTGGGAGTGAGTGATTGTCTTAAAAAACTGGATCTGCCAATTTCATTTTCTTTCACATAAGTTTAATAATTTCAATATAAACTGGACAAGATAGAGGTTTCTGAATTCATGAATAATGCCTTCATCTGGTTTAGATTCCTCAACCACATCGTGGACCTTCCAGAAAGAAGCCTGAGATTTCTGAGGAGAACAGCTGTGGGCAGTCACTACAGAGAATTCGTGTATATCATAACCAGAATTTCAGGTTGTTCTCCTATTTTGGCCTCAGTTCCATCTTCTACTGGGAAATATTGCTTGGCATCTCCCCCAGGATTTTCGGTACAAGTGTTGCATCAATGGTACAGAAAGTTCCCCACCCCGCCATCTTCTTCTGTATATAGGGCACTGGTGGTGACCGTAGGAGACTCAGTGATCCACAGACCAAGGGAGACAGCTGACTGAGTGACAAATCCTCACACCCTCCAAGAAAACAAAGGTTTCTTTGGGCTCAGGTAGGAACCTTCTGCTTCATGCAAGCTGTATTATTACTTGCTATTTTTTTTATATATAAAATGCCTATTTCATGATGATCACATGCATGCAAGGAGCACTTCTAGGACTGGGGTGGGCTGCTTTTGGACCTCTCACCATCCCTCCCTGTTGGTTGAGGCAGAGAGAACAAATGAGGGAACTAGCTGTACGAGAGGGAAATCCAAAGCCACCCAATCCTATTTTAGATGGAGGGCTCCTGTTGTTCTCATTATGTAAGAATTGAATCAAAGCTTATTTTCACCCTATGAAATGGAGTTTTCAATACAGAAGGTACATCTGAATAATATGGTTTTTACAGGCATTTGTAGGAGACGTTAGGATACATGCTTCAAATGCCTATTGCATTAGGCAAGAGAGGGTCTCACTGTTCTCAGGTATCGGGGCATTCCCAATATTCAGGCTGGAAGTAAGAAAGGACAGGATGAGGGCAACATTTTAGAAAAGCTATGCTTGGAGAAATGCAGAAAGCTATATGCAGAGCTCTCTATAAAATGGCATTAAATTGTCTTTCCTTCCATGGTTTCCCTTGGGTGTGTGCACAGATCATGTCCCCCTTACAACAAAACCACAGGCTAATTTATAGAAGTTTAAACCAAAGTCACAGAGTTTCCTTCTCTAAGGCTCTGTATTCACTTGCCTTAAAAAGCAAAGAAAACAAATCAGACTATAGCAACTATTCTCATAGTTTTGGGATCCTGAATTTTTTCTCTCACTCTTTAACTGTCCATACAAAAATCTGCTGTTACAGCACATGTATAGATATTTCCTTTGTTGCAGATCCTATTCTCTTAGAGTCCTGTAGGTGTTGCTAGATTCCAGATCCCATTCCTCCCAAACGATCTGATAAATGATCTGGAAAATAGAGATGGCAAACCAACAAATAACAAGAACGGGACAGGTATCTCTTATCCATGTTTAGGACTGCAGAATGAATTTGTAATGCATATATTCTTTTCATAAAGGGTTGCTTCCAAGAGGAGACAGTCATGGCAGAATTTACATCATGGCCTTGGGAAAGATTATTTGCACCCCTACTGTGCAATATTTGATAGATGCAGGTTGAAAAACCTCCGGGAGTTAAATTTCCGTGGCATAATCTTTCTGTGTCCAGTTAGCAAGCCAGACCTCAAATTATCACCAATGTAAGTCTTCTCCATTGTGTAGGAATAAGGACTGCTTAAAAGTAGATGAAAGGAATTCCTAATTCATGAGAGGAAAATAGAAAAGTGGTTGTTGCACTCAAGTCATTTATCTAGAAAGTGACTACTTTGAAAAAAAAGTGAGTGGCATACCTCCTACTCCAACCCCACTATGAGCACCTGGAAAGGTAAAATAATAGGGATGCAATGCTGAGTCTTCTGTGATTTTTGTTCTTGCTTGTCTCTTGATTTTAAAGAGAGGAAGACCAAGAGATACAGCAAAGAATGGCTACCAAGAGACGTGTTCAGTTGTTGCTGCTTTGGGCCTTTGTCTGGATGGCGGTGGAGAATGTGGCAGCCCAGACTTTTGAAAAGTTCAAAGAAAAATTTGTGGATTACCCTAAGACTCCAGCTCCAAATGATACAGTCTACTGTGAAGAAATGAAGAAGCAAAGAGGAACCGCCTCTATGTTCATACATGCCCCAGATTCTCAACTTGAAATGATGTGCAGAACAATATCTGGGGAAATCAAAAACAGAGGTTTAGGTGGTGGTGATGTTAAATGTACGCTTTGTATTTTATTTGATACACAGCTTGTTGGTATGAGTGGCAAGAAGCATGTTACAGTTGTATGTAAGGATGGATTTCCAGTTGATTTTTATATAAAAGGTAGCAGGATTACAATGGAAATATGAATTATAAACATCAGTCCCACTTACACATAAGAACCTACATGCATGCCTCAGATACTGAGCTTAAAACCATTTGCCGATTGAGTTATAGGACCACAGAAAATGGTTAATGACAAAGCTCCTTTCATATACTGTTTGTTTAAACTTTATTGGAGAATGGCAATATGTCAATAACTGTTTACTGTAAGAATGTATTCCCAATTGAATTTAGAAGTATTAGTTCTTAGAGTAAATAAAAGACTGCATCTAAATGGATCAACACCTTTCATTTCCTCGATTTTTAATAAAAAATATAGGCATAGACTCTAAGTATTTTGCTTAATTCTATAATGATGTAAACTCAGATGAATATATAGCTATATGCATTGCCTCTGTCTGCTCAAATTGCATCTTGGCACTTGTTGGCTGGAGGATTCTTTGGCTTATTCCATAACTTCACTAGGGCAGTTACATATTAATATTGAATTCCTTCCTGGACCTGCCCCCAAGTAACTGAAGATGGAATACTCTGAGTTTTTTCACATTCATATGACTGCAAAAATGTCAGTCTTTTCTGGTTGGATGACTGAAGGCAAGGGGATAGTCTTCCATCAACCCCTGCCAAGCCTCCCAGATGGATGAAGAGCCCTCCTGCAAACCTCCATGTGCCTGAAAACATTTCCACAAAACTTTTTTTTGTTCAATCTGTTCTCTCCTATGTATGATTATATGTAATGCCTTCTGATTTTGAAAAAATAAATCTTTCCCCTCTTTAAGCATGAAACTGTGCTTCCTGTTTGGTTTATCAGAAATCTACGGCAAATATGAATTCCACCTAAAAGAGCAGGATGAGGAAGCCCTAAGGCCTTCAGAGTCCTGGGAAGGGGTTGCCATATGGGACTTTGAAGGAATCCTCCAAGATCTCCAGGGTCCTCGGTGGCACACCCCCCCCCCCCGCTTCATTGTCCTGGCTAGTGGCTGCCATGGAATGAAGTGTAGTTGGTGCAATAGCTTTACATGCACAAAAGCACTCCTGATCACTGCTGAAACCTGGGCTCAGAGCTGAATCCAGAAGTATCCCCAAACTATGAACCTGAGTTTTCACATGGAGTGTAATCCTATCTAAGACACAGGATGAATACTGATTCTTGGATCTGTGTTTTGACTGACCAGGAGCACCTCTATTTTGTCTGGGGACCTTTTCGCCCTCACTTTTTAAACTGTTTTGGGGATGGGGACAGGACTCGCAGGGGTGAGCGTGAATGGATTTTACTGCACATGCAAGTGTCTACAAAAAGGTCCTGTTCTGGCACCTGTACCCAAGCAGTCCATGTTCAGTGCTGGCAGGCACCATTTTGTCTGGACGGAAGTCTTCCGACCAGAACATTTAACGCTTCTCGGTATTGGACAGGGATGAGTGCTGTAATGGGTCCTTTTTGTGGACACTTGCGTGTGTGGTAAAATCTGTTCATGCTCACCCCCGTGAATCCCATCCCTGTCCCCAAAACAGTTTAAAAAGTGAATGCGATAAGGTCCTGGATTAAAATTCAATTTGTTTGTCCTCATCCAGTCCATTACAACTGCCATTTACCAGTTTAGGACAGGAACAGCTTCCATGGAATTAGGTGGAAAGGAATGATAGAAGTGGACATGATCAGCAGACAAATAACACCTTATTCAGGAAAGCAATATGTGTGTATAAATCAGCATAAATTTAGCCAAAAAATGAAAATGGAGGTGGCATGATGTCATGTTAGGTACAGTAGGGCTGCCCCCAGGGAGTTTACCACATGGGAGGAATTTCTCCCCATTTCGAATGGAGCCAATTTGAATTCATGTAAATTCGCTAGTTTAGCAAATTTACGTGAAATCTAATTGCGTTCGGAATGCGTTCAGAATGACTTCCCATTTCCCAAAAATGACTCCTCCATTGCCTGAAATTGCTTGAGATACTTTAATACGTAATAATGTGAAACCCCATGATTGCGTTTGGATTGCCATTGCATTTTACCCCCAAATTCCATCGTATGATAAACTCCTAGGAGGGGTGCAGCTGTTATTGCAGTTAGCTCTGCTTGAAATGGAGTCAAAGCTTACAAGATTTGCATGATTTGTAATAGAGTTAAAGCTTTTCAGAAATTATTGATTGCAGAGATGGAAATCTCTCTCTTTCTGCTCTTATATTTTCACACACACACATAGTCAGGGTAGCCATCTACTGGCCAAAGAGCAAAATACAACAAAATCCAAAACCCACCAATAGCAATATATTTATTGGACAAAGAAAATGCAGAAAATGCATCATGCAAGTTTTCAAGTGACACTGGTTTCTTCATCAAAGAAAACATGATTAAAAAATCACAGGAGGAAAAAGTGAAGATATTGAAGTCACCCTCCTCCTCCTCCTCCTCCTCTTGTATACTTTCAAGTTAAATCCAAATTATGCTGGCCATAAGGAGTTAGGAGTCAGAGGTCTACATTCTATCTTAGATGTTACTCTGTTGTCAGTTAAAATGGTATTAAGGGATTTCAGTGAAAAGACAAAGGACAAGAAAATACAGGTAACAAAATTTCAGCTCTGCTAGCAAAAGAAAAGTAACTTCACACTTAAAAAAACAACAACGTGGCAGCCCATTCATAGAATTACAGTAGGTATTATTTCACCCATAGCCTTTTTGTGTCTCTCATTCCCATTGAAACTTTTTAAAAAACAAGTCCTTTTTTCTGGCATTTCTCCCAGGGCTTCTGAAATGCACCGAGTTTTGTGCAACATTTCTTGAAGGTGTTAAATTGGGGAAGGCACGAGGGTGAAATTGGTAGCTGGAAAGCAAGGAGTGTCCCCAGTTATTAGGGACAGATGGAAACTGCCCCAGACAGTGTGGTAATATTTGCCCAGATATAATTGGCAGCAGTTCTTTGTGTTCTCTAATAACTTCAGTCTCATCTGTAGCAGCACAGATTAATCAGATTGAGCAATTGATGTCTGTGTAGCCATGTGATGCTGTAGCATAACCTGCAGAGCCAGGGTACTTGGAAAATTAAAACTATCTCCACTTACATGCTAAGATATATTTTTAAAATTGCCATCAATAGGCTCTCTTCCCTTCTTGTATCATGAGATAAGACTTGGCTGTATCTGCACTACAGAAATAATGCAATTTCACATCAGTTTAACTGCTGTGGCTCAGTGCTATGGTCTTCTGGGATTCATAGTTTGTTGCAGCAACAGCGATCTCTGACAGAAAAGGCTAAATATCTCACCATACTACAAATCTCAGAATTCCCTAGCATTGAGCCATGGCAGTTAAAGCAGTGTCAAACTGCATTATTTCTGTAGTGCATATGCAGCCATAAAGATGACATGAAAAGCTAACAACCTGTAGATATCCCACTCAGGATGGGGAGAAGTCATTATACTTTGTGCTGTGATCAGATTAGATCACTGTGTCATGCACGGAAATGTTAGCAAATTTAACATAAAGAACATTTACCATTTTATTTGAATTATTAAACCTATGTGAAGGAAAGTGAAATTGACATATCCCCTTTCTAAGATGCTTATTCACCCCTGTAGATTGCTTAACACTGGATGAAGTGAGCTTAAACTCCTTTTTATTCTACCACTTTTATATTGCTAAATATGCTTTTGTTCCCCCCCCTTCCCCCGATGATAAGAAGACACAATATGATTTTACATATGACTGGAATCCCTACATCCCTTGAAAATGGCAATTCAATGAGAACTGTCTTGCTTTCTTTTCTTTTCTGAAACTAAAAAAGTAAAATAAATAAATAAATAAAATGATTTCTTTGTACCTTGAAGAAAAAATTCCCAAGACTCAGGACTTTATCATACGAGTGCTGTTCATGCTGGAATCTTTTCTGCACACCCTCTTCACCTTGCTCTATGTCCTACCCAGCATGCTTTTATTTTCTTTTTGACTTTTTAAAACAGAATTCTGAAGTTCTGATAATGTGATGTACAGTGGTCTCCCAGGTTACGAACGTAATCCGTTCCGGAATCACTTTCGTAACCCGGAAATCTT
The DNA here is from genome assembly GCA_034509955.1 of Urosaurus nigricauda. NCBI lineage: Eukaryota > Metazoa > Chordata > Lepidosauria > Squamata > Phrynosomatidae > Urosaurus > Urosaurus nigricauda. Next base: position 8,875,171 of record JAOEGL010000006.1, read on the forward strand.
CGTAACCCGGGGGACTGCTTTATTTGTAGTGCTGTGCAGCAGATTTAAAGGGCCAGGTTTTGGTTTTTTTTTGTCGTAACTCGGGTTTTTTTCGCAAGCCGGGGCCGTTTTTCTGGCCCCGGCTCTTTTGTACCCCGGGGTTTTCGTACCCGGGGGATTCGTAACCCGGGGGACCACTGTATAGTTTTTTGTGGGTTTTCCGGGCTATGTGGCCATGTTCTAGAAGAGTTCATTCCTGATGTTTCGCCAGTATCTGTGGCTGGCATCTTCAGAGAAACTTCGGAAAGGAACTCTTCTAGAACATGGCCACATAGCCCAAAAAACCCACAAAAAACTATGCAGGCAGGCCATGAAAGCCTTCAACTTCACAATGGACCTGTTCAGACGTCGGAAATTGGAAGTATAATACAATGGCAATCCGAATGCAATCATGGGGTTTCACGTTATTGCAAATTAAAGTATCTCATTCAATTCAGGGCAATGGGGGGTCATTTTCGGGTAATAGGAAGTCCATCTGAATGCATTCTGAATGCAATAGGAATTCACGTGAATTCGCTAAACTTGCGAATACATGTGAATTTGAATTGGCTCTATTCGCAATAAAGAGAAATATCTCCCATGTGAAAGAGTCCTATGTGATGTATATTTTAGAAAAAAGAACACCCCCCCCCAAAAAAAATGAATCAGGTTGCTTAGGAATAACAAACAGGAGGAGGTTGAGGGAGAGGAGAGTAGTGTGTCACCACAAGACAGCCAACCTTACAACTGCCGCAGGAGCAATGCTTCACACTTGGGGACTCCTGTGACTGCCACAAGATTGGGAACTATTCATGGTTACCCCCATGAATGAAAACACATACAGTTGGTCCTCCTTATCCACAGATTTTTTTTATCCATGGATTTGAGCATACACAACTTGGAAATATTCCAAAAAAAGTATAAATTCCAAATAGCAGTCCTTTATTTTCCATTTTATATATAGGTCACCATTTTGTTTTGCCTTTATATTTAATAGGACTTGAGCATACACGGATTTTGTCATCCAGGGAGGCTCCTGGAACCAAACCCCAGTAGATAACAAGGGCCCACTGTAACAGCAAACGATAAGAGGCAATATCATGTGATACACATCACCAAAAACACTGTTTTATAATTGAAAACATGAGGCACAAGGTGTTCCAACCCTATATCTCACTAGCATGATTTGCAGGAATCCTACCAATATTGCAGAAAGTCATTCTGCCCATTTGCTTCAGGAATACAGAGGCTTCATGAATTTCAGAGTTGGTGTTACATGCAGCCCTAATTCTCTTTAAATATTTGAAGCTCACATGGCTGTGACGACAAACAAATGAAGAAGCCAGAGTGAAAAATATGAGGTTTTTTCCTTTGTAAATGAGGGAGAAGGCAGGATGACAGAGTAAGGAAGGCCCATATACAGGGCAAGATGGTGCTTTTTGAGATGTGTAAAGGATACCTTAAATCAGTTTGCATCCTGAACGTTCCAGAAAGAAGTCCTTGATATTTTTGGACAACAGCTGTGAGCAGTCAATACAGAGAATTCATCTACATCACAACCAGAATTTCAGGTTGTTCTCCTATTTTGGCCTCAGTTCCATCTTCTACTGGGAAATATTGCTTGGCATCTCCCCCAGGATTTTCGGTACAAGTGTTGCATCAATGGTACAGAAAGTTTCCCACCCCGCCATCTTCTTCTGTATATAGGGCACTGGTGGTGACCGTAGGAGACTCAGTGACCCACAGACCAAGGGAGACAGCTGACTGAGTGACAAATCCTCACACCCTCCAAGAAAACAAAGGTTTCTTTGGGCTCAGGTAGGAACCTTCTGCTTCATGCAAGCTGTATTATTACTTGCAATTTTTATATATATATATATAAAATGCCTATTTCATGATGATCACATGCATGCAAGGAGCACTTCTAGGACTGGGGTGGGCTGCTTTTGGACCTCTCACCATCCCTCCCTGTTGGTTGAGGCAGAGAGAACAAATGAGGGAACTAGCTGTACGAGAGGGAAATCCAAAGCCACCCAATCCTATTTTAGATGGAGGGCTCATTATGTAAGAATTGAATCAAAGCTTATTTTCACCCTATGAAATGGAGTTTTCAATACAGAAGGTACATCTGAATAATATGGTTTTTACAGGCATTTGTAGGAGACGTTAGGATACATGCTTCAAATGCCTATTGCATTAGGCAAGAGAGGGTCTCACTGTTCTCAGGTATCGGGGCATTCCCAATATCCAGTCTGGAAGTAAGAAAGGACAGGATGTGGGCAACATTTTAGAACAGCTATGCTTGGAGAAATGCAGAAAGCTATATGCAGAGCTCTCTATAAAATGGCATTAAATTGTCTTTCCTTCCATGGTTTCCCTTGGGTGTGTGCACAGATCATGTCCCCCTTACAACAAAACCACAGGCTAATTTATAGAAGTTTAAACCAAAGTCACAGAGTTTCCTTCTCTAAGGCTCTGTATTCACTTGCCTTAAAAAACAAAGAAAACAAATCAGACTATAGCAACTATTCTCATAGTTTTGGGATCCTGAATTTTTTCTCTCACTCTTTAACTGTCCATACAAAAATCTGCTGTTACAGCACATGTATAGATATTTCTTTTGTTGCAGATCCTATTCTCTTAGAGTCCTGTAGGTGTTGCTAGATTCCAGATCCCATTCCTCCCAAACGATCTGATAAATGATCTGGAAAATAGAGATGGCAAACCAACAAATAACAAGAACGGGACAGGTATCTCTTATCCATGTTTAGGACTGCAGAATGAATTTGTAATGCATATATTCTTTTCATAAAGGGTTGCTTCCAAGAGGAGACAGTCATGGCAGAATTTACATCATGGCCTTGGGAAAGATTATTTGCACCCCTACTGTGCAATATTTGATAGATGCAGGTTGAAAAACCTCCGGGAGTTAAATTTCCGTGGCATAATCTTTCTGTGTCCAGTTAGCAAGCCAGACCTCAAATTATCACCAATGTAAGTCTTCTCCATTGTGTAGGAATAAGGACTGCTTAAAAGTAGATGAAAGGAATTCCTAATTCATGAGAGGAAAATAGAAAAGTGGTTGTTGCACTCAAGTCATTTATCTAGAAAGTGACTACTTTGAAAAAAAAGTGAGTGGCATACCTCCTACTCCAACCCCACTATGAGCACCTGGAAAGGTAAAATAATAGGGATGCAATGCTGAGTCTTCTGTGATTTTTGTTCTTGCTTGTCTCTTGATTTTAAAGAGAGGAAGACCAAGAGATACAGCAAAGAATGGCTACCAAGAGACGTGTTCAGTTGTTGCTGCTTTGGGCCTTTGTCTGGATGGCGGTGGAGAATGTGGCAGCCCAGACTTTTGAAAAGTTCAAAGAAAAATTTGTGGATTACCCTAAGACTCCAGCTCCAAATGATACAGTCTACTGTGAAGAAATGAAGAAGCAAAGAGAAACCGCCTCTATATTCATACATGCCCCAGATTCTCAACTTGAAATGATGTGCAGAACAAATTCTGGGGAAATCCAAAACAGAGGTTTAGGTGGTAGTCGTGTTAAATGTACGCTTTGTATTTTATTTGGTCCACAGCTTGTTGGTATAAGTGGCAAGAAGCCTGTTACAGTTGTATGTAAGGATGGATTTCCAGTTGATACTTATATAAAAGGTAGCAGGATTACAATGGAAATATGAATTATAAACATCAGTCCCACTTACACATAAAAACCTACATGCATGCCTCAGATACTGAGCTTAAAACCATTTGCCGATTGAGTTATAGGACCACAGAAAATGGTTAATGCCAAAGCTCCTTTCATATACTGTTTGTTTAAACTTTATTGGAGAATGGCAATATGTCAATAACTGTTTACTGTAAGAATGTATTCGCAATTGAATTTAGAAGTATTAGTTCTTAGAGTAAATAAAAGACTGCATCTAAATGGATCAACATCTTTCATTTCCTCGATTTTTAATAAAAAATATAGGCATAGACTCTAAGTATTTTGCTTAATTCTATAATGATGTAAACTCAGATGAATATATAGCTATATGCATTGCCTCTGTCTGCTCAAATTGCATCTTGGCACTTGTTGGCTGGAGGATTCTTTGGCTTATTCCATAACTTCACTAGGGCAGTTACATATTAATATTGAATTCCTTCCTGGACCTGCCCCCAAGTAACTGAAGATGGAATACTCTGAGTTTTTTCACATTCATATGACTGCAAAAATGTCAGTCTTTTCTGGTTGGATGACTGAAGGCAAGGGGATAGTCTTCCATCAACCCCTGCCAAGCCTCCCAGATGGATGAAGAGCCCTCCTGCAAACCTCCATGTGCCTGAAACCATTTCCATAAAACTTTTTTTTTTTGTTCAATCTGTTCTCTCCTATGTATGATTATATGTAATGCCTTCTGATTTTGAAAAATAAATCTTTCCCCTCTTTAAGCATGAAACTGTGCTTCCTGTTTGGTTTATCAGAAATCTACGGCAAATATGAATTCCACCTAAAAGAGCAGGATGAGGAAAACGTTAATGGAGGAAAGAGGTGTTCACGAGGGAACTCACTTAAGGCTAACCCAAATTGCATTGTAGGGTTGAGTCTACAGAGGAAAGCTCTTTTATATTTTCTTATTTTCCACTAAACACTGTTGTATTAATCTGGACATTGCAAGTGAATATGGAATGAGGGTTGGGAAGGGACAGATCTTGGAAAATGCACAGTGAGGAGGAGACAAGGGGCTATAATCTCTCACACACTTCACCAATGAAAGTGGGAGAGATGTGGCCAAGCAACACCAGAATGTGGTGGAGATTGGAAAGTGATTAATGAGCTAGAACCTTTCCCTCTCCAGTAACCTCAGGCAAAGCAAACTGCTGCAGCTTTTCTGAGCTGACTGGGAAGGTCAAGATTCCAACTCTTAATCTACTCTTTCCTCCTCTTCTCTGAGTTAACTGAGTGCAAACTAAAGTTTGTACACTTTAAACTCAGTTTGGAGCAATGAAGTTAAGCAAGGGACAAATGGGGACGTGGGAGGAGAACAGAGAAACTGGGACCATTGAAATGCTGCTGGAAACATTAGACAGTGAAGAGTTAATTGGGGCAGTCTCTCACAAGTCAAGACAGGTGGAAGGGACAGGATTAGATGGGTGGGCAAAAACTGAGGCTCATCCCAGACTTACTGAGAGTCAGGTTGCATTTTTCTTAGATAAACAAACTCACACAAAAGCTTCCAAAGAACAACTTTTTTAAAAATAAAGAAAGAAAAAAGAAAAGATTTTTGATAAGGAAAGTGAAGAGGGAAATTATAAGTTATTATAATTTATAATTTATTATTTATTTACATACATTCTGCCTTTTCTCCAAAATAGTCACATGGAAAATAGCACATGGAAAAGTTAAATTAATACAATATAACAGAAGATATAACCATTAATATAAATATTTTTTAAAAAAATAATTTTATTTTTGCATTAAAATTTAAAACATATTAAAAACTCTGAAGAAACCATAAGTTCTGAATTGCACAGCATTTAAACTCTTGTCAGTCTGAAAAAGTCTGACAGCACAAAAACAGTTTTGTCTGTTGCCAAAAGGAAAGCAGGGATGGAGTTATCCTGACTTCTCTAGGAAGGGAGTTCCAGAGCCTGGGAACAGATACCCAGAAGGCCATCTCTCTTGTTCCCACTAAATGTGCCTGAGAACATGGTGAGATAGAGAAAATGACCTTTCCAGGCAATCTCAACACTCTAGCGTGGGCCTGCACAACACATGCCCCAGGGCCTGCAAGAGACCTGCCACACCATTTCCTGAAACTCACATCTCCAAACCTGTCCCCAAGCCTCCTCCATCACTTGGTCTTCTCCTGAGGAGACAGTTTGGCTATACAGGAGACTTGGGGGCACCTGCTCCCCCATCTGGGGGCACCTGTTCCCCCATGTGTCCTCAGGACAAAGCTGGATTGTGGAGCAGTGCCATCAGTAGAGTTGGTGTCAGCCTGTGTTTGGGGAGGAACAAAATGCCTTGCCCTCCCCACCAGCCATGGTGGCTGCCACACCAGTTTGTGAGGACACCTCTGCATGCCCCAAGCCCTTGGAGTTGGTGAGTGCCATATGGGGCTCTGAAGCCACCCTCCAGACCTTACGTGTCCTAGGTGGTACCTGCAGTACATGACTCTGAAAGCACCCTGCCAGGATGACAGGGCTCCAGGTGACATCTGGCATGTGGAATTTCAAAGGTACCCACTCAAGGCCTTCTGAGTCCCAGGAGGCAGCTGCCACATAGATCTCTGAAGACACCTGCCTGAGGTCTTCAGTATCCCTGATGGTGGCTGCCATGGAGGACTCTGAAGGCATCCCTCCCAGGCCTTCAGGATCTTGGGTGGTGACTGCCACATGGAATTCTGAAAGCACACCCTCAAGCTTTTCAGGGCCCTGGGTGATGGCTGCTGCATGACACTTTGAAGGAACCCTCCAAGGCCTTCAGGGCTCTGTGTGGCAGGTGTCCCATGGGACTCTGAAGACACATTCTCAGATCTTTATTCATATACGTGGAAGCTGCTATGTGAGAATCTGAAGGCAACTCCACAGAGGCTTTTTGCTTTAGTCAAGTTTACCCTTTCTGGCTCCAATTCTGGATCTGAGATGCCTCAGATGTTATCATAACTACCTGTTTCCCTGAAAATAAGACATCCTCAGAAATTAAGACCTAATAGAGGTTTTGCTGCATTGCTAAATGTAAGGCCTCCCCTGAAACTAAAACCTAGCAAAGTTTTGATATATAATTATATATACAGTATATAATAAATGTTCATTTATTTTGTTCAATAATAAATGTGAATTCTTCTTTATAGAAAAGTAAGACATCCTTGGAAAATAAGACCTATCAAATCTTTGGGAGCAAAAAATAATATAAGACAGTGTCTTATTTTCAGGGAAATACGGTAAATTACCGCCAATCTATCCAGGATGCCACCATCTGGATGAATCCTGGCTTAAAGCCTCTCTCAACCTGCATTTTTCAAAGTTGGAAAGCTTCCATCTTAAAAAATTGGCTAGCTGAGTGAGGCTTCAACCCAGGACGCATCCAGGCGACAGCATCCTGTGTAGGTCAGTGGTGATTTAGGTATGATAACATCAGGGGGCATCCTGGATCCAAAACTGAAGCTGGAAGTTAGCTGGCATATTTGCCCAAGGTACAAGCTCCCTTTACTGTTCTGGGTGGCAGCTGTCACATGGGACCCAGAGGCAGCCCTAAGGCCTTCAGAGTCCTGGGAAGGGGTTGCCATATGGGACTTTGAAGGAATCCTCCAAGATCTCCAGGGTCCTCGGTGGCACACCCCTCCCCCCCCCCCGGCTTCATTGTCCTGGCTAGTGGCTGCCATGGAATGAAGTGTAGTTGGTGCAATAGCTTTACATGCACAAAAGCACTCCTGATCACTGCTGAAACCTGGGCTCAGAGCTGAATCCAGAAGTATCCCCAAACTATGAACCTGAGTTTTCACATGGAGTGTAATCCTATCTAAGACACAGGATGAATACTGATTCTTGGATCTGTGTTTTGACTGACCAGGAGCACCTCTATTTTGTCTGGGGACCTTTTCGCCCTCACTTTTTAAACTGTTTTGGGGATGGGGACAGGACTCGCAGGGGTGAGCGTGAATGGATTTTACTGCACATGCAAGTGTCTACAAAAAGGTCCTGTTCTGGCACCTGTACCCAAGCAGTCCATGTTCAGTGCTGGCAGGCACCATTTTGTCTGGACGGAAGTCTTCCGACCAGAACATTTAACGCTTCTCGGTATTGGACAGGGATGAGTGCTGTAATGGGTCCTTTTTGTGGACACTTGCGTGTGTGGTAAAATCTGTTCATGCTCACCCCCGTGAATCCCATCCCTGTCCCCAAAACAGTTTAAAAAGTGAATGCGATAAGGTCCTGGATTAAAATTCAATTTGTTTGTCCTCATCCAGTCCATTACAACTGCCATTTACCAGTTTAGGACAGGAACAGCTTCCATGGAATTAGGTGGAAAGGAATGATAGAAGTGGACATGATCAGCAGACAAATGACACCTTATTCAGGAAAGCAATATGTGTGTATAAATCAGCATAAATTTAGCCAAAAAATGAAAATGGAGGTGGCATGATGTCATGTTAGGTACAGTAGGGCTGCCCCCAGGGAGTTTACCACATGGGAGGAATTTCTCCCCATTTCGAATGGAGCCAATTTGAATTCATGTAAATTCGCTAGTTTAGCAAATTTACGTGAAATCTAATTGCGTTCGGAATGCGTTCAGAATGACTTCCCATTTCCCAAAAATGACTCCCCCATTGCCTGAAATTGCTTGAGATACTTTAATACGTAATAATGTGAAACCCCATGATTGCGTTTGGATTGCCATTGCATTTTACCCCCAAATTCCATCGTATGATAAACTCCTAGGAGGGGTGCAGCTGTTATTGCAGTTAGCTCTGCTTGAAATGGAGTCAAAGCTTACAAGATTTGCATGATTTGTAATAGAGTTAAAGCTTTTCAGAAATTATTGATTGCAGAGATGGAAATCTCTCTCTTTCTGCTCTTATATTTTCACACACACACATAGTCAGGGTAGCCATCTACTGGCCAAAGAGCAAAATACAACAAAATCCAAAACCCACCAATAGCAATATATTTATTGGACAAAGAAAATGCAGAAAATGCATCATGCAAGTTTTCAAGTGACACTGGTTTCTTCATCAAAGAAAACATGATTAAAAAATCACAGGAGGAAAAAGTGAAAATATTGAAGTCACCCTCCTCCTCCTCCTCCTCCTCTTGTATACTTTCAAGTTAAATCCAAATTATGCTGGCCATAAGGAGTTAGGAGTCACAGGTCTACATTCTCTGTTGCCAGTTAAAATGGTATTAAGGGATTTCAGTGAAAAGACAAAGGACAAGAAAATACAGGTAACAAAATTTCAGCTCTGTTAGCAAAAGAAAAGTAACTTCATACTTAAAAAAAAAAAAAAGTTGCAGCCCATTCATAGAATTACAGTAGGTATTATTTCACCCATAGCCTTTTTGTGTCTCTCATTCCCATTAAAACTTTTTTAAAAAAAACAAGTCCTTTTTTTCTGGCATTTCTCCCAGGGCTTCCGAAATGCACCGAGTTTTGTGCAACATTTCTTGAAGGTGTTAAATTGGGGAAGGCACGAGGGTGAAATTGGTAGCTGGAAAGCAAGGAGTGTCCCCAGTTATTAGGGACAGATGGAAACTGCCCCAGACAGTGTGGTAATATTTGCCCAGATATAATTTGCAGCAGTTCTTTGTGTTCTCTAATAACTTCAGTCTCATCTGTAGCAGCACAGATTAATCAGATTGAGCAATTGATGTCTGTGTAGCCATGTGATGCTGTAGCATAACCTGCAGAGCCAGGGTACTTGGAAAATTAAAACTATCCCCACTTACATGCTGAGATATATTTTAAAAATTGCCATCAATAGGCTCTCTTCCCTTCTTGTATCATGAGATAAGACTTGGCTGTATCTGCACTACAGAAATAATGCAATTTCGCATCAGTTTAACTGCTGTGGCTCAGTGCTATGGTCTTCTGGGATTCATAGTTTGTTGCAGCAACAGCGATCTCTGACAGAAAAGGCTAAATATCTCACCATACTACAAATCTCAGAATTCCCTAGCATTGAGCCATGGCAGTTAAAGCAGTGTCAAACTGCATTATTTCTGTAGTGCATATGCAGCCATAAAGATGACATGAAAAGCTAACAACCTGTAGATATCCCACTCAGGATGGGGAGAAGTCATTATACTTTGTGCTGTGATCAGATTAGATCACTGTGTCATGCACGGAAATGTTAGCAAATTTAACATAAAGAACATTTACCATTTTATTTGAATTATTAAACCTATGTGAAGGAAAGTGAAATTGACATATCCCCTTTCTAAGATGCTTATTCACCCCTGTAGATTGCTTAACACTGGATGAAGTGAGCTTAAACTCCTTTTTATTCTACCACTTTTATATTGCTAAATATGCTTTTGTTCCCCCCCCCCTTCCCCCGATGATAAGAAGACACAATATGATTTTACATATGACTGGAATCCCTACATCCCTTGAAAATGGCAATTCAATGAGAACTGTCTTGCTTTCTTTTCTTTTCTGAAACTAAAAAAGTAAAATAAATAAATAAATAAAATGATTTCTTTGTACCTTGAAGAAAAAATTCCCAAGACTCAGGACTTTATCATACGAGTGCTGTTCATGCTGGAATCTTTTCTGCACACCCTCTTCACCTTGCTCTATGTCCTACCCAGCATGCTTTTATTTTCTTTTTGACTTTTTAAAACAGAATTCTGAAGTTCTGATAATGTGATGTACAGTGGTCTCCCAGGTTACGAACGTAATCCGTTCCGGAATCACTTTCGTAACCCGGAAATCTTCGTAACCCGGGGGACTGCTTTATTTGTAGTGCTGTGCAGCAGATTTAAAGGGCCAGGTTTTGGTTTTTTTTTTTGTCGTAACTCGGGTTTTTTTCGCAAGCCGGGGCCGTTTTTCTGGCCCCGGCTCTTTTGTACCCCGGGGTTTTCGTACCCGGGGGATTCGTAACCCGGGGGACCACTGTATAGTTTTTTGTGGGTTTTCCGGGCTATGTGGCCATGTTCTAGAAGAGTTCATTCCTGATGTTTCGCCAGTATCTGTGGCTGGCATCTTCAGAGAAACTTCGGAAAGGAACTTCTAGAACATGGCCACATAGCCCAAAAAACCCACAAAAAACTATGGAGGCAGGCCATGAAAGCCTTCAACTTCACAATGGACCTGTTCAGACGTCGGAAATTGGAAGTATAATACAATGGCAATCCGAATGCAATCATGGGGTTTCACGTTATTGCAAATTAAAGTATCTCATTCAATTCAGGGCAATGGGGGGTCATTTTCGGGTAATAGGAAGTCCATCTGAATGCATTCTGAATGCAATAGGAATTCACGTGAATTCGCTAAACTTGCGAATACATGTGAATTTGAATTGGCTCTATTCGCAATAAAGAGAAATATCTCCCATGTGAAAGAGTCCTATGTGATGTATATTTTAGAAAAAAGAACACCCCCCCCCCAAAAAAAAAAATGAATCAGGTTGCTTAGGAATAACAAACAGGAGGAGGTTGAGGGAGAGGAGAGTAGTGTGTCACCACAAGACAGCCAACCTTACAACTGCCGCAGGAGCAATGCTTCACACTTGGGGACTCCTGTGACTGCCACAAGATTGGGAACTATTCATGGTTACCCCCATGAATGAAAACACATACAGTTGGTCCTCCTTATCCACAGATTTTTTTTTATCCATGGATTTGAGCACACACAACTTGAAAATATTCCAAAAAAGTATAAATTCCAAATAGCAGTCCTTTATTTTCCATTTTATATATAGGTCACCATTTTGTTTTGCCTTTATATTTAATAGGACTTGAGCATACACGGATTTTGTCATCCAGGGAGGCTCCTGGAACCAAGCCCCAGTAGATAACAAGGGCCCACTGTAACAGCAAACGATAAGAGGCAATATCATGTGATACACATCACCAAAAACACTGTTTTATAATTGAAAACATGAGGCACAAGGTGTTCCAACCCTATATCTCACTAGCATGATTTGCAGGAATCCTACCAATATTGCAGAAAGTCATTCTGCCCATTTGCTTCAGGAATACAGAGGCTTCATGAATTTCAGAGTTGGTGTTACATGCAGCCCTAATTCTCTTTAAATATTTGAAGCTCACATGGCTGTGACGACAAACAAATGAAGAAGCCAGAGTGAAAAATATGAGGTTTTTTCCTTTGTAAATGAGGGAGAAGGCAGGATGACAGAGTAAGGAAGGCCCATATACAGGGCAAGATGGTGCTTTTTGAGATGTGTAAAGGATACCTTCAATCAGTTTGCATCCTGAACCTTCTAGAAAGAAGCCCTTGATATTTTTGGAGAACAGCTGTGGGCAGTCACTACAGAGAATTCATCTACTCTACAGCCAGAATTCCAGGTTGTTCTCCTATTTTGGTATCAGTTCCATCTTCTACTGGGAAATATTGCTTGGCATCTCCCCCAGGATTTTCGGTACAAGTGTTGCATCAGTGGTACAGAAGGTTCCCCACCCCGCCATCTTCTTCTGTATATAGGGCACTGGTGGTGACCGTAGGAGACTCAGTGACCCACAGACCAAGGGAGACAGCTGACTGAGTGACAAATCCTCACACCCTCCAAGAAAACAAAGGTTTCTTTGGGCTCAGGTAGGAACCTTCTGCTTCATGCAAGCTGTATTATTACTTGCAATTTTTATATATATATATATAAAATGCCTATTTCATGATGATCACATGCATGCAAGGAGCACTTCAAGGACTGGGGTGGGCTGTTTTTGGACCTCTCACCATCCCTCCCTGTTGGTTGAGGCAGAGAGAACAAATGAGGGAACTAGCTGTACGAGATGGAAATCCAAAGCCACCCAATCCTATTTTAGATGGAGGGCTCCTGTTGTTCTCATTATGTAAGAATTGAATCAAAGCTTATTTTCACCCTATGAAATGGAGTTTTCAATACTGAAGGTACATCTGAATAATATGGTATTTACAGGCGTTTGTAGGAGACGTTAGGATACCTGCTTAAAAGGCCTATTGCATTAGGCAAGAGAGGGTCTCACTGTTCTCAGATATCAGGGAATTTCCAATATCCAGTCTGGAAGTAAGAAAGGACAGGATGTGCGCAACATTTTAGAACAGCTATGCTTGGAGAAATGCGGAAAGCTATATGCAGAGCTCTCTATAAAATGGCATTAAATTGTCTTTCCTTCCATGGTTTCCCTTGGGTGTGTGCACAGATCATGTCCCCCTTACAACAAAACCACAGGCTAATTTATAGAAGTTTAAACCAAAGTCACAGAGTTTCCTTCTCTAAGGCTCTGTATTCACTTGCCTTAAAAAGCAAAGAAAACAAATCAGACTATAGCAACTATTCTCATAGTTTTGGGATCCTGAATTTTTTCTCTCACTCTTTAACTGTCCATACAAAAATCTGCTGTTACAGCACATGTATAGATATTTCCTTTGTTGCAGATCCTATTCTCTTAGAGTCCTGTAGGTGTTGCTAGATTCCAGATCCCATTCCTCCCAAACGATCTGATAAATGATCTGGAAAATAGAGATGGCAAACCAACAAATAACAAGAACGGGACAGTTATCTCTTATCCATGTTTAGGACTGCAGAATGAATTTGTAATGCATATATTCTTTTCATAAAGGGTTGCTTCCAAGAGGAAACAGTCATGGCAGAATTTACATCATGGCCTTGGGAAAGATTATTTGCACCCCTACTGTGCAATATTTGATAGCTGCAGGTTGAAAAACCTCCGGGAGTTAAATTTCTGTGGCTTAATCTCCCTGTGTCCAGTTAGCAAGCCAGACCTCAAATTGTCACCAATGTAAGTCTTCTGCATTGTGTAGGAATAAGGACTGCTTAAAAGTAGATGAAAGGATTCCTAATTCATGAGAGTAAAATAGAAAAGTGGTTGTTGCGCTCAAGTCATTTATCTAAAAAGTGACTACTTTGAAAAAAAGTGAGTGGCATACCTCCTACTCCAACCCCACTATGAGCACCTGGAAAGGTAAAATAATAGGTATGCAATGCTGAGTCTTCTGTGATTTTTGTTCTTGTTTATCTCTTGATTTTAAAGAGAGGAAGACCAAGAGATACAGCAAAGAATGGCTACCAAGAGACGTGTTCAGTTGTTGCTGCTTTGGGCCTTTGTCTGGATGGCGGTGGAGAATGTGGCAGCCCAGACTTTTGAAAAGTTCAAAGAAAAATTTGTGGATTACCCTAAGACTCCAGCTCCAAATGATACAGTCTACTGTGAAGAAATGAAGAAGCAAAGAGGAACCGCCTCTATGTTCATACATGCCCCAGATTCTCAACTTGAAGTTATGTGCAGAACAATATCTGGGAAAATCAAAAACAGAGGTTTAGGTGGTGGTGATGTTAAATGTACGCTTTGTATTTTATTTGATACACAGCTTGTTGGTATGAGTGGCAAGAAGCATGTTACAGTTGTATGTAAGGATGGATTTCCAGTTGATATTTATATAAAAGGTAGCAGGATTACAATGGAAATATGAATTATAAACATCAGTCCCACTTACACATAAGAACCTACATGCATGCCTCAGATACTGAGCTTAAAACCATTTGCCGATTGAGTTATAGGACCACAGAAAATGGTTAATGCCAAAGCTCCTTTCATATACTGTTTGTTTAAACTTTATTGGAGAATGGCAATATGTCAATAACTGTTTACTGTAAGAATGTATTCCCAATTGAATTTAGAAGTATTAGTTCTTAGAGTAAATAAAAGACTGCATCTAAATGGATCAACACCTTTCATTTCCTCGATTTTTAATAAAAAATATAGGCATAGACTCTAAGTATTTTGCTTAATTCTATAATGATGTAAACTCAGATGAATATATAGCTATATGCATTGCCTCTGTCTGCTCAAATTGCATCTTGGCACTTGTTGGCTGGAGGATTCTTTGGCTTATTCCATAACTTCACTAGGGCAGTTACATATTAATATTGAATTCCTTCCTGGACCTGCCCCCAAGTAACTGAAGATGGAATACTCTGAGTTTTTTCACATTCATATGACTGCAAAAATGTCAGTCTTTTCTGGTTGGATGACTGAAGGCAAGGGGATAGTCTTCCATCAACCCCTGCCAAGCCTCCCAGATGGATGAAGAGCCCTCCTGCAAACCTCCATGTGCCTGAAACCATTTCCATAAAACTTTTTTTTGTTCTATCTGTTCTCTCCTATGTATGATTATATGTAATGCCTTCTGATTTTGAAAAATAAATCTTTCCCCTCTTTAAGCATGAAACTGTGCTTCCTGTTTGGTTTATCAGAAATCTACGGCAAATATGAATTCCACCTAAAAGAGCAGGATGAGGAAAACGTTAATGGAGGAAAGAGGTGTTCACGAGGGAACTCACTTAAGGCTAACCCAAATTGCATTCTAGGGTTGAGTCTACAGAGGAAAGCTCTTTTATATTTTCTTATTTTCCACTAAACACTGTTGTATTAATCTGGACATTGCAAGTGAATATGGAATGAGGGTTGGGAAGGGACAGATCTTGGAAAATGCACAGTGAGGAGGAGACAAGGGGCTATAATCTCTCACACACTTCACCAATGAAAGTGGGAGAGATGTGGCCAAGCAACACCAGAATGTGGTGGAGATTGGAAAGTGATTAATGAGCTAGAACCTTTCCCTCTCCAGTAACCTCAGGCAAAGCAAACTGCTGCAGCTTTTCTGAGCTGACTGGGAAGGTCAAGATTCCAACTCTTAATCTACTCTTTCCTCCTCCTATTTTGGCCTCAGATCCATCTTCTACTGGAAAATAGTGCTTGGCATTTCCCACAGGATTTTTGGTACAAGTGTTGCGTCAATGGTACATAAGGTTCCCCACCTGCCATCTTCTTCTGTATATAGGGCTTCTTCTGTATATAGGGTGGTGACCGTAGGAGACTCAGTGACCCACAGATCAAGGGAGACAGCTGGGCTGACTGAGTGACAAATCCTCACACCCTCCAAGAAAACAAAGGTTTCTTTGGGCTCAGTAGGAACCTTCCGCTTCATGCAAGCTATATTGTTATTCTCTATTTTTATATGCCTATTCCATGATGATAACATGCATACAAGGGCACTTGTAGGATTGTGGTGATCTGTTTTGTAGCTCTCAGAATCCCTCCCTGTTAGCTGAGCGAGAGAGGATTCATGGGAGAACTAGTGGTAGGAGATGGAAGTCCACAGCCACCCATTCCTATTTTATAGGGAGGACTTCTATTGTTCTTATTGGTCCAGTCTAAAAAGGATGGCTAAACCATCTCTTTTGGGCTATCTGTATTCCCCCCCCCCCCGGTTACCTTTTTTTTGTTATTCTTTTTGTTATGTTATTTTTCCTTTTAATGAGAACAAACATATCATTTGAAGTATGAGAGTATTAGTCTGGTGAATCAGTTGTATTTGGGGCCAATTCCTAATTCATGGCAGGAAGACAGAAAAGTATTGGTTGAACTCAAAACAGTTACAGTGGTCCCCCGCCTTATGAATCCCCCGGGTTACGAAAACCCCGGGATCCGAAGGCGGCCGGACCGCTAAAGTATCCCCCGGGATCCGAAAGATCCCCCGGGATACTAAAGAAAAAAGCCGCGCGCCCCCTTTAAATGGCCGCGCGGTCCGTTTAGAATAGCGGTCCCCCGGGAAACGAAAGCTTCTGGGTTTCAAAGGTAATCCCGGAACGGATTACCTTCGTAACCCGGGGGACCACTGTACTCAGAAAGGGGCTACTTGGAATGAAAGGGAGGGAGTAGCATGTCACCCGCATCAATGGCACTATGGGCACTAGGACAGGCAAAATCATGGGAATGTAATGCAGACTCTTCTCTGATTTTTGTTCCTATTTATCTCTTGACTTTAAAGAAAGGAAGACCAAGAGATGCAGCAAACCAAGAGACCTGTCCAGTTGTGGTTGCTTTGGGGTTTTGCCTGGATAGCAGTGGAGAGTGCAGCAGCCCAGTTTTTTGAGAAATTCAAAGAAGATCATATAGATTACCCAAAGACTCCAGCTCCAGATGTTGCTACCTACTGTAAAACTATGATGGCTAGATCTCCACAAAAGTTTGTTTTTGTACAAGCCTCCGATGCTGATCTTGAAGCCATCTGCAGATCAAAGAATGGGAAGCCATTAAATGGTTTAAGGGAAAGTTCCACTCGCTTTCCAACTACAATGTGCATTAAACATGGGACACTTGTTGGGGGTATACAGGGTAAGAGGACAATTGATGTTTCCTGTAAGAATGGATTCCCAATTAAGCTTGTGACAGTTAATCCTTAAAGGAAATAATAGGGCCCACTCAAATGTATCAATGCCTTCATCTCCTAGGTTTTGAATAAAAATATAGACATACACTCTAAGTAATATCATATTTCACTCAGTTTTATGGTGGTCTAAACCTATTTGAAAGATATTTTTTTCACCTCTGTCTACTTAAACTGTATCTTACCTATTGCCAATTAATCGGGATAGTCCCTCTCAAGTTGAAACAGCTGGAAGGTACAGGATTAGATGGCTGGGTATAAATTGAGGTTCATCCTAGACTTACTGTGAATCATTTCCCATGTTTCTTAGATAAACACACTCAGACAAAAGCTTCCATAGACCACTTATTAAAAAATAAATATATATAAAAAGAAAGGATTTTTCATTATCTTTATTGTCATTTGCTATTATTTTATTTGCCTATACTCCACCTTTCTCCCAATAT
This sequence comes from Urosaurus nigricauda, assembly GCA_034509955.1. Classification (NCBI taxonomy): domain Eukaryota; kingdom Metazoa; phylum Chordata; class Lepidosauria; order Squamata; family Phrynosomatidae; genus Urosaurus; species Urosaurus nigricauda. Next base: position 8,892,542 of record JAOEGL010000006.1, read on the forward strand.
AGGGACTCAAGTCAGTGCACAGTACATTTATTTATTTATTTAGTAAAGAAAAAGCAGCTCCTTTTTGTGCCCTATAAAGGGCGTGACAGCCATGGTGCTGCGGTTATATGGCACTCCTGCTGCTCTGCATCGTTCGGATGCAGGTGATGAGGGGTGTGACATGTGGCGTCATGGCACCCTGGGGGCAGAGCCTGCGCATGCGTCGCAGCCAGCCCAAAGTGCCAGTCTGTACATGACCTTAATCTAAACAAATTTTATATGTTTTATATGTTTTTTCTTGCTTTCCATTAAATATCACTACCTTGTGTCTCATTTTTTTTGCTTTACTACATTCCCCTTCATTGTCATATTTGTTTACCAACAATATTTTTCACCTCTTCTGTCTATCACTATCTCTCTTCCTCTCTTCCATTAACTTTATTTCATTAATCTTTTCAACCAATATATTTCTTTCTCCAATATCTTACAATTAGATACCAGTCTTCCTCTACCATTATATTATCTTCCTCATTAATCTCCTTGGAGAGTCTATCCAAATCTCTCATGTCCATTAATTTTTTCAACCAATCCTTTATTGTAGGTATCTGGCAGGACTTCCATTTCTGGCTATATGACAACCTGGCCACAGTTCCCATATATATCATCATATTCCAATATTTTCTTATGCCTTCAGTCCTTGGAAGTGGCTGCCACATGGGACTCTTTCAATTGTGCCTAGAAACACCCTACTCTTTCAATTATGCCTAGAAACAGCCAATGGAGCCATTGCAACTTGTAGGCTCTCTGTAACCAGTGCCAGTTAAAAACCTGGGTGCAGCTCTTTGGGCAAACTGGAGTTTCTGAGCACTTTTCAAAGACATATATCACTGTGGCCAGATCTGATTTCTCCAGGGGAACAGGTACAAAGGGAGAAGCTTCTCCATGGTAAGGAAGGACCTTCAATCTTTCATCATTGAGGTGGACAGGAGTACAGCTGGTGTGTGTTTATGTAGGGTGTTTGCAGAAACCACATGCTCTCAACTAGAAACTGGCATGGATGGGGAAAGGGAGAGATTTTAATTACTGGAGCCACTCAAAGACAAAGTACCTTTTCCAAGAATTGACCCCAAATACTCATTCCCTTCCTTCACCAGATATTGGGGCTATACAGATGATCGGCATGCAGCTGCCCCTTTTCACCCCGGATTGGGGCCATGGCAACTGCATGGCCTCCAGAGAACACAAAAAGAAGCTGTGAAAAGCAGCAGCTTTTCAGTGTCCTGAAAGGAGTGTCATAAGCGCACTGGCATGCCATGATGATGTGTCTTCCGTGCTGCGTCATTTGGGCACTGTGCCACAGTGGTGTTATCATGGCATGCACCAAAATGGCACCATGGGGTGGGGTCATGGCATTGAGCATGCATATGCTATGCCGTGACACAAAGTGCCAGTCTGTATCCCCCATAGACTTCCCCCCCTTTGCTTAAAGTGCTCCCCCCACTCCCCATTGTTTCATCTGCTATCTCTTCTCTTGGCCTGTCCAACAAAAGAAAGCAGAAGCAGCAATGCGACTCCAACCTGTCAGCCAAGTCCTGGCAAAGCTGACAAAGCTTGCGCAGGATCCTTAACTTGAAAGCTCCTTTGTGCACCCACTTCTCCCCTGCTGCATGTGCTCTAACACCTCACTGCAATCAGTCTGTCTTAAAATGGCACCACTGTAAAACAGCACCACAAGCGATGCCCTGCACCCATGCCTTGTGAGAATTTCCCAACTTCTACTACTTCCAAAAGACACGGCAAAAGGAATGAATGTGTGTTAGGAGGTGAAGAGAGGGAGACACCACCACACAAAGCAAGCAATGAGGCTGTGCACGTTCCATGCAAGTATCATGCAAGGTTTATCCCCATCATGGTCCTAAAGGCCATTGGTTCCTTTGTCTGTCTTGACACCAGTACTTTGACTGACAGCCCCCCCTCTCCAATTGCTTCTTTTTCTCTTACTGCCCCCTTGAAGTTTTCCACTGCTCCCAGGGCCTCTTGTACCTTGTGAATCACTGTTCTAAACTTCCTTGGTGTATTCCCCTTACTTCCCAACACTTGGGATAGTTCACTATCATAAAAATGCACTAGGTTTTTGTTTTTTTTTAATCAAAACAGAAAAGAACAGAACAAGTAAATCAAAGCTTTAACAACCATTAGGCCTGCCTGAAAAGAACATCTGAGACCTACTGGGCAACTCACTCCAATCTCAATGGCAGTGGAGAAGCAGATGGGGAAAGGGGAAAACCTCTTCATCTTTAAATGGTTTTCCAGGGTGAATTTGTTTTGTGTGCTTTGTTTTGTTTTCTTTCTTTGTTCAGCAATGGCTGGGAGGACAACCTGTATTTTGGGACTGCTTTTAGGTTTTGGCTTGGGTGGAGGAGGATGCGACACAGTCAGCTTGAATCTTTCTAATGGGAGTGTGTGGATTATCTGCATTGTGAAGACCAACAAATGATGCCTCCTGCTCAGGCAAGAAAGAGGCAGTTCTCAATATGACATTGTTTGCTTCCATGCTTTGGACATTGAGCTTAAACGGAGCTGCATGTCTCCTGTTGGACAACCATGTCCTGGCCAGTATTACAATGAGAAACCCCTTGATCCTCTGACTGTATACATTACAGATATGGAAATGGGTATATGGGTGTTAGGTCCATTGGACATTTTTATGGACAAAATGGATACCCAGCTGAATTGAGAGGCATGGAATAGTCCCAGAGATCGTGAGCAAGGGTCTTCTCTCTTATGTCCTCATGATTCTGAAAAACAAATCAGGATTATAGATGAAGTCAGATTAGTTTTTATTCAGCATGTTCCCCATCTAACTTTCTTTTGGCTGCCACTGATCCTCCCTGGTTTTCAGCGTATATATATATATTGCAATGGCCATTGGCTAAAGGCAATAAAGATAGATTGATTGACATGTCCCATAAGCAGTCGCTTCGGAGAATTCATCTATTTCTCAACCAGAATTTCAGACTGTTCTCCTATTCCTGCCTGAGTTCTGGGAAATAGTGTCTGGAATCATTCCAAAGATTTCCTGTGTTAGTGTTGCCTCCTACGTAAGATTCCTGCTTGCCTGTATATAGGGCAGTGGTGACTGTAGGAGACACAGTGACCAATAGACCAAAGAAGAGATCTGGGCTCACTGCGTGACAAATCTGCACTCCATCAAAGAAGACAAAGATTTCTTTGGGCTCAGGTAGGAGACTCTCTGTTTCACGGAAGAAATATTATTGCTCTGGGTTTTTTGGGTAATGCCTGCTTCATGATGGCCACATGAATGCAAAAGGTGCTCCTAGGAATGGGCTGCTATTGGGGATCTCAAAATCCCTTTCTATTAGCTAAGTCAGAGAGGACTCATAGGAGAACTAGCTGTAAAAGATGGTGGTCCATAGATAAGGAGGAGAGAGGGGAGGAAGGGGCAGGCAATATCCCAGAGACCCTGTAGTAGCCTTTTTGAAGCAGCCTGGAGCTAAGGAAGTAAGGTACAATATTTAGTAAAACAATAACACAACTATTTAATTTTCCAGACTGGGCTCTCATCCTGAGGCTCAGACAAGAAGGCCAGATATTGAGACCTGTGAACTCTAAATGTTGGTATGTGGGTGAGTGCTTTCTCTTGAAAGTTATTTGTTTCATAGGTTGACTTTTTCTCAGTGCTGAGATTTAATTGATTTTTTTTATTATCTGGCATGGCAGGAGGTTGGACTAGATGGCCCTTGGGGTCTCTTCCAACTCTATGATTCTATGATTCTATATAAAAACAATGCAGCTAAGAACAAAATTATTTATATAAGTAAAATGCAGGTAAGTGGATTACCATATTAAAAATGAGAAAAATAATAACCAGAAAGCACAACTGGAGAGGACAGCACCTGCCATTAAAAAAGGTCATCAACATTTGAATTTTTCCCCATAACATTTGGGGAGGATTTGCAACTTGTAACTTTTTCCTTAGGATAATTTTGCATAAGATAACACCATGTAAAATTTACAGTGTCAGTTGGTAGAGGGTTACTTAAGATCAGCTAGCTGCTGCTGCCAAGAATTGCTAGGGGCCAGCCTTCCTGGACTGGGGAGAGTGAATTGGCAGGCAAGAAATAAGAGTGGGACAGGATTCTCACACATGCCCTGTCCTATTGCCCATGTTTAGGACTACAGAATGAATTACATAATATAATTTTTTAAATATATATATATATATAGAATTGCTCCCCAGAGAAGACAGATATCACAGCACTGCCTTAGGAAAGGTTACTTGCACCATCTTTGCTCAGTATTTGGTAGCTGCAGATTGGAAAACTGATGGGAGCACTATCTCCATGACTTATTCTCCCTGTGTTCAGTAAGGGAGCCAGACCACAAATTGTCAAGAACATAAATGTTCTTCATTATGCAGAAAAAGGTAAAGACTAAGGGACTTAATAGTAGAGGAAAGAAAATCCTAATTTGTGGGTGAAAAGAGATGGTTGAGCCCAAGACAGTTACCAGGAAGTTGGCTACTTTGAGAGAAAGGGAGTTGCATCCCAACTGCTTCAACTCCACTACGGGTAGTAAAGGAAGGGAAATCATGGGAATGCAATGCTGACCCTTCTGTGATTTTTGTTCTCTTTCATCTTGATTTTAAAGGGAGGAAGCCTAAGAGAAGCAGCACAGGATGGCTACAAGGAGATACATTCAGTTGTGGTTGCTTTGGGCCTTTGCCTGCATGGTGGTGGAGGAAATAGCAGCCCTGTCTTTTGAAGACTTCAAGGAACAGAGTGTAGACTTCCCGAAGACACCAGCTCCGAATGATCGTATTTACTGTGAAAATATTATGACTCGTAGACACCAAGCCTACTTATTTGAAAAGATTTACATACATGCCTCAGATGCTGAGCTTATAGCCATCTGTAGACCATTTGGGTATCTAGTGGATGGTTCACGGCGAAGCAACACTACCTTTCCATACACTTCCTGTTTTGGAATTAAACATGGTTTTCTTGCTATGGATGGCATGCGGAAAATTGTTGTTTTATGTCAACGTGGATTCCCAGTTGAATTGTTAATTATTACTAAGTAAGTAAATAATAGGCTGTAACTAAATGGACCACATCTCCTAGGTTTTTGATCAAAAATGTAGTCACTGACTCTAAGGACTTTATCACACAGGGATGAGTGAAAGTGATAGCATGAAAGCATTTCTTACTACATCACGCTAATCCTGTCATGTCCCATCAGTGAAGTAGACTTGTATTATTCTGATCTTCTGTTAATACAAAATGATGGGAAATCAATTTGCACAATCACACTCACTTGCGCTTTCTGGACAGGACACTGTCTGGATAAGTGCAAATTAGTGTGAAAATCCTGCCTGTGATCGAGCGAGAAGCACAGGACAGTGATGGGGCAAGGACATCCAGTCCCCTGTGTGATAATATCCTAGGTAATTTTGAATTTTGCATAATTCTATAGTGGTGTAACCTCAGCCAAAAAAATACTATTTTTTAACATCTGTCTGTCCAAACTACATCTTGTCCCTTGTTGGAAAGAGAATTGTTTAATCAAGAGAAGCAGCAAATCATGATTTGCAAGGGATCCTTTCGCTGGGGCTGCTTGGGTCTTCACTTCCATGACAAAATTTGTTACCACACCTAACTAGGTGCTTTTAAATATCCCTCTGCCTCCCTTGTCCTCCCCTTTATGACTCAGATGAATACAGCTGAAATGTTCTGTATGGATTTTGAACACCTACCTGATTCCCAGGTCATATAGGTTGCATCTGCATTGCAGTAATAATTCCATTTGACACTACTTTAACAGCCATGTCTCAGTGTTATGGAATTCTAGAACTGTAGTTTTGTGAGACTTTTAGGGTTGAAATAGATGGTCAGCTTCAAGCCGCCCTTCTGAAGATGGATTGGGGCCATGGCAACCACACGCCGCAGCCCCAGTCCACTTTCAACCCAGTGAAAAAGGAATGAAAAAGATCTGCTCCTTCTTTGGCAGGCAAAAAAATCAGCTTTTGCTACCTGTCACAGCCTCATGGTGGTTTCAAGCTGCCCACTTCTGGGCAGCCACCCAGTTTCTGGGCAGCTTCAAGCTGCCATCATAGCGTGCGACATCTAAACACTGCACTGATGACACCCTGAAGTGGGCATTTTTGGGCGGTCTGTTGTCTTCTTTGACAGAGAGGTATGGAACCACAACAAACTACAGTTCCTAGAATTCCATAGCACTGAGCCATGGTAGTTAAGGTGGTGTCAAACTGGATTATTTCTGTAGTGCAGATGGAGACATTGTCCTTATATGGCTGAAGAAAAGAAAGATGAATAGTAATGAAACATCAAGTGTTGATTGCATGAAAGATCATAGGAAAACGGTTGTTTCTTTCTGGATTGACTCTGAATCTCTACAATGCAGACGGCCTTTCATCCCACCCCCTATGAAGTTAGCTACTTCTTAATTTTGATTTTGTGATTTGTTTTCTTCAGTGACCAATTTAAAGAGCTGATAGCATGAGAGCTCATAGGAAATCATCTCCTCAAAGATGATGGCCAAATACATGCCATTCCTCTCCCTTTTTTTCAGCTTGCTTTTTCTTAACTTTGATTTTTTTGTGATTTTCCTTCTTCTGTCTGGTTTAAAGTGCCTTCTGAGTTCAATAAATTTTTCTCTCTTTAATCATTTGGCTTTGGATGTTCATTCTGGTACAAATGATGAGCCTCTGTAAGAGTGGGCTGTAGGGCTAATGGAGAAAAAAGGTCTTTGTGGGAGAAACCTGCTGAGGCTAACTTGTGTTCTAGATTTATGTTTTCACCAATTCTATTTTAATTCACTTTTCATTCTACCTTAAATGCTTTGGGCCTTTAGTTCAACATTAAATTCTACAATGTTAGTTCTAGACCAATTTTAATTCTACATTAAAAAGAAATATTGTGTCACAAGTGGTCAGAATCCATGCAAATAGCTGCCACCCCATCTGTTACCTGAGGCAAGTGTTTTAGGAGATTAATGCACCACTTTTTCTTCCTTCACTAGGCATGGGATGTAAATGCATAGGGATGAATTATATTGCACAGCTCTGTCCTCAGGCAGTATTTATCCCGTATCCAACCTGGACTTCTCCCAGACATTTTAAAGAATGAGAAAATCTGGTTCTTTAAAAGATCCAGGAGAAGCCTGGGTTGGGTATGGGCTGAGTACTGACTGGGGATGGACCTGTACAATAAAATCTGCCTCTGTGCATTTACATCCCACTCCTAGTGTGAAAATAAAATCCAGTGCACTAATCTCTTTAGTTTTCCCTATGGCATGATCACCTCTGCCCTTGATTGAAAAATCTGTGGGGGAACTTTAGACAAACATTTCACAACTGCCAAGATACAAAAGAGATCACGAGATGAGAAAAAGTCAAGATGGAGAAGTCAAAGATGAGAAGAGCACATGGCCATTTCTGCTGCTTGTGTATGATGGAGCCCAGTCTTTTCAAGATTTCAAAAAGCTGAATTTAGACTACCCAAAGATTCCAGCTTCAAATAATCAGATTTACGGTAGAAACTTTCTGCATCTTAGAGGTCAGATATACTTACATGTCAACACTGACATACATGCTCCAGATAATGAGCTTATAGCCATGTGTAGATCAGGTGGGATGCCAGAGGATACTCTATTTCAAAGCAACTATCCCTTATCATACACTCAGTGTTTGGGAGCTTATAGTAATTTTTATGGTATTAGTTGCAAAGAGTGAAATTGTTGTTTTCTGTAAAGATGGACTCCCAATTGAATTTAGAATAATTGAAAAATAAGGGGCTTCAGCTGAATGGAGGAATGTCTTCATCTCATAGGTTTTTAATCAAAAATGTAAAAAAGGGGTCTGTACAGATGGGCAACAGGACGCCACCCCTTTTCATCCTGGATTGGGGATACACCAACCGCATGCCATGGCCTCTGCAGGGAGCAAAAAGAAGCTGCAAAAAGTGGGTTCTTTTTGTGTTCTGGAAGTGGCATAATAGGCACGGGGGCATGCCATTCTGACACCTTTTCCACACTGTGCCGTTTGGGTGCTGAACCAAAGATGCATAATCATGGCATGCACTGTTTAGAAGGGCACATGCCAAAATGGTGCCCAGGTGGCGCCATTAGGGCTTGGAGAGTGTGAATGCTCAGCCCTCACCCCATCCACAGGCCAGCACAAAGTGCTGGTCTGTATAGCCCCATAGACTCAAAGTAAGCTGGAATTTTGCAATATTCTGTAGTGGTGAGAGGTGAGGTGAAAGATACATTTTTAGACTTTGTCTACCTAAACTGCATTTTGGTCCATGTTTGGCATTTTTGCATCACAACACTAAGACATTTAATTAGTAATCAAGTTCCTTCCTTCCCTGGCTTGCCCATGTAACTGAAGCTGGAAGGTTCTCGTGTTTTTGGATATCTGTGTAAATATGCCAGTCCCATCTGGGTTAGATGACTGAAGGGGATAATCTTGTATCCACCCCTATCAAGTCTTATAGATGGTTGAAGAGCCGATTGGAAAACCTAATTCTTCATGTAGCCCTTTACCCCTTCTCCCACATTTTTTCTTTATTTTGTAACTGGTTCTCTAACTTGTCTGATATCCAGCTTCCACCACGCTTTATAGAAAGTACCCATCCCATAGGAGTCTTCATCCATTCAGTTATACAATGCATCTGACCCAAACCAAAGTGTAAAAAAAATCTGACTTCCCTTCACTAGTAGACCTGGGACTGTGCACATTTGTTCAAGTACAGTGGGGGATCTAGGGGTTTCTCCTGATCATACTAGTTGGGAGCTGAATGAGAAAATTTGTTGGATTTGGAGCCAGGAGGGCCTAAGGGGCAACAAAGGATTTAAGATGCTTCCCATAGTTTTAGGTCTAGAATTCTGGAATAAATACTGGATGGTGTACTTATCTTCCTCTCTTTCTAAATGCAAAACTGACTTTGCAGTGACAACAAACTATGAACAAACTAAAGTGTCAGAAACAAAGGAAAGAGATAATTTGCAAGGGAGTCAGAAGGAATACAGAGGGCTGATACAGACGGCCACTTTTGGGCGTGCTGGTGCTGATACTAGGGTTAGGGACGGCGGACCAACTGCACGGTCCCTAACCCTAGTATGGCATGATACTGGCGTCATGGTGACCTCTCATCCACACGGGGGCTGCCATGTTACTGCCACCAAGTGCCCAAATGTGGCACACAGGAAGTGGCATCATAAGGGTGCCACTTTCTGGTTGCAGCACCGCAGGAAAGGAACTGCTCTAGGCAACTCCTTTTCGCTCTGTGGCACAGCAGGCTTCATTCCCACAGCAACCAAATGGCTGTAGGAACGAAGCTATGGGAGAAAGGGGCTCTCCCATGGCTGCGGCTGGTGGGGTGTCCGGGGGCATGAAGCCCCAAGGACACCTCTTTCCAGGCCATAGAGAAGGGGCGTTTTGCCACTTCTCTGTGGCCTGGAAAGGCACCAGATTGGGTCTCTGAGCTGCCGCTCAAAAGGGACAGGTACAGGCCTCCCATGAAGGGGCAGTCTGTATAGCCCCAGAGTAAGGAATGTCCATATGAACAGAGCAAGATGAAGGATTCTGTGATGGGAAAAGTATACCTTCATTCAGTTTGGATACATCACCTACATCATGGACCTTCTGGAAAAAAGCCCCTGAGTTCTGGATATAACAGCCCTAGGCAGTCACTTCAGATAATGTATCTATTTCACAACCAGAATTTCAGATTGTTCTCCTATTTCTGCCACAATTACACCTTCTTTTGGGAATACTGCCTGGCATTTCACCCAGGATTTTCAGCACAATTGTTGAGTCCATGTTACAGAAGATTCCCCTTTTTCTGTATGTAATAGATTAGCCAAAGACTCCAGCTCCAACTAGGACTATCTGCTGTAGAAATATTATGAAGGATATTATCACATCTAGTTACACATCAGTATTTACATACATGCCCCAGATAATAAGCTTGTAGCCATCTGCATACCAGGTTGGGTACCAGTTGCTTGATTTGAAGCAACTGTCCCCAATTGTCCCTAACATGTTTTGGAGTTCAATATAATTGTTCTGGTCATAGTAGCAAAGATAAAACCATTGTTTTCTCTAAGGTTGGATTCTCCATTGAATTTAGAATCACAAATGCCTCATAAAACTACAGTTTCCAGAATCCCCTCGCATTGTGCCAGAGGAGTTAAAGTGGTCCCAGGATGGATTATTTGAGCAGTCTGTTTTGGTCCTCTGTTTGCCCTAAATGCATCTTGTCCCTTGTTGGCTGGAGGCTTCTTTGGCCAAGATAAAAAGCAAATGATGGCTTCCAAGCACCTCTTTCAGTTTGGGTTGCTTTGGGTCTTCACTTGCATGCCAATATTTATCTACATGGCTGAAGTACTGAGCTGAAAGCCATGTGCAGAAATCCTTCTGGGCAACCAGTCTCTGGTCACTGGGAAAGTAGATCTCTCTTTTCATGGACTGTGTTCTTGAAAATTTCTCTCCGCTGCCACCCAGTAGCAATAAATACATGAATGTGTAATAATTTGGGTGCTTCCCATACAAGGCCTATTTATTTATTTATTTATTTATTTGTGATACAGTTTTCTTAAGTTTTGATTTTTTTTTCCTTGCTGGAGAATCTTTTGGCCTCTTGCAACATCACACTTCACTAAGTGCCTATTAATATCCATCTGCCTTCCTTGTCCACCCCTTTGTGACTCAGGAGCTTTTCGCACTGCCTCCAGTGCCTGACTTACCTCTTGAATTAGGCTCAAATTTGGGAGTTAGGGTGATTTTATCACACTGACTTTTCTCTCAAAACAGCTTCTGATTGCCTCTGATATGGAAAAAATGGCTGACAAAGCAACTTATTGGGCCTGAATTCAGCACTGGAGGCAATGGAAAGCTGTTTTGAGAGAAAGGTCTGTGCGATAAAATCAGCCTAACATCTGAATTTGAGCCAAGAGGTATGTCGGGCACTGGAGGCAGTGCAAAAATTCCTCAAATGAAGACATCTGAAATGTTCTGTCTAGATTTTGAACATCTACCTGATGGCTATTTCCCATAATGTTCATATTGTTGAAGAAAAGGAAGAGGAATAGTAATGAAATATTGACTTCACCAAGTGCTGATAGCATGAGAACTCATATGAAAATGAATGTTTTTGTCAGGGTGGACTCTGAGGAGATTATCACATGTGACTATCCCTGATGGGATAGATGCGCATTTAACTGTCAATGACAGATCTTACTGCATTCCTCCATAGCTGGGCCTTAGGCAGCCTGTGAGCAACCAGCAGCTTTTCAAACTTATGCCATGGCTTTTCAATAAAGGCGAAAGTGCTGGCAGCATGAGAGCTCATAAGAAAAGGATTTGCCCAATGTAGATAGCCAAATACCTGCCATTCCTCACTCTTCCCCCCACAGCCACTTGTTCAGCTTGCTTTTTCTTAACTTTGAGTTTGTGATTTCCTTTCTTGTGTCCATGTTAAAGTGCCTTCTGAGTTCAATAAATTTCTCTTTCCCAAAGCATCAGATTTTATTTGGCTTTGGCTGTTCATTTTGGTACAAATGATGACTCTCTGCAAGGGTGGGCGCTAGGGTTAATGGAGAAATTGAAAAATTAAAGATGTTGTCATCATTTTTAGTCACATTGCAGAATCAATTACAAAATCCAGAAAACAACAATACCTTTATTGGACCATCTGAAAACCACAAAATACATCATGCAAGTTTCTGAGGTTCCACTGCCTTCTCCATCAGACAATAATGCAAAAAAAAAGAAAAAGAAAAAAAAGTGGCATAATGTAGAAAGAGGGGAAGGCCACATGCTAGATAGATGCAGGAATTAGGCAGAGGACAAGAGGATAGAGAGTCTTGGACCTGTCTTATCCACAGGTTTGTGATGAGTCAGGATCAGCTCAAAAGCAGTTAACAAACAACAACAAGCAGGAAGACCAAGGACTCTTTCAAACGGGAGGAATTTCTCCCAAATCCGAATGAAGCCCATTCGGATTCATGTAAATTCGCTAGTTTAGCGAATTTACATGAATCCCCATTGCGTTCGGAAGGCGTTCGGAATGTCTTCCTAGTACCCGAAAATAACCCTCCCTTGCCCGAAATTGCGTGAGAACCTTTAATGCGCAATAACGTTAAACCCATGATTGCATTCAGAGTGACTTCCCTTTTGCCCGAATTTGCGTGAGAAGAATTAATTCGCAATAACGTGAAACCCCAGGATTGCGTTTGGATTGCCCTTGGATTATACTTCCAATTTCCCACGTCTGAAAGAGTCCAGAGTGAAGAGTGTCCACTGTTGAACAGCTCTTACTACCAGGCTAAACTTACCCATCTCCCTAAGTCTCTCCTCCTTAGATATGGTTTCCAGACCCTTCACCATTTTGGCTGCCCACTTTTGAACACACTTCAGCTTGTCAACATCCTTTTTGCATTGTGGTGCCTAGAACTGGGCACAGGATTCCAGGGGAGTCCTGACCAAAGCAGAATAGAGTGGCACTATTACTTCTCTTGATCTAGACACTATACTTCTACTGATGCAGCCTAGAGTCACTTTGGCCTTTTTACCTGCCACATTACACTGTTGACTCATCTTTAACATATAGTTTATGAAGACTCTTAGATCCATTTCACATGCAGTCTTGTTAAACCAGGTGCCCTATCTATGCATTTCTCTTTCTTTCTTTCTTTCTTTCTTTCTTTTTGTTCTAAGTGCAGTATCTTATATTTCTCCCTGCTGAAATTCATTTTATTAATTTTGGCCCAGCTGTCTGATTTTTTAAGGTTATTTTGAATTTTGATCCTCTCCTCTGGGGTATTAGCTATGTCTCCTAATTTGGTGTCATTTGCAAAATTGACAAGCATGCCCTTTATTCTTTCATCAAAGTCATTAAAAAAAATGGTGAATAGCACCATTTCTCCCCAGGTTGAAGAGGAGCCACTGGTGAAAACCCTTTGGGTTTGGCTAGTGAACCAATTACAAATCCTTTAGCCCACATTTTACTAGATTGTTTTCAAAAATATCATGGGAGACCTTGTCAAAGACCTTACTGAAATGAAGATATGCTATATCCCAGCATTTCCTGCTAGGGAGTTTTGGGAACTACTTTTATGAGTGCTTTCGTGAGATGTTAAGCCTTCTGTGTCAGAGAGCTCTGGTGCCACAATAAATTACAATTCCAAGGATTCCCTAGTGCTGAGCCAGGGCAGTTATATTGGTCTCAAACTGGGTCATTTCTGCAATGTGTCAATCCATTTGGATATCTCATCTACATCAGGTACCTTCTGAGGAAAGCCCTAGATTTCCAGATAGATGAGACATAGGCAGTCACTTTAGAGAATTCATATATGTCATAACCAACATTTCAGGTTGTTCTCCTATTTCTACCGCACTTCCATCTCCTACTGGAAAATAGTGTCTGGAATCTCTCCCAGGATTTCCAGTATAAGTGTTGCCTCAGTGGTACAGAAAATTGCCCCTTTCCTGTATATAAGGCACTGTTTGTGACTGTAGGAGACTCAGCGGCTGCCGGACCAGAGATCTGGGCTCAGTGAGTGATGAACTTACACCCCATTAGGTTTCTTCAGGCTCCGGTAGGAAACCCTTTACTTCATGAAATAATAATAATAATAATAATAATAATAATAATTTAGATAATATCCATTTCATGATGCAAACTTGAAGGCAAGAGGTTCTCCTACAACTGGGCTAGGGTGCTTTTGGAGGTCTCAGAATCCCTCCCCATTGACGAAGTAAAAAAAAACAAAACACCAAAAACAAACAGCTTCATTTATATACTGCTTCATACTGCCTAAGCAGTGCCTAAGCGGTTTACAACTGTAAGCTAATTTGCACCGAACAATCAGGGTACTTGGAAGGATGCAAGCCTGAGTCAAGCTTGAGCCCTTTTGCTGGTATTGAACTTGCAAAGTTATGGTTTTACGTGAGTGAAAGGACTCAGAAGACAACTAGCTATAGAAGATGGAGGTCCATAGCTGCCCACTTCTATTTATATGGTAGACTTCTGGTGTTCTCATTCTGTAAGAACTGTGCAGCTGTTCTACTTTTCTTGGTGACTTTGATTGTGTGATGTAACTTTACTTTCTTTTGTGCTTTTCCATGCTGGTGGAGACTCTCTTTCCTCTTTACCAGGACAATACTAGCCATCCTTTCAAGATCAGAAGCAAAGGACCAGAACTTTCAGGCCCATGTTAAGTTCTCCTTTTCTACAGGTATTCTAGCACTACTCTCCATAATTATGGACATGGATCCCTGTGTCTTGTTCTTTACATTGCTGTAGAAAAGGAATAATAATAATAATAATAATAATAATACCCCACCCCTTTGAGATAAATTGAGGTTACATCAATTATTTGATGCTGTTACATCAAATAAAACAAATTGCATCCCTCTCCCCCTTAAAAAAGTATTAGATCGATTACACTTTAAAGCCAATAATTTAAAAACCACATCAATACAATCACATAGACAACAGAACAAAAACAGAAAAGTGCAGCGTGTTCCTGGGAAGCAAGAGGCCAGGGAATCTATCCTGGAAAGGCCTGCCAGAAAAGATCCATCTTGACAGCCTTTTTGAAGGAAGGAAGCCTACCCTAAAGGTTTATGTGAAAGAAAAGTTTCATAGGCACAGAATTTTTTTCAGGGCCAGAGGGAATATCAGAAAACCGGTTCAGCAAGCCCACAGCCTTGGTTTCATTTTTTATTCTTCTCTGTTGTTTATTCCCCAGATCCAGGCCACCACCAAGGCCTGTAGATTCTCTCTTTACATCCCTAAAATCTGTCCATTCCTCTCAGCCTCCACTGCCAAGACTCTGGTCTATGCCGTAGTATCGTGACTAGATTATTGTAACCTTCTTCTGACAGGGCTTCCTCTCTCTTATCTCCATCCTTTAATCTCTGTCCAGAACTCAGCTGCACGTATTATCACATCCGCTTGCCGCTTTGACCATGTTTCTCCTCTTTTCTCCTCCCTTCATTGGCTCCCCTTCCCCTTCTGCATCCAGTACAAGCTTTTGTTGTTGACTTTCAAAGCCCTCCACGGACTGGCCCCTCCTTACTCATCTGAACTTCTTTCTCCTTACATTGCTACTTGTACCTTCCGTTCTGGTACTCAAGGTCTCCTGTCCCAGCCGAGGATTTCCACTGCCCCATCCCAGATTTGTCCCTTCTCACTTGCTGCCCCTCGCTTCTGGAACCTTCTTCCTCCACATGCATGCCTCATCACTTCTCTAACCAGTTTCAGACTTGAGTTAAAGACTATATTGTTTAGGGAAGCGTTCCCAGATGTGTCCCCTTGTCTGCCTCAGGATGCCTCGTTTTAACTATGTATTAAGAAACCCTCCATCTGCCTTGGTCCAGGCCCAAGAGGGAAAGAAGAACCACTGGACCTCACCCCCTTTCCCACCCCCTTTCCCTTTTCCTTTTGTGTCCTGTCTTTTTAGATTGTAAGCCTGAGGGCAGGGAACCATCTAATTAAAAGATTGTGTATTCAACGCTGTGTAAATTTACAGTGCTATTTAAATAAAGGATAATAATAATAATAATAACAACAACAACAACAACAACAACAACAACAGAGAGGAAAAGAGAAAAGGGAAGGTCAGGGAAGGTCCCAGAGAGCCTATAGCAGCTTCTCTGAAGCTCCATGGAGAAGCATGAGCCAGGACATGGTATGATGTTTAATAAAGTAACAGCACACGTATTTAATTTTTAAGGCTGGGCTCTCATCCTGAGGCTCAGCGGGGAGGAGCAGGCAATGAGACCCGTGAACCCTAAATGTGGGTGTGGGGGTGAGTGCTTTTTGTTGATGAACCTTTCCGGCAGGAGAGTTATTTATTTGTTCAATTAGTTGACTTTCTCACAATGATAGGTATTTTAATTTATGTGAAACAATACAAATAAGAACAGAATATTTTATAATAGTACAGTACAGTTTATTCATGACAATGATATACAACCAAATTATCATCTCACAAAAATGATTAAAACGTTTTACAGTCACAGTTGGCTCTATAACATATAAAACAAAACGTTTAAACTAAAATTACAAAAAAATGTTTCATACTAAGCCCATTACAATGTCACATAATCCATTCAAATTAGTATAAATATATTTATCACAGATTCCCATGCAGGCCATTATATTTGAAATCTAGTCTAAGGGCTGGAACAGACCTGCAGAAAGGGGTGGCTTCAAGCCACCCTTGCCAAAGGCACCTCAGGACCATGGCAAACTCATTCCACAGTCACCAATGTGCCCTCTGCCACCAGCCAACTAGGAGCGTAAAAGATCCACTCCTATCTGGGCTGGTATTGAGCTGCCTTAGGCGGCTCTGGTGCAACTTCCAGGTGCTCCAGTTGGCATCTGGTGTCAAAACGTTGTGCCCTCGGGGTGTCTTGAAGCCACCCCTGACTGAATGGCTGGATGACTTCCAGGCATCTTGGGGGCAAGACACCATGCCCTCAAGCTTCCAAGAAGCCAAGAAGCCAGCCCTAAGTTTAGCTTCTCTCACAATTAATTTGGAAGTATTACATATAACAGACTTTGCTGTATTGGCTAACAAGTAAGTTATTTTCTCCAGATAATTTTTGTTAGCTACAAGTTCTAAATCTCTCTTTAGAAACTTATCTCTTGAGGTTTTATATATCCAACAATATAGCATATAGTGTAATGGTAGCTTCAATATCCTCACTTCCACAGATGAAAACACTCTGCTCCTTTGGGATCTTTCTATATTTCCCTTCAGTGTAACTGGTTTTCATTGTCTGGAACTGGAGGACTACACAAGCCCTGTGAAGAAGAGGTTGAGTAATTTCTGATAGACATATCTCCTCTCCAAAACATACTTTTAGAAAGGGGCAACTAGAAGACAATTTGAAGCTCTAATGGCATCAATATCCTGCATAACATAACATTCTTGTATCCTTTCTTTGATGAGTTTCCCACTATGCTGTATATCATAAGATTTTAGAACTGTAGGATCCAGGCCAAATTTCTTCGAATGTCTTTTATAATAGTGAAGTGCAGTTGAATGGATTACCACATAAAAAACAAAACAAAAATAAAATAAAAATAATCTAAAACCTTTTATTTACATTGTACAATTTACATTGTACAATTTACTTGTTTCCATCCAATTCTGGGAGGTTTTCCTACTTGATATTTTTCCCTAGGGCAATTTTACATAAAATAACTTTGACGTTCCTGTGTGCCTTTAAGTCGCTTCCAACTTATGGAGAAACTAAGGCAATCCTATAATGGGGTTTTCTTGGCAAGGGGTGCTCAGAGGAGGTTTTGCATTGCCTTCGTCTGAGGCTGAGTGCACACGACTTTCCAAAGGTCACCCAGTGGGTTTCATGGCC
This sequence comes from Urosaurus nigricauda, assembly GCA_034509955.1. Classification (NCBI taxonomy): domain Eukaryota; kingdom Metazoa; phylum Chordata; class Lepidosauria; order Squamata; family Phrynosomatidae; genus Urosaurus; species Urosaurus nigricauda. The sequence goes on from JAOEGL010000006.1 coordinate 8,909,955, forward strand.
TTGCTGGGGAAAGTTCACCTTTAGCCTGGGAATTAACAAAAGTGGGACAGGATTTTCACATATTCCCTGTCCTAGTGCCCATCTTTAGGACCGCAGAATGAATTAGTGAAAGAATATATTCTTTCTATATAGAATTGCTCCCAAAAGAACTGAGATATGAGAGATTTCACAGCATTGCCTTAAGAAAGGTTATTTGTCTTGGGAAAGGTTACTTGCACCATTTCTGCTCAGTGTTTGATAGTTGCAGGTTGGAAATGCAATGGGAGCTTTATATCCATGGCTTACTCTCCCTGTGTTAAGTAAGGCCCTATACAGACCGACCCAAAAGGCTGGCCTGTGGGCAGAGTCAAGGTGCAGCATCCTCACACCACCCCCAGGGCACCATGATGCCGTGCACCACCCCAGATGGCATGTGGCATCATGGCACACCTCTGGTGCTGCATCCAGATGACACAGCATTGAAGGTGCGCCATACAGCCATGCCACTGTGGTTATGGTGCCCTTTGGAGGGCACAAAAAGGAGTTGCTTTTTGCAGCTCCTTTTTGCGCCATCTAAGGCTGGATTGGGACCACAGCGTGAGGTTGCCATGGCCCCAATCTGACCAGGAAAGGGGCAACATACCACCACCTTTTAGGGACAGTCTGTAGAGCCCCTCAGGGAGCCAATCCACAAATGGTCTAGAACATAAATGTTCTTCACTATGCAGAAAAAGATAAAGACTAAGGTACTTAATAGCAAATGAAAGAAAATCCTAATTCATGGGATGAAAACAGAAAAGAGTTATTGACCGTTCTGTGATTTTTGTTCTCCTTCATCTTGATTTTAAAGGGAGGAAGACCAAGCAACACAGGATGTCTACAAACAAAATCGTTCAGTTATGGCTGCTTTGGGCCTTTACCTGCATGGTGATGGAGGAAACAGCAGCCCAGTCTTTTCAAGACTTCAAACAGAAGCATGTTGACTATCCAAAGACACCAGCTCCACATAATCATATCTATTGTAGAAATATTATGAATGATAGATATCAGACCTACATACGTGAAAATATTTATATACATGCTTCAGATACTGAGCTTAAAGACATCTGCAGACCAGGGGGGCTTCCAGAGGATGGTGAATGGCAAAGCAAAACTCCGCTTGCATGCACCATTTGTTCTGGTATTGATTCTGGTTTTTATGGTATAAGTGGCAAGCTGAATATTATTGTTTACTGTAAGGATGGAGTCCCAATTGACTGTAGAGTTTTTAGTCCTTTTGTGTAAAGAAAAGGCTCCAGCTAAATGAAGCAATGATTTCATTACCTAGGTTCTGAATCAAAAATATAGACACTGGTCCAAAACACACTGCAGAAATAATCCAGTTTGGGACCGCTTTAACTGCCCTGGCTCAGTGCTAGGGAATCCTGGGATTGAGGTTTCTTGTGGCTCCATAGCTCTCTGACAGGGAAGGTTAAATGTCTTACAAAACTACAGTTCCCAAAATTCCCTAGCACTGAGCCAGGGCAGTTAAAGCAGTCTCAAATTGGATGATTTCTGCAGTATGTTTTGGATCTTTGACTGCAAGTAATCCTGAATTTTCTTAGTTCTAGAGTGGTGTAAATTCAGCTGAAAGCCTCTGTTTGTTAAAATGCTTGCCCCATGTTGTCTTGAGGATTCTTTGATCAAAATAAACAGCAAATGATAGCTTCCAATATTTATCTGCTTGACCAGTTGCTGGTCATTGGCAAAGTAAGTCTCCTTATTCATAGTCTTTGTGCTTAAAACTCTATGTTTTCCCTCCAGCAGCATTAAGCACACCAATGTGTAATACTTTGGAACCTTTTTTATGTATGTGTGATACAAACCACAAACCCTGTCTCTGCTCCTGTGCAACGCCAGGTCTATCAAAAATAAATCCCACATCATACACGATTTAATTGAAGATAATAATTGCGACCTGGCGTGCATAACCGAGACCTGGCTTGGGCCTGAAGGGGATGCTGTGTGGGCCCAGGCCCTTCCTTCCGGGTACTCGGTGAAGGACCAGAGCAGGTTAGGTGGGCGGGGGGGGGGTGTTGCCTTGGTGCATAAAAACACCTTGTCTTTGACCAGGAACCATGTCCGGCAGACTACCTATATCGAATGTATTTACCTGACCCTGAAGGCTAGAGACAGTCTAGGGATTCTGTTGGTGTACCGGCCACCCCGTGCGCTAACAGACTCCCTTAACGAGCTGACACAGTTGGTCTCGGAGCTGGTGTTGGAGTCCCCCAGGCTTTTAGTCCTGGGAGACTTCAACATCCCCTTCGCGGCCAACAACTTTCCATCTGGTGCGGCTCGGGAATTCATGGATACCATGACAGCCATGGGCCTGTCTCAGCTGGTTTCGGGTCCAACGCATTGTGCGGGAAATACACTCGATTTGGTCTTCTGTACGGACATGGAAAATCCGTGGGCGGAAATCACTAACATCTCCGCCCTGTCATGGACGGATCACTTCCTGGTAGAGGCAAGCATCAAGGCATCAACCCAGATCCCCTCCGGGGGTGGCGGACCTATTCGAATGGTCCACCCTCGAAGGCTGATGGAACCCGAAAGGTTCCAAGAAGCCCTAGAGGGGTATATGGTTGCAAGTGACGGCGACACTGTTGATGCCCTAGTTAACATCTGGGATACTGATCTCTCCAGGGCTATACACAGTATCGCTCCTAAGCGCCCTCTCAGGCCTGCTTCCAAAAAGAAGCCCTGGTACACGGAAGATCTCCGGGCAAGGAAGCGGGTCCTGCGACGGCTAGAGTATGCCTGGCGGAAACACCAGCGTTTATCCGACAAGGCTCTCCTAGACCTTCATTTGGAGGACTATGGAGAGGCGATACGAGCAGCTAAGAACTCGTTCTTTGCTGCTCGTATCGCGTCCGCGGAGTCGCGTCCAGCAGAGTTGTTCAGGGTAGTGAGGGAGCTAACTCAGCTCCCCCCTGCCCCGAACCAGATCCTTGAACCAACTAAGGCCTGCTGTGACCAATTTAACAACTTCTTCGCGGATAAAATCTCTCGGATAAACGAAGGTCTGGACGCCAGAATTGAAGCAGAATCCAGAATAGAGGCGTCTAGAGCCTCCGTGGACTTTGTTGTACTGGATCAGTTTGAGTCTGTCGGTACCGAGGATGTGGACAAGATCCTTAGAAGTGTTCGGAAGACGACCTGTTCTCTCGATCCCTGCCCCTCATGGCTAGTGGCCCAGGGGGGCTTGGCGGTAACCTCGTTGTTGCGCCAAATTATTAACACGTCTCTGAGGGAGGGACAATTTCCCGACCATCTGAAATTGGCCATTGTAAGACCGTTGTTAAAAAAGCCCTCCCTCGACCCCCTGGTTCATAATAATTATCGGCCAGTCTCGCTGCTGCCATTCTTGGGGAAGGTGATCGAGAGGGCGGTTGCACTCCAACTTCAATCGATCTTGGAGGAAACGGATTTTCTAGATCCATTTCAAACCGGTTTTCGGGCGGGCTATGGGGTTGAGACTGCCATGGTCGCCCTGGTCGATGATCTCCGTCTGGGTATCGACAGGGGGAGCGTGTCCCTGTTGGTGCTCTTGGACATCTCAGCGGCTTTCGATACCATCGACCATGGTATCCTTCTGGAGCGCCTGGCAGAGGTGGGAATCGGGGGCACTGCGCTCCAGTGGTTCCGGTCCTACCTCTCTGGGAGGTTCCAGATGGTGCAGCTGGGGGACGTGTGCTCCGATAAGAGGGCCCTTACATCTGGGGTTCCTCAAGGAGCCATTCTGTCCCCCATGCTATTTAACATTTACATGAAACCGCTGGGAGAGATCATCCGGAGACATGGGGCGCGGTGTTATCAGTACGCTGATGACACCCAAATAGTTTTCTCTATGTCTCCGACTGATGCAGTGACCAGGGATGGCGTCGCTCCTCTCGTGGCCTGTCTGGAATCGGTAATGGACTGGATGAGGGAAAACAGACTCAGCCTGAATCCAGAGAAAACGGAAGTACTGGCGATAGGTTCTCCCGGTCCAGGGATGGAGGTGGTTCCACCCGTCCTGAACGGGGTCACGCTCCCCGTGAAGGACTCAGTACGCAGTCTGGGGGTGCTCCTTGACTCGTCGCTCCATCTGACCTCTCAGGTGGATGCGACGGTCAGGAGCACCTGTTATCAGCTTCGGCTGATTCGCCAGCTGCGTCCCTACCTGGACCGGAGGGACCTTGAAACCGTAGTACATGCTCTAGTAACCTCTCGGTTGGATTTCTGCAATGCGCTCTACATGGGGCAGCCTTTGTATCACACTCGGAAGCTACAACTGGTACAAAATATGGCAGCGCGGGTGGTCACTGGTGTCCCCAGGACCACCCATATAACACCAATACTAAAAGATCTACATTGGCTGCCAATCCGCTTCCGGGCTCAGTACAAAGTGCTGGTCGTTACCTACAAAGCCCTAAATGGCTTAGGTCCAGGGTACCTAAAGGACCGCCTCTCCCCACACAATCCGCCCCGCACACTTAGATCCACGGGGCAACAATTATTGAGAGTTCCAGAGGCTAAACTATCAGCAACTTCAAAAAGAGCCTTCTCCATCTCGGCTCCTAGCCTCTGGAACTCTCTGCCCACTGAGCTCCGTCAGGCCGCCTCCCTCGATGTATTTAAAAGGGGATTAAAAACACATCTGTTTAATTATGCATACCCCTGATACTCTGATCCCCCCCATGTCGGTTTCATACCCCCCCTACACTGTTTAACACCGTTTTAATACTGTTTTAATGTTGTAATTTTATGTGATTGTTGTATTGTTTGTTTTTATGCTGTGCACCGCCCTGATCGTAGGAAGGGCGGTATACAAATAAACATTATTATTATTATTATTATTATTATTATTATTATTATTATTATACAGTTCTTCAGTTCTGATTTTTTCCTGTAGGAGAATCATTGGGCCTCTTAGAACACATCGCTTAACTAGGTGCGTCTTCTCTGTCTTCACTGTTCCATCGGTCACTGAGTTTCCTAGTCACTACCAGTGCTCTATATACAGGCAGGGGGAGCCTTCTGTTATCACTAATGCAATGTGTGTACTGGAAATCTTAGGAAAGATGCCAGGCAGTATTTCTCAACAGAAGATGGAAATGCGGTAGAGATAGAAGAACAACCTGAAATTCTGTTTTGTGACTGCCTTTGGCTGTTATACGCAGACGTCTAAGGACTTTTTAATGCAGCAAAAAATGGTGGGAGCATAGCAGGATGCTCCTGTCACTATTGTGCAATTGCACGAACATTGTTAGATGACGTCATGCGATGTCACCATAATTCCATCATACCACGAATAAAGAATCATTGTAATACAACTTTACATTCACAGAAAACTCCCATGAATGAAAAGAAGCACTACAATTACTCTTTATTCATGGGATAATGACAGAATTATGGTGACATCACATGACATCACCTGACAATCTTCATGCATATGCACGATAGTGACAGGAGCATTTTGGTTGTGTGAAAATGTCTCAAGGCTCCTTCCCAGAAAAGCCATGATACAGATCCAAATTGATTGAAGTTATTTTTTACACATCTCAGAAACCTCAATCCATATTCCTTCCTAATTTGCACCAGGAGGGTGCAAATGATCCCTTGTAAATGGTCTCTTTCCCCAATTTCTGACACTTTGGTCTTTTACTTTTGGTTTTTTGTAAGTGAATAAAAAGGGATCCCAACTCAGTTTCTCCAGTGCTAGGCAATCTGCAGGGATGAATGAGTATATTAGAAAATGGATCTGTCCATTTTACTTTCTTTACACATAATTGTTCCCCAAAAAATTCACATGCTTGTCATATTACATTTCAAAATAGTTTTGTGCATGCGTCAATGATCCAATCTGATCAAAATACCAAAAAATACCCATAATTCTTTCTATCCCTAGTGTTATATCTGTAATTTGATTAATAATGTAATTTCTGCAGCTGCTGCCACACTGAAGAATTAATGCAGTTTGAAACTACTTTAACTGCTATGACATCGTCCTATGGAATCCTGGGATTTGTAGTTTGTTCTTTCACCAGAGTTCTGTGACATAAACGACTAGATATCTCATAAAACCACAAATTTCAGGATTCCGCAGCATCGAGACCTGACAGTTAAGGTGGTGTCAAAATGAATTTATTCTCCAGTATAGATGCAACCTATTATTTCACATTTCATATTTCAGCCTATTATTTCCTTCCATGTTAAAAGAAGAAAAGTTGCATGGCAAAAATTGATGGCAATTTTTAAAAATTCTTAATCCTCATGCTTTGAATGTGAGTGTAGATTACCATTTTTATTTTCCTTATAAACTTTTTCTGCCAGTCATGCTATGACATCACATAGATTCTCATCCATTTGGAAGAGAACTATGGTGAAACATTTGCTGTCTTACACATACTGTATACTCAAAACTGAGGTGGAAACATTTTGTGTTACAGATGTTAATTGCCAAAGTTGACCAATCTGTGCTGCTACAGAGGGGACTGAAGTTACTGGAGGACACAAAGAACTACTGTAAATTATATTTAGGAAAATGTGATCAACTGTCTGGGTGTGGTTTCCATCTGTTCCTAATAATTGGGGACAGTCCTTGCTTACCATGTACCTCTCCTATCCCCATGCCTTCTGCAAACTTCCCCACTCTAATGCCCTCCAGGATTGTTGGACAAAACTCCATGTGTATGGGAAGTCCTGGGAGTAATGTCAGAAAAGAAGACCCCCTCTCACTTGAAAATAAATACAAGTTTGGATAGAAATTAGAGAAACCTGAGAAGGTATGGGTGAAATGATACTTAATTCTCCAAGAGGGCTGCCACTTGGTTTGTACCTGAAATACAACTTTTCCCATCAAATGCACCAATACATTCTCGAATGGCTATAAATGTAGCTCCATCCAGTTAACAAGAGATTAGTTTACCATTTAGGATGGCAGGGGGTTACCTATGATCGGGGAAAATAACCTTTAGCAATCAATCAATCAATGAAACACTTCTGCAATACTGGACAGAAGGGTCAATGGAAAAAATACAACTATGTGAAAGAACTTATCTTTAACAAAAGCTTTATGGATGTAGCGTGATTTTGCAAAGTTGTATTAATTTCAAGCATAGGGAGCATGAAATGTCAGTCAAGAAGTGGCTGACATTGGAAGAGGAGAGGACAAGAAGGTGAAAGGTATTGGGTAGATGGGAATAAACATGTCCATTGCAGACTTAAATAACTTAGCAGTCAGGCAGGTGATCAAGTGCAACTCATTGTAGGTTTTTCTGAATCCCAAAGGAAAAAGAAACCAGAGGGCATTAATAAGCATCTGTAAAGGTGCTTCTTCAAAGTGCCTCATCCTCCTGCAAGAAAAATCATGGGTGCGGATGTCGTCTGACATGGGTGCGGATTGCCCAATTTCATGATAATGATGGGAGCATACCACTATGCTCCTATCACTTTTGGTCATGTGAAAAAGTCCTTGGTCATTGTGGTAGAAACCAAGCTGGTTTTTAAATTCTGTTTTCACCAAAAACCTACTTTCTGTAATATTACTTTCCACTGAATCCTGGAATTGGGAAAATGGAATGATAGTTGAGAAGTGTTTGACACTGAAACAGAGATAGTATTTAGCATTGTAAGAAAAAATTTTCAAAGGTTAAAATAAGGAAGGAAATCTGTTCATTTAGAGGAACGTAGAAAGAATTGAAAAACTTTAAGCAACCCAGATGTATGGTCACTGTGGATTTGTATTTCCTGTTTCCCAAATAAACACACAAACAGCCCTAAAGGGTTGGCCTGTTTCAGCCAGATCGGGGCTGTGGCAACCTAATGTTGTGGCCCCGATCCAGCCTTTATAGGGTGTGAAAAGGAGATGCAGCAGCTCCTTTTTGAGCCCTAGAAAGGGCACCATAGCCATGGTGCCATGGTTTGGCAGTGCTCCTTCAGTGCTGTCTCATATGAACGCAGCTCTGGAGGAGCGTTATGATGCCACACACCATGTGGAGTGGCATGTGGTGTCATGGTGCCTTGGGGGGTGGAGTCTTGGCATGTGTCAAATGAATGCCACGACTCCTTCCCTGGCCAGCCTTTCAGACTGGTTTGCACAGGGCCTAAGTCAAAAGCTTCCAGCTAACTGATGAAATATGTCATGTCACATATGTTGTACTACTGACCCATTGGAAAGAACCTGAATATGCTTGATGGAATACCAGTGGGCAGACGTTTCAGAGAATCAATAAACAAGTTGTCATGAAAGTCCATGTATGAGGAATGATGTGAATTTCTGGCTTTATCCTTCCTGCACCTGAAGGAAGTGGGAAACTTTAATTCATGTTCTCTGCTGCTCTTTGAAGAACAAGATAATCCCATTAGCTCATTGGGAGCTGGTGGTGTGGTTGGTGAGGTTTTGAGGTGAACCATTCTCAAAAATAGTTTTTTGTGGAGCTTTCGAGCTATGTGGCCATGTTCTAGAAGAGTTCCTTTCTGACGTTTCGCCAGCATCTGTGGCTGGCATCTTCAGAGAAACTTCAGAAAGGAACTCTTCTAGAACATGGCCACATAGCCCAAAAGCTCCACAAAAACGTATGGATGCCGGCCATGAAAGCCTTCGACTCCACATTCTCAAAAACATCCTAGAAAAAGAGAATAGGCAGAACCTAAATTCAGATTAAGTTGGGTGACTATATTTGCATGACTAAAGACAGGTCATCCTTCTTTTTGTAAGAGAGTTTTATGGTTATATGATTCTGAAACAGCGAGAGTTTAGGGTGGGGAGATATAGCTCAGTACAGGGGGAGAGACAGCCCACTCCACCACCATCCAAAATCAATCTGCCAAAAACTTTGGGGATCACTTTGGGGATTACCTTTGGGGATCACTGAGGAGATTCTCCACATTTGGTAGTACTAGATACTCAGGGCAACCCAGATTCAAATTCTGATCTCTCATAATTACAATCCAAGATTCAAGCCATAGGACATCTCACAGGCATGCTTTAGTAGTGGGTTGGTCCAGATGATCTCTTGGATTCTCTCCTAACTTCTATGATTCTAATAATTTTTGCTCTGATTTTGCTCTGAATTTTACCAGCCTCTGTTGATTCCTTCTCCCCTTATATTTGTTGCTGCCCCTCACTCCTGGAACCTCCTTCCCTTACAAGCACAGCTCAGCACATCTCTAACCAGTTTTAAAACCGAGTTAAAGACCATATTGTTTAGGGAAGCATTCCCAGGGAGTTTGTGATTGTGACCTGGTAATTTTGATGCAATATTTGATATCTGCTGTTTTAATTTGTTTTCTTATGATGCTGTTAACTTGTTATTTTAACCTCTAGATTGTACGCCATAGGCAGGCTTTTTATATATTCTTGATTTTATTGGTTTTTGTACAGTGCCATGTACATTTATGGCCCTTTATAAATAAAGCTAATAATAATAATAATAATAATAATAATAATAATGCTGAAGCAGATGAACTCAGCTGTCATTTTTAATACTGAATGGTTGTTCATGATGTTGTGTCTGCCTTAGAGGGCTTTCCTGGGAAGATTTCTTCAGAGGTGATTTGCCTTTGCCTTCCTGTGAGGGTTAGAGAGTATGACTTGCCCAAGATAGTTAAATAAACTTCCATGGCTGAGCAGGGACTGAAATCTTGGTCTGCAGCATCGTAGACCCTATACAGACCAGCACTTTGGGCTTGCATGGGGGTGGAGTCGGGGTGTAATGTCCAGATGACGCACACCATGACTCTGCCCCCAGGGTGCTATGATGCCGTGCGCCACTCCACACTGCACACAGCATCATGGTGCATACGACACGGTATTGAAAGAGCACCATATAATTGCACCACTGTGGCTATAGCACTCTTTTGAGGTCACAAAAATGAGCTGCTTTTTTTGGCTCCTTTTTGCACCTTTGAAAGGCTGGATCAGGGCTGCAGTGTGAGGTTGCCATGGCCCTGATCCAGCTAGGAAAGGAGCGGCAACCCATCGCTCCTTAGTTGTGGTCTTTCAATTCCCCTAGTTCAGCACTCAAACAACTAGGACACACTGGCTCTTATACTGAATTGTAATTTATAGCATTGTTTGTATCCTTAAAAGGGACTGAAAATTTTAAGTTTTCTTCAAGTTTTCCCCTTATCTCTCAACATTTGGGCAGTTCACTATCATAAATATGCTATACATTATTGTTTTTTTAAAATTCAAAATGACATAGAAGATAGCAATCAAAACAAAAATATAACAACTATTATGCCTACCCTAAAAGATCTGAGACCTTTTTGGTGACTTAGACCTTGTGCAGACTGACACTTTGGGCTGGCCTGGGGTTGGAGTCAGGGTTTAGCATTTACATGACACATGCCCTGGCTTCCACCTCCATGGCACTGTGAAGCTGTATACCACACCACATCGTGTGTGGCATCACAGAGCCCCTCCAGTGCTGCATCTGCACAACACAGCACAGAAGGAGAGCCGTAAAGCCATGGTGCCGCAGCTATCATGCCCTTCAGGGCACAAAAAGGAGCCGCTTTTAGTGGCTCCTTTTAATACCCAGGAAAGCCCAGATCGGCGCCATGGTGTGTGGTTGCTGCAGCCCCAAACTGTATGTAAAAGCGGCAGCTAGAGGCTGCCCCTTTGGGGCTATATGGGGCTGTATGACTGTGAATGGCAGTGAAAAGACAAATGATGAAAGGGGGGGAGGAAAATGTGCATCTTTAAATTCTTCTTCTTTATTTGGTTAGACTGCTTTGCTTTGTTTTCCACCTTTGATGTCTTTGTTCTGAGACAGACTTCAAAGGAACTGGAAAGTGAAGGTAACCTGCCTTTTGGGGCAGCTTTGGGCTTTTTTCTTGGACAGTTACAGAGAGTGACATGACTGGCTTTGAATCTTTCTAATGGGAGTGTGTAGATTTTCCTCAAACTGGATCCCCACTGGATGCCTCCTGCAAAAGGATTCCACAGGAGAGAGACAGTTGCCAATATGACATTGCTGACATTCACACTTCAGACATTGAAGTTAAACTGAGGTGCATGTCTCCTGTTGGAGAATCATGGTCTGGCCAGTATTACAATAAGAAACCACTTCTGTCCACTGACTGTATGTGTTATATATGTTGGTGTGACCTCCATTGGGCTCTTTTATGTTTGAGGTTAAAATGGATATCCAGTTTAAATCAGAGGAAGGGGAAAGTCCAAGAGAATTTGAGGTAGGCACTTCTTTCTTACATTCTTATGATTCTGAAATACAAATCAAGATTGTAGATGGAGTCAGATTAGCCTTTAGTTCAGCACATAATGTAAGGTTCCCATCTAACTTCATTTTCCATGCCTAATTTTATTTTGGTTTGTCAAAATAAATCTATAGGGCTAAATACACAGGCAAAAAGAGGTGCTTTCAGGCTGGCATTTAGATGACACATGCCTTGAAGCCAGCAGAAAAGTGCCCTCTAGGCGCCTTATGCCATTTCTAAAAGAAGCAGCTTTTCCCTGCTTCTTTCTGGCTTGAAGCCATGTCGCGTGGTCATGACATGAGCACTCCAGCTGCCTTGGGTTTCAATGTGGCTTTAGAAAAGGCAGCTTCAAGCCACTTTTTTTCCTGCCCATCTGTTTCACCCCTGTGTGCTATCCCAATACTATTGTTAATTTCATGCATGGGGAACATAGAGAAGGGGCAGGAGGCTCAATTATTTCAAAACTTTTCAAGCAAAATATCAAGTATGTTCTTTGGGAGCTTTTGGCTTGTGTGTTGTTGTTTTTTTGGGGCAAGTCTTCTTTTCTGGCATTTCTCCCATGGCTTCCCACATGCACTGAATTTTGTCCAACATTTCCAGAGGGCATTAGTTTGGGGAAGGAATGGGGTTGAAGAGGTATGTGGAAAGCAAGGACTGTCCCCAATTAATAGGGACAGATGGGAATTACTCTTAGAGAATGTGATAATAATTGCTAAGATAATATGTGCTGCAATTCTTTGTGTTCTCTAATAACTTCAGTCTCATCTGTAGCAGAACAGATTGATCCAATTTGGCAATTGACACTTGCACCACAAAAAGTTTCCATCCCAACTCTGAATCACATGTAAGACAGCAAATATTTCCTCATAGTTCTCTTCTTGATTTTTATATTTCTTCTCGTGAGCTGAATATTTAGGCTTTTCAGGGGTGCTTAAAGTCTTCCTGAAGCTGAGAAGTTAGATTGGACCTTTGTGTAACATAAGAAAACTGCCTTTTGAATAGGCTTCTAATTGAATGGGGCATCAATGTGATGGTGCAGCATGATTGTCTGAAAAACGTACTTGGAAAATAGAAATGGCAATCCCCACTTACCTTCAAAGCACAATTATGAAGATTTTTTTTTAAAAAAATTGCCAACAGTAGGCTGTTGAGTTGGCATCTTTTAACATGAAATAAGACTTGGACTACAGCTGCACTGCAGACATAATGTTTTGACACAGCTCTAAATATCATGGCCGCATTATGGAATCCCAGGATTTGTAGTGTTTCATGGAACCAGAATTTTGTGGCTAAATAGCTCACAAAACTACAATCCCTAAATTCCATAGCATTTTAATGTGATCCCACAGTTCTGGAAATGTAATTCAAGAAGAAAAAAAATGGGGAAAAGAAGCTCCCTAGTCAGGCCGTTTGGGAATAATGAGGGGGAGACATTGACACTGAAACCACATGACTACCAAACTTGCAACTGCCGTCTTTATTAAATTTTAAAATAAAATGTGACATTGTATATATTCTTTTTACACACTTCTGCATGGTGAAAGCTAAGTATAGCCATAACATCAGCCATTTGCATCTCATTTTCTACCCATTCATTATTACTCTTTCATAGCTAACGCCCTTCTCTCATATTTTCTCTCATCCTTTCATTCTCACATACTTTCTTACTTCTTTTTCTTCTACACTTCCTAACATCAGTCACAATAAGTAGATTCTCCCCTATCATTATATCTCATCTTGCTTTGCCATTTATTTTGATCTTGGAGTTAAATATCCACCCTTGATCAGAAACAATATCAATGATCTAACAAATCCTAGTGATTATTTTCCAGCTTTCGCCTATATCTTGTCTTGGATTTGATTTTACCTTTCCAAGCATGGTGTCTCTATGATTCCCTCTTTAATGAAGATGGATGCTGAGTTTATCTTGTTTCCCACAATTTAGCTACTTCTTTACATTCTTCCTCATATTTTTGTATATAGTTATTTTTTAACTGATTCATTATTTTGTCCATTGTTGTCATTTCCATTAGTTTTATTATCCATTCCTTGATGATTGAGATCTTCTGTTCTTTCCATTTTTTTGCATATATTATTAAAGTAGCTGTTACCATATAGAGAAGGGTGTTTTCCATATTTCCATGTTTCATCTCTGTTTGCATCTCTTCCTCTGTTAGCATGTTTCATAGATATAATTTGGATGACAGTTTCATCGTGATTTTCAATGTTTCATTTATTTTAACATAGGGGCTTTACAGACTGCCCCGTTAGGGGCAGCCTGAACCCACCCCCCTTTGCTGCGCAGTGTTGTCGCAGCAACCAAATCACATGGCACTGCAGCGCAGCAAGGAAGGAGTGCTTCTGAGTGCTCCTTCCTTTCTGTGCCGGATTGGGGTCAGGGCAGCCTCACTGGCAGCCCCAGTGGCTCCAATCCAGCTTAGAATCATAGAATCATAGAGTTGGAAGAGACCACAAGGGCCATCCAGTCCAACCCCCTGCCATGCAGGAACTCCCAATCAAAGCACCCTCGACACATGGCCATCCAGACTCTGCTTAAAGACCTCCAAGGAAGAAGACTCCACCACTCTCTGAAGGAGTGTGTTCCACCATCAAATAGCCCTTACTGTTAGGACGTTTCTCCTAATGTTGAGGTGGAATCTCTTTTCCTGCAGTTTGCATCCATTATTCCGGGTCCTAGTCTCTGGAGCAGCAGAAAACAAGTTTGCTCCCTCCTCAATATGACATCCCTTCAAATATTTAAACATGGCTATCATATCACCTCTTAACCCATCTCTTCTCCAGGCTAAACATCCCCAGCTCCCTAAGTCGTTCTGGCCATCTGTCGGGTATGCTTTGATTGGGAGTTCCTGCATGGCAGGGGGTTGGACTGGATGGCCCTTGTGGTCTCTTCCAACTCTAAATTTCTATGATTCTATGATTCTATGATTCAGACACTGAGCTTAAGGAGATCTGCACAGATCCTTTTGGACGACCACTGACTGGTCAGTCTTACAATATGAAACCCCTTCTGCTCACTGATTGTTACCATTTCTCATATGCTTATATTGGTTCTAGAGAGACTGGAAAATGTTGTGTTTATTGTCAAAATGGATACCCAGTTGAATACTTATCTAGTGCTTTATTACCATCTTGAACAAGGCTCTTCCCTCTTTTGTTCTTATGATTCTGACATATAAATCAAGATTGTTGATAAAGACAGATTTGTCAAGGTAAACTGAGTAAAAGCCTGAAGAAATTTAGATGGGAACTTTAGATTAAGAAAAAAATCAAACACTGTCTACACTGTCAAGCACTGTGTTCACTAAGGAGTTTATCGCTCAGGTTAAATAACCCAGCTTACCTCATCTGCACTGAAGCCTAAATTGGGAGGCAGACAGGCCCTACCACAAGGATTTTGCTACCAATGCCACCAGGCAAGTACAGCCCAGCTGCAGCCCAGGTCCTAGGCAAGCTCCAGATGCCTTATTTCAAACCTGGGAGCTTTCTGACTTGGAAAAATAGCTGTCAAAGCTCACCTGGGACTTGGGCTGCAGCTGGGTTGTACTCACCCAGTGACTTTGGCAGCAAAATCCTTGTGGTAAGACCCAGCTGCCTCCCGATTTAGGCTTCAGTTTGGATGAGGTAACCCGAGTTATTTCAGATGAGCAAGAAGCAAGTTAAGCTTGATTCTTTCTTAATCTGGAGTTCCCATCTAACTTTCTTTGGATCTCTGCTCATCTTATCCTATCCTCAACATGTCTTTCCTTGGCAAATGATCCAACATCCTCACCCATTATTCTTCCTGCAGGAGGATAAGGCACCTTGAAGAAAAATCTTTTCTAGTTGCTTTTCTTGGCCCTTTCCTTCACGACTCAGATAATCCTACCCTGATTGGCTATTAAACCAACCGAGTAGACTACAAGTTGAACATAAGTCAACAGTGCGATGCAGCAGCTAAAAAGACCAATGCAATTTTAGGCTGCATCAATAGAACTATAATGTCTAGATCAAGGGAAGTAATAGTGCCACTCTATACTGCTTTGGTCAGGCCCCACCTGGAATATTGCGTCCAGTTCTGGGCACCACAATTCAAAAAGGATGCGGAGAAACTGGAGCGGGTCCAAAGGAGGGCGACTAAAATGGTTAAGGGTCTGGAAACCATGCCCTACGAGGAACAACTTAGGGAGCTGGGGATGTTTAGTCTGGAGAAGAGGAGGTTAAGAGGTGATATGATAGCCCTGTTTAAATACTTGAAGGGATGTCATATTGAGGAGGGAGCAAGCTTGTTTTCTGCTGCTGCAGAGACTAGGACCCGGAACAATGGATGCAAACTGCAGGAAAAGAGATTCCACCTCAACATTAGGAGAAACTTCCTGAAAGTAAGGGCCGTTTGACAGTGGAACACACTCCCCCAGAGAGTGGTGGAGTCTCCTTCTTTGGAGGGCTTTAAGCAGAGGCTGGATGGCCATCTGTCGGGGATGCTTTGATTGGGTGTTTCCTGCATGGCAGGGGGTTGGACTGGATGGCCCTTGTGGTTTCTTCCAACTCTATGATTCTATGATTCTAAGAACAACATCCTCCATGGATTCCTACTCTCATGATACAGTGATGTGGCAAGGGGCTGTCATACTCCCTACAACAAATGGGAGAATTCCTAATGCCAGAAAAGAAAGAAGAGAAAAAGGAAAAGAGGTGGTGGAAACTACTGTAGAAATAGAAATGTTTCCCACTGCCTTTTCACAGTATCAGAAAATGTTATAACTTTATGGGAAGACAAGGGCTATCTAGTATGTATGTTGTGTGCCTTCAAGTCATTTCCAATTTATGACAACCCTAAGGACCTTAAGGCTTGTGATTTATGATGACCCTATCATGGGGTTTTCTTGAAAGATTTCTTCAGAGAAGGTTTGCCATTGTCTTCCCCTGAGGCTGAGAACATGTAACTTTCCCAAGGTCACCCAGTGGGTTTCATAGCCAAGCTGGGAATTGAACCCTGGTCTCCAGAGTTCTAGTCCAACACTCAGGCCTCTGTTTGATAACCTCCAAAGAAGGATACTCCACCACACTCTGATGAAGTGTGTTTCACTGTTGAACAGCAATTATTGTCAGGAAGTTCTTCCTAATGTTTAAGTGGGATCTCTTTTCCTATAGTTTGTATCCATTACTTTGTGTCTTACTTACTGAAGCAACAGAAAGCAAGCTTGGTCCCTCCACAATATGATACTCCTTCAAATATTTAAACAGGGCTATCATATCACCTCTTAACATTCTCTTCTCCAGGCTAAACTTACCCAGCTTCCTAGGTCTCTCCTCACAGGGCATGATTTCCAGACTCTTCACCATTTTGGTCACCCTCCTATGGACATGCTCCAACTTGTCAACATCCTTTTTGAATTGTGGTGCCCAGAACTGGACACAGTTAAGCTTACTGCACAGCCCCCAGGGACGTGATGGGGGCATGACAGAAGGGGATGGGATGGGAGCAGAATGGGTGCTATCACCCATTTTACCACATATCAGAACACCACCACCACTGCTGGAAGTTCCCATTCTGTTCCTGAGCCATCCCAGAGGAGGCGATTTTCAGGAACTGTTCAGAAGCGCTCCTGAAAATGGCCCTCACTGGGATGGATGTGGAACGGAATGGGAACTTCCAGTGGTGGCGGCGGTGTTCTGGCACATGGTAGAATGGGTGATAGCACCCATTCTGTTCCCATTCCGCCTCCTTCTGTCACGCCCCCATCACGTCCCTGGGGGCTGTGCAGTAAGATCCAGTATTCCAGTAAGGCTTGAACATATCTCATTTTGTTTCTCAACACTTGGGACAATTTACAATCATAAAAATGCACTACATTAATACAAATCCAAAAGAGAAAAGAAAATAACAACCAAAACAAAAATATAACAACCATTAGACCTGCCTGAATAGAAATCAGAGACATTTTGGTAACTCACTCCAGTCTGAATGGCAGTGTAGAGAAAAATGGGAAAGGGGGAAAAGATGTTTATCCTTAAAAGATTTTTCACAGTATTTTCTTTCATTTGATTTCTTTTGTTTTCTATCTTTGACATCTTCCTTTGTTCATAAAAAGACACCAAAGGTCCTGTAAAGTGATGGCTGGAAGGACAATCTGCTTTTTGGGGTACCTTTGGGCTTTGGCTTGTATGGTAATAGAGAGTGATGTGACCAGTTTGGAATCTTTCAAATGGGAGTATGTGGATTATCTTACAGACTGAAGCCCCAATGGATGCTACCTCCTGCAAAAAGATCCCTCAAGAAAAGGGCAGCTCCCAATATGGTGTTGTTGTCATCCATGTATCAGACATTGAACTGCATGTCTCCTGATGAACAACCACAATCTGGTCATTATTACCATGAGAAATTGCTTCTGTACAAAGACTGTATGGGTTGTAGATGTGACAATGGGTATATTGGGTGTAACCTCCATTGGACTATTTTATGCTTTGTGTTTAAATGGATACCAAATTGAATTCAGAGGAAGGGAATGTCCAAGAGAATATGAAGAAGGCTCTTCTTTCTTACAATCTTAGATTCTGAAATGCAAATCAAGATTGTAAATGGAGTCAGATTAGCCTTAATTCAGTATATAATGTAAGGTTCTCATTTAACTTCATTTTTTTCCATGTGCTATTTAATTTTGGTTTGTCAAATGAAATCTATATACCTTTGACATATGACTGCATGCATGAGGAACATAGTGAAGATGTAGGAGGCTCAATTATTTCAAAACATTTCAAGCAAAACAACAAGTATGTTCTTTGGGAGCTTTTGGCTTGCATGTTGTTGTTTTTTGGGGCAACTCTTCTTTTCTGGCATCTATCCCAGGGCTTCCCATACATTCTGTATTTTGTCCAACATTCCAGAAGCTATTAGTTTGGGGAAGGTATGGGATAGAAGGGGTACATGTAAAGCAAGGACTGTCCCCAGTTAATAAGGACAGATGGGAACTGCTCCCAAAGAGTAGGATAATAATTGCTCAGATAATATATGCTGCAATTCTTTGTGTTCTCTAATAATTTTTAAGTGTCAACTGTAGAAGCACAGATTGATCCACTTTGGTAATTGACAGTTGCATCACATAAAGTTTCCATCCCAAGCCTGAATCACACATGTGTAAGATAGCAAATATTTCTCCATATTTTTATTCAATTTTTTGACAATCCATTGAAATACAAATAAAACTCAATTCTAACACAAACACAGTCTTTTATATAAAAGAGAGTTGTATTGCTTTAACTCTTCTTCTTCTTCTTCTTCTTCTTCTTCTTCTTCTTCTTCTTCTTCTTCCTGACTTTCTGTTTTTGGAACCTCTACTATGGTTTTGCAAATGCAAGCATAATTCATCTCGTATGTTATATAATGTATACATTTCATATAGGTAACATGAAACCTAGAGGTAAGTAAAATATTAATCCATATTACATTGATTGCATTGGTTGCACAACCATATAGCATAAAGAAAAATATCACATTCCCTCCTTCATATTTACTTCTCCAAACAAATAAACAGGACAAAACAACATCATACATTAAAAAGAACTTCCAAGTAACTTTGGTCTGGTTTATTATCTTTAACTATCTAAGTCTGTTTTTTATTCCTGTACTATATCATCTGTGCTCCTTTTAATCTCTTATTATTTTTCCCTTCTCTACATTTCATTCTATTTTGGTATTCGCCTTATTTCCCTTGAGGGCACTTTCCAATATCATATATCACATAAATCATATAAGTACAAAAGGAAACCTGTATCCAAATAACAAATTTAAACAACCATATTTCATCATACCTTATAATTTATTTCCCCCCATAAACCTTTCTTTCAAAGTTTATTTCCCTTACTCCCTTTAAAATAGCCTGGACTACTTCTAATATCGAAGACCATTCCTCATTAAATTTATCAGTTGGCTATCAAACATGTCAATTTGTCCATCTCAATATATCTTAGTATTTTCCATAGCCAATCCTCTATTGTTGGGGCTTCTTCTAATCTCCATTTTCTGGCATATACGATTCTTGTCACTGTTAACATGTAATATAACACTTTACCATGTTTCCCTTCTGAGGTCCTCTCTGTCATACCCAACAGATATACTTAGGGGTCTTTTTTCATTTGGATTTTCAATATTTTATTATTATTATTTTTGTAAATCTGTGTCCTATAAATCAGTGCCTCCCTGCAAGACCACCACATATGAAGGAAGGTTCCTTTCTCCTCTTTCTATTTCCAACACCTGTTGCCTTTACTTTTATTTATTTTTGCTAATTTTACTGATTTTTTAACCATCTGAACTGAATTTTATGGAAATTTCCCCCTCATATCATAGGCCTGGTACAGATGGCCAAAAAAGGCCACCTGTATGGCACAATTAGTTTAAAATGGTGGCATCCATATGGATGCGTCATGATGTTGTCATGGCGTGTGCAGCATTTAAACAACGCTGTGTGTGCCTGACATAATGGTGCAGTGGGAGGGCGCCACAGCGCCCCTTTCCGCGGCGCCATAAGGAACTTGGAAACCGAACTCCCTTTTTGCGTCTGGTCCCTGGTGTGGCCTTTAGATGGCCATGCCAAGGACCCCAAGGGGACAGGGGCCGCAGTGGCAGACCCTTTCTCCCTTTGATAAAGCGGGTTGCGGGGTGCAGTGGGTGCCCAGGTTGCCCCTGCACCTTGCTTTGAGACCACAGAGAAGCGGCAGTTTACCACTTCTCCGTGGCCTGGAGAAGTGGTGAAATGGGGCCTCTGGGGCTGCTGGTGAGGCAGCCCTGGCCCCATCTTGCCACTTCTCTGGGCAGTTACAGGCCACCCCTTTTGGGCGGTCTGTACCGCCCCATAGTTAGAAGCATATTTCAATTTTTTGACCCACATGCTAATTGAATTGGACTGTTCAGATCTTGGGCTCATCTTATCATGACTCCTTTTATTTGCTCTTCTTCCATCTCCCATGTTAGTAATATCTTATATATTTTTGCAATCAAATAGAATCATAGAATCATAGAGTTGGAAGAGACCACAAGAGCCATCCAGTCCAACTTCCATAATATGTTTTCTAGTTTTTAAAGACACCCCCCCCCCTCAAATCAGGTTGTTGGAGCATAGTGAGGGGGAGACACTGACACTGACACTACATGAGTGCCAAACTTGCAACTGCCAGGGCAGTGATTTTTGCACTTCAGGGCTCCTGTGACTGCCCTGCAATTGGAAGCTATTGAAGGGTTTCCCCTGACAATGAAAAGGACTCCCTAACCACACAGTAGTAAGAGGTCAGAGACAACATTGTGTGATAAGTATCAACAAATGTGCTATTTTATTACTGTAATCACAATTTCAAATCCTCGTGTAGTAATCTCCTCAAACTGAAATGAAAGTATATCGTATAATGAAGAGCTTCTTCCAAGCCTATAACGCACAAGTATGATTTCAAGGAATCCTATAAATATTCCAGAAAGTCTTATGGTATCGTTGCGATAGGACAGAAGCCTTATGAATTTCAGAGCTGGTGTCACATGCATCCCCAATTCTCTCTATTTGTTTGGAACTCATTCAAATGAATAAATCAAAGTGTCAGAAATGGGGGAAAATAATCTACAAGGGAGAAGAAATAGGGAAGACAAAGCAAGGAAAGTTTATATAAACAGGTTTCTGAAATATGTAAAGAACACCTTCAATTGGTTTGGATTCCCCATTTACATCATGGACCTTTTGGAAAGAAGCCATAGACTTCTGGACAGAAGAGCTGTGGGTAGTCACTTCAGAGAATCCAGCTACTTTTATAAACAGAATGTCAGGTTATTTATCTATTTCTGCCTTGGTTCCACATTCTACTGGGAAATAGTGCTTGGCATTCCTCCCAGGATTTTCCGTACAAGTGTTGCATCAATGGTACAGAAGATTCCACTTGGTCTGTATATAAAGTCCTGTTGGAGTCTATAGAGGACTCAGAGACTGACAGACCAGAGGAGACATCTGGACTCACTGAGTGACAAAACTGCACCCTATCAAAGAAGACAAAGATTTGTTTGGGCTCAGGTAGGAAACATTCAATATCTAAGAAATATTGTTGTTCTTGACTTTTTATATACTGTATATGTTTACTATGGGGCTAGACAGACAGGCAAAAAGAGTTGCTTTCAGGCTGGTTTGAAGGTGTGGTGTTTAGATGACATATGCCTTGAAGCCAGCAGAAAAGTGCCCTCATGCAGAGAAAAGCTGTTTTAAAAAGAAGTAGCTGTTTTCCGCTTCTTCCTTTCTTGAAGCCATGTCACATAGTCATGACATGAGCACTTCATCTGCCTTGGGAGCCTGCGGTGCGGTTGGTGGGGTTTTAATGTGGCTTCAGAAAAGGCAGCTTCAAGTCAGTTTTTCCTGCCCATCTGTTTTGCCCCTATAATTCCTATTTCATGAATTATTATTAACCTATGGTTCCCTATAATGTACTACTTCTGTTATGATGGTTTAAATGCTAGTGTTTAATGATTTTAATTGTATTTACAGTGTTACTATATGATAAGAATGACGTTTATTTTATGTAGGATGGTAATGGGATGTATTTTATTATGTTGTTTGTCTGTACTATGTCTTGATCCTTGAAAGAGGCAGGATAAACAACAACAACAACAATAATAACAACACCAACAACAATAATAATACACATTTGCATGCAAGCAAAGGCTGGGCAATCACTCTGAAGCTCAGAAGAGAGGTGTCAGCCACTGGGACATGTGAACCCTAAAAAGCTAGGTGGTTGAATTGGGAGGTAGTATCATATGCAGCCCTAGGTTTCCTGGGTAATAAATAAGATTTTTAGCAGAGGTAAACAATGAGCAAAAGAGTCCCAGATGACAACAGGGAAAAGACAGATAATTTACTAGGGAAAAGGAAGGAATATAGAAGCAGTAAATGGGATAGTAGGTTTTGATACATGTAGTCATCATTGGTACATTGCCTGTATTATGGAACCTTCTGGGAAGAAGCCATACACTTCTGAATAGAGCAGCAGTGAGCTTGAAATTTCAGTGAATGCAGAGCTTTCTCACAAACAAATTTTTGGGTTGATCTCCACATTCTGCCTTGGTACCATTTGTCTTCCTTGATTAGTCCTGTGATTTCTTATCTCAATGTTGCATCAGTGTTGCTTCAGATCCCATTTTGTTCTGTACAGTATATAAGGAATGTGGGTGGGTGGGGGGGTTAGTTGAAGACTCAAAGTAGAGACAATCTCTGGGCTCAGTGAATGACAACTCTGCATTACATCAAGGAAGACAATGATGATGATGATGATGATGATGATACAATTTATTTATATTCTGCTTTTTCACAAGGAATCAAAGCATATTACAGCAGTATAAAGATAAAACATGGTACAGTTAAAAGTACAATAAAGAAACAACAACCCCATATCCCAACCCTCCCCTGATTATAAAAGCATAATCAAATTCATAAAAAGAAATTAAACAATAAACTGAGTTAAAATGATCCAAGTGAGTTCCCTAAAATTGTGGCTAGAATTGGGCAGGAAGATGTCTTCTTCTGGGGGGAAGAGGACAGGGGATTAAGGGAAGCTAATCTAGAAGGGCTAGTCTGGAAAGGCCTGCCAGAAAAGATCCACCTTAATGGCTTTTTAAAAGGCTTCCAATGTGGTAATATGATGGATCTCATCCAGCAGGCCATTCTAGAGCCTAGGAGCAGCAGAAGAAAATGTCCTCTGGGTCACCACACACAGTCTGGTCTTCTTAGGTTGCAGCAGGTTCTTCCCAGAGAACCAAAGAATGCGGAGTAGAAGAAGGTGCTTCCGCAAGTAGTCAGGACCCAGGCCATGTAGGACTTTAAAGGTCATAACCAACACCTTGTACCTTGCTCAAAAACTAATAGGCAGCCAGTGGAGAGATTTTAAAACAGGTGTAATATGAGCAGTTCTAGCTGTGCCCGAGACCAACCTGGCTGCCATATTTTGTACCAGCTGAAGTTTCTGAACTGGGCACGAGGGTAACCCCACGTATAGCGCATTACAGAAGTCAAGCCAAGAAAAGTTCTAGAACAAATGGAATAACTGTTTACATTGTAGATAATACATATTGTAGGCAAAAGGTGCTACTAGGACAGGGGCAGGCTGCTTTTGGACTGCAGATCTCACAATCCTGCACCTTTTTAGGTCCGGGTACCGGAGGCAGGACATCTGGGGGCTTCCCGGGTGGGACTTCTCTCCCTGCCATTTCCCTGGCTCCCAGCTGTCTCTGAGAGATAGCTACAAGTGTCAGGTGAATGTGGTGGTCAGAAGTGCCTGTTATCAGCTTCGGCTGATCTGCCAGCTGCACCCTTTCCTGGAGATGAAGGACCTGGAGGCTGTGGTACATGCGCTGGTCACCTCACGTCTGGATTACTGTAACACACTCTACATGGGGCTACCTTTGTGCCTGACCCGGAAACTTCAACTGGTTCAAAACATGGCAGCCAGGCTAGTCACTGGAACATCGAGGAGAGAACATATAACACCAGTACTTAAATCTCTCCACTGGCTGCCGATCAGTTTCCAGGCACAGTACAAGGTGCTGACTTTGACATTTAAAGCCCTACATGGCTTGGGTCCAACTTATCTTAGAGACCACCTCCTCCCATATGAGCCCCCACGTACACTTCAGTCCTCTGGGAGGAATCTGCTTCACCATATAAAAACTAAGTTGTCCCAGACCTCCCAGAGGGAGGGCCTTTTCTGCTATTGCTCCCAGGCAATGGAACGACCTGCCGGATGAGATGTGTCTTATTACTACCTTGGAAGGCTTTAAAAAGCGACCAAGACGCATCTCTTCCAGCAGGCCTTCCCGGATAGTAACTAATTTCCCACCGTCTGATGACCCCACCCCCCGTCCCCTATCCAGCCACCTACACGGGACTTTGAATTGATCATGTATTTTAGATCTTGATTGTTTAATTATGATTAGTTTAATACTGTTTTAAGAGGAGGGAGGTAGGTATGTTTGGAGCATTTTAACTGTATATGTTTTTAACATGTTGTATCCCGCCCCGATTGCTCGCTCAGAGGGGCGGGTAAGAAATAAATATTATTATTATTATTATTATTATTATTATTTCTGGGAAGGTTCGGAAGGAGTGTGTGATGGATGTGCACTATTGCTCCTGCTCCTCCTGCCTTCTCCCCAGCCTTCAACTGTCTCTGAGAGACAGTTCTAGATCAAAAAGGGTATATGGGAGGAGGAGGAGGGGCGTGCACCCCTTCCTCCTCCTCCTCCCAGACCATTTCTGACACACAGCTGTCTCTCAGAGATGCAGCTGAACGCTGGGAGAAGGCCGGGAGGAGGAGCCAGAGGCGTGCACCTCAGGCTTTTTCTCCCCAGTGCCATTTTCTGGTTTCCAGCTATTTCAAGGAGACAGCAGGAGGCCGGAAAAAGGCAGGGAGAAGGAGGAAGAGGCATGCATGTGCTTATTCCTCCTTCTCTCTGACCCATGCCTGGCAAAATGGCATTGTATGCCACCCGTGGCACGCATGCCATAGGTTCACCATCATGGTGATAGATATTTCTTTGGTTAAATACCCTACTGTCTTAAGTGGGCCATAGGTCCTACTACAGTTGAGGGGCAACTTGAGACTAGGTTTTACTGAATTCCAGCTCCCAGTCATCTCAAACAATCTGATCAATGGTCTAGAAGATGGAGCAAATAACAAGAGTGGGACAAGATTCCAGCACCTGTGCTGTCCTACTGTACATGTTCAGGACTGTAGCATGAATAAATTAATGAATATATTATTTTTATTTAGAATTATTTTCAAGAGGAGACTGACATCACAGATGTTGTTTCACAGTGTTGCCTTGGAAATGGTTACTTTCACCCACATTGATAAGCTGCAAGAAGAAAAACCTATAGGAGTTTTATTTCTGTGGCTTATTCTCCCTGTGTCCTGTTAGCGAGCCAGACCACAAATAGTCATGAATGTAAATGTTCTGCATTGTGCAGGAAAACATAAAGACTATTTAATAGTAGATGAAAGAAATTCCAAAATCATTACAGGGAAGCAGAAAAGAGATGGTTGAGACAAAGAAATTGGCTAGTTGTAAAGGAAGGGAATGACATCTCCACTACAACCCCCAGGACTAGAAGAGGGGAAATCATGGGAATGCAATGCTGACTCCTCTGTGACTTTTCTCCTCTTTTGTCTCTTGATTTGAGAGTGAGGAAGACCAAGAGAAGCAGCAAAGGATGGCTACGAAGAGACCCATTCAGTTGTGGCTGCTTTGGACCTTTGTCTGGATGGCTGTGGAGAGTGTGGCAGCCCAGTCTTTTCAAGACTTCAAACAGAAGAACGTAGACTACCCAGTGACCCCAGCTCCAAATGATAATGTATACTGTAAAAATATTATGCATCGTAGACATCATGTCTTCCTCCACACCAATGTTTATCTACATGCCTCAGATTCTGAGCTTATATCCATCTGCGTATTACCAAATGGTCAAAACCACAGCATCTTTCCTGTTTCATATACTCACTGTTGGGAACTTGATGGTACAATTACTGGCTTTAGTGGCAAAATTTGTATTTATGTTTACTGTAAGGATGGACTCCCAGTTGAATTTTTAAGTTTTAGACCTTTACGCTCATGCTAACATTGATCTACATGATTTACACACTGAGCTGAAAGCCATTTGCAGAACCTCTTCTGGGCAACCAGTTTCTGGACAATGGCAACGTACCTCTCCTTTGTCACCCCCCCCCTTTTTTTTTGTTCAAAAATTGGTGGTGTTTTGGTTAGTTGGTTGGTTGGTTTCAGCAGCATTAAAGGCATTTCTGTGTACTGTCAAGCTGGTGCTCCCAGTTGCATTTAAATCGATTATCCCTTAAGGTAAAGAAATTGACACACCAAAATGGATCAAAGTCTGTTCTTACATTCTTAAATCTAAACTGCACTTCAGAAATAATGCAGTTTGACACTGCTTAATTATCATGGTTCAATGCTATGGAATCCTTGGATTTGCAGTTTGTTGTGGCACCAGAGCTTTCTTACAGTTTCTGGTCAGTGCCTCTCCCTTTGCATATACTATGTTTGAAAAACTGATGTTTTTGGAGGCCTTGTTTGTTTTTGAGCAGCGTTAAATACATTACTGTGAAGATGAGGGTCCAAAATATTGAGAAAGTCTTTAATAGGCATGAAACGCTGTGTATTTCTATGGAGATGATCACACGTCATTTTTTGCCCAATCTGGGCATGGGCTGGGAACGGGCTTGGTGATTCTAAGTGAGAACAGGTATTATTGCACAGGAGAACTCCTCCGTTGCCACCAGTAGTCTTCAAGCTGTCCCCCAGATACATTTTGCCCACCAATTCTGAAGGTCAGAAGCTTTTTGGTGGGAAAAATGAAGGTGGGGGATGTCTTGTAGTCTTCCAGCGGCAACGGCAGTTTTTTCCCGGACAACAGCACTCATTCTCATCCATTCAAGCCTGTTCCCAGCCTATGCCTGGATTGGGCAAAAAATGACATGCAATAATCTCCTATAACATCTGAAACTCAGTGGATAAATTATTTTGGACCCTCCATCTTCTCCTACATGTGGAGTTTCTTCATGTATATGCAATAAAGGTCCTTTAATTTTGATCCCCCCCTCCTGCTTTCTTGTAACACCACATCTAAAAAGGTGCTTATTAATACATCTGCCTTCTTTGGCCTGTCCCTGTTACCTGGATGAAGATAGCTGAAATGTTCTGTCTTGATTTTGAACACTCACCTGACTGTCAGTCCTCATAGTCCTCATGTGGCTCCAATGGCGGAAGAAAAGGGACAAGAATAATAATGAAACATCAACATCACCAAACATGAAAGTTCATAGAACATAGGAAAATGATGGTTATTATCAGGATAGATTTTGAATTTGAATCAAGAAAGCATTATCTCTTGTCATTCCCCTTCCTGCTGCCCCCCCCCCAATATTAATATCCTTTGATTTGAATACTTTTCTTAACTTTGATTTTGTGCATGGGGTGGTGGTGTTCTTCTGTGTTCAATTTAAAGTGTCTTCTGACTTCAATAAATCATTTCTCTCTTTAAGCATCAGGCTTTCCTTTTGGTTTTGGTTTTCATTCTGGTGCAAATGATGACCCTTTGCAAGAGAGAGCTGAAGGACTAATGGAGAAAGAGGGTCTTTTGGGGGGAGATTTCTAGGATTCTCTTGTCACAAAACCACTCCTTTCTGTAATATTTATTGTTGTTAAAAGGATTAATCTAATTCATGGAGGTTAGAGGTAGTGCTTTGTTTTTTTCTGGGTGTCTGAATCTCCCTTTCTATACTCCTAGAATAATCCCCCCACAAATAGATGGAATAAGTTACAAAACATTTCCAAACAACAAATGGAATTGAAGATAGAGACAATAATTTATTAGAGAGCAGAAACTGAGAACAGGAAACAATCTACAACATACTGTGCAATATAGAGACTTATGAGGAGTATAAAAATGACATCACTTCAGGTTAGATACGTCAGCTGTATCACAGATCATGTGAGCAGAAATCATGTTCTGCTGGACAGAAAAGCAGTCAGAAGGCATGTCAGAGAATTCAAGCTTATTTCAGAAGCCTTGATTCAATCATTCATTCATTCTATCTCAGAAGCAGAATTTCAGGTTAATCTAAATCTTCCTCAGTCTGTCTCCTAGTGGGAAATTCTCCTGCCAGGGATTTCTCCAAGAATTTCCCATATCAGTGTTGCATGTCATCTCACCTTGCTGTATATATAAGGCACAGACTGTGAAATTAAACACTCCTGTTGAAATGCCCAAGAAGGAAATTGGGGTTGGATGAGGTTGGAAGCTTTAGGTCAACACCTATCAGAGTTCATTTTCTTCCTAAAAGCTCTGTATCACTGACCAAATTATCAGTAGAAAAAATGAACCAAAAGCTGTGCTGCTTGGAGAGAAGTCAGTGACAGTTGCCTCGATCTGACATTACACTTCATTCCGTGTGACTCACTAAAAGAAATCTGTTTGGCTAACCTAAATCACCAAAAGGAAAGGATTAAGTTCTGCTATGTGTTTTCCTTATTAGCTTGTCCCTGGTGTTCAACTCAGGCCTTACTACAATAATGTAGAATTTGGGAAGGAAAATGAAACACAACAATCCTGCAGCAGAAGCCAAGATAGAAAAGATCTCCACGGCCACCATGTATTTCCCCTTGGTGCTCAGGTAGGTGGGAACAAAGGAGATCCAAACACTGCAAAAGACCAACATGCTGAAAGTAATCAGCTTTGCTTCATTAAAAGCATCAGGTAATTTTCTGGCCAAGAAAGCTACAGTGAAACTGATGAGGGCCAGAAAACCCATGTTGCTTAGAGCAACGTAGAACATGATGTCTGAGCCCTCATTGCATTGGATTATGATCTTATCCGCCTGGGACTGCATGTCCAACTCTGGGAATGGGGGAGCATTTGCCAGCCACACAACACAAAGGGCTGTCTGAATGAGAGAGGACAGGATGATGACTGACATTGCTAACTTCATCCCCATCCATTTCCTCATCTGATTCCCAGGTTTGGTGGCCATGAAGGCCAAAACCACTGTGATGGTTTTGCCCAAGACGGAAGAAATGGCAACGGAGAAAACAATGGCCAAAAATGTCTGCCGAAGAATGCAAGACACTTTCCCAGGTTGGCCGATGAATAGAAAGGAGCAGAGAAAGCAAAGCAATAGAGAGGACAGCAGGGTGTATGTGATGTTCCTATTGTTGGCTTTGATTATAGGGGTATTCTGGTGCTGAATAAAGCTCCACATCAGCATAAGGGTGATTAAAGAAAACCAAAGAACAAAACAAGACAAAATAATACCCAAAGGCTCTGCGTATGACAGATAGGTGATGGTTTTGGGGATACACTGATCCTGATTTTTGTTTGGATACTGCTCAATGGGGCACTTCTTGCAATGGTCCGCATCTGAAAATAATGATTAAGGGCATTATATAAATGCACACTATTATATTTTTACACACACAAACACATACACCCATGCTTTCCCCATTGCAAACAAGTGTTCAATGATCCTATGCTACAATGAGAAAACGGTTATAAATATATAAATATATGAAGTTTATACTAGGGAAATATATGTATATATTTTTGCTTATTTAATTTCTGAAAACACATAAAGTATTTCAAAAATTTTCTACTTTCCGAGTGACATTGTATGGTTTCAGAACTTTATTTTCAATTACATTTCTCATTGTGCAGCTATTTTTCACAAAAACAACAACAACAACAAAACCAAACAGCATAATTTCCCCCTTGAAATAAACATTTTGCTTTGGAAGTCTCCAAGTATGGTTAAAAAAAGAATGGCTATTGATGTATTATGTGGGGTAAGGTATCGCCATTATTCTTAGTAGAGATGAGAAATAAAGCAGTCTTCACTGCTTCAATGCGATTTTAGTCTGCATCAATAGAAGTATAGTGTCTAGATCAAGGGAAGTAATAGTGCCCCTCTATTTTGCTTTGGCCAGGCACCATCTGGATTACTGAAACTAAAATGGTGAAGGGTCTGGAAACCATGCCCTATAAGCCAGACCCATTCATACTTTAGAAGCATTATGCAGTCTGTCTAGCTGTAGCCGATATATTCCATATTGATAAAAGGACCCGTGAGTCACTATTCCCCCGCACAAGACCCCAGGACTATTGTGGGTAATCCAGCCCAGGACAAGAGTGCTCCCCCAGCTTCCAAACTACTTTCTTTTGATTTGCATTATAGGTCATGAATATGAGTGTCTGCAAAGCAGATAGTTCAGGGAATATATCTATAAAAACATATCAATTAACAAATCCAAACTTCTGTTCAATTTCCACTTACCCATCGTCTCTGAAATCATTCCTTCAGAGCACTGAAAACAGTCATAACAACAGATTTGTTCCCCCTGTTGAACAATCTTGTTGTGCCCAGGGTGGCAACTCTTAACACAAGTAGATTGGGGAGTTTTCTATCAATTTGAAAAAGCAAAAGGATGAAAGTTGGAGACCAAAGTTTTTCTTCTCTTTCTGTTTCTAATGCTATTTTGTGTTATTTTGTATAACCGGAAACAAAATGGCTTTGACAGGTTGGAGAGCTGGGACAAAACTAGCAAAAGTAATTTCAACAGAATAATTATAAAGTACTATATCTAAGCAAGAAAAACAAAATGCACAAATATAGGACTGTGAACTTGAAAGCAGTACATGAGGAAAAGACATAAGGGATCTTAATAGATTATAAACCAAACACGATTCTGCATAGTGTGTTATGCAGTGCTATTCCCTAGCTCAGTGCTAGGGAATTCTGGGATTTGTAGTTTATTGTGACACCAGAGCTCTCTGACAAAGAAGGCTAAATGTCTCACAAAATTACAATTCCCAGAATTCCCTAGCATTGAGCCAGGGCAGTTAAAGCCATCTCAGACTGGATTATTTCAGCAGTGTGTTTTGGATTATGGTTATATATTTGAAGTGATGTCATGCAGAAGATGGAGCATGCTTGTTTTTGCAGCTTGAGAAACTTGAACCAATTTTGGCAGAATAAGTTTGAAGTTGCAAACAGCCTTCGAAAACTGTGTGTTTTTCAGACTATGCAGAAAACAGCATAGCCCAGTTTCCTTTCTGGAAGGGAAGAGATTGGTACAGCATTTGAAACCGAGTGGGTGTGAGAGGAGATCTCTCTGCAGTTGATTCCCTGCTCTGTACAGATTACTGTAGTAAGGGACAAGACAGTTTTCCCACCTGCCATGGCTGGACATTCAGAGGGTTCCATTCACCTCCATCTTGCAGTGTTTTCCTCCTGGATCTTGATGAAAACATGGAATGGAGAGAATGTGCTACAGCATAAACAGCATTATAGATACTGTAACTCTGGCCAGACATTCTCATTTCAAACACAGACTCAGAGAGGCCACTCAACTTCTCTTCCCCAGTACACTCTGTTGCATTTGCTTTATGTATGTTATATGTGGGCAATGAGCATTGAAAGACACTGGACCAGTAGTAAGGGATTAACAAATGTACAGATGGATTTCAGAGCTGGTGTCACATGCATCCCCAATTCTCTCTATTTGTTTGGAGCTCATTCAAATGAATAAATCAAAGTGTCAGAAATGGGGGGAAATAATTTACAAGGGATAAGAAATAGGGAAGACAAAGCAAGGAAAGTTTATATAAACAGGTTTCTGAAATATGTAAAGAACACCTTCAATTTGTTTGGATTCCCCATCTACATCATGGACCTTTTGGAAAGAAGCCGTAGACTTCTGGACAGAAGAGCTGTGGGTAGTCACTTCAGAGAATCCAGCTACTTTATAAACAGAATGTAAGGTTGCTTATCTATTTCTGCCTTGGTTCCACCTTCTACTGGGAAATAGTGCTTGGCATTCCTCCCAGGATTTTCTGTACAAGTGTTGCATCAATGGTACAGAAGATTCCACTTGGTCTGTATATAAAGTCCTGTTGGAGTCTATAGAGGACTCAGAGACTGACAGACCAGAGGAGACATCTGGACTCACTGAGTGACAAAACTGCACCCTATCAAAGAAGACAAAGGTTTCTTTGGGCTCAGGTAGGAAACATTCAATATCTAAGAAATATTGTTGTTCTTGACTTTTTATATACTGTATATGTTTACTATGGGGCTAGACAGACAGGCAAAAAGAGGTGCTTTCAGGCTGGTTTGAAGGTGTGGTGTTTAGATGACATATGCCTTGAAGCCAGCAGAAAAGTGCCCTCATGCAGAGAAAAGCCGTTTCAAAAAGAAGTAGCTGTTTTCCGCTTCTTCCTTTCTTGAAGCCATGTCACATAGTCATGACATGAGCACTTCAGCTGCCTTGGGAACCTGCGGTGCGGTTGGTGGGGTTTTAAAGTGGCTTCAGAAAAGGCAGCTTCAAGCCACTTTTTCCTGCCCATCTGTTTTGCACCTATAATTCCTATTTCATGAATTATTATTAACCCATGGTTCCCTATGATGTACTACTTCTGTTATGGTGGTTTAAATGCTAGTTTTTAATGATTTTAATTGTATTTACAGTGTTACTATATGATAAGAATGACGTTTATTTTATGTAGGATGGTAATGGGATGTATTTTATTATGTTGTTTGTCTGTACTATGTCTTGACCCTTGAAAGAGGCAGGATAAAAATTAATAATAATAATAATAATAATAATAATACACATTTGCATGCAAGAGGTGTTGTTTTCTTTTGTGCTTTGTCTGAGTAGGTAGAGAGTATTTTTCCTCATGCCAGGACAATTCTATGCATTCTCTCAAACCTGCCATAAAGGACTAGGATTTTCAGATTCCCAGGCTTCATTTCTACTTTTCAGCATGAATTCGAGCACTGTTCCCCATAATTATGGATTCAGACTACTGCATTTTCTTCTTTAGGTTGCTCCAGAAAATGAACAAGCCTTCCCTAAAGGTTACTGGAAAGAAAAGATTCATAACCACAGGTCTTTTCTCAGGGGCAGCAAAAATGTCAGGAAACCAGGGAGGTTGGTTGGTTTCTCCTTAGATGGAACAAGAGGATATATGTGTACATGAGGTATATAAAAATGTGTGTTTCTGGGTTGAGATGGCTGACATGCTGCCGACTCTCTCTTCGGAAATTTTGTGAGAGGGAGGAGGGTCTTGAGAAAAGGACCAGAGAAGGTCCCAAAGAGCCTATAGCAACCTCCCTGATGCAGCCTGGTGCAGCATGTTCCAGTGTCCAATAAAAGGTTTAAAAAACTACACTCAGCCCTCCATATACATGGATTTTTTAATGCACAGATTCAAGCATCCAAGGTTTGAAAATATTTTTCAACTGTGTAAATTCCAAAAAGCAAACTTTGATTTTGCCATCTTGTACAAGGGAACCATCTTACTGTGCCATTGTATTTAATGGAACCAGAGCATCCAAAAATTTTGGTATTCACGCCACTCCTTCAGTTTTCAAGGCTGGGCAATCACTCTGAAGCTCAGAAGAGAGGTGTGAGCCACTGGGACATGTGAACCCTAAAAAGCTAGGTGGTTGAATTGGGAGGTAGTATCATATGCAGCCCTAGGTTTCCTGGGTAATAAATAAGATTTTTAGCAGAGGTAAACGATGAGCAAAAGAGTCCCAGATGACAACAGGGAAAAGACAGATAATTTACTAGGGAAAAGGAAGGAATATAGAAGCAGTAAATGGGATAGTAACTTTTGATATGTGTAATCATCGTTGGCATATTGCCTGTATTATGGAACCTTCTGGGAAGAAGCCAAACACTTCTGAATAGAGCAGCAGTGAGCTTGAAATTTCAGTGAATGCAGAGCTTTCTCACAAATAAATTTTTAGGTTGATCTCCACATTCTGCCTTGGTACCATTTGTCTTCCTTGATTAGTCCTGTGATTTCTTATCTCAGTGTTGCATCAGTATTGCTTCAGATCCCATTTTGTTCTGTACAGTATATAAGGAATGTGGGTGGGTGGGGGGTTAGCTGAAGACTCAAAGAAGAGACAATCTCTGGGCTCAGTGAATGACAACTCTGCATTACATCAAGGAAGACAATGATGATGATGATGATGATACAATTTATTTATATTCTGCTTTTTCACAAGGAATCAAAGTGGATTACAGCAGTATAAAGATAAAACATGGTACAGTTAAAATTACAATAAAGAAAAAACAACCCCATATCCCAACCCTCCCCCTAATCGTAAAAACATAATCAAATTAATAAAAAGAAAATAAACAAAAAACTGAGTTAAAATGATCCAAGTGAGTTCCCTAAAATTGTGGCTAGAATTGGGCAGGAAGATGTCTTCTTCTGGGGGGTTGGGGAGAAGACAGGGGATTAAGGGAGGCTAATCTAGAAGGGCTAGTCTGGAAAGGCCTGCCAGAAAAGATCCACCTTAATGGCCTTTTAAAAGGCTTCCAAGGTGGTAATATGATGGATCTCTTCTGGCCGGCCATTCTAGAGCCTAGGAGTGGCAGAAGAAAAGGTCCTCTGGGTCACCGCAGACAGTCTGGTCTTCTTAGGTTGCAGCAAGTTCTTCCCAGAAGACTGAAGAGGATTGTGTGGAAGAAGGCGCTTCCACAAGTAGTCAGGACCCAAGCCATGTAGGGCTTTAAAGGTCATAACCAACACCTTGTACCTTGCCCGGAAACTAATAGGCAGCCAGTGTAGAGATTTTAAAACAGGTGTAATATTGGCAGTTCTAGCTGTGCCCGAGACTAACCTGGCTGCCATATTTTGTACCAGTTGACCTTTCCGAACTTGACACAAAGGTAGCCTCATGTAGAGTGCGCTGCAGAACTCAAACAACAAAAAGTTCTAGAACAAATGGAATAACTGTTTAAATTGTACATAATACATACTGTAGGCAAAAGGTGCTTCTAGGACAGGGGCAGGCTGCTTTTGGACTGCAGATCTCTCAATCCTGCACCTTTTAAGTTCCGGGTACCGGAGGCAGGACATCTGGGGGCTTCCCGGGTGGGACTTCTCTCCCTGCCATTTCCCTGGCTCCCAGCTGTCTCTGAGAGATAGCTACAAGTGTCAGGTGAATGTGGTGGTCAGAAGTGCCTGTTATCAGCTTTGGCTGATCTGCCAGCTGCACCCTTTCCTGGAGATGAAGGACCTGGAGGCTGTGGTACATGCGCTGGTCACCTCACGTCTGGATTACTGTAACACACTCTACATGGGGCTACCTTTGTGCCTGACCCGGAAACTTCAACTGGTTCAAAACATGGCAGCCAGGCTAGTCACTGGAACATCGAGGAGAGAACATATAACACCAGTACTTAAATCTCTCCGCTGGCTGCCGATCAGTTTCCAGGCACAGTACAAGGTGCTGACTTTGACATTTAAAGCCCTACATGGCTTGGGTCCAACTTATCTTAGAGACTACCTCCTCCCATATGAGCCCCCACGTACACTTCAGTCCTCTGGGAGGAATCTGCTTCAGCCTATAAAAACTAAGTTGTCCCAGACCTCCCAGAGGGCCTTTTCTGCTATTGCTCCCAGGCAATGGAACGACCTGCCGGATGAGATGCGTCTTATTACTACCTTGGAAGGCTTTAACAAGCGACCAAGACGCATCTCTTCCAGCAGGCCTTCCTGGATAGTAACTAATTTCCCACCGTCTGATGACCCCACCCCCCGTCCCCTATCCAGCCACCTACACGGGACTTTGAATTGATCATGTATTTTAGATCTTGATTGTTTAATTATGATTAGTTTAATACTGTTTTAAGAGGAGGGAGGTAGGTATGTTTGGAGCATTTTAACTGTATATGTTTTTAACATGTTGTATCCCGCCCCGATTGCTTGCTCGGAGGGGCGGGTAAGAAATAAATATTATTATTATTATTATTATTATTATTATTTCTGGGAAGGTTCGGAAGGAGTGTGTGATGGATGTGCACTATTGCTCCTGCTCCTCCTGCCTTCTCCCCAGCCTTCAACTGTCTCTGAGAGACAGTTCTAGATCAAAAAGGGTATATGCCATAGGTTCACCATCATGGTGATAGATATTTCTTTGGTTAAATACCCTACTGTCTTAAGTGGGCCATAGGTCCTACTACAGTTGAGGGGCAACTTGACACTAGGTTTTACTGAATTCCAGCTCCCAGTCATCTCAAACAATCTGATCAATGGTCTGGAAGATGGAGCAAATAACAAGAGTGGGACAAGATTCCAGCACCTGTGCTGTCCTACTGTACATGTTCAGGACTGTAGCATGAATAAATTAATGAATATATTATTTTTATTTAGAATTATTTTCAAGAGGAGACTGACATCACAGATGTTGTTTCACAGTGTTGCCTTGGAAATGGTTACTTTCACCCACATTGATAAGCTGCAAGTAGAAAAACCTATAGGAGTTTTATTTCTGTGGCTTATTCTCCCTGTGTCCTGTTAGCGAGCCAGACCACAAATAGTCATGAATGTAAATGTTCTGCATTGTGCAGGAAAACATAAAGACTATTTAATAGTAGATGAAAGAAATTCCAAAATCATTACAGGGAAGCAGAAAAGAGATGGTTGAGACAAAAAAAATTGGCTAGTTGTAAAGGAAGGGAATGACATCTCCACTACAACCCCCAGGACTAGAAGAGGGGAAATCATGGGAATGCAATGCTGACTCCTCTGTGACTTTTCTCCTCTTTTGTCTCTTGATTTGAGAGTGAGGAAGACCAAGAGAAGCAGCAAAAGATGACTACGAAGAGACCCATTCAGTTGTGGCTGCTTTGGACCTTTGTCTGGATGGCTGTGGAGAGTGTGGCAGCCCAGTCTTTTCAAGACTTCAAACAGAAGAATGTAGACTACCCAAAGACTCCAGCTCCAAATAGTGACGTCTACTGTAGCAATATTATGCATCGTAGACATCATGTCTTCCTCCGCCACAATAATTATCTACATGCCTCAGATTCTGAGCTTATATCCATCTGCTTATTACGAAATGGTCAAAACCACAGCGTCTTTCCTGTTTCATATACTCACTGTTCGCAATTTGATGGTACATTTACTGGCTATAGTGGCAAAAATTGTATTTATGTTTACTGTAAGGATGGACTCCCAGTTGAATTTTTAAGTTTTAGACCTTTACGCTTATGCTAACATTGATCTACATGATTTACACACTGAGCTGAAAGCCATTTGCAGAACCTCTTGTGGGCAACCAGTTTCTGGACAATGGCAACGTACCTCTCCTTTGTCACCCTTTTTTTTTTTTTGTTCAAAAATTGGTGGTGTTTTGGTTGCTTGGTTGGTTTCAGCAGCATTAAAGGCATTTCTGTGTACTGTCAAGCTGGTGCTCCCAGTTGCATTTAGATCCATTATCCCTTAAGGTAAAGAAATTGACACACCAAAATGGATCAAAGTCTGTTCTTACATTCTTAAATCTAAACTGCACTTCAGAAATAAAGCAGTTTGACACTGCTTAAATATCATGGTTCAATGCCATGGAATCCTTGGATTTGCAGTTTGTTGTGGCACCAGAGCTTTCTTACAGTTTCTGGTCAGTGCCTCTCCCTTTGCATATACTATGTTTGAAAAACTGATGTTTTTGGAGGCCTTGTTTGTTTTTGAGCAGCGTTAAATACATTACTGTGAAGATGAGGGTCCAAAATATTGAGAAAGTCTTTAATAGGCATGAAACGCTGTGTATTTCTATGGAGATGATCACACGTCATTTTTTGCCCAATCTGGGCATGGGCTGGGAACGGGCTTGGTGATTCTAAGTGAGAACAGATATTATCGCACAGGAAAACTCCTCCGTTGCCACCAGTAGTCTTCAAGCTGTCCCCCAGATACATTTTGCCCACCAATTCTGAAGGTCAGAAGCTTTTTGGTGGGAAAAATGGATGTGGGGGATGTCTTGTAGTCTTCCAGCGGCAACGGCAGTTTTTTCCCGGACAACAGCACTCATTCTCATCCATTCAAGCCTGTTCCCAGCCTATGCCTGGATTGGGCAAAAAATGACATGCAATAATCTCCTATAACACCTGAAACTCAGTGGATAAATTATTTTGGACCCTCCATCTTCTCCTACATATGGGGTTTCTTTCATGTATATGCAATAAAGGTCCTTTAATTTTGATCCCCCCCCCTCCTGCTTTCTTGTAACACCATATCTAAAAAGGTGCTTATTAATACATCTGCCTTCTGTGGCCTGTCCCTGTTACCTGGATGAAGATAGCTGAAATGTTCTGTCTTGATTTTGAACACTCACCTGACTGTCAGTCCTCATAGTCTTCATGTGGCTCCAATGGCGGAAGAAAAGGGACAAGAATAATAATGAAACATCAACATCACCAAACATGAAAGTTCATAGAACATAGGAAAATGATGGTTATTATCAGGATAGATTTTGAATTTGAATCAAGAAAGCATTATCTCTTGTCATTCCCCTTCCTGCTGCCCCCCCCCCCCCAATATTAATATCCTTTGATTTGAATACTTTTCTTAACTTTGATTTTGTGCATGGGGTGGTGGTGTTCTTCTGTGTTCAATTTAAAGTGTCTTCTGACTTCAATAAATCATTTCTCTCTTTAAGCATCAGGCTTTCCTTTTGGTTTTGGTTGTTCATTCTGGTGCAAATGATGACCCTTTGCAAGAGAGAGCTGAAGGACTAATGGAGAAAGAGGGTCTTTTGGGGGGAGATTTCTAGGATTCTCTTGTCACAAAACCACTCCTTTCTGTAATATTTATTGTTGTTAAAAGGATTAATCTAATTCATGGAGGTTAGAGGTAGTGCTTTGTTTTTTTCTGGGTGTCTGAATCTCCCTTTCTATACTCCTAGAATAATCCCCCCACAAATAGATGGAATAAGTTACAAAACATTTCCAAACAACAAATGGAATTGAAGATAGAGACAATAATTTATTAGAGAGCAGAAACTGAGAACAGGAAACAATCTACAACATACTGTGCAATATAGAGACTTATGAGGAGTATAAAAATGACATCACTTCAGGTTAGATACGTCAGCTGTATCACAGATCATGTGAGCAGAAATCATGTTCTGCTGGACAGAAAAGCAGTCAGAAGGCATGTCAGAGAATTCAAGCTTATTTCAGAAGCCTTGATTCAATCATTCATTCATTCTATCTCAGAAGCAGAATTTCAGGTTAATCTAAATCTTCCTCAGTCTGTCTCCTAGTGGGAAATTCTCCTGCCAGGGATTTCTCCAAGAATTTCCCATATCAGTGTTGCATGTCATCTCACCTTGCTGTATATATAAGGCACAGACTGTGAAATTAAACACTCCTGTTGAAATGCCCAAGAAGGAAATTGGGGTTGGATGAGGTTGGAAGCTTTAGGTCAACACCTATCAGAGTTCATTTTCTTCCTAAAAGCTCTGTATCACTGACCAAATTATCAGTAGAAAAAATGAACCAAAAGCTGTGCTGCTTGGAGAGAAGTCAGTGACAGTTGCCTCGATCTGACATTACACTTCATTCCGTGTGACTCACTAAAAGAAATCTGTTTGGCTAACCTAAATCACCAAAAGGAAAGGATTAAGTTCTGCTATGTGTTTTCCTTATTAGCTTGTCCCTGGTGTTCAACTCAGGCCTTACTACAATAATGTAGAATTTGGGAAGGAAAATGAAACACAACAATCCTGCAGCAGAAGCCAAGATAGAAAAGATCTCCATGGCCACCATGTATTTCCCCTTGGTGCTCAGGTAGGTGGGAACAAAGGAGATCCAAACACTGCAAAAGACCAACATGCTGAAAGTAATCAGCTTTGCTTCATTAAAAGCATCAGGTAATTTTCTGGCCAAGAAAGCTACAGTGAAACTGATGAGGGCCAGAAAACCCATGTAGCTTAGAGCAACGTAGAACATGATGTCTGAGCCCTCATTGCATTGGATTATGATCTTATCCGCCTGGGACTGCATGTCCAACTCTGGGAATGGGGGAGCATTTGCCAGCCACACAACACAAAGGGCTGTCTGAATGAGAGAGGACAGGATGATGACTGACATTGCTAACTTCATCCCCATCCATTTCCTCATCTGATTCCCAGGTTTGGTGGCCATGAAGGCCAAAACCACTGTGATGGTTTTGCCCAAGACGGAAGAAATGGCAACGGAGAAAACAATGGCCAAAAATGTCTGCCGAAGAATGCAAGACACTTTCCCAGGTTGGCCGATGAATAGAAAGGAGCAGAGAAAGCAAAGCAATAGAGAGGACAGCAGGGTGTATGTGATGTTCCTATTGTTGGCTTTGATTATAGGGGTATTCCGGTGCTGAATAAAGCTCCACATCAGCATAAGGGTGATTAAAGAAAACCAAAGAACAAAACAAGACAAAATAATACCCAAAGGCTCTGCGTATGACAGATAGGTGATGGTTTTGGGGATACACTGATCCTGATTTTTGTTTGGATACTGCTCAATGGGGCACTTCTTGCAATGGTCCGCATCTGAAAATAATGATTAAGGGCATTATATAAATGCACACTATTATATTTTTACACACACAAACACATACACCCATGCTTTCCCCATTGCAAACAAGTGTTCAATGATCCTATGCTACAATGAGAAAACGGTTATAAATATATAAATATATGAAGTTTATACTAGGGAAATATATGTATATATTTTTGCTTATTTAATTTCTGAAAACACATAAAGTATTTCAAAAATTTTCTACTTTCCGAGTGACATTGTATGGTTTCAGAACTTTATTTTCAATTACATTTCTCATTGTGCAGCTATTTTTCACAAAAATGACAACAACAACAAAACCAAACAGCATAATTTCCCCCTTGAAATAAACATTTTGCTTTGGAAGTCTCCAAGTATGGTTAAAAAAAGAATGGCTATTGATGTATTATGTGGGGTAAGGTATCGCCATTATTCTTAGTAGAGATGAGAAATAAAGCAGTCTTCACTGCTTCAATGCGATTTTAGTCTGCATCAATAGAAGTATAGTGTCTAGATCAAGGGAAGTAATAGTGCCCCTCTATTTTGCTTTGGCCAGGCACCATCTGGATTACTGAAACTAAAATGGTGAAGGGTCTGGAAACCATGCCCTATAAGCCAGACCCATTCATACTTTAGAAGCATTATGCAGTCTGTCTAGCTGTAGCTGATATATTCCATATTGATAAAAGGACCCGTGAGTCACTATTCCCCCGCACAAGACCCCAGGACTATTGTGGGTAATCCAGCCCAGGACAAGAGTGCTCCCCCAGCTTCCAAACTACTTTCTTTTGATTTGCAATATAGGTCATGAATATGAGTGTCTGCAAAGCAGATAGTTCAGGGAATATATCTATAAAAACATATCAATTAACAAATCCAAACTTCTGTTCAATTTCCACTTACCCATCGTCTCTGAAATCATTCCTTCAGAGCACTGTAAACAGTCATAACAACAGATTTGTTCCCCCTGTTGAACAATCTTGTTGTGCCCAGGGTGGCAACTCTTAACACAAGTAGATTGGGGAGTTTTCTATCAATTTGAAAAAGCAAAAGGATGAAAGTTGGAGACCAAAGTTTTTCTTCTCTTTCTGTTTCTAATGCTATTTTGTGTTATTTTGTATAACCGGAAACAAAATGGCTTTGACAGGTTGGAGAGCTGGGACAAAACTAGCAAAAGTAATTTCAACAGAATAATTATAAAGTACTATATCTAAGCAAGAAAAACAAAATGCACAAATATAGGACTGTGAACTTGAAAGCAGTACATGAGGGAAAAAAATAAGGGATCTTAATAGATTATAAACCAAACACGATTCTGTATAGCGTGTTATGCAGTGCTATTCCCTAGCTCAGTGCTAGGGAATTCTGGGATTTGTAGTTTATTGTGGCACCAGAGCTCTCTGACAAAGAAGGCTAAATGTCTCACAAAATTAGAATTCCCAGAATTCCCTAGCATTGAGCCAGGGCAATTAAAGCCATCTCAGACTGGCTTATTTCTGCAGTGTGTTTTGGACTATGGTTATATATTTGAAGTGATGTCATGCAGAAGATGGAGCATGCTTGTTTTTGCAGCTTGAGAAACATGAACCAATTGATTCAAATGTCAGAAAAAGATATATTATCTAAACATTAGGAAGAAATTCCTGGCAGTAAGAGCTATTCCACAGTGAACTAGACTGCTTCAGAAGGCGGTGGATTCTCTTACATTGGAGGTTCTTTAAAAACGAGGTTAGAAAGCCATGCTTCAGGCACGCTATGGCATTGTACACTTACATGGTAGGAAGTTTGATTATATGGCCCTTGTGGTACTTTATAATTTTGACCCTATGGAAGAGACAAAACCCTGATTGATTTCTTAGAATCCATCAGTCTTGACTATTATTTGCATAAATATTTCATAGCTGTGTAATCCGCTGGTCACTTTTGGTTGAAGTGTTTTGGTCCAGCGAACCAGGACGCTAGCGGAGCAGATGCCAAGTACCCATCCCTGAGTTTCAGCCAAACCTGAAACTCTCAAGTTAGCCATATCTGTGCTGTTAGGCCTGGACACCACAGCTAACCATATCTGACACCTCTGAAACCTTACACCATGGGCTTGGCCAACCCCCAAACCTGAGGACTCCATATTTGGGACAATTCTGGACCTTGTGACATTGGCCCCAGCACTGAGAAAAGTTGCTCCCACCCAAAATTCACACAATTCCAGGAGCTGTTTTTTTTTTTTTTTTTTAAAGCAGTAACTAGAAGAGTTCCTGGCAGGACATGAAGGTACCAGGCTGGAGGCCAGGAAGAAGCATCTTTAGGGCTTCCTACTAGGCTGGAATGGGCAGAGTCCTGAGGAAATAGTCCTGGTCCTATAGGATAAGAAACCTCCACTTTGCTCCTGATATTGTTGGAGCGAGGTTAGCTCTGATGTCTCTGCCCCCCTCGCCTGCCCCATGGACTTTCACCAACAGCCTGAAGATGACATCGAGGAAGACTTTGTCCATTTTTAGGAGTTCAGTGAAATGTCTGGTGTGTCCAAACATGGTTTTTCAAGGACTTGACTAAGAGCACTTCTAAGTTCATTGATACTTGTAGGGGATTCTTAACAACAACATTCATTCATACTTGATTAAACTTGGGATTCCATTGAATGGCATTTCTGTGGATTGTGAACTGTTTTCCTTCAGGAGCGTGGGGGTCTATCTGTCCAACACAGAATCTACGGATGGACTCATTCAGGAATGTGATCGTGTTGATGATATCATATCCGGTGGTCCATTGCCCATTTCCATCAAAACATATTTCTTCTCCAGCACTGTTGTTGAAACGGACATGTTTCAGGTAGGAATGAAGCTAGATCAGAAGGGAAAGATTATTATTTATTATTTATTTGTGAAACTGTTTCTGTCCTGATCTTTATCATAGGATCTCAAAGTGGCATATCATATTAACAATGTAAAACACTTCTGGATTAAAGCAATAAATAATTGACAAAAGACAAAAATATATTGAACAAAAGAATAATTAAGACAAATTTAACAGGTACAGCCATTTAGAACCATGTATATGTATATTTTTGCAGCCACTTAAATATCCTAAAGGCACCAGATGCCATCTGAACTAAGAACAAAAACAGCAAAATGAAGACCTATGACTAACATCTTCAATTTTTGCTCCTGTTTGGTACGTAACATCTTTCCTGATGAAGACATCAGTGAATTGTTATATGTATATATGTGTGTGTGTGTGTGTGT
The DNA here is from genome assembly GCA_034509955.1 of Urosaurus nigricauda. Taxonomy (NCBI): domain Eukaryota; kingdom Metazoa; phylum Chordata; class Lepidosauria; order Squamata; family Phrynosomatidae; genus Urosaurus; species Urosaurus nigricauda. The sequence continues at coordinate 8,953,353 of JAOEGL010000006.1, forward strand.
GTGTGTGTGTGTGTTGTGCATTTTTCTTGGCCAATAAAAATATCACTGTTTGGTGGATTTTTATTGGATTCTTCACTAAGTTTCTTCTTGAAGGTAGCAACCAATAATTCCAGCAATTTTCCTCTTTTATTGAGAAAGTCTGAAAAACACACAGTTTTCGAAGGCTGTTTGCAACTTCAAACTTATTCTGCCAAAATTTACTCCTTTTTGCATCAAACATTGCATCGAACAACATTTTCTGTGCAGGAAAAAGAATTTGTTTCATGGGGAAAAAAAAAAACATTTCAATGGAAAAATACTAATTAAATTAATTCCTGCACAGGAAATCCTATTTTCTGTGCAGAAAATTCTGTTTTCTATCCAAGTCAATCATGTGCAAACTTTATGTGAAATACATGCCTGATTGTAAGTTTGTTTTGTTTTGCAGAAAACAGCATAGCCCAGTTTCCTTTCTGGAAGGGAAGGGATTGGTACAGCATTTGAAACCGAGTGGGTGTGAGAGGAGATCTCTCTGCAGTTGATTCCCTGCTCTGTACAGATTACTGTAGTAATGGACAAGACAGTTTTCCCACCTGCCATGGCTGGACATTCAGACGGTTCCATTCACCTCCATCCTGCAGTGTTTTCCTCCTGGATCTTGATGAAAACATGGAATGGAGAGAATGTGCTACAGCATAAACAGCATTATAGATACTGTAACTCTGGCCAGACATTCTCATTTCAAACACAGACTCAGAGAGGCCACTCAACTTCTCTTCCCCAGTACACTCTGTTGCATTTGGTTTATGTATGTTATATTTGGGCAATGAGCATTGAAAGACACTGGACCAGAAGTAAGGGACTAACAAATGTACAGATGGATTGAAATTTAAACTTTGAAGGAATATTTTATATTCTGCTATATCCTTTGCATGGAGTGCAAAAGATAAAGTGCCATTGAAAGTTTTGGGTGTAAATGCTTCTTTATTGAACACAGATGTAAAATCCCATTGAGCTGTTATGATCCAAACTTTCTCAAATGCCTTCTTTGCCTGTAACTCATTTGACAAAAGAACCATTTGTAAACTTTCCATTGACTGGGAGTCTCCATGAACAAGAATCACATTAATTTCTGCTGTTGAAAGAATGTGAATTAGTTTTCCCAGCTGATTAAGCTGCACTGTTCCTTTCCAGGATTGTGATCGACGGTCCTTTAGGACTGGAATTACTTCTTTTAAAGCAACACATATATTTTGTTGGAGTAGAAGTGGAATGAGAGTCCTTAGAAAGGTTTCTCCACTGTCATTATCCGAAATAACGAGGCCAATCCAGGTCCATCCAAAATGCTTAAACAACTGGACAATCCCATAATACTGAAAATCTTCCTTGGGAATCATGCGATATACATTAGGGAACTGAGTTTTATCACTCAAAGCAGGATCAAAATTGCTGTAACTAAGCTAAGAAGAAGAATAGATTCTTTTTAGTCCTAATAATCTCTCAGTATTCTTCACTCAAGTATTCTGACAGGCTGGAAAACTAATCTCAGTAGACTTGATCACCAAAAAATATTGTGGATGGCTAGCACCTTCTGTTGTGTAATTTAGGCAAACGGATTATTTAAAAGCTTATTAAACAGTTACAGAATCCTATAGCAGAGAGGTCCATATCCCTTTGAATAAAGGATACTGCAATATACGTGCTTGAGGTTTCTCTAGAAATCCACCCTTAACCCTTTCCATGTTTTTTTCTGATCCATCATTTTGGTCATCTACTGCATCTAAATGTTGCAGGTAGTGAAGGGAAATAGCATCAAATCACGTATCACTATATTAATTTGCTGGGGATTATCTTTTTTATCCTGGAGATTATCAGAGTCCCTCTAGAGCCAACTAGGCAGAGTGGCACCTTTCCATCCCATCCCTTCCTAGTTTTGAGGGGCAAAGTAACTAATGTCAAAAAGGAAATCCAAAACTGCTTAACTTACCCAAAGCAGAGCTTGTCCATATTTACATACAGAAATACACCTACCTGTGGCATTTTGTAAGTGTTCAAGATGTGCGGCATCTGCTTGGAGTTTTGAGAGTTAAGCCCACCCATGACAGCCATTAGCTTGTATTTTCTGTCACATTTGTAGTTAAGGGGACTGTTCTGAACTATGAAAAGCATATCCATGGTCCCAAAACAGGCTCCCATTTCATTGTAAGCATTTTGAACGGTTACATATTCCAGTGTGTTGTTAGGTAAGAGATGAGTTATTTTGTTGATCTCCTGAACTGCAAATTGAAAGGCCAAGATGTGGTGGTAATATTTTGGAAGTACACTACAAGAGAGATTTTAATATTGTCTTAGATCTTTTCAGTCATATTTGTGTATGCTTCTGCTTATTTGAATTAAAGTATACACAACCAACCTGCATAGTATTCAGACTTGGATACACTGAAATCTACAGGATTTAAGGTACTTTTGATAAATGTAACCTGCATTCATTTCAAACATTTTTCAGTATGATCAACTATGGATCCACCCCTCTGATCCTTTAAAGTAATATTGTATTATTCCTTTTTGATTTAGGAAAAAATAGGCCTTGTTGGCCCCGTTGAAGCCTTGGTTTTGTCCCATGTGTCTGTTAAGAATTTTTGGAAAACTCCTCCCCAGAATCAAGATGATAAATTGAAAACTGAAAACAATTTCATGAATAAAGACACAGTGTGTCCCAATATTTTCTTTCCTTTGTATTGTCACAACACAGAAGGGCAAAAATTGGAATTCATTTCGTTTGCACCATGTATTTGTTCCATTTCATTACACTGCCTATGCAAAACAATAAACCTGCAAATTGGCTTAACAAATTGCAGACTGAAGGTGCAGTTCCTTCCGACTGACTTATTAGCTCATCTCTGCGTCCTCCTCCTCTGTCGCTCAGTACATTCTGTCATGTGTGCTTCTGCCTCCAGGCAGACCTTTGATATGTGCCAGATGTTAGAAGGGATTGATGGAGAGAAATTCTTACTGGAAAGAAAGGCTTGCTAGGGCCTTTGTTCCAGCAACAACAGAAGTGCCCATCATAGGAAGATGAATGTAAAAGAATCAGAATGCATGCAAAAAATAAGTTTAGAATCATAGAATCATAGAGTTGGAAGAGACCACAAGGGCCATCCAGTCCAACCCCCTGCCATGCAGGAACTCCAAGTCAAAGCATCCCTGACAGATGGCCATCCAGCCTCTGCTTAAAGACCCCTAAGGAAGGAGACTCCACTACACTCCGAGGGAGTGTGTTCCACTGTCGAACAGCCCTTACTGTCAGGAAGTTCCTCCTAATGTTGAGGTGGAATCTCTTTTCCTGCAGTTTGCATCCATTGTTTCGCGTTCTAGTCTCTGCAGCAGCAGAAAACAAGCTTGCTCCCTCCTCAATATGACATCCCTTCATATTTTTATTTTATATTTATATTTTATATTTATTTTATATTTATATTTTAGAATCCCCAACAGGAGTCTGTATCAAGGAAATATATTCTTAAAACAGGACAACCTGATCCTTTCTAATCAACACTATGGAACTTATTGTTTTGGCCAATAAGCCAGCTTACCTCTTTCTTCCAGCTTCAGTTTTGGATCCAGGATGCCCCTGGATGTTATCATAACTATTATTATTATTATTATTATTAAACTTTATTTCTAGAGCGCTGTAATTATACTCAGCGCTGTACAAAATTGGTAAAATTTAAGAAATATAAAAGCCTGCCGGATGCGTACAGTCTAAAATAGTAACAATTAGATAAAATTACAGAGAGAGGAAAAACAAGTTAAAACATCAGGGTAATTATGCGGGGATTCTGCCATCCAGATGCATCCCGGGTCAAAGCCTTGCTCAGTTGGCCAAGTTTTTAAGTCGGAAGCTCCCTGACTTTGAAAAAGTGTGGACTGAATGAGGCTTCGATCCTGCTTAGATAAGTAGTGATTTAGTTATAATAACATCTGAGGGCATCCTGGACCCAGAATTGAAACTGGAAGATGGAAACTGGCTTATTTGCCCAAGGGATAAGCTCATAAAGGTGCTGCCACACTGCAGAATTAAAGCAGTTTGATCCTACTCTAACTGCCCTGACTCAAGGCTATGGAATTCTAGGATTAGTAGTTTTGTTATTTAGCCTCCCCTGTCAGAGTGTTCTGGTGATCCATCAAACTACAAATCCTGAAATTCTGTAGCAATATGTCACGGAAGTTAAAGTGGTGTCAAACAGCTTTATTGCTGTAGTGTGGCAAATAGCATACAGGAGTTAAGATGGCAGGCAGATACGTTAGAACATGTCATCGTTCATGAGACAGACAGCAGAGACAGGACTGAAAGACAAGATGGACTAGTTCCTTTTCTTTACAACACAGGACAGTCAGTTAAGGCTGGCCTCACCAGAGAATATACTCTGTCCATAATGTTTTGGGATAGATTGCTGCAGATGAAGCAAATAAGCAGGAAAGGAAAGGTAAAGTTCCTAATCTCTCTCCCTGTCCATGCCATCTCATCCCTAGTGGAGAAGAGAGCAGCGAGAGTTCAGTGTAGAAGCTGTTATATCTTTCAATACCACACACACAGGGCCTCCCTTTCAAGAGAGACTAAATGGAGAAGGTTCAGTCTCACATACTGCATTACTTGAAGACATTCTGAAATCTCAAACTGGCAAAAAACAAAATCATTGCTAAATACATATGATGCTGTGTTTTGGAAAGAGGTGAGCCATCCCAGTCTGAAATAATGAGGTAATCTCTGAACAGATAATTTCAGCATTATGATTTGGCCAACCAGATTCCTTTTGGTTTATGAAAGAGCTACTTACTAGCCCTGCATCGCTCCATCTGGCCTTCTATCAAAGGGACGCTCTTTCAAGTAAAAAATCATAAAGGAGACAAATTCCCCAATGAAAACATCTTCTTTCAAAATATTTGTGTGTTTTTGAAGCTTTCCCTTCCAGCTGTGGGCATCATTACAATTGATGTTTAATATATGAAGGTGCTGCTGCAGCAGCAAAATCAAAAGCACCAATAGCTTCCATTTGACTCTTGACAAATGTTGCACCCAGCCATATCCAGACTCATGCATTTGGAAAGACACCAAGACCACTGGTACTACAAGATCAACAAGTCTTCAAACTAGGTGATACACCACTCTCGTAGTCTGAAAAGGGGGATGCATTCACCCCTGTTTCATTAAACCCAATCTGAGCTTTCAAAGTTTTGTTTGAAAGAGCCCTGCCTGACTCCGATAAGAGCCCAGAAACTGTGTCAAACACGTTGTTTTGAGACTATTCTTTATAGATGGAGTAGAGCTACGAGTAGTTCTTGGCAATGATTCCCCTGTGTTTGTGGCTCCCTGCTAGCCTTTAGCTACAATTACATGATTGCAATCAGTGTGATCATTCCAGGCTTGATAATTACTCTTCCCAGCATTTCTCTTACATGCCAATTAAAAAGAAAAAAAAAACATCCCTGTTGATGTACATCATTGACAGTGACTTGGATCTAGATCAGTGATTCCCAAAATTGGTAGTATGTCCCTCTCAGGGGTGGTGAAATGTTCCAAGGGGGCAGTGAGGGAAAAGTGGGGCAGTAGGGGATGACAGAAAAAGGGGGCAGTAGCAGGCCTTCAGTGAAAGTATTGGTGTGCAAGAAAGACACAGGGAATCAGTGGCCTTTGGGACCATATTGGGGGATGAACTTTGCATGAAATTTCTTTTCAGGGTCCTCAAAAAAACCGGCTCACAGCCTTGTTGATCACTTAGGAGTTTATCACATGGGAGGAATTTCTCTCAATTGCAAATGGAGACAATTTGCAATTACGTGAATTCACTAGTTTAGCGAATATACGTGAAATCTGATTGTGTTTGGAATGTGTTCAGAATGACTTCCCATTTCCCGAAAATGACCCCCCATTGCCCGAAATTACGTGAGATACTTTAATACGCAATTACGTGAAACCCCATGATTGCATTCAGAATGACTTCCCATTGCCTGAAATTGCATGAGATACACTCATTTGCAATAACGGGCAACCCCATGATTGCGTTTGGATTGCCATTGCATTATACCCCCAAATTCCCTCGTACAATAAACTCCTTAGTGTGGTGCTATCTCTCACTGTTTGCCTGCCCAAATCAGTTCATTCCCTTACTGGTGTCATTCGCTAGTAGTGGCCACTGGGAAACTTGTGCGAGGACTGGGCACCGAGTGGCACCATTTGGGGACAGACTGGACCAAAGAGTTAAAGCACAGGGTGGCGGGGGAGAGATGTGGTGGCAAAAAGGAGCTTTCACATCTGAAACCCTGCTTAAGCTTTGTGAGCTTTGCTGGGATTTGGTTAGCAGGTTGGAGCTGTGCTGCTGTTCCTCCTTTCTTTCATCGGATAGAATAAAAGAAGAGGTAGCAGAAGAAACCATTTTTCTGTGGGAGAGTGGACACCTGAAGGTGGGTGGGGAAGACATGTCTTCTGCTTGGAGAGCATTTCTAAAGAACGGGGTATCAATACAAATAATAATGGTAATGATAATGATAATAATGTCTCTGGGGAAAGAGTATCTGTGTTTGACTATTGGAAGAGTCATTTGTCTTGGAGTGGCTCTTGTACATAAAATCTTTCCCTTTCCCAGTCTACACCAGTCTGCAGTCCAGAGCATGTGGCCTTTGTAAACCCCCTACATATGCACTGGCTGTGCCTTTCTCTGCCCCCCATAAAACAGCATCTCCCTTGCACCTGGTTACCCTGGGAGCAGCCACCAAGAGCCCTCTTGCCAAAGGGGAGCCATACAGCCACGCTGCTGTAGCTTTGGCGCCTTCTAAAGGCCAGATCAGGGCTGTGGCGTGAGGTTGCCCTGGCCCTGATCCAGCTAGAAAAGGTCCTGCCGCCCCTTAAGGGTGGTCTGTATAGCCTCTTAGTCTGACATCAATACCAGGAAAGATTTTAGAGAACATTATTAAAGAGAGAGTCTGTGAACGTTTAGAAGAGAATGGCATAATCACACTAAGTCAATGTGGTTTCTCAAAAACAGGTCATGCCAGATTAATCTGATCTCTCTTTTTTTAAACCAAATTACCAACTAAAAAGTAGCTTAAAAGGCCAGTGTGATTCTAGGTTGCATCAGTAAAAGTACAGGTGCCCCTCCTAACTTGCAGATCTGAGATCCACACCCTCAAATATCTGCGAAGGGGCAATCTCTGCTATTTCCTATGGCGTATGTGGGGGCACGCCCCATTCAAGCCTATGAGGTTTGAATATGTGTGAGCCTCTGTTTTCACAAAAATGGAGAGCCAACTGTATAGTGTCTAGATCAAGGGAAATAATAGTGCTGCTGTATTCTTCTTTGGTCAGGCCTCACTTGGAATGCAGTATTCAGCAAAAGGAAGAAGAAGGAAACGGTTGGGCCACTGCGTGCAGAAGATGGCAAAATGCAAACAGGGGACAGAGAAAAGGCAGAATTACTCAACCACGTCTTTGCTTCAGTCTTCTCAGAAAAGGCAAAGGATGCTCAAGCTGAGGACAATGGAGCAGAGGACAAAATAGGGGAAATTTCAGCACAGAATAAATAAAGAGACAGTACAGGAATACCTGGTTAATCCAAATGAATATAAGTCTCCAGAACCAGATGAACTACATCCAAGGGTACTAAAAGAACTGGCAAATGTAATATCAGAACCACTGGCAATAATCTTTGAGAACTTCTGAAGAACAGGAGAAGTCCCAGTAGACTGGAGGAGGGCAAATGTTGTCCCCATCTTCAAAAAGGGGAAAAAAGAGGATCCCAACAATTATCATCCAGTTAGTCTGACATCAATTCCAGGAAAGATTCTGGAGCAGATCATTAAACAGAGAGTCTGTGAACATATAGAAGGCAATGCCATAATCACAAAAAGTCAACATGGGTTTCAGAGAAATAAGTCATGCCAGACAAACCTGATCTCTCTTTTTTTTTTTTGAAAAACATTACCAGCTTAGTAGATGAAAGGGATGCTGTGGATATAGTATATCTTGATTTCAGTAAGGCCTTTGACAAAGTTCCCCATGACATTCTTGCAAACAAGCTTGTAAAATGTGGGCTACACAAGGCAATTATTAGGTGAATCTGTAACTGGTTGACTGGCCAAACCCAAAGGGTGCTGAGCAATGGTTCATTTTCATTCTGGAGGGAAGTGACAAGTGGGGTCCCACAGGTCTCTGTCCTGAGCCCAGTGCTATTCAACATCTTTATTAATGACTTGGATAACAGAATTGGGAGCATACTCATTAAATTTGCAGATGACACTAAACTAGGAGGAGTAGCTAATACCCCAGAAGACAGGATCAAAATTCAAAATGACCTGAATAGACTAGAAAGCTGGGCCAAAGCTAACAAAATGAAATTCAACACAGAGAAATGTAAGGTTCTGCACTTAGGGCAGAAAAATGAAATGCACAGATATAGGGTGGCTGAATGAAAGTATGTGTGAAAGAGATCTAGGAGTCCAAGTAGACCATAAGTTGAACATGAGTCAACAGTGTGATGTAGCAGCTAAAAAGGCCAATGCAATTTTAGGCTGCATCAATAGAAGTATAGTGTCTAGATCCAGGGAAGTAATAGTGCCACTCTACTCTGCTTTGGTCAGGCCCCACCTTTAATACTATGTCCAGTTCTGGGCACCACAGTTCAAAAAAGATGTTGAGAAACTGGAGTGTGTCCAAAGGAGGGTGACTAAAATGGTGAAGGGTCTGGAAACCATGCCCTATGAGGACTGCCTTAGAGAACTGGGGATGTTTAGCCTGGAGAAGAGAAGGTTAAGAGGTGACATGAAAGCCCTGTTTAAATATTTGAAGGAGTATCATATTGAGGAGGGAGCAAGCTTTTTTTCTGCTGCTCTAGAGACTAGAACACGGAATAATGGATGCAAACTGCAGGAAAAGAGATTCCACCTCAATATTAGGAGGAACCTCCTGACAGTAAGAGCTGTTTGACAGTGGAACACACTCCCTTGGAGTGTAGTGGAGTATCCGTCCTTGGAGGTCTTTAAGCAGAGGCTGGATTGCCATCTGTCAGGTATGCTTTGATTGGGAGTTCCTGCATGGCAGGGGGTTGGACTGGATGACCCTTGTGGTCTCTTCCAACTCTATGATTCTATGAGTTCTGGGCACCACAATTCAAAAAGGATGTTGACAAGCTGGAGCGTGTCCAGAGGAGGGCAACCAAAATGGTGAAGGGTCTAGAAACCATGCCTTACGAGGAGAGATAGTATGTTCAGCCTGGAGAAGAGAAGGTTAAGAGATGACATGATAGCCCTTTTCAACTATCTGAAGGAATGTCATATTGAGGATGGAGCAAGCTTGTTTTCTGCTGCTCTAGAGAATAGGACCCAGAATAATGAATGCAAGCTACAGCAAAAGAGATTCCGCCTAAACATTAGGCAGTAAGAGCTTTCTTAGGAACTTTTTAAGCAGATGGATGGCCCTCTGTCAGGTGGGGTGGGGTGGGGGTGGGGCTTTGATTGTGAGTTCCTGCATGGCAGAGGGTTAGACTGGATGGACCTTGGTGTCTCTTTCAACTTTATGATTCTATGATTCATAACTTTATGATTCTATGATTCATAATGCACAGCTTCTCCCAAACCAATAGCTATCCAGCATGATTTGACGGAATCCTAAACATATAGTAAAAAGCCCTTTTGTACCTGTGCTTGAGAAGCGCAGTAAATTTCAGAGCTGGTGTTATACATATGCAGCACTAATTCTCTTTATATGCTTACAATTCATTTTGTAGTGAAAGAAAACAATAAACAAGCCACAATGTCATAAACAGGGGGAAAGATAAATTACAAGGGAGTGGGGGGAACACAGAGTAAGGAATGTCCACATAAACAGGGCAAGAGATTTCTCAGATGTGTAAATAATATCTTCAATCAGTCTGGATACCTCATGTACATCATGCACATCATGGATCTTCTGGAAAAAAGCCCTAGATGTCTGACTAGAACAGCCATGGGCAGTTATTTCAGAAAAGTCAGCTGTTCCACAACCAGAATTTCAGGTTTTTCTCCTATGTCTACCTCAGTTCCATATTCTTCTGGGAAATAGTGCCTGGCATCTCTGCTACATTTTCCAGTTCAATTTGCATAATGGTTACCAATGGTACATAAGATTCCCTCTGTTCTGTGTTTAAGGCACTGGTGAGTGCAGGAGACTCAGTGGCTACAGACCAGGGAAGCTATCTGGGCTCACTGAGTGACAAATCTTCAGCTCATCAAAAGCGAAGGTTTCTTTGGACTCAGGTAGGAATCCTTCTCTTAATGAAATAAATATTTTTACTCTAACTTTTTGATATACTGTACAATGTCCATTTCATGATGTGCATTTGGATGCAAGAAGTCCTGCTAGGACTAGGGTGGGCTTCTTTTGAAGGCCTCAGAATCCCTCCCCTTTCCTGGTGAGATACAAGGGGAAGGGAAGACATGCAGTTAAATGGATTATCATATGCAACTGAACAAAATCAAAATCAATCTAGTGGCACAAGATTAAAAAAAGGAAAAGAAAACCTTGTTTCTCATCAAGAGTTGAATTATTTCTATACCAGTCTGGGAGGTTTGACTTGTAGTGGTTTGAGTGTTGAACATTGGACAACAACTCTGGAGATCAAGGTTCTATTCCCACTCAGCCATGACACCCGCTGGCAGAACCTTGGGCAAGTCTCACTCTCTCAGCTTCAGGGGAAGGTGATGGCAAACCTCCTCTGAGCAAATCTTGCCAAGAAAACCCCATAACAAGGTCACCTTACTATAAGCTGGAAATGACCTGAAGGCAAACAGCACACACACAAATACACATTTGATATGATAGTCCTGTTGAAATATTTGAAGGGGTGTCACATTGAGGATGGAGCACACTTGTTTTCTGCTGCTCCAGAGAATAGGACCCAAAGCAATGGATGCAAGCTACAGGAAAAGAGATACCATCCCAACATTAGGAGGAATTTCCTGACATCAAGAACTGTTTGACAGTGGAACACACTCCCTTGGAGGGTGGTGGAGTCTCCTTCCTTGGAGGTCTTTAAGCAGAGGCTGGAATGCCATCTGTCAGGGATGCTTTGGTTGTGAGTACCTGCATGGCAGGAGGTTGGACTGGATGGTCCTTGTGGTGTCTTCCAACACTATGATTCTATGAGGCTTTCCAGACCGCCCAAAAGGGGCAGTCTGTACTCGCCCCAAGAAGCGGCGAGATGGGGCCAAGGCTGATGCACTGATGCTCATCTATATGGACACCGCCATTTTTAAATGGCGGCACCCATACGCTTTAGGACTAGGGAGGGACTAAATGCTCTGCCCTCACTCAGCCTAAAAGCAGCTTTTAAAGCCCTTATCATGCCTCTAAATGCCCATCTAGATCTGGCCTATGATTCCACGATTTCTTCCTAGGATAATTATGCATAAGATACCATTCTGAGGAAATCACCTTTCAGTAAGAGAGGGACACGGTTCTCACACCCGCCCTGTCCTAATGTTAATGTTTAGCACTCCAGAATGAATTAGTTAATTAATCTATTCATTTTGTATAGAATTCCTCCCAAAGGGAAAAAGAAATGGTTGATTTCGCAGCATTGCCTTGGGAAATGTTATTTGCACCCACACTGTTCAGTATTTGATAGCTTCAGGTAGAAAAAAAAATCTATGGGAACTTTCTTTCCATGTGTCCATTTAATCTCCTTGTGTCCATTTAGCAAGCCAGCCCTCAAATTGTCATGAATGTAAATGTTATGTATCCTGCAAAAAATCCCCATAAGGATTACTTAATAGAAGATGAAAGAAAATTTTAATTAACAGGAGGAACCCCACTCCCACTAGAAGTACTAAAAGGGCTAGGGATTATGACAATACAATGTTTTTCTTTCTGTGATTTTTGTTGCTTTAGCCTCTTGATTTTAAAGCAAGGAAGACCAAGAGAAGCAGCGAAGGATGGCTCCAAAGAGACTCGCTCACTTGTGGTTGTTTTGTATCTTTGTCTGGATGGCAGTGGAGAATGTGGCAGCCCAGTCTTTTAAAGCCTTCAAACAGAAGAACGTAAACTACCCAAAGACTCCAGCTCCAAATGATGATACCTACTGTAGAAATATTATGAAGCGCAGAGGTCAGCTCTCACGCCGCAATACTTACATACATGCCTCAGATGCTCAGCTTAAAGCCATCTGTAAAACATCTTATGGGGTGCAGATTTCTGGTCAAACACGAAGCAAAATTCCCCTTCCATACACTTACTGTTTTGAATCGTTAAATAGAATTAATGGTGTTAGTGGCAAAAGTAAAATATCTGTATATTGCAGGGGTGGAGTTCCAATTGAATTCAGAACTGTTATCGGTTAAGCAAATAAGAGGCTGGAGCTAAATGGATCAATGTCTTCATCTCCTAGATTTTTAATAAAAATACAGACATTGATCCTAAGTAATTTTAGATGATTTTATAATGGTGTAATCACATCTGAAAGGTCATTTTTAAGGCTCTGATTCCCAAACTGTTGTGCTTTCTAGACTGGCAAAAAGAAGTGTGTTCATGGCTGCATGAAACTCTAGCCTTTAGATGAGAAAAAGGGAAAGTGTGCCATGAAAATGCTTTTTTTGCGTTTTAGGGGAGAAGAAGCGCCTTTAAAAAGGTGCTGGTTTTCCCAGCTTCTTTTTTAAAAACTGCGGAACAGCGCAGCTCCATCTAAAGGCTGTGGTGCAGCTGCTAAACATTAAGGAAAAGGCAACTTCATGTCACACTTTCCGGCCAATCTAGAAAGCCCCATTATCTTGTTTTTCATTGGCTACAGGATTCTTTGGTTAAAAGAAGCATAAATTTTCAAAGGTACCCTTTCACTGGGGCTGCTTTGGGCCCCTACTCATGTGCAAACATTTATCTACATTCTTGAGAAACTGAGCTGAAAGCCATCTGCAGAACCTGTTTTGGGCAACCAGTTTCTGAGCAATGGCAAAGTACCTGTCTTTTTTCAGCCATTTTTTATGTTCAAAAATTGGTGGTGTTTTTGTTGTTTGGCTGATTTGTTGGTTGGTTTCAGCAGCATTAAAGACATTACTGTGTACTGTCAGGCAGGAGCTTCCAGTTGCGTTTAGATCCATTATCCCTTAACGTAAAGAAATTGCCACACCAGAATGGACCAAGGTATTTTCTTATATTCTTAGACCTAAATTGCACTGCAGAAGTAATGCAGTTTGACATTGACTTAACTGTCATGGCTCAATGCTGTGGAATCCTGGGATTTGCAGTACACAGTAATGGGCTTGAATGGGTGAAAACAGGCATTATTGCACAAGAAAACATCTCTGTTCCTGCTGGGAGACTACAAGCCATCCCCCAGCTGCATTTTGCTCCGCCAATTTTGAAGGTCGGAAGCTTTCTGACTTTTAAAATTGAAGGGCAAAGTGCAGCTGGGAAATGGCTTGTATTCCCCCAGCAGCAATGGTGGCATTTTCCTGTGCAAGAAGACCAATTCTCAACTATTCAAGCCTGTTTCCATCCCATGCCTGGATCAGGAAAAAAATGACATGCAATAATTTTCTAAAACATCTGAAACTCACTGGATAAATGAGCAGACCCTCCATCTGCTCCTACATGTGGTTTTTTTCATGTATATACAGTAAAGTTCCTTTAATTTTGATTTTTCCTGCTGGTATCTTGCAACACCACATCTAAAAAGGTGCTTGTTAATACATCTGCCTTTGACCTGTCCCTGTGACTTGGATGAAGATAGCTGAAATGTCCTGTCTCGATTTTGAGCACCCACCTCACTGCCAGTCCTCATAGTCCTCATGTGGCTCCGATGGCTGAAGAAAAGGGGCAAGAACAATAATGAAACATCAACATCACCAAACATGAAAGTTCATAGGACATAGGAAAATGATGGTTACTATCAGGGTAGATTTTGAAATTGAATCAAGAAAGCATAATCTCTTGTCATTCCCCTCCCTGCTCCCCTCCTAAAAATATTAATATCGTTTGATTTGAATAGTCTTTTCTTAATTTTGATTTTGTGCACAGAGTGGTGGTGTTCTTCTGTGTTCGATTTAAAGTGATTTTTGAGTTCAATAAATCATTTCTCTCTTTAAACATTGGGCTTTTCTTTTGGTTTTGATTGTTCATTCTGGTACAAATTCTGGAACATCCAGGAGAGAGTACATCACTCCTGTGCTAAAAGCCCTCCACTGGCTGCCGATCAGTTTCCAGACACAGTACAAGGTGTTGGTTTTAACCTTTAAAGCCCATCATGGCTTGGGCCCATCTTATCTAAGGGACTGCCTCCTCCCAAATGAACTCCCCCGCACACTTCGGTCCTCTGGGAGGAACCTGCTTCAACCTATGAAGACCAAGCTGGTACAGACCTCCCAGAGGGCTTTTTCGGCTGTCGCCCCCAAGTTGTGGAACGATCTGCCAGACGAGATGCGTCTCATTCCATCTTTAGAAGGCTTTAAAAGAGCCCTAAAGATGCATCTCTTCTGGCAGGCCTTCCCAGAGAATGTGAATATCCCCAGGTTTTAAGGGCTTTTAAATCTTTTCCTGTATTTTTCTCCATACAACCTAAGCTGGGTCCGCTCCCTACTATTGCGCATTGTTATTTTAATCTATTGTGTTTTTTAACTCTATTGCGATTTAATTCTTTTTTAAGGGAGGGTGGTAAGGGTAAGGAAGGGGCATTTTAACTTGACATTGTTTTAACCTCTGCTATACTCCGCCTTGATTGCTTGTTCAGAGGGGCGGAATAGAAATAAATATTATTATTATTATTATTATTATTATTATTATTATTATTACAAATGATGACCTTTTGCAATAGTGAGCTGAAGGGCTAATGGAGAAAGAGGGTCTTTTGGAGGGAGATTTTTCAGATTCTCTTGTCACCAAACCACTACTTTCTGTAATATTACTTTCCACTGTAGTATGAATCTCAGCATTGGGAGCATGGAATGATAGTCGAGAAGTTTTGGGTATTGGAAAAAAAGATGGAGAGAAATGTACAAGAAATTAGGTGGGTGGAAATAAAATAATTTTCATCTCAGACTTAAATATAGTATGACTTTTCCCTCCTTTTCTCAAATGAACAAACAAAAATTCCCAAACAGCACACTTGATCTTTTGCTCCACAAATGAGTTTCCCATAGCTTTCATTCTATTTAGCAGACAGTGTAGCCACTTATAATTTCCAGGATCTTGTAAATTTTTAATAAAAGAATGAATCTTCTTCTCCAAATTCATGGGTTAAAAACTGCCTCCAGCTGGCCCATTTTAGCAGTCCCAATTCATCCCCGCCTGCCTTTCCCCAAATTGATCCCAAGAAGCCACCTTTAATTTTCATGACACCTTCCCCACTATTATAACAAAGGGATGATGATGATGATGATGATGATGATGATGATGATCTCATTGTACAACCAATTCCAAAATCCACAAAACAGTAATACATTTATTTGGCAAACAGAAAATACATCCAACAAGCATTTCAATCTTCACTGGCTCCTTTATCAAAGATGTTTATAATCATACAGCATAAGAAAAAAAAATGATGATATTAGAGTGACAGGCCTACATTTTGTCTTATGATGTTACTTGAGTTGTCAGCTAAAATGCAGAGAGAGACCATTTCTCTCTTTGGCCGTAGGCCACGTGGCAAGGTGACAACAAAAAGCTGTAAAATCCAGACAATGCAATCTCAGTGTCATCAGGAACAGAAAAAGTAATTTCACTTAAGGCTCAGGCTGGTTCTCTCTTTTGTCAGATTACCCACCCCTTTCTTAGGAGACTATCACATGCGGGGTTGGGGGGGGGAGCCAGGAGTAAAAAGCATTCTCCCGGCAAAGTCAAAGATCATGGTAAAGATTTTCAAACGCGTCGTGATCTTTGAGGACTTATCTAGGGAAGAGCCAGGAATGCTCCAAAAAAAAAAAAAAAAAAAGTATTTATGGGGAAGTCCCATGGATGGTTTGCTTCTGGTGTATTCCTAGTTATTCCCGGGGTAAGTCCTCTCAGATCATGACGTTGTCTGAAAATCTTTTCCATGATCACGTGACTTTGCTGGGAAAATGCCTGATTTACCCCGTGTGATAGTCTCCTCAGGCAAATGCCCAGAAGTCAGGGTGGCATAGCCTCCATCTGTCCTGGGAGGGATTGCCTCAATCAGTCCTCTGTTGTCCTACTTTCTCAGTTCCTTTTGAAATGAGCTGGTTGGCCTGTCTTCTTCCCACTTTACCCCTTTGTCATCAGATTGCTCCAGTTGATTTAAACTGAATTCAAAGTGCAAAAGTAGATTGCTCTCAGTAAATGTACTGAAGGGGAGAAAAGAGGAGGAGGAGGCAGAATCTTACCCTTCCCAGGAAGTTTAGGGAAAACCATTGTCTCATTTTTTTCCTGATATTATACTGAGTTAAAATAATTTGACTTGGAGAGCTTATTAAAAAGAAAAAGAAAAAAAGGATCCGATTGTACCAGTAGCTGACAGAAAATATTGTGGGATACACAAAATGTGTATGGATATCTGAAAACAAAACCACAGAGAGCAGGAACAAAACCAGGGATTTTCTCATCTTTTTAATCAGCTTGAATTATCCCTTCTTCATGATTAACTTTTACCATCCAGAAAACTTGCTGATGTTGCCTGGCCAGATGTCTACTTCTTTTCATCTGTGAAACTTTAGAGGATATGGAAAAGTAATAAGCAGCAGCAGGGTTAAGAGAAAGTGTTCCAAATGCGGAAAGTCATCATTAGTGTTGCTGTCTAGCATCTGTAAATACAGTTTTTCTTTTTTGTTCCATTTATATCTCACATTCCACTAACACATTCATTGTTATCAATATTCATCCCAGACTTCAGCTTACTGCCAATATCTTATCCTCATTTCTCAGGTAAACACACTGTCAAAAGGTCCCAAATAACCCTCTTGTTTGGAAAAATAAAAAAGCATTTTCAAAGTTAAAATGAGGAAGGAAATCTACCATATATATTTAGGTAGGAAGGACAGAAAAGCTTTAAAAAGTGATGTTCATCCCAGACATAGGGTCCCTGTGAATTTGAATTCCTTGTTACCCAAATAAACATATGCAGTCAAAAGCTTCCAAACAAACAATCAAACAAACAAATCCCTTCCTTAAACATATAAGAAGGGATATTTAAAGGTGAAAAGGAAGAAGAAAATCTATATATTTGCAGGAGAGATAGAAAATATATTTAAAATGAAGAGTTTTGGTTCCAGAAGGTTCTAGATGCTTTAGCACCTCTATACTTACAAGAAGGTTGATTAGCAAAAGGTATCTCCCCTGAATGTAAGTGACCCTCTTTACGCTCCTAGAGACAATAACTTCTCAGGTAGCAGAAACTGAGAATAGGAAACTGTGCAAGATAGAGGCTTATGAGAAGTATAAAAATGAGAAATATAAAAATGACATCACTTCAGGTTAGATATGTCAGCTGTATCACAGATCAAATGAGCAGAAACCATGTTCTGCTAGACAGAAAAGCAGTCAGAAGGTGCTTCAGAGAATTCAGGCTTATTTCAGAAGCATTGATTCAATCATTCATTCATTCCTATCTCAGAAGCAGATATCTCTGGGGAAGGAGTATCTGTGCTTGATTATTGGAAAGAGACATTTGCTTTGGAGTGGCTCCTGTACTTAAAATCTTTCCCTTTCCCAGTCTACACCTGTCCGCAGTGCAGAGCATTTGGCCTTTGTAAACCCCCTACATCCGCTTCCCCTTACAACTGGTTACCCTGGGAGCAGCAACTGAGCAGCTGACTGAGCAGCAACCAAGAGGCCTCTTGTCCATATTGGCCTTTGCTGCAAGGCTGGCACGAAAGAAAGGCTTCTCAGTCGCTGCTTAGCCAACTGCTCAGTTATTTCTCCCAGGATGACAGGGTGCAAAGGGAACAGAAACTGAGCAGCCAGTCAAACAGTGACCCAAAGGACTCTCACCTGTGCCAGCCTTTGCTGCAAGACTGGCACAAGCAAGATGCTTCTCAGTCACTGTTCAGCCAACTGCTCAGTTGCTGCTCTAAAGATGACTGGATGCAAAGGGAGCAGTGACTGAGATTTGCAAAATGGAGGTTTCTGAGACAATTCATAAAACTTCATAGCAGGTTGGATACATCAGTCATATCATGAACTTTGGGAGAAGAAGCCAGCTATTTCTGGCTACAACAGCATTGCACATTCACTTCAGAGAAGAACTATTTCACAAGCTAATTATGAACTGATCTCTTAGTAGTTTTTTGTGGAGCTTTCAGGCTATGTGGCCATGTTCTAGAAGAGTTCCTTTCTGACATTTCGCCAGCATCTGTGGCTGGCATCTTAATGCTGGCGAAACATCAGAAAGGAACTCTTCTAGAACATGGCCACATAGCCCAAAAGCTCCACAAAAAACTATGGATGCCGGCCATGAAAGCCTTCGACTGATCTCTTAGTGTTGCCTGAGATCTATCTCTCAAGGGGAAACTGTCCAGCTGGCAATTTTTCCTATGATTTACTGTACTAGGATTGCACCAGTATCCCAGAAAATCCCAGTTTCATCTATATATAAGGCACTGGTGAGCGGGGGCTGGGGGGGGGAGGGTGAGAAGACATTGTGGCTGTTCTTTGAGTGATAAATCTGCACTACATTAAGGAAGAGAGAAGCTTCCTGGGTTTTGGTAAGAAAAGTTTCTGCTTTATGAAAAAATATTATTGATCTCTATTTTCTACTTAACATGTAGTGTATTAAGATGCACAGGATGCTTTCAGATTCAGGGATATGGCGTTTTTGTAGGGCAAGTTGTAGGGCAACAGTTTATACTTTTCTTATTATCTCCATTTAGTTGCCTCAACACAGATCTATACTTTTTTTTTAACTTCATGAATGTGGCTACCGTAATGAGGGAGGCTTAGTTACTTGCCCATTTTCTCACTGTTTTGCTGTCCATTAATGTTCAGCAAAGGATTCTGGAGGCAGCTACTACTAATCAGTAGCTTGCCATATCTACACTAAAATTAGTTGGAAGTGAACCTCATTCTTTCCCAGCTCGGGTTTTTTACATGCAATTCAGTTTTTCAGCAATTGCCCCTTAAGTAAATCAGAGGCCACAGCAAAAAGGATCAAGACTTTCATATCTTAGTTTTTCAGTCAAAAATACATACATTGCAGTACATTTGGAATTCTATTTAATTCTATATTGTTCTTTTTGTTGGTACTGTCAGTTCTGATTTATGGCAACCCTATGGTGAATCTATTTTTTTTCTTGCAGTATTTTTTAAAGAGAAGGTTTGCCTTTTCCTTCCTCTGAAGCTGAGAAAGTGTGACTTGCCCAAGATCACCCTGTGGGTTTCCATGGGTGAGCGGTGATTCAAACCTTGGTCTTCTAGTGTTTTAGTCTAACACACAATTTCCTACACTAGGCTTGCTCTTAATTCAAGTCTTTTTCTTCTTATGGCAACCCTAAGGTAAACCTATCATTCTTAATTCAATAGTGCTGGATAGTTTTAGAGCCTCCCTTTACTGAAACCAATTCTTGTTTTTCTTTAGTAGAGATCGTGGGCTTTCATCCTGGTTTTCTGCACAACCCCAACTTAAATAGTTGCTTATTAATGATACCCAGATGGTTTCCCTAGTGGAAAAAAGGGAGCAACATCCAATCTAATTCCACTTCACTTTGAGCACTGGAGGAGGGGAACCTAGATTATGGTGACTGGATTTTGAATGTCCACCTGACTTTGGTTGGATGACCTGTATCAACACCAGAGGATGTTCATGGATTCTTGAAAGGCCTGTCTGCCGGTGAGCCCCCATTCCCACATGGACACATCCCTGTTCCAACTTTACCTTTCAGCCAGGCTGATTTGTTTCCTCCTGCGTCTAATTTTAAGTGCCTTCCAACTTCAATAAAATAAAGATTAGTCCAGTTTAAGCATCAGCTAGTGCTTTGTCAGTGATCACTCAAGAAAATGATGATATTCAACAAGATGGACAGCAGGGATTTAAAGGTGACAGTGGATCATAGATTAATCATAAAGGTGGATCATAAAGGTGGAAGTGAGAGAATGTGTTTTGCCTAACCGTCCTACAACCGGGATTTTGGGCTACAGGGAAAACTTCTTTTTTGTGCTATTATTTTTTGCTGTTGTTTTACTCTCAAACTTTCACTTAAAGGGAACCTAAAAGAACAGTTGGAAAAACAGAGCTTGGAAAAAGGAGAAGCAGGAGGGTAAAAAATAATGGCTGCATGGGAATAAAGTGCATGGGAATAAACAGCCTTAAGATGGCTGTTTCTCTGCTTCATAAATAAGCATGTTCATTCAGAATCTCCATAATGAGGTTTTTCAAATGAGAACAAGGCCAAAAGGAAGGAGGTAATCTTTATGTCTGGAGAAAGGAAAGAAAATGGGTGTGGGGTTCTTATAATCAGAAGTAGTGATGATGATATTGTTTATTTCCCCCTCCCCCAACACACACTTGTTTTCTTCCTTACACCCAGTTTTGCTGTTATCACAAGCAGCAGCTACTGCCATGTTGTTGTACATCCATAATGCCTCAATTCAGAATAGGATCTGCAATGCCATTCTAGAAACCCTGCTTTGCATGTGGGGTGAGTCCATCATGCCACTGATAGCTCCCCAAGTGATCAGAAGCATTGAGATGGGTAACAGGAGCAGAATTCTCAAGTAGTCCATGCTCACTTTCACATACACAGATAATGAACAAAATAAAACACACAAAAATAGAGAGAGAAAAAAGAACTCCACAACAATGGAATGAAACACTGCTCACTTGAAAATGCATTTGCAGAGTGTATATATTTATCAGTGCTTGGAAGAATACATGTGGCTGGCTAAATTAAACAAAATTCAAAATAAGGACTTTCTTTTGTTTGGTCTCAGCTTTTTCAGGCAAGACAAAATGAAAACATGAAAAGTACTGAAGTGGAGAAGCAAAAAGCAACTTGGAATGGAAAGTTAGACAAATTGGCTCCATAGATGTGCAAACCATAGATAATTTTTCCATGGATGAGGCGGAAGAAATGGTTTCATTATTCTCCTATGGGGCACATCAAGCACAATTCTATATGCATCTTAGATCTGACCTTCATCGAAGTGTATAGGTTTCCCATCTCTACAAGCGATAACAATAAATCTATTTGATCTGTTCTCTCTATAGTTACAAGGTGGACGGGGAGAGCCTCCACTGAGCTTGCAGGTGGTGACAGAGAACTGCTTATTGCTACGCCTCAACCCATTGCCGTAAGGCTTCCCTCCATTGCCGCACACAGCAATGATTTGCTTCTTGGAGCCGTGGATGAAGGAGTTCACAGCCTTGCACTGGGGTTTGGTCATCCCACGTCTTTGCATCATGGTATTGCAGTAACGGTTTCCCACGTTGCTCTTGGGGTTGTCATAGTGCTGCCTTAGGAATGTGTTGTAGTCAGCGGCATAGGTTCCAACTATAAACACCACTGCCAGGAGCACAAAGAGAACGGGGCCATATCCCTTGAAATGCATGGTCAGCTTCGCCAGGCCAAAGAGACACCTGGAGAGAGAAGGAAAAACCCAAGAGGATGTTTGAAAAGCTTGTAATGGGAACTGTTTGCCACCAGAAGGAGCTATTCTTCTGGAAACAGTTTAGAAATAAAATATATTTCTCCTTCCAGGTTCTTGGCGGCATGTTCTGTGGAACAGATCCTCTCAGTATTGGCATAACTAGAGATTATCTGATTTCTTTGGTATTATTTGATGAAGTCAGCCCTCCATGTCCACGGGTTTTTTAATCTATGGACTCAAGCATCTACAGTTTGAAAATATATTTTTTTAAAATATAAATTTCAAAAAGCAAACTTTGACTTTGCCATTTTATATAAGGTGCACAATTTAATTATCAGTTGTACTTAACAGGGCTTGAGCATCCATGGATTTTGGTATCCAGAGGGAGTAGTGGAACCAAATCTCAGTGGATATCACCTGATTGCTGATCTGCAGCATCAGTCCGCAGCTGAACACATTCAGTGCAAAATTTTATCTGTTGCATATTAAAATTGATTCTCCCTTAGTGGTGCTCTAACAATCAGCAATTGAAGTGAAGTAAGTAATAGTCACACTCTCTCAGCCTCAGAGGATGGCAATGACAAACTCCCTCTGATGGAATTTGTCAAGAAAATCCTATGATAGGTCGACCTTAGGGCTGTCATGAGAGTGATTCGGAGGCACACAACAGCAAAGTGATGGAAGAAGGAGGTTGGCAGTTAAGGAAAGTGGGAGTGTGGGTCCTCCTGCCTCAAATGCTGGGAAACCTTGCACCACACTTGTTTTCAGGCCTGTTATAGGTATTTAGGGTAGGAGTGGGTAACTGTAGGGGGGGCAAGGGCCAATTTTACTCCCTTAGACCCTCCTATAAAACCTGGGATTTGTAGTTTGCTGTGGCACCAGAACTCTCTGATAGAGAAGGCTAAATCTCTCACAAAACTATAAATCCCTGAATTCCATAGCATTGAGCCATGATGGTTAAAATGGTGTCAAACTGGATTATTTCTGTAGTGCAGATTAGACCTGAGTTGAGCAGGAGCTCTATTGGTTCCAAATCTAAGTTCCAACAATCAGTAGAGCTCTTGTTCAATGGAAAGAATGGCAGTAAAATCAATTATGGATTCCCAGCCCCTCCAGCTAGCCACTGTTACAGTGGTC
The DNA here is from genome assembly GCA_034509955.1 of Urosaurus nigricauda. NCBI lineage: Eukaryota > Metazoa > Chordata > Lepidosauria > Squamata > Phrynosomatidae > Urosaurus > Urosaurus nigricauda. The sequence continues at coordinate 8,976,019 of JAOEGL010000006.1, forward strand.
TTTCAAGGCTTTGTAACACGAACTACACAGAAGGAACTGTGCTAACCCGTTACAGTTCTTTACATTAAAATGCTCAGAGACCCCTAAATCCTAGTTGGAGGAGGCAAAGAACACTCATAAATATTTTTGTCCTTGATGTAAAGGGTGTCTTGATATATCAATTTGCCCAATTGGGAAAATGGTTTACCACTGTAAGAATGCTTCCATTTAGCGACTAGTTTGTGTGATGAGAGGGAGTGCAACCTCCCCCTAACATTTTTGCCTTAAAAATGTTTCTGCATAAAAAGAAGCTTTTTTGTACAGATATTATCTTTTAAAAATGGTCGTAAAGTGCAATAAATCATCAAGAATGTGCAAAATCACCCATAATCATTTCCCACAGGACATCATTCTTTCTAGCACATGGCAGCAGAATAAGTGCAGATTCTACACTGTAGAAATAGTGCAGTTTAACACGACTTTAAGTGCTATAGTACTGTCCTATGAAATTCGGGTATTTGTAGTTTTACAAGGTCTTTAGGCTTCTCTGTCAAAAAATGTGCTGGTGCCTTACAAAACTACTAATTCCAGGATTCTGTAGATTGGAGCCACAGCTGTTGGAAGCAATATCAAATTGAATTATTTCTGTAGTGCAAATGCACCCACAGAGGCCTGTCTGAGCCCCATGTTTAATGTCTCTTAGCTAGGCTGCATCCACATTGCAGAAATAATCCAGTTTGACACTACTTTAACTACCAGTGCTCAATGCTATGGAATTCTGGGAAGTAGAGCTCTGGTGCTGCAACAAACATCTTTCCCCAAATTCCATAGCACTGAGCCCTGGCAGTTAAAGTGGTGTCAAACCAGATTATTTCTGCAGTGCAGATGCAGCCCTAGATTTCATTCATTACAAACCAAAGTAGAGTCTACCCAATACATGAGTGCATTCCCCATTTTCCTTTACTCACTCAAAGGAGAGGAATTCAGAGTTGTGATGAAGTGGGAAGTCGTTCTTGGAGTCCTTCCATTCTTAAGTAAAACACTCTGCTATATAAATACTTTTCTAATATGGGGAGGGGTAGTTACTGGTAAGAGGAAACTGAACCCCCCACCTCACCACAAAAGAAGAAGTGATGGACGGACCAGCCTGGATCAATTTCAGAACACAAAACCACACAGATGACACAAGATCCTAACAGCTCAGAGCACCTTTGGCAGTTTAAAGGCCCCCCAAATAGTCTTCCTCAACCTTGGATTATTGCAATGTTTTGGACTAGAACTTCCATCATCCTACCTATTCAGCCATGGTGTCTGCCGGAGATGGGAATTACAGTTCAAGCCATCTGAAGATGACAGGCTGGGCAAAGTTCCCCAAGATCTCCTAAAAATCTGAGTTCCAAATAGTATTTTCTTTTCCTGGCAGATGTCTTAGAATCATAGAATCATAGAATCATAGAATCATAGAGTTGGAAGAGACCACAAGGGCCATCCAGTCCAACCCCCTGCCATGCAGGAACTCCAAGTCAAAGCATCCCTGACAGATGGCCATCCAGCCTCTGCTTAAAGACCCCTAAGGAAGGAGACTCCACCACACTCCGAGGGAGTGTGTTCCACTGTCGAACAGCCCTTACTGTCAGGAAGTTCCTCCTAATGTTGAGGTGGAATCTCTTTTCCTGCAGTTTGCATCCATTGTTCCGCGTTCTAGTCTCTGCAGCAGCAGAAAACAAGCTTGCTCCCTCCTCAATATGACATCCCTTCAAATATTTAAACAGGGCTATCATATCACCTCTTAACCTTCTCTTCTCCAGGCTAAACATCCCCAGCTCCCTAAGGCGTTCTTCATAGGGCAAGGTTTCCAGACCCTTCACCATCTTAGTTGCCCTCCTTTGGACATGCTCCAGTTTCTCCACATCCTTTTTGAATTGTGGTGCCCAGAACTGGACACAGTATTCCAGGTGGGGCCTGACCAAAGCAGAATAGAGTGGCACTATAACTTCCCTTGATCTAGAAACTATACTTCTATTGATGCAGCCTAAAATTGCATTGGCTTTTTTAGCTGCCGCATCACACTGTTGACTCATGTTCAGCTTATGGTCTACTTGGACTCCTAGATCCCTTTCACATGTGGTCTCGTTCAGCCAGGTGTCCCCCATCCTATATCTGTGCATTTCATTTTTCCGCCCTAAGTGCAGAACCTTACATTTCTCCGTATTGAATTTCATTTTGTTAGCACTGGCCCAGCTTTCTAGTCTATTCAGGTCATTTTGAATTTTGATCCTATCCTCTGGGGTATTAGCTACTCCTCCCAGTTTAGTGTCATCTGCAAATTTGATAAGTATGCCCCCAATTCTGTCATCCAAATCGTTAATAAAGATGTTGAGTAGCACTGGGCCCAGGACAGAACCCTGTGGCACCCCACTGGTCACTTCTCTCCAGGATGAAAAGGAGCCATTGTTGAGCACCCTTTGAGTTCGGCCACTCAACCAATTACAAATCCATGTAACAGTTAACTTGTCTATCCCACATTTTGCAAGCTTGTTTGCAAGAATGTCATGGGGAACCTTGTCAAAGGCCTTACTGAAATCGAGGTATACTATATCCACAGCATTCCCTTCATCTACCAAGCTGGTAATTTTATCAAAAAAAGAGATCAGGTTCGTTTGGCATGACTTCTTTTTCTGAAACCCATGTTGGCTTTTTGTGATTATGGCATTGGCTTCTAAATGTTCGCAGACTCTCTGCTTAATGATCTGCTCTAGCACCTTTCCTGGAATTGATGTCAGACTAACTGGACGATAATTGTTGGGATCCTCTTTTTTCCCCTTTTTGAAGATGGGGACAACGTTTGCCCTCCTCCAGTCTTCTGGGACTTCTCCTGTTCTCCAGGAGTTCTCAAAGATTATTGCCAATGGCTCTGATATTACATTTGCTAGTTCTTTTAATACTCTAGGATGTAGTTCATCTGGTCCTGGAGATTTATATTCATTTAGGTTAACCAAGTATTCCTGTACTATCTCTTTACTTATTCTGTGCTGAAATTCCCCTATTCTGTCTTCTGCTCCATTATCCTTCGGTTGAGCACCTTTTGCCTTTTCTGAGAAGACTGAAGCAAAGAAGGTCTTGCTAAAGATGGAAAGGGACTCCCATGCCTTTGAGTTCCCAAATAATCAGAGCACCTCCGAATATGTCAAAAGGGCCTCTTTTGCTCCAAACCGTAATCCATATGCATCTAAGGGTTTCCAAAAATTTAAAGGCTATGATGTGCACATGCCATGCCATTTGATCAGGCTGTTGAAAAGTACATCCACCATTTCTCTAAGTCATGAAACTAAGGCAAAGGTTGGATGAGAAGTATTTAGCAATGCAGCAAACACACAGAACCGCTTGCCATTATTTTCCGGGAATTCCTGGGGAAGATGAGGAAGGTCAGAGACAAATTCAGCAGCACCAGCATAGTTGAATATACAGCAGGGGTGTAGCTATTGGAGGGTGAAAAATAAGGATCCCCCAAGTAATAATTATGATCCTCCCAATGAAATGTGCCTTCAATTCCTGAATTTCTAGCTTTGCAATGTTGTGAAACAGCTGAGCATTTATAGAAATATAGTTTAAGTTTCCAAAGGAAAAGGGGGAGCCAAAGTGCCCAAGGAAATGCAAATATAGCAAATATAAGAGTTCTGTGTGCAAACAATTTTTAATGTGTTACTCTCTACAGTGGTATAAATTTGGGGACTCAAGGTAGGTTTCATTAGGGATTGTTATTGTGTACAGTGGGCCCTTGTTATCTGCAGGGGTTTGGTTCCAGGACCCTCCGTGGGTAACAAAATCCGTGTATGCTCAAGTCCCATCAAATATAATGGCACAACAAAATGGTGTCCCCTATGTAAAAAGGAAAATCAAGGTTTGCTATTTGGAATTTATATTTTTTGGGAATATTTTCAAGCCCTGTATGCTCAAATCAGTGGATAAAAAAATCCACGGATAAGGAGGGCCAACTGTACCTTCAAGTAATTTCTGACTTATGGTGACCCTAAGGCAAACCTATCACAGGGTTTTCTTGGCAGAATTTGTTCAGAAGTGGTTTGCCCTTGCCTCCCTTTGAGACTGAGAGAGTGTGACTTACTCAAGGTCAGCCAAGAGGTTTTCATGGCTGAGCAGGGATTCAAACTCTGGTTGTCCTAGTCCAACATTGAAACCAACAGCTGACACTGGCTCTCTTTGAGGAGAACGTGTTCTGTAATTGGGGACAGAATTCTTATTTGAGAGCAAAACTCTCATTTTGTCGCCTGCCTGGTAGCTACACCTTGATATACAAGCATCCACACCCAGACTAAGAAAGCATCCAAAGCCCTGTGGATAGGAAGAATTTCTGAGTTTTGGGTTTCTCCCAAATTTTAATTTTACTTATCTCAAAATTTTCCTATCCTGAATAATCTCTATCAAATCCAAATTGAAATAGAAATATTTATCCTTGGGTATAATTGAGTCACGTAAAAGCAATTGGTGGTTTGCATATTGGCTCACGTTCCCTCCTTGGGTCTGTGGTTAAGTAACAAGTGTCTGTGCAAGCCTTATGCCCGGAAAGACTTATTTTCACAACTCTTGAGTGGCCAGGGATGTAGGAATTGCTTTGAAATGAAGAAACTGGTTTGGGGAAATGGATCCCTACAGGAAATCAAAAATCGTGCTTACTGAAAAACACCATATAAGTGCTGCTAAGTAATAGAAATGTTATTACTAATGACACATTTATATAGAAATATGTATGGGATTTTAAAAAATGTTTTGTCCTTGTATTATAGAAAACTGGATATGGAAAGAAGAATATACAATGGTGTGTGTTATTACTTCTATTTATTAAAACTATTTATCCATTTTTAAGGCTTCAAAGACATTATTTTAGTAAATAACCCATACAACCAGCCAGTGTAGTGTAGTGATATGAGCTTGGGACTACAATTCTGGGTTTAAATTGCCACTTAGCCATGGAAACTCACTGGATAGTCTTGGGCAAATGATACAGTCTCGGCCTCGGAGGAAGGCAGTGGTACCCCCCCTCCCCTGAACAAATCCCAGGATTCCATAGGATGGAGCCATGGGAGTTAAAGTGCAGTAACTGTGTAGTTTGGGTGCATCCCTGAGTGACCTTCATGACTATAGAGACGAAGGGGGATTTCAAACCAAGATAAGAGGTCCTTTGAAACCCACAACATTCAGTTTACTTAGGTTTCAGATGTCACATGGCTTCAGGAGGATTTCAGTGATCTCTTCAACAGAATTCAACTCCAAATACAGTCTAGCAAAACAAACAATTCTGACCTGTCTTTGAACAATTATAACTTGGATTCTTCATAAGTAGAACTGGATTAGAAGGAGATGTTTATATATTATTAATCAACAAAGAAACACCCATATAGAACAAGAACATTTTTTAGCTGGACCGGTGGCATAATTAAAGAAATGTAGGAGAGAAAATGACATGAGATCCTGATGGAAATATAGTATGTTTTTGTATATATCTGTGTATGTGTGTGTATTTAAAAAAACAAGAACATCACACAGGACTTGAATGAATATGCTATTATGCTCAGAAGCTCCATGTGCTTACATGTCAGGGATGAAATGAATCTGCTCTAGGCTTTATTCCATACTTGAAATGAGCAATTGAGGTTACAGAGCCTATTTCTGAAATTATTTTGAAATTGTTCCCCCAACCCACCCTTCTGCACAGCTAACATGATGATGCCTATCACCTGACCAGTTCTTCTTCTTCTCCTGGGTTGGTGCCAGCTGATTCCTATGCCTCTGCCAATAAGCCATTCCTAAGGCAGTGTTGTTAAAACCAAAAGCAGTGTCAGAAACAATTACTGCAATATCAAGATGCAAAGGTGTGATATGATGTCGCCGGAGTGCACAGGTGTGAATTCCTTCATCCAATATCAAAAAAAAAAAAAAAAAAAAAAAAAAAAAACCAAAAGAAGAGGGAAGAGAAATGGCAATGGTGTATGGTGCAACCTGAGCTGCTTCTCTGTCACCAACTGCAATCAAAAAGAGGGCTCAACCTGACTACCATGTAAATACAGAGAGAACATAGAATCAAACAACAGGGCCATACAGTCCAACCTCATTTTGCCATTCAGGAAAAAAGAAAGAACCCCTGAGAGATGGCTATCCAGCCTCTGTTTAAGGGCCGACATTTTTAAAACTAAACAATATTTAAGGAATGTCTCTCCACCATGACTCATGACATGACAGTTTTCCAAGCGGGAGACTATGAGTTAACACAATGGCAGCTACTGGTGTTGTTTGCATCACCAGTCAAATTCAGTTTCTAAGCATAGATGCATTAAAATTAGGTTTATTTTTTAGACAAGAAAAGGATAACATGTGTCACCATGACATTTCTCCTCTGAATTTTTTAAAAAGGCTTTCCCCATTTTATTAAATTATCTGATTTTTCTCCTACTTTCACACACACCCTGAACATTTTATCTTGTAATCTCTGCCTTTGATCCAGGGGGTTGGATTAGATCACCCATGAGGCCCGTCTAACCCTATCATTCTAGTTCCATCTTTGGGGCTACACAGGTCTGGAGTTTTGGACAAATGACTGAGTCTAGGGAGACTGGCCCCAGAATATCCTGGCCCATGCAGACAGGGCCTATGGAATATATAACAAGGCTGGGGAACCTGTTTCATCCCAAGGGCCATAATTAGCTGTCAGAGAAGTTCATGGAAGGCCACATTCCAGTGGTGGTTGGGGCCAAAGGCATAAGGGTGGTACAAAAAAATACAATCCCTCCTTCTTGATATCTGCAAGGCCAGCATGCACTGTCCTCGTCCTAAAGAGGCACATTGCATAGATTCCAGTAATTATATTGCCTGGGAAACCACAGAGAAGGAGAAACTGGCAATAGCCCAGGCAGCAGTCATGGGATTCAGATTTCATTGAGGAAGAATGGAGGCAACAAGAAATAAGTTTCCTACTCAGCATGAGAGTTGGCTGGATTAAACTGTTCTCATCTTAATCCAATGCCAAGGTAACAGAGTGATTTTCTGTGCAGCAATTATCACTCTGTCCTGTTCTGTCTGACCCGGATCCTCCTTTCTTGGCCAGAATGCAAGCCAAGTAACTTCAGAAAGTGGCTAGTGATGTTTTCTCTCGCACACACAACTTCATTGATTCCAGATGTTCTTTTCTTCACTTAGTAATGCTTACAAGAAGTAAATTTTTCCTTCCAGCTTTGACTATAGTTGATTTATAAACTTCAAAGTTTTGTCAGCATGTAAAACACAGTTATCACTTCTGAAACTGCGAAGGGAGAGGTGGCTCTAAAAAAACCGAACCAGATTCTCCTGGTTAAAAACAATAACTTCGACAGCCAGCCAAATTGTCTCTCTGTGGTTCACTGTTGATTATACTTTCCCTTCTTTGCAATACGCCTCCCATTCCCCCCCCCCAGGAGGTCTGAATTGCAAAATATCTTGGCTATTTTGGATTTTCTGGGAACTGGATCTCCTGTTTCACAGTCTCAATCAAGCAAGCTTGTCAGATGAGAGAAGTCAGCTCAGCAAAAGAGAAAAGCTTGGCATTTTTTATCTGAAAAGCAGGTAGGATCTGTTGGAAGTGAAAAGATCGGGATCCTAGGATTCAGGTAAGTTGTTGCAATGAATGCATGGGCAACACACTGTTGGAATGACTCTGAGGAGATGGGCAGGAGGAGCATAACATTAAAGAGTTGGAAGGGACATTGGAGGTCATCTACTACAACAAATGCAGGATCCATGCTGGGTGCAATTATGGGACACCTTTCATGTAATTCAGCTAGCTTCAGCTTAACGTTCTCCATTGAAGGAAAGCTTCGAAATCCTGTGGGAATCTTTTTCACTATCAAACAGCTCTTATCATTAGAATGTTTCTCCTGATGTTTATCTGAATCTACTTTCTTACAATTTCCAACCTCTTTCTGGAGCAAACAGCATACTTTTCCTTGAGACTAGGCCCTGTGTGACATGTTCTCCAGTTCCTTCTTGTATTCTCATTATCTGTCATCTATCTCCCTTTCCTCCTAGGCCCCCTGTGCTCCCCTGATTTGCAATCTGTTTCAAAGGTTCTCTTCCAAGCATCTTACCAGAGAATACAGGTCAGATGAAATGTATTAGCCATGCTTGTTGGGGGATTTTGGATATTTTAACCCTCCTTCCAGTGACATTTGGCTGGATGGTAGCAGGTGAAAGTTGTGGTGCCCTTTGAACATTTCAGTTGTGGTGCCCTGCTTTTGAGAATTACAGTTGGTCCTCCTTATCCATGGATTTTTATCCATGAGCATGCACAGCTTGAAAATATTCCCCAAAATTATAAATTCCAAATAGCAAACTTTGACACCATTTTGTTGTGCCATTATATTTAATGGGACTTGAGCATACATGGATTTTGTTATCCACGGACAGCCCTGGCACCAAACCCCAGTGAATAACAAAGGCTCACTATATTTCTGCTGCTGACCGGCTGCTGACACTTGTGTTCCTTAGTCAGAAGATTAAAACATTAATGTGACCAAACATCATTAAAGTGAGCTCAAAATGGAACAAAATATTAACGAGGAAGCACAAACAAGCTGGGAGATGCTGCAGCAGGTTGCTTTTTTCTGAACCTTCTGGGAAGGGCAAAATTCTGCCTTCTCCTCCTCTCTCCTCCTGTTGAGTTAGATGAAGAGAAATCACTATTTTGCTTTGAAGTCAGTTTGCAGTAAATGAAATAAGCTGAGGACAAAGGGGGGGAAAGTGAGAGGAAGAGAAAGAAACTGATATTTTAAAAGCAGTTGAAAAAGTGGGATGACAAGAGTATTAATCAGGACTGTCCCTGTCAAAACAGGGAAGTTGGAAGGCATGCTTTTAGTGGATGACTGATGACTTCTTTGTCCAACAATTGACTGCTTTGTTTTGTTGCCTTTGCTTAAAATATTTTGTGGGCATTAAGAAACAAAGCATTTCATAAGGAATTTCCATTGCAAGCAGATTTTGCTATGTGAAGAGCCAAAAGGTCTCTGTTTCTTAGCCTGCTGCCTTCTCAGCTCCCACATCTAGTTCACCCCCTAAGATTCATCAGCCACTCCCTTCCAGTTATGACTGGATGTAAGAAAACAATCCACTTATCTAAATGATGGGATCAGGGCCAGTAAAAAAGCTCATGATCTCCCAAATAGTCTCTCTAGATTGTATTCCTTTGTTCTGGTGCTTGAATCCTATTGTGGGAGAAAGGCTGGATTTATATGGAAATAAATAAATTACTAGAAAAGAATGACTGGTAAATACTCTTTCCCAGTACTCTTATTGTTATCATCTGTGTTCCTGGCTTTTCTAATCTATGCCAATTCCTTCTTCTTTCAAATAGTTAACAATCACTTCTATTCCCAGAAGAAAAACTAAGCAGAACTTTGGCTTCCTTTACAGGAGTTGTACACTTGCCCAAATTGACACCATTTATCTGAGCTCTTGAAATATTCAGGTGTGATCCATGACTTCACAGCAGCTCAACCGATATCTGGAGAGAGAGGAGCACTAGTGCAAAAGCCATAACCAAAGAGGCCTCTGCAGCAGGGTTGCTTTCATTTCCCTATGTAGCAGGTTGAAATTCAACAAGAGCATCATAGTTATGATAATAATGATGCTGCTGATGAATTGTATTATTCAGAGCCAGAAAATAAAGGAGCCCTTGGTCTCCCATCGTTTATTAATTTGACTGGTTTTTGTGTGCACCAAGAATTACTACTAAATAATTGTGGTTAGCCTTCTTGCTTACAGATCTATACAAGGACTCAAAGTCATTATTTGTGTATCTATTCTGGTATATAAATTCACACATTTGATCATAAAGTCATTGAACTTGGTTTGCTATCTAATGAAATCAGAGAGGAAAAACAGATCATAGTAGAGTTTTGGACCCAATCAATCAACTACTTTGGGTACCTCCTGAGTAAGTATTTCAGATTAGTACAAGTTTTAGAATGCACATCTATGAAGTAATCTCATTGGTGTCACTAGGGTTGATGTTACCAGTGCATAATGTCACCCCTAATCTGGCAATCACCCCACAGCCCTGGTAAGTGGGAGCCACCAGAAGAGGCAGGTTTTGGTTGTCTCCTCCTGTCCCTGGAGCAAAGATGGGTGGGAATGGGCCTGGACCAGAGTCCCTGGGGATCCCCCTGATCCTGCAAAAGAGGAGAGGGAGGGTACGGAAGAGGAAGAGAAGGAGGAGGATGAAAACCTCATCTCCACCAGCTGCTGCAGCAGATGGATGGCAGAAGCACCATCTGAGACAGATCCTGAGTGACCACTTCACCAGGTATCACCCCCTCTGATGGAGTCACTCAGTGCATTGTGAACCCCCCTACTGACACCAGTAATAATGTTAGCCCAACCAAACTTAATATTCAGACATAGGTTGACAACTTGAATATTTTTGTGCAAGCTCAGGATCGATCAGCAAACATTGGCTTTTTCTTGCTAAATTGCTGGCTAAGTCCCATGTCATAGACCGCTATTCACACTACACAATTAAAGCACTTCGATACAACTTTAACTGTCATAGAATCCTAGGATTTGTTGTTTAGTGAAGCAGCAGAGTGCTCTAGCAAGAATTCTAAATAACTCAGGAAGCTACAAATCCCGCCCATAGTATGGGACTTTGGCAGTTAAAGTGGAATCACAGTGCAATATGAAAGAGACCATGGTATTGAAAAATTTTTAAGGGCTGTGGCTACTATTACTCAAGCTTCTATTCCATTCAATTCATAAGTGAAATCATTGCAAGCAATGCAAACAATTCCAGGTAAATTTCTTCATTCCTCTTCTTCCAGATTTCCTCCTCATTGTTTTATAATAAATCTCCACCTTTTCTTCTCCCACAGACAGAGCTGATACCATGGATCAAAGGGCCACCAGCTCAGCATTACTTATCCTGATGATCTTTCTGGGACCTATGCCAGCTCTCACTCAGAGGGAATCCCGTCATGACAAGTTCCTCCGGCAGCATATCGACTTCCCCAAGACCAGCAGTGAACTGGATGTTCGGCGCTACTGCAACCTGATGATGCAGAGAAGAGGGATGACTGCCACTTTTTGCAAACCCTCCAACACCTTCATCCATGCGGCTCACCCAGACGTGCATGCCATCTGCAGAGATGGGGGAACCTATTACAATGAGAATTACTATGACAGCAACACCCCTTTCCTTCTCACTGCTTGCCGCATTATTGGAGGAGGTTCCCAGAGTCCCCCCTGTAACTACCGAGGCAGAATCAGCACCCAGCGCATTCGGGTTGCCTGTCTTAATGGGGAGCCAGTTCACTTCAAAACACCTCTTTAGAAGGGAGTGTCTATGAAACCATTGTTTACCCATGTAATCAATTTGGGATACTATATTTTCAGCCACTTTAGAATCCATCAAGAGTAAAGTTTCCACACACATAGTATATGTGTACACACATAGTATATGTGAGCATTTCAGTTGCAAATTATTGCTTCTCTCTCTCTCTCTCTCTCTCTCTCGCACGCACGCACACACACACACAAATGACATTCTTTCTTAAGGTTGTCATTTGATGGTTTGTATTGTGCCATCAAGTAACATAACAATTAACTATTCCTATCTTTTCTTAAAACATCAACCTTACCCTTTTCCCCAAGATAACCCACTCTTTAAATGATATAAAAATGCAATTCTTTGCTTGTAGGGAACTCAGGTATAGGGCAGGCGAAAGGCATGGGAATGGACTGCTAGTTAAGAACTGATACTACATACAACAAACTACAACATGAATTTGGAGAGGAAATTATGATGCTGAAAGTAGCGTAAACCATTTACAAATTTGTTGCCAACTCTTTCCTTAAAAAAACAAAACACACATGGCCACAATTTCCAGTATCAAGATGTCCTTTGCTGTTCCTAGTGGTAACATGGCATAGCTGGAATCTGATTGTCAAAGTAAAAGATGAATGTTAATTTCATGAAGGAACAGAGATAAACTGAACTTCTAAGAGCATAGTATTTGCTATACCGTTGAGCTCTGAGAGGTTGGAGGTGTTGTACAACTACCAGATCTTGCACTGATGCTGTCAACTCCTTTTGATTTGTATGTGTGCCATTGACTTTTGGCTGAAAATCTAATAGGGCACTGCAGATGGAAAATGCTGACACTAAAATGTATTTTTCCCTTCAGGCTGAAAACTGGGAACCGTGCCTGAATTCTTTCCTCTTGCAGCTTCATGCAGTAAAATACCTTCTCTTGCAGTGTCATGTAATAAAACCTTTCTTGTGCATGTAGAATTGAATTACAATTATATATCAAAACCATCACCACCATTACTATTACCTATAGGAGTAATCATCCACTGCTCCAGTCAAATTGGTTGCACTCCTTTCCATCCCTTGAGAACAGCAAGTATTCAATGCTTACTTCAATACTCAATTGTTACAAGGCTGGATTATGGATCTCCACCTCCAATCAGGTTTTTATTTCCTATAGGTTTTCATGGTGTTTTTACTACCCTTGACCTCCCTCAAGCCTGTTGAGGATTAAGATACAATTGTACTGCACAGTATAGTGTCAAACAGTGCTGGCTGTCTTTTAAAGGAGGGAGAGTCAATTCCCCAGCGGAGAGAAGAAAATATTTAGTACAAGTTATATCTCATTTTACACCACACTCCTTTCCTCAGAAGGTCCTATGTCCAGTACTAGGTATCTCTGGAGCTTTCATTTTGTTTTTAGTAGCAGTGATGGCCCATTATAAGAAGGCAAGACTCACTAGAAAAGACAATAATGCTAGGAAAGGTGGAAGGTATTAGAAAGAGAGGAAGATTGCATATTAGAGGTATAGATTCAGTAAAGGGGTCTAAAGCCCTGAACCTGCAGAACCTGAGCAGAACAGATGACAAGTGATCTTGAAGCAAGGTGTCTTACTCACAGGGCTGCCGTGAGTCACGGTCACCTCAAAGGCAGAGAATAACAACAACAATGATGGCAAATACCCCTCTTTGAGGTGTCTTTAGCCCTGTATACTCATAGCACTTTGAGACTACTTTAACTGACAGGGCTCTGTTCCATGGAACCCTGGGATTTGCAGTTTTGTGAGATGTTTCAAATTCCTTCCAGAAAGCTTCTATGGCTCACTAAAAGATAAGTCCCAGAATTATGCAGGATGTACCCATGCTAATTTTAAAGTAGTATCAAAGTGCTATAATTGTGTAGTGTGAACAAAAGCTGAGGGACTGGATTGGCAGAGAGGGCAGAAAATTCTGTACTAGATGGTCAAATACTGTTTCCTGGAAGAAAGCTTCTTCTCCGCTTCCATCCTAGCTAGGTCAACAGGATGGTACCCAATGGATGCCATGGCTGTGATGAAACAGAATGGCTGCTTTGTGGGTTTTGTGATAATTTCCTACTTCGTAGAAGTCTTTTGACAGTAGTTTTGCTTCTTCAGTTTGCCAATATCCAAAGTTTTCAAAATGCCTCTCAGTGCTGATAATGTAGACACAGTCAACTATTTCTGCTGAGATTTCACAACCCATTGCACCAGCTTGTGAAAGTCAGCTCCTGTGGTTTCAATGTCTACACACCTTTCTTCAGACAAGAGTCCTACAATTGACCACAGAGGTAGATTGGGTGTTTAGAAACTGGCCAGTGTCCAAATTATTAGCCTTTCCAAAAAGGAAGTGGGTGCGGTAGAAAGTTACAACATTTCCATTTGCAGGTGTCTTGGTATAACAGGACTTACAGTAGTAGACAGGGCAGAATACACCTGTTTGCTCTACACAAAGAGAACACAAATTTCATGAGCTGTTTTTGATAGGAAAGTTGAATCTTGTGCCTAAATCAATGCATGGAACAAAGCAGGTGGCCTATACAGTAATTTCTTCTTGAAAGAAAGTTGCTGTTCATACCCTACAGAGATAACCACCATATGGTATAGCATATAGCAAAAGGGACCATAGGCAATGGGAGAGTTTGAGTGACACTCAGACATGGACTGAGGGCCACTAAAAGTCTGTTTTGCTTAAGTCTGTTTTGGCTAAGGAGAATCTAAAGAATTGGAAAAGGATTTGCTTCCTACCTTGTTGAGTTCCATCACCACCACTTTTGGTAGCACCAGAGAACCACCACCACCACCCCATAGTGTTGGACTGTCCTAGCCAATATGATGAGACTGTGATACAACAGCATCTTTAAGGCTGCAGGTTGTCCACTGCTGTCCTTTGAAGAAGAAGTGGGAGGCTGGGAATCAAGGAACAACTAGAGATGAGAGCAGGGTCAAAGGTATGATGAACAATGGACAACAACAAACAGAGACTATACCAGATTGTTTCTGTTTGCTGATCCTTTATCAGTAGCCAAACATTGCCTAGCTCAACTGAAACTGACCCACGAGACAATATATTGCCATCACAAGACACTATATTCCCATCACTAGGATCAGCACTAAGATTACTCATTCAATAATATGAATTACATTGCTGAAGAAATACAGCATTTACACTTACGGAGCCATGCTCTTTGTAGAATTAAGAGTTATATGGAATGGACAAATTCACAGAATCAAGTTATAGAGAATAGAAGTTAGAGTTGGCAGGAGCATTAAAAAGAACCAAAGCCAAATCCTTTTAAAACTCACCACAACCCTAGTCATACATGAACATTAACCAAAAAGGAGAAGGGGATAAATTGATCATGATTTTATCCTGATGAGATATGGAAGACTCTAAGTATCTCACCCCCACCCAAGAGAAACCCATAAGAAACCAAGACTTGGAGAAGACCATTTACTGTTTAACAGAGAGAGACCTCTGTGCATGAGGTCAAGGGATTTGTGAGACTTTATGCAATTGTTCTTCATAATCCCAATATTGCTTTACATTTATCCATGGATTGTTGATAGGCTCTGTCCAGTTCCATGTGATCAGGGCTGCTGATCCTTGTCTGGAAACCAGCTGGGTTCTGTATAAAGAGTCCCCAGGGAAATGAAGGGAAATGAGGAAGACTTTTGGCTCTGTGTGGAAACTGCATTCACTGCTTTAACAGGCGTCTTGGTAAGCAGGATGTTTTCCTAGGAAATTTTGGCTGCATAGATAGTTCAAGATGAAAAGGAGAAACAGGCAGCTCTTCAATACTGCAGAAATAAAGCATTTTGACAGTACTTTAACTGCCATGTCTCCACCCTGTGGAGTCCTGGGATCTGTAGTTTGTTATGGCACCAGAGGTCTCTCATAGAGAAGGCTAAATGTCTCACAAAATTACAGTTACCAGAATTCCACGTTATTTGAACCATGGCAGTTAAAGCAGTTTCAGACAGCATTAATTCTGCAGTGGAGAAGCAGCCATTGTGTTCTGAACACAACTGTAGTTCAATTGTGGGTCTTCAAATAACTTTTGCATATGTGTGTGTGTGTGTGTGTGCGTGCATGTGCGTGTGCGCAGTACTCTGTTTTTAACCAGTAGAAAGCTGCCCTGGATTCTATACAAGGAGAAAGGTGAGATATATTAATACTATTACCAAATACTAATAATTATGATGATGGTCAGGAATAATGAGAATATGTAATGAAAACATGGTAATTCATGAAAGCTTTATGGGGCCTGAAGGTCCATGGTTTAAATTCCTTTTAAATCATTTAAACTATTTTAAGCTGTTTTTAATTTCTTCAGTCTTTTAGTTTGCTTTGCTTTAGCCTTTTCAGATCATGTCAGTTACTCACATGGTTTTAAAATGAAGAGATGGGATTTGTTGTATGCTGCCCTGAGATCTCTGAATAGAGATCTCAGGGCAAATACAAAGAAAGAAAGTCAATCCAAACCATCTGGATAGCAGCAGGCTGTGGAAAGGCTAAAAGAGTAAGAATGCATCAGGATTCCCTGGAGGACCTCACGTTGCAGTTGGCAGGCATGGGTTCAATCCAGAAGCACTGCTGTTCTCCAGGATGCAATGCTTCCTCCTTAAATGGACCTAGTCTTACACTGGCTAGGATACTCTGGAGGTTACCCAAAGTACCCTAGTTTCTCAGCTGCCCCAACCTGCCCACATTACCTATCCCTCCATTTCCATGCTGTGGCAGTGGTTTGCATGAGAAAAAGTAAGCAGCCCTGGAGGCACAGTGGTTAAATGCTAATATTGCTGGTACTGCAGCCACAACACTGTGCGTTCAATCCCTGCAGGTCTCCAGGTTGACTCAGCCTTCCATCCTTTCATAGGTTAGTAAAATGAGTATCCAGCTTCTTGGGGGCAATTGGCTTATATGTTGTAAACCATTAAGAGAGTGCTCAGGTCACTAAGAAGCAGTATAGGAATGTAAATGCTCTTGCTAATGCTATTGTATGGGTATCCTGCTGGACTACCTTCTGCCACCGCAGGTCTCTCGCTTTTGCAAACAAGGTGTCCAATGATGATCACATGCTGGATGCCTCATTCTGACCTCAGAACAAGCGACCCACTGTGGTGGCAGATGTGCTGGGCAGTGGATATGCTGGTTGGCACAGTAGTGTGGGAATAGAGGGCTCTGGATCTTCCCAGAAGCTCCGGAGCAACAGGTAACTTATTTCAAACCATGTTAAGTGTGAAGCTTATTGCTCACTATTTTAAACCAGCTCCAGCATCTTGGGCTGGAGCCAGGACACAGGATAGAGGTGGGGATTATCACACACTAAATCACCACCGAATCGCTGGCTGCCATCAGCCCAGGTCCCAGTCACGCTCTGCCAGCACTTTTTAGAAGTTGGAAAGCTTTTGGCTGGGACCTGGGCTGATGGCAGCTGGCGGTTTGGTGGCGATTTAGTGTGTTATAATCCTCACAATGCTGAGCGATAAGCTCCTGTGTTATACATTGATTCTGGTGTAGAATGTGTCACAAAATGACTGGACTGCTCGCACCAGAACCAGGGTTTGGGCCATGTGTCATCCAAATAAGACAATGCAAGAATGGGGTGTGTATGTGTGCAAAATTGGCCTTTTTGGCCCATGCAGACAAGGCCTCATGGGACACACTGGGGGAAAAAAAGTATTACCTAGGATATCCTTTAATTAAGAAGCAATGTGGTACAGTGGTTTAAATGCTGGACTAGGACTCTGAGATACGAGGGTTCAGATTGCCAATTTGCCATGATGACCGAGTTGATGACCTTGGGGAAGTCCCACTCTGGTAGAGTCAGAGGAAGGCAAGGGCAAATCCTTTTTGAACAAATCCTGCCAAGAAAACCCTGTGAAGGGTTCCCATTAAGGTTGCCATAAGTCAGAAATGCTTGGAGGCACACCACAACAACAACCTTTTAGTTACAAGGAGGATAGTAGCCTGCTGCATGCTCTCCAGGTGTGCCAATTTGCAGGTACTGTCCCTATTAATCTTCTGTCATCCCAAATTTCCAGTTGCTTTCAAAATGTCCTAGTTTCTCTCTTCTCCTACAACTTCCCTCTGTTGTCCTCAGTTTAGCTCAGATGCTGGAAATTGATTTTAAAGTGCCAGAGTAGTTTGCATTCAGTTAACTTAGCAGCAAGTGAAAGAAGAGGATGGGGAGGAATCTTCCCTATAGACTCTGGCAAAAGCAAACTCCTTCACCCACTCCTAGCTTGTCTGTTCTTCCTCATCAATCATTTTTGCCATTGCACTATGGCCCCATGTGTCCTAGTTTTCATTTATGATGCTGTTGCTTTTTGGAGTGAGCTAAGCACCCCAGTTTGTTAATTTATGTTATTATGATGTTCTTAAAAGGGAGAATAAAGGTTCTTTTGGGCATGCCCATGGTTGCTGCCTTGCTTTTTCTGCCTTTCTTTTTATATTCCAGGGATGAACCTTTACACTCAAACCCACTTGTATTTGTTCAAATGCCTGAACAGTGAGCACTTCTGTGTGTGCATCTTCCTAAAAATCACAGACATATATTCATATATTCAACTGTTTTTCATTGCAATTAACATTGTTTGAGGTTTTCACTTGTAATCATTTATTTTATTTTATTAATAGCTTTCTTGTGTCCCAGAGAATTTTATGGGGGGGGGGAAGCAGAAATAAATTTAAAAAGGGGGTGAATTAGAGAGAAAATACCTGAAGAATTATCTTTAAGGGGATCTATACAAAGGAAGATTCAGTCTTCGTGTTTTTCAAAGCATTATAAAAGAAGACATCCCAGCATTAGTGGTTCTTCCCTCCACACCATTGGCCTGGTGAAATCCCTTTTCTTCTGTTTTCTTGCATTGATTCCAATCACCCTAAGGGCCTCTCTATTACACAAATCCAAGAATAACCTTTCTGGTTCCTTGCTGCCGAGTTCTTGTCTTCTGTCACCATCTAGTGCCAATGTGTGGCATTGCATTGGCAGCCATCAGTCTCTCTCTCTCTCACTTTCTCTGTGTGCCATCAAATTGACTGCTGACTTATGGCAACCTCATGAATTTCATAGGGTACTTCTTAGGCAAAATAAATAAATAATTTTTTAAAAAAATACTCAGAGCAGGTTTCGGCATTGCCCTCTGAAATATAGCCCAAAGTATCTGGTATTCTTTGGTGGGCTTCTATCCAAGAACTAACCAGGGCTGATTTAGCTTTGCTTCCAAGATTAGACAGGATCTGGTATCTTTAGGGTAAGGCTAAGAAGCCATTGCCTTGTTTCACTGAAAATCCATTTGCTCAAGCTGATATATCTTGCTTTTCCAGGACAAATGGAGAGTAAGTAAGTACAAAGCTTCTCCTACATATTAAATTAAATCTTCGGTAGAAAAAAGGGAAGAGGGGCTTTAAATCAGACGTAGCTTACCAATAGCATGGAACAAAAATTTAAATGCTGGGATGACCTCCACAAGCTAAAATCAGCCCACATCTGACTTGGGGACCTTTCACACTACAAAATTATAGTGCTATGATTCCAATTTAACTGCCATGTTTCCATCCTGTAAAATTTGGGGATTTGCAGTATTGCCAGGGGCATTTAGAATTCTCACCTAAGCAGTTATTCAAATGGTGGATATAATCCTGGTAGAATGTGGGTTGATGTTCACATGTATTTCAAATGTATCTAAATATTTTTTTTGGGGGGGTTGGGTGGGCAGCTGCCAAAAAAACCTACCCATTAACCTAGGATAATCAATCTCGACAAGAGAACCCATAGAGATGTGCACAGATGTACTCCAATTAAAAAAAAATAGTGTGAACAATGAAACTAGAATGTATGAGCGAGATTATTCGGATAGTCATGCTCAAAACAACAACTTCAGAATAACACCAGAGAACTAGAGTGCCTCATCAAACTATATATCCCAAGATCCCATAGGATGGAAACAGAGAAGTTTAAGCAGAACCATAGAGGCGTAATTGTGTAGTGTGAATGAGTCCATCCATAGTGAAAGCTTTGAACATTTGCTTTTAGGACTACAGCTCCCAAAGTTTGGAAAAGTTGTTCTTTCAGCTTAGATTTTCCAGCTTCCTTCAGCCATCATGGCAAATGGCCATGCTGGATGGAGAATGGAACCTGTAGTCTGAAAAAAGTCATTTAATTTTTTTAATGTCAGTACACACAAGTAGCTTTTCTAAGTTACCTAGGTTTTTGAAGCTATTTAGAAAAGTAGCTTTTCTAAGCTCCGTAGCACCCCAGCTTTCTAAATGCTAAAGGAGTTATTGAGATGCTGAATACATTCAGCACCATGGATAGCTCCAGACTAAGCCCACAAAATGGATTCACCGACTGCCTCCCCACTGCAAAAATAATCCACTTTGACACAACTTTAACTGCCATAGTTCAAAGCTATGGAATTCTGGAATTGGTAGTTTGTTGTGGCACCCGAACGGAGCGGAGCTCTACAAATCCCAAAATTCCATAGCCTTGAACCATGGCAGTTAAAGTGGTTTCAAATCAGATTATTTCTGCAGTGTGGATGCAACCCAAGTCACTAAAAAAGCTATCCCTCATCACTAAGGCCATTGTATAATCTTTTCCAGCAATAGCAGCATTGAAAGTAAGGTCTGGGCTGGAGGCTTCTCACAAAATTGATCCATGTGTCAGATTGCAACCCAGCTATTATCCTCATTAATTTTTATCTTTCATCTCTTGTTAACATGAATGGAACATGATGGCCTTGAAGATATTTCCCAGTTTTGCCTAAGGAAGCTGACACAACAGAGTTTGGTCAGGCTACTAGCAGTTCAGAAGACACTGCTAGTAGACCATGCTGAGTTTGATATCCCAGAGTCTGTACAAATCTGGTGTAACACCCTTTTTCTTCTCTGAATTCAGACATGATGCTCACCTTGAGTGGAGCTGAAGTGCTGATGCTCACCCTCTTGCTAACCTGCCTGATCCCAAGCCAGGTCTTTCCCCAAAATCCTCGGCACGAGAAATTCTGGAGGCAGCATCAAGACTTTCCCCGGACCAAAGTAGCAGGGCAGGACTACTGCGGGACTATGATGCTGCGCAGGAGGATGACAAGGCCTTGCAAAGACACCAACAGCTTTGTTCATGCATCTAAGAACCAGCTGAAGGATATTTGTGGTTCGGCTGGAACGCACTACCGCCGGGCCTTGAGACTCAGCAAGGAGCAACTGTCTGTCACCACTTGCAAGCTGCAAGGGACTTCACGGGGCCAATGCCGCTATTGGTCCCACACAAGCCAAAGACAGATTCATATTAGTTGTGACCCATCCGGATGGCCTATCCGGTTTGAAGAGAGCAATTTCATGTAGCATGGCCTTCGGTCTCCTGTTTGCAACCACAGCATAAAATAGTCATAAAAATTCCTTAGTAACAGATATTTCTCCAACAGGTTCACTAAAATTCTGTCCTCCAGCGAAGATGCATGAAGAACTTTTGCATGTTTCCCATTCAAATCATGTTGGTGAGTTATAGGGTTGGAACAGTGCATTAAATATCCTTATACTTCAGTTTAATTTGTAAACAAATAAATAAATATCTTATCTGGCATTGATGAAGAAATTTGCAAATTTGGCAAGTTCTTTTTTAAAAAAAGCTAATTGAATGACTGTATCCAAGAGGTACAGGGATTCCAAGGATGTGAAGCTGCTATAAAAAAGGACACAAAAAATAAAAATTAAATAAACGAGCACATTAAAAATGATGGAATTTAAAGGGATTCAGACTAAAGCGTTTCCGAGTTATGCCTTTTCCCTGGATTCAGTTAGTTTTCCCCCAAATTGTTTTTTTTAAACCTTGCTTCTTTATATTAAAATTATATTTTAAAAGAATTTCTGGATGCTTTAAAGTTCCAGTCCAATCATAAACTAAATTAGATATTCTTATCTCCTACCTTGAGCAGCACATTGGCAATTTGATTAGGTGGTCAAGTCATCTGTCTCTACATTTATGTTTAAATAAGAGAAACTAGTATACCTAGAACCGAATTGCTAGCCTGCTTCAGACTAGTGATGGAGAGAAAATGAGCGGTTATTCATTTCCACACTGAAGTATTCTGGCCCATTATTTTGCACGGAAATCCACATGGGCTCCTTGTGTTGAATTTTTTTTATGTACAAGAGAGTGTTTCCTGATAATCATGTGTTTCTATGTATGTGCTAGAATACCAGTTTTTGCACAACAACCAGCAATCTTGCAATCTTGTACAAAAAAAGCCACTTTTTGTGTAAGATTGCATTGTTCTGAACACTAATAAGCAATCATGCACCAAAAATAATAGCATTTTGTGTGTGTGTCCAAGTCTGCTTTTTTTTTAAACACACAAACCCACTCCTACACACACAATGGATATCTGAAAAAAGTGGGATTTTTGCACGAAACCCCTGCTTGGGTCTCTGCCCAGAAAAATGCTGGGAAATATTTTGGGATATGTAAATAACTGGCGAGAATACTAGATAAGAATATTTGTTTTCTCTGGGGCTGGGAGAAAATTTGTTAAAAATATTTGATGTTATTTGTGAGGATGAAGCACTCAAAATATTTACATCCCTAGTGGAACCTAAGGGAGGTAGTAACTTTCTGCTCACCCAATAGCTGTAAACAGTTTTTCTGGCAATCGTGCTACATTAACCTATCACTACTCCATCCAATATATTTCACCCACAAATTTTTTCTATCCCACAAATGTCTGCTCACACTTGTGACCTTCAGAAAAACACCCAGGACCTCTTGAAGCTTCCATTTTTTCAGCTCACTATAACAGTTTAATATTCCCAAACCTATCTATGGGGAAACACTTGCTGTGTGACCTCTTCATGGCAAAAATCAGTTCTCAGAATTGTTCAGTCTGTACTACTGCAGATGTACTTCAAAGTATTAGCGAACACCAGGAGATTCTGTAAATAGTACTTGGTCAAATATGAGTCGTATTGCCACACAGGCTGGGCATCTCTCCGTCATACATGATGTTCCCACTCTCTGCCTTCCCCATTCCTTCTGAAACATATAGCCCCACAGATATGTAGGACTAATACACAGTAGCTTTGGGAAAGCCTGGGAGAAATGCCAAGAAAGATGACTTGTCAAAGATTTTTGTTGGGAATCATTAGAAAAACCTGAAAAGAATTCTCTGAAAGGCCTGTCAATTCATGTTCTGTCGGAAGTACACCACCTTTCCCCAACAGATCCATGATACTCTCAATGTATTTGTAACATGAACACACTCCTTAACAAGCAATGAATGGAAACTTTCTCATCACCCTGTTTATTTAGAGTGGGCCCCACAACAAACTCCAACTCCCAGAATTCCATAGCCTTGAGTCAGGGCAGTTAAAGCGGTGCCAAACCGGATTATTTCTCTAGTGTGAACCCAGCCAAAGTCTAACTGGGGAGCATTGAGAATAACTGCTCCCACTTGTCCAGCTCGCTGTCTCTCTGAGGCCTTCTCGTCTCTCCCCACTTCCCTTTTTCCAGTCAATCTATCAGAGAGCTTTGGTGCCACAACAATCTTCTATTCCCAGAATTCCCTAGCACTGAGCCCTGTCAGTTATAGTGGTGTCAAACTGGATTATTTCTGCAGTGTGTGTGTGGGGGGGGGGCACCATTTGAGCTTTTCCTCTCATGTTATTCGTGTCAGTGTGCTTCTCTGTGACCATTTGAGGAGCTATTCATGGCATTTAATGTTTTAACTGTACTGTTTTTAACGCTGTGAAACCGCTCTGAGTCCCAGTCCTGGGAAAAGAGCGGGATACAAATAGATATAATAAATATAATAAGTAAATAAAGGAGTCACAAGCTCTAAAAAAAAATAAACACAGCTCCTAACATGACATAACAGACTCCATTTTGAAATGAGGCATTATGGGTAAACAAGATGGCGGCCGCTGCTACAGCAGCCTTTCACTCTCTGAATGAATCACTCAAGCCCCGCCCACCCGCCAAACTCGAGAGGACACGAAGGTAATGCAGGGAGAGACGCGCATGCGCACTGTTCGGTAGCGCGGATTCCCTTCCCAAGATGGCGGCTGCGAGGCTCTCAGGAGGGAACGTCTTGCCGTCGCTTCTGCGCCTGCGCGGTGAGGAATTCCGTCCTTTCCAAGATGGCGGCGGCTAGAGGCTTGAGAAGGAGAGGCGGCTTTCCTGAGGTTTCTTTGGCTTTCAGGGTGAAGCTCTCGTCCCGTATTTCCCTCATTTTTTGTGTCTCGCGTTATTAAAATTGGAAAAACTAGAATAATGCTTGGCCTGAAGTTGTGGAACCGGAGCAACCTGTTATATATGTCAGGCACCTTTAAGGTCTTTAACCTCTTTAAGGGCTTTTGGACTTCATCTCCCAGAATCCCAGGCTGTTGGCCCACATGGCTGAGGCTTCTGGGAGTTGGAGTCCAAAATCTCTTAAAAGGGCACAGTTTGGGGTCCACTGCAGTCTATAGGGTCTTGTCTGTTCCTCAAATTGTTATTTTCTTTCCTCACATTTCTGTGTTTTTTGCTGCTTAATCTTGTCCTGAAGTGGTTATTAATAAATATGATTATTATTATAAATACAGTTCTTGAATTCTCCAAGGCAGCGCGGCATAGTGGTTTCACACTGCAGATATAATCCAGTTTGAGACCCATTTAACTGCCCTCAGGGCTCAGTGCTAGGGAATTCTGGGAACTGTAGTCCTGTGAGACATTGAGGCTTCTCTGTCAGAGAGCTCTAGTGCCACAATAAACTACAGTTCCCAGGATTCCCTAGCACTGAGTCCTGGGGGCAGTTAAAGTGGTCTCAAACTGGATTATATCTGCAGTGTGACCCTGGTTGACTTCAAAGCTGCTATGAGATCCCCTTTTAATCATGAATGGCTGACTATGGCTGCATCCACACTGGAGAAATAACTCGGTTTGGCACCGGTTTAACTGCCCTGGCTCAAGGCTATGGAATTCTGGGAGTTGGAGTTTGTTGTGGGGTCCAGAGCGGAGCTCTGCTCCGCTCTGGACCCCACAACAAACTCCAACTCCCAGAATTCCATAGCCTTGAGCCAGGGCAGTTAAACCGGTGCCAAACCGAGTTATTTCTCCAATGTAAATGCAGCCATAGTGACACTTTTGCTTTCTGATGGTTCAGTGTACAGAAACTTTGCTTCGTGGACAAAGTTGTTAGAAATACTGTGTATAAAATTACCTTTGGCAATAAGGTGTATATGGAACATAAATAAATTCCATGTTTAGACTTGAGATAACGCATTAGATAAATGCAAATATCCCCAAATCCAAAATCCAAAACGCTTCTAGACCCAAGCATTTTGGATAAGGGAGACTCAACCAGGCCAGGGGTGGTTTGAACCTCATTTATCGAATATGATAGTATCTGAATTCAGTGGATTCATGCAGTTAGTACTGGAAGACAGAGACTACCAGAGCTATCCAGTCTAATTGCCTGTCATGCAGGAGAACACAATCAAACCTGAGCAGTTTTAATTTTTAATATATTTTTTTCATCGCCTTAGGTCTTGTTGTTGTCACTGCTTCTTGTTGCTGCTTTAACTGCTCTGTTGTATCCTGGGACTTGTAGTTTAGAAAAGGGGCATTTAGAGAATATTCAGCCCGAGTTCTCTTAAGCCTTACTGAATTACAAACCCCAAAATGTAATATTAGGTAGGGGAGTTAAAGTGACCTAACAGCGTTTTAAGAGTGTAATGTGATAATCTACTAAGCGGCTGAATGCAAGTTCCTTTGCTAGCTGGATCGGGGCTACGGCAACCTCACGCTGCAGCCCCAATCTGCCCTTTCGAGGGCGCAAAAAGGAGCCGCAAAAAGTAAGGGCGCCATAGCCGTATTGGCGCTGCGTCATATGGACACAGTGCCAGAGGAGTGCCATGACTCCTCTTTATCCTGAGTACAGGTTGTCCATGAGGATAATCCGGTGCTGTGACTTTCCCATTCCTCTCAGTGCAAGCTTAGATCGTGCTTGTTCCCTGTGATTATTAGTTTCGGCCTGCCTATGTTTATATCTTTTTGATACACTTGGTATATCATGGCTAACTTTCCCCTCCACCTTTCTTCCCTCAGGGCCTGGCTACAGTCATTCCCAAGGTCTCCAGGGTAGATAATACATCCAATTTCTTGGATAAGGTCCCACACCGCAAGCACCCAGGCATTGTCCACCTCAATAGTGTCAGTCTTCCACCCAAGTTGGTAGAGGCAGCTCACTTTCTGGTAGACCGTGAGTAAAATTCATGAAATATGGGATTTCTCGGGTGTGAGGCAGGTGGGTTGTGTGAACTAAAGGCCCTCTTTTTCTGGAATTATGGGTTGTACAAAAATATGAATAATGGTAGGGTTGGATAGTTTCAACCAAATGACTTTAAAAAGCCCACTCCTGTCTTTTAAATTGATTATTCAAAGATCGATACATAGATACTCTGGTTAGTATTACTATTTTCCTACTCACTTATTGGGGCAGAAATAATTGATTTAAAGCATTTTAACTTGAACAGTTCATTGGCAGGTGTTCACTGATAGACCAATATGTAGTGTTCATGGCTTCTTTTTAATCACTTTATTTGATAGTAGAAGAAATGTCATTCAGAAACAAATAGTTCTATTTACATAAATTCAACCAAAACAACTAGCTTTAAAGGAGCACTTTTTAAAGAACAATTATTTATTTAAGCTAGTGGTCATAACTCTGAACTGTATTTTGTTACTTAATTTTCTGCAGTAGTCCTATAATGATGTAGTCCTATACTCCTATATATAGGCTACCAACTTGTTAATATAATTCCCACAGTTTCATTAAAAGATGTAGACCATATCAAACATTAATAACATTGGATTGTTAATGGATGATCAAGCTTTGTAATATATAAAATAATGTTTCGCAATATTCATATAATAAATAGGATTTTTTTCATTAAAACATTAATGCAACTTTTTTTTAAAAAAAGTTAAACCAAAAAAGGGGGTTTTGGTGATATTTTTTAAAAAAACCCTACAACAACCAAACGCTTGTTTTTTACCCAGCAATTAAGCAATTAGGAGGGTTAGAACCCTTGGTTGCTCTGCTGCATCCAGTAAGGGATCAGTAGAACATACCTTGCATCCTTTCTAGCCTTGATATGAAGCATCTTGTAGTTTGAGGGCAGTACAGACAGTATTAAAATAAGAAGGTGTGTTATGTTTCAAAGAAGGAGTGGTAATGATTCCTCCAATGTGACTGATACTTCTTCTTCCAGAATCCTCCATGCGTAATTTGGACAAGCAAACCAAGGCTCTCACAAATTATCTGTGGAGCCGCAAGCGCCCCATGGAGACAGTGGACCTGCGCAAGAAAGCAGAGTGGGTGGAGCAGCAGCTAAGGGCCCATGCCCATCCGAAGGGTGAGTGTGGGTTTGTGGGGTAAGTGGAGAGAGGAAACCCTCTGTGATTAAGGGAGGCATCTACATACTCTTGGTGATCATCTGAATTTTCCCCCAGGGCAAGTTAATGGGTTTTAAAATGGCCTTCCTGACAATAAGGGCTGTTCAACAATGGAACACACTCCCTCGGAGTGTGGTGGAGTCTCCTTCCTTGGAGGTCTTACTGGATAGCCATCTGTCGGGGATGCTTTGATTGAGAGTTCCTGCATGGCGGGGTGGTGGTGGTGGACTGGATGGCCCTTGCGGTCTCTTCCAACTCTGATTCTATGACCTAGTTAAACCACAAGTTAGAGAATGGTGACTGCTGGGGAACCTTTGGCAACCACAAGGAATAAACTGCATGCCAAGGCCAGCCCAAATTCATGGACTGCTGTACTTTCATACTAGTGGAGTGGTTTGGGGCTTATATTAGAAATCTGATGAAAAATTATCTTTCTAATTGTGGCTTGTATCACAATAGTTAAAAGAGGACTTGTGTCCAGTGGAGAGTTGATGTGATGTTTTAATCAGTAGTGCTGGTGTACAGAAGTCATTGAACTTCAGTGACTTACTCGTAGCCTCGCACACCATTGTCAGTACCAAAGAATTCAAGAATTTGAACTATTAGAGACTGGATTTGAATCCGTTTGTGTTCAAATCCCATACTCAGCCATGACTCTCATATTTTGTAATCTTAGTCCAGCCATATTCTGTAACCCTCAACTGACATAGGTTCCATACAGACTGTACAAATAATCCATTTTGACACTGCTTTAACTGCCATGTCTCAATACTATGGAATTCTAGAAACTATAGATTCTTGTTGTACTAGAGTTCTCAGACAGAGGGGCGAAGCAGACAAGCCAAAAGGAGTGGCCAGAAGCCGCTCCTGCCCTGATGATCCTGCTGCCATAGTCCTGAACGGGCTGCTGCCTGGATCAGATTAAATCCACTTCTTTTGCCAGTGGCTTTGAGCTGCCTTAGGTGATCTCAGAGCAGCTTCTGGCTGCATCGGGGCATGAGTTATCTAAACACCATGCCCCTGAAGTAACTGGAAGCCGCTCTATTTGGCTCATTTGTTTCAAGCCAGAAAAGGTTAATTGTCTCACAGAACTACAGTTCCCAGAATTGCTTAGCACTGAACCATGGCAGTTAAAATGTTGTTCAAACTGGATTATTTCTGCAGTGCGGATGCAGCCATTGAGAGGTGTTTGTATGAATGCGGTGAGAGTTATAATGCTTGCTAACCTGACTTCTTTAGTGGAAGAAGGAGGAAGATGTAATAGATAAAAGATGTTCTGTCTGTTTCTCAGATGCACTGAGTGAAGCTGATGAAAAGAAGTTACAGAAGAAGGTTATGAATGTAATCCGTAAAACAACTTACCACTGGGAGGCATTGAAGTGAGTGCTTTGTCAACTGTTCTAAAACCCAAATACCTGATTCTCAGTGAATATTTGGTTCAAATATTATATTCCCACATAGTTCACTGAGTGCCGATTAGTTTGCAAAGATCTTTATTTCATACAGCTGCCCCCATGTCATTTTGTATTAAACTTCTAAGCGTGTACATCATATGGTCTGCTTCATAGTAGTCCATCTGCCATAATTGTTTGGTCCTGTATTTACGTAAAGAACAAGCAATGGACAGAAGGCAGAAGTGATAGGCCATTTGGGACAACTTTAGAAACCCAGGATTCATTTCATGTTTATGGAGGTCTCCCCCCACAAAAAACTAGGATTGCAACTGAAAGGGAGATGCAAGATGCATCTCCCTCAAAGGGAGATACTAAAAGGACAATTTCAAACAGTTCCAATGAGGAAGAAAAATGGGAGATGTCTCAAGAAACCAGGATGGATAACTAAGGAACTTTCAATGGAACTAAGTTTTGAACGGAACGTGTACAGTATAAGAAATGGAAAAATGGGATAATCACCAAAGAGGAATTCAAAAAAATAGCAACCACCTGTAGGGATAATGTCAGAAAAGCTAAAGCACAGAATGAAGTCAGGCTTGCTAGAGAGGTTAAGAACAATAAAAAGGGCTTTTATGGGTATGTCCGCAGCAAAAGGAAAAAGAAGGAAATGATAGGGCCGCTGTGTGGAGAAGATGGCAAAATGCTAACAGGGGACAGAGAAAAGGCAGAATTACTCAACACCTTCTTTGCTTCAGTCTTTTAAAAAAAGGCAAAGGGTGTTCAACCTGAGTACAGTGGAGCAGGGGACAGAATAGGAGTATTTCAGCACAGAATAAGTAAAGAGATAGTACAGGAATACCTGGTTAACCTAGATGAATATAAGTCTCCAGGACCAGATGAACTACATCCAAGGGTATTAAAAGAACCGGCAAAAGTAATATTGGAACCATTGGCAATAATCTTTGAGAATTCTTGGAGAACTGGAGAGGTCCCTTCAGACTGGAGGAGGGCAAACGTTGTCCCCATCTTCAAAAAGGGGAAAAAGAGGATCCCAACAATTTTTGTCCAGTTAGTCTGACATCAATTCCAGGAAAGATTCTACAGTAGATCATTAAACAGAGAGTTTGTGAATATCTAGAAGATAATTCCATAATTGCAAAAAGTCAACATGGGTTTCAGAGAAACAAGTCATGTCAGACAAATCTGATCTCTTTTTTTGATAAAATTATCAGCTTGGTAGATGAAGGGAATGCTATGGAAATAGTATATCTTGATTTCAGTAAGGCCTTTGATAAGGTTCCCCATGACATTCTTTCAAACAAGCTTGTAAAATGTGGACAAGACAAGGTAACTGTTACATGGATTTGTAATTGGTTGACTGGCCGCACCCAAAGGGTGCTCAACAATGGTTCCTTTTCATCCTGGAGAGAGGTGACCAGTGGGGTGCCACAGGGTTCTGTCCTGGGCCCAGTTCTATTCAATATCTTTATTAATGACTTAGATGACAGAATTGGGGGCATACTTCAAATTTGCAGATGACACCAAATTAGGAGGAGTAGCTAATACCCCAGAGGACAGGATCAAAATTCAAAATGACCTGAACAGACTAGATAGCTGGGCCAAAGCTAACAAAAATGAAATTCATCACAGAGAAATGTAAGGTACTGCACTTAGGACAGAAAAATGAAATGCACAGATATAAGATGGGGGACACCTGGCTGAACGAGACCACATGTGAAAGGGACCTAGGAGTCCAAGTAGACCACAAATTGAACATGAGTCAACAGTGCGATGCAGCAGCTAAAAAGGCCAATGCAGTTTTAGGCTGCATCAATAGAACTATAGTGTCTAGATTAAGGGAAGTAATAGTGCCACTCTATACTGCTTTCGTCAGGCCCCACCTGGAATATTGAGTCCAGTTCTGGGCACCACATTTTAAAAAGGATGCGGAGAAACTGGAGCGGGTCCAAAGGAGGGCGACCAAAATGGTTAAGGGTCTGGAAACCATGCCTTTAGGGAACTGGGGATGTTTAGCCTGGAGAAGAGAAGGTTAAGAGGTGATATGATAGCCTTGTTTAAATATTTGAAGGGATGTCATATTGAGGAGGGAGCAAGCTTGTTTTCTGCTGCTCCAGAGACTAGGACGCAGAACAATGGATGCAAATTGCAGGAAAAGAGATTCCACCTCAACATTAGGAGAAACTTCCTGACAGTAAGTGCTGTTTGACAATGGAACACACTCCCTCGGAGAGTGGTGGAGTCTCCTTCTTTGGAGGCCTTTAAGCAGAGGCTGGATGGCCATCTGTCAGGGATGCTTTGATTGGGAGTTCCTGCAGGGCAGGAAGTTGGACTGGATGGCCCTTGTGGTCTCTTCCAACTCTATGATTCTAAGAAGCAGTTTGGTGTAGTGGTTTGAGCATTGGACTACAACCCTAGGGACCAGGGTTCGAAACTCCAGGCAACCATGGAAACTCATTGGGTGACTTTAAGCAAATCACAAACACTCGGCCCCAGAAAACCCTTTGGGTCATCATAACCCAGACACTACTTAAACAACAAACACAACAACAAACAATTTTAACCGAAGATAGAGCAGTTAGTAGAAAATGACTGATGTCTTAATTATTATTAAACTAAAAACGTAATTCAATTGTGTTTCCATTAAAAATGGGAGCAATTAATATTAAGGTTATGCTAAATTGCCATTTAAATCTCCACTAAATATTTGTATATCAAAAATCCTGCCTATCCTCCTTGTCTATGTTTTGAACTAAGGAGAGAAGGAAACAGTTGCATTAATTTTTGAAAACCCCATTTCACCGCTACCTGACCAGAAATGCCTCTTTTATTTATACTTTCTTCCTCCCTCATGATCTGATTTTGTTACCTCACTTTTATCTCTCTGTTAGGATTGTATGACTTGAGTTCCCCAACACAGAAGGTCCAGTGATAAACAAGAAATAGTTTTGTAAATCTCCAAGAATAGTAGGCTTTGGATAAAGAACCAACTGGAAAATGTAACATTTCAGGACCTTCATTCCCTTGTTTAATAAAGCAACCATTTACAACTTAATTCTGGAATTAAATTAATGTTGAACATTTCAGCTTTAGTCAATCGCCTTAGTTAAAAAATGTTAGATAATTTGCCTTCTTTTATTCAGAAAATTCCAATTTAATTGATAACATTACTGTTTTAATTATTTAGTTCCTAATTGTAACAGAGGGATACATAAATGGTGTTGCTCATAATGTAACTTATGCATCTTCATTCAATGGGAAACCTTTTCTTAGTTCTTTGTGATATGATGCCTCCCAGTCTTTGTTTTCACACCCACACACCTACACACAAAGATCACCACAACTGACTGCCTCTGGCTTGTTCTTCCAGCTACACTGAAGAGCTCAGCTTTCTGTACATGGCAGCCCGGATGGATGGGATATTTGCAGCAGTGTATCGAGCTTTACATGAGGTGAGTTGCTGTTTTAACATGGTGCTCATGTGTCAAGGGCTTGCAATATTTTTAAGGAGTCATAACTGGTAAATGCTTGGGCTATCTAGACCTAGGCCTCATGCCATATGTAAATATGGAGCTCATACCTCAACTTAAATATAGGAGATGGTATCTCATGCCATAATGGGGCTTTCTTGGTGGCCTTTTGACAAACATTAACATGTCAGTCTAGTAAAACAGAAAAAGTAATTTTGATTTCCTTTATTTAGTTTCCTTAAGTTGTTTCCTTAAGTTGATTGGCTTTTTAGATATGAAGAAAAGTCTGCTTCTTATAAGGCTTGTAGTATCTTGGTTTTTATATGTAGCTGGTTACTTAAGTGTTTCTAAGCCTAGAAACTGATCACCTTAAAGTTTTAACACCAGATTTTGTTCTCCCTTTTGTCCTGTTTAGATCCAGAAGAGAGTCCCAGATTTTCAGCCTCGCACCCTGCTGGATTTTGGCTCAGGGACCGGCACTGTCAGCTGGTGAGAAATTGCAGGATTATAATGGAACATTGATTCTGCCTTAGTGACAGGACATTTCTTAAAAGGAGGCAGGGAGAGAGCGAGAGAGAAATTATTTGGAGTCCTAGCAGCTCCACTGTGCAAGATGCAGTATGTAGTTGAGTAATCTTGCTGCCTCTTCTTTCAACCCAATCCACTTCTTTCACCTTAGGGCAGCTCATAGTATCTGGGGTGAGACAATCAATGAATATATGAATATTGACCACTCAGCTTCCATGTTGGATTTGGCTGAAAAGCTTATGAAAGGTGAGAATCAGGACTGTGGAGTGGGTATGCCAAACCTTGGACTCTTGACTGCTCTATTTTTCTTCTGTCTGATTCTGTCAGAGCTGTGCACTCTCACTCTTAATCACTTGAGGTCCTTCTTTGCTGGGCTCTGCAGTGCTGCCAGCACCTACTACTGCACAAAGTGCTAAATAAATACTCAGTCTCCAAGTTCTATTTACAGAACTTTACTACTATGTATATAGAGCACTATACACATGACAACCAACCAACCACTGCTAATCAGTAACCCACATTGTCCATAGTGTCATGGCCATATTTATGCACGTTGACCATGGCACGATCTCCTTCACAGGTGCCTTCAATTGCCTCTTGCATCACACCTGTTGAGTCATCCTGGGCATGCTCCAGGTGGTGTAACAGAGACACTACATCTGTCACCTATGCTTCAGCCTTACCAGATGTTGCATCATCCAGCTGTCTCAACCAGCTGTCATATTTTGTCCTGTGAAATTCTTAATAATAGTGTTGTACTTCCATGCATAACACTGACATTCCTTCATAAATGTCAGATGTATCTTAATAATAATAAATTTATTCCCAGTGAAATGGTAGCAAAAGGCATTACATCACCACAGTGTGAATCATTGCATTTTCTCTTCCTTTATTTATCCCAATAAACAGGATTTCTTTCCAACCTTTTAAACATCAGGCACATAATTTTGTTGCACAGCATTTACTTCTGGATTGTTCTCCTGTTTATTTCACATACTTACTTGAGTAATATTCCATCTTTCTTCCAGAACTGAGATCCATGCCAGCTACCAATACAATTAAAAAGGCTGCAGTAAAAATACAATAAAATCCACATAATAACATTGAAGCTAAAATTAATAATACCAGTGAAAACCATTTTAAATCACCATACTACTACTATGTACTCTGTTTAAAAGTTTGGAACATCTGACTGTAACAGATGGGGAGGTGCTGAAAGCCTGCCTGGACAGAGACATCTTTGCCAGAGGCAGGACAGCAGGAAGGAGACTAGCCTAGCAAAGGAGTTCCATAAATTGGAACTCTCTTTTATCTGTGCCAGACATGCCACTGAAAGTGGTGTAGTGAGATAAGGTCCTCCCCTGCAGATATCAAAACCTAGTAAGGTTTCTATGGGACTATACGGTTTTTCAGATTTTGTGTTCCTTCTTAGCGACTATATTCCCCAGACTTGGCCTTACAGTTTGCAAGAGCCCTGGTAGTGCAGTGTTTAAATGCTGGTACTGCAGCCACTTGCTCACAAGATTTACAAGGTTGTGAATGAATCACAGCCAGGGGCTCCAAGAGCTACTCAGCCTGGCATCTTTCTGAGGGTGCTAAAATGAGTACCCAGCTTGTTGAGGACAATTAGTTTACATGTAAACTGCTTAGAGACTTGAGTTCAGTATAAAGTGGTATAGAAATATAGCTGCTTTTACTATTGCTAAAAGATGTGTAAGCTTATTTAAGGCCTGATTTTACTAATTGTCAAGTCCGTTTCAGCCTGGTGTCTTTTCAGATTCTGTAGGGGAGCTCATGAAATTGAATCTACAAAATAATAATCAGTAACAATCCCTTTAACACAACATCATATAGTGGTTTAAAAGATGGACTAAGGGTCTATGAGACTAGACTCAGCCATGGAAATCCAGTGGGAGATCTTGGGCAAGCCACACTCTCTCAGCGTCTAAGGAAGACAGTGGTAAGCCCTTCTGAATCAGTCTTGCTGAGAAAACCCTATGCATTCTATGGATGCTATGGACTACTGAAAAGACAAATACAGTGGGCCCTTGGTATCTCCTGGGGTTTGATTCCAGGAGTTCCAGGATGCTCAAGTCCCATTATTTACAGTGGCATAGTAAAATAGTGTTCCTCATATAAAATAGCAAACTAAAGCTTTGCTTTTTGGAGCTTATATATAGTTTTGGAATATTTTCAAGCTGTGGATAGTTGAATCTGGATGAAAAATCTGCAGATATAGAGGGCTAACTAAATGGCCCTAGAGCAAATCAAGCCTGAACTCCTTAGAAGCAAAGATGACTAAATTGAGACTGTTGTTCCTTGGCCATATCATGAGAAGACGTGACTCACTAGCAAAGACAATAAAATTACAGAGTTGGAAAGACCACCAGGGCCATCCAGTCCAACCCCCTGCCAAAACTAATCCACTTTTCCTCTTTTCCCATGATTACCCCTCCTTTCACCATCCATTCTCATGGTACTTACCTTGAATCTCCAAGCACAGTCTCTCCCTTTTCCCATCTGCTGCTTAACCACCTAAGGAATGTGAGTGACAGCCCTAATAATTAACTTGTGACTATATGTTCCATTATCCACATTACTATATCATAATATGTTATAAGCAAACAAAGCTATGGCAGGCAAACGTGACCTGATTAATCATGGCAGGCAAGCTGAAAGACTGAGCTCCTGACTCAACTAACACTGCCATCTCTTTGAAAGTTACTGTATAAAATGATATAACTGAGTTATATGGTGTGCCTAGTATGAATCAAGGTACCAGCAAAATTTCATAACTTTTAAAACTTAAAAGCTTGTGCTGAAGTATTGTGTTTGCCCAGGGGATATAAAATTCTGTTAGTTCTGTGTTGTCAAAAGCCAAAATTAAATCTAATGTCTTATTCTGCCTTATTCTGCTACTGCTATTCAAAATTGCTATGCTACAGTACAGATTTTATACCACCACCACCCATTGTTACTTTTGCATACATCTTCATACTTAGAGCCCTGAGGATTGTTCATGTTTTAAAAGGGAAAAACAAGCAAGCAAAAGCTACACTAATTACACAGTATGCCTGAAATTAGGTATTTCATGAGGACATGATTATACTGCTGAGCTAGCTCTGACCTCAGACACCTCTCCTTCACCCCAACCCTCAAAGCACACACACTTTAAGAAGTCATTTCAAAACTACAGTTTTTATCAGGATTGTCCATTTTATTCAAATTCCCACAAGCCCTTCTTTTTTTCCCTAGTTTGTACCTATTAGTGCTTTTTTCTTCCCAGGTTTGTCCAAGGACCAGAATCTATCCTTTCCTGGGGTCTATTTCCGACAGTTCCTCCCTGTATCACCAAAGGTAAAAACAACTTTTCCCCAGTGATGGTTCTATTCAGAAGCCTCTGAACCCTATGGGCTCTTCTTAACCATAATTCAAATGCCTGAGATGCCAGTGCCAGACTGTACTTAAAATTGTGTCTTTTTTCCTAATTTGTCTTTGTGGAGCACCCCAAGATAGCTGCAGCTAAGTTAAATTCCACATCATCTTGCCGTCTGTCTTCATGGCTGAAGGTAGTCCACATTTGGTGTATTAAATAATTCTTTTACACCGTTTGTAAAACTTAATGGCCAAAATTCTGCATCATCATTATAGTGAGGGAGGTCTGTTGTAGTTACATCTGATATTGCCCCCCCCCCCCCCCCATCTAGCTTTTCAGCCTGGCTATGCCCCATCCAAAGGATTTTTGAGGTACCTCATATAACAGAGCTGAGAAATGATATCTGCAATAGTCTCGGATCACATAGTTCATCAAGAATGCTTAGACTGCTTCTGTCAGTGTACCCCATGCCTGCAGACATCATTTCCCAGCACTCCTATCTGCAACTTTCTGTTGAAGTATAGCCAGACTGAAGAGTTTTTGGGGGGGTCTATAAATATGAATCCAGAGCACTTATGAGATTGAAAGTCTAACATATGATACCATAACTGACAGTGATCCAGCCAATATTTTTAATTTAAGTCTGAAAGTGTTTAGTTTTGGGTTATGAAAGGTAGGAGATGTGGGGAATTGGTGTAACAATAAGCATAGTAAACAATAAACCATAGTAAATGTTTATTGCTCCCTTCCTCCAAAGAGCTAAGGGCCATAGACATAGGGCCTCTTTCTCCACACCCCCATTGTATCCTCACAGAAAGTAGGGTGGGCTGAGTGTGTGGAATT
Source organism: Urosaurus nigricauda (assembly GCA_034509955.1). NCBI lineage: Eukaryota > Metazoa > Chordata > Lepidosauria > Squamata > Phrynosomatidae > Urosaurus > Urosaurus nigricauda. The sequence continues at coordinate 9,012,428 of JAOEGL010000006.1, forward strand.
TCCCAACATCAGAACATGGTCTCCATTCTCAGTCCAACAGTCTCCAATTTCATTTCACCTCAGATTGTTGTTGTGCTTGATGCAGGCAAAATATTTTAGTACTAAAAGGACCCAATGTTTGTAATTTGAGATTTTGTGGCTCCACCTATGTTCTTTCTCTGTTTCATCTGCAGGTGAAATTTGATCTTGTGGTATCAGCTTACTCTCTTAATGAACTTCCTAGTTATTCTGAGAGAGTGGAGACAGTGCAGACCCTCTGGAGAAAGACAGATAGCTTTCTAGTAAGTTATATATCTACCATGACTTGGTGGAATGGTATGTGTTATGTTGTTTCTGTCCCATCCACTGCCCTGCTCTCAGGTTGGGAAGTAAAGATGTGCTTTTCTGGTGGTTTAATCTCTCTGTTTCCTCATGTCCATGATCTATATCAGTGGTTCTTAACATTTTTTTTACCAGGGACTTCCTTTAAATCTGCTCCAAGGAGCCGTTAAGACTCTGCATACACTTCCCAGGTGCTTTGCGGCCGTTCCAAGAAAAATAAATAAATAAAAATGAATGACAATGAATGAATGAAATTAAAGAATAAGAATATATTCTTATATATACTCTTAGACATCATTACCTTGTAAGACATAGGGTAGGCCACTTAGTGGCTTTGCCATAGAAATAAGGACTCCGCAAGTCAAAAGGTTGGGATCTCCTACTTTAGATATCTTGTGTTAGTGCAGGTCCCCAAATTAACTCAAGACTTAAAACTATAATAACAGTAACAATATCACCTGAACCTGAATAATAATACCTGAACCATTAACAATTACACCATCTGTTAAATCTTCCCTCAGAGGCACCAGAGGGGGAGTGAAGACATTTCTCCTGCTTCTTCCCACCGTTTTGTAGCTCGGATGGTTTGTATGGCAATGCATAGGCCCAGCCAACCCATCCTTGCCTGGGCTGCTATCAGTATGGCTGCTCTGCTGCGGGAGAAGGTGGACTGAGAAACCTTTGTGGATCACCTGTGAGGTCATTGTGCCTTTCTTGTGGTCTGTGGTCCAGAAGTTAAGAGGAAACTACATATTGCCTTCCTTGATTTCACCTTTCTTCTCCTTATCTGATTCCCTTTTGTTGAGTTTTAGACTCAAGTTACTTGAGGTAGGATCTTCTTATACTACATAAAACACAGTGCACAGTAATAGTGCTGTAGTAATAACAACCATGGTAGTCATTTTTGCTCACAGTTCAAGCACTCCAGAATCCCTCTCTCTTTTGTAAGGGGTAGCTTTTCAGGCATCCAGGATGGTACATCCCTTTTCTGTCTTTTATAGGTTCTGGTAGAAAATGGTACCAAGGAAGGTCATCAAATGCTCATGGAGGCCCGAGATGTTGTACTGAAGGTGAGGCACCTTGATATATTTGTGACATGCTAAGAATAATTTGTTGTTGTGTGCCTTCAAGTTGTTTCCTATTTATGATGACTCTAAGGTGAACCTATTATAGGGGGCTGTGAGTGTGCGACTTGCACACACACACAAGATCACCTAGTGGGTTTCCATGGTTGAGCAGGAGCTGAACCCTAATATTATAGTCAAACCACACTGACTCTCAGGAATAATACATAAGGGTATAAAATTATGATAGCACTAAAAGCAAATGCACTAGATAGTTCATCATCATCTTCTGTTCTTATGTTGAGGAAGGTTTTATGCCATTCCCAAAGCTTTTTTGAAAGGAGGGACATAATTATTAGGGTGTGGAGATACTACACTAATGCTTTTACAGGAACATAGGAGCCCCACTTTTTAATTTTTTTTAAATTCCCCCAGATGCCCTCTAGGTACTGTTGGGGGCAGTTTTGCCATGCCTGGAAGGTCAGGACTCAAGTAATGAAAAACAGAGACCTATGGCTCTGACCATTTCATGAATATTTCTTTATTTGCATCTGTTTTAACTTTTGTGAAGCTGACTTGAGTCACAGGACTAGGGGAAAGACAGGATATAAATTAAATAAATTTCCCTCTTGGATACATTCCCCCTCCAAAAAAGTCTTTTTCTCCTCACTGTAATTCTCTCCCACTCTACCTGTGGTGAGATAGTATATTTCCCTCCATTTTAATGCATTCAGAGGTGATAAGAATGGGGAGCTTTCTCTGTGACAGTCCTATTAATTTGCCTGGATGGTTAAGCAGCTGGGAGACTTTTTGTTTTCACTTACACAGCCTCTGTACATGTTGCAGCATCTTGCCCAAAAGTTGCTTTTGGCTCAGAGGTCTCTGTGTGAGTGGTGGGGTGGGTGGGTGCACAGAATAAATGTGGAAAAGATGTAGAGGGCTGTTGTAATGATCAATCTTTTTTCTGTTTCTCATTGTGTCCAGGGCACAGACAAAGTAGTTCATGATCCCCGAGAACCTCATATTTTTGCTCCGGTAAGAGTCACAAACAAGCTGAAAATCAACCTGGGGATGGATGCAGATGCATTTATGTCCAGCTTGCAGGCTGTTGAAAAACAAGTGATTGGCCAGTGTGTGAACATGTTGGCATAGATAGGTCTGATTGTATGCAGCCCTTCGTCTGTTCTTACGTGGCTTGTGATCATGAACTATGGTCAGGACTTTGATAATAATAGGAGTTTAAGAAATGCTGGCGTTGTTAAATTAAAGATGTACACAGTCACAGAACTTGGTTTATTGGACCAAGCTTGTCGGATTTAAACCTGCGCTAATTTGTTCTCAGTTTAAGAGTGACTGGAGAGCAAAAGTGATGCAGAGGCTTTTTCATTCCATAGTGTATGTGGAAGATGAGGCTTAAGCTTTTTCTAAGGAGCACCAATGCCTAAGGGACTGGAGGCTGCCACAACATTATTATACTGACTTTGTATTTTCTTTCCTCTTTGTTCAGTGCCCACACCACTTGCCCTGTCCACGTTTGTCACCCAACCGTGTTCTCCCATGTAATTTCGTCCAGGCATATTATGCATTGCCTTTTAGTTGGGTAAGTGTCCTACTTGGCTTTCGAAAGAGGGTGAAGTTAATCAGATCTCTGTGTATTCAGGTTAGGGTGCTTCTGTAGCATTGTGACTGAGGGCATGAGATATAAATTCTCTGGGTTGGCTGAGACAAGAAAGTCTCCCTGCCTTGACTTCCCCGTACAGTTGGCCCTCGGTATGCACAGGGGGATCTGGAACAGATTCCATCACGGATGCCCGGACCTGTGGATGCTCAAGTCCCATTGACCCCAGCGGTGGCACAGCTGCATAGCCACAGCACTGTTGGGGACAATGGCACTTTGCCTCCCTGGCCACTCAAAGCCTACCTATCCTTCCCCTCCTCCTCCTCCTCCTCCTCCTCCTCCTCCTCCTCCTCCTCCTCCTCCTGTCACCCAGCGGGTATGGTGAGGTCTGGAGGGGCAGGAAGCAGAGCAGTGATGCCTTATTATTATTATTAACCTTTATTTATATAGCGCTGTAAATTTACACAGCGCTGTACAGCCAATCTTTTTAATTAGACGGTTCCCTGCCCTCAGGCTTACAATCTAAAAAGACACGACACAAAGGGAAAGAGGGAATGGTGGTGGGGAAGGGGATCAGGTCCAAAAGTTCTTCTCTCCCTCTGAGGCCCGGACCAAGGCAGATGGACTGGAGGGAGGGCTTGGATTCTTAATGTAAAGTTAAGATGAGGCATCCTGGGGCAGACAATGGCACACACCTGGGAACGATCCCTGAACAATATAGTCTTTAATTCAGTTTTGAAACTGGTTAGAGAAGTTCATGTTGGGGAAGAAGGTTCCAGGAGTAAGGGGCAGCAAGTGAGAAGGGATGAATCCAGGACAGGGCAGTGAATATCCTAGGCTGGGACAGGAGACCTTGACTACCAGCAAGGAGGGTACGAGTAGGAGTGTAAGGAGAAAGAAGTTCAGATAAATAAGGAGAGGCCAGTCCATGGAAGGCTTTGAAAGTCAACAACAAAACTTGTACTGGATGTGGAAGGGGAAGGGCCTCAGTAGGGCTGGAGCTGAAAGGGACTGCAAGGTCATCTGGCCAGGCCCCAGAGCACCCCCACTCTGGAGCCCTGTCCTCGGACATACCTTTGAGCCCCAAGACTCATGGTTCCTGCTGCGTCCATCAGGCCTGACCTCCATTCGTAGGGCTCCCTCTTCCTCGCAGTATGTGACCAATGGGGCAGTCAGAGGAGCTCATCCAGGCGTTGTGTGGGCAGCAGGAACCATGAGCTGTGGGCATCCCTTGGGGCTGGAAGGAAGGTCCGAGGGAGGCGCTCTGGGCTGCCGCTTCCTGGGGAGGTGCTCTGGGGCCTGGCTGGATGACCTCACAATCCCTTTTGGCTCCAGCCCCACTGAGGCCACATCGCTGCTTCCTGCCCCTGCAGCCCTTGCCATACCCACCAGGAGGAGGAGGAGAGGAAGGCTTCGTAGGCTTTGAGTGGTTGGGGAGGAGCCCCTTCTCTGGGTGCAGTGTCCCCTGGGCAGCCTGCCTCCTATTCCCTGCCACCGCCGCCTCTTCCTTCCTCCTCCTCTTCCTGCCTCTGCCTCCTTGCTCCTCCTCCTCTTCACTTCCTCCTCCTCTGCCCCCCCCCCACCATGGGCTTGCATTCCTCAGATGCTGGAATCAGTGGATGGCAAGTCCATGGATATGGAGGGCCTGTTGTATAGTTCTGTAACTGTAAGTGAAGAACTCAGAAGGCTTAGTAGCAGTCATAATAAATACTTCGACCTGAATCCATTTGTGAGTCCAACTAGACTAGACTCATTGATTTAGTGTAAATTATACAGGTGTTGATAAATTTCTCATTGATTTCAGTTGAGACTGACAGTTGGATTTAGGCCTTGGTATCATATGGTAAATTGTAAAAAATAATAATAATTTATTCATAGATTTTATATTTTGCTTTACAGCTTGAGAAGTTTTTAGAGAGGTTTACATATCAATTAAAAATGGCAAATCATTTGCTGATTTGTGGCTTACAATCTAAAGAGACACAGCTTGAAATGAAAAGGGGATGAGGAGGACAAAGAAAACAAACAAAGGCTTCAGTTCTAAGTGCTGTATGACCCGTCAGTCAGGTGAAATGACTGGAATGACATTTGAAAAGAGGCAAAGCCTGAAGCCTCTGGCTTCCCAGGAGGGCTGATGAATGTCAGCTTTCCCTCTCTCACCCCTTGATAACTGCTGTGTTCTTCTATTACGGTAAAGCCTTGGGGTGGTATAGAGCCATCAAGACAGCCTGCCGAAGGGCTCAGGTTCAACCCTGGGCATCTCTCATTAAAAAAAGCAAGCATCAAATTTTGAGTAAGACTGTTACTGGCAGTCCCAATATTGGGGAAAAGTGGGATATAAAGGAATATGATAACAACTTGCTACTACTCTCCTTTTCATCCCCACGTCTTTCATCCCAGTGTTTCAAAGCAAGGAAGTGCTGGCTTGCTGAGCAGAGTAGATAATCATGCACCTCAATTGCCAAATGTTAGCCCACTGTTGGTTAATGTAGGGTCTTTGAAATGGCTTCAGGAGCTTTCCTTCTTTTAACTTGTTGGGTTGAACTGGAAATGAAATGGAAGATGGCTAGAAGACATGACAGTACTTTCCATAAGCTCTGCCCCCCCCCCCGCCCCCAATATATGTGTGTCCAGAACCCACCACAAAAGGAGGAGAGATTTTCCTTCCTAATCCTGCGCCGTGGAGCTGGGAAATCAGAGGAGCCCTGGCCTCGCATCACCCAGCCTGTCCTTTGCCGGCCTCGCCATGTCCATGTCCACCTGTGTTGTCCTGATGGCAGCCTCCAACATGCAGTTGTTACTGCTCAAAAACATGGCAGGTATGGAACCTTTTCATTCAGAGAATTGGGGGCAGGGGGGGGAGGGTTGGTTCTAGTCCAAACATGGGGAACGTTTGGCTCTCCAGCTGTTTTGGACTTCTGTTCCCATACACTTAAGCCATCATTAAGGGATTGTGAAAACAGCAATCCTAAACATCTGAATTGCCAATGATTCCCCATCTTTTTTCTGATCTCTGGTTCTCCTTGAGCAGGGATCTTCACCTTGTCACTCTTTCCTCCAGGGATCTTTACCGTTGTGCCCGGAATAGTCAGTGTGGTGACCGTCTCCCTGTTTTGAACCCAGAGGGCGAACAAGTGCTAGAAGAAGAGAGAAGCTCCATGGACAACGATGAGAGTTGATGGCACTCCTTTTCCAGTGTGTTCAACAAACAAACAAAACAAAATGTTCAACACTTTTTGAAGATGTACTTTGTGTAGTGGAGCAAAGATACTGGCTAGTGTTACAGAACCAATGAAGTGATTTGAACAACAGGACATGTTACCAAGCGGATTGGGGAATAATCTGTGTGGCCTGAAGCAGTAGACTAGAGAAAGTTAAATCTCACAGAATAACTTCTGCTGCTTCACAATACATTGTATTTAATTTAGTGTTATTTCTCTGCAGTCTGACATGTCCATGTGTAGCAGTAGTACATTTATCCATCTGTCATCTTCCTGATTATTAGTCATGAGGGTCATTACCATGGACACTGGCAATTTTATGCTTGCTATCATGATGTGCTGAATGTTTGTTGTTTGCCTTCAAGTCATTTCCAACTTATGGCAACTCTATCATGGGTCTTTTCTGGCATTTGTTCAGAGGAGCTTTGTTATTGCCTTCCCCTGACATTGAGAGCATGTGACTTACCCAAGGTCACCCAGTGGGTTTCATGGCTGAGCTGAGAATTGAACTCTGGTGTCCAGAGTTGTAGTCCAGCGCTCAAAACATTTTGGAGTGCAGTAAAAGGTTAGTGTTGCTGTGTGCCTTCAAGTTGTTTGCAGCTTATGGGAATATCTGGAGCTGAGAGAATGTGACTTGCTCAAGGTTACCCAGTGGGTTTCCATAGCCGAGTGGGGAACTGAACCGTAGTCTCCAAACCACAACATCATGCTAGCTCTCACTGTTAGGGATTATAGCATATATATATTAATTTATTAAATTGGCATACTCTTGAGTTACCTTACAAGTTGTAATGCAATGCCCATTACTGTGGACATTGGCAGTCCAGATTGACTCTCCTTGCTGTCTGTTCCAGTTAGAATTCTGTCTGTTCACTGAAGAAAAGCATCAGGGAACATGGTAGCCCAGAACTTTTTTTTAATTCTGCATTTTTATAGGTAATACTGCGTGAAGGAGCAAAATAGTACAAGCTAGCAACTGATAGCATAGACAGAGAGCAACCTTCCCTAACCTGGGAATCATGGTTCAGCACCTATGGAGAGTGCTAAATTGAAGAAGGCTACCACAGGGCTAACTGAACTCATTATTCTGAAGGACAGAGTACACTTTCTGGAGTACAAACCTATGTCTGCTGAAGAAATCGTTTGGATTTGGGGTTGCATTGAAGAATTCAAATGGTCCACTTCCAAAGCTTATGTTAAAGATCTCTTGATGACAGTAGACTGTTCTTCATTTAAACTTGACATGGTGTTTGTATAAAGAGGGGAAAAAAACTACCTTGATATTCTCCTACACTTCTTTCAAGCTTATGGGTGGAGTATGATTCTAAACTAGATTAGTGTTGGGAATCTGAAACCAGGTGGTGGTAGGAAATACCTGGTTTTGATCCAGGGCAGAAGGGTGTGATCCCAGGTATGTTTCAATCCCATCTCTGGAAAGAAATTGAACAAATTAAAATAGATCAGTTGGGAGCTTGGAATGGGTTTCTAAAACTTGAAGTTAGGCCAGAGACTTGGGGGGGGGGGGAGAGAGTAGCTTGTGAGATCCACTAGGAGTGGGCAGGAAATTCTAGGGGAATTATTGGAATTAAGTTTGGGGTTGCATTCAGAATCTTCAGGAAGAAGATGAGGCACATCAATTGCAGTTGATAGTTGCAAAATCCTGAAAGTTGTCCATCTGGGTAAATTGATACTCATTTGAACAAACAAACTTCGGGAGTGGCCAATGTTTTATCCAGGTTCATTCAGGTGGGGAGGATGAACTTGGTTCCTTTCTAGCTATCCTACTCCCACTCCTTTGAGTGGCTCCACTATTGGAACAAGATTCATTCCACTGATAGCCATGCTCACCATCCAGACATTCCTGCATCTTAGGTATTATCATCAGGATATTCTTGCTTTACCAAACCACTGCCCACTCCAGAAATTGTTCTTAAGCAATGCAGGAGGAAGTCACAGAAAACATTTGAAGGGACAGCCTCCCATTCAGCATTCTTTGCATTAAGAATAATGGGATTTCCAAATGCCCAACCCACAAGCACTAAATTGTTAGTCCTACTACTGCCTTCTCTTTCTTTGGTCTTCTAGCAGGCAGCTGCAACTGCATCAGAAGAGAGGAAGGTCTGGAGACAACCTTTTTCAGTTATACCTGGAATATGAGTGCCCCAGCCCCTTCTGTGATATGTAGTCCTATGAGAAATAGTATATTTTATAGGGTTGCTGGACTTTAATGCGGACTTTTATATTTCCAGATCTAGTGTTTCTAGGCCAGGGGTGAAGGAACAGTACTTGGTGACAGAGCACATGTTTTGTATGCAGAAAAGGTTCCATGTTCAGCCCAGGCATCTTCAAATAGGGCTGGGAAAGACCCCTGTCCCTGGCCAAGCTTCTGCCTGTCAGTAGGTACAATACTGAACTATATGGATGAATGGTATAAATGAATAAAGAAGTTGTTTCTTTCTATTTAAAGAAAGGAAGAGGCAATGGGTGAACAGTTCCTGTCCTGCTTAGATTATAGCAGACCCCAAAGAACTCGGCTACAGGAAGCTACTCCATAGGACATCCTCGCTTTGCAAAGTGAACTGCTCTTTACAGCCTAGGATTTCAACACCATCTGCATCCTGCAGTTACATTTGATGGCACTAAGCAGGTTTGAATCTTAGTGCCCAGCTGAGATATTTGGCAATCCCATTTGTGTACTCCCTTGAGTCAATAGAGGAAAGAATGTGCATAAGTGTAATAATACTTTTAGAATCCTCCCATGGGATGGGTTTGTCTTTGGATTCTGGATTTCTTCCTTGCCACATATATTTACTTGAACAGAACTAATCCATCATGGACTCAGTACTTTATCTGAGTTTGTGAATATGGAGATAGTTTAAGCATTTAAAAAAAAAAAACACGTAAAAGTTAGCTTTCCCCAGATAGCTGATATTTTAGGGTTGTTCTTTAAAAATCTATAGGAATATGTTTATCATTCCTATATGAATCAGGTCTTCAAGTTCACCACTTTAAAAACATCCATGGAAGTTACTTTTAGTAACTCAAGTGCTACTGCTTGTTTTTTTGCTCACCATGTTTTTCTGGGCATTTTATCATAAATAATTTCTTCCTGCCAGTATGCGGTTTTGTAACAGAAGGATGTGGAGAAACTGGAGCATGTCCAAAGGAGGGCAACTAAGATGGTGAAGGGTCTGGAAACTGTGCCCTATGAGGAGCAACTTAGGGAGCTAGGTATGTTTACCCTGGAGAAGAGAAGGTTAAGAGGTGATATGATAGCCCTGTTTAAATATCTAAAGGGATGTCGTACTGAGGATGGAGTAAGCTTACTATGGCTTGTTACAAAGTCCACAGTTCCTATCCAAAAATGGAACAGGATTAGTGTGATTCAGTTCTCCAAGAATGGGCAGTTTGTGGTCTCCAGATGTTGTTGGACTGCAACTCTCTTCAGCCTTGGTCAGGAATAACACAAGGTGATGGGAGTCTCTTCCCACCAGTCTCTGTAGGGCCACACATTGTCTTCCCAGGTTCTGGTTCTAACTATTTCCAAACACATGGATGTGTGTTTGTACCTTTGCAGCACAATCATATTCATGTTTAATAGAGAATCCCAGTATACTGTAGGTTAACCCTAAAAAAGTATACATAGGCCTGCAGCCGTAATTGTACTAGCAAACGTAAATATGGAGAAAAGAAGAAAGCTGTGAAGCTGATGTTGGGTTTTCTGTGCAGAAACCTTTGTTTGCTTTTGTATTATTTTGTTGTTGCTGTGGGGTTTTTCCCTTCCAGTTTTACTTTCCTTGTGCACCACCATAATATGGGAAGCCATTAGTTTCACACTGTTTCAGCAACAGAGTCATAAAGAAATTGGAGTGTCGGGAAATGGACCTGTTTGTTTGCTCCTCATAAAACAAAAAATCTTGGCCTGTGAAAAGTGGAACACTCTTGGGTGTGGTTCCATCCAGCCTGCTAAACTGGATTTGAAGCTGGCTGGGGAAAAATAGCTAAGCGTGATCAGGATTGTAGGTCACCTGGCTGTGCAGATTTGGAGAGAAGTGGTCTTTTGCCTTTAAAACTCTTGTTGCCTAGAATGTCTCACACCTTGTGTGACCTGCCATTCAGTACTAGCCCCCCACTGAGAGTTGTTCCATTTGGTTGACTATGTTCTGTTTCAATTAAGGTATTTTCACATAATCAAGAGTAACTTGTAGATATATAAACTAAATGGTTAATTGGTTATAGCTGGGGATCAAGGCATACTTTTGCCTTCTCAAGAGCAGATCAAAACTGGCTTCTCAACTGGTTTTTGACCAGCTTCAGCTGGTGTGTTAATCAGAATTATTAGTGTTAGAGGAAAGGTGATACTGTGCACTTTCCCCAGATATCTTGCTGGACAATGCTTTAGACATTTTTCATGGTGATAGTTTTCAACCTGCCAGCTCCTTGTCTGTAACCTTGAAGGACCTTTCTAATAAACAATTAGTATTGTTTCAGCTTTACAACAGGTGAGAAACCTTTGGACCTTTAGGTGGTGTTGAACTCCCATTAGTCCAAAGCTAATAGATGCACGATATAGTCCAACATCCCAGAACTGTTTCAAAGGCTGGATGGGAATAGATCACTCAAGAAGTTATCTCCATTCTTTTTTTTTTTTAAAGGGGGCAACATAATTAGCATCCCATCAAATGTGACTAAGGGTTAACATAAGGTTACATCTGCATAAGTGCATAGTAAATACTAAAGCAGTGGTGGAAATCATCCAGTTTTCATGCTCCAGATGTTGAACTGTAAGTCCCAACAGCTTTAGCAGTCCAGCAACTTGGAGAACACAGGGTTCCCTTCCCTGCTGTAAAGGAAACGGAGGCCTAAATCCAGTTGCTAGTCCCAAGTGGGAAACCATGACCTATGAAGAGCAGAGTATGGAGCTGGGCATGTTTCATCTGGAGAAAAGAAGGTTAAGAGAAGACATGATAGCCATGCTTAAATATGTCACATTGAGGATGGAGCAAACTTGTTTTCTGCTGCTCAACAGAGAATAAGATCAGGAACAATGGATTCAAGTGACAGGAAAAGAGATTCGATGTAAACGTTAGAAAGAACTTCCTGATGGTAAGAGCTAGAAACTTGGCTGGTTAAAATGAACAGTATTGGCAAACACACAGGTTCCAAAATTCTTGGAAGCAGAAGTGTCTTGGATTTTGGAATACCTGTATTTGCATATACATGCATAATGAGATATCTTGGGGATGGGACCTAAATCTAAAAGCAACATGCATGTATATTTCATAAATACCTTCACACATAGTCTGAAGGTAATATTATACACAATATTTTTAATAAATTTGTTGATGAAACAAAGTATGTGTACACTGAACCATCAGAAAGCAGAAATGTTACTATGTCAGCCACAAATGAAATAAGTTTTGTTTTTTGAAGTATTTCCAGTTTTGGATTTCCAAATAAGGGAGACTCAGCCTGTACAGATAATTCAATCCTTGTATAGCATAGGGCAGATTCCTATTTCTACAGCTACATCACAACAATAATAAATCCCTTACTGCACAGAGTGTGGGCATCAGATAATGAAACTGTTGAAACAGGAATGGTTTGGGGTGCAGTACTTCACAAATATTAAAAGCAAATGTGTTGCTTAGTATTCAAAACTCTTTTAACATTTCAGCATCTTGAGTGACAATAATCGGCATACTTCTTGGTTTCAGATTTCTTAAATTTAAATATCCCCAAAGCAAGCTTTGCTTTTTCACTTCCCTTTAATGGCTGGAGCTTTTCAGTGTGCAAAATTTCTGTTTTCTAATTTCCCCAGATTTTTCTGAATTTTATTAGATGTGTGTGGCATTGTATAGTTCAGTGATGTACTATAGTTAGAGTATGCCTTACAAGGACTGCTTTTTCTGGTAAGTGAGATGAGTCAGAATTCAACATTTATTCCATCCTGAAGTACAAACCTAATTCATTTTGATCCATTCTGGTTAGTCTTTCACATCACATGCAAAAATTAGATCAGGAAATAGATACTCAGTTTGTGCTGGATGTTATTACACCCCCACCCCCAGACCAAGTCTTAAGTGTGCAGTTTGGTGTGCTCCTCAACTCAGCCTTGAATCAGCCTTTGAGGGTCGGGTTTCTGTGTGGCCAGGAATGCCTGGCACATTTAAAGCTAGTGCACCAAATGCATCTGTCATGCTGCCTGCTTGGCCAGACAGTGGGCAGCATTGTGGTGCTCTGGCGGTGCAGCGTTTATACACCACACGCTGTAGGAGTGCCCCAAAGCTGTGGTGGTGGCTGAAAGGGCGCTCTTTTGCTAGCTCAAAAAGGAGAGGCAATTTGTCCTCTCTATTTGATCCAGCAAATAGCCAAATCGGGGCTGTGGCATGTGGTTGCCACTGCCCCAATCCAGTGCTCAAAGGGGCAGCATCATGTAGCCCCTTTAGGGCTGTCTGTTTTGGCTCTTAGTTAAGTATATTTAACCAAGTATTTTTGTTGTGTGCCTTCAAGTCATTTCCAACATATGGCTACTCTAAGTGAACCTATCCTGGGGTTTTCTTCACAATATTTTTTCAGAGAAAGGTTTGCCTTTGCCTCGCTCTGAGGCTGAGAGAGCATGACTTGCCCAAGGTCACCTCTCTCTCTCTCTCTCTCTCTCTCTCTCTCTCTCTCTGGCTTTTCTTCGCTAATGAAGATTCAGGAATGACTCATCTCATGTTTTCTGCAAGCGCGTTGTGATTAAAAGGCCAATCTGAGATAAGTCTGGTTGCAGAGAGCACAGCAGAAAGTCTCCTTGGGTGATGTTTCCAAGTTGTGGTTCTTTCTGCGTTGTCGTTTCTCTTCGAGACTCGTTTGGCGTGAGTTCTCAAAAGAGGCTGCCACATTGTGGAAAGTGCATCTCCATACCTCCCGATGTGATGCCAGGGCAGACCATTGTTGGTGATCAATTTGGCTGAGCTTAAAATGTTGTTTCAGGGAGTACTTGTATCTCTTCTTTGGGCCACCCCTCTTACACTGACCAGTGGCGAGTTCACTGTACAGTACTATTTTTGGGAGGTGGTGGTCCTCTATCCTAGAAACATGCCCTGCCCAGTGCAGCTGCATTTTTAATAGCATGGCCTCAATGCTGGTGATCCCTGCTTGCTCAAGGACAGCAACATTCATCACATATTCCAGTGTATGTTTAGGATTGTGTGTAGACAGTGCTGATGAAAACGTTCGATGAGTTGTAGATGTTGGCAATAGATGACCCATGTTTCAGACCCATAGAGAAGAATAGACAGTCTAATTGAGACTCCAGGATCTTAGTCCAACCAACACGTTTGAGGCACATTACCTCTTTTTACTAAGTAGCTGATATAGAGCACAGGCCACTGTTTTAAAACTACTCTTTAAAACATTTTTAATTGTATGTTTTGACTCATTATTAGTGTTGTCCATCACATCATGTTGCTATTTTGTATGTTTTAATTATACTGTACGTGTTTTAATTGGTAAGCTACCTTAGTCCTGGTTTGCAGAAAAACCAATGCATAAATGCAGTTAATAATAACAATAACAAAGAACAGTGTCACTTATATGTTCCACACACTGGTCCCAACCCACCAGTAGGAGACCAATTCTCAATATTGCAATCTTTAACCAAATCAACAAACTCCCATTTTTTAATGATTGTTTTTATCGAAAACTTGAGGCGGAGCCCTTGACTTTACCTGCTGTGGCCCAGTGACCTGAAGTTAATGTTGAAAGTCTCCTGCAGACTGTTTACTATGAAAGCCATTATATATTTACATAATGAAGGGATTGGAATGGGCTGGGACACCTAAGAAGGCGGGAGGCTTCCTTGTTTGGAGTATCGGGATGGTTACTCACAGGCTTCTAAGAAGGTGGCAAGGAACAGAAGAGAGCTGGGGTGGAAACAAGCAGAGGAAGGAGAAAGGTGGAGAGAGGAAGATAGTAAAGAGAAGGGAGACAAGTGAAATGGAAGAGACAAGGCTTGTGCAAGGCCAATGGAAGAGTGGATGGAGCAGTGAGATGGTGAATAGTAACATGGAGAAAAGAGAGCATCAGGAAGTATAACTGAAGCTTGCAGAAGTTGAAGAAGGAAGTGATACTTCTAGCCACAACTGGGGCATCTAGTTGCTTGTGACCTTGCCATTTGTCAATGCGTGGTTTTTGAAACCTGCATGGGTATGAAACTGTTCCCCTGACATTGTTCCACCAATAACTCTGAAGACAGAAGATTATTCACTCATGGGAATGTGAAGCCTGGTAGATTTCTCTCAGGCTGTATTGAAGTTGTGAGAAGATTCCTGGTCAGGCTGAGCTGAAAGGAAACAAGCACACATCAGTCCAAGGCTTCTGTTTTTCTTAAAATCTACATATCGTACCCTGCAAAGATGGATCAGTTGCTGGCAGTGAAAATCGGCTGCTTGGCTGGCGTGTTGGTGATCACACTCCTTTGTGGCCTCATCCCATCCCAGGTCAGATGGTTCCAGTTCAACATGGCCAGAGGTGAGAAATTGGTGGAAGGGATGAAGTGGGACATCTGATTTTCAGAATGGGTTGGATGTAATGTAACTGTCAGAACAGATTTGTGCACAAGTATAAAAATTATCAGACTACAGTTCTACTTTGCAAAGATTTTGCTGTTATCTCTTGTTTGTCACTAGATAAAACAACTTCATGTTCTTCAAATTTTGGATAGCAACTCCCATCATCCCCTAATCATTGAGATGGCCCGGGGTGGGGGGGGGAGGGGAAGACCAGTGTTCATAGTTGACAAGAAAGTGTCTCAATATTTGGGGAATGATGGGAGTTGCTGTCCACATATTTTTTCCAGTCTACTCCTGATCTGCATACCACTATCAACTCTATTAAGTCCATAAAGCATATTATCATTACAGCATTGAAGTGCACAGTGCTTTACTAACTTCTTTATTGCATGTTCCTATTTCCAAGGATTTACATATTAAAATTGTCATGTCAGACAACAGAGAAAGGATGGAGGATGAAGATCAGGAGTAGACTGGAAAATATGTGATTGATAGGAAACCTTTAAGTTATCCTTTTCACAATTTTTGAAGTCAACCTGCTGGTGGAAGGCAGATGGTTGTAAATACAGATGGATGTGATGCATATTAAGGGATGATGTGGAGTGTTGCATATTACCAGGGTTCAAGCTGTTGACAAGTCTTAGATTATAAGATTTAAAATAAGCAGTTTGTTCATTCCACCTGCACTTTAGTCTGTAACAGTTTGAAGGCTGGGCCTGTCAGGCTACCTGTATGAAAAGGCCAATGCTGGTCTGGTTTATTTAGGTATGTTAAATTTGCAAAACCTTGGATCTGGGTCAGATGCTCTTTCCCACATCCTTATCAGTTCTTTCATTTTCATTAAGGCCAGTATTCACTGATAAAATCCCTCCCCTCCATTACACAATCTACCATATGCTCAAAATTTATTTGCCCCAAATTTCACTTGCCATCAGGAGTATAAATACACCACTATTCAGGATTTATTCTGTACAGCCTTTTGTGCACAGGTAATGCTGTTTTCTTTTTCTTTTTTTTTCTTCTTACTTTTCTTACTTTTTTTTCTCTGCAGAAAAGACTGTTTTCTGTGCAAAGCAATCACATGTGAATTTGATGCAGACTAAGTCTTGAACTGCAAAGATGATTATTAGTCCAGGATTCTTCTTGTTGGGATTTTTTCACACTCAAAACAAATTTGTGAATATTATTTCCATCCCTACTCTGCCCTTTCCCATATGAGCTCAGGGCAGCTGATGAGCCACCTGTAAAATTTTTCAGGATATGAACAGGCACACCTAAATTCTGGCTAAATACACCTCTGGAGTAATAGCTTTCCCACTTTGTTCCCACTATTCACTTCTTTTAGGGAAGCATCGGCGCATCCTTAGTTGTATAGGCTGCTTTGCTGCTGGGGTTTTCCTGGGTGCTTGTATAATGCACATGGTGGCTGATGCTTTGGGAGACATCCAAGCGGAAATTAAAAAACGGCAGCAACAGGTGAGTGCCATTACAGGGAACTCTTATTTTAGATTTTCCTTGAAAAATCCAAGGGCTCATAGTTGAGTGATGGATAAGCTGCTTCAGATGTGGGGGAGGTGGTGTTGAAGGTCTCCATGTTGGTGGGACAGTAAAACCTTTCTGAGTGAATACTAGCTCTAATGTAGGTTCAGCTGCTTTGCTAACTCTTCTGAAGTTTGGAAAAGAATATCAGTTGGACTGATTGCTTCACTGACATGGAAGCTACCAGCTATCACTGTCAGAAGGTCCTACCTTCAGTTGCTAGTATTTCCAAGTTTAGATGGATTAGATAGCAAATGATGGGAAACATCTCCACTGGAAGCACTTAAAAGCTACTTTGAATTCATTCTACTAGACTCGCAAGAGCTGTTATAAGACCAAATCACATTTCCATCTCAACCTGGCTTCCCACCTACACATACCCCTTCTGTATTTTGATTGTGATGACAGTCAGTTATAGTATGGATTGGGGGGGAAACACGAACCATTCTTAGAAATGAAATTTCAGTAGCAACTTGCAAACAGTTCACAATTGAAAAAACTAAATTTAGATTCTGAATACAGTGGTACTTCCACATTCACTTTGGTTAGGGGTGCAAGACCCCTGCAAAAATAGAAAAACCACAAATAAAAAACTTTTTTTAAAAAAAAAAGAAAAAGAAAACACCTCTCTAGAAATTTCTAGGTCTTTCAAAGCAACTTTATGGTCATCATTTGCCTGAAACTGGCCATAAGAGGACCTACAAATGCCTAGAAAAGTGTTTTGTCTAGCGAGATTATCACACAAGGGACGGGACGTCATTGTCCCACCCTTCCTGCCTGGTTGCAGGAAGGACTTTCACACTTGACCTGGCAGGGAAGTGCAAAGTGATTGTGCAAATCACTTTCACACTGCAGCCAGATGAAAAGTGCTTTCAGATGTCATTTGCAGTCTTTTGTATTTAATATCTTAACTCATCAATACTATGATAGCTGAAATCGCTTTCATCTGATGGTTGAAAGCTCTTTACAGCCGGATGCAATGTGAAAGTGATTTGCACAATCACTTCCACTTGGGTCATGAATGGGATAAGGATGGGAGAGAAATCCTGTCCCTATCCCATCCTCCATGTGATAATCTCCTAGGAATCTCTAGTTCCTCCATTGTGACTCCATGGTCAACATCTGGCAGACATAGAGATAACATATTAATCAAATCTGCGAATAAGCAAATCCACAAAAGTCAAATGTGGAAGGCAGACTGCTTTAAATCAGTGTACAGTTTCCTTCTGCCTCCATCACTGCACTGTCTGCATTGCTTTTGCATCCAAAATGAATCTAACTCTACTGTTGTGTTTATATACAGGGGAATATCATACACAAGCTGAACAACACCTCTGAAGCTGATGATGATTCTGATGTGAGTGTCTCAAGGGGTATATGATCAAATCTAGGAATAGGGGAGGAATTAATTTGTTTTCATGTGAACTTACTTAATTTTTGATTTTTGAAAGAATATGCAAATGAAGCCTCAGTCTTTCTTTGTACAGTTGTCCCTTTGGATCCATGGAGGATCTATTGCAGACCTTTCCCTCATGGATAACAACAAAAAGCAAGACCTCACATCCCGTTGTTTTGTGTGGCCTCCGTTAAAAACAACTGGGCTTGTCATCCATGGAGGCTCAAATCCATGGATGGCAAGCCTGTGGATAAGAACAGCCCACTGCAATTATCCATTTTGAATTTTTTTCAGTGAATTCCACCATTAAGAAACTTATGCAAAATGTGAATATTGGGCAATGTGATTCCCCCTGAGGGGTATATATTAGCAGGGGAAAGGAAATTCATTATATTTTGGGGGGGGGGGGATTGTTTGCAAACAGTGTGTATGAGGCAAAATTGTCTCCGACATTGGCTGCTTTAGGAAAAAAATTGTATGCCTTTTCATACTATATATTTTAAAAAAATCTAAAGAACTAGGTTTTGGGGGGGGAGGGGGTGGGGAGCTGTCATTAATGACTTTTCTACCCCCCCCCCCCACCAACAACCCTCAAATATGAAAATCCAACAAAAATGCATGGAAGTGCTGATAGTCATACTTAGTGGGAAGAAAATGTTTGAAATCATTTGTTCATACATGCAAGAATGAAATACATGAAGATTTATATCACTAGTAAATCATTATTAGTAAAACATTTAACATAGTGGATGTTAACATGATTATTACAAGGTTTTTATCATTGTTAAACTGGAAGAAGTTATTGCTAATGAATTAATTTTTAACTTATGTTTCAAGCTCTGAGTAAGATTAAATTCTCAAGCTTGTTCTTTGTTGGTTTCATAATCTTTACTCTATTTTAATCTTGATGGCCCTGCTCACATGAGGTTACAGTATTTCTAAAAGCAGAACAGAAACCATAGCAAACTTTAAAATGCTTACCTTAATTGTTCTGAAGGATTGCTGTGGTTATATTTCTGTTTGGTTTTGATTAGCTGTTTAAATAAATTAATCACCATTTTTTAGGTTGAAGAACAGAGTTTAAAAAAGTCATACCTATATAATATTAAGATGGAAATACTTATCTCCTAAAATGTCTCTTCTCTTTAAGGCTACCGATTTAAGACTACTCAAATACTGCAAATGTATACCTCCTCATAGCCTTTAAAAGGACTGTGCCACATTTATTTATTTTCCTGAAAAGGTGCATGCAAATCATGCACAACCTCAGTTGCATCTCCACTGCAGAAATAATCCCGATTGACACCACTTTAACTGTCATAGATCAATCCTATGAAATTTTGGGAACTGTAGTTCTCTGATAGAGAAGGCTAAATGTCTCACAAAACAACAATCCCCAGAATTCCCTAGCATTGAGCCGAGGAAGTTAAAGTGGTGTCAACCTGGATTATTTCTGCAGTGCAGATGTAGCCCTCGAGGTATAGGAAGTAGTGGAGCATATCAAAATACAAGTGACTGGTTCACAGAGGAACAAAGATTTCCCATCTGCAGTTTAGCTGTTAGGTGACATTCAGCCATTTCCAGTACACACATGTACAACCTTCCTTATTGGTGGTGTACAACTATTATTATTTTTTACATGCTCCTCTTTGCACTGAGACATGAACATATTTGTCTCCCCACAAGGCAGTAATGACAGTATTGCAAACATTAAGAAGTAATTTAGCTGGTAAATGTTCTTGACCTCCACCTGCTGGTGCAACCTTAACATTGATACCAGTAGACTAAAAAATAATAATCTTTAAAACATGCACCTGCTGTTTTTTGCAGTTATGGCAAAAAGTGATGCACACCTGTGAAATGTATCATGAATAGGTTCTGGAATAGCATCAAGACCTGTTTGCCAACTGCCATGGAAGGATGATGTTTGAACAACGGCAGCCTTTTAATCTACAGCTTTGTTATGTGTTCACACTTTATTGTGTAGCTCTTTGAATTGTCAGGATAAAGTAATGGATGAAGGCAGTAAGTATATTTAATTTGCCTATCACTCGGCTTGTAAAAGAAAGAAAACATCAAAATAGTGATATGAAACCAATACTTATTCTTGTGCATCCTAAAGACTAACACATTGGTTATTGCATAAATCTTCATGGATTTCCTTATCTAATTCAGCAGTTGCACAGATCAGGATCCTATATTAAATTTGTTAGTCTTCAACTAACTCTTTCGCTTTGTAATTAGTGGTTATGGTAAGTTCTTTTTTCAGTGCAACAGAATTGCATGATGTGCTTCTGCAAATTACAGTACATTTCATTTACTGCAAACTCTTTCTCTCTTTGGCAGGCATACCCATTTGGGGAGCTCATAATCTCACTTGGCTTCTTCCTTGTGTTTATTATCGAGAGCATCGTGCTCCACTGCTGTCCCCAGGCTGTACATGCTCACGGTGACCACGAAAGTCAAGAGAATCACAAGGACCCTCCAGAATCTCACAGCTCTTTCCGGGCATTTGTGCTCTTCCTCTCCTTATCCTTCCACTCTGTCTTTGAGGGCCTAGCTATTGGTGTTCAGAAGCAGGTCACAGCAGCAATTCAACTTTGTTTAGCGGTGCTCATTCACAAGGCCATTGTTGTCTTTAGCTTGTCACTTAAGTTGTTGCAGAGTGGGACCAAGGTCCGGTGGAGACTGCTCTACTTGGTGGTCTTTGCTCTGATGTCTCCTGCTGGGATCAGTGTGGGCATTGGAGTCTCACTTTCCAACAGTGATGGAAGCAGCCTGGCTCAAGCTGTGCTCGAAGGAGTAGCAGCAGGGACTTTCCTGTATGTCACCTTCCTGGAGATACTTCCGTATGAGCTGCGTTCACATGAAAGTCCCCTCACCAAGTTCTTCTTCATTAGTTTAGGTTTCTGCATCATGGCCATTATTGCCATTTGGGCATGAAAGACTGCCTGCTTTATGGTGCCTGGAGAAACCTACGGCAACTGCATCTCAAGGCTCTTCCTTCCAAACTTGCCTTCAAGGAGAGCTGAGACTACAATGCTCACTTTGTCATTTTGTATGGGACCTAGTTGTCATTTAGTTCATTGTTGGGCATGTGGCACTTGAAATTTCCCTGGGTTTTTGTCTTCCCCCTTTCCCCTCTTAAATTATGAGACCTGATTTTAAAACTGTAAACTGCCTGAATGCATTGGCAGAAAGGCATCATATAAACATAGGCTGAGCACTCCTATAGGTCTGATGTTGCATGACCTGAGGAACTGACCCCCTTGGACCTACCTTAAACTTGGAGCCACTCCATGTGATGGAGGTCTGTGGCATGGTCAAGTGGGGTGCTTCAGGATGATGTAGCTACTATCCTCCCACCCCTGAGCCTCTGCAAGACTCTGCATTTTCAAGCTCCCTACTTGCCCATTCTGCAGACCTCTATCTCCTGAAGTATCTCCCTCAGGTTTAAGGTGGTATGATCATGAATATATAGCATAGGTGAATATAGAACAGTTAGGTGAATCCATAACTACAATGCAGGATCACAGCCACTGTGAAATAAAATAGGCAACAGAAATGCATGAGGTGAAAAACTGCAAGAGAAAATGAAAGAATTCTGTGACCAAACAGTGGGCTATGAGGAGAAAGGGCATCCTTTTACCTTGCCATCTTTCTTAAGTTGTTGGAAGACTACAATGACCATCACAATCTATCAGGACCAGCGGCCATGAATACAATCAAGATACCTATGCAAGCTGTGACATTACATGTGCAATCTGTTACTTCACTACAGAAAACTGTGTATGATGTACAATAAGGAGAATTTTCATGAAAGGAACTCTGGGTCCAGTAATGAAAATGCAATATGAAATAAAGGCCGACAGGATGTTTTGTGTTGGAAGTAAAAGGTATTCTCTCATCTAAGGTATTCTCTGATCACACATTGTTGACCTTTGTGCAAAAAGTGTGTGTGTGAGTAAGAACCTATGAATGAGTGAGAACTAAGAGTGAATATGGATTAGTCATATTTTGGTTAGCCCCATAGCACTCAAAATGACTTCCATTAGCCACGACTGTTTTTGTTGTATCATGAATAGGTTCTGGAATAGCATCAAGACCTGTTTGCCAACTGCCATGGAAGGATGATGTTTGAACAACAGCAGCCTTTTAATCTACAGCCTTTTAATCTACAGGGAAGGAGTGGAAGTATTTGCCGTTGAGGTTGACATGGCCGCAAGTGCTGTTTGTGTTGTTGTGTGCCTTCATTACTGACTTATGGTGACCCTAAGGCAAACTTATCATGAAGTTTTCTTGGCAAGTTTCTTCAGAAGGGATTTGCCATTGCTATCCTCTGAGGCTGAGAGTATGTGACTTTCCCAAGATCACCCAATGGTTTTCCATGGCTGAGCCAGGATTCAAACCCTGGTTTCCAGGGTCATAGTCCAACACTGAAACCACTATACCACATTGACTACTGAGTTGCATTCATTTCAGTTAATCTACTCTAACTATGACTATGTCTGGATCCAAACTACTGGACAGAAAATACATGACCAAGTTTTCATTAGTTTTGCTGATAGTTGAGAATACTGGAAAGGGAATTTTTCTACCCTACAATTATCACAATTATTGTCAAGAAGAAAATTTAGCACAGGGCTATCAGGAAGCCTCAGGTGTATATGAATCCACCACAGGAGCAACAAATGTATTCCACCCTATCTAAAAAGAATATTTTCAAAACAGTCTGGTAGACATAGCTCTTGGGAGTTAACTGAAGACACTCAGGGTTTTATCAAGCAGATGTTTTAGAGAGGAGACTAGAATTTATGAGACAGTAAATTCTGTTTAACCTGTAAAGATTTTCAATATCACTTGTAAGCTAGTCTGAGCACTGTGGCTCTCTGGTGTTTTGTGAATTTCTGAGACTGAATACGTTCCATTGAGGCTGGGCCTGAAATTTAATAATGTTTAGAAGGACAACACTGTTGATCCTTCTTTTGCTGATGCAACTACCTCATATTGTCAGCAAAAAATGGAACTATGGATGCGATTGGAGGACAAAAGTTGAGAAGGATTTATTTGGCTTTCAGGAGGATATTGTCATTGGTGAATTTGTCAGTTTTTTTATTTCTTTATTGAATGAGATTCCTTTTAATAGAATCCCACAGAAAATAATAAACGGATAGTAGGTAGCTCTTTTTATACAAAAATGTGCTTTCTTCTATTTGATAATGCATTCAACATTTAGCATTTTACACATTTCTTATGGGCTAGAATGATAATTATGTATAAATATTATCACATAAATGTATCACTCTGTTAGATTATTGTAGCTGAGGGGCTGAAGCTATTGGTGAGGTATGTGAAACCTACAATTGACAACATCTTCCATCAGCCCAGTGAGCAAGGATAAACATTAGAGATGACTGATGGTGCAATTCGATAACATCTGGAAGGGAAGAGATTCCCAACCCTTTCCCAAAGAACTTTGTCATGATTGCTTAACATTGCATTCTTCCTTTTTGCTTGAGGAAGAACCCAAAATAGCCTTAAGAAACTCTAAGCATGAGATTGTCCTAACAGCATTATCTCTCTTGACAGTGAGGCATGGGTATCTAGTCTGTATCAAATAGGGATGGAAAAATATATGAAAATATTCAAAAATGGTAAAGATTTCATGTATTTCATGTATTGAGAAACCATGATAAGAAGAATCCTGGAGAGATTGCCATCTGCAGTTCAGGATGTATTCTACAGAAAATTCATATGTGGTTGTTTTGTGCAGGAAGCAGTATTTTCTACATGTTAAATTATATCTCAATACCAAAATATTAGTTCATATGAAGGAACTATTTTCTCCAGAGAAAAGTGCTATAATTGAAGATTAATTCTGTGTACAATTTGCACCTGCATAGAAAACAGTACTTTCTGTGCAGACAGCAGCATTTTCTGCACAGAAATTAATATTTCTTGCTGGGGATATTATGCTTCACATAGAAAATGTGTGGCAATATTATGTTTTACACAGAAAATGTTGTTTCCTGTGCATAAAACACTGTTTTCTGCTCAGAACAACCATGTGCAAATTTTGTGCAGAATAAGTCCCGAATTGCAAATAGCCTTCTAAAACTGTGCAGTATCCAAAGACTTCCTTGCGGCAGGAATCAACTGTTTAATTTACTCATTGCTACCTTTCAGAAGAAAAGTAGTGAAAAATCTCATTTCTAGTGTCAAAGATTTGTTAAGATTGTTAAGTTTCAGCAAACATATTACTCCTTGATTTTAAACACGGGGAGATGGGGGAATCTTGGCATAGAAATGCACAATGTCAGGGAGAAAGCTAAGCCAAATTCCATTGCCTGACATTCTATGTAAACTATTTTCAACATATGGTGTGACTTAGAAATTCCACCTGTGGTTTTCAATGGCACAACCCAGCTAGGGATTCTTGACTCATTGAATTCCAAATTGTTCTGGTAGGAGAATGGAGAAAAAAAATATTGGGCCCTATCTATATATTTATGGTATCATGTATTTTTGGTGTGGACTGTATCATCTGAGGACAAGGCCTATTATTTAAATCTCCTGTCAATAACATGGCTCAGTTATTGTCACAGAGTGCTTTCAAGAGTTTGGGAAAATGAATTAGGGCAAAGAAAAATAATATCTAAGAGTATCAGAGTTAGGCTGGATACAGGCTTAGTTATATTTAAAAAGTAACCTTTTCAGAGTTAGTCAAGTTGTTTATATCCTACTAATAGGAAATGTCTCTTTTAAGTATACACAAGTCCATTGCTTGGACAGTAATTCAAATGATGCACTTGCATGAATGAGAGCTATGACCATGTTACAATCTTATTGCAGCATGCTACCCAAATATTACCACCAGATTCTTGTGTTTTCATTTGCTATGGAAGAGATCAACAGCAATCCTTATATCTTACCCAACCACACACTGGAATACATCACCATTCAAAATGCTTATAATCAAATGGGAACAAGTTTTGGGACCATGAGTCTTCTTTTCACCCTACGGGGGAGTCCTCTTAACTATATGTGTAACAGAAAATACAAGTTAACAGCCATCATTGGTGGACTTGGTGCTCATAATTCCAGGCAGATGCCCCACATCTTAAACATCTATAAGATTCCACAGGTATTTGTATACAAATTCATAATGCAAGTACAAGAATGACTGGAGAATGGGAACAATTTTCAGCAAGGCCTGGCAATGCTCAACAGCTCTGCTTAGTTTGGCTCAGCAAAAATCCTGATCGTATCTGGAAAAGAATGCATACAGCCACTAAGCAGATGCATTTGACCACAGTTCTCTTTTAAAAAGAAGAAAGGCTCTGTGTGGATAAGGGAAATCAGAATATATCTATGCTCAGTGGTGTAGAACAGTCTGGAAATAATTCTGTTGGTGTTTCACCACTCCAAAATACTGTTGTATGTTAATGATATTATAATTGAAATTTAAGGAAATTTAAAATGGGAATGGGGAAAAAAACTGAACAAAGGCAGGAGCAAGATTCATATAAGAATCAGGAACCCCAGAACTGCTTTTAAGGCTGAGGAGGAGGCAGGCAAAACATTATGATTTTTGTATGCTTGTATGTATGTTTTACAAAACAGTAAAAACAAAGAAAATTGTTATTACTACTACTACTACCACCACTACTAACAGCAACAACAACTAATGGAGTTAATGTTCTAAACTGCACTGCAGAATTGGGGTAGTTTCATTTTGCCTTAACTGTCATGGCTTAATGCGATGGAGTTCTGCAATTTGAAGTTTTGTGAGATATTTAGCCTTCTCTGTCGGAAAGATCTGATGCCACAACAAACTACATAATTCCGTAACACTGAGCCATAGCAGTTAAAGAGGTGTCAAACTGCATTATTTCCACAGTGCAGATTAGACCAATGACAAACCACTAAATAAAATGTTATAAAATTATTTAAACCATAACATTGATGTATCAAGGAAAGGGGAAAATGTACATGAGCTCATCAAATGAATGCAAAGATGGCTATAAACTAGGACATTTCTGAATTGTACTTTCTCAGGGGGCTCAGTTACACAGGACTCTTGGTGTGGACCATGATAAATACAGCCTTCTACGCTGCTCCAAAATTTCATTCCCCACAAAATATTTTGGAACTAGCTACTTCAGTCTAATGCATAGTTTTGCCTTGTGTAGTTCTGGTCACATTAAAACACTAGGAAGCATTTGATCTCTACAATATTTGGGGGAGATCAAACCCTACAAGTTAAACCTTCCATGTTATCAGGATGTAGACAGAGGGAATTTTAATCCAGAAATAATGGGATATTGCTATTAGTTTTAAAAAGATCACTGTTCTTTACATTAGCTGAGTTATGGCTCCTTCGACCCTGTGTTGAATGATAAAATTCAGTTCCCTTCTGTGTATCGGATGATTCCAAATGAAAATCCTCAGTATGGTGGGATTGTCAAGATGTTTAAACAATTTGGGTGGACCTGGATTGGCCTCATTGTTTCAGATGATGATAGTGGAGAAATGTTATTAAAGACTCTCCTTTCTCAGCTCCTCCAGAACAATATTTGCCTCGCTTTTAAGGAAATCATTCCAGCAGTGAAGGAACCTTGGGAAGGATATAGTGAAGGAAGACTGAAACTAAATGCTAAAATGGAAAGATTAAGTTCCGTTCTCTCATCAACAGACACCAATGTCATTCTTGTTCATGGGGATTCACAATCAATGGAGGGCTTACGAATGGTTCTGTCATTCAATGAATTGGATGGAATGAAGCCAATAGAAAAAGTTTGGATCATAACAGCTCAGTGGGATTTTACATCTGTATTCTATAGTGGAGTATTCACACCCAAATCCTTCAATGGTACTATGTCCTTTGCTCTCCACACAAATGATATGGCAGGATACAAAAAATTCCTTGAGACATTAAATCCTAATCAGTCTGTCCTTGATTACTTCCCTTTATTCTGGTCCAGTGTATTTGTATGTTCTTTCCCTACACACAATCTGTATATACCAAATGCAGGAAATTGTACTAACCAGGAAAAGTTGAGCAGCCTGCCTGAATCTGTATTTGAAAAGGGAATGTCTGGCCAGAGCTATAGTATCTATAATGCTGTTTATGCTGTCGCACATGCCCTCCATGCCATATTTTCATCTAAATCCCACAAGAAGGCTTTGGGAGATGGAAGGACATGGGATCTTTTGAACGTCCAGCCATGGCAGGTAAGGACATTCTTTTGTATGTCACTACTGTAAAGATCCCTAAAAGTACACAGGGCACAAAGAGAGAGAAACAGTATCTTATTCACTCCTTGTGATTTAAATGTTGTTGCAGCCATGTGTCTGGGCACAAGGCCCTTGCAAAATCACAAATCTTTCCAGCTTCATTTGATGGTAAAAATGCTGTTTATACTCCCTTAGCACCAAGTATAATGATACTATAGAATGGTCCCAAATACACCTCTTTCATGACCATGTGCATTGCTCTAAACAAATGTCTGGTTAAGTGTTACAGCTACTGCCAACAGGATTCATATTCAGTTTAATCTAAAGTATTCTGAATTTGAAAAATTTTGAGGAAAACTGCTAGCAAATATGTTTTAGAGTTTGTGTAGGCAGAATTCAATACTAAAATCCTAGTTTATTATCAGAAACCATGAATATTCTCTTTCTCATATTCCTAGCACTTCTGAACTAACATAAGCATTTAAAAATGATTTATTTCCCTTGTATATTTTGCTATTTCACAGGCTACCAGGTGTTACTAGCTGGCCTTTTTGGATCATCAGTGATTCAGATTCTGTCCAAAAAAATGAGGAATCAGTGATGTATCTTCAGATAATGTGGGATATTCCAATCAGTGTCATTTTTTTGCAATTGTGCTGTTATGATACTATCAGTGATTATTTTTTTCACTTCTCTTGTCTGTTTGGAATTGATCCCAGATCAAATGGAGGCTCAAGGCATCTTTCATGAATTAAACTGATTAAAACAAATAAAATGGATAAGAAGCAGTTAGTTGTGAAAGATGGTAGAAAATCTAGCAAATCCCAAGGAAATTAAAGGAACTTATTTTTCACTCTTCTATTTCGTCCTCCAACCTAGGTTCAGTCTTTCCTGAAGCACATCCGTTTCAATAATAGTGCTGGAGAAGAAATATTTTTTGATGAAAATGGAGAGTTGGCAAGTGGATATGATATCATCAACACTGTTACATTTCCCAATCAGTCCATCCACAGAGTTCATGTTGGAAGGATAAACCCACAGGATCCTGCAGGACAAGAGTTCACCACTAATGGAAGTGTCATTACATGGAATCACAAGTTTAACCAGGTGTGAATTATTTCTTCAAGCATGAATGAAAGTGCTGTTAGGCAGGTTCTTGCAAATGTATAAGCAAAATACTCCAGGATTTTTCTTCTACCAAGCAGGAAAAAAATCAGTCTCAAATACACTATTTTCCACCAATGATTAAAATCTCTTTGCATTCTGATTTTCCTGATTAACACAGCCATATCTTTCAATTCTACCAATCAGACACATAGTTATAGTTGAAGAGTTATATATTTTTCTGCCAACCACACTTCTGAGCCCAAGAATAAATATTTCTTAGAGCAGAAAGTAAATGGTGGGGTGGGACCCCATGTGTGTGTGAGAGAGAACTACTGGGGGGGGGGGCACAAGACATGGAAGGCCTGATCCCTCCTCCTCTTCTTCCTAATTTTTATTATGCATAAAATTTACACATTTTGAGTTCAATACTGAATTTACTTTTATAAAACTCTTCTAATTTGTAAGATGTTATTTCCTTTAAAAAGTTAATATATGAATATACATGAATATCTGAGGTGGGCACAATGTCCACTTGTAGAAGTAAAGGGGCAAGGGTAAAAGTTTGAGTACTACTAACTTAGCTATCCATTCATTGTCTGATTAATTCATTGTGAGGCCTTCATGTAAGTATCCAGCTCATGAGACAATGTTACAAACCACTGAGTTCAAGAGTACAAGAAAAAAGCCAGAGATTGTTAATATTAATAGGATTTTAGGATATCAAGCAGCACATAGGTGTTACTGTGTGAATCTGGGGGGGGGGGGGGAGTATATTTCAGAATAATATACATAAGAAGGGGGCACACAGATACTTTCCCCTCAAAC
Organism: Urosaurus nigricauda; assembly: GCA_034509955.1. Lineage (NCBI taxonomy): Eukaryota > Metazoa > Chordata > Lepidosauria > Squamata > Phrynosomatidae > Urosaurus > Urosaurus nigricauda. The sequence goes on from JAOEGL010000006.1 coordinate 9,041,314, forward strand.
ACTTTCCCTTCTGGTTATTGACAGAATCCTCCCCAATCCAGATGTGTTGAGGGCTGCCATCCTGGCCATAGCAAGATTGTCCGCCAAGGAGGCCAGATTTGTTGTTATGATTGTCTACAATGTGCTCAAGGCATGATTGCAAACCACATGGGTAAGTTGAGATTGCACAGTGACTCGCAAAGTGAAAGCTGGCCTCTTGGATAGGATTTATGTGAATATAGTATATAATTTACATTGCCTTCTGAGCTCTTCTTGCAATCATAAGACCCAGAGTATCAAAAGGACCGGAAGGCAGTGAGGCGGGTAAATAAAAATCTGGTAGTGAAGGAATTTTCAGCTCATTTGTCAGAAGGGGTTGTTTCCTCTGTTTCTCTTAGTAATTCAGATCTCACAATTTTGGTGTACCTGACCACAGAAAAAGGCTTTTTGCTGAGGTTATTAAAGGCAAGTAAATCTTACGGAGTAAAAAAAGAAAAAAGAAAAGATAACGATCAGTAAATTTCTTGGTCCACTTCAGTGATTTTAGATGTATTTTGATATGTTTCTAGTTTTACAGTACAGTCGTCCCTTCCAATTCACGGACTTGGAGTCCACAGAGTCAATTTTTCATGGACGGCAAGTGGGGAGGGACAAAATGGCTCATTCAAATCAATGGGGCTTGGACATGTGCAATTTTCTGGATTCACGAGGGGGGAGGAGTCCGGAACAGATCCTCCATGAATCGGGAGGGACAACTGTATTTTTGTTTGTAATATTAATTGTGATCTTCACTGGACATTATGAAAAGGTGGTCTTAGAATTTGTGGAAGAGGCAGTACAATTGGAATATATCTGTAGCAATGTAGATGGCATTTGATCTGATTTCTGCTTCTTTCTCTGCTGACCATGAAGAAGACATTGGGCTATGTGACTAAGATGACAACCAGCCAGGGCATGCAGGAATTATTGTGTGGTTGTACAACATACTTACATATAAATTGAAGGCAATCAGGATTAGCAAGGGCTCTAAAGATTTAATATTAATTCTCATTTGCCTTCTCTTGCACATGCAGCTGTTATATTAGAATAACAGTGGAAGGAACTGCTGGTTGCTTCTCCCCCCAGTTGTTCTTAACATTAGTGTAAGAAATTAGATATTTTCAATTGCCCTACACTGGTTCTTGCAAGGATATCAATAACTCTGGCTGGCTCCAAATAATTATACAATCTGTGACCACAATAGTGGTAAAGGATGTCATATTGAGGAGGGAGCAAACTTGTTTTCTGCTGCTCCAGAGAACAGGATATAAGCTACAGGAAAAGAAATAGACTAGAAGCAAATCCACTGATGAGTTCTTAGAGACACAAGTACAATGAAAGGATATTCCACAAAGTTACTGCTCAGAGCTTTCCAACTTGAGTGAGGGCAAGAAAGGAATCATTGACTGGTGTTGTGGGTTCAACGTGGTTTCTGTTTGTATCTAGCTCAGAACCTGAATTCTGAACCCATGGATTCTACCAGCCATGGCTTGAAATACCACCACCACACCCAAAAAATAGGAAGGGTACAATTTTACTATTCCATTGCATATAATGGGACTTGAGCATCAACAGATTTTGGTATCTTCTGCTGGTCCTGGAACCAAACCTCAGCGGATACCAAGGGCTACTGTACTTGTCTTTAATGATACAAACCAAGGTGCCAAGACAGTTGCTATCTGATCCAGTTTCCCTTTTGCACTCCTGTTTTTAAGAATGGTATTTCTTTTGTTGATATAAATACTCTTTTGGCCCTACTTAGCCTAATATAAGTGTCTCTTTTTTAAGCCAGATGTGGGCACAAGGATATGCTGGGCTTTTGTAAAGTTGATAATTCTGTATTTATACTGTGCATTTCTCTGTGGGTAAGGAAATACCCTTACATGATAGAATGATGAGCTACAACACAATAAATGTGTTCAGATTGACAGCTTTTTCCAATTTAATCACCATTGTTCCAAGCATCGGATCAGGACAATGACTGTTATTTGATATTGACATTCATATACCTTCAGGTGCATTTAAAGGAAGGGGTGTTCTCTTGCACCTGTCATAGCATAATAGTGATATGTGGAGTCATCTTCATTAAAAAGACAATGATCTGTTTTTAAACTATATTTATTACTTTCAGATGCAGAACACTGTGTCATGTGCTCAGAGGATCAACATCCAAACAAGGATCAGGATCAGTGCATCTCCAAACAGATTACCTATCTGTCATATGATGAGCCCCTGGGAATTGTTTTGTCTTCTTTTATTATTTCCTTTTCTCTAATAACCCTTATGGTTTTGTGGAGCTTCATTCAGCACCGGAATACTCCCATTATCAAAGCCAATAACAGAAGTGTTACATATACTCTGCTTGTCTCTCTGCTATTTTGCTTTCTGTGCTCATTTCTGTTCATTGGTCAGCCCAGAATGGTGTCTTGCACTCTGCGGCAAGTATTGTTTGCTGTCATCTTTTCTGTTGCCATTTCTTCAGTCTTGGGCAAAACTGTCACAGTAATTCTGGCTTTCCTGGCTACCAAACCAGGACATAGAATGCAGAAATGGGTAGGAAAGGGTTTGGCGGGGTCAATCATCATCGTCTCAACTCTCATTCAAACTGCTATTTGTGTGGTATGGCTGTCTGTCTGTCCACCATTCTTGGAGTTCGACAAGCAGTCTGAGATTCATCAGATCACTGTACAATGCAATGAAGGCTCCAATGTTATATTCTACATAGTCCTAAGCTATATGGGGCTGTTAGCATTCATCAGCTTCACTGTTGCCTTCCTTGCCAGAAAGCTGCCTGGTGCTTTTAATGAAGCTAAGCTCATCACCTTCAGCATGTTGATGTTTTGCAGCGTTTGGGTGTCCTTTGTCCCCACATACCTGAGCACAAAGGGCAAATACATGGTGGCTGTGGAGATCTTCTCCATACTAACCTCAAGTGCTGGATTGTTGGGCTGCATTTTTATCCCTAAATTCTATATAATTGTCATAAGGCCTGAGTTGAACACCAGAGCTCATTTAGTAAGAAAAAAATAAAGATCTAGCTATAAGATGACACACTTTATTTGTCAATTTCTAGGCGAACCTAGACTTCCTTAGTCTAACATGTATAAAGACTAAGATCTTTTAAAATCAGATATGTACTCATTTTAGCAATGTGCCTGGTACCTTACAGACTTCTATAAAGAATAATAATAATAAAAAAACTTTAATAAAACTTTTATTTCTATCCCGCTTTTTGTGAGAACAATCAAAGAAGTGTACAGCAGACAAAATACAAACATACATATATACAGTCTATCTTCCCACCCTCCTGAGTATAACACTATGATGAAAAAAAAGTTTAACCATGATGAATTATTGTGAGAAAACATCTGATAAAATAAAAATAAACCATAGTTATTTTTATCCAGAATAATTGATTTTGACTTTAAGGTTTGTCACAATTGGAACAGACATGTGATAGCCATTTCTGGCACATTATTTGGATCAGAAATTGGGTAGGTGATTATGCAGTATCTTTATTGAATTTTTTACATTTACCATCATAGACAGATTATTCACACTACTTAAACCCTGGGTTCCCCTTAAGCTCAACAGTCTTCTAATGTTTCTTGTTCAGAATTCTGTCTTTAAATGACATATGTGTAGCTGTATTTTATTCTTTGCCTTTATTTCCTTCCTTTTAAAATATTATTATTCTTGGTTTCCTCCCCAAGCTACAATTCAGTGATTTAGCTTTTATTCTCTTTTAAACTCCACAATAGTCCCCAGAAACAATATTTTAAAATGCTTTTACAACTTTTGTGCCTCTTGCAATGCCATAAAAAAGAAACCAGACATGTCTTTCAGTTATTAGGTAACATTATGCCGATACCTCTTCTTGCCTCTTCTCTCTCAATTTATTATTTTCTTTGGAACAGATGGGACCTGCGGAGAAGCCTGTTTTAGACTGCCTCTACTCTGCAGAAATAATGCAGTTCGATGCCACTTTAACTGTAATGGCTCAGTGCTATGAAATTCTGGGATTCACAGTTCTGTGAGATATTTAGCCTTCCTTGTCAGAGAGCTTTGGTGCCACAAGCTACAAATCCCAGCATTCCATAGGATGGAGTCATGGAAGTTACATTGGTATAAAACTGTATAATTTCTGCTGTTCAGGAGCAGCCTTAGACTTCTCATTTTAAATTATATTCTTGCAATCACGTTATAACACCTTTAGGTTTCCTAATAAAGGTTAAACCTCCATTCCGCCTTCCCATCATTCACTACCTCATTCACAATAGGGATGTAAATCTTAGCTTATTTGTTCTCAGGCTTTTCCACTCTGGGTGAGATTTAAAAAGTTTATTTTATGCACATTTTTTTTCAATTAACTTTTGCATTTTTGGTGAAAGTTTAGTGAAGATTTTCAGGGGCAAAACCCATTTTTTGTTTTTAATCAAATGTGTCATGTTTGCAGAGAGCACTGGGCTTCTGGTCTTGCAAAGGAGCTAAAAAAATCAAAGCAAAACAAAAAGAAATCCCACTCATAGCTGTGGCATATTTTTCCAGTGATACATTTTTTGTCCAACAGCTTCCAAATGCAAGCTTGCTACCAGACATTTAGTTCTGGGTTATGAAATGCTCACTTTCCCCAACCTATTTCATTTGAGTTGGCCTCAGATTCCCCCATTCATTTCCACAACAATGGGTTGCTGGTATGGAAAAATGGGAACATATATTTCTAGCAAGGAAAATAATCAGAAATGTAAAGACATTTGTTGGGTAACCAAGATGCTTAGTGTTGGGTAAACTTAGCTTACCCAACACATGGGGATGGCAACCAGAAAACTGTTTTCTACAGATGAATGTTGCTTTCTGTGTTGGGACCAAGTTTCTTGTGCAGCAAACAAAATTTCCATGCAGAAAAAAACACATTTGTTGGAGTTAGAAATCTCAAATAGTATGTAAATTTAAATAGTAAATTTACAGGAATTTAAAGTTTACTTCCTGGACTGAATCTTCCAGTACATAGCCAGAAGAAGGAGCGGCCCAACTGCTTGAACTTCCTTCCATACCGTCTGAACTGAGGATGACAACCACAACATCTTGACCAAATTAAACACTATGACTAACATCATAATTCCACCCCCCCACACCTTTCTTTCTCCTGTATGATTTTTAGTACCTTTTTCTAATGAAGAAGCCAGTGGAGCTTCAAAAGCTTGCAACATGTATAATATGCATTTTGTATGGCCCAATAAAGATATCAGTGTTTTGTGGATTTTAGATAATACTATACGTTGCAATATAGCCAACACAGCTACCACTGGATATGTTTTCTGGATGTGAAGATACTGCATTTTTGCTTCCACCTAAACAATACCTAAAACAATTACTTGATGCAGAAGAATGCAGACTTCCTGAGAAATTCAGTATTTTCTTTCTAACAAAGGCACTTGTAGCCTCACAAAGGATTTGAGACAAACTGTATCTCAAAGGCAGTAGCTTTTCATCTTGCAAAGGGAATTTAAAATTTGTTGTACCCCACTTCAAGCCTTGGAGAGGGGTGAGTAAGGAATAAAAAAATATTATTGTGTTATTATTGTTTTAGATTTCTTGTATTTTGCAATGAATATAATTTTCTCATTATATTCTGAGGTGTCTATCTTAATTTTTCTGTCTTTATTTTTTATATTACTTGCAGTAGTGCCCCTTGCATGTTTATTTCTTGGGTTTAGGTTGTATTATTCCATTCTATTTCTGCATTTTTGTATTCTTGCCTGTTTGTTATTTATCTTCACTCTATCAATTATGCCATCATTAACAGCTACTATAGTCTGCAACATTGTTTTATGTTTTCTTTATGCATTTGCTATAGTCTTTTTGGTCTATGTATCCATGGTTGAGACCATTCTCTTTTGTATTTGCTGGTTCTCTTGACAACATCTACAATACCTGGTATTTTGAAGACAGATACATCAGAAGTGTAGAGTAACAGTTTTCAGAAACAGTTTCTCTAATATTTGGATAGAATTCACAGCATCTGTCATTGCTGGTGTAATTTTGATCACAAACAATCTAACTTTATTATTGTGAACCATTTTAGAAAAACAATATACAAAACTGTTAAATTTTCTGCAGTTATACCCAAGAAGGAAACAGATTAAACATAGAAAATCTTTTTTTTTTTTTAGTTAAGTAATGTATTTCCTTCTCTTTACTAACTGTGTCTTTGTGTTCAGCTCAGGTCTCAATACAATGATATAAACCTTAGGAAGGAAGAGGAAACACAGAATTCCAGAATTATATGCTAAGATAGAGAGAACCGCCATAACAGGTATATATTTCCCCTCTGCACTCAGAAAAGATGAGTGAAAAGATGTCAAAATACTGAAATATGCCACTATGCTAAAGGCGATAAGCTTGGTTTCATTAAAAGCACCAGGTAACTTTTTGGCAAAAAATGCTACAATGAGGCTGATGATAGACAATAAATTGAGAAAGCCCTGGGTAATGCAGAACATGGCATCTGAGCCTTTTTTGCACAGCACTATGATCTCTCCAATTTGGGACTTCATGTCAAAGTCTGGAAAGGGAGGAGAGGTTGTCAACCACACTGTGTAGAAACCCATTTGAATAAGACAGCAGAGAATAAGGGCTGTGACTCCTAGTCTTTTCTCTACCCATTTCCACAACCTGTTTCCTGGCTTTGTATCCCTGAAGGCTAAAATCACAATGATGGTTTTGCTCAATATACAACAAACAATGATTGAGAAAAAGATGCCATACACGGTGTGTCGTAGAAAACAGATCACCTTTCCGGGCTGTCCAAAGTATAAGAAGGAGCTTAGAAAACAGAGCAGTAGAGAAGAAAGCAAGATGTATGTAATATTACAGTTGTTGGCTTTGACAATGGGAGTATGGCGGTGATGAATGAAGCTCCACATTACCAGCAATGTGATCAGTGAAAAGAAAAGAGCAGAAGAAGCCAAAACGATCCCCAAGGGTTCTTCTAAGGATAGGTAAGTTATAACCTTGGGAATGCATTCATCTTGATATTTGTTTGCATATTGATCTTCTGGACATCTCTTGCAATGATCAGCATCTGAAAAGAATATAGAATTTCCCAATTTTTCAAAAACAGCAACAACAAAAATACACCAAGAGTCTTGTCTGAAATGTAGCCCATCTGTCCTCATTCCCAGAAATCAGTAAAGGCTTTCAACTCTATGCTTGTTTTTGCTGAAAATTTCCATGGGTAAGTGGATGTGATTAATGTAATCCACTGTTAATCTTTTGGGGGAAATCACATTTCACTTAGAACATTCACCATGAAATAGGTTCAGCATCTTGGACAGGTCTTCTAAAATCTGTAATAAAACCAAAACCAGATCCAGGCCTTATTCCCACTACCTTTTAATTCGGTTTGAACTGGTTCAAAAGGCCCTGGTTCCCACTTAAATTGAATCGCTGGAGTGATTCAGTGAGGAGGGTGGCATACACCAGACCCATTTAACCTGCATCCATTTGACGCTGATTTTTTTCCACATCTTTTTCGATAAATTGATTCTGTGCAAGTGTGAACCAGATGCAGACTGGAATCGATTTAAATTTGCCCTTCAGCCAGCTGATACGGGTCCATTTTGAATCAATTCATGCACAAATGTGAACCACTAGAGGATTATTTTAGAGGGGAAAATGCAAAAAGGACAAATGTAGTGGGAACCACACTCCGCTGTTGAATCGATCCATTGATTCAGATCACACACCGATTTATCTGTAAGTGGGAATGGGGCCTCAGATTCCTTTGACATGGAGGCCACCAGGTGTCACTGTACCCATTTCAAGTCCTAAACTGATTGTGGATCCAAATTATTTGATCTTCCTTAGGAAGTAACAATACCAAGACATTAAAAATTCTCATACATCCCTTTATAAAAATTTCTGCACTTTGCTCCTGCTCCACATACGCATTTTCTTTTATTACTAGAAAACAATTGATTTACACCAACATACAGGGACCCTAATGGCATCATAGAATCTCAGTGCAACCACATATACATGTCCTATTTTTCACTATGATTTAATGCATATGAGCACATTGGACTTGTGACAGTCCTGAAGTTGTGTCGATTTTCCTTGTTAATCTGTCAGGCAGAAGGAATATAATTTGCAGTAGAACAACGTCAGTCAATATGAACAACATAACATAAGGAACATCCTGTCAGATCTAAAATCAAATCCGAACACTAAATTTCCCATCCTTGTCCATTTGTAAACACTCCACCCCACAATTAGCTTCCTCAGCAAAATTATTCCCAGAAATTACCTGCAATACCTTTTACATACCTAGCTGGATTGATACCATCCCTTCTGGGCACATAACACAATTGTAGCAGCAGACCTGTTCCCCTTGCTGAACAACTTTGTGATATCCGGGATGACAACTCTTGGCACAAGTGGAAAGGGGCAATGTCTAATAATAATCAAAAGGAAGAATGTTTATGATGAAAACAGTGTTTTCTGCTTTCACCACATAGTGAAAGAATACACACACACACACACTAATTTCTTGCTCTCATTCAATACTCCTCCTATTCGTCTCTATTACCATTTCCTAGGAGAGCTGAAATGAATTTAAATATTGCTACTGAGGCAGGATATCTGAAGAATTTTGAGGAAATCCCAAGGATGTTTCTTAAAACTATCTGCGTTCCAGGAAGAGGGGCATTCAATCCATCATCAAACCCCAAATTCAAACCCTTTGCATGCTTCATTTCCCATTTTATTTTACTTCTATCTAGGAAGTGAAGCCTTCCATAGGTAGACTTGTTAACAATGTAGAAAATGAATATACAAAAATGTATATGAGCTTTCCTTTCTGCTGCTCCAGAGACTAAAGCATGAACCAGTGAATTAAAATTACAAGAGATTCCACCTAAACATTAGGGAAAACATGTATTCATTCATTCATTCATTAATTGTTATATGATTTTATTTGTTTTTATTTTATTACATCTTTACTGTAAGAACTATTCAACAGTGGGATAGACTGCCTAAGAGAGTGGTGGAATATATCATATTTGTAGTCCTCATGAACAATATTAGTATCAACATAGCATTATTTGTTGTAGAACATCCTCTTTCTGTAAAATATGGTCCTGTTCTGTCAATCCAGTATAGAATTATGGTGGTTCAAGGAATACATCTTCCTGAAGGAAGAGCGCCTTAATCTTAGTCTGAGAATATGAAAGGAAGAAAGCCTGAGAAATCTGAAGGTCAAAGGACATGAGATACTGCTGTGTTGACATTAAAATCAGATATTTCACATTTATGAAGGGACTAGCCAATGGTGAGGTTTACTACCAGTAGTAGCCAGTAGAAGGAAGAGATGTAGGATGTGCCAATCCTTGCACTATGGTCTAATATGCAAGACCAACAGTCAATATTATTCTCCCCAGTAACCCTATTAGGCTGAAGCCTAGTATTATAAAAAATTATGGCATGAGAAAGAATTGACCATAATACACCTGGCCTGGAGTCTTTTCTGGTAAACACAGTAAGCATTTTAGAAGACCAAGATTAATAAATACCTGCTTGAAGTAAGGATTCCACACAATGGCATCCTCATTGATGGTAAACACTTTCCCTTCAGGAGCTTGGCTAAAAATCCTTCCAACCTGGATTCTTCTGAAAGACTGATTGGGATATATGACCCAATTTACAATATCATAATGATCTTCCAATTCCATATTATTATTAATAAATATTTCTTCCCCTGCACTATTGTTAAATCGAACATTGGTCAGAAAGCTGTGAAATTAGATTGCAAGTTGCAAGCAATTAGCAAATTAGGTCAATGAATAAATAATAGTTTTCAATGGATTTTTTAAATGGTTGTAATTCTATAGATAGTTTAATTCTATTTTAAAATATTTTTTATAGTTTTACTGATGTTTCTGTATGTATTTAAGTCTATATTTGTCTTAAGTTTTTGTAAGCTTCTTTGGGTCCCAGGTTCAGGAAAAGATGGGATATAATGAAATAATAATAATAATAATAATAATAATAGGATAACCTCAATAATAATATCTATAGCTCCTATAATAATCCCATACTAATACTACTGATACTGAATACTGATTTGACTCCTAATACTGTTTTTTTCCCTATTTCTTTTAAAAGTAGTCTTATTGCATCAGATATCGGCTATGATTCTAGATCATCTACTTAGTTATGAAACTACCTTAGTTACTTATTCAAAAATTTTTGAATTCAGATTTTTTCCCCAGTCACTAGTTGTATTATCATCATCTTTCCTCAAGGCAGTAATTGCATTTGACTTAATGCAACTACATGTGTCCATTTTTGAAATTTTTCTTCATATTTGATTTGCAAACTGAATCATATAGTTCAGAAAAAATGTGTATATGTTTGGCAACGCTACTAAATTCATCAGAGTTGCATTTAGTAAGTTTATATAAAAATTGGGCTTGTCAAATTTCTCTTGCATCACTACTCATGAATCAAAATAGGGCCCCCCCCTTTACTATTGGCTTATTGAAGATGGCCACACAAAATAGGATTTTTATTTTTATTTTTTTGGCTTGGCTTCTCAGACCTATCTGAGCCATAGCTCTTAATTTTCATAAGTAATTATAAATGTTATGCATGTATGCATGCATTTTATTTATTGCACTTATATCCCACCTTTCTCCCAAAATGGTGTCCAAGGTGGCTTATAATAGTTTAAATAACAAATAAAAACAGTTAAAACATAGGACTACAAAAGTTAAAAGAGAATTAAAAAGGAATTAAATATCAGTATTGTTAAAAACATGGTTAAAACAGTTTAAAACACTTAAAACATATTCACAACATAGTTTCATTACAAGATTAATAAAATATATAAAAAAATAAGAATTCACTTGTTCTCCCTTTTTTTCTTTTGATCAAAACAGAATGGTAAAGCTATGGACATAATAAAATAATAACAGCTACAACACTAATAACTATTGTAAAATATTATCATCATCTTCTTCATCTTCCTCCTCCTCCACCACCACTACCGCTATCTTGGTCCTTTCTGACAAAAATCCCACCTGCCATGGTTGCACATTCATAAGACTCCATGTGACCCCATTTCTCATTGCTTTCTGCTTATGTCTTGATGTATACATGGCATGAAGGGCATGCGCTACAAAATAAACAGCATTGTAGATACTATAGCTCTGACCTGACACTCCCATTTCAAACATAGATCCATGGAGGCTTTCCAGGTTATCCTGTCCAGTAGAGTTTTGAATGTCTGCAGGGTAAAGAGAATGACTAGGAAATGAACCATTGAAGGCATGCTGCCAAAACTTATGAAGGAGTGTGTACTTGTAAGGATTTATTGTATGAAGAAAGTTCTCAAATCCAGGTACCATCTTGGTATGGAGTGTGAAGGATAGGGTACCGTTTAAGGTTTGCACAGGGATTTTGCTCTCATTATCCATGATATTTACATCCCACTGAGCTGATGTGATCCAAACCTTTCCTGGGTTGTACTTTTCATGCAATACATTACATTCTAGAGCCCACCACAAAGCCTTGAAAAAATAAATATTCCAGTAGACAAGAATCACATTAGCTTTGGTGACAAATAGAGTAGTAGATACTTGGAGTAATGTATTAGAAAAGGAGTCTGGAATTTTGGATGGAAAAATCACTGTTGGAGTCATTTCCAGAAATGCAATGCAAATGTTGTTCTGGATGAGCATAGGTACATGTTTCCACAGAACAATTTTTCCTTTGTCATCATCTGGCACCAGGAGGCCAACCCAAGTCCATCTGAAATGATTAAGCAGGTGAACAATCCCAATATACTGCAACATTTCACTTGGCACCATCTGATAGAAAGAAGGGAACTGTGTTTTGTCACCTAGCCTTGAGTCAAAGGAACCGTAACCAAGCTAATAAGAAGAATAAAATAATTTGATTGTTGATAATGATCCTTTGATGCATGCAGTAGACGCTAAAATCACTATCTTACGTTTTTGAAAGATTTCATTTTTCTCTGTGGGAAGTTTAGACAGAAGTGTTTTTTAAATAGAGAATCGGGGGGGGGGGGATGGCTCTTTACAGTCTGTAGCTCTGGGACATGACTATGTAGCAGGGCTGAAGTAAAACTTGCTGTGGCACGGGAAGTTGAGCAGATCTAATTCTAAATATTGAGCTGAAAAAATAACAGGAACAATCCGTATGCCACAGAACATTTTGAATCAGAGAAATGCAGGAACACTCAGAATGGAAATAGGGAAATCTATGCCCCTCCAGATGTTTCTTGATTGCAACATCCATAAATTCCTCATTACCGGCTATGCTGGCAAGGAGTGACTGAAGATGGAATCCAACATCTGGAGGGGCACTTGTGTGAGACCCCTGCTTTAGAAACATTGGCCTTTAATTAGTGCCTTTGACTAAGTATATCTGTATGTGTACCTAGAATCATAGAATCATAGAGCTGGAAAAGACTATAATGGCCATCCAGTCCAACCCCCTGCCATGAAGTGATTAATAATAATAATAATAATAATAATGATAATTTATTTATTTATATTCCGCTTAATCTCCAGGAATCCAAGCAGATTACAGCATTAAAAATTATTACATACAGTTAAAGGAAAGTACATTAAAATTCAAAAAAACCTCACCCACCCACCCCAATCATAAAAACATTAATGTACGCCTAAAAAAGGATTAAACCGAAAGAAAGTTAAAACAGTCATATACTGATACAATAAGAAATTTTAAACAAAATCTAAATAAAAGTCACAAGTGGAAGGTAAGAAGATGAAAAAGAGGGGGGAGGCAGTTCAGCAAAAGAGTATACTCATCTGGAAAGGCCTGCCGGAAGAGATCTGTCTTAATGGCCTTCTTAAAGGCTTCCAATTAAAGCACTCCCCACATATGGCCATCCAGCCTCTGTTCAAAAACCTCCAAAGGAGGAGACTCCAGCACACTCTGAGGTAGTGTCTTCCATTGTCAAACAGCTCTTACTGTCAGGATGTTCTTCCTAATGTTTAGGTGGAACCTCCTACATTCCTAATTGCCTACCAAATTGTCCTGTATATCAACATACCTGTGGAATCTTGAAGATATTTAAGATGGTAGACATTTGAATGGAATGTTGGAAGGTGAGCTGAACAATTACAGCCATCAAGTTCTTGTTTCGTTCACACTTGTAATTCGGAGGGTTCCTTTCTCCTGGGCAAAGGAAGTCCAGAATGTTCCAGTAGTTCTGGCTTGCACTGAAAACATTGTCATAGACCTTGAATCCCAGTGTGGCATTGGGCAAGAGTCTAGTGCTCTTGTTGATCTCGTGAATGGCAAAAACAATAGCAAGAATATGCTGGAGGTTTTTAAGAAGAGGTCTACAATCCGATTGTTAAAAAAAGAAGAAAACAATGTGATAAAGACAGGAAGTGATGTGAAGTTTTGTAAACAGTTCTTCAATATTAGTAGGCAACTTGGTCCAACCTACCTAGTGATCATAATTTAAATTGATTTATTATTTTATTTTATCGAATATTGGCCTTTATCATAAATCAGTTTAAACAATTTGAAAAGAGATTTTTAAATTGTTGTTTGTTGTTGTGTGCCTCCAAGTCATTTTTGACTTATGGAGACCATAGGACAAACGTTTTACAGTGTTTTCTTGTCAAGTTTCTTCATAGAAAGTTTGCCTCTGTGGCTGAGAGTGTGTGACTTGGCCAAGGTCCCCAAGTAGGTTTTTATGTTCAAGCGGGGAACTGAACCCTCTCTACAACTCTCCAGAGTTGTAGTCCAGTGTTCAAACCACTACACCACACTGGCTCTTTTTAAAAATATATAATAAGATAAATACTAGAAACATTTTAAATAGTTAAATACATTCAAAAAGTGAAACTACACAGATTTAGATGGCACGATTAGGACCCAAAAGCTTTCATAAAAAGCCAAAGAGATGGCATTTCACAAGCAGGACACCACAGTTAAAAAAAAAAGACCCTCACTAATGTACTTACAAAGGGTACAATTTCTACTAGGCCCAATATAAACCTTTCCATATTAAGAATCAGGGATGATCAGGGAACTCCTTCAAACTTCCTTGGATAATTCCTAGGATTGCTAAATTAGAGGTGACATTTTCTTTATACTCGATGCTCCAGAGCAATGGTTTCCAACCTTTGGTCCTCCAGATGTTTTGGACTTCAGCTCCCATACTTTCTAAATGTTGGCCATGTTGGCTGGGGCATCTGAGAACTGAAGCAGGGACATCCAAATTGGCTGTGTACCATGCCTTGCAGAACCATTATGTAGGATTTTGCATTAAACATCATGCCATGCTAGTTAACAGTTATATAAATAACAGTTATATGGCCTTGAAGATTTTGAATAGTACTAGCTTCATGCCAGCTAGGGCACCAACTTGAATAGGATGTCAACTTCTTGTAGCCTCTAACAATATTCAACTATTTGTGCAATGGTATTTACATGAGTGTAAAGGCATAACAGAATTTTAGCCATAGGTCTCGTCATTTTTCCCTGTTTTTATTTAAATGTTTTTACACCTACTTTCTTGGTTTTTTTCAAAGGACTGTCATAATCAGTGTAACATGTGGATTCAATCTACATTCACATCCCTCCCTACTGTCCTTAACCAATTCCCCAAGATTTCTCCTCCTTTTCTTCTCCACTCTGAACCTCAATAAACTTACAGAACCATAGAATTGTGGAGTTGGAAATCGTCCAACCACTGTCAATGCACACTTAAAGTCTTCTTGTCTGATGGCCATCCAGCCTCTGTTTTAAAATTTCAAAGAAGAGATAGTCCATCAACTTTGGGGAAGTAGTCTATTTCAAGGGTGAACGGGTCTTACCATCAGTTCTTCATGATGCTTAGTTGAGAAATCTTTTCTTGTATTTAGAATCTATTGGACCAGGTCCTACCCTATGAAGCAAACTTGCTCCATCTTTCCCATAAGAAGCCTTTACAATATGCTAAGAACTACTTACAAATTATTTCTTGAATAAGGTGGGTTCTCTCTAAAGTTGAGTGAAGGCTCTTCAGCATATACCGCCGACAAAACCTGGCCCAGGATAATGTCACCTGTAGAGTTATGTAGGTTATTTTGATCCATTTTCTGCCAGCTACACAAAGAGAAGCTTAAAGTCTTGCTGAAAGTATGGGGCAGAACCAAAAGTGAAAAGAGCAGCAAAAGTAGTTTGAGAGCTTGCAAACCTTGATTCCCGACCCATCTGAAGAACTGCACTATCATCAACACAAACATCACTGTCAGTACCAGCTGCAATAGTTTGAAGAGAATCCATACGTAACCACTCTCAAGGACCATAAGCATTAAACAAATTTCACCAGTGCATAAATTCCAGCCTGGAGATTATTACTGAAAGAATGAGGCACAAAAGCATAGGGTGGCTGAGCCCTGCCAAGTTCATATCAGCTAGGAGGTAAAATATTTTGACGGGAGTCTTTATAGAGGACAGTGTATGATTTTCTTAATGTTATGAATGGTCTGTCGCACTGGGACATGTGCAAGAAGCTGAGAAATATCATCATCATAATTACACAGTTGCTTAGAAATTCTCTCAACAACCAAATTCTCTGTGTAAACCAGATAATATGTTTATGAGATGACACCTTTCATTGTGACTGCTTTCCTTCCAAACATCACACAAGTACAGCTTTATTATACCCAAGGCCAGTACATGATTGTCTGAGCATAGACTTTATCAAGGCCTGGAAATTAAAATGAACCAAGAAACCAGGGAAGTCCAGCTAGAATATAATTCCTGCTGCTACTGAAGATATTCATAGAAGTGTACCTACTGTATTCACCTATTCTCCGCATGTAGTGAGGGTTGCTTAAGCCAGGCAGAAGCAGTGTTAATGTGATCTCAATCACTATTGTGAACCACTGGGCCTCCTAGCCTGGTATCAGCCTTTTGTTGTTGTTGCTTTTTCTTACCTGCCCCTTGTCATGGATGAAGCAGAGAAGAGAAACAGATTAAAATACAACACACAACATTATTTTAAAACACATAACATTAATTAAAACACATGAACCAGTTAAAAATGTAACATCAGTTTAAAAGAATATATAAGAAACAATCAGTCCATAGTATAATATTCATAATTTTAAAATCAGCTGGATAGGCCTGTCAGAAAAGACTGGTCTTTACTGCTCATTTAAACTCAGATAGCATCAATAGCATCACTAGGGGTTGCAGACTTCACCAGGTGACATCCAAGAAGAGGGGTGACATCTGGTCAGGCCTTCTCCCCCACCTCGGTGGCACCATGTCATTCTCATTACAACATGGCAGTGTTGAGGGAGGTTGAGTACAGACCCCCACTTTGGTGCTGTCCCATAGTTCTCCTTATGGGGACATCAATGCAGGAGTGCTCAGGGACGACAAGAGGGCAACTCCTGGAAGCTCTGCCCTAATTTGGCTGACTGAAGGAGATGTTTCCCAGACAACCTGAATTTACGGAGTTCGACCCAAATCATGTAGGGCTTTAAAGGCAATAATCAACACTTTGTACTTTGCCCAGAAACCAATTGGCTGGCAGTGGCATGATAATATTGATATTGGTGTGTTATGATCACTCCTAGATGTGCCAATAAGCAAGTTGGCTAACATGTTTTGAACTAACAGAGGTTTCTGAAATTGATGCAAAAATATTCCAATGTACACTGCATTGCAGAAGTCAAGCCTTGAGGTTACCAGTGTGTCCACTACCAACAAGTAGCATGAAACAAGGATGGGAAGACTGTGTTTATCTTTAGAACTGAATTCTTCCCTTTCTCCCACCCTTCCTGCGTGAAGTAAGTGAAGTGAAGTAAGTCAAATTGCCTTAACTTGGGGTGCATCTACACTAATAGGAAAATTCACCTTATGTTTGAATTAACCTGATCTGCAGCGATTATGGGCTTGTCTACATGACTGCCTCACACACCAAGGTGAGTTCAGGAGACCTTTTCATGGAGTTCTCCCCTTCAAACTCATCATGCTCTGGAAAACTGCAATATGCATGGCCACACAGTTACGGTTGCTCCGTTTTTTGGGGTGTGTGTTGTCCCCCCTCCTCATGTATGTGAATGCATGTATTACTGAACTCCAGTCCTACGCTGACATTGTTATGGAGAGCAGTCCACACATACAAATTTATATCCAGATTTTAAAATAAAAACTGGGACAAATCCTAACTTTTTTTTTGCTCCAGATTAAAATCCTGGGGCACAGTAAAGACCTGGATTTGACCTCAATCATCCCATATATTGTCCGGATATCTCACTGTGAAGACCAGGTGAAATAATTTTATTCGGCCCATATACAATTGCCATGAGACTCATACAACTAAAATGAATGTTTGAGACATTGTTACTTTTATTACTTAACTTAACTGGGTTAACTTAACTTAACTTAACTGGGGTGGGTGGGTGGGTGGGAATCCCAGACATTGAATATTTCACTGAAGTGTTCAGCCTGTTACTTTTTTTGCAAGTGAAGTATTTGCAAATTCTTACACTTCAGTCTGGTGCCAAATTAGAGAGCTAATAAACATTTGAGCTGAGCATCAAGAAAACCAAAAATCCTATAGGTTTGACAAACAACAATGAGCTTGCATCACATCTCTAGGAGAGATGCCTGGCAAGAAGGACAAAGTAAAGTACCATTGAATACCTGAGGTATTGTGCCATTTTGTGGTAAGATTTTCAGGCCCTGAAAAAGTGTGTACACTAGTGATGTTCAACCCCACCCCCTGTGCCCCAAACCCTCTCTTTCCCCCATAAGTCTGCTTTTGGAAAAGGAAATTGATCTTATATAATTGAATGAGAATAGCAAGAAACAACTGCAATGAATTTTCGTTAATATGTACCCATCTTTACAATTTTGGTGATGATGAGGATGAGGATATTTTGCACACGTCCAGTGATGTCAGCACAGATTACAGAAAAATTCATCAAATTGCCACTCATCAAATGCCTCAGGCCTTCTACAATGGTTATCCCAGCTAGCAAACTTTTCAGTTGAATTTAAATTTTCCAATGAAATTGACTGATGTGCGTGTGCATGTGTGTGTGTGTGTGTGTGTGTGCGTGTGCGTGCGTGTGTCCAAAATATGGTAGCCAGGCTTCTCAATGGAACATCTAGGAGAGAGCACATAACATTTGTGCTCTAATCTCTCCACTGGCTGCTGATTAGTTTCCGGGCACAGTACAAGGTGTTGGTTTTAACCTTTAAAGCCCAAATGGCTTGGGCCCATCTTATCTCAGGGACCGCCTCTTCCCATATGACCCCCCCCCCCGGTACACTTCGGTCCTCTGGGAGGAACCTGCTGCAGTCTCTGAAAACTAGGCTGTCGCAGACCTCCCAGAGGACTTTCTCTGCTACTGCTCCCAGGCTATGGAATGACTTGCAGGATGAGATGCGTCTTATCACATCTCTTGACTGCTTTAAAAAAGCTGTAAATACGCATCTCTTCCAGCAGGCCTTCCCAGAAACTCCTTAATCCCCCAGCTCTGAAATGAGGTTTTGCGATCTCCCTCCCAGTCCCCAACATTATGACCTTCCATGCCCCAGCCCATATTGTCCAAGGAACGGCCAGTTTTTTTGTTTTTATGACACTGCACTATGTTTTTAATTTGCTTGTTTGGTTTTAATTTATCTCAGTTTAATTTAATTTTAAGGGGCGGGAGGTTGGGAAAGGGTCATTTGCATTGTTTTTAGCTTGCAATTTTTTTAAAACATTGTTGTACCTAGAAGGAGGCACATTCCCCTGAAAAGGACTGTGTTCATAGCTTGGGAGTGCTTCTGGACTTATTGCTTCAGATGTCAAACACAATGACCCATAGTATCATGCTGTATTTTTCTGTCCTTGCCCTCAAAGAAACACAAATATGCCCTAGTCCCCTGCAGCAGCCACATAACCATTCTCAAATTCCCTAAATTATCTGTATTTTTTTTTTCAGTCTTAATGATGAAAGGGAGAAGTGAAAGACATGATGATTAAAAACATACACACACACAATGATGACCCATGACACCTACAACCCTGATCTACTTCTGAACAAATCCCTGTCAAGTTCTCTTATTTTTTTAAAAATAGGAATATTAAAGAGGCCATGCATAAAATATAACACAGAACTTTGCCAATTGTTACTTCTTCTTCCTGATCAGCTGCTCTCTTGTGTTCAGCTCGGGTTTCAATAAAATAATGTAGCATTTAGGGAAGAACATGCAAGCCAGTAAGCCGAAAGTGGAGACTAAGATAGAGAAGACTTCCACGGCCACCATATATTTCCCTTTAGTGCTCAGGTAACTTGGGACAAAGGAAATCCAAACACTGCAGAACACCAACATGCTGAAGGTGATCAGCTTGGTTTCATTGAAACTGTCAGGCAACTGTCTGGCAAAAAATGCAGTAACGAAGCTGGTGAAAGACAGAAGTCCCATGTAACCCAGGACAAGGTAGAACATGAGGTCCGATCCCTCATTGCATTGCAGTATAATCTCAGCTGGCTGGGAGTGCCTATCAACCTCTGCAAATGGTGGAGAGGTTGCCAACCAGACTGCACTGATGCTAATTTGAACAAGAAAGCACAAAATAATGACTAATATTGCCAGCTTCATCCCTACATATTGTCCCATTTTGTTCCCTGGCTTTGTAGCCATAAAGACCAGCACAACAGTGATGGTTTTGGCCAACATGCAAGAAATTGCAATGGTGAAAATGTTACCAAACACTGTTTGCCGGAGTATGCAGGACACTTTTGTAGGTTTACCAAGGAAAAGAAAGGAGGACAGAAAACAGAGCAACAGTGAAATGAGCAAAACACAAGTGACACACCAGTTGTTGGCTTTCACAATGGGCGTAGTCCTGTGATAAATGAAAATCCCCATTATCACAA
Source organism: Urosaurus nigricauda (assembly GCA_034509955.1). Classification (NCBI taxonomy): domain Eukaryota; kingdom Metazoa; phylum Chordata; class Lepidosauria; order Squamata; family Phrynosomatidae; genus Urosaurus; species Urosaurus nigricauda. The sequence goes on from JAOEGL010000006.1 coordinate 9,061,269, forward strand.
TGATGATTGCACAAAAGAAAAGAGCAGAGGAAGCCAAGGTTGCTCCTAGGGGTTTTGTGTAGGACAAATAGGTCACCACTTTGGGGATGCATTGATATCTTCTTTTATTTGGATATTGATCTTCTGGACACTTTTCGCATTCATTTGCATCTGAAATCATTTAGATAATTCTCAATATTGTCAACATCTGCATGTGTTCAGAACCACCATTTTTCAATATTAGTCACTAGAAAACAACGTTTTTCTCATAAAAGAGACTTACTGATTTGTTCATAAATACTCCCTTCATTCCTGTTTCTGATTCTATCTGATGGGCTTTTTAAAAAAATGATTGACTGCTTAGGATTGAGGCCAGCAAAACAGCCATTTTTTACATCACATGTTTTGGAATTTCAGCAAGTTATCATCCATGGTATTGGTTCTTAAGCTTTAAAAGGTAAAGGTGAAGGTTTCCCCTTGACATGAATGTCTAGTCATAACTGACTGTAGGGGACGGTGCTTCCCTGTTACTAAGCCAAAGCATTTGTCCAAAGATGACTCTGGGGGTCATATGGCCAGCATCATTGCATGGTATGCTGTTACCTTCCCAGCAAAGTGTTACCTATTTATCAGCCTGCATTCGCATGCTTTTGAATTGTTAGGTTGTCAGAATCTGGGACTAGTGCTTGGACCTCACTCCACCACATGGTGCTTAGGCCTCAAACTGCTAATCTTCTGACCTTATGATCATCAGAACTGGCATTTTACCCACTAAGCCACCATCTCCCTTAATCTTTAAACTACATCTCCATTGCACATGATCTCATATGTCCAAGCTGTAAGAGAAGCCTTTTTGTAAGTACATGAACATTTTTTGTTTCTTAAATAGAAAATAGTTAGATTAGTCCTCAAAGTGGGGGCAGGGAGTATGGTTGGCCCGCCTTATCCAAGGATTCTGCATCCCTGGATTGAACCAACCACAATTTGATTATCTATATATTTTTAATCCCAAAAGCAAATGTAGATTTTGCCATTTTATAAAAAGGACACTATTTTACTGAGCCATTGTATATAATGAGACTTGAGCATCTATGGATTTTATTATCTACAAGAGCATCCTGGAACCAAACCACAACAACAAGTTCCCACTGTATAACATTAAGTTCTTTTTCTTACCATAGTGGGTGGAAATCCTTCCAGAGGCACAATAAACACAGTTGTAACAACATGTGTGGTTCCCCTGTTGAAGAATCCTGCTGTATCCAGAATGGCATTTCTCAACACATCTGGCTTTCGGTAGCATCTAAATGGAAGCAAAAAGATGGATTCTAAAGTCCATCATGTAGTAATATTCACATGGTATTGTGAATGGAAATAAACTCACTTTCTTCAGGGTTATTATGTCCAGCTTCAATTGCTTTAATCCAAATGTGCAGCCATTCATTCTCAACTAGCCTGAGAAAAATATCTGGAGCACTTTTAATGCTACCTTCAAAAGCAACATGTGTTTTATATTGTGCTGAAATCTTCTCTGAGCTGGCAAAGAACAACTAGATTTCCCAAATAATATGATGAATTAAAGCTTTTTGAATACAAAGCATAGTGGAAATATTAAGAGACCTCCAGGGAAAGAACAGTGGATGGAGGGAAGGGATAATGACTGATGCAATTTGTTTTTTGCAACAACAATAATAAAAGATGAGTGGAACCCCATGACTTGCAGGGGACTTATGAGGAATTCTTTTCCCCTTTATCTCATTTACACATATCATGGTGTTAAACTCCTCGTTCTCTTCATTCGTATAGGATATGCCAACCTAGGCCATTTAAACCAATGTTCTCCTGCCCTCACTGTGATCTTTCTTCACAGCACAAGACCAAACCCCAGTTCATCTGCGGCCTGTACTCATGAAAGAAGGACAAGTCCACATTAAATCTTAACCATCCCTCCATAAAACTGATTTAAAATAACTTCTTTTTGCTCCAGATTTTCTAGGCAAATCCAGAGCACTCCAGAGTGATGCAAGGTGGCTGTTTACACATCTGTCCTGTTACACTGATCCATGCTCCCACCACTGGCACAAGTCACTTTCTATGAGGTCACAAGGCATGTGATTGACGGTGGGAACCTAGTTTTCAACCTCAGAGAGAGTGACCCATTCAAGTGGTGGCAGGCATATTGGGACATGTGTGTACGCAGCCACTTAGCATCACACTGCAGTGCCCAGTTTTTGAGTGGCTCTTAATTTTTCAGATTGAAAGTGAATCACTTCATTTCAAAGGTGATTTTATAATAATAATAATAATAATAATAATAAAAAATGTATTTATATCCCTCCCCTCTACAGGATGCAAACAGGGTGGCATTTCCAGATGGTATGTGACTTTGGATACTAGATAATTTGTAGAATATCACATCCTTTGCAGTTTTTTTTTTAAAAATATCCTCACCTCCTCAAATTCATGATTCCACACAATATTGCTTCCATTGATGATGAACTTTTTGCCTACAGGAGCCTGTGGGTCCATTTTTCCAACTTGAACTTTCTGGAAAGATTGATTAGGGAATGTGACCAGGTTGATAATGTCAAAAGCTGATGCCAGGTCTCCATTCTCATCAAAAAAAATTTCTTCCCCAGCACTGTTATTGAAATGGATGTATCTCAATAGTGAGCAAAGCTGAATTAGACAACAAATGGTTGATAAATTTGGTTAGCTGGTGAGAAAAGGGATTTGATTACCACTCTATCAGTCTGTCTGTCTATCTATCTATCATCTATCTATCTATCTATCTATCTATCTATCTAATTACCTTTCACCTGGTGCAGGAACTACTAAAATAAAATACATCTCAAACAAATCGGACACAGCATTAAGTAGCAATTAAAACATGCAACCATGTAACATATATGTGTTGAGTGTCTGAGAGGCTGTTATTGTTTTGGATATTTTGTGATATTATATGATTGATTTGTTGTTTGGATGTTGTATTTAACAAAAGAAAAAAAACCTAAGCAATAAATTAAAATAATTGCAGAGTGCTTAAAAAGGCTTCATACAGTTTTCCACCAAATGTAATGGTAGAGGGACTTGAATAAAGGTTTCAGATCTCAAGCAGTTGAAATGTGAAAATATGGCCATTCAAACAGTCTGGACTGAAGCAAAACAGGTCCCTGTATGTTATGACCAGCACATTGAAATGTGATAATAAGGACATTTACCTAAGACTTTCTGTTTTATTTCTTTACAGTGGTTTGCTTTTGTAGTTTTGCCTTTCCACGATAAACTCAATTTTTCAACTTTTTCTATCTTTCCCAAATTCCTAAACTTCTTAGCAAAGTATTATTCCCAGAATTCCATCCCAAATGCAGCCTAGACATCAGTGACATCTATCAAATAATCTGTCACTTCCTGTGTTAAGAGTTCATGTTCATCTGAACTGATATCTGATGGTTTGTCCATTCAGTCCTTTCCTTGTTGGTTACAATTCTCTCTATTTTTTTAAAATATGAATCCCTAACATGTTCAAAGTACAGCAAACCCTAATTATACAGCTTTAGTGTCATAGTAGTGTCATCCCCAGCCTGGAGGATGACTCAGAGGACTGCGAGGATGAACCAGAGCCTCTGGAACCTGAACCTGCAATTGGGGAGCCTGAGGCCAGCCCTAGCTCTGCTGTAGCAGTGTCTGTGGACTCTTTCAAACAGGGAGGAATTTCTCCCAACTTCGAATGGAGCCAATGAGGATTCATGTAAATTCGCTTGTTTAGCGAATTTACATGAACCCCTGCTCCGTTCGGAATTACTTCCCATTACCCGAAAATAACCCCCTCCTGCCCGAATTTGCATGCGAAGCTTTAATTTGCAATAACGTAAAACCCATAATTGCATTCGAATTGGCTTCCCTCTTGCCCGAATTTGCGTGCGAAGAGTTAATTTGCAATAACGTAAAACCCATGATTGCATTCGAATTGACCTTAAATTATACTTCCAATTTAGCCTTGTATGAAAGAGTCCTGTGGCTTCTCCAGAGGTTCAGCAGTCAACTCTACCTGTGGCCGAATCTGTAGACATACAAGAGGATCAGGGAAGTGTGCCTACCTTAAGGGAGCATTAAGTCAAAAGGGAGGGCCTTCAAAGGTTACAGAGGCTTTATCAGATACACACTGGTAATCAGACACACCTGAACGCCTGTTGCCTACCCATATAAACAACTGAAGCATGTGTGTCTAGTTGCCAGTGATTATCTGATCTTCCTGAGAAAAGACTTTGTTTCCTGTGGCTCTTTGGACCAAACCCTTGATTCCTAGACTGCTGACCCATCTTGATTATCTGGAACCCTTGACTTTGGACTGCCTTATCAACCTATCTGCCTATCTGATACCTTTAATCTTGGACTGTTTGACAACTCTTCTGGTAAGCCCTGTTACTGCGGGGTGGTAGTTTGTTTGGGAACTAGGATGGTTTTATCAGCCATATGGCCACTTTCCCAGACAAGTAGCACCCACATGGGGACTTTGGAAATCTCTATGGGTGCTGAAGGAAAAATGGGCAGTGGGGGGGCAGTGAGAGAAAAGGAGACATAAGGAGATTGTGCGGATGAGGTTCGTATGAAACTTCTTTTGTGCACCATTCTGGGACCAAAGAGAGGGAGGGCTAATGGAGATATGCTCAGAGAACAAGCTGTCTGTCCATCCAAATTCAGCATGGCTCTTCTGACTTTGCTTCACTCTGGAGCAAAGCAAAAAGGGACCCTGTCATTCCTCTTTGAATACCAAACTACCTGCCACACCCACCTTTTTGCAGAAACTGCTTGGCTCCTCCTTGCTGGAAGCCTATGGAGGAAAGCCTCTTCAAGTAAGAAATACTGTAGAAGGGAAGGGCAGATGGTATGTGCATGCTCTCCCTGGGCCGGTACACATGGGCTGTGAAATGCTGCCCATCTTTGCTGAACAACGTTGCAGCAGCAACCAAACAGGCCAGCAATGATGCGCAGCAGAAAAGAAGCCACCTAGAGCAGCTCCTTTTTTCCGGCGTCATAACAGCTGTGATGCAGCCCTATGATGCTGCTTCTGCCCAGAGGTGTGTGGGTGCTCAGGCGCCCTTATGTCACGAGGCTACATGGCCTTGTGACAAAATTACACTGATAGCTCAGGGCATATGGATGCTGTGCCGTTGCGAGCCCTAATTTTGGCATCAGGGAGTCACAAAGCACCTGTGTGTAACACACCGTTCCTCCCTTGCCTTAGCTAGTTAGTGCAAGCCAAGGCAACAGGGAAGGGAGGGGAAAGATGTGCACAAGCTGCCTTCTTTCTCCCTTACCTTGCCTAGCTAGCATGGGAGGGGGGAGTGTGCTAGGGTTGTCACCCAAGAGAAAATAGGGCGGTAGGCTGAAAAAGTTTGGGGCCCACTGCTTTAGTGCATAACAAAGATAGTCAACATATGGAGCAAGAGAGAAGTGGCTTTCTCAATACCTCTCCACATGTCATTGAAGAACTTCTGTCATCATCCTGAGGAAGATGGTTGTAAAAACATGTCTTTTGTTGCACCAGAAAAATCTATTTGGCAGAAGCATGCTTTTCTGGCCATCTCCCTCTGGACAAAGCTAATTGTCCCTTCCCTCATGGTGTTGACTTTCTTTTATCATGAGATAACGCTGCCAGAGAAATTGTGCAAGTAGATTGTATTAGGCTTCCTTCAGGTTTAATCTCAGCATTTAAACTTCAGGACATCTGCATAAACCTTGGAAAGCGAAATTGCAGGCCTTGGTCCTCATGCAGCCTCCAAAGCCCTCATTGGATCCCTTAGGGGCCACCAGGGATCAATTGTTTATATGCGTTTGGTTTTTTGGCCATGAATGCTTTGCAGTGGGCATGGGGCTGGGTTATGCAACATTTTATTCCTATCACCTGGTGATTCTTAGGCACAGGGGAAAGCTTTCTAAAAGCAAGAAGTGAAGTCTTGTCCTGGAAGTTGCCTTCCATCCTGAGCTGGGAGAAAGGTCATTTATTAAACAAACATATTAACAAACTGAAAGTGATTTTGGATCACTTGGTTTTTTTGTTTTAAAAGTGTCTGAAGGGGATAATTATAGCATCCCCTCCCACCCACCCCCCCCCCCCCCCAAAATGAAGTGAGAATTACCCTCAAACCTTCCACTCGTAAAAAGGATGTTTGGAAAATTTTGGGTGCAAATTTCTTTTAATTTTATTTCAAAGGGTGTGGGATGATGATGTGTCCCTGCATATTCCCATGGAAATGTCCACCCCTGGCAGATGAACTGGGAAACACACCTGCACCTTGAATTTTGTATATAGATAAAATTTGCTTCAGTAAAGTAATGAATCATGTTTCCTAAGAAATATGAACTTGCCTGCCAGGGCTGAACATTCAGAATGTTCCATTTCTTTCCAATCTCTCGTTTTTTCTGCTTGGCCTGCAATGAATATGTGGCGTGAAGAGCATGAGCTACAGCATAGACAGCATTGTAGATATTGTAGCTCTGGCCAGACAACCTCATTTCAAACACAGGTCCAGAGAGGGTTCTGAGTTTCTCTTCACCAGTGCAATTGCTTGCATTTGGGTAATTCAGGTTGTATTGAGGGAATGAACAGATAAAGGCACTAAACCAAAACTCGTATATTTTATGAATCTTTGACTGAAATGGATTTATGTTCTGCAGAAACTCCTGGAATCCAGGCACCACCTTAGAGTGGAAGGCAAAGGCCAAGGTGCCATTGAAGGATTTTACTGCAAACTTTCCCACACCAAAATCATTTGTGACATCCCACTGAGCAGTTGTGATCCAAACTCTCCCCATGGACAACTTGTGATCATATTCCAAATTTTCAAGAATTGACCGTAAACCCTCCATAGAGTGAGCATTCCCACTGACTAGGATCACATTAATTTTGGATGACCAGAGAACATGGAAAACTCTATTCAATTTTTTTTCAATGATTGGTATGTAATCTGTCACTGTGGGTATGGATTGGGTAAAAGAAATACAAATATCTCTCCCCTGGATGCTGGCACTGAAGGTTCGAAGAAATCTTTCACCACTTGCATCTTCTGGAATGAGGAGGCCTATCCAATTCCACTCAAAATATTGAAGGAGCTCAATAATGCCCGAATACTGAGAGCTTTCATCTGGAACCATCCGGAAGAAATAAGGAAACTGAGTTTTATCACTTAGAACAGGATCAAAAGACGCACTGCTAATCTGAAAAAGGAAAATCCAAAATAGTTTTAAAAATTGGAAATGTTGAATAAACATGTTCTTTTCCTGCATTTTAGTGTGTCATCTCAGAGAACCTTGTACTTTTGAAAGCCAGAGAGGTTTATGGATTTTAGTGTTGGACTATGACTGTAGAGACAAGGGTTTGAATCCTTGCTTAGCTATGGATTGAGTGACCATTGGTAAGTAACACTCTCTCAGTCTTGGAGGAAGGCAAAGATAAACCCCCTCTGAACAAATCTTGCCAAGAAAATCCCATGATAGTCTTAGGTTTGTCATATATCAGAAATGACTTGATATTGTATAATGTCTACTCAAACAATCCTCATTGACTTAGGTACCTAATTCAGATTTGCAAAATATTTGCAGAATATTTGGAAGTTTAATTACATAAATATATTTCTATATGTATAATATGAGAGAACCATCATGGCATAGTGAAACTGTGACACTCATAGACTGAACCTGGGCAAACCACATTCTCTCAGCCTCAGTGATAGACAAAGGCAAACAAGTATCGTAGGCGATAGCAGCAGCCTCCCCAGCAACTGCTTTAGCCTTAAGAACATGTAACATATGACAATCCAGGTGCCAGGCCCGCTTGGGGAAGGCCATAGACACCACAGCCTTAAAAACAAGATAACCTTCCAACCAATTAGCAAAAGTCGGCTCCGCTGGGGGAGCCTTTGAGCGCTTTTCTCATTTTGGCGGGCGGGCTTCCCGCCCGAACCTCCCAGCGGCCAATGAGGAGGGTTCCCGCCCTTGCTCTGGCCGCCGGGAAGGTAACCGCCGCGGGAGCGCGGAGCAAGGCGCTTCCCGCGCACGGCAACAGCGCCGGCCCGATTAGTCGGGCGGCGCCATATTCTCTCAGCCTCAGTGATAGTCAAAAGCAAACACGCTCTGAACAAATCTGGCCAAGAAACCCCTGCTAAAGGTTTGCCTTATATTTGCTATATGTTGGAAATGACTTCAAGGCACACAACAATGAATATGAACACAGTTTCTACCCCTACCCATATCCCTATGCAGTAGCCCCTTTTTGATCACATCTCTCTTTGAAACTACTTTTTGCTAATTCAGGTTTTCTCTGAAGAGAGACCAGAGAACAGCTGGATATTTTGCTTTCTCCTTTTGTGTCAGGTCTTTTTAGATTGTTAGTCTGAGGACATGGAATTGTTCAATTAAAATTTTGTAAGCCACACTGAGAGACATTGCATCTGAAGAGCCAGCCATAAATTTTCCAAATAAATAAATAAATATATGAATAACCATAATTGTGAGAAGAAAGATAAATTTAAGAGAGAAGAGGACACCTTAGCAAATGAATTCTACATCACTACTTCCCCTACTCTACATCCCAAAGTTGCAGGACAGTAGAAGGGGCCTAGGATGCATACACAGTTTTATCACCCATCGCTTTCTTGCTTCCTTGCTATTCTCACTTGTCTAGCAGTTTCCAGACAGAGAAACACCACATAGCAGCACTAAGCAGAAAGGATGGGTGAAGGTGTAAATCCTGAGGTCACCAATGCTGTTGAATTTGTATTTTAAGCTTTTTCCAGCTTTACTCTGGATCCACTACAAATGCTTTTTCTCCCTTGCATGGAACAAAAATGCACTAAAGTATCTTTTTCACCCATCCACAATGGTCACTGAAAGAATGAACATACAAAATATCTTGTGGGTGGTGTAACTTATGCTATCTCTCTGTTTGCTCAGCATGAGCCTTTTTAGGAGGTCCAGTTTGATGGAAGAAAAAATGTCCTGTCTAAGCAAAATTGTCATGAAATGTGGTAGATTTTGTATTCATCAGCCAGAAAAGCCTTTTAATATTTTGACCCAGATGTTTTCCCTGTCATTTCTCATATTGCAGTTTGGACCCTGATGAAAAAGATTCCTCTAGAGTCAGAGGATCTAAATAGGATATGCAATTTGATATAAACAAACAATCCCTGTACTAAAAGTTTTATGGGGAATTGGCTCTATGCAGGAGCCAAAAGAAGTTTCTTACCTTTAAACCACTATGCAGTGGTGTCAGGTCAAAGCAGAAAAAAGCCAATGAGAGACATTGTGGTGCTTTCACTAAGACCAGTTCACAGCAACGATGAAGTCATACAGTAACAAGACAACTGTTAAATGAGCAGTCATAAAGACAGAGTAGAGCATTACAAATCTGCAAATTATGAAGTGGATAGAGATAGAAGGAGACTGAGATTCTTAATGTTTCTTGTTTCATGATATCTAAACCAAAGATTAATGCATAAACATACCTGTTGTTGCTGTTGTGGTGGTGGTGGTGGTGTGCCTTCAAATCATTTCCACATTAATCATTTAATCAAATCATTTCCAACTTATTTCAACTTAATTATTTCCTAAGATGAACCTCTCATGGGATTTTTCCCCCTAAAGATTTGTTCACAGAAAGTTTGCAGTTGCCTTCCCTAAAAGTGAGAGGATTTGACTTGCTCAAACTCACCAATGGGTTTCATGACTATGCAGGGAATTGAACCCTGGTCTCCAGAGTTGCAGTCCAACACTGAAACCACTACACCTCACTGGCCTTCTATGAAGAAACCTACCTGTGGAATTTTGTAGATATTTAAGATGTTGGCCATTTGGATAGAATTCTCAGAGCTGAAGCCAGTGATGATGGCCTTGAGTCTCTTGTCCCAGACACACTTGTAGTTCAGGAAATTCATTTGTCCCATGAACAAAAATATCAGCATAGACTTAATGGCTCTCCATGAACTAAATCCATTGTTATCAATTTTGGATCCCAGTGTGATGTTAGGTAACAACTTGGGATTCTCGTTGATCTCATGAATGGCAAAAACAAAGGCAAGAACAAGCTGGTAGTTCTTAGGTAACATCCTGCATTGAGAATTGTGATACATCTTACATATTTGAATCAGATTCATTTTACTTATTATCTATGAGTGAAACATAGACAAGATATAGCAGGAGACAATAGATATCAAGCTTTTGGTAAGTTTTTTAGCCAGATCAATAAACAAACTTATAAAGATATTCACTCAAAACACATAACAGAAGTAGAGTTAAATATTTTGAGAACAGGGTTGTGACTTGGTATCAGAAGTGAAAAAGTACATCTCTTTCAAAAATATAAGGCAGAGGGGTTGTAATGCTGTTGTTGCTAGTAATTGAGAGTAATTAACCCTTGCTATTGGCTCCACATGTACTGAGGAATTGTAATCTACCTTCTTCTTTCCCTAGTCTAAAACGTTTATAATGTAAGTAGCATTTTAATATGAAAGGATTTCTCCTCTCTTCACTGGGCACTTGATCTTCTACAGTGAAGCTTTCTGGTCCATGGAAATTAAATTATCATTTTGGGGTGGTGGAATTTGTGAAAGCTAATGTTCACATTGAATGGGGTCTGAAAAATTATTTATTTTCCAAATGCTTTGGAAATGCTTTATTTGATACTTTGGAAGCAACCAAAGAGACCTGATTTTGTTGAAATTTGGAGGCGCAGAGAGGAGTCAGTTTTGATTTCTTGAAAGGCCTCCCACCATTTCTTTCATAGATCAAGAATTAAATGAAAGCCTGTTGCTTTATTATTTCCACCACATGTATCACTGAGAACTTGGCAATAGAATGATTGACTTGTGAAGAGATATATTAATGACACTGGGAACAAGGATGTAGCAGTACTTACAGCTAGTGCATAACATGGAATGAATATTTCCACCCTACTTTCTGTGAGCTATGAGATAGGGCCATATTTATGGCATGAGCAGGATATTTCTATCCACATCTTGGATGATATTTCCTCTCTCTGATGTAGAATTGTGATGTGTGTAGTTCCCCTTAGAATGATAGCCTTCCTTCCAAATACAGCACATTGCCTTAGTGGAAGCTTGAGCATCACTATTTTGATTCGGTGCTAGCTGTCTACTGGGCTGAGCTGCAGAGAGTGCTTGGCTGGGGAAAGTGACTTAATCTGGTAGAATCAAGCCATAGATTCTGCTTCATATCAGTGCTCATAGATCGCTTGATTTCACCTTCAGGGCACAAGTCAGTAATAGAATCATAGAATTTTTGAGTTGGATGATACCACATTCCTTGTGCAGGAAAACTCAAATAAATCCCTTCTGTAAGATACCCACCCAACCTCTGCAATATCTCCAATGTTCAGACACCAGTCATGTAGACCTGATGACTGGCATTTGAATCTGGCAGGTGCCCTGTCAGCATTGGAAAGCATTGGGTCTGGCATGGTGTGAAAACCATAACTCTACTTCTTCAATATACCATTCAAATATACAGTAGATCTTTGATATCCACAGGGTTTAGACCCCCCTCCCAAATACATACCAAAATTCATGGACATTCAGGTCCCATTATAAAGAATCACATAGTAAAATGGTGTCCGTTTCATATAATGGCAAAATCAAAATTTGTGCGTGTCTCTGTATGAATATTTTCAAGCCATGGGTGGTTGATTTTTTGTATGCAGAATCTATGGATACAGCGGACTGACTGTGCTATAACCACTTGGAGCTCCAGTCACCCAAAGAAATATTATCATATCTGAAGCAGCTGTCAATATAAATCTATCATAAAATAATTTAAATAAAATGTCTTTCAATTAAATTAGGGTAAAAGATAAATGCTTTCCCTTTGAAGAGATTGTCTAGTCATGTACGATTGTAGGGGGCAGTGCTTATCTCTGTTTCTAAGCTGAGGTAACCAGCTTTGTTGAAGACGACTTCAATGCTCAGATGCCCAGCATGACTGAACAGAACACTGTTACATTCCCACTGAAGTGCTGTCTCTTTATGTACCTTCACTTTTACATGCTTTTAAACGGCTTGGTCGGCAGAAGCTGGGATTAGTAATGGGAGCTCAGCCCATCGTGCAACACTTGGATCTCAAACTGCAGACTTGCTGACCTTGTGATTGCAAGAGTCAGCCTCTTAACTGCTGAGCCACCACATCAATTTCAATTAAATTAGACTAATTCAAAGACCCTATTCAGTCTCTCTTATTCTTTCTAAGAGCAGCTTACCATTCTATGTAGGAGGATCTATCTGCTTCCTGAAAGTTGTTTAATGACATTTTATTGAATGCATAGGTCACAATTTCCCCAATGAGGATATCTCCAGCTCTGGAGTCAAGGACATTGCACTGGAGCCGAGGACATTGCCATTTGCACATGGAGCTCAAACTCTTGCTGAAGGAACCAGGCAAGATAAAAAGGATAGATAGCCAAATGTCTCCCAGTAGCTTTGCATGTTGCTTCCAGCCCCATCTGGATCTCTGCATATTCCCCATCACTGTGATTTCATGCAGTAGTGATCTTCAGAAAACCAAAGGCTCCAAATTTATCTCTGGCACTCAGTGATGAGGTATCCAAGTTACCTGGGGGGAGGGGGGCTACCACCTCAAGGAGACATTGTTTCAAAAAGGGTCCTTATAGACAATGTGAAGCCCAAGAGAATTCAGTTAGATTGCTGTCTTTAGTGGCTGTTGCACTTTCACAGGCATTCTAGGTCATTCACTGCAATTGTGATAATTATAGAGCAAAAAATTATCATTCAGAAAGTTCATGCTCAACTGGAAAAACATTAAAAAGTGCAATCCAAGGAGTAGTAAAGTCCCATGAGAGTAGTTCCTCCATAACAGCAGAAAATAAGGGTATTGAATGAATGAATGTGGAAAAGCCTGCCCTTTGGACAATACAGATTCAGTATTGAATCACACTCTGAAACAACACAATGAGATCATAAAATCTTTAGCATGCCAACACTGGCAAAGACTGTACCATGGTATCTCTCATTTTCCTAGAAAGAATGTAAACAGAGTCCCCCCCCCCCAGTGAATCTTGAAAAATGGCTGAGAGATTTTTCTGTGTAGTGCCCTGAAGTGAACGCTAGAGACTGTTTAAAGATTAAACTGCTTACTCTGGAGCATAACAAGAATTCTATCCATTCCCAAAGAAAAACTGAAGTCTGAACTTTTTTTTTTTTTTTAAAAAAAGTCTTTAGATTTGACTGAAATTTTGTGGACTGTCTCAGAATACAAAAGTAAAGCATTTTAAGGTGAGCAACTAAAGAAAATGGTTCTTGATGTGAATTTCTGCCCAGACAAAAGCCCATGGTTTTTATGTTTTTCAGCAGTTTTAATTCCAGAGCATGAGGTGCTGTGCTGATTTTAATTTAAAGGAAAAGATATTCCTGAGATTAATTAAGAATCAGAACCTTCAAGTGAAATGATATTTGGAATGCAATATTGTTGGAATGCTAACATCATTTTATGAGTTAATTTCCCAGGATCTGAGTTGGGAGCCTCATCTTCAATCTACTCTTGGAGGACAGCAAGACCAGATCTGGAAGGGAACACGGAATTCGATTGCCAACACTTGAAAGGTACCTGGATTGTTTTTATATATTTTGAAATTACCAAAGAGACACCATTTTAAAAGATGCTGACCTTTCAAGTGTTCATGATTTTTTAGTATAGCTGTCTCAGCAGTTTATTCTAATTTTGGCTGCATTCGCTAAACCTGAGCAGCTGAACTGAACTGTGTCAGACCTCGAGTGAATGTGAATTATCCAACATCATTCCAAGTGTTCGTGTGGTATGTAGTACTGTTTTAATCTACTGAAATTAACATCAACTTGTTGAAATTTAAGAAATTTTTTAGGACAACCTATTTTAAGCTGAAAGCTGAAAACCCAGTTTCCCAGGATCTGATTGGAAACTGATCCGGACGGGAGAAATGGAAGTTGAAATGAAAGGCTGAGAAGAATAACAATGGAGAAGGTTGCTTATAAAGAGAACTTTTTCCAGGCCATCAAAAGGACTGATGTGCAGTTTAACAATGTAAGACTTTGAATTTATTTTTTTTTTGATTGAAGTCATATTTTCCTTTGAAACTCCATGCTACTAAAACTGCAGGAGAAACTTATGTCTTCAAAGAAATTTATAGTTTTGCAAATTTCTGCTTATGAGAGTTTTGAACATGGAACTGGACTTTTTATTCAACAATCTAGTTTGGATTTTTTTTCTGAGTTTTATTTTTGAAAAGAACATTTTCCAGGATTTAATGTTATGTTGCCAATTTTTTTAAACCCGAAGCCACCCACCACTGCTTATGTGCCAACTGCAAAACAAGCTCTAACTAATATGGAGTGGTTCCAAAGATCATATGTATGTGATTCTGGTTTCAAAACGCATGTATCAAATTCTTAATCTTTCTTTAAGTGTTTTTATTCAGATACTGCCAAGCTGGAAAATTGTGTTCCTGCCTGCCTGTGAGTTTCTATCTGAATAGAGTCAAATGTTTTGCTAATGTCAAAGATACTTTAAATATAATACTAAATAGTTAATAGTAAAGTTTAAGATGCTTGTTTGTTCTTAACAATTGTAAGGTTCTTAATTGTCCTGTTTTGCATATTATGTTTTGTCAAGGATCATGTGATTAGAGAATGTATTTGCCTAACCCAAAGAGATTTTGCAGAGGAAAGATACCCGAGAGAATCCAGATGAACTTGGATCAACTGAAGATTTTCATGAGGATACAGAGTTATATTGCATGTCACTCCTGGAAGCTGACTGCATTTATACAACTTTCTCCAGCAATCAACATTCCTGACCAGAGGGAGATTCCAAATGAAATAGTTTTGATTTTGGAAATGCTAGATTGAGTGGTGCCTATAGTTCATAAAGATTTGTTTTTCTCTGATGTTTTCTTGTTTCTTTTTATTGTATTTTATAATGCTAAACTGTTCTTATATGCTAATTACTGATTTCCTTTAATCTTAATAGATTGTGGAAATGTTATGTCAATATTAATTATAAAAGCTAAGACCAAAAATTAATAACAGAATATAATATGAAATGAATGTTGTGCTTTAGATTTCCAGATGTTGAAGTGTGTAAAACCCAGGAGAATTGGAGAGTATTGTGTGTATGAAATTGTCTGGCTAAATAGTGATTATAAAAAACCCAAGATAGGTGATAAGAATCATGCAATTTGGAATATTGATGATTTTATCAAAGGGGGGAAATGAAGTGGGTAAATTTTATAATCCATATTTAGTTAATGCTATTCTTATGCAGAATGAACTAAAATGGTTGCTGAACCAAAGTTTAAAATGGCTGAAAGGGGGTCTAAGTGAAGGTCTTTCAACCAAGCTGAACAAACAGGAGAAAACAAGAAATTGTTTAGGTACAAAGTGCCCTGTTACACTGAGCAAAGGCACCACAGTGAAGTCAAAACATAAACACCAGATAAGTAATAATAATAATAATAATAATAATAATAATACATTTTTATTTCTAGCCCACCCCTCTGAACGGGCAATCGGGGCGGGGTACAAGAGAAGTTAAAAGTATCACAATTAAAAATATCCAATCCCATTCCCAACTCCCCCCCTTAAAAAAGGATTAAACCAGAAACAAGTTAAAACAATTAAAATAAACAAATCAACAATGTCAAGCTAAAAAATTCCCTGAGCTGTTTAACAGGATGGAGACTAGGAACTAGCAAGAGCTTTAGAGCCAGGAAATGCTAGACATTTTCCGGGAAGGCCTGCCGAAAGAGATGCATCTTCAAGGCTTTCTTGAAGCCGTCAATAGATGGAATAAGACGGAAAGGCCCTCTGGGAGGTCTGCACCAACCTCGTCTTCCTGGGCTGTAACAGATTACTCCCAGAGGATTGTAGTGTGTGTGTGTGTGTGTGGGGGGGGTTTCGTATGGGGAGAGGTGGTCCCTTAGATAGCATGGACCCGAGTCATGTAGGGCTTTATAGGTTAAAAACAAAACCTTGAACTGTGCCTGAAAACTGATAGGCAGCCAGTGGAGAGATTTTAGCAGAGGTGTCATGTTCTCTTTCCTAGATGTACCAGTAATAAGTAGAGTTGCAACTGTGTAATTATATGCAAAGGTTACAGGGAAAGTAACTTTTTGTAAAGTGTCCTGATGAGTCATAAGTGGGCTTTAATTATTCATGCATTCGTTTGCCTGATTGCTTAAGATTCATTTGTTTAGAGTTAAGATTGGCCAATAGAAAGCATTTTTGGAAATCCTTTGTGTAAAAACTATAAATCCCATCATCTTGGTTTTTTTCTGGGTCTCAGTCTTTGGAAACCTGAATTTTCCACTGGGGACATTTTATTCTATGCTGGCTGAATAAATCTGGAACTTTTAACCGACTCTGGGTTCTCTTTCCTTTACTTCACTCTGTCATGCTGAGGACTGTGAAAGCAGTCCTAGCTGAACCCATTTTTTTCCATTACATGGGTATGGAGGAGACTGATACTGTGTGACTCCCCAGTATCAGGACTGCCACAGAACAATACACAGAACAATGGAGTAATGGGGTGGCAGTGTGATTGGCTTCCTATTGATGGATTTTCCCATTTTTGAAAAGATGCCCTTAGACAACACTTCAAAGGCAAAGCAGCAAAGGATCGAGGCAAGGTTATGTGATAAGTACTGCTGAATGTGCTATTCTTTGCTACAATTGCAGTTTTAGACCTGCATAAAATAACTTCCTCAGCTTCCGAATTGGGAGGCTGGCAGATTGAAATCAAAGAAGCATTTGATGATTCAGGGAGATTTATGCAATCCATCCCACCCGTGCCCCATATATTGTCTTCATAGAAACCCTAAGTATCATGAAGTACTGTTTCTGTCCACATAGTCATTCTCAAATTCCCTAAACTATTTCCCTGCAATTTTAATATTGAAGTGGAGGAATGAAATAAATGGTAATAACAATATATGAAGAGGGTTATTCACTACAACTGCAACCTGGAGTTACTACTGAACACTTCCCTGTCAGGTCCCCTTATTTTAAAAGCATCGGGAATATTAAGGAGGTTGTGCATAAAATATAACACAGAACTGTGCAAAATTGTCACTTCTTACTCTTCCTGATTAGCTGTTCTCTTGTGTTCAACTCAGGTCTCCATAAAATAATGTAGCATTTAGGGAAGAACATGAAAGCCAATAAGCCAAAAGTTGAGACCAAGATAGAGAAGACCTCCACAGCCACCATATATTCCCCTTTAGTGCTCAGGTAACTTGGGACAAAGGAAATCCAAACACTGCAGAACACCAACATGCTGAAGGTGATCAGCTTGGCTTCATTGAAACTGTCAGGCAACTGTCTGGCAAAGAATGCAATAATGAAGCTGGTGAAAGACAGAAGTCCCATGTAGCCCAGGACAAGGTAGAACATGAAGTCCGAGCCCTCATTGCATTGCAGTATAATCTTTGCTGGCTGGGAGTGGCTATCAACCTCTGGAAATGGTGGAGAGATTGCCAGCCACACTGCACTGATGCTAATTTGAATGAGAGAGCAGAAAATAATGACCAATATTGCCAGCTTCATTCCTACATACTGCCTCATTTTGTTCCCTGGTTTTGTAGCCATGAAGGCCAGCACTACAGTGATGGTTTTGGCCAACATACAAGAAATGGCAATGGTGAAAATGTTACCGAATACTATTTGCTGGAGTATGCAGGAGACTCTAGTAGGTTTTCCAAGGAAAAGAAAGGAGCACAGAAAACAGAGTAATAGTGAAATAAGCAGGACACAAGTGACACACCAGTTGTTGGCTTTCACAATGGGCGTAGTCCTGTGATAAATGAAAATCCCCATTATCACAATGATGATTGCACAAAAGAAAAGAGCAGAGGAAGCTAAGGTTGCTCCCAGGGGTTCTATGTAGGCCAAGTAGGTAACCACTTTTGGAATGCATTGATTTCTTCTTTTATTTGGATATTGATCTTCTGGGCACTTTTCACATTCGTTTGCATCTAAAATCAATAACAAACCTTTCAGTATTAGCAAAATGAGCATTTGTTCAGAATCATCATATTTTTACTATTAAACAGTAAAAAACAATTTCTTTTACATAAAAGAGACTTATGGATGTGTTCACACATAGTCCCTTCTTTCCTGTTTCTGAGTCGATCTGATACTATTTATGGGTTTTTAAAAAATGACTGATTGCTTAGGATTGAGTCCAGCAATACAGCCATTTTTTTACATCACATTTTTCGGAATTTCAGCAAGTTATCACCCGTGGTATTGGTTCTTAAGCTTTAAAAGGTAAAGGTGAAGGTTTCCTTTTGACATGAATGTCTAGTCGTAACTAACTGTTTGTCCAAAGATGACTCTGGTGGTCATATGGCCCGCATAACTGCATGGAAATGCGACCACTCGACTTACAGGGCTGGTCAGGTTGCTGCTGGGAGGAGGCTGTCTGTCCGGGGGGCCTGGGGAGTCAGCCTGCTCCCTGATCGACCCCCCCTTTTTGCTGCCCGGGCCCCCCAGCATGTTTTTTGTGCGGCCGGCGGCAGCGCTTTCTGTCCATGGTGTGGACTACGGCTCCCAGACTCCTCTGGGGCCGGGAGGAGGCGTCGTTATGCTGGGGCTGTTTCCGGGCTGGGAGGACTCCAACTCCCAGCCTCCCACGGGAGGCGGAAGTGGCCCTTGATTGGTGGCCACCTGGTGCCTCCCTGGATTGGCCAGGTGGCCGGTGAGGGCGGGCCTTCCCCGGTTTCCTGGCCTCTCATTGGTCGGGAGGCCATTCCCGGCCCTGGGCGCCCTGTTCCCAGCGCCATTCCACGCCAGCTCCCCATCCTCCCTCCCTTGTTCTTGCTCGTGTGTTGTCACAACTTTTGAAGGGCGGCGGCAGCAGAGGTCTCGGATCTGATGGGCATGGTTTTCTGGTGCTGCGGAGCATCAGATCAGGAGTTCCACTCGGACCCGGGGGTGCTGTGGGTAGTGATGGCGCCAGTGCGGGGGCGACATCGATTTAGCATTCCCCGGTGACATGGGTCGAAGATGCGCTTATGTGCATGGCCGAGTCTTTAAGTGACATGCCTGCTTTGGCCGATTACCCCTCTGTCATCCCGAAGTCTGGCCGTGACCAGGCATTTCAGTTCATCGACCAATGTGGGTTGTGAGATGGCAGATCCAGACCTCTTGCTTTCAGGCCAACCCACATTTCACTGTTTGCTGTTTTCAATAAAGTTGTGGCCTTTTCTTTGCCAATTGGTTGTCCTTTGCATTTCTCCGTTTCCCTCCACAGCAATGCTGTTAGCTTCCCAGCAAAGTGGTGCCTATTTATCAGCCTGCATTTGCATGCTTTTGAACTGCTAGGCTGGCAGAAGCTGGGACTAGTGCTTGTACCTCACTCCACTACATGCTGCTTAGGCCTCAAACTGCTAACCTTCTGACCTTATGATCATCAGAACTGGCATTTTACCCACTAAGCCACCATCTCTCTTAAGCTTTAAGCTTTAAACTACATCTCTATTGCACACAATCTCATATGTCCAAGCTGTAAGAGAAGCCTTTTCATAAATACATGAACTTTTTTTGTTTCTTAAACTGAAAATAGTTAGACTAGTCCTCAAAGTGGGGGCAGGAGTATAGTTGGCCCACTGACTTAGGAACGACTTAGAGAGCTGGGGATGTTTAGCCTGGAGAAGAGAGGGTTAAGAGGGGATATGATAGCCCTGTTCAAATATTTGAAAGGATGTCATATTGAGGAGGGAGCAAGCTTGTTTTCTGCTGCTGCAGAGACTAGAACGCGGAACAATGGATGTAAGCTCCAGGAAAAGAGATTCCACCTCAATATTAGGAGGAACTTCCTGACAGTAAGGGCTGTTCGACAGTGGAACACACTCCCTCGGAGTGTAGTGGAGTCTCCTTCTTTGGAGGTCTTTAAGCAGAGGCTGGATGGCCATCTGTCGGGGATGCCTTGATGGAGAGTTCCTGCATGGCAGGGGGTTGGACTGGATGGCCCTTGTGGTTTCTTCCAACTCTATGATTCTATGATTCCTTATCCATGGATTCTGCATTCATGGATTCAACCAACCACACCTTGAATATTTTTTTAAATCTCAAATGCAAATGTTGATTTTGCCATCTTATATATCTTATATATTTTACTGAGCCATTGTATATAATGAGACTTGAGCATCTATGGATTTTGTTATCTACAAGAGCATCCTGGAATCAAACCTCAACAACATACCACTGTATAACCTTATGTTCTTTTCCTTACCAAAGTGGGTAGAAATCCTTCCAGAAGCACAATAAACACAGCTGTAACAGCATATGTGGTTCCCCTGTTGAAGAATCCTGCTGTATCCGAAATGGCATTTCTCAACACATCTGGCTTTCGGTAGCATCTAAATGGAAGCAAAAAGATGGATTCTAAAGTCCATCACATAGTAATATCTTTAACATGGTATTCAGAATGGAAATGAACTCACTTTCTTCAGGGTTATTATGTCCAGCTTCAGTTGCTTTAATCCAAGTGTGCAGCCATTCATTCTCAACTAGCATGAGAAAATTATCTGGAGCACTTTGAATGCTCCCTTAAAAAGCAAAATATGCTTTATAATGTACTGAAATCTTCCCTTAGCTGGCAAAGAACAACTGGCAGAGCCCTCCCTTCATGCCATCTGCCTTGGTCCAGGCGTCAGAGGGAGAGAGGAACTTTTGGACCTGATCCCCTTCCCCACCACCATTTCCTTCTCCTTTTGTATCATGTCTTCTTAGATTGTAAGCCTGAGGGCAGGGAACCGTCTCATTAAAATAATAATTGTAAGCCGCTCTGATAGCCTTTAGGGCTGAAGAGCAGGGTATAAATAAATATTACTATTATTATTAACTAGATTTCCCACATAATATGATGGATTAAAGCCTTTTGAATCCACAACCATAGTGGAGATATTAAGAGACTGCCAGGGAAAGTACAGTGGATGGAGGGAAGGTATAATAACTGATGCAATTTGTTTTTTGCAACAACAATAATTACAGATGAGAGGAATCCCGTGACTTGCAGAGGACCTATGAGGAATTCTTTTCCCCTTTATCACATTCACACACATCACAGCGTTAAACTCCTCATTCTCTTCATTCGTATAGGGTATGTCAACCCAGGCCATTTAAACCAATGTTCTCCTGCCCTCACTGTGATCTTTCTTCACAGCACAAGACCAAACCCCAGTTCATCTGTGGCCTGTACTCATGAAAGAAGGACAAGTCCACATTAAATCTTAACCATCCCTCCATAAAACTGATTTAAAATAACTTCTTTTTGCTCCAGATTTTCCAGGCAAATCCAGAGCACTCCAGAGTGATGCAAGGTGGCTGTTTACACATCTGTCCTGTTACACTGATCTGTGCTCCCACCACTGGCACAAGTCACTTTCTATGAGGTCACAAGGCATGTGATTGACGGTGGGAACCTAGTTTTCAACCTCAGAGAGAGTGACCCATTCAAGTGGTGGCAGGCATAGTGGGACATGTGTGTACGCAGCCACTTAGCATCACACTGCAGTGCCCAGTTTTTGAGTGGCTCTTAATTTTTCAGATTGAAAGTGAATCTCTTCATTTCAAAGGTGATTTCATAACAACAACAACAATAATAATAATAATAATAATAATAAATGTATTTATATCCCTCCCCTCTACAGGATGCAAACAGGGTGGCATTTCTAGATGGTATGTGACTTTGGATACTAGATAATCTGTATATATCACATCCTTTGCAGTTTTTTTTTTAAAAAATATCCTCACCTCCTCAAATTCATGATTCCACACAATATTGCTTCCATTGATGGTGAACTTTTTGCCTACAGGAGCCTGTGGGTCCATTCTTCCAACTCGGACTTTCTGGAAAGATTGATTAGGGAATGTGACCACGTTGATAATGTCAAAAGCTGATGCCAGGTCTCCATTCTCATCAAAAAAAATTTCTTCCCCAGCACTGTTATTAAAACGGATGTATCTCAAAAGTGAGCGAAGCTGAATTAGAGAACAAATGGTTGATAACTTTGGTTACCTCTTGGGAAAAGGGATTTGACTACTAATCTATCAGTCTATCAGTCAGTCAGTCAGTCAGACAATCAATACCTTTCTAGGAGTGCATAAACTATTAAAATTAAAACAGTTGCAGCGTGCTTAAAAGACCTTTATACATTTTCCCTCCAAATGTAATGCTGGAGGGAATGAGAGAAAGATTTCATAACTCAAGCAGTTGAAATGGGGAGATATGGCCATTCAAATAGTCTGGACTGAAGCTAAACAGGTCTCTGTATGTTATGACCAGCACGTTGGAATGTGATAATTAGTCTATTTAACAAAGAGTTTCTGTTATATTTCCTGTCAATTGTTTGCTTTTATAGTTTTGCCTTATGATGATAAACTCCATTTTTCAACTTTTTCTATTTTTCCCAAATAGCAACTGTAAATATATAAAAAAACATCTTATCAAAATACTAATCCCAGGATACCATAGCATTGAGCCATGTCAGTTAAAGTGGTGTCCAATTGTAGTGCAGATGCAGTCTAGATTTCAGTGATACCTATTAAATAATCTGTGTCATCCTGTGTTAAGAGTTCACCCTCATCTGAATTGATATCTGATGGTTTGTGCCTTCAGTCCTTTTCTTATAGGTTACATTTCTCTCTCACACTATTTTTTTTTTTAAAATAGGCATCGGTAACCTGTGCAAAGTACAGCAATTACCCTAATTATACAGCTTTAGTGTCATAGAGTGTCAACCCAGCCTGGCAGTAGTGTCATCCCCAGCCTGGAGGATGACTCAGAGGACTGCGAGGATGAACCAGAGCCTCTGGAACCTGAACCTGCAATTGGGGAGCCTGAGGCCAGCCCTAGCTCTGCTGTAGCAGAGTCTGTGGCCTCTCCAGAGGTTCAGCAGTCAACTCTACCTGTGGCTGAATCTGTGGACATAGAGTAGAATCAGGGAAGTGTGCCTACCTTCAGGGAGCATCGAGCCAAAAGGGAGGGCCTTCAAAGATTGCAGAGGCTTTTTCGGAAACAC
Organism: Urosaurus nigricauda; assembly: GCA_034509955.1. Taxonomy (NCBI): domain Eukaryota; kingdom Metazoa; phylum Chordata; class Lepidosauria; order Squamata; family Phrynosomatidae; genus Urosaurus; species Urosaurus nigricauda. Next base: position 9,084,331 of record JAOEGL010000006.1, read on the forward strand.
ACTGGTAATCAGACACACCTGAACGCCTGTTGCCTACCCATATAAACAACTGAAGCATCTGATCTTCTTGAGAAAAGACTTTGTTTCCTGTGGCTCTTTGGACCAAACCCTTGATTCCTGGACTGCTGACCCATCTTGATTATCTGGAACCCTTGACTTTGGACTGCCTTTTCAGCCTGCCTATCTGATACCTTTAATCTTGGACTGTCTGACAACTCTTCTGGTAAGCCCTCTTCTGATACCGCATTTAGACTCTAAGACTGTGTTACTTTGCACTTAATCTGCAGGGTGGTAGTTTGTTTGGGAACTAGGATGGTTTTATCAGCCATATGGCTGATTTCCCAGGCAAGTAGCATCCACATGGGGACATTGGAAAGCTCCATGGGTGCTGAAGGAAAAATGGGCAGTTGCGGGGGGGGGGGGTGTCAGTAAGGGAAAAAGGAGATGTCAGGGAATTGTGGGGATGAGGTTCGTATGAAACTTCTTTTGTGCACCATTATGGGACAGGAGAGAGGGAGGCTGCTCAGGGAACAAGCTATCTGTCCATCCAGGCTGCGAGACAAGAACTCAGCATGGCTCTTCTGACTTTGCTTCACTCTGGAGCAGAGCAAAAGGGGACCCTTTCATTCCTCTTTGAGTGCCACACCCACCTTTTTGCAGAAACTGCTTGGCTCCTCCTTGCTGGAAGCCTTTTGAGAAAAGCCTCTTCAAGTAAGAAATAGAAGGGAAGGGTGGAAGGTATGTGCATGCTCTCCCTGGGCTTGTACACACGGGCTGTGAAACGCTGCCCATCTTTGCTGCACAATGTTGCAGCAGCAACCAAACAGGCCAGCAATGATGTGCAGCAGAAAAGAAGCTGCCTAGAGCAGTTCCTTTTTTCCGGTGTCATAACAGCTGTGATGCAGCCCTTTGATGCTGCTTCTGCCCAGAGGTGTGTAGCGCTCGGGTGCCCTTACGATATGAGGCAGCCTTGTGACGTAATGGCACTGATAGCTCAGGGCATTTGGATGCTTTGCAGTAGCGAGCCCTAATTTTCGCATTAGGGCATCACAGAGCACCCATGTGTACCACCCCCTGTTCCTCCCTTGCCTTGGCTAGTTAGTGCAAGCCAAGGCAAAAGGGAAGGGAGGGGAAAGATGTGCACAAGCTGCCTTCTTTCTCCCTTGCCTTGCCTAGCTAGCATGGGAAGAGGGAATGTGCTAGGGTTGTCACCCAAGAGAAAAGGGGGTGGTAGGCTGAAAAAGTTTGGGGCCTACTGCTTTAGTGCATAACAAAGTTAGTCAACATGGAGCAAGAGAAAAGTGGCTTTCTCAGTACCTCTCCACGTGTCATTGAAGAACTTCTGTTGTCTTCCTGATGGAGATGGCTGTAAAAACATGTCTTTTGTTGCACTGGAAAAATCTATTTGGCAGAAGCATGCTTTTCTGGCCATCTCCCTCTGGACAAAGCTAATTGTCTCTTCCCGCATGTTGACTTTCTTTTGTCATGAGATAAAGCTGCCAGAGAAATTGTGCAAGTAGATTGTATTAGGCTTCCTTCCTGGAACCATGGAACGTGAAATTGCAGGCCTTGGTCCTCATGCAGCCTCCAGAGCCCTCATTGGATCCCTTAGGGGTCACCCAGAAACAATTATCTATATATTGTTTGGTTTTGTTGGCCATGAATGTTTTGCAGTGGGCATGGGGATGGGTTATGAAACATTTTAGTCCTATCCCCTGGCCATTCTTAGGCACAGGGGAAAGCTTTCTAAAAGCAAGAAGTGAAGTCTTGTCCTGGAAGTTGTCTTCCATCCTGAGCTGGGAGAAAGGCCATCTATTAAACAAACATAGAAACAAACTGAAAGTTTTGAGTCACTTGGTTTTTTGTTTTAAAGGCATCTGAAGGGCATAATATAGCATCTCAATCCCCAACCCAGAAAAAAAAAATGAATTACCCTCAAACCTCCCACTCATAAAAAGGCTGTTTGGAAGCTTTTGGGTGCAAATTTCTTTTAATTTTATTTCAAAGGGTGTGGGATGATGATGTGCCCCTGCATATTCCCATGGAAAGCGAACATGGCTCCCACACTTTGACAGTTGTCCACCCCTGGCAGATACCCTGGGAATTTTATATATGGATAAAATTTGGTTCAGTATATCAATGAATCACACATCTTAAGAAATATTAACTTGCCTGCCAGGGATCAACATTCAGAAGTTTCCATTTCTTCCCAGTCACTTGTATTTTCTGCTTGGCCTGCAATGAATATGTGGCATGAAGAGCATGAGCTACAGCATAGACAGCATTGTAGATATTGTAGCTCTGGCCAGACATCCTCATTTCAAACACAGGTCCAGAGAGGGTGCTCAGTTTCTCTTCACCAGTGCAATTGCTTTCATTTGGGTAATTCAGATTATATTGAGGGAATGAGCAAGTAAATGCACTAGACCAAAACTCATGTATGTTATGAATCTTTGACTGAAATGGATTTATGTTCTGCAGAAACTCCTGGAATCTAGGCACCACCTTGGAGTGCAAGGCAAATGCCAAGGTGCCATTGAAGGATTTTACTGCAAACTTCCCCACACCAAAAACATTTGTGACATCCCACTGAGCAGTTGTGATCCAAACTTTCCCCATGGACAACTTGTGATCATATTCCAAATTTTCAAGAATTGATCGTAAACCCTCCATAGAGTGAGCATTCCCACTGACTAGGATCACATTAATTTTGGATGACCAGAGAACATGGAAAACTCTATCCAATTTTTTTCAATGATTGGTATATAATCTGTCACTGTGGGTATGGATTGGGTAAAAGAAATACAAATATCTCTCCCCTGGATGCTGGCACTGAAGGTTCGAAGAAATCTTTCACCACTTGCATCTTCTGGAATGAGGAGGCCTATCCAATTCCACTCAAAATATTGAAGGAGCTCAATAATGCCCGAATACTGAGAGCTTTCATCTGGAACCATCCGGAAGAAATAAGGAAACTGAGTTTTATCACTTAGAGCAGGATCAAAAGACGCACTGCTAATCTGAAAAAGGAAAATCCAAAATAGTTTTAAAAATTGGAAATGTTGAATAAACATGTTCTTTTCCTGCATTTTAGTGTGTCATCTCAGAGAACCTTGTACTTTTGAAAGCCAGAGAGGTTTATGGATTTTAGTGTTGGACTATGACTGTAGAGACAAGGGTTTGAATCCTTGCTTAGCTATGGATTGAGTGACCATTGGTAAGTAACACTCTCTCAGTCTTGGAGGAAGGCAAAAATCGCATGATAGTCTTAGGTTTGTCATATATCAGAAATGACTTGAAATTGCATAATGTTTACTCAAACAATCCTCATTGACTTAGGTACCTAATTCAGTTTTGCAAAATATTTGCAGAATACTTGGAAGTTTAATTACATAAATATATTTCTATATGTATAATATGAGAGAATCATCATGGCATAGTGAAACTGTGACACTCATAGGCTGAACCTGGGCAAACCACATTCTCTCTGCCTCAGTGATAGTCAAAGGCAAACACGCTCTGAACAAATCTGGCCAAGAAACCCCTGCTAAAGGTTTGCCTTATATTTGCTATATGTTGGAAATGACTTCAAGGCACACAACAATGAATATGAACACAATTTCTACCCCTACTCATATCCTACTTTTCGCTAATTCAGGTTTTCTCTGAAGAGAGGCCAGAGAACAGCTGGATATTTTGCTTTCTCCTTTTGTGTCAGGTCTTTTTTAGATTGTTAGTCTGAGGACAGGGAACTGTTCAATTAAAAATTTGTAAGCCACACTGAGAGACATTGCATCTGAAGAGCCAGCCATAAATTTTCTAAATAAATAAATAAATAAATAAATAAATAACCATAATTGTGAGAAGAAAGATAAATTTAAGAGAGAAGAGGACACGTTAGGAAATGAATTCTACATCACTACTGCCCCTACTCTACATCCCAAAGTTGCAGGACAGTAGAAGGGGCCTAGGATGCATACACAGTTTTATCACCCATCACTTTCTTGCCTCTTTGCTATTCTCACTTGTCTAGCAGTTTCCAAACAGACAGACACCACATTGCAGCACTAACCAGAAAGGATGGGTGAAGGTGTAAATCCTGAGGGCACCAATGCTGTTGAATTTGTATTTTAAGCTTTTTCCAGCTTTACTCTGGATCCTCTACAAATGCTTTTTCTCCCTTGCATGGAACTTCCTACAGACATATGTCTCTGCATATGTTTCAAAATGCATGCATGGTCAACCGTGTAAGATCTATACATTTTGGAACACCATCTCAAGCATATTAGGGCATATTTTAAAACTGTAAAGTTTTTATCATACACTTCAATTATTTTTGAAGTTTCTATGGTTGTCCAAATCACATTTCAATCTTGGAATAGTAGGCAAGGCATAATATGATTTTTATTAGGTCTTTGTTATGGTCTTGAAAGCATGACTTGGATGAATTCTGGTACAAAAATGCACTAAAGTATCTTTTTAACCCATCCCCAATGGTCACTGAAAGCATATATATGCAAGATATCTTCTGGGTGGTGTAACTTATGCTATCTCTCTGTTTGCTCAGCACAAGCCTTTTCAGGAGGTCCTGTTTGTTTTTCCAGTTTGATGGAAGAAAAAAATCTCCTGACTAAACAAAATTGTCATGAAATGTGGTAGATTTTGTATTCATCATCCAGAAGAGCCTTTTAATATTTTGACCCAGATGTTTTCCCTGTCATTTTTCATATTACAGTTTGGACCCTGACCCAAAAGATTCCTCTAGAGTCAGAGGATCTAAATAGGATATGCAATTTGATATAAACAAAAATCCCTGTACTAAAAGTTTTATGGGGAATTGGCTCTATGCAGGGGCCAAAAGAAGTTTCTTACCTTTAAACCACTATGCAGTGGTGTCAGGTCAAAGCAGAAAAAAGCCAATGAGAGACATTGTGGTGCTTTCACTAAGACCAGTTCACAGCAACGATGAAGTCATACAGTAACAAGGCAACTGTTAAATGAGCAGTCATAAAGACAGAATAGAACATTACAAATCTGCAAATTATGAAGTGGATAGAGATAGAAGGAGACTGAGATTCTTAATGTTTCTTGTTTCATGATATCTAAACCAAAGATTAATGCATAAACATACCTGTTGTTGCTGTGGTGGTGGTGGTGTGCCTTCAAATCATTTCCAACTTAATCATTTAATCAAATCAATTCCAACTTATTTCAACTTAATTATTTCCTAACATGAACCTCTCATGGGATTTTCCCCCCTCAAGATTTGTTCACAGAAAGTTTGCAATTGCCTTCCCTAAAAGTGAGAGGATTTGACTTGCCCAAACTCACCAGTGGGTTTCATGACCATGCAGGGAATTGAACCCTGGTCTCCAGAGTTGTAGTCCAACACTGAAACCACTACACCTCACTGGCCTTCTATGAAGAAACCTACCTGTGGAATTTTGTAGATATTTAAGATGTTGGCCATTTGGATAGAATTCTCAGAGCTGAAGCCAGTGATGATGGCCTTGAGTCTCTTGTCCCAGACACACTTGTAGTTCAGGAAATTCATTTGTCCCATGAACAAAAATATCAGCGTAGACTCAATGGCTCTCCATGAACTAAATCCATTGTTATCAGTTTTGGATACCAGTGTGATGTTAGGTAACAACTTGGGATTCTCGTTGATCTCATGAATGGCAAAAACAAAGGCAAGAACAAGCTGGTAGTTCTTAGGTAACATCCTGCATTGAGAATTGTGATACATCTTACATAATTGAATCAGATTCATTTTACTTATTATCTATGAATGAAATATAGACAAGATATAGCAGGAGACAATTGATATCAAGATCAATAAACAAACTTATAAAGATATTCACACAAAACACATAACACAAGTAGAGTTAAATATTTTGAGAAAAGGATTGTGATTTGGTATGAGAAGTGAAAACAGTATATCTCTTTCAAAAATGTAAGGCAGAAGGTGTCTAATTTTTTTTTTTTTTTGCTCGTAATTGGAAGTAATTAACCCTTGCTATTGGCTCTATATGTACTGAGGAATTGTAACCTACCTTCTTCTTTCCCTAGTCTAAAACTTTTATAACCTAAGTAGCATTTTAATATGAAAGGATTTGTCTTCTCTTCCCTGGGCATTTGAACTTCTATAGTGTAACTTTCTGGCCCATGGAAATTAAATTATCTTTTTTTTTGGGGGGGGGGGTGGAATTTGTGAAAGCTAATGTTCACATTGAATGGGGCCTGAAAAATTATTTATTTTGCAAATGCTCCTTTATTTGATATTTTGGAAGCAACCAAAGAGAAATGATTTTGTTGAAATTTGGAGGCGCAGAGAGAAGTCAGTTTTGATTTCTTGAAAGGCCTCCCACCATTTAATTCATAGATCAAGCATTAAATGAAAGCCTGTTGCTTTATTATTTCCACCACATGTATCACTGAGAACTTGGCAATAGAATGATTGACTTGTGAAGAGATATATTAATGACACTGGGAACGAGGATGTAGCAGTACTTACAGCTACTGCATAACATGGACTGAATATTTCCACCCTACTTTCTGTGAGCTATGAGATAGGGCATATGAATCTACCATAAAATAATTTAAATAAATTGTCTTTCAATTAAATTAGGTAAAAAGATAAATGCTTCCCCTTTGAAGAGATTGCGTAGTCATGTACGATTGTAGGGGGCAGTGCTTATCTCTGTTTCTAAGCTGAGGTAACCAGCTTTGTTGAAGACGACTTCAATGCTCAGATGCCCAGCATGACTGAACAGAACACTGTTACTTTCCCACTGAAGTGCTGTCTCTTTATGTATATTCACTTTTACATGCTTTTAAACTGCTTGGTCGGCAGAAGCTGGGATTAGTAATGGGAGCTCAGCCCATCGTGCAACACTTGGATCTCAAACTGCAGAACTGCTGACCTTGTGATTGTAAAAGTCAGCCTCTTAACTGCTGAGCCACCACATCAATTTCAATTAAATTAGACTAATTCAAAGACCCTATTCAGTCTCTCTTATTCTTTCTAAGAGCATCTTACCATTCTACGTAGGAGGATCTATCTGCTTCCTGAAAGTTGTTTAATGACATTTTATTGAATGCATAGGTCACAACTTGCCCAATGAGGATATCTTCTCTGGAGCCAAGGACGTTGTGCGTGAGACGTGGCCATTGCCACTTGCACATGGAGCCCAAACTCTTGCTGAAGGTACGAGGAAAGAAGAAATGGAGGAATAGCAAAATGTCTGCCAGTGACTTTGCATGTTGCATCCAGCCCCATCTGGATCTCTGCATTTTCCCCAACACACTATCGCTATGATCTCATGCAGTATCGATCTCCCAAAAAAACCAAAGGCTCCTAATTTATCTCTGGCACTCAGAGATGCTGTCTCCATATTAAATGTGTGTGTGTGTGTGGGGGGGGGGGGCTACCACCTCAAAGAGACATTCTTTCAAAAAGGGTCCTTATAGACAATGTGAAGCCCAAGAGAATTCGGTTAGATTGCTGTCTTTAGTGGCTGTTGCACTTTCACAGGCATTCTAGGTCATTCACTGCAATTTTGATAATTATAGGGCAAAAAAATTATCATTCAGAAAGTTCATGCTCAACTGGAAAAACATCAAAAAGTGTGATTCAAGGAGTAGTAAAGTCCCATGAGAATAGTTCCTCCATAACAGCAGAAAATCAGGGGAATGAATGAATGATTGAATGAAGATCATGTGAGACACATGGGGATCATAGTGAATCCAGGGTATTAGTGGCCTGACTTTTGAAATAGGCATTAATAAAATTGTGTGGAAAAGGCTGACCATTGGACAATCCAGATTCACTATTGAGTCACACTCTGAAACAACACAATGAGATCATAAAATCTTTAACATGCCAACATTGCCAAATACTCTTGAAGCCAAAAACCTCTGTACCATGGTATCTCCTGTGGCCTCTCTATTTACCCTCTCCCATTAATCAATGTAGCTTTCTAAATGCCTGACAGCAGACTGGTGCGGCAATGGAATGGTTAGGTGACTTAACATGCCTGAATAAGGAAGGGATAACAATCTTATCTCTCTGCACCACTGCCTCTACCTTTAAAATTAGCTGCTCCACCTTCTTGCCAATTCCTTTATTGATCTTAATGCATACCCCCCCCCCCAACATTTCACAGATTTTCACAGATTACAAACTGGGACACAGGTGACCAAGAAACAGCAGAGTGTGGTCAGGATGACCAAAGTTTTGAATGAGTAGTAACACATGAGCTGGGAAAGGCTGTCACAGTTTGCTTTTTCCTGAACCTACAGGGAAGGGCAACCTTCTCTCCCTCCCTTCTTGTCCTCTCCTCCACCATGAGATAATTGAGTGCAAATATACTTTTCTATTACTCTAACCATTTTCCTAACTTCTGTGCACTTAATACCTTGGTCTCCATCCAGATGCTTGGTGACATTTCAGATTTTCAGATTCCCAAATGACTTCATCCAGTAGTTTAATCTTGATGTTAAATGACATAGCAGGTAAAAATGGTAGTCTGTGCAGTCTGAGACTCCATTTCCAAGGATCTCAATGAGAATCCAGAGCTATGCCTTCTAGAAATTGTCTGTTTATGCAGGATTGGAACTATTGGGTTGAGATTTAGCATATTTAATAGTTCCAATAGTTCCAATCCTGCATATCACTCAGTGTCTTCTGCACTCTCAGTTCAAGTGTGGTCCTTTTTTTTTAATTAATAATTTTGAAATTTTACATAACACAAATTTGATATTTTTTCCATACATATATATACTTTTGCATTTTATTCAATTTTTTTTCTAATAAAAAACCCTTAAATATCCCCTCAGTGCACCCCACCCCTGGAGCCATTCCCTTCTTTTTATTCCATCCAAAATTTTAACTCCTCCTGTGGAAGTAATTTCTCATCTTCTTTTTTTAGTACATTTTCATTAATTTTTTCCATATTTCATCAAATCATTTCTTTTCCATGTTCCTTTTTTTTTTACTTTCAGTTTGCATGTTAATTTGTCATTGATTGTTAACTTCCAATCTTCCAATTTCACATTTATTTCTGTTTTCCAGTTTCTTGCTATGATTAATCTCGCAGCAGTAAGCAAATTTGTTACAAGGTTTTTTCCTCTTTCCATTCTACTTCATTGTATATTGATAACAATACTATGCTTGGTTTTCTATTCATAATATTTTCTATCTCTACTATTACAATTTCCCAAAATTTTTGTACATATTTACATTGCCACCACATATGTATATACGATCCTACTTCCTGACAACCTCTCCAACAATATTTTGAATTATCTTTATTTATGTTATATAATCTCACTCTTGTCAAATACCATTATATAATCTCACTCTTGTCAAATACCACTTGGGGTTGAAGAGAGGAGTGATCAGAAAAAAAAAAACCCACCCAAGTCTACTATGTTTCTGTTTATTTAAATAAAACAATTGTGGCAGGACTCAGGTGAGACCAAGGGTTGTGTGAAAAAGTCATCAGTGCAAACTTTGGCTGGAGGACATCTGGAACACATTGCATTGAGGTTACCTTTTAGCTCTCCCTTATAGAAGGCCCTACCTCAATGTCACCTGCCCTGCTTCCACCCTTTATGGGAACCATTGGCATTTATCACATGGAGGGCAAATTGGTGAAATCCTGCACAGAAATGGGATTTAAAAATCTGGGTGCTGTTTGTCAGCTGTGTTGGCGTGAAAAATAAATAATGCAAAAATAATCTGAACAGAAAGCTGATTTGTACTTTTGGAATTTAGTGAATGTAAAAAGGTGCTGGTTTTGATGACTTTGTGTTCAGGTTATTTTTGCATTATTTCTCTTTCACGCAAACATCGTCTGATAATCATCCCGCACATGTAGGTTCATTCCACTTTCCGTTAGGGTTAACCCTGAATGTCACATGTAAAACAACTTGTAAAAGTGGGTTGTTTTCAGTTTAAATTAGGTTCTGCATGGGAATAGTCCCGAGTAATAAACTTGAATTAGTGACAGTCCCACACATTGTGGGGCTTTCTAGATTGGCAGGAAAGGGAGACATGAAGTTGCCTTTTCCTTAATGCTTGGCAGCTACACTGCAAGCCCCAGGTGTGTAATAAAAAGGCATAGGGCAGCTACACTGAGGAGGTGTGGGGACGACTTATCTGAAGTCTTTTCTGTTGCTCAGCAAGTACATTGGAAGCTGTCAGGATGCTAGAAACACACACTGAACCTTTTTTTTTGTTGCCGGCTGCGAACTGCGCAGTTGAACCGCTACATCATACAGGCAATTGTATTGCCAGCTGTGAACTGCGCAGTTGTGCAGGTGCATCACACATGAACTGTGCAGTTATGAAGATCTGTCAAATTATCATTGTGGTTTTGCTTCCCTTTTTTAAGTGCGCAGTTGCATCGGTGCACCATGAATGAACCCCTTTATTTTATAATAATAGTTATTATTAATACCCCACCCCTTTGAGATCAATTGAGGTGGCTTACACATTAAAATACTATTACATCAATAACACAAACTGCATCCCTCCCCCCTTAAAAAGATATTAATTCCGTTACAATTTAAGTTTATGAATAAACTTCTTTATTTTATGAATGAATGGACATTTTATGCGCAGTTGCATAACAGTTACAGCATCCCAGAGTACCTACTGCACGTGTCTAGGATTTGGATTAGAGCTGGAGCTAGGGTTTGGGAGCTTTAAAAAACTGCACAGTTGCACTGCAGCATTTAGACACAGCTGGGCTGTTACACCCTTTTTAAAAAGAAGCTGGGAAAAGCAGGTCCTTTTTAAAGCTGCTTTTTCCCCACTAAAATGCAAAAGAAGTGCGTTCATGCCAAACTTTCAGTGTGGGTCATCTAAAGAATACACTTTCATGCAGACATGAACACACCCCCTTTTGCCAGTCTAGATCAGCCCTGTGTTTCTCATTCCCACTTAACACCTCCTTCCTGCTCCATGCCCCACCCAGCATGGCTTAGTTTTATTTATTTATTTTTAAAAATTATAACACAATTCTGGAGTAATGGGAACATGATTTAATTTTATGAAATGAATAAGAAGGAGAAGAGGAAAAGAAAACGAGTAGCCATAAAAGAAAATAGGATGCCTAGAAATAGCAAGCAGAAAGGGGAGAGTGGGTAAGGAAGAGAGTGACTGCCCAATATAAGGACTGCCACAGAATATCACTATTGTATTTGTGGGTTAATGGGGCGGCAGTGTGATAGGCTTCTTATTGATGGATTTTTCCATGAATGAAAAGATGCCATTAGACAACACTTCAGAGACACTGCAGCAACAGATCAGACGCAAGGCTGTGTGACAAGTACTGCTGAAAGTGCTATTCTCTCTGCATGAGATAAAGTCCTGAATGTCCAAGGTGGGAGGCTGGCAGATTGAAATCAAACAAGCATTTGGTGATTCAGGGAGATTTATGCAATCCATCCCACCCTTGCCCCCTATATTGGCTTAATAATAACCCTAAGTATCATGATGAACTGTTGCTGTCCTTGCCCTCAAAGACACACAAATATTCACTATTAACCTGCAGCAGCCATATAGTCATTCTCAAATTCCCAAAACTATCTGTATTCATTCAAAATATTATTATTGGAGAAAGGAAAGACATGGTGATTTAAAAAATAGAAGAAGATGACCATTCATTATATCTGTAACCTTGAGCTACTCCTGAACACTTCTCTGTCAGGTCCTCTTATTTAAAAAGAACCAGGAATATTAAAGAGGCAATGCATAAAATATAACACAGAACTTTGCCAAATTGTCACTTCTTCTTCTTCCTGATTAGCTGCTCTCTTGTGTTCAGCTCAGGTTTCCACAAAATAATGTAGCATTTAGGGAAGAACATGCAAGCAAGCAAGCCAAAAGTTGAGACCAAGATAGAGAAGACCTCCACAGCCACCATGTATTTCCCTTTAGTGCTCAGGTAACTTGGGACAAAGGAAATCCAAACACTGGAGAACACCAACATGCTGAAGGTGATCAGCTTGGCTTCATTGAAACTGTCTGGCAACTGTCTGGCAAAGAATGCAGTAATGAAGCTGGTGAAAGACAGAAGTCCCATGTAGCCCAGGACAAGGTAGAACATGAGGTCTAAGCCCTCACTGCATTGGAATATAATCTCAGCTCCCTGGGAATACAGGTCAGCCTCTGGAAATGGTGGAGAGGTTGCCAGCCACACTGCACTGATGCTAATTTGAATAAGAGAGCAGAAAATAATAACCAATATTGCCAGTTTCATCCCTACATACTGCTTCATTTTGTTCCCTGGCTTTGTGGCCATGAAAGCCAGCAACACAGTGATGGTTTTGGCCAACATACAAGAAATTGCAATGGTGAAAATGTTACCAAACACTATTTGCCGGAGTATGCAGGACACTTTTGTAGGTTTACCAAGGAAAAGAAAAGAGCACAGAAAACAAAACAACAGTGAAATGAGCAGGACACAGGTGACACACCAATTGTTGGCTTTAACTATTGCTGTAGTCCTGTGATAAATGAAAATCCCCATAATCACAACGACAATTGCACAAAAGAAAAGAGCAGAGGAGGCCAAGGTTGCTCCTAGGGGTTCTGTGTAGGACAAATAGGTAACCACTTTTGGGATGCATTGATTTCTTCTTTTATTTGGATATTGATCTTCTGGACACTTTTCACATTCGTTTGCATCTGAAATCCATAACAAAATCTCAGTATTAGCAAAATGTACATTTGTTCAGAATTATTATTTTTTATGATTAGACATTAGAAAAGAGTTTCTTTCTTATCAAAGAGACTTATGGATGTGTTCATACATAGTCCCTTCTTTCTTGTTTCTCAGTCCATCTGATACTACTTATGTTTTAATCATTACTCTCAAAATTCACATTTTTAATGTGTTTTTGAGCTGAGAGATGGGGAGGATGTGCCATCCTTAGTAACGTCCCAGATCAAATCTAAAATCACTCAGGATTTCCTCCAAAGTAATCCAGAAGCAAGAAAGTCTCAAATTAATAAACCATCTCATGTAGAAACTACGCTACCAGTGAAAGAAATTTTGGGTTGGTTATTGGATTTGAATGTTTGTTGAATTCCATATATCCCCTTTGTTGACTGGGTAACAGGTTAGTCACACCTGGAAAAACTGTGCTTTTTATTGGGTGATTGTAACAAAGATATAAATTTTGGAACTGCTCAGTTCTTGGCTTTGGCCTTATGCTTGCATGCAAAGACCTTATTCTTGCAAGCAAATGTGATGTTTGTAATACATAGGCATAATGGTTGTTTGTTGGTGACAATAAAATTGTGACTCACAGTTTAGGATTGAGGCCAGCAATACAGCAAATTTTTACAGCACATGTTTTGGAATTTCAGCAAATAATCATCCATGGGGTTGGTTCTTAAGCTTTAAAAGATAAAGGTATATATTTCCCCTTGACAGGAATGTCAAGTCAAACCAACAGTTGGGGGCAGTGCTCATCTCTGTTACTAACCCAAAGAGCCAGTGTTTGTCCAAAGACGATTCTAGTGCCCATTTGGCCAGCATAACTGCATGGAATGCTGTCACCTTCCCACTAAAGCTGTGTCTATTCATCTATCTGCATTTGCATGCTTTTGAACTGCTAGGCTGGCAGAAGCTGGGAGTAGTGATTGGAGCTCACTCCACCACACGGTATTTAGGCCTCCAATTGCCATCCTTCTCACCTTATGATCACCAGAACTGGCATCTTACCCACTAAGCCACCATTTCCATTAGCTTTAAACTACATCTATATTTCACATGATCTCACATGTACAAGCTGAAAAGAGAAGCCTTTTTGTAAATACATGCCCTTGTTTTGTTTCTTAAACAGAAAATAGTTGGACTAGTGCTCAAAGTAAATAAAAGAAAAAGTATAATTGGCTCTCCTTATCCAAGGATTCTGCATCCATGGATTCATTGAGCCACAACCTGAATTTCTCTTTTAAAAGATCCCAGAATTACATGTTGGTTTTGCCACCTTATATAAAGGATACTATTTTACTAAGCCAATGTATATAATGGGAATTTATCATATCTGGATTTTGGTATCTGCAGGGGTGTCTTAGAACCAAACCCCAACAACACACCAAGTTCCTACTGTATTGTATTATGTTCTTTTCCTTACCAAAGTGGATGGAAAACCTTCCAGCAGCACAATAAATGCAGTCGTAACAACAGGTGTGGTTCCCCTGTTGAGCAATCCTATTGTATCCAGGATGGCATTTCTCAACACATCTGGCTTTGGGTAGCATCTAAATGGAAGTCAAAAGATGGATTCTAAAGTTCATTGTGCAGTAATATCTATATAGTGATATTCAGGGTGTAAATAAACTCACTTTCTTCAGGGTTATTATGTCCAGCTTTAGTTGCTTTTAGCTAAGTGATCCATGATCCCACTACTGGAATACATCACTTTTTCTGAGGTCATAAGGCATGTGATTCATAGTGGGAACCTAGTTTTGAAGCTCAGAGAGAGTGACCCATGGGAGTGCTGGCAGACACAGTGGGACATGTGTGTAGGCAGCCACTCAGCATCACACTGGAGTGCCCAGGTAATGAGGGTGATGGTGGTGAATTAGGAGCAGCTTCTAGACCAGAATACTTTGGGATAAGCCCAGAGTATTCTGGCCAGTGTGGCCCAACTCTTAGTATTCCATGGAAAGTAATGGAGTAATGTTATCTCATCTAACTTGGTAGGAAAACTAAATCCTAAGAGGCACATAATTTTTCCATATCTTATAAAGATGCTCCATTAAAAAGATGTTTTGAGCGGCTGTTAATCTTTTAGGGCGAAAGTTAATCTCTGCATGTCAAAGGTGATCTTTAGGTGGTTATCTGACTTTGGATACTCAAAACCTCGGAAAATATCACATCCTTTTAAGTTTTATTTTTGTAAAAAATATCCTCACCCCCTTAAATTTGTGATTCCACACAATATTGCTTCCATTGATGGTGAACCTTTTGCCTACAGGAGCCTGTGAGTCCATTCTTCCAACTTGAACTTTCTGGAAAGATTGATTAGGGAATGTCACCAGGTTGATAATGTCAAAAGCAGATGCTAGGTCCCCATTCTCATCAAAGAAAATTTCTTCTCCAGCACTGTTATTAAAACGAATGTATCTCAAAAGTGAGTGGAGCTGAATTAGACAACAAATGGTTGATAAATTTGGTTAGCTGGTGGGAAAAGGGATTTGACTACCAATCTATCAGTCAATCAATCAATCCATCTAACCATCTATCTACTGTATCTAATTACCTTTCACCTAGTGCAGGAACTACTCAAATAAAATACATCTCACACAAATCAGATATAGCATTAAATGCCAGTTATAGCATGCAAGCATGCATCACATTATAAATAAGCAGTGAATTACAAGCTTAAAAGAGCTTCATACATTTTCCCACCAAAGGTAATGGTGGAGGGACTGAGAGAAAGGTTTGAATTCTCATGCAGTTGAAATGAGGAGATATGGACATTCAGATAATATGAATTGAAGTTGAACAGCTCTGTATGTTATAACCAGCACTTTGAAATGTGATAATAAGCAAATTTACCAAAGACATTCTGTTTTATTTCTTTTCAATAGTTTACTTTTGTAGTTCTGCCTTTCCATGATAAACTCCAGTTTTTCAATATTTTTTCTATTTTCCCCAAATAGCAATCTTAAGTTTCTAAATATCTCAGCAAAGGACAAATCTCAGAATTCCATGCCATTCAGCCATGTCAGATAAAGCGATGTCCAGCTGCAGTGCAGATGCAGTCTGGGTTTCAGTAATATCTATTAAATAATCTGTGACTTCCTATGTTAAGAGTTCACATTCATCTGAACTGATATTGGATGGTTTGTCCCTTCAGTCCTTTCCTTATAGGTTACAGTTCTCTCTCTCTCTCTCTCTCTCTCTCTCTCTCTCTCTTGCTTAAAAAGATAGGAAACAGGTGCAAAACATAGCAATTAGCCTAAGATTCAGTGTATGATAAAAGAAAGTTGACATGGAGTGAGAGAGAAGTGAGTTTCTTAGTACCTCTCCACATGCCATTTAAGCACTTCTTTTGTCTTCCAGAGGGAGATGGTTGTAAAAGCATGTCTTTTGTCACACGGGAAAAATATGTTTGGAAAAGCATGCTTTTCTGACCATCTCCCTCCGGAAGGAGAACATAAATACTTTGTAGTGGCATAGGGGGATTATGCAGCATTTTAGTCCAATCCCCAGGCTATTTTTGGCACACAGGAGAACTTTCTAAAAGCAAGACATAAAGTCATGTTCTGTAGATTACCTTGCTTCCTGATCTGGGGAAAAAGACAGCTGTTAAACAAACGTGCAAGCAAGTGGAGTGATTTTTGGATCACCTCTTTTCTGTTTTAAAGACCTCTCAAATGCAAAAAATAGCATGCCCTCCCCCTCTGATAATGAAGTGAAATTAACCCTCAGACTTCCTGCTCCGAATATGGGTGTTGGGGAACTTTTTTTTGCAAATTTCATTTACTTTTATGCCCCTCCATGTTCTCCTGGGAATCTAATATGGCCCCGAAACCTTGACAGTTGCCCACCCCTGGCAGATATCCTGTTGAAATATATTGGGACCTTGAATCAGGAGCCCTGGTGGCACAGTGGCTAAATGCTGGTACTGCAGTTGTGAGTTTGATCCCAGGATCTCCAAGGCTTCCATCCTTTTGTAGGTTGGTAAAATGAGTACCCAGCTTGTTGGGAGCATACAGCATACAGATTGCAAACTGCTTAGAGAATGCTTAGTTCACTGATAAGTGGTATAGAAATGTACATGCTAGTGCTATTTCTTTTTTGTATCAAGTAAGCAATGCTTCACTCTTGCTAAGAAATATTAACTTGCCTTCCAGGGCTCAACATTCAGGAGGCTCCACTTCTCTTCAGTCACTCGTGTTTTCTGCTTGGCCCGCAATGAATATGTGGCATGAAGAGCATGAGCTACAGCATAGACAGCATTGTAGACATTGTAGCTCTGGCCAGACATCCTCATTTCGAACACAGCTCCAGAGAGGGTTCCTAACTTCTCTTCGCCAGTACAATTGTTTGCATTTGGGTAATTCAGGTTATGTTGAGGGAATGAACAGGTAAATGCACTAAACCAAAATTCATCTATTGTATAAATCTTTGACTGAAATGGATTTATGTTCTGCAGAAACTCCTGGAACCCTGGCACCACATTGGTGTGGAGGGCAAAGGCCAAGGTGCCATTGAAGGATTTTACTGTGAATTTTTCCCTAGACAAAACAATTGTGACATCCCACTCAGCAGTTGTGATCCAAACTTTCTCCATGGGCAGATTTTCAAAATGTTCTAAAGTTACTAATATTGTCCTTAAACCCTCCATAGACTCAGCATGCCCAAAGACTAGGATCACATTAATTTTATTTGAGTGGAGAATATGGAGAACTGCATTCAGTTTTTTCCTAGTATTTGGTGTGTAATCTGTAACTGCAGGCATGGATTGGGTAAAAGAAATACAAATATCTCTCCCCTGGATACTGGCACTGAAAGTTCGAAGAAATCTTTCACCGCTTACATCTTCTGGAATGAGGAGGCCTATCCAATTCCACTCAAAATATTGAAGGAGCTGAATAATGCCCGAAAACTGGGAGGTTTCATCTGGAACCATCCGGAAGAAATAAGGAAACTGTGTTTTATCACTTAGAACAGGATCAAAAGATCCACTGCTGAGCTGGAAAAGGAAAACAAAAATTATTTTTTTAAATACCTGAGAAACAGAATGCTTTGTTTGAATAAAACTTTTTTTTTTTTTTTTGTAGATGTTAATGTGTCATCTCAGAGGAACTTATAGTCCTGAGACCCCGGGTGGTGTATTGATTTTAGTGTTGGACTATAACTATAGAGACAAGGGTTTGACTTCTTGCTTTGCCATGGATTGTGTGACTTTTGGCAAATCACATTCTCTCAGCTTCAGAAGAAAGTAAAGGTAAATCCCCTGAAACAAATCCTGCCACGAAAACCTAGTGATAGTCGTAGGTTTGTAGTAACCCGGAAATGTCTGGAATGGGCATAGTGTCTTCTCAAACAATCCTCACTGCCTGAGGCTTCTAATTCACATCTCGAAAATATTTGCAGAGTATACATTCTGAATGTATAATATGAAAAAATCACCATGCACAGTGATTGGCGTGTTGGACTATGACTCTAGAGACCAAGGTTGGAATCCCTGCTCAGTTGTAAAGCCCCATAGAAACCCACAGGGTAATCCTGGATAACCCACATACTCTCACCCTCGGTAGGAGGCAAAGGCAAAACTCTCTGAACATATCTTGCCAAGAATACCCTCTTATAGGTTTGCTTTAGATTTGCCATGAATTGGAAATGACTTGAATGCACAGAATAATGGAGATTTTCACACGGGAGAGAAAGGAGTTCTCCTCCTGTGCTTAAGATGTTATTATCATAATCGGGGGAAAGATTATCACACCCCCACTCATGTGTCCTTTCTTTCTCCTGGCTGAAAACAGTAATGGACCCATCATTGGTTATTAACGGTAGTTCCTAAGTTAGCGAGAATTGCAGGTAACACATCTAAGTGCTGAAGGGCATACATTACATTCTGATAACATCTATCAATTTTGGCTCTCTGTCTTTTCAGTTACCTGGAGTATCACAAATCAAAGCCTTATTCCTTGCCCTGAGTTATTACTTTTGTCCATATTTAAAGGTAATTATAAGAACTTTAAATATAAATATATAATTTGTTTCCATTTTGCTATTAGTTGGTTGGAGATAGCACAGAACTGGAAAACAGGCTGCTTGCTCAAGAAGAACTCATGGTGAAGTGTCTGCAATGCCTTATGAATAGAAATGTTATTGGACAGGATCAACAGATTGCTTTCTCAGAGGAGTGGGTTGTTATTATTATTATTATTATTATTATTATTATTATTATTACAGCCCCACTTTGTGTCGCATAACTTTTAAGGAGAAATTGTTACCCTTTTTGACTTTGGTTAATTGTTTAGAACATCCTCCTCTGCCAATATTTCAATACTTGAACTTATGGAATGATGTTTTCTGATTTGACCCATTTGCTGCATGATATATTGTATTCATGAATTTTTAACTTTCCTCAATGGATTATCATATTAATACATTAAGGAGGGGTTTTTTTGGCTTGATCAGCCAGAAGATCCATTTACTATTTTATCCCAGATGTTCCCCCTGTCATTTCTCACAGTAAATTTGGATCCTGGCCCCAAAGTTTCCTCTAGAATCAGAGGTTATGAATAAGAAAAGCAGTTTAATATAAATAGAAAATTCTTCTGCTAAGAGTCTTAATGGGAATTGGTTCTATGCCAGGTTGATGAGAAATTTCTGTCTTTAAATGACTATGCTATGATATCAGGTCAAAACAAAAACCAGGCCACTGAAGAGACATTGTAGTCCTTTCACTAAGACTAGTTCACAGTCAGGGTGAAGACAAATTGTCACAAGACAACGGTTAAGTGAGCAGTCATAAAGACTGAGCAGAGTATTACAATTTTTCAAGTTATGAACTGGATATAAATAAGAGATGGAAATGGAGCATCTCAACATTTCTTTCTTCCTGAAATCTACAACAAGGTTTTTGTTATTGTTGTGATCCTTCAAGTCATTTCTAACTTATGTCAATTCTAAGGTGAACTTCTCATGAGTTTCCTTGTCAAGAATTGTTCAAAGGAGTTTTTTGTGGAGCTTTCGGGCTATGTGGTCATGTTCTTGAAGAGTTCCTTTCTGATGTTCAGAGGAGGTTTGTCATTGCCTTCCCCTAAAGCTGAGAGCATGTGACATGCCCGAAGTCACCACTGGGTTTCATGACCAAGCAGAGAATTGAACCTTGGTCTCCAGAGTTGTAGTCCAACACTGAAACCACTACATCACACTGGCTTTTTAGGAAAAAAAACCTACCTGTGGAATTTTGTAGATATTTAAGATGTTGGCCATTTGGATAGAATTCTGGGAGCTGAACCCAGTGATGAAGGCCTTGAGTCTCTTGTCCCAGACACACTTATAATTTGGAAAATTCATTTGTTCCATGAACAAAAGGATCAGTGTGGATTCAATGGCTCTCCAAGAACTGAATCCATTGTTATCGGTTTTTGATCCCAATGTGATGTTGGGTAACAATTTCTGATTCTCGTTGATCTCATGAATGGCAAAAACAAAGGCAAGAACAAGCTGGTAGTTCTTAGGTAACCCTAAGAACTTAGCCCTCCCCTCATCCACCATCTTGAGGGGGAGAGAAAGGCAGGCCTGCTCCTTCTAGAAGCAAGAAGAGCCCTCCCTCTCTTCAACCACCATCTTGAGGGGGAGAGAAAGGCAGGCCTGCTCCTTCTAGAAGCAAGAAGAGCCCTCCCTCTCTTCAACCACCATCTTGAGGGGGAGAGAAAGGCAGGCCTGCTCCTTCTAGAAGCAAGAAGAGCCCTTCCCTCATCCACCATCTTGGGGAGAGAATTGGGGATTATGCTATGCTATGTTGTTCAACTATTACTGTGCTATGCTATGTAGTATTACTTTATTTTGTAAACCGCTTTGATCTATTTGGAAAGGCGGTATATAAATAAAATGTATTATTATTATTATTATTCTTAGGTAACATCCTGCATTGAGAATTGTGGTACATCTTACATGGTTGAATCAGATGCATTTTACTTAACAACTGTGAATGAAACATACACAGAATATAGCAGGAAAAGGTGGATATCAATCCACATTTTTTCATGGATCAAGCATGGGTGAGAAGGAATATGCAAATCTAGTGGTTGCATTGTATGGCATCTGAGAAATCCTTTCTTTTTTAAAAGCTCCCTTACGTGAGCACAATTTTGCTGGAATAATTTTTGTTTTCATGATAGACAACTCACCATTTTTTTCATAGATCAAGCACCAAATGAATACCTGTAGCTTTATTATTTCTGTGGCTTGTATCACTGAGAACTTGGCTATGTAATGATTGACGGTGGAAATTATATATTAATGACAATAGGAATTGTGGTAGCAATATTTAAAGCTACTGCATGAAATGGAATGAATGTTTTCATCCTACTTTCTCTGAGCTCTGGTGTATTCCCATACACATAGCAGAAGTATGATACTTCTGTCCACATCCTGGATGCCACACACACACACACACACACACACACACCACACATGATGTAGAATTGTGGTGTGTGCCATTTCCCTTAGAATGATAGTTTTGTTTCCAAATACAGCACATTGCCTCAGTGGAACCTTAAGCATGACCATTTTGACATGCTGTTATCTATCTCCTAGGCCGAGATAACTCTGGTTGTTTGATTAGGGAAGGTGACTTGATCTGGTTGAATCAAGCCACTGATTTAGGTTCACATGAGTTCCCATACATCACTTGAGTTTGTCTACATGCCACAAGGCAGTAACAGATTAACTGAAGTTTTGAGTTGGGTGATACCACATCCCTTGTGCAGGAATAAACAATTATATCACTTCTGAAACATGCTCATCTGACCTGTTATACCTCCAAAGTACAGATACCAGTCGACCTTATGACTGGTCCTTGAAACTGGCACCTGCATTCCCTGCATTGGAAAGCATTTTCTCTGTTATGGTGTCATATCCCTAACTCTAGTTCTGCACTATCCTACTCAAATATACAGTGGACTTTGGGTGTCCTCTGGTCTTTTGTTCCAGGACTCCTAGTTGATACCAAAATCCATGGATGCTCAAGTCCCATTATATACAATGGCATAGTAAAATGATATCCTTTATATAAAATGGCAAAATGAAGGTTTGCTTTTTGTATTTGTGTGTGTGTGTGTGTGAAGTTTTCCAAGCTGTGGATGGTTGATGCCGTGGATTCCAAATCTGTGGATACAGAGGGCTGACTTTACTATAACCAGCCTGGAGCTCTTCCCTCCCAAAGAAATATTAGCATATCTGAAGGAGCTATCCATCTGATTATACCATACCATACAATAATAAAAAGAAGACTTGCTTGATTTAAGTTAGATTTAATTCAAAGGCCCTCTTTAATCTCTCTTATTCTAAGAGCTGCTTACCATATTGTGTAGGTGGAACTATCTGCTTCCTGAAAGTTGTTTAATGACATTTTATTGAATGCAAAGGACACAATTTCCCCAATGAGAATATCTTCTCTAAAAGCAGGGACACTGCATTGGATTTGTGGCTGCCAATTGCAAATGGAGCCCAAACCCTTGCTGAAGGTATCAGGCAAGAAGAAAAGGAGGGATAGCCAAATGTCTGCCAGTGGCTTGACATGTTGCATCCAGCCCCATCTAGGTCCATGCATTTTCCCCAACACAATATCCAGCTCCAGAAGACGAAAGGGTTCAAATTGATCTCTGGCACTCAGTGACGAGGCATCTAAATTGAACAGGGCTCCTTACCATCTCAAGGAGACATTGTCTTAAAAAGAATCCTTAAAGATAGAATGAAGCCTAAGAGAATTCAGGTAGCAAGCTGTCTTTGGCAAGCTATTGCAATTCCATAGGCATTCCAGGTCAGTCACAGCAATTGTAATAATTATAGAGCAAATAATTATCATTCAGAAAGTTCATGCTCAACTGGAAAAAAAACAAGAAGTGTGATCCCAGGAGTAATAAAGTCCAATGAAAGTAGGTCCTCCATGACAGCAGAAAATCAGGGTATAAATTGAATGAATTAATTAATAAATAAACAATTAAATGTCATATGAAGCACATGGGGGTCACAGTGAATCCTGGGTACTTGTAGCCTGACTTTTGTCTCACTATGGAGCCACATTCTAAAGCAATACAATGAGATCATAAAATCTTTAGCATGTCAATCCTGCATATTACTCTTAAAGCCAAAGTAAAGAACTTCTGCGCTGTGATCCCTTCCATCTCCCTGCAGCCTCTCACCTCCTCTGTTTCCCCTCTCATTAATCACTTCAGTTTTCTGAAAGCCTCACTGCCAGACTGGTGGGGCAATGGGTTAGGTGGGTGAAGGAACACTCCCGAATAAGGAAGAGCTAATAGTAGTGATGTAAAGAATATTCTCCAGAATTCGGGGAAAAAAAACCAGAAAGAGAAGAAAACTTTTGAAAGAGAAGAAATCATGAGCACTTTACAATCAATGAGTAAGAATCAGCTGAATATTTGATGGCCAGGATTTGAATATTTTGCATAAGCAAAGCTACCATTCATACTGGGTTTTACCAGAAGCTATTTCCTTTGTTAGGGTGATATCCTCCCCCATCTTTGTCCATAGCTTTGCTTTTAAAAACAAATGAGGACAAAAGGAAAGAGCATTCTGTGTGTAGATGGTGTGATACAGTCAGACCTTCTCCCCTTTCTGACCATCCTCTACTATTGAAAGTCTCACAGAAGAAAAGAAGGGTGCAGGAGTAAATTCTTTGTTTTGGAAGGGATTCCAGAGGTCATCTAGTCCAATGTCCAGCCTCCTTCTTCCATGAAGGAATTCCTAGGATTCCAGCTTTGGACTTGGAGGCTGAGTGCATGTGACTTGCCCAAGGTCTCCCAGTGAGTTTCTATGGTGCAGTGGGAGGCTAGAGTTATAATTTCATCTCAGCCATGTAAAGTCACAGGATGACCATGGGTAGGTCACACTCTCTCAGATTCAAGGACATTGTGAACTCTCCTTGCCCCCCCCCCATAACTTTGTTTTAGGATCTCCATGAGAGAGGTTCAGAGAGAGGTCACTCATGTCCTGCCTCTGAGGCTGAGAGAGTGAGACCTTCACAAAAGGGAAGAAGGGGCAGGAGTGGGGTGAAATGGCAAATCCTAGCATTAGAAGTTCTTGTGTGATAACTCTGGGAGATGGTCAGATAAGGTATCTGACTGGGCCTAGATAAAGTCAGAAATGTATTCTGCCAAGCCAGTAGAGAAACTGGAGGAAGAGACAAAGGAACTCAATACAGTCAGATAAAAATACTGACTAGGAGAGAAAGTGTGTTGAAGGTTATTAAAAGGGAACTGTGAAACACTTGCAACTGTTATATTAACATAAGCATACCATGTGTGAACTATTCTACATAAGCTCCTTTCTTATGAACTGTTATTCAATAAAGTTACCATTTATTTATTATAACAGAAGCAATCATGGGCTACTCCTGAACACTTCCCTGTGCCACTTATTTAAAAAGAATCAGGAATATTAAAGAGACCATGCATAAAATATAACACAGAACTTTGCAAATTGTCATTTCTTCTTCCTGATCAGCTGCTCCCTTGTGTTCAGTTCGGATTTCAATAAAATAATGTAGCATTTAGGGAAGAACATGAAAGCCAGTAAGCCAAATGTTGAGACCAAGATAGAGAAGACTTCCACAGCCACCATATATTCCCCTTTAGTGCTCAGGTAACTTGGGACAAAGGAAATCCAAACACTGCAGAACACCAACATGCTGAAGGTGATCAGCTTGGCTTCATTGAAACTGTCTGGCAACTGTCTGGCAAAGAATGCAGTAATGAAGCTGATAAAAGAAAGAAGTCCCATGTAGCCCAGGACAAGGTAGAACATGAGGTCTGAGCCCTCATTGCATTGCAGTATAATCTGTGCTGGCTGAGAGTGCCTGTCAGCCTCTGCAAATGGTGGAGATGTTGTCAGCCACACTGCACCAATGCCTATTTGAATGAGAGAGCAGAAAATAATGACCAATATTGCCAGCTTCATTCCTACATATTGCCTCATTTTGTTCCCTGGCTTTGTAGCCATAAAGGCCAGCACCACCGTGATGGTTTTGGCCAACATGGAAGAAATTGCAATGGTGAAAATGTTACCAAACAGTATTTGCCGGAATATGCAGGACACTTTTGTAGGTTTACCAAGGAAAAGAAAGGAGCACAGAAAACAGAGCAACAGTGAAGTGAGAAGGACACAGGTGACACACCAATTATTGGCTTTAACTATGGCTGTAGTTCTGTGATGAATGAAAATCCCCATTATCACAATGACAATTGCACAAAAGAAAAGAGCAGAAGAGGCCAAGGTTGCTCCTAGGGGTTCTGTGTAGGCCAAGTAGGTAACCACTTTTGGGATGCATTGATTTCTTCTTTTATTTGGATATTGATCTTCTGGACACTTTTCACATTCGTTTGCATCTGAAATCCATAACAAAATCTCAGTATCAGCAAAATGTACATTTGTTCAGAATTATTATTTTTTATGATTAGACATTAGAAAACAGTTTCTTTCTCATCAAAGAGACTTATGAATGTGTTCACACATACTCCCTTCACTCCTGTTTCTGAGTCTTTCTGATACTACTTATGTTGGATTTTTAAAAATTATTCTCAGAATACCCATTTCTAATGCATTTTTGAGTTAAAAGATGGAGAGGATGGGATATCCTTAATTAGGTCCCAGATCCAATCTCAAATCATTCAGGGTTTTCCCCACACTAATCCAGAAACAAAAAAGTCTCAAATTAGTAAACCAATCTACTAAGGAAAGTAATTTTGGATTGATTATTGTACTTGAATGTTTGTTGAATTCCTTATCTTCCCATTGTTGACTGGGGTAAGAGGCTAGCCACCCCTAGAAAAACTGAGTTTTTTTTTAATTGGTTGATTATAACAAAGATATAACTTTTAGAACTGATAAATTATTGGCTTTGGCCTTATTGCTTGCATGCAAAGACAAAATTCTTGCAAGCAAATGTGATGTTTGTAATACATTAGGATAATGATTGCTTGTTAGTTACAGTAAAATTGTGACTCACTGCTTAGGACTGAGGCCAGCAATAAAGAAAATTTTTACAGCACATGTTTCAGAATTTCAACAAGTAATCATCCATTGGATTGGTTCCTAAGATTTAAAAAGTAAAGGTAAAGGTTTCCCCTTGACATGAATCTTGAGTCATAACCAACAGTATGGTGTAGTGGTGCCTATTCATCTACCTGCATTTGAATGCCTTTGAACTGCTAGGTTGGAAGAAGCTGGGGCTAGTGATGGGATCTCACTGCATCACACGGTGCTTAGGCCCCAAACTGCCAATCATCTGACCTTATGATCATCAGAAGTGGCATCTTAACTACTAAGCCACCATCTCCCTTAAGCTTTAAACTACATCTGTATTGCGCATGATCTCATATGTCCAAGCCACAAGACAAGTGCTTGTTTTGTTTCTTAAACAGAAAATAGTTAGACTAGTCTTCAAAGTAAAAAAAGAAAAAGTATAGTTGGCCCTCTTTATCCAAAAATGCTGCATCCATGGATTCAATGAGCCACAACCTGAATTTTTTTTTTTAAAAAAATCCCAAAATCATATGTTGATTTTGCCATCTCATATAAAGGACACTGTTTTACTGAACCATAAAAAAATATCATCTCTTTGTGTAGCTTTCCTCAACTTTAAACAAGCCTTTGATTCAATATACAGAAATGTGCTTTGGGAAAAATTAAAAAATACAACTATTGATAGACGCCTGTTAGCCCTTATGCAAAAATTATATTCCAGTTCCACTTTAAGAGTGAGGTGTAACCTTCTCAAAACTCTCTCTGGCTTAGTAAATATGCAGAGAGGAGTCTGTCAGGGTTGTATTCTTGCTCCCACTCTGTTTAACCTTTATATTAATTCATTTATAGATCTCTTGCATAGCATGGATGCTCATGCACCTAATTTGGCACAGTGCAAAAGTTTTGATTCTCCTTTACGCCAATGATGCTGTTTTGCTTCCCAAACACCCATTGTATTGAAAAGAGCAATTGCTGCAAAACTAAGTTACTGTAATCATTTGGTTCTTAACTTTGATAAATCAAAAATAGAGAGCCAAGCAGTATTCTTGGAAAGGGCATAAATTAGACCAAGTCACTACGTTTAAAATATCTTGGAGTGGTTTTTAACTCTAAAGGTATTTGGAATACCTACCAGAATTATGCAATAAAATTAGCCCTCAAGTCAATGAACGCTATTAAGCGTTTTTTCTATACTAGTGGAGGTCAATTAGTACCTGTGGCTCTAAAACTCAAAACATTGGCTCAAATCTTGTATGGAGATCAAATAGGAATCTAAATAAAGAATGTACAGGAAACAGTTCAAACAAAATTCTTGCAATCAATTTTGGGTGTACCCAATGGTACATCAAATGCCCAGCTAAGGCTCGAGACAGGAATGCCTTTAATTGAAGTGGGGGCCTGGAAACTGATGATAACCTACTGGTTAAAAATCCCATTTTCTCTAGTGGGCTTAATCTCATTAGTCTTAAGAGATCATTTTGTCTTGCCATGGAAAAAGCAGTAGAACTTAAATTGGCTTCTCCTTTATTCTCCTTTATTCTTGTTATCACAAAATAATGATCAAGCTAAACAAATAGTTATGCAAAGAATAAAAGATATGGAATAATACTCATCAAATGTTCAGATGACACCAAATTAGCAGGAGTAGCTAATACCACAGAAGACAGGAATAAAATTCAAAATGACCTGCATAGACTAGAAAGCTGGAAAGTTAACAAAAAGAAATTCAACATGTAGAAATGTAAGGTATTGCACTTAGGGCGGAAAAGTGAAATGCACAGATATAGGATGGGGGACACCTGGCTGAAAGAAACTACATGTAGAAGGGATCTAGGAGTCCAAGTAGACCATAAGCTGAACATGAGTCAACAGTGCAATATGGCAGTGAAAAATGCCAATGTGATTCTAAGCTGCATCAATAAAAGTATAGTGTCTAGATCAAGGGAAGTAATAGTACCACTCTATTCTGCTTTGGTCATGCCCCACCTGGAATACTGTGTCCAGTTCTGGGCACCACAATTCAAAAAGGATGTTGAGAAACTGGAGCGTGTCCAAAGGAGGGCAACTAAGATGGTGAAGTGTCAGAAAACTGTGCCCTATGAGGAATGCCTTAGGGAGCTGGGAATGTTTAGCCTGGAAAAGAGAAGGTTAAGAGGTGATATGATAGCCCTGTTCAAATATTTGGATGTCATATTGAGGAGGGAGCAAGCTTGTTTTCTGCTGCTCCAGAGACTAGAACGTGGAACAATGGATGCAAACTGCAGGAAAAGAGATTCCACCTCAACATTAGGAAGAACTTCCTGACAGTAAGGGCTGTTCAACAGTGTAACACACTCCCTCGGAGTGTAGTGGAGTCTCCTTCTTTAAGGAGGTCTTTAAGCAGAGGCTGGATGGCCATCTGTCGGGTATGCTTTGATTGGGAGTTCCTGCATGGCAGGGGGTTGGACTGGATGGCCCTTGTGGTCTCTCTCAACTCTATAAGTCTATGATTCTATGATTCTATGACTCCCACAACATAACAGATTTTTAATAAACAAGGGAGTATGCGAACTTGCAAGTTAACTGCAAAAGTTAACACTTTCCAGATAGAGAATTGCTTTTTTCAAAGTGAGATTTAACATCCTCCCATCTGCTCTACTCCAAGGCAGATTTAGTAAAGTTCCCATAACTGAGTGCACTTGTCCATGTGGAGAAGTAGAAGTAGAAACTATTTCCCATGTTCTGCAACATTGTAAATTTTATGAGGATATCAGGTCAATATATATTACACCTTTAGTAGAAAAATGACTGGGGTATCCAGATAATTTTTATGTGAAATACCTACTTCAGAACTTAAATCTTTGTATTACATATAAAATTGCTAAATTTTGTGTTGCTGCAATGAAAATAAGACAAATCCAGATAAAAAAATATTTCTGTATCTTAAATACATTTGTATTTTATCTTAATCTTACCACTTTAATTTTAAAGGTTTAAAGAAAGATTTTCAGGGGAAATACAAACTTTCTACTTTATTTTAATTTATTTTACTTTATAGTACTCTACTGTACTGAATCATTTTGAAATCCACTGTTGTACATATGTACTGGGCTTTGAAATATTTTAAAATCTTGTACACATTATGAAATTATGAAATGTATAAAATCACAAGAGAGTGCATTTTTATAATACTCCACTTTATTTTATTTTATTTTATTATCTTTCACTTGAAGATTATTGTTACACTATGCATTATTGTTTGCATCTTTTTAAATTTTGCTGGTCATTGACCCAGTAAAACATATTGATTTTACTGAGCCATTGTATATAATGGGTCTTGAGCATCTATGGATTTTGTTATCTACAGGGACATCCTGTTATGAAACCCCAACAACACACTAATTTTGTATTACATTATCTTCTTTTTCTTACCAAAGTGGATGGAAATCCTTCCAGCAGCACAATAAATGCAGTCATAACAACAGGTGTGGTTCCCCTGTAGAACAATCCTGCTGTTTCCAGGATGACATTTCTCAACACATCTGGCATTGGGTAGCATCTAAATGGAAGAAAAAAGATGGATTCTAAAGTCCATTGTGTAGTAATATCTTTATCGTGTTATTTAGGATGGAAACAAACTCACTTTATTCAGGGTTATTACGTCCAGCTTCAGTTGCTTTAATCCAAGTGATCCATGCTCCCACTACTGGCATACGTCACTTTTTGTGAGGTCATAAGGCATGTGATTGACAGTGGGAACCTAGTTTTCAACCTCAGAGAGAGTGACCCATGCGAGTGGTGGTAAACATAGCAGGAAACGTGTGTAGGCAGCCACTCAGCATCACACTGGAGTGCCCAGGTAATGATGGTGGTGGTAGTGGATTAGGAGCAGCTTCCAGACCAGAATACTTTGGGATCGGCCCAGAGTATTCTGGCTAGTGTGGGTTGACCTTTAGTATTCCACAAAAAGTAATGGAGTAATGTTATGTCATCCAACTTGGTTGGAAAACTCAAGCCTGAAAAGCAGATAATTTTTCCATATCTTACAATGATGCTCCAACATGTTTTGAGCGGCTGTTAATCTTTCAGGGACAAAGTTAATATCTGCATGATGTCATGATGCCAACATTAATTTCTTTGTGTCAAAGGTGATCTGTAGATGATATTTGATTTTGGATACTAGAGAACCCGGAAAATATCACATCCTTTTAGGTGTTCTTTTTTTTAAAGTATCCTCACCCCTTCAAATTTTTGATTCCACACAATATTGCTTTCATTGATGGTGAACCTTTTCTCAATGGGAGCCTGTGGGTCCATTCTTCCAACTCGGACTTTCTGGAAAGATTGATTAGGGAATGTGACCAAGTTGATAATGTCGAAAGCAGATGCCAGGTCTCCATTCTCATCAAAAGAAATTTCTTCCCCAGCACTGTTATTAAAACGGATGTATCTCAAAAGTGAGTGAAGCTGAATTAGAGAACAAATGGTTGATAACTTTGGTTACCTCTTGGGAAAAGGGATTTGACTACTAATCTATCAGTCTATCAGTCAGTCAGTCAGTCAATCAATACCTTTCTAGGAGTGCATAAACTATTAAAATTAAAACAGTTGCAGCATGCTTAAAAGAGCTTTATACATTTTCCCTCCAAATGTAATGCTGGAGGGAATGAGAGAAAGATTTCATAACTCAAGCAGTTGAAATGGGGAGATATGGCCATTCAAATAGTCTGGACTGAAGCTAAACAGGTCTCTGTATGTTATGACCAGCACGTTGGAATGTGATAATTAGTCTATTTAACAAAGAGTTTCTGTTATATTTCCTGTCAATTGTTTGCTTTTATAGTTTTGCCTTATGATGATAAACTCAATTTTTCAACTTTTTCTATTTTTCCCAAATAGCAACCATTAATATCTAAACATCTTATCAAAGTACTAATCCCAGGATACCATAGCATTGAGCCATGTCAGTTAAAGTGGTGTCCAACTGTAGTGCAGATGCAGCCTAGATTACCTATTAAATAATCTGTGTCATCCTGTGTTAAGAGTTCACTTTCATCTGAACTGATATCTGATGGTTTGTGCCTTCAGTCCTTTTCTTATAGGTTACAATTCTCTCTCTCTCTATTTTTTTTTTTTAAATAGGCATCGACAACCTGTGCAAAGTACAATAATTACTCTAAGCTTTAGTGCAGAGATTCCCAAAGTGGGCAGTAGCACCCACATGGGGCAGACTAAGGAGTTTATCACATAGGAGGAATTTCTCTCAATTTCAAAAGAAATGGAAGTGAGGCCAGTTCGGAATTGAGTAAATTCGCAACTTCAGCGAATTTACGTGATTGCATATTGACACTGCATTGTGTTCAGAACTGCCCGAAATTACCTCCCAGTGC
Organism: Urosaurus nigricauda; assembly: GCA_034509955.1. NCBI lineage: Eukaryota > Metazoa > Chordata > Lepidosauria > Squamata > Phrynosomatidae > Urosaurus > Urosaurus nigricauda. Next base: position 9,115,463 of record JAOEGL010000006.1, read on the forward strand.
CTGAAATTGAATGTGATAGTTTCTCACGCAATCACACAAAACCCCATGATTGCGTTCGGAAGGACTTCCCTTTGCCTGAAAATGTGTGTGATCAGCTTTCACACAATCATGTGATACCCCATGATTGCATTCAGATTGCCATTGGATTATACTTCCAATTCCCTTCGTGTGATAAACTCCTAAGAGAAAAAAGGGCAGCAGGTGAGGAAAAAGAGAGATGTCAGGGAATTGTGGGGATGAGGGTTGTATGAAACTTCTTTTATGCACCATTCCGGGACACAACAGAGGGAGGCCTAGTGGAGGCCTCCAGGAACAAGCTGTTCATCCACCCAGGCTGCAAGACAAGAGACTCAGTATGGCTCCTCCAGCCTTGTTTCACCCTGGAGCAGAGCAAAAGGGGAACGTGTCATTTCTCTTTGGGCCCCAAACTACTTGCTACACCCACTTTTTTACACAAAGTGCTCAGCTCCTCCCTGCATGGAGCCCATGGAGGAAAGCCTCTTCAAGTAAGAAATAGAAGGGAAGGGGACAGGCACGTGCATGCTCTCCCTGTTTCTCTCTTGCTTTGGCTAGCTAGCGCAAGCCAGCTACCCAAGGCAAAGGGGAAGGGAGGGGAAAGATGTGCACAAGCTCTCTCCTTCCTCCCTTCCATTTGCTAGCTAGCTGAAGCCAGCTGGCCAAGGAAAAAAAGAGCTCAAGCCAGTTAGCCAAGGCCAAAGGGAAAGGAGGGAGACAGACACTCACAAGCTGTCTTCTTTCTCCCTTGCCTTGGCTAGTTAGCATGGGGTGGTGGTGGTGACAGGGTTGTTACCCAAGAGGAACAAGAGCGGTAAGCTAAAAAAAAAATTGGGGACCTCTTCTTTAATGCATAACAAAAGAAAGTCAAAGTGCAGCAAGAGAGAAGTGGCTTTCTCAGTACCTCTCCACGTGCCATTGAAGCACTTCTGTCATCTTCCCAAGGGAGATGGTTTTAAAAGCATGTGTTTTGTCACACTGAAAAAATCTGTTTGCTTTTCTGAAGATCAACTTCTGGAAGGAGAACATGATAGCATGCAGAGAAGCTGACCATCTACCTCTGCAAGCAGAACAAATACCATGCAGAGAAGCAAGGACAAAGTAACTTGTCTCTTCCTGTATGTTGACCTTTTGTCAAGCAATAAAGTTGCTGGATTATATTAGGGTTCCTTAAGGCTTTATCTTAATATTTAAACTTCAGAATAAATACTGTACATAAACCACGGAAAGGGAAATTGCAACCCATTGTCTTTGTTTAGCCCCCAAAGCCTTTATTCATAGAGGCCACCAGGGATCAATTATTTAACAAACATACAAACAAACAGAAAGTGATCTTTCAGTTACTTTTTGTTTGTTTGTTTTAAAGGCCTCTCAACGGCATATATAGCATCCTACCCACCCCCTTGATATGAAGTGAGAATAATCCTCAAACTTTCCACTCCTAAAAAGGGTGTTTGGAAGCATTGGGGTGCAAATTTCTTTTAATTTTATTTCAAAGGGTGTGAGATGAGGATGTATCCATTCATGTTCTCATGGAAAGCCAACATGGCTCCCAGACCTGGCCAGTTTCCCACCCCTTGCAGATACCCTGTGAAAATACACTGGCTTTTTGTATATGAATAAAATTTGCTTCAAGAAAGCAATGCATCATATTTCCTAAGAAATATTAACTTGCCTGCCAGGGCTGAACATTCATAAGATTCCACTTATTCCCAGTCACTCGTGTTTTCTGCTTGGCCTGCAATGAATATGTGGCATGAAGAACATGAGCTACAGCATAGACAGCATTGTAGACATTGTAGCTCTGGCCACACATCCTCATTTCAAACACAGATCCAGAGAGGGTGCTCAGTTTCTCTTCACCAGTGCAATTGTTTGCATTTGGATAATACAGGTTATATAATGGGAATGAACAACTAAATGCATAACACCAGAATGGATGTATTTCATGAATCTCCAACTGAAATGGATTTATTTTCTGCAAAAACTCCTGGAATCCAGGCACCACCTTGGAGTGGAAGGCAAAGGCCAAGGTGCCATTGAAGGATTTTACTGCAAACCGTCTCACACCAAAACCAGTTGTGACATCCCACTGAGCAGTTGTGATCCAAACCCTCTCCATGGACAACTTGTGATAATATTCAGAACCTTCAAGAATTGACCTTAAACCCTCCATTGATTGGACATTCCCACTAACTAGGATCACATTGATTTTGTATGACCAGAGCACATGGAAAACTCTATTCAATTTTTTTTTAACAATTGGTATATAATCTGTCACTGTGGGTATGGACTGGGTAAAAGAAATACAAATATCTCTCCCTTGGATGCTGGCACTGAAGGTTCGAAGAAATCTTTCACCACTTGCATCTTCTGGAATGAGGAGGCCTATCCAATTCCATCCAAAATATTGAAGGAGCTCAATAATGCCCGAATACTGAGAGGTTTCATCTGGAACCATCCGGAATAAAGAGGGAAACTGAGTTTTATCACTTAGAGCAGGATCAAAAGATCCACTGCTGATCTGAAAAATGAAAATAGTTTTAAAAATTGAAAAACAGAATTCTTTGATGTTGAATAAACATTTTCTTTTCCTAATCACTGAGTGTGTCATCTCAGACAAAGTTGTACTCTAGAGAGGCCGGGGCATTTGTTGATTTTATTGTTGGAGTATGACTGTAGAAAAAACTGTTTGAATCCTTGCTTGGCCATGGATTGGAATATCCTGTGCAAGCAAAACTGTCATGAAATGTTTCATGCTTTGGCTTGGCCAGTCAGGAGTACCATTTAATGTTTTGACTCAGATGTACTCCCTCTCATTGCCCACAGTAGAGTTTGGACACTGGCCCCAAAGTTTTCTCTAGAATGAGAGATTCTGAATAAAATATATAGTTTGATATGAATATAAAATCCTTCTTCTAATAATCTTACTGGGAATTGGTTTTATACTGGGGTGAGAGAAAGTTCTTATCTTTAAATGACTATGCCATGATTTCTGTTTATTTATTTATTTATTTTTATTAAATTAATTTCTATGCTGCCTTTCTCCTAGAAAGAGAACTAAGGTGGCTCACATATAAAAACTCTATAAAAACTTAGAACAATAAAACAATTAAAACATCACATAAAAATATAAAATTTAAAAATTTAAAGCTGCAATAAAATAACTATACCCATCTCATATTGCAAACAACCCATATAAAAATGATGTCACGTCAAAGCAGAAAGCAAGCCAATGACAGAACACTGTAGTGCTTTCAGTAAGACCATTTCACAGCTATGGTAAAATCAATTGAACCCTGGTCTCCAGAGTTGCAGTCCAACACTGAAACCACTACACCTCACTGGCCTTCTATGAAGAAACCTACTTGTGGAATTTTGTAGATATTTAAGATGTTGGCCATTTGGATAGAATTCTCAGAGCTGAACCCAGTGATGATGGCCTTGAGTCTCTTGTCCCAGACACACTTGTAATTGGGGAAATTCATTTGTTCCATGAACAAAAGGATCAGCGTGGACTCAATGGCTCTCCAGGAACTAAATCCATTGTTATGGATTTTTGATCCCAATGTGATGTTGGGTAACAACTTCTGATTCTCATTGATCTCATGAATGGCAAAAACAAAGGCAAGAACAAGCTGGTAGTTCTTAGGTAACATCCTGCATTGAGAATTATGGTACACCTTACATGGTTGAATCAGATGCATTTTACATACAACAGGATATAGCAGAAGAAGGTGAACATCAATCCAAATTTCTTTCATGGATCAAGCATGGGCGAGGAGGAATCTGCAAATCTAGTGGTCACATTGCATGACATCTGAGAAATCCTTTCTTTTGTAAAAGCTCCCTTATGTGATACTTCAGAAACAAATGAAAAGGCAAGATTTTGCTGGAGTCTTTTTTGTTTTCATTAAGGACCACTCACCATTTCTTTCATGGAACAAGCAGTAAATATAAGCCTATGGCTTTATTATTTCTATCTCTTCTATCACTTAGAACTTGGCAATATAATGATTGATGCTGGGAAATATATATTAATAACACTAGGAACGATGATGTAGCAATATTTAAAACTACTGCATGAAATGGAATGAATATTTTCATCCGACTTTCTCTGAGTTCTGGTATAGAACCATGTACATAGCACAAGCATGATACTTCTATCCAGATCCTGGATGTCCCCTCCCCCACCCCCCATGATGTACAATTGTGGTGTGTGCCATTCCTCTTAGAATGATAGTCTTGCTTCTAAACACAGAACATTGCCTCAGTGGAACCTTCAGCACCACCATTTTGACATGCCATTATCTGTCTACTGAGCTGAGCTAACTCTGGTCATTTGATTAGGGAAGGTGACTTCATCTGGTAGAATCAAACCATTGATTCAGGTTTTCATACATCACTTCATCATTTCACCTGCATGCCATAAGTCAGTAATAGAATAACAGAAGGTTTGAGTCGGGTGATACAACATCCCTTGTGCAGGAATACACAATTAAATCACTTCTGAAAGATGCCCATCTGACCTCTGTTATACCTTCAATGTTCAGATGCCAGTAGTATAGACCTTATGACTGGTCTTTGAGTCTGGCACCTGCCTGCTCTGCACTAGAAAGCATTGTCTCTGTCACGGTGTGAAACCCCTAACTCTAGTTCTGCACTATCCTATTCAAATACTGTATGCAGTGGGCGTTTGGTATCCTGTAGGCTTTTGTTGCAGGGCCCATAGTGGATACCAAAAATCCATGCATGCTCAAGTCCCATTATATACAATGGCATAGTAAAATGGTATCCTTTATATAAAATGGCAAAATGAAGGTTTGCGTTTTGTATTTGTGTGTGTGTGTGTGTGTGTGTGTGTGTGTGTGTCTGTTTATGTGAATTTTTCAAGCTGTGGAGGATTGACTCCATGGATTCAAAAACTGTGGATACAGAGGGCTGACTTTACTATAACCAGCTAGCAGCTCTAGTAACCCAAAGAAATATTATCATATCTGAAGCAGCTATCAATCTGATTTTACCATACAATAATAAAAACAAAACTTACTTGAATTAAATTAGACTAATTCAAATGCCTTCTTCAATCTCTATTATTCTAGAAGTTTCTTACCACATCGTGTAGGTGGAACTATCTGCTTCCTGAAAGTTGTTTAATGACATTTTATTGAATGCAAAGGACACAATTTCCCCAATGAGAATATCTTCTCTAAAGGCAGGGACATTGCATTGGATTTGTGGCTGCCTATTGCAAATGGAGCCCAAATTCTTGCTGAAGCTATTAGGCAAGGGGAAGAGGAGGGATCGCCAAATGTCTGCCAGTAGCTTTGCCCATTGCATCCAGCCCCATCTGTGTCCATGCATTTTCACCAACACAATGACTGTGATTTCATGCAGTATCCAGTTCCAGTAGACAAAAGACTCCAAATTAATCTCTGGCACACAGTGACAAGGTATCTAAATTGAACAGGGCACCTTACCATCTCAAGGAGACATTGTCCTAAAAAGAATCCTTAAGGATAGAATGAAGCCTAAGAGAATTCAGGTAGCAAGCCGTATTTGGTGAGCTGTTGCAATTCCATAGGCATTCCAGGTCAGTCACAGCAATTGTAATAATTATAGGGCAAATAATTATCATTCAGAAAGTTCATGCACAACTGGAAAAAAACAACAAGAAGTTTGATCCCAGGAGTAATAAAGTCCAATGAAAGTAGGTCCTCCATGACAGCAGAAAATCAAGGTATAAATTGAATGAATGAATGAATGAATGAATAAATAAACAATTAAATGTCATATGAAGCACATGGGGGTCACAGTGAATCCTGGGTACTTGTAGCCTGACTTTTGTGTCACTATAGAGCCACATTCTAAAGCAATACAATTGAAATCATAAAATCTTTAGCATGCCAATCCTGCATATGACTCTTAAAGCCAAAGTAAGAAACTTCTGTGCTGTGATCCTTTCCATTTCCCTGCAGCCTCTCACCTCCTCTGTTTCTCCTCTCATTAATCACTTCAGTTTTCTGAAAGCCTCACTGCCAGACTGGTGGGGCAATGGGTTAGGTGGGTGGAGGAACACTCCTGAATAAGGAAGAGCTAGCTGCCTCTTGGTGACATTTCAACTTCTCAGATTCCCAAATGACTTCATCCAATAGTTTCATCTTGATGTTAAATGACACAGGAGGTAAAAATGGTAGTCTGTGCAGTCTGAAAAAACCATTTCCAAGGCTCTCAACAAGAATCTAGAGCTACGCCTTCAAGAAATTTTTTGACTATGCAGGATTGGAACTATTGGAACTATTGGATTGAGATTTAGCATACGTAATGATGAAGTGACATACCAGGTGTGTGTGTGTGTGTGTGAAAGAGAGAGATGTGGTGAGAGAGGGTGATGTGAATGACGAAGTATCTCTTCAGCTGCATCTACAGTATAGAATTAATGCAGTTTGTCATTGCTTTACCTGTAATGGCTCAGTCCCATGGATTTCTGGGATTTGTAGTTTTGTGAGATACAGTTTGTCCTTGGTATCTACTGCAGTTTTATTCCAGGACCCCCAATGGATATCCATGGTCCCACTACATACAATGGCATAGTAAAGTTTTGCTTTTTGGAATTTATATAGATTTTTTTGGAAAATTTTCAAATTGTGGATGGCTGTGTCCATGGATAAAGAAACTGTGGATATGGAGGGCTGACTGTATTTAGCCTTCTCAATCAGAAAGCTCTGGTGCCCCACCAAACTACTAATCCCAGGATTCCATAGGATGGAGCCATGACATGTAAAGTGGTATCAGATTGAGAGTCGGGAAACTGGGTGAACATTCTTCTGAATTAGCTGGTTGCAGTTTTGTGGGTAGGATATAGTTTGCATTATTAAAGCCTAAAGTGAAGCAAGGGGCAGGAAAGAATGAAAGGGAAGGGAAGGGGAAAGGAGAGGAGAGTGGGTGCACAGAGGGAATGAGACAAATAGACATAAATTGAGCTGAAATGTAAGGAAGGAGATTTGGTTTGGAAGGTTCCACTTACCTTCATCTACATTATCCCCTATGATTATTGCCCCTTGCAGAGGCTTCCTGTGATATTTTCATGCACCACTACCATTTTGTCATCATACGTAGAAACAGAGAGAAAGGGAGAGAGAGAAAGGAGAGACAGAGAAGAAAGAGAGAGTGTTGATGGGTAAGGGGGTTTGCATGACAAAATATTGTTATTTCTGTTGCTGATGTGGTTGTTGTTACTGTTTTTACAATTACCACGTTACTGCCTGAAAACAATGGTGTTTTCTCTGGAGAAAAAAAATATCATAGGATGGATCATCAATAGGGCTGGAAGTGCCCCCTACTTTGTAACCACAAAGAGGCAAGATCCCTAGGGTTTGATGCCAGACAATTTCCCGGAAGCATGTAACTAGCCAGGCATTCTTCATGGGGAGATTTTAAAAACCTGCAAGAGAAGATTTGGGGACTGATTCCCCAGGAGACCTCTTCCCATCATTGCACCCCACACAACTGATGGGGTCACTTGGGCAAACATGGTTTCCTGACAACCAGTCACAGTTTCTGCTAACTGTGAAGGTTGGGCTGCAGGGGTAGGAGTAGATATATAAGGCAAAAGTGAGTGACTGTGAGAGGGATTTTAAGGGAATTTGAAGAGAGTTGAAAGGAGTTGAAGGAAAGATGGAATTCAGGGGAGGTCCTTGAGTGAGAGCTTGGGTCAGGTAAGGAATCTGACTGGGCTTAGAGAAAGTCAGAAAGGTATTCTGAGAAGCCAGTAGAGAAACCGGAGAAAGAGACAAAGGGTCTCAATACAGTCAGATAAGGATACTGACTGGGAGAGAAAGTGAATTGTAAAGAGGAAACTGTGAAACGCCTGCAACGGTTGTATTAACATAACCATACCACATATGAACTATTCTACCTATGCTCCTTTCTTACCAATTGTTATTCAATAAAGTTAAAATTTATTTGTTATAAAAGAAGCCTCTACCTAAGTGAATTGTAGACCACAATATAGCCACACACAAACACACTTCCTAGGATATTAAACTTATAAGAATAAAGGGGTGGAATAAAGGGGTGATGGCATGACTGATTTCTTACTAATGGATTTTCCCATGAATGAAAAGATGCCTTGGAAAACACTACAAAGGCACAGCAGCAATGGATCAGAGGCATAGTTGTGTAATAGGTACTGCTGAAGGTCCTATTCTCCTGTTACAATTGCACTTTAAAACTTGCATGAGATAAAGTCCTCAACTTCCAAGTTGGGAGGCTGGCAGACTGAAACCAAAGAAGCACTTGATGATTCAGGGAGATTTATGCAATCCATCCCACCCTTGCCCCCATATTGTTTTTTCTAACAGTTCATTTTTTATTGATTATTAATACAAAATACACATACACATATACAACACTCCACTGCTACATTTAACAATTAAAAATAATAACAGATTTCCAAGTGTGAAAGCATAAATGATATTCTTCATACATTTTGACTTCTATCTAACATGCCTTTCTATATACTATTATATAGAAATAATTTCTTATATTTAACTGAATAAAAATGTTATTTTATCATACACATATTTCTATCTATATTTGTACCTATGCTGTTACCATTCATTATTATATTCTATTTTTTGATAATATATTTCCTTACTTGTCTTATATTACTTTTCTCATTCTATCCCTTCATACTTTCGCTAATCTATAAACATTTACCTTGCACTATATTCATCACCGTCAACAATTCTTCATTGAACTTGTCGATTGATTTATTTCTGAGTAAGCTTGTCAATTGTCAAGGAACGCCTCTCCCTACACAATCCACCCCACACTCTCAGAATCACCAGGAAGAACTTATTAGAATTTTACAACACAAGACTGATGACAACTTCCCACAGGGCATTCTCAGCTGTGGCCCCGAGTCTTTGAAACAACTTGCCGGAAGGGATCCGTCTTATTACCAACTTAGATGCCTTCAAGAAGGCACTTAAGATGGATCTCTTCCGGCAGGCCTACCCACCCGATCTATTATAAAGGATGGCTAAAGATCTATTGGAGAATGATAGCAAACGATACCAACTAATTAGGTCTAAGGATTGTACTAATAATTGTTGAATAATTGTTTTAGTGATTGATTTAAGATAATTTTAAATTGCTGAATTGTACTTGAATTGTATGACTGTATTTTAGCTGTTGTTGGAATCCCACCTCGATCCAATGAGAGAGGTGGGAAATAATAATAATAATAATAATAATAATAATAATTTTGTCCATTTCTGTATAATCCCATTCTTTTTCATATCATTCCAATACTGGGGGTATCCTATCACTTTTCCACACAGAGGCATATATTGTTTTGTCCGCTACTGACAAATAACACATTTTTTTCCATTTAATTTTTCCATCTATTTATCTAATATTCACAAAAGAAATTTTTAGGGTCTTTCTTAAAATTTATTTGCAAGATCTCCTGTACTTCTTTATGTATTTGGGACCAGAATTTTTTTGCATTGGGACAGGTCCACCACATATGGAAGAATGCCCCCATCTCCTTTTTTCACTTCCAACATTGGTTATCATTACTTTTGTTCATTTTAGCTAATTTATCAGGAGTAAGGTACCATCTGTACTGCATATTATAAAAATGTTTCCCTCATATTATAATTCAACGTATATTTTATTTTATTTTTCCAAATGTCTTCTCATTCATCCAAATGTATTCGCCTGCCCAAATATTGCCTCCAATGGATCATGAAATCTTTCACTTGCTCATCTTCCATCTGCCAACCCAGCAAAATTTTATAATTTTTTTGCAACCAAGTGATCAAATTCTTTCAGCAATATTTTCTCTAAATCCATTTCTTTAATTATTATTCCATAATTTTTGACCCATTATAAATCTTTCTTTGATTTGTCTATGGAGAAACCAATTGCATTTAAAACCATCTTTTAAAAATTCTTCTCTAGTTTGTAATCTTAAATTACTTCCCTCTAATATTAGTAATTCCTTATAGGTTACCCATTTATTTTCTATCATTTCATCATTTCTGTGTAGGGCTTCATTTGATGACACATTTAATGGTATATTTCTATTTATTCATATATATATATATATATATATATATATATTCCCCCCATATTCTCCATAGTGCTTTCCTTACATAATGATTTTAAAAGTCGCTGTTCACTCTCACCTTGTGTTAATATAAATATACATGTCAGCCACACACATTGTTAATTCCCACCAGATATAAAAGTCTTCTATCTTTTAATCTCAACCACTCTTTTAACTATTCCAAAGCACATGCATCGTAACAGAGCTTTAAATTAGGCAAGCCAAGCCCTCCCTTGCTCACTTCATCTTGTAAAGCTGGCTTTCTCCCAGCCCAGATTAAATTAGTAAAATCGCACTGGCAATTTTACATGGGATGACATTTATAAATATAGGAATAGCATGAAAAAGAAATAATATCTTTGGTAAAACGTACATTTTGATTATCAAAAAGCTAACTAAAGTTAGTTCCCCTCCTGCAAAAAATAATGGCTTCATAAAAACCCTAAGTATCAAGATGTACTGTTTCAGTCCTTACCCTCAAAGGAAAACAAATATGCACTAGTACCCTGCAGCAGACACAAAGCCATTTCCAAACTCCCTAAACTATCTGCATTTTAAAGTGGAGAAATGAAAGAAATTTTGATTAAAAATATATGAAGGTGGTCATTCATTACATCTGCAACCTTGAGCTACTCCTGAACACTTCCCTGTCATATCCTCTTATTTAAAATGAATCAGGAATATTAAAGAAGCAATGCACAAAATATAACACAGAACTTTGCCAGATTATCACTTCTTCTTCTTCCTGATTAGCTGCTCTCTTGTGTTCAGCTCAGGTTTCCATAAAATAATGTAGCATTTAGGGAAGAACATGCAAGCCAGTAAGCCAAAAGTTGAGACCAAGATAGAGAAGACTTCCACAGCCACCATATATTTCCCTTTTGTGCTCAGGTAACTTGGGACAAAGGAAATCCAAACACTGCAGAACACCAACATACTGAAGGTGATCAACTTGGCTTCATTGAAACTGTCTGGCAACTGTCTGGCAAAGAATGCAATAAGGAAGCTGGAGAAAGACAGAAGTCCCATGTAGCCCAGGACAAGGTAGAACATGAGGTCCGAGCCCTCATTGCATTGCAGTATAATCTCTGCTGGCTGGGAGTGCCTATCAACCTCTGGAAATGGTGGAGAAGTTGTCAGCCACACTGCACCAATGCTTATTTGAATGAGAGAGCAGAAAATAATGACCAATATTGCCAGCTTCATCCCTACATATTGCCTCATTTTGTTCCCTGGCTTTGTAGCCATGAAGGCCAGCACCACAGTGATGGTTTTGGCCAACATGCAAGAAACTGCAATGGTGAAAATGTTACCAAACACTGTTTGCCGGAGTATGCAGGACACTTTTGTAGGTTTACCAAGGAAAAGAAAGGAACACAAAAAACAGAGCAACAGTGAAATGAGCAAAACACAAGTGACACACCAGTTGTTGGCTTTCACAATGGGCGTAGTCCTGTGATAAATGAAAATCCCCATTATCACAATGATGATTGCACAAAAGAAAAGAGCAGAGGAGGCCAAGGTTGCTCCTAGGGGTTCAGTGTAGGACAAGTAGGTAACCACTTTTGGAATGCATTGATTTCTTCTTTTATTTGGATATTGATCTTCTGGACACTTTTCACATTCATTTGCATCTGAAATAAATAACAAAACTCTCAATATGTTTTTAGAAAGACCATTTTTTCATAATTAGACATTAGCAAACAATTTCCTTTTCATCAAAGAAACTGATGGATATATTCACACAAAGTTCCTTCATTCCTGTTTCTGAGTCTATCTGATTGGGTTTTTTAAAATTACTCTCAAAATGCCCATTTTAATGCATTTTTGAATTGAAAGATGGAGAGGATATGACATCCTTAACTAAAATCACTCAGGATTTTCCCCACACTAATCCAGAAACAAGAAAGTCTCAAATTAGTAAACCATCTCATGTAGAATCTAATCTACCAGTGAAAGTAATTTTGGATTGGTTATTGGACTTGAACGTTTGTTGAATTCCTTATCTCCCCATTGTTGACTGGGGTAACAGGTTAGTCACCCCGAGAAAAATTGTGCTTTTTATTGCATGATTGTAACAAAGATGTAACTTTTAGAACTGCTAGATTCTTGGCTTTGGGCTTATGTTTGCATGCAAAGATCTTATGCTTGCAAGCAAATGTGATGTTTGTAATACATTAGTATAATGGTTGTTTGTTAGTTATAATAAAATTGTGACAGACTGCTTGGGATTGAGGCCGGCTTTACAGCCAATTTTTAAAGCACATGTTTTGGAATTTCAGCAAGTTATCATCCAAAAGATTGGTTCTTACGCTTTAAAAGGTAAAGGTTAATGTTTCCCCTTGACAGGAATGTTGAGTCGTAACCAACTGTAGGGGAGGTGCTCTTCTCTGTTATCAACCCGAAAAGACAGCGTTGTCCCAAGATGACTTTGCTGGTCAGGAGGCCAGCATAACTTTCCACTAAAGTGGTGCCTATTCATCTACCTACATGTGCATGCTTTAGAACTGCTAGGCTGGCATTAACTGGGGATAGTGATAGGAGCTCACTCCATCACATGGTGCTTAGGCTTGAAACTACCAACCTTCTGGCCTATGATAATCAGAATTGATATCTTAACCCCTAACCCACCACTCCCTTACGCTTTAAACTACATCTATATTGCACATAATCTCATATGTCCAAGCTGAAAGAGAAGCCTTTTCATAAATATATGTGCTTGATTTGTCTCTTAAATAGAAAACAGTTAGATTAGCCCTCAGTGTAAAAAAGAAAAAGTGTAGTTGGCTCTCCTTATCAAAGGATTCTTCATCCATGGATTCAATGGACCACAACTTGAACTAAACCCCCCCCCCCCCCCAAAACAAACATTTATTTTTCCATCTTATACAAAGGACATCAGCATCTATGGATTTTAGTATCTACACGGTCATCCTGGAACCAAACCCCAACAACACACCCAAGTTCCCAGTGTATTACATTATGTTCTTTTTCTTTGTGTTACTCTTAAATCTGTTCGGGCTCTTCTAAGTGATGGTTCATTTGCAGAGTCTGGTTTTTTAAATAAAAACTGAACAACTTCTTCCAGTGTAAAAAAACAAAACCTCAACACTTTTTCAAAGAACCTACGGTAAGGAAGACATGTTGGAAACTCCTGATCTGAAAAACGTTATGGCAACTATTTGACACCCTCCCCCCCTTATAACTCTAGCCCAAGCAACCAGTCTTTTCTAGAATTGGTTTATTTCTCTGAATTGTAAGAAAAGAAGTGGCTTGGATTTAGAGTAGTCTCCTGTGTAAAGGAAATGAAATATTCACCATATTGCACAATATCCTTTTTCTTACCAATGTGGACTGATATGCTCCCATCAGCACATTGAACACAGTCGTAGCAGCAGACATAATTGCCCTGCTGAACAATCTTGCTGTACCCTGGCTGGCAGTACTCAACACATCTGGAACAGGGTGGCACCTAATAGGAAGAATAAGGTTATGTATTCATGGTGGAAATAAATTCACTCTTTTAACTGAGATGATGTGGTTCACCATCTCTCCTTTTCATCAGAGTTGGAGAAGAACCTTTAGATTCTTTATGTAACTTGATTGGATAGTGACCGAGTTTACATTGGATAGGGAGAAAAGTGGATAGTGGATAGTAAAGACCTTGGGCAAGTCATACTCTCTCAGCCTCAAAGGAATCCAATGGCAACCCCCTTCTGAAGAAATTTGCCAAAAAAACCCTATAATAGGTTCTGTTTCAAGCCACATAACAACACGGAAGAAATGGAAAATTCAATAACTGTGAGAAAACTTCAGGACATGTAATGAAAATTCTATGCCACCATATGCAAACATTCATGAGTTTTGTTTTCTAAGGGCACATGCACACTACATTTTGAACCAGCTTGCAAATCAGGGTCACTTTTGTGCTGGGTTTTCCTGACCCAAATGTGGGTGGCCAATGCAAATCCTCCTTAACCTGTTTTTTTGGAAATGGGGATTTTAGTGGTTCTTTTCAAAAGAACTTTTTTTTTTTTTTTTGGTGGGAGCTCCCAATCGGAACTCAAAAATCAATACCATTTGGAGTATACTGCCGCCTCCGCTCTTCCTCCTCTTCCTCCTCCTCTTTGCCCTCGGATGTTGCTGGTCTTTCTCTTTCTTCTACCTCCCCTTCATCTCTCCCCACTGCCGTGTCTGCCCTGCTTCTCCTCTCTCTTCTTCCTCTTCCTCTCTTCCTCCTCTTCTTCTTCCACCACTGCCATGTCTTCCTTCCTCCTCTTTCTACTTCCCCCTCTTCTTCTCTTCCTCTGCTCTCACTGCTGCATCTGCTTTCCTCCTCTTCCTCTCTTCCTCTCCTCCCCACACCTGCCATTGGTCTGTCATCCCTCCTCTCCTTTTCTACCTTTTCCTTCCTCCTCTTCGTCTCCTCCCCTACACCTGCCAGGAATGAACCTCTCTGTAGCATTTTATCCCGTTCCCAAGTGTGCATGGGAATCAGAATAAAATGTCACTGAGAGATTCGTTGATTGCAAATTCATGGAAATAACTTGCTTTCCACACTAGGTTATTTCTTAGTGTGAATTGGGTCTCTATTTTATTGCTTTTTCAAAGAAAGGCATTAAAGTTGCCCCCATTGCATTTAGGAGCTGAACAGTTTGACAACTAGAAACCTTTCCCATATGTAACAGACATATCTTATAAAAATACCTTCCAAGAGTCTATGATTTTGGGATCCAATCTATTCTGAATGCCTGTTAAGCTCTGTGTGCGAAAGGTAACTTTAGAGTGTCAAAAGTGATCTCTTGTTTTTCCCTAGTTTTAGCTTGAAAAGAATCTCCCTTTCAGACAAATAAAGGAAAATCTACCTTCTTAAACTTGTGATTCCACACAACAGCACTGCCATTCATGGTGAACCTTTTGCCTGCAGAAGCTTGAGGATCAATTCCTCCAACTCGGACTTTTTGAAAAGATTGATTAGAGAAAGTGACCAAGTTGATGATATCAAATCCAGAGGCCAGATCCCCATTCTGATCAAAAAAGATTTCTTCTCCAGCACTATTGTTAAAACGGATGCATTTCAGACATGAGTGTAGCTAAATTGGAGCAGGAAAAAATGATAATTATCTGGGTAATTTAGTGGGAGCAGGGATTTACTATCTAACTATGTATCTATCATCTGTCTTATCATGTTGTCTTTGTTCTAGTTCCAGATTCTTCATTTCTTATCATACTGAATGTTTTTGTCTGCAGAAGCCTGGGGATCAATTCCTCCAACTTGGACTTTTTCAAAAGGTTTATTAGAGAAAGTGACAAATCCTGAGGCCAGATCCCCATTCTCATCAAAAAAGACTTCTTCCCCAGCATTAAATGAATGTATCTCAGAAGTACGCATAGCTAAATTGAAGCAGAAACAATTGATAATAACCTGGGTCAACTAGTGGGAAGTGGGATTTGCTATTTAATTATGTATCTATCATCTATCTTTCATCCTACCTTTGTTTGAGTTCAGGATTCCTCATTTTGTACCCCATGATTGAAATGAAACCATTTAGTTCTATTCGTACAGAAAAATTAAAACTGGTTAAACATCATTTCATATTGAAACCAAGGAATAAATTAAGACAGCAAAGGGTATTTAAAAACAGAATGATAAGGGAGAGAGAAGTACAACTTCTGCCATGAAAAAACTTTGGGATAGACAGAGATGGGGAGTAGTCGTGGGGCTACTCCTTGTCCTGCTCCAGAGTAAGATATTTTTTGTTAATGTTACTCCTACTCCTGTAAAAACCTCTTACTCCTTTACACCTTACTCCTTATTCGTACTCCCCAGCCCTTAATTAAGCTGTAGTTGCTTTGCAAGATTGGCATATGTATGCGTTTTGTGTATGTAAGTGTCTCTCATTGGTCTCAGTTCCTTCTGCAGTGTAATATAATAAAAGTGTTTTTGGCGTTTGCATGTGCATTATAACAACAGGAATAAATAGAAACTATTATATTCTGTTACTCCTTATTCCTATAGGAGTTTCCTGTAAAAACCTCTTATTCCTTTACTCCTTACTTCTTATTCCTTACTGCTACTCCTACTCCCCAGCCCCTGGACACAGAGAAAGATAGGGATATTTAGGAGAAGATCCTGAAAAGAGCTGTTTTAAGAAATAAGAACTTGAATATATACAAAGTCTCTCCTTCCCTTCCCTTCTATTCTCATACATGGTTCCTGAGCATTTTCTATGACATGTCTGTTTTAAAGTTTCAGGACATACCTGCCTGGGCTGAATATTCACATGTTTCCAGTTGTTTTCAGACCCCATTGCTTTCCGTTTGGTTCTCAGTAAACCTGCATCATGGAGAGCATGGGCTAAAGCATAGACAGCATTGTAAATGCTATAGCTTTGGCTGGACATTTCCATTTCAAACATAAATTTGGGAAGGTTCCTCAGTTTCTCTTCCCCAGTGCAACTGCTAAAGTTTTGTAAATTAATGTTACACTTCGGTAAAGAACAAATAAATGCACTGCACCAAAACTCCTTTAGGAGATAAATCTCTGACTGAATTGGATTTAGGTTCTCCAGAAACTCCCGAAATCCTGGCACCACATTGGTGTGGAGGGCAAAGGACAAGGTGCCATTGAAGGATCTTTCTGTGAACTTTCTGTCAGAGAAAATTGTTGTGACATCCCACTGAGCAGTTGTGATCCAAACTCTCTCCATAGGTTGCTTCTGAATAAACTCAAGGCTTTCTAGAATTATCCGTAACCCCTCCATAGAGTGAGTGTCCCCATAGACCAAGATCACATTAATGTTCTTTGAGAGAAGAGTAGAGGCAATGGCAGTTAGGCGTTTCTGAAAGGACAGTAACTCGTAACTTGTCACTGTGGGAACAGATTGTGTCACAGAAATGCAAATATCCTTCTGGAGAAGACTTGCACTGAGGGTTCGATGAAATTTCTC
The DNA here is from genome assembly GCA_034509955.1 of Urosaurus nigricauda. Lineage (NCBI taxonomy): Eukaryota > Metazoa > Chordata > Lepidosauria > Squamata > Phrynosomatidae > Urosaurus > Urosaurus nigricauda. The sequence goes on from JAOEGL010000006.1 coordinate 9,132,548, forward strand.
TCCACTTTCATCCTCTGGAATAAGGAGACCAATCCAATTCCATCCAAAATACTCAAACAGTTGTGTAATCCCAAAATACTGAAAGATTTCATCTGGCACCATACGGAAAAGAGAGGGAAACTGAATTTTATCACTGAAGATGGGGTCAAAAGATCCATAACTCAGCTAGAATTGGGGAGGAAACATATTTTTTTAAAAAAAGGAAATAAACTTCTTTCTTTAGTTAGGGAAACACGACCCTTTTAGTTTCAGGAATAGAGACATGAATAGAAGAGAAGTTTATTTAACAGCATGCTGGTCCAGATGCCAGAATTTTGGCTGAGCAATCTGCAACTAAAGATTCACTCAGCTGGAGGTGAAGTAAAATACACAATTTTTTTAGTAAATGTGAAAGGTTAGTTTTCCCTTCCAAACACATTGGCCCGATGTTGATGGGCCCTAAAGAGCCCAATTAGGGCTCTTTAGAGCACCATTAGGGTTCATGAGCACACAGCATTCATATGCTCACAAACACTAGCACGTGATGACGCGAAACTCATCAATTAAAAGCTTTTAGATGATGTGTGTGGGCAAGCCAAAGCAACTGCGCAGCTTCTAGATGGAGCTGCACAGTTGTGGTGGCGGAAAGGTGCTGAATGGTGCCTTTTTCTTTAATTTTGACGCATCTGTGGCACAAAAGAGGAGCTGGATTTCCCCACTCCTTTTTTGCTGCGCAGCTTCACCGTTGCATCTAGCTGCTGCGGTGAAGCTCCGCAGCAAAAAAATGTGGCTACAGACCGTCCTTTTTGTTCCCCTCTTGTTCCCCTTTCCTTCATTAACCATAGTGCCAGAAGTAATATGTTTTACACATGTTAAAATTTAATTAATCTTGTTCGTCTTTTGCAGAATACAATCAGTCCTCCACATTTGCCATTTTGTCTCTTACAGATTTGATATTTCACAGATTTGATTGATATGCTGTCTCTAGGAACCTCTAGTTCCTCCAGGCTGTATTGTCGACATCAGCCAGAGGTCATGCTGATGGTTCTAGAGATTCCTACAGAGGAGTTCTCTCAGGTTAAAAAAAAAGTGTTTTTGTTCTTTGCATTTTTTCCACTTCCCCATGGCCCTGTACTCCTAACTTGACCGAGTGTGGGACTCCCACTATATAGCTTGTACAATTTGCAGAACTTAATGTTGCTATAGTTTAGCATCACATAATTTATACTTTTGCTTCTGTATTCAAAGTAGCCATGTATTGCAGTTCAATACAGTCCTTTGGAGCCTTTTGTAGCTAGCCTTTACAAGCAAAGGCCTAAGGTCTGTTCCTAGTCCTGACCAAAAAAGGGAAAACAAACAAACAATTGAATTAGTGGGATTTCTCTACATGTTGACTCAACTTTCCACAACTGATTGAATGGGTCTACTTTAGTGGGGACTAACTAATACGATGGCAGCCAGTTTCTCTCTTTTCAAAAACTGAAATGAAGGTGGATAATGTGAATAAGAATATAAACTGTTCAAATGAGACAGAAGCCTGCACGTAGGAGCAATTTTATTTACTTCACACAAAAAGAAAAGGTTCTTGATCGTGTACTCAATCAAGAATTTTTTCCTTTTCCTTTCTAGCAATGCTAAGCACATCTTCTGCCTGCAAATCACATTTTCTAAGCATGTGTAATTCTGAAACATATTTGCACAGTAAAATATGTGAAATATGAATAGTACTTGAAACATGCACAGAAACCCTCATATTCTCATAGAACGGGAATATATTTACTGACATAGAGTGGGGAAAGAAGGTTTACAAGCCCACCTTACATGCCAGCTTTTCCCTACCTTAGTCTGGACTAGACTGCAACATGTGAAAGGGATCTAGGAGTCCAAGTAGACCACAAGTTGAACATGAGTCAACAGTGCGATGCAGCAGCTAAAAAAGGCCAATGCAATTTTAGGCTGCATCAATAGAAGTATAGTGTCTAGATCAAGGGAAGTAATAGTGCCACTCTATTCTGCTTTGGTCAGGCCCCACCTGGAATACTGTGTCCAGCTCTTAGCAACACAAGTCAAAAAGGATGTGGAGAAACTGGAGCGGGTCCAAAGGAGGGCAACTAAAATGGTGATGGGTCTGGAAACCATTCCCTATGAGGAATGACTTAGGGAGCTGGGAATGTTTAGCCTAGAGAAGAGAAGGTTAAGAGGTGATATGACAACCCAGTTTAAAGATTTGAAGGGATGTCACATTGAGGAGGGAGCAAGTTTGTTTTCTGCTGCCCCAGAGAACAGGACTCCGAACAATAGATGCAAACTGCAGGAAAAGAGATTCCACCTCAACATTAGGAAGAACTTCCTGACAGTGTTCCAAGGGAGGGCTGTTCGACAGTGGAACACACTTCCTCGGAGAGTGGTGGAGTCACCTTCCTTGGAGGTTTTTAAGTAGAGGCTGGATGGCCATCTGTTGGGTATGCTTTGATTGGGAGTTCCTGCATGGCAGGGGGTTGGACTGGATGGCCCTAGTGGTCTCTTCCAACTCTATGATTCTATGATTCTATGATCCTTTCGATCCTTCATAGAATGTCTTGTAAATTTCTCTGCGTAGTTTTCCAAATATTTTTGGAGCATTTATAAAATGTAAGCCACTTTGACCACATTCTAAATCACATCTGTGAACATTCCAAAAATACATGCTCCCCCTCCCCCCAGTCATTCACCTAATGTATCCAGTTTAGGAACATTGTTCTACTGCCTGAAACTTGGAAATAAATAAATAAATAAATAAATAAATAAATTTTATTTATAGCTCACCCCTCTGAACAAGCAATCGGGGCAGGGTACAACATATTTAAAACAGTGAACAGTTAAAATAGAACAATCCCATCCCAAACTTCCACCCCTTAAAATATGATTAAATTAACAATGAATTAAAACATAGAACATAGAACAAGACAATGCCAAAACCTAAAAATTCTAGAGCTAAATGGGAAGGGCTGGAATCACAGGGAATAAAAAGCTGGAAGGAGTATAGATCTTAGGTTTGATCTTTAAGTCTAGAATTCTGCATATGGCTTCTTTTCAGGAATCTATGGCATTCTGCCAGGTATGAAATGGATAAGGTTCCCCGCCCCCCCTCTTAATGAATTGAAATGTACTCTTCTCCCATCCCTTGTCATGGCAGAAGCATGCATCACATGAATATGTGCTTTACCTTGTGGACAGAGAATCATTGCACTGAGTTTCACTGAGTTTCACATCTCTGGTTTTTTGAAATCTATAACTAAGGTATGAAGAGTAAACTTACTTACCTGTGGAATTTTATAGACATTTAAGATATTGGCTATCTGGAGGGACGTTTGAGAGGTGAGACCACCAACGATGGCTATGAGATTCTTTTCCCAGATGCATTTATAATTGGGAACATTCCTTTGTCTCATTGAGAGTAGATTCAAGGTGGCAAAACTGGCTTTCAGTGAATTAAATGCATTGTCCCAGATGTCTGTTTTCAGTGTGGTGTTGGGCAGCAACTTGTTATTCTTGTTGATCTCATGAATGGCAAAAACAAAGGCAAAGACAAGCTGGTAGTTCTTAGTCACTATCCTGCATTCAGAATTTCAAGTAATTTTACTAGTTTGTATCAAAGATAGATATGCACTTGATTTACTTATTATTCTAGGGTAGATCTGGAGATTTAAATAGGCAGTAGAATAGCCGATGGACATGTAGCTTGTGATTTCCTCTTTCAGAAGTTTAATCCATTAATGGTAGCCTGACACAGAGATATACATTTAGAATACAACTAGAATTAAAGAATTTCAAGGTATAAATGTGGTTTGGTACCAAAATGATACTAATTCTTACTTTTTCTCTTAAAAGAAACATAGGCCCGAAACAGATGGGCACGAAGAGGCGGCCTTCCAGCATGTTTAGGGTTCGGGAGGGCACAGCATTTGGTCGCTCCCAAACCCTAGCGCTTATGGATGGTGCCATCTTGTTTCTGCATTGTCCATATGCGCGCACCACAATTACATCATGGTGCACGTCACCTTTAGACGTGCAGTGTGCACCATGATGTAATGGTGCCACAGGAGGGTGCCTGGGGTGCCCTTTCAGCAGCACGAAAAGGAACTTGAAAATCGAGCTCCTTTTTGGCTCCTGGTCCTTGGCGCGGCTTTTAGACAGCCTGGGGTAGCGGTGGGATGGGGCCTCTGGAACTGTCAGTGAGCCAGCCCTGGCCCTATCCCGCCACTTAAAGGGGCGGCTGAAGATCACCCCCAAAGGGTGGTCTGTAAAGTCGCATAGTTCCTATTCTCTCTGCCACATCAGTCCTTCAGGGATATAATTGTGGAGGGGGGAATCATTTCTTTTTACTCTTCCTTGAGCACCTAGGAGGAATTAATTTGCTGCAAATATAACAGTAAAAATTAATCTGTATTTTTTCAATTGCAGCATGCAGTTTATAACTATGTAGCATTTTCATTGATTTCCTCCTCCCCCTGAATATTTGAAAGTTTTGACTCAGATTTTTTTCTTTGCTTTCATTGCACAAAATGCAGGTGTGCTCTTCTCCCCATCTAATTATTTAACATGCTTCCATAATCTCTATTTTTTTTCTCTTGGAAAAAAAGCTTCTAACTATCTTCTGGCCTGAGATTGTTGGACTTGATTTTATAGAATCAGGCAAATTAGTTCATATTTACACACATTTTATACTTCTGTTTATTTTGCCTGCACTTCACTAGACAGTAATTTAGACTTGATGGCTGGCACCTGAAAACAGGACATGAACCCCTTCAAAAGTGTGGTGTTTGGCTTAAGGAAAAAAATCTAGCCACAGTTATACATCTGAAATATCCCACTTGATGTTCCATTTTATCAGTTCCAGAACCTGGAGTCACCATTTCAAATATTACCATATCTAAAGCAGCTATCCCTCTCAGTGGTGTCACTAGTGCAGTCTTGGGGGGGGCACATCAAGGACACCACTTTTCCTTGATATTTTGGCAGAAACAGGCTGGGGCATCCATCAGCACCCTTTTAAAATTCTTTAAGAGATGGTGGGAGTGTGATGAAGCCCAGTGGGGGAAGAAATGAGAGATACCATATTTTTTTTTTTAAAAAAAAATTAAAATGTCAAACTTCAAAATTTTAATTAATTTTTTTTCATAATTTTGATTCTTTTAAAAATTTCTTTAAGAACATCACATTTTCACCAAATTTTCACTATGTCTACATAAATACATTGTAATTTGAAGATATAATTTTAATTTTGCTAGTTGTTTACATCACAACTATTAGCATGACTTTCAGTGGTATATGGAAATTACAATTTACGAGTAACATTAGTGCAAAAAAGCATGACTAAGGAATCTGTATAGTGTGAAATGGCAGGACACCAACCACAACAGGTCACACCAACCCTAGTGATGCCATTGATCAATCTATGTCAACACTAAAAGAATTTAAACCAACTTGCTTCCTTCAGTCATACTAAACTGTTTCAAAGACACACATCTGCCCCCTTCTTCCGGCTTACCTAGCTATGTAGGCTGGTCCACGTGCTTCCCTAAAGTCGTTTAATGACAGTTCTGCTAATGCAATTGACACAAATTCTCCAATGAGAAGATCTCCTTTGGAACTGACAGAATTTTGTTGAATTTGGTGCTGCCTGCTGCACATGATGTCCACATTTTTGTTCAAAATATCAGACAAGAGAAAGATAAGGAGTAATGAAACCTCTATCAGTGCCATTATAGTTTGTGCTCAGTCCCAATGATGCACAAATGTTCATATCTGCATCTCCAGCTCTGATTTCATGCAATACCCAACTATAAGCAACCACCTCTACCCAAGCAGCAGCTTTTTCTGGTCCAAAGACTCCACCTTAAACATTGGCAGCAAGTGATGACCAGTCCAAGCTTCCTTGTTAGCCTCAAGCAGATATTCTCTTGAAAGGATCCTTTATATATGGCAATTTAAATAAATCCATTTTATTTGGCTCTTAATTCTCCAATTTATTTTTGGTGTTGCAATTCCACAGGGAGCCAGAATCACAAGTTTGGAAATTATAGGTTAGATAATTGTCATTCCCAAAGCATTTTACTTCATGCAGCACCAGAGTAAACATATTTGATACCATCTGTGCCTGAAGGAGTAGTAAAAATCACATGATACATTAGGGAATCATACTGCATCTGACATTCTGAGCAGAATGGAGGAAAAATGTGTGGGGAAGGATCTCCAAGACAGATGTAGATTTACTATACCCTTCACACTCTCAGAAATTAACATAATTTTTCGGAATGACATTGTTTGATATCTCTCTTAACAATGGCATCCCTAATGTTGGTATCAACTGATGCATGTGTCCAGTGGTACTGGGTGAGCACCAGCCACCCAAGTAACCACCTAGAGCTGCTGGGAGAGGAGACGGCTGGCCTGCATTCAAATCCTTCATCAGGCCCTGAGAGGCTGCAGCTTCACTCAGTCCCACCAGGCTATGTGGCAATATCTTCGGGTCCCATTACCCTTGGGCATGGTGCCCCCATGATGTGAGAAGCCCAGTAGCCACATTTCCAGCTCTAGTGGTAGATAGCAGTGAGGCCACCTGGGTGACTGACCACTTGGTGTCCTTGCTGGGGAAGGGAGCCTTCTGCCCTCCAAGGAATCCAGCAGGCCTCCCATTAGGCTCCTGGTTACACTAGACAGCTTCATGGCCAGGCCAGACTAGCAGGCACACTTCCTGGGCAGGTGTGTAGGTGGTCAGGGTCAGTGTTATCTTCCAGTGGATGACATGGGCACTGCAGGTGAGGGAGGCTCAATCAGGTAGAGATTTCCATTGGGTCAGTGGACTTTCCTCTGCATGCACATATAGACAGAGACACTGAGAAACAAACACTGTGAGGCTCAAAGCATTCACATGATCAGCCCCTATCTACTGCGACGGGGTGGTGTTGGAGGTGCCCTCAAAACCCTGCAGCATTCTTCCCTACCCTGCTGTCCCTGGTATTAACTGAAGCATCAGTGGAGGCAGAAGGAGCACACATGTGCCTGCATACACACTCTTCTTTCCCTGATGTTTTGGCTAGCTGTGGCAAGCCAGCCAAACCAACCAGGGTGTAAGGAAGGATGTGTGCATGTGTGACCAAACACACCCTTCCTTCCCCCTCACTGGGCCAAGAGCACCAGGGAAGGAGATATAGATTTGTACTCCTCTCTCTTTCTCTGTTGCCTTGTCTCTATTGAGACCATGGCAGCAGATAAGTGGCAATCACATTCAAACCAGACCCAGTTACCAGTCACCGTCAGTATATATGATAGAAAAGATACGGATAAATGGGACAAAGAATGGTCAGCAGTGACAAAGATTCTCATAAAGCCGACAAAATATCCAAAATAATTTTTATGAGAAAACCCGGCTAAGATTTATATAGAAATAATCACTTGTTTGTATTTTTCTTTATTGAGAAAGTTAAAGGTTAAATAGTTTTGTTTAAAACTCAGAGTTAATGTGTTTATAGCTGATCTTGTTTAATTCAATGCTCTTACAGGCTTATAGATTTATTATTATATACTACAAGTATTGATATACTGTTTAACTTTGTTGTGATACTGAATTTGTTAATTAAAAAAAGTCACAGCAAACACCCCAGCCCCATTTGCGACATTGGAAAGGAGCTAAACAGATTGGGATAGGAGCAGAGAGAAAGGACTGTGGATTTATCGCTGTCTTCATGCCAGATAGAGTCTATGACCCAATACAGATGAGCATGAAGGGGTGCCATTAGGGTTAGTTGCAGCTCGTTTAGGGTTAGGAAGAGTGCAGCATCTACACCCTACTGAACCCTAAAGCGTATGGATGCCGCCATTTTAAAATGGTGGCATCCATACAGATGTGCCATGATGGTTTCATGGCGCACGCAGTGTTTAAACATTGCTGCGCACGCCTGACGTCATAGTGCCCTTTCCTTTCCGCAGTGCCAAAAAGAGCTCCAAAATTGAGCCCTTTTTTTGGTGAGGATCTTTAGCATGGCCTTTAGACGGCTGCGCCAAGGACCCTGGGAAGAAAGCGGCAGCAGTGGCGGCCACTTTCTCCTCTTGCCAGCGCAGGGGGTTGTGGGGTGCAGCAGGTGCCCAGGGCACCTGCTGCACCCCACTTGCTCCCCAACATCTGCCAGTGAAGAGGACTTGGCTGAGAGAGTGTTGTTTGCCCTACCTCCACCTGGGCTACTCCCATGCCTTGGCTCCTGGATTTAAGGAGGAGGAATGGACTTTTTTCCCTCCTCCCCAACATCTGCCAGTGAAGAGGACTCGGCTGAGAGAGTGTTTGTTTGCCCTACCTCCACCTGGGCTCCTCCCATGCCTTGGATCCTGGACTTAAGGAGGAGGAATGGCCCTCTTTCCCTCCTCCCCAACATCTGCCAGTGAAGAAGATTTGGCTGAGAGGGTGTTTGTTTGCCCTACCTCCACCTGGGCTACTCTCATGCCTTGGATCCTGGACTTAAGGAGGAGTCTTCTCTCTCCCCCCCCCCCCCCACTTTCTTTTCTTTTCTTTTCTTTTCTTTTCTTTTCTTTTTAGATTGTGTATAGTTCACATTGTTTTAGGATTGGGATGGAGGTTGATAATGGAGATTTTCTTTTTACTTGTTTTGATATGTTAATTGTTTTTTGCTTTGTTAATTTTATTTTTGTTGTAATTACTATGTATTTTTGTTGTTGCTATAACTGTTTTGTATTTTTGCTTTGTTAATTGTTATTCTCTTTTGTACCCCGCCCTGATTACTTGTTCAGAGGGGCGGGCTACAAATAAAACATATTATTATTATTATTATTATTATTATTATTATTTGCAGGCCGTGAAGAAGCAGCAGTTAACCACTTCTCCGCAGCCTGTAGAAGCAGTGGGATGGGGCTTCTGAGGCTGCTGGTGAGGCAGCCTTGGCCCGTCTTGCTTCTTAAAGGGGCGGCTGCAGACCGCCTCAAAAAGGCGGTCTGTAAAGGCCCCAAGACTATGGTCAGGTAGTCCCACTTTTTTGTAATGTACAGGTGATTTTTCAAGGGGTTGGAAGCTTCTGTACAGGGCAAGTCCTAATGAGTCATCTGGCCAGACCATCTGATTGAGTTGAACTGAAAAAGAAGGGAGGATGGGAAACCTTTTTATTCAAGGGCTGAATTGTCATTGGCCTGGATACCACGCCAGTGGCTGGGGTCAAAGTCCATGAAGGTAGAGACATTCTTGGTAAATACCCTCACCTACATATTTCAGAAATGCATTCACTCTTTTGCCCACAATGTGCATGTTGCTTCACCTGGATATACATTTAGAAAAAAAATAGTTTCTGGAGCTGATTTACATCCAGCGCATCAGGCATCAAACCCAAGGGGAGAATATTTTGAACTGGTAGTCAGTTTTTCACTTCCAGAGCAGTCCCCTTATGGCTTGCATTCATCCTACCTATGATAGATCCAGAAGTCAGGCCATCTTTGAATAGTGGATTGAGATTTGGCATAAATAAAAATGAAATGTCAGTCCAATGGAAAGAGAGGAGAGAGAGAGAAAGACTGAGCAGAGTTTTACTGGGGAGTCTTAAGTCCGAGCATGGACCTAAACTCAGTGGCAAAGAGGAAAAGTCAATAAGCCATGATCAGCTGGGCAGGGAGATTTCAAAGACATGTGTCCTGAAGCAATGGAGAATGGACACACTTTCCTTTGCAGTAGTAGAATGGAGTTTTGTGGGTTGCTTTATTAGAGTAAGTAGAGAGACAGGCAGGAAAGAGAAGGGTGGAGAGGGTGAGAGGAGAAGTATGTGACAGAGAGAATGAAGCCTGGCTATTTGTAGTTACTTCATCATGGAGTGTTTGTATCTTCTCAGAGATGGCTGGAGTATAGGATGCTGCAGTTCAATGCCACACTGGAATAGAAGTATCTTTTCAAGAGTCATGACATCATAAAAACATTTTGTTGCAGGTAACTTTCATCAAGAGCCATTGTGGGGTAGTGGTCTGAGCACTGGACTAGTGATTAAGGTTCAATTCCTGTGTGACCATGGAAACCCATTGAGTGATGATGAGCAAGTTGCACACTCTCAGCCTCACACAATGGCTATACCAAACCACCTCCAAAGAAAGTAGCCAAGAAAAATCCATGATAGGTCACCTTTCAACTTTCATTGCTATTACACTTTTGAAGTTTCATTGGTATTACAATGCAATGGTAAAGTGAAATGATGGACAGAATCCTATTTGTGGCATATCTGTACATAGCATGGAATTACATGAGTGTATGTCTTTTCTTGGAAACTCTGCAAACTACTGTTCTCCTGCCAGAGGAAAGAAAGACAAGGAGCAGTGCAAGGAGGCCTTTATATTCCAATACCAAAAAATGCATAATATTGGCTGATAAACCTAAATATTGCAGTTACTTTGTTGACTGACTTGGAATATTGAGTTGTAAGTCACCACTGAGCTAGGAAAATTGTTTAGACTAGTTGTTCCATGATTCATCTGGAAGTACTTCAATGATTTGGTTTGGACATAAGAAGGAGAAACATGTATATGCATCGAGTAAAACTAGGATGTAATTCTAATTAATAAATATACATGTTCCTCTTTGCATTAAATTTTAAGGAAAAGAGTAAAAAAACAAAATAGACCCAGCACTATTCCCTATCAAAGGAGATTATGACACTGCCTTTTCATTTTTAGATGTGTGAGGGCCCATTTTAGATTGGCAAAAAGAGGTGTGTTGATGGCTGCATGAAAGCCCAGCCTTTAGATGAGAAAAAGGGAAAGTGTGCCATGAAAACACTTTTTTTTTTTGCGTTTTAGGGGAGAAGAAGCGCCTTTAAAAAGGTGCTGCTATTCCCCGCTACTTTTTTTAAAAATGGCGGAACAGCCCAGCTGCATCTAAAGGCTGTGGTGCAGCTGCTAAGCATTAAGGAAAAGGCAACTTCATGTCACACTTTCCTGCCAATCTAAAAAGCCCCGTAAATTCAACAGATTAAACTTACTCAAAAGAGTAACAATAGGTTACCCAAGTTATGCCTTACCGAACAGAAAAATAATCCTTCTTCAAATTCTTGGTTTTCCAACTTTGCTAAAAGGCTCCTCAATGTAGGTTTCAGTGTCACGATTTTTAGTAAAATAAACTCAGATTCTGTTAACATGTTCTAACAAAGAGTATTTGATATTACAGCACAGTCAGATTTAGCGGCTTTGGCTTCAGTAAAATCACTGAAATGGTTATCAAGGGCTAAAACTTTATTCAAAGAAGAGAAATATCTGTTTTCATCCCTTGAAAAGAGAACATAGGAGGGCATTTGTTAATCTTTGTTTTGAACAAATGGAAACAAGGATACTGCAGGGCAGATATCAGGGTATCCCTTTCTCTGAAAGGTTCTGTATCTGGGGTATTGTCGAAGATCTAGCACATTATTTGTTACATTGTCAAATATATAACGATATTAGAGAAAAATATCTGACGCCCATTCTCAGAAAATTAAGAAAGGGGGATGATAAAAGTAAGTTGTTCTTATTACTGCAGGGAGTTGAGCCCTTTATAACTTTAAGAGTTGCCTTGTTTGCAACAAAAGCAGCTACAATACAGAGGTCTGAGGAAACCATAGTCTTCAATTAGAGTACTGTTCCAATTCTAAGTGAAAAATAATCTGCTTTATTTTATGTATATGCATTGACATGTGTATTTGTATGCAAACATTTTATTTTTACCCTCTTGTATTAATAATAATAATAATAATAATAATAATAATGTTTTATTTATAGCCCGCTCCTCTGTATCCAATCGGAGCGGGTTACATCAATTAAAAAATGCAAGATAAAAAATGCAAGACCCATACCCAACCACCCGCCCCTTAAAATTAAATTAAACTAACATCAATTAAAATGACATATATAATCTTACTACTCCAATATTTTAATATTTTATATTTTTATGTTTCATGTGAAATGGTCTGAAGACTTATTCAATAAAGATTCATTCATCCATTCATTGAAATTCAACAGGTGGATTTTATCACACACACTTGTGCCCAGGCAGTGGGCATCCTGTACACAATCTGAGCTTTTCCTGTACCCATGCTGTGCAAAAGGATGATAGAATAATCTCCATTGTTTGCTCAGCTGCAGGAAGGGCCTGACTTTGCCAGCCTTGGCATGGATTGAAGGCCAAGAAGGAGAAATACATTGTGGCAGAGTGACACCATGACATCAAAGTTTGGAGGCAGAGATAGAGCATCAGACACTCCCAAGACTAACATTCTTGAAGGCAGCACTAGGCCATCCTGCTGTCTTCTAGTGTTGTGTAGGCTTTTCTTGGTCACATTAAGATGGGGAAGGAATTATGTTTCCATTTTCATAGGTATTAAATTGAAGCTTTGTGTCTTGTTATCCCAAGAGTGGGGTGACAAGGGAGGAAAGAGGAAGAAGGGAATGCAAGCAGGCAGGCAGGCTATAAAATTTATTTCCACCACTCTACAGTTTTAATTTTTCATGTGATGACATGATCAAGGTTATCAGAGTAAAGAATTTCAAATATCGTCAAAGTAAAGAATTTCAAATATCTTCAAACTGCTTATTCGATGAAATAAACTAAAGCACTAGGTTTTTTTTTCTCAACTTCTGGGTAAAAGGAAATGAATATGCTAGTAAAATATGGTAGCCAGCCAGTGTTCTTCAGCCAACATACCCAATACATCTGAGGAAGTAGACTCATGTCTAAGAAAGCTTATGTTACCAGTTTCTTCTTTTTTTCAGTTAGCCTCAAAGGTGCTACAAGTTACAAGATCTCTTTGCATACTGATTGTACAGAAAAACATGGTTATGCCTTTGATTTGTATATTGTTATAAATTATGAATTCACGAAAAAAAATTCTTCAAGATCAATGTGAATATAGAAAAAATAAAATAAAAAAGCACATCCAAATTGAAAGGATCATAGTCCTAATCTACTAGCATTCCCTAAAAGAGAATCATTTTCTTTTACAAATGGATATATTAAATGACATTATGCATAACAAATAAGATTGAGTTTTGTGTAAATATCAATGCTTCTTCTTTACTAACTGCTCTTTTACATTTAGCTCAGGTCTCAGTAGAATCAGATAACATTTTGGGAAGAAGATGCAAGCCAGTAATGCAAAACTAGAAACCAAGATGGAGAAGACTTCCACGGTCACCATATTTGTCCCTTTGGTGCTCAGGTAACTTGGGACAAAGGAAACCCAAACACTGCAAAAGACCAACATGCTGAAGGTGATCAGCTTGGCTTCATTGAAGCTGTCAGGCAACTTCCTGGCATGGAAAGCTACAGTGAAATTTATGATGGCAAGAAGCCACATGTAACCCAGCACAAGGTAGAACTTGGTGTCTGAGCCTTCATTCCATTGCCATATTATCTCAGCAGCCTGGGAGTGCATGTCAGCCTCTGGAAATGGTGGAGAGGTTATCAACCACACTGCACAGATGACAATTTGAATAACAGAACAGAGAAAGATCACTGCTGTTGCCAGCTTCTTCCCAATCCATTTCCTCATCTTGTCCTCTGGTTTTGTAGCAATGAAGGCCAGCACCACAGTGATGGTTTTAGCCAAAATACAAGAAATAGCTATAGAAAAGACAACACCAAAGACTGTTTGCCGGAGAAGGCAAGAAACCTTCCCTGGAGTGCCAAGGAAAAGAAAGGAGCATAGAAAGCAGAGCAACAATGATACAAGAAGAATACAAGTAATGGTCCAGTTGTTGGCTTTGACAATGGGAGTTTCTTGGTAATGAATGAACGTTCCCATTACCATAATTGTGATTACTGAAAAGAAGACTGCAAAGGAAGCCAAAACTGCTCCTATGGGTTCTGTGTAGGATAAATAAATGGCTCTTTTAGGAAGGCATTGATCTTGCTTCTCATTTGGATAGTGATCGTCTGGGCACTTTACACATTCACTTGCATCTGAAATGCATTGAAAAAGCTCTCAGTTTTTTCCCCCAAATACTCTTCAAATTTCATTTAGGAATTTAGAAATCAGTCTTGCTTAGATATGAATTAACCAAATGCTGTTCTTTATTCCATGAGAATATTTGATATGTTTGCTATAAATAATTCCTTTTTGTTTCTAAATAAGTTATCATTTCATTTGCATGTGTATTTCAGACATTATTTTCCAAACATTCATTTTTCAATTACATATTTGAGTGAAGAAAAGTAGTGAAACTGGAACTGGCTTACTTCCTTATACTCTATACCAGTGATTCCCAAGGTGGGTAAGGGTGGGTAAGGGGTCTTGGGGTGGTGGAAAGATCCAGGGGGAAGTGAGGAAAAAGGAGGTGGCTGGGAAGCCTTCAATCAAAGTATGAGCAGATAAGAAAGACAAGGGGAACCAGGGGCCTTTAGGGCCATAGTGGGGATGGCGAGTTACAGCGCTTGGTGGCAGGGGAGAAACTGTGGCAAAAAGCATCTTTCATATTTGAAATTCTGGTGAATCTTTGGGAATTTTGGCAGGACTAGGATGGCAGGTTGGAGCTGCAATACTGCTCCTTCTTTCTTTCATTAAACCAGACAGCACAGGCAACAGAAGAAACAATGTCTGTATGTGGAAGAGACCACTTGAAGTTGTGTTGTCCGGTATTGATTTTTCAAAAGAGTAGCTTTGCCTCTCTCAGATTGAGAGTTTTCCTGACTAGGAAGAAAAGTTGGAATCTGGTTGTGCCCCTCTCCATGCTGCTGAAGGACTGAAGATCCTTCCTTGCTGGGGGAGTAGATTCTCTGTTCAGACTTGGGATCAGCAACTGCACAACTGGTGAAGTAGTGAATGTGAAGCTTCTCAGGGGCTTCTCAGGCAGCTGCTCAGTTGCTGCTCCAGAGTGACAAGCTGCCGGGTTTTTCCCACTGCTCCCTTTGCACCCAGTCACCCATGGAACCAGGCATCCTGCCTTCCTTCTACTGTAAGTCTGGTGTGGGTGAGAGGATAGAGCAAGCTGGCTGCTGTTCAAACAGTAGGGATCTTATCACATTAAGTTTTTAAACTGTTTTGGGGATGGGGACGGGACTCGTGGGGGTGAGCATAAATGGATTTTACTGCACACACCAGAGTCCACAAGAAAGTCCCGTTCCAGCACCTGTACAAAAGCTGTCTCTGTTCAGTGCCAGCAGGTGCCATTTTGGCTGGACAGAAGTCTTCCGACCAAAACTTATGCTTCTCGGCACTGAACAGAGATGGGTGCTGGAACAGGACCTTTTTGTGGATGCTTGCATGTGCGGTAAAACCCATATATGTGAGTACTGTCCCCATCCCCAAAACAGTTTAAAAACTTAATGCAATAAAGTCCTAGATCTAATATCAAGAAAATGGTTTCGGGGATGTCAAGGTTGTCACCCAAGTGGAAAGGGGGTGATAGCCTGAAAAGATTTAGGACCACTACTCTATACAAAAGTGTTATTATTGACTATTTCCACTCAGTCAGGTTCAGCAACTTTTTTTCTTGTCTGTTGATTCTCTTAATCATAATTGTGTTTTTCCCTTCTCTCCTTCTTCTGAGTGGTAGATAGGAAGGGTCAGAATAACTGATAACAGAACATAACCTGAATGTATACCAAACACCTTATTTGTTGTTGTGTTCTGTCCCTTCATGTCATTTCTGACCTATGGGGACCTTAAGCCTTTCAGCTTACATAAAGTACTCAAGAGATTTAGCCACCTACTACCTCCTCGTGACCTGAATAATCTGAAATCTTTCTGTGGAGGTACATCTTTCAAACCAATCATTTTTAGAGGACATTAATTTCACGTACACACAAATGTTGAAACCCCTTTCTAGTTGAACACACAGATACTTTTTCTTCATTCTGCATAGTCTCTCCTAAATGATAATGCACTTGTAGAGACTGGTTTCTTAAAAAGAACTGAAAGCCTATTCTCCTTCTTTAGGTATAATTTCTTTTTCAACATTTACTGCAAGAACGTCAGCTGCAAACTGCAAACTACTGAACTAAAAAAGCATGATGGTAACTATCTCATCCCCCTCGCAAAACCCTGTTATCTCAGGATCAAGAAAAAGTCTTTTTAAAAATCTGTTTGGGCCAATTCCCACTATTAAAAGCTTAAAATGTATATTCAAGCTATATGTAGCTACTTGCCACTCGAAATCAATCTTGATCCTCATTGGATTGATTCCAGATCGATACTAGAGGGAAAAATGTGGGGTCAATCCCAAATGCCCAAGGTATTTAAAGAGCTGTTTTCTACAGCTTCTTTTGGCTGGAATTAATCCCGACTTGCATCCAGTAAATGGGAACACCAGTTGGGGATCAATTCTTTCGGGGGGGGGCGCAAATGGCATGGGGTGTGTGTCCTCCATCCCCTGAGATGTCACACACACCCCTATGTTACTTCTTTGGGTCTTTTTTAAAAAAAATTAAAACTAATTGCAAAAGACATCTCTCATTTTTGTGATTAATTTTCATTATAACAAACAAACAGACAAAAACCTCCCACATCCACCCTCTCCTCCTCCTGGCTCCCTTCCTGTCTACCTTCAGCCAGCCTCAGCTGAGTCTGCCAGGGTTGGCGGGGCTAGTGGTGGTGCTTCCAGGCCTCCATCACTTCTCCCACGGCCAGTGGGGCCTCCGGTACTGCTACAGTGGCGGCCAGCATGGGGCGAATGGTGGCAGTGCAGAGGCAGCAGTGCTGGAAATGCCACTGGCCCTGGGGAAGCAGCAGAGGCCTGGCTGAAGCTTTCCCAGGGCTGGCGAGGCCTCCGGCACTGTTGCCGTGCCTCCACCAGTTTTTCTGGAGCCCGTGGCACTTCTAACATTGTTGCTGCTGTGCTGCCACCGCTCGTCCCATGCTGGCCAGTGTGACATCAGTGCCAGAGGCCCCACCAGCCCCAGGAGAAGCGGTGGAGGAAATAGGAAGGAAGAGGGAGGGAGGGAGAAGAAAGGGAATGGAGGGTAAGAAAAGGTCTTCTCGGGACCTTCCAAATGGGTCCGGGGGTACTGGCTGAAGGGGGGAGGGCCGCTTGTCTTTCCCAGCTCCAATGGAAACGACAAGTGTGCGCTCCCAAAAAATTGATTCCAAACAGGTCCCATTTTCATGATTCAGGACACACATTATTCCCTCAGTGAGAATGGGCTCTTTATTTCTCTGGCATGTGAAAAGAGCAGTGGTTGGAGTTTAGAATAGTCCTCTGTGTAAAGCAGATGAAATACTCCCCATATGATACAATGATGAAATATTCCCCTTATGACACAATATCCTCTTTCTTACCAATGTGAACTGAAATCCTCCCATCAGCACATTGAACACAGTCGTAGCAACAGACATAATTCCCCTGCTGAACAATCTTGCTGTACCCAGGCTGGCACTTTTCAACACATCTGGAACGGGGCGGCATCTAATGTGAAGCACAAAGATGAGTATTCATAATGGACATAAACTCTCTCTTCCTAACTGAGATGATCTGGTTCACCATTCCTGAATTTCTCTAGAATTGAAGAAGAACATTTAGATTTCTTAGGGTAGTGATTGTTATTACTTTGGATAGTGGAAAAATAAAGAGTCTGTTGTGGAAAATTCTATGGTTGTGATAAAACTCTATGATTTATAGAAAATCAAGTGAAAATTATTTACCACCATAGACAAACACTTGGGTTTTGTTATCCAAATTTTATTGCTCTCTCAAAGAAAGTCATATGGTAAATTTACCCCACTAAACTCTGCAGCTGAATGATCTGACAAGTGGATACTTTCTCCATATTTAACCGATGTATCTTACAAAAATAGCTTTCAGCTCAAAGAGTCCATTATTTTAGGATCCAATATATTCGGAATGCCTGTTAATATCTGTGTGCCAACGGGAAATTTTGAGTATCAAAAGCTACCTCTTGTTTTTCTCTAGTTTTGATTGCAAAGGATCTCCCTTTGAGAAAAATAAAAGAAACTCTACCTTTTTAAACTTGTGATTCCACACAATGGCACTGCCAGTCATAATGAAGCTTTTCCCTGAAGAAGCCTGGGAATCGATCCCTCCAACTCTGACTTTTTGGAAAGATTGATTAGAGAAAGTGACCAAGTTGATGACATCAAATCCAGAGGCCAGATCCCCATTTTCATCAAAAAAGACTTCTTTCCCAGCACTATTATTAAAACGGATATATCTCAGAAATGAGCGTAGCTAAATTGAAGGGGGAAAATGATAATTAGCTGGGTCAATTAGTGGGAAGGGGACTTGCTATCTAACTATATATCTATCAGCAAATCCAGAGGCCAGATCTCCATTCTTGTCAAAAAAACCTTCTTCCCCAGCTGTCTTGTTAAAACAGATGTATCTCAGACATGAGTGTAGCTAAACTGGAGCAGGAAAAAAAATTACCTGGGTCAGCTAGTGGGAAAGAGTAATTGCTATCTAACCAACTGAGGCCTGGTACAGACTGGCACTTTGTGCCAGCCTGACCGTGGCCTAGGCTTGCATGAGGACTCAACGTTTACATGCTCAGCAACCCTACCGCTTATCCCAGGCACCATTTTGACACACACCCAAAATGTGTATGTGTACATTTACAGACACTTAATTAAAACTATGGCCAGCAGGGTGTACTGGTTTGACTGTTGCACTATGAATCTGGAATACCAAGATTCAAATCCCAGCTCATTCATGGAAACCCACAATGTAATCTTGGGCAAGCTGCATTCCCTCAGTCAGCCCCATAGGAATGCAAAGTTAAGCCCATGAATGATTTTAAAAAATGCAGTTGAAGCCATTTAATTATGATGGTGCAGAAAAATTAAAAGTGGTTAAATGACATATCCTATTAAAACTAAGAAGCAAATTAAGACAACTGAAAAGTATTTAAAAGAGATTGGGAATGGGTAGAGAAGTGCAACATCTGCCATGAAAAGACCCCTTTGTAGGAGGCATTTACTGGCCAAAAGTCTTTCTGAAAGAAAGATGATGGAATCAGTGCAAGGAGATAGCCACCCTTGGAGCAACCAGCAAGATGGGATTGAGAGGAAGCCTTCCCCCAAACTTATAAATTTCAGACAAGGCCAAATGGGGAGATAATGGTTTTCATACATAAGCTTTATAGTTTCATGCCAAGTACTTTCACCTCTGCATAGAAAAACATAAGGATTAGGCATATGAAAGAAACTTTTAAAATAAATGTTTCCTGCATCATAAATTGATGAACTTTTGCTTAAAAACAAATAAAAAAGTGTTAATTCCCCTAAGCTTTTAAAAAAAAGTCACTCCCAAATCCAAAATTAGTATTACAGTATTAGTGCATACGAGGAATATTATGTTGTGTAATATATATTGTATAACTAGTTATACAAGTGTACAATATATGCAATTATCTTCAATTATTCTAAATTTTACAACGTATACATTTATAGAACTCCTATTTTCAACTTTATAAACAGGATTTAAATGGTTTAGAACATGTTTAAACCTTTTTTTTTTTTTTTGTATTTCTTTAATAGTGTAAAGCAATGTTGCACATGAAGAGTTATAATACCATACAGAAGAACAAACATACTTGGACCATAAATCTTGTTCATTTTCAGCAGCCACATAAAAAATAAGTAATGTGCCTTTAGAAGAATTTTCTCTAGAAAATAAAAGCAGAATACCACTGCAAACACAAATTATTTGGAGATACAAATTTCTTGGAGGAGAAATTAAAGATAGAGCAGCCATTCCTTGTTCTGATTTGACAGGGATCTCCTGCACTTTTGCTGAGCACTCCCCCTGCTGTTCCCCCACATCATGCCTGATAAAGAAGAGGGCTGCAAATCAGTTATGTAGTTGTGTAATGGAAAAACGGGTTCGGCTAGGACTGCTTACCCAGTGCTCAGCATTGACAGAGTGGAGTAAAGACAAGAGGACCCAGAGTCAGTTAAAGGTTCCAGATTTATTCAGCCGGCATAGAATAAAAATGTCCTCAGTTGAAAATTCAGATTTCCAAAGACTGAGACCCAGAAAAAAACAAGATCATGGGATTTATAGTTTTTACACAAAGGACTTCCAAAAATGCTTTCTATTGGCCAATCTTAACTCTAAACAAATGAATCTCAAGCAATCAGACAAACAAACACAGACAAGCTCCCAGAACCATCCCTGGTGTTCCTAGTTCTGTGTGTGACATTCCTCCAACTGTCTGACTCATGTGTATGCAAAGTGTCTTCCTACCCAGAGACATTCTCCATATGTTCTCCAACCAGGACAGTCCATTCTGTTATGTCCAGGAAAACTTCTTGCTCCCTAATATGCAGAAGTGTAGATACCCTCCTCCTGCCCCGAACCAGATCCTTGAACCTACTAAGGCCTGCTGTGACCAATTTAACAACTTCTTCACGGATAAAATTTCTTGGATAAACGAAGGTCTGGATCCCAGTGTTAAAGAAGAATCCAGAGCAGAGGCGTCCAGAGCTTCCGTGGACTTGGTTGTGCTGGATCAGTTTGAGTCTGTTAGTACCGAGGATGTGGACAAGATCCTTAGAAGTGTTAGGAAAACAACTTGCTCCCTCGATCCCTGTCCCTCGTGGCTAGCGGCACAGGGGGGGACCGGCTGTAACATCATTGTTATGCCGGATTCTTAATACATCCTTGAGGGAAGGGCAGTTTCCAGATAATCTCAAATTGGCCATTGTAAGACCGATATTGAAAAAGCCCTCCCTCGACCCCCTGGTTCATAACAACTATCGGCCAGTTTCGCTGCTGCCATTTTTGGGGAAGGTGATCGAGAGGGTGGTTGCGATCCAGCTTCAATCGATCTTGGAAGAAACGGATTATCTAGATCCATTTCAAACCGGTTTTTGGGCAGGCTCCTTGGTTGAGACTGCCATGGTCGCCCTGCGATGATCTCAGTCTGTGCATCGACAGGGGTAGCATGTCCCTGCTGGTGCTCTTGGACATCTCAGCGGCTTTCAATACCATCGACCATGGTATCCTTCTGGAACGCCTGGTAGAGGTGGGAATCGGAGGCACTGCGCTCCAATGGTTCCAGTCCTACCTTTCTGGGAGGTTCCAGATGGTGCAGCTGGGGGACATTTGCTCCAACAAGAGGGCCCTCAGATCTGGGGTCCCTCAAGGAGCTATTCTGTCCCCCATGCTTTTCAACATTTACATGAAACCGCTGGGAGAGATCATCCGGAGGCATGGGGCACGGGGTTATCAGTACGCTGATGACACCCAAATAGTCTTCTCTATGTCTCCGACTGATGCAGTGACCAGGAATGGCATCGCTCCTCTCGTGGCCTGTCTGGAATCTGTAATGGACTGGATGAGGGAAAACAGACTCAGCCTGAATCCAGAGAAAACGGAAGTACTTGTGATAGGTTCTCCCGGCCCGGGGATGGTGGTGGTTCCTCCTGTCCTGAGCGGGATCACGCTCCCCGTAAAGGACACTCTACGCAGTCTGGGGGTGCTCCTTGATTCGTCGCTCCATCTCACTTCTCAGGTGGATGTGACGGTCAGGAGCACCTGTTTTCAGCTTTGGCTGCTACGCCAGCTGCGCCCCTTCTTGGACTGGGGGGACCTTGAAACTGTAGTACATGCTCTGGTAACCTCTCGATTGGATTTTTGCAATGCGCTCTACATGGGGCAGCCTCTGTATCACACTCCGAAGCTACAATTAGTGCAGAATATGGCAGCACGGCTGGTCACTGGTGCCCCCAGGGCCTGCCATATAACACCGGTATTGAAAGATCTTCATTGGCTGCCTATTCGCTTCCGGGCTCAGTACAAAGTGCTGGTTATTACCTATAAATCCCTAAATGGCTTGGGCCCAGAGTACCTGGAGGACCGCCTCTCCTCACACAATCCGCCCCGCACACTCAGATCCACCAGGCAACAACTATTAAGAGTTCCAGAGGCCAGATTATCAACTACCAAGAAGAAGGCGTTTTCCATCTCGGCCCCGAGCCTCTGGAACTCGCTGCCCATCGAGCTCCGCTCGGCTGCCTCTCTTACTCAGTTTAAAAAGGGATTAAAAACATATTTATTTGGGCAGGCTTACCCTTGATTTTTTTTCTCCCCGCTGTTATCTCTCCCTCACTATGAGCCATTATACTGTTATCTCTCCCTCACTATGTATTGCTGTATTGAGTTGATATTGCTAATGTTTATTGTTGGAATGTTTTTAATATGCTGTACACCGCCCTGATCATTGGAAGGGCGGTATATAAATAAAGATTTTATTATTATTATTATTACCCGGGTCTCCAGCTGCTGGACCTTCTCTTCCAACAGGGCTACCAACTTGCAGTTGGTGCAGTTGAAGTTCCCTACATCCATAGGTAAGAAGACAAACATCCCACAAGTGTTTCAGGTGACTGTAGCAGCTCCCTCACTGTCCATCCTCAGAAGTCTTAAGGAGTCACTGAAATGAGACTGTGAGCTTCCCCCTCAAAAACAGCTTGCTAAACATCCCGATAAAAGACACTTGTTGGCCTGGCTCTGTGACTGAGCTCAAGAGACTGGGTGTATCGCTATATAGAGAGGTTCTGACTGTTAGCTCCTTCCCAAGGCAAGTCTCTGACTCACTTCCTCTGAGCCCAACCCCTTCACAAGCCCCTTGCATACTTTGCATACTTTTCAGCTTGTTTTTTCTTTTTAATGCTGGCTTGATTCCTAGATGTGTACTTTGCTCTATATTCCATGGTACATCTAGGTTGAACTGGCTGATTAAACCATTTTCATGCAGTGTCAGCACTGAAAACTGATATAGGAGCAAAAGAGATCATGTATTAGATAAAACCTTAATAGCAGAGGTCAGACACTACAGTGAAGGAGGAAAGTTTCACCACAGGAATTGGATTTTCCATCGTAAAGTGTTCCTAAGATAAAACAAGACTTAAATGACTTTGCTTAGCTGATGGGTCTTGTGAAGTTCAGCTGAGAAGTGCTTTTAGCCAGGACATACCTGCCAGGGCTGGATATTCATAGATTTCCAACTCTTCTCACTACCCATTCTGTTCTCTTTGGTTTTCAGTGAATAGATAGCATGCAGAGCATGGGCTACAGCATAGACAGCATTGTAAATACTATAGCTCTGGCCAGACATCCCCATTTCAAACATAGAGCCAGGAAGGTTCCTCAGGTTCTCTTCCCCAGTGCAGTTGGCCCAGTTTGGCCCTTTCAGATTATAAAGTGGGAAAGAACAAAGAAATGTACTGTACCAAAATCCCTTTATGAGATAGATCTTGGACTGAAATGGATTTAGGTTCTCTAGAAACTCCTGATATCCTGGCACCACATTGGTGTGGAGGGCAAAGGACAAGGTGCCATTGAAGGATCTTTCTGTGAACTTTCTGCCAGAGAAAACTGTTGTGATATCCCACTGAGCAGTTGTGATCCAAACTCTCTCCATGGGTTGCTTTTGAATAAACTCATAGCTTTCTAGAATTATCCGTAAACCCTCCATAGAGTGAGTGTCCCCATATACCAAAATCACATTAATGTTTTTTGAGAGAAGAGTAGAGGCAATGGCAGTTAGGCTTTTCTGAAGGAACGGTAACTTGTAATTTGTCACTGTAGGAACAGATTGTGTCAAAGAAATGCAAATATCCTCCTGGACAAGATTTGCACTGAGGATTCGATGAAATCTTTCTCCGCTTTCATCCTCTGGAATAAGGAGACCAATCCAATTCCATCCAAAATACTCAAACAGTTGAGTAATCCCAAAATACTGAACGATTTCATCTGGCACCATCCGGTAAAGAGAGGGAAACTGAATTTTATCTCTGAAGATGGGGTCAAAAGATCCATAACTCAGCTACAAGTGGGGAGGAAACACATTTTTTTTTTAAAAAAAAAAATAGAAAATGCAATTCTTCCTTTAGTTATGAAAGCATGCCCCTTTTAGTTTTAGGAATAGATACATAAATAGGAAGGACGTTTATTTAACAGCCTGCTGGTCCAGCCAAGCAGAGCAATCTGCAACTAAAGACTCACTCACCTGGCAGTGTAGAAAAATACACTCAATTTTAGTAAATGTGAAAGGTAAGTTTTCCCTGACAAATACATTGTTCCCTTTTCCACCACAGTGTTCAGCTCATTGACCTGCCACAATAATTTGTTTTACACTTTTAAAATTTAATTAATCTTGTTCCTCTTTTGCAAAATACAGTTGGTCCTCCACATTTGCCATTTTGTCTTTAACTGATTTGATTATTCATATTTGTATGCTCTCTCTAGGAATCTGTAGTTCCTCCAATAAGGTTCCACAGTCAGCTCACAAAACTTAACGTTGCTACAGGTTAGCGTCACATAATTTATACTTTTGTTTCTGTATCCCATCAAAGTAGCCAAATTTTGCAATTCCTTTATCACAGTCCTTTGGAGCTATTTGGAGCTAGCCTTTACAAACAAAGGCCTAAAGTCTGTTATTTGTCCTGGCCTGGAATTGCACTGCATTTTGGCCTCATTCCTACTGACTAAAAATTTGGTTTCCAAGCCGACTTGATTAATTGGTTCAGCAGCAGAGCCTAGTTCACACTATGTTTGTGCTGATCAAAGCCGCTCCATTTCCCCTGGTCAACCCCGACTCTGAGGAAGGGACAACAGGCTGCAGTGGGTGAAGTTCCTTCATCCATGATGTGGGCAAGCCATGAGGCAAAGGCCATCTGGGCAAGGCACCGGGCGGAAGGGAGTGAGAGAGGGGAGGCTAGTGGCTGGAAAGCCTGCACTGGAACCCTCCTGTACTTGCCTTGCTAAGTGGCTTGTGGAGGAGGAATCCAGCTTGAGGCTGTTTTGGAGCCCTCTGGTGAAGGCACAAATGATGATTAAGTTCAGCAAACCCTCATCAGCCCCGCCGCTGCTCCTCCAAGCCTACTTTGGGGTGCTGGGGTTGTTCAGGGGGCTCCCCAGTGAGTACGGAGGGGAATTCCTGGGAAGAAGAAATGGGCAGATAGCCCCCCCAGGAAGCATGGAAAGGGGGGCAATCCCACCTTCACCCATGTCATAGGGAGTAGATTCAAATATGGTTCCCACTTGTGCTGCGATTTGGCTGAAAAGAACCTGGAAAAACCAGTGTCAAAAAGATGTGGGTTAAATGGGTCTAGAGCATGCCCCCCCTTTTGGAATCGCTTCAGCGATTCGGATTATGTGGGAACCATGCTTGTTTAAACTGGTTTGAACTGAAGCATGATCTGGTTTAAAAGGTAGAGTAGACCTATTAACTTTTGAAAAACTGGTTGAATAGGTCTACTCTAGTGGAGACTAACTAATAAGATCACAGCCAAACAGTTTCTCTCTATTCAGAAGCTGAAATTAATATGAAAATATATGACTAGAAATATAAACTTTCAAAATGAGACTGAAGCCTACACCTGGGAGAAAATTTATTTACCCCACAAAAGACAATGTACTTGTGCAGGGATCATGTATTCTGTCCATGATTTTGTCTCCCTTTCTTTTTCTTTTTAAGCAGCATTAAAGACAGTTTCTGCCTGCAAATCACACTATCGAAGCAGGAAAGTTATGTGTAATTTTGAAACCCATTCTTACAACAAAATATGAATAGTACCTGAAATATGCACAAAAACCCTCCTATTCTCATATTTATTGATATGAGGGGGGGGGGGGAGAGAAGGTTTACAACCCTTCCCCTTTCCCTGTTTTCCCCTAGTTTTGTCTGCACTGGACTGCAAGATCTTTTTGGCCCCTCACAGAAATTCTTGTACATTTCTCTGCGTAGTTTTCAAAATGGAAACTGGAGCATTTATAAATTATACACATTTGATCACTGTCTGAAGCATGTCTTTACACATTTTTAAAATGCACACTTTCTCCTGTATACATTTTTCTAATGTATACACTTTGGAAACACTCTTTTGCTGCCCAAACTTGGACGTGTCTACCATTCTCCATAAGGCTTGGTTTCAGGTATACATGGAATTCTGGCAGGTTTGAAATGGATAAGGTTTAGCCACCCCCATGAACTGAAATGTACTTTTTTCTCATCTCTTGTGGTGATAGTAGCATGCATCACATGAAAGTATAGGTCTCATCCTGTCTTTTATACATGGAGGGAAAAACCCTTTGCAAATAAAAGAAATAAAACTCATGATGAGATGGGTAACCAAGGTCAACATCAAATGTAATGGTGTTTGCAGCTAGTCAGCCAGAGTTACTATTCCCTCTTTTGACCCAGACATTCTTCCCCATCATCAATCCTACTGCAGTTAGGACAATGTTTGAAAAATCCTCTCCAAAATCAGGGGGTCATTGATAGGGTGGTGTGTGTCTATTCCCATCGAGAATAATTGTACTAAGTGATCCACCGCAAATGGATCCAGGTATGGAGAGTTATTTCTTATATTTAATCTACTAGGACATAGAGCACAGATATCAGACCAAACAGAGATCAAGACAAATAGGAGATAGTGTGTTGCGTTAACTGAAACAAATTCACTCCAATGACAAAAATCATAACTGACATGTTAACTGAGAAGATGCACAGAACTGACAAGCACATTTAAAATATACATATTCTGAGAAGGATATAGAAATAGATGTGATGGAGAAATGACACATCGCTTTGTTGTTGTTGTTGTAGGGATAAAATAGGAACACACCTACCTGTGGAATTTTGTAGATATTTAAAATATTGGCAATCTGGAGGGAGGTTTGAGAGGTCAGACCACCAATGATGGCTATGAGCGTCTTCTCCCAGACACATTTGTAATTGAGGGCATTCCTTTGTTCCAATGAGAGAAGATCCAGGGTGTTTGCACTGGCTTTCAGGGAATTAAATGCATTGTCATATATTTTTGTTTGCAGTGTGGTGTTGGGCAGCAACTTGTCATTCTTGTTGATCTCATGAATAGCAAAAACAAAAGCAAGGACAAGCTGGTAATTCTTAGGCAAGATCCTGCATTGAGAATGTCAATTAATTAACTGTACATGTTTAAATCAAAGGTAAGAATGAACTTTATTTACTTAATATACTAAGAGAGATCTTAAGATTTAAATATAGGCACTGTTTGAGAGTAGCAGATGGATATAAAGCTTGTGATACTGTATGCTGTTACAAAATAGATTCAGAAGCTGAATTCATCAGTTGTATCCTGGTGCAAAGGCATGCATTTAGAGTTAAGGAATAGGGAGATAGAAAAGTTTTTTTTATATCAAAATGGCAAGAATTCTCATTCTTCGCTTTAAAAAAATGGTTCTGACACACCATCATTTCAAGAATATAATTCTACAGGTGATAATTTCTGTATAGCATCCATGATCACTTGAGAGTAATTAATCTAAATATACAAATAAATCTTTATCTACATCCTTTCCATTCTGGCATACAGTTCATAGTTATATAGCATTTTCACGGATTCCTCTGTCCCCTTAAAACATAAAATTTTAGTCATAGATGCTTTATTTTGTGTTTTTTAAAATTACATAGAATGATGGTGTCCTCTATTATGCATATAATTGTTAAAAATGCTTCCATGCACTTTATATTTACTTTGTAGTAGGTTTAAACATCACTTTTCTGCTGTGCTCCTAGCTATCTAGGAGCCCTGATGGCACAGTGGTTAAATGCCTGTACTGCAGCCACTCACTCAAAACCATAAGGCTGTGAGTTCAGTACCAGCAAAAAAGGGCTCAAGCTCAACTCAGGCTTGCATCCTTCCGAGGTTGCTAAAATGAGTACCCAGATTGTTGGGGGCAAGTAGCTTACAGTTGTAAACCGCTTAGACACTCCTTAGGCAGTATGAAGCGGTATAGAAATGAAGCTGGTTTGTTGTTGTTGTTGTTGTTGTTTTATCTACTGATCTGAGATTATTGGGGGTCTCAACTTGGCTTGCTCTTATAGATACAAATCATGAGTTCAGGTTCAAATGTATACTTCTACATCGGCTGATTTTGCCTAAATTTCACTAGATAGTTATCTAGACTAGATGTGAATCCCTTGGAAATGTGATCTCCTTGGAAAAAATGTGTTTAGCTTGGGGACAATACCACAACTAAAGTTACACATCTGCAATAGCTGCAATTTCCCATTTGATAATCCAGCTTTTCTTCTCTCTGGAACCTGGAGTCACTATGCGAAATATTATGGTATTGCAAGCAGCTATCCATCTGTGCCAATACTAACAGAATTTAAACTAGACTTCCTTGAATCAAACCAAACCAAGCTAATTCAAAGCCACTCTTCTGCATTCTGCTTCTTGCTTACCGAGCTTGGTAGGCTGATTTCTGTGCTTCTCTAAAGTCATTTAATGACATTTCAGCTAATGCAATGGACACAAATTCCCCAATGAGAAGATCTCTGGAATGAAGAGAATTCCATAGACTTGGTTGCTGTTGGTTACACATGGTGCCCAAATCTTTGTTCAAAATATTAGAAAGGAGGAAGATGAGGAGTAATGATAACTCTGTCAGTGCCATTATATTTTGGACTCAGTTCCAAATAAGCACCCAAATCCATACCTGTGCTCACTTCTGTGGTTCTCAGAAAGCCATCCCCAACCAAATAGCAATTTTTCCTGATCCCAAAATTTCAAATGCAGCATTATATATAAATGAATTCAACTCATTTGGTATTTCATTCTCCTATTATTTTTATTGTTGGTGTTTCCACAAGCAGTCAGCACACAAGTCTGGTAATTATAGAGTAGATAATAACCATTCCCAAAACTTTCAGGTTCATTCAGCATGAGAAAAAACAAGTTTGATACCATCTGTGCTTGAAGGTGTAGTAAAGAGCAAATAATACACTAGGGAATCAGAGTCCATGATTGATGCTGGTGTTCTGAGTTTCTTAGAAGAAAGAAGGAGAAATGTGTGTGAAATGATCGCCAGTATTAATAATGATGATCATGGTGGTGATGATGCTATTATAAGTAACACTCTCTCAGCTTCAGATGACGGCAATGAGAAATCCCCATGATAGGGTCACCTTAGGCTGTCTATAAGTCGGAAACAACTTGAAGACATGCAACAACGACAACAAAACTGCAATTTTCATTGGTATTAAAATGGAATGTGAAATCGAATGTGATGGGTGGAATCCTGTTGGTGGCATAAAGTATGTGCACATAACAGACTTACCCATGTGTTTACCTTTTCTTGGAAGCTCTGCCAGACACTGTTCTGCCAGAGGAGTAAAAGACAAGGAGTAGTGCAATGATGCCTTTATATTCCAATACCAAAAATGAATAATATTTCTGATATACCTAAAAACTGTTCAGCTTCAGAGTGCTGTGGGGCAACCTTAACCAATGCCATTCTGTGAGAGAGCAAGAATAGTTAGAGAACAAATCCCATGAGTATTTGGAAATGGTGGCAGAGCATGTCTATTACAAACATGGAGTTCTCTCCCAGCCATTGAATATTCCATAGAAGAATCTTCACTTCTCCACTGTTGTTGCTGTGTGCCTTCTAACATCAGGTGAACCTATCATGGGGTTTTCTTGCCAAATTTCTTTAGGGTGTGTGTGTGTTTGCTATTGCTCTCTATATATCACGAGAGAGTGTGACTTGTCAAAGGTCATTGCTTTCCGCTATCCACATTTCTCTAAATACTAAATGCAGGTTCCATAGACTGACATGGAATACTGAGTTCTAAGTCACCACTGAGCTAGAAAAATCATTTTGGGCTGGTTATTCCATTACTCATCCTGTTGTACTTCAGTGGTTTGTTGTGAACATAAAATGAGAAGGAGAGACATGTATATGCACTGATTAAGGCCAGGATGCAATTGCAATAGATAAATATACAGAGTATTAATTTTAAGTAAAAGAATGAAAGAAAAGAAAGTTTTTGTGAAGCTTTTGGGCTATGTGGCCATATTCTGGAAGAGTTCCTTTCTGACATTTCACCAGCATCTGTGGCTGGCATCTTCAGAGAATGACAGCCTGGAAAAGGATTGGATATATATATCCTGTGTGACCCTGAGAAGGAAGGAGTAATTTGCAAATGTATTGTTCTATTGCTAACGGCAGTCCTGAGGGTGGGAGGATATGCAAACATTAATACACCCACATCCAAAGGACAATAGTCCTAATCCATTAGCATTCCTTGACAGAGAGTAATTTTCTTTTACAAATGTATATATTAAATGAGATCACACATGACAAACAAGATGGAGTTTTGTATAAATGTCAATGCTTTTTCTTTACTATCTCTTCTTTTATATTTAGCTCAGGTCTCAAAAGAATGATATAGCATTTGGGGAAGAAGATACAAGCCAGTAAAGCAAAGGTAGAGACCAAGATGGAGAAGACTTCTACAGCCACCATATTTGTCCCTTTGGTGCTCAGGTAACTTGGGACAAAGGAAACCCAAATACTGCAAAAGACCAACATGCTGAAGGTGATCAGCTTGGCTTCATTGAAACTGTCAGGCAGCTTCCTGGCTAAGAAAGCAACAGTGAAGCTGATGAAAGCCAAGATCCACATGTAGCCCAGGACAAGGTAGAACATGGTCTCTGAGCCTTCATTGCATTGCCATATTATCTCAGCTGTCTGGGAGTGCATGTCCGCCTCTGGAAACGGTGGTGAATTTGATAGCCACACTGCACAGATACCAATTTGAATAACAGAACAGAAGAAGATCACTGATGTTGTCAGCTTCTTCCCAATCCATTTTCTCATCTTGTTCCCTGGCTTTGTGGCAATGAAGGCCAACATCACAGTGATGGTTTTTGCCAACATGCAAGAAATAGCTATAGAAAAGACAACACCAAAGACTGTTTGCCGGAGAAGGCAAGAAACCTTCCCTGGAGTGCCAAGGAAAAGAAAGGAGCATAGAAAGCAGAGCAACAATGATACAAGCAGAATACAGGTGATGGTCCAATTGTTGGCTTTGACAATGGGAGTATTCTTATACTGAAGAAAAGTTCCCATTACAATAACTGTGATTACTGAAAAGAAGAGTGCAGAGGAAGCCAACACTGCTCCCAGAGGTTCTGTGTAGGACAGATAAATGGCTCTTTTAGGAAGGCATTGGTCTTGCTTCTCATTTGGATAGTTATCTTCTGGGCACTTTGCACATTCACTTGCATCTGAAACACATAAAAAGCTCTCGTTGTTTCCCAAACCTCTGGAAATATTTTTTGAGATTTCTGAGTAGATAATTTTGTTCTTAATTTTGTTATTCTTTCCATGAGAATGTTTGATCTATTTGCTATAAATCATTCTCTTTCATTTCTAATTATGTCATCATTTCATTTGCATGTGTATTTCAAAAATTAATTTCCAAGCATACATTTTTAAATTACACATTTGAGCACAGAAAGGTACTGACATTAGAATTGGCTACTTCTTCATGCTCTATACCAATGATTCCCAAAGTGGACAGGAGGGAGGGCTTGGATATATTATCTAGGGGGCAGTGAAGATCTAGCTGGCAGTGCAGAAAAAGATGTTGGCAGGGGGTGCTTCAATCAAAATATTACCAAGCACAAAGTCAAGTGGAACCAGAGGCATTAGGACTGCGGTGGGTATGATGGGTTAGCGCACATGGCAGCAGAGGTGAAACAGTGGTAAAAAGAATCTTTCACATTTGAGAATCTGTTTAAGCTTTAGGAGGAGTTTTGGTCGGACTGGGATGGCAGTACTCCAAATGTATATTTTCAGTAGTCCAAAGGTATATATGGCTCTCCAAAACAAAATCAGTCTATACAGGAAGAAAACATGGGACCTTCAGTGATTTTTCTTTTCTTTTCTCTTAATCATAACTAGGTTTTCCTTTCTTATCTTCTTCTTAGTAGCATATGAGAAGGGTCAGAAAAAGTCACAACAGAATATCCCTGCATGTATATTCATGCTTTCTGCCTTTGCCATGCTTTCTGCCTTCAAGTTGTTTCTGACTTCTGGTGACCCTAATGCGAATCTATCCTATTGTTTTCTTGGCAAGAATGATTCAGACATGATTTGGCTTTATATTCTCTACATCCTTAACATTTTGACATGCCTTTCAGCTTAGATAAAGCACCCAAGAGATCCAGCCAAAAACCTGAAATTACCTCCTCATGCCCTGAATAACGTGAGAGCCTCCTTGTGGAGGCAGAAGAACTTTCAAGCCAATGATTTTTAGAGGACATTAATTTGGACACAAAAATGTTGAAGCCCCTTCCTGTCTGAAGACACAGAGACTTTGTGTTACTCTTAAATCTGCACAGGCTCTTCTAAGGGGTGGTGCATTTGCAGAGTCTGTTTTTTTAAAATACAAACTGAATATCGATTTTCCATCTTCCAGTCTAAAAAAAATAAACCACCCTCAACATTTGTCCAATGAACCTAAGGAAGACACGTTGCAAAGTCCTAAGCTGAAAAACATTATGGTAACTATCTGATTTTCTCCCCTTATAACTTTTGCCCAAGAATTAGTTTTTTAATAGAATCTGTTTATTTCCCTGAATTGTCAGAAAAGAAGTGGCTCGGATTTAGAACAGTCTCCTATGTAAAGGAAATGAAATATTCCCCATATGACACAATATCCTTTTTCTTACCAATGTGGACTGAAATCCTCCCATCAGCACATTGAACACAGTCATAGCAACAGACATAATTCCCCTGCTGAACAACCTTGCTGTACCCTGGCTGGCAGTTCTCAACACATCTGGAATGGGGTGGCACCTAATAGGAAGAATAAAATTATCTATTCATGGGAAGCATTCCCAGAATTGTGCTGTCTGCTCCAGGATGCCTCCTTTTAACTATGTATTAAGAAGCTGTGCCCTCCCTCCAGTCCATCTGCCTTGGTCCAGGCCCCAGAGGAATAGAAGAACCACTGGACCTTATCCCCTTCCCACCACCTTTCCCTTCCCCTTTTGTGTTGTCTCCTTTAGATTGTAAGCCTGAGTGCAGGGATCTGTATAATTATAAGATTGTATGTACAGCACTGTGCAAATTTACAGCGCTATATTAGTAATAATAATAATAATAATGGTTGAAATAAATTCAGTCTTTTAACTGAGGTGATGTGGTTCACCATCTCTCCATTTCATTAGAGCTGGAGAAGAACCTTTAGATTTCTTATGTAACTTGAATGAATAGTGACTGAGTTTACATTGGATAGTGGAGAAAGGTGGATCGTGGATAATAGTGACCTTGGACAAGTCACACTCTCTCATCCTCAGAGGATTCCAATGGCAACCCCCCTCTGAAGAAATTTGTCAAGGAAAACCCTATGGCAGGTTCACATTAAGTCGGAAATGATTTCAAGGCACATAACAACATGGGAGAAATGAAGATTCTGTTATAGAAAATTCAATAGCTATTAGAAAACTCCAGGACATGTAATGAAAAATCTCTGCCATCATATGCAAACATTCATGAATTTTGTTCTCTAAGGGCATATTCACCCTACATTTTAGACCAGTTTGCAAACCAGTTCACATCAGGGTCATTCCTGTGCTGGGTTTTCCTGACCCAAATGTGGGGGGCCCAGTGGAAATTCAAACCCTTTTCATGGGTTTGAAAAGAACCAGGTTTTTTTGTTTGTTTTTGATTTTTTTGTGCAGCTGCCAATTGGAACTCAAAATCAATCTTTTCTGGAGCATCTCACTGCCTATTCTCCTCCTCTTCTCCCACCGAAGCAACTGCCTACCTCCACTCTAATTTGCCCCCACTGCCACGTCTGCCTTCCTTGTCTTTCTCTCTTCTTCCACTTCCTCTCTTCCTCCTCTTCTTCATCCACCACTGCAGTGTCTTCCTTCCTCCTCTTACTACTTCCTCCTCTTCGTCTCTTCCTCTGCTCTCACTGTTGCATTACCTTCCTCCTCTTCCTCTCTTCCTCTTCTTCCTCTCCTCCCCACACCTGTTGTTGCTCTATCATCCCTCCTCTCCTCTTCCTCCCCTTCCTCCATCTTCTCCCTCTCCCCCTTGGACCTGCTAGGATTGAAACTCTTTGTGGCAATTTATCATATTCCCATCAGGAATCCAGGATATCCAGGAATCAGGATAAAATGCCACGGAGAAAATCTTTCATGGTAAATGTATAGAAATAACCTGCTTTCCACACTAGGTTATTACTTAGTGTGAACTGGGCCTCCGTTTTATTGCTTTTTCACATAAAGGCATGGATTAAAGTTGTCTATTGGACTTAGTTGCTGAACAGTCTGACAAATGGAAACCTTCCCCATATTTAAACGGCATATCTTACCAAAAAAAAAAAAAAACCCTCCAACTAAAAGAGCTTATGATTTTATGATCCAATTTATTCCAATGCCTGTTAATTTCTGTCTGCCAAAGGTAACTTTTAAGTGTCAAACTGTTTTTTCTGTAGTTTTGGTTTGCAAAGAATCCCCCTTTCACAAAAATAAAGGAAAATGTACCTTCTTAAACTTGTGATTCCACACAACAGCACTGCCATTCATGGTGAACCTTTTCCCTGAAGAAGCCTGGGGATCAATTCTTCCAACTCGGACTTTTTGGAAAGATTGATTACATAAAGTGACCAAGTTGGTGACATCAATTCCAGAAGCCAGATCCCCATTTTCATCAAAAAATACTTCTTCCCCAGCACTATTGTTAAAATGGATGTATTTCAGGAATGAGCGTAGCTAAATCGGAGCAGGGAAAACAAATAATTATCCGAGTCATTTAGTAGGAGCAGGGATTTACCATCTAACGATGTATCTATCATCTGTCTATCACACTAGTTTTGTTCTAGTCCAGAGTCTGCATTTCATATCACACAGATGAAAAGAAATGCAACTGAAACCATTTAGTTATAGTGGTATAGAAAATAATTTGTGATTCCACACAACAGCAATGCCATTCATATTGAACGTTTTGCCTGCAAAAGCCTGGGGATCAATTCCTCCAACTCGGAATTTTTCAAAAGGTTTATTAGAGAAAGTGACAAATCCACAGGCCAGATCTCCATTCTCATCAAAAAAGACTTTTCCCCCAGCACTATTGTTAAAATGGATGTATCTCAGAAGTAAGCATAGCTAAATTGAAGCAAAAACAACAGATAATAACCTGGGTCAACTAGTGGGCAGTGGGATTTGCTATCTCATTATTTATCTATCATCTATCTTTTATCCTAACTTTGTTCTTGTTCAGGATTCTTCATTTTGTACCACATGAATGAAAAGAAATTCGACTGAAACCATTTAGTTCTATTCGTGCAGAAAAATTAAAACTGTTAAACACAATTTCCTATTAAAACCAAGGAATAAATTAAGACAGCTGAAGGGTATTTAAAAACTGAAGGAAAAGGGGGAGAGAAGGACAACTTCTGCCATGAAAAACTTTGGGATAAACAGGGATGGGGAGTAGTGGTGGGTTACTCTTTGTCCTGCTCCGGAGTAAGATATTTTTTCCTAATGTTACTCCTACTCCTTATTCCAACTTCTCAGCCCTGGTGTAAGCCCCGGTTCCTTTGCAAGGTTGGCATGTGTGTTGTTTTGTGTGTATAAGTGTCTCTCATTGGTCCCAGTACCTTCGACAGTGCAATATAATAAAATTGTTTTTGGTGTTTGCATGTACCTTATAACAGGAGGAATAAAGAGAAACAATTATATTCTGTTACTCCTTATTCATATTCCTACTCCTGTAAAAACCTCTTATTCCTTTACTCCTTTCTTATGCCTTACTTCTACTCCTACTCCCCAGCCCTGGGCATAGAGAAAGATAGGGATATTTAGGAGAAGAACCTGAAAAGAGCTGTTCCAAGAAATAAGAACTTGAATATATATAAAACCTCTCCTTCCCTTCCATTCTCATACACGGTTCCTGAGCATGTTCTATGACATGTCTGTTTTAAAGTTTCAGGACATACCTGCCAGGGCTGAATATTCACATGTTTCCAGTTCTTTTCAGACCCCATTGCTTTCCGTTTGGTTCTCAGTAAACCTGCATCATGGAGAGCATGGGCTAAAGCATAGACAGCATTGTAAATGCTATAGCTTTGGCTGGACATCTCCATTTCAAACACAGCTTCAGAAAGGTTCCTCAGTTTCTCTTCCCCAGTGCAATTCTTCATGTTTGGTAAATTAATGTTACACATTGGGAAAGAACAAAGAAATGTACTGCACCAAAACTCCTTTAGGAGATAAATCTTGGACTGAATTGGATGTAGGTTCTCTAGAAACTCCTGAAATCCTGGCACCACATTGGTGTGGAGGGCAAAGGACAAGGTGCCATTGAAGGATCTTTCTGTGAACCTTCTGTCAGAGAAAACAGTTGTGACATCCCACTGAGCAGTTGTGATCCAAACTCTCTCCATAGGTTGCTTCTGAATAAACTCAAGGCTTTCTAGAATTATCCGTAAACCCTCCATAGATTGAATGTCCCCATAGACCAAGATCACATTAATATTCTTTGAGAGAAGAGTAGAGGCAATGGCATTGAGGCTTTTCTGAAGGAACAGTAACTCGTAACTTGTCACTGTGGGAACAGATTGTGCCAAAGAAATGCAAATATCCTTCTGGAGAAGACTTGCACTGAGGGTTCGATGAAATCTCTCTCCACTTTCACCCTCTGGAAAGAGTAGACCAATCCAATTCCATCCAAAATACTCAAACAGTTGAGTAATCCCAAAATACTGAACGATTTCATCTGGCACCATCCGGAAAAGAGAGGGAAACTGAATTTTATCACTGAAGATGGGGTCAAAAGACCCATAACTCAGCTAGAAGTTGGGAGGAAATACATTAAAAAATAATAATAGGAAATGCAATTGTTCCTTTAGTTAGGGAAACATGGCCCTTTGGGTTTCAGGAATAGAGGCATAAATAAAAGATAAGTTTATTTAACATACTCTGGCCCAGTTGTCAGAATTTGAGCAGAGCAATCTGCAACTAAACTTTTACACACCTGGAGGTGTAGAAAGCAACAACAACAACACATTTTTAGTTAATGTGAAAGGTAAGCTTTCCCTTCCAAACACATTGTTCCCCTTTCCCCACAATGTTCAGCTCATTGACCATGGTGCCAGAATAATATCTTTTGCACATTTTATAATTTAATTAATCTTGTTTGTCTTTTGCAGAATACAGTGGTCCCCCGGGTTACGAAAGGTTATCCGTTCCGGATTACCTTTCGTAACCCGGAAATCTTCGTTTCCCGGGGGACCGCTTTAGGAGACGGACCGTGCGGCCGATTTAAAGGGGCCGCGCGGTTTTTCTCCTTCGCATCCCGGGGGATCCTTCGGATGGATCCTGGGGGATGTTTTTTGGTCCCGGCGGTTTCGGGTCCCGGGGATTTTGTTCCCCGGGGGGTTCGTAAACCAGGGGACCACTGTACTGTCAGTCCTCCACATTCGCCATTTTGACTCTTGATTATCCACAGATTTTATTAGTACGCTCCCTCTAGGAATCTCTAGTTCTTCCAGCAAAGCTCTATGGTCAACATCAGCCAGAGGTCATGCTGGAAGACACAGAGATTCTTACACAGATGTTCTCTCAAGTAAAACCCAAACAAATGTGGCAGGCCTATTATATCATTTGTACAGTTCACAGAACTTATTGTTGCTCTAAGTTTAGCATCAAATCATTTATACTTTTGCTTCCCAATTCCTTTATCACAGTTCTTTGGAGCCTTTTGGAACTAGCCTTTACAAAGCCCTATAATGAATCTTTATTGAATAAGTCTTCAGACCATTTCACATGAAACATAAAAATATAAAATATTAAAATAATGGAGTAGTAAGATAATAAAATATAAAAAATATAAAATAAAAATACAAGAGGGTAAAAATAAAATGTTTGTATACGAATACACATGTCAATGCATATTTTAATTGAAGACTATGGTTTCCTCAGACCTCTGTATTGTAGCTGCTTTTGTTGCAAACAAGGCAACTCTTAAAGTTTAAAGGGCTCAACTCCCTGCAGTAATAAGAACAACTTACTTTTATCATCCCCCTTTCTTAATTTTCTAAGAATGGGCGTCAGATATTTTTCTCTAATATTGTTATATATTTGACAATGTAACAAATAATGTGCTAGATCTTCGACAATTGAAATACCCCAGATACAGAACCTTTCAGAGAAAGAGAAACCCTGATATCTGCCCTGCAGTACCCTTTTTTCCATTTGTTCAAAATGAAGATTAACAAATGCCCTCCTATGTTCTCTTTTCAAGGGAAAAAACAGATATTTCTCTTCTTTGAATAAAGTTTTAGCCCTTGATAACCATTTCAGTGATTTTACTGAAGCCAAAGCCGCTAAATTTGACTGTGCTCTAATATCAAATACTCTTTGTTTGAACATGTTAACAGAATTTGAGTTTATTTTACTAAAAATCGTGACACTGAAACCTACACTGAGGAGCCTTTTAGCAAAGTTGGAAAACCAAGAATTTGAAGAAGGATTATTTTTCTGTTCAGTAAGGCATAACTTGGGTAACCTATTGTTACTCCTTTGAGTAAATTTAATCCAATAATTAAATATCCATAGAAAACAGAGGTCAGAAATAGCTGGCATGCCAAATTCTGCCCTAACAGCACATGATCTGGTATTTCTTGACACTCCCAATATTAATCTTAGGAATTTATTCTGATTTTTTTCGATTTTCATGTTTGTGTTAATTCCCCATATTTCTACACCATACAGAGGAATAGGCAAGACTTTAGCCTTGCAGACTTTTAATACAGGATGAAATGTACCAGGGTATTTGGAATTTAATAACCTGTTTAAAGTATGAATTCTGGATGAAGCCTTTAATTCATTTTTCTTTAACTGAGGAGCCCATGAGCCTCTGGACACAAATGTTATACCCAAATAGTTGTAAACTTCAACTTGCTCAATTTCTTTGTCCTCTATGCGCCATTTATGCATTCTCCTTGTTTTACCAAAGATGACATCTTTGGACTTACTGTTATTGATTACCAATTCATTGAGATGGCAAAAAGTACTAAATTTACTCAGGAGTCTACGCAAACCTATTTCTGCATGGGATAATAAAATCATATCATCTGCGTATAAAAGAATGTTAACAGTTCTTTCCATTATCTTGGGCATGTGTAAATCCGTTCTACACAACTTTGTAACAATATCGTTGATGTAAAAATTAAAAAGAAAAGGGGCCAAAATACAGCTAGATTTACACCTGTTCTAACTTGGAGACTTGTATCTGTATAAAGCTCCTTTATTAGGAAAAGAAGTCTCCTATTGAGGTTGGTTTTAAAGAATTTTTACCACAAGACAGGTCTGTTATTCGAAACAAAAGCCGTGCTTAAATCAATAAAAGCAGCGTATAGGCCATTGTCTTTTATAGAATATTTTGAAATCAAATGATGAAGGATAAAACAATTATCCAAAGTACACCTTCCCTGTTTAAAGCCTGCCTGCTCTTCAACAAATATCTCGTTTTGCTCCGCCCAGTCCTCTAGTTTCAGAAGTAAGAATTTTGCATAAATTTTAGCAGCTACATCTATTAAGCTGATTTGCCTGTAGTTTTGAGGATATCTTCTGTCACCTTTTTTGTATAAGGGAATAACTATACCTGCTCTCCAGCCTTTGGGAATGTATCCAGTATTGTTTATATGTGTAAAAAAACCCCTGCAAATAAAGTAGCCCACCAATCTTTTTTGTTTTTAAACAATTCAGGGGGTAAACAATCCTCGCCTGGAGCTTTGTTATTTTTCAATGAATTAATAATGCTTTTGATTTCCTGAGCCATAACTGGGGGCCAATTGGGAAAGTCATTTATCTCCCCAAGGGATGTCTCCAATATTAATGATTTACCTGCCAATGGTTCTTTAAACATTTTAAGAAATAACCTTCCCATGTTGATGCAGCAATTGGAATCTCCATGTTGTATCTCAAATCAGCTAGTTTCCTTGCGACTATTTGCCAAAACTGAGCTGAATTCTTATTAGTAGCTTCTTTTTTCAATTCGGACCAGGAAGAAGCTATATAACATTTTTTTTTTATTTTTAACTAATCTTTTATAATTCCTTCTGGTATTGAGCATAATTGAATATACATCCATATCAGGAGATAGGCATACCAATCTCATTTGTTTTCTTAAATGTACTCTCATTCTACAACATTCAATATCAAACCATAGATGATCTTTGATATTATTGCTCTTTGGCTTATACTGGGAAATTAACAAGGGTTTTAAAAGAGAGCAAATGCCAAAATAGGCCTCTAGGACTTTGTTGACATAGAATCTTTATTACAAATCAGAAGACCAAGAGAACTGCCTAAATCTGAATTATAGAATGCAGTTAACTTCTTCGCATCCACCCGCTGCCATCTCAGTCTTTTCTCTCACTATATCCATACACTGGGTTAACTGTTTTCATGCTTGTGAGGCTGTTCTCAAATCAGAGTCCAGTCTAATCTGTGTCAAAATTAGTTGGTGATCACTATCTTCTCTGGTATTCACAGAAATGCCAGAGAAAAGCTGACTTTTATATCTAGACACACATATAAAGTCTATAGCACTGCCAGCATTACGTGTGCAGTATGTAAATGGATAATGCAGGCTAGGGTTACTAGGACCCAGAATCTGTAAATCAAAAGAGAGCAATAGCTCCAATAATTTGGATCCAGATTGATTGGCCTTTTTATCACTGGAAATCCAACAAAACACATCCTGAAGCTCTTCCTGAGCACCTACTAGATTTTGAAACTTATTGGGTATTGACCCTAAATGAGCATTAAAGTCCCCGAGAATCACAATTAAAGCTTCTGGGAATTTTGAACTAATATCTTCCAATAAATGTTTTAGGAGAGTCCATACCTCAGTTTTGTAATATCTAGAGTTGGCAGGGGGGATATAAATATTTATCAAAATAAGCAAATAGCCTGGAGTATGGAACCTTACAATCTGGCAGTTAGGAGGATTTACAAAATTCTGTAACAACTCTCCATCTCATCCTAGATTTTATTTGACAGCTAACAATAAACCCCCAGAAGCTCTGCTCCTATTGTTAGTTTTATAAGCAGGCTCACTCCATGTCTTATATCATGTTAAAATATTTCTATTCTCATTTAAAAGCCACATTTCCTGTAGGGCTATCAAATCAAAACCCTGAAGAAATGTATAGAGATCTTCTCCCTCAAGAGTGTTCTTCCACCCCAAAATGTTCCAAGTGGCCAGTTTTATTGGAATACAGTTTCTTTCTCCTGACTCAGAGGGATGAAAGGCTGACAATGTTATATCTGGATCTTGGTGTGGATCTTGGAGCTCATGTAGTCTATAGATTTCATTCTGGCCCAATTGCGCCTTTATAATTCAGACTGAGTTGTTTGGCATATCTGGTTGTACAGGAGAGTCATCCTCTGTACAATCCAAACAAACCAATTCATCTAAAACGGAGAAATTTGCAATGCAGACATTTGACCTTATTGGTTTAGAAATGTCTAACTCTTGATTTTTTAAGCTTCTCAGTCCTGATACATCTCCCAATTCTTTATTTTCCAAAAACCTCATGTTGGCCCAATTTTCATCGTCCGCTACATTCCTTTTCTTTTTATTTGCTGAAACAAAATCAAAAACCAATTCTTCCTCTAGGTTTACCTCAGAGGAGGGGACCAGAAAATTTATCTCTGCCTGAACATATTGAGTTGAGATTTTCTTTTCCAAATCAACTGCCTTATCCACATTTGATCCATAAATTACCAGGCTAGACTCAGAATTAACTATGAGGAATGGACTATTAAGTTCTAAATATTTTTTCAATTGGTGAAGTCTGCACAAAATCTCTTTTTGAACCTCCAGAGACCATAATTGGAATTGTTTCACTAGAACATTTTCCTCCAGAGTAAAAGGGATTAAATATTTGTATGTGAATCTACGTTATTTGTTGGAAATCTGGTAGTAACACAATCCAATTCCTTGTTCTCAATCTGTTTATTTTGGATTTTGGACTCTTGGGTATGATTCAGATCGATCAAAATAATCGAGCTTTGCTCATCGGTCTCAGATTATTTAACATGTGAGACAGGATAGGTATCGAATAAGGGAACCAGAGGGATCTGATTTTTAAAAAAATCTCACTATCCTAATTCCATGGTTTAGGAAATGAAATTTTTTGGCATAGATAACTTCAGCAATATTGCTGTTGCTGAAGGTAACCCCCGCACGTGCATTCTGACCATCATAATACAAATATTCAATTAAATTTAAACCTGGAAAAACCTCATTTATAGTATC
Organism: Urosaurus nigricauda; assembly: GCA_034509955.1. Taxonomy (NCBI): domain Eukaryota; kingdom Metazoa; phylum Chordata; class Lepidosauria; order Squamata; family Phrynosomatidae; genus Urosaurus; species Urosaurus nigricauda. Next base: position 9,174,602 of record JAOEGL010000006.1, read on the forward strand.
TAAAAAGTGGGTAACCCGCTTTTGTTGTGAAAGGACTCCTGCTGGCTTGGGATATCCTTAACAGGACCTGCTTTAGGGCAAAGTACATCTTCCAAGGGATCTTGCTGTAAACCAGGATAGACATTTGCAACTAAATTAGAGGTTACTGATTTTCCCTTTGACAACATGTTACATCCCAAATCTTCCTCTATTCTTGGAAGGTCAGTCGGTCTATTACAATAACTCCTCCCATTTTGCCTGACTTTCTTACTATTATTCTCACTATTTTTGACCAGGCTGCCAGTATTTGAATTGTTTTCCAATAGTCTGAACAGCCTTTCCCACGCTCTTTTCTGATGAAACTGTACTTGTTTGGCCTTTTTTTTCTTTGTTGCATGATATTTTTAGTTTTCAAGCAAGTTATATTGCCTCCCTTTGATATTACTTTGCTATTAGATTGAGACTAACTTCTTGCAGGGGCTTTTCTAAGTCTGATAGTTACAGTTGAGGAACTAGGAGTGCACATATCCTCTTTGGAACCATTAGATCTTAAATCTCCTTTCATAATTAAGTTTTTCTCAGCTAGTGTTGTTAACAAATTATTAAATTCAGTCAGAATTTTTTAAACAAGTACGAGCTCTCCATAAATCATAAGTAACCCCCCTTGAGTTATAACAGAATTAACATCCAATTTATCAATTTGGGTGTTCAAAGATTCTTCTTTTGGAGGGTCTAACCTAAATAGATTGGAACAAGCAAGCTCTTTTAGCTGTTTCTTAGTAAAATCGTCAAACCAGATTGTTTTTGAAGAACACCCAATAGGTGTAGTGATAGAAGGAGATGTTAGGGCTGCTAAGGTATTTAACACTTTATTTACAGGGCTTTACATTATGGGATTATCCCCTTTTGATACTCTGTTAGCAAGGCAAGGACTAGAGATGAAATAATCGGAAACAGAGCTCATGATCACTTTGGTTGGGTCAGCTATCACTTGACCAGGTTCTTGAGACAACTCTGGCTCCACACAACTCAACTCAATGTTCAAATTAGTGAAAGAGGGGATTTTCTCTGATAAGAATTTATTAAAATCCTGGGCTGAGCCCATGCACATTAGCGGAGACCTATCTGGATTAGCTATAAAATCAGGATTACAATTTAGCCTGATTATCCACTGACTTTGAAGTAAAAAAGTTGGTTATTTTTGACTTTTTTTTTTTTTTTTACAATTCAAGGGAATACTTTCAAAAACAGGTAGCATACCTGCAGCTCTATAAAAAATCTCTTGTAGACATAAAAAAAAAAAACTTTGTTAACCAACTAATATAACCTACTCCAAGTTAAAAAGTTACAGTATTAAAAAGTACTGGACTTCAGACAAAGGCCTATGGCTAGTGCAGCACCTCTCCACTTGCTTGTCGCCGAGGGAGCTGAGAAGGTCTGGGGCTTAAATACTTTAGCAGCTCCAGCTCCTCCTCACTTGCAGCACTAAGCAAATTTTCTAAGCAGGAAAGCCATGTGTAATTGTGAAACCTATTCCCACAGTAAAATATATGAAATATGAATAGTACTTGAACCATGCACAGAAACCTTCATTTTCTCATAGAAAGAGAATATGTTTACTGACATAGAGGGTGGGGGGAGGTTTAAAACTCCAGCTTTTCCCTACTGTGGTCTGGACTGAAATGTAAGATTCATACGATCCTTCACAGAATTTCTTGTACATTTGTCTGCATAGTTTTCCAAATGCAAATATTTTTGGATCATTTATAAAATCTAAGCCCCTTTGACCACATTCTACATCACACCGCCCCCCCAAATCATTCACCTAATGTATACAGTTTAGAAACATTGTTCTACTTCCCGAAACTTGGAAATATATAGAATTCTGCATATGGCTTCTATTGAGAAATGTATGAAGTTCTACTGGGTATGAAATGAATAAGGTTCTGCCCCCCAATGAATTCAAATGTACTCTTCTCCCATCCCTTGTGGTGGCAGAAGCATGGATCAGATGAATATGTGGTTTACCTTGTGGACCAGAGAATCATTGCACTGAGTTTCACAAAGTGTGGTTTCTATGAAGGTATGCAGTGATGTATAATACATTTAAATTGCTAGAGCATGGAACACAGATGCTTGTTCAAAAAGAAATCAAGACAATGAAGAGATATTGTGGTGCATTTACTAAAACAAATTCACTCCAGTGGCAAAGTCATAACTGAACTGTTAACTGTTAACATAGTACTGTTAAGACCATTTCAAATTTACCAATTAGGGTGCTAAACAGACAGGCCAAAAGAGGTGCTTTCAGGCTGACTTGAAGGCATGGCATTTAGATGACACATACCTTGAAACCAGCAGGAAAGTGCCCTCTAGGCTCCTTTTTGTCTCTTCTTCGTAGAAGACAGATTGTGTAGTCATGACAAGAACATTTCAGCTGCCTTGGGGGCAGGTGGTGAGGTTGGTGGGGTTTCAATGTGGCTTTAAAAAAGACAGCATCAAGCCACTTTTTCCTGACCATCTGTTTGGCCCCTAGGGAAGGATATAGCAATAGAGGCGATGGGGGGAACAACACATCTGTTTGTTTTTTTTCAAATCTGTACTAAGGTATGAAGAATAAACATACTTACCTGTGGAATTTTATAGACATTTAAGATATTGGCTATCTGGAGGGACGTTTGAGAGGCGAGACCACCGATTATGGCTATGAGATTCTTTTCCCAGATGCATTTGTAATTGGGAATGTTCCTTTGTCCCATTGAGAGTAGATTCAATGTGGCAAAACTGGCTGTCAGTGAGTTAAATGCATTGTCCAAGATTTCTGTTTGCAGTGTTATGTTGGGCAGCAACTTGTCATTCTTGTTGATCTCATGAATGGCAAAAACAAAGGCAAAGACAAGCTGGTAGTTCTTAGTCAAGATCCTGCATTCAGAATTTCAATTAATTTTACAAGTTCATATCAATGGTAGAAATGCACTTTATTTACTTATTATTCTAGGGGAGACTTTGATATTAAAATAGGCAGGGTTGAAGAGTTGCAGATGAACATGCAGCTTGTGATATGCTCTTTCAGAAGTTTAATCCATCAATGCTACCCTGATGCAGATATATACTTTCAGAATACAACTAGAATTAAAGAATTTCAAGATAGAAATGTGGTTTGGTACTGGAATGATATGAATTCTTACTGTTTCTCTTAAAAGAAACATGGTTCCTAGTCTCTCTCTGCCACATCATTCCTTCAAGAATATAATTATGTAGGCGGGAATCATCTCTATTTAGTCTTCCTTGAGCACCTAAGAGTAATTAATTTACTACAAATATACGAGTAAAAATTAATATGTATTCTTTCAATTGCAGCATGCAGTTTGTAATTAGGAAACATTTTCATTGATTTCTCCCTCCCCCTGAAAATTTTGACTCAGCCTTTTTTTCTTTTGTTTCCTTACACAGAATGAAGATTTGCTCCTTTCTGCATCTAGGTATTTAACATACTTCCATATGGTCTCTTTTTTGGCTCTGTGGAGGTTTAAACTTCACTATTCTGCTGCGCTTCTAGCTATCTACTGACCTGAGATTGTCGAACTTACTAAAATGGGTTGATTTTTTAGAATCAGGCAATTGGTTCCCATTTACACAAATTCTTATCCACATTCCCATTTACACACATTCTTTGTCTGCACTTCACTACACAGTAATGTAGACTTGATGGCTGGCACCTGAGTCCCGTCAAAAGCATTGCATTTTGGCTTAAGGAAAAATTCTAACCACAGTTATACATCTGCAATACCCCACTTGATGTTCCATTTTATCAATTCCTGAACCTGGACTCACCATTTGAAATATTACCATATCTAAAGCAGCTATCCAGCTCAGTGGTGTCATTTGTAGGGTGCAGGGAGGTGTACAACCCGGGTGACATCCTAAGGGGGGGGGGGTGACACCACTTCTCCTCAAACATCTGTATTTTGGCAGAAACGAGCTGGGACATTCAGCGTTCTTTTAAAATGTTTTCAGAGATGGTAGGAGTAGATGAAACTCAATGTGAGACATCTGTATTTTGATAGAAACGGGCTGGGACATTCATCAGCATTCTTTTCAATGCTTTAAGAAATGGTGGGAGTAGATGAAGCTCAGTGGGAGACGAAAGGAGAGACCCCATATTTTTTTTAATTAAATGTTAAACTTCAAATTTTAATTTTTTCCCCAAAATTTTGATTCTTTTAAATTTTTCTTTAAAAACATCATATTTTAACCAAATCTTCGCTAGGTCTATGTAAATACATTTAGATTGTGCATACCATATTGTAATTTGAAGGAATAATTTTTATTTTGCTAGTTGTCTACGTCACAACTATTAGCATGACTTTCAGTGGTATATAGGAATTATGATGTATGAGTAACATTAGTGCAAAATGCATGACTAAGGAATCTGTATAGTGTGAAATGGCAGGAGGTCAGAGGGGGTGAGGCACCAACCCAACTAGGTGACACCAACCCTAGTGACGCCACTGATCCTTGTGTGTCAATACTAAAAAAAATTAAACCAGACCTGCTTTAATCATACTAAACTGATTCAAAGTCAGACTTCTGCCCTCTTCTTCTTGCTTACCTAGCTATGTAGGCTGGTCCACGTGCTTCCCTAAAGTCGTTTAATGACAGTTCTGCTAATGCGATGGACACAAATTCCACAATGAGAAGATCTCCTTTGGAACTAACAGAATTTTGCTGAATTTGGTGCTTCCAGCTGCACATGGAGACCAAACCTTTGTTCAAAATATCAGACAGGAGAAAGATGAGGAGTAATGAAATCTCTGTCAGTGCCATTATAGTTTGTGCTCAGTCCCAATGATGCACAAATGTTCATACCTGTATCTCCAGCTCTGATTTCAGGCAATACCCAACTATAAACAACTACTCCCACCCAAGCAGCAGCTTTTTCTGATCCAGAGACTCCATATTAAACATTGGCAGTAAGTCATGAGCTGTCCAAGCTTCCTTGTTAGCCTGAAGCCGATGTTCCCATGGAAGAATCCATTATATATGGCAATTTAAATAAATCCATTTTATTTGGCTCTTAATTCTCCAATTTCTTTTTCATGTTGCAATTCCAGAGGCAGCCAGAATCACAAGTTTGGAAATTATAGGTTAGATAATTGTCATTCCCTAAGTATTTGAGTTCACGCAGCACCAGAGAAAACAATGTTTGATACCATCTGTGCCTGAAGGAGTAGTAAATTTCACATTATACATTAGGGATACATAGTGCATGATGGGTGATCTGACATTCTGAGCAGAAGGGAAGAAAAATGTGTGGGTAAGGATCAAGACAGGTGTAGATTCACTGTACCCTTTACACGCTCAGCAATTAATTTTTCAGAATGACTGTGTTCCATATCCCCCTTAACAATGGCATCCCTAGAGGCTGGGCAAGTGCAGGGTAGGCAAGCAGTAGCTCCCAGGACTCAAGATCTGCTGGCCTGCATTCACATTCTTCATGAGGACCTGAGTGGCTGCAGCTTTAGCCAGACCCACTAGTCTATGGGGCAATACCTTGGGATCTCATTTCCTTTGGGCATGGTGCTGTCATGATGTAAGAAGCCCAGCAGCCACATTTCCAGCTCTATTGGTAGATGGCACTGAGGCCACCTGGGCGACTGACCACTTGGTGTCCTTGCTGGGCAAAGGGAGCCTGGGCAATGGAGCCTTCTGCCCCACAAGGAATCCAGCAGGCCTACATCTTGGACCTGCTGCCTGTGGAGTAGGCACTAGGAAGACGGCTCAGCCCTGACTGGAGTAAGGGAGTAAAGGCAACCCTACCCTAATGCTACATGTCCCTCCCTCTTGTTTCCCCCCATGAAGCTGCCCATTTTGGATCCCTGGGCCACCAGACTCAGAGACAGTGTCGGCTGATGGAGAGGCCCCAACAGACAGCTTCATGGCCAGACCAAACTATCAGGCAAACTTCTTGGGCAGATGGATGGGTGAACAGGCTCAGTGTTATTTTCTAGTGGATAGCGTGGGCACTGCAGGTGAGGGATGCTGAACCAGGTGGAGATTTCCATTGGGTCAGTGGACCTTCCCCTCAGGCACAGATAGACAGAGACATGGAGAGACAAACACTGTGTGGATCCAAGCATTCACATGATCAGCCCATGATCTGCTGTGACTGGGTGGTGATGGAGGTGCCCACAAAACCCTGGAGCATTCTTCCATACCCTGCTGTCCCTGGTATTAAGTGAGGCATCAGCGGAGGATTGAGGGGCACACATGTGCCTGCATACACACTCCTCTTTCCCTGGTGCTTTGGCTGGCTGAGGCAAATCAGCCAAACCATCTGGGATGGAAGGACGGATGTTTGCATGCATGAGCAAACTCACCCTTCCTTCCTTCTCACTGGGCCAAGAGCACCAGGGAAGGAGATATGGGTTTGTACTCCCCTCTCTTTCTCTGCTGCCTTGTCAGTATTGAGACCATGGCAACAGATAAGTGGCAATCACATTCAAACCTAGACCCAGTCACAAGTCACCATCAGTATATATGATTCTAACTTATGGCAACCCGGAGGTGAACCTTTCATAGGGTTTTCTTGGCAAGTTTCTTTAGAGGGGGTTTGCCACTGCCATCATCTGAGGCTGAGAATGTGACTTGCCCAAGGTCACCCAGTGGGTTTCTATAGCTGAGGCATTCTGTTACCAATGCTCAAATTTCAATGCTTAAATTTTTACACCACTCTGGCCCTCCATATTAAAATACAAGACAGTATGTTATATCACAGGAAGACAAGAGCATTTGGAAATTTTTCAAAACATTACAGAGGTGTTGTCTGAAGCTTTGCCCTGGCCTACTTGCTGTAATGGAAAGACCAAAGATGTCTGCCTCATCTTATGTGGAGAATCATCCCTGGAGAAGAAGAAGAAAGGACTGACACTCTCTTCCTAGCATACTGATTGCCTTCAAAAATAGAAATAACCAGCAAGGAGCTAATAGGTGTTTTAAAAGTTCAATTGCAGTCTTGTCACTAGGGCTGGTGTCACTCATGTGTCATCCGCATGGATATCCTGGGATGGTAGTGCAGATGGGAAGAGGGTCTCACCCCAAGGAATGCAATATCCTGCTGCTGCTGCAGCAGCAACACACACACCCCAGCAAAGATGGGACACATACACTGAGCAATTACTGTTTTTAAATAACAAAAGCTCTCTGCCTACAACAAGATAAAAAGTCACATCAAAAATCCCCACCCCTGGTTGCGACATTATAAAGGAGCCAAAAAGATTGGGATGGGGAGGCTGCAGAGATGGGAGCAGAAAGAAAGGGTTGTAGATTTATCCCTTTCTTTGTGCCAGATAGAGTCTATGACTCTGGTCATGTAGTCCCACTTTTTTGTAATGTACAGGGGATTTTTCAGGGGTTTGGAAGCCTCTGTACAGGGTAAGTTTTAATGACTCATCTGTCCAGACCATCTGATTTTGTTGAACTGAAAAAGCAAAAATAATGGGAAACTTTTTTTTTATCTAAGGGCTGAACTGTCATAGGCCTGGATATGAGACGGTGCCTGTGCCACTGGCTGGGGTCAAGGTCCATGAAGGCAGAGACATTCTTGGTAAGTCCCCTCACCCACATATTTCAGAAGAACATCCACTCTTTTGCCCACAGTGTGCATGTCATTCATTTCTTCAGCTAAAATACATTAAGAAAAACATTTTCTGGAGCTGAGTTACATTCAGCCCATCAGGCATCAAACCCAAGGAGAGAATATTATGAATGGGTAGGCAGTTTTTCACTAATTATTATTAACCTTTATTTATATAGCGCTGTAAATTTAAACAGCATTGTACATACAATCATTTAATTAGACAGACAGTTCCCTGCCTTCAAGCTTACAATCTAAAGAGACATGACACAGAAAGAGAGGGGAAAGCTGGTGGGGAAGGGGATCAAATCCAGCAGTTCTTCTCTCCCTTTGAGGCCTGGACCAAGGCAGATGGACTGGAGGGAGGACTCGGCTTCTGAACACAGAACTTATATAGAATCCAAATTGAAGAGCAGTCCCCTTATGGCAGGGAGATTTGAAAGACATGTGTCCAAAAGCAATGGAGAGTGGACACACTTTCCTTTGCAGTAGTAGAATGGAGTTTTGTGGGTTGCTTTATTAGAGTAAGTGGAGAGACAGGCAGGAAAGAAAGAGGTGGAGAGGGCGAAAGGAGAAGTATGTGATAGAGAGAATGAAGCCTGGCTATCTGTAGTTGCTTAATCATGGAGTGTTTGTATCTTCTCAGAGATGACTGGAGTATAGGATGCTGTAGTTCAATGCCACACTGGAATAGGAGTATCTTTTCAAGAGCCATGACATCATCAAAATATTTTGTTGCAGGTAACTTTCATTAAGAACCATTGTGGGGTAGTGGTCTGAGCACTGGACTATGACTCCAGTGATCAAGGTTCAATTCCTGTGTGACTGTGGAAACCCACTGAGTGATGATGAGCAAGTCGCACACTCTCAACCTCAGACAATGGCTATGCCAAACCACCTCCAAAGAAACTAGCCAAGAAAAATCCATGATAGGTCACCTTTCAACTTCCATTGCTATTATACCTTTCAAGTTTCATTGGTATTACAATGCAATGCTAAAGTGAAATGATGGGTAGAAACTTATTTGTGGTGTATGTGTACATATCATGGGATTACATGAGTGTATGTCTTTCTTTTTTTTTTCCTTTCCTTTTCTCTCTCTCTCTCTCTCTTTCTTTCTTTCTTTTCTTTTTTTTTTTTTTTTGGAAACTCTGCAAGCTACTGTTCTCCTGCCAGAGAAATGAAAGACAAGGAGCAGTGCAAGGAGGCCTTTATATTCCAATACCAAAAATGCACAATATTCGCTGATAAACCTAAATATTGCAGTGAACTGGGTGACTGAAACTTGGAATATTGAGTTGTAAGTCACCACTGAGCTAGGAAAATTATTTAGACTACTTGTTCCATTACTCATCCAGAAGTCCTTCAATGATTTGTTTTGAACATAAAATGAGAAGGAGAAACATGTATATGCATCGAGCAAAGCTAGGATGTAATTCTAATTAATAATTATACATTTTCCTCTTTGCATTAATTTTAAGGGAGGGGATTAAAGAACAAAAGCGACCCAGCCCTAGTCCCTATCAAAAAAGATTATGACACTGCTTTTTCCTCCTTAGACGCGTGATGTAAATTCAACAGGTGGATTTTATCACACACACTTGTGCCCAGGCAGTGGGCATCCTGTACACAATCTGGGCTTAGCCTGTACCTTGCAAAGAAAAACCCATGCTGTGCAAAGGATGGTGCAATAACCTCCATTGTTTGCTCAGCTGGAGGAAGGGCCTGACTTTGCCAGCCTTGGCATGGATTGGAGGCCAAGAAGGAGAAACACATAGTGGCAGAATGATTCCATGACCTCAAAGATTGGAGGCAGAGACAGAGGACTTTTAAGCATCAGCTAGTCCCAAGACTAAGCTTCTTGAAGGCAGCACTAGGCCATCCTGCTGTCTTCTAGTGCAGTGTAGGCTTCTCTTGGGGAAGGAATTATTTTTCTATTTTCATAGCTTCTTCCCAATCCATTTCCTCATCTTCTCCCCTGGCAATACATGCAGCACAGAGAACCTTCTCCTCTGCCTGTATTGTGTCCGAAGTGTCCCATCGAGCAGAGCTGTTTAGGGTGGTGAGGGACCTGACACAGGTTCCACCCTGTGCAGAACCCTTTACTCAACCTGAAAATGGCCTGCTATGATGCATTTAACAACCACTTTGCACATAAAATCTCTCAGATAAGAGCTGACTTGGACGGCGGAGTTATAACAGAATCAACTGATGAAGTATCCTGCAACTCCACTCATGTGGTTATACTGGATCAATTTCAATTTGTAAGTACTGATGACATGTACAAGCTCCTTGGAAAAGTGAGGAAAACAACTTGCCTTCTCGACCCTTGCCCTTCGTGGTTGGCTGTCCAGGGGGGTGATGCCTTGAGGATATTCTTTAAAGGCATCACCAATGCATCCCTTACGGAGAGTCATGTTCCATCTTGTTTGAAGGAAGCGGTGGTTAGGCTGCTCCTGCAAAAACCCTCCCTTGACCCCCTGGATATCAGGAACTACAGGACAGTCTTTTTATTACCATTTCTGAGCGGGTGATCGAAAGAGCAGTTGCTCTTCAACTCCAAACTGTCTTGGATGAACTGATTATCTAGATCCATTTCAAACTGGCTTTAGGACGGGATTTGGAGTTGAGACTGCCATGGTTGCCCTGACTGATGACCTTCATCTAGGCATCAACACAATAGGCCATCACATCCTCTTGAATCGCCTGAGAGGGCTAGGAATTGGAGGCACTCCATTGCAGTGGTTCCATTCCTTCCCCTCAGGCAGGTTACAGAGGGTGGTGCTCAGGGACAGTTGCTCTGCAAGAAAAGAGCTTAATTGTGGCATCCCACAAGGCACCATCATGTCCCCGATGCTTTTCAACATATATATGAAGCTGCTGGAAGACATCATCCAGAGGCATGGGGCAGGGTGTTATCAGTAAGCTGATGACACCCAGATATATGTCTCCATGCCTCAGTTATCAGATCTGACTTCAGATGGCATCTCTCCTCTCAATTACTGTCTTAAGGCAGTAATGGATTGGATGAGGGAAAACAAATTGAAGCTGAATTCAGACAAAACAGAAGTACTTAAGGTTTCGGCCCCAAACCCAGGTATTGGGATACAACCTTCAGTCCTAGAAGGGGTCACACTCCCCTCAAAGAACTATGTTCACAGTCAGGGGTGCTCCTAGATCCGTCACTTCAGATGACAAATCAGATGAATGCGACGGTCAGGAGTGCCTGTTATCAGCTTTGGCTGATACGCCAGCTGCACCCTTTCCCGGAAGCTAGGGACCTTGACACCGTAGTACATGCACTGGTAACCTCACACCTTCATTTCTGTAATGCACTCTACATGGGGCTACCCTCGTGCTTGGTCCGGAAACTTCAATAAATTCAAAACATGACAGCCAGATTGGTCTCTGGTACATCCAGAAGAGACCATTAAAAACCAATCCTAAGATCACTTCACTGGCTGCCCATTAGTTTCCGGGCCCAGTACAAGGTGTTGGTTATGACCTTAAAAGGTCTAAATGGCTTGGGTCCAACCTATCTTCGAGACCGCCTCCTTCCATATAATCCTCCCTGCTCACTCAGATCCTGAGGGAGGAACTTGCTAAAGCCTCGTAAAACAAGGCTGTCCATGACCTCCCAAAAGACCTCAGCTGTTGCACCCAGATTGTGGAATGGCCTGCCGGAGGAGATCCGTCATATTACCACCTTAAATAGCTTTCAAAAAGCTGTAAAGACGGATCTCTTCCGGCAGGCCTTTCCTGAACAGTCTCTCCGGCTATCAAAAGAATTTTAAGAACTCCGACTGCACTTTAGTCAAGGTCTATAGTTTGTGCTGTTACTGTTGTTGTTTTGTGTGTGTATGTTGTTTTTTTTTAAGTACGTTTTAATTCTTATATTGTTTAACTGTATTTTAAGAGGGGGGATTGAGGGGTCTGAATGTATGTTTTTGATATTTGTAAGCTGTCCCGATTGCATTTTGTAGAGGGGCAGGATATTGATGATGATGATGATGATGATGATGATGATTGAAAAAGAGAAAAAAATACATTCAAATCCAAAGGACCATTGTCCTAATTCATTTGCATTCCTTGACAGAGAGCAATTTGCTTTTACAAACATATATATTAAATGAGATCATGCATGGCAAATAAGATGGAGTTTTGTAGAAATATCAATGTTTTGTCTTTACTATCTCTACTTTTATATTTAGTTTAGGTCTCAACAGAATGATATAGCATTTGGGGAAGAAGATACAAGCCAATAAAGCAAAACTAGAGACCAAGATGGAGAAGACTTTTACAGCCACCATATTTGTCCCTTTGGTGCTCAGGTAACTTGGGACAAAGGAAACCCAAACGCTGCAAAAGACCAACATGCTGAAGGTGATCAGCTTGGCCTCATTGAAACTGTTGGGCAGCTTTCTGGCTAAGAAAGCAACAGTGAAGCTGATGAAAGCCAAGAGCCACATGTAACTCAGGACAAGGTAGAACATAGTGTCAGAGCCTTCATTGCATTGCAAGATGGTCACAGCTGTCTGGGAATGCATATCCGCCTCTGGAAAGGGTGGTGCAGTTATCAACCAGACAACACAGATAAGAGTTTGAATAACAGAACAGATGAAGATCACTGATGTTGTCAGTTTCTTCCCAATCCATTTCCTCATCTTGTTCCCTGGCTTTGTGGCAATGAAGGCCAGGACCACAGTGATAGTTTTGGCCAACATGCAAGAAATAGCTATAGAAAAGACAACACCAAAGACTGTTTGCCGGAGAAGGCAAGAAACCTTCCCTGGAGTGCCAAGGAAAAGAAAGGAGCATAGAAAGCAAAGCAACAGAGAGACAAGCAGAATACAGGTGATGGTCCAGTTGTTGGCTTTGACAATGGGAGTTTCTTGGTAATGAATGAAAGTTCCCATTACCATAATTGTGATGACTGAAAAGAAGACTGCAGAGGAAGCCAAAATTACTCCCAGAGGTTCTGTGTAGGATAAATAAATGGCTCTTTTAGGAAAGCATTGGTCTTGCTTCTCATTTGGGTAGTGATCTTCTGGGCACTTTGCACATTCGCTTGCATCTGAAATACATTTAAAATCTTTCAGTTTTTCCCAAACTCCTGGAAATATTCTTCAGATTTCTAAGCAGATCCTTAATTTTGTTCTTTCTTCCATGAGAATGTTGGATGTGTTTGTTATAAATCATTCTCCTTTCTTTCTAAATATGTCATCATTACATTTCTGTGTGTATTTCAACAATGTTATCCCAGAATATATCTTTTAATTACATGTCTGAGCACAGAAAGTTACTGACACTAGAATTGGCTACTTCTTCATGCTCTATATCAGTGACTCCCAAGGTGGACAGGGGACCTTGGGGAACTGGAAAGATCTAGGGGAAAGTGAAGAAAAAGGCAGTGGCAGGAGGGCCTTCAATCAAAATATTACCATCCATTAAAGTCAAGGGGATTCAGGGGCATTAGGACTATGGTGGGTATGATGTGTTAAAGCATATGGCAGCAGAGGTGAAACAGTGGTAAACAATCTTTCACATTTGGCAATCTGCTTAAGCTTTGGGAGTTTTGGCCAGACTGGGATGGCAGTACTCCAAATGTATATTTTCAGCAGTCCAAATATAGATAGATAGATAGATAGATAGATAGATAGATATAGATCTGCAAAACAAAATCTGTCTGTACAGGAAGAAAACATTGGATCTCCAGCGATTTTTCTTTTGTTTTCTGGAGATTCTCTTAAACATAAATAGCTTCATCCCTTCTCTCCTTCTTCTGAGTGGCATATGAGAAGGGGCAGAAAAGTCACAACAGAACATCCCTGAATGTATATTAAATATTTTCTTTGTTATGCCTTCTGCCTTCAAGTTGTTTCTGACTTCTGGTGACCCCAATGCAAATCTATCCGCCCTTTACAGACGCCCAAAAGGGCTATCCCCGCACTGTAAGTAGGGCTGGGGAGACTGCAGCAACTGCACACTATCCAGCCCTAGCACATATGGACATCACCATTTTGAAATCGTGCCATCCAAGTGCATGTGTGATGATGGTGTCATGGTGCACACCACATCCACATAGACTGGTGTGTGCCTGACATCATCACAATGCTACAGGGTGCTTGGAGCGCCCTTTCAGCATTGTGAAAAGGATCTCAAAAATGGAGCTCTTCTTCCCTGCACGCATCACTGGCATGGCCTTTACATGGCTGTGCCAGCAATGCATTAGAGAAAGGGGCCAAGCAGCCCCTTTCTCCCCTTCCCTGTGCCTGTCAGGATGACCTTGGGGCATGAAGCCCCAAGAACACCCCTTTCCAGGCCATAGGGATGTGGCATTTTGCCGCTTCTCTGAGGCCTGGAAAAGTGGCAGATTGGGGCCTTTGGTGAGTTGAGGCTGCCCTGGCCCCAATCCAGTGTAGAAATGGGTACCCATGGACTGCCCTTTTTGGCTGGTCTGTAAAGCCCCATTGATTCAGACAAGATTTGGCTTTGCCTTCCTTACATCCTTAATATTTTGATATGTCTTTCAGCTTAGATAAAGTACCCAAGAGATCCAGCCAAAAACCTGAAACTGCTTCCTCATGCCCTTAATAATTTGACAGCTTCCTTATGGCGGCAGAAGACCTTTCAGACCAATGGTCTTTAGAGGACATTAATTTGGACACACAAATGTTGAAGCCTTTTCCTGTCTAAACACACAGTTGTGTTACTCTTAAATCTGTACAGGTTCTTCTAAGTGAGGGCACATTTGTAGAGTCTGGTTGTTTAAATAAAAACTGGACACCTATTTTCCATCTTCTGATGTAAACAAACAAATCAAAGAACCTATCATAAGGAAGACATGTTGCAAACTCGTGATCTGAAAAACATTATGATAACTATTTGATTTTTCCCCCTTATAACTCTAGCCCAAGAACCAGTCTTTTCTATTATTATTATTATTATTATTATTATTATTATCCTTTATTTATATAGCGCTGTAAATTTACACAGTGCTGTACATACAATCTTAAATTAGATGGATTCCTGCCCTCAGGCTTACAGTCTAAAAGAGACAACACAAAAGGAAGAGGGGAAGGTGATGGGAAAGGGGGTGAGGTCCGGTGGTTCTTCTCTCCCTCTGGGGCCAGGACCAAGGCAGATGGACTGGAGGGGGGGCATGGCTTCTTAATACAAAGTTAAAAGGAGGCATCCTGGGGCGGATGGCACAGTCCTGGGAAAGCTTCCCTAAATAATATAGTCTTTAACTCAGTTTTGAACCTGGTTAGGGAAGTGATGAGGCGTGCATGTGGGGGAAGAAGGTTCCAGGAGTGAGGGGCAGCAAGTGAGAAGGGACGAATCCGGGACGGGGCAGTGGAAATCCTTGGCTGGGACAGGAGACCTTGACTACCAAAACGGAGGGTACGAGAAGGAGTGTGAGGAGAAAGAAGTTCAGACAAGTAAGGAGGGGCCAGTCTGTGGAGGGCTTTGAAAGTCAATAACAAAAGCTTGTACTGGATGCGGAAGGGGAGGAGGAGCCAGTGAAGGGAGGATAAAAGAGGAGAAACATGGTCAAAGCGGCGAGCAGATGTGATAATACATGCAGCTGAGTTCTGGACAGAGATTAAAGGATGGAGATGAGAGAGAGGAAGCCCTGTCAGAAGGAGGTTACAATAATCTAGTTGTGATACCACTAGGGCATGGACCAGAGTCTTGGCGGTGGAGGCTGAGAGGAAAGGACGGATTTTAGCAATGTTGTAAAGAAAGAATCTACAGGTCTTGGCAGTGGCCTGAATCTGGGGAGTAAATATCTAGAATTGCATTTTCTGAATTTTCTAGAATTGGTTTATTTCTATGACTTGTCAGAAAAGAAGTGGCTCAGATTTAAAATATAAATCTGTATAAAGGAAATGAAACATTCCCCATATTACACAATATCCTTTTTCTTACCAATGTGGACTGAAATCCTCCCATCAGCACATTGAACACAGTCATAGCAACAGACATAATTCCCCTGCTGAACAATCTTGCTGTACCCTGGCTGGCAGTTTTCAACACATCTGGAACAGGGTGGCACCTAATAGGAAGAATAAGGTTATGTATTCATGGTGGAAATAAATTCACTCTTTTAACTGAGATGATGTGGTTCACCATCTCTTCGTTTCATTAGAGCTGGAGAAGAACCTTTAGATTTCCTATGTAACTTGAATGGATAGTGACAGAGTTTACATTGGATAGTGGAGAAAAGTGGATAGTGGATAGTAGTGACCTTGGACAAGTCACACTCTCTCAGCCTCAGAGATTGGCAATGCCAAACCCACCCCACCCCCACCCCCAAAGATATTTGCCAAGAAAACCCTATAATAGGTTCTCCTTAAGTCGGAAATGATTTCAAGGCACATAACAAAAAGGGAGAAAAGGAAAATTCAAGAGATGTGAGAAAACTCCAGGACATGTAATGAAAATTCCATGCCACCATATGCAAACTTTCATGAGTTTTGTTTTCTAAGGGCACATGCACACTACATTTTAAACCAGTTTGCAAACCAGTTTAAATCGGGGTCATTCTTATGCTGGGTTTTCCTACGCCAAATGTGGGGGGTCCGGTGCAAATCCTAGTTCCTGAACAGTCTCACAAGTAGAAACCTTTTCCATATTTAACAGACATATCTTACAAAAATTCCAACTCAAAAAGTCTATGATTTTATAATCCAATCTATTCTGAATGCTTGTTAAGCTCTGTGTGCCAAAGCTAACTTTTGAGTGTCTAAAGTTTTCTTTTCCTCTAGTTTTGGAATGCAAAGAATCCCCCTTTCACAAAAATAAAGGAAAAACTACCTTCTTAAACTTGTGATTCCACACAATAGCACTGCCATTCATGGTGAACCTTTTGCCTGCAGAAGCCTGAGGATCAATTCCTCCAACTCGGACTTTTTGAAAAGATTGATTAGAGAAAGTGACCAAGTTGATGACATCAATTCCAGAAGCCAGATCCCCATTTTCATCAAAAAATACTTCTTCCCCAGCACTATTGTTAAAATGGATGTATTTCAGGAATGAGTGTAGCTAAATCGGAGCAGAGAAAACAAATAATTATCCGAGTCATTTAGTAGGAGCAGGGATTTACTATCTAACGATGTATCTATCATCTGTTTATCACACTACCTTTGTTCTAGTCCAGATTCTACATTTCTTATCACACAGAGGAAAAGAAATGCAACTGAAATCATTTAGGTATAGTGGTATAGAAAATAACTTGTGATTCCACACAACAGCACTGCCATTCATATTGAACATTTTTGCCTGCAGAAGCCTGGGGATCAATTCCTCCAACTCGGAATTTTTCAAAGGTTTATTAGAGAAAGCGACAAATCCTGAGGCCAGATTCCCCATTCTCATTGAAAAAGACTTTTCCCCCAGCACTATTGTTAAAATGAATGTATCTCAGAAGTAAGCATAGCTAAATTGAAGCAAAATCAAACGATAATAACCTGGGTCAACTAGTGGGCAGTGAGATTTGCTATCTCATCATTTATCTATCATCTATCTTTTATCCTAACTTTGTTCTTGTTCAGGATTCTTCATTTCGTATCACATGAATGAAAAGAAATTCAACTGAAACCATTTAGTTCTATTTGTGCAGAACTAAACACAATTTCCTATTAAAACCAAGGAATAAATTAAGACATCTGAAGAGTATTTTTATAAAAAGAATGAAAAGGGGGAGAGAAAAACAATTTCTTCCATGAAAAAAACTTTGGGATAGAAAGGGATGGGGAGTAGTAGTGAGATTACTCTTGTCCTGCTCTGGAGTAAGATATTTTTTCTTCATGTTACTCCTACTCCTGTAAAAACCTCTTACTCCTTTACACCTTACTCCTTATTCCTACTCCCCAGCCCTGGAGTAAGCACCAGTTGCTTTGCAAGGTTGGCATATGTGTGTGTTTTGTGTGTATAAGTGTCTCTCATTGGTCCCAGTTTCTTCGATGGTGCAATATAATAATAATGCATGTACCTTATAACAACAGGAATAAAGAGAAACAATTATATTCTGTTACTCCTTATTCCTATTCCTATTCCTGTAAAAACCTCTTATTCCTTTACTCCTTACTTCTTATTCCTTACTGCTACTCCTACTCCCCAGTCCCTGGGCACAGAGAAACATAGGGATATTTAGGAGAAGATCCTGAAAAGAGCTGTTCTAAGAAATAAGAACTTGAATATATAAAAAGTCTCTCCTTTCCTTCCCTTTCCTTCCCTTCCCTTCCCTTCCTTTCCCTTCCCTTCCCATACATGGTTCCTGAGCGTGTTCTATGACATGACTGTTTTAAAGTTTCAGGACATACCTGCCAGGGCTGGATATCCATATATTTCTGACTGTTTTCAGGCCCTATTGCTTTCCACTTGGTTCTCAGTAAACCTGCATCATGGAGAGCATGGGCTAAAGCACAGACAGCATTGTAAATGCTATAGCTTTGGCTGGACATCTCCATTTCAAACACATATCCTGGAAGGTTCCTCAGTTTCTCTTCCCCAGTGCAATTCTTATACTTTGGGTAATTCAAGTTATACATGGGGAAAGAACAAATAAATGCACTGTACCAAAACTCCTTTAGGAGATAAATCTTGGACTGAATTGGATTTAGGTTCTCCAGAAACTCCTGAAATCCTGGCACCACATTGGTATGGAGGGCAAAGGACAAGGTGCCATTGAAGGATCTTTCTGTGAACCTTCTGTCAGAGAAAACAGTTGTGACATCCCACTGAGCAGTTGTGATCCAAACTCTCTCCATAGGCTGCTTCTGAATAAACTCATAGCTTTCTAGAATTATCCGTAAACCCTCCATAGACTGAGTGTCCCCATAGACCAAGATCACATTAATATTCTTTGAGAGAAGAGCAGAGGCAATCGCATTTAGGCTTTTCTGAAGGAACGGTAACTCGTAACTTGTCACTGTGGGAACAGATTGTGTCAAAGAAATGCAAATATCCTTCTGGAGAAGTCTTGCACTGAGGGTTCGATGAAATCTCTCTCCACTTTCACCCTCTGGAATGAGGAGACCAATCCAATTCCATCCAAAATACTCAAACAGTTGTGTAATCCCAAAATACTGAAAGATCTCATCTGGCACCATCCGGAAAAGAGAGGGAAACTGAATTTTATCACTGAAGATGGGGTCAAAAGAACCATAACTCAGCTAGAATTTGGGAGGAAACAGATTTTTTTTTTTTTAAAAAAAATAGGAAATACAATTCTTTCTTAAGTTAGGGAAACACAACCCTTTTAATTTCAGGAATAGATACATAAATAAAACAGCAGTTTATTTAACAGCATGCTGATCCAAATATCATAATTTGAGCAGAGAAATCTGCAACTAAAGGTTCACACACCTGGAGGTGTAAAAAAAAAAATACACACATTTTTAGTTAATGTGACAGGTAAGTTTTCTCTTCCAAACACATTATTCCCCTTTCCCCACAATGTTCAGCTCATTGACCATGGTGCCAGAATAATATGTTTTGCACATTTTATAATTTAATTAATCTTGTTTGTCTTTTGGAGAATACAGTCGGTCCTCCACATTTTCCATTTTGACTCTTGATTATTCACAGATTTTATTAATACACTCCCTCTTGGAATCTCTAGTTCCTCCAGTAAAGCTCTATGGTCAACATCAGCCAGAGGTTATGCCGGAGTACAGTGAGATTCCTTCAGAGGGGTTCTTCCAGATAAAGAATAATATTGTTTTTGTTCTTGGCATTTTTTCCACTTCCCAGGGCCCTGTACTACTAACCCTAGTGAATGTGGAGGGTGCACTATATTGCTTCTACACTTTGCAGAACTTAATGTTGCTCTAGTTTAGCATCACATAATTTATACTTTTGCTTCCCGATTCCTTCAAAGTAGCCATGTGTTGTAGTTCCTTTATCACAGTCCTTTGGAGCCTTTTGGAGCTAGCCTTTACAAAGCCCTAAAGTCTGTTGTTAGTCCTGACAACAAGAACAACAAAAAAGGCCATTGAATTATGGGATTTCTCTGCATCTTGACTCAACATTCTACAATTGATTGAATGGGTCTACTCTAGTGGGGACTAACTAATATGATTGCAGCCAAACAGTTTCTCTCTGTTTTCAGAAGTAGAAATGAAGGTGGAAAATATGAATAGGAATGTAAACTGTTGAAGTGAGACAGAAGCCTGCATGTAGGAGCAATTATTCCCTGGCTCCTTTCTCAATTTGCTTTGTTTAATTGCTTCTCTCATCTCTTCCTCATTTATTGGATCATTCAACTATTGTCGCTGGTCTTCTGTAAAACCTTCTAGCTTACATTTTGCCAGATAGTCTTTAATTTCCTCTTTCTGAGTGGTTTGCTTTGTATATAACT
Source organism: Urosaurus nigricauda (assembly GCA_034509955.1). Lineage (NCBI taxonomy): Eukaryota > Metazoa > Chordata > Lepidosauria > Squamata > Phrynosomatidae > Urosaurus > Urosaurus nigricauda. The sequence goes on from JAOEGL010000006.1 coordinate 9,194,584, forward strand.
TCTCATAAAAGCTTTGGAAAACTTCTGAAATATCACTTTGTTTTGTTACTATTTCTTCTCCCTTTTTGATACTATTAATAGATTTCTTACTTTTTTCCTTCTCCAGTTTGTTTGCTTACCATTTACCTGCTTTGTTTGCATGTTCGAAATAATTTTGTTCTGTCCTCCATAGTTTTTTCTCTAGTTCCCTTGTATCTTCTTGTTCCATCTGTTTCTTTAGTAATTTTATATCTTTTCATATTTTTTATTATTCAGATATTTCTGTAGGTCCTTCTCTTTATCTTTCAATAACTTATCCATTAAATCTTTCTTTTGCTTCTTTCGTTTCTGTAGGGCCTCTTATAGTTGCTTTGGCTGCATCCCAAAGTATAGCTGTATTTACTCCTTTGTCCAAGTTCTCTTTAAAGAAAAATTGAATCATCTTTTTCCCTTCTTCTACTATACTCTTGTTTCTAAGTAACTCTTCATTTCAATACCAGTTTAATTTCCTTTGAGGGTCTTTAAGATCTATTTCTATAGGGTTGTGGTCAGAGATAACTCTAATACCTTCATCTCCTTCACTTCCCTTATCAATGAATCCGAAACCAAAAATAAATCTATCCTTGACAGAGATTCATGTCTCTCTGAAAAAAAATGTATAACTCCTTTCCTTGTTATATGTCTCCAAACATCTAACAGAGTTAAGTCATCCAACAAATCAAAGAATTTTTTTGGTAATTTACCTTGTTTTTCTTTAATTTTTTTGTCTGAGGTTCTATCTATTCTAGGTTCTATAACTCCATTAAAATCTCCTTTAATAATTATATCGTCATAATCGTGTTGCATTACCTTCTCTCGTAACTTGTTATAAAAATTACTCTTATTTTCTTGGGAACTATATATACAAACTAACAGAATTTGCAGCACTAAGCAAATTTTCTAAGCAGGAAAGCCATGTGTAATTATGAAGCCTATTCCCACAGTAAAATATGTGAAATATGAATACTACTTGAACCATGCACAGAAACCATCATTTTCTCATAGAAAGGGATATGTTTACTGACATAGAGGGTGGGGAGGTTTAAAACTCCAGCTTTTCCCTACTTTAGTCTGGACTGAAATGTAAGATCCATACTATTCTTCACATAATTTCTTGTACATTTGTCTGCATAGTTTTCCAAATGCAAATATTTTTGGAGCATTTATAAAGTCCAAGCCACTTTGACCACATTCTACACACACACCCAAGTCATTCACCAAATGTGTACAGTTTAGGAACATTGTTCTACTTCCCCAAACTTGGAAATATATAGAATTCTGCATATGGCTTTTATTGAGAAATGTATTGAGTTCTGCTGGATATGAAATGAATAAGGTTCTGCCCCCCCTCCCCAAAAATGAATTCAAATGTACTCTTCTCCTATCCCTTGTGGTGGCAGAAGCATGCATCACATGAATATGTAATTTACCTTGTCGACCAGAGAATCATTGCACTGAGTTTCACAAAGTGTGGTTTCTATGACAATAAGCATAGATGTATCTTACATTTAATTCACTAGAGCAGATGCTTGTCCCAAACAGAAATCAAGACAATGAAGAGACATTGTGGTACATTTACTAAAACAAAATCACTCTAGTGGCAAAGCCATAACTGAACTGTTAATGGAGTACACACACAGTGCTAACAAGACCATTTCAAATTTATTAATTAGGAGGTTAAACAGACAGGCCAAAAGAGGTGCTTTCAGGCTGACTTGAAGGCATGGCGTTTAGATGACACATACCTTGAAGCCAGCAGGAAAGTGCCCTCTAGGCTCCTTTTTGCCACTTTTTCCTTGCTAGAAGCCAGTTCATATAGTCATGACATGAGCACTTCTGCTGCCTTGGGAGCCGGTGGTGAGGTTGGTGGGGTTTCAATGAGGCTTTAGAAAAGGCAGCTTCAACCAACTTTTTCCTGCCCATCTGTTTGGCCCTTAGGAATGGATATAGCAGTAGAGGCGATGGGGGAACAACACATCTGTTTGTTTGTTTTTTTCAAATCTGTACTAAGGTATGAAGAATAAACATACTTACCTGTGGAATTTTATAGACATTTAAGATATTGGCTATCTGGAGGGACGTTTGAGAGGTGAGACCACCGATGATGGCTATGAGATTCTTTTCCGAGATGCATTTGTAATTGGGAACGTTCCTTTGTCCAATTGAGAGTAGATTCAAGGTGGCAGAACTGGCTTTCAATGAATTAAATGCATTGTCCAAGATTTCTGTTTGCAGTGTGATGTTGGGCAGCAACTTGTCATTCTTGTTGATCTCATGAATGGCAAAAACAAAGGCAAAGACAAGCTGGTAGTTCTTAGTCAAGATCCTGCATTCAGAATTTCAATTAATTTTATAAGTGTATATCAATAGTAGAAATGCACTTTATTTACTTATTATTCTAGGGGAGACCATGTGATTAAAATCGGCAGAGTTCAAGAGTTGCAGTTGGACGTGCAGCTTGTGATTTCCTCTTTCAGAAGTTTAATCCATCAATGGTAGCCTGATGCAGAGATATACATTTAGAATACAACTAGATTTAAAGAATTTCAAGGTAGAAATGTGATTTGGTACTGAAATGATATCAATTCTTATTGTTTCTCTTAAAAGAAATATGGTTCCTAGTCTCTCTGCCACATCATTCCTTCAAGAATATAATTATGTAGGCGGGAATCATCTCTATTTAGTCTTCGTTGAACACCTGAGAGTAATTAATCTGCTCCAAATATACCAGTAAAAATTAATCTATATTCTTTTAATCCCAGCATGCAGTTTGTAAATATGTAGCATTTTGATTGATTTCCCCCTCCCCCTGAAAATTTGAAAATTTTGACTCAGCTTTTGTTTGTTTGTTTGTTTATTTACACAGAATGAAGGTCCGCTCTTTTCTGCATCAAGGTATTTAACATACTTCCATATGGTCTCTTTTTTCCTCTTTGGAGGTTTAAACTTCACTATTCTGCTGCACTTCTAGCTGTCTATTGGCCTGAGATTGAAGAACTTGCTAACATGGCTTGATTTTACACAATCAGGCAATTGGTTCCCATTTACACACACTCTTATACATCTATTTGTTTCGTCTGCACTTCACTAGACAGTAATATAGACTTGATGGCTGGAACCTGTAAACAGGGCATGAACCCTGTCAAAAGCACTGCATATTGGCTTAAGGAAAAATTCTAACCACAGTTATGCATCTGCAACATCCCACTTGATCTTCCATTTTATCAATTCCTGAACCTGGAGTCACCATTTGAAATATTGCCATATCTAAAACAGCTATCCAGCTCAGTGGTGTCACTTATGGGGTGCAGGGAGGTGTACAACCCTGGTGACATCCTAAGGTTGGGGGGGGTGACACCACTTCTCCTCAAACATCTGTATTTTGGCAGAAACTGGCTGGGACATTCATCAGTGTTCTTTTAAAATGCTTTCAGAGATGGTGGGAGAAGATGAAACTCAACGGTAGGAGAAAGGAGATACCACATATTTTTTTAAAAAATGTTAAAATTAAAATTAATTTTCCCCCCCAAAATTTTGATTCTTTTAAAAACATCACATTTTAACCAAATCTTCGCTATGTCTATGTAAGTATATTTAGGTTGTACATACCATATTGTAATCTGAAGGAATAATTTTAATTTTGCTAGTTGTTTATGTCACAACTATTAACATAACTTTCAGTGGTATATAGGAATTACGATGTATGAGTAACATTAGTGCAAAAAAGCATGACTAAGGAATCTGTATAATGTGAAATGGCAGGGAGGTCAATGGGGGGATGACACCAAGCACACTAGGTGACACCAACCTTAAGGAAGCCACTGATGCCTCTGTGTCATAACTTAAAGAATTTAAGCCAGACCTGCTTAAATCATACTAAATTGATTCAATGCCAGACTTCTGCCCCATTCTTGCTTACCAAGCTTGGTAGTCTGGTCCCCGTGCTTCCCTAAAGTCGTTTAATGACAGTTCTGCTAATGCAATGGACACAAATTCCCCAATGAGAAGATCTCCTTTGGAACTAACAGAATTTTGTTGAATTTGGTGCTTCCAGCTGCACATGGAGGAAAAACTTTTGTTCAAAATATCAGACAGGAGAAAGATAAGGAGTAATGAAATCTCTGTCAGTACCATTATAGTTTGTGCTCAGTTCCAATGATGCACAAATGTTCATACCTGCATCTCCAGCTCTGATTTCAGGCAATACCCAACTATAAACAACCACCCCCACCCAAGCAGCAGCTTTTTCTGATCCTGAGACTCCACGTTAAACATTGGCAGTAAGTCATGAGCTGTCCAAGCTTCCTTATTAGCCTGAAGCTGATGTTCCCATGAAAGGATCCTTTATACATGGGAATTTAAATAAATCCATTTTATTTGGCTCTTAATTCTCCTATTTGTTTTTGCTGTTGCAATTCCACAGTCAGCTAGAATCACATGTTTGGAAATTATAGGTTAGATAATTGTCATTCCCAAAGTATTTGAGTTCATGCAGCACTGGAGAAAACATGTTTGATACAATCTGAGTTTGAAGGAGTTGTAAAGATCACATGATACATTAGGGATGGATAGTGCATGATGGGTGATGTGACATTCTGAGCAGAGCGCAGGAAAAATGTATGGGAAAGGACCACCAAGACAGCATAGATTCACCATACCCTTCACATTCTCAGAAATTAACATAAGTTTTCAGAATGATAGTGTTCCATAACTATCTTAAAAATGGCATCCCTAATGTTAGTGTCAACAGGTGTGGGTGCCTGGTAGTGCTGGGTAAGCACCAGCCACCCAACTGCCCACCTAGGGCAGCTGGGAGGAGAGATGGCTGGGCAAGTGCAGGGTAGGCAGGCAGTAGCTCCCAAGGACTCTGGATCAGCTGGATTAACATCCTTCATCAGGCCCTGAGGGGCTGTAGCGTCAACCAGTCCTACCAGGCTACGTGGCAATACTTGAGTTCCCATTTTGTCTTGGACATGGTGCCCCCACAATGTAAGAAGCCCAGGAGCCACATTTCCAACTCTGGTGGTGGATGTCACTGAGGCCAGCTGGGCAACTGACCACTTGGTGTCCCTCCCAGGGAAGGGGACCTCCTGCCCCACAAGGACTCCATCTTTCAACCACCAGGCCTTCCTCTTGGGCCTGCTGTCTGTGGGGGAGCCATTGGAAAGATGGCTCTGCCCTGACTGGTGTAAGGGAGTAAAGGCATACCCTACCCTGATGCTGCATATCATTTTCCTGCCCCAACGAGGCTGCCCTTTTTGGCTCCCTGGGCCACCAGACTCAGAGACAGTCGGCTGATGGAGGGGCCCGAACAGACAGCTTCATGGCCAGACCGGACTAGTAGGCGCACTTCCAGGGCAGTAGGTAAATGGGCAGGGGCAGTGCTGTCTTCCAGTGGATGGTGTGGGCACTGCAGGTGAAAGATGCTCAGCAGGCTGGGGATTTCCATTGTGCCAGAGGACTTTCCCTTGCAAGCACAGATAAGACAGAGTCATGGAGAGACAAACACTGGGTGGCTCCAAGCATTCACATGTTTGATCCCTGATCTGCTGCAACTGGGTGGTGATGGAGGTGCCCACAAAACCCTGGAACATTCTTTCCTACCCTGCTGTACCTGGTATTAAATGAGGCATCAGTGTTGAGGGACACACATGTGCCTGTATACATGCTCCTTTTCCCCTGTACTTTGGTTGTCTGAGGAAAGCCAGCCAAACCATACAGGTTGGCGGGAAGGGTGTATGAATGCATCAGAACACACTCACTGTTCCTTCCAACCTGCACAGGGCCAAGAGCACCAGGGAAGGAGATATGGGTGTGCACTCTTTTTTTTCTTTCTCTGCTGCCTTCTCTCCATAGAGAGGATGACAGCAGTTAAGTGGCAATGCAATTCAAACCTAGACCCAGTCACCATCAGCATTTATGATATTCCCACCCCTCTCAAGATGGAATCTTTTCCTTAGGATGTGTCTTGTATATACAATACATGTTTGTTGCTTTGGTTCTGTACCTTCAGGTCAATTTTGACTTATGGCAATCCAAAAGTGAACCTTTCATAAGGTTTTCTTGGCAAGTTTCTTCAGAGGGGGTTTGGTTTGCCACTGCCACCCTCTGAGGCTGAGAGAATGTGACCTGCCCAAGGTCACCCAGTGGGATTCTATGACAAAGGCATGATCCGAACTCTATTACCATAGTGTGTTAGGAGAAGAGGGTCAATCCTGTCTACGACTCTGGTCATGTAGTTCCACTTTTTTGTAATGTACAGATGATTTTTCAAAGGTTTGGAAGCCTCTGTACAGGCCAAGTGCTAATGACTCATCTGGCCAAACCATCTGATTGTGTTGAACTGGAAAAGCAGAGGGAATGGGAAACCTTTTTATCTAAAGATTGAATTGTCCTAGGCCTGAATACTATATAGCCACCATGCCAGTGGCTGGGGTCAAGGTCCATGAAGGCAGAGACATTCTTGGTAAGACCCCTTGCCCACATATTTCTGAAGCACATTCGCTCTTTTGCCCACAATGTTCATGCCATTCATTGCTTCAACTGGATATACATTTAGAAAAAATAGTTTTTGGAGCTGATTTACATTCAGCCCATCAGGCATCTAAACCAAAGGGAGAATATTATGAACTGGTAGTCAATTTTTGACTGGAAATGCCAAACCACCTCCAGAGAAACTTGCCAAGAAAAACCCATGATAGGTCACCTTTCAACGTGCATTGGTATTACACATTTCAACTTTTATTGGTATTACAATGAAATGCTAAAGTCAAATGATGGGTGGAATCCTATTTGTGGCATATGTGTACATAACATGTGTTTATATCTTTTTTGGAAACTCTCCCAGCTACTGTTCTCCTGCCAGAGAGAAGACAAGGAGCACTGCAAGGAGGCCTTTATATTCCAATACCAAAAATGAATAATATTGGCTGATAAACCTAAATTTTTCAGTGACTTGGTTGAATGACTTGGAATGTTGTGTTGCAAGTCACCAATGAGCCAGGAAAGTTATTTAGACCAATAGTTCCATTATCCATCCTGATGTACATCAATGATTTGTTTTGAATATAAAATGACAAGGAGAGACATGTATGTGCACTGAGTAAAGCTAGGATGTAATTCTTATAAATAAATATACATATAAGTTCCTCTTTCCATTAATGTTAAGAAAACGAATGAAAGAACAAAAGATACTCAGCCCTAGTCCCTATCAAAGAAGATTATGACACTGCTTTTTCCTCCTTAGACATGTGATGTAAATTTCAGCAGGCGGATTTTATCACACACACTTGTGCCCAGGCAGTAGGGATCCCTTACCCATTCTGGGCATCCTGTACCTGATCTGGGTTTCTCCTGTATCTTGCAAAGAATGGGAAAAACTGGTTCTGTTTAAACGATGTTGCGATAATCTTGATTTTTTTTCCGCTGCTGCAGGAAAGGCCTGACTTTGCAAGCCTTGGCATGGATTGGAGACCAAGAAGGAGAAATACATTGTGGCAGGGTGACCCAATAACATCAAAGTTTGGAGGCAGAGATAGAGGGCTTTAAAGCATCAGCTAGTCCCAAGACCAAGTTTCTTGAAGGCAGCACTAGGTTCTACCACCATCTAGTATACTGTAGGCTTCTCTTTGTCACATTAAGTTGGGGAAGGAGTTATGTTTCCATTTTCATAGGTATTAAACTGAAGCTTTGTGTCTTCTTATCTCAAGAGTGGGGTGACAAGGGAGACAGGGGACAGGGAAGGAGGGAATGCAAGCAGACAGGGAGTCTATAAGATTTATTTCCTCCACTCTACTGTTTTAATTTTTCACATGATGACATCATAAGGTTATCAGAGTAAAGAATTTCAGATACTAAGAATATCATCAAATGCCTTATTCAGTGAAATAAACTAAAGCACTAGTTCTATCAAAAAAGGTTCCAAAATGACAGTGTCTCCTTCTATAGTTATCGGTTCTCTCAACCTACATTACCTGGGGAATTTGGCAAAATATTTTTTCTCAATTTCAAGGTAAAAGGGAAAGAATATGGTAGTAGTCTCCACACATGGGAGCCAGCCATTGTTCTTCAACCAGCAGACCCGATCCATCTGAAGAAGTAGACTCAAGTCTACGAAAATTCATATTACCGGCTTCTTTTTTTCAGTTAGTGTCAAAGGTGCTACAACTTACAAGATCCCTTTGCATATTGATTTTCCAGAAAAACATGACTAGGCCTTTGATATGTATATGGTTATAAATTCTGAAGTCAATAAACAGTTTTCTTCAACATCAATGTGAATATGGGAAAAGGAAGAGAGAGAAAAACTCATCCATATCCTCTAGTACTCCTATAATTCATTAGCATTCCCTCACAGAAAATAATTTTCTTTTACAAATGGATATATTAAATGAGATTACAAATAACAAAAAAGATGGAGTAAATATCAATGCTTCTTCTTTACTAATTGTTCTTTTACATTTAGCTCAGGTCTCAATAGAATCATGTAACATTTTGGGAAGAAGATGCAAGCCAGTAATGCAAAACTAGAAACCAAGATGGAGAAGACTTCCACGGTCACTTTTTTGCAGGCAGCAAAAAAAGAACCTTTTACAAGCCTTCCCATCATCTTCTAGTGCAATGTAGGCTTTGCTTTATCACATCAAGATGGCGAAGGAATTATGTTTCCATTTTCATAGGTATTAAATTGTGTCTTATTATCTCCAGAGTGGGCTGACAAGTGAGAAAGAAAATAAAGCAAGCAAGCAGGCTACGATTTTTTTTCACCAACTGTACTGTTTTAATTTTTCATGTTATGACATCATCAAAATTATCAGTGTAAAGACGATTAGATACTAAGAATATCATCAATCTGGTCCTGTAGTGAAATAAACTAAAGCACATGATCTATCAAAAAACTATCCAACATCACTTTCTTGTTTCCATGACTCCTCCTATAAATTATTTTTTCAACATCAATGTGAATATGAATAGAGAAGAAAATAAATACACTGACATCCAAAGGATCATAGTCCTAACCCATTAGCATTCCTTGACAGAGAGTAATTTGCTTTTACATACATATATTTTAAATAAGATCATGCATGACAAATAAGATGGAGATTTGTATAAATATCAATGCTTTTTCTTTACTATCACTTCCTTTATATTTAGCTTAGGTCTCAACAGAATGATATAGCATTTGGGGAAGAAGATACAAGCCAATAAAGCAAAACTAGAGATCAAGATGGAGAAGACTTCTACAGCCACCATATTTGTCCCTTTGGTACTCAGGTAACTTGGGACAAAGGAAACCCAAACGCTGCAAAAGACCAACATGCTGAAGGTGATCAGCTTGGCTTCATTGAAACTGTCAGGCAGCTTCCTGGCTAAGAAAGCAACTGTGAAGCTGATCAAAGCCAAGAGCCACATGTAACTCAGGACAAGGTAGAACATGGTCTCTGAGCCTTCATTGCATTGCAAGATGGCCTCAGCTCTCTGGGAATGCATGTCAGCCTCTGGAAACGGTGGTGTGGTTATCAACCACACAGCACAGATAAGAGTCTGAATAACAGAACAGATGAAGATCACTGATGTTGCCCGTTTCTTCCCAATCCATTTCCTCATCTTGTTCCCTGGTTTTGTTGCAATGAAAGCCAGCACCACAGTGATAGTTTTTGCCAACATGCAAGAAATAGCTATAGAAAAGACAACACCAAAGACTGTTTGCCGGAGAAGACAAGAAACCTTCCCTGGAGTGCCAAGGAAAAGAAAGGAGCATAGAAAGCAGAGCAACAGAGAGACAAGCAGAATACAGGTGATGGTCCAGTTGTTGGCTTTGACAATGGGAGTTTCTTGGTAATGAATGAAAGTTCCCATTACCATAATTGTGATGACTGAAAAGAAGACTGCAGAGGAAGCCAAAATTACTCCCAGAGGTTCTGTGTAGGATAAATAAATGGCTCTTTTAGGAAGGCATTGGTCTTGCTTCTCATTTGGGTAGTGATCTTCTGGGCACTTTGCACATTCACTTGCATCTGAAATACATTAAAAATCTCTCAAAGTATTCTTCAAATTTCATTTAAAATTTAATCTTGCTTAGATCTGAATAAAACTAATGTTGTTCTTTCTCCCATGTGAATATTTGATATGTTTGCTACAAATAATTTTTTTGTTTCTAAATAAGTTATCATTTCATTTCCACATGTATTTCAAACATTATTTTCTGAACATACATATTTTAATTATATATTTGAGCACAGAAAAGTACTGAAATTAGAATTGGCTACTTCCTTATGTTCTATACCAGTGATTTCTAATGTGGGCAGGAGTCTTGGGGTGGTGGAAAGGTTCCGGGGGAAATGAGGAAAGGGGAAGTAGGAGCCTTCAATCAAAATATAAACAGATAAGAAAGACAAGGGGAACCAGGAGCCTTTAGGGCCATAGTGGGGAAGACAAGTTTCAGTATTTGGTGGCAGGGGAGAAACTGTGGCAAAAAGGATCGTTCGTATTTGGTATTCTGGTGAAGCTTTGGGAGTTTTGGCAGTAATGGGATGGCAGGTTGGAGCTGCAATACTGCTCCTTCTTTCTTTCATTAAACCAGACAGAGAAGAGGTGAGAGGATGAAGTAAGCTGGCTGTTGCTCAAACAGTAGATCTAATATCAAGAAAACGGTTTCGGGAGTGTCAAGGTTATCACCCAACTGGAAAGGAGGTGGTAGCCTGAAAAGGTTTAGGACTGCTACTCTATACAAAAGTGTTATTACTGACTATTTCCCCTCATCAAAATTCCACTCAGTCAGGTTCAGCTACTTTTTTTTCTTGTCTGTACATCCTCTTGATCATAATCATGTTTTCCCCTTCTCTCCTTCTTCTGAGTGGTAGATAGGAAGGGTCAGAATAACTGACAACAGAACATAACCTGAATGTGTACCAAACACATTATTTGTTGTTGTGCTGTGTCCCTACATGTTATTTCTGACCTATGGTGACCTTAAGGTGAAGCTAACATGGGGTTTTCTAAGCAAGATTTATTCAGAAGGGGTTTTGGCTTTGCCTTCCCTACATCCTTAATATTTTTGAAATGCCCTTCAACTTACATAAAATACTCAAGAGATTCAGGCACAAATGACCTCCTCATGACCTGAATAATCTGAAAGCTTTCTGTGGAGGTACATCTTTCAGACCAATCATCTTTAGAGGACATTAATTTGACATCCACACAAATGTTGAAACCCCTTTCTAGTTGAACACACAGATACTTTTTCTTAATTCTGCATAGTCTCGCCTAAATGATGATGCACTTGTAGAGACTGGTTTCTTAAAAAAGGAACTGAAAGCCTATTCTCCTTCTTTAGGTATAATTTCTTTTTCAATATTTGCTGCAAGAACCTGAGCTGCAAACTACTAAACTAAACCCCTCAAACTCCTGATAACTCAGGACCAAGAAAAATATCTTTTTAAATATCTGTTTGGGTCCATTCCCACTGTCAGAAGCTTCAAATGTAGGGAGCTATATGCTCCTAGTTCCCACTGGAAATCAATCTTGATCCTCATTGGATCAATTCCAGATCGTTTCCAGGGGGGAAATGTGGGGCAGACCCCAAATGCCCAGGGTATTTAAAGAGCTGTTTTCTAGAGCGTCTTTTGCCTGGAATCAATCCCAACTTGCATCCAGTAAATGGGAACGCCAGATCAGGATCAATTCTGGTTTTTTTTGGGGGGGGGGTGGGCAAATGGCATAGGGGTGTGTGTCCTCCATCCCCAGAGATGTCGCACACCCATGTGTCACTGCTTTGGGTCTTTTTTGTTAAAAAAAAAAAACTAATCAGAAAAATGATCTCTCACTTTTGTGATTAGTTTTCATAAAAAAAAAAAGGACTCCCACGTCCTCTCTCTCCTCCTCCCAGCTCCCTTCCTTCCTACCTTCAGCCGGCATCAGCTGCTTCTCTTGGGACTGGCGAGGCTGGCAGCGGTGCTTCCGGGCCTCCTCCACTTCTCCCAGAGCCAGTGGGGCCTCCGGTGCTACCATGCCAGCCAGCATGGGATGAACAGCTGCAGTACAGAAGCAGCAGCACCAGAAGCTCTGCTGGCCCCAGGGAAGCAGCGGAGGTCTGGCTGAAGCTTTCCCGGGCCTGATGAGGCCTCTGGTGCTGTTGCCAAGCCTCTGCCACTTTTCCTGGGACCGGTGATACTTCTGGCGCTGTTACTGCTGCACTGTGGCCACTCGTTCCATACTGGCAGGTGCAGCAGCAGTGCCAGAGGCCCCACCAGCCCCAGGAGAAGTAGTGGAGGAAGTAGGAAGGAAGAAGGAAGAAGGTAGGAAGGAAGGAGGAAGAGGGAGGGAAGGAGGAAGAGGAAAGGAAGAAAGAAAGAAAGGAAGAGAGGGGAGGGGAGGGGAGGGAAAGAAGAGGTCCACTCAGCACCTTCCGAAGGGGTTCAGGGGCACTAAGTGAAGGGGGGAGGGCCGCTCGTCTTTCCCAGCTCCAACGGGAACGACAAGTGTGCGCTCCCAAAAAATTGATTCCAAACAGGTCCCATTTTCACAATGCAGGACATGCATTATTCCCTCAGTGGGAATGGGCCCTTTATTTCTCTGGCATGTGAAAAGAGCAGTGGTTGGAGTTTAGAATGGTCCTCTGTGTAAAGCAGATGAAACACTCCCCATATGATGCAATGATTAAATATTTCCCTTATGACACAATATCCTTTTTCTTACCAATGTGGTCTGAAATCCTCCCATCAGCACATTGAACACAGTCATAGCAACAGACATAATTCCCCTGCTGAACAATCTTGCTGTACCCTGGCTGGCAGTTCTCAACACATCTGGAACGGGGCGGCATCTAACGTGAAGCACAAGGATGACTGTTTAGGATGGACATAAAGCTCTCTCTTCATAATTGAGATGATGTGGTTCACCATCCCTCAATTTCTCTAGAGTTGTAGAAGAACATTGACATTTCTTAGGTAATTTTATCGGGTAGTGATTGTTATTACTTTGGATAGTGGAAAAATGAAGGGTCTGTTATGGAAAATTCTATGGTTGTGATAAAACTCTATGATTTATAGAAAATCAAGTGAAAATTATTTACCACCATAGACAAACACTTGGGTTTTGTTATCCAAATTTTATTGCTCTCTCAAAGAAAGTCATATGGTAAATTTACCCCACTAAACTCTGCAGCTGAATGATCTGACAAGTGGATACTTTCTCCATATTTAACCAACGTATCTTACAAAAATAGCTTTCAGCTCAAAGATTCCATTATTTTAGAATCCAATCTATTCGGAATGCTTGTTAATCTCTGTGCGCCAATGCTAATTTTTGAGTATCAAAAGCAGTTTCTAGTTTTTCTCTAGTTTTGGTTGCAAAGGATCTCCCTTTGAGAAAAATAAAGGAAACTCTACCTTTTTAAACTTGTGATTCCACACAATGTTACTACCAGTCATGATGAAGCTTTTGCCTGAAGAAGCCTGGGAATTGATCCCTCCAACTCTGACTTTTTGGAAAGATTAATTAGAGAAAGTGACCAAGTTGATGACATCAAATCCAGAGGCTAGATCCCCATTCTCATCAAAAAAGACTTCTTCCCCAGCACTATTATTAAAACGGATATATTTCAGAAATGGGCATAGCTAAATTGAAGGGAAAAAAATTGATAATTAGTGGGAAGGGGATGTGCTATCTAACTATGTATCTATCATCAAATACAGGGGCCAGATGCCCATTCTCATCAAAAAAGACTTCTTCCCCAGTACTGTAGTTAAAACAGATATATCTCAGACATGAGTGTAGCTAAACTAGAGCAGGAAAAATAATATTTACCTGGGTCAGCTAGTGGGAAGGAAAAACTGCTATCTAACCAACTAAGGCCTAGGGTTGAGTGAGTACTGAGCGTTTACATACTCAGCAACCCTACTGCATATCCCAGGCACCATTTTGGCACACACCCGTACAGATGGGGCATGCCAGGATGACATCCCTCACTTGCTGCACACGAGTGGCATCATACAGTCGTGTCACGGCTCTTATGGCATCCATTCTAGCACACAAATTGGAGCCACATTTCATGGTTCCTATTTGCCCTGGGTTGGGGATGTGGTGTGTGGCTGCCACATCCCAAACCCAGCCCATTCAAGGGCTGCATAGAGCTGCCCTTGAATGGGCTGTTTGTCTTGCCCGGGAGTATCTATCATCTATCTATCATACTATCTTTGTTCTGCTTCAGGATCTCCCATTTCTTAGCACATGAATGAAAAGAAATGCTACTGAAACCATTTAGTTCTAATAGTGCAGAAAAATCAAAAGTAGTTAAATACCATTTCCTATGAAAACCAAGGAGTAAATTAAGACAGCTGAAAAGTATTTTAAAACAGAATGAAAAAGGAGAGAGAAGTACAACTTCTGCTATGAAAAAACTCTTCTGCTGCAGACATTAGTAGCCAAAAGCCTTTCTGATAGTCAACTAATGAAATGATTGCAAACAGGTAACAAGCCTCAGCTCACATGGAATAGAATTTTACAATCTTGAAGCAACTAGCAAGAGGACACTGTTTCATGCCCTCACTGAATGTTCCTGATAGTGTTGAGACTGAAAAAAGCCTTCGTGCAAACATCTAAATTTCAGGGAGGGTCAAATGAGGAGAGTACTTTATCTTCCAAACCCAAGCTTCATAGGTCTTGCCAGGTACTTTGAATTCTGCATGGAGAAACTTGGGGATATTTAGGAGAAAAGACTGAAAAGAGCTTTATAAAGAATAAGCACTTGAATGTACAGTGCACCCTTGCTATCTGCAGGGGAATGTTCCAGACAAACACCCCTGGATATCAAAAAACGCAGGGCTTTAAGTCCCATTCTTTTCAATAGGTGTGTGTTCCTGCTTGTGCCACAATGTGCACATGCACTGATTGAAAAGGGCTGGGCTTGACATCAGTGGAAGCTCAAATCATGGATGGGAAACCTGTGAGTGGTGCAAGCATGCTGTATACAGAGCTCTCTTTCGCTTCCCTTCCCTTTTCATACACAATTCCTGATCATAGTTTGTGACATGCCTTTTTCAAAGTTGGAGTGTGTGTGTATATATACACACATGACCCATCAGCTAAGTTGTTGTTGTATGTGTACATTCACAGACACTTAATTAAAACTAGGACCAGCAGGGTGTACTGGTTTGAGTGTTGCACTATGAATCTGGGATACCAGGATTCAAATCCCAGCTCATTCATGGAAACCCACAAGGTAATCTTGGGCAAGCTGTATTCTTTCAGTCAGCCCCATAGGAAAGCAAAGTTAACCCCATGAATGATTTTAAAAATGCAGCTAAAGCCATTTAATTATGATGGTGCAGAAAAGTTAAAAGTGGTTAAATGATATATCCTATTAAAACTAAGGAGAAAATTAAGACAGCTGAAAAGTATTTAAAAGAAATTGAGAATGGGTAGCGAAGTGCAACATCTTTCATGAAAAGACCCATTTGCAGGAGGCATTTTCTGGCCAAAAGGCTTTCTGAAAATAAGATGATGGAATCAGTGCAGGGAGACAGCCACTCTTGGAGCAACTAGCAAGAAACCCATCTGTCATGCCCTCCTCAAATTTTCTGTGGTGGTGATGGGATTGAGAGGAAGCCTTCCCACAAACTTCTAATTCTTAGACAAAGGCAAATGGGGAGATAATGGTTTTCATACCTAAGCTTTATAGTTCATGCCAAGTACTTTCACCTCTGCATAGAAAAACATGGGGATTAGGCGTCTGAAAGTTAAACTTTTTTTTAAAAAAAAAAGTTTCCTGTATCATAAATTGATGAATTTTTGCTTAAAAACAAATAAAAAGTGATAATTCCCCTATGTTTTTTTTAAAAAGGTCACCCTCAAATCAAAAATTTGTATTACAGTATTAGTGCATACGAGGTATATTAAGTGGTGTAGTATATATTGTATAACTGGCGTTTACTCAGAGGAGGGCTGAAAAGCAGGGCTTGAGAAGGTCAAAGAGACTTGCAGAGAGAACCTCATCAGGCAGGCAACAGCTGTGATCAGGGAGTTATTTATAACAGGTGGCAAATGCTGAGGACTCTTGTCAGAGACTATTAGTATTCCCAAGAGAAGGCTGCTTGGTATCTGACTCCTAGACCCTTGACTGCTTTGGATTCCTAGACCCTGTATTGGTCCTGCTGACCACCCTTCTGGCTTTTCTGACCTTGGACTGGACTGATATTGTTGCTCTCACTAACCCTGAACCTCGGATTGTTTTTGGCTTATTCTCCTTTGGACTACATTTGGTTGTGTTTGCTAAAGGTACTGCCTCGGCATCTTGCTGTATATCTTTTGCCAAGGACTCTCTGATCAGCTATGTGAGTCGGTGTTGGCAGCTTTCCAGGACATTTAAACCTGGTTTATTTATTTATTTATTTATTTATTTTTGTATTTCTTTAATAGTGTAAAGCAATGTCTCACATGAAGAGTTACAATACCATACAGAAAAACAAACATAATTGGACCAAAAAAATTCAGTAATCACAAAAGAAGAAGAAGGAGAAGGAGAAGAAGAGTGCCTTTATAAGAATTTTCTCTAGAAAATAAAAGCAGAATACCACTGCGAACACAAATTATTGGGAGATACAAATTTCTTGGAGAAGAAATTAAAGATAGCAGCCATTCACTGTGCTGATTTTACGGGGATCTCCTGAACTGTTGCTGAGCACTCCTCCTGGTGTTCCCCCACATCATGCCTGATAAAGAAGAGGGCTTCAAATTGGTTATGTAGGGGCTTTCTAGATTGGCAAAAAGAAGTGTGTTCATGGCTGCATGAAATTCTAGCCTTTAGATGAGAAAAAGGGAAAGTGTGCCATGAAAATGCTTTTTTTGCATTTTAGGGGAGAAGAAGCGCCTTTAAAAAGGTGCTGGTTTTCCCAGCTTCTTTTTAAAAAATTGGTCCATCTAAAGGCTGTGGTGCAGCTGCTAAGCATTAAGGAAAAGGCAACTTCATGTCACACTTTCCTGCCAATCTAGAAAGCCCCGTAGTTGCAAACTCCCAGAACCATCCCTGATGTTCCTAGTTCTGTGTGCGACATTCCTCCAACTGTCTGGCTCCTGTGTATGTAAAGTGTCCTCCTACCCAGAGACTTCATCCATGTGTTTCCCGACCAGGACAGTCCATACTGTTCTGTCCAGGAAAACGTCTTATATGCAAAAGTGTAGATACCTGGGTCTCCAGCTGCTGGACTTTCTCTTCCAACAGAACTACCAACTTGCAGTTGGTGCAGTTGAAGTTCCCTCCATCTATAGGTAAGAAGACAAACATCCCAAAAGTGTTGCAGGTGACTGTAGCAGCTCCTTCACTGTCCATCCTCAGAAGTCTTAAGGAGTCACTGAAATGAGACTGTGAGCTTCCCCCTCAAAAACTACTTGTTAAACACACCGATAAAAAAACCCTGTTGGCCTGGCTCTGTGACTGACTCTGTGACTGAGCTCAAAAGACTGGGTGTATCACTATATAGAGAGGCTCTGACTGCTAGTTCCTTCCCAATGCAAGACTCTGAGCACAACCCCTTCACAAGCCCCTTGCATACTTTGTTTTTTAATGCTGGCTTGATTCCTAGATGTGCACTCTGCTCTATATTCCATGGTACATCTAGGTAGAACTGGCTAATTAAACCATCTCCATGCAGTGTTAGTACTGAAAACTGATATAGGAGCAAGAAAGATCCTGTATTACAAAAAAAATTATTGGCAGAGGTCAGACACTACAGTGAAGGAGGTACGTTTCACCACAGAAATTGGATTTTCGATTCTAAATTATCTCTAAGATAAAGCAAGACTTAGGACTGAGACAGACGGGCACTATGAGGCACGATTAGGGTTTGAAAAGGTGCGTTTAGGGTCCAGGAGGGAACAGCGTTTAGTCCTTCCAGAACCCTAAAGCTTATGGACACCGCCATTTTAAAATGGTGGCATCCATACGGGTGTGCCATAAGAATGTCATGGCATACTCAGCATTTAAGCAATGCTGCACTTGCCTGTCATAATGGCGCAGTGGGAGGGTGCCAAAAGGAGCTGTGAAACAGAGCTCCTTTTTTGTTCTGGGTCCTTGGCACGGCCTTTATACGGCCGCGCCAAGGACCTGGGGGGAAAGGGGCCGTGGCAGCGGCCCTTTTCTCCCCTTGGAACCGCCAGGGAGATCAGGGTGCAGCGGGCACCCAGGGTGCCTGCTGCACCCCACTTGCAGGCCATGGAAAAGCGGCAATTAACTGCTTCCCCGCTGCCTTCAGAAGCGGCGGGATGGGGCCTCTAAGGCTGCTGGTGAGGCAGCCTTGGCCAGATCTCGCCGATTAGACAGGCGGTTGCAGACTACCTCAAAAGGGTGGTCTGTAAAGCCCGAGTGAAACACAAATTATGCCATGCAGCAATATCACAGATTTCTGGAGTTGAGGCTAAACAAGAGATAAAATTAGCATGGTCTACTTGAAAATAAGTCATATAAAAATGAGAAGCCCTAGCTAGATGCATGTTTTATAAAGACTACAAAAGCAGAAGCAAACTGTGTGTTTTAAACATAAACCCTAAAATATTTTCATACAATGTGCCTATGTCATACATGGGTGCTCTATATACGTGGGTGCTCTATTTAGCTTATGCTAAAAGCCGCACACTGGAAAAGACAACGGTGTGCGTGTCCATGGTACGTGTGCTGTGCCGCCCCGTGTGCAAGAGCCCCATTGTTTTCAATGGGGCTTAAGCATTCATTTCCCTTATGCCCGGGGGGGGGGTGTCGCAGAATGTAAGGGAAAGGCACGCTGTGTTCAAAAGTAATAATGGAACTCCAGGTTTTGCAACTCATTCACAACATTATTCTTCCCTCATCTCATGGTCCTAATTGCATACAACAGTAAAGGCCTCTCCTCTTAAGCTCTCCAAGTAAGACAATTGATTTTGCAGCAAAAACAATTATTTCTTTAGTAAAAAGACAGAAAAAGATACCAGCAGAAACCACAGAACTGTATATAGTTAATGCAAGCTGTTCCTTAAAGTAAGGAAATAATAATAATAATAATAATAATAATAATAATAATAATTTCTAATCCGCCCCTCTGAGTGAGCAATCGGGGGGGGGGGTACAACAATTAGAAACATATACAGTTAAAAAATTACAATATATAAAATCCATACCCACCTCCCACCCCTTAAAACAGGATTAAACTAAGTCATAATTAAAACAGTATCAGATCTAAAAAACACTAAATCTCAAGGTCCAATGTGGCAGCCACATGTCAATAGGAGATAGGAGAAGCTAGACATCATTCAGTCCATGGGAGGATTAGCTAATAATAATAATAATAATTAATAATAACCGTATGGAGGATATAACTCTTTCCTAACCAATCTAGAGAGGCTAGAGGGGTATAGATAAAGTTAAAGGGCTTACAGACTGAAACACACATGTGGTTTTTCTCACCTTCCTACATGAAGAAGATGACTGGAGATTGGGGCAGCAGAAGGCAGGTCTCTCAGGCAAGTCGAAGAGAGAGAGCCAAGGGAGAGAGACAAGAGAGATTCTCTCTGTGTTCCTGTGAATTTAACACTTTCCTAATTTTGGGGGGGGGGCAGCACCCTAAGATTGAAAGGAAGACCTCTAGGATGGGCAAAACATGAAGTCATGCAAAATTAAAACAAAATAAAACATGTGATTGAAAAAAAGGCAGAGGAGAACTATTCTACAGGCTCTAATAATGCCTCTTAAGTGGTCTGAGCAGTAGAGACAATGGGTTGTGTGCATCAGACAAAGCTGTTCAAACACATGTATTTACCTTCTTTGAAATGCAGATATATTTTCCCGCTTCTCTGAAGGCAGGACTAAGCTTCACAGTGGGGACTGAACTAGTTGGAGTCAGTTTTGGCAGGTTTCCATTCAGCAGATGTATAGACAAGATAGTTAACCACTGGTTTATCTTAATCGGTGAAACCATTTCCTTTTAAGAAGGAGGAGGAATGAGGAAATTTCCAGTCTTGCAGTTTAAAATGAGACTTGGCTTATTTGTCCAGGAGAAAGGGCCCAGGCTAGCCCCACCACTAGCTTGCCCATTATGAATTATTTAGATTCTGGCAAGAGACAACTTTCCTGTCATATTCCTCAAAGTCTAATATTCATATTTATTGAGCATAACTACTAACATTATATAATTAAAAACTGAGCCAGCATGGCATAGAGATTTGAGTGTTGCACTAAGACTCAGGGAGACCATGGAGTGAATCCCCGCTCAGCCATGGAGACTCCCTAGGTAACCTTGCACATGTCATGCCCCCTCAGACTCAGAGGAAAACACTAGCAGGAAACCCCATAAAACTCTTGCAAGAAATCCCTATGATAGGGTCACCATAGGTTCATCATAAATTGGTAATGGCTTCAAGGCAAGCAAAAACAACTACAATAAAATTATAGAATTATAGAATTCTAAATAATGTAATCGTGGGATAGACTTTGTCCCCCTGTGACTAAGCTTGTGAAATTCAGCTGAGAAGTTCCTTTAGTCAGGACATACCTGCCAGGGCTGGATATTCATAAATTTCCAACTCTTCTCAGTATCCATTCTGCTCTCTTTGGTTTTCGGTGAATAGGTAGCATGCAGAGCATGGGCTACAGCATAGACAGCATTGTAAATACTATAGCTCTGGCCAGACATCCCCATTTCAAACACAGACCCAGGAAGGTTCCTCAGTTTCTCTTCCCCAGTGCAGCTGGCCCAGTTTGGCCCTTTCAGATTATAAAGTGGGAAAGAACAAAGAAATGTACTGTACCAAAATTCCTTTATGAAATAGATCTTTGACTGAAATGGATTTAGGTTCTCCATAAACTCCTGAAATCCTGGCACTACATTGGTGTGGAGGGCAAAGGACAAGGTGCCATTGAAGGATCTTTCTGTAAACCAACTATCAGAGAAAACAGTTGTGACATCCCACTGAGCAGTTGTGATCCAAACTCTCTCCATAGGTTGCTTCTGAATAAACTCTAGGCTTTCTAGAATTATCCGTAAACCCTCCATAGACTGAGTGTCCCCATAGACCAAAATCACATTAATGTTCTTTGAGAGAAGAGCAGAGGAAATGGCATTTAGGCTTTTCTGAAGGAACGGTAACTCATAACTTGTCACTGTGGGAACAGATTGTGTCAAAGAAATGCAAATATCCTTCTGGAGAAGACTTGCACTGAGGGTCCGATGAAATCTTTCTCCACTTTCATCCTCTGGAAAGAGTAGACCAATCCAGTTCCATCCAAAATACTCAAACAGTTCAGTAATCCCAAAATACTGAAAGATTTCATCTGGCACCATCCGAAAAAGAGAAGGAAACTGAATTTTATCTCTGAAAATGGGGTCAAAAGATCCATAACTCAGCTAGAAGTGGGAGGAAACACATTTTTTAAAGAAAAAAAATAGAAAATGCAATTATTCCTTTAGTTAGGGAAACATGGACCTTTTAGTTTCAGGAATAGACACATAAATAAGAAGGAAGTTTAGTTAACAGCATACTTAGAAACTAAGCAGAGCAGTCTGCAACAAAAGGCTTACTTACCTGGCAGTGTAAAAAAATACACACATTTTTCCTGAAAGTGAAAGGTAAGTTTTCCATTCCACCAAATATATTGTTCCCTTTTCCACCACAATGTTCAGCTCATTGACCTGCCACAATAATTTGTTTTACACATTTTAAAATTTAATTAATCTTGTTTCTCTTTTGCAGAATACAGTTGGTCCTCCACATTTGCCTTTTTTACTTTTACTGATTTGATTATTCATAGATTTGATTAGTATGCTCTCTCTAGCAATCTCTACTTCCTCCAATAAGGTTCTACAGTCAGCATCTGCCAGAAGTCATGCTGGAGGAACTAGAGATTCCTACAAAGGGGTTCTCTCAGGGTTAAAAAAAAGTGTTTTTGTTTTTTGCAGTTTTTCCACTTTCTCAAGGTCCTGTGCTCCTAACCCCAGCGAATGTGGGGGGCCCACTATATTTCTTGTAGAATTCACAAAACTTAATGTTGCTACAGGTTAGCTTCACACAATTTATACTTTTGTTTCTGTATCCCATCAAAGTAGCCAAATGTTGCAGTTCTTTATCATAGTCCTTTGGAGCCCTTTGGATCTAGCCTTTACAAACAAAGGCCTAAAGTCTGTTGTTAGTCCTGGCAGGAAAAGGCTCATTGGATTAGTGGAATTTCACTACATTTTGGCCTCATTCTCATTGACACATAATTCAGTTTCCGAGCCAACTTGAAATGGTTAAGCAGCAGAGCCTATTCACACTACGTTTGTGCTGATCGAAGCCACTCCTTTCCCCCTTGGTCAATCCTGACTCTGAGCAAGAGGCAATAGGCTGCATTGGTGGAGGTTCCCTCCCCGTTAACCAGATGCTTCACCCATGATGTGGGCAAGCCATACGGCAAGGGCCGTCTGGGCCAGGCACCATGCGGAACAAAGTGAGAGAGCAAAAGCTAGTGGCTGGAAAGCCTGCGCTGGATCCCTCCTGTACTTGCCTTGCTACGTGCTTGTGGAGGAGGAATCCAGCTTGAGGCTGTTGCACCTGTGCTTTTTACTTCTGCCTCAGAGTCTGCAGATGAAGGCACAAATGAGGATGAATTTCAGCAAACCCTTGCCACCCCCACTGCCGCTTCTCAAAGCCTACTTTGGGGTGCTGGGGTTGTTCAGAAGGCTCCCCAGTGAGTACAGAGGGGAACCCCTGGGAAGAAGAAATGGGCAGATAGGGCCCCAGGAAGCTTGGAAAGGGGGGCAATCCCACCTTCACCCATATCATATGGAGCAGATTTGAATCTGGTTCCCACTTGTGCACTGGTTCCCACTTGTGCTGATTCAATTTCATTGAAAAAAGCTGGGGAAAAAAACAGTGTCAAAAAGATGTGGATTAAATGGGTCTAGAACATGGCCTCCCTTTTGGAATTGCTTCAGCGATTCAGATTAAGTGGGAACCAAGCTTTTTTAAACTGGTTTGAACCAAATCATGATCCGGTTTGAAGGTAGTGGGAATGAGGCCATTGATTCACTTTTGAACAACTGGTTAAATAGGTCTACTCCAGTGGAGACTAACTAATATGATGACAGCCAAACAGTTTCTCTCTTTTCAGAAGCGAAAATTAAGGGGAAAATATATGACTAGAAATATAAACTGTCAAAATGGGACTGAAGCCTACACCTGGGAGAATATCTATTTACCCCACAAAAGACAATGTACGTGTGCAGAGTATTCTGTCCATGATTTTGTCCCCTTTTCTTTTTCTTTTTAAGCAGCATTAAAGACACTTTCTCCCTGCAAATCATACTATTGAAGCAGGAAAGTTATGTGTAATTTTGAAACCCACCCTCACAACAAAATATGAATAGTACATTAAACCCCTCCTATTCTCATATTTACTGACATAGAGGGGGGAAAGAAGGTTTACAACCCTACCCTTTTCCAAGCTTTTCCCTAGTTTGGTCTGGACTGGACTGCTAGATCCTTTTGGTCATTCATAAAAATTCTTGTACATTTCTCTGAATAGTTTTCCAAATGCAAATATTTTTGGAGCATTTATGAATTATACATATTTGATCACTGTCTAAAGCATGTCAATGCGCATTTTTAAAGTGCACACTTTCTCCTCGTATACATTTTCCTAAAGTACACACTTTGGAAATACTGTTTTGCTGCCCCAAACTTGGAAGTGTCTACAATTCTCCATAACTCTTGGTTTCTGGTATGTATGGAGTTCTGGCAGTTTTGACATGGATAAGGATTAGCCACCCCAATGAACTGAAATGTACTTTTTCTCATCTCTTGTGGTGATAGTTTTTCTCTGTTTGTTGTCTTAGTTAAAGGAATTTTCCATCATTCCGTCTTTTATACATTTGCAAATGAAAGAAATAAAACTCGTGATGAGATGGGTAACCAAGGACAACATCAAATGCAAACATATTTGCAGGTAGTCAACCAGAGTTACTATTCCCTCTTTTGACCCAGATGTTCTTCCCCATCATCCATTCTACTTCAGATAGGAAAACTTTTGCAATATCCTCTCCAAAATCAGGTAGGGTGGTGCCAGTCTATTCCTATCAGGAATCATTGTCCTAAGGGATCCACAGCAAATGGTTTATATCCAGGTATGGAGAGTTATTTCTTATATTTAATATACTAGGACATAAAACACAGATATCAGACCAAACAGAGATCAAGACAAATAAGAGATAGTATAGTGCATTTACTAAACCAAATTCACTCCAATGACAAAAATCATAACTGACGTGTTAACTGACAAGCCCATTTAAAATGTACATATTATGAGGAGGATATTATTATGAGGAGGATATAGAAATAGATGTGACTGAGAAATTACACATTGCTGTTTTTTTTTTCAATCTATACCAAGGGATAAATTAGGAACACACCTACCTGTGGAGTTTTGTAGATATTTAAAATATTGGCTATTTGGAGGGATGTTTGTGAGGTGAGACCACCAATGATGCCTATGAGCTTCTTCTCCCAGACACATTTGTAATTGGGGGCATTCCTTTGTTCCACTGACAGAAGATTCATGGTGTTTGCACTGGCTTTCATGGAATTAAATGCATTGTAATAAATTTGTGTTTGCAGAGTGGTGTTGGGCAGCAATTTGTCATTCTTGTTGATCTCATGAATGGCAAAAACAAAAGCAAGAATGAGCTGGAAATTCTTAGGCAAGATCCTGCATTGAGAATGTCAATTAATTAACTGTACAAGTTTAAATCAAAGATAGGAATGAACTTTATTTACTTAATAAATAAATGAGAGTAGCAGATGGACATAAAGCTTGTGATACCGTATTCTCTTTCAAAATAGATTCAGAAGCTGAATTCATCAGTTGTATCCTGGTGCAAAAGCATGCATTTAGAGTTAAGGAATTGGGAGATAGAAATGTTTTTTATATCAAAATGGCAAGAATTCGTATTCTTCGCTTTAAAAAATGGTTCCTGTCACACCATCATTTCAAGAATATAATTCTGCAGGTGATTATTTCTGTATATCATCCATGATCACTTGAGAGGAATGAATCTAAATATACCAATAAATCTTAATCTACATCCTTTCCATTCTGGCATACAGTTCATAGCTATATAGCATTTTCACAGATTCCCCTTTCCCCCTGAAAACCTAAAATTTTAGTCATAGATGCTTTATTTTGTTTTCTTTTTATTACACAGAATGATGGTGTCCTCTATTATGTATATATTTATTAAACATGCTTCCATGCACTTTATTTTTACTTCATAGGAGGTTTAAACATCACTTTTCTGCTGTGCTTCTAGCTAACTACTGATCTGAGATTATTGGAGGTCTCAACTTGGCTTGCTCTTCTAGATACAAATCATGCGGTCAAGCTCAAATGTATACTTCTATATTGGTTGATTTTGCCTAAATTTCACTAGGTAGTTGTCTAGACTAGATGTGAATTCCTTGGAAATGTGAACTCCTTGGAAAAAATGTGTTTGGCTTGGGGCCAATACCATAACTATAGTTACATATCTGCAATAGCTGCAAATTCCCATTTGATAATCCAGCCTGTCTTCTCTCTGGAACCTGGAGTCACTGTGTGAAATATTATTGTACTGCAAGCAGCTATCCATCTCTGACAACACTAATAGAATTTAAACTAGACTTGCTTGAATCAAACCAAACCAAGCTAATTCAAAGCCACTCTTCTGCATTCTGCTTCTTGCTTACCGAGCTTGGTAGGCTGATTTCTGTGCTTCTCTAAAGTCATTTAATGACATTTCTTGTAATGCAATGGACACAAATTCCCCAATGAGAAGATCTCTGGAGTGAAGAGAATTCCATAGACTTGGTTGCTGTTGGTTACACATGGTGCCCAAATCTTTGTTCAAAATATTAGAAAGGAGGAAGATGAGGAGTAATGACAATACTTTCAGAGCCATTATATTTTAGACTGAGGTCCAAATATGCACCAAAATCCATACCTGTGCTCACTTCTGTGGTTCTCAGAAAACCATCCCCACCCAAACAGCAATGTTTCCTGATCCCAAAATTTCAATTGCAGTATTATATATAAATGAATTCAACTCATTTGGTATTTCATTCTCCTATTATTATTTTTGGTGTTTCCACAAGCATCCAACCTCACAAGTCTGGTAATTATAGAGTAAATAATAACCATTCCCAAAGCTTTCAGGTTCATTCAACACCAGCAAAAACAAGTTTGATACCATCTGTGCTTGAAGGTGTAGTAAAGAGCAAATAATACACTAGGGAATCAGAGTCCATGGTTGATGCTGGTGTTCTGAGTTTCGTAGAAGAAAGAAGGAGAAAGTGTGTGGAATGATTGCCAATATTAATAATAATGACCATAGTGATGATGATGCTATTTATTATGTTACACTCTCTCAGCTTCAGATGATGGCAATGACAAATTCCCCATGATAGGGTCGCCTTAGGGTGTGCATAAGTCTGAAACAACTTGAAAACACACAACAACAACAAACAACAACAACAACAACACTACAATTTTCATTTGTATTAAAATGGAATGCGAAATGGAATGTGATGGGTGGATTCCTGTTGGTGGCATAAAGTATGTGCACATGACAGACTTACCCGTCTGTTTACCTTTTCTTGGAAGCTCTGCCAGACACTGTTCTGCCAGAGGAGTAAAAGACAAGGAGCAGTGCAATGTGGCCTTTCTATTCCAATACCAAAAATGCATAAGATTGGCTGATATACCTAAAAATTGTTCAGCTGGAGAGTGCAGTGGGGTAACCTTAACCAATGCCTTTCTGTGAGAGAGCAAGAAAAGTTAGAGAACAAATCCCATGAGTATTTGGAAAACCATGGAGTTCTCTCCCAGCCATTGAATATTCTATAGAAGAATCTTCACTTCTCCACTGTTGTTGCTGTGTGCCTTCAAGTCATTTCTGAAATCATCTTCTAGTGTAATGTAGGCTTCTCTTTATCACATTAAGATGAGGAAGGAGTTATGTTTCCATTTTCATAGGTGTTAAATCCAAGCTTTGTGTCTTATTATCTCCAGAATGAGGTAACAAGGAAGAAAGAAAAGGGAAGCAAGCAAAGAAGGAAGGTAGGCAGGCTACAAAAATTTATTCCCCCGCTGTACTGTTTTGATTTTTCATGTAATGGCATCATCAAAGTTATCAGAGTAAAGACATTCAAATACTAAAAATATCATCAAACTGGTTCTGCAGTGAAATATACTGAAGTACCTTATCTATTAAAGAGTATCCAACAGCATTTCCTTATTTCCATGTCTCCTCCTACAGTTAATGTATTTTAATTGTATGTGTTTATATTTTAGTAGATTCTGAAGTCAATAAACTATTTTTTCATCATTAATGTGCATTTGAAAAAAGAAAGAAAAGAAAAGAAATACACCGACATCCAAAGGACAATAGTCCTAATCCATTAGCATTCCTTGACAGAGAGTAATTTTCTTTTACTAACGTATATATTAAATGAGATCACAAATGACAAATAAGATGGAATTTTGAATAAATGTCAATGCTTTTTGTTTACTATCTCTTCTTTTATATTGAGCTCAGGTTTCAACAGAATGATATAGCATTTGGGGAAGAAGATACAAGCCAATAAAGCAAAACTAGAGACCAAGATGGAGAAGACTTCTACAGCCACCATATTTGTCCCTTTGGTGCTCAGGTAACTTGGGACAAAGGAAACCCAAACGCTGCAAAAGACCAACATGCTGAAGGTGATCAGCTTGGCTTCATTGAAACTGTCAGGCAGCTTCCTGGCTAAGAAAGCAACCATGAAGCTGATGAAGGCCAGGAACCACATGTAACCCAGGACAAGGTAGAACATGGTCTCTGAGCCTTCATTGCACTGCAAGATGATCACAGCTGGCTGGGAGTGCATATCCGCCTCTGGAAAGGGTGGTGCAGTTATCAACCAGACAGCACAGATAAGTGTCTGAATAACAGAACAGACGAAGATCACTGATGTTGTCAGTTTCTTCCCAATCCATTTCCTCATCTTGTTCCCTGGCTTTGTGGCAATAAAGGCCAGCACCACAGTGATAGTTTTGGCCAACATGCAAGAAATAGCTATAGAAAAGACAACACCAAAGATTGTTTGCTGGAGAAGGCAAGAAACCTTCCCTGGAGTGCCAAGGAAAAGAAAGGAGCACAGAAAGCAGAGCAACAGAGAGACAAGCAGAATACAGGTGATGGTCCAGTTGTTGGCTTTGACAATGGGAGTTTCTTGGTAATGAATGAAAGTTCCCATTACCATAATTGTGATGACTGAAAAGAAGACTGCAGAGGAAGCCAAAACTGCTCCTATGGGTTCTGTGTAGGATAAATAAATGGCTCTTTTAGGAAGGCACTGGTCTTGCTTCTCATTTGGGTAGTGATCTTCTGGGCACTTTGCACATTCACTTGCATCTGAAATGCATTAAAAAGCTATCAATATTTCCCAAACCCCTGGAAATATTATTCAGATTTCTGAGCAGATCCTTAATTTTGTTCTTTCTTCCATGAGAACATTGAATGTGTTTGCTATAAATCATTCTCCTTTCTTTCTAAATATGTCATCATTACATTTGCGTATGTACATTAAAAATGTTATCCCAGAATACATCTTTTAATCACATATTTGAGCACTGAAAGGTACTGACACTAGAATTGGCTACTTCTTCATGCTCTGTACCAGTGATTCCCAAGGTGGACAGGGGGGAGTGCTTGGATATATTATCTAAGGGGCAGCGAAGATCTAGCCATGAGTGCAGAAAAAAATGTTGGCCGGGGGGGGGGGGGTGCTTCAATCAAAATATTACCAAGCACAAAAGTCAAGTGGAACCAGAGGCATTAGGACTGTGGTGGGTATGATGGGTTAGTGCTCATGGCAGCAGAGGTGAAACAATAGTAAAAAGAATCTTTCACATCTGAGAATCTGCTAAAGCTTTAGGAGTTTTGGCCGGATTAGAATGACAGTACTTCAAATGTATATTTTCAGCAGTCCAAAGGTATATATAGCTCTCCAAAACATAATCAGTCTGTGCAGGAAGAAAACATGGGACTTTCAGTGATTTTTCTTTTCTTTTCGGGAGATTGTCTTAATCAAAACTAGGTTTTTCCCTTCTCTCCTTCTTCTGAGTAGCATATGAGCAGGGTCAGAAAAAGTCACAACAGAACATCCCTGAATATATAACAAATATTTTCTTTGTCATGCTTTCTGCCTTCAACTTGTTTCTGACTTCTGGTGACCCTAATGCGAATCTATCCTAGAGTTTTCTTGGCAAGAAAGATTCAGACATGATTTGGCTTTGTATTCCCTATATTCTTAACATTTTGACATGCCTCCCAGGTTAGATAAAGCACTCAAGAGATCCAGCCAAAAACCTGAAACTACCTCCTCATACCCTGAATAATCTGAGACCTTCCTTGTGAAGGCCGAAGACCTTTCAAGCCAATGATCTTTAGAGGACATTAATTTGGACACACAAATGTTGAAGTCCCTTCCTCTTTGAAGACACAGAGACTTTGTATTATTCTTAAATCTGCACAGGTTCTTCTAAGTGGTGGTGCATTTGCAGAGTCTGGTTTCTTAACTATAAAATGAATATCAATTTTCCATCTTCCATCTAAAAAAATAACACACCCTCAACATTTGTCCAAGGAACATAAGGAAGACAGGTTGCAAGGTCCTGAGCTGATAAATATTATAGTAACTATCTGTTTTTTCCCCCTCATAACTCTTGCCCAAGAATCAGTTTTTTCAGAAACTGTTTATTTCTCTGAATTGTCAGAAAAGAAGTGGCTCAGTTTTAGAATAGTCTCCTGTGTAAAGGAAATAAAATATTACCCATATGATACAATATTCTTTTTCTTACCCTTATGGACTGAAATCCTCCCATCAGCACATTGAACACAGTCATAGCAACAGACATAATTCCCCTGCTGAACAATCTTGCTGTACCCTGGCTGGCAGTTCTCAACACATCTGGAACAGGGCGGCACCTAATAGGAAGAATAAAGTTATCTATTCATGGGAAACATTCCCAGGATTGAGCCGTCTGCCCCAGGATGCCTCATTTTAACTATGTATTAAGAAGCCAAGCCCTCCCTCCAGTCCATCTGCCTTGGTCCAGGCCCCAGAGGGAGAGAAGAACCACTGGTCCTCATCCCCTTTCCCACCACCTTTCCCACCACCTTTCCCTTCTCCTTTTGTGTTGTCTCTTTTAGAGTGTAAGCCTGAGGACAGGGAACCGTGTAAATATAAGATTGTATGTACAGCACTGTGCATATTTACAGCGCTAAATAAATAAAGGTTAATAATAACGTGGGTCATCATCTTTCCATTTCTTTAGAGATGGAAAAGAACCTTTAGATTTCTTATATAAATTGGGGCTTTATTAAACATAGCTTTTAAACCATGATTTAATCAGGAAGAAGTGGCATCAGTGACACTGATTGCAAGACGCCACTTTCCTCCCATAACAGCTCCATCTCTCTGCCATCCTTTCTTATTCAAGAGGGAAACCCATGAATGAACTGCTAATTGCCCAATGCCATGCATGCAAAAAGCCATTCCTAGGGCATTTCTGCAATTAGCAGTCACATGATGCCACTGTCCCCTTCTGCCCCCCCCTTTGCCCCCATTCTCGCTATTTTTTTAAAAAAAAAATTCATACAATTCCAGCACTCCATAGTTCAAGGTTTTTTAATTAAAAATTAAAACATTAAAATCAGAGCTGCAAAGCTCTGAAATTGCACAACAAATGGTCAAAAATACATACACAAAACCAAGGGCATGCTGGGAAGGTAGAGAGGGTGGAGAAAAGCAACAGAAGGGGAAGGGAGTCAAATGGGAGCAGCAGCCCCCAGTTGCACAAAAGATCATCAATGTGATGATGGCTGCAAAGCGATAGGTTGCCGTTTTATTTTTTACTGTGATTGCAGCAAGAAATGGGTTGGTGTGATAAATCCCTTGGTTGGATAATGATTGTGATTACATTGGATAGTGAAAAAATGAAGAGTCTGTTCTGGAAAATTGAATGGCTGTGAGAAAACTCCATGACTTACTCTGCGAAAACTCCACGACTTATACTGTGATATGCAAACACTCATGGGATTTCTTTTCAAAATTTTCTCGCTCTCTCACAGAAAATCATGGAGTAAAAATGTCTGAAATTACTTTGGAGCTGAACAGTCTAACAATTTGATACCTTTCCACATGTAACAGGAGATAACTTATAAAAATACCTTCTAACCCCAAGAGTGTGATTATTAGGATGCAAACTATTTGGAATGACTGTTAGATGAAGTGGTTCAACATCTTTCCATTTCTTTAGAGATCGAGAAGAACCTTTAGAATTTTTAGGCAATTTGGGGCTTTAAAACATGGCTTTTAAATTGTGATTTAATTGGGAAGGAAGCGGCATTGACGATACTGATTTCACAAGACCAGTTCTCTCCCATAGCTGCCCCATCCCCCAGCTGTCCCTTCTCATTCACGGGGGAAACCTGTCAACGAGCTTCCAATTGTACAATGCCATGGGTGCAAAAAGCCATTCCTAGGGCATTTCTGCAATTGGCAATAACATGATGCTCCTGTCCCCTCCTCCCCTTTTCTTACTCTCTCACAGAAAGTCATGGAGTAAAATTGTCCCACTGCCCTTTGCAGCTGAACAGTCTGAAAATTGGATACCTTCTCCATATATAACAGAGGTATCTTACAAAAATACCTTCCAACTATGATTCCAACTAAAGAGTCTATAATTTTAGTATGCCAATAATTTGGAATGGCTGTTAATGACTGTGTGTCAAAGGTAACCTTTGAGTGTCAAAAGTGATAACTTGTTTTTCTCTAGTTTTGGTTTGCAAAGAATCTCCCTTTCAGACAAATAAAGGAAAATCTACCTTCTTAAACTTGTGGTTCCACACAACAGCACTGCCATTCATGGTGAACCTTTTGCCTGCAGGAGCCTGGGGATCACTTCTTCCAACTCGGACTTTTTCAAAAGATTGATTAGAGAAAGTGACCAAGTTGATGACATCAAATCCAGAGGCCAGATCCCCATTCTCATCAAAAAAGACTTCTTCCCCAGCACTGTTGTTAAAATGGATGTATTTCAGAAGTGAGGATAGCTAAATTGGAGGGGGAGGGATAATATTTGGGTCAAATAGTGTGTTTAGGGATTTGCTACCTAACAAACTAAGTATCTATCTTCTATCTCTCAAACTACCATTGTTCTTCAAGATTCCCCATTTCTTATCAGTTGAATGAAAAGAAATTTAGCTGAAAGCATTTAGTTATGATGCTGCAGAAAAATCAAAATTGGTTAAATACCATTTCCTATTAAAACCAAGGAGTAAATTAAGACACATGAAGAGTATTTAAAAATATAGGGAAAGGGGGGAGAGAAGTACATGAAAAAACATTGGCATGGAGAAAGAAAAGGATATTTAGGATAGGTTCCGGTAAAGAGTTGTCATAAGAAATAAAAACCTGAATATATACAAAGTCTCTCCTTCAATTCTCATACACAGTTTCTGAGCATGATCGATGACATGTCTGTTTCAAAGATTCAGGACATACCTGCCAGGGTTGAATATTCATATATTTCCAACTGGTTTCGGGCCCCATTGCTTTCCATTTGATTCCCAGTGAATTGGCAGCATGGAGGGCATGAGCTAAAGCATGGACAGCATTATAGATGCTATAGCTCTGGCTAGGCATTCCCATTTCAAATACAACTCCAGGAAGGTTTCTCAGTTTCTCTTCCCCAGTGCAATTCTTCAACTTTGGTAAATTAATGTTACACATTGGGAAGAAACAAATAAATGCACTGCACCAAAACTCCTTTAGGAGATAAATCTCTGACTGAATTGGATTTAAGTTCTCCAGAAACTCCTGAAATCCTGGCACCGCATTGGTGTGGAGGGCAAAGGACAAGGAGCCATTGAAGGATCTTTCTGTAAACCTTCTCCCTGAGAAAACTGTTGTAACATCCCACTGAGCAGTTGTGATCCAAACTCTCTCCATAGGTTGCTTCTGAATAAACTCATAGCTTTCTAGAATTATCCGAAAACCCTCCATAGATTGAGTGTCACCATAGACCAAGATCACATTGACTTTCTTTGAGAGAAGAGTAGAGGCAATGACATTTAGTCTTTTCTGAAGGAATGGATTTGATATGTAACTTGTCACTGTGGGAACAAATTGTGTTAAAGAAATGCAAATATCCTTCTGGAGGAGACTTGCACTGATGGTTTGATGAAATCTCTCTCCAGCTTCATCCTCTGGAATGAGGAGACCAATCCAATTCCATCCAAAATACTCAAATAACTGAGTAATCCCAAAATTCTGAAAGATTTCATCTGGCACCATCCGGAAGAAAGAGGGAAAATTAATTTTATCACTGAAGACAGGATCAAAAGATCCATAACTCAGCTAGAAGTGGAAGGAAAACACATTTAAAAAAATAATAAATGCAGTTCTTCTTTTATTAGGGAATCTTGTTCCTTTTAATTTCAGGAACAGAGACATAAATAAAAAGTTTATTCAATAGGATGAGGTCCTGATGTCAGAATTTGAGCAGACCAATCTGGAACTAATAATAATTAATAATAATAATAATAATAATAATAATAATAATAATAAAATATTTATTTATAACCCACTCCTCTGTTTCAACAATCGGAGTGGGGTACAACAGGAATAAAATACACAAACTAAAAATAATCCAGTCACCCAACCTCCCACCCCTTAAAACTGAATTAAACTAAGCAATAGTTAAAACCAGTGAAAAGATAAAAGTGATACTATACATCAAAAAAAACAACAGTTCCTTGAACATCATGGCCAAGGCTCAGGGATATAGTATTAGGGAAGGGAAGATGCAGTCAGCAAGATTTCTAGTTTTGGAGACGGGAAGTTTGGAAGCTTCTGGGAAGGCCTGTCGGAAGAGATGCGTCTTTAAAGCTTTTTTAAAGCAATCAAGGGATGTCATTAGACGCATCTCATCCGGCAGGCCATTCCACAGCTTGGGGGCGATAGCTGAAAAGGCCCCCTGGGAGGTCAGTGTCAGCCTGGCCTTCATGGGCTGCAGCAGATTCCTCCCAGAGGACTGAAGTGTGCGGGGGGGGGGGGGATCATAAGGGAAGAGGCGGTCACTAAGATAGAATGGACCCAAGCCATGTAGGGCTTTAAAGGTTAAAACCAACACCTTATACTGTGCCTGGAAACTAATTGGCAGCCAGTGGAGAGATTTAAGCACTAGTGTAATGTGCTCTCTCCTGGATATTCCTGTCACAATCCTGGCTGCCATATTTTGGACCAGTTGCAGTTTCTGGGTTAAGCACAAGGGTAGACCCATGTAGATCGCGTTACAGAAGTCCAGACGTGAGGTTACCAGCCAGCTATTGTTGTGCCCAGAAGCTGTTTCCTGCCTTCTTTCCATCTGGGTTGGACTGTCTGCGGCAGAAGGACTCAGCACCTGGAGCTGGGGCAGAGAAGCTGCAAGGTCTTAAAGCCTGCCTTTTTCCTTCCTCAAATACCAGCCAGCTATTGCTGGGACCAGAGGCTTCTACCTGCACTCTTTCCATCTGGGCTGGACTGTCTGCAGCAGGACTCGGCACCTGGACAGGAGATGGATCCCTGTCAACATTTAACTGACAATGGAGCCGGGTACAACCAGGGGGTGAACATTGAGGTAGTGTGGGGGCAGGGAAGGTATGGAGGAAACAGAGTGGAGAAATGTTGCAAAAGAAAAAGGGATCGATGTCCACTCTGTTTCCCAGGATAAGGTGGAGAGCGTACCAACCATCCCACAATCCCTTAATCTGCTCCTCTGCAATGTTAGGTCCGCCAAGGGGAAAACACACATAATCCACGATCTTTTGGTGGATGAGCAGGCTGACCTGGTATGCTTTACCGAGACCGGGCTGGGAGATGCCAGCTCTGCCACGTGGGCGCAGGCTCTTCCAGCAGGTTACACGGTCAGTGAGCAGATAAGGGAAAGTGGGCGGGGGTGGTGGTGTGGCCATAGTCCATAAGAACAACCTGACCTTGATCAGGAAACCTGTCCAGAAAACAGCCCATGTGGAGTGAATGTACCTAAGCCTGAAGACCAGGGACAGCTTGGTGATTCTGCTAGTATACCGGCCACCCCGTTGCCTAGCAGACTCCCTAACCCAGTTAACTCAGCTGGTTTCTGGTTTTGGGCAACTTCAACATTCCTCTCAAAGCCAGCTTGTTTGAACTACCTGGAGCGACTTGGGAGTTTATGGATTCCATGACAGGCATGAACCTCTCCCAATTGGTCAATGGGCCCACTCGTTGTGCAGGTCATACACTCAACGGGGTTTTTACTACGGAACAAGAACATCCGTGGGCAGAGGTAACCAAGACCTCTGCACTGTCATGGATGGATCATTTCCTGATCAAGCTGGAACTAAAGGCCACTTTCCGTCCCCCCGGGGGGTGGTGGACCCATTAGAATGGTCTGCCCTGAAAGGCTTATGGAACCAACTGGTTTCCAGAAAGCCCTAGAGGGTTTGTTGGTTGGGACCAGCCGGCAACTCTGTTGAAGCTTTGGTTGACACTTGGAACACCGACATCACCAGGGCAATCAACACAATCGCTCCCAAGCGTCGTTTCCAGCTCGCTTCTAACCAGAAACCCTGGTTTAAAGAAGAGCTCAGGGAGATGAAGTGGATTGGACAACGACTAGAGCGCAAATGGCGGAACACTCGGCTTTCATCTGAACTCATCATAGGTTGCACCTTCGCACCTATTTGGAGGCATTGTGTGCAGCGCAGAGATCTTTCTGCTCTGCACGCATTGTGTCTGCAGAGTCCTGCCTGGCAGAGCTGTTCAAGGTGGTGGGGGAGTTGCTGCAGGTTCCCCCTGCGCCAAACCCCCTACTAGAGCCTATGGCAGCCTGCTGTGAGGCATTTAACACCCACTTTGCAGACAAAATCTCTCGGATTAGGGACAACTTGGAAACCAATATTCACCTGTAAATGAGGCATCCAGCAACTCCGTTGTTGTTAGTTTGCTGGATGAGTTTCAATCGGTGAGTACCGATGACATGGAAATGCTCCTTGGTAGTACAAGGAAGATGACCTGCTTCCTCAATCCAGGTCCATCTTGGCTGGTGGTCCAGGGAGGGGACACACTGAAAACATTCCTCTGGGATGTGATCAATGTGTCCCTTAGGGAAGGCACCATTCCATCTGTGAAGCCCCTCCTGAAGAAACCTTGGACAGGAACAACTATAGACCAGTCTCCTTGCTGCCTTTTCTCAGCAAGGTGATCAAAAGAGCTGTCACCTCCCAACTCCAAGTTGTCTTGGATGAAACCGATTATCTCGATCCATTTCAAACCGGCTTCAGGACAGGATATGGAGTTGAGACTGACATGGTCGCTCTGACAGACGACCCCCGCCTGAATATCGACAGGAGTAGTGTGACCCTGCCGGTGTTCTTGGATCTCTCAGCGGCTTTTGACACTATAGACCATTCCACCATTTTGGATCGGCTGAGAGAGTTAGGGATCAGTGGTACCGTGCTCCGGTGGTTCCGGTCCTTTCTCTCTGGCAGATCCCAAAGGGTGAGGCTCCGGGACAGTCGCTCTTCCAAAATCGAGCTTAATTGTGGCATCCCTCAGGACACCATCCTGTCCCCGATGCTATTCAACATCTATATGAAGCCGCTGGGTGAGATCATTCGGAGGCATGGAGCACAATGTCATCAGTATGCTGATGACACTTAGATATACTTCTCCATGACCAGATCATCTGCTCAGAACTCAGATGGCATCTCTCCTCTCAATGACTTTCTTGCGGCAGTAATGGATTGGATGAGGGAAAACAGATTGAAGCTTAATCCAGACAAAACAGAGGTACTGATAGTTACAGGCCCAAAACCGGGTTTGGGAATACAAACCCCAGTCCTCGATGAAGTCACACTCTCCTCGAAGGACTCTATTCACAGCCTGGGGGTACTTCTCGACCCATCGCTTCACATGATTAGTCAGGTGAATGTGACGGTCAGGAGTGCCTGTTATCAGCTTTGGCTGATATGCCAGCTGTGCCCTTTCTTGGATGTGAGGGATCTGGAAACGGTGGTACACACTCTGGTAACTAAAGCATCACTCACCTGGCAGAGTAGTAAAATACACTTATCTTTACGAATTGCAAAAGGTAAGGCTTCCCTTCCAAATACATTATCCACTTTTCCCCACAATGTTGAGCATGATGCCAGAATAATATATTTTCCACTTCAATTTTAATTTTAATTATTTATTTATTTTGTCTTTTGCAAAACATTATTTTTATGACTCATGAAACCTACTGTTGCTACAGCATAGCTTCATATATTTTATGCTTTTGCTCCTATACTCCTCCAAAGTAGATATGTGTTGCATTTGCTTGACTACAGTCCTTTGGAGCTCTTTGGAGCCTTTTGCAGCTAGATTTTATAGACAGAGGCCAAGACTCTATTGTTAGTACTGATAAGAAAAGGCCCACTGAATCAGTAGAATTTCCCAACATGTTGACCAACCTTTCAGCAACTGATTTAATGGGTCTAGTCTGTTGAGACTTACTAATAAGATGCCAGACAAAAGGCTTCTTTCTTTTCAGAAGCTGAAATTAAGGTGAAAATATGTCAACATATTTTCAACAGAAATATAAAATTTTGGAATGAGATTAAAGTCTCCACCTGGGAGCAAATTTATTTAATTCGCAAAAGACAATGTTCTCGTGCAGGAGATCATGTATTCATTTTCCTTTTCTTTTTTAGCAGCATTAAACACATTTTATGTCTGCAAATCAAATTATCTAATCAGGAAAGCCATGTGTAATTTTGAAATCTATCCTGCCCACAAAATATATGAAATATGAATAGTACATGAAATATGTACAGAAACCGTCATATCCTCATAGAATGGGAATATATGTGCTGACATAGAGGGGGAAAAGAAGGTTTACAACTCTACCCTACTTTC
Organism: Urosaurus nigricauda; assembly: GCA_034509955.1. Classification (NCBI taxonomy): domain Eukaryota; kingdom Metazoa; phylum Chordata; class Lepidosauria; order Squamata; family Phrynosomatidae; genus Urosaurus; species Urosaurus nigricauda. The sequence continues at coordinate 9,232,597 of JAOEGL010000006.1, forward strand.
CAGTTTTTCCCTACTCTGCTCTGGTCTTTTTGGCCCTACACAGAATTTATTGTACATTTCCCTGGATAGTTTTCCAAATGAAAATATTTTTGGAGCATATTTAAATATAAGCATGTTTCACCACTCTCTAAATCACATCTAAATCACACTCTCTAAATCACATCTCTGCACACTCCAAAAATACACACTTTTTTCCATAGTCATTTACCTAATGTACATACTTTTGGAACACTGTTCTGCTGGCTCAGACTTGAAAATATCTAGAATTCTGAATATGGCTTCTTTTCAGGAATGTATGAAGATCTGACAGATAAGAAATAGCTAAGGTCCACCTCCACACCCCACGCGCAATGAATTAAAAGGTACTTTGAACTCATTCCTTGCCGTGGCAGAAGCATAAATTACATGAACATTAAGGTTGCCTTGTGGACTGTGTGGTTTAGGAGATTATTGCATGGAAAAATATGGCCGTGATAGACCTCAGCTACACCTATCCAGCCAATTTTCAAAAACAGAAGCCTACCATTTTTGGAAAACCATGGGATGAGTGCAGCTGAAGTCTGGGATGCAGACAGTTGCACTTGCTTGGCCACTGGCATGTGTGATCAAACCTAGAATCATATTTACAATCCCTCATGTATTGTAGCAGCATTTCTCTATGCCTTAGTCTCTCTGTCAGTTTGACCAGCTAAGAGAGATTTCTATGGTCCTGACTTCTACACAGGGAGAAAAAAAAAATCTGACAAATAAAAGGGGAAAATAAGTTATGATGAAAAGGGGAAAATAAGTTATGATGAATAGGGTAATCAAGGACAACATCAAGTGCAATAGAGTTGTGGCTGTTCAGCAGTCATCGTTCCCTCTTTTGACCCAGACATTCTTCTACATTATCTATCCAACTTCAGTTAGGACAATGTTTGCAAAATCCTCTCCAAAATGGGGGGGGGGGGGGGTGTCATTGATAGGATAGTGTGGATCTATACCTGTCAGAGTATAAGGAATCCACGGCAAATTTACTATGCAAGTATGAAGAGATATTTCTTACATTTAATCTAGTAGGACATAGGACACAGATGCCAGGGTCAAACAGAGAGAAAGACAATTAGGAGATAGTGTGGTGCAGATACTAAAACAAATTCACAGCAGCTGAAACTGAGAAGACACACAGTACTAACAAGACCATTTCAAAGTTCCATATTATGAGGAGGATATAGAAGTAGGTGAGATGGAGGAACAACACATCTCTGTTTTTTTGATATCCATACCAAGGGATCAAGTAGGAACACACCTACCTGTGGAATTTTGTAGATATTTAAAATATTGGCTATTTGGAGGGATGTTTGAGAGTTAAGACCACCGATTATGGCTATGAGATTCTTTTCCCAGATGCATTTGTAATTGGGAATGTTCCTTTGTCCCATTGAGAGAAGATCCAAGGTGGCAAAACTGGCTGTCAGTGAATTAAAAGAATTGTCCAAGATTTCTGTTTGCAGTGTGATGTTGGGCAGCAACTGGTCATTCTTGTTGATCTCATGAATGGCAAAAACAAAAGCAAGAATGAGCTGGTAGTTCTTAGGGAAGATCCTGCATTGAGAATGTCAATGAATTAACTGGACAGCTCTATATGAAAGACAGGGATGCACTTTATTTATGCAATATGTTAGAGAGACCTTGAGAGTTAAATATAGGCATGGTATAAGAGTAGCAGATTGACATAAAGCTTGTGATATTCTGTTTCAAAATAGATTCAGAAGCTGAATTCATCTGTTGTATCCTAGTGCAAAGGCATACATTTAGAGTACAACCAGAATTAAGGAATTGGGAGATAGAAATGTTTTTTATATCAAAATGGCAATCTTGTGATATTCTGTTTCAAAATAGATTCAGAAGCTGAATTCATCTGTTGTATCCTAGTGCAAAGGCATATATTTAGAGTACAACCAGAATTAAGGAATTGGGAGATAGAAATGTTTTTTATATCAAAATGGCAAGAATTCTTATTATTGACTTTAAAAAAATGGTTCCTGTCACACCATCATTTCAAGAATATAATTCTATGGGTGATTATTTTTGTTTAGCATCCATGAGTACTTGAGAGTACAGTTGGCCTCCTTATCCATGGATTTTTTTATCCACAGATTTGAGCATACACGGCTTGAAAATATTCCCCAAAAGTATAAAATTTTCCATTTTATATATGGGACACCATTTTCCTGTGCCATTATATTTAATGGGACTTGAGCATTGATGGATTCTGTTATCCATGGGGGGTCCTGGAACCAAACCCCAGTGGATAACAATGACCCACTATAATTACTCTACATGAAATACACCAAAAAATCATAATCTACATCCTTTCCTTTCTGGCATAAAGTTCATAGCTATATAGCATTTTCATGGATTCCACTTTCCCCTGAAAACATATAATTTTTAGTATTAGATGCTTTATTTTGTTTCATTTTAATTGCTCAGAATGATGGTGTGGTCTATTATGTATAAATATTAAATTAATGCATAATTATTAAACATGATTCCATGCAATCTATTTTTACTTCATAGTAGGTTTTAACTTTTCTGGTGTGCTCCCAGCTATCTACTGGTCTGAAATTGTTGGAGGTCTCACCATTGCAATAGCTGAAATTTCCCATTTGATAATCCAGCCTGTCTTCTCTGTCTTCTCTGGAACCTGGAGTCACTATGTGAAATATTACTGTATTGCAAGCAGCTATCCATCTATGCCAACACTAACAGAATTTAAACTAGGCTTACTTGAATCAAACCAAACCAAGCTAATTCAAAGCCACTCTTCTGCACTTTTATTCTTGCTTACCGAGCTTGGTAGGCTGATTCCTGTGCTTCTCTAAAGTCATTTAATGGCATTTCTGCTAATGCAATGGACACAAATTCCCCAATGAGAAGATCTCTGGAACTAAGAGAATTCCATAGACTTGGTTGCTGCCGGGTACAGATGGAGCCCCAATCTTTGTTCAAAATACTAGAAAGGAGGAAGACGAGGAGTAATGACAACTCTATCAGTGCCATTATATTTTAGACTCAGATCCAGCTATGCACCCACATTCATACTTATGATTTGTGGTTTCAGAAAGTGATCCTCACTCAAACAGCAATGTTTCCTGATCCCAAAGCTTCAAATGCAACATTATATATAAATGAATTCAGCTTATTTAGTATTTAATTCTCCTATTATTATTATTTTTGGTGTTTTCACAAGTCTGAATTTACAAGTCTGGTAATTATAGAGTAGATAATAATCATTCCCAAAGCTTTCAGGTTCATTGAGCATCAGCAAAAACAAGTTTGATACCATCTGTGCTTGAAGATGTAGTAAAGGGCAAATAATACATTAGGGAATCAGAAGCCATGATGGATGCTGGTGTTCTGAGTTTTTTAGAAGAAAGCAGGAGAAATGTGTATGAAATTAACACCAATATTGATGATGATGATGATGATGATGATGATATTTATTATAAGTCACACTCTCAGTTTCTGAGGATGGCAGTGGTAAACCCCCTCTGAAAAACCTTGCCGAGAAAACTCCATGATAGGGTCACCTAAGGGTGGCCATAAGTCAGAAATCTCTTCAAGACACACAACAACAACTACAATTTTCATTGGTATTAAAATGAAACACTAAAGTAAAATGTTTGGCGGAATCCTGTTTCTGGCATGTATGTTTTTTCTTGGAAGCTCTTCCAGGCATTATTCTCCTGCCAGAGGAGAGAAAGACAAGGAGCAGTGCAAGGAGACCTTTTTCTATACCAAAAATGCAAAATATTTGCTGATATTCATCCTGGAAAGAAGTGACCAGTGGGGTCCCACAGGGCTCTGTCCTGGGCCCAGTGCTATTCAACATCTTTATTAACGATTTGGATGACAGAATTGGGGGCATACTTATCAAATTTGCAGATGACACTAAACTGGGAGGAGTAGCTAATACCCCAGAGGACAGGATCAAAATTCAAAATGACCTGAATAGACTAGAAAGCTGGGCCAGTGCTAACAAAATGAAATTCAATGCAGAGAAATGTAAGGTTCTGCACTTAGGGCGGAAAAATGAAATGCACAGATATAGGATGGGGGACACCTGGCTGAATGAGACCACATGTGAAAGGGATCTAGGAGTCCAAGTAGACCATAAGCTGAACATGAGTCAACAGTGTGATGCGGCAGCTAAAAAAGCCAATGCAATTTTAGGCTGCATCAATAGAAGTATAGTTTCTAGATCAAGGGAAGTTATAGTGCCACTCTATTCTGCTTTGGTCAGGCCCCACCTGGAATACTGTGTCCAGTTCTGGGCACCACAATTCAAAAAGGATGTGGAGAAACTGGAGCGTGTCCAAAGGAGGGCAACTAAGATGGTGAAGGGTCTGGAAACCTTGCCCTATGAAGAACGCCTTAGGGAGCTGGGGATGTTTAGCCTGGAGAAGAGAAGGTTAAGAGGTGATATGATAGCCCTGTTTAAATATTTGAAGGGATGTCATATTGAGGAGGATGTCATATTGTTTTCTGCTGCTGCAGAGACTAGAACGCGGAACAATGGATGCAAACTGCAGGAAAAGAGATTCCACCTCAACATTAGGAGGAACTTCCTGACAGTAAGGGCTGTTCGACAGTGGAACACACTCCCTCGGAGTGTAGTGGAGTCTCCTTCCTTAGGGGTCTTTAAGCAGAGGCTGGATGGCCATCTGTCAGGGATGCTTTGACTTGGAGTTCCTGCATGGCAGGGGGTTGGACTGGATGGCCCTTGTGGTCTCTTCCAACTCTATGATTCTATGATTCTATGATTCATAAAAACTGTTCAGCTGCAGAGTACAGTGGGGCAACCTTAATCAATGCCTTTCTGTGAGAAAGCAAGAAAAGTTAGAGAACAAATCCCATGAGTATTTGGAAATGGTGGCAGAGCATGTCTATTACAAACCATGGAGTTCTCTCCCAGCCTTTGAATATTCCATAGAAGAATCATCATTTCCCCACTATCCACATTTCTAAATATTAAATACAGGTTTCATTGACTGACATGGAATACTGAATTCCAAGTCACCACTGAACTAGAAAAATCATTTATGCTGGTTATTCCATTACTCATTCTGATATACCTCAGTGGTTTGTTGTGAACATAAAGTGAGAAAGAGAGACATGTATATGCACCGAGTAAAGCCAGGATGCAATTCTAATTGATAAATATACAGAGAAGAACCTCTTTGCATTAATATCCAGTAAAAGATTGATAGAAAAGAAACCCAGTCCTAGTCCCCATCAAAGTTTGCTCAGATGCAAGAAGGGCCTGACTTTACAAGCCTTGGCATAGAATGGAGGCCTGTACATCACGGTAAAGTGACACCTTGAAAAGAAAGTTTTGGGGCAGAAATAGGGGGCCTTTATGCATCATCTAGTCTCAAAACTAACTTTTTTGCAGGCAGCACAAAAAGAACCTTTTACAAGCCTTCCCATCATCTTCTAGTGCAATGTAGGCTTTGCTTTATCACATCAAGATGGCGAAGGAATTATGTTTCCATTTTCACAGGTATTAAATTGTGTCTTATTATTTCCAGAGTGGGCTGACAAGTGAGAAACAAAATAAAGCAAACAAGCAGGCTACAATTTTTTTTCACCAACTGTACTGACATCATCAAAATTATCAGTGTAAAGACGATTAGATACTAAGAATATCATCAATCTGGTTCTGTAGTGAAATAAACTAAGCACATGATCTATCAAAAAACTCTCCAACATCACTTTCTTGTTTCAATGACTCCTCCTATAAATTATTTTTTCAACATCAATGTGAATATGAATAGAGAGAAAAAATAAATACACTCACATCCAAAGGATCATAGTCCTAATCCATTAGCATTCCTTGACAGAGAGTAATTTGCTTTTACAAACATATATTTTAAATAAGATCATGCATGACAAATAAGATGGTGATTTGTATAAAAATCAATGCTTTTTCTTTACTATCACTTCCTTTATATTTAGCTTAGGTCTCAACAGAATGATATAGCATTTGGGGAAGAAGATACAAGCCAATAAAGCAAAACTAGAGACCAAGATGGAGAAGACTTCTACAGCCACCATATTTGTCCCTTTGGTGCTCAGGTAATTTGGGACAAAGGAAACCCAAACGCTGCAAAAGACCAACATGCTGAAGGTGATCAGCTTGGCTTCGTTGAAACTGTCAGGCAGCTTCCTGGCTAAGAAAGCAACAGTGAAGCTGATGAAAGCCAAGAGCCACATGTAACTCAGGACAAGGTAGAACATGGTCTCTGAGCCTTCATTGCATTGCAAGATGGTCTCAGCTATCTGGGAATGCATGTCAGCCTCTGGAAACGGTGGTGTGGTTATCAACCAGACTGCACAGATAAGAGTTTGAATAACAGAACAGATGAAGATCACTGATGTTGCCAGCTTCTTCCCAATCCATTTCCTCATCTTGTTCCCTGGCTTTGTGGCAATAAAGGCCAGCACCACAGTGATAGTTTTTGCCAACATGCAAGAAATAGCTATAGAAAAGACAACACCAAAGACTGTTTGCCGGAGAAGGCAAGAAACCTTCCCTGGAGTCCCAAGAAAAAGAAAAGAGCATAGAAAGCAGAGCAACAGAGAGACAAGCAGAATACAGGTGATGTTCCAGTTGTTGGCTTTGACAATGGGAGTTTCTTGGTAATGAATGAAAGTTCCCATTACCATAATTGTGATGACTGAAAAGAAGACTGAAGAGGAAGCCAAAACTGCTCCTATGGGTTCTGTGTAGGATAAATAAATGGCTCTTTTAGGAAGGCATTGGTCTTGCTTCTCATTTGGGTAGTGATCTTCTGGGCACTTGCATCTGAAATACATTAAAAAGCTATCAATACTTCCCAAATCTCTGCAAATATTATTCAGATTTCTGAACATATCGTTAATTTTGTTCTTTCTTCCATGACAGCATTGAATGTGTTTGCTATAAATCATTCTCCTTTCTTTCTAAATATGTCATCATTACATTTGTGTGTGTATTTTAAAAATGTTATTCCAGAATACATCTTTTAATCACATATTTGAGCACTGAAAGGTACTGACACTAGAATTGGCTACTTCTTCATGCTCTGTACCAGTGATTCCCAAGGTGGACAGGGGGGAGTGCTTGGATATATTATCTAAGGGGCAGCGAAGATCTAGCCATGAGTGCAGAAAAAAATGTTGGCCGGGGGGGGGGGGTGCTTCAATCAAAATATTACCAAGCACAAAAGTCAAGTGGAACCAGAGGCATTAGGACTGTGGTGGGTATGATGGGTTAGCGCTCATGGCAGCAGAGGTGAAACAATAGTAAAAAGAATCTTTCACATCTGAGAATCTGCTAAAGCTTTAGGAGTTTTGGCCGGATTAGAATGACAGTACTTCAAATGTATATTTTCAGCAGTCCAAAGGTATATATAGCTCTCCAAAACATAATCAGTCTGTGCAGGAAGAAAACATGGGACTTTCAGTGATTTTTCTTTTCTTTTCGGGAGATTGTCTTAATCAAAACTAGGTTTTTCCCTTCTCTCCTTCTTCTGAGTAGCATATGAGCAGGGTCAGAAAAAGTCACAACAGAACATCCCTGAATATATAACAAATATTTTCTTTGTCATGCTTTCTGCCTTGTTTCTGACTTCTGGTGACCCTAATGCGAATCTATCCTAGAGTTTTCTTGGCAAGAAAGATTCAGACATGATTTGGCTTTGTATTCCCTATATTCTTAACATTTTGACATGCCTCCCAGGTTAGATAAAGCACTCAAGAGATCCAGCCAAAAACCTGAAACTACCTCCTCATACCCTGAATAATCTGAGACCTTCCTTGTGAAGGCAGAAGACCTTTCAAGCCAATGATCTTTAGAGGACATTAATTTGGACACACAAATGTTGAAGTCCCTTCCTCTTTGAAGACACAGAGACTTTGTATTATTCTTAAATCTGCACAGGCTCTTTTAAGTGGTGGTGCATTTGCAGAGTCTGGTTTCTTAACTATAAACTGAATATCAATTTTCCATCTTCCAGTCTAAAATAAAACACACCCTCAACATTTGTCCAAGGAACATAAGGAAGACATCTGATTTTTCCCCTTATAACTCTAGCCCAAGAATCAGTTATTTCTAGAATCTGGTTATTTCTCTAAATTGTCAGAAAAGAAGTGGCTCAGTTTTAGAATAGTTTCCTGTGTAAAGGAAATGAAATATTCCCCATATGACACAACATTCTTTTTCTTACCAATGTGGACTGAAATCCTCCCATCAGCACATTGAACACAGTCATAGCAACAGACAGAATTCCCCTGCTGAACAATCTTGCTGTACCCTGGCTGGCAGTTCTCAACACATCTGGAACGGGGCGGCACCTAATAGGAAGAATAAAGTTATCTATTCATGGGAAGCATTCCCAGGATTGAGCCGTCTGCCCCAGGATGTGTCCTTTTAAGTATGTATTAAGAAGCTATGCCCTCCCTCCAGTCCATCTGCCTTGGTCCAGGCCCCAGAGGGAGAGAAGAACCACTGGACCACATTCCCTTCCCACAACCTTCTCTTTTTGTGTCGTCTCTTTTAGATTGTAAGCCTGAGTGCAGGGATCCTTCTAATTATAGGATTGTATGTACAGCACTGTGCAAATTTACAGCGCTATATAATAATAATAATAATAATAATAATAATAATAATGGTGGAAATAAATTCAATCTTTTAACTGTGAGATGATGTGGTTCACCATCTAACCATTTCATTAGAGTTGAAGAAGAACCTTTAGATTTCTTATATAACATGAATGGATAGTGACTGAGTTTACATTGGATAGTGGATAAAGGTGGATCGTGGATAATAATGACCTTGGGCAAGTTCACTCTTTCTGCCTCAGAAGATTCCAATTGCAACCCCCATCTAAAGAAATTTGCCAAGGAAAACCATATGACAGGTTCACATTAAGTCGGAAATGCCTTCAAAGCACATAACAACAACAAGGTTGAAATGAAGATTCTGTTATTGAAAATTTAATAGCTATTAGAAAACTCCAGGACATGTAATAAAAATTCTCTGCCCTCATATGCAAACATTCATGAGTTTTATTCTCTAAGGGCATATTCACCCTACATTTCAGACCACTTTGCAAACCAGTTCAAACCAGGGTAACTCTTTGCTGGGTTTTCCTGACCCAAATGTGGGGACCTCTGTGCAAATCCTCCTTAACATGGGTTTTAAAAGAACCAGGTTTTGTTTGTTTTTGTTTTTTGTTTGTTTTTTATGCAAGCTGCCAATCGGAACTCAAAAGCAATCTTTTTTGGAGCATCTCACCACCTATCCTCCTCCTCCTCCTCCTCCTCTCCCCCCGAAGCTACTGCCTACCTCCCCTCTAATTTGCTCCCTCTGCCACGTCTGCCTTCCTTATCTTTCTCTCTTCTTCCTCTTCCTCCTCTTCATCCACTGCTGCCATGTCTTCCTTCCTCCTCTTACTACTTCCCCCTCTTCTTCTTTTTCTCTGTTCTCGCTGCTGCATTATCTTCCTCCTCTTTCTCTCTTCCTCTTCTTCCTCTCCTCCCCACACCTGCCATTAGTCTATCTTCTCTCCTCTCCTCTCCCTCCATCCTCTCCCTCTCCCCCCTTGTACCTGCCAGGATCGAACCTCTCTGTGGCAATTTATCCCATTCCCATGTATGCACAGGAATCAGGATAAAATGCCACGGAGAAATTCATTCATGGTAAATTTATAGAAATAACCTGCTTTCCACACTAGGTTATTTTTCAGTGTGAACTGGGCATCTGTTTTATTGTTCTTGTTTTTTTCACAGAAAAGCATGGATTAAAGTTGCCCCATTGCAATTAGTTGCTGTACAGTCTGACAAATGGAAACATTCCCCATATTTAACCGGCATATCTTACAAAAAACGTCCAACTCAAAGAGCTTATGGTTTTATGATCCAATCTATTCTGAATGCCTGTTAAGCTCTGTGTGCCAAAGGTAACTTTTGAGTGTCAAAACTTTTTTCTCTCTAGTTTTGGTATGCAAAGAATCCCCCTTTCACAAAAATAAAGGAAAATGTAACTTCTTAAACTTGTGATTCCACACAACAGCACTGCCATTCATGGTGAACCTTTTGCCTAAAGAAGCTTGAGGATCAATTCCTCCAACTCGGACTTTTTCAAAAGATTGATTAGAGAAAGTGACCAAGTTGGTGACATCAATTCCAGAGGCCAGATCCCCATTTTCATCAAAAAATACTTCTTCCCCAGCACTATTGTTAAAATGGATGTATTTCAGGAATGAGCGTAGCTAAATCGGAGAAGGGAAAAGAATTATCTGGTACATTTAGTAGGAGCAGGGATTTACTATCTAACTATGTATCTATCCTCTGTCTATCACACTATTTTTGTTCTAGTCCAGATTCTGCATTTCGTATCACACAGATGAAAAGAAATGCAGCTGAAACCATTTAGTTATAGTGGTATAGAAAATAAGTTGTGATTCCACACAACAGCACTGCCATTCATATTGAACGTTTTTGCCTGCAGAAGCCTGGGGATCAATTCTTCCAACTCGGACTTTTTCAAAAGGTTTATTAGAGACAGTGACAAATCCTGAGGCCAAATCTCCATTCTCATCAAAAAAGACTTTTTCTCCAGCACTATTGTTAAAATGGATGTATCTAAGAAGTAAGCATAGCTAAATTGAAGCAAAAACAATTGATAATAACCTGGGTCAACTAGTGGGAAGTGGGATTTGCTATCTAATTATGTATCTATCATCTATCTTTCATCCTGACTTTGTTCTTGTTCAGGATTCCTCATTTCGTACCACATCAGTGAAAAGAAAGTCAACTGAAACCATTTAGTTCTATTCGTGCAGAAAAATTAAAACTGGTTAAACACAATTTACTATTAAAACCAAGGAATAAATTAAGACAAGTGAAGGGTATTTAAAAAATGAATGAAAAGGGGGAGAGAAGGACAACTTCTGCCATGAAAAAACTTTGGGAGAAACAGTTATGGGGAGTAGTGGTGGGTTACTCCTTGTCCAGCTCTGGAGATAGATATTTTTTCTTAATGTTACTCCTACTCCTTATTCCTACTACCCAGCCTTGGGGTTAAGCCCCAGTTCCTTTGCAAGGTTGGCATGTGTGTGTTTTGTGTGTGTAAGTGTCTCTCATTGGTCCCAATTCCTTCTACAGTGCAATATAATAAAATTGTTGTGTGTGTGCGTTTGTGTGTGTTTGCATGTACCTTATAACAGCAGGAATGAAGAGAAACAATTATATTCTGTCACTCCTTATTCCTATTCCTACTCCTGTAAAAACCTCTTATTCCTTTACTCCTTACTCCTTACTGCTACACCTACTCCCCAGCCCGGGGCATAGAAAAAGATAGGGATATTTAGGAGAAGATTCTGAAAAGAGCTGTTGTAAGAAATGAGAACTTGAATAAATACAAAGTGTCTCCTTCCCTTCCATTCCCTTTCATTCTCATAAACACCTCCTGAGCATGCTCTATGGCATGTCTGTTTTAAAGTTTCAGGACATACCTGCCAGGGCTTAATATCCATATATTTCCGAATGTTTTCAGGCCCCATTGCTTTCCCTTTGGTTCTCAGAGAATATGCATCATGGAGAGCATGGGCTAAAGCATAAACAGCATTATAAATGCTATAGCTTTGGCCGGACATCTCCATTTCAAACACATATCCTGGAAGGTTCCTCAGTTTCTCTTCCCCAGTGCAATTCTTATAGTTTGGGTAATTCAAGTTATACATTGGGAGAGAACAGAGAAATGCACTGCACCAAAACTCCTTTAGGAAATGAATCTTGGACTCAATTGGATTTAGGTTCTCCAGAAACTCCTGAAATCCTGGCAATATATTGGTGTGGAGGACAAAGGACAAGGTGCCATTGAAGGATCTTTCTGTAAACCAACTATCAGAGAAAATAGTTGTGACATCCCACTGAGCAGTTGTGATCCAAACTCTCTCCATAGGCTGCTTCTGAATAAACTCTAGGCTTTCTAGAATTATCCGTAAACCCTCCATAGACTGAGTGTCCCCACAGACCAAGATCACATTAATATTCTTTGAGAGAAGAGCAGAGGAAATGGCATTGAGGCTTTTCTGAAGGAACAGTAACACATAACTTGTCACTGTGGGAACAGATTGTGCCAAAGAAATGCAAATATCCTTCTGGAGAAGACTTGCACTGAGGGTTCGATGAAATCTCTCTCCACTTTCACCCTCTGGAAAGAGTAGACCAATCCAGTTCCATCCAAAATACTCAAAGAGTTGAGTAATCCCAAAATACTGAAAGATTTCATCTGGCACCATCCGGAAAAGAGAGGGAAACTGAATCTTATCACTGAAGATGGGATCAAAAGAGCCATAACTCAGCTAGAAATTGGGAAGAAACACATTTTTAAAAAAAATATAAAATATAATCCTTTCTTTAGTTAGGGAAACATGACCCTTTTAGTTTCAGGGATAGATACATAAATAAAAGAGAAGTTTATTTAACAGCACGCTGATCCAAATATCAGAATTTGAGCAGAGAAATCTGCAACTAGGTTCATACACCTGGAAGTGTACAAAAAAACCCACATATTTTTAGTTAGTGTGAAAGATAAGTTTTCCCTTCCAAACACATTGTTCCCCTTTCCCCACAATGTTCAGCTCATTGACCATGGTGCCAGAATAATATGTTTTGCACATTTTCCAATATAATTAATCTTGTTTGTCTTTTGCAGAATACAGTTGGTCCTCCACATTTTCCATTTTGACTCTTGATTATTCACAGATTTTATTAGTATGCTCTCTTTAGGAATCTCTAGTTCCTCCAATAAGACTCTACAGTCAATGTCAGCCAGAGCTCATGCTGGAGGACCTAGAGATTCCTTCAGAGGGCTTCTTCCATATAAAGAATAATACTGTTTTTGTTCTTGGCATTTTTTCCACTTCCCCAGGGCCCTGTACTCCTAACCCGATTGAATGTGGAGGGTGAACTATATTGCTTGTACACTTTGCAGAACTTAATGTTGCTCTAGTTTAGCACCACATAATTTATACTTTTGCTTCCCGATTCCTTCTATGTAGCCATGTGTTGTAGTTCCTTTATCACAGTCATTTGGAGCCTTTTGTTGCTAGCCTTCACAAAGCCCTAAAGTCTGTTGTTAGCCCTGACAACAAGAACAACAAAAAAGGCCAATGAATTAGTGGGATTTCTCTGCATCTTGACTCAACATTCTACAATTGATTGAATGGGTCTACTCTAGTGGGGACTAACTAATATGATTGCAGCCACACAATTTCTCTCTGTTTTCAGAAGCAGAAATGAAGGTGGAAAATATGAATAGGAATGTAAACTGTTGAAGTGAGATGGAAGCCTGCACGTAAGAGCAATTTTATTTACTCCATGAAAAAATCATATTTTTGATCATGTATTCTATCAAGAATCTTTTTTTCTTTTTTCCTTTCTAGCAGCACTAAGCAAATTTTCTTAGCAGGAAAGCCATGTGTAATTATGAAACCTATTCCCACAGTAAAATATGTGAAACATGAATAGTACTTGAACCATGAATAGAAACCCTCATTTTCTCATAGAAAAGGAATATGTTTACTGAGATAGAGGATGGGGGGAGGTTTAAAACTCCAGCTTTTCCCTACTTTGGTCTGGACTGAACTGTAAGACCCATTCAATCCTTCACAGAATTTCTTGTACATTTGTCTGCATAGTTTTCTAAATGCAAATATTTTGGCGCATTTTTATAATCTAAGCCACTCTGTTCACATTCTAAATCACATCTTTGCATATTCAAAAAGTCATTCACCAAGTCATTCACCAAATGTATACAGTTTGGGAACATTGTTCTACTTCCCCAAACTTCGAAATATATAGAATTCTGCATATTGCTTCTTTTGAGAAATCTATGGAGTTCTTCTAGTTATGAAATGAATAAGGTTCCGGCGTGCATGGCCTCAAAGGAAGACAGGGGTTAGAGCTGCTCTCTACCCTAACCTCTGCATCAGCAGTTCTTGTTGGAATGGAAATGAGACTTACCCATCCATATCCTCTCTGGGATTAGAGGGTACCCTATGCAACTCAAGGGGGATCCTAAGATTCACCTCTTGAAGGTCTGGGTCTTGGAAGTTGCTGACTCCCGCTCTTGCAGCCACATTTACTGTGTGGAGAAGATGCATAACACACTAAAGAAGAGCTTCTGCTAAGACTTCAAATTGGTTCTCTTTTTACAATTGGAATTTACTTACCTTTTTTTTTCTCTCCATAAAGAGGAAGCTCCATGTTGGAACTTTGAGCAGACTGTTTAACTTTTCTCTTTTTCTATTTTTGAGAAGCCATCCAGACAACCAGGGAGGGGTTGTCTGTTCTGGACTACAACCCCTAGAAGCTTCAGTGGCGTGAGATGGATGGAAAGCCCCAGGTTGGGACTATGAGCACACTGTTTGACCAGACACCATCCAGAGAGCTGGGGACAGGTTGCCTGTGCTGGACTACAACTCCTAAAAGCCTCTGTGGTGGGTTGAGCTTCAGGGGGGAGCCCCTGCTGGACGGAAAGCCCCAGGCTGGAACTTTGAGCAGACTGTTTGACTTTTTCTTTTTCTAAAAGACAACTGGGAGGACAGAGGAGAAAGGGGAAGGGAGAGCTTGCTTGTTTGCTTTGCTGGCTTGCTTAGTCAATACCAGAACTGAAAGAAGCTTGATATCTGACATCTAGAGGAGCTCAGAGAAGTGGAGTGTGTGGAGACACTGAAGCTACACAGAGCTACATGAAATTATAAAAGACAATTGGAGCTTCCCAGAGGAAAAAGGGAAAAATGTATATATTAAGAGAGGATTGAACTAACTGAATCGAGAAATATCTTGAACTGCTTTAAGAGAAATCACAATTAAACAGGAAAAAGTCTTCGCATATGGAAACAAGAAGAAGAGAAAGAGAGAGAGAAAGAAATAGACATATATACAAATAATTAATATTAAGAGAGATATTAATATTAAGAATAAAAATTAATTTTAAGTTAATTTAGAAAATAAGAATTACTGAAGGGTTTCTTCATGGGTTTTATTTGCCTTTATATAAATAGGAAAGAAAATTAGCTGTTATTCAACCATTATTCTGTATCTAAAAGTGTTCTATGGGTAAAGCTACTCTACTTTATCTTCTTTATTAAGAAATTTGGGAAGATAAATGTGATATTTGATATTTTACTGAATATAATTGAAGGAATATAAAAAGTGTTTAAAATGTATATAGCAATACTATACTATACTATACTATCACTATATTTTTCATTTTGCAAAATTTGAAAGATGGAAATGGCGGTGTAAATCTGACAGTATAGGGAAATATATAAGCTTATAGTTTATTTAATTATTGTACATGTAATAATTATCATAATTATTGATTAGAAAGAACTACTAGACAAGACGAATAAGAAAGAAAACATGGCAAAATATAATAAAGCACCGAACCAATCTCAACTAATTTTGACAGCACAAAGGACAGGATCTATGGAAGATATAATTAAGATAATTGATCCAAATATACACATTATAGATGAAATAAGGAAACTACAACAAGATATAAAAGATGCAAGACCTGAGACTAAGGAAGATATAAGAGCAGCAAGCACAGAATTAAGGGAAGAAATAAAGGATACAAGAACAGAAATTAGGAAAGACAAGAAAAAAGAGTTGGATAACTTGGGGGGGGGGGGAATTGATAAATTGACAAGCAATTTACCTAAGACAAAGACAGAAGTTGAATATACAAAGGAAAAAACAAATATATTAGAAATGAAAACCTAAATCTAAATCAACAGCAAGAAGAATTAAAACGATTAGAATGGAATAATGAGTTATGATAATGAGAAAGGTGTATTAAATTAAGAGGATTGATTGAAAAAAAACAAAGAAAATTTATATGAAAGACTAATACCCTGTTTCCCCAAAAATAAGACATCCTCATAGAATAAGATCTAGGAGAGGTTTTCCTGCATTGCTAAATATAAGGCCTCCCCAAAAGTAAGGCCTAGCAAAGTTTTTGTGTGTGTATATATATATATATATATATACAGTGGTCCCCCGGGATACGACACCCCCGGGGAACGAAATCCCCGGGACCTGAAACCGCCGGGGCCGCAAAAAAGCCCCCAGGATCCGAACTTAACCCCGGGATACGAAGAAGAAAAACTGCGTGGCCCCTTTAAATTTGCCGCGCGGTCCGTCAAAGAATGCGGTGCCCCGGGAAACGAAGATTTCCGGGTTACGAAAGGTAATCCGGAACAGATTACCTTCGTAACCCGGGGGACCACTGTATATATACAGTATATGGTAAATGTTCTTTTTTTGTTAAACAATAAATGTGAATTCTTGTTCATGGAAAAATAAGTTATCCCCTGAAAATAAGACCTAGTGCATCTTTGGAAGCAAAAATTAATATCAGATACAGTCTTATTTTTGGGGAAACACGGTACCTGCTTTAGATACTTTTATTGGATTAACTTCGACAGAAATGGAACTAGAATTGTACAAAGCTTTTTGAATTAATTCTTTTCAAGCTAAAGACAAAAATATCCCTAGGGATGTAGCGACTTGTTTTGTTAGGATGAAAATAAGAGATCGACTTATTCAACAAAGTTATGAATCAGAATTATGGATTGACAACACTGAAATAATTTTTTTTAAGGATATACCCCCTCCAATCATGATGAATAGACAAAAATACAAACCTTGACACAGCTCTTGAAAAATCTCAATATCGATCATAGATGGGAAAGGATTGAAGGACTATCTTTCTTTTACCAACAAAAAAGATATAAAATAGATACTCTAGAAAAGGCTAATGAAATGGAATCCAAACTAAGCAGAGATCATAGAGAAAATGAAGGAAAGAAAATGGAAAGACACTACACAACTAAAGAATGGAGAGCATCTACAATTAACAGAAAGAATAAAGAATTTGAGCAAAAAACAAATGGAGAAAAGTAACAGAAGAATTAATATCTACAGAAAGAATTAGATCTATTAACAGAATCAATAACTTATAAGCTGATTAAGAAGGATACGATTACTACTTTTTCTTTGAAAAAATTGATACCTGTTTGCCTTTGTTCTCATTGAGTTTTGTAAAACACAAATATAATAATCAATAAAAGAATATTTATTTACAATATATCAAGTAAAAGAAAAAGAGGAATCTAATAAACAATTAAATATACAATTCACAGGGGTGGACAGGGTGGCACTGCAAAAATAATAAACAAGAAATAAAACTGGCAAGGTACTAATTTAGATATGGCTACAAAAAAACTTATCTTGGAACGTAAAAGGAATCAATTCAAAATATAGAAGAAGTATTATATTTCATCAATTAGAAAAATTAAAATGTGATATTATCTGTGTCCAAGAAATCAAAATTAAAAATGAAGAAATTAAATACTTAAGGAATCCAAAGCTAGGACAATGTTACACATCAACTACTAACAAATGAAAAAAAAAGGTTGCTATATATGTTAACAAGAAATTTAGCTCCAAATAATTTTTGTGATATTAATGGAACTTATATTTCCATAGAAGGGAAACTGAGGAATATAGACATGCTGGTAATTGGGATTTATATGCCACATGAAAATAGGGACCTCTACTTTTCTGAATTACATAAGAAGATAGAGGAAACGTCATATGATAATATCTTGATTTTGGGAGATTTTAACACTGTAATAAACCCTTCTATTGATAGGAAATCGAATTCAGGCAAAGGAATTAAGAAAAATCAGGGGAAATTACCTAGGTCTTTTTTTACAATGATGGAAGAATTCTCATTATTTAATTTATGGAGATATAAACATGGCTAGATAAGAGATTATACTTTTTTTTCTGATTCTCACAATTCTTTTTCTAGAATAGACCTATGTTTGGCTTCCAAAACTTTGTTACCTTATATTCAGTTAACTGATATATTGGAGAAACCCATTTCAGATCATAACCCTATCAAAATGAAATTACAAGAGAGAAAAACTGAATATTCCTGGAGGCTAAATACTAGCTTGTTCAATGAAGATAGTGTGGTGAATCAAGTAAAAAAGGAGATGAAATGGTAATTTAAAGAGAATCAAATGGATGATATACCTATGAAAACAATATGGGATGCAAGTAAAGCTGTGGTTAGAGGCATATTTATTAAAATAGCTACGGAATATAATAAGAAAAGGAAGCTGGAAGAGACGCAGTTAAAACAGAAGGAAATGGAATGGAAAAATAAGGGTGACAAACAGTTGAAAATAGAAGTGGATATATTACAAGAAAAAATAAAGCTTTGACAATTAAAGAAATAGCAAAAAAGATTAAATTGATAAAACAAAGACATTTTGAATCTGGAAACAAAGCTGGGAAATTACTAGCACAAAAGGTGAGAAAATCTAAAGAAAAAAAGGATAATCAATGAAATAAGATATAAGGAAAACGCTATATAACTCAGAGTGAGATTATAAAATCATTTGAGAATTACTTTGAAGAACTTTATAGTGATAAGACTGATATAGAACATAAGACGGAGAAAATTAAAAGATATATGAATTAAGAAAATATTAGACAAATAAAAGAAACTCAGAAAAAGAATCTGAATCAGGAATTTTCTTGTAAAGAAATACAAGAAGCTATCCAGAAATTAAAAATAGGAAAAGCTCCAGGGCCTGATGGGCTGCTGGCGATATATTATAAAAAAATTCAAGGAAGAATTAATTGCCCCATTGAAAAATACATTGAATGATATCTGTAAAAATGGTATACCAGATTCCTGCAAGGAGGCTTTGATTGTTGTTATACCAAAGAATGACAGAGATAAAAATGAAATTAAAAATTATAGACCTATTTCTCTTACAAATTATGATTATAAAATTTTTACATCTATTTTGGCTGAAAGATTAAAGAAAATTTTGGCTGAATTTATTCATGAAGACCAAAATGGATTTCTCCCCAAAAGACATGGTTCAAACAATATGAGAGTGGTACTAAACATCATTGAGCATTATGAATATTATAATGACAAAAAACTGGCTTGTATTTTACTGAATGCTGAAAAAGCTTTTGATCGGGTAGACTTGGAATTTCTGTTGGAGACCATTAAAAGAATGAGAATGGGAGAGAAAATTATAAAGTGGATTGAGACTATATATATAAAGACCAAAAAGTGTGTTTATTAATTAATGAAGAAAAATCCAGCTGTTTTAAGATCAGAAGGGGTACTCAACAAGGATGTCCTTTATCCCCAGTTTTATTTATTTTTATGCTGGAGATATTGAATGAAGACTAGAGAGGAAGAAGAAATTAGAGGTGTTAAGATCAAAAATACCAATATAAAACTAAAGACTTATGAAGATGGGATCATTTTTTTTCTTGGAGGATCCAATAAAAAGCATTAAGCTATTAATCTCTATCATAAATGAGTTTGGTGTATTATCAGGGTTTAAAATTAATGTTGAAAAAACTATGATCTTAACCAAAAACTTAACAAATAAAGAGGAAACAGAATTGAAAAAAAATTCTGGATTTAATATTGAAAACAAGGTAAAATATTTAGGTATATACCTAACTAAAAGAAATATTGAATTATACTACAACTACGAAAAAGATTGGTCTGAAATAAAAAAAGATTTGAACTAAATACAACTTATCTTTTCTTGGGAGAGTAGTGATAATCAAAATGAATGTCCTTCCTAGAATGATTTACTTGTTTACCAAGATTCCGATTATTTTTCATGAAAAATGCTTTGATACCTGGCAAAGAGATTTATCTAAATTTCTTTGGTAGGGTAAAAAAGCTAGAGTGAAGTGGAAACTTTTAACAGAAGAAAAAATTAAGGGAGGATGCAACCTACCTAATTTAAGACTTTATTATAATGCAGCTTGTCTTAAATGGTTGGAGAAATGGATCAAACTGAATAATGACCATCTTTTAAATCTAGAAATTTCCTATATGAATCAAGGATTTCATGCCAACATGTGTTATATTAAGACTAAAAAGAACAGCATCTTCAATAGCCACCTGATTCGTAGATCATTATTAAAGGTTTGGAATAATGTAAAACACCAATTTTAAGAGAAAATACCACTTTGGATCTCAATACAAGAAGCTTATTATAAAAGAACTAAAAATAAAGAAACACAATGGCTAAAATATCGAGATTTAATCACACAAAACCAAGAAGGAAAATTTATAATGAAATCAATTGAATAAATATATACGAAAGAAAATGCAAAAGATTTGTTTCTATATAATCAATCGAAAAGTCAGTTTCAAGAAGATAACAAAACATTTGGTTTCTTGAAAGAAAAGAACAAAATTGATAGCATTATAATGGATGAACAAGGGAAACATATATCTAAATATTACAAATTGCTGAAAATGAACTGGTTAAACATTGTATGGTAAGATGGGCCCAGGATATATATAAAAATATTGCATTAGATAACTGGGAGAAATCATGGAAAGAAACAAATCAATTTACCATTTGTCAAAACTATAAAGAAAAAAAACCTAAAAATGTTTTATAGGTGTTATCTATCTCCAAAAAAGATACATATGATTTATGGAAATGGCAACACCAAATGTTGGAAATGTGGGAATCTGGATGGAAATATTTATCATATGTGGTGGGTTTGCACTAGAGCTGAAGAGTATTGGAGAAAAATACACACGTTAATGCAAAATATTTTGAATAATTATATTCCATTAGAGCCCGATTTATTTTTATTAAATATGAGTTCTAATATAAAAATATCAAAAATAATAGAATTATATTATATATGGTATCTATTGTGAGACTATTTTATGCTCAATTAAGGAAAAACCAAAATACTCCATCGCTTGAAAACTGGTTGGCTAAACTTTATGAAGCAAAGAATATGGATTTATTACCAGCGCTGGTAAGAGGGAAATCTAAAGAAAGCTGTGAAAAGGATTGGGACTGTCTCACTATCTATGCTGAAAATCATTACAGGATATAAATATGGTCATTGGTTATAATATTTTCTAAAATAATTAAATGAACAACATGAAAGCTAAGTATTTTGGAATGGGAGAGAATCTATTTTAATGGCAAAGATGCAAGTATATCCAATTGTAATGAAAGTAATGATAGAAAGAATTAGGATAACAATTATTGTTGTATATATAAATGTGATGTTTATTAGAATGTGTGGTGGTGGTATTGGAATTGTTATATGTTAATATTGTTATATGTTATATGTTGATATTGTTTTATGTTATATGTTGGTATGCTGGTATTGTGTATCTCTGGACTCTTTCACACAGGAGGAATTTCTCTCAACTTCGAATGGAGCCAATGCGAATTCACGTGAATCCCCATTGCATTCGGAAGGTGTTCAGAATGACTTCCCATTACCCGAAAATAATCGCCCCTTGCCAGAAATTGCATGAGAAGCTCTAATTCGCAATAAAGTGAAACCCCATGATTGCGTTTGGATTGCCCTTGGATTATACTTCCAATTTCCCACGTCTGAAAGAGTCCTTTGTTAATTGTATTGTATATCTTTGTAAAATAAAATATATATATTAAAAAGAAAAAAATGAATAAGGTTCTGCTCCCCCCCCCCCACCAATGAATTCAAATGTAGTCTTCTCCCATCCTTTGTGGTGGCAGAAGCATGTATCACATGAATATGTGGGTTACCTTGTGGACCAGAGAATCATTGCACTGAGTTTCACAAGGTGTGGTTTCTATGATGGTATGCAGAGATGAACCTTTTATTTAATCTGATAGAGCATGGAACTCAGATGTTTGGCCCAAACAGAAATCAAGACAATGAAGAGACATTGTGGTGCATTTACTAAAACAAATTCACTCCAGTGGCAAAGTCATAAATGAACTGTTAAGGGAGTAGACTTTCAACAATACAACAGAACTGACAAGACCATTTCAAATTTACCAATTAGGGGACTAAACAGACAGACAAAAAAAAAGGTACTTTCAGGCTGACTTGAAGGCATGGCGTTTAGATGACACATACCTTAAAGCCAGCAGGAAAGTGCCCTCTAGGCTCCTTTTTGCCGCTTCGTCCTTGCTAGAAGCCAGATCATGTAGTCATAACATGAGCACTTCAGCTGCCTTGGGAGCCGATGGTGAGATTTCAATGTGGCTTTAGAAAAGGCAGCTTCAAACCATTTTATCCTGCCCCTAAGGGAAGGATATAGCAGTAGAGGCGATGGGGGAACAACACATCTCTGATGTTTTGAAATCTGTAGTAAGGTATGAAGTATAAACATACTTACCTGTGGAATTTTATAGACATTTAAGATATTGGCTATCTGGAGGGATGTTTGAGAGGTGAGACCACCGATTATGGCTATGAGATTCTTTTCCCAGATGCATTTGTAATTGGGAATGTTCCTTTGTCCCATTGAGAGAAGATCCAAGGTGGCAAAACTGGCTGTCAGTGAATTAAATGAATTGTCCAAGATTTCTGTTTGCAGTGTGATGTTGGGCAGCAACTTGTCATTCTTGTTGATCTCATGAATGGCAAAAACAAAGGCAAAGACAAGCTGGTAGTTCTTAGTCAAGATCCTGCATTCAGAATTTCAGTTAAGTTTATATCAATAATAGAAATGCACTTTATTTACTTATTATTCTAGGGGAGACCTTGAGATTAAAATAGCCAGGGTTGAAGAGTTGCAGATGGACATGCAGCTTGTGATATCTCTTTCAGAAGTTTAATCCATCAGTGCTACCCAGATGCAGAGATATACATTTAGAATACAACTAGACTTAAAGAATTTCCAGGTAGAAATGTGGTTTGGTACTGAAATGATATCAATTCTTACTTTTTCTCTTAAAAGAAATATGGTTCCTAGTCTTTCTGCCACATCAGTCCTTCAAGAATATAATTATGTAGGGGTGAATCATCTCTATTTAGTCTTCGTTGAACACCTAGGAGTAATTAATCTGCTCCAAATATGCTAGTAAAAATTAATCTATATTCTTTTAATCCCAGCATGCAGTTTGTAACTATGTAGCATTTTGATTGATTTCCCCCTCCCCCTGAAAATTTGAAAGTTTTGATTCAGCTTTTTTCCCCCTTTTGTTTCATTACACAGAATGAAGGTGTGCTCTTTTCTGCATCTGGTTATTTAACATGGTTCCATATCATCTCTTTTTTCCTCTGTGGAGGTTTAAACTTCACTATTCTGCTGCACTTCTAGCAATCTACTGGCCTGAGATTGCCGGTCTTGCTAACATGGCTTGATTTTACACAATCAGGCAATTGGTTCCCATTTATACACATTCTTATACATCTATTTGTTTCATTTGCACTTCACTAGACAGTAATGTAGACTTGATGGCTGGAACCTGTAAACAGGGCATGAACCCTGTCAAAAGCACTGCATTTTGGCTTAAGGAAAATTTCTAACCACAGTTATGCATCTGCAACATCCCACTTGATGTGACACCCTAAGGGGGGGGGTGACACCACTTCTCCTCAAACATCTGTGTTTTGTTAGAAACGGGCTCGGACATTCATCAGCATCCTTTTGAAATGCTTTCAGAGATGGTGGGAGTAGATGAAGCTCAGTGGGAGGAGAAAGAAGATTCCCCATATATATATATATATATATATATATATAAAATTAAAATGTTAAACTTCAAATTTTAAATCCCCCCCCCCCAAATTGTTTCTTTTAAAAACATCACATTTTAACCAAATCTTGGCTAGGTCTATGTCAATATATTTAGGTTCTGCATGCCATATTGTAATTTGAAGGAATAATTTTAATTTTGCTTATTGTTTATGTCCCAACTATTAGCATGACTTTCAGTGATGTATACGAATTATGATGTATGAGTAATGTTAGTGCAAAAAAAGCATGACTAAGGAATCTGTATAGTGTGAAATGGCATGGAGGTCAATGGGGGAAGTACACCAACCACACTAGGTGAAACCAACTCTAGTGAAGGCACTGATCCCTCTGTGACAGCACAAAAAGAATTTAAACCAGACCTGCTTAAATCGTACTAAATTGATTCAAAGCCAGATGTCTGCCCCATTCTTGCTTACCGAGCTTGGTAGGCTGGTCCTCGTGCTTCCCTAAAGCCGTTTAATGACAGTTCTGCTAATGCGATGGACACAAATTCCCCAATGAGAAAATCTCCTTTGGAACTAACAGAATATTGTTGAATTTGGTGCTTCCAGCTGCACATGGAAGACAAACTTTTGTTCAAAATATCAGTCAGGAGAAAGATGAGGAGTAATGAAATCTCTGTCAGTGCCATTATACTTTGTGCTCAGTCCCAATGATGCACAAATGTTCATACCTGCATCTCCAGCTCTGATTTCATGCAATACCCAACTATAAACAACCACCCCCACCCAAGCAGCAGCTTTTTCTGATCCAAAGACTCCACATTAAATATTGGCAGTAAGTGATGAGCTGTCCAACCTTCCTTGTTATCCTGAAGCCGGTGTTCCCATGAAAGGATCGTTCATACATGGCATGTAAATAAATCCATTATATTTGGCTCTTAATTCTCCTGTCTCTTTTTGCTGTTGCAATTCCACAGGCAGCCAGAATCACAAGTTTGGAAATTATAGGTTAGATAATTCATTCCCAAAGTATTTGAGTTCATTTAGTATGGGAGAAAACATGTTTGATACAATCTGAGCTTGAAGAAGTAGTAAAAATCACATGATACATTAGGGATGGATAGTGCATGATGGGTGATCTGACATTCTGAGCAGAAAGAAGGGAAAATGTGTGGGAAAGGATCACCAAGACATGTATAGATTCACTATACCCTTCACACACTCAGAAATTAAAATAGGTTTTCCGAATGACAGTGTTCCATAACTCTCTTAACAATGGCACCCCTAATGTTGGTATCAACAGGTGCAGGTGCCTGGTAGTGCTGGGTGGGCACCAGCCACCCAATTGCTCACCTAGGGCTGCTGGGTGGCGAGACGGCTGCAGAAGTGCAGGGTAGGCAGACAGTAGCTCCTGAGGACTCAGGATCATCTGGATTCACATCCTTCATCAGGCCCTGAGAGGCTGCAACTTCAGCCAGTCCCACAAGGCTATATGCCAATACTTGACTTCCCATTTCTCTTGGACATGATGCCCCCACAATGTAAGAAGCCCAGGAGCCACATTTCCAACCCTGGTGGTGGATGGCACTGAAGCCAGCTGGGGACTGACCACT
This sequence comes from Urosaurus nigricauda, assembly GCA_034509955.1. Classification (NCBI taxonomy): domain Eukaryota; kingdom Metazoa; phylum Chordata; class Lepidosauria; order Squamata; family Phrynosomatidae; genus Urosaurus; species Urosaurus nigricauda. Next base: position 9,257,826 of record JAOEGL010000006.1, read on the forward strand.
TGGTATCCTTCCCAGGGAAGGGGACCTCCTGCCCCACAAGGACTCCACCTTTCAACCACCAGGCCTTCCTCTTGGGCCTGCTGTCTGTGGGGGAGCCATTGGGAAGATGGCTCTGCCCTGACTGATGTAAGAGAGTAAAGGGATACCTACCCCAATGCTGCATGTCCTTTCCCTTCCTCAATGAGGCTGCCCTTTTGGGCTCCCTGTCTCACCAGACTCAGAGGTAGTATCGGCTGATGGAGGGGTCCAACCAGACATCTTCATGGCCAGACCAGACTAGTAGGCACACTTCCAGGGCAGGTGGGTGGGTGGGCAGGGGCAGTGCTGTCTTCCAGTGGATGGTGTGGGCACTGCAGGTGAAAGATGCTCAGCAGGCTAGGGATTTAAATTGTGCCAGCGGACTTTCCCCTGCAAGCACATCTAAGACAGAATCACTCACATGATTGACCCCTGATCTACTGCAACTGGGTGATGATCGAGGTGACCACAAAACCCTGGAACATTCTTTCCTACCCTGCTGTACCTGGTATTAAATGAGGCATCAGCGGAGGATTGAGGGGCACACTTTACTGCATGCATGCTCCTTTTCCCCCTGTACTTTGGCTGTCTGAGGAAAGCCAGCCAAACCATACAGGTTGGCAGGAAGGGTTTATGAATGCATCAAAACACTCACTGTTCCTTCCGACCTGCACAGGGCCAAGAGCACTAGGGAAGGAGATATGAGTGTGCACTCTTTTCTTTTTCTCTGCTGCCTTCTCTCCATAGAGAGGATGACAGCAGATAACTGGCAATGCCGTTCAAGCCTAGGCCCAGTCACCATCAGCATATATGATATTCCCACCCCTCTCAAGAAGGAATCTTTTCTTTAAGATGTGTCTTGTACATACAATACATGTTTCTTGCTGTGGTTCTGTCCCTTCAGGTCAATTCTGTCTTATGACAACCCAAAGGTGAAACTTTCATAGGGTTTTCTTGGCAAGTTTCTTCAGAGAGGGTTTGCCACTGCCACCCTCTGAGGTTGAGAGAATGTGACTTGCCCAAGGTCACCCAGTGGGTTTCTATTGCAAAAGCATGATCCGAACTCTGTTACCATAGTGTGTTAGGAGGAGAGGGTCAATCCTTTCTTCTACTTCAGGGATGATTCTCCACATTAGATGTGGCAGACATCATTTGTCTTCCCATTAAGGAAGTAGCCAATAGGTGTTTTAAAAGTTCAGTTGCAGTGGTGTTACTAGGGATGGTATCATGGGGGTGACACCATGACTAACAACATTTCTAGTGATACTACTGCAATTGAACTTTTAAAACACCTATTTGGTACTTGCTGGTTACTTCTTTTTTTGAAGAAGATAATCAGTGTGCTGGGGGGTTAGGGTCAATCCTTTCTTCTTCTTCAGGGATGATTCTCCATGTTAGATGTGGCAGACACCTTGGGTCTTCCCCCTATAACAAGATAAAAAGTGACAGCAAACACCCCCACCCCCGGTAGCAACATTGGAAAGGGGCCAAACAGATTTGGATGGAGAGACTGCAGGAGAGGGAAGCAGAGAAAAAAGGACTGTGGATTCATTCCTGTCCTCTTGCCAAGAAGAGTCTATGACTCTGATCATGTAGTCCCAATTTATTGTAATGTATAGATGATTCTTCAAGGGTTTGGTATCTTCTGTACAGGCCAGGTCCAAATGACCCATCTGGCCAGACCATCTGGTTGTGTTGAACTGGAAAAGCAGAGAGAATGGGAAACCTTTTTATCTACAGATTGAATTGTCCTAGGCCTGAATACTATATAGCCACCATGCCAGTGGCTGGGATCAAGGTCCAGGAAGGCAGAGACATTCTTGGTAAGACCCCTTGCCCACATATTTCTGAAGCACATTCCCTCTTTTGCCCACAATGTGCATGTCATTCATTGCTTCAATTGGATATACATTTAGAAAAAATAGTTTCTGGAACTGATTTACATTCAGCCCATCAGGCATCTAAACCAAAGGGAGAATATTATGAACTGGTAGTCAATTTTTGACTGGAAATGCCAAACCACCTCCAGAGAAACTTGCCAAGAAAAACCCATGATAGGTCACCTTTCAACGTGCATTGGTATTACACCTTTCAACTTTTATTGGTATTACAATGAAATGCTAAAGTCAAATGATGGGTGGAATCCTGTTTGTGGCATATGTGAACATAACAGGTGTTTATATCTTTTTTGGAAGCTCTCCTGCCAGAGGAGAGAAGACAAGGAGCACTGCAAGAAGGCCTTTATATTCCAATACCAAAAAATGTGTAATATTGGCTGATAATCCTAAATTTTTCAGTGACTTGGTTGACTGACTTGGAATGTTGAGTGGTAAGTCACCAATGAGCCAGGAAAATTATTTAGACTAGTAGTTCCATTATTTATTCTGATGTACATCAATGATTTGTTTTGAATATAAAATGAGAAGGAGAGACATGTACATGCACTGAGTACAGCTAGGATGTAATTCTAATTAATAAATATACATATAACTTCCTCTTTCCATTAATTTTAAGAAAACTGATGAAAGAACAAAAGATACTCAGCTCTAGCCCCTTTCAAAGAAGATTATGACACTGCTTTTTCCTCCTTAGACGTGTGATGTAAAGTTCAACAGGCGGATTTTATCACACACACTTGTGCCCAGGCAGTAGGCATCCCTTCCTCAATCTGGGCATGCTGTACCGGATCTGGGTTCTCCCATACCTTGCAAAGAATGGAAAAAAACCTATTCTGTTTAAATGATGGTGCGATAATCTTCATTTTTTTTTCTCAGCTGCAGGAAAGGCCTGACTTTGCCAGCCTTGGCATGGATTGGAGGCCACGAAGGAGAAACACATAGTAGCAGAATGACTCCATGACATCAAAGTTTGGAGGCAGAGATAGAGGGCTTTAAAGTATCTGCTAGTCCCAAGACCAACTTTCTTGAAGGCAGCAATAGGTTCTCCCACCATCTTCTAGTGCATTGTAGGCTTCTCTTGGTCACATTAAGATGGGGAAGGAATTATGTTTCCATTTTCACAGGTATTAAATTGAAGCTTTGTGTCTTCTTATCTCAAGAGTGGGGTGACAAGGGAGACAGAGGACAGGGAAGGAGGGAATGCAAGCAGACAGGGAGTCTATAAAATTTATTTCCTCCACTCTACTGTTTTAATTTTTCATGTGATGACATCATCAAGGTTATCAGAGTAAAGAATTTCACATAATAAGAATATCATCAAGCTGCTTATTCAGTCAAATAAACTAAAGCACCAGTTCTATCAAAAAAGGTTTCAACATAACAGTGTCTCCTTCTTTAGTTTTGGCTCTGTCGACTTAAATTACCTGGGGAATTCGGCAAAAATTCTCAACTTCACAGTAAAAAGGAAAGAATATAGGAGCCAACCATTGTTCTTCAGCCAGTGGACCCAACCCATCTGAAGAAGTAGACTCAAATGTAGGAAAGTTCGTGTTACCAGCTTCTTTTTTTCAGACAGTCTCAAGGATACTACACCTTACAAGATCCCTTTCCATTCTGTTTTTCAGAAAAACATGACTACACCTTTGATATGCATATGGTTATAAATTGTGAAGTCAATAAACAGTTTTCTTGAACATCAGTGTGAATATGGGGAAAAGGAAAGGAAAAAAAAGCACACCCACATCCACACATAGTCCCTGTCCACTAGCATTCCCTAACACAGAATCATTTTATTTTACAAATGGATATATTATATAAGATTATGCATAACAAATAAGAAGGAGTAAATATCAATGTTTCTTCTTTCCTAACTGTTCTTTTACATTTAGCTCAGGTCTCAATAGAATCATGTAGCATTTTGGGAAGAAGATGCAAGCCAGTAAGGCAAAACTAGAAACCAAGATGGAGAAGACTTCCACAGTGACCATATTTGTCCCTTTGGTGCTCAGGTAACTTGGGACAAAGGAAACCCAAACGATACAAAAGACCAACATGCTGAAGGTGATCAGTTTGGCTTCATTAAAACTGTCGGGCAGTTTCCTGGCTAAGAAAGCAACAGTGAAGCTGATGAAAGCCAAGAGCCACATGTAACTCAGGACAAGGTAGAACATAGTGTCAGAGCCTTCATTGCATTGCAAGATGGTCTCAGCTGGTTGGGAATGCATGTCGGCCTCTGGAAAGGGTGGTGCAGTTATCAACCAGACCGCACAGATAAGAGTTTGAATAACAGAACAGATGAAGATCACTGATGTTGTCAGCTTCTTCCCAATCCATTTCCTCATCTTGTTCCCTGGCTTTGTGGCAATGAAAGCCAGCACCACAGTGATAGTTTTGGCCAACATGCAAGAAATAGCTACAGAAAAGACAACACCAAAGACTGTTTGCCGGAGAAGGCAAGAAACCTTCCCTGGAGTGCCAAGGAAAAGAAAGGAGCATAGAAAGCAGAGTAACAGAGAGACAAGCAGAATACAGGTGATGTTCCAGTTGTTGGCTTTGACAATGGGAGTTTCCTGGTAATGAATGAAAGTTCCCATTACCATAATCGTGATTACTGAAAAGAAGACTGCAGAGGAAGCCAAAATTACTCCTAGGGGTTCTGTGTAGGATAAATAAATGGGTCTTTTAGGAAAGCATTGGTCTTGCCTTTCATTTGGATAGTGATCTTCTGGGCACTTTACACATTCACTTGCATCTGAAATACATTTTAAAAATCTCAATTTTTTCCAAACCACTACAAATATTCTTCAAATTTCATTTAGAAATCAATCTTGCTTAGATCTGAATTCACCAAATTTGTTCTTTCTTCCATGATAATAATGGATATGTTTGCTATATATAATTCATTTTTGTTTCTAAATAAGTGATCATTTCATTTCCACATGTATTTCAAACAACATTTTCCAGACATATGTATTTTAATTACATATTTGTAAAAAGAAAAGTACTGACTCTTGAACTTGCTTTCTTCCTCATGATGTATACCAGTGATTCCCAAGGTGGGTAAGGGGTCATGGGGTGGTGGAAAGATCGAGGGATTAGTGAGAAAAAGGGAGATGGCAGGGAAGACTTCAATCAAAGTATGAGCATGAAAGAAAGACAAGGGGAACCAAGGGTCCTTAGGGTCATAGTGGGGATGAGGAATTACAGCACTTGGTGGAAGGGGAGAAGCTGTGGCTTCACGGATACCGAGGGCCCACTATATCTCATTGATTCACAAATTCCATTTAATCAGGTTGAGCCTTATTAATATCCTCATATTACAAATTTTTTGTATGAGAGAACAGTAAGACAGTGGCTGCAAAACCTACTGTATGATCTAGTGACTTAGTAGGAACATAAAACTCAGAGGGAATGCATTTTCGTTATTTTGGGATTTGTTAAATTTCTGTCAGTTCCCATTGGGAATCTTGGTAACAACCTGTGCAAAATCCATATTACATTGTGAATTTTAGCAATTTACGCATTGAAAAGTCCATAAAGAACTATGTCAGAGGAGGTTGAAATAGGTCTATTCAAAATGTATATTTTCAGCAAACCAAAGTTGTAGAGAGATCTCCAAAACAAAATCAAGCTGTACAGGAAGAAAACCTAGGACCTTCAGTGATATTTTTTCTTCTTCTCTGGAGAGCCTCTAGATCATAACTGGGGGTTTTGCTTGTCTCCTTCTACCGAGTGACAGATAAGAAGGGTCACAATAACTCACAAAAGAATGTCCTCTCAATGTATGCTAAACATATTATTTGTTGTTGTGTTGTGTGTCTAGAAATCAATTCTAACTTATGAGAACTCACAGGTGAGATCGTCATGGGGTTTTCTTGGCAACATTTGTTGAGAAGAGATTCAGCTAAATATTACTTCCTCATGCCCCAAATAATTTGAGAGCTTTCTTGTGGAGGCAGATCAATCGTTGTTAGATGACATTGATTTGAAATTCACAGAAATGCTGAAGCCCCTTTCTAGTGGAACATACAGATACTTTTTGCTAGTCTTAATTCTGCATAGGGGCTCTTGCACTTGCAGTCTGGTTTCCTAAGCATAGAGTGAACTCCTATTTTCCTTCTTATAGTATAAAAAAATAAATATATCAACATTTGCTGCTGGAACCTGAGGAAGACACTCTGCAAAGTCCTGAATTAAAAAACATTATGGTAATTATGGGGCTCTACAGACTGTCCCTAAGGGGAGGTGGGAGGCCGCCCCTTTCCTTTCTAGATTGGGACTGCGGGAACCTCACGCTTTGGCCCCAAACCAGCATTTGGAGGGCCCCAAAAGGAACTGCAAAAATGGTATTCTTTTTGTGCCCTCCAAAGGGAACCATAGCTATGGCAGCATAGCTGTATGATGCTCTATCGCTGCTGCATCATGTGGAAGCAGGGCTAGAGTTGCACCATGATGCTGCGCACCGTCTGGAGCAGCACACAGCATCATGATGCCATGGAGATGGAGTCAAGGCGTGCATCATCAAGACGCTATGCACTGACTCCTGTATGTATAGGGCCTGTCTGTTGCTTCCCCCCCCCCCCATAAGACTCAAGCCAAAGAACCATTTTTTTTCTAGAAGCTTTTTATTTTTGTGATTTATAAGAAGGAAGTGGTTGGTGTTTAGCATACTTCTCTATGTAATGCACATTAAATATTCCCCATATGACACAATATTCTTTTTCTTACCAGTGTGGTCTGAAATCCTCCCATCAGCACATTGAACACAGTCATAGCAACAGACATAATTCCCCTGCTGAACAATCCTGCTGTATCCTGGCTGGCAGTACTCAACACATCTGGAACGAGGCAGCATCTAATGTGAAGCAGAAAGATGAGTATGCAGGATGGGGAAAAATTCACTCTTCCTAACTAGATGAAGTGGTTCACCATCTTTCCATTTCGTTAGAGATGGAGAAGAACCTTTAGATTTTTTAAATTCAATTTGGTGCTTTATCACATGTGAATTTTAAAACATGATTTAATTGGGAAGGAAGTGGCATCGGCGACACTCATCACACAACGTCACTTCCCTCCTGGATCTGCCCCATCCCCACCTGCCCATTCTCATTCATGGGGGAAACCTGAATGAGCTTCCAACTGTGCGATGCCAGACAAATAAAGGAAAATCTACCTTCTTAAACTTGTGATTCCACACAACAGCACTGCCATTCATGGTGAACCTTTTCCCTGAAGAAGCCTGGGGATCAATTCCTCCAACTCGGAATTTTTCAAAAGATTGATTAGAGAAAGTGACCAAGTTGATGACATCAAATCCAAAGGCCAGACCCCCATTTTCATCAAAATAGACTTCTTCCCCAGCACTGTTGTTAAAACGGATATATCTCAGAAATGAGCGTAGCTAAAATGAAGGGGGGGGAATGATAATTATCTGTGTCAACGAGTGGGAAGGGGATTTGCTATCTAACAATGTATCTATCATCTATCATACTACATTTGATCTTGTTCAGGAGTCCTCTTTCTTACTACCTGAATGAAAAGAAATTCAACTGAAACCATTTAGTTCTATTTGTGCAGAAAAAATTAAAACTGGTTAAATACTATTTCCTATTAAAACCAAAGAGTATATTAAGACAGCTGAAGGGTATTTAAAACAAAATGAAAAGGGGGAGAGAAGTCCAACTTCTTGCATGAAAATACTTTGGGATAGACAAGGCTGGGGAAAAATTGTGATTTGGGGTTTACTTCTTGTCCTGCTCTCGAGTTTTCTTTATGTTACTCCTACTCCTGTAAAAACCTCCTACACATTTATTCCTTCCTCCTATTTCCCAGCTGCATTTACTGTATAATAACAGGAATAAAGAGAAACAATGTCTGCATTTACCTTATAATCACAGGTATAAAGAAAAAAATTATATTTTTATTCCTTATTCCTATTCCTACTCCTGTAAAAACCTCTTATTCATTTACTCCTTACTCCTTACCACTACTCCGACTCCCCAGCCCTGGGTATTGAGAAAGATAGGGATATTCAGGACAGGATCTTGAGAACTTGAATAAATATAAAGTGTGCCCTTCCCTTCCCTTTCATTCTCATAAACAGCTCCTGAGCCTGCTCTATGGCATGTCTGTTTTAAAGTTTCAGGACATACCTGCCAGGGTTGAATATCCATATATTTCCAACTGTTTTCAGGACCCATTGCTTTCCATTTGGTTCTCAGAGAATATGCGTCATGGAGAGCATGGGCTAAAGCATAAACAGCATTGTAAATGCTATAGCTTTGGCCGGACATCTCCATTTCAAACACAGACCCTGAAAGTTTCCTCAGTTTCTCTTCCCCAGTGCAATTCTTATAGTTTGGGTAATACAAGTTATACTTTGGGAGAGAACAGAGAAATGCACTGTACCAAAACTCCTTTAGGAAATAAATCTTGGACTGAATTCGATTTAGATTTTCTAGAAACTCCTGAAATCCTGGCACCACATTGGTGTGGAGGGCAAAGGACAAGGTGCCATTGAAAGATCTTTCTGTGAACTTTCTATCGGAGAAACCCATTGTCACATCCCACTGAGCAGTTGTGATCCAAACTCTCTCCATAGGTTGCTTCTGAATAAACTCTAGGCTTTCTAGAATTATCCGTAAACCCTCCATAGACTGAGTGTCCCCATAGATCAAGATCACATTAATGTTCTTTGAGAGAAGAGTAGAGGCAATGGCATTTAGGCTTTTCTGAAGGAATGTGTTTGATATGTAACTTGTCACTGTGGGAACAGATTGTGTCAAAGAAATGCAAATATCCTTCTGGAGAAGACTTGCACTGAGGGTTTGATGAAATCTCTCTCCGCTTTCATCCTCTGGAATAAGGAGGCCAATCCAATTCCATCCAAAATACTCAAACAGTTGAGTAATCCCAAAATACTGAAAGATTTCATCTGGCACCATTCGGAAAAGAGAGGGAAACTGAATTTTATCACTGAAGATGGGGTCAAAAGATCCATAACTCAGCTAGAATTGGGGAGGAAACACATTTTTAAAAAAATAGGAAATACAATTCTTTCTTTAGTTAGGGAAACGTTTTAGTTTCAGGAATAGAGACATAAATGGAAGAGAAGTTTATTTAGCAGCACACTGTTCCAGATGTCAGAATTTGAGCATAGCAATCTGCAACTAAAGGTTCACTCACCTAGAGATGTAGAAAAATACACACATTTTTAGAAAACGTGAAAGGTAAGTTTTCCCTTCCAAACACATTGTCCCCATTTCTCCACAATGTTCAGCTCATTGACCACGGTGCAAGAATAATATGTTTTGCACATTTTATAATTTAATCAATCTTGTTTGTCTTTTGCAGAATACAGTTGGTCCTCCACATTTTCCATTTTAACTCTTGATTATCCACAGATTTTATTAGTACGCTCCCTCTTGGAATCTCTAGTTCCTCCAGTAAAGCTCTTTGGTCAACATCAGCCAGAGGTCATGCTGGAGGACACAGAGGTTCTTACACAGAGATTCTCTCAAGTAAACCCCCTGTGAATGTGGAGGGCCCACTATATCGTTTATACAGTTCACAGAACTTAATGTTGCTACATTTTAACTTCACATAATTTAAACTTTTGCTTCCCAATTCCTTCAAAGTAGCCATGTCTTTCAATTCCTTTATTGCAGTCCTTTGGAGCTAGCCTTTACAAACAAAGGCCTAAAGGCTGTTGTTATTCCTGACCAAAAAAAAAGGCCTTTTGAATTAGTGGGATTTCTCTACATGTTGACTCAATTTTCAATAACTGGTTGAATGGGTCTACTCTAGTGGGACTAACTAATATGATGGCAGCCAATAGTTTCTCACTTTTTAGAAGGTGAAATTAAGGTGGAAAATGTGAATAGAATTATAAAGTGTTCAACTGAGACTGGAGCCTGCACCTAGGAGCAACATTATTTACTCCACCAAAGACCATGTTCTTGGGCAGGAGATCATGTATTCTTTCCAAGAATCTTTTTTCCTTTCCTTTTTTTTAGCAGCACTAAGCACATTTTTTGCTTTCAAATTACAATTTCTAACCATTAAAGCCATTTATAATTTTAACCCTATCCCCCCCTCCCCCAAAGAATTGAAATGTTCTTTTCTGCCATCCTTTGTGGTGGCAGAAACTTGCATCACATGAATATGTGGGTTACTTTGTGGATTGTGAGGCTTGACCTCTCTATTTGCTTAGTTAAGAGATCCTGGCTTTTATCCCTCTTTTGACCCTCTTTTCAGTTGGTAATGTGGTACATGTCTATTTCAGCAGAGAATCATTGCACTGAGTTTCATAGTGAGTGGTTTCTAGGATGGCATGCAGAGGTGAACCTTTTATTTAATCTGATAGAGCATGGAACTCAGATGTGTGGCCCAAACAGAAATCAAGACAATGAAGAGACAGCGTGATGTATTTACTAAAACCAATTCACACCAGTGGCAAAGTCATAACTGAAACGTTAACTGAGTAGAGACACAGTACTGATAAGACCATTTCAAAATTTACAAATTCTGAAAAGGATATGGCAGTAGAGGCAATGGAGGAGGAATATGTCTCTTTTTTAAAAAAATCTGTACTAAGACAGAAAAAGTATGGACATACTTACCTGTGGGATTTTATAGACATTTAAGATATTGGCTATCTGGAGGGATGTTTGAGAGGTGAGACCACCAATGATAGCAATGAGATTCTTTTCCCGGATGCATTTGTAATTGGGAACATTCCTTTGTCCCATTGAAAGAAGAACCAAGGTGGCCAAACTAGCTTTCAGTGAACTAAATGCGTTGTCCAATATTTCTGTTTGCAGTGTGGTGTTGGGCAGCAACTTCTCATTCTTGTTGATCTCATGAATGGCAAAAACAAAAGCAAGAATGACCTGGTAGTTCTTAGGCAAGATCCTGCATTGAGAATGTCAATTAATTAACAGGACAACTTTATATCAAATAAAGAAATGCACTTTACTTATTTATTATATCAGGGGAGACCTTGAGATTAAAATAGGCAGGGTATAAGTGTAGCAGATGGACATGTAACTTGTCATAACTTCTTTCAGAAGTTTAATCTATCAATGGTAGCCTGATGGAGAGATATACATTTAGAATACAGCTAAAATTAAAAAAATTGAAGATAGAAATGTGGTTTGGTCCCAACATGATATCAACTCTTACTATTTCTCTTAAAAGAAACATGGTTCCTAGTCTCTCTGCCACATCAGTCCTTCAAGAATATTATTGTCTGGGGGAGGGATCATCTCTATGTAGTTTTCGTTGAACACCTGGCAGTAATTAATCTGCTGCAAATATACTAGTAAAAATTAATCTACATTCTTTTAATCCCAGCATGCAGTGTGTAACTATGTAGCATTTTCATTGATTTCTCCCTCCCCCTGAAAATTTAAAAATGTTGACGCAGATGTTTGTTTGTCTGTTTTTTCCTTTTGTTTCATTACACAGAATGAAGGTGTGCTCTTTTCTTCATCTCAATATTTAACATGGTTCCATATCATCTATTTTTTTCCTTTGTGGAGGTTTAAACTTCACTATTCTGCTTCACTTCTAGCTATCTATTGGCCTGAGACTGTTGGACTTGCTAACATGGCTTGATTTTATAGAATCAGGCAATTGATTCCTATTTACACACATTTTTATACTTCTATTTGTTTCGTCTGCACTTCACTAGACAATAATGTAGACTTGATGGCTGGCACCTGAATACAGGACATGAACCCTGTCAAAAGCACTGCATATTGGCTTAAGGAAAAATTCTAACCACAGTTATGCATCTGCAACATCCCATTTGATCTTCCATTTTATGGATTCCTGAACCTGGAGTCACCATTTGAAATTTTACCATACCTAAAGCAGCTATCCATCTCAGTGGTGTCACGTATGGGGTGCAGGGAGTTGTACAACCCTGGTGACATCCTAAGGGGGGGAGTGTGACACCACTTCTCCTCGAACATCTGTATTTTGGCAGAAACAAGCTGGGACATTCATCAGCGTTCTTTTAAAATGCTTTCAGAGATGGTGGGAGTAGATGAAACTCAATGGGAGGAGAAAGTAGATACCCCATATTTTTTTTAAAAAATAAAATGTTAAAATTCAAATTTTTATTTTTTTCCAAAATTTTATTCTTTTAACATTTTCTTTAAAAAGATCACATTTTACCCAAATCTTCTCTAGGTCAATGTTAATACATTTAGGTTGTCCATACCATATTGTAATTTGAAGATATAGTTTTAATTTTGCTAGGTGTTTATGTCACAACTATTAACATAACTTTCAGTGGTCTGTGGGAATTACAATGTATGAGTAACGCTAGTGCAAAAAAGCATGACTAAGGAATCTGTATAGTGTGAAATGGTGGGGAGATCAATGAGGGAACTACACCAACCACACTAGGTGAAACCAACCCTAGTGAAGCCACTGATCCTTCTGTGTCAGCACTAAAAGAATTTAAACCAGACCTGCTTAAATCATACTAAATTGATTCAAAACCAGACTTCTGCCCCCTTCTTCTTGCTTACCGAGCTTGGTAGGCTGGTCCTTGTGCTTTCCTAAAGTCGTTTAACGACAGTTCTGCTAATGCGATGGACACAAATTCCCCAATGAGAAGACCTCCTTTAGAACTAACAGAATTTTGTTGAATTTGGTGCTTAAAGCTGCACATGGAAGACAAACTTTTGTTCAAAATATCAGTCAGGAGAAAGATGAGGAGTAATGAAATCTCTGTCAGTGCCATTATAGTTTGTGCTCAGTTCCAATGATGCATAAATGTTCATACCTGCATCTCCAGCTCTGATTTCATGCAATACCCAACTATAAACAACCACTCCCACCCAAGCAGCAGCTTGTTCTGATCCTGAGACTACATATTAAACATTGGCAGTAAGTGATGGGCTGTCCAATCTTCCTTGAAGCCAATGTTCCCATGAAAGGATCCTTTATATGTGGCAATTTAAATAAATCCATTTTATTTGGCTCTTAATTCTCCTATTTGTTTTTGCTGTTGCAATTCCACAGTCAGCTAGAATCACATGTTTGGAAATTATAGGTTAGATAATTTTCATTCCCAAAGTATTTGAGTTCATGCAGCACCGGAGAAAACATGTTTGATACAATCTGAGTTTGAAGGAGTAGTAAAGATCACATGATACATTAGGGATGAATAGTGCCTGATGGGTCATCTGACATTCTGAGCAGAGCGCAGGAAAACTGTATGGGAAAGGACCATCAAGACAGCATAGATTCACCATACCCTTCACACTCTCAGAAATTAACATAAGTTTTCAGAATGACAGTGTTCCATAACTATCTTAAAAATGGCATCCCTAATGTTGGTATCAACAGGTGTGGGTGCCTGGTAGATCTGGGTGAGCACCAGCCACCCAGCAGCCACCACACTGCCCACCTAGGGCTGCTGGGAGGAGAGACGGCTGGGCAAGTGCAGGGTAGGCAGGCAGTAGCTCCCAAGAACTCAGGATCTGCTGGCCTGCTTTCACATCCTGCATCAGGCCCCGAGGGGCTGCAGCTTCAGCCAGTCTGACCAAGCTATGTGGCAATACCTTGGGTTCCCATTTCTCTTGGACGTGGTGCCCCCACGATGTAAGAAGCCCAGGAGCCACCTTTCCAACCCTGGTGGCAGATTTCTGTGAGGCTAGCTGGGCGACTGACCTCTTGGTGTCCTTTCCAGAGAAGGGGACCTCCTGCTCCACAAAGACTCCACCTTTCAAGCACCAGGCCTTCCTCTTGGGCCTGCTGTCTGTAGGGGAGCCATTGGGAAGATGGCTCTGCCCTGACTGGTGTAAGGGAGTAAAGGGATACCTACCCCAATGCTGCATGGCTCTCACTGTCCTTTTGGCCTCCCTGAGCCACCAAACTCTGAGACAGTATTGGCTGAGTGACGGGGCACAAAAGACAGTTTCATGGTCAGACCAGAGCAGTAGGCACACTTCTAGGACAGGTGGGTGAGTGGGCAGGGGCAGTGCTGTCTTCGAGTGGATGTTGTGGGCACTGCAGGTGAAAGATGCTCAACCAAGGGGGGGAGATTTTCATTGGGCCAGCAAAATTTCCTCTGCACGCACAGATAACACAGGGACACGGAGAGACAAACACTTGGTGGCTCCAAGTATTCGCATGATTGACCCCTGATCTGCTGCAACTGGGTAGTGATGGAGGTGACCACAAAACCCTGGAGCATTTTTTTTCCTACCTTGCTGTCCCTTGCATTAAGTGAGGCCTCAGTGGAGGACTGAGGAGCACACATGTGCCTGTGCACACACTCCTTTCCCCCTGGTACTTTGGCTGTCTGAGGAAAGCCAGCCAAACTATAGTGGTTGGTGGGAAGCGTGTATGCATGCATGAGCACAATCACCCTTCCTTCCCACCCATGCAGGGCCAAGAGCAGCAAGAAAGATGATATGGGTGTACACTTTTTTCTCTTTCTTCACTGCCTTGTCTCCATTGAGAGCATGACAGCAGATAAGTGGCAATGATATTGAAACCTAAACCCAGTCACCAGTCACCATCAGCATGTCGATATTCTTACCCCTCTCAAGAAGGAATCTTTTCCCTAAGATATGTCTTGTATATACCATACATATTTGTGGCTATTGTTCTGTCCTTCAGGATGATTCTTAAGGATGATTATTGTAATTCTAATTAAAAAATATACATATAAGTTCCTCTTTGCATTAATTTTAAGAAAAAGAATGAAAGAACAAAAGAGACCCAGCCCTTGACCCTATCAAAAGAGATTATTGCACTGCTTTTTCCTTCCCAAATGCAGCATGTAAACTCCAACAGGCAGATTTTATCACACACACTTGTGCCCAGGCAGTAGATACCCTGTACCCAATCTGGGTGTCTCCTGTACCTTGCGAACAATGGGAAAAACCAGTTCTGTGCAAAGGATGGTGCGATAATCTCCATTGTTTGCTCAGCTGCAAGAAAGGCCTGACTTTGCCAGCCTTGGCTTGGATTGGAGGGTAAGAAGGAGAAATACATCATGGTGGGTAACACCAGAACATCAAAATTTGGAGAGAGAGGGCTTTAAAGCATCAACTAGTCCCAGACCAACTTTCTTGAAGGCAGCTCTAGGTTCTCCCACCCTCTTCTAGTGCATTGTAGGCTTCTCTTGGCCACATCAAGATGGGGGAACAAATTATGTTTCCATTTTCATAGGTATTAAATAGAACCTTTGTGTCTTCTGATCTCAGGCGTGGGGTGACAAGGGAGACAGAGGGCAGGGAAAGAAGGCAGGCAGGCAGGCAGGTGATAAAATTTATTTCCTCCACTCTACTGTTTTAATTTTTCATGTTATGACATCATCAAGGTTATCAGAGTAAAGAATTTCACATACTAAGAATATCATCAAGCTGCTTATTCAGTAAAATAAACTAAAGCACCAGTTCTATCAAAAAAAGTTTCAACATCACAGTGTCTCCTTCTATAGTTATTGGCTCTCTCAGTCTAAATTACCTGAGGAATTGGGCAAAATATTTTTTCTCAACTTCACAGTAAAAAGAAAAAAATATGGGAGCCAGCCATTGTTCTTCAGCCAGCGGATCCGATCCATCTGAAGAAGTAGACCTCAAAACTATGAAAGTTCATATTACCAGCTTCTTTTTTTCAGTTAGTCTCAAGGATGCTACAACGTACAAGATCCCTTTGCATACTGTTTATCAGAAAAACATGACTAGACCTTTGATATGTATTTGGTTATAAATTTTGAAGTCAATAAACAGTTTTCTTCAACATCAATGTGAATATGGGGAAAAAAGAAAAGAAAATAAACACATCCACATCTACAAGTAGTCTTAATCCAAAGCAATCCCTTACAGAGAATTGTTTCTTTTTACAAATGGATGTATTAAATAAGATTATGCATAACAAATAAGATGGAGTAAATATCAATGTTTCTTCTTTACTAACTGCTCTTTTACATTTAGCTCAGGTCTCAATAGAATCATGTAACATTTTGGGAAGAAGATGCAAGCCAGTAATGCAAAAACTAGAAACCAAGATGGAGAAGACTTCCACAGTGACCATATTTGTCCCTTTGGTGCTCAGGTAACTTGGGACAAAGGAAACCCAAATGCTGCAAAAGACCAACATGCTAAAGGTGATCAGCTTGGCTTCGTTGAAACTGTCAGGCAGCTTCCTGGCTAAGAAAGCAACCATTAAGCTGATAAAAGCCAAGAGCCACATGTAACTCAGGACAAGGTAGAACATAGTGTCAGAGCCTTCATTGCATTGCAAGATGGCCTCAGCTCTCTGGGAATGCATGTCAGCCTCTGGAAAGGGTGGTGCAGTTGTCAACCAGACAGCACAGATAAGAGTTTGAATAACAGAACAGATGAAGATCACTGATGTTGTCAGCTTCTTCCCAATCCATTTCCTCATCTTGTTCCCTGGCTTTGTGGCAATGAAAGCCAGCACCACAGTCATGGTTTTTGCCAACATGCAAGAAATAGCTGTAGAAAAGACAACACCAAAGACTGTTTGCCGGAGAAGACAAGAAACCTTCCCTGGAGTGCCAAGGAAAAGAAAGGAGCATAGAAAGCAGAGCAACAGAGAGACAAGCAGAATACAGGTGATGTTCCAGTTGTTGGCTTTGGACAATAGGAGTTTCTTGGTAATGAATGAAAGTTCTCATTACCATAATTGTGATTACTGAAAAAAACACTGCAAAGGAAGCCAAAACTACTCCTATGGGTTCTGTGTAGGATAAATAAATGGGTCTTTTAGGAAAGCATTGGTCTTGCCTTTCATTTGGATAATGATCATCTGGGCACTTTGCACATTCACTTGCATCTGAAATACATTTAAAATCTCTCAATTTTTCCCAAGCCACTTCAAATATTCTTCAAATTTCATTTAGAAATCAATCTTGCTTAGATCTGAATTCACCAAATTTGTTCTTTCTTCCATGATAATAATGGATATGTTTGCTATATATAATTCATTTTTGTTTCTAAAGAAGTTATCATTTCATTTCCACATGTATTTCAAACAACATTTTCCAGACATATGTATTTTACTTACATATTTGTAAAAAGAAAGGTACTGACTCTTGAAATGGCTTTCTTCCCCATGCTGTATACCAGTGATTGCCAAGGTGGGTAAGGGGTCTTGGGGTGGTGAAAAGATGAGAAACTTTGGCTTCGCGGATACTGAGGGCCAACTATATTTCACTGATCACAAATTCCACTTAATCAGGTTGAACCCTATTAGTATCCTCATATTACAAATCTTTTGTATAACATAACAGTAAGGCAATGCCTGCAAAGCCTACTGTATAGGCTAGTGAATTAGGAGGAACATAAAACTCAGAGGGGATACATTCTAATTATTTTGGGATTTGTTAAACTTCTGTCAGCTCCCATTGGGATTCTTGGTAACACCCTGTGCAAAATCCATGTTACATTGTGAATCTTAGGAACTTACGCATTGAAAATACCATAAAGAACTATGTCAGAGGAGGTTGAAATAGGTCTACTCAAAATGTTTATTTTCAGCAAACCAAAGTTGTAGAGAGATCTCCAAAACAAAATCAAGCTGTACAGGAAGAAAACCTAGGACCTTCAGTGATATTTTTTCTTCTTCTCTGGAGATCCTCTAGATCATAACTGGGGGTTTTGCTTGTCTCCTTCTACCGAGTGACAGATAAGAAGGGTCACAATAACTCACAAGAGAATGTCCTCTCAATGTATGCTAAACATATTATTTGTTGTTGTGTTGTGTGTCTAGAAATCAATTCTAACTTATGAGAACTCACAGGTGAGATCGTCATGGGGTTTTCTTGGCAACATTTGTTGAGAAGAGATTCAGCCAAATATTACTTCCTCATGCCCCAAATAATTTGAGAGCTTTCTTGTGGAGGCAGATCAATCGTTGTTAGATGACATTGATTTGAAATTCACAGAAATGCTGAAGCCCCTTTCTAGTGGAACATACAGATACTTTTTGCTAGTCTTAATTCTGCATAGGGGCTCTTGCACTTGCAGTCTGGTTTCCTAAGCATAGAGTGAACTCCTATTTTCCTTCTTATAGTATAAAAAAATAAATATATCAACATTTGCTGCTGGAACCTGAGGAAGACACTCTGCAAAGTCCTGAATTAAAAAACATTATGGTAATTATGGGGCTCTACAGACTGTCCCTAAGGGGAGGTGGGAGGCCGCCCCTTTCCTTTCTAGATTGGGACTGCGGGAACCTCACGCTTTGGCCCCAAACCAGCATTTGGAGGGCCCCAAAAGGAACTGCAAAAATGGTATTCTTTTTGTGCCCTCCAAAGGGAACCATAGCTATGGCAGCATAGCTGTATGATGCTCTATCGCTGCTGCATCATGTGGAAGCAGGGCTAGAGTTGCACCATGATGCTGCGCACCGTCTGGAGCAGCACACAGCATCATGATGCCATGGAGGTGGAGTCAAGGCGTGCATCATCAAGACGCTATGCACTGACTCCTGTATGTATAGGGCCTGTCTGTTGCTTCCCCCCCCCCCATAAGACTCAAGCCAAAGAACCATTTTTTTTCTAGAAGCTTTTTATTTTTGTGATTTATAAGAAGGAAGTGGTTGGTGTTTAGCATACTTCTCTATGTAATGCACATTAAATATTCCCCATATGACACAATATTCTTTTTCTTACCAGTGTGGTCTGAAATCCTCCCATCAGCACATTGAACACAGTCATAGCAACAGACATAATTCCCCTGCTGAACAATCCTGCTGTATCCTGGCTGGCAGTACTCAACACATCTGGAACGAGGCAGCATCTAATGTGAAGCAGAAAGATGAGTATGCAGGATGGGGAAAAATTCACTCTTCCTAACTAGATGAAGTGGTTCACCATCTTTCCATTTCGTTAGAGATGGAGAAGAACCTTTAGATTTTTTTATTCAATTTGGTGCTTTATCACATGTGAATTTTAAAACATGATTTAATTGGGAAGGAAGCAGCATCGGCGACACTCATCACACAATGCCACTTCCCTCCTGGATCTGCCCCATCCCCACCTGCCCATTCTCATTCATGGGGGAAACCTGAATGAGCTTCCAACTGTGTGATGCCATGGGTGCAAAAAGCCATTCCTGGCGCATTTGTGCATTTCACAATCACATGATGCTACTCTCCCCTCTTACCAACTCACTATTTTTTAAAAAACTCTTTGGTTTCCACGCAATTCCGGAGCTTTGAAGACCAACGGTGTTTCTTTTTAAATTAAATATTAAAACATTAAATCAGAGATGCAGAGTTCCGAACCTGCACAACAAAAGTTGAAAAACCACAAAAGAACCTAAAGGTATGCTAGGATGAGAGGGAGGGTAGAGATAAGGGACAGAAGGGGAAAGGAGAGCTATGGGGGCAGCAGCCTTCAGTTGCACAGAAGATAATCAACGTGAGGATGGCTGCAAAGCGGTAGGTTGCCATTTCAGTTTTTTACCATGATTGTAGTAAGAAACAGGCTGGAGTGATAAAACCCTTGGTTGGCTAATGATTGTGAATACCCTGGATAGTGAAGAAATGAAGGGTTTGTTCTGGAAAATTCAATGGCTATAAGAAAACTCAATGACTTATAGTGGAAATTTCTATCACCATATGCAAACACTCATGGGATTTCTTCTCATTTTTTTAAACTCTCTCACAGAAAGTCATGAAGTAAAATTGTCCCACTACACTTTATAGTGGAAAAGACTAACAATTGGATACTGTATCTTTTTCATATGTAACAGAGGGTCTACAAAGAGGGTCTACACAGACAGCCCCAAAGGGGTGTCTGCAGTTGCCCCCTAAATGGCTGGATCAGGGCTGTGGCAACTTCATGCCACAAAACTGAACCACCCTCTGGAGAGCACAAAAAGGAGCCGCAGAAAACATTTCCTTTTTGCACCCTCCAAGGGGCACCATAGCCATTGAAGCACAGCGTTAGGATGCCCCTTCGGTGCTGCATCATGTGGATGCAGCGCCAGAGGTTCATTGTGATGGCATGCAATGTGTGGACCCATGCACACCAAAATAGCACCCTGGAGGTGGGTTTAGGGTGTCCAGTGTGAGGCCACTACACTCTGACACCGCCCACTGGCTCGCACTTTCTGCCAGTCTGTACAGGGCCAGAGATATCTTACAAAAATACCTTCCAACTCAAAGATCCTATGATTTTAGGATGCAAACCATTTGGAATGAGTATTAATCCCTGTGTGCCAAAGGAAACTTTTGAGTGTCAAAAGTGACCTCTTGTTTTTCTCTAGTTTTGGTTTGCAAAGAATCTCCCTTTCAGACAAATAAAGGAAAATCTACCTTCTTAAACTTGTGATTCCACACAACAGCACTGCCATTCATGGTGAACCTTTTGCCTTCAGAAGCCTGGGGATCAATTCCTCCAACTCGGAATTTTTCAAAAGATTGATTAGAGAAAGTGACCAAGTTGATGACATCAAATCCAAAGGCCAGACCCCCATTTTCATCAAAATAGACTTCTTCCCCAGCACTATTGTTAAAACGGATATATCTCAGAAATGAGCGTAGCTAAAATAAAGGGGGGGAATGATAATTATCTGTGTCAACGAGTGGGAAGGGGATTTGCTATCTAACAATGTATCTATCATCTATCATACTACATTTGATCTTGTTCAGGAGTCCTCTTTCTTACTACCTGAATGAAAAGAAATTCAACTGAAACCATTTAGTTCTATTTGTGCAGAAAAAATTAAAACTGGTTAAATACTATTTCCTATTAAAACCAAAGAGTATATTAAGACAGCTGAAGGGTATTTAAAACAAAATGAAAAGGTGGAGAGAACGTCTTGCATGAAAATACTTTGGGATAGACAAGGCTAGGGAAAAATTGTGATTTGGGGTTTACTTCTTGTCCTGCTCTCGAGTTTTCTTTATGTTACTCCTACTCCTGTAAAAACCTCCTACTCATTTACTCCTTCCTCCTATTTCCCAGCTGCATTTACTGTATAATAACAGGAATAAAGAGAAACAATGTCTGCATTCACCTTATAATCACGGGAATAAAGAAAAACAATTATATTTTTTACTCCTTATTCCTATTTCTTTTCCTGTAAAAACCTCTTATTCCTTTACTCCTTACTCCTTACCACTACTCCTACTCCCCAGCCCTGGGCATTGAGAAAGATAGGGATATTCAAGACAAGATCCTGAAAAGAGCTGTTGTAAGAAATGAGAACTTGAATAAATACAAAGTGTGCCCTTCCCTTCCCTTTCATTCTCATAAACAGCTCCTGAGCATGCTCTATGGCATGTCTCTTTTAAAGTTTCAGGACATACCTGCCAGGGTTGAATATCCATATATTTCCGACTGTTTTCAGGACCCATTGCTTTCCCTTTGGTTCTCAGAGAATATGCATCATGGAGAGCATGGGCTAAAGCATAGACAGCATTATAAATGCTATAGCTTTGGCCGGACATCTCCATTTGAAACACAGAACCTGAAAGTTTCCTCAGTTTCTCTTCCCCAGTGCAATTCTTATAGTTCAAGTTATACATTGGGAGAGAACAGAGAAATACACTGCACCAAAACTCCTTTAGGAAATTAATCTTGGACTCAATTGGATTTAGGTTCTCCAGAAACTCCTGAAATCCTGGCACCACATTGGTGTGGACGGCAAAGGACAAGGTGCCATTGAAGGATCTTTCTGTGAACTTTCTCCCTGAGAAACCCGTTGTGACATCCCACTGAGCGGTTGTGATCCAAACTCTCTCCATAGGTTGCTTCTGAATAAACTCATAGCTTTCTAGAATTATCCGTAAACCCTCCATAGACTGAGTATCCCCATAGACCAAGATCACATTAATGTTCTTTGAGAGAAGAGTAGAGGCAATGGCATTTAGGCTTTTCTGAAGGAACGGTAACTCGTAACTTGTCACTGTGGGAACAGATTGTGTCAAAGAAATGCAAATATCCTTCTGGAGAAGACTTGCACTGAGGGTTTGATGAAATCTCTCTCCACTTTCATCCTCTGGAATGAGGAGGCCAATCCAATTCCATCCAAAATACTCAAACAGTTGAGTAATCCCAAAATACTGAAAGATTTCATCTGGCACCATCCGGAAAAGAGAGGGAAACTGAATTTTATCACTGAAGATGGGGTCGAAAGATCCATAACTCAGCTAGAATTGGGGAGGAAACACATTTTTTTAAAAAAAAAAAAATAGGAAATACAATTCTTTCCTTAGTTAGGGAAACATTTTAGTTTCAGGAATAGAGACATAAATGGAAGAGAAGTTTATTTAACAGCACACTGTTCAAGATGTCAGAATTTGAGCAGAGCAATCTGCAACTAAAGGTTCACTCATCTGGAGGTATAGAAAAATACACACATTTTTAGTAAACATGAAAGGTAAGTTTTCCCTTCCAAACACATTGTCCCCATTTCCCCACAATGTTCAGCTCATTGACCACGGTGCAAGAATAATATGTTTTGCACATTTTATAATTTAATCAATCTTGTTTGTCTTTTGCAGAATACTGTAGGTCCTCCACATTTGCCATTTTGACTCTTGATTATCCACAGATTTTATTAGTACGCTCCCTCTTGGAATCTCTAGTTCCTCCAGTAAAGCTCTTTGGTCAACATCAGCCAGAGGTCATGCCGGAGGACACAGAGGTTCTTACACAGAGATTCTCTCAAGTAAAACCCCAGCGAATGTGGAGGGCCTACTATATCGTTTATACAGTTCACAGAACTTAATGTTGCTACATTTTAACTTCACATAATTTAAACTTTTGCTTCCCAATTCCTTCAAAGTAGCCATGTCTTTCAATTCCTTTCTTGCAGTCCTTTGGAGTTAGCCTTTACAAACAAAGGCCTAAAGGCTGTTGTTATTCCTGACCAAAAAAAAAGGCCTTTTGAATTAGTGGGATTTCTCTACATGTTGACTCAATTTTCAACAACTGGTTGAATGGGTCTACTCTAGTGGGACTAACTAGTTGAAGTTGAAAATAAGGTTGAAAATGTGAATAGAAATTCAACTGAGACTGAAGCCTGCACCTAGGAGTAACATTATTTACTCCACCAAAGACCATGTTCTTGGGCAGGAGATCATGTATTCTTTCCAAGAATCTTTTTTCCTTTCCTTTTTTTTTAGCAGCATTAAGCACATTTTCTGCTTTCAAATCACATTTTCTAAGCATGAAAGCCATGTATAATTTTAACTCTATCCCTCCCCCCCCCCAAGAAATGGAATGTACTTTTCTGCCATCCTTTGTGGTGGCAGAAACATGCATCACATGAATATGTGGGTTACTTTGTGGATTGTGAGGCTTGGCCTCTCTATTTGCTTACTTAAGAGATCCTGGCTTTTATCCGCATTTCCTTTAAGGAGGAGAAAGAAAAGGAGGAGGCTGTAGTCCATGTGCTTGGGTGAGATCTAATTTAATTTACACTTGAGCCATTGCATTCTGGGAGCCAGTGCTGGGAGGCTACTTAAGGCTACTCAAGGCTAGCAGAAGCTGCATTTCCTTTAAGGAGGAGAAAGAAAAGGAGGAGGCTGTAGTCCATGTGCTTGGGTGAGATCTAATTTAATTTACACTTGAGCCAAGGCTAGCAGGCTAGCAGAAGCTGCATTTCCTTTAAGGAGGAGAAAGAAAAGGAGGAGGCTGTAGTCCATGTGCTTGGGTGAGATCTAATTTAATTTACACTTGAGCCATTGCATTCTGGGAGCCAGTGCTGGGAGGCTACTTAAGGCTACTCAAGGCTAGCAGAAGCTGCATTTCCTTTAAGGAGGAAAAAGAAAAGGAGGAGGCTGTAGTCCATGTGCTTGGGTGAGATCTAATTTAATTTACACTTGAGCCAAGGCTAGCAGGCTAGCAGAAGCTGCATTTCCTTTAAGGAGGAGAAAGAAAAGGAGGAGGCTGTAGTCCATGTGCTTGGGTGAGATCTAATTTAATTTACACTTGAGCCATTGCATTCTGGGAGCCAGTGCTGGGAGGCTACTTAAGGCTACTCAAGGCTAGCAGAAGCTGCATTTCCTTTAAGGAGGAGAAAGAAAAGGAGGAGGCTGTAGTCCATGTGCTTGGGTGAGATCTAATTTAATTTACACTTGAGCCATTGCATTCTGGGAGCCAGTGCTGGGAGGCTACTTAAGGCTACTCAAGGCTAGCAGAAGCTGCATTTCCTTTAAGGAGGAAAAAGAAAAGGAGGAGGCTGTAGTCCATGTGCTTGGGTGAGATCTAATTTAATTTACACTTGAGCCAAGGCTAGCAGGCTAGCAGAAGCTGCATTTCCTTTAAGGAGGAGAAAGAAAAGGAGGAGGCTGTAGTCCATGTGCTTGGGTGAGATCTAATTTAATTTACACTTGAGCCATTGCATTCTGGGAGCCAGTGCTGGGAGGCTACTTAAGGCTACTCAAGGCTAGCAGAAGCTGCATTTCCTTTAAGGAGGAGAAAGAAAAGGAGGAGGCTGTAGTCCATGTGCTTGGGTGAGATCTAATTTAATTTACACTTGAGCCATTGCATTCTGGGAGCCAGTGCTGGGAGGCTACTTAAGGCTACTCAAGGCTAGCAGAAGCTGCATTTCCTTTAAGGAGGAGAAAGAAAAGGAGGAGGCTGTAGTCCATGTGCTTGGGTGAGATCTAATTTAATTTACACTTGAGCCATTGCATTCTGGGAGCCAGTGCTGGGAGGCTACTTAAGGCTACTCAAGGCTAGCAGAAGCTGCATTTCCTTTAAGGAGGAGAAAGAAAAGGAGGAGGCTGTAGTCCATGTGCTTGGGTGAGATCTAATTTAATTTACACTTGAGCCATTGCATTCTGGGAGCCAGTGCTGGGAGGCTACTTAAGGCTACTCAAGGCTAGCAGAAGCTGCATTTCCTTTAAGGAGGAAAAAGAAAAGGAGGAGGCTGTAGTCCATGTGCTTGGGTGAGATCTAATTTAATTTACACTTGAGCCAAGGCTAGCAGGCTAGCAGAAGCTGCATTTCCTTTAAGGAGGAGAAAGAAAAGGAGGAGGCTGTAGTCCATGTGCTTGGGTGAGATCTAATTTAATTTACACTTGAGCCATTGCATTCTGGGAGCCAGTGCTGGGAGGCTACTTAAGGCTACTCAAGGCTAGCAGAAGCTGCATTTCCTTTAAGGAGGAAAAAGAAAAGGAGGAGGCTGTAGTCCATGTGCTTGGGTGAGATCTAATTTAATTTACACTTGAGCCATTGCATTCTGGGAGCCAGTGCTGGGAGGCTACTTAAGGCTACTCAAGGCTAGCAGAAGCTGCATTTCCTTTAAGGAGGAGAAAGAAAAGGAGGAGGCTGTAGTCCATGTGCTTGGGTGAGATCTAATTTAATTTACACTTGAGCCAAGGCTAGCAGGCTAGCAGAAGCTGCATTTCCTTTAAGGAGGAGAAAGAAAAGGAGGAGGCTGTAGTCCATGTGCTTGGGTGAGATCTAATTTAATTTACACTTGAGCCATTGCATTCTGGGAGCCAGTGCTGGGAGGCTACTTAAGGCTACTCAAGGCTAGCAGAAGCTGCATTTCCTTTAAGGAGGAGAAAGAAAAGGAGGAGGCTGTAGTCCATGTGCTTGGGTGAGATCTAATTTAATTTACACTTGAGCCATTGCATTCTGGGAGCCAGTGCTGGGAGGCTACTCAAGGCTACTCAAGGCTAGCAGAAGCTGCATTTCCTTTAAGGAGGAAAAAGAAAAGGAGGAGGCTGTAGTCCATGTGCTTGGGTGAGATCTAATTTAATTTACACTTGAGCCAAGGCTAGCAGGCTAGCAGAAGCTGCATTTCCTTTAAGGAGGAGAAAGAAAAGGAGGAGGCTGTAGTCCATGTGCTTGGGTGAGATCTAATTTAATTTACACTTGAGCCATTGCATTCTGGGAGCCAGTGCTGGGAGGCTACTTAAGGCTACTCAAGGCTAGCAGAAGCTGCATTTCCTTTAAGGAGGAGAAAGAAAAGGAGGAGGCTGTAGTCCATGTGCTTGGGTGAGATCTAATTTAATTTACACTTGAGCCATTGCATTCTGGGAGCCAGTGCTGGGAGGCTACTTAAGGCTACTCAAGGCTAGCAGAAGCTGCATTTCCTTTAAGGAGGAGAAAGAAAAGGAGGAGGCTGTAGTCCATGTGCTTGGGTGAGATCTAATTTAATTTACACTTGAGCCATTGCATTCTGGGAGCCAGTGCTGGGAGGCTACTTAAGGCTACTCAAGGCTAGCAGAAGCTGCATTTCCTTTAAGGAGGAGAAAGAAAAGGAGGAGGCTGTAGTCCATGTGCTTGGGTGAGATCTAATTTAATTTACACTTGAGCCATTGCATTCTGGGAGCCAGTGCTGGGAGGCTACTAAAGGCTACTCAAGGCTAGCAGAAGCTGCATTTCCTTTAAGGAGGAAAAAGAAAAGGAGGAGGCTGTAGTCCATGTGCTTGGGTGAGATCTAATTTAATTTACACTTGAGCCAAGGCTAGCAGGCTAGCAGAAGCTGCATTTCCTTTAAGGAGGAGAAAGAAAAGGAGGAGGCTGTAGTCCATGTGCTTGGGTGAGATCTAATTTAATTTACACTTGAGCCATTGCATTCTGGGAGCCAGTGCTGGGAGGCTACTTAAGGCTACTCAAGGCTAGCAGAAGCTGCATTTCCTTTAAGGAGGAGAAAGAAAAGGAGGAGGCTGTAGTCCATGTGCTTGGGTGAGATCTAATTTAATTTACACTTGAGCCATTGCATTCTGGGAGCCAGTGCTGGGAGGCTACTTAAGGCTACTCAAGGCTAGCAGAAGCTGCATTTCCTTTAAGGAGGAGAAAGAAAAGGAGGAGGCTGTAGTCCATGTGCTTGGGTGAGATCTAATTTAATTTACACTTGAGCCATTGCATTCTGGGAGCCAGTGCTGGGAGGCTACTTAAGGCTACTCAAGGCTAGCAGAAGCTGCATTTCCTTTAAGGAGGAAAAAGAAAAGGAGGAGGCTGTAGTCCATGTGCTTGGGTGAGATCTAATTTAATTTACACTTGAGCCAAGGCTAGCAGGCTAGCAGAAGCTGCATTTCCTTTAAGGAGGAGAAAGAAAAGGAGGAGGCTGTAGTCCATGTGCTTGGGTGAGATCTAATTTAATTTACACTTGAGCCATTGCATTCTGGGAGCCAGTGCTGGGAGGCTACTTAAGGCTACTCAAGGCTAGCAGAAGCTGCATTTCCTTTAAGGAGGAGAAAGAAAAGGAGGAGGCTGTAGTCCATGTGCTTGGGTGAGATCTAATTTAATTTACACTTGAGCCATTGCATTCTGGGAGCCAGTGCTGGGAGGCTACTTAAGGCTACTCAAGGCTAGCAGAAGCTGCATTTCCTTTAAGGAGGAGAAAGAAAAGGAGGAGGCTGTAGTCCATGTGCTTGGGTGAGATCTAATTTAATTTACACTTGAGCCATTGCATTCTGGGAGCCAGTGCTGGGAGGCTACTTAAGGCTACTCAAGGCTAGCAGAAGCTGCATTTCCTTTAAGGAGGAGAAAGAAAAGGAGGAGGCTGTAGTCCATGTGCTTGGGTGAGATCTAATTTAATTTACACTTGAGCCATTGCATTCTGGGAGCCAGTGCTGGGAGGCTACTTAAGGCTACTCAAGGCTAGCAGAAGCTGCATTTCCTTTAAGGAGGAAAAAGAAAAGGAGGAGGCTGTAGTCCATGTGCTTGGGTGAGATCTAATTTAATTTACACTTGAGCCAAGGCTAGCAGGCTAGCAGAAGCTGCATTTCCTTTAAGGAGGAGAAAGAAAAGGAGGAGGCTGTAGTCCATGTGCTTGGGTGAGATCTAATTTAATTTACACTTGAGCCATTGCATTCTGGGAGCCAGTGCTGGGAGGCTACTTAAGGCTACTCAAGGCTAGCAGAAGCTGCATTTCCTTTAAGGAGGAAAAAGAAAAGGAGGAGGCTGTAGTCCATGTGCTTGGGTGAGATCTAATTTAATTTACACTTGAGCCATTGCATTCTGGGAGCCAGTGCTGGGAGGCTACTTAAGGCTACTCAAGGCTAGCAGAAGCTGCATTTCCTTTAAGGAGGAGAAAGAAAAGGAGGAGGCTGTAGTCCATGTGCTTGGGTGAGATCTAATTTAATTTACACTTGAGCCAAGGCTAGCAGGCTAGCAGAAGCTGCATTTCCTTTAAGGAGGAGAAAGAAAAGGAGGAGGCTGTAGTCCATGTGCTTGGGTGAGATCTAATTTAATTTACACTTGAGCCATTGCATTCTGGGAGCCAGTGCTGGGAGGCTACTTAAGGCTACTCAAGGCTAGCAGAAGCTGCATTTCCTTTAAGGAGGAGAAAGAAAAGGAGGAGGCTGTAGTCCATGTGCTTGGGTGAGATCTAATTTAATTTACACTTGAGCCATTGCATTCTGGGAGCCAGTGCTGGGAGGCTACTTAAGGCTACTCAAGGCTAGCAGAAGCTGCATTTCCTTTAAGGAGGAAAAAGAAAAGGAGGAGGCTGTAGTCCATGTGCTTGGGTGAGATCTAATTTAATTTACACTTGAGCCAAGGCTAGCAGGCTAGCAGAAGCTGCATTTCCTTTAAGGAGGAGAAAGAAAAGGAGGAGGCTGTAGTCCATGTGCTTGGGTGAGATCTAATTTAATTTACACTTGAGCCATTGCATTCTGGGAGCCAGTGCTGGGAGGCTACTTAAGGCTACTCAAGGCTAGCAGAAGCTGCATTTCCTTTAAGGAGGAGAAAGAAAAGGAGGAGGCTGTAGTCCATGTGCTTGGGTGAGATCTAATTTAATTTACACTTGAGCCATTGCATTCTGGGAGCCAGTGCTGGGAGGCTACTTAAGGCTACTCAAGGCTAGCAGAAGCTGCATTTCCTTTAAGGAGGAGAAAGAAAAGGAGGAGGCTGTAGTCCATGTGCTTGGGTGAGATCTAATTTAATTTACACTTGAGCCATTGCATTCTGGGAGCCAGTGCTGGGAGGCTACTTAAGGCTACTCAAGGCTAGCAGAAGCTGCATTTCCTTTAAGGAGGAGAAAGAAAAGGAGGAGGCTGTAGTCCATGTGCTTGGGTGAGATCTAATTTAATTTACACTTGAGCCATTGCATTCTGGGAGCCAGTGCTGGGAGGCTACTTAAGGCTACTCAAGGCTAGCAGAAGCTGCATTTCCTTTAAGGAGGAAAAAGAAAAGGAGGAGGCTGTAGTCCATGTGCTTGGGTGAGATCTAATTTAATTTACACTTGAGCCAAGGCTAGCAGGCTAGCAGAAGCTGCATTTCCTTTAAGGAGGAGAAAGAAAAGGAGGAGGCTGTAGTCCATGTGCTTGGGTGAGATCTAATTTAATTTACACTTGAGCCATTGCATTCTGGGAGCCAGTGCTGGGAGGCTACTTAAGGCTACTCAAGGCTAGCAGAAGCTGCATTTCCTTTAAGGAGGAGAAAGAAAAGGAGGAGGCTGTAGTCCATGTGCTTGGGTGAGATCTAATTTAATTTACACTTGAGCCATTGCATTCTGGGAGCCAGTGCTGGGAGGCTACTTAAGGCTACTCAAGGCTAGCAGAAGCTGCATTTCCTTTAAGGAGGAGAAAGAAAAGGAGGAGGCTGTAGTCCATGTGCTTGGGTGAGATCTAATTTAATTTACACTTGAGCCATTGCATTCTGGGAGCCAGTGCTGGGAGGCTACTTAAGGCTACTCAAGGCTAGCAGAAGCTGCATTTCCTTTAAGGAGGAGAAAGAAAAGGAGGAGGCTGTAGTCCATGTGCTTGGGTGAGATCTAATTTAATTTACACTTGAGCCATTGCATTCTGGGAGCCAGTGCTGGGAGGCTACTTAAGGCTACTCAAGGCTAGCAGAAGCTGCATTTCCTTTAAGGAGGAAAAAGAAAAGGAGGAGGCTGTAGTCCATGTGCTTGGGTGAGATCTAATTTAATTTACACTTGAGCCAAGGCTAGCAGGCTAGCAGAAGCTGCATTTCCTTTAAGGAGGAGAAAGAAAAGGAGGAGGCTGTAGTCCATGTGCTTGGGTGAGATCTAATTTAATTTACACTTGAGCCATTGCATTCTGGGAGCCAGTGCTGGGAGGCTACTTAAGGCTACTCAAGGCTAGCAGAAGCTGCATTTCCTTTAAGGAGGAAAAAGAAAAGGAGGAGGCTGTAGTCCATGTGCTTGGGTGAGATCTAATTTAATTTACACTTGAGCCATTGCATTCTGGGAGCCAGTGCTGGGAGGCTACTTAAGGCTACTCAAGGCTAGCAGAAGCTGCATTTCCTTTAAGGAGGAGAAAGAAAAGGAGGAGGCTGTAGTCCATGTGCTTGGGTGAGATCTAATTTAATTTACACTTGAGCCAAGGCTAGCAGGCTAGCAGAAGCTGCATTTCCTTTAAGGAGGAGAAAGAAAAGGAGGAGGCTGTAGTCCATGTGCTTGGGTGAGATCTAATTTAATTTACACTTGAGCCATTGCATTCTGGGAGCCAGTGCTGGGAGGCTACTTAAGGCTACTCAAGGCTAGCAGAAGCTGCATTTCCTTTAAGGAGGAGAAAGAAAAGGAGGAGGCTGTAGTCCATGTGCTTGGGTGAGATCTAATTTAATTTACACTTGAGCCATTGCATTCTGGGAGCCAGTGCTGGGAGGCTACTTAAGGCTACTCAAGGCTAGCAGAAGCTGCATTTCCTTTAAGGAGGAAAAAGAAAAGGAGGAGGCTGTAGTCCATGTGCTTGGGTGAGATCTAATTTAATTTACACTTGAGCCAAGGCTAGCAGGCTAGCAGAAGCTGCATTTCCTTTAAGGAGGAGAAAGAAAAGGAGGAGGCTGTAGTCCATGTGCTTGGGTGAGATCTAATTTAATTTACACTTGAGCCATTGCATTCTGGGAGCCAGTGCTGGGAGGCTACTTAAGGCTACTCAAGGCTAGCAGAAGCTGCATTTCCTTTAAGGAGGAGAAAGAAAAGGAGGAGGCTGTAGTCCATGTGCTTGGGTGAGATCTAATTTAATTTACACTTGAGCCATTGCATTCTGGGAGCCAGTGCTGGGAGGCTACTTAAGGCTACTCAAGGCTAGCAGAAGCTGCATTTCCTTTAAGGAGGAGAAAGAAAAGGAGGAGGCTGTAGTCCATGTGCTTGGGTGAGATCTAATTTAATTTACACTTGAGCCATTGCATTCTGGGAGCCAGTGCTGGGAGGCTACTTAAGGCTACTCAAGGCTAGCAGAAGCTGCATTTCCTTTAAGGAGGAGAAAGAAAAGGAGGAGGCTGTAGTCCATGTGCTTGGGTGAGATCTAATTTAATTTACACTTGAGCCATTGCATTCTGGGAGCCAGTGCTGGGAGGCTACTTAAGGCTACTCAAGGCTAGCAGAAGCTGCATTTCCTTTAAGGAGGAAAAAGAAAAGGAGGAGGCTGTAGTCCATGTGCTTGGGTGAGATCTAATTTAATTTACACTTGAGCCAAGGCTAGCAGGCTAGCAGAAGCTGCATTTCCTTTAAGGAGGAGAAAGAAAAGGAGGAGGCTGTAGTCCATGTGCTTGGGTGAGATCTAATTTAATTTACACTTGAGCCATTGCATTCTGGGAGCCAGTGCTGGGAGGCTACTTAAGGCTACTCAAGGCTAGCAGAAGCTGCATTTCCTTTAAGGAGGAGAAAGAAAAGGAGGAGGCTGTAGTCCATGTGCTTGGGTGAGATCTAATTTAATTTACACTTGAGCCATTGCATTCTGGGAGCCAGTGCTGGGAGGCTACTTAAGGCTACTCAAGGCTAGCAGAAGCTGCATTTCCTTTAAGGAGGAGAAAGAAAAGGAGGAGGCTGTAGTCCATGTGCTTGGGTGAGATCTAATTTAATTTACACTTGAGCCATTGCATTCTGGGAGCCAGTGCTGGGAGGCTACTTAAGGCTACTCAAGGCTAGCAGAAGCTGCATTTCCTTTAAGGAGGAGAAAGAAAAGGAGGAGGCTGTAGTCCATGTGCTTGGGTGAGATCTAATTTAATTTACACTTGAGCCATTGCATTCTGGGAGCCAGTGCTGGGAGGCTACTTAAGGCTACTCAAGGCTAGCAGAAGCTGCATTTCCTTTAAGGAGGAGAAAGAAAAGGAGGAGGCTGTAGTCCATGTGCTTGGGTGAGATCTAATTTAATTTACACTTGAGCCATTGCATTCTGGGAGCCAGTGCTGGGAGGCTACTTAAGGCTACTCAAGGCTAGCAGAAGCGCGCGCCTAACGGCGCGCGAATTTTGATTTTTTTTTTTATCTAGTCAAGGAGGTGTTTAGAGAATAGAAGAGGAGCCGGCCTGAAGCATCAGAGGAAGTGAATCAGAGACTTGCCTTTGGAAGGAGCTTTTAGCCAGGAGCTCTCTACATAACTATAGGCCCCGTGACTTGAACTCAGTGACAGAGCTTGGGAATAAAGGCCAAGTCTAGCAAGGGAAGCCCACAGTCTTGTTTCAGTGCCTCCTTAAGACTTCTCAGTATGGACACTGAAGGCCCTGCTGTAGTCACCTGCAACACCTGTGGGATGTTTGTCTTCTTGCCTACAGAGGTGGCGAACTACACCTGCCACAAGTGCAAGTTGGTAGTCCTCTTGGAAGAGAAAGTACAGCAGCTAGAGGAGCAGATATCTGCACTCCAGCATCATAGAGAGCAGGAGAATCTCCTGAACAGAACAGGCCAGAATGTCTTGGGTGGGAAACAGACAGAGGAAGTTGTTGGGGTGGAGGAGGTCACTCCACATACAACAGAGGTAGAGGCTTGGAGGGAGGTCACACACAGAAGTAAGGAAACCAGGGAACGTTCTGTGAGCGGCTTGCAGCTACAGAATCGCTTTGAATCTCTCTCTGTTGTCAGAGATGATGAGGAAAAGCAGCAGGGACAGACATCAGGGACAGAGCAGGGGAGCCTGAGAGTATCACGAAAAGGAACAGCCACTGCTAAGCCTCGGAGGAGGCGCGTGGTCGTGGTGGGGGACTCCTTGCTGAGGGGTACGGAAGCAGTGGTTTGTGGGCCTGACAAGATGTCTCGGGAGGTGTGTTGTCTCCCTGGGGCAAAGATCCATCATGTGACGGAGAGGCTGACAAGACTTGTCAAGCCTACTGACCGTTATCCCCTTCTTTTGGTTCATGTGGGAACCAATGATACTGCAAGGCACAGCCTTCAGAATATCAAAAGGGATTATGAGGCTCTGGGAAGGAAGCTGAAAGAGATGGATGCACAGGTTGTCATCTCATCTCTACTCCCGGTAGAAGGGCATGGTCCAGGAAGGGAGAGGAAAATAGCAGAGGTGAATAACTGGCTCCGTAGATGGTGCCGCCAAGAACAGTTTGGATTCTTGGATCATGGGCTGCGGTTCCATGAGGAGGGACTTCTGGCAAGGGATGGGCTGCATCTCACGCCAGTTGGCAAAAACGTTTTTGCCAACAGTCTGAAGAATCTGATCAGGAGGGCTTTAAACTGAGTTATGTGGGGGAGGGAGACATTATACTGGAAGACAAAAGGGATGGAGAGAATAGTCCAAGTGGCATAGAGGGAACAAGGCAAACAGTGCAAGGACCCAATAGTAGGAGGCAAAAAAATGTGCAAAAGCAGCAAGTAAAGAGGACACATGGTCTTAAATGTCTCTACACTAATGCACAGAGTATGGGAAATAAGCAGGATGAACTTGAACTCCTAGCACAACAAGGGAAATATGATATAATAGGCATCACTGAAACCTGGTGGGATGAGTCTCATGATTGGAATGTAGAAATAGAGGGATATAACCTTTTTAAGAGAAACAGGCCAAGCAGGAAAGGAGGAGGAATAGCATTATATGTCAGGGATATTTACACCAGTGAAGAGATCCAGGAAGTCAATACTGGAAGCCAGGTGGAGAGCATCTGGATAAAAATTAAAGGAGAGGGAAATAACAGGGATGTTACTGTGGGAGTCTACTACAGACCCCCGACTCAGGCAGAGGAATTGGATGATGCCTTTCTAGAACAGATGACCACACAATCAGGAAGGAGAGATGTAGTAGTGATGGGGGACTTCAACTATCCGGATATTTGCTGGAAGTCAAACTCAACCAAATCCTCAAAGTCTAGCAAATTCCTCACTTGCCTGGAAGACAATTTCATTGTCCAAAAGGTGGAAGAGGCAACAAGGGGATCAGCCATTTTAGATCTTATCTTAACCAACAGGGAAGACCTAGTTGATGGGGTGCAAGTGGTTGGATCCTTAGGTGGAAGTGACCATGTTCTCCTGGAGTTTGTTATGCAGTGGAAGGGAGAAGCTAGGCATAGTCAGACATGCACTCTAGACTTTAGGAGAGCTAATTTCAATAAACTTAGAGAAATACTGGGAGTGATCCCATGGTCAGGAATACTAAAAGAAAAGGGAGTTCAAGACGGATGGGAGTTTCTCAAAAGGGAGATATTGAAGGCAGAATTTCAGACAGTTCCAATGAGGAAGAAAAATGGAAGATGTCTCAAGAAGCCAGGATGGATGACTAAGGAACTTTCAAATGAGCTAAGTTTTAAACGGAACATGTATAAGAAATGGAAAAATGGAGAAATCACGAAAGAGGAATTTAAACAAATAGCCAGCACATGTAGGGGTAAAGTCAGAAAAGCTAAAGCGCAGAATGAACTCAGGCTTGCTAGAGAGGTTAAGAACAATAAAAAGGGCTTTTTTGGATATGTCCGCAGCAAAAGGAAGAAGAAGGAAACAGTAGGGCCACTGCGTGCAGAAGATGGCAAAATGCTAACAGGAGATAGAGAAAAGGCAGAATTACTCAACACCTTCTTTGCTTCAGTCTTCTCAGAAAAGGCAAAAGGTGCTCAACCGAAGGATAATGGAGCAGAAGACAGAATAGGGGAATTTCAGCACAGAATAAGTAAAGAGATAGTACAGGAATACTTGGTTAACCTAAATGAATATAAATCTCCAGGACCAGATGAACTACATCCTAGAGTATTAAAAGAACTAGCAAATGTAATATCAGAGCCATTGGCAATAATCTTTGAGAACTCCTGGAGAACAGGAGAAGTCCCAGAAGACTGGAGGAGGGCAAACGTTGTCCCCATCTTCAAAAAGGGAAAAAAAGAGGATCCCAACAATTATCGTCCAGTTAGTCTGACATCAATTCCAGGAAAGGTGCTAGAGCAGATCATTAAGCAGAGAGTCTGCGAACATTTAGAAGCCAATGCCATAATCACAAAAAGCCAACATGGGTTTCAGAAAAAGAAGTCATGCCAAACGAACCTGATCTCTTTTTTTGATAAAATTACCAGCTTGGTAGATGAAGGGAATGCTGTGGATATAGTATACCTCGATTTCAGTAAGGCCTTTGACAAGGTTCCCCATGACATTCTTGCAAACAAGCTTGCAAAATGTGGGATAGACAAGTTAACTGTTACATGGATTTGTAATTGGTTGAGTGGCCGAACTCAAAGGGTGCTCAACAATGGCTCCTTTTCATCCTGGAGAGAAGTGACCAGTGGGGTGCCACAGGGTTCTGTCCTGGGCCCAGTGCTATTCAACATCTTTATTAACGATTTGGATGACAGAATTGGGGGCATACTTATCAAATTTGCAGATGACACTAAACTGGGAGGAGTAGCTAATACCCCAGAGGATAGGATCAAAATTCAAAATGACCTGAATAGACTAGAAAGCTGGGCCAGTGCTAACAAAATGAAATTCAATACGGAGAAATGTAAGGTTCTGCACTTAGGGTGGAAAAATGAAATGCACAGATATAGGATGGGGGACACCTGGCTGAACGAGACCACATGTGAAAGGGATCTAGGAGTCCAAGTAGACCATAAGCTGAACATGAGTCAACAGTGTGATGCGGCAGCTAAAAAAGCCAATGCAATTTTAGGCTGCATCAATAGAAGTATAGTTTCTAGATCAAGGGAAGTTATAGTGCCACTCTATTCTGCTTTGGTCAGGCCCCACCTGGAATACTGTGTCCAGTTCTGGGCACCACAATTCAAAAAGGATGTGGAGAAACTGGAGCATGTCCAAAGGAGGGCAACTAAGATGGTGAAGGGTCTGGAAACCTTGCCCTATGAAGAACGCCTTAGGGAGCTGGGGATGTTTAGCCTGGAGAAGAGAAGGTTAAGAGGTGATATGATAGCCCTGTTTAAATATTTGAAGGGATGTCATATTGAGGAGGGAGCAAGCTTGTTTTCTGCTGGTGCAGAGACTAGAACGCGGAACAATGGATGCAAACTGCAGGAAAAGAGATTCCACCTCAACATTAGGAGGAACTTCCTGACAGTAAGGGCTGTTCGACAGTGGAACACACTCCCTCGGAGTGTGGTGGAGTCTCCTTCCTTAGGGGTCTTTAAGCAGAGGCTGGATGGCCATCTGTCAGGGATGCTTTGACTTGGAGTTCCTGCATGGCAGGGGGTTGGACTGGATGGCCCTTGTGGTCTCTTCCAACTCTATGATTCTATGATTCTATGATTCTATCCCTCTTTTGACCCAGCCATTCTCCCTTGTCATCTATCCTACTACAGTTAGAAATAGTGTTTTCCAAATCATCTCCAAAATCAGGAGGGCAGTTGGTAATGTGGGGCATGTCTATTTCAGCAGAGAATCATTGCACTGAGTTTCATAGTGAGTGGTTTCTAGGAAGGCATGCAGAGCATGGAACTCAGATGTGTGGCCCAAACAGAAATTAAGACAATGAAGAGACAGCGTGGTGTATTTACTAAAACCAATTCACACCAGTGGCAAAGTCATAACTGAAACGTTAACTGAATAGAGATGCAGTACTGATAAGACCATTTCAAAATTTACAAATTCTGAAAAGGATATGGCAGTAGAGGCAATGGAGGAAGAATATGTCTCTTTTTTTAAAAAATCTGTACTAAGGCAGAAAAAGTATGGACATACTTACCTGCGGGATTTTATAGACATTTAAGATATTGGCTATCTGGAGGGATGTTTGAGAGGCGAGACCACCAATGATAGCTATGAGATTCTTTTCCCAGATGCATTTGTAATTGGGAACATTCCTTTGTCCCATTGAAAGAAGAACCAAGGTGGAAAAACTAGCTCTCAGTGAACTAAATGCGTTGTCCAATATTTCTGTTTGCAGTGTGGTGTTGGGCAGCAACTTCTCATTCTTGTTGATTGGGTAAGACCTTAAAATTTGAATTTGTGAGCCATTTCATTGGTTCATTGGGGAGGAGGAAAGAGAAATCTCATTTTATATAACTGCTAGGAGAGGCTTCTGGCCATACCTTCCTCAAGGTAAACCTGTGCTTCTCTGTGTGCCTTTTGATTGGGTAAGACCTTAAAATTTGAATTTGTGAGCCATTTCATTGGTTCATTGGGGAGGAGGAAAGAGAAATCTCATTTTAGGAGAGGCGCGCGAATTTTTTCTTTTCATACTCATTTTTATATTTGATAGCCAAGGCAGGGGGGAAGTACAGAGGAGAAGGTAGCCTGAACACAGTGAGGACAAACTCATTCAATATTTATACTTTTCTTCCCACTATTCCCTTAAGGGGCTGTGGGGATTCAGAGGAAGTGAATCAGGGACTTGCCTCTAGAAGGAGCTAGCAGCCAGGAACTTTCTAGATACCTATAGGCCCAGTTGATTGAGCTCACTAACAGAGCTTGGGGACAAAGGCCAGCCACACAGGGATTTTTTACACTGGTGTTTTACAGGAGAAGCCCACAGTCTTGTTTCATTGCCTCCTTAAGACTTCTCACTATGGACACTGAGGGACCTGCAGCAGTCACCTGCAACACCTGTGGGATGTTTGTCTTCTTGCCTATAGATGTGGGGAACTTCACCTGCACCAAGTGCAAGTTGGTAGCCCTCTTAGAAGGAAGAGTTCAGCAGTTGGAGGCCCAGGTGTCAACACTTCAGCATCACAGAGAGCAGGAGGTTCTCTTGAACAGAAAGGACCAGATGGTCCTGGACAGGAAACACACAGAGAAAGTTGCTGAGGAAGAAGAGGTCACTTCACACACAAAAGAAGGAGATGGTTGGAGGAAAGTTACACGCAGAAGTAGGGAAACCACGGTTCGTTCTGTGAGCTTGCAGCTACAGAATCACTTTGAATCTCTCTCTGTTATCAGAGATGATGAGGAAAAGCAGCAGGGACAGACATCAGGGACAGAGCAGGGGAGACTGAGAGTACCACGAAAGGGAACAGCCGCTGCTAAGCCTCGGAGGAGGCGTGTGGTGGTTGTGGGGGACTCCTTGCTGAGGGGTACAGAAGCAGTGGTTTGTGGGCCTGACAAGATGTCTCGGGAGGTGTGTTGTCTCCCTGGGGCAAAGATCCATCATGTAACTGAGAGGCTGACAAGACTTGTCAAGCCTACTGATCAACACCCCTTTCTTCTGGTTCATGTGGGAACCAATGATACTGCAAGGCACAGCCTTCAGAATATCATAAGGGATTATGAGGCTCTAGGAAGGAAGCGGAAAGAGATGGATGCACAGGTTGTCATATCATCTCTTCTCCCAGTAGAAAGGCATGGTCCAGGAAGGGAGAAGAAAATAGCAGAGGTGAATAACTGGCTCCGTAGATGGTGCCGCCAAGAACAGTTTGGATTCTTGGAACATGGGCTGCGGTTCCATGAGGAGGGACTTCTGGCAAGGGATGGGCTGCATCTCACACCAGTTGGCAAAAACATTTTTGCCAAAAGTCTCAAAAATCTGATCAGGAGGGCTTTAAACTGAGTTATATGGGGGAGGGAGACATTATTTTGGAAGGCAAAAGGGCTGGAGAAAATAATCAAACTGACATAGAGGGAACAAGGCAAACAGTGCAAGGACCCAACAGTGGGAAGCAAAAAAATTTGCACAGGCAGCAAGTAAAGGGAACACATGTTCTTAGATGTCTCTACACTAATGCACAGAGTATGGGAAATAAACAGGATGAACTCGAACTCCTAGCACAACAGAGCAAATATGATATAATAGGCATCACTGAAACCTGGTGGGATGAGTCTCATGACTGGAATGTAGAAATAGAGGGATATAACCTTTTTAAGAGAAACAGGCCAAACAGGAAAGGAGGAGGAATAGCATTATATGTCAGGGATATTTACACCAGTGAAGAGATCCAGGAAGTCAATACTGGAAGCCAGGTGGAGAGCATCTGGATAAACATTAAAGGAGAGGGAAACAACAGGGATGTTACTGTGGGAGTCTACTACAGACCCCCGACTCAGGCAGAGGAATTGGATGATGCCTTTCTAGAACAGATGAGCACACACTCAGAAAGGAGAGATGTAGTAGTGATGGGGGACTTCAACTATCCGGATATTTGCTGGAAGTCAAACTCAGCCAAATCCTCAAGGTCTAGCAAATTCCTCACTTGCCTGGAAGACAATTTCATTGTCCAAAAGGTGGAAGAGACAACAAGGGGATCAACTATTTTAGATCTGATCTTAACCAACAGGGATGACCTAGTCAATGGGGTGCAAGTGGTTGGATCCTTAGGGGGAAGCGACCATGTTCTCCTGGAGTTTGTTATACAGCGGAAAGGGGAAGCCAGGCATAGTCAGACACGCATTCTAGACTTTAGGAGAGCTGATTTCAATAAACTTAGAGAAATACTGGGGGAGATCCCATGGTCAAGAAAACTAAAAGAGAAGGGAGTTCAAGACGGATGGGAGTTTCTCAAAAAGGAGATACTGAAGGCGCAATTTCAAACAGTTCCAATGAGGAAGAAAAATGGGAGGTGTCTCAAGAAGCCAGGATGGATGACTAAGGAACTTTCAACTGAGATAAGCCTTAAACAGAACATGTATAAGAAATGGAAAAATGGGGAAATCACGAAAGAGGAATTCAAACAAATAGCCAGCACATGTAGGGGTAAAGTCAGAAAAGCTAAAGCACAGAATGAACTCAGGCTGGCTAGAGAGGTTAAGAACAACAAAAAGGGCTTTTTTGGGTATGTCCGAAGCAAAAGGAAGAAGAAGGAAACAGTAGGGCCACTGCGTGCAGAAGATGGCAAAATGCTCAAAGATGACAAAGAAAAGGCAGAATTACTCAACACCTTCTTTGCTTCAGTCTTCTCAGAAAAGGCAAAGGGTGGTCAACCTAAGGATAATGGAGCAGAAGACAGAATAGGGGAATCTCAGCACAGAATAAGTAAAGAGATAGTACAGGAATACCTGGTTAACCTAAATGAATATAAATCTCCAGGACCAGATGAACTACATCCTAGAGTATTAAAAGAACTGGCGAATGTAATATCGGAACCATTGGCAATAATCTTTGAGAACTCCTGGAGAACAGGAGAAGTCCCAGCAGACTGGAGGAGGGCAAACGTTGTGCCCATCTTCAAAAAGGGGAAAAAAGAGGATCCCAACAATTATCGTCCAGTTAGTCTGACATCAATTCCAGGAAAGATTCTAGAGCAGATCATTAAGCAGAGAGTCTGTGAACATTTAGAGGCCAATGCCATAATCACAAAAAGCCAACATGGGTTTCAGAGAAACAAGTCTTGCCAGACAAATCTGATCTCTTTTTTTGATAAAATTACCAGTTTGGTAGATGAAGGGAATGCTGTGGATATAGTATATCTTGATTTCAGTAAGGCCTTTGACAAGGTTCCCCATGACATTCTTGCAAACAAGCTCGTAAAATGTGGGCTAGACAAGGTAACCATTACATGGATTTGTAACTGGTTGACTGACCGAACTCAAAGGGTGCTCAACAATGGCTCCCTTTCATCCTGGAAAGAAGTGACCAGTGGGGTCCCACAGGGTTCTGTCCTGGGCCCAGTGCTATTCAATATCTTTATTAATGACTTGGATGACGGAATTGGGGGCATACTTATCAAATTTGCAGATGACACCAAATTAGGAGGAGTAGCCAATACTCCAGAAGACAGGATTGAAATTCAGAATGACCTGAATAGACTAGAAAGCTGGGCCAACGCTAACAAAATGAAATTCAATGCGGAGAAATGTAAGGTTCTGCACCTAGGGAGGAAAAATGAAATGCACAGATATAGGATGGGGGACATCTGGCTGAATGAAACTATGTGTGAAAGGGATCTAGGAGTCCAAGTAGACCATAAGTTGAACATGAGTCAGCAGTGTGATGCAGCAGCTAAAAAGGCCAATGCTATTTTAGGTTGCATCAATAGAAGTATAGTGTCTAGATCAAAGGAAGTAATAGTGCCTCTCTATTCTGCTTTGGTGAGGCCCCACCTGGAATACTGTGTCCAGTTCTGGGCACCACAATTCAAAAAGGATGTGGAGAAACTGGAGCGGGTCCAAAGGAGGGCAACTAAGATGGTGAAGGGTCTGGAAACCATGCCCTATGAGGAACGACTTAGAGAGCTGGGGATGTTTAGCCTGGAGAAGAGAAGGTTAAGAGGTGATATGATAGCCCTGTTCAAATATTTGAAGGGATGTCATATTGAGGAGGGAGCAGGCTTGTTTTCTGCTGCTCCAGAGACCAGAACGCGGAGCAATGGATGCAAGCTGCAGGAAAAGAGATTCCACCTCAACATTAGGAGGAACTTCCTGACAGTAAGGGCTGTTCGACGGTGGAACACACTCCCTCGGAGTGTGGTAGAGTCTCCATCCTTGGAGGTCTTTAAGCAGAGGCTGGATAGCCATCTGTCGGGGATGCTTTGACTGGGAGTTCCTGCATGGCAGGGGGTTGGACTGGATGGCCCTTGTGGTCTCTTCCAACTCTATGATTCTATGATTCTATGATTCATGAATGGCAAAAATAAAGGCAAGAATGACCTGGTAGTTCTTAGGCAAGATCCTGCATTGAGAATGTCAATTAATTAACAGGACAACTTTATATCAAATAAAGAAATGCACTTTACTTATTTATTATATCAGGGGAGACCTTGAGATTAAAATAGGCAGGGTATAAGCATAGCAGATGGACATGTAACTTGTCATATCTTATTTCAGAAGTTAAATCTATCAATGGTAGCCTGATGGAGAGATATACATTTAGAAGACAGCTAAAATTAAAAAAATTGAAGATAGAAATGTGGTTTGGTACCAACATGATATCAACTCTTACTGTTTCTCTTAAAAGAAACATGGTTCCTAGCCTCTCTGCCACATCAGTCCTTCAAGAATATAATTGTCTGGGGGAGGGATCATCTCTATGTAGTCTTCGTTGAACACCTGGGAGTAATTAATCTGCTGCAAATATACTAGTAAAAATCAATCTATATTCTTTTAATCCCAGCATGCAGTGTGTAACTATGTAGCATTTTCATTAATTTCTCCCTCTCCCTGAAAATTTGAAAGTTTTGACTCAGCTTTTTTTCCCTTTTGTTTCATTACACAGAATGAAGGTGTGCTCTTTTCTGCATCTGGTTATTTAACATGGTTCCATATCATCTCTTTTTTCCTCTGTGGAGGTTTAAACTTCACTATTCTGCTGCACTTCTAGCTATCTACCGGCCTGAGAATGAAGACTTGCAAACATCCCTTGATTTTACACAATCAGGCAATTGGTTCCCATTTACACACATTCTTATACACCTTATTTGTTTCATTTGCACTTCACTAGACAGTAATGTAGACTTGATGGCTGGCACCTGGATACAGGACATGAACCCTGTCAAAAGCACAGCATTTTTGCTTAAGGAAAAATTCTAACCACAGTTATGCATCTGCAACATCCCACTTGATGTTCCATTTTATCAATTCCTGAACCTGGAGTCACCATTTGAAATATTACATATCTAAAGCAGCTATCCATCTCAGTGGTTTCATTTGTTGGGTGCAGGGAGGTGTACAACCCGGGTGACATCTTAAGGGGGGGGGGGGGTGACACCACTTTTCCTCAACCATCTGTATTTTGGCAGAAACGAGCTGGGACATTCATCAGCGTTCTTTTAAAATGCTTTCAGAGATGGTGGGAGTAGATGAAACTCAATGGGAGGAAAAACATCACATTTTAACCAAACCTTGGCTAGATCTATGTAAATACATTTAGGCTGTCCATACCATATTGTAGTTTGAAGGAATAATTTTAATTTTGCTTATTGTTTATGTCCCAACTATTAGCATGACTTTCAGTGATGTATACGAATTACGATGTATGAGTAACGTTACTGCAAAAAAGCATGACTAAGGAATCTGTATAGTCAGAAATAGCAGGCACTTAATGGGGGATGACACCAACCACACTAGGTGAAACCAACCCTAGTGAAGGCACTGATCCCTCTGTGACAGCACAAAATGAATTTAAACCAGACCTGCTTTAATCGTACTAAATAGATTCAAAACCAGACTTCTGCCCCCTTCTTCTTGCTTACCGAGCTTGGTAGGCTGGTCCTTGTGCTTCCCTAAATTCGTTTAATGACAGTTCTGCTAATGCGATGGACACAAATTCCCCAATGAGAAGATCTCCTTTGGAAGTAACAGAATTTTGTTGAATTGAATTTTGCTTCCAGCTGCACATGGAGACCAAACTTTTGTTCAAAATATCAGTCAGGAGAAAGATAAGGAG
The DNA here is from genome assembly GCA_034509955.1 of Urosaurus nigricauda. NCBI lineage: Eukaryota > Metazoa > Chordata > Lepidosauria > Squamata > Phrynosomatidae > Urosaurus > Urosaurus nigricauda. Next base: position 9,301,090 of record JAOEGL010000006.1, read on the forward strand.
TAATGAAATCTCTGTCAGTACCATTATAGTTTGTGCTCAGTCCCAATGATGCACAAATGTTCATATCTGCATCTCCAGCTCTGATTTCATGCAATACCCAACTATAAACAACCACCCCCACCCAAGCAGCAGCTTTTTCTGATCCTGAGACTCCACATTAAACATTGGCAGTAAGTGATGAGCTGTCCAATCTTCCTTGTTAGCCTGAAGCTAATGTTCCCATGAAAGGATCCTTTATATGTGGCAATTTAAATAAATCCATTTTATTTGGCTCTTAATTCTCCTATTTGTTTTTGCTGTTGCAATTCCACAGTCAGCTAGAATCACATGTTTGGAAATTATAGGTTAGATAATTGTCATTCCCAAAGTGTTTGAGTTCATGCAGCACCGGAGAAAACATGTTTGATACAATCTGAGTTTGAAGGAGTAGTAAAGATCACATGATACATTAGGGATGGATAGTGCATGATGGGTGATGTGACATTCTGAGCAGAGCACAGGAAAACTGTATGGGAAAGGACCACCAAGACAGCATAGATTCACCATATCCTTCACACTCTCAGAAATTAACATAAGTTTTCAGAATGACAGTGTTCCATAACTATCTTAAAAATGGCATCCCTAATGTTGGTATCAACAGGTGTGGGTGCCAGGTAGTGCTGGGTGAGCACCAGCCACCCAACTGCCCACCTAGGGCTGCTGGGAGGAGAGACGGCTGGGCAAGTGCAGGGTAGGCAGGCAGTAGCTCCCAAGAACTCAGGATCTGCTGGCCTGCTTTCACATCCTGCATCAGGCCCCGAGGGGCTGCAGCTTCAGCCAGTCTGACCAAGCTATGTGGCAATACCTTGGGTTCCCATTTCTCTTGGACGTGGTGCCCCCACGATGTAAGAAGCCCAGGAGCCACCTTTCCAACCCTGGTGGCAGATTTCTGCGAGGCTAGCTGGGCGACTGACCTCTTGGTGTCCTTTCCAGGGAAGGGGACCTCCTGCTCCATGAAGACTCCACCTTTCAAGCACCAGGCCTTCCTCTTGGGCCTGCTGTCTGTAGGGGAGCCATTGGGAATATGGATCTGCCCTGACTGGTGTAAGGGAGTAAAGGGATACCTACCCCAATGCTGCTTGTCCTCTCCCTGCCCTTTTGGGCTTCCTGGGCCACCAAACTCTGAGACAGTGTTGGCTGATAGACAGGCCACTAAAGACAGTTTCATGGCCAGACCAGACTAGTAGGCACACTTCTAGGGCAGGTGGGTGAGTGGGCAGGGGCAGTGCTGTCTTCCAGTGGATGTTGTGGGAACTGCAGGTGAAAGATGCTCAGCCCGGGGGGGGGGGATTTTCATTGGGCCAGCAAAATTTCCTCTGCACACACAGATAACACAGGGACACGGAGAGACAAACACTTGGTGGCTCCAAGTATTCACATGATTGACCCCTGATCTGGTGCAACTGGGTGGTGGTGGAGGTGACCACAAAACCCTGGAGCATTTTTTTCCTACCTTGCTGTCCCTTGCATTAAGTGAGGCCTCAGTGGAGGACTGAGGAGCACACATGTGCCTGTGCACACACTCCTTTCCCCCTTGTACTTTGGCTGTCTGAGGAAAGCCAGCCAAACTGTAGATGTTGGTGGAAACGGTGTATGCATGCATGAGGACAATCACCATTCCTTCCCACTCATGCAGGGCCAAGAGCAGCAAGGAAGATGATATTGGTGTGCACTCTTTTCTCTTTCTCCGCTGCCTTGTCTCCATTGAGAGGATGACAGCAGATAAATGGCAATGATATTGAAACCTAAACCAAGTCACCAGTCACCATCAGCATGTTGATATTCACTGCTCTCAAGAAGGATTTTTTTCCCCTTAAGATATGTTTTGTATATACGATACATATTTGTTGTTGTGCTTCTGTCCCTTCAGGTCAATTCTGACTTATGGCAACCCGAAGGTAAACCTTTCATAGGGTTTTCTTGGCAAGTTTCTTCAGAGAGGGTTTGCCACTGCCATCCTCTGAGGCTAAGAGAATGTGACTTGCTCAGGTAACTTGGGACAAAGGAAACCCAAATACTGCAAAAGACCAACATGCTGAAGGTGATCAGCCTGGCTTCATTGAAACTGTCAGGCAGCTTCCTGGCTAAGAAAGCAACAGTGAAGCTGATGAAAGCCAAGAGCCACATATAACCCAGAACAAGGTAGAACATGGTGTCAGAGCCTTCATTGCATTGCAAGATGGTCTCAGCTGTCTGGGAGTGCATGTCAGCCTCTGGAAAGGGTGGTGTGGTTATCAACCAGACAGTACAGATAAGAGTTTGAATAACAGAACAGACGAAGATCACTGATGTTGTCAGCTTCTTCCCAATCCATTTCCTCATCTTGTTCCCTGGCTTTGTAGCAATAAAAGCCAGCACCACAGTGATAGTTTTGGCCAACATGCAAGAAATAGCTACAGAGAAGACAACACCAAAGACTGTTTGCCGGAGAAGGCAAGAAGCCTTTCCTGGAGTGCCAAATTACAAGTGGAGTGTCCTGTCCTCGGAGTGTAGTGGAGTCTCCGTTCTTGGAGGTCTTTAAGCAGAGGCTGGATGGCCATCTGTCGGGGAGTTGGACTGGATGGCCCTTGTGGTCTCTTCCAACTTTATGATTCTATGATTCTATGAGAAAGCAGAGCAACAGAGAAACTATCAGAATACAGGTGATGGTCCAGTGGTTGGCTTTGACAATGGGAGTTTCTTGTTATAAATGAAAGTTCCCATTACAATAACTGTGATTACTGCAAAGGAAGCCAAAACTGCTTCTACGGGTTCTGAGTAGGATAAATAAATGGCTCTTTTAGGAAAACATTGGTCTTGCCTCTCATTTGGATAGTGATCATCTGGGCACTTTGCTCATTCACTTCCACCTGAAATACATTTAAAATCTCTCAGTTTTTCCCAAGCCACTGCAAATATTCTTCAAGTTTCATTTAGAAATCAATCTTGCTTAGATCTGAATTCACCAAATTTTGTTCTTTCTTCCATGAGAATATTTGATATGTTTGCTATAAATAATTATTTTTTGTTTCATTTCCACATTTATTTCAAACAATATACTCCAGACATATGTATTTTACCTACATATTTGTACACAGAAAGGTACTGACTCTCGAACTGACTTTCTTCCCCAAACTGTATACCAGTGATTCCCAACGTGGGTAAGGGGTCTTGGGGAGGTGGAAACATCTAGGGGGAAGTGAGGAAAAGGGAGGTAGTGGGCCAGCCTTCAGTTAAAGCACAAACATCTGAGAAGGACAAGGGGAACCAGGGGCCTTTAGGGCCATAGTTGGGATGAGGAATTACAGCACCTAGTGGAAGGGGATATTCCTTCACATTCAAATTTGTGATCCTGCCTAAGCTTTAGGATTTGTGGCAGGACTGGCATGGGATGGCAAGAGAGAGCTGCACTGCTGCTCCTTCCTTCTTTCATCAAACCTTCTGAAAGAGAAGAGGCAGCAGAAGAAACAATATCTGTGTGTGGAGGAGACCACTTGTAATTGTGTTGTCCAAGACTGATTCACCAAATATTGTCTTTGCCTCTCTCATACTGAGATTTCTTCTTTACTAGGAAGAAAAGTTGGGATCTGGTTGTGCCCCACTCCATCCTGGTGAAGAAGCACTGAGAGTCCTTCCTAGCTGGAAGAGAAGCTTCCCTGTTAGCACTTGGAATCAGTGACTGAACAGCTGGTCAAGAAGTGAACATGAATCCTTTCACCCATGCTGGCTTTTTTCTCAGGGGCTGCTCAGGCAGATCCTCAGTTGCTGCTCCCAGGGTAACCAGCTGGTGGCTGTTTGGCCACTGCTCCCTTTGCACCTAGTCACCCAGCGAGCAGCAACTAAGCTGCTGGTTAGGAAGCCAAGCAGCCTGCCTTCCTTTTATTGTAAGGGTAGTGTGGGTGAGAGGAAGGAACAGGCTTGGACCATTAACACTGCTATATTCATACATAAGAGGCTAAGAAGGGGTTGAAGCAGTGGTGAGCTTGGTGTGATTGGGATAGACTGGCCATCAAGCTGCTGCTCAAACAGTAGACCTAATATCAAGAAATAGGCTTGCAGTGTACCAGGGCTAACACTCAAGTGGACGTGGGGAAACAGCCCAAAAATGTTTAGGGACTACTGCTCTATACAAAAAATATTATTATTGACTACAGTTGGGCCTTAGTATTTGCAGATTTGTCATCTGTGGATTTGAGTATCCATGAATGGGAAGTCCATGTTGTACCTAATGGCTGTGCGGCTGTGTGCACATGCCACCACTGGGGACAACGAGAGAGGTCCCTAATAGGGCTGAGGCCAGGTGTACCATAATTTGGAACAATGGAACTTGAGCTTCCACAGATTCTGGTTTCTGCAAAGGGAGGTCCTGGAACTGATTCCTTACAGATACTGAGGGCCAACTATATCTCACTGATCACAAATTCCACTTACTCATATAAAAAAATATTTTGTTTAGCAGAACAGTGAGTGAATGGCTGCAAAGCCTACTGTATAGGCTCCGTGAATTACTACAAGCATAAAATTCAGAGCGGATGCATTCAAACTATTTTGGGATTCGTTAAATTTCTGTCAGCTCCCATTGGGATTCTTTGTAACACCCTGTGTAAAATCCATGCTTCATTGTGAATCTTAGCAACTTACACATTGAGAATACCAGAAAGAACTATGTCAGAGGAGGTTGAAATAGCTCTACTCAAAATGTATATTTTCAGCAATCTAAAGTTGTAGAGATCTCCAAAACAAAATCAGGCTGCACAGGAAGAAAACCTGGAACCTCCAGTGATATATATATATATATATATATATTTCTTGTCTGGAGATCCTCTTAATAATAACTTGGGTTTTCACTTGTGTCCTCCTAAAAAGTGACAGATAAGAAGGGTCACAATAACTCACAAGAGAACATCCTCTCAATGTATACCAAAAACATTATTTGTTGTTGTGTTGTGTGTCTAGACAACATTTGTTGAGAAGAGTTTCAGCCAAAAAATTACTTCCTCATGCCCTGAATAATTTGAGAGCTATCTTGTGGATGCAGATCTTTCAGATCAATTGATGTTAGATGACGTTCATTTGAAGTTCACAGAAATGTGGAAGCCCCTTTCTAGTGAAACACACATATACTTTTTGCTACTCTTAATTCATAATGTGGTGGCAAACTCATGCTGTGGCCCCAACACAGCCTTTGGAGGGCCCAAAAAGGAGCTGCAAAAAGTGGCTCCTATTTACGCCCTCCAAAGGGCACCAAAGCTGTGGCAACATGGCTGTATGTTTTTTCACCATATGACTCAAGCCCAAGAACCAGTCTTTTCTAGAAACTTTTTTATTTCTATGGATTGTAAGATAAGGGACAGAAGGGGAAGGGAGTGGAATGGGGGCAGCAGCCCTCAGTAGCACAGAAGATAATAAATGTGAGTGTGGCTGCAAAGTGGTAGGTTGCCATTTCAGTTTTTTACTGTGAATGAGAAACAGGTTGGTGCGATAAAGCTCTTGGTTGGTTAATGATTGTGATTACATTGGATAGTGAAGAAATGAAGAATCTGTTCTGGAAAATTCAATGGCTATGAGAAAACTCCATGATTTATAGTGGAAATTTCTACCGCCACGGCAGAAATTTCTACCACCAAGCAAATACTCATGGATTTCTTCACAATTTTTTTTTACTCTCTCACAGAAGGTCATGGAGTAAAGATGTCCCAATGCACTTTGGAGCTGAATAGTCTTACAATTGGATACCTTTTTCATATGTAACAGAGGGTCTACACAGAAAGTCTAAACAGACCACCTCAAAGGGGCAGTCTGCAGCTGCTCCCTTAATGGCTGGCTCATGGCTGTGGCAACCTCATACTACGGCCCTGATCCACCCTCTGAAGAGCACAAAAAAGCATCTCTTTTTTTGCACCCTCCAAGGGCCACCATAGCTGTGGTAGTGAAGCTTTAGGATGCCCCTTCAGCGCTATATTATGTGGATGCAGCGCCAGTGGTGCATCATGATGGTATGCGCCATGTGGACCGGTGCACACCAAAATAGCACCCTGGAGGGGGGGTTAGGGTGTCCAGCATGAGGCCTGCACCCTGAAACAGCCCACAGGCTGACATTTTCTGCCGGTCTGTACGGGGCCAGAGGTATCTTACAAAAATACCTTCCAACTCAAAGATTCTATGATTTTAGGATGCAAACAATTTGGAATGACTGTTAATCCTCGTGTTTTTCTTTAGTTTTAGTTTGCAAAGAATCTCCTCTTCAGACAAATAAAGGAAAATCTACCTTCTTAAACTTGTGATTCCACACAACAGCACTGCCATTCATGGTGAACCTTTCGCCTCCAGAAGCCTGGGGATCAATTCCTCCAACTCGGACTTTTTGGAAAGATTGATTAGAGAAAGTGACCAACTTGATGACATCAATTCCAGAAGCCAGATCCCCATTTTCATCAAAAAAGGCTTCTTCCCCAGCACTATTGTTAAAATTGATGTATCTCAAAAATGAGCGTAGGTAAATTGAAAGAGGAAAAATTAATAATTACCTTGGTCAACTAATGGGAAGGTGGATTTGCTATCTAACTATATATCTATCATCTATCATACTGATTTTGTTCTTGTTCAGAATTCATCCGTTCTTAGGACATGATTGAAAAGAAATTCAACTGAAACCATTTAGTTCTATTTGTGCAGAAAAATTAAAACTGGTTAAATACCATTTCCTATTAAAACCAAGGAGTAAATTACAACAGCTGAAGGGAGACAATTCCATAGATTTGGTTGCTGTCAGATACACATGGTGCCCAAATCTTTGTTCAAAATATTAGAAAGGAGGAAGATGAGGAGTAATGACAACACTTTCAGTGCCACTATGTTTTGGACTCAGCTCACTTCTGTGGTTCTCAGAAAACAACCCCCACCCAAACAGCAATGTTTTCTGATCCCAAAACTTCAAATGCAGCATTATATATAAATGAATTCAGCTCATTTGGTATTTCATTCTATTATTATTATTATTATTATTATTATTATTGGTGTTTCCACAAGCAGCCAACCTCACAAGTCTGTTAATTTTAGAGTAGATAATAATCATTCCCAAAGCTTTCAGGTTCATACAGCACCAGTAAAAATTGATTTGATACCACCTGTGCTTGAAGGAATAGTAAAGGACAAATAATACATTAGGAAATCAGAGTCCATGATGGATGCTGGTGTTCTGAGTTTCTTAGAAGAAAGAAGGAGAAATGTGTGCGAAATGATCACCAGTATTAATAATGGTGTTCATGGTGATGATGGTACTATTTATTGTAGGTTACACTCTCTCAGCTTCAGATGATAGCAATGACAAATCCCCATGATAGGGTCACTTTAGGGTGTCCATAAGTCAGAAAAAACTTGAAAACACACAACAACAAGAACAACTTTCATTGGTATTAAAATGGAATGCAAAAGTGAAATGATGAATGGAATCCTGTTGGTGGCATAAAGTATGTGCACATAATAGACTTACCCATGTATTTGCCTTTTCTTGGAAGCTCTGCCAGACACTGTTCTGCCAGAGGAGTAAAAGACAAGGAGCAGTGCAATGAGGCCTTTATATTGCAATACCAAAAATGCATAATATTGGCTGATATACCTAAAAACAGTTCAGCTGGAGAGTGCAGTGGGTCAACTCTAATCAATGCCTTTCTGTGAGAGAGCAAAAAAAAGTTAGAGAACAAATCCCATGAGTATTTGGGACTGGTGGCGCAGTGGTTAAATGCCTGTACTGCAGCCACTCACTCAAAGCCATAAGGTGGCGAGTTCAAGACCAGCAAAGGGCTAAAGCTCAACTCAGGCTTGCATCCTTCCGAGGTCGCTAAAATGAGTACCCAGGTTGTTGGGGGGCAAATAGATTACAATTGTAAACCACTTAGACACTCCTTAAGGGTATGAAGCGGCATATAAATGAAGCTGTTTGTTTTTTTGTTTTGGTGGCAGAGCATGTCTATTACAAACCATGGAGTTCTCTCCCAGCCATTGAATATTCCATAGAAGAATCTTCACTTCTCCACTGTTGTTTCTGTGTGCCTTCAAGTCATTTCTGAAATCATGTGAACCTATCATGGGGTTTTCTTGGCAAAATTTCTTGGTCGGGGGGGGGGGGGGTTGCTATTGCTATCTATTTACCATGAGAGAGTGTGACTTGTCAAAGGTCATTGCTTTCCACTATCCACATTTGTCTAAATACTAAATACAGGTTTCATAGACTGACATGGAATACTGAGGTCCAAGTCACCACTGAACTTGAAAAATCATTTAGGCTGGTTATTCCATTACTCATCCTGATGTACTTCAGTGGTTTGTTGTCAACATAAAGTGAGAAGAGAAACATGTATATGCACTGAGTAAAGCCAGGATGCAATTCTAATTGATAAATATACAGAGGAGTACCTCTTTGCATTAATTTTACGTAAAAGAATGAAAGAAAATAAATTCAGTCCTAGTCCCCATCAAACTTGGCTGCAGGAAGCCTTGGCATAGAATGGAGGTGATTATGATACAGTGACACCATGACAAGAAAGTTTGGGGGCTTTTAGGCATCTGCTAGTCACAAAACTAACTTTTTTTGCAGGCTCTCCCATCATCTTCTAAAGCAACGTAGGCTTCTCTTTATCACATTAAGATGGGGGAGGAGTTTTGATTCCATTTTCAAAGGTATTAAATTCAAACTTTGTATCTTATTATCTCCAGAGGGGGGTAACAAGGAAGAAAGAAAAGGGAAGCAAGCAAAGAAGGAAGGCAGGCAGGCTACAAATATTTATTCGCCCAATATACTGTTTTCATTTTTCATGTAATGGCATCATCAAAGTTATCAGAGTAAAGATATACGAATACTAAGAATATCATCAAACTGACTCTACAGTGAAATAAACTGAAGTACCTCATCTAACAAAGAGTATCCAACAGCACTTTCTTGTTTCCATGTCTCCTCCCACAGTTAATGTATTTTAATTACATATGGTTATAATATAGTAGATTCTGAAGTTGATAAACTATTTTTTTTCCCAACACTAATGTGAATATGGAAAAGAGAAGACAAATATACACCCACATCCAAGGGACCATAGTCCTAATCCAATAGCATTCCTTGACAGATAGTAATTTGCTTTTACAAACGTATATATTAAATGAGTTCACACTGACAAATAAGATGGAGTTTTGTATAAATGTCAATGCTTTTTCTTTACTATCTCTTTTTTTATATTTAGCTCAGGTCTCAACAGAATGATGTAGCATTTGGGGAAGAAGATACAAGCCAATAAAGCAAAACTAGAGACCAAGATGGAAAAGACTTCTACAGCCACCATATTTGTCCCTTTGGTGCTCAGGTAACTTGGGACAAAGGAAACCCAAACACTGCAAAAGACCAACATGCTGAAGGTGATCAGCTTGGCTTCGTTGAAACTGTCGGGCAGCTTCCTGGCTAAGAAAGCAACCATGAAGCTGATGAAAGCCAGGAACCACATGTAGCTCAGGACAAGGTAGAACATGGTCTGTGAGCCTTCATTGCATTGCAAGATGATCACAGCTGGCTGGGAGTGCATATCCGCCTCTGGAAAGGGTGGTGCAGTTATCAACCAGACAGCACAGATAAGAGTTTGAATAACAGAACAGACGAAGATCACTGATGTTGTCAGCTTCTTCCCAATCCATTTCCTCATCTTGTTCCCTGGCTTTGTGGCAATAAAGGCAAGCACCACAGTCATGGTTTTGGCCAACATGCAAGAAATAGCTACAGAAAAGACAACCCCAAAGACTGTTTGCCGGAGAAGGCAAGAAACCTTCCCTGGAGTGCCAAGGAAAAGAAAGGAGCATAGAAAGCAAAGCAACAGAGAGACAAGCAGAATACAGGTGAGGGTCCAGTTGTTGGCTTTGACAATGGGAGTATTCCTATACCGAAGAAAAGTTCCCATTACAATAACTGTGATTACTGAAAAGAAGACTGCAGAGGAAGCCAAAACTGCTCCCAGGGGTTCTGTGTAGGATAAATAAATGTCTATTTTAGGAAGGCATTGGTCTTGTTTCTCATTTGGGTAGTGATCTTCTGGGCACTTTGCACATTCGCTTGCATCTGAAATACATTAAAAAGCTGTCATTGTTTCCCAAACCCCTGGAAATATTCTTCGGATTTCTGAGCAGATCCTTAATTTTGTTCTTTCTTCCATGAGAACATTGAATGTGTTTGCTATAAATCATTCTCTTTTCTTTCTAAATATGTCATGATTACATTTGTGTGTGTGTTTTAAAAATGTTATCCCAGAATACATCTTTTAATTGCATGTCTGAGCACAGTAGAATTGGCTACTTCTTCATGCTTTATACCAGTGATTCCAAAGGTGGACAGGGGAATTGGGGAATTAGAAAGATCTAGAGGACAGTGAAGAAATAGGGGGTGGCAGGGGGGCCTTCATTCCAAATATTACCATGTATGAAAGTCAAGTGGAACCAGAGGTCTTAGGAGTATGGTGGGTATGATGTGTTAAAGCACATGGCAGCAGAGGTGAAACAGTGGTCAAGAGAATCTTTCACATTTGAGAATCTGCTTAAGCTTTGGAAGTTTTGGGCAGACTGGGATGGAGTACTTCAAACGTATATTTTCAGCAGTCCAAAGATATATACAGTGGTCCCCCGGGTTACGAAAGTAATCCATTCCGGGATTACTTTCGCAACCCGGAAGCTTTTGTTTCCCGGGGGACCGCTAAACTCAATGGACCGCGCAGCCGATTTAAAGGGGCCGCGCAGGTTTTTTTTCGTATCCCGGGGGATCTTTCGGATCCTGGGGGATATTGTAGCGGTCCGGCAGCTTTCGGATCCCGCGGTTTTCGCAACCCGGGGGATTCGTAAGCCGGGGGACCACTGTATAGATCTCCAAAACAAAATCAGTCATCAGTCAAAATCATTGGACCTTCAGTGATTTTTCCTTTTTTTCCCCTGGAGATTCTCTTAAACATAACTAGGTTTTTCCCTTCTCTCCTTCTTCTGAGTGGCAAAAAAGAAGAGTCAGAAAAAGTCACTGCAGAATGACCCTGAATGGATAACAAATAAATTCTTTTTTATGCTTTCTGCTTTCAAGTTGTTTCTGACTTCTGAAGACCCTGATGCAAACCTATCCTAGGGTTTTCTTTGCAAGATTGGCCCTTTACAGACAGCCCAAAAGGGCTGTCCCTGTGCTGCAAGTAGGGCTGGGGAGAGCGCAGCAGCCGCACACTATTCAGCCCTAGTGCCATTTTCAAATTGTGCCATCCATATCCATGGTGTCATGGTGTGTGCCACATGGACTGGTGCATTGCGATGCTGCAGGGCACTTGGGGCATCCTTTCAGCATCTTAAAAAGGAGCTCAAAAACGGAGCTCCTTTTCCCCACGCACATCACTGGCATGGCCTTTAAACAGCCGTACCAGTGATGCGGAAGAGCAGCCCCTTTCTCCCCTTCCCTGCGCCTGTCGGGGTGTCCTTGAGGCATGAAGTCTTTATATTAATATAAAACTGTCTTATTTTCAGGGAAACACAGTAAGGAATACATGTTGCAAACTCCTGATCTGAAAAACATTATGGCATCTATTTGATTTTTTTCCCCCTTATAACTCCAGCTCAAGAACCAGTCTTTTCTAGAATTGGTTTATTTCTCTGAATTGTCAGAAAAGAAGTGGCTTGGATTTAGTCTCCTGTGCAAATGAAATGAAATATTGCCCATATTACACAATATCCTTTTTCTTACCAATGTGGTCTGAAATCCTCCCATCAGCACATTGAACACAGTCGTAGCAACAGACATAATTCCCCTGCTGAACAATCTTGCTGTACCCTGGCTGGCACTTTTCAACACATCTGGAACGGTGTGGTATCTAATGTGAAGCACAAAGATGAGTATTCAGGATGGACATAAACTCTCTCTTCCTAACTGAGATGATGTGGTTCACCATCCCTCAATTTCTCTAGAGTTGAAGAAGAACATTTAGATTTCTTATGTAATTTTATCGGGTAGTGATTGTTATTACTTTGGATAGTGGAAATATAAGGAGTCTGTTGTAGCAAATTCTATGGTTGTGAATAAAACTCTATGATTTATAGAAAATCTAGTGAAAATTATTTGCCACCATATGCAAACACTTGGGTTTTGTTATCTAAATTTTATTGTTCTCTCATAGAAAGCCATATGGTAAATTTACCCCACTACACTCTGCAACTGAACAATCTGACAAGCGGATACTTTTCCCATATTTAACCGACATATCTAACAAAAATACCTTTCAGCTGAAAGATTCCATGATTTTAGAATCCAATCTATTCAGAATATCTGTTAATCCCAGTGTGCCAAAGATAACCTCTCTGTGTCATAAGAGATCTCTTGTTTTTCTCTAGTTTTGGTTTGCAAAGAATCTCCCTTTCAAACAAATAAATGAACATCTACCTTCCCAAACTTGTGATTCCACACAACAGCACTGCCATTCATGGTGAACATTTTGCCTGCAGAATCCTGGGGATCAATTCCTCCAACTCGGACTTTTTGGAAAGATTGATTAGATAAAGTGACCAAGTTGATGACATCAAATCCAGAGGCCAGATCCCCATTCTCATCAAAAAAGACTTCTTCCCCAGCACTATTATTAAAATGGATATATCTCAGAAATGAGCGTAGCTAAATTGAAGGGGAAAAAATGATAATTAGGTGGGTCAATTAGTGAGAAGGGGACTTACTATGTAACTATGTATCTATCATCAAAAAAGACTTCTTCCCCAGCACTGTTATTAAAATGGATGTATCTCAGACATGAGTATAACTAAACTGGAGCAGGAAAAAAATATTTACCTGGGTCAGCTAGCGGGAAGGAAAAAATGCTATCTAACCAACTGAGGCCTGGTACAGACTGGCACTTTGTGCCAGCCTGACCGTGGCCTAGGGTTGCATGAGGAATAAGTGTTTACATGCTCAGCAACCCTACTGCATATCCCAGGCACCATATTGGCACACACCCGTACAGATTGGGCATGCCACGATGGCATCCCTTGTGTGCAGTGCTTTCACTGTGCTGCCCACGAGGGGCATCATAAGTTCACGTCATGGTTCTTATGGCACCCATTCTAGCACACAAATAGGAGCTGCATTTCCAGGCTCCTATTTGCACTGGGTTGGGGATGTGGTGTGTGGCTGCCACATCCCCAACCCAGCCCGTTCAGGGGTGGCATAGAGCTGACCTTGAATGGGCTGTTTGTTTTGCCCTTGAGTATCTATAATCTATCTATCATACTATCTTTATTCTGCTTCAGTATCCCCCATTTCTTGGCACATGAATGAAAAGAAATGCAACTGAAACCATTTAGTTTTAATAGTGTAGAAAAATTAAAAGTAGTTAAATACCATTTCCTATGAAAACCAAGGAGGGGGAAAATATGGACACATTTACCATTTAAAACTAGGTCTATTGCCATTAAAGAAAATACCTTCAAGTTGGTCTATCAATGGTACCTTACCCCAGTTAAACTGGCTCGTATGTCTACCAATGCTAATCCAAAATGTTGGAGGGAATGAGAAGGTAGGGGGACTTTTGTACACATGTGGCTGGATTGTCCCTTGGTGCATAAATACTGGATAGAAATTTTACTACTAGTCTCCAAGATCACTAAACAAAGTATACAATTATCACCACTCCTTCTCCTGTTCTCCATTTTTATGGATGAAAATAAAGCCCTGCAGCATAAAGAATTCATCAGTTTCCTTTTGGCTGTCGCCAGGCTTGAGATAGCCAAGAACTGGAAAGCTGGAAAGCTGAATATTGCAGGATGGTGTACTAGTCTCTGGGACTTGTGGTCAATGGAGAAAATTGCAGATAATAACAATAGAGCGAGAGGTTTACACTCTGAATTGAATTTTCATAAGATTTGGCACCCACTTATTGAATGTATCCAACAGGATTTACTCTCTAGACATCCCCCAATTTTAGCTAAATTTTTATGAAAAGATGTCTTTCAAGATGCCTGAATACACCTCTTGTTTATAATCTTCAGGTCATTAGCTGGGTTAATGTCTTTTATTTATTGTTGTTTTGGTATACCGTTTGTTGTCTGTTGTATAAATTTTTTTTTTAAAAAAAGAAAGAAAACCAAGGAGTAAATTAAGACAGCTGAAAAGTACCTAAGCTTTATGGTTCATGCCAAGTACTTTCACCTCTGCATAGAAAAAAATGGGAATTAGGCATCTGAAAGTTAAACTTAAAAAAAAAATGTTTCCTGTATCATAAATTGATGAACTTTTCCTTAATTCCTCTAAGGTTTTTTTTTTAAATAAAGTCACCCCCAAATCACAAATTCACATTACAGTATTAGTGCATACGCGGTATATTATGTAGTGTAGTATACATCGTAAAACTGGGATACGAGTATACAATATATGCAATTATATTCAATTATTCATAATTTTACAATGTACACATTTATAGAACTCCTATTTTGAACTTTATAAACATGATTTAAACAATTTGGAACATGTTTAATGTCATGGCCAGCCATGAGGTGGAGGACTCGGAGGAGGACTTGGACCCTCGGGTACAGGTGCCACCTGAGGTTGAGACAAGCCCCTGCTCTGCTCTGCCAGGTCCTAGCTGTGCCCTGCCAGCTCCTGTAGAGGTGTCCCAGCCAGGATCCAGCTCTGCTCTCTCAGCCCCAGTGGAATCTGGGGCTCAACAGCCTAGTCTGGCCCCAACAGTAGGGCAGGACTCGGAAGATATAGTGGGAAATGTTCAGGTCCCTGCCTTTACTCAGAGGAGGGCTGAAAAGCAGGGCTTGAAAAAGTCAAAGAGACTTGCAGAGAGAGCCTCATAAGCAGGCAGCAGCAGTGATGAGGGAGTTATTTATAAGAGGTGGCAAATGCTGAGGACGCTTGTCAGAGACTATTAGTTCTCCCAAGAGAAGGCTGCTTGGTATCTGACTCCTAGACCCTTGACTGTTTTGGATTCCATACATAAAAACAAACATACTTGTTCAATTTCAGCAATCACACACAAAAAAGAAAGAAAGAAAGAGAGGAGGAGGAGAAGCAGGAGGAGGAGGAGGAGGAATGTGCCTTTAGAAGAATTTTCTCTAGAAAATAAAAGCAGAATACCACTGCAAACACAAATTGCAAGCTCCCAGAAACATCCCTGATGTTCCTAGTTCTCTGTGTGACATTCCTCCAACTGTCTGGCTCCTGTGTATGTAAAGTGTCCTCCTACCCAGAGACTTCCTCCATGTGTTCCCCAACCAGGACAGTCCATTCTGTTCTGTCCAGGAAAACCTCTTATATGCAGAAGTGTAGATACCTGGGTCTCCAGCTGCTGGACTTTCTCTTCCAACAGAGCTACCAACTTGCAGTTGGTGCAGTTGAAGTTCCCTACATCTATAGGTAAGAAGACAAACATCCCAAAAGTGTTGCAGGTGACTGTAGCAGCTCCCTCACAGTCCATCCTCAGAAGTCTTAAGGAGTCACTGAAATGAGACTGTGAGCTTCACCCTCAAAAACTGCTTGTTAAACACACCAATAAAAGACCCCTGTTGGCCTGGCTCCATGACTGACGCTGTGACTGAGCTCAAGAGACTGGGTGTATCACTATATACAGAGGTTCTGACTGATAGTTCCTTCCCGAGGCAAGTCTCTGAGCACAACCCCTTCACAAGCCCCGTGCATACTTTGCATATTTTGCAGTTTGTTTGTTTTTTATTCTGACTTGATTCCTAGATGTGCACTCTGCTCTCTATTCTATGGAACTGGCTGATTAAACTATTTCCATGATGTGTTAGCACTGAAAACTGATATAGGAGCAAGAGAGATCCTGTATTACCAAAAAAAAAAAAATATTTACAGAGGTCAGACACTACAGTGAAGGAGGTACATTTCACCACAGAAATTGGATTTTCCATTGTAAATTGTCCCTAAAAAAATAAAGCAAGACTAAGAAACACAAATTATGCCATGCAGCAATATCACAGGTTTCTGGAGTTGAGGCTAAACAAGAGATAAAATTAGCATGGTGTACTTGAAAATAAGTCATATAAAGCTCAAAATGAGAAGCCCTAGTTAGATGCCTATTTTGTACAGACTACAAAAGCAGAGTCAAACTGTGTCTTTTAAACATGAACCGTAAAACATTTTCATACAATGTTCCTATGTCATACGCGGGTGTAATATATGCAGCTTTCAACTTATGCTAAAAGCCGCACACTAGAAAAGACAACAATGTGCATGTCCATGGTACCTGTGCTGTGCCACACCTTGTGCAAGAGCTCCACTGTTTTCAATGGGGCTCAAGCATCCATGGCATTTCCCCTATGCTGGGGGGGGGGGGGGGGACAGAATGTAAGGGAAGAGCACGCTGTATTCAAAAGTAATAATGGAACTCCAGCTTTTGCAACTAATTCACAACATTATTCCTCCCTCATCTAATGGTACCATTTGCATACAACACTAAAGGCCTCTCCTCTAAGTTCTCCAAGTAAGACAATTGATTTTGTAGCAAAAACTATTATTGTGGCAAAACATGAACTCATGGAAAATTAAAACAAAATAAAACATGTGCTTGAAAAAAGGCAGAGGAGAACTATTCTACAGGCTCTAATAATGCCTCTTAAGTGGTCTGAGCAGTAGAGACAATGGGTTAAGTGCACCAGACAAAGCTGAACAAACACATTTATTTACCTTCTTTGAAATGCAGATATATTTTCCCGCTTCTCTGAAGGCAGGACTAAGCTTCACAGTGGGGACTGAACTAGTCGGAGTCAGTTTAGGCAGGTTTCCATTCAGTGGATGTATAGACAAGATACTTAACCACTGGTATATCAGCAAAACCATTTCCTTTTAAGAAGGAGGAGGAATGAGGAGATTTCCAGTCTTGCAGTTTAAAATGAGACTTGGCTTATTTGTCCAGGACAAAAGGTCTAGGCCACCCTCACCACTAGCTTGCTCATTATGAATTATTTAGATTCTGGCAAGAGACAGCTTTCCTGTTGTATTCCTCAAAGTCTAATATTTGTACTTATTGAGCATAACTACTAACATTATATAATTAAAACTAGAGCCAGCATGGCATAGTGATCTGAGTGTTGCACTAAGACTCAGGGAGACCATGGACTGAATCCCCGCTCAGCCATGGAAACTCCCTAGGTAACCTTGCACATGTCATGCCCCCTCAGACTCAGAGGAAGACACTAGCAGGAAACCCCATAAAACTCTTGCAAGAAATCCCTATGATAGGGTCACCGAAGGTTCATCATAAATTGGTAATGACTTGAAGGCAAGCAAAAACAACTACATTAAAATTATAGAATTCTAAATAAGGTAATAGTGGGATAGCCTTTTTTCCCCTGTGACTGAAGTGACTTAGCTTAACTTATGGGTCTTGTGAAGTTCAGCTGAGAAGTTCCTTTAGTCAGGACATACCTGCCAGGGCTGGATATTCATAAATTTCCAACTCTTCTCAGTACCCATTCTGTTCTCTTTGGTTTTCAGTGAATAGGTAGCATGCAGTGCATGGGCTACAGCATAGACAGCATTGTAAACACTGTAGCTCTGGCCAGACATCCCCATTTCAAACACAGAGCCAGGAAGGTTCCTCAGTTTCTCTTCCCCAGTGCAGCTGGCCCAGTTTGGCCCTTTCAGATTATAAAGTGGGAAAGAACAAAGAAATGTACTGTACCAAAACTCCTTTATGAGATACATCTTTGACTGACATGGATTTAGGTTCTCCAGAAACTCCTGAAATCCTGGCACTACATTGGTGTGGAGGGCAAAAGACAAGGTGCCATTGAAGGATCTTTCTGTGAACTTTCTGTCAGAGAAAACTGTTGTGACATCCCACTGAGCAGTTGTGATCCAAACTCTCTCCATAGGTTGCTTTTGAATAAACTCATAGCTTTCTAGAATTATCCGAAAACCCTCCATAGATTGAGTGTCCCCATAGACCAAAATCACATTAATGTTCTTTGAGAGAAGAGTAGAGGCAATGGCAGTTAGGCTTTTCTGAAGGAACGGGTTTGATATGTAACTTGTCACTGTGGGAACAGATTGTGACAAAGAAATGCAAATGTCCTTCTGGACAAAATTTGCACTGAGGGTTCGATGAAATCTTTCTCCATTTTCATCCTCTGGAAAGAGAAGACCAATCCAGTTCCATCCAAAATACTCAAACAGTTCAGTAATCCCAAAATGCTGAAAGATTTCATCTGGCACCATCCGAAAAAGAGAAGGAAACTGAATTTTATCTCTGAAGATGGGGTCAAAAGATCCATAACTCAGCTAGAAGTGGGAGGAAACACATTTTTTAAAATAAAAAAATTAGAAAATACCATTGTTTCTTTAGTTAGGGAAACATGGACCTTTTAGTTTCAAGAATAGAGACATAAATAGAAGATAAGTTTATTTAACAGCATGCTGGTGCAGATGTCAGAAACCCACCTTGTCAAAGGCCTTACTGAAATCGAGGTATACTATATCCACAGCATTCCCTTCAGCTTGGTAGATGAAGGGAATGCTGTGGATATAGTATACCTCGATTTCAGTAAGGCCTTTGACAAGGTTCCCCATGACATTCTTGCAAACAAGCTTGCAAAATGTGGGATAGACAAGTTAACTGTTACATGGATTTGTAATTGGTTGACTGGCCGAACTCAAAGGGTGCTCAACAATGGCTCCTTTTCATCCTGGAGAGAAGTGACCAGTGGGGTCCCACAGGGTTCTGTCCTGGGCCCAGTGCTATTCAACATCTTTATTAACGATTTGGATGACAGAATTGGGGACATACTTATCAAATTTGCAGATGACACTAAACTGGGAGGAGTAGCTAATACCCCAGAGGACAGGATCAAAATTCAAAATGACCTGAATAGACTAGAAAGCTGGGCCAGCGCTAACAAAATGAAATTTAACACAGAGAAATGTAAGGTTCTGCACCTAGGGCGGAAAAATGAAATGCACAGATATAGGATGGGGGACACCTGGCTGAACGAGACCACATGTGAAAGGGATCTAGGAGTCCAAGTAGACCATAAGCTGAACATGAGTCAACAGTGTGATGCGGCAGCTAAAAAAGCCAATGCAATTTTAGGCTGCATCAATAGAAGTATAGTTTCTAGATCAAGGGAAGTTATAGTGCCACTCTATTCTGCTTTGGTCAGGCCCCACCTGGAATACTGTGTCCAGTTCTGGGCACCACATTTCAAAAAAGATGTGGAGAAACTGGAGCATGTCCAAAGGAGGGCAACTAAGATGGTGAAGGGTCTGGAAACCTTGCCCTATGAAGAACGCCTTAGGGAGCTGGGGATGTTTAGCCTGGAGAAGAGAAGGTTAAGAGGTGATATGATAGCCCTGTTTAAATATTTGAAGGGATGTCATATTGAGGAGGGAGCAAGCTTGTTTTCTGCTGCTGCAGAGACTAGAACGCGGAACAATGGATGCAAACTGCAGGAAAAGAGATTCCACCTCAACATTAGGAGGAACTTCCTGACAGTAAGGGCTGTTCGACAGTGGAACACACTCCCTCGGAGTGTAGTGGAGTCTCCATCCTTGGAGGTCTTTAAGCAGAGGCTGGATAGCCATCTGTCAGGGATGCTTTGACTTGGAGTTCCTGCATGGCAGGGGGTTGGACTGGATGGCCCTTGTGGTCTCTTCCAACTCTATGATTCTATGATTCTATGATTCTATAAAGGCTTACTACCTGGCAGTGTAGAAAAATACACACATTTTTAGTAAATGTGAAACGTAAGTTTTCCATTCCAAATACATTGTTCCCTTTTCCACCACAATGTTCAGCTCATTGAACTTCCACAATAATATATTTTACACATTTTAAAATTTAATTAATCTTGTTTCTCTTTTGCAGAATACAGTTGGTCCTCCACATTTGCCATTTTGACTTTTACTGATTTGATTATTCCTAGATTTGATTAGTATGCTTTCTCTAGGAATCTCTACTTCCTCCAATAAGGTTCTACAGTCAGCATCCACCAGAAGTCATGCTGAAGGAACTAGAGATTCCTACAAAGGGGTTCTCTCAGGGGTTAAAAAAAAGTGTTTTTGTTATTTGCAGTTTTTCCACTTTCCCAGTGCCCTGTGCTCCTAACCCAGTGAATGTGGGGGGCCCACTATATTGCTTGTAGAGTTCACAAAACTTAATGTTGCTACAGATTAGCTTCACATAATTTATACTTTTGTTTCTGTATCCCATCAAAGTAGCCAAATGTTGCTGTTCCTTTATCACAGTCCTTTGGAGCCGTTTGGTGCTAGCCTTTACAAACAAAGGCCTAAAGTCTGTTTTTAGTCCTGGCAGGAAAAGGCTCATTGGATTAGTGGAATTTCACTACATTGGCCTCATTCTCATTGACACATAATTCAGTTTCCGAGCTAACTTGAAATGGTTAAGCAGCAGAGCCTGTTCACACTATGTTTGTACTGATCGAAGCCGCTCCTTCCCCCCCTGGTCAATCCTGACTCTGAGCAAGAGGCAATAGGCTGCATTGGTGGAGGTTCCCTTCCTGCACCAGATGCTTCACCCATGATGTGAGGGAGCCATACGGCAAGGGCCGTCTGGGCCAGGCACCAGGCGGAACAGAGTGAGAGAGCAAAGACTAGTGGCTGGAAAGCCTGTGCTGTATCCCTCCTGTCTTTGACTTTCTGAGTGGCTTGTGGAGGAGGAATCCAGCTTGAGGCTGTTGCTCCCAGTGCTCTTTACTCCCGCCTCAGAGTCTGCTGATGAAGGCATGGATGAGGATAAATTTCAGCAAACCCTTGCCACCCCACTGCCGCTTCTCAAAGCCTGCTTTGGGGTATTGGGGTTGTTCAAAAGATGTCAAAAAGATGTGGGTTAAATGGGTCTAGAGTATGGCCCCCCTTTTGGAATCGCTTCAGCGATTCGGATTAAGTGGGAACCATGCTTGTTTAAACCGGTTCGAACTGAATCATGATCTGGTTTAAAAGGTAGTGGGAATGAGGCCGTTGACTCACTTTTGAGCAACAAGTTGAATAGATCTAACTCTAGTGGAGAGTAACTAATATGATGACAGCCAAACAGTTTCTCTCTTTTCAGAAGCTGAAATTAAGGTGAAAATATATGACTAGAAATATAAAATGTCAAAATGAGACTGAAGACTACATCTGGGAGAAAATTTATTTACCCCATAAAGACACTTTCTGCTTGCAAATCACATTATCTAAGCAGGAAATTTATGTGTAATTTTGAAACCCATCCTCACAACAAAATATGAATAGTACCAGAAATATGCACAAAACCCCTCCTGTTCTCATATTTACTGACATGGAGGAGGGGGAAAAAGGTTTACAACCCTACCCTTTCCCCAGCTTTTCCCTAGTTTGGTCTGGACTGGACTGCAAGATCCTTTTGGTCATTCACAGAAATTCTTGTACATTTCTCTGCATAGTTTTCCAAAGGCAAATATTTTTGGAGTATTTATGAATTATACACATTTGATCACTATCTAAAGCACGTCTTTGCACATTTTTAAAATGTACACTTTCCCCTTGTATACATTGTCCTAATGTTAACACTTTGGACAGACTGTTCTGCTGCCCCAAACTTGGAAGTGCCTACCATTCTCCATAAGGCTTGGTTTCAGGTATGTATGGAGTTCTGGCAGTTTTGAAATGGATAAGGTTTAGCCACCCCAATGAACTGAAATGTACTCTTTTCTCATCTCTTGTGGTGATAGAAGCATGCATCATATGAACATGTAGCTCTCTGTTTGTTGTCTTAGTTAAGGGAATTTTCCATCATTCTGTCTTTTATACATGGAGGGAAAAACCCTTTGTAAATAAAATAAATAAAACTCATGATGAGATGGGTAACCAAGGAGCACATCAAATACAATGGTATTTGCAGGTAGTCAGCCAGAGTTACTATTCCCTCTTTTGACCCAGATGTTCTTCCCCATCATCCATCCTTCTTCAGATAGGAAAACTTTTGCCATATCCTCTCCAAAATCAGGTAGGGTGGTACAAGTCTATTCCTGTCGGGAATGATTGTCCTAAGGGATCCACAGCAAATGGTTTATATCCAGGTACGGAGAGTTATTTCTTATATTTAATCTACTAGGACATAGAACACAGATATCAGACCAAACAGAGATCAAGACAAATAGGAAATAGTGTGGTGCATTTACTAAAACAAATTCACTCCAATCATAACTGACGTGTTAACTGAGAAGATAGACAGTACTGACAAACCCATTTAAAATGTTTATATTATGAATACGATATAGAAATAGATGTGAAGGAGAAATGACACATCACTGTTTTTTTAAAAAAATCTATACCAAGGGATAAATTAAGAACACACCTACCTGTGGAATTTTGTAGAAATTTAAAATATTAGCAATCTGGAGGGATGTTTGTGAGGTGAGACCACCAATGGTGGCTATGAGCTTTGTCTCCCAGTCACATTTGTAATTGGGGGCAGTCCTTTGTCCCACTGTGAGAAGATCCACAGTATTTGCACTGGCTTTCAGGGAATTAAATGCATTGTCATAAATTTTTGTTTGCAGTGTGGTGTTGGGCAGCAACTTGTCATTCTGGTTGATCTCATGAATGGCAAAAACAAAAGCAAGAACGAGCTGGTAGTTCTTAGGTAAGATCCTGCATTGAGAATGTCAATTAACTGTACAAGTTTATATCACAGATAGAAATGTACTTTATTTAATTAATATACTAGGGAAAACTGTGCAATTAAAAAATAGGAACAGTATGAGAGTAGCAGATGGACATAAAGCTTGTGATAGCCTCTTTCAAAATTGGTTCAAAAGGTGAATTCATTAGTTGTATCCTGGTGCGACGGCACGCATTTAGAGTTAAGGAATTGGGAGATAGAAATGCTTTTTGATATCAAAATGGCAAGAATTCTTATTCTTCGCTTTAAAAAATGGTTCCTGTCACACCATCATTTCAAGAATATAATTCTGCAGGTGATTATTTCTGTTTATCATCCATGAGCATTAGAGAGTAATTAATCTAAATATACCAATATATCTTAATCTGCATCCTTCCCATTCTGGCATACAGTTCATAGCTACATAGCATTTTTATGGATTCCCCATTCCCCCTGAAAACATAAAATTTTAGTCGTAGATGCTTCATTTTGTTTTCTTTTTATTACACAGAATGATGGTGTCCTCTGTTATGCATATAATTATTAAACATGTTTCCATGCACTTTATTTTTACATCATAGGAGGTTTAAACATCACTTTTCTGCTGTGCTTCTAGCTATCTACTGATCTGAGATTATTGGAGGTCACAATTTGGCTTGCTCTTATAGATTCAAGTCATGGGTTCAGGTTCAAATGCATACTTCTACATTGGTTGATTTTGCCTAAATTTCACTAGAGAGTTGTCTAGACTAGATGTGAATCCCTTGGAAATGTGAACTCATTGCAAAAAATGTGTTTGTTGGGGCAAATACCACAACTGCTGTTATACATCTGCAAGAGGTGCAAATTCCCATTTGATAATGGGAAGAGCCTGTCTTCCCTCTGGAACCTGGATTCACTGTGTGAAATATTTTTTGTATTGCAAGCAGCTATCCATCTCTGCCAACACTAACAGAATTTAAACTAGACTTGCTTGAATCAAACCAAACCATGCTAATTCAAAGCCACTCTTCTACATTCTGCTTCTTTCTTACCGAGCTTGGTAGGCTGATTCCTGTGCTTCTCTAAAGTTGTTTAATGACATTTCTTCTAATGCAAAGGACACAAATTCCCCAACAAGAAGACCTCTGGAACTAGGGGAATTCCATAGACTTGGTTGCTGCCGGTTACACATGGAGCCCAAACTATTGTTCAAAATGTTAGACAGGAGGAAGATGAGGAGTAATGACAACTCTGTCAGTGCCATTATTTTTTGGACTCAGCTCCAATTATGCACCCAAATTCATACCTGTGCTCACTTCTGTGGTTCTCAAAAAACCACCCCCACCCAAAGAGCAATGTTTTCTGATCCCAAAACTTCAAATGCAGCATTTTATATAAATGAATTCATCTCATTTGGTATGTCATTCTCCTACTCTTATTATTTTTGGTGTTTCCACAAGCAGCCAGAATCACAAGTCTGTTAATTATAGAGTAAATAATAACCATTCCCAAAGCTTTCAGGTTCATACAGCACTAGTAAAAATAGGTTTGATACCACCTGTGCTTCAAGGAATAGTAAAGGGCAAATAATACATTAGGAAATCAGAGTCCATGATGGATTCTGGTGTTCTGAGTTTCTTAGAAGAAAGAAGGAGAAATGTGTGTGAAATGATTGCCAGTTTTAATAATGATGATCATGGTGATGATGATGCTATTTATTATAAGTTACACTCTCTCAGCTTCAGATGATGGCAATGACAAATCCCCATGGTAGATTCACCTTAGGGTGTCCATAGGTCAGAAAACACTTGAAACACGCAGCAGCAACAACAACAACAACAACCACAACTTTCATTGGTATTAAAATGGAATGCAAAAGTGAAATGATGGGTGGAATCTTCTTGGTGGCATATGTGCACATAACAGACTTACCCGTGTGTTTACCTTTTCGTGGAAGCTTTGCCAGACACTGTTCTGCCAGAGGAGTAAAAGAAATCTCTTCAAGACACACAACAACAACTACAATTTTCATTGGTATTAAAATGGAACACTAAAGTAAAATGTATGGCAGAATCCTGTTTGTGGCATGTATGTTTTTTCTTGGAAGCTCTTCCAGGCACTATTCTCCTGCCAGAGGAGAGAAAGACAAGGAGCAGTGCAAGGAGACCTTTTTCTATACCAAAAATGCAAAATATTTGCTGATATTCATAAAAACTGTTCAGCTGCAGAGTGCAGTTGGGCAACCTTAATCAATGCCTTTCTGTGAGAGAGCAAGAAAAGTTAGAGAACAAATCCCATGAGTATTTGGGATTGGTGGCAGAGCATGTCTATTACAAACCATGGAGTTCTCTCCCAGCCATTGAATATTCCATAGAAGAATCTTCATTTCTCCACTGTTGTTTCTGTGTGCCTTCAAGTCATTTCTGAAATCAGGTGAACCTATCATGGGGTTTTCTTGGCAAAATTTCTTTGGGGGGGGGGGGTGCTATTGCTCTCTATATATCATCAGAGAGTGTAACTTGTCAAAGGTCATTGCTTTCCACTATCCACATTTGTCTAAATACTAAATACAGGTTTCATAGACTGACATGGAATACTGAGATCCAAGTTACCACTGAGCTAGAAAAATCATTTAGGCTGGTTATTCCATTACTCATCCTGATGTACTTCAGTGGTTTGCTGTGAACATAAAATGAGAAGGAGAGACGTGTATATGCACTAAGTAAATCCAGGATGCAATTGTAATAGATAAATATACAGAGAAGTACCTCTTTGCATTAATTTTAAGTAAAAGAATGAAAGAAAATGAATACAGTCCTAGTCCTCATCAAACTTTACTTGGCTGCAGGAAGCCTTGGCATAGAATGGAGGCGATCATGATACAGTGACACCATGACAAGAAAGTTTGGGGGCTTTTAAGCATCTGCTAGTTCCAAAACTAACTTTTTTTGCAGGCTCTCCCATCATCTTCTAGTGCAATGTAGGCTTCTGTTTATCACATTAAGATGGGGAAGGAATTATGTTTCCATTTTCATAGGTATTAAATCCAAGCTTTGTGTCTTATCATCTCCAGAGTGGAGTAACAAGGAAGAAAAAAAAGGGAAGCAAGCAAAGACGGCAGGCAGGCAGGCTTCAAAATTTTCCCCCACTGTACTGTTTTAATTTTTCATGTTATGACATCATCATAAAATTTTCAGTGTAAAGACTTTTGGATACTAAGAATGTCATCAAACTGGCTCTACAGTGAAATAAACTGAAGTACCTCATCTAACAAAGAGTATCCAACAGCACTTTCTTGTTTCCATGTCTCCATGTCTCCAGTTAATGTATTTTAATTACATATGGTTATAATATAGTAGATTCTGAAGTCGATAAACTATTTTTTTCCAACACTAATGTGAATATGGAAAAGAGAAGACAAATATACACCCACATCCAAGGGACCATAGTCCTAATCCAATAGCATTCCTTGACAGATAGTAATTTGCTTTTACAAATGTATATATTAAATGAGATCACACTGACAAATAAGATGGAGTTTTGTATAAATGTCAATGCTTTTTCTTTACTATCTCCTCTTTTATATTTAGCTCAGGTCTCAACAGAATGATGTAGCATTTGGGGAAGAAGATACAAACCAGTAAAGCAAAACTAGAGACCAAGATGGAAAAGACTTCTACAGCCACCATATTTGTCCCTTTGGTGCTCAGGTAACTTGGGACAAAGGAAACCCAAACACTGCAAAAAACCAACATGCTGAAGGTGATCAGCTTGGCTTCATTGAAACTGTCAGGCAGCTTCCTGGCTAAGAAAGCAACCATGAAGCTGATGAAGGCCAGGAACCACATGTAGCCCAGGACAAAGTAGAACATGGTCTCTGAGCCTTCATTGCATTGTAAGATGGTCACAGCTGGCTGGGAGTGCATGTTAGCCTCTGGAAACGGTGGTGAAGTTGATAGCCACACTGCACAGATACCAATTTGAATAGCAGAACAGAAGAAGATCACTGATGTTGTCAGCTTCTTTCCAATCCATTTCCTCATCTTGTTCCCTGGCTTTGTGGCAACGAAGGCCAGCACCACAGTCATGGTTTTGGCCAACATGCAAGAAATAGCTATAGAAAAGACAACACCAAAGACTGTTTGCCGGAGAAGGCAAGAAACCTTCCCTGGAGTGCCAAGGAAAAGAAAGGAGCATAGAAAGCAGAGTAACAGAGAGACAAGCAGAATACAGGTGATGGTCCAGTTGTTGGCTTTGACAATGGGAGTATTCCTATACCGAAGAAAAGTTCCCATTACAATAACTGTGATTACTGAAGAGAAGACTGCAGAGGAAGCCAAAACTGCTCCTAGAGGTTCTGTGTAGGATAGATAAATGTCTCTTTTAGGAAGGCATTGGTCTTGCTTCTCATTTGGGTAGTGATCTTCTGGGCACTTTGCACATTCACTTGCATCTGAAATACATTAAAAAGCTCTCAGTGTTTCTCAAACCCCTGGAAATATTCTTCAGATTTCTGAGCAGATCCTTCATTTTGTTCTTTCTTCCATAAGAACGTTGGATGTGCTTGTTATAAATCATTCTCTTTTGTTTCTAAATATGTCATTGTTTTATTTGCATGTGTATTTCAAAAAATATTTTCCCAGCATACATTTTTAACTCACATATTTGAGCACAGAAAGGTACTGACACTAGAATTGGATACTTCCTCATGCTCTATACCAGTGATTCCCAAGGTGGACAGTGGGCCTTCAGGTGTTGGAAAGATATAGGGGGCAGTGAAGGAAAAGAGGGTGGCAGGGGGACTTCAATCAAAATATTGCCATGCACAAAAAAACAAGGGGAACCAGAGGCATTGGGACCATGGTGGGTATGACTGAATAGAGGACATGACAGCATAGGAGAGACAGCCGTCTAACCTTAGAAGATAGATGCCTCACCTTAATCTATTTTTAATTTTAGCACATTATACGTTAATTTCCTATTTTATATTGTTGTTATTTTATATTGTTATTAGTATTAGTAGTAGTAGTATTTATTATTTTTATGATTGGGTGTTGGTTTTAGGTATTTTATTGTATATTGGCAGTTTTATACTATATTGTATTTTATTGTCATTTCTTTTCTGTAACCCACCTTGATTCCTTCAGAAAACGACCGAATATAAAATAAATTATATTAGTATTATATATTAAAAAGAAGCTTTGACGTTTGAGAATCTGTTTAAGCTCTGGGAGTTTAGGCTGGAACTGGGATGGCATTACTCCAAATGTATATTTTCAGCAGTCCAAAGATATATATAACTCTCCAGAACAAAATCAGTCATTACATGAAGAAAACATGGGACCTTCACTGGTTTTTCTTTTCTTTGCTGGAGATTCTCTTAATCATAACCAGGGTTTTCCCTTCTTTCCTTCTTCTGAGTGGAATATGAGAAAGGTCAGAAAAATGCAGAACAGAACATACCTGAATGTATAACAAATATTTTCTTTGTCATGTTTTCTGCGGGGCCATTCACACTGAAAAATAACCTGGTGTTATTTCCATGAAATGTCATGATCCAATCTCTCTGTGGAATTGATTTGCTAGGATCAATGCTATCTGTGGCATTGATTTGCTATGATCATGGCATTTTATCCTAGGATTCCATTCGACAACAGATGGCATTCTCTCCTCAATCAATGTTTTGCAGCAGTAATGGACTGGATGAGGGAAAACAATCTCAAGTTGAATCCAAACAAAATGGAGGTACTGACGGTAGAGGCTCCTAAACAAGGTATTTGCTTGCAACCTCCGGTTCTAGAGGGGTTCACACTCCCCTCGAAGGACTTCATTCACAGCTTGGGGGTGCTTCCCTACTCATAGCTTCAGATGAGAAATCTGGTGAACACAATGGTCAAGAGCGCCTGCTATCAGCTCCAGCTGATATGCCTGCTGTGCTCTTTTCTGGAACCAGGTGACCTCGAAACTGTAGTACATGCTCTGGTAACCTCGAGACCTGATTTTTGTAAATCACTCTCCATGGGGCTACCCTCGTGCCTAGTCCTGAAACTTCAACTGGTACAGAACATGGCAGCCGGGCTGGTTACAGGAACAATGAGGAGTTACCATATTACACTGATATTGAAGTCACTCCACTGGCTGCCCATTAGTTTCTGGGCACTGTACAAGGTGTTGGTTATCACCTTTAAAGCCCTACATGGCTTGGGCCCTACCTATCTAAGGAATCATCTCCTTCCATATAATCCACCCTATGCACTCAGGTCCTCTGAGAAGAATTTATTGCAACCGGAGAGGACCAGATTGGTTGTGACCTTCCAGAGGACCTTCCCTGCCATTGTTCCCACCTTATGGAATGGCCTGCCAGATGAGATCTGCCAAATATCCAACTTAGATAGCTTTAAGAAAGCTGTAAAAATGGATCTCTTCCAGCAGGCCTTCTCAAAACAACCCCCAGCCACATAAAGACCCCCATATATAATCTTTTTTTGATACTGTGCAACTGTGATCATGACAACTCTGCCCACTGTTAATGTTATTGTATGACTGACTATTTAGAGCTTTTATTAATGTTTATAATTTTAATTTCAGAAATGTTTAATTCTTTTTAAGGGGGGATATTTTATATATTTGTATTATATTAATTGCTGTAAGCCGCTATGATTGTTTTTACAAACAGCGGGATAGAAATAAAAGTTTTATTATTTTATTATTACATTGGCAATGGAATAAATAGCCATGATCCTGGAAGAAGGAGGGGAGGAGGAAGGGGAGGAAGAATGGAGGTGGCTGGGAGGAAGGTGAGAACAGAAGTGGCTGGGGGACAGGAAGAGGAGGAAGGATGTGAATGGAGGTGGCTGAGGGAAAGAAGAGGAAGCAAGGAATCAGATGGGATCAGATTTCAAGTTCCCATTGGCAGTTCCTGCAAAAAAAGTGGTTCTTTTGAAAAGAACTGCAAGAAAATCCATTGCAAAAAAAAACCTGGGTTAAGGGGGATTTACACCCAATGACATAGCGAAGGGGGAGGGGTGGTCTGTGGGGTCAGGACCCCCCCCTTCTGTTAAATACAATAAATGATGCGTGCTACTGTGCCACCACACCAAACCCCGTTATGATGGTGGCACTTAGTCTGGACCTCCCCTTCCCAAAATTCTGGCTACGTCCCTGTTACACCAGGGCATAAGTATGAACCACCACCACCACCCCCGATTTGGATCAGGAAAACCCAACTAAAGTGTGAACAACCCCCTGAATCAGGTCAGGAAAACCTGGCTCAATTGCAGCCCAGCTTAAAATGCATTGTGAATGGGCCCTGCCTTCAAGTTGTTTCTGATTTCTGGTGACCCTAAGGCAAAACTATCCTAGGGTTTTTCTTTGCAGATTCATTCAGATGGGATTTGGCTTTGCCTTCCTTACATCCTTAATATTTTCATGTGCCTTTCCACTTAGATAAAGCACCCAAGAGATCCAGCCAAAAACCTGAAACTACCTCCTCATACCCTGAATAATCTGAGACCTTCCTTGTGGAGGCAGATCTTTCAGACCCATCACTTTTAAAGGACATTAATTTGGACATACAAATGTTGAAGCCCCTTCCTGTTTAAAGACACAGAGACTTTGTGTTACTGTTAAATATGCACAGGCTCTTCTAAGTGGTGGTGCATTTGTGGAGTCTGGTTTCTTAAATATAAAGTGAACATCTATTTTCCATCCTCCGGCATAAAAAACAAAAACAAAGTAAAAACACCCTCAACATTTGTTCAAGGAACCTAAGGAAGACACATTGCAAACTCCTGAGCTGAAAAACATTGTGGTAACTATCTAACTTTTTCCCCTTATAAGCCTAGCCTAACAACTAGTATTTTCTAGAATCTGTTTATTTCTCTGAATTGTCAGAAAGGAAGTGGTTAGGATTTAGAATAGTGCTCTGTTAAAAGGTGGTGAAATATTCCCCAGATGACACAATATCCTTTTACTTACCAATGTGGACTGAAATCCTCTCATCAGCACATTGAACACAGTCGTAGCAACATATATAATTCCCCTGCTGAACAATCTTGCTGTACCCTGGCTGGCAGTTTTCAACACATCTGGAACGGGGCAGCACCTAATAGGAAGAATAAGGAGACACTGTGACCTTGGGATTCCTGCTTTGGTCAGGCCCCACCTGGAATACTGTGTCCAGTTCTGGGCACCACAATTCAAAAAAGATGTGGAGAAACTGGAGCGGGTCCAAAGGAGGGCAACTAAGATGGTGAAGGGTCTGGAAACCATGCCCTATGAGGAACGCCTTAGGGAACTGGGGATGTGTAGTATGGAGAAAAGAAGGTTAAGAGGTGATATGATCGCCCTGTTGAAGGGATGTCACATTGAGGAGGGAGCAAGCTTGTTTTCTGCTGCTCCAGAGAACAGGACCCGGAACAATGGATGCAAGATACAGGAAAAGAGATTCCACCTGAACATTAGGAAGAACTTCCTGACAGTAAGGGCTGTTCGACAGTGGAACACACTCCCTCAGAGCGTAGTGGAGTCTCCTTCCTTGGAGGTCTTTGAGCAGAGGCTGGATGGCCATCTGTCAGGGATGCTTTGATTTGGAGGTCCTGCATGGCAGGGGGTTGGACTAGATGGCCCTTGTGGTCTCTTCCAACTCTATGATTCTATGATTCTATGATTCTATGGGCAAGTCACGCTGTATCAGCCTCAGAGGGGGGCAATGGCAACCCCCCTCTGAAGAAATTGCCAAGAAAACCATACAATAGGTTTGCCTTTTGTCGGAAACAATTTGAAGGCACACAACAACAACAAACACAACAGTGGAGATATAAAGATTCTGTTATGGAATAATCAATAGCTGTGAAAAAAAACTCCATGACTTGTAATGAAAATTCTCTGTCACCATATGCAAACATTCATGAGTTTTGTTCTCTACTGGCCTTTTCACACTACATTTTAAACTGGTTTGGAAACCAGTTTAAATTGAGGACTCCATTGATAGCCTATGTGGGAAAAAGAGGAGAAACATTAAAATTATGAAGATATTTCAGCTAAAAATTATTTTCTTTTTTATTAACTTAAAAGAATTAATCAGAGCAACTGAACTGATGTTGAACTTATTAAGTTCTTTTGAGACTTTCTCTTTGAGTTGATTTACAATAAGCAAGCTTTCAATAGACTACAGAGAGACTTTAAGTTTTTTGATGGAGATCAGGAAGAACTCCAGGAAGTCACATTTCTAAATATATTTGTAGTACTTCTGTCTACCGTTTACATGTGTTAGTTAAAATGTATTAGTTTTTCAGCTATCGTATTATATGTTCTATGTGTGTTTGTCTTTGTATGATTGTAATTAACATTTTTATTCTCATTAAAAAAATCAAATCAAAATAAAATAAAATAAAATAAATTGGGGTTTTTCACTCTTGTGCTGGGTTTGTCTGATCTAAATTTGGGGGCCCCAGTGCAAATCAGCCTAAACCCAGTTTTTTTAGAAATGGGGATTTTAGTGGTTCTTTTTGTAACTCAAAATCAATCCTATTTGGAGCATCCTGCCGCCTACGCTTTTACTCCACCTCCTCCTCCTCTACCTCTCCCCCCGACACTGCTGTTCTTTCTCTACCTCCCCTTTATCTTGCCCCAACTGCTGCATCTGCCCTCCTTCTCTTCCTCTCTTCTTCCTCTTCTTCCCCTTCTATTGCTGCCACAGACGCATCTTCCTTTTCCTACTTCTCCATCTTCCTCTCTTCCTCTGCCCCGGCTGCTGCATCTACCTTCCTCCTCTTCTTCTCCTCCTGACACTTCTGTTGGTCTGTCATCCCTCCTCTCCTCTTCCTCCATCCTCTCCATCTCCCCCCCCCCCCACACACACACACACCTGCCAGGATTGAACCTCTTTGTGGCATTTTATCCTTTTCCCAAGTGTGTACAGGAATCAGGATAAAATGCCATAGAGAGATTCGATCATGACAAAATCATGGAAATAATCTGATTTCCACACAAGGTTATTTCTTAGTGTGAACTCGGCCTCTAATTTATTGCTTTCTCACAGGAAGGCAAGGATTAAAGTTGCCCCATTGCATTTTGGAGCTGAACAGTCTGACTAATGGATACTTTTCCCATAAGTAACAGTATGTATCTTACAAAAATACCTTCCAACTCAAAGACACTATGATTTTAGGATCCAATCTATTCTTAAGGCCCCTGTGTTCCAAAGGTAATCATTGAGTGTCCAAAGTAACCTCTTGTTTTTCTCTAGTTTTGCTTTGCAAAGAATCTTCCTTTCAGAAAAATAAAGGAAAATCTACCTTCTTAAACTTGTGATTCCACACAACAGCACTGCCATTCATGGTGAACCTTTTGCCTGCAGAAGCCTGGGGATCAATTCCTCCAACTCGGAATTTTTGAAAAGATTGATTAGAGAAAGTGACCAAGTTAATGACATCAAATCCAGAGACCAGATCTCCAATCTCATCAAAAAAGACTTCTTCTCCAGCACTATTGTTAAAACGGATGCATCTCAGAAATGAACGTAGCTAAATTGGAGCAGGGAAAAATTGATAATAATCTGGGTCACTTAGTGGGAGCAGGGATTGGCTATCTAACTATGTATTGATCATCTGTCTATCATATTGCCTTAGTTCTAATTCCAGTTTTTCATTTCTTATCACACAAATGAAAAGAAATGAACCTGAAACCATTTCGCTATAATGATATAGAAAAACTAAAACTGGTAAAACACCATTTCCTATTAAAACAGAGAAGTAAAATAAGACGGCTAACAAGTATCTTAAAATAAAATGAAAAGGGGAGAGAAGTACAGCTTCTGCCATGAAAAGACTCTTCTGCTGCAGGGATTTAGTGATCAAAACTTTTTCTGAAAGCAGACTAATGAAATGAGTTCAGAGAGGTAGCCTGCCTGAGTTCCCATGAAATGAAATTTCACAGACTTGGAGAAACTAGTAAGAAGACACCACATCACAGCACTACACTCTTATAGTGCTGTATTTCTACTTTTACTGAACTCTGACTACTGACATAGTATATATTCTCCTTCCTCCCCTCCTCATACACAATCCCTGAGCATGTTCTCTGGCATGCCTGTTTAAAAGTTGGTGGGTGGGTGTGAATGCATACACAAGCACACATGCTAAAAACTACACGCAGTGTGTAGTGTGACTCTAGGATACTAGGAGGCAAATCCCAGTTCATAGAAACCAGTGGGAGCCCATGGGCAAGACACAATCTCTCAGCATCATACCAAATCAAAGGCAAACCCATCCCTCTCAAGAAGACCCAGTGAAACGTTTGTCTTAGAATTTTTATATGTTGAAAGTGACCTGAAACCAAACACAACAGCAATAATTAAAGTGATAGAATTATACATGATATTACTGGGGCATGCTATTTGTCTCTCTGCTTAATTGGCTCACCTTAGCTGACAGGAATGGGAAATTTTGCAAAGTAGTTACTTTACCCAGGACATACCTGCCAGGGCTGAATACTCATAAGTTTCCAACTGTTCCGAATATCCATTGCTTTCCATTTGGTGCTCAATGAATTGGCAGCATGAAGAGCATGGGCTACAGCATAGACAGCATTGTAAACACTGTAGCTCTGACCATTCATTCCTATTTCAAACAGAGTTCCAGGAAGGTTCCCAACTTTCTCTTTCCCAGTGCAATTGTTTGCATTTGGGTAATTCAGGTTATACCTGGAGAGAGAACAGAGAAATGCACTGCACCAAAACTCCTTTAGGAGATAAATGTTAGACTGAATTGGATTTAGGTTCTCCAGAAACTCCTGAAATCCTGGCACTACATTGGTGTGGAGGGCAAAGGACAAGCTGCCATTGAAGGATCTTTCTGTCAACTTTCTGTCAGAGAAAATTGTTGTGACATCCCACTGAGCTGTTGTGATCCAAACTCTCTCCATAGGTTGCTTCTGAATGAACTCTAGGCTTTCTAGAATTATCCGTAAACCCTCCATAGACTGAGCGTTCCCATAAACCAGGATCACATTAATGTTCGAGAGAAGAGTAGAGACAATGGCATTTAGGCTTTTCTGAAGGAACCGTAACTTGTAACTTGTCACTGTGGGAATAGATTGTGTCAAAGAAATGCAAATATCCTTCTGGAGAAGACTTGCACTGAGGGTTCGATGAAATCTCTCTCCACTTTCATCTTCTGGTACGAGGAGACCAATCCAATTCCATCCAAAATACTCTAACAGTTGAGTGATCCCAAAATACTGAAAGATCTCATCTGGCACCATTCGGAAAAGAGAGGGAAACTGAATTTTATCACTGAAGATGGGGTCAAAAGACCCATAACTCAGCTAGAAATGGGGAGGAAACACAATTTTAAACAATAATAATAGGAAATGCAGTTCTTCCTTTAGTAAGAGAAACATGGCCCTTTTAGTTTCAGGCAAAGAGACATAAATGGAAGAGAAGTTTATTTAACACTGATCCAGTTGTCAGAATTTGAGCAGAGCAATCTGCAACTAAAGCCTCACTCACCTGGAGATGTAGTAAAATACATACATTTTTAGTAAGTGTGAAAGGTAAGTTTTCCCTTCCAAACACATTGTTGCCCTTTCTTCACAAAGTGCAGCTCATTGACCATGATGCCACAATAATATGTTTTACACATTTTAAAATATAATTAATCTTGTTTGTCTTTTGCAGAATACAGTCAGTCTTCCACATTTGCCATTTTGACTCTTGATTATTCACAGATTTTATTAGTATGCTCTCTCTAGGAATGTTAGTACCTCCAATAAGACTCTACAGTCAATATCAGCTAGAGCTCATGCTGGAGGATCTAGGGATTCCTACAGAGGGGTAATCTCAGGAGGCAAAATAGTCTTTTTGTTATTTGTGATTTTGTTCACTTCCCCAGGGACCTGTGTGCCTAACCCCACTGAATATGTAGGGCCAACTATATTGCTTGTTTAAGTCACCGAAAGTAATGTTGCTAAAGTTTGGCTTCACATAATATATACTTTTGCTTCTATATTCCTTCAAAGTAGACATGCGTTCCATTTCCTTTCTGACAATCATTTGAAACCCTTTGGAGCTGGCCTTTACAAAGGCCTAAAATCTGTTAGTCCTGCCGGGGGGAAAAGGCCCATTGAATTAGTGGGATTTCTCTACATATTAGCTCAACTTCCAGTAAACGATTGAATGGGTCTTCTCTAGTGGGGAGTAGCTAATATTATTTATTTATTTTTTATTTATTTACAGTATTTATACCCTGCCCTTCAGCCCCAAAAAGCAATATGATGGCAGCCAAACAGTTTCTCTCTTTTCAGAAGCTGAAAATAAGGTGGAAAATGTAATTAGAAATGTAAACTGTTGAAATGAGACTGAGGCCTGCACCTACAGTAGTAGCAACTTTATTCACTCCACAAAAGACCATGTTCTTGATCATGTATTCTGTCTAAAAATCATTTTTCCTTTTCCTTGCTGGCATCACTAAGCACATTTTTTGCCTGCAAATCACATTTTCTAAGCATGAAAGCCATGTATAATTTTGAAATCTATCCTCACAGTACTTGAAAAATACACAAAAACCATAGAATGGGAATTTATTTAATGACATGGGCTGGGGGAGGTTTGCAACCACACCTTCCTTTTCAGTTCTCCCCTTCTTTACAGACTTTCTTGTACATTTCTCTGCATAGTTTTTCAAATGCAAATATTTTTGGAGCATTTATAAAATGGAAGCCAGTTTGACCACAATTTAAAGCACATCTCTGCTCATTCCAAAAATAGATGCTTTTTTCCAAAGGCATTCATCTAGTGTACACTGTTTCGGAAGACTGTTCTACTGACCCAAACTTGGAAATATCTATAATTCTGTATATGGATTCTTTTTAGGGATGTATGGAGTTCTGCAAAGTACAAAATGGATAAAGTCCCCCCCCCCCAAAGTCAAAGAATTGAAATGGACTCTTCTCCCATCCCTTGTGGTGGCAGAAGCATGCATCACATGAATATTTGTGTTACCTTGTGGATCGTGAGGCTTAGCCACTCTGTCTGTTTGATTAGTCAAGGTTTATTCTCTAGGATCCTGGCTTTTATCCCTCTTTTGACCTGGATATTTTTCCCCACCATCCATCCTACTGCAGTTGGAAATAATGGTTTCCAAATATTCTCCAAAATCACGAAGGAAGTTGGCAGGGTGGTGCATGTCTATTTCAGCACAGAATCATTGCACTGAGTTTCACAGGGAATGGTTTCTATGAAGGCATGCAGAGATGTATCTTACATTGAATTTGCTAGAGCATGGAACTCAGATGCTTGGCCCAAACAGAAGTCAAGACAATGAAGAGACAGTGAGGAGAACTGTTAACTACGTAGACTCACAGTACTGACAAGACCATTTCGAATTTCCAAATTAGGAGAGGTATATCACAGTAGAGGCAATGGAGGAAGAATACATCTCTGGGTTTTTTTTATAATCTGTACTAAGTTATGAAATATGAACATACATACCTGTGGAATTTTATAGACATTTAAGATATTGGCTATCTGGAGGGACGTGTGAGAGGTGAGACCACCAACGATGGCTATGAGATTCTTTTCCCAGATGCATTTGTAATTGGGAATGTTCCTTTGTCCCATTGAGAGAAGATCCAAGGTGGCAAAACTGGCTTTCAGTGAATTAAATGCATTGTCCAAGATTTCTGTTTGCAATGTGGTGTTGGGCAGCAACTTGTCATTCTTGTTGATCTCATGAATGGCAAAAGCAAAAGCAAGAATGACCTGGTAGTTCTTAGTCAAGATCCTGCATTCAGAATTTCAATTAATTTTACTAGTATATGTCAAAGGTAGAAATGCATTTTATTTACTTATTACTCTGGGGGAGACCTTGAGATTAAAACATAGGCAAGGAATAACAGTAACTGATGGACATGTAGTTTGCGATAGCCCCTTTCAGAGGTTAAATCCATCAACTGTAGCCTGATCCAGAGAGATAGAATACAACTGGAATGAAAGCATTTGAAGATAGAACATCACCATCATTTTAAATTGCTTTAAGAAATGGTGGGAGTGGGGTGAAGCCCAGTGGGAGAATAAATGAGAGATCCCACATTTTTTTTTTTTAAAAAAAAGAAAATGTTAAACTTCAAAATTTTAATTTAAAAAAATAATTTTTTTTCAAATTATTGATTCTTTTAAAATTTTCTTTAAAAACAACATTTTAACCAAATTTTCACTATGGACCTTATGAGACGGGAGGAATTTCACTTTACTGCGAATAGAGCAAATTGGAGCCAATTCAAATTCACGTCAATTTGCTAGTTTAGCGAATTTACGTGAATTCCAATTGCATTTGGAATGCGTTCAGAATGACTTCCCATTACCCGAAAATGACCCCCCCATTGCCGAAATTGCATGAGATGCTTTAATTTGCAATAATGTTAAACCCATGATTGCGTTCGGAATGACTTCCCTTCTGCCCAAAATTGCCTGAGATACTTTAATTCGCAATAACATGAAACTCCAGGATTGCGTTCGGATTGCCATTAGATTATACTTCCAGTTTCCGATGTCTGATGAAGTCCTATGTCTAGATGAATACATTTAGGTTGTGTGTACAATTCTATAATTTTCAGATATAGTTTTAATTTTGCTAGTTCTTTAAGTCACAACTATTAGCATGACTTTCAGTGGGACATGGGAAATACGATTTACAAGTAACATTAGGGCAAAAAACCATGACTAAAGAATCTGTATAGTATGAAATGGCAAGAGGTCAATGAGGGGGGTGACAACAACCACACCGGATCACACCAACCCTAGTGACGCCATTGATCCATCTGTGTCAACACTAAAAAAATATAAACAAGACCTGCTTAAATGATACTAAACTGATTCAAAGCCACACTACTGCCCCTTTTTTCTTACTTACTTAGCTACATAGGCGAGTCCCCATGCTTCCTTAAAGTCATTTAATGACATTTCTGCTAATGCAATGGACACAAGTTCTCCAATGAGAGGATCTCCTTTGGAACTAACAGAATTATGTTGAAATTGGTGCTGCCTGCTGCACATGGAGCCCAAACCTTTATTCAAAATATCAGACAGGAGAAAGAAAAGGAGTAAAACCTCTGTCAGTGCCATTATAGTTTGTGCTCAGTCCTAATGATGCACACACATTCACACCTCCCTCTCCAGCTCTGATTTCATGCAATACCCAACTATAAGCAACCACCCCCACCAAAGCAGCAGCTTGTTCTGATCCAAAGACTTCACATTAAACATTGGCAGTAAGTGATAAATGGTCCAAGCTTCATTGTTAGCCTCAAACAGATATTCTCTTGATAGGATCCTTTATATATGGCAATTTAAATAAATCCAGTTTATTTGGCTCTTAATTCTCCAGTTTCTTTTTGGTGATGCAATTCTACAGGCAGCTAGAAACACAAGCCTGGAAATTATAAGTTAGATAATCATCATTCCCAAAGCATTTGAATTCATGCAGCACTGGAGAAAACAAGTTTGACACCATCTGCGCTTGAAGGAGTAATAGAGATCACATTATACGTACATTTGGGAGTCATAGTTAATGATGGGTGATCTGACATTTTGAGCAGAAAGAAGGAAAAATGTGTGGGAAAGGATCACCAAGACATCCCCAATGTTGGTATCAACTGGTGCTGGTGCCCAGTGGTGCACCAGCCTCCCAAGTGCCCACCAAGGGGAGATGGCATGCCTGCATTCACACCCTTTATCAAGCCCTGAGGGGCTGAAGCTTCAGCTGGTCCCACCAGGTTATGTGGCAATATGCCTTGGGCATCATGCTCCCATGATGTAAGAAGTCCAGCAGCCACATTTCCAGCTCTGGTGGTAGATGGGACTGAAGCCAGCTGGGCGACTGACCACTTGGTGTCCTTGCCGGTAAAGGGAGGCTCCTACCCCACATAAAATGCAGCAGGCCTATCTTGTAGACTTTCCCCTACAGGGGACAAAGAAAAGGACATGGAGAGTCAAAAACTGGGTGGCTCTAAGCATTCACATGATCAGCCCCCGATCTCCTGCAATTGGGTGGTGATGGAGGTGGGCACACAACCCTGGAGCATTTTTCATGCTGTCCCTGATATAAAGTGAGACATCACCTCTTTCCCTGGTGCTTTGGCTGGCTGAGGTTGGCGGGAAGGGTGTATGCAAGCATGATCACACTCACCCTTCCTTCTCCTCCGCTGGACCAAGAGCAGCAGGGAAGGAGATATGGGTGTGCAATCCTCTCTTTCTCTGCTGCCTTGTATCCATTGAGAGCATGATAGCAGATAAGTGGCAATGACATTCAAACCTAGACCAAGTCACCAGTCACCGTCAGTATATGTGATATTCTTGTGCCTCTCAAGAAGCAATCTTTTCCTTAAGATATGTCTTGCATATACCATATGTATTTGTGGCTATTGTTCTGTGCCTTCAGAATGATTCTGACTTATGGCAACCCAAAGGTGAACCTTTCATAGGGTTTTCTTGGCTAGTTTCTTAATTGGGGGGTTGCCACTGCCATCCTCTGAGGCTGAGAGAAGATGACTTGCCTAAGGTGACTCAGTGGGTTTCTATGGCAGAGACAGTATTCAAACTGTGTTACCCCAGTGTCCTATTGCAATGCTCAAACTACTACACCACTCTGGCCCTCCATAATACAGTACAAGACAGTATATTATATCATAGAAAGACAAGAGCATTTGTAAAATGTCCATTACATCACACAGGTCTTGTCTGAAGCTTTGCCCTGGGCTATTTGCTTTAATGGGAAGACCAAAGATGTCTGCCTCATCTGATGTGGAGAATTATCTGTGAAGAAGAAGAAAGGACTGACCCTCTCCTCCTAGGTTTTTTAAAAGTTCAATTCCAGTGGTGTCACTAGGTTTGGTGTCACTCATGTGTCATCCCCATGGGCATCCTGGGATGGTAGTGCAGATGGGGAAAAGAGTCTCACCCCAGGGAAAGCAATATCCTGCTGCTGCCACACAGACACCCAGTCAAGACCGCAAAGAGGGGACACACACCCACAGCAAGCACAGGGGTTGTTTTTTTATTACTAAAGCTCTTCTCCTACAACAGGATAAAAAGTCACAGCAAACACCCCACCGTCAGTTGTGACATTAGAAAGGAGCCAAAGAGAATGAATTTGGGGAGGCTGCAGGAAAGGGGGAACAGAGAGAAAAAAAGGTGGATTCATCCCAGTCCTCATGTGAAGAGAGTCTATGATTTTTGTCATGTAGTCCCACTTTTTTGTAATGCACAGATGATTGTGCAAGGGTTTGGAAGCCTCTGTAAAGGGTATGTCCTAATGACTCATCTGGTCAGACCATCTCAATGTGTTGAGTGAAAAAGGAAGGGGAATAGGAAACCTTTTTATCAAAGGACTGAATTGCCCTAAGCCTGAATATTAGATATTTGTGCCAGTGGCAGGGGTCAGGGTCCATGAAAGCAGAAACTTCTTGGTAAGACCCCTCACCCACACATTTCAAAAGCACATTCTCTCTTTTACCCACAACATGCATGTCATTCACTGCTTCAACTAAAATACATTTAAGAAAAGGAGTTTCTGGAGCTGATTTACATTCAGCCCATCAGGCATCTAACCCAAGGGGAGAATATTATGAACTGCAAGTCAGTTTCTTACTAGAACTTCCAAACCACATCCAAAGAAACTTGCTAAGAAAAACCAATGATAGGTCACATTTCACTGGGGGGAAAAAATTCTCAACTTCACAGTAAAAAGGAAAGAAAATGGGAGCCAGCCATTGTTCCTCAGCCAGCGGACCCAATCCATCTGAAGATGTAGACTCAAATCTATGAAAGTTCATGTTACCAGCTTCTTCTTCCTTTCTTTTTTTCAGTTAGTCTCAAGGATGCTACAACTTACAAGATCCCTCTGCATTCTGTTTTTCTGAAATACATGACTAGGCCTTTGATATGTATTTGGTTATAAATTCTGAAGCCAATAAACAGTTTTCTTCAACATCAATGTGAATATGGGGAAAAGAAAAGAAAAAAAGCACACCCACATCCACTAGTAGTCATCATCCACTAGCATTCCCTAACAGAGAATTGTTTCTTTTTATAAATTGATGTATTAAATAAGATTATGCATAACAAATAAGACTGAGTAGATATTAATGTTTCTTCTTTACTAATTGTTCTTTTACATTTAGCTCAGGTCTCAATAGAATCATGTAGCATTTTGGGAAGAAGATGCAAGCTAGTAATGCAAAACTAGAAACCAAGATGGAGAAGACTTCCACAGTGACCATATTTGTCCCTTTGGTGCTCAGGTAACTTGGGACAAAGGAAACCCAAACGCTGCAAAAGACCAACATGCTGAAGGTGATCAGCTTGGCTTCATTGAAACTGTTGGGAAGCTTCCTGGCTAAGAAAGCAACAGTGAAACTGATGAAAGCCAAGAGCCACATGTAACTCAGGACAAGGTAGAACATAGTGTCAGAGCCTTCATTGCATTGCAAGATGGTCTCAGCTCTCTGGGAATGCATGTCAGCCTCTGGAAAGGGTGGTGCGGTTATCAACCAGACCACACAAATAAGAGTTTGAATAACAGAACAGACAAAGATAACTGATGTTGCCATCTTCTTCCCAATCCATTTCCTCATCTTGTTCCCTGGCTTTGTAGCAATGAAGGCCAGGACCACAGTGATAGTTTTGCCCAACATACAAGAAATAGCTATAGAAAAGACAACACTAAAGACTGTTTGCCGGAGAAGGCAAGAAACCTTCCCTGGAGTGCCTAGGAAAAGAAAGGAACATAGAAAGCAGAGCAACAGAGAGACAAGCAGAATACAGGTGATGGT
Source organism: Urosaurus nigricauda (assembly GCA_034509955.1). Taxonomy (NCBI): domain Eukaryota; kingdom Metazoa; phylum Chordata; class Lepidosauria; order Squamata; family Phrynosomatidae; genus Urosaurus; species Urosaurus nigricauda. The sequence goes on from JAOEGL010000006.1 coordinate 9,343,566, forward strand.
CCAGTTGTTGGCTTTGACAATGGGAGTTTCTTGGTAATGAATGAAAGTTCCCATTACAATAACTGTGATTACTGAAAAGAAGACTGCAGAAGAAGCCAAAACTGCTCCCAGAGGTTCTGTGTAGGATAAATAAATGGCTCTTTTAGGAAGGCATTGGTCTTGCTTCTCATTTGGATAGTGATCTTCTGGGCACTTTGTGCATTCACTTGCATCTGAAATACATTAAAAAGCTCTCTGTGTCTCCTAAACCCCAAAACGGAGCTCCTGTCCAGCAAGCACTTCGTTCTCGTGGCCACCAGATTGCCGCAGGTATGAAGGCAGGGAAAAGGGGGCCATGAGGCCCTATTTCCCTTGGCTCGGCCGGTTGGGCTGTCCTTGGGGCATGAAGCCACAAGGACACCCCTTTCCAGGCCATGGAGTAGGGGCTTTTTGCCCCTTTTCCACAGCATGAAAAAGCTCCATATTGTAGGCCCTGGGCCTGTCGGTGAGGCTGCCCTGGCCCCAATCTCAGCCTTAAAGGGGAGCCCACGGGCCACCCTTTTTGGGCAGTCTGTAAAGTCCCATATATTTTCTTTGTCATGCTTTCTGTCTTCAAGCTTTTATTGACTTCTGCTGACTGTAAAGCAAACTTATCCTGAGGTTTTCTTGACAAGATTTATTCAGACACGATTTGGCTTTGCCTTCCTTACATCTTTAATATCTTGACATGCCTTCCAGCTTAGATAAAACATTCACGAGTTCCAGCCAAAAACCTGAAATTACCACCTCATGCCATGAATAATTTGGGAGTTTCCTTGTGGAGGCAGAAGGCCTTTCAGACCAATGATCTTTTGAGGACATTAATTTGGACACACAAATGTTGAAGCCCCTTCCTGTCTAAACACACAGAGACTTTGTGTTACTTTAAATCTGCACAAGCTTTTTAAAGGGGTGGTGCATTTGTGAAGTCTGATTTCTTAACTATAAACTAAACATCTATTTTCCATCCTCCATTGAAACAAATGAAATCTTGCCCATACGACACAATATCCTTTATCTTACCAATGTGGACTGAAATTCTCCCATCAGCACAGTGAACACAGTCATAGCAACAGACAGAATTCCCCTGCTGAACAATCTTGCTGTACCCTGGCTGACAGTTCTCAACACATCTGGAACGGGGGTGGCACCTAATAGGAAGAATAAGGTTATGTATTCATGGTGGAAATAAGTTCACTCTGAGAAGACATGGTTCACCATCCCCCTGTTTCACTATAGAGTTGGAGAAGAACTGTTAGATTGCTTATGTAAATGTATTGGATACTAATTGAGTTTATATTGGATAGTGGAGAAAAGTGGATAAGTCACACTCTCTCATCCTCAGAGGATAGTAATTGCAAACCCCCCCACCCCCCCCCCCCAAAGAAATTTGCCAAGAAAACCCTATGATAGTTTCACCTTGAATCAAAAACTATTTGAAAGCACAAAACAACAATGGTGGAGAAATGAAGATTCTGTAATGGAAAATTCAATAGCTGTGACATAACTCCATGCCTTGTAATGACAATTCTCTTTCACCATATGCAAACACTCATGAGTTTTGTCCTTCAAGGGCCCATTCACAATACAGTTTAAACTAGTTTGCAAACCAGTTTAAATTGGGTTCATTCACTCTTCCTGACCCAAATTTGGGGGGGCAGGTGCAAATCCCTCTTAACCTTAGTATTTTGGAAGTGGGGATTTTAATGATTCTCTTTAAAAAAACTGATTTTTTTTGCAGGAGCTTTCAATCGGAACTCAAAATCAATCCCATTTGGAGCATTGTGCTGCCTCCGCTCTTCCTCCTCCTCCTCCTACCCCACCACTGCTGCTCTTTCTTTTTACTCCTACCTCCTCTTCATCTTGCCCATGCTGCTCCGTCTGCCCTCCTTCTCTTCCTCTCTTCTTCCTCTTCCTCTCTTCCTCTGCCCCCGCCACTATGTCTTTCTTCCTCCTATTCCTGTTTCCCCCCTCTTCCTCTCTTCCTCTGCACCTGCTGTTGCGTCTACCTTCCACCTCTTCCTCTCTTCCTCTCCTCCCAACAACTGTCAATGGTTTGTCATCCCTCCTTTCCTGTTCCACCTCTTCCTCCATCCTCTCCCTCCCCTCCCCTCACCTCCCCCACACCGGCATTGGGTCTGTCATCCCTCCTTCCTCCTCTTCCACCTTCCTCTTCCTCTCCCTCCTTGTACCTGCCAGGATTGAACCTCTCGTAGGTTTATCACACTAGAGGGCAAACAGGATTTAAACAGGAATTAAACAGGAATTAAACAGGAAATGCCTTATGTTTAACATAGGGCCTTTCCTGTTTAATTCCTGTTTAATTCCTGTTTAAATCCTGTTTGCCCTCTAGTGTGATAAACCTATCTGTGGCATTTTATCCTGTTTCCAAGTGTGCACAGGAATTGGGATAATATGCCTCAGAGAGATGCAGTTTCATTGCTTTTTCACAGAAAGGCATGGATTAAAGTTGCCCCATTGCACTTGGGAGCTGAACAGTCTGACAAGTGGATGCTTTCCCCATATTTCACAGACATATCTTACAAAAATACCTTCCAACTCAAAGACTCTATGACTTTAGGATCCAGTCTATACTAAATGTCTGTTAATCTCTGTGTGCCAAAGGTAACCTCTGAGTGTCAAAAGAGACCTCTTGTTTTTCTCTAGCTTTGGTTTGCAAGGACTCACCCTTTCAGACAAAAAAAGGAAAATCTACCTTCTTAAACTTGTGGTTCCACACAACAGCACTGCCATTGATGGTGAACCTTTTGCCTGCAGGAGCCTGGGGATCAATTCCTCCAACTCGGATTTTTTGGAAAGATTGATTAGAGAAAGTGACCAAGTTGATGACATCAAATCCAGAGGCCAGATCTCCATTATCATCAAAAAAGACTTCTTCTCCAGCACTATTGTTAAAACGGATGTATTTCAGAAATGAGAGTAACTAGATTGGAGCAGGGAAAAAATGATAATTATCTGAGTCACTTAGTGGGAGTAAGGATTTGCTATGTAAGTATGAATCGACCATCTGTCTATCATATTGCCTTTGTTCTACTTCCTTATTTTTCAGTTTTTCTAACACAAATGAAAATAAATGCATCTGAAACCATTTCGTTATAAGATACAATCTCTCAGCATCATACCAAATCAAAGGCAAACCCATACCTGTCAAGAAAACCCAGTGAAACGTTTGTCTTAGAATTTTTATATGTTGAAAATGACCTGAAGACAAACACAACAGCAATAATTAAAGTGATAGAATTGTACATAATATTACTGGGGCATACTATTTGTCTCCCTGCTCAGGTGGCTCACCTTAGCTGACAGGGAATGAGAAATGTATCGATGTCGTTATTTTGCCCATGACATACCTGCCAGAGCTGAATACTCATAAGTTTCCAACTCTTCCCAATATCCATTGCTTTCCGTTTGGTGCTCAATGAATTGGCAACATGAAGAGCATGGGCTACAGCATAGACAGCATTGTAAACACTGTAGCTCTGACCATTCATTCTTACATCAAACAGAGTTCCAGGAAGGTTCCCAATTTTCTCTTTCCCAGTGCAATTGTTTGCATTTGGGTAATTCAGGATATACATGGAGAGAGAACAGAAAAATGCAGCACCCCAAAACTCCTTTAGGAGATAAATCTTGGACTCAATTGGATTTAGGTTCTCCAAAAACTCCTGAAATCCTGGCACCACATTGGTGTGGAGGGCAAAGGATAAGGTGCCATTGAAGGATCTTTCTGTGAACCGTCTCCCTGAGAAACCCGTTGTGACATCCCACTGAGCAGTTGTGATCCAAACTCTCTCCATAGGTTGCTTCTGAATGAACTCAAGGCTTTCTAGAATTATCCGTAACCCCTCCATAGAGTGAGTGTCCCCATAGACCAAAATCACATTAATTTTCTTTGAGAGAAGAGTAGAGGCAATGGCATTTAGGCTTTTCTTAAGGAACGGTAACTCATAACTTGTCACTGTAGGAAAAGATTGTGTCAAAGAAATGCAAATATCCTTCTGGAGAAGACTTGCACTGAGGGTTCGATGAAATCTCTCTCCACTTTCATCTTCTGGTATGAGGAGACCAATCCAATTCCATCCAAAATACTCTAACAGTTGAGTGATCCCAAAATACTGAAAGATCTCATCTGGCACCATCCGGAAAAGAGAGGGAAACTGAATTTTGTCACTGAAGATGGGGTTGAAAGACCCATAACTCAGCTAGAAATGGGGAGGAAACACAATTAAAAAATAATAATAATAGGAAATGCAGTTCTTCCTTTAGTTAGGGAAACATGACCTTTTTAGTTTCAGGGAAATAGAGATGAATGGAAGAGAAGTTGATTTATCAGCATGCTGGTCCTGATGTCTTAATTTGAGCAGAGCAATCTGCAACTAAAACCTCACTCACCTGGAGGTTTAAAAAAACATACACATTTTTAGTTAATGTGAAAGGTAAGTTTTCTCTTCCAAACACATTGTTCCCCTTTCCCCACAATGTTCAGCTCATTGACCATGGTGCCACAATAATATGTTTTACACATTTTAAAATATAATTAATCTTGTTTGTCTTTGCAGAATACAATTGGTCCTCCACATTTGCCATTTTGACGTTTTGAATATTCGCAGATTTTATTAGTATACTCTCTCTAGGAATCTCTAGTTTCTCCAATAAGGCTCTACAGTCGACATCTGCCAGCGCTCATGCTGGAGGACCTAGAGATTCCTGGGTTTTCTCAGGAGAAAAAAAAATAGTATTTTTGTTATTTGTGATTTTTTCACTTCCACAGGGACCTGTGCGCCTAACCCCAGTGAATGTGGAGGGCCAACTATATTGCTTGTACAAGTCACCAAAGGTAATGTTGCTAATGTTTGGATTCACATAATATATACTTTTACTTCTGTATTCCTTCAAAGTAGCCATGTGTTGCAGTTCCTTTCTCACAATCCTTTGGAGCCCTTTGGAGCTGGCCTTTACAAAGGCCTAAAATCTGTTAGTCCTGCCGGGGGGAAAAAAGGCCCATTGAATTACAGTAGTGGGATTTCTCTACATGTTGGCCGAACTTTCAGCAAATGATTGAATGGGTCTACTCTAGTGGAGACTAACTAATATGATGGTAGCCAAACATTTTCTCTCTTTTCAGAATCTGAAAATAAGGTGGAAAATGTAAATAGAAATATAAACTGTTGAAATGAGACTGAAGCCTGCACCCACAGTAAGAGCAACTTTATTTACTCCACAAAAGACCATGTTCTTGATCATGTATTCTGTCTAAAAATCTTTTTTCCTTTTCCTTTCTAGCAGCACATTTTTTGCCTGCAAATCACATTTTCTAAGCATGAAAGCCATGAATAATTTTGAAATCTATCCCCACAGTACTTGAAAAATACACAAAAACCATAGAATGGGAATTTATTTAATGACATGGGCGGGGGGAGGTTTGCAACCACACCTTCCTTTTCAGTTCTCCCCTTCTTTACAGACTTTCTTGTACATTTCTCTGCATAGTTTTTCAAATGCAAATATTTTTGGAGCATTTATAAAATGGAAGCCAATTTGACCACACTCTAAAGCACATCTCTGCACATTCCAAAAATAGATGCTTTTTTCCAAAGGCATTCATCTAGTGTACACTGTTTTGGAACACTGTTCTACTGACCAAAACTTGGAAATATCTAGAATTCTGTATATGGATTCTTTTTAGGAATGTATGGAGTTCTGTAAAGTATGAAATGGATAAGGTCCCCCCCCCCCAAGTCAAAGAATTGAAATGGACTCTTCTCCCATCCCTTGTGATGGCTGAAGCATGCATCACATGAATATATGGGTTACCTTGTGGATCGTGAGGCTTAGCCTCACTGTCTGTTTGATTAATTAAGGGTATTCTCTAGGATCCTGGCTTTTATCCCTCTTTTGACCTAGATATTTTTCCCCACCATCCATCCTACTACAGTTGGAAATAATGGTTTCCAAATATTCTCCAAAGTCAGGAAGGAAGTTGGCAGGGTGGTGCATGTCTATTTCAGCAGAGAATCATTGCACTGAGTTTCACAAGGAATGGTTTCTATGAAGGCATGCAGAGATATATCTTACATTGAATTTGCTAGAGCATGGAACTCAGATGCTTGGCCCAAACAGAAGTCAAGACAATGAAATGACAGTGAGGTTCATTTACTAAAACAAAGTGGCAAAGTTCTAACTGAAATGTCAGCTGAGTAGACAAACAGTACTGACAAGACTATTTCAAATTTCCAAATTAGGAGAGGTATATCACAGTAGAGGCAATGGAGGAAGAATACATCTCTGGGTTTTTTTAATAATCTGTACTAAGTTATGAAATATGAACATACATACCTGTGGAATTTTATAGACATTTAAGATATTGGCTATCTGGAGGGACGTGTGAGAGGTGAGACCACCAACGATGGCTATGAGATTCTTTTCCCAGATGCATTTGTAATTGGGAATGTTCCTTTGTCCCATTGAGAGAAGATCCAAGGTGGCAAAACTGGCTTTCAGTGAATTAAATGCATTGTCCAAGATTTCTGTTTGCAATGTGGTGTTGGGCAGCAACTTGTCATTCTTGTTGATCTCATGAATGGCAAAAGCAAAAGCAAGAATGACCTGGTAGTTCTTAGTCAAGATCCTGCATTCAGAATTTCAATTAATTTTACTAGTATATGTCAAAGGTAGAAATGCATTTTATTTACTTATTACTCTGGGGGAGACCTTGAGATTAAAACATAGGCAAGGAATAACAGTAACTGATGGACATGTAGTTTGCGATAGCCCCTTTCAGAGGTTAAATCCATCAACTGTAGCCTGATCCAGAGAGATAGAATACAACTGGAATGAAAGCATTTGAAGATAGAACATCACCATCATTTTAAATTGCTTTAAGAAATGGTGGGAGTGGGGTGAAGCCCAGTGGGAGAAGAAATGAGAGATCCCACATTTTTTAAAAAAAAGAAAATGTTAAACTTCAAAATTTTCATTTAAAAAAATAATTTTTTTTCAAATTATTGATTCTTTTAAAATTTTCTTTAAAAACAACATTTTAACCAAATTTTCACTATGGACCTTATGAGACGGGAGGAATTTCACTTTACTGCGAATAGAGCAAATTGGAGCCAATTCAAATTCACGTCAATTTGCTAGTTTAGCGAATTTACGTGAATTCAGTTTGCATTTGGAATGCATTCAGAATGACTTCCCATTACCCGAAAATGACCCCCCATTGCCGAAATTGCATGAGATGCTTTAATTCGCAATAATGTTAAACCCATGATTGCATTCGGAATGACTTCCCTTCTGCCCAAAATTGCCTGAGATACTTTAATTCGCAATAACTTGAAACTCCAGGATTGCGTTCGGATTGCCATTAGATTATACTTCCAGTTTCCAATGTCTGATGAAGTCCTATGTCTAGATGAATACATTTAGGTTGTGTGTACAATTCTATAATTTTCAGATATAGTTTTAATTTTGCTAGTTCTTTAAGTCACAACTATTAGCATGACTTTCAGTGGGACATGGGAAATACGATTTACAAGTAACATTAGGGCAAAAAACCATGACTAAAGAATCTGTATAGTATGAAATGGCAGGAGGTCAATGAGGGGGGTGACAACAACCACACCGGATCACACCAACCCTAGCGACGCCATTGATCCATCTGTGTCAACACTAAAAAAATATAAACAAGACCTGCTTAAATGATACTAAACTGATTCAAAGCCACACTACTGCCCCTTTTTTCTTACTTACTTAGCTACATAGGCGGTTCCCCGTGCTTCCCTAAAGTCATTTAATGACATTTCTGCTAATGCAATGGACACAAGTTCTCCAATGAGAGGATCTCCTTTGGAACTAACAGAATTTTGTTGAAATTGGTGCTGCCTGCTGCACATGGAGCCCAAACCTTTATTCAAAATATCAGACAGGAGAAAGAAAAGGAGTAAAACCTCTGTCAGTGCCATTATAGTTTGTGCTCAGTCCTAATGATGCACACACATTCACACCTCCCTCTCCAGCTCTGATTTCATGCAATACCCAACTATAAGCAACCACCCCCACCAAAGCAGCAGCTTGTTCTGATCCAAAGACTTCACATTAAACATTGGCAGTAAGTGATAAATGGTCCAAGCTTCATTGTTAGCCTCAAACAGATATTCTCTTGATAGGATCCTTTATATGTGGCAATTTAAATAAATCCAGTTTATTTGGCTCTTATTTCTCCAGTTTCTTTTTGGTGATGCAATTCTACAGGCAGCTAGAAACACAAGCCTGGAAATTATAAGTTAGATAATCATCATTCCCAAAGCATTTGAATTCATGCAGCACTGGAGAAAACAAGTTTGACACCATCTGCGCTTGAAGGAGTAATAGAGATCACATTATACGTACATTTGGGAGTCATAGTTAATGATGGGTGATCTGACATTTTGAGCAGAAAGAAGGAAAAATGTGTGGGAAAGGATCATAGAATCATAGAATCATAGAATCATAGAGTTGGAAGAGACCACAAGGGCCATCCAGTCCAACCCCCTGCCATGCAGGAACTCCAAGTCAAAGCATCCCTGACAGATGGCCATCCAGCCTCTGCTTAAAGACCCCCAAGGAAGGAGACTCCACTACACTCCGAGGGAGTGTGTTCCACTGTCGAACAGCCCTTACTGTCAGGAAGTTCCTCCTAATGTTGAGGTGGAATCTCTTTTCCTGCAGTTTGCATCCATTGTTCCGCGTTCTAGTCTCTGCAGCAGCAGAAAACAAGCTTGCTCCCTCCTCAATATGACATCCCTTCAAATATTTAAACAGGGCTATCATATCACCTCTTAACCTTCTCTTCTCCAGGCTAAACATCCCCAGCTCCCTAAGGCGCTCTTCATAGGGCAAGGTTTCCAGACCCTTCACCATCTTAGTTGCCCTCCTTTGGACATGCTCCAATTTCTCCACATCCTTTTTGAATTGTGGTGCCCAGAACTGGATACAGTATTCCAGGTGGGGCCTGACCAAAGCAGAATAGAGTGGCACTATAACTTCCCTTGATCTAGAAACTATACTTCTATTGATGCAGCCTAAAATTGCATTGGCTTTTTTAGCTGCCGCATCACACTGTTGACTCATGTTCAGCTTATGGTCTACTTGGACTCCTAGATCCCTTTCACATGTGGTCTCATTCAGCCAGGTGTCCCCCATCCTATATCTGTGCATTTCATTTTTCCTCCCTAAGTGCAGAACCTTACATTTCTCCGCATTGAATTTCATTTTGTTAGCACTGGCCCAGCTTTCTAGTCTATTCAGGTCATTTTGAATTTTGATCCTGTCCTCTGGGGTATTAGCTACTCCTCCCAGTTTAGTGTCATCTGCAAATTTGATAAGTATGCCCCCAATTCTGTCATCCAAATCATTAATAAAGATGTTGAACAGCACTGGGCCCAGGACAGAACCCTGTGGGACCCCACTGGTCACTTCTCTCCAGGATGAAAAGGAGCCATTGTTGAGCACCCTTTGAGTTCGGCCAGTCAACCAATTACAAATCCATGTAACAGTTAACTTGTCTATCCCACATTTTGCAAGCTTGTTTGCAAGAATGTCATGGGGAACCTTGTCAAAGGCCTTACTGAAATCGAGGTATACTATATCCACAGCATTCCCTTCATCTACCAAGCTGGTAATTTTATCAAAAAAAAGAGATCAGGTTCGTTTGGCATGACTTGTTTCTCTGAAACCCATGTTGGCTTTTTGTGATTATGGCATTGGCCTCTAAGTGTTCACAGACTCTCTGCTTAATGATCTGCTCTAGAACCTTTCCTGGAATTGATGTCAGACAAACTGGATGATAATTGTTGGGATCCTCTTTTTTTCCCTTTTTGAAGATGGGCACAACGTTTGCCCTCCTCCAGTCTGCTGGGACTTCTCCTGTTCTCCAGGAGTTCTCAAAGATTATTGCCAATGGCTCTGATATTACATTTGCCAGTTCTTTTAATACTCTAGGATGTAGTTCATCTGGTCCTGGAGATTTATATTCATTTAGGTTAACCAGGTATTCCTGTACTACCTCTTTACTTATTCTGTGCTGAATTTCCTCTATTCTGTCTCCTGTTCCATTATCCTTAGGTTGAGCACCCTTTGCCTTTTCTGAGAAGACTGAAGCAAAGAAGGTGTTGAGTAATTCTGCCTTTTCTCTGTCCCCTGTTAGCATTTTGCCATCTTCTGCACGCAGTGGCCCCACTGTTTCCTTCTTCTTCACCAAGACATCCCCAATGTTGGTATCAACTGGTGCGGGTGCCCAGTGGTGCACCAGCCTCCCAAGTGCCCACCAAGGGGAGATGGCATGCCTGCATTCACACCCTTTATCAAGCCCTGAGGGGCTGAAGCTTCAGCTGCTCCCACCAGGCTATGTGGCAATATTTTTGGGTCCCATATGCCTTGGGCATCATGCTCCCATGATGTAAGAAGTCCAGCAGCCACATTTCCAGCTCTGTTGGTAGATGGGACTGAAGCCAGCTGGGCGACTGACCACTTGGTGTCCTTGCCGGTAAAGGGAGGCTCCTACCCCACATAAAATGCAGCAGGCCTATCTTGTAGACTTTCCCCTACAGGGGACAAAGAAAAGGACATGGAGAGTCAAAAACTGGGTGGCTCTAAGCATTCACATGATCAGCCCCCGATCTCCTGCAATTGGGTGGTGATGGAGGTGGGCACACAACCCTGGAGCATTTTTCATGCTGTCCCTGATATAAAGTGAGACATCACCTCTTTCCCTGGTGCTTTGGCTGGCTGAGGTTGGCGGGAAGGGTGTATGCAAGCATGATCACACTCACCCTTCCTTCTCCTCCGCTGGACCAAGAGCAGCAGGGAAGGAGATATGGGTGTGCAATCCTCTCTTTCTCTGCTGCCTTGTATCCATTGAGAGCATGATAGCAGATAAGTGGCAATGACATTCAAACCTAGACCAAGTCACCAGTCACCGTCAGTATATGTGATATTCTCGTGCATCTCAAGAAGCAATCTTTTCCTTAAGATATGTCTTGTATGTACCATATGTATTTGTGGCTATTGTTCTGTGCCTTCAGGATGATTCTGACTTATGGCAACCCAAAGGTGAACATTTCATAGGGTTTTCTTGGCTAGTTTCTTAATTGGGGGTTTGCCACTGCCATCCTCTGAGGCTGAGAGAATGTGACTTGCCTAAGGTGACTCAGTGGGTTTCTATGGCAGAGACAGTATTCAAACTGTGTTACCCCAGTGTCCTATTGCAATGCTCAAACTACTACACCACTCTGGCCCTCCATAATACAGTACAAGACAGTATATTATATCATAGAAAGACAAGAGCATTTGTAAAATGTCCATTACATCACACAGGTCTTGTCTGAAGCTTTGCCCTGGGCTATTTGCTTTAATGGAAAGACCAAAGATGTCTGCCTACTCTTTCATACGAGGCTAAATTGGAAGTATAATTTAAGGTCAATTCGAATGCGATCATGGGTTTTATGTTATTGCAAATTAACTCTTCGCACGCAAATTCAGGCAAGAGGGAAGCCAGTTCGAATGCAATCATGGGTTTTACTTTATTGCGAATTAAAGCTTCGCATGCAAATTCGGGCAGGAGGGGGTTATTTTCGGGTAATGGGAAGTAATTCCGAACGGAGCAGGGGTTCTTCCGAATTGAGCAGGGGTTCATGTAAATTTGCTAAACAAGCGAATTTACATGAATCCGCATTGGTTCCATTTGGAGTTGGGAGAAATTCCTCCCGTTTGAAAGAGTCCTGCCTCATCTGATGTGGAGAATCATCTGTGAAGAAGAAGAAAGGACTGACCCTCTCCTCCTAGGTGTTTTAAAAGTTCAATTCCAGTGGTGTCACTAGGGTTGGTGTCACTCATGTGTCATCCCCATGGGCATCCTGGGATGGTAGTGCAGATGGGGAAAAGAGTCTCACCCCAGGGAAAGCAATATCCTGCTGCTGCCACACAGACACCCAGTCAAGACCGCAAAGAGGGGACACATACCCACAGCAAGCACAGGGGTTGTTTTTTTATTACTAAAGCTCTTCTCCTACAACAGGATAAAAAGTCACAGCAAACACCCCATCGTCAGTTGCGACATTAGAAAGGAGCCAAAGAGAATGAATTTGGGGAGGCTGCAGGAAAGGGGGAACAGAGAGAAAAAAAGGTGGATTCATCCCAGTCCTCATGTGAAGAGAGTCTATGATTTTTGTCATGTAGTCCCACTTTTTTGTAATGCACAGATGATTGTGCAAGGGTTTGGAAGCCTCTGTAAAGGGTATGTCCTAATGACTCATCTGGTCAGACCATCTGAATGTGTTGAATGAAAAAGGAAGGGGAATAGGAAACCTTTTTATCAAAGGACTGAATTGCCCTATGCCTGAATATTAGATATCTGTGCCAGTGGCAGGGGTCAGGGTCCATGAAAGCAGAAACTTCTTGGTAAGACCCCTCACCCAACCATTTCAAAAGCACATTCTCTCTTTTACCCACAACATGCATGTCATTCACTGCTTCAACTAAAATACATTTAAGAGAAGGAGTTTCTGGAGCTGATTTACATTCAGCCCATCAGGCATCTAACCCAAGGGGAGAATATTATGAACTGCAAGTCAGTTTCTTACTGGAACTTCCAAACCACCTCCAAAGAAACTTGCTAAGAAAAACCCATGATAGGTCACATTTCACTGGGGGGGAAATTCTCAACTTCACAGTAAAAAGGAAAGAATATGGGAGCCAGCCATTGTTCTTCAGCCAGCGGACCCAATCCATCTGAAGATGTAGTCTCAAGGATGCTACAACTTACAAGATCCCTCTGCATTCTGTTTTTCTGAAATACATGACTAGGCCTTTGATATGTATTTGGTTATAAATTCTGAAGCCAATAAACAGTTTTCTTCAACATCAATGTGAATATGGGAAAAAGAAAAGAAAAAAAGCACACCCACATCCACTAGTAGTCATCATCCACTAGCATTCCTTAACAGAGAATTGTTTCTTTTTATAAATTGATGTATTAAATAAGATTATGCATAACAAATAAGACTGAGTAGATATTAATGTTTCTTCTTTACTAATTGTTCTTTTACATTTAGCTCAGGTCTCAATAGAATCATGTAGCATTTTGGGAAGAAGATGCAAGCCAGTAATGCAAAACTAGAAACCAAGATGTAGAAGACTTCCACAGTGACCATATTTGTCCCTTTGGTACTCAGGTAACTTGGGACAAAGGAAACCCAAACACTGCAAAAGATCAACATGCTGAAGGTGATCAGCTTGGCTTCATTGAAACTGTTGGGAAGCTTCCTGGCTAAGAAAGCAACAGTGAAACTGATGAAAGCCAAAAGCCACATGTAACTCAGGACAAGGTAGAACATAGTGTCAGAGCCTTCATTGCATTGCAAGATGGTCTCAGCTCTCTGGGAATGCATGTCAGCCTCTGGAAAGGGTGGTGCGGTTATCAACCAGACCACACAGATAAGAGTTTGAATAACAGAACAGACGAAGATCAGTGATGTTGCCAGCTTCTTCCCAATCCATTTCCTCATCTTGTTCCCTGGCTTTGTAGCAATGAAGGCCAGGACCACAGTGATAGTTTTGCCCAACATACAAGAAATAGCTATAGAAAAGACAACACTAAAGACTGTTTGCCGGAGAAGGCAAGAAACCTTCCCTGGAGTGCCTAGGAAAAGAAAGGAACATAGAAAGCAGAGCAACAGAGAGACAAGCAGAATACAGGTGATGGTCCAGTTGTTGGCTTTGACAATGGGAGTTTCTTGGTAATGAATGAAAGTTCCCATTACAATAACTGTGATTACTGAAAAGAAGACTGCAGAAGAAGCCAAAACTGCTCCCAGAGGTTCTGTGTAGGATAAATAAATGGCTCTTTTAGGAAGGCATTGGTCTTGCTTCTCATTTGGATAGTGATCTTCTGGGCACTTTGTGCATTCACTTGCATCTGAAATACATTAAAAAGCTCTCTGTGTCTCCTAAACCCCAAAACGGAGCTCCTGTCCAGCAAGCACTTCGTTCTCGTGGCCACCAGATTGCCGCAGGTATGAAGGCAGGGAAAAGGGGGCCATGAGGCCCTATTTCCCTTGGCTCGGCCGGTTGGGCTGTCCTTGGGGCATGAAGCCACAAGGACACCCCTTTCCAGGCCATGGAGTAGGGGCTTTTTGCCCCTTTTCCACAGCATGAAAAAGCTCCATATTGTAGGCCCTGGGCCTGTCGGTGAGGCTGCCCTGGCCCCAATCTCAGCCTTAAAGGGGAGCCCACGAGCCACCCTTTTTGGGCAGTCTGTAAAGCCCCATATATTTTCTTTGTCATGCTTTCTGTCTTCAAGCTTTTATTGACTTCTGCTGACTGTAAAGCAAACTTATCCTGAGGTTTTCTTGACAAGATTTATTCAGACACGATTTGGCTTTGCCTTCCTTACATCTTTAATATTTTGACATGCCTTCCAGCTTAGATAAAACATTCACGAGTTCCAGCCAAAAACCTGAAATTACCACCTCATGCCATGAATAATTTGGGAGTTTCCTTGTGGAGGCAGAAGGCCTTTCAGACCAATGATCTTTTGAGGACATTAATTTGGACACACAAATGTTGAAGCCCCTTCCTGTCTAAACACACAGAGACTTTGTGTTACTCTTAAATCTGCACAAGCTTTTTAAAGGGGTGGTGCATTTGTGAAGTCTGATTTCTTAACTATAAACTAAACATCTATTTTCCATCCTCCATTGAAACAAATGAAATCTTGCCCATACGACACAATATCCTTTATCTTACCAATGTGGACTGAAATTCTCCCATCAGCACAGTGAACACAGTCATAGCAACAGACAGAATTCCCCTGCTGAACAATCTTGCTGTACCCTGGTGGGCAGTACTCAACACATCTGGAACGGGGTGGCACCTAATAGGAAGAATAAGGTTATGTATTCATGGTGGAAATAAGTTCACTCTGAGAAGACATGGTTCACCATCCCCCTGTTTCACTATAGAGTTGGAGAAGAACTGTTAGATTGCTTATGTAAATGTATTGGATACTAATTGAGTTTACATTGGATAGTGGAGAAAAGTGGATAGTAGTGACCTTGGGCAAGTCACACTCTCTCATCCTCAGAGGATAGTAATTGCAACCCCCCCACCCAAAGAAATTCGCCAAGAAAACCTATGATAGTTTCACCTTGAATCAAAAACTATTTGAAGGCACAAAACAACAATGGTGGAGAAATGAAGATTCTGTAATGGAAAATTCAATAGCTGTGACATAACTCCATGCCTTGTAATGACAATTCTCTGTCACCATATGCAAACACTCATGAGTTTTGTCCTTCAAGGGCCCATTCACAATACAGTTTAAACTAGTTTGCAAACCAGTTTAAATTGGGTTCATTCACTCTTCCTGACCCAAATTTAGCAGGCCAGGTGCAAATCCCTCTTAACCTTAGTATTTTGGAAATGGGGATTTTAGTGATTCTATTTTAAAAAACTGATTTTTTTTTTTTTGCAGGAGCTTTCAATCGGAACTCAAAATCAATCCCATTTGGATCATTGTGCTGCCTCCGCTCTTCCTCCTCCTCCTCCCCCACCGCTGCTGCCCTTTCTTTTTACTCCTACCTCCTCTTCATCTTGCCCATGCTGCTCCGTCTGCCCTCCTTCTCTTCCTCTCTTCTTCCTCTTCCTCTCTTCCTCTGCCCCCGCCACTATGTCTTTCTTCCTCCTATTCCTGTTTCCCCCCTCTTCCTCTCTTCCTCTGCACCTGCTGTTGCGTCTACCTTCCACCTCTTCCTCTCTTCCTCTCCTCCCAACAACTGTCAATGGTTTGTCATCCCTCCTTTCCTGTTCCACCTCTTCCTCCATCCTCTCCCTCCCCTCCCCTCACCTCCCCCACACCGGCATTGGGTCTGTCATCCCTCCTTCCTCCTCTTCCACCTTCCTCTTCCTCTTCCTCCTTGTACCTGCCAGGATTGAACCTCTCGTAGGTTTATCACACTAGAGGGCAAACAGGATTTAAACAGGAATTAAACAGGAATTAAACAGGAAATGCCTTATGTTTAACATAGGGCATTTAACATGCCTTATGTTTAACATAGGGCCTTTCCTGTTTAATTCCTGTTTAATTCCTGTTTAAATCCTGTTTGCCCTCTAGTGTGATAAACCTATCTGTGGCATTTTATCCTGTTTCCAAGTGTGCACAGGAATTGGGATAATATGCTTCAGAGAGATGCTGTTTTATTGCTTTTTCACAGAAAGGCATGGATTAAAGTTGCCCCATTGCACTTCGGAGCTGAACAGTCTGACAAGTGGATGCTTTCCCCATATTTCACAGGCATATCTTACAAAAATACCTTCCAACTCAAAGACTCTATGACTTTAGGATCCAATCTATACTGAATGTCTGTTAATCTCTGTGTGCCAAAGGTAACCTCTGAGTGTCAAAAAAGATCTCTTGTTTTTCTCTAGCTTTGGTTTGCAAGGACTCACCCTTTCAGACAAAAAAAGGAAAATCTACCTTCTTAAACTTGTGGTTCCACACAACAGCACTGCCATTGATGGTGAACCTTTTGCCTGCAGGAGCCTGGGGATCAATTCCTCCAACTCGGACTTTTTGGAAAGATTGATTAGAGAAAGTGACCAAGTTGATGACATCAAATCCAGAGGCCAGATCTCCATTATCATCAAAAAAGACTTCTTCTCCAGCACTATTGTTGAAACGGATGTACTTCAGAAATGAGAGTAACTAGATTGGAGCAGGGAAAAAATGATAATTATCTGAGTCACTTAGTGGGCGCAGGGATGTAAGTATGGATTGATCATCTGTCTATCATATTGCCTTTGTTCTACTTCCATGTTTTTCAGTTCTTATCACACAAATGAAAATAAATGCATCTGAAACCATTTCGTTATAAGATACAATCTCTCAGCATCATACCAAATCAAAGGCAAACCCATACCTGTCAAGAAAACCCAGTGAAACGTTTGTCTTAGAATTTTTATATGTTGAAAATGACCTGAAGCCAAACACAACAGCAATAATTAAAGTGATAGAATTGTACATAATATTACTGGGGCATACTATTTGTCTCCCTGCTCAGGTGGCTCACCTTACCTGACAGGGAATGAGAAATGTATCGATGTCGTTATTTTGCCCATGACATACCTGCCAGAGCTGAATACTCATAAGTTTCCAACTCTTCCCAATATCCATTGCTTTCCGTTTGGTGCTCAATGAATTGGCAACATGAAGAGCATGGGCTACAGCATAGACAGCATTGTAAACACTGTAGCTCTGACCATTCATTCTTACATCAAACAGAGTTCCAGGAAGGTTCCCAATTTTCTCTTTCCCAGTGCAATTGTTTGCATTTGGGTAATTCAGGATATACATGGAGAGAGAACAGACAAATGCAACACCCCAAAACTCCTTTAGGAGATAAATCTTGGACTCAATTGGATTTAGGTTCTCCAAAAACTCCTGAAATCCTGGCACCACATTGGTGTGGAGGGCAAAGGATAAGGTGCCATTGAAGGATCTTTCTGTGAACCGTCTCCCTGGGAAACCCGTTGTGACATCCCACTGAGCAGTTGTGATCCAAACTCTCTCCATAGGTTGCTTCTGAATGAACTCAAGGCTTTCTAGAATTATCCGTAAACCCTCCATAGATTGATTGTCCCCATAAACCAAAATCACATTAATTTTTTTTGAGAGAAGAGTAGAGGCAATGGCATTTAGGCTTTTCTTAAGGAACGGTAACTCATAACTTGTCACTATAGGAAAAGATTGTGTCAAAGAAATGCAAATATCCTTCTGGAGAAGACTTGCACTGAGGGTTCGATGAAATCTCTCTCCACTTTCATCTTCTGGTATGAGGAGACCAATCCAATTCCATCCAAAATACTCTAACAGTTGAGTGATCCCAAAATACTGAAAGATCTCATCTGGCACCATTCGGAAAAGAGAGGGAAACTGAATTTTGTCACTGAAGATGGGGTCGAAAGACCCATAACTCAGCTAGAAATGGGGAGGAAGCACAATTTAAAAAAATAATAATAGGAAATGCAGTTCTTCCTTTAGTTAGGGAAACATGACCTTTTTAGTTTCAGGGAAATAGAGATGAATGGAAGAGAAGTTGCTTTATCAGCATGCTGGTCCTGATGTCTTAATTTGAGCAGAGCAATCTGCAACTAAAACCTCACTCACCTGGAGGTTTAAAAAAACATACACATTTTTAGTTAATGTGAAAGGTAAGTTTTCTCTTCCAAACACATTGTTCCCCTTTCCCCACAATGTTCAGTTCATTGACCATGGTGCCACAATAATATGTTTTACACATTTTAAAATATAATTAATCTTATTTGTCTTTGCAGAATACAATTGGTCCTCCACATTTGCCATTTTGCCATTTTGAATATTTGCAGATTTTATTAGTATACTCTCTCTAGGAATCTCTAATTTCTCCAATAAGGCTCTACAGTCAACATTTGCCAGCGCTCATGCTGGAGGACCTAGAGATTCCTGGGTTTTCTCAGGAGAAAAAAAAATAGTATTTTTGTTATTTGTGATTTTTTCACTTCCACAGGGACCTGTGCGCCTAACCCCAGTGAATGTGGAGGGCCAACTACATTGCTTGTTCAAGTCACCAAAGGTAATGTTGCTAATGTTTGGCTTCACATAATATATACTTTTACTTCTGTATTCCTTCAGAGTAGCCATGTGTTGCAGTTCCTTTCTCACAATCCTTTGGAGCTCTTTGGAGCTGGCCGTTACAAAGGCCTAAAATCTGTTAGTCCTGCCGGGGGGAAAAAAGGCCCATTGAATTACAGTAGTGGGATTTCTCTACATGTTGGCCGAACTTTCAGCAAATGATTGAATGGGTCTACTCTAGTGGAGACTAACTAATATGATGGTAGCCAAACATTTTCTCTCTTTTCAGAATCTGAAAATAAGGTGGAAAATGTAAATAGAAATATAAACTGTTGAAATGAGACTGAAGCCTGCACCCACAGTAAGAGCAACTTTATTTACTCCACAAAAGACCATGTTCTTGATCATGTATTCTATCTAAAAATCTTTTTTCCTTATCCTTTCTGGCAGCACTAAGCACATTTTTTGCCTGCAAATCACATTTTCTAAGCATGAAAGCCATGTATAATTTTGAAATCTATCCCCACAGTACTTGAAAAATACACAAAAACCATAGAATGGGAATTTATTTAATGACATGGGCGGGGGGAGGTTTGCAACCACACCTTCCTTTTCAGTTCTCCCCTTCTTTATAGACTTTCTTGTACATTTCTCTGCATAATTTTTCAAATGCAAATATTTTTGGAGCATTTATAAAAAGGAAGCCAATTTGACCACACTCTAAAGCACATCTCTGCACATTCCAAAAATAGATGCTTTTTTCCAAAGGCATTCATCTAGTGTACACTGTTTCGGAACACTGTTCTACTGACCCAAACTTGGAAATATCTAGAATTCTGTATATGGATTCTTTTTAGGAATGTATGGAGTTCTGTAAAGTATGAAATGGATAAAGTCCCCCCCCCAAGTCAAAGAATTGAAATGGACTCTTCTCCCATCCCTTGTGATGGCTGAAGCATGCATCACATGAATATTTGTGTTACCTTGTGGATCGTGAGGCTTAGCCTCACTGTCTGTTTGATTAGTTAAGGGTATTCTCTAGGATCCTGTCTTTTATCCCTCTTTTGACCTAGATATTTTTCCCCACCATCCATCCTACTACAGTTGGAAATAATGGTTTCCAAATATTCTCCAAAGTCAGGAAGGAAGTTGGCAGGGTGGTGCATGTCTATTTCAGCACAGAATCAGTGCACTGAGTTTCACAGGGAATGGTTTCTATGAAGGCATGCAGAGATATATCTTACATTGAATTTGCTAGAGCATGGAACTCAGATGCTTGGCCCAAACAGAAGTCAAGACAATGAAATGACAGTGAGGTTCATTTACTAAAACAAAGTGGCCAAGTTCTAACTGAAATGTCAACTGAGTAGACACACAGTACTAACAAGACTATTTCGAATTTCCAAATTAGGAGAGGTATATCACAGTAGAGGCAATGGAGGAAGAATACATCTCTGGTTTTTTTTTTAATAATCTGTACTAAGTTATGAAATATGAACATACATACCTGTGGAATTTTATAGACATTTAAGATATTGGCTATCTGGAGGGACGTGTGAGAGGTGAGACCACCAACTATGGCTATGAGATTCTTTTCCCAGATGCATTTGTAATTGGGAATGTTCCTTTGTCCCATTGAGAGAAGATCCAAGGTGGCAAAACTGGCTTTCAGTGAATTAAATGCATTGTCCAAGATTTCTGTTTGCAGTGTGGTGTTGGGCAGCAACTTGTCATTCTTGTTGATCTCATGAATGGCAAAAGCAAAAGCAAAGACAAGCTGGTAGTTCTTAGTCAAGATCCTGCATTCAGAATTTCAATTCATTTTACTAGTATACGTCAAAGGTAGAAATGCATTTATTTATTTACCTATTATACTAGGAGAGACCTTGAGATTAAAACATAGGCAAGGAATAAGAGTAGCTAATGGATATGTAGCTCGTGATAGCCCCTTTCTGAGGCTTAATCCATCAATTGTAGCCTGATCCAGACATATACATTTAGAATACAACTGGAATGAAAGCATTTAAAGATAGAAATTGGTTTGGTACCAAAATGATATGAATTCTTAGTGTTTTCTTAAAAGAAACTTGTTCCTAGTCTCTGGGCTACATCAGTCCTTCAAGAATATAATTGTGTAGGGAGGAATCATTTCTGTTTAGTCTTCCTTGAGCACCTGGGAGCAATTAATTTGCTGCAAATATACCAGTAAATATTAATCTATATTCTTTCAATTCCAGCAAGCAATTTGTAACTATGTAGCATTTTCATTTATTTTCCCCCTCACCTGAAAATTTGAAAGTTTTGACTCAGATTTTTTTTCTTTTGTTTCATTTCACAGAATGCTCTTTTATCCAGCAAGTTATTTAACATGCTTCCATGTAGTCTCTTTTTCCCTCTGTGGAGGTTTAAACTTCACTATTCTGCTGCACTTCTATCTACTGGCCTGAGATTGTCAGACTTGCTAACATGGTTTGAATTTATAGAATCAGGCAAATTAGTTGACATTTACATACATTGTTATGCTTCTATATATTTTGCCTGCACTTCACTAGACAGTAAAGTAGACTTGATGGCTGGCACCTGAAAACAGGACACTAGCCCCTTCACAAACATTTCATTTTGGCTTAAGGAAAAACTGTTTCAAAGACACACTTCTATTCCCTTCTTCTTGCTTACCAAGCTACGTAGGCTGGTCCCCGTGCTTTCCTAAAGTCGTTTAATGACATTTCTGCTAATGCAATGGACACAAATTCTCCAATGAGAGGATCACCTTTGGAACTAACAAAATTTTGTTGAACTTGGTGCTGCCTGCTGCACATGGAGCCCAAACCTTTATTCAAAATATCAGACAGGAGAAAGATAAGGAGTAATAAAACTTCTGTCAGTGCCATTATAGTTTGTGCTCAGTCCTAATGATGCATACACATTCACACCTGCATCTCCAGTTCCAATTTCATGCAATACACAAATATAAACAACCACCACCACCCAGGCAGCACTTTGTTCTGATCCAATAACTTCACATTAATCTTTGGCAGTAAGTGATAAATGGACCAAGCTTCATTGTTAGCCTCAAGCAGATATTCTCTTGATACAATCCTTTATATATCACAATTTAAATAAATCTAGTTTATTTGGCTCCAGTTTCTTTTTGGTGTTGCAATTCCACAAGCAGCCAGAATCACAAGTCTGGAAATTATAGGTTAGATAATCATCATTCCCAAAGCATTTGAATACATGCAGCACTGGAGAAAACAAGTTTGACACCATCTGCACTTGAAGGAGTAGTAAAGATCACATTATACATACATTTGGGAGTCATAGTTCATGATGGGTGATCTTACATTTTGAGCAGAAAGAAGGAAAAATGTGTGGGAAAGGATCACCAAGATATCCCTAATGTTGGTATCAACTGGTGTGGGTGTCCAGTGGTGCACCAGCCTCCCAAGTGCCCACCTAGGGATGCTGGAAGGGGAGATGGCATGCCTGCATTCACACCCTTCATCAAGCCCTGAGGGGCTGCAGCTTCAGCTGGTCCCACCAGGCTATGTGGCAATATTTTTGGGTCCCATTTGCTTTGGGCATCGTGCTCCCATGATGTAAGAAGCCCAGCAGCCACATCTCCAGCTCTAGTGGTAGATGGGACAGAAGCCAATTGGTGATTGACGACTTGGTGTCCTTGCCGGGAAAGGGAGCCTCCTACACCAAGTAAAATGCAGCAGGCCTATCTTTTTGACGTATTGCCAGTGGTGAGCCACTGGGAAGATGGCTATGCCCTGCCTATGGGAAAGGGGGAAAGGCATACCCACTCTGATGATCCATGTCCCCTCACTGCTGCTCTACCCAATGAGGGTGTCCATTTGGCTCCCTGGGCCACCAGACTCAGTGAAAGTGCCAGCTGATGGAGGGGCCCCAACAGACAGATTCATGACGGACATGACAAGCAAGAACGGGAAGGGGCAGTCCTTTTTTCCAATGGATGTTCTGGGCACTGCAGGTGAATGATGATCAACAGGATGAGGATTTTCTATGGGCCAGCAGACTGTCCCCTACAGGGAAAGAGA
Source organism: Urosaurus nigricauda (assembly GCA_034509955.1). Classification (NCBI taxonomy): domain Eukaryota; kingdom Metazoa; phylum Chordata; class Lepidosauria; order Squamata; family Phrynosomatidae; genus Urosaurus; species Urosaurus nigricauda. The sequence continues at coordinate 9,366,312 of JAOEGL010000006.1, forward strand.
GACAAAGACATGGAGAGACAAACACTGGGTGGCTCTAAGCATTCACATGATCAGCCCCCGATCTGCTGCAATTGTGTGGTGATGGAGGTGGCCACAAAACACTGGAGCATTCTTCCATACCCTGCTGTCCCTTGTATTAATTGAGACATCACCTCTTTCCCTGGTGTTTTGGCTGGCTGAGGAAAACCAGACAAACCAGCCATGTTGGCAGGAAGGGTGTATGCATGCATGAGCACACCTTCCTTCTCTGTCGCTGGACCAAGAGCACCAGGGAAGGAGCTATGGGTATGCAATCCTCTCTTTCTCTGCTGCCTTGTCTCCATTGAGAGCATGATAGCAGATAAGTGGCAATGACATTCAAACCTAGACCAAGTCACCAGTCACCGTCAGTATATGTGATATTCTCATCCCACTAAAGAAGGAATCTTTTCCTTAAGATATGTCTTGTATTTACCATGCATATCTGTGGCTATTGTTCTGTGCCTTCAGGATGATTCTGACTTATGCCACCCAAAGATGAACCTTTCATAGGGTTTTCGTGGCTAGTTTCTTCAGAGTGGGGTTTGTCACTGCCATCCTCTGAGGCTGAGAGAATGTGACTTGCCCAAGTACACCCAGTGGGTTTCTGTGGCAGAGACAGAATTCAAACTGTGTTACCCCAGTGTCCTATTGCAATGCTCAAACTACTACACCACTCTAACCCTCCATAATACATTACATGACAGTATATTATATCATAGAAAGACAAGAGCATTTGTAAAATGTCCATAACATCACACAGGTCTTATCTGAAGCTTGGCCCTGGGCTATTTGCTTTAATGGAAAGACCAAAGATGTCTGCCTCATCTAATGTGGAGAATCATTCGTGAAGAAGAAGACCCTCTCCTCCTAGGTGTTTTAAAAGTTCAATTGCAGTGGTATCACTAGGGTTGGTGTCATTCATGTGTCATCCCCATGGGCATCCTGGGATGGTAGTGCAGATGGGGAAGAGGGTCTCACCCCAGGGAATGCAATATCATGCTGCTGCCATACAGACATCTAGCCAAGACAGCAAAGATGGGACACATACACTCAGCAAATAAGGGTTTTTTTATTACTAAAGCTCTTCTCCTACAACAAGATAAAAAGTCACAGCAAACACCCCACCGTCAGATGCAACATTAGAAAGGAGCCAAAGAGAATGAATTTTGGGAGGCTGCAGGAAAGGGGGAGCAGAGAGAAAAAAGGTGGATTCATCCGAGTCCTCATGTGAAGAGGAGTCTATGATTTTTGTCATGTAGTCCCACTTTTTTGTAATGCACAGATGATTGTGCAAGAGTTTGGAAGCCTCTGTAAAGGGCATGTCCTAATGACTCATCTGGTCAGACCATCTGAATATGTTGAGTGAAAAAGGAGGGGGAATAGGAAACCTTTTTATCAAAGGGCTGAATTGCCCTAAGCCTGAATATTAGATATCTGTGCCAGTGGCAGGGGTCAGGGTCCATGAAAGCAGAAACTTCTTGGTAAGACCCCTCACCCAACCATTTCAAAAGCACATTCTCTCTTTTACCCACAACATGCATGTCATTCACTGCTTCAACTAAAATACATTTAAGAGAAGGAGTTTCTGGAGCTGATTTACATTCAGCCCATCAGGCATCTAACCCAAGGGGAGAATATTATGAACTGCAAGTCAGTTTCTTACTGGAACTTCCAAACCACCTCCAAAGAAACTTGCTAAGAAAAACCCATGATAGGTCACATTTCACTGGGGGGAAAAATTCTCAACTTCACAGTAAAAAGGAAAGAATATGGGAGCCAGCCATTGTTCTTCAGCCAGCGGACCCAATCCATCTGAAGATGTAGACTCAAATCTATGAAAGTTCATGTTACCAGCTTCTTCTTTCTTTCTTTTTTCTTACTTACTTAGCTACATAGGCGGGTCCCCGTGCTTCCCTAAAGTCATTTAATGACATTTCTGCTAATGCAATGGACACAAGTTCTCCAATGAGAGGATCTCCTTTGAAACTAACAGAATTTTGTTGAAATTGGTGCTGCCTGCTGCACATGAAGCCCAAACCTTTATTCAAAATATCAGACAGGAGAAAGAAAAGGAGTAAAACCTCTGTCAGTGCCATTATACTTTGTGCTCAGCCCTAATGATGCACATACATTCACACCTGCATCTCCAGTTCCAATTTTATGCAATATCCATCTATAAACAACCACCCCCACCAAAGCAGCAGCTTGTTCTGATCCAAAGACTTCACATTAAACATTGGCAGTAACTGATAAAAGGTCCTAGCTTCATTGTTAGCCTCAAGCAGATATTCTCTTGATAGGATTCTTTATATATCCACTAGTAGTCCTCAACCACTAGCATTCCCTAACAGAGAATTGTTTCTTTTCATAAATGGATATATTAAATAAGATTATGCATAACAAATAAGACTGAGTAGATATCAATGTTTCTTCTTTATTAACTGTTCTTTTACATTTAGCTCAGGTCTCAATAGAATCATGTAGCATTTTGGGAAGAAGATGCAAGCCAGCAATGCAAAACTAGAAACCAAGATGGAGAAGACTTCCACAGTGACCATATTTGTCCCTTTGGTGCTCAGGTAACTTGGGACAAAGGAAACCCAAACGCTGCAAAAGACCAACATGCTGAAGGTGATCAGCTTGGCTTCATTGAAACTGTCAGGCAGCTTCCTGGCTAAGAAAGCAACAGTGAAGCTGATGAAAGCCAAGAGCCACATGTAACTCAGGACAAGGTAGAACATAGTGTCAGAGCCTTCATTGCATTGCAAGATGGTCTCAGCTGTCTGGGAATGCAAGTCAGCCTCCGGAAAAGGTGGTGCGGTAATCAACCAGACCGCACAGATAAGAGTTTGAATAACAGAACAGACAAAGATCACTGATGTTATCATCTTCTTCCCAATCCATTTTCTCATCTTGTTCCCTGGCTTTGTGGCAACGAAGGCCAGCACAACAGTCATGGTTTTGGCCAACATGCAAGACATAGCTATAGAAAAGACAACACCAAAGACTGTTTGCCGGAGAAGGCAAGAAACCTTCCCTGGACTGCCAAGAAAAAGAAAGGAGCATAGAAAGCAGAGCAACAGAGAGACAAGCAGAATACAAGTGATGGTCCAGTTGTTGGCTTTGACAATGGGAGTATTCCTATACCGAATAAAAATTCCCATTACAATAACTGTGATGACTGAAAAGGAGACTGCCGAGGAAGCCAAAACTGCTCCTAGGGGTTCTGTGTAGGATAAATAAATGGCTCTTTTAGGAAGGCATTGGTCTTGCTTCTCATTTGGGTAATGATCTTCTGGGCACTTTGCACATTCACTTGCATCTGAAATACATTAAAAAGCTCTCAGTACCTTCCAAACTCCAAAATGGAGCATCTGTCCAGCAAGCACTTCGTTCCTGCGGCAACCAGATTGGCAGGGAAAAAGCGGCACGAAGCCACAAGGACACCTCTTTCCAGGCCATGGAGAAGGGGCTTTTTGACCCTTTTCCACGGCGTGAAAAAGCACCGAATTGGAGGCCCTGGGCCTGTCAGTGAGGCTGCCCTGGCCCCAAATTCAGACTTAAAGGGGGGGCCACGGGCCCCCCTTTTTGGACAGTCTGTAAAGCCCCATATATTTTCTTTGTCATGCTTTCTGTCTTCAAGCTTTTTCTAACTTCTGGTGGCCGTAAGGCAAACCTATCCTGAGGTTTTCTTGACAAGATTTATTCAGACAAGATTTGGCTTTGCCTTACTTTCGTCCTTCATATTTTGACATGCCTTCCAGCTTAGATAAAACATTCAAGAGATCCAGCCAAAAACCTGAAACTACCTCCTCATGCCATTAATAATTTCAGAGTCTCCTTGTGGAGGCAGAAGACCTTTCAGACCAATGGTCTTTTGAGGATATTAATTTAGACACACAAATGTTGAAGCCCCTTCCTGTTTAAACACAGAGACTTTCTTTTACTCTTAAATCTACACAGGATCTCTTAAAGTTGTGGTGCATTTGAGGAGTCTGGTTTCTTGAATATAAACTGAACATTTATTTTCCATCCTCCGGTGTAAAAAAAACAAAACAAAAAAACTCCTCAACATTTGTTCAAGGAACCTAAAGAAAATACATTGCAAAGTTCTGAACGGGGAAAAAATTATTGTAACTATCTGATTCCCCCTTTCCCCCCCCCCTTTTATAACACTAGCCCTTTTTTAGCATCTCTTTCTCTGGATTGTCAGAAAGTAAGTGGTTGGGATTTAGAATAGTCCTTTGTATAAAAGAGATGGAATATTCCTCATATGATACAATATCCTTTTTATTACCAATGTTGACTGAAATCCTCCCATCAGCACATTGAACAGATATATCAACATTGGGCACACAAATGTTGAAGTCCCTTCCTGTCTAAACACACAGAGACTTTGTGTTACTCTTAAATCTGCACAAGCAGATTTGTGGTGCATTTGTGGAGTCTGGTTTCTTAACTATAAACTGAACATCTATTTTCCATCCTCCAGTGAAACAAATGAAATCTTGCCCATACGACACAATATCCTTTATCTTACCAATGTGGACTGAAATCCTCCCATCAGCACAGTGAACACAGTCATAGCAACAGACAGAATTCCCCTGCTGAACAATCTTGCTGTACCCTGGTGGGCAGTACTCAACACATCTGGAACGGGGTGGCACCTAATAGGAAGAATAAGGTTATATATTCATGGTGGAAATAAGTTCACTCTGAGAAGACATGGTTCCCCATCTCTCTGTTTCACTATAGAGTTGGAGAAGAACTGTTAGATTGCTTATGTAAATTTATTGGATAGTAATTGAGTTTACATTGGATAGTGGAGAAAAGTGGATAGTAGTGACCTTGGGCAAGTCACACTCTCTCAGCCTCAGAGAATAGCAATGACAACCCCACCCCCCCAAGAAATTTGCCAAGAAAACCCTATAATAGTTTCACCTTGAATCAAAAACTATTTGAAGGCACAAAACAACAACAGTGGAGAAATGAAGATTCTGTAATGGAAAATTCAATAGCTGTGACATAACTCCATGCCTTGTAATGACAATTTTCTGTCACCATATGCAAACATTCATGATTTTTGTCTTACAAGGCCCCTTCACACTACAGTTTAAACTGGTTTGCAAACCAGTTTAAATTGGGGTCATTCACTCCTGTGCCGGGTTTTGACTTTGACTTGGACATAAAGAACTCCACGCTAGGGAAAATTATGACAATGGAAAAAGATAAACTGAAAGGGAAATTCTATGCAATACTCTTAGAGCTGGAAATAGAATCCAAAATTGTCAAAGAACAGATGATTAAATGGGCAAGATGCTTCGGGCACCCAATTGAACTTTCCCAGTGGGAAAGAATATGGATAAATGTCAGAAAGTGGACAGTATCCCAAAATATTAGGGAAAATTTCTACAAAATGTTTTATTTCTAGTATCTTTCTCCATATAAGATGGCGAAGATTTACAAATCAAGAAAAGAGATGTGTTGGAAATGTAATAAGGCCAAAGGCACATTTTATCACTGTTGGTGGGAGTGCAAAAAAGCAAAAGCCTTTTGGAAGATGGTATGTGACTTAATCAATAGGATAATGGATATGAATCTAACTATGAGACCGGAGTTGTTCTTACTGGGATTAATGGATAATGAGGTTAAAAAGAATGAAGAGAAAATCATTTTTAATATGGTGTCACTGGCTAGAATATGCTTTGCACAGAATTGGAAAAAAGAATATCCACCATCAAAAGAAGAATGGCTGTTCAAATTATAGGATGGCATGAGTATGGATATCTTAACATATGGTTTAAGGAATGAGACAGATACGAGAAGGTTAGAGCAATGGAATAAAGTAATAAGATTCTTTGAGGTAGAATGGGGGAAAATTGCAGTGTTGAACCTAGACTTATAAATCCTTGTTTTCCTTTTATAGGGGAGGTCATGAGAAAGGTGATTTAACAGTCAGTTGATTGTAAAGAATTTAATAGTTTGTTAAAGAATATTTTAGATTATTTGTTATAATGGATATTTTCCAATCGATGATTAAGTCGATTGGGAGTGAAATATAGATTTAGAGATAATCACATAGTCCACTCTCAACAAGATTCTACTTAGTTGGTAGGGAGGAAGTCAGTACGTCTGATGGTATGGAAGATGGAAGAATGGGTAAACCAACGGGTAAGTAGTTAAGAGTAGCAATAGTAGGAAGTAGAGGTTGAAAGAATGAGGAATGTTTGTAAATGGTTGTGTATATGTGGAGGTACCATTACGGGAATTGTATTTGTATGTTTGGATGTTTTTATGTTGTATTGTTTTTATGTTGTGCCGTTGTATTGTTTGTGTTTAATAAAATGTGTTATGGAACCTTGCCCTATGAAGAACGCCTTAGGGAGCTGGGGATGTTTAGCCTGGAGAAGAGAAGGTTAAGAGGTGATATGATAGCCCTGTTTAAATATTTGAAGGGATGTCATATTGAGGAGGGAGCAAGCTTGTTTTCTGCTGCTGCAGAGACTAGAACGCGGAACAATGGATGCAAACTGCAGGAAAAGAGATTCCACCTCAACATTAGGAGGAACTTCCTGACAGTAAGGGCTGTTCGACAGTGGAACACACTCCCTCGGAGTGTAGTGGAGTCTCCTTCCTTAGGGGTCTTTAAGCAGAGGCTGGATGGCCATCTGTCAGGGATGCTTTGACTTGGAGTTCCTGCATGGCAGGGGGTTGGACTGGATGGCCCTTGTGGTCTCTTCCAACTCTATGATTCTATGATTCTATGATATAAAAAAAAATAATAAAAATTGGGGTCATTCACTTTTGTGCCAAGTTTTCCTGACCCAAATTTGGGGGCCAGGTGCAAATCCCTCTTAACCTTAGTATTTTGGAAATGGGGATTTTAGTGATTCTCTTTTTTAAAAAAACTGATTTTTATTTGCAGGAGCTTTCAATCGGAACTCAAAATCAATCCCATTTGGAGCATTGTGCTGCCTCCGCTCTTCCTCCTCCTCCTCTTCCCCCACCACTGCTGCTCTTTCTTTTTACTCCCACCTCCTCTTCATCTTGCCCATGCTGCTCTGTCTGTCCTCCTTCTCTTCCTCTCTTCCTCTTCCTCTCTTCCTCTGCCCCCGCCGCTATGTCTTTCTTCCTCCTATTCCTGTTTCCCCCTCTTCCTCTCTTCCTCTGCACCTGCTGCTGCATCTACCTTCCACCTCTTCCTCTCTTCCTCTCCTCCCAACAACTGTCATTGGTTTCTCATCCCTCCTTTCCTGTTCCGCCTCTTCCTCCATCCTCTCCCTCCCCTCCCCTCCCCCAACACCTGCATTAGGTCTGTCATCCCTCCTTTTCTCTTCCTCCTCTTCCACCTTCCTCTTCCTCTCCTTCCTTGTACCTGCCAGGATTGAACCTCTCTGTGGCATTTTATCCTGTTTCCAAGTGTGCACAGGAATTGGGATATTATGCCTCAGAGAGATGCTGTTTTATTGCTTTTTCACAGAAAGGCATGGATTAAAGTTGCCCCATTGCACTTTGGAGCTGAACAGTCTGACAAGTGGATTCTTTCCCCATATTTCACAGACGTATCTTACAAAAATACCTTCCAACTCAAAGACTCTATGACTTTAGGACCAGTCTATACTGAATGTCTGTTAATCTCTGTGTGCCAAAGGTAACCTCTGAGTGTCAAAAGACACCTCTTGTTTTTCTCTAGCTTTGGTTTGCAACGACTCACCTTTCAGACAAATAAAGGAAAATCTACCTTCTTAAACTTGTGGTTCCACACAACAGCACTGCCATTGATGGTGAACCTTTTGCCTGCAGGAGCCTGGGGATCAATTCCTCCAACTCGGACTTTTTGGAAAGATTGATTAGAGAAAGTGACCAAGCTGATGACATCAAATCCAGAGGCCAGATCTCCATTATCGTCAAAAGAGACTTCTTCTCCAGCACTATTGTTAAAATGGATGTATCTCAGAAATGAGTGTAGCTAAATTGTAGTGGGGGGAGGGGGAAGATTATTACCTGGGACATTTAGTCATCGATCCTGGCTTCTTGAGACACCTTCCATTTTTCTTCCTCATTGGAACTGTTTGAAATTGTGCCTTCAGTATCTCCTTCTTGAGAAACTCCAATCCGTCTTGAACTCCCTTCTCTTTTAGTATTCCTGACCATGGGATCACCCCCAGAATTTCTCTAAGTTTATTGAAATCAGCTCTCCTAAAGTCCAGAGTGCGTGTCTGACTATGCCTAGTTTCTCCCTTCCACTGTATAACAAGCTCCAGGAGAACATGGTCACTTCCACCTAAGGATCCCACCATTTGCACCCCATCAACTAGGTCTTCCCTGTTGGTTAAGATAAGATCTAAAATGGCTGATCCCCTTGTTGCCTCTTCCACCTTTTGGACAATGAAATTGTCTTCAAGTACAGCTTATGCCATGAAAAGACTGTTCTGCTGCAGATATTTTGTGGCCAAAACGAAATGAGTGCAGAGAGGTAGCCTGCCTGGATTCCCGTGGAAGGGAATTTTACAGCCTTTGAGAAACTAGCAAGAAGACATTCACCACATAGTGATGCACTACACTCTTATAGTGCTGCATTTCCACTTTTACTGAATTCTGGCTACTAGTATATATTTTCTGTCCCTCCCCTCCTCATACACAATCCCTGAGCATGTTCTCTGCCATGCCTGTTTAAAAGTTGGTGAGTGAGTGTGCCTCCATACACAAGCACACATGACAAAAACTACACCCAGTGTGTAGTGTGACTCTAGGATACTAGGATGCAGATCCCAGTTCATAAAAACTAGTGGGAGACCATGGGCAAGATCTCTCAGCATCATAGCAAATCAAAGGCAAACCCATCCCTGTCAAGAAAACCCAGTGAAACGTTTGTCTTAGAATTTCCATATGTTGAAAGTGACCTGAAGCCAAACACAACAGCAATAATTAAAGTGATAGAATTATACATAATAATACTTGGGCATGCTATTTGACTCTCTACTTAAGTGGCTCACCTTAGCTGACAGGGAATGGGAAATTTATCACATACCTGCCAGGGCTGAATACTCATAAGTTTCCAACTCTTCCCAACACCCATTGCTTTCCATTTGGTGCTCAATGAATTGGCAGCATGAAGAGTATGGGCTACAGCATAGATAGCATTGTAAACACTGTAGCTCTGACCATTCATTCCTATTTCAAACAGAGTTCCAGGAAGGTTCCCAACTTTCTCTTTCCCAGTGCAATTTTTTGCATTTGGGTAATTCAGGTTATACATTGGGAGAGAACAGAGAAATGCACTGCACCAAAACTCCTTTAGGAGATAAATCTTGGACTCAATTGGATTTAGGTTCTCCAGAAACTCCTGAAATCCTGGCACCACATTGGTGTGGAGGGCAAAGGATAAGGTGCCATTGAAGGATCTTTCTGTGAACCATCTCCCTGATAAAACCATCGTGACATCCCACTGAGCAGTTGTGATCCAAACTCTCTCCATAGGTTGCTTCTGAATAAACTCAAGGCTTTCTAGAATTATCCGTAAACCCTCCATAGATTGAGTGTCCCCATAGACCAATATCACATTAATGTTCTTTGAGAGAAGAACAGAGGCAATGGCAGTTAGGCTTTTCTGAAGGAATGGGTTTGATAAGTAACTATGGGAACAACCTGTGTGAACGAAATGCAAATATCCTTCTGGAGAAGACTTGCACTGAGGGTTCGATGAAATCTCTCTCCACTTTCATCATCTGGTATGAGGAGACCAATCCAGTTCCATCCAAAATACTCTAACAGTTGAGTGATCCCAAAATACTGAAAGATCTCATCTGGCACCATCCGGAAAAGAGAGGGAAACTGAATTTTGTCACTGAAGATGGCATCGAAAGAACCATAACTCAGCTAGAAATGGGGAGGAAACACAATTTAAAAACAAAAATAGGAAATGCAGTTCTTCCTTTAGTAAGAGAAACATGGCCCTTTTAGTTTCAGGCAAAGAGACATAAATGAAAGAGAAGTTTATTTAACACTGATCCAGTTGTCAGAATTTGAGCAGAGCAATCTGCAACTAAAGCCTCACTCGCCTGGAGATGTAGTAAAATACATACATTTTTAGTAAGTGTGAAAGGTAAGTTTTCCCTTCCAAACACATTGTTGCCCTTTCTTCACAAAGTGCAGCTCATTGACCATGATGCCACAATAATATGTTTTACACATTTTAAATATAATTAATCTTGTTTGTCTTAGCAGAATACAATTGTATACTCTAGTGGAGACTAACTAATATGATCGTAGCCAAACATTTTCTCTCTTTTCAGAATCTGAAAATAAGGTGGGAAATGTAAAAAGAAATATAATAGAAATATAAACTGTTGAAATGAGACTGAAGCCTGCACCCACAGTAAGAGCAACTTTATTTACTCCACAAAAGACCATGCTCTTGATCATGTATTCTGTCTAAAAATCTTTTTTCCTTTTCGTTTCTAGCAGCACTAAGCACATTTTCTGCCTGCAAATCACATTTTCTAAGCATGAAAGTCATGAATAATTTTGAAATCTATCCGCACAGTACTTGAAATATACACAAAAACCAAAGAATGGGAATTTATTTAATGACATGGGGGGGGGGGAGGTTTGCAACCCCACCTTACTTTTCAGCTCTCCCCTACTTTGGTCTGGACTGGACTGCAAGATCCATTTGATCCTTTACAGAATTTCTTGTACATTTCTCTGCCTAGTTTTTCAAATGCAAATATTTTTGGACTATTTATAAAATGGAAGCCAGTTTGACCACACTCTAAAGCACATCTCTGCACATTCAAAAAAAAAAATTGATGCTTTTTTCCAAAGGCATTCATCTAGTGTACACTGTTTCGGAACACTGACCCAAACTTGGAAATATCTAGAATTCTGTATATGGAATTTTAATATCTAGAATCCTGTATTTTGTTGCTACCCATGCTGTGGCCAGCATTGCGGTTTTTGTGTATTATGTTGTATTGTATTTTTATTGTTAGTAATTTAATTTTAAACTTAACTAGTTTAGTCCTATTTTAAGGGGGGGGGGAGATTGGGATGGAATTCTTGAATTATTTTAATCTGTAATCTGTTTTTTAACCTGTAGCACCCCGCCTCGATTGTTTTACAGAGGGGCGGGTAAGAAATAAATATATTATTATTATTATTATTATTATTATTATTATTATTATTATGGCTCCTTTTTAGGAATGTATGGAGTTCTGTAAAGTATGAAATGGATAAGGTCCCCCCCCCCCCAAGTCAAAGAATTGAAATGGACTCTTCTCCCATCCCTTGTGATGGCTGAAGCATGCATCACATGAATATGTGGGTTACCTTGTGGATCGTGAGGCTTAGCCTCACTGTCTGTTTGATTAATTAAGGGTATTCTCTAGGATCCTGGCTTTTATCCCTCTTTTGACCTAGATATTTTTCCCCACCATCCATCCTACTACAGTGGGAAATAATGGTTTCCAAATATTCTCCAAAGTCAGGAAGGAAGTTGGCAGGGTGGTGCATGTCTATTTCAGTACAGAATCAGTGCACTGAGTTTCACAGGGAATGGTTTCTATGAAGGCATGCAGAGATATATCTTACATTGAATTTGCTAGAGCATGGAACTCAGATGCTTGGCCCAAACAGATGTCAAGACAATGAAATGACAGTGAGGTTCATTTACTAAAACAAAGTGGCAAAGTTCTAACTGAAATGTCAGCTGAGTAGACAAACAGTACTGACAAGACTATTTCAAATTTCCAAATTAGGAGAGGTATATCACAGTAGAGGCAATGGAGGAAGAATACATCTCTGGTTTTTTTTTTAATAATCTGTACTAAGTTATGAAATATGAACATACATACCTGTGGAATTTTATAGACATTTAAGATATTGGCTATCTGGAGGGACGTGTGAGAGGTGAGATCACCAACGATGGCTATGAGATTCTTTTCCCAGATGCATTTGTAATTGGGAATGTTCCTTTGTCCCATTGAGAGAAGATCCAAGGTGGCAAAACTGGCTTTCAGTGAATTAAATGCATTGTCCAAGATTTCTGTTTGCAATGTGGTGTTGGGCAGCAACTTGTCATTCTTGTTGATCTCATGAATGGCAAAAGCAAAAGCAAAGACAAGCTGGTAGTTCTTAGTCAAGATCCTGCATTCAGAATTTCAATTCATTGTACTAGTATACGTCAAAGGTAGAAATGCATTTATTTATTTACCTATTATACTAGGAGAGACCTTGAGATTAAAACATAGGCAAGGAATAAGAGTAGCTAATGGATATGTAGCTCGTGATAGCCCCTTTCTGAGGCTTAATCCATCAATTGTAGCCTGATCCAGACATATACATTTAGAATACAACTGGAATGAAAGCATTTAAAGATAGAAATTGGTTTGGTACCAAAATGATATGAATTCTTAGTGTTTTCTTAAAAGAAACTTGTTCCTAGTCTCTGGGCTACATCAGTCCTTCAAGAATATAATTGTGTAGGGAGGAATCATTTCTGTTTAGTTTTCCTTGAGCACATGGGGGCAATTAATTTGCTGCAAATATACCAGTAAATATTAATCTATATTCTTTCAATTCCAGCAAGCAATTTGTAACTATGTAGCATTTTCATTTATTTCCCCCTCACCTGAAAATTTGAAAGTTTTGACTCAGATTTTTTTTTTCTTTTGTTTCATTTCAGAGAGTGCTCTTTTCTCCAGCAAGTTATTTAACATGCTTCCATGTGGTCTCTTTTTTCCTCTGTGGAGGTTTAAACTTCACTATTCTGCTGTGCTTCTAACTATCTACTGGCCTGAGATTGTCAGACTTGCTAACATGGCTTGAATTTATAGAATCAGGCAAATTAGTTGACATTTACATACATTGTTTTGCTTCTATATATTTTGCCTGCACTTCACTAGACAGTAAAGTAGACTTGATGGCTGGCACCTGAAAACAGGACACTAGCCCCTTCACAAACATTGCATTTTGGCTTAAGGAAAAATTCTAACCAGAGTCATACATCTGAAATATTCCACATGATGTTCCATTTTATCACTTCCAGAACCTGGAGGCACCATATGAAATATTACCATATCTAAAGCAGCTATTCATCTCAGTTGTGTCACTAGTGGGGTCCAGTGTATATATGTGTACCATACCAGGTGACACCCTAAGAAGGGTAACACCACTCGTCCTCAATTATTTTGGCAGAAACAGGCTGGGAATCCATCAGCATCCTTTTAAATTGCTTTAAGAGATGGTGGGAGTGTGGTGAAGCCCAGTGGGAGGAGAAATGAGAGGTCCCATATTTTTTTAAAAAATAAAATAAAATATTAAACTACAAAATTTTAATTTAAAAATGATTTTTTTCAAAATTTTGATTCGTTTAAAATTTTCTTTAAAAACATAACATTTAAACCAAATTTTCAATATGTCTACATAAATTTAGGTTGTGCATACAATATTGTAATTTGAAGATATAGTTTTAATTTTGCTAGTTGTTTAAGTCACAACTATTAGCATGACTTTCAGTGGGATATGGGAAATACAATTTACAAGTAGCATTAGTGCACAAAAGCATGAATAAGGAATCTGTATAGTGTGAAATGGCCGGAGGTCAATGAGGGGGGTGACAACAACCACACCGGATCACACCAACCCTAGTGACGCCATTGATCCATCTGTGTCAACACTAAAAAAATATATAAACAAGACCTGCTTAAATGATACTAAACTGATTCAAAGCCACACTACTGCCCCTTTTTTCTTACTTACTTAGCTACATAGGCTGGTCCCCGTGTTTCCCTAAAGTCATTTAATGACATTTCTGCTAATGCAATGGACACAAGTTCTCCAATGAGAGGATCTCCTTTGGAACTAACAGAATTTTGTTGAAATTGGTGCTGCCTGCTGCACATGGAGCCCAAACCTTTATTCAAAATATCAGACAGGAGAAAGATAAGGAGTAATGAAACCTCTATCAGTGCCATTATAGTTTGTGCTCAGTCCCAATGATGCACAAATGTTCATATCTGCATCTCCAGCTCTGATTTCATGCAATACCCAACTGTAAACAACCACCCCCACTGAAGCAGCAGCTTGTTTTGATTCAGAGACTTCACATTAAACATTGCCAGTATGTGATGACCAGTCCAAGCTTCATTGTTAGCCTAAAGCAGATTAGCTTCATTGTTAGCCTCAAACCTCTCTTGAAAGGTTCCTTTATATATGGCAATTTAAATAAATCCAGTTTGTTTGGCTCTTAATTCTCCAATTTCTTTTTGGTTTTACAATTCCACAGGTAGCCAGAATCACAAGATTGGAAATTATAGGTTAGATAATCATCATCCCCAAAGCATTTGAATTCATGTAGCACTGGAGAAAACAAGTTTGACACCATCTGCGCTTGAAGGAGTAGTAAAGATCACATTATACGTACATTTGGGAGTCATAGTTCATGATGGGTGATCTGTCATTCTGAGCAGAAAGAAGGAAAAATGTGTGGGAAACCATCACCAAGACATCCCTAATGTTAGTATCAACTGGTGTGAGTGTCCAGTGGTGCACCAGCTTCCCAACCACCCACCTACGGCTGCAGGAAGTGGAGATGGCTGACCTGCATTCACACCCTTCATCAAGCCAGTCCCATTAGCCTATGTGGGACTTTGGGTCCCATTTTCCTTGGGCATCATGCCATCATGATGTAAGAAGCCCAGCGGCCACATTTACAGCTCTGGTGGTAGATGGGACTGAAGCCAGCTGGGCGACTGGCCACTTGGCGTCCTTGCTGGTAAAGGGTGCCTCCTACCCAACGGAAAATGCAGAAGGCCTATCTTTTAGACATGCTGCCAGTAGTGGAGCCACTGGGAAGATTGCTATGCCCTGCCTGGGGTAAAGGGGGAAAGGCATGCCCATCCTGATGATGCATGTCCCCTCACTGCTGCTCTGCCCCAATGAGGCTGCCCATTAGGGACAGTGCCAGGTGATGGAGGGGCCCCAACAGATTCATGGCAGAAATGACAAGCAAGAACAGGAAGGGGAGGTGCTTTTTTCCAGTAGATGTTGTGGGTACTGCAGGTGAATGATGATCAACAGGATGAGGATTTCCTATGGGCCAGCAGACTGTCCCCTACAGAAAGACAAAGACATGGAGAGTCAAACACTGGGTGGCTCTAAGCATTCACATGATCAGCCCCCGATCTGCTGCAATTGTGTGGTGATGGAGGTGGCCACAAAACCCTGGAACATTCTTCCATACCCTGCTGTCACTTCTTTCCCCCGTGTTTTGGCTGGCTGAGGCAAGCCAGCCAAACCATCCAGGTTGGCGGGAAGGGTGTATGCATGCATGAGCACACTCACCCTTCCTTCTCCCCTGCTGGACCAAGAACAGCAGGGCAGGAGATATGAGTGTGCAATCCTCTCTTTCTGTGCTGCCTTGTCTCCATTGAGAGCATGACAGCAGATAAGTGGCAATGACATTTAAACCTAGACCCTGTCACCTGTCAACATCAGTATATGTGATATTCTCATCCCACTAAAGAAGGAATCTTTTCCTTAAGATATGTCTTGTATATACCATACATATTTGTGGCTATTGTTCTGTGCCTTCAGGATGATTCTGACTTATGCCACCCAAAGATGAACCTTTCATAGGGTTTTCATGGCCAGTTTCTTCAGACTGGGGTTTGTCACTGCCATCCTCTGAGGCTGAGAGAATGTGACTTGCCCAAGTACACCCAGTGCGTTTCTATGGGAGGGACAGAATTCAAGCTCTGTTACCCCAGTGTCCTGTTGCAATGCTCAAACCACGACACCACTCTGGCCCTCCATAATACATTACATGACAGTATATTATATCATAGAAAGACAAGAGCATTTGTAAAATGTCCATAACATCACGCAGGTCTTGTCTGAAGCTTTGCCCTGGGCTATTTGCTTTAATGGAAAGATGAAAGATATCTGTCACATGTGATGTGGAATATCCATCTCAGAATAAGAAAGGACTGACCCTCTCCTCCTGGCATACTGTGATTGCCTTCTACAAAAATATAAATAACCAGCAAGTATCGAATAGGTGCTTTAAAGGTTTAATTGCAGTGGTGTCGCTAGGGTTGGTGTCACCGTTGTGTCATCCCCATGGGCATCCTGGGATGGTAGTGCAGATGGGGAAGAGGGTCTCAACCCAGGGTCTCAACACATACCCTCAGCAAGTACAGTTTATTATTATTATTATTATTATTATTATTGCCCTTCTGCTACAACAAGATAAAAAGTCACAGCAAACACCCCCACCCTCAGTTGCAACATTATAAAGGAGCCAAAGAGATTGTGATGGGGAGGCTGCAGGAGAGGGAAGCAGAGAGAAAGGAAGGTGGATTCATCCCAGTCCTCATGTGAAAAGGAGCTTATGATTTTTGTCATGTAGTCCCACTTTTTTGTAATGCACTGATGATTGTGCAAGGGTTTGGACGCCTCTGTACAGGACATGTCCTAATGTCTCATCGGGTCAGACCATCTGACAGTGTTGAGTGAAAAAGAAGGGGGAATAGGAAACCATTTTATCTAAGGGCTGAATTGCCCTAAGCCTGGATATTAGCTATCTGTGCCAGTGGCTGGGGTCAGGGTCCATGAAGGCAGAAACATTCTTGGTAAGTCCCCTCGCCCACATATTTCAGAAGAACATTCTCTCTTTTACCCACAACGTGCATGTCATTCATTGCTTCAACTAAAATACATTTAAGAAAAAAAAGAGTTTCTGGTGTTGATTTACATTCATCCCATTAGGCATCTAAACCAAGGAGAGAATATTATGAACCGGTAATCAGTTTTTGACTGGAAATACCAAACCACATCCAAAGAAACTTGCCAAGAAAAGCCCATGATAGATCACCTTTCATCTTTCATTGCTATTACACCTTTCAACTTTCATTGGCAAAACAATAAAATGCTAAAGTGAAATAATGGGTTGAATTTTATTTGTTGCATATGTGTACATAACATGGGTTTCCACGTGTTTGTCTTTTCTTGAAAGCTTTCCCAACTACTGTTCTCCTGCCAGAGGAGAGAAAGATAAGGAGCAGTGCAAGAAAGTCTTGATATTCCCATTCCAAAAATGCACAATATTGGCTGATTAACCTAAATATTGCAGTGACCTGGTTGACTGACTTGGAATATTGAGATGCAAGTCACCACTGAACTAAGAAAATTATTTAGACTAGTTGGTCCATTCCTCATCTTGATGTACTTCAATGATTTGTTATGAACATAAAATGAGAAGGAGAGACATGTATATGCACTGAGTAAAGCTAGAATGTAATTCTAATTAATAAGCATACATATAAGTTCCACTTTGCCTTAATTTTAAGAAAAAGAATGAAAGTACAAAAAAGACCCAGCCCTAGTCCCTATCAAAGGAGATTTTCACACTGCCTTTTCCTTCCTAGATGCAGGATGTAAACTCCATCAGGCAGATTTTATCAAACACACTTGTGCCCAGGCAGTAGCTGTCCTGTAACCAATCTGGGCATCTTGTACTCGATCTGGGCATATCCCGTAACTTGCAAAGAATGGGAAACCGGTTCTGTGCAAAGGATGGTGCGATAATCTCCATTGTTTCCTCAGCTACAGAAAAGGTGTGACTTTGCCAGCCTTGGCATGGATTGGAGGCTAAGAAGGAGAAATACATTGTGGCGGGTGACCCCATAATATCAAAGTGTGGAGATAGAGGACTTTAAAGCATTAGCTAGTCCCAAGACCAATTTTCTTGAAGGGAGCACTAGGCCTTCCCACCATCCTCTAGTGCTCACATTAAAATGGGGAAACGAATTATGTTTCCATTTTCATATTAAATTGAAGCTTTGTGTCTTCTGATCTCAAGAGTGAGGTGACAAGGGAGACAGGGGACTGGGAAGGAGGGAATGGAAGCAGGCAGGCAGGCTATAAAATTTATTTCCTCCACTCTACTGTTTTAATTTTTCATGTGATGACATCATCAATGTTGTCAGAGTAAAAAATTTCACATGCTAAGAATATCATCAAACTACTTATTCTGTGAAATAAACTAAAGCACCAGTTCTATCAAAAACATCACAATGTCTCCTTCTATAGTTTTTGACTGTCAACCTAAATTGCCCAGAGAATTGGGCAAAAAAAAAAAAAAAAAAAATTCTCAACTTCACAGTAAAAAGGAAAGAATATGGGAGCCAGCCATTATTCTTCGGCCAGCAGACGCAATCCATCTGAAGAAGTAGACAGCCCTGGTGGCACAGTGGTTAAATGCCTGTACTGCAGCCATTCACTCAAAACCATGAGGTGGCAAGTTCAGGACCAGCAAAGGACTGAAACTTGACTCTGGCTTGCATCCTTCCGAGGTCACTAAAATGAGTACCCAGATTGTTGGGGGGCAAATAGCTTACAATTGTCAACCACTTAGACACTCCTTAAGGGTAGGAAGCGGTATATAAATGAAGCTGTTTTTTTTTGTTTGTTTGTTTGTTTTAAGACTAAAATGTATGAAAGTTCATGTTACAAGCTTCTTTTTCTCATTTAGTCTCAAGGATGGTACAACTTACAAAATTCTATTTTTCAGAAATTAATGACTAGGCCTTTGATAAGTATATGGTTATAAATTCTGAAGTCAATAAACAGTTTTCTTCAACATCAATGTGAATATGGGAAAAAGAAAAGAGAGAAAAACACATCCATATCCACAAGTGCTCCTAATTCATTAGCATTCCTTAACAGAAAATAATTTTCTTTTACAAATGGATATATTAAATGAGATTATAAATAACAAAGAAGATGGAGTAACTATCAATGTTTCTTCTTCGTAAACTGTTCTTTTACATTTAGCTCAGGTCTCAATAGAATCATGTAGCATTTTGGGAAGAAAATGCAAGCCAGTAATGCAAAACTAGAAACCAAGATGGAGAAGACTTCCACAGTCACCATATTTGTCCCTTTTGTGCTAAGGTAACTTGGGACAAAGGAAACCCAAACGCTGCAAAAGACCAACATGCTGAAGGTGATCAGCTTGGCTTCATTGAAACTGTCGGGTAGCTTCCTAGCTAAGAAAGCAACTGTGAAGCTGATGAAAGCCAAGAGCCACATGTAACTCAAGACAAGGTAGAACATAGTGTCAGAGCCTTCATTGCATTGCAAGATGGTCTCAGCTCTCTGGGAATGCATATCAGCCTCTGGAAAGGGTGGTGCGGTTATCAACCAGACCGCACAGATAAGGGTTTGAATAACAGAACAGACAAAGACCACTGATGTTGTCAGCTTCTTCCCCATCCATTTTCTCATCTTGTTCCCTGGCTTTGTAGCAATAAAGGCCAGGACCACAGTGATAGTTTTGGCCAACATACAGGAAATAGCTATAGAAAAGACAACGCCAAAGACTGTTTGCCGGAGAAGGCAAGAAACCTTCCCTGGAGTGCCAAGGAAAAGAAAGGGGCATAGAAAGCAGAGCAAGAGAGAGACAAGCAGAATACAGGTGATGGTCCAGTTGTTGGCTTTGACAATGGGAGTTTCTTGGTAATGAATGAAAGTTCCCATTACTATAGTCGTGATTACTGAAAAGAAGACTGAAGAGGAAGCCAAAACTGCTCCTAGGGGTTCTGTGTAGGATAAATAAATGGCTCTTTTAGGAAGGCATTTGTCCTGCTTCTCATTTGGGTAGTGATCTTCTGGGCACTTTGCACATTCACTTGCATCTGAAATACATTAAAAAGCTCTCAGTACCTTCCAAACTCCAAAATGGAGCATCTGTTTCCTGGAGCTCCCGTTCCCTGAGTACTTTATTCCCGCAGCAACCAGATTGCCACAGGAACAAGGACAAGGAAAAAGGGGCCATGAGGCCCTATTTCCCTTGGGTCCACCGTTCAGCCTTTCCTTGGGACATGAAGCCACAAGGACACCCCTTTCCAGGTCATGGAGAAGGGGCTTTTTGCCCCTTTTCCACAGCCTCAAAAAGCGGTGGTGTATTGGAGCCCCTGGGGCTGTTGGTGATGCTGCCCTGGCCCCAATCTCAGCCTTAAAGGGGAGCCCACGGGCCACCCTTTTTGGGCAGTCTGTAAAGCCCCATATATTTTCTTTGTCATCCTTTCTGTCTTCAAGCTTTTTCTAACTTCTGGTGACTGTGAGGCAAACTTATCCTGAGGTTTTCTAGACAAGATTTATTCAGACAAGATTTGGCTTAGCCTTCCTTACATCCTTAATATTTTGACATGCCTTCCAGTTTAGATAAAACATTCAGGAGTTCCAGCCAAAAACCTGAAACTACCTCCTCATGCCACGAATAATTTGAGAGTTTCCTTGTGGAGGCAGAAGACCTTTCAGACCAATGGTCTTTTGAGGACATTAATTTGGACACACAAATGTTGAAGCCCCTTCCTGTTTAAACACAAGGCCTGATCTAGACAGGCACTAAAAGACACCTGAGCAGCGCCATTAGGATTTGTGAGCGCTCATTGTTCGCACGCTTACATACCCTAGCATGCTATGGCGCCACCGCAACTGCGCAGCTTCCACATGGAGCTGCGCTGTTGCAGCAGCGCAAAGGCACCAAATGGCACCTTTTCCGCTAGTCACGCCGCAACTGCAGCACAAAAAAGCGGCGCAGTTCTCCCGCTCCTTTTTTGTGGTGGAGCTTCACAATGGCGTTTAGCTGCTACGGTGAAGGTCCGCAGCTGAAAATATTGGTGCCAGACCGCCCTTTTGAGTGGTCTGGAAAGGCCCATTGAGACTTTGTGCTACACTTAAATCTGCACAGGCTCTTCTAAGGGGTGGTGCATTTGTGAAGTCTCATTTCTTAACTATAAACTGAACATCTATTTTCCATCCTCTGGTGTAAAAAATAAAAAAAAAAACCCTCAACATTTGTTCTAGGAACCTAAGGAAAAGAAGTTTTAAAGTTCTGAGCGGGGAAAAAAATATGGTAACAATCTGACACCCCCCCCCCCTTTATAAGTCTAACCCTTTTCTAGAGTCTGTTTGTTTCTCTGGATTGTCAGAAAGTAAGTGGTTGAGATTTAGAATAGTCCTTTGTGTAAAGGAAATGAAATATTCCCCATGTGACAGAATATCCTTTTTCTTACCAATGTTGACTGAAATCCTCCCATCAGCACATTGAACACAGTCATAGCAACAGACATAATTCCCCTGCTGAAGACTCCTGCTGTACCCTGGCTGGCAGTTCTCAACACATCTGGAACTTGGTGGCACCTAATAGGAAGAATAAGGTTATGTATTCATGGTGGAAATAAATACACTCTGAGATGACCTGGTTCACCATCTCTCTATTTCATTAGAGTTGTAGAAGAGCCTTTAGATTGCATATGTAAATTTATTGGATAGTAATAGAGATTACATTGGATAGTGGAGAAAAGTGGATAGTGGATAGTAGTGACCTTTGGCAAGTCACACTCTCTCAGCCTCAGAGAATAGCAATGGCAACCCCCCCCCCCCCAAAGAAATTTGCCGAGAAAACCCTATGATAGGTTCACCTTGAATCAAAAAACTATTTGAAGGCACAAAACAACAACAGTGGAGAAATGAAGATTCTGTCATGGAAAATTCAATAGCTGTGACATAACTCCATGCCTTGTAATGAAAATTCTCTGACACCATATACAAACACTCATGAGTTTTGTTCTCAAAAGGCCCATTCACACTGCATTTTAAACTGCTTTGCAAACCAGTTTGTCTGCATGTCTGGATGGCAAACCAATTTAAATTTGGATCATTCACGCTTGTGCCAGGTTTTCCTAACCCAAATTTGGGGGTCCCAGTGCAAATCCCCCTTAACCTGGGCTTTTTTGAAATGAGGAATTTTGTGATTCTCTTTAAAAGAACTGATTTATTTGTTTGTTTGTTTTTGCAGGAGCTGCCAATCAGAACTCAAAATCAATCCCATTTGGAGCATCCTGCTGCCTCTCCTCCTCCTCTTCCTCCTCCTCCTCCTCCTCCTCCTCCTCCTCCTCCTCCTCCTCCCCCACCGCTGCTGCTCTTTCTTTTTACTCCCACCTCCTCTTCATCTTGCCCATGCTGCTCTGTCTGCCCTCCTTCTCTTCCTCTTCCTCTCTTCCTCTGCCCCCCGCCGCTATGTCTTTCTTCCTCCTATTCCTGTTTCCCCCTCTTCCTCTCTTCCTCTGCACCTGCTGCTGCATCTACTTTCCACCTCTTCCTCTCTTCCTCTCCTCCCAACAACTGTCAATGGTTTGTCATCCCTCCTTTCCTGTTCCACCTCTTCCTCCATCCTCTCCTTCCCCTCTCCTCCCCCACACCTACATTGGGTCTGTCATCCCCCCTTTTCTCTTCCTCCTCTTCCACCTTCCTCTTCCTCTCCTTCCTTGTACTTGCCAGGATTGAACCTCTCTGTGGCATTTTATCCTGTTTCCAAGTGTGCACAGGAATTGGGAAAATATGCCTCAGAGAGATTCTATTTTGTTGCTTTTTCACAGAAAGGCATGGATTAATTTTGCCCCATTGCACTTTGGAGCTGAACAGTCTGACAAGTGGATTCTTTCCCCATATTTTACAGACATCTCTTACAAAAAATACCTTCCAACTCAAAGACTCTATGAGTTTAGGATCCAGTCTATACTGAATGCCTCTTAATCTTTGTGTGCCAACAGTAACCTCTCAGTGACAAAAGACACCTCTTGTTTTTCTCTAGTTGTTGGTTTGCAACGACACCCTTTCAGACAAATAAAAGAAAATCTACCTTCTTGAACTTGTGATTCCACACAACAGCACTGCCATTCATGGTGAACCTTTTGCCTGCAGAAGCCTGGGGATCAATTCCTCCAACTCGGACTTTTTGGAAGGATTGATTAGAGAAAGTGACCAAGTTGATGACATCAAATCCAGAGGCCAGATCCCCATTCTCATCAAAAAAGACTTCTTCTCCAGCACTATTGTTAAAACGGATGTATCTCAGAAATGAGCGTAGCTAAATTGGAGCAGGGAAAAAATGATAATTATCTGGGTAACTTAGTGGGAGCAGGGATTTGCTATATAACTATGTATCGATCATCTGTCTCTCATACTGCCTTTATTCTAATTCTAGATTTTTCATTTCTCATCACACAAATGAAAAGAAATGCACTTGAAACCATTTCATTATAATGGTATAGAAAAACTAAAACTGGTTGTATACCATTTCCTATGAAACCAGAGGAGTAAATTAAGACACATAACAAGTATTTTAAAATAGAATGAAAAGGGGGAGAGAAGTACAACTTCTGCCATGAAAAGACTCTTCTGCTGCAGGGATTTAGTGGCCAAAACTCTTTCTGAAAGTAGACTAATGTAATGAATACAGAGGAAGCCTGCCTGGATTCCCATGGAATGAAATTTTACAGCCTTGGAGAAACTAGCAAGAAGACACTCCCCACAGCACTGCACTTTTAT
The DNA here is from genome assembly GCA_034509955.1 of Urosaurus nigricauda. Lineage (NCBI taxonomy): Eukaryota > Metazoa > Chordata > Lepidosauria > Squamata > Phrynosomatidae > Urosaurus > Urosaurus nigricauda. The sequence goes on from JAOEGL010000006.1 coordinate 9,389,733, forward strand.
AGTGCTGCATTTCCACTTTTACTGAACTCTGGCTACTGACATAGTATACAAATTCTCCTTCCCTCCCCTCCTCATACACAATCCCTGAGCATGTTCTCTGGCATGCCTGTTTAAAAGTTGGTGGGTGAGTGTACATGCATACATGATGAAAACTACACCCAGTGTGTAGTGTAACTCTAGGATACTAGGAGGCAAATCTCAGTTCATAGATACAATCTATGGGCAAAATACAATCTCTCAGCATAATAGCAAATCAAAGGCAACCCCATCCATGTCAAGAAAACCCAGTTTGTCTTAGAATTTGCGTATGTTCAAAATGACGTGAAGGCAAACACAACAACAATAATTAAAGTGATAGAATTATAAATAATGTTATTGAGCCATGCTATTTGTCTCTCTGCTTAAGTGGCTCACCTTAGCTGACAGGGAACGAGAAATTTACCAAAGTAGTTATTTTACCCTGGACCTACCTGCCATGGCTGAATACTCATAAGTCTCCAACTGTTCCCAATATCCATTGCTTTCCGTTTGGTGCTCAATGAATTGGCAACTTGAAGAGCATGGGCTACAGCATAGACAGCATTGTAAACACTGTAGCTCTGACCATTCATTCCTATTTCAAACAGTGTTCCAGGAAGGTTCCCAACTTTCTCTTTCCCAGTGCAATTGTTTGCATTTGGATAATTCAGGTTATACATTGAGAGAGAACAGACAAATGCAGCACACCAAAACTCCTTTAGGAGATAAATGTTAGACTGAATTGGATTTAGGTTCTCCAGAAACTCCTGAAATCCTGGCACCACATTGGTGTGGAGGGCAAAGGACAAAGTGCCATTGAAGGATCTTTCTGTCAACTTTCTGTCAGAGAAAATAGTTGTGACATCCCACTGATCAGTTGTGATCCAAACTCTCTCCATAGGTTGCTTCTGAATGAACTCAAGGCTTTCTAGAATTATCCGTAAACCCTCCATAGATTGAGTGTCCCCATAAACCAAAATCACATTAATGTTCTTTGAGAGAAGAGTAGAGGCAATGACATTTAGGCTTTTCTGAAGGAACGGTAACTCATAACTTGTCACTGTAGGAAAAGATTGTGTCAAAGAAATGCAAATATCCTTCTGGAGAAAACTTGCACTGAGGGTTCGATGAAATCTCTCTCCACTTTCATCTTCTGGTATGAGGAGACCAATCCAATTCCATCCAAAATACTCTAATAGTTGAGTGATCCCAAAATACTGAAAGATCTCATCTGGCACCATTCGGAAAAGAGAGGGAAACTGAATTTTGTCACTGAAGATGGGATCAAAAGTTCCATAACCCAGCTAGAAATGGGGAGGAAACACAATTTAAAAAAATAATAATAGGAAATGCAGTTCTTCCTTTAGTTAGGGAAACATGACCTTTTTAGTTTCAGGGAAAGAGAGATAAATGGAAGAGAAGTTGATTTATCAGCATGCTGGTCCTGATGTCTCAATTTGAGCAGAGCAATCTGCAACTAAAGCCTCACTCACCTGGAGGTGTAAAAAAATATATACACATTTTTAGTTAATGTGAAAGGTTTTCTCTTCCAAACACATTATTCCCCTTTCCCCACAATGTTCAGCTCATTGACCATGGTGCCACAATAATATGTTTTACACATTTTAAAATATAATTAATCTTGTTTGTCTTTGCAGAATACAATTGGTCCTCCACATTTGACATTTTGACATTTTGATTATTCACAGATTTTATTAGTATACTCTCTCTAGGAATCTCTAGTTCCTCCAATAAGGCTCTACAGTCAAAATCTGCCAGAGCTCATGCTGGAGAAAAAAAAGTATTTTTGTTATTTGTGATTTTTTCACTTCCACAGGGACCTGTGCGCCTAACCCCAGTGAATGTGGAGGGCCAACTATATTGCTTGTACAAGACACCAAAAGTAATGTTGCTAATGTTTGGCTTCACATAATATATACTTTTACTTCTGTATTCCTTCAAAGTAGCCATGCGCTGCAGTTCCTTTCTCACAATCCTTTGGAGCCCTTTACAAAGGCCTAAAATCTGTTAGTCCTGCCCGGGGGGGGGGGGGAAGGCCCATTGAATTAGTGGGATTTCTCTACATGTTGGCTCAACTTTCAGCAAATGATTGAATGGGTCTACTCTAGTGGAGACTAATTAATATGATGGTAGTCAAACATTTTCTCTCTTTTCAGATTCTGAAAATAAGGTAGAAAATGTAAACAGAAATATAAACTGTTGAAATGAGATTGAAGCCTGCACCCACAGTAAGAGCAACTTTATTTACTCCACAAAAGACCATGTTCTTGATCATGTATTCTATCTAAAATCATTTTTCCTTTTCCTTGCTAGCATCACTAAGCACATTTTCTGCCTGCAAATCACATTTTCTAAGCATGAAAGCCATGTATAATTTTGAAATCTATCCCCACAGTACTTGAAAAATACACAAAAACCATAGAATGGGAATTTATTTAATGACATGTGGGGGGGGGGGGGCTTGCAACCATACCTTACTTTCCAGCTCTCCCCAACTTTGGTCTGGACTGGACTGCAAGATCCTTTTGATCCTTTACAGAATTTCTTGTACATTTCTCTGCATAGTTTTCCAAATGCAAATATTTTTGGAGCATTTATAAAATGGAAGCCAGTTTGACCACACTTTAAAGCACATCTCTGCACATTCCAAAAATAGATGCTTTTTTCCAAAGGCATTCATCTAGTGTACACTGTTTCGGAACACTGTTCTACTGACCCAAACTTGGAAATATCTAGTATTCTGTATATGGCTTCTTTTTAGGAATGTATGGAGTTCTGCAAAGTATGAAATGGATAAGGTTCCCCCCCCCAAGTCAAAGAATTGAAATGGACTCTTCTCCCATCCCTTGTGGTGGCAGAAGCATGCATCACATGAATATTTGGGTTACCTTGTGGATCATGAGGCTTAGCCTCTTTGCCTGTTTGATTAGTTAAGGGTATTCTCTAGGATCCTGGCTTTTATCCCTCTTTTGACCTAGATATTTTTCCCCACCATCCATCCTACTACAGTTGGAAATAATGGTTTCCAAATATTCTCCAAAGTCAGGAAGGAAGTTGGCAGGGTGGTGCATGTCTATTTCAGCAGAGAATCATTGCACTGAGTTTCACAGGGAATGTTTTCTATGAAGGCATGCAGAGATATATCTTACATTGAATTTGCTAGAGCATGGAACTCAGATGCTTGGCCCAAACAGAAGTCAAGACAATGAAGAAACAGTGAGGTTCATTTACTAAAACAAAGTGGCAAAGTTCTAAGTGAACTGTTAACTTAGTAGACTCACAGTACTGACAAGACCATTTCTAATTTCCAAATTAGGAGAGGTATATCACATTAGAGGCAATGGAGGAAGAATACATCTCTGGTTTTAAACAATCTGTACTAAGGTATAAAGTATGAACATACATACCTGTGGAATTTTATAGACATTTAAGATATTGGCTATCTGGAGGGACGTGTGAGAGGTGAGACCACCAACGATGGCTATGAGATTCTTTTCCCAGATGCATTTGTAATTGGGAATGTTCCTTTGTCCCATTGAAAGAAGAACCAAGGTGGCAAAACTGGCTTTCAGTGAACTAAATGCATTGTCCAAGATTTCTATTTGCAGTGTGTTGTTGGGCAGCAATTTCTCATTTTTGTTGATCTCATGAATGGCAAAAGCAAAAGCAAAGACAAACTGGTAGTTCTTAGTGAAGATCCTGCATTCAGAATTTCAATTAATTTTACTAGTATACCTCATAGGAAGAAATGCACTTTATTTATTTACTAATTTTTCTAGGAGACACCTTGAGATTAAAACATAGGCAGGGAATAAGAGTAGCTGATGGACATGTAGTTTGCAATAGCCTCTTTCAGAGGTTTAATCCATCAATTCTAGCCAGATACAGAGAGATAGAATACAACTGGAATGAAAGCATTTGAAGACAGAAATGTGGTTTGGTACCAAAATGATATGAATTCTTAGTGTTTTTCTTAAAAGAAACGTAGTTCCTAGTATCTCTGCTACATCAGTCCTTCAAAAATATAATTGTGTAGGGAGGAATCATTTCTGTTTAGTCTTCCTTGAGCACCTGGGAGTAATTACGGTAATTTGCCGCAAATATACCAGTAAAAATTAATCTGTATTCTTTTGATGGAAGCAATCAATTTGTAACTATGTAGCATTTTCATTGATTTTCCCCTCCCCTTGAAAATTTGAAAGTTGTGACTCAGATTTTTTTTCTTTTGTTTCATTTCACAGAATGAAGGTGTGCTCTTTTCTCCATCTAGTTCTATAACATGCTTCCATATGTTCTCTTTTTTTGCTCTGTGGAGGTTTAAACTTCACTATTCTGCTGCGCTTCTAGCTTTCAACTGCCCTGAAATTGTCAGACTTGCTAACATGGCTTGATTTTCTACAATCAGGCAAATTAGTTCACATTTACATACATTGTTATACTTCTATTTATTTTGCCTGCACATCACTAGACTGTAATCTAGACTTGATGGTTGGCACCTGAAAACAGGACATGCACCCCATCGCAGACATTGCATTTTGGCTTAAGGAAAAATTCTAACCACGGTTATACATCTGAAATATTCCACATGATGTTATCACTTCCAGAACCTGGAGTCACCATATGAAATATTACCATATCTAAAGCAGTTATCCATCTCAATGGTGTCACTAGTGGGGTACAGTGTGTGTGTGTGTACCACACCAGGTGACACCCTAAGGGGGGGGGGAGACATCACTTGTCCTCAATTTTTTGACAGAAACGGGCTGGGGAATCCATAAGCATCCTTTTAAATTGCTTTAAGAGATGGTGGGAGTGTGGTGAAGCCCAGTGGGAGGAGAAATGAGAGATCATATTTTAAAAAAAAATTATTAAATTTCAAAATTTTAATTTTAAAAGTATTTATTTCAAAATTTTAATTCTTTTAAAATTTTCTTCAAAAACATAACATTTAAACCAAATTTTCAATATGTCTACATAAAAACATTTAGGTTGTGCATATAATATTGTAATTTGAAGATATAGTTTTAATTTTGCTAGTTGTTTAAGTCACAACTATTAGCATGACTTTCAGTCGGATATGGGAAACACAATTTACAAGTAGCATTAGTGTAAAAAAAGCATGAGTAAGGAATCTGTATAGTGTGAAATGGCAGGAGGTCAATGAGGGGTGTGACAACAACCACACCGTGTCACACCAACCCTAGTGACACTACTGATCCATCTCTGTCAATGCTAACAGAATTTAAACCAACTTGCTTTAGCCACACTAAACTGTTTCAAAGACACACTTCTACCCCCATCTTCTTGCTTACCTTGCTACGTAGGCTGTTCCCCGTGCTTCCCTAAAGTCATTTAATGACATTTCTGCTAATGCAATGGACACAAATTCTCCAATGAGAAGATCTCCTTTGGAACTAACAGAATTTTGGTGAAATTGGTGCTGCCTGCTGCACATGGAGCCCAAACCTTTATTCAAAATATCAGACAGAAGAAAGATAAGGAGTAATGAAACCTTTATCAGTGCCATTATAGTTTGTGCTCAGTCCCAATGGTGCACAAATGTTCATATCTGCATCTCCAGCTCTGATTTCATGCAATACCCAACTGTAAACAACCACCCCCACCCAAGCAGCAGCTTGTTTTGATTCAAAGACTTCACATTAAACATTGCCAGTAAGTGATGACCAGTCCAAGCTTCATTGTTAGCCTCAAGCAAATATACTCTTGAAAGGTTCCTTTATCTATGGCAATTTAAATAAATCCAATTTATTTGGCTCTTAATTCTCCAATTTCTTTTTGGTTTTACAATTCCACAGGTAGTCTTAATCACAGGTTTGGAAATTATAGGTTAGATAATCGTCATTCCCAAAGCACTTGAATTCATGCAGCACTGGAGAAAACAACAACACCATCTGCACTTGAAGGAGTAGTAAAGATCACATTATACGTACATTTGGGAGTCATAGTTCATGATGGGTGATCTTACATTTTGAGCAGAAAGAAGGAAAAATGTGTGGGAAAGGATCACAAAGACATCCCTAATGTTAGTATCAACTGGTGCGGGTGCCGGTGGTGCACCAGCCTCCCAACTGCCCACCTAGGAATGCAGGAAGTGGAGATGGCTGACCTGCATTCACGCCCTTCATCAAGCCCTGAGGGGCTGAAGCTTCAGCCGGACCCACCAGGCTATGTGGCAATATTTTTGGGTCTTATATGTCTTGGGCATCATGCTCCCATGATGTAAGAAGCCCAGCAGCCACATTTACAGCTCTGGTGGTAGATGGCACTGAAGCCAGCTGGGCGACTGACCACTTGGCATCCTTGCTGGTAAAGGGAGCCTCCTAACCAACGGAAAATGCAGCAGGCCTATCTTTTAGACCTGCTGCCAGTGGGGGAGTCACTGGGAAGATGGCAATGCCCTGCCTGACCACCCTGATGATCCATGTCCCCTCACTGCTGCTCTGCCCCAATGAGGCTGCCCATTTGGGCTCCCTGGGCCATCAGACTCAGGGACAGTACCAGCTGATGGAGGGGCCCCAACAGACAGATTCATAGCAGACATGACAAGCAAGAACGGGAAGGGGCAGTCCTTTTTTCCAATGGATGTTCTGGGCACTTCAGGTGAATGATGATCAACAGGATGAGGATTTCCTATGGGCCAGCAGACTGTCCCCTACAGGGACAGATAGACAAAGACATGGAGAGTCAAACACCAGGTGGCTCTAAGCATTCACATGATCAGCCCCCGATCTGCTGCAATTGTGTGGTGATGGAGGTGGCCACAAAACCCGGGAGCATTCTTCAACAGTTTTTTTCAACATCAATGTGAATATGAATATGGGAAAAAGAAGAGAGAGAAAAACACATCCATATCCACTAGTACTCCTAATTCATTAGCATTCCATAACAGAAAATAATTTTCTTCTACAAATGGATATATTAAATGAGATTACGAATAACAAACAAAATGGAGTAACTATCAATGTTTCTTCTTTATTAACTGTTCTTTTACATTTAGCTCAGGTCTCAATAGAATCATGTAGCATTTTGGGAAGAAAATGCAAGCCAGTAATGCAAAACTAGAAACCAAGATAGAGAAGACTTCCACAGTGACCATATTTGTCCCTTTGGTGCTCAGGTAACTTGGGACAAAGGAAACCCAAACGCTGCAAAAAACCAACATGCTGAAGGTGATCAGCTTGGCTTCATTGAAACTGTCAGGCAGCTTCCTGGCTAAGAAAGCAACAGTGAAGCTGATGAAAGCCAAGAGCCACATGTAACTCAAGACAAGGTAGAACATAGTGTCAGAGCCTTCATTGCATTGCAAGATGGTCTCAGCTCTCTGGGAATGCATGTCAGCCTCTGGAAAGGGTGGTGCAGTTGTCAACCAGACCGCACAGATAAGAGTTTGAATAACAGAACAGACAAAGATCACTGATGTTGCCATCCTTTTCCCAATCCATTTCCTCATCTTGTTTCCTGGTTTTGTGGCAATGAAGGCCAGCACCACAGTGATAGTTTTGGCCAACATGCAAGAAATAGCTATAGAAAAGACAACGCCAAAGACTGTTTGCCGGAGAAGGCAAGAACCCTTCCCTGGAGTGCCAATGAAAAGAAAGGAGCATAGAAAGCAGAGCAACAGAGAGACAAGCAGAATACAGGTGATGGTCCAGTTGTTGGCTTTAACAATGGGAGTATTCCTATACCGAAGAAAAGTTCCCATTACAATAACTGTGATGACTGAAAAGAAGACTGCAGAGGAAGCCAAAACTGCTCCCAGAGGTTCTGTGTAGGATAAATAAATGGCTCCTTTAGGAAGGCATTGATATTGCTTCTCATTTGGGTAGTGATCCTCTGGGCACTTTGCACATTCACTTGCATCTGAAATACATTAAAAAGCTTTCAGTGTTTCCTGGAGCACCCGTTCCACGAGCACTTCATTCCCGCAGCAACCAGATTTCCGCAGGAACAAGAACAAGGAAAAAGGGGCTATGAGGCCCTATTTCCCTTGGCTCCACCATTCAGCCTTTCCTTGGGACATGAAGTCAAAAGCACACTCTATGGACACCCATGGAGAAGGGGCTTTTTGCCCCTTTTCCACAGCCTCAAAAAGCGGTGTATTGGAGCCCCTGGGGCTGTTGGTGATGCTGCCCTGGCCCCAATGTCAGCCTTAAAGGGGAGCCCATGGGCCACCCTTTTTGGGCAGTCTGTAAAGCCCCATATATTTTCTTTGCCATGCTTTCTGTCTTCAAGCTTTTTCTGACTTCTGGTGACCGTAAGGCAAGCTTATCCTGAGGTTTTCTTGACAAGATTTATTCAGACAAGATTTGGCTTTGCCTTCTTTACATCCTTAACATTTTGACATGCCTTCCAGCTTAGATAAAACATTTAGGAGTTCCAGCCAAAAACCTGAAACTACCTCCTCATGCCACAAATAATTTAAGAGTTTCCTTGTGGAGGCAGAAGACCTTTCAGACCAATGGTCTTTTGAGGACATTAATTTGGATACACAAATGTTGAAGCCCTTCCTGTTTAAACACACAGGCCTGATCTAGACGGGGACTAAAAGGCGCCTGGGCAGCGCCATTAGGGTTTGTGAGCGCGCATTGTTCACAAGGTCACATACCCTAGCACGCTATGGCGCTTCCGCAACCACACAGCTTCTGCATGGAGCTGCGCTGCTGCAGCAGTGCAAAGTCGCCAAATGGCGCCTTTTCCACTAGCCGCGCCGCAACTGTGGCGCAAAAAAGGGGCAGGGTTCTGAGTGGGAAAAAAATTATGGTAACTATCTGACCCCCCCCCCCTTTATATGTCTAACCCTTTTCTAGAGTCTGTTTATTTCTCTGGATTGTCAGAAAATAAGTGCTTGGGATTTAGAATAGTCCTTTGTGTAAAGGAAATGAAATATTCCCCATGTGACAGAATATCCTTTTTCTTACCAATGTGGACTGAAATCCTCCCATCAGCACATTGAACACAGTCATAGCAACAGACATAATTCCCCTGCTGAAGACTCCTGCTGTACCCTGGCTGGCAGTTCTCAACACATCTGGAACTTGGTGGCACCTAATAGGAAGAATAAGGTTATGTATTCATGGTGGAAATAAATACACTCTGAGATGACCTGGTTCACCATCTCTCTATTTCATTAGAGTTGTAGAAGAGCCTTTAGATTGAATATGTAATTTTATTGGATAGTAATAGAGATTACATTGGATAGTGGAGAAAAGTGGATAGTGGATAGTAGTGACCTTTGACAAGTCACACTCTCTCAGCCTCAGAGAATAGCAATGGCAAACCCCCCCCCCCCCCAAAAAAAAGAAATTTGCCAAGAAAACCCTATGATAGTTTCACCTTGAATCAAAAACTATTTGAAGGCACAAAATAACAACAGTGGTATGAAGATTCTGTCATGGAAAATTCAATAGCTGTGACATAACTCCATGCCTCGTAATGAAAATTCTCTGACACCATATACAAACACTCATGAGTTTTGTTCTCAAAAGGCCCATTCACACTGCATTTTGAACTGGTTTGCAAGAGTTTCATTCACTCTTGTGCCAGGTTTTCCTAACCCAAATTTGGGGGTCCCAGTGCAAATCCCTCTTAACCTGGTTTTTTTTTGAAATGGGGAATTTAGTGATTCTCTTCAAAAGAACTGATTTATTTATTTATTTATTTATTTATTTATTTATTTTTGCAGGAGCTGCCAATCAGAACTCAAAATCAATCCCATTTGGAGCATCCTGCTGCCTCTCCTCCTCCTCCTCCTCCTCCTCCTCCTCCACCGCTGCTGCTCTTTCTTTTTTACTCCTACCTCCTCTTCATCTTGCCCATGCTGCTCCATCTGTCCTCCTTCTCTTCCTCTCTTCTTACTCTTCCTCTCTTCCTCTGCCCCCGCCGCTATGTCTTTCTTCCTCCTATTCCTGTTTCCCCCTCTTCCTCTCTTCCTCTGCACCTGCTGTTGCATCTACCTTCCACCTCTTCCTCTCTTCCTCTCCTCCCAACAACTGTCATTGGTTTTGTCTTCCCTCCTTTCCTGTTCCACCTCTTCCTCCATCCTCTCCTTCCCCTCTCCTCCCCCACACCTACATTGGGTCTGTCATCCCTCCTTTTCTCTTCCTCCTCTTCCACCCTCTTCTTCCTCTCCCTCTTTGTACCTGCCAGGGGTGGCATTTTATCCTGTTTCCAAGTGTGCACAGGAATTTGGATAATATGCCTCAGAGAGATTCTATTTTGTGTTATGCCCAGGTTTTGTAGGGCAGTTCTTTGTTTCCTGATAGTGTGTAAATGTAAATTCCCACCCTCAAAAGGATCAACCCCAAAGCCAGGCTGAAACAGATATTTGAGACACCAAATTTGGTTTAACTCACCATGCATGTAACATTTATTTGGAAATCAAGACATACAGAAACACAAGCACCAAGAGAGCTCTCTCACACACACATACTCACAAAAAGGCACTTTTCTGAAGTCGGGGATCAGTTGCCTTCCCAAAGTGCATGGGTGTTCTGTTTGCCTGGGAACAGAAGCACCCCTCTGCTAGGAAAGCCTCTTCTTTTTTAACCTTTTGCAAGGTTCTTCACTTTTGCAATGTCCAACACCCTTTGGCTCTTCTCAATAAACCTTTGCTTAAGCCAAAGCTTCATTCTTGAAGTTTTTCAAGTGTTCCGTCTCTTATCAGTTCATGTCCAAGTGTTCTGTTCTTTATTGCTGTTCTTGCAGTTTTTGGACATCTTCTTACAAATACAGGTTCTTCTTACAAATAACACAGGCAGCTGCACCCTCTTTTTCACAGATACGCCATTGCAACATCAACCTTTCAGGAATTTTCGCTTTGCTTGCCAAGTATCATGCATTGCTATTCTCCATTTCATTTCTGTCTAAAGTGTCAGAAAAGGGCCACTCTTCCTCACATTCACTCATTCTCATCACAAAAGGCATGGATTAAAGTTGCCCCATTGCACTTTGGAGCTGAACAGTCTGACAAGTGGATTCTTTCCCCATATTTTACAGACCTATCTTACCAAAATACCTTCCAACTCAAAGACTCTATGAGTTTAGGATCCAGTCTATACTGAATGCCTCTTAATCTTTGTGTGCCAATGGTAACCTCTCAGTGTCAAAAGAGACCTCTTGTTTTTCTCTAGTTGTTGGTTTGCAACAACACCCTTTCAGACAAATAAAAGAAAATCTACCTTCTTGAACTTGTGATTCCACACAACAGCACTGCCATTCATGGTGAACCTTTTGCCTGCAGGAGCCTGGGGATCAATTCCTCCAACTCGGACTTTTTGGAAAGATTGATTAGAGAAAGTGACCAAGTTGATGACATCAAATCCAGAGGCCAGATCCCCATTCTCATCAAAAAAGACTTCTTCTCCAGCACTATTGTTAAAACGGATGTATCTCAGAAATGAGCGTAGCTAAATTGGAGCAGGGAAAAAATGATAATTATCTGGGTAACTTAGTGGGAGCAGGGATTTGCTGTATAACTATGTATCGATCATCTGTCTCTCATACTGCCTTTATTCTAATTCTAGATTTTTCATTTCTCATCACACAAATGAAAAGAAATGCACTTGAAACCATTTCATTATAATGGTATAGAAAAACTAAAACTGGTTGTATACCATTTCCTATGAAACCAGAGGAGTAAATTAAGACACATAACAAATATTTTAAAATAGAATGAAAAGGGGGAGAGAAGTACAACTTCTGCCATGAAAAGACTCTTCTGCTGCAGGGATTTAGTGGCCAAAACTCTTTCTGAAAGTAGGCTAATGTAATGAATACAGAGGAAGCCTGCCTGGATTCCCATGGAATGAAATTTTACAGCCTTGGAGAAACTAGCAAGAAGACACTCCCCACAGCACTGCACTTTTATAGTGCTGCATTTCCACTTTTACTGAACTCTGGCTACTGACATAGTATACAAATTCTCCTTCCCTCCCCTCCTCATACACAATCCCTGAGCATGTTCTCTGGCATGCCTGTTTAAAAGTTGGTGGGTGAGTGTACAGTACATGCATACATGATGAAAACTACACCCAGTGTGTAGTGTAACTCTAGGATACTAGGAGGCAAATCCCAGTTCATAGATACAATCTATAGGCAAGATACAATCTCTCAGTATAATAGCAAATCAAACGCAACCCCATCAATGTCAAGAAAACCCAGTTTGTCTTAGATTTTGCATATGTTCAAAATGACGTGAAGGCAAACACAACAACAATAATTAAAGTGATAGAATTATAAATAATGTTATTGGGGCATACTATTTGTCTCTCTGCTTAAGTGGCACACCTTAGCTGACAGGGAATGAGAAATGTATCGAAGTAGTTATTTTACCCAGGATATACCTGCCAGGGCTGAATCCTCATAAGTTTCCAACTGTTCCCAACACCCATTGCTTTCCATTTGGTGCACAGTGAATAGGCAGCATGAAGAGCATGGGCTACAGCATAGACAGCATTGTAAACACTGTAGCTTTGACCATTCATTCGTATTTCAAACAGAGTACCAGGAAGGTTCCCAAACTTCTCCTTCCCAGTGCAATTATTTGCATTTGGGTAATTCAGGTTATACATTGGGAGAGAACAGACAAATGCACTGCACCAAAACTCCTTTAGGAGATATATCTTGGACTCAATTGGATTTAGGTTCTCCAGAAACTCCTGAAATCCTGGGACCACAATGGTGTGGAGGGCAAAGGACAAGGTGCCATTGAAGGATCTTTCTGTGAACTGTCTCCCTGAGAAAACAGTTGTGACATCCCACTGAGCAGTTGTGATCCAAACTCTCTCCATAGGTTGCTTTTGAGTAAACTCATAGCTTTCTAGAATTATCCGTAAACCCTCCATAGATTGAATGTCCCCATAGACCAAAATTACATTAATATTCTTTGATAGAAGAGTCGAGGCAATGGCATTTAGGCTTTTCTGAAGGAACGTGTTTGATATGTAACTTGTCACTTTGGGAACAGATTGTGTCAAAGAAATGCAAATATCCTTCTGGAGAAGACTTGCACTGAGCCTTTGATGAAATCTCTCTCCACTTTCACCCTCTGGAATGAGGAGACCAATCCAGTTCCATCCAAAATACTCAAACAATTGAGTAATCCCAAAATTCTGAAAGATCTCATCTGCCACCATCCGGAAAAGAGAGGGAAACTGAATTTTATCATTGAAGATGGGGTCAAAAGAACCATAACCCAGCTAGAAATGGAGAGGAAATGCAAATGAATTTTTTTTTTAAAAAAAAAAAAAAAAGGAAATGCAGTTCTTCCTTTAGTTAGGGAAACATGACCCTTTTAGTTTGAGGCATAGAGACATAAATGGAAGAGAAGTTTATTTAACAGCATGCTGGTCCAGATGTCTCAATTTGAGCAGAGCAATCTGCAACTAAAGGTTCACTCACCTGGAGGTGTAAAACAATACACACATTTTTAGTTAATGTGAAAGGTAAGTGTTCTCTTCCAAACACATTGTTCCCCTTTCCCCACAATGTTCAGCTCATTGACCATGATGCCAGAATAATGTTTTACACATTTTAAAATTTAATTAATCTTGTTTGTCTTTTGCAGAATACAATTGGTCGTCCACATTTGCCATTTTGACTCTTGATTATTCACAGATTTTATTAGTATGCTCTTTTTTGGAATCTCTGGCCCGTTCTAGACAGGCAAAAAAATGTGCCTTTAGGGCTAAAAAGCCCACTTTTAGGGTTAGGGAGGGCATAGCGTCTACACCCTCCCTAGGCCTAAACCGCATGGACGCCGCTGGAAAAGCGTCATCATGTGCGCAGCGTTTAGATACGCTGCGCACGTTTTGACGCTTTTGCACCGCGGGAGGTCACCAATTGCGCCCTTCCCGCGGTACAAAAAAAGAGCTCCAAAACGGAGCTCTTTTTTTGCGGCCGGTCTTTGCTGCGGCCTTTAAATGGCTGCAGCAACGACCCAGGGAGAAAGGGGCTGCGGCGGCTGCCCCTTCAGCCCCCCGAGGGAAGCGGGGTGCAGCGGGTTCCCAGAGCGCCTGCTGCACCCCGCTTGGAGGCCGCGGGGAACCGGCAGTTTGCCAGTTCCCTGTGGCCTCCAAAAGCAGCGGGATGAGGCCTCTAGGGCTGCCCATGCGGCAGCCTAGGCCTCATCTCGCCACTAGAAGGGGCGAGTATGGACTGCCCCTTTTGGGCGGTCTAGAAAGCCCCTCTAGTTCCTCCAATAAGACTCTACAGTCAATATCAGCCAGAGCTCATGCTGGAGGACCTAGAGATTCGTACAGAGGGGTTCTCTCAGGTAAAAATGAATAAATAAATAGTATTTTTGTTCTCTGTGATTTTTTTCACTTCCCCCGGGACCTGTGCGCCTAACCCCAGCGAATATGTAGGGCCAACAATTTTGCTTGTACTAATGCTACAGTTTGCCTTCACATAATATATACTTTCGCTTCTGTATTCCTTTAAAGTAACCATGCATTACAGTTCCTTTCTCAGCCCTTTGGAGCTGGCCTAAAATCTGTTAGTCCTCACAACCCCCACGCCACCCCCACCCCAAAAAGGCACATTGAATTAATGGGATTTGTCTACATGTTGGCTCAACTTTCAACAAATGATTGAATGGGTCTACTCTAATTGGGAGCAGCTAATATTATTTATTTATTATTTGTTTACAGTATTTATACCCTGCCCTTCAGCCCTAAAGGCAATATGATGGCAGCCAAACAATTTTTCTCTTTTCAGAAGCTGAAATTAAGGTGAAAGATGTAAATAGAAATATAAACTGTTCAAATGAGACTGACACCTGCACATACAGTAGGAGCAACTTTATTTACTCTGCAAAAGACCATGTTCTTGATCATGTATTCTGTCTAAAAATCTTTTTTCCTTTTCCTTTCTAGCAGCACTAAGCACATTTTCTGCCTGCAAATCACATTTTCTAAGCATGAAAGCCATGTATAATTTTGAAATCTATCCACACAGTACTTGAAATATACACAAAAACCATATAGAATGGGAATTTATTTAATGACAATGGGGGGGGGGAGGTTTGCAACCCCACCTTACTTTTCAGTTCTCCCCTTCTTTACAGACTTTCTTGTACATTTCTCTGCATAGTTTTTCAAATGCAAATATTTTTGGACCATTTATAAAATGGAAGCCAATTTGACCACACTCTAAAGCACATCTCTGCACATTCCAAAAATAGATGCTTTTTTCCAAAGGCATTCATCTAGTGTACACTGTTTCGGAAGACTGTTCTACTGACCAAAACTTGGAAATATCTAGAATTCTGTATATGGATTCTTTTTAGGAATGTATGGAGTTCTGTAAAGTATGAAATGGATAAGGTCCCCCCCCCCAAGTCAAAGAATTGAAATGGACTCTTCTCCCATCCCTTGTGGTGGCAGAAGAATGCATCACATGAATATTTGGGTTACCTTGTGGATCGTGAGGCTTAGCCTCTCTGTCTGTTTGATTAGTTAAGGGTATTCTCTAGGATCCTGGCTTTTATCTCTCTTTTGACCTAGATATTTTTCCCCACCATCCATCCTATTACCGTTGGAAATAATGTTTTCCAAATATTCTCCAAAATCAGAAAGGAAGTGACCAGGGTGGTGCATGTCTATTTCAGCACAGAATCATTGCACTGAGTTTCACAGGGAATGGTTTCTATGAAGGCATGCAGAGATATATCTTACATTTAATTTGTTAGAGCATGGAACTCAGATGCTTGGCCCAAACAGAAGTCAAGACAATGAAGAGACAGTGAGGTGCATTTACTAAATCAAATTCACACCAGTGGAAAAGTCATAACTGAACTGTTAACTGAGTAGACACACAGTACTGACAAGACCATTACAAATTAGGAGAGGTATATCATGGTAGAGGCGATGAAGGAAGAATACATCTCTCTCTCTCTCTTTTTTTTAAAATCTGTACCAAGGCATAAAGAATGAACATACTTACCTGTGGAATTTTGTAGACATTTAAGATATTGGCTATCTGGAGGGACGTTTGAGAGGTGAGACCACCGATTATGGCTATGAGATTCTTTTCCCAGATGCATTTGTAATTGGGAATGTTACTTTGTCCCATTGAGAGAAGATCCAAGGTGGCAAAAGTGGCTTTCAGTGAATTAAATGCATTGTCCAAGATTTCTGTTTGCAGTGTGGTGTTGGGCAGCAACTTCTCATTCTTATTGATCTCATGAATGGCAAAAACAAAGGCAAAGACAAGCTGGTAGTTCTTAGTCAATATCCTGCATTCAGAATTTCAATTATTTTTACAAGTTTATATCAAAGGTAGAAATGCACTTTATTTACTTATTATTCTAGGGTGGAGACCTGGAAATTAAAACATAGGCAGGGAATAAGAGTAGCTGATGGACATGTAGTTTGCAATAGCCTCTTTCAGAGGTTTGATCCATCAGTTTTATGCCAACTGCCATCCTCCAGCTTGGGAGGGAGTGAAGAGGCAGGTCCAGCTCCATCAGGGCTTGCCTGAAGAAAATAACCCTCTGTCCATGCCAACTGCCATCCTCTGGCTTGGGAGGGAGTGAAGAGGAAGGTCCAGCTCCATCAGGGCATGCCTGAAGAAAGAGAGCCCTCCCTCCATGCCATCTGCCCTGGCCCAGGCCTCAGAGGGAGAGAGGAACCACTGGACCTGATCCCCTTCCCCACCACCATCCCCTTCTCCTTTTGTGTCATGTATTTTTGAAATGTAAGCCTGAGGGCAGGAATCCATCTAATTAAAATTAATAATTGTAAGCCGCTCTGTTATCCATTAGGACTGAAGAGCTGGGTATAAATACCATAAATGAATAAATAAATAAATAAATGTAGCCTGATCCAGAGATATACATTTAGAATACAACTGGAATGAAAGAATTTGAAGATAGAAATGTGGTTTGGTACCAAAAAGATATAAATTCTTAATGTTTCTCTTAAAAGAAACATAGTTCCCAGTCTCTCTGCTACATCAGTCCTTCAAGAATATAATTTGTAGGGGGAATCATCTCTATTTAGTCTTCCTTGAACATCTGGAAGTAATTAATCAGCTTCAAATATACCACTAAAAATAAATGTATATTCTTTCAATTGCAGTATGCAGTTTGTACCTATGTAGCATTTTCATTGATTTCCACCACAACCCCCCGAAAATTTGAAAATTTTGACTCAGATGTTTTCTTTTCTTTTATTCCATTACAAAGAATTACACATTACTCAAAACTGATTTTTGTATGTGTATATATATATATATATATATATAAATTTAAAACATCACATTTTAAACAAATCTTCACTATGTCTACATAAATACATTTAAGTTGTGTGTATGATGTTATAATTTGAAAATATAATTTTAATTTTGCTAGTTTTGTATGTCACAACTATTAGCATCCAGCAATATAAGGGAATTAAGATTTATGAGTAACATTACCCGAAAAAAGCATGACTAAGTAGTCTGTATAGTGTGAAATGGGAGGAGATAAAATGGGGGGGGGGGTTTGACCCCAACCGTATCAGGTGACACCAATCCTAGTGATGCCACTTGTCCATCTATGTCAACTCTATGAGAATTTAAACCACACCTGTTTAAACCATACTAAACTGATTCAAAGCCGCACTTCTGCCCCTTTTTTCTTACTTACCAAGCTACGGAGACTGGTTCACATGCTTCCCTAAAGTCATTTAATGACATTTCTGCTAATGCAATGGACACAAATTCTCCAATGAGAAGATCTCCTTTGGAACTAACAGAATTTTGGTGAAATTGGTGCTGCCTGCTGCACATGGAGCCCAAACCTTTATTCAAAATATCAGACAGAAGAAAGATAAGGAGTAATGAAACCTTTATCAGTGCCATTATAGTTTGTGCTCAGTCCCAATGGTGCACAAATGTTCATATCTGCATCTCCAGCTCTGATTTCATGCAATACCCAACTGTAAACAACCACCACCACCCAAGCAGCAGCTTGTTTTGATCAAAAGACTTCACGTTAAACATTGGCAGTAAGTGATAAATGGTCCAAGCTTCATTGTTAGCCTAAAGCAGATATTCTCTTGAAAGGATCCTTTACATATGGCAATTTAAATAAATCTAGTTTATTTGGCTCTTAATTCTCCAGTTTCTTTTTGGTGTTGCAATTCCACAGGCAGCCAGAATCACAAGTCTGGAAATTATAGGTTAGATAATCATCATTCCCAAAGCATTTGAATTCATGAAGCACTGGAGAAAACAAGTTTGACACCATCTGCGCTTGAAGGAGTAGTAAAGATCACATTATACGTACATTTGGGAGTCATAGTTCATGATGGGTGATCTGACATTCTGAGCAGAAAGAAGGAAAAATGTGTGGGAAAGGATCACCAAGACATCCCTAATGTTAGTATCAACTGGTGCGGGTGCCGGTGGTGCACCAGCCTCCCAACTGCCCACCTAGGAATGCAGGAAGTGGAGATGGCTGACCTGCATTCACACCCTTCATCAAGCCCTGAGGGGCTGCAGCTTCAGCCAGTCCCATTAGGCTATGTGGGACTTTGGGTCCCATTTTCCTTGGGCATCATGCCGTCATGATGTAAGAAGCCCAGCAACCACATTTACATCTCTGGTGGTAGATGGCACTGAAGCCAGCTGGGTGACTGACCACTTGGCGTCCTTGCTGGTAAAGGGAGGCTCCTACCCAATGGAAAATGCAGCAGGCCTATCTTTTAGACCTGCTGCCAGTGGGGGAGCCACTGGGAAGATGGCTATGCCCTGCCTGGGGTAAAGGGGGAAAGGCATGCCCATCCTGATGATGCATGTCCCCTCACTGCTGCTCTGCCCCAATGAGGCTGCCCATTTGGGCTCCCAGGGCCATCAGACTCAGGGACAGTGCCAGCTGATGGAAGGGCCCTGACAGACAGCTTCATGGCAGACATGACAAGCAAGAACGGGAAGGGGCAGTCCTTTTTTCCAATGGATGTTCTGGGCACTGCAGGTGAATGATGATCAACAGGATGAGGATTTCCTATGGGCCAGCAGACTGTCCCCTACAGAAAGACAAAGACATGGAGAGTCAAACACTGGGTGGCTCTAAGCATTCACATGATCAGCCCCCGATCTGCTGCAATTGTGTGGTGATGGAGGTGGCCACAAAACCCTGGAGCATTATTCCATACCCTGCTGTCCCTGGTATTAAGTGAGACATCACCTCTTTCCCTGGTGTTTTGGCTGGCTGAGGCAAGCCAGCCAAATCATCCAGGTTGGCGGGAAGGGTGTAGGCATGCATGAGCACACTCACCCTTCCTTCTCCCCTGCTGGACCAAGAACAGCAGGGCAGGAGATATGGGTGTGCAATCCTCTCTTTCTCTGCTGCCTTGTCTCCATTGAGAGCATGACAGCAGATAAGTGGCAATGACATTCAAACCTAGACCCAGTCACCAGTCACCGTCAGTATATGTGATATTCTCATCCCACTAAAGAAGGAATCTTTTCTTTAAGATATGTCTTGTATATACCATACCATACATATTTGTGGCTATTGTTCTGTGTCCCCCAGTCGGTTTCTATGGGAGGGACAGAATTCAAGCTCTGTTACCCCAGTGTCCTACTGCAATGCTCAAACTACTACACCACTCTGGCCCTCCATAATACAGTACAAGACAGTATATTATATCATAGAAAGACAAGAGCATTTGTAAAATGTCCATAACATCACGCAGGTCTTGTCTGAAGCTTTGCCCTGGGCTATTTGCTTTAATAGAAAGACCAAAGATATCTGTCACATGTGATGTGGAGATCAATCTCAGAATAAGAAAGGATTGACCCTCTCCTCCTGGCATACTGTGATTGCCTTCTACAAAAATAGAAATAACCAGCAAGTATTGAATAGGTGCTTTAAAGGTTTAATTGCAGTGGTGTCGCTAGGGTTGGTGTCACCATTGTGTCATCCCCATGAGCATCCTGGGATGGTAGTGCAGATGGAGAAGAGGGTCTCAACCCAGGGAATTCAATATCCTGCTGCCGCCAAACAGACACCCAGCCAAGACAGCAAAGATGGGGCACATACCCTCAGCAAGTACAGTTGTTATTATTATTATTGTTATTGTTATTATTATTATTATTATTATTAAAGCTCTTCTGCTACAAGATAAAAAGTCACAGCAAACACCCCCACCCTCAGTTGCAACATTATAAAGGAGCCAAAGAGATTGTGATGGGGAGGCTGCAGGAGAGGGAAGCAGAGAGAAAGGAAGGTGGATTCATCCCAGTCCTCATGTGAAGAGGAGTCTATGATTTTTGTCATGTAGTCACACTTTTTTGTAATGCACAGATGATTGTGCAAGAGTTTGGAAGCCTCTGTAAAGGGCATGTCCTAATGACTCATCTGGTCAGACCATCTGAATATGTTGAGTGAAAAAGGAGGGGGAATAGGAAACCTTTTTATCAAAGGGCTGAATTGCCCTAAGCCTGGATATTAGCTATCTGTGCCAGTGGCTGGGGTCAGGGTCCATGAAGGCAGAAACATTCTTGGTAAGTCCCCTCGCCCACATATTTCAGAAGAACATTCTCTCTTTTACCCACAACGTGCATGTCATTCATTGCTTCAACTAAAATACATTTAAGAAAAGAAGAGTTTCTGGAGCTGATTTACATTCAGCCCATCAGGCATCTAAACCATGGAGAGAATATTATGAACCGGTAATCAGTTTTTGACTGGAAATACCAAACCACATCCAAAGAAACTTGCCAAGAAAAGCCCATGATAGATCACCTTTCATCTTCCATTGGTATTACACCTTTTAACTTTCATTGGTAATACAATGAAATGCTAAAGTGAAATGATCTGTGGAATCTTATTTGTGGCATATGTGTACGTAGCATGGGTTTCCACGTGTTTGTCTTTTCTTGAAAGCTTTCCCAGCTACTATTCTCCTGCCAAAGGAACAGTGGAGCAGTGAGGAGCAGTGAGGAGCAGTGCAAGGAGGCCTTGATATTCCAATACCAAAAATAAATAACATTGGCTGATAAAGCTAAGTATTGCATTGACTTGGTTGACTGACTTGGAATATTGAGATGCAAGTCACCACTGAACTAAGAAAATTATTTAGACTAGTTGGTCCATTACTCATCTTGATGTACTTCAATGATTTGTTATGAACATAAAATGAGAAGGAGAGACATGTATATGCACTGAGTAAAGCTAGAATGTAATTCTAATTAATAAGCATACATATAAGTTCCACTTTGCCTTAATTTTAAGAAAAAGAATGAAAGTACAAAAAAGACCCAGCCCTAGTCTCTATCAAAGGAAGTTATCACACTGCCTTTTCCTTCCTAGATGCAGGATGTAATATCCGACAGGCAGATTTTATCAACACACTTGTGCCCAGGCAGTAGCTATCCTGTACCCAATCTGGGCATCGTGTATTCGATCTGGGCTTCTCCTGTACCTTGCAAAGAATTGGAAACCAGCTCTGTGCAAAGGATGGTGTGATAATCTCCAACGTTTGCTCAGCTACAGAAAAGGCCTGACTTTGCCAGCCTTGGCATGGATTGGAGGCTAAGAAGGAGAAATACAGGTGACCCCATAACATAAAAGTTTGCAGACAGATTTAAAGCATCAGCTAGTCCCAAGACCAATTTTCTTATAGGCAGCACTAGGCCCTGACACCATCTTCTAGTGCTCACATTAAGATGGGGGAACGAATTATGTTTCCATTTTCATATTAAATTGAAGCTTTGTGTCTTCTGATCTCAGGAGTGGGGTGACAAGGGAGACAGGGGACAGAGAAAGAGGGAATGCAAGCAGGCAGACAGGCTATAAAATTTATTTCCTCCACTCTATTTATTTATTTATTTATAAAATTTATTTCCTTCACTGATGACATCATCAAGGTTGTCAGAGTAAAGAATTTCACATACTAAGAATATCATCAAGCTGGTTATTCAGTGAAATAAATTAAAGCACCAGTTCTATCAAAAAAAGGTGCCCACATCACAGTGTCTCCTTCTATAGTTTTTGGCTCTGTCAACCTAAATTGCCCAGAGAATTGGGCAAAAAAAAAAAAAAATTCTCAACTTCACAGTAAAAAGGAAAGAATATG
Organism: Urosaurus nigricauda; assembly: GCA_034509955.1. Lineage (NCBI taxonomy): Eukaryota > Metazoa > Chordata > Lepidosauria > Squamata > Phrynosomatidae > Urosaurus > Urosaurus nigricauda. Next base: position 9,411,857 of record JAOEGL010000006.1, read on the forward strand.
TGAGCCCGCCATTGTTCTACAGCCAGCGTACCCAACCCATCTGAAGAAGTAGACTCAAATCTATGAAAGTTCATGTTACCAGCTTCTTTTTTTCAGTTAGTCTCAAGGATGCTACAACTTACAAGATCCCTTTGCATTCTGTTTTTCAGAAAAACATGACTAGGCCTTTGATATATATTTGGTTATAAATTCTGAAGTCAATAAACAATTTTCTTCAACATCAATGTGAATATGGGAAAAAGAAAAGAAAAAAAGCACACCCACATCCACAAGTAGTCCTAATCCACTAGCACTCCCTAACAGAGAACCGTTTCTATTTACAAATTGATATATTAAATAAGATTATGCATAACAAATAAGACTGAGTGAATATCAATGTTTCTTCTTTATTAACTGTTCTTTTACATTTAGCTCAGGTCTCAATAGAATCATGTAGCATTTTGGGAAGAAGATGCAAGCCAGTAATGCAAAACTAGAGACCAAGATGGAGAAGACTTCTACAGCCACCATATTTGTCCCTTTGGTGCTCAGGTAACTTGGGACAAAGGAAACCCAAATGCTGCAAAAGACCAACATGCTGAAGGTGATCAGCTTGGCTTCGTTGAAACTGTCAGGCAGCTTCCTGGCTAAGAAAGCAACAGTGAAGCTGATGAAAGCCAAGAGCCACATGTAACTCAGGACAAGGTAGAACATAGTGTCAGAGCCTTCATTGCATTGCAAGATGGTCTCAGCTGGTTGGGAATGCATGTCAGCCTCCGGAAAGGGTGGTGCAGTTGTCAACCAGACAGCACAGATAAGAGTTTGAATAACAGTGCAGAGAAAGACCACTGATGTTGCCCACTTCTTCCCAATCCATTTCCTCATCTTGTTCCCTGGCTTTGTGGCAATGAAAGCCAGCACTACAGTGATCGTTTTGGCCAACATGCAAGAAATAGCTATAGAAAAGACAACACCAAAGACTGTTTGCCGGAGAAGGCAAGAAACCTTCCCTGGTGTGCCAATGAAAAGAAAGGAGCATAGAAAGCAGAGCAACAGAGAAACAAGCAGAATACAGGTGATGGTCCAGTTGTTGGCTTTGACAATGGGAGTTTCTTGGTAATGAATGAATATTTCCATTACTATAATTGTGATTAATGAAAAGAAGACTGCAAAGGAAGCCAAAACTGCTCCTAGGGGTTCTGTGTAGGATAAATAAATGACTCTTTTAGGAAGGCATTGGTCTTGCTTCTCATTTGGGTAGTGACCTTCTGGGCATTTTGCACATTCACTTGCATCTGAAATACATTTAAAAAACTCTCAATTTTTCCCAAACTCCTGCAAATATTCTTCAAATTTGATTTAGAAATTAATCTAGCTTAGATCTGAATTCACCAAATTTTGTTCTCTCTTCCATGAGAATATTTGATATGTTTGCTATAAATAATTCTTTTTTGTTTTTAAATAAGTTTTCATATCCACATGTATTTCAAACAATATTTTCCAGACATACGTGTTTTAATTACATATTTCCACACAGAAAGGTACTGACTCTCGAACTTGCTTTCTTCCCCATGCTGTATACCAGTGATTCCTGAGGTGGGTAAGGGTTCTTGGGGTGGTGGAAAGATCCAGGGATTAGTGAGAAAAGGGGAGGTGTCAGGGAAGCCTTCAATCAAAATACGAGCATGAAAGAAAGACAAGGGTCCTTAGGGCATAGTGAGTATGAGGAATTACAGCACTTGGTGGAAGGGGAGAAGCTGTCGCTTCGTGGATACCGAGGGCCCACTATATCTCACTGATTCACAAATTCCATTTAATCAGGTTGAGCCTTATTAGTATCCTCATATTACAAATCTTTTGTATAACAGAACAGTAAGGCAATGACTGCAAAGCCTACTGTATAATCTAGTGAATTTGGAGGAACATAAAACTCAGATGGGATGCATTCTCATTATTTTGTGATTTGGTCAATGATCTCCGTCTGGGCATCAATAGGGGAAGTGTGACCCTCTTGGTGCTCTTGGACATCTCAGCAGCATTTGATACCATTGACCACGGTATCCTTCTGAAACGCCTGAAGGAGTTGGGAATTGGGGGCACTGAGCTTCAGTGGTTTCGTTCCTACTTTTTGGTCAGATTCCAGATGGTGAAGTTGGGGGACAGCTGCTCTCATAAAAGATACTGACATCTAGCATCCCTCAGGGCGCCATTCTGTCCCCCATGCTGTTTAACATTTACACGAAGCCGCTGGGAGAGATCATCCGGAGACATGGGGTGCAGTGTTATCAATATGTTGATGACACTCAAATATATTTCTCTATATCTCCAACTGATGCAGTGACCAAGGATGGCATCTTGGCTCAGAATGCCTGCCTGGAGTTGGTAAAGGGCTGGATGAGAGAAAACAAACTCAGGTTGAATCCAGAAAAAATGGAGGTACTTGTGATAGGTTCCCCTAGTCCAGGCATGGAGATTTGTCAACCAGTCCTGGATGGGGTCATACTTCCCCTAAAGGACAAAGTTCGCAGTCTGGGCGTGCTCCTGGATTCGTCCCTCCAGCTAACCTCCCAGGTGGAGGCGACAGCCAGGAGTGTGTGGTACCAACTACAGTTGATACGCCAGCTGTGCCCCTACCTGGGCAAAGAGGACCTTGAAACATTGATACATGCACTGGTATCCTCTTGTTTAGATTTCTGTAATGTGCTCTACATGGGGCTACCTTTGTACCAATTCCGGAAGCGTCAGTTGATCCAGAATGCAGCAGCCAGGTTATTTCCAGGGGTATCCAGGACGGAACACATTACCCCTGTATTAAAATCATTACACTGGCTACCGATTAGCTTCCGGGCGCAATACAAAGTGTTGGTCATTACCTTTAAAGCACTATATGGCTTGGGCCCAAGTTACTTGAAGGAACGCATCTCCCTACACAATCCGCCCCGCACTCTCAGAATGTCAGGGAAGAATCTGTTAGAATGTGAAATTGATGTCGACTTCCCATAGGGCATTCTCAGCTGTGGCCCCAAAATTGTGGAATAACTTGCCGGAAGAGAGCCATCAAGAAGGCACTTAAAATGGATCTCTTCTGGCAGGCCTAACCACCCGACATACTATAACAGATTATTGAAAGACTGTCTAAACCAGATCCATGATGGAAGAGATAACACCTACCTACTGTGCCAAAGGATCAAATTTTATTGTTTTATTGCTATTTTTACTGTTTTATAACTAACTGTGTTATGACTTTTAAGATAATTAACTATAGTATAGATTGGATGCAAACTGCCTCGATCCGAAGGGAGAGGCGGGAAATAGAAATAAAAATTATTATTATTATTATTATTAGTTAAATTTCTGTCAGCTCCCATTTCAGAGGGCCTTTTCAGCTGTCGCCCCCAAACTGTTGAATGTCCTGCCAGATGAGATGCATCTCATTGTAGCTATCGATGGCTTTAAGAAAGGATGAGAGACGCATCTCTTCCAGCAGGCCTTCCCAGACAGTATTTAACATCTCCCGACTCCAAACTTAAGATCTACAACCTTCCCAGCTTTTTATTCCCTGTGATTCCAGCCCTTTCCATTCAGCTCTAGAATTTTTAGGTTTTGGCATTGTTTTGTTTTATGTTCTATGTTTTAATTCATTGTTACTTTAATCCTTTTTTAAGGGGTGGGAGGTTGGGATGGGATTGCCCTATTTTAACTGTTTGCTGTTTTAAATATGTTGTACCTTGCCCAGATTACCTGTTCAGAGGAGCAGACTATAAATAAAAATTATTATTAAAAATTATTGGGATTCTTAGTAACACCATGTGCAAAATCCATGCTACATTGTGAATCTTTGCAACTTACACATTGAGAACACTATAAAGAATTATGTGGTGGAGGTTGAAATAGGTCTACTCAAAACGTATATTTTCAGCAATCCAAAGTTGTAGAGATATCTCCAAAACAAAATCAGGCTGTACAGGAAGAAAACCTAGGACCTTCAGTGATATTTTTTCCCCTTGTGTGGAAATCCTCTAAATCATGACTGGGGGTTCGCTTGTCTTCTTCTAGCGTGTGACAGATAAGAAGAGTCACAATAACTCAAAAGAGAACATCCACTCAATGTATACCAAACACATTATTTGTTGTTGTGTTGTGTGTCTAGAAATCAATTCTAACTTATGAGAACCCCCAGGCAAGCTCGTCATGGGGTTTTCTTGGCAACATTTGTTGAGAAGAGATTCAGCCAAAAACTACTTCCTTATGCCCCGAATAATTTGAGACCTTTCTTGTGGAGGCCGATCAGTCATTGTTAGGTGATATTCATTTGAAATTCACAGAAATGTTGAAGCATCTTTCTACTGGAACATACAGATACGTTTTGCTACTCTTAATTCAGCATAGCGTCTCCTAAACAATGATGCAGTTGCAAACTCTGGTTTCCTGAGCATAAACTGAACCCCTATTTTCCTTCTTCAAGCATAAAAAATAAATATATCAACATTTGCTGCTGGAACCTGAGGAAGACATACTGCAATTTCCTGAGTTGGAAAACATTATTGTAATTATGGGGCTCTACAGACTGTCCCTAAGGGGAGGTTGGAGGCTGCCCCATTCCTGGCCAGATCGGGGCTGCGTCAACTTCATGCTTTAGCCCCAAACCAGCCTTTGGAGGGCCCAAAAAGGTACTGCAAAAAATGGCTCCTTTTTGCGCCCTCCAAAGGGCACCATAGCTATGACAGCATGGCTGTATGGTGTTCCATCATTGCTGTGTCATGTGGAAGCAGTGCTAGAGTTGCACCATGATGCTGTACACCATATGGAGTGGTGCGCAGCATCATGATGCCATGGAGGTGGAGTCAGGGCATGCATCATCAAGACGCTATGCACTGACTCCGGCTGCAGTCCAGCCTTTCAGGCCAGTCTGTATAGGGCCTGTCTGTTGCTTTTCCCCCAATATGACTCAAGCCGAAGAACCAGTCTTTTCTAGAAGCTTTTTATTTCTGTGGCTTGTAAGAAGGACGTGGTTAGAGTTTAGCATACTCCTCTTTGTAAAGCAGATTAAAAATTCCCCATATGACATAATATTCTTTTTCTTACCAGTGTGGTCTGAAATCCTCCCATCAGCACATTGAACACAGTCATAGCAACAGACATAATTCCCCTGCTGAACAATCCTGCTGTATCCTGGCTGGCAGTACTCAACACATCTGGAACGAGGCAGCATCTAATGTGAAGCAGAAAGATGAGTATGCAGGATGGTGAAAAATTCACTCTTCCTAACTAGATGAAGTGGTTCACCATCTTTCCATTTCTTTAGAGATGGAGAAGAACATTTAGATTTTTTATGGAATTTGGGGCTTTATCACATGTGACTTTTAAACCATGATTTAATTGGGAAGGAAGCAGCATCAGCAACACTGATCGCACAATGCCAATTCCCTCCTGGAGCTGCCTCATCCCCAGCTACCCATTCTCATTCATGGGGGGAAACCTGTGAATGAGCTTCCAACTGCGCAATGCCATGGGTGCGAAAAGCCATTCCCGGGGCATTTGTGCAGTTCACAGTCACATGATGCTACTGTCCCGTCTTACCCCCTCGCTATTTTTTAAAAAACTCTTTGGTTTCCATGCAATTCCAGAGTTCTGAAGCATCACAGTGTGTGTTTTTTTATTTAAACATTAAATCAGATCTGCAGACTTCTGAAACTGCACAACAAAAGTTGAAAAAGCACAAAAAAAAAACCCCAAAGGCATGCTGAGATGGGAGGGAGAGTGGAAGTAAAGGACAGGAGGGGAAAGGAGTGCAATGGGGCCAGCAGCCTTCAGTTGCACAAAAGATAATCAATGTGAAGGTGGCTGCAAAGCGGTAGGTTGCCATTTCAGTATTTTTACAGTTATTACAGTGAGAAATAGGTTGGTGTGATAAACCCCCTGGTTGGTTAATGATTGTGTTTACATTGGATAGTGAAGAAATGAAAAGTCTGTTCTGGAAAATTCAATGGCTATGAGAAAACTCCATTTCCATAGTGGAAATTTCAACCACCAAATGCAAACAGTCATGAGATTTCTTCTCAATTTTTTAATCTCTCACTGGAAGTCATGGAGTAAAATTGTCTCACTGCACTTTGGTGCTAAATAGTCTGAGAATTGGATGCCTTTTCCATATGCAACAGAGGGGCTACACAGACCACCCCAAAGAGGTGGTCTGCAGCTTCCCCTGTAAGGGCTGGATGCCCTGGTGGCATCAGGAGCCCTGGTGGCACAGTGGTTAAATGCCTGTACTGCAGCCACTCACTCAAAACCATAAGGTTGCAAGTTCAAGACCAGCAAAAAGGCTCAAGCTCAACTCAGGCTTGCATCCTTCCGAGGTCTCTAAAATGAGTACCCAGATTGTTGGGGGCAAGTAGCTTACAGTTGTAAACCGCTTAGACACTCCTTAGGCAGTATGAGCGGTATATAAATGAAGCTGTTTGTTTTTTGTTCTGGATCAGGGCCACAGCAACCTCATGCAATGTCCATGAACCACCTGCTGCAGAGTATAAAAAGGAGCCACAGAAAGCAGCTCCTTTTTGCACCATCCAAGGGGCACCATCCAAGGGACATCATGTGGATGCAGTGCCAAATGTGCATCATGTTGGCATGCATGGTGTGGACCATTGTACACCAAAATAGCACCCTTGAGGTGGGGTTAGGGTGTCCAGCATGAGGTCACTGCACTCTGACTCCACCCAAAGGCTGGTGCTTTCCGCCGGTCTGTACAGGGCCAGAGGTATCTTACAAAAATACCTTCCAACTCAAAGATTCTATGAATTCAATGCGGAGAAATGTAAGGTTCTGCACCTAGGGAGGAAAAATGAAATGCACAGATATAGGATGGGGGACATCTGGCTGAATGAAACTATGTGTGAAAGGGATCTAGGAGTCCAAGTAGACCATAAGTTGAACATGAGTCAGCAGTGTGATGCAGCAGCTAAAAAGGCCAATGCTATTTTAGGTTGCATCAATAGAAGTATAGTGTCTAGATCAAAGGAAGTAATAGTGCCTCTCTATTCTGCTTTGGTGAGGCCCCACCTGGAATACTGTGTCCAGTTCTGGGCACCACAATTCAAAAAGGATGTGGAGAAACTGGAGCGGGTCCAAAGGAGGGCAACTAAGATGGTGAAGGGTCTGGAAACCATGCCCTATGAGGAACGACTTAGAGAGCTGGGGATGTTTAGCCTGGAGAAGAGAAGGTTAAGAGGTGATATGATAGCCCTGTTCAAATATTTGAAGGGATGTCATATTGAGGAGGGAGCAGGCTTGTTTTCTGCTGCTCCAGAGACCAGAACGCGGAGCAATGGATGCAAGCTGCAGGAAAAGAGATTCCACCTCAACATTAGGAGGAACTTCCTGACAGTAAGGGCTGTTCGACGGTGGAACACACTCCCTCGGAGTGTGGTAGAGTCTCCATCCTTGGAGGTCTTTAAGCAGAGGCTGGATAGCCATCTGTCGGGGATGCTTTGACTGGGAGTTCCTGCATGGCAGGGGGTTGGACTGGATGGCCCTTGTGGTCTCTTCCAACTCTATGATTCTATGATTCTATGATTCTATGATTTTAGGATGCAAAAAAAATGGAACAACTGTTAATCTCAGTGTGCCAAAGGTAACCTTTGAGTGTCAAAAGTGATCTCTTATTTTTTCCTAGTTTTAGCTTGAAAAGAATCTCCCTTTCAGACAAATAAAGAAAAATCTACCTTCTTAAACTTGTGATTCCACACAACAGCACTGCCATTCATGGTGAACCTTTTGCCTGCAGAAGCCTGGGGATCAATTCCTCCAACTCGGACTTTTTCAAAAGATTGATTAGAGAAAGCAATCAAGTTGATGACATCAAATCCAGAGGCCAGATCCCCATTCTCATCAAAAAAGACTTCTTCACCAGCACTATTATTAAAATGGATGTATCTTAGAAATGGGCGTAGCTAAATTGAAGGGGGAAAAAAGATAATTACCTGGGTCAACAAGTGGGAAGGGGAATTTCCTATCTAACTATGTATCTATCATCTATCTATCATACTACCTTTGTTCTTGTTCAGGATTCCTCATTTCATACCACATGAATGAAAAGAAATTCAACTGAAACCATTTAGTTCTATTCGTGCAGAAAAATTAAAACTGATTAAACACAATTTCCTATTAAAACCAAGGAATAAATTAAGACAGCTGAAGGGTATTTAAAAACAGAATGAAAGGGGGGAGAGAAGTACAACTTCTGCCATGAAAAGACTTTGGCATAAACAGAGCTGGGGTGTAGTGGTGATTGGAGGGTTACTCCTTGTCCTACTCTGGAGTAAGACTTTTTTCTTAATGTTATTCCTACTCCTGTAAACACCTCCTACCCCTTTACTCCCACTCCCTAGCCTTGGGGAAAAGCCCCCATTGCTTTGCAAGGTTGGTGTGTGTGTGTGTGTTTGTAAGTATCTCTCTTTGCCTCCCAGTCCCTTCTCCAGTGCAATATAATAAAAATTGTGTGTGTGTGTGTTTGCATGTACAATATAAGGAATAAGGAGAAAGGATTATATTTCGTTAATCCTTATTCCTGTTGCTACTCCTGTAAAAACTTCTTATTCCTTTACTCCTTAATTCTTATGCCTTACTGCTACCCCTATTCCCCAGACCTGGGCATAGAGAAAGATAGAGATATTTAGGGGAAGATCCTGAAAAAAGCTGTTCCAAGAAATAAGAACTTGAATATTTACCAAGTCTCTCCTTCACTTCCATTCTCATACACAGCCCCTGAGCATGCTCTCTGACATGTCTGTCTTAAAGACATACCTGCCAGGGTTGAATATTCATATATTTCCAGTTGTTTTCAGGCCCCATTGCTTTCCGTTTAGTTCTCAGTACACCTGCATCATGGAGAGCATAGGCTAAAGCATAGAGAGCGTTGTAAATGCTATAACTTTGGCTGGACATCTCCATTTCAAACACATATCCTGGAAGGTTCCTCAGTTTCTCTTCCCCAGTGCAATTCTTATACTTGGGGTTATTCAAGTTATACATGGGGAAAGAACAAATAAAGACAGTGCACCAAAATTCCTTTAGGAAATAAATCTTGGACTGAATTGGATTGAGTTTCTCCATAAACTCCTGAAATCCTGGCACCACATTGGTGTGGAGGGCAAAGGACAAGGTGCCATTGAAGGATCTTTCTGTGAACTTTCTGTCAGAGAAAATTGTTGTGACATCCCACTGAGCAGTTGTGATCCAAACTCTCTCCATAGGTTGCTTCTGAATAAACTCATAGCTTTCTAGAATTATCCGTAAACCCTCCATAGATTGAGTGTCCCCATAGACCAAAATTACATTAATGTTCTTTGAGAGAAGAGTAGAGGCAATGGCAGTTAGTCTTTTCCGAAGGAACGGTAACTCGTACCTTGTCACTGTAGGAACAGATTGTGTCAAAGAAATGCAAATATCCTTCTGGAGAAGACTTGCACTGAGGGTTCGATGAAATCTCTCTCCACTTTCACCCTCTGGAAAGAGTAGACCAATCCAATTCCATCCAAAATACTCAAACAGTTGAGTAATCCCAAAATACTGAAAGATTTCATCTGGCACCATCCGGAAAAGAGAGGGAAACTGAATTTTATCACTGGTGGCGCAGTGGTTAAATGCCTGTACTGCAGCCACTCACTCAAAACCAGAAGGTGGCGAGTTCAAGACCAGCAAAGGGCTGAAGCTTGACTCAGGCTTGCATCCTTCCGAGGTCGCTAAAATGAGTACCAAGATTGTTGGGGGCAAATAGCTTACAATTGTAAACCGCTTAGACACTCCTTAAGGGTATGAAGCGGTATATAAATGAAGCTGTTTGTTTGTTTGTTTGTTTGAAGATGGGGTCAAAAGACCCATAACTCAGCTAGATATTGAAAGGGGGAAACACATTTTTAAAAAAAATATAGGAAATGCAATTGTTCCTTTAGTTAGAGAAACATGACCCTTTTAGTTTCAGGAATAGGGACATAAATAGAAGATAAGTTTATTTAACATACTCTGGCCGAGATGTCAGAAGTTGAGCAGAACAATCTGCAACTAAAAATTCACACACCTGGAGGTGTAGGGAAAAAAAATACACACATTTTTAGTTAATGTGAAATGCAAGCTTTCCCTTCCAAACACATTGTTTCCCTTTCCCCACAATGTTCAGCTCATTGACCAGGGTGCCAGAATAATATGTTTTACACATTTTAAAATTTAATTAATCTTGTTTATCGTTTGCAGAATACTGTCAGTCCTCCACAATTGCCATTTTGACTCTTGATTATTCACAGATTTGGTTAGTATGCTGCCTCTAGGAATCTCTAGTTCCTCCAATAAGTGTCTATCATCAACATCAGCCAGAAGTCATGCTGGTGAACCTACAGATTCCTACAGAGGAGTTCCCTCAAGTAATAATAATAATAATAATAATAATAAATTTTATTTCTATACTGCCCTTCCTACGATCAGGGCGGTGAACAACATAAACAACATACATAGTTAAAACATTCCAATTAAAAAACTAAAACAAAGCTATATAAAAACAATACAAGATTAAAAATCAAATAAAACATGACATTAAAAATATAGCAGAGCAGCTTGTAGTATGGAGAGGGAGGGGGGAAGGATCTCAGTGGGGGGGGGTGGAGATCAGGGGTATGCAAGCTCAAATAGGTATGTTTTTAACCCCTTCTTAAACAAAGTAAGGGAGGCAGCCAGACGGAGCTCAGGGGGCAACGAGTTCCAAAGTAAAACCCCAGTGAATGTGGAGGTTCCACTATATCGATTGTACAATTCACAGAACTTAATGTTGCTACATTTTAGCTTCACATAATTTATACTTTCGCTTCACAATTCCTTCAAAGTAACCATGTGTTTCAGTTCCTTTATCACAGTACTTTGGAGACTTTTGGAGCTAGCCTTTACAAACAAAGGCCTAAAGGCTGTCTTTAGCCCTGATTTAAAAAAAAGGCCCATTGAATTAGTGGGATGTTTACTAAATTTTCAACAACTGTTTGAATGGGTCTACTCTAGTGGAGACTAACTAATATGATGGCAGCCAAACAGTTTCTCTCTTTTTAGAAGTTGAAATTGAGGTGGAAAATGTGAATAGAAATATAAACTGTTGAATTGAGACTGAAGCCTGCACCTAGGAGCAACATTATTTACTCCACCAAAGACCATGTTCTTGGGCAGGAGATCATGCATTCTTTCCAAAAATCTTTTTTTCCTTTTCTTTTTTAGAAGCACTACACACATTATCTGCTTGAAAAATCACATTTTCTAAACATGAAACCATGTATAATTTTGAAACCTTTCCCCACAGTAAAATATGTAAAATATGAATAGCACTTGGAACATGCACAGAAGCCTTTATATTCTCATAGAACAGAAATATATGTACTGACATAGGACCTTATCAAACATCAGAAATTGGAAGTATAAAGCAATGGCAATCTGAACTCAATCATGGGGTTTCACATTATTGCGAATTATAGTATCTCACGCAATTTCGGGCAAAAGGGAAGTCATTCCGAACTCAATCATGGGGTTTCACATTATTGCGAATTATAGTATCTCACGCAATTTCGGGCAAAAGAGAAGTCATTCCGAACTCAATCATGGGTTTTACGTTATTGCGAATTAAAGCATCTCCCGCAATTTTGGGCAATGGGGAGTCATTTTTGGATAATGGGAAGTCATTCTGAATGCATTCCAAACACAATAGGAATTTGGAGCCGAAGGCTTTCATGGCCAGCATCCATAGTTTTTTGTGGAGCTTTCGGGCTATGTGGCCATGTTCTGGAAGAGTTCCTTTCTGATGTTTCGCCAGCATCTATGGCTGGCATCTTCAGAGAATGATAGCCTGGAAAAGGATGGAGATATATATCCTGTGTGACCCTGGGAAGGAAGGAGTAATTTGCAAATGTATTGTTCTGTTGCTAATGTCAGTCTTCAGGGTGGGAGGATATGCAAACAAGGATTAATGTCTGCTAACTGGGAAAGTGGTGAAGAAATACAACCTTCAAATGGTTTGCAAACCAACGAAGAAGATCCAGCAAATGTTTCACTCTGCCAAGGACAAGAGAGACCCGCTCACAGCCGCAGGAGTCTACCGCATTCCATGCAGCTGCGGACAGGTCTACATAGGGACCACCAAATGCAGTGTGCAGACAAGAATCAAAGAACATGAGAGACACTGCAGACTGGGTCAACCAGAAAAATCAGCAGTAGCAGAACATGCGATAAACCATTCTGGGCATAAAGTGCTGTTTGAAAGCACTGAAATTCTGGACCATGCCAACAACTACCATGTCAGAATGCACGAGAGGCCATTGAAGTCCATAAACACCTGGACAATTTCAACAGGAAAGAGGAAACCCTGAGAGTAAACAAGGCTTGGGTCCCAGTCTTGAAGGACAGCAAGGTCAAGACTCAATCTATGCAAATGAGAAACAGCCTAAGGCCAGGGGATTCCCAGCAGACAATGAGCACCAGTTAGCAGACATTAATCCTTGTTTGCATATCCTCCCACCCTGAAGACTGTTAGGCTTTGAGGCCTGAGTATGAAATGTACAGATATGAACAAAAGGGAAAAACAGGAATTATGGCTAGAATTGTTTTGCAGCTGAAGGTACTGCTCAAGGTAAACAATAATGCAGGCAACAAACGGAAGTAGAATCACCAGATGAGGTTGGGTTTGTGACCACATGACACAAGTGTATAAACAACCTACACACCTCAATGAGGATTGTTGGGTAGTTGTTCTGTAATGGATGGTTGGAGAGAGCGTGTGTATATTTGTAAATACAGCAACTTAAGAATAAAGCCTCTGAGGAGAGAGTTTTGGCTCCAGCCTGTTTCATCAACTGGGAGGAGGATTCCTGATAAAGCCAAAGCTCCAGGGTTGCCGGTATCGGAGGCATCGGAGATTGCTTGAACTGTGCACTTCTGCTTATTTACACTAACATGGACTGCCATTAGCAACAGAACAAATTACTCCTTCCTTCCCAGGGTCACACAGGATATATATCTCCATCCTTTTCCAGGCTATCATTCTCTGAAGATGCCAGCCACAGATGCTGGTGAAACGTCAGAAAGGAACTCTTCCAAAACATGGCCACATAGCCTGAAAGCTCCACAAAAAAAAATAGGAATTCATGTGAATTCGCTAAACTAGCGAATTCACGTGAATTCGAATTGGCTCCATTCACAATAAAAAGAAATTCTTCCCGTCTGATAAGGTCCATAGAGAGAGAAAAGAAGGTTTAAAACCCCATCCTGCTTTTCAGCTTTTCCCTACTTTGGTTTGAATTGAACTGCAAGATCCTTTTTATTCTTCACAGGATTTCTTGTACATTTCTCTGCATAGTTTTCCAAATGCAAATATTTTTTGGAGCATTTATAATGTAAGTACATTTGACCACACGTTAAAGCACATCTCTGCATATTCCAAAAATGCATGCTTTTTTCCATAGCCATTCACCTAATGTACATAGCTTTGGAAAACACTTCTGCTGCCCCAGACTTGGAAATATCTAGATTCTGCATATGGCTTCTTTCCATGAATGTATGGAGTTCTACAAGGTATGAATTGGATAAGCCCTCCCCCCTTGCAAAGAATTGAAATGTACTTTTTTCCCTTCCTTTATGGTGGCAGAAACATGCATCACATGAATATATGGGTAACCTTGTGGACTGTGAATCTTAGCCTCTCTGTCTGTTTGTTTAGTTAAGAGATCCTGGCTTTTGTCCCTCTTTTGACCCAGACATTCTCCCCTATAATTCATTCTACTAGAGTTAGAAATAATGTTTTCCAAATCTTCTCTAAAATCAGGAGGGAGGTTGGCAGGGTGGTGCAGGTCTATTTCAGCAAAGAAACAGGGAGTGGTTTCTATGAACTCATGCAGAGATGTATCTCACATTTAATCTGCTAGAGCATGGAACTCAGATGCCTGGCTCAAATAGAAATCAAGACAATGAAGAGACAGTGTGGTGCATTTACTAAAACAAATTCACACCAGTGGAAAAGTTGTAACTGAAACATTAACTGGGTAGAGACAAAGGACTGATAAGACCATTTCAAATTTACAAATTAGGAGAAGGATATAGCAGTAGAGGCGATGGAGAAAGAATACATCTCTGCTTTTTTGAAATCTTTACTAAGGCATAAAAAGTATGGACACACTTACCTGTGGAATTTTATAGACATTTAAGATATTGGCTATCTGGAGGGATGTTTGAGATGTGAGACCACCGATTATGGCTATGAGATTTTTTTCCCCAGATGCATTTGTAATTGGGAACGTTCCTTTGTCCCATTGAAAGAAGAACCAAGGTGGCAAAACTGGCTTTCATTGAATTAAATGCATTGTCCAAGATTTCTGTTTTCAGTGTGATGTTGGGCAGCAACTTGTCATTCTTGTTGATCTCATGAATGGCAAAAACAAAAGCAAGAATGACCTGGTAGTTCTTAGGCAAGATCCTGAATTGAGAATGTCAGTTTAATTAACAGGACAAATTTATATCAAATATAAAAATGCACAGTATTTACTTATTATATCAGGGGAGATCTTGAGATTAAAATAGGCAGGGTATAAGAGAAGCAGATGGACATGTAGCTTATGATTTCCTCTTTCAGAAGTTTAATCTATCCATTGTAGCCTGATGCAGAGATATACATTTAGAATACAACTAGAATTAAAGAATTTGAAGATAGAAATGTGATTTGGTACCAGTATGATATCAATTCTTACTGTTTCTCTTAAAAGAAACATGATTCTTAATCTCTCTCCCACATTAGTCTTTCAGGAATATAAGTATGGAGGGGGGAATCATTTCTATTTAGTCTTCTTTGAGCAACTGGGATTAATTAATCTGCTGCAAATATACCAGTAAAAATTAATCTATATTTGAATTCCAGCAGGCAATTGGTAAATTAGTAGCATTTTCATTGAGAAGAAAGGAGAGACCAAAGATTTTTTTCTAATTAAAATGTTAAATGTCAAAATTTTAAATATTTATAAAACCTTATTATTATTATTATTATTATTATTATTTAAAAAAATGATTCTTTTAACATTTTCTTTCAAGATATCACATCTTAACCAAATCTTCACTATGCCTATGTACATACATTTAAGTTTTTGGTACGATATTTTATATATATATATATATATATATAGGCTAGCTGTTTATGTCACAAATATTAGCATGACATTCTGTGATATATAGGAATTATGATTTATCAGTAACATTAGTCCAAAAAAGCATGACTAAGGAGTCTGTATAGAGTTAAATGGGATGAGATCAAAGGGACGGGTGATATCAACTGCACCGGGTGACACCAATCCCGTAATAATATTATTATTCCTACTGATGCCACTGATCCTTCTGTGTCAACACTAAAAGAATTTAAACCAGACCTGCTTAAATCATACTAAACTGATTCAAAGTCACACTTCTGCCCCTTTATTCTTGCTTACCGAGCTGCATAGGATGTTCCCCGTGCTTCCCTAAAGTTGTTTAATGACATTTCTGCTAATGCAGTGGACACAAATTCCCCAATGAGAAGATCTCCTTTGGAACTGACAGAATTTTGTTGAATTTGGCACTGCCAGCTGCACATAGAGGCCAAACTTTTGTTCAAAATATCAGACAGGAGAAAGATAAGGAGTAATGAAACCTCTGTCAGTGCCATTATAGTTTGTGCTCAGTCCCAATGATGCACAAATGTTCATATCTGCATCTCCAGCTCTGATTTCATGCAATACCCAACTATAAACAACCACCCCCACCCAAGCAGCAGCTTGTTCTGATCCAGAGACTCCACCTTAAACATTGGCAGTAAGTGATAAATGGTCCAAACGTCATTGTTAGCCTCAAGCAGATATTCTCTTGAAAGGATCCTTTATATATGGCAATTTAAATAAATCTAGTTTATTTGGCTCTTAATTCTCCAGTTTCTTTTTGGTGTTGCAATTCCACAGGCAGCCATAATCACAAGTTTGGAAATTATAGGTTAGATAATGCTCATTCCCAAAGCATTTGAGTTCATGCAGCACCAGAGAAAACATGCTTGATACCATCTGTGCTTGAAGGAGTAGTAAAGACCACATTATACGTTAGGGAATCATAGTTCATGATGGGTTCTGATGATGTGGCTTTCTGAGCTGAAGGAAGGAAAAATGTGTGGGAAAGGATCGCCAAGACAGCATAGATTCACTATACCCTTCACACTCTCAGAAATTAAAATAATTTATCAGAATGTCAGTGTTCCATAACTCTATTAACAATGACACCCCTAATGTTGGTATCAACTACTGCAGTTGCCCAGTGATGCTGAGTGGGCACCAGCCACCCAAGTGCCCACCTAGGGCTCCTGGGTGTGGACATGTCTGGCCTGCATAGTACCCAGTAACCATTCACTGTCAGCATATATGATATTCTCATCCTTCTCAAGAAGGAATCATTTCCTTAAGATATGTCTTGTATATACCATACATATTTATGGCTATTGTTCTGTGCCTCCAGGATGATTCTGATTTATGGCAATCCGGAGGTGAACTTTTCATAGGGTTTTCTTGGCCAGTTTCTTCAGAGTGGGTTTGCCACCGCCATCCTCTGAGGCTGAGAGAATGTGACTTGCCCAAGGTCACCCAGTGGATTTCTATGGCAGAGGCCAGATTCAGACTCTGTTACCCCAGTGTCCTATTCCAATGCTTAAACTACTACACCACTCTGGCCCTCCATAATACAATACAAGACAGTATATTATTGTCAGAACTGACAATGTAGATCAGTTATAGTTACACATAAATATCTAGTTCATATATCTGTTCACTACATATATGATCCATACTATTCTGTTCGTTAGGAAAGATGGGGGTGGGCTGGGGTGTAGAAGTTAGATATGTTAGTTCTGAAGAGGCTTGGTATGGATTGCTATGAAATGTGAGAACGGGCAGGGAACCTCAAGGCTGAGTTCTGTGCATTTTTTTCCTGTGAGCCACAGATTCTGCAAAAACGTGTCTGTGATCACTACTGCCATGTTCTTACAATAAACTTTCTTCTTTTGGAATAAGTTTGGTTGTGAATCATTGAGCAGAGGATTCCAACTCTCACAATTATACATCTGATGTGAAGATCCATTGGAGGAGGAGGAGGAGGAGGAGGAGGAGGAGGAGGAGGAGGAGGAGGAGGAGGAGACTGACCCTCTCCTCCTCGCATACTGTGATTGCCTTCTACAAAAATAGGAATAACCAGCAAGTATCGAATAGGTGTTTTAAAAGTTCAATTGCAGTGGTGTCACTAGGGTTGGTGTCATGCATGTGTCATCCCCATGGGCATCCCGGGATGATAGTGCAGATCGGGAAGAGGGTCTCACCCCAGGGAATGCAATATTCTGCTACTGCCACACACACACACAGCCAAGTCATGAAAGCTGGGACACATACACTGAGCAATTACAGTTGTTTTCATTACAAAAGCTCTCCACCTACAACAAGATAAAAGTCACAGCAAACACCCCCACCCCTGGTTGCGATATTAGAAAGGAGCCATACAGATTGGGATGGGGAAGCAGCAGGAGATGGGAGTAGAGAGAAAGGACTGTGGATTCATCCCTGTCTTCATGCCAAGAAGAGTCTATGATTTTCATCATATAGTCGCACTTTTTTTTTAATGTACAGGTGATTTTTAAAAAAGATTTTATTGATTAAAAATGGATACAGACATATATTACATATATCACATATATTACATATAACAAACACAAAAGAAAAAAACAAAAAAAAAACACAGAAAAGAGATGGGTGTTATTTTTACTTCCAAAAATATGGACCTATTTAAAAACAATTATGAAATGTTATGGTCAACCATTAAAAGAGATCTTAAAACGTGGTAGAAATTGAATCATTCCTGGCTGGGAAAAATTTCAGCCATCAAAATGAAGGTCTTACCCAAGTTTATGTTTATGTTTCAAAACATACCCATCATTACTAATAGTAAGCCTTTCAAACTATGGCATAAGGAACTTTCTAAATTCATATGGGGTGGAAAAAAGCCGAGTTTGATTTAAGGTGATTCAGAACTTAACAGCTAGGGGTGGGCTAGCCTTGCCTAATTTGCAAATCTATTATGAAGCATGTTGTTTGGAAAGGCTTCAGGACTGGATTTTGTTAACTGATAAGAGACTGTTGTGTTTAGAAGGAGTAGACCAAAGATTCGGTTTACATACTTACTTATTGTATGATAAATGTAAGGTCCACAATGATTTTATAAACCATTTTGTAAGAAGAGCTTTGATGTTGGTGTGGACAAAGTATAAAGCGAGGCTTTGCTCAGGTCTTCCAGAATGGACCTCTATTCATGAAGCCTTTCATAGAGGCGAGGTAATAGCTCATGAAAGGTGGATTACATATGCGGATTTAATAAATAAGGCACCAGATACAAGTGTTGAGTTTAAAAAACTGGATCAGATTGTAGAGGAAGGCTATTTGTGCAGTTGGCTCCTTTATAGGCAATTAAGGGAGAGATTTCTGTCAGATATCAAGGCAAAGGGAATTCAGCCTGGATATGCTAAATTTGAAGATATTTTAAGTTCTGACAATCCCCACAAAATCGCCCTGTTCTATAAATGTTTATTAGAGTTTGAGTTGGAAGAAGAGACAATAAAAGAACAAATGTTAAATGTTCTCAGGATTTAAAATAGAACATAATGTTAGATCAATGGGAGAGAGAACATGGAACAACCAATTAAAGTACACATTGGCCAATGAATTAAAAGAAAATTTCTATAAAATGCAGTTTAGGTGGTATTTGACCCCGGCAAGGATGGCCAGAATGTTTAAAGGTTTTTTCCAACTAATGTTGGAAATGTAAACAAGAGGTGGGGGCGTTCTACCATATATGGTGGAGCTGTAAACAAGTCAATAGAAATGTAAAGGAGATATTACAACTTAATGTAATCTTAGACCCGAAGCTTTATCTGTTAAGCATGTGTGACAATGAAGATTTGGAATGTTAATATGGTAAATTATTGTTTTACATCACATGTGCTAGAATAGTTTTTGCTAGTAAATGGAAATTGGAGGGTTTACCATCGGAGGATGAATGACTGGTCAAGCTAATGGACTTGGTTAAGCTAGATAAGCTTACGTGTTTGTTGAGAAATCAAGATTGGGAAAAGCAAAGCAAAATTTGGAAGCAGCTGTATAACTTTTTAAACAGGAGAAAGATCAAGAATGAGAATATGTGACAACATTATGTAAGCAAATATAATTAATGGAATAACATCGATAATGGTATAAATGAATGAGACTGTAAAGTCAATTATTATTTTAAAAAATGTATTGTATAATTACACTAATTGGAAATAAGGTTGGAGTGGTTATAAACTCTATGGCTATAATGACTTGGTTGAAGTTCAGGAAGTCAACTCTTTAATTTTTTCCCCCCCTTCTCTGTACAGGTGATTTTTCAAGGGTTTGCAAACCTCTGTACAGGGCAAGTTCTAATGACTCCTCTGGCTAGACCATCTGACTGTGTTGAATTGAAAAAGCAGGGGGAATAGAAAACCTTTTTATCTATTTGGTTGACTGGCTGAACTCAAAGGGTGCTCAACAATGGTTCCTTTTCATCCTGGAGAGAAGTGACCAGTGGGGTGCCACAGGGTTCTCTCCTGGGCCCAGTGCTATTCAATATCTTTATTAATGATTTGGATGACAGAATTGGGGGCATACTTATCAAATTTTCAGATGACACTATACTGGGAGGAGTAGCTAATACCCCAGAGGACAGGATCAAAATTCAAAATGACCTGAATAGACTAGATAGCTGGGCCAATGCTAACAAGATGAAATTCAATGCAGAGAAATGTAAGGATCTGCACTTAGGGAGGAAAAATGAAATGTACAGATATAAAATGGGGGACACCTGGCTGAATGAGACCACATGTGAAAGGGATCTAGGAATCCAAGTAGACCATAAGCTAAACATGAGTCAACAGTGTGATGCGGCAGCTAAAAAAGCCAATGCAATTTTAGGCTGCATCAATAGAAGTATAGTTTCTAGATCAAGGGAGGTTATAGTGCCACTCTATTCTGCTTTGGTCAGGCCCCACCTTGAATATTGTGTCCAGTTCTGGGCACCACAATTCAAAAAGGATGTGGAGAAACTGGAGCATGTCCAAAGGAGGGCAACTAAGATGGTGGAGGGTCTGGAAACCATGCCCTATGAAGAACGCCTTAGGGAACTGGGGGTGTTTAGCCTCGAGAAGAGAAGGCTAAGAGGTGGTATGATAGCCCTGTTTAAATATTTGAAGGGATGTCATATTGAGGAGGGAGCAAGCTTGTATTCTGCTGCTGCAGAGACTAGAAGGCGGAACAATGGATGCAAACTGCAGGAAAAGAGATTCCACCTCAACATTAGGAAGAATCTCTTTTCCTTTGATAGCCTTCGAATCAGACTACAATTCCCATGCTCTTTTGCCCGGGGGGGGGGGGAATGCTCTGTCCTCCACAAAAAAGTTAGAAGACTGGCTCCAAAGTTTGCCTTTCCTCCTTCCTGCCCTCCAGGTGTGGGGGCTTTCCTCTCAGCCTAGCAAAGGAATTCTGGAGCTGTTTGGGGGATGAAGCAGCCCTCCCTGCAGAATCACACACAGACTGCCTCCCTCCTCCTCTCAACCCTTTCTTGTTCTTTCCCTTTGCAAACTTATCCTCTCCAACTGGAGGGAAGTGATTGGTCAGGGCTCTCTCTTTCTCTCTCGTTTTTCTCCCAATCCTCTGGCCCTTTGGGGTTTGCCATTGCCAATTTCTGAGGAGGCTGAGAGAGTGTGGCTTGCACCAGGTCACCCAGTGGGATTTGATCCATGCTTTCTAGAGTAATCAAACCAAGTGCAAGGTTGTTTTGGACTGGTTTTTGATTGGTGAATTGCCTCAATAATGTGAAATAAAGGGTAATGAATGAACAAATACTGTAGAATGGGCCGTTGTTATCCGCTGGGGTTTGGTTCCAGGACACTCCGTGGATAACAAAATCTAGGTATGCTCAAGTCCCATTAAATATAATGGCACAACAGGATGGTGTCCCATATATAAAATGGAAAATCAAGGTTTGCTATTTGGAATTTATACTTTTGGGGAACATTTTCAAGCTGTGTATGCTCAAATCCATTGATAAAAATCCATGGATAAGGAGGGCCGACTGTAACGTGAATTGTCTAAATAACCAGAAGAAAGCCTCGCCAGAAGTGTAAAAAATATCACGATTCAATTCTGCCATCACTGCGCATGTGCAGGGATGCTAATTCGAATTCCAGACTATGATGGGTACATGTTCATATGATAATTTCTTTTGCATTCACACTGCTTTGGCTTTGGGATGGGCACTGTGTTCTTCTGTGGTGTGATAACCATCCATGTAATTGTGTTCATTTCTGAATTGAATGCACTTTCTTTTCTTTTGAAATTGAGAGGCATCCTTCCCTGTGATATTGTCCGTTATCACATTAAGATGGGAAAGGAATTATGTTTCCATTTTATAGGTATTAAGTCCAGGTTCCGTGTTTTATCTCCACAGTGGGGTGACAAAGGAGAGAGAAAAAATATAGAAGGAAGGAAGGAAGGAAGGAAGGAAGGAAATTTTTTTGGCCAACTGTACTTTTTTATGTTATTACATCATCAAAGTTATCAGAGTAAAGACATTCAAATACTAAGAAAATCATCAAACTGCTTCTGCAATGAAATAAACTAAAGAACCTGATCTATCAAAAAGTATCCAACACTACTTTCTTGTTTCAGTGTATCCTCCTATAGTTAATGTATTTTAATTATATATGGTTATAATTAGTAGAGTCTGAAGTCAATAAACTATTTATTCAACATTAATGTGAATATGGAAAAAGAGAAGAAGGAAAAAATACACCCACATCCAAAGGATCATAGTTCAAATCTATTAGCATTCCTTAACAGAAAGTAATTTTCTTTTACATACATATATATGAAATGAGATTATGCATAACAAAAAAGATGGAGTTTTGTATAAACGTCAATGCTTTTTCTTTACTATCTCTTCTTTTATATTTAGCTCAGGTCTCAAAAAAATTATATAGCATTTAGGGAAGAAGATACAAGCCAATAAAGCAAAACTAGAGACAAAGATGGAAAAGACTTCTACAGCCACCATATTTGTCCCTTTAGTGCTCAGGTAACTTGGGACAAAGGAAACCCAAACACTGCAAAAGACCAACATGCTGAAGGTGATCAGCTTGGCTTCATTGAAACTGTCAGGCAGCTTCCTGGCTAAGAAAGCAACCATGAAGCTGATGAAGGCCAGGAACCACATGTAACCCAGGACAAGGTAGAACATGGTCTCTGAGCCTTCATTGCATTGCAAGATGATCACAGCTGGCTGGGAGTGCATGTCAGCCTCTGGAAACGGTGGTGAAGTTGATAGCCACACTGCACAGATGCCAATTTGAATAGCAGAACATAAGAAAATCACTGTTGTTGTCAGCTTCTTCCCAATCCATTTCCTCATCTTGTTCCCTGGCTTTGTGGCAACGAAGGCCAGCACCACAGTCATGGTTTTTGCCAACATGCAAGAAATAGCTATAGAAAAGACAACACCAAAGACTGTTTGCCGGAGAAGGCAAGAAACCTTCCCTGGAGTGCCAAGGAAAAGAAAGGAGCATAGAAAGCAGAGCAACAGAGAGACAAGCAGAATACAGGTGATGGTCCAGTTGTTGGCTTTGACAATGGGAGTTTTCCTATACCGAAGAAAAGTTCCCATTACAATAACTGTGATTACTGAAAAGAAGACTGCAGAGGAAGCCAAAACTGCTCCTAGGGGTTCTGTGTAGGATAGATAAATGGCTATTTTAGGAAGGCATTGGTCTTGCTTCTCATTTGGGTAGTGACCTTCTGGGCATTTTGCACATTCACTTGCATCTGAAATATATTAAAAAGCTCTCAGTATTTCCCAAACCCCCGGAAATATTTTTCAGATTTCTGAGCAGATCCTTAATTTTGTTCTTAATTTTGTTCTTTCTTCCTTGAGAATGTTTGATCTGTTTGCTACAAATCATTCTCTTTCATTTCTAAATATGTCATCATTTCATTTGAATGTGTATTTCAAAAAATAATTTCCCAGAATACATCTTTTAATTACATATTTGAGCACAGAAAGGTGCTGACACTTGAACTGGTTACTTTTTCATGATCTATACCAGTGATTCCCAAGGTGGACAAAGGGACTTGGATATATTATGTAGGGGGCAGAAAAGATCTAGCCATGAGTGCAGAAAAAGATGTTGGCAGGGGGGGGGGGGAGCTTCAATCAAAATATTACCAAGCACAAAGTCAAGTGGAACCAGAGGCATTAGGACTATGGTAGGTATGATGTGTTAAAGCACATGGCAGCAGAGGTGAAACAGTGGTAAAAAGAATCTTTCACATTTGAGAATCTGCTTAGGCTTTGGGAGTTTTGGCCAGACTGGGATGGCAGTACTCCAGATGTATATTTTCAGCAGTCCAGGGGTATATATAGCTCTCCAAAACAAAATCAGTCTGTACAGGAAGAAAACATGGGACCTTCAGTGATTTTTCTTTTCTTTTCTGGAGATTCTCTTAATCATAACTAGGTTTTTCCCTTCTCTCCTTCTTCTGAGTGGCACATGAGAAGGGTCAGAAAAAGTCACAACAGAAGATCCCTGAACGTATAAAGAATATTTTCTTTATTATGCTTTCTGCCTTCAAGTTGTTTCTGACTTCTGGTGACCCTAATACGAACCTATCCTATGGTTTTCTTGGCAAGAAATAGTTTGGTACTTTATCTAAGCTGAAAGGCATGTCAAAATATATTTATCAGCTTAGATAAAGTACCCAAGAGATCCAGCCAAAAACCTGAAACTACCTCCTTATGCCCTGAATAATTTGAGAGTTTCCTTGTGGAGGCAGAAGACTTTTCAGACCAATGATCTTTAGAGGACATTAATTTGGACACACAATTGTTGAAGCCCCTTCCTGTTTAAAGGCACAGCAACTTTGTGTTACTTTTAAATCTGCACAGGCTCTTCTAAGAGGTGGTGCATTTCTAGAGTCTGGTTTCTTAAATATAAACTGAACATCTATTTTCCATCCTCCAATGTAAAAAAACAAAACAAAACCTCAACATTTGTTGAAGGAACCTAAGGAAGATACGTTGCAAAGTCCTGAGCAGAAAAAAAAATTATGGTAACTATCTGATCCCCCCCCCCCTTTATAACTCTAGACCTTTTCTAGAATCTGTTTATTTCTCTGGATTGTCAGAAAATAAGTGTTTGGAATTTAGAATAGTCCTCTGTGTAAAAGAGATGAAATATTCCCCATATGATACAATATCCTTTTTCTTACCAATGTGGACTGAAATCCACCCATCAGCACATTGGACACAGTCATAGCAACAGATATAATTCCCCTGCTGAACAATCTTGCTGTACCCTGGCTGGCAGTTCTCAACACATCTGGAACGGGGTGGCACCTAATAGGAAGAATAAGGTTTATGTATTCATGGTGGAAATAAATACACTCTGAGATGACCTGGTTCACCATCTCTCTATTTCATTAGAGTTGTAGAAGAGCCTTTAGATTGCATATGTAAATTTATTGGATAGTAATAGAGATTACATTGGATAGTGGAGAAAAGTGGATAGTGGATAGTAGTGACCTTTAGCAAGTCACACTCTCTCAGCCTCAGAGAATAGCAATGGCAACCCCCCCCCCAAAAGAAATTTGCCAAGAAAACCCTATGATAGGTTCACCTTGAATCAAAAACTATTTGAAGGCACACAACAACAAACATTCGTGTGTTTTGTTCTCTAAGGTCCCATTCACACTACATTTTAAGCTGGTTTGCAAACCAGTTTAAATTGGGGTCATTCACTCTTTTGCTGGTTTTTCCTGACCCAAATTTGGGGGGCCTTGTGCAAATCCCTCTTAACCTGAGTTTTTGGAAATGTGGATTTTAGTGGTTCTTTTCAAAAGAACTGGGTTTTTTATAGGAGCTGCCAAAACTCAAAATCAGAACTTTTCGGAACTCAAAATCAATCCCATTTGGAGCATGCTGCTGCCTCTGTGCTTCCTCCTATTCCTCCTCCTCCTCCTCCCCCACTGTTGCTGCTCTTTCTTTTTACTCCTACCTCCTCTTCATCTTGCCCCCACTGCCACGCCTGCCCACCTTCTCTTCCTGTCTTCTTCCTCTTCCTCTCTTCCTCCACTTCCTACTTCCCCCTCTTCCTCTCTTCCTCTGCATCTGCTGCTGCATCTATCTTCCTCCTCTTCTTCTCTTCCTCTGCTCCCCACACCTGTTGTTGGTCTGTCATCCCTCCTCTCCTTTTTTACCTCTTTCACCCTCCTATTCCCACCCCCCTCCCCTACACCTGCCAGGATTGAACCTCTTTGTGGCATCGTATCCTGTTTCCAAATGTGGACAGGAATGGGGATAAAATGCCTCAGAGAGATTCTATTTTATTACTTTTTCACAGAAAGGCATGGATTAAAGTTGCCCCATAGTTTTTTGTGGAGCTTTCGGGCTATGTGGCCATGTTCTAGAAGAGTTCCTTTCTGACATTTCACCATCATCTGTGGCTGGCATCTTCTCTGAATTTCTCTGAAGATGCCAGACACAGATACTGGCAAAATATCAGAAAGGAACTCTTCTCAAACATGGCCACATAGCCCGAAAGCTCCACAAAAAACTATGGATGCCGGCCATGAAAGCCTTCGACTCCACAAAGTTGCACCATTGCACTTTGGAGCTGAACAGTCTGACAAGTGGACACTTTACCCATATTCCACAGACATGTTTTAGAAAAATATCTTCCAACTCAAAGACTCTATGGCCCGATACAGACAGGCAAAAAGGGGCATCCCCATCATGTGCTAGGGTTTCCCAGGAGTGGAGACAATAGACGCTCTGCAATGCTAGCATGTGGCAAGGGCGTCTTGGCTCCATAGCATCATATACACGGTACACAGATCAATGATGTCACAGCTGTAAAGCAGCCAAACGGAGCTATGGCGCTTTTTTTTTTCCTTCGTGTTGCAAGTGCAATTCAAAAATGAGCTGTTTTTTGGGCTCTTTTTCTGGCACACCTTCGCCGCTTCATCTGGTTGCTGCGGTGAAGGTGTGCTGGAAAAGGAGGCGGCTTCAGACCACCCTTTTTGGGTGCTCTGTTAAGGCCCAAAGATTTTAGGATCCAATCTATTCTGAATGCCTGTTAATCTCTGTGTGCCAAAGGAAACCTCTGAATGTCAAAAGTGACCTCTTGTCACTTTTGTCACAAAGAATCTCCCTTTCAGATAAATAAAGGAAAATGTACCTTCTTAAACTTGTGATTCCACACAACAGCACTGCCATTCATGGTGAACCTTTTGCCTGCAGGAGCCTGGGGATCAATTCCTCCAACTCGGACTTTTTGGAAAGATTGGTTAGAGAAAGTGACCAAGTTGATGACATCAAATCCAGAGGCCAGATCCCCATTCTCATCAAAAAAGACTTCTTCTCCAGCACTATTGTTAAAACGGATGTATCTCAGAAATGAGCGTAGCTAAATTGTAGCAGGGGGGAAAAGATGATTACCTGGGTCATTTAGTGGGAGCAGGGATTTGCTAACTATGTATCAATCATCTATCTGTCATACTGCCTTTGTTCTAGTTCCAGATTTTTCATTTCTTACCACACAAATGAAAAAAATGCAGCTGAAACCATTGAGTTATAATGGTATAGAGAAACTAAAACTGGTTAAATACAATTTCCTATTTAAAAAGAGGAGTAAATTAAGACAGCTAACAAGTATTTTAAAATAGAATAAAAAGGGGGGAAGATGTATAACTTCTGCCATGAAAAGACTCTTCTGCTGCAGGGATTTAGTGGCCAAAACTCTTTCTGAAAGTAGGCTAACGAAATGAGTACAGAGGTGGCCTGCCTGGATTCCCATGGAATGGAATTTTACAGCCTTGGAGAAACTAGCAAGAAGAAACTCGCCACATCACCACACTACACTCTTATAGTGCTGCACTTCCACTTTCACTGCTATGGCTACCTCTTATTGCATTTTCAGGTTTGTACTTCAGTGAGACCTAAGAGCTCTCTGGCTGAGAATTCTAAATGAACCTCCTTAAACTGCAAATCCCAGAAAGCAACAGGACAAAGCCAGAGCAGTTAAAAGTGGAATAGCAATGCTATAATAGTGTAATGCAGTAATCTAGGCTGTCATGCCCTTGCCAAATGGTCCTGTGATGGTGGTGGGACTGAAAAAATGCCTTCCTGCAAACATCTTAAATTCAGCCAGGGTCAAATGAGAGGGGTATGGTTTAGTTGTTGTTGTTTTCCAACCTAAGCTTCATAGGTCCTGGCAAGTACTTTGAATTCTACATGGGCATATTTAGGAGAAGATCCTGAAAAGAGTTTTTATAAGAATTTGAAATAGTATACAAATTCTCCTTCCCTCTCCTCCTCATACATAATCCCTGACCATGATTTCTGGCAAGCCTGTTTAAAAGTGACAAAAGCTACACCCAGTGCATAGTGTGACTCTAGGAGACTGGGATATGAATCCCAGTTCTGTCATGGAAACCAGTGGGAGACCTTGGGCAAGCCACAATCTCTCAGCATCATAGCAAAGCAAAGGCAACCCCATCCCTGTAAAAATCATGTCAAGAAAACCCTGTGATATGTTTGCCTTAGAGTTTCCATATGTTGAAAATAACATGAAGGCAAGTGCAACATCAATAATTAAAGTGACAGAATTATAAATAATGTTATCATGGGAAAGTGCCTTTTGTCTCTCTGCTTAAGTGACTCACCTTAGCTGATAGATAATGAGAACTTTATCTAAGTAGTTATTTTACCCAGGACATACCTGCCAGGGCTGAATACTCATAAGTTTCCAACTGTTCCTAGGATTAATTGCTTTCCGTTTGGATCTCAGTGAATCTGCATCATGGAGAGCATGGGCTAAAGCATAAACAGCATTGTATATGCTATAGCTTTGGCTGGACATCTCCATTTCAAACACAGATCCTGGAAGATTCCTCAGTTTCTCTTCCCCAGTGCAATTCCTCAAGTTTGGGTAATTCAAGTTATACATTGGGAGAGAACAGAGAAATAAACTGCACCAAAACTCCTTTAGGAGATAAATGTTTGACTCAGTTGATTTTAGGTTCTCCAGAAACTCCTGAAATCCTGGCACCACATTGGTGTGGAGGGCAAAGGACAAGGTGCCATTGAAAGATCTTTCTGTAAACCGACTATCAGAGAAAATAGTTGTGACATCCCACTGAGCAGTTGTGATCCAAACTCTCTCCAAAGGTTGCTTGTGAATAAACTCATAGCTTTCTAGAATTATCCGTAAACCTTCCATAGACTGAGTGTCCCCATAAACCAGGATCACATTAATGTTCTTTGAGAGAAGAGCAGAGGCAATGGCAGTTAGGCTTTTCCGAAGTAATGGTAACTTGTAACTTGTCACTGTGGGAACAGATTGTGTCAAAGAAATGCAAATATCCTTCTGGAGAAGACTTGCACTGAGGGTTCGATGAAATCTCTCTCCACTTTCACCCTCTGGAAAGAGTAGACCAATCCAGTTCCATCCAAAATACTCTAAGAGTTGAGTAATCCCAAAATTCTGAAATATTTCATCTGGCACCATCCGGAAAAGAGAGGGAAACTGAATTTTATCACTGAAGATGGGGTCAAAAGACCCATAACTCAGCTAGAAATGAGGAGGAAACAATTTAAAAAAATAATAATAACAGGAAATGCAGTTCTTCCTTTAGTAAAGGGAACATGGCCCTTTTAATTTCAGGAATTGAGACAAAAATAGAAGATAAGTTTATTTAACAGCACACTGATCCAGATGTCAGAATTTGAACAGAGCAATCTGCAACTAAAGCCTCACTCACCTGGAGGTGTAGTAAAATACACACATTTTTAGTAAATGTGAAAGTTTTCCCTTCCAAACACATTGTTTCCCTTTCCCCACAATGTTCAGCTCATTGACCATGATGCCAGAAAAATGTTTTACACATTTTAAAATTTAATTAATCTTGTTTGTCTTTTTGCAGAATATAGTCCATCCTCCACATTGCTGTTTTGACTATTGCAGATTTGATTATTCACAGATTTGATTAGTGTGCTATCTCTAGGAATCTTTAGTTCTTCCAGTAAGGCTTTATGGTCAACATCAGCCAGAGGTCATGCTGGAGGGCCTAGACATTCCTACAGAGCCTACAGAGGGATTCTCTCACGTAATAAATAAATAAATAGTATTTTTGTTATTTGTGGTTTTTTTCACTTCCCCAGGGACCTGTGCTGCTAACCCCAGTGAATGTGGAGGGCCAACTATATTGCTTGGTTTGTTCATGAGTTTGCACTTTGTTTTAATAACTGTTGACCAATTTTACCTGTGTTAATTTTAAATTGTCTTGATTTAATTCAGTTTTAAATTGGTTGGGGAGGGATGTGACTGTTGTTTTTACTGTGTATCCTTTTATTTTGCTGTACCCCGCTCTGAGTATTTTATTAGAGGAGCGGGCTATAAATAAACATTATTATTATTATTATTATTATTATCATTCAATTCACCAAAAGTAATGGTGCTACAATTTGGCTTCACATAATTTAAAATTTCACTTCTGTATTTCTTCAAAGTAGCCATGTGTTGCAGTTCCTTTATCACAGTCCTTTAGAGCAGGCCTTTACAAAGGCCTAAAGTCTATTGTTAGTCCTGGCAAGAAAAGGCTCATTGAATTAGTAGGATTTCGCTACATGTTGACTCACCTTTGAACTACTGGTTGAACAGATATACTCTAGTGGGGACTAAATAATATGATGACAGCCAAACAGTTTCTCTCTTTTCAGAAGCTGAAATTAAGGTGAAAATATATGAATAGAAATATAAACTGTCAAAATGAGACTGAAGCCTACACCTGGGAGAAAATTTATTTACCCCACAAAAGACAATGTACTTGTGCAGGGATCATGTATTCTGTCCGTGATTTTGTCCCCTTTTTTTTTTTTTTTTTTTTTTTTTTTTTTTTTTTGCAGCATTAAAGACACTTTCTGCCTGCAAATCACATTTTCTAAGCAGGAAAGCTATATGTAATTCTGAAACCCATCTTCACAACAAAATATTTGAAATATAAATAATACAGGAAATATGCACAACAACTCTCCTGTTCTCGTAGAATGGGAATTTATTTTCTGACATAGAGGGGGGAAAGAAGGTTTACAACCCTACCTTTTTTCCAGCTTTTCCCTAGTTTGGTCTGCACTGGACTGCAAGATCCTTTTGGTCCCTAACAGAAATTCTTGTACATTTCTCTGCATAGCTTTAAATTTTTAAAATGCATTTTTAAAATGCATGCTTTTCCCTTATATACATTTTCCTAATGTACACATTTTTGAGTCACTGCTCTGCTGCCCCAAACTTGGAAGTGTCTACAATTCTCCATAAGGCTTGCTTTCAGGTATGCATGAAGTTCTGGCAGTTATGAAATGGATAAAGTTTAGTTGCCCCAATGAACTGAAATGTACTTTTTCTCATCCCTTATGGTGATAGAAGCATGCATTACAGAAACATGTGGGTCTCTGATGGCTTAATTAAGGGAATTTTCCAACATCCTGTCTTTTATACATGGAGGGGGATAAAAACTCATGATCAGATGGGTAACTAAAGACAACATCAAATGCAACGGTGTTTGCTGCTAGTCAGCCAGAGTTACTATTCCCTCTTTTGACCCAGATGTTCTTCCCCATCATCCATCCTACTGCAGGCGGTCATTGATAGGGTGGTGTGGGTCTATTCCCATCGAGAATAATTGTACTTAGTGATCCACAGCAAATGGATTCAGGTATGAAGAGTTATTTCTTATATTTAATCTACTAGGACATAGAGCACAGATGTCAGACCAAACAGAGTTCCAGACAAATAGGAGATAGTGTGGTGCATTTACTAAAACAAGTTCACTCCAATGATAAAACCATAACTGAAGTGTTAACTGAGAAGACATGCAGTACTGAGAAGCCCATTTAAAATTTGCATATTATGAGGAGGATACTGAAATAGAGGCAATGGAAAAATAACACATCTCTGTTTTTTTGAAATCTGCACCAAGGGATAAAGTATGAACACACCTACCTGTGGAATTTTGTAGATATTTAAAATATTGGCAATCTGGAGGGAGGTTTGAGAGGTCAGACCACCAATGATGGCTATGAGCGTCTTCTCCCAGACACATTTGTAATTGGGGGCATTCCTTTGTCCTACTGAGAGAAGATCCACAGTGTTTACACTGGCTTTCAGGGAATTAAATGCATTGTCATATATTTTTGTTTGCAGTGTGGTGTTGGGCAGCAACTTGTCATTCTGGTTGATCTCATGAATGGCAAAAACAAAAGCAAGGACATGCTGGTAGTTCTTAGGCAAGATCCTGCATTGAGAATATAAAGTAATTAACTGTACAAGTTTATATCAAAGATAGAAATGCACTTTATTTAATTAATATACTAGGAGACACTGTGCAGTTTAAATATAGGCATGGTATGAGAAGAGCAGATGGACATAAAGCTTGTGATATCCTCTTTCAAAATTGATTCAGAAAGTGAAGTCATCAGTTGTATCCTGGTGCAAAGGCATACATTTAACCAGAATTAAGGAATTAGGAGATAGAAATTGTTTTTTATATCAAAATGGCAAGAATTCTTATTCCACGCTTAAAGAAAATGGTTCTTATCACACCATTATTTTAAGAATATAATTCTGTGGGTGATCATTTCTATTTAGCAACCACAAGCATTTAGGAGTAATTAATCTGCATCCTTTCCATTTTGGCATACTGCTCATAACTATATAGCATTTTCATGGAATCCACTTTCCCCTTACCAACACTAACAGAATTTAAACTAGACTTGCTTGAATCAAACCAAACCAAGCTAATTCAAAGCCACTCTTCTGCACTCTTCTTCTTGCTTACCGAGCTTGGTAAGCTGATCTCTTTGCTGCTCTAAAGTTGTTTAATGACATTTCTTCTAATGCAAAGGACACAAATTCCCCAACAAGAAGACCTCTGGAACTAAGAGAATCCCATAAACTTGGTTGCTGTCGGTTACTCATGGAGCCCAAACCTTTGTTCAAAATGTTAGAAAGGAGGAAGATGAGGAATAATGACAACTCTGTCAGTGCCATTATATTTTGGACTCAGCTTCAACTATGCACCCACATTCATATCTATGCTTCCCTTTGTAATTTTCAGAAAACTACTCCCACTCAAACAGCAACGTTTCCTGATCCAAAGTCTCCAAATGCATTTGCACTAATTGGTCAGGTCTCTGAATACTGTTAAACAGAGTTCTTTGTTAGGCTCATTCAGGTGTTCCCTTCAAAGGATTTTTTATATATCGCAAGTAATTTCTGTGAATTCAGTCTGTTTGGCTCTTAATTCTCCCATCTCTCTTTGGTGTTTCCACAAGCAGCCAGTATCACAAACCTGCTAATTATAGAGTAGATAATAATAATTCCCAAAGCTTTCAAGTTCATGTAGCATCAGTGAAAACAAGTTTGATACCATCCGTGCTTGAAGGAATAGTAAAAGGCAAATAATACACTAGGGAATCAGATTCCATGATGGATGCTGGTGTTCTCAGTTTCTCAGCAAAAAGAAGGAGAAGTGTAGAATCGAAGGCTTTCATGGCCGGTATCCATAGCTTTTTGTGGAGCTTTTGTGCTATGTGGCCATGTTCTAGAAGAGTTCCTTTCTGACATTTCACCAGCATCTGTGGCTGGCATCTTCAGAGAATTTAGATTCATTCTCTAAAGATGCCAGCCACAGATGCTGGTGAAACGTCAGAAAGGAACTCTTCTAGAACATGGCCACATAGCCCGAAATCTCCACAAAAAACTAAGGAGAAGTGTGTGTGAAATGATTGATGATGATGATGATGATGATGATGATGATGATGCCTCCTATGGCTCAAGGTGGGACATAATATAAATTAAAATGCATAAAACCATCTAAACACTTTAAGTTAAAACACATGACACATAGGTTTCATGTCACTCATAATGTCACCTGCATGGATTTCCTGCAATGGCAGTGCAGATGAGGAAGAGGGTCTCAACCCAGGGAGCCTAGTATCATGCTCCCGCCATCTTCCCCAGCTGAGAGAGCAAAGATGGTATATCCCCTGATCAAGAACAGGGTGGTTTTGTTTTTAATTAGAAAAGATTTAATTAGAAAAGGTCTGAAGCCTCATCCCTATCCTCACACCAAGGAGAGTCTATGATTCCAGTCCCACTGCACTTTTCTAACTCTACAGGTGATTTTGCAATAGTTTGGAAGCTGCTTTACAGGGCAAGTCCTAATGACTCATCTGGACAGATCATCTGAATGTGCTGAACTAAAAAAGTAGAGAACTATTTTTATCTCAGGGCTGAATTGCTCTAGGCTAGGATATTAGATAGCACCCATGCCAACAGTGGCTGGGGCCAAGGTCCATGGAGGCAGAGACATTCCCAGTAAGTACCCCTTCCCCATATTTCAGCAGCACATTATTATTATTATTATTATTATTATTATTATTATACAGGGGCTCAAGGCAGTGATACAGGGACTCACTGTCTCACCCACAGATGTGAATGCCATTCATTGCTTCAGCTGAAATGTATTGGGGGGGGGGGGGGAGAGTTTCTGGAATTGACTTACAGTCAGCCCATTAGACAACAATATTATCACAAAAGTTGGTTTCTTAAAATAGGTTATGCTTTGGATTGTTGTGCTTTTCATTGTTGACTTATGACAAAAGGCTTCCCCCAACCCCCGTGCCCCCCCCCAAAGTGTTATTTTTATAACATATAGAATATTTCTTGGGAGCTTTGGAGAACACAGCTGGATGACCAAGAAAAGAAAGATCCTTTACCAAAAAGCTTTTGGAGGTCTTTTAAAATTAAGTTGAAAACTAACTCCACTTTTCCTCATCTAATTGAAAATCTGTTCTTTTACCAATGTTGACTGAAATCCTTTGTTCAGGACACACAGTACAGCTATAGCAGCTGACGTTTTCCACCAGGTTAACAGGTTTACTGTTTCCAGGAAGGCAACTCTCAACACATTTGGATTGCAGTGAAATCTAGCACAAAACACAAGCATGAATGCTTGTGATGGAAATGATCTTGCTAACCCACACTTTTATCATTTTCATCTTCATCCTTTTGATTTGGGGACGGGGATTGTAGTTCTATGTAGCAATCTTTCTGACTGATTTGGCTATTCCTGGAAAGATGTGGTAATGCCTCTCTCCTCTCTTAAGGATGAACTGATCCTTTAATTCAAATCAGAGGTGCCTGATTTGTTTTTTAAAAAGCTGTTCTATCCACACCAGGGCTATTAATCTGCTCTATTCCTGATGCCAATGATTCTATTCTGATCCAAAGTGTGAGAGGGAAAGGAATGTCCCATGGTATTTGTACTGGTTTTAAAATAATTCAATAAAATTTGAGTTTGTCTTTTAAGTCAGATGGAGGTAAGTCAGGTGGAGGCATGATAGCAATGGGATGCCAGTGTGCCCAATGCAGTGTCAACCTGGCTGGCTCATGTGCACAATAACGCGGTAGCACACGGGATTCAGCCCAGTGTGTGTTGTCACCATTGTGGTTGGTTTGGTGCCAGTCTAGGGCATAATGCTCCAGATTGGCCCTAGATTAAGTGGATGGTGTGGATGCACCTTTAGATATTCCTCAGATATTCAAAATACATAGGACTATCATTCTGAGGGTCTGGAAACTACCAGCACTCCAGGCTCTTGAGTTTTTCATATAATACAGAACTCAATAAATTATAATCAGATGAAATTAAGGGATTCAAAGAGTAAAGATCATGTGTGTGGAGAAGATCCAAACCATTTCCACACAAGTGTGCTGCAGAATATTGGCTTCCAACAAGAGATGTAAAAGAAATGTTCATTAACTGAATTTTCTTTTCTTGCAGAGGAATCTGAGTGTTCCATAAAGGTCTGCAGAATGAAGTTACCAAGAGCAATGGATATAAATTCACAGATTCAACCATGCACAGCTTGAAAATATTCACACACACACACACACACACACATATTCCAGAAAGCAAACCTTGACTTTGCCATTTTATATAAGGGACACCATTTGACTATGCCATTATATTTAAATAGGGCTTGAGCATCACAAATTTTGGTATCCATGGGAGGTCCTGTAACCAAACCAAGCAGATGCCAAGGGCCCACTGTAATGCACAGTTATGCCACACTGCAGAATTAATGCAGTTTGACACAGCTTTGTCATGGCTCCATCCTATGGAATACTCAGATTTATAGTTTATTGTGGCACTTGAACTTTCTGGCAGTGAAAGCTAGATATCTCACTGAACCACAAACCCAGGAATTCCATAGCATGGAGCTATAGCAGTTAAAGCAATATCAATCTGTGTTAATGCAATTTATATGCAGCCTTAAAGACAGATACAATTGCATGGGTAATAGCAAGAAAGGAAAGTTATAGAATATGAACAAAAATAAAATGCACCATCACATAACACTTCGTTGCTTTTTTTATAGCACTACATTGTGGTTACATTCTCTTGCTTTTTGCATTTATTGTTATTAGGTTTTTAGTATGAATGTGTAAGACATTAACAAAAACATAGACAGCACAGATAATTGATAGGCTTAGGCAAAAAAAAAGTACAAAAAAGAGGGAAAGAAACAGAGAGGAAAGGGGGGGGGTGGATTTTCCACTTGATAATGAAATAGCTCTTTGAGTTTAGGAATTTTTTTATGAATTTTTTTAAAGGACATCATAACTCCTGGGGATTAACAATCAGTCTCTTACATGTCAAACATAAACATTTTTCTGCATTTCATTTTTTAAGATTTTGCTCCACATGTAAGTAAGTCTTTTCCATAGATCTGTACACATAAATATAATAGGTATGAAAAGAATTACATTTAATCCTTGAGACCTGCACATGCTGAATCATCACATTTATCTTGAAGGTATTTCTGATATTTGTGAAAGTCTTGTGATTAATCTTTTTTCCTTACTAGATGCTCCCTGGTGTTCAGCTGAGGCCTAAGTGCAATAATGAAGATCTTAGGGAGAAAGATGCAGCCCAGCAATCCAGCACTAGAAGCCAGGATGGAGAAGGTTTCCACAGCCACCATATATTTTCCCTTTGTGCTCAAGTACGTGGGGACAAAGGACACCCAAACACTGCAAAACACCAACATGCTGAAGGTGATCAATTTAGCTTCATTAAAAGCATCAGGCAAATTCCGTGCAAAGAAAGCCACGGTGAAGCTGATGATGGCCAACAATCCCATATAGCCCAAGACAATGTAGAACATGAAGCCTGAGCCTTCATTGCATTGGACTATAATCTGACCCATCTGGGACTGCATGTCAAATTCTGGGAAGGGGGGGAAGGATGCTATCCACACAACACAGATACCAGTTTGAATGAGAGAAGAGAGGATTATGACCCAGAGTGCAAGTCTGTCCCCAACCCATTTGGTCAACCTATTCCCTGGCTTAGTGGCCATGAAAGCCCAAACCACAATGATGGTTTTGGCTAAAACACAAGCAACAGCAATTGAGAAGACTATACTAAATACTGTTTGCCTGAGAAGGCAAGTCAACTTCCCAGGCTTTCCAATGAACAAGAAGGAACAGAGAAAACAAAGGAGCAAGGAAAAGAGCAAGATACAGGTGACCCTCCAATTGTTGGCTCTGACGATAGGCGTAGTACGATACTGAATGAAGATCCACATCACAACAATTGTGATCACAGAAAGGAATAAAGCCAAGGAAGCCAATATCATCCCCAAAGTCTCCTCATAAAATAGGTAGCTTATTTCCTTAAGAATACATTGGTCCTGGTTGTTGTTTGGATATTTATCTTCTGGGCACTCCATGCATTGCTCTGCATCTGAAAATGAGAGGTCATGTCTCAATATGTTTTGTATACAACTATAGTCTCTTCAATTAGTTATTTTATTGTGACCCCCAAAACTGGAGCTTAATAATAACTCCATAATTCAATGGCAGTGATACTTTCTGAATGCATATCCTTTACATTGGCATTTATCCATATGTATACATGTAGGGAAGTGACAGAAATTAAAATATACCACAATTTTAAAGATTTTATAGAATTCTTTTCTTACTCATTTGGGTAAAATTCTTTCTTTGGGACAGTCAAGGCAATCAGAGCAACAGCCCTGCTTCCCTTGATTGATGAGGTTTTTCACATGAGCATTGAACACTTATAAAGCATAGTGTGACAATGAGTTTTAAAATTCAAATTTATAGCCATGTTAGTCCTGAAAATCCATAGGCTAAGGGATCTTGTAACACATTTGAGACTAAATGAAAGAAAGAAGTAGTAACATAAATTTAAGTAGCCTTCAGCCTAGTCCCTCGTACGTACTTCTGATGAAATAGACTGAAGTCTACAAAAGCTCATGCCACCAACTTCTTTCTTTCAGTTAGTCTCAAAGATGCTACAAGATCCCTTTGCATAATGAGTCATAAAGGCAGATTAGAGCACATAAGTAACAGTGAGGAAGGAAAGTTATATATGAACAAATACAAAATGGACTATCACGTAAGTCTTTGGCCCGATACAGAGAGGCAGTTTGGGGCATCCTGGCGACATGCTAGGGTTGCCCGGGAGGATGTGGCCAGGGCACCATAGCTGTGCAGCACTGTATAGACAGGGTGCACACTGATGATGTCACAGGTGTGCCGCACCCAAATGGCATGGCGCACCTGTGACATCACCAAGGCACCCTATGGAGCTTGTGGCATCACAGCTGCGAAGTTAACAGGAACTGGTTTGCCGCCCTCCTTTTTTGCTGTGTAGTGGCTCAGCTCTGTTTGGCTGCTGCGCCACTCCGCAGCAAAGAGGGGTGGCTCCAGACCATCCTTTTGGGCAGTCTGTCAAGCCCCTTTGTTTCTATTTAGTGCTATATGGTGGTTACATTCCTGATCACTCAACTACAATCATCGTCAAATGAGCCATTAAAAATCTGCATTTAACAAAAGGAGTTTTCTCACTGAAGTTACAATATTAACAGAAATGGTCAAGGAAAAAACTAATTTTGATTCAAGTGAAACAAATCTATTTCCCACTCCATCTTATCCTAGTCTCTTATCCTTACTGCTACACTGTTGTATGTTAGGGAACTTACAAAAGACATTAGAAAAGAAAAATATACAAAATATTTCCATGTTCACCATTGCCATTCCTAAAAATAAAATTTGTTTTACCTTTGAGAGTAATTGTCAATTTTTCTTATTAAATTGTTTGTGAGGTTCAGTTCAGGCCCCAGTGTTATAATATACATTTTCAAGAGGAAGATAAAACTCAGCAAGCCAGTATGGGAGGCCAAGATAGAAAAGATTTCC
Source organism: Urosaurus nigricauda (assembly GCA_034509955.1). Taxonomy (NCBI): domain Eukaryota; kingdom Metazoa; phylum Chordata; class Lepidosauria; order Squamata; family Phrynosomatidae; genus Urosaurus; species Urosaurus nigricauda. The sequence goes on from JAOEGL010000006.1 coordinate 9,450,315, forward strand.
ATAGCTACCCTATATTTCCCCTTGGTGCTTGTCTATGTTGGCAAAAAGGATATCCAAACACTCAGAAGACCAGCACACTGAAAGTTATGAATATGGCTTCATTAAAAGCAGCAGGTAATGTTTTAAGGAAAAATGCTACAGTGAATCTGTTGGTGGCCAAACAGCCCAGATAGCTCAGGAAAATTTAGAATGTGGTACCTATGCTTTCATTGCATTGAAGTAAGATTATGTCACTTTGGGAGTGCATATCATACTCAGAGAAGGGGGCAGATATTTCACTACATAACACAGATGTCAGCTTGCAAAAGAGAAGAGGGAAATATTATCAGACTCTTCCCAGCCCCAAATCGCATTGGATTCCTTTGGCTTGGTGGCTGTGAAAGCCAAGCCCACAGTTTGCTAAAAACACATGAAACAGCATTTGACAACGGGATACTAAATATTGTTTGCCTCAGAATGCTGGTGACCTTCCAAGGCCTGCCACTAAAGAGGAAGGAGCAAAGAAAGCACAAAAGAAGGGAAATGCTCAGGGTACATGTCTTATTCCAGTTATTAGCTTTAATAACTGTTGCTGTGGTCAATAAAGGTCCACATCACCACAACTGTGATCATGTAAAGGAAGAAGCAAGTCCCAGTGTTTTTTGAATGAAAAAAAATCGCTACATTTAGCTGCCACTTCTTAATCATCATGTTGCAGACTAAATATTCCACTGAATTGAACTTATCCTTTTCTCACCGTCTGTAATGGTTACTCTGTCAGAATGGGTGCCATTTTATTACATGCTTTGACAGAAATTGAAATACATCTAAATTTAAATATCCTTGACTAAGTAATTCTAAAATCTTTCACTTACCCAAGTGGTCTGAAATCCTTTCTTTGGGGCATGCAACGCAATCATAGCAACAGACTTGTTTCCCTTGCTGAACCAACATGCTCTGTCCTAGGTGACATTTATCAACACAGGTGGAACTAGGTAACATCTAATTATAATGACAAACAAAATATTTGGAATGAATATGAACTACAATTTCTTCATTATTGTTATCTTTGGCCCGATACAGACGGCCCCAAAGGGCCATCTGTGGGGCGTAAGTAGGGTTAGGGAGGACGCAGCATATACAACCTCCCTAACCCTACTGCGTATGGACAACGCCATATTTTTTATGTGCCATCCATACTCGCATGCCATGATGAAGTCATGGCATGTGCCGCATTTAAACAATGCAGTGCACGCCTGACATCATGGCGCTTCTGGAGGCCGCCTAGGGTGCCCTTTCAGTGGCACCAAAAGGAGCTCCAAAATGGAGCTCCTTTTTTGTTGCTGGTCCTTGGTGCGGCCTTTACACAGCCACGCCAAGGACCCTGAGGCAAAAGGGCCTGCCACCACAGCTCCTTTCTCCCCTCGAAACTGCTGGGGATGATGGGGTGCAGCGGGCACCCTAGGCGCCCGCTGCACCCCGCTTTCAGGCTATAGCAAAGCAGCAGTTTGCTCTGGGGCTGCCGGTGAGGCTGCCCTGGCCCCATCCTGGCACTTCTTTGAGTACCTACAGACCGCCCATTTTGGGCGGTCTATAAAGCCCCTTCATATCCACATATTGCCCTTGCCAGAATGGCAGCCAATATATTCTTTAAATATATTCTTTAAAGCTCCATGCTTTTTAACTCTAATGTAAAAATAAGGGAGGGGGAGGCTCTTCACATCTCTCTTGGTTTCTGTCACACTGTTTTATAAACCAGTGATTTGAGAATTGGATTATGACTCTGGAAAACAGGGTTCAAATTCCCACTTGGCCATGGAAACCCACTGAGTGACCTTCAGCAAGTCACATTCTCTCAGCTTTAAAGGAAGGCAAAGACAAACCCCTTGAATATAATTTGCCAAGAAAACTCAATGATAGGTTCACCTTTGGATAATGATAATTCAGAAATGAGTTGAAGGCACACAACAACAACAACAATAACAACAACAACAACAACAACAACATGTAATTGTAGTCTTATTCTAAAGTATGCCACATGCTGGACACAGAAAACACACTCATACCATCTATCTAATATCTTATATAAACTTGGTGCCCTTGTCTGGAGATTCATGCTTAAGTTGGGCATTTCAATGTTCAACTAGCAACACTTTAATCTTATTTCAGAAAATTATATATATAGACTGATTTCTGATATCTTTTCTATTTCTCTCATGATTTGCAACAACAATAGCTGAACTGAGAAAACAGAAAGCATTCTCCTATCTTTTTTAAAGTCACAAGAGCAAGAGGAAGGCTAACTCCTTAGTAGGGAGGAAATCAGATCTTTACTTTAATGCAGAAACATCCTGTTTGATGATGTGAATAATGTGTAAATAAGCTAGTTCCTTGCTCTGCCATCTGTTATATTTTTATAGGATTTAAAAAAAAAGGACCATGCTAATATTTGATTTTTGTAGATTTTGATTTTTGGTTACTGTTTATAAATCAAAATATAACCTCTGTATGCATAAAAGATTATAAGACAATTTTTTTCTGACCTGACCAAACTTGTGGTTCCAGACTATGGCACTTTCATTAATCCTGAAATTTCCCCCTCCACCAGGCTTAGGGTCCATTCCTCCAACTCGTATTCTCTGGAAGGATCCATTAGGGAACGTGACCAAGTTGTTGAGATCATAACCCCCTGTCAGGTCTGCATTATGATCAAAAAATACTTCTTCCTCAGCACTATTGTTAAAATGGACTTTTTTCAAGAAGGAGTGGAGCTGAAATAGAGGATAAAATGTTTACAACTTAGATAAATAGTGAAAAACTGAGTGTATTTGCAACTCTATAACATTTAGGCATTTGACACAAATTACCCACTGTATTATTCCTACCAAATTAAATAAACTTGTTCTTATTCTTTCCATTCATGTATATTTTTAGAAATACTTTAAAAAATACTCTTTCGATTGTAAGCATGAAGGCAGGGAGCCGTCTAATTAAATGATTCTATGCACAGTGCTGTGTAAATTTAAAGCACTATATAAAAAAAGGTCAATAACAATAATAATAAACAGTCTGCAATTGAATTCTAACCTCTCCAAGTCACAGCAGGCATAAGTTTATTTTCCTTTCTGGATCAGATTAGAGATATGGGACAGACTAATAAATTAGTGTTTCTGAACATTCTCAGTGTTCTGCCTCTTCAACAGAGGATTCATCACAGCCAGATCTCTCTCATCTGCAGCATGAGACAATGTTTATTGAACCTTAACATTTCCTTCCTGAGCCAATAAACCCTTTAGTTCATATTGTTTAAATATGGACTATGCTATCCCTCTCCCTGTCAACCTCTCTCACTGTTTCATGAAAATTAGAATACTGTATACATCAGTACCTCACAGTCTGATATCCAGCATCATTGTTCCTACACTCATTCTTGTTTGGCTGATCTGATTAAGAAAGGTAAAAGAAAAGATCCAGAATCATCTGTGCTCTGTACACTCTGGAAGTGCTAGGAGTAAACATCATTCAGCACATACATATTTCAGTAGAGGTGACCTCTAAGAAATATAACTTTATATGGGATTAAAACAAATTCATAGATGAAACATTCAACATTGGTTCATGCCTGACTGTGTTCCAAGCAAACTGGAAAAATGTTGGCTATTTTGATCTCAGAAATGAAGTTAACCAATTATTCTCTCTCCTAAATTGTTGAATTTCTTAATAATTCTTTGTTTGTTTTTTTAATGAAGAAAAGGAATGAAAAAATGTCAAAACTCTGTCAAGAAATTAAAGAGAAAAACTATTTTAAAAACCTTCAAAAAGGAATTAATGGAAGAGACACAGATTCTTCAAAAACAAATTTCAGAATTAATGATGGAAGTGATGGAGAAACAGATAAAATGCACAAGGAAAAAAACTATTTCAGTTTGTAAACAAACCTAGAAAATGGTTAGAGTGGAAACTAAATAGATAAGGAGAAAAAGATGATATGAAAGATCAAAGGCAAGATTGTCCTTACTGAACAAAGTAAGAGTAAAAGGACTTTCTTCAGATATTATAAGCACTTATTTAAAGACAAATTCATAGATTATGTAACAGTAAAAAATAAGCTAAACAACAAATTCAAGTTATTAAAGAAGAACAAAAGAATGAATTTAACAGAAGAATCACAACTACAGAAATGGTGATGGCAATAAATAGAATGAAAATAGGAAAGGCCCAAGGACCATATGGCTTTACAGTCTTATATTATTATTTTTTAAAAAAAAACCTTTAAGGACAATTAGCAACTCCCTTACAACTCACCATGAATTCAGCATGAAAGGAAAATACTTGACACATGGAAAATATAATTTGAAACTTTAATACCAAAAGAGGACAAAGATATTTTGGAGGTGAAGAATTATAGGCTGATAGCCTTACCCAACAATGATTATAAAATCTTCTCTTTCATACCAGCAGGAAGAATAAAAAAAGTGCTTAACCACTGGATTTAAGAGGATCAGTGTGGCTTTATCCCTAATAGACATGAAAGAAAGTATTAGAAATATTGTGGATATTATAGAATATTTTGAGAAAAGATGACACAAACAATTAGTGTTAATAATCTGGGATGCAGTCAAAGCATTCAATAATATAAAATTGATGTTTTTATTATACAGATTCAGCCATACAGGGAGAGAGAAATCCCAGAGGTGCATATGGGGCCAAGTAAAGGAAGAGGCACTAGGGACCCCAATGCAAACATACACTAGGTAATAGAGTGCACCAGAGAATTCCAAATGAAAATCAATATTTGTTTTATAAATTATAGCAAAGACTTTGACTGCATAGATAATGAAAAATTATGGAACACTCTTAAAGACAAGGCAGTGTCACTGCATCTGATAATCCTGATGAGAACTCTGTACTTAGGACAAGAGGCTACTGTTAGAACAAAATATGGAGAAAAAGAATAGTTCACAGTTGGCAAAGGGGTCAGGCAAAGCTGAATCCTTTCACACTATCTGTTCAAAGTATATGCAGAAAAATCATACAAAGAGCAAAGAACGAAGATGGGAAGAAGGAACATCAACAATCTAAGATATGCAGATGAGGCCATACTACTAGCAGAAAATATCACAGAACTGGAACAACCACTAAGGAAGATCAAAAAACGAAGTGAAAATGCAGGTTTACTGCTGAAAATAAAGAAAAAAATATTGATCACAGAGAAACTACACAAATTCAACCTAGATGATAAGGAAATTGGAGCACGAAGAGTTCCCATATCTTGGATCAAACATTGATCAGAATGGGGACTTCAGTCAAAAGATCAGAAGACCAAGAATAGGGAAGGCAGCAATGAAAGAACTAGAAAAGATCCTAAAGTGTAAAGATATACAACTGGACATGAAAGTTAGAATCATACAAGCTATTGTATTCCCTATTACCACGTGTGGTTGTGAAAGCTGGAACTGAACGTGAAAGAATCATACAAGCTATTCTACTCCCTATTACCATGTGTGGATGTGAGAGCTGGACAGTGAGAAAAGCAGGTCAGAGGAAAATCAACTCTTTTGAAATGTTGTGCTGGAGAAGAGTGCTGAGGATACTGTGGACATCTAAAAAGACAAACAAATGGGTCCTAGAACAGATGAAACATGAAATCTCCCTGGCAGCTAAGATGATAAAGTTGAAGTTGTCATACTTCAGCCACATCAGGAGAAGGCACGACTCATTAGAAAAGACAAAAATGCTAGGAAAGGTGGAGGGATGTAGAAGGAGAGGAAAACTGCATGCTGGATGAATGGACTCTATTCAGGAGGTCATTGTTATGAATTTGCAGAGCAGTGGAGGTCATAGAGTCTTGGGAATGTCTCATCCACAGGGTCACCATGAGCTGGGATTAACTCAAGAGTAAATAATAACAACAACAAAATGTTTATATTAGACATTTTAAAAAGAATGAGCTTGGGAGAGAACTTTATAAAATGGATTGCGGCAATATATGAAAAACAATATGCACAAATCCTAGTGAATGGAGAAAAGACTAAAGTCTGTCTAATAGAGAAAAGAATATAGCAAGGCTCCCCCTCTCACATCTGTGGTTTATATTAACATTAGAAATTTTAAACTAAAACAATAAGAGTAGATGAAAAGACAAGAGAAGTTAATATGAGTACAAATTAAGAGCATATGCAGATGATGTTGTGATCTCTTTAAATGATCCATTTGACAGTATATAACCATTATTGGACTTGTTGAAAGAACAAGGACAGCGTGCAGGATTTAAAATAAATAAGGAAAAGACAACAGTCCTCACTATGAATATGACAAAAGTAAAAGAAAAAGAGGAATTGAAACGAATATCAGAATCAAAGATAGGAAACAAATTATAATATCTTGGGATCAACAATGGACAATTCAGACATGTTTGAAAACAACTATAAAAGTACATGGATACAGATCAGAAAAGACTTATAAAGATGGACAAAACTGAACCTATCAAAGTTGGGAAAATTGGTTACTATAAAAATGAATATATTGCCAAAACTATTATTCTTGTTTCAAACCAGTTATAACCCCAATAATATCCCCTTCAAAGAACGGGAAAAAGATATGTCATCATTCATATAGAACGAAAAGAAGCCTAGGATTAAAATGAAAATAATACAAGATCATAACAATAAGGGAGGACTGGGTCTCCCAAATCTAAAGATATACTATCATGTATGCTGTCTTGAGTGACTTAAAGACTGGATAAGTGGGAAATATGAGGATTGTAAAAAAGCCAAAACATAATGGAAGCAAATTCATTCAACAATAATAAAGATATTAAACATAAATATAAAAATGAAACCTTGGCTGTATCTTCTGGGAATAATCAATGAAGAGATATAACAAAACTTGGCAAGTTGTTAATTTATATAATAATTGCAGCAAGAATAATATATGCAAAATGGAAAACAGATTAAGAACCAGATATGCCAGAATGGCTACTTAAATTATATGACTTTATAGAAGTTGACATGTCTACCCAATTGATGAATATAAGAAAGGCTTGTCAGATACACACAAACACAGGTCAATAAGTAAAAAGCTATTATTATTATTATTTTGAAGTATCAAAGATATTCCTAAATTATAGAGAAGGATGTCATTTTACTTCTTATGGTATGTTTAATGTTTGTGATGTCTGTGAAGATGGTATGTTTACTGTAAATATCATGTGCATGTTTGTTATGCAATTTTTGTAATTTTTATTATTTATTAATGTCATCTTTTTAAAGAATAAAAACAATAAAAATAATTCTTGAAAATAATAATAAAATTTTAAAATCGTCATTTGTTGTGCATTGGTTAAATCTCCCACAGTAATTTTTTACATTTGTCTACTTGAGCTGGGACTACCTGCCAAGGCTGATCTTTCCAATGGCTCCAGCCATCAAATAAAGCTGTCCGTCTGGCCATCCATGAATACATCGTTTGAAAAGCATGTGCTACAGCATAAACAGCATTGTAGATAGTATAGCTCTGGCCAGACAGACCCATTTCAAAAACAGTTGCAGGGAGGCTCCCCAGCTTCTCTTTGCCAGTACAGTTTTCTTTATTTGACGCAAACATGTTAAACTGTGGAAATGAACAACGAAATGCACTAGCCCAGAAATTATGGATGTTAAAAATATCAGATTGTAGTGGATTTATGCTCTCAACGAACTCTTGAAATCCTGGCACCTCATTTGTATGCAACTGGAATGACAATGTGCCATTGAACAATTTAGTGGTCAATTTCCTCCCAGTTACAGCTGTAAAATCCCATTCAGCAGTTGTGATCCACACCCTTGCTATAGGAAACCTGTAGTCCTCTTCTGCAGCAAGTAAAATGATTTGCAAACCCTCCAAAGACTGACTACATCCATGGGCAAGAATCACATTGGTTTCATTCAGTGACAGTGCTAATTGAATTGTTCCCAGTTTTTTTACATCTATTAAATCTGATTGTGCTAGTATCACTCTTGGGACCACCAGTGTCCAAGCAAGACAAATACGACTCTGCAAGAACTTTGGTTTCATGGTTCGAAGAAAAATTTCTCCACTATCATCATCTGCAACAATGACACTAATCCAGTTCCATCCAAAATGCTTGAGCAGCTGAATAATCCCATCATACTGGGCTTCTTCATGTGGGACCATCCCATAGAAAGAAGGGAACCTCATTTTGTCCCTCAACATTGGATCAAAGGAGCCACAGCTGAGCTGAAGGGAAAGATATTATGCTCTTTAAAGTGAGAAACTAACTGCTTCCATTGCAAATAGATTCCCTTTTGAAATATTTGTCATCTCATTCAAGTTATCTAACAAAAATGGTGCCAGCTAACTGGCCCATCTTAATGCTTTCTAGGAAAATCCACTAGTAATAGTCAGCCTCAAGAAAGTAAAAAACTATTTGTGGTTGCTTCAAAATAACCATGCTATGAAGGAGTAACAGAAATGAAATAGACATGATGAATAGACATATAAGTGAAATAGACATGATGCCTGTTGTCAGCTTTGGCTGATACGCCAGTTGCGGCTTATCCTGGAGGTAAGGGACCTTGAAACTATAGTACATGCACTGGTAACCTCACAACTCAATTTCTGTAATGCACTCTACACGGGGGTACCCTTGTGCTTAGTTCAGAAGTTTCAATTAATATAGAATATGGCAGCCAGGCTGGTCATCGGGAAATCTAAGAGTGACCACATAACACCTATCTTAAAGTCATTCCATTGGTTGCCTATTAGCTCCCAGGCACATTACAAGGTGTTAGTTATTACCTTTGAAACCCTACATAGCTTGGGGCCAACCTATCTAGCAGATTGCCTACTTCCATATAATCCACCCCACACTCTCAGGTCCTCTGGGAAGAACTCACTGCAGCCAAAAAAGACCAGACTGTCTGCAACCTCCCAGAGGGCATTCTCCTTGACCACTCTCAGATTGTGGAATGACTTGCTAGAAGATATCATCAACTCACCAACCTGGATAGTTTCAAAAATGCTATTAAGATGGATCTCTTCCGGCAGGCCTTTCCAGAATAGTTATCCCCCAGCATGAAAGAACCCCACCACCACCACATATATGCTGCATATTTTATATTATACTACTGTTGCCTGTTATTATTGGTTTTAATAGTTTATTTAATAGTATTTTAATAGTAATATGTTTAATTCTTTTTATGAGGGGTTATGTTATATTGTGTTTTGTATAGGATGTTTTTATATTGTAAGCTGCTCTGATTGCCTTATGGTAGAAAAACAAGATATAAATAAAAGTGGTATTTATGTATTATTTGCTGATTGGCTTTTTGTCTGGTATACCTAGACAAATGGGTCAGATATCCCCATTGTCTGGTATATATCAGACAATGGGTCTGCTATACCCATTGTTGATACTGCTCAGACCACTTAAGAGCTCAGACCACTTCACCTCTGATCTTTTGCAAGCACAAAGGGGTTCTTTTCACTCTTCAGAGACCACCACCCAAATTAGGAAGATGTTAAATACAGACACACAGAGAGAGAATCTCTCTCTTGAACGTCTCTCTTTGACCTGCTTCAATATCCAGGCATCTTCTTTGTCTCACAGACTGAGAAAATCCATGTGTGTGTTTTAGCCTATAACCCCTTAAACTTAACTCAAGTCCCCTCAGACTGGTTGGGATTGCTTGGTTTTTAGACCCTATGCTAGTTTGCCCTCTTTTACTGTGAGAAAAACTTTTGATTGAGTATAATATACCTTATGCTGTAATTATTGTTGGGTTTTGCTGCTATATTTTCCTGTCTTTTTAATAATGAAATAATTGTTTTGCTACAAAATCAGCTTGTCCTTCTATCTACCTCACTTTAACTTGGAGTCATTTTGAATAATTTTCTGTTTTTAAAACCTGCAGCTGCAAAATCCTGCAGAGCTTGTCCTTATAAGAGCATTCCCCTCTGACCATTAAAACCATTGTACTGCTCTTAAGACTGGGAAACAGCTCTAACAGTGAAGACGTTCTTCCTAATGTTTAGGCAGAATCTCTTTTCTTATACTTTGAAATCACTGATTCATCTCTTAGACTATGGAGCCACAGAAAACAAGCTCACTCCATCTTCTTTCTGTATGTAGGGAGATCTTGAAGCACCTTTGAGGCTAATTAAAAGGAAGAAGTTGGTATTGTGAGCTTTTATAGACATAACTGGAAAATCCCATCCAAAGTGAAAAAAGTTTAGGTCTGGGTTTACCAAAAAGAAACCAATAACAGAAAAAGTCAATTAATAAAAAGAATGATGTGAGGTGACTATCAACCTCCTTGGACCCTGGTCCACCCCTGGTTCACGTTGATCTTTCTCAAAACATACCTGAGCAAATTTGTAGACACTTATGATGCTGTTCAGCTGGATTGAATTTTTAAAGGTGAGCCCTTCAATAAAAGCCAATAAGTTATCTGGATTGACACAGTTGTAATTTATAGGATTCCTTTTTCCCAAAAACAACACATCCATCGTGATTAAGCAGGTCTCCGAAGAACTAAAACGGTCATCATAGATCATCACCCTTAGTGTGGTGTTTGGCATCAATTTAGCACTCTTGTTGATTTCTTGAATGGCAAACACAAATGCCAAAATATGCTGGTAGTTTTTAGGGATCATGCTGTAATATGAATGTGATAGCAATTAATATGTTGACGTCAGAGAATCTGGTTTGATTTCTTTTTTAAAAAAGTTTTTTTTGTTGTTGTTATAATTAAAAACCACATAGTTAAACTTAAGGATCAAACATTATACATAAATGTTTTCAACACTGCTACAAAGTGCATCCCATCCCCAGGACCATATATACTATTTGATTAATCAGTTTTCCCAAATTGCAATGATTCTTGTGGAGGCATACGCCCTTTTTTTTTTTTCTTATAAAAACATAATCTGTAAACTTTTTCCATACCTCTTCAAAATCATTCCTCTTCCACAATTCTTTTCTAACTTTAAGTCTACCTGTTAATTTATCATTTATAGCAAAATTCCAAACTTCTTTATACCATTCTTCTATTTGATAGCTACCTTGAATTTTCCATTTTGTAGGCATTATTAATCTTGCTGTCAATAAATTTGTAATCAGATCTTTAATACCTTGAGTACATTTAAGCTGTACATTTATGGGGCTTTCTAGATTGGCAAAAAGAAGTGTGTTCATGGCTGCATGAAACTCTAGCCTTTAGATGAGAAAAAGGGAAAGTGTGCCATGAAAATGCTTTTTTTGTGTTTTAGGGGAGAAGAAGCGCCTTTTAAAAGGTGCTGGTTTTCCCAGCTTCTTTTTTAAAAACTGCGGAACAGCGCAGCTCCATCTAAAGCTCCATCTATTATTATGTTTTTTAACTCTATTGTGATTTAATTCTTTTTAAGGGAGGGTGGTAAGGGTAAAGAAAGGGTATTTTAACTTGGTATTGTTTTAACCTCTGCTGTACTCTGCCCCGATTGCTTGTTCAGAGGGGCAGAATAGAAATACTTCTTATTATTATTATTATTATTGCTGTGGTGCAGCTGCTAAGCATTAAGGGAAAGGCAACTTCATGTCACACTTTCCTGCCAATCTAGAAAGCCCCTATGAGTACATAAAGTGATATCTGGGCATATTTCAAGATTTTGTCGTGTTATCTCTCTTATCTCTTAAATTACGATTTGCCAGAATTTCTGTACATATTTACAACTCTACCACATGCAAATATAGGTACCAGTTTCCTGGCAACACCTTCAACATAACTCTGAATATTCTTATCTATTTGACTTAATTGTCAGGTACTATCTCCAAACCAATTTATAATAATTCTCTTTTATTCTCATAAAACTGCCCAGTAAAGCCAGCTCTTAGCCAGCTTGGGGGCATGGCATTTAGATGCACCATGTCCCCTGAGTCACTCGGAAGCCACACCAGCAATTACATGCCAGCTGGCTTCCAGGGAAATCGGAGGAATGGCGTTTAGATGCTGCAAAAAGCAAGCTGCAGCCATGAAGCACCTTTTTCCACCTCAAATAGGAGCAGAATTTTCCTACTCCTATTTGGGGCAGAAGCTGGCTGGATTGGGGCCATGGTATGCTGCAGATCTCTGGTGGTCCTCAATCTGGCAGTTTTGGGCAGTGTGTTTCTCCCCCAGTTCACTTATTGGTTGCTCCAAATCATAATCCCATATTTCTTTAATATAATCATTTTGTTCATCAGTTTCCAATAATATCTTATAAATTTCACTTGTGGTGCCTTTTAAAATTCCATTCTAATCTTCATTTTCCCTTTGTATAATCATGTTTTCAAATCTTGTATATTTTCTGCATTCATTGTTTTCCCATATCCATTTTATTGTCCATTGTTCTGCTTGTATACAATTCAGCCAAGATATTTTTATCCCTTGTAGTCTCTCTCTTATTTGTTCCCCATAATCCATCTTTTTTATCCAGTCTTTTATTTTAATTATTTTCTATTCCCTTAATCTCTTCTCTAATTCTGTCTTTAAATTTGCGGGGAATTTCTCCATCATCATCACTGGGGTTAATGGGGAAACAGTAGGTATTGACCTTTCCTTATATTTTACACAAATCTCTAAAATATTCTTCAAGAGATTATCTATTTTTCTCAACCAGTTCTTATTAAATTTGTTAAAGAAAATATTATTCAAATTGTACTCTAGTTCTTGTATTTTTGACTCCAACTAATCTTCCCCTTGCCCTGCTATTGCATCTATAATGTACCTTATCTGGTTTGCTCTATAATATATTTTTAAATTAGGGAGACCCAAGCCCCCTGTTTTATGAGATTTATACCATCTTTTCTTATTAGCCTTTGCTTTCCTATCTCCCTTACAAAAGTTATTAATTACTGTTTGCCAGATCTTTAACTCTGATTCAGGTATCTTAATTGGTAGCATCCTAAATAAAAAAAATTATCTTAGGTGATATCTTCATTTTGACAAATGTACTTCTACCAAACCATGAGTTTGATTTTCCCGCATTCCTCTAATTTTCTCTTAATCTCTCGTTTCATTTTAGTATTATAATTCTTATCTTCTAAATTTTTCAATTGTTAAATTATAATAATTCCTAAGTATTTGATTGAATATTTTACCTTAATACTAATCTTTTTACTTCTCATGAATGGTCACTCCTCTTCCCTACTGAATCTGGTTTGTTTTCAATTAAATTAAGAACTCCACATTCAGATCACTGAGATATTGCTGCCAATACAGAAAAATGTTGTGGCTGAAACTCAGAAAATGTTTACTTGTTTCTGTGACAATACAAGATTAATTTAGACAAAGGAAACAAAAAAAAAAAAAATACAGTGAGTTGCAATGGTCAGAGGATTGTATTTTGATGTTAGAGATTACCAAACATTCCAATACATTGGAAAAGTTTCTTGAAGACTTAAGGAAAGTAGGAATCATTACTTATTATTGCAATAAAGTAATTACAATCCTCTTCTTAGTGTTGCTTTTGAAGTCTTACTTCATTGCCTCCTCATTCATAGAAAAAATGCATTGTACATGAGACTACATTCCTCAAAATGCATTACAGTGGTCCCCCGGTTTACGAATACCCCGGCCTACGAAAACCCCGGTTTAAGAAAGAGCCAGGGCCGGAAAAATGGCTCCGGTTTACGGGAAAAAAAACGGTTTAAGAAAAGAAAGCGGCAGGAAATTCAAATGGTGCGGGGGCTGGTTTAAGGGGCCCCGGTTTACGAACTTTTCGGTTTAAGAAAGGGGTGCTGGAACGAATTAATTTCGTAAACCGGGGGACCACTGTACTTCCAATCTGATCTGATCTTCTGCATGGCATATTCTCACCAATCCATCTCACTGTCCTACTTTCTGTAATGGATCTGATCTGGAAGATGTTTCATTTCTATGGGAATTTATTTTTCTCAGTATTTTGCAAAGATTTACTGAAAGGTTGCCACCTTAGGCTGATGCTCCTGACCCAAATGCCCTAGAATAAACTATCTTGAGCAATTCCAGAATTTAAATGGAACACAAAATGGAAGCATATCTGGGTGTTTTCAACAAGGATGATTATGCCTCTCCTTGCATATATTTACTCTGGTCAATAACCAGTAAAAAGGGAGCAAAACAGAACACATAAAATGCAATGTATACTTCAAAATATAATATTAAACACAAGGCCAAAAACAGGACCAACTATAAAATACGTGTGTTACAATAATCCTTTAAAAAATGATAATACCTTTAATATTAAGTTAACATCCTATGATTACATCCTATTGCTACTGCACAAAAACTAGCTACCTTGACTGTAATCTCAGGATACTGGTCAGCAAAAAGGTAATCAATATAAAACATATCAGATCTCCCTTGTATAATTTGTAAGATTGGGTTAATATAATGATGTCAAATAGAATGATTATGATCTCAATAAAAAAAAAATACAATAAAAAATGACCCACAGTTTCTACTTTCTCTGCCTCACAAGGGCATGAGCGTTCACAATATGGTACTTTATTGTATCTTCCTTCAATACTGCAGATGGAAGCACTTTAAATCTGGCCAGAGTGAATGCTTTCCTGTATTTTGGAACAGTTAAGTTGATCAAATGATCGGCAGGAAGGAGAGTCCTTCCTTTGTCTTTATTTTTTTTAATTGAAAAACATACAAACATATAAAACATACAAATAAACATACAAACATATTAAAATACACCACAGTTGTACCAAGCTCTAGACACATTCTTCATTCTACTCCTCATTCTTCTCCTTTCTTCTCCTTTTTCTCTTTCTTTTCAGCCTTTCCTTCTCCTTCCTCCATCTCCTTTCACATCCTCTCTCCCTGTCTTTCGTATACTCGAATCCCTCTCCAGGCACTTCTCCACCCTTTTATCCACCTTTCTTTCATTTTCACCTCCATTCTATTTACTCTTACCTTCTTCTACAAACTTTACACTCAGATACCTTTACAGTTAGTTCATAATTAAATACTTCCACTCTTCATACCATACGAACACTTTCCTTTGTTTTTAAAAGCTGGAAAAATGGAAGCTGCACTTATGTGATTTTGCAACTCAATATCCCAAATACGCTGACACATGTTTTCTTTAACTTTTATATAACCTAAAGCAAGAATGGCATTTTGTGAAAATCCTATACTTAACACTTTCTGATCAACTAACTTCTTCCACTTTGAAATTTATCAGTGAGGGTCGGGGGGAGGGGAATAATGTTTTGAGCAAAAATTTAACTTGCATATTCAGATCTGAGACTCAATAGCAATTTGACCAGTCTCTAATCATAAGAAAACATTTAGCACAAAGCTTGGAAGGCTGATAATGCTTCTCAAAAATTTTATTTGGATAGATTCTAGAAGTGCAAAATTACTAAACACACACACTTGTGCCCCATATAGTATTTTTGGTATGATCTTAGCATTGAACACTTGAATTGCTGATAGAATTTAAGCTGTTCAATTGGGTGTCCATTGATTTGTCAGCAATGTTTACACCATTTCTGAGAGACAACTACAACCTTAGATTTCTCATGATTAATAGGATTGTGATCTCAAGCCTACCCAAAAACATTTCATCATTCAATGAGAGACTACAGAGGTTTCAGAGGACAAACAGCAGGCAAGGAATAGTGATTTTAACATTGGACTTTGACTCTGGAGAGCAGAGTCTGATTCCCTGATCAGCCATGAAAACCCATTGGGTAACCTTGGGCAGACACACTCAGCCCCAGAAAACCCAGTGAAAGGGTTGCCTTGAGGTCACCACCAATCAGAAACCATTTGAAGTCACACAACAACGATATCAGGACCACTATATAAAAATACAACTTACTAAGTAGTTGTTCCATAGTAGACTGGAAATTTTCTAAAGTCTAGCATAGTTAGTGAACCAAAATAAGTGGATACAAATTCAGCAATGAAAACATCATTGCTGAACTGGCCATCTGAACTGGTCTCAGCTGCTTCTCCCCAACCACACATGGATGGATTTAAATGCTTGCTGGAAGAGCACAGCAATAGCAGCAGAAAAACCAGATTGAGACCAGACATAATTTTCAGTAAGCACCAGCTGATCATGTTCATTTGTGGCTGCCAAGCTTGTCTTCAGATAAAATAACAGAAAAGCTAGGATTGACAGAACTGTGCCTGCCTTGAAGTAAGATCCCAGATCGGGATGGAGCAAGTGGTGGGCAGAGGTTATTATTATATGAGTGTAGAATATCATGATAGAAATGGGCTATTTTGCTATTTCATTTTGCACATGAGGGCCTCTGATTATCCACAGAGCTTCCAAAGACAGCAGTACTGATCACAGTAATTTTTTTTTTAATAATTTGAGAGCAGGTAATTTGGGTTAATGAACTCCTCAGGTCTCAGGAGAACCAAGAAGAACAATTTTCTTGTATTCTACTGGGGGCAAGCATCTGTGTGAGTTGATCTAATTTTCTAACATGGTAAGGACTAGCAACGTGCAAGTGAGAAGAAACATATGGAAGACATGCTAAAAGAGGCAGTAGGGAGGCGATTGTTGGGGGGGGGGGCACTGGATGAAATGGATTGTCTCCATCCATTTCCATCTGGATTCAGACCAGATTATGGATAGAAATGGTTTTGGCCACCTAGGTGGGTGCCATATGCTAGGAAATTGACAAGGAAAGTGTTTAACTGTTGGTTTTAGATGCACCTCTCAGTAATTTTTCAATATCACTAACCATTGTATTTTTCTAGCATGCCTTACTGGGTTTGGAACTAGAGACACTGTTTTGAATAAAAAGCGGTGCTAGAATTTTTCTTTATTCACAGGATAGTCATGATGTCACGTGATGTTGTGTGATACTCATGGTATTATTGTGCCATATTGATGGCAGCATCCCAATATGCTCCCGTCTTTTTTGCCAGTGTGATGAAATCCAGGGCCCATTCCCACTACCAAAAGCCTCGAATCCAAAAGCGATTTAAAAGGTCCCAATTCCCACTGACCAGCAGGGTTGCCAGCACTGCTGCCACGCCAGCCAGGATGGGGCAAGTGGCAGCAGTGCAGCAGGAGCAGCACCAGAAGCTCCACCGGCCCTAGGGAAGTGGCGGAGGCCTAGCTGAAGCACCAGCAGCCCCACCAGCTCTGGGGAAGCGGCGGAGGCCCAGCAGAGGAAGTAGGAAGAAGAAAATGAAGGATGGGAGAACAAGAAGAAGGGGGAGGGATGGGGAAGGGAGAGAGGGAAGAGAGGGGAGGGGAGGGGAAGAAGGGAGAAAGGGAGAGAAAGGGTCCGGTGGAGGGACGCTTGTCTTCCCCAGCTCCAGTGGGAACGACAAGCATGCCCTCCCAAAGAATCAATTCCAAAGAGGCCCCATTTTCATAGTGGGAACATGGGGCCTTATGGAATCGCTTAAATTAGTGGGGCAGAGACGAATCAGGGTGCAGGTTATTACCTCAGTGGGAATGGGCCCCCAATGTCTTTGTAACAAACACCCCCACAAAGTCCAAGGCAATCACAGGTAAGTCTATTGCCTTAGCCCATTTAGGCTAACTACTGAATGCTTACTCAAAGCATCAGGACAGCAGCAAACCCTCTCACCTCCTGTCCCTTCCATCTCTTGTCCTTCCGTGTCTCCCACCTCCTCTAAGTTCAGCATGCCAAGTAAAGCTTGAGCTTTGTTCACATATTGGGTAATTAAAAAGTGGGTATTGCAGGATCTTTTTTTCCCATTGTATACGTGTCCCTCCATATTCATTAGGGTTAGGGGCATAAGACCCCTGTGAATATGGAAAAAACACAAATAACAAAAACACCATGTTTTTATCTGAGAGGACACCTCTCTAGGAATCTCTAGGTCCTCCAGTGCAACTCTGTGGTCGGCGTCTGACAGACACTGAACATAGAACTTTACTGGAAGAACTACAAATGCCTAGTAGAGCATTCTCTCTTGGAATCTCTAGGACTTTCAGTGCAACTTTTAGTTAAGGTTCACCATAGAGTTGCACTGGACGACCTAGATATTCCTAGAGAACATACTAATCAAATCCGTGAATAATCAAATCCATAAATATCAAAGCAGCAAAAATGGAGGGATGAATGTAGTCCTCTTTCTCCCAGTTGTTGCTGAGGAGAAAAGATTTCTTCAACAGACTCCACATTCTTGGCCTACCCCTTCAGCAATAGATGCAGTTATTCTGCCAATAATATGTTTTATTCAGACACATGTTTGTATTTTAACTGGTATTTTGCTGAGGTAGAACTTCTGGGTGCTTTCTTATTTAATTTTTTTTAATTTGCATTAACTTTATTGAGGTGTTTTCATTGTTTGTTTGTTTTTTCCTTATACTGAATTACATTAAACTGTTGCCCTCTACAGTTGCCTTTGGTTCCAGGAGCCTTGCCCCAAATCCATGGATGTGCAAGTCTCTTTATTAACAATGGTGTAGTAACATGGTGTCCCTTAAATAAAAGGAGAAGATCAAGGTTTGATTTTTGAATGTCTTTTTAAATATTTTCAAGATTTAGATGGTTGAATCCATGAATACAGAATCAGTGTATACAGGGCTGATTCTATATTATATTCAGTCCTTGTTCACCTTGTCTAGCACTGCTTTCAGAAAAAAATATTAGGAAATAAAGAATGAAAAAAATTATAACACTTTTGAATTAGACACAATAGACAACCCAGTAGTCCTGGGAAAACAGTGTGCTTAAACTGCAATTCTCATCATTTGTCTGTATAAGTGATAGAGGATAGAGCTGATAGAGGCTTCAGTCCAGCAACGTCTAGAGTGACACACTATACCCACTCTGGCAATAAACTAAGCAATAAAACAACAAAATAGGGAGAATATAATGATACAAGAGGGGATAATTCCTGAGGATATGTCTTCCCTTCTCAACTATACTCACTCTTTTTCCTTACCAGTTGCTCCCTGGTGTTTAGCTCAGGCCTCAGTACAATAATATAGCATTTGGGGAAAAAGATGCAGCCCAGCAATCCAGCACTAGACACTATGATGGAGAAGATTTCCACGGCCACCATGTATTTCCCCTTTGTGCTCAGGTACGTGGGAACAAAGGACACCCAAACACTGCAAAAGACCAACATGCTGAAGGTGATGAGCTTAGCTTCATTAAAAGTATCAGGCAGCCTCCGGGCAAAGAAAGCCACAGTGAAGCTGATAAGGGCCAACAGACCTATGTAGCTTAATACAAGGTAGAACATGAAGTCGGAGCCTTCATTGCATTGCACTATAATCTGACCCATCTGGGACTGCATGTCATTTTCTGGGAAAGGGGGAGAAACTGCCAGCCATGCAACACAGATGACAAGTTGAATTAGAGAAGAGAAAACAATGATCAGCACTTCAAGTCTCTTCCCCAAGCAATTTTGGATCTGGTTTCCTGGCTTGGTCACCATAAAGGCCAAAACTACAGTGATCGTTTTTGCTAATACACAAGAAACAGCAATAGAAAATATGATGCCAAAAACTGTTTGCCTCAGAAGGCAGGTCATCTTTCCTGGCCTTCCAATAAATAAGAAGGAGGAGAGAAAACAGACCATTAAAGAAGAGAGGAGAATGCATGTGACGGTCCAATTGTTGGCTTTGACAATAGGTGTATTGTGATACTGAATGAAGATCAGCAACAGCAGAAGAGTCATCACAAAAAAAGAAAATGCCAAGGAAGCCAGAACTGCTCCCAGTGGCTCCTTGTAAGATAGGTAGATTATTTCTTTTGGGATACATTGATCCTGGTTCTTGTTTGGATAGTGATCTTCTGAGCACATCTCACATTGGTCAGCATCTGAAAGTCAGAGGCAAGATCTCAGTATTCGTTGTATGCAGTTGACATCTTTTATTTGTACTTTTGCAGTCCCCCAAAGGTATTCAGAATAATTTTTTAAAAAAAACAAAACAAAACCTACCCAATGCTAAATGTCCAGAATACCCACTGCTGAATATCCAGGGATATGATGTCTTCTGTCATCATATCCCTTCATGGAAACTATTGCATTGTCCAATCCCATCATTTTTGCTGATGAGATGGATGCACATTTAACTTTAAACATGGGGCTTATTGCACTCACCCATGGCCTGGCAAATGCTATTCAAATACAGCTGTAGGCCAGCCAGGCCATGGAATAAGCCTTAATTGTATATGCGCCGTATGCGGGCTGCATTTGCCTGGCCATGGGTGAATGTGATAAGCTCCATGTTTAAAGTTAAACGTGTGCCTATCCCATCAGCAAAAATGACGGGATTAGACTAGTACAATGATCTCATGTGTTAATAAGTGTATTCACATTATTATTATTATTACTATTATTATTATTAATTATTATTTATAAAGTTTTTTATAAAGCACTGTAAAATTTACACAGAGTTGTAAATAGTATGTCCATAGAACTGATAGCAATTAAAATTCACCTGGATTTTGCATTTTTTTCCGAAACTGTCCACTTACCAATCTGAACTGAGATCCTCCCTGCTGGGCACTGAACACAGTCATAGCAACAGACTTCCTTCCCTTGCTGGGGGAACATGGTCTGGCCAGGAAGACAACTCTCCACACAGGTGGATTTGGGCACCATCTAACAAAGAATAGCACTTTGAATGAAGCTTCAAAGATAACAACTTTTCTACAGATCCAGCTGATCAGATAACACTGCTTTACACCAATACCCAACCAATTCACCACTTCACCAAAGGAAATAGGGACCACAGTATTGACTTAGCTTCATTCATCATGACAACAACAAAAAGAGCTCTTTTTTACACTCTTCTTCTACATGCATATAGCTGTTCCACTCCCCATTTTCCAGATTGTACCTTTTTTTCATAGAACAACAATCCATACCACATCAAATTATAATATTAAAATATATAAATTAAGATTCACATATCGGAAAGTAAGGGAAGAGGTGGCAAAGACTTGGGATCCTGTAAACTGATAAAAAATATTTTAAAATATCTAACTCAATACTCATTTTAAAATAAATTTTAAAATGCTTATTTTTTGTGATAGATAGATACTAATATATAAATAGAATCTCCTTTTGCAGAATTGTTATTCTTTCCTGGATTATAAATTTTCCCCAAAGGTTTGCCTGGATATAACCCCCAAATTGCTAGTGTTCAAAAACTAACAGATGACTAATGTTTAGACTCAACTACTTTTTTGGCTCCTGGGTGAAAAAAAACTACACATGAGTTGATTTACTGTTTAAAAAAGGACCCATAGGAAACATTCCTAAAATAAACTAATACAATGGACCCACCACTATACTATAATGAGTTGTTGTTAAATCTTTTACAAAATATTTTATCCATTTCTAATATATGTGAATTGAAGAGAACAGTATATTTTTCAAGAGGGAAATACCAAGAGTAAATCCTTAGTAAGACCAAGCTATCTCTTTGATAATCAGAATGAGCAAAATAGCCAGTCCCTTTTCAAAAGTAGCATTCTACGCTCAACTTTACAGTATATGTTAATAACATTTTCAGTTAATGAGCATATTGATATTTAATATATTATAAATTTTAATATATGGTTATTATTTCTAATATCGATATAATATATTATTTACAAGTACATGATCATGACGGGAGAAATAATTCCTACCTGATTAAACTTGTGATTCCACATGATGACTTTTCCAGGAAAGTTGAACTTTGGTCCTCCAGCACCTTTGGAATCCATTGTTCCAAGCTGAATTCTCTGGAAAGATTCATTGGGGAATGTGACCAAGTTGATGAGATCGTATCCAGTTGCCAGATCTCCATTACCATCAAAACATATCTCTTCACCAGCACTATTATTAAAGTGAACATTTTTCAAAAAGGAATGAAGCTAAAGAAAGGAGAACATGTTGACAACATTGTCATATGGTGAGAAAATGGATATATGTGTAGCCTACCCCCTCATTCACAACATGAGAAAGGAATTGAAATTAGTAATTTCAGATATTTAGATATGATTCACTGAAAGTGTTAGTGAGGTCAAGACTCATGCAACAGAGACCTCATGGAGCGCGGATCTCAACTAAAACTACCCCTGCAGATGCCTTCCCAACTGAGATCTCTGATCTCCTGGATGTTTCAAGCTAAACCCTTCCTTTCTGTCTGTACACAGCTGGTGGCTTCTCTCCAGGGCAAGCAGAATCATCTCTCCAGGGTGCTACACCTGGTCCCTGTGACTTGCTAATCTACCTTTGAGAAGCACTCTTCAAATGGAGTGTGCATGCAGATCCCCATACTTCAAATGGCTTCTCTCTCCTTCCTGGCCTTGATTGAGGCTTTTTAAAAAACTTCCCTGAGCAGCTCCTGTTGCTTCTGTGCCACTGCTTTGGGCCCTGTCACTGTTTCGGGTTGCCTGCTTTGAGTCCCACTATTGAACCTTCAGGTGCTCCCAGTTTGGCTGTACCTGCCATTTTAGTTGCTGTATCAGTTGCCTTGCTTGGCATTCCTTCCATCAAGTCAAACTCTTGATTTCTTCTCCCCACCTGTCCTCCTTTCTATTGCTGCTCTTCTCCATGATGATGCTCTCACAATGATCAGAGTCAATTGACTGTTTATGTGGTGAAGCAAACAGCTTAAGGGAACATCTGCACTGCAGAAATAATACAGTTTGACATCATTCCATTCTATTGAATCCTGAGTTTTGTGGTTTTCCAAGGTCTTTAGCTTTCTTTACCAAAGGGTGCTGGTGCCTCAAAAAACTACAAATCTAGAATTCTGTAGAATGGTGGCATGGCAGTTAAAGTGATGTCAAACTAGATTATTTCTACTGTGTATCTGCAGCCTATACACACCAGGATGGGAGCTGAGCAATGCTTTCACTTGCTTCAAAGCCTCACTTCCCACCAGCCAACCAAGCTGTCTCTGAATACCCAGCCTTTCCATTCAATATCAAAGCTTGGGAAAATTGCCTGGGTTACTATGTAAGAGAAACAGGCCTGCAACATGGTCACTATCCTCACATTACCACAATCGGCAAATTGACACTCCTTGTTCAAATCCACATTAATTAGATATGAACATTAATTCAGCTTTTCAAGAACAGGATTTTCCCATTCTTGAAAAGCTACAGGATAAGCCTAGGTTGCATACAGGCTGTCTATGGCCTAACCATGGGACAGTGTTCCAAAGAATGCAACTTTTCTCTATTTTGATATCATAATTTAAGTTGCTTGTTCTCTTTGTTAAACTGTTCTTGTTTGTTTGTGTAACTTGTTTATATTTCCTCATTTTTTGTAATATGGAATATTTTTTTTCATTATTATTTATAATGGTCTCCCATTTGGCTGATTAATCTGGGACTACCTGCCAGGGCTGAACTTTCCAGAGGCTCCAGCCATTGAACATAACTTTCCTTTTGGATGCCCATGAATATATATTATGGAGAGCATGTGCGATGGCATAAATAGCGTTGTAGAGAGTATAGCCCTGGCCAGACAGAACCATCTCAAAAACAGTTCCAGGGAGGCTTTCCAGCTTTTCCTTGCCAGTACAGTTTCCTTTATTCGGAATATAGAGATTAAATGGTGGGAACGAACAAAGAAATGCACTCGCCCAGAATGGATGGGTGAAATAAATATTGGAGTGCAATGGATTTATGCTCTCAGCAAACCCTTGAAATCCTGGAACCACATTTGTATGGAGTTGGAATAATAAGCTGCCATTGAAAGATTTAGTGGTGAATTTCCTCCCAATTGCTAAAGCTGTAAAATCCCATTCAGCTGTTGTGATCCACACTCTCTCTATAGGATCCATATGGCTATATTCTTTAGAATTTAAAACTAATTGTAAACCCTCCAAAGACTGACTGTCTCCATAGACAAGAATGACATTGGTTTCACTCAGTGAGAGTGCTGTTTGAATTGGTCCCAGTTTTTCTTGAAATATTGCATGTGATGAAATTGCTGTCATTGTCGGGATCACCAATGTCCAAGAAAGACAGATATGACTCTGCAAGAGCTTTGGTCTCATGGTTCGAAGAAAGGTTTCTCCACTCTCATCATCTGCAACAATGAGGCCAATCCAATTCCACCCAAAATGCTTGAGAAGCTGAAGAATCCCAGCATACTGAGATTCTTCATTTTGGGACCATCCGGTAGAAAGAAGGAAACCTCCTTTTGTCCTTCAACACTGGATCAAAGGCACCATAGCTGAGCTGAAGAGAAATAGATTATATTATTTAAGCTGAAAAAACATTATCATTTACAAACACAGACAGATTTATCTCAAATATTTATAATCTCATTTAATAGGTTATTCCAGAAAGATGAAATTGTCATGGCTAACAGATCAACATTATCCTTTCTGTGAAACTGGTCATGTCAGTCCTCATTCAGAGTCAGGAAGAGATGTACATTCTCACAAATACTTTTTGTAGTTACAAGCTGCTTGCTGTATAGTATGAAGTGGGGGGGGAGAGAGAGATGATGTTGCCATTATTTCCCCATCCCTAGAAAGAGAATCAAGAATGAGGTGTAAATAACACTTCTTAATGTACTAGAGGGATGTTTATTGAAAGAAAAGCTTTAGAAGGATCCTTCCCCCTCAAGCCTGTTACTTAAGGAATTTGACTGAATTCAGAGTGCTGGTCATGATCTATAAAGCCTTATATGGCTATTTGGCAAACCCATACTCCCTATATGAGCCAACCCAGGCTCTGATATCATTTTTCTCAATCACACCACTATTTCAAGCACAGTTGGGTGGTGACACAAGAGAGCGTCTTCTCGGCTGTCCCTAGATGCTGGAACTCCATTCCCATGAATTGTCCTTATTGCCCTTCCATCAGCACATTAAAACATTCATATGCAGGCAGACTTTTAAAACAGAAAGTTTTAAAGAATGGGCTGTGGTGTAGTATTGTTTTAAAGTGTTTTAAACACTTTTTTTAAAACTGTATTTTAGCCTTTAACATGCAATCTGATAATCTGATATGTAGCACAAGATATTACATTATATTCTTACAAAAGTGTATTTACCAAAGAAAATAAGAATACCCATAGCCTCACTTTGTAGCCTACTCATGGGTACCAAAGCATTAAATTATGTTGTCATAATAATAGTACAGTGAATAAAAGCAATAAAATAGTTACCCAAAGTATCCAGATTTACTTGCTACAACTGTTTAAGAAAAATTAAAAAATTTTATGGCAGATAATTTAGGCTGTATTCACTAGCTTGTGCCCTAGTCCCCCAAGTAGCTGAAAAGAAGTTTCTTCCATCTTCTACAGAGCGTCCCTTCAGTTATTTAAAAATGACTGCCGTATGACCTCTCAGTCTTTTCTTCTCCAAACTAAATATTCCCAGTTTCCCAAGCTGTTCCTCATAGAGCATGGTTTTCAAGTCCTACTTCTTCTCATTTTCCATGAGAAATCTGGCATTATTTGTTTTCTTCACAAATAATGTTTATTTTGTTTTCCCAGAATAGGCTATGTACTTTCAGGCATATCTACTATAAACATTCCACACAATGAATGTTTTTAAAGAATGAGTGTGGTGTAGTATTGTTTTAAACTGTTAAAAACTTTGGCATTTTTTAGCTGTAATGTGCAATCTTTTTTAATATTGTAATTATTTTATTTTATTTTAATGCATCACTTTTATATGTATCATATCAGTCCTCACTCAGAATTAGGAATCAATGTACATTTTCTACAATACTTCCAACCTATGCAGACCTCCAAAGAGGAAAAATCCACGACCCTCCCAGGCAATTCTCAAATATCCCACTGCGGAACAGCTCTTTCTGTGAGGAAGTTCTTCCTAATATTTAGGTGGCATCTCTTTTCTTGCCATTTTGTCCACTGGCTTGTGCTCTGGTCTCCAGAGTGGCTGGAAAGAAGCTTCCTCCATTTTCTACTTGGCCTCGCTTCAATTATTTGAAAATGGCTATAGTATGAACTCTCAGTCTTTTCTTCTCCAAACTAAATATTCCCAGTTTCCCAAGTTGTTCCTCATAGAACATGGTTTTCAAGTCTTACTACTTCTCATTTTTCATGAGAAATCTGGCATTATTTGTTTTCTTCTCAAATAATGTTTATTTTGTTTTCCCAGAACAAGCTACAGTATGTACTTGCAATCATTTTTACTATAAAGATTCCACACAAAGAATTTTGATTTTTGACAAAATATATTGGTAATGAAAGGTCATAAGTAAAAGGGGAAAAATCAATAATGGTTTGTGTTTGGGAATCCAATCCAATACAGAGGGAGCAGAATGTGGGCATTAAGTATCTTGGCCTGTTTGGCTTCTCTGATGTATGCTTTTAAAAGAACATATACCTTTTTTTGTAGGTATTTCAGATATTAGTCTTCTGGATAGAGTTTGGAGTAGTGAGCCCTGCAGCCATGAACTTTTCTGCCTTTATACATTTCTATGAACAAATTAATCAGAATGCCCATGCAATCTCACCATGAATTAAAATATTGTCATAAATCTTTGATTCTGAATGTGATATTGGGTAGAAATTCAGGGGTAGAAAAAAAAATTCCCAAGTGTTAATTAACGTATTCCCCTGCAGTCCTCCTGCCTCCTATGCCTCTGTCACCTCCATCTCCAAATCCCTGGACCATCAGTAAGACAATTTCTTCCCTCCCTCTACTTTTTCTCTACTTCCTCACTTCTTTCTCCTGTCTATCTTAAGCAGAGCTTGGAATGTTTGTTTTTATAACCCATTCCCTTTCCAGACATTAAAAAAAATCATAATGGTAGCTGTCAGGTGAATTTTATTCATAGACATAACTATATTAGTCTGGAATATTAATATACAAAGGGATCTTTAGACTAACTCAGTGAAAGATGTTAAAGCATAAGCTTTTGTAGACTTATGCATTCACACTGTAGAAATAAAGAAGGTAAGACACCACATAAAGTGTTGTAACTCCATCCTATGAAATCCAGAGTTTGTTAGTTTTACAGGACCTTTAGCCTTCTCTGCCAAAGAGTGTTTGTGCCTCACAAAATTACAGATCGCATGATTTTTTAGGATGAAGCCATGGCAGTTAAAATAGTGTCAAACTGCATTATTTCTACATTGTTAATGCCTGATTAGTCTACCTCCTCAAATCAAGTCTATGAAAGCTTCTAGTACAACGTCATTCAAGCAGTTAGTCTTAATGGTGCTACATTATCCATTTGCAGATCCATTTTACGTTTCTTATGAAACTCAACAGATAATCCTCACTCAGAAATGTGGGGAGTACTTTCTATAACACTTCTTGTGGTTACATAATAGTTTGACATTGCTCCAAACACAGGTGTTGCGAAGAGACGGAATATTTCATATTTCCCTTGTCCTTGACCTTAAGCCATCTCAGGGCTCCATCTATTTTTTTCAAAGCATACCTGAGGGATTTTGTAGATATTGAAGATGTTGTTCATCTGGACAGAATTTGGCGAGGTGAGTCCCCCAATAGCTGCCATTAATTTATCCACTTGCCCACAGTTGTAATTCACTGGATTCCCTTGTCCCCAAAACAGAAGTTTCATGGTGGATGCACAGCTTCGAAATGAATTAAAAGCATTGTCATAGATCTTGAATCTTAGTGTGGTGTTGGGCAGCAGTTCAGCATTCTTGTTGATTTCTTGTATAGCAAATATGAAAGCCAGGATGTACTGGTAGTTTTTAGGGATCATGCTGTAATATCATTGAGATAAAAATTAACACACTGACATCAGAGAATCAAGTGTGTTCCTACTTACAATAAGATTTGTCAGTCTAAATAACAGGCACATTGCGACTCATATAGTAAAAGAAACTCAGAACAAAATTCAAGTACAGTCCTGCATCCACCTTCATATCTTTCACCCATCAGTGAAACATATGTGAAATTCCCCTCTTCCCTTTTTCCTTATTTCACTCATCTGTTCATATATGCATAGAATCATAGAGTTGGGAGAGACCAAAAGGGCTATCCAGTCCAATCACTTGGCATGCAGGAATACACAATCAAAGCACTCTCTTTAAAAACCACCTCCTAGGCAGCATGTTCCACTGCTGAACAGCTTTTACCATAATAATGTTTTTCCTACTGTTAAGGCGGAATCTCTTCTCCTGTAACTTGAATCCATTGCTCCATGCCCTATTCTTTGGAGCAGCAGAAAAGAAGCTTGCATCTCAATAGGACCCGTTCAAATATTAAAACATGGCTTTCATATCCACTCTTAACCTTCTCTTCTCCAGGCTAACATACCCAGCTCCCTAACCCTCTCCTCACAGGGCTTAGGTTCCAGACCTTGCATCATTTTGGTCACTCTCCTCTGGACACAAGCTTGTTAAGATGCTTCTTGAATTGTGGTGACCAGACCTTGGCAATTCCCCTTGTAGGATGAATTTATTCCTGTTCCTTGCCACAGACTTTTAAAACTATCCCCTTCCCATTACATCTTTACAGACCTAGTGTTGAAAAATTCATTTCACATTCTCACCAATCTAACTCTCTTTCTATTATCCATTTGCTAAATCTGAGGTAGGATATGGTCCATTACTAGTGGACTCCTTTTTTTTGGCATTTCCCAATGAATAATATCTACCTACATCTGAAAGCCAGAACCTTGTTATCTATGAAAGACTTTATGTCTTATGTTTCTATCTTTTGTTAACTTACGCAAGGATGTTACAATTTATATACTTGTTTTACCCAGTTTTTCTGTCAACTGGGTAGCAACAGCTAGCAACAGCTCAGAACATGACTCATTATTAAGCACTTTTTGCCCCAAGTTGGCAAAACATCATCATCAACAGGAACTTACTAAGCATCTGTTCCTGAGGACTCTGGGTGGATCTGAAAATCTGGCAGAATGATGTGATGAATTGTAATTGATACAAATTCACCGATGAAAATATCTTTTGAAGGATGAGCTTGAACTCTTGTCCCCTCATTGCACTTGAAGGAGCTTGAACACTTGCTGGAAGAATAGTGCAGTGACAACTGCAATGAAAACAGCCAGAATGCTATGATTTCTGTAACCAAGCACCAGCTGCACATCTTTCTGCTACCCTTCAAGGGTTCACCAAGTCGTGACAGAAGAAAGAGGAAAAACATGCGTTGACTGTCTGCTTCAAATTAAACTTCCAGACTGGCTGTTTGGACAATGTTCTTTATGGAATAAATCCAGAATATAAGAGCTGAAAAGAACTGTTTCAGCATAACTTTTGAAGACTGACTATCCACAGGGATTCAAAGAGCAGCAGTACTGATCACAATCATTTTCATAATTACAGGGCAAAATGTTTGTTTTCTTGAAATCCTAGGGTCTCAGGTCAATCTAAGAAAATACGTTTCTTTTCTTGCAATACTTCTGCTTCTGGTTAGGTAAAAAGCAAAGATATCTACACTAGCAAGTTTGGTGTAACTTTCTCAATTCATAAGAACTGGCACAAGGCCAGCGAGAAGGAAGAGAATGTTTCCCTCTCTTTGATGTAGATATCAGAGGTTTCCTTTGACTGAGTCACATATTATTCTGTTTATATGCCTGGATTCATCCCACTTTCTGCTCTGATTAGCAAAGAGGGTATAAATCCTCAGATCCTACATATGATCATGAAAAGCCTTGTCAGCATACTCATGGTAGACCCTAAAAAGGGAAACGGCTGGCAGTGAGATCAGAGGAAAGATGGAGGGAGATAATCCTTGGCTGAAGGAAAACAAGGTGTTTCATCAGTTGTGAGAACAGGCCAAGCCAGCCTAGGGTCTGTGTAGCTGTCTCTCTTTTCTGTGTGACTGTCTCTGTCACAGGAGCAGCCACTACCAGCTACGCTTGGTATGTCTCACTCACCTCAAGGCGATATTGCAAACATCTGAAGCAAAAGTGGGAGTGGGTTTCACTTAGCCTTTTCTTGTCTCAATAAAGTGGCAGTTCTACATTGCAAGAGCCAGCATTAGGACTCTGGAGATCAGAGTTTGATTACTCAGTTGGCCATGGAAACCCACTGAGTGGCCTTGGATGAGACACAGACTCTCAGCTCCGGAAAAACTTTTGATAAGTTCACCTTAGGGGCTTCATAATTCAGAAACCACTTGAAAGTACACAACCTAACAAAGACATTTCAAGTCCCCCTATTGATCTTGGTTCTGTTCCTATGAATGCTTGTCTTAGCAGAGAAACATAATTCAGTGGGCAAGCTGGAGACGAAACATGTCCCAATCCATTTACAGTGAGTTGAAGACAGCTCTGTGGTAATAATGTTAATTGCAGTCTGAGGCACACCAGCCTTTTCTTCCAAATGGAGTTTAAGGATGCCTTCCTGTTGTGCAAAGTTAGCAAAAGTCCCGTGAGGGTTCTGCTAAAAGTTATCTTCTTGACATGCA
Source organism: Urosaurus nigricauda (assembly GCA_034509955.1). Taxonomy (NCBI): domain Eukaryota; kingdom Metazoa; phylum Chordata; class Lepidosauria; order Squamata; family Phrynosomatidae; genus Urosaurus; species Urosaurus nigricauda. Next base: position 9,480,609 of record JAOEGL010000006.1, read on the forward strand.
ACCCTTAATCCTTTTGAAAGGACATGATGGCAAATAAATCTGAGGTTTAATGCATGTAGAATATGACAATTGACCTGGAGGTCATTTTTACTCTCTTATTTCCTTCTTCATTCTTATTCTTATTTTCTAATTAAAAGGTAGGTCTTTAATAGCTGTATACCACCCTTAGATCATTTAATATAGCCTGAAGCACAAATATATTAATAATATATCTCTAGAAATCCCTATCCTCCACTGTCTTGCCCAGATCATGCAAACCCCTGCCCATAACCTCCCTGGTTGAATCTATCCATCTGGTTTGTGGTCTTTCTTCTACCCTCTATCTTTCCTAGCATTATTGCTTTTTCTATTGATCTTTACCTTCTCATGAATTGGCCAAAGTACAATAGTCTCAGCTTGATCACCTTTGCTTCCAAGGAGATCCTTGGTTTGATTCTGTTCAAGAACCTATTTGTTTGTTTTCTTGGCTGTCCATCGTATCCTGAGTAATCTTCTCCAGCACCACATTTCAGATGAATTGATTTTCTTTCTGTCTGCTTCCTTCACTGTCCAGCTCTCACATCCTTACATTGTAATTGGGAATACGATGGCCTGAACGATTCTGACTTTAATGCTCAATAGTATGTATTTGATCTTCAGTTTCTTTTCCAGTTCTTTCATAGGTGCCCTTCCCATTCCTAATCTTCTTCTTATTTCTTGACTGCATTCGCCATTCTGGTCAATGTTTGATCCTAGATATGGGAATCCTTTATTTCAATTTCCTCATTGTCTAGCTTGAATTATTGTATTTCTGTTTTCCTTATGTTCAGCATCAGACCTGCATTTGCCCTTTTGTCTTTGACCTTCTTTATTAACTGTTCCAATCCCTGAATGTGTTCTGCTAATATTAGTGTTTCGTCTGCATATCTGAGGTTGTTAATGTTGCTTCCTCCTCTTTCTCTGATTCTAATTCTGCTTTTCTTATGATGTTTTCAGCATATAAGTTAAACAAGTCAGGTGATAGGATGCGGCCTTGCTTGACCCTTTTTCTATTGGGAACCACTCTGTTTCCCCAAATTCTGTTCTGACGGTGGCCTCCTGTTCACGATCCACATTCCTCATCAGAATTATCAGATGTAGTGGCACGCCCATGTCTTTGAGTGGATTCCATAGTGATTATCTTGGCTTTATTAAAAGTATTAGGAAACCTTCTATGGCCTGCAGACCTACGTAGCCCAGGACAGCATAAAACTTAAGTTATGAAGCTTCGCTGCATTGCACTAAGATCTGGCCTATTTGAAAATGTACGTTAAATTCTTGGAAAGGAGGTTAAGAAATTAACCAAGCTTCTCAGATGCCAACTTGAATAAGAGAAGAAAGAATCATGACCAACCCTGCAGGTCTCCCTTCAAGCCATTTCCTCATTGTATTCTCTTTTAATATATCCATTTCATTTCTATTAAACACAAGCAACAGAACAAACACAGTTTTTTAAAACTATCCCCTTGCCATGACTTTTGCAGTGTTGAAAACAAAACTTTGTTGATTGTATTACTTGTTACTTTTCTATCATTTCTATTTTTACAGAGTGAAAACCTTGAAACTGGTGTTAGACTAGCATAAGACCTGGAAAATTTCCTTTAAAGTCAAATTAAATTAGAAAGCTTTCTTCATTTAAAAAAAAATAAAGCAACTCGCTTTACTCAAGTATTACAATTATTAGTAATCTATTCCTTTTTCTTGAAATAAGGCTATACATTATTCAGATCTCCATACCTACAAGTTCTTACCTTATGTGCATCAAATTCTCACCAACCTAACTCTTTAACTGATCCATTTTCCCTCATATATCTGAGGAAGTGTTAAGTTGAAGGCTTTCACAGCCAACATCCATAGTTTTTGCAGGTTTTTTGGGCTATGTAGCCATGTTCTGGAAGAATTTATTCCTGATGTTTCTCCTGCATCTATAGGTGGTGGCATGGAAGCGAATGGGATATATATACTGTATGACCCTTGCTTGGGATGAAGTCATCTACATGTTAAACTATATGTTAGTCTATTGTTGAAGGGCAAGGCCTCAAGGCAGGAAGATATACGGGAAGATATTGTGTCTATTTAATTCGCTTTCCATCTCTGCATGATGTTCATTTGCTTGTATTGAGTCTAGATTTTGGTGTTTGTTTTTTTCAGAACTGGTAGCCAAACTTCAAGGTAGAGAAATATAGTATTCACTTAAGAGATTCAGATTCACATATTTAGGAGACTGGAGTACCAGCTTTGTGATCAATAGAGGGACTGGCTATTGTTCACAATTATTTCCCCTTCTGTCACATTTCTCATCTGTTAGGCTCCTCACCTGAACTCAATGAATAATCGGGCATAGATACTGTCAAGAAGGACAGATATCCTTCCTTCCTTCCCCACAAGCCCAACCCATTTTTTTTAATTCAATGGGAATTTACAGAGATTTCAAATGCAGCAGCTGATTTGTTCATGATGCTATATATATTTTTCAAAGCTTGGGATGGCATTGGTTTCATTGTACAATATAAACACCAAGAGAATCTGGCAGGGAAACTGATCCTTAAATGCAGTCATTCATTGTGTGAAATTAATGAAGGTAAACAAGCCCAGTATACAACTTTTCAAAATAGTAACTTTATTTTAACAAGAAATAAGAAGAACCACTTACTAAGCATTTGTTCCAGAGAAGTCTATGTGTTCTCTAAAGTCTGGCACAATGAAAGCACCCAGCATAATGGATACAAATTCAGCAATGAAAATCTCATTTGAATCATGATCTGAATTATGACGAATTGTACTCCTCCAGACACACATAGATGCACTGAAATGCTTGCTGGAAAAATAATGCAGCAATAATGGCAACAAGAAAAGCCAGACTGTTAACATTTGGGCCCAGCACCAGCCAGACATCTTCAGGTTCACTGGTAGCCACCACCAATCTTCACCAAAAAAAAAAAATTGACTGCCAAAGCTATGCCTTCCTCAGATGAACTTCCCCCAAAAGGATTGTAGCAAGTTGTTTGGACCAGAGTCCTTATAACTGGAGAGCAGCACACATAAATAGTAATAACCTCTGTTGTTATTTTGCTCATGAAAGTCAGTGCTTATCCCTGTGGCTTTCAGGGACAGTAGGACTGATCACAGTAATTTCAATAATTGTGGGGCAAGTAATCTTCCTTCTTGTTGCCCTCAACTCTTACAATAACCAAGAATTTTTTTTTAATCTTTTCTCACCATAATGAATGGCCTGTTCCTCTTTAGGAAGATGATGTGGATGCCTGTTTTTGGGGGTGGGGGGAGGAATCTCCATGAAAGCTGATCTAACTTTCTGTACTGATTGGGACTGGCAATGGGAAAAAAGATTATGGAGGATATGGAGTCTATATCCTAATCTAATATTATACATTGACTACTGAATCAGACCTTAGTGTATCTATGGGCCTGAACAGACAGGACAAAATAAAGTTGTGGAGTCGAAGGCTTTCATGGCCAGCATCCATAAGTTTTTTGTGGAGTTTTCGGGCTATGTGGCCATGTTCTAGAAGAGTTCCTTTCTGACGTTTCACCAGGATCTGTGGCTGGCATCTTCAGAGAACTTACATACTCTAGGGCTCAGGGGAAGGCAATGGCCAATCTCCTCTGAACAAGTCTTGCAAGAAAACCCCATGATAAGGGGTCACCATAGGTTGGAAACAACTTGAAGGCACACAACACTACTTTTTTTTTGTTAGCTGAGCTATTACATTTTGCTATGCAAATACAATGTATGTGATCCAGCATGACATAGTTGTTTCAGAATTGGTCTCTAGAGAACAGGGTTGGAATCTTGGCTTGGCCATAGAAACCTACTGGTTGATCCTGAGATTGGGAATGTACCACTCACTACTAAAGAAACGTGCCAAGAAAACCCCATGAAAGGGTCACCTTAGGGTTGCCATAAGCCAGAAACAACTTAAAGGCTTGGAACAGAGTACATGTGGATTTATTGGTTAATGCATTACTCATGGCAACATCATTATAATGTTCTTCTTTCCAACAGAATGTGTTGTTCTTAATCAAACAGAAGAAGTTTTCTGGGGATGGGTGTTTTCCTTAAGCAAAAACTATAACGTAAGAACATTTTTCACATGACCTAACCCTCCACCATCCCCACCTCCAATTTCGATGTTGGGGAGAGAGGAATTTAAAACACTCAGTTCTCTTTAGACTCTTGCATTTAACAGTGTGAAGCATAGAATGCCATTTGCTTCTACAATACCTTAGAACACACACACACAAAATCTTCTCTGGAGCTCTCTAAATATGAAATTGGCATATTTTACTTTTATCCAACCAGCCTTTCCATGAAGTGTTCAAGCCCTGATACACTGAAAAGATGCATTTGATATAAATAAGAAAAGGGCCTGAAACAGAGATTGACCCAATTTGGGTGGATATATTCTGGTGTGGTTCTTCCTCCTCTGCCACAAACTCTAAATCTCTGGCCCATTTTAGATTGGCAAAAAGAGGTGTGTTGAAGGCTGCATGAAAGCCCAGCCTTTAGATGAGAAAAAGGGAAAGTGTGCCATGAAAACACTATTTTGGCATTTTAAGGGAGAAGAAGTGCTTTAAAAAGGAGCTGGCCCATTTTACATTGGCAAAAAGAGGTGTGTTGATGGCTGCATGAAAGCCCAGCCTTTAGATGAGAAAAAGGGAAAGTGTGCCATGAAAACACTATTTTGGAGTTTTAAGGGAGAAGAAGCGCCTTTAAAAAGTAGTTTGATTTCCCCACTACTTTTTTTAAAAGGGCGCAACATCGCTATTGCATCTAAAGGCTAAGGTGTAGTTGCACGGTTAAATGGGGCTCTGTCTCTTTAAAGCGCCCATTTAAAGGCAGAGATACAGGTGCGGATCATAATGGATCATGGATTGGGAGCATGCGTGGTGTGGACTTCACTTCTAATTAAAACACTCAATGCCCTGCAGGTGTAAAAGCTGGGGTTTATCCGCGAAGTTTTTTGAAGCTCCCAAATCCTAGCTCCACTCCTAATCCGAACCCTAGACATGCACAGTAGGGACTCTGGGATGCCGTTACTGTTATTCTACTGTGGATAACATGTCAATTCATTCACAAAATAAAGGGGTTCATTCATGATGCACCAGTGCAACGGCACAGTTTAAAAAGGCGGAGGAAACGCAATGATACTTTGACGGATCCTCATAAGTATACATTTGTCCTGTGCAACTGCGCAGGTTTGCCGGCTGCCGGCTGCGAACTGCGCAATTGCGCAGTTCCCAGCCAGCAATGATAATTTGACTGTATGGTGTAACTGCGTTTGCGCAGTTCGCAAACCTGCGCACTTGCGCAGCACAAATGTATACTTATGAGGATCTGTCAAATTATCATTGTGGCTCCTCTGCCTTTTTAAACTGTGCCGTTGCACTGGCGCATCATGAATGAACCCCTTTATTTTGTGAATGAATTGACATGTTATCCACAGTAGAATAACAGTAACGGCATCCCAGAGTCCCTGCTGTGCATGTCTAGGGTTCGGATTAGGGGTGGAGCTAGGGTTTGGGAGCTTTAAAAAACTTCGCTGATAAACCCCAGCTTTTACACCTGCAGGGCATTGAGGAATTGCGTAGTTCGTAGCCGGCAAGGAAAAAAAATTTAAAGGTTCACTGCGGCTAAAAGCCGCGTTCATTGCCACCCATGTAGCTGCTCCGCCTGTGTTTGTAGCGTTCTGACAGCTTCCCATGTAGCTGCTGAGCCACAGAAAAGACCTCAGATAAGTCGTTCCCACACCCCTCAGTCTAGCTGCCCTGTACTTTTTAAATGCACACCTGGGGCTTGCAGTCTAGCTGCTAAGCATTAAGGAAAGTGCAACTTCATGTCACACTTTCCTGCCAATCTAAAAAGCCCCTCTGTGTCACATGTGAAATGTGACAGCACTATATTTCTTTCTCTAGTTCCCTCACTTGCCTTCGCTATCTATCTTAAACAGACTTTGAAAAATTACTTTCAGAAACAATATGTTCCCTACTCTTACCAAAATGTTTCATAAATATCTGTCAGCCAAAACATTAAGAAAAACCTTTCTATGGAAAACAAAATGTTGTAGAACTCAAAAACATGCCTGCTAAAATGCCTCTCAGAATACCTTTCCAAAGTAGTATCTGAAAATGACTATAAACCTTTACTCATTACAGTAATAAAATTAGTTAAAATGCTCACAACCATAAGCTTTCTTTTGATGTTTTTCATTACTGTACTTCCATAATCTTGAGACTACCTATGTAGATATGTCTGCATTACGTATAGCATGTTAGTTCCGAGCTGTGCTTTTATGGGTGGAATATTCTTCTTCTTCCCCAACCACTTTGCCTTCCCTTTCACACATCTCAGCTTTTCTGATGGATCTGAGGAAAGGGGAATCTTTGTTAACGGTAAACTCCCTTTTTCTAGGGATTTGCTCCAATGTATTTTTTTTATTGAAAACATGGAGGGGGAGCTGTGTTGGCCATTTAACTAATACAAACAAAAATATATCAGTGATATCTTTATTGGCCAACTGAAATGCACAATATACTTGCTGCAAGCTTTTTGAAGCTTCATAGGCTTCTTCATCAGGCAAGATATTACAAACCAAACAGGAGGAAATAAACAATTGGAGATGTAAGTCAGATGCCTGCATGTTGTTTCAGTCCTTACTAAAGCTGTTAGGCAGTGGAGGATATATTTAATTGTTTTTATTTTTGATAATCATCTACCCCAGCCTGAACCACACCCATAGACTGCTTTTGACCATTCCCAAGCTAAACATGAGGCTTTTGAGAAGAAGAAAGATCCCTCTCTGCAATCAAGTCCACCTTCATACATTCCTTTAGAATTTAGAATAATTTAGAAGGGGGAAAATTAGATATAATGTTGACCTCCTGATGCCTTTAGTGTGACGGGACACCATAAAAGCTTAAGAGAGAGGGAACAGAGAAATAAGTTGGTCCTTAGAAAGAGGGAATAGAAAAATAAGTTGGTCCTTAAAACACTCATTTATTTTATGAAACTAATAATTATTTTCAGACACATTTCAGAACTTATAAATCAACAAGAAGAAAAAGAGCAACAACATCACCATCACCATCATTATCATCACCATCAAGAACTTACTAAGAAACTATTCCTGAGGCCTCCGGGTGTTTCTGAAAATCTGGTACAATGAAGTTTCCAAGTTGAATGGATACAAATTCACCAACGAAAACCTCTTTTGATGGCTCATATGAATGAGCTTGAACTCTTGTCGCCTCACTATGCTTAAAAGAGCCCAAACAATTGCTGCAAGAATAATGTGGTAATAGCAGCAACAAAACCAACAAGAATGGTAAGAACTCTGCAGCCAAGAACCAGATGGACATCTTTATGCTTCCTTTCAGAGACCAGAGAAAAAAGAGAAAAGAAAAGTTTGTATTGTCAGATCTGTCTGCCTTAGATTAAACTGGAATTCAGCAGGTTGTCTGGACAGCAGATTTTATAGATTAAATCCACAGTATAGTAACAGGGAAGAACTGTTTCCGTGTTGCTTTTGAAGACTGGTTACCCATGGGATTCAAAGAGTGGCAGTACTCATTTTAATAATTATGGGGGAAATTATTTGTTTTCTTGAAATCCTGAGGTCCCAGGACAATCTAAGAAAATATGTTTCTTGTCCCCTCACCACTTATGATCATCTGTTTGTGTCGATCGTCAATTCGTAAGAACTGGCACAGAGCCAGTAAGAAGAAAGAGAATCGGAAGGGTATCCATTTTACTTCCCTCTCTTAGTTCTAGATATCAGAGGTTTCCTTTGAGTGAGTCACATGTTAGTTTATCTATATCGCCAGATCCATCTCACCTTCTACTCTGACTACATTTAGGCTATGCTTGTTTTATTGTAATTAAAAGCTATAATTTCAATGCTTGCTAGTTTGTTATGTCATAATTACTGCCATTGTTTTTGGTGATATACAGGAATTATGAATTACAATCAACATCAGTACAAAAAACCTTACTATGGATTCTGTATGGTGTAATATGGAGGTAAATTGGGGGGTGACACCATCAGTTACTGCACTGGAATATCAGCTGAGGTAAAGCTTCTCTTTGTGCAAATCTCAATTGAATCCTAAGTAAATTTCTCCATGAAATTCTTGTGACGGGAGGGACAGGCTTTTGAATTTGAAGTGTTGTGCATGCAAGATTCTGGGTCTGATCATGGAGTTATTCTGCTAATTTTTAGTCATTTTTTTACCCTCATGTTCCACAAAATCCCTCTCGAACACTTCTTCTAAAAAAAAGACACAACACACACTATAGCTCAATTTCCAGAACTACTTGGGAGTAAAAAAACTACTTGTGTGGTTGTCTACTGTGTCATGGGAGTTGAGCGATCATTGGCTACATTGCCCATGACATCATATAGCATCTTTCATTCTTTATCCAAATTTAATGGTTGCTCCAAGGTTGTTCTCTTTATCCTTTCATATAGCGATGTGACACAGGTTGGGAACTGCCATTGGAAGAACATGTGTATTTTTCATTGTACCTTCAGATATTTTAAACCCATTTTACAGCTTCTAATTCTAAATTAGATGGCACTTTGATTGAAACTCTGTCCATTCTTAGAATGTGAGTGAAAAAGTTCTATACGGAAGCTAGTTGTCATTTTCAAAATCTCTGTATCCTCTCTGTTGTTGTTGTGTGCCTTCTGGTCATCTCTGACTTATGGCAACCCTAACATGAACCTATCATGAGGTTTTATTGGCACATTTCTTCTGAGGCTGAGAGAGTGTGACTTGTCTAAGGTTACCCAGTGGGTTTCTTGGCTCAGCAAAAAATCAAAACCTAGTCTTATTTCTTTCTTTGGCTAATACATGTGCTGCCTCTAATCACTGTTTTATCTTTCCAAAAGGTATTCTAAGTATTTATTGTATTGAATAACCAGAGGACAGATGATAATCAAACAAGGCAGGAAATGATATACTGTTTGAACATGAGAGAACATGGTCGCTGATCCCAGTCTCTTGGATAGCCTGAAAAGGGAGACCTCACTGGTTTGATCCTTGGAATCCTTTTGCTTGCAGCCCAATGTCCTTTGATATATGTGGAGTATGAATATTTTAATAATAAATAATAATTGATAATGGAGCAACTAAACTTTGTGGTAGATGTGAGGGACATTGAATGTATTTGACAAGCATCTATAATGAGATAATAATCAAATACACAAAGAAATATTTTATTATTTCTTTTGACCTGAAGGAACTGTAATGGACTATAACAAGAGTGGAGAAACACACCATAACCACCACAGTATATCACAGCATACATGATATGAGAGAGTATACATAATAAGGGCTGGATTTCAACAGTGTATAGAGCAGTGGTTCCCAAAATTTATTTCTGAAAACATTGTAGATTTCAACTCCTCGAAGCCCAAGCCAGTTTGGCCAACAGTCAGGAATACTGGCAGCTCAAGTCCCAAACATATGGAGGACCAAAGTTTAGGATGCACTGGTTTAGAGGGACACACCATGCCTACTCTTGAAGTACAGTAAGAAACAAAACAGCTACATAGTCAGAATACAATTATAGCTCAGGGGATAATTCCTGAGGATACATCTTCCTTTCTCAACTATACTCCTTCTTCCTTACCAGTTGCTCCCTGGTGTTTAGCTCAGGCCTCAGTACAATAATATAGCATTTGGGGGAAAAGATGCAGCCCAGCAATCCAGCGCTAGAGGCTATGATGGAAAAGATCTCCACAGCCACCATGTATTTCCCCTTTGTGCTCAGGTACGTGGGAACAAAGGACACCCAAACACTGCAAAAGACCAACATGCTGAAGGTGATGAGTTTAGCTTCATTAAAAGTATCAGGCAGCTTCCGGGCAAAGAAAGCCACAGTGAAGCTGATAATGGCCAACAGACCTATGTAGCTTAATACAAGGTAGAACATGAAGTCGGAGCCTTCATTGCATTGCACTATAATCTGACCCATCTGGGACTGCATGTCATTTTCTGGGAAAGGGGGAGAAATTGCCAGCCATGCAACACAGATGACAAGTTGAATTAGAGAAGAGAAAACAATGACCAGCACTTCAAGTCTCTTCCCCAAGCAATTTTGGATTTGGTTTCCTGGCTTGGTCACCATAAAGGCCAAAACTACAGTGATTGTTTTTGCTAATACACAAGAAACAGCGATAGAAAATATGATGCCAAAAACTGTTTGCCTCAGAAGGCAAGTCATCTTTCCTGGCCTTCCAATAAATAAGAAGGAGGAGAGAAAACAGACCATTAAAGAAGAGAGGAGAATGCATGTGACGCTCCAATTGTTGGCTTTGACAATAGGTGTATTGTGATACTGAATGAAGATCAGCAACAGAAGAAGAGTCATCACAAAAAAGGAAAATGCCAAGGAAGCCAGAACTGCTCCCAATGGCTCCTTGTAAGATAGGTAGATTATTTCTTTTGGGATACATTGGTCCTGGTTCTTGTTTGGATAGTGATCTTCTGAGCACATCTCACATTGGTCAGCATCTGAAAGTCAGAGGCAAAATCTCAGTACTCGTATGCAGTTGACATCTATTATTTGTACTGTTGCAGTCCCCCAAAAGTACTCAGTTTAAAAATAAAAAAAACTACCCACTGCTCAATGTCCAGAATACCTCTTCTGTCATCATATCTCTTCATGGATATTATTGAATTGTTTAATCCTGTCATTTTTGCTGATGGAATAGCTGTGCATGTTGCTTTAAAAAGTGGGTTGTATACAGGCTGCATTCACCCAGCCATGGATGAATTCAGTAAACCCTGTTTTTAAAGTTAAACATACACCTATCCCGTAGGCAAAAACGACAGGATTAGACCAGTGTGATAATCTCCTGTGTTAAAAAGTGTATTCACATTTATGTTCATTATTATTTTATTAACGTTTATTTATACAGCACTGTAAATTTTACAGTGTATGTATGAACATACACAGTAGGTTCATAGATCTGATAGTAATTAAAATTCACATGGATTTTACACTTTTGTCAGAAACTGTTCACTTACCAATCTGAACTGAAATCCTCCCTGCTGGGCACTGAACACAATCATAACAACAGACTTCCTTCCCTTGCTGGGGGAACATGGTCTGGCCAGGAAGACAGCTCTCCACACAAGTGGATTTGGGCACCATCTAACAAAGAACAACACTTGAAGTGGAAAATATTGTAATGAAGCTTCAAAGATAACAACTTTTCTACAGATCCAGCTGATCAGATAACACTGCTCTACAGCAATAGTCACAGTATTCATTTCAATTCACCAGAGAAAATAGAGAAAGTATTGTCTTAGCTTCATTCATCATGATAATAACAAAAAGAGCTTTTTTTCTACACTCCTCTTCTACATGCAGATTGCCATTCCACTAAATAATCACTCTCCATTTTCCAGATTGTAACTTAAAAACTCTTTTCTAGAGGCTTGGGAATACAGTCCACAGTCCTGGACGGAGTCACACTCTCCTCTAAGGACTGTGTTCGCAGCCTGGGGGTACTCCTAGACTCGTTGCTTCACATGACTTGTCAGGTGAGTGCGATGGTCAGGAGTGCATGTTGTCAGCTTCAGCTGATACGCCAGCTGTGCCCTTTCCTGGACATGAGGGACCTGGAAACTGTGGTACATGCTCTGGTAACCTCACGCCTGGACTTCTGTAATGGGCTCTACATGGGGCTACCTTTGTGCTTAACTCGGAAACTTCAACTGGTCCAAAATATGGCAGCCAAACTTGTAACTGGAACATCAAGGAGGGAGCACATAACACCGGTGCTCAAGGCTCTCCACTGGCTGCCGATTAGTTTCCGGGCGCAGTACAAGGTATTGGTCCTAACCTTGGGTCCATCTTATCTTAGGGACTGCCTCTCCCCGTATGAACCCCCCCCCCCCCCCGCACACTCTGATCCTCTGGGAGGAACCTGCTACAGCCTGTGAAAACTCAGCTGTTGCAGACCTCCCAGAGGACTTTTTCAGCTACCGCACCCAAGCTTTGGAATGGACTGCTGGATGAGATGCGTCTTATAACATCTCTTGACTGCTTTTTAAAAGCTCTGAAGATGCATCTCTTCTGGCAGGCTTTCCCTGAAACCTCCTAGATCCCAGCTCCGAAATGGGACCTATTTTGACCCCTTGCTTGGTGCTACTTTTACCCTCATCTAAGATCTATAATGATGTATTATGTTTTTAATGTTGTTATGGTTTTAAACTATTGCTAATTTAATTTATTTTTAAGGATGGGTGGTTGGGAATGGGTTGATGAAGTATTTTAATCTGTAGGTTTTAATTTGCTGTACCCTGCTCCGATTGTGCTCTACACAATTATTATTATTATTATTATTATTGGTATTTATATAACAACAAAAAGGTTTTTACAGAACAACAATCCACACCACATGAAATATAATTTTAAAATATATAAAATAAGATTCACATATCAGAAAGCAAGGAAATATTTTTTAAAATCTTTTAAAATATTTCAATCAATACTTAGAATATTTACATTTTTAAATGCATATTTTTTTTGTGAAAGATAGATACTAAAATATACGTACCCTGTTTCCCCCAAAATAATATAGTGTCTTCTATTAATTTTTGTTCCCAAAGATATGCTAGGTCTTATTTTCAGGAATTTTTTTTATTTTCAGGAAAACAGGGTAGAATCTCTTTTTGCAGAATTGTAATTCTTTCCTGTATTATATATTTTCCCCAAAGGTTTGCCTGGACATTTACCTCGAAACTGCTATTGTTCAAAAAGTAACGGATGACTAATGTTTAGACTCAACCACATTTTTGCCTTCTGTTGCAGAAAAACTACACATGAGTTGATTTACTGTAGAAAAAGGGATCTTTAAGAAAACATTGCTAAAATAAACTAATACATACTAGACCCATCACTATATTATCATGAGTTGTTATTAAATCTTTTACAAAATGCTTTTATCCATTTGTAATATATGTTAATTGCAGAGAGCAGTAACCTATCTTTTTAAAGAGGGAAATATCAAGAATAAAACCTTAGTAAGGACAAGCCACCTCTTGGATAATCAAAATAATAGCAATATAACCAGTTCCTTTTAAAAGGTAGCATTCTAAGCTCAACTCCATATATATGTTAATACGATTTTGAATTAATGAGCTTATTGATGTTTACTATATTATAAATTTTAATATATTATCATTTCTAATATCAATATAATATTAATATATTGTTTACAAGTATGTGATCATAAGGGAAGAAATAATTCCTACCTGATTAAACCTGTGATTCCACATGATGACATTTCCAGGAAAGTTGAACTTTGGTCCTCCAGCATCTTTGGAGACTGTTGTTGCAAGTCGTATTCTCTGGAAAGATTCATTGGGGAATGTGACCAAGTTAATGAGATCGTATCCAGTTGCCAAATCTTCATTACTATCAAAAAATATCTCTTCACCAGCACTATTATTAAAGTGAATATTTTTCAGGAAGGAATGAAGCTGAAGAAAGGAGAACATGTTTACAACATTGTCATATGGTGAGAACCTGGATAAATAGGAAGCCTCCCTCCTCATTCGCAACATGAGAAGGAAATCCAAATCAATAATTTCAGATGTTATCTAGTGTTCACTGAATGCACTGAAAGGGGATTTACTGAAAGAGTTAGTGAGATCAAGACTCATGCAACAGAGACCTCAGGAAGCAAGGACCTCAACTAAAACTACCCCTGCAGATGCCTTCCCAGTTTAGATCACAGATCTCCTATTCTTATTTCCAGGCAAACCCTTTCTAGTCCCATTCTGCCTGTACACAGCTGATGGCTTCTCTCCAGGGAAAGCAGAATCATCTCTCCAGGGTGTTACAGCTGCTCCCTATGATCTGCTAATCTACATACGAGGAGCACATAGTGCATGTAGATCCCCATACTTCAAATTAGCTTCTTCCTGGCTTTGATTGGGGCTTTTTAAAAACCTTTCCTAAGCATCTCCTCTGCTTCGGTGCCACTTCTTTGGGCACTCTCGCTGTTGCAGGTTACTTGCATTGAGTCCCACTGTTGACCCTTCAGGTGGTTCCCCCCCCCCTCCATCATCTTTTCTATTGCTGTTCTTCTCCATAATGCTGCTCTCAAAATGATCAGAGACAATTGACTGTTTGTTTGGTGGGGAAACAGCTTCAGAGAACATCTGCATTGCAGACATAATGCAGTTTGACATCACTCCATTGTACTGAATCCTGAGTTTGGTGGTTTTCCAAGGTCCTTAGCTTTCTCTGCCAAAGGGTGCCGGTCCGTCACAAAACTACAAATCTAGGATTTTGTAAGATGGTGTCATGGCAATTGAAGTGATATCAACCTGGATTATTTTTACTGTGTATCTACACTCTATAAACACCAGGACTGGAGCTGAGCAAGGTTTGCACTTGCTTCCAAGCCTCGCTTCCTACCAACCAACCAAGCTGATAATTTAAATGTAGATCTAAAGTTGCTCAGTAGAACATATGTTCTATGTAAATGTGAGCACACACATCATTTGGTTAGCATGACCTCTAAATATTTTAAATGAGATGAAGGTGATTATCATACATGAATATCCCCAATGGATAAATGCATGTATAACCATCAATGACAGATCTTAATGCACTGTCCCTTGGCCAGGCTGTAAGCAGCCCATAAGCAGCTTGTATGCAACCTGTGCTTATCCTGCAGATTTTCAAGAACATGATTTTCCTTTTCTTGAAAAGCTATGGGACAAACCTAGGTTGTATACAGGCTGTCTATAACTTAACCACAAGAGAATACAATAAGATCCATCATTGATAGTTAATCACGGGTCTATCGTGTCAGGGATGTTCACATACAATAATCTCTTAAAATATGTTTTGCCAAAGGATCTTGTAGCATCTTTGAGTAACTAAAAGAAAAAAACTGGTTTCATGCTAGTAATTTCCTTCTTTCACTTCGTCTCAAAGGTTCTACAAGATCAAAGTCAACTCAGCCTTGCATCCTTCCAAGGTTGCTAATCTGAGATCCCAGTTTGTTGGGGGCAATTAGCTTACAGTTGCAAACTGCTTAGAGACTGATTAGTGCAGAATGAAATGGTGTATAAATGAAGCTGATATTGCTATCTCTTTGACTACTTATATTCCTGACTAATCTGGCTATGTCTGTGAATAAAACATGTATTGTGACTGATTGATCGTGTTCCAAAGAATGCAAGCATTGTCTATTTTGATATGATAATTTAAGTTGCTTGTTCTCTTTGTTAAACTGTTCTTGTTGGTTTAAACTATTCTTGTTGGTTTGTGTAACTTGTTTATATTTCCTCAGTTTTTGTAATGTGGAATTTTTTTTTTTATGATTATTTATAACGGTCTCCCATTTGGCTGCTTAATCTGGGACTACCTGCCAGGGCTGAACTTTCCAGAGGCTCCAGTCATTGAACATAACTTTCCTTTTGGACACCCATAAATACATAGTATGGAGAGCATGTGCAACAGCATAAACAGCGTTGTAGATAGTATAGCCCTGGCCAGACAGACCCATTTCAAACACAGTTCCAGGGAGGCTTCCCAGCTTCTCCGTGCCAGTACAGTTTCCTTTATTTGTTATAAAGAGATTAAACTGTGGGAATGAACAAAGAAATGCACTCACCCAGAATGGATGGGTGAAATAAATATTGGAGTGTAGTGGATTTATGCTCTCAGCAAACTCTTGAAATCCTGGAACCACATTTGTATGAAGTTGGAATAATAAGCTGCCATTGAAAGATTTAGTGGTGAATTTCCTCCCAGTTGCTAAAGCTGTAAAATCCCACTCAGCTGTTGTGATCCACACTTTCTCTAAAGGAGTCATAAATTTATTTTCTTTAGAATTTAAAACTAATTGTAAACCCTCCAAAGACTGGCTGTCTCCATAGACAAGAATGACATTGGTTTCACTCAGTGAGAGTGCTGTTTGAATTGGTCCCAGTTTTTCTTGAAATATTGCATGTGATGAAATTGCTGTCATTGCTGGGATCACCAATGTCCAAGAAAGACAAATATGACTCTGCAAGAGCTTTGGTCTCATGGTTCGAAGAAAGGTTTCTCCACTCTCATCATCTGCAACAATGAGGCCAATCCAATTCCACCCAAAATGCTTGAGAAGCTGAAGAATCCCAGCATACTGAGATTCTTCATTTGGGACCATCCGGTAGAAAGAAGGAAACCTCCTTTTGTCCTTCAACATTGGATCAAAGGCACCATAACTGAGCTGAAGAGAAATATATTATATTATTTAAACTGAGAAAACAGTATTGTTTGCAACCAAAGATTGATTTATCTCAAGTATTTCTCATCTCATTTAATCGGTTATTGCAGAAATGTGAAATTGTCATGGCTAACAGATCAACATTATCCTTTCTGTGAAACTGGTCATGTCAGTCCTCATTCACAGTTAGGAAGGGATGTACATTTATCATAATTGTGGTTAAATGCTGCTTGCTGTATATTATGAAGTGGGGAGATGATGTTGCCATTATCTCCTCATCTTTATTTGTGAATAGAAATTTCAAGGTTATGACCTTCTTCACCTATATTTATTCAAAGTTCCTTCTTGAATTACCATTGTTTGCTTACATGGTTGTAGATTACATATAGTCTTAAAATGCAGATCAGTAAATTAACTCATACTTATGGTAACTTAAGGACTGAAAAATTGTGAAAATGTATATTTATTTTCTATTGAGAAGTTCCTAGCAGCTCTAGCTTTTCCACATTTATTTCTTTAAGATCACTGTATACAGTTGTTCATTATAGAAACTCCAACAAGAGGAAAATAATTTATTTCATAACATTTGTTACATTTGAAGATACAAGTTCCTATATCAAAAATACTAAGTCATGTCATTTTGTTTAAAAAGCCTCCCTCGAGTACACTTATAAGTGGTATTTATACCTCATTCTTCGTTCTCTTTCTAATTTCTATCTCATTTTTGAATTCTGTTCCAGTCAGTATCAAAATGAATATTATTTGTCCATCCAGGATTATTTGTCTTAGCAACCTATCATTTCAACAACATCAGGCAGGTGCTGGTTAGCAAGGTCCTGATATAAATCCTGCTTATTTCTACACTTTTAACAGTAATGTATCCAAGTCTTTTATTCCACGTCTCTCATCAAGACTCAAGTCTCTACCTTGAGATCTCCCATTGAGTCTGAAGCCCTTGCAAGATAAGTCTCTGGGAGCCAACTTTTAACAGAAAAATAAGGAGACAGAGCATGTTTCTAGGAATAGAACAGCAAATGTATTAGGCAATGGGCTTCAGGTGAGCTTTCAGGGATTCTAGGCAGCCCACCCTCACTGCACAATGGAGGAGCCTTATAAAGCTTTCCAAATGCTTTAGAAGGATCCTTCCACCTCAAGCCTGTTGCTTAAGACATTTGACTGTCCCTTTTGGACACAACTCAAAGTGCTGGTCATGTCCTATAAAGCCCTGTATGGCTATCTGGCAAACCAAATATCCCTGCATGAGCCAACCCAGGCTTTGATATCATCTGGAGAGACCCTTTTCTCGACCCATCACTATTACAAGCACAATAGGGTGCCCCTTGACACTGAAGCTTCTCAGCTGCCCCTTGACATTGAAACTCCCTTCCCATGAAGACCAGAATGGCTCTTTCCTTACTGTACGATGAATCCATGCCAGTTAAAATAGTGTCAAACTGTATTATTTTTACATTGTAGATGTGCCATTGGTCTACCTCCTCAAATGCAACTGATGAAGTAACCAAGTATATGAAAACCTTTGCTACAACATCATTCAACCACTCAATGGAGCTACACGAACCATTTTCAGATCTATCTTATGTTAAACTCAACAGACATTCCTCACTCAGAAATGTGGGGATGACTTTCTATAACATTTGTTGTGTTTATGTAATAGTCTGACAGTGCTTCAACCAGAGGTGTTAGGGAGAGACAGAATATTTCATATTTCCCTTGTCCTCAGCCTTAAGGCATCTCAGGACTCCATCTATTTTTCTAAAAACATACCTGAGGAATTTTGTAGATATTAAAGATGTTGTTCATCTGGACAGAATTTGATGAGGTGAGTCCTCCAATAACTGCCATTAATTTATCCACTTGCCCACAGTTATAATTCACTGGATTCTTTTGTCCCACAAAGAGAAACTTCATGGTGGTAGCACAGCTTCGAAATGAATTAAAAGCATTGTCATAGATCTTGAATCTTAGTGTGGTGTTGGGCAGCAATTCAGCATTCTTGTTGATCTCTTGTATGGCAAAAACAAAAGCCAGGATGTACTGGTAGTTTTTAGGGATCATGCTGTAATACCATTATGATAAAAATTAACATGCTGACACCAGACAATCAGGTGTATTGCCACTTACATTAAGACTTATCAGACTATATAATAGAGATATTACTATTCATATAGTAAAAGAAATTCAGAACAAAATTCCAGTGCAGTCCTGTATCCACCTTCATATTTCTCACCCATCAGTGAAACATATGTGAATTTACCTTCCCTTTTTTCTTATTTCTGTTCTCTGTTAATCATTTATATACAGAATCATAGAGTCATAGAGTTGGAAAAGACCATAAGGGCCATCCAATCCAATCCCTTGGCATGCAGGCATACACAATCGAAGCACTCCAGACAGATGGCCAGCCAGCCTCTCTTTAAAAACCTCCAAAGAAGGAGATTTCACCACCACCTAGGCAGCATGTGCTTTCGTGTCCACTCTTAACCTTCTCTTCTCCAAACTAAACATACACAGCTCCCTAAGCCTATCCTCATAGGGCTTGGGTTCCAGACCTTGCATCATTTTAGTCACTCTCCTCTGAACACAAACTTGTCAAGATGGTTCTTGAATTTTGGTGGCCAGATGTTGGCAATTCCCCTTGTAGGAGGAGTTCACTTCCGTTCCTTGCCACAGTCATTTAAAACTATCCCCTTGCCATTATTTTTACTGACCTAGTGTTGAAAAAGTCATTTCACGTTCTCACCAATCTAACTCTCTTTCTATTATCCATTTGCTATATCTGATGAAGGACATGGTCCATTACTAGTGGACTCCTTTTTTCTGACATTTCTCAGTGAGTAATATCTATCTCAATCTGCAGACCAGAAACTTGTTGTCTATAAAAGACCTTATGTCTTATGTTTCCATCTTTTGTTAATTTATGCAAGGATGTTACAATTTATACACTAGTTGACCCAATTGCTCATCTCTCCACTAGCAACAGTTCAGAACATGACTAATTTATTAAGTACTTTTTACCCCAAGTTGGCAAAACAGGAGACTTACTAAGCATCTGTTCCTGAGGACTCTGGGTGTTTCTGAAAATGTAGCAGAATGATGTGATGAATTGTAATTGATACAAATTCACCCATGAAAATATCTTTTGAAGGGTGAGTTTGAACTCTTGTCCCCTCATTGCACTTGAAGGAGTGTGAACACTTGCTGGAAGAATAGTGCAGTGATAACTGCAATGAAAACAGCCAGAATGCTATGATTTCTGCAGCCAAGCACAAGCTGCACATCTTTCTGCTAGCCTTCAGGGACTCCCAAGTCGTAACAGAAGAAAGAGGAAAAACATGCATTGACTGTCTCCTTCAAATTAAACTTGCAGACTGACTGTTTGGACTCTTTATAGAATAAATCCAGAATATAAGAGCTGAAAAGAACTGTTTCAGCATAACTTTTGAAGACTGACTATCCACAGGGATTCAAAGAGCAGCAGAACTGATCACAATCATTTTCATAATTACACGGCAAAATGTTTGTTTTCTTGAAATCCTAGGGTCTCAGGACAATCTAAGAAAATATGTTTCTTTTTTCTTATTACTGGTGTTAGTCTCTGGTCAGGTAAATAGCAAAGAGATCAACACTAACAAGTTTGGTGTAACTTCCTCAATTCATAAGAATTGGCAAAAGCCCACTGAGAAGAAAGAGAATGCTCCCCTCTCTTGGTTCTGGATAACAGAGGTTTCCTTTGACTGAGTCACATATTACTCTGTTTATATGCCTGGATTCATCCCACTTTTTGCTCTGATGAGCAAAGAGGGTATAAATCCTCAGATCCTACATATGATCATGAAAAGCCTTGTCAGCATACTCATGGTAGACCCTAAAAAGGGAAATGGCTGGCAGTGAGATCAGAGGAAAGATGGAGGGAGATAATCCTTGGCTGAAGGAAAACAAGGTGTTTCATCAATTGTGAGAACAGGCCAAGCCAGCCTAGGGTCTGTGTAGCTGTCTCTCTTTTCTGTGTGACTGTCTCTGTCACAGGAGCAGCCACTACCAGCTACGCTTGGTATGTCTCACTCACCTCAAGGCGATTTTGCAAACATCTGAAGCAAAAGTGGGAGTGGGTTTCACTTAGCCTTTTCTTGTCTCAATAAAGTGGCAGTTCTACATTGCAAGAGCCAGCATTAGGACTCTGGAGATCAGAGTTTGATTACTCAGTTGGCCATGGAAACCCACTGAGTGGCCTTGGATGAGACACACACTCTCAACTCCAGAAAAACCTTTGATAGGTTCACCTTAGGGGTATCATGAGTCAGATACCACTTGAAAGCACACAACAACAACAAAGACATTTCAAGTCTCCCTACTGATCTTGGTTCTGTTCCTATGAATGCTTGTCTTAGCAGAGAAACACAATTCAGTTGGCAAGCTGGAGAAAAAACATATCCTAATCCACTTGCAGTGAGTTGAAGACAGCTTTGTGGTAGCGACATCTGGGTAGGGATTGTAGTCCGAGGCACACAAGCATACCTTTTATTCCAAGTGGAGTTTAAAGATGCCTTCCTGTTGTGTAAAGTTAGCAAAAGTCCCATAAGGGTTCTGATAAAAGTTATCTTCTTGACATGCAACCCTTAATCCTTTGAAAAGGACATGCTGGCAAATAAATCTGAGGGCTCATGCATGCAGAATATGACAATTTGTAGACCCCCACTGACCTGGGGGTCATTTTTACCCTCTTATTTCATTCTTCATTCTTACAACTTTTTAAATTAAAATGTGAGTATTTAATAATTGCATACCACCCTTAGATCATTTGATATAGCCTGAAGCTATATAACCTCCCTGGTTGAATCTATCCATCTGGTTTGTGGTCTTCCTCTCTTTCTTCTACTCTCTATCTTTCCTAGCATTGTTGTTTTTTCTATTGATTCATGTCTTCTCATGATGTGGCCAAAGTACAATAGTCTCAACTTGATCATCTTTGCTTGAAAGGAGATCTTTGGTCTGATCTGATCAAGAACCCATTTGTTTGTTTTCTTGGCTGTCCATGGTACCTAAGTGCTCTTCTCAGGACCACATTTCAGAGGAAATAATTTTCTTTCTGCTTCCTTCACTGCCCAGCTCTCACATCCATACATGGTTATCAGGAATACAATGGCCTGAACGATTCTGACTTTAATGCTCAGTTGTGTGTCTTTGTTCTTCAGTATTTTTCCCAGTTCTTACATAGCTACACTTCCCCTTCCTAATCTTCTTCTTATTTCTTGACTGCAGTCTCTATTCTGGTCAATGTTTGATCCTAGATATGGGAATTCTTTATTTCAATTTCCTCGTTGTCTAGATTGAACTTTTGTATTTCTATGTTCTTTATGTTCAGCATGACACTTGCCTTTGCACCTTCGCCTTTGACCTTCCTTATTAACTGTTCTAATCCCTGAATGTGTTCTGCTAATATTAGTGTTTGTCCGCATATCTTAGGTTGCTAATGTTGCTTCCTCTATCTTCACTCCTCATTTTTTTAATTCTAATTCTGTTTTCTTATGATACTTTCAGCATATACATTAAACAAGTAAGGTGACAGGATGCCTTGCCTGACCCCTTTTCCTATTGGAAACCACTCTGTTTCCCAAATTCTGTTCTGACGGTGGCCTCCTGTTCACGATCCACATTCCTCATCAGAATTATCAGATGTAGTGGCACGCCCATGTCTTTGAGTCGATTCCATAGTGATTATCTTGGCTTTATTAAAAGTATTAGACAACCTTCGATGGCCTGTAGACCTAAGTTGCCCAGGACAGCATAAAACATGAGTTATGAAGCTTCACTGCAATGCACTATGATCTGGCCTATTTGAGAGTGTACATCAAATTCTGGGAAAGGAGGTGAAGAAATTAACCGAGATACACAGATGCCAACTTGAATAAGAGAAGAAAGAATCATGGCCAGTCCTTTAAATCTCCCTCCAAGCCATTTCTTCACTGTATTCTCTTTTAATATATCCATTTCATTTTACTTAAACACAAACAGAACAAACACAGTCTTTTAAAATTATCCCTTACCATGACTTTTTCAGTTTTGAAAACAAAACTTTGTCGATTATACTACTTCTTGCTTTTCTACTTTACTCAGGTATTACAATTATTAGTAATTTTTTTTCTTCAAATGAGAGCATACATTATTCAGATCACCATTCCTACAAGTTATTATCTTATCTGCATCATGGAAATAAGTTTATGACCCTTGTTTGCGAAGAGGTGATTCACATGATAAACTATGTGTTGGTCTATTGTGGAAGGGCAAGGCCTCAGGGTGGGAGCATACACGGGAGATTCTCTTCATGGTGTTCATTTGCATGTGTTCAGTCTTGATTTTGGTGTTTTTCAGGATTTCTTCTTCTCTGTTGATGTTCTCCAGATGTTTGTGGATTTCAATGGCCTCCCTGTGCATTCTGACCTGATAGTTGTTGGCATGGTCCAGAATTTCAGTGTTTTCAAATAACGTTTTATGACCAGGTTGGTTTATAACATGTTCTGCTCCTGCTGATTTTTTGCATACCATGCAGCTGTGGACAAGTCTACACAGGGACCACTAAACACAGTGTTCAAACACGAATAAAGGAACATGAGAGACACTGAAGACTGGGCCAGACAGAAAAATCAGCAGTATCAGAGCATGTTATAATCCTACCTGGCATAAAAGCTATTTGAAAACACTGAAAGTCTGGACCCTGCCAACAACTACTAGTTCAGAATGCACAAAGAGACCATAGAAATAAGTTGGAATAATTGTGGATAGTGACATTGTCTTATGAACTTTATTTTCAAACTAGATTGTTTACTGGGATTAGCTTTGGATATATGCTTTATCTGGGTCAAGTTAGTGAAATACAGTGTTCACCTCAGGGATTCAGATTCACATATTTAGGAGACTGGAGTACCAGCTTTATGATCAAGAGAGGGACTGGCTATTGTTCACAGTTCTTTCACCTTCTGTCACATTTCTCACCTCCTTGTTTTTCCAAGGATTTCCTGTTAGGCTCCTCACCTGAACTCAATGAATAATCAGGCATAGATACTGTCAACAAGGACAGATATTCTACCTTCCCTCCCCACAAACCCAACCCATTTTTTTAACTCAATGGGAATTTACAGAGATTTCAGAAAGACAGAGCTTCAGCTGATTTGCTGATGATTCTATGAATATTTTTCAAAGCTTTTTTTTTTTTTGGAGGGGGGGCATTACTTTCTTCCAGAGAAACTGATCCTTAATAGCAGTCATTTATTTTGTGAAATTAATGAAGGTAAACAAGCCCAGTATACAACTTTTCAAAATAGTAACATTTTTTTTACAAGAAAGAATAAGAACCACTTAATGGCGCCGCCCGACTCAGCGGGCCGGCGCTGTTGCCGCGCGCGGGAAGCGCCATGCGGGCCTCCCGCTGCGCGGTCTTCCCGGCAGCCATTGCGGGGGGCGGGCTCCCCCGTGATTGGCTGGCCGGGAGATTAGCGCGGGAACGCAGCCCGCCTTTTCTGGGACGGACTACATGTCCCAGAATGCAAGGCGGGCGAGGCGGGCGGCCTGATTGGCTCCCGGCGGCCCGCCTCTCGCCCTCATTGGCCTGGCAAAATGAGGGGCGGGGCTGCTGTGACGTGGCAGCCCCTGATTGGCCCTTGGACTTATTGGTGGCAGCTTCGGCAGCGGATTCGACAAGGAAGAAGCGTAAACATAAGAAGAAATCAAAGAAGAAGAGGAAGAAGTCTAGGCGCTCTTCCTCGCGGGCACCTGGGGCTGTGGTGGGGCAGGAGGGTACGTCATCGGGCGCCCCTGAGGGTCGGGACGGATACTGGCTTGAGCATGCCTGGGCTCCCGGTTTACCTCTGTGGGCCATCAGAAGGAGGGCTTGGAGGCCCGGTCTGCAAGGGGTTTGGGTCGACGCTCAGGCCTCTTCCATCCCGGTTTCTTCTCCGGGAGACCGCCCTCCGGGCTCCCACCTCTCCAAGAAAGTTCGGAAGCTCATTTTGCGGGGGTGTTATGTGGATGTCTTCACTCTTCTCCAGCCGAAAGGGCAGGAGGCTTGGGCCGTAACGTCTCCAAAGCGGGCCAAGAGGCACCCCAAAGTTCCTCCTGCTGAGCCTAATTTCTCTAATTGGCTGGAGGGCTATACTGTGTTCAAGGCTGTCATTTCCATGGCTTTCCCTGAGAGGGCCTGGCATCTCGATTGCCATTTACTGCGTGTCCTGCGGGCCAGATCCGTAGCTGGTGAGGCAGCGGCCATTGCGTATGACGCAGCTTTCCGGCAGCAGGCTTCCCTTAGCTCCCGTGAGAGGTGGGACCAACTTCACAGTGAGATTTGGCTTTTAGAAGTAGGCCCATTAGCTAAGTCCAAGGGTGCCTTCAAGGCATCTGGCAAGCGGGATCGTAGGCTCGCCTGCTGGGATTTCAATGCGGGTCGGTGCACGCGGGCACATTGTAGATACGAGCATTGCTGTGAATTGTGCAGGGGTACTCACCCCAAGACCTCCTGTTCTCGCAATAGTTCTCAGCCCTTTCGACAGGGGCGCCCTGCCCATGCGGCAGCCGGCAAACGTGACGGGGCCCCTGCCTCTGATGCCGGTGGGTCAGGGAGCCAAAAATGAGGTGCCTTCAATTCCTCATCAGTTGTTCTCGTTGGCTCGGTCGCCCGTTAAGGTGGGAGCCCTCTTACCTCTTCTGGAGGTTTATCCTAACAAGGAAGCTGCTCGTATGTTGGCCGATGGGTTTTCTGCCGGTTTTCGTATCCCTGTGGTGGCCTCCCCCCCCCCTTCGGTGGCAAAAAACTTGAAATCGGCCCGTGATATGCCTGACATCCTCCTCAGCAAGATTAATAAAGAAATCGAGGCTGGGCGGATTGAAGGGCCTTTCAGTTCCCCTCCAATCGTTGACCTGCATGTTTCTCCGCTGGGGGTGGTTCCCAAAAAGTCACCTGGGGAATATCGGCTCATTCACCACCTGTCTCACCCTCCTGGGGCCTCGGTGAATGATGCTATTCCCGAGGAGTTATGTTCAGTGAAATATGCTTCGTTTGACCATGCGGTCCGTTTGGTTCGCTCCTGTGAAAAAGGGGCGTTAATGGCCAAATGTGATATTCAATCGGCCTTCAGATTGTTACCGGTTCACCCTGATGATTTTCGTTTGCTAGGTTTCAAAGTTGGGGATGGGTGGTATTTTGATAAGGCCATGCCAATGGGGTGCTCTTTTAGTTGTGCAGCGTTTGAGACCTTTAGCACGTTTCTGGAATGGGAGGTCAAACGGCGTGCATGCTCCCCGTTGGTGACACATTATTTGGATGATTTCCTGTTTGTTGGGAGGGCTGGCACCGATGAGTGTATGAAACTCTTAGACACTTTTTCTGCACTGGCCCGAGAGATTGGGGTCCCATTAGCCAAAGAAAAAACTGAGGGTCCTGCTTCATCTCTCACCTTCTTGGGCATCCATCTGGACTCTGTCCGTGGCACCTCATCCTTGCCCCAGGCAAAATTGTTAGTGTTAAGGGCCCTTTTAGCGGAATTTCTGGTTGCCAAAAAAGCTACGTTGAAGCAAGTTCAATCCCTAATTGGGCACCTTAATTTCGCTTGTCGTGTGGTGGCGCCTGGACGGGCCTTTTGCTTTAGGCTGGCCAGAGCGACAGTTGGCGCTCGCCTTCCCCATCATCGGGTTAGGATCTCCAGGGGTGTTAAGGATGATCTCAGGGTCTGGGAATCCTTTCTTACCAATTTCAACGGTGTTGCCATTTGGCAGAAGTCCTGGCAGTTGGGTGACCGTTTTCAAGTGCATTCTGATGCAGCCGGGAGCATTGGTTTTGGGATTTATTTTCAAGGCCATTGGTGCGCGCAACGGTGGCCACAGGAGTGGGCTCGGGGAAATGTGTTGAGGGACCTGACTTTCCTGGAATTATTTCCAATTGTGGCTTCCATTCGCATTTGGCGGGAGGATTTTGCCAACAAAAAGATCACGTTTTGGTGCGATAACCAGGCGGTTGTCAACGTGGTAAACAGTATGTCTTCCTCCTCTGAGAGAGTTATGCTTTTAGTTAGGAGAATGGTACTCGATTGTTTAATTAATAACATTTCTTTTTCCGCCCGGTTCGTACCTGGACTCGAAAATAACATCGCTGATGCTCTCTCTCGCTTCCAGGAGGAACGATTCCGTCGTTTGGCTCCGGAAGCGGACCCCTCCCCTGTTCAGTTTCCTCTGGACTTGTGGGACCTTGGACCTCTATCATTATGAAGGGCATTTTGGCTTCTATTGCTCCTTCCACTCAGAAGGCCTATACGAGGGTTTTTCCTAAGCTTTCTGCTTATTTTCGAGTTTGCAATATTCCGGCTCATTGGCCCGTCCAGTCCCCTACTGTCCTCGGCTTCATGGCCTGGTTATATTCTAATGGGTCCTCCCCTCGGGCCATTTCTGTTTTGCTGGCGGGCTTATCGTTCTTTTCTAAAGCTTCTGGTCTAGGTGACCCTTGTGCCTCCTTCCAAGTCAGGCGGACTCTGGAGGGTTGGAGGCGATCCCAGGGTCCGTCTTTGGATGCTAGACGTCCCATCACGTTGCCGCTGCTCGAGCAGCTTTTTGCTGCCTTACCTGTGATTTGCTCTTCCCAATATGAGGCCGGTTTGTTTCGGGCTGCTTTCGTTACTGCCTTTTTCGGGGCCCTGAGGTTGGGGGAGCTCGTTCCTAACTCTGCCAATGATACCTCCGAGCGTTCTCTTCAGGTTGGGGATGTTTCTTTCACTACGAGTTCTGTTTCATTATTGGTTCGGAGGTCCAAATGCGACCAATTGGGGAAGGGGTCCATTATTACATTGAACCGCTTTAAGGGATCGCTGGTGTGCCCTGTCCGTACCTTGCACGCCTTCATGGAGGTTCGCCCGGTTGGTTCTGGTTCCTTGTTCTGCCACTCTAATGGAGTTCCAGTTACGCGTTACCAACTGGTGGCAGTGTTGCGTTTGGCCCTCAGGCATTTGGGTCTACCAGCGAAAGACTTTGGGGGACATTCCTTCCGGATTGGGGCAGCTACTTCGGCTGCTCAAAGCGGACTGGCTTCTGACTCTATAAAACATTTGGGACGCTGGAAATCCAGGGCTTTTCTGGGTTATATCCGCCCGGACCGGGACCTGGCTGAGGGTCATTGAGGGTATTGTTGATCTGTTGGTTTGTGCTGAGCCTGAATGCGTTTGATAGGGTTGGCGGCAGGCGGTTCGTTCCTCACCGTCTGTTTGGCGGCAGCATAGGCCTGGATCTGGGGTTAGGGGTTTCCAGGGCTCGATGGCTCTGGATCGGGAGTCTTCGTGACCCGGGTGTATGGAGCGTGCTGATGTGGCCAGTGCGGGGGCTACAGTCAGTTGACACCCGGTGACTAGAGTGCCTTGCAAATCGGTGTTTGGAGCACAGTTGCCCGACTGTGCTTTAGGGCGGGGCTTGGCACCTACGTCATCCCGATGCTTGGATATAAGCAACCATTCATTAGCCAACGGGGGTTTGGCTGATGCCCAGATTCAGACCTTATGCTTTGGGCCAACCCTATTGTTCATGTTGGAATTAATAAAGTTGTGGCCATGTTCACTCCAAACTTGTGTAGACGTGTTTTTTATGGCAGCTGACCTGCGAGGCAAATGGCGCCGCCCGACTCAGCGGGCCGGCGCTGTTGCCGCGCGCGGGAAGCGCCATGCGGGCCTCCCGCTGCGCGGTCTTCCCGGCAGCCATTGCGGGGGGCGGGCTCCCCCGTGATTGGCTGGCCAGGAGATTAGCGCGGGAACGCAGCCCGCCTTTTCTGGGACGGACTACATGTCCCAGAATGCAAGGCGGGCGAGGCGGGCGGCCTGATTGGCTCCCGGCGGCCCGCCTCTCGCCCTCATTGGCCTGGCAAAATGAGGGGCGGGGCTGCTGTGACGTGGCAGCCCCTGATTGGCCCTTGGACTTATATATTCAGGCTGCGGGCGCAGAGGAACGCCATTGCGATTTTCGGCTCTCCCACCCTCCCTCCCTGGGAGTTGTTAGTCACAACTGGTGCGGGGGCGGCAGCATAGGCCTGGATCTGGGGTTAGGGGTTTCCAGGGCTCGATGGCTCTGGATCGGGAGTCTTCGTGACCCGGGTGTATGGAGCATGCTGATGTGGCCAGTGCGGGGGCTACAGTCAGTTGACACCCGGTGACTAGAGTGCCTTGCAAATCGGTGGGTGGAGCACAGTTGCCCGACTGTGCTTTAGGGCGGGGCTTGGCACCTACGTCATCCCGATGCTTGGATATAAGCAACCATTCATTAGCCAACGGGGGTTTGGCTGATGCCCAGATTCAGACCTTATGCTTTGGGCCAACCCTATTGTTCATGTTGGAATTAATAAAGTTGTGGCCATGTTCACTCCAAACTTGTGTAGACGTGTTTTTTATGGCAGCTGGCCTGCGAGGCAACTAAGCATTTGTTCCAGAGAGGTCTATGTATTCTCTAAAGTCTGGCACAATGAAAGCACCAAGGATAATGGATACAAATTCAGCAATGAAAATCTCATTTGAATCATGATCTGAATTATGACGAATTGTACTCCTCCAGACACACACAGATGCACTGAAATGCTTGCTGGAAAAATAATGCAGCAATAATGGCAACAAGAGAAGCCAGACTGTTAACATTTGGGCCCAGCACCAGCCAGACATCTTCAGGGTCACCTGTAGCTACCACCAACCTTCACTGAAGGGGGGGAAAAAAAACCTTTGACTGACAAAGCTGTGCCTTCCTCAGATGAACTTCCCCCAAAAGGATTGTAGCAAGTTGTTTGAACCAGAGTCCTTATAACTGGAGAGCAGCACACATGAACAGTAATAACCTCTGTTGTTATTTTGCTCAAGAAAGTCAGTGCTTATCCCTGTGGCTTTCAGGGACAGTAGTACTGATCACAGTAATTTCAATAATTGTGGGGCAAGTAATCTTCTTTCATGTTGCCCTCAACTCTCACAACAACCAAGAAAAAGAAGTTTATTTTTTCTCACTATAATGGATGGCCTGTTCCTCCTTAGGAAAATGATGTGGAAGCCTGGTTTTGGGGGGCAGGGGGGGAGGAATCGCCATGAAAGTTGATCTAACTTTCTGTACTGATAAGGACTGGCAATGGGAAGAAAGAATAAGGAAGATGTGGAATCTATCTCTCTGTGGCTTTTCTTCGCTAACGAAAATTCAGGAAGGACTCATCCCACGCTTTCTATCTCATTTATCTCGATCCAAAATAAACAAGTTCGGTTACAGAAAGCACAGCAGAAAGTCTCCTTGGGTGATGTTTCCAAGTTTTGGTTCTTTCTGTGTTGTCGTTTCTCCTCGAGACTCATTCAGCGTGCGTTCTCAAAAGAGGCTGCAGCATTGTGGATAGTGCGTCTCCATGCCTCCTGATGTGAGACCAGGGCAGACCATTCTTGGTGATCAATTTAGCCGAGCTTGAGATGTTGTTTCAGGGAGTCCTTGTAACTCTTCTTTGGGCACCCCTCTTACACTGACCTGTGGCCAGTTCACCGTAGAGTACTATTTTTGGGAGGTGGTGGTCCTCCATCCTAGAAACGTGCCCTACCCAGGGCAACTGCGTTTTCAGTAGCATGGCCTCAAGGCTGGTGATCCCTGCTTGCTCCAGGACAGCAACATTCATCACATAGTCAGTCCAGTGTATGTTTAGGATTGTGCGTAGACAGCGCTGATGAAAGCGTTCAAGGAGTCATAGATGTTGGCGATAGGTAACCCAAGTTTCAGACCCATAGAGGAGAATGGACAGTACAATGGTTCTGTACCCACTGATTTTTGTGCTTTGTCTCAGGTGTTTGTTACTCCAGACTCTTTTGTGAAGCCTTCCAAATGCACTATATGCCTTTGCTAATCTGTGATCGATCTCTTTGTCGATATTGGTGTCTGAGGAGATGATACTACCCAGGTAGGTGAACTGCTGGATGGACTTAAGCACAGATTTGCCAATGGTGACATGGGGGTGTCTATATATATCAGGTCTATATCCTAATCTAGTATTATATATTGGCCACTGCCTTCTACTGAGTCAGACCTTAGTGTATATATGTATATCACAGGGACTATTCCAATTGTTTCCCTGAATAGTGAGAGCAATATAAGGGCAGAAACAATGTATGGTGTTGATCCTGAGAAAAGCTCTGGTGTACTTGCTTGAAGTCCCAGAAGTTTCACCCTTTCAGAAAGAAGAGGGAGACAGGACAGGAATGATAATGCTAGGGATGAAATAAAAACTGTTGCTGTTCATAAAACATATGGGAGCCTTATCTTCTAATACTTTAAGTGCCCATGTCTTTTTGAACTCCCAGAATGCCAGCTGCTCACTCCAGGTTTGAGACAGTGGAGATGCTTCATTTGCTTGAAGTAATGGGGCCACTTCAGATAATGAGGGCATTAGATGGGAAATTCAGTGTTCAGGACATTTGTGTTCCTTAAGTACTTTATGGAAACAGTGCTTTGGGCATTCAGGCAGGCTATTAAGCAGTTAATCCACCAATGTGTGTCACTCATTCTGCTTCCTCTTTTTCTACCTCCCTCCACCTTTCCTAGCATTATCGTTTTTTCAAATGAGTTGTGCCTTCTTATGATGTGACCAAAGTACAACAGCCTCAGTTTAGCCATCTTGGCTTCCAGGGAGGTTTTCTGCTCAACCTCTTCTATGATCCATTTGTTTGTCTTTTTGGCTGTTCATGGAATCCTTAACACTCCTCTCCAGTACCCCATCTGAAATAATTTAATTTTCTTCTCATTCACTTTCTTAACTGTCTAGCTCTCCTATCCAAACATGGAAATAGGGAATACAATGGCTTGTACAATTCTAACTTTCATGTCCAATTGTGTATCTTTACTCTTTAGGATCTTTTCTAATTCTTTCATCATTGCTTCCAGAGAAATTTACCATTTCTATTTCCTCATTGTCTCATTTGAATTTGTGTAGATTCTCCATGGTCATTATTTTTGTTATTTATGTTCTTTTTTCCTTGATCTTTCTTAATAGTTGTTCTAGGTCTGTGATGTTTTCTGCTAGTAGTATGGTGCCATCTGCACATCTTAGATTGTTGATATTCCTTCCTGCAATCTCCACTCCTCCTTTTTCTGAGCCTAAGCCTGCTTTTCATATAATATGTTCTCCATACGAGTTGAACAGGTAGGGTGATAAGATGCAGCTTCACCCCTTTCCCAGTTGAGAAACATTCTGTTTCTCCATGTTCTGTTCTAAAAGTAGCCTCTTGTCCTAATTACAGATTCATCATCAGTAATATCAGATGTGATGGTACTCCCATGTCTTTAAGAGTGTCCCATATCCTTTCATGATATATTCAGTCAGAGGCTTTGCTACAGTCTATAAAGCATATGATGATTTTCTTTTGAATTCCCTTGGTGCACTCCATTATCCCTCATTTAATTGCATTGCTGTCCCTATTGCCTCTTCCTTTTCTGAACCCCATTTGTACCTCTAGCATTTATCTCTCCATGTTTTGAGCATAATTTTGTTTGCATGGGAGATTAGTGCTATGGTCCTATCTATAGTTGCCACACTCTTGTGTCACATTTTTTGTGTCATTCCCCCTCCCATTTGCTATCCCAAAGCAGGTTAATGTCTTGGGGGGGGGGGAGTATCTTTGTCTTTGCTATATTTGTGTACTTATGGGGAAATGATAAAATAAAATCAAAATAATTTTAATAGTTTTAATCCTTTTTTCCATAATTATGATAAAACAGGAAAATTAAAAATAAATCAATAAACCAACAGACAGAGAGTTAACAGTGCAGTCCTGTGAAAGAACTGAGGTAAAATAAGATTTTTTTTTCCAAAGTGGTATGTTCCTCTTTTCTTTCAAGAGGCAATTGCCATGAGACATGAACCTGGTGCAATAATGTCCTTAGTTGCTGAGCAGAACATTTACTGTACTCTCAAATAAAAAGTGTTTGGACAAAGAAGACTAATCCAATCCCAACAAGGCCTCAGTTATTTAGATCCACTCAGTTATTATGTTTTAAAAAATCTGTTTCCTCCCTCCTCCTTGCCCCCCTATTTTAATGGAATGTGATGTGTAACCCTACCACCACCATCCTGGTCAGAGGAAGAGGAGAAGAAGGGAGAAGGGAGGCCCATGGAGTCTTGTTGCAGCCAAGAACACACTTACTTAAAAACTGGCGTCTGCCCCTAGAGTTTTGTGCTGTAATCCAAACAGCAATAAGAAAACTGCTTTGGCCTCTGCTTTGGCCTCTTTGGCTTCATTTATATACCACTTCATACTGCCTAAGCAGTGTCTAAGCATTTTACAACTGTAAGCTACTTGCCTCCAAAAATCTGGGTACTCATTTTAACGACCTCGGAAGGATGCAAGCCTGAGTCGAAATTGAGCCCTTTTTTGCTGGTATTGAACTCGTAACCTTATGGTTTTGATTGAGTGGCTGCAGTACAAGCATTTAACCACTGTGCCACCAAGGCTCCTAGTAAGTGAGAAATTTTTGTAGCAATTTGATAATTCCACGAATGAATGATTCCCAAATTCTAGAACTGAATATTTACAGCTGAGTAGACCTACTTATAGAGCCAGCATGGTATAGTGCTTTTAGTATTTGACTTTGACTCTAGAGACCAGGGTTTGATTCTCTGCTATGCCATGAAAACCATTGGCTGACCTTGGACAAGTCACATACTCTCAGGCTCAAGGGAGGGCAATGGCAAATCTCCTCTGAACAAATCTTGCCAAGAAAACCCCATGGGGGGAGTCACTGTAAGTTGGAAACAAAGGCACTCAAGAATAACAAAGACCAACTTAGGGGTACATTGTTAGCAGCAGAAAAACTAAACGGGCCTTACCTGAGATAAAAGATGAGTTGCCCTCCCAAATTTAATTCGAATCTATAGAGAAGATAAGGAAGATAGCATTGCTGACATAGGATGGCATATATCAAATTTGGAGAAAGAACAATTAAATGCATCCCAATGCTATAATATTGCTCCCAGAATATTTTGATGATCAAGTTGGCATCTGGGTTTGTGAAAAGTGTAGATCCTTTATATTCTGCTTGTGGAAGTTAGTATTATTGCTAGACCAAATGCAGTAGATCCTTGAAGATCCATGAAAAGATCACCTAAGGTGACCCATGAAAAGGTCACCTACGGTTGCTGTAAGCCAGAAACAATTTGAAGGCACACAGCAACAACAAAGTATAATGTACAAGATTGTCTACTAACCACTTCAAACAGAGTACATGTGGATTTGTTGGATTATTCATTACTCATGGCAACACCATTATAATGTGTTGTTGTTCTTGTTATGTAACATAACACAGAGAAGAATCGTTTTGGGGGTGGGTGTTTCCCTTAAGCAAAAACTATAATGTAAAAAGACTTTTCACATGACCTAGCCCTCCACCATCCCCTCCTCCAGTTTTGGTGGTCAGGAGAGAGGCATTTAAAGCACTTTTGGCTCTCTTTAGGTTTCCAAACTCTGGCATTTAACAATGCCATTTGCTTCTACTGTACAATACCTTAGAACAAAAATTTGTTCCTCTCTGGAACAAGCAAGGAAAATTTGTTCCTCTCTTGCTAAATATGACTTTGGCATGTTTTACTTTTACTTTTTCCAACCAGCCTTTTCATGAAGTGTTCAAGACCTGATATGTTGATTCATTTGATATAAATAAGAAAAGGGCCAGAAGCAGAGATTGACCCACTTCGGGTGTATGTATTCTTGTGCAGTTCTTTTTCCTCTGCCACAAACTCCAAATGAAAGTATATTTCTTTCTCTAATTCCTTCACTTGTATTCCCTATCTGTCTTAAGCAGACCTTGGAAAATTACTTTTCTGAAACAATATGTTCTCTACTCTTATCATAATGTTTTTAAAATGACTGTCATCCAAAACATTAAGAAAGAAAAACTGTTCTATGGAGAACAAAATGGTGTACAACCCAAAACATGCCTGCCAAAATGCCTCTCAGAATCCCTTTCCAAAGTAGCAGCTGAAAATGATTATAAACCTTTACTCACTACAGTCATCAAATCAGTAACAATACTCACAACCATAAACTTTCTTTTGATTTTTTTTCTTTACTATACTTACATAATCTCGATAGTATCTATATAGATATGTCTGTGTTGCTTATAGCATGTTAGTTCCAAGCTGTGTTCTTATGAGTGGAATATTCTCCTTCTTCCCCCACCTCTTTGCCTTCCCTCTCACATCACAGTTTGTCTGATGGATCTGAGGAAGGAGGAATCTTTCTTACCAGTAAAACCCCTTACTCTAAGGATTCACTCTAATTTATTTTATTTTTTAAAAAAATTTTAATTGTATAAACAACAAAAACTGATTTTACAAATATCAAGAATCAATATCAGACATCAGACATACGAAATCTTACAAACACAAGACAAACTTTAAAAACTTAAAACATTAACACTAAACGCTGAAATACAAAATTAGACACATAGCACAATCGTGAGTCTTCTTAAATAAACTTTAACGGCTTCCTCAAAGTTAATGCTACTAATGCGTAAGATATAAGAAGTGAAGTAACTCTCCCATAGATATCATTTCGGGGGGGAAAAGGACTATATCTTTGTCTCCTTGAGATTTATAACATTATATAGTTTCTCTATTTTTTTGAGACATTCCCATTCTTTCTCCATTTCTTCCTTATTTCTGTCCTTTAGCTCTGATGTTAAAACATCCCTTTCCATAGCTTCATTTAGCCTATGTTCAACTATTCACTTTCTGA
Source organism: Urosaurus nigricauda (assembly GCA_034509955.1). NCBI lineage: Eukaryota > Metazoa > Chordata > Lepidosauria > Squamata > Phrynosomatidae > Urosaurus > Urosaurus nigricauda. The sequence goes on from JAOEGL010000006.1 coordinate 9,515,665, forward strand.
CGGTATCTGGTTTTTTTCCCCAGTAACTAGCATAAACTATTCCAGCAATAGTAACCACATATAATAGAATGTGTCTGTATTTCCTTTCTTTTTCCCCCCAGCCTGAATCACACCAATAGACTGTTTTTGAACATTCTCAAGCTATACATGATGCTTTCAAGGAAGATAAAGATCCCTCTCTGCAACCAAGCCGACCTTCAAATATTCCTTGGGAATGTGTAAATAATTTAGAAGGGAAAAAACAGATATAATGTTGACCTCATGATGTCTTTAGTGTGATGAGACACTATAAATGCTTAAAACAATAGAAAGAGGGAATAGATAAATAAGTTATTCCTTAAAACACTCATTAACTCTATGAAAATAATGATTATTATCATACCCTTTTCAGAACTTGTAAATCACAAAAAAAAAAAAAACCCAAACAGCAACAATATCACTATCATCATCAACAACAGCAACACGAACTTACTAAGAAACTGTTCCTAAGGACTCTGGGTGTTTCTGGAAATCTGGCACAATGAAGTTTCCAAGTAGAATGGATACAAATTCACCAATGAAAATATCTTTTAAGGGATCATACGGATGAGCTTGAACTCTTGTTGTCTCACTATGATTGAAAGAGTCTAAACAATTGCTGCAAGAATAATGTGGTGACAGCAGCAACAAAAACAACCGGAATGCTAAGAACTCTGCATCCAAGCACCAGATAGACATCTTTATGCTAACCTTCAGAGACCACTGTGTCTTGATAGAAAAAAGAGAAAAGTTTGTATTGTCAGATCTGTCTGCCTTAGATTAAACTGGAATACAGCTGGTTGTTTGGACAGCAATCTTTATAGACGAAATCCACAGTATAGTAAGAGGGAAGAACTGTTTCCATGTTGCTTTTGAAGACTGATTATCCACCGGGGATTCAAAGCGTAGCAGTACCCAACACAGTCATTTTAATAATTATGGGGGAAATTATTTGTTTTCTTGAAATCCTCAGGTCCCAGGACAATCTAAAAAAATATGATTATTTTTTCCCTACTACTGATGATAGTCTGTTTGTGGCCAGGTAAGCAGCACAGAAAGCAACATTTGCAAGTTTGGTGTAACTTCTCAATTTGTAAGAACTGGCACAAGGCCAGTAAGAAGAAAGAGAATGAGAAGGGTATCTGCTTTACTTCCTTCTCTTAGTTCTGGACATCAGAGGTTGCCTTTGAGTGAGACACATATTATCTATCTATATCCCCAGATTCATCACACTTTCTACTCTAACTACTTGTGATATTGTAATTTAGAGCTATAATTTTAATGTTGCTAATTCCTTATACCACGATTACTGCTATTACATTTGGTGATATACAGGAAAGTAACATCAGTACGAAAAACCTTACTATGGATTCTATATGGTGTGGTATGGAGGTCAATTGGTAGGTGACACCTTGGACGCACCTCCTCTACAAAAAAAAATTGAATTGCTCATTGGTTTAAATGACCACCATTCCCATTTGAAACTGGTTCTTGTTTCAATATGATTGATTCCTGTCGTGATAAAGTGAGGCAAACATACACACACACAAAACACGATTTTATCAGACACTAGTTTCGAAGAGGTTCTTTTGAAGAAAATCGTTACTGAAGAGTGTTCAACAAGTGCAAAAGACAGATCGAAATCGCATCATTCTCGAGGGGAGGGACTAATGGTAGAGGGGTGTTTACCATCCCTCCTCAGTTTTTGGGAGATTTCACACACACACCCAGTGCTGCCTTTTTGTTTGTGGTGTGACCTATGGGAGATTGTTTTTTTAATAAAAATAAATAAAAATAAAAATCGATTCATTGATTTTGCAACTACTTGCAAAGGCAGGTAGTTGCTAGAAGAACAAATTGATTCTTCAATCAATTTATTTTAAAAAAAAACATTCAGCATGTCGTGCCTTGCCTTCTTCTTCCTCCTCCTTCCAATGTGCTGCACAGCCCCTTCCTTGTCCTCCCCTTCCCCCCATGCCATGGCTTGCCTTGCCTTCCTCCCCGTCACACCATCCTCATCCTCCTCTTCCCCCCACACCACTCCATGCCTTGGCTTCCTTCCCTCGTGCCATTCTCCTCCTCTTTCTCTTCCTCCTCCTATTCCTGTGCTTCCCCAACCAGAGTCTGGGCTTGCACTTACATCACTGATGATTGACATGCATTTTGAAGTGGCGCAACTAGTGGGGATGACAACCGTGCCAAAAAAGAAGAGATTACATGGGGCTAATGAAAAGATCTGTTTCCATAGTGCGAACGAGGGACTTTTTGCAATCGATTACCAACACTGTCATTGAAAGAACATATGTATTTTACATTGTACCTTCAGATATGTTAAACCCATTTTAAAGCTTCCATTTCCACATTAGATGGCACTTTGATAAAAACTGTCCATTCTTAGAATGTGAGTGAACAAGTTCTACATATGGACTAGCTGTCACTTTCAAAATCTCTGTATCCTCTCTGTTGTTGTTGTGTGCCTTCTGGTCATTTCTGGCTTATGGCAACCCTAAGATGAACCTTTTCTTGGCACATTTCTTGGGGTTTTCTTGGCACATTTCTTCTGAGGCTGAGAGAGTATGACTTGTCTAAGGGTACACACAAAACAGACAAAAGATACTTTTGATACTTATATGACACAGGTTGGGAGATGTCATTCAAAGAACATATGTATTTTACATTGTACCTTCAGATATTTTAAACCCATTTTAATGCTTCTACTTCCAAATTAGATGACGCTTTGATCAAAATTCTGGTCATTCTTAGAGATGTGAGATGTTGAAAGTATTTGACAAGCATCTGTAATGAGATAATAAACACACAAAGAAATTTTTTTAAAAGATTTTATTGATTAGAATGGATACAGATATATATTACAATCAATCAATATTTATTTACGGTCGTTGACCAAAACATCATAAAACTGTATAAAAAATTATCACATAAAATCATAATCGCTGCAAAGCTACCAAAACTAAACAAAACAAAATCAAGTTAAAACAGTGATACAAAGATACGGAAAGTCCATATACATTACGTATCAGTGTAGGAAGAGAGGAATCTTTAGGCATCTCGTTGTTCACATTACGCTCATTCAGAAAACAAAAGCATTCAAAAAACATAGTGCTGTTTGACAATTTGTTGATATATATTACATATATCACATATATTACAAATAACAAACAAACACAAAAGGAAAAAAAAAACAAAGAAACAAAAACCAAACACAGAAAAGAGAAGAAGAAAAAATTTAAAGAGTTAACTTCCTGAACTTCAACCAAGTCATTATAGCCATAGAGTTTATAACCACACCAACTTTATTTCCAATTAGTGGGACTATACAATAATATTTTTTATTCATAATTGACTTTACAGTCTCATTCATTCATACCATTATCAATGTTGTTCTATTAATTATATTTGCTTACATAATGTTGTTACATATCCTCATTCTTGATTTTTCTCATCCTTAAAAAAGTTATACAGCGGCTTCCAAATTTTGCTTTTCTTTTCCCAATCTTGATTTCTCAACAAACACATAAGCTTATCTAGCTTAACCAAGTCCATTAGCTTGACCAGCCATTCATCCTTCGATAGTAGACCCTCCAATTTCAATTTGCTAGCAAAAACTACTCTAGTGCTTGTTGTGATGTAGAATCATAGAATCATAGAATCATAGAATCATAGAGTTGGAAGAGACCACAAGGGCCATCCAGTCCAACCCCCTGCCATGCAGGAACTCCCAGTCAAAGCATCCCCGACAGATGGCTATCCAGCCTCTGCTTAAAGACCTCCAAGGATGGAGACTCTACCACACTCCGAGGGAGTGTGTTCCACCGTCGAACAGCCCTTACTGTCAGGAAGTTCCTCCTAATGTTGAGGTGGAATCTCTTTTCCTGCAGCTTGCATCCATTGCTCCGCGTTCATATATAATTTCCCATCTTTGCACTCCAAATATTCATTGTCTCACATGCTTAACAGATACAGCTTTGGGTCCAAGATTACATTAAATTGTAATATCTCCTTTACATTTCTATGAATCATTTTCCAAAACTTATTGAATTGTTTACGACTCCACCATATATAGTAGGACATCCCCACCTCTTGTTTATATTTCCAACATTTGTTGGAAAAACCTTTAAACATTCTGGCCATCCTTGCCAGGGTCAAATACCACCTAAATTGCATTTTATAGAAATTTTATTTCAATTCATTGGCCAATGTGTACTTTAATCGTTTGTTCCATGTTCTCTTCAATTGTTCTAACATAATGTTAGATCAATAAGAAATATTTTAAGATTTCTTTTGAGCTGAAGAAACTGCAATGGACTATACCAAGAACGGAGAAACACACCATAACCACTACAGTATATCACAGCATACATGATATGAGACAGTATACATAATAGGGGCTGAAATTCAACAGTGTCTAGAGCAGTGGTTCCCAAACTTTAGTCCTGCAAATGTTTTGGATTCCAATTCCTAGAAGCCAAAGAAATTCTGGCAGCCCAAGTCCCAAACATATGGAGGACCAAAGTTTAAGATCCACTGGTTTAGAGGGACACACCATGCCTACTCTTGAAGTACAGCAAGAAACAAAATGACTACAGAGTCAGAATATAATCATACCTCAGGGGATAATTCCTGAGGATATGTCTTCCTTTCTCAATTACACTCATTCTTTTTCCTTACCAGTTGCTCCCTGGTGTTTAGCTCAGGCCTCAGTAAAATAATATAGACTTTTGGAAGAAAGATGCAGCCCAACAATCCAGCACTAGAGGCTATGATGGAGAAGATTTCCACAGCCACCATGTATTTCCCCTTTGTGCTCAGGTACGTGGGGACAAAGGACACCCAAACACTGCAAAAGACCAACATGCTGAAGGTGATGAGCTTAGCTTCATTAAAAGTATCAGGCAGCTTCCGGGCAAAGAAAGCCAGAGTAAAACTGATAATGGCCAAAAGCCCTATGTAGCTTAATACAAGGTAGAACATGAAGTCGGAGCCTTCATTGCATTGCATTATAATCTGACCCATCTGGGACTGCATGTCATTTTCTGGGAAAGGGGGAGAAATTGCCAGCCATGCAACACAGATGACAAGTTGAATTAGAGAAGAGAAAACAATGACCAGCACTTCAAGTCTCTTCCCCAAGCAATTTTGGATCTGGTTTCCTGGCTTGGTCACCATAAAGGCCAAAACTACAGTGATCGTTTTTGCTAATACGCAAGCAACAGCGATAGAAAATATGATGCCAAAAACTGTTTGCCTCAGAAGGCAGGTCATCTTTCCTGGCCTTCCAATGAATAAGGAGGAGGAGAGAAAACAGACCATTAAAGAAAAGAGGAGAATGCATGTGACACTCCAATTGTTGGCTTTGACAATAGGTGTATTGTGATGCTGAATGAAGATCAGCAACAGAAGAAGAGTCATCACAAAAAAGGAAAATGCCATGGAAGCCAGAACTGCTCCCAATGGCTCCTTGTAAGATAGGTAGATTATTTCTTTTGGGATACATTGGTCCTGGTTCTTGTTTGGATACTGATCTTCTGAGCACATTTCACATTGGTCAGCATCTGAAAGTCAGAGGCAAGGTCTCACTACTACTTGTATGCAATTAATATCCATTATTTGTATTGTTGCAGTTTCTCAAAGGTACTCAGTTTAAAAATAATAATAAAAAACTACTCACTGCTCAATGTCCAGAATAGCTCTTCTGTCATCTTATCCCTTCATGGAGATTATTGTGCTGTCCAATTCTGTCATTTTTTTCTGATGGGAAAGATGCACATTTAAGTTTAAATATTGGGCTTATGCCATGGCTGGGCAAATGCCGCTGATATATAGCCCATATGTAATCTGGGTTTATCCTGCAGCTTTTCAAGCATGGGATTTTCCCTTGCTTGAAAAGCCATGGAATAAGCCTGGATTGCATATGGACTGTATATTGGCTGCATTCACCCAGCCATGGGTGAATACAATAAACCCTGTGTTTAAAGTTAAATGTGTGCATATCCCGTTAGCAAAAACAATGGTATTAAACCAGTGTGATAATATCCTGTGTTAATAAATGTATTCACATTTATATACATTATTATTATTATTATTATTATTATTAAAGTTTATTTACATAACGCTGTAGAATTTATACAGTGCTGTACATAGTATGTTCATATATCTGATAGCAACTAAAATTCACCTGGATTACAAACTTTTGTTGAAAACTGTTCACTTACCAATCTGAACTGAAATCCTCCCTGTTGGGCATTGAACACAGTCATAGCAACAGACCTCCTTCCCTTGCTGAGGGAACATGGTCTGGCCAGGAAGACAGCTCTCCACACAGGTCGATTTGGGCACCATCTAACAAAGAATAGCACTTGCAGTGGAAAAAGTTGTAATGAAACTTCAAAGACAACATCTTTTCTACAGCTGCCTCGATGGATATAAATAATAATAATTATTATTATTATTATTATTCCAGCTGATCAGATAACACTGCTCTACAACAACAGCCATCCGACTCATTTCAATTCAACAAATAAAATAGGGACCATAGCATCCGCTTAGCATATTCATCATGACAAGAGCTTTTTTATGCACTATTCTTCTCCACACATTTGGGTGTTCAAACAGTCCATTTTCCAGAGCATAGCTGAAAAACTCTTTTCTACTGGAAAAGGTTTTCACAGAACAATTCATATCACATGAAGATATAATATTAAAATATATAAAATATGATTCACATATTGGAAAGCAGGGGAAGGAGCAGCAAAGATATAGTATCCTGAAAGATGCTGAAAATCTTTTAAAATATCTAAATGAATACTTGGAATATTTAAAATTGAAAATCCTTTTTTGTTTTAAATTTATAGATGGATACTAATATATACACAGAATCTCTTTTTGCAGAATCATTATTCTTTCGGATAAGTAATGTTTAGACTCAACTACATTTTTGTCTTCTGGGAGAAAAAAACATACACGTGTTGATTTACTGAATTAAAAAGGACCTATAAGAAAAAATTGCTATAGTAAACTAATATAAAATAGACCCATCACTATAGTGACATGAGTAGTTGTTAATTTTTTTTTTTACAAAATGCTTGACTGTCTCTAATATATATGAATTGCAGAGAGCCGTATCCTATCTTTTTCAAGAGAGAAATACCAAGAGTAATTCCTTAGTAAGGATAAAACACCTCTTGGATAGTCAGAATAATGAGCAAAATAGCCAGTTCCTTTTAAAAGGAATTCTAAGCTACACTCCACAGTATATGTTAATAGAATTTTGAGTTAATGGGTGTATTAATATTTACTATATTGTAAATTTTAATATATGGTTATTATTTCTAACATCAATATAATATTAATATATTGTTTACAAGTATGTGATCATGAGGGGAGAAATCATTCCTACCTGATTAAACTTGGGATTCCACATGATGACATTTCCAGGAAAGTTGAACTTTGGTCCTCCAGCAACTTTTGAGTCTGTTGTTGCAAGTCGTATTCTCTGGAAAGATTCATTGGGAAATGTGACCAAGTTGATGAGATCATATCCAGTTGCCACCTCTGCATTACCATCAAAAAATATTTCTTCACCAGCACTGTTATTAAAGTGAACATTTTTCAAGAAGGAATGAAGCTAAAGAAAGGAGAACATGTTGGCAACATTGTCAGTGTTGAGAAATGGATTATGTGTAGCCTCCCCCGTCATTCACAACATGAGAAGGAAATCCAAATCAATAATTTCAGGTGTTATCTAGTGATTGGAAGAATTCACTGAAAGAGTTAGTGAGGTCAAGACTCATGAAAGAGACCTCAGGAAGCAAGGACCTCAACTAAAACTACCCCTGCAGGTGCCTCCCCAGCTAAGACCTTTCTAGTCCCTTTCTGCCTATACACAGCTGGTGGATTCTCTCCAGGGTTCTACAGCTGCTCCCTATGACTATGTATGAGGAGCACTCCTCAAATGGAGAATGCATGGAGATTCCTATACTTCAAAGGAACCTCTCTCTCCTTCCTGGCTTTGATTGGGGCTTTTTAAAAATCTTTCATGAGCAGCTCCTGTTGCTTTTGTGCCACTGCTTTGGGCACTGTCACTGTTTCAGAATGCCTGCTTTGAGGCCCACTGTTGACTGTTCAGATGCTCCCAGTTTGTGTGTACTTGCTTCCATTTCAGGGACAATTGCTGTATCAATTGCCTTGCTTGGCATTCCTTCCATCAAGGAATTCTCGATTTCTTCTCCCTCCCCCCTCCCCATCGTCCTTTCTATAGCTGCTCTTCTCCATGATGCTACTCACCACAATTTATATGGTGAGGGAAAACAGCTTAAGGCAACATCTCTATGGCAGAAATAATGCAGTTTCACACCACTCCATCCTATGGAATCCTGAGTTTTGTGGTTTTCCAAGGTGTTTAACTTTCTCTGCCAAAGGGTGCAAATGCCTCACAAAACTACAAATCTAGGATTCTGTTGGATGGTGGCATGGCAGTTAAAGTGATGTCAACCTGGATTATTTCTATGTGTGTCTGCACCCTATAAAAACCAGGACTGGAGCTGAGCAATGCTTTCACTTGCTTCCAAGTCTCACTTCCTACCAGCCATCCAAGCTATCTCTGAATACCCAGCCTTTCCACTCAATTTCAAAGCCTGGGAAAACTGCCTGGGTTTCTAGGTTAGAGAAACAGGCCCAGAATATGGTGACCATCCTCACTTTACCACAGTTGGCAAATTGACACTCCTGGTGCATCAGGAAATCCACACACTTTAAAAGACAGAAAATAATTAACATGAAACATGGTACATTTAATAAGATTATGAATGGAGCACAATTATTATTATTATTATTATTATTATCATCATCCTTTATTTATATAGCACTGTAAATTTGCACAGTGCTGTACATGCAATCTTAAATTAGATGGATCCCTGCCCTCAGGCTTACAGTCTGAAAGAGACAACACAAAAGGAAGAGGGGAAGGTGATGGGAAAGGGGGTGGGGTCCAGTGGTTCTTCTCTCCCTCTGGGGCCAGGACCAAGGCAGATGGACTGGAGGGAGGGCACAGCTTCTTAATACATAGTTAGAAGGAGGCATCATGGGGCAGATGGCACAATCCTGGGAATGCTTGCCTAAACAATCTAGGCTTTAACTTACTTTTGAACCTGGTTAGAGAAGTGATGAGGCATATATGTGGGGGAAGAAGGTTAGAGGAGTGAGGGGCAGCAAGTGAGAAGGGACGAATCTGGGATAGGGCAGTGGAAATCCTCGGCTGGGACAGGAGACCTTGACTACCAGAACAGAGGGTACGAGAAAGAGTGTGAGGAGAAAGAAATTCAGATGAGTAAGGAGGGGCCAGTCCGTGACGGGCTTTGAAAGTCAACAGCAAAAGCTTGTACTGGATGCGGAAGGGGAAGGAGAGCCAATGAAGGGAGGATAAGAGAGGAGAAACATGGTCAAAGCAGCGAGCGGATGTGATAATACGTGCAGCTGAGTTCTGGATGGGCGCGTGAGAAGGATAAAAGAACAAATTTATAGTGAATGAAATTGGCCCAGTCCCTGGACTTTTTCCAAAGCCGTTCGGCTGCTCGAGAGCAGGACTCGAGAAACCTAACTGTGGGAGAGAGCCAGGGCTGAGGCCTAGACATAGAGGAGGACTTGCGAACAGATACAGGGGCAAAGCAGTCAAGGGTTGAAGAGAGAGTGAAGTTGAATAAAGACATTGCTGAGTCGGCAGAGTCCCCAAGATTTAAAGAAGAGAGAGAAGAATCCAAGGTCTGACTGAGGTGGTCAGAATTAACAGATTGAAGATTACAAAAAGTGTGTTGAAAAACATGACGATGAGGTGGGATATAAGTAAGAGTAAAAGAAATTAGATGATGATCTGACAATGGATAGTCAGATGCCAAGTAGGCAGAAATGACACACTTAGCAGTGAGAACTAGGTAAGACAGTGACCAGAAGAATGGGTTGAGCTGTTGGAATGAGGATGAAGATCGAAAGAAGCTAAGAGAGAGCTAAGGCGAGACATTGAAGGATTCTTAGGATCATCAAGGTGGATATTAAAGTCACCTAGAATTAGAGAGGGAACTGAGTCTGAAAGAAAAAATGTGAGCCATGACTCAAAGTCTGAAAGGAATTGGTTAGCAGAACCAGGAGGACGATAAATGACAGTGACCCAAAGCTGCAAAGGAGAAAAGAGTCTAACAGAATGAGACTCGAATGAAGAAAAAGATTAGCTAGGGGGAAGAGAAAGGGGTTGAAACTGGCAAGAGTTAGACAATAAGATACCAACCCCACCTCCTCGACCCTCGAGGCGGCTTGTGTGGGTGAGAGGTAGCAGTATTGTGGGCCAGGAGTCAGGTATCAGTTAGAGCAAGAAGATTAAAAGATTGAGAAAGAAAAAGATCATTAATTGCTGTTGCTTTTGGAGCGGCAGAGCAACAGTTCCTTAGCGAGCAGAGAAATGGAAGCTGGGAGATAGGGAGAGGTCAAATAAGGATCAGATTGGGAGAGATGCATGGAGCCATGGGAAGGGATGGATACAGTGCCCAATAAACAACAGGAGAAAAAGTGACAATGAGAAAAGCAGGAAAATAATATCCAACAGTGCTAGATAACATTGCCTGAATACCACAAAACAAGAAGGATCTGGTAGATAAGGAAGAGGGTGGCTTTGGAAACCTTTGCCCAATGTCCCAGTTGCTGAGGATGATGGAAGGAGAAGTGGCTTCTGAGGAATGTTCCACTGGAGGCAGGAGGAGGGTGGTGCAGAGGCAGCTGGAGATGTGTGGCTGGCTCTTTCTTTGTCCCCTTCTCAGGATGGAATCTTCCTCTTGCAAGGAGGAGGAGGAATAGTGGAAAGGCAGCAGAAGGAGACGTGTGGCTGGCTCTTTCTTTGTCCCCTTCTCAGAATAGAATCTTCCTCTTGCAGGGAGGAAGGGGAATGGTGGAAAAGCAGCAGCAGGAGACATGTGGCTGGCTCTTTCTTTGTCCCCTTCTCAGAAAGATCTAAAGTTTCTCAGTAGAACATACATTCTATGTAATTGTGAGCACACACATCACTTGGTTACATGACCAATAAGAATATTATGAATGAGACAAAGGAGATTATCACACACAAATATTCCCAATGGATAGAGACATGTTTAACCATCAATGACAGATCTTAATGAACTGTGCCATAGTCAGGCTGCAGGCAGCCCGTATTCAAGTCGTATGCAACCAGGGCTTATCCTGCAGCTTTTCAAGAACCGGATTTTCCAATTCTTGAAAAGATATGGGAAAAGCCCAGGTTGCATACAGGATGTCTTTGGTCTAGCAATGGGACAGTACAAAAAGATCCATCATTGATGGTTAAACATGGGTCTATCCTGTCAGAAATGTTCACATGCAATAATTTCCTAAAACATGTTTTGCAAAAAGATTTTGTAGCACTTTTGAGTAACCAAAAGAAAGAAACTGGTTGCATGCTGCTACTTTCCTTCTTTCACTTCATCTCAAAGGTGCTACAAGAGCCCTGGTGGCACAGTGGTTAAATGCCTGTACTGCAGCCACTCATTCAAAACCATAAGGGGGCCAGTTCAATACCAGCAAAAGGGCTCAAGCTTGACTCAGGCTTGCATTCTTCTGAGATGGCTAAAATAGGTTCCCAGATTGTTGGGGGAAAGTAGCTTACAGCTGTAAACCACTTAGACACTGCTTAAGCAGTATGAAACGGTATATAAATGAAGGTGCTATTGCTATATCTTTACTTATTTTCATGACTAGTTTGGTTGTATCTTTGAATAAAACATGTTTTCTGACTGACTCTTTTTTCCAAAGAATGCAAGAATTTTCTATTTTGATATTATAATTTAAGTTGCTCATTCTTTTTCTTAAACTGTTCTTGTTTGTTTGTTTAAACTTATTTATATTTCTTCATTTTTTTTGTAATGTGGGATATTTTTTATATCAATATTATTTATAATGGTCTCCCATTTAGCTGCTTCAGCTGGGACTACCTGCCAGGGCTGAACTTTCCAAAAGCTCCAGCCATTGAACATAACTTTCATTTTGGATGCCCATGAATACATAGTATGGAGAGCATGTGCAACAGCATAAACAGCATTGTAGATAGTATAACCCTGGCCAGTCAGACCCATTTCAAAAACAGTTCCAGGGAGGCTTTCCAGTTTCTCCATGCCAGTACAGTTTCCTTTATTTGGTAGATAGTAGTTCAGTAGTGGAAATGAACAAAGAAATGCACTAGTCCAGAACAGATGGATGTAATCAATATTGGACCAGAACGGGTTTATGCTCTCAACAAACTCCTGAAATCCTGGAACCACATTTGTATGCAGTTGGAATAATAAGGTGCCATTGAAAGATTTAGTGGAGAATTTCCTCCCAGTTGCTAAAGCTGTGAAATCCCATTCAGCTGTTGTGATCCACACTCTCTCTATAGGAGCCATATAACTATCTTCTTTAGAATTTAAAATTAATTGTAAACCCTCCAAAGATTGGCTGTCTCCATAAACAAGAATCACATTGATTTCACTCCTTGAGAGTGTTGTTTGAATTGGTTGCAGTTTTTCTCGTAGTATTATATATGATTGTGTTGCTGTCACTCTTGGGATCACCAGTGTCCAAGCAAGACAAACATGACTCTCCAAGAGCTTTGTCCTTATGGTGCGATGAAATGTTTCTCCACTCTCATCATCTGCAACAATGAGGCCAATCCAGTTCCACCCAAAATGCTTGAGAAGCTGAAGAATCCCAGCATACTGAGATTCTTCATTTGGGACCATCCGGTAGAAAGAAGGAAACCTCCTTTTGTCCTTCAACACTGGATCAAAGGCACCATAGCTGAGCTGAAGAGAAATGCATATTAGTATTATGAATTAGATTACATATAGTCTGAAAAGGCATATCAGCAAATAAACTCATACTTATGGTTGCAAGTACTGGAAATTTGTGAAAATGAGTATTTATTTTTGACCGAGGAGATCTTAGCAGCGCTAGATTATCCCTATTTATATTGGTCTATCTATCAGCAAATAAACTCATACTTATGGTAACTTAAGTACTGTAAATTTGTGAAAATGAATATTTATTTTTGACTGAGGAGTTCCTAGCAACTCTAGCTTATCCCTATTTATTATGGTCCCTATTTATATTGGTCTAGCTATATTGGTATAGAATATCAGTATACAAAGGGATACTAACTCAGTGAAAGATGTTAAAGCATAAGCTTTTGTAGACATATGCATCTACGGTGTAGAAATAAAGCAATTAGACACCACTTTAAGTGCTGAAACTCCACCTTATGAAATCCTGGGTTTGGTATTTTTACAATATCTTTAGCCTTCTCTGCCAAAGAGTGTTTGTGCCTCACAAAATTACAGATCCCAGGATTCTGTAGGATGAAGCCATGAAGCCATCTACACTGTAGATGCACCATTGATCTACCTCTTCAAATGGACCTGACGAAGTAACCAAGTCTATGAAAACTTATGCTACAACATCATTCCACCAGTTAGTCTCAATGGTGCTACATGATCCGTTTGCAGATCCATCTTATGTTTCTTATGAAACTCAACAGGCAATCCTCTCTCAGAAATGTGGGAAGGACTGTCTATAACACTTCTTCTGGTTACATTATAGTTTGACAGTGATCCAAAGAGAGGTGTTGGGGAGAGATGGAATATTTCATATTTTATGTGTCCTAGACCTTAAGCCATCTTAGGACTCCATCTATTTGTCTAAAAGCATACCTGAGGGATTTTGTAGATATTGAAGATGTTGTTCATCTGGACAGAATTTGGTGAGGTAAGTCCTCCAATAGCTGCCATTAATTTATCCACTTGCCCACAGTTATAATTCACTGGATTCCCTTGTCCCACAAAGAGAAGCTTCATGGTGGTAGCACAGCTTCGAAATGAATTAAAAGCATTGTCATAGATCTTGAATCTTAGTGTGGTGTTGGGCAGCAGTTCAACATTCTTGTTGATTTCTTGTATGGCAAAAATGAAAGCCAGGATGGACTGGTAGTTTTTAGGGATCATGCTGTAATACCATTATGATAAAAATTAAAATGCTGACATCAAAGAATCAAGTGTGTTGCCACTTACATTAAGATTTGCCAGTACAGAGACATTGCTACTCATATAGCAAAAGAAACTCAGAACAAAATTCAAGTACGGTCCTGCATCCACCTTCATATCTCTTACCCATTATCGAAACATATGTGAAATTCCCCTCTTCCTTTTTTCCTTATTTCACTCATCTGTTCATATATGCATAGAATCATAGAGTTGGAAGAGACCACAAGCACCATCCAGTCCAATCCCTTGGCATGCAGGAATACATAATCAAAGCCCTCCAGACACAGGGCCATGCAGCTTCTATTTAAAAACCTCCTCCTACACAGCATGTTCCAGTGCTGAACAGCTCTTAACATCAGGATGTTTTTCCTAGTGTTTAGGTAGAATCTCTTCTCCTGTAGCTTGAATGCATTGCTCCATGCCCTATTATATGAAGCAGCAGAAAACAAGCTTGCACATTAATAGGAACCCTTCAAATATTAAAACATGGCTTTCATATCCACTCTTCTTCTTCTCTTTTTTCCAAGCTAAACATACAAAGCTCTCTAAGCCACTCTTCAATAGAACATGAGTTCCAGACTTTGCATAATTTTGGTCACTCTCCTCTGAACACAAGCTTCTCAAGAAGCTTCTTGAATTGTGGTGGCCAGACCTTGGCAAGTCCCCTTGTAGGATAAGTTCATTTCTGTTCCTTGCCACACTCTTTTAAAACTATCCCCTTGCCATTACTTTTTTACAGACCTAGTGTTGAAAAATACATTTCACATTCTCACCAATCTAACTCTCTTTCTCCAAAGCATTTGCTGTATCTGAGGAAGGATATGGTCCATTACTAGTGGGCTCCTATTTCTGACATTTCCCAGTGAATAATATCTATCTACATTTGCCGACAAAAAACCTGTTGTCTATAAAAGCCTTTGTCTTATGTGTCCATCTTTTGTTAACTTATGCAAGGATGTTACAATTTATATAAACTTTACACAGTTGCTCATCTTTCTTCTAGCAAAGACTTAGAATATCATTCAATATTACGATTTTTCCCCCCCAGGTGACAATACATAATCATCAATAGGAACTTACTAAGCATCTGTTCCTGAGGACTCTGGGTGTTTCTTTAAATCTGGCAGAATGATGTGATGAAGTGTAATTGATACAAATTCACCAATGAAAATATCTTTTGAAGGATGAGATTGAACAATTCTCCCCTCACTGAACTTGAAGGAGTTTGAACACTTGCTGGAAGAATAGTGCAGTGACAACTGCAATGAAAACAGCCAGATTGCTATGATTTCTGCAGCCAAGCACCAGCTGCACATCTTTCTGCTAACCTTCAGGGACCACCAAGTCTTGACAGAAGAAAGAGGAAAAACTTGCGTTGACTTTTCTCCTTCAAAGTAAACTTGTAGACTGACTGTTTGGACATTGGTCTTTATAGAATAAATCCAGGATATAAGAGCAGAAAAGAACTGTTTCAGCATTACTTTTGAAGACTGACTATCCACAGGGATTCAAAGAGCAGCAGTACTGATCACAATCATTTTCATAATTACAGGGCAAAATATTTATTTTCTTGAAATCCTAGGGTCTCAGGACAATCTAAGAAAATATGTTTCTTTTTTCCCAATACTGATGTTAGTCTGCTTCTGTTCAGGTAAACCACAAAGTGATTAATGCTAGCAAGTATGGTTTAACTCTCAATTCATAAGGACAGGGACAAGGCCAGTGAGAACAAAGAGAATGCTTCCCCCTCTTGGTTCTGGATATCAGAGGTTTCCATTGACTGAGTCACATATTATTCTGTTTATATCATCATCATCATCATCATCATCATCATCATCATCATCATTGTTATTGTTGTTGTTGTTGTTGTTATTATTAACATTTATTTATATAGTGCTGTAAATTTACACAGTGCTGAACATGCAATCTTTTAATTAGACAGTTCCCTGGCCTCAGGCTTACAGTCTAAAAAGACACAACACAAAAGTAGAAGGGAATGGTGGTGGGGAAGGGGATCAGGTCCAGCAGTTCTTCTCTCCCTCTGAGGCCTGGACCAAGGCAAATGGACTGGAGGGAGGGCTCAGCTTCTTAATACATAGTTAAAACGAGGCTTCATGGGGCAGTCAAGGGGACACATCTGGGAACACTTCCCTAAACAATATAGTCTTTAACACAATTTGAAACTGGTTAGAGAAGTGATGAGGTGCACATGTAGGGGAAGAAGGTTCCAGGAGTGAGGAGCAGCAAGTGAGAAGGGGCGAATCCCGGATGGGGCAGTGGCAATCATAGGCTGGGACAGGAGACCTTGACTACCAGAGCGGAGGGTACGAGAAGGAGTGTGAGGAGAAAGAAGTTAAGATAAATAAGGAGGGGTCATTCCATGGAGGGCTTTGAAAGTCAACAACAAAAACTTGTACTGGATGCGGAAAGGGAAGGGGAGCCAATGAAGGGAGGAGAAAAGAGGAGAAACATGGTCAAAGCGGCGAGTGGATATGATAATGCATGCAGCTGAGTTCTGGACAGAGATTAAAGGATGGAGGTGAGAGTTGGGAAGCCCTGTCAGAAGAAGGTTACAATAATCTAGTCGCAATACCACTAGGACATGGACCTGAGTTTTGGCAGTGGAGGCTGAGAGGAATGGATGGATTTTAGCAATGTTGTAAAGATAGAATCTACAAGCTTTGGGGGTGGCTTGGATCTGGGGAATAAATGACAGAGAAGAATCAAAAATGAAACCAAAACTGCGGGCTTGCTGAACCGGTTGAATAGAAGTGTCATCAACAGAAACAGAAAAGGAATATTGAAGGGTGGGCTTAGGTGGGGAGATGAGAACTTATGTCTTAGACATGTTGAGCTTCAAGTACTGAGAGATGGCAGCTAAACAAGATGAAACTTGCTGTTCAAGCCCCAGCAAAAGATCAGGGGTGGAAAGATACAGCTGAGTATCATCAGCGTACAGATGATAGGAGAAACCAAAAGAACTGATGAGTTTGCCTAGGGACAATGTTTATAGAGAACAAAAGGGGACCCAGGACAGAGCCCTGGGGAACTCCAACCAATAAGTGAACACACTTGTGACCACTGCAAAAGATCAATCTGACAAGTAAGATTTAAACCAGTCGAAAACAGAATTGGAGAACCCAAAGTAAGAAAGTAAATCAACTACGAGACAGTGATCCGCAGACAAATCAAGATGAATGAGAATAGAGTAGAAGCTACATGCTTTGGCCCTCAAGAGATCGTTTGAGATCTTGGTGAGGGCCGTCTCTGTAGAGTGTCGTGGGCGGAAACCAGCCTGAAAAGGGTCCAGGATAGAGTTGCTTCAAGAAACTCAAGACAGTGAGAATAAATGACCCAGAACCTTAGAAAGAAAAGGAAGAAGTGAAATCGGACAATAGCTAGAATTCTCTAGATAGCTAGAGGGCTTGAGAGAGGATTTCTTCAGAATTGGGGAAATGAGAGTATTTGAAATCTGAAGGGAAGGAATCCCGCAGAGGGAGAGAGATTAAAGATATAAAGATATAGAGGAGTGAGGGCAGAAAAGAACGCGTTATAGAGATTAGAAAATGGGAGGGGGTAGGCTCAAGAGAACAGGTTGTAGGTTTGGAAGGGTTTAGCAGAGTGGAGAGTTCATCCAGAGAAACAGGTGGAAACACAGAGTTTATTAGTTGAAAGTACCAGGAGATTAGTGGTAGGGTAGAAATCAGGAGGAACTATTTCAGATCAAATAGTGGTGACTTTTGTGATGGAGTAGTTGGAAAAGTCAGTGGGGGAAAATGACGAGAAGACGGGGAAGAGGAAGGTTTTAGCAGTGTATTGAAGCAGGAGAACAAATGCCATGGGCACCTCTCATTGACCCAAATAGTTCTGCTTTGCCATAGACAGTTCTGCTTTGCCATAGACAGAGTGCGTGAAAAGGATAAGAGGGTGAACTTATAATGAATGAAACTGGCCCACTCCCTGGATCAATCCCACTTTCTGATGTGATTAGCAAAGGGGATATAAATCCTCATTTCCTACATATGATCATGAAAAGCCTTGTCTGTGTATTCATGGTAGACCCTAAAAATAGAAATGGCTGGCAGTGAAATCAGAGGAAAGATGGAGGGAGACAATCCTTGGCTGAAGTAAAATAAGGTGTTTCATCAATTGTAAGAACAGGCCAAGTCAGTCTAGGGTCTGTGTATCTCTCCCTCTTTTCTGTGTGACTATCTCTGTCACAAGAGTGGCGGCTACCAGCTGTGCTTGGTATGTTTCACTCACTTCAAGGATATGTTGGCCCATTTTAGATGGGCAAAAAAAGGCGTTTTAAGGTCTAAAAAGCCCGCCTTTAGGGTTAGAGAGGGCGAAGCTTTTACACCTTCCCTAAGCCTAAAGCGTATGGACGCCGCCATTTAAAAACGGCAGCGTTTATACGGAGGCGCCGTAAAGGCGTCATCACGTGCGCAGCGTTTTGACACGCTGTGCACGTTGTGACACTTTTGCGGCACGGGAGGGTGCCAATCGCACCCTTCCCGCGCAGCAAAAAAAGAGCTCCAACGCGGAGCTCTTTTTTTGCGGCGGGTCTTTGCCGCGGCCTTTAAATGGCTGCGGCAAAGACCCAGGGAGAAAGGGGCCGCGGCGGCCCCTTTCCCCCTTCAGCCCCGCTGAGGGAAGCGGGGTGCAGCGGGTGCCCAGAGCGCCTGCTGCACCCTGCTTGGAGGCCGCGGGGAACCGGCAGTTTGCCGGTTCCCCGCGGCCTCCAAAAGCGGTGAGATGAGGCCTCTGGGGCTGCCTGTGCAGCAGCCTAGGCCTCATCTCGCCGCTAGAAGGGGCGAGTATGGACCACCCCTTTTAGGCGGTCTAAAAAGCCCCAGTGTAAACATCTGGAGCAGAAGTGGGAGTGGGCTTCATTTGGCCTTCTCCTGTCTCAATAATGTGGCAGCCCTACATTGCAAAGAGCCAGCAAGGTGAGGTGGTTTGAATGTATGATTAGGAGTCTGGAGATCATAGTTTGATTACTCGGTTGGCCATGGAAACCCACTGAGTGGACTTGGGTGATACACACACTCTCAGCACCAGAAAAACCTGTGATAGGTTCACCTTAGGGGTGCCATACATCAGAAACCACTTGAAAGCAAACAACAACAACAACAAACAAACAACAACAACAACATTGCAAGTCCCCCTACTGATCTTGGTCCTATGAATGCTTGTCTTAACAGAGAAAGATAGTCCACTGAGCAAACTGGAAACAAAACATGTCCCAATCCACTTGCAGTGAGTTGAAGACAGCTCTGTGGTAGCAACAGCTTGGTAGGGCTTGCAGTCTGAAGTGCACACACATGCCTTTTCTTCCAAATGGAGTTTAAGAATGACTTCCTGTCATGCAAGGGTTTTGCTAGAAGTTATCTTCTTGACATGCAACCCTTAATCCTTTGAAAAGGATTGAAAGGGAGACGCTGGCAAATAAATCTGAGGTTTAATGCACATAGAATACGAGAGTTTGTAGACTCCACTGACCTGGAGGTCATTTTTACACTCTTATTTCATTCTCCATTCTTACTTTTTTTTTTCCTGATTAAAAAGTCCCCCCCCCCCCCCCGGCTTTTCTTTGCTAACAAAGATTCAGGAAGGACTCATCCCACACTTTCTACAAGCACGTCAATGACTGAAAAGACCAATCTGAGATAAACAAGTCCAGTTGCAGAGAGCACAGCAAAAAGTCTCCTTGGGTGATGTTTCCACATTTGGTTCTTTCTGCGTTGTCGTTTCTCTTTGAGATCCGTTGGCATGAGTTCTCAAAAGAGGCTTTAGCATTGTGGATAGTGCGTCTCCATGTGTCCCATCCTAGAAACATGCCCTGCCCAGCACAGCTGTTTTTTCAGTAAAGAGGGCCTCAATGCTGGTGATCCCTGCTTGCTCAAGGACAGCAATATTTGTCACATAGTCCAGTGTATATTTAAGACAGCGCTGATGAAAGCATTTGAGGAGTCATAGATGTTGGCAATAGATGACCAATGTTTCTGACCCATAGAGGAAAACAGACAGTACAATGGCTCTGTACCCACTGATTTTTGTGCTTCGCCTCAGGTGTTTTTTACTCCAGACTCTTTTGTGAAGCCTTCCAAATGCACTATATGCCTTTGCTAATCTGTGATCAATCTCTTTATCAATCTTGACATCTGTAGAGATGATGCTTCCCGGGTAGGTGAACTGCTGAAGGGACTTAAGCACAGATTTGCCTATGGTGATGTGAGGATGATAGTGCTCTTCCTGTGGTGAAGGCTGGTAGAGAACTTCCAGCCCAAACAGCTCTGCAGCCATTGCAAAGCAGGATGTTAGGCACTTCAGAGCTGCTTCTGTATGGGCAACAAGAGCAGCAGCAGCAGCAGCAGCGAAAAGCAGTTCACAAGCTAGATAGTTTAGAGTCTCTGTGTGAGCCTTCAGACGGCTTAAGTTAAACAAGTTACCACTATAAATGCCATCTTCTTCTTCGAGATCTGCTGTAGCTCTTTGGAGCATCATGCTGAAGAAGTTTGTAAATAGAGTTGGAGAAAGAACACAACCTTGTTGCACTCCATTAGTTATTAGAAAGGGCTCGGAGAGAGCATCTCCATATCTGACTTGACTGTGCTGGCCCTCGTGTAACAAGTAGGTATTTAATAATTGTATACCAGCCTTAGATCATTTGATATAGCCTGAAGCACAAATATATTAATAATACATCTCCAAGAATCCCTATCCTCCACTGCCTTGCCCAGATCTTGCAAGCCCCTGCCCATAACCCCCTGGTTGACTCTATCCATCTGGTTTGTGGCATTCCTCTCTTTCTTCTACCTTCTATCTTTCCTAGCATTATTGTTTTTTTCTAGTGATTCATGCCTTTTCATTATGTGGTCAAAGTACAGTAGTCTCAACTTGATCATCTTTGCTTCCAAGGAGATCTCTGGTCTGATCTGTTGGAGAAACTATTTGTTTCTTTTCTTGGCTGCCCATGGTATCCTAAGTACTCGTCTCCAGCACCACATTTCAGATGAGTCGATTGTCTTTCTGTCTACTTCCTTCACTCCCAGCTTTCACATCTGTACATGGTAAACTGGGAATACAATGGCCTGAATGACTCTGAGTTTAATGCTCAGTTGTATGCCTCCATTCTGGTCAATGTTTGATCCTAGATACGGGAATTCTTTAGTTCAATTTCCTCTTTGTCTAGATTGAATTTTTGTATTTCTGGTTTTTTTTTGGGGGGGGGGGGTTTATGTTCAGCATCAGACCTGCCTTTGCACTTTTGTCTTTGACCTTCCTTATTAACTGTTCCAAACCCTGAATGTATTCTGATATTCGTATGATGTTTTCAGCATGTAAGTTAAACGAGTGAAGTGATAGGATGCAGCCTAGCATGACCCCTTTTCCTATTTGGAACCACTCTGTTTCCCAAATTCTGTTCTGACGGTGGCCTCCTGTCCTTGGTCCACATTCCTCATCAAGATCATCAAATGTAGTGGTACAACCATGTCTTTGAGTGCATTCCATAGTGATTATCTTGGCTTTATTAAAAGTATTGGGCAACCTTTGATGGCCTCCAGACCTAGGTAGCCCAGGACAGCATAAAACATGATTTATGAAGCTTCACTGCAATGCACTATCATCTGGCATATTTGAGAGTGTACATCAAATTGTGGGAAAGGAGGTAAAGAAATTAACCAAGCTACACAGATGCCAATTTGAATCTCCCACCAAGCCATTTCCTCATCATATTGTCTTTTAATATATTCATTTCATTTGCATTAAACACAAACAAGAGAACAAACACAGTCTTTTAAAACTATCCCCTTGCCATTACTTTTTTAGTATTGAAAACAAAACTTTGTTGATTATACTACTTCCTGCTTTTCTATCATTTCTACTTTTTCAGGGTGAAAACCTTGAAACTGATAAGAGACTAGCATAAGACCTGGAAATTTTCCTTTAAATTCAAATTAAAGTAGAAAGCTTTCTTCATTACAAAAACAAAGCAACTAGCTTTACTCAAGCATTACAATTATTAGTAATATGTTAATTTTTCTTGAAATAAGAGTGTTCGTTATTCAGATCTCCATACCTACAAGTTGTTATCTTATCTGCATCACATTCTCACCAACCTGATTCTCTTTTTCTGATCCATTTTCCCTAATATATCTGAGGAAGTGTGAAGTTGAAGCCTGTCACAGCTGGTATCCATAGTTTTTTGGGGGGGCGGGGGGTTTGTTTTGTTTGTTTGTTTGTTTGTTTGTTATGTGGCCATGTTCTGGAAGAATTTATTCCTGATGTTTCATCTGCATCTGTAAGGTGGTGTCATGGGAATAGTGGGGTATATCTACAATATGACCCTTGGTTGGGAGGAAGTGATTTACATGTTAAACTGTGTGTTGCTCTATTGTTGAAGGCCAAGGCCTCGGGATGGGAGGATATGTGGGGAGGATATGTGTGTTTATTCAATTTGCTTTCCATTCTCTGTGTGATGTTCATTTGCAAGTCTTGATTTTGGTGTTTTTCAGAACTGGTAGCCAAATTTTGTTTACTTTCAACATTTCTTCTTCCTGTTGAAGTTGTCCATGTGTTTGTGGAATTCAATGGCCTCCTTGTGCATTCTGACCTAGTAGATGTTGGCATGGCCCACAATTTCAGTGTTTTCAAATAGTGTTTTATGCCCAGGTTGGTTTGTAACATGTTCTGCTACTATTGATTTTTCACATATCATGCAGTTTTGTACAGGTCTACATAGGGACCACCAAACATAGTGTTCAAACACGAGTCAAAGACTATGAGAGTCACTGCAGACTGGGCCAGATGAAAAAATCAGCAGTAGCAGAACATGTTATAAACAAATCAGGGCATATAAACACTGAAAGTGTGGACCATGCCAACAACTACTACCTCAAAATGCACAGGGAGGCCATTGAAATAAGTTGGACTAATTGTCAATAGTGGCATTGTCTCACCAACTTTATTTTCAAACTAGATTACTTACTGGGCTTAGTTTAGGATATATGCTTTATCTGAGTCAAGGTAGAGAAACAGTGTTCCCTTAAGGGATTCAGATTCACATATTTAGGAGACTAGAATACCAGCTTTGTGATCAAGAGAGGGATTGGCAATTGTTCACAATTTTTTCCCCATCTGTCACATTTTTCACCTCCTTGTTTACAGAGGTTTCAGAGAGACACAGCTGCAGCTGATATGCTGATGATTCTTTATATATTTTTCAAAGCTTGGGGAGGGGGCATTAGTTACATTGTACAATATAAAGACCAAGAGAATCTGGCAGAGAAACTGGTCCTTAAAAGCCGTCATTTATTTTGTGAAGGTAAACAAGCCCAGTATACAACTTTTCAAAATAGTAACATTTTTTACAAGAAAGAAGAAGACCCACTTACTAAGCATTTGTTCCAGAGAAGTCTATGTGTTCTTTAAAGTCTGGCAAAATGAAAGCACCCAGAAAAATGGACACAAATTCAGCAATGAAAATCTCATTTGAATCATGATATGAATTATGACGAATTGTACTCCTCCAGACACACATAGATGCACTGAAATGCTTGTTGGAAAAATAATGCAGCAATAATGGCAACAAGAGCAGCCAGACTGTTAACATTTGGGCCCAGCACCAGCCAGACATCTTCAGGTTCACCTGTAGCTAGCACCAATTTTCACCAAAAAGAACCCTTTGACTGACAAAGCTGTGTCTTCCTCAGATGAACATCACCCAAAAGGATTGTAGCAGGTTTTTGGACCAGAGTCCTTATAAGTGAAGAGCAGCATACATGAATAGTAATAACCCCTATTGTTATTTTGCTCAAGAAAGTCAGTGCTTATCCCTGTGGCTTTCAGGGACAGTAGAACTGATCACAGTAATTTCAATAATTATGGGGCAAGTAATCTTCTTTCTTGTTGCACTCAACTCTCACAATAACCAAGAAAAAGAAGTTTATCTTTTCTCGCCATAATGCATCGCCTGTTCCTCCTTAGGAAAATGATGTGCAAACCTGTTTTGGGGGGGCAGGGGGGAGGATGTACATTGATCTAACTTTCTATACTGATCTAACTTTCTATACTGATTAGGACTGGTAATGGGAAGAATATGGAAGATAGGGAGTCTATATTCTAATCTAGTATTATACATTGGCAACTGTCTTGGTGCCATCTGCACATCTTAGATTGTTGATATTCCTTCCTACTATTTTCATTCCTCCTTCTTCGGAACCTAAATCTGCTATTGTATAATATGTTCACCATACAAGTTGAACAGGTTCATGATAAGATGCAGCCTTGACTGACCCCTTTGTCAGCTGGGAACCATTCTGTTTCTCTATGTTTTGTTCTAACATTAGCCTCTTGTCCTAAGTACATATTCATCATCAGTAATATAAGATGTGATGGTACTCCCATGTCTTTAAGTCGAGTGTATTTACATGATCCTGAAGGCTAGGAATAGTCTGGGGATTCTGTTAGTCTACCGTCCACCCTGTTGCTTAACAGACTTCCTGGCCGAGCTGACACAGCTGGTCTCGGAGCTGGTCCTGGAGTCTCCCAGGCTTCTTATCCTGGGGGACCTCAACATCCTCTTCGAGTTCAGCGCATTAGATCTGAAAGGTGCAGATTGGGAGTTCACGACTTTTATGATAGCCATGGGCCTGTATCAACTAGTTTCAGGGCAAACACATTGTGTGGGTAATACACTCGATGTGGTCTTTAGTATGGATCAGGAACAGCTGTGGGCAGAGGTGAATGACATCTCCACCCTTGTCATGCACGGACCATTTCCTGGTCAAAGTAAAACTGAAAGTTACTACCCATAGCCCCCCCCCCCCAGGGGGGTAGAGGACCTATTAAAATGGTATGCCCTTGAAAGCTGATGGAACCCAAAAGGTTCCAGGAAGCTCTAGAGGGTCTTATGGTTGGAAATGATGGCGATTCTGTTGATGCTCTGGTTGATACCTGGGATAACCATCTTACTGGGTTATAGACAGTATTGCTCCCGAGCATCCTCTCCATCTCCCTTCAAATAAGAAACCATGGTACACTCTAGATCTTCATACAATGAAGCAGACCACACGACAACTAGAGCACCACTGGTAGAAATACCAACATTTGACTGACAAGACTGACAAGACCCTCCTTGAGTCTTACAGAGTGTCAATAGATGCAGCAAAGAATTCTTTCTATGCTGCACGTATTGCGTCCGCAGAGTTCCGTCCAGCAGAGCTCTTCAGGGTGGTTAGAGAGCTAACTCAATTGC
The DNA here is from genome assembly GCA_034509955.1 of Urosaurus nigricauda. Classification (NCBI taxonomy): domain Eukaryota; kingdom Metazoa; phylum Chordata; class Lepidosauria; order Squamata; family Phrynosomatidae; genus Urosaurus; species Urosaurus nigricauda. The sequence goes on from JAOEGL010000006.1 coordinate 9,541,030, forward strand.
CTCCCACCCTGAACTCTTTATTGGAATGAACTAAAGCCTGCTGTGATGCTTTTAATGATTTTTTTGCAGATAAAATCTCTCAGATAAGGGTTGATTTGGATGCGGGCATTATATCAGAATCGGAAAGTGAGGTGTCCAGTGACTCTGTGGACTATATTCAACTGGATCACTTTGAGCTTGTATGTACCAAGGAAGTGGACAAGATTCTTGGAAGCGTTAGGAGGACAATGTGCCCTCTCGATCCCTGCCCATTTTGGTTTACCGTTCAGGGAGGGGATGCAATGAAAATGCTGTTACAATTCATAATCAATACATCCCTGGGGGAGGGAATATTTTCATCAAACTTAAAACAAGCTATAGTTAGACCCCTCTTTAAAAAAAACCCTTCCTGGATCCCCTGATAAGAGCTAATTACAGGCTGGTCTCTTTATTACCATTTTTGGGCAAAGTGATCATGAGGACAGTTGCCTTCCAGCTCTAGGCAGTCTTGGATGAAGCCAATTATCTAGACTCATTTCAAACCAGTTTCAGGGCAGGATACGGAGTTGAGACAGCCATGGTCGCCTTAGTCAATGATCTCCGTCTGGGCATTGATGGGGAAGCATGAACCCGTTGGTGCTCTTGGACATCTCAGCGGCCTTCGATACCATTGACCATGGTATCCCTCTGGATTGCCTGAGAGAGTTAATAATTGGGGCACTGCACTCCAGAGGTTCCAGTCCTACCTCTCAGGCAGATTCCAGATGGTGTCGCTTGGGGACAGTTATTCGTCCGAGAGGGAGCTCAAATAGGGTGTCCCTCACGGTACAATTCTGTTCCCAATGCTGTTTAACATTGACATGAAGCCACTAGGAGAGATCATCCAGAGACATGGGACGCGGTGTTATCAGTACACTGATGACACCCAAATATATTTCTCTATGTGTCCAACTGCTGCAGTGACTAAGGATGGCATCTCTCCTCTGGATGCCTGCCTTGGATCAGTAATGGGCTGGATGAGGGAAAACAAACTCAAGTTGAATCCAGAGAAAACAGATATTCGTGATGGGTACCCAGGTCCGGGAATGGAGTTTTGTGAACCAGTCCTGGATAGGGTCACGCTTCCCCTAAAGGACATAGTACGCAGTTTGGGAGTACTCCTGGATCCATCTCTACATTTGTCATCTCAAGTAGATGTGATGGCCAGGAGTGGTTGGTACCAACTTTGGTTGATAAGCCAACTGTGTCCATACCTGGACAGAAAGGACCTTGAAACAGTGGTACATGCACTGGTAATCTCTCGATTAGATTTCTGTAATGTGCTTTACATGGGGTGACCTTTGTATCAAGTTCGGAAGCTTCAGTTGGTTCAAAATGCAGCAGCCAGATTGGTCCACAGAACACATTGGTGGGACCACATAACACCTGTACTTAAATCACAGCACTGGCTGCCAATTAGCTTCCAGGCTCAGTACAAAGCGTTGGTCGTTACCTTTAAAGCCCTACATGGCTTGGGCCCAAGTTCCTTGAGGGAACACCTCTCCCTACATAATCCACTCGGCACTCTCAAGACAACAGGGAAGAATTTATTAGAACTCTACAGGTCCAGGTTAACAACAACTGATCACAGGTCATTTACAGCCACAGCCCCCAAATTATGGAACAGCCACCCTAGACGACTTTAAGAAGGCTCTATAGACGGATCTCTTCCGGCAGGCCTACCCCCCTGACCTCTTATAGGTCTTAGGTATATCCACCCAATATGTTTTTGGCTGTTTAGATGATTTTTAATATTGTCATTGTTTTGAGGCAATTTTATATATGCGTGGTATTTTATTGTTCTATTGATGTAATCCCACCTCGATCTGATTATTATTATTATTATTATTATTATTGAGTGTTGCCTTCATGATATATGCTTTGCTATAGTCTATGAAACATATGCTGATTTTCTTTTGAACTTGCTATCCTTCATTTATTTGCACTGTTGTCCCTAATGCCTCTTCCTTTTCTGAACCCCATTTGTACCTCTGGGATTTTTCTCTCCATATTTTGAGCATAATTTTGTTTGCATGGGAGATCAGTGCTATGGTTCTATAGCTGCCCCAGTCTTTTGTGTCTCATTTTTTGTGTTCCTCCCCTTCCCATTTGCTGTTCCAAAGCAGGCTAATGTCAGGGGTAGGGAGTATTTTTACATTTTCTATGTTTATGTACTTATGGGGAAACAATCAAATCCAATCCAATCAAAATAATTTTAATTCTTTTCCCCATAATTATGCAAAAACAAGAAAATTAAAAATAAATCAATAAACCAACAGACAGGGAGTTACCAGTGCAGTCCTGTGAAAGAACTGAGGTGAGATTAAAAACAATTTCAAAGTGGTATGTTCCTGTTTCCTTTCATGAGGTGATTGCCATGAGACATGATGAGAATGAGAATGAGCTTAATTGCTGAGCAGAACATTTACTGTACTCTCAGACAAAATGTGTTTGGACAAAGAAGACTGATCCAATCCCAACAAGGTCTCACAGAAGATCCACTCAGCTATTTAAAAATGGTTCCCTCCCTCCCCCTTACCCCCCCCCCCCCACACTTTTACATTTTAATGGAATGTGATGTTTAACCCCACCACCACCATCCTGGTCAGAGGAAAAAGGGAGAAGGGAGGCCCATGGAGTCTTGATACAGCTAAGAATGCACTTATACATAGGCTTCTGCCCCTAGAGTTGTCAGCTAAGAATGCACCTATAAATAGGCCTCTGTCTCTATAGTTGTGTGCTGTAATCCAAACAGCAGGTCTACTCACAAGAAAATTGCTAGATAGTAAGTGAGAAAGTTTTGTAAAACTTTAAGACCACAGTTCTACTTTGATAATTCAATGAATGTATGAATCCAAAATTCTAGAACTGAATATTTACATCTAAGTCGACCTACTTAGAGAGCCAGCATGGTGTAGTGCTTTCAGTGTTGGATTATGACTCTAGAGACCAAGGTTCAATTCTCCACTAGACCATGAAAACCACAGAGTGACCTTGGACAAGTCACATACTTTCAGGCTCAGGGGAAGAAAATGGCAATCTCCTCTGAACAAGTCTTGCAAGAAAACCCCGTGATAGGGGGTCACCATTGGTTGGAAACAACTTGAATGGACACAACACTACTTGTTTTGGCAGCTGCGGTATTACATTTTGCTTTGCAAGTACAATGTATGTGATCCATCATGACGTAGTTGTTTCAGAATTGGTCTCTAGAGAACAGGGTTAGAATCTTGGCTTTGCCATGGAAACCCACTGGTTGATCCTGAGGTTGATCTCTCAGCCTGAAAGGATCGGAATGTACCACCCACCACTAAAGAAACGTGCCAAGAAAACTCCATGAAAGGGTCACCTTAGGCTTGCCATAAGCCAGAAACTACTTAAAGGAACACAACAACAACAAAGTGCAATGTACAAGATAATCTATTAAATTTATAGAATCATAGAATCACAGAGTTGGAAGAGACCACAAGGGCCATCCAGTCCAACCCCCTGCCAAGCAGGAACTCTCCTTCAAAGCATCCCCGACAGATGGCCATTCAGCCTCTGCTTAAAGACCTCTAAGGAAGGAGACTCCACCACCCTCTCAGGGAGTGTGTTCCAGTGTCGAACAGCCCTTACTGTCAGGAAGTTCCTCCTAATGTTGAGGTGGAATCTCTTTTCCTGGAGATTGCATCCATTGTTCCGGGTCCTGTTCCCTGAAGCAGCAGAAAACAATCTTGCTCCCTCCTCAATGTGACATCCCTTCAAGTATTTAAACAGGGCTATCATATCACCACTTAACCTTCTCTTCTCTAGGCTAAACATCCCCAGCTCCCTAAGTCGTTCCTCATAGGGCATGGTTTCCAGACCCTTCACCATTTTAGAAGCCCTCCTTTGGACACGCTCCAGTTTCTCAACATCTTTTTTGAATTGTGGTGCCCAGAACTGGACACAGTATTCCAAGTGGGAACTGACCAAAGCAGAATAGAGTGGCACTATTACTTCCCTTGATTGAGACACTATACTTCTATTGATGCAGCCTAAAATTGCATTGGCCTTGTTGCATCGCACTGTTGACTCATGTTCAATTTGTGGTCCACTTGGACTCCTAGATCCTTTTCACATGTTGTTTCATTCAGCCAGGTATCCCCCATCCTGTATCTGTGCATTTCATTTTTCTGACCTAAGTGCAATACCTTACATTTCTCTATGTTGAATTTCATTTTGTTAGCTTTGGCCCAGCTTTCTAGTCTATTCAGGTCATTTTGAATTTTGATCCTGTCCTGTGGAATATTAGCTACTCCTCCTAATTTGGTGTCATCTCCAAATTTGATAACTAGGCTCCCAATACTGTCATCCAAGTCATTAATAAAGATATTGAATAGCACTGGGCCCAGGACAAAACCCTGTGGGACCCCACTTGTCACTTCTCTCCAGGATGAAAAGGAGCCATTGTTGAGCACCCTTTGGGTTCAGTCAGTCAACCAGTTACAAATCCATGTAAAGGTTACCTTGTCTAGTCCACATTTTGCAAGCTTGTTTGCAAGAATGTCATGGGGAACCTTATCAAAGGCCTTACTGAAATCAAGATATACTACATCCACAGCATTCCCTTCATCTACCAACCTGGTGATTTTATCAAAAAAAGAGATCAGGTTTGTTTGGAATGACTTGTTTCTCTGAAACCCATGTTGGCTTTTTATGATGATGGAATTATCTTCTAGATATCTGCAGACTCTCTGTTTAATATTCTGTTCCAGAATCTTTCCTGGAAGTGATGTCAGACTAACTGGGCAATAATTGTTGGGATCCTCTTTTTTCCCCTTTTTGAAGATGGGCACAATGTTTGCCCTCCTCCAGTCTGCTGGGACTTCTCCTGTTCTCCAGTATTTCTGAAAGATTATTGCCAATGGTCCTGGTATTACATTTGCTAGTTCTTTTAATACCCTTGGATGTAGTTCATCTGGTCCTGGAGACTTGTATTCATTTAGCTTAACCAGGTATTCCTGTATTATCTCTTTACTTATTCTGTGCTGAAATTCCCCTATTCTGTCTTCTGCTCCATTATCCTTAGGTTGAGCACCCTTTGCCTTTGCTGAGAATACTGAAGCAAAGAAGGTGTTGAGTAATTCCGCCTTTTCTCTGTCCCCTTCTATTTAGTCTACTGACAGCTTCAAACAGAGTACATGTGGATTTATTGGTTTATACATTACTCATGGCAACAACCTTATAATGTGTTCTTCTTCTCAACAGAATGTGTTCTTCTTAATCAAACAGAAGAAGCTATAATGTAAGAACATTTTTCACATGACCTAACCCTCCACCATCCCCACCTCCAGTTTTGATGGTGGGCAGAGAGGAATTTAAAACACTCAGCTCTCCTTAGATCCCCAGGCTCTTGCATTTAACAGTGTGAGCCATAAAATGCCATTTGCTTCTTCAATACCTTAGAACAACAACAACAAAAAAAACCTCTCTGGAGCTCTCTAAATATGTACTTGGCATATTTTACTTTTACTTTTTTCCAACCAGCCTTTCCATGAAGTGTTTAAGCCCTGATACATTGAAAAGATGCATTTGATATAAATAAGAAAAGGGCCTGAAACAGAGATTGACCCAGTTTGGGTGGATATATTCTGGTGCGGTTCTTCCTCCTCTGCCACAAACTCTCAATCTCTGTGTCACATGTGAAATATGGCAGCGCTATATTTCTTTCCCTAGTTCCCTCACTTGTCTTCCCTATCTATCCTTAGGCAGACCTTGGAAAATTACTTTCAGAAACAATATGTCCCCTACTCTTACCAAAATATTTTAAAATGTCTGTCAGCCAAAACACTAAGAAATAAAAAACCTTTTCTGTGGAAAACAAAATGGTTTACAACTCATAACATCCCTTTCCAGAGTAGCAGCTGAAAATGACTATAAACCTTTACTCACTACAGTAATAAAATCAGTTACAATGCTCACAACCATAAACTTTCTTTTGAAGATTTTTTTTTACTATACTTTCATCATCTCGATACTATCTATGTAGATATGCCTGAATTATTTATACCATGTTAGTTCCAAGCTGTGCTCTTATGGGTGGAAAATTCTCTTTCTTCCCCAACCACTTTGCCTTCCTTCTCACACATCTCAGTTTTTCTGATGGATCTGAGGAAGTTGGAATCTTTGTTACCGGTAAACTCCCTTTTTCTAAGGATTTGCTCCAATTTATTTTATTTTTTTATTGAAAACATACAGAGATAGTTGTGTTGGCCATTTAACTAATACAAACAAAAAAAATCCATAGGTGATATCTTTATTAGCCAACCGAAATGCAAAATATCCTTGCTGCAAGCTTTTTGAAGCTCCATAGGCTTCTTCATCATACAAGTTGGTCCTTAAAACACTCATTGACTTTATGAAACTAATGATTATTATCAGACACATTTCAGCACATATATATCAACAAGAAGAAAAAGAGCCTCTCCATCACCATCACCATCACCATCATCAAGAACTTACTAAGAGACTGTTCCTGAGGACTCTGGGTGTTTCTGAAAATCTGGCACAATGAAGTTTCCAAGTTGAATGGATACAAATTCACCAATGAAAACATATTTTGATGGATCATATGGATGTTGCCTCACTATGCTTGAAAGAGCCCCAACAATTGCTGCAAGAACAATCTGGTGACAGCAGCAACAAAAACAACCAGAATGCTAAGAACGCTGCAGCCAAGAACCAGCTGGACATCTTTATTCTAACCTTCAGAGACCAGAGAAAAAAGAGAAAAGTATGTATTGTCAGATCTGTCTGCCTTAGATTAAACTGGAGTACAGCAAGTTGTCTGGACAGCAGTCTTTAAAGACTAAATTCACAGTATAGTAACAGATAAGAACCATTTCCACATTGTTTTTGAAGACTGATTATCCACAGGGATTCAAAGTGTGGCTGTACTCAACACCGTCATTTTAATAATTATGGGGCAAATTATTTGTTTTCTTGAATCCTCAGGTCCCAGGACAATCTAAGAAAATATGTGACTCCCACCCACCCACTGATGATTGTCTGTGGTCAGGTAAGCAGCACAGAAAGCAACATTTGCAAGTTTGGTGTAACTTTCTCAATTTGTAAGAACTGGCACAGGGCCAGTAAGAAGAAAGAGAATAAGGGAAATATCAACTTTACTTCCCTCTCTCAGTTCTGGACATTAGTATTTCCTTTAAGTGAGTGATATATTAGTCTAGCTATATCCTCAGACCCATCTCACTTTTTTCCCTGACTACATTTAGGCCATGCTTGTGATATTGTAATAAAAACCTATAATTTTAATGTTGCTAGTTCTTTACGTCAGAATTACTGCCATTATTTTTGGTGATATACAGGAATTATGATTTACAAGTAACATCAGTACAAAAAAACTTACTATAGATTGTGTCTGGTGTGGTTTGGAGGTCAATTTGTGGATGACACCAAAAGTTACTGTACTGGAATGTCACCTTAGGTAAAGCTTCTCTTTGTGCAAATCTCAACTGAACACTAGGTAAATTTCTCCCTGAAATTCTTTTGAATGGAGGGACTGGTGTTTGAATTTGAAGTGTTATACATGCTAGATTCTAGATCTGATTATGTAGTAATTCTGTTTATTTCTAGTCATTTTTTTACCCTCACATTCCACAAAAAGCCCCTTGAACACTTCTCCTTAAAAAAAAAAAAGACAAACATACACTAGGCCTCAATATCCAGAACTACTTGTGAGTAGAACTACTTGTGTGGTTGTCTACTGTGTCAAAATTGTTGAATGATGATTGGCTAAGTGGCCCATCATATAGAATCTTTCATTCTTTATCCAAATATCATGGTTGCTCCACGGTTGTTCTCTTTATCCCTTCATATAGCTATTTCAGATGTTACTGGTCACACATTATTTTAGCCTCTTGGTGAATTTGCCAAAAGTTACTTCTGTGATACAGCTGTCTTTGGAAGCTGTCTTTGAAAGAATGTATGTATTCTACATTGTACCTTGAGATATTTTAAACACATTTTAAAGCTTCTATTTCCACATTAGATGGCACTTTGATAAGAACTGTCTATTCTTAGAATGTGAGTGAACAAATTCTACATAGGAGCTAGTTGTGACTTTCAAAATCTCTGTATCCTCTCTGTTGCTGTTGTGTGCCTTCTGGTCATTTCTGGCTTATGGCAACCCTAAGATGAATCTATCATGGGGCTTTCTTGGCACCTTTCTTCTGAGGCTGAGACATTGTGACTTGTCTAAGGTTATCCAGTGGGTTTCATGGCTAAGCAAAAAATCAAACCCTGTTCTTATTTGTTTCTTTGGGTAATACATGTGCTGCTTCCAGTCATTGTTTTATTCTTCCAGTTCTACATACCTATTATAAGTATATAATTTATTGAAGAACCAGAGGACAAGCAAACAAGGCACTAAATGATATACTGTTTGAACATGAGAGAACATGGTCGCTGATCCCAGTCTCTAGGACAGCCTGAAAAAGGAAACCTCACTGGTTTGATCCTTGGAATCCTTCTGCTTGCAGCCCAATGTCCTTTGTTATATGCAGAGTATGAATATTTTAATAAGAATAGTTAATAATAGACCAACTACACTTTCTGGTAGATGTGAGGGATGTTGAATGTATGTGACAAGCATCTATAATGAGATAATAGTCAAACACACCAAGAAATATTTTAAGATTTCCTTTTAACTGAAGGAACTGTAATGGACTACACCAAGAGTGGAGAAACACACCATAACCACCACAGTATATCACAGCATACGTGATATGAGACAGTATACGCAATAAGGTCTGGAATACAACAATGTCTAGAGCAGTGGTTCCCAAACTTTAGTCCTGCAGACATTTTGGTCTTCATCTCCTAGAAGCCAAAGACAGCTTGGCAAAAAGTCAGTAATTCTGGCAGCTCATGTCCCAAACATATGGAGGACCAAAGTTTAGGATCCACTGGTTTAGAGGGACACACCATGCCTACTCTTGAAGTACAGCAAGAAACAAAATGTCTACATAGTCAGAATATAATTATACTTCCAGGGATAATTCCTGAGGATATGTCTTCCTTTCTCAATTACACTCATTCTTTTTCCTTACCAGTTGCTCCCTGGTGTTTAGCTCAGGCCTCAGTAAAATAATATAGACTTTTGGAAGAAAGATGCAGCCCAACAACCCAGCGCTAGAGGCTATGATGGAGAAGATCTCCACGGCCACCATGTATTTCCCCTTTGTGCTCAGGTACGTGGGGACAAAGGACACCCAAACACTGCAAAAGACCAACATGCTGAAGGTGATGAGCTTAGCTTCATTAAAAGTATCAGGCAGCTTCCGGGCAAAGAAAGCCAGAGTAAAACTGATAATGGCCAAAAACCCTATGTAGCTTAATACAAGGTAGAACATGAAGTCGGAGCCTTCATTGCATTGCATTATAATCTGACCCATCTGGGACTGCATGTCATTTTCTGGGAAAGGGGGAGAGACTGCCAACCATGCAACACAGATGACAAGTTGAATTAGAGAAGAGAAAACAATGACCAGCACTTCAAGTCTCTTCCCCAAGCAATTTTGGATCTGGTTTCCTGGCTTGGTCACCATAAAGGCCAAAACTACAGTGATCGTTTTTGCTAATACACAAGCAACAGCGATAGAAAATATGATGCCAAAAACTGTTTGCCTCAGAAGGCAAGTCATCTTTCCTGGCCTTCCAATGAATAAGGAGGAGGAGAGAAAACAGACCATTAAAGAAGAGAGGAGAATGCATGTGACACTCCAATTGTTGGCTTTGACAATAGGTGTATTGTGATGCTGAATGAAGATCAACAACAGAAGAAGAGTCATCACAAAAAAGGAAGATGCCAAGGAAGCCAGAACTGCTCCCAGTGGCTCCTTGTAAGATAGGTAGATTATTTCTTTTGGGATACATTGGTCCTGGTTCTTGTTTGGATACTGATCTTCTGAGCACATCTCACATTGGTCAGCATCTGAAAGTCAGAGGCAAGTTGTCACTACTCCTTGTATGCAGTTGACATCCATTACTTGTATTGTTGCAGTCCCCCAAAGGTGCTCATTTTAAAAATAAAAAACTACCCACTGCTCAATGTCTGTCATCATATCCCTTCATGGAGATTATTGTGCAGTCCAATCCTGTCATTTTTTCTGATGGGAAAGATGCATATTTAAGTTTAAATATTGCGCTTATCCCATGGCTGGGCAAATGCCGCTGATATACAGCCCATATGCAATCTGGGCTTATCCTGCAGCTTTTCAAATACAAGATTTCCCATGCTTGAAAAGCAATGGAATAAGCCCGGATTGCATACAGGATGTATACAGGCTGCATTCACCCAGCCATGGGTGAATGCAATAAACTCTGTGTTTAAAGTTAAACATCACCTATCCCTTCAGCAAAAAACATGAGATTAGACCAGTGCAATAATTTCCTGTTCTAATACAGTGGTCCCCCGGGTTACGAATCCCCCGGGATACATAATCCCCGGAATCTGAAAGAGCTGGGGCCGGAAAAACGGCCCCGGTTTCCAAAAAAATCCCCGGGTTGCAGGAAAAAAAGCAACCCGGCCCCTTTAAATCAGTGCGCTCCGCTGCACTGTGCATCAAATAAAGCAGTCCCCCGGGTTACGAAGACTTCCGGGTTATGAAAGAGATCCTGGAACGGATTACTTTCATAACCCAGGGGACCACTGTATGTGTATTCACATTTATGTTCATTATTATAATTATTATTAAAGTTTATTTATAAAGCACTGTAAAATTTATGGTGTATGTATGAACATACCTGATAGCAATTAAATTCATCTGAGTGTTAAACTTTTGTTGAAAACCGTTTACTTACCAATCTGAATTGAAATCCTCCCTGCTGGGCATTGAGCACAGTCATAGCAACAGACCTCCTTCCCTTGCTGGGGGAACATGGTCTGGCCAGGAAGACAGCTCTCCACACAGGTGGATTTGGGCACCATCTAACAAAGAATAGCACTTGTGGTGGAAAATGTTGTAATTTAGTTTCAAAGATAACAACTTTTCTACACATCCAGCTGTTCAGATAACACTGCTCTATAATAAAAGCCACCTGATTCATTTCAATTCACCAAAAAAAAAATAGGGACCACAGCATCTACTTAGCTTCATTCATCATGACACCAACAAAAACACCTTTTTCTGCAGTCTGCTTCTACAAACAAATGGCTCTTCCACTACATAATCACTCCCCATTTTTCCAGATTGTATCTTTAAAACTCTTTTCTACAGGAAAAGGTTTTTACAGAACAACAATCCATACCACATGAAAATATAATATTAAAATATATTTTAAAATTTCATATATTTGAAAGCAAGGAAAGAGGCAAGATAGATACTGATATATACATACCCTGTTTCCCACAAAATAAGACAGTGTCTTCTGTTATTTTTTGTTCCCAAAAATGTGCTAGGTTTTATTTTCAGGGGATAGCTTATTTTCAGGGAAACTGGGTAGAATCTCTTTTTGCACAATTGTCATTCTTTCCTGTATTATACATTTTTCCCAAAGGTTTGTCTGGACATTTACCTCCAAACTGCTATTGCTCAAAAAGTAACAGATGACTAACGTTTTGCCTTCTGTTGGGGAAAACCTGCACATGAGTTGATTTACAGAAAAAAGGAGCTATAAGAAAACATTGCTAAAATAAACTAAACTTATCACTTTACTAATATTAATTGTTTTATATCTTTTACAAAATGCTTTATCCATTTTTAATATATCTGAAATGCAAAGAGCAGTATATTTTTCAAGACATATTAAGAATAAATCCTTAGTAAAAACAAGCCACCTCTTGGATAATCAGAATAATGAGCAAAATAACCAGTCTTTTTAAAAATATAGCATTCTAAGCTCAATTCCACCATATCTGTAAATAGAATTTTAAGTCTGCACTGCAGCCACTCACTCAAAACCATACGGTGTTGAATTCAAGACCAGCAAAAGGGCTCAAGCTCGACTCAGGCTTGCATCCTTTTGAGATCACTAAAATGAGTACCCAGATTGTTAGGGGCAAGTAGCTTACAGTATAAACCGCTTAGAAACTCCTTAGGCGGTATGAAGTGGTATATAAATGAAGCTGTTTGTTTGTTTGTTTGTTTGTTTAATGAGCATATTGATGTTATAAATTTTAACACATGTTTATCGTTTCTAATATCAATATAATATTAATATGTTGTTTACAAGTACGTGATCATAAGGGGAGAAATAATTCCTACCTGATTAAACCTCTGATTCCACATGATGACATTTCCAGGAATGTTGAACTTTTGTCCTCCAGTATCTTTGGAATCCACTGTTCCAAGCTGAATTCTCTGGAAAGATTCATTGGGGAATGTGACCAAGTTGATGAGATCGTATCCAGTTGCCAAATCTGCATTACCATCAAAAAATATTTCTTCACCAGCACTATTATTAAAGTGAATATTTTTCAAGAAGGAATGAAGCTAAAGAAAGGAGAACATGTTGACAATATTGTCAAATAGTGAGAACATGGATAAATGTGTAGCCTCCCTCCTCATCCGCAACATGAAAAGAAAACCCAAATCAATAATTTCAGATGTTATCTAGTGTTTAGAAGACTTCACTAAAAGAAATAGTGAGGTCAAGATTCATGCAACAGAGACCTCATGAAGGTAGAACCTCAAGTAAAACTACCCCTGCAGATGCCTTCCCAGTTGAGATCACAGATCTCCTATTCTTATTTCCAGGCAAACCCTTTCTAGTCCCATTCTACCTGTACACAGCTGGTGGCTTCTCTCCAGGGAAAGCAGAATCATCTCTCCAGGGTGCTACAGCTGCTCACTATGATCTGCTAATCTATTTACAAGGATCACTTCCCAAATGGAGAGTGCATACAGAGTGAGAGAAGCCCCAATAGAGACTGGGACTTATCTCTTCCTCCTGGCTTTGATTGGGGTTTTTCAAAAACCTTTCCTGAGCAGCTCCTATTGCTTCTGTGCCACTGCTTTGGGCACTGTCATTGTTTCAGGGTACCTTCTTTGAGTCCCACTGTTGATCCTTCTGGTGCTCCCAGTTTGGGTGTACCTTGCCTTCCTTAGCATTCCTTCCATCAAGTCAACTCACCCTTGCAGCCTTGCTACAAGGATCTTGTAGCACCTTTGAATAACCAAAAGAAAGAAACTGTTTGCATGATAGTAGTTTCCTTCTTTCACTTTGTCTCAAAGGTGCAACGCAGCCGTGCATCCTTACAAGGTTTCTGAAATGAGATCCCAGCTTGTTGGGGGCAATTAGCTTACCATTGTAAACTGCTTAAAAACTGCTTAGTGCAGTATGAAGTGGTATATCTTTGACTAATTATTTTCTTAACTAATCAGGTTATGTCTTTGAATAAAAGATATTTTTTGACTGATTGATCGTGTTCCAAAGAATTCAAATGTGGTCTATTTTGATATCATAATTGTTCTCTTTGTTAAACTGTTCTTATTTGATTGTTGTTGTTTTTTTAATTAGTTTATATTTCTTCATTTTTTTGTAACATGGGATATTTTTGTCAAGATTATTTATAATGGTCTCCCATTTGACTGCTTGAGCTGGGATTACCTGCCAGGGCTGAACTTTCCAGAGGTTCCAGTCATTGAACATAACTTTCATTTTGGATGCCCATGAATACATAGTATGGAGAGCATGTGCAACAGCATAAACAGCATTGTAGATAGTATAACTCTGGCCAGATAGACTCATTTCAAAAACAGTTCCAGGGAGGCTTCCCAGCTTCTCCATGCCAGTACAGTTTCCTTTATTTGGTAGATAGTAGTTCAGTAGTGGAAATGAACAAAGAAATGCACTAGCCCAGAACAGATGGATGTAATCAATATTGGACCAGAACGGGTTTATGCTCTCAGCAAACTCTTGAAATCCTGGAACCACGTTTGTATGCAGCTGGAATAATAAGGTGCCATTGAAAGATTTAGTGGTGAATTTCCTCCCAGTTGCTAAAGCTGTGAAATCCCATTCAGCTGTTGTGATCCACACTCTCTCTATAGGATCAATATATTCATCTTCTTTAGAATTTAAAACCAATTGTAAACCCTCCAAAGATTGGCTGTCTCCGTAAACAAGAATCACATTGATTTCACTCAATGAAAGTGTTGTTTGAATTGGTTGCAGTTTTTCTTGTGCTATTATGTATGATTGTGTTGCAGTCACACTTGGGATCACCAGTGTCCAAGCAAGACAAATATGACTCTCCAAGAGCTTTGTTCTTATGGTGCGATGAAATGTTTCTCCACTCTCATCATCTGCAACAATGAGGCCAATCCAGCTCCACCCAAAATGCTTGAGAAGCTGAAGAATCCCAGCATACTGAGATTCTTCATTTGGGACCATCCGGTAGAAAGAAGGAAACCTCCTTTTGTCTTTCAACACTGGATCAAAGGCACCATAGCTGAGCTGAAGAGAAATAGATAATATTATTTAAACTGAGAAAACAATATCATTTACAAACACAGACTGATTTATTTCAAATATTTATCATCTCATTTAATAGGTTATTCCAGAAATGTAAAATTGTCATGGTTCAACATTATCCTTTCTGTGAAACTGGTCATATCAGTCCTCATTCAGAGTTAGGAAGGAATGTACATTCCCCATAATACCTCTTGTAGTTACATGCTGCTTGCTGAATATTATGAAGAGATGGAGATGATGTTGCCATCATCTCCTCATCCATATTTCTGAATAGAAGTTTTAAGGGTCACCAAGACTTTTTTCACCTATTTATATTCAAAGTTCCTTCTTGACTTACCATTCTTTGCTTCCATGGTTGTAGATTACAGATCCTCTGAGAAGGCAGATTCATTACCTTTGAGGATACAAGTTCCTATATAAAAATTCTATGTCATGTCATCTGTTTCAGTAAAGCTTCCTCTGCTACACTGAAAAGTGTTATTTATACCTCCTTCTTTATTCTCTTTCTAACTTCTATCTCACTTTTGAATTCTTTTCCAGTCAATATCAAAATGAATGTTATTTGTCCTCCCAGGATTATTTGTTTTAGCAGTTCACAATTTCAACAACATCAGGCAGGTGATGGTTGGCCCAGTTAGCAAGGCCCTGATCTACAACCTGCTTATTTCTACACTTTTAACGGTAATGCATTCAAGGCCCTATACAGACGTGTGCGAAGCGCCATCTGTGAGCCAAAACTACGGCTGGGGAGGGTGCAGCAATAGCATGGTCCCCAGCCCTAGTGTGAATGAACAGCACCAGTTTGAAAGCACACTGTCCACACACAGTGCATGTTCATGGCATCACATGTGTGCCACATACAAACAGACTGGCACACTCCTGACATCACTGTGATGTTCCAGGGTGCTATGGCACTCTTGGGAACATGGCAAAAAGGAGCTCTGAAACGGAGCTCCTTTCTGGAGCACGCATTGTTCCCGTGGCAACTAAACGGCCGTGGGAACTAAGCCAAGGAGAAAGGGGCCATGCAGCCCCTTTCACACATGGCTCTGGCTGTTGGGGTGTCTGGAGGCATGGAGCTCCAATTACACCCCTTTTCCAGGCCATGGGGAAGTGGCATTTTGCTGCTTCTCTGTGGCCATGAAAAGCGCTGGATTGGAGCCTCAGAAAAGAGAAATGTAGTAGTGATAGGGGACTTCTGCTATCTAGATATTTGCTGAAAGTCAAACTCAGCCAAATCCTCAAGGTCTAGCAAATTCCTCACATGTCCAGAAGACAGTTTCATTGTCCAAAAGGTGGAAGAGGCAACAAGTGGATCAGCCATTTTAGATCTTATCTTAACCAACAGCGAAGACCTAGTTAATGAGGTGCAAGTGGTGGGATCCTTAGGTGGAAGTGACAATGTTCTCCTGGAGTTTGTTATACAGTGGAAAGGAGAAGCTAGGCATAATCAGACATGCACTCTAGACTTTAGGAGAGCTGATTTCAATAAACTTAGAGAAATACTGGGGGTGATCCCATGGTCAGGAATACTAAAAGAGAAGGGAGTTCAAGACAGATGGGAGTTTCTCAAAAAGGAGATACTAATGGCAGAATTTCAAACAGTTACAATGAGGAAGAAGAAAGGGAGATGTCTCAAGAAGCCAGGATGGATGAGTCAGGAACTGTCAACTGAGCTAAGTTTTAAACGGGACATGTATAAGAAATGGAAATATGGGGAAATTACCAAAGCAGAATTCAAACAAATAGCAAGCACTTGTAGGGGTAAAGTCAGAAAAGCTAAAGCACAGAATGAAGTCAGGCTTGCTAGAGAGGTTAAGAACAATAAAGAGGGCTTTTTGGGTATGTAAGCAGCAAAAGGAAGAAGAAGGAAAAGGGTTGGGCAACTGCATGCAGAAGATGGCGAAATACTAACAGGGGACAGAGAAAAGGCAGAATTACTCTACAACTTCTTTGCTTCAGTCTTCTCAGAAAAGGCAAAGGGTGTTCAAGCTGAGGATAATGGAACAAGAGGACAGAGTGGGGGAATTTCAGCACAGAATAAGTAAAGAGACAGTACAGGAATACCTGGTTAATATAAAGGAATATAAGTCTCTAGGACCAGATGAACTACATCCAAGGGTACTAAAAGAACTGGCAAATGTAATATCGGAACCATTGGCAATAATCTTTGAGAACTTCTGGAGAACAGGAGAAGTCCCAGCAGACTGGAGGAGGGCAAACATTGTCCCCATCTTCAAAAAGGGGGAAAAAAAGAGGATCCCAACAATCATCATCCAGTTAGTCTGACATCAATTCCAGGAAAGATACTAGAGAAGATCATTAAACAGGAAGTCTGTGAACATCTAGAAGGCAATGCCATAATCACAAAAAGTCAACATGGGTTTCAGAGAAACAAGTCATGCCAGACAAATCTGATCTCTTTTTTTGATAAAATTACCAGCTTGGTAGATGAAGGGAATGCTGTGGATATAGTATATCTTGATTTCAGTAAGGCCTTTGACAAAGTTTCCCATGACATTCTTGCAAACAAGCTTGTACAATGTGGGCTAGACAAGTTAACTGTTAGGTGGATTTGTAATTGGTTGACTGGCCAAACCCAAAGGGTGCTCAGCAATGCTTCATTTTCATCCTGGAGAGAAGTGACAAGTGGGGTACCCCAGGGTTCTGTACTTGGCCCAGTGCTATTCAATATCTTTATCAATGACTTTGATAACAGAATTGGGAGCATACTTATCAAATTTGCAGATGACACTAAACTAGGAGGAGTAGCTAATACCCCAGAGGACAGGATCAAAATTCAATATGATCTGAATAGAATAGAAAGCTGGGCCACAGCTAACACAATGAAATTCAACACGGAGAAATGTAAGGTTCTGCACTTAGGGAGGAAAAATGAAATGCACAGATATAGGATAGGGGATACCTGGCTGAATGAGACAACATGTGATGCAGCAGCTAAAAAGGCCAATGCTACTTTAGGCTACCTCAATAGAAGTATAGTGTCTAGATCAAGGGAAGTAATAGCACCTCTCTATTCTGCTTTGGTCAGGCCCCACCTGGAATACTGTGTTCAGTTCTGGGCACCACAATTAAAAAAGGATGTGGAGAAACTGAAGTGAGTCCAAAGGAGGGCGACTAAAATGGTGAAGGGTCTGGAAGCCATGCCTTATGAAGACCGACTTAGGGAGCTAGGGATGTTTAGCCTGAAGAAGAGAAGGTTAAAAGGTGATATTATAGTCCTCTTTAAGTATTTGAAGAGGTGTCATATTGAGGAGGGAGCAAGCTTGTTTTCTGATGCTCCAGAGACTAGAACATGGAGCAATGGATGCAAACTGCAGGAAATGAGATTCCACCTCAACATTAGGAGGAACTTCCTGACAGTAAGGGCTGTTCAACAGTGTAACACACTCCCTCAGAGTGTAGTGGAGCCTCCTTCCTTGGAGGTCTTTAAGCAGAGGCTGGATGGCCATCTGTCAGGGATGCTTTGATTGGGAGTTCCTGAATGGCAGGGGGTTGGACTGGATGGCCCTTGTGGTCTCTTCCAACTCTGTGATTCTATGATTCTATGATTCTAATGGGTTTGAGGTGAGCTTTGAGGTTGCTTGGCAGCCCATCTTCACTGCACAATGGAGGAGCCTTCTAAAGCTTTTCAAAAGCTTTAGAAGGATCCTTCCACCTCAAGCCCATTGCTTAAAGCATTTGATTGTCTCCATATGGTACAATTCAAAGTGCTGGTTATGACCTGTAAAGCCCTATATGGCTATTTGGCAAACCAAATCTCCCTGTATGAGCCAACCCAGGCTCTGATAAAATCAGGAGAGACCGTCTTCTCAATCCCATCACAATTACAAGCACAGTTGAGTGGCTACACAACAGAGGGTCTTCTCAGCTGCTCCTAGACTCGGGAACTCCAATTAACACAGATTGTTCAACTGATGTCAGACATTACTAAGCAAAAGTTTCAATCCACCCCAGAGTTGCTTCTCTTGTCAGTATTTCAATTTGATAATAAATTTCTCCATCATAAAGAAATTAATCCTTTTCAGTTGCTATAGCTAGATTAATCATTGCCAGAAACTTGAAAACAGGTCATCTGTCCATGGATCGATGGTGGATGAACTTCTGGGAATTATGGTTACTGGAGAAGCTTACAGACAATGGCAGGAGAACCTCTGGGGCAAGAAACTGTAATAAGTTCAAGGAAAAGTGGTTACTTCTTATAGAATATATAAATTCCAGTTCTCATGCTTGAGTTCCACCACAGGCGATTTTGGTTTAGAATTTTGAATAAAACCTCTGTTTTGTAAATCTGTATTTTAGCTTGTGTTTTTAAAGTAGAATGATGATGTAATTGTTTTTACCTTTTCCATACAGGTGTAGTCTTGTTTTAAAGTGTTAAAACTTTGGGGTTTTAAACTGTATTTACTGTATCCTTTAATGTGCAATCTTTTTTAATATTTTAATAATATAATTTTAATGCATCACTTTTATATGTATCATATCAATCCTCACTCAGAATTAGGAATCAGTGTGCATTCTCCATAATAGTTCTTGTTCGAGAGATAGCCATCCAACCTCTGCAGACCTCCAAAGAAGGAGAGGTATATCCCACTGTGGAAGAGCTCTTTCTATCAGGAGGTTATTCCTAATATTTAGGCGGCATCTCATTTCTTGACATTTGTATCCACAGGCTCATGTTCTAGACTCCAGAGTAGCTGGAAAGAAGCTTGCTGCTTGCTCTCTCTTCTACAGGACCTCCATTTATTTATCATATGAACTCTGTTTTTTCTTCTCCAAGCTAAACATTCCTAGTTTCCTAAACTGTTCCTAATAAGACATGGTGTTTAAGTTCTACTTGTTATTATTTTCCATGAGATATCTGGAACTATTTCTTTTCTTCTCATATAATCTTTATTTTCTTTTCCCAGAACAGGCTATGTACTTGCAAGCATAAACATTCCACAAAATGAATTTTTATTTTAGAAAAAATATATTGGTAATGAAAGAATATAAGTAAAAAGGGGGGGGGTCAATAATGGTTTATGTTTGGGAATCCAACCAATACAGAGGAAGCACAATCTGGGCATTTAGTATATCTTGGCCATCTCTGAATTATCTTTCTTTTAAAAGCATACCTCACCGATTATATAGGTATTTCAGATATTAGTCATCTGGATAGAGTTTAGTGAGCCCTGCAGCCATCTGCCCTGAGATGAACAGATGAATCAGAATGAACATTTCTATGAACAGAGAAATAAGAATGTCCATGTAACTTCACCATGAATTAAAATATTGTCATATGTCTTTGAATTCTAGTCTGATATGAGGAGAAATTCAGGGATAGAAAAAAAATCCCAGTATTGGTTAACATATTCCACTGCAGTCCTCCTGCTTCCATTGCCTCTGTCACCTCCATCTCCAAATCCCTGGACCATCAGTATGACCATTTCTTCCCTCCCTCTACTTTTTCTCTACTTCCTCACTTCTTTTTCATATCTATCTTAAGCAGAGCTTGGAATGTTTCTTTTTATAATCCATTTCCTTTCCAGATGTTAAAACAAAACCATAATAGTAGCTGTCAGATGAATTTGATTCATAGGCAAACCTATATTAGTCTGGAATATCAGATACAAAGGGATCTTGTAGTATTTTTGAGACTAACCCAGTGAAAGATGTTAAAGCATAAGCTTTTGTAGGCTTGTGCATCTACAGTGTAGAAATAAAGCAGTTAGACACCACGTTAAGTGCTATAACTCCATCCTATGAAAACCTGGGATTGGTAGTTTTACAAGGTCATTAGCCTTCTCTGCTGAAGAGTGCTTATGCCTCACAGAATTACAAATCCCAAGATTCTGTAGGATGAAGCCTTGACAGTAAAAGTAGTGTCAAACTGCATTATTTCTACGCTGTCGATGCACCATTGCAACTAACGAAGTAACCAAGTCTATGAAAGCCTATGCTACAAGGTCATTCAATCAGTTGGTCTCAATGGTGCTACATGATCCATTTGCAGACCCATCTTATGTTTCTTATGAAACTCAACAGGCAATCCTGTGGGGAGGACTTTACATAACATTTCTTCTGGTTACATTGTAGTTTGACAGTGCTCCAAACAGAGGTGTTGGGGAGATACGGAATATTTCATATTTTCCTTGTCCTTGACCTTAAGGCATCTCAGAGCTCCATCTATTTGTATAAAAGCATACCTGAGGGATTTTGTAGATATTAAAGATGTTGTTCATCTGGACAGAATTTGATGAGGTGAGTCCTCCAATAACTGCCACTAATTTATCCACTTGCCCACAGTTATAATTCACTGGATTCCCTTGTCCCACAAAAAGAAGCTTCATGGTGGTGGCACAGCATCGAAATGAATTAAAAGCATTGTCATAGATCTTGAATCTTAGCGTGATGTTGGGCAGTAATTTAGCATTCTTGTTGATTTCTTGTATGGCAAAAACGAAAGCCAGGATGTACTGGTAGTTTTTAGGGATCATGCTGTAATACAGTTATGATAAAAATTAACACACTGACATCAGAGAATCAAGTGTGTTGCCACTTACATTAAGATTTGTTAATCTAAATAACAGAGACATTGCTACTCATATAGCAAAAGAAACTCAGAAAATGATTCAAGTACAGTCCTTCATTCACCAACATATCTCTCACCCATTAGTGAAACATATGTGAATCTTCCCTCTTCCATTTTTTCTTATTTCTCTTGTCTGTTCATCATTTATATATAGAATCATAGAGTCATGGAATTTGAGAAGAATACAAGAAACATCCAGTCCAATCCCTTGGCATGCAGGAATACACAATCAAAGCACTCCAGACAGATGGCCATCCAGCCTCTGTTTAAAAACCTCCAAAGAAGGAGATATCACCGCTTCCTAGGTAGCATGTTCTACTGCTGAACAGCTCTTACCATCAGTATGTTTTTAGATGAAATCTCTTCTCCTGTAGCTTGAATGCATTGCTCTATGCCTTATTCTCTGGAACAGCAGAAAACAAGCTAGCACCTCAAAAGGACACCTTCAAACATGGCTTTCATGTCCACTCTTCTTCTTTCCTTTTCCAGGCTAAATATACACAGCTCCCTAAGCCACTTCTCATAGGGCTTGGGTTCCATACTTTGCATCATTTTCGTCACTCTCCTCTGGACACAAGCTTGTCAAGTTGCTTCTTGAATTGTGGTGACCAGACCTTGGCAATTCCCCTGGTAGGATAAATTCATTCCTGTTCCTTGCCACAGTCTTTTAAAGAGACCCCTTTACCATTACATTTTTACAGACCTAGTGTTGAAAAATGCATTTCACATTCTCATCAATCTAACTCTCTTTCTGTAATCCATTTGCTATATCTGAGGAAGGATATGGTCCATTAATAGTGAGCTCCTTTTTTCTGACATTTCCCAGTGAATAATATCACAACATCTGCAGACCAGAATGCTTTGTTTTATGTCTTATGTTTCCATCTTTTGTTAATTTATTCAAGGATATTACAATTTATACACTTTTTACCAAGTTGCTCATCTGTCTGCTAGCAAAAGCTTAGAACACCATTCATTATTATGAATTTTTTTCACCAAGTGGACAAAACATCATCATCAATAGGAACTTACTAAGCATCTGTTCCTGAGGACTCTGGGTGTTTCTGAAAATCTGGCAGAATGATGTGATGAAGTGTAATTGATACAAATTCACTAATGAAAATATCTTTTAAAGGATGAGATTGAACTCTTCTCCCCTCACTGAACTTGAAGGAGTTTGAACACTTGCTGGAAGAATAGTGCAGTGACAACTGCAATGAGAACAACCAGAATGCTATGATTTCTGCAGCCAAGCACCAACTGCACATCTTTCTGCTAGCTTTCAGGGACCCCCAAGTCTTGAGGAAAAACTTGCGTTGACTGTCTCCTTCAAATTAAACTTGCAGACTGACTGTTTAGACAGTGGTCTTTATAGAATAAATCCAGAAAATAAGAGCAGAAAAGAACTGTTTCAGCATTACTTTTGAAGACTGACTATCCACAGGGATTCAAAGAGCAGCAGTACTGATCACAATCATTTTCATAATTACAGGGCAAAATGTTTGTTTTCTTGAAATCCTAGGGTCTCAGGACAATCTAAGAAAATATGTTTCTTTTTTCTCAATAATGATTATAGTCTACTTTTGATCAGGTAAACAGCAAAGAGATCAACACTAGAAAATATGGTGTAACTTTCTCAATTCATTAGAACTGGAACAAGGCAAGTGAGAAGAAAGAGAATGCTCCCCTCTCTTGATTCTGGATATCAGAGGTTTCCTTTGACTGAGTCACATATTACTCTGTTTATATCCCTGGATCAATCCCACTTTCTACTCTGATTAGCAAAGGGGATATAAATCCTCAGATCCTACATATGATCATGAAAAGTCTTGTCAGCATACTCATGGTAGACCCTAGAAAAGGAAACGACTGGCAGTGAGATTAGAGGAATAATGGAGGGAGACAGTCCTTGGCAGGCCAAGCCAGCCTAGGGTCTGTGTATCTCTCTCTCTTTTCTGTGTTACTGTCTCTGTCACAGGAGCAGCTGCTACTAGCTATTCTTGGTATGTCTCACTCACTTCAAGTGCAAACATCTGAAGCAAAAGTGGGAGTGTGCTTCATTTGGCCTTCTCCTGTCTCACATTTAACATTCTCAATAATGTGGCAGCTCTACACTGCAAGAACCAGCATGGTTTGAGTGTATGATTAGGGCTGCATCCACACTGGAGAAATAACCTAGTTTGGCACCACTTTAACTGCACTGGCTCAAGCCTATGGAATTCTGGCCCAGAGCCAGGGCAGTTAAAGCAGTGCCAAAACAGTTTATTTCTCCAGTGTGGATGCAGCCTAGGACTCTGGAGATCAGTGTTTGATTACTCAGTTGGCAGTGGAAACCCACTGAGTGGCCTTAGGTGATTCACACACTATCAGCACCAGAAAAACCTGTAATAGGTTCATCTTAGGGGCGTCATAAGTTAGAAACCACTTAAAATCACACAACAACAACAAAAATATTGCAAGCTCTCCAACTGATCTTGGTCCTATTCCTATGAATGCTTGTTAGCAGAGAAAAGTAGTTCACTGAGCAAACTGGAGACAAAACATGCCCCAATCCACTTGCAGTGAGTTGAAGAAAGCTCTGTAGTAGCAACAGCTCGGTAGGGCTTGCAGTCTGAGGCGCACACTCATGCCTTTTCTTCCAAATGGAGTTTAAGGATGCCTTCCTGTTGTGCAAGGTTAGATAAGTCCCATGAGGGTTCTCCTAAAAGTTAACATCTTGACATGCAACCCTTAATCCTTTGAAAAGAAGATGCTGGCAAATAGATCTGAGGTTTAATGCATATAGAATATGACAGTTTGTAGACCCCAATGACCTGGGGGTCATTTTTACCCTTTTATTTCATGCTTCATTCTTACTCTTTTTTTTCTAATTAAAAAGTAGGTATTTAATAATTGTATACCTCCCTTAGATCATTTGATATAGCCTGAAGCACAAATATATTAACAATACATCTGCTATCCTATCCTCCACTGCCTTGCCAAGATCTTGCAAGTCCCTGCCCATAACTAGTGTTGTGAGAAACCAATATTTTTCTTCTCATCCATCGAGAACTAGATGCAATTTTTTAAAAAGGATATTCTTTTCAAAGATTCCATTTTCAAAAGGTTTTTTTTCCTCTCCCTGTCAAGTAGAATTTTTCGCAGATTTCTCAAATGAAAATAAAAGACAAGGGAGGTGAACATTTATACTAATTACCTGGCATTTCAAATTCAATCAACATATCAAAAGGAAGTTTGGAAGAGGTTTAAAGAAATTCCTCTGCTAGAAAAAACCAATATGAATGGTAGCTTTGCTTATGCAAAATACTCAAATCCTGGCCATTGGATTAAAAACCAAAATTATCAAGAAGTGCACAAAATTTCTTCTTTTTAAAAAGAAAAATTGAAATCGTCAATTAACAGATATTTCTTCTGTTTATCAAATTTTGATGAATATTCTTTACATTACTACCCATAATCCTCCTGACTGAGTCTGTCCATCTGGTTTGTGACCTTACTCTTTCTTCTACCCTCTATCTTTCCTAAAATTATTGTTTTTTCTAGTGATTCGTGCCTTCTCATTATGTGGTCAAAGTACAACAGTTTCAACTTGATCATCTTTGTTTCCAAGGAGATCCCTGGTCTGATCTGTTCAAGAACCCATTTGTTTGTTTTCTTGGCTGTCCATCGTATCCTAAGTATTCTTCTCCAGCACCACATTTCAGATGAGTTGATTTCCTTCTTGTTGGTACTAACCTTTAAAGCCCTGCATGGCTCAGGCCCATCCTACCTTAAGGACCACCTCTTCCCGTATGAACCACGCCACACACTTCGGTCCTACCACTCCCAAGCTTTGGAAGGACCTACTGGACGAGATGTGTCTCATTACATCACTGGCTAGTTTCAAAAAGGCTTTAAGGACGCATCTTTTCCAGCAGGCCTTTCCCTGAAGAAGGGAATAAATGGAACATTTACTCTCTGCTCTGAAAACATAAATAGAACTGGGAATTTATCTCAGCTGCCCCTTTACCTAAATCTGTTGAGTTTATTTAATGCGGACTTGCACATGGATTGTTCATGAGATTGCACTTTGTTTTAATAACTGTCGACCAATTTTAACTGTGTTAATTTTAATTTGTCTTGGTTTAATTCAGTTTTAAGGGGGGGTTGGGGAGGGATATGATTGTTGTTTTTTTACTGTGTATCCTTTTTATTTTGCTGTACCCTGCTCCGAGTATTTTATTAGAGGAGCGGGCTATAAATAAACATTGTTGTTGTTGTTCTTGTTGTTGTTGTCTGCTTCCTTCACTGCCCAGCTCTCACATCTGTACATGGTAATCAGGAATACAATGGACTGAACAGTTCTGACATAATGTATGTCTTTGCTCTTCAGTATCTTTTCCAGTTCCCTCATAGCTGCATTTCCCATTCTTCTTATTATTCTTATTTCTTGACTGCAGTCTCCATTCTAGTCAATGTTTGATCCTAGATATGGGAATTCTTTATTTCAATTTCCTCGTTGCCTAGATTGAATTTTTGTATTTCTGTTTTCTTTACATTCAGCATGAGACTTGCCTTTGTACTTTCGACTTTGACCTTCCTTATTAACTGGTTTTCACCATATAAGTTAAACAAGTCAGGTAATAGGATGCAGCTTGCCTGGACCCTTTTCCAATTGTGAACCACTCTGTTTCCCTAGATTCTGTTCTGACAGTGTTCTCCTGTTCATGGTCCACATTCCTCATAAGGATTATCAGATGTAGTGGTACACTCATATCTTTGAGTGGATTCCATAGTGATTAGTTTGGTTTATTAAAAGTATTAGGCAACCTCTGAGGGCCTGCAGACCTAAGTAGCCCAGGACAGCATAAAACATGAGTTTTGAAGCTTCAATGCACTGCACTAAGATCTGGCCTATTTGAAATTGTACATCAAATTCTGGGAAAGGAGTAGAAGAAATTAACCAAGCTATACAAATGCCAATTGAATAAGAGAAGAAAGAATAATGAACATCCCTTTAAATCTTGCTCCAAGCCATATCTTCATCATATTCTCTTTTAATATATCCATTTCATTTTACTTAAACACAAACAGAACAAACACAGTCTTTTAAAGCTATCCCCTTGCCATGAATTTTTCAGTGTGGAAAACAAAACTTTGTTGATTATACTACTTCTTGCTTTTCTATCAAATTATCTTTTCCAAGTGAAAACCTTGAAACTGATATGAGACTAACTTAACACCTGGAACATTCCCTTTAAAATCAAATTAAACTAGGAAGCTTTCTTCATTATAAAAATTAAGCAACTGGCTTTACTCAAGTATTACATTTATTAGTAATCTGTTACTTTTTCTTAAAATAAGAGTGTACATTATTCATATCTCCATACCTACAAGTTGTTATCTCATGTGCATCACATTCTCACCAACCTAACTCTCTTTCTCTGACCCAGTTTCCCTGATATATATGAGGAAGTGTGAAGTTGAAGGTTTTCACATCCAGCATCCATAGTTTGTGTGGGTTTTTTGGGTTATGTAACCATGTTCAGGAAGAATTTATTCCTGACGTTTCGCCTGCATCTGTAGGTGGTGTCATGGGAGTAGTGGGGTATATCTACAATATGACGCTTGGTTGGGAGAAAGTGATTTAAATGTTAAACTGTGTATTGCTCTGTTGTTGAAGGCCAAGGCCTCGGGGTGGGAGGATATGCAGGAGGATATGTGTGTCTATTTAATTCGCTATCCATTGTCTGCAAGGAAACCCCCTGACCCTGGGTAATGTGCTGAGTCTTGATTTTGATGATTTTCAGGATTGGTAGCCAAACTTTGTTTAATTTCAGGATTTCTTATTTTCTGTTGAAGCTGTCCAGGTTTTTGTGGATCTCAATGGACTCCCTGTGCATTCTGACCTAGTAGTTGTTGGCATGGTCCAGAATTGTTGTTGGCATGAACAAGTCTACATGGAGACCACCAAACACAGTGTTCAGACACCAATTGAGGTACATGAGAGACACTGAAGACTGGGCCAGCCAGAAAAATCAGCAGTAGCAGAACATGTTATAAACAAAGCTGGGCATATAATGCTATTTGAAAACACTGAAATTTTGAACCATGCCAACAAATACTAGGGCACAATGCACAGGCAGGCCATTAAAATAAGTTGGACTGAGTGTGCATAGTGGCATTGTCTCACCAACTTTATTTTCTAAGAAGGATATTTACTGGAATTAATAAAATAATAATAATAATATAATAAAATTATTTATACCCATACCGTTGAGATCAATCGATTAGTTTTGGATATATGCTTTCTCTGGGTCAAGATAGAGAAATATAATGTTCACTTAAGAGATTCAGAGTCACATATTTAGGAGAGTACCAGCTTTGTGATCAAGAGAGGGACTGGCTATTAATCATAACTATTCTCCCTTCTGTCACATTTTCCCCCCTCCAAGGATTTCCTATTAAGCTCCTCACCTGAACTCAATGAATAATCAGGCATAGATACTGTCACCTAGGACATAAATCCTTCCTCACCCCCCCTCCCCACAAACTCAATCGTGGTTTTTTTTTAATTCAATGGGAATTTACAGAGATTTCAGAAAGAATCATAGAATCATAGAATCATAGAGTTGGAAGAGACCACAAGGGCCATCTAGTCCAACCCCCTGCCATGCAGGACCTCCAAATCAAAGCATCCCTGACAGATGACCATCCAGCCTCTGCTTAAAGACCTCCAAGGAAGGAGATTCCACTACGCTCCGAGGGAGTGTGTTCCACTGTCGAACAGCCCTTACTGTCAGGAAGTTCCTCCTAATGTTGAGGTGGAATCTCTTTTCCTGCAATTTATATCCATTATTCCGCGTCCTAGTCTCTGCAGCAGCAGAAAACAAGCTTGCTCCCTCCTCAATATGACATCCCTTCAAATATTTAAACAGGGCTATCATACCACCTCTTAGCCTTCTCTTCTCGAGGCTGAACATCCCCAGTTCCCTAAGGCGTTCCTCATAGGGCATGGTTTCCAGTCCCTTCACCATCTTAGTTGCCCTCCTTTGGACCTGCTCCAGTTTCTCAACATCCTTTTTGAATTGTGGTGCCCAGAACTGGACACAGTATTCCAGGTGGGGAGACAAAACTGCAGCTGATTTGCTGAAGATTCTTTTGTTTTTTGTTGTTTTCAAAGCTGGTGGGGGGGCATCAGTTTCATTGTACAATATAAAAACCAAGCAAATCTGACAGAGAAACTGATCCTTAAAATTCGTCATTTATTTTGTGAAATTAATGAATGCAAACAAGCCCAGTATACAACTTTTGAAAATAGTAACATTTTTTAAAGGAAAGAAGAAAAACAACTTACTAAGCATTTGTCCGAGAGAGGTCTATTTGTTCTCTAAAGTCTGGCACAATGAAAACACCAAGCATAATGGATACAAATTCAGCAATGAAAATCTCATTTGAGTCATGATCTGAATTATGACGAATTGTACTCCTCCAGACACACATAGATGCACTGAAATGCTTGTTGGAAAAATAATGCAGCAATAATGGCAACAAGAGCAGCCAGACTGTTAACATTTGGGCCCAGCACCAGCCAGACATCTTCAGGGTCACCTGTAGCTAGCACCAATTTTCACCAAAAAGAACCCTTTGACTGACAAAGCTGTGTCTTCCTCAGATGAACTTCACCCAAAAGGAGTGTAGCAAGTTTTTGGACCAGAGTCCTTATAACTGGAGAGCAGCATACACGAATAGTAATAACCCCTATTGTTATTTTGCTCATGAAAGTCAATGCTTATCCCTGTGGCTTTCAGGGACAGTAGTACTGATCACAGTAATTTCAATAATTATGGGGCAAGTAATCTTCTTTCATGTTGCCCTCAACTCTCACAACCAAGGAAAAGAACTTTATCTTTACTCATTAAAATGAATGGCCTGCTCCTCCTTAGGAAAATGATGCAGAAACTTGTTTTTTGGGGAGAGGGGTCAGGGGAGAGGATTTTCCATAGAGGTTGATCTAACTTTCTATACTGATTAGGACTGGCAATGGGAAGAAAGAATATGGAGGCTATGGAGACTATATCCTAATCTAGTATTATACATTGGCCACTGTCTTCTACTGAGTCAGACCTTATTGTATCTATATCACAGGAACTACAGTGGTCCCCCGGGTTACGAATCCCCCGGGGTACGAAAACCCCGGGGAACGAAAGAGCCGGGGCCGCAAAAAATGGCCCCGGCTTATGAAAAAAAACCCGGGTTCCGAATAAAAAAACCGTGCAGCCCCTTTAAATTTGCCGCGCGGTCTGTCAAAAAAAGCGGTCCCCTGGGTTGCAAAGACTTCCAGGTTACGAAAAGTAATCCGGAACTGATTACTTTCGTAACCCGGGGGACCACTGTATTCCAGTTGTTTCTCTGAATAGCAAGAGCAATATAAGGGCAGAAATTATACATGGTGTTGATCCTGACAAAAGCTCTGGTGTACTTGCTTGAGGCCCCAGAAGTTTCACCTTTTCAGAAAGAAGTGGAGACAAGAACAGGGATGATAATAGTAGGGATGTGATAAAAGTTGTTGCTGTTCATAAACATATGGGAGCTTTGTTTCTTAATACTTCAAGTGCTCATATCTTTTTGAAGTGTCAAAATGCCAGCTGCTCACTCCAGGTTTGAGAAAGTGGAGATGCTTCATGTGCTGGAACTAATGGGGCACTTCGTTGGGAATTTTGATGTTCACGATATTTATGTTCTTTAAATACTTTATGTAAACAGTGCTTTGGGCATTCAGGCAGGCTATTGGGTTAAGCAGTTAATCCACTAATATGTTTCACTAATTTTGCTTCCTCTCTTTCTACCTTCCTTTACCTTTCTTAGCATTATCATTTTTTCGAATGAGTTGTGCCTTCTTATGATGTGACCAAAGTACAACAGCCTCCGTTTAGCCATTTTGGCTTCCAGGGAGAATATCTGCTCAATCTCTTCTAGGACCCATTTGTTTGTCTTTTTGACTGTCCATGGAATCTTTAGCACACTTCTCCAGTACCACGTGTGATATAATTTAATTTTCTTTCTATTCCCTTTCTTAACTGTCCAGGTCTAATATTCATGCATGGCAACAGAGAATACAATGGTTTGTACAGTTCTAACTTTCATGCTCAATTGTATATCTTGGCTTTTTAAGAACTTTTCTAATTCTTTCATCGCCACTTCCAGAGAAATTTATTTTCTATTTACTCTTTCTGTTTCCTTATTGTCTCAATTGAATTTCCATGGTCATTTTTTTCTTTATATTCAGCAATAAGCTTGTCTTTGTACTTTCTTCCTTGATCTTCCTTAGTAGTTGTTCTAGGTCTGTGATGTTTTCTGCAAGTAGTATGGTGCCATCTGCATATCTTGGATTGTTGATATTCCTTCCTGCTATCTTCACTATCTTCACTCTCCTTCTTCTGAGTCTAAACCTGCTTTTTGTATCATATGATCTCTATACACCTTGAATGGGTAGTGTGATAAGATGCAGCCTGACCTCTTTCCCAGTTGAGAACCATTCTGTTTTTCCATATTTCTAACAGTAGCCTCTTGTCCTAAGTACAGATTCATCATCAGTAATATCAGATGTGATGGTACTCCCATGTCTTCAAGGGTGTTTCATAGCCTTTCATAACCTAAAATCTATTAATCATATGCTGATTTTCTTTTGTACTTC
Source organism: Urosaurus nigricauda (assembly GCA_034509955.1). NCBI lineage: Eukaryota > Metazoa > Chordata > Lepidosauria > Squamata > Phrynosomatidae > Urosaurus > Urosaurus nigricauda. The sequence goes on from JAOEGL010000006.1 coordinate 9,571,779, forward strand.
CTTGGTGCACCTCGTTAATCATCATTCGTTTGTACTGTTGTCCCTAGTGCCTCTTCCTTTTCTGAAACCCATTTGGATCTCTGGGATTTCTCTCTCCATGTATGGTTTCAATCTACCTTGCAGAATTTTGAGCAGAATTTTGTTTGCATGGTGGTTTAGTGCTATGTAACTTTATCACACTAGGAAAATTGAAAGGTTAAATAAACATCAATCCGTGGTCATCCATGGTGTTTCACGTAATTTCGCAAGAGAATATCAAGTGACATCACAGGCAATCCAAAGGCAATCCAAATGCAATCACGAGTCATCCAAAAAATAGCTGTGTTTGGAAAAACATCAAATTTATACATCATTTTCCACTGCGAACTCGCAGTCAACTTGCATTTGCGTTAGCATGAAATGCATCTCTAGATCGGACATGGAATTCCCTTCATTAGAAACAAACTATAATTCCATTGATCTTGCAATTTTCCTGTATTCCTTCTTTTTCTTATAGGGATATACACTAACACGCACCTCTTTCCCTTGCGCAGCTGGTCTCGTCCTCTAATGAAGTCTCTAAGCAGCCTCTGAAAGGGAACAGCTGGAAGAAGGCAGAGGGAGAGGACATTTTGGCATTCCTCTTGTAGAGGAGGGAGAAATGGAGGACATGTCATGGAAAAGGAGGGCATTTGTGTGTGTTTGTGGTTTTATATGTATTTGCAAAGGGAAACCTCAGCCTTCTTTCCTCTGAAACAGCTCATGGGACAAAGAAGATTTTCCTCCCTGGTTTCCCTTCCCTCTCTGGAGCATGTGTGTGAACGCACCTGTGGAAATGACAGTTTGGAGCATGCACAAAAAAGTATTTCCAACCTAGCAACAGGATTTGTCCTCATCCATCTGAATCCCAAATTTGCACTCAACCCACTTTCTTGCCTAATAATGTGCTTTAACCCCAGTCCACCAAGTAAGTGCGTGTAGTAAGCCTGATTGTAAGCCTGAGGGCAGGGAACTGTCTAATTATAAGTTTATATGTACAGCACTGTGTAAACCTACAGCGCTATATAAATAAAGGTTATTATTATTAATAATAATAATAATAATAATAATGAGCAGGCCGTGGAAACAGCCAATCACAGAGCTCCAGGAGTCCAGCCAATGAGAAGCTGGCTGGGCAGGGCTATAAAAGGGAGCGAAAGGGGGGTTTATTTTGTTGGAGTTTTGAAGGAAAGGGACACCTCGGAGGGAGGGTGTGCTCTTAGGGTTCCTGAGGGAACATTTGTAGGTTAATTGATAGACCAGGGAAGGGTCTGAGAAGTCCAGTAGGGACTAGATAGGCTTGAGGGAGTCTAGGAAAGGTAGGCTCAGTATACGCCTGTAGGTTCTAAGGAAGATTTTAGCCACAATACATGGAGATAAGGTTGCCTGAGTGGCTGTAGTGTTAATCTTTGAAGGAACTTTTGTAACTAAGAAATAAGACAAACAAAGCTTTAACTTTACTTTATAATTTATTTCTTATATTTAATAATGATGTTTTGAATTACCACTTGGCATCTGTGAACTATTGAAACATGCTACCAAAGATATCAATGCCTCAGTAGATATAGGTGGTAGGCGAACAAGTGAGGGTTATCACGTTCGGTTCAGTTTGTGCACCACATATATAAATAAAGTGGTGGCAGCGGTGTGATATAAAGACCCAGAGTGCTGTCATCCAGGAAACGTAGGAGTGAACAAGAAAGTGTTCACCACATATTTTGGCAGCAGCGTCAGGATCCGAAAAGTCCAGTTGCCATAGCTTTGAAGTGTTTGGGGTCTGAGTGGAATACCAGATACCCATAGCTGATTTGGCATTGAGTAAGGGGAGTAATCTCTGAGGTAATAGAAAAGGGTAATTGTAGGAGATTACTTGGAACTCAACCACGCCAACGTTAATTTAAATGCTAGTCTCTGAGGTAAACACCTTGGTATTGTAGGAGATGAGTGAATAGAAGTAAAGACAGACATAAAGGGATTCCTGAAGTAAAAGTTTGGGTAAAGTAAGGAATCACTGGTCTGACTTTGAGATTTAAATAAGATCTCTATAACTGGTGAAATCACAGTTGAGTCAAAGTGATTCCTGAGGTAATAGTCAATGGTAAAGTAAGGAATCACTAGTTTGACCTGGAGATTTAAGTGAAATCTCTATACTTAGTAGAGGCACAGTTAATTCACAGTGATTCCTGAGGTAAACGGGATTGGTAAAGTAGGGAAACACTAATTTTATTTTAAGAGCCAAGTGAATTCTTATTGTTCCGTTGAGGCAAAGTAAAAAAGTATTTCCTAAGGTAAAAGTTTTGGATATTTGTAAGGAAATACTGCTAACATGCCTCCTAAGAAAGTCAAAGCCCCAGCATTAGTTGAAATGTTGGAGAAAGAGGAGGTTACAGAAGAAATGGTGGCTAGTGTTGTCACGAATGTGTCTGAACCTACAGAAAGTTTAGAAATGTGGAAAATCAAACAGGAAATGAAAATGAAAAAAGAAATAGAAATGGCCAGGATAGAGAAAGAAAATGAAAGGCTTTTGAGAGACAAAGAGATTGATAGAGAGAAAGAAATGGAAATAGCTAGAATCAAGAGTGTTCAGGACATAAAAATGAAGACATGGGAGTTATTAAACAGTTTAGCCTCTAGACTTAACCATATTGTTAAATATAACATTAATGCTTTCCCTCTATATGATAGGAAAAGATTCCCTAAATATGTTATTGGAGGTAACCTTGAGTTATATATAGCCAACTTTGAACAAGCTTGTGGTGAAATGGAGATAAAAGACAAGGAGCTTGATCTGATTAGGCTTGAATTAAAAGAACTGAAACACAAAAAAGAATTGAAAGAAAAAGAATATGAGAGAGACTTATTAGAATTGAAATATCAGAGAGAAATGAAAGAAAAAGAATGGCAACATGAGAAGGAATTAAAAAGAAAATAATATGAAGGACAGCTAAGAGAAATGCAGCTTAAAAACAGTTGAGAGAAATGAAACAGAGCAAAGATTTATTAGAAAAAGAATATGAGGAAAAGATAACAGAAATTAAAACACAGTTTTGTGATAAGAAACTCCCTAAAAACTGAGAAGCTTCAAATGAGAGGTCTGGTGAGGGAAAAGATATTAAGCCTTCACACCAAGATAGCAATGAGGCTGAAGAGAAAAGTTTTGGGCTGAGAGAATATGACTCTGAGGTAAATAAGAAAAGTGACTGGTCTGAAGAGAGTCAGCCAGATAGAAAAGACATTGACAATAAAACTGTGTTATGACTGTGGACAAAAGGGACACGTTCAGAAATGTTTTACAAAACAAAATGACCATGAAAAAAAAGACCTTGTAATTAAAGAACTGTGTAAAAAGCTTTTACAAACTGAACAAAAGCTGGAAGTTTCTGTAAAAAATACAGTGACCTAACAGAAAAACTGAATGTTTTTAAAGAGAAGGTCATTCAAAGTGACAAGGAAAAGGAGGTCTTAATAAAAGAAAATAAAAAGATACAAGATCAGCTCTATGAATGTAAACAGAAAAATGAAACTCTGCATCAAGAGGTCAATAGAGGTCTGATTGAACTGGATAATCTAAAGTTAAAAACTGGAGATCTATACATAGAAATTACCAGACTAGAGAGCATGTTGGACTCTAAAGACAGAGAAGTTCAGAAGCTGTTAGAAAATTACCATAAGGCCCATATACAAGCAAAAGGATGGAAAACCATGTTTCTCCACGTAAAAACAAAATACCGTGTTCTCCAACTTGAGCTTTTTGGTATAAAGTCTAAGCAATAGATAGAAACAAGAAGGAGAGATTTCGCAGCAAGCAGAAAAAAGTCTTGCAAGAGTGAATAGAAATGATAAATAAAGAAGAAAAAGTGACAGAAAAAGACAATGATGTCGAAGAGCTCGATAGAGAGATGGCTGTGGTAATAAGAGCCAGAATTAGAGAGTTTAAACCCGATGTTGAAATCAGCTGAGAAGAAAGTCTCAAAGTTAAAAGCATCTTTGCAAAGTCAAGAAGACCCAGATTTATACTTTCAGCAGGTTTCTTGACAAAGTAGAGGACAAACTTAATAAATCTCAGTTAGATGAACTTTCAATACTTTCAGATCTGACATTTATCTGGAAGCTATATATTAAATGGGACATTGTTGGAGAATTCTTGACTTGGCAACTGGGTAATATAGCCCAAGAAAATGGTCTAGTTCAAAGAGATTGGAAGAATCTTAAAAAAGTAAAAATTAAAAGAATGGACATATATATACAGGACATGGTGGCATCTGTGAACTTTGCTGTCACACATGCCAATGATGACCAAAAGATCGACTGTCAGTGGTGGCACGACAGAAGACATCAGTTCCCTGAGACAAAAGACCCAACGGAGAGGACGAGACCGGAGATCGGGAAGACCCAGGTGGAGAACTTGATGACATCTGTAAGAGACATTTTGCCAGGTGCGAGAGAAGATTCAAAGGCTGCTCAAAGAATCTGCTCCAGTGAGACAGAAAGAAAAAGAGACTTTTTTCTGGATGAGATGTTAAGTCTTCATCCAGTAAAAACAACCATGGGATCACCCCCAGTATTTCTCTAAGCTTATAGAAATCAGCTCTCCTAAAGTCTAGAATGCATGTCTGACTATGCCTAGCTTCTCCTTTCCACTGTATAACAAACTCCAGGAAAACATGGTCACTCCCACATACGGATCCAACCCCATTAACTAGGTCATTCCTGTTGGTGAAGATCAGATCCAAAATAATTGACTCCCTTGTTGCCTCTTCCACCTTTTGGACAATGAAATTGTCTTCAAAGCAAGTGAGGAATTCATTAGACCTTGAGGATTTGGCAGAATTTGAATTCCAGCAAATATCTGGATAGTTGAATTCCCCCATCACTACTACATCTCTCCTTTCTGAATGTGTGGTCATCTGTTCTAGAAAAGTATCATCCAGTTCCCCTACCTGAGTTGGGGCAGTAGTAGTAGACTCCCACAGTAACATCCCTGTTGTTTCCCTCTCCTTTGATTTTTATCCAGACGATCTCCACCTGGCTTCCAGTATTGATGTCCTGGATCTCTTCAGTAGTGTAAATGTCCCTTACATATGATGCTATTCCTCCTCCTTTCTTGTTTGGTCTGTTTCTTTTTAAAAAAAGGTTATATCCCTCTATTTCTACATTCCAATCATTAAACTCATGCCACCAGGTTTCAGTGATGCCTATTATATCATATTTCCCTTGTTGTGATAAGAGTTCAAGTTCATTTTTGAAAAAGCTTTGAAATGATCTCTAGAAAATGACCAGGCCCATTTTCTTCATTTCTCTTGTGCATAAAGGTAGTTTTGAATTAAAAGTTTGCTGAAACATGTTCAAATCCTCTTATTTGCTGAAACAGGGTTAGAATCCTAAGTTGGCCATGGAAACCCACTGGGTGCCCCTGGATCAGAATACATGTTGATTTGTTGGATTATGCATTGCACATGGCAACACCATTATTTTTCACATAACCTAACCCTCTACCACCCCCTCCTCCAGTTTTGAATATTTATTATTACGGCACTTGGTCAGCACCTCCTCCAGTTTTGATGAGGAGGAGAGAAGAATTTGAAACATTCACCTCTCTTTAGATTTCCAAAATATTGCATTTAACCATGTGAATTATAAAATGCCAGTTGCTCCCACAGTGCCTTAGAACAAAAATTTGTTCTTCTCTGGATTTTGCTAAATATGACCTTGGCATCTATCCCAGCCTGAACCACACCCATTGACTTTTTGACCATTCCCAAGCTAAACCTAATGCTTTTGAGAAGGATTCAGAAGGGAAAAAATAGATATAATATTGACCTTCCGGTGCTTTTAGTGAGATGAGACAACATAAATGCTTAAAAACAAAGAAAGAGGGAACAGAGAAAAAAGTTGGTCCTTAAAACACTCATTTACTTTATAAAACTAATGGTTATTAAAAGCCCCATTTCAGAACTTGAAAATCAACAAGAAGAAAGAGAACAACAACAATCATCATCATCATTATCATCGTTATTAAATAGTACTTACTAAGAAACTGTTTCTGAATCCTCTGGGTGCTTCTGAAAATCTGACACAATGATATTTCCAAGTAGAAGGGATACAAATTGACCAATGAAAATATTTTTTGATGGATCACATGGATGTACTTGATCTCTTGTCACCTCACTAAGCTTGAAAAAGTCTAAACAATTGCTGCAAGAATAATGTGGTGACAGCAGCAACAAAAACAAGCAGAATGCTAAGAACTCTGCAGCCAAGCACGGGCTGGACATCTTTATGCTAACTTTCTGCATCTTGACAGAAAAAAGAGAAATGATTGTATTGTGAGATCAGTCTGTGTTAGATTAAACTGAAATGCAGCAGGTTGTTTGGACAAAAGTATTTATAGACAAAATCCACAGTATAGTAACAGGGAAGAACTGTTTCCACACTGCTTTTGAAGACTGGTTACCCATGGGATTCAAAGAGTGGCAGTACTCAATACAGTCATTTTGATAATGATATGGCAAATTATTTGTTTTCTTGAAATCCTCAGGTCCCACGACAATCTAATAAAATACGTGTTTTTCCCCCCACTACTGATGATAGTCTGTTTGTGGTCATGTAAATAGCATAGAAAGCAATATTTGCAAGTTTGATGTAACTTTCTCAATTCATAAAAACTGGCACAGGGCCAATAATAAGAAAGAGAATAAGGGGAATATCCACTTTACTTCCCTCTCTTAATTCTGGACATCAGAGGATTCTTTTCAGTAAGTCACATATTAGTCTATCTATATCCCCACATCCATCTCACTTTCTACTCTGACTACATTTAGGCCATGCTTGTGATATTGTAATTTAAAGCTATAATTTTAATGTTGCTAGATTCTTATGTCATAGTTACTGCCCTTACATTTCGTGATATACAAGAATTATGAACTATGAGTAACATCAATACAAAAATCCTTATTATGGATTCTGTCTGGTGTGGTTTGGAGGTCAATCGGTGGATGACACCATAAGTTACTGTACTGGAATATCTGCTTAGGTAAAGCTTCCCTTTGTGGAAATGTCAACTGAACCCTAAGTAAATTTTTCATGGAACCTGAAATTCTTGTGACTGTAGGACTGGCAACTTCATTTGAAGTGTTATGAATGCCTTATTCTAGATATGATTATGTAGTAATTCTGCTTATTTTAAAATTTCATTTTTTACCATCTTCTTCTACAAAAAGCCTCTCAAAAAGCCTCTTGAGCACTTCTCCTTTAAAAAAAATAACACAAACAGACACTAAGCCTCAATATCCAAAACTACTTCTGAGTAAAACTATTTGTGGGATTGTCTACCGTGTCACAAGAGTTGAATGATGAATGGCTAAGTTGGCCATGATGTCATATAGCATCTTTCATTCTTTATCCAAATGCCATGGTTGCTCCACAGTTGTTCTCTTTATCCTTTCAGCTAGCTATTTCAGATGTTACTGGTCACACATTATTTTAACCTTTTGGTCAATTTGCCAAGAGCTACATCTGTGACACAGATTGGGAACTGTCATTGAAAGGACATATGTACTTTACATTGTACCTTCAGATATTTTAAACACTATTTTAAAACTTCTATTTCCAAATTAGATGGCAGTTTGATAAAACTCTGGTCTTTCTTAGAATGTGAGTGGAAAACCTCTAAATAGGAGCTAGTTGTCACTTTCAATATCTGTGTATAATGTGTTTTGTTGTTATTATTGTTGTGTGCCTTCTGGTACGGCAACCCTGAGATGAAACTATCATGGGGTTTTCTTGGCACATTTCTTCAGAGGGGGGTGGGCATTGCCATCCTCTGAGGCAGAGAGAGTGTGACTTGTCTAAGGTTACCCAATGAGTTTCATGGCTCAGTGGGAATTCAAACCCTGGTCTTATTTGTTTATTTGGTTATATATGTGCTGCCTGTAGTTATTGTTTTATTCTTCCTATTCTATATATCTATTCTAAGTACTTAATGCATTGAATAACCAGAGGACAACCAAACAATGCAGGAAATAATATACTGCTTGAACATGAGAGAACTTGGTGGGTGCTCCCAGTCTCTGAGACAGCCTTAAAAAGTAGACAGGACTGTGGAATCCTTCTGCACAGTGTGAATATTTTAATAATTATAAATAATGGACCAACTACACTTTGTGGTAGATGTGTCGGATATTGGATGTATTTGGCAAGCATCTGTAATGAGATATTAATCAAACACAAAAAAAAATGTTTTAAGATTTCTTTTGAGCTGAAGGAACTGTAATGGAGTATACCAAGAGTGGAGAAACACACCATAACCACTACAGTATATCACAGCATACATGATATGGGACAGAATACATAATAACAGCTGGAATCCAACAGTGTTTAGAACAGCGGTTCCTACTTTAGTTCTGCAGACATTTTGTACTTCAGCTCCTAGAAGCCAAATCCAATTTAGCCAACAGTCAGGAATTCTGGCAGCCAAAGTCCCAAATATTTGGAGGACCAAAGTTTAGGATCCACTGGTTTAGAGGGACATACCATGCCTACTCTTGAAGTACAGCAAGAAACAAAATGACTACAAAGTCATAACATAATTATAGATTTATTTCTATTTAAATTTTGTATTAGCTATTTTAATTCCTTCTTACTGTTTAATCCTTTTTTTAGACGTAATGTTTAAATTTCATGTGTTTTATGGAGGAGGGAGGGAAAGGGGCTTTTGAATTGTCTATGATTTTATTGCATTTTGTTTTAATGTTTGCTGTAATCCGCTTTGATTCCCCACCTGGAAAAAGCGGACTAGGAAGAAGAAGAAGAAGAAGAAGAAGAAGAAGAAGAAGAAGAAGAAGAAGAAGAAGAAGAAGAAGAGGAGGAGGAGAAGGAGGAGGAGGAGGAGGAGGAGGAGGAGGAGGAGGAGGAGGAGGAGGAAGAGCACCTCAGGGGATAATTCCTGAGGATACGTCTTCCTTTCTCAATTACACTCATTCTTTTTCCTTACCAGTTGCTCCCTGGTGTTTAGCTCAGGCCTCAGTAAAATAATATAGACTTTTGGAAGAAAGATGCAGCCCAGCAATCCAGCACTAGAGGCTATGATGGAGAAGATCTCCACGGCCACCATGTATTTCCCCTTTGTGCTCAGGTATGTGGGAACAAAGGACACCCAAACACTGCAAAAGACCAACATGCTGAAGGTGATGAGCTTAGCTTCATTAAAAGTATCAGGCAGCTTCCGGGCAAAGAAAGCCACAGTGAAGCTGATAATGGCCAACAGCCCTATGTAGCTTAATACAAGGTAGAACATGAAGTCGGAGCCTTCATTGCATTGCACTATAATCTGACCCATCTGGGACTGCATGTCATTTTCTGGGAAAGGGGGAGAGACTGCCAGCCATGCAACACAGATGACAAGTTGAATTAGAGAAGAGAAAACAATGACCAGCACTTCAAGTCTCTTCCCCAAGCAATTTTGGATTTGGTTTCCTGGCTTGGTCACCATAAAGGCCAAAACTACAGTAATCGTTTTTGCTAATACACAAGAAACAGCGATAGAAAATATGATGCCAAAAACTGTTTGCCTCAGAAGGCAAGTCATCTTTCCTGGCCTTCCAATGAAGAAGAAGGAGGAGAGAAAACAGACCATTAAAGAAGAGAGGAGAATGCATGTGACACTCCAATTGTTGGCTTTGACAATAGGTGTATTGTGATACTGAATGAAGATCAGCAACACCAGAAGAGTCATCACAGAAAAGGAAAATGCCATGGAAGCCAGAACTGCTCCCAATGGCTCCTTGTAAAATAGGTAGATTATTTCTTTTGGGATACATTGGTCCTGGTTCTTGTTTGGATACTGATCTTCTGAGCACATCTCACATTGGTCAGCATCTGAAAGTCAGAGGCAAGATCTCAATACTCATTGTATGCAGTTAACATCCATTATTTGTATTGTTGCAATCCCCCAAAAGTACTTAGTTTAAAAATAAAAAAAAACTACCCACTGCTAAATGTCCAGAATACCTCTTATGTCATCATATCTCTTCATGGAGACTATTGCACAGTCCAATCCCATCATTTTTGCTGATGGGATAGAAGCAATTTAACTTTAAACGCCAGGCTTATCCCATGGCCAGCAAATGTGGCTGATATACAGCCCTGTATGCAATCTGGGTTTATTCTGCAGCTTTTCAAGCATGGGATTTTCCCATGCTTGAAAAGCCATGGAATAAGCCCGGATTGCATACAGGATGTATATGGGCTGCATTCGCCTGGCCATGGGTGAATGCTATAAGCTCCATGTTTAAAGTTAAACGCGCTCCTATCCCTTCGGCAAAAACCATGGGATTATACCAGTGTAATAATCTCCTATGGTAATAAATGTATTCACATTTATGTTCATTATTATTATTACAATAATTATTAATGAAGTTTATTTTTAAAACACTGTAAAATTATGGTGCATGTACGAACATACATATTACGTGCATAGATCTGATTGCAAATAAAATTCATCTGAATGTTAAAGTTTTGTTGAAAACTGTTCACTTACCAATCTGGATTGAGATCCTCCCTGCTGGACACTGAACACAGTCATAGCAACAGACCTCCTTCCCTTGCTGGGGGAACATGGTCTGGCCAGGAAGGCAGCTCTCCACACAGGTGGATTTGGGCACCATCTAACAAAGAATAGCACTTGTACTGGAAAATGTTGTAATTTAGTTTCAAAAATAATAACTTTTCTACAGATCGAGCTGAACAGATAACACTGCTCTAAAACAATAGCCACCGGATTCATTTCAGTTCTCCATAGAAAATAGGGACCACAGTATCCTCTTAGCTTCATTCATCATGACAACAAAAAGAGCTTTTTTTATGCACTCTTCTTCTATATGCAGATAGCTGTTCCACTAAATAATCACTCTCCTTTTTCCAAATTGTATCTTAAAAATTCTTTTCTAGTAGAAAACGTTTTTACAGAACAACAATCCATACCAATATAATGTATAAAATAAGATTCACATATTGGAAAGTAAGGAAAGAGGCGGCAAAGTCCTGGAATCCTGTAAACTGATAAAAACCTTTTAAAATATCTAAACCAATACTTAGAGTATTTAAATTTTAAAATACTCATATTTTTTTTATAGAATGGATAATAATATGAACATAAAATCTATTTTGGGGGAATCATTCTTCTTTCCTGGATTATAAATTTTACCAAAGTTTTGTCTGGACATTTACCCCAGAACTGTTAATGTTCAAAAAGTAACAGATGACTAATGTTTAGACTCAACTTCATTTTTTACTTCTGTATATAATACTGTATATGTGAATTGCAGAGAGCAGTATCCTATATTTTTCAAGAGGGAAATACCAAGAGTAAATCCGTAGTAAGACCAAGCCACCTCATAATAATAATAATAATAATAATAATAATAATAATAATAATATTTATTTCTTACCCGCCCCTCTGTAAAAACAATCAAGGCGGGGTACAACAAGGTTAAAAAACAGATTACAGATTAAAATAATTCAAGAATTCCATCCCACCCTCCCCTCCCCCCCCCAAAAAAAATAGGATTAAACTAGTCAAGTTTAAAATTAAATAAATAAAAATGACTATAAAAATGCAACACAACATAATACACAAATAAAAACTGCAATGCTGGCCAACTCTGATTATCCATTACCTCTTGGATAATCAGAATTAGCAAAATAGCCAGTTCCTTTTAAAAGGTAGCATTCTAAGCTCAACTCTACAGTATATGTTAATAGAATTTTGAGTCAATGAGCATATTGATATTTACTATATTATAAATTTTAATATATGGTTATTATTTCTAATATCAATATAATATTAATATATTGTTTACGAGTACATGATCATAAGGGGAGAAATAATTCCTACCTGATTAAACCTGTGATTCCACATGATGACATTTGAAGGAATGTTGAACTTTTGTCCTCCAGTATCTTTGGAATCCATTGTTCCAAGCTGAATTCTCTGGAAAGATTCATTGGGGAATGTGACCAAGTTGATGAGATCGTATCCAGTTGACAGATCTGCATTACCATCAAAAAATATCTCTTCACCAGCACTATTATTAAAACGAACATTTTTCAAGAAGGAATGAAGCTAAAGAAAGGAGAACACGTTGACAACATTGTTAAATGGTGAGAATGTGGATAAATGTGTAGCCTATCCCCTCATTCACAACATGAAAAGAAAATCCAAATCTTGTGGATTTTATCTAGTGTTTAGAAGAATTCACTGAAAGAAATAATGAGGTCAAGACTCATGCAACATGAAGCGAAGAATTCAACTGAAACTACACCTGTAGATGCCTTCCCAGTTGAGATCTCAGATCTATTCTCATTTCAAGGCAAACCTTTTCTCGTCCCATTCTGCCTGTACACAGCTGGTGGCTTCTCTCCAGGGAAAGAGGGTGCTACAGCTGCTCCCTGTCATCTGCTAATCTACCTATGAGGACCACTGCTTTGGACACTGTCACTGTTTCAGGTTGCCTTCTTTGAGTCCCACTGTTGACCCCTTCAGGTGCTCCCAGTTTGGGTGTACCTGCTGTCATCTCAGTGACCATTGCTGTATCAGTTGCCTTGCTTGGCATTCCTTCCATCAAGTCGAACTCTTGATTTCTTCTCCCCCCTGTCATCCTTTCTATTGCTGCTCTTCTCCATGATGCTGCTCTCACAATGATCAGAGCCAATTGACACTCTATGTGTGAAGAATACAGCTTAAGGGAACATCTGCACTGCAGACATGATCCAGTGTGACACCACTCCTTCCTATGGAATCCTGAGTTTTGTGGTATTCCAAGGCTTTAGCTTTTTCTGCCAATGGGTGCTGGTGTGTCACAAAACTACAAATCTAAGATTCTGTAGGTTAGTGCCATGGCAATTAAAGTGATGTCAACCTGGATTATTTCTATGTGTATCTGCACCCTATACACACCAGGACTGGAGCTGAGCAATGCTTTCACTTGCTTCCAAACCTCTCTGAATACCAGCCAACAAAGCTGTTTCTGATTATCCAGCCTCTCAATTCAATATCAAAGCCTGGGAAAACTGCCTGAGTTTCTAGGTAAGAGAAACAGGCCTGGAACATGGTGACCATCCTCACTTTCCCATAATCAACAAATTGACACTCCTGGTGCATTGGGAAATCCACATACTTTAAAAGATAGAAAATAATGTAACATGAAACATGGTATCATTTCATAGGATTATAAATGGAGCAGACTAATAATTTTACTCTAGCCCTAAAGTAGCTCAGTAGAACATATGTTTTATGTAATTGTGAGCTTACACATCACTTGGTTAGCATGACTTCTAAATAAGAATAGTATAAATGAAACAAAGGAGATTATCACACACAAATATCCCCAATGGATAGACGTATGTTTAACCATCAATGACAGATCTTAATGCACTGTCCCATAGTCAGGCTGCAGGCAGCTCTTATTCAAGTCGTATGCAACCAGGCCTTATCCTGCAGCTTTTCAAGAACCGGATTTTCCAGTTCTTGAAAAGATATGGGAAAAGCCCAGGTTGCATATAGGATGTCTTTGGTCTAGCCATGGGACAGTACAATGAGATCCATCATTGATAGTTAAATACAGGTCTATCCTATCAGAAATGTTTACATGCAATAATCTCCTAAAACATGTTTTTGCAAAAGGATCTTGTGGCACCTTTGAGTAACCAAAACAAAGAATCTGGTTGCATGCTAGTAGTTTCCTTCTTTCACTTCATCTCAAAGGTGCTACAAGATCAGAGTCCGCCTATCATCCTTCCAAGTTTGATAAAATGAGATCCCAGTTTGTTGGGGACAATTAGCTTACAATTGTGAACTGCTTAGAGACTGCTTAGTGCAGAATGAAATGGTATATAAATGAAGTATATCAATATTGCTATCTCTTTGACTACTTATTTTCTTAACTAATCTGGCTATGTCTTTCAATAAAACATGATTTGTGACTGATTGATTGTGTTCCAAAGAATTCAAATGTGGTCTATTTTTATATCATAATTTAAGTTGCTTGTTCTCTTTGTTAAATTGTTCTTGTTTGTTTATTTGTTTGTTTGTTTAAACTTATTTATATTTCTTCATTATTTTGTAATTTGGGATATTTATTATATCAAGATTATTTATAATGGTCTCCCATTTAGCTGCTTCAGCTGGGACTACCTGCCAGGGCTGAACTTTCCAAAAGCTCCAGCCATTGAACATAACTTTCATTTTGGATGTCCATGAATACACAGTATGGAGAGCATGTGCAACAGCATAAACAGCATTGTAGATAGTATAACTCTGGCCAGATAGACCCATTTCAAAAACAGTTCCAGGGAGGCTTCCCAGATTCTCCTTGCCAGTACAGTTTGCTTTATTTGGTAGATAGTAGTTCAGTACTGGAAATGAACAAAGAAATGCACTAATCCAGAACAGATGGATGTAATCAATATTGGACCAGAACGGGTTTATGCTCTCAGCAAACTCTTGAAATCCTGGAACCACATTTGTATGCAGTTGGAATAATAAGCTGCCATTGAAAGATTTAGTGGTGAATTTCCTCCCAGTTGCTAAAGCTGTGAAATCCCATTCAGCTGTTGTGATCCACACTCTCTCTATAGGATCAATATATTCATCTTCTTTAGAATTTAAAACCAATTGTAAACCCTCCAAAGATTGGCTGTCTCCATAAACAAGAATCACATTGATTTCACTCAATGAAAGTGTTGTCTGAATTGGTTGCAGTTTTTCTTGTGCTATTATATATGATTGTGTTGCTGTCACTCTTGGGATCACCAGTGTCCAAGCAAGACAAATATGACTTGCCAAGAGCTTTGTTCTTATAGTGCGAAGAAAGGTTTCTCCACTCTCATCATCTGCAACAATGAGGCCAATCCAGTTCCACCCAAAATGCTTAAGAAGCTGAAGAATCCCAGCATACTGAGATTCTTCATTTGGGACCATCCGGTAGAAAGAAGGAAACCTCCTTTTGTCCTTTAACACTGGATCAAAGGCACCATAGCTGAGCTGAAGAGAAATACATAGTAGTATTATGAATTAGATTACATATAGTCTGAGAAGGCAGATCAGCAAATAAACTCATACTTATGGTAACTTAAATACTGGAAATTTGTGAAAATTTTGATTGAGGAGTTCCTAGCAGCTCTTGCTTATCCCTATTTATTTCTTTAAGATCACTTGATATAGTTGTTCACTATAGAAACTCCAACTAGAGGAAAACAATTCATTTCATAACATTCATTACATTGGAATACACAAGTTCCTATATCAAAAATACTATGTCATGTCATTTTGTTTCAATAAGACTCCCTCTAAAGCCCAATAAGGCCGAATACAGATGGGCAATATGTGCCGTACTGGGGCAAATTTTAGGGCATGTGAATGTGGATCATTTGCACACTCCCAAGCCCTCCAGTGCATCAACGGTGCCATCATGGGTCGCCCCCTCTCCACATGGCTGGCCTCCATGATGACTTATGTGTAGTGCAGCTTCTAAATGGTGGTGCAGTGCACAAACGTCATCATTGTGTGTAAGGGCACCAATGGTGCCACATACAGCCCCTAAAAAGAACCCAACAGAAGAGGGGTTCTTTTTAGGGCTCCTGGAGGCCATGCCGTTTGGTTGCTACAGTCTCCGCCGTGAGTAGAAAGATAGGTCTCAAGTTGAATCTCAAATCTGGGATCCAACTTTGAACAGAAAAATAAGGAGGCACCATTGTATTGGGCAATGTATTGGGCAATAGGCTTGAGGTGAGCTTTGAGGTCTGCCTGGCACCCCACCTTCACTTCATAATTGAGGAACCTTATAAAGATTTCCAAAATGTTGAGGATCCTTCCACCTCAAGCCTGTTGCTTAAGGCATTTGACTGTGTCCATAGGGCATAATTTAAAGTGCTGGTCATGACCTATAAAGCTTTATATGGCTATTTGGCAAACCAAATAACGCTGTATGAACCGACCCAGGCTCTGATATTATCAGGAGAGACCCTTTTCTAAGACCCATCACTATTACAAGCACAATAGGGTGGCGACACAAGAAAGGGTCTTCTCAGCTGCCCCTAGAATTCCCTTTGCATGAAGGCCAGAATGGCTCCCTCCTTATTGACCTTCCATTAGCAGGTTAAAACCTTCTTATGCAGGCATACGTTTAAAACAGAATTTTTTTAAAAAACAGGCTGGGGTGTGGTATTATTTTAATGTGTTAAAATTTGGGGGGGTTTTAATTGTATTTACTGTATCCTTGAATTAGCAATTATTTCTGTTTTTACACATCATTTTTATATATGTATCATATCAGTCCTCACTCAGAATTAGGAATCAATCTACATTTTGCATAATACTTCTTGTTTTAGAGATGGTCATCCAACGTCTGCAGGCAATTCTCACTGTAGAACAGCTCTTTCTGTGGGGAAGTTCTTCCTAATATTTAGGTGGCATCTCTTTTCTTGCCATTTGTGTCCACTGGCTTGTGCTCTGGTCTCCAGAGTGGCTGGAAAGAAGCTTGCTCCATCTTCTACTTGGCCTTGTTTCAATTATTTGAAAATGGCTATCGTATGAACTCTCAGTCTTTTCTTCTCCAAACTAAATATTCCCAATATCCGAAGCTGTTCCTCATAGAACATGGTTTTCAAGTCCTACTTCTTCTCATTCCCATGAGTAATCTGGCATTGTTTGTTTTGTTCTCAAATAATGTTTATTTTGTTTTCCCAGAATGTACTTGCAAACATATCTACTATGTACTTGCAAACATATCTACTATAAATGTTCCGCACAATGGATTTTGATTTTAGAAAAAATATAGGAAATGAAAGGACATAAGTAAAAGGGAAAAATCAATAATTGTTTATGTTTGGGAATCCAACCCAATACAGGGGAGTACACTCTGGACATTTTGTGTATCTTGGCCTACATGGCCATCTCTGAGTTGTTATATGTTCTTTTAAAAGCACACCTCACCAATTCTGTAGGTATTTCAGATATTAGTCTTCTGGATAGAGTTTGGAATAGTAAGCCCTGCAGCCATAAACCTTTCTGCCTTACTCATTTCTATGAACAGATTAATCAGAATGCCCATGCAATTTCACCGTGAATTAAAATATTGTCATAAATCTTTTTGATCCTAGTGTGATATTGGGTAGAAATTCAGGGGTAGAAAAAAAAATTTCCCCAGTATTGGTTAACATATTCCACTGCAGTCCTCCTCCTTCCATTGCCTCTGTCACCTCCATCTCCAAATCCCTAGACCTTTAGTATAACTAATTCTTCCCTCCCTCTACTTTTTCTCTACTTCCTTACTTCTTTTTCATATCTCATATCTTAAGCAGAGCTTAGAATGTTTGTTTTTATTATCCATTCACTTTTTAAACATTAAAACAAAATCATAATGGTAGCTGTCAGATGAATTTTATTCATAGGCATACCTATATTAGTCTGGAATATCAGTATACAAAGAGATCTTGTAGGATCTTTGATACTAACTCTGTTAAAGATGTTAAAGTATAAGCTTTTGTAGGCTTATGCATTTACACTGTAGAAATAAAGCAGTTAGACACCACTTTAAGTGCTATAACTCCATCCTATGAAATCCTGGGATAGGTAGTTTTACAAGGTCTTTAGCCTTCTCTGCCAAAGAATGTTTGTGCTTCACAAAATTACAAAACCAGGATTCCATAGGATGAAGCCACGGCAGTAAAAGTAGTGTCAAACTGCATTATTTCTACAATGTAGATGCACGATTAGTCTACCTCCTCAAATGCAACTGATGAAGTAACCAAGTCTATGAAAGCTTATGCTACAACGTCATTCAACCAGTTAGTCTCAATGGTGCTACACGATCCGTTTGCAGATCCATCTTATTTTTCTTATGAAACTCAACAGGCAATCCTCTCTCAGAAATGTGGGAAGGACTGTCTATAACACTTCTTCTGGTTACATTATAGTTTGACAGTGCTCCAAACAGAGGTGTTGGGGAGAGACAGAATATTTCATATTTCTCTTGTCCTAGACCTTAAACCATCTCAGGGCTCCATCTATTTATCTAAAAGCATACCTGGGGAATTTTGTAGATATTGAAGATGTTGTTCATCTGGACAGAATTTGGTGAGGTGAGCCCTCCAATGGCTGCCATTAATTGATCCACTTGCCCACAGTTGTAATTCACTGGATTTCCCTGTCCCAAAAACAGAAGGTTCATGGTGGATGCACAGCTTCGAAATGAATTAAAAGCATTGTCATAGATCTTGAATCTTAGTGTGGTGTTGGGCAGAAGTTCAGCATTCTTGTTGATTTCTTGTATGGCAAAAATGAAAGCCAGGATGGACTGGTAGTTTTTAGGGATCATGCTGTAATACCATTGTGATAAAAATTAACAAGCTGACACCAGAGATTAAAGTGTGTTGTCACTTACATTAAGATTTGCCAGTCTAAATAACAGAGACATTGCTACTAATATAGCAAAAGAAACTCAGAACAAAATTCAAGTACGGTCCTGCATCCACCTTCATATCTCTTACCCATTATCGAAACATATGTGATATCCCCCTCTTCCTTTTTCCTTATTTCAATCATCTGTTCATATATGCATAGAATCATAGAGTTGGAAGAGACCACAAGGACCATCCAGTCCAATCCCTTGGCATGCAGGAATACATAATCAAAGCACTCCAAACACATGGCCATCCAGCCTCTCTTTAAAGCCTCTCCTCCTACACAGTATGTTCCACTGCTCAACAGCTCTTTTACCATAGGGATGTTTTTCCTAGTGTTTAGGTGGAATCTCCTCTCCTGTAGCTTGAATCCATTGCTCTAAGCCCTATGCTCTGGAGCAGCAGAAAACAAGCTTGCACCTCAATAGGACCCATTCTAATACTAAAACTTGGCTTTCATGTCCACTCTTAAGTTTCTCTTCTCCGAGGTAAACATACCCAGCTCCCTAAGCCACTCCTCACAGGGCATGGTTTCCAGGCCTTGCATCATATTGGTCCCTTTCCCCTGGACACAAGCTTGTCAGATGCTTCTTGAATTGTGGTGATCAGAGTTTGGCAATTCCCCTTCTAGGATGAGTTCATTTCTGTTCCCAATCCCAAGCCATCAAAGCCTTTAGTCAACAGACCTCCAGGCAATATACAAATTTTTAAAAAAAAACAACCACAACCAGTTTTAACACAACAAGAGCATGTTAAATATAAATTTGCAATATCAGTACAAATATAATTAAATATAAAAATCTTCTAGCTCTTCATCTTATTAATCAGTTAGGAACATAAGCAGACCTTGTTATATGAAACAGATACTACTCTTTCTTGTTATTCAGTGCACTTTAAAAATAGGCTGGGTCAGGTGAAGGCTTTTACTGTTAGTTACTAACACCAGTTATTGATTCTTGCTGTAGTAGTTACTATAGCCCTGCGGATCTTGATTGCTGCAAAACAGAATTTTGCCACCACTTCTGTAACTTTTTTATCAGTGTCTTTTAGTAAATATCTTGTATACCAGCCCTGAGATCTTCCCTGAAATTTATCTAATAAGGGTTTTATTATTTATTATTTTATTAAGAAGGATATATGATATGGCTACTACAGACACTTCTCCACATGGGCACAGACGATCTTTATACTCAACATATTGGAAACGGCCTTCCAATACCACAAATGGAAATGCATTAAATCTCACCTTAGTAAATGTCAAGTGATATTTGGGAACTGTGAGATTTTTTAGGTAGTTTGCACCACCCTTTAGATTAAATTCCAGGCCAAAATTAATGGGAGAACAAGTTAGGTTGGCAATTGATAATGAATGCTGGATATCAATATCTCTGATCCTCTGTATGAGGAGTTTCCTTGCCGTTGTCCAAATTAACATGCAAAGAAAACTATCTGAGAAGCCCAATCTCTGGAATTTCTCTTGGATTGCTTTGAGTGTTTCAGATTTGAGTCCTTCTATAACAAATTAGCATAACCTCTTTCTGGGCCTGCAAAGATGAGCTTTAGCCAGTATCTTAGAGCCCATTCCCATGCAGTACATTCTTTTGATGTACACTCGGCTTCCAATCGCAAAGCTGCTGATTACACACATTTTGGGACTCCAAATAAATTTCTAAGAAAGGTTGATAGAACCCATTCAAGCAATGGAGAGAAGCACAATATCCATATTGGGATGCCAAACATTAGTTGAGCGATAACAATAGCCCTCTGTACCCTCCATGCAGCAGGTATAAATTGACCTACCTTTATGTAAAAAAAAAAAAAAAAAAAAAAAACTGGGACATCATTTCTGTTCCTTGCCACACTCTTTTAAAACTACCCCCTTGCCATTACTTTTTACAGACCTAGTGTTGGAAAATGCATTTCACATTCTCACCAATCTAACTCTCTTTCTCTGAACCATTTGCTATATCTGAGGAAGGATATTGTCCATTACTAGTGGGCTCCTTTTTCTGACATTTCCCTGTGAATATTATCACACATCTGCAGACCAAAACCTTGTCTATGAAAGTCTTTGCTTTGCGTGTTATGCTTCCATCTTTTGTTAACTTATGCAGGGATAACACAGTTGCTCATCTGTCTGCTAGCAAAAGCTCAGAACATGACCCATTATTAGGAACCTTTTTCCCCAAGTTGGCAAAACATCATCATCAACAGGAACTTACTAAGCATCTGTTCTTGAGGACTCTGGGTGGATCTGAAAATCTGGCAGAATGATGTTATGAATTGTAATTGATACAAATTCACCAATGAAAATATCTTTTGAAGGATGAGCTTGAACTCTTGTCCCCTCCCTGCACTTGAAGGAGTGTGAACATTTGCTGGAAAAATAATATAGTGATAACTGCAATAAAAAACAGCCAGAATGCTATCATGTCTGCAGCCAAGCACCAGCTGCACATCTTTCTGCTAGCCTCCAGGGACCCCAAAGTCTTGACAGAAGAAAGAGGAAAAACTTGCGTTGACTGTCTCCTTCAAAGTAAACTTGTAGACTGACTGTTTCGGCAGTAGTCTTTATAGAATAAATCCAGAATACAAGAGCAGAAAAGAACTGTTTCAACATTACTTTTGAAGACTGACTATCCACTCTTTTTTCTAATTAAAATGTGAGTATTTAATAATTGTATATCAGCCTTACATCATTTGATATAGCATGAAGCACAAATATATTAATAATACATCTCCAAAAATCCTTATCCTACACTGCCGTGCCCAAAACTTGCAAGCCCCTGCCCATAACCCCCTGGTTGACTCTATTCATCTGGTTTGTGGTGTTCCTCTCTTTCTTCTACATATTCTGTGGATGTAGTATATCTTGATTTCAGTAAGGCCTTTGACATGGTTCCCCATGACATTCTTGTAAACAAGCTTGCAAAATGTGGACTAGACAAGGTAATCACAGGGTCCCACAGGGTTCTGTCCTGTGCCCAGTGCTATTCAATATCTTTATTAATGACTTGGATGAAATTATTGAGGGCCTAGTTATCAAATTTGCAGATGACACCAAATTAGGAGGAGTAGCTAATACCCCAGAGACAGGATCAAAATTCAAAATGACCTGAATAGATTAGAAAGCTGGGCCAAAGCTAACAAAATGAAATTCAACACAGACAAATGTAAAGTACTTCACTTAGGGAGGAAAAATGAAATGCACAGATATAGGATGGGGGATACCTGGCTGAATGAGACAACATGTGAAAAGGATCTAGGAGTCCAAGTATACCACAAGTTGAACATGAGCCAACAGTGTGATGCAGCAGCTAAAAAGGCTAATGCATTTTTAGGCTGCATCAATAGAAGTATAGTGTCTAGATCAAGGGAAGGAATAGTGCCACTCTATTCTGCTTTGGTCAGGCTCCACTTGGAAGGATGTGGAAAAACTGGAGTGGGTCCAAAGGAGGGCGACTAAAATGGTGAAGGGACTGGAAACCATGCCCTACGAGGAACATCTTAGGGAGCTGGGAATGTTTAGCCTGGAGAAGAGAAGGTTAAGAGGTGATATGATGGCCCTGTTTAAATACTTGAAGGGATGTCACATTGAGGAGGGAGCAGGCTTGTTTTCTGCTGCTGCAGAGAACAGGACCCAGAACAATGGATGCAAGCTCCAGGAAAAGAGATTCCTCCTCAACATTAGGAGGAATTTCCTGACAGTGGAACATACTCCCTTGGAGTGTGGTGGAGTCTCCTTCCTTAGAGGTCTTTAAGCAGAGGCTGGATGGCCATCTGTCGGGGATGCTTTGATGGAGAGTTCCTGCATGGCAGGGTTGGACTGGGTGGCCCTTGTGGTCTCTTCCAACTCTGTGATTCTATGATTCTATGATTCTACCCTCTATCTTTCCTATATTATTGTTTTTTCTAGAGATTCATGCCTTATCATTATGTGGCCAAATTACAATAGTCTCAACTTTATAATCTTTGCTTCCAAGGTGATCCCTGGTCTGATCTGTTCAAGAATCCTTTTTTTTTTTCTTGGCTGTCCATGGTATCCTAAGTGCTAAGTGGTATCCACATTTCAGATGAGTTGACTTTCTTTCTGCCTGCTTCCTTCACTGTCCAGCTCTCACATCCATAATGGTAATTGGGAATACAATGGCCTGAATGATTCTGATTTTAATGCTTAGTTGTATGTCTTTGCTCTTCAGTTTCTTTTCCAGTTCTTTCATAGGTGCCCTTCCCATTCCTAATCTTTTTCTTATTTCTTGACTGCATTCTCCATTCTGGTTAATGTTTGATCCTAGATATGGGAATCCTTTATTTCAATTTCCTCATTGTCTAGCTTGAATTTTTGTATTTCTGTTTTCCTTATGTTCAGCATCAGACCTGCATTTGCCCTTTGGTCTTTGACCTTCCTTATTAACTGTTCCAATCCCTGAATGTGCTCTGCCCTTACCATTCTTCTTTTAATCTTATTTACTGACTGCAGTCTCCACTCTGGTCAATGTTTGATCCTAGATTTTTTTTTTAAAATTATTAATACATTCTAAAACAGAACATGACAACAAACAGTACACCAAAACAACAATAAATAAAAGACATTAACCCCGATGATGTCCTAAAAATTATAAACAAAAGGTATATTCAGAGATGCTGAAATACATCTTTCCATAAAAATTTAGCTTAAATTGGGGGATGTCTAGAGAGTAAATCCTGTTGGATATATTCAGTAAGTGGGTGCCAAATCTTATGAAAAGTCAATCCAGAGTATAAACCTCTTGCTATATTGTTATTATCTGCAGTTTTCTCAATAGACCACAAGTCCCAGAGTCTAGTCCACCATCCTGCAATATTCAACTTTTCAGTTTTTCAGTTCTTGGCTATCTCAAGCCTAGCAACAGCCAAAAGGAAACTGATGAGTTCTTTATGTTGCAGGGCTTTATTTTCATTCATAAAAATGGAGAACAGGAGAAGCAGTGATGATAACTGTATACTTTATTTAGTGATTTTGGAGACTAGTTGTATTTCTATCCAGTATTTATGCACCAAGGGACAATCCAGCCACATGTGTACAAATGTTCCCCTACCTTCACATCCCCTCCAGCATTTTGGATTATCATTGGTAGACATACGAGCCAGTTTAACTGGAGTAAGGTACTATTTGACCCTGGGTGATGTTCATTTGAGTGTACTGAGTCTTGGTTTTCGTGTTTTTCAGGACCGGTAGCCAAACTTTATTTACTTTCAGGATTTCTTCTTTCCTGTTGAAGTTGTCCAGGTGTTTGTGGATTTCAATGGACTCCCTGTGCATTGTGACCTAGTAGTTGTTGGCATGGTCCAGAATTTCAGTGTTTTCAAATAGGGCATTTTATGCCCAGGTTGGTTTATAACCTGTTCTGCTACTGCTGATTCTTCAGATACCATGCAGCTGTGGATAAGGGACCACCGAACACAGTGTTCAGACATGAATCAAGGATCCTGAGAGACACTGCAGACTGGGCCAGCCAGAAAAATCAACAGTAGCAGAACATGTTATTTAAAAAACCTGGCTAAATGATGCTATTTCACACACTGAAATTCTGGGCCATGCCAACAAATACTAAGTCATAATGGACAGGGAGGCCATTGCAATAAGTTGGACTGACAGTAGATGGTGGCATTTTCTCACCAACATTATTTTTAAACTAGGTTATTTACCTTGGATAAATGCTTTGTCTGCGTCATGGCAGAGAAATATAGGGGCGATATAGTCTTCCTCAAAAGGGTGTTCTGGTGCCACCTTTTTTTGCTGCGGAGCTTCACCACAGCAGCTAGATGCAGCAGTGAAGCTATGCAGTTGCTTACGCACACTATCTAAAAGCTTTAAAGTGATGACGCAAGCATCATCACGTGCTAGGGTTTGTGAGCATGTGAATGCTGCACACTCATGAACCCTGCCGCCCACGCGCCTCTTTGTGCCTGTCTCTATCAGGCCACAGTGTTCACTTAAGGGATTCAGATTCACAAACCTAGGAGACTGGAGTACCAGCTTGGTGATCAAGAGAGGGACTGGCTTTTGTTCACAACTCTTCTCCCTTCTGTCACATTTCCACCTCTAAGGATTTCCTATTAGGCTCCTCATCTGAACTCAATGAATAGGCATAGATACTGTCAATAGGGGCAGATGTCCTTCCTTCCCTCCTTGCAAACCCAATCCAATTATTTTAATTCAATGAGAATTTACAGATATTTCAGAAAGACAGAGCTGCAGCTGATTTGCTCATGATTCTTTTTCCCACCCAAAGATTGAGGGGACATTAGTTTCATTATACAATATAAAGACCAAGAGAATCTGGCAGAGAAAATGATCCTTAAAATTGGTCATTTATTGTGAGAAAGTAATGAAGGTAAATAAGCTCAGTATCCAACATTTCAAAACATTTTTAAAACGAATGAACCACTTACTAAGCATTTGTTCCAGAGAGGTCTCTGTGTTCTCTAAAGTCTGGCACAATGAAAGCACCAAGGATAATGGATACAAATTCAGCAATGAAAATCTCATTTGAATCATGATCTGAATTATGACGAATTGTACTCCTCCAGACACACATAGATGCACCGAAATGCTTGCTGGAAGAATAATGCAGCAATAATGGCAAGAAGAGCAGCCAGACTGTTAACATTTGGGCCCAGCACAAACAAGGCATTTTCAGGTTCACCTGTGGCCGCCACCAATCTTCACCAAAAAACAACAACTTTGATTTACAAAGATGCACCTTCCTCAGATTAATTTTCTCCAAAAAGGTTTTGGAAGCTGTTTGGACCAAAGTCCTTATAAATGGAGAGCCGCACATGTGAATAGTAATAACCTCTATTGTTATTTTGCTCGTGAAAGTCAGTGCTTATCCCTGTGGTTTTCAGGGACAGTAGTACTGATCACAGTAATTTCAATAATTATGGGGCAAGTAATCTTCTTTCTTGTTGCCTTCAACTCTCACAACAACCAAGAAAAAAACTTTATCTTTTCTCACTATAATGGATGGCCTGTTACTCCTTAGGAAAATGAAGTGGAAGCCTGTTTTGGGGGGGGGGGGGGGGCAGGGGGGAGGAATCTCCATGAAAGTTGATCTAACTTTCTGTACTGATTGGGACTGGCAATGGGAAGAAAGGATATGGAGGATATGGAGACTATAGGCTAATCTAGTAATATACAATGGCCACTGTCTTCTACTGAATCAGAACTTAGTGTATCTATATCAAAGGAACTATTCCAGTTGTTTCTCTTAATAGCAAAATTAATATAAGGGCATAAATTATACATAGTGTTGATTCTGACAAAAGCTCTGGTGTTCTTGCTTGCAGTCCCAGAAGTTTCACCACTTCAGAAAGAAGTGGAGATAGAACAGGGATGGTAATGGCAGGGATGTGGTAAAAATTGTTGCTGTTCATAAAACATTTAGGAGCTATATTTCTTAATACTTTAAGTGCACATATATTTTTGAACTCCCAAAATGGCACCTGCTCACTCCAGGTGTGAGAATGTGGAGATGCTTCATTTGCTGGAAGTAATGGGGCCACTTCAGGTAATGGGGGCACTTCGTTGGGGATTTTGATGTTCAGGACATTTGTGGTCCTTAAATAGTTTATGTAAACAGTGCTTTGGGCATTCAGGCAGTCTATTGAGTTACGCAATTGATGCACTAGTATGTGTCATTTGTTCTGCTTCCTCTCTTTCTGTCTCCCTCCACCTTTCCTAGCATTATTGTTTTTTCAAATGAGTTGTTCCTTCTTATGATGTGACCAAAGTACAACAGCCTCAGTTTAGCCATCTTGGCTTCCAGGGAGGTTTTCTGCTCAATCTCTTCTATGATCCATTTGTTTGTCTTTTTGGCTGTTCATGGAATCCTTAGCACTCTTCTCCAGTACCACATCTGAAATAATTTAATTTTCTTCCTATCCACTTTCTTAACTGTCCAGCTCTCTTATCCATACATGGTAACAGGGAATACAATGGCTTGTACAATTCTAACTTTCATTCTCATTTATATATCTTTGCTCTTTAGGATTTTTCAAATTCTTTCATTGCTGCTTCCACAGACATTTATTATGTACTATTTCTGTTTTCTCATTGTCTCAGTTGAATTTGTGTAGATTCTCTATGGTCATTATTTTTGTTTTATTTATGTTCAGCAGTAAGCTTACCTGATCTTCCTTAGTAGTTGTTCTAGTTCTGTGATATTTTCTGCTACTAGATAAGTATCTGCATATCTTAGATTATTGATTTGCCTTCCTGCTATCTTCACTCCTCCTTCTTCTGAGTCTAAACCTGCTTTTTGTATCATATATTTACTATACAAGTTGATCAGCTAGGGTGATAAGGTGTTTGCAAAGGGGATCCTTAGCCTTTTTTCCTCTGAAACAGCTTGTGGGACAAAAAAGATTTCCCTTCCCTCTCTGGAGCATTTGTGTGAATGCACTTGTGGAAATGACAGTTTGGAGCATGCATGAAAACAAAACAGGGATTTGTCCTCATCTATCTGAAGCCCAAATTTGCACTCGGCCCACTTTCTTGCCCAATAATTTGCTTTTAACCTCTTGTTGTGCTCTGTGTATTATAAGCATTAGCAAATTGGCTTGCTTTTCCGGGATGCCAACACTTCAACCATTTTTGGGATGGAAGCACATAGTTCCCGTGTAGTAAAGTCCTTGGTCCTATAGTTGCCACACTCTTTTGTGTCTCATTTTTTGTGTTCATTCCCCTCCCATTTGCTATTCCAAAGCAGGCTGGTGTTAGGGGGCAGGTATTTTTATCTTTGCTATGTTGCATACTTATGGGGAAACAATCAAATCAAAATAATTTAAATTGTTTTAATCCTTTTTGCCATAATTATGGAAAAACAGGAAAATTAAAAATGAATAAAACAACAGACAGGGGACCTATGAAAGCACTGAGGTGAGATAAGAGTCCCTGTTTCCTTTGATGAGGTGACTACCATGAGACATGATGCTGGTGCGATAATATCCTTAGTTGTTGAGCAGAATATTTACTGTAATCTAGCATAAAATGTGTTTGGACAAAGAAGACTAATCCAATCCCAGCAAGGTCTCACAGAAGATCCACTCACTCGTATCATTTTTAAAAACTGTTCCCTCCCTCCTCCTTACCCCCCTACGCTTTTACATTTTAATGGAATGTGATATGTATGTAAACTCACCATGATCATTCTGGTCAGAGGAAGAGGGGAAGAAGAGAGAAGGAAAGCCCATGCAGTCTTGCTAACAGTGCACTTATAAATATGCTCCTGTTTCTAGAGTTGCTCTCCCAAATTTGTTTCAAAACTATACAGATGATAAGGAAGACAGCATTGCTGACATAGGATGACACATATCACATTGAAGGAAGAACAAGTAAATGCACCCCAATGATATGAGTAATGTTAATGATCCCGGAATAGTGTGATGACCAATCTGGCATCTGGGTTTGTGAAAAGTGTAATTCCTTTATATTCTGGTTGTGGAAGTTAGTATTATTGCTAGTCCAAATGCAATAGTTGCTTGAAGAGGGGAGGAAGAGAGAAAGAAGACCCATGGGGTCTTGCTGCAGCTAACAATGCACTTATAAATAGGCTTCTGCTCATAGAGTTGTGTGTTATAATCAAAACAGCTCATCTATTCATAAGAAAACTGCTTTGGACTTTGCTAGATGGTAAGAGAAAATTTTGTAAAACTTTAAGACCACAGTTCTACTTTGAGAATTCCATGATATATCAGTCCAAAACTCTGAAACTGCCTATATACATCTGAGTAGATTTACTTAGAGATCCAGCGTGGCTTTTAATGTTGGACTCTGACTGTAGAAACCAGGGTTCTATTCTCCACTAGGCCACGAAAAACCCCTAGGGCAAGTCACATTCTCTCAGGCTCAGGGGAAGGCAATGGCAAATTTACTCTGAACAAATCTTGCCAAGAAAACACCATGATAGGGGGTCATCATAAGTCGGAAACAACTTGAAGGCACACAACAATGACAAAGACCAACTTAGGGGTGCATTGTTAGCAGCAGAAAGAGTACATGGGCCTTAATTGTGAGAACAGATGAGTTGCCCTACCAAATTTCTTTCAAAATTATACAGATGATAAGGAAGACAGCATTACTGACATAGGATTTTATGGGAATCATAAAACCTATGGTGAGCACTAAAAGAAAAAAAAAATCATTTTGGGATTCATTTTGGAAGAAGCTTTGAAATGATCTCTAGAAGATGACCAGGCCCAGTTTCTTCATTTCTCTTGTGCATAAAGGTAGTTTTGAATAAAAAGTTTTCTGAAACATGTTCAAATCCTCTTCTTTGGCTGAAACAGGGTTAGAATCCTGGGTTGGCCATGGAAACCCACTGGGTGAACCTGGACAAGTCCCAGTCTTTCAGCCTCAAAGGATGGGAATGCACCACCATCACTTAAGAAACTAACCATGAAAACCCCATGAAAGGGTCACCTAAGGGTAGCCATAAGCCAGAAACAACATGTAGGCACACAACAACAATTACCACTACTACTACAACATGCAATGTATGAGACAATCTACTGAATTAGTCTACTGACCACTTTGATCAGAATACATGTGGATTTGTTGGATTATGCATTCCACATGGCAACACCATTGTAATGTGTTCTTCTTCTTCTTGTGTGCCATAATCAAACAGAAGAAGCTTTAGGGGGATGGGCATTTTCCTTAAGCAAGATCTATGATGTAAGAACATTTTTCACATAACCTAACCCTCTACCACCCCCTCGTCCAGTTTTGATGGTGAGGAGAGAAGAATTTGAAACATTCACCTCTCTTTAGATTTCCAAAATCTTGCATTTAACAGTGTGAATTATAAAATGCCTACAGTACCTTAGAACAAAAATTTGTTCCTCTCTGGAGCTTGCTAAATATGACCTTGGCATGTTTTACATTTGCCTTTTCCAACCAGACTTTCCATGAAGTGTTCAAGCCCTGAGACATTGAAAAGATGCATTTTATATAAATAAGAAAAGGGCCTGAAGCAGACATTGACCCAATTTGGGTGGATATATTCCTGTACAGTTCTTCTTCCTCTGCCAAATCTCTGTGTCAAGTGTGAAGTATGACAGCACAAGATTTCTTTCCCTAGTACCTTCATTTGTCTTCCATATCTGTCTTAAGCAGACCTTGGAGAATTTCTTTACCAAAACAATATGTTCCCTACTCTTACCATAATGTTTTGAAAAAGTCTGTCAGCCCAGACATGAAGAAAGAAAAACTTTTCTATAGAGACAAAATGGTATACAACTCAAAACATGCCTACCAAAATGCCTTTGGATCCCTTTCCAAAGTAGCAGCTGAAAATGACTATAAACTTTTCCTCATTATATTAATCAAATCAGTAACAATGCTCACAACCATAAACTATCTTTTGATGTTTTTGTTTAATACACTTCCATAATCTCAAGAGTACCTACATAGATATGTCTGCATTATTTATACCATGTTAGTTGCAAAGAATTTTTGTTACAGTTAAACTCCCTTTTTCTAAGTATTTACTTCAATTTATTTTTTTATTGTTGTTATTTTTTATAATAATCTATCCCAGCCTGAACCACACCCTTAAACTGTTCCTAAGCTAAATCTAATTCTTTTGAGAAAAATTTAGAAGAGGAAAAATAGATATAATGTTGATCTCCTGATGCTTTTAGTGAAAT
The DNA here is from genome assembly GCA_034509955.1 of Urosaurus nigricauda. Taxonomy (NCBI): domain Eukaryota; kingdom Metazoa; phylum Chordata; class Lepidosauria; order Squamata; family Phrynosomatidae; genus Urosaurus; species Urosaurus nigricauda. The sequence goes on from JAOEGL010000006.1 coordinate 9,601,950, forward strand.
GAGACAACATAAATGCTTAAAAACAATAGAAGGAAGGAAATAGAGAAAAAAGTTGGTCCTTAAAACATTCATTTACTTAATAAAACTAATGGTTATTAAAAGACCCATTTCAGAACTTGTAAATTAACAAGAAGAAAAAGAACAACAATCATTACCATCATCATCAAATAGAACTTACTAAGAAACTGTTTCTGAGGCTTCTGGGTGTTTCTGGAAATCTGGCACAATGATGTTTCCAAGTAGAAGAGATACAAATTTACCAATGAAAATATATTTTGATGGATCATATGGATGCGCTTGAACTCTTGTCGCCTCACTATCCTTGAAAGAGCTCAAACAATTGCTGCAAGAATAATGAGGTGACAGCAACAACAAAAACAACCAGAATGCTAAGAACTCTGCAGCAAAGCACTGGCTGGACATCTGTATGCTAACCTTCAGAGACCACTGCGTCTTGAAAGAGAGAAAAGTTTGTATTGTCAGATGTTAGATTAAACTGGAGTGCAGCAAGTTGTTTGAACAGCAGTCTGTATAGACAAAATCCACAGTATAGTAAGAGGGAAGAACTGTTTCCAAGTTGCTTTTGAAGACTGATTACCCACGGGATTCAAAGCATGGCAGTACTCAACATAGTCATTTTAATAATTATGGGGCAAATTATTTGTTTTCTTGAAATCCTCAGGTCCCAGGACAGTATAAGAAAGTATGTTTCTGTTTTCCTCACAACTGACAATAGTCTGTTTGTGGTCAGGTAAACATCATAGAAAGCAATATTTGCAATTTTGGTGTAACTTTCTCAATTTGTAAGAACTGGCACAAGGCCAGTAAGAAGAAAGAGAATGAGGAGGGTCTCTATTTTACTCCTCTCTCAGTTCCGGACATCAGAAGTTTACTTTGAGTGAGTCACATGTTACTCTATTTATATCCCCAGATAAATCTCACCTTCTACTCAGACTACATTTAAGACATGCTTGTGATATTGAAATTTAAAGCTATAATTTTAATGCTGCTAGTTCCTTATGTCATAATTACTGCCCTTACATTTGGTGATATACAAGAATTATGATTTATGAGTAACATCACTACAAAAATTCTTATTATGGATTCTGTACGGTGTGGTTTGGAAGTCAATTGGTGGGTGACACCATGAATTACAGTACTGGAATATCTGCTTAGGTAAAGCTTCTCTTTGTGCAAGTCTCAACTGAATCTGAGGTAAACTTCTCTCTTTCTCATGGAATTTGAAATTCTTGTGACTGGAGGGACTGGCAACTGAATTTGAAGTGTTATGCAGGCCTGATTCTAGATCTGATTATACAGTAATTCCGCTTATTTTTAAAGTCATTTTTTACCGTAGTGTTCCACCAAAAAAGCCCCTTAAACACTTCTCCTTAAAAAAAAAAGATCATCCACACAATATCTCAATATCCAGAATTACTTGTGAGTGAAAAAACTACTCGTGTGGTTGTCTACTGTGTCATGAGAGTAGAGCAATGATTGGCTAAGTTGCCCATGACATCATATAGCATCTTTCGTTCTTTATCCAAATTTCTTGGTTGCTCCGAAGTTGTTCTCTCTATCCTTTCATCTAGCTATATCAGATGTTACTGGTCACACATTAATTTAGCCTCTTGGTGAATTTGCCAAAAAATTCTTCTGCAACATATGTTGAGAACTGTCATTGAAAGGACATATGTATTTTACATTATACCTTCAGATATATTAAACACATTTAAAGCTTGAAGTTCCAAATTAGATGGCACTTTGATCAAAACTCTGTTCATTCAAAGAATGTGAGTGGACAATGTCTAAAGAGGAGCTAGTTGTCACTTTCAAAATATCTGTATTGTGTCTTTTGTTGTTGTTGTTGTTGTTGTTGTGCGCCTTCTGGACATTTTTTACTTACAGCAACCCTAAAATGAACCTATCATGTTTGGTTTTTTATTTGTTTGTTTGTTTTGGAAAATTTCGTCAGAGGGGGGTTGGCATCCTTTAATACTGAGAAAGTGTGACATGTCTAAGGTTAACCAATAGGTTTCATGGCTCAGTGGGAATTCAAACCCTGGTCTTATTTATTCCTTTGGGTAATACATGTGCTCCCTCAAGTCATTGTTTTATTCTTCCAATTCTATATACCTATTCTAAGTATTTAATATATTGAATAACCAGAGAGCAACCAAATAATGCAGGAAATGATATACTTTTAGGACATGAGAGAACTTGGCAGCTGATCCCAGTCTCCAGGAAAGCCTCAAAAAAGGAAACATGACTGGTTTGATCTTTATAATACATCTGCTTGAAGCTCAGTGTCCTGGAGTATGAATATTTTAATAATAATAATTAACAATGCACCAACTACACTTTGTGGTAGATGTGAGGGATGTTGAATGTATATGACAAGCATCTATAATGAGATAATAATCAAACACACAAAGAAATATTTTCAGATTTCCTTTTTAAGTTGATAGAACTGTAATGGACTTTTCCAAGAGCGGAGAAACACACCATAACCAACATAGTGCATCATAGCATACGTGATATGGGACAGTAAACATAATAAGGGCTGGAATCCAACAGTGTCTAGAGCAGTCGTCTCCAAACTTTAGTCCTGCAGACATTTTGAACTTCAACTCCTAGAAGCCAAAACCAGTTTGGCCAACCGTCAGGAATACTGGCAGCTCAAGTTCCAAACATATGGAGGACCAAAGTTTGGGATCCACTGGTTTAGAGGGACACAACCATGCCTACACTTCAGGTACAATAAGAAACAAAATGACTACATAGTCAGAATATAATTATACTTCTGGGGATAGTTCCTGAGGATACGTCTTCCTTTCTCAACTATACTGATTGTACTTCCTTACCAGTTGCTCCCTGGTGTTTAGCTCAGGCCTCAGTAAAATAATATAGACTTTTGGAAGAAAGATGCAGCCCAACAACCCAGCGCTAGAGGCTATGATGGAGAAGATCTCCACGGCCACCATGTATTTCCCCTTTGTGCTCAGGTACGTGGGGACAAAGGACACCCAAACACTGCAAAAGACCAACATGCTGAAGGTGATGAGCTTAGCTTCATTAAAAGTATCAGGCAGCTTCCGGGCAAAGAAAGCCACAGTGAAGCTGATAATGGCCAACAGCCCTATGTAGCTTAATACAAGGTAGAACATGAAGTTGGAGCCTTCATTGCATTGCACTATAATCTGACCCATCTGGGACTGCATATCATTTTCTGGGAAAGGGGGAGAGACTGCCAACCATGCAACACAGATGACAAGTTGAATTAGAGAAGAGAAAACAATGACCAGCACTTCAAGTCTCTTCCCCAAGCAATTTTGGATCTGGTTTCCTGGCTTGGTCACCATAAAGGCCAAAACTACAGTAATCGTTTTTGCTAATACACAAGCAACAGCGATAGAAAATATGATGCCAAAAACTGTTTGCCTCAGAAGGCAGGTCATCTTTCCTGGCCTTCCAATGAATAAGAAGGAGGAGAGAAAACAGACCATTAAAGAAAAGAGGAGAATGCATGTGACACTCCAATTGTTGGCTTTGACAATAGGTGTATTGTGATACTGAATGAAGATCAACAACAGAAGAAAAGTCATCACAGAAAAGGAAAATGCCAAGGAAGCCAGAACTGCTCCCAGTGGCTCCTTGTAAGATAGGTAGATTATTTCTTTTGGGATACATTGGTCCTGGTTCTTGTTTGGATACTGATCTTCTGAGCACATCTCACATTGGTCAGCATCTGAAAGTCAGAGGCAAGATCTCAGTACTCTTTGTATGCAGTTGACATCTATTATTTGTATTGTTGCAATTTCCCAAAAGTACTCAGTTTAAAAATAAAAAACTACCCACTACTAAATGTCCAGAATACCTCTTCTGTCATCTTATCTCTTCATGGAGACTATTGCACTGTCCAATCCCTTCTATTTTGCTGATGGATAGATGCATATTTAACTTTAAACACTGAGCTTATCCCATGGCCAGGCAAATGCTGGTAATATACAGGCCATATGCAATCTGGGCTTATCCTGCAGCTTTTCAAGCGCGAGATTTCCCATGCTTGAAAAGCCATGGAATAAGCCCGGATTGCATACAGGCTGTATACGGGCTGCATTCGCCCGACCATGGGTGAATGCAATAAGCTCCATGTTTAAAGTTAAATGTGCTCCTATCCCTTCGGCAAAAACCATGGGATATTAGACCAGTGCAATAATCCCCTGTGCTAATAAATGTATTCACATATTTTTATTATTATTATTATTATTATTATTATTATTATTTATTTCTAAAGCACAGTAAAATGTATGGTGTATGTATGAACATACATAGTATGTAGAAAAGATAGATAGGAAATAAAATTCATCGTAATATTAAACTTTTGTTGAAAACCGTTCACTTACCAATCCTTATTGAAATTCTTCCTGCTGGGCACTGAACACAGTCATAGCAACAGACTTCCTTCCCTTGCTGGGGGAACATGGTCTGGCCAGGAAGACAGCTCTCCACACAGGTCGATTTGGGCACTGTCTAACAAAGAATAGCACTTGTGGTGGAAAATGTTGTAATCTAGTTTCAAAGATAACAACTTTTCTACACATCCAGCTGTTCTGATAGCACTTCTCTACAACAATAGCCACTGGATTCATTTCAATTCTCCATAGAAAATCGGGACCACAATATCCACGTAGTTTCATTCATCATGACAGGAACAAAAAGAGCTTTTTTTACACTCCTCTTCTACATGCATATAGCTGTTCCACTAAATATTCACTCTCCATTTTTCAGATTGTAGCTTAAAAACTCTTTTCTACAGGAAAAGGTTTTTACAGAACAACAATCCATAGCATATGAAATAATATTAAAATATATAAATAATATTAAAATATATAAAATTCATGCCAGCATCCATATTTTTTTGTCGGACTTTCGGGATATGTGGCTGAAGATGCCAGCCGCAGATGACAGCGAAATGTCAGAAAGGAAATCTTCTAGAACATGGCCACATAGCCCGAAAGCCCCACAAAAAACTAGGGTAGAATCTTTTTTCGCAGAATCATTATTCTTTCCTGAATTATAAATTTTTCCCAAAAATTTGCCTGGACATTTACCTCCAAACTGCAATTGTTCAAAAATTAATGGATGACTAATGTTTAGACTCAACTACATGTTTGGCTTCTGTTGCGAAAAAAACTACACATGAGTTGATTTACTGTAGAAAAATGACCTTTAAGAAAACATTGCTAAAATAAAGTAATACACACTAGAGCTATCACTTTACTAACATTAGCTGTTGTTAAATCTTTTAAAAATGCTTTATCCATTCCTAATATATATGAATTGCAGAGAGCAGTACCCTATATTTTTCAAGAGGGCAATACCAAGAATAAATCCCTAGTAAGGACAAGCCACCTCTTGGATAATCAGAATAATGAGCAAAATAACTTTTAAAAGTTAGCATTCTAAGCTCAACTCCTCCATATATGTTAATAGAATTTTGAGTTAATGAACATATTGATGTTTACTGTGTTATAAATTTTAATACATGGTTATCATTTCTTATATCAATATCATATTAATATATTGTTTACAAGTATGTGATCATAAGGGGAGAAATAATTCCTACCTGATTAAACCTGTGATTCCACATGATGACATTTCCAGTAAAGTTCAACTTTAGTCCTCCATCATCTTTGGAATCCATTGTTCCAAGCTGAATTCTCTGGAAAGATTCATTGGGGAATGTGACCAAGTTGATGAGATCGTATCCAGTTGACAGATCTGCATTACCATCAAAAAATATCTCTTCGCCAGCGTTATTATTAAAGTGAACATTTTTCAAGAAAGAATGAAGCTAAAGAAAGGAGAACATGTTGACAACATTGTCAAATGGTGAGAACATGGATAAATGTGTAGCCTCTCCCCTCATTCACAATATGAGAAGGAAATCTAAATCAATAATTTAAGGTGTTATCTAGTGTTTAGAAGGATTCACAGAAAGTGAAGTGAAGACCTCAACTAAAACTACCCCTGCAGATGCCTTCCCAACTGAGATCACAGATCTCCTGTTCTTATTTCCAGGCAAACCCTTTCTAGTCCCTTTCTGCCTGTACACAGCTCTCTCTCCAGGGCAAGCAGAATCATCTCAACAAGGTGCTACAGCTGCTTCCTATGATCTGCTAATCTACCTAAAAGGAGCACTCCCCAAATGGAGAGTGAATACAGATCCCCATACTTCAAATGGCTTCTCTCTCCTTCCTGGACTTGATTGAGGCTTTCCTGGGCAGCTCCTATTGCTTCTGTGCCACTGCTTTGAGCACTCTCACTGTTTCAGCTTGCCTGCTTTGAGACCCACTATTGACCCTTCAGTTGCTCCCAGTTTGGGTGTACCTGCTGCCATTTCAGTGACTGTTGCTGCATCAGTTATCTTGCTTGGCATTACTTCCATCAAGTCAAACTCTTGATTTGTTTTATCCCTCCCCTCATCATCCTTTCTATTGCTGCTCTTCTCCATGATGCTGCTCTCACAATAATCAGAGCCAATTCACTGTTTATGTGGTAAGAGAAATCTGAACTGTAGAAATAATGCACCACTCCATCCTATGGACACCACTCCATCCTATGGAATCTTAAGTTTTTTTTTTGGTTTTCCAAAATCTTTAGCTTTGTCTGCCAAAGAGTGCTGGTGCCTTCTTTAGGATGGTGCCAAGACAGTTAAAGTGATGACAATATGGATTATTTCTATGTGTATCTGCACCCTATAAACACCAGGACTGGAGCTGAGCAATACTTTCACTTGCTGCCAAGCCTCTCTGACTACCAGCCAACCAAGCTGTCTCTGATTATCCAGCCTCTCCATTCAATATCAAAGCCTGGGAAAACTGCCTGGTTTTCTAGGTAAGAGAAACAGGCCTGCAATATGGTGACAATCCTCACTTTACCACAATCATAAATTGACACTCCTGGTGCATCAGGAAATCCACATACTTTATAGAGAGAAAATAATTTACATGAAACATGATATCATTTAATAAGATTATGAATGAAGCAGACTGATAATTTAAATCTAAATCTAAAGTCGCTCAGTAGAACATACATTCTAGGTAATTGTGAGCACACACATCACTTGGTTAGCATGGCCTCTATATAAGTTTTTTTTAATTTATTGAAAGGGAGACGTATTACAAATCTTCAAAAACGATCTTCATAAATCTCATAGCAACATAAACAAGACATAAAATAGTACAATACAATACAGACAACCCTAGAACATATAATAAACACAGAAGATTATTATTACTATAAACAGTATTCTTATCAAACCTTCCAGGATACACTTCTTGTCACTTTCCTTTCTCTTGTATAAGTCTCCTAAGAATATTTTAAATGACATGAAGGCGACTATCAAACTCAAATATTCCAGATGGATAGACATATATTTAATTGTTTAATGATTGATCTCAAAGGGACAGGGTACAAATAAATCTTATTATTATTATTAACAATCAATGACAGATCTTAATGCACTGTTCCATGGTCAGGCTGCAGGCAGCCCGTATGTAGCTCGTATGCAACTTGGGCTTATCCCGCAGCTTTTCTAACAGGATTTTCCCATTCTTGAAAAGCTATGGGACAAACCCAGATTGCATACAGGCTGTCTATGGCCTAACCACAGGACAATACAATAAGATCCATCACTAATGGTTAAACGCAAGTCTATCCTGTCAGAAATGTTCACATGTAGGATCTTGTAGCACCTTAATGTAACCAAAAGAAAGAAACTGGTTGCATGCTAGTAGTTTCCTTCTTTCACTTGTCTCAAAGGTGCTACAAGGTCAGAGTCAAGATCTCAAAGGTGCTACAAGATCAGAGTCAGCTCAGCCTATCATTCTTCCAAGGTTGCTAAAACAGCTTTTTGGGGGCAATTAGCTTACAGCTGAAAACTGGTTACAAACTGCTTAGTGCAGTCTGAAGTGGTATATAAATGAAGCTGCTACTGCTTTCTCTTAGGCCCGATACAAATGGGCAATAAAAGGCACTTGGGTGGTGATATTAGAGTTAGGGAGCATGCAGCGTTTGCATGCTCCCTAACCCTAGCAAGTGATGACGCCTGCGTCATCACGATAAGGTGTTTAGACGGCATGCATAAGCACACCGAAGCAACTGCGCAGCTTCTAGATGTAGCTGTGCAGTTCTGGTGAAGTAAAGGCGCCAAATGGCACCTTTTCCTTTAATTGAGCCGCAACTGCGGCGCTAAAAAGAAGCGGGATTTGCCTGCTCCTTTTTTGCTGCGCAGCTTCTCTGCTGCATTTAGCTGTTGTGGTGAAGCTCTGCAGCAAAAAAAGGTGGTGCCAGACTGCCCTTTTTGGGCTGTCTGTATCGCCCATTTGACTACTTATTTTCTTAACTAATCTGACAGTCTGCTTTTTCACACTAGGGGATAAACAGGGTTTAAACTAGAATTAAATGAGAGTTAAACAGGAATTGTCCTGTGGTAAACATAGAGCATTTCTTGTTTAACTCTTGTTTAATTCTCTTTTAAATCCTGTTTGCCCCCTAGTGTGATAAAATCAGTACGTCTTTGATTAAAACATGTTTTGTGACTGAATGATTATGTTCCAAAGAATGTATAATCAGAGAATCATAGAATCACAGAGTTGGAAGAGACCACGAGGGCCATCCAGTCCAACCCCCTGCCATGCAGGAAATCCCAATCAAAGCCTCTGCTTAAAGACCTCCAGGGAAGGAGACTCCACCACCGTCCGAGGGAGTGTGTTCCACTATCAAACACCCCTTACTGTCAGGAAGTTCCTCCTAATGTTGAGGTGGAATCTCTTTTCCTGGAACTTGTATCCATTGTTCTGGGTCCTGTTCTCTGCAGCAGCAGAAATCAAGCTTGCTCCCTCCTCAATGTGACATCCCTTCAAGTATTTAAACAGGGTGATCATATCACCTCTTAACCTTCTCTTCTCCAGGTTAAACATCCCCAGCTCCCTAAGTCATTCCTCATAGGGCATGGTTTCCAGACCCTTCACCATTTTAGTTGCCCGTCTCTGGACCCGCTTCAGTTTCTCCACATCCTTCCAAGTGGAGCCTGACCAAAGCAGAATAGAGTGGCACTATTACTTCCCTTGATCCAGACACTATACTTCTATTGAGGCAGCCTAAAATTGCATTGGCCTTTTTAGCTGCCGCATCGCACTGTTAACTCATGTTCAACTTATGGTCTACTTGGACTCCTATATCCCTTTCACATGTAGTCTCATACAGCCAGGTGTCCCCCATCCTATATCTGTGCATTTCATTTTTCCTCCCTAAGTGCAGAACCTTACACTTCTCTGTGTTGAATTTCATTTTGTTAGTTTTGGCCAAGCTTTCTAGTCTATTCAGGTCATTTTGAATTTTGATCCTGTCTTCTGGGGTATTAGCTAGTCCTCCAAATTTGGTGTCATCTGAAAATTTGATAACTGGGCCCCCAATACTGTCATCCAAGTCATTGATAAAGATATTGAATAGCACTGGGCCCAGGACAGAACCCTTTGGCACCCCACTGGTTACTTCCCTCCAGGAAGTGAAAGCATTGTCTACTTTGAGATCATAATTTAAGTTGTTCATTCTCTTTGTTAATCTGTTCTTCTTTGTTTGTTTGTTTGTTTTTTAAAACTGGTTTAAATTCTTCATTTTTTGTAATGTGGGATATTTTTGTCATTATTATGTATAATGGTCTCCCATTTGGCTCCTTGATCTGGGACTACCTGCCAGGGCTGAACTTTCCAGAGGCTCCAGCCATTGAGCATAACTTTCCTTTTGGATGCCCATGAATACATAATATGGAGAGCATGTGCGATAGCATAAGCAGCATTGTAGATAGTATAGCTCTGGCCGGACAGACCCATTTCAAAAACAGTTCCAGGGAGGCTTTCCAGCTTCTCCATGCCAGTACAGTTTCCTTTATCTGGTATATAGAGATGAAATTGTGGGAATGAACAAAGAAATGCACTAGCCCAGAATGGATGGGTGAAATAAATATTGGAGTGCAATGGATTTACGCTCTCAGCAAACTCTTGAAATCCTGGAACCACATTTGTATGCAGTTGGAATAATAAGCTGCCATTGAAAGATTTAGTGGTGAATTTCCTTCCAGTAGCTAAAGCTGTGAAATCCCATTCAGCTGTTGTGATCCACACTCTCTCTAAAGGAGCCATATAATGATGTTCTTTAGAATTTAAAACCAATTGTAAACCCTCCAAAGATTGGCTGTCTCCATAAACAAGAATCACATTAGTTTCAGTCAGTGAGAGTGCTGTTTGAATTGGTTGCAGTTTTTCTTGTGCTGTTGTGTATGATTGTGTTGCTGTCACACTTGGGATCACCAGTGTCCAAGCAAGACAAATATGATTCTGTAAGAGCTTTGGTCTCATGGTTCGAAGAAATGTTTCTCCACTCTCATCATCTGCAACAATGAGGCCAATCCAGTTCCACCCAAAATGCTTAAGAAGCTGAAGAATCCCAGCATACTGAGATTCTTCATTTGGGACCATCCGGTAGAAAGAAGGAAACCTCCTTTTGTCCTTCAACACTGGATCAAAAGCACCATAGCTGAGCTGAAGAGAAATACATTATAGTACTGAAAAAACAGTATCATTTACAAACACAGACTGATTTATCTCAAATATTTATCATCTCATTTAATAGATGAATGTTATTTGTCCACACAGGATTATTTGTCTTAGCAGCTCACCATTTCAACATCAGGCAGGTGATGGTTGGCCCAGTTAGCAAGGCCCTGATCTACAACCTGCTTGTTTCTACACTTTTAACAGTAATGTATTCAAGGCCCTATACAGATGGGCACAAAGCACCATCCGTGGGTCAAAACTAGGGCTAGGGAAGGCACAACAATTGCACACTCTCCAGCCCTGATGTGTATGGACGGCACCAGGTTGGATGCTCCACTATGGATGCACCATTGGTCTACCTCCTCAAATGCAACTGACAAAGTAACCACGTTTATGAAAGCCTATGCTACAACATCATTCAACCAGTTAGTCTCAATGGTGCTACATGATTCATTTTCAGATCAATTTTATGTTTCTTATGAAACTCAACAGATAATCCTCACTCAGAAATGTGGGGAGGACTTTCTATAACATTTCTTGTGGTTACATAATAGTTTGACAGTTATTCAAACAGAGGTGTTGGGGAGAGACGGAACATTTCATATTTCCGTTGTCCTTGACATTAAGGCATCTCAGGGCTCCATCTATTTGTCTAAAAGCATACCTGAGGGATTTTGTAGATATTGAAGATGTTGTTCATCTGGACAGAATTTGGTGAGGTGAGTCCTCCAATAGCTGCCATTAATTTATCCACTTGCCCACAGTTGTAATTCACTGGATTCCCTTGTCCCAAAAACAGAAGCTTGATGATGCTAGCACAGCTTCGAAATGAATTGAAAGCATTGTCATAGATCTTGAATCTTAGTGTGGTGTTGGGCAGCAGTACAGGATTCTTGTTGATTTCTTGTATGGCAAAAATGAAAGCCAGGATGTACTGGTAGTTTTTAGGGATCATGCTGTAATACCATTATGATAAAAATTAATAGGGTGACATCAAAAAATCAAGTGTGTTGCTACTTACATTAAGATTTGCCAGTCTAAATAACAGAGACATTGCTACTCATATAGCAAAAGAAACTCAGAACAAATTTCAAGTACAGTCCTGCATCCACCTTCATATCTTTGACCCATCAGTGAAACATATGTGAATTTCCCCACTTCACTTTTTCCCTGTTTCACTTCTCTGTTCATATATACACCGAATCATAGAGTTGGAAGAGATCACAATGGCCATCCTGTGCAATCGCTTGGCATACAGGAATACATAGCACTCCAGACACATGGCAATCCAGCCTCTCTTCAAAAACTTCCAAAGGTAGCATGTTCCACTGCTGAACAGCTCTTACCGTAGGGATATTTTTCCTAGTGTTAAGGTGGAATCTCTTCTCCTGTAGCTTGAATCCATTGCTCCATGCCCTATTCTCTGGAGCAGTGGAAAACAAGCTTGCACCTCAAAATAACCTGTTCAAATATTAAAACATGGCTTTCATGTCCATTCTTGATCTTCTCTTCTCCAAGCTAAACATACCCAGCTCCCTAAGCCTCTCCTCACAGGGCTTGGATTCCAGACCTTGCATCATTTTGGTTACTCTCCTCTGGACACAAGCTTGTTAAGATGCTTCTTGAATTGTGGTGACCAGACCTTGGCAATTCCCCTTGTAGTATGAGTTCATGACTGTTCCTTGCCAATGTCTTTTAAAACTATCCCCTTACCATTATTATTTTTTACAGACCTGGTGTTGAAAAATGCATTTCACATTCTCGCCGATCTAACTCTCTTTCTGTGATACACTTGTTTACCAATTTGCTCATCTGTCTGCTACCAAAAACTCAGAAACATGACTCATTATTAGGAACCTTTTTTCCCCAAGTTGGAAAAACATCATTATCAACAGGAACTTACTAAGCATCTGTTCCTGAGGACTCTGGGTGGATCTGAAAATCTGGCAGAATGATGTGATGAATTGTAATTGATACAAATTCACCAATGAAAATATCTTTTGAAGGATGAGCTTGAACTCTTCTCCCCTCACTGAACTTGAAGGAGTTTGGACACTTGCTGGAAGAATAGTGCAGTGACAACTGCAATGAAAACAGCCAGAATGCTATGATTTCTGCAGCCAAGCACCAGCTGCACATCTTTCTGCTAGCCTTCAGGGACCACCGAGTCTTGACAGAAGAAAGGAAAAACTTGCATTGACTGTCTACTTGAAATTAAACCAGTAGTCTTACTATTTAGACAGTGGTCTTTATAGAATAAATCCAGAATATAAAAGCAGAAAAGAACTGTTTCAACATTACTTTTGAAACTGACTGCCCACAGGGATTCAAAGAGCAGCAGTACTGATCACAGTCATTTTCATAATTACAGGGCAAAATGTTTGTTTTCTTGAAATCCTAGGGTCTCAGGACAATCTAAAAAAATATGTTTCTTTTTTCTCAATACTGATGATAGTCTGCTTCTGGTCAGGTAAACAGCAAAGAGATCAACACTAGCAAGTTTGGTGTAACTTTCTCAATTCATTAGAACTGGAACAAGGCAAGTGAGAAGAAAGAGAATCCTTCCCTCCCTTGGTTCTGGATATCAGAGGTTTCCTTTGACTGAATCACATATTACTCTATTTAGATCCCTGGATACATCCCACTTTCTACTATGATTAGCAAAGAGGGTATAAATCCTCAGATCCTACATATGATCATGAAAAGCCTTGTCAGTGTACTCATGGTAGACCCTAGAAAGAAAAAATGGCTAGCAGTGAGATAAGAGGAAAGATGAAGAGAGACAATCCTTGGCTGATGTAAAACAAGATGTTTCAATTGTGGGAACAGGCCAGGCCAGCCTAGGGTCTGTGTTGTGCTCTCTCTCTCTCTCTCTCTCTCTCCTATGTTACTGTGCCTGTCACAGGAGCAGCCACTACTAGCTATGTTGATTTGTCTCACTCACTTCAAGGCAATATTGCAAACATCTGGAGCAGAAGTGGGAAAACGCCGCCCCTCTTTGCTGCACAGTTTTACCACAGCAACCAAACAGTGAGGTAGCGATGAGCCGCAAAAAAGGAGCCTCCTACAACAGCTCTTTTTTGCAATGTCCTAAGGGCTGCATTGCAGCCCTTAAGATGCTGCTTCCTGTAAGAGAAATGTTGGCGCTTAGATGGCCATAAATCATTAACACGTCCCCCATGCGGGCAGTGCTGCTCAATAGAGGTGGTGCCCACAGGCCACGGGGCTCTAGAATGTGCAGTTGGCACATGCTCCCAAGCCCAACTATTGCCGCCAGGATGCCACTTCCAGGCTTAATACATCTCCAAGAATATGTATCCTCCACTGCCTTGCTCAGAACTTGCAAGCCCCTGCCCATAACCCACCTGATTGAGTCTATCCATCTGGTTTGTGGTCTTCCCCTCTTTCTTCTACCCTCTATCTTTCCTAGCATTATTGTTTTTTTCTAGTGATCCATGCCTTCTCATTATGTGATCTCAATTTGATCATCTTTTCTACCAAGGAGATCCCTGGTCTGATCTGTTCAAGAACGTATTTCTTTGTTTTCTTGGCTGTCCATGGGATCCTAAGTAGTCTTCTCCAGCACCACATTTCAAATGAGTTGACTTTCTTTCTGTCTGCTTCCTTCACTGTCCAGCTCTCACATCCATAATGGTAATTGAGTATACAATAGCCTGAACGATTCTGACTTTAGTGCTCAGTTGTATGTCTTTGCTCTTCAGTATTTTTCCAGTTCTTTCATACCTGCCCCTCCCATTCCTAGTCTTATTCTTATTTCTTGGCTGCAGTCTCCATTCTGGTCAATGTTTGATTCTAGAGATGGGAATTCTTTATTTCAATTTGCTCATTGTCTAGACTGAATTTGTGTATTTCTTCTTTCGTCATTATTTTTGTTTTCTTTATGTTCAGCATAAGACCTGTGTTTGCACTTTTGTCATTGACCTTCCTTATAAGCTGTTCCCATTCCTGAATGTTTTCTGCCAATATTATGGTGTCATCCGCGTATCTAATGTTTTTAATGTTGCTTCCTCCTATCTTCACTGCCCTTTTTCTGATTCTAATTCTGCTTTTCTTCTGATGTTTTCAACATATAGGTTAAGCAAGTCAGGTGATAGGATACAGTCTTGCCTGACCCCTTTCCTATTGGGAACCACTATGTTTTCTCAAATTCTCTTCTGACAGTGCCCTCCTGTTCACGGTCCACATTCCTCATCAGGATTATTAGATGCGGTGGTACACCCATGTCTTTGAGTGTATTCCATAGTGATTAGCTTGGTTTATTAAAAGTATTAGCCTCTGATCGTCTGTAAACCTAAGTAGCCCAGGACAGCATAAAACATGAGTTCTGAAGCTTCACTGCCATGCGGCCTATTTGAGAGTGTACATCAAATTCTGGGAAAGGAGGTGAAGAAATTAACCAAGCTACACAGATGCCAACTTGAATAAGAGAAGAAAGGATCATGACCAGCCCTGCAAGTCTCATTCCAAGCTATTTCCTAATAGTATTCTGTTTTAATATATCCATTTCATATTTCTTGAACATGAACAACAAAACAAACACAGTCTTTTAAAATTATCCCCTTGCCTTGACTTTTTCAGTGTTGAAAACAAAACTTTGGGGCTGTCTGGCACCACCTCTTTCAGTGGTACAAACTGTGCCGCAGCAGCTAGAAGTTAATTATACTGTTGATTATACTACTTCTTGCTTTTCTATCATTTATATCTTTTCAGAGTGAAAACCTTGAAACTGATATGAGACTAGCATAAGACCTAGAAAATTTCCTTTAAAGTCAAATTAAACTAGAAAGCTTTCTTCATTATAAAAATAAAGCAACCTCAAGTATTACAATTATTAGTAATCTGTTACTTTTTCATGAAATAATAGTGTACATTATTCAGATCTCCATACCTACAAGTTGTTGTGTGCATCACATTCTCACCAACCTCACTCTCTTTCTCTGATCCATATCTGAGGAAGTGTGAAGTTGAAGGCTTTCACAGCCAGCATCCATAGTTTTTGAGGGGTTTTGGGGCTATGTGGCCATGTTCTGGAAGAATTAGTTCCTGATGTTTCTCCTGCATCTATAGGTGGTGGCATGGAAGCGAATGGGGTATATATAGTGTATGACCCTTGTTTGGGATGAAGTTATCTACATGTTAAACCGTGTTTTGGTCTGTTGTTGAAAGGCAAGGCCTCAGGGTGGGAGGATATGCGGCAGGATTTGTGTGTCTATTTAATTCGCTATCCATTGTCTGAGAGGAAACCCCTTGACCCTGGGTGATGTTCATTTGAGTATACTGAGTCTTGATTTTGGTGTTTTTCAGGACTGGTAGTCAAACTTTATTTATTTTCAGGATTTATTCTTTCCTGTTGAAGTTGTCCAGGTGTTTGTGGATTCTGAGCTGGTAGTTGTTGGCATGGTCCATAATCTCAATGTTTTCAAATAGCATTTTATGCCCAGGTTGGTTTATAACATGTTCTGCTACTGCTGATTCTTCACATACCAAGCAGCTGTGGACAAGGGACCACCAAATGCAGTGTTCAAACACAAATCAAGGAACATGAGACTGCAGACTGGGCCAGCCAGAAAAATCAGCAGTATCAGAACATGTTATAAACAAGCCTGGACATATAATGCTATTTCAAAACACTGAAATTCTGTACCATGCCAACAATTACTAGGTCACAATGCACAGCGAGGCCATTGAAAAAAGTTGGACTGAGTGTGGATAATATCTTACCACCTTTATTTTCAAACTAGGTTATTTACTCAGATTAGCTTTGGATATATGCTTTGTCTGGGTCAAGGCAGAGAAATATAGTGTTCACAAATTCACAAACTTAGGTGAAACAATAGCCAGTCCCTCTCTTAACTGGTGATTAAGAGAGGGACTGTCTCTTGTTCACAACTCTTCGCCCTTCTGTCACATTTCCACCTCCAAGCATTTTCTATTAGGCTCCTCACTCGAACTCACTGAATAGTCAGGCATAGATACTCAATGAATAGTCAGGTAGATATCGTTCCTTCCCTCCTCTCAAACCCAACCCAAATGTTTTAATTCAATGAGAATTTACAGAGATTACAGAAAGACAGAGCTGCAGCTGATTTGCTGATGATTCTTCTTTCCCCCAAACACTGAGAGGGCATTAGTTTCATTGTACAATATAAATTGTACATTCTCAAAGAGAATGTGGCAGAAAAACTGATCCTTAAAATCAGTCATTTATTGTGTGAAAGTATTTAAGGTGAATAAACTCAGTATCCAACTTTTCAAAACATTTAAAAAGAATGCAGAAGAACCACTTACTAAGCAGTTGTTCCAGGGAGGTCTGTGTGTTCTCTAAAGTCTGGCACAATGAAAGCACCAAGTATAGTGGATACAAATTCAGCAATGAAAATGTCATTTGAATCATGATCTGAATTATGCTGAACTATACTTCTCCAGACACACATAGATGCACTGAAATGCTTGTTGGAAGAATAATGCAGTAATAATGGCATCAAGAGCAGCTCGACTGTTAATATTTGGGCCCACCACAAGCCAGGCATTTTCAGGTTCACCTGTGGCCGCCACCAATCTTCACCAAAAAAAAAAAAAACCCTTTGACTGACAAAGTTTTGCCTTCCTCAGATGAACTTCACCCAAAAGGATTGTAGCAAGTTGTTTGGACCAGAGTCCTTATAAATGGAGAGCAGCACACAGGAATAGTAATAACCTCTATTGTTATTTTGCTCAAGAAAGTCAGTGCTTATCCCTGTGGTTTTCAGGGACAGTAGTACTGATTATATTAATTTCAATAATTATGGGGCAGGTAATCTTTCTTGTTGCCGTCAACTCTCACAACAACCAAAAAAAAAAAAAAGAGGTTTATCTTTTCTCACTATAATGAATGGCCTGTTCCTCCTTAGGAAAATGATGTGGAAACCTGTTTCTTGTTTTCTTTTTCTTTTTTGTAGGAGGGGGGAATCTCCATGAAAGTTGATCTAACTTTCTGTACTGACTGGGACTGGCAATGGGAAGAAAGAATATGGAACTATGGGGACTATATGCTAATCTAGTAATATACATTGGCCACTGTCTTCTACTGGGTCAGACCATAGTGTATCTATAGCCCAAGACAGACAGGCAAGAAGTACCATCATGGGGCCTATACTAGTGTTAGGGAGTGCATAGCACCTGCATGCTCACTAACCCTAGTACATGTGGGCACCGCCATGATTGCATGCCCCCCCCCCATACCTGGGGCGCACATCCATGATGTATCTTATGCTGTGCATCCAAATGGCACATTGCAGAAGACGTTACCATGCTGAGCAAGAGCACTTGTGGCATTGCAGCTGTGGCGCTGGAAGGAGCTGCATTTTGCAACTCCTTTTTGGCATGCGCATCATTGGCACAGCAACTGCATGGCTGCACTAACAGTGCAGAGGAGAAAGGAGCTGCCCCTTTCTCCTCATGTGTCTTGGGGTGTTGGGGGTGTACCCCCACAAGGGCACCCCTTTTCTGGGCCACAGAGAAGTGGCATTTTCTCAGAAACAACATGAAGGCACACAGTGACAACAAAGACTAACTTAGGGGTGCATTGTTAGCAGCAGAAAAACCACATGGGCATTATTTGTGAGAATGGATGTGTTGCCCTCTCATATTTCTTTCAAAACTATAAGGAATACAGCATTGCTGACATAGGTTGGCATATATCACACTGGAAGAAGAAGTAAAAGCACCCCAATGCTATAATAATGCTCCCAGAATAGTGTGATGTCCAAGTTGGCATCTGAGTTTGTGAAAAGTGTATAATGTGTTGTTCTTTTTGTTGTGTGCCATAATCAAACAGAAGAAGCTTTTTGGAGATGGGTGTTTTCCCTAAGCAAAAACCACAATGTAAGAACATTTTTCACATAACCTAACCCTCTACCATCCACTGCTCCAGTTTGGTGGTGAGGAGAGAGGAATGTAAAACACTCAGCTCTCTTTTGATCCCTAGACTCTTGGATTTAAGAGTGTTAACCATAAAATGCCATTTGCTTCTACACTCCCTTAGAATAAAAATATGTTCTTCTCTGGAGTTCACTAAATATGAACTTGGCATATTATACTTTTACTTTTACCAACCAGCCTTTCCATGAAGTGTTCAAGCCCTGATACATTGAAAAGATGCAGAGATTGACCCAGTTTGGGTGGATATATTGTGGTGCAGTTCTTCCTTCTCTGCCACAAACTCCAAATCTCTGTGTTACGTGTGAAATATGACAGCAGTATATCTCTTTCCTTACCCTAGCAGACCTTGGAAAATTACTTTTCAGAAACAATATGTTCCATACTCTTAACATGATGTTTTAAAAATATCTGTCAGCCAAAACATTGAGAAAGAAATATTTTCCTATGGAAAACAAAATGGCATACAACTCAAAACCTGCCTGCCAAAATGCCTCTCAGGATCCCTTTCCAAAGCAGCAGCTGAAAATGACTATAAGCCTTTACTCACTACAGCAACCAAATCAGTTACAATGCTCACAACCATAAACTTTCTTTTGATGGTTTTTCTTTACTACACTTTCATAATCTTGAGACTACCTAAGGAGATATGTCTGCATTACTTATAGCATGTTAGTTCCAAGCTGTTGTCTTATCAGTAGAATATTCTCCTTCTTCCGCCACTACTTTGCCTTCCCTTTCACACATATCAGTTTTTCTGATGGATCTGAGGAAGGAGGAATCTTGGTTACTGGTAAACTCCTTTTTTTCTAAGGATTTATTCAATTAGAACAAGAACCATAGGCTGTTTTTACCATTCCCAAGCTAAACATGATGTTTTTGAGAACAATAAACATCCCTCTCTTCAACCAAGTCCACCTTCAAACATCCCTTGGGAATGTGGAAAGAATAACAATTCCGATGCTGGAAAAAATAAACTTCCTTAAAGAATGAAGACAAGAAAGGGAAAAAGTTGTCATAAACTCTTAAACCAACCATCCACTAAACTTGAATAATCATTCTTAAAAAAAAAAAAAGGATCTTCAAGGATCTGCTGCATTTGGACTAGCAATAATACAATCAGAAAATAAAGGAGCTACACTTTTAAAAAACCTAGATGTCAGTTTGGTAATCACACTATTCTGGGAGCAATATTATACGGATCATTAACATCACCTATAACATTAGTGTGCATTTACTTGTTTTTCCTCGAATGTGATATCTGCCATCCTATGTCAGCAATGCTGTCTTTCTGGCTGAACCCAAAGGGTTCTAACAATGTCTCCATTTCATCTTGGAAAGAAGTGACCAGTGGGGTCCCACAGGGTTCTGTCTTTGGCCCAGTGCTATTCAACATCTTTATCAATAACGTGAATGACAGAATTGGAGGCACACTTATCAAATTTACAGATGACACCAAATTAGAAGGAGTAGCTAATACCCAGAGAACAGGATCAAAATTCAAAACGACCTAAAAAGACTAGAAAGCTTGGCCAAAGCTAACAAAATGAAATTCAACACAGAGAAATGTAAGGTACTGCGCGTAGGGCAGAAAAATGAAATGCACAGATATAGGATGGGGGACATCTGGCTGAAAGAGACTACATGTGAAAGGCATCTAGGAGTCCAAGTTGACTCCAAATTGAACATGAGTCAACAGTGCGATGCGGCAGATAAAAAGGCCAATGTGATTTTAGCTGCATCAATAGAAGTATAGTGTCTAGATCCAGGGAAGTAATAGTGCCACTCTGTTCTGCTTTGGTCAGGCTCCAGGCTGGATGGCCATCTATCAGGGATGTTTTGATTGAGAGTTCTTGCATGGCAGGGGGTCGGACTGGATGGCCCTTGTGTTCTCTTCCAACTATATGATTCTATGATTCTTTGAATTCAGAAGGGGGAAAACAGATATAATGATGACCACCTGATGCCTTTAGTGTGATGAGACACCATAAATGGTTCAAAACAAGAGAAAGAGAGAACAGAGAAATAAATTGGTCCTTAAAACACTCATTTACTTTATGAAACTAATGATTATTATCAGACCCATTTCAGAACTTGTAAACCAACAAGAAGAAAAAGAGCAGCAATATCACCATAATCAACAACAACAAGAACTTACTAAGAAACTGTTCCTGAGGACTCTGGGTCTTTCTGAAAATCTGGCACAATGATGTTTCCAAGTTGAATAGATACAAATTCACCAATGAAAACATCTTTTGATCGATCATATGGATGCGCTTGAACTCTTGTTGCCTCACTGTGCTTGAAAGAGCCCAAACAATTGCTGCAAGAATAATCTGGTGACAGCAGAAACAAAACCAACCAGAACACCAAGAACTCTGCATCCAAGAACCAGATGGACATCTTTATGCTTCCTTTCAGAGACCACCATGTCTTGATAGAAAAAAGAGCAAAGTTTGTATTGTCAGATCTGTCTGCCTTAGATTAAATTGGAGTGCAGCAAGTTGTTTGGACAGCAGTCTTTATAGTCTAAATCCACAGTATAGTAAGAGGGAAGAACTGTTTCCATGTTGCTTTTGAAAACTGATTACCCACGGGATTCAAAGAGTGGCAGTACTCAAAACAGCCATTTTAATAATTATGGGGCAAATTATTTGTTTTCTTGAAATCCTCAGGTCCCAGGACAATATAAGGAAATATATTTCTTTTATGCCCATTACTGATGATAGTCTGTTTGTGGTCAGGTAAACAGCTTAGAAAGCAGAATTTGCAAATTTGTTGTAACTTTTTCAGTTTGTAAAAACTGGTACAGGGCCAATAAGTGGAAAGAGAATGAGGGGAATATCCACTTTACTTCCCTCTCTCAGTTCTGGACACCAGCGTTTCCTTTGAGTGAATAACATATTAGTCTAGCTATATCCTCAGATCCATCTCACTTTCTACTCTGACTACATTTAGGCCATGCTTGTGATATTGTAATTTAAAGCTATAATTTTAATGTTGCTAGCTCCCTATTTCACAATTACTGCCTTTACATTTGGTGATATACAAGAATTATGATTTACGAGTAACATCACTACAAAAATTCTTATTATGGATTCTGTACGGTGTGGTTTGGAAGTCAATCGGTGGGTGACACCATGAATTACAGTACTGGAATATCTGCTTAGGTAAAGCTTCTCTCTGTGCAAGTCCCAACTGAATCTCAGGTAAACTTCTCTCTTTCTCATGGAATTTGAAATTCTTGTAACTGGAGAGACTGGCAACTGAATTTGAAGTGTTATGCAGGCCTGATTCTAGATCTGATTATACAGTAATTCCGCTTATTTTTAAAGTCATTTTTTACTGTAGTGTTCCACCAAAAAAGCCCCTTAAACACTTCTCCTTAAAAAAAAAAAAGATCGTAAACACTATATCTCAATATCCAGAATTACTTGTGAGTGAAAAAACTACTCGTGTGGTTGTCTACTGTGTCATGAGAGTAGAGCAATGATTGGCTAAGTTGCCCATGACATCATATAGCATCTTTTGTTCTTTATCCAAATCTCATGGTTGCTCCAAGGTTGTTCTCTTTATCCTTTCATCTAGCTATTTCAAATATTACTGGTCACACATTATTTTAGCCTCTTGGTGAATTTGACAAAAAATTCTTCTGTGACAAGGGTTGGGAACTGTCATTGAAAGGACATATGCATTTTACATTGTACCTTCAGATACAAGATTGACTATGTTTAGTATTGAATTTAGGAGGAGCATATAAAAGATCTGAATTTGCAATAAAGTGTTGTTAAAAAGGTAAAATAACCAGGCGATATAGTTTATAGTTATAATATCCTAAACTTATACAAAGAATATAAGAGTGTGATATGTTTTGTGTGTGTGTGTGTGTGTGTGTGGTATATTGAACCTGTTGTTTCCATAATGTTATATGATGTTAAACATATTGTGGTTTATGGTAATGCGTTTCATTAACCCACACAACCATTTGGTTATATGTGTTAATGAACCTGCTAAAGTGGGGAAGTGTGTAGTGAATGAGCCGATCTATCAGCCAATCACAAAGTAGCATGTGACCAGCCAATGGGAAGCCGGCTAGGCAGGGCTATAAAAAGGCCTTGCAGAGACTAAAAGATGAGTTGGTTTGGGGAAAGAGTTACATAGAAGGGAGGGTGTACTCTTAGAGTTCCTGAGAGAACAGTTTAGGTTTGTTTGGTGGCCATGAAAAGATCTTAAGAGTCCAAAGAGGGACTGTGTGGGCTTGGGGAGTCTAGTAGGGAGAGGCTCAGAGCAAGCCGGTTGCTAAAAAAGGAATTTTGGTCCATGTTCCTGATATAAGATTACCTTGACATTACATTAATATTTTGGAAGAACATTTTGTATCTAAATAATAAGGCGTTAATAACAACTTTGAATGTAATTCATAGTTTATTTTTAATTTTACAATAAACTTTTGTTAGTGTTTGAAATACAACTTGGCCTCTGTTTGAATACCAAACCACGCTACCAAATATTAGTGACACAGAGGTGCTATGCCAACTTTAAGATCAGTGTTAAGGTGAAGGTTGGCAGGAGTCCTTCACAGAATTTTGGTGGAAGCAGTGGGATTGAAATTCCCATAGGGCTGCCACAGTTGAGAATAGGTGGTGAGTGGACCATGTATGAGAGAGGGTCCTCCACCACACCTGTCTTTTGTTGTTCTTGTTGTGTTCCTTCTGGACATTTTATACTTAACAGCAACCCTAAGATGCACCAATCATGGGGTTTTCTTGGCACTTTTCTTAAGAGGGCAGTTGGCATTGCCATCCTCTGAGGCTGACAGAGTGTGACTTGTCTATGTTATCCAGTGGGTTTCATGGCTCAGCGGGAATTCAAACCTGGGTCTTGTTTATTTGTTTGGGTAAGACATGTGCTACCTCTAGTCACTGTTTTATTCTTCCAATTCAATATACGTATTCTAAGTATATAATATATTGAATAACCAGAGGACAAGCAAACCATGCAGGAAACAATATACTGTCTGAACATTAGAAAACCTGGTGGGTGCTGATCCCAGTTTCTGGGACAGCCTGAAAAAGGAGCCAACACTGGTTTGATCCTTGGAATCCTTCTGCAGAGTATGAATATTTTAATAATAATAGTTAATAATGGACCAACTAAATTTTGTGGTAGATGTGGGATGTTGAATGTATTTGACAAGAATCTGTAATGAGATAATAATCAAAAAACAAAGAAATATTTTCAAATTTCTTTTGAGCCGAAGAAATTGTAATGGACTATTCCAAGAGTGGAGAAACACATCATAACCACCATGGCATACGTGATACGGGACAGCATACATAATAAAGGCTGGAATCCAACAGTGTCTAGAGCAGTGGTTCCCAAACTTTAGTCCTGCAAACATTTTGGACTTCAGTTCCTAGAAGCCAAATACAATTTGACCAACAGTCAGGAATTCTGGCAGCTCAAGTTCCAACATATGGAGGAATAAAGTTAAGGATCCACTGGTTTAGAGGGACACATCATGCCTACTCTTTAAGTACAATAAGAAACAAAACAACTACATTGTCAGAATATAATTATACTTCCGGGGATAGTTCCAGAGGATACGTCTTCCTTTCTCAACTATACTTATTCTTTTTCCTTACCAGTTGCTCCCTGGTGTTTAGCTCAGGCCTCAGTACAATAATATAGACTTTTGGAAGAAAGATGCAGCCCAACAATCCAGCACTAGAGGCTATGATGGAGAAGATCTCCACGGCCACCATGTATTTCCCCTTTGTGCTCAGGTACGTGGGGACAAAGGACACCCAAACACTGCAAAAGACCAACATGCTGAAGGTGATGAGCTTAGCTTCATTAAAAGTATCAGGCAGCTTCCGGGCAAAGAAAGCCACAGTGAAGCTGATAATGGCCAACAGCCCTATGTAGCTTAATACAAGGTAGAACATGAAGTCGGAGCCTTCATTGCATTGCACTATAATCTGACCCATCTGGGACTGCATGTCATTTTCTGGGAAAGGGGGAGAAATTGCCAGCCATGCAACACAGATGACAAGTTGAATTAGAGAAGAGAAAACAATGACCAGCACTTCAAGTCTCTTCCCCAACCAATTTTTCATCTGGGTTCCTGGCTTGGTCACCATGAAGGCCAAAACTACAGTGATTGTTTTTGCTAATACACAAGAAACAGCAATAGAAAATATGATGCCAAAAACTGTTTGCCTCAAAAGGCAGGTCATCTTTCCTGGCCTTCCAATGAATAAGAAGGAGGAGAGAAAACAGACCATTAAAGAAGAGAGGAGAATGCATGTGACACTCCAATTGTTGGCTTTGACAATAGGTGTATTGTGATACTGAATGAAGATCAACAACAGAAGAAGAGTCATCACAGAAAAGGAAAATGCCATGGAAGCCAGAACTGCTCCCAGTACCTCCTTGTAAGATAGGTAGATAATTTCTTTTGGGATACATTGGTTCTGGTTTTTATTTGGATACTGATCTTCTGAGCACAGCTCACATTGGTCAGCATCTGAAAGTCAGAGGCAAGATCTCAGTACTCCTTGTATGCAGTTGACATCTATTATTTGTATTGTTGCAGTCCTTCAAAGTTATTCAGCTTAAAAATAAAAAAACTACCCATTCCTCAATGTCCAGAATAGCTATTCTGTCATCATATCCCTTCATGGAGATTATTCCACTGTCCAAATCCCATAATTTTTTGCTGATGAGATAGATGCACATTTAACTTAAAAAATTGTACTTATTGCATTCACCCATGCCCAAACAAATGCTGTTCATATACAGCCCTGTATGCAATCTGGGTTTATCCCGCAACTTTTCAAGTATAGGATAGATTTATTACAATCAGTTGATCAAACATGCTTGAAAAGCCATGGAATAACCCCAGACTATATATAGGCTCTATACGGGCAACATTCACCCAGCCATGCGTGAATACAATAAACCCCGTGTTTAAAGTTAAACGCGCACCTATCCCATCAACAAAAATGATGGGATTCGACTGGTGCAATAATCTTCTGTGTTAATAAGTGTATTCACATTTATGTTCATCATCATCATCATCATCATTTATTAAAGCTTATTTATAAAGTGCTGCAAAATTTATACCCTGCTGTACATAGTATATTCATAAACCTGATAGTAATTCACCTTGATTTTACCCTTTTGTCAAAACTTCACTTACCAATCTGAACTGAAATCCTCCCTGCTGGGCACTGAACACAGTCATAGCAACAGACTTCCTTCCCTTGCTGGGGGAACATGGTCTGGCCAGGAAGACAGCTCTCCACACAGGTTGATTTGGGCACCATCTAACAAAGAATTGCACTTGAAGTGGAAAATGTTGTAAAGAAGCTTCAAAGAAAACAATTTTTCTACAGATCCAGCTGTTCAGATAACACTGCTTTACAATAATAGCCACGAGATTCATTTCAGTTCACCAACTACTTAGCTTCATTTATCATGACAACAACAAAAAACACTCTCCATTTTCCAGAATATAGCTGAAGAACTCTTTGCTACAGGGAAAGGTTTTCACAGAACAATAATTCATACCACATGAAGATATAGAATTAAAATATATAAAATAAGATGTAACTGGATTCCAAGAGAATAAAAAATCCCCCTAACTCTTGGAATCCAGTTACATCTGATGAGTTGCATTAACTGATTGTTAAATTAAAATCTGGAGAATCCCCTGGATATGATGGCCTCCCTGCAGAAATCTTGAAATGCCGTCCTGAGCTGTGGACAAAGGCATTGGCCAATATATTTACTCTTGTAAATAACTCCAGTGAGATTCCAGCTGGTTGGAAGGATGCTATTATAATTCCAATCTTTAAAAAAGGAGATAGACAGGATCCTGGCAACTATTGCCCAATATGTCTTCTCTCGGTAGTAGGCAAACTTTATGCCAGTTATTTAGCTCTGAAATTGCAGAGCTGGATGAATACTCAAGCCCTGTAAGGTCCTGAGCAAGCGGGTTTTAAAAGTCAGATGTCCACTCTAGATCATGTAACAGTGCTCTCAATTCTTATAAACAAATACCTGTCACATCCTAAAGGTAATTTATATGTGGCCTTCATTGACCTGAAGGCAGCTTTTGATTCAATCCATCGGCCTTTACTTTGGGACAAGTTAAGTAGATTTAATATAGACCCTCGACTGTTGCATCTTCTAAGTCAACTACATACAAATAATCATTGTAGAGTGAACTTTTCTGAATC
The DNA here is from genome assembly GCA_034509955.1 of Urosaurus nigricauda. Lineage (NCBI taxonomy): Eukaryota > Metazoa > Chordata > Lepidosauria > Squamata > Phrynosomatidae > Urosaurus > Urosaurus nigricauda. Next base: position 9,628,756 of record JAOEGL010000006.1, read on the forward strand.
AGGCCAATTTAACAGATCCTATTTATTCAGGCATAGGAGTTAGACAGGGATGTGTGCTGGCCCCGCACTTGTTTAATCTTTTTGTTGCGGATTTACCAGCCTTTATGTCCTCAGTAGATTCTCACCCGCCTTCACTGGGAAACAGTTCACTTTTCGTACTCCAATATGCCGATGATACTGTTTTGCTTTCTTTATCCCAAGTGGGTATGTCAAGAGCCTTGAAAAGATTCTCTGAATACTGTAATAAATTTCACCTATTGATAAATTTTGAAAAATCCAAAATGCTAGTATTTTCTAAAAGATTCATACCAAGATTATGGAAGGTTGATAATAAAAAATTAAGCAGGTTAAAAAGTATGTCTATCTTGGTGTTCTTTTTCATTTCAATGGGCAATGGAGCAAACAGAGAGAAAGATAACAGAAATCAAACAAAGATAAAGTAGTACAAACAGGGGAAAGGTCTTTAATGGTTATACAATGCTTTTCTTATAAAAGGGGGAACCAGGATATTCTTGCGACCTTGAAAATCTATAAGGCTAAATTGAGATCACAATTATTATATCATATATTCACCTGGATCCCAGCCTTCAATAGGGAGATTGAAAGTCTGCAGACACATTTCTATAGGAAATTACTATCTGTATCCCCGTGTGTATACCATCTGACTCTTTATGCAGAATTAGGTTTGAATTCCCTTGAAACTATAGCCTGGCTGATGTTATATAGATATAAGTTTAAAATTCATTTCAGGCCCAATAAATCTAGTCTTCTATGACTGCTGTTAACTGATAACTATTATACCTCTTGGGCCAAATTCTATGAAAACAAAGTAAATTCTGTGGGTTTAAGTGTTGATTCTCTCCTTTTATCAACTGAAAAGGAATGCATAGAGTCTATTAAGGTCTGTCTCGTAGGAAGAGAACATCAGCTGTCACACCCAATTCCTCCTAGATTGTGCTCTCCAGCGATGTTTGGTATCTCCCCCCCCTCCCCTTTGCAGGCTAGAATTTCAGATTACTTTCAATCTATCTTTGTGGGCGGCAAGGAAGACCTTCCTATTTTCAAGACTGAATATACACCCTTCAAATGTAACCAAGGGCAGATATTCGAAGACTTTTGTATGTTGTTTATGCCACTGTGGCCAAGCCCCCAATTATCTTCAGCATATTGTACTGCTTTGCGCTCTGTATAAGGATCCGAGGGAAAATTGTTAGGGAGGTTGGAAAGGAACTTTTGTGGAGTTGGATTAACACTGGTTTTCTTATTGGAGGATCAAAATCCGTATGTTACTAGATTAATGGCTAATTTTCTGACGGAGGCAATGAAAATATGGTTTAAATTAAACTGAATCGACGGTGTTACTGTTACCTGTACTTGCATACTATCGTACGTATGTTTTATACTGTTATATTGTTTTATATTGGTTATACTGTTTTTATGCATTATATGCCTAATAAAGGTTAAAGTAAAAGTTTAAAAAGTATAAAATAAGATTCACATATTGGAAAGCAAGGGAAGAGTCAATAAAGACATGGAATCTTGTAAACTGAAGAAAATCTTTTTAAAATATATAAATGAATACTTGGAATATTTAAATTTTAAAATACATTTTTATTGATAGATGGATACTAATATATTCATTGAATCTCTTTTTGTCGAATCATAATACTTTCCTGGATTATAATTTTTCTCAAAGGTTTCCCTGGAGATTTATCCCCAAACAGCTAGTGTTCTAAAAGGAACAGATGACTACTGTTTAGACTCAATTACACTTTTTGTCTTCTGGGAGAAAAAAATGACACATGTTGATTTACTGTAGAAAAAAGGACCTATAAGAAAACATTCCTAAAGTGAACTAATACAAAATAGACCCATCACTATACTAACATGAGTTGTTGTTAAATATTTACAAAATGCTTTACTCTAATATACTATATATATGAATTGCCGAGAGCAGTATCATATATTTTTCAAGAGGGAAATACCAAGAGTAAATCCTTAGTAAGGCCAAGCTACCATAATATTAATTTAATATTAATATATTTCCTCCCATGTGATAAACTCCCAAGCCACCTCTTTGATAATCAGAATAGTGAGTAAAATAACCAGTCCCTTTTAAAAGGTAGCATTCTAAGCTCAACACCACAGTATATGTTAATACAATTTTCATTTAATGAGCATATTGATATTTACTATGTTATAAATTATTAATAGATGGTTATTATTTCTAATATCAATTCAATATTAATATATTTACAGGTATGTGATCATGAGGGGAGAAATCATTCCTACCTGATTAAACCTATGATTCCACATAATGATATTTCCAGGAAAGTTGAACTTTGGTCCTCCATCAAAATCTTTGGAGTATGTTGTTGCAAGTCGTATTCTCTGGAAAGATTCATTGGGGAATGTGACCAAGTTGATGAGATCGTATCCAGTTGCCAGATCTGCATTACCATCAAAAAATATCTCTTCACCAGCACTATTATTAAAGTGAACATTTTTCAGGAAGGAATGAAGCTAAAGAAAGGAGAATATGCTGACAACATTGTCATATGGGGAGAAAATGGATAAATGTGTAGCCTCCCTCCTCATTCACAACATGAGAAGAAAATCCAGATCAATACTTTCAGATGTTATCTAATGTTTAGAAGGATTCATTAAAAGAGTTAGTGAGGTCAAGACTCATGCAACAGAGACCTCAGGAAGCAAGGACCTCAACTAAAACTACCCCTGCAGATGCCTTCCCAATTGAGTTCTCAGATCTCCTGTTCTTGTTTCCAGCTAAACCCTTTCTAGTCCCATTCTGCCTGTACACAGCTGGTGACTTCTCTCCAGGGAAACCAGAATCATCTCTCCAGGGTGCTACAGCTGCTCCCTATCATCTGCTAATCTATGTACAAGAAGCACTCCTCAAATGGAGAGTGCATGCAGTTCCCTATACTTCAAAAGGGCTTCTCTCTCCTTCCTGGGCTTCATTGGGGTTTTTTAAAAATCTTTCATGAGGAGCTCCTGTTGCTTTTGTGCTACTGCGTAGGGCACTGTTTCTGTTTCAGGATGACTGCTTTGAGTCCCACTGTTGACCTTTCAGGTGCTCTCAGTTTGGATGTACCTGCTGCCATCTCAGTGGACTCTTTCAAACGGGAGGAATTTCTCCCAACTCCAAATGGAGCCAATGCAAATTCACGTGAATTCGCTAGTTTAGCTAATTTACGTGAATCCCCATTGCATTCGGAAGGCGTTCAGAATGATATCCCATTACCCTAAAATAACCCCCCTTGCCCGAAATTGCGTGAGAAGCTTTAATTCGCAATAACGTGAAAGCCATGATTGCATTCGGAGTGACTTATCTTTTGCCCGAAATTGCGTGAGAAGCTCTAATTCGCAATAACATGAAACCCCATGATTGCGTTTGGATTGCCCTTGAATTATACTTCCAATTTCCCACGTCCGAAAGAGTCCAGTAACAGTTGCTATCTCAGTTGCCTTGCTTGGCATTCCTTCTGTTAAGTTGTGCTCTTGATTTCTTCTCCCCCCCCCCCCCCCGGTCATCCCCTCTGTTGCTACTCTTCTACATGCTGCTGTTTCCAAAATAAGAGCCAATTGACTGTTTATGTGGTGAGGGAAAAAGCTTAAAGGAACATCTGCACTGCAGAAACAATGCAGTTTGACACCATTCCATCCTATGTAATTCTGGGATCTGTGGTTTTCCAAGGTCTTTAGCTTTCTCTGCCAAAGGCTTCTGGTGTCTGACAAAATAACAAATCCTAGGATTCTGAAGGATGGTGCCATGACAGCTAAAGTGATGCCAAACTGGAGTATTTCTACGGTGTATCTGCACCCTATACACACCAGGATTGGACCTGAGCAATATTTTCACTTGCTTCCAAGCCTCACTTCATACCAGCCAAACAAGCTGTCTCTGATTACTCAGACTTTCTGTTCAATATCAAAGCCTGGGAATACTGCCAAGGTTTTGAGGGTAAGAGAAACAGCCCTGGAACATGGTGAGCATCCTCACTTTACCACAATTGGTAGATTGGCACCAGGAGATCCATATACTTTCAAAGACAGAAAATAATTAACATTAAACATGGTATCACTTTATAAAATTATGAATGGAGCAGATTGATCATTTAAATGTAGATCTATCTAAAATTGCTCAATGGAACTGGTTCCCAATAAATTACATATATTCTATGTAATTGTGAGCACATGAATCACTTGATTAGTGTGACCTCTAAGTAAGAACATTTTTAATGAGATGAAGGATATTATTGAATACAAATATCACTGACAGGACAGGTGTGCATTTAACCGTCAATGATGGATCTTAAGGCACTGTCCCCTGGTCGGGCTGTAGGCAGCCCGCATGCAGCTCACATGCAACCCAGGCTTAACATGTGGCTTCAAGAAAGAAATTTTCCAATTCTTCAAAGACTATGGGACATGTCTGTCTATGGCCTGACCATGGGATGGTGCAATAAAGTCTGTCATTGACTGTTAAACACATGTCTATCCCATCAAGCATATTTGCATGTAGTAATCTGCTAAAGCTGCTTGAGCTGGAACTACCTGCCAGGGCTGAACTTTCCAGCCATTGAACATAACATTCTGTTTCGATGCCCACAAATACATAGTATGGAGAGCATGTGCTATAGCATAAACAGCATTGTAGATAGTATAGCTCTGGCCGGACAGACCCATTTCAAAAACAGTTCCAGGGAGGCTTCCCAGCTTCTCCGTGCCAGTACAGTTTCCTTTATTTGGTAGATAATAGTTCACTTCTGGAAATGAACAAAGAAATACATTAGCCCAGAACAAATGGATGAAATAAAGGTTGGATCGGAATGGATTTATGTTCTCAGTAAACTCTTGAAATCCTGACACTACATTTGTATGGAGTTGGAATAAAAAGGTGCCATTGAAAGATTTAGTGGTGAATTTCCTCCCAATTGCTAAAGCTGTGAGATCCCAGTCAGCTGTTGTGATCCACACTCTCTCTAAAGGAACCATATAATGATGTTCTTTAGAATGTAAAACCAATTGTAAACCCTCCAAAGATTGGCTGTCTCCGTAAACAAGAATCACATTTGTTTCAGTCAGTGAGAGTGCTGTTTGAATTGGTTGCAGTTTTTCTTGTGCTGTTATGTATGATTGCGCTGCTGTCACACTTGGGATCACCAGTGTCCAAGCAAGACAAATATGACTCTGCAAGAGCTTTGGTCTCATGGTTCGAAGAAAAGTTTCTCCGCTCTCATCATCTGCAACAATGAGGCCAATCCAGTTCCACCCAAAATGCTTGAGAAGCTGAAGAATCCCAGCATACTGAGATTCTTCATTTGGGACCATCCGGTAGAAAGAAGGAAACCTCCTTTTGTCCTTCAACACTGGATCAAAGGCACCATAGCTGAGCTGAAGAGAAATAGATTATATTATTTAAACTGAGAAAACAATATCATTTGCAAACACAGAGGGATTTGTCTTAAATAGTTATCATCTCATTTAATAGTTTCTTCCAGAATTCCAGAATTGGGAAATTGTCATGACTAACAGATCAACATTATCCTTTCTTTGTAATTGGTCATATCAGTCCTCATTCAGAGTTAGGAAGGAATATACATTCTTCATAATACTTCTTGTAGTTACATCATACTTGCTGTATAGTTTTAAGTTGGGGTGGAGAGAAGATGTTGCCATTATTTTAATGCATTACTTTTGTATGTATCATATTAGTCCTCAGTCAGAATTAGAAATCAGTGTACATTTTCCATAATACTTCTTGTTTGACAGATAGGGGCTTTACAGATGGGAGGCTCAAAGACACCCTTGTAAGCCCCATGTCTATGCTGCAGCATTAGAGCCACATTGAGCCCTAATATCACCACTAATGGCCCATGTGTATCAGGCCATAGTCATCCATCCTCTGCAGACCTCCAAAGAAGGAGAATCCACCACCTTCCCAGGCAATTCTCAGATATCCCACTGTGAAACAACTCTTTCTGTCAGGAAGGTCTTCCTAATATTTAGGCGGCATCTCCTTTCTTGCCATTTGTATCCACTGGCTTGGCTCTAGCCTCCAGAGTAACTGATAATAAGCTTGCTCCATCTTCTACAGGGCATCCACTGAGTTATTTAAAAATGGCTATCATATGAACTCTCAGTCTTTTCTTCTCCAAGCTAAACATTCCTGGTTTCCCAAGCTGTTCTGGTTTTCAAGTCCTACTGGTTCACAGTTTCCATGAGAAATCCTGCATGATTTGTTTTTTTCTCAAAAATTTTTTATTTTGTTTTCCCAGAACAGGCTACGTATTTGCTATAAACATCCACACCATGAATTTTGATTTTAGAAAAAATATGTTGGAATTAAAAGTTCATGAGTAAATGAGAAAAAAAATAATGGTTAATGTTGGGGAATCCAACCCATTACAGAGGGAGCACAATCTGGGCAATGGCCTACTTGGCCATCTATGAGTTCTTGTCTATTCTTTTAAAAACATACCTCACCAATTTTGTAGGTATTTCAGATAGTAGTAATCTGGATAGAGTTTAGAGTAATGGGTCCTGCAGCCATGAACTTATCTGCCCTGGTACATTTCTATGAACAGATGAATGAGAATATCCATGCAACTTCACCATGAATTAAAACATTGTCATAGGTCTTTGAATCCTAGTGTGATATTGGGTAGAAATTCAGGGGTAGAAGAATTTTTTTACCAGAATTGGACAACATATTCCTCGGCAGTCCTCCCATCTCCATTGCCTCCATTTTCTTCTTTGACTCCATCTCCAAAGCCCTGGATCATCAGTATGGTCATTTCTTCCCTCCCTCTATTTTTTTCTCTACTTCCTCACTTCTTTCTCATATCTACCTAAAGCAGGGTTTGGAATGGTTGTTTTCATAATCCATTCCTTTTTGAGAGGTTAAAAAAACATAATGGATTGCTCGAAGATTAATTTTATTCAGAGACATAGCTATATTAGTCTGAAATATCAGTATACAAAGGGATCTTGTAGTTCCTTTGAGATTAACTCAGTGAAAGATGTTAAAGGATAAGCTTTTGTAGACTTAGGTATCTACAGTGTCAAAATAAAGCAGTTTTACACCACTAGTTTTACAATATCTTTCACCTTCTCTGTAGATGCACCTTTCGTCTACTTCCTCAGACCACGTCTATGAAAACTTATGCTACAATGCCATTCAACCAGTTAATCCTAATGGTGCTACATGATCCGTTCTCAGATCCATTTTATGTTTCTTATGAAACTCAACAGACAATCCTCACTCTGAAATGTGGGAAGGACTTTCTATAACACTTCTTCTGGTTACATAATAGTCTGACAGTGCTCCAAACAGAGGTGTTGGGGAGAGACTGAGTATTCCATATTTCACTTGTCCTAGACCTTATCAGGGCTCCATCTATTTGTCTAAAAGCATACCTGGGGAATTTTGTAGATATTGAAGATGTTGTTCATCTGGACAGAATTTGGTGAGGTGAGTCCTCCAACAACTGCCATTAATTTATCCACTTGCCCACAGTTGTAATTCACTGGATTCCCTTGTCCCACAAACAGAAGGTTCATGGTGAATGCACAGCTTCGAAATGAATTTAAAAAATTGTCATAGATCTTGAATCTTAGTGTGGTGTTGGGCAGTAGTTCAGCATTCTTGTTGATTTCTTGTATGGCAAAAATGAAAACCAGGATGTACTGGTAGTTTTTAGGGATCAAGCTGTAATACCATTGTGATAAAAATTAACATGCTGTCACCAGAGAATCAAGTGTGTTGCCACTTACATTAAGATTAACCAGACTAAATAACAGAGACATTCCTACTCATATAGCAAAAGAAACTCAGAACAAGATTCAAGTACAGTCCTACATCCACCATCATATCTCTCACCCATTAGTGAAACATATTTTTGGGGATGGGTGTTGTCCTTAAGCAAAAGCTATAATGTAAGAACATTTTTCACATAACCTAATCCTCCACCATCCCCTCCTCTAGTTTTGATGGTGAGGAGAGAGGAATTTAAAACATTTAGCTCTCTTTAGATTCCCAACTCTTGCATTTAAAAGTGTGAACCATAAAATGCCATTTGATTCATTTGATATAAATGAGAAAATGGCCTGAAGCAGAGATGGACCCACTTTGGGTGTATGCATTCTGGTGCAGTTCTTTTTCCTCTGCCACAAACTCCAAATCTCTGTGTCACCTGTGAAATATGACAGCACTATAATTCTTTCCCTAGTTCCCTCACTTGTCTTCCCTGTCTAACTTAAGCAGACCTTGGGAAATTACTTTACCAAAACAATATGTCCCCTTCTCTTACCATAAGGTTTTAAGAATATCTGTGAGCCAAAACATTAAGAAAGAAAAGGCTTTCTATGGAGAACAAAATGGTGTGCAACACAAAACATGCCTGCCAAAATGCTTCTCAGAATCCCTTTCCAAAGTAGCAGCTGAAAATGACTATAAACCTTTACTCACTGCAGGAATCAAATCAATAACAATGCTCACAACCATAAACATTCTTTTGATGTTTTTATTTACTACACTTTCATAATCTTGAGAGTACAAATATGGATATGTGTGCATTACTTATAGTATATTAGCTGCAAAGAATCTTTATTACCGGTAAAGTCCCTTTTTCTAAGGATTTACTCCAATTTAATTTTTCATTGTTTTATTTTTTTATAATTATCTATCCCAGCCTCAACCACACCCATAGACTGGTTTTGACCATTCCCAACCTAAATGTGAGGCTTTTGAGAAGGATAAATATCCCTCTCTGCAACCAAGTCCACCTTCAAACATTCCTTGGGAATGTGGAAAGAATTAGGAAGGGAAAAAAACAGATGTAATGTTGACGTCCTGATGCCTTTAGTGAGATGAGATACTGCAAATGCTTAAGAACAACAGAAAGAGGGAATGGAGAAAAATGTTGGTCCTTAAAACACTCATTTACTTTATGAAACAAATGATTATTAAAACACCAATTTCAAAAAATGTAAATCAACAAGAAGAAAGAGAACAACCATCATCATTAACAACAAGAACTTACTAAGAAACTGTTTCTGAGGCTTCTGGGTGTTTCTGAAAATCAGGCACAATGGAGTTGGCAAGTAGAGTGGATACAAATTCACTAATGAAAATATCTTTTGATGGAACATATGGATGAGCTTGAACTCTTATCTCCTCACTGTGCTTGAAAGAGCCCAGACAATTGCTGCAAGAATAACGTGGTGATAGCAGCAACAAAAACAACCAGAATGCCAAGAACTCTGCAGCCAAGAACCAGATGAACATCTTTATGCTTCCTTTCAGAGACCACCATGTCTTGATAGAAAAAAGAGCAAAGTTTGTATTGTCAGATCTGTCTGCCTTATATTAAATTGGAGTGCAGAAAGTTGTTTGGACAGCAGTCTTTATAGTCTAAATCCACGGTATAGTAAGAGGAAGAATTGTTTCCACATTGCTTTTAAAGATTGATAACCCACGGGATTCAAAGAGTGGCAGTACTCAACACAGTCATTTTAATAATTATAGGGCAAATTATTTGTTTTCTTGAAATCCTCAGGTGACAGGACAATCTAAGAAATTATGTTTCTTTTTTCCCACTACTGATGATAGTCTGCTTCTGGTCAGGTAAACAGCATAGAAGTCAACATTAACAAGTCTGGTGTAAATTTCTCAATGCATAGGGCCAATGAGAAGAAATGGGGGAGGCAATGTCCAGTATACTTGCCTCTCTTGGTTCTGGACATCAGAAGTTTTCTTTGAGTGAGTCACATATTAGTCTACCTATATCCCCACATTCATCCTAGTTTCTGCTCTGACTAGCAAATGGTTTATAAATGTTCAGATCCTAAATATGATCATGAAAAGCCATGTCAGTGTACTCATGGTAGACCCTAGAAAGGGAAATGTCTGGCAGTGAGATCAGAGAAAAGATGGAGGGAGACACTCTTTGGATGAAGAAAAAGAAGGTGTTTCAATTATAAGAACAACCCAAGCCAACCTAAGGTCTGTGTATCTCTCTCTTTTCTGTGTTTTCTCTCTGGCACAGGAGCAGCATCTGCCAGCTATACTTGGCGTGTCTCACCCAGTTCAAGGCAATATTGTAAACATCTGGAACAGAAGTGGAAGTGGACTTCATTTGGCCTTCTCCTGCTTCAGTTCTGACTTTCTCAGTAATGTGGCAGCTATACACTGCAAGAGCCAACATGGTATAGTGGTTTGAGCATAGTATTAGAACTCTGGGGATTGAGATTTTATTATTTGCTTGGACATGAAAACCCATTGAGTGGCTTTGGATGAGTCACAACTCTCAGATCCAGAAAAACCTGTGATAGGTTCACCATAGGGTCATCATAAGTCAGAACCACTTGAAGGCACACAACAACAACAACAACAACAAACTGCAAGTCCCCCTCTGTCCTGTTCTTGGTCCTGTTCCGATGAATGCTTATCATAGCAGAGAAAGGTAGTTCACTGGGCAAACTGGAAATAAAACATGTCCCAATCTACCTGCAGTAAACTGAAAGAGACTGTGTGGTAGCAACAGCTGGATGGGCTCGCAGTTTGAGGCACATGAGCATGCTTTTATTTCAAAATGGAGTTTAAGCATGCCTTCCTTTTGCTCAAGGTTAGGAAAAGTTCCATGGTGGTCCTGCTCAAAGTTATCTTCCTTTCATGCAACCTTTGCAAAGGAGATGCTGGCAAATAAATCTGAGGTTCAATGCATGCATAATATGAGTATTTGTAGGCCTCACTGCAGGCCAAGGGGCCACAAGCCAAAAGGGGGGCCCCACAGCGCAACCCTGGCAAATGCCTGTCTCTCTGAGTCTTCTTCTTCTTCCCTAGTCCTTGGCCCAGCTTCCCCCCCCCCTCCCTGCTTCCTGGCCTGTTGTTGGGAAAGGGAGAGAGGCCGGGCAAGGAAAGAACTCCTCTACTGTATTCACACTGGAGAAATAAACCGGTTTAATTGCCATGGCTCAATGCTGTGAAATTCTGGGAATTGTAGTTTGTTGTGGAGTCCAGAGCGGAGCTCTGCTCCGCTCTGGGCCCCACAACAAACTACAATTCCCAGAATTTCACAGCATTGAGCCATGGCAATTAAACCGGTTTATTTCTCCAGTGTGAACACAGCCTGAGAGAGAGGTTTGTGGGGCCTGAGGAGGAGGCGCCATGAGGCTCCAGGCGGGAAAAAGGGAGCTGATTCTGAGGAAGAGGGACGGGAATTGCACGAGGGCTGCTTCAGCCACTCAATCCATTGCAGAAATAACAAGGTTATGGCCCTACTTTAACTCTTTTCTATCTCCAGACTTTGGAATTCTCAGAGTTGGAGTTTGTTGTGGGGCCCTAGAGCTCAAGGTTTGACTCTTTCTCTGTCTCAAGACTATGGAATTCTGGGAGTTGGAGTATGTTGTGGGGCCCTAGAGCTCAAGGTTTGACTCTTTTCTGTCTCAAGGCTTTGGAATTCTGGGAGTTGGAGTATGTTGTGGGATTCAGAGCTCACGGTTTGACTCTTGTAAATGGCGGTGCACCAAAATGATGCCTGCAGCTCACAGTAGGACTTGGGACATTAAAAAATATGGGGGCCCCAATGTACTTTCTGCCCCAGGGCCCCTATTGCTCTAGGTACGGGCCTGCCTCACTGACTTGAGAGTCATTTTTGGCCTCTTTTTCATTGTTCATGTTTCTTTTCTTTCTATTTAATAATTAAGTATTTAATAATTGTATACCACCCTTAGATCACTTGCTATAGTGTGGAGTACAAATACTTTAATAATACACCCACCAAGCTATGTGGTAGATTGCTGACAGGTTAAAAGAAAAGAAGAAAACATTAATATTGTATTTGACAAGCAGCTGTTATAGGATACCAATCAAACAAATATTTTAAGATTTCATTTGAGCTGTGGGACACGTAATGGACCATACCAAGAGCAGAAAAACAAACAAACAAACAGCTTCATTTATATACCGCTTCATACCCTTAAGGAGTGTCTAAGCGGTTTACAATTGTGTAAGAACACACATCACAGAATTCAATAATAATATCATGTCCTCTTCCAAGTATAACTATACTTTTTTTCTCACTAGCTGCTCCTTGGTGTTCAGGTCAGGCCTTACCACAATAATGTATAATTTAGGAAGAAAGATCCAACCCAGCAACCCACCACTAGAAGCCAAGATGGAGAAGTTCTCTACAGCTACCATATATTTCCCCTTTATGCTTAGATATGTTGGAACAAAGGACACCCAAACACTACAGAACACCAACATGCTAAAGGTGATCAGCTTGGCTTCATTAAAACTATCAGGCAACTTCCAGGCAAAGAAAGCAACTGTAAAGCTAATAATGGCCAGCAGTCCCATGTAGCCTAGGACAACATAAAACATGAATCCTGAGCCTTCATTGCATTGCACTATGATCTGGCTTATCTCTGAGTGGACATCAAACTCTAGGAAAGGGGGAGAAGAGACCAACCACACAACACAGATGACAACTTGAATTAAAGAAGAGATGACGATGACTAAACCTGCAAGTCTCTTTCCAAGCCATTTATTCATCTTATTCCCTGGTTTGGTGGCCATGAAAACTAAAACCACAGTGATGGTTTTGGCTAGAACAGAAGCCACGGCTATGGAGAAAACAATGCCAAAAACTGTTTGCCTGAGAAAACAGGTCACCACCCCAGGCCTTCCAATGAATAAGAAAGAACAGAGGAAACAGAGCAGCAGAGAAGAGAGCAGGATACAGGTAATGTTCCAGTTATTGGCTTTGACAATGGGAGTATTGCAGTTGTGAATGAAGGTCCCCATGATAGCAACTGTAATCACACAGAGAAAAAGAGCTAGAGCAGTCAAAGCTGCTCCTAAAGGTTCCTGGAAAGATAGGTAGTTTATTCCTTTAGGAATACATTGGTCCTGGTACATATTTGGAAACTGATCATCTGGGCACTTATCACATTGTTCAGCATCTGAAAGAAAGAGAAAATCTCAAAAGTTTTCATTTGTTTAGCTGCCATCATTAATCATTTGATTTCAAACAAAATACAGAAATAATGGAATAAAGCATCAGTACTAATTGAGGTTCCTAATTATTTGTTGCATTGTGATTGCTATCTGAGTGACGACATAGCCATTCTCCTCTCAGCCTTCTTTGCATGATGTTAATAGTGGGGAGATCGTTAAGACTGGAAAGTAGCCAGATTCGTAAGACCCTCTATGTCCCTCTTTTTATTGTTATAGGACACGGCCTATTCACTACAGGATAGAAACTAGCTGGATCATCTACTATTGCCATCAGATTTACTGGAGCTGGGATTAGTCTGGGAGCGAGTATTGAAGTTGTGTTGGGGCAGGGAAGGTATGGCGGTAACAGAGTGGAGAAATGTTACAAAAGAAGAAGGGATCGATGCTTGATACCTGTCCCTTCTTCAGTTCACTCTGTTTCCCAGAATAACTTGAAGAGTGTACCAGCCATTCCACAGACCCTTACTCTGCTTCTCTGCAATGCCAGGTCGGTCAAAAGTAAGACACATATCATCCATGATCTTTTATTGGATGAAGCAGCTGACCTGGCATGCTTTACCAAGACCTTGTTGGGAGATGCCAGCGCTGAGGGCACGGGCTCTCCCAACTGGATATACGGTTAGTGAGCAGATAAGGGAAAGTGGGAGGGTGGCGGTGTGGCATTGGTTCATAGAAACAACTTAACATTGACCCAGAAGCCTGTCCAGAAAACATATACAGTGGTCCCCCGGGTTACGAAGGTAATCCGTTCCGGATTACCTTTCGTAACCCGGAAGCTTTCGTTTCCCGGGGGACCGCTTTAGTGAACGGACCGCGCGGCCATTTAAAGGGGCCGCATGGCTTTTTTTCGTTCGTATCCCGGGGGATCTTTCGGATCCTGGGGGATACAATGCCGGTCCCACCGCCTTCGGATCCCGGGGTTTTCGTAACCCGGGGGATCCGTAAGGCGGGGGACCACTGTACCTTAGCCTGAAAACCAGGGATAATTTGGGGATTCTGCTGGTACACCGGCCACCCCGTTGTCTAACAGATTCCCTAACCGAGCTAACTCAGCTGGTCTCTGAGTTGCTGTTGGAGTCGCCCAGACTTTTGATTTTTGGGCAACTTCAACATCCCACTCGAGACCAGCTTGTCTAATCTACCAAGTGCAGCTCAGGAGTTCATGGAATCCATGACAAGCCTGGGCCTATCCCAATTGGTCAGTGGGCCTACCCATTGTGCGGATCATATACTCAATGGGGTTTTTAGTACAGAACAGGAATATCAGTGGGTGAAGGTAACAAAAACCTCCGCATTGTCATGGACGGACCACTTCCTGGTCAAGATGAAACTAAGAGCCTCTGTCTGTCCCCCCGGGGGTGGCAGGCCATTCCATAGTCTGGGAGCAGTCGCAGAAAAGGCCCTCTGGGAGGTCTGCGACAGCCTAGTTTTCATGGGCTGTAGCAGGTTCCTCCCAGAGGACTGAAGTGCATGGGGGAGATTATACGGGAAGAGGCGCTCCCTGAGATAAGATAGACCCAAGCCATGTAGGGCTTTAAAGGTTAAAACCAACACTTTGTACTATGCCTAGAAATTAATCAACAGCCAGTGGAGAGATTAAAGCACAGGTATTATGTGTTCTCTCCTAGAAGTTCCTGTAACTAACCTGGCTGCCATGTTTTGCATTAACTGAAGTTTCTGGGTTTGGCACAAGGGTAGCCCTATGTACAGTGCATTACAGTAATCAAAATATGAGGTTACCAGAGCATGTATGATAGTTTCCAGATACCTCATATCCAGGAAGGGGATCAGCTGGCGTATCAGCCGAAGCTGATAACAGGCGCTCCTGACCGTTGCATTCACCTGTTTAGTCATGTGAAGCGACAAGTCTAGGAGTACCCCTAGACTGCGAATACAGTCCTTAGAGGAGAGTGTGACTCCATCCAGGACTGGAAGTTGTATTCCCAGACCTGGTTTCAGGCCTGTCACTATCAGTACCTCCGCTTTGTCTGGATTCAGTCTCAATCTGTTTTTCCTCATCCAATCCATTATGCTCTAAGACAGTCATTGAGAGGAGAGATGCCATCTGAAGTCTGAGCTGATGATCTGGTCATGGAGAAATAGATCTGTTATCAGCGTACTGATGACACCGCACTCCATGCCTCCGAATGATCTCGCACAGTGGCTTCATATAGATGTTAAATATAGCAACACCATCATGCCTGGTCTCAAGTTGAAGAGCCCTCCCTCCTGAAGACATCATCTGGGCACCTAGAAGGGAGTGAAAGAGGCCTAGCAACACCATCCAGCCTGGTCTCAAGTTGAAGAGCCCTCCCTCCTGAGGACATCATCTAGGCACCATCTTATTTCCACTCTTGATAGCTTTTTAAAAAGCAGTAAAGACAGATCTCTTCCGGCAGGTCTTCCTGGAATAACTTTCCCTACTCAGTGGATGTGGTTACTATCCTCCCCTCTTGTTGTCCTTGTTGCCATTACCTGTGTTGCCTCAAAGCTGGCTCTATTGTATTTATGTTGTTTTAATCGTATTCTAATTCTGCATTAGTTTAATTTAGTTTTAAGGGATGGGAGGGTTAGAGACTGGGTCGAAAATGTGTTTATAACTGTTGTTTGTTTTAAATCTTGTTGTACACCACCCTGGTTGCCGAGCAGAGGGGCGGGTTAGAAATAATTTTAATAATAATAATAATAATAATAATAATTCATAGGAATCATTACCTGGAGTAATTCCTGGTTATGGTGAAAAACAAAACATCTTGTTTCAAGGAAAACATAACTTGAAAGTTTTAATTAAAATCCCTATTGGCTGTGATTGTTTAAAGTTTTTACATCCATTTATTCATGTCTTCAATATATACCTCGGAGCTTACAATATATTTAAAATGGCCATGGACAAACACAGCACACTACTTCACCAATGTTGTGCTGTATGAGTTTTTAAAAATCAATGGAAGGCCTCCTTAAATAAAAAGAATTTAACTTGCTGGCAGAAAGAGAGCAGGGAGTGGTCTAACCATACCTCCCATGTTAGGGAGCTCCACAGCCTGGGAACAGTCATGAAGAAGGCTCTCTCCCATGTCCTCACCAAACCTGCTTTTTATGGTGGTGGGATGTGGCCAGAGACTGCCCATCATAACACCATTTTGGTGGTTTGCCCTGATAGCATCACCAGAAGCTATACCTACCAGTAGTCTAAGATTTTCACCCTGAAATTTCAGAAGCACAAATGCTTCTGATCTGGCAATCAGATATGTGTCCTCGGTTAACCCTACTTTTTTCAGTTTGGAAATGCCTTCCTGATTTTCTATGCAAAGAAAAGATATTAACTGAGCACTACTGAACTTTAAATGGTCTTCACTTACCCCACTGGATGGAAATTCTCCCTTTGGGACACTCAACACAATCATGGCAACAAACCTCCTTCTCTGGGTGAAGTAAAATGTTCTGTCCAGGGTGGCATCTCTCAACGCAGGTTGAACTGGGGGGCCTCTAAGAGTAACCATGAAGAAAGTCATTACAGGAAATGTAGGTTGCATCTGCACTGCAGAAATAATGCAGTTGGACACCACTCGAGCTGCCATGGCTCATTGCTATGGAATCCTGGGATTTATAGTTTGTTGTAGCTAAATATCTCACATTATTATCCTTCCGAGGTTGCTAAAATGAGTACCCAGATTGTTGGGGGCAAATAGCTTACAATTGTAAATGAAGCTGTTTGTTTAACAAATTGTAAGCCGCTCTGATAGTCTTGGCTGAAGAGCGGGGTATAAATAAAAAACATTATTATTATTATTATTATTATTATTATTATTACAAATCCCAAAATTTCATTGCTTTGAGCCAGTCAAATTGCATTATTTAGGCAGTACAGATGCAGCCTTAGATAAAGTCAAAGCACATGACAAATAATCCTGGGCAATTCTGTAATACTCAATATTAGTTTGCTCAGAGCTCCTGCTTCTGATTGTTGCAGCCCTCCTCATTGGTGAGAGGAGGCTGGAAAAATTGTCCAACTTGTGCCCCATTTGGAAGCTGAATATCCTTCACCTGATGTGGCTGCTTGCTCTTAAGATAGGTTGGGGAAAATTTGCATTCATGGCAATGGTGCTACAATTGTAACTATGTAGAATTTATTAATATGGAGCAGTACAGGATCTTTAATTTTAGATTGTGAATCCATAACTACAATACAGACGTCAGGTAGATATTGTTGTTGTTGCTGCTGCTGCTGCTACACTACTACTACTACTTCTACACTGGTAATTATGTCACTGACGTGTTTAAATTTGGGATTCCAAATAAGAGCACTTTCATCTATGATGAAGGCTTCCTCTGGGGAAGCCCTGGGGTTCATCCACCCAACAAGCACTCTCTGGAAGGATCCATTGGGAAATGTAACCAGGTTGATGATATCGTATCCACCTGCAAAGTCTCCATTCTCACCAAAAGATATTTCTTCCCCAGCACTATTGTTAAAGTGGATGCATCTGAGAAAAGAGTGAAGCTACATTGAAAAAGAACAAAAAAAATACATAGTAGGTTTAAAAAATGGTGAAAGTAATCAGTAAAAATCGAGCTCACTGTTCACTAGAAAGTCAGTTATATTCCTGTCCTAGAGAACCTTATTGAGGTCTTCTTTTTTAGGCATATGGATAATTGGGGAGTTAATGACAGATATACCTATCTTCTGTAATGCTCTAACCAGCTAGTAACACAGAATTTTAACAGTTGTGGGTGGGGGGAGGAAAAGAGGGGAAAAATTGATGAAAATAGTAAAACAATAGGCTTTCTTTCTCTTTCAAATTGGATATAGTTTGTAAAAATTTGGTAAAATTTTGCAAGGTTTGTCTGTGTCACAATAATGAGATTCATTGTGTAGCAAATTTTCAAAGCAATGCAAGCAAGGAATAGAGAGAAAAAACAAAGTTTTCTGCAGCAGAAACTGGTACACACTTTGGGAAAGTTCCAAAGTGAGACATTGAGGCATTTCAGTGCCCATGTTTTTATACTGCTTCCACTGCTTACACATACAATCAGAAATATATTAACATTTAGATTAAAGCCACATCCTCTAGGTCTATAAATTCTACATTCTATAAACATTATTAAGCTGTTCCAGAATGTCCTTCTTTGTTCAAAAAGTGTGAATTCCTGGTTAGCAGGAACTCCAGTCTTGTTTATTTCAGAGAGCTTGTACAGTGGGCCCTTGTTATCCACTGGGGTTTGGTTCCAGGAGCCCCCGTGGATAACAAAATCTGTAGATGCTCAAATCCCATTAAATATAATGGCACAACAGGATGGTGTCCCATATATAAAATGGAAAATCAAGGTTTGCTATTTGGAATTTATACTTTTTGGAAATATTTTCAAGCCTTGTATGCTCAAATCCATGGATAAAAAATCCATGGATAAGGAAGGCCAACTGTATTTTACCTCAAACAAGAATTAAATACCAGCATTTTGGTATTTACGGGGGATGCTGGAACCAAACTCCAACAGATACCAAGGACCCAATGTATTTAGCACATTTTGGTTGGTCCCATAAAGGTATCACTGTTTTGTGGATTTTGGATGTTATAGTACTTTGCTGTATGGCCAACACCACTGCCCTGGATATGCTTGGGAGAATAGAGTTTGCAACAATTGCTCTGGATTTTGCAGGAAAACCCAGAGCATTGTAGCAACACTGGCCAGTGTTGCTACAGTGCTCTGGGTTTTCCTGCAAAATCCAAAGCAAAAGATAAGTGCTTTAAGGGAATGATAAAGCAGATTAGATGTAGAACTGGCTGACCATCATGAAGACAGTCTGCCCTCAATTTGGGGATTTATAATTGATTAGATTTATAATATATTATATTATTAGATTATATTATTAGATTTATAATTTATAATTGAATTGGCCCTGCATCGTGAAACTGTTTTATTTGGACCATAAAGACAAGCCCTGAGGCTGCTGGTACACTGTAGAATTAGTGCAGTTTGACACTACTTTAACTGCCATGCCTCATCCTATGAAATCCTGGAATTTGTAGTCAGAGCTCTCTGACAAAGAAGGCTAAACATCTCACAAAACTACAAATGCCAGAATTCTATAGCACTGAGCATGGCAATTAAAGCTGTGTAAAACTGCATTAATTCTGCGGTGCAGATGCAGTCCCTTCTACTTCATCCATCTGATGAAGTAGACTGAATCTACAAAAGCTTATGCTACAAACATTTTTCTTCCAATTAGTCCCAAAGGTACTAAAAGAGTTCCATATTGTTTCATTATGTTTTATGCTTTTACAGTAATACCTCTGATTACCTGCCATGGCTGAAGGTTCTGACGGCTCAACTTCTTTCCCTCCTCCGCTGTTTTCTGCTTCGATCTCAATAAAAGCATGGCATGGAGACCATGTGCCACGCCATACACACTGTTGTATATATTATAGCTCTGGCCAGACAGTCCCATTTCAAAGACAGGTCCAGGGAGGCTCCCCAACCTTTCCTCTCCAGTACAGTTTTTATTTCCCAAATACAGGTTATACTTGTGGAGTGAACATTGAAAAGTTACGTACCAGAATTCAGGGAGATAATAAAATGTAGATTGGAAAGGGTTTATTGTCTCAAGAAATTCTTGAAATCCTGGCACCACATTTGTGTGGATTCTAAATGACAAGGTGCCATTGAATGTCTTGTGAGTGAATTTTGCATTGGTATTTACCACTGTGAAATCCCATTCAGCAGTTATGATCCACACCCACTCAAGTGGGAGATTGTGCCCAATTTCCATAGAGTATAAAGCCATTCGTAAACCTTCCAGAGATTGGATGTCTCCAGACACAAGAGTCACATTTATTTCATTAGACAGCAGGGCAGAATAAATTGGCCACAGTTTTTCTTTAATTATCTCATATTTCAGAATAGTTGTGGCACTTTCCCTGCGATAATACCCAACTTTTCCCTGCGATAATACCCAACTGCATCCCACAATCGAGTCTAACCCGAGAGAGGCAAGTTGCTTTTATTTTGTGCACAATAAATGCCCATCTGTATTCCATAATTCATAAACATAAGCCAACTCTCTCAAAATACCCACTTTGATCCTTTGTTGTGGGAATAAGCATTGTGTTGGCTAAAAGGGCTCTGGCAAAAAGTGGGCTGGAAATGCAGCTGGAATCTACCCAGACTTGCCTCCTCTTCCCAGTAGCAGCAGCAGAATAATAGTGCCACCAAGCCCTTCTTTGGAAGTTTACTCCCTCTCAGGTTCCTGAGAGTATGAGGGCTCAATACCCTCTCCATCTTGTTTATGCCTATTGAGAGCACAGAATAATTATTATAGGGTTGAAGGTGCACAGCAATAACAATAATTTCAGATACATATATCTATCTTTTTAGATACATATACCTGGGGAATTTTGTATGTAGATAAGATGTTGGCCATCTGGATTGAGTTTTCAGAAGTGAGTGTTGTGTGTTGCCAGATCCAGAATCCTTGTATTGTAATGTTCTAGATTTCTCTTTTCAACAAGGATGGCCAAATACATTTGTTCCCACAAGAAAAACATGGAGAGAAATCTTAGTAGTACAAGTAGGGATCAGAAAAGGAAGAGGCATTGCAAACATATGATGGCTAATGGAGCAGACAGTGGAATTCCAGAAAAAAATTACCAGGTGTTTTATACACAATAGCAAAACATTTGACTGTATAAATCTCAAAAACATGTGGATGTCTCAAAAGAATATGGGAGACATCTGATAGTCCTGTGAGAATCTAAAATCAGGCCAAGGGGCTGCAGTCAGAAAAGAATTTGGAGAAATGGATGAGGCCAGGCAAGGCTGCATTTTATCACCATACTTGTTCAACTTGCATACATAAAACATCACAAGAACAGCAGGCTTAGATTCAGAAGAAGGAGGAGTGAATATAGTAGGAAGGAATATCATCAATCTAAAATATGCACATAACACCATATCACTAGCAGAAAACATCATAAACCTAGAACAACAACTACAGAAGATTAAAGATCATAGAATCATAGAATCATAGAAATTTAGAGTTGGAAGAGACCACAAGGGCCATCCAGTCCAACCCCCTGCCGTGCAGGAACTCCCAATCAAAGCATACCCGACAGTTGGCCATCCAGCCTCTGCTTAAAAATCTCCAAGGAAGGAGACTCCACCACCCTCCGTGGGAGTGTGTTCCACTGTCGAACAGCCCTTACTGTCAGGAAGTTCCTCCTAATGTTGAGGTGGAATCTTTTTTCCTGCAGTTTGCATCCATTGTTCCGAGTTCTGTACTCTGGAGCAGCAGAAAACAAGCTTGCTCCCTCCTCAATGTGACATCCCTTCAAGTATTTAAACAGGGCGATCATATCACCTCTTAACCTTCTCTTCTCCAGGCTAAACATCCCCAGTTCCCTAAGGCGTTCTTCATAGGGCAAGGTCTCCAGACCCTTCACCATTTTAGTCGCCCTCCTTTGGACCCGCTCCAGTTTCTCCACATCCTTTTTGAATTGTGGGGCCCAGAACTGGACACAGTACTCCAGGTGGGGCCTGACCAATGCGGAATAGAGTGGCACTATTACTTCCCTTGATCTAGACACTATACTTCTATTGATGCAACCTAAAATTGCATTGGCCTTTTTAGCTGCTGCATCACACTGTTGACTCATGTTCAACTTGTGGTCTACTTGGACTCCTAGATCCCTTTCACATGTTGTCTCATTCAGCCAGGTGTCCCCCATCCTATATTTGTGCATTTCATTTTTCCGCCCTACGTGTAGGACCTTACATTTCTCTGTGTTAAATTTCATTTTGTTAGCTTTGGCCCAGCTTTCTAGTCTGTTCAGGTCATTTTGAATTTTGATCCTGTCCTTTGGGGTATTAGCTACTCCTCCCAATTTGGTGTCATCTGCAAATTTGATAACTAGGCTCTCAATACTGTCATCCAAGTCATTAATAAAGATGTTGAATAGCACTGGGCCCAAGACAGAACCCTGTGGCACCCCACTTGTCACTTCTTTCCAGGATGAAAAGGAACCATTGTTGAGCACCCTTTGGGTTCGGTCAGTCAACCAGTTACAAATCCATGTAACGGTTACCTTGTCTAGTCCACATTTTACAAGCTTGTTTGCAAGGATGTCATGGGGAACCTTGTCAAAGGCCTTACTGAAGTCAAGATATACTGTATCCACAGCATTCCCTTCATCCACCAAGCTGGTAATTTTATCAAAAAAAGAGATCAGATTTGTCTGGCATGACTTGTTTCTCTGAAACCCATGTTGGCTTTTTGTGATTATGGAATTATCTTCCAGATATTCACAGACTCTCTGCTTAATTATCTGCTCTAGAATCTTTCCTGGTATTGATGTCAGACTAACCGGACGATAATTGTTGGGATCCTCTTTTTTCCCCTTTTTGAAGATTGGGACAACATTTGCCCTCCTCCAGTCTGCAGGGACTTCTCCTGTTCTCCAGGAGTTCTCAAAGATTATTGCCATTGGTTCCGATATTACATTTGCCAGTTCTTTTAATACCCTAGGATGTAGTTCATCTGGTCCTGGAGACTTATATTCATTTAGATTAACCAGGTATTCCTGTACTGTTTCTTTACTTATTCTGTGTTGAAATTCCCCTATTCTGTCCTCTGCCCCATCATCCTTAGGTTGGGCACCCTTTGCCTTTTCTGAGAAGACTGAAGCAAAGAAGGTGTTGAGCAATTCTGCCTTTTCTCTGTCTCCTCTGAGCATTTTGCCATCTTCTCCACGCAGTGGCCCAACTGTTTCCTTCTTCTTCCTTTTGCTGCGGACATACCCAAAAAAGCCCTTTTTATTGTTCTTAACGTCTCTAGCAAGCCTGAGTTCATTTTGCGCTTTAGCTTTTCTGACTTTATCCCTACATGCGCTGGCTATTTGTTTGAATTCCTCTTTGGTGATTTCCCCATTTTTCCATTTTTTATACATGTTCCGTTTAAAACTTAGCTCAGTTGTAAGTTCCTTAGTCATCCATACTGGTTTCTTGAGACATCTCCCATTTTTCTTCCTCATTGGAACTGTCTGAAATTGTCCCTTTAGTATCTCCCTTTTGAGGAACTCCCATCCATCTTGAACTCCCTTCTCTTTTAGTATTCTTGACCATGGGATCATCCCCAGTATTTCTCTAAGTTTATTGAAATCAGCTTTCCTAAAGTCTAGAATGCGTGTCTGACTATGCTTGGCTTCACCTTTCCACTGTATAACAAATTCCAGGAGGACATGGTCACTCCCACCTAAGGATCCCACCACTTGCACCCCATCAACTAGGTCTTCCCTGTTGGTTAAGATCAGATCCAAAATAGCTGATCCCCTTGTTGCCTCTTCCACCTTTTGGACAATGAAATTGTCTTCAAGGCAAGTGAGGAATTTTCTAGATCTTGAGGATGGCGCTGAGTTTGACTTCCAGCAAATATCCGGGTAGTTGAAGTCCCCCATCACTACTACATCTCTCCTTCCTGATTGTGTGGTCATCTGTTCTAGAAAGGCATCATCCATTTCCTTTGTCTGACTTGGGGGTCTGTAGTAGACTCCCACAGTAACATCCCTGTTGTTTCCCTCTCCTTTAATTTTTATCCAGATGCTCTCCACCTGGCTTCCAGTATTGATGTCCTGGATCTCTTCACTGGTGTAAATATCCTTGACATATAATGCTATTCCTCCTCCTTTCTTGTTTGTCCTGTTTCTCTTAAAAAGGTTATACCCCTCTATTTCTATATTCCAATCGTGAGACTCATCCCACCAGGTTTCAGTGATGCCTATTATATCATATTTCCCTTGTTGTGCTAGGAGTGCAAGTTCATCTTGCTTATTTCCCATGCTCTGTGCATTAGTGTAGAGACATCTAAGACCATGTGTCCCCTTTACTTGATGCCTGTGCATGTTTTTTTGGCTCCTTTTTTTGAGTCCTTGCACTGTTTGTCTTCTTCCCTCTATGTCAGTTTGACTATTTTTTCTAGCCGTTTTGCCTTCCAGACTGCTGTCTCCCTTCCCCAGATCACTTAGTTTAAAGCCCTCCTGATCAGATTCTTCAGACTGTTGGCAAAAACGTTTTTTCCAACTGGCGTGAGATGTAGCCCATCCCTTGCTAGAAGTCCCTCCTCATGGAACCGCAGCCCATGATCCAAGAATCCAAATTGTTCTCGGCGACACCATCTGCGGAGCCAGTTGTTGATATCTGCTATTTTCCTCTCTCTTCCTGGACCATGCCCTTCTACTGGTAGAAGAGACGAGATGAAAATCTGTGTGTCCATTTCCTTCAGCTTCTTCCCCAGAGCCTCGTAATCCCTTCTGATATTCTGAAGGCTGTGTCTTGCTGTGTCATTCGTTCCCACGTGGACCAAAAGGAAGGGGTATTTGTCAGTAGATTTGACCAGTCTTGTCAGCCTCTCCGTAACATCACGGATCTTTGCCCCAGGGAGACAACACACCTCACGAGACATCTTGTTGGGCCCACAAATCACTGCTTCTGTACCCCTCAGCAAGGAGTCCCCCACCACAACCACGCGCCTCCTCTGAGGATTAGCAGCAACTCTTCCCTGCGATGGAACTCCCAGGCTCCCCTGCTGTGTCCCTGAAGTCTGTCCATGCTGCTCTTCCTGATCCTCCTTGATAAGCGAAAGGGCTTCGAAACGATTCTGTAGCTGCAAGCTCCTACAGCTATCCCTGATTTCTCTGCTTCTCTGTGTGACATTCCTCCAGCTGTTTGCCTCCTGTGTAGATGAAGTGACCTTCTCACCCCCAGCGACTTTCTCTGTGTGGTCCCCTTCCAAGATCGTTCCTTCTGTTGTGTCGAGAAAAACCTCTTGCTCCCTGACATGCTGAAGTGTCGCTACCCTGGCTTCCAGCTGCTGTACTTTCTCCTCCAAGAGGGCTACCAACTTGCACTTGGGGCATGTGAAGTTCGCCACATCTGTAGGCAAGAAGACAAACATCCCACAAGTGTTGCAAGTGAATGCAGCCGCTCCCTCGGTGCCCATACCGAGAACTATTAAGGACTCACTAAAAGAAGACTGGGGCTTCCTCCTCAAAGAATATTCCCCGGTAAACACTAATGTCAAAGCCCCTGATGTCCTGTCCTATTTCACCAATCTCTATCAGTGATTTCAACCTACTGGGAATATTACTTTATACAGACGCCCTGGTTTCTAACTTGTATTCACTTCCTCTGAGGTGGAGGGGAACCCCTCAAAAGCACTTTTAAAAGGGGAAGATCTAAAGGAGAACCTCTAAAACAAAGTTTACAGCTCCTCTGCTCCTAATGTTGTGCTTTGGCTGGCTCTCTGAGCAGTTCTATATAGCTAGTCTCCTAGCTCCTCCCACTTGTGACTCACAGGTGTGACTCACAGAAACTCCTCCTCCTCCTCTGCAACAGACACACTCCCCAAAGAGATTTTAAAAATACACAAACTTACCACTTAAAATGGCTGCCAAAAAGTTGCTCTTCCTTCTTCTCTCTCTCACTCCAACTCTCTGCAGCTGGCTCTCTGAGCAGTTCTGTATAGCTAGTCTCCTAGCTCCTCCCACTTGTGACTCACAGATGTGACTCACAGAAGCTCCTCCTCCTCTGCAACAGACACACTCCCCAAAGAGATTTTAAAAATCCACACACTTACCACTTAAAATGGCTGCCAAAAAGTTGCTCTTCCTTCTTCTCTCTCTCACTCCAACTCTCTGCAGCTGGCTCTCTGAGCAGTTCTGTATAGCTAGTCTCCTAGCTCCTCCCACTTGTGACTCACAGATGTGACTCACAGAAGCTCCTCCTCCTCCTCTGCAACAGACACACTCCCCAAAGAGATTTTAAAAATCCACACACTTACCACTTAAAATGGCTGCCAAAAAGTTGCTCTTCCTTCTTCTCTCTCTCGCTCCAACTCTCTGCAGCTGGCTCTCTGAGCAGTTCTGTATAGCTAGTCTCCTAGCTCCTCCCACTTGTGACTCACAGATGTGACTCACAGAAGCTCCTCCTCTTCCTCTGCAACAGACACACTCCCCAAAGAGATTTTAAAAATCCACACACTTACCACTTAAAATGGCTGCCAAAAAGTTGCTCTTCCTTCTTCTCTCTCTCACTCCAACTCTCTGCAGCTGGCTCTCTGGGCAGTTCTGTATAGCTAGTCTCCTAGCTCCTCCCACTTGTGACTCACAGGTGTGACTCACAGAAGCTCCTCCTCCTCCTCTGCAACAGACACACTCTCCAAAGAGATTTTAAAAATCCACACACTTACCACTTAAAATGGCTGCCAAAAAGTTGCTCTTCCTTCTTCTCTCTCTCACTCCAACTCTCTGCAGCTGGCTCTCTGAGCAGTTCTGTATAGCTAGTCTCCTAGCTCCTCCCACTTGTGACTCACAGGTGTGACTCACAGAAACTCCTCCTCCTCCTCTGCAACAGACACACTCCCCAAAGAGATT
Source organism: Urosaurus nigricauda (assembly GCA_034509955.1). Taxonomy (NCBI): domain Eukaryota; kingdom Metazoa; phylum Chordata; class Lepidosauria; order Squamata; family Phrynosomatidae; genus Urosaurus; species Urosaurus nigricauda. The sequence goes on from JAOEGL010000006.1 coordinate 9,655,225, forward strand.
TTAAAAATCCACACACTTACCACTTAAAATGGCTGCAAAAAAGTTGCTCTTCCTTCTTCTCTCTCTCGCTCCAACTCTCTGCAGCTGGCTCTCTGAGCAGTTCTATATAGCTAGTCTCCTAGCTCCTCCCACTTGTGACTCACAGATGTGACTCACAGAAACTCCTCCTCCTCCTCTGCAACAGACACACTCCCCAAAGAGATTTTAAAAATCCACACACTTACCACTTAAAATGGCTGCAAAAAAGTTGCTCTTCCTTCTTCTCTCTCTCGCTCCAACTCTCTGCAGCTGGCTCTCTGAGCGGTTCTGTAAGCAGATGTAAGCACAAAGAGCAAAATGTAGTATGTGTGAAGGATTGGAGTATATAGGAGAATAGGATAGGATAAGAGGTTAGAAGGAATTTGAAAGTGAAATTGAAGTGAGAGAGGAAAGAGAAAGGAAACTGGGAAATGTCTAAGAAGTCTTAGATGGTGTACAAGAGATGGATCAAGAGAAAGTGGGAAATAAGTATTTTTTTTTAATTTTTAATATAGGATATTGGTGATCATCATCATGATTAAACTATGTGAAAAATGAAATAAAAAATAAATTATTAGTAACAATTGTATATAAGATAAATAATTTTTATGATAAATAATTGGATGTGAAGTTTTGTGTTTTACAGCTTGGCTCTTTTCAATTTTCCAAACACCTCTGTGATTTTTGACTGAAGTTCTGTCAAAATACCACATCCTTATATTTATGCTTGATGGTGTTGGATCTTTAAAAGAGGTCACAAATATGTGCTTAACAATAGCAACAACCATCTAGAAACTAGATAGTATTATTATGTATTAGATTTTTTAAATGCTAAAAAACTCCATAGAATGTACACTGTCTTAATCCCCACACACTTTTAAATCAGGTTGAGAGATAGGTCAGGCCCAGTGACCGAGTAGGGAAAGTCTAACCACTACCTTACATTGATTCTTAGCATTGATCTACTTATGAATTTCTTCAATGCCTCCTTAACTTCTTTATTTCTTAGGGAATATATGATAGGATTGACCAGAGGTGTCTCATTATTAGAATTGTGGAGGTGGGGGGCCAAAGCGTACTAGTTCCCATTTCAAAGTAGGAAGCCCTATAGCTCTTGGAATACCAAGCCAGAATGAATGGGAGCTTGCTGCAGTCTCCAGCTGTAGGCTATGGTGTGACATTTCTGAATGTTTTACATAGCTCTGTTTTCTCTTGTGACAATTTCTCACATCTCCTTTATCTCTCATCAGATAGTGTTGTCTTGCTTAGCTAGATAAATGAATTGCAACATGTCCTCAGGTCTAATTCACAGAGGAACAAAAAAAAATGGTAAAAGGTTTGGTCCACTGCTGGATATTAACCATGCTATAAAACATCTATGTTCAAAAACAATATATACCTGAATATCAGATGCTATGATCTAGCAATGGTGCAAGACACTTGCATTGAGACCATCCCAATGCTGGCCCAAGCAGGACAAGAATCAGCTAGGGGATGTGGTAAATGCCAGGTCAGGATTGCTAAAATTTACCAATCCATGGAACTACAGAACAGTGCACCAGAAGTGTGCCAAAACTGCACATGTCCCCCTCCTAGCAGGACAAGCTCCCAGGGCTTGTTCTTATGAAATATGTATGATGTTCAACATCCCTGACCTCCCCCCTTTCTTGTGCATTACAAAATAGAAGCTAAAAACACTAATATAAATGCAAATTCATGCTTCTTCGTCATGCTAAAAATGGAGGACATTTTGAAATTCCTCTTGGATAGAAGACTGAAATGTAGGACATCTCCTGGAAAAGGATGATGTCTGGTCCCCTTTCCCAATATGCATGTTTGCAATTCACTAAAATGGTTACTTAGCACTTCTGTTGCCTGGCTATGAGTACATCAAGTTACATAACATAGATAGTGATATACGATTTTGTCCAATGTCATTAAGTTACATGATTCTGGTGGTAAATAACATTTTAGTAGCTTTGGATATATTTCATTCACTCTGATCATTCTGAAATAGAATCTCAACTTTTTCTTGTCCTTTACTGCAACCAAGTGGCTATCCCTGTTAAATACATTTAGATTATTATTTCTTAACATTTTCAGCCTTTTTTAAAAAAAAAAAAAAAAACTGTTCCCCACTTGCTGTTACCTGCCTCAATCCAACACAGGGAGAGGCAGGATATAAATGTTGTTGTTGTTGTTGTTGTTGTTGTTGTTGTTATTCAGTCCATGCATTTCTCTTGTCCAACTTTAAACAGTGGCATTGATTTCTTTGTCTTATCCTCTTCATGGAGCTCTGCTGTCCACAGAAATCTGTGGATTCCCAGAGGAACCAATTAGAGTTACAAAGAAGGTTGTTGTTTTTTTTCCTGCCTTTTCATTTAATGTCTATAGATGCTAATTATATCTTATTCTTCATTCCACAACAACAGAACTAAATTGGCCCCTGGGGATCTCATCACTGTAGCCAAAAAAGTTCAGCTGAGATTTGAAATTGTTAGGAAACTAAAAGTTACTGAGAAGAACAATCCTGCCTCATTAGCTCCTAGCAAGCATCACACACATATGCAACTAATTATAGATGTTTCATTTTTGAATGGTGCTTAAATTTAAAATGATTGGATACTGAAGCAGCACTGAATTTTAAGTAGCCATTTTATCATAGGATAGCAATTAGTATTAATAGATGGCCTGTTCTTTTGCAGTTGTGTGCCTTCAAGTTGTTTCCAACTTATGGAGACCCTAAGATGAGCCTTAGGGTTTTCTTGGCAAGTTTCTTCGGGGGGGGGGGGTTGCCATTGCCATCCTCTGAGGTCGAGAGAGTGTGACTTACCCAAGTTCACCCAGTGGGTTTACATGACCAAGTCAGGATTTGAACCCTAGTCTCTAGAGTCATAGTCTTTGCTCAAACTACTACACACTGGATAATTATTCATATTAATGGTTAGCCTGTTCATAGCCCGTGGACTTTAACTACCATCTGTCAGGGAAGACTGATGAGCTCTGATGTTATAGCATGCATCATGTCATGTTGGATTGTCTTTGGCTTGGTCACTCTGACGTCATAGAAGGATAAGGCACCCTTGGAGGAGGAGGTTTATTCTTAATGAGGAAAAGGTAATAAAGGCACTAACATCTGAAAAGTGAGGTCTATGAAAAAATGTTGTTGTTTCATTCAAGAGATGATACCGAAGTTCTTCTGTACCAAGGTGGTAATGCAGTGGACCATATAGCACAAGTGGTGTAACAATTTTGAGACTTGTGTAGATTGACACGTTTGGTGCTCATGCAAGGAGGTCATCCAGGACCTCCTTGTGCAAGCAAAAGAGCAAATAGTAGTGAGTAACCATAGCAACTCATTGCATATACCTTTCTCTTTCTCTGGGCAACTGGACAGATGCACATCAGTCCCAATGGAAATTAAATTGATCATGCATCAGGACACCAGATAAATGCCAATGCACATCAGTAAAGTCTAATATGCATTGGGACATTCTTGCTAGTGTATCATTACACATCTTTGGAATTCACTAACTTGGTGCTTTGCTCCATAACTAAGTACAATTGACCCTCCATATTTATGGCTTTGACATCTGTGGATTTGATTATTTGTTGTTTTGATTAATATGTTCTCTCTAGGAATCTCTAGGTCCTCCAGCACAACTCTGCCAGAAGTTGACCATAGATAGGTGCGAGAAGCTGACCATAGAGTTGTGCTGCAGAACCTAGAAGTTCCTCGAAAAAACATTTCTCTAGCCATTTCTAGATCCTCCTGAATGATTCTATGATCAACCTATGCCAGATGTTGACCATAGGATTGCACTGGACCACCTGGGGATTCCTAGAGAGGTGTTCACTCAGGTAAAAAGAATAGAGGGGTTTTTTTTATTTGAGGTTTTTTCACATCCACATAGGTCCTTCACCCCTAACTCCAGGGAACATGGCGGGACCACTGTACAGTGGTCCCCTGGCTTACGAATCCCCTGGGGTACGAAAATCCCGGGGTACGAAACCGGCAGGACCGCTACAATATCCCCCGGGATCCGAAAGATCCTCCGAGATACGAAAAAAAAACCACGTGGCCCCTTTAAATCGGCAGCGGTCCGTTGCAAATAGCAGTCCCCCGGGAAACGAAAGCTTCCGGGTTACGAAAGGTAGTCCGGAACGGATTACCTTCGTAACCCGGGGGACGACTGTATATGTAAAATTACATACCATAGACCATGATAGAGGATTCTGGCCATTGTTTACTATTGTTAGCTGGCTATGAAGTCTCCACAAAAGGAGACTTTATGAAAAAGAATGAAAGAAATGTGCCTATTCTCAGTGTATGGGGATGTTTTATTTTCACTTTTGCCCCTATGAAACATGGAACAAGGTAGGCAACTACAAAATCCATGATGGACTGTATCCGTGAGCAAAAGACCCATGAATTGGAACATGCTGAAATTCAGGTGACTAGAATAGTGTTGGTTAGTTCTAAATAGTGTAAACCCACTGAATCAATTGTTCAATAACAAATCAAAACATTGGTAAATCCAATTAACACAGTAGTTCCACTCTTGTCAGGATACAGCAACTCACAAAATTGGCAAAATGTGTATAGTACTACAGCTGACAATCATTTTTTGCTTTTTGTTAATGGGACTTTATTGGGTACATCCTCTCTAGATGCTAAGGAGCTTCTCACACCATGTCATTATGCAGGGATATACCATTCAAAAACTGCTGCAACTGTACTCACAATGATAGGTGGTTTTGTTGACATTGTGTATCACACCCGTGCCACTTGCACTGTAATAGTGTGATTTGCACATTTTCTGTCTGCTATTTATCACCACCCCATATGTCCCACCTTTTGCTTTATGATTGGTTTGACTAAAAAAAACCCACCACTTTTTTAGCAATAATAACACAGTTATAGCAAGACATAATTACGGCACACCCATCACAGACCAAATCTCTCCACCTTTCTCCAAGTACAAGATTCAAGGAAACACCGTTGTTGTTGTTGTTGTTGTTGTTGTTGTTGTGTGCCTTTAAGTAGTTTTCAACTAATGGTGACCCTAAGGTGGCCCTATCCCAGTGTTTTCTTGGCAACATTTTTTCAGAGCCAGGTTTGCCATTGCCTTCCTCTGAGGCTGATAGAGTGTGATATATCCAAGGTCATCCAGTGGGTTTCCATTGCTGAGCAGGGATTTGACCCTTGGTCTCCAGAATCGTAGTCCAACACTCAAACCATTACACCAGACTTACTCTTTTCAAGGTGACTTATGTACATTTTAACCTCTAGGAAGAAGCCTGACTTAAAAGTGCTCCAGCAGATAGCCAAAGTTCATGGATGGCCCAGGTAAATTCTTCACAGAAAGGCAGCTGGCACTTGAAAAGACGATTCATTTACAAAATCCAGACACAGCCCTCTAGCCTTTCCTCATCTCACTCAAGCTCCTTTGGCAGGGCATTTGACCTACCAAATTGGTGGGGTAATGATGATAACAATAATAATTTTTTAAAAAATAATAACAATAAAGGTTTTATTTGTTGTCACATATATTTTATTCAAATATCATAAATAGCCTTCAAGGAAGTTCTAGATTTATTTCCTATACTGTTATTTCATTTATTTTGAGGATCTCCTTCAAACCTTATCCTGTAACAACAGGATTGCCACAAGTATCTGTTATAGGCTGTCTTGGGATTTCTTATTTCAGATTTCAGTTTCTACTATCCCATTTATGCAGATGGCACACAAATTTTTCCAGAGTTTTAAATCAATTGATGTCTCTTTGTGGAAATCCATGATGGACAGCTTGCGGACCATTTCTTTGAGGATGACCACCAACCTTCTTAAGATGAATATGGAAGATAATAATAATAATAATAGCCCGTTCCTCTGACACCAATCGGAGTGGGTTACAATAATTAAAAAAAAAATCAAGATAAAACAATTCCAAAACCCAAAGCCCCACCTCCCACCCCTTAAAATTGAATTAAACCAATATCGAATTAAAATCCAAAACAGTTACATACATACAACATAAAACATAAAAAGCAGCTAGTCATACTATGGACCCTGTAGACGTAAACTTCATAGATAAAGTGCTGGGAGCTGGTGGAAGAACACGTCCCAATTGCCGTAAACCAGTGCCAGGGCCAGGAGTTAAGATGTTTCTGGGAAGGCCTGCCGGATATGGAAGATATGCAAATCTTAGTGTTTCAGCCTGACAGTCCAGTATTCCCTCTATCATGCCCTCTACTATGTTTGCAGGGTTGTACAGTGGTTCCTGGGGTTTTTTGCCAGGAACCTCAGAGTCCTACTGATTGGCCATTTGTCCCTGTGCCCCTTTATTGGAGCTACAATAGAGGCAGGTAATTTCCATCTTTTATACATCTGTAGGATGTTTAGTTCTTGATCATCTAGACTGTTCCTCTGCTTTTCCAGGCTTTGGTTATATGCCTGGATTATCACAATAACCTACTGGTGGGTTTGCCTTCTTGCTCAGTGTCATTCAGAAAACATATCCAAGGTAGCAAGGTATAATACCGTAACATCCAAGATTCACAAAACAGTAATACCTTTACTGGGCCAGCCAACCAAATGCAAAAAAAAAAAAAAAAAAAAAAAACAACAACAACAAAACACAAAACACCTTCAAAAGCTTGCAACATGTATTTTTTGCATTGGATTGTCCCAATAAAGACACAGTATCACCATTTTATGGATTTTGAGTATCATCCAGGTTGTTTTAAATCTCCCCAAATATGCACATGTTTCTTACCCCTTAGATCCTTTCACTAGCTACCAGTTTGGTCCAGGGCCCATATAAAACCTTTGGTCTTTCTATTTAGGACACTGCACTCCAGTACCTGGCAGTTCAACTAGCATGGTATGCATCATCTTAGAATTTAAACTCTACAAGCAAAGGATTATTGTCTGTTACGGAGCTCACATGGACAGCTTGGTCAAGCCTTTCGGGATCTGACTCCACATCTGTTGAACAGTCTTCCTCTGAACATATGGCTAGACAAAGATCTCACCCGTTTCTGTAAGGGTTTGAAGACCTTGCTCTTTGATTCACAAAATTAAGCTTCTGGGTTGTGCCTGAGATTGCCGAGGGAGTTGGTGAGATGTTGAGAGTTTTATATATGTTTGTAATGTTCTGTTTTATTGGCATTGTCTCTGACTGAATATGTTTAATCTTCTGCCCTTTGGTGGAAAGGGTATCTTAAATAAGCATCATTACTAGTTGTATTGTTTATATTATTACTGATAATATCACTTAAATATATAACCATATCCATGAGGGACTTTTCCTCAGTCAGTTAACAATTATTTACATTTTTGCTTAATAAATGAGACAATTGATTTGTGATTACAATACACTGGTTCAAAGGGATTTGTTTCACAATAACCTTGTTGAATAACCTAATACCAGTCTTCTAAGTGTTTCCTGACAACTAGAGCAGTTTTTGAATGACTAAATGAAGGCATCTCAATTTTGCTTCTGTATCACTTCCATTGAGCACACACACACACACACACACACACACAAACAGCCAGCATCTGTTTTGAAACTTCAAATACAGAATTATGGCCTGAGCACACACATTGAGTTTCAGCCCAATAATTCAAAGGTTTAGCACTAATAATAACACCTAAGACCTCATTGCATGAGTAAAGAAAGCCAAAACAGATTAGCAGAGTTGTGGCTTTCTCATTGCCTCTCTGCATGCCATCAAAGCACTTCCATTCTCTTCCCAAGAGCGATCATAAAAGCATGTCTTTTGTTATGCTGGAAAAATCCATTTGGCAAAAGGCAAACTTTTACTACCATCTCCCTCAGGAAGGAGAATGGAAGTGCTACAACAGCATGCAGAGAGGCAAGAAGAAAACTGCAACTCTGCCGATCCATTTTGGCTTTCTTTTCCCATGCAATAAGGCTCATCAGAAGCAGAGGGTGGCAAGGAGAATATGAGTAAGCTAAACTCCATTTCATTATGCCAGGTCAGAAAAATGCCTCACCTAAGGACAGTGGCATTCTTTTTTAGACTTAACACTAGAGATGTGGAAAATGTAGCCTCCTAAACTCTTTTTGTGGTCCCTTAAAGGCCTTTCCTTCCCTCAGCAATTACAGTGGAAGGATCCTATTGCTGGAATCTGGCAGCAATAAATGACTAGGCTGTTCGCCACCAAATTTCTGAAGGAAGGCACTGCCACATCTACACCATTCCAATTGGCCTCAAAGTCTAGAGTCTAAAAAAGAATCTTTGTTGTTGTTAGCTGCCTTTGAATAAATCTCAACTCATGGAGACCCTGTGAATGAGACTTCTCCACCTCCCTGCTCAGGTTCTGTAGGCTCACACTCATGGTCTCCCTGATTGAGCCTATCCATCTAGCATATGTTCTTCTTTAAGAAATGCTATTTTCCATTTAAAGGCCAATGAATGAAATAAAGAAGAAGAAAGGAAGGCAGAAGAGAGCAAAGTGAAGAGAGGAGATAGAAGCACAGAGAGAGAAAAGAGGAGGGTAAAAAGAAACAGAATAGAGGAAAGCATGGAGAGAGAAAAGAGGAAAAAGAAGAGAAAGAAAAGTAAGAAGACAGAAAGGCTGTCTCAACACACTCCTGACCTTGAGTTTACCCATTGCAAGCAGTATGCAATCTCTGACCCATTGTCCCATGTGAGAAGGCATCCCTTGACTCAAAAGATTGTCCAACTCTGTACTAGAATGAAAGGCATGTCTAAAGGCCCTTTCACACTCAACAATTATAGCACCATGATTCCACTTTAACTGCCATGGCAATGTTCTATGCAGGGACTTGTAATTTGGTGAGGCACTGGAGCTCCCTGAATGAGAATTCTAAATGCTCCCACTAAACTTCAAATCCCAGAATTCCATAGGAGGAAACCATTGCAGTTAAAGTGGAATCATAGTGCTATAATTGTGTGGTATGAAAGGGCCCTAAGTAACTAAGCATGTTAAACCACAGATTTGTAAACCAAGAATTTAAGAATGGCTCTCCTCAAGGCGTTTTTTACCTCCTTGTTTCTTAGGCTGTAAATTATGGGATTAAGCAGTGGGGTCAAGATTATGTAGAAAAGAGAGAATATCTTATTGGCATTGGAGAGCACATCTGTTTTTGGTAAGAGATAGACAATAATGATTGTGCCATAGAAAACAGACACCACTATGAGGTGAGAGGAGCAAGTGGAGAAGGCCTTTTGCCTCCCAACATTAGATGGGATTCTCAGAATAGCCAATATGATATAGCTATAAGAGGCCAATGTTAAAACAAAGGGTGGTAGAGAACATAGGCCTGCCAGAAAGGTTGTTATCAACTCCATCATGTAGGTGTCACTGCATGACAACTTTAGCAATGGCCTGTAGTCACAAAAGAAATGGTCAATTGTGTTGGGACCACAGAAGGTTAACTGTTGCATTAAATATATCGTTAGGTTAACCACAAGCAAACTATTTAGCCAAGATCCAGCTGCAAGCTGAAAGCAAACTTTGCTGTCCATAAGAGTCAGATAGAGCAAAGGCTTGCATATAGCCACATACCGATCATAAGACATTGCTGCCAGGAGGTAACACTCAGCCACCGCCAGGAAGCCAAAAAAGTAATATTGTGTCATGCAGCCAGCAATGGAAATGGTGGTGCTCTGATGGAGGAGGCCAGCAAGCATCTTGGGTACAATGCTGGAACTGTAACAGATCTCTAGGCAGGACAAGTTGCCAAGGAAAAAGTACATGGGAGTGTGAAGACTGTGATCAGACACCACTAGTGCAATGATGAGGATGTTCCCGACCATGGTCACCAGGTAGATCACTAGGAAGATTAGGAAGAAGAGAAATTCCAGGCCTTTCAGGTTGCCAAATCCCAGCAGGAGGAATTCAGTGACAGATGTACTGTTCTTCAAGTTTTTTGTCATGTTCATGGTGGCATCCTGAATCTACCAAGTTTATGGGGGGAAAACACATAAATAATGACATTAGTCCATCTTGGTCTATATTATCAACTCTGATGGCAGTAGGTGTCCAAAGCCTCAGTCAGGTACCATTCCCAGCCCTACTACCTACAGACCAGCTGAGATCTTTTTAATCACCTGCTATCTGATATTTTAACTGGAGATTTAAGGAAGCCACATAGGTGCTGCAAGTGCTGCAGTTCTCTGTGAAATTGATGAGCTGGTCATGATAACTAGTAGCACTGTAATGAATTAGGACATACAAGCAAGCAGACAGATATACATTGGATCTAAGCCAGTGATTCCTTCCAAGTGTCAGAATCTCACCCACTTTAACCCCTGACTTCTCTCTATCCAGCCTTCCACACCTTTCTTTCCAATAGCCTTCTATTATTGTTAAGGTAATGTTGGTCCTTGTATGTCTGTGTCCAGCCTTGCACATTTCTAAAAAAAATACTTTATTTACTGAAAACTGGAGCTCTCCCTGGAGTTATTGCCTGTATACATAGGTGAAAAGATCCCATAGTTACTATCTTTCTCTTGCAGACCTCCTTTTGAGCTATAATTTCCCCAAATTTCAAGGATACACTGGCATTGTGGGTGGGGCCCAGCCCACCCACCTCCATTATTCCTCACTTTTTAAGGTAGCATAAGCATAGTGTAAGTTAACTACATGATGTAGCTACGTCTTCGAAATTTTTTTTTCCCCTTTTAAACCATGCAGAACCCCAACAGAGGAATTTCAGATCTGCACCTCAGAAACATTGCCTGCCACACTGCACCCAACACACACACACACACACACATACACACACACACCAGATGAGGACTGGACATATCATTGCTCATTGCCCCATTCTTCAGCGCACAAGAAATCCCTGTGTTAGGGGCCTGCATGGCTTAAAAGGTAAGGTTTGGGAGGCACTTCCAGTTGTGCAATGACCACAAAATAATATGTCAGGCTTACAACATCATGATTACCAAACAGGATACATTTATAGTATTATAGAAGTGAAAGAGACCACAAGGGCCATCCAATCCAGCGCCCTGCTATGCCTCTGTTTAAAAACCTCCAAAGAGCACCTTGGATAGCTCCTTTGAAATTTGAAATAAAGGAGTTTATTGCACAACTAAAAAAGTGACTTCTTGCCACTGATTTCAATTCGAATTCTGGATACATCCATTGCATGCATTTTGCCACCAATGCCACCAGCTGGGTGAATCCCGGGTTGCTTCCAAGCTCAGCCGGCCGATTTGCAAAGCTGGGAGCTTCTCGGTTTTGAAAAGAAGCTGGTGGAGCACAGCTTCTAGCTGTAAGTTACCCAGAATTCACTCAGCTGGCAGCATCAGCAGCAAAATGCATGTGATAAAATCTGGATGTATCCTGTTTGGCAGTGGTAAGCCACGTTTTTAGCTATGCACTAAACTCCTAAGAAATGCAGCGGTTTCACTACCCTACTTCTGAGCTTCCAGCAGCTAGAAATTTCTTGAGAACATTAGCTGTTTATTCAACTAATATTCAGTCCTATAAGGAACAAGCTTTCCAGCCCCCAAATAAGGAATATTCTTTACAATAAATGTTATCTGGCATCCCTACCCACCATGTATCCCTTGAAGAAATGTTATTATCCCATTTCATTGCTGGCTGTCCATCACTATGACACACTGGTACTTGAATAAACAACAAAAAGGTTTTTCTTGGTTGCCTGATGCAACATAGAAGGGAAGAATGAGTTAAAACAGCACCAGCTGTGAAAAGCAAGCACCATCCTTAGGCACAATCGAAAGACAATGAGAGACATGATCTGTGACTAAATATTTTCAAAACTATCCAAATGTTTTACCAGAATTCTGGAAATACAAATATACCTCAGTAAACAAAGTAGATGCATTCCTGAGCTTTATGGCATTGTCTGCTGCAGAAGCAACCTGGGACAAAAGGTGTTTTTCTTGTCTTCCTTCACCATCCCTCCAGTACATATGCTACTTTAAAAAACCCTTCCCGCTAAACAGAGATTAAGAATGAAAAGGGGGCTGGGAGCATACAAAGAGAGTACATAGAGCATCTTTGTGAGGAAAAGGCTTTATTGACTGAGTTATGCCTGTACATTTTTGCTTCCTTTTGCCACTGGATTCCTTTAATGTAATGATTTTATGGAACCTCCAACTATAACATCCTCTCCCAGTATACTCCTTCCTTTCTCATTTCAATCCCTAACTGAAAGATTCTTTATCTCTCATACCATTTTAAGCCATGATTCCAGGGAGCTGGAAATAACATTCTTGCTTACCATATCAAGGACTTTGGTGCTAGTATCCTTCTTTTTTCCAGTCTTCAATAAAGAGAAAAGATCTTGGCATTTCCATTTTTCTTCTTCATGACCTCAAGAAAGGAAAATGGTTTATCTAGTAGCTCTTATCCAAAAATAACTACCTCTCATGCGTTCTTAGTTAGTCCTTCTTTCCATTGGGGAACATAAAAATATACCTTGAGGGCAATTCTATCATGGTTGATGACACATATGCTCCCCTCCTCCCCCCCCCCCTGAAAAAAACATGTCAGTAGCAAATTTTAGCCACAGGTTTAGTTCTGCAGATTATTTACAGGTTGCTTGAACCTCAGGCGATCTATTAGAAATTGATTTGCATGGTGAAAATCTCTCAGGGCTAACCATGTGAAGTCAGTGAGCAAAGAAGCAGTAATATGGGACAAATCAGAAGTCTAAACCCAAGAGAAACTAGGAAACAGGAACAAGAAGCCAGACATATGTACTAACCAAGGATACAGGAATATGCCAGAATTCAGAAAGGCCTTGAGAATATCCACACTAAAGAAATAAAGCCCTTTGACACCTCTTTAAGTGCTATGTCTCTGTCTGACAGAATCCCAGGATTTCTAGTTTGGCAAGACACCAGAGCTCTATGATAGACAAGGCTGAATACGTCACCAAATTGCATATCCCAAGATTCCACCTGATGGAGCCAAGACAGTCAAAGTGGTGTCAAACTGCTTTATTGCTGCACTATGGAAGACCAATTTGTCACTTGAACAAGGAGCCCTTTCACACTACACAGTTACAGTGCAATGATTCTACTTTAACTGCCTCGGTTCTATCATGTGCTTCTAAAATGTTTGGGTAGGGGTATTTCAAATTCTCAGCCAGAGAGCTCTAGCGTCTCACCAAACTACAAACCCCAGGTTTCAATAGGATACAGCTATGGCATTTCAACTAGGATCATAATTCTACAGTTGTGCATGTGAAGGGCCCAAGGGTCATATGACCAGAGAACTCTTTTATACTCCTGCCTGTCCAGGGGGATCCATTGAACAGCCTAGGTAGGTGGGTGAAGTCAGTGAGGGCTTGAACAGTGGTGTCACTAGGAGGGTCTGGGGAGTATGGATCACACCAGGTGACACCAAAAGGAAGAGTGACACCAATGCTCTCCAAATATCTGCCTTTGGGAAGAAACAGGCTATAACATTAGCCTTGTTCATGATGATGATGATGTGTGCCTTCAATACATTTCTGTCTTACGGCAACCCTAAAGCAAAACTATCATGAGGATTTCTTGGCAAGATTTGTTCAGAGACTCTTTGCATTGCTTTTCCCAAGGCTGAGAGATTATGTCTTACCTAAGACCAACCAACGGGTTTCATGGCCAAGCTGGGAATCAAACTCTGGTCTCCAGAATTGTAGTCCAACACACAAACCACTATACCATGCCGGCGCCTGCATCCCTTTAAAGCACTGAAGGGATGGTGTGAGTGGGGCAAGGTTCAGTGGGAGGCAAAAGGAAACACCTCAGGGTTGTTGTTTTTTTAATTATTAAATTTAAATTTTGATTTTTTAAAAAAAAATAAAAATTACCAAATGTTCACTTTAGCTACATGAAATTATGTATAGGTAAATACAATTAGGCTGTGCATATGATGTTGTGATTTAAATATATAATTTTAATTTTGCTAGGGTTTTTTTTTTTTTGTCACAACTATTACTATTATACTCAGTGATATATGGGAATTATGATTTATGAGTAATATTAGTACAAAAAACACTACTAAGGATTCTGCATGGTGTGATATGGGAGAAGGTAAATGAGCAGGGTGACACTAGGTGATGCTAACCCTAGTGACATCACTGGGCCTGAGGACATTTACTTGAGAAAGTGTGGTTGGTTATTCAGAGGCTTTTCACAGGAGGCAACTGTTCACAGATCCCAACAGCTCCATCCTGACACAGTCTCCCATTGTGGTCTACAACTCTTAAGAAAAGTCCAGTTGACAGGCCTACCAAGCCCTCTTGCGAAAAACTTCAAAATGACCAGTAGTTGTTGTAGACCTTCAAATAATTTCCAGTTTATGAAGACCCTAAGGTTTTACAAGGTTTTATTGGCAAGTTTCTTTTTAGGGAGCTCACCACTGCCATACTCTGAAGTTAAGAGAGTTTGACTTGCCCAGGATCACCCAGTGGGTTTCATGACCAAGCAGGGATTTGAACCCTGTTCTCCAGAACCACTGGCTCTCCAAAACAACCAGACTATTCCATAATTAATGTGGTCCATGGACAGAGACGTTCCAGCCAAAAAATCTTATCTAGTTTACCATGGGACAGGTAATGCGGTTTTACAATACAATAATAAATTGTGGTTTTACAATACACTGCAATTGCAATTTATAACTCATCAAAAGAAACACAACAAACCGGGGTACGTTGGGTTTTTTGCTTTTAATTAACCATTTTAATTAATTTTGTTCATGTATGACTAATATAACAGTTAACAAGAAAATGACATAAAGAAAGCTTAAACTTTAAAGGATAAACATGTGTTGATTCATTCGGTGAACACTCAAACATCTGAGCTCAAAATGAAATCCGTAGGTCAAAAATGCTTGTGCCAATCTGGGAGCAAGCACTCCACAATGAGCCCAGATTCCAACACATGGGATTAGTTGCTCCTTCACCCCATACCCCCCTGTTGGACAATCTGGTTTGTGTATATTGTAATCTGAGTTGTTGCACTTTCATTTCTTTGTTTTGACACAGCCCCACACTCGTGTCAGAGCATTTATATGAAGGGACAAAGACATGCATCATCCATACTAAGCTAAACTATCCCAGGTTCTGTTTACTTTGGTTTTCAGCCCCGGAGTATGGCTTCAGTCTGGTTTCTGCCCACTTTGGAGGTGTGTGTCTTCTAAATGCCCTGCCTTTAAAGTGGTTGGAAACTGCTTTATTTTGCCCATCTGTTTCACCCCTTGGTCTATTTTCTCAGATGCATGCATAACTTCTCTCCAAGGTGCTATAAGATCCGTTTCCATATTCATACTTTCTACAAGTTGTCAACTTTCTCTTTTCCCATAACTCAAGATATGGATTGTGCTGAAACAAGATGGAATAATTGTGTTGTTGTTGTTGTTTATATCCCACTTTTTGTCCAAAATTGGGACACAAAGCAGCTTACAATTAAATAAATACAGTTAAACATAAAAGTGACCATTAAAATAGAATTAAACTAGCACAGTATTAAAACACATCACTCTTGAAAAGAACTCTTCTAGGGTTACTGCCGCTTATGAATGATCATCCGCTTCAAGGCCCCTTTCACTTCTTTGTTTCTAAGGCTATAAATCAAGGGATTCAACATGGGAGTGATCACACCGTACAACATGCTCACCAGCCGGTCCTGGTCTGGATGGTGACTGGAAGAGGGCCTTATGTAAGTGAAGATGGTGGTCCCATAGAAGAGGCACACCACCATAAGATGAGAGGTGCATGTGGAAAAAGCCTTGCGTTTTCCCTCTACAGAATGGATCCTAAAGATGGTGAAGATGATGTTAACATAGGAGACCAGGGTCACCAAAAAAGCTCCCACACCAAAAATGCCACCCACTATAAGGACAATCATCTCGGCCACATCAGTAGAAGCACATGATAAGGCCATCACTGGTGGGATATCACAATAGTACTGATTGACTCTATTGGACTTACAGTAAGGAAGAGTGAAAGTCATCACTGTGTGTAGCAAGGAATTGAGAAAGCCAGTGATCCATGTACCAGCAGCCATCTGAAGGCAGACCCTCTTGTTCATAATCACTGTGTATCTCAAGGGGTTGCAGACAGCCACATAACGGTCGTAGGCCATGACAGCCAAGAGGAAGATCTCTGTTCCTGCCAGGGCTACTAGGAAGTAGAGTTGCAACACACAACCAGCAAAGGAAATGCTATTGCTCTCTGACAAGAGGTTCTCCAGCATCTTGGGCACTGTTGCTGTAGGACAGAAGATGTCTAGCAAGGAAAGGTTACTGAGGAAGAAATACATGGGGTTATGCAAATGAGAATCCACTCCTATGGCAAGAAGGATGGTGCCATTTCCCAACAAGGTGACCAGGTAGATGAGCAGAAAAGCAGCAAAGAGGGAGAAGCGAACAGCTGGCAGATCAGAAAGTCCCATTAGGATAAATTCTGTCACTGTGGTACCGTTCCTCATTTCTCTCCTCAGAGAAGAGTTTCCATGAATAAGCTTGAAACAGAAGAGAGATATTTAACCTGTCACAAACTACACAGTCATGGACAAAAAGCAGATTAGATCAATCTTTACATGTCACTGTATTGCCTACCATATTTATATGGCTGCCTAGGCATGTAAAAACAAAGTAAAAAGTAAAATGAACACATTATTTAAAAAATAAATAAAAGGCAATTAAAGTGTAGTATAAAATACACCATAAAACATCCATTCTACGAAGGATAGACAGAGCAATCAACACCTCATATTAAATCTTCATTTAAAACAAAAAGAGATCCAGATAACTGCTGGAATTCAGTGTTGGACTTACATTCATGTAAGTAGACTTGTGTCTGCAGGAAATAGAACTGAACAGTTTTGCTACACCCATATTCAGCATGGGGCTGTCATAACATTACTACATAGGACAGCCAGAAAGGTAATTGTTTCACATTTAGAATGATGTGCAATGCACATCAGACACTCCTAATGCCCATCTAGACAATAGTTAGGGAGTGCCAATGTGCATTGTATAGCCTGATGTGTATCAGAATACCACCTAGGGAGTGCTAATTCACATTGGTAGAGCCCAATGTGCATTGAGCATTCTTGCTAGTACCCTGATAGGCATGTTCACAATTCACTAGGAGGGTTCCATATTGCCTCTCTTACATAGCCAAGTGTAAAGTTACACAATGAAGACTGTGATATAGAATCCTAACCCATATATGTAAAACACAGTTTTGTTTTAAAAGCCCGAATTAATCCCCCGGACCTTGCCTGGTATGAAATATACCAGAAAAACAGCACTAGCTGAGCCTCAGTGTGGAAGGCACAGTGAATAATAATTATTATTATTATTGTTATATTTCCCACCTCTCCCCATGGATCGAGGCGGGATTCCAACAGATTAAAAACAGTACAAAATGATCATAAAAATGTACATACATTATTACATATAGTTAAAATCTAAGGCCCACATAACTTTAATAATTATCCACACTATTATCGCTTTCTACCTAATTAGCTACTGTCATTCCTTGACCAAAAAGGTCCTCTCCTACGTAATCATCTCCTTCCCTCACCTGGCAAAGG
This sequence comes from Urosaurus nigricauda, assembly GCA_034509955.1. NCBI lineage: Eukaryota > Metazoa > Chordata > Lepidosauria > Squamata > Phrynosomatidae > Urosaurus > Urosaurus nigricauda. The sequence continues at coordinate 9,672,814 of JAOEGL010000006.1, forward strand.
TACATAGAGTAAGGCATTAGAGAAATTTGGTACTTGAAGCTCCAGCAGGTACATATGGAAAAAGGACTCTTAAGGTTAAAACTATATATTTAAATTGGGTCTGCTAATAGGCTGGGAGCCTACACAGATGTTATAAACACTGGTGTAATATAGTCAAAGTAATCAGTTAATGTTCTTGTCAGTTTCTTTGCAACTGACTGCTATCACCAGGCTCTTTTCAAAGGCAGCCATACATATAACATATTGTAATAAATGGAAGTTATCAAAGAATGGGCAACTCTGACCAAGCTATCCCTATTCAAGTACAATCAGATATCAGCACGACAGCCAGTGTAGTGTGATGATTTGTGTGCTGGACTGCGACTTCAAGAATCCAACATTTGAAACCTCACCCAGCCAAGGAAAGCAGTTGGTTGATTTTGGTGGAGCCTTTGTCTTTCCTCAACTTCAAAGGATACATCTCCCTTCAAGAACACTGGGCTTTCTTTCCAATACAGAAGCAGTGAATTTGGACACAAATATACATATACAGTGTTCACCTTGCCCTCTTGAGGCCTGATGAGGCCTCTTACAATTCCATTAAGCTGCTTTGGTGATGCTGAACAATAAAATGCTCTCTCAGCAAACATTTCTAGCACCTTTCTATAGTTTAGACTTCTACAGTTTTGCAAATATCACTTGCTATGGACAACAGAGCAGATCCTATACAAAATCTTCAGATATTATAGATAAGGACTACTTTTTATTTTTTAGAAATCTAGGGGTTTGGGGAAGTCTCATCTAACCCATCTTTCTAGTCATTCTTCCCATGATAGGACATGTCATTGTCATTATGTGCTTTCAAACTGACTCCAACTTACGAGTATCATAGGATTTTCTTGGCAAAATTTATTCACAGGAGGTTTGCCATTGTTCTCCTCTGAGGCTGAGAGAATGTAATTTAGCCAAGGTCGTCATGTGGGTTTGCAGGGCTGAGAAGGGATTTGAATCCTGGTCTCTTGGAGTCCTAATCCAACAGTCTAACCATTATTCTACACTGGCTCTCTCAGATATCATAACAAGCCAGAATACTCAATAATTCCAGTTTATAATTGATAATCCTATGTATCAGCATGCTATCCAATCATTCCCCCTTCCAGCAGCACTTTGGTCTATGGTTTAACAACACAACATCAAAATCTGATTGTACCTATTGGCCCTGACTTGTTTCTTTCCAAAGCCAAAAGCAAAGCATTGCTTCTTTCTTTGGCTTGTGGAGGGAGAACAAGCATGAATACTAGTTTCTGCTTCTTTTGTGTATTACAATAAAACAATATGCAAAGGGATCTGAAGACATATGTTGGTAGTATGATCATTCATAGACTTGAACCTACTTTCTCACATGCATGGGGTACAGACAATAAAACAAACTATCAAAGATTCATTTTTGGTTTAACTGCTGCAACTGCAAGTGGAAACAATTTGGCAGCATCAGCCTGTAAAATGGTCATAAATAAGGTTTCTGGTGGCACCCTGGGTATTTATGACTTACGTACTGTCCCACAATCTTCCACTCTTGTCCTATATGTTTCTACTACTGATATCACTGAATCATGATCGTTCAAGCTTTCTTAATTCCTAAAACAGTGGCATCTTGCTCCAGCTTTAGAGAACTGGTCTAAGATGCTACTCCAAAAATAATTTCTGCACCTTGAATAGCTCCTTTAAAATTCAGACTAAACTCAGGAGAGTCCAAGTGCTCTCCCCCCTCATTGATGAGAAAGGCACCATCCACCTGAAATGTGAGTTTTGCCATCATATTTCAGCCTAAATCCTAGCCTGCAAAATGGCCCCACAAAGCTGATGTCTATCAATACTCACCGCCAATGACTGGCTCATGTCCTTTTCCTCAAAGAATGAAAATGAAGAATTCTTCTCCTGCATGCTGACATCAAGGAGGGGTCATCTGTTACTCTGGTAGCCCAGTCTTAGCTTTTACGTTGGAATACAGAGAACACAAGGGAATGGCTGGCCCGGGAGATAGTTCCAGCAGAGCTACTAAACAGCTTTTTCAACAACCGCCAAGGTGAAAAGCAATGTGTGATTTCCCAGCATAATCAGGTATTTCAGGTATGGTCCTCTGAGTCATCTTCATTCAAGCCATGATTTCCCAATAGTTCTGCTATTGCTCGCATGAGGATAGAATAAACACAAAGAGAAGAATAGCAGAAGCCTGGCTGCATTTTAATGAGGCACAGTGGAATTCCCAGTGAGAGAGACACTGTGGTACAATGGTTAGGGTTTTAGACTGGGACCTGAAAGATCCAAGTTCTAGTCCTCGCTGTGCCTAGAAGCTCACTGGTTCACCTTGGGCACATCATTTTCCCTCTGCTTGACCAACCTCACAGGACTGATGTGGGCAGGAGGAAGAGGAAACTCACATGCACTCCTGGGATGGAAGGGTGGATATACATGTAACTAGCAAAAATTACTTGACCCACCTCACAGGATTGTTGTTGGGAGAAGAATGAGAACCATGTCCACTCATTGAAGGAAAGGGTAGGCCCTTGGTATGTGCTGAGATTTGGTTCCAGGATCCTCCGTGGATGCCAGAATCCATGAAAGCTCAAGTCCTAATCATTACAATGGACGTTATCAGACGATGGAAATTGGGTGTATAATCCAATGGCAATCTGAATGCAATAATCGGGTTTTATGTTATTGCATATTAGAGTATCTCATGCAATTTCAGGCAATGGAAAGTCATTTTCGGGCAATGGGAAGTCATTCTTAATGCATTCCAAACACAATTAGAATTCACATAAATTTGCTTAAACTAGCGAATTTACGTGAATTTGAATTGGCTCCATTCGAAATAGAGAGAAATTCCTCCCGTCTGATAAACTCCAATGGCAGAGTAAAATAGTGTCCCTTATATAAAATGGCAAACTCAAGGTTTGCTTTTTGGACTTTTAAAAAATATTTTCAAACCATGGATGGTTGATTCTATAGATAAAGAACCTGTGGATGCAGAGGGCCAACTGTACATTTAACTAGGAGTAAGAAGCTGTTCATAAAAGCCACTCTGGACCTTCTGTTAGACTGATCAGACAAGTTGTAATTTTGGACTACCAGTCCCAGAATCCCCCAGATGGCATGGGATCCAAGAAAGCAAATGTACACTGAAGTGTTCCCCCTCTATCTAGACCAGGCCTACACAACATACAGCCCGGGGACCGCATGCAGCCCACCAAAAGATTTTGGGTGGCCCATGAGGATTGGAACAACTTCAAGACTCCTCCACCGCTTGGCCTCCTCCTGAGGAAAGTGCTATGTGGTGGTGGTGGTGGTGGTGGTGGAGGAGGAGGAGGAGGAAGAGGAAGAGAGGTGGAGGAGGAATGCTTGTGAAAGACCCCACCACCTGGCTTTTTCCTGAGGAGGACGGGTGGCGGAGGAGAAGGAGGACGGGCAGAAGTTCACACTGCAAGGCTCCTCCACTGCTTGGCTTTCTCCTGAGAAGAAGGCTGGGTAGAGGGGGGGCAAACACTTGCCCCTCAAGGCTTCTCCACTGCCTGGCTTTCTCCCAAGGAAAAGGCCAAGCGGCAGAAAAGAAGGATGGGCAAACACTCATCTTTCAAGGCTCCTCCACTGCTCAGCTTTCTCCCAAGAAGAAGGATGGGTGGAGGAGGAGAAAACGCTCACCCTGCAAGGCTCCTCCTTGGCAGTGGTGTTCCTGCACCCGGTGTCATCCAGGGTGGGGGGTGGGACTTCCAGGGTGGTGACTTCTCGGAGTGTGGCTTCTGGGGACAATGTGCCACTCACTGTCTTGCGCAGGGGGGGAAGAGCAGCATGTGTGCTGAAGAAAGGAGAGGTGCATGTGGGTGGAAGAGTGGCATGCAGAGGAGGAGAAGCGGTGTGTGCAGGGGTGACTGGGAGATGCATGTGGGAGGGAAGGGAGAGAAACAAGTGGCATGTGGGGAAAGGAATGGCATGCGGGGAAAGAGTGGTATGTGGGAGTAGGAAGCGGCACGCACATGGTACCAAGAGATGCACACACACAGGGAGAGGTACACACACCCAGAGCATGGGGGATGGTATAGGGGGCTGACACACTTCTAGGGTGTCATCCGGTGAAGTCGACACCTTCCACACCTATCTGCAGCCCAAAGAAGTTTAACCTATTTTAATTTTGGCCCCTACCTACTGTCAAGTTGTGCAGGTCTGATCTAGACCATAGACGTCAGTTACAGGCTCGCTTGATGGAACAATCCTCCAGGAAAAATGATTTCCTCCCCACAGAAAACTAGATGTTGAGGTGAAGGGAAGCAAACTATTCTGTCTTACAGCACCAGAATTGTATGTAGAGTATAAGGTCACAGATAATTCCATCATGAGAGCTCCCACATGTGGTATAAAATAATATTACTCCTAGTTTTGAATTTGTTATACACACCAAAATGCAAAATCCACAAAACAGATATACTTTTATTGGCCAACCAGAATATGTAAAACACATCATTGCAAATTTTTGAATTTCCACTGGCTTCTTCAGGTATTAAAAGACGTTTAAAATCATACAGGAGAAGATAAATTAACAATGTTAGACACACAGGCTTACATTTTGTCTCAGACGGTCAGCTAAGGCGGTCTGGAGAGATCTCAACACGAGGAGAGACCATTCCATGGCCATTCTTGGCCATGTGAGGACTAAGGGAAAAGGCCAATAAAAGACAGGTACAATTGGCCCTCCATGTTGGAGCAGTTCAATTCCAGATCCCCACACAGAGAGATACCAAAAATTATGAGAACTCAATTCGTTGGTGGACAGCAATATGTGTTGGCTGCATTGGTGCAGCTGCAAGCACACACCACCATTGACAACAATGGGCCAGAGTCATTTGCGGATGCTTCAGTCCACGGATGCCTAGTTCACTGATACAAAAGGACTGACTGTAATAACATTTCAATTCCACTAGCAGCAACAAAGAAACTTCCCTTGCAATCCATGCTGTCCCAGTCCTCTGCAAAATTAACTGCCCTTTTTTAGGCAAAAATAATTGAATTTCTCAAGTCTCTGTACCATTACATGGGGGGGGGGGGTAGGTGCTTTGTAGGTAAAACTTGCCGATTATCATCCAAACAGAAAACATTTACCTTTATTGGTGGTAGAATTCTTAGAGTTATGAACCAGTCCATTAGGACAATATTCAGTATCTTCGAATCCAAGACACATATTCAGGAATAGCTAACCTGACCATACAGCAAAACACAACATTGCATTTTGCTGCATGGTCAATACAGCTACCCCCAAATATGTGTCCTTTAATTTGTTATGCTTACACCCTGCCTTTCCTCCATTGACCTCAAGACCATGGGCCCAACACCCCTAGCTATACCCCTCTAAGGATTAAGATCTATTCTCCAGAATGCTATAGAATTTTGCACTTCAATTTAAACTAGGCTAAAATTTAATGTGATTATTGAAGATTATCAAAACTTCATTTAAAAAAAAACTCTTCTCTTTTTTCACCAGTGACTTGAAACACCTGCCCACCCAAAAAAAAAAAAAAATAACCCACTCTTTCTGCAAGTAAAATTAGGTTACATCAGAAATGGAATCCATTCTTCATGATTTCTCATTTTTAATATGCTCAAAATGTTGCACATGGGGGAGCATTAAAGCATTAAAGAAATATATGAGGTGTGCAGCACAGCAGAGGCAGGTGTGCTAAACAAGAAAAAAGAAGTGAATCCCAAGTTGCAGAAATATCATTTTATTTAAAAATGACTTTAAAGGAAAGAGCTGTAAGAGGGTGCCATATTGTCATAAATTGTACTATCTTAACTTTAAAAAAAACTCTTTATTTAAATAAATGAAAAAAATTAAAGTGTACGTTTGAAATTATTTTAATGTTGTTACACTTTACTTTAATTTGTTGATGTTTGAATGTTTTTAATTGCATTCACTGTAATTTGCAAGCAACTTTGAGTCTCAGTCTTGAGCAAAAGGCGGGATGCTAATAGCATGACAATGCATCTACATATTTATATCCTAAACGCAGTCTGTGCACTCTCAATCTATATATATATATATATATATACACATTATAATTGAAGAAAATCTGTTTTATTTATAGTATAACAAACAGGTATAACAAAGTAGGTGCAAAAGAAATCACAACAACAATTTTCATATTTCCACTTTTATTTTTCATCACGAGCATCAATATTACTCATAAGCCTTATAAAGATGACCATAAAAAGGCGAGATCACAGAGAAAAAGGTTTACAATAAAAATTTGACAGTGACGGAGAACAGTTAAAAGACAGAAGGATAAAATGTTACATAAAAGAAGGTCAATGCATGAAGAATTACAATGTTTTTGTCATTGTGAACAATCGGCTTCTTCCAAAAACATCCATCTCCTTGTTTCTCATGTAAATTTTGTGGTGGATTTGCTTCATATACATTATGAAGAATAATTCTTTGTTCAAAACCTGGGTTACTTTGTAATGAACAGAGTGGGGCTGGTATGCAAAGGGAACTTATGGCACCTTTGAGACTATCTGAAAGAAAGGCGCTGTGACCATGACCTTTCATAGACTTGGGTCTACTTCTTGAGATGCATGGGTTAGGATTGGGGACATATAGTGTAGTGTAATGGTTTAGGAGTTGGACTTGAACTCTACAAGCTGCTCTGAAAGCCTTTGTGGCTGAGGAGTGGGGTATCAATACTCTAAATAAATAAATCAGGTTCCAATTCCTACTCAGCCATGGAAATCCACTGAGTGACCTTGGGTATGTCACATTCTGTCAGCCTCAGAGGAAGCCAATAGCAAACACCTTCTGAACAATTCTTCCCAAGAAACCCCATGATAGGTTTGTCCTAGGGTCACCATAAGTTGGAAATGACTTGAAAGCAAACAACAACAAGGATCAGACAAGACTTTTTTGGACTAAAACTCTCAGATTGCCTCAACTAGGACAATCTTGGGAAAAGGTGTGAAATTCTTGGGGAAAGTTCTGTACAGGATAAATAGATAACTCTTTTACCCGTTGTTAATGAATCATCAGTCGCTTCAAAGCCCCTTTCACTTCTTTGTTTCTAAGGCTATAAATCAAGGGATTCAACATGGGAGTGATCACGCCATACAGCATGCTCACCAGCCGGTCTTGGTCTGGATGGTGACTGGAAGAAGGCCTGGCATAGGTGAAAATGGTGGTCCCATAGAAGAGGCACACCACTATAAGATGAGAAGTACAGGTGGAAAAAGCCTTGCGCTTCCCCTCAGCAGAACGGATCCTAAGGATGGCAGAGATGATACGAACATAGGAGACCAGTGTCACCAGAAAAGATCCCACACCAAAAATGCCACCAAAGATCAAAACAACCATCTCAGCCATATAGGTGGAACTGCATGATAAGGCCAATACCGGTGGGATATCACAGTAGTACTGATTGACTCTATTGGACTTACAGTAAGAAAGAGTGAAAGTCATCACTGTGTGTAGCAAGGAATTGAGGAAACCAGTGATCCATGTACCAGCAGCCATCTGAAGGCAGACCCTCTTGTTCATAATCACTGTGTATCGCAGTGGGTTGCAGACAGCCACATAACGGTCGTAGGCCATGACAGCCAAGAGGAAGACCTCCGTTCCTGCCAGGGCTACCAAGAAGTAGAGTTGCAGCACACAACCAGCAAAGGAAATGCTACTGCTCTTTGACAAGAGGTTCTCCAGCATCTTGGGCACTGTCGCTGTAGGACAGAAAATGTCTAGCAAGGAAAGATTACTGAGGAAGAAATACATGGGGTTATGCAAATGAGAATCCGCTCCTATGGCAAGAAGGATGGTGCCATTTCCCAACAAGGTGACCAGATAGATGAGCAGAAAAGCAGCAAAGAGGGAGAAGCGAACAGCTGGCAGATCAGAAAGTCCTGTTAAGATGAATTCTGACACTAGGGTGCCATTCTCCATTTCTCTGCTCAGAAAGGAGCTTTCCTGAAAAAGTTTGATGATACATTAAGAGAGATATCTGAAGCCCATCAAGTGGCACAAATATTCACGGCTTCTCCAGATAAACACATGGAAGATATCTCTAGCTAGCAATAGCCATGAAGAGTGGAGGATCCATATACAGAGGAAATCTACCTCCAATAACTACCAGCCAGGGGCAAATAATGTTGGCTGATTCTTGGCTTCATGCTCTGTCTCAGAGTTTTTTAAGAGCTTATTTTATCCAGTAGCAGAAAGCTCAGAATTTAATTTCTAATCTGATCAATTAAATGAAGTTTATGGTCTTAAATAACTGAGACATGTTATATTAGAGCTGGGGCATGTGTAACATATCAATAGTAATTCTCTCCCATTTTATCTCTAAGATAGAAGCCTGCCCTCATGAACACTGAGGTTTATTTCTTTGGCCTTTCTCAGATTTGTACATTTATATGCATGTACATGCCAAGATTTCTGACCTCAGAGAAATCTCACAAAGCCTCACTTCAGAGTATTCACTATATTTTAAAATTATCTCTCCCCACTGTCCATATCTTTCTCCTCCCCACAACAGACACATTTTTTCTCTACTCTTTGTTAAATCATGGCATTCCAGAAAATAAAGGCTCCCTATCGTTTACTGTAAGGATTATCAGTCAAGATAATTGTATACAACCATTCTAGTCCCAAACATATCAGATAAGGGAGACACCTGCACTTTCCAAACAGTAAAATAATATGCATCTACCATGAATCTGTTGGCCAAACAGGGAATTGGGTATCCCTGGTTTCCAGCATTAAATAAACACATTTCTTACCCTGATCTATACTCCTACATTCCTCAATAATATTGATAACTTATCTCCTCATACTTTCCATGTTTGTGTAAAGGATTTGCCCCTTTTCTTTGGAATTTCAGTGTCTGCTGTTTGTTCCTGTCTCCAAAACGGATGTACATACACATTGTATACTTTTGTGGAGGCACTGAATAGGGTCGTACCAACAAATGTTTTCAAGGAGAATGGTTGGCCTCTCTTTGACGTAAATCAAACTATTTTAAAAGGAACAAAACAACATTCACTTAACAAATGATAAAACATTCCTATGGCTATCTCCTTAGGCAAATTCTATCTTCTTTCTGCTGGGGAACCACCCACAATGTTTTTAAAACATGGTAAATTTCACTTGAATATCTTTTCAAGAAATAGTGTATACTTTAAGAAAATTCTTTCTACTGGGGCACAGCATTACATATACGAAATAGCTTGCCAGCTACCCTTCTTTCTCTTCTCAGCAACCTTTCTATAACATTTCATGTACCATTCCCAGTCCTTCGGTTTTTTAATTTCTTGCTCCAGGACTACTAATTTCCATTAACTCTGGGTTCTAGCCATCACAATGGTCCCTCTTCAAGGGCATAGCTATTGGGAGGGAGGACTATGACCTCCCAGTTAAGAATCCTGCTCACCCAAATGAAATTTCCTTTAATCCTCACATTTCTAGCATTGCAGTGAGTGAGACAGTGAAAATCATTTACGTCTTATAGCCTAAAACCTATTGGTTAGTTTCAACTAGAACCACGGAATCAATTGTTCAATGGTGAGGCAACATATAGTTAAATCCCACTGATTCAATGGGTGTCCTCTACTACTACTACCAATAGGATTCAGACCCAAAATTGCATATACAGTTACACATTTTATATTTACACGTTATATTGGTATTAAGATTAATCCTTCTTATATTTGCTGCTTTTCCATTCTCTTGGTCACTGCCTATCCCTTTTCTTTGGAGACATTTCTGTGTGCTCAACTGAAGTTTTAAATTGCTGCAATGCTAGAAATTTGGCAACTGGAGGAAAATTTCATTTGGAGGGCCAGAATACTTCCTAGGAGTCAATGTCTTCATTTTGTCCTTCTCCCATTGCTACAACCCTGGATTGCATAAAGCTATTACCCATCAACACTCACAGGTAATGTGTCCATTTCCATAAACAGAAACAAAGCAATATTCTTTTCATGGACTCAAAGAGCTGTTTTCCTTTTCTTCAGGCTGCCTGCTCCTCTGCTATAAGTCTGAGTATCAGGAGCACGGGGGAATACCAGCCTCCTGAGCAATGACTGACAACACCATGACAAACATGGTGGCAAAAAGTAATCGGTAATTTCCTACCACAATCAGATGTGGTTCCATAAGCAGGCAAGGGAGTCCTGCCCAAGGGAGAAGAAACAGCCATCGAGAGAGAAACCATAGGGCAGCCACCATCTTAATGACTGTCCTCTCTTCTCAGCAGCCATTCTGTGGTTGTGCCCAAGACAATTTTTCATTATCTCCAATAGACCCACAAAAACCTATATAGCAGGATGGGCAATTGCCAGGAATTGGTGGGGGCTACATTCTTGGAGACCCCGCCTGATATCATACCACACCTGATTTTTTTTTTTTAATTTCCTTTTTGCCCCAAATCATGCCCTCCAACATTTCACAGATGGAAGCCAGGGCATATGTGGCCAAGCAACTTCAGAGTGTGGTAAAGATGGCAAAAGGTATTAATGAGGAAGAACACACAAGCTCAGACAACAATTTGATTTTGCTTGAGTCTACAGGGAAGGGCAAGATTCTGTGCCCTCTTCTCCTGTCCCCTCTGCTGAGTTAATTGTGTGCAAGCTCCTTTTGAACTCAGAACTCAGGACTTTATCCCACAAGGCTTGAAAAGTTGAATTTGAGCAGGATAGTAGCACCTGTGGCCAAACCTTAATCATTCAGTCCCATGCCTGTGAGTTAGCTGGTTTGTAGTCCATTCATTCTCAATCACGCTGTTTTTCCATGTTCTTGCAGGTGTGATAACTTCCTCCCAAAACAGTTCCGACATGCAGCAGCCACACAGTACAAGCATGATTCTCCTCCCCTCCTTCTCTCCCCATTCCCTCACTATTCCCAAGCAGGCTTTTCGTTTTCTTGTCTTTTTTTTTTTTTTAACTTAATGAATTTCCATGATTGTGCAACTGTGCTAAAAATAAAAATAAAATAAAATAAATACAAACCAGAAGGCATGCTGAGAAAGGCATAGGGCTGGGAGGCTGGCATGCAAAAGACAGAGGCTGGGGAAGAAGCATTACTATGGTGATTTGGAGGAGTGGTGTGATCATGACTGTCCCCAACCTAGTATGTTGGAGTTTTTTGGACTGAAGCAATTGTGACACCTTACAAGCCTGGTGTGCTAAAGTCCTTGGTTTGCAGCAACTGAACTAAGTCAAAGCAAAAGGGGGGAGGTGGGAGGAGGAAAGAGAAACTGGGACATTTAAAAACAGCTTTAAAAGTGGAATACAGAGGATTGATCAAGACAGGATCAAGTGATCAATCCCTATCAAATCAGGACAGTTGGAGAGTGTGTGAAATTCCCTAGGAGAATGGGAAGCATTGCCATGGTTTGGGGGAACAGCTGTTTAGGCCAGGAGAAGACTTTTTCTGAAAAAGGAAGCCATTCAGAAACCAATTTCTAGGTTATGTGCAGTGCAAGGAGAAAAATAACTGTTTTGGCAGATAGCTAAACCAGCATTCCCAGAAGCCAAAGTTCACAGCCTATGCCTCTTTCAGGGTAGGTCCTACTATTAAGCAGGATGGGTCAGCCATCTTAAGCAGCAGATTCTGATATATAGCAAAAAGGAAAGTGCACTATATCATTCCTTCCAACTGTCCCAATTGGGCAGAAACAGTCCCTGTTAATACTGTATCATCCCACTTTTCCAGCTGCTTTTAAAATGTCCCAGTTTCTCTCTCTTCCTTCCACTTTCCCTCTTTATCCTCAACTTGCATCAATAGCAGCAAACTGAGTTCAAAGTGCAAAAGTAGTTCGCATTCAATTAACTCAGCAGTGGGGAGAAGTAGGGAAGGAATGGAATCTTGACTATCCCAGTAGGCTCAGGCAAAAGCCAACTGCTGCAGCCTTTCCTAGCTTGTATGTTCTTCCTCATTAATAACTTTTACCATCTTCTGATGTGGCCTGGCTGTGCAGCCTGACTGGTACCCTTATGCTGGCTTTCTGAGTCTGAAGCAGCAGAAAACAATATCATGGGCACAGGACTTTCTTGACGACTGCTCCCAGGCTTTGGAGCTTCCTAGGACAGGTGGATGGACTGGCCCTTCCACTGTTCTCCTTTCACCATTCAGCAAAAAACCAAACTTTTGTCAATTAACTGATTGCTAAGGAAGGGTCTTATAATGGGGGACAGTACCGTATTTTTACTCTACACTGAAGAAATAATGCAGTTTGACACCACTTTAACTGCCATGGCTCCATCCTACAGAGATATTCTCCATCTTTAAAGACCTCACGGAGTCTGGCCTGTACTGTAAATATCCAGTATAGAAGTTACAGAGCCACAAGAATGAGCCACTGATATGAAAAAAAGTTTAAAAATCATCCAAGACTTTGCAAACAAGTCTCTAAGGGCATTGTTAAGTATAATGAAGACAGTGGCACCATCTCCAGTTCCTCTGATGATAAACCTCTATCTCTAAAGCCTTCAGATGAAATATTCAAAGTGATTATGTCATTCCAAGCCAATGCTAGAACTTCCACAGGGTCCATGAATTCAAAATTCTGAGCAACTTTAAATGTATTTCAATGATTTTTTAAATAAAATCAATGTGAATTCCACGCATAAAAAATTCAGAAGAAATTCATTGCCCATAGCCCAACCCTAATGGTCACCTTGGCCGAAATCCAACTGCAAGTCCTAGCTTATTGAATCAATGGCTGAATGGTAAGTCAATATTTATGTAAATCCATTTACATGGAATTGATTCAATGTATCTATTCCTTCAATTGGATTTAAGCCCATATTTCTGTATTGTTCCAAATCAGACTGCAGCTGGGCCTTAAAGGACTGAATGCTCCATGGAATATTAAATACTGGGATACTAAATACAAGAGTGTAAGTGAGTAATGAGAAGATATGACTCACTAGAAAAAGACAATAATGCTTGGTAAAATAGAAGGTAGGAAAAGAGGAAGACCACATCACAGCTGGATAGACTCAGTCAAAAAGGCCACAACTACCTTGAGCTTGCAAGACCTGAGCAGGGCTGTTGAAGACAAAGTGACTTGGAGGTCTCCCATTCATTGGGTCGCCTTAAATCAAAGTCAGCTTAGCAGCAGTTAACAACAATGAGTAATCCATATTTACAGAGAGGCTCTAGCAAAATGTAGAGGCCCAAGCTATTTTATTTACATATTGAAATGTTGGGAAGACCAGACAGGCAAATAGCCACTGATACTGATCTCAAGTCTTGGTCCCAAGGCCATAATAATAATAATAATAATAATAAATTTTATTTATACCCCGCTCTTCAGCCAAAGCTATCAGAGCGGCTTACAATTAGTTAATTAGACAATTAACTCCCCTCAAGATGGTGGTTGAAGGGAGGGCTCTTCTTGCTTCCAGCAGGAGGTGGCCTGCATCTCTCTCCCCTCAAGATGGTGGTTGAAGGGAGGGCTCTTCTTGCCTGCATATCACCATGTAACCCAGAATTCAAAAAATGCAGGTTGTTTCTGCCAAAATGCCTTGAAAATGCAAGTTGCTAATATATATCTACTCCTGTCTTTCTTGCAAAATGGCCTCCCACCCAGGTGCCATCAGATCCTCCTCCTCCTCCTTCTCCTCCTCCTCCTCCTCCTCCTCCTCCTCCTTCTTATGCCCTTTTTTCTTTATTTATGTATAACCAACTGCCTTGATTCAAAGCAATTTATAAAATAGAAAGAAATACAGATGAAAACAAAACTGGCTTTTAAAAAATACAAAAGTTATATTGTTAATATATAATTATGATATCTGTAGAACTAAAAGCAGTTTGTAACATATCTGTTAAAAAGGAAAAACTTAAAACAGTACAGCATGTTATTAAAAGTCCAATCCATATAAACAATCAGTTCTCAAAAGCCAGCTGGAATGAAGTATGGAATGACAAGAAGGAAGGAGTTAAGGAGTCAGTTAAGCCTCTCTAGAAAGGGACTTCTAGAGTTAGTTTATTTCAAAACTATGCCACAAATCAAGCACTTCCTGGATTGTTACCAATGAAATAACGTCAAGATTACGTTATGCAAAGCTCCTGCTACACCCGAGGAGGCAGGAGACGCAAGGGTTCACCATTGAGTCCATCTTTGTTGACTCCTGGGCTGAACATGGGGTAGAGGCATTCTGTGAAGATGTCTAAGAAAGTGAAGATGTGGTCCATGGTGTCAGCATCATAGAAGGAGACTTGTCCCCCTTCATAATCCAAGTAGACCCCCACTTTCCGGGGCTTGACCTTGGGAGATAGCTGCTTGGATGGAGAATCTAGGGCCTTGTATTCACTGCCATTCCGCAACCAGATGGCCCAGAATCCATTGCTGGGCTTCACTGTCACTTTGGCTTCCTTTCTGTTGACTGACTCCTTGGCCACTCCAATGTCCCAGCTGGTTTTAGCTCCCACTTCTACTTCCCAATAATGGCGCCCCGAAGTGAAGCCCTGGGCACCCAGAACACACACAGACTTGCTGAATCTCTCTGGCCCATCAGGGACCTCCTCCTCAGGGTTGTCCTCCAAATGTATGGTGTCAAGATCTTTGGAAAGCACAAGGTTGGGGTGGTTGGTGGTAGGATCCAAGGTTATAAGGCAAGGACCTGTTGAGGTAAGAACAAGACAAGGTCACTGGATATTTGCCAACTCTATCAGTATCCTCTCATCCCTCCCCAGTAAGTAAATAATACATCTGCACCAAATAAGCAGCCCTACTCCAAATAAGTTTTCAATTTTAATTTATCCCATCCCCAACAGGGGAAATGAGTGGCTCTGATGTCAACTGTCAATCTGCTCTGTGTTTTCAGGGTGAACTTTAAAGGCGTTACCCAAGGCACTGAGCTCTAGCCCTGAAATAAATCTCCATTATATATTTAGTTTGTGCTAAAGCTCAGAGTAGATTCAATGCCTCACTGACACCACAGCCACTCTTGATGCTGTGGTACTGTGCTGAGACAAGTCATTCTTTGCAAAGAATATTTAGCACATGCACAAAAACGCATACTACAATTCCCCAGGGTCTGGCAATGAGAAGTATGGGTTGGTGATGGGATCTGGTAGTTTTCTGATGGGTGGCTGTTACTTCTAGTCACTAGTGGATGTGATATGTCAAATCCAAACCCTACACCCTTGAGAACATCATCCTCACCACCATCCCTTCTCCCAGATGAGCCTTCTGATCAGAAGTAATTAATTTGTGTCTCCTTTGATGTTGTTAGACCCAGGCCCACCTCATGTCACCTCTTTGCTGGGGCAACAGCAGTGGTGATGATGATGTAAGAGATGGTGACAACAGTGCAAGAGAGGAGGTCCTTTCCTCTGTTCCTCCATGAGAGAAAAAGATCTTCCCACTCCCTTGGCCTCCTCTTGCATCGTCGCTACTTTCACTAACCCAAGACAGCCTCACTTCACTCCTTTGCCTCTGCACCTCTCCTTCTGTGTCTCGGGCCAGCTGGGCACCCTGCAGATTGGTTTCACCTGCTGTGCCTGAACTACCCACATCCCTCTATTGATGCCCCTGGTATCAGGCACTTCTGATGTGCATTTTTTGTTCACATTGGACATGTCTCATGCTCACTGAGCACTTGTGATGGACACTGGGCACTTATGATGTGCATCGGGCACTTCTATAGCCACACTGAGCATTCCTGTTGCACTTCAGCACTTCCTAGCCAGTGTCCAGATGTATATCAGCATCCATTGCACATGGGGCACGGAGCATCAATCACTCAACTGGCAACCATTGCACAAGGGATACCTGTATGTTGGAACATCACAGCAGCCCCTAGGTGAATGCATTGCAAACCTACTCAATTCTATTTTCCACATATGTCCACTTATGAAGATGCACATTCCATGCTGAATTCCAGCTATTGTCTATGTTCATACCTCTGCTAATTATGCCAGTTAATTTCAACCATTCCTCTGATATACTTACAGGGTCTCAGAGCCGGCAGCATATCTCTCCACACCATGTACTGAACTGGGCCCTTGAACTGGCCCAAGTTGAAACCACGGGAAACCACAGGCAAGGTAGGCCACTTTTCCTCACTGAAACAATACCTGCAAAATATAAATAAATCATAGAATCATCATGGCAAGCAAGAGTTTTATTGGGATGCTCTTTATCTCCATCTGGTGGCCATATCTGGGAGATTCCTTCCCTCCAGCCTCAAAAACAGAGCTAGGGTCCTTGCTCCAGTTTCTGGGTGTTGCTGGAGTACAACTCCCATCAGATTCGGCCAGACTGGCAAATGATGACACATGATGGGACCTGTAGTTCAACAACATCTGGGGGTCCACAAGTTCCTCACTCCTGCTCAAGAGATATTTGTGGTTAATAATATCTGGACAGAGCAAGTAGACTGAAAATATTACAGTGGTTCCCAAACTTTGGTCCTCCAGGTGTTTCAGACTTCAGCTCCCAGAATTCCTGGCTAATGGTCAAGGTGGCTGGGGCTTGTTGGAGTTGAATTCCAAAACACCTGAAGGACCAAAGTTTGGGAATCACTGTTTTAAATCCTCGAATTGTCTCAGTTGTGGATGGAGGTTGTGTTTTAACATTAAGGAAAGGCTGTGGGTGTGAGCATCACAGAACCTTCCTTATGTCCTCCATTCTCATTGCTCCGCTTTCTCCAGAGAAAGCACAGCCATCCTTGTACACATAACTAGAGACCAACTAGGGAGCAATAGAGGTAAAAACAGCTGGTTATTGGTTTCTGTTACTCATTCTATGTGTTGTTTGCTCCCTTGCTTCTTTGACTTGAGAACTGATAGACTTGATCTCATCTCCTCCAATTTCTCATTCTCTCTTCCTAAGATCTTGTTTGCATGTGCCAAAAGCATCCCACCCTGGAGCCTTCCATTCCTACGCCATGGTAGCTGTCTGCATGTTGCAGAGGTGGCCATCACTGGGCACCTTGTTCTGACCTCTAAAGTGATCAGCCCATGATAGCAGCAGACACTGGGCAGCCCAGTGGGATGCCCATGCAGATGGCTATGGCAGTGGGGGAACAGAAACCAAGGTAACTACAGGTAACACACCTTTCTTTCTCTACTGCTTGTGTGTTTCAACTTAATAAAGCTTTCTCCAATGAAGACAGGTTCCATATTTGATAACACCTGAAGCTTTTTCACCCTGCCGAGGTCCCCTCTCAGCCATATTCTACTACCAAGAGAGAAGCATGGAAGGGGGGTGCATTTGGCAGGGAGGATGGAGGGATGTTGGTTAGGAGGGATTTGCACAATGTAAACTGGGATACTTTTGGCCAAGCCACATCAGATCATGGTTAAGATGACAAAAGTGATTAATGAGGATGAACGCACATGCTAGGAAAGAGTGCAGTAATTTTCTTTTGCCTCAGCCAACTGTGAAGCCAACACTCAGCAAGTTCTCTCCTCTACCCTCCACTGAGGTAACTGAATACAAACTATTGATGCACTTTGAACTCAGTGTGCAGCAATCTGAGTAAGCTGAGGAAAGGAGAAATTGGGAGGAGAAGAGAAAAACTGGGACATTTAAAAGCAGCTACGAAAGTGGGACAACAGAGGATTAACTGGGATTGTCCCTCTCAGATCAGGACAGTTGGAGGGTATGCACATTTGATAACACTTGAACCATTTTCACCTTGATGAGGTTGCTTTCCAGCAATCTTCCAGTCTCAGGAGAAAAGGAGGGAGAGGGACTGAGGGATGTTAAACCCTGGGTTGAGGAAAGGTCTGCATGTTTCACCCTATGCATAATTGTGTTCTGATTTTTTTTTAAATCTAACTTCCATGCCTCTCTCTTAGTTCATAGTTTCAGAGAATTTCAGTCTTCCCAAATCCTTATAATGCTTTTTGATTTCATGAAATGGCTCTTCAGCCAAAATGAAAAGCAGTCCCAGCTTCAAATAAACACATAATGGGGAAAAAGGGATTGAAAAAAAGAAGAGCTTCGATGTTTCAAAGGTCTACTTACTTCTCTGTGAAGACTTTGATGTCCTGTGGAAAGAGATAGCAGGAATTAGGCAAGGGCAGATATTGTAAGGATACTATCAGATCAGCAAGGACTTCTGATTCTCTGTATTTAAGAACAGAACAATAAAATTTCTTCGTCCTATCCACCTTTGTCCTCACTTACATTATACTGCTGAAATGCAGAAAGCTTGGAGTAACCAAGAGAAGATTTAACGTGTGGACATGAAACTATGCTGCATCGAGTTTTGATATTCAGTCCCATCTTGCCCCAGCCTGGTGACTTCCAGATATTTTGAATTCCAAATTTGAGGAGTCCTGACCACTAATCATGTAGGCAGAAGAGATAGTCCAAAACATATGGAGCAATCCTGACTCAGTTCCTGAATTAAGAATTCTTTAATCCTACATGTCTCTTTTGCACCAGGCTTCAAGCCCTCTTGGGGTTTGGTTGTGCAGTTCTAAAGCCTGTCTAGTCCAGATTTACAAAATGTATGCTAACTGCAGAATCTGCAATGTCCTGGGACAGATTTGATGAAGATGCTGCATGCAATCTTTCTGAAAAATCACTGAATAGCTAGCCCAAGTTATTTTTCTGCCTAAAGTGAGGAATAAAATCTACATGTACAAGATGTTTTTTCACCCTATGAACAAAAGCCAATCAAACTGGCTGTTGAAAATTACTTTAGTAGTCCTGAGTAGTCCCAGGACATTGCAAATTCTGCAGTCAATATAAATTTTGTAAATATAGGAAAATGTGACTCTTTACATATCCAGAAAGGGAAATCTTCTCTTGGTCTCTGGAAGTATGAAGAATTTCCAGTTCTTTTTGTTTTGTTGATTTTACCTGCATATTTCCTGGTTTGCATCTAAATTCTTTCTTAAAATATCCTGGGTTTCCGTCCCTTGTATTCTTTCTCTTCC
This sequence comes from Urosaurus nigricauda, assembly GCA_034509955.1. Classification (NCBI taxonomy): domain Eukaryota; kingdom Metazoa; phylum Chordata; class Lepidosauria; order Squamata; family Phrynosomatidae; genus Urosaurus; species Urosaurus nigricauda. Next base: position 9,691,730 of record JAOEGL010000006.1, read on the forward strand.
TCCTCCTTCTGATTACATGAGTAATCATTATTACTATCCTGGAGTTGTAGCAAAAGTGCTAAAGTATTTTAGCAATATGTAACTAGTTAAGAATTAGTACTATTTTATTATAGAAGTTTATCACACAGGAGGAATTTCTCTGAATTTCGAAAGAAATGAATGTGGGGTCAGTTCAGAAATGAGTGAATTCAGCGAATTTATGTGCTTGTGTATTGATGCTGCATCACGTTCAGAATGACTTCTCATTTCCCAAAATTGCTTGAAATTGTGTGTGATAGTTTCTCACGCAATAATGTGAAACCCCACAATTGCGTTCGGAAGAACTTCCCATTGCCCAAAAATGCATGTGGTAGTTTCTCATACAATAATATGAAACCTGACGATGGCATTCAGACTGCCATTGGATTATGTTTCCAGTTTCTGTCATCTGATAAACTCCTTTACGTTGCTCTTTCCCTACCGGAAACAATAGATATGTTTTACTGGTGGCTGCGATTTTTGCTAGTTCCAGAATAAAATAAACCATCTACCAAGATGAAATACACTTTTTTTGGAAAATACTGGGTTAATTCAAAATGATCTGAAAAGTAGGAATGAAAACTCCTTGATAATGCTGGAAATACTTCAGGATGGAGAAAATAGTAGTAAGGATATCCAAAAGAGAATTCGTGTTTACAGGTACAGAACCTGGGATTGTGAAATATTTTTTTCTTGTCTGAAGGGGCTCACTATGGCTGCATCTACACTGCAGAATTAATGCAGTTTGACACTGCTTTGACTGCCATGGCACAATGCTTGGAAATTCCAGTATTTGTCGTTTCATGAGATATTTAGCTGTATCTGTCAGAGAACTCTGCTGCCACAACAAACTACAAACCACAGGATTCCATAGGATGGCACTACAACAGTTAAAACAGTGTCAAACTGCATTAATTCTGCAATGTGGCAGTAGCCTTACATGCAGAACAAATAATTTACTCTTTTCCCTGTTTTTCAGCATTTTTTGCCTGAGGCAGCTGCCCCACCCAATGAAAGAACTGGCTCTGCATCACAAGATCCTAGAGATCCACCAGAAGCTCAGTTACATTTGCCGAGAGATGCACTGACCTTCAGGAAAATTTCAGGGTCTTGCTGCTCCTCAAGCCGAGCTTGGATTTTAGCCATTTGTTCCTCTGCCATGCCAATTTGCTCTTGCCCATTGCGCTGGTTTCTCTCCAGTTCGCTCAGAAGGAGTTCTTCCGCATGCTGAATTGCTCTCCTCATAGCTGCCTCCTTCTCCTGGAGCCATTGGTGAAGCTCAATGAACTGGGCCGAGAGGTGCTGTTCCAGTCGGAGTCTTTGGGCCTGAGAAAGAAAAGATAATTGAGGGGCTGTTCACACCACATTACAAACCAGCTTGCAAACCAGTTTAAAAGGGGGTCATTCACACTTATGTCTATCAGTGGAGCTGTGGGTTGGGGGTCATTTTTAACTGTTTCCCAAGAAATAAAACTACATCAGACTCTGTTCCCAAGATGGTGCACATTAAAGCATTATATGACTGAGAGAATATGGCTTCCCCCTCAAAGTTAACCTATCCCAGGGTTTCTTGCTAAGGCTTGTTCTGAGGCTGGGCCTGCCATTGCCATCCTCTTCTGAGGCTGACCAGAGTGATATAGAAATGAATCAGTTGATTGACAGTATAAAAAAAATGAGAACGATTGAAACACCAGCCCCATTTTTAAAACAATACAAATGGTAATGTGAACTTCAACAGGGTTAATTGCCACAGAAAGAGTTGATCAGGGTAAACATAGTGGAAACTTTGATTTGGTATTGCACCATCGAATCTCCCTCGATTTACTCATCACAAAAACACTAGTGTGAATGGGGCCAGTGAGTCAAGAAGATATGTGAATGTATACCATCCTCGATTTGGGATCCTCAGTATGCTTAAAAGCAGGAGTAGGAGTCAGTTCTTTCTGTCATTAAGTTCTTGCTATCCCTCCTTTGCATCAGCTAGCAAATTTGCTTTTTAAAAGTCCACGTGAAAATGTGTATATTTTCCATGCATTTTTTTTCTTGATAAACAGACAGTTATGTACACAAAAGGATCTTGTAGCACCTTTGAGACTAACAGTGTGAAAGAAGTTGTAAAGTGTAAAGCCTGTGTACAATTTTAGCAGTAACAAGCGCACCTTCTATGCACTACATGGCATGGACAAGGTATGAGAGCCAATCCAAACAGCTGGAGAAAGCTGACATTTTGCAATAAACTGTATTTTGAGGACCAACTATTGCAAGTAAGAAGCAGTTCTGTAGGAAGCTAGAAGCCATGCACCATATTCCCAAATGCTACAGATGTCCACTGTGTTCTTTTCTTTCAAAATGGAGGTGGTGTGGTTCTGTTTGCTTCCAAGCAAGGAGAACAAACACTGAAAAAGAAACTCACTGTAATTTCTGGAACTTTCTGTGCACTCTGCTCCTGCAACAATTTTGCTGCTTGGGCTCTGGATTCCAGTGATGCTTGAGAAGCTGTTAAGATCTCCTGGATAGAAAGAGAGAGACTGAAACTTTTAAAAAAACATTTTTCTTCATTTGCAGTTATAGAGCATCTAAGGACATCCAATATCCAAAACAATAAGAGGTCCTGTAGAAGCGGGATGTAGAGGAAGTTTGGCATTGAGAGCAGTTTTAGAAAATCAAACCCCACTTACTCACACGTCATACATCCATCAACTGCCAATAGAGGAGAGACAGCTTTTCTGCTGGACTTGACATCCAAATTTTTCACAAACCACTGGGTTCCAATAAGTGATAGTTGATGATACCCACCCCCATGGGAAAGTGAATCTGCTCTGAATTTATGCCTGAACTTTGTAAGAACTATCCAGACCTACTTGGAAGACAGAATCCAGCATCTTGACTAACCCTTTTAAACTTGGGACTAGAACCCAGAATGGATTCACTATCCCATTGACACAGGAATCCAAATTTTGCAGACATAAATTTCAAGAAATGTATTTTTGGACATGTGGTCAGCTTGTACAGTGGGCCCTTGTTATCCACTGACGTTTGGTTCCAGGACACAAACACACACCCATGGATAACAAAATCCATGGATGCTCAAGTCCCATTAAATACAATGGCATAGCAAAATGGTGTCCCATGTATAAAATGGCAAATGACTGTTTTCAAGATGTGGATGCTTGAATCCGTGGATAAAAAATCCGTGGAGGACTGATTGTATTGATGCATATGCTGAAGCAGTGTTTACATCCTAAATACCCCTGTCTTCCACCACCACCCTGCTCTTTTTCCTCTTCTTTGTACAGTGAGACCTTGGTATCCACAGTGGTTTAGTTGCAGAACCCATGAATGCTCAGGTCCCGTTCAACACAATGTGAAATAGTGTTCCTTCTATAAAATGGCAAAATCAATGTTTTCTTTTTGGAACTTTTTCAAAATATATTTTCAAGCCCTGGATGCTTGAATCCATGGATATAGAATCTGTGGATACGGAGGGCTTACTGTATTTACTCCTCCCCCCCCCTCCTTTCTTTGTATTTATACTTTTTAAACTAGAATTCTGCAGCAAGGCATAACATGCAGCCACTCCAGGGAACAGAGGCCAGAAGAGGTGACGGCACACACTGTTCTGTGGCCAGACAGTGAAATAGAGATATTTGAAATGACAGAGGGTATGACACTAAGTCCGCACCCAGTGTAGATCCCTTGTCTAGGGTTGTGAAAGTGATCCCATGATGAATGCAATTGGCACTTCTGCTAACCCAGAAATAATAGTCAGACGTGTGTGAGCAGCCTCGCCTTTAGAAGTCTATAAAAGTAAGAAACCGCACACATTTGGACTAGCCATGGGGTCCAGCTCAGCTAGGACTGCACCACTTTGGAACAAACAAGGGAGATTTGTTGTTTCAGGATCTCTCTATAGTGTCCACTGTTTAAAAGAAAACTACTTCCGTCATGTTTGAAGCTAGTTCATAAAGGACAAAAGGCTAGTGCTCTTTCCAACATGACAGAATTTGAAATAGACTTTCCATTTGTTTTTTTTAAAAAACAGAGGACCACTGAAACAGATAATTATCCCTATCTATAGTCTGTAGTGGTATAGTCCAAATAGGAGTGTGTTCCAATATTATTCTGAATAATAAAATTATAATTATAGTTATTATTCTCCCAATAATAGGACCCAGGGAGGCTTATAACATATTTTAGAACAATGCAGATTTAAAACTATACAAAAACTACTATAACAGTATGGCTATAAACATTATTTAAAGAGCCATTAAACCATTTATAAAGTTAAAACATTAAACATTAAAATTCATTAAAAGACAATACAAACTATAACAAAGCACAGCACAGCACTACAAACCCATCCCATTTAGTTTTAAAAGCCTGGTGGCACAAGAACATTTCCAGATGTTCACACTAAAACCCAGAGCAGATTCACTGTCGCAATGATATGTGGCCCAGCAGCCCACACTGAACAAAACAATGGCATAATTCACTTTGGGCTTTCAGGGCAACATGATGCTAATTGTATATTGACTCAAATGGATCCTTCTCATCCATAACCAATGTGAATTACACAGTGGCATGGCACCCCCTGGTGGTGCATTAAGCTACTCCAAACAGCACTAACCAAAGACCGTTTCCCCCATAAGAAAGTTAAGGGCAACCTCCTTGGATTACACAAAAATCACACACTAGCCTGGTATCTGGTTTCCTACACTGGCCAGCCAATACTTTGTGCGTGCCCACAGCTGGACACAAAGACAATATGACTTCCTGGTTTTGGAAGATGATTTTCTGCAGTTCCACAGCACATGCTACCTCTCTAATGGTGGAAGTATCCCCCTGTCATGGTTTCATGGTTGGCAGCCAGGGGCAGGACCACCATTTGGTAGAGCAAAGCACATTCCCATGGCAAGAGATGGTGGGAGCTGCAGCAGTAACAGCAAGCATTAGCATTTACATATTTATCCCACTTCATAGTGAACTCAGCACTCTCTAAGCGGTTTACAAGCCAATTGCCCCCAACAAGCTGGGTACTCAGATCCCTGGTGGCCCCTACAGAACTTCCCGCCTCTTCCTTTCTGATGGAGAAGAGAGCAGCATGACATGCAGGCTGTCATGAGTCCCTTACACTAGGCTGGTGACCCAAGTTTCATGAAAGACAGTATATTCCATTGCTGGCCTTCAATGGGTACAAGTCAACTGGCAGCCCAGTTAGCTTCTAGACATGGATTGGGGAAGGAATGCCATCTTACCCTTCATCTAAGGAGTTTATCAGATCACAGAAATTGGAAGCATAATCCAATGGCAGTCTGAACACAATCATGGGGTTTCACATTATTGCGTGAGAGACTACCACATGCAATTTCGGGCAATTTTGGGCAATGGGAAGTGATTCCGAATGCAATGCAGCATCAATATGCAATCACGTACATTCACTGAACTAGCAAAATTCACTCATTTCCAAACTGGCCCCACTTTCATTTCTTTCAAAACTGAAAGAAATTCCTCCTGTTTGATAAACTCCTAGGGCACATCTTGAGCTCAGTAGTATCCAGTGACTTTGATGTCAGAAGGTGCAATAAATCTGCTTTGGGTTTTATTTTAGACTTTAAAGGCATTTAGTCCAAGATGTAGAGCTCTAGCCCACATGCAGGTTCAGCATCATGGATAACTCCTTTAACATTTGGAATGAAGCCCAGTAGGAGTTCACTGAACCTCCTTATGCTGCTGTCACTGCTTGGACTGAGGCTCTTTGTAACCCTGTTCTTATCCTCTGTGAAGTCATCCAATCCCACTTTTAATAGGTTTAATAGTGAATGACATACATTTGTGACCTACAACATTTCTTTTGTGTTGTTCTGAATCAATCATCCATCGATTTAATGGGGTCAGTCCAAGATTTAATAGTATGCGTGACACCATCTATTCACCTTGCAACCTGTTCCATTGGCCACCCAATTCAGATCATCACATCAATTCCTACTTACCTTAAAGTGCTCCACAGCCTCCTCCAGAGGGAGACACTGATGGCCCCAGTGATCCAGTTGCATTGACCATGCTAGGCAGCCGTCATCAGTACAAAACAGTCTGTCCCCCTGCAACTCTTCATCAATGTTCTGCTCGGTTTCGGCATCCTCATCACTGGCATGAGCCGAAAGAGAGTCCATAGCCTTCCGCGCCAGCTGCCCCAGCACCCGGTTGGCTGTGAATTTGCCCCCTGGGATCTCATGCCGGCACTCTGGGCAGGTGGGATGTGGCACGTCCTCCCCACCATTGACAGGTATCTCTGCCCAGAAACGTGAAATACAAGCCTGGCAGTAATTGTGGCCACATTCTAGCATGACAGGATCCAGAAAGAGCTCCAGGCAAATAGAACAACGCAGGTCTTCTGCAAAATGCTCCACTCCTGTTGGGACCGCCATGGAGGTGACACAGCAGGGCACAGCCAGGCAAGGGTCATAGACTCGCAAACAGCTTCGAGGCTTCTCTCCAAACCTGGATGTTAACTAACTGTATTTCTCTTCTCTTTCTATTGTGGAATTATTTATTCTTGATGTATACAAAAACCTCTACTTCTACCTCCTCTTCTTCTTCTTCACTATCTAATCTTTCCAAATGTTGTCTTTGCTTTTTCTATGTATCTTTTTCTTGTCTGTGTTCGTCTCTCTAGAAAAAGAAATCAAAAATTGTCTTGAACTTCCCTTGTCCTACTGCCCTGCCTCTTTCTTCTACCTTAGCTTTGATTTTCTTTGTTCCTTTCTTATGCTTCACCTGTTCATAGTTTTGTCTTTTGAAATACATACACTGTTTGAATAAAATACTCCTCTTTTGTAGGATTCCTCACTCACTCTCTCCTGCAGTGTTTTCTTTGTGTTTCTTCTTCTTTCTTTCAGTTCAAGATTCTTTTCGCTGCTTTTTTCTGACTGGTCCTGCCCAAGCAATACAAGTCTCAACGCAGCTTCAGAAGAATTCTTCAGACAGCAGATGTTTTTAAAGGGGTATCCAACCTGAACGGCATTGCCTGAGCTGTCACTGCCTCTGATTCATTGTCTCTCCAAAATCTCCCTTTTCTTTTTTGAAACTCCACCCAGCTCTCTTAGGGACGCCCCATGCCTCATCCAGGCCTATCGAGGAATGCAGACGTAATCCCTGACACATCCCAGCTGCCCAGAATTTCTAAATCTGGGGTAGGTAACTGTGGTTCTCCAGGAGCCAAACAGACTGCTCAAAATGCAAACAATAGAAAAATAGGGGGGGAAATGGGTTTTGAAAAACAGATTTGCATATCCTCCAACATGTCACAGATGCCAAGGAACATCCGAGCATGGACAAAATGGCAAATGTTATTGGTAAGGAAAAACACACATTCTAGGAAATGTTTTAGCATATTGCTTTTGCCTGAACTTACTGGGAAGGGGAAGATTTTGCCCCTTCCTCCTCTCTTTCTCCTTCCCCACACAGGGTCAATTGAGTGATAACTACTTTTGCACTTGGAACTCAGTTTGCAGCAATTGGAGTAAGCTGAGAACAAAAGGGAAAGGTGGAAGGAGGAGAGAGAAATTGGGATATTTTTAAAGCAGCTGAAAATGTGGGACTAAAGAGGATTAATCAGGACTGTCCCCACCAAAGTGGGTCTGTTGGAGACTATGGAGTTGTTTTTAAAACAAAAGAACAGCATAGGATACCCAGCCACCTATTTGAAAGAGGAATAGCTGCTCCTATAGAGTTCTATGAGAGGCATTTCTCAATCACACCCTGTGATAGGATCGTATTGGGGTCACCATAACTCAGAAACTTCTTGAAGGCACACAACTACAAAGGCCTAAATACCCTAAAGTAACCAGATCTTGGAATTTAAGCAGGGTCAGTCTTGGTTAGTACTTTAATGGAAACCACCAACGAATACCAAGTGCTGTAGACTATATTTCAGGGGAAGGAACTGGCCAACGCACCTGAGTATTCCTTGCCTAAGAAAACCCTATGAAATTCATGGGGTTGTCATAAGTCAACAGGCGATCTGAAGGCACATAAACACACAAGAGTCCAGAATAGCAACTTTTCAAAGCTTTGACTTTGAACCACACCATTATCTTGGGAATGTAATACAGGATCACCAGTTTTGCTGCCTGTTATATAGTAGGAGTATCCTTTTTTCCAGTCTTCTTTGCTTACATTGGTGTTGTTTGACCCTAAGATCCTATTATGAGGTTTTCTTGGCCTGATTTGTTCAGAGGGAGTTTGTCTTTACCTTCCTCTGAGGCCAAGAAAGTGTGACTTGCCCAAGGTCAACCAGTGAGTTTCCATGGCCAAACGGAGATCTGAACACTGGTCTTTATCGTCCTAGTCCAACGCTCAAACCATCACACCATGCTGACATATTTATTTGCAAATAATATAGATACTGCAAAATAATTCCATTCAATGCTCAACCCTCTAAAAGGAAACTGAACATTGTGGAACTGATCCTACACTTCTCAGATCTCATAGGGAGCATGTAACAAAACCTTAAGTCAATTTTTCAAAAATCTATTCAATATTTGAATTCGAAGCATTATAAATTCTAAAATTGAGCTGTAAATTTTTTATTTTAAAATTTGCTTCTTGCTGGTAGTTTTAAAAATGGGTGAGAAACCCATGGCCCTCACATAAACCCCATCCAATGTGCTGTGAAGGATATTGGGAGTTGTAGTCCAACATCATCCAAAAGATACCAAGTAGAAAACAATATGATTACCTTGTTCAGTGCTTCTCATTCTATTATTTCCTACCCCAAAAAGAAAACACTGAACAAGGAAGATCTTCCATAAACAGAAACATTCTTGAAACTGAACACTGAACAAGAAAGAGCTTCCATAAACAGATATGTTCTTGAAACTGAACACTGAACAAGGAAAACTTTCTATAAACAAAAACTTTCTTGAAACATTTTGCAGAATATTGGCAGAAGCACATTCACAAAAATCGAGGAAAAGGCATGCAGAAGCACATTCAGAAGAAGCGAGGAAAAGGAATGCTCATTTTCAGACAAGCATTAAAGATGTTCTGCTTTTATTTTTTTAAAGCGATTAGTCATGCCTCACTTTAGGGAGGAAAGTCCACCGTTAGTGAGAGAAATGTCACATGCTCCATCTCTCTTTTGTGAATAAGTTCATTGTTCAGCCTCGCTGGTCTTGCAATTTTATGAAAGTTTCGTTCCTCCTGAACCCTCTAGGCACAAATGATGTTGGTTTAAGAGATGATTCAGGAACACCGGAAGTGGAGCAAGAGGCTCTCCTGCAGTGTGGAGTTCTCCCTGACTCAGTGCCATTCTTTGCCTCCCATGCTGCAGGGCCAACTAAGTATGCTAACCCTATCATACCCTTCCAACATTTCATAGATGAAAACTGGGACACCTATGGCCCAGCGACATCAGAGTGTGGTCAAGATGGCAAAAGTTACTACTGCGCAAGGACAGACAAGTTAGGAAAGGCTGCAGCAGTTTGTGTTTGCCTTAGCCTACTGGAAAGAGCAAGATCCCACCCCCTCCTCCCCACCTTACTAAGTTAATTTAGTGCAAACTATTTTTGCACTTTGAACTCAGTTTGCAGCAACAGAAGTAAGCCCAAAGATAAGGGGAAAGTGGAGGGAAGAAAACAAAACTAGACAAGTATTTGTACATGTATTTGTAACTGGTTGACTGACCGAACCCAAAGGGTGCTCTACAATGGTTCCTTTTCATCTTGGAGAGAAGTGACAAGTGGAGTCCCACAGGGTTCTGTCCTGGGCCCAGTGCTATTCAATATCTTTATTAATGACTTGGATGAAATTATTGAGGGCCTAGTTATCAAATTTGCAGATGACACCAAATTAGGAGGAGTAGCTAATACCCTAGAGGACAGGATCAAAATTCAAAATGACCTGAATAGACTAGAAAGCTGGGCCAAAGCTAACAAAATGACATTCAACACAGACAAATGTAAGGTTCTGCACTTAGGGAGGAAAAATGAAATGCACAGATATAGGATGGGGGATACCTGGCTGAATGAGACAACATGTGAAAAGGATCTATGAGTCCAAGTGGACTACAAGTTGAACATGAGTCAACAGTGTGATGCAGCAGCTAAAAAGGCCAAAGCAATTTTAGGCTGCATCAATAGAAGTATAGTGTTTAGATCAAGGGAAGGAATAGTGCCACTCTATTCTGCCTTGGTCAGGCCCCACCTGGAATACTGTGTCCAGTTCTGGGCACCACAATTCAAAAAGGATGTGGAGAAACTGAAGCGGGTCCAAAGGAGGGCGACTAAAATGGTGAAGGGTCTGGAAACCTTGCCCTATGAAGAACGACTTAGAGAGCTGGGGATGTTTAGCCTGGAGAAGAGAAGGTTAAGAGGTGATATGATAGCCCTATTTAAATACTTGAAGGGATGTCACATTGAGGAGGGAGCGAGCTTGTTTTCTGCTGCTCCAGAGAACAGGACCCGGAACAATGGATGCAAGCTCCAGGAAAGGAGATTCCACCTCAACATTAGGAGGAACTTCCTGACAGTAAGGGCTGTTCAACAGTGGAACACACTCCCTCGGAGTGTGGTTGAGTCTCCTTCCTTGGAGGTTTTTAAGCAGAGGCTGGATGGCCATCTGTCGGGGATGCTTTGATGGAGAGACTGGAGACTGGATGGCCCTTGTGGTCTCTTCCAACTCTGTGATTCTATAATTCTATGATTCTATGATTCTATGAAACTGGAGTATTTTTAAAGCAGCAGAACAAGTGGGGTGAGAAATTAATCAGAAGCTGATTTAAGTGAAAGGATAGTAAATGTATTTATTAAAAAAATACCACTATTCACAAGCAAGGCCCATAGAGGCTTTGGCACTGCAAAGATTTGGACCCCAAGAATTTTTGATCTCTAATCAACTTCTCCCCCAGAAAACATATCTGGGGGTAACTGAGCTGGCCATATACTGTAGCAAGATACAGTAGCATCCAAAATCCACAAAACAGTGATATCTTTATTGAGACAATGAAAATGCACAATTTTTAAATACCTTTGCCTGATAAAGGAGCAAGTGGAGCTTCAAAAGCTTGCAAGTTTTGTGCATTTGTTCCAATAAAGATATCAGTTTTGGAGATTCTGGGTGTTATTGAACTTCTCAGCCTTTCTTGCAGGGACAATAGGGAATGTCATATATTGGGGCAGTACAAGAATCTCCAGCTGTCTATGCTTTACCTTGGGAGGGAAACCACCCTTCCAATTTGCGTATCCATTACATCAGTTGTGCAATTCTGGCACACCCGAGCTGCAGTTGGGCAATTGTCTGTGAACAAACAGAGACTTCATGATGAAATGCAGTCATCTATGAAGTGGAGCACTCCGAAAGCAGAATGACTCAAAGATTATCAAATGGGTTTGAATGCTTTGTGCCCAAGCATTCCTTTGTTGGGACATGGTGAGTCAGTAATAAATGACAGGAAATTCATTCATCTGATGCTGATTTTTCTATTGCTTTTGGGATGAATCCACTCTTTTTTATTTAAGCTTCTCTTGAAAGGATTTGAGAGAACAAATGCAGGAAGGAAAGGAGAGACACAAAGTACTGGTAAAAGTATCCTCTCTATTCAACCCAGTCTCAGATTTTAAGCTATAAAGTCGATAGAAGTACTACCAAAAAACATGCGATCTGATCTGACACTTTTGAGGAGTGAAAAGCGCTCATGTACCCCATACATATCAGAACATTAAGCAGAATACTGCAGAGGGTCTTTTACAAGTGAATCATATAAATTTGTCTGGGAATGAAACTTAGAAAATATATGACTTTTGTGAAGATGAATTTGCAAAGAAATGTGGATTTATCTTTACAATTTTCAGATTTTACTCTTGTTCGCTTTCACTCCCTTGCTTTGTGAGGGAAAAAATGAAAATGTTGGCAAATTTCTAGCAAGGATGAGGTTTAGAAGGTGGCTAAAATATCCATTTCAGATTCATGGAAGGAGCAGAGTGCAAGAGGGGATTCCACACCTCGATGGAAGTAATAGGAATCATGTGGAAACCCTCCACCAAGCATTGCTGAACTGTTAACTCCCAGTATTCCTCACCACTGGCACTGTTGGTTAAGTTTGCTGGGAAACGCACTTCTGCAATGTTTGCCACATAAGGTTTTATCCCTAGTTTGCCCAACTTGGTGACCTGCAGGATATGTTTAGATTGCAACTGCCATCATCCCAAGCCTGGGGGCTGGGGATAAGGGGAGTTGCCATCCAAACATATCCTGAAGGCTGCCATGTAGTGGAAGACAGTTTTATACCAATGAGATGTTGTCTTCCATTCCGAGAGAGTTGAGTTTCCTCCTTCATTTTTCTGCCTTCTCCTTCATGCAGTGCTGCAAAGAGAAGCTCCCTTATGGAGAACCTCACCTCTGCCCAGACATATCAGTGTCACCCCGTTGGCGTGTTCAGACAGAACAGGTTTTTCTCGTCTGCTTATCTGTCTCTTTCTCTGTGAGCCAACTCACCATCTCCATGCGGTGCGTTTGAACAGAAATTCAAAATCATGCAACCCTGAGAATTGGAAGCCAAGTTGCTGGAAGCTTCTGTCATTCAACTCTGTTGTGTCATGCTGACATTAATTCCCCCTTGCAGAGCAGATCACATTGCAAAGCATAAGTCATGTCCGATTTGGATCCTTTCGGTATTCCAAGTTGCACAACCTTGGTACTAAGATTCCTTTTTTAATGATTGCATGGATTTGTAGGAACGCCAATCCATTTGAGTTGATGCAAAACAACTTTGCTGGTGGAATGGCCTTAAACAGTAAGAGTTTGCTAGATGACCTGGAGCAACCTGCTGTCTCTCTGCTTCAGCACCTGCTGCTTGCAAAATGGGAGCACTGAAGGCCCAACTATAGGCTTATGCACGTTGGTTTTGGTATCCATGAAGCCATATTCTGTTAACACAATCCCTGCATCAGCATGTAACCCTGTGTCATTTGGATTTAGGGTTGCCAAGGAACAGGACTTCTGTACCTTTAACAGTTTTGTAGGAGACAACAGGAATTTCACCACGTCTTGCAGGTGATGCACACAGCTGGTAATGCATGCAGCCCCTGCTGAAAATCCCTCTTTTACACAACTATTAAAAGTACAGGCACCTGGCCCCTTATTTCATCTGGCAACCCTATTTAGGTGTCCTTGATTTCAATGGGATGAACTAGCACCATCTGTCCTGTACTGACATCTCCTAGGTGACATGCAAACTTCAGCATAAATAAACTTGCCAGTAACATTATTAAGCTAGACATGAATTATTTAAACAAGGGTGTGGAATCTCAAGTCCTGGAGAATAAATTGGCCCTACTGGGCTTCCCCTATGTACCAATTTGTATAGATTCTACCACCCCATTTTAAAGGTTGAGGTACATCCTCTCATGCTTTAAGATGCTATGGACTAGCAATTACTATTTTTTCCAGTGTGCCAAGGACCAGAACTAAATTTGTACCCACTGGCTACAACTTGTTTCTTTCTTTCCCGAAAACTTTGCTGGCAACTGGCAACCAATGGTTCTGGCAAGCAATCTGTAGCACTGTTCCAAAGTTTAGTTACTTACAATTAGATGTTAAAGCTAAAATGTGCTGAGAGGGGGTCCCAATTGTTCATCTTTGGCTACATCTACTGCCCAAATAATTGGAAAAGACTATAATGCTTGGCAAAGCTGAAGACAATAAGAAAAGAGGAAGGGGACATTACAGGTGGATGGACTCAATCAAGCTATGGCCCTGAGTTTACAAGAACTGAATTGGGGTGAAAGACCTTCAAGGGTCTCTTGAAGGCCTTTCATTCATAATATCATCAAAACCAATCTGATGAAACATAGTAATAACTACCACTGGAGTGTAATTGACAATCTGAAATTCAATCCAGTTAACTAAAAGTCATTCCTCACCCTTGAATAAGGCTGCATCTGCATTGCAGAATGAATGCAGTTTGATGCCGCTTTGAGCAGTTAAAGCAGTGTCAAACTGCATTATTTCTGCAGTGTAAATGCAGTCCAAGTAGGGTTCTACATTGCAGAAACAAATTGTTGCCTTTTTAAAACCTGCATTAGAAATATACATTTATCACTGGGGTCAACAACTGTGACAAGTCCAAAGTCCTGCTTTCTCCCTGGGATCCTCTTGCAGCCCCACAAAATGTCAAAAATTCCCCCAAATCTCTACATGTCCACTTCTGGTCTTGAAAAATGTGCATTTCTGATGTCAAGCGATGTGAAGGGAGGGAAGTAAAACCTATTTAAAAGGCGAATCACCACTCCGGGAGGCTTCCAAGAGATACAATTCATCCTTTTATTGGCCAGAAAAAGGCAAATATCTTTGAGTTTCTATTAAAGTGTTGTTTTGTCACTGAAAACGGTGGTCAATGAGAACACTGAAAGCCATGAGAAAAGCATTGGGGGCCACATGTGGTCCCATCGTCCTTGGTTTCTCAGTTCTTGGACAGGTTCAAGACTGTCCAGACATGTATCCACACCTCTGGGCAAGATATTATCACTGGGTCAAGCCACCATGTGCTCTTGTCCATGCATCCTGAGCCATAGGGACTACAGGTTACCAATGCATCCTTGTCTAGAACATTTAAGATCAAATATTCAATGATGTCCCAAAATACACCAACCAAATAGCCCCTTCCCCCCAATGATACGGGAAGACATGATACAAAGACTACATTGAGGTTTTTAAATATATAAATCATTATTTTAATAGAAATGACAGGACAAAAAAAAAACATCCTAAGACATTACAAACACTTTTGAAAAAAATACACCACCACACACCAGCCTACACACAGCAGCACTCAAAAGCTTCCAACAGGTTGTACAAAGACATTTGAGAATGTAACACAGCCAAAAATCCATTTTAAACCAGACCACTGGATCTCCAGAGGTGTGTTTTCCCTACATTTTCCACTCAACTCTCCTAACACTATAAACCTCCAGGTATCAATGCAGGCAAAATCACAATCTCTACTCTCTGGAGAGAATTGCAAGTGGGTAGTTACAGATAACTAACTAGAGCTAAAGGTATTTTCAGGTAAAGACAATGGGGAGAAGGTCCCTTGGTGCAATAGGAATACTTAAAGCCCACACTATTAATTTTAGTCAGTTCAAGTCATCAGGCCCTAATTGTGTTCCCTTACACCAAAAGTGGACAACTGTGGCAGATCTGGCCCTGAAATTGCTTCCTCTAACCACCCTTGGTGGGGGAAGAGTGACACAGACTGCCAAAAAGCAACAATAAAGTCCCAGAAGTGGTCAAAAGTCCAGTTCTGTTTTGGGAAAAAAAAAACTTATTTTTATGATAAATAATTCAAGAGGGGGTCCTGAAATCTGCATGCTTCTAGGAGACTACTCCCTGGTGAGGGGCAGAGAAAGGTGGCCCATCAGGTCAGGAGGAGTTTAGAATCATACGAACAGCTTTGGGGAACTGCATGCTGTCCCTGAACTGCATTTTGCTAACTTCTGCCCAACATTCCCAGGCAGCACAGTTTTACTGGGGTACCTCTATAAACAGAAAGCAGAGATTACCTATACTAAGAAAGAAAATCACAGTTCCTCTCAGATACAGATAGTCTTCCCTACAACCTCAAGAAGAAGTTGTAAGCAAGATTCTGAATCATAGAACTTCCGTCTCTGTTGAAATAGAGATGTCAAAAGAATAACATCCTTGAAATCCTGAAATATATAATCAAGGCCTATAGGGACAAAGGCATATAATAAAACAGGCTCTGAGAAAGGCACTCTTGGATGCTGGGAGAAGCCTCATATCATCATATATTGAGCCACAATAACACAACAGGGCCTAAATATGCTAAAGGCAGCAAAGCCTTCTAATCTTGGAAGCTTAGCAAGGTGAGCACTGGTTAGAATTTGGATAGGAGACCGCAAATCTCCTGTAAGCTTTATTTCAGGGGAAGAAGATGGCAAAAACATCTCTGGGTATTGCTTGCGTAAGAAAATCCAATGAAATTTGTCATATACAAAGTGGTCCCTGGGATGGCACAATGGGAGCTCATTCTATGTACAATGTACAGCTTTCAGTAAGTGATCCATGTGCACACTACAATTGCTGGCCAGGCAATTGACAGTGGAGGAACTCAGAATCCAGGGTTGCCTTATAGAGGTGGCTTTGCTCTTGTGTACAAATGTATCACAGGATTTTCCTGGCAAGTTGCTTCAGAGGGTGTTTGCTATTGCCATCCTTTGAGGCTGAGACAGTGTAACTTATCCAGGGTCAACCAGTGGATTTCATGGCTGAGCAGGGATTTGAACTCTATACTCCAGCCATAGTCCAATGTTCAAACCACTACACCATGCAGGCTCTCCAACACAGTGTAGAGGTTGCTACATGGGCATTATCTTGAGCTACCTTCCTAAACAACCCCAGGAGGGAGGCCCATCCTCAAAAGAAACAGTGCCACTTGCCAGGTCACACCTGCAAGATAAACTTTTTAGCAACACAGGCACAGACTAGCAGCCTGCACTCTGAAATGGCTAGAAGAGTTTTCTGTTCCACAAAGAACAAGCAAAAGGGAAGAGGTTAAATGGGCTGAAATTATGTGTGAAGTATAAAAAGGTGCAGGCACTCTGATTTTTGTATATATATATATATTGGTATAAAAGCTAACAGTAAAAAAAAACTCAGAGGAAGAGAATCAACTCGCTTGAAATGTGATGCTGGAGGAGAATTCTACAAATTCCATGGCCTGCTGAAAATCAAGCCTGAATTCATACCAGAAGCCAAAATAACCAAACTGATGCTATTGTACTTTGGCCCCATCATTAGACAATGTGACTCATTAGAAAAGGCAACAGTGCTTGAAAAAGTGGGAGGCAGTAGGAAAAGAGGAAGACCACGTTGCAAGTGGATCAGCTCAGCCAAGGAACCCACAGCCCTGAGTTCGTTGATGACAGGGTGACTTGGAGGTCTCTCATTTATAAAAAGCTGACTTGACAGCAAACAACAATTGACTATGCCACAAATCTGGACAGGCTATTGACTACAATGCTAAACAGGAATCTCGAGGCTAGAAATTTTGCTCTTTTAAGAGCAGAATGTTGCCCTCCTTCAAAACAACTGCAATCACTGTAATACTAACTTGGTTTGTGGGGGGAGAGAAACACTTGTGCCTTATTTTGGATGACAATATGGCAGCTGTGACTCCAAGTAAGCCTTATTTCTACATGGAGCTTATATATACATGTATTCAGATATACATGTGAGAGACAAAACCTCACTCAATCCCCAAAGTACTAAGGCCAGCCATTCTCAGAATCTCCTGAACACTATTCCAGTGTATTTAATGGGACTTGAGCATCCATGGATTTTGTTATCCACAGGGGGTCCTGGAACCAAACCCCAGCAGGTAACAAGGACCCATTCTGGAGAATTTCTTCCTCCAAATGTTTGCCCCCTCAAACAGCTCTTGATACCCTAGGTGTGAAACATAATATCCATACTTTAGGCTATGAGGTAAGGTAGACACAGTGAGGGGTCAGAAAGTTTTCTTGCCACCTGTTTGCAAGAGAACAGGTAGCACACAGACATGCACACACATCCTTAGTGTTGTTACTGCACTTATTTCTTGGGACAGCTTTCATTCCTGCTTGCCACAACACACCCAACACAAGGTGACACAGGTGTTAGCACCACCATGTCAAACATTTCTGGGAAAGGACTCCTGTCTGAATACCAGCCAAGTTCAGCTTTTGCTTCCAAACAAAAGATGCAGGCACTGTGGTAACAATTCCCAGCTGGAATAGTTGGGAAGGCAAACAGACCAGTCATGAACATCTCTAGTTGGCTCAGCCCTTGCTGGATTTGTTTTTTCCTTCCCCAAATCCAGCCAAAGATCTTTGAAAAGGAAGAAGAAAATGGCACACAAGAGTCCAGATTTTCATGCATCCTGGAGATCCGGAATGTCAGACAGGATCATAGGAGAGCCCAGTTGGAGTTCTTGTTGGAGAGACTCCATGTCAGCTGGGTTCATGCGATGGACTTCCAGCCAGTCAGCAAGAAGGGAGGCCGAAAGCGGGGCAGAATCACCTTGGCTAATCCAGTTGTAGGGAAGACAAACCAAGAAAAGAATAAGACAAAGCAAAAAATGAGCTGTTCATCTAGTTTCCTCCCTTCTTCTCCATTCTCTGTTAAATTTTATTTATTCAGTCAGTCATTAAATTTACATTCTGCCAAGGGACCCAAGGCAGCTTACAAAATTTAAAGTAACAGTTCAGTTAAAACAAAAGGTACTATACAAACATTTTTAAAAATTAAATATCAGTTCTGGGTTTTTTTAAAAAAAACAAAAAAACAAATACAGGTTGCATCTCCCTTATCCAGAATTCTAAAATGTAAAATATTCCAAAATCCAAAATTGTCCACATGGGTGGCTAAGATAGTGATACCTTCGTTTTTTGCTGGTTCACTGTTCACAAACTTTTACAGAAAATTATTAAAAATATTGTGTAGAAAATTGTCTTCAGGCTATGTGTACAAGGTACATGAAATATGAATGAATTTCATGTGTAGACTCAGGCCACATCTCCAAGATAGCTCATTGTGTATCTGCAAATATTCCAAAATCCTAAAAAAATCAACCCAAGTCATACAGGGAAAAGGGAGTTACAAAATTCTAGTTCTTGAACAAAATTGCTGCTTTAGTTGCTGCAGGATCAATGAGTCTATATAAGTTGCCAATACTGCCTTTCTCTTAAGAAAGACCAACATGACCTGTTTGCACCAATATTTCACTCCAGAGCCCAAAAAAGCTCAGGAAAAAATATTTATGATATAATTTGAACTGACAATCATCTATGGATCTTCAAATTACATCGTTCAGGTTCCATCCCCTTAGTTCTCAGCTAAAAAGCCCAAGGCTTTAGTGTCAGAACAAATATCAGAACAGCTAAGCCAACAGCAGCCATTAAAAAAAAAAAACAACGCTGTGATCTCTCTACGCAGGCCCACAATGCCACACTTTGGTCAAGAGCAAGCTGTAAACCCGCTAATCCCAAGTAACAGTGATCACTCATAAACATATGCACATACAGTGGGCCCTCTTATCCACAGTTTTTTTATCAATGGATTCAAGCATCCACAGTTTGAAAATATTCTTAAAAAAATAAATTCCAAATAGCAATCCTTGATTTTCCATTTTATATAAGGGACACCATTTTGTTGGGCCATTATATTAAATGGGACTTGAGCATCCATGGATTTTGTTATCCACAGGCCCACGGTATTCCACCCATTAGCTCCCTGTTCCATCTTTGAAGCCCAGCTAGACAGGCCTCTTACCTCTCTCTGTTCTCTCCCACCATATCGAATGACTGGTTCAGAAATTCTTCCAAGTCAAACCCAACCCCATAGCCAGCACCACTGCCTTTCGGTGTGCCAGAGAAGACAGGAGGTAGGAGATCTTCCACCTGGAATTAAGAAACAGTAAACTCATTCCTCATGCAAAGATCAGCACATGATAACACTATCAAAAGCACCGACTACAGACTACAGATGCCAACACCTAATTTAAGGTGAGCACGCTTCAGAGCCTGAGGAGCTATACTGCCATTTTTTGTGCTTCCTACTGAGGACCACAGTCAAACATTCATGCTTGCCATTTCAATGAGCAGAAGTGACATTATGCTACTCCTAGGGCCTGAGCAGACGGGGCAGGATAGCATGATACATAAGCCACACCTACAGCTTTTCCACCTAGGTTACAGTTCAGGACACAAATGCTACTAATGAACGAAGTGTTTCTAAATAAGACTCTAGACATTAAAACTGCAAGGCTACGTATGAGAACAAAAATTTACTAAAATCTTGGAAGCTGGTGATTGTTTTAGTCCTATGTAAGATTCCTTACATAGCCCTGTGAGTTGTGCATGTTCTGAAAAATACAGGCATCCTCAAACTGATAGAAATGATAAAAACTGCCTGAAAACATGGTGTTTTACTCTACAGTAGCTGACACGCCTCCAGAGTAAATTTTTATATCCAAGATCTGTTATAATTAACCAATTATTTATATAAAATATATCAGTTCTTGAGAGCTAGTGTGGCATAATGGTTTGAGTGTTGGACCATGACTCTGGAAACCAGGGTCCAATTCCCCACTTGGCCATGAAACCCACTAAGTGACCTTGAGCAAGTCACATGCTCTCAGCCTCAGGGGAAGGCAATGGCAAACACCCTTGAAACAAGTCTTGCCAAGAAAACTCTGTGATAGGGTTGCCAAACGAAACAACTTGAAGGCACACAACAACAAACCCCGCAAAAAAACCCCATGCAACACCTGCCCCCTAAAAAACATCAAAAAGATTTGGCATGACATCCCTTCAGGTATCCCTCCCCTCCAAGCTATGTGCAGAGGCAAACACTGATCTTCACACTCAGCAGTTGCCCACTTCTCATCTGTAGTGTGATGTATAATCCCTGGGCCCACAGGAAGAACTGAGCACAAGCCATTACTTGGGATTTCGAGAGCTGCTGTGTCACCACATTGATATCTGGAGGCTCCAAAGGCAGTCCTGAGGCTATCTGGTGCTGGGCAGGACCTCTTGCTGCTGGTGGTGGTGATGATGATGTGTCTTCAACCACCCCCTGTGGTGGTGGTGGTGGGAGCTCAGGCTTGCCCATCTCTGGCAGAAACAGAGGCTGCTCCACGGAAGCCCTAAAACTCACTGATTGTTCCAGTAGCGTGCCACTAGAAGGTGCCATCTCTGGCTGTGTCACTGGCATCTGCCCAGCCACAGCCCAGCTCTCAGGCTGGGGAACGCCACTCCAGGCATTCAAGGCTGCAACACCATAGGGGGTTTGGAAGATCTGACCAGGGGTGTACTTGACACTTAGGAGGCACTCTGGTTTGGAAGGGATGGCTTTTTGGCAAGCTGGGGTGGCAACCAGGAATGGAGCAGTCTGAGTTTGGAAAAAATGAACATTGGTATTGGAGCTCTGAACTGGACCCACAGGAACAATAGTGAGCTTGGGTCCCACTGTAGGCACCCCCTTGTCTGAGACAGTGAGAAAGTCAGGTGGTGCAGGGGTGCTGCCAGAAGGGGTAGGGGGGATACGGTAAGTGGGAGGAGCCTGAGGTGGCAAAGGGTTGCCAGAAGGGATTGGAGGCAAGTTGTGGTTGGCAGTGGTTGTCTGTGGGAGAGCTGCAGATCCATTCTGGGTTGGCTTGCTTTGAGTACGGTCCACCATTTTAGTCCATCTTTCCAAAAGGTTCCGGTCATTCTCTGTCAGCATGTCCTTGTGTTCTCGCTCTTTCTCCTTCTTCTGTTTCTCACGCTCCTTGGCCCTTTCCTGACGGCGTTTGCGCTTCTCTTCTCGCTCCCGTTGGCGCTCCTTTGCCGTCACTGGCCTTCGGATATCAGGTGTCTCCAAGACAGATGATGGTGTATCTGTGGAACCAAGAGGGATGCTTTTTAAAAAATACATTTGCTCTCCATTCTAAATACATCAACTAACTGATCCAGTTCACTTGACACCTTGTGTCACTCCCTCATACCAAACCCTTATCTTTGTACTTATTGTAGAGGGCAAAAGGTGTGGACTCCAAGGCCATTTCTGAAAGCGTGGACTGCAAGGCTCACTCCCAAATTACATTCCCCATCCCAAAAATAACAGCATGCCCCCTCAAGTGATGTGGGGAAGGTAATGTGGCCGGGGGGGGGGGAGATTCTGGGTTGTGTTAGGCTCAGGAAAGGTCTTTATTCAAGAAGGAAGTATGCCACAAGTTGAGTTTCAATTTACTGCCTGCTTGGAAAATGGCCTCTCTTTTGAACCCAGAAGGATTAAAAAACATGGCACAGTTGCATCCCATGAGCCCTAGGGGGCATGGCAGGTGGATGCAGCCCTCCATATTCCCATAGAGGCCAGCACACATCTCACTCCCCACAAGTGGCAACCCCAACTTTAGAGCGAATATGTGCTCTCTCACATCTCTTCCTATTTACTCCAGTTTTGAAGACCAATGGTTTTCACCCACATATTCCAGCTTCTACTGCTGGTAAGAAAAATTCACTACACTTCAAATATGCCTAAGAATTTCAAATTAAGTTAAACTATTTCAAATTAAATTGGAACAAATCTCAAGCTCTCCAATTAATAACTCCACACAGACCGCTTTTCTGGATAGATTCTACAAACCACACAGCCCAAAGACAGGATCAGCTTCAGCGCTTGGAAAAGTTATTTGGACTACAACATTTCTGGTTAGAAATAAAGTCATATATATCTCTCCTCCTCTCTTATTTTCGGCTCCACAACCCTGTGATTTAGGTAAAGAAAGAATGAAGAGCCAGCATGATGTAGTGGTTTGAGTGCTGGACTATGACTCTGGAAAACAGGGTTTGATTCCCAAGTTGGCCATGAAACCCACTGGGTAGCCTTGGGCCAGTCACTCTCTCTCAGCCTAAGGGGAAAGCAATGGCAAACCTCCTCTGAATAAATCTTGCCAAGAAAACCCCATGATAGGGTTGCCATAAGTCAGAAAAGACTTGAAGGCACACAACACACACAAGAAATAATGACTGCCTTAAGTGATTATCATGGCTCAGTGCGGAGTTGAACCCAGATCTCCCAAATCCCAGTCCTCTAATTGTTGCACTACAATGTCTCTCCATCTTAAATACATTGACTAATTGGCCCAGCTCACCTGACACCTTATGTCACTCCCTCACACCAAACTCTTCCAAATTACCTTTATTCTTATTCCGGAGGGCAGATTTTAAGATAACCGCTTTGAGGGCAGCCTTAGTATCATCCGAGATGGCTCCCTCCCTCTTAGGAGGAGCTATGGGAACTTCTGCTTCAGCCTTCACCTCAGGCTGTACCACAGCCGTGGTTGTGACGGGTGAAGTGAGGTCAATTGTCTCTGTCAGGGAGCAAGGGATGGGAGATGCCATTGCATAGTCTCCATCTCCAATCCTGGGTGAACCAGCACTGGGCATATCCACATCATGGCAGTAGAGAAGCTGCATTTGGCTGGAGGTATCATCCCCATAACTCCCACCAATGGCAGCAGGCCTGAGGGCTGGCTTGAAGCTGATCTGGCGCCGGATGCCCTCTCGGCGTTCATGGAAATCATTGATTTCACCCACGATGGCTTCTTTGATCTGTTCCTTGGTGAGCACCTGTTTGTCAAAATCGAAATCAAAAGCCGGGACGCAGTCAGGCTCATCATCTGGGTCATGATACTTGGCCAGGAAGGGGTGATTCAAGGCCTCCACCACTGATATGCGCTCACGGGGATCAAAGCGCAGCATCTTTGAGAGCAAAGACAAGGCCTTACGGTCAGCATTCTGGTAGAGGGTCTCCCATGGCACCGGCTGACGCGATGGCAGACTCTGGATGTAGGCCCGTACCCGGTCAGCCCCAATGGAGTGAACCACTTTGGCTGGCGGGGTGCCTAGGACGGTGATGATGAGCTGTAACTGGTGGATGTAATTCTTCCCTGGAAAGAGCTGCTTCCGCCCAAGCATCTCAGCAAAAATGCACCCGACTGACCACATGTCTATGGCCTGGGTGTATTCATGAAGGGAGAGCATCAACTCAGGGGCCCTGTACCAGCGGGTGGCCACATACTCCGTCATGAAGTACTTGTACTCATCTGGCTTGGTGCAAAGACCTCGGGCCATGCCAAAGTCCCCGATCTTAAGTTCACAGTTCTCATTGATGAGCAAATTGCTAGGCTTGAGGTCCCGATGGATGACATTGGCTGAATGGATGTACTTGAGGCCCCGCAAAAGCTGGTAAAGAAAGTAGCGGACATGTTCCAAGGTAAGAGGCTGAGAAGAATGGATGATCTGATGCAGGTCACTCTCCATCAGGTCCAGCACCACATACCTGATAGAAGACAAGCAAGACATTCAAGAAGAGAACCTGGGAAGTGATTAGTCATGGTACTCCTTGGGCCAGACACAGACAGAAAGACAGTCTCACTCTCACTCTCTCACCTAGATATGGACTGTAAGTTGGGAGATAACAGATTCTTGTCCCCACTGAGCCATAAAAAACTTACTGGGTGGCTTTGGGCCTGTCACTTTCAACCTGAACTACCTCACAGAGTTGTTACAAGGTTAAAGTATGGGAGGAAAACCATTAAAGTGCCAGGAACTTAATGGACGTAAGGCAAGATACAAATATAACAAATATATAATACAGCCAATCTACTTCATCAAGTTGTTAGGAGGAGAAAGCTTATGTGGCTAGGAGAATAATGCATGCCACTTGAGATCCTTAGATGAATAGCAAGATAGAAATATGATGGGACAGAAGGAAAAGACAGATAATAAAATCTGAATGTAGATTAACAGTCTTTTGGAAATGAAAGGAGAGTAAAGAACAGAAGAAGCTGGCTATGGTATGAGGAATTCATTAATTGCATTCATACCCTGCCATATCTCCAAGGAGCTCAAGGCCTCCTTTCTCACCCCATATTGTCATCCTAACCATCCTATGAGGTAGGACAGGCTGTATGAGAGCAAAAATGGCCTAAAGTTGGACAGTTGACTTAATTGTCAAGTTGGCAACTGCACTTGGATCTCCCAGGCCTAACACTACATAATGCTCACGTCAGGCAGGCCAGTGAGACACTATCTTTGGTGGAAAGACCAACAACCCCAGGCTTGGGAAGACTTCTTCCATCCAACAGGCACCCAAAACTAGCCACCCAGAACATCCAAGTGACACCCTGAACTCTCTGAAACTCTACCCTGCTCATCTTCACCCAAAATGTCAACCCATCCATCAAAAGATGATATATCATCAAAGGACTAGGTCACAAGTCAGGGCATGAACTCATTAAAAAATCTGATGCCACTGAGGAATAATAGTTCAATGCAATTTCCAAAGGGCTTGTGCTGCTATAGAGGGCAGGGTTGGCAATGCTGTCATCAGGCTGCAATTCCCATCAGCCCTAACCCATGGCCTAGAGGGACTCTTTTCAACTTCTTGAAGCCCATTCGAGTGTGCAGAGGCAAAAAAAAAAAATGTTGTACAGACCTTCAGAGGTTTTAGCACTCCGCAGCATCTCTTGCTGTTGAAACTTAGCAGCTGGGATAGACAGCGCCAGCTCAGTCTTCTCCCTGACATGCTAACTTTTCACATGCAGGAGATATTTGTTGTTCTCTGAAAAGAACTCTGGGAATGTAGAGAAGAGGCACTTACACAGATTTGAACTCAGCATAAGGCACAGAGGGTTTTAGGATATCCTTAATAGCGATTATGTTGTCATGCTTGAAATGTTTAAGGATCTTCAGCTCACGCAATGTACGCTTGGCATTCATCACCACGTCAAAGGCATTGGGGATTTTCTTGATCGCCACCTGCTGGCCTAATAAAAGGGAAGAAAAATGTTAAATAATTTGGAATTCTAACCAGTGCATCTCTCTTACAATCTATGTGTGACACTGTCACTTCCTGAGTTTCCCAACCATCAACTCATTGCTCACCACCACCACAACATTTAACTGTGAGTATACCTGACCTAAAGTCTTCCACTAAATTTCATGTTTGTGCAACAACTGAAACCAAACCATCCCACTGCCAGAGACAAATTAAAAGTGACAAGGGCAGCCAAGTTTGCTTATTCACATGTCTGCCTTGTTAAAATGAAGGGAGGAATCTTTCCTGTCTTGTCTTTTTAACATCAAGAAATGCCTTCTCTCTCTAAATACTACTGTATATATACTTTATACTAAAACATGTTTTATATTAACCATGGTTTGTTGTTTAAGGTCCAAGACACACTGCAGAAATAATCCACTTTGAGACTGCTTTAACTGCCCTGGCTCACTGTTAGGGAATCATGGTAATACATGTTTATTGTGGCACCAGAGGTCTCTGATAGAGGTTAAATGTCTCATAAAACTACAGTTCCCAGAATTCCCTAGCCTTGAACAAGGGCAGTTAAAGAAGTCTCAAACAGGATTATTTTTGTAGTGTGTTTTCGACCTTAGTCAGGAACTGTTTCAAATACAGTTGTCCTCCTTATCCACAGATTTCTTATCCACAGATTTGAGCATACACAGCTTGAAAATATTCTCCAAAAGTATAAATTCCAAATCACAAACCTTGATTTTCCATTTTATATATGGGATACCATTTTGTTGTGCCATTATATTTAATGGGACTTGAGCATGCAAGGATTTTGTTATCCACGTAGGGTCCTGGAATCAGTTTTGTTTTTCCTCACTTCTGTTGTGTATATTGCCTAGATAGTTCTGAAATGTTTTGAGGGCTATCAGTCCAGTTGCTAGTGCAAACTGAGTCAATGTGATTTACATAACTGATGACTTTCCATTCAGCAACAGATTATAAGTAGTTCTACAGCAGTCTGAACTGTACTGTAGTTTGATTAGCAATTAGATTTAGACTACAACTGGCTATTGCTGGCTAGGGATTCTAAGAATTATAATTCTAAAAACCTCTGGTACTACCTCCAGTATGAGAAGTACCATACTTCTGAATGCTATTTGCCATGAAAATGAGCAGGAAGATGCTCCTTGTGGGCTTCCCATAAGCATCTGCTTGTCTACTATAAGAACACAATGCTTAAGTAAATAGTTCTTTGATTTGGTCTGGTGCGGCTCTTACATTCTTATGTTAAAGGGAAGTTTCTGAGCCTCACCATTGCATAGGTATTTTTTTTAAGTCCATGATACCTGCAAATAAACTTTGAATGAACAATGCATAAACAATCAATAACTGACAATGTGGCCTAAAAACCCTAAAGGCACCAGATCATATCTGATCTTGGAAGCTAATCAGGATCAGTTCTGGTTAGTACTTGGATAGGAGACTGCCAACAAATGCCAGGTGCTGCAGGTTAAATTTCAGAGGAAGAGACTAGCAAAAACCACCTCTGAGTATTCCTTGCCAACGAAAGCCCTATGAAACACATGGGGTCACAATATGTTGACAGGTGAACTGAAGGCACATTCACAAACACACACAGCTTCTTGTCCACAATGAACTGGCAAAATACACAATAAAAGGTGTATACAAATATGCATATTTCTCTCTCTCTTTACAAGGTACTAAATCTGGTTTTCTATGGGGGAGCATAATATAAGTATCAATGGAAAATATGCTGCCAGTACACACTTGGTTGCTATGTTCCTGAAAATCATTTCTGACTTATGGCAACCCTATAACAGAGTTTTGGCAAGGGGGTTTTGACTTTGCCTTCCTCTGAGGCTGAGAGAATGTGACTTGTCCAAGTCACCCCACAGATTTCCTTGGCAGAGTAGGGATTCAAACCCTGGTCTCCAAAGTCATAGTCCAATGCTCAATCCACTTGTATCACATACTACTGCTCCCCTTAGATGAGGTCTTCCATGGCCTGCTCCGTTATGGCCTGGAAACAAAATGGAGTATTCCATCTATCACCATGCTGTCCTCACACACCTGTATCCTTACGACGTGCTGAGCTGACCACACCATATGCTCCGGTGCCGATCGTCTCAATAACCTCATATTCATCCCCCACCTCAAAGGTGACGTCGAAGGAACGAGCCTTCAAGATGGCTAGGTTCTTGGCTGCCACAGTGGCCTGGTGAGTTGGTTCCTGTTTTGCTTGGCCTTGAGCGGCTTCCTCCCCTTCATCTTCTATCGGTGGTTCTGCCATGGTTCTGTAACTGTCTATCACAAAATTTAAAAAAAACACAAATGTGAATCCAACTCTTATGCACAAGCCTACCTGCCCGCACGTCACCTTCCAGAACCTTCCTTCATGCCTACTTTTCTCTTTCGTAGGATACGTGGCAGTGGATCACATAGTACAGGCCCTATGTATTGGTGGCACTCACCTGTTCTCTCTCAAGGATATAGTCCCCACATTGCTTCCTTCCTAATATATAGTGGAATTTCTTTGGAGCGGACCCTGTGATCATTGTCACAAAACATTCGCTATTCAGTTTTTATTTCTTTTTCACCAACTCAGTGATGGTGCTTATTGATTTGAAATATATCCCTCATTTATGTCAACCAAGGATGGAGGGTAGCAAACATACAATGAAAGCTTCTTTCTCATATCAGGACCCTTGAAAGACTGGAAAGAGATATAGGGTTAGCCCACCATGGGTTCATTATCCATGGATGCAACTATCCCCAGCTTGAAAATATTTTTAAAACATATAAATTCCAGAAAGCAAACACTGATTTTTGCCATTTTATATAAGGGACACCATTTTAGTATGCTATTGTATTTAATGGGACTTGAGCCTCCACAAATGTTGGCATCCACAATGGGTCATGGATCCAAACCTCAGTGGATATCAAGTGCCCACTGTATTTCACGTAAATAATTTTCACTAATGCCACATCTATAACAGTTCATGGGTATATAAAATTAATGTTAGGCAATCTACTGTTTTGTCTTGTCAGTAATTTTAATTGATACACTTGACAGTTACACAAATTATTTTACAACAAAGAGGAAAATAAGAGCAATTGGTAGACAGAAAGCAGATCAGGATAAAGATCAGAGAACTTACCACTGAAGGAGCTATCCCTTATGTCAGAAACTGTAATGTTTGACACTGCTTTAACTGCCATGGCTCCTCCCTATGGAATTTGGGATTTGTAGCAGAACCAGAGCTCTCTGACAAAGAAGGCTAAATCTCTCACCAAACTACAAATCCTAGAACTCCATAGCATTGAGCCAAGGCAGTTAAAGTGGTGTCAAACTGGATTATTCCTGCACTGTAGATGCAGCCAACATTTGTGGAATTGACATCTGCATCAAGTGGCAAAATTGGTAGATTGTTGGACATAGAAAAAGAGGGGCGATCTTATGGCATGTACCCAGATCAAAAAGTAGATAAATTGTGGGATGAGCAGGGGAAAGGGGATTGTCACTTCCAACAAACCAGTTGCAATAACACCACTGAGGAGAAGAAACAGGTTGCTCTACCTTTAGAGGTGGGGAGGTGGTCACCATTACAAGAAAAACAGGGAAGATTATAGAATACAAAGGGAAGGGAGGGCTGCCATCATGTGCAGGGGAAGAATGGGGAATGTGAATTGCACTGTTATTTTAAATTGTAAGCTGCTCTGATTCCTAATTTTGGGGAAATGTGGGATAAATAAATATAATGATGATGATGATGTGGAGATGAGACTCTGAGACTCTGCGGTCACATGGAGGAGAAGAATGGGAGATGTTATGAGACAGAGATGGCTTCCTGAGAGCCTTGTTATGGAAGGAAAACTGACAAGGAGCCAGTCTTCAGAGACATCACCTTCTTAGTCAGCAAAAGTGATCTTGAAGCAAAAACTCAGCAAGCAAAAGGGATATTGTTATCACTTCTCAGCCTTTTGGCTAAGATCAAGTGTAGCAAGAGAGTGTAGCAGCAAAAAGTCAGCACGCAAAAGGGATCCTGCAGCAAAAAGTTGGCATGAAAAAGGAATCTTGACGCAAAAAGACCAGCATGCAAAAGGAATCCAGCAGCCAAAAAAAAAGTCAGCATGCAGAAGGGATCTTCAGGCAAAAAGTCAGTATGTAAAAGTGATCTTGCATCCAGAAAAAATCCAGCACGCAAAAGGGATCCTGCAACAAAAAGTCAACATGCAAAAGGGATCCAGCAACAACAAAGTCAGCGAGCAAAAGGGATCTTGCAGCAAAAGGTCAGCATGCAAAAAAGATCTTCAAGTAAAAAGTCAACATGCAAAAGGGATCCAGCAGCAACGAAGTCAGCAGGCAAAAGGGATCTTGAAGGAAAAGTTAGCATGCAAAAGGGAACTTTAAGTAAAAAGTCAGCATGCAAAAGGGATCCAGCAGCAACTGTCAACATGCAAAAGGGTTCCAGCAGCAACAAAGTCAGCAGGCAAAGGGGATCTTGCAACAAAAGGTTAGCATGCAAAAGGGATCAAGTAAAAAGTCAGCATGCAAAAAGGATCTTCAAGTAAAAAAGTCAGCAGGCAAAAGGGATCCAGCAGCAACAAAGTGAGCAGGCAAAAGGGATCTTGCAGCAAAAGGTCAGCATGCAAAATGGATCTTCAAGTTAAAAAAAAAGTCACCATGGAAAATGGATCTAGCAGCAAAGGTGCTGCCAGATCCCTTTGCCTAAGGGACCACCAGTATGGCAGAGATCAGGAAAGAAGAGGATGGAGAGAAACTGAAGGTGCTGCCCATCATCTGGGGATGGAGAGGGAGGGACTGCATTATGGGATGGGGGGGAAAGGGGTGGAAGGATTATACACCCTGGAAGGAGATATGCCCACCTTGGATTATACCCTTTTCCTTTTTAGGGGATGAAGGTGGGAAGGGGATTCTCACCTGCTGCTGCTACAATGGGAGCAAAGGCACCGAAGAAGACAGAGAAGAAGAAAAGCCCTTTGGAGGACTGGGGCGGTTCCCTCTCTGGTCCGCTACTCCCTCCTCCTCTTCCCCCTCCCTTCCTTGCCTGCTTCCTCTCTGTTCTAGTTCTCCTCCTCCAAGGTTCCCGGATGCTAGGGCTTCGAATCCTCCTCGGCCAATCAGGGCTCAGGGAGGCGTGGCCTCGCCTGTCAAGTTGAGGAGGGAGAAGGACAGGGCTTACCTTGAATAGGGTTTCCTTTCTTTGAAGACAAGTCCCGCCCCCTCCCTTCTCTCAGCCAATCGGAAAGCCCGGAGGGAGGGAGGGAGCCAATGAAAAGCGGCGGATTGGAAGCTCCTCATGAGGGAGATGTTGTGGCAGGCAAAAGCTCTGGTTCCTTTCCTTGTTGCTTATGTGGAGGTTTTGTCTGTCACTGCAAGTGTCCCAAAGCACAGGCCTCCTTCCCCTCATTATTAAATTCTATCCCACTCCCATAATAATAATAATAATTATAACAATTCTGTCCCACTCCTGTATAAATAGGCTTTGTAAACTGTATAAATAGGCTTTATAAGCTTTATCAACCTCTTAAATAAGAGTTATCGGATTGATAAACTGTATAAATAAGTTTAATAAACAAGCTTTATAAACTAAATAAGCGTTATAGGCTTTATAAACTGCAAAATTAAGCTTTATAAATTGTATAAATCAGCTTTATAAGCCTAACAAATAAGCTTTATAAGCTTTATAAATAAATACGCTTTATAAACAGAATAAGCCTGATAGGCTTTATAAATAAATAAGCTTTATAAACTTTATATAAATAATAAATAAATAAAGCTTATATAATAAATAAATAAGCTTTATAAACTTTATATAAATAATAAAGAAATAAATATATTAATAAAGCTTATATAATAAATAAATAAGCTTTATAAGCTTTATAAACTGAATAAGCTTTATAAATAAACAAATATGCTTTCTAAGCTGGATAAATAAGCTTGATAATAATAAATAAGATTTATAAACTTTATAAACTGTATAAATGAGCTTTATAACACTACCTTGAGTCTCTATATTGGGGGAAAGGTGGGATTTAAGTAAATAAAATAATGTTAATATAATCTAAGGCGTTAATATCACTGCCTACTTCACCTGAAGAAGAGGGTTTATCTCCACCAAAGCTAGAACAGAGGAATTCTGGCTGGAATAAAATGAAATGCACAGATATAGGATGGGGGACATCTGGCTGAATGAAACTACGTGTGAAAGGGATCTAGAAGTCCAAGCAGACCACAAGTTGAACATGAGTCAAGAGTGTGATGCAGCAGCTAAAAAGGCCAATGCGATTCTAGGCTGCATCAAAGATGTGTAATGTCTAGATTGAGGGAAGTAATAGTCCCATGAATGAAGTGGCATTGATCCCTCATTTCCCATCATTTGGTATTATCAGAACATCCCATTAATGCAATTCCACTTCACTGACGGGACATGACAGGGTCATTGCAATCATTTTCACTCACACTTGTAGTGAGAAAGCCTTTTGCATGATCATTTTCACTCACACTTTCTGGACGGGATAAGGATGCCCCGTCCCTATATGATAAAATGCTAAGAGAATTGACCTTATGTAACAGTGTTAAGAAACTCCAGGCAAATATTGACTTGAAGGCAAGATGGGTAAAGACATAGCACATAGAATCATAGAATCGTAGAGTTGGAGGAAACCCCAAGGTCCATTCAGTTCAACCCCATTCTGCCATGCAGGAAATCACAATCAAAGCATCCCCGACAGATGGCCATCCAGCCTCTGCTTAAAGACCTCCAAGGAAGGAGATTCCACTATGCTCCGAAAGAGTGTGTTCCACTATCGAACAGCCCTTACTGTCAGGAAGTTCCTCCTAATGTTGAGGCGGAATCTCTTTCCCTGTAGTTTGCATCCATTGTTCTGGGTCCTGTTCTCTGGAGCAGCAGAGAAAAAGCTTGCTCCCTCCCTTCAAATCTTAACCTTCTCTTCTCCAGGCTAAACATCCCCAGCTCCCCAAGTTGTTCCTCACAGGGCATGGTTTCCAGACCTTTCACCATTTTAGTTGCCCTCCTTTGGGCACGCTCCTGTTTCTCAACATCCTTTTTGAATTGTGGTCCCAAAAAACTGGACAAAATATTCCAGGTGGATCCTGACCAAAGCAGAATAGAGTGGCACTATTATTTCCCCTGATCTAGACACTATACTTCATAGGCTGTTCCTCAAGTTCAAAGGACCCCTTAACTCAACATTGCCCAACTTGCTTCCTTCCAGGTGTTTTGCACTTCAGCTCAGGGACATCACTAGGAGGGTGCGGGCTTCACTGGGTGATATCCTAAGTGAGAAGATGCCACTGATCCCCAAACATTGAAGGCAAGGGGGTAGGTACAGATCGTTGGTGCAGAAAGGAGACAATTGCTCACAGTCACTGTCAAGGAGCAAGACAAGTGTCTTCTTCTCCATCCACTGAGCCTTGGCAGCCATGAACTCCTACCCTGCCTCTGTCTCTCTTTTCTGCCTGGCCAGCAGCCCTTCCAGACCTGGAAGAGGCTGCCATGGGTGGGCAGGAAAGGAAGGTGGAAACATGGAGTCAGCGTCACTACCACCACTATTGCCCATCTCCTCAGGGGCTGCCAGCATCCCAAAGCAACTGAGAGTAGCAACAGCAGTGGTGGCACAGAGTTGTCTCCACCTCTGCTGCTTCCCGCCACTTCAGGGGTCACTAGCAACCTGAAGAGATGGGCAGTGATAGCAGCAGTGGCAGCAGCAAAAACATAATTTTTCATTTTATTTCATGATTATTACAGAAAATAATTTTGTTGGGGGGTTGTTTAAAAATGATCCATACTGGGTGTCAAATATGCTAGGTATGCCACTGCTTCCGCTCCCATTAGTCTTCAACACTGGCTATGCCAGCTGATGAAAGGTGCAGTCCAAAACATGTGAAGGGTGCCACATCTATAAAGGCTGCCTCAATTCGTTCCCTCAAATCTATTCATTCATCACCACTAAGAAAACCAACAATCCACTTTTCCCATGCTTCCCTATGTGCAGAAACCCTTGGCCTGGAAACCTCTTTTATGTGAATTTCTAACAGCTCCAGAAGTTTAAAAACACAATGCCAGTCAAAAGTAAGATTCTTTTTATATGTATATATTTTCACTGCTTCCTTGAATGAGAACTTCAAACAAAAAATCACAGAGTGTATCTGTCACACACACAGAGGAGCAAATCCTCAGACTCTTACTGAATATATAACAAGGACATTATTCTCTCTTATTTGCAGAATCAAAGCAAAGCAAAGCAAAGGTGGTGAGGTAGAGGAAGAGTTCTTCACGATATGTGGCTACTGAGACCCAACTTTTCAGGATGAGATAAACAGGATAAAACATCTCTGAGATGGAAGACTTGAACTACAGCTTTTCCCACTTTATTTGGAGGTAAAGGAATCAGAAGCAGGGGAGCAGAATTTGCCCATTCTCGAAGGGAAGTGAAATCTGGTGGTTAAACATTCCATTTAAATAACCACCCTTTCCATCTGTTAGGAAGTCTATGTTTCACACTGGGCTCATGGATAGCCACTCACGAAAAAGTCTAATGTTATAGGAATTCACACCTGATTTCCACAATGTTTCCCCTTTTATTGTCAGATATATGAATGACAGTGAGGCATTGCATTGAGCCGCCATAGTAAGGAACTCTGTGCATGTTTTTGATCACTATACGGCAGGACTGTGGCATGTAGAAGAGTTTTACCGGCTAAGCCATACTGAAACTAGGCCTTGCTGTAACCCCTTAGCTCACCCACCCTAATCCAGTCTCTCACCACCTCAGCTCTTTCATATATTCTGTGGACTGCTGGAATCAGCACATTCCACAAGAGATTCATCATCCCTCTCAGGGGATCCTGGCAAGAGCCGATGGACACGCCGGTGGGAGTCCAGGTGCCCCTTCTTGCCAAAGGACCGTCCACAGTCTGCACATTCATAGGGCCGTTCGCCTGTGTGCTGCCTCTGGTGCTCCATGAGGTGGGTACTTTGGGTGTAGCTCTTCCCACAGTCCCCACAAACATAGGGGCGCTCATGGGTGTGCACCCGTCGGTGGCGAGACAGGTTGGAGCTGCGGCCAAAGGCTTTGCCACAGTCCACACAAGCATAAGGCCGCTCCCCACTGTGGATTCGTCCATGGGCCAAAAGGTCAGAGCTCTGGCCAAAGGTCTGCCCGCATTCCTCACACTTGTAGCCCTGCTCGGCTGTGGGAAGATGTGACCGCCGGTGGCGAGCCAGGGTGGCAGCCTCCATGAAAGATTTGCCACAGTAGCTGCAGACGTAGGGCCGCTCTCCACGATGGGTGGCTTGGTGTTGCTCCAAGTCTGCCAGCTCCACAAAGCGCCTCCCACATTCCCCACAGCGATGAGGCCTGACACTGCCTTCGGCATGTGTGACGTAGTGTCGAGCCAAGTCAGGCCGCCGGGCAAAACGCCGACCACACAAGGAGCAGGTGAAGGGGCGTTCACCAAGGTGGTTTCTCTGGTGCTGCAAGAGGTTGGAACTGGTGGTGAACTGGCGGCCACACTCTGGGCAACTGTACGGCTTCTCCCCCGTGTGGGTCCGGAGATGTTGGACTAGAGTAGGTCTGCCTGCAAAAGTTTTGCCACAGTACTGACAAGAAAAGGGACGCCTGCCCGAATGGACTTGGCGGTGGTTGGCCAGGGCTGAGTTCTGCCGGAAAGTCTGCCCACATTCCGTGCAACGGTATGGCCGCTCCTCCGTATGGATGCGTCGGTGCTGCGTCAAGGTGGTGCGATGCCCAAAGGACTGGCCACAGTCAGGACAAGAAAATGGCCGCCCATTGATGTGAATCAACTGGTGTTTTGTCAAGATGGAAAGGTCTGCATAGGCCTTCCCACACTCGGCGCATACATAAGGCCTCTCACTTGTGTGCAGTGCCCGCTGATGGCGAACCAATGCTGACCTGACACCAAATGCTTTGCCACACTCACCGCAAACGTATGGGCGCTCGCCCCGATGGGCCCGAATGTGGCGGACAAGGGCAGAGGACTGTCGGAAGCGACGCCCACACTCTGGGCATTCATAAGGGAGTTCTCCTGTGTGGATAAGGCAATGGCGGACAAGGGCCGAGTGGCTGGCCAAGCTACGTCCGCATTCGCTGCAGATATGGCGTGGTTTAGGTGGCCGTTGTTCAAGAACCAGTTCCTGTACAGGCATGGCCCATGCACCAGTTGCCTCCTTTTCAGGACCATTCCTAGAAAAAACATGCTGATGAGACTGGATTTCTTCACATTCCTCCCCACTAGATCCTGCCCTTAAAGGAGAACCATCCTGATCAACAATTGACTCAGAATCTCCCCCAATGTGTGCTTCCTCCATAGCAGGTCGCCCCCAGTAAAAGACCTCTTCTGATTCCTTTCCACTGGATCCCTCTGGGTCAAGAATCATCTCAGATTCAATCCCAAGTGGGGATCCAGCATCATAGCTGAAGTCTCCAATTTCCTCCTCCTCAGAATCCTGGCTTATCCAAGCTGCCTCTGGACAAAGGATCACTTCAGTGTCATCACGACCTTGTCTCTGACAAGCAACCTCCTCAGATTCTTCTGCTGGAAGCTTTGGCTGAGGACTCTCTGGACAAAGAAAAACCTCTGTTTCTTCCATCAATGATCTTTTCTCTATGGTGGCCTGTGTCTCGGCAGAGATCTCTCCATCAACTATTAAATCGGACACACATCCAACATCTCCTTGCTCCTCAATAAAGACTACTGAACTACTGTCAGAAGCCTCCTCCCATTCCAGGTCTCCTGACCCTGGTTGTAGGCATCCTTTCAACCACTGTGGGCTCTCTGACTTTGTCCTCATCTCTCTCACTTGCTTGGAAGAGGATGCTCTAAAACTGTGCTCCGAAGGGGATGCTTGAAAACTCTGTCGGCAGTGATCCATTTCTCACCAAGGATGGTCCACTTTATTCTTGCTTAAGATCTCAGTTTCTTCTGCAGGGATAAAACACACATACAGTGAATTAATGACTGAGAAAAACAACTTGTCAAAAAGCTTTGAAGCTCATTGGAAATATTACTATTACTATCATTATCATCATTAAAAATATTTCTATCCCACTCTGTTATCATACGATTAAGGACAGCAAATAGATGTAACAATACTTCCAACACTTTCCAAGTTAAAAATCAACATGGTTGAAAACAAAATAAAAACAAATTAAGCCACTCAAATTAAAAGCTTGGAAAGGCTAAAAGAGTTTTAAAAGTATTGTTGTAGTTGTTGATAACTACCTTTGACTTTACCTTGACTCACAGCAATCCCATGAATGAAAGACCGAGTTGCCCTATTCTCAACAGCCCAGCTCAACTCTCACAGAACCAGGTCCATGACCTCCCAGGTCGAGACTATCCATCTGCAGTGTGGCCTTATTTTTTTTCCTGCTACCCTCCACCTTACCAAGCATTATTGTCTTTTCTAATGAGCTCTGTCTACATATATACTGTAGTTGTTGTAGGTCTTTGATTTCCAACTTATGATGGACCTAACGAGAACCCATCATGGGGTTTTCTTGGCAAGATTTGTTCAGAGGAGGTTTGCCCTTGCCTCTCTCTGAGGCTGAGAGCATTTAACATGACCAAGCTAGGAATGAAACCTGGTCTCCAGAGTCATAGTCCAACGCTCAAACCACTATGCCAAGTTAGCTCTTTATTATCCATAAATATGCATAGAAAGAAAATTAAGTCAAAAAGCAATAAAAAGCCATGCTATGTCCTGGCACTGAAAAGAATCCAATGTTGACACCAGTCAGGCCTTCAAAGCAAAGGCATTCCACAAGTGGGATGCCATCCCCGAGAAGGCCTTCTCCTGGGTTCCTCTCCCATCCTACTGCTGAGATACAAAGAAGGGCCTTTGTGGTGGATCTCAATCCTCATGTAGACGTAGAGTACATATCTGTTGAAGTATCAAAGTCCCAAGCGATTTAGGAGCAGCAGTTATCCCCACTGCTACCCTTTTAGATTCCACCTTTTCCCCAAAACCAGGACTACATTTCTACATACAGTAGGCCCTTCGTATCTGCTGGGGTTTGGTTCTAGGTCAGACCTCTCATGGATACCAAAATCTGTGGATGTTCAAGTCCCATTAAACACAACTGCACAGTAAAATTGTGCCCCTTATATAAAATGGCAAAAATCAATGTTTGCTTCTTGGGATTTATATATTTTCTAGCCACGGATGCTTGAATCTGTAGATAACAAATCCATGGATATGGAAGGCTCACTGGATTAATTTAGGAGTGAGGAAAAAGCTGACTGTTTGAGGGAAGGGTGTTGCTTCCAGATACAGTTTTCATTTTGCAATCCTTCTGCCTAATTTATAGTATTTCAGGAGGAGGGATATGCCCTCCTCAACGTAAGAGAAGGTGAAGGGAAGCAGAAAGAGAAGAAGACCACACACGAGATGCATAGACTCAGTCGAAGAGGCCACAGCCATGAGCTTGAGGCTGGGAAGGGCAGTTGAAGAAAGAGAGCTTGGAGGTGTCCTATTGAGAGGGTTGCCATGAGTCAAGACTGGCTCATAGGCAGCCATCTGCAAATAAATTCAACTTTATCTCTTCTTTATTTATTTTACATCCCTTTATCTCTTCTGTTTCCCTGATCATATCTGCAAACGATTCCATTCCTAATATAAATAATAAAGGGGAAAAGTGGGTAACCCTGCCTCACTCCACTTTTAATTCTACATTTTTCTTGATTTCTCCCCATTTACCATAATTTGTGCTTCTGTATCATTATATATTTCCATGATGGTTTCACTAAACCTTTCCCCTATTCCAAAATCCCTACAAACTTTATAAAGATATTCACGATTTATTGAATCAAATGCTTTGTAAACATCTAGTTTTATCAAAGCTAATTTATTTTTATGTTGTTTAGCATGATGTAATATATTAAACATATTCCTTATTGGTTCTGAATATACCTCCCTTTCACAAATTGTTCGTCTTTAATTAAAGTAGGTAAGTATTCTTTTAATCTATTAGCTAAAATTTTCATTAAAATTTTATAATCTTGATTGCATAATGTGATGGGACAGTAAGATTCAGGGTTGACTGGATCTTTATTGGGTTTAAGTATTAATATAATTTCAAATAATTTCCATGTTTCTGGGATATTATTATCCAATATTTCATTGTAAATTTTAGTAATATGCTCACTCAATTCATTTTTAAAAGTTTTATAAAATATAGATGTGAATCCATCTGGGCTAGGAGATTTAATTCCTTTTAAATCTTGTATTACTCTTTCTACCTCTTGTTTAGTTACTGGGGAATTTATATAATTTCTCTCTATTTCCGTTAATTTGATCTTTATATTTGTTTTCTGATCCTCCACTTTCTTCTCTCTTTATATTTGTTTTCTGATCCTCCACTTTCTTCTCTTCATACAATCTTTCATAAAATTTAACTAAAACTTCTCTTATTCTCTCATCATCACAATATACACAATATTCCAAAATATACAAATGTTAATTTAACCAAACCTACAGTTGATTCATATCCCCAATGTAACAATAAATTAAATACAGTGGGCCCTTTGTATTCACTGGTCTTTGGTTCCAGGACCCTCTTGTAGATGCCAAAATCCATGGGTGCTCAAGTCCCATTACATTCAATAGCATAATAAAATGGTGTCCCTTATATAAAATGGTAAAAATCAAGGTTTGCTTTTGGGAATTTATGTTTTTAAAATATTTTCAAGCCATGAATGGTTAAATCTCTGGATACAAAAATCCCTGGATGCAGAGGGCCAACTGTAATAAATAAATAAAAATAATAAACAATTCCCAAGCATTCTTTTTTTTAAATATATATATATATTAATTGAAATTTCGTTTAAACCAAAAATAGAAACACACTAACACAGAAAAGGGGGGAAAGGGAAAAACAAACATCAAATTGCTATATACCTACACACATTAACAAACACATACAGAGCTCTGGTGCCAGAACAAGCTATAATTTCCAGAACCCCATAGCAATGAGCAATGGCAGTTAAAGCAGAGTCAAACCGGATTATTTCTGCAGTGTAGGCCTGTCCCTATCCAAGCCAAGCTCTCTGGGGAGGTGACCCAATAATGCAGAAAGTCCAAAGATTACCAAAGGTGGAAGATACTTTGTTGTTGCAAATGAAATATATAAAGAAAGACATGGGAGGAAATGGATCAGGTTTATTTTGGTGCTATGATGCAACCTTTTATATACAAAAAACAAAAATTCTGCATTAGGGTGTGCCTCCTCCTTGCAAAAGAAATGCAGGATATATTTTGAAAAAAAGGGGTTGCATCTTAACACCAAAACCTGGCCCCTTTTTTTCCCCTCGTTTGTTGATTTATTATTTCATTTGCAACAAGGCAGTTTCCACCTTTGGTAATGTTACAAAGATCACTGGGAGGAAGAGAGGGAAAAAGGACAAGTCCAGTTTCTAGTATTGGGATTCCCCCCCCCCCGAGTGATTTTAATGACTTCTTCCCCCCCCCCTTTTTTTTTAACAATTTGTTCTTTTTCCATAACAATTGCATGGATTTGCTCTTTGCAAATCTGAGAGCTAATGCATTGAGGATCATCCTTGGTTTGCAAATCAAAGGAAGCATTAATTTGGATCCCCTCCGAATTAAGCAAGGAAAATCACAGGCAACTTACCAGGTTTCTGATCCATCTCATCTTTCACCAAACAAAAAAATTTTTTTTTAATTTATTTTTTAAAAAATAGGGAAATTCCACATTGCAAAAATAATAAAATCCGCAGCAACACCTCCTCCATTAAAACAGCAACACCTTGCAAAAAAATAAAAAATTAAGCCAAACAGAAAAAGCCAGCCTCCTCTCTTTGGAGTCAGCTTCCTTTGCCTGGAAGGATGGGAAATGGAGTATCAAAGAGCATTCTGGGAGACGTAGTTTCCTTTTATGCCTTTCCCCCTTAAAGAAACACAAGGCTAAATTTATTCTCTCCACAATCCACATTCTCTATACTTGCTGCCACATTTGCAGAATGCATGCACTTTGACACCACTTTAACTTCCATGGCTCCATGCTATGGAAGCCTGGGATTTATAGTTTGGTAGGGCACCAGAGCTCACTGACAGGGAAGGCTCAGTAGCTCTCTAAACTACAAATCCCAGGATTCCATAGCATCAAGCCATGACACTTAAAGTAGTGTCAAATTGTATTATTTCTGCAGTGCAAGCTCAGCCCCAGGCTTCTGGCACACAGTAGAAATAATCCAGGTTGTTACCACTTTAACCTCCATGGCTCAATGCTATGGAATCCTGGGATCTGTAGTTTGCTAGGAGACCAGAATTCCATAGCATTGAGTCATGGCAGTTAAAACTGCATTATATCTGCAGTGGATCAGAATTAAATTTCTCTACATTGGGGTGTTTTCTTCCACCCTCTGGATGCATTTACACAGTAGAAATGATGGGAAACATTTTGGGAGATGACTTCAAGTGGTCTTTAGGAGTCTCAAAAGGTTTTTGTTCACTTATGTAAGGCTTATTTGACCTGATAGAAGTTGTGTATCTGGAATTCCAACATCAAAATACTACCAATATTGTCCACATGGGTAGCTGAGATAGTGACACCTTTGCTTTCTGATGGCTCAGTGTACATTAAACATTATTTTATGCACAAAATTAATTAAATTTAAATTAATTAAAATGCTGCACATACTCATGTATAAGTCTAGAAATTTAGATGATAAATTTGGCCCCCAAAAACTGAGTCGACATATCCATGCGTCGGAGTAAGTACTGTACTTTAATTTTAACTCATAAAAAAGATGCAAGGCAAGAGCATAATCTGTCATGGAAGGACTGAACTACCTACACTCTCTCATCCATCCTGCCTTTAGTGTGAGTACAAAAGATATGCTTGCTGGAATTTTGTATGTTCTTTGATTTTGTTTTCCTTTGCTTCATCCTTTACATGCTTTGTTATATGCTCCTAAATTCCATACTTTTGGCCTCAAAACCCACTCTAGATTTATACATGAGGCCAACTTATAGTCAAGTTATATGTTTTTCTTTTTAAATGGTGCCTTGATAGAGGGCATCTTTTTAATCAAAATTCTTTTTTTTTTAAATGGAAGCATACCAAAGTTAACAAAGCCACTGATAAAGATGCTCCTTTAGAGAAAGGCTTTTCACATCCACCCAGCCCCCACTTTTCTTCCTTGTCCTCTGTTCAGCTGGAAGTGTTTCTGCAGCACTGGCACTAAGAGGATGAAGAAGGGCAGGAGAAACACAGACTTTCAGTGTTAGGTTATCTGCAGTTCACAGTGCACTAAATTGATCCTACTATAGCTGTGTGTGCCTGCCTGAAATAGGCAAGCAAATAGCAGCTACCTCCTTAATCCCTAAGTGTTCATGAGCTGAAAAACTATGAAAAAGAATGACAGCAGATAAGCCAGCCTACCATCTTCTCCTAGCATGTTAAAAAAAATTGATCAGTAAGTCAGATCCACAAAATGGAAATCAGAAGTGGAGGCTTGGGGATGAACAGGCATCCCTGGATACATTTTGAAAGAAGCCTCCAAGAGGTCTCTAGAAGATTCAAACTGCTTTTATTTACTTTTGCAAGGCTTACTTGGTTGTTTCATTCCACATGTTTGCATATTATTAGTTTTGAATAAAAAGTTTGCTGAAACATGTCGAGCTGCTCTTCTTTTATATGGCATAAGAACCTATTCCTTCCATGTTTTTGTCTGCCTCTGGTACCAAATTTGCTCTTTAAAAAGTCATGCCCAGGAACAACACATCATCTTCATTAACTGAGATATTCCTCTAGATCAAACTACAGTCTTAGCATTTGGTTTCACTTTTCATTCAGCTTCTGGATCCACTGAAGTTTATAGTTGCACAAAAAGAACTTTTAAATAAAGATGATTGTGAGATTTTGCTTTTAAAAAAAAAACGCCAACAGAAAACTATTTGCATAAACCAGTTTTGAGTTTTTATTAGTCTCATGTTTGATACATTCCTAGAATTACAAGGAAAATTTGGAGACAAACCATTCCACTGAGTCCATCAAGCAGAAATGATCTGAAGGCAGGGAAGAGGTAATGAATTTTTACTACCACTATAATCCCAACTCCTGGGGGGGAAATATCACAGACACAAATATAGAGTGAGATTCTGCACAGTAATCGTTTGGATTCTACAGGATTTTTTTCTTTTCTTCTTCTTAGGAAGAGACAGGTATAGAAACACAACCAAGGAAATAAGAGGTTAGCCCTGAGTTACAAAAGATGAGTGCTTAAGGCAGCAACACACTATGTACATCTACCTTGGAGTAATCCCCATCAAATATAATGGGGCTGACTTCTGAGTAAAGATGCATAGGATTGCACTGTTTAAAACAAAGGTGAGAAACCTAGCCATAAAAAATAACAATTAATGGGAGGAGAGAAAGAAGAACAGAAAAGGGGGAGCAAAGGGAAAAGCAAAGTGATAATTTAATTAATGCTTTATTCTATCCCAGTCAGCCTCAATAAGCTTAAAAGAGTCAGTTTCCCAAAGATCTCACATCCAAACAAAGGGCAATGGAAATTATTGACATCACAGGGATGGCTTATAGAGACACCATAAAGGACCCACAGAGTCCTCCTGCATCTCTCCATTGAACTTCAAGCAATGGCAAGCAATGCCCAACATTTTGAGAGAGAAAGCCACTCATGCTGAAGTGAAGGAACCATTTCTTCTTGATTTCAATAGCATTAAAAGAGACGGTTAAGAGGTGATATGATAGCCCTGTTTAAGTATTTGAAAGGGTGTTATATTGAGGGTGGAGCAAGCTTGTTTTCTGCTGCTCCAGAGAATAGGACATGGAACAATGGATGCAAGCTACAGGAAAAGAGATTCCAGCTCAACATTAGGAGGAACTTCCAGACAGTAAGAGCCGTTTGATAGTGGAACACATTCCCTTGGCGTCTGGTGCTGTCTCCTCCTTTGGAGGTCTTTAAGCAGAGGCTGGATGGCAATCTGTCAGGCATGCTTTCATTGTGAGTTCCTGCATGGCAGGCAGTTGGACTGGATGGCCTTTGTGGTCTCTTCCAACTCTATGATTCTATGATGCTTGCAGAAAGGACACTCTTGCATGGTCACCATGCCTCTTGCTCCTCACCCTTGACTTTGAACCCCAAAACAGAAAGGTTGAGAGTCACCACAGGTTCAGCCTAACTACAACGTGGGTTCACAGGTGGGGATGATGCTGTCAACCATTGCTATAGCTGGAAGACTTCGAGGACCTTCAGTCTCTTGAGGATGGACAACAGGATATGTCAACTAGCTCCATACAGAAAATTACTGGTTTTCAGGCTGATCTGTGGTTGTGCAAGTTATCCATCCGTGGCCTCTACTGGTCTCTAGGGTCTTAGTCTTTAGGTAGCAAGTTTCAAGGATTCTGGAGAAGCAACAGCCAACTCCTCTACTTAACTTTCTTTCCTTTTGATAAAGGGACAACCCAGACAAAGTGGATGAGGTAGTTAGTAAAACCAAGAAGGAGTTTGAAATCAAAGCTGTACCAGCAACAGAGGATAATTTTTAAGATGCAGAAAATCTGTTTTATGTGATAAGAAATCTGTTACTATAGCTGTCTTTTTGTCATGGAGTTACACTGTCAAATGGACTGTTCTTTCTGTGATGAGTTTTACCTATCATCTCTACTGCACTTTCTGTGTAAAAATTGCCTGACGTGACCCAGCTTGAAGTGATGAGGTAGATGTTGGTAATGAATGGCTCTTTAAACTAAAATTGTACTGGGATGGGAAATATGTTTAAAATCTAATAAGTAAGAAAAAGAGAGTGTGATGTCAGAAACACATTTGAGGGTTTGAAAGCCCAGGAAATCTGCTTCACTTAAAATTGTCAAGTGGTCTGTATCTATTCACATTCATTCTCTTTCTCTCTCACACAGATGTGTACATACAAGCATACACACAATTTCTGATCATACGCAAAAGGTACCACTGTGAAGTCACCAAAAGGTGGGAATCCAAAAGCTGCCATATTAGGTCCAT
Organism: Urosaurus nigricauda; assembly: GCA_034509955.1. NCBI lineage: Eukaryota > Metazoa > Chordata > Lepidosauria > Squamata > Phrynosomatidae > Urosaurus > Urosaurus nigricauda. The sequence goes on from JAOEGL010000006.1 coordinate 9,736,197, forward strand.
CCATTCCTGTATCCCACTCCCACCAATAAACAGCTCTAGCTGGAGATACCATGTTTTAGCCACAAGAGGGGGATCCTAAGGAGGGAGCCAAGGAACTGGGACCTACGGCTAACGAAACTTCTTTTTTACAAAAGGGGGAGGGATTGTATTACCTAAACAGCATGTAAAAGTTTCCAAACGCAACAGCACAGAGACTTTTTGAGAAATTAAATGATCTCTGCCAAAGGAGGAGGCAGGTAACCTTGTACAGGACAGAGACAACCTGGGTCCCAAAGGAGTTATCTTGTTGTGTTGTAAAAGACTTTACATTTTATTTCCTGGACTTTACAACTCTGCTTCCAAAGCTTACATGACCGAGGAGGAGGAATTGCCATTACCTATACAGATATCCCTCCATATTATCTTAATAGAGAACAACTATAACAATGTAAGTGTGATTCCAACATGGTCATTTCTCTTTCTTTTTCTTGTTTGATTTTTAACATCTCTGCCTGATGAAGAAGCCAGTGGAGCTTTGAAATCCTACATTGTGTATTTTGTGCAGATGCAACATGAAGTGTCAAAGGCAGGGGGATTTCCAGCAATGAAAACTAATGTTTCTCATCCTTCAAAATATATGCCCATGGTGGAATAGCATTCCTGGGAAATGCTCAAACATACAATGACTGTGGTAGTGGTAGGGAGATGGATTTTGGAAGATTCCCGTTTCTACTTGCTTGTCTTCAAATACAGGTACATAAGTACCTGTAAGTGTGCTCTCTCACATACACTCACATACACTCTGGCAGTCCATCTCAACATAATATGAAGCATATTCTGTACAGGCCCATCTCCTCTTCGTTCCAATACAGAGATTCACATAATTCCTTAAAAGATGTTTGGGGCCAGAGGTTGGGCAGGGGGAGGGAGGAAACACAGGAAGAAATGAGAAAATGAAAAAGATACCAGGACAGGGGGACACACACTGTGTTTTGCTAGCAAAGAAAACACTAATTTCTCACCCTGCACTGTTTGCTACAACAACCTGTTTCCATTCTGTCCATCTGCACACTCCAGTCTAATAACAATGTCTGTAATATCTTCTCTACCTCTAACTCATGTCTCCAGACCTGGCAATCCTTAGCACCCCAATTATATCAGTCTATCTGCCTGCCCCCCAACATAATACACCCTGAGCAGTGGGGGAGAGAGAACAATAGGAGACAGAATGTCATGGGCCATACCCGCCACCTCTCTGGAATTGACACATATCCCACAGTTCTTGGGGTGTTAAGGTTTCTCTCCCGTGTGGTTCTGGAGATGCTGTAACAATATTGAGCTATTTCTAGATATCTTCCCAGGCTCAGAATGTGCAAAATATTTCCCCTTGTCCTGTTGTACGTGGCGACGGGCCAACCCACCACCCATGTTGGAATTTTTCCCAAATTCAAGATGGAAGTAGGGCTCCAGCACATCTCCTGCATCTCGCTTCCCATCAGCCCCATGGTTCTTCAAGTGTTGTCGGGTGCCCGTTTCAGGGACATGGTTCCTCCTCTGCAAAAGGATGGCTGAGATCTCTGTGAAACTTTCCCCAAATTCTAGAGAACTCCCCTGGTCCCTCTCCTTGCCATGACTGCTTTTTCTTCGCAGGGTTTGCCATGAGCCCCTGGATTTCTCTGCTGTGTGTTCTGTCTGATGGCAGATCAGAGCCAGCCTTTCAGGGAAGCCCCTCCCGCAATCAGGACATTTCAGCAACCGTTCCTTCGTATGGTCGATTTGGTGGTGGGATAAGCCAGTGGCATCTGCAAAGCTCTGCTCACAGTTGTGACATTTGTAGGGATTGGGACTGGGGTGCCGGATGAGGGCAGCCATTTCAGTGGAAGCTGGGGTAGGCCGCTCCCCAGCAGGGGTTCTTTTATGAGGCGGAGTGACAGGGGAGATTTCTTGCAATGGACTCGCTCCCTGGTGATCTGAGCCAGGCTTCTCTTCAATGTGAGCTTCCTCCTGGGAGGAAAGAATGCAGCTATCTTTCAGAAGCCCAGACAAGGGTGCTTCAGGAGGACTTCTTTGAGGTGCAGTACCAAGAGCCACGGCTTCTGCGGGGATTTCTTGCTGTGCAGTAAGACTTGAGTGGCTCTGAAATGGCTGACCTTCCAGTAAGATGCTCTGACTGGAGCTACGGACTGAATTTTCAGTGCAGGGTTCACCACTGGGGAAGATTTTCTGAGGTGCAAGAAGACATTTCTTGGGAAACCTCCTCATGTGATTCTTCTGAGCAAAATCTGAGTCAATGTTAAAAGATCCTTCAGGTTCAAGACATCCATCCACACTGTCCTTCTTGGGGCTGCTCTGGTGATGCTTTAGGGTTGTGGTGCCCATAAGGGTTTTCCGGCACTCCACACCTCGGTGTACCTTCTTACCAGTGTGTTCTTTCTGGTGCCGAGTGAGATCCAGGATGCCACCAAAGCTCTGCTCACACTCAGGGCATTTGTAAAGTTTCTCCTGCAAATGGGTGAGCTGGTGGTGCCGGAGAGCTGTGTGTTTAGTAAAGGACAGCCCACATTCAGAGCAGGAGTGGAGTCTGCCATGACTCTGGCAATGATCTGCCAGTGCCAAACTATCCTGGCAGCTCTCTCCACATTCCAGACAGACCCAAGCTTGTGTTTCCTGATGCTCCACCAGAACAGCTCCAACTGCAAACCTTTCCTGGGAATCACTACATACAAGATTCTCACGAGATTTCTGGTCAAACTTAAGCTTTGGATTTTCCTTAAAGCACTTCCCGCTCTTGCTGTGCAGAACACATGCTTTACTCTTGACAAAATCCCCTTCAAATGTCCTGTGGTTAGGCAGTGAGTGGGTTTCCTCATGGTGAGCCAAGGTCAAGCTATCTTTAAAGTTCTGCCCACATATGCCACAGATCAATGACTCATGATTCTCCTGATGGCAAACTAAGGCATGAGCATCACCAAAACTTCTGCCACACACAGTACAGATATAGGACGTATGGCTTTCTCGGTGGTGCACTAATCCTGCACTGTCTTGGAAGCTCTGCCCACAAAGGTTACATAAGTGGGCACCATGGCTCTCCTGATGCTGACCCAGTGCGGCAACATCTTTGCAGTCCAGCCCACATATGGCACAGGTCACACTGCCCTCTTGACAAAGTGCCAGTGCATGACCATCCTCACCACTCTTCTCACATATGTCACCCTCTGGCTCTTTAGATTCTCCTTTTCCTGCGCTACATTTTCCTTTCTCCTCCTGCTGGTGGTGCTGCAGTTCCTCCTCCTGAGCAAAACGCCGCCCACAGCCATGGCAGATGTGGGGCCGTTCCTCCATGTGAATGCGCTGGTGGGTAATGAGGTTGGAGCTCTGGGAGAAGCGCCGGCCACACTCCTCACAGTGGTATGGCCGTTCGCCAGTGTGTGTCCGGCGGTGCTGAGTGAGGTGTGAACTGCGGACAAAGGCCTTGCCACAGTCAAGGCATGCATAGGGCTTTTCACCTGTGTGGATGCGCTGGTGGCGGATGAGGGTTGAGCTCATGCCAAAGCACTTGCCACAGTCAGCACATCGATAGGGTTTCTCACCCCGGTGAATGCGGGAATGGAGGGTGAGGTTGGAGGCCAAAGAGAAGCTCTGGCCACACTCAGTGCAGGCATATGGGCGGCTCTCACTGTGGCATCGCCGGTGCCGCTCCAGGGCTGAGCTGAGTCCAAAAGTTTTGCCACAGTCACCGCAGCGGTAAGGCTCAACCCCCATGTGGAGCCGCTGGTGCTTGACTAAAGTAGCCCCATGGCCGAAGCGTTTGCCACACTCCTGGCACTGGTAGGGCTTCTCCCCCGAGTGAGTGCGCTGGTGCTGGATGAGCTCGGAGCTTTGGATGAAGGTCTTGCCACAGTCGTTGCACCGAAAGGGCTTCTCCCCAGCATGGATCTTCCGGTGCTTGACCAGATTGGCGCTCTGGGTGAACCCCTTCCCACACTCCTCGCATTTGAAGGGGCGCTCGCCTGTGTGGGTGATCTGGTGCTGGATGAGGTCCGAGGAGCGGTAGAAACTTTTGGGGCACTCTGGGCAGCGGTAAGGCTTCTCACCAGTGTGGCTGCGTTGGTGCTTGATGAGGTTGGTGCTCTGGGAGAAGGCCTTGCCGCACTCCCGGCAGACGTAGGGCTTCTCCCCCGTGTGGGTGCGCTGATGCTGAGCCAAGTTGGAGCTCCAGGAAAAGGCCTTGCCACAGTCGCCACAGACATAGGGCTTCTCCCCTGTGTGGGTCCGCCGGTGCTGGACCAAGTGGGAACTCTGTGTGAAGGACTTGCCGCAGTCGGTGCAGGTGTTAGGGCGCTCTCCAGTGTGGATGCGTCTGTGGCGCACTAGCTTGGACCACTGGCTGAAGGCCTTCCCACACTCACTACAGGGATAAGGGCGCTCTCCCTTTCCACGGGGTGGAGGTGCTGAAGTGGCCACTGGCAAGCCCCGCTTCCCAAGATGGCTTTGGGGCTCAATATATAAGGCACCCATTTCCTCCTCCTCCTCCTCTTCTTCCTCCTCTTCTTCATACTTCAAGGGTTCTGCCATCTCTCCATCATCTGGCAAAGGAAAGAGAACGAATGAATCAGGCAATAGACTGGGATGTATTTATTTATTTATCCATTTACTTAGTTAATACAGTCCACCCCCTATATCCACGGATTTTTTTATCCATGGATTGCAGGATGCTGGAATGTATAATTTACAGCAGTTAAATGCATCAGACTGCTGTTAAAAACAAAGCCAAAAGAAAACATCACTTATAAAGGAGTAGCAATAGCAACAGAATTTACATTTCTATTTCAGTTAATAGTGAACACTCTCTAAGTGGTTTACAATCTGCAAGCCAATTGTCCCCAACAAGCTGGGTACCCATTTTACTGACCTACGGAAGGATGGAAGATTGAGTGAACCTTGGAGCCTTGGGATCGAACTCACACCATTGTACCCGCAGGACCGGCATTTAACCACTGCTGCACCAGGGCTCCTTACATTATATGTACACTTGGGTAAGTAACTAACAGGATGTCAGCCCAGGACTATCCATACTAACTATGTAGAGCTTCAACGTGGTTGATATCAGGGGGTTCCCTCCAGTAAGGCCAGGAAACTTCACTTCCAGCATTCCTTGAATGCAGGGACCCTGATTCTACACTATGCTCACCTAGTGATTGGCTAGAAGGAGGAAAGAACAGATATCTCCACTCCCAAACCAGACTAGTTAGTGAACTGGGGGAAGAGGGATTTATCTTCTGCACATTCAAGATTCCCTTCCATGTAGTACAATTACAGCTCCTCCTAGATTCTCCATCTGCAAACTCAGAATTCTATGAAAAGCAATGGAGTTAGAGGGCATGAGGAAACAGAAAGAGAAAAACGAGTAGAAATTAAGGAAGCTGCATTAGGAGGGGAAATATTATCACATGTTATGGCCGGAATGTGACATTTTGGAGGTTAACAAATAATGTGGAAGGAGATTTGTCGGGGGTGGGTGGGGGGGTGGGTGGATGGTATCTTCATCTTTATGGGGAAAATGAGCTGAGGTTGTGTTGGTTATAAATGAGAGGAAAGAAGGTGTGGACCTTCTGTCCCTTTTTGCAAGACAAGTCTGCCCACTTCCATATTTCCCACCTGCATGGGTGACTCTCAGTGTCTCTTCTTCTTCCAAAACCTCAGGACCATCAGGGGTACAAGCCTTCATTCCTGGCATTTGGGAGGCAGCAGCAGGAGCATTTTCTGGGTGATCTGAAAACACAGCATTAAGAACAGAAAAGTGAACCAAGGCATCAGAACACTCTGGGTTCTAACACTGTTTGGTTTGTCAAGCTACAAGCTGTATCAAAATATTTTACTCTATACTCTAGGGATCCTTGACGTTCTTCAGTTTAGGGGGAGATTCATAATGGTTAACAAACTTCTCTGAAAGACGCTATTGATTATCACTATCACTACTTCTATAATATACAGCTGCAAGCCCACAGAGAAGGGTAGAGGGGGGAGCAGTTTACAGGCCCATCTGGTGCTAAATCTGAGATATATGCAACATACACAGGACATCTTCACCCTAAGCAATGGATAGAGGTTCAGAACAGGACTTAATCTCCATTGCAATGGTTTCAACCTTTGTTGCTCCAGAAGTTTTAGACTTTAACTTCCAGAGATGTCAGAGACGCTAGGAGTTAAGATGTAAAACATCAAGAGGACCAAAGGCTGAGGGCTACTGCTCCAGTTGGTCAATACACAATCCCTGAAGCCAGAAAGTTGGGGAAATGACTAATCTTTATTAAGCGTTTGTCTGTGTCTCCATATAACAGGTTCTTATACCAGCAGTGACTTGGACCCAAGGTAACAGGCTGGTGAGTGTATGAAAAGATTTTGCTGTTTTGCTATCAACCACTCTCTCCACTAGATGTCACTCCCCCTTAGAGAGTGGCAGACAATCATGGGGCTCTGGTTTAAAGAACTAATCCTCTCTTTAATTTTTTAAATTAAATTTAATTTTTTTTTTAAATTGAAAAAAAATATTTTTAATCCTTTCTTTAAACTTTTACTCATTAGATATTCTAATCCAACTTTCCCTCATCAGAAAGAGCTTCATATATTTCTGGACTACCACTTTCATATCCCTGACCAACCACTTGCCATGCTCTCTGAGGCTAATGGGAGTTACTGATCAAAACATTTGGTGATTAGCATGTTCATAAGTAAGGCTTTATAGCAGGAACAGGAATCATGCAGCCTGCCAGCTGTTATTAGACTGCAACTCCCAGCAGCTTATTATGAGAACGCTGGGAGCTGCAGTCCAGCACATCTGGAAAGGCACACTATTCCCAGCCCTGCTCTACAGCACACCCACATGAAACTTAAGGATTTCTTCTTAGTCCATAAAGACCTAAATATACCATCGGACTAGGTTATCTAGGACACCACCTTCTCTTCTACAGAGCTCTCTCATTGCTGAGGTCATCTGAAGAAGCCACCCAGGTGGTGTCACATGCTCCTGAAGCCTTTTCCACAAGGCATTTACCAGTCAAGCTCTGACAATTCTTAGTACATAATTGCATCAGTTTAAAAAAAATGGAAACATACCAGGTTTAAAATATCCAATATCACATGTCTTCACAATCACACAACTGGGGATGCTGCTGCCATTGCATTCCTAACTCTCCCTTAACCCCACCATCTATGCCCTCCTGAGAATCCCTTTGGGGTTTATTTTAATTTATTTTTATTTTAACTTTTTCATGCAACTCTGGAGCTCTGCTACTACAGCATATATTTTAAAGATAGGTGAAAGGAACTAAAGGGGGGGGGGGATAATGGCAACCAGCTGCTTGGGAATAGCAATTTGCAGGGGGGACAGGAAAAGGAGCACGTGGCACCACATGACTGCCAATATTGCAACTGCCCCAGTAGCAGCATTTTGCACCTGGGGACTTGTGTGATTGGGAGGTCATGGATGAGTTTCCACCAGCAATGAAAAGGGAGACCCTAACCAGACTTTGGGGACACAGCAGCTACAGGTCGGAAGCAGCATCGTGTGATAAGTATTGCCAAAGACATTTTTTTCCAGTTCTAGTTGAAGCTTAAAAGCCGCATGTAACAATAGCCTTATTTTTTGGAGCATTTTCAAGGCACGCTTATTGTTTGCAAGCCTTCTGGGCACAGCTGAGCCTAAATTCTAAACCAAAATATACAGCAAGCTATGGACATACCCAAAGAGGAATCAGTTTCCGAGTTCTCCTGCATGGCGTCTTCCCTGTGCCCACTGTCTGGATCTGTAGTCTACAGTGCTTCAGGTGGCAGGGCCAACAGCATCTGAAACAAAGGAAGAGCCTCACTCTTGGGTAGCAAAATTCCAGTCGAAGCAGGGTTGGAATAACAGCCTGCCTAGAGCAGGCCTGCACAACATACAGCCTGGGGGCCACATGTGGCCCACCAAAGGATTTCGGGTGGCCTGTGAGGATGTGGAACGATTTCACGGCTCTTCCACTGCTCAGCCTTCTCCTGAGGAGAATGGTAGGCAGCAGAGGAGGAGGATGGGCAAATGCTTCCCGAGCAAGGCTCCTCCACCAACCTTCATTCTCCTGAGAAGAACAGGTGGCAGTGGCAGAGGAGGACAGTCAAATACCTGCCCTACAAGGCTCCTTCATTGCTTGGCTTTCTTCTGAGGAGAGGGCCAGGTGGAGGATGAGGATGGTGAACACTTGTAATGCTCCTCTGCTGCTTGGCTTTCTCCTGAGGAAAGGGCCATGAAGAGAGGAACAGAATTAATATTAATAATAATTAATATTAATAATTAAATAATTAATACTTAATTAAAATGTATCTGCGGACCAAAGAAGTTAACCTATTTTTATTTTGACCCCTTCTTACTGGCAAGTTGTGCAGGTCTGACCTAGAGGAATGCCATCCTGAGTTTCTAAAGCAGGGGTGGGCAACTGTGGGAGGCGAGGGGGCTACACACCTTCATCACACCTGCAAAAATAAATATAAAAATAAATTGTTGCCCACAAATGCCTTCTAGGGGACATGGTGGCATTCTCATCATATTTTTGGTCCTTCCTGGGACTCTAGAGACACTTTAGGGCATTTAGATGCAAAGATAAAATCACAAAAAACTGTTTTGACATCATGGAAGTCCAATGGTCCTCCAAATGTGGTGGGAATGCTCTCCACATCCCCAAAGGTCATTTTTGGAAATATTTGCCCCTGGGAGGCCTTGCGGCTAATAAAACAATCCATGCAACCCACAACCCACATGCAACCCACAACCCACACTTTGCCCACTCCTGTTCTAAAAGGACAGCTGCTTTGATTAGTGGACAAAAAACAATTTATCCAAATACTTCTCTCATCATCATGCTTTGGTCCTAGCCAAGCCAGACAGCAAGGTGGCAATGTCCCAAAAGGAAGCATTTAGCTGTGACTACCTAGTAACCAACCATAGAGACAGGGTTGGAACTTGCTCCACAACCTTCACAAGCCAGGGGCCCAGTGCTTTATGTGGGAGAAGTTACTTGTTTCCTCTTTTTTCCCAGCCATTTTCTGGATCTCTATATGTTTCTGTTAACCACCACAACATTTCGTGTCATATTTGAGTAGTTTAGAGAGGAAATGCACAGGATCAGGCTGGTGTGTGTGTGTATTGTGTGTCTGCTTTTAAATCGCCAGTCAACATACAGCAACTGCATGAATATCATAGGGTTTTCTTAGGCAAACACTCAGAGGTGGTTTTGCCATTTCCTTCCCCTGAATTACAGCCTATAGCCAGGTGGTTAGTCTCACCCAAATTGCAAGGCTGAACACTCTGAAGACTGTGTTGCCACCAGTTCTGTTCTGATCTGATGTAGCTCCAGGACTCCTCAAAACTTCATTTGGTGCCAAACACTGACACATATTGCTGCTGTAAGATAAGCTTTGTTTGTTATTTGTTTGCCACCAAATTGACCTCAACTTATGGTGACCCTGTGAATGAGAGATCTCCAAGATTCCTGGTCATCAGCTACGCTCCTCAGGTCTTGAAAACTCAGGGCTCAGAATTCCTTGATTGACAGGTGTCGATCCACCTGTAACATTCTCTTCCTCTTTTCCTACACCCTTCTATGTTTCCCAGCATTATGTTGTATTTTCCATCATGTCATCTCACAATATGTCCCAAGTACAACAGTCTCAGTTGTAATCACCGTCACTTCTAGTAAGAGTTCTGGCTTGATTTGGTCTAAGACAAACTCATTTGTCTTTTGAGCTGTCCATGGTATCTATACAACTTTTCTCCACCACCACATTTCAGATGAGTTGTTTCCCTTAATACAGCTTTCTGTTCAGGTTTCACAACCTTATATAGAAATCAGAGGTACTCATCAGAGGATGAGTCTTAGTTCTTACTTTGGTATTTAATAATAAAGTTTTATTAGAAGTAAATGATCCAGCAGATGATATACAGCAGACAGGCATCCCAGCCCTTTCACTGATGGTATCCAGCATCCCCACACTGCCAATGGGAGAAATGGGCCCCTAACAATAAATTCTACCATGACTATGCCTGGCTGGCAAGCCAAATCTGCACATCTGGACTAGTGTGCATTCCCTCAAGACAAGTCTAATGGGACTCACAAGGGTTATATAGTGTAGAAGCAAACCAATGTGTAGAAACCAATGTGCAAGCATGATCTATCTCATTCCTCACGAGCTATGAGAACGGTGCAAGTTGGTTAGTACTGTATCAGAGGAAAATTCATTTGCCCCGGTCCATGCACAACCTTCTGATCTTTTCCCAGCCTCAAACTGCCAAGCTAATGCAAAAAGTATCAATGTTAACAAAAATTAATTCTATCAGTGCTAACAGACATGGTGCTAACAGAGGCCCAATTTACTACACTGTCTATAGGCCCAATTTACTACAATTTCTATATGCTCCCGGAATAGCCTCCATACGTTGCCAAATGAGGCCCTATTTTGGGAACTGATCTGGCCTTACCTAGACAGAAGGAAGAATAAAACAAACCTGTGACTTCCTGTTGCCATTTGAAAGATGCCACACAGGTGACAGGGCAAGGAGGCAAATTGGAGAAACCCCCATCTCTTTAGGAATCTTTCACAATTCAAATGGTCACATCTGATGAAAACTGCAAGGGTCAGTCAAACAAAACAGGAATGTGGATACAATAAACACAATCCACACCCCTTTCCTAGAAACAGCGGCACAGCTTATTAAGCAAGGCAACCATGAAATGCTCCTTCTCCTCTCCCACATAACTGTACTACCAGATGCAAGGCCAACCCTAAGCGTCTTGAACCTCTGGGGGAAACAGTCAAATGTCTCTTACAATGGTCAAATGTCTCCTACCATGTGGAAACACCAGACCATGCATGCACATTTCCATGGACAGAAACAGTTCAAAGAATCACACACTCTTAGAGTGGGAAGAGACCACAAGGCTATCTACTCCAACCCCTGCCATGCAGGAAAAATACAAGTACAGCACTCCTGGAAGAGGATCAGCCAATCTATGTTTAAAGACGTCCAAAGATGAAGACCCCCACCACCTCTAAGGCAATCTATTCCATTGTCAAACAGCTCTTCTAGTAAAAACAAAAGTTCTTCCCAATGTTTAGGTAGGATCTCTGTTCTTGTAATTTGAACCCATTGGTTTGTAGTGTAATTTCTAGTGCAGCAGACAAGCTTGCTCCAACTTCTATATGACATTCCTTTAGATCATAGAATCATAGAATCATAGAGTTGGAAGAGACCACAAGGGCCATCCAGTCCAACCCCCTGCCATGCAGGAACTCCAAGTCAAAGCATCCCTGACAGATGGCCATCCAGCCTCTGCTTAAAGACCTCCAAGGAAGGAGACTCCACTACACTCCGAGGGAGTGTGTTCCACTGTCGAACAGCCCTTACTGTCAGGAAGTTCCTCCTAATGTTGAGGTGGAATCTCTTTTCCTGCAGTTTGCATCCATTGTTCCGCGTTCTAGTCTCTGCAGCAGCAGAAAACAAGCTTGCTCCCTCCTCAATATGACATCCCTTCAAATATTTAAACAGGGCTATCATATCACCTCTTAACCTTCTCTTCTCCAGGCTAAACATCCCCAGCTCCCTAAGGCGTTCTTCATAGGGCAAGGTTTCCAGACCCTTCACCATCTTAGTTGCCCTCCTTTGGACATGCTCCAGTTTCTCCACATCTTTTTTGAATTGTGGTGCCCAGAACTGGACACAGTATTCCAGGTGGGGCCTGACCAAAGCAGAATAGAGTGGCACTATAACTTCCCTTGATCTAGAAACTATACTTCTATTGATGCAGCCTAAAATTGCATTGGCTTTTTTAGCTGCCACATCACACTGTTGACTCATGTTCAGCTTATGGTCTACTTGGACTCCTAGATCCCTTTCACATGTGGTCTCATTCAGCCAGGTGTCCCCCATCCTATATCTGTGCATTTCATTTTTGCGCCCTAAGTGCAGAACCTTACATTTCTCCGCATTGAATTTCATTTTGTTAGCACTGGCCCAGCTTTCTAGTCTATTCAGGTCATTTTGAATTTTGATCTTGTCCTCTGGGGTATTAGCTACTCCTCCCAGTTTAGTGTCATCTGCAAATTTGATAAGTATGCCCCCAATTCTGTCATCCAAATCATTAATAAAGATGTTGAACAGCACTGGGCCCAGGACAGAACCCTGTGGGACCCCACTGGTCACTTCTCTCCAGGATGAAAAGGAGCCATTGTTGAGCACCCTTTGAGTTTGGCCAGTCAACCAATTACAAATCCATGTAACAGTTAACTTGTCTATCCCACATTTTGCAAGCTTGTTTGCAAGAATGTCATGGGGAACCTTGTCAAAGGCCTTACTGAAATCGAGGTATACTATATCCACAGCATTCCCTTCATCTACCAAGCTGGTAATTTTATCAAAAAAAGAGATCAGGTTCGTTTGGCATGACTTGTTTCTCTGAAACCCATGTTGGCTTTTTGTGATTATGGCATTGGCCTCTAAGTGTTCACAGACTCTCTGCTTAATGATCTGCTCTAGTATCTTTCCTGGAATTGATGTCAGACTAACTGGACGATAATTGTTGGGATCCTCTTTTTTTCCCTTTTTGAAGATGGGGACAACGTTTGCCCTCCTCCAGTCTGCTGGGACTTCTCCTGTTCTCCAGGAGTTCTCAAAGATTATTGCCAATGGCTCTGATATTACATTTGCCAGTTCTTTTAATACTCTAGGATGTAGTTCATCTGGTCCTGGAGATTTATATTCATTTAGGTTAACCAGGTATTCCTGTACTACCTCTTTACTTATTCTGTGCTGAATTTCCTCTATTCTGTCTCCATTATCCTTAGGTTGAGCACCCTTTGCCTTTTCTGAGAAGACTGAAGCAAAGAAGGTGTTGAGTAATTCTGCCTTTTCTCTGTTCCCTGTTAGTATTTTGCCATCTTCTGCATGCAGTGGCCCCACTGTTTCCTTCTTCTTCCTTTTGCTGCGGACATATCCAAAAAAGCCCTTTTTATTGTTCTTAACCTCTCTAGCAAGCCTGAGTTCATTCTGCGCTTTAGCTTTTCTGACTTTACCCCTACATGTGCTGGCTATTTGTTTGAATTCCTCTTTCGTGATTTCTCCATTTTTCCATTTCTTATACATGTTCCGTTTAAAACTTAGCTCAGTTGAAAGTTCCTTAGTCATCCATCCTGGCTTCTTGAAACATCTTCCATTTTTCTTCCTCATTGGAACTGTTTGAAATTGTGCCTTCAATATCTCCTTTTTGAGAAACTCCCATCCGTCTTGAACTCCCTTTTCTTTTAGTATTCCTGACCATGGGATCACTCCAAGTATTTCTCTAAGTTTATTGAAATTAGCTCTCCTAAAGTCTAGAGTGCGTGTCTGACTATGCCTAGCTTCTCCCTTCCACTGTATTACAAACTCCAGGAGAACATGGTCACTTCCCCCTAAGGATCCCACCACTTGCACCCCATCAACTAGGTCTTCCCTGTTGGTTAAGATCAGATCTAAAATGGCTGATCCCCTTGTTGCCTCTTCCACCTTTTGGACAATGAAATTGTCTTCCAGGCAAGTGAGGAATTTGCTAGACTTTGAGGATTTGGCTGAGTTTGACTTCCAGCAAATATCAGGATAGTTGAAGTCACCCATCACTACTATATCTCTCCTTTCTGAGTGTGTGGTCATCTGTTCTAGAAAGGCATCATCCAATTCCTCCGTCTGACTTGGAGGTCTGTAGTAGACTCCCACAGTAACATCCCTGTTGTTTCCTTCTCCTTTAATTTTTATCCAGATGCTCTCCACCTGGCTTCCAGTATTGACTTCCTGTATCTCTTCACTGGTGTAAATATCCCTGACATATAATGCTATTCCTCCTCCTTTCCTGCTTGGCCTGTTTCTCTTAAAAAGGTTATACCCCTCTATTTCTACATTCCAATCATGAGACTCATCCCACCAGGTTTCAGTGATGCCTATTATATCATATTTCCCTTTTTGTGCTAGGAGTTCAAGTTCATCCTGCTTATTTCCCATACTCTGTGCATTAGTGGAGAGGCATTTAAGACCATGTGTCCTCTTTACTTGCTGCTTTTGCACATTTTTTTGCCTCCTACTGTTGGGTCCTTGCACTGTTTGCCTTGTTCCCTCTATGCCACTTGGACTATTCTCTCCATCCCTTTTGCCTTCCAGTATAATGTCTCCCTCCCCCACATAACTCAGTTTAAAGCCCTCCTGATCAGATTCTTCAGACTGTTGGCAAAAACGTTTTTGCCAACTGGCGTGAGATGCAGTCCATCCCTTGCCAGAAGCCCCTCCTCATGGAACCGCAGCCCATGATCCAAGAATCCAAACTGTTCTTGGCGGCACCATCTACGAAGCCAGTTATTCACCTCTGCTATTTTCCTCTCCCTTCCTGGACCATGCCCTTCTACCGGGAGTAGAGATGAGATGACAACCTGTGCATCCATCTCTTTCAGCTTCCTTCCCAGAGCCTCATAATCCCTTTTGATATTCTGAAGGCTGTGCCTTGCAGTATCATTGGTTCCCACATGAACCAAAAGAAGGGGATAACGGTCAGTAGGCTTGACAAGTCTTGTCAGCCTCTCCGTCACATGATGGATCTTTGCCCCAGGGAGACAACACACCTCTCGAGACATCTTGTCAGGCCCACAAACCACTGCTTCTGTACCCCTCAGCAAGGAGTCCCCCACCACGACCACGCGCCTCCTCCGAGGCTTAGCAGTGGCTGTTCCTTTTCGTGATACTCTCAGGCTCTCCTGCTCTGTCCCTGATGTCTGTCCCTGCTGCTTTTCCTCATCATCTCTGACAACAGAGAGAGATTCAAAGCGATTCTGTAGCTGCAAGCCGCTCACAGAACGTTCCCTGGTTTCCTTACTTCTGTGTGTGACCTTCCTCCAAGCATCTACCTCTGTTATATGTGGAGTGACCTCCTCCACCCCAACAACTTCCTCTCTCTGTTTCCCACCCAAGACATTCTGGTCTGATCTGTTCAGGAGAATCTCCTGCTCTCTATGATGCTGGAGTGCAGATATCTGCTCCTCTAGCTGCTGTACTTGTTTTTAAAGAAAGCTATCACGTCATCTCTCAGTCTTCTTTTCTTCAAGCTGAACATACACCCTCAATCATTCCTCATAAGGCTTGGTTTCCAGACTGTTTCAACCTGCTTTTTAAAAAGTTTTAACTCCTGAATTGTTTTCAAACTAGTACAGAAACCAAAGCAGTGTGTGTGGGGGGTCAATTTTAGGTTTATCTACTGCTCCCACAAAATCACAGTGCTATATGTGAGGAATGAAAGGAATACTACTGTGATGGAGCTGAAACTAAATTCATCAATGCAAAAGTCAGGCTACAGTTGAATAAATGGAAAAACAAACATAATAAATGACCACAGGGGATTTGCATAACTTTAAAGAGGGTAATAAAGACACTGATATCGCTGAAGATATTCTACACCTTGGTTCAGTCATTCATCAAAACAAGTATTGCAGTCAAGAAATAAAAAGAAGACTAAGACTGGCAGCTATGAAGTATAATAATGTATCATTGAATACCAAAGTCAAGATCCGCCATGACATATTTCTAATTTCTGTGTGTTTTTCTAATTTCTTTCTTCATCTGGACAGTGAAGAAAGCTGATAGGAAGAGAATCAACTCATCTGAAATGTGAGGAGGACAAGAGTTCTATAAATGCCACAGATCTCTAAAAAGAGACAGGAATGGGTACAAGAGCAAATCAGACCTGCACTCTCATTAAAAGCCAAGATGACTGAACTGAAGCTGTCATACTTTGGATATATCATGAGATAACATGAGATAACATGACCTGTTGGAAAAGACAATAATGCTTGGTTAAAATGGAATGCAGTCAGAAAAGAAGAAGACAGCATGGATTGACTCATTCAAAGCAGCCACAGCTCCGAGTTTGCACAAGCCCCTAGTACAAGTTGCACTAGAGAGTTTAAATGGATACCCATGAGGGACCCAGACAGTATTGTTGCTTTATTAAATTCATACATCTAAAGAGCAGATCCTGGTTTGACATTCATCTACTACAATCTACCACTAAACAGAGCTTTTGCAGCCAGGATCTGTTGGAGCTGCCAACTCCCATGGAGCCAAGTCCAGATCCAAAGTCCTCCTCCTGTGATTTCTTCATGCCTCGAAGCAACATACACATTTAATTGATGCTATCTTTGTAACTTGGGTGTGTTGGGGCCCTGCCACAATTTGCGGAGGTGGAGGATGCAGAGAGATAAAAGGTTTGTCAAGAAAGCAGATAAACACCTGTTGGATATGTGCGTAAATATGTTTTCATCTTTTGTGTTTGACACTTTTCTTGAATTGTATGTGAAAATCAATTTAAAATATTCAAATAAAAAAAAGCAAGCTGCCTTGCTGCTCTTTATCCAACTGGCCACCCTTAATATTCATTTGGACTACAAGTACCATTAGTCCCATCTGCATCACCAATGGTCAAGGATGATAGGAAGTGAAGTCCCAAGCATTCAGTGGCAGGATAACAGCTTGTCTTTTCATCTGAGCAGTAACAGCACTGAAAGACCTCTGACTGAGACCTTCCCAATCCTGCTGTTCCACATGTTTTCCTGCTATCCTAGTCCTCCTATCATCTTTTGCAACTGAAAGTGCCAGCAAGCACATCTCCTCCATGCAAAACACATGTACTGCCATTGGACTATGATCTCTATGCTGTTGGACAAGTAGTAGTGCCCCAAGACTTTTGGAAGACACCTTTGGAATGGGAAAGAAAGAGAGAGAAGAGGCACGTATGAAGAGCTAAGTACTGTTGGCTCTATCATCCTACATAGCACTTCATAGAACATCAAGGGGAAAAGACAAGACCTTGCCCCAAAGAGACTACAGTCTAAATCAGAGGTGGGCATCATGCAGCCCTTCAGATGTTGCTGGACTACAATTCCCAGTATTCCTCTCCATTGGCTATTCTTGCCCAAGCTGATCGCCCCGATTTAAGCTCCCACAATCGACGCAGACAACAAATGGGAGCAAAGGAAGGGGAGAAGTGAGGGATAAGAAATTTTGCAATCCCAAACGTACTTACAGAAGAATAAGCCTCATTGGGCATAACGGTAAATACTTCTGAATAAACATAAACCAGTGTGGTGTAGTGGTTTGAGCACTGGACTATGACTCTGGAGGCCTGGTTTCGATTCCCCACTTGGCCATGGAAACCCCCTGGATGACCTTGGATTAGTCACACACTCTCAGCCCCAGAAAACCCTGTGATAAGTTTGCCTAGGGAGTTCAGGTGCATATATAATATTCAGGCCCCATTGGCCTGAATGGTGGCGTATGCCCCATTTTGTCCCCCCCCCCCCCAATTTGCCACCTGCAAACAAGCAACGGATTCCAAATCCACAAAAATGGAGGGCCGATCGTAATATATAAAATATTATACACACACACACACACACATATATATATTAATATATTATAAAACAAAATAACCCAATTATTGTGTGTGTGTGTGTGTGTATTAATTTTGTGTTTCTAATTTTTTAATATTATATAAATATTACACACACACACATATATATTATTACATAAATATGTGTGTGTGTGTGTGTGTGTATATAATCAAATGTGGGTTATTTTAATTGTTTTTATTGTTTTAAGGTGTTTTAAATCTTGTAATATTATATAAATATTACACACATGTATATGTATAAATAAAGAATACATATAATATAATATGAAATATATACAACCTTAAAACAATAAAATTAAAATATCCCCCATTTGATTTTATACACACACACACATATGTAATAATGTGTGTGTGTGTGTGTGTGTGTGTAATATTTATATAATATTACAAAATTTAAAACACCTTAAAACAATTTAAAAAATTAAAATAAGCCACTTATTTGATGATATATTAAATATAATATAAATAATTGGGTTATTTTAATTGTTGTTTTTTTGAATATTGATTATAAGGTGTTTTTAATCTTGTGAACTGCCCTTGGTCTCTTTTTGGGGAGAAAGGCGGCATACCAAAAAAAAAAAAAAAAAAAATGAAATAAATCAAAATAAATTATGTAGGATCAGGAGAAGGTCACCATTTCTAATTCCCCCCAAAAGGGCCAACCCACCCCATCTTTTGTTTGCAAACCAACCAACAACTAGACTTTAATAACAACAATAACAATAATAATAATAATAATAATAAGCAACCCAGCCAACCCTCTTTTGTTGTCTGCAAAATGCCAAACCATACTAACCACATGCCCCCATTTCCCAGCTCTGGCTGCTGCTCCAGTCCCCTTTTGCAGCTGCCCCAGGCTAAAAGGCTTGGGGCTCCATAGAGATCCACTGTTAGGGGGCTCCCCCCAAGTTCTTTTGACACCTCCAGCTCAGGGACAGCAGCAGCAGCAGCAGCAGAAGGGCTGCAAGGAAGGAAGGGATAGGAAAGTCAGTGGCCTCCTCCTCCTTTGCATAGCTCCCCTCTTCCGCTGCTGGCAAAAGAAAGGAGAGGAGATGGAAAGAGGAGCTCCTTCTCTCTCTCTTTCTCTTTCTCTATGGTGCTTAACCATTTCACCTCTAGAGGGGAGGCCCTGGAACAAATGGCAGGACTTCCCCATAGGGAAGCATTGCAGAATATTTGGCCATAGGGAAACATTGCAGAATATTTGGCTATAGGGAAACACTGCAGAATATTTGGCCATAGGGAAGCATTGCAGAATACTTGCCCATAGGGAAACCTTGGGGAATATTTGCCCATAGAGAAATCCACAAATATCAAAGACGCAAATATGGAGGGATGAGTGTGTGTGTGTATATATATATATATATAATATAAGAGGAAGGCAATGGCAAATACATATTATATATATATATATATATGAAGAAGGCAATGGCAAATAGGTAATACTATATATATATATATATAGTTATATATATATATAGATATAGATATATAGATGTATAAAAAACTTTCATTACTACTTATATTTTTATATTATCAAACAGGGTTTTCCCCCTTTTTGCACTGGAAACCTTAGTTTGACAAAACATGGAGGGGAGATTTCCCTGAAAGACTTTTCAAAGTTATTGTCGGACTTTTCCTATATATATATATATATATATATGCAGTTTATAGAAAGAGCAGGCATGTTTGACTGTTGCAGAAAGAGCATCCTCCATAATGTTTGCCCAAAGTAAATTAGGGAAAAGGGCAAGATTATCATTAACTAATAAGAGACATTGCATTCTTATTCTTCTGTGTAAACAGTTGAGGACCTATAATCTCTCCTGGGAGCTCCTGAGCATGTCCAGAGTGCTGTTTTGTATTCCTTTGAAGATCAGAACAAAAAAGGTTCTAATCAGCCCAGGAGAAAAGCCAGGGCATAAATGCAAGAAATATCCTTGTAGCCATGGGGCTGGAGACCCATGAGGGTGAGCCAACAATGGCAGATTAGCATAGCCCTAAGGGCATATGAAGTCACCATGGCTTAGGTGGGTTGCATGAGCCATTAGCTATCAGAATGCCCAGGCAGTTGGCCTTTGGTAGCCCTACGGTTGAGATATGGCTGGCTTCCGTGTGTTTTTGATCCTGGCTTTCATTTGGGCGATCTTCAGGGGAGGAATTGAAGATCCATTCTTGTGGTTCCAACAATGGGTTGTGAGACTGGGACCTTACAACTGCTTGGGCACCATGTGTGTGCTCAGCATCCTTGCCCTTTGTCTCTGGCTGATGTACACTTTGCATTGCCTGTCTGCAGAGGATAGAGATACAGTATGGCTGGCTTCAGTGTGTTTTTGATCCTGGCTTTCATTTGGGCGATCTTCACAGGAGAAAGTGAAGATCCTTTTCTCCAAGGACCATTCCGTCCATTCTTCCAATGGTTCTCCCAATGGGTTGTGAGACTGGAACTTTACAACTGCTTGGGCGTCTTGTGTGTGCTCAGCATCCTTGCCCTTTGTCTCTGGCCAATGTACATAGAGTATACTCTCTGCCGCCCCAATGTACGTGAGGAACGCCACCCAGCGAGGCAGGTGAGTAATAATAATAATAATAATAATAAAATTTATTTATATCTCCCACCTCTCCCTACGGATCGAGGTGGGATTACAGCATAATAAAAATACAATACAATAAAATCTATATAACATTATCACAATTAAAAGTAGTGGCGGGCATCTCCCATCTCCATCTTTGGAGATGGGAAAGGTCAGCACCTTGGATAGCTTTGCTCCTGATGGGGGAATGTGCAGTTTAAGTAGTTTCTTTCCAATCCTGTGAGGCAGTAAATGTATTTGTTTTTCTTTTTGCTGTTTCCCATTTTTTCCCCAAATCTGTATCACGACCCCTGATTTCTTCTGTCTCTAGATTTCTTTCTAGAAGAACCTTATATATATTTATGGATCTTTTTCTTTTTTTTCTTTTCTAGGGCCCATATTAGTCTGTCTATTTCATTCTCTATTTCTTCAAATCCTATTGATTTAATATCCCCTTTAATTTTTTTTTAATTGGCCAATGGTTCATCCATTGTACTTTCATGTTCTGTTCCTTAAGCTCCTCTCTTGTTTTGATTGTTTTGCCTTCTTCGTTCGTATATACGCTCATCCCTCCGTATTTGCAGCTTTGATACTTGTGGATTTGGTTATTAATGGATTTGATTAATATGTTCTCTCTAGGAATATCTAAGTTCTCCTCAAGTGCAACTCTATGGTCAATTTTAACTAAAAGTTGCACAGAAAGACTGAGGGGTTCCTAGAGAGAACACTCTTCTAGGCATTTGTAGCTCCTCCAGTGCAGTTCTATGGTCAGTGTCTGTCAGACATTGACCACAGAGTTTCACTGGAGGACCTAGAGGTTCCTAG
The DNA here is from genome assembly GCA_034509955.1 of Urosaurus nigricauda. Lineage (NCBI taxonomy): Eukaryota > Metazoa > Chordata > Lepidosauria > Squamata > Phrynosomatidae > Urosaurus > Urosaurus nigricauda. The sequence goes on from JAOEGL010000006.1 coordinate 9,757,081, forward strand.
AGAGGTGTCCTCTCAGGTAAAAACATGGTGTTTTTGTTATTTGCAGTTTTTCCATATTTAAGGGGGTCTTCTGCCCCTAACCCTATCGAATATGGAGGAACACGTGTAATATTATGCAGTTTGATGATCAAGGGCATCACAGCTTCAGTTCTGCTTATGGAGGTCAAAACACTCAGCAGAAATGACCCAGTTTGAGACCGCTTTGACTGCACTGGCCTGGTGCTAGGGAATCCTTGGGAATGGTAGTTTATTGTGGCCCCAGAGCTCTCTGACATTGAAGGCTCGATGTTTCACAAAACAATCGTTCTCAGTATTCCCTAGCATTGAGCCAGGACAGTTAAAGCGTTCTCAAACTGGATTAAATCTGCAATGTGTTTTGGACTGGACTCAGGGAAAGTAAGGTGAGCTCAAGCGCTGCAATGGGACCAGGGCTTGGAAGGTCGAAGCATAGGGACTTTTTCATTCACAGGGATGGTGGGTGATGCAAGCTATGAACCTCTTCTGGTGCAAAATGTCGGTCCAACAGATTTCCATACTAGATACTTCCTTCTTCTTATTCTTATTCTTCCTCTTCTTCTTTCTCTTATGCAGTAGAGACAGCGGCCTTGCAGACAAGCCACATATACCTATGCTTCCAGGCACTCCCTGCCTTCCAATCCAAGGTGGCTGATACTTCCCCGTCTCTACCAAAGTCCGGCAGGCCCATGCACAGAGAGTGGCCTTCGTGGCGCAGGAGCTGGAGGACCGTATGCCCAAAGTCCAGACCCAGCAGCATTCCCAGAGGGACATCAGCCTAACAGAGCTGTGCCAACAAAGCAAGAACCGTGAAGGGAAAAAACAGAACATCACAGTCTATGGAATTGCTGAGCAGAGGATGAGGGCTGTCCAAGCACTACTCAGAAGTGCAAAAAGCTGAGGCCAGAAAGAGGCTGAGCAGGGGGTAGCGCCTGTCCTGGAGCTACGGAGAAACACAAACAAGTCCAGAAAGAGACTGGCCAAGGGGTATCAGCTGTCTGTGAGCTATGGGGAAGCGCCAGGCTTCGAAGCTACTAAAATCAATGAACTGTGCATGGGTCTTTGAGGTTACGAGACAGCTGCGCCAATTGACAAGTGGGACAATAGACTGATCGATAATTGACTGATATAGTTAGGGTTCATTCTTTTGAAGTTTTATGATAGTTATGATAGTTATTGAATTGTCTTGGTTATTGAATTGTCAAGTAGTATAAATAAATCATCTCTCTGAATTTGCGGGGAATCCATTCTAGGGACTCCTGCGAATTTGAAATTTTGCGGATAACCTGTCTCCTCCTCTCTCTATCTCCCCTCACTCCTATCGATGCCCCCTCCTCTCCCTTACCCCCTTCTTTGGCATACACACACTCCACCTAGCTTTGCCCTGGGAGCATAGCAAGGAGCCTTCTCCCAGTTCAGGGGCACTAAGCGAGGGAGGCAGGGGCTGCAAGGGGCAGCAATCCTCTCTCTGCTGGCAAGATGCCACGGCAATCTCCCTTGCCCCCAGGTGCATGCCTTGCGGATAGCAGGTGGAGGCGGGTGCCTCTGACTGCCACCCTCTGGGGTTTGTCAGCTTCTGAGGTTCCCAAAGAGACCCTCAGAGGCCAGCAAATAGGCCTCGGAGGACAGCAGCCAGAGGTGGGAGCCTCCTGCTGCCGCCTTCCGGAGTTTGTGGGCTTCTGAGTGTCCCAAAAGGACACTCCAAGGATGGCAAAAGAGTCTTGGAGGATGGCAGCTGGAGGCTGATAAGGTCGTCATAAGTTTTTAAAAAATAACCATAACAAGGCACCCTGAATCCCATTTTGAGAGAAAGGCAGAACAGACATCTGATAAATAAATAATAAGTTTAAAAACCCAAGCATACATGAAATTGCAGGCTGCTTTCTTAGTTTTAGCTATTCTATTAACAAACAACGACCTCCCCCCCCCCCCATGGCCTTTTTGATTGAGTCTAACCATCTGGCATGAGGTTTTTCTCTCTTTCCACTTCCTTCCACCTTTCCTAGCATCATTGTCCTTTCAAATAATTCATTTTTCCTCATGATGTGAGCTAAGTACAACAGCCTCCATTTAGTCATCCTGATTTCCAGGGAGAGTTTGGGCTTGATCTCTTCTAGAACCCATTTGTTTGTCTTTCTGGCTGCCCACGGTATCTTCAGCACTCTTCTGAAGCACTCTTCCGAGTATGCAAAGGGATCTTGTAGCACCTTTGAGACTAACTGCATCTTTATTATGAAATAAAGAAATTAAGAAGTGAGAAATAGAAATGGGGAAAGAGATAAAGAAAAGGGGAAAGCATGTGAGGGAAATTGATAAGTGAGAAGATAAGTGAAAGCAGGAGAGAAGGGAATAAGAAGGAAAAAGTGGAAGTGTAGGGTAAAGAGAAGTTGGAAGTGCAGGGGATGGAGATGACATGGAAGGAGGAGGTTATGAGTATGAAGGAAAAGAGAAGACTGGTTAGGTAGGGAATAAATTAGAGGAAAAAGAGGAGAAGAAAAGAAACTAATTATGAGGGTTAACTGATGTTAGGGAGGCTAGAGAAAGTAACAGAAAATAATAGTCTCAAAGAATACTGAAGAAAGGGGAAACAAAGGAAACTAAAGTTCCCAATGAATAATAACAGGCAGAATTGCAACGTAATGGTGGGTTGAAATTACAGCAAAACAAATAAAGGATGGAAAGATTTAAAAAGAGAGAGAGAGACTAACCGTATCTGAGAAGGTAGACTTAAGGGGCTAGACAGATGGGGAGAAAGGAGCAGCAAGATGCCGCCCCTTTCTGCCCCAGATGGAGACTGCACCAACCAAACAGCTCAGCCTCTGGGAGGCCTAAAAAAACCCAACTCCTGATGGGTTCTTTTTAGGGCACGTGCAGTGCGCCATTGGCGTGCTTGTGCATGATAATATCTTTGCAGCACGGTGCTGTTTGGGTGCTGCACTGTGCAGACATCATCATGGTGTGCCCCGTCTGTAAAACACTTAGCCCCCACACACCCCTAGTTCAGACCCAGGCCAGCGCAAAGTCTACGAAAACTCATGCTACAAACTTCTTCCTTTCAGTTAGTCTCAAATATGCTACAAAATCTTTTTGCATATGCACTTTCCAGATTAACACAGCTGTGTCTTTGAATTCTAACATCTCAGATTAGTTTATTTTCTTTCTATTGGCTTTCTTCACTGTCCATCTCTCACATCTGTACATGGTGATGGGGAATGTGATGCTTTGCTCGCATTGTATTACCATGCTGGGGAAGGACAGTGCCTGTTGAATTTCTGGCTGTCATATGACCGTGTGACAAGAGGAAAAAGGACAAGCAGGAAGTCAAAGCCCTATAGTGAGTCTACTCAATAATGCCTTTAATCAAGTCCTAGCTGTTTTAACTGGCACATGCTCTTCCAAGAATCTAAAGAGAAAGTACATCTTTGCCCTGTGAAATCCTTGCTAGCTAGCCATGTGCCAGAAGTTGAACCTGAGGCCTGCTAGGCATGCATTCTGCCATCACACAGTTGTCTTCCCACATTCAGATGGGTTCATTTGCAGCTCAGGAACAGAAGCCTGGAGTTGGCTCAGAGGTGAAAAGTACAGGGCATTCTAAGACAATCAGAGCTCCTTGGCTTTTCTTCTGCTGAGCATGTAGAAGGCAACCCTGGTTCCTCTTACAACAAGCTGGGTGTTTCCCTTGGCTAATGAAGAAATTAATTTTTAATTATGCAATTATGCAATCAAGCCCACAAACACGCTCCTCCGGTATGGCTAATTATATCATTAGCTGGTAGGCAGCGTGCTTGCTAATCATAGGTAGGTTGGTTGAAGAGAGAAGGCAATCTGTTAAGATTCGTTGAACCAAAATTAGGGACCCTAGTGGTTTTTGATTCAATCCAGTTTTATGCCATCTGCTTTCTGCAGACTTGAGCTCAGTTTCAGATGCAAAGTACAGACAGCTTTGGAGCGTTGCAATTTAATTGTTTTTATATATAGTTGTTTAGCTGTATATTTTATACTTCCATAAAGCAATATAGCAATAACAAGTACATTTCTATACTGTAAAGGCAAAGGCTTTCACAGATGGCATCCATAGTTCTTTGTGGATTTTTCAGCCTATGAGTCCGTGTTCTAGAAGAGTTTCCTGGCAAAGAGTATTCCTGGTAAAACATCAGGAATAAACTCTTCTAGAACACAGCCTCATAGCCTGAAAAAAACACACACAAAAAAAAATAGATTTCTATACTGCTTATCAGTGAGCTAGCACTCCTTAAGCAGTTTACAATGTGTAAGCCAATTGCCCTCAAGAAGCTGGATATTCATATCTATTATAGCGATTTTCACCTGTATTGTTTAAAATGTTGTTAGCCGCCCCAAGTCTCATTATTGGGAGAAAGGTAGGGATATAATTGAATATAATAGTAATAATAATAACAACAACAAAACATGGCCTTTACTGCAATTGCCCCTTCTAGAGGATATGAGGCTATTCTCTGCTTTTTATAGGGAGTGATTCCCCCTCTCCCACCAAGAAATTTCAGCTTCTGCTGAACTGATGATTACTGGGGATATGGTGTGTTCTGATATTTTATTTGTTTTACAGTCCATTAAGAGCATGCTGCCTCAATATGGCTATCTGTGTGTGTTGTGGGCTTTCAAGTAGTTTACGACTTATGGCAACCCTAAGGCAAACTTATCACAGGGTTTTCTTGGCACATTTCTTCAGAGAGGGTTTGCCACTGCCATCCTCTGAGGCTGAAAGAGTATAACTTGTGAAAGGTTACCCAGTAGGTTTCCATGACTGAGTGGAGATTTGAACCCTGGTCTCTAGAATTATAGTCCAATGCTCAAACCACTACACCATGATAGCTCTCATATGGGTGGGTAGGCAGGCAAAAATTCTTAAATATTAAAACATAGCTGGATAGGCATCGTATGGCCTCTGCCAGTAGGCAGATGGGTTTTAGAGTCCTTGTTAACATTATAGTGAAACATTAATAGCTGCCTGGTGGCATAGAAGGGGGTTATTTGTATGTATTAGCCCTTGCTTTAGCTTGGCAATTTAAGATTAAGGAAAGACAGGCATTTGAAAACAGCTCTTACAACTATTAGACTAGGAGGTGGGTCATGCCTGTGCACTTCTGATTTCTTTTTTTTTAAAAAAAAAATAATATTTTTGTTTCTGTACTATACCACCCTTGCAAATCCAGCTTCTGTGGATCTTGCCGCATTTAACCAATCTCAGGGAACTGAAGTTTTGGCCTTGTGATTGGGTAGAATTAGTTATTTAGGGCCCTAGTTCTACCACTTTCTACAAGATGTTGCAGGGCCTCATCAGATAAAAGATAAATATTTCCTGTGTTGTAGACCACCTGCTGCATCAAGCACCAAGCACCTAAAGGACCCTAGGCGTACATTAAAAAATAATAGCAATTCAAAAGAATAAGTTGATTCCAGGAATACTCTGCACATGAAGTAGGAAACAGACCACAAAGCTGAGAGAATGGAAGCAAGAAGACACACACATCACCCAAGATCCACATATTGCTGATCAATGCTCAACCAGAAGCTAAGCAAAGAGAAGCCTTCTTAAGTGTGCTTTTGCATCTTTATTAACAAGAACATAGAAGAGGCACAAACTGATGAATGAGAAATCTGTTACTTCAATATATGAATGTCTCTTCCATCTCAATGGTTGGAAGCAGAAGGCTTGTTCTTTCTTTTCACAGGACCTCTGTATGTGTGAGACAGAGAAACTGCCTTGACAAATGCTTTATTACTTACTATCTCTGCCACTGCAGTTTGACTGGTATTTGCAGGTGAGGCATTTTCATCTAGAAAGATGGCCCCGTAGCCTTCTAAGTAAGATGGTAGATGATGCCTCTGTCAAGAAAGTGTGGTTCCTGATATAAAGTAGTGGATGATGGAGACTCAACTGTGCATTTTAGAGTCTTAAAAAAATAATAAGAAAACCCCATGAAATCTGAAGCAGTAGCATACACCTGTACTCTTGCGTAGCTCTCAGTCTGTTTTGAGAACTGTGCTCTAGCATGTTCACTAAATGCACTATATTATACTATAATTATGTGCATGTGTGCTCATGGAAGCTTGTCAGGTGCTTTCATCTTCACCTGTGAAGACGTTACGAACTGCGACACTTACTTCCTAGAATGGACACATAGTGGACTCCCATCCTCTCTAATTCATAACACAGCATGAAGAGAAAAATATAAAGAATGCTTATAAATATTTGTGTGGGTTAGATAACACTCCCTGCTTTCATTTGCTATCACCATTCCTAAATGCTTTGCTGGCACATATAAAAGGTAACAGACCGAGCTGAGAAAAATCCGGGATTGATAGGCTAACATGCCTGATGCCTCCTAACTCACATGATCCCAATTCCCCTTTGCAGAATTGATAGGCAGAACTCTCCCTAGTAGCCAAAATGACTAAACTGAGACTGTTGTTCTTTGGCCACATCATGAGAAGATATGACTCACCAGAAAAGAGAATAATGTTTTTAAGGTAGAATGCAATAGGAAAAAAGAAAGACCACATTCCAGATGGATAGACTCAGTCAAAGAAGACAGGGTTCTGAGTCTGCAATACCTGAGCAGGGCTATTATGATAGCAGGACTCAGAGTTCTCTCATTCATAGAGTCGCTATAAGTCAGCAGTTAACAATAACAAAGTAAAGATGTTCTGATGATGCTGTCAGATGATGCCTCTTTTTAATTCTCACTTGTTACATATTTCTGCATTATATTCTGGGGCTGGAAACTGCTACCTGCTCACACCTACCATCAGCCACACACTTAATACAGATGCATAAATCTCCCATGCAACAAAACAAGATTTCAGTCCTAAGCACGGTCACTGGAAACTGATTTATTTCTTATATAGTTATATTTATTTATTACTTTGGAAACCCATAAAAATCGACAGGTTCTGCTCAAACTGCACGTAATACTCCAAGGGCAGCATCAGTATGGTGCTGAAATATATGGATAGCTAATGACACTCCACCACTCTGGCAGACCCCATTACTTTGCTCTATGGTTAATATAGCTACCCCTGAATATAATACATGTAAACATTTCCTTTTTACCTTATTAGGAACATTCAAGGTAATTAACTGCTATTGAATAGCTTTTTAACATAAGCTTACAGAAATATCCAAAATATGCTACTTTCAGCCCTTTCTCCCAAATCTGGAGCCAACCCTTCATGTTCACATCCTCTTCTAATGCCAGTATCAGGCTAGTGCTCCAGTTCACAAATCTTTAGGTATACAACCTTGGGGGTTTGCTTAGTGAAGATGCTAACAGATTGTGAGGGACTTGTGTTCCAAGTCTATACAAATCTGAGAAACACTGCTTTTTAAAACCACGTTGCATTTTAGAGATGGTACTGGCAGTTTTAAGAAATGATCCATAGCTTTTTGTCCAGATTTTATTGCATAGAATGCTAATTTTAAAATAACTTCCTAGTTTATGGGATATTTAACTCCTGTTGGTCATTCTATGTAGATCCTTCAAGCAACGAGCCATTTCCAGGGATGAGTGTGTAGTCACAGCACTGTGTGTTGACTAAAAGACACGCAGTAGGGTGAAGATCAGAGAACCTTCCCTTTTGGAATAAAGGATGTGCATTTCTGTTCAGGGAATTCTACTTGAAAAACAAGGTCCCAGTGTATCTCATAAACTGAGATCAGAACAAGAGAACCCTTTTTCTCCTCTATAAAAGTGAAAGTTGGCATATTTTTAAGGGGGTTGCATTCTCCCCTGAATTGTACAGCCCAGGACAAAAATAAGGGAATAGCCTGCCAGTGAATCTGGAGGTGACAAAAGTGTAGATATGCACCATAGTAGAAGCATCATAGAAAGATACCATCCCTCCACCGTAGTCCAGATAAACACCAACTCTCTTGGGAAAGGAAGTGGGCCAGAGCCTTTGAGGTGGGGTGTCTTTAGCCATTAGCTCCACTCCATTCCTCAGCCGGATAACCCAAAATCCATTGCCAGGGGAGGCAGCGATTTTCCCCTTGCGGTTGATGGAGATGCTAACCAAACCTAAAGTCCAAGAGGGCTTGTTACCAACTTCCACCTCCCAGTAATGTATTCCAGAGGAGAAACCCTGGCAACCCAACACTGCTACACAGTAGTTGAACCGCATAGGAGTGTCTGGGACATCTCGACGTACATGGCCATCTCGGACACAAGTACAATCATCCGAAAGGACAAGACAAGGATGAGCTGTTTCAGGATCCAAGGTTATCATGGGGAAATCTGCATAATGGAGGGAAAGAAAAGAACCATTCTATAAATCAAGACACCTTGTGTTTTAATAACAACTGCTTAATGAGCCCATATCCCAGCCATCAGCACTAGCTGTTTCTCAAATGGAATTTAACTTGACCAAATGTTTCATGCTCAATATATTTAAGAAATAAAACTCCCTGTTTAATGAGAGACAGAGAGCAAGAGAAAGTGAAAGGAAATATCTACCAATTGGTCTATTTTTTTAATTTTCCATGTGTAGCATTCAAAAGAGGTAAGAAGGATCCTTTGGAGGTTCTCCTGGATTATAACCTTACCTACATTGAGAGCAGATTTCATTTCCTTCCAGGCAGCATATTGCAAAGGACCTTTGAATTGTCCAAGGATCTCTAATGTGGGTGGTATAACAGGAAAAGCTGGGGTGGCTTGCTGGTGTTTAATCCTTACACAGACACACAGAAGAATGTGTTAATAAATATAAATACAAGGGTTTCTTTATTGTAAGAAGAAAAAGCCTCTTTCATTGCACTCACCTATTCAGGAGGGAGTGTATGCCCTGTGGAAGAGAAGGAAACAAAAGGGGACAAAATTATAGAACCTGGAACCATCTGTTTGAAAAGCAGGTGCCCCACCACCAAGCCATTCTCCATGCTTCAAGCAGATACACAAGTTTATCACCTTGGTGAGATCTAGACTCATTGATTCATATTAGGCCATCCAGTCTGACCCCCTGCCATACATGAATACCCAATCATGTCCTTAGTTTCCACTATGGCATAAAAGTATCTCTCCATGAAAACCAGTTTTCTCCTTACCGTTAGGAAACCTGAAGAGTCTTGCAGTTCAAGATGATCCTGGGCTTCCAACAGCAGCTCCTGGTGACCACGACAAGCCTCCCTTAGCATCCTTAGCCTCTCCTTTGTCTCCTGGAGCCGGGCACCTCCTTCCTCTGCCAACCTCATCTTGCATGTCTTTTCCTGGGCATCGAGGAAGTGGTGGAGCTCCCTGAATTCAGTGGAGATGTGGTCATCCAGGCTGAGCATAACTGCCTGGAAAACAGAGAGGTACAGATGAGCATTATCCCATCACAACCTTGAGAGAACAGATCTCGATTTTTCTTTGTCACCGTTATATTTTTCTGTTCTAACCTTCTTATTTTTCTTTACCTGGTGGTTCTGTAGCTTTTCTTCTTCCTCTGTTTTAAGCTTGAGAAGTTTAGCCAAGTTAGATTCCATCTGAGAAACAGCCAGAGACAGCTCCCCCTGTTCAAAAATGTGAGTAAAAGAAAAAAATAGGTATTATAAAATATAAAATATAACTCAGTCTATGGAGATTATCACATGGAGAAAAAGGATGGGGGAGAAGCAGGATGCTCCTGTCCCTATCGTGCGATGGCAGGTGGTTGGACTGGATGGCCTTGTGTTATATAACCCTGTGAATTTGGGGTGTATTTACCTTGACTGCATCCACACTGCTGAAATAATCCAGTTTGACATCACTTTAACTGCCATGGTGCAATCCTATGGAATTCTGGGAGTGGTAGTTTGTTCTAATTCCCAGCAAACTACCATTCCCAGAATTCCATAGCATTGATACATGGCAGTTAAAGTGGTATCCAACTGGATTACTTCTGCAGTGCAGATGCAGGCTTAGACTTCTGAATTCAGGTCAGCCGTTCAGTGTATCAGATCTTGGTTTTATTTTGGACTTTTAAAGGTTCTCAAACCTATTTGCAGAATGGGGTCAGCAATTTGGATACCTTCTTTAAAATCTAGAATAAAACACAGTGTGAATTCACTTCACCCTTGACACGTAAGGCACTGCCAGTGTTCCTGACTCCCAGCTCAAATTTCCTAGAGCAGGGGTGGGAAACATGTGGACTATTGTTGGACTGCAACTCCCAGCAGCCCTTGCCAGCACAGCCAGTAATGAGGAAAACTGGGAGCTGCAGTGTCATAACTTCTTGAGGTCCATGAGTCCCACTGCTGCCTTGGACCCACTGTGCCTAAACTCCCATCCTACCAAACTGCAAATCCAGCTCAAGAGCTCTGTTTGGACCCTGTTTGAACAGAGTTTTGAACCTACAGAAAATGACTTTTGATAAGCAGATTAATTGCTTTCACACTTCAACACAATCTGACCACTATAAAGATTATAAAAAACTACATTTTCTCGCCCAACCCTTTGAAAAGTTGAGGTAAGGGGACTGATTTGCATCTTTCTGGATCCTATTACATTCTATTGCACTTATAAAACTGTATAAATATGCCTTGTAACTGAAGCCTTAAAACCATTCAATATTGCATCTAAAGAAGGGGGGGGGGTTACATTCATGAATTCTCATGCTAAAACCAAGTTACAGTCCACTCTCCATTTCCACGGATTCGGCATCCATGGATTCAACCAACCACAGTTTGAAAACATTCACACACCAAAAATATTTCCAAAGCAAACCTTGACTTTACCATTTTATATAAAGGATGAATTTCACAATATTATTGGATACAATGGGACTTGAACAACCACAGATTTTGGTATCCGTGGGAGGTCTTGGAACCAAACCCCATCAGACACCATGGGCCCACTGTAGTCTTAAAGGTGCTGCCACATTTCTTTTCCTCTCCCCTTCCCTTCTTTGTTTGGAATCCGTCTCACCTTATACCATTTTGTTGCTTCACAGACAGGGAGCATTGCATGTTTCTGCTGCAGTGTGGATTCTCTGCTGTTGGCACTGCTGCGTCGCCCCTCCTCAGCCTCCCCACAATTCATTCGCCCAATTCGCTGAACCAAGGTCCCCAAGAGCTTGCAGGGACTGTAGCTCCTTTCTGGAAATTCTTCCCGGCACTGGGGGCAGATGTATTTGCTGCCATGGGCTCCCCAAGCTGTCTCAATGCAGGCCTGGCAGTAGAGGTGCCCACAAGGAAGGGCAACCGGCTCCCAGAACCACTCCAGGCATATCGGGCAGGAGAAATCTGGAACCAGATCCTCAAACAGTGTGGCTGAAGCCATGGACAAAGGAGCCAAGCCTCCAAGAATTGTGGCTCCCCCCAATCTTTCTCTTCCCACAGCAGGAGAGTACTCTACATTCAGTCATGGATCATTCTTTTTCTTTCCTCCAAGCACCTGGTCCCAAAGCAAAAATCAAGAAACTACCTAATGGTCAGAGACACCACTCTCTTGTGACATTATGGAGTTTGCTCTCAACCCAAGTATTTTCTGGCTTTCTCTGAACTCTGGTGCTGGACTTTGCTCCAAACACCCAATTGATTTGGGGTTTATCACTCACCAAGGGTGGGGAGGTAGGAACATGACTCCAGCCACCCACCCCTTGTGCACATACTGCTTTTGCACAGGTGACTGTGTAGGCTTCAAGCTTGTTCTTTTCCTTGGCTCCACTCCTTTACCCTTGAAATTAAAACACACAGAGCCAAAATAATTGAACTAATTTTAAAAAAAGGTTCAAATACCAAACACAAGCATTTCAAGCTATTATGGGTCTTTCCACACTACAAACTTACAATGCAAAATTATAGCAATTTGGTGCTACTTTAACTGCCATGTTTGCATGATATCAGATCCTGGAATTTGTAGTTTCATGAGGACATTTAGAATTCTCTATGCAAGAGTTCTTGTGACTCACCAAACCACACATCCCATAGGTCTATAGGATGGAGATATAGCGAACCATAGTAGTATCGAATGCTATAACTGCAGGTGTGAGAGGCACAAGAGCAGTGCCAGTAAAAACACTGCCAGCCTTATCAGTTGGAAGGCATAGGACCAGTGGCAAAAAATAGTAATGGGCCCCTGACTGCTGCTGCTGCCAGAGAGCCAGTGTGATGTAGTGGTTTGAGTGTTGGACTAGGACTCTAGAACCAGAGTTCAAATTTCTGCTCAGCCATGGAAACCCACTGGGTGACACTGATCAAGTTGCGTGCTCTCAACATCAGGGGAAGGCAAGAGCAAACCCCCTTAGAAAAATTTTGCCAAGAAAATCACTTATTAGGGTTGCTCTAAGTTGAAAATGATGTGAAGGCACACAAGTCTCTGAAAACCCTCAACTAAAACAGCATGACGTTATTGGTTCATTCTGCATTCAATCAACCTGTTTTGATGTTTATTGCGTCCTATGAGCATCTTATCTTGGAAGTGAAGCAGACTCTGCCCTGGTTAGTACCTGAATGGGAGGCCACCAATGAATACCAGGTGCTATAAGCTGTATCTCAGAAGGAACCGGCAAAATCATCTCCTTTGTATTCCTTGTCTAAGATAACCCTATGAAATTCATGAGGTCACTCCAAGTCAACAGGCAACCTCTCAAATATGCCTTGTTTGTTAGCAGTCTCCCACCCCAAGTACTATCCAGAGCTGACCCTGCTTAGTTTCCAAGATCAGATGCGATCTGGTGCCTTTAGGTTATTTTGTATTATTGAAATATTTAGTTATATGTAACAGGTGGCCTGAAAGTTACTGTTAACAAAAAACAGGAATATTTGCTTGTTTTCCCCCCAGCTCTGCCTGGCACTTAATTCCTTTCTCTTTTAATTCTTGGTTTTACTTCTCTTCTTTCCCCTGGAAAGAAAACTCCTGGCTAAATGTCTTCCCCTTCCCTCTCCACCCAAAACTCCCACCAACACATATATTTTGCTATCCTTTCTCATTCCCCCAATCCCTGCCTAAATGCATTTTCTTCCCTCCCTCTTTTCCAATCTCCATGACTTTGTATCCATCCTTCTGTTTTTTCCTTTTACCAGTTCTGCCTACCTCTACTCATCTTCATCTCCTTCCCTTCCTTTCTGTTCCTCCATCTTTCTCCCTTGTCTCCCACCACATCAAAATCTTTAAAGCATGGCTAGAATATGTAAAGAATTTGCAAACTAAGCCAGTATGAGGCATAGTTAAGGGAGCTGGGCGTGTTTAATCTGAAGAAGGCCAACAAGTTTTTTTGGTCTATTATTTTAAAATTCTGCCTGTCAGAGAAGAAGGGAAAGAACTGCCAGTCTATCTCTTCTAGACCAGCAAGCCAGCTTCAGTGTAATGAAGGGCATTACTGCTAACATAGCACAGTGGCCAACTTCCAGATCTATAATTATCAATGTTTCTGTAATCCTTTCAGAAATGCAATTGCTTCTACATGGCTTAGAACAGGGAGGGAAGATGTGTGGCTCTCCTTCCAGTGGACTGAAATTCCCATGATTTCTCACCATTGGCTATGCTGGGCCTTGCAGTCCAACATCATCTGGAGGGACACAGATTCCTTACTTCTGATTTAGAGGTCTCAGTGGGACTTTAAGATGTGTGAAATATGAGAATAACAGTTTGTCCCTTTGGTCACACAAAAAAGGCTGCATGTTGCTTTGGACATCAAAATATATGGAAACAAACAAAAAAATAGATTTTATTTCTCATTATGTACAAACAATGAACAACTTTCATCCCATAACTTCTCTCAAGACACTCACTCTCGGAAGCAAGACCAGCAAGACCTTTAGGCAGAATGAGGAGTTTACTTTCCTGACGGGGAGAGGTCCTTGCAGTGAGATGTTCTGCCTTATATCAAAGTAACTTCTCTAGTTTTTGGTTAGGAGGTGTGCCTCTGGTTGTTTTGCTTCAGGCAATACACTGTTTTGGGCTGACCTTATTTCCAAGGGCCTATCAGTCTTCCCTACTCAACTGAAAATCGTGAGGAAGAATTCAGTGGACAAAATCCAGAACAGCAAGATAAAAACAACAGTAGTTTCTTTGTCATTAGCAAATTTTCAACTTGGGATCCAAAGGGATCTTATAGCACCTTTGAGACTGAGGCTGAATCCACAGAAATAATCCAGTTTGACCCCAATTTAATAGCCAAGCCTCAATGCTATGCAGTTCTGGGAACTGTCATTTGTTGCGGCATCAGAGCTCTCTGACAGAGAAGGCTAAATGACTCACAAAACTACAATTCCCAGAATCCCACAGCACTGAGCCATGGCAGTTAAAGTGGTGTCAAACTGGGTTATTTCTACATTGCAGATGTAGCATGAAAGAAGGAAGCTGGTAGCATGGGTGTTCAAAGCTCATGCTATCAAGATTTTTCTTTCAGTTAGTCTCAAAGGTCCAGATTAACCCAGCTATGTCTTTGATTTCAGCTGAAGCAGCACTGACTGAACTGTTGGAAAACTGAAGAAAATCTTGCAAGCAAGCTGGAGAGCAAAAATTAAAATCAGAAAGTATATTTGGCTCTGCCTCTACAGAAGAAAGGATAACATTATTTCCATTCTGAATCCTGGAACTATATAAGGCCTAATTCACACAAAATGAAATTGAGGAGATAAATCTGTTTAGAAACAGATTTCAGCTGAAATCAAAGACATAGCTGGGTTAATCTGGAAAATCAGTATGCAAAGGGATCTTGTAGCACCTTTGAGACTGCACTGCTAGACTGCAGTGGGGTGGAATAAGATGGCTGAATGCTTTTCCGTTCAATTCCCTGTGCAGAGAAAAAGGTTCTATTCTTTGGCATGTCTGGGGAACAGTTCTAAACAAGGCTTCCACAATGAGCTAGTTTATTCTACACGCTGCAATTGGCTTTTCTTTATGCATTAGCATTCACCCATCCAGTTGTCCACTTATAACCTGATATGGAAGGGTCCAGAAAGAGAATTGTCTCCCGCAAAAAAGTGTAAATGATTGTGCAGTCATTTATGCAAGGGGTGGCCAATTGCAATTGTCATAACATCCATATTGACTCATCAAAAACAAAATCAGAAACAACACTGTGTCACTTCCAGTTTTGTTTTCAGCTAAATATTTGATGGTTTTGCATTACTGACTGTTTGGGAGTTAACTTTGGGGAAGCTGGGAAACAACCATCATGTTTTGTGATGGTTCTGAGTATCGTTGTTGTTGTTGTTGTGTGCCTTCCAATCATTTCCAACTTACAGTGACCCTAAGGTGGACCTATGATGCCATTTTCTTGGCAAGATTTTTTCAGGGGAGGCTTCCCCTGAGGCTGAGTGTGATTTTTCCAAAATCACCTGGTAGGTTTCATGGCCGAGCTGGGAATCAAACCCTGGTCTCCAGAGTCACAGTCCAACACTCAAATCACCATGCCATCCTGGCTCTCTAGACCACTCTAAAAAAAAAACTCTGAAATTTTAAGAATTTCAATTGAATTGGGGTGTAGGTTTGTGGATTTCAGGAGTTGTAAAAGTGGGTGTACTGGACTATGACCAGGGTCCGATTCCTCTCTTGGCCATGAAACCCACCAGGTAGCTTTGGACAAGTCACATGCTCTCAGCCTCAGGGAAAGGCAATGGCAAACCTCCTCTGAACAATTTTGCCCAGAAAACATGATAGGACCACCTTAGGGTTGCCATAAGTCAGAAACAACTTGGAAGCACACAATAACAACAAAAGTGAACTTAAGGCCATATATGGCCTGCAGGCTGCACTTTTCCCACCCCTACATTAGTGGCTCACGGGCATAAGCTTGAGGGACACTTCCAAAGGTCAGGTAGGAAACAAAGAACTGTATCCCACCTTTGAGATGTCACCTTGTCAGGGCTGGGTGCCTGAAAACATGGCTTTCTTTGACTGCTCCAAAATTCTAGCTCCAGCTCTCAAGACAGCCTGAAAATGCGTGGTGGTATTTTGGAAGCCAAAGGGAGCATGAATAACAGAGAAAACTCTGATAGAATTGTCCAGCAGGGTTCCCTCTGCACTTCTGGATGTGAACACAAATAACAGTTTAGGGGTAATAGGAAATCAGAGGCATCTGGATTTCCAGGTTAGCTACCCCCTCCCCCCTTTAACATTTTTTCCAAATATAACTCTGGTCACTCCTCAAAATGACTCCAAACCTTTTGAAAACAGCAATAAAAACATATTACCCCAGCACCACAAAATTGCAGTTGCAACAATGAACTGTTAAACCAGCACATGAAAATGTGGTTAGTATTCCAATCAGGTGTTCCCAGCAGGTGGATTTTTCACCGAATTCTCACACAACATGAGATTTATAACATCAGCATCGCACGATCTGGGGAGATGAAGAAGAGTTATGTTCCTGCACAGGGACAGATCCCAAAGACTGGGGATTTCCGTGCAAACGCTGGTGTCGGAGGAGAGTCGAATTGTCACTGTAGCTTTTCCCACAGTCATTACACTGGAAAGGGCGCTCACCTGTGTGGATGCGCTGATGGCGCAGTAATTTGGAACGGTGGTTGAAACTTTTGGGGCAGTGAGGGCATGGGTGGGGCTGCCCAAAGGTATGGGAGAGCTGGAGCTGGGGCAGCAGGCTGGGCAAGGTGAAAGACCGGCAGGAATCCTGGCCCTCATGGGGGTGCTCCTTGGCATGGATTTGCTGGTGTCGGGAGAGGCTGGAGTAGCGGGTAAACGTCCGTCCACAATCAGAGCACTGCGGAACCTCAGTTACTGGTATGAGTGTCTGATTGGAGGGGGGATTTGGACTGGAATGACTTTTCCGATTGTCAGGGTGGAGAAAACTTCTGTCACTAACCAATACGCAGTCATCATCCTCACCATCCAGTTCCTCTTTCCACCCCTGTTCATTTCCATCCCCTACACGGAGCTCCACAATCTCTTCACTCTCAGGGTTCTCAGTACATAGCCCCAAACTCTGTTGTTGGTGGTGGTTTCCAACCTGGCGTGTCATAATATCACCCTGCTTGCCACTGATTTCCATAGTCCATGCATGCTCATAATCCCCTATGCAGAGCTCTAGCATCTCCTTGTCTTCCTGAGTCATGGTATGGATCTCTGAAATTGGCTCACCCTCACCATTTTCCACAGAGGGCTCAGCCATCTGCTCCTCACTATTTTCCACAGGTTGCTCTGCCATCTGCTCGCCATCCTGGGTGTCTGCAATCCACTCGTATTCCCACTCTTCCTCACACAGATCAGAGCCTGTTCCAAACTCAGAGTCTCCTGGGAGGAGTCCCATGCCCTGCCTTCCTTCCTCCTGCTGCCACTGTGGCTGGTGAACCCGGAGATGCTGGACAAGATTGGAGCGGCGACTGAAGTGCCGTCCGCACTCCGGGCACCGATGAGGGTGCTCACCCGTATGCACCTGCCGATGCTTCTGCAGGTCGGAGCTGGTGCAGAAGCCACGGCCGCAAATGTCACAGCTGTAAGGTCGCTCATCAGAGTGGATCTTTTGGTGGCGGGCAAGTTTATAGCGGTCACAGAAGATCTTGCCACATTCCAGGCACTCACAGGGGGCCTTCTTCTTATGGAGGTGCCTGTGCCGGGCCAGATTGGAACTATGGGCAAAGGTCTTTGGGCAGTCTGAGCAGCGGTAAGGCTTCTTCCCAGAGTGTGAGAGCTTGTGCTGAGCCAAGGCCGACTGCCAGGGGAAGGTCTTCCCACAGTCAGAACACCCAAAATGTGGTTCAGTCCGATGCCAGCAGGGCATGTTCCCTTCATTACTGGGAGGCCTACTTATGGCAGCGGCCTTCCAGCCTTTGAGGGGGCTTGTTGATCTTAGCATTGGAGGTAGTTTGTCTGTTTCATCTTCCTTCCAGGTTGTCAGCTTCTCACAGTCACTCAAGAGCTCATCTGGGAAAGAGGAAGACAAAAAAAGATTAGGGAGCAGATGCTCTGCTGCAGGAGTCGTGTCTGTACATTTCACTTTCTTGTTTGCTTCTGTATAATCCTTGGGAGTCCATCTTCCAGTGGTCTTGCATGGGGGGAGGAGGTGTACCTCAGCCCAGGAAACCTAGTAGACCGAACACCAGCACCAGTATAGTCAAAGTAAAATTCATTATTTAAGGGTCCAGTTCAACCATTTTGCAGCATCAAAGGAAGGCTAAAGCATATCACCTAAAAGAGGGTGATGTTTCCTCTGCTGTTTGTCACCTGCTGCCTCATTGCCTACTAAAAAGTATTCTTTCCCCTGTTCATTTGGCTGCTGAAATTAATAAAGCTTGGGGGTGAAACTCAAGTCATTTTTCTTTTATGTGTGAAAGGACCACAAATTTAGTTCTGGTATTTAAAACAAATACCAGGGCTCAGCATGTGCTCAGAGGCACCTTTGTCTTTACATCTACAGAATGGGCAAGTAAAGAGTTTGAAACACATGTGCACATAAACACTGACAATTTTGAGATCTCCAGTCCTTCCAATTTATTTTGGTCAACATGACTTATTTACGTTGTTGTTGTGTGCTTTCAAGTCGCTCCCTAAGGTGAAACTACCATGGAGTTTTCTGGGACTGAGAGTATGTGACTCACCAAAAGTCACCCAGTAGGTTTCCATGGCCAAGCAGGGAACTGAATCCTGGTCTCTGGAGTTGTAGTGCGGTGCTCTACAACTCCAGATCATGCTCACTTTCACTTATTTATTTACTGGTTACCAAAAATGATCCCACAGGTTCTTTTTTTTTCATCCAGGAAGTAAACCAAAAGTAAGTATCCCATAGGATATCAAAGGTATTTTAATTGATTTTTTAAAGTTTTAAAAATGTGGAGGTAGGTGCATATGGAACAGCCTTCTGAGCCCTTGTAGTGGGGAAGGCAATGTGCTAGAAGTAGCCAATCCCTTTTTTTTTTTACATGTATGTTTGTGGTTTGTTCAGCTGTTCAAACCTGCAGGAGCAATGTGGGAGCAGACATAAGCACCTTGCAAGTAAACAAAGCTGAGATTCTCCGCAAAGCCTGGTTTATCCTGAGTGCCAAGCAGACTTATCTTGCACTGTTGCTTAAGAATATAAGACACAGCTTGCTGTATTAAACTGAGGTCCACTTAATTTGGCATTTTGCAGGAATCAACAGGCTAGTAGTTGTCCCATGGTCTCCAAGTAGTGTGGTACTCCATCCTTGTGCCCACTCCTAAAACATAACATTTGAGTCTCCTGCTTTGGTTATTGCACACTGCAAGAGTAAACTGGTAGTGATGAGAAACCAGTTTGTGGTAAAGACTGTGAAGACTTGATTAAAGACAGAGCAAGCTTGTATCATCTGTAATGTGAATCCCATTGTGGGAGAAAGGAGGGATAAAAAAATCCTTGAAATAAATAAATAAATAAATAAATGTCTGAACACAGAAGAAAAACAGTGACATCACAGGACAGTTCTTCTCTTACCTACAACTCCCATGGGTGGCCTTTCTGCAGAATCCTCAGAGTCTTGTAAACACAGGTCCTGGTTACTACTGTTCTCCATCCTTAAGATCAGGTCTGGCTTGTGAATTGGAAATCCTACTCATAAAGGAGCAAAGCAAAATAAAGAATATTTAACAGAATAATATATAAAGGAGGATATATATAATCCTGGGATTTGTAGTGTCTTGCAGAATCAGAGCTCTCTGACAGTGAAGGCTGAATATTTCAAAACTACAAATCCCAGAATTCCACAGCATTGAGTCATGGCAGTTGAAGTGGTGCCAAACTGCATAAATTCTGCAGTGTAGATAAAGCCAAGGACTCCAAAATGTATCTGCCTAGTGGCAAGGCCCAACTCACTACATTCTATAAGATGTTTAGGGATGCTAATACTGACTGGTGTTATACAGGTGTTATTCTGTATCTCCTAAATGTGGTGCCCTTCAAATAAGAAAGCTCTCAAGAAGCTTAGGTCAACTGCTGTTGCCTGCGAACTTTGGTTGTTGTTCCTGTTGCTCTTGTATTCATTTATTTCCCTCCTTTTTCCCTATCCAGGAATCAAGGCAACTTACAAAAGTTAAAACAGAAAACAGCTGAAAACAGAAAACAGTTTTTAAAAAACCTTCATACCAAAGTTAAAAATATAATCAAACTATCAATAAAATTAAAGACCGTTCAAAGCACAACCATTAAAAACAAAAACAAAATATAAAAGCACATGAAAAGCCCTTTTCCCTCTGAACCTGCTGAAACATAAACGTCTTCACCCATCCTTCCCTTTATTTACATCCCTCCTTTCTCCCAGGCTGGGACTCAAGACATCTTACTAAAAGACAGAGAATACAATAAAACATTTATAGTTTTAAAATATACAAATTTAAGATTAAAAAAGTATTAAATAACTACACAATTAAAAAGTTATTAAATAACAATTTAATTAAAAGCAATTGATATCATACTTTAAAATAGATTAAAAACAATACATCACCATAAAAGCCATTTTGGTTCGAATCAGTTTGCAAAAGCCTGCTGGAAAATAACGGTCTTATCTGCTGCCAAAAGGAAGAACCAACCTAACTCCCTTAGGAAGGGAGTTTCAAAGTATGGGAGCAGCCCCAAAGGAAGCCTTCTTCTCCTGTGTTCCAACCATGCCAGTAAAGGCAGTGGGATAGAGAAAAGTACCTCCCCTGCAGATTTTAGAGCTTGGGCAGGCTCGTAGTGAAATATTTGGTCCTTCAAACAGCCTGGGCCTGAGCCACATAGGGTTTTTTGGATCATAACCAGCACTTTGAATTGTGCCCAGAAACAGACTGGCAACCAGTGAAGCTGTTGTACCAAGAGAGTTGTGTGCTTGCTGTAACCAGCATTCCTTAGCAATCTGGCTTCAGTATTCACTTGGCTATGAAAGAATAGCAAGGAGGGTATCAGTCTATCTGCTCTGGGAAGCAAGTTTCAGAGCCTGAGAGTAGCCAGCAAGGAGGCCCTGACCCATGTTCTCACCAAATGTGGTGGCAAAGACAGGAAGGGCTTCCCAGAAGATCTCAAGAAATGGGCAAACTCATATAGGTTCTTGGGATTGAAGTGACTAACAGCCAATTTTTTTGAGTTCCTCTGAATCCCACCTGCATTCCTGTCCCAACCTTTGTTTGCAAGTCTTAGAATCATGGAATTGTCATTTTCTTTTCTTGAAAGCAAATTTGAGCACATTTTCCACACGTGTTTTCCAGAATTCATGCATGTCACTTGGCATTTTTTCCCTAATAAACGCTCTTCCACCATTGACTAAAAGTGTGCTAGTGCATATTGATCAATAGCATGCATTTGCAGCCATTTGCACTTTTAAAATCTACACATAATTTCCAGCACATCTGAATAATGTAGTTGTGTATTTAAGAAAAGTAACTTCTCCGAGACATTGGTATGTCCTAACTGTAGATCAACCAGCTTAGCCTTTTTGCATTAGGCTTGTATCTCACAAGGCACAAGCCTTCCATTGAGAGACAGCTTGTTACCTTCTGTAAATCTAACCAGTCTTCAAGGTCAACCCCATGTACAGCAATACAGTTAAGTCCTGAAGGAAAGTTCCAAACCCCCACACAGCTAGTCTCTCAATGAAAGGCTTGTGCCTTGTGAGATACAAACCTAATGCAAAAAGGCTAAGCTGGTTGATCTACAGCTAGGACTTGCCAATGTTTGGGAGAAGTTACTTTTCTTAAATACAAACCCCCACACAGCCAGTTCTCACCTAGTGACTTGACATTCCAATAATTCTCAAGCATGACCTCCTGGTAGATCTTCCTCTGGGTTTCGTCCAGGAGTCGCCACTGTTCTTTAGAGAAATATATAGCCACCTCTTCGAAAGTCACTAGTGCCTGAAACAATACAATTTTGAAAAGATATATAACCCAGTCACTGCTTCTTTTGGAAAACGGTATCTACCCTAGCTTAATTAAGACATTCATGTGTGTCTGATCTTTCATTATTCTTGGAACAAGCAATGCTCCCTTCTGTTATTCATCCAAAGAAAATGGCTAGCACTGTCAAAGACACTCCAGAAAAACATGGAATTGGGATAAAGATTAAGGATTCTAGACACCTCAGTCTTTTCATTTTTATAGCAAGTTATTAGTCCATATGGCTGAACAATAAATCAGAAAGCATCACAGATGAGACAACTTAGGTTTCTCTCTGTCACAAACATCCAAAAAACACTGGTTTATATATGTCACAATAAACTCCCCCAGAAGCACTAATTCTGCTCCATTCCCAATATGCCTGTCAACTGTAGTACTGATGCAACCCTGAAGAACACCTTCCTCTTCATTCACCCTCAGAGTTAGGCATGCTGCTTGCCACCAGCAATCCCTGGGATAAATTAAATGATGTCATCTCAACCCCACTTCTGAAACCCTGGGTGTACCAATGTGCCACACCACAGCCAGTAAATGTGCTTTGTGATGAGGCCACACAGCATCACTGTTGGAGTTTCTCACCTTCTCCCCATGTCTCTCAAGCAGAGAAAGTCCTGTCAGGAAATTTTCTACCAGGTCAACAGCCTGAGTGCATGTCTCTGGGTGCTGCTGCCATACCCAGGTCTGTATTTCTTTAGGCAAAATGGCCAAAAATTGCTCCAGGACCAGCAGCTCAAGAATCTGTTCCTTGGTACGGCTCTCTGGCTTCAGCCAGAGATGGCAAAGTTCCCGAAGTTTCCTGTAAGCATTTCGTGGGCCCTCAGTTTCTTGGTAGCGGAACCACCGGAAGCCCTGGCGAGCAGTTTCCATGACAATTCCATCTTCCAAAATGGTTGCCTTAGCTTTTCCATCACCTCCTTTCTCTCCAGCTTCAGGATTCTTATAAGTCTCTCGTGTTTCCTGTTCAAGTCGGGTTGCCTCTTCTCCTTTAGAGTCTTTTGTTTTTTGCGGGGAAGACACACTAATCTGGTTATTCTCCTCATGTTGTATCAAGTCCTCTTCTTTTGAGTCAGCTGCTTTCTGGGCACAGGCCTCACAGACCTTAGAGATGTTCTCCTCCAAAATGTCAGTTTGAGTGTCCTTTTCTATTTTGGGGTGGGCTGTGTCTTCAAGGGACTCCACAAAGTCTCCAATATGACCTCCACCTATGACCATAGTTTGAATTTCTTCTTTCTGGGGGTCATTCACTTCTTCAGGACATACGACACATGCTTCAATTTCATCTTGCAACACAACCTCAGGTTTTGGGGGATCTATTTCTTTAAGGTCAACCTCTTCTTCTTCAATAGTAATCATGCAATTGGGCCCAACCATCACCTCAGTTTTTTTCGCCCTCTCTTCTTTGGAGTCAGGGGCATTTTCAAAAGAGACCACACAAAGCTCAATATCATCCTCCAGAATCTCCTCAGGTGTTTTATTGCCAGCTTCCCCATCCTTTGGAGTGGGCAGGAGTACCTGTTGGCGGACTTCCCAACACTGGGGTGTCAAGCCAGTTCCACTGAGATCCATCCGGTCTTTCCGAGACCGGGTGCGCTTTAAAATATCCTTAATGATTCCAACAGAAGGTGAATTCTCTTCCATTTCAACAGTGATCTGGACACCTGGTTCCAATGGTGAAGGGAACCTGAGAACTCAATTGGATGGCCCACTAGGCTTAACAGTTATTTTGGATTCAGCTTCCATGGGAGAAGATTGATGGTTGTTGTCGTCCCACATTGGTTCTTGAGCCTGAAATTATTTTCAGCCTATGAACAATCATCTCCTGGTTGTCCAGTTATCAGTGTGGTTTCTCTTTTGAAGTCATGTACCTGAGAGAGAGAGAGAAATGAAAGTTATCCAGTAAAAACCAAACAAAAAAACATTGTTATGTGAATAAACAACATCACCCTCAGCAAGTGGTAAGAAAGTCCTGAGAGAAAAACTGATTTTGCAGCAGGGTTGGGCAACTATATGAGGGCCAAGGATCCCTACCCTCCAATCCTACTCTAGCTACACTCCCACATACAGCAAACCCAAAGGTGTCCATTTTCTTCTCTAGTCCCTCTCAAAATGGCAACAGGAAGGGACATCATGTCCTGTCACTGTTTTGAGAGGGACTGTAGAGGGAAATGGGGGTATATAGGTTTGCAGTGGGCCTCAACGCATACATGCCTTCCTAAGAAATGATCCCTGTTGGATGGATTTCTTCTGTGACCCATCAGTGGAGGCAATACATAGTGACAATACATGGGAGAAAGCCATGTGACATCCCACTTACAGATTACCCTCCATGCAAAAGCCCAATTGCTGCCAAGGCTGGTTTTTATTAAAAACCTTTTGGCCCTAACTGATTTTATTCAATATGTGCATGACAACTTGTTTTTAATTGCTGTCAATGATAAATGGTTAACAAGGACTAAAAAGTGTTAATATGCTTTAAACGTTTATTATTCTTATTGTTTCAAGGTGCTTTGAGGCCCTCGGATCTACAGTCAGCCCTCCATATCCTTGGATTCAAGCATCCAGGGCTTGAAAATATTTTTAAAATATATAAACTCGAAAAAGCAAACATTGATTTTACCATTTTACTATACCATTGTATACAATGGGACTTGAGTATCCATGGATTTTGGTATCCATGGGTGGTCCTGGAACCAAACTCCAGCGGATATCAAGGACCCACTAATATTTTAATTAGTAAAAAATAAATACAATAAATAAGACCTCTGAGTTTCCCAGCTCTGGCTGTATGGGGAGACGAGAAGGGAGGAAAGTATGTGTGGAATTAGAAAGGGAGGAGAAAGAGAGAGAAAGAGGGAGCTTAAACAATAGGACTCCTGGGTTCCATAAACTGGGGAGACTGAGTGTGTGTGTGTAGCTGAAGCCTTCAGATTGCCTGCCATTATTGAACTAAATGGGTGCTTGCTTCTTATTTGCTATAGAGTACTGCAGTTAAATAATGAAACAGGTAGTAGTGTGTTAATTGCTAAAATTGTTGACCGCATTCCTTTGTGGTTAAGGAGTAGATGAGAAGGGAGTTGAGGCTGTGCCAGGAAGATCCAAGGTCAGTTTCTTGAAAACATCAGAAGGGAGAGAAGGAGGGGAGCTGAAAAGAATGTGTTGCATTTGTGACACCCGCCTAAGATTTTAAATTGGGTATCTGGGTATCTGAAGAGCAGGATTAGAATTATAAGGAGGAGGAGTGAATGCTTGGAATGCTGGGGAGATAGGAAGAAGGAACATCAACAATCTAAGATATAAGGTGACACAATATTACTAGTGAAAAACATCATGGACTTGGAACAATTGCTGAGGAAGGTTAAGGAATCATGGAATCATAAGAGTTGGAAGAGACCCCAAGGGCCATCCAGTCCAACCCCCTGCCATGCAGGAACTCAAAATCAAAGCACCCCCAACAGATGGCTATCCAGCCTCTGTTTAAAACCCTCCAAAGGAAGAGACTCCACCACTCTCTGAGAAAGTGTATTCCACTGTCAAACAGCCCTTACTGTCTGGAAGTTCCTCCTAATGTTTAGGTGGAATCTCTTTTCCTGTAGCTTGCATCCATTATTCTGGGTCCTATTCTCTTGAGCAGCAGAAAACAAGCTCACTCCAACTTGAATATGACATCCTTTCAAATACTTAGAGGGTTATCATACCACCTCTTAACCTTCTCTTCTCCAGGCTAAATATACCCAGCTCCCTAATTCATTTCCTCATAAGGCATGGTTTCCGGACCCTTCACCCATTTGGTAGCCTCCTCTGAACACACTCCAGCTTGTGTCTTGTGTCCACAGAACTGGACACAAGTTTATTTCAGGTGAGGCCTGACCAAAGCAGAATAGAGTGACACTATTACTTTCCTTGATCTAGACACCATACTTCTATTGATGCAGCCTAGAATCACATTGGCCTTTTTAGCTGCTGCATCACACTACTGACTCATATTCAACTTGTGGTTTACTAGACCTCCTATATCCCTTTCACACATAATCTCATTAAGCCATGTGCTCCCCATTCTATATCTATGCATTTCATTTTTCAGCCCCAAGTGCAGTACCTTATATTTCTCTGAGAAAGTTCAAAGGCAGGCTTATTGCTGAACATAAAAAATAATAACACAAATGGAGGACTAACATGAATTCAAACTAGACTATGATGAAATTGAAACAGTTAAGGATTTCTCCTGTCTTGGACCAAAGAGTGAACAGAAGGGAGACTGAAGTCAAGAGATAAGATTAGGAATGGGAAGGGCACATTTAGCCACATCATGAGAAGG
The DNA here is from genome assembly GCA_034509955.1 of Urosaurus nigricauda. Taxonomy (NCBI): domain Eukaryota; kingdom Metazoa; phylum Chordata; class Lepidosauria; order Squamata; family Phrynosomatidae; genus Urosaurus; species Urosaurus nigricauda. Next base: position 9,783,190 of record JAOEGL010000006.1, read on the forward strand.
CACAGCTCATTAGAAAAGATAATAATGCTAGGAAAGGTGGGGGGATGTAGAAAGAGAGGGAGACTGTATGCCAGATGGATAGACTCAAGTAAGGAGGTCTCAGGCATGAGTTTGCAGAACTTAAGCAGAGCAGTGGAAGACAGGGAGTCTTGGGCTGCATCTGCACAGCCGAAAGAATCTAGTTTGACATCATTTTAACTGCAATGTCTCAATACTATGTCATTCTGGGTAGTGTAGTCTGTTGTGGCACCAGACCTCACTCACAACAAACTACAGTTCCCAGAATTCCATAGCATTCAGCCATGGTAGTTAAAGTGCTGTCAAACTGGATTATTTCTGCCATGTGGATGCAGCCTTGGAGATGTCTCATCCACAGGACTGCTATGAGTCGAAGTCAACTCGCAGTTAACAACACCAACAAATGCTTTATCTATGCTTTGCAAACACTTGATTACTTCTGACAGTAAACTTCTGTGGAGAGAACCTCTAATTTTCTCAATAAAGGTTTTCTGTGTTCTCATTACTGAAACCTGGATTTCTAAACTAAGGGGTTCCTATATATGCTTGTTGTTGTTAACTATCTTAAAGGTGACTTAAGGCTTATGGCGACCCTGTTACCTCTTTTTTGCCTACCCTCTACATTTCCAAGCATTATTGTCTTTTCTAGTGAGTCCTGCCTTCTCGTGGCAATAAGTTGTTGCCAGAGTGAAAACAGGAATGGGCTTGTTGTTCTAGCCAACTTCGACTTATGTCACCCCTACAAATAAGAGGGACCCAACCTTGCCCTGGGATCAACAGCCCTGCTCAGATCTTGCAAGCTCAGGGCTACCTTGTTTGAATCTCTCCACTTAGTATGAGGCCTTCCTTTGTTTCTCCTGCCACCCACCTTCCCAGGCATTTACTGTGGGCCCTTGGCAACCACTGGGGTTTGGTTCCAGGAGGACCCCCTGTGTATATCAAAACCCATGGGTGCTCAAGTCCCATTATATACAGTGACACAGGAAAACAGTGGCCCTACAATAGTAAAGTCAAGGTTTGATTTTGGGATGTGTGTATATATATATATCCTGGATGTTTGAATCTGTGGATATGGAGAGACACCTGTACTGTGTTTTCGAATGAGTCCTGTCCTCATGCCAGCATGGCATAGTAGTCTGAGTCTTAGACTACCATCTGGAGGCTAAGGAAACCCATCAAACCCTCTCATCCTTAGAGCATGGGCACGGCAAACCTCCTCTGATGAAAGCTGGCAAGAAAACCCCATGCCTTAGGGTCACCAAGAGTCCAAAAAGACTGGAAGACACACAAACAACAACAGCACTTGTCTTCTCATGAGACCTCGAAAGCACTCCTTGTACCTTGAAAGCTGGCACAGAAGCAGGAAATTCCAACAGGTGTTGCTTGTCCCTGAGTTAGGTGCCAGGTGCCTTCCCTGCTGAAATTCCCATTTCTACCCAACCCTTAAAAGGCACAGGAGCCCTCCCCAATTTGTACGCTGGCAACCATATTCCCTTTGTTGTTGTTGTTGTTGTGTGCCTCCAAGGCACTTTTGACTTCTGGAGACCCTAAGAGGAAGCTATCACGGGGCTTTCTTGGCACATTCCTTCAGAGGGTTTGCCATGGCTATCCTCTGAGCATGAGGGAAGCAGGCAATAAGTAAGAAAGGAAGGCAAAGCAGGCAAGGCAGGAAGGAAGGGCAGGAAGGAAAGAAAGCAGGAGGATGAAAGGAAAAAAGCAGGAGCAAGGAAGGCAGGCAGGATGGTAGGCAGGCAGGAAAGAAGGGAGGACAGGAAAGAAAGAAAGCAGGAGGAAGGAAGGAAGGGCAGGAAGGAAGGCAGGCAGGCCAGAATGAAGGAAAGCAGACAGGAAGGAAAGCAAGCAGGAGCAAGGAAGGCAGGTAGGAAGGAAGGATGGTGGGCAGGCAGGAAAGAAAGAGAGGAGGAAGGAAGGAAGGAAGGAAGGAAGGAGGGAGGGAGGGAGGGAGGGAGGCAGGGAGGGAGGCAGGGAGGGAGGGCAGGAAAGAAAAAAAGCAGGAGGGAAGAAGGAAGGAAGGAAGGAAGGCAGGCAGGCAGGCAGGGAAGGAGAGAAAGTAGAAGGAAGGAAGGAAGGTAGGCAGGCAGGAAGGCAGGAAAGGCTTGCAGGAAGGAAGGAAGGCAAGAAGGCAGGAAGGGAAGGGTGAAGGGTCAGTCCTGTGGAGAGGACAGGAAGCCAAGGACCCTCTTCGCCCCCCGACTGGGAGGGTAAAGGAAGCCATGGTGGGGGGCTTGAAGCGAATGGGGGGGGGAAGGTGGGGAAAAGGAAACAAAGACGGGGGGTGGTCTATTATTATTATTATTATTATTATTATTTCCTCCATCCCTCTCTTCCAAGGAGAATTGGGGGGAGGGGGGAGAGAACATGAACAAAATCAAAACACCCCCAATTCCCCTCTCCTCCTCCCTCCCCACATTCCCCCACACACAAGCCCACCCTTCAGTCCTCCCCTCTCTTCTTTGGGGCACATTGTGCCAATAATACCTCCCCACAGGACAGGAAGACTCACCTTGAGGGGGGAAAGCTACACACACTTCTCTGCCTCGTCCCACCTACACATTCACACCACAGTTCACACAAACACACACACACACCCCTCAGGAAATGGGCAAAGGCAAAGGACCCGCCTGCCTGCCCTCCTCTTCCGTCTTCTTTGGTTACTCTTTTCTCTCCACATGGAGAGAAAAGGAGGAGGAGAAAACCAGCCATTAACTGTTCCTTGTCTGGCCTGCTTTTTGCAAAAAAAAGGGCGGGATTGTTGTGAAGAAAATAAAAATTTAAATATATATATATATATATTTTCCCTCAGGCCAACAAAGATGGTGGCTGCTTCCTCAGGCTGCATCCACACTAGAGAAATAACCCGGTTTGGCACCGCGTTAACTCTTTTCTGGCTCAAGGCTATGGAATTCTGGGAGTTGGAGTTTGTTGTGGGCCGCTCTGGGCCCCACAACATACTCCAACTCCCAGAATTCCATAGCCTTGAGCCATGGTCAGCTCTGAGGCCCACAACATACTCCAACTTCCAGAATTCCATAGCCTTGAGCCAAGGTCAGCTCTGGGCCCCACAACAAACTCCAACTCCCAGAATTCCATAGCCTTGAGCCAGGGTCAGCTCTGGGCCCCACAACATACTCCAACTCCCAGAATTCCATAGCCTTGAGTCAGGGTCAGCTCTGGGGCCCACAACAAACTCCAACTCCCAGAATTCCATAGCCTTGAGCCAGGGTCAGCTCTGCGCCCCACAACAAACTCCAACTCCCAGAATTCCATAGCCTTGAGCCAGAAAAAGAGTTATTGTTGGCCAACATGGCTGAGGCTTCTGGGAGCTGAAGTCCAAAAATCTCTTAAAAGGCCTAAATTTGGGGAACTACAGATTTTAGTGATAATAAAAGTAATTTAGGGGTTTCCCCAAACTCTGCTCTTTAAGGGATTTTGGACTTCAGCTCCCAGAATCCCACACGTATTGGCCAACATGGTTGAAGCTTCTGGGAGCTGAAGTCCAAAAATCTCTTAAAAGGCCTCAGTTTGGGGACTACAGATTTAAGTAATAAAAGTAATTGTGGTTCCCCAAATTGTGCTCTTTAAGGGATTTTGGACTTCAGCTCCCAAAATCCCAGACTTATTGGCCAACATGGTTGAGGCTTCTGGGAGCTGAAGGCCTAAAATCTCTCTTAAACCTCAAAATGGTTCATCTGTTCAAGGACTCATGTTTGTCTTTTTGGCATGAGGCCTTCCTCTCTTTTTACTTCCTTCCACATTTCCTAGCATTATTGCTGTTTTTTTCCCATTGAATCCTGCCTTCTCAAATTACAATAGCCTCACTTACAGGCTAGTTTTTTCTGCCATTGTTCACCAACGACCATCATTAAAACTAGACTTGCCACTTCATTTCCATAAGCAAAGGATTTTGAATTTGAATTGACATTCTCACACACTAATCCTAATGGCATATAGTGGTCTGTCCCTGACTTATCCAATCCACCAAATGCATCTGAGAAAGTAGACTTAAATTTATTTATTTTTATTTCTATGGAAGCTCCTGCTGCTGCCAACTTCTTTCTTTCAATTAGTCTTAAAAGTGCTACAAGAGATCTCTCTATATACTTATTCTACAGACTGGCACAGCTATATCTTTGAATTCAGCCTCAGTTTAGGCATCTTGGCTTCCAGGCAGATTTCCGGCTTGATCTGTTCGAGATTTGTTTGTCTTTTTGGCATCTGACTTTCTACTTCCTTCCACTTTGGCTAGCATTATTGTGTTTTTTCCCCCAGTAAATCGTGTCTTCTCATGATGTGACCAAAGTACACCAGCCTCGGTATCATCATCTTTGTTTCCAGAGAGATTTCAGGCTTGCTCTGTTCTGCAACCCATTTGTTCGTTTTTTTGGCTCTCTGTGATGCCCTCAACACTCTTCTCCAGCTGCACATCTCAAATGAGTTGATTTTCTTCCTATCCGCTTTCTTAACTGTCCCTCTCTCGCATCCATACATGGTAACAGGAAATACTATGGCTTATATAATTCATGCTCCGTTGTGTATCTTTATATTTAGGATGTCTTCTTGTTCCAAATGCATCTGAAGAACTAAACTTAAGTCTATGATAAAGCTCATGCTGCCAACTTCTTTCTTTCAGTTAATCTCAAAGGTGCTACAAGATCTTTTTAGATGCTGATTTTACAGACTAACACCGCTATATCTTTGAATTCTTAATAATGCAGGAATAGTGAAGGAATCCTTTTTGAATTATTTCAAAAGTTCATTCCACTGAGGGAGATCAAGGGAGAAAATGCAAAGGCAGGCTTACTGTTGAACATAAAGGAAACAAAAATAATGACCACAGAGAATCTACACAAATTCAACCTAGACAATAAAGAAATAGAAATACCTAAAGATTTTCCCATACCTTGGATCAAACATTGATCAGAAAGGACGAGAGAAAAGACCCTAAAATGCAAAGATACACAACTGAGCACAAAAGTTAGAATCATACAAGCCGTTGTATTCCCTATTACCATGTATGGAGGCAAGAGCTGGACAGTTAAGAAAGAAGATAGGAAGAAAATAAATTCATTTAAGATGTGCTGGAGAAGAGTGTTGAGGATACCATGGATGGCCAAGAAAACAAACAAATGGTTCCTTGAATAGATCAAGTCTGAAATCTCCTTGGAAGCCAAGATGTCTAAACTTAGGCTGTCGTACTTTGGCCACATCATGAGAAGGCATGACTCACAGGAAAAAACAATAATGCTAAGAAAGGTGGAGGGAAGCAGATAGAGAGGAAGACTTGTGTGCTATATGGATGGAGATTATTGGGGAGGCCATGGGTATGTATTTGCAGAAACTAAGCAAAGCAGTCAAAAATAGGGAATCTTGGAGATGTGTCATCCTCGGGGTCTCCATGAATCAAGATCGACTCGAGGGCAGTTAACAACAACAAAAGCATTCATTCTCCCTTCTTCCTCCACATAAACAGACACATACGCAAGGTTTAACACGAGGAATGATATCCTTTATAGACCAAGAAAATGACAATGTCAACTCAAAAATAAACATTTTACATACAGAACAAATGAGTATAAAGACCAACATTAGCCTACAATTGCTAAAACAAAAATAGCACACTACTACTGCTACAAAACACATCCTCTAAAGTGAATGGAATTCTTGGGGCCTATGCAAGATTCTGTAAAGCTTCTGCATGGAAATTGTGTCTGTGTGTGAAATTGTGCAAATACCATGTGTTTTATAAGGATGGTTGTGTCCACAGCTGGATGTTCTCCTCAAGGCAAGCTCACAACTAGGCTGTGACTTGCTTGTGCCATGCATTCAGGCAGCAATGTGGGCCTGACATGTCAATCTACATGCAGCATATCTGGCCAGGTCAGCATTGTAGCATTGGGAGCATGCTGTGTTGTTGTTGCATGCTTTCAGGTCATTTCTGACTTATGGCAACCCTAAGGGTTTTTGTGGGGAACTTGCTGGCACACCACAAGTCTCTCGCACACACCCCTCCCGGGGGCATCAGGGATGTAGGGAACCTGCAGTGCTGGCACACCACAAGTCTCTCGTACATCCCCCCCTCCCCCGGGGCACCAGGGTCCAGGGTCCATCTATGCCCAGATCCATGATTAACTGAGCATATCCCGTGTCCACATCCTGACCCCCAAAGTCCACATCCTGAGTCTGTATCCACACCTGACCTTTGAGCTTTGTACAAACAATACTTGCTGATTTTCTCTGATTGTTGGTTAACGAGAAGGACTAATAAAAGCTGGGGAACTGGCAGTGGTTCCTCAAGCATTTGAACCCCCATTCCTGTCTCTCGGTGTCGTCCTTCTCCTGAATCCCAAAAGGTTTTCTTGCCAAGATTTGTTCAGAGGAAGTTTTTGCCATTGCCTTCCCCTGGGGCTGATAGAGTATGACTTGCTCAAGGTCACCCAGTAGGTTTGCATGGCAGAGCGAGTATTGGAACCACATTATTGCACTCATAGAGCTGTTATTCCACTTTTACTCTGCTGGCTGCCTCCTGTTGCATTCTGGGGTTTGTAGTTCAGCGGGACCTAAAAGCTCTCTGGCTGAGAATTCTAACAGCCCCTCCTTAAACTGCAAATCCCAGAATGCAACAGTTACAGGAGGCAGCCAGAGTAACTAAAGTGGAATAGCAATACCATAAGAGTGCAGTGTGGTTAGTCTGGTGCTTAAACCACTACACCAGACCAGCTTGGGATCACACTGTTCTGAACATAACAGTGCTTTAGCGTGTGCTTAAAGAGCTGGGCAGAGAACATTTGGCCATCCCAGGGGTGTTGCCTTGCCACAGGGGGACAAAATCAGGGCATTGCTCCCAAAGACGAATTCTGCATCCCATGAAATTTTCCCTTCAATTTTCTGGCACTGCAGTAACTTAAAATGTCAGTTGAGAATTTGCAAATACAGTTCAGGCATGCAAAGAAAGGGGGGAAGGCAAAGTGACCAAGGGAAGGAATGCAGATATTGCAAATATTCTAAATGAGAACAATTTTCAAATGAAATGCTAGAAATTTGGGGACTGGGGTAAAAGATTTGTAAGGGCAGAATTCTAATTTGAAGGAGTCCATACCCACATTTTGCTCCCTGTCTTCCATAGGTATATCCTTGGGCTGTGTAGCTTGAGTAGGAGTGCAGCTATGCTGTAGAAATAATGCAATTTGGTACCACTTTAAGTGCCATAGGTCCATCCTATGGACTCCTGGGATCTGTAGTTTTACAAAGTCTTCGCCCTTCTCTGCCAAAGAGTGCTCGTGCCTCACAAAACCACAGATCCCAGGGTTCTGTAGGATGGAGCCACTGTAGTTAAAGTGGTGTCAAACTGCATTATTGCTGCAATGTAGATGTGCCCCAGGATTTTGAGGACCAGGATTCAAATCCCTGCTCAGCCATGGAAGTCCACTGGGTGATCTTGAACAAGTCACACTCTCTCAGCCTCAGAGGAAGGCAAATAGCAAACCCCCTCTTGCCATGAAAACCCTGTGAAATAGGTTTGCCTCATAGTCACCTTAAGTGGGAGAAGTGACTTGAAGGCACACAACAACAACAACCTATATAATATCTATAATTTTTTTCCAGATGTCACAGTACAGAGAAATTGAGAAATTCAATGTTCTCTGCCTAAGAGGGCAGTATCCTCCACAGGACAGCTTGGATCTCAACTGGAGTTACTCATCTGTTGCTAATGGAGTTAAAATTTGATTTCCCAGATTTTACTGCTCTGTTTCCACATGGCCAAAAGAAAGGGAGTGATCTTTACCTGCGCTGATATCCCAAGCCATCTTAACTGACAACAGAACAGCCTATGGTTCTAACATCATTATTTTTTCTTCTGCATGATTTTTAATACCCTTGCCTACAAAGAAGCTAGTGGAGCTTTGAAAGTTTGCATCTTGTATTTTGTGCTTTTTTAGTTGTTCTAATAAAGGTATCACTGTTTTATGGATTTTGGATAATTTTTTGTATTTTGCTGCATGGCCAATATAGCCAAATACATTTGATGGGACTGGAGCTTCTCAACCACCTTAGTAAAGGGAATGGTTTCAAAGGACTGCTTTTTAAGCACTTCAGAGTTTTGTGACCCTGTGAAAATGAGCATATTGTAAAGAGCAATAGCCATTTTGGTTATTAGCTGTGCTGCCAGAGATGGCTGGAAACTATTATTTGACTCAGGATGGGGAAGTGGAGAGGAATAGGAAGCTGAACGAAAAGCAATACTAAAGTTTAGGTCACTGAAAAGATGGTTAGTGATGTCAGATTAAATCTGGGATCTGCTTCCCTGGGTGCTAAAAAAAGAGAGAGAGAGAGAGAGAGAGTGGAGGGAACTCTCTTTGGCAGCATCCACACTTCAGAAATAATCCAGTTTGATGCCACTTTTAACTGTCATGGCTCAATGCTATGGAATCATGAGCACTGTACTTTTGTGAAACATTTAGGCTTCTCTGTCAGAGAGCTCGCAACAAACTGTAATTCCCGGAATTCCATAACATAAGCCGTAGCAGTTAAAGTGGTGTCAAACTGGATTATTTCTGCAGTGTGGATGCAGCCTTCCCCAACCCTGTCTGTACCACAGTTCACCCTATATTTAGTAAGGTCTTCTGTGCAGTATTTTCAAGGGTCTGGAGCAAAAGAGGCCAAGGCATCTGCTTCTGCCAGCCCAGTTGAATACGCTTGGATCTGAATCCTCCAATCTGTTTTGCATAAGGCATGATACTGTGGAATAATCACATGCACAGACAGAGCTTGCTGTTGGGAGAGCCAACTCTATCATGAGAAACTTGCATCTCTAACACCACAGAATTCACAAGGGAGAGTAATTTCCAACACCCTGTCACCAGCTCTGATAAATTGTTCCGAGCAGTCAGATGAATCTTTGCCTCTTGCTTTTCATCAAAGTCACCATCAGGCTGATGGGGAAAAGAACTCAGGACTCCTGGATCCTGGTATCAACCAGATAACCTACCTGCCAAAATTTGAGTACAACTAAGGATACAAGAGTCACCAACATCCAACTAAGTCAAAGTTTAGGAAAATTAGTTTTTGGATAAACCAAATCCCCAGTACCAATGTTAGCTGGAGGGTTCTGGGAGTTGCAACAACCTTCTTACATTTCTCAGATGAAAACCAGGACACATGTGGCCAAAGCAACATCTGAGTGTGGTCAAGACAGCAAACAGTTATTAAGGAGGGCAAACACACATGCTAGAAAAAGCTGCAACAGTTTCCTTTTGCTTGAGCCTACTGGGAAGGGCAAATTGCCCTCTCCTTTCCTCTCCCAGTCAAATTGGGACACTGGGAGGTATCTCTACAGTGAAGACTTCCTTGCCCTCCTAGAAGGAAGGGGTACAACTTGAGGCCAACTAAGTCCCTTGCCAGTGATTAGTTAGAGCCAGAACCGTAGCCCCAGAACATTTCAATTATGAGGAAGCAAGCTCTAATACTATATAATAGTATAACTAATACTTTAAGCATGTGAAGAGTGCCTTTCTCTTTCCAACAAAGTAACCAAAAAGCAAATCCAATTCATAAAGGATTAGGCAGAAGGGTTTTGAGGACAAGAATATGCAATTTCAATGTAGACTTGATGCTCCACAATCAATGACAGATTAATTAAGGCTCAAGACATCTTTCATGTCTACAAAGCAGAGTGGGTTTTGCACCTCTGAGATGCAAGGATCTAGCTCCTAAGCTCCTAGTTCTCAAGATTCTGGAGAAAATTTGAAAACCCTCTCCACATTCTTCTCCCCTCCTTTGAATCATAAAAAAGAATAAAATCATGCAAAGCTAATTTTGCAAAACTAATACACTAAATTTTCCTCTTTGGCTGTATTCCAAGATTATTGAAGGGGTTTTTGTTTTATTTTGTTTTATTTTTTGTCCTGATTGCAAAATTGGAATAAGAGAAGGCTCATATGCTACCTTGCCTTTAAAACCAGTATGTGCCCATCAGTTCGCAGATCTAGACTGGAACACAGAACTTGGCTACCTTTTAGACTTTCTTGGCAAATAATTTTAAAGTATCCCTTTCTTCCAGGAGCTGTGCTCTTGCTTCCACCATTCAGTATAATTCTCATTTCCACAAAAGTTACAAGGCATCTAAGACAAGGCAAACCTCTCAAGCCGCTCAGCCTGTTCCTCTCTTCTCCTCACATTTGTTTCTGTTTCATGTGCTTCACTCCCCACCAACATGTCTCCTTTTAATACTGCAGATCATCAACGCACAGTGTCAAAGAAATGGCTGCTGTTTGTAAACAAACATGGTCCCCCTAGGCATCCAAGGATGCTACCATGTTTATTCACATATTTGCATGATGCTTTCACCAAAGGGCAGCAGGCATGGCCCTATGGTGAGAATCGGGGTAGGGGAATAAAACAGGAGCTGGTACACTGGCTGCTGGTACCATATTTTAGCTGACAAGATGTTATTAGATGTTGTTCCATCTAGGTTTCCCCTATACACCCAAACAAATGAAGTGAGGATGGCAGAAGCTGGCTTGAGCTTAAGCCTCTGAAGGCTGACTAGACTCTGAATCTTGTGCCTCGGTGCAGATACGTTTCAGTGGAGGAGCCCCTAAGGATGTCACCTCTTCCGCTTCAGGTGTGGGGTCATCAAAGGCCTTCACAGGCTCCGAAGGGCTGGCAGTCTCCTTCACCTGGAAGATAAGAGGAATAAAGATGGAAGCATCCTGTAGAAGAAGGATGGGAAAATCCCACACCCCAGGTGTGGGAATTATGTGGCCCACAAGCTACAAACAACATTGGAGGGGTGTCCAGCAAGGCTATTATTAGTGTCCCAAACCCTCATCACACCTGGAGTTGCCAGAATAAAAACTGGAGAGGGCTTTTATCCCTTGAATAGCTGTATAAAAAAGAGAATTACCCAAATAAGTAACAAGGAACACCTGTTAAAGTTTCCTCTTCTGCACAACCAAGAAAAGCACAGGAATCCTCTCCAGTTTTCACTCTAACAATTCTAGTGGGGAAATTTAGGGGCCCTCTTTCTTCTCTCTCACCCCTCCCAGTTTTCACTCTGGCAATCTTACCACAAATCCTCATTAATATTTTTTAAATCAGCCCAAAATACTGGGTTTAGCTGGAAAACTGTCAGTGGAACGCACTTTTGCTGCTATAACTGTAGGGGGGCTCACCCTCAAAACAACTCAGAATGAAAGTGATTAACTGATCTGACTGACCCTTGGATAGAACAGATCACAACAGCACAGTCCATCCACTTTTCTACACCAGTTGATCAATGGTGTCACTTTGGTTGGCATCACCCAGTTTGGTAACTCATGGAGGCACACACACCCCTTGACCTCCTCTCATACCACACCATACAGAATCCTTAGTAATGTTTTTTTAATATGTTACTCATAAATCATAATTCCCATATATCACTGAATGTAATTGTGACATAAACAACTAACAAAATTAAAACTATACCTTTAAATTACAATATCATACACACATCCTTAATGTATTTACATGTGCATAGTTTCATGTTGTTAAAGTGAAAATTTGGTAAGATGTGATGAGTTTTAAGATTTATTGTTGTTGTTGTTGTTGTTGTAAACCTGAGGCATCTCCTTTTCCTTCCACTGAGCCACTCCACTGTTTCTTCCACTGTGCTCCAGCATTTTTAATGGACGTAGGCAAACATCACTGCCCATTTTTGCCAAAAGGCATATGGTATGTTTGGGGAGCAATGGTGTCACCTCCAAGATGTCACCTGGTGTGGCCCTCACCCCCTGAACCCCCTCCCCCCTTGTCACAACTCTAAAGTAGACTCACCTCAGTCTTGGGATCTGGCTCTTCTTTGGTAAGCATGGGAGGCTCATCTGTTCCCTCCAGAAGCAGCATCCCAGAATCTACAACCAGAAGACAAACTAAGAGATCAAATTGCATAGAATCATCATCATCATCATCACCATCATCAATCATTATCATCTTTCCCAATTTAGCAGCTGTCACTAATTGTTGTTGGCACTGGGCTACAACTCTGGAGACCAGGTTTGATTCCCAGCTCAGCTATGAAACTCACCAAGTAACCTTGGGCAAGTCAAATTCTCTTAGCCTCAAGGGAAGGCAATGACAAACCCCTTCTGAACCAATCTTGCCAGGAGAACCCCATGACAGGTTCACCTTAGGGTCACCATAAATCAGAAACTACTTGAAGGCATACAACAACAACAACAACAACATAAATATAGATCAAAATGCATAGAAAGGCATCAGTAAAAATATGTTATTTTAAAAGGCAATCTATAAACAAGCTATAGAATTAATACAGTTAAAATCTATAAAGAGACAAGAAAATAAAAATGAACAAGACAGCACTCCATTAAAAGCCTATTGAAATTGGTTCCTAAAATTCTCTGGGAATAGTAAAGTGGAAGGACAGCCAGGAGGAAGGACATTTCAAAGCATGGAGGCAACCACTGAAAAGGCCTCTCACTTCTTCCCACCAGGTGGTGGGACTGGGAGAAGGGCCTCCCTTGAAGAACCTAGAACCCAGGAAGGCCCGTGCAGGACAATATCATCCTTCAGGTAGCCTATATCCAAGCCATATAGATTCATAGGTGGGGTCCACACTCTAGAGTCCTATGTCCTTCAACTCTCCCCTTGGTTGGACCTACCTCCTTCCTGTCCCAACAGAGGAGGCTGTGAATCCTCAGCCTTTAGCTCCCCCAAGGGGGTAGGAGTGACAGTCTGGCTGCGATCTGGAGTAGGGCTGGGACTGGTGTCTCCACCTTTCAGCAGGGAGGTTTCAGAAATAGAGCTCTGGTTGCTGTTCTCATCTGGGAAAAGCAGAAACATAACCATTAGGATAAGCACCTGGGTGGATGGAACAAAGGCAGTACTTCTTCACATGATACATCTTTCAGGGCAAATGAGTCATCCCATGATCCCAGTGGAAATGGTTCTGCACTAATATGTCAGGTCGCGAGCAGTAGCATCTCTAACCGTGGTGTCACCCAGCACAGAGGTGGCTGTCAGCAGTGGCCAAAAGGTTGAATGTGCCCTTCTCCTTCACCATGGCAGTGGCCTCCTCTTGAGGAGAAAGTCATTGCTGCAGCAAAACTAGAAGGGGCATGCACACTCTTTTCCTTTGCCGTAGCAGTGGCCTGTTCCTCAGGGGGAAGCTGCTGCTATGGTGAAGCTGAGATGAGCACATTTGCCCCTTTTCACCCCACAGTGGTAGGAGGACCTGACCAGGTCTCACCCCTCTTCTGGGATGTCTTCCCGTGCAGTCTGAAAGATGTTATTTTATTTAGAAATAATGAATGGAAATATTGATGATATGTATATATGCATGAGTATGTAAATAACCATTGTATCTGAGTCCTTTCACTCAATAATTTTTTTAAAAAATTACCATTCAGATCCAACATGAGCAGGGCAGGATTGCTCCGAGGGCTGGGCACTTGGGATCTTCTCTCTTTCACCCTCAGCTGCTCATTGCTGCCTGCTAGTCTCCTTTTTTCCTGTTGAGAAGAGAAGAAAGAAATAAGAAAAAAAAAGAAAAAAGCTGGAAATGGAAAGAAAAGGAGATTAGGGACAGCATAAAGATTTCCTCCCATTACCTCATCTCGGGGGTCCACAATGGGTACCCACTTGTAGATGCGTAAAGATGTGTCTCCCACCGTCACCCACCGTTTTTCCCTAGGAAGCAGAGAAAGATAAAAATATATAAGCCAGGGGCTTGTCATGTGAACCCCACTACAAACTTAGCACCCAGTAAACTCCCATGAATTTACTGTGGGTGAAAGTGAATGAAAGAGATACAGGCTGCATCTTCACTGCAGAATTAATGCAGTTTGACACTGCCTTAACTGTCATGGCTCAGTGCTATGAAATCCTGGAATTTGTAGTTTGTTGTGGCACCAGAGCTCTCTAACAAAGAAGTCTTAATGTCTTACAACACTGCAGATCCCAGGATTCCATAGGACTGAGCCATGCAGTTCAAGCAGTGTCAAACTGCATTATTTCTGCAGTGAGGATGCAGCCACAGTCTGTCATACAGTCTGGATCTCACCTATATAATGACTGCAATGCAAGACATTTGGGACTGAAAGAAAATTTCATTGTGGGAAGAATAATCCTTATTTGGAAGGAATAATTCTTACTTGAAATAATTCTCATTTTGCCTCCAACCCTATGGCTACACCTCCTGCCAAAGCTGCTGTTTGTCTAACCCTTTCTGAAAGCTTTTGGGTTCTCCAGAATACAATACTTAGAGATTAATAATAATAATAATTAATAATAATAATAAGTATTTCTTACCCACCCCTCTGTCTGAACAATCGGGGCGGGGTACGACAAAGTTTAAAAACAGTTACAATTGAGGTTAAAATGGTTCAACAATCCCATCCCCAATCTCTCACCCCTTAAATAAAATTAAACTGACAAGATTTAAAGCAAGATAATATAAAATAGAATAAAAGAAAACATATTAAAACCCACAGTACTTGGCATTAGCATAGGGTAACATCAGGATACAGAAGGCCAGGGTGTTAACTGAAAGATTCTACAGTAGGAGCCAGGAAGATTCCCTCAAGCCTGCTGGTAACTCTACCATATACCTTTGGCACTACCATTAGAGTCAGCATAGCATAGCTATTTGTGTGTTGGACTATAACGAAGACCGGGGTTCAATTCTCAGCTTGGCCACAAAACCCACTGGCTGACATTGGGCAGGTAATACTCTCTCAGCCTCAGGGGAAGGCCATGGCAAACCTTATCTGAACAAATCTTGCAAAAAAAAAATCTGTGATGGGTTTGCCTTAGGGCTACCATAAATCAGAAACAACTCAAAGGCACACAACCCTCACACACCACTGCCTGAACATCAGGGGATTGTTGCTCCCATTCTTTGAACATCAGGCCTTGCTTTTGAACAGAATGCTCAATCTGGCTTGTGCAGAAAGAGATAGCCTTTACTCTGTCACAATCCCAGACTGTTTGGGGCCTTCAGGATTATGGCCAGCTCTTTGAACTGAGCCCAGAAACAAACAGAAACCAGTATAGCTGACTTAATAATGATGTTCTATGTTCCAGGTCAGGATCTTCAAAGATCACTTTTTCTCTTGTCGTGGTTAAATGATCCCAACAGAGTGTGGTAATGGAGAGTTGTCTTTGGCTACTCTAACTCTATGAACGTAGCAGGGATTCCATTTTATTTTATTTTTACTCTGCCTTTCTGCTGGCTTAGGACCCAAGGCACCTTACAAGGTAAGTGTAAAAAAGCAAAAGAGTATCTTCAAACTTTGTGGGGGTTTTGTTTTGTTTTCAGAGAAGGTGTGTGTTTTTACATTTATAACTGTCTAAATACTCTAAAGGCACCAGATCTTGTCTGGTCTTGAAAAATAAGGAGGTTCAGCCCTGGTTAGTACTTGGATAGGAGGCTGCCAACAAATGCCAGGTGCTGTAGGCTTTCAGAGAAAGGAACTGGCAAAACCACCTCTGAGGATTCCTTGCCTAAGAAAACCCTATGAGATTCATGAGATCCCATATGTCAACAGGCAACTTGAAGGCATATACACACGTAAAAGTTACAGAAACCTGTTTTGACGAGTTTATCCATTTCAAACCCTCCAACAGTCTTGATTTCTCTTCTGTACTCATTTTTCAGATGCCCCCATTTTCTCTTTTCTCCTACTTTCCCTCTTTGTCCTCAGCTTACTTAAACTGAATTTTTTGCAAGCAATTCACTCAGCAAGAAGAAGAGGAAAGGAGTGGTGTAAAATCTTGCCTTTCTCAGTAGGACCATGCAAAAGCAAACTACTCCAGGCTCCTTAAATTATCTGTCATTCCTCAGTCATAACTTTTGCCATCTTGACCACACTCTGGTGTTGCTTGACCATTTGTGTCCTAGTTTTTATCATGAAATTTTGGAAGGTATGCCACTTCTAACTCTGACAGACATTAAACTCCACATAAACACTTTGTGGCTTGAAAGAAGCATCTTGATTTTCTCATTTGTTCCACTCATTTCCCATTATTATTGTTTTTTTAAGATAACCTGAAAACATGGTAGTCCTGCACATATATGCTATCTCCATTAGAAAAGGTAGGGAAAGTCCTCAGCTGAACACACACAGGCCTTGGGTCCTATTCTCCCTTTCCTTCTCCTACCACTGTCTTCTAGCTAGAAAGGCAAAACCAACAATAAATGCTACCTAGGAAAAAGTTCTTAAGATGCCATTTTAAGTTTCTACTGCTAGAGAAAATGCAATTGTGGAACTGCATATGCCTGTGCCAACGTGACGTAGTGGTTTGAGTGTTTGACTACAACACTAGAGACCAGGGTATGATTCCACTCTCAGCTATGAAACCCACTGGGTTATCTTGGACAAGTCACACACTCTCAGCCTCAGGGGAACGCAATGGCAAACCTCCTCTGGACAAATATCGCCGAGAAAACCCTGTGATAGGGTTGTCATACGTCAGAAATTATTTGAAAGCACACAACAACAGCAACAACAATGCACACTAAAGGTGGGTTTTGTTACATGTAAAGTCTGGCAGCAACAGAGTGTGATTTACCCACGGTCACCCAGTGGGTTTCCATAGCCAAGTGGGCAATCATGCCCAGAGTTGTAATAAAACACTCAAACCACTAAATCATGCTGGCTTCCACATGTAAATTTATACCCATCCACCCCAAAGGAAAAGTGGACAGGGCACTCCTATTCCCTCTTACCTGTGGCTTTCCACCTGTGCTTTGAACTAAAATAGGCAAATCATGTGGCACAAAGTTTCCCCAACAGTTCAAGATATAACAGACATTGAAACACTAATGCAGACACAATCTCTCCTTACACACCTCTCCCGCCTCTCCTTACACACCAGCACAAAAATAATGTGGCCTTACAAAATAGCTTCCCTCACTGCAGTTTAGTTGTAGTCATTGAATACAAAGCTTGAAGAAGTTACTTTTTAGAGGGACTACAGCTCCTAGAACTCCCCCCTACACACACACACACCATGCTGGTGATGGAATGATGCTTCTGGGAGGTATAATTTTAAAAGGAACTTTTCTGAAAAATACAAATTAAAATTTGATGTGGCCCATTCCAAAGTGAATGTGGCAAACAATTGCAAAACCACATTAATTTGATCATATGCCCCACACCTTGCAAGCTTGGTTTGGAGGCCCAAACATATACACATAAACAGAGAGGGAGAGAATATGGTTGCCAAGCCCCTCTGAAGTCAAAAGATTACCTTCCCACACAGACCCACACTACTACAACCTCACAACCCATCTAAAAATCGTTAGATTTGTCAGTTATTCACACATTTGGTTTTGCAACGCGACTATGTGAATAATCTCGCTCACACATTCTTGATTTGTTATTCATGCTATTTTTTATCAGAATCACATCTCTGCTCATCTATGTGAAATCTGTTGTTCGCATGTGTCAGCACTGCGAATAAAGATGAAGTCGATGATGTGGATGTATTCAAAACATGTTCAAGACATGCAGAGTTTTATCCCGGTTTATCCCAGGCCCATCCACATTGGTTATTCACACAGCCAATAATGTGAATCTTTCAAGAAAACTCCGGAAAAAAACCCAAGATCAATTATCCTTGGTTGGGGGGAGGGTTAGCAGCTGACCCCCAAACTTAATCAGATGCATTGAAAATTCACGTGAACAACACAGATTCAACCCACGTTCTAGCGGGATTAATTACACCATCTGAATAACCTCCAGGTCAACAGGTCACACATCTGCCAAAGTGACTTGGACCACTACCGACAGGTATCATCACCGCCATTTCCGCCAGCCTGGTGGGCCTCACCATCTGCGGACATGTTCGATGGCTGCCATCACTTTCTTGATGTCATCTTTCGCCCGGCTTCGTGTCTCAGCTCGAACCGCCCGTCCCGACATCGGGGTCCAACTTTGGAGGGTTGCACACGTAGCGTCAAGATGGATGGGGAAGATAACCAGAGTTTTTGGAAACCCAGATCACCACCTTTCGTTGATGCTCGTTGGTTCTGTTTATCCCATTTCACTCTTTCCTTACTTTTTCTTTCTTTCCGTCTATTTGCTCTACCTGTTCCTCCGCTCCTCTCTGCCTGTTTTGGCTCAGCACAACAATCGCAGTGGTGGAAACATGTGCGTCACTCAGCCATCCTGTCTAGCCACCCTTGTGTCCATCCCTGCTTCTCCATCAAGCGGTTTTCTTCTGTCAATGATGTGTCAATAATTTCTCCTTTTCTTTCTTTCTCGTTTTCTTCTTCTTTTTATTCAAGTCTCCCCCTCTGCATCTCTCTCCCTCTGGAGGCTCTGCAGCTCTGCACTTCCTCCTCTTTGTCTTCTTTTCCTGTCCTCCCTCTGCCAAAAAGGGAAGGGGAAGGGGGAAAAAATAGAGAACGGAAAAAAGGCGGTTCACCATCGGAAGAAAATAATATAGTTCTTTTGGAAGGTTTTTTTCTTTCTTTCTCATAGAGATTTGTAACCAAAGGAGCGCCCTCTGGTGACTAGGAGAAGCCAGAAATGTCAACTGAATCTTTGTAAGATTGTATCCTGTAGGTGAAAATTGTAGAAAAGGGAAAAGGAAACATACAAAAACACAATTATACACAAACAAAGCTGTAGATGTCACAACACTCCCTTTTCGGCTAAGAGACAATGCTGTTGTTGCATGCTTTCAAGTTTTTTCTGATTTATGGAGATCCTATCACAGGGTTTCCTTAGCAAGCTTCTTCAGAGGAGGTTTGCCATTATCATTCTCTGAGGCTGAGAGATCACACTAGGGGGCAAACAGGATTTAAACAGGAATTAAACAGGAATTAATCAGGAAATGCCTTATGTTTAACATAGGACATTTCCTGTTTAATTCCTGTTTAAATCCTGTTTGCCCCCTAGTGTGATAAACCTCATATGACTTGCCCAAGATCATCCAGTGAGTTTTCATGGCTGAGCAGAGATTGAAACGCTTGTCTCCAGAGTCAGTCCAGCGCTCAAACCCCTACTCCACACTAAGTTGTTGTATGCCTTTAAGTCGTTTCAGATCTAAGGTGAACCTCTCCTGGTGTTTTCTTGACAAGATTTGTTCAGAGGGGGTTTGTCACTGCCTTCTCCTGAGGCTGAGAGAGTGTCACTTGCCCAAGTTTACCCAGTGGGTTTCATGGCCAAGCAGGGAATCAAACCCTGGTCTCCAAAGGCATAGTCCAACAGTCAAACCACTATGTCAAACTGACTCTACACCTCGCTATTATTTATAGTAGAGCTGCACATTGTAAGAGGGAAAACTCACTAAGGGGTAAAAGAAAAATTGTTTATTTATTATTTTATTTTCATTATTTATAGAATCATAGAGTTTGAAGAGGGCCCAAGGGCCATTTAGTCCAACTCCTCAGCAGTGTCCGAATTCATTTTAATTTGGCCTCTTTTTTGCTTAGAAGTTGTCATCTCATTCAGGAAAGCTGATTGCTTTTTAACACTAATGAGTCCAGGATTTCTCGGTGTTACCAATCAGTTTGGATTAGATTTGGTCATGTTGTTATATCTAATCATTGATTTTATTGGTTTTAAATTGCCAGTCCCATTGTTCCATAGGATGGAACCCTAGTGCTATAATTTTGAAGTGTGAATGACCTTCATGGTTCATATCCCCACTCAGTCACGGAAACCCACTGACTGATTCTGGGCAAGTCACACACTCTCAGCCTCAGAGGAAGGCAGTGCCAAGCCCCATTTGAACAACTCCTCCCAGGAAAGTCCTGTGATAAGTTTGCCTTAAGGTTGCCATAAGCTGGGAATGACTTGAAAGCACACAATAATCATTACCTTAAAAAAAAGACACCTAACTACCTGGATTTTTTTTTTTTTTTTGCCATAAAATAACTTTTTCAAAGAGGGTACCACAGCATTGTCCCTTGAAGCAAGAAATTGCAGACTTTTAAGTGAAGCAACTGAGATACCTTTCTGAAGACTAAGGGTGCATCTGCACTGTAGAAATAATGTAGTTTGACACCAGTTTAAATGCTGTAGCTCAAGGGATCTGTAATTTTACAAGTTCTTTAGCCTTCTCTGCTAAAGAGTGCTTGGTGCCCCACAAACCTACAAATCCCAGGATTCTGTAGGATGGAGGCACAATAGTAGCGGTGTCAAACTGTATGCTTTCTACAGTGTGGATGACCTCTTGCTGAGAAGAATTATCTGTTAAGTGCCTGCCTGCTCCATGATAGTAAAAGCTACAACAGTGCAATGTTTCTACAACAATGTACAAAATATTTACTGTGGGCCCTTGGCATCTGCTGGAGTGTCGTACCAGGACCCCCAGTGAATCCCAAAATCCCTAGATGCTCAAGTCCCATTAAATACAATGACATAGTAAAATATAGTCCCTTACACGAAATGGCAAAATCAAGGTTTGCTCTTTGGAACGGATACTATTTTTGAATATTTTTAAGCCGAGGATGCTTGAATTCATGGATGAAGAACCCCTGGATACAGAGAACTGACTGTAATGTGGAAAAGTGACCTGCCACTTTTGTTCAGTGATGAGAGAAAATGCACTCTGCACAAGCTCAGGAGAATTTATCTCCCAAGGGGGGTAAACATGACAGTGGTACAACTTTGTAGCATTTTCCCAGAATCTTGAATATTTATTTGTTTTACAATTAGAGGCTTGTTTGGCTCTCAACTTCCTTTCTCCCAAAACATCTTCCCCCACATCCCCTTTTGCAAAGCTGGTGGTGAGACAGGCCCATTGTAATCTTTGAAAGCAGCTTTCCGGGGGATTGGAACTGAGCAGCTCAGGCCATGTTCCCGCATAGGGAGAATGAGTCAGACTCGGCATTAGCTGGGGTCACCATCCTCTCAGCCTGATCGAGCTTTTTGGGGGGGGGGGTGTCATGGGGGAAGCGATCTCGCTGTGAGTCAAGGTTTGAAAGAGTCATGTGTTTTGGGGGCAGGAAGGATTTGAGATTACAGGAAGTCTCAGGAAGAGGGGGCATTCATGAGAATGCTGGGTATCTTGGATTGTCGTTGTTGTTGTTGTGTGCCTTCAAGTCACTTCTGTCTTATGGAAACCTAAGGCGAACCTATTATCGGTTTTTCTTGGCAATATTTGTGAAGTCAAAGGCTTTCACGGCTGGCATTCATAGCTTTTTGTGAGTTTTTCAAACTACGTGGCCATGTTCTGGAAGAGTTTATTCCTGATGTCTCTCCAGCACCTGTGGCTGGCATCTTCAGAAGATCTTCAGATGCCAGATGCATCTTCAGAAGATGCATCTTCAGAAGATGCCAGCCACAGATGCTGGTGAAACGTCAGGAATAAACTCTTCCAGAACATGGCCACATAGCCCAAAAAAACCCACAAAAAACTATTTCAGATGAGGTTTGCTATTGCCTTTCCCTGAGGATGAGAACGTGTGACTTGCCCAAGGTCACCCAGTGGATTTCATGGCTGAACTTGGACTTGAACCCTGGCCTCCAGTGTCTTAGTCCAACCTTCAAACCATTATGCCATGCTGCATGATGGGTGTAAAGTGAATATTGCCATTTTGGGATGTTTGTTTTGTTTTCCTTATCACAACCAGACTCATCCCTGGACTCTGCACAGTGGAGGTCAGACACACCAGCCATGTGTTTTGTCTAAGGAGAGCTCGAAAGAGTTCCACTTTGGATTACAGTCGGCCCTCCATATTTACAGATTCTTTATCAAGCATCCACGGCTTGAAAATATTCCAAAATTACACGCATTCCAAATGGCAAACCTTGATTTTGCCTTTTTATACAATGGACACCAATTTACTGTGCCACTGTATATAATGGGACTTGAACATCTATAGATTTTGGTATCCACAGGGGGTTCTGGAACCAAACCCCTGTGGATACCAAGAGCCCACTGTACAACTCCCAGAATCCACAACCAGCATGGCCAATGGGAATTGTAGTCCAAAATATAATGTTACTCCCCAGCTCTGATTTTTAAGGCTGCCCCACCAAAGGATCTAGCTTACCTTTTTCTTCTCTTTTTTCCCCAGTCCAAACCAATGGGCTGATTACTAGCATTTACAGCCAGACTTATGTATACTTCCCACCATTTCACAGATGAAGACTGGGACAAATGTGGCCAAGTAACATCAATATGTCAAGAGGGCAAATGTTTTTAATGAGAAAATACTCCCAAGCTAGGAGAAGCTACAGCAGTTTGATTAGCCTGATCCAACTGGAAAGAGCATGATTAAGCCTTGCCCTCCCCTCCATGTTGAGTTAAACTATTTTGTACTTCAAACTCAGTTTGCAGAGCCAAAGGGGGAAAGTGGGAGAAAGGGAGAGAAACTGGGACATTTTACAAGTAAATGAGAAAGTGGGACAGCAAAGGATTGATCGGAACTGTCCCTGCCAAACTGGGACAGTTGTAGGGTATAGGGTTATGCCTACAGAGGGAAGAAGATTGGCATAATCTGGTAACTTAACACTTTCCCTCCTCACTGATAGTGTGCCTACAAGCAGTGCAAAATGTTGGTCCAAGCCATCAGCTGGATGGCTAGTTTCTAGGAAAGAAAGAGACCGTTGCAGTCAATGGGCACAGATCTTGTACTGGTCCCCAGGAGAATTAGAGTGGAAATGCTTGTCCCCCACAGTCATAGCAATTTGATAGCACGTTGACTCTCATCGCTCCCTTCTATGAAATCTTAGGATTTTTACTTTGGTGAGATACTTAAAATTCTCTGCTCAAGAGCACTAGTGCACCTCCCTGAACTATAATTCCCCAAATATCCTCGTTTAATTATCAGTCAGTTTTCTTGGTGTACATTGGGAACCACAAGGGAGAACACTAGGGTTCTTAAGCAGAAAATTTTATGTACGTCGTCAAACTTCAGCTCCCAGTTTGTGATTATAATTGTATTATTTATTTATTTATTTATACCAGCATGTCTGATAAAAGAGTTCTGTGACAACTGAAAAACTATTGACATTTGTGACATTACATGGATGAGCAACAGCACCTGGGCCATTTTTCACCCTCCCATAACCTCACACTCCACTACCATGACAAAACCCAGAAGTGATAGGACATCAGTTCTGTGTTCATTTTTCAACCAATTTTCTTTCTTTTTTTCTTCCTCATTAAACACTTTTGCCATCTTGACCACACTCTGATCTCACCAACATTTTCGTCCATGAAATGTTGGAGGGCATGGGATTATCCTTTATTTGTTGGATATTATGGTTCCTGAGTAATGGATTTATTCCCTCCAGCTCCCAAACTGTCAAAGTGCTGTGGCCACAAGAGGGAGAGGAAGTGTCAGCAGCATGTCTTTCATTGTACTGTACTTGAATCTGAGCTGCTGAACTTTACTAGCTCCTGAGTTGAACTTATTACCTCCTGAACTTTGAAACCAAGAACACTTGTGTGCCCACGTTTGCTGATTTTTTTTCCTCCGCAACACCAGCCCAAGTTATTTTGACACATGAAATAGAAAATCCCTCTGCATCTTCCTGGTAGGAAAAGGGTATTACAGTTACTAATCAAATAATTAACCACATACTGTCCTTTCAGGACTCTTACAATCTTTACCTAATGGTAAGGCTAGCCATGTTCTGCCCTAAAACCACTAAAAGATAGGGGATGCCTATGCATTTATTCTTTAGAGCAGGAACGAGAAACATGTGGCCATCCAGATTTTCAGCTGTAGTTCCCACTATTCCTTACCACAGTGGCTAATGGAATGCACCAAAGAATTCCAATGGAAAAATCAGTATTTGCTTTATAGACTACAGAAAAGCATTTGACTGCATAGATCATGAAAAACTATGGGTGGCTCTTAAGGTCATTGGGCTGCCACCACATCTGATAGACCTGATGAGAAATGTGTATTCAGGACAAGAGACTACTGTTAGAATTTGGAGAAACAGAATGGTTCCCAATTGGCAAAGCAGTCAGGCAAGACTGCATTACATCACCCTATTTGTTCAACGTATGCAGAAAACATCACAAGAAGAGCAGGGTTAGACTCGGATGAGTGAAGCTAGAAGGAAGGAACATAAACAATCTAAGATATGCAGACAACACCATAGTACTAGCAGAAAACATCACAGCCTTGGAACAAGTACTAAGGAAGCTCAAAAATAAAAATGCAAAAGCAGGCTTAATACTGAACATAAAGAAAACAAAAATAATGATCATGGAAGAAATATATAAATTCAGCCTAGACAATGAGGAAATAAAAATAGTAAAAGAGTTCCTGTACCTAGAATCAAACATTAAACAGAATGAAGACTGTAGTCAAGAAGTCAGAAGAAGACTCAGAATGGGAAGGTCAGCTATGAAAGAGTTGGAAAAGATCCTAAAGATTAAAGATATACAACTGAGCACTAAAGTTAGAATTATTCAAGCCATTTTATTCTCTGTCACTATGTATGAATGTGAGAGCTGGACAATAAAGAAAGTGGATAGGAAGAGTATCAACTCATTTGAGATGTGGTGCTGAAGAAGAGCATTATATGTCAGGGATATTTACACCAGTGAAGAGATCCAGGAAGTCAATACTGTAAGTCAGGTGGAGAGCATCTGGATAAAAATTAAAGGAGAGGGAAATAATAAGGATGTTACTGTGGGAGTCTACTACAGACCCCCAACTCAGGCAGAGGAATTGGATGATACCTTTCTAGAACAGATAATCACACACGCAGAAAGGAGAGATGTAGTAGTGATGGGGGACTTCAACTATCCTGATATTTGCTGGAAGTCAAATTCAGCCAAATCCTCAAGGTCTAACAAATTCCTCACTTGCCTGGAAGACAATTTCATTGTCCAAAAGGTGGAAGAAGCAACAAGGGGATCAGCCATCTTAGATCTTATCTTAACCAACAGGGAAGACCTAGTTGATGGGGTGCAAGTGGTCGGATCCTTAGGTGGAAGTGACCATGTCATCCTGGAGTTTGCTATACAGTGGAAAGATGAAGCTAGGCATAGTCAGACACGAATTCTAGACTTTAGGAGAGCTGATTTCAATAAACTTAGAGAAATACTGGGGGTGATCCCATGGTCAAGAATACTAAAAGAGAAGGGAGTTCAAGATGGATGGGAGTTCCTCAAAAGGGAGATACTGAAAGCACAATTTCAGACAGTTCCAATGAGGAAGAAAAATGGGAGATGTCTCAAGAAACCGGTATGGATGACTAAGGAACTTACAACTGAGCTAAGTTTTAAACGGAACATGTATAAAAAATGGAAAAATGGGGAAATCACCAAAGAGGAATTCAAACAAATAGCCAGCACATGTAGGGATAAAGTCAGAAAAGCTAAAGCGCAAAATGAACTCAGGCTTGCTAGAGAGGTTAAGAACAATAAAAAGGGCTTTTTTGGATATGTCCGCAGCAAAAGGAAGAAGAAGGAAATGGTAGGACCACTGCGTGCAGAAGATGGCAAAATACTAACAGGGGACAGAGAAAAGGCAGAATTACTCAACACCTTCTTTGCTTCAGTCTTCTCAGAAAAGGCAAAAGGTGCTCAACCTGAGGACAGTGAAGAAGGGGACAGAGTGGGGGAATTTGAGCACAGAATAAGTAAAGAGACAGTACAGGAATACCTGGTTAATCTAAATGAATACAAATCTCCAGGACCAAATGAACTACATCCAAGGGTATTAAAAGAACTGGCAAAGGTAATATCGGAGCCATTGGCAATAATCTTTGAGAACTCCTGGAGAACAGGAGAAGTCCCAGCAGACTGGAGGAGGGCAAACGTTGTCCCCATCTTCAAAAAGGGAAAAAAGAGGATCCCAACAATTATCGTCCAGTTAGTCGGACATCAATACCAGGAAAGATACTAGAGCAGATCATTAAGCAGAGAGTCTGTGAACATTTAGAAGCCAATGCCATAATCACAAAAAGCCAACATGGGTTTCAGAAAAAGAAGTCATGCCAAACGAACCTGATCTCTTTTTTTGATAAAATTACCAGCTTGGTAGATGAAGGGAATGCTGTGGATATAGTTTACCTCGATTTCAGTAAGGCCTTTGACAAGGTTCCCCATGACATTCTTGCAAACAAGCTTGCAAAATGTGGGATAGACAAGTTAACTGTTACATGGATTTGTAATTGGTTGAGTGGCCGAACTCAAAGGGTGCTCAACAATGGCTCCTTTTCATCCTGGAAAGAAGTGACCAGTGGGGTCCCACAGGGCTCTGTCCTGGGCCCAGTGCTGTTCAACATCTTTATTAATGATTTGGATGACACAATTGGGGGCATACTTATCAAATTTGCAGATGACACTAAACTAGGAGGAGTAGCTAATACCCCAGAGGACAGGATCAAAATTCAAAATGACCTTAATAGACTAGAAAGCTGGGCCAGTGCTAACAAAATGAAATTCAATGCAGAGAAATGTAAGGTTCTGCACTTAGGGAGGAAAAATGAAATGCACAGATATAGGATGGGGGACACCTGGCTGAATGAGACCACATGTGAAAGGGATCTAGGAGTCCAAGTAGACCATAAGCTGAACATGAGTCAACAGTGCGATGCAGCAGCTAAAAAGGCCAATGCAATTTTAGGCTGCATCAATAGAAGTATAGTGTCTAGATCAAGGGAAGTAATGGTGCCACTCTATTCTGCTTTGATCAGGCCCCACCTGGAATACTGTGTCCAGTTCTGGGCACCACAATTCAAAAAGGATGTGGAGAAACTGGAGCGGGTCCAAAGGAGGGCAACTAAGATGGTGAAGGGTCTGGAAACCATGCCCTACGAAGAACGCCTTAGGGAACTGGGGATGTTCAGCCTGGAGAAGAGAAGGTTAAGAGGTGATATGATAGCCCTGTTTAAATATTTGAAGGGATGTCATATTGAGGAGGGAGCAAGCTTGTTTTCTGCTGCTGCAGAGACTAGGACGCGGAACAATGGATATAAATTGCAGGAAAAGAGATTCCACCTCAACATTAGGAGGAACTTCCTGACAGTAAGGGCTGTTCGACAGTGGAACACACTCCCTCGGAGCGTAGTGGAGTCTCCATCCTTGGAGGTCTTTAAGCAGAGGCTGGATGGCCATCTGTCAGGGATGCTTTGATTTGGAGTTCCTGCATGGCAGGGGGTTGGACTAGATGGCCCTTGTGGTCTCTTCCAACTCAATGATTCTATGATTCTATGATTCTAAGAGTGCTGAGGATACTGTGGCCAAAAAGACAAACAAATGAGTAAGCCTGAAATCTCTCTTGAAACAAAGATAATCAAATTGAGGCTGTTATACTTTGGCCACATGATGAGAAGGCATGACTCATTATAAAAGACAATAATGCTAGGAAAGGTAGAGGGAAGTAGAAAGAGAGGAAGACCACATGCCAGATGGATGGACTCAATCAGAGAGGTCACAGGCCTAGATTTGCAGGACCTAAACAGAGCAGTGGAAGATAAAGGGTCTCATCTCAGGGTTGCCATGAATCAGGATTGATTCGTGGGCAATTAACAACAACAGATGCTAGGAATAGATGCTGGGAATTGCAGTCTAACAGCATCTGAAGGGCCACATGATAATCATTGTGCTTCAAAAGAAGGGTAAGGGTGATTTTTTCTTTAATGAGAATAAACAAAACTGGGCAGAATGCCTTCTCCTGATGTCAGAAGCCTCATGAGATTCCTGGCTCCCCCCCACCACCACCAATTTTAATAGCAACTCATTAGACCCCTCCTTTGTTTCCTTGCAAATATGAGACTAAACTTTCCATTCTTGCCTTTTCAAAGGCATGTGTAAACAATGAGAAGGGAAAACCCCAGCCGTGCAACTAGCTTCCTTTAAAAAAAACAAAAAACAAGGAGCAGAATTCCAAGCTGCTGTTATAATAGAGGACAGGGTTTATATCCTTCATTCGGACACCCCGAGTCCCACATTATAGACCTCTTACATTATTCTTGGAGATGAAAGGTAATGACAGGATCCAGAAATCCTGACTCCCAATAGAATCATAGAATCATAGAATCGTAGAGTTGGAAGAGACCACTAGGGCCATCCAGTCCAACCCCCTGCCATGCAGGAAATCCAAATCAAAGCATCCCCGACAGATGGCCATCCAGCCTCTGCTTAAAGACCTCCAAGGAAGGAGACTCTATCACCTTCCGAGGAAGTGCGTTCCACTGTCGAACAGCCCTTACTGTCAGGAAGTTCTTCCTAATGTTGAGGTGGAATCTCTTTTCCTGTATCTTGCATCCATTGTTCCGGGTCCTGTTCTCTGGAGCAGCAGAAAACAAGCTTGCTCCCTCCTCAATATGACATCCTTTCAAATATTTAAACAGGGCTATCATATCACCTCTTAACCTTCTTTTCTCCAGGCTAAACATCCCCAGCTCCCTAAGTCGTTCCTCATAGGGCATGGTTTCCAGACCCTTCACCATTTTTGTCGCCCTCCTTTGGACACGCTCCAGTTTCTCAATGTCCTTTCTGAATTGTGGCGCCCAGAACTGGACACAATATTCTAGGTGGGGCCTGACCAAAGCAGAATACAGTGGCACTATTACTTCTCTTGATCTAGACACTATACTTCTATTAATGCAGCCCAAAATAGCATTGGCCTTTTTAGCTGCCGCATCACACTGTTCACTCATGTTCAACTTGTGGTCTACTTGGACTCCTAGATCCCTTTCACATGTAGTTTCATTCAGCCAGGTGTCACCCATCCTATATCTGTGCATTTTATTTTTCCGCCCTAAGTGCAATACCTTACATTTCTCTGTGTTGAATTTCATTTTGTTAGCTTTGGCCCAGCTTTCTAGTCTATTCAGGTCATTTTGAATCTTGATCCTGTCCTCTGGGGTATTAGCTATTCCCCCTAATTTGGTGTCATCTGCAAATTTGATTAGTATGCTCCCAATTCTGTCATCCAGGTCATTGATAAAGATGTTGAATAGCACTGGGCCCAGGACAGAGCCCTGTGGGACCCCACTGGTCACTTCTCTCCAGGATGAAAAGGAGCCATTGTTGAGCACCCTTTGGGTTCGGCCAGTCAACCAATTACAGATCCATTTAACAGTTCCTTTGTCTAGCCCACATTTTACAAGCTTGTTTGCAAGAATGTCATGGGAAACCTTGTCAAAGGCCTTACTGAAATCAAGATATACTATATCCACAGCATTCCCTTCATCTACCAAACTGGTAATTTTATCAAAGAAAGAGATTAGATTTGTCTGGCATGACTTGTTTCTCTGAAACCCATGTTGAGTTTTTGTGATTATGGCATTGCCTTCTAGATGTTCACAGACTCTCTGTTTAATGATCTGCTCCAGAATCTTTCCTAGAACTGATGTCAGACTAACTGGACGATAATTGTTGGGATCCTCTTTTTTCCCCTTTTTGAAGATGGGGACAACGTTTGCCCTTCGCCAGTCCGCTGGGATCTCTCCTGTTCTCCAGGAGTTTTCAAATATGATTGCCAATGGCTCCGATATTACTTTTGCCAGTTCTTTTAATACCCTTGGATGGAGTTCATCTGGTCCCGGAGACTTAAATTCATTTAGATTAACAAGGTGTTCCTCTACTATCTCTTTACTTATTCTGTGCTGAAATTCCCCTATTCTGTTCTCTGCTCCATTATCCTCAGGTTGAGCACCCTTTGCCTTTTCTGAGAAGACTGAGGCAAAGAAGGTGTTGAGTAATTCTGCCTTTTCTCTATCTCCTGTTAGCATTTTGCCATCTTCTCCACGCAGTGGCCCTACTGTTTCCTTCTTCTTCCTTTTGCTGCGGACATATCCAAAAAAGCCCTTTTTATTGTTCTTAACCTCTCTAGCAAGCCTGAGTTCATTCTGCGCTTTAGCTTTTCTGACTTTACCCCTACACATGCCTGCTATTTCTTTGAATTCCTTTTTCGTGATTTCCCCCTTTTTCCATTTCTTATACATGTTCCGTTTCAAACTTAGCTCAGTTGAAAGTTCCTTAGTCATCCATCCTGGTTTCTTGAGACACCTCCCGTTTTTCTTTCTCACTGGAACTGTTTGAAATTGTGCCTTCAGTATCTCCCTTTTGAGAAAGTCCCATCCGTCCTGAACTCCTTTATCTTTTAGTATTTCTGACCATGGAATCGCCCTCAATACTTCTCTAAGTTTACTGAAATCCGCTCTCCTAAAGTCTAGGATGCGTGTCTGACTCTGCCTGGCTTCTCCTTTCCACTGTATTATAAACTCCAGGAGAACATGGTCACTTCCACCTAATGATCCCACCACTTGCACCCCATTAACCAAGTCATCCTTGTTGGTTAGGATCAGATCTAAAATAGCTGACCCCCTTGTTGCCTCTTCCACCTTTTGGACCATGAAATTGTCTTCCAGGCAAGTGAGGAATTTGCTAGACCTTGAGGATTTTGCTGAGTTTGACTTCCAGCAAATATCAGGATAGTTGAAGTCGCCTATCACTACTACATCTCTCTTTTCTGACTGTGTGGTCATCTGTTCTAGAAAGATATCATCCAATTCCTCAGTCTGACTTGGGGGTCTGTAGTAGACTCCCACCGTAACACCCTTGTTGTTTCCCTCCCCTTTGATTCTTATCCAGATGCTCTCCACCTGGCTTCCATGATTGATGTCCAGGATCTCTTCACTGGTGTAAATATCTCTGACATATAGTGCTATTCCTCCTCCTTTCCTGTTTGGCCTATTTCTCTTAATAAGGTTATACCCCTCTATTTCCACATTCCAATCATGAGACTCATCCCACCAGGTTTCAGTGATGCCTATTATATCATATTTGCTTTGTTGTACTAGGAGTTCGAGTTCATCTTGCTTATTTCCCATGCTCTGTGCATTAGTGTAGAGACATCGCAGACCATGGTTCCCTTCTACTTGCTGCCTGTGCAAGTTTTTTTGCCTCCCACTGTTGGGTCCTTGCATTGTTTGCCTTGTTTCCTCTATGTCAGTTTGACTATTTTCGCCATCCCTTTTGCCTTCCTTATTGTCTCCCTTCCCCTCGGAACTCAGTTTAAAGCTCTCCTGATCAAGTTCTTGAGACTGTTGGCAAAAACATTTCTTCCAACTGGCGTGAGATGCAACCCGTCTGTTGCAAGAAGTCCCTCCTCATGGAACCGCAGCCCATGATCCAAGAATCCAAATCCCTCTCGGCGGCACCATCTGCGAAGCCAGTTATTCACATCTGCTATTTTCCTCTCCCTTCCTGGACCATGTCCTTCAACTGGCAGAAGAGACGAGATGACAACCTGTACATCCATTCCTTTCAGCTTCCTACCAAGCGCCTCGTAATCCCTTTTGATGTTCTGAATGCTGTGTCTTGCAGTATCATTAGTTCCCACGTGGACCAAAAGGAAGGGGTATTGGTCAGTAGGCTTGACCAGTCTTGTCAGCCTCTCTGTCACATCCCGGATCTTTGCACCTGGAAGACAACACACCTCTCGAGACATCTTGTCAGGCCTAAAAATCACTGCTTCTGTACCCCTCAGCAAGGAGTCCCCCACTACGACCACACGCCTCCTCCGAGGCTTAGCAGTGACTGTTCCCTCGGGTGGGACTCTCAGGCTCCCCTGCTCCGTCCCTGAAGTCTGTCCATGCTGCTCTTCTTCATCCTCCTTGATAAGGGAAAGCGCTTCGAATCGATTCTCTAGCTGCAAGCTCCCCGAACAATTCCTTCTTGGTTTACTTCTCTTTGTGACATTCCTCCAGCTGTCTGCCTCCTCTGTTTGGCAAGTGACCTCTTCCACCCTAGCATCTTCCTCTGCATGGTACTCATCCAAGATGGTTAGTTCTATTGTGTCCAGGAAATCCTCTTGTTCCCTAATCTGCTGAAGTGTAGCTACTCTGGACTCCAGCTGCTGCACTTTCTCCTCCAAGAGTGCCACCAACTTGCACTTGGTGCATGTGAAGTTCTCCACTTCTGTAGGCAAGAAGAGAAACATCCCACAAGAGTTGCAGGTGACCGTGGCAGATCCCTCATTGTCCATACTGCAAAGTCTAATGCCAGTTGAGCAGAGTTGTTCAGTTAGAGAAAACTAAAATTCGCGCGCCGTTAGGCGCGCGGCTCTGGAAGGTGGTATATAAAGCTAGTCTGCTAGCTCCGCCCCTTGTGACTCACAGATGTGACTCACAGAAGCTCCTCCCCTTCAGCAACAAGCACACGGTCTCAAGCACACGGTCCCAAAATGGCTGCCAAGCAGCTCCTCTCCTTCTCCTCTCTCTGGCCGGACTGTTCTGGAAGGCTCTGGAAGGTGGTATATAAAGCTAGTCTGCTAGCTCCGCCCCTTGTGACTCACAGATGTGACTCACAGAAGCTCCTCCCCTTCAGCAACAAGCACACGGTCTCAAGCACACGGTCCCAAAATGGCTGCCAAGCAGCTCCTCTCCTTCTCCTCTCTCTGGCCGGACTGTTCTGGAAGGCTCTGGAAGGTGGTATATAAAGCTAGTCTGCTAGCTCCGCCCCTTGTGACTCACAGATGTGACTCACAGAAGCTCCTCCCCTTCAGCAACGAGCACACGGTCTCAAGCACACGGTCCCAAAATGGCTGCCAAGCAGCTCCTCTCCTTCTCCTCTCTCTGGCCGGACTGTTCTGGAAGGCTCTGGAAGGTGGTATATAAAGCTAGTCTGCTAGCTCCGCCCCTTGTGACTCACAGATGTGACTCACAGAAGCTCCTCCCCTTCAGCAACAAGCACACGGTCTCAAGCACACGGTCCCAAAATGGCTGCCAAGCAGCTCCTCTCCTTCTCCTCTCTCTGGCCGGACTGTTCTGGAAGGCTCTGGAAGGTGGTATATAAAGCTAGTCTGCTAGCTCCGCCCCTTGTGACTCACAGATGTGACTCACAGAAGCTCCTCCCCTTCAGCAACAAGCACACGGTCTCAAGCACACGGTCCCAAAATGGCTGCCAAGCAGCTCCTCTCCTTCTCCTCTCTCTGGCCGGACTGTTCTGGAAGGCTCTGGAAGGTGGTATATAAAGCTAGTCTGCTAGCTCCGCCCCTTGTGACTCACAGATGTGACTCACAGAAGCTCCTCCCCTTCAGCAACGAGCACACGGTCTCAAGCACACGGTCCCAAAATGGCTGCCAAGCAGCTCCTCTCCTTCTCCTCTCTCTGGCCGGACTGTTCTGGAAGGCTCTGGAAGGTGGTATATAAAGCTAGTCTGCTAGCTCCGCCCCTTGTGACTCACAGATGTGACTCACAGAAGCTCCTCCCCTTCAGCCACGAGCACACGGTCTCAAGCACACGGTCCCAAAATGGCTGCCAAGCAGCTCCTCTCCTTCTCCTCTCTCTGGCCGGACTGTTCTGGAAGGCTCTGGAAGGTGGTATATAAAGCTAGTCTGCTAGCTCCGCCCCTTGTGACTCACAGATGTGACTCACAGAAGCTCCTCCCCTTCAGCCACGAGCACACGGTCTCAAGCACACGGTCCCAAAATGGCTGCCAAGCAGCTCCTCTCCTTCTCCTCTCTCTGGCCGGACTGTTCTGGAAGGCTCTGGAAGGTGGTATATAAAGCTAGTCTGCTAGCTCCGCCCCTTGTGACTCACAGATGTGACTCACAGAAGCTCCTCCCCTTCAGCAACAAGCACACGGTCTCAAGCACACGGTCCCAAAATGGCTGCCAAGCAGCTCCTCTCCTTCTCCTCTCTCTGGCCGGACTGTTCTGGAAGGCTCTGGAAGGTGGTATATAAAGCTAGTCTGCTAGCTCCGCCCCTTGTGACTCACAGATGTGACTCACAGAAGCTCCTCCCCTTCAGCAACAAGCACACGGTCTCAAGCACACGGTCCCAAAATGGCTGCCAAGCAGCTCCTCTCCTTCTCCTCTCTCTGGCCGGACTGTTCTGGAAGGCTCTGGAAGGTGGTATATAAAGCTAGTCTGCTAGCTCCGCCCCTTGTGACTCACAGATGTGACTCACAGAAGCTCCTCCCCTTCAGCAACGAGCACACGGTCTCAAGCACACGGTCCCAAAATGGCTGCCAAGCAGCTCCTCTCCTTCTCCTCTCTCTGGCCGGACTGTTCTGGAAGGCTCTGGAAGGTGGTATATAAAGCTAGTCTGCTAGCTCCGCCCCTTGTGACTCACAGATGTGACTCACAGAAGCTCCTCCCCTTCAGCCACGAGCACACGGTCTCAAGCACACGGTCCCAAAATGGCTGCCAAGCAGCTCCTCTCCTTCTCCTCTCTCTGGCCGGACTGTTCTGGAAGGCTCTGGAAGGTGGTATATAAAGCTAGTCTGCTAGCTCCGCCCCTTGTGACTCACAGATGTGACTCACAGAAGCTCCTCCCCTTCAGCCACGAGCACACGGTCTCAAGCACACGGTCCCAAAATGGCTGCCAAGCAGCTCCTCTCCTTCTCCTCTCTCTGGCCGGACTGTTCTGGAAGGCTCTGGAAGGTGGTATATAAAGCTAGTCTGCTAGCTCCGCCCCTTGTGACTCACAGATGTGACTCACAGAAGCTCCTCCCCTTCAGCAACAAGCACACGGTCTCAAGCACACGGTCCCAAAATGGCTGCCAAGCAGCTCCTCTCCTTCTCCTCTCTCTGGCCGGACTGTTCTGGAAGGCTCTGGAAGGTGGTATATAAAGCTAGTCTGCTAGCTCCGCCCCTTGTGACTCACAGATGTGACTCACAGAAGCTCCTCCCCTTCAGCAACAAGCACACGGTCTCAAGCACACGGTCCCAAAATGGCTGCCAAGCAGCTCCTCTCCTTCTCCTCTCTCTGGCCGGACTGTTCTGGAAGGCTCTGGAAGGTGGTATATAAAGCTAGTCTGCTAGCTCCGCCCCTTGTGACTCACAGATGTGACTCACAGAAGCTCCTCCCCTTCAGCAACAAGCACACGGTCTCAAGCACACGGTCCCAAAATGGCTGCCAAGCAGCTCCTCTCCTTCTCCTCTCTCTGGCCGGACTGTTCTGGAAGGCTCTGGAAGGTGGTATATAAAGCTAGTCTGCTAGCTCCGCCCCTTGTGACTCACAGATGTGACTCACAGAAGCTCCTCCCCTTCAGCAACAAGCACACGGTCTCAAGCACACGGTCCCAAAATGGCTGCCAAGCAGCTCCTCTCCTTCTCCTCTCTCTGGCCGGACTGTTCTGGAAGGCTCTGGAAGGTGGTATATAAAGCTAGTCTGCTAGCTCCGCCCCTTGTGACTCACAGATGTGACTCACAGAAGCTCCTCCCCTTCAGCCACGAGCACACGGTCTCAAGCACACGGTCCCAAAATGGCTGCCAAGCAGCTCCTCTCCTTCTCCTCTCTCTGGCCGGACTGTTCTGGAAGGCTCTGGAAGGTGGTATATAAAGCTAGTCTGCTAGCTCCGCCCCTTGTGACTCACAGATGTGACTCACAGAAGCTCCTCCCCTTCAGCCACGAGCACACGGTCTCAAGCACACGGTCCCAAAATGGCTGCCAAGCAGCTCCTCTCCTTCTCCTCTCTCTGGCCGGACTGTTCTGGAAGGCTCTGGAAGGTGGTATATAAAGCTAGTCTGCTAGCTCCGCCCCTTGTGACTCACAGATGTGACTCACAGAAGCTCCTCCCCTTCAGCCACGAGCACACGGTCTCAAGCACACGGTCCCAAAATGGCTGCCAAGCAGCTCCTCTCCTTCTCCTCTCTCTGGCCGGACTGTTCTGGAAGGCTCTGGAAGGTGGTATATAAAGCTAGTCTGCTAGCTCCGCCCCTTGTGACTCACAGATGTGACTCACAGAAGCTCCTCCCCTTCAGCAACAAGCACACGGTCTCAAGCACACGGTCCCAAAATGGCTGCCAAGCAGCTCCTCTCCTTCTCCTCTCTCTGGCCGGACTGTTCTGGAAGGCTCTGGAAGGTGGTATATAAAGCTAGTCTGCTAGCTCCGCCCCTTGTGACTCACAGATGTGACTCACAGAAGCTCCTCCCCTTCAGCCACGAGCACACGGTCTCAAGCACACGGTCCCAAAATGGCTGCCAAGCAGCTCCTCTCCTTCTCCTCTCTCTGGCCGGACTGTTCTGGAAGGCTCTGGAAGGTGGTATATAAAGCTAGTCTGCTAGCTCCGCCCCTTGTGACTCACAGATGTGACTCACAGAAGCTCCTCCCCTTCAGCAACAAGCACACGGTCTCAAGCACACGGTCCCAAAATGGCTGCCAAGCAGCTCCTCTCCTTCTCCTCTCTCTGGCCGGACTGTTCTGGAAGGCTCTGGAAGGTGGTATATAAAGCTAGTCTGCTAGCTCCGCCCCTTGTGACTCACAGATGTGACTCACAGAAGCTCCTCCCCTTCAGCAACAAGCACACGGTCTCAAGCACACGGTCCCAAAATGGCTGCCAAGCAGCTCCTCTCCTTCTCCTCTCTCTGGCCGGACTGTTCTGGAAGGCTCTGGAAGGTGGTATATAAAGCTAGTCTGCTAGCTCCGCCCCTTGTGACTCACAGATGTGACTCACAGAAGCTCCTCCCCTTCAGCCACGAGCACACGGTCTCAAGCACACGGTCCCAAAATGGCTGCCAAGCAGCTCCTCTCCTTCTCCTCTCTCTGGCCGGACTGTTCTGGAAGGCTCTGGAAGGTGGTATATAAAGCTAGTCTGCTAGCTCCGCCCCTTGTGACTCACAGATGTGACTCACAGAAGCTCCTCCCCTTCAGCCACGAGCACACGGTCTCAAGCACACGGTCCCAAAATGGCTGCCAAGCAGCTCCTCTCCTTCTCCTCTCTCTGGCCGGACTGTTCTGGAAGGCTCTGGAAGGTGGTATATAAAGCTAGTCTGCTAGCTCCGCCCCTTGTGACTCACAGATGTGACTCACAGAAGCTCCTCCCCTTCAGCCACGAGCACACGGTCTCAAGCACACGGTCCCAAAATGGCTGCCAAGCAGCTCCTCTCCTTCTCCTCTCTCTGGCCGGACTGTTCTGGAAGGCTCTGGAAGGTGGTATATAAAGCTAGTCTGCTAGCTCCGCCCCTTGTGACTCACAGATGTGACTCACAGAAGCTCCTCCCCTTCAGCCACGAGCACACGGTCTCAAGCACACGGTCCCAAAATGGCTGCCAAGCAGCTCCTCTCCTTCTCCTCTCTCTGGCCGGACTGTTCTGGAAGGCTCTGGAAGGTGGTATATAAAGCTAGTCTGCTAGCTCCGCCCCTTGTGACTCACAGATGTGACTCACAGAAGCTCCTCCCCTTCAGCCACGAGCACACGGTCTCAAGCACACGGTCCCAAAATGGCTGCCAAGCAGCTCCTCTCCTTCTCCTCTCTCTGGCCGGACTGTTCTGGAAGGCTCTGGAAGGTGGTATATAAAGCTAGTCTGCTAGCTCCGCCCCTTGTGACTCACAGATGTGACTCACAGAAGCTCCTCCCCTTCAGCAACAAGCACACGGTCTCAAGCACACGGTCCCAAAATGGCTGCCAAGCAGCTCCTCTCCTTCTCCTCTCTCTGGCCGGACTGTTCTGGAAGGCTCTGGAAGGTGGTATATAAAGCTAGTCTGCTAGCTCCGCCCCTTGTGACTCACAGATGTGACTCACAGAAGCTCCTCCCCTTCAGCAACAAGCACACGGTCTCAAGCACACGGTCCCAAAATGGCTGCCAAGCAGCTCCTCTCCTTCTCCTCTCTCTGGCCGGACTGTTCTGGAAGGCTCTGGAAGGTGGTATATAAAGCTAGTCTGCTAGCTCCGCCCCTTGTGACTCACAGATGTGACTCACAGAAGCTCCTCCCCTTCAGCAACAAGCACACGGTCTCAAGCACACGGTCCCAAAATGGCTGCCAAGCAGCTCCTCTCCTTCTCCTCTCTCTGGCCGGACTGTTCTGGAAGGCTCTGGAAGGTGGTATATAAAGCTAGTCTGCTAGCTCCGCCCCTTGTGACTCACAGATGTGACTCACAGAAGCTCCTCCCCTTCAGCCACGAGCACACGGTCTCAAGCACACGGTCCCAAAATGGCTGCCAAGCAGCTCCTCTCCTTCTCCTCTCTCTGGCCGGACTGTTCTGGAAGGCTCTGGAAGGTGGTATATAAAGCTAGTCTGCTAGCTCCGCCCCTTGTGACTCACAGATGTGACTCACAGAAGCTCCTCCCCTTCAGCCACGAGCACACGGTC
Organism: Urosaurus nigricauda; assembly: GCA_034509955.1. Lineage (NCBI taxonomy): Eukaryota > Metazoa > Chordata > Lepidosauria > Squamata > Phrynosomatidae > Urosaurus > Urosaurus nigricauda. The sequence goes on from JAOEGL010000006.1 coordinate 9,821,209, forward strand.
TCAAGCACACGGTCCCAAAATGGCTGCCAAGCAGCTCCTCTCCTTCTCCTCTCTCTGGCCGGACTGTTCTGGAAGGCTCTGGAAGGTGGTATATAAAGCTAGTCTGCTAGCTCCGCCCCTTGTGACTCACAGATGTGACTCACAGAAGCTCCTCCCCTTCAGCCACGAGCACACGGTCTCAAGCACACGGTCCCAAAATGGCTGCCAAGCAGCTCCTCTCCTTCTCCTCTCTCTGGCCGGACTGTTCTGGAAGGCTCTGGAAGGTGGTATATAAAGCTAGTCTGCTAGCTCCGCCCCTTGTGACTCACAGATGTGACTCACAGAAGCTCCTCCCCTTCAGCCACGAGCACACGGTCTCAAGCACACGGTCCCAAAATGGCTGCCAAGCAGCTCCTCTCCTTCTCCTCTCTCTGGCCGGACTGTTCTGGAAGGCTCTGGAAGGTGGTATATAAAGCTAGTCTGCTAGCTCCGCCCCTTGTGACTCACAGATGTGACTCACAGAAGCTCCTCCCCTTCAGCCACGAGCACACGGTCTCAAGCACACGGTCCCAAAATGGCTGCCAAGCAGCTCCTCTCCTTCTCCTCTCTCTGGCCGGACTGTTCTGGAAGGCTCTGGAAGGTGGTATATAAAGCTAGTCTGCTAGCTCCGCCCCTTGTGACTCACAGATGTGACTCACAGAAGCTCCTCCCCTTCAGCCACGAGCACACGGTCTCAAGCACACGGTCCCAAAATGGCTGCCAAGCAGCTCCTCTCCTTCTCCTCTCTCTGGCCGGACTGTTCTGGAAGGCTCTGGAAGGTGGTATATAAAGCTAGTCTGCTAGCTCCGCCCCTTGTGACTCACAGATGTGACTCACAGAAGCTCCTCCCCTTCAGCCACGAGCACACGGTCTCAAGCACACGGTCCCAAAATGGCTGCCAAGCAGCTCCTCTCCTTCTCCTCTCTCTGGCCGGACTGTTCTGGAAGGCTCTGGAAGGTGGTATATAAAGCTAGTCTGCTAGCTCCGCCCCTTGTGACTCACAGATGTGACTCACAGAAGCTCCTCCCCTTCAGCCACGAGCACACGGTCTCAAGCACACGGTCCCAAAATGGCTGCCAAGCAGCTCCTCTCCTTCTCCTCTCTCTGGCCGGACTGTTCTGGAAGGCTCTGGAAGGTGGTATATAAAGCTAGTCTGCTAGCTCCGCCCCTTGTGACTCACAGATGTGACTCACAGAAGCTCCTCCCCTTCAGCCACGAGCACACGGTCTCAAGCACACCGTCAATAGCTGGGTCTCTCTATTCATCAGGTATCCTCGCACCATGGAATGATTCCAAAATGTTCTTTTTTTAAAGAACTACTTTGTATATCTATGATATTAAATTGCAGAAATTGCTTGGTCAATATTGAAACAGGTTATGCAAAACCCATCTGTTTCTATTCTAGAAGACAGCTGGCAGCTGTTAATTCTCTAAAGAGTGAGGAAAGCTGACCGGTGGGAGAACAGTCTCTGATGGCAGTCATAAAGTCCAAGTCTGCGGGTACATAGCAGAGAAAAGAATTCTTTGGGTGTACTGTCCCATAATAGATTAAAATTGTTCTTTCTGCCCTGTTTTGGATCAGGTGAAGTCTGGCAGAAATTGGATTGGATGGTCTTTCAGGTCCTTTCCAAATCTATGATTCTGTGATGCACACCAATTTCAAGGCAGTATCCAGAATTTCATCATGCTCTCCTACATTTCACAGATGAAATGATGATACATGTGCAACATCAAAGCACGTTCAAGATGGTAAAAGTTATTAATGAGCTAGAGGAGGCTGCAGCAGTTTACCTTTGCCTGACTGTACAGAGAATGCCAAGATTCTCCCCCTTCCTCATCCCTTCTGCTGAGTTAACTAAGTGTAAACTATTTTTGAACTTTTAACTCAGTTTGCAGTATTTGAAGTGAGCTGAGCACAAAAGAGGAAAGTGGGATGACTGGTGAAGAGAGACACTGGGACATTTTAAATGCAGCTGGGACAGCATATTACAGTTGGCCCTCTGTATCCACGGATTTCTTATCCATGGATTCAACCATCCATGGCTTTAAAATATTCCAAAAAAAATTTTTTTTAATTGCAAAAGCAAACCTTGATTTTGCCACTTTATATAAGGGACACCATTTGACTGTGCCATTGTATTTAATGGGACTGGAGCATCCACAGATTTTGGTATCGGGGGGGGGGGGCGGACCAAACTCCAGTGGATACCAAGAATCCACTGCAATCGGGTCTGCCCTTACCAAATCAGGGCAGCTGGAGGATATGATTTCACTAATTCATACAAGAGATTGCCAGAGATAGGGCCAAGAAGACTGATAGATATATCAATTTAAGTTCCATGCCTCATCTGTGCTTTCAGGCAGAATGCTGATCTAAGAACACTGTCACCAAACTGCAAGCCTGATTCTTTGCAGCAGGAGTAGCAACAGTTTGGCCCTCTAGGCTGGGTGCATCCCTGAATCTCCAAAGCAATTGTGATAATACTGTACTTAATTCCCATCGTTAAAAAAATTATATGTGCAAATTTACAGTGGATTTTTTTCACCCCCAAAACACCCCAAAGACACCCCCCCCCCAAAAAAGCAACCATATATGTGGCATTTTAGGCCTCCCACCCACAAAACCATCCATGTAGGTAAAGGCCATTTCTCCTCCTTGGGCATGCCTACGTGAGGCAAAGAGTCCTAAAGTCCAGGAAATAAAATGGAGTTTAAATTTTATTTCCTGGACTTTATGACTCTTTTTCTTCCAGAGCTCACATGGCCGAAAGGAGTAACCTGCCTACATGCCTTCACACCATTCTAACTAAGAACATCAAAACATCTTAACAAAATATAGGGCGGTAACTCTAAGATCACCCAATTTTTCCTTTCTCCTGTATGGTTTTTAACATGTTGGCCTGATGAAAAAGCCAGTGGAGCTTCGAAAGATTGAAAAATGTATTTTATGCATTTTGGCTGGCCTAAGAAAGGTATAGCTGTTTTGTGGATTTTGGATGTTATGGTACTTTGCTGTATGGCCAACACGGTTACCCCTGGATATGTTCCATAAGTTGGAGTTAACCTAAAAGTACATAACAAGAGAATAGACTGATTAACTCAATAGAAACTTGGTAAACCATTTGTGATATAGATCCAATCTAAATTGGAACTACACTTGGATTTAGGCAGGGGTGAATAAAGCACAGCCCTCCAGCCCTTATTGAACTGTAACTCCCAGCATCCCTCACTATTGGCTAGCCAGACTCCTGCTGCTGGGAACTGCAGTCCATGGACAGTGCAGCTACCTCTCTTCCAAATCACCCTGATATTGGCCTAGGGATTTATTTGGAATTTCAATTCTGCTTGGGTGGTTTTAATATTTGGATGAGTTCGTCAGGCGATCTGGAACTTCTCCCAGGTCAGAAAGCAGGAATATAAATTCAAGAATTAAAATAAATAAGTGGACACTGGAAAAATTTATCCTCTGAGTTCATCTCCTCTCTCTCCCTCTCCCAAGAAAAACTGAAGAACTGAAGAATGTCTCTTTTAAATGAGGTGTACTAATGTAGTGGACTGGCTTGAGAGCTGGACTAGAATTTTGGGAGGTCAGAGTTCGAATCCCCCACTCAGCAATGAAAACCTATTGGTTGGTCTTGAGCATGTCACACTTTCTCTGAAGATGCCAGGCGAAACGTCAGGAATAAACCCTTCTAGAACATGGCCACATAGCCTGAAAAACCCCACAAAAAACTATGGTTGCCAGCCATGAAAGCCTTCAAGTTCACTTTGAACTAGGACTTTGGGAGACTGGAGTTTGAACCCCTGCTCAGCCAGGAAGTGCCACTGGGGGACCCTTGAGTCACACTCTCTCAGACTCAAAGGGCTATCTCTGAGTGAAGCAACCTCTCCTCCAAATCCCCCTGAAATTGGCCCATGGTTTGATTTGGAATTTCAACTCTGCTTCAGAGGGCAAATCTCCTTCTGAAGATACCTTGCCAAGAAAACCTTGGGATGGTGGTGGTTATGTGCCTTCAAGTCGTTTTCAACTTATGGTTAGCCAAAAGTAAAGCTATTACAGGGTTTTGGTGGTAAGATTTGTTCAGGCGGGTGGGGGGGTCGGTTGCCACTGCCTTCCCCTGAGGCTGAGAGAGATTGTGTCTAAGGTTACCCAGTGGGTTTCCATGGTCAGGCAGAAATCTTGCTGAGAAAACCCTAGGATGGGTTCGCCTTAGGGCAGGCCTGCACAACATACTGCCCAGGGGCCACATGTGGACCACCAAAGGATTTTGAGTGGCCCACAAGGATGTGGAAGGCACCTCTGCTACTTGGCCTCCTCCTGAGGAGAGAAGGTCAGGCAGAAATGAGGAGGAAGGGTGAATGCTCACTCTGAGAAGACCAAGTGGTGGAAAAGGAAGAGGGTCAAATGAGCCCCCAAGGCTCCTCCATCGTTTGGCCGTCTCTCACAGGAGTTTATCATACTGGGGCTAATTTCGGCATTAAAGAGAGATTAAAGCGCATTCAAAGCATCCTGCAAATAAAGCGAAAATGGCGAGTAATTGTGCAAATGATTGTCACATGCAAGTGATATTGCAAGTGCATTGTCGCTGAAACCCCGAAAGTAAAAAGATGTGGGTTAATGCTTCTTTATGACCACTGTGATGGTGGAATCGTTTCACGTAATGACGCGATTTTTCTGGAATATTCATGGCATAAACTTCCGACCTTTGTGTGATAAACTCCAAAGAGAAGCCCAGGCCGAGGAGGAGAAGGCCAGGCAAGGCTCCTCCACTGTTTGGCATTCTCCCAAGAGGAGGGGCTGGGCAGATGATGAGGGAGATGGAATTAATATTAATAATATTAATTAATTAAAACCCATCTGTGCTTAGCCTATTTTATCATTATTATTTTAATTGTATATATCTATGTTGACATAATGATTTCATGATACATATAATACAGTATTATAGCAACATTGGTATATCAAGAACATATTCTATAACAGTAAATAAATGTTTTCAGTTATCTTCCCTCTTCCTTCCCTTTCCTCTCTTACTTCCGATTACTCTTAATATCACATCCAGTATTTACATGTCAATTTATGAGTATTATTCATCCTCCCCACCCCCATATTCTTATCTAATACAATCTGTCCCTTAAATGTAATGCATTCAGCTGTTTTAGATTTTTGCTTCAACCTCTTTTATTTTACAGTTTATGTGCTTGTTTAGTACATTGGTCTGGGACCTTCCTTTTCCGATTAACAAGTCAACTTTTAATACTCAGTTTTCCTTCTGCTTATTACAGTTTGTTCCAGATTCCACTTCGAAAGTTAGTCCATCTTCTTTTGCAGAGTTCCATTAACAGCTTCCCACATTAGCTTCTTTCCATTTTCTGATCGGTTTCCCATTTAAAGTTTAGCCACTTTTAATGCTGGCCCCTTACCTACTGCCAAGTAAGTTGGGCAGCAGGTCTGCTTTAGGGGTCTCCATGAGTGGGAAAGGGCTTGGATTGGGGGGGAAAGCACCCAACCCCAAGGCAAGAGGTGGAAGCAGTGTCATGCAACACAAACACACCCACACACCAAGACACCCCCCTCCTTTTCCCTCCGGCTTTGGCCCTTAATCCTTTGTCCCCTCTGTGTGCGCCTGGCCAGTTCTTCAGATGCGCTGCCAAGTTTGTTCTCTCTCTCTCTTGGAGAGGTAACGGGGGGGAAGGATTAGGTTCCTTTTTCCGGGAACGAGGGCGGCCAGGGTGATGTCAACCGCCTGGAATCCCTGGTCCTGGGAGAGGAGGAGGAGGAGGAGGCGGAGGAAGGGCCCCGAGAGGCCGGGGGTGGGCGATCTAGGGCTGGGAAGGGGGGCCAGACACAGATAAAACTCGTGCGCCTTGCAAGGCGCAAGCATCCAGTGGCGCAAAGCTGGACCAGAAGGATGGAGGTGCTGCCAGGTAAGAGTCGGTGGGAAGGGGCGATCTGCCAAGGCCTGGGGGTCCCCAACCCCCTTCCTTCAACTCTGATGTACATCTTGGGGCTTCCCTTCCTTATTCTGGGGCCGGGGATCGGTGGTGTCCTGGGGATCTCCCGGGCGCAAAGGTTTGGGAAGGATCATGGCGCAAACTTGGATGGAGCCATTTTTCGACCCGGGGCTGCTGCTGCTGCTGCTGCTGCTGCTTGGCCTCCTTGCCTTCTCCTCTTTGCCAGTGAAACCTCATTGCCTCTGGGGAGAAAGGGTTTCCCTGGGTGACTCTCTCCCTCTCCAGATTTCAAAGATGTAACAAGAAGCAGTATGGAGAGAGATCTATCTTGGAGCCCCTTTTGAGACTAGCTGAAAGAAAGAAGTTGGCAGCAAGAGCTGCCCTGGACTTCAGTCTCCCTCAGGTTCATCTGAGGAAGTAGGCTGAAGTCTAGGAAAGTCCATGCTGCCAGCTTTTTTCTTTCAGTCACTTTCAAAGAGGGCTACAAGATCTCTCTATGGACTGATTCTCCAGGAGTTACTTCTTTTTAAGCCCAATCCCACCCCCACCTTTACATTTGTCCAGTTTGTCCCTAGCTTTCCATCCACCTAATGCATCTGAGGAAGTAGACTGAAGTCTACGAAAGGTCCTGCTGCCAACTCATTTCTTTCAGTCATTCTGAAAGGGGCTACAAGATTTCTCTATGTACTGATTCTCCAGAAGTTACTTCTATTTAAGCCTCCCACTCCTACCTTTACATTTGTCTCGTTTGTCCCTGGCTTTCCATCCATCAAATGCATCTGAGGAAGTAAACTGAAGTCTATGAAAGCTCATGATGCCAGCTTCTTTCTTTCAGTTTGTCCCAAAGGGGCTACAAGAGCTCTCTAAGTACTGATTTTACAAACTAACACAGGCAGAGAGCTCTTGCAGCCTCTTTGAGATGAACTAAAAGAAAGAAATTGGCAGCATGAGCTTTTGTAAACTTCAGTCTACTTCCTCAGATGGATTTGGTGGAGTGGAAGCCAGGCCCAGACATATATCTGCCTTGGTATGTGAGGTTGTCAATTCAAATTACAAATCCTTTGTGTATGGAAATGAAGCTGCAAGTCCAGTTTTAACGATGGTCGTTAGTGTACAAAGGCATAGGAAACTGGACACTAAGGACCATTGTTAAAACTGGACCTGCAACTTCATTTCCATACACAAAGAATTTGTAATTTGAATTGACATCCTCACATACCAATGGCAGATATATGTCTGGGCCTGGCTTCCACTCCACCAAATCCATCTGAAGAAGTAGAATGAAGTCTATGAAAGCTCATGCTGCCAACTTCTTTGTTTCAGTTCATCTCAAAGGTGCTGGAAGATCTATCTGCATACTGATTCTACATACTAACACAGCTATATCTTTGAAAACAAACAAGGCTATATCTTTGAATTTGTCCAATGTAATCAGGATCTTGGACACATTTATACATGGTGATAGAATTCAAAGGATATGGCCAGATTAGTCTGTAAAATCAGTATGTAAAGGGATCTTGTAGCACCTTTGCGATTACCTGAAAGAAAGAAGTTGGTAGCAGGAGATTTCGTAGACTTCAGCCTACTTCCTGTGATGCATGCTTGGGAGTGGATACATGTATGCTTAGTCTCACTTCTCCAAAATGCTTGGGACCAGAAATGTTTTAAACTTGGGGAGTTTGTTGGATTTGGGGATATTTGCATATACGTCATGTACATCTTGGCAATGGGATCCAAGTCTAAACATGAAATCCATTTATTGTTTGTGTACAGCTTATACACATAGCCTGAAGGTCATTTCATACACCATGTCTGTAATAATTTTTTTGTGCATGAAACCAAGTTTGCGGGCAGTGATCCAAAAACAAGCAAAGGTTTCACCACCTCAGCCACCCATGTAGACAACTTTGGATTTTTGGAATTATTTCAAATTTCAGAATTCCAGATTAGGGAGACTCAACGTATATGATGCTTGGTTTTTCCTGAGCATATTTGGGGCATCAGCTATTCAGGATGGTAAGAGAAAGGAAAGGTTGGTCTCAAAGCTTGTTGGAAATTCAGCTGTCTAGATTTTTGTTTGAACTTTAAACTGTATACTAGATCACAAGAGCCAGCGTGGTGTAGTGATTTGAGTGTTGAACTACAACTCTGGAGACCAAGGTTCAAATCATTTGAAACCCTCTGGTGCTCTCAAAGTCTCAGAGGAAGACCATGGCAAACTCCCTCTGGAGAAACTTACCAAGAAAACCCTGTGATAGGTTCACGTTAGGGCCACCGTAAATCAGAAATGACTTGAAAGCACAACAACAAACTAGATCACACACAACTGCTCCATGAATGAACCTAGAGTAGACAGTGTAGTTTAATGCCCAAGAGACAAAGTTGTGAATGGGAAAACGTCTCCTTCCTGTCCATGACCAATAATCCTGTGGTGTACTCTGCTACTACACCCCAGTTACAAATAGGAGACTGAGGCTAAGGAGTAGCTGGCCTTAGGCCCACCTTGCAGGGTTGTTGCAAGGATAACAGCAAGCTAGTGTGTGCGGATGCACTCTGAATCATTTTAGATTTACTTTAGAACTTTAGGATGTAAATTTCTGCCAGTTGGACATTTTGTATTTTGTAAAAGAGATGAGTTCCCTATTTTAATTTGAAATAATAAACGTAAATTTCTTGATTATGATACTCTTCTCATTCCCCTGCCCCATTTTGCATTGAGAATTGCCAGATTCTGATCCCAGTTTCACCTTCAAAAGTACAGGGGAAACTTTGCCTGGTCATTATGGCTAATCTAACTTTGTTAAGTTACTTTTGTATATGTTCCTTAAGGACAGAGGAGTGTCTGTAGTTTTAACTGAGCCTTGCTCCTATGCCTTTTAGCAAAAGCTGAATCTGCAAGTGTCAATGTACCACAAAGAGCCTGGCTTGCTGACTTTGCTGAGCACACTAGCGCTAAAGACACAAGAGCATATTATGGCACTGGTCACTTGGTAATCCCATAAGGAACTACATATGTAGGAGAACTGCAGAAGAATAAAATCCAGAGGATGTTTACATATTTTTCAAGGGAAGGGGAAAGTTTGAGGAATGTGTGCAGAGAAGGTAGAGCTTCATGGCTGAGCCTTGTGGGACAATGCTGACAGATTAAATCCCCAGACAGTTTGGGGACTAGAAATGTTATTCATTGCTATAATTATTCCTTTTTGCTGTTTTGTAACTGTGTAGCAGAACCAGCAAAGGGACCATGCAATGGGACATTGACAAGAGTGTTGCTGTGCACATTGGGCACTTTCAGTGCACATCAGTTACACATCTTCCTAGTTCACTCTGCATGAAAGAACATACAGTACAAGATTTTGGCCTAAGTTTAAAAGAGAGAGAGAGAAGTTGTTTGGCCTGTCCAACCAGTGGCCCAGCTAACTGGTCAGGTATGAATAGTCTGCCAGGTTATTAGAAATCTCTCTTTTCTAGTCTTCTGCACCAGCAAACACAGGAGACTTATCAAGCCATCATCCATGGCTCACTAGCTTGGTTCAGTTTGGCAAATCATAGATGGCACAAGTATGTGCAATTTACATTACAGCAATGCTGGGAAGAGTATAAACCTATGTGCAAGCAGGGATATTTCGGTGGCCCTCAGCTCCCCCAGATTTCCATTTTTTCCTATCATACAAAATCTGGCAGCCTCGCCAGGATTCCTTTGAAGCAACAACTGATCTTTTTGATTGGTTGTAATTCCCACCTGCTCTGTAGAATATTTTTAATATTTTTCCTGTTTTTCAAAACTAGAAGTGGACTTCTGGCTAGGTCTGGTTTTGAGGGGTTGGCATTTTGGGCAGTTCATATGTCCACAGTGGACCCAAGGGGCAAAAATCCTGGGTCTGCCAGACTCACCCCTGCTCCAGAGTTACATGAACCTATGGCACAGTTATGGGAGCAGACAGAAATGTGTTCAGAATGTGGTTAAATAAGGATTCCAAGGTCTCCATGTGGAGAGGCAGGAGCAGACAGTGGGTTGTGGATGCACAGCGTGGTGCAGCAACCAAAGACTGAGTGAAATTGGAGCCACTGTAAATTGACCCTCATCAATGGGCACAGGAAGGGAAGGGAATGCCCTGTTGCATTCTGTTAACCCCAATGAAACACAAAACTCCTTAATTGCCTGGTCTGTCATAGGTAATGTCACTTGTGGGTAGTCACCAAACAGCCAGAGAGGAGAGAGTGTGTTTTCAAAATTGCAGTTTGCAAGTGTGGTTTAGTGGTCTGAATGTTAGGCTAGAACTCTGGGACACCAAAGTTTGAATCGCTTATATTTATTTATTTATTTATTTATTTATACCCCGCTCTTCAGCCCTAAAGGCTATCAGAGCGGCTTACAATTATTATTTTTTAAGACAGTTCCCTGCCCTCAGGCTTACAATCTAAAAGACACTACACAAAAGGAGAAGGGAATGGTGATGGGGAAGGGGATCAGGTCCAGCAGTTGTTCTCTCCCTCTGATGCCTGGACCAAGGCAGATGGACTGGAAGGAGGGCTCGGCTTCTTAATCTAGGCCCGATGGAGTTTGGCCTCTCCTGTCACTCCCTCCTAGGCAACCAGATAGTGTTGTCATGAAGGGAGGGTTCTTCAATTTGAGGGCAGGCTGGATGGTGCTGCTAGGCCTCTTTCACTCCCTTCTAGGTGGCCAGATGATGTCTTCAGCTGCTCATAGAATGGCACTGGGTGATCTTGGGTGAGTCGCACACTCTCAGCCTCAGAGGAAGGCACTGGCAAAGCCACTTGGAACAAATCTTTCAAAGAAACCCCCATGATCATTGGAAACAACTTAAAGGCACACAACAGCAACAAAGTTGACAAAAAGCTTGTCTGCCTTTCCCTTTCCTCTTAACTGCTTTCATGGAGTTGTGGAATTGATGTCAAGAAATACATGATCTGGGATAACCAGAAGTCAGTAGAAAGGGAGACACAGCATCTTTCTTAAATAGAAATCAAAATGTATGAGGAGAGAAAGCGCTGGGCAAGTTTAGTTTGATGAACAAAGAGTGAAGGGGAGGTATAGGCTTGTTCTCTGCTGCCTAAGGCTGCATCAGCACAGCAGAAATAATCCACTTTGACACCAGTTTACTTGCCATGGCTCAATGCTGTGGAATTCTGGGAACTGTAGTTCATTGAGACTATCTACCATGGAAGAAAAAGCTCCAGGGCAGAGCTCTGGTGCCACAACAAACTACAGTTCCCAGAATTCCATAGCATTGACCCATAGCAGTCAAAGTGGTGTCAAACTGGATTATTTTGATTTAACATTAGAAGGGACATCTTGATGGTGAGAGCAGTTTGGTAATGGAACCAATTGCCTAGAGAGGTGGTGAGATCTTCTCTGGATAGCTTCAAAAAGATGCTGGACAGCTACCTGCTGGGAATGCTCTACCCTGAGATCCTGCATTGAGCAAAGAACTGGACCATGAGGTCCCAACTCTGTGATTCTATGAAATTCCTTCTCCTGCATCAGGCCTGTAGTCCGTCCTGTAGTCTACCCCTCCCCCCTAAAAAATATTGTTGAACTGTAACACCAAGCAGTCCTAGGCATTATAGCTGAAGCTGAAGAATACTGGGAATTGCAGTCCAACAACATCTGGAGGACTGCATCATCCTCACTTCTGTTCTATGGAAGGTGCAAGAGCTTTTTTTTTTTAAATGACAAGGGCCCCATCTCTATGTCTTCAGCTCTTAGGTTGGTCTGGGTCCACCCCCCCCCCCAACTTTCCTCTTTCCATATTAGACAACAAAAGCCTAAGCTGATGCTAACCATCCCCTTGCCTTCTCCATCCCCTTGGGTCATGCCAGTTCCTTATCTGTGTGTTGTTGTTGTATGCCCTTCCAACTTTTGGTGATCCTAAGGCAAACCTATCACGGGGTTCTCTTGGCAAGATTTGTTCAAGGGGGGGGGGTTGCCTTTGCCTTCCTCTGTGGCTGAGACAGTATGACTTGCCCAAGGGCACCCAGTGGGTTTCCATGCCCAAGTGGAGATTCGAACCCTTGTTTCCCAGAGTCCTAGTTCAACACTCAGACTGGTACACCACGCTGTAAATCTCCCATATTCTATTCTTTCCTGTCCACGCCTCGGCCTGAGGCCCTGCATGAGAGCCATGAATGAAAAGATCATCTCTGCACATATTTCCACTTTGGCACTGGAGGGTAGAGTTAATTATTAACTAGGTATTTGAAAGAGCTTTCCCTTGTAAGATGCCTTGGGCACCACAAGTCTCTGCTTTGCATATACTCATGGCCAGGTGCAGTTCTTGGCTTTTTCAGTTGAAGAATTACAGCCAGTGACACGGAAGAGCTCCTCTGCGAATGATCAAAAGTCCATTTCTTTTCCCCAGCAAAGCCGGAAATCCTTCCCAGCAGGGCATAAAGATTAGATGGACAAAGGGCAAACCTAAAGCGGGCATCTCCCTAAAGCTGTTTTTCAAGTCTTCATCCACTCCAAACTCATCATATTACTCTTCTTCCAAAAGGAAAGAGTGAAATGTTTCTCCTAGAAGAGTGGCAGGTTCCCTTTTAGATAAGTTATCATGAGGCCCTGTGCTGTTAACCTTTAAAAATATATAATAAAATCAAAACGAACAGTGGATAAAATTAAAAATTCACAGCTCTCTGGGTGGGTACGTTGTGGTGTGCCCTCAAGTCATTTCTGACTTACCACAACCCTATGGCAAGCTTTTCATGGGGTTTTCTCAGCAAATTTTTTCAGATGGGGCTTGTCATTGCCATCCTCTGAGGTTAAGGGGATGTGACTTGCCTAAGGTCACCCAGTGGGTTTACATGGCAGAAGCCAAAGTGTTTTGTTAACTTGATTATAAAGTTCTGTTTGCTCTCCCCCTGCAAGTACTTACAAGTAGGCAAAATTGATAATAATCTTCCTGTTAATGTCGAGCATCTTTATACACACCTTAAAGCCAATTCCAGGTCTTTACATGTTGAGGCTGATTATGGTGGTGCATATGAATGGTTTGAATAGGTATATGCCAAAATGTGTTGGCATATAGCAAATCCACATCCAAAATCCACAAAGCAATGATAACTCTTATTGGGCAACCAAAATGCACAAAAAAATATAAATAAATAAATAACAACATTCCAGTCAAACTTTCAGAGGTCCATTGGTTTCTTCATCAGGCAAAGGTGTTATAAAGCATACATGAGAAAGAAAAAAACATTATAATGTTCCACCTGCATTTTGTCAAGATGTTGTTATTGTTCTCATTTAAGATGGTATGGAGGCAGGTGGTCTCCTCCTTCTAGGAGACAAAGCATCTTCAAGTCCAGGAAATAACATTTAAATCTCATTAACAACACAAAAAGATGCTTCCTTTGAAATCCAGGTTGTCTCCATCCTTTGTGAGGCTACAGGCCCCTTTGTTAGGCAGAGAACATTGAATTTCTGAATGGCTGTGATTGATACAAAAAACTTAAAGCCAGAACTGTGTAGTCTTCCAACTGTTCTTGAACTGCAATTCTCAGCATTCTTCACCTTTGGCTAGATGACCTAGGGCTGCTGAGAGTTGCAATCCAGGAACATCTGAAAGCAACCCCATTCCCTGATACTCATCTAGAGCAAAAGGAAGGACTATATAGTGTTCCAGGTGTTGTTGGACTGCAGCTCCCAGCAGCCATACTCAGAACAAAGAGTGGTGAAGGATGCTTGGACTTGCAATCCAAGTTCTGGAGGGCTACACCGTCCTCATACCTGATGTAGCAGCTCAGCTATGAGGTTATCCAGCTCTGGGTTTTACCAAAGGAACAAGAGGAAAATCCAATGGTGTAGTCTTTATATGAGTTGCATACAGTTGCAGGATATGGGACTGGTGTGTTTTCTTGAAAGTTTCTTACTATTCTGTAAATATTTCTTTCTATTCTGCATCTCCCAGCATTTCTCAACACTGGCCAGAGCAGCTGGGAATGGCAGTCTGGCAATATCTGGAGGGTCACACTTTGCTCAGCCCTTCTGTAAAATAGTGTGTAAGGGAGTACTCAAAACATTTTGCATGTTGATCCAAATCTTTACAACAAACTTGCAAAGCTGGCCAGTTTATAAAAGTTATTTACTTAGGTTAAAACACCAAAATATAAAATACACATCCATTCCATTTACCATTTTTATTTATATCCTGGCTTTCTTCCAAATAGGACCCAAGGCACCTCACAAAATGAATTTAAAACAGGGTACCTGAATTAAGTCCTAATAATAAAAAACTAAAACATAAATACGTTAAAAACAATATTTTAAAGTGTTTTTTAAAATGATATTTTAAATCGTTACATCTGAAGGGTAGAGATATGCCCAAGCAGCAGACAGTTCTTCTGGGTTTGTGAGTAGAAAGCTGAATGGCACTGAATGTATACCATATGAAAAATGATATACATTTCATTTTAATATATTTTAAAATTTGCAGTAATAAATATTATAGGTATAAGGACATGTACACAACCCTCATATGACACACATTTTGTGATGGGCTGCAAATCTAAAGCACTTTTTTTCTTTCTTGCTTGAGAAGCAGTTGTAAAGTCCAGTTCCTGTCATTGTTGGAGTTAGTTTTATGACTCTGAAAGCTGCCCTGGAAACTTGCAAGCTGAAGGGCAACATAAGTCTTTAAATAAAGACAGCTGCGTTTAAAAGGCTGTGTGACTTGGCTGTAACCCAATGCTTCCTGCATTCTCTGCCAGTTGAGCTGCTTCAGTGGGTGAAAAACCCTACATCAAGCCTCAAGTGACCTCGTTGGATCCCAATCAACCCTGTGCACTACAGGTTTGAAAGTTAAAAAGCTCAGTTTTGTAGCTAGTAAAAGAAAATTTTGGATGGATTTTGAAAGGATCCAGGACATAAGTCTTCAGGACAGGTACCTGTATCTTGAAATATAAATGAAACTCTAAATAGTTGTGTTATCACATGATAAGAAAGAGCAGTAAAAGACTTAAGGACTTTTGACACAAAACTATTAAAAACCCTTATTGAGGAGATAATGGACTAATCTGCACCGCAGAAACAATGCGGTTTGACACCATTGTAACTGTCATGGCTCCATCCTATGGAATCCTGGGATTAGTAGTTTGTTGTGGCACCAGAGCTCTGTGACAGAGAAAGCTTAATACCACACAAAATTACAAATCCCAGAATTTCATCGCATTCAGCCATGGCGATTAAAGCCGTGTCAAACTGCATTAATTTTACATTGCAGATTGGACCTATGACCATGTTCTTTTGTGTTGTGTTTTGGGTTCTAACTAAAAATCCCTACTATATACGCCAGTAGAACTGGTGTAATTACAGTAATCGATGATACAAAAGTGGGATTTGTGGAGCTAAAAGTACAAAACTACTATACGTCTTGAGCATGAAATTTGGTTCAGTCATATTTTCTCTACCCTTTCCTTCACTTCTGTCCCCCAACAATTGTCCAAAGTCCCCTTTAGGCCTATGAAATACAACTAGAGGCTTAGTTTGGGCTATTAGCAAATGCAGATGTTTGTATATTTCTTAACCTTTAATCCATTTCTGCCTGCAGTGGACTTGCCAAAACGCCTCTCGTCCTCCTCATCTCGGTCGCAGCAAGAAATAGCACCGAAAATTAAAAAGACATACAACATGACAATCCACATGCAAAATGACTCAGAACAGCTGCTGTCAGACTACGTGAGTCTTCAGAATGTGCGAGATTCTTTAACAGAGGTGTGTGTGTTTGTGTGTATCTGTGTGTGTGTTTTTGTAGCAACAGAGTCTCTAGTGCATACCTTCCAGCTGTCCCGATTTGGCAGGGACAGTACCAGTTGATTCTTTCTTGTTCCACCTTTTCAGCTTTTTAAAATATATCCCACATTGTCTCTGTTCCTCCCAGCTCCCCCTTTGTCCTCAGCTCACTTCAGTTGCTGCAAATTGAGTTCAAAATGTAAAAGTAGTTTGCACTCAGTTAAACTCAGCAAAGGGAGAGGAGAGGAGGAGGTGGTGGAATCTTGCCCTTCCCAGGAGAGTCAGGCAAAAGCAAACTGTTGCAGCCTCACCTGGCTTGTGTGTTTTTTCTCACTGATAAATGTTCCCATCTTGACCGCATCCTGATGTTACTTGGCCATAGGTGTCTGATGTTACTTGGCCAACATTTTCATCTGTGAAATGTTGGAAGGTATATAAAGGTTAGGAGTAGAGGTTCACCTAGATATCCTGAATTATCTATCAAAATTTATTCTATAAAGTTCTTTCTCTCAGGTAGTCTCAAAGTCACTGCAGTATCCCTTTGCCTAAAGCAACGGGAAATGTTTGACCCTCCAGTTATTGTTGAACTGCAGCTTCCATCATTGCTCACTGTAACTTATCTTTACAAGGACTGAAACAGGTGGCCAAAATGTGGGCTATGTGTGGCCTTCAAACACATTTGGTGGCCCTTTATTACCAATCCGTCCCCTCCACATCCCAAATAACCCCTCATTTTTAACCTTAAAATAATTCTTGTGTCCTTTAGGGCATGGAGAAATTTCACTATGGTTTAGGAGACCCCCTGAGCTATTTTAGGCCCAATGGAGGATCTTTAAAAAATAAAGTGGGCATAATACCCTCAAGGCACTAATTCCCATTTGATCTTGGAAGCTAAACAAGATCGACCCTTTTTAATGCTTTGAAAGGGAACGACCAAGGAATACCAGGTGTTGGCTATGTTTCAGAAGGATGCAATTGCAAACCATCTCTGAGTATTCCTTGGCAAATAATACCCCATGAAATTTGTGGGCTCAGCACAAGTCAACAGATAAATTGAAGACATGTATAGTGACCCCTTGGTATCCTCTGGGGTTTGGTTCCAGGACCCGGCATGGATACCAAAATCTGTGAATGCTCAAATCCCATTAAAAACAATGGTATAGTGAAATAGCATATCTGACAGTTTTAATGATGCCCATCTGATAGTTTGAATGATTTAAATGTATTTTATTATTGTTATGAGGAATTATTATGTGTTGTTTTAGGACGGTGGGAATAATGGGATGTATTTTTATAGCATATGATTTATTTTATATTTTATTTTTGTTGTAAGACAATGATCCTGTTGGAGAAGTGGGATAAAATTATTATTACATTATTTTTTATTTATTATTATATGGTGCCCCTTATATAAAATGGCAAAAATTAGGTTTGCTCTTGGAATTTATAATATTTTTTAATATTGTCAAGCCATGGATGACTGAATTCATGGCTAAAACATCCGTGGGTACAGAGAGCCAATTGTACACACATGCATATAGGCCTCTGAAGTCCAGTGGGGTAGTATGTACATCTCCCAGACATCTGTACATGGCCCACCCTGAGGTAATGGCGACTGTCCCAACCACATCTGGAAAGCCATGTGTTCCCCACCCTCTCTGACCTTGTAGCAATGGCAATATTTCATCCAAACTTAAAACAATCTGACACGTTTATTGTAAAGAGGAAATGTGATCGCCTCATGTGCTGACACCACCCTACTCCACGTTCCTTGGAGGAAGGGTGGGGTCCAAATGTCAAAAATGGGTTGAACAGTTCTGACTGTCTTGTGTGTTTTCGTTTGCTTCCTTTTAGGTACGTTACCAGGACGATCCCTTTGGGGATCCTGATTTTAACCCTCCTGTCAAGCCCTTCCCGGGGCTGCCATTGCCAAAGCTTTCGCCCACAGCCTGGCTGGACCTTAGCGACTCCGAACAGTTGCAGCAGAACCTTGGAGCCTTCTCCAGTTTGCCAGAGTACCTGGCAGCTGTGAGGCGCCAACAAGTCGAGATGAACCCTGAAGCCAAAGACCTCCATCACAAGCTTGAGACTTCAGGCCTCCAGTGCCTTGGCTTGGTGAACAACCTTAAATGCATCATGGCTTCCATGGGCATCGTACCTGACCCTGTGACGCCAGTGGAGCCGCCAGGGATCGAGGCCATTTTTGTCATGAAACTCACTGGTTACAGCATTTGCTGTCTCTACCGGGACTGGGTCAAGCGTTGCCAAAAGGATATGGCCCTCCTGGCTGCCAAATACCCTGCCTGAATTTTCTTCCTCACTGTGGCTCTTGAACTCCTTCAGGCGGCACCTGAGTTGGCTGCCACTTTTGTAGAGGTGTGTGTGTGAGGGGAAAATAGAAGGGTGATATCTTTTTCTCTACCCTCTGATAGGCTGGCGAAAGCCCTTTCCTTGCAGTAAAAAGGTTTTGATACTGCACCAGCACCCTTGCAAAACTGAGCTATCCATCTTCTCTTATTGTCTTCCTTTTAATACAAGCATACAGATGAGGAATTGTTCTCAGGGGGCTGCCCAAAGTCAGCCGTACCATTAGGCATCTTGAAGCAGGTGCCTCAGGTGGCAGATACAGGTGGGTGGCAACAGCAATCCCTTGGCTTTGTTGCCCTGAGCCTCTGGTTGTACCAAAGGACATTGCTGTGTGTGCCGTACGGGTTACCCTGTTTTCCTAAAGAGGCCATGTTGCCCACTGTGATGGAAATTGTGTATTCCCCAGTAACCTTTCCTTTGTCTCAGGCAGCAAAATGGCTTCGGCTGGTCCCGAAGCAGCAGTTGCCGCTGCCGTCACATTTATTTACAAGGCTTGGCAGCCTTCTGACTGTGAAACAAGAAAGATTGGCAAGGGTGATGGCACCCATTTTGGAAAGAAAGCACTCCTCTCCAGTAGCAGCCATTTTATGATTGGTCTCTGAAGGCAAAAAAAGGGGAGAGAGGTTGCGTTCTTGAAGACAAGCCAGCACAGGAAATGGCATTAGTTTGACATCTACGATGAAGAACAGAACAAGGGTGCCAAGTTGTCTGGTTTCAGTCAGTCGGAACTGTTCAAACAAATTCTAGCTTCCTGAAGGAAGGGAAAGTCTTCCTTCACCTCATGCACCATGAAATGATGTTCCTTGATTTTAATACAGCTCAATAGCTCTGATGATGGAGTAGATTTGTGGGTTGGGAGTTATAAGATGGCTGCTAGTCTTTCCAATTTAGATTATGTGTCTTTGGGGCTCTTGGATGGCAGACACAGAGATTCAACAGGGGTAGCTCATTTCTGCCAGTCACCCTTGCAAAAGTCTGTGTCTTGAGATGGAAAATAAGAATAAAACCATGTCCTAAATGAGCAAGGGAGTAAGTGGTGTTGTTTTCACTCAGTTTGAAGCCCACTTCTAGGCTGCAAAGCACAGTTCCATAGGCAACTTCACCCCCTCACCATTGAACTTGGCAAAATTATAAAAGTTCAATTCTTTTGCAAAATTGCCTCATCTGTTGACGAGAACTGAAGAAATCTTCACCTCTCTTTTGCTCCTTCTAAAATGCTAACAGTAACAACTCTCCCCTTTGCAAACTTCTGCACGCCCTCTCGATTTCATAAAGGGTTGGGAAGTGTCTAATCCTATCTCTTTTCGGTACAGCCTCTGATTCCTTGACACTGGTTTTATGGTCTCTCTTTAGGGCGTAAGTTCCTGCCCTAAAGATTTTTAGTTTCTAATGTATACTTTGTTTTGATATTAATATAATAAAATATAATATATATATGTGTGATTATATATGTATAGCTGCAAAAAAAACCTGTATTAATATTCTTAATAAAATTATTTATAGCAGGATGTACTATTGTCATCATTTTTTCCTTCTAACTACATTGGCTGATTTATTGTTATATCTGGCTGGGAGGTTTTGGGGTTCTGGGAGCTGTAGTACATAAAAGTAACCTTCAAAAGCTATGCCCAGAAGTTCACAAGCTGGAAGCTGGGCTGCAGAAAGTGACATTAGGCTGGATGGATGATTGAGGTCTAATCTGCACTGTAGAAAATCCAAATATTCCATAGCATTAGCCATGGTACTTAAAGTGATGTCATATTGCATTATTTCTGGAGTGCAGATTAAACCCAAGTCTTAAAAATGTCCTGGTTTCTCTTTCTTAGCTGTCCTAGATTCATTGTCCACCCATTAAGCCACTACAGTACATCTCTCTGGTTCTCATAGTCATGTAAATTCAATTGATTTAATATCTGCTCCAGTTGGGACTATCTACAGGACTATCCAGTTGGGACTATCTATCAGGCTTGGCCTGATTAAATCAATTTTAGGAGGAGAGAGGGAAATTTCTTCCACGTGTAGCCTATATAATTTCCCTCTCCTTCTTCCATCTTTATTTTTCTTATTGTGGAAAACATTGGAGTTTATCACATGGGAGGAATTTCTCTCAATTGCAAATGGAGCCAATTTGCAATTATGTGAATTCACTAGTTTAGCGAATTTATGTGAATTCTAATTGCATTCGGAATGCGTTCAGAATGACTTCCCATTTCCTGACAATGACCCCTCATTGTCCGAAATTGTGTGAGATACTCTAATACGCAATTACGTGAAACCCCATGATTGCGTTCAGATTGCCATTGCATTATACCCCCAAATTCCATCGTATGATAAACTCCATTGAGGGAAAGATGACATAGGGTCATGTCCTTTGATGGCACAAGAAATTACAGTCAGCCCTCTGTATCCATGGATTTTTTTATCCACAGACTCAAGTATCCATGGCTTGAATGTATTCAAAAAATATATAAACTCCATAAAGCAAATCTGGATTTTGCCCTTTAACTTTGTTGTGCCATTGCACTTAATGGGATTTGAGCATCCATGGATTCTGGTATCCAAAGGGGGTCCTGGAACCAAACCCCAGTGGATACTAAGAGCCCACTGTATTTCTGAATGGCAGGAGGTTGTATTAGAATGATCATCTTTGCAGCCCCTTCCAGCTGTATAATTTGATTATTCTAAGCTGTCCATCAGTCCTGTCCTAGCACAATCCTGACTTTACAGATGGGTTAGTAGCATGCGCACTTTGGCTTTTCAACAGCGCAGTTTGTCATTTATAAGCAGCAGAGAAGTGCGAAGCACTGTTATAGACTGGTGTTTTGTTTTTACAGACTTTGGGGCCTGCTGTCAGTTTCAGGGCTAGCAAAATTAGTGTCAAGGGAGAGAAAAAAAAAACTGATCAAAGTTGCAGAAGGGTGGAGTGTCTGCGGTGTAGACTGGCAAGGCTCTCAGTCTGTTTGGCATGGAAACATATTTTAGCACACAACAAGACTCTGGGGTGTGTGTGTGCATACCCTCCAACTAGCCCAATTTGGCAGGGACAGTCTGAATTAATTCTCTATTATCACATTTTTTCAGCTGCTTTTAAAATGTCCACTTTGTCTCTCTCTCTCTTCTTGTCCCACTTTGTTGTTGGCCTGTTTCATTTGTTGCAAATGGAGTTCAAAATGCAAATATAGCTTGCAATCAGTTAACTCAGCAAGTGGAAAGGAGAGTAGGGAGCATTGTCCTTCCCAGTAGGCTCAGGCAAAAGCAAATTGCTGCAGTCTCTCCTAACTTGTTTGTTCCTCCTCATTAATACCTTTTAACATTCTGATGTTGCTTGACCTCATGTGCCCCAGTTTTCATTTAAAATGTTGAAGGGTGTGGTGTATGTGTGTGTAGCGGCATCATGAGAAGAACCATCACTGTTTTGCAGGTGGAAATAAAAACCTGTTCTTGGCAAGATTTGCTCAGAGGGAGTTTTCCTTTTCCTTCCTCTGAGAGAGTGTGACTTGGTCAAGGTCACCCAGTGGGTTTCTGTGGCTGAGTGGGGATTCGAACTCTGGTCACCAGAGTCATAGTCCAATGGTTAAAGCATTACATCATGCTGGCTCTCATCTTTATCCTCCACTGATTTACAAACACAACATATTTTGACCCCTTAAAGCCCATGGACAAATATTTTCCCTACATGTTCCATAGAATCAAGTTCCCAATACGCATCCATTCAGAAATTTCATTGCCAGTGACTCAAGACAAAGCAGGATTGAAAGGAATGATAACAACATTTCAACAAGCAACATCAGAGAGTTAAATTCCATTTGAGTTACTGTAACATGTTGTCTCGGAAACTTCAGCTTGGGAAATGAATTCCCATCTTAAATCTGTCAGCATGTTCTTCTTTTTCGAGTGCGATAGACAGCCAATATCTCGGAGCAGTGATTTACAAATTGTTTAGGTGAACTGGGGTGAACCTCTACCTCTAGGTTTAGGTGAATCACTACCTATTCCACAATATGGGAAATTCCATCCAAGCTTGTTACATTTGGCATTAGCAGTGTATGTGTGTGTGACCTAAATTGTTGTAGCCAGACTCTTAACAGGGATCAATGATAAGAGAGCACATGGTTCCTTTGTTTCAATGGTTCCAATGATAGCTAGTCACTTTCTGAGCTCAGCTCAAAATACTGTAAAGTACCAGCAGAGCCCTGTATAGCCAGGGTCCAGATATATGAATGTGTCTATCCCTATAAGTCTTCCTGAGTCCCAAGATCATCAAGGGAAAAATGAGAGAGGGCTTCTCATTTGCCCACTTTCAGACACTGAAAACTCCCTTCCTAGGGGGTCATTCAGATGTTGTTGCTTTTTAGCGTGACTTTCTGTTGCTCACACATGCTAGCACTCAAATAAAGGTGGATTCAATGCAGATACAGTGGTCCCCAGGGTTACGAAGGTAATTATTATTATTATTATTAACCTTTATTTATATAGCGCTGTAGGTTTACACAGTGCTGTACAGATAAACTTATAGTTAGACGGTTCCCTGCCCTCAGGCTTACAATCTAAAAGACACGACACAAGAGGAGAATCCGTTCTGGGGTTACCTTCATATCCCAGAAGTGTTCATTACCCGGGGGACCGCTTTCGTCAATGCACAGCGCGCCGGAAGCGCGCTGTTTTAAAGTTTCCGGGTTGCGAATTTTTTTCGCAACCCAGGGTTTTTTCCGGATCCCGGGGGCTTTTTTTCATCCCCGGTGGTTTCGGGTCCCGGGGATTTCGTTCCCCAGGGGATTCGGATCCCGGGGGACCACTGTAATCTCACTAACACATTCTGGCTTTGTTGTTCACACTATGGGACCGCAATTCTGCACATCTCTCTGATGTCTGTTGTTCACACATGCTAGCACTCAAATAAAGGTGGATTCAATTATATGGGTGTACAGTGGGACCTTGGTATCTGTAGGGATCCATTCTGAACCTCACACCCCGCAGATACCAAAATGCATGGATGCTCAACCCCACATTTGCAGCATGGCTACATGCACACGCCACCACTTGGTGACGATGTGGGTTTTCCATCCATGGATGCTGAAATCCGTGGATGGCAAGTCCACAGATACCAAGGTCCCACTGTATTTGAAACCCGTTCAATGCGTGCAGAGTTTTACCTGGTTTATCCCAGGTCTATTTGCACCGGTTAGTCACACAGCCACAAATGTGAATCTTTCAGAAAAACTCAGGAAAATATGCTGAGATGAATTGTCGTGGGTATGTGGGGATTTTGGCAGCCCCCCTCAACTTAATCGGATGCATTTCAAATGCATGTGAACAACAAAGGTTCAGTCCAGATTCTATCTGGATTATTTTCCACCATCTGAATAAGTTTGTTCCCTCTTTTCAAGTGAAGACCTTTTTATTCCATCAGGCTTTGGGGAACTGATGGTTTTATAAGAAAATAGATTCCCACCCACCACTTCTGTACTACTTTTATTCTTAGCTTTTAAACTAGTGTTTACATGCGTGGTATGTGTGTGTGCCTTCAAGTCACATGTTGACTTATGGCTACCTCATGAATTTCATAAAGTTTTCTTGGACAAGGAATACTTAGAAATAGTTTTGCTGGTTCCTTCCTCTGAAATGTAACTTACAGCACCTGGTATTCATTGGTGGTCTCCCACTAAATGGCAGCATCTCATCCAAGTACTAACC
The DNA here is from genome assembly GCA_034509955.1 of Urosaurus nigricauda. Lineage (NCBI taxonomy): Eukaryota > Metazoa > Chordata > Lepidosauria > Squamata > Phrynosomatidae > Urosaurus > Urosaurus nigricauda. The sequence goes on from JAOEGL010000006.1 coordinate 9,844,994, forward strand.
AAGGCTGTCCTTACTTAGCTTTCATGACCAGCAATTGAATTTGGGACTAAGCTTATATTAGGTACTCTTTGCAAGTGTTTTATAAAAATATATAAACAGATTCTCTAGGATGGATCCATGGCAGTTAAAGGGAGGTCAAACTGTGTTTATTTCTACAGTGTAGATACAGCCCAGGACAACTCAGAGGTAAGAGTAACTTTATGGCTGGCTAGTATCATGGCCCAAGCCCTCACTACTTTAGTGTGTCCATTTTCTCAGCCTGGCTAAAGTCTAAAGTATAATGTATATTATACAATTATAGCACTCTGATACCAGTTTAACGGTCATGCCTGTGATTATAGAATCCTGGGGTTTTTAGTTTGGTGAGGCACTGGAGTTTCCTACCAGAGAATTCTAAAGACCTCATAAACCTGCAAACTGGATTGCAAAACTATGTGAGGATCCTTTTGCAAGCCAGTCAACTTCTTCGGAGGGGGGCAAGGCTTTCTCTGCAGGTCTTTTCAACTTTCATAACGGTTCAGTTGGGTTAGCTCCCTGCTAAGACTTCATATAGTTTTCCTATGCCAGTGGTTCTCAAACTTTGGCCCTCCAAGTTTTTGGACTTCAACTCCCAGAAGCCCTAGCCAGATTGGCAAACTCTCAGGAATTCTAGGAACTGAAATCCAAAACATCTGGAGGAACAACGTTTGGGAATCACTGTCCTAGACAGATTGAATTTCTACCGGCAGAACTCCTTTGGAGCTATCCAAGGTCCTGTTTTCATCTGCTTTCTGCATAAGAAGGTTTCTGCCTAGAGTTTACCTACTGCCACTTGACTTTATCTGGGTGTGTGTATTTGCCTGTCAACTTATGATGACACCATGAATTCCAGAGGGTTTTCTTAGACAAATAATATTCAGAGGTGATATTGACAGTTCCTTCCACTGAAATATAGCCTACAGCACGTGTTATTCTTTGGCGGTCTCCCAGCCAAGTGCTAACCAGAGCTGACCTTGCTTAGTTTCCAATATCAGGTGGAATCTGGCGCCTTTAGAATATTTAGGCCTTTATCTACCTTAGTTCAATTGTACCTGTCTTGATCAGATTTTCAGATGCTACCAGCTTTTCCAGCAAGCCTCAGGTACCCAAGAAATGAGACAATTGAGTTGGGGGTTTTTCTCTTCTTTTTCTTTATGCATGGTGCCTGGAAAAGCAAGGGCAAGAATTTTATTCCCCATTGGCATGTAGAATTTAGGTTGTGGTTTCTGTGCTATGGGTCTGTTCAAACCCTTTTGCCCAGTACCCCCTGTCTCTACCGGTACCACCAAGGCTGCCCCAAAAATTTCAGATTTCATCCCAGTCTTTGCCCATATGAAATGGGCTCTGGTCCTTGAAGATTAATGCACTAGTAAGTTTTTAAGACATTACAAGACTCTTTGTTGTTTTAGAAAATATTACAGCATTTGATGCATAAATGCGGACTCTTCTTTCTCTTGTGTTCTGAAAATCTTGAATCCTTATTTTAAATATACATATATATTGAAAAGTGCAACCATAAGAGTTGGATAAATGATTATGTGGAAGTTTGCACCCACTGCTATGGTAGAAGAGAGCTGACTCATATATGACTTTTCCCCTTAGGTTACTGTTGAACTTCCACACATTCAGATTAAAGTATTAAAACATTGGGATAGGCTGCAACTTGTGTGTATAAATACCTTGGAAAACACTTTCCACCCTCTTCCCTTTGAAATCCGTGAGCCCATGTGCCTGTTTGTCACTGCCAGAATGTATTTATCTTATCTTGGTTTGCATTTGCCCCTCCAGAAATTCCTCATCTTTCTAAAACTAAAGATGGGAGATGAACACTGTCAGGACAGGAAAACAGGAAAACCACAGATAACAGAGACTGTCTCAATGAAGGTGAAAGTTCTTTTTCAAAGGAAGTGAAAAAGTGCCAAGCGATGATGAAACAGACAGTTAAAAGTATTCTGGGAGGAAAGAGAGCACGGATATGGAACATGGACTACTGAAGATGAGGGGAAGCATGTATCAGAAAGGCATCAGCATTTAAAGCATCCTGAGAGAAGAATCCGAATCTCAATCACCCTAGCCGATGCCAGCTTGTTCAGCTTGGTTTTGATCTCAAAGAAATAAAATTACAAATTCCTCCTTTCCTACAATAAATCAGTGCAAATGGGCAACAAAATAAAATAGATCGTGTAGATGGTATACACCACCACCCCCAACATTTCAGAGATGAAAACCAGGACATATATGGCCAAACAACATCAGAGCATGATCAAGATTGCAAAAGTTATTAATGGAAGAAGACACAAGCTAGGAGAAGCTGGAACAGTTTGCTTTTGCCTCAGTCTACTGAGAAGGGCTGAGAGCCAGTATGATGTAGTGGTTTGAGTGTTGGACTACAACTGTGGAGACCAGGGTTTGATTCCCAGTTCTGCCATGAAACCTCCTGGGTAGTCTTGGGCAAGTCACACCTCTCTCAGCCTCAGGGGAAGGCAATGCCACACCTCCTCTGAACAAATCTGGCCAAGAAATCCCATGATAGGGTCTTAGGGTCACTATAAGTTGGAAACAACATGAAGGCACACAACACCAACAACAACTGGGGAGGGCAAGGTTCTGCCCTCTCTTCTTTTGTCCCATGCCCTGTTGCATGATATATTCTAAATGGGCCATCTTCTTTTTGATCTCAAAATGAAGTGCAAGACGCTCCTTTAAATGCAAGCTCCATGCCTTATTGAGAAAGGCCCCAAGGCCTATTTCGGGCATTTGTTTGGGAGGAAGGATTTGGCAGTTGCTTAGCAACTGCTGATGCAACCCAGTTGCAACTGCTGATGCAATCCAGTTGCGAGTGCTGGTACAATCCAGTTGCAGCTGCTGGTATAATCCAGTCCTGAGTGGAATAGCTTTTCCCCTACTTCTGAAAAACTGGTAAAAGAGTACTGGCTCTACAGATAAGCATATTTTCCAGTGTGACACTTCTGAGTGTAGGCTGCAAATGTCTAGCAGTATATAGGGTGGCATCAGCATCGAGCAGCCTTGGGCAGCTGGCAGGGCTTCAATATCCTGGCAGAACTGCTCAGCCTTCCTACAATGGCAATTGAGGGGGAATAGGATCACCACTATATGGTGACTACTTATACATCACCCAAATATATATATATATATATATATAGGAATTCAAAGGGTCCTTCTGGATATACTGGAAAAATGTGGAAGTCCCCATTTTTATTTCTGTTCATTCTTATTTATTTGTTTATTTATTTATATTATCATTTTGAGCGCTACATGACGTTTTCTCCATTCTGAAGTATTCCCAGGGAACTCAGAACACTTCCAAGGACTTTTTATTTCCACTTGTCAGAACCAGTTTAAATTAAAGTATTTCCTAAAATGAAATGCACATGTGCATGGCAGTGTGTGTCTCTTTTATCCTGGATGCTACGAAGAAACAGAGCAACTCTTCTCTGGACAGCAGATTCAATAGAGATCAAATGGAGGAAAAAGAACATGATCCCAATGTTCAACTAGCACAATATAGCCAAAGCACTTTAACACGTTGACTGTAACTCCTAAATAATTAACTCCTAAATAATCATTAAAAGGGTCTACATAGAAATTGAGCTTCTGAAACATTGCCTGAGTCTAGATGTGAGAAGTGGTGGTAGCTGAGCATCATCCAAAGTCTCCAATGATACTGACCTAGCTTTCCCGGCCATATATTAGATGTCATCCTCAGACTGCCCAAGAATGATTATTTTAATATATTGTATTGTCATATTGATATTGTTTTAATTCTGTGCTAGTTTATTTTCATTTTAAGGGGTGGGAGGTAGGGATTGGGTCATTATTTTTAATTGTATTTGTCTTTTACTTGTTGTACCCCGCCCCGATTGCTCATTCAGAGGGGCGGGTTATAAATAAAAAATAATAATAACAATCATCATCATCATCATCATCATCATCATCATCATCATCCAGGAATGATAGCAAAGTCAGATTCTGGCATCTATTGTAGTCTTTTGAAGATTCCAGATGTCACTGGTGTGTTTCCATCTTATAGGAACACAGGTAGATGGCCCTTGTGGTCTCCTCCAACTCTATTTTTATGTACCTCTGGGATTCATAGTTCCATGAGGCATTTAGAACACTCTGCCAGAGAGCTTTCAAAACTACATATCCCAGGTTTCTGTAGAATGTGCCCATGATGTGATATCAAAGTGTCATGATCCTGTAATGTAAATGAGGTGAAAGGCATAACAGGAGGAAGGCTGAGTAGATGAGAGGGAAGGAGGTAACCATAGAGGGGAATAAAATGCAACAAGGCTTCTCCAAGAGAGGGCAGCAGCAGTCAAGTCTTCAGTCACTGGGGCACTGGGGATTGGGGAAAGGATGGAATTAAATATTGCAATGGAAAAGGGAGCAAGACAAAGAGAGAAACTGAACACCATCATATGCTTCAGAGAACCTAGACCACAAACAGTTTCAAGGCCCACATTCCCAGAGCTGGCGGGGGTGGACGACACCCAGGATTCCTGGCTTCCTTCCACCACTTTCTCTCCTTCTCTGTAACACATTCAAACATCCCAAAACATTGGTATCAGAGGGTGTGTTTGAGTCAGTCAGTTCTGTGGAAGGGAGAGTGAGCGAGAGAAGATTAGGCTCTTGTGGATAGACTTGGACTGAGGGCAGAGACTGGCACGCTGCCCTACACGCCCTCAGAAGGTGACAAACAAAGGCACACTATGTCTTTGTGTACCTGTGTAAAGGAAGGCCCAGCAAAATGCAGCCATAGGGTCACAAGCAACCCTAAAGGCTGTTTTTGAGGCCCCCAAAAGGCCACCAGCCAACCTTCCAAAATGAGTTCCTGCCTCACCTGGAAGCTTTCATCTGGAATCATCTCTTTCTTTTTGTCTCTCAGCCCTTTGCTCTTTCTTTTTTCTCATGCATCCTTTTGCCTTCAGTCACCACTTCTCCCTTCTCTATTTTCCACCCCATTTCTATATAACCCCATTCTAGCATTTGTTGGTGGTGGTGTTGTTAATCATCCTTGAGTGGATGAGACATCCCCAAGACTCCCTCTCCTCCACTGCTCTGCTTAGTTCTTGCAAATTCATACCCATGACCTCCCTAATACAGTCCATCCATCTAGTAGACAACCTTCCTTTCTTTATGCTTCCCTCCCCCTTTCCTAGCATTTTTTTTTCCTAATGAGTCGTGCATTCTCATGATGTGACCAAAGTACAACAGGCTCAGTTTAGTCATCTTGGCTTCCAGGGTGATTTCCAGCTTGGTTCCTTCTAGGACCCATTTGTTTGTCTTTTTGTTTGTCCATTGAATCCTTAGTATTCATCATGCTCTGAGGTCTTCTCCTTTCAATGTACCCTTGACACTATGTCACTCCTGAGGAAACGAAAGTGACACTACTGTGTTCTTTTGGCCTTACAAGGAGCTTGTTGGCACTGCGGAAAAATGTCTTTGTTTGCCATCTTCTGAGAGCATGCTGGGCAACATGCCAGTCTCTGCCCTCAATCCAATCTACAGGAGCCTAATCTTCTCTCATTCACTCACATTTCCTCAGAACTGACTGACTCAAACACACCCTCTGATACCAATGTGTTGGGATAGCAATAGCATTTTGCATTTCTATGTCACTTATCACTGAACACTCTTTAAGTGTTTATCACTTTATCACTGAGCACTCTTTAAGCAGTTTACAGTCTGTAAGCCAATTGCCTCCAACAATCTGGGTACTCATTTTACCAACCTGTGAAAGGAGAGAAGATTGAGTCAACCTAGGAGCCCTGGGATCGAACCCACAACCCACAACCTTGTGGCTGTGGTACCAGCATTTAACCAGTGTGCTACCAGGGCTCCTTTAATGTTTGAATGGGTTACAGAGAAGGAGAGAAAGTGATGGAAAGAAGCCAAGAATCAACAAGGGCTGAAATACCAAAAATGCACCAGATCTTGAAAGCTAAGACCACTTTCTCAGGGCTTGCCAGTTTCACCCTTGATTCTGGACGTTCATTCCAGTTCTCCTTTTAAGCCTAAATCTGCAGAGATAAAATTGCCATCGTAGCTTAATACGCCCACCCCACTTTCACAGTCAAATACAAAATACTGTTGTTGGTTTTATGATTTTTTATTATATTATTATTATACAAAATAGAGTCTCCTGTACAAAAGCCAGACATGAAGAAACCTTGCAAGGTATCAAAATATACTATTTTCAGCTTTAAAAAGCAGCAACACTGTGTTTAAAAATAACATTCAAATATGATAGGATGGGGTTATATGGAAAGGGAGTGGTATACAGAGAAGGGGAAAGCGGTGGCTGAAAGAGAAAAAAAAATTGTTTAAGAAAAAAATGGGGGGAGAGGAAGAGAAAAAGGTAATTCTATCAACCCTTGGATCTGGTTTCACCCATCATCTGCTATGGACCACCCAACATTCCTATGGATCAACAGCCTTTCATAAAGAAGATTTCCCTTCTCCTACCATCTGCTTGTTGTTGTGTGCCTTCAAGTCATTTCTGACTTATGGCAACCTTAAGGCAAACCTATTATGGGGCTTTCTTGACAAGATTTGTTCAGAGGCAGTTTCCCTGAAGCTGAGAGCCTGTGACTTGCCCAAGATCACCCAGTGGGTTTCAGGGCTGAGTGGGGAACCAAACTCTGGTCTCCAGAGTTATAATCCAACACTCAAACCACTAAACCACACACAGAGACATAAAAGTTCCCATTAAGGGAATTGCCCCTCAGAGCTAATAAAAATATAGTCCATATCCATGGATTTTTTTATCCATGGATTCAAGCATCCACAGCTTGAAAATATTTTAAAAATATATAAATTCCAAAAAGCAAACCTCAATTTTACCATTTTATATTAGAGACTTCATTTTACTAGGCCATTGTAATTTAATTAGATTTGAGCATCCACAGATTTTAGTATCCACAAAGGGTCCTGGAACCAAATGTCAGCAGATACCAAGGGTTCACTTATATTTTTTGTTTGGTGTCTAATACACAAAGCAGGTAATAGAAGGCTCCTAACTTATTACCCTTTCTTGCCATCCCCAGGTCAGATGAAGTATTTGGGCATAGTTCACAGTTGCATGCCTATCATATTGACTGCATGTGTGAATGGCTAGCACAAATACAACTCTCATGACCATCTACATCACCTTACTGCAATGCCATTTCAAGAGAGACACTTCACACATCCAACTGTACCACTCATTGTGTCTGCAACAATCAAGGTTCACCAAGTGACAAACATGCATGTGTGAATCAGACTCTTTGCTGGACTTGTGAGTTACAGCCATTAGAAAGGGTCAAATCCAAAGGGATTCGAAACACAGATCAGTGACATCCAGGCATCAGTTTATCAGCGTTCATGACTGTTGTCCTTATTTTGCAGTTTATTTTACTGTTTTGTTTCTGAATCTTTTCTGGAAGCGTTTACTTTCTGCCAGTTCTTCTAAAATATTCTCCAGAGCATCACAGAACATCAGAAATACAGAATAAATTACATCCCACTTTTCCATATTAAATAGCATATAAATAACCCATGTAAACATCCCTGTAACATAAATTATTAATTATTATTATTAATATTATTATTATATTAGCATTTTAACCCCCCCCCCCTTCAAGAAAAATAATACACTCCCAGAGCAGCCTATAAAGAGCAATGAGATAGTCCTTGTCCTCAGATTTACAATTTAAAAGATATGACACAAAAGGGAAAGGGATGATGAGGGAACAGAAAGAAAGCAAATCTAGGCACCAATATTTAAAGTTATATTGTTGTTCTGATAAAAACCAGCCGGTAAAGAAACTAACTGTTCAGGGAAAGTGGGAGTCCATGGGAGCTAGTCTCTTAAGGAAAATGCATGGAGAAACTCCACTTCTCTCCCTGATCTCAACATCATGCTGTGGGCTGATAGACGATGCAGAGGGAAGCTGGGACATCATACATTCTGCTAGCTCATAGAGGTGGGTTGCTAGCAGCATTAATACTAGCCTTGATTCCCTTCTTCATCTCTTGTAGCCTGATGGCACAGCTGCTAGTATCCAGTTACAACTGAATAAGCAAAATTACATTCATAAGTGCTGTCTTTATCCCTGTATAAAGGAGGAGCTGGCAAAATGCAGCCATAGGACCAAAGGCTGTTTTCGGGATTTCCAAAACTCTGCCAGACAACCCACCAGAAAGATGATTTGCCTCACCTGGCAGCTTGTAGGGTCCCTCTGTGTTGTCTGATATCAAAACATCCCCATTTTTCAAGACTAGAAGAGAACTTCAAGATTCTTTTGTCTGAGTATGTTTTTCCTCCTTTGAGTGGCATTTTTGGCTGTCTGAGCAGCACCCAGACTGTTCTAGGGACAGAAAAAAAGCCCCCAGACCTGCCAAAGTTGTGTACCCTTGAGGTAAAGAAATATCACTCACCCTCTCTTTTTATGCATTTGCCAAGTGATCATGTAGCACCTTTGAGAATCACAAAGAGGTATTCCATGCATCTGAGGAAGTAGACCAAGTTTATGAAAGCTTACGCTACAACTTCTTTTGCTCAGTTAGTCTCAAAGGTGCTACAAGAGCCCTTTGCATACTGATATTGCAGACTAATATGGTAATATCTCTGAATATTCCCTTTCTCTGTTTTTCTCTCTCTCTCCATCATACAGAAAGAGAGAGAGAAAGTGATGGTAGTGAGTCTGCAACTATCCACTCCTGGGAATAAAAGCACAGTACATAGCTAGAAAACCTGGATGCCAGCATCAGAACTCTAGCTAAGTATAGCCTAACCAGATAGAACAAAGGAAAGTTTGTTTTTGTTGTTGTTATTGTTGTGTGCCTCCAAGTCATTCTTGAGTAATGGTGACCCTAAGGTGCCATAACGGTTTTTCATGGCAAGTTTCTTTAGAGTGGGGTTGCCATTCTGAGGCTAAGAGAGCGCAGCTTGTCCAAGGTCACCCAGTGGGTTTTCATCTTGAGCAGGAACTGAACCCTGATGTCCACAGTCATAGTCCAACACTCAAACCACTAGGTCACGCTGGCTCTAAAACTGGAGACTGAATTCTCTGTGCCACATGATGCACAGAAAAGTAATTTTTCCAAACTCTGACCCTGTGAATATTTACACATTTATCAGTTCGTTTGCTATATTACTAAAAAAAATAATTTAATAATGAGAAAGATTTATATATAAATATATAAACTTATATAAAAAGGCCAAACTGCTTTGAGAACTATGAGAGGACTTAGGACACATTACAGACAGTAGCAGCCATTCATTATAACGAACAGCCAGTTTCTACTGAAATCTTGCAGAAGGAGATGTTTTCAGAGCTCAGCTCTGGAAATAAATAGGTAGATTGCCATTAAACACATTCAGTTCTACTTCTGTTTGTCTTCTCCCTAGGTTCCTTTTCTCTGAGAAGTCTGCAGGAAGGGGTTGGGCATGAACATGACCCTTTCTCCCGCAACCCCTTGAGTAAACGTTAACTTGGGTATTTCTCTTTGAGAAGGGTAAAATCACGCACGGTCCTATCAACCCACTGTCTGTACAGTTGGCACACCACGTACCCCCGAATTTTCTTCTCAAAAGTGCTGGCTTCAACTGAATCCAACATGAGTGAGTCTGTTACAGGGGTAGGTGATCCACCCAATGCAGACATGATGGCGGTCAAGTTGCTGAGTAGGCCTTCAATACGTAACCGGGTCACTTTCAGCATCTCCAGCAGTTCCACTTGTTTGGAGTTGATGGCGAACTGGTCGTCCCAGACCAGCTGCAAGAATTCAGAGAGAGCACTGTAAGCTTCGTAGTTCTTGTCCAGGCGTTCAAGGTCTGAAAGGGTTCGCCATTTCCGAAACTGGATGGCAGCTGTTGGCACACCGTCATAGTGCAGTCTTGGGGCACTGAAACTCGAATCACTAAATGGGCCACCTTGGCAATTCAGCTGGGGGGAGAAGGAGAAAGCAAAGGGCATAGTTAGACTCTACAGTGTGTATGTATGTACATATGAGAGCCAGTGTAGTACAGTGGTTTGTGCACTGGACTGTGATTCTGGAGACCAGGGTTCCAATCCTGGCTCGACCATGTAAACTCACTGGGTGGCTTTGGGCAAGTCATACTCTCTCTGCCTCAGAGGATGGCAATGCCAAAGCCCCTCTGAAGAAACTGGCCAAGAAAACTCCATGATAAGGTCACTTTAGAGTCATCGTAAGTCAGAAATTGCTTGAAAGCACACAACAACAACAGCAGCAACAACAACAACAACAATATGTGCCTTCAAGTCACCTGTTGACTTTTGGTGACCCCCATGAATTTTATAGGGTTTTCTTAGGCAAACTCAGAGGTGGTTTTGCCAGTTCCTTCCTCTGAAATATAGCCTACAGCACCAGGTATCAGTTGGCAGTCTCCCATCATAGAATCATAGAAATTTAGAGTTGGAAGAGACCACAAGGGCCATCCAGTCCAACCCCCTGCCGTGCAGGAACTCCCAATCAAAGCATTTCCGACAGATGGCCATCCAGCCTCTGCTTAAAAACCTCCAAGGAAGGAGACTCCACTACGCTCCGAGGGAGTGTGTTCCACTGTCGAACAGCCCTTACTGTCAGGAAGTTCCTCCTAATGTTGAGGTGGAATCTTTTTTCCTGCAGTTTGCATCCATTGTTCCGAGACCTGTTCTCTGGAGCAGCAGAAAACAAGCTTGCTCCCTCCTCAATGTGACATCCCTTCAAGTATTTAAACAGGGCGATCATATCACCTTTTAACCTTCTCTTCTCCAGGCTAAACATCCCCAGCTCCCTAAGGCGTTCTTCATAGGGCAAGGTTTCCAGACCCTTCACCATCTTAGTTGCCCTCCTTTGGACACGCTCCAGTTTCTCAACATCCTTTTTGAATTGTGGTGCCCAGAACTGGACACAGTATTCCAGGTGGGGCCTGACCAAAGCAGAATAGAGTGGCACTATTACTTCCCTTGATCTAGACACTATACTTCTATTGATGCAACCTAAAATTGCATTGGCCTTTTTAGCTGCTGCATCACACTGTTGACTCATGTTCAACTTGTGGTCTACTTGGACTCCTAGATCCCTTTCACATGTTGTCTCATTCAGCCAGGTGTCCCCCATCCTATATCTGTGCATTTCATTTTTCCGCCCTACGTGTAGGACCTTACATTTCTCTGTGTTAAATTTCATTTTGTTAGCTTTGGCCCAGCTTTCTAGTCTATTCAGGTCATTTTGAATTTTGATCCTGTCCTTTGGGGTATTAGCTACTCCTCCTAATTTGGTGTCATCTGCAAATTTGATAACTAGGCTCTCAATACTGTCATCCAAGTCATTAATAAAGATGTTGAATAGCACATCAAAGTACTAACCAAGGCCAACCCTGCTTAGGTTCCAAGATCAAATGAGATTTCTGCCTTTAGGGTATTTAGACCACAGAATCTCCTGTAGTAGCACTTAAAGTGTTGTCTTAGATTGTCAATGGATGGGGGAATAAAGAGGAGAGATCCAGGGTTGTTTTTTTACAGTCTCCAAACCATTTTCATATATTTGGTTCACAAGAAGCTTGGGCTCTAAAGATTACATTATAAGTACCTTCACTGCCTGCTAACAAAGCTCAATAGGAGAAAAGCCGAGGTTGCCTTGTTTTGGAGTGTCTTTTAGTCTGAATGTTGAGATCCAGACATTTGAATCTACAGCCCATTCTGCTGACCACTTCCAAGGGAATTAAAATGAATAATGAATAAATAGTTCTAACAGTGAGGGAACCAGCATGATGTAGTGATTTGAGTGTTGGACTAGAACTGTGGAAGACAGGTTTGAATTCCTGCTTAATCTGACTGGGATAATCCAATCTATGTCAGCTTCTGTTTTTGTAAGGTAAGAAAGATGGTCCATAAATGTACAGTACAGTCAACTCTCCATATCTACAAACTTTTTATCCACAGATTTGAGCATTCATTGTTTGAAAACATTAAATACATATATAACTTCCAAAAAGCAAATCTTCATTTTGCCATTTTGTATAAGGGACACCATTTTACTATGCCTTTGTATTTAATGGGACTTGAGCATTCACAGAGTTTGGTATCCATAGGGTGGTGGTGGTCCTGGAACCAAACCCCAAAAGATACCAAGGTACTAAATACATCGTAGTAAATAAATCAAGTGGAAGAGGAATAATATATAGGCCATATGTAGCCTTCCACCCAGTTTTAAGGCCAGTGGAAACCCTCAATTTTAATAGAAAAAGAAGTGCACTCCTGGAAATGTGATTATCCTTTAGCACCATCCAAAATGGGCTTCCAACCAATTTGGGGGGCTAGTGTGCCCTGCATTGAGAGGGTGGTCTTCCCTGGACCTAATGAACTTTCTCCACTGTCAATTAAGTACTTCAAAATCCTCATCCCTTGCTCCTTCTTCCCAGCTTGATACCTCCAGGCTGAGGAAAAACTGTGCCTGTGTTAAGCCTCTGCCAAAAGCACAAGGCACACCCATGCACGCACCAAAAAAACAAAGGTGATAAATGTATTCAGAGCCTAAATAGGAGGATTTCACTGGGGTGAATACAATGGGCAGGCTGCAGCAGAAAGCCCACAGTGTATAGGCTCCAGGGGGGCTACGTAGCATGCTTTTCCTCCTCTGTCACCTCTCAGAAATCCTGAGGAGTGGCACCCACCCACCCGTCCCAGACATCTTAACTTCTTTGGAATTTCTCACGGGGGTGGGTTGCAAAAACAAGCCTCTTGTTGTTTCCCGGTTTGACCAACCGTAGTTCCTTCAACGTGAGTTTCTCTTTTACGTGGATGCAGCTGGCAGTGGACCAGCATGCCAGGGCCCTGGGGTTGCGGTGACCTCACTGCCTCTGGCATCTTATGCCCAGGCAGGTTGCAGGAAGTGGATCACGGGAAATACTTGGGCACTGTCTGCCACTCTGTCTGCAAGATCAGAATACAGGCAAAGGGTCCAAATGCAGTTTTGAAAGGGAATGGGTTTCTCGTCTCCTTTGCCAGTGTTGAAAAGCCAAGGAAGAAGGACTGTAGGAACAATGAATTTATGGTTATCTTTCTGTATTAATAAATATTCAATTTATGGGTCATTTTTCTGTATATCTGCTGACAACACAAGTTTGGTCTGGATGAGCTAGCACACAAAGGGACGACAGTTTTGAAATGATTGCAGTTTTAGATAAAGACAGTGATCTAGGCTCTCTCTTTAGTGATTTGGGACATGGCTTACATGGTTGAAAATTGCCTGGAGGCTTGCAGTTTGCAGGCACTCTGTTCCAATTAGAGTTGCCTGGACTTGAGTTTCCTATTTTTGAATTTTCCATTCTCCAGTTTGGGGGGGACTCAGCTTTGGACAAGAGGAAAAGGCTGAGTGCAAATTCCCAGCTCACCTAGTAGAGCAGCAGTTTACGACAATTTTGTAAGGCTAGCATGCTTAAGCCTAGTTTAATCACTTAAGCCTTACAAAACTGCTGCTCTGCCAGGTGAGTGGGGAATCTGCAGCTCATCCTTTCCTCTTGCCCAGAACTGAGTGTTGTTGAGCATGGGACTAGTTCCTCATTCAGCCATGGAACCTTCTGGGTGACCTTAGGCAAGTCTCATGCTTTCAGTCCCAGAAAACTCCTTGAAGGGGTCATCATAAGCCAGAAACAACTTGAAGGCACACAACATCCACAAGTGATTTGTTGCTACAACTTGCAAAGACTCTCCAAAGGGCCTCTCAATTTGCTTCATTAGCTGCCTCCTTCCCTCCCAGTTGTTGGTGCACCAGTACTCACCCTCTACTCTGTGCCAACCTTCTGCCTAGAAGCATGGAGGTTAGATTATATGTTCCTTATCCCACCTCAGATCAGCTAGCTGTTGGTACACCTGTCTTCTACTCAGTTTTCTTATCTCATTGTTGTTGTTAACCACCTTTGAGTCAATCTTGATTCATAGCAACTCTATGGATGAGATATTTCCAAGACACACTATCTTCTACTACTCTTCCCAGTTTCTGCAAATTCATACCCATGACCTCCTCAATTGAGTCCACCCATCTAACACATAGTCTTTCTCTCTTCCTAATTCCTTCCATTTTTCTCAACATTATTGTCTTTTCTAATGAGTCCCATCTTCTCGTGATGTGACCAAAGTATGACAGCCTCAGTTTAGTCATCTTTGCCTCCAGGGAAATTTCTGGCTTGATCTGTTCTAAGACCCATCTATTTTTTTCTTTTTGCTGTCCATGATATCCTCAGCACTCTTCTCCAGCAACACATCCCAAATGAATTTATTCTCTTTTTGTCTATTTTCCTAATTGTCCAGTTCTCGCATCCATACATAGTAATAGGGAATACAATTGCTTATACAATTCTGACTTTTGTGTTTAGTTGTAGATCTTTGTTCTTCAGGACATTTTCTAATCCCCTTGTTCCAAAATAAATAACCCCCTAATTTCACCTTAATCTAGGAACAGTCCCTTTAGCTAAGAGTTCTGTCAAACTGAAAACCATGTTCTCTCATAAGTATGAATGACATGTTGTGCGCAACTGTGGTTGTTACTTCATGCATTAAGCTTAATGACATCACCAGGGGCCGTCCCAAGGTCTCGAAACCTCAGGCCTGGGGCAACTCTGAACTGGCAGAAGAAGTTGCAATAGTTAGGTTCTTTGAATAGACAGATCTAGATCTGAGTTCTGCGTTTCCTAGGGCTGGCTGATCTCGTGGCTGGATGGTAACCATGGCCTAAAGGAGAATAGACAAGTTGCCTGTTCTTGCCCAGCCCTGCCCAGCCCTTTTATTCCTCAACTTTATTGAGTAAAAGGTTTAAAGTGTAGCATTTGCTCTAATCGGGTTTGCAACGGGAATGTGAAACTAAGGTTGGCCAGAAGGTTCATTTGCATGACAAATGCCTCCCTTCCGCATGAACAGGAAACTGAGAGAAATAGCTTAATTGGGCTTGCATAAATGGCATCATCACAAGGCTTAATACACTTCCTTAGATGGATTTTTTTTCAATAAAGGATTAGACCATAGGGAAACTTTGTGGCTAGGGAAGGCTGCTAACTGATGGTTCCTACCAATTTGGGAATCCCGTCCCTCACCATACAAAGTATCAGCTCAGCTCTAGTATGATAATGTCTACTCAGGAGCAATCCCCAGGCCACAGAACAAAGGTCACATCTGTGCAACATTAACTGGTACTGCAAACTGGTGGCAATGTTAAAAGTTTCAGATTCCTGGTTCAAAGATAGGCATGCTTAATATCTAGTGTGTATTTGCAGGGCTTTGCAGGTATTGATCTGATGATGTTGTTAACTGCCCTCAAATTGATCGTGACCCATGGTGACCCTATGGATGGGACATTTCCAATACCCCTGTCCTCCACTGTTCTGCTTAGTTCTTGCAAACCCATACCCATGATCTCCCTAATACAGTCCATCCATCTAGCATGTGACCTTCCTCTCTTTCTACTTCTCTCCACCTTTCCTAGCATTATTGTTTTTTCCAGTGAGTCATGCCTCTTCATGATGTGTCTGAAGTGCAACAGCCTCAGTTTTGTCATCTTGGCTTCCAGAGATATCTGGCCTGATCTGGTGTAGGACTCATTTGTTTGTCTTTTTGGCCATGCACAGGATCCTCAGCACTCTTCTCCAGCACCACATCTCAAATGAATCAGTTTTCCTCCTATCTTCTTTCTTAACTGTCCAACTCTCACATCCATACATGGTAACAGGGAAAACAATGGCTAATAATAATAATAATAATAGTGCGATTTGCATCTTAGAATCTTATCTAGTTCTTTCATAGCCACCCTCCCCATTCTTAATCTCCTGATCTCCTGACTGCAGTCCCCAGGTTTGAGAACTTTTTTATTATTTCTGTTTCTTCATTGTCTAGGCTGAATTTGTCTAGACTCTCTCTGTGGTCATTATTTTTGTTTTCTTTATGTTCAACAGTAGGCCTGCCTTTGCACTTTCTTCCTTGCGGGTATTGTTATGCAACTCTAAAGTCACAAGTTCAGGAACTGGCCCTCAGCAGCCAGTATCTCACCTTTGAATCTGATACAAAAGCAAGTTTCTAGTCCTTGAGGCTGTAAAGTTAAGCAGGAAAATATGTAGGCCGTGTGTGGGTGAAATTGAAAGTGTTTGGAGAATAGAGTATGACTCTCTGGATTGGATTTTGAGAGGCTGGCCCAGCTACTCCTCTCATTCTATGATTGCCATGAAAAATTAAAGCACTGGGAGATGGTTCAAAATTCTATAAAATTCTTCAAACTGTAACCAAAAACAAACAAACAAACAAACAAACAACAACCTGGTGATTGGCAAATTTATTCCAGGACTTAGTCTGAATTCCCATGGCTTTATCTACACTACAATAATGCAGTTTGACACCACTTTGACTGCCTGGCACAGTGCTATGCAACTCTGGGGTTTGTAGTTTCATGAATTTTAGCCTTCCTTGTCAGTGAGGTCTGGTACCACAACAAACTACAAACCCCAGAATTCCACAGCATGTTTCTTCAGTGCAGATTCAGCCTATGTCAGTAATGTGTTGAATCTGTTCGGGGGATTTAGTCTAAACTCTAAAAGAGCTATTTGAAGTGCTGAAGGTCTTTTATGGACAGAGGTCAACCCATTAGATAATTCCTTTAATGTTCACACCAAACTCCAGAGTAAATTCATCACTCCACTGACATGGAAGTTTAGACTAAGAACTGAAATGGACTTTCCACCCTACCCACTGGAATAATGTACACAGTTTGCAGGGGAAATGTATTGGTTGGTTGGTGTAAAATTTGCACGTGGCAGAGAATGCAAATATTAAAAACATGCTTCTTCTTTTTTTAACAAAAAAGGCTGAAAACCATTAATTTTTCAAACTTTCTTCCTCAAAGCAACCTTGAGCTTATCTTTGGAGGATGCAGTTCTTGAGCTCCGCTAGAATTGAGGATACTGTATAATCTTAGGGACACCCAGCCATCTCTTACCAAGCATAGGCAGTTGTCTTTCGCAGAAATTTGGGTACAGAAGAAATTTCCACGAAACCACAGAGTTTCCAAGAACCTGGCTCAACAACCATATGTTCAAAGTACCAACGAACGACCCAGTCTATAGCCCCATATTTTAGAAGGCAAAAAACTCTTACATAGGTGTTGAGGAGGACTGTGCTGTTGGCTTGCATGAGAAGGAGCAGGTTGAAGGTCTGGGCAATGACAGTGCTGACAGAACGGTTAGGCACAGGAGAAGCAAAGTGGACAAAGACAGCAGAAATTACTAAGAGCTTGCTGGCTGCAAAGAAACAAAAGATAATCTTCAGTATTGATTTCATGTTGTGGGAAGGGTTTTTCATGGGGGGGGGCTCTGTGATGTACCCACAGATCCTCCAACCATCCCAATTTGGTAGGGACAGTCCTGATTTATCCTCTGGCATTCCACTTTTCAGCTGCTTTTAAAATGTCCCAGTTTCTCTCTCTTCCTCCCGCTTTGTCTTCAGTTTGCTTCAATTGCTGCAAACTGAGTTCAAAGTGAAATAGTAGCTTGCACTCTGTAGCTTGCACAGGAGGGAGAGGAGGTGGTGGAGTCTGGCCATTCCCAGTAGGCAAAAGCAAACTGCTGCAGCCTCTCCTAGTTTCTGTGTTCTTCCTCATGAAGCTTTGTTATCAGGATCCCACTCTGATGTTGCTTGGGCACACGTGTCCCAGTTTTCATCTTCAAAACGTCACAGGGCATACACCCACCTCTTTCTTCCCACCACTTCACTAGCTCACTTCCTCTGGGGCCAGAAGTAAACCTGGTCAAGGGCTGGGGTCCCAGGAGCCAATGTTAGGCCCCTGCCTAAACCCATCTCAGGCTGTACTAACCTCTCAAAGGAAAGCAGAAGTAGCAGGAAATCCACTTCCAAATCTATAAAAGCTCTTTTTCAGGCATGCAACAAGGCTCAGAGCATTCTCTGCTCAGGACTTTATCACATCGACATGCTGTCCTGCCACAAGCACAGCAGTAGAAGAATGAAAGTATACTGGGTTGGTTAAGACAATTCTGCAGCATCTACAGCAGTATTACAGTCAGGCCTTAGTATCTGTGGGGGATCCATTCCAACCCAACCCCGACCCCTGCAATAAGACCTCACATCTTATTGACCCAAATGATGGTATGTGCACATGGCCACACTAGTGGCCACATGTACGTTGTGCCCGCATTTTTCGTATCTGCAAGGAATGGGGTCCAGACCGGATCCCCCATGGATACAAAGGTCCAACTGTAATACTGCTGCAGATGCTGCAGAATTATCTTGACCTAATCTGAAACGGCCCTACCATTTGAGAGCATGTGATCAGTGGTGTCATGTGGCTTCTGTGTGAGAGGGGGTGAAGGATCTGGTTTAGGAGTTTAGTCTGAACTTTAAAGGAGCTATCCAAAGTGCTGTAGCTATTTGGTGGCTGCTCCCTAAAGAGGTCAGGATGGCCCCATCCCTGCTCTCCTTGCAGCGATGGGCAAAAACATTTTTGTGCTCTCAGGCTTTTTAAATCTGATGAAGGCTGGGCTTTTAAATGCTGTGCAAACTAACTCAAGGTGTGTTTATAGTTTTTAACACATTTTAATATGTAATTTTAAAAACTTTTAAAATAGTTTAATTGTGTTTTAAACATTATAGTTATATTTTAATATGTTTGTATTGTTGTTGTTATTATTATTATTATCATTATTATTAAGCTTTATTTCTAAAGCGCTGTAATTATACTTTTTAAATTTACTGTTAGCCACCTTGAGTCCATATATTGGGAGATGGACAAGACATAAGTAAAATAACAACAACAACAACAACATTTGGGGATAAAATTCAGCACCTTGGAGAACTCCAACTAAAACCCAATGCAGATTCACTATCCCATTTACATGGAAGCCACACCAGCCACTACTCTGTGTAATGATAAGATCAGAGATATTTTTACATACAATGTCAGTAATGCCATTTATCACTATGTTTTTACAACCCTGGGCAAAGAAAGTGCCGCTTCAAAATGCCTTGGACTGTCTCTGGCATGAATACACAGAATAGTAACTTACAAACACACCCTGTCTCAGTGCATACCTAATAGATTAGTGCGAGAGAGAGTGGGTCTCAATTCCTGCTTAGACATGAAGCTTTTGGGGTGACTTGGGTGCATGTCACAATTTCTCAGCCTAACCTCTCTCACAGGATTGTTGTTGTGGTCTGAGGCTGAGCTCCTTGGGAGTGGGGGAATCAACATAAAAATAAATCAAATGAACAGGATAAAATGGCCATGTAAACCCACTAGCTGAGCTTGGGCAGGTCATACTCTCTCAGCCTCAGAGGATGGCCATGGCAAATCCTCTCTGAAGAAACATACCAGAAAAAAAACCATGATAGTGTCACATCAGGGTTGCCATAAGTCGGAAATGACTTGAAAGCACACATCAACAGCAAACCATAATGAGCAGAGGAATCATAACATTCCCCAGAGCCTTCCACTCCACCAGATGTATCTGTGAAAGTAGGCTGAAGGTTACAAAAGCTCATGCTACCAACTTATTACTTTCTTTTAAAAAAAACAAAACATTAGGGGTAGCCAGGTTGGCCATATAGCAAATCCAATAACATAAAAAATCTCCCAAACAGTGCTACCTTTATGCGGTTGGCCCAATAAAAGTATCACTGTTTGGTGGATTATGTCAGCTAGTCTCAATGGTGCTGCAAGATCTCTTTCCATTCCCAAGAGCTTTCCACCATTTTTTTTAAAAAAATCATCCCACCCATATGCCTAAGACAAAAGATTCCACTTACCCATAGGAAGATTCATAGCTAAAAATCTGGGTGAAGTTTGGGATCCCAGTAGAAAAGTCGGTTTCTCTTTGTCACCCCCTAATGGCTGGTGGTGATATTTCTCCTTCCACAAAAGAGCTAAGGTTCTTCTTAGTAATTTGTCTCTCTGTCGCCCCCAAGTGGTGGATGTTTGAATGGCAGGCTGTCTCTGTGGCCACCAAGGGTTGGCCAATGGCCCTCTCTTCTTTTGCCCTGAGCCTGCTGGTGCTGCTGCTCTTACTGGCAGAGGAACACCAGTGAGCCAGCCCTTTATAGGCAGCTGAGGTATTATCCCCATCTTCTGTAATTCCCAGCCTTTCTCCCCACCCCTTTGTGGCACACACCTCCTACCAAAAATGGGGAAGAAAGGGGGGAAAGGGGGGGAAAGGCTCATGGGCCATTTCCTGGACTCTCTTGTTCCTAAGAAAAGACACTAACTGGTGGAAAGGGGGGGAGATGTGAGGGAGGGCGAGGAGAGGTGGGGCCCGATTGTGAAATATGTTTAATTTCCTGAACTGGGGGAAAGAAGAAAAGAAAAGACACAGGAGGAGGAGGACTGAAATGCACATGAGACAAAGGAGTATTTCCTTTCGAAATTGCAAGGGGGTTATCATAGAGGCAGTATGTTGTTGGTTCCACCAGGTCAAAAAGAAAATGTTCCAACAGGAACATGAGAGGCTAAGGTTGCCAGATGGAAAACCGGCAAGCACTCCTTCCCCAGTTGTGCAGAAGAAGGAATTTCAGCAGGTATTGCTTGTCACACAACCAGGGAACCACAAACACCTGTTGACATTTCATTTTTTTTCTTGTTGTTGTTGTTGTTTTTGTTGTGTGCCTTCAAGTCATTTCTGACGTATGTAGCAACCCTAAGGCAACCCTATCCTAAGGTTTTCATGGCAAGGTTTGCTCAGTGGAGGTTTGCCATTGCCTTCCCCCGAGGCTGAGAGCATGTGACTCACCCAGGGTCACCCAGCGGGCTTCATGGCCAAGCTGTGAGTCAAACCCTGGCCTCCAGAGTCATAGTCAAACCACACTGGCTCTGTTTTGAGGTCCAGGAGTCCTCTTCAGTTTTCACTCTGGCAACCCTAGCAGCCAAGGCCCCAAGAATACAGTAAAAATGTGAGACCTTCACACACACACACACACACACTGCTCCAGCTGCTGCTAGAAGGGTACCACAGAACAGAGCTGATGTAGGCGGACTGGGACACATCAGTATATTACTCGTAACTCCACTCTTACTTGTGGTTGTACCTCCTCCTCTTTAGCTCATTACTACCAGTAGGTCCAGGAAGTGGTTTAGAGGAGACAAGGAGAAAAGATAAGAAAAGGACAAGGGAATTGCTAGGCAACCCTCCATGCAGTGGTCAAAGATAAAGAAAAGCAAAAGAGGATCCCTGAGGCAGCCAAAGGGTGTGGAACAGGCTCACAGTCAAGCCCTATTCTCTGTTATGACAAGGCTAAGAAAAAGCCCTTCCTTTTTTCCTTCCTTCCTTCCTTCCTTCCTTCCTTCCTCTTTACAGAGCACATTTTCCCACAGAATTGCTCTTCTATGTGCATCCTCATTTTACAACAACCTGCGAATCAAAACAAGTAAACTCTATTGACTGACTCAGGTCTAATTTGCACTGCAGAAATAATGCAGGTTGATTCGATGTGAACTCTCATGGCTCAATGCTCTGGAATCCTGGGATCTGTACTTTGTTGTGACACGAGAGCTCACTGACAGCTCACAAAATGACACATCCCAGACTTCCATAGTACTGAATTACGGCTGTTAAAGCAACATCAAACTGCATTATTTCTGCAGGCAGATGAGACCTGAATTTAGTTGGTGGTCTCCCAGAATTTTGAGGTTGCAGCTCACTTGAGATCCCCACTGGCAAGATCCCCACTGGCTGTTTTAACAGCACTCCAATTGGCAGCAATCTAACAGGGAAGCATTCTTTGCCACGGTATCTCCAGGCAGGGAGAATCCAAATCTGTTGAATTTCTGCCTGTTATTGAAGGTATCGAAACCATGCCTGGAGGAGCCAGAAGGATGGCAGTGTGACCTTCCGTTCTTTTATTCATGCCGTGCCAAGATCGTCCCTCCCACCATGCCCATGCGCTGGCTTTATGCTCCACATTCCAGTGTGATGTTTTATTGGCAGGGGTGGTGCCAAAGAGCCAGACAGAAAGAAGAGCTGGCATGTGTGTGTGTGTGCTTGCGTATAATATGGACATTACTGGATGGAGAGGGGAAAGATTCAGCTTTTACTACCGGGAATCAAACTTTGAGTAAGAAATAATCCATTCACGTCAGAGGTTGGAAGTAGCAAGTGTGAAACTAGGATGGAGAAATAACATAGACTGTGGTTCGTGCCACCTGCCTGTTACAGGTCTCTTGGCACGTCCTGGCATCAGATTTCTATTTGGAAAGAAAGTACTGAAGCTGAAGAAAGAGGACCAATGGATAAGGAGCTGGGAACGATGCCAGGCCTACTGGGTCTGTTTCCAGCTCGGAGAGGGGTGCGGTGGAGTCTAGTGGGATAAAGTAGGCAGCCCCGCTGGCTCAGACTCTCGTGGTATGGCAACCATGTGCAGCAGCATCCAGACATTTTATAAGAAGGGTGTAAAAAGGGGGATTTGGGAAAAGGTGCCTCTCAGCATGGCACAGGGCTGCAGAGAGGATCGTGCAAAGGAGAGGAAGGGATTTGGGATAGCATGACTCAAGACTGGAAGTCTGAGTGCCCACTCTCCCTCCCCAAAATTTCTAGCATTGCAGTAACTTAAAACTTCAGTTGACTATTTAGAAATACAGTGTAGGCATCCAAAGAAAAAGGAGCTGGCCAACTTACCCAGGGAATGTGAACGCAGCAAACAGAAGAATTTTAGGTGTGAGTCGTTATCAACGTCTCATTCTCTGCAATGCTAGGAATTTGGGGGAATTTCTAGCATTGCACAGAGTGAGACACTGGGAATTATTAACAACTTAAAAAAACTTCATTAGGGTGCAGAATTCTTGATGGAGGGGGGGGCAACACCCCACACACACACACACACCCCGCTACCTGGTGCTATATGCTAGATTCAGAGAAAAGTTATGGCAAGCTTCATCTTAATAAATATTGCTTAGGAAACTCTATGATAGGGTTGTCATAACTTGAGGGAAATAACAGAAACAGCAGCAACAGTGAGAGAGATACGTACTCCATTCTCCGCTTCACGTCTCAGCCCTCTCTCCTGGTCTTCCATTGCAACTCTTTTCTCCTCACCTGCCTACCAGTGAGAACAGGTGACTTCCATGTCAGTGGGGCAGGGAACACCCTCCAGGTTTTACATCACACATCACAAGGACATGACAAAGCTGTGCAAGCCATTTGGAGGAGTGCTAGATTTGGTGAACTAGATTCACTGTCCCAAAGGCTGGATGGCCATCTGCCTGGGGTACATTGATTGTGTATTCCTGCATGGCAGGGGGTTGAGATCTCTTCCAGCTCTATGATTCTATATGGTCTCTTCCAACTCTATGATTCTATATGGCAGCCACCGGTTTCCACAGCTTCCTATCCCAAAATAAATACATAATGCGGTGGCATCACTAAGGTTGGTGTCCCCTGGTGTCGGTGCCTGGAAAAGGCTGTTGGAGGGGATGGTAAACTGCCCCACCTTCGCTCAGTTCCACTGGCTCACTCACCTGCCCCTTGGCCAGCTGTCCATTACCCAGGCAGATCACACATGAGAGGCAGTGCTGTGGCCTCCAGATGGCCCATTCTGGGTGTTATGTGGCTGCTCACCCAGCAGCCGTGCCAGACCTGAAAAGGAAGACTCCGCATTCCCCACCAGTGGCCACTGATCAGAGGGTGCTGTGGCCTTCAGACAGCCCATTCCAGGTCTTGCACGGCTACTGGGCAAGCCAGGAAGGAAAGTGATGTTCTTTTTCATTCACGCAGTAACCATGCCAGTTTGCACTGGGTGTACCTCCCCATCAGGTGTACATTTCCCCTCTCGGGTGTCATGCAGTGTGGTGCATACTCCCCACACTCCCCTTATGATGCCCCTGACATGATGGTAGAAATACAATGTGACTAGTTAGGAATTTGGGACTTAGACCAAGGAGACATGAGTTCAAATCCAACAACAGCTGTGAAATTTGAGGGGTGAACTTGGGCCACTTACTATTTTCCACCTTTGCTGGTTTACATTTTTAGGTCACCTCAGATAGCAGGAGATTTCACCACAATTGTGTCTTCTGTTTCGGTTGTTATGTACCCTCAAGCAAGTTATGACTTATAGTGACTTTATTACAGTATAAGATTTTCTTATGGATACCAAGCACAGGAGTTTTCTATGAACACCTTCCTAAGGAAAATAAAAACGGAATAAATTCTCCAACAAGATGTCATATTGCTGTCCAGCTGCAGGGTTTGCTAGAAATAGAACTATTTCAGTGGCATTTCAAACTAATTCAAAATCTGGCAATATTTCCTAATTCAAATACATCTCTTCCTCACACTCCATTTCCAAACATTCTCAGATAGCACATTGAAAATTAAATTCTGTGTGATACATCAAAAAAAAAGAATAAAACTTCACTTTTGTTGATGAATCAGTAATAACTATCTGCTTACTAAATTCCCAGCCTACTCTAAAATACCTAAATCCAATGACATTTCTAATTGGGAATGCTAGAGGAGTGGGAGAAGGAAAATCCCTCTTCCCTAAATCATAAATTCACCCCTCCATGTCCTTTTGGGTTTTTGTTTTGTTTTGTTTTTGGGTAAGTTGGTCATTTTGAATTTTTTAAAAGTAGCCTCTGCTGTAGTCTGAGACATGCTTAGACTTGCATGTGTATATAAGTATGTATAGGAGACATACTTCCAGAGTGTATCTGGCGAGTGGCGACAGTCCAGTATAGTGGTTTGTGTGTTAGAGTACCGTAGACTCTGGGAGGCCAGGGTTCAAAACCCTGCTTAGCCATGGAACTCTACCAGGTGAGCTTGGGTAAGTCACACTCTCTCAGCCTCAGAGGAAGGCAAGAGCAAACCCCCTCTGAATAAATCGTCTCAAGAAACCCCTGTGATAGGGCTGGCACAAGTCAGGGTGCATCTACACTGTAGAAATAATGCAGTTTGACACCACTTGAAGTGCTGTAGCTCCACCCTGGTATGTGTAGTTTTACAAGGTCTTTAGCCTTCTCTGCTGAAGAGTTCTGGTGCCCAACAAAACTACAGATCCCAGGATTCTGTATCCTTTAACTGCCATGACAGTTAAAGTGGCATCAATCTGCATTATTTCTACAGTGTAGATGCACCTAGAGTTAGCTTAAAGGCACATAACAAGAAGTTATTTGAAGTGTACTGAAAATACTAAATCTTAATTACTATAATACTAAATACTAAAATACTAAAAATATAAACCTAAAAAAGTGAATAAATTAATGTGAGTAGATATTTGTGCTCTCTGCATTCTCAAATTTCTCACTCTTTCAGAGAGTTAATTATTCGGACTCATGCCAAAAGTTTCTTCTCCTCTAGTGCCTGACTTCTCTTTCGTTTTGGGTCACTAAGGAAATGAAAAATGATGCCAAGAGATGATTGGACTATGTTGGATGCTTTCCTATGAAACTGTATTTCATTTACATGTCTGGGCTTATTCCTTAAAATGGTGGCCAACTCCATCCCTTTGCAGACTTTCCGTGACGTCAGACCATGAAATCAATCTTCACCCTTAGGCCGGAGATTCCCTGACTTGTCTACACATTAACAACAGCAAAATTCAGGGCAGAGAGAAGGAACTGATTCATGACCAGAAAAAAAAAAGTATGCAAGGGCTGGACTTACCCCTGAAGCCACATCCGCGAAGCTGTTCATGTTTGGCTGCAGTTGTGAGAGAAGATGTCACTCCATTCTTGCATTGCGTTTTGAAACAAAAATTATGAATGAATGAAAAGCATGGTCATTCTGATCAGTTTCTTTCTATCACAAGAACAAAGGGAAAAAAAGAAAAAGTTCTATCTTCAAATGCACATCATCATCATCATCATCATCTTTATTTATATGCCACCTTTCACCCAGGTCAGGACCCAAGGTGGCTTCCATAAGAGCACATTAAAAACATTTATAAAATTTATTTATAAAAAGCCAAGGTTGGGAGGCTGGATTACTGGGGATTTGGGGGAATATTCAAAGATCATGGCTTCCATGTCAGTGGGGCAAGGAATGCACCCCACGTTTTATTCTGAACTTGAAAGGAGGAATCCAAACTGCTGAATCCTATCCCCAAATGAACACCTTGGGTAATTCATTTCAAGTTAAGCCTAAAGCCCAAAGCAGAACTCACCAACATGAGAAATACCAGCTACAATGGGCCCTTGGTATCCACTGGGGTTTGGTGCCAGGATCCCTTGTGGATACCAATATCCATGTATGCTCAAGTCCCATTATATACAATGGCATAGTAGAATGATGTCCCTTATGTAAAAATGTCAAAATCAAGGTTTGGTTTTTGGAATTTATATATTTTTGGAATATTTTCAAGCCATGCATAGTTGAATCCATGGATAAAGAATCTGTGGATATGGAGGGCCAACTGTAAAATCACCCATTTTTGTGTACAATTTAGTGGCTTCATTCGGAAGCATGACAGATACCTGAACTGTCCAGTTCTGGAAGGCCTGGGCAGAGGTTGGAAAGATTACTTTTTTTGAACTACAACTCCATAAAGTAACTTTTCCAACCTTAAACTGAGGGAGGAGAAGTTGACCCTAAATATTAAATAAAGGGTAGTCCATATAATAGACAGCATGGCAAGTAGAGAATCCCATAGCATTGAGCCATGGCAGTTCCAAGTGTCAAACTGGATTATATCTGCAGTGCAGATGCAGCCCCAGACTTTATTTTGAGTAGACATACATGTGATTGCACTGTAAATTTTAACACTGAGGGTGGCCACAAAAGGAAAGGAGAGATTTTGGAGGAAGAGGAGGGGAAAAAATCATGTTGACTACAACAGACTGGTCAGAAAGTCTATGTAGTGCCATGCTGTGATCAGGAAAGGAGGCAGCTGGCATAGTAAGCGGGAGTTTCTGTTCAAAACATCTATCGGTCAGTCCTTCCATACTGTAGTTTGACATCCCTTTAACTTCGACGGCTCAATGCTATGGAATTCTGAGATTTCTAGTTTGATGGTGCATCACTGACAGGGAAGGCTAAATATCTCACAAAATTACAAATCCCAGAATTCCATAGCACTGAATCATGGCAGATTAAGTGGCGTCACGCTGCTTTATTTTTGCAACCTGGCACAGCTTGTGTCATACAATGCAGAAAGTCAAGCAATGACTTTCAGAGAAACAATAAGCTTATCAAGAATGGAAGGAGGATGTATTTTTATAACATGAAAGGCAAATAAGCTATTAAACTTTTTTCCCTTAAGGTAGGTTTTCCTGGGCTGGTTTCTGTCATTCTTTTCTGTAGAGGTAAAGATGAAAACCATGACAAAACAGACTGCAGTCATGAAAGTTCTTGCAACAGACAATAGTTGTGGCAAAGTTTGTGGCAATGGCTGCAAAGTTGGTTGTAGCGAAAACAGCACTGGTGATGCCAGTTATGCCCGAATCCCTGGTGACAGCCATAGGGATATTAATAATGATTCAAAGTACAGCAAAAGAGATTCCACATAAAATTAGAAAGAACTTTTTACTTTAAGAACTGTTCAACAGGGGAATAGGTTGCCTTGGAAAGAAGTGGACATGGAAATTATTCAGCAAAGATTAGATGGGCACAAGTGCTTTAATTCTGTGTTCCTGCATGGCAGGGGTTCAACTAGATCAATGCTTTCGAAACTTTGATCCTCCAGATGTTTTGGACTTGAAGTCCCAGAATTCTTGACTGTTGGCCAAGGTGGCTGGGGCTTCTGGGAGCTGAAGTCCAAAACACCTGGAGGACCAAAGTTTGGAATCACTGGACTAGATGACCCTTCCAGTTCTATGATTCCATGATGGCTGGTTTGGTGGTGACAATGATCCATTGAGATCTTTTCAACTTCAGACTTCAGAGGTGGGGCAGTTCTTCTGTGAATGAATGCTTCTGTTTTGTTTTCTGTGGGTTTTTAAAAATGGAATTTTCATGGAAAATTAGATGTCAGAGGAAGGCATGTATAAAATCTTTTGCTTTATCACGTCAGTTTTTCTGTGTGATGATTTTTGGTTTGGTTTAATACGAAGGAGCTAAACTCCATTAGACAAAGTGAGGTAACCACTTCGGGTGGCAGATGTTACAGGAGGGGGGAGCTTCATAGTTCTTCCCAAGCCACCTCTTCTCTCTGGAAGGATGAGGATGGTACTTGTGGTCCTCAGGTGTGGTGAAGAGCAGAGTTTGGTATTAAAATAAGTTTCAGTTTAAACAGGAAGAAATATATGGCACTACATTTAGGGGGGGGGGGGATAAAATTCACAGATATAGAATGGGTGACACCTGGCTTGCTAACAGTACATGTTAAAAGATCTAGGAGTTTTAGACCACAAGCTGAACATGAGTCAACAGTTTAATGCAGCAGCTAAAACAACTAATGCGATTCTAGCCCGCATCAATAGAAATAAAGTATCTTCTAGATCAAGGGAAGGAATAGTACCAGTCAGTTCTGTTTTGCTCAGATCCTGGTCTCCAGAGTCGTAGTCCAACACTCAGACCACTACAGCTTTCTAAGTCATACATGAAATGGAGGACAGGGGAGGGGAGAGTTAACATTTGCCCTTTGCCTCAGGCAGCAAGATGTCTTGGCCATCTCTCTGAAGGGGCATATCAATGGGCAGACTCCCCATCTGCTGTCTCAAGTGCTAAAAGCAGACTGCAGGGCAACACCTCAGTGAGAAACTGGCAACGATTATGGTAGTGCTAGATAGGAAAGCAATTTAATCTTTATAGTACCATAAATTTGATAGAATTCAAAGACCAAGCCATGTTAGTCTGGAAAATCAGTATGCAAAGGGATCTTGCAGCACCTTGGAGACTAACTGAAAGAAGTTGATAGCATGAGCTTTGGTAGATTTGAGCCTACTTCCTCAGATGCGCTCAAGTTTAGGAAAGTTCATGCTACCAACCTCTATCTTCCTGTTAGTCTCAAAGGTGCTGCAAGATCCTTTTGCATAAAATTTGATTGTTAGTATAGGGACAGATGTGCAAAGGATTCTGCTTCTGGAATTGTTGTAATGTCATTAGAAACTAGTTTGCAGTGTAAAGGTGAGAAATATTCCCCTATTAGGACTTACACCCAGTCCCCAACCATTAGGTATGTTGGCTGGGACTAATGGGAATTTTAGTCCCAAACCTTTGGAAAGTACAGTACTAAGTTGTTGAGGAAGGCTGTTGAACCAAGTAAATATCTGAAACAGCATTACACTGCAAATTTCCCCCTAAGTCCATAAATAAACACATTTCTTGTGGAAACAATTCTGATGAATAACACAACCAAGCGATACAGACTTTCTCAACAAGCCATTGCTGTTTTAAAGCAGGAAATAATCTTATCACTTAATATATAAACAAACCACTGAAGTGTCCCTATTGCTTTGCAGGAATGTTGGATATGCTAAAAATAGACCTCTTTCCCCTTTTTGCAGGAATGAATAATCTCATACAGTATTTGGTTTGGTGGGGGGGGGGGTGGATATGGCCTTGCATAAGGAAACATAAATACAAATAAGAAGAAAAATAGGTTGAATAGAAGAGTCCCAGCTGGGGAAGATTTCTCAGCCTTACGCTGCAAACTAATTTTTAAGGAATACCAGCTCCAGCCTCAAAGCAAATGGAGTTCAAATGTAGGCCAAGGTTGCCTAAACTCGCGGATGGCAAATGGCAACCTCAGAACCAGTGCCCAATAGGATTGCCAACTGGCCAGAAGAAGACCTGGTGCTTCAGTAAACATGAAACTCTGATCCTCTATAGAGTGGGTCCTTGGTATTCACTGGGATTTAGTTCCTGGACCCCCTTGGATACCAGAATCCATGGATGCTCAAGTCCCATTATATATAATGGCATGGTAAAATGGTATTCCTCATGTAAAATGGCAAAATCAAGGTTTGCTTTTTGGAATTTATTTATTTTAAAAATATTTTCAAGCCACGGATTCTTGAATCCGTGCATGCAAAATCTGTGCATATGGAGGGCTGACTGTATTTTCATAATCTGATTTGCTAGAGACAGTTCTGACTTATCTTCTGTCATCCCCTTTTTTCAGCTTCTTTTAAAATGTCTCTGGGGCTTTCTAGATTGGCAAAAAGAAGTGTGTTCATGGCTGCATGAAACTCTAGCCTTTAGATGAGAAAAAGGGAAAGTGTGCCATGAAAACGCTTTTTTTGCATTTTAGGGGAGAAGAAGCGCCTTTTAAAAGGTGCTGATTTTCCTAGCTTCTTTTTTAAAAAAAGTGGAGCAGCGCAGCTCCATCTAAAGGCTGCGGTGCAGCTGCTAAGCATTAAGGAAAAGGCAACTTCATGTCACACTTTCCTGCCAATCTAGAAAGCCCTTCTGTTTCTCTTTTCTCCCCCCACTTTCCTCATTTACACTCAGCTTACTTCAATTGATGTAAAATGAGTTTGGGGCAGATGTGGTTTGCAATCCATTAACTTAGGGGGCAAGGTAGAAGAAAGGGTAGAACAGATGCTGTAGGCCATATTTCAGAGGAAAGAGTTGTAAAAACCACCTCTGAATATTTTCCCCCCTAAGAAACCCCTGTGAAAGGCATCTTGAAGGTACATACAAAGTGGCCAGAGGAGGAAGTGTGGTGTAGTGCATTTAGAGGTTTGGACTGGGATACTAGGAAACCAGGGTTCGAATCCCTACTCGACTCAGTGAAAACCCAATGAGTAATCTTGGACAAGTCGCACACAAGCTCAGAGGAAGGTTGTAGCAAACCTTTTGTGAATCAGTCTGGTAATAATAATAATAATAATAATAAATATCTACAAGAGAATAATAATAATAATAATAATATTTATTTCTTACCCTCCCCTCTGTAAAACAATCACCATTATAAGTTGAAGTTGACTTGAAGGCACATAATAACAACAAAGTGGCCAGCCTAGGCTCACTTTTGTGTTCTCACCAGTATGTCTGAAGGGACAAAATGGGATTGGTGTAAGTCTGTGAATGCTGGGATGCTAAGAGGAGGAGGAGGAGGAAAAGGAGCAAGGTGGAATTAATAGCAGTGGGAAAAGTGATCTCATTCCAATTTACCTAAACTCCATTCTTCAGGTTCACTCAAGCATGGATCATACGAACCCACCAAATGAGAGACCTGTTGAGTTAGCACTGATTCTCAAATTAATTTCCTTGGAAGAGAGTTCAGTTCAGAATGAAGCGAATGTTTAGTTTGTTTGCACAATCTCCCTTGATCTTATTTAAATTTAAAACCGATGCTCGAGCACGCACCCATACATGTTCCCTGGGTTTAATTTAAGCCAGAGTGATGTTCCTACTTCAAATGTTCCTACTTCAAATGAAAGCCAAGAGGCCTAAGACACCCAAGGCTAAAACACCTTAGGCTGCATCTACGCTGTAGAAATATTGCAGTTTGACACTATGTTAACTGCCACAGCTCCATTCTACAAAAACCTGGGATTTGTAGCTTTTTGAGATACCAACACTTGTCGGCAGAGAAGGCTTATAAAACTACACATCTCAGGATTCCCTAGGCTGGAGCTACAGTACTTAAAGCGCTGCATTATTTCTACAGTGTAAATGGACCCTAACTCTTGGATCCTTCAGTAACCTGGGGGTAAATGGAAATATTAGTTTTGCCTGGAGAGCTTTAATGTCAATGAAAGCTGCTGACTCCAACATCAGTGATGCAGTAAATCCCCTCTGGATTTTAGTTAAAGAAGTTGTCCAAAGCAATGAACCTCTTGGGCTGCTAATTTAAAATTTGCTCTAAAATCTGGAGTGAGTTCATTATCTTACTGACAGTAGAAATACCAATCTCCACTGGTTGCTCCAAGAATAGTTAAGCAGAACTGGACAAAGGTATTTTGCTGCTGTTAGGCGAAGCACAAGATAGCACTCAATTGTCATATTGGCTACCCCAGATCCATATATAGAAGCAAACTGGACAGGTACTTGATGCTTATTTTAATATAGACTGGACACGGTCCAGACATGGTCATATACAATACCTGGATAGGACAGGCTTGTTTAAGTGGCATAGAAAAAGGAGATGGTGGGGGGGGGGGGGATCCTAAAAGCACATGTTTCCATCCCAAGATCTGTTCCTAGCGGTAGTCATATCAGTCTGC
This sequence comes from Urosaurus nigricauda, assembly GCA_034509955.1. Taxonomy (NCBI): domain Eukaryota; kingdom Metazoa; phylum Chordata; class Lepidosauria; order Squamata; family Phrynosomatidae; genus Urosaurus; species Urosaurus nigricauda. The sequence continues at coordinate 9,877,109 of JAOEGL010000006.1, forward strand.
ATCAGGAGCTGCATATGCTTTTGTCCTACCATAATGTAGTAATGGGATATGTAGTAGCGATGGAATGTTTTAGGACTCTTTTAGAACTGTGAATTCAGACACAGACATTGAGATAAGCCGGCAAACTCATCCATGGTAATTTGTAAGAAAGTGTCTGGCTCTAACCACATAGAGAAAGGAGTGGTGTGGGAAAGGAAAGAGAAACTGTATTACTTTTAATTAATTAAGCCCGCCTGAACTTTCAATTATGTGTCAATTAAATTAAATTAAATGGCTGTAACATTTCCTGGTCAGTTCTGATAATGAAAGTCACAGGACTGGATCTATAGTTCCTTAGGAAAGGTTTCTGAGTTTTTACTGCAGAGCTTAAGTTTCTGAACACTGATATCCTGCTGGATTTGACGGTCTATCCATTCTGTACTGCTAGTATTGTAGGCCCTCTGTATCCACAATTTTTTATCCACTGATTACACCATCCTCAAATTGAAAATATTGCTTAAAATCCAAAATGAAAACTTGATTTTGCCTTTTTAAAAAATAAGGGACACCATTTTACTATGCCATCATATATAATGGGAATTTAGCATGCACGGATGTTGGTTTTCTTCAGAGGCTCAATAAATCCCTATGTCTGGAGCTTTGGCATGAGTGTGCAAAACTTAAAGCTATTTTTGGACAACAATTCCCATAATCCTTCAATTAAAATTGGCACTGGATATTGCTGTGCAAAAAAAAAAAAAAAAAAGCAACCTTTCCACGAGAAATATGATAAAGGAGTTCTTCAAATACTTCTTTATCATGTCTCTCCAAGGCAGATGCTTCCATGAATAGCATGCTCCCTTCTTGCATCTCACCCCAATTTTACAACCATTCCAGACATTTATTTTTGAGCTCTCATGGATTGCCTGGTGCTGCTACCTTGTGGACATGTTGTGATATATACCTCCTCATTGTCTCTTAACCTTGAAGATCAGTGCATGCATTTCTAACCAGATTTAGGCCAAGTGTTTGCAAATAGTGGGTCAAGGTGGAGGGAATTTGTGTCCATTAAGGCCCACAGTAAAAGTGCTTTTCTATGAAAAAGGAGGAAGGAAAACAGCCATTGTTCCATTTTTGTTTTACTATACCTCTTGGCTATGTGGTTTGGGAGATTCTGGAAGATACTATAAGAAAAGTAACTTTTACAAGTTCTATTTATCATCTACTAAGTGCAGAATGTTTTAGAGATCTATACTACAATTCAAGGTGTTTGGCTATCCACTTTGTCTGTTTTGCTAAATAAATCCAAATGCTTGACCACTAAGTCATCATTGGGGTATTAGCTAATGGACCAAGGCAAAGTTTTGGACCCGATTTTAGTTTTTGCTTTGGCTATACACTGAACAAACTAGTTTAATTTTTCTATTGTTTGTACTACAATGCATATTTATGAATAGATTTTGATTAAATTTGACATCTCAAATATTTGTGCATATTCAAGACCAGTTGGGATTTTTTTTTTAAATTGCCAGCATGGAGCTTGGTTTGAAATTGTAAGGATTGCAGGTGTTACCAGTCAAGGTTTCTCTCATTCAAACCATAAGCAGAGCCAACAACATCAAGGATAGCTACATCTCTTAATTATGCATAAAATGTGTTCAGACCTTTCCACAAACCAAACTCTAGTTTTCTTTTTGTTGTGAAAGTCCCAAGAGACTACAGCTACAGTATTATTGAAAATGACAAAGAAGCTTGGTGGTTAAGGGCAGCTAATGAACTCTTTTAATCATTCATTTTTTGTTTATTTCCAATAATACATATTTCTGATTCCACCACAGGGTCCCCTCAAGTGTGCAAATGTGTGTATATGTGTGTGTGTTTTAATATTGACATCCTTAGGGGCCAAAAAAGGCACGAATAGGGTTAGGGAGGGCGCAGCTTTCAGACCTTCCCTAACTCTAGCGTGTATGGGAGCCGCCATAATTAAATGGCGGCATCCACACGGGCGCGCCATGATGGTGTCATGGCGTGCGCAGCTGCTAGACGCGCTGCGCACACCATGACGCCTTTGCACCACGGGAGGGCACAAATCGTGCCCTTTCCGCGGCACAAAAAAGGAGCTCCAAACGGGGCTCATTTTTTGGCACGGGTCTTTGCCGCGGCTTTTAGATAGCTGCGGCAAAGACCCAGGGAGGAAGGGGCCGCGGCGTCAACCCCTTCCTCCCTTCCGTCCCGCCACCGCAAGCAGGGTGCAGCGGGCGTCCAGGGCGCCTGCTGCATCCCACTTAGAGGCCATTTGCTACTTCCCCGCAGCCTCTGGAAGCGGCGGGATGGGCCTTTTGGGCAGTCTAGAATCGCCCTTTGAATCTAAATTGGACAAATCTAGGTGACAGATCTGGGTGGCAGGAAACACAAAAGCCAAAGCACCAATAAATACTATTCTCATCTCATAAGAACTGAAAAAGTCCAAGACCTTATGCGATTCCCCCAAGCATAATATTATCACTGGACAAAATTTCCAATTTCCTGGGTTCCAGCCCCAATCTGTAATGAACTGTTAGTTGTCTCTATCCAAGAGTGTGCAGCCACCTAGGGTCTAGGGCCCACACAGTTTCTACCAACCTGAAACCACTGTCCCCATGAAACTGATTAGATGGTCACAAACAAATCTTGAGAAGGGAAAAAATCACCAAAATATGTCTTCAGGTATGTTATGAAGGTCCTATAAAGATAGAGGCTTTGGGGATTATAAACATGTATGTCACTTTCCTCACTCATACCTTTATATCTTATACTTTTCAAATAACTGCCTCAGCAAAGAGTCAGCCTCAGTAAACTCTTATAAAAATATAAGTTCTTTGGTCACCTGGGTAACCATTGGTCTCTCTAGTAGCTGTCGCCAGTTCTTTCTCTTGAGAATCAATGCCTTCCTGGCCATCAGATCCCATCATCTTAGGCATTTGTTAAAGTCTTTCTGGAAAATGGTTGCTGTCTGGTTTTTTTTGCCTCTCCTCCCATCCATGGTTTTGCATTTTACTCCATCCCCCATTGCCACCCCATAATCCTCATGGAACGTGGGTCAACATGAGCTGCAGGTGGCAGGATGGAGGATGTGAGGGAAGGTCCTGGTGATGTCGGCAACCTCTGAGGGGAGAGGATGTGTTTTGAGTCACTGTCCCCATCACCTGGCAGGCGGGCAAATGCTGTCCAAATCCCTCGTGGCCGTGGCTTATCCCCAGGGGCAGGGGCCGGGTCGCCATGAACACGCTGGTGGCGGATGAGAGTGGAGGACCGGCCAAAACTTTTGCCACAGCGGGCGCAGCGGTAGGGACGGGCACCTGTGTGGGCCCGCTGGTGGACAGTGAGGTAAGAGCTGTCACCGTAGCACTTGCCACAGACACTGCATTGGAAAGGCTTCTCCCCAGAATGGATGATCTGGTGGCGGATGAGATGGGAGCTCTCTGAAAAGGACTTGTTGCACTGGGTGCAACGGTAGAGCTTGACACCCGTGTGGGTGCGCTCATGGCGCACCAGGTCTGACCGCTGAGAGAAGCTCTTGGTACATGAACGGCACCCGAAGGGTCTCTCCCCTGTATGGACTCGCTGGTGTCGGATCAGGTGTGAGCTCAGTGTGAACTGTTTCCCACAGTCAGGGCAGTCAAAGAACCTCGGGGAGGCAATACCCACACGGCGATAGTCCAGGCGGCTGTGACAGCTGCCCCAGGAGTGCCTTCCTTGAGTGGCTTTTCCCACTCTAGCCATGGTATCCTGGCCTCCGCTGCTGCCATCACTATCTTGGAGGGCCTCATAGGCCTCCTCCCAGTCCAAGACTGGTGAGTCAACCACTGAGGGATCTTCAGACTCAGGAGCTCCAAACGGGATCTCTTCCTCCTCTTCTTCCTCTTCATTCTCATTGGTCTTCCCCTCCTCTGGAGACACAAAGACATAGTAAAAGAATTTAGTGTGATGTATGATTATTTTTTAAAGAAACATTCCTGAGTTTGAATTTATTTCACTTTGGACCTTTGTTTGACATTACTGCCAGCAAACAAGAGACGGAGGAAAAGAGGGGAATGAAAGACTATTTGAGAGACTGTATCTCTCCATATGAACCAGCTAGATCCCTAAGATCTTCAGGAAAAGGCTTTCTCTCGGTCCCGTCAAGATCACAGGCTTGCGTGGTGAAGACATGAGAGAGAGCCTTCTCAGTGGCTGCTCCTACCCTCTGGATTGTCCTTCCACGGGAAGCCCCCTTGCAGCCTGTTTTTCATTGGCCAGGACATTTTTATTTAAGCAGACATTTGGTATATAAGTCATATCAGGGTGGCTTTTATGGAGCATATGGATTTTAGCTATGTTTTTAACTTCTGTATATTTTATGTGGTTTTATATTGTTTGTAGATTTTAATTGTTTTGAATTTTACTGCTGTTTTAGATGCTTTTGTCTGTGAGCTATTTTTGAGTCTTGGGTGTAGTTGTGAAAGCTGGAGAGTGAAGAAAGGTGATGGAAAAAAATGTGTTTGAAATGGGGTGCTGGAGAAGAGTTCTACAGGTACCATGCAAATCCAAAAAGACAAATAAATGAGTCCAAGAGCAAATCAAACCTGAACTTTCCCTAGTAGCCAAAATGAGGAAACTGAGGCAATCATACTGTGTACATATCATGAGATTACATGAATGATCAGAAAAGATGATAATGCCTGGCCAGGTGGAAGGCAATAGGAAAAGAGGAAGGCAACATACCCCAAGGATTGGCTCAGTCAAGGAGACTACAGCCCTGAGTTTGCAAGACCTTAGCAGGGCTGGTAACAGCAGGGTGCTCTGGAGATCTCCCATTCCTAATGTCACCAGAAGTCAAAGCCAACTTGACAGATGACAATAATAAGAAAAAAGGAGGGTGTCCTTGTTGATGTAAACAAGCAGATGCACAGGTAAAGCAATCTCCGATGCCTTTGGAACTACCGGCGACCTTGGAGCTGTTCGGCTTTATCAGGAATTCCTCCTGCTCGCTGCTGATGAAACAGACTGGAGCCAAATCTCTCTCCTCAGAGGTGTTTATTCTTAAAGTTGCTGTATTTACAAATATACACGCCCGTCCAACAAAACTCTCCAACCATCTATCCACTCCGACTACCCAACAACCCACACTGCGGTGTGCAGGCTATTTATAGATTTATGCCATGCGGTCACAAACCCATCCTCTTCTGGTGACTCTTTTTCCTTGTGCCACCAACAATGTTGTCCCTTCACTCAGGAAGACTTTTGATGTTACCCAGGCTTACGTGCAATCAAGCACATGTCTGACCTTGAACACTGTCTGCTGTTCCAGCCTTCAGCTGCAGACAATTATGCCCATGCTTCCTGGTTTCCTTTTGTGCACATCTGTACATTTCATAGTTGAGCCTCAATGCCTAACATGCCCCTCCAAAATGTACAGATGTGTATCATTTTGCCACATATGTGTTTGCCATCTTCCGATGTTTACATTCGTTGAACAGCCAAACTCTGTGTTTATTGTGCCATGCCTATCAAACATGATAGATGTTCATGCCTTTCAATTGGCAAAGCTTTTGTGAGAACATCAGCAATGTTGTCCCTGGTGTCAATGTACTCCAGATTTATGATTCTGTTTTGAACCATCTCTCTCACATTCTGATACCTCACACCAATGTACTTTGTCCTACACTTCAAGTTCTCAGCTTCAGACATTGCAATACATGATTGTGAATCCTCATGGACTACAGTAGGCTCTTCACACTTTTCTCCCAAATCCACAAGCAATTGCCTTATCCACTGGATCTCTCCTGCAATTTCAGACAATGCTGCAAATTCTGCTTCTGTAGTACTTAAAGCCACACAGTTTTGCTTCCTGCTGCGCCAAATTATTGGACTACCAGCAAATCTTACAAGCAAACCTGACACTGACTTTCTGTCGTGCAATTCTGATGCGAATGAACTGTCCACATAACAATCCAGCTGTTGTTCACTGCCCTGTATCACCAACTTTCTTTCTTTGGTTCCTTTCAAGTATCTCAGCACATGTTTCACTCTAGTCCAGTCTTCTACTTTTGGAACACTTACTTTTCTGCTAAGTACTCCAACAGCAAACGAAATGTCTGGCCTAGTGTTGTTTGCAATGAACATCAAGCTACCTACTACACTTCTGAACAATTCTGGATTCTCAAAATTCCTTTGATGATTCTGCACTAGAAGTTCCAGAAGTCATTGGACTCTTTACAACTTTTGCATTCTGCAAGCCACATTTTTCAATCAGTCTTTCAATCTTTTTCTGTTGGCTCAACAAACACTTGCCATCCTCAGTCCACTGAACTTCAATCCCTAAGTAAGTCTTGAGATTTCCCAAATCCTTGAGCTTAAACCTCTTAGACAACTCTTTCTGAACTGATGTAATTTCCCTCTCTGACTTCGCTGCGACACACAAGTCATCAACGTAAATCACAACGGTCACATCACCTTTTGTATACACGCACGCATCCGCAATGCTGCGTTTGTATCCCAATTTTACCAACTCTTTATGAATGCAAAGGTTCCAGCAACGTGCACTCTGTTTCAAACCGTACAATGCCTTTTTCAACTTGTAAACCTTTCCATCCCTGTCCTTGTCAAAACCTAAAGGTTGTTCCATAAAAACTTCCTCATTAAGATGAGCATTCAAATATGCAGTTTCAAAATCAAAGTGTCTCACTACTTGATTCTTCCTAGCTGCTAAAGCTAATACCAGCCTTAAACTTTCTGGCTTTGCAGTAGGTGAAAAAGTTTTGTCAAAATTTTCAAACCTCTGCTGCGAAAAACCTTTTGCAACCAGTCTCGCCTTGTATCTATGGGTTCCATCCGGCATTTCCTTCCTCTTGAAAACCCATTTGCAACCTACAACCTTGTGGTTCTTAGGCCTCTCCACAATCTCAAACACTTCCTTTTCTAGTAAAGACAAGTACTCCTGATCCATGGCAGAAAACCATTTCTCCTGCTCCTCCTTAGGATATGACTGCAATTCCTCAAAACTCTCTGGCTCATCTGCCATCACTGAACAAGCTCTTGCACCCTGCACTACGAATCTATCTGGAGGTCTCCTCACCCTCTGAGTTCTCCTTGGCACAATCACTTTTGTTCTGCCTCTTTCATCCTCACTGTCAGAACTAGTTTGCACCTCTGTGTCTTTCATGGACACCTTTTCAAACTTTTGTGTAGTGACTGGTGAGTGCAAATTTGGATGTGTTTGTGTTTGATGGTGTGCAGAAGTACTGGGTTCACTTTCAGTAGATGCTTCTTGTTTTAGCACCCCTCCATTTCCAGTACCTATGTCACTCTGCCCCAGCTTGAGAAAAACCTCTTTGTTGGCATGGAGCTTTTCCCAACCTGAATGTTTTTCAAAGTTGGCACTTCTGGACAGCAAGATTTCCCCATGACCTACATAAAATCTATAGCTGTTCCCAGAATACCCCACAAACATCAACCTTCTCCATTTAGGATCCCCCTTTTTCCTGAAGTTTGCAGGCACATACACATTTGCATACTGCCCAAAAACTCTCAGGTATTTGAGATTTGGTGGTCTCCCATACAGCATGTGATATGGAGTTTTCTTTACAAAAGAATTCCAAGTGCGATTGGCAACATGGTTTGCTGTCAAAATTGCTTCCCCCCAAAGCTGCTCTGGTGCTTCTGCATCGAGCATCATACAATCTTTTATTTGCTTTAAGACTCCAATGTGTCTCTCCGCTAAGCCATTCTCCTGGGGAACGGCCGCGTTCGTCGTGTTGTGGCGGATCCCTTTCCTCCTCAACCAATTTTTCAGGTTATTAGATAGGAATTCTCCACCTCTATCTGTAACCAAAGATCCTACTTTGTATTCAAACTCCCTTTCAATCATATTGACCCAATTTTTGATGTGTTCAGCAGCTTCACTCTTTTCCTTCATGAGCATCACATACGAAAACCGTGTGTGACGATCCACAATGACCATGAAGTACTGATTTTTGCCCATGGTTTTGGCCAAAGGACCAGCCAAATCAGCATGCACAACCTGAAAAGGTCTTTGTGTGGTGCATTTGCTGCGTTTGGCCACAGGAAAAGCCTTCAGCTTTATCCTGCTGCAAACTGAACAATCCAGGTGGTTTGAACAAGTGGACATTTTAAATTCTGGACACACTTCCCCCAGCTTCCCCAAACTTGTGAAGCTTGTATGTCCCATGACTCTATGGTAGTAATGAGCACAGTCTAAGTGCAAAGGCACATTGTTGACTACTGAACATTCTGCCTTGTCAACCATATAGTACATTTTGTCTCTTTTGATTGCTTTAGCACAAACTTGGTCATTTATGCTAATAGTACAATCATCCCCTTTGAAACTCAATGCATACCCACTGGTGGTTAATTCAGACACACTAACCAAACAGTTTTGCAACTTAGGAACACACAAAACATTTGAAAAGTCCTTTCCAAAACTTGGGATGAACACAGTTCCCATCACTTTTGCCTCCCTTGATGCACCATCAGCCAAAGCAACTGAATGTACATTAGATGGCACCTTATCTTTCAGGAGCCTATCACAATTTATCATATGCGACGATGCTCCGGAATCTAATAACCAAATGGGGTCTACAGCCTGATGGGCTTTATAGTCATTGTTCTTTACCACAGCAACAACACCTTTCCTGCTCACAGGATCTTTAGGCTGTTGTTTCCTTGCTGCTGCCAGCTTTCTACAGTCCTTCTTGAGATGGCCTGGCTTCCCACAGTGGAAACACTTTCTCTCCCTGGACACAGCTGCCTTCTCCGGTTGCAGCTCCTTGAAAGCCTCGGTTGGGTGTGTTTGTCTTGGTACTGCATGCTGCCTCTGGAGCCCTGCCTCGTACTGCCGACGTTGGCTCTCTTCCAAGACACGTGCAGCCACCAGCTCCGCAGTAATCTGTGATTCATCAAAACACTGAAGACTCCACAGAATATTCTCAAAATCATCAGAAAGACTCCCAAGCAGGATGTATGCTTTCTGCTCAGATGCAAGGACGACACCTCTCATCTGCACCTGGCTGAACAAATCAGCCATGATCTCCAGATGCTTCTCTGGTGATTGTCCTTTCTGCATTTTGCAGGCATACAGTCTCCTACACCAAATCATTCTTGACAGAGCTGTTTAAGATTGGTGAATCTCCCTCAAAGCATCCCAAACTGCCTTTGAGGTTCTTTTCTCCCGGACATGGTTGATCTGCGACGGCGTGATTGTAAGCAAAATTGTAGCTCTTGCTCTCTTATCTCGGTCAAGAGTATCTGCTGTGGGTCCTCTCTCAACAACATCCCACAGTCCTTCTCTGACCAGCAAAGCCTCACAATAGGAACTCCAAGCTGCATAATTAGTTTCGTCTAGTTTGGGAAATTTAGCTGCCTCCATCATTAAGCAGTGTAAAGATAGAGTCCTGGCAGTTTTCCCAGCTTCTACTGTCAATTGTGATAAGACACAGACAACAGTCCAAAAATCTTACCATCCAGCCTTCCGGCACTGACAGCACATCACAGCAACAAAGTACCTCTCTCACACAGCCAGTTGAACTCTTCAGCACAAACGGAGATGCCTTATCAGATAAGGATCTGGGCCCATAACCCTTGTTGATGTAAACAAGCAGATGCACAGGTAAAGCAATCTCCGATGCCTTTGGAACTACCGGCGACCTTGGAGCTGTTCGGCTTTATCAGGAATTCCTCCTGCTCGCTGCTGATGAAACAGACTGGAGCCAAATCTCTCTCCTCAGAGGTGTTTATTCTTAAAGTTGCTGTATTTACAAATATACACGCCCGTCCAACAAAACTCTCCAACCATCTATCCACTCCGACTACCCAACAACCCACACTGCGGTGTGCAGGCTATTTATAGATTTATGCCATGCGGTCACAAACCCATCCTCTTCTGGTGACTCTTTTTCCTTGTGCCACCAACAATGTTGTCCCTTCACTCAGGAAGACTTTTGATGTTACCCAGGCTTACGTGCAATCAAGCACATGTCTGACCTTGAACACTGTCTGCTGTTCCAGCCTTCAGCTGCAGACAATTATGCCCATGCTTCCTGGTTTCCTTTTGTGCACATCTGTACATTTCATAGTTGAGCCTCAATGCCTAACAGTCCTACCCACTTTTAGATGAGTCCCTGTCCATCTCTGCTGCTACACAGCCACTAACAGGATTTCTTGTTGTTGTATGCCTTCCTTCAAGTTGTTTCTGACTTATGGTGACCCTAAGGCAAATCTATCAGGAGGTTTTCTTAGCAAGATTTGTTCAGAGGTTTACCATTGCTTTCCCTTGGGGCTGAGAGAGTGTAACTTGCCCAAAGTCATGCAGTGGGTTTCCATATGAGTTGCTGTGTGCATGCCTCTTCCACATCCCAGGCACCACCACTGAAAAGGGCCTGCTGTGGGCCACCACCATTCCCACTCTAAACTTGTAGGGAGCAAGGCTGGATGTGTTCTCCTACCTTTCCTGTTTACTCGCACAAAAGTAGAAGAGGAACTTAATAAATGGAGGTTCCACTTGATCCAGTATTTTATTAGAAAGAATGAAGGATGTTACTGCTCTCTTTGTCACTTGCTCACCTGCATGGACACCTCCTTTGCTTCCCTTTTCTTCTGGTCCTAGGTCCAAGTCCCGTTTTGGGACTTCTGGTTCTTCCTGTTGCTCCATCCAGGTGATCATATTGAGCTTAACTATGGGTTATCCTGTCTGGAAGAGGGGAAAACAGACAATAAACATCTTATCCTGTATGTTTTTCCTCCTCTGACCATCTCTAAACTGCTCAACAGATCAAAGAAATTCATGAACTTTTATCAGAACCTGGAAAACTCTCTTTGGATTGCAGCTTCCAGAATCCCCCACCAAGCCAGCATAGCCACTACTGCTGTGACTACTAGTCATCATCTGAATAGATCTTGCTGGCTGGAAGATTCTGGGAGCCATAGCCTCCCCCCCCCCCCCCCGCCAAAAGAAACTATTCCAAGCTTTGGCTCTTGATTTTCAAGGTCTAGAGAGGCTGGCATTTTGGCACCAAGAACCAACGCAGATTGCTGAGCTTCCGACAGACTTTAACCTCACTAGCTCTACAGTGTTTCTGAACCAACCTTCATAGTCTGCTATAAATGGCAAAATACTGGCTCACAAGGATAATGTGTTCAGTCATTTATAAAAAGAGAGAGGAAGAGAGAGAGAGAGATTTTGCATTTACGAACTCATCATCCATCGCTACAGGACAGTGCAGGTCAGAATAAACAAAGGTGGGTCTACCAAAATTGGCATGATTTGGGCCATTGACCCCCCCACACACACACACACTTTGACTGTAAATGAGACATAGTCTATATGGACAGTCTGGAGGTCCACATTTGCCCCATAGGCTGGAAGTCTCAGACCAGAATTCATAAGGACAGAAGAAGGATAGGAACAAAGGATGCTCACCTAAATCCTGATCATTTCACACCAGACAAGGCTGCAGTCTTGTTCTATCTTACCTGGGTGTAAGTCCCATTAAACTCAGTGGAGGTTACTTCCAAGTACGCCTGTATAGGATAGGGGCCAGCATGGCGTAGGGGTCTGCATGTTGGACTAGGGCACTGGGAGACCAGGGTTTGAATCCCTGCTTGGCCATGGAAATCAAATGGGTGACCTTGGCCAAGTCACACACTCTCAGCCTCAGAGGAAGGCAAACCGCCTGTGAACATATCTTGACAAGAAAAACCCCACAGGGTCACCATACTGGAGTAACTTGAATTCACTGTACAACAACGTGTAGGACGGTACTAATTTATCCTGATCAATTATCACCATGGCCATCCTTTTCCTTACAGGAAACTTTTAGAACTGTGGCTCTATTAGCAGGGAACCACTATTTCAATTGATGGTATGTACAGTGCTGTGTAAATTTACAGCACTAAATAAATAAAGCCTAATAATAATAATAATAATAATACATGACAACAAGTACGGCATTGGCCCACACTTTGACCGTGAATGCAAAATGCTGATTTTGAAGTGGTCACTCAGCAATGACACATGGATTGTTGGCAGCTGAAGAAGATCTCTGGGGAGAGGTCCTCCTGGCTGTCAGATCAGAGAGAGAAGAACCAAGGAGAAAGAAGAAATCAAGAAAAAGTAACTTGTGCATGATGCATGCATCCTTGCTGTTGGAGGTGTCTGCAGTTTTCCCCAACTCACCTGCTGTGACCCCTCTGGGAGGGCATGGATCCCAGTTCTCTTAATGCTCCAGTATCCAGTGCAAAAATGCAGCTCTTTTCTTCTTGGAGAAGGATTCCCAGCCCTTTTCTTCACCTGAAAAGAATGGAAGGAAAAGTCTCCCAAATCCAAATACAGTACCAATATACACACCAGGCTGCTTTGTGGGTACCTCTCTACTAGCTCTGTGCCAACAGGAAGTTCCCATCACAATTCAGTGTCCCTCCAGCCTTTTTTGCTTTTCTTTTCTTCCTTCTCCTTCGCTCTAGGATTGCAGAGGAAATCCTTGCTCTATTGCTTTAACTCCTCATTTAGTGGGAGGCTGGATGGTGCATTTAAACTAATTCTGAAAAGGAAAAGCCTTGGCCTTGCTCAACTTTTGCATGCAGGATCTTGCTTGCTGTTGTAAACCATCCCACTGTCTTGATTTGGCAGGGGAGGAAATCCTGATTTATTCCTCTGCCATCCCATTTGGTCAGCTCCTTTTCAAAAGTCCCAGTTTCTTCTCTGGCCTCCTCCCACTGTCCCTAGGCTGCCTTCGCTTGCTGCAAACTGAATGAGCTCTGAATGCAAAAGTAGGGGTCTAAATACCCTGAAGGCACTTGATCCTGACTGATAGCGGAAAACAAACAGGGCCACCATAGTGTAGTGGTTTGAGCATTCGACTAGGACACTGGGAGACAAGGGTTCAAACCATGGCTCCACCATGGAAACCCACTGGGTGACCTTGGGCAAGTCACGTTCTCTCAGCCTCAGAGGATGGCAATGGCAAATCTGAAGAAACTTGCCAGGAAAACCCTTTGATAGATTCACCTTAGGGTCTCCATAAGGAAAAAAATGACTTGGAGGCAAACAACAAAAGCAACAACAACAACCCAGTTTGTACTTGGGTGAGCCTGTAAGCTGAATCCTGAGACCCTATGAGTAATTCAATTACTTATATAAGAGTTCAAATCAAGATTCCCAGGTTCCTTTTAGCTGGGGTCAGACTAGATGCTCTCAAGGTGTAATTTTCTATAAGTAAGACATTTTCACATTTCAGTGCCCAAAGTCAATGATCATTAGCAGGCTAGAATTCACCCATATCTGTTTATAGGGCCACCAAAGAATAAGAGGTTGTTGTTGCTGCTGCTGCTGTTGTGTGCCTTCAAGTTATTTCTAACTTAACCCTAACCCTAACCCTGAAGGTATCTGATTCTGACTGATCTTGGAAGGTGAACAGACTGCCTCTGCTCTGCAGAAATAATGCAGTTTGACTCCACTTTATAGCTCAATGCTATGGAAATATGGGATTTATTGTTCTGTGATATATTTAGCCTTCACTGAAAAAGAACTCTGGTGCCATACAACACACTACAATTTCCAGAATTCCACAGCATCAAGCCATGGCAGTTAAACCAGTGTCAAACTGCATTATTTTTACAGTGCAGATGCAACTAGGGTCAGCCTTTTTGCTTTTTATCCTCTGCTTACCTCAGTTGCTGCAAATTGAGTGCAAAAAGTCGCTTGTGCTCAGTTGCTTAGCAGGGAGGGCACCTTGCTCTTCTTCCCTGTACCTTCTGGCAAAAGCAAACTGACACTGCCTCTCCTAATTTGTGTATTCTTAGTAACTTTTGCCAATTCAACCACACTCTGATGTCGCTTGCCCAAAAATGTCCCAGCTTTCATATATCAAACATTGGGCCACATGCTGTTGCGGTACAAGAGAGCTTGGTTGTTGTGTTGTTTGCATGGAGCTTGGAGTATTTATTCATTCTTTTTTCTTGGCTTTTTACTTCCCTTTTCATGCCATCATCATGGTCTAGCCAAAGCTTGGGGGAAGTTATATAGATTTAGATAAACACACATATACATATGCACTACAGCTCCTAGCTACCATGGCCACATGGTGCTTTTACTCAGATATATTTGTTTATTTAATAATAATAATAATAATAATAATATTTATTTTCTATCCACCTCTTCTCATGGATCGAGGCAGAGAACAACAACAAATGAACAATAAACAACACCACTTCAAACGCGTTAATTAAAACACACAGCAGTTTAAAAGGACAAATAAGACATACACAATTTAAAACATTCCTCATTTAATGTCTTTGCGGCTCCTTTTTCTCATTATGGTGGCTTCCCAAAGCCAGAGTCTGGGGAAAAGTTTATAAAAATGTATTACAACTCCCAGAATCCTTCAGCTAGAATGGTTCTAAGGTGCTTTATGGACTTTTAATCATTTATTTCCAGTCTTTTCATTCCCCTGTTATAGTCTCCTTAATGCTGGCTGGCAGCTCCTGCAAGGTCTGCTCCAAAAGCTGTAACTTTTCCCAAGTACTCGGCTCTTAGTAGCCTGCATCACCTGGGGCTGCTTGACTTTAGGGTGCCCTTCCATCATTAGTATTTGATACTTCAAATATTGCTGAGGAATGTAATGTCAAAAATGATGAAGCACAACAAAACTGAGAGGAGACACCTGCCTCATGAATCTGTGTAGGAGGCTTCATTAATAGGGAAAAACAGTATTTAAAACTGAGATCAAATTCAATGTGGTTCGTAATCGGTCTGCATGACACAAGAAGCTTTCAAATTGTCATAGTATATATTCCAGCATTTTACAGCTGGAAAAAAAATGGAATCCCACATTGACAGGAACCTCAAAGGTCATCCAACCCAACTTCTGCCAATGCTAACACATCTCTTTTAGGTTCTTCTAATACCTTGTTTTCTGAGCCAGATGCATGGTTGTTGTTATTGTGTGCCTTCAAAATGGTTCCTTTTTTAAACAAGAGTTAAAACACAGTACTGTACTTACATCGACCTGTGGATAAGTCGACTCAGGTTTTTTGGGTCAGCTTTTTTGACCTGAATTTCTAGCCTTGTTTTCGTTGTGTGCCTTCAAGTCATTTTTGACTTACGGTGACTCTTAAGGCAAACCTATAATGGGGCTTTATTGGCAAGCTTCTTCACAGGGGTTTTGCCATTGCTGGCCTTTGATGCTGAGATAGTGTGACTTGAAATAATCCAAAAATTGTCAGGATTTTGGCACTGATTCAGAATCATTCAAAATCAGTCTGGTGCTCCCACAATGTTTTGACTTTGTGGCATTTAAACCTGGTCGCCGTTCTGACTTGCCACCATTTCGGATGAAAATGGAGGCACCACCATTTCCAAAATGGTGGCAGTGAGATCTGAATCGATCTGAGAGCTTGTTCTCACTATCAGAGATGTGGACCGTTGCAGTTCTTTAAAAAAAGAACTGCTAAGGGATCCAGTGCCAAATGTAGTGGTTTAAGTGGGCTTTTCGCTCGCCACTGCACAACCCCCCCTGCAAACTGCACCAATTGTGAGTGTGAATTTCATGGAAATAAAATGGTTCTAAGCCAGTTCATTTCCCTATTGTGGATTAGCCCCTGGTGACTCTTTGCAGTGACCCTCCAACGAAGTCTTGCAATTGCAAAATGTAGCAAGCTGCTGCCCCCCTGGCTGAACAGCGGATTCGCACACAGCTCTTTCCTCTTGTTCAGAGGTGAGTGCATGAAAACTGGATCATTTGCACCTTCGTCTCCTGTCTGGAGATGACCCATGAAAAATGGGAGAGAGCTATCTGGGGACCCTCTTGTGAATTATTGTAGAAACCCGTGGCACCATTAATATTAGCTCTACCCCAAATATTTCCTGCTCTCCTCTTACTTGGATCTCAAGCAGAGAATCAAATCTAATGTAAGTTTTTATTTCTCAGATATGCTAGCCTATTATGTAATTTCCATTACATAGTTTTTTGTGGATTTTTTGGGCTATGTGGCCATGTTCTAGAAGAGTTTATTCCTGACGTTTCGCCAGCATCTGTGGCATCTTCAGAGAATGCTGGCATGGACGTGAGTGGGGTATATTATATACTGGGTGACTCTGGGCTGGGAGGAGTGATTTTCATATTAATCTGTGTATTGTTCTGTTGTTGAGTAGCAAGGCCTCAGCGTGGGAGGATATGCAACGAGGATTTGTGTCTACTTAATTAGTGATGCATTGTCTGCTGGGGAAAACCCTGATCCTGGGTGGTTTTCATTTGCATTTTTCTGGGTCTTAATGTTGATGTTGTTGTTTTTTTTGGACTGGTAGCCAAACTTTGTTCACTTTAAGGTTTTCTTCTTTCTGGTTGAAATTATCCAGACATTTATGGATTTCAATGGCTTCTCTGTGCATTCTGGCATGGTCCAGAATTTCAGTGCTTTCAAACATTTTTTTTTTTTTTTGCCCAGGATGGTTTATAATGTATTCTGCTGCTGATGATTTTTCTGGCTGACCCAGTCTGTAGTGTCTCTCATGTTCCTTGGTTCGTGTTTGGATCCTGCATTTGGTGGTCCCTATGTAGACTTTTCCACAGCTTCATGGTAGGCTATAAACTCCTGCGGCTGTGAGAGAGTCTCTCCTGTCCTTCGCTGAGTGCAGCATTTGCTGGATTTTCTTGGTCAGTTTGTTAAACCATTTGGAGGTTGTGTTTCCATCCTCACCAGTCTCCCTAATCTGTCTGTGACTCCTTTGATGTATGGTAAAAAATACCTTCCCTTTAGGTGGTTTGTCTTCATTCCTCTGGGTTATGTCTGAGCTGGAATAACCATTAGTCCATAGCCAGAAAAATTGACAAAATCTAGGGATGCTGGCCGTGAAAGTTCTTCCTTTACATATTTGTAATGCTGATTCTCAGTCATTTTGTAGATCATCTAACATTGATCTGCGCAATAACTTCTCTTGGTTTCAATAAATTCTATATTTGCCATGTATTCCTAATCAATTGGCCATTATAAAGTTTTCTTTTGGTACTCTGAAATCAAATTCCCTACAACACAGTCTGGTTTTGGGCTTTTATTCTCTCAAGAACACATAATCTTGCAATGTTCTTTCCTCAGTTAAATGATATAGCTTTTTTTTTTTTAAAAAAAAAAATAATGATAATTTTATTTCTTAACTGCCTCTCCTCACAGCTTGAGGCGGGTTACAACATACTTAAAACACAACCCTCACATAAAATACACATATTATGCTGCATTTCTATGCAATATTTATATCGCAGTACATAGGATAATAAATAAATATAAAATTCAGGTTTAAAGTTCATAATTATAGCTTTTATTTTCAGGTTTTTTTAAAAAAAATCCAAATCAACTTCAATAAAGCTTATATACCATTTTTTAAAATTTATTGTGCTTCCAATTTCATGAGCAAACATTAAAGTTTTTTTTAAAATTAAATCCCAGAAATGGTCTCTACAATAGTTTTTCTCTCCCTAATTTCAGAAAATGAAGGAGGGGGAGATTATACACAATTCTCTTTGAAAGGAAATGAACTCTGCACATGCTCAGAGGTTCTCAGCCTGAGGAGGATTTAAATATATATATATATATATATATATATTTGAAAGCCTCAGTTGGAAAAAACTTGGTTCTCCTTGAGGATTACTAATGGAGAATGTTGAAAATGAAAAGCCTTGATAAATCAGTTGCAAATGAAAAGCCATGATTTTTTAAAATCAAAGCCAGGCTTGGCCTCTCTCTCTGTGAGGTATTTAACACCATGTCCCACAATGCCTTTCGGCTGCTTCTCCCGCCATATTGGTTGTAGTCCACATTCCCCGAGTCAAGAGCCAATGGTAAAAAGTACAGAGGAGCGAGCTTTGAGGAGAAAACTACCACTCCCATGCAGCTTTGCGGCTTCCAATGAGCGGCCTTCAATTCAAACGCCTGCCTTTGAGAAGCAGCACAGCAGGCCCAGTCTCTGACTGAACAAAACTACCTTTCCCATGAGGCATGAGAGGACGGCACCCTCCTCTTTCCGCCATCTTAGTTGTAGTCCAAACACCTCTCGTTTAGCCGTAGACTCCAAGGCACTGAGCCGGGCGGTAGAACCGCAACCCCCAGAGTGCATCGCGGAGAGGGCTTTGCCCGCCATTTTGAATGTAGTCCAAATCACCTCCCTCTGCCTATAGAGTCCTGTAGGGCTGGGGAGGGGGAGAAGACTACGACTCCCATCAGCCCAAGGGGCGCGAGTGTTCTTTTTGGGGGCTTCCTGGGGCCGCCATGATGAGTTTTTTTGTGTGTATGTAATGTATGTGTGTATGTGTATATCAATGTGAGAGCGAGGTGTATCAGAATGCGTGAGTGAATGAATGTGAGAAGCAAAAGGGGGAGGAAGAAGGCAGAGGAGAGGATGAAAGGGGCTGGGAAGGGGGGCCCCACCACCTCCAACACCACCCCCAGCCCCATCCTGGGGCCTTGCTTCTTCCCCCCCTCCTCCCTCTGAGGGGCAGTGGGGGGGATTTGACCCCCACTTTGCACATTTGGGAAGGGGTGGGGGGTGGGTTGGAAGCAGCACTCCCTTATGAGGGGGGAGGGCCTGCTGGGCAGAGCAGAGCCCCCTTGAAGGAGAGGGACACCCCCCCAAAAAATTTGGGGGGGGCTAGACCTAGAGGAAGGCTTAGGGGGACCCCACCCCATTGAAAAAGCAAGGTTGGGTGGTGGGGGGGGTGTTAGCAAGGTGAACCACTTCCCCCCTCCTTTTCCATTGCTTTGCAGGGAAGGTTGGGAAAGTGGGGGACCTTTGGGATGGGCTTGTTGGGAAAAAAAAAATAAGAATACAAATATATTATTAGGGGGGTTTGTTTGTTTGTTGTAGGGTCCCTTTAGTCCCAAAGCCAAGGGAGTTGTAGTTGGAGTAATATTATAACACAAGCCAAACAGAGAGGTGTAGTTTGGAGTAACAACAAGGCAACCCCCCCCCCATCTTTCCCCTCTTTCTTCTTCTCTGTAATAAAAACCCCAAAAGTGGGGAGTGGTCTGCTTGGATTTGAAAATAAAAAAAGGGGGAGAAGAAAGAGGGGGTGTTTGGGCAACTGAGGCAAATCAGGAGGAAGGAAGGAGGAAAATCTTTTTGGGGTGGGGGGAGATGGACTGGAGGTTGCATGGCTGCAATGCCAGTCCTCCACCCCCAATTGAGGGCTGCAGGGGGTCCCTGAGTAGATGTGGGGGGCAGTGTGTGCATGGGTCTGTTTAGGTCCTGTGCTGCTTCTGGTGGTGGTGGTGGTGGTGAAAAGGTGTGTTTGTGTGAGGAGTTTGGGGAGGGGGGGGTTGTCCCTTCTCACACACAGCATCCCCCTTGTTTTCTCCCAAGGGCAAAGAAGGAAACAGTGGAGGAGAGAGGGTGAGGTGGGGGGGGGGGACTGCTGCTATGCATCCATAATAAGAGCTTCTTGGGGGGGGGGGGATTGTCCCTCCTCTTCTCCTCCTCCACCTCTTCTCCCCCCCACCTCATATTTTGGGGGGGGGGGATTGAGAAAAAGAGAGGAAGGCACACACACAAACCCTCCAGCAACTGGCAGGATCTCTTCAATCCCCCCCTTCCTCCCTCCCCACCATGACAACAAATCCAGCATTAGAATCACCCTCCACTCCATGGCCACACAGCAGGTGAGTAAAGCCTCCTCAATCTTTCATATTGGGGGGGGGGGATGTATTCAATGTACTAATGCACTCCCCATCTCCCCTCCCTCCCTTCCTCAGCCACCTTTCGCTAGTGGGATGTGCATGCCTTTGAGTGTGAGAGAGTATGTGAGTGTGGAGATTGTAAGCCACCGTGCAGCATCTTTTCTCTTTTGGAGGCTTCTGATGGATGAGGAGGAATCTTTGGTGCCTGGATGCGCTTCCCAAAGGTAAGCCGCCTCCCTGTTTCTCACCACACACCTCTCAAATTGGCTTTGCAAAACATTGTGTTTTGCAAGGAGTAAAAACCCATCCATCTCATAAACACCCATCCATCCCTCTCTCTCTCTCTCTCATTCCCTTCCCCAGAAGCAAACTCTTGATCCCATCCCCACAATCCTAAGGTTTCCATTCACAATTAAACCACCCTTCTCTCCGCATCACCACATCTTGACCTCCCCCCCCAACACGCACAATTGCAATGTTTTGAGAAGGAGAGCCACAGTTGCTTTGTAAACTCCCTCTCCCTGCATTAGAGAGAGAGAGAGAGAGAACCACACACACAGGCGTGGATCATGTGTGTGAACGCACACAGCATGTCAAAGCATCACAACAACTCAGAGAGGGAGAGGTGCAGCTATGCACAGAGAGAGAGGTATCTGTAGAGGGTGGGATCTACACCTTCTCCCCTCCCCCCAATAATAATAATAATAATAGTAAATACTAATAATAATAGATGCTGTTGTTTTGCAGGAATGGACTAATGTGTGTTGTTGTTTTTCTTCCTTGCTTTCCTCCCATATCCTTTGTTGTTTTGCTTTCTTGGATCTCCTACCCTACATTCTGTCACCTTGGACTTGGAGGTGGGGGTTAAGGATGCTTCCTACCACAAAAACAAACAAACCCACTCATAGTCAGGTAGATAGTGTATATATAAATTGACAAGGGGGATTTCTTTTTATAAATTGGGGGGGGGACCACCTTTGGGTGGGGTGAAGCTGCTGCTGAGGGAGAGAAGGGGATCATCAGCAACATCAGCAGCAGCAGCAGCAGAGGAGCTGCGGAACCAAAGTTTCTGGGCCTGGGTTTCCAGGGGGAAGGAATAGGTGGCTGTAAAGCACTGCTGCTGCTTGCCTCTGTGTGTTTCTCATGTTTTAACCCCTGGAGGAAGGGAGGAAGGGGAAGGCAAGGAGGAGAAGGAAGGGGCCGTGTCAGCCAAAATCTGGGGAGCCCTGGGTCCAGGATGGGCCTGGCTCTGCCCCCCAAGATGCTGGGGGCCCCAGAAGGGTCTGCAGGAGGTGCCTGGCCCCTGCAAACTGCTTGGACCTGAAAAGAAAAGGGGGTTGCTTTTCAGTGTTGGAGGAAAGGATGTGTCAAGCATGTTGCAAAAGGGGCTGGGCCCCCCCATCCTCTGGCCCCATGGCTGAGGAGAGTGGGAGCCTTCGCCAGGACTGGGCCTGCCAGCTCTGAGGCCTGTGGCTGGGGCGTGATGAGGTATCTATGCTGGAGCCAAGTCCCCAGAGACGGTGTGTGTGTGTGTGGGGGGGTTGTTTTGTTCCTGTGGGGTTTTTCCACCAAGGTGGGGTAAGAGTGGCGTGGGGGCATAAGCAACTGCAAGGGAGTCACAGTTCATGTAGAGGGAGGGCACTTTGGCTTAGGGGGTGTGTGGAGTGGAGGGAAGGAGGAGAGTTGAGTTAGCTGTTGGATTTCCCCCTCGATGCCCCTGAAATCACTGCCTGCCTTCTTTAATCCCACCACCGCCACTTTTGTACTGTTCTTTTAATATTGTGAGCCCCACTGGGTCTCAAAGAGAAGGATACAAAAAAAAAATAGAATAATAACATCACCCCTGAAATGCTCCTCTCCCTTATAAATTTTCAGATCTAGAAGGCGAGGGCATGTTTTGTAATATGCAAAGGTTGCAGATGTTCCCTGCATTTCTCTCCCTTGGTTCGTGGTTGTGTGCCTTCCTTTCAGACTTAGGGCAACCCTAAGGTGGGCCTTTCATGGGGTTTTCTTGGCAGGTTTCTTCAGAGAGGGTTTGCCATGACCATCCTCTTGAGGATGAAAGAGTGGGGCTTGTCCAAGGTCACTTGGTGGGTTTGTATGACCCAGCTAGATTCACTCCCTGGTGTCCGATGTTGTTGTCCAACACTCACACCGTTACATCACCCTGGCTTATTCTCTCCATTATACTCCTGGAAAACAGAAATGTTCTGCCCACATGTATTAAGTGACTTATTGTAGAGGAAGATCATTCATCAGTTGCACCCTCTCCAAGAAGACAGTTTGGTGGCGCCACCCATTCCTTCTCTGAGTCTTCCTTGAAACTCACCTTCTAAAAATTGGATTTTCTACTGGGAGGAATCCAGAATATGGGTAACTCCTGTGCTCACATTTGTCCCCCCTGGTCCACCTTACATGTCCTTTCCTGTCAAAAAGTAAAGTCAAATTGGATATTTCCCTAATACCATCCTTGTTCTGACTGCAGCAGCTGTTCTTCTGCTCCTTGCCCCTCCACACTTCCACTCCATAATCTCTGGAAGAACTTACCTGGGTTCTGATATCACAGCGTTCTGCGTTTCCCTGCCCCTTCTCCAATCATGGGCTGCCAGTGGCGGGACGTGGTGACATCATGATACCAGGTAAGTTCTACTGTTCTGCATAGGGAGGGCAGACTATACCTGCAAGGTGATGTAGTTTGTGGGGGAGCAATTGTTGCATTTCAGGGTGAGACCTAGCTTGATACATCTGTGTTTTGATGGTGGAAGAGACAACAGGGGTTGTTAATTTACCTCTTAGGTTCCCTGCATTTCAAACCAGACTGGTGTGTTTTGCTTCCTATTCCTGTGTCACCTGTTGTTGGTGGTGCCGAAATAAGTAAGAGATTGATTTGCGGTACTTATTGTTGGATCCTTGGCATTTCTTTCCACTTGTAACATGGAATGTTTTGCATCCTTTTCATCCCTTTTCTGGACAGCATCCTCTTCTCTATCTTTTCCTTATTCCTTTCCTGAAAACTTCAGGAAGAAACCCTGCAATCATTGTTAGAGGAGCCTGCCCTTTTGTAAAAATAAATTAATTAATTAAAATCAAAACAAAACTGATCATAATTTGTGAACAGCTCTGAAAAACCAACAAGGTTGTCCCTGGCTTTTCCTTGTGTTGCCTGACTTATTGGCTTACTCTTCCCCAAGATTTTAACTCTCTCAAATTTCACTTGCTATTCTCTTTCCTTCTTTAAAAGGCAAACTCATTGTGCTTTCCAGATGTGCCTCTTTTCTTCTTCTTTTTAGGAAGGAGGGATTTGTGCCCATTATTGCTACTGCTCATTGCTCTGGAACATGTCTTGGTTTCAGGTCCCTTTTGTGTCAGTTCAGCCTCAGAGCCACCAGCCTGGTAGTCAGGTCAACCTTTAACTGGTCTGGAAAATTTCTTTAAGAAAGTAATAACATATTGTTGCCTAAGTGTTTGTTTAAGTGTTTGACTTGCTCTTCTTAGTACATTACAGAGTCAGTATGCATTTCTTTTTTCCGTCTTTGTTTTTCAGATTTTATATATGATTTCTATCAGAATGAAATATATATGTTGCCTGGTTAGCATGGTTTTCTCTCCCAGGAAGGATCCCAAGTAGGGTTGTGCCATAGAATTCATGTAAATACCTAAACCTTTTTAAAGCAGCACAACTGTTGTCTTTGTGAATGGAGTTCACAAAGAGCAGATTACTTTATTAAGGGGTGTCAGCCCTAACTGAGGTGCCTGTGTCTTCCTTTCCTACATTTTTGTCTGGAGAAAATCCACTGGTTTTCTTCTACCCCTTCTGTAAATCAGTGGATGTGCAGAACCTATATCTGAACCATCATGAATACTGGCAATTAAGACGGCTATAAATGTTTTTAATAGTGTCTTTTGTTATTTGGGTGTAAGGTGAAGGCCAGAAAGTAAGAGCAATGGAGCCGATCCCTTGATTTTTTTTCTTTAAATCCAATAGGCCCATTCATCAGAGTTGGCTATTTTTTTAAAAAGCCAGGTTCTTTTTATTCCACATTTGCTTCATTGTTTATACAGTGACAATAAACTAGACAAGGGACTCTGATTCTTGTTGTGTTCGCTGTTTTCCTGTGAGGAGGATTATTTTGTTTTGGTGTTTGAGGTCAAAGAACAGTATTACACCAAAGTGTGTATGCTATGTGTGTGTCAGAGATAGAATTTGAGCCAAAATATGAGTCCCACTTGTAGCCATACCAGCAACTTAAGCAGAATGGAATTTGTTTGGCTCTTTTTATGGTCCTGTTCTCTACTTGTTAGCCAAACACTGAGACTTATGGTGAAGTTAAGTGGATTATGCCACTTAGGTGTACCTAGATTGTGGGGGTTTCTTGAGTATGCATGTGTTTGTTTCTCTATTCAGAAAAGTTGTACTTGAAATAAAATTAAGCTTTTTTCCATCAATTTGTTACTTTTTCTTTTTACAAAAATCTTCTGCAAAGATCCTTGCCTTCATTCATCTTCTCTTCCTCTCTTTCTGTGCTGTTGCATATAATTGCATCTAAAGACATGCATGTTCACCTGCACAGTGCAAAGGGTGATATTTAGCAGAGAAGATGGATAAAGGCATCTGGAGCAACACTGTTCAAGTTTCTAATCCTTAAGGCTTGAAACTTCATAGGCCAGGGAGGTGGGGCAAGAGAGTCAAGCAGGATTTCCAGTGATACAATCTAGCCTTTCTATGTCCACAGAAAAAATAGAATAAATAAATGTAATGACAACCAATCTATGCACAAACTGCTCAATTTTGCATAATATATGCAAACTTAGTTTTTAACTATTAGGAATGTGGTGGCTTCTTTGGTGCCTAATTGTATTTGGTTTTGTAACACAATATACTTGCTACAACTTTGGCACTTCACTGTTTGCTATTTTGATAGCATATTTTTCCCTAGATCATAGAATCATAGTATCACAGAGTTGGAAGAGACCACAAGGGCCATCCAGTCCAACCCCCTGCCATGCAGGAACTCTCCATCAAAGCATCCCCAACAGATGGCCATAGCCTCTGCTTAAAGACCTCTAAGGAAGGAGACTCCACCACTCTCCGAGGGAGTGTGTTCCATGGTCGAACAGCCCTTACTGTCAGGAAGTTCCTCTTAATGTTGAGGTGGAATCTCTTTTCCTGGAGCTTGCATCCATTGTTCCGGGTCCTGTTCTCTGAAGCAGCAGAAAACAAGCTTGCTCCCTCCTCAATGTGACATCCCTTCAAGTATTTAAACAGGGCTATCATATGTTTTGGTTTCCCCCCCCCTTTTTTTTTTCCCCTTCTTGCTTCATGCCCACTTTTTGTGGAATAATAGTTTGGAGGCAGCAGGGAGTTTGTGATGGACTCTTGTGAGAGCTCAGGGTACTAATGGATTTTATTTCCTGATGGGGAACTTTTTATTGTTTATATTTATATCATCGAATCCATTTGTATCACGATGGGAATCATACATCTCTCACAGTCTTGAAGAACTGCCACTTCAGCATTGTTTACCATTAGCTATGTTGACAAGGGCTGAAAGGACTTGCAATCCAACAACATATGGAGGGCTGCATGATTCCTGTCCCTCACTGATATTCTGCCTTCCATGGTGAAAGCCAAGGCAGCATATGTCAGATCCTGCATCAGGACCCAGACATGCTGAGCTTCAGCAAGATTGTATATTCCTGGCAGGCATATGATGCAGCCATCTGGGGCTCTCCAGATGTTTTAAGCTATAGTGCCCATAATCCCTGATCATTGAGTATGCTGGTGGGGGCTTAAGGGAGATGCCAGCCAAAAAGCTTCTGCAGGATGCTAACGTTGCTGGGCGCAGTAACCCACAGAAATAAGTGAATCAACAAGACCCCTACTATGCTGTGAGATATGGCAAACCCCTATCCCTGTGTCCAACTAGGATTCAAAAATAGCTTGCTGGATGGGATAGACAGAGGACTAAGGTGCAAAAAACTTAGGTCCTAATATTCCCTTCAGCACCCACTTTCTCTCTGTATTGTTTTTAAATTTGGACCCCAAATATAGTTTTCTTCTTGCCATGACTGCATTTTTTTTCAAGCTGATCAGGACAACAGATGATGGTGTCTCTTTTTCAGTGCAGAGAAACAGAATTTTATTTATCTGTTATTGTTTCAGCTTTTCCTTTTGGCCTCAATTGAGGAATCCCAGTGTGGAATAATATCGGGCAAATTCTGCATTCTAGGATACTACTTTAGTAAATGAGCTTGGTTCCTTACCAATGTATGATCTTTCTCTAAGACCTTTTCTGAAAGAGCTCTAGAGTGTAACGTGTATACAGGTGGATAAAGTTTTCTTAAGGAACAATTGTCTTTTTAAAAAATAAGTATGGCAGTCCCAAGGCAAGAAACAAACAGAATTTTCCTTATCCAGTAAATTAGTTGGTCCCTCATAAGAGGGTTAATCTGTTTCAGGTGTTAACTTAAAGCCCTGTCTGCATATGGCGTTTCTTTTCTTCTCAGGGAAGTACTGGCTAAACATGTTAAAGAGCTTCCCATCTTTTCCTTGGAGGATATCACTGCTTGCAGAAAAAAAGACAGTGGTGGGTGAAGGTGAATGAATCACACTACAGGGGAGGAACAGGAGCATGCTGAGGTCTTTGACAGAGCTTAGACAAGTTACTTTTTGACTACAGTGCCCAGAATCTCCTACTTAGGATGGCCATTGGGATTCTGGGAGTCATTAAAAAAAAAGGTTCCCCAAACTCTGGTCTTTGGTTGCTCAGGCCAAAGAACCAGACACAACTGGACAGATCTTGTGGTAGGGCCAGGAGGGTTCATCACATGATCTGCCCCAGCCTCTTGGATTCTGAGCTGGCTCTTGGATTCTGCTTGGTCTTTCCAAAGCGACCTATCCTCTTGTGTTACCCAGATGCAACATTTGGAGACCTCCAGAGGTCCAAATCCTACGCAAGTGCCAAGCTTCATTTGCCAGCTGGAAGTAGATGCCTCTTGCCCTTTGTTATTCCCAGAGCTATAGGTGGCCCACAGAAATCCCACTGACCAGTCCTGCCAGGACAGACTTGACTGAGTTGTCTTTTGTTTACTGAGACTTAGTTCCTCCTTCCTTTGAACACATTCTGCTTTATGGTTGTTGTTATGTACCTTCAAGTCATTCCTGATTTACAGCAAAGCTAAGTTGAACCTATCACAGGGTTTTCTTAGCAAGATTTGTTCAGAAGGGCTTCTGTCTTTGCTTTCCTTTGAGGCTGAGAGAGTGTAACTTGCCCAAGGTCACCCAGCGAATTTCCATAGCTGAGCAAGGATTCAAATCCCTGTTGCAGAGTCCTAATCTGCCACTGAAAATGCTATACACCACATTGGCTCTTCTGCTTTATAAGTGAACTAATTTTGCTGTTTCCCTGTCTCTATATGGTGGGTTTAAGTCAATGGTTTATTTTAAATCCATGGTCTTTTAAAACAATGAAACCAAATTATATTTTGTAACTTGGATTATCAGTTGCAACAAGAGGTGTACCTTCCCTGTTGTCCTTGCAGTGTGTCATGTACCTAAGAGTTTTCTCCTGGAAAAGTTAACTTTGGACAACAGCTCCCAAGAATCCCATAACATTGATCACAGTGGCTGGAGGCTTCTGGGAGCTGTAGTTTCAAAAAATTTACTTCCCCAAGCCGTAGTTCTAGTATTGTGAAACTTATTTCAGGCTGTTTTGTTTCAGATTGCATCTGGAATAAAAAAAACTTTGTGTTTCTTAGCCTGTGTAAAGTGAATATATCTTATTGTCCAGATTATTCTGATAAGTCTCAGGCAAAGTGATATTTGTTGTTGCTGTATGGCTTCAAGTCATTGCTGACTTATGGGATCCTATCACTGAGTTTTCTTGGCCAGATTTGTTCAGAAGGGGTTTGCAATTGCCTTCCTCTGAGGTTAAGAAAAGTGTGACTTACCCAAGGTCACCAGTGGGTTTCTGTGCGAGAGTGGGGATTCGAACCCTAGTCTGTCAGAATATTAGTCCATCACATAAACCACTATAACATGTTGGTTTTAAGGATGCATACACACACACACATTCCAATCTTCTAGTACTAGGATTTTAATATTAAAAACCCTGAATTTTCCTAGGCTCTGGTTTCCTTCCTTTCACTACTATACTGGGGTCTTGTCTCATTTGTTTTACTTTTCAGCTGCTTTTCTTCACCCAACCCTACTGTGAGCTGCCTTTACCCTGTGCATCCTCCTACCTGGGGAGAAATGCCAGTTATTTCACTTGTTTTGCCTCTTCTCTCCTCCTCTGCAGCCCAGAGAGTAGCTGAAGCGGGACGTAGCCAATGTCGTCCAGCAAAGGGGCAGGGGCTGGAGCTCGCCGGCGGCGGACGCGGTGCCGGAAGTGTAAAGCTTGCCTGCGGTCAGAGTGTGGGGAGTGCCACTTCTGCAAGGACATGAAGAAGTTTGGGGGGCCTGGGCGCATGAAGCAATCATGCCTCCAGAGACAGTGCACAGCGGTGAGTAGGAGCAGGAAGGTGGATAGCAGAAAGTGGTGGTAGGTTTCTGGGTGGATTTCTGTTTGGGGCAGACATGCTTCATTGTGTGTTGGTCCCAGTAGCTGGTGAGAGGCCTTCCCACCATTCCTACTGCCACTACTCTTCACTCTAAGGGAGAAAATGGCAGCCAGGTACATGTCATCATGACTGGCCCCATAAGTAGATGAAAAGCCCTCCCTCCATTGCAACTGCCACTGCTGCACCCTCAAAGGAAGAGAACAGCAGCCAGGGACAATGCCATAATGCCTTGGTCCCTGGGGTTGGTGAAAGGCCTACCCTCTATTCCAACTGCAATTGCTGTGGCCTCTGAGGGAGCAAAAAGCAGCCAGCATCTGTTACACTTCATGCCCTCCCCCACTGCCATCCATTTTCCTTGTGTTTCATGTCGTTTTAGATTATAAGACTGAAGGCAGAGAACTGCCACATAAACCATTTGTAAGCTGGTTGTGGGAACTTTGTTTGGATGAAGGATGGGGTATAAATGCCCTAAGTAAATAAATAAATCCCAGCATGGCAAACAGGGCAAAAGTTTAGAATGACACAGGTTTCCAGTCCTCATTATTTTGAAGGAAACTGTGCCCCAAAACCGGTATGATTACAGTCTTAACACAGTGGCAGGGAAGCTATGGTTTGTAGGCACATGTGGTCCCTGAGTCTTGCTTTTGTCATCCTCAGAGGCCTCTGGCCATAGCCCAACCACAATTTTTAAATTTTTTTTTTACTGATTTTCAGGCCAATTTTTTGCCTGAAAACTGGCCCAACTGACCCAAAATTGGGTCTTCTGACCTTGATTAGCCCCCGTAGCATAAAGCCTTGAATGACAGAGTGGTTCCTGTCAGGGCCAACCCAGAACATTTGGGAACCCCACATTAGCTACAAAGGAGTTTCTAGCTATGACAAGCAATTTCAACATGTCTGACCCCATTGCCTCCTTGATTCCTCACTCATTTCCCAGCCCTCTGTCTCTTTGCAGCCAGTTCTACCTCACACGGCTGTGTGCCTGGTGTGCGGGGAGGCCGGAAAAGAGGATACAGTGGAGAGTGAAGAGGAGAAGTTCAACCTCTCGCTTATGGAGTGTACCATCTGCAATGAGATTGTTCATCCAGGCTGCTTGAAGGTGAACTGGCGGGCAGAAGGAGTGAGGGGGTAACAAGGAATATGTTTGCTTTTGCAGTCTTGCGTTTCAACCATGCTTCTCTTTTTCCAGATGGGGACTGCTGAAGGGGTCATCAACAACGAGATTCCAAACTGTTGGGAATGTCCCAAGTGTAAGAGAGAAGGCAAATCAATGAAAGTACGTACATGGGGGGTGGGGTGGGGGCTGGAATGTTGGGGGGGGGGAGCTGAAGGCCAACCACAATGGGATGGAGAACAATGTGGGGAACATGCAAGAACCTTATTTGTAAATACTGATAAAAACAAAAAAAATTTTTTTTTCAGTGACCTCAGTAGTAGTTTTCACACCCAGCATAGACTGCATATTTTTCTCCCCACCTCAAAAATAAACCTCTATTCAGTATCAGCTAATAATTACTGTTTCTTGTGGGTCTTCAATCTGAAATTCCACATACTTGTTGCACAGATAGACTGCTCCTCTCAGACCTGTAGTACAGAGAAACTCCAGCACTGCTTGTCTCACTGTCCTCAGAGAGAGCTTGACCACATGTTACTTGAATAAAAAGACACGTATAAACCTTGCAAACATAATTTTATGTTTTTAATATAGAGAAGGAAGATGGGAAGGAGGGATGCTTTATCTCTTCCGTGTCCATTCATTCTTTTCTGTAAATTGTTCCCATAATACTGGGGTTTCCCTCTTTCTACTACAAATAAGGTGTTATGTGTATACATACATGTAACTATTGATATCCTGCTTTCCCCTCCATGTCAAGCATTCAAAATATTAAAATACAGTAGCAACTTAAAAATATCAGTTTTCCAATGTAAAGTAAAATTAATCAGACCAAACTCAAGGGCAGAAAGACATGAAAAAAGAAATTAACTCTTGTTAAAATTTAGTGCAGTTTAAAACAAATTCAACAGCTAACTTGCCTGAAGCTTAAAAGGAAGGCAAGGCACCAACCAGGCATCCCTGAGAAGACAATGGCATAGCCTGGGGGCTACAGCTGTGAAAATGCCCTGTCCCACATCAGTCTTCAGAAGGCATGGGGTCTTCTTATGAATTATTATTATTATTATTATTATTATTATTATTATTATTATGCTCTATTTATAAAGTGCTGTAAATTTGCACAGTGCTATACATACAATCAATTAAATTAGATAAAATAAACTTGCCTATGGCATACATTCTAAGAAAATAATTAAACATAATGCATATGAATACATCTACATAAAATATAGTAGGCAACAAATTAAAATAACAGTAACATTTGTCCTATTTTGGAGCCTGTCTGCAGAGTTCAACATTTTACAAAAATAAGAGGAAGGGTCCACCTTCAGGGTAGTATCAATAGGGAAAGGTCAATATGAATGACCTTTCTTCTCTTCCTCCTGTGGGCCCACATTGATTTCACAAGGACAATATGAGGTTGAGATTCCCCATATCTTTTAGTTCTATCCTTGAGCTTTGGAATAAATGGGCAATGTGCTTGTCATTTGCCATTTGGAAAATCTCAAGATTGGAAAATACATTTTTTTGGGATGGTAACTCCCAGAAACTTCCTATTCCTACAATTTTGAGACTTGTAATGCAAAAAAAAGAGTAGTTTTTCTAAGCTCTGGAAAATGTTGCCTGAATTATTCAAATTTGAATGTATTCAAGTTTTAATGTATCCCTCCTTAAAATAAAAACAAGCCATAGCACTATTTTTTTTTATTACAAACTCTGGATTAGTGTACCCCTCTGTTCTGATTTGCACTTTTGTTTTGCTTCACATAATGTTAATCTAACAGGCTTTCTCATCTTGGATGCCCCTTGTTTCCGAATTCCCCACCCCACATCTGTGTGGTTATAGAGGGGCAATCACATCTCCACACCTCAGGTCTGTTTGCAAGTTGTGCAACTGCAGGCACCTACTGATTTCTCTGCCTGTCTTCTGTCCTCCTGCACTCAGGATTCGGGTGATGGCACAGGGAAGCGGCGTTCTGACAATGGGGAGGATGGTGTCCGGTGGAAGCTGACAGATGAACCTGCTCAGAACAAGAAGAAGTTAACACCAGCCTCATCTCTTCCTTTGCCGCCCGCCGAGGAAAGCCAGACTGGAGCCCACAAGCGCAAGAAGGAGAAGGAGCCACCCCCT
Source organism: Urosaurus nigricauda (assembly GCA_034509955.1). NCBI lineage: Eukaryota > Metazoa > Chordata > Lepidosauria > Squamata > Phrynosomatidae > Urosaurus > Urosaurus nigricauda. The sequence continues at coordinate 9,908,593 of JAOEGL010000006.1, forward strand.
GACATGGGACCCAAAAAAAAGGTGCAGAAAGTGGCTTGAACATGCTGAAATGTGCTGCTTGACTTACAAGGAATCTAGCAACCTTCTACACTCCTTCTGGCATTTAGACCTTCAGAGCCCTACCCTGTAAGACAGTCTTTCCATTAGATGTGTTGGCTGGAGATGATGCAGGTTGTAGTCTCACACCTGGAAAAATTCCACGTTAGGAAAGGCTCTCATCAGAAAGGAACTACAGGATTGTACCCAGGGTCCATCTTAGCCCAGCTTTCTGTTTCTGGTAACAGACAGATAGGTGCTTATGGGAAGCATAGACAAAGAACACAACGGCAGATGTTTGCATTTGCCACTGGGTCCTTTAAAACAGTCAGCAGAAAGCAAGACTTCTTTTCTCACCACCTACTGTGGAAATGGCCTCTTATGCGCCTTCTATTTCTATGTCCTGGTGTGGCAAATCTCACTGACTTCCCTCCTTCTTGTTCTGCCACTTGCTGAAATGCCTTCTGTTATTTCTGAGGTGGGAGACAGATGAACTTGGGTTGGGTGATATCTCATGGAAGTGGACTGTGTGGGACCCTTACATTGAATTAGTGTCTCTTATTGAAACGAAAACTAGGTTCCAGGTGCTCTGGTTACTCAGCTTTCCCTTGCTCTAACACAGTAGAGTGGAGAAGTTGTCGTTGGACTCCAAATTCCTATCACCCGGACTGTATGGCCAGTAGTCACGGATGATGAGAATTGTAGTTTGCCATCTCAAGAGACATAGGGTCCCTGTCCCTGCCTTAGACCCTACTTCTGGAATTTGTGACCAAGCAAAATATATCAACTCTCTGAGTTGAACATAATAATAATGGTGGGAAGAACAAAGTGCTGATACTTTAGTCCAGTGACCTTTCCAGAAAGTGCCAGTCTGCCTATTTATTAGAATATTTGTATCCTGTCCTTTATCCAAGGATCATATGGTGTTGTACAGTACAGTAAAACTACTTTTGGATAATAGGTAGTGATCACAGTGATTGTAAAAGATTAAAAACATATTAAATCATGTGTTACTTAAAAGCAGGCAATTTAACACCAGTTACAACCTTTTAAAATAATAGCAACCATACCAGTTGTGGAAATTGGACAAAATCACTTAGGCCCTGAAGGCTTTAATGAAAAGCCATTTTTGACTTGGCACTGAAATGACACCAGAGTTGGCATCATTCAGGCCTCTGAGGTGGTGCAGTTATTCCATAATTGCAGTGTCATAGCAGAGCAAACCCTCTCCCATGTCCTTCCCTTGTGTATTATCCCTGCTGGTGGAACATGGGCGAGGACCCCTTCAATACACCTAAATTCTGTCACCCCTTGTACTTCACTGGCTAATCAACCTTTATGAATCTATGGTCTGAACTCTAAATCCGTCTAGTTCCCAACGGGGGGCTTTCAGACACATCATCATCATCTTCTCTCACTTTCTCTTTCAGTTAAAAGGCACACGGGAAAAGCATCTGAAGAAGGTGAGTATGTTATATGTTCCCTCATTAAACAAGGCTGGACGTAGCAATAGCAAGTTAATTTCCCTAAGCAGTTTACAATGTGTAAGCTACAACAAGCTTGGTACTCATTTTAGTGACCTTGCAAGGATGCCAGGCTGAGTCAACCCTGAAGCCCTGGCTGGTATTGAACTCACAACCTTGTGGAATATGTAATACTGGCGGGGTCTACCCTGATGGTTGTTGAGCTTGCATAGCACAGGCAAAGTCTAGCCTATCTTGAGCAGTACTCTTCATCAAAATGGCTCAGAAGTGCATCTAAGCAGCATCTTCACATGCCATGTTCATCAGTATTGTACTTGTAAAGAATTGATACCTCATATACCAACCTTCCCCATCTTAGACCTCTCTCCAGATGAGTTAGATAACAAGCCCCATCACCCACCCAGCATGGGATGGAAGTTGGAGACCAACACCTCTGGAGGACCTAGAATTGGGGAACCCTGTTGTACAGGATCCTGAGCCTTTGTCAGCACCACTTCCTTTCAAGAGTGACAACTGCTGTGGCTAGACTCTGCAGACTGGATTTTGTGTGATTCAGTAATCTACCATATCTGTCTCACTGTTGTCTTTCTGTGTCTGCATATACACACATGCACTCTGCCTAGACTCACATGTTCACTTGGACTTTCTCCTCCTTCTTCCTCGCCCCCTTTTTTATCCCAAATTACAGGCCACTGAGCAGCCATCTGACGGGAACAAGTTGCAATCCATGCAGACCTGGAGCCGCATGGGCAGTGGGGACTTTGATGTAAAGGGTACCATCTCCCACCCATCCATCCATCTGAGCCAAATCACGGCTGGCGACTTAGAGGTGAGAGACCTGGGAGGCAGCAGTCAATGTCTCTTACAATATTGTACAATGGAAATGAGTAGCTGGCAGCTCTGGGACAGGGCTGGAAAATCCATGGCCTTCCACTGCTTTTGGATTACACCTCTCTCACACCTCCCTTATCACTAGGCATGCTAGCTGTGGCTGAGGGGGTGGGATTTGACATGCCCTTCTTTAGAACATAAGTAGGATCCTGCTGAATCAGACTGTAGAATCGTTACTAGAAAGTTCTTTCAAAGGTAATCAAGGGTTATGTAGCTGATGGGGAAATTCACTTTATTTTGGTGTCACTGAGAGGTGATCTGTCTAGTTCAGTATCTTTTTTCCTACCTAGCTAACAAACAGGACTTGAAGATGTAAAGAGACTTCTCCTGTTGTAGCTCCCCAGCAGTTTGCTGCCTCTGAATCTAGAGTTACATGTAACCTTTACCTTGGAAAAAGAAAGAGGAAGAGTTAGGAGTGCCATCAACTTACGGTGAACAGTTAGGAGGAGATAAGGGCTGTACACGGGCCTCTGAGGAGCACTGAATGCTAGTCCAGTATTAGCTAGCCCAGTGTTGGCTACTCCAGCTGGTATAGGCTTTCCAGGCATGCGTCTTTCACATCACCTGAAACATGAGTTGCTTCTTTTTGTCCCACCACCCCTTTTTTAACAGAGAAAATATTGGGACCTTTTGCATTCAAAGCTCTACCCACCAAACAAACAATCACTTAGAAAAAAATGTGGCTTAGGAGTCTCTACAAGGCTGTCTCATCTCAGGGTCCTTCATGTGCAGGTCCCAGCCCTCCTGAGCCTTAGCCTGGTCACAGCCTCATGGGCTTTCAAATTATCACCAAGTGGCCTCAGTGCAAAACTGCAATTCCTCCAAATTTATGACAGTATCCAGGTGACAGTCAGGCGTCATCAGAGCAAAGTTACTTTTTTGGACTATAATTTCTAGAGTACCTGAGCCAGCATGGAGTTGTAGTCCTAAAAGTAGCTTTACCTTGGTTACATAATGCATACTGGTAGAGATGTGCCCTGAATGGCATTGTCCCCCCCCCCCCCCCGCCAATGCTTAGCCACCAGGTGGGGCTGTAGTCACAACACATGGATTATCTGCATTTGTTGGGGTGATGCTATCCTGTGTACAAGCTCTTCCTCCACTTCTGTAGTACAACCATGAATACAGGCTGCTTTTCTTTCTATTTTTAAAAAGGTTCTCATAGAACATGTGGTTTCTTGATCTTGAACTTTTATTTGATTTATAGCTTTGTCCCACTTCAAAGCCACAAGGCAGGTAATGATATATTGAAAACATTAAAATCTCCTTACAAATACTAACCTTTGACATACACGCTGTTCTGTCCCTGGCTGCCAGTTTTTCTTTTTACAAAGGTTGCTCACTGCTTCCAGAAGATATCTAGCATTGTGCTCTGATGAGTTTCTGGGGAATTTTAATTGATTTAGAAGTATTTCTCTCTTGCCTTTCAATGATATGCTTCTCAGAGTAGCTTACAAACAATAAACTAAAACAAAACACTAGAAATGTTTAAAAGAATCAGGAAAATGTTTTTTAAAGCAGAGCACAGCAGATAGATTTTGCTAAAACTTTTGTCAAAGAGAGCTGTTTTTATCTGGTGCTGATCACAATGGTAAAGGAGACATCTGATGGTTAGGCTTAGGGATATTCTGTTAAAGGAGTGTCACCACCTCGAAGGTCCTGTCATTGGCTTCATCCTCACTGCAGAAATAATCCAGTGTGACACACTTGAACTGTCATGGCTCGGTGTTATGGAATTCTGTGAATTGTAGTTTGTTCTGGCACCAGAATTCCCTGACAGAGAAAGCTATGTGCCTCACAAAACTACAGTTCCCAGAATTCCATAGCATTGAGTCATAGCAGTTAAAAGTGCTGTCAACCTGGATTATTTCTGCAGTGTGGATGCAGCCATTATTAGCAGTTCATATTGTTTCTGCAAGTGAGTCCACCTAAATCTCAGGGTCTCTTCCAGAAATCTTAACAGTCAGATGGGTTCATGTAGGAACTGACATCCTTCTAGTCCTTGAGGCCTTCACAGTAAAGAACCAACAGTTTGAATTGCACTAAGAAACATACCGGCAGCCAGTGAAGGACTGACTCCTAATCAGTTCTAACTGCCCTGGATAGCTCCTTGTATCCTGAACCAGCTGAAGTTTCCTAGGAAATTCCACATATAACCTATGTATGATAATCTTAACATGGACATTATTAAGGCATTAATCATTATGACCAGATCATACAGATTGCAGATTTAATTTATCTTGGAGGCATATATGTAATTTATTTTGTTCTGGAACTCCAGGTCTATCTGTGGGATTCCTACTGTGGCTTGGTTGTGTATCCTTCACATATTGGGGTCAAAGGTGGGGTGTGAGATTTATATGAACAAGCCAAGATGCAGCAATCTTAAGGAGTTCTCTTTAAAATGAATGTACCCAAACTGGAATTCTCTGTTGAAGGAAGCAAGTTGGGCTCCCTCTCTTAATTTATGCAGTGGGATCTTTAGTATATAAAGTGTCCTTTAGTGGTCAGAGGGATAATTGGTTGGATGCTGGCTATATCTTTTATTTTAATTTTTTTTTAAATTTCAATCATTAAACATATTTTTCCCCTTCTTGAATTGCACTTTTGTTTTTTAAACTAAGTTTTATTATTCACACTTGGTGGGGGAGTTAACAAAGCAGGATATAAAATAAATAATCTCCCCCAGTTGGAAATTTTAAAAGACAGAGTGGTGGATGAATGGCCCTCCAAAAGTTGATAGACTTCAGTACCCATAAGCCCTAGACAGCATAGTCAATGGTGAAAGATAATTTGATTTGAAGTCAGAGAGATGAAATTTTCATAAAACTTGAAATTTAGAAGGGAGGGAATGGGAAACTTCAGGGGAAAATGCAATATTGGTCCCCTTTACAGATCAAAACTATTTTGTTACTTTAGGAATATAATACACTATGTATACATTGGCTCAGCATGAGAATATTATATTGAATATATTAAAAATATGGATGGTTCAGATAATAATTACAACCTAAATATTAAATTACTGGACTTAATCTCCTTGCCCACTGCCATCCCCTTTTCTTTTGGTGTCATGTCTTCATTAGATTTTAAGTCTGAGGGTAGGGAACTGTTTTGTTGTTCTTTTATATGTGTGTGTGTGTGTGCGTGTGTATACACACACATACACACATATATATACGCACACATGCATATACAGTGTGCCCTCGGTATCCACTGGGGTTTGGATTCAGGACCCCCATGGATACCAAAATCCTTGGATGCTCAAGTCCCATTAAATTCAGTGGCATAGTAAAATTATGCCCTTATATAAAATGACAATATCAAGATTGGCTTTTTAGATTTTAGATTTTTAGATAATGTTTTCAAATGGGGGCTGAATCCATGGATAAAGAATCCATGGATAAGGAGGGCCAATTGTATAGAGTGAGAGAGAATGATAATAAAAAAATCCCTTAAAATAGCACTGAAAAGTTCTGACCTGTGAGGAACCTCTTTGCTTTTGTCATTTATTAGCAGGGGGGGGGGCAATTAAAAAAGGAGAAAATATTAAAACAAAATGTTACTTCTAGTTGCCTATAGTGCCAAGCAGATGTGCAGCACTTATTCCAATAAAAAGAACAGAGAAAGAGAAACCAAGACCATAAATTCTAAGGTTGTGAGATATTGTTCATAGTGTTGCAAGAGAGTTTTCTTGCTACAGTTTTTAGGAGTAAATATACAAACACCTTGTCTTAAATATTCATTCTAAAAGAAAATATTCTATAACCCCCTTTCTGCAATTTTCTCTGGAGAAAAAAATGGTCTTCATAGGAAAAAACTCTTTTTTTTGGTCTTTTTCCCCTCGATTTTTTCCTGGTCCTTCACATGGCCAGTCCAGCAACATCTGGAGAACCGCAGGTTGCCCACCCCTGGTTTAATCATTCTAAGAAATTGCTCAGCTAAGTTGAAGGATCCCTCTTTTTGACTATGTTTCCCTTCTTTCTTGTCAGAAACCAAAGGTCCCACCTTTGGAGTCCTCAGTCCAGTCAGATAAGTCCCACCAGCGGGAGAAGCTAGAGCGCTTCAAGCAGATGTGCCAGATGCTGGAGCGGGTGAAGAACAGCAGCAGTTCTAGTTCCAGTTCAGATTCGGACTCGGATACGGACTCCCATGGCTCGGATGGCTCCAGCGGGGGCGTATCAAGCCGAGCCACTTCCCCGGCCACCCGTTCCCAGCGCCTGGCTGCCTTGGGCTTCAGTGCCAGTGAGGAAGAGGAGGAAGATGAGGAGGAGGAAGAAGAGGGTGGGAGGCGCAATGGCAGCTCGGAGACAGCACGGAACGGCAAGCAGCCCAAAGCTCGGGGGAACTCTCAGGAGAAAGAGAACAATCATCGTCCGTCCAGCCGAGGGAGTGAGCGGGCTAAGCAGCAGGCAGGCGGGCGCAAGGCGGGCCGTCCTGCTGGGCAAACAGGGCTCCGCATGGTGGCCCGGACTCAATTCCTCAACTGGCCCCTGGTGCCCTCCCCTCCCAAGCCCCTACTGCAGCTAGAGAGGCACGTGGTCCGGCCTCCCCCTGACAGCCCTGAACCTGACTCCCTGCCTTTGGACAGTGGCTCTGACCACATCATGCAGCGGGACATTTGGTTGGCAGTCTTCCAATACCTCAGCTATCGGGAGCTGTGTGTCTGCATGAGGGTGTGCCGGACATGGAGCCGTTGGTGAGTGGCACATTGCATCCAGGGAAGGGATGACCTGGGGCCTCAAGTGCCCCACTCCTGAAAAAGCAGGAAGAAGAATGCCAATGGGTAGCATCACAGTCCCTTGTAGTTATTGAGGTAGGGGAAGAAAAGGGGAAGCTGATGTGCTGTAGCATCTGCCCCCATTGTTTTCCATTGACATGGCCTCTGCATCAACCTTTTTTCTGGCTCAAGCTACCTAGAGCTGTTTTGTTACCAGTCTGTGCCAGTCCTGTGAGATAGGAGCTGGGTACATCTGTACTTGCTTGGCACTCAGCTTGCAAATTCTGTAAATAGAGATGATAGTAAGGACAGGATGGGCGGGGGGGGGGGGGTTGTGAGTGCCCATGGCATAAGTACTCTTGATGCCATGCTAGCAAACCACTTGTCAAGATGATGAATCTTGTGTCTGTGGTGGGAGGAGAGCATGTGTATTGCACAGTTTTGTTCAAGCTATTGTTTAGGGCCATGAAACTCTTATCAGGGGAATTCTTGTGAATCTATCAAGAACAATCCTGGGAGTTGTAGTCCAATAAAGAAAAAGGAACCTAGGGTAAACTTTGGTGGTAGTAGTGTTAATAGCAACAAGACCAATAATTCATTTATGTGCCACCCTTTTCTCAATAGTGAAACTCCAAGCAGATTACAAATTGTTAAATACTCATAAAATAATTAAAAGACTTCAGTAAATAGATATACAGTATGTCATTTTAAAATTCAGTTTTAGTTATAGAATTAAAGCCATTTAAAGTCCATTAAAAACAAAACAATCAAATCACACCATTAAAACCCATTGCAGTCAATTCCTAAAAACCTAGTCAAAATAGGAAAGCTTTCTATTTGCCAACAGAAGGATGGAGCCATCTTCACCTCTCTAGGGCAGGAGTTCTCAAGTCTGGGAGCATCCCCCAAGTAGGCCCTCATGGTATGGTAAAAAAAAAAAACCAGTCACATAGTATCTAAGCGACCTGATATATTAGGATAGAATTTTTGTAGACCCAGTCCACTTTTATTAGATATGTATCTCTCTAAGATGCCAGAAGTTTCTTTGTTTACCTCCCTGTCCCTTCTCCTGGGAGCTCAAGGGTGGCATAGATGGTGTGCTCTTCTTCTCTCCAACTTGCCTTCACTGAATAACCCAGTGAGACAGGTTCAAATGAGAAATGGTGACTGGACCAAGGGCATCATGTCAGCTTCGTTTGTGGCTCAGCTGGGAGTGTGCCCAGTCTCTTGGCCTCTGGGGATATTGGAAAAGGCTTTTCTGCAGAGCAGGAGTGCTATTGTTCCATGTAGTCCTTTTAAGTGAATGCTGGTAACAGAAGCAGGTTGTTCCCTAGGTTGAGTCCCTAAGAGAGTTAGGAAAAGGAGAGGAGAAGGAAGAGAAAGCATTTTTGGTAGCAAAAGCAGTGAGATGTGCTTGCGTTTCCCTTAGGACTTAAACCAAGGTTAAGTCCTAAGGGAAAGAATAAGATATGCTTCCACTTTATTACTTAATACTGTTACTTGATTTAATTATAACCCATCTATCTTCCAGCCCTGGTACTAAGGTGGGTGGCAAAAATTCAAATAGATACAGTTCAAAGAAGTCATCAATAAAAACATAAAAGTTAAAATACAAATAAACTACTAGTAGACCTAAAAACATATCGATTAACAAGCAAGAAACAACAGTGGTACTGTGCAATTATTGAAAGTCCTTTCCTCATAAGTAGGCAGTTCCTAAAGACGTGTTAAAACAAACAAGTCTACATCTGCTGATAGAGAGACCAGGCCAGCCTCTCTAAGAAGAAAGGCCCAGAGCCTGAGGGCAGCCACCAAGAAGGCCCTCACATGTATGTACCAAACATGGCTGTGAAAGTCAAAAGATGAGAAAGGCTTCCTCTGAAGGCTCCAGTGCCTGGATAAGCTCACATATGAGAATATGAACCTTCCCATTTAAACTCTGGTCATTTTCTAAGACCTTGCATCAAACTAGTGCACTCCAGTACATAGGACAATAAAGCCCATAATTTGCAGCCAGTATGGATGTGCTGCTTGGGTTGTAATATCAACACATTTGGGTTGCTCCTGCTTCAGGAAGGCTTACCTACTTTCTCTTATGTCAGCAATCTTACTAACAGCACAAAAGTTGGTTGCAGAAAAATGCGAGTCTGGGGTTGGTGCTGACGGACAATCCTAGCATAGAAATAAAAAGCTAGTGTGTATGAAACAATCCTGACTTGGTTTGTAAGCCTATAAGTTGTTTCTGACTTAATGGCAACACTAAAACAAACCTGTCACATGGTATTCTAGGCAAGATTTGTTCAGAGGGAGTTTGTCTTTGCCTTAGTTTTCCGAAATTCTTGCCGTTGCTGTCATTGGGGCCAACGTATTGTGAAAAAAAAGGGTCTTGTCACATGGATGTTGGCAAAGGAGATTTTCTTCCTATCACCAAATAAAAGTCAACAATCCTACAGGGCAACCTGTGTATGATGACTTTTAGAATAGTCCTTTCCATACAGCAACTGTCTGTATGTTGGAGTGTGAACTCTTTGACACCATCACTGTCAAAATCTAAAAGTAGACTTCCTCCCTCTCCCCTTTTTCTTCTACTGCTTTTTTTTAGTTGAGCAGGAAACATCTGCACTGCCCACATCTGAACTGAAGTCACTTGACTATTTTCGGGCTATAACAATATCATTGCTTTCATCCCATGCACCTGAACAACCCCCCCCTCCCAATATTGATTGACAGTGTTGTGTAAAGTTTTTGGCCTCTCCGTTTACAAACAAAGGCAGATTTTTTTGGCGGGGGGGAGATGTATGAATAATGCCATTTTTACTTTATATCCCCCTTTCCTTCCAATAGAGGACCCAAGGCAGCTCAAAACACAGATAAAAATAAAGTACAGATGTAGCGCTGTTAACGAAACTTCTGAAAAAGAAGCTCCTTTTTACCAAGCCTTTTTATGCCCCTGCCTTTTCCTCTTTGTTCTCTGTATAGCTGAAATGTTTTAGCAGCATCAGCATTGAGAGAATGGGAAGCAGAGCTGGAGAAACACTTTTGAGTGCCAAGTTGCAACAGCATCTGCACAGTAAGCAATGCAATAAGGCTTGAGCTGGGAAAGGGGGGAATCGGCTCTAGCCGATTCTACTACTTCATATCTGTGTCTACTACACTCAAGGTAAAATATCAAGTGCCTCCAGAATTCTTTAATGAGCCTGGGTGAACAGCAAAACAGAAAGATAAGGAGAAAACCAATAAAGCCTGCTTCAGCAGCTTCTCTCAGCATGTTTTTTTTTAAAAAGCCTAGATTTATAAGTTAACAAAACAAGCTAGATGACTACTGTCCATCTCCCTTTTAAATGTTGTGGTTTTTGCTTGAAATTTGTGCTGTTGCCATTACATATAGAACATAACCTTTCTAGTTGCATCTTTGGTAAAGTTTTTGTTTCTCATACCCAAAGAGGCTGTGAAAAATTGTGAAACTGGTTTGTATCTTAAAGTTATCAGTTCATTTAATGGGAAAGTCCACTTTTTACTCTCAGTGTTTCCTAAGCTTTGGTCCTCCAGGTATTTTGGACTTCAGCTCCCCCCAAAAAAGCTAGCCACCTGGGACCAACAGTCACAAACTCTGGGATCTGAAGTCCAAACCGATTGGAGGACCAAAGCTGGGGAACAACTGGTATAAATTGAACATCTGTCATTTGATGACTATCTCCCTTTTCAACCAGTGTCACTTAAGGCTCTACAGATTAATTTAAGGAAGTGTGAGTTTCTCAATAAGCACTCTTGAATTTGGCTGGTATTTCGCAATTCCACATGTACTGATTTCATTCTTGGGGAGGGTGGAGGCCCTGTTTGTAGTGGTTTCTTGGGTCTGCACTAAACCATCTCTCAAGGTGTTTTTTTTTTTCTTATTAAACCAGGGCATGGTTTAACAGAGATAATTAAGTTGTCTTCCTGAAGAAGTTCTATATTTCCCTGATCCATCTTGTTCAGATACTTCTGACAAGCTTCTGGGTTGAGCTGGAGCCTTTGAACCATTAGACTGTGTGTATACGTGTGCCTTCAAGTCGCCCGTCAACTAAGGGTGGACCCCATGAATTTGATAATAATAATAATAATAATAGTTTATTTATAGCCCGCTCCTCTGTACATACACTCGGAGCGGGGTTTAAACTCGGATAGAGTTTTAAAGTTCTATTTATTTATTTACTTACTGTATTTATATCCCATTGTTCAACCAGAAAAGCTCTCAAAGCGGCTTACACATAGTTAATTAGACATTTCCCTGCCCTCAGTCTTAAAAGCTTAAAAAGACATGACACAACAGGAGAAGGGGATAGCAGTGGGAAGGGGAATAAGTCCGGAAGTCTCTCTGAGGCCTGGACCTTGGCAGATGGACTGGAAGGAGGGCTTGTATTCTTACTTTAGACCAGGCCCGATGAAGCTGGCAGGCCTTTCTCTCCCTCTGAGGGTGGATGATGTCAGATGGCAAGGAATATGTTAGCTTCGCCAGTTCCTTCCTCTAAAATATGGCCTACAGCACCTTGTACTCATTGGCAGTCTTGCTCCTGCTTAGCTTCCAAGATGAGACAGGATCTGGTGCCTTTAGGGGGTTTTAGGTCCACATGAACCATTAGCTTATTGGTGCCCAAACCTGACTGCCCACACGTTATTGAATTTCGGCTTCCAGAAGCCCTGCTGGTATGCCCAGTGACTGTCATCTGGAGATGCAAGATTGGGAACCACCAAATGGTGGAAGGGACCTCAAAGGGCATGTAGTCCAATCCCCTGATAAAGGGACAATCTGCAGCTAGAGCCATGATCATCCAGACTCTATTTAAAACCCTCCAAAAAATGAGAGTCCACCATCTTGGTTTATAAATGTGCATGCCTGAGGGGGGCAAATTAAAATAAAATATAGAAATCAGAATTGCTGGTTCAGGAGGCACCCATTGTTAGGAGCTGATTAATCTGATATGAAACATTACTCTAGTCTTCGTTTGCGTCCCATTAGGAAACACATTACATTTCATGACTGAATGATGAAGCATGCAGGTTTTTGTAATATCTGGCTGGAAATCATGCAGTCCTCCAGAAGATGTTGAGCTGCAACTCCCCACTGTCCAAGACATGGGCAGTCCTTGTTATAGCAGAATGGACAAACACTGTGAAATTATACTATAGGTTTTTTCCCACCCCTTTTTCATACCCACACTCACTTGCTCATGCTCTCTCATTTGGTGAACTGAATTATATTTTGCCTCTTTCCTGGTCTTCTGTCCACCATAGGTGCTGTGACAAGCGGCTTTGGACACACATTGACCTTAGCCGTCGGAAATCCATCACTCCCTCCATGCTGAGTGGTATCATCCGCCGGCAACCAGCCAGTCTTGACCTTAGCTGGACCAATATTTCCAAGAAGCAGCTAATGTGGCTTCTCAACAGGCTACAAGGTATTGGGTGGGTGAGAAGGATGGGTTGGCTAGGTTAAGGAGCTGGTGTTTACTTATTTGAAGTTTTTATCTCATGCGTTAAGTCAAAATTGTCAAGCTGTTCTCCATTATGTTTAAAAGATGCTGGAGTCACAAGTGAGGACAAAAGGTGTGTGTGTTTTTTTTTATATATATATATTCCAGCTTTCTTCCAGTTTAGAATCCAAGGCAGATTACAAAAATAACAAAGCAAAATATGCTTTTAAAAAACTGGATAATACAAAAGTCAAAACACAGTTAAACAAGGTATCATATTAAACATACTTGAAAGCAAAATAGAGTTTAAAATACAGCACAAGTAACCCATTAAAAAAAGACTCCATGCAATCAATTATAAGTTCGGGGCGGTTATGGAGGGTTGCAGTTTTCACCCCTGCATGTCGAGGTACATTGGATGTGACATGCATAGAATCCTGTCATAATTTTTTTTTTGATATATAGCCATATTAAAGGCTTGGGGTGAGTCTTCTAAGGAGCGGGAGAAGGCAAACCATTGTGTTTGCAGGCAGTTCTGGTTGCTTTGGCATAGTTTGGGGTGAAAATTGCATGAAAATCACACCAGGTTTTTTTGTTTTGTTTTGTTTTCTTTTTGGGAGGGGCTTTGGGACAGCCTGGGTGCTTTGCTGGGCACAGAAGTGGGGCTTGGGGAGTCAGCTTCTGAATATATGTGTACTCCTCACATATAAGTCTTCATGACTTTGTCCTCAAATGTCTGAACTTATGAACCATGGCAGATCTAGAGAAGAGACCCCCAAGCCTGGAATTAGTTGTCTGTGCACTCCATGGTTAATCACTCACTGGGCGGCTGTTGTCTGTCTCACTCTCTGGTTCCTAGCAGCAAGAGGACAGAGGGAATGTCAAAGGTGTTTACAGGCCTCCCACATACCCTCCTTTTATGTTCCCACTGCCTCTCTTTGGCTACATCTCTGGGCCATAGCAGATCTCTGAAGGAAAAAAAAATCTGAATGGATTGATCAACCTGCTTCTGGTCCTTGTCCGTTTCTCTTGAGTTTATTTGTAAGTTCACCCCATTCTCTTTCCATATCAGCATGGATTTTTTTTAAATGCTTGAAAATCAGTAGCATCTTCCAATGTATTTTTTTTTTAATAAGGTAACTTTTTTGTCCTATTTTATCCTGAAATACTAATTTTTATACAATTTTTTATCAGAGATGTGGCAAAAACCATAGCATAGTGTTTCAGTGCTACCTCATACATAGTGAAGGAGTGTGGGATGGAGGTAACCTTTCCACATACAGATTGTTGCCTAATCTCATTAACAATTTCAGAGCTTGGAGGTAACACATTAAAAATTACTGTCAGTGCTGTTACTTATTAATTTAATGAGGGCTGAAGGGTAATCATTACTTTCCAAAAGAATGGCCCAAACTGAATATCAAATGATCAAATTTAACCTGGTCGTACCTAATATCAAGAAATAGGTGCTGGGGGATGCTAGGGTTGTCACCTAAGAGGAAAGGAGTCAGTAGCCTGAAAAAGTTTGGGAACCACTGGTTTAAAATATTGTGTATTGCTTTAAGTTTTAAGTTGTTTTGAGTGTATTTAAATTTATTTTTACTTTACTTTCCCTGAGATGTTATGGGAACAGGGTGAGACATAAATGTTTTAATAAATGAATACATCAAGAAACTTTCTGAGGTGCAGGATAGGACTCAACAGCCTCAAATCACAACATTGTGGGGAGTGGGGGAAGAATCAGCACAGGAGGAAAGTACAGAGTGAGAATTAGTTACATTTTTTAGAGGGAAGGTGGGGCAGTTTCTGATATTCTCTCCCCCTCTAAGTGTTGTCTCCTTAATCTTTTCAGGCCTCAAGGAGCTCATCCTGACTGGCTGCTCTTGGTGCTCTGTGTCGGCACTTAGCACAGCTAACTTCCCTTCCCTGCGGCTTCTGGATTTGCGTTGGATTGAGGATGTCAAGGACTCCCACCTCCGTGAGCTGCTGTTGCCTGCCACAGACACTAAGCCAGGTAAAAATTGGGTTCACCAAGAGAAGTCTCTCTAATCAGTTCTATTCCTTCCTGGGCCAGAGAAAATACAGTTGATAATTCACTGTCTTCTGTCTTTGCATCAAAAACTCATTTGAATTGCCCTCTTAGATGACTTCTTAAAATTTCTGCATCCTGAGCTGTGAACAGTTGCCACAGCGTTAGTTTTTCTTGTCAAGTCATTCTTGCATAACTGGTGATCCATTAGTCCCTTCAGGGCCAGTAGCGAGAAGCTCCACAGCCCATTTTTAACTTTTGCTTGGGATGGCAGAAGAGGGCTGGTTATGTTTAATGAGCTGTATTTGGTTGCCAGGCTTGTCTCCTCAAGGCTATGCTTTTCCTTTCTTGCTTAGCCTTAATATCCAGAATACTGTCCTGCTCTTGGGTGAATTCAACAAAATCCTCTCAAGCAAAGTCATTTCTGAAGCATTTGCTCCCTGCTGAAAGCGATTAGCAGCATATGGGCCCTCAAGATGTCATTGAATGCAATTTCCAATACCTCTCATCACTGCCGATGCTGACCAGGGAATTTAAGTCGAGCAACATCTGGAAGGCTACAGTTGTCCACCCCTGGTCGCTTGTGATGACTGGTTTTGTGTGGCTCAAAATGGACAAATTCCTGCTTTCCCCTAACCTCCCCAAGATCACTGTTTTATCATTAATTGGTTTTTATTCCTTTGGGATACTTCTTGTCGCCAACTGGCAAGTGGATAATGCAGAATTATGGGAGGTGAAATCTAACATCAGGCAAACCTATCTCTGATCTACATAATTATACAATCTTCAGTGCAGCATTGCATTCGCCAACTTGCTTTCACTTGGATCAAGAGAGCCTTTTTAGTGACCTGCTTCAGGACACATCCTTTAAGATCCTTACAGTAGCATGACACACTTTGATGCCTAAATTGGTTTGCTGCTCCAGAGTAGACTTTAATTCAATAGCAGTCATTCTCTCCCTCTTTCTAATACGTTTTTCACAGAAGATTATTTTTTAATTGTAACTTTGTTGTTTTATTTGTATTTTAGCCCCCTTGTATCTTAGCCTTAACAAAATAAACCAACATTTTATTATTCACTACCTTGCACTCTGTTTTTACTGAGAACACAAGATAGTAGTTTTGAAGAAATAGTCATTGCATATTTTTAAAGGCCCCAATTAACATGGCCAGTGCTTACCTGCTGTAGTGGCTCCTCTGTCCAGGTTAGCCCTGGAATTTCAGTCCTTAAGTTCTTACCACTTACTTTGTCCTTTTACCCCAGCCCTGGATATGTTATGTGGGCCTGAAGGTGACCACTATAAGTTGATCAGTAGGTTCAATGTGGTAAGGCATGACTAGCCTCCCTTGTTAATTATTAAATTAAAACATCCAGAGCTGAAACATAGAAAATAAAAACAGTAAAGATTTATTGTATACAATAAAAATGGAAGTGAAGTATGCAGAAGGGTGGATGGAAGTAAAAAAGATTGGGGGAAGTGTGTGAGGGTACGAGAAGCTGGTGGAGTAAGAGAACGAATGTTTGAAAAAAAGGGAAACAGGGAGATGTAAATAAGGAGTGAGATGGGATTTAATGAATATAAGGAAGATTGAATGAAAAGGGTAGGGATTGGGAGGGGTTGGATAAGTGGTTGGTTATAAGTTGGTGGTATATCAATGTATATATTGATGGGATTGTTTTTTATGTTCAAGTGTTGTATATGTGGATTCTATGTTGTTTAATTAAAAAAATTCAAAAAAAAAAATTATACAAATCTAGCTTTACAGACATTTCACACACATTACACAGTAACACCTCTATTTTAAACAAAGTAAAGCTTGTCTCTTCACTCTCGACATTCCACATTCTCAGTTTCCCCAAAACTCACTTCAGATACCCCCCCATTCCCATCTTCCTAATGGCCCTCTATTAATACTTGACCCTTTCTTTCTCTCACTGGCCCTATCTAATTTTTAACACACAAGGATGCAGATTATATCCTTTCTCCATAGCCCTCCTCCCAGCATTACATGAGCCATGATTGGATGGCTCTCCCCAGGCTTGCACAGCTTCTCACATCACACATGCCTTGAAGCTGGCTACCCCACCCCCTTCTCCGGCCTTGGTTCACTCACCCACATTTTTTTCTTCAACCCTGCCAGGCCAGACTGATAGTCGAGGCCGACTCCAGAATGTTTCTGAGCTGCGGCTTTCTGGGCTGGACATCACGGATTCGTCACTGCGCTTGGTGATCCGGCATACCCCTCAGCTTGCCAAACTGGACCTGAGCCACTGCAACCACGTGGGCGACCAGTCTGTTAACCTGCTGACCGCTGCTAACTCTCCACTCCGAGAGACCCTTACCGAGCTCAACCTCGCTGGTAAGTTGAGCCGCAGGGACAGGGATGGTGGTGGGCAGGATCCCTCTCCCTCAAAGCCATTTGTAGTTCCATCTGCCCTGCTTGTCCTGGTGCCAGTACGTAGTTAGCCTTTAAGAAAACCATGAGACAAATTTCCACCCAGCCATACCAAAGCATTTTGGATAGTATGGAACATTTAAAAAATCAAATATGTGCCTTCAAATTGTTTGTCGACACAGCAGCCCCACAATTTTCATAGTAATTTCCTAGGCAAGGAATACTCAGAGGTGGTTTGCCCTGATCCTCCTCTGAAATGTAGCTTACAGCCCCTGGTCTGCTTTCCAAGTACTAAACAAGCCTGCTTAATTTCTGAGATCCAATATAATCTGGTGCCTTCGGGATATTTAGCCAAAGGAACATTAATTTTTTGAAATTATTCACTGCTCGTTTTGAAAACTAACTCATTACATTACTTTAAAATATGAAAAGGAATCCAATAGCACCTTTAAGACTAATTGGGAAAAAGAAACTCCTAGCATAAGCTTTCTAGAAAGTTCCAGTTAGTTCAGATCTAGTTGGTAGTAACATTGCTTGTTCTTATCCCATGAGTTGCTTTATATATAATAAAATGTTAAAATAGACAGTTGCTAAAAATCCTCCCCCCCCGACCATACCCTAAACAGTACACATTATTCTAAAAACATATTACCAGTCATTATGTTACTTCTAAAAAGTAAAGATATCGCCCAAAAAGTAAAATGCTACAGGTGACATACTTACATACACCTTATATACTCATCTATAAGTCTAAAAATTTATGCCCAAAAATTGACACCAAAATCCCAGGTCAACTTATTTACGGGTCACTACGGTAATGTGATAGCAGCTTTTTCAGATTTCCCCATGTGATGTGGAGAGGAGTTTATTTCTCTCTGGAGCAAAGCAGAAAGAGTCCTGGGTGATTTATTGATATTGCTGTTTGCTTAAGAGTCCATCTCCCGCTCGCACGTCTGGCTGAAATGAAAGCTGAAATGATGAAGCAAAAAGCCTCAATGAGAGTCTCTCTTGCCATATGCACACATACACACACTGAAGGAACCTCCAAGTTTTGCCCTCGACCTATCCACGGGTCATGGCAAAATCCATAATTTTGACCCCAAAACCTGACCTCGTGAAGTCAACTTATAGTTGAGTATATACAGTAACTCATTCTCCAAGCTTTGGATATTGTCTAGGTTACTCTCAAGTAGCCAACTTTCCTGTTGTTGGAAAACTAACTTTTTGACCTGTTCCTTCCTAGTCTCTGACACAGGCCTTGATTCGAGTGTAGCAAGGCTTCAATAATTAGTTTTATGGCCTAAATCCAATTATTAGTCCCAGTAAGGTCACTCCTACTGAATCACTACAGTTTACCTAAATGTTGACTTACCATTCAACAGTTGATTCAGTAAGTCTACTCTTGCTGCCCCTACCAAATTAGATTTAGGCCCATGTTGTTATTACCTCCACTTAAATCTGACTTCATGTTGGATTTTACACATGTTGTTCAAGAAAGAAGCAAAAACAACTATTTTTATATTCAGGAGAGAACAGAAAAGTAGCCAAAAATCTAGACAACATTTCAGAGCTATTAGTTTTATCAATTGTGTAATTGTTTAACTGTCAATAGCTTTGTGCCACTTGCCCCCCCCCCCAAAAGCCTGCAACTTGTAGGTTTTTAAAAGGATACTGTGAACTTACTTAGAGATCACTACACCTGTCCCTAAGAATATAGTTCCCATGGCATACAGTTCTTCCAGGCAAAGTAAACATCCTAAATCTGTAAATAGGCATAGTAAAGGACCAACACGATGTAGTGGTTTGAGCATTGGACTAGAATTCTCAGAGACCAGGGTTCAAATCTTAACTCTGACATGGAAGCCCACTGGGTAACCTTGGATAAATCACACTTTTTCAACCTTTAGAAGAAGGCAATGGCAAACCTCCACTGAAGAAACCTTACCAAGAAAAACCTGTGAGTGGGTCACCATAAATTAAAAATATATTGAAGGCACACAACAATAAAGTGCCAAATGCCTACATCATATGCCAGAGATAGGAGACATATATTTCACCTGTTGTTGGCCTGCATCTCCCATTGGCCCCAGCCACCAATGGCAGTGGTATGGGATGATGGAGGTTGCAGTCCAGTAACATATGGATTGGCTAAGTAGCCCACCACTGTAAACCACCTTTTGAATAAGTTATCATTCATTCTGCATTCCTGAGAGCTAAAAACTTAAGATTGTTATTGAGTAACATTGAGATACAAAAGAGGAAGCCTGCTCCCCAGTGCTCAGATCTTGACGTGTCACTCCCCAAATCGGAATCATATTGCAGTAGTAAATATAGGTTACTTTCTAAACTCTGAAGATCTTTGACCTGTCTGTCCCTTTCTTCTGTTATAGGATGTAACCGGCTGACGGATCAGTGTCTGCCCCTTTTCCGCCGCTGCCCACGCCTTTCCCGCATTGACCTCCGCTCTTGCCACCACATCACACCTGAGGCCTGTGCCCGCTTTGCTGAGGACACGGTCGCTCAGAGGGCTTCTGTTCCCTCTGCCCCTGCCTCAGCACCTCCTTTCCGTTGCCCTGAGGAGAAATTGCTGCTGAAGGACAGCTAATACCCACCCTGGGGTGGAGGCGCAGGGAGACTCTGCCTCACCAATCAGACAACCGAACACGGACTCTGAGAGAACCTTTTTACTTAAAGCCATGCACTGAACCAGAGTGGCGTCTCCACCCCCACCCCCTTGAGCGTGTGGTAAAGTGGGTGAGGGGTTGTGCTCCCCTGACCCATCGAACCCGCTGCAGGGCAGGTCGCCTTTTGCTCCATCCCTTTGTTCCAGGACAGAGCCACAGAGTAAGTGGGGCCTGCAGCAGCCTAGTTGTTTTACAATGCTGGAAAGGCGTATTCCTCCCATCACATGCTGCGCCGTCTCATTCTTTCCCTGCCCTAAAACATCGGTCTGTGCCACAGTTGGTACCGTAACTCTCTCGGGGTGGGTGTGGCAAGGTGGGTGGGAGCTTGACACTCAGCTTTGAAACGCCAGCTCAGGAGGAAGGCAGCTTATTGTATGGTGTTGGATTATTATTTTTCTCATCCTTCCCTGATGCAAATGTGCACTCCAACTTCATCCATTCCCCACACACACACACACACATGCTGCCTTTATGATTTTGAAAGTGTGTGTGAGTCTGCCTGTCTGTACGCCTGTCTCTCCTTCCCTCTACCATCTTTCCCCAGATGTTTGTTTTCAGTGGAGCTTTTAAAAGGGTAGTGGTGGGAACCCGGCAGCTGATACTTAGATTTCTCACCCTGCCTCACTACATGCCCACTGAAATTCCGTCCATATCAATGCGCACGCCCTTTTCCCATTGCAGTATGTACGCCTTGGGTTGCCATGTCCATATTGGGTTCAATTCCCTGGATGCCCCAAAGGCACGTTCTTTGTATACATGCCCTTTTCCACTATCTTTCTCTTCCTCTATTCCCCCCTCCAAGCTGATCTGAATGTTCAGGTGGTCTCGCACCCATCCCTGAATCTTGACTTGTGTGCCTGACCCGTGCACAAATTGCGCTTAAACACCAAAACTGGTAACACGCACACATTGCAATCCATATGTACACTGTCTCTGCTGCTATATTGTTTACACAAAAACCAGTATGTGCACGTGGACACACATGCAAGGCACATGCATGAGTGGACCCTTCAGTGGATGCTCAGCCCTCCACATTTACCTTTTCACCTCCCATCTGTATTTCCTATCCACCGCACTTCTATTCACACTTCCATTCAGGTTGCATACATTCAAAAACCTTCGTTGTATGATCAGTGTCACAGAGGTATGTTCCAGGAACACTTCTGAGTGCCCACATCTGTCTTTTGTTCTCATATGGGGACTTAGATCAGGCATGTCTGTTGACACAGGATTTTTGTTCCCTTTTGTTCTGTCTGTAGTAATCCTCATGGTTCTCAACCAATAAGGTTCCTGCCCAACTTGGCCAAAGTGAACACAGCACACACTTGACATGCACTTGCATGTCATTCTTGTACCATATCACACACGTAGACAGGAGAGGGAATTCCTGTTTTGGGAAGACTTGTCACGTAAAAGACTCCTTGTAAGTGTAAACTTGCACATAGGATGGAGTGTGATATTAAATCTCTGTATTAATTTAGAACATGCAGGAACCTTTTCTAAAGAGAGACCTGGAAAAAAAACAGAAAAGCTATTTCTTACGCTTGTCTTCTTTTTGCAGTCTGAAATGGCTGTCCATTCTGTCCTCTCGTTCTGCTGTGTGTGTTGGACCACTCCAAGGACTCCTTAGGTATCTTTTGCAGTGCAGGTGAAGCTGGAATACCGCTAATTCCCATGCCCATGAAGCTCAGGTTGTAAACCTCCATAGGGCCTGTATGGGAGGAACTGTACTGTCAAAGAAATGTGAGAAACCTCATTCCACCTGTGGTGCTGATAGCTAGACAAAAGGAAAAGATGAGCACTCTGAGCAGCAGCCACATGCATTAGCACATGTGCACCACATGTACATTCTCTGCTTGCTGTTCTGCTATCTGCATTCTTGTTCATCCCTCCCTTATATATATAGACACTTCTACATACAGTTCTACTCTGGTAGCATTTTTACTCCTGCAAACACACTCATGTTTTCCTCCCAGACATTCGTTCCTTCTTCTCCAAACCACAATCCCTTTTTCCTCCCTCTCCGGCCTGACCCCTGAGATTGTGTGTCTCTGCCAACCATCTTTACCAAATTCTACTCCTCCACCTCCTCCTCCTCCTCTTCGTTCCCTAAGAAGCCTCTCATATGAGTACTAGAAAAAAACAGGGCTTGAAGTGAGGGTGGGCTTAGCATGTTGTCTCACTCTTATCTTTTTGTTTTTGCTGTGTTTTCTAAGCTCATCCTGGGAGGTAAATGGCAGCTGTCTTGTTCCTCTCCCCCTCCCCCAGCTCCAACTCCCATATTTCCCCCCATACCCTTGTTTGTTCAGGTCCATAAGCTTTAATAACCACTTTTTGGAAAATGGGGAGTAGAGGAGAGAGCGGCATTTCTTCACCACAGCACCGCACAGCGGGGGCTGGGGAGCAGGCCAGGCCTTGACTTAATTCTGGTTGCCCTTTGCCCCAAAGTTTCAAACTTGAACCTCACTCCTGTTTTGTGTGTGTGTGTGTGTGTGTGTGCACGCATGCGTGCACATGCGTATGTGTGTGTTTCTTTATTTTAACGGGGTTGGGAAGATAAATACTGTAGAAAAAGGTGCAAAAAGAATGTTTCGGACCGAAATTGTGCCTGTTATCGGTCATTTTGCTCCTTCTGTGTGTAGGTGGGGTGACATGGTTAATACAATTCTTCCCTTCCTTTATGTATACTCTCTGGAGTTGGGCTAATATCCTCTGATGTGTTTCCTCACCACACTTCTCCTGTCCTCCCCACCCCCCTTCACCTCCATGTTGCTTTCTTATTGACTTGCTTAAATGGAACAGGGATTGGAGTTTGGTAGGTTTCCAAAGGGAGCAGTTTAGCAAGTAACAGAAGATTATCTATGTTCACACACACACTACAGTTTTTCCCCTTCCAGTCTTTCTCATTATCAAGATTTACCAGAGTCCCAGCTCTGAAACCCCTTCCCCGCGGCCCCTTCTCTTCCTCACCTCTTCTATCTTCTGCATCCCAAAGTCTCTAACTTGGTTTGTCAGAGGGCACCAGAAGCATACATTCTGCATGTTGGAATTTGGGAAGAGGAGAGATGGCGTGAGACTGGCTTTCAAACTGGTAATCATAACTTTTATAATATATATATATATATACTTGAACGTTCATTTATTACTAAAGCATTACTTGAAAAACGCAGTGATAAGTCTTGGAATCAGAGACGAGGTTTTCGGTGGTTTTTTTTTTTTAAGCTTCTGTTGGGTGCTCTTTTTATTGTTTTAAGAAAATTGGTTTGGTTTTATTGTTTTTTTATTTTATTTTATTTGTCTGATGAAATAAAAATCCTTCCCTCTCACTCCATTAGCCAAAGAGGGCCAAGGTATCTTTCCTTTCCCCACAACTGCTCCCATTTCTGGATTTTCTCCTTTTCTCCTTCCTTAGTCACCCCTTAGACACTCCTAAGAAGAAAGTATTACGTATTTGAGAAGTGGGGAAAGTGGAGGAGAATTAAGGGTGAAGATGTAATAGAGCTGGGGGATTCTGCCTTCATAGGGAAGGCGGGGAGAAGTCCAGCAAGTCTTTCCATGTCCATAAAATGTTAACGTTCCTTCTGGCACAGCATAAATATGCACTGTATTGCCTTCTCTTAATTTTGTCTCCTCTCTCCAGACACTCCATGGTGCAAACCAAGTGGATTAAATCTCACCAGATCAAGCTCCCTCCCCAGCTAGACTTGGGCCTATGCTCTCAGTTTCTCCCCTGGTGAAAGAGAAGCTTGTACATTAAAGAAATAGCCACATGTGGCTGTCAGTTTTCACTGCATTCAGGATGGGGTGGTGGACACAGAACAAAAGGGTAATATTAAAAAAGAGGTGAGGAGTTTCATTACCTGTGCCATGGTGATCCATCCTTGCCTTTCCTCCAACAACCAAGGATGGTGATCCACGAGGAGGTGCTGTTTCATACATATCCTTTAGGGTTTGGGTTTTTTTGTTTTAAATCTTTGTTTTGAATGGATGTTGTAGCTAAAAAAAAAAAAAAAAAAAGAGAAAAGAAAAATACCTCAGGTTTAAAAAGAAACGGTGAAAAAAAAAATATCATCCATGGGTCTGTTAAAGACTGCTGCTTTGAGGGGGAAAGTTTGATGTGGGTCAGGGAGGCGGATGGACCAATTTGGAATGGTATCCATGGCCAGAGATGTGTTTTGGACAAAGGGGGTGCAAGCAATGAAACCCCTCTTTCTATGCTTCCCTCCCCTACACGGCTTTTCCCACCTACAATCACTGGAAAGGCATACACTCACATCCTTGACACATAGGCAGCTGTCTCTCTAACACAAAGGGATTGCTCCTGGAATGATAACAAGCATATGGAGAAATGTCTCCTCCTGAAATTCTTTTCCTCTTGCTTCAGATCCCCCCCCCTCCCCAAGATGTAGCCTTCCACAAAATGCTCCAAGGTTCCCCCTTACCTGAACGTGGTCTGCCATGGCCATCTCTCCTAGACACACTACACCACAAGCAAGGCTCAGACACACACTACCACAAGCAAAGCTAGACACACTCTACCACCGACAGTCCTATGGACCCTCTCCCAATTTAGCAGACCACAGCTGTATTCTCTCGTCTCCACCCTTCCCTTGCTTGCTCCCCAAGTCTTCATCCTTCATACAACTTGAATCACGCAGGTGCCCACTTCTCTCCTCCTCACCCATCCATTGAGACAGAAGACAGCTTGGGGGTGGGGGTGGGGGAGAAAATCAAATCAAATGTAATAAAATGGGGGAGAAATCCAGTTTGGAGCAATGTGTCTTTTGCAGTGTTCAGCCTGCACACCTCCATCCCGGCCTCTTGGGACTGTTGAGAGGGGCGGGCAGGACGCGGGGGTCCGCGAGAACAGGTTCCGATCTGAATTTCAGGGGTTCTGTTATTGTACAATAACTGTTTGCTATATAAACGAAACAAAATCTTAAAAAAAACAACAACAAATATGTGTTTTGGTCTTAAAAGCCTGCTTGGTTTTGTTTCTTGTATTTTGTTTATTTTTCCATCATCCCCCACCCTTTGGTTTTATTTTCTTTTGTTTTTTTAAAAAAATGTGTTGAGAATAAAAATGTTGGGTTTTTTTAATTATTATTTTTAATTTTTAATGGGTTCTGTTTCATGGTTTCTGGACATATTTTTTATAAACTCTCCTTTTGGTTTTTTCAGAGGTTTTATTTTGTTTTTCTTTTGTGTTAGCGCCGACAAGCGGGGTCGGGGGGTTACACTCCATAGGGCACGGATGGGAATTATGAACCTCTCTGTTGGACAGCAACTCCCAGTACGCCTTACCATTAATTATGCTGCCTACAGCCACTGGGAATTGTAGTCCAACGACATCTGGATGGCTGTTTGCTTCCCACTCCAGATTACTCATGGTTTAAGATACCCTTTGACAGAATTAAAACTAGAGGTATGTCACAACCTTGCATTGGGAAAAGGCTCGTTTTAGTGTCTGCAACACTAACGCTTGGTGGGGACTCCCCCCATTTTATATACAGTTGGCCCTCCATATTCACAGATTCAACTATACACGGTTTGAAAATATTAAAAAAAAAATAAATTCCAAAAAGCAAACTGTGATTTTGCAATTTTATATCAGGGATATTATTATACTGTGCCATTGTATTTAATGGGACTTGAGTATCCATGGATTTTGGTATCAATGAGGGGTCTTGGAACCAAACCTCAGCAGATACTGAGGGCCCACTGTATGTATCCGTTCCTCTTCTGAAGGCTGGCACCAACTTTGTCTAGGCATACCATGTTTCCCTGAAAATAAGACAGTGTCTTATATTAATTTTTGCTCCCAAAGATGTGCTATGTCTTATTTTCAGGGGATGTCTTATTTTTCCACGAAGAAGAATCCACATTTATTGTTGAACACCAAAAAAAAAAAAAGAAGAAGAAGAGAAAGGAAGGAAGGAAGGAAGGAAAAAGGGAGCATTTATTATATACTGTATATATATTTATATACAAAAACT
Source organism: Urosaurus nigricauda (assembly GCA_034509955.1). Classification (NCBI taxonomy): domain Eukaryota; kingdom Metazoa; phylum Chordata; class Lepidosauria; order Squamata; family Phrynosomatidae; genus Urosaurus; species Urosaurus nigricauda. Next base: position 9,934,282 of record JAOEGL010000006.1, read on the forward strand.
TTATTTTCGAGGGAGGCCTTATATTTAGCAATTCAGCAAAACCTCTACTAGGTTTTATTTAGAGGGGATATCTTATTTTCGGGGAAACAGGTAGAAAATTAGCACCAAACTGAAACCTGGAGAGAACATCTGTACCTTTAGTGGTTGTGTAGAACATGGATTTTTTTTTAGCACTTGTTGCTTATCACACCACCAGGTCACACACCTCATGCATCTGAGGAAGCAGGTTCAAGTCTATGGAAGCTCATGCTTCCAGCTTCATCCTTTCAATTAGTCTCAGAGGTGCTACAAAATCCCTTTGCATGCTGATTTTCCAGACTTAACACGGCTATGTCTTTGAGTTCAACCAAGTAACCAGAAACTCCTGTTGAAATTCTCATTTATACACAACCTTTACAAGTACAGGAGCCCTCTCCAGTTTTAAATCTGGCTACCCCAAACCCTGTGAACTTCAAGGCTCTGCGGAGGGAGGTGTTCCCTGGTATTTTTCACCAACTCAGTATGTTGTGCTGCATCACAGTGCTCAGGAACAACATTTCAATACACTTGGGTCGTACGCTGGTTGTGTGCCAGTCTGAGACTGGTTATGTTAAGTAGACACATAAAGGTCTAGGCTCCAAAAGATGCATTGCCTCTATGGTTGCCAAAATGAAAACTGGAGAGGGCTCCTGTACCTTTATTGGTTATATAGAAGAGGGAATTTGAGGTGGTGGTGCTTATCATGCAACCAGGTAACAAGCCAGAGATGCTGAAGTTCCCTCTTCTACACAACCATTAAGAGCCAGTGTCACATTCTCTCAGCCTCAGAGGATGGCAATGGCAAAGGCAAGCCCCCTCTGAAGAAACCTGCCAAGAAAATGCCACAGTCTTGGCAGGTTTCACAGTCGCCATATGTTGGAAATGATTTGAAGGCACACAACCACAACAACACAAGTATTAAAGGTGCAAGAGCCTGCTACAGTTTTCAGTCTTGCAATTCTGTTATTGCCATCTCAGTGAAATGCTGGCTTCTCATCATAGTGAATTGCAAACTGTTTTGGAAGCTCCTTTTGTCGTGCCATTGAAGGAGAGCTGCACTTTGGAAAAGACTAGCATTGAGAAAAGTCCCATGTATTACTTAACCAACTGAGGCTGACAGCCCACGGTTGCCAAAAGAGTATGTACTTTTTTTGAAATTTGGAATGATTTTTTATTTAAGTTCAGTTCAGTTGTGTTTTTTAACTTCTTGGCAGCTACTGATTAAAAACTTGCCCTCTACAGATTTGGTTTGTTTACAGGTTAACATCCTGGTGCCATAAAATGGGGATGGAAATGCAAATAATCTTTGAGAACAAGATTTCAATTTACAATCAGAATGATAAAACAAAGAACATTTCCATGGGAATCCTCATTTAATTTCCTCTACTGTTTGCCTTTGGGCTTGGACAGACAAAGAACTGGGTTCAAATGGCAATAAATGATTCTGAAGTGAACAAACCAGCTTATGATACATTCCTGAAATGATGCAAAGGTACTGCTAGAAGAAGACTCTTAATGGCTGTATCCACACTGCAGAAATAATCCAGTTTGACACTGCTTTAATTGCCATGGTTCAATGCCATGGAATTCTGGGAATGGTAGTTTGTTGTGACATCAGAGCACTCTAACAGAAAAGCTAAATGTCTCGCAAACTACAGCTCACAAAATTTCATAGCATTGAGCCATGGCAATTAAATTGGTGCCCAACTGGATTGTTTCTGGAATGCGGATGCAGCCAGAATCTAATCTACACTACCAAAAAAAAAGAGAGAGAGATAAAAGGTAGCTTTATTAAAAAATTAAAATATAACGAAACTTGCTTGTGCCTTGCTTACAGAGAAATAGCCCTTCCTATGTCCCCTTATGGCTGTAGATCTCCACTGTTTCTGCTTGTTGGCGGGGCAGGGTAGGAAGATGGCAGCAGGGTGCCAATTTCCTTGAAATGAGATTCTTCTCTCCATCTGCACCCCCATCCCAGGAGGCCCATAGGTTACTGCAATGAGGAACACCAACCCAAAGCATTTTGCTGCTTGAGATGTAGCAGCTCATAAAGCTGTGGCACTTTCCAATTATATACAAATGGTAAATATCCAAGGGCTGCACTGGCCATATATCAAACCCAATAACATTAAAAATCCACCAAGCAGTGAAACCTTTTTTGGGCCAACCAAAAATGTCCTCTACCTAACAAATGGGCTTGTGGCCTCACAAAGGATGAAGACATACTGGATTGCAAAGCAACCAAAGTATCTGTTTGTGTTGCAAATGGATGTGAAATTTCAGCCAGGAGGAGGAGGTGCCAGCCTGCAAGAAATACCCCTCTGTACCATCTGAACTGAGGGGAAAAAACAGGAAAATGCAGGCCCATGACTTACATATTCAATAGTTTTCTCCTGTATGGTTTTTAACACCTTCCCTGATGAAGAAGCCAGTGGAGTTTCGAAAGCCTACAACACGTATATGGTGCATTTTGGCTGGCCCAAGAAAAGTATGACTGTTTAGTGGATTTTTGATGTTCTTGGATGTACAAATGGTAAGTAACCATTGGCTACCTTTCTTTGGAACGGCTGTTAGTGGTGAGGAGTCTTCAGAAAAGTGGTTGAGAAAGATGGACCCAAGTTCTGACCCAGGACGAGGCAGTCCTGTCTTAATGGTGTCCATCAACCCTAGCAATGCCACTGAACTGACTTCAGTCCTGCCCTTCTGGATGCCTCTTCCAGAGCTTGGAAAAGTTACTGTGAAGGAACCCTTATCCAGATTGGCACTGCTGTTATCCAGTCCTCAGGTTCCTATCACTCACCTTGCTCTTTTACTCTTAGAATCGTTCCCAGGATCTGGTACTTAGACCTCAAGGTGTCCTCTATACTGGACAATGGCTGGGTTGATGGAGGGGTCCAAGGCGATAAAGTGTGACCGGTCGTCCTTGTGAGTTGCTAAAACATCCAGAGAAGAGATGAAGAAAACAGAAAACAGTAAAGATTTATTATATAGCAAATAAAGTAAACATCTAGCCTTAGTTCTTTATTCACTGTAGCACCCCAAAATAACACTTCTTCCTGAATTCTCACTACAGTCTCAGCCTCCTCCAAACCCTATCCAGAATGATCTTTTCACTTCCTTTCGTCCTAGGATGCATCCACGCTGTAGAAATAATACAGTTTGACACCACTTGAACTGCCATGGCTTCAGCCTACAGAATCCTGGGGTTTGTAGTCTGCTGCAGCACAAGACTCTTTGGCAGAGAAGGCTAAAGACCTTGTAAAACTACAAATCCCAGGATTCCATAGGATGGAGCCACAAGGGGTGTCAAACTGCATTATTTCTGCAGTGTAGATGCATCCTAGCTGGCCTTAACTCTGCCTGACTGGCCTAACTAAGGCTGCTGGCACACTGCAGAATTAATGCAGTTTGACATCGCTTTTGCAGCTCCATCCTATAGAATCCTGGGATTTGGAGTTTGTTGTGGCACCAGGAGGTTAAATATTTCACAAAACTACCAATCCCAGAATGCCCTGTCACTGAGCCATGGTCGTTAAAGAGGTATCAAACCGGATTATTTCTAAAGTCTGGATGCAGCCTCGGTGAACATGCAATGGAAGGCCTGCCCTTCACAATCCCTGTATTGAAATGGGGACGGAAGTAGAAACCTGTATGGTGGAAAGGTGACCTTTTTGGACTATAACTCCCAGAATCACTCAAGCTAGCATGACCAGCAACAACAGTGATTGGGGGATTCTGGGAAAGGGAGACCAAAAAGGTAATTTAACTTAGCTCTGGGATGAAAGGGCAGAGGCCTGAAGTTGGAGCAGAGCTTGCCAAAGTTATGTTTTGGACAACAACTCCCAGAATCCCCCAAACATCATGGGCAAAAGCAGCAACTTTGCCATCAGCTCACAACTTTTTCACTCCAGCTGCTGGAATGAGAGACTCACATAGGGATAGGTCCATGATAACACAAGCACAATGCAGAGTTGCTAGAATGGACTATACTATTTCAGACTGCAAATGAGAGGGCATGCAGTTTTGTAGTGTTTCCATTAGTGGCAATCTCCCTGCAGATGGAAAACTAGCCCATCAGGGAGTTTCTGGACCCAACCATTTGCCTGTTGCCCTGGTTTTCTGTTTGCAGGGAATGAATGAATAGATCTTGTCGCACCTTTGAGACTAACTGAAAGAAAGAAATCAGCAGCATGAGACCAAATGCATCCAAGGAAGTAGACTTAAATTGACGAAAGCTCATGCTGCCAATTTTCAATGTTTCCATCAATGGAAAACTCCCTGCGCGTGGAAAACTAGCCCATCAACACATTTCTGGACCCAAACCATTTGCCTGTTGCGTCGGTTTTCTATTTTGCAGGGAGGTTTGTCACAGAGGCACCGTCAGGTTTGCAGCTGCCATCTGTAATTTGAATGGGAAATTCTGTTGCCACCACATTTTGTCGCCTTTGCAGACAGCCCGAGTTAACAAATGAGGCATACAAATACATTTCCCAGGACAGCAGGGTAAAATATAGGAGTTTATCATACGACGGAATTTGGGGGTATAATGCAATGGCAATCCGAATGCAATCGTTATTGCGTATGAGTGTATCTCACGCAAATTCGGGCAATGGGAAGTCATTCCGAACGCAATCATGAGGTTTCACATAATTGCGTATTAGAGTATCTCACGCAATTTCGGGCAATGGGGGAGTCATTTTCGGGAAATGGAAAGTCATTCTGAACGCATTCCGAACGCAATCAGATTTCACGTAAATTAACTAAACTAGCGAATTCACGTAATTGCGAACTGGCTCCATTCGAAATTGAGAGAAATTCCTCCCATGTGATAAACTCCACAGCGGCTGGAATAGTGAGCTGGAATATGGGAAACCTCGCTTCGGATGATCCCCATACAGCCATAAATCTCACTTTAGGTCAGCTACGCACGCTCTCAGCATGAACAAACTCACAATGTTGTGTTAAAGACAAACGAGGGGGACAGTCCTATACAGCACCTTATGGCCTTTGAAGGAATGGCAGGATACGAATGTAGCTAAGTAGTAAATAAATCTCAAGTTCCACAGAGTTCACGGTAGGAATTAAGTTCCTAAAAATACACTTAGCCTTGGAGTTTATGGAAAACCGAATAATAACTTGCTTAAAAACAACAACAACAATTGCCAGCCTAAAACTGAAGGAAGCGAAGAAAGGACTTAAAAGGCTCAAGCGAGCAGGTTTTAAGAAAAGGGACGGAGAAAAAGAATTTGGCATCTTGGTTTGGAAGTAGATGCCACGCAAGCCAGTTTGGCTGGCATGGTCTTCCCCTGGTTTTTGCAAGGTCTAAACATCCTGAAGGCACCAGATCCTATCTGATCTTGGAAGCTAAGAAAGGCCACCCCAGGTTAGTACTTGGATGGGAGACCGCCAACAAATACCAGGTGGTGCAGTGGCCTATATTTCAGAGGAAGGAGCTGAGCATTTCTTGCCTAAGAAAACTGTATTAAATTCATGGGGTTGCCACAAGTTGACAGGCGATTTGAAAACACGGAGATTGCAGTGTCCTAACTCTGGAGGGCAGGGTTCGAATCTCTGCTCAGCCCAATGCGTGACGCTGGGCAAGTCACACTCTCTCGGCCTCAGAGGATGGCAACGGCAAACCCCTTCTGAAGAAACTTGCCTAGAAAATCCCAGGATAGTTTCACCTTAAGTTGGAACGTAAGTTGGAAACGACTTGAAGGCTCCCGACAACAACAACAACAACAAAAGGGTTTGAGGATTCTTTTGCTGGAAATTTATGTTTGGAGTTTATCACACAAAGGGAACTGGAAGTATAATCCAATGGCAATCTAAATGCAATCATGGGGTTTTGCGTGATTGCGTGAGAAACTATCACACGCAATTTCAGGCAGTTCCGAACGCAATGCAGTGTCAATACGCAATCACCTAAATTCGCTGAACTAGCGAATTTACTCAGTTTCGAACTGGCCTCACTTCCATTTCTTCCGAAATTGAGAGAAATTACTCCCATGTGATAAACTCCTTTCTGTTCTTGGAAAGCATGACATTTGAGCAAAGATGAAAGCGGCTGAAGATGCATAAGATGCATATGGTCCAAGGTAAACTGAAGGAACAAATGCAAAAAGAATGGAGTAAATAATAAAGGAGAGAATGAAGAAATCCAAGAATATCTTCTTGGAGGGTGTGGATTCAAATAAAATCATAACTCTCAAGATTTTGGATTTTTTTTTTTTTTCATATTTTGGAATATTTGCATATACGTATCATGGAGAGGGAAACCAAGCCTAAGCATTAAATTCCTTTACGTTTTGTATACCACACATCTTATAAACATAGCCTGAAGGTAATTTTATAGATAATATTGTCGAATACTTTTTGGCCTGAAACAAAAGTTAATGTACAACAGACTCTGGACCCCACAACAAACTCCAACTCCCAGAATTCCATAGCCTTGAGCCAGAAAAAGACTTAAAGCGGTGCCAAACTGGGTTATTTCTCCAGTGTGGACACAACCTCTGTTGCAATACGGTTAACATTATTGTTGGTTTCTGATTTGGGTCCAGAGAGTAAAGACATTATGAAGAGATGTTAATATTTATTTCACTTAATAAACTAGACTGAAGCATAATACTATTATTATTATTATACTTCCTTTAGGATCCAGACCTAACATTGTGCTCTATGTTCCTTTATTTCAAATGTAAGTGAATACTGTATATATACTGTATATTTAAAATGTGTGTGTGTATATATATATATATATATATAATTTATATACACACACATATATGTGTGTATAGTGTGTGTGTGTTTATATATAGATATATGTATAATTTATATACACACATATATATATATATATATATATATATATAAAGTGACTGGTCAGGCTGGTTTAGGGGAATCTGATACTGTATATTTAATTTACATAGACAGATACACACACACACTTGTGTGTATACATATATGTGTGTGTAAACATATATATATATATATATAATTTACACACAGATTATATAGTGACTAGTTAGGCTGGTTGGGGGATTCTATGTGTGTATATATATATATATATATATAAAACTTATATAGACATACAAATATATAAAGTGACTTGGGGAATTCTATGTTTTATATATATATATATATATATATAATTTATATAGACACACACATATATAAAGAGACTGGTCAGGTTGGTTGGGGGGATTCTGGGCGTTGCAGTCACTCCCTGGGGATAAAAAGAATTATATATATATATATATATATATATGATTTACACGTGTGTGTGTGTGTTTGTCCCCCTTCTTCCTCTCTCCTCTGGGTGCTGCTTTTGCTTTAAAATCCGGCGTCATCCCAAAGCCAGCCCCGCTCCCTCCTCCTCCTCCTCCTTCCTTCCTTCCTTCCTTCCTTCCTTCCTTCCAGCAGCAGCTCCGCCGCCGCCGCCGCCTCTTCTCCGGAGCCGGACCTTTTCTTCCCGGCGAGTCCCTTCTTAGCGAACTCTGAAGGAGGCTGAGAGAGCGTCACTCGCCCCCTGCCTCCCTTCACGAAGATTTGCCCCCCCCTTTTTTTTATAGGGCCCCCCTTTTTACCCAAAGAGGCTTCCTTCCCCACCCATCACTCCCATCATCCGCCTCCCCCTCCCCCAAAGCCCCTTTATCCTTTCCCACCACTCCAGCCCCCATCATCCCCAAGGCTTCCTCTCCTACTCCCATCACCCCCCCCCCGTTTCTTTTCCCACTCCAACTCCCATCATTCCGTTTCCCACTCCCACCCTCCCCCATAAGTTTTTTTCCCTCTCCCATCCTCCCCAGTTTCCCCTTCCTACTCTAACTCCCATCCTCCCCCTTCCACTCCAATTCCCATCATCTCGTTTCCTCTCCTCTTCCTACCATCCCGTTCCCCACTCCTACCATCCCCAAAGCTCCCACTCCCATCCTCCCCCGTTTACTTTCCTACTCTGACTCCCATCCTCCTCCCCCATCTTCTTCTTTTTCCACTCCCATGACCCTCGGGTTTTCTTTTCCTGTCCCACTCTAAATCCCATCATCCCCCAAAAAAGTTTCCCTTCCTACTCTGACTCCTATCCTCCCCAAGGTTTCCTCTCCTACTCCTTTCATCCCTACTTTCCTTTCCTACTCTGACTCCCATCATCCCCCGTTTACTTTCCTACTCTGACTCCCATCCTCCCCAAAAAACTTTCCTACTCTGACTCCCATCTTCCCCCGTTTCCTTTCCCACTCCAACTCCCATCCTCCCCGTTTCCCTTCCTACTCTAACTCCCATCATCTCCGGTTTACTTTCCTACTCTGATTCCCATCATCCCCCAAAAACTTTCCTACTCTGACTCCCATCATCCCCCGTTTACTTTCCTACTCTGACTCCCATCATCCCCCGTTTACTTTCCTACTCTGACTCCCATCATCCCCCGTTTACTTTCCTACTCTGACTCCCATCATCCCCCGTTTACTTTCCTACTCTGACTCCCATCATCCCCCGTTTACTTTCCTACTCTGACTCCCATCATCCCCCGTTTACTTTCCTACTCTGACTCCCATCATCCCCCGTTTACTTTCCTACTCTGACTCCCATCATCCCCCGTTTACTTTCCTACTCTGACTCCCATCCTCCCCCGTTTCCCTTCCTACTCTGACTCCCATCATCCCCCGTTTACTTTCCTACTCTGACTCCCATCATCCCCCGTTTACTTTCCTACTCTGATTCCCATCATCCCCCGTTTACTTTCCTACTCTGACTCCCATCCTCCCCCGTTTCCCTTCCTACTCTGACTCCCATCCTCCTCCCCATCCCTTCCCTCCGATGAAGCCCTTGGGAGGCAGCGTGGCCTCTTCCTCTTCTTCTTCCTCCTCGGAAGCGGAGCGGGAGCCGCTGAACCCTCCGGGGTCCCTCTCTTCCCCTTCTGGGCCTCCTCCTCCTTCGGCCACCTACCGGGAGTTCGTCCGGCGGAGCTACCTGGAGCTGATGGGGGCCAACCAGCACTCGCTCCACGCCCTCAACTGGCGCCGCCTCTACCTCGCCCGCGCCAAGCTCAAGGCCTCCAGCCGCACCTCCGCCCTCCTCTCCGGATTCGCCATGGTACACCCCCCCCGCCATCCTGGCTCTCACCATTGGGCTCCTGGGCTTCGCAGTGCACAGCTCTAACCGTTGGTTCCTGCTGCCTTTCGCTGCTACTCTATACTCTCTCTTGGACTTGCCATTGGGACGTGCTGCCTTTCCCTGCCACACGATGCTCTCCTTTTGGGCTTTTGGGGTTTGCAATGCAGAACGCTTTAACCTTTGGGACATGCTGCCTTTCGTTGCTCTCTTGGGATTTTAGGCTCAATTAGCGGCTCTAACCGTTGGTTCATGCTGCCCTTTGCTGGGCTTTTGGGGCTTCTAAGTGGTTGGCTCTGACCATTGGTTCGTGTTGCCTTTTACTGCCACACTGGGCTCTCTCTTGGACTTTTGGGGCTTGCAATTAGTGGCTCTTTTTTTTTTTACATGCTGCCCTTTTACTGTCACGCTGCACTCTCTCTTGGGCTTTTGGGGCTGCTCAGTGGGTGGCTCTAACCATTAGTTCATGCTGCCTTTCTCTGCCACCCTCGGCTCTCTCTCTCTCTCTCTCAGGCTTTGGGAACCTGAAATTACTGGCTCTAACCATTGGTGCAGGCAACCTTTTACTTCCACACTATGCTGTCTCTTGGGCTTTGGGGGCTTCGCAGCGGGTGGCTCTGACCATTGGTACATACTGCCACATTATGTCCTCTTTGGGACTTTTTCCGTTTGCAACGCAGAGCTCTAACCATTGGGACACGCTGCCTTTCACTACCACACTGTGCACTCTCTTGGGCTTTTAGGCTCAGTGGCTCTAACCATTGCTTCATGCTGCCCTTTGCCGCCACACTATGCTTTTGATTGGACTTTTGGGGCTTGCAATCACTGGCTCTAACCATTGGTGCACGCGACCTTTCACTGCCACACTGTGCTCTTTCTTGGAGTTTGCAAGGGGTAACTCTAACCATTGGTCCATGCAACCTTTGGCTACTACACTGCGCTCTTTTCTTGGGACTTTTGGGGCTTACCATACAATGGGTGGCTCTAACCCATGCTACCTTTTACTGCCACACTATGCCCTCGAACCATTGATTCGTGCCACCTTTCACTGCCACACTATGCTCGCTCTTGGACTTTTTGCGGCCTGCGTTGGGTGGCTCTGACCATTGGCATGCGCTCCCTTTCACTGCCACACTCTGCTTTTTCTTGTGGCTTGAAATAATTTGCTCTAACCCTTGGCACGCACGACCTTTGCCACAATATGCTCAAGACTTATCTACTAGTCAGTGGAAATATTGTCATTTCATTAAAATGATTGTAATGAGAGCCAGCGGTTTGAGTGTTGGACTACGGTTCTGAGGTCAGGGTTCGATTCCCACACTCAGCCATGGAAACCTTCTGGGTGACCTTATCGAATGGCTGATCAAAATTGATAAGCATTATCAAAGGCTTATCAGATTGGCAGACCAAATTAGGAGGGGTAGCTATAATACCCCAGAGGACAGGATCAGAAATTTAAAATGACTCAAATAGACTAGAAAGCTGGGCCGAAGCTAACAAAATGAAATTTGGTACAGAGAAGTGTAAGGTTCTGCACTTAGGGCAGAAACAAATGAAATGTGTACATATAGAACGGGGGGCACCTGGTATAAGAAGATGACTTGTGAAAGAGATCTAGGAGTCCAAGTAGACCACAAGTTGAACCTGAGTCAACAGTGTGATGCAGCAGCTAAAAAGGCCAATGCAATTTTAGGCTGCATCAATAGAAGTATAGAGTCTAGATCAAGAGAAGTAATAGTGCCACTCTATTCTGCTTTGGTCAGGCCCCACCTGGAATACTGTGTCCAGTTCTGGACATCACAATTCAAAAAGGATGTGGAGAAACTGGAGCATGTCCAAAGGAGGGCAACTAAGATGATGAAGGGTCTGGAAACCATGCCCTATGAGGAACGCCTTAGGGAACTGGGGATGTTTAGCCTGGAGAAGAGAAGGTTAAGAGGTGATATGATAGCCCTTTTTAAATATTTGAAGGGATGTCATATTGAAGAAGGAGCAAGCTTGTTTTCTGCTGCTCCAGAGAATAGGACCTGGAACAATGGATGCAAACTACAGGAAAAGAGATTCCACCTCAACATTAGGAGGAACTTGCTGACAGTAAGGGCTGTTCGACAGTGGAACACACTCCCTCGGAGAGTGGTGGAGTCTCCTTCCTTGGAGGTCTTTAAGCAGAGGCTCGATAGCCATCTGTCGGGGATGCTTTGACTGGGAGTTCCTGCATGGCAGGGGGTTGGACTGGATGGCCCTTGGGGTCTCTTCCTGCTCTGTGATTCTATGATTCTATAACCTTGGGCAAGTCAGATACTCTCTGCCCTAGAAAACTCTGTGTTAGGGTTACCATAAATTGGAAATGAAGACATCGGACAACAAGAAGAGATATATAATACGTGTGTATACATACAAGGAAATGAGTATGTGAAACAGAGAAATGTGTCAATATCTTTCTACTGTTGACACGCTGTTTGCAATGTTTCAGTTGTGTGTGTGCCTTCAAAGTCGCCGGTCGACTTATTTATTTACAGTGCTTTGTTTATATGCTGCCTTTCTCCCAGGCAGCATATAAATAAAGTATATAACCCAAGGTGGATTCCATAACAACACATTTAAAATGTTGACAAAAAGTTTTAAAACTTGGGGTATAATAGCAACTTGGGGATTTATGGATTGATTAATTAATTCTATGTTCACTGTTTCATGTCCTATTAATTAATTAATAATTGAAGTATAGCTTCATTTTTCTTAGCCTTGCAGCCTTAATCTGATTTTTAAAAACTGGATTTGCTTATGATATAGATATAGATATATATATAGCTTGATGACAGTTTGAGAAATTTGACTAAGTTTTAAAGCACTAAGTATTATTAGCATGAACATCAAGCTTGGAAAGAATGTACAAAGATACTGATGAAGAGTGAACGATGATTGATGAGATTTTCAGAATATGTTGAATGTATGTTTTTTAAATAATAAATAAACAAATAAGTTTTAAAAACCACTAAAACACTATAAAGCTGATTTAAAATCATGCACAAGTTAAAAACAGATGAAATGCACGTCTGTACAGTATTAAAAAGCTACCTGCCTAAGCATTAAAAGTTTATTTTCATAGTAGTAGTAGCAGTAGTCGTAATAGTTGTTCTTATTATTTTATTTCTTTATATCCTGCCTTTCTCCCGGTATAGAGACTCAAGGTGGCTAACAGAATTTAAAACAGTGCAACACATAGCATTAAAATATAGATACAAAGTGTAAACAATCCAATTAAACAATTTTATTATTTTGAAAAACATTGCGCGTTAAAATTTAAATATATTCAAAACTCTATACAAAACTCTATGCGAACTGTATACAAACCTATGGCAACCCCATGGATTTCATAAGGTTTCCTTAAGCAAGGAATAGAGATGCTTTTGCCGGTTTCTTCCTCTGAAATATAGCTTACACTGCTCATGTTAGCTGGCTGTAAAAAGTATACAGGGAGGGAAAAAATCTTGCAGAAAGCAGAAGTTTTAAAAATGTTAAAACCTCCACAGTTGTGATGGGAAAATTAATTTGTGTTTTGTTTTTCCAAAGTTTGTTTGCATCACTTTGAATATTCTGATTCTTCCTTAGGATGGTTTTCCTAGGATGGTTGTAAAGGTTTTTATTCTTTAGCAGTTTGGGCTACAGTGTAGAAATGCAAACTTGGGTTTGTAAGATGCGCATGCATGTTCATTCACACACATGCATCCTTGCTTTCTGGTGACCGAGTATTGTGATTCACTTCCCCTTTCCTGCCTATTGCAAAGGAAACCACTGAAATGAAGCATCTTGAGCATGGTTCAACATCCGCTTCAGGGTGCGGATGATAGCAAGCAACAGGAACAGAAAAGGCAGGGTGACCAGATGCGATCACCGCAAAGGAGGACAAGGCACCGCAAAACCTTGGACATTCCCGAAAAGGGGAGGATGTGACCAAATAAATGCTAAAAACTCACAGAAATATAAATTCATGCTTCTTAGATATGTTCCAAAATAGAGGACATTTTGAAATTCCTCCTGGACAGCAGGTTGACATCTGGTCTCCCTGAGCAAAAGTGGAGTTGAGCTGGAGGGCTTCCAGCTTGGCTAGAACTTAGGTTTTATCCACATTGACTTTTTTTTAAAATTAATTCTTCTAGGATTATGACTCTGAAGACCAGGGTTTGAATCAGTGGCTCGGCCGTGTAACCTGTTGGGTGACCTTGGGCGAGGCCCACTTTCTCAGCCTCAGGGGAAGGCAATGGCAGACAGCCTCCGAACAAATCTTGGCAAGAAAACCCCATGATAAGGTCTCCATCAGTTGGAAACAACTTGAGAGAACAACAATCTCAAGGGCAATGTGTCCTGTCCTTATGCCTGTTTTTATGGAAAAGCACATCAGAAACTGGTTGCTTTCACATGCTTACGGGCATGTTGTCTTTCAAAGGTGGGCAAGGACAGCTCTTGTTTCCCTTGAGAGAAAGTTCTGGGCTTCTTGAGCGCATATGCACAACCTCATGGGTGGTGGCTGTGTGCTTTTGAATTGTTTCCGACTTAGGGCAACCCTAAATGTTTGACCAGGAGAAGGGATTTCAGCAGATGTTGCTTATTACCTAGTCGCACAACAAGTCACAACTTCTGCACACCCTTCTCCACAACAAGACCTTCTGCACAACCATTATAGGTCTAGGAGGCCTTTGCAGTTTTCAGTCTGGAAACTGTTTTCAAAGGCTGCATCCACACTGCAGAAATAATCCGGTTTGACACTTCGTTACCTGCCATGGCTCAATGCTGTGGAATTCAAGGAATTGTTGTGCAGAAGGTGTGACAAACTACAATTCCCAGATTTCCACAGCATTGAGCCATGGCAGTTAAAGTGGTGTCAGACCGGATTATTTCTGCAGTGTGGATGCAGCATTAGATAGCCCAAGTAGAAACATATGAGCCATCTCTTTCAAAACCCTGCCCAAGAGTTATTGAATTCCTGAAAGATGGACTCCTCCTAATTATTCTCCTCCATTTGCTTTTCTTCCAGGCATCCTGGACAGTGCCAGTCCTGTGCCATCCACCAAAGCTAGGCTCTCTGCCAATATTTCAAAAGCACCACACCTTATCCTGTAGGCTTAGGGCGTCTGCTTGAAATTTTAAAAATGTATCACCTGCAATAAATAGAATAGAATAGAATCTTTATTATGGTCATAGACCAACACAACCTGCAATAAATAAAGACAATTAATAATAAAAAATAACCTTTGGCAAAAAAAAGCTAGAACAGACCTTGGAGGAACAGAGGATTATTTTCTTGGGTAGCCTCTATACTGCTGAAATAATCCAGGTTGATACCACTTTAACTGCCACGGCTCAGTGGTATGGAATTCTGGAAATTGTAGTTTTCTGTGACATTTAGCCTTCTCTGGCAGAGAACTCTGGTGCAACAACAGACTACAATTCCCTAGAATTCCATAGCACTGAACCATGGCAGTTAAGGTGGTGTCAACCTGGATTATTTCTGCAGTGCAAATGTAGTTTTGGACAACTCAGTCCCATTCATCTTAATACTAGAGTGTGGAACTTGATCCTTTGCTTAACTCCAGAGGTTTAGAAACATTGTTTTTTGTAGATAACAATTCCCAGAACCCCCTAAGCAGCATGGCCACTGCTGTGACCACTGGACAATTGGAGTTCTCAGGTTAATACCCAATTTTTCCAGTTTGTGTTTAATCCCTGTTTTGGGTGAATATTTCATTCTTTGTCCTGGAATATTAATGTTTCTTCCCTCACACTCTCAGCCTCTTAGGATGACAAACCGCTTCTGAACAAATCTTGCCAAGAAAGCCTCATGATAGAGTTGCCGTAGGGTTGCCATAAGTCAGAAACAACTTGAAGGCACACAACAGCAAACCTATTGAGTTGATGCCAAGCATGACATGCATGGCATAGTCTCCGTGCAGCCCAGTTATTTCAACAATAAATCTGAATCAGTGGAGCATGCATTCATATAAACTGCATGGGCTTGCAACCTTAAACCATGAAAATCTGGTCTCTGTTTTAGCCCTAAAGTAGTCATCTGGCTAATGGATTGTCCACCACCACCACGCCAATTTATTGTTGTGTGCTGTCAAGGCACTTCTGACTTATGGGGACCTATCATGGGGTTTTCTTGGAAAGATTTGTTCAGAGGAGGCTCACCATGGCCTTCCCCTGAGGCTGAGAGAGTGTGACTTGCCCAAGGTCACCCAATGAGTTTCATGGCTACGTGGGGAATCAAACCTGATCTCCAGAATCGTAGTCCAACACTCAAATCGTTATGTTATACTTGCTTGACCCCACAAAAATACTTGGTGTATATGGCTTTGGAAAGGTGCCATCTTTCCTTCACCTGTGGCTTTGGTCAGACAGTGTAGTATAGCGAAAAGAGGCTGTGGACTTTAAACTGGGGGGAGTTGTTGTCTGCCTTTAAGCCATTATGATGACCCTAAGACGTAACTACCATGGGGATTACGTGGTCAGAGTTCTTCACAAGGGGGATGCCATTGTCATCCTCTGAGGCTGAGAGAGTGTGACTTGCCAAAGGTCACCCTGGGGAGCTTTTCATGGCTGAGCTGGAATTTGAACTCTGATCTTGAGAGTCATAATCCCTTTGGAAGTGTGCTCTCTTTCCTTCACTGGTATAGTGAAAAGAAAGCGTGGACTTGAAACTGAGGGAAGAACTGGATTTGAATCCCCACGACTGATCTGGTGCTAGTGCCTCTTCCCAGGCTTTTGCCCACCTTGCAGGGTCATTTGGAATATAAAATAGGAGCAAGAAGGCTGGGATAAGAATGGCACACATCATCCACTGTGCCCTCTCCTTGCCCAAGCCAGGTCCTGTGCAAAACTGCATTCCACACTATGTGATCTCATTTGCTTTGTAACCAAAGCAACCGGGGAGCTTAACCAAGGAAGGGAGGATCTGAGAAATTAGACCGGCTGCAAGGCCTAATTCAGAACCAACAGTTTTCGGAGTGGAAGAGTTCATGATGGGAAAAAAAAATGTAAAGTTTTGCTCTGAAAACCACAGCCATTTTGCTTTTGGAGGAAGTGGCAACAGGGTGTTTGAGCGCAAATCTGTGGAAACAGGGAACTGGTGGTCCCGAATAGGAGCATATGATAAGGGAAGTCTGAGATTCGAATCTCACCTCTTTTATTTTTTATTTTTATTATTCAATTTAATACAAAGCAAACCGCTTTGTTTGCTTTGTCCAAAGAACAGAGCCATCAGCCATTTTTGGCAGAATATGCCTTATTAAAACCTTTTTTAAACACACCTGGCAGTGCATCTTGGTAACAGATAAATAGGTAGGTAGGTAGGTCCCCCCCCAACATATTACTCAATCTCTCAACCTAATTGTGATAATGAATTAGGATTGATGTTGCAGTACCATTATGAAATGTCACTCTATACAGTGGGCCCTTATTATCCACTGGGGTTTGGTTCCAGGACCCTCCGTGGATAACAAAATCCGTGGATGTTCAAGTACCATTAAATATAATGGCAGAGAAAAATGGTGTCCCTAATATAAAATGGAAAATACATGTTTTTTTAAAAAAAGATCTCATTATATATTTATATTTACAAAATTTTGTGGACTTATTTATAATATGTAATGATCCTATTAAAATATTTACAGCGTTTATTAGGATTTTGAATATACTGCCCTCCCATAACCGCTCATTATTGGCTAGGAGCTAAAGCTGATGGGAGTTACTGGCCAAACAAAAATCTGGAAAGTCAACTTTATCCACCCTCATTTTCACTGGCTATTTTCTTTGAATAGGCTCCCTTAGCATGGCAGTCCTTGGCTAGGATTGCAGTCTAAATATAAGACCTGACACACAAGGGAGGCTGGAGCAGGACAAAAAGAAAGTTCAGGTTAGAAGGACCTATTCACACTGCAATTATAGTACTATTATTCCACTTTAGTGCCTCACTAAACTACAAATCCCAGGATTCCATAAGAAAGAATCAAAGCCGTTAAAGTGGAACAACAGTTCTACTTTCGGGTAATAATAATTACCTAGCCACTCTGCATACTCCAGAAGAGTTTAGTAAATTCATCATTAAGTTGGGATGTAAACACCAAGGTTTATTGAAGCCTTAAAGAGCTTGTTTCCAGGACCATGGACTCTTTCAAACGGGAGGAATTTCTCTCAACTCCGAAAGGAGCCAATGCGGATTCATGTAAATTCGCTTGTTTAGAGAATTTACATGAACCCCTGCTCCATTCGGAAGAACCCCTGCTCCATTCGGAATTACTTCCCATTACCCGAAAATAACCCCCTCCTGCCCGATTTGCATGCGAAGCTTTAATTCACAATAAAGTAAAACCCATGATTGCATTCGAATTGGCTTCCCTCTTGCCCGAATTTGCATGCGAAGAGTTAATTTGCAATAACATAAAACCCATGATTGCATTCGAATTGACCTTAAATTATACTTCCAATTTAGCCTCGTATGAAAGAGTAGTATGTCTCACTCTTGGACCTAAAGGAGCAGAGTGCCTCTAGGCATAGACAAAGAGGATAAGCTTTGCCAAGTCCAACACAGTTCCTAAGGTCTCCCTTGCTTGCTTTTGGAAGGGGAAAAGTGACTTGCAGTCAAGCTTTTCTTGCAGATTATGGATATTTCTCTGCGTGACAGATGGTACATACGCTAGGAACCTGCATATTAGGCTGTGGCTTTCTTGCGTGTAGGATTGCCAGATCTCAAGGTCTGGGCAAGTCTCTATTTTTGTGGATCATCTCCAAGCAGGAGATGAGGGTATAAAAGTGAGGCTGAGCTCCAGGAAAAAATAAAGGCCTGGGGACAAATTTACAGCTCAGCTTGCTCTAATTTCCAAGGCTTGATTGATTTGCTATTTCAACATGCAAGTTTGCGGTTGTTGTTGTGCGCCTTCAATTCATTTCCGACTTATGCTGACCCTAAGGCAAACTGAACCCATTGCAGTGTTTTCTTGGCAAGATTTGTTTAGAGAAGGCTTGCCCTTGCCTTTCCCTGAGGCTAAGAGAGTGTGACTTGTCCAAGTTCACCCAGTGGGGGAATCGAACCCTGGTCTCCAGAATTGTAGTCCAACATTCAAATTTCTACCTCACACTGGCTCTCAATGTTCCTTATCCCAGTAGCTGATATTAATAATCCCCTTGTGCCACCTTGATCTGGGAACATTCCCTTAAGCTAAGATTTCTTGCTGAGGGTGCATCTACACTGTAGAAATAATGTGGTTTGACACCACTTTAAATGCTGTAGCTCCATCCTATGGAATCCGGGTATCTAGCTTTACAAGGTCTTTAGACCATGGTGTCAAACTGCATTTGCGTCCTTAATTTCTGAACAAGGAAATACATTCTCTGTCTGTGTGTGTTTGATAAGCTGTGAACAACTGTGGCCGGTACTTAATGGACTTTGTGGTGCTTAATGTTCAGTGATGACATTACACGGGGCTGTCCCTAGGTCTCAGACTTGGCCAGGAAACCTCAGGGCCTGGGAGGATCCTGAAATGGCAACCCTACCTGGGTTGCTGGAGCCCAAAGTTGAATACGTGGTCAAAATCCCTCAGTGACCCTGTTTACCCATCAGCATGGCCAGGTTTCTTGGCCAATTGCCTTAGAAGAAACCTCCCCATGAAGCACAGAGGGAGGCAGAAAACAATCTGCCCCTGAGTTTACATCTGGGTCATGCCTAGAGTAGTAAATGCTGAAAGCTGGCACTTTGAAGGAGACAAAAATAGTCTAATGGCTAGCACGGACGATGAGAAGCTATGTGGCTTCCTTCTCTAGCAACCAACAGCCAGTACTGGCTGTTTCTTGTGAACTGCCCTCGAGTTGGCCCTGACATTTCCAAGCCCCCTTATCCTCCACTGCTCTGCTCAAGTCCTGTAGATTCATTCCCTGTGACCTCCCTAATGGAGTCTATCCATCTGGTATGTGGTCATTCTTTCTACTGCCCTCCACCGTTCCAAGCATTTTTGTCTTTTCCAAAGAATCATGCTTTCTTATGATGTGGTCAAAGTACAACAGCCTCAGTTTGATCATCTTGGCTTCCAGGGAGAATTCAGGGTTGATCTGACCCATTTATTTGTCTTTCTGGCTGTCCCTGGTATCCTCATCGCTCATCTCCAGCACTACATTGATCCCCCCCCCCCCATCTGCTTTTTTCACTGCCCAGCTCTCACTACCATACATGGTGATGGGGAAGGCAATGGCTTGGACAATTCTGACTTTAGTTCTCAGTTGTATGTCTTTACTCTTTAGGCCCTTATCTAGTTGTTTCATAGCTGCCCTTCCCCTCCCTAGTCATCTGCTTATTTCTTGGCTGCAGTCTCCATTTCTTGGCTGCAGTCTCCATTTATGTTTGATCCTAGATATGGGAACTCTTTAGTGATTTCAATTTCTCGTCTAAGTTGAATTTATGTGTTTCTTCTGTGGTCATTATTTTTGTTTTCTTTATATTCAACATAAGCCTGCCTTTGAACTTTCATCTTTGACCAGCTTTAGTAATTGCTCCAAGTCTGTGATGTTTTCCACTAGTACTGTAATATGGTGTCGTCCACATAGCTAAGATTATTGATGTTCCTTTCTCCTAGCGTCACTCCACCATCTTCTGCGTCTAAACCTCTCATTCTTATGATTTTCTGCATACAAATTGAACAAGTCCATATTACAGAATCTGAATCTTAGCTATCTTCTAAATTCAGCAACACTTCCCTTATCTGTTTTCCCTAGGATTGCCAGTTTAGGATTGTCTCAGGCCCTGAGATATCTGAGCCAAAACCTGAGACCTTAGGATGGCTCCATTAAGTCCCAACCCCAATTGCTCTCAGTTTTGTCATTCAAATACACACAGAAAAAACATATTTTCCTGTTTGGAAACAGGCAGAATTCTTAGCTAAAGGTTCTGTTTCCAGATCCAGGTGAAATTAGTGGATATTTTCCTTCTTTCTTACTTAAGGAGATGGGATAAGGAACATGTCATCTAGCCTTCTTGCTTCATAGCAGAAGGTGAGTGCAGAACAGAGAGTGAGAGTGGGAATGACACTAACTGAAAAGGAACAAGGAAGTGAACTAAATCAATAGAGAGATGCTTTGGAGAATCTTTGCAAGTTGCAGTAACAAAGCAGTTAAAGCCTTGCAAAATTGTAATAAGATTCTGCTTTACCAGTTGAGCTGGAAATTTGCACCCAGTTCTTTTGTCTTGTCTGGAGAGGAAACTCGCCCCCCCCCCCAAAACTGGACAATTTGCACCCTCATCTTTTGGCTGGAGATGACCCACAAAAACTAGAGACTCATTACCAAGGTCTCAAATTTGGCAACCTTAGTCTTTTCTATTTCAGTATGGGAGTCAACACTGTATATATTCAGAGATGCCTGTTATTTCAGAAGTTTCAAGGTTAAAGTGGGACAGAGCTTCCTGCTGCCTTAATCAGAATATGATCGTTTGGGCTTTCATCAGTCTCTTTCACACTACACAGTTATAGCACTGTGTTGTTTTTGTTGTGTGGCTTCAAGTAGTTTCTGACTTATGGCGACCCTAAGGGGGTCATGAGGTTTCAGAGGAGGTTTGCCATTGCTTTCCCCTGAGACAGAGAGCCTGTGACTTGCCCAAGGTCACCTAGTGTGTTTTATAGCCAAATTGGGATTCAAACCCTAGTCTCCAGAGTCGTAGTCCAACACTCAAGCCACTACACCACACTGGCTCACACTGGTATCATAGCACTAAGACACCACTTTAACTCCTTTTGCTCCATCCTGTGGATTCTTGGGATTGTGCACATGAAGTGTTCTCTACTAGGGATCTCTAGTGCATCACCAGACATCAAACACCAGGCTTTCATACAATGTAGCCATGGCAGTCCAAGTGGTATCAGAGCAGTGAAGTATGAATGAAACCTTAGTGCCACCCAGCATTTAACATTACAGGAGTCTATCTGTTTCCAAATGGGGAAAGGTTCAGAGCTACCCTGTCCATGAGTCCATTTCTCCAAAAATAAAATAAAATTGTGTTGTCTTAAAGGGGAGGCACACTCTGTACAAGTCCAGGGGCACTGCACCTCCTTGCTGCCAGGGTTGGTTTGTCATCTCTCTCCTCTGCATAGTTGGGACGAGGACAACCCGAGTTGGTAAGGCCATAGTTTGGGTGTCTAGCCCCTTCCTCCAAACCTCTTCATGCCCTGGCAGCTATGTCAGAGTCACCAGCACGTGCCACCACACCGAACCTGTGCCAACCAGCTGTCACTACTCTGTTTAACATGGCCTACTTTCTGAAAATAAGCCTCCTCCTGTCACCCTCTGTTCCCCAAATAACTTGTCTCTGTGCCTCAAGGTTGCTAGGTTTAAGAGTTTACTGTTGACACAACAGCCTCTTGGCAGTAATACTGGGGTGTCTGGCCAAACATCCCTTTGTGGATGGTGGGCTCCCCTTTCTCAGGCTTTGTAAAGTTCCCCAAAGTCTTGGTCTCTGGCCAGACTGTAGGAACTGTGTCAGTGTGAGTTAAACCTTCCTTTCTCTATCACTCCCCTATCCTGCCCCCAGTTCTCTGGGGAAACTGCCAATGTGCTGGGATCCAAGCCAGAGTTGGAGTCGAGACCGGTCAGACCAGAATATGAGGAACTTTCCCTAGATCCCTGGTAAAGGTATTAGTGCCAACACGGGGTTTAATAAAAATGGTGCATTGAGGCCATTTACAATAGCTTTCAGTCTTCTTGATGTGTGCCTTCAGGTTTTTCCAACTTATGGTGACCCTAAGGCAAGCCTGTCATGGGTTTTCTAGGAAAGAGTTGTTCAGAGGAGGTTGGCCATTGCCTGAGGCTGAGAGAATGTGGCTTGCCCAAGGTCACCCAGTGGGCTCAAGCTGGGAATTGAAGCAGTAGGGAAAAGAAGACAAGCCATACACTGCCTTCTCTTCCTGTTCGCCTCTGAAATTATTATTGGCAAGACTTATTATTTGCAGTACAAATTCATGAAATTTTAACGTTTTAATGGACTACAAAGGCCATGTTTTCAGTGATCTGTGAAGGGACGTGGCTATAGGCAAGAGGGAAACGAAATTGTTTAAGAGCATTGTATGTCAACCTTTGGCTCTCCAGAAGTTTTGAACTTCAGCTCCCAGAATCTGTCCTCACTGGCTATGCTGGCAGAGGTTTTTGGGAGATGAAGTTCAAAACAGCTGGGGGACAGAATTTGAGAACTCCTAGTCTAGAGTGAGGCAGATAGAGACTGAGAACTGAGAGGTTTGTGTGGGAATTTAGCTGGAAGCAGGGTGTCATCTGAGCAGGGTGCTGGAGAAAATTCTCTCACGAACTCTGATGAAGGAGTGGCTGGATTTATTGCAAACTGTAAAAATTTATTGCACTCTGTGGGAAGATTGCTGAGGATACCATGGACAGCCAAGAAGTCAAATAAATGGGTGCTAGAGCAGATCAACCAGAAATCTCTCGGGAAACCAAGGTGATTAGACTACAACTGTCGTACTTTGGCCACATCAGAAGAAGGCACGGCTCACTGGAGAAAGCAGTAATGTTAGGAAAGGTGGAAGGAAGCAGAAAGAGGGTAAAGCAGCATGCTAGATGGATGGACTCTATAAAAGAAGTCACAGGTAAGAATTTGCAGAAACTGAGCAGAGCAGTGGAGGACAGGGAGTCTTGAAGATGTCTCATTTACAGGATTGCCATAGGCCAAGATCAACTGAAGGGTGGATAACAACAACAAGGAATGCCTGTTTTACTCAATATACACTCTCCATAATTTGTGGAGAAAATACCTATTATAAAGACACTGTAGTATGTGTTCACTTATCCTAAACCTACTGGTAAATTCACTTAACCAGAAAGTGGGGTTGTTGGTCTTGGAGGGTCTCACTTCTGGGAAAGCATACTTAAAATAGCATTGTCCACATCTGAAAGTGGAGAGTATGTTGCAGTATAAATGTTTGCAAAGCCAGTACTGTATGGTGGTAGGGTGAGAGTGTTGGACAAAGGCAAGAAAAACTCAGGTTCAGATTCCCTCTCATTGAGGAATTCCAGATGGTAAACTCTCATTTTTAACCTACTTTGCTGTGTTGGTATGAGGGCAAAATAGCTGGGTGGGAGGGAAACCATGGTTGCAATCCTGCATAGCTTGGCATAGCATGCAGAAGTATGCTATACTAAGCTGTTTATCACCCCTGGTGATAAACATACCATAGCAGTCCCTCACCTATGGCCATCATGCCTTGGGGAAAGCTGGGGGACAGGATCAGAAATGTGTCTGGCTGTGTTCCTGTAATCAGATGTGAAGAGATTACATCATCTGCTAGGCTCCTTGAGATCTCAGTAGCTGAAGTACAGTTAGCCCTCCACATTTGCAGCTTTGACTTTTGTAGGTTTGATTATTTGTAGATTTGATCAATATGCTGTCTCTAGGAATCACTAGGTCCTCCAGTGCAACTCTGCCAGAAGATGACCATAGAGTTGTGCTGGAGAATCTAGAAGTTCATAGAGAAAACACTTCTTTGTGCATTTGTAGGTCCCCCAGCATGATTCTGTGATCAACCTCTGGCAGATGTTGACCTTAGAGTTGCACTGGAGGACCTGGAGATTCCTAGAGACGTGTTGTCTCATGAAAAAAGAATAGTGTTTTTTATTTAGTTTTTCCACACTCATGGGGGCCCTTCACCCCTAACCCCGTGAATGTGGAGGGACCACTGTAATAATGCTTCTGAAATCGTTCTGGTGTCCTCCAGGCATGAATCTACTGCCTTGAGCTCTTTGAGGGGAAAATAGGATAGAAATGCAATGAGAATTGTGAGCGATAATAATCCTAACTCTCCTCCTTGTCCCATCTCCAGGTGGCCATGGTGGAGGTGCAACTTGAGGACTACGACTATCCCCGGGAGCTGCTGGTCGCCTTCAGTGCCTGCACCACAGTGCTGGTGGCTGTCCACCTCTTTGCCCTCATGGTCAGCACCTGCATCTTGCCCAACATTGAGGCTGTTAGCAACATCCATAACCTCAACTCTGTCAATGAATCTCCCCACGAACGCATGCACCACTATATTGAGCTGGCTTGGGGCTTCTCGACCGCCTTGGGAATCTTCCTCTTTCTTACGGAAGTGGTGTTGATCTGCTGGGTCAAATTTATGCCCGTTGGGCGCATGGATCCTGTTGAGAAGTGCTGCACTCCTGCACCGGTCCTTGTAGGTAATACCACTGCTTCAACCGTGGCCTCTCAGGACAATTCTGGATGGAATGCCGCCATGGCCTCTACCGTCATCATGGTTCCAGTTGGTGTGGTTTTCATTATATTCGCCTTGCACTTCTACCGATCCTTAGTGGGGCACAAGACAGACCGGCACCAGCAAGAGTTGGAAGAACTCAACCAGATCAAGTATCAGTTGGATGGAGAAGCCACAGCATTGCAGGTGGTGTGAGGGGTTGGGTGGCCTTTGCTTGAAAAAAAGCCATAACTGGTGGAAGCGCTTGCAGATGGTTATTTCTCCAGAGAAAGAAGTGAAGCCATCTCACTCATGTTGTGACTTTGTCTTGGTAGGGGGGGATGACTGTGAAGCGACTGATATGACTGGAGTGTAATCAAAAAGCTACTGTGACTTTCCAGGTTTTTCTTTGCTTGTAACTGTTTCACAAAATTCACTCATGTCACCCCCCCACAAAAAAGTAAAAAGGTGTTGAAACATGGATTGATTTCTTACAATAGATTTCTCCTTGAAATGGAGCTGTGGAAATTCAGATGTCCTGCCCACACACATACAGGCATTTCACTTGATGGAGTTTTTATCATGCAACAAAACATAGCTTCTGAGGCAAGAGATGCCATCTGTCCTCCGGGGGGAAGCACAGAGACTTTGCTTATTTGGGTACAGTTTGTTTCCTCTTTGCATCTCCCTCAGACTCTCTCAGATCTGATTTTTTAAAATGAGGGTGGAAAGCGTGCAAATTTAGAAAAGTTGGACCAGTAAATTTTTATCATGTCCCTTTCTTCCAGAGCCAGTATATTCTTTTTTTCTTGGACTACAGCTCTCAGAATCCTCACTTATAGGAGTTGCAATCAAAATAGATATTTCTGCTTTCCCCCCTGCCACTCGTTGTGAAGTGGGAATGTCTGTGGTAGGAGCTGTTAGTATCTATTGGTCAACTTCCCTCCCCCTTGAGGGGATTGTTGAGGATGCTGGAACTTGAATCAGTATTGGCCAGAAATGGGGGTACTGCCATCAACTGTGATTCTTTGCCAGGGAGGCTGATGCACATAAGGGAGCTGCCCCATTCATATAAGAAAGTGAAACCAAAGAGTGGGATTATCTAACATGAGAAAGTGTGCATGGGTTAAGAATACTGTACAATGACTTCCTCACATCTGACCTCCTTACAACTGGCTTACTTTTATGTTTGAAGATGTGCCCTGCCATATCTACTTCTACTATCAAAAGAGCCATGCTCCAGGCCTAATAGCTCTGGCCTAGCCTGATGTGAGATCTTTCCATTTATTGCAGGGATGAAGAACTGTGGCCCTCCTAGTCTTTTTGGACTGCAGTGCCCATGTTCCTTCACTGTATGTTATACTGACTATGGCTCAGGGGAGTTGTAGAAAAACAGTTGCTCACCTACCCGGTTTCTTCTTCCGTCTGCCACGCGACTTCTAAAGACACCTAAACATATGGCAAGGAGAAACTAGGAGAGGAGAAGTGTGCTTGATATGTTTTATGCTAGGGAAAGGCTTGGCAGTAGGCCATGTAGAAGTAGGTGAATAGGTTATCTTCTCGCTGCTGTTTGTTGACTCATTGCCAGCCACTCATTTGCCAGTAGTGGCAGCCGCTACTGTTTTTCTCCTCTGTAGTTTTGTACTCATGCCTTTGAACCAGCCGCCTGCTGGCATGACCATCTCTGAAACAGATGAGGACATAGAAAGAGAGCACTTTGCCATCATCTAGCAACGGCAAGGTCCATTCCTCAGTGGCTCCTGCCATTCCTCAACTATGCTGGGCTTAGTAGGCAACATCAGTGTCTTCTCTTTTTCCAAGAGTTGAGAAGGTTACGGGAGGTGATGAAGCCTAATAGAATGCAATCATTTCCTCACATCTTACTTTCTTACAGCTGGTGTCCCAAATATCAGATATGAGCCTCTGACCCACAGAAGAGTGTATGCCATGTTTCAGGGGGAGCAGACAGGCAATGAGTAGAGGCACACTCCTCATTCCTGGTCCAGGGCAGCAGTCAAATTCTTAGACCCAGCCTCAGTATCCAGATATCAAACAAGGGGATGTTTGAAAGATGACTCATGCACTTGGTGTTGGTGAAGACCAATCCTTTTTCTCTATAGAAGGACAGTTCATCCTTAATGGCCAGGCTCGAAAGGAAACAGTATATTTGTGTTGGCGGAGGAAGAGCAGGAGAGCAAGCGAATATCTGAAGGTGAACTGTGTGCAGCTGTTTCTGTTCTTTTCTCCCCTGCTGGTTTTGTATTGTTCATCAGAAACAATCCTTGGGGAGTGGGAAGAGGTGCGGTGGACACTGAGCCCACTATGAGCCACATCCCAAATTTTTAACTAAGGTAGGAATTATAAAGGTATGTAACATCATAAACTTCAGGCTGTGGCCTTGCATGAGGTTGTCTTCACCCCTGTTGCTTCCACCCCGGTCCAACCCAGCCTTTAAAGACCCACTGTTATCACTTGGGGCCCTGGATAGTTTACTTTTTTAGATTGCAACCCCTTTCTGTAATTCTTGGTTTGCTAAGTTAGTGGAAGAAAGAGCTGACCTTTGAAGTAAAGTATCGCTGGGATATGAGAGATGAGTTGGCTACTGGATGCAGTTTTTCATTTCTTTCAACTCTCTTGAATATCATTTGCCTATAGAGTTAGCAAAACACTTATCTTGGAAAATCTGAATAAACAATTTTGTTTTTTTAAAACAAAAAGATCCAAGAGCCATGTTGGATCTGCAGTCCCAACATTCTGTGCTCACAATGGCTAGTCAGTTGCCTGTGAGGAGCACACCATCAGCGCATGACTGCAACTGCATCCTCCCGCTCATCTTCCCCAGCAATTGATCCATAGAGAGATACTGACACTGATACAGGAGGTGATACAGTCACCCTGACTGGTAGCCGTGGGATCGTCCCATCTTCCATGAATCGATCCAGTCCCCTTTGATAACAGTCCCATGTGCCAGCCATACCTACATCTTTATGCACCAGGTGGGGAAAAACATTTTAAAAACCAGCTTTTACTTTTATTTGATAATAGGTGACTGCTCTCTAGAGAGGAGGAAAGCTTCTCACTGTTTTCTCTATACCATGCCTAATTTAATGTATCTTCATTCTGTGTCTCCTTGCTTGTCATCCTCCTTGGAAGTGAACAGCCCTAAACTTTGCAATCTTTCCTGATAGGGAAGAGGAGAAAAAAGGCCACCACACAATAGAGCAGCCACCACCAATCTGAACTCTTCTAGATATTGCAAACTAAAACTCACATAATTCCTCAGTCAGCTGGGCCACAAAGCATTGAGGTAATAAGCAGCTTTTAACATTATTCCATGTTCCCCAGCCCTGCTTTATACAGAGAGAGGGGTTAATGTGAGATCACATTACATGCAGGTTGTGGGTTTGTTTGTTTTTTTCCATCACTTAAGGCAGCTGTAAGTGGTTTCCGGTACTGAACTGAAGGGTGCAGATAGAGGAAGGACTGTCCAACTCTTTCCTCCCCCATTAAAAAAGATATGGGGACCTGTATCTTGTCTCTCTAGGCCCCAGAAAGTCTAGGATAAATAGTTTTGAGCGGAGCAGCAAGATATTTTCAACAGGAAAGTACCCTGGCTACATTTGGAGCAGAAGTTGGAAAAGTTACGTCCAAAAAGGACTTTGCCAAGCATGGCATAATAGCTGTTTTACTTGATAAAAGAGTATCTTGGTGATTCTGGAGGTGGAGGAGACCTGTGAGAGATTATACATGAAGGAAGCTTCATATCCACCAGGAGCTATTAATGTCATGTCAAGCAGTGATGGTATACAGGCAGCTCAGTGGAAGAGAAAAAGATGCATAAAAGTGATACAGATCAGGATGTGGCTGAGAAGTCTTTGAAGCCAGCAATTGTCTGACATTCAGCACAGCCTGCTTTCAAACAGTGGTGACAGTGAAAGCCAACTTACTATCAACCACACAAGCTCAGTCACTTGTAAGCCTAAGGACATGTACAGTTTTGGGTTTAAAAAAAAGTCTTTCCCAGTTGTAGAAGTTGGTTTTAGTTTACGTGTTGATCACGTGTATTTAGGGGTATTGCACATGCAGATAGTATATGCTGCTTGTTTGGTACACATTTGACCATTTTTATTTTATTTTATTTGCTTTCTACTGATACGGTACAGCAATATCTAATTCTGGCAATTTTATTGTATCTATTTTTAAAATAAACATATTTTTTTAAAAAGAAAGAAACGGTTGTCAAGGTGAAATTATTCAAAAAGAATTGTGGGCTGTGTCTTTATGTCTGGCTGGCTGTCACTTTCATTCCAGGCTTATTAAAATAAGATGTATAAATGCCTCCCCCTTCACACCCCAAAATATATCCCTACATGCAGAAATCTA
The DNA here is from genome assembly GCA_034509955.1 of Urosaurus nigricauda. Lineage (NCBI taxonomy): Eukaryota > Metazoa > Chordata > Lepidosauria > Squamata > Phrynosomatidae > Urosaurus > Urosaurus nigricauda. The sequence goes on from JAOEGL010000006.1 coordinate 9,963,018, forward strand.
GCATGGAAGGGTTCTCTATTTGCTTAAGCAACTTTTCTGTAGGCAAGGATTTTATTATGTGTGGAAGCATTTATATAAATGATTCAGCCAATGATGGAGTCCAGAAAGAACATCATTTGGAATATGACTCTGGAGATCAGGGTTCGATTCTCCGCTTGGCCATGGAAACCCACTAGATGACCTTGGATAAGACACACACTCTCAGCCCCAGAAAATCCCATGATAGGGTCACTGTAAATCAGAATAAACGTAATGGCATACAACAACGACAACAATAAAAGCTTCTGTCTCCCAATATTTCTTTGTCACGTATAACGCTTTTGTTCTGCTGAAGAACTAATAGAAATTATAGGAGACTGCTGCATGGCTTTCTATGTGTTTATATTTAGATAAGCTAGTCAAAGTTCTCACTTGTTTTTCATTATTATTCAAGTTAAATACATTCTGTTTTAATAACCCAAAATATTGTGTAGTGCTGTTTTGACTTATAATTGCTCACCCCAACCTCCCTTCCAGCAACTGCTGTACTGTTTTAGGCTTCTACTTCCTGTAATTGCCATTTTGTCCTACTTCTCCTTTCTCGATACATCTAGACCCCATCTAGAAAAATCTAAGTGTGGGACAACAAACCCAGACCAAAGAACAAGCTGGCAAAACAGTGCTGAGATTATTGAAGGAACTGTCCTACTTGTAGAGCACAAGAGGGAAATGGTATGAAATATCCCCCTTGTAAAAACTTAATGCAAAAAGACAACAAAGCAGACTAAAAATAAAGCTTCTAAACTGTTTTAACGCTTTGCCAGTTCTATAGATTGATTTAATTTGCAGCCATGGGTGGGAATCATATGCAGCTCTCCACAAGCTGGATTGCAACTTCCATAAACTCTAGCTAGCATACTCAATGGTAAAGAATGCTGGGCATGGTCGTTCAGGAACATTTGGAGGGTCCTGTGATTCCCACCCCTGTTCTAAGGAATGAGACGACATGACTCCCTAGAAAAGAGTAGGAAGAGTAGACTCACTAGAAATGCCAGGAAAGGTGGAGGGGAGCAGAAAGAGAAGACCATGTCCTAGTTGGATAGACTCATTCAAGGAGGCCACAGCCCTGAGCCTGCAGGACGTGAGCAGATCGGTTGAGGACAGAGGGGCTTTCATGGGATTGCCATGAGTCGAGATCCAGTCGAAGGCAGTTAACAACAACAACAACCAGCCCAGTATGATAGGTTAGGCTAAGAAGGCATAATCAGCTTAAGGTCAGACAATGCAACCTTCATGCCAACAAAATATGAACCTGGCCTTCGCATCCTAGTCAGACAAGCTAACCTAGAGGTGAGAGTTGTGTGAACTGCACAGCATTTCTCGCCAGTGTCTGTGCTACCCAGGGCTGCTGGGAGTTGCAATCTAACAACAGCTGGAGAGTTGCCACACAGTTCCCATCCTGCTGCTACGGCTACACTGGTGTGCCATTTGCATCCTTCCCCATCAAAGATCTTCAGCTGGCCCTGCCTTGTTATTAATCTGCTCCATTCCTTGTTTTCGAACATTCATGTCTGCCTGCCCAGGCTTTAAAAACTCCCTCAGTCCAAGGATACGCACTCACGTTCCTTTCTGAAAGGAGCTAGGCTATATATAATCCTTTTCTGGCCTTGGCTATTTTCCAGGATTGGTGAAATGTTTATGCTGTCTGGGAATACTCATCCTCCCCGCTGGGAAGAAGCCAAGGTGGCCTGGGAAACAGCAAGAGAAGGTCAAGGGCAGTTCTCTGGCTGAGATAGATGGTTCTCTAGCCTTCGGGAGAGATGGAACAAGGGTGAAGGATGAATAGGTTCCCCACCCAGCAACTTATATACCCTGTAGTGTTTGGCTGCAATCCAACATCCCCTCAGTGTATCCGAAATATCTGCATGTGGAGAACCATTACACTGGCAAGACATAAACCCCATGTGGAATAGCAGCACTGTATATGTCAACAACTGGGTGCCATGTCACAAAGTACAACCATAATGCATCATGTTACATACTAGAGGTAGGCAAAGTGCAATCCAAATTCATCCACCAGGTCTATTGTCACAGAAGGGGTCAAAAAATTTCTTTTCCATTTTTTCCTATTTCAATTCTATACGCACACAGTTCCAGAATGCCCCTCAATGACACTGGGGGGAGCGGAGGGCATTGCCACTATCCTTGGAGGCCTCTTGGGACCCGCGGGGTAAAACACAATGCTTGAAATCCTGTTGGTAAATCCCAGTTTTAAAGGTTTTATCTGTGAGCTGCCTTGGGTCCCTCTGGGGAGAAAGGTGGAAATATAAATGAAATAAATAAATAAATAAATCTAGAGATGACCTATTCAATGAAGTATTGAATGTAAGTGAATATATAGGTAAATCCCATTGAGTCAATGAGTCTACTTTACATAGGTCAAGCAACAGAATTCAAGTCAATTTGTGAGATATTTTTTTCAAATAATACCCCCCCCCCCAAAATGTCCATTGAGGGCCATGGGGTGCATTTCCACAACATTTTGCAGGCTCCTAGGGCCTATTTATTTATTTATTTTGCAGGAGCGGGTGCAGTGGAAGGTGTGCCCCCTTCAACATCTCTTGGGGGCTAATGTGACCCCGTCTTCCATAGTTGCTCACCGCTGCTGTATAAGTAACCCCACTTCCAGTGGTGTCAGCAAAATATGTCCATTATGCTATGGGGCGTAATTCACTCCCACATGTGTAGCACAACATATGGATGCTTATGTCACTAACACGATGCCATCCTTTGAAGGAGAGAATGAGCACTGTTTGTCTGTGCTGCCATGCACAGCTAGCAGATTATAGAAGTTGCCATCCCAAAACTTCATTTTCTAAACTCTGTTGATGTTGGATGGATTTGCCATTACTCTAGTTCCACTCCACATCCTGAGCTGGTTGGTTCTTTTTGGATTTACATCTCCTGGAATCCCCCAGCCAGCATGGTTCTGTTAAAATGGGAAAGGTTTGCCATTATTCTGACTCCAAACCAGACATTTAAAGCTTAATATTTTGGATGACAACTCCCATGCTGGGAGTTCTGGGAATCATAATTGAGAATCGGTGATAAGGAATTGGGATCCAGCACCTTCAACTCTGACTCTTCTATTTTTCTACTGTCCAACTTGGATTCCTTCAGAAATGGCAACTGGATATTAATTAGCAATTAATTAGCAATAACAAACGTACTGTAGTAAAATGGTAGTAGTTCACCATAATGAGAGTGATCAGGCTACCTAGATCGATGGACCATAAAACACAGATTTTCCAGGAATACCTTTCCACATGTTTGGATGGCACTCATCCAGAATCTCCAACCTGTAGCTCCCACGTACATTGGGATTCTCTGTAGTTACATGGAAAGAAAAGTAAATTTCGCAATGTATTCCATTTGCTGTGAATACAGCCTGAAGGTAAACAGAACTTCTAGTTAATATATGATAAAACAAGATACTGAATCTAGGCCTGAATTAGAGGTTCCAGAAGGATCTAAACTGAGCTTTGCCAACAACACAGGTGAGGAAACTGTGGTTCACAGGCCATCTATAGCTTCCAATCCTCTTTTTATCCTCTTTTTATGGGTCTAGGACACTACCACAAGCCCCTAGATACTCATTAAAAATCCAATTTTTTTCCATGCTCCTCTCCCCCCCCCCCCCCATCGCCTAAAGTGGCCAAAACCATAGAAAAGCACAATGATTTTGCTCTCCCTAGTTCTTCCAATTTCCCCCTAATAAACAAACTGTTAAAATGAAACTAGAAGTAATGTCATACAGTATCAGTTTCAGCATGGTGTAGCCTGATGAAATCGGGATAGAAAATGGTTCTTGCCCTGATGTTGTTTCCCGTCTTGGCCTATAAAAGCCAAACTGCTGTTTTGGAAAAGTTCCTTAATACTTGACCATGAACCTGATGGTTAGGACTTTTGAAACCAGCTCAGTTTAGGCTCCCCTTTCAGTCATGACAATTATCACTAGAAACTTTTGGTCCCTCCTCTCTGACAGCGTATGTACTTCATAAGGTCCTTATAACAACAAAAATGGAAGGATAATGAAGTAGATTGTTTCAGTAAGTGGTTGCAGAGTTAGACTTGGATCTGAAAGACACAGGTTCAAGTTCCCACTCAGTCCTATATTTGGAAGAACATGGCCCAGCCAATCTCTGGGTGCATCTACACTGCAGAAATAATGCAGCTTGACACCACTTTAACTGTCATGGCTCCATCCTACAAAATCCTGGCACTTGTAGTTTTGTGAGGCACCAGCACTCTAGGGCAGAGAAGGCTAAAGATCTTGTCAAACTACAAACCCCAGATTTCCATAGGACAGCACTAGAGCATACAAAGTGGTGTCAAATTGTGTTATTTCTACATTGTAGATGCACCCTCTGTCAGCTTGACCTACTTCACAGAGTTATTGAGAGAAAGAAGAGAGCTACGTTCTAAAGTCTTTGAAGGATATACAGAATAAATATAAAACAAATACTGTTCACGCTAAGGCAGATATAGCTTTGAAAATCATAATGCATTGGGACAGCTGAAAGATGGCAGCCCTTGTGTAATGAGGCAGGTCAAAATGTATCCTCTGGCAACCTTCCTTTATAGCTGTATTTCAATCTGAACCTTTAAAGATCTGAGAAATCTTAGACCTGAATATGTACTGCCCTCTGCTGGAAAACAATTAACAGCATAGGGAAGCAATACCACATTTGGGTATTCCTTGCCTGAGAAAAACCCTATGAAATCTATCCATAATTCAACAAGGCGATTTGAAGGTACATACATACACACTCCCCTCGAAATATCAACTGGAAAGGGAAAAGATGTCCTTAAATAAGATGTCTTCAGCTGTAAAGAGCCAGTGTGATATAGTGGTTTGGGTGTTGGATTGTGTATGTGTGTGTGTCATGTGATTTCAAGTTGTTTCTGACTTATGGTGACCCTATTATGGGGTTTTCTTGGCAAGGTTTGTTCAGAGGAGGTTTGCCATTGCCTTCCTCTGAGGCTGAGGGTTGAGCAGGAAATCAAACCCTGGTCTCCAGAGTCATAGACTAATACTCAAACCACTCCATGCTTGTATAACTCTGAAATCCCTACTCCCAGAAAAAGAAGAAACACCCTGGTCTGAACACCCTAAAAGCACCAAATTGTGTCTGATTTTGGAAGCCAAGCAGGGGCAGCCCATTAGTACTTGGACAGGAAACCATCAATAAATACCATACTGTAGGCTATATCTCAGAGGAAGGAACCGGCAAAACCATCTCCAAGTATTTCTTGCCTAAAAATACCCTATGAAATTAATGGAGTTGCCCTAAATTGACAAGTGACTTGAAGGCACATACACACAGAGACAGAAACAAGAATTAAGTGCCAATTATATATTTACGCTGCTAAAGGGCAAATTCATTGCCATGAAAATATTGCTTTTTCTATCCATAACAGGTTCTTTTACTTTGGTTCAACAACTCTAAAAGCATTAAAATATAGCATCATATTAGAATCACAGAATCATAGAGTTGGAAGAGACCTCAACAGCCATTCAGTCCAGCTTCCTGCCATGCAGGAATACCCAATCGTAGAACTCCTGACAGATGGCCATCCAGCCTCTGTTTAAAGACTCCCAAAGAAGGAGATTCCACCACTCTCCACCAGCTTCCTAAGGAGTTTATCAGATGGGAGGAATTTCTCTCTATTTCGAATGGAGCCAATTCGAATTCACGTAAATTTGCTAGTTTAGCGAATTTACATGAATTCTAATTGCGTTCGGAATGCGTTCAAAATGACTTCCCATGCCTGAAATTGCGTGAGATACTCTAATACGCAATAACATAATACCCAAGATTGCGTTTGGAATGACTTCCCTTTTGCCCCAAAATGTGTGATACACTCATACGCAATAATGTGAAACTCCATGATTGTATTCGGATTGTCATTGGACTATACTTCCAATTTCCGTTGTCTGATAAACTCTCTAGTCTCTCCTCATAATGCATGGTTTCCAGACCCTTCACCATTTTGGTTGCCCTCCTCTGGACACTCTCCATCTTGTCAACATCATTTTTTAACTGTGGTGCCCAGAACAGGACACAGTATTCCAGGTGTTAACATAGATAATAGTTGCTTCTCACACACACATAGTTTAGGACACACACTTTAGGACCAGTGGAATCTGCCTCTGGAACAATGGAAAACAACTAACTTACTGATTTCAACCATCAGTACCAGAAGGTACTGTATTTATTTTGAGACTTGACATTCCTAGAACCACTAGCCTGTTTGTAATGCATCAAAAATTATTTCAGCCCATAAATATGGTGGCTACTAAAACTGAGAGCATTAAGGGTGGGCATGTGTGGGGGTCCGCCTATATCTTGAAAGAAGTTGGAGACATTCAATATAGCGGAAATGGAGATCTATCAGTGCTGAATGTTTGTGATGAGACAGTTATAACATTATTATAATTATACATTAGTATCAACAATATTAAATATTATTATTTATGTATTATTATTATTATTATTATTATTCCATCTTACCCAGGAGGGAGTGAAAGGGCAGGCCAAACTCCATTAGGCCTGTCCTAGAGTACAAAGCAGAGCCCTTCCTCCAGTCTATCTGCCTTGGTCCAGGCGTCAGTGGGAGAGAAGAACTTTTGGACCTGATCCCCTTCCCCAACACCATTCCCTTCTCCTTTTGTGTCGTGTCTTCTTAGATTGTAAGCCTGAGGACAGGGAACCATCTCATTAAAATAATATTTGTAAGCCACTCTGATAGCCTTTAGGGCTGAAGAGCGGGGTGTAAATAAATAAATAAATAAATATTATTATTATACAGTAGCTACCTAGTCTATTCACTTGTTTGTGTGCATTGTATTAAAAGCACAACTGTTCATCTCTAATGTGCCAAAACACTCCTCATTGTTTTCACAAGATGGTAGAAAGGAAAGGTGCGAGCTAGCCTTATTTCAAACACTTGCAATGTTAGTTTTTTGTGGGTTTTTCAGGCTATGTGCCCATGTTCTAGAAGAATTTGTTCCTGACATTTCGCCAGCATCTATGGCTGGCATTTCCAGAGATGTCAGCCACAGATGCTGGTGAAACAATGTTCATAATAATAATAATAATAATAATAATAAACTTTTATTTCTTACCCTCCTGTCCCTAAGGCTCAAGACAGGGTACGCCATACAATATATAACTGATCATTAAAGACATACCTTAAAACACATAAACATAGGATTAAAAGGACCATTATACATTATCATCATCCAGATTAATATATACTGATGTAAAATTCATAGTTTAAAATCAACTGAGTAGATCTGCTGGAAGAGATAGGTCTTTAATACCATTTTAAATTCAGACAGCATGTTTAGCTGTTGAATCTTTCCCAGCAGGTCATTCCATAGTCTAAGGGTTGCGGAAGAAAATGTCCTCTGGATGGCAGTTGCCGTTCTAGGCCTGGGCAGTTGAAGTAAATGTGCCCCCGAAAACACTTTTTTAAAAAAGATTTATTACAAATATACACCTCTTACAAATACGCAAAGGTAGACAATGTAGGATTTTCTTAGTACATCTTAGTAAGTATTTCCTAAACCATCAAAATAAAAAATATCCCCTTCCCAACCCTCTCCTATCTCATGCTAGATTAGTCATACTTGAATTCCTTGCTTTTTGAGCTCAGCTTCTATTTTCCTCTATGGCTAATATTTATCTTCCTCATTTCACATATAAAAAAAGTATGTTCTTGTTTCCTAGAACGAGACTGTGTAACACATCTTACTCTATTAAATAATAATACTGTTATTTCTAAACAATAAATTAGAAGAAGTTTGATTACATTGTGAATCCATCCGTGATAAACCATTTGTACTTTTATTATCTTTTATGAGTGTTATAATCTACATAATCTGTATAGATCTATTCTGTTGATAACTACTTGATATATTCATCCTTATTTGTATATACAAGTTATCAAATATCTCTATACATCAGGCGAGCAAAGAAAATAGGCATATGCCTATTTTCTATGTCCCGAAGACATTATTTCACATTGGTTCATCCTCATTAACATTAACATTAAGAGAGGAAATATTAGCAATTTCATATTGGTAGATAGATTGAAAGAAAGATTAAGCCAACAACAATTCTAAATGAGACGGGTTTTCCAAAAATATTTATTCTGCAAAAAGACAAATCCATTGCAGAAGGAATAATACCATTTTAGTTTTCCCTCTCCTTTACTTTGGCAGAAACAGGACCTTTCAAAGCATTTAAAAAACACAATATTAAAGCAGGCAATAGTTGGTTTTAAGGGTGAGTCTGCATTGTAGAAATAACGCAGTTTGGGACCACTTTTAAGACCACTCTCCTATGGAATTCTGGGATTTGTCTATATATAGGGACCCTTTTGAACTGGTTATTATTACATAGCAATTTAGTAGTAATAAGAGTACTGCTATGTTTGTTGGTTTAATGTGGTATGAGAGAGAGAATGCTGAGTTGTTTCTGCATGAGAAAGAGCTCGAAAATTGTAATTTCATAAAAATATTACCCAATAATTTGGTGCTGGTAAATATTGGTTAGTAATAATAATAATCTTACCTGTCTCTCCCTCTGGATTGAGGGGAATGACAAAAAAATCAGACACAAAACTGCAATGAAAATGAATGACTGTGAGAACAGAGATAAGAATAATGAGGGAAATGTTAATTTATTAATAGATTGATGATCGTTTAAAGTTATTTTGTGCGGAGGGGAGCGATAAACAGTGCTTATACTAGGAGAAATAAGGCAGCAAAAAGATTGTGTGGCCTAAAATTTTTGTATGTTTTTAATTGTGTTGTTTCTTTCAACTTGTAAACCGCTTCGTGTCCCAATTTTGGGGGGAAAGCAGGATATATAAAGAAAATATAATAACAATACAGCAATAATTTGTAGTTTTATAAAACTACAGATCCCAGAATTCTGCAGGACTGGATCCAACAAGGCAGTTAAAGTGGTGTCAAACTGCATTATTTCTACAACGTAGACGCCTCCTTCCTTGGTTCCATCGCAGAGCAGAAACAACCCAGTTTGACACCACTCTGACTGCCATGGTTCAGTGCTATGGAATCCTGGGATGTGTAGTTTGCAGAGCTCCCTGACAGGGGAGGCTAAACGCCTCACAAGACTACAACTCCCAGAATTCCACAGCACTGAGGCCATGGCAGTTCAAGTGGTGTCAAGGTGGATTATTTCTGCAGCCCCAAATTCTCTTGAAGGAGGCGAAAAAGCCGGGAAAAGTCCAATTTATGAGCAAGGCTGCTCCAATATTAGAACTGATTTCCAGTCAGAAGGAACAGGCCTCGATCGATCCCCGCCTCGATTTCCTTCTTCTTCTTCCTTTCCGTTACATGATCAAAACGAGTTTCGATTTCAGCCCCGCAGATTCGCAACTCTCCCATCCTTTGAGGCCCCGCCAAAAAAACCCCAACGGAGTCTCCATCCTCTCAGCTCACCTTAAAACATCCTCAATTAAAATAACTTTTCATTTTAATCGCGAAGTATTTTTTTTAAAAACCTTGGAAATCGTGGAATGTGCGACTCCAGAACCGCCGCCTATTTTTTTTTTTCCCCTCAACACAAACTCGCTTAGAGTAGTACGAGACTTAGGCTGCTTTTTCGAATCAGACGATTCGCCTCGAGGGGGACGCGTTCTGAGTAACACAAATGCGGAAGAAAAAAAAAAATCCTTACGCTTTTATGGACAAAATTAAAAACATATATTATTATAATTTTTATCTGAGGAACAGCACGGCGTGTTCTTTCTTTTTTTTTTTTTGTTTTCCCCCAACGTGTCGAAAATGCGGCTGTGGAAACCGAAATAGAAAAAAAAACAACCAACCCACCCATCGTCACCATAGAGAAGAAGAAGAAGAGGACGACACAGACACACAAGCCGTGGTTTTGGTGAAGGGGATTGGAAGTCTCGCGAGAGCTGCGGCCCGCGAGAATCTCGCGCGCTTTGGCCCCGCCCCCTGGTCCCTGGCGGCGGCGGTAGCAGCGGCGGCAGCGAAGGTAGCGGCGGCGGCGGCGGCGGCGGCGCCTTGTCAGCCCTTCCCCCCCCCCTTCCCTTCCCTTCCTCCTTCTTCGGTTCGTTCTTAATGAAAACCTTCTCCTCCTCCTCACGAAAAGGAGGAGGAGGAGGAGAGGCCGCGAGAGAGAGAGAGAGAGAGAGAGAGTGTGCGCGAGGAAGAGGAGGAGGAGGCCGGACGGAACGAACGGAACGGAGGCCCCTCAGGGAGGGAGGGATAGGAACGGGTGACGCGCAAACGGGAGCGCGCACGCAAAGGAGGGGGGACGCGCGTGGCCGAGGGAGCGGGAGCGCGCGCAGCGGGGGACATTGGGTGGGCGTGGCCAGGACACTGGGAGGGGGAGGAGGGGGGAGGGGACTATCTATCTATATATATATATATAGTGTGTGTGTGTGTATTTGGGGGAAAGAGTGTATATATATATATATATATAGTGTATATATAGATATAGAAATACACGCATCATATACAGTGTGTGTGTGTGTGTATATATATATATATATACACACACACACACACTGTATACGATGCGTGTATATTTCTATATCTATTCCTCTCGTCTTTATCTATCTATGGTGAGAGATCTGTGAGTGTATTGTATAGGTAATAGGTATCTCTATCTATCTCTGTCTATATACACACTGGATATGATGCGTGTCTATTTCTATATCTGTTCCTCTCATCGTATCTATCTCTCTATCTATAGCGAGAGAGAAATCTCTGTGTGTGTGTGTTGTATAGGTAATAGGTGTCTCTATCTATCTGTTGTATAGGTAATAGGTGTCTCTATCTATTCCTCTCTCCATATATATATATATACACACTATATACACATATATATGGTGAGAGGGATATCTGTGTGTGTGCGTTGTATAGGTATAGGTAACAGGTATCTCTGTCTATCTCCATCTCTCTATATACACACTGTATATGGTGCATGTATATATCGACATCAATTCCTCTCCCGATTTATATGTTTGTGTGTATGGTTTTTATATATACACACACCCTCTCTATATGTTTTATTTATTTATACCCCGCTCTTCAGCCCTAAAAGCTATCAGAGCGGCTTACAATTATTATTTTAATTAGACGGTTCCCTGCCCTCAGGCTTACATTCTAATTAATAGGGTGAGAGAGACATATATCTGTATATATATATATATATATAAAGATAGATAGATAGATAGATATAGGTAATTGGTGTATACACACACATATATATATTGAGATATATAGAGAGAGAGATAAGTAAAGAGCGTGTGTATATACTCTCTCTCTCTCTCTCTCTATATATATATATATTGCAACAGGAATATGTGTGTATATATATATATATAATATACACACATATCCCTCTTGCCATATATACACAATGTGTATGTGTCTGTATATATTTAATATATATAATTATGTATACACCCATTTTCCTCTCACCATATATATATATATAGTGTGTATATATATGTGTGTGTGTATAGCAAGAGGGATATGTGTGTGTGTGTGTGTGTGTATATATATATATATATATATATAATATGTACACACATATCCCTCTTGCCATATATATAAACATACACAGTGTGTATATATACACTTTTCCTTCCATCTTTGCTGGGGTTAGGGGCACAGGACCACTGTGAATGTGGAAACAAATGCAAATAACAATAAACCCCTATGTTTTTACCTGAGAGACTACCTCTCTAAGGTCCTCCACTGAAACTCTGTGGTCAACGTCCGACAGATACTGACCATAGAACTGGGCTGGAGGAGCTACAAAGGCCTAGTAGAGTGTTCTCTCTAGGAATTTCTAGGTCTTTCAGTGTGACTTGTGGTTAAAGTTTACCATAGAGTTGCGCTGGAGGGCCTAGATATTTCTAGAGAGAACATATTAATAAAACTCATGAATAACAAAAGCTGCAAACGTGAAGGGACAAGTGTATATGTAGAGTTATTTGTGAGAAATATTTAATGAGAAGGAGGAGTGGTGTAGTGTGTTTGAGGTGTGTGCGGGGGGGGGAAGGTGTGGGGGCCTGGTTGGAAAGAGGGGGGGAAGGGGGTCCATGGGGAGAGCAAAGGAGGTCAAGGGGGTGGGGTGGGGGTGGAGTGGCTTGGAGACGTCTCCTGCGCAGGGACTCCATGGGTCTGTGGGGAATGGCCTGAGGAGATGAAGTCCCTGCAAGACCTGAGCAGAGGAATACAAGGCAGGTTGGCTTGGAGATGTCTCATGCACAGGATCTCGGTTGGGAGTGGGGCTGAACCTGCAGGACCTGAGGAGAGCTGAGGGGGGTTGGCTGGGTGCTGCCTCATTCACAGGGTTTCCATGGATCTGTGGGGAGTGGGGCTGAGAAAAATGGCTTGGATAGCCAGGTTCCCTGAAGAGAAGGGAGAGCTTGGAGGGGAGGGCAAAGCAGTTAAGGGGAGGGGGGATTGGGAGGCAGCCCTCCTAAAGGACCAAGAAGACAAACAAGTGGATCCTAGATCAGATCTGTTGTTGTTGTTGTTGTTGTTGTTATATTTAATTATATCCCACCTTCCTCCCAGCATAGGGACTCAAGACTGGACTCTTCCTGAAAGCCAGGATGACTAAATTGAGGCTGTCATACTTTGGCCACATGGGAAGGCAGAAGTCTTTAGAAAGGACAGTAATGCTAGGCAAGGTAGAAAACAGAAGAAAGAGAGGAAGACTACATGCCAGATGGTTAGATTCAATCAGATAGGCCACATGAGCAGAGCGGTCTTGGGGATAGCTCATCCACAGAGTTGCCATGAGTCCTGGGTAGGCAGGTGCCCTGAAGAGAAAGGAGAGCTTGCAGGGGAGGGCAAAGCAGTTGGGAGCTGGAGGATACATTCTGTGGGGCAGGCCTTCCTTCCTAAGCACACATCCAGGCAACACCTTTGTTAGTCTCCATGGTTTGCAGAATGGAGCAAAGGGTGGTGTTAAACCCCCCCATTGCAAAGAAGCCTTAATTAAGAAGGGTGAGAAGGACAAAGAAATATGTGGAAGAGTGAAGTAATAAGGTGGGGAGGTGCTCTTCCGACACATGTCACGAAGAGGGATGTCTTTTAGCATTAGCAAGGAGGGGATAACCTGATGGGAAGTGGGATATACAACTTCCTGATAGGGGTAAGGGTCTTGATGGCCTTAAATCAGACTAAGTATTTGAGAAATAATGAATGGAGTATGAGGCAGGAAGGAGAGAAAAAAGTCTGGTGGGATGGAGTGAGAAGGAGAAAAGGGTGATAGGTTCTGATTGTCCAGATGAATGAAATGGGTGCTATTTTATTTATTTATTTATTTATTTATTTAATGATCTGTGGCGTGGCAGAGATGGTGAGAAATAGATTTATCATAGAGGCAAAGCTTTTGTGAAGGTAAAAGAAATGGGCAGGCAGAGCGAATGAGAGGTGCTATGAATGTATTAAGGACTTGGAGATGAAAGATATGGGAAAGGTTGATTCTTATTGATAGGAACTATTTAGAAAGTGGCAATTAAGTTAGAAAGATAGTGTGACCAAATGAAAAGCAGCTGTGAATGTGAAGTTCAAGAAGTTCGGAAGTTAGCAAAGAGAAAACAACAATCAGACCTTAGGGTTTTAAACTGTAAAGAGAATAAGAACTGAGTACTTTTTGGGAGGAAAGAGAACTTGTTAGTACTTGTTACCAAGTAGTACTTGTTACCAAAAAGTGGAGGGGAGAATTTAGGGTGATTTTGTAAAGTTTATGATTTTGCAGAAAATTTCAGGCTAGACTTCTGGCAGAAGACCACTACTGTGGGGATTTTGTATGTATGTATTTATTTATTTATAGAAACTTAATTTACAGTATGCCATTTTCCTCTGGCTCTGTTTTTCCTGAGCACAGTCAACTCCATATTGTTTTATTATCAGTTTGTATTATACACCTATTACAAACTTTAGGAAGATAGATTTAACTGCTAAAATGCATGAACATAGGTAACTTCTCCTCAAAGAGGAGTGTCCCCAGTGGTTAGAGCTTACAAGTCTTCATTCTCAGCACCTCTCTTCTAACAGTGTATTTCAGAGATTTGCATATACAGTCATCCCTCTGTTTGTGCGGACTTCAAATCCACGTCCTGAGGGGCAAACAGGGGGACATAACCTGGGGCTTGAATATTGGCAGATTTCCATTTTCACAGAGGGGGTGAGATGGATCCCCTGCAAAAACAGAGGGGGTGGCTGTAATGTCAGACATTTGTGTTTTGCTGTAATTGTGCTGCTCCACGAGAACATTTCATAATTTGAATCTTGATGTATCAGTACATTATATATTCTCTCACATTGATTGCTTATTTCTGTTTTCTTCCTAGTTCTCAGAACTCCTTTTTGATTATGGACTGAGCCAACTCCAAACTGATTTTATTGAGAAGAAGGGGAAAAAAGTGCTGTGTTTGTTCATTGCATTTCACCAATAGCTTGACCCTTGAAGTGATAATCTACAACAGGTATAACATTCCTGGTTTTTGTTTTCCTTTCCTTTCACTCCATTCATTTAAATTTGTTGTGAGAATTATAAGTTTGTCTTTATGCAATTAGCAGATTTGCAAATGAATAAACATGTCAAGTTGCTCTTAATGGGGGAGGGTCTTGTATTTTTTATTTTTTATTCCTTGGTGAGCAGAACCAGGAAATTGTATCAGATTTCCACTTTCCAAATGTTTAGAAGAATATTAGAAAAGAAGAGTAAAAATACTTTGAGGTCAGGCTATAATGGAATAGATTGAAAATTACATTAAAATAGATCTGAAAGCCTCCTATTACTAATAATGAGCACAGGAAATTTTGAGATTTCTCATTTTGAAGTTTTTCAACATCATGATGTTAAAGCACGTCTGGATTACTTCAGTTAAAAGAAGTATTTATCAGGAGATAACTCTGATTCTGTGAATATAATAATTATATAGGGCAATTGTTTTTATTACTGAATTCCGTCCCCTCTCCTTACATTTCAGTGTTACTTGATGCCTTGCTGTTTTCCTCTTAAATTTTCACTCCATATAGGCTCTTGTGGAAAAAATGAAAACCAAGATTGTATTCATTTCATTTTTTATATTAAAAAAATCTGGTCTGAAAAGTTTAATGCTTGGCCCATTGTAAATGATCCATCTGAAATTTCCATTATTTATCTTATTCTAGATGCCTGCCCCTACTGTTGAAAATCTTATCTGATAATTCTTCAGATTCTGAAGTTACAGAAGATTACATCCTTCCAATCATTTCTTCACAGTCATAAGGGGTAGAAATTTGTTTTTCTATGAATAATAAATTTAAAAACTCAGATTCTCACGCAGCTGAATTTTCATGTTTTCTGTGATTGCCCAGAAGTAGTGTATCTCCAGAGTACTAGAACAAGTCTGTAATTGTAGAATTCTATACTAGGAAAGCAGATTCCATGGGATTCATCCTCCTTCAAAAGTGGCCCGTTTAATAAATGCCCTGACTGGACATTCAGATATCTTGGCACCTCTCACTGAAGGCTTGTCCTGTATAGTAAATAGTACTGGGAAAGTTTAATGGATTTTTAAAAGAGATATTTCTGTTGAAGAGAAATTTTATGCTGTCTGTTTCTTTAGGGAACATAAAAAAGTAAACCTATACCTCTAGATTATATAAATGGTAAATATTCTGGGTGCAAAGTTATGAGTTGCAGAAATGGCTAAGAGTGGTTTCCTTTGTTGTGAATTTTCTCTGCTAGAAGTAATCAAGAAAGTTAACATAGTTTTTGTCTGGTTCCATTTCCACTTTCCAGTGTAAATGAGTCAGAATGGATCAGGAAGGTGGGGGTGACTTCCAGAAAACCCCTAACTTCCAGTGGAGAAACTACAAGCTCATCGTTGACCCTGTGCTCAAGCGGGCCCCACACAAGATCTACCGCTATGATGGAGTGCATTTCAGTGCCAATGTAAGTACGTTCTTATTTGTATGGTGTATGTGGTTGATTTCTGTTGAGGAAGACAGAGGATTGCCTTCATCTTTCTAACTGTAACAAATGTGGGTTTATCTTAGTGTTCTTTCCAGTTTCTCACTTTTTGCTTTTCCTAACTTGATGCTATACAGTGGCAGACGGGTAGGTCCTTGGTTTTGGATAAGTTGAGAGGAATGCAGGGTCCAAGGTATTGTTATTGAAATCATTGGAGGAATTGACTCCATGCCTTATAGACCCCTGGCATTGCCCGTTCTGCGTTCCTCCTGGTCCTGGGTACAGCAGGTTCCCTATTCCCAAATCTGGTGTTTTGTGCCTTTGTATCTCTAGGAGTGAGAAATTGGAAATATGGACCTAGAAACCTGAATTCTAAAGCTTTTAATTTTTATTTTAGTACATAAAAATACTGGTGTTGGCAGTGCCCTGATGCCCTGTGTTAGTGGAAGGTCACAGGTGTAAATGTGTGTTCAGTCAAAGGGGTAACCATTCAGTGGTATGGAGTCTAGGCAGCACGCAGTTGCCAGTGGTGTGTTTGTGCAATGGTGCGCATACATGGTGGGGAGGTGACAAAAAAATTATCTACCTGTACAGTTAGGCTATGAGCATTTGGGCCACCATGGGGGTGGCCAGTGTGGATAGTGGGGCTTTGAACTGCTTCTGAATAATCCAGGTTTGAGCCCATCTGTTCCTCACCTGCATATCGCTACACCTGCTCCAGGGAGACAATTACACCATAACTGAAGACTAATTTTTGATTTCTGTGGTTTAATATCGGTAAAAATGTTGTTGCTTGTTTTAAAGTTCCAGTTAGTTGTTAATTTAGACCTGCTGTTTGTCTATAAAGAGATGATTCAGTTTCAGAATTTCTCTGCAAATTAGAACAGATCTTGTTGCAGTTTGAATATCGTGATCTTGGGTTGTCTGCCATGCTTGAAATACTTTCTTAAAACATTAACTCCTCTATAAAGCTACCTTTGATCCTTCACTCGATGGCATTTTCTCTGATCTCCTGAAGAACAAATTTTGCAGATTCATTGCAAAAATGATCCATTAAATTTATATATTTATTCTAACACATTGTCTATATGATCATGGTATGTAGCAAGCCTACATCATCCTACCTGTTTTACAGATAGATACTTGAGGTAATCTGTACCACACACAAAAGCCAACAAATCTTTCCATTTTTCTTTTCTATTTAAAAATCTATATGAGAACCAGCATTGTGTAGTGGTTTGAGCATTAGAGTGGGGTCCAAAACACACTGAAAAAATAATCCAGTTTGAAACAGCTTTAACTCGCCTGGCTCAGTGTTAGGGAATCCTGGGAATTATAGTTTATTGTGGCAATAGAGCTCTCTGACAGAGAAAGCTAAATGTCACTCAGTTCCCAGAAATCCCTAGTATTGAGTCAGGGCAGTTAAAGTGATCTCAAACTGCATTATTTCTGCAGTTGTTTTGGACCTAAGACTCTGGAGACCAGGGTTCAAATCCCTGCTTGGCCATGAAAACCCACTAAATTATCTTGGGCAAGTCATGCTCTCTTGGCCTCAGAGGAAAGCAAGTGTAACCCTCCGTTGAAAAAAATTCTGCCAAGAAAAACTTCATGATAGGTTCATGTTAGGGTTGTCAGAGATAACTTGAAGGCATACAAGAACATTAAAACATTAACAGTTGCAGCCCTAAGTGCACTTTCAGTAAGTCCCATTCAGCTCCCTGGAACGTGCATTCTTATAATCAAGTTGAAGGTATTTACCTGGTCTTGCTTACATGCATCCCCAGTTTTTGAAACATGGTTACTTGTTCCAGTCTTCTCAGATAAGTCAGGAAGCAAATGTAAATATACAGGCCCACCTCTCCTTTCCTTAACTTTCCTCATAGGCTCAATGGTGGTTACAGCATTGCCATTGCCTCCCACAAGGGATACATGCATAATAAAACCCTTAACTTTTCACTTTTCAACGCTGAAAGGGATATCATCAGTTTAACTGTTCTTGGTTCATTGAGGTCATCTGATCGGTGCAGCCTAAAAATGGATGCTGCTGCTTCTGTTGACAGTCTCTTTTCTTCCTGCATAGCTCACTTACTAGTTTCACTTTCGCACTGCCTTTGAGGCAGTCCCTTTCTGTTCCTTTGTTAGGGTATTCCCCTAAGCAGCTAAACCAGTACTGACAAAAACGGTTTCAAAATTGTGGAGAACCCGAGGGCAAGTAGAGAACAGAGTGCATCTTAATGTGCTGGACTGGCAGGCTTTCCCAGAGTGCCAAGGACCAGAGGCATATTTTTGCCCATTTAATAAAACTGTTTCTGTCTTTCCGAGAAACCCTCCAGGGACTGTCAGTGGATGGTTTCTAGACTGGCACTGGTTCACAGACTACTATTTTGGGTTGCACTGATTTCAACTGTGTTGAATAAATAACTTTAAGTTGGAGTTATGCATATTAAACAATTAGTGATGATTGGAATGTCTTACTCTACCTTCTGCGCAGTTAAAAAGATAGCAAATTAACAACACTTAAATTGGGGACATAATTAGAGGGGTGTGTTGGGTGCGAACAGCACCAGGCGATACCCTAAGGAAGGGGTGACATCACTGCTCCTCAGACATCGGCCTTTGGACAAAACCAGGCTGTGGCATTTTCCTGTTTGTTGTTGGGTGCCTTCAAGACATTTCCGACTTATGGTAACCTTAAGGAGAATCTATTTGGGGTTTTCTTGGTAAGTTTCTTCAGAGGAGGTTTGCCATTGCCGTCCTCTAATTCTGAGAGAGTGTGACTTGCCCAAAGTCACCCAGTGGATTCCCTTGGCCAAGCCAGGATTCAAACCCTAGCCTCCAGGGTAGTAGTCAATGTTCAAACCACTACAACACGCTGGCTCACCTGCATACCTTTAGAAGGCTGAATAGATAGTGTAGGTTGGGCAATGCTTATTGGGATGGGAAAGGAGAGGCCCCAAGTTTGTTTTTTAATTAAATTACTTTTTTTAAAAAAATTAAAATTTTACTTTTAAATTTTTTTAAACACTTTTTAGGGTAGGCATGAGTCTGGGGGCACAATTATATTTTGTCTTTATTTGTGCTTGTGACTGCTTGTGAAATAAGTGATTTTGTGACTATGAAACAAACCTAGCAGTGTGTCCCTTTGTTAGTATGTTCCTCTGAAGGCTAGCCTTTGTCAGCATTTCTCTCTAGAACAATAACTACAAGTTCATGTCTTACATTTAGACCACCTAACATGATGGATTGCAGTACAGCAGGTCAAAGTATGGGAAAATTAGAGAGAGAGAGAGAGTATAGAAATTTTTCACTCCACCTCTCTAGAGTGAAGACAGAATAAAGAAGCCTTTGGCTCAAAATACTTTTGTTTTCTGTTAATTTCTTTGAATTGTCACTGTCGTCTAACAAAGTTTCTGTCTCTTAAGGATTCGGGATTTGATCCTGTGAGTGATGTGCGGGATCCCAGGCGCAGGATATGGTCCAAAACTAGAGACCTTTCACTTCCTGTCCCAAAGTTTAAGGTAAGAAAAGCATAACCTTATTGTGTATCCCTTTTCTCTGGTTTTAAATTTTCTAGTCTTCAATTTCAGCATATCTGCCTTTCTCAAAGCCCATTAGATGTCTAGTTCTGGCCAAGTATGTATGACTGTAGTTGTATGTCTCACTGTAAATGCCTGGCTGAATTCTACTGTAAATAGTTGTTCTAGGATTCCTCTGCATTTTCAAAGATCTTTCACAGTAGGGGAAGTTCAACGGAGGAAAGTAGGAAGTTGGTAGGAAACCTGGGAACTGTTGTGTTAGAAATATATGTGTATGTTTTATCTATTTGGATTTGGGGCTGATGAATAGCAGTTGTGTCTTAAGGAGAAAGGCTTCTGTGTGCATCTGGTCATAAACAGGACCTCCCATGAAAGGGAGACTTGGACAGCAAGAAATGTAGAAGACAGATAGTACGGCATCTGCTTAATAATATTGTTCTTATAAAGTATCAGTGAATGACAGTTTTGTATCTTGAAGGTAAAAGGCTGAAGAAATGGGCTGGGTGGCAATCTTCAAAAAGAATCTCCCTTCAGAGGAAGCACCTGCCACTCAGGAAGGCCCCAAAAGTGCATTTGTTTTGTTTTATTTGTATCATTTACATCTGGGGTCTGGTTTTCCAAAATTATTAGACTTACAGTATGAAAGGAGTGAGCTCTGCTTGAGGGATCCTATTCTGGGGTGGAAACAGAGAGGTGCGAGTCAAGGATCTCAACAAGACTGGTTGGAGTTCCTGTCATTCCTGCAACTTACAGCTTTTTTAAAAGCATATGTTAAAGCTTTTACTCATTGCACATTGTGCTGGATGTGTTTTCTTATTAGATGGGATATGTGACAGTTGAGCATGTGCTTGATTTTAGCCCCTTTATCCCAGCTATTCTTTTGACTTTGCTGCAGCTGGATGAGTTCTATGTGGGCCCGATCCCTCTGAAAGAGGTCACCTTTGCTCGGCTCAATGACAACATCAAGGAACCCTTTTTGGCTGAGATGTGCAAAAAGTATGGAGACATTGAGGAGATTGAGATCCTCTACAATCCGAAGAACCGCAAACACCTGGGTCTCGCCAAGGTGCTCTTCACAAGCACAAGGGGGGCTAAGGAAACAGTCAAGAACTTGCACAACACTTCAGTCATGGGCAATATCATCCATGCCCAGCTTGATATCAAAGGTAGTTAGACCCTCCTTCAATCCTCTTCTTGGCTCAGTATTGCAATTCTGGTTCAGAATAGTGTCCGCTTCCCATAAAATGTCATTTTCTCCCTACAGGTCAGCAGCGAATGAAGTATTATGAACTGATTGTGAATGGCTCCTACACACCACAGACTGTTCCCACTGGGGGCAAAATGCTGAATGAGAAGTTCCCAGCAGACTCAGTAAGTCCACAAAGCTCTCTTATGTGAATTAAACAGAATAACTTGGGGGCCACTTTTCCATAAGAGGCAAAACCAATGATTTTTTTCTTTTGTATTCTGAACATACTTGCTGTTCCTGTGTCCTGATAAGAAAATGTGACACCACCGCTACCTCTCCCTTTTTCATGTCCTGTACATATTGTGCACTTGCAAGGCTTCTGTTACTTTCCTAAACAAGCCTTCTCAGTCTCCAGTTAGATTCTTGTATGCTTTATTCACAAGAGTAACAGGCAAAAAACGATCCAATGATATTTTTTGTTCTCTGTTGCTAAAAATTCCATAGTGCTATTAGTCTTAGAGCTGGCTGCTTTGTAAGCTTGTTGTTTGTTATTTCATGGTGTGTCCACTTGTAATACATTTCAGCAGTAGGTGAGAAGAAGAACTTCTAGATGAGGAATGAGCATCTCTCAATTCTTTTCCTTTTACAGTCGGAGTCACGAAGACGCCACTCAACCGATTCTTCCTATTCTAGTAATGTAATGCCCTCAACACCTGGCAATGGTACCCCTTGCTCTCAGGACACTCCCTATTCCAGTGGCCGGCAAGACACACCTTCTTCATATGGCCAGTACACACCACAGTCTTCCCAAGGGACTCCATATACTCCCCGGGGAGGAACACCATATTCCCAAGATTCTGCTTACTCTAGCAGGTAAGTGACGTTTGTGTTTATTTGTCCCTAAGCAGTCAAGAATTTTCTGGAATGTCAAAAGAATTAGTCAGAATTCAGAGAAATTGTAATTAAGCTATATTTTATTTATTTTTTAAGATGTTACGTCAGGAGGAGAATTGGCAGGCGGAGTAGAAAAGCATCAGAATATTTTTTTAATGTAATGATGCATGTGTATTCCATAATATTATTCTGTGGTTCTGAAAATGTTTTATTGTGTGCTGGTTTTGAACTGTAAGGCAAAAATAAAAGGTATACTGTATGTACATAACAGCACTATGTAGCTGACTGTTTTCTTGTAACCAGGTTATTCCAGACAAATTGGAACAAATTTCACTTGATCTCAGGATGTACATACTTTGACAAGGTCAGCAAATTGTGACTGGTTGGACTTAGGGGTCAGTCAATGTTTCTTATGTTTCATTGTTGTGTACCTTCAGGTCTTTTCTAACTTACGGTGACCCTAAGGCAAACCTATCACAGGGCTTTGTTGACAAGATTTGTTCAGAGGAGGTTTGCCATTGCCTTTCTCTGAGGCTGAGAGAGTGTGGCTTGTCCAAGGTTGAGTGGGATTCAAACTCTGGTCTCCCAGAGTCCTGATCCTAATGCAGAACTTATGTAAATAAAAGGGAATGTGCTTTATTTATTTGTTTAATAAGGGTTATATATCTCACCTGTAAGATCTCAAGGCAGCATAAAGACAAAACAAAATTTAGAACCATTTTAAATAATAAAGATAAATATAAAATGATTTAACAGTCTAAAGTATGTAAAACAATTTAAAATTTACAGATTCAAACCAAGATCATGAGACTCCAAATGATTTTTATTATAGAGCCTTAATGAAAGCAACACCAGTGGTAAATAGTCCCCCAAAGAAGCGCATTCAAAAGTTGTGGTGCCACAGTAGAAAAGGCAATCTTCTGTGCCTCCATGTAGTGTCTTGCTCTCACTGGTGCCACTAATAAGTTTCAGTATTCATAAAGATATCAGGCACTGTTTCAGTTTTCAGGTTCCAGGCTATTTAGGCTTTAAACATACTGACCAGCACACTGATTTCAGACTAGAAGCCATTTTGAAATGTTTATTCTTTATATTTTTGTAAAAGCAGGAGTTTAACTCATTTTAGCATAAAGACTTCCTTGCTTAAGAAAGAAATTATAGCATTTCTAGCCTAGAATAAACACGTAGCATTTAAAAAGAACAGAATTAATCAACATGGAAAAAAAGACAATTTGACAGGTTGGGAAGAGGTCACAAATGTCAAAAACCAAAACACTTTGCCCTCTCAACCTATAGTGTTAGGAAGTCCACTCCTATTTTCAGCTTAACAGTTTGGGAGTACTGCTGGATTCAATACTGAGACCCAGGTTTCAGCAGTGACCAAGAGTGTTTTTGCACAATTAAAGCTATTGCATCAACTGCACCTTTTACCTGCACCTGTTCCTGAGGAAGTTGGATTTGGCCTTGGTTGTACATGCCTTGGTTACATCCTGTTTTGATTACTGTAGTGTACTGTATATGTGGCTGCCTTTGAAAAGTGCTCAGAAACTTCAGCTGACCCAAAGAGCTACAGCCAAATTGTTAACTGGGGTTGGCTATGGGAAGAACACAACTCCCTTGTTATAAAAGCTCCACTGGTTGCTGGTCTGCTCCCGGGCACAATTCAAAGTTCTGGTTTTGAAATCCTACACATCTTGGATCCAGACTCTTTGAAGGACTGTATTTCCCTGTACAAGCCCATTAGGGATTTAAGATCATTTGGAAAGGCCCTTCTCCCCTGGGAACAAGAGAAAGGGCCTTCTCAGTGGCTGCACCCAGATTTTGGAATTCCCACCCTTGAGAGGCTAAATTGGCCTTATCCTTGCTCTCTTTCCAGGGACAGATTAAAACATTTTTGTGCTGCCACGCCTTTACAAACTGTTGAGGTTGGGTTCTGAATTCTTTGTGGTGTTGGTTTTGAAGTTTCTAAAGGATTGGCATATGATTTTATAGTTTTATTGTTTTCAATGCATTTAATATTTTAACTGTTTTTCTATATGATTATTTAATGACATATTTACGCTAGCATTTAAATTTTATAGTGGTTTTTAATCTGTATTATTTTAAAATCTTGTTAGCCCCCTTGAGTCCTATTATTGAGAGAAAGGCCAGAGTTGTTGTTGTTTGAAAAACAAGCAATTTTATTTTAATTAGTATAGCTGGACCCTGTGAGCTATGTGTTAGATGAATGGCCTATGCAGAAGGTGAATTGCTGCTCCTAGATGCGTCTAAGAGAGGCAGTGAACAAAAGAAAGAGCAGTAAAGGGGTCAGAGGCTGAAAAAACAGATGCGTTTTCCCTACTGATGTTTTGATCTTGCTGTAATTTTTAGTTCCATTCCAAAGCAGATGTGTTATGGTAGCTAGTAGTCAATGTTGAACAAGGCTTACATTGAAACTTCTGAGAGGGGAACAGTACATTTTAGTAGTTGTATATTTTTGATAATTTGGTAAACCCTTTATTTCATGTAATGTTATCTATGATGCTTTTAAAAATTTTGGTTATTGTTTAAAACTAGGATTCAATGAAAAATCAGGTGAACAGAAAATAAAATTTGGTTGGCAAACCTGGAAGTGATCTCAGAGGTTTTTTGCCTTTGAACTAAGCTTTCAGGGGTAGAAAACTAGGAGAAACCAAACAAAGGTGCTCATGGGACTGTTTCTCCTTTATTTCCTTCTCCAAGACAAGGGACACCAGGCTACTCCACCTACCAGCCAGAGTCAACATCCTACAAATCCCGTCGACACGAGAACAGCTTTTCAGAGTCATATTCCCGCCGGCATTATTCCTCTTCATCCTCTTCGTCATCCTCCTCTTCCTCTTCCTCCTCTCACTACCGCAGCAATGACCATCACTATCCTCCCTATAGTCAGCAGTTTGATGGCAGCAGTGGGAGCACTGTCTCAGCCAGCAGTAGCCGGTACCAGCGCCTCTCATCCACCTCGGAAGCCCGTTCTTCCTCTTCCTCCTCCCATCGCTCCCACCAAAGAGAGGACTCTGGCTTCCATTCACGACATCGAGAGCGCTCCCAGCGGGATGATGCTACTCCTTCCTCCACCACAACTGTTGCTGCCACCACCACCACCACCACCTGCACATCTTCTTCATCTTCAGCGACACCCTCAGATGCTGCGCAGTTCCAGAACTGTCATAGTTTTGTTCAGCAGAGTACAGAGCTCTTCCCAGCACCCAGCGTGCTGTACCCATCTTACGTGGGTACTCCAGAGTCCTTTCCTGCACCTGCAGAATCCCTTCCCGCGGACCATGACTACCGGCTTCTCCCTACAGCTGAAACGTTTGCTGCCAACTCCCTGCCCCCCACAGAGTTTCTTGCTCAGGAAGTTAAAGAGAACATCAGTCCAGCAGCGACAGCATCTCTGGGGGTCAATGACCGATCCCATTCTCCAACTGTGCAGACCTCACCAGCCCGATCTGGCTCCCCAGCACCTGAGACTACAAATGAGAGTGTCCCCTTTGCTCACCACAGCAGCTTGGACTCCCGGATCGAGATGCTGTTGAAGGAACAGCGATCCAAATTCTCTTTCCTCAATTCGGACACAGAAGAGGAAGAGGAAGAAAAAGGCAGTCACAAGGGAGCAGAGCCACATGGGCCCTGCACTCCACCCCCCCTTCCAATCAGTTTTGAAGATGTGATGCCAGCCTTGGACATGGCATTAGGAACAGAATCTCCCAAAGCCAATGGACAAGACAAAGTAAGACCAAAGAATTTGGAGTGTGCTGTGTATGTGTATGTACATGTGTGTGTGTGTTTGTGCATGGATATGTGTGTGTACACAAGAGAAAGAAATAATTCTCATGTATCAGAAGAGGTAAAATTTGTACCTAACTTGAAGTTCCTCAGATGCCACGGAGTTCCAGTTGGGGCTTTCAGCACACGCTCACAGTCACTTAAAACAGCTTTAAAATGCAATCGTATGGCCCTGTCAACACGCCAAAGCTCCCATACATTTTAGAAACCTCTGGGAAAAATCAGCTGAAAACAATACCAGAAGTGATGTGACTCCTGGTCATATCAGGCATTCTGTTGTGGCCTACCCAGGAAGGGGGGACGGGGCGAATGTGCTTGGCAAAGTGAAAAAAATGGCCACTGCCTTCTCCATATTTGCTCACTTTCACCATAACTTCATGTGTACATGTACACACATGTTTGTATGCATATAGTAAGAGTGTGTGCTATTTAAAAAATAAATTATGGTGGTATGATTTGTAACAACACGTACACCTATAGTGAACACATTTCCTGAGTGCAAAGCCTTCTTCATAGTTAAAATAGCACTATTTACACACAGGTAGGGCTCTGGGGAATTCTTTCCTTTGCAGAAACCCAAACCCTAAAAGCAGTTCAGTGAGTATAAATATGTAGAGCACGCATACACAGATACATATGCAGTGTTTGAAATTTTAATTTGTGCACTTGACAAAATAGCAAATGTTATTTTTGTTGCTTTTCCAGATTTTGAAATTTGAAACCCTGGAAAGAATGGGTCGGGCAGTTAATAGTGCTTTAATGTCAGGGAAACAAGGGCTGCTTCCACACTGCAGAAATAATCTGGTTTGACTCCACTTAAACTGCTGTGGCTCAGTGCTGTGGAATTCTGGACATTATAGTTTGTTGTGGCACCAGGGCCAACCTCTAAGAAGACTCCCCCTTCAGAGGAGAGCAAAACTCTGGTGCCACAACAAACTACAATTCCCAAAATTCCATAACATTGAGCCATGGCGGTTAAAGCGGTGTCAGACCGGATTACTTCCTCAGTGTGGATGGAGTCGAAGATGATAAATTTTTGAAACAGGCAGATCCTTAAAAAAATCTCTTTCCTTACTGTAGGAACCATCACATATATTCAGTATTAGGCTCTTGGGTCATGCTTCTTTCAGAATTCTAAGATTTTCTGTCTAATTGTAAGAGTAGGATCATTGAGGAATTTATGAGTGATAAGGGAAGCTCAAAAGCAAGAATTAGGCATCTAACCTTTTTTGTGAATTTAGATTTTTAAAAATTGTTCCTTTTCTATTACAACACAGAAATTACTAGGATGGGAGGTGATAGCACTCACAGGAATGGGCATAGTCAGTTGATGTAACTGCATTTAGGGAATTAGATGACTCAGTGCAAGAGCTGGACTGTTGGCTCACTGTGATACCTGTTTCCTCTTTCTCTCCTTAATTAGGCATCGCAACACTCATCAGGTGAAGATATGGAAATCTCTGACGATGATGATACAGAAGTCGAGCCACCAACTCCTGTGGCTGGGTTGTCTGAACCCCATTTTTCTGTGATGCCATCAGCCCTAGGCCACATGCCATTGGGCATGTCTTCTTTTACTCCTCATCACCAGCCAGAGCTGCCTCCCACTTACCCAATACAGCCTCTCATGTCTGTCTCCCTCCCACACATGGCAGGGAAATCCCACTCATTATCCAACTATGGCCAGGTTGGCCCACGGCATGCTCACCGCCTGTCAGACTTCAGAGGGAGGGCAGGCATGGTGGGTGGAGGTCGCGGCGCTCCTCATATATATGACTTCGTTAACTCCATGGAACTGATGAACCGCCTTGGCAACCAGTGGGGTGGGATGCCTATGTCTTTTCAAATGCAGACTCAGATGCTGAGCCGTCTGCAGCAGATGCGTCAAAACAAAGGCCAGTTCGAAGACCCTTTCTCATACCACCGGGAGACAGCAGCTTTTTGTGGTCAACCCCTCTATGGCCATGGCTACCTAATGGACCAGGGCAACCACCACTTCCAGAGAGACCAGCTGTTCATGCAACAGCCATCAATGGTAGGAGGATCAGAACAACACCAGCATCATTCCTCAGATCAGCCTCCTCTGCCTCCTCCACAGCACCTGCTTGATTTCCAGGGCACTCCGTGGGGATACGAGGAAGAAGTGGCTCCACCCCCACCCCTCCCCAAAGACCCCCATGCCTCCGTAGTGGACACTGTGCTTGAGTCACTGATGCAAGAGATGAAGAGCATCATGCAACGTGACCTCAACCGCAAGATGGTGGAGAATGTGGCTTTCAACACCTTTGACAAGTGGTGGGAGCGTAAGGAGGAGAAAGCTAAGGTAACTGGGGATTTGGGGGGGGGGGGCACACTAATATCTCTAGGCCTGGGAGGGGTTTGGGTTCCAGTGGGCTTGAGGGCAGAATTCCTGAAAAGATTAGGTTTTCATATTTTCACAGAACAAAATCCATTGAAATGTAATGAGGCCCAAACATCATCATCATCATCATCATCATTATTATTATTATTATTATTAATTATTATTATCATCATCATCATCATCATCATCATCATCATCCTTTATTTATATAGTGCTGTAAATTTACAGAGCACTGTACATACAATCATTTAATTAGACGGTTCCCTGCCTTCATGCTTACAATCTAAAGAGACACGACACAGAAGGAGAAGGGAATGGTGGTGGGGAAGGGGATCAGGTCCAGTAGTTCTTCTCTCCCTCTGAGGCCTGAACCAAGGCAGATGGACTGGAGGGAGGGCTCAGCTTCTTAATGCACAGTTAAAACAAGGTATCCTGGAGCAGACAAGGTCACACATCTGGGAACGCTTCCCTAAAAAATATAGTCTTTAACTCAGTTTTGAAACTAGTTAGAGAAGTGATGAGGCGTGCATGCGGGGGAAGAAGGTTCCAGGAGTGAGGAGCAGCAAGTGTGAAGGGGTGAATCCGGGTCAGGGCAATGGAAATCCTAGGCTGGGACAGGAGACCTTGACTACCAGAGTGGAGGGTACGAGTAGAAATGTAAGGAGAAAGAAGTTCAGATAAGTAAGGAGGGGCCAGTCCATGGAGGTCTTTGAAGATCAAGAACAAAAGCTTGTACTGGATGCGGAAGGAGAAGGGAAGCCAGTGAAGGGAGGATAAAAGAGGAGAAACATGGTCAAAGCGGCGATCGGATGTAATAATATGTGCAGCTGAGTTCTGGGCAGAGATTAAAGGATGGAGGTGAGAGATGGGAAGCCCTGTCAGAAGAAGGTTACTATAATCTAGTTGCGAGACCAGTAGGGCATTTTCCTGCATCTTACTAGTAATATATAGTATGAAAGCATGTAATTTCCAAAAATGGGGGTAGTAATCCTCCATGAGACAGCCTCAAGCTCAGAATGGAAATGAAATGGTGTTGGATAGCATGGCAAGGATATAGAAACTAAGCAAGGGTATTAAGCAAGGGTATAAAGTGTCATAATGTGTGTCCTGTGAACTGGAGGTTCAGGTAAGGATGCAAGAAACCAGATGAGATAATGAAGTGGCACATGGGAACACAGAAGCTGAGCAGAAAAGCCTAATGTGGGTTTAGGAACAAGCGT
Source organism: Urosaurus nigricauda (assembly GCA_034509955.1). NCBI lineage: Eukaryota > Metazoa > Chordata > Lepidosauria > Squamata > Phrynosomatidae > Urosaurus > Urosaurus nigricauda. The sequence continues at coordinate 9,992,060 of JAOEGL010000006.1, forward strand.
GTGTACCTTCATGGATAAGCAAGTTACCATTTCATAAAGTTTGGTGGATGCTGCTAAAACCATTGTCTCCATATGTTATCCTTCAGCATGTCCTGCTGACCCTACTACTCTGAAAGGCCTCTGCTTTGTCCTCCCTCTAAATCCTGTTTCCTCCCTCTCTGCTTCTCACTGCTGTCACTAATGCCCAGGTTTCATTACGTGTAGCCTTTCCAGAGTGCTGTCAAACATCCGGCCAAGGAAGAAGAGAAAGACAAAACCAAACTGAAAGATCCCGCCTTGCTGTCTCTAGTCGACTGGGCCAAGAGTGGTGGTGCTGGTGGCCTGGAAGGGTTTGGCTTTGGGACTGGCTTTCGAGGAGTGTTGAGACTCCCGTCCTTCAAGGTGAGGATCTCTGTTCTTTAGGGTTGGTTGTCATTGGGATCCAGCTGCAGGGTCTGGGTTCTTGCTTTGTTAACAAGGCTGTATCTGAGATGATTTCTCAGGAGGTAGAGAATCTGGCTTGATTACTTTCATATATGTGGGTTGTCAGTCTGTTCTGTCCCAGGTAATCTGATTCTACTGTTGCAGGTGAAAAGGAAAGAGCCATCTGAAATCTCAGAGGACAGAGAAGTGAAGCAGCCACGCCCTTCTACTCCCATTGAAGAGGATGAAGATGGTTAGTTGTTTGATCCCTGGAATATAATTCTTAAATTTCTCTAATTATCCAGGAAGTGTTTCTGTTTTTTCATTTTCTTAATGAACTCCATTAATGAACTTTTTTTGCCATTCTGCAGATAAAGAGTCTTCACAGATACTCAAGTCCTCCAAGAGAGATGATGAGCGAATCAAGGGCTCGGGAAAACGGAGGAAACTTTTCTGCCTAGACAGCGAAGGGGAAGAAGCATCAGAGGATTCCTCTTCTGAAAAGGTGAGGGAATGGCATTTCTTTTCCAGCAGCTTTAGGACCGTCTGGAAGGAATTGCAGGCAGAAGCATAGAAAAACCAGGTTCTCCTTCATACCCTGGTTCTCCACAAATCTTTTGGCAATGTTAGGATTAAGAATGTGCCTTTGATGCAGAATAGTTAAATGGACTTGATGTAGCCATTTGCCATTACCCATTGTTCTTTGCCAGGTGACATTTTGACTTTAGAGAGAGCTTTCATACCTCCTTTCCTACAACTACCTTAAACCGCCATCAGTGTCTCAATGTGCAGTCTCTGCCTTATTCGTCACTGAGCCTGATGTGATTTTGTTCCTTACTTACCTGTGCCTCATCTCCCTGGCTGTGAAAGAGAGTGGTGGTCATAGTTGGACTATTTAGCTGCCGTTTCTGCAGATAATTTTTGGGATGATGATGATTTTAGAGTACATCAGCTGATACATCAACTTTGTTCGCCTCTGTTCTTAAATGGCTGCAGTTCTCCCAATTGAAACAACATTTCTTTTGCTATTGCAATCCAAGTTATTCCTCACATTTTAAATTCCATTTTTGTATTGGTTTCCCAGCCACTCTGAGAGTCAAAAATTCAAGTAGACCTTTTTTAAAAACACGTTTACCCTAGCAGTGACATTGTTGAAATATTTCAGCTTTAGAGAAACTTTATATCATTGTCTCCACAGGAGGAGGAAGAAGACCAGCAAAGGGAGAAAGATGAGAGTTCTACGCTACGCAGTGCAAAGGAATCTGAAGGTATTTCCCAGCTAACAGTGGAGTATTTGAAGCTGAGAAGCTGCTAGTCACCAAACAGAAATGACGGTGTGCCAGCTTCATTGGCTCATGGAACTTATCTGATCAAAATTATTTTTTTAATGGATAACTGTTGTTGGAAGGTTTTTCTTTCTTTTACAAGTATGCATTTACTTTCCTTTTTCACATAGGTAGTATCTTTCTGTTTACATTAATTACATTTCACTGCCTGACAGCTAAATGAATTTCAGCATTTAGTAGAGGTGTGGTGTGTCTGTAGCCTAGGTGCTATACACTCAATCCTTAAACTGATTAAATATCAAAAGCAAATTCTGCAGCCTGTATAAAATATGCAGATTGTGCTTCATGTTTTCTTCCAAAAGGAGAAATGTATGCTTTCATGCAGCAGCAGAGACCTTGGCAAAGGATTGCAAATCACGATTGATAAGAGAATTAGTCAGGAATCACCTAGATAACTTAAATGGAAATGGGCTACAAGGATGATAATAGTTATGGAGAACAAAATGTATGAGGGAAGTGTTGAAGGAGCTGAGCATGCTCAATGTGGTGAAGGGAAAATTTGAGGAGTGGCATGACTGCACTCTTTAAATACCTCAAGGGCTGCCACAGAGAGGTGGGGGCAGGCCTCTTCTCTGCTGCCCTAGAGGGTAGGACCAGGTCTAATCGTTTGAAGATACAGGAAAGTAAATTTCAGTTGAACAGTAGAAGGAACTTCTTGAAAATAAGAGCAGTTGAGCAATAGACAGTTGCTTAGAGAGGTGGTAGGGTCTCCTTCTCTCAGTGTCTTCAAAAAGAGTCTTGACAGCTGGGGACATTTTAGCTGGAGATCCTGCATTGAATGGGAGTTTGATTCAGTGGCCCATCAGGTCCCTTCCAACTCTATAATTTGATGCTGTATTTGTATACAGTACTTCTGTATTTTAAAAATGTTTTTGACAGTCATAAGAAGGGTAAAGGTCATTGGAGCCCCATCCCCATAGCTTCTGAAATTTCTGTAGGCACTGATCATGTTCTTTCAGGCATGTCCTTGCTACCATGATGACTAGGAGCATATCTTTGTCTTTTTTATAAAATGTAAGACTTTCAGCTTTGGAAGCTAAATTCTAGTCCAGGGCCATACTTGGCCTCCTGATTTTACTCATCATTGTAGTGTTGTCTTGAATACAGCTATGATAATAATATCTCTTTATCCTTTGTACAGATGATGGTGAGAGTGATAGCTCCTCAAAGTATTCTCCTTATGAAGACTCTGATGAGGACAGTGATAGCACATCTGATTCAGAGAGCAGTTCTTCCTCGTCTTCCTTGTCATCATCATCATCCTCCTCTAGTGAGGAGGAGGAAGAGGAGGAGGAAGAGGCTGAATGCATGGAGGAAATGGATGGTTCTGAATTGAACAGCTGCCTGAGTGAGTCAGCGAGAAGCATGGAGGAAGAAACACAGCAAGCAACTGATGCTGAGATGGATCAGAAGAAACCAGAAGCAGCTCTGCTCCAAGGTGAGATATACAGCCCTCAGCTTTCCTCAGGAGTAGTCATATCAGCCATGCAGGTAGGATATGAGTATTGGATACCATGCATTTCATGGTTGCACTCACTAGCTACAAAAACACAGGGCTGGCTGAATGATTTTTCTCTACTAAAGTAATCCTGTTCCATGGGCTTTCAATGCCACCTGTATCCTCTGACCAGGAACTTTCTCCTTCCCCATAGTTGCATATTTCCACATGACTCTGAAATTTTAATCAAAGTCATCATTGTCTCAAATTCATTGTATCCAAGACCAGCCAGATGCATGTTTCCTTTGCTTTACAGCTAATCTGCAGCTGAGAAAACTTATGCATCAACAGATTTTTTTTAAAAAAAATCTGTTATCCTTAGGTTTTTAATGTGAGGAGATGGGGAGCTGCCATTTTCTATTTGTTATTTCCAGCAACTTGGCTTTGACCTATGGCAACCTTACCAATGAGAGACTTCCATGAACTCTGATCATTAACAGCCCTGCTCAGGTCTTTTAAAATCAGGGCTTTCATTTCCTTGAATGAATCAGTCCATGTGTACTCTTCCCTTTTTCCTATTGCCTCCCATTTTACTGAGCATTATCACCTTTTCTAGTGAGTCATGTTGTTTCATGTCCAAAGTATGATAGCCTCATTTTAGTCAATTTCTAGGGAGTGTTAGTGATCAGGCCCATTTATTTGTCTTTTTATGGCATTTCATGATGCCCATAGAACTTACTTCCAACACTACATTTCAAACAAATTGGTCTTCGTGTCAGCTTTCTTCACTTTGTAGGTTTCACAAATATACACCAAAATCAGAAATGCTATGGCATGGATCTGAATTTCTCACCCTGTGGTCTGTGGGCCCTCAGAGGGCTGTAATGTCCTCATAGGCAGTCTGCAAAAGTTTGAAAAAATGTTATGAGCTTTTACAGTTAAAAGAGAGAGAGATGGAAAATGTATGAATGAATTGAAGGCAGACAGACTGGAAAAAAGAAAGAATTGTTACTTGACTTATTTTCAACTTGAATCTTTCAATTTTACTAACTTTACTATTCTACTCCCTCCCATTAAAAACAAAAGTAAACATAAGTTGTGAAAATAACTGTTTGATATATACTCAGCCCTTGCTACTTTGGCATGTAATGAGAATGTACAAGTAAATGATGCTGAGTGGTTGAGAGAAAGTGCATGACATTTCTTGCTAATATAAATATAGACAGAAGTCACCTTCCTTCCTTCACCAAACTGTAGTGTTGTCCATGTTATGCCACCACATTCTTATTGCTTCCCAGAGTTCTGTAGTTTTGTCGAGAATGTTCTTGAAGAAATTTTTGTAGAAAAGGAAGATTGTGCTTGCAGGTAGAGTCAGTTAGTGTTAGTATTCAAATGGACTTCAAAATGATAACAGTGGATTATTGAAAATGATCGAGTTTCTTCTTTGATTTCTGTAAATAAAACCATCTGGTTATTGATAGGTAAAGTGACTTTTCGATCTTATTGCAGTGAATTTTCTGACAATACGTTTTGGCTGAACCTCAAGATGGATCCCTGGCTGAATTTGACACATAAAATACTGACAGTGTTGATGAGGATTCATCCTATTCAAAGCAAAATGAATCTTCTTCTAGTTATCTTTAAAAGTGCTACTGTTATAGCAAAGAATATCTGTTGGTTGGCTTCATGATGAGGAACTACCACAGTTTGTGTTATGTTACAATATATTGTCCAAAAAGGCCATAAAATCTTCAGAATTACAAAGCTATCTCAATACTAAACATAAAGAACATGCCACAAAGAGAATCGTTTTTTTCAAAAGTAGGGAGCAGCAACTTTGGCAAAGTAAGAAAACGTTTTTAAAAGACTGCAACTGTGGTTGCACCTATGGAGATTCAGTGAGGGCCTGATTTGAAGTTTCTCAACTAATAGCAAAAACTGGCAAACTGCTCAAATAGCTGAAAAACCTCTGTGACCTGCTGCAAAATCCATGGTTTCTGCATTGAGAATTCAGAAAGCTGCCAAGGACCTTTCTTTGATACCTTTGTCAAATGACACAGTTAATCAGTGCTTTTGTCAGCCAGTATGAAAGAATGGTTATTAAAAAGAATTCACATTTCCTCCAATTTGCTCTGCAGTTGGATGAAAGCTCAGCCATAACAAAGTAACCTTATTTTGCTATGTTAGATATGAGCATGAGTGAAATATTTTTTTACTACTTACTGTTCATCTCTCCGTTGGTACACATTGCAGCTAAAGAAATATTCAACAGCTTAAATAGCTATTGAACCTGTAAGCAGTGCCATATTTATTGCATTTCTTAAAAAAGATTCTCAAAAGCTCCTTTTGGTTTAATATTGCAGCCCTACTGTATGTGGAAAATGTCTGTAATTATTGCAGGTGAATGATTAAATGGTTAATATTCTGATGATTTCCATATGGTTAAAAGTAGATTGAGAAATATACACTACAGCTGTTGGAAAAGAAGCAGTGAGTATATGCACTCATGTTCTCTGCTGCTGTGTGTGAAATGCCATATATCTCACAGCTGCCCAATTTTGTACACTTCTGTACTTTCAAATCATTTCTGACTTATCATAACTCTAAGGCAAGCCTATTGCAGGGCTTTCTTGACAATGTTTGTTCAGAGGGGATTTGGCTTTGCTTCCCTTGAGGTTGAAAGAGTGTGTCTGCACCAAGATCACCCAGTGATTTTCCATGGCTGGACAGGGATTAGAACTCTGGTCTCTAGACATAGTCGAACACTCAAATCACTACACCACACGGTCTTTCCAGTTTTCACTCCTTTTAAGTGCTAAGCAAAGTCTCATTGTTTTAATTCTTTCTGAATATCAATATTTTAACTATTTCTAGAGGCTATTTTCATTTGTTTGTTTCTGTTGCTTTTATGATGCTCAGTCTCTCATTGTCTGAGTTGCTTAGAAGATGTTGGGGCTAGAGTGAAAGAGATTTGGCAGTCCTGGATGTTGCCTTGTGTGTTGAGTTCTGCCTAGATTTGAAATACCTTTTATCTCCCTCATGTTTAGGCCATGTGGCAGAAGAGAAGCCTGCTCCTCAGGAGGAAACCCTACAGGCCTCACCCCCAGAGGAGAAGGATGTTGGAACAGCACTGGAAGAGCGCCCCAAGCCAGAAGAGCGGCCTTCCTCTCCCATCCCACTTCTGCCGCCACCCAAGAAACGGCGGAAAACAGTCTCCTTTTCAGCTCCTAGTGAGGATGATGAAATTAAAGGGGCTTTGGAGAAGCCACCTGAACTGGCACCTCCAACTATTTGCCCACCACCACCACCACCACCACCCCCTCCTCTTCCATGTACCCCCACAGATGAAGCACAATCCCCATTAGTGCCTGTGGAACCCATGCCACCACCCCAAGTGTCCTTATCTTCCAATGCGCCAACTTCAGTTCCTTGTTCCCTGCCCCCCGTAACATCTCCTGCTAAGCCAGTGACTGCTGCTAGTCGCAAGCGGGATTCCTCCAGAGCCAGCCAAAGAATAATCAGCAACTTGCCAGCAGATCACGCTTCTCTGGTGAAATGTTGGTCAGAACAGCTGTTACCTGCTGGTCGGTCCCGGAACCGCTCTCGCTACCGGAATTCAGAGCCCCTCCGAGTCCCCCAGCCCCCTCAAGAGAATAGGCTGCAAGTACGTGAACAAATGGGTGCTTCCTCCTTGCTACAGTTGGCCAGTCAACCCCACCTGACTGTGTTGGCAGATGTGGGTCTTAAGAAGCCTACTGGTACAGGGAGTGAAGATTCTGAGGCAACGGAGACCTCAGATGAGGCTGAGGAGTCCAAAGCAGCAGTGCTGCCACCTCCTGCCCTGTCTCTCCAAGTCAGCAGTATTCTAATGGAGCATAATTATGCCATGGCTGTCCGTGCATTACCAGTGGCCGCCCCTCGGAAGCCAAATGAGGCAGTCATGCCTGGTTCCATAGATCTGTTGCAGTTGGATTTGTATAGTGAGCACATGGGTGAGATTCTGGAGGCTCCTGAGGAGGTAGTGGCAGATGCCAGTGAGATCAAAACTGAGCCTGATATAAGTGACTTGGTAGCACTGCCACCTCCACCACCAGCACAGAAACCCAAAGCAGCTGTCCCAGAACAGCAGCGACTGCAAACCAAGAAACCACGTTCCCACTGGCTAAAGGAGGAACCAGTAATAAAGGACCTTGGACTGTTACCCTTTGGGCCCGAAGACCTCTTTCCTTCAGAGAGTGAAGAGGAAGACGATGAAGATGAAGAGGATGAAGAGAGTGCTGACAGCAGTGATGAAGGGGAGATTCGCAGGAGATCCTTGCGTTCCCACTCACACAAGTACCCCCCAGTTCAGCCACCTCCTCCACCCCCTGTCTTTGAGACACGCAGTGAGTTTGAGCAAATGACCATCTTGTATGACATCTGGAACTCAGGGCTAGACTTGGAGGACATGAAATACCTGCGGTTGACTTACGAGCGCCTGCTGCATGAGGACAACAGTACAGACTGGCTGAATGACACCCACTGGGTCCACCACACCAATATCCTTTGTGCAACAAAATTGGGGAGTTACTTGGGAGGAACATTTATATATCTGCAACTTTGGTTTGACTATTGTAGATTCCCCCACAGATTTATAGATACTGAGGTAGCATGCTGAGGATTCTGTTCAAGGTTCCTAGTCTCTCCCCCTAACACACACATTTTTAAAGAATTACAGTGGGCCCTTGGTATTCACTGGGGTTTGGTTCTAGGACCCACTGTGGGTACCAAAATCTGTGAATGCTTAAGTCCCATTAATTACAATGGCATAGTAAAATGGTATTCCTTATATAAAATAACAAAATTAATGTTTGCATTTTGGAATTTCTATATTTTTAAAATATTTTCAAGCTGTGGATGCTTGAATACATGGATAAAAAGCCCATGACTAAGGAGGGCTGACTGTTCAATTCCCTAAGAAGAAGAAATTACTAAATAATTTACATCTGTAGTGTGAGTACATCTTCCTGTCTTTTTGTGTGTGAAAATTCCTAGTTGGGTATGTTGTTCAGCCTTGTTAATTTTCCATTTCAAAAATAAAAAATGCAGTCACAGCCACACTTCTTTCTTCAGAAACCTCAAGCTGCCTTGTCTAGACTGTGATTGCTTTCACGTCATGTAGTTACAGCACATGGTAGCACTTTCAACTGCCATGGCACTATTGTGTGGAATCCTGGAATTTTTAGTTTCATTAAAAATTTATATATCTCTGTGCAAACGTTTCTAGTGCTTAAATAATCTCAAATTCCAAAATTCTGTAGGAAGGAGCCATGGCTGTTAAAGTGGTATAAAATGCTATAATAGTACAGTTTAAAAAAGGCCTCACTTTGGGATTCTATCAGATAAGGCAATCAAACTCGATGACTTTTGTTGTACCAGACAAGGAAGATGGAGAGAGATTCTGAGACAGCAGGATTAGATCATAAATGGCTATGCACACACCCATTTTTTTACCCATCTGCTCAGACTCCTAGCATTTGGCCTTTTCTGGTTTGGTGATGCTATATTGCAATATGTAAAAATGCACATTTACCTTTTAATCAAACTTCAGTGTTGCCTTTCAATTAAAAATAGTTCTTTTCACTAAAAGCTGTCCCAATTTCTGCAAATGTTGGCAAATGATGGAACTCTTCATCATATTTTATCATCTCCATTGTGCTCCATCCCAAAGTTATAGGATGGATGTTTAAGACAAAATGTAGCATTTTTAAAGGTCACACTAGATTGAATACTGTGTAGAGTCTGCCTTGCTCCAGAGCTAACTGGATGTAGAAAATGAAGGTGGTATGGTGGTTACTGATTTTTTTCCCGCTCTTGCCCACCCCTTCTGGAAGGCAGATGTTCTGCTTGTGCTAACAGGAAAGAGGTACCCTCTGCTTGCTTTAATACCAAAGTCTTTAAAGAGGACATGTTGCTTGTGTAGGGCTAAGACAGTAAGAGATGTTAGACCTGGGTCATTTTCTTCTGTCTTTGCTTGCTGCCTATTTTCCTTTCTTTTCCTTAACTTCCCCTGTCTCCACTCACAAACATTGCAAACCCAAAGCGGAAACGGAAGTCATCGGATCTGCGGGAGCATCAAACAGGCTGTGCCCGTAGTGAGGGCTATTATCACATCAGCAAGAAGGAAAAGGACAAGTACCTTGATGTGTGCCCAGCTATTGTGCAACAACTGGATGCTGCTGATACACAGGTCTGACTCCCTTTGCTGAGATGTGTCCCTGCCCACCCCAAGTGCCTCAGCACAATGATTTTGGACTGTGGTAGTGACCCTACAACTGTTACTAGTTGGAAACTATAGACAGAAATATGTTTGAGAAAGAAATTAAGATTTGGCATATTCCACATTTAAATATGCGTAAAAAGTGTATGCAGAGCAAATCTTGATTCACTGTTGAGAGAAGCTGAATTGTCTTATAGATGTGAGATCTCTTCCTTCTGCTAGTGCCCAGTTTGATGCATAACACAACATCAAAGCTGGATGCACCAGTGGCTAAGAGTATGCATCTGCCCTCTTGGCTTTTTGTTTAGTCTTTTTCTAACAACCTCTTTTTTCTTCTCTAGGCCACCAACCGCATCTTGTCTGAACGGAGGTCTGAGCAAAGGCGGCTTCTCAGTGCTATTGGCACCTCTGCCATCCTTGATAGTGATCTTTTGAAACTTAACCAATTGAAGGTACCCAATCTGTCTGGTTAATCTTATGGGAAGAACTGAGCAAGAAGGGTATCCTGTAGCCGGGGATATTTGCTTTTAATGCATCTCTTGGGGACAAAAGAACATAAATGGAGCCCAGTATTCTTTTGAAAATGCTGGTGCTTCCTAGAAACTGTTCTGAGCTAAATACAAGAAGGCACTTTATTTTTAAGAGATCGGAGAACGCAGGCTTTCGAACAAAGGATTAATAATAATAATAATAATAATAATAATGTTTTATTTATACCCCGCTCTTCAGCTGACTATCAGAGCGGCTTACAATTTGCTAATTAGACATTTCCCTTCCCTCAGGCTTACAATCTAAAAAGACACGACACAAAAGGAGAAGGGAGAGGTGGTGGGGAAGGGGCAAAGTCCAGCAGATCTTCTCTCCCTCGGAGGCCTGGACCAAGGCAGATGGATCGGAGGGAGGGCTCTTCTTTCCTTCAGGCAAGCCCTGTTAGAGCTGGCTTGCCTTTCTCTCCCTCAAGATGGTGGATGGAGGGAGGGCTCTTCTTGCTTCTAGAAGGAACAGGCCCGCCTTTCTCTCCCCCTCAAGATGGTGGTTGAAGAGAGGGAGGGCTCTTCTTGCTTCTAGAAGGAGCAGGCCTGCCTTTCTCTCCCCCTCAAGATGGTGGTTGAAGAGAGGGAGGGCTCTTCTTGCTTCTAGAAGGAGCAGGCCTGCCTTTCTCTCCCCCTCGAGATGGTGGTTGAAGAGAGGGAGGGCTCTTCTTGCTTCTAGAAGGAGCAGGCCTGCCTTTCTCTCCCCCTCAAGATGGTGGTTGAAGAGAGGGAGGGCTCTTCTTGCTTCTAGAAGGAGCAGGCCTGCCTTTCTCTCCCCCTCGAGATGGTGGTTGAAGAGAGGGAGGGCTCTTCTTGCTTCTAGAAGGAGCAGGCCTGCCTTTCTCTCCCCCTCAAGATGGTGGTTGAAGAGAGGGAGGGCTCTTCTTGCTTCTAGAAGGAGCAGGCCTGCCTTTCTCTCCCCCTCAAGATGGTGGTTGAAGAGAGGGAGGGCTCTTCTTGCTTCTAGAAGGAGCAGGCCTGCCTTTCTCTCCCCCTCAAGATGGTGGTTGAAGAGAGGGAGGGCTCTTCTTGCTTCTAGAAGGAGCAGGCCTGCCTTTCTCTCCCCCTCAAGATGGTGGTTGAAGAGAGGGAGGGCTCTTCTTGCTTCTAGAAGGAGCAGGCCTGCCTTTCTCTCCCCCTCGAGATGGTGGTTGAAGAGAGGGAGGGCTCTTCTTGCTTCTAGAAGGAGCAGGCCTGCCTTTCTCTCCCCCTCAAGATGGTGGTTGAAGAGAGGGAGGGCTCTTCTTGCTTCTAGAAGGAGCAGGCCTGCCTTTCTCTCCCCCTCAAGATGGTGGTTGAAGAGAGGGAGGGCTCTTCTTGCTTCTAGAAGGAGCAGGCCTGCCTTTCTCTCCCCCTCGAGATGGTGGTTGAAGAGAGGGAGGGCTCTTCTTGCTTCTAGAAGGAGCAGGCCTGCCTTTCTCTCCCCCTCAAGATGGTGGTTGAAGAGAGGGAGGGCTCTTCTTGCTTCTAGAAGGAGCAGGCCTGCCTTTCTCTCCCCCTCAAGATGGTGGTTGAAGAGAGGGAGGGCTCTTCTTGCTTCTAGAAGGAGCAGGCCTGCCTTTCTCTCCCCCTCAAGATGGTGGTTGAAGAGAGGGAGGGCTCTTCTTGCTTCTAGAAGGAGCAGGCCTGCCTTTCTCTCCCCCTCGAGATGGTGGTTGAAGAGAGGGAGGGCTCTTCTTGCTTCTAGAAGGAGCAGGCCTGCCTTTCTCTCCCCCTCAAGATGGTGGTTGAAGAGAGGGAGGGCTCTTCTTGCTTCTAGAAGGAGCAGGCCTGCCTTTCTCTCCCCCTCAAGATGGTGGTTGAAGAGAGGGAGGGCTCTTCTTGCTTCTAGAAGGAGCAGGCCTGCCTTTCTCTCCCCCTCAAGATGGTGGTTGAAGAGAGGGAGGGCTCTTCTTGCTTCTAGAAGGAGCAGGCCTGCCTTTCTCTCCCCCTCAAGATGGTGGTTGAAGAGAGGGAGGGCTCTTCTTGCTTCCAGAAGGAGCAGGCCTGCCTTTCTCTCCCCCTCAAGATGGTGGTTGAAGAGAGGGAGGGCTCTTCTTGCTTCCAGAAGGAGCAGGCCTGCCTTTCTCTCCCCCTCAAGATGGTGGTTGAAGAGAGGGAGGGTTCTTCTTGCTTCTAGAAGGAGCAGGCCTGCCTTTCTCTCCCCCTCAAGATGGTGGTTGAAGAGAGAGAGGGCTCTTCTTGCTTCTAGAAGGAGCAGGCCTGCCTTTCTCTCCCCCTCGAGATGGTGGTTGAAGAGAGGGAGGGCTCTTCTTGCTTCTAGAAGGAGCAGGCCTGCCTTTCTCTCCCCCTCAAGATGGTGGTTGAAGAGAGGGAGGGCTCTTCTTGCTTCTAGAAGGAGCAGGCCTGCCTTTCTCTCCCCCTCAAGATGGTGGTTGAAGAGAGGGAGGGCTCTTCTTGCTTCTAGAAGGAGCAGGCCTGCCTTTCTCTCCCCCTCAAGATGGTGGTTGAAGAGAGGGAGGGCTCTTCTTGCTTCCAGAAGGAGCAGGCCTGCCTTTCTCTCCCCCTCAAGATGGTGGTTGAAGAGAGGGAGGGCTCTTCTTGCTTCCAGAAGGAGCAGGCCTGCCTTTCTCTCCCCCTCAAGATGGTGGTTGAAGAGAGGGAGGGCTCTTCTTGCTTCCAGAAGAAGCAGGCCTGCCTTTCTCTCCCCCTCAAGATGGTGGTTGAAGAGACTTTGTATGCAGCTTGCCAAAAATCTTTTTGGGGTTTTGGGGGTTGGGGAAAGCCAGCTGTTCTCCCAGATTTAGTTTTCCAGTCAGAAGCCAGTTGTTCATTTGGGACAAGATCTTCTGTCTGTAATTCTTGAGATTTTGCAAGGGTTGGCACTGCTGTTGGAAGCTAGCACAAGAGGAGAAATTCATGAAGCATTAACTATGAGTGTCTAGGACATGGTGGATAATTTTAGCAAAGTTGGCTAGGTCTCACAGGATTTGTAAATGGAAAACGTCGAGAGAGGGACTGCAGTTGCCCAAACCTTGTCCTGGATCCATGTGGGTAAGGACTAGGGTTATTCAGCAGTCGTTCCATATCTTCTCCAGGTTGCTATCACTTTCTTTCTGCATTCTGAAAAAAGACATAGAATGATTAAGATGCTGTGTTGTTGTTTTTAATTCAATACTCCTTACTCGGATTGGACCAAAATCATCATCACGTTGCTAGGTTTTTATGTTTGTGTGTTCGTGTGCACATGTGTGTTTTGGACTTTTCTGTAGATTCAAACAGTGAGGACTAATATTCTTGGACTTTTTAAAAATGAAATATGAGTGTCAGGAAGTTAGATTTTATATTGTTCTCATTGTATGTACCTGCAAATCAGATGTAGCACTTGGCTCCAAATTAAGCATAGTAAGAATCTCACGTTTACCATACATATCCTTGCTATCCTCCCCTGTAGTTCCGGAAGAAGAAGCTGAGGTTTGGCCGAAGCCGAATTCATGAGTGGGGCCTCTTTGCAATGGAGCCAATTGCAGCTGACGAAATGGTCATTGAGTATGTGGGTCAGAATATCAGGCAGGTGAGTGTCTGTGGGGTGAATATAATTTTTATTGCCTTGGTATCTTGTGCAGGAGTGTTTTCATAACCTGAAACCACCAGGCCTACAGTCTAAAGGCAGTCCCTACCCTTGACTTATGTGTTTCCATTTTGTCTGTTTAAAAAAACAACATAATTATGAAGACACACCCAACTAAGGTGGTGGCAGGTTTGGGTGTGCAACGCCGGTACCCTGGTGAAATCAAACTCTTGTACCCAAAAAATGCTTTGATGCTGAATATAGAGTTAACTAAGGGAGAAGTTTAATTTAAAGAACAAAAGTAAAAGTTTTCTCTTCCCCAGCTCTAAATGACTTGCAAAAGGGTACTTTACACTTTGGGTTTCATCAATCTTCATAGTGCCATCTCTCTGGGCTCGATCTTCTTTGATTTCCTCTCTCAATGAAGCTGGTGCAGGGTCTTTCAGCTTCTGATTCCTGTTTGTCAGTGGTAACTAATTCGGTTGAGATGGTAACTAATTCAGCTGAGGTGTAAGACATTCCCTTTCCAACGGTCTGGGTCTGTTTTGTCACCAAATGCCTGCTCTCAGCAAGCTCTCCGCAAAATCTGCCTGAAAGAAACTATAGCCACCAGAGCTTGCTCATGCGGGGCAAACCAAACCTGGGGAAAAGGCAGGGCGCTCTTAACAGCGTCTCCCACAACTAATACAGTGAACCATTCCTATACTAGCATTCTATGGGCTGAACCAATATAAAGGAAAATGCAGGGGGAGATTCAAGCAGTCCTGGCTGGACATCACAATATTTTAAAACTCTTAAATACTGCAATTTGCCTAACACCCTTCATCACCTGTTCTGGGTGTATTAATAGAAGCCCAAAAGCTTGCTCTTTTTAAAAAAATACAGGCATGTTTTAGAAGCATTCAGGCTTTGACAAGCTTCTAAGGGAGGTCATATTGTTGTTACAGCAGAAATTGTGTTTGCACATTATTCTTAATGTTTTTGAATGCAGCATGTTAAGAGGACTTGAAAGTTGCTCCCTCCTTCAACAATCCTTTTCTATTCCATTTCTTCGTTGTTATATTCTCTGTGTTTATTTTTTAAAAAAGCTTTTGATAAAATCCAAATATACGGTGAATTAGGTATGTTGAATGCAGTGTTGAAGTAATAATGAAGCTGAGGGTACCAGAAAAAGTAAACCTGAATTTTGTAGGTTTGCTTACTGAGGCCATTTTTCCTTATGAAGTGGTAATGGGTCTGTTTAAAGTATCTGCAGTCAGTTGGCACTAGGGGGTGCTATAGAAACGCCTAGAATAGGACAAATCTCTTCTTTAGTGCCTCCGGAGAAGCTGTTTTATTTCCTTTAAATTCCAGCCTCTTTCTTTCACTAGCAAAGGGCAATGCTTGTTGTTGTTGTTGTTGTTGGGGAGGGATGCCAGATGAACATTCTTATGAGAAACACTACAATGACAGGAGTCCAGTTTCATTTTCTTGCACTGGAAAAACAGTCTTTTGACTGTTGTGCCTTTCCGACGTATTCAGAGTCCTGACCTAAATGAAAAATTCCTTACTGTGACAGAGTAGCCTTGACTTAAGTCAATTCTTCTGTTCCTGAATATCTCATATGATTATTCTTTTTTTCCAAGATGGTAGCTGACATGCGTGAGAAACGATATGCCCAGAATGGCATTGGAAGCAGCTATCTTTTCCGTGTGGACCATGACACAATTATTGATGCCACCAAATGTGGTAACCTAGCCCGTTTCATCAACCACTGCTGCACGGTGAGTTTTGTGAAATTTACAGAGAAAGAGAACCCTGCTGTTCTCTTCATAGCTGTCATGCATAGGTTTTCAGTATTAAATGAATCTAATTCATATAGTGCTGCCAATTATAGTACCATTTTACTGAGTAAAATAAACAACAGCAGCATTTTGGCTTAATCATCATCATTTGATAGCAGAAAGGGTGCTTAGTGAGTGCGAAAATATTAACCCTAGGAATAAAGACCTGATCTTTGTTCAGTCAGAGTTCCGACCCTCAGTTCATCTCCCTTCTCAATAGCATCTTAACAGTGAGGGAAATTTTTTTCTAACTCTTAGAAATATAGGTCCTTAAAGGACGTATTATGGTCTACAACATGATTGACTATTGGAGTATCTGATTCCTTGTATCTGGATTGTACTTAGATATAGAGTTATCTATAGTTAGAGACTTATATATAGTACATTGATGTTATATAAACTTACATAAACCAGCAGATTGCTTATGATCTTCATGGGCTGGCTTTCTCTTTAACCCACCACCTTCACAGGCATGGTTGATGAGGACTTGAGAGAGAGCCTTCTCTGGGGCTACTTCCAGGCTGTGGTATCGTGTTTCCCCAAAAATAAGACAGTGTCTTGTAGTAGTAGTAGTAGTAGTAGTAGTATTTATTTATTTATTTATTTATTACCCGCTCCTCTGTTTCAACAATCGGAACGGGGTACAACAGGAATAAAATACACAAACTAAAAACAATTTTTGCTCCCAAAGATGCGCTAGGTCTTATTTTCAGAGGATACTTATTTTTCCATGAAGGAATAATTCACATTTATTGTTGAACAAAAAAATGAACATTTATTATACACTGAATACAATAATTTCGCTAGGTCTTACTTTTGAGGGAGGCCTTATATTTAGCAATTCAACAAAACCTTTACTAGGTCTTATTTTCGGGGAAACAGGGTAGTACCTTCCATGGGAGGTCCGACTGGCCCTCTCAATGGTCTCTTTCCACCAATAGGTGAAGATGTTTTTATTTAAGGAGACATTTCACCATTATAAATGCTTTTTAAAGCTGTTTGGACAACCTGTAGAGCAGCTTCTAAAACCTTTTTTTACATCCTGGGTCACTGTTTCTCCTTCACATCAACCCTTGTTACCAAAGTCTTTTTAACACTTCATAGATACCCGTTCTGGTGTTCGCTTACTTTACTAATGCGTGGGTGGCTGCAGATTGGGTATAGTGACTCTTAGCTTCTGGAGATGTAACCTCTTGAAATGGAGAGGCAAAACTGCTAGCATTTACACAGAGTCATCATGATCAGCTCACTTCTTTTCATCTTTCTCTTCCGCAGCCTAACTGCTATGCCAAAGTCATCACCATAGAGTCCCAGAAGAAGATTGTCATCTACTCCAAGCAGGCCATCAGTATCAATGAGGAGATCACTTATGACTACAAGTTCCCGATAGAAGAGAACAAAATTCCCTGCCTGTGTGGCACAGAGAATTGCCGCGGCACTCTGAACTGAGAGAAATAACCATAGAATTCATATTTATTTTGTTCCTATCCCATTTCTCACCACTACCACCCTCCTATTACCATGTACCTCATCATCTCATCTCCCCACAGAGTTGTTGGAAAACTCTCAGTCAACCTAGGACCCATCCAGGTACCTTTAAAACTCCCAAACCAATGAGAAAGCACTTCCCTCTTCTCAGGTTCTAATCAATGAGAAGTTCCTTTTTCTTCTTTGCAGTCACCTGGCAATATATGGTATTGGTGTGGGTTTTTTTTCAATCCACAACCTCCCCCCTCCCCTCGGCCCTTGTTTTATTCAGCCCCTTTTCCTGGGAAAATCATTTTTAAAATATGTAGATTCAGCCTTTTGCAGAAAGTAAATATCCTTCCCTCTTCAGGATAATATTGCCAAGAGAAGGATTGGTTGTGGCTAATCTGCAAAACTAAACAATGGCTTCTTAATTCAGAGAAGAGCTTGAATATATGCTGATGAGTGTGGCAGTAGACTGTTTTCCTTCTAGAAAAGATTCATAGATCTTTAGCAAGCCATCATTGATGAGGAGAACTTTACGAATGTCAAATTGTGAGCAAGACATCTCTATGTGGCTTCTTGAGGTGGTGTAATGCTTGGATGCTAACAGTTGTCAGAGTTAAGAGGTACCTCAACCCTCAAAATGTCAAGGCCATTGAGTATTTTGTCTTACCATTCCATTTCCAAGAGTGGAAGGATGCGGTGATGTCCATGAGGAAGAGTATGTGTGCATTCATGTCTCTTCCAGAGCTAGTCCTTCCTCTAAAGAGCCTGGTCTGGGAAGAAACACTGATTGGTGGGGCCAGAACATCCTTGGATTTTCACACTGCAGCATCATAGTATTTGTCATCATGAGCCAAAACTTGATCCCCTTTGTTTCAGGATCTCCTGATAGAATTGCTATCCCATCTGTTCTTCCAAGCACTTGAGATCACAGAAGTAGAGAGCCTAAAACAGTTGGATGGTGTTTCACATTGTAATTTCCCTGGCCTTTTCTTTTTCTCTTGTTCTATTCTGTAACATTTAGTAATGGGGGAAGCACCTACCATAATAGTGAAGAGGGGGTTGAATTTCTTTCCCTGCTACACTTATGGCTTCAGCCAGGCTGACTTGCAGTGTAAGCTAATACCTTCCCACAACCACCCCACCCCTAATAATTTTTCTTTAGGAGAAGAAAGTTGTATATATATCTATTCCAGATGGATTGGCTGTTTCTTGTAGAAACACACACATTTATTGGTATGTAAATATTTTATTGTTTTTTGATTTTGTTTTTTGTTTGTTTTCCACTTCATACTAAAATGAAAATTGTAAATAATGTTATGATGTGTTTTCTTCTGTTTTTATTCCCATTTGCACTGTGGCACCCTTTCCTTTTAATTCAAAGTGGGATTTTTTTTCTCTTGGGAAGGAGCATATATCCTTCTGGATGATGTATTGGAGGAGGTCAGAAAAGTGTTGTCCCCCCCCCCCCATCTGAGTCAGTTTTGAAAGATAAAAGGCATTTGGAAATATTTTGAGCTTTTAAAGATAACTTCTGTTATTCTGTTTATGATGTACATTGCTGTTCCAAATAGTTTTGAAGTGGGTAATTCTGTTTGAGAGCACTTTTTTTCTGATACGAGTTTTCCTCAGTAGACTGCCCAGAGCCATGAGGTGCCTTTACATTTCCCTGTTCCAAAGGTCCATTAAGCACTGGGAGAAAACCTTTCAGAGAATTGCCCATTGTGCACTACATCCAGTTGTTATTCCCAACAACACTAGACCCATTGAAACAACTGGATGTATGTAAGCATTGACTTAACTAGTCACATTCATCCACTGCGTCCACTCTTGTTAGGATTGTTAGATTTAGCACTCAGCCTGCAAGTGTAGGTTTCCAATGATGTTTGAATTACATGGTGCTCTCAAGGACTGAGAGCTGAGAGCTGACCCACCTTCTTCCTGCTATTTCTCAGCTGAAACCCTCCTCCAGACAAGCAGACATTCCAGTTTTACTTCTCTATTTCCATTCATTTCAGAAAAAAAAGAGTCAGTAGATTCAATGAGTCTTGCAGAGTTAGAAAATAGATCCTCTGTAACAGAGATGGAGATCCATCATCCCTGACCAGGAGAGTTACAGTCCAAAAATATCTGGAGAGCTGCCTATTCCCTTCACCTGCTTTGTGAGATGATGTCTTCTGTTAACCTCTATTCAAGGAGTAGATGTTAGAAATATAGTGTTACATCCCCAGACGTGACTTGCTAAGTCAGTGCTTGCAGAATAAGATGGTCTGTGGTGGGCATTTTCAGGATGGTGGGAGGACATGCCCTTGCCTGTTGCTTCTCTCCCCCCACCCCAACAATCCTCCAAGAATGGCAGTAAGCCCATCCAAGAAGAGCTCCAGGGGAAGCAGTTTCAGGGGAAAATGTAAGCACCTCTTACTACATACCACTTAGCTCCAAACGTGCTCCAGTCCTATCCCACCCTATTTCTGTTATTTAGCAGACTCCCTTGGAAACCTGTGTTTGTTGATAAATACCATGTAGCTCCATCCTAACTTTTTTCCATTATTCTGAAGGCTGCTTATACTCTAGTAAGTGTCATCTTTTATTTGGCTCTGTTTTTAATGAGCCATTTCCTGTGCCATGCTTCCTTCATATATTATCTTGAGGAATGGCTTTAAGGTTGTCACTGTTTCCTGCTCTGCCTTTGGTAGGGCTTATGAAGTTGAACCCCAGCAATATCTTGGGATAATATTCTTGGATGTACATCCTTCCCACCTCCATTTAGCCTATGTGAGAAACATGTTTTGAGGAGGTCCAATCTTGGCATCTCCCATAAAAGCCCCAATCCAGAGTTGGGATGTATTTTTCCATGTCCCAAAAATAGAAGCAGACTCAGATCTTACACTTTAAAAAGAATTTGTTCAGCGGAGGTTTTTTAGAGAGATGGAAAGTATAACTTGTAATTACAAGAACTAAGAAGCAGAACACTTGTAAGAGGCTTGCTGAACTCAGCTGTATGATTTAGTTGGTCATCACATGCGGTTTTGTTTTTGACAGAAGCTTACATAACTCTTTTCCACTCTTTACCATTGTTGATATTTCCACAACTTCCCTTCTGTTTTCAGAATGTGTCTTAGTAACTCATGTGATGAAGTGGAAAAGTTGAAACAATAGCCATGCATTTCTCATGTGCATTGATGGGCACATGCATAGACAAAAACTGTAGATTACTATCTTTGTAGACTAGTTTCATTCTGAAGTGGCATCTCTTGGTTGTGTCCAATCATTTCCTGTGAAGGTTCACTGTGAAACAAAGACGAAGCTGTCTTTCTTTCTTTCTTTCTTTCTTTCTTCCTTCCTTCCTTCCTTCCTTCCTTCCTTCCTGATTCTTTTTTCCATTTCTTAGTGCCTTGGCTTGCCACCCTTCCGGCAGTATCAAACAGCTACTTCATTCCTTTCATTTTCTAGACATAACTCACAAATCTTCATGTGCATTAAGGGAGGAAGATAGTACAAGTGCATTTTTTAATGAGAACCAGGGTCAACCCTGCTTCCCTTTGCAGTTTGTCATTTTCCAGTGCTAGTTTTCTTGAGCTAAGATCAATATCCACATGAATGTTGCATACATTGTAAATTTAACCAGATACAAATGGTAATAAACTGCCTGTGTTAGGCTGTCCTTTTTCCTCTCTAAGTCACTGTATAAGCTGAAGAAATATTGACTTGTCTTTGATGTGTTGTTCCAACTCAAATCGCTTCTGTATTTAATTTTTTTTATCAGCTCTTCCTGTCTGTACTTAGCTTTTAATTTTTTTTTCATTGTAGCAAAGGTTTTTGTTTGGTTGGTTTGGTTTTAAGAAAGCTATTTCTTTCTCTACCTTTGTGGATGTGCTTTCATTCTTAGTGTTTCAAGTCCTTGGTCACTGGGTTTTTTCCACCTTTGGATAAAACCAGCTTTACTTATTTTCTCAGATGTGCATTTTCCCATTTTAAATTAATTTCACTCATTAGCAAAATTTGTTCCTGCCACTTAGCAAATCAGGATCTGTTAAAGTGTTTGCATTAATTCTCCTCAGGGTTTTAAAAAAATTCAGATCCAACAGGTTCAAGTCAGGAAGTTGAAGCCTGTTTTTAAAAGACCCTCTCAAAGTGTACATTTGAAAAACTCTTCATATGAAACTTCAAGTGTTCAGAAAGTAGAACTTGCAGATCTCCTTGCTTGTTAACTATAAATTCTTTAGTCATTTAACTAGCATTCTTTTTTAAAAGATCCCTGCTAGGTTCTGATTTTTATGTGACACCTGGGTAAGAATAGACTTGTTGACCTCTCAGTTTAATGTTGCTTATGTGAATTACAATGAAGCCTTCTTTTAAGCACAGTACATCAGCAGAGGAAAGAGAGGAGAGATTCACTCATTAATTGTATGCATTGTTCAGTAGTAAGCTTTTGAAAAGCTGACTAAATCTTGGCAAATTGGTACAGGCTTCAGTTTTTATTGGAATTAAATCTTTCCTGTCGAAAACATGTGTAATCTGACATGCAGAGCCATGCTACATTGTTTTAATGTCAAATATTTCCAGGAGAGGTTTGGGTTATTTTTAGAACACAATTTTCCATGTTTAAGACTTGTAGGTTAGAATCACTTACCTATAAAATGGTAACCAAAGGATAAGATGTTCTTTCTTTCTTTCTTTCTTTCTTTCTTTCTTTCTTTCTTTCTAGCTAAAGTGAAGAATACCCAGGAGTAGTGTTTATGGCAACATTTCATATTCTTTAGCCAAGCTCACTGAGTAGGCCTTGCTGTATCTTTGTTTTTTTCTTGTGTATTGCAGAGAAGATCCTTATTAAATGTCATCTCTTTTTCGCATGGACAAGTGTGCCTCTTCCAGGTGTAAACAGAATCCATTTCTTTCCTGTCTAGTAGTTCAAGCTAGTTCCTTTGATTGATCATGTAGCAATAAAACACTTAATTTTGTCAAAAAACCTTCCTGTCCCCAGCATCTGTCTATAAGTTGTGAGCACCTTTCACTTTATTTTTTTCTCCTATTCTTTGTAAAATTTAAAGATTTTGGTTGCTCCTCACCTCTATAAGGAAAGGGAAGCAGTGTGGCTCAACCCGATTTTAGGTGTATCCAACTCACTTGTGTACCTCCTGACAACACTCACAAAAAAGTTGCATTACTGAAAACAAATCGGTCTAAAGGATTCCAGATGCTTTAAACCAAAAACACAAAAGTTTATTTGATCTTTCAGAACTGACTCCTCTCTTTGCTAGCTTCTAAAGCTGAAGTGTTGTTGAATTACCCCATCCACATCTGTCGCTGTGTGCATTTTTTTTTCTGTGTACATATTTGTAAAAAAATACGATATACAAAAATTATCTCTATACCAGGGAAGGTGATGCCTTTTTAACCTTCTCTTGCAGCGGTGGCAGCTTGCTGAGAGTTTAGTATTCAAAAGAGAGGGTGGGAATGTGCACACAGGGATGGATGGATCTCCCTTTTTTGTCCTCTCCCCCCTCACCCCAGATCGGATGCCTCTCCTCAACTGTGTATACCTACTTTTCTGTTTGTCTATATAAATATTATATATATAGATATAAATATATATAAATATATTTTCATTTGATCTTATTGGCTTCCTACTTGTAAATATGTTAATAATTTGTGGATTCATTACTTGGTGCCAGATAGCACATTTTTATAAAAGTCATTAAACTTTTATTGTACAAAAAAACATTTGGGAATGATATTCGTCTTCATTTCCATGCTTAGGGTAGAGTATACCTTGACAACATCTGAACTGTTTCTCACCTATGGAAACCTAACCTGAACTCACTAAATTAGGCACGGAGATTCAGCCTAGTGTAGTGGCTAGAGCAGGGGAGTTCAGCCCCTGTTTTCCCACCCTCTACTGTTAAACCACCTGTTTGTTGATACTGTCACATGCCTTCATGTTGTTTCTGAGTAATGTTGACCCTAAGGCGAACTTAGAATCATAGAATCATAGAGTTGGAAGAGACCACAAGGGCCATCCAGTCCAACCCCCTGCCATGCAGGACCTCCAAATCAAAGCATCCCTGACAGATGACCATCCAGCCTCTGTTTAAAGGCCTCCAAGGAAGGAGACTCCACTACGCTCCAAGGGAGTGTGTTCCACTGTCGAACAGCCCTTACTGTCAGGAAGTTCCTCCTAATGTTGAGGTGGAATCTCTTTTCCTGCAATTTATATCCATTATTCCGCGTCCTAGTCTCTGCAGCAGCAGAAAACAAGCTTGCTCCCTCCTCAATGTGACATCCCTTCAAGTATTTAAACAGGGCGATTATATCACCTCTTAACCTTCTCTTCTCCAGGCTAAACATCCCCAGTTCCCTAAGACGTTCTTCATAGGGCAAGGTTTCCAGACCCTTCACCATTTTAGTCGCCCTCCTTTGGACACGCTCCAGTTTCTCCACATCCTTTTTGAATTGTGGGGCCCAGAACTGGACACAGTATTCCAGGTGGGGCCTGACCAAAGCCCAACTTGTCACCAGGTTTCATGGCAAGATTTCTTCAGTGGGTTTTTGCCTTTGCCTTCCTTTGAAACTGAGAAAATGTGACTTACCCAGGGTCGTGGCAGAGCTTTCAACTTTCAAACCACACCACACTGTCTTATAGTCTTGGCTATTCTCAGTAAGGTATCTGTTTTCCCCTGCAGCACAGGGCAAAAGAAAAGAAGAGGAATGTCAGAGACCAGGATATGAAAAGTAAGTGGGGGTTTTCCTGGTATTTTATGATAATTATTATCTCAAAGGGCCGCTTTAGAAGCCCCACGTGGTTCCAGCAATGTCATCTTTATTGAAGAGTTTAAGATACTGGGAAACCAAGGTAAAGTCACATGGATATTCTACAACAAGCAAGAATGGCACAGAGAATGGTATAGAAAACCTCTTCCATTGTATGAAAGCAATATGTCTGAAAGTGATCAGATGTCAGGAGAATAAACAGGTATTCAGTGACAAGTGAACTCTGGCACAAATAGGGCCAGCAGACTTGCAATTTACACTAATTTTAAAAGATGAATTGTATTT
Organism: Urosaurus nigricauda; assembly: GCA_034509955.1. Classification (NCBI taxonomy): domain Eukaryota; kingdom Metazoa; phylum Chordata; class Lepidosauria; order Squamata; family Phrynosomatidae; genus Urosaurus; species Urosaurus nigricauda. The sequence goes on from JAOEGL010000006.1 coordinate 10,015,901, forward strand.
ATATCCCATCTTTTTCCCACTTTGGGACTCACAGTGGCTTAAAATAAGCATACAGTTAAAAATTCACAGCATGAAAAAATTAATTACTATGAAGCTCTGATGTTGCAACAAACTACAATTCCCAAAATTCTGTAGCATTGAGCCATGGTAGTTAAAGCGGCATCAAAACAGATGATTTCCTCAGTGCGGATGCAGCCTAAGAGAGATCTAGGTGTAAATGATGTTCATTGTCTCCATTTATGCAATGCTAGAAATTTGGGGAATGGAGAAATTTTTCATTTGAGGAGGTAAAATTCTTACCAGGTAGGGCTTTATTTTATCCCCTTCCATATAGAAATGGGAGAATTCAAAATTATAGCTGTGTTAGTCTGTAAAATCAGTATGTGAAGTGATCTTGCAGCACCTTTGAGGCTAACTGAAAGAAAGTTGGCAGCATGAGCTTTCGTAGACCTAAATCCACTTCCTCAGATGCATTTGGGGAAATAGGACTATGCTTTAAGCGCCATTCAAGAAAAAGAAGAACATAAATTGAATAAATGAATGATACAAAAGAGATGATGAAAAATTATGGTCCTTGGAATGGTGGTCCTATTACAGTGGGCCTTTGGTATCCACATGGGTTTGGTCCCAGGATCCACCATGGATACCAAAATCCATTAATGCTTAAGTCCCATTAAATATAATGACATAGTAAAATGGCATCCCCTATATTAAATGACAAAATCAAGGCTTGCCTTTTGGAATTTATACCTTTTTGGAACATTTTCAACCAGTGGATGGTTGAATCTTTGGATGAAGAATCCATGGATATGGAGTGCCAACTTGCTATTTATATAAGGCAAGGCAAAAACCCTAGTGGAAAAGATCTCACCAAGAAAATCCCATGACAGGTTTGCCTTAGGGTTGCCATAAAACAGGAACAACTTGAAGGTACAACAATAACAATTTGTTTTTGAAGTTAACATTCTAGGTACGTAGAGAGATCTTGTAGCACCTTTGAGACTAACTGAAAGAAAGAAGTTGGCAGCATGAGCTTTTGTAGACTTAAGTCTACTTCCTCAGATTAACTTTCTAGGGTAAGTTTATGAGAGGAAAAAAGTGTGTTCTCTTTTATCTACCTTGGCTGTTTTTATTTGCAGATCCAAGGTAGAACTTCTGCTCTTTTATTGTCTGGATAGAATGAGGAACATAAAAATAAAATTCAGTTTTATAATAGAATGTTTGGCATTAGCAAACAAAGTCACTGGTGTTTTTATGTTTGTTCCCCAGAGAACAATGTTCCCAGGAAGTGACAGAACAATGTAATAAGTGAGTAAATACATGGCAGTAAAGTAAGAGAAGCATTTCTTGCATCTCAAGAATTGGATCTCTATTGATCTGTGTGCCTGCTAGTGTGAGCTGGTGCATTTGAGGATATGGAGGATGTGGGAGTATCAAAATTCTGTGGGACAGAGATCTGCTGAAGTCCAATATGTATTGAGACCCAGATACTTCACTGTGTCATTTGGAAGGGTTGAATGCCAGCTTGGCAATGTGAACCCACTGGGTGACCTTGGGCAAGTCACACTCTTTCAGACCTAGAGGAAGGCCATGGCAACCCACACCCTGAGCAAATCTTGCAGAGGAAACCCTGACATAGTTTCACTTTAGGGTTGCCAGAAGTCAGAAACAGCTTGAAGCCACACAACACCATTTTGTGGTTTGAATATAATCCACTTTTTCAATTGCAAGGAAAATAACAGTCAAGCTCAGATACACAAGCACAGTCTTATGTATTATGCTGGGAAGTGGATTGTAATCTACAAAAATATATGATTAAAAAAAACCCTAATGCCACAAGACTGCTGAACAGATAACACAGCTACCCATCTAAATATTGAAAAATATTCTATTTAGGTTCATGCTATACAGTCTGATCACCATGGGCAGTACTGATTTTTCAACACAAAATTGTATATGGTTTTATGGAGGCGGAGGCAATGTTCAAAGTCATTCATTTGGTAACATGAGGATGGAAGGAATGGAATAGATTTTATCTGTGCTCTGTTTTCAGCTGTGAGCATGTTATTCAGATGGTGTAGATAATCCTGGTAGAATATGGGTTGAATCTGTGCTGTTCACATAACATCCAATTACATTGGGAAGGGGCTGCCACAAAATCCATGAAACCCAGGATAATTGATCTCAGGGTTTTTCCCCCTGAGTTTTCCTGAAAGGTGCACATTGTTAGGTGGATGCGAAAAGACGCAGGATAAACAGGGTGTGAAAAGATGCAGATAAACTCTGCATGCCTTGAACGTGTTTCGAATACATCCGCATCATCCACTCCATCTTTATTCGTATTGCTGATGCGTGTGAGCAGAGATGCGCAGAGATGTGGTTCCAATAAAAAAAATGTGAATAACAAATCATCAATGTGTGAGTGAAATCATTTGCATAGTGGCATTGTGTAGATAATCCCCACGTAGCTGCAACTGGAATAGCTTTGAGTGGAAAAGGAGAAGCTGATTGCTATCATTCCAGGCAGGCAGCTGTGAGATTAGATGGAGATACTAATGTTCGGGACTCCTGGATCCCAATTCCGTCTAAGGAGATTATCACACTCGAGCCATTTCCACATTTCCATTTGTGCTTGTGCTTACGGGTGCTCTATTCCACACAATTTTGCAATTATAACTATACTGGGTTGTAGATGTGCAGGAGGGATATGTCTAGTTCCATGCAGCTTCTATTCCCCGTGAGTGGATTGTTATTGTAACCTTCCACACATGCATTTTTGAGCAGGAAATCCTAGTTGTGTTCTGTATGGTAGCGAGAGCATAGCATTATTTGCTTCCACATTCCCAAAACTGAAGCGATATTGGGTTCCTATTCATGGGAGTTTATCGTTAATGCAAAGTCACACAATAATAATGATTTCCTGGTGCTCTGACCACGAGATGATCTCGACATTGTGTGATAATCTTCACCAACGTTTTAATGCTGCTATTGTTCCACTTTTTACCCCAGCGTGATAATCCCCTAAAAGCCACCAAGCCTCTATTTCAGCACTTTAAAAGGAGGCCGGGGGGCAAAAAAACCTGGTTTCTTTATTAAAGCTTTCACTCATTTGGAGCAGTGATACACAGTAACCACTAGGATGCAGACGAGATCAAGCTTAATTTAAGCAGGAAGCAAAGGAGGTGACGAAATGACTGAAAAGACCAAGAATGGCTCCTGATGATTGAAAGCACCAATTTCCAAATTACATTACTGTATTTGCCCTAGCCCTGATCCAAAGCTAATTGCTCCATATTTTATCTTTTATGATGGATGGAAAATAACAGCACTAGCTGCTTTTTGCAGTTTTTAAAATGGATGGAAATCATATGGGTCGGGCCTTCAGATATTTTTCAGCGGCAAACCCCAGCCGCTTTTGCCAGCAGAGCCAATAGTAAGAGAGAATGGGAATGGCAGTCTAACAAAATCTAGAAGGTTGCAAGATTTTAAAATTAATTCTTCTCCTGTTTTGAAAAATGGTATGTTGGAGGAGGAACATTTTGTCTAGTACATGAAGAATCATTCTGTCAGTGTTTAGTAACAATGAAAAGATACATGGAGCCTCCATGTTCAAAAGCAGTATATCTTTCGATACTATAGAGGCCCACAATTAATTATGTATTTTGTGATATTAAATTAGAGGTAGATGCAGAGTACAGTGGAAGGTGAGCCCTGGAGCTACAACAACTCAAGGGGAAAGAGGAAGCTAACCAAATACAAGACCCTCTGGAGAGTCTTTTGACTCTTTCACACTGGAGGAATTTCTCCCAACTTCGAATGCAGCCAATGCGAATTCACGTGAATTCGCTTGTTTAGCGAATTTACGTGAATCCCCATTGCATTCGGAAGGCATTCGGAATGACCTCCCATTACCCGAAAATGACCCCCCCCCTTGCCCGAAATTGCGTGAGAAGCTTTAATTCGCAATAACATGAAACCTATGATTGCATTCGGAGTGACTTCCCTTTTGCCCGAAATTGTGTGAGAAGCTCTAATTCGCAATAACGTGAAACCCCATGATTGCATTTGGATTGCCCTTGGATTATACTTCCAATTTCCCATGTCTGAAAGAGTCCTTTGACAGTTGGAGCAAGCAGTCAATTAAGTCTTGCAAATTGTAGGAGGCTGCTGCTTCAGTAGCTGAGCTGGAAACCTGCACACAGTCACTTCTTCTTGCCTTGAGCTGAGCCCACCAAATATGAAGAATTTGCACCCTCATCTGCTTGGAGATGACTAAAAAAAATCTGACTCAAAGCCAAGCTTGGAGATCTGGCAACCCTACAGCAGATATTTGAGTACTAATCAAGACAACTGAGATGAAAGGGCTTGTTTATATTATTAAAATATTTATATCCAGAAATAAAATTAATTAATAATTTGAAACGGTTTAGAATAATTTAAAACCATAGGAATAATTTTAAAAGACCAAAAGGCATAATAAACCATTTTAAAACAATAAAACAGTTTAAACCAATATTAAAAGAACTCACATGCACAGATTTGGCCCCAAAAGCTTGAGTATTCAGGCCTTTTGTATTCCCTCCACTGATGGGATACAGAGGTTCAGCAGACCTTAGTCCTTGGGAATACCTATAGAATGGCCCTCTGACACATATGGAAGTCCCAAGCCATACAGGGCTTTCAGTGTCATCACTAGTAGTCTTCCATCTTGAACTGGTAATGCACATATTTTCCTTTGGGCCACAGAGAGGGATGCCTCAAGGCTAGAATTGATCAAGCAGTCAGGCTGATGCCAAGACTCTTGATAGGGTTGCCAGACTGAAAAAAGGAAAGGGCTGCTGTACCTTTCACAAATGTTTAGACAGAAGGGAGATTTCAGCCTATGTTGCTTGTTAGGCAACCAGGTCACTAGCAACACCTGCTAAACTCCTTTCTTCTACACAACCATTAAAGGTGCAACAACCCTCTCCAGAAGTGGTGCACTAGGGTTGGAGACACCGGGTGTCAGTGCCTGCAAAGAGCTGTGGGAATGGGGGACAGCCTGCCCTGCCCTCCCTCCCTACCCATTGCCTCCCTCGCCTGCCCAACTCCCCCAGCCATCCAGTCATCTGGCCACCTGCCACCTGGCCAGAACCAGAATGGGTTGCAAGGTGGCAGCAGTAGTAGTCTACCCTGCCCTCCTTCCCATGCCGCTGCCTCACTTACCTGTCCCTGCCCTCTGGCCATCGAGCCACCCATCTATCTGCTGGTTGGCCAGACTTAAAAAGGGTTGCTGCATGGCAATTGTACCATGCTTGCCCTGCCCTCCCTCCCGCTGTCTCACTGCCCCTACCCTCCACCCAGCACACCACCATCTGCCTGCTGCCTGGCCAGACCTGGAAAGGTCTGCTGGGCAGCAGGGACGGTGGCCTACCCGGTCCTCCCTCCCCTGCCCTTCCTGTCCTCTTGCTGCCTCACTCATCCACTCACTCACCTGCCTACTTGCTGCTTGCCCAAACATCCACCCAGGGCTACCAGGGGGTGGGCAAGTGGGCAGCTGTGCAATTGAGGCATCAGGAGAAGATGGAACGCATAATCACCTGCCCTTCATTCTCCATTGCCTTGGCTCCATCAGTAGAGAGAGCCATGCCAGCAGAGAAGAAAGGATGGGTACCAGCAACAGCACACAACCCACACACCCCACAGTGAGAAGAGGGCCTGACTGGGTTTTACTCCTCCTCTGAGGTGTATCAAGGTCCGGTCCACATCTCTGCACACCTTTAGTGAAGCCAGTGCTCTCCAGCCTGACAGCCCTAGACTTCAGAAGGAGAGTGTCTCAGCGGGTGTGAACCTCACACAAAGCTGGCTCAGTCCCTTGGGCTGATAGTCGTGAGCATCTCTTGGACATTCTTTAGATTGTGGCCTCTGAATTCCTGAATCCCTTTTGAATTAATGAATACTTCTGCAGATGGTGAGCAATGCTAGGCTACTTTCCAGTATGAAAGGTTGGTAAACAACACATGCGTCAAGACATTCCACAGCCCTATGGCAACAGACAAGACAAATGTCGAGACCTTGTGTTTAACAAAAAAAAAAAAAAAAAAAGTCAGGGGAGGAGTAAACAAAGAGGCAAGAAAATATGTTTTGAGAGCATGCCTGTTACCCTTTATATGAATTACTGTTGATGGTACAAACAGTGCATCAGATTGGTGATGGCAGGCATCCACTCTTCTGCTTTGACTATATTACTGTGTGCTTTACTGGTACCAGAAGGATAACCCAGGAGAGATTATCAAAACTTTGTTGTCGGTGTGCATGCCTTCGAGTCATATTCATCTTATAGTGACCCTAAGGCAAACTTGTCACACGGTTTTCTTGGCAAGCTTCTTCAGAGGGGGTTTGCCATTGCCACCCTCTGAGTTGAGAGAGTGTGCCTCGCCCAAGGATATGCAGCGGGTTTACATGGCCGAGCCAGGACTCGAACTCTAGTTTCCAGAGTCATAGTCCAACGCTCAAACCACTACATCACGCTGGTAAAACCACTTTAGTTAATTAACAAAGACAGCTGCCACAGAGAAGCAGGCATGCCAGGGAGTCAGGGTTGGCAGTATGCCCCTAACTCATTTGTTATTGGTGGTGGTGTTTGCTGTCAAGTTGACTTCCACTTATGGTAACCCTATGAATGAAAGACTTCAACCACCCTTCTCGGGTCTAACCATCTTCCCAATTCCAAGACTGTTGGAAAATGTCCAGATAGCCAGAGGATGAGGAAGGAAGTCACAGATCTCAAAAGACTTTGTGAAAAGGAGTTTTGCTGTCCAAGGTTTTCTCAACTGATGTATCCTCTGGTGCTATAATAAAGTTTTTAATTCCACTGAATTGGAGCCAGTCTTTTTGTGTGGATGGTCACACATCATGTTTGCCAAAGGTCCCTGAGCCTTGAACTGAGAGAGAAGTCCAGCCTCTTTTCTTTGCTTTTTAAACAATAACGCTCAAGAGTCAAACAAAGCAGATAGATAACATGTGGATTTAAAAAAATACAGTAAATAAAACCTACTAGGCAAGATAGGTATAATAATAATAATAATAATAATAATAATAATAATAATAATAATTTATTTATTTATTTATAGCCCACCCCTCTGAACTGGCAAGGTAGGTTTAAAATGCTTTGATAACAAGACCTGGACAAAGAACTTTAACAGCACAATATTTAAAAGCAAACAAGAGAGTAAAGGTTTTAAAGAAATACTAAAGATCATAATTTGAGAAAGACAATGTCTTTAACCAGACACATTTTTGACACTAAAATCTTCAGTGGTTCAAACTGGAGTTACATAATAATTCAGCAGCATCAGAGCACAAAAATACATATTGGTTTATCTACATAAATGAATGTTTCTGGTCTTCCACCTGGCCAAAACAGACTTTAACTGTCATGGTTCCTTCTTGTGGAATCCTGGGATTTATAGTTTGGTGAGGTATTCATCCTGGTCTATTAGAGAGCTCTGGTGCCTCACCAAACTACAGATCCCAGGGTTTGGCAGTAGAATTTGTGCCACACTGCTTTATTTCTCTAGTGTGGATACAGCCTTTGTGACAATAAGGTGCCATTTGCAAATTCTAAAAACACATATATCCCATAGACATAGTATTAACAAGCCAGCCATTGTCTAGATCTCATAAAGGGACAAAGGATTTGTGGTGAAAAGGTTTTTAAATATACTTGTTTTCTTTGGGGTTTTCATATTTGTAACCGGCTTAGTTGATTTTTGATGTGCATCTACACTGTAGAAATAATGCAGTTTGACACAACTTTAACTCCCTTCCATTCTACATAATCCTGGGATTTGTAGTTTGGTGACATACCAGCACTTTTTGGCAGAGAAGGCTGAAGATCTAGTAAAACTACAAATCCCAGAATGCCATAGTGTCACACTGCATTATTTCTACAGTGTAGATGCACCCTTGGTCTTTTATTATTTTACAAGTGTACCAAGTGGATCAGGTTTCTTCTGTAAGTCGACAAGTGACTTGAAGGCACATACACACACTTTTGCCTTCTTCCCCCATCATTTGGCGACTAAAATGCCATAGCAGCCTTGGCATGAGAAAAGCTTGTAAGTGATAAATTCACTAATTGATTCATTGATTCATTGACTGATATGAAGCAAGCATGAGAATTGCAAAAAGGGGCTGATCCTGAATGGTTTGGGACACAAGAGATGGCTCTAGCAAGAAAGCCACGCTGGATATTTTACACCAGAGATCACAGTATAATTCTGATTTCTTTTCCTGTGATATACAAACACTTAATTTACCCCTCTGGAACCAACTCAGCAGCATATCAAGCAGTTAGTTAAAATCAGAAACACTATCTCTTTGCCAAATTAATCCTCCCCAGATTGGCATCCTTTTCCCACACTAGAGATTATCACACTAGGGTCAATTCCAGAACCATCCCACAATTATCCCATTATTGGCAATGAATATCCCATTATTGGCAATGGGATAATTGTGGGATGGTTCTGGAATTGACCCTAGTGTGATGACAACATTATACAAACACCTCTCTACCTACAGACTTATTGGAAAGGAGCAAAGTAACCGTGTCAGGCGAAAAGCACATGAGCGATCCATTGACTGACTGGTTGATTAATAGGAAGCAAGAGTGAGAATTGCAAAGAGGGGCTGTAACACTGACTGGTTTTTGATGAACACGGGATCTCAGGCGAAAGGGGATAAAATGAGATCATGAAATAGGAATTCTCCCTCCCCAAATGAAATTTTCCATCACTCCCCACATTTCTAGCACTGCAGTAATTTAAAACTTCAATATTTAGACATACACTTTGGGCATCCCAAGAAAAGGAGTAGGGAAAGTGGTCAAAGGAATGCAAACACAGCTCACAGAAGAGTTTGAGATATATGAACCATTTTCCAGGTCTCGTTCTCTGCAAGGCTAGAAATCTGGAGACTGAATTGGGGGCAGACTTCTTAGTGGAGGCCTTGTCTTCATTCCCCTTCTCCAATAACTAGATCCCTGGTAATCATTATGAAGCATGAAGAGCAGAAAGGTTGTATCGGTGCCGACACTTTGGAAAAGGTGAAAGCTGATGCAAGCGACTGGACTTGGGACACATCCAAGGGAAAAGGCATGGACCGTTACCAGAACACTCCTCCTGCCCCATTCAATCACATTGCAGAGCAGATCAGTTTGTGCTTCTGTTCCCCAAGGACAGGTCCACCCTGATGGAAAATGTTCTGGACGTACGGTGTTGACATATCAAATGTGTGTGCCTCTGAGTGTGTACAAAACAACGAATGCATTCTCTTTGGTATAAAGCAGTAAAGGGGGGGGGGGGGAGCGGTTTGAGCACTGGGCTACAACTCTGGAGATCTGAGTTCTATTCTTCCCTCGGCTGTGGAAACCCACTGAGTATGAGTTGTCTCTGAAGATGCCAGCCACAGATGCTGGTGAAACATCAGGAAGGAACCCTTATAGAACGTGGCCACATAGCCCAAAAACCTTACAAAAAACCTGCAATGCTCCTCCGCTGCTCAAGGATGAGGATGAAATTCATACGGTGGGCCCTTGGTATCTGCTGGTTCCTGGACCCTCCATGGATAACAAAATCCGTGGGTGATCTAGTCCCATTAAACACGACGGCATTGCGAAATGGTGTCCCTTATATCAAGTGGCAACATCAAAAGTTTTCAATTTGGAATTGGCACTTTTTTTGGGGGGGGGGGGGATATTGTCAAGCCGCAGATGCTCGAATCTGTAGATTAAAAAAAAATAATCTGTGGATAAAGAGGGCTGACTGTATAAATAACATTCCCTATAATCTGTCCCGTGCACTTAGATCCTCTGGGAGGAAACCTTTGCAGCCTGTAAAGACAAGATTGACTCTGACCTCCCGGAGGACTTTTTCCGCAGTCTCTTCCACCTTATGCCAGACGAGATCCGTCAAATTACCAACCTAGATAGCTTTAAGAAGACGGATCACTTCCAGCAGGCCTTCCTGGAATAGACCCCGACCATGTAAAAAGCCCCCCCACCATATATGCCATATATGTGATGATTCTGCCCACTGTTATTGTATTATTGTATTGTTGTTTTTTATGATGGTAATTTTAATTTAATTTTATGCTGGTAATTTTAATCTTGGTACTGTTTAATCATTTTTAGGGGGGGGATATTGTACAGGAGGGTCTCCTGAGCTTTGGAGAGTGAGACTTTTTATTAAACTGTAATTGTGGCAAGTTGGGGTTTTTAATGCTTGTCTAGGTATTTGGATTATGGTTTCTCTGATATGTTGTATTTGGAAAAAATGTTTACGTTTCTCCTTTACTGGGTATTATGTTATGTTTGTACTTAACTTGTTTAATATTGTTTTGATTTGAACCTGTGTTGAGGGACTGGGAAAGGGGTTAATGATGAATTTCATTTGATTGCAACGTTTTTATTTCCTTTGCTTGATTGCTATTGTATTTGTTTATTGTTGTTTGTTTCTTAAGTATTGGTCAGGGGTTGGGAAGGGATTATTTTGCATGTTATCGTAATTTTTGCATTGCGTTTTCCCACTGGTGTTAGCCGCCTGGATTCCCCTGTGATTGGGTGGGATACAAATAATAATTACATATTGTATCATTTTAAGGTTGTATGCTGCTTTGATTGTTTTAACAAAAAGCGGGATAGAAATAAAAAAGTTTTGTTTCTATCAAAATTTATATATAAATTTATATAAACACAATATAAATATTTAATTTAAATGTTTTTAAAATTTAATTTTAAAATATAATTTATATAAAATTTAATTTTTAAAATATAATTGATACAAAATTTCTATAAATAAATTTTATTTATTTATTTATTTGCCCCCGATTTGCATCTTGTAGAGGGGCAGGATATAAATTAATTTTTATTATTAATTAATTGATGAATTAATATTTAATGAAAACTTGCCTGGGGCCCAAAGGAGTTGTTCAGCTATTTTAAAGTGCAGTGCTGGTTCAGAGTCCCTAGTAGTAATAGTAGTAGTAGTAGTAATAGCAAGCCTTCCCTCGCTAGGACCAGAGGGAAGCCAAGGGGCGGAGAGCTGGCATGAGGATGATCCTTCCCAGCCAAAGCTGCCTTTGGAGGCAAGAAGACTAGAGAGCAAAGAGCACCAGCAGCACCAGCCTCAAGCAGCAGCAGCAGCAGCAGCAGACTCTGCAGGTGGGTCCCTTTGGCCAGACTGGTCCTCCTCCTCTCCAAAGACTGATAGGATGCTGCTCTCTCTGCCATTGAGTGGAGGCAAAGGCAGGCATAATGGTCTCCCTATTGAATCACTTTATTTAATCCAAACTAACTACCCCAAACCATGTCCTACATTCCAACCTCCTGCCCAGGACATGTCCTACATTGCAACATTTTCTATCCAGGAGGTCTTTCCAAAACCTCCTCCTCCTCTTGGAGCAGGACTTTTGAGTTTCATCTTTCTAGGAGGGTGTTTAGCTTTGCTTTGGTCATGTCCTTTTTTTTTCTTTTCTTTTCTTCCTGGAACTAGGAACATCAGGGTGACCAGAGATGTCCTCCTTTTTTTTCCTGGAAGGTCCTACATCAGGGTGACCAGACACGTCCTCCTTTTCCAGGACACGTCCTACATTTCAACCTTCTGTCCAGGAGGCATTTCCAAAACATCTTCCATTTTGGAGCAGGATTGAGAAGGATTTTCTAAGAATTTCTAATTTTCTAAGAATTTCTGTGATCTTTTTTTGGGGGGGGGAGGATCATGTAGGATCATGTCCTACATTTTATTTATTTTTAAAAGAACAGGATGCTTTAACTGCCATGGCTCCAAGCTATGGGATTTTGGGATGGATAGTTTTCTGTGCTGTTTAGCCTTCTCTTTCTGGTGCCCCAGGAAACTACAAATCCCAGGCTTCCATAACATGGAGCCATGGCAGTTAAAGTGATGTCAAACTGCATTGATTCTACAGTGCAAATGCAATCTATGGCATTTTGGGATGAATAGTTTTCTATGTAGCCTTCTCTGTCTGAGAGCTCTGGTGCCCCCAGCAAACTCCAGATCCCAGGAATGCATAGCATGGAGCCATGGCAGTTAAAGCAAGTTCAAAATGCATTAATTCTGCAGTGTAGATGCAGCCTGTGATATATGGGTTTTTGTAGTTTGGTCTGTCTGAGAGCTCTAGTGCCCCCAACAAACTACAAATCCCAGAATTCTATAGCATAGAGCCATGGCAGTTAAAGCACAGTCAAAATGTATTCATTCTGCAGTGCAGATGCTGCATCTGCACTGCAGAATAAGTGCAGTTTGACCCTGCTTTACCTGCCATGTCTGCATGCTATGGAATCCTGGGATTTAATGACAGAAGTTTTCATCTTGTCTTTAAAAAAGAAAGAGCTGGGCACCCAGCTCATGAAACTACAGGGATTGTTGCTTTATTTTCTGGCATCTGAGCAGCGGGGTGTGTGTGTGTGTCTATGTGTGTTTATAAATGTACTTTAATCCTCCAAAGGTGACACATCAGCTGTTTTGTGTTGCCGGCTCAGCTTTGCGGTGGTGGAAAATGTTACTTAGAGCTGACTCTCAGCTTTCACAAATCACAACCCAGTTTATATATATATATATATATATATATATGGTTTGGAGTTGGCACCCTCTTTATTGGATGGGCACGCAAGAAGTGTATATGTTTTAAGAGTGTTGCGGCAGGCAGAAATCCAAAAAGTGTACTGTTGCCCATTTCTGCATTAACAGGAGAAAAGGAAAGCTGCCCCAGCTGAATTATCGCAACCTGTCAAACAGCAGCTTATAGGCGCAGAAGACCAAAAATAGTCACACGATCTTGTTGGGAATTTTAAGAGAGGCGTTTGTGTGGATGTGACAGGGAGCACAAGTAGATGAGAATTGCCCTACTTTATCGTGTAAAGAAAGCCCAGGTGTCCAGAAATGTTGCTGTCTCCTTTCCGCCGATGCCTTTGCTTTCTGGAGAGGTAATTTCTAATTCCAGACACTTAAGAGATATTACATGGCTCAGCCATGTAAACTCTCTGGCTGACCGGTTTTTCCACATTCACGGGGGTCCTGTGCCCCTAACCCTGGTGAATGTGGAGGGACGAGTGTATCCAGTTGCAAAATTCTGTGGCTGGTGGAGGATGCCATATAGAGCCCTTGGTCTGATCTATAGATATTTTACAGTGGCAGCTGTTGGCCTTTACTAAACTCTAGTTCTCATCAAACCTTCTCCTGGATACACTAATCGGTGATGTATGCAGAGATATTTTGGCATGGAGGAAAATTTCTTAATGAAAGTCCCCGCACCCCCGGTGCCACTTGTTATCAGAATTGCCATGCTCCAAATCCAGGTTTACTAACTTGGTGGATACGAGGCCATGTAGATGGTCTGTTGTCCCATGCCATCTCTGGGTCCATCTGCTTTGTGTGCTTCGTCCAATAAAAGAACGTACCAAGATGGAAATCCAACAAAGTTTTATTCTACTACGCAGTGAGTAGAAGAGATTGCAAAGCAATGCACACCATGTACAGCTGGTACTTTAACTTTTGTATGCTCAGAACAAAGGAAGATGGATTATAAACAGGTCATCATTACACCAATAAATGTGAGTGTAGGTGTGTTATGTGCCTTCAAGTCATTTCTGACTTATCATGCGGGTTTTCTTGGCAAGGTTTGTTCAGAGGAGGTTTGCAATTCTTTCCTTTGAGGCTGAGAGCATGTGACTTACCCAAGGTCACCCAGCGGGTTTCATGGCTGAGCGGGAATCGAACTCTGGTCTCCAAAGTTGTAATCTAATGTTCAAACCACTACTACGCCACGCTGGCTCTTCACTGATAAATATCGGGTCAGATACCTTGCACAACATATGTCACATACTGCCATTCCATGATAGGCGCGGGAGTGCTAGTTAACATTTTCAGTCTCTACTTGTGTGTTTGATTTTTGTGTGTTTGTGTGTTTAATGAGAACGTTGGGTGACCTTCTACTTATATTTGATAGGCCCAAGATTTATCTCCTGGCACATTCAGTCATTATCGGCCAAGGCTTCTGGAGCACTCCATTCATATCAGACAAGGCTCAGAGTGTGCTATTCCTTTACGATATTGATACAACCCAGGTGCCTCCACCTGAAGGCATCCTGTCTTTGTGCATTGTGTGAAACTTTCTTGAATTTCTAGCTGAAAGGCCCTCTTTCAGGTTCCTGTTTTTTCCTGGTGGGAGAAAAGCAGCTTGTAGTTGGTGATTTTGAACAAGGAAATGTAAGGAAGGATGAAGGTTTAAGTAGCCTTCCTGCTACTATTTTTCAGTTTGCGAACACATACAGTACATCACAAAATCAGATATTTTTAATTTTTTTATTATTTATCTTTATTAAAATCTTCCATATAAACCCAGTCCATCTAATACACTTAACAAAAGATAATGACAAAATAAACTATACATAAAATGACGACAACAAATAGAATAAAAAAGGCGAACCTATGACTTCCTAGTTTCTTTTTATCTGATAAGTTTGCTAAGTCAGTATATCTTCATACATGTTTCTTCTTCTTAACTCTACTTTAAACCTTTTTCTAAGTTGTGTAAACTAGGAAAACATGGTCAAAATCAAATCATAAGGGGAAAGAACTATGCAATTACTTGTAGTATGGGAGCCAGTGTGGTATAGTGCTTTCAGTGTTGGACTGCGATTCTAGAGACCAGGGTATGCAAAGGGATTTTTCAGCACCTTTGAGACTAAGAGAAAGAAAGAAGCTGGTAGCATGAGCTTCCGTTGTCTGGAGCCAGCTTCCTCAGATGCATGTTTGGAGTGGAGAGTCCTGAGACGAGAACCATAGAATCCATTTGTACGTGAGAATGTCAATTCAAATTCAAAACCATGTGTGTATGGAGATGGCATCATATGTTCAGTTTTAAAAAAGGCTGTTGGGGGAAAAGGAAAGAGGAAGGCTGTTGCGTAGTCAAGGAGAGTCTTCCCCTTGTGCCTTCAAGTCGTTTCAGAAGGAGAAATGTTGTTGGCAAAAGCTAAGGACAGTTTGTTGTTGTTGTTTGTCTTTTATGTCATTTCAAACAGACCTTCAGGCAAACCTGTAGTGGGTTATTTTTTTGCAGAGTTTCTCCAGAGGGGGGTTGCCATTGCTATTTTCTGAGGCTGAGAGAGTGTGACTTCCAAGTCACCCAGTGGGTTTATATGGCTTAGAGCAGTGGTGACAAACCTACGGCACACGTGCCAGACAGGGCAGTCAGAGTCCTCTTTGTGGGCACACATGGCGTTGCTCTAGCAAAGAGTTTGACAGAGTTTGTTACTAGAAAGCCAGAGGGATGTGGCACTTTGTGATAAATCAGTGGGTTTTGAGTTGCAGGTTGGCCTCTAAAAGGCTTGCCATCACTGGCCTAGGGGAAACTGAACCCTGGTCTCCAGAATCGTAGTCCAGCGCTCAAACCACTATGCCACGCTGGCCAGGAAGAGTAGATAAACATATGAATATTGGAAAGTAGTGTGAGAAACAGAAAGGGGGATGTGATGAACTGGTTGGTTCGCCTTAGGGTCTTCATAAATCATACACGAATTGAAGCCACATAACAACAACAAGAAATTAAACTTGATCCTAAGAAACCTAATAAAAAGGTTTTAACTTTTTCTCACCAGCTGGTGTAGAATGAACCTTGTGTGTGTTTCACACCCTTAAGGAGATTACCAATGCTGGAGGATTTAGTTTCCCTTGCTAATAAAGACTCCTCCATCATATAACTGTTAAAAGATCCAGGAATCCCTCGCCGGAGCTCCAAGAATCTCAGAAATGATGCTTTTGGTGACTGTATTTAAAGATATTCTGCAAGTGCTGAGAGGCACTCTTCCTGAGTTACAGCAAATCTCTTGTGTTGGAAATTTGATTCCTGTGGGATAGATTAGCCATAAACCAAGCAGGTGGCAGCTTTGCCAAGTGTTGAAATCAGAGGTTGGGTTAAAACTGTGACCTGCGCTTCCATCCCCATTCCAGTTTGGTTCAGTTACCTGGTATTTAAGATGATCCCTTGACATTTTGTTCAGTGGCTTCTCTCTCAGAATACTGTTATTGTAGTTTGGCTCTTCCCATGCGGATTGGCTCCATTTTGTGCAAAGCTTTCATGGCAAAAATATGCAACTATAGCAAATGTGACAAAAGGCGTATTGGTTCTGCTTAACCTTGTTTTCCTTTTGCTTCTGCTACTTAGGGAAATGATCCAGAGAGGTGTCATGTTTTATAGCCATCTGCTCTTCCTATCACTTGGCTTGGGTCAAAGGGGCAGCTGGAGAGAGTTTCAGTTCTGGAAAGTTTCAACTGGCGGTTGGACACATCATCTCCTGTGTTAAGCTGGATGTGTCCAATCTTTTCCGAATCCTCTTGTGGAACTGAGGGCCTCTTGTTCAGAGCCATCCTACCATTAAGCAGGTGATTATCCTAGGAAACCTGGGTTATTTCTTGTGGGGGGGGGGGTGGTGGTCATAAGGCAGCAAGAAGTCAGGGATTTATTAATATATATATATTAATGGTAGGAATGGAAGAAGTGCATGAAGGATTTGACTGCCTCTCCTGCCAAGTTATTTATTTGATTTATATCCTGCTTTTCTCTCTAATGGGACTAAAAATACTGTAGTTTGCCTGGCCTTGATACTTTCTTGATAAACCTCAGGCAGCAAAATGTATCCTTATCTTCTGGCCTTGATCTGAAATTTCTAAACTTTAAGTACTGTAAAGGTATCTCCCTACTGAGGTGGCGCCGGTCCAAGGTAAAACAGATGATAAACATGGTTCCGCATCCTTGAGCTTTACCCCACTGCAGTTGCAGGAAGGACAGCCTTTTTCTGCACAGCTTGAAACAGTCACCTTTTATTTTGGACTACAATTGTCTCAGTACCTCCCAGCCAGTTCATGTTGGCTGGGAGGAGGATTGAGGGAACTGTAGCCAAAAAAGGTAACTGTTCCAAGCTCTGCCCAGTAAGTCTCTTTGCAGACAGCTTAACTTCTAGCCTCTCACTTACAACTTGAATATATACAATAAGAATTCAGGGGCCTGTTCACACTCTATGGGTGTTATCAGACGACAGAAATTGGAAGTATAATCCAGTGGCAATCCAAACGCCATCATGGGGTTTCACGTTATTGCATGAGAGATTATTACACACAATTTTGGGCAATGGGAAGCAATTTCGGGTCGTTCTGAATGCAATGCAGTGTGAATATGAAATCACGTAAATTCGGTGAACTAGCGAATTGACAAAATTGCTTTCATTTCCAAACTGGCTCCACTTTCCTTTCTTTCAAAATTGAGAGAAATTCCTCCCGTGTGATAACGTCCTGATACCACTGTCATTCCACTTTAATTGCTGTAGCTGCATCCTGCAAAATCCCAGGGCTTGCAGTTTGTCGAGACACTAAAACTCCCTGGCAGAAAATATAGTACATCTTTCTAAACTGCAAATTTAGGATTTCGTAGGACAAAACCGTAGCTGTTAAAAGTGGGATCATGGTGGTATAATTCTGTAGTGTTAATGGCCCCCAGATTTTCACCCTTGAAAATACGCTGCTTTGTGCTAAGCTTGCCAAAAGGGGCTTTTAGCTGAATCGACGCTTATTTTAATCTTGGTCTGTTGCCATTGCATTAAGGCTCTTTCTAATAAAATGTTTGTGGCACAAGCCCAGACAAGCAGAGGTAAGAGCTGACAAGTGGTCTTGCCAAATTTGTGCGGCTCATACGTTTAGCCACATTAAAAAGGCCCCAGCTGCAGCTCTTGTAAACCACACAGTCTAATTATAGATTATGATTCCTGTAGTTTGTGTTTTAGGTTTGGAGTGGGGCATGGGCTCATTTATACTTGCTTGTATGTTAAGTTAGGGGGCATTACTCAGGTGTGCTGGATTCTGACTCCTGTCATCCTAAACCACTGATTCTCAAAAACTGGCCTTCCAGGTATTTTGGACTACAGTTCCCAGAATGTCAGACCATTAGCCAAGATGGCTGAGGGTTTGGGGAGCTGCAGTCCAAAAAACCTGGTGGACCAGAGTTTGAGAATTACTGTCCTAAACCATCAGCTTACTAGGGGTTGTTTAAATGGTTTTAATTTGTGTTTTTAACCGTTTTAATATTAGTATTGCTTCATTTTTTTTAACGTTTTGTAATTAAGTTTTTAGATGTATCCTCTTTTAAGTTATTGTTAAACCGCCTGGAATCCTGTTTTGGGAGAAAGATGAGATATAAACCTAATAAATAAATAATAAGTAGTATGACCTATCTGGAGGGCACTATGTCAGGGAAGAGCTGAGCAAATGAAATAATTCAAGGAGGGGTGAAGAAACTTGGGGTATACTCCAACTCCCATCATTGTTTATGCTGGCTGGGACTGATGGGGGTTGGAATCCAACATCAGAAAGGCCACTGGTTCCTCACACAGCCGGTTCCCACCACACAGCATTAATGCTACAGTCCACTTCACCTGTCATGGCAATACCCAGTGGAATAATGAGATTTGTAGTTTAGTAAGGCACTAGAGCGTTCTCTCTGTGAATTCTATTTTATCCTCCCTAAACTGCAAATCCCAAGATCCTGTAGGATGTTGCCGTGGCAAAGTGGAATTATAGTGCTATGATTGTGTAACATGTTGGGCCCCAGAAGAAACCATTTATGGAGGAGGCTGTAATTCTGTTTCATTCACTATTTTGCCCTTCCATTTAGCCTGTGGTTCTAATGTGGGCCCATATCTCAGTGGCAAAGCAATGGCTTTGCATGCAGAATGTGCCTATTTCTATGCTTGGTGGCCCAATTCAGTCCCTTGCATCAAGAGAATCCTCTGCTTGAGACTCTAGCAAGTTGCTATCAATGAGTTAATCATGCTGGGCAAAATCTGTTGTTTCATGTCTGTGGTTCTCCTTATAACCTTCAGCTCCCTGACCAGCATGGCAAATAGGGGTTTTGGGAGCTGATGTTCAAAGGATCTGGAAGACCAAGCTGTCATCATCTGCCTTCAAGTCATTTCTGATTTATGGCTCTCCGAAGAGGCTTTCTTGCAAAATTTGTTTCAAAGGTGGTTTGTCATTGCCTTTGTCAGAAGCTGAGAGAGTGTGACTTGCCCAAATCCACCCAGTGGGTTTCTATGGCCAAGTGGGAATTGGAACCCAGGTCTCCGGAGTTATAGTCCAGTGATCAAACCACTACACCATGCTGACTCTTTCTCAAACTTTGAGAACCACAGCATTAAATGGTTTGACGTAGACCTTGGAAAAGGGTTTTATTGGACTAGAACTCCCAGATTCCCCAGCCAGCATGGCATAAAGAAAGTAATGTATATATTGCAAGAAAATAATTCCTCCAAATTGAGTTTTGCAATTTCTTAGGTTCCAAACCTTTAGGGTGCATTTTTGGAAGTGGTCTGTTCTCTTTGCTATGAAGGCAATGATAGTTGTTTTATAGTTTGCTCCCAAGACTGAAACACTGCAGAAATGTAAAAGTTTGGGTCCTCTGAAGGGGAGTTGTTATTCACATTCTAAAAGCAGAAGCATTCTTCAGCATTAAAATGAGTACAGTACATATTTCTGGCTTTACTTCAGAAAAAACTTGCCCTCAGCAGTCTGAAATGTGGGAAATGTAGTCATATCACTTAAACTAGGCTTGCCTAATGTGGTTTTGGAAAGGCTAAGATCTGTCTCTGATGTTACCTACTGCAGATGTGAATCTTCCGATCTTATGTACCAATAGTATTCTGAGCCTTCTAGACACCTTGTCCACACTTTAACCTCAGAATAACCTCAGAGCCTGACATAAGTGGAGCTCATCCTTGCCTCAAAAGAAGAAGATTTAAGTCTTCCTGAAACTTGAAAATGTTAGGTTTTTTGGACTGGCGATGCTGAGAGGGGAACCTGAGAACTGCCGTTTAAAAAGTTTATTTTCTAAACTTTGCATATTTCTGCTATTGCATAATTTTAATCTTTTTCATCTCTCTCTCTCTGTGTATATGTCTTCAAGTTGCCCATTGATTTATAAATTATTCCATAGGGTTTTCTTAGACAAGGGATACTCAGAGGTGGTTTTGCCAGTTCTTTCCTCTGAAATATAGCCTACTGCACTTGGTGTTCCTTGGTGATCTCCCATCCAAGTATCAATGAGGGCCGATCCTGCTTAGCATCCAAGATCAGATAGGCTCTGGTGCCTTTAGGGTATTAAGGCATCCCAGCTCCCTTTTCTTACCCTCAAATTGTTTCTCAGTTCTGCCTCTTTTTATCAGTCATTCTTTCCACCAGTCATCTCTAGCTCCTCATCTTAACTGTCTCGTTGCTCCTTTTCTTGCCCTTTCCTCCACCTTCCTGTCCCAAAATTTTAATCCCAGTTGAGATGACAACATTTGCTTCCCTCACTGAAGCTTGACTGTCTTCAATCTGTTTCTTTTTCCCTGAGCTATGAAAGTGTTCATGAATGTTCTGTGCCACCATTTTGCATCGGTCAAACTGAATCAGCCTTCAGCATCACAAGTCCCTCCTGTTCCCTATGTAATTATTTGGAAAAATATTTTGCATTTGTTCCTAACTCAAGGCCAGTTTTTTTAATTAGATCTCCACCCTGCCTCTTTAATCTAAGCCCAAATCCATTTTTTCTCTCATCCTTTATACATAAACAGTTTACATCTGTAAGATTTCTTTTTTCTGGTTTTATGATACTCTCGACTACTTCAGAATTCTTTGGAGATGTTGCAAGGTCCCTCATCCCTCAGTTTGGAAGCATTGCCATTTTTGTTGTTAACTGCCTACAAGTCGACCCTGACACATGGTTACCCTGTGTGTGAGACATCTCAAGACTCCCTGCCCTCCACTATTCTGCTTAGGTCCTGCAAATTTATACCTGTGATCTTAATAGAGTCCATCTGTCTAGCATGCAGTCTTCCTCTCTTTCTACATCTTTCCACCTTTCCTACCATTATTGTTTTTTTCCAGTGAATTGTGCCATCTCACAAGAGTGGCCAAAATACGACAACCTCAGTTTAGTCATCTTGGCTTCCAGGAGCAGGGAGGAGGGGTAAGTATATACAACAAGAACGCACTTTAGGAAATAGAAAGCAACCACTAAAAATAACAAAGGTATATTTAAACTAACTATGCATTGCCTAGCTGACCACAAGATCTAGGACAACAGGAACAGAGCATATGTAGAGTGCAATTATTCTACATACCAAAGCAAAATGTAGTGTATAACGGGTGGAGAACATGCTGTTCTCCTGATGTTGTTGAACATCAACATCAAACCACCACCACCACCACCACCCGCCGTGCTAGTTGTGGTTCAATGATATCTAGAAGTGTGCACCTTCCTGGTGAGGGTGGATGTGATCTTGACAAAGTCTAAAACTTGGCCTTGTATGTGCAGAGGGTGATTGGGCTATCTGGGAATGTGTAGCTCTGGATCAGAAACTGGAGGCATTCATGACTTTGGCCCAAATACAAGGAAGGACGGAAGTCCCAGGAGAACTGGTTGTAGTTCCCAGTTTGACTTACACTCACTCTTGTTATTCTAAATTGTAACAACTCTAATTTTGAACATTCCACCCACAAAATGATTTTTTAAAATATTTCCCGGTAGACTATTTTGTATTAAAATAATATTGTGTGCTTCCAAAGTAGAAAATCAATCACCCGCATGCTGTTTGTTGTATTTAAAATCTACTTATTGCTTTTAAAATAGCAATTGTTAAATACCCTCTCCTTCCGCCATGTCCTGTTCTTCAAATATTAAACTTATATTGAGAAATAATATTAATAATTTAAAAAATTTAGTCTCTAAGCTCCATGGGGCAGAGATCTTTCTTGTTGCCTAAAGTTCCCTCTGTAAAAGTGGCACTAGATATGTGTATATATACAAAAGTGCAACATGCAAACCCTTTGTGTCCGAGAAAAAGCACAAAAACATTACTTAAAGGAAGGTTATTTCTTCTCCTGCTCTTTTCTTTCAAAATGCTTTACATATTTCAAATTGAAAGGAGTCTAGAAAAGAAAACAGGAAATTATTCTTTCTGGTATGCATCTGAGAATTGACTGGAGACGAGCCCTTCAAGCTCAAAGTACATTAATATTTTGGGGATTTTTGAAAGGGTTTTGGTTTTTATAATATAGTTTGACTGTGCAGCTCTCAGAAATTTCTGCTGTTTCTCTGTAACTTTTAAAAACAGTCTGACTCCAATTATACCTACTTCAGCAGCTCCATTGAATCAATGGGAATTTCATATTGATCACTTATAAGTTTATTTGATTCACTGGATCTGGTCTGCTTGGGATGGACCATTTGATTTTGCCTAAAGACATCTGAACTGCAACATCAGAATATCTAGATTTCAGAATTGCGATGTTTCATTGATGAACTGAGTGATCAATATTTTTTTAAAAAAGAAATACCAATTGTCTAAACAGATAACTCTGAAAAATCGTGCACAGGGTTGTTGTTTTTTTTAACAAAACAAGCATAAAAGCAACAGATGTCATACCACCGTAAATAAATCAATCTTGAGTTCAGTAGCTAAGGAGTGTCAGGCCTGGTTAATACTTGTATAGAAGACCGCCATATGGGGGATCACCAGTATTCGAGGTAAGCATCCTGCCTGAGATCTGCAGAGCTGCTGCAGAGATACTGAGCTCTATGGACTAATGGTCGGATTCAATATAAGACAGCATCTGATGTTTCCAGGGATGTATGGCGTAGTGATTTGAGCGTTGGACTAGGACACTGGGAGACCAGGGTTTGAATCCCTGCTCATCTATGGAAACCCACAAGGTGACTTTGGGCACATCACACTCTCTTAGCCTTAAGGATGACAAGGGCAAACCCCCTCAGAACAAATTCTGCCCAGAAACCTCATGATAGGTTTACCTTATGGTTGCTATATGTCAGAAATGATTTGAAGGGACACAACAACATGGGGAATGCTGACAGCATTCTTTTCCAAGTGTGTTTCCTAAAAAATCAGAACAGTAGATATATTATAATGATATTAGTGTTGTGATAAATAGGCACACCAGCTCCAAACAAATCATCCCGGCTTCTTTGTAGCTATTTTGCTCCCATTAATATGGAAGTGCACAAAGGTTTAAAATTGTGTCCTGCGGAAATCCTGGATATTTCAGAAGCTTATCGTGATAAGTAACATCCCAGACTCTGTCATTTCATGTGACACTTGTGGTGGTGAACAACCAAAGAGAATGCTGCTGGGTGTGATAATAATAATAATAATAATAATAATAATAATAATAATAACTAACCCGCCCCTCTGAACAAACAATCGGGGTGGGGTACAACATTTAAAAACATATACAGTTGAAAATTGCAATCTATACAATCCATACCCACTTCCCACCCCTTAAAACAGGATAAAACTAAGTCATAAGTAAAACAGTATCAAATCTAAAAAACAGCCCTCAATCTCGAGGTCCAATGTGGCGGCCAGATGTTAATGGGAGATGGAAGGAGATAGACGTCATTCAGGCATGGAAGCAGACAGGGCAGTTATGTTCAGCAGACTTTGCATAGCTGACCCAAGACGTTGTGAAGCCTGAGACAGACTAGCTAATGGTGCCTTTCTCCCCCACACAAGTCAAGGTGCACATGGCCCCGATGCCATCTGCTGATCAGGGATTCAGCCAAAACATGGTGGTTGTTAGATGGAAACTCTTGAAGGTCTCTCTCAAATCACTTAAAGATCCACAGTACATTCAAGATTATCCATCCTATCATAAAAGTTTTTTTTTGGGGGGGGGGGGGTCCCCTTGATTATCAGTTGTGTCTGAAGACATTTTGTTTCCTTGGAGCAGAACTCAGATGGCACCATGGTTCCAGTGGGTAGCTTCTTTGTTAGTGGGCTCTGAATCTCTGTGGATTTTATGCTGAATATTAAAGGAGCTCTATGCAGTCCTGTACCTATTTGGGAGATCTGATTCAAAACCTTGGAAAGAGATCATGTAGAACCTTTGAGACTAACTAAAGAAGTTGGCAGCATGAGCTTTCGTAGACTTACGGTAAGTCTACTTCCTCAAATGCATTCGGACAGAAATAGGAAGGAAGTAGACTTAAGTCTACGAAAGCTCATGCTGCCAACTTCTTTCTTTAGTTAGGCTCGAAGGTGCTACAAGATCTCTCTACATACTATTCTACAAACATGGCTTTATCTTTGAATTCTAGCACCTTAGAAAGTTCCTTTAAAGTTTGGACGAGAATTTGGAGTGTAATAATCCACACTCATGGAAGCCACCAGCTGCCACCATATGGTTTCCATCTCATCTCAGCCTTAACACAATTTTTAAAAAGTCTTGTTGTGCCATTCAGATACCAGTTAGTGCATTCACCTCTTCTGCCCTCCCTTTCAATCATGCCGCTTGAAACAAATAGCATGGTAGGACTGGTCCTGGTTGGTATGTGGTATTTGACTTACTCAAGGCTTGTTTTCTCCTTTTGGATTGGTTTGTGCTATGGCTTTTTAATTCTCAATCTAAGGCTAAAAGAAGCTTTTTCTTGGACTCTGGACTGACATTTCTTCAACCTCTCTGCTAAAGCCTTCCAACATTACCATAACGAAACCATTTTTGGAACGGTTCTCCTCCCCACTTTTGTTTACATGGCTCAGTGTTAAGACTAAACATATATTGATACCAGATATTTGATAGCCTGCCCTTTTATTTCAAAAGGAATTCCGGGATGCCTTATGATAAAATTAGATGAAACAAACAGATGAAACAAAACAAACAATGTTTTGAAAAAATAGAAATCAAATGGCTGATAGATTCCTTAACGTAGAAATACTTGTCCTAAATGTAGTTTTGGAGTTGGTGGGCACAATTTTGGTGGGCAGTTACAGTTGATTCTGAACTGACCAAGTGTTGGTCATTTTTAGTACTTCCCCAAAATGAAGCTTCTCCCCCCCCCCCACCTTATACAAACACACACAATTCAGAATGCCTTTTCTGGTATACTAGTTCTCTTTTTCTTGCATTGGTGGGATGTCTTCTAGTATATCTCTTCTCTTTCTTTCTTGACCTTAAGGGAATGCCTCTTCTGGTATACCTCTTTTCCCGTTGCTTTCTTGCACTGATGGGAATGCCTCTGTTGGCATGCCTCTTCTTTTTCTTTCTCTCTTCCACCTGTGGGAATGAAGGTCTTCGGCATTTCTCCTCTCTTTAATATTCTCTTGAACTAGTGGGAATACCTCTTCTAAAATGATATTTACTATTATAAAACATCCCCTAACTGTTTTATTTGCTTACAGAATGAATCAGGTTATTTAACTGGTCTAACAACATCATCTTGGGGGCTTTAAAATTAGTATTTTTACCCTGTTAGGGAAATCCCATTAGACCTTTGAAATGTTACCTGCCCAAACTGTTATATTTTTTCTTAAGGTTTCTATCTGTTCCTTAATCATTAAGTTTCAAGGATGAAAGTCAAGGATCCCATGTGCAAAAAGATTCACATGACCTATATGAAACCAGTGTGGTGTAGTGGTTTAAGCACTGGACTACAATTCTGGGAGACCAGGCTTTGAATCCTTGCTTCACCATGAAAACCCACTGGATGTCCTTGAGCAAGTCACACTCTCTCGGCCTCATAGGAAAACAAAGACAAACCCTCTCTAACAAATCTTGCCAAGAAAACCCTGTGCTAGGTTTGCATTAGGGTTGCCATTAGTCTGAAATGACCTAAAGGTACATAACAACAACAACGTGAAACCATTGGACTTGTTTGTCTCAGGTTTCCTCTATTAAGGACCTGAATGCACTTGATAACATAAGCATCTTGTTATTCAACTGTGACCGTATTCTTAACTGCAGCCAAATTATATGTAGGGTACAGACAGCTCTAGTATCAATCTAATTTGTTTAGCCATTCTTTTCAAGGGTGGAGCTTCAAAAAACAAAAATACTTCTGCTAGCTTTGAAGCAGCAGCCAACTATGAACCTTGCAAGTCAGCTTGCACCCATAATTTCAGGTAGCATTACCTTGAATCCCCCTGGGCACTTTGGCACTCAAGGGTTGTGTAAAAATTAATGAAGTTCAAGATAGTATTCTGTTGTTCTTTTTAAAAAATTGCATTTATATCCTACCTTTCCTTTGATTATCTCAAGGTAGCATATGTAACTCTCCAGCTTCACGTGATATCCACATAACAATCTTGCGAGATAGGTCAAGCAGAAAGAAAGAGAGTACTTTAAATGACTCTAAATATTATTATTTCAATAATTCCAGGTTACTCCTCCAGTGAAGAGGGACTTGCTACGAGCACTTTTTGATACCAAGTCTATACTTGTAATCTGTTGCATCAAACATTGTTTCCTGCGTTTCTGGTTCTTATTTGGCATCAGTTTGGTTTCAGCTAGTCCAACTCAGGGGCATCACTAGAGGGGGGTGCAGGCTGCACCAGGTGATACCACTGCTCCCCAAAATCTGCCTTTTGGCAGAAACAGGGGTTCGCCTCCGTTCCTTTAAACTGCTGAAGAGATGGTTGAGTGGGATGATGCTCAGTGGGAGGAAAAAGGAGAGGCCCCAGGTTTTAATTTTTTTTAATGTTAAAATTTAATTTTTAAAAAACATTTTTAATATAATTTTTATTTATTTTTAAATTTTACTGAAAAATATCACATCTTAGGAAATGTTCACTTTAACCACATGAAACTATTTACATGCAAATATGTTCAGGCTTTGCGTATGATATTGTAATTTAAAGGCATGATATAATTTGCCTAATTGTTTATGTCACAACTCTTGACATTACATTCAGTGATATACGGGAATTGCAATTTATGAGTAACATTACTAAGGATTCTGTTTGTTGTGGTATGGGAGGAGGTCAGTGGTGTGTGTGAGAGAGATACCAGGAGTTCCTGTTCGGGTTGACGCCAACCCTCGTGAGGCCACTGGTCCAACTGCAGCTTTTTTACTTACTTTAAATAAAAAGTCTTTGGAATTATAAATGTGTGGCAATATAACTTTAAAAACTCCAATCAAAATGCCTCTACAATGCCTTAAAACACCCCTAAAGTCTAACTTTAAACATTAAGACCCTTGCTCCCCTAATATTTGCTATGAACCTGTCTTTTCACTTTCTTCCTTAACACTTATCAATAGTTATTCCAAGTCTGTGCTCTTTTCTGCTAGTAACATGGTATTATCTAAATACCATATCTATATCTAAAGTAACTATCTATATAGACATAGCCCTGAGATCTGGCAACCCTAGGCAGAAGTGGCAAGAATGGACTGATATTTCACATTGCAGGTGGATACACTAAAAAAATAATCTTGCAAGCAGGCTTAGCCCAGATGTTCTAGCCTAGCTTGCTCCTGTTCAATGCATTTTATAATTACAATTTGTTTTGTTTTCACTGAAGTAGTTTAAAAATGGCATCTCCCTCCTGGAACCTGAAGCGGTACAGCTTTTTCTACCACCTCATTTTGTAGTTTGTGTTCTCTAGGCTTCTATGAATTCTGTGCCAAATATAGCGAATGGTCTTTTAAGGCCCCATTCACACTATGGAAATAACCTGGTGTGAAACTGGGTTATTTCCACGACATTCAGACTGACCCCAGATTACCTGGTGCTGTTTGTGGGGTGGGGCATTGAAAAAGCCACTTAACCCGGTGCATTTGACACCAGGTCCCTTACCACGTCTTTTTTAAAGTGCCGGAGTGATCTGGAATGTGTGAATAAATGACCAAATTGATCAGGTTCCCACGGCTACAGTATAGGAATTGGTGGCGGCCATTTTCTCTACAGTGGATGCTAGTATGAATGGGGACAAGGCGTAAATTGCCTTGGAGAGATTTGGGGACATAAAATGTAGTGAGAACATCAGTGTGGTATTGCATCACTGCAGAGATCTGGATCTCCTTGAGACAAAAAAGGAAGTGTGAATGCCCCCTAAGATTCAACAGGGCACTTGACTCTGTCCATCAGTTACTCAGACTAGGCTGAGCTGAAAGATGGAAACAATGCGCCAGTGCATCCTGAAAGTTGGATGAAACAGGAGCTATGAGAAAACCCTGTGATAGGTTCATCTTAGGGTTTCAAGTCAAAAACGAAAGCATCAAGAACAAAACAGGTCAAGGCAGTTTAAAACCATAGAGTTTGGAAGGGACCGCAAAGGCCACCTAGTCCAACCGCCTGCCATGCAGGAATACACAACCAAGGCACTCCTAAGTGATGTCTGCCCAACCTTTGTTTAAAAACCTCCAAGATAGGGGAAGTCTACCATCTTCTGAGGCAATATATTTCACTGTCAAACAGCTCTTACCATCAGATGTTCTTCCGAATGTTAGATGGAATCTCTTTTTTTGCTATTTGAATCCTTTGGCTTGTGTTCTGGCCTCTGGATCAATAAAATGAAAGCAAAAACAATCTTGCAGAAAAACGTTTATAGATTTACACAATTTGGCCTGAAAATATTTAATAAACAGCCATGTTTTTACTAGATTGAAACTAGTGGTTGGAGCGAAATCAGCTTCTAAGGTACTCAACAATCTTTTTCTCCTTCCTTCTCCCTTCAATTCATAAGAAGGAGGACCAGCTAGATTGGCCAATGGTCAGGGATTTTCAGGCCTGCAAACCCAACTATCTGGAAGGTCAAATACTGAAAACCACTAGCCTAAGGAGGCTCCATGTTCTGAGATGTTCGGAACTAAACATTTTCTGAGATAAGCTCAAAAGTAGTAGTTTGATCCCTAAGGGATCATACGACCCAGTATCTCACAGATGAAACTCATCAATTTCTGGCCAAAGATCAAAATGTGATCAATACGGAAAACATCATTATCAGGAGAAAAATACATAGGCAAGAAGAGTCTGACGAAGTTTGAGTTTGCCTGAGGCTACTGGGAAGAGCAAGATTCTCCACGCTCCATTTCCCCCCGCTAATTGAGTGTAAATTACTTTTGCATTTTGGACTCAGTTTGTAGCAGTTGAATTAGGCTGAGGAATAAAGGGGGAAAGTGGGAGGAGGGAAAGGAACTGGGATGTTTTAAAAGTAGTTGAAAAAGAGGGACAGCAGATGATTAATCGTGACTGTTCCTGCCAAATATGGACAGTTGGAAGGTTTAAAAGATCTATGGATATAGTTATTCTAGTCCTTTAGTTGGAGCAAATAAGCAGCACACACAGAACAGTGTACTGGTTAAAGCGTTGGTTTATGACTCTGGAGATCTGGGTTCAATCCCCATTTTGCCATGGAAACCTACAGGGTGACATATTCTTGATCCTACACACAACAACAATGTGTTTGGTACTCTTCTTTTTAAGGATACGTGTCTAACAGTACAAACTGGAACCACTCCTACATGTCACATGTCACCAGGAATTTGAACACCAATTTCCCATCATTTGATCCATTTGCATTTAGGCAGAAAGACGGCCAGATTGAAGTGGAATAGTTGGCTCATTTACTGAGGCAACCTGGGCAACTCCTTTGACTGCCACAGTTCTTGAGACACTCTTTGACACATAGCAGTTGCCAACTTTTAAGGGTTTAATGACTTTCCTTTTTTTCACTGAGTGCTTAGTAATAGAAAAAATGAAGGGATTCTCAACGGTTGCTCATGGTGCCCAGGAATCCATGCATAGGGCTCTGTCATTAATTAACTAATAATGTGGCTATTGAGTTACTGAAAGTCAGCAAATTACATTCCAGTTAGCTCCTGCTTGATAAAACATGCTCTTGTTCATCTCATGCTCTGTTAATGGAGCAGAAGATGCAAAATTAGTATGTAGCAAAACACGTTTTTTTACTGAAAATGCATCTTTGAATAATAGTGATATATGTCTTTTTGGGTTCTCTGTGGCCAACTATAATTTGATATTACAGACACAATCACAGTTTATGTACACAAACACACACACACACACACACAAATAGAACAAACTGCATACTGGATTAAATTTGACACTAATAGGCACTGTCCCAAAAGTCAGTGCATCCCATGAGATGGAAGAATATGGTGGCAATATTACAGTTGTACAGTAGCAACCAGTCTACAGGGTGGCATGAGGCTTTTGCCAGTGCCAGTAGTCTAGCACAGTTTTCTGCATCATTGCCACTGACACATTTTAATCTATCCATTGGCCTGCAATGAAAGTGGTATCCGGGATTTACTGCTTCAACTGGCCCAGCTGGCCGGGACATTATTTAGTCTCTTTGATCTGGGATTTTCCTGGTTTTCTGGAAGAAATGGCAATCCTACACAGCAGACCAAGTCCCCTCCACATCCTCCCACTGTGTCTTGCCCTACTGGTAGAGGAGAGCCCCTCCAGCAGATTTCCGTCCTTGTGCAGGTGTATATAGGAAAAGGAACTCCTTCAGGTGTCAAAACTCATGAACATTTCCTCTCAACCACTTGCATTTTCCAGTGGTCATTCATGATACCATTATGAGCCAAGCCCTTGTATGTCTCTCATTTGTTGCATAGAGGTACAAGTGCATCATAATACCATGGGAACAAGGTAATAGTGTGGGCAGCAGAAGATGAGAGGACCAGAAGTAGGTTTTGTAGGTAAGTAGCGAAGACAGCTACGAGGATGAACTGGGATTAATTGCCAGTTTCATTATCTGAATATGGCTCAGTATTGGTGAGAAGGTAAAGAACAAAGATGAAGGCAGGATCAGAAGGAGCCAGGAGCAGCAGAGAATCCCAGCAAGGAGTCAACAGGGTGTGAAGATGGTTGGGAAGACCAAGAAGCCAGGCAAGAAACTTTTAGCCACCTCCACAGATGTAGTAAACCTAGTAATTAGAATTTCATGCCATGAAATGAATGTGGGCCATGGCATCTCCTCTTGCTGCCCTGATTTGTCAGTTTATCCTCTATCGTCCCACTTTTTCAGTTGGTTTTGAAATGTTTCTGTCTTCTCCTCCCATTTTCTGCTTTTGTTCTCAGCTTACTCAACTGAGTTTCAAGTGTAAAAGGAGTTTGCATTCAATTAACTCAGTGGAGGAAGAGGAGAGAAGGGAGAAGAATCTTGTTCTTCCTAGTAAGTTCAGACAAAACCAGTTTGGTGCAACTTCTCTTACTTTGTCTATTTTTCCATATTCATAACTTGTTTCCATCTTTACCACAGTCTGATATTGCTTTGCCAAATGTGTCCTGGTTTTCATCTGTGAAATGTTGCAGAGTGTGCCATGCTGTCAGTATGGATTTGTCCAAAGACAGCTTTGATAAAATGATATCTGTAGTATCCCTGCCCTGTACTCTGTGTGGGACTGCCTTTAAAAAGTATTTTGAAACGTGTAGGTTTTAAATGCAGCTGCCTGAATAAATTGGGGGCTGTCTCTGAGTGACAATAGTTTTGTTCCAACTCTCTCTGGGCTAAACATACATTTTGTTTTAGAATGCCGACAGACTCCTTGGAACAGCTTGAAGCAGAAAATAAATAAATCATAAAATCCAAAAGTAAATGTGGCATAGCATCACATTGTCATGAAATAAAATGTTAACATCATTAACATGTCAGCCACACCATTACTCAGAGCTTGGAAGTAACAAGGGAAATAGTTACCTATAGTAAGTTTTAAAAAGTATTTTCTTTAAAAAAAATTAAATTACAGCATCACTATCCTTCTGGAAAAAGATCACAATATAACTGGAGAAAGGAAAACACTGTCTTTGCCAGTCTTTTAGGTTATTTGGGGAAGAGCAGCTGTAGGTTTTGGACTGGGGTGCTGTGCCACGTGGAATTTGTAAAGGTTCTTGGAAAACATTGTTTCCACTTTGAATCCCAGTGGTTTGAATTCCCAGGTGCTTGATCCAGATGCTTGACCCAGCATGGCCAATATTCTGGGCTTCTCGGAGTTGAACTCTGAAACTTCTCAATGGCCAAAGGTTGAGAATCACT
The DNA here is from genome assembly GCA_034509955.1 of Urosaurus nigricauda. Lineage (NCBI taxonomy): Eukaryota > Metazoa > Chordata > Lepidosauria > Squamata > Phrynosomatidae > Urosaurus > Urosaurus nigricauda. The sequence goes on from JAOEGL010000006.1 coordinate 10,047,787, forward strand.
GCTGCAGAGTGTCTTATGCAAACAGTAATGCAAAGAGTGTTAGAGTATTAGAATGGTGTGGGCAAACTTTTCACATAGTGTCAAGCCAAAACCACAACTAAATGTCATAGTGAAGCTCGCCAAGGAGGTCCTACCATCAGACAGGATAAGATGGGATACCTCAAGCCACAGGTCTGGGATGTCCTGAAATGATGCCATATATACAGTGGGTCCTTGTTGGTTCCAGGACCCACCGTGGATAATCCGTGAAGCCTTGAGTCCCATTAAATACAATGGCATAGTAAAATGGTGTCCCTTATATAAAATGGCAAAAATCAAGGTTTGATATTTGGAATTTATAATTTTTTGGAATACTTTCAAGCTGTGGATGCTTGAATTGTTGGATAAAGAACTGGTGGATATGGAGGCCGAGTGTACTCGACTATAAGTCGACCTTGTGTATAAGTTGAAGGCAAGTTTTGGGGCCAAAATTATGGATTTTGGTATGACCCATGGATAAGTCGAGGGTAAAATTTAGAGATATGTAACAAAGGATGCAAAGGATGAAGCAAAGGTAAACAATGCCAAAGAACTTGCAAAATTCTGGCAGGCATAACTGTTTGAGCTCACCCTAAAGGCTGGATGAATGAGACAATAAAGTGGGTCAGTGCTTCTTTGAGGTGCTCCTTTCTCCAGGAGATGGTTCTTTTTGGATAAGAGTTAAAGTATAGTACTTACATTGACCAATGGATGGGTCAACCCACTTTTAGAGTCAATGTTTTGACCAAAACATTTAAAACTTATACATGAATATATACAGTAATTGTCTTGTTCCAGAACTTCCATGCCTCCCCGAAAGTTCATTGGATTTTGAACACTTATGCATGTTATTGTCATAGTGTAAGTTTTATTGGTAACCTTGGGTAAGTCACATGCTCTCAGCCTCAGGGGAATGGGGCAATGGAAAACTTCCTCTCAATACATCTTGCCAAGAAACCCCCATGATAGGTGGTGGCCTTAGGGTGGCCATCAGTCGGAAGCTATATCCACATTGCAGAAATAATCTGTTTTGACACCACTTTGACCACCACAGCTCAAGGCTATGGAATTCTGGGAAGTGTCATTTGTTGTGGCACCAGATGTTCCATAGTTTAGAGCTGCGGCAATTAAAGTGGTATCAACCTGGATTATTTCTGCAGTGCGGTTGCAGCTTCTCTCTCTCTCCACCATCAGCTATGAACTGTGCAAGCAGGTTAGCAACTGAGGAAAATCCACTCTTTCTTGTTCTCCACTTTACTGTCTTTTCCCAGCCTCAAGCAGCATAAGGCTGCAACTGCACTGCAGGAAATAATGCAGTTTGACACCCCTTTAACTGCCACGGCTCCATGCGATGGACTCCTGGAATTTGTACTTTGTTATGGCACCCGAGCTCTCTAACAGAGAAGGCTAAATGCCTCACAAAACTACAATGCCCAGAATTCCATACCATTGAAGTGGTGTCATGGTCGATTGTGAAGTCGAAGGCTTTCACAGCCATAGTTTTCTGTGGGTTTTTCGGGCTGTATGGCCATTTTCTGGAAGAATTTATCCCTGATGTTTTGCCTGCAGTTGCAGCTGGTGTCTGCCGAGGTGGCCTGAAAAACCCACAGAAAACTACCAAACCAGAATATTTCTGCAGTGCAGATGCTTCCTCATACACGTTAATTCTTTCACACCACAAGGCAGCTTTTAATGTTTGGTCATGATGCTAACAAGACTCCCAAACCCATCTGCCAGCTCATTACAGCTCATTACAATAGCACACTGTTCTTTCATGTCTTATTGTTTCATTTCAGCTGTGAGGGAGCTTATGGGATTTCCTCCTCTTCTGCCAAAAGAAATTGGCAGGCTTTAGGCACTGGGCATCCTGATTTTTCCAGACGGAGGGAAGAACACTATTTCTTTTTCTGCCTCAGGCAGCAAACTTTCTTGTGCCAGATCGGGCCAGTGTTGGCCGTGCGGTAAATTCAGTAAGTGTCAATACCTTTCTTAGGCCAACTCAAAGGTGGCACTTTCCATCTTAAGGCTTTTTAAAAAATATTATTTTGATAGGCCTTGGAGCAAAGACTTTGGCTCACTCTTTTTATCATTGATGTAATTTTTGCTATTGTTTTGTTTTTCTTTTCTTTTTTTTTAAATGCCTATGACAAATCATTGTTTTTGGTATGCTGCATGTGGTGTGATTTATCGTTGTTGGCTGCTCCAGAGGGGAGCCTTTTTGGGCTGATAAAAATGACAGTATAACAAAAGTGGGAACGGATTTTGTGGAACCGCAAAAAAGGAGTTAACAAAGGAGTTTATCACACCACGGGAATTGGAAGTATAATCCAATGGCAATCTGAACGCAATCATGGGGTTTCACGTTATTGTGCGAAAGCTGATCACACGTATTTTCAGGCAATGGGAAGTTCTTCCGAATGCAGTCGTGGGGTTTCACATTATTGTGTAAGAAACTTATCACACGCAACTTCAGGCACTGGGAGGCAATTTCGGCCAGTTCCGAATGTGATGCGGCGTCAATACGCAATTACATAAATTCGCTGAACTAGCAAATTCACTCAATCCCGAACTGGCCCCACTTTCATTTCTTTTGAAATTGAAATTCCTTTTCTGGAAACATATTTTGATAATGTTCCTTGATACTTAAAATGGTGTTGAACTGGATTAACACTGCAGTATAGATGCAACCTATGAATAAAGCTGACCATAGGAGCCATTGGATTTTTCTTCAGCTGTGCTGACAAAACAGTATTTTCCTAACAGGACATGCTGGCTTCCTTTTTAGCTCTTTTGGGTGTGTTCGGAAGGTGTAAAAACAAAAAAACAAAAAAAAAATTCAATTTGGGAGCAGAATCCAAACCTGAACCTACCCGTTTGTTGAGCAATAGCAGCAATAGCTGCCATGGCAAATTGGTTGCAAATCTCCTTTGAGTTTTAATCCAAACTCTAATGGAGTCATGCAAAATAGGTTCAGCACTTTGGATAGAGTGTGTATTCAGACTCAACTCTAGAATCACTGATCCATCCCCATCCGAGCCCTGTATAGCACACTTGAAAAAATATACTTTTTGGACTACAAACTCCAGAATGCTGACTGGGGGGGGGGGGGGGTGTTCTGGGAATTGTAATTTGAAAGGTTACTTTTCCATGCTCTGGAAAAGTACGTGCTTGTAAACTGATGTAATCTTTGTCGCTAAGGGAAATGAGTAGTAATTATATTTGTGAGACTATGTTTCCTTTCTTTCTCATTTCCTTCCACCTTCGGTATGTGGAGGCTCATGCACAAGAGATCACCACACACTTTTTCGAATATAACCACACACGTACACATGGTAGATCAGAAGGAGATATGGATTTGCTGGATTTGCTGCCAGTTAACCGCTGAATCTGTAAACGGCTGCTGCTTTTCTCTGGTTTTGCTATTAAGTTTTTTTTTTAAAAGAGTGTTTCCATCTTTTCACTTCACAGGTATGGTTTTTTAACAATTTTAGATCAAGTTTGTGGTTTACTTTCAAAATTGTGGATGCCCTTCAAACCTGATTTGCATTTTACTGCTATGCATAATACATGGCTGTTGTTGTTATTGTTGTTGTTGTTGTTGTGTGCCTTCAGTTTGTTTCCAACTTGTGGTAACCCTAAGGGGAACCTATCATGGGGTTTCCTGGGGTCCACCCAAAGTCACCCAGTGGGTTTCCATGGTCAAGCAGGGAACTGACCCCTGATCTCCAGAGACATTGTCCAATTCTCAAAGCAATACACCAACGTGGCTCTCATATCAATTGCTCTTTTATCAGTTCCAGCTTGGGCAAGCTGATAAGTCTGTTGCTATAAAAATGTATAATATAAGTTATATTTGCCAAGACTTTAATTTTTCCCATTAATTATCTTCAATTTCTCTTGGCGAAGATGGACATTTATTGTCTTCATTAATTTTTTGTTTTACCTAGCATTGCCTTATAACAGAAATATATGAGTGTAGATAGTAAACCCCATGATAGGTTCTCCTTAGAGTTGCCATAATTTGGAAATGACTTGAAGGCACAGCAACTGATAGTATATATTGCAAGCCAGTGTGGTATGTAGTGGTTTGAGAGCTGGACTACAGCTGTGGAGACCAGGGTTCAAATGGTTGCAAAAGAAATACAATTAGAATTTTACAATTTTGAGGGCAGGAATTTATGAAATACAATTTTTTAAAAAAGTATATCATATGAAGAGCAGGTTTAGACTCAGAAAAAGAAGGAGTGAATATAGGAGGAAGGAACATCAATAATCTAAGATATGTGGAGGATGCCATACTACTATCAGAAAACATCACAGACTTGGAACAATTATTGAGGAAGAAAGTGCAAAGGCAGGCTTACTGCTGAGCATAAAAAAGAATGACTACAGAGGATCTACATAAATTCAACCTACACAATGAGGAAATTGAAATAAAAAGTTCCTGTACCTTGGATCACACATTGATCAGAGCGGGGACTGCAAATTATAAGAAAATCAACTCATTTGAGCCACCGTGCTGAAGAAGAGTGCTGTGGATACCATGGATGTCCAAAAAGACAAACCAATGGGTCAAGCTTGAACAGATCAAGCCTGAAAGTTCCTTGGAAGCCAGGTTGATAAAATGAAGGCTGTCTTACTTTGGCCACATCATGAGAAGGCACAACTCATTGGAAAAGATAATAATCTTAGGAAAGGTAGAAGGTAGTAGAAAGAGAGGAAGATTGCATGCCGGATGGATAGACTCAGTCATGGAGGTCATGATCCTGAATTTTCAGGACTAAAGCAGAGCAGTGGAGGACAGCAGGTCTTGGAGGTGCCTCATCCACAGGGTCACCATGAATCAGGGCCAACTCAAGGGCGGTTTACAACCACAACAACAACAACTGAAATGTGAGTGGGGATCACAGCCTCCTTTGCTATCAGTTCCTCTGACAGAAACAACCATCACGTAACCATAATGATGTCTCAATGGCTTTACTGTACCCTGTTATTGGTATGGGCCATTACTATGCTTTACTGTATCGTAGAAGATATATATCTCTAGGTTTGTGTTTGCCTGTTGAAACTGCTTTTATAACATTTGTTTAGGCTAAACAACCAACCCACCCTCCTTAGTCTAGACTTAGTGACTATCTGATTAATTGAACTCTGACATCTCTTCCTACTTAAAATAAGCACTTAATTTTCTGGAAACGTATTTTGATTATATAAGCTTTGATTATATACTATCCAAGAGGGCAAGAAGTTCCAAGGACAGTGTTATCTAGTTAGCAATACCCTAGAAGCCCATATCTGCAGATATAGAATGCTGATTTATTTATGAATACATAAGAAAAGCATGAATGCAGGAAGCAAAAGCATTCTCTAGAGCTGGGGAAAGTTACAATTAGTTTTCCTTTTTTTTAAATAAAGGATATTTATGAAAGTTTTAACAAATACAATACCAACTACAAATATAGAAAATTAGGAAAGAGAATAGAAAGAATAACGAAAAGCAGAGAAAGATCAAAGATATAGAGAAAGCTACACAGAAACAGAGATGACAAAAAGTAGAAAAATGGCTTCCCACTTTCTTTTTGGTGCTTATAAGTTCTTCTACTATAAATGTCCCTCTCCCTCTTAAACTGCACTGCACAGTTTTTATGATAACCATCTCCTACTAAACAAACAAACAAACAAACAAATCTTAAAATCCACAGTTACAAAGTCATGTTCTTTTCTTTTTTTTCTTTTTTTCTTCTTTTTCTTTTTTGCAAAAAGTCAACCAGGGCTTTCTTATTTTTATTTTTTTAGGTCACTAATAATTTTTCCGTAATCAGCAAAGAGAATTTGCCCATCTCTACAAGTTCATTCTGTTTTAACAACCATAGCTTCTTTGTATGTGGTATTTTGTAGGGAAATGGCATATTTTGGATAACTCCCAGCATTCTTTAACCAGAATGGCCTGGGTGTATGAGGGATGCTGGGATCTAGAGTCCTTCCTGAACTCTGCCACCAATCCCTAAAGAGACGATCAAGCTAAGATGGTTTCAGCTTACAGTGCTTTCTATCTGTTCTAAGTTTTCATTTTTTTTAAAAGTTACATTCATATCCTTTTCTTCTTGAACTCAAGGTGACATAAATGGTTTTTCTTTTCCCCGCTTTAGTTTCACAACAACCTGTTGAGGTAGGACAGACTGTGAGAGGGATGGGGGTGAAACTGGTATCATTCAGTAAATTTAATGGCTCAGTGTGGTTTAGAACCCAGATTTCCTAAATCCTAGTCCAGCACTCTGCACCAAGCTGTCAAATGCTGTTTTCCTGACAGGTTCACAATTTTGCAAGAGAACTCTGTATCTTTCCCCCAGCAATTGGCTTCCACACAGAGGCACAATTGAGCATTATTTAGTTGCAATGATTTCAAAAGTAAACCTGCAGCATTTTTAGATGTGTATCTTGTGGTTTTTTGTGGGGGCGAGGCATTGCTAGATGCCACGTGCTTTGCATCTTTGACTTGTCTCTATTAGAGGTGAGGATTGTTACTGACTCACCACCCAGAGTTTCACAGTGTGTTTGTGGTCCCTGAGAGATGATTAAGCAATGAAGTATGCACCCTAAACCCAAGTGTCGATGCCAGAGGCCCACACTGGTTAAGGATGGGTGACGTCTTAACTTGTAGAATGGTGTGGTTCCACAGTTATTACAAGGTAATACTACTGCCAAACAACATTTTCTCTTTGTATTTCCTTGGCTAGCTTGTGAAGGACAGCTCCTCGCAGTAGTAATAAATCTACCGTTCAGACTACCATATGAACCGGTTTGTAAACCGGTTTAAAATTGAGAAGTTCATACTGAAACCGGTTTTAACACTATCGAATCCGGATCTTGCACACCCATAGTGGGCAAATCCCCCTAAACCTGGTTTTTCCCAAAGCGGTGTATTTACCGTTTCTTTTGGGAAAAACCGGTTGGAGGGAATGTGAACTTGGCTCCAATCATGATCAGGTCAAGTTCAGGGGAGGGAAAAGGCCAGGGGGTGGAACATGCCTCCTCTTCTGGCAAAATCGGGCACTCCTGCATTTTAAAATATTTTTTATTTTATTTATTATTTATTATTTATTTTTTAAAATTTATTTTACTTAGTATATATTTCATTTCATTTATTATGTATTTAATTTTATTTACTATTATTTTTATATTATTATTATTATTATTATTATTATTATTTGACAGCTCATGCGCATTCTACATGAGGCCCTTTAAATTGGAGGCTCCCTTTCCATTCATTAAAGAACCCCATTCATGGTGAGCTTATGAATGGGGATTTTCAAACAGGAGGGGAAACTATCCATATATGGATAGTTAAATAGTTAGATATTTAAATAGCCCCATTGAGTGAATGGGCCTCCGAATGGAAAGGGAACCTTCGGTTTGAAGTGTAGAATGCGCATGAGCTGTCAAATTGTAAAAATAAAATAAAAAATAACTAAAATTAAATTAAATAAAAATAAATAATAAATATTGAAAATATAATAAATAATACTTAATAAATACTAAATAAAAAATAAAATAAAAAATAAAATAAAAATTAAAAAATGCAAGAGTGCCCAATGAAGCACCACATGCTGATAAAAATGGAGTAGTAGTAGTAGTAGTGGGGAAAGGATCCCCACAAGCTGCACCGCTCCATGCGCATAAGCTGTCAAATATAAAAAAGTATTTAAAAAACCCAAGCATCTCGTGCCGCCAATGGCTGCATCAGACGTCACCATGACATCATTTGATTGACAACCAAGAGGCTGCATTTTGAATTGTTACTTTTTCGTGTATGAACTTAAGTGGGGTAAAATGCACCGGGAAGCATCGATGGGGGCAAAAGGTAGTATGAACTTCTTTCCGGAGAGATTCAGTAATGGCCTGCACGATCTCATCCGGATCTAACCAGGGCAAATGGGCTAGTATGAATGGTCAGACAGCACTGGACCTTGGTCCTGCTTTTTGTTGTTGTTGTCCTACAGGGCTTCTTTCACAGGACACAATTACAATGCTGTTATTCTACGTTTAACTATCATGGCAACTTCCTACAGAAATGGGATTTGCAGCTTAAGGAGGAATATTTGTTTCTTTAAAATATTTATCTCCACCCTCTATCTAAAGGTCTCAGGTGGTGTACAATAAAACCAGCCTGATAGATGTAAAACAATGCAGACCTTGGGCAAGTCACAACCTCTCAGCCTTAGAGACAGGCCATGGTAAACCTCCTCTGAACAAATCTTGCCTAGAAAACCCTGCGATAGGGTTGCCATAAGTTGGAAACAACTTGCAAAACACCATTTGTGGATTGCATCTTTGACTTGTCTCTAGTAGAGGTGAGGTTTGTTACCAACCCTGACTTTCAGTGTGTTTGTGGTACCATGAGAGATGATTAAGCAATGAAATATGAACCATAAAGAATAGGCAGCGGAGCAGAAATGTTCATGTGTGAACCCATTTTCACAGTTGCAACTACAATGAAACCAACAACCTGATCTCATGCATTTTTAAAAATCAGTTACTGAAGCTGTACACAATACATTAATGATAACAGAAACACTGGGAGATTCATCAAGCGACTAGGGAAGCGGTTATATCTTTCTCCTACAGCTCTAGGGAGCTGCATCAATTGAACCAGAGATAATCTGGCCCTCCACCCCACCAAAGGTAGTCCCACCCTGGCTGGCCTGACCTGTGGTTGGTTTTATTTGCATTATAAACTCAAGCCCTCCCATATGTCTATATGTGCCTTCAAGTTGCTTGCATGGTGGTCCCGTGAATTCCATAGGGTTTTCTTAGGCAAGGAATACTCAGAGGCAGTTTTGCCAGTTCCTTCCTCTGAAATATAGCCTACGGCACCTGTTATTCATTGGCAATCTCCTGTCCAAGCACTAACCAGAGCTGACCCTGCTTAGCTTTCAAGATCAGACAGGATCTGGTTCTGTTAGGGTTTTTAGGCTAACCAAAGCCCTCCCATATTGCTTTTCTTTTCCACAATTAAAGCAGGGCTAGATCAGGACGTAACTTTTTAATGGTTGCTTATCTGCTGGAAACAGGCATGGAAAGAAGATATTAAGGCAATGCACCCTTATCACCTCTCACTCAGTAATTTTGTGATAAGATTGTGAGAGGCTTAATCTGGCTAGCCAGTGTGAATGAGGGCAAGGCTTTTAAAAGCTGTGCTCCCTCAACATTCAAAAGGAGCTGCCTATCCGCTATGTATGATGCTGTCTCCATTTTGCCTCCTCCATCATGACCTCAGATACAAAAACAAGAATCTGAGTTCCAGGAAGACCTACCCATTTCATGATCATCATTCCTCTTTTTAAAGATAGGTCCTGTGCACCTGCTGGTGTTTTTGTTTTAGCCTGTTAGGCAGCTATTAAAGCCACAGGAGACTTTCTGGAAATATAAATGTAGAGACTGCTACTTGGCTTTGACAAAGGGCCTAATCCCCACCAGCAGTCGTTTGAAAAAGCACCACTCTTGTTCAGCCATCTGTTGTCAGTTTCTAAAAAGAACTCCATGCTGCTTTAATGTCTTCTAATTCTGAACTGGATTTTTGAATATCTCTTTCATTCCTGTGACCAATTAAAAGGAAACAGTGCTTTGAATTCCAGTGGCCTTTCTCTCTTTTTGAAATGTCAGTAGGAGAAAAGGAGGCTATATGTAACAAAGTACTGAAAAACACCAACAAAACTAAGGCACCTATCAGGGTGCTTTTTAAAAATACTGCAGCCATTTGTCATGCAATCTGCGAGTTGTGGTTTGTTGTTGTTTTTTGTGTCCCTTCAAGTTGTCCCTCCAACTAAAATCTAGAAATTTTAGTCAAAAAATTGACTCCAAAAACCTGGATCAACTTATCCATGGGTCAATGTAAATCCTATACATTAACTCTTATAAAAAGGGGAACCATCCCCTGGTGAAAGGCAAGAGTATAATCTCCCCTGGAAGCACTGACCCCCTTCTCTTCTCTCATCCATCAGACTTTAGCATGATCACAAAATTATGTTTGCAAGAATTTTGTAAGTTCTTTGGCATTGTTTTCCTTTGCTTCATCGTTTAGATCTTTTGTTACATGCCCCTAGGTTTTACCCTTGACTTATCCATGGGTCATATAAAAATCCATAATTTTGGCCCCAAAATCTGCCCTCGACTTATACATGAGGTCGGCATAGTCGAGTATATATGGTATTTTGAAGATTTGGAAGGCTCTTCTTCATGTCTCTGGTGAGAGATCATAGGCTTTACCAATGTTTCGAAAAAGGAATAGTGTAGCATGTAGTGAAAACAAAATACTAGCCTACCTCATAAGGCTGTATTTGTCAGGCCCAAGTGAGATTATTTATGCTAAGTAGTTCCAGTATGGTATGGATCCTTGAGCAGATAAAGGCAGAAATTTCCTTGGAAGCCAAGATGATCAAATTGAGGTTGTCATGCTTTAGACTCAATTAGAGAGGTCACGGCCATAGATTTGCAGGAACGAAGCAGAGTACAGGTAGTAGAAGACGGGGTGGTGGTGGTGGTAATGGTATTAGAGATGTCTCATCTGCAGCATTACCTTGAGTTGGGACCAACTCAAAGGGAGTTAACAACTACAACACAGTTTTGAGTGTTGGACTAGGATTCCAGGAGATAGGAATTTGAATTCCCACTCAACTGTAGAAACCCACTTTGGATCTTGGGCAAATCAACATCAGAGGATGGGAGTGACAAACCCTCTCTGAACAAATCTTGCCAAGGAAGCCCTGTGATAGTGTTCCCATAAGACCCATAACATATCAATTAGTGGTTCACTGTATTGTAATGGACATTTGGAAATGCAGCATATTCCTGTTGCTTTGTTAGGAGGAATCACTATTTTCCCATAGTTAAATGGGTAATTTTTGTTTGTTTGTTTGTTTGTTTCACTATGATGGCCTCAATGCTTCCTATCCCTCCAGAATATAATACTGCTTGACTGGTAAACCTCTGGCTTGACCTGATTCCTTTTAGTCTTTCCTTTTTAATGAAGTCCTGGTGATCCTTATGGAAGCAGTAATTTTGTTCAACTGCTTCTCACTGGAGACCTTGTTTCCCACTTTCTGTTCAATTGCCCATTTCCTAAAGTGTCATTTCCCCCCGCCATGCTAAAGGAACCGCCTCTGTTTCTTTCCCCATCCAGGACAAATGGGACCAATCACTAAAAACCAGATCTACCTAGTCACTGGTGGCTGTGGTTTTCTGGGGAAACATCTGGTCCAGATGCTTCTGGAGCAGGAGCCTGACTTGGCAGAAGTGCGTGTCTTTGACTTGCATCTGGATGAGAGCATGCGGCATCTGGACAGAGGTGAGCAGTTGAAAAACTGGTGGTGTAATTTCCTCATGTGTGCAGGGAAGGTCTGGCCAGCAATGTAGATACAGTGGACCCTTGGTATCCACTGGGATTTGGTTCCAGGACCTCTCTGGGCACCAAAATCCATGGTGCTCAAGTCCCATTAAATACAATAGCATAGTAAAATAGTGTCCCTTATATAAAACAGAAAAATCGAGCTTTGCTTTTTGAATGTGTGCATTTTAAAAATATTTTCAAGCCATGGATACTTGAATCCATAGATAAAGAAGCTGTGGCTACGGAGAGCTGAATGTACTTCCTGACAGTAAGGGCTGTTTGACAGTGGAACACACTTCCTCAGAGTGTGGTGGAGTCTCCTTCCTTAGAGGTCTTTAAGCAGAGGCTGGATGGCCATCTGTTAGGGATGCTTTGATTGGGAGTTCCTGCATGGCCGGAGGTTGGACTGGATGGCCCTTGGGGTCTCTTTCAACTCTATGATTCTACCACAATCCTGTGGGTCTTGTATCAAAGAGGTAAATATATTTGAGGGGTTTTTGTGGGTTTTTCAGGCTATGTGGCCATGTTCTAGAAGAGTTTGTTCCTGACGTTTCGCCAGCATCTGTGGCTGGCATCTTCAGAGAATGCCACAGATGCTTGCAAAATGTCAGGAACAAACTCTTCTAGAACATGGCCACATAGCCCGAAAAACCCACAAAAAACTTTGGATACTAGCCATGAAAGCTTTCAACTTCATATATTTGAGTTGTCAAAATCTCCCCAGGGGCATGCCCTACTGCATCTGGCTGGGGATTGTGGTAGTTATAGCCTAAAAAATGAGAGTGTTTCAAGCTCTGAAGAATGAAGAAGTAGATCATTTGTCCAACATTTTAAATTTCTCTTGGTTTTAGGAACTGTGATGAACTCACACATTTATAGGGCACTATGAGTGAAGGGAGGAAGGTTTCCCCATTTTTGTAAAACAATGTTCCCCAAATGTTGGTTTTCAGGTGCATACTATGGCATCTCAGTAACGAAGAGAAGGAAGCACACAGAACACACTCTCCTTTGCAAGGTCTAGAGTTGCTCTTTGCCTACCAGGGAAGGGTCTCCAGTAGAGTCCTAGGTCAAATTCTAAACTTTGGCTATACAAACTGAAAATTAGAAGTATTTTTCCATTGATCTTGGCATGCTGTATGTGTTTTACCACAAACAAACCCAAAGAAAGCCAATTTGCCTTAATTTTTTTTTGGCTGAAACCCCACTTTTGAAAAGGATACATGTGTCTCAAGGTCTGAAGGTTCATATTCTTTTAAAAATACAGCTGGTTATGTCTCCCTCCGTCATGTCAAAAGCATACTGTCTCATCAAAAATTTCATAATGAACATATCATGTGTCTTTGTAGCTAGAAAGAGCCAAGAATATTCATAGCCAATGACAACATAATTTCTGACTTTGATTCATTTTTGCAGAGTTGTTCCTATCCATATGGTTACTCAGAAGCAGATGCTACTATATGCAAGGAGGCTTATAGAGTAGTCCTAAAAAAAAGTGAAGGAGGACTTGAGCTGCATCTGCACTGCAGAAATAATGCTGTTTGACACCACTTTAACTGCCATGTCAATGCTATGGAATTCTGAGATTTATAGTTTTGTGAGATATTTAGTCAGAAAGCTTTGGTGCCACAACAAACTACGAATCACAGGATTACATAGGACAGAGCCATAGCTGTTAAAGTAGTGTCAAAGTGCATTATTTCTGCAGCTTTTAAATTAATTTTTTAAAAATTATTTTAGAATTTTAAAAATTTAATAAAAAACTGGGGCTTCTCCTTTTCCCTCCCACTGAGACTCACCCCACTCACACCATTTCCAGTATTTTAAAGGGATGCAGAGAAATACAGCCCCCAAAAGGGCCCTCACCCCCTGTGCCACCCTACTTGGATGTTCTTGGATTACACTCTGATAGTTTGTGGCCACGTGTCAGTTTTCATCTGTGAAATCTTGGCAGGAATGAGATTGCAATGTAGGCTTAACTGCTGGATGCAGCCTACAGATCAGTACTTTGCCTATTCCCCACAGGAAGCCTGGCACAGATGCAGTCCTATCTTGTGTTTTCCCCTTTGTGGGATGATAGCTGCAGACTGGCAGCTAAGCTGGGCAGTGTGGTGGCATCACTTCATGCCAGCAAAATAACTCTGTATTGGAGGGGCTTTGCTGGCAAGGTACAAAAAGGTCAAACCCACACATGGAACAACTTTGTCTAAGTGCAAGTCTCCAAAGCACATCATGTGTACAATTTTGTGGAGAGTAGAGTGGCCAGAGCCAAAAAGGAATGCCACCCAGGTGGTTGTGATTTACTTCTAGCCTCATGCTCAGCCGGTGTCCTTCTGCCAGCATCTTTGCTGCCAAAATATCATTGGCTTGGCCAAGTGTGAATGATGATACTTGGTAGCAAGAGCTTTGCTAGGTGTTGCAAAACAGGAATTGGAAAGGCAGAGGGAAAGAGAGGAAAAAATGAAAGTTTCTGCACAGGAATTGCTGGGAGAGATGCCCAGTTGGAATTGAGCTTGCTGAGGTCGCTTCTGGGTGAAATTTTCACTCCTGCTGTGACTGCTGTTGCTGAGATCTAATGTCTTCTGGGCTTTGGTCCAGGATAAAACAAAGCCTGACCTTCAAATATACCTTTTCTCAATTAGAGGAAGCAGAGCAATGAACCTTCGGCAGCATATAGTGGTGACAGGGCTTGGTAAGAGAGAAGTGGTGGTTTGAAATACAGGAAGTCTGCAGAGCCATGGACCTGTTTTGCGAGCATTTCACACTTAGCAAATTACCTGTCATTACAGCACATAGACAGCAAGCATCTCTGTGTTGCAAGAGGATGCAGTAATGTCTCACCATAATTTAGTCTTTTAGCTTTCATGTGGTTTATCCTTTACAGCACCTGCCAGAAGCAAGTCTATTAATGTTTGACTGTGAAGTGACTTGGGGTGCTTCATACCTGTGTTTTCTCTAGGTAAACAAAAACCATTTATTTAAAAAAAATTATAGAGGCTTTGTTTAACCAAAAAGGTTCCCAGAGTGGCTTACGTATATCAGTAGTAAAACAGTAACTGATCTCATACTTAAATATACAACAAAAAGGAAGAAGGGTGAGGGAGGGAAGGAGGGGAGGAAAGCAAGACCAGACACCACTCTTCAAATTACAGTTCTTATCAGCGCCAGATGGGGTGGAAACAGTTCTGGGGCAGCTGTGGAATGACAGACAGCCTTCCGTTCTTCTTCTTTGTCATCTTCTTCTCCTCCTTCCTCTCTCTGTTCTGCAGACTGATGTTGCAAAACTAACCATTATTTGAAAGTCTTAAAAAATTGTGCTGGCTGCCTGTTCTCATATATTACTTCTTGGATCAGAGGAAGGAGTCATAGAATAATAAAATGATAAAGTTGGAAGAGATCCCAAGGGCCATCCAATCCAACCCCCTGCCATGCAGAAACACACAATCAAAGCACCCCAACAAATGGCCATCTAGCCTCTGTTTAAAAACCTCTGAAGAAGGAGACTCCATCACACTCCAAGGGATTGTGTTCCACTGTTGAACAGCTATTACCCTCAGGAGGTTCTTCCTAATGTTGAAGTGGAATCTCTTTTCCTGTATTTCACATCCATTACTCTGTGTCCTAGACTCTGGAGAAGCAGAAAACAAATTTGCTCCTTCCTCAATATGATGCCCATTCAAATATTTAAGCATGGCTATCGTGTTACCTCGTCCCCGTCTCTTCCCCAGGCTAAACATACCCAACTTCCTAAGTTATTCCTCATAGGGCATGGTTTCCAGATAAGTAGCTTGACAAGTAGGAACTGGGATTCCATGTTTCAGATCTAGTCTTCTGGCAGAGGTTGCCTGGATTGTCCCTTATAGAATTATAGAGTTGGAAAAAAACACAAGGGCCATACAATCCAACCCCCTCCCATGCAGGAACTCCCAATCACAGCATCCCCGACAGAAGCATCCCCAAAGCATCCCTCCATTGCCAGGCCAAAGACAAAAGTTCAATAAAGTGATATCTTGTGAAGATAGTATATAGAATCATAGAATGAGAGAATTGGAAGTGATCTCTGTGGTCATCTATTCCAGTCCAGCTCCCTACTGGTGCATGAAATCCACAGCTAATGCATCCTTGAGTGATTGGCCATTCAACTTGGGTTTTACAGAGTCCAAGGAAAGAGTGTCTTCCCAGTAGTGACTGGTGTTTTCCAGGTCAGTTTGCTCCAGATTTTAGCCTGAATTTTAAAGCAGCTATCCAAGCAGATGAAGACTATCCCGAAATAGGTTCAGCACCTTGGATAGCTCCTTTATCCTTCATACTAACCTAGAATGGATTCACCACTTCATTGATTCACCAGCTGCCTCTTGTGTCCACTGTCTTCTGAGACAGTATGTCCTACTGTTGAAGAGCTCTTGTGAAGAAGTTCATCCCTACCTCATTTTTTGACATACAAATTGTATGTCCCAATATGAACCTGCTAGAATTTAAGGTTTTGGGGGGGGGGGGGAATGCTTTTCATTAGTCCTACAACCATCACAGGCACATTTGGTGAAGACACGGCAGAGGGCTGCTCTGGTGGCTGCTCCTAGGTTGTGAAATTCCCTTCCAAATGAGGCTTGTTGGCCCTTTCTTCATTTATATTTGTTTTATTTTGGAAGGCTTTTGGCTCTTCATTTATGTGGCAGAAGGGGCTTTTAAAGCAGTTTGCTGTGCTTTTATCTTTTTTAACATTATGTTTTAAATGGGTTTTTAATAGAATTGTTTATTGATTTTTTTTTCCACTTCTGTATTTATAATTTTTAAGCAGTATGGGCTGTAAGCCACCTTTGGTCCTGTGCTGGGAGAAAGGGGAAAATATAAATTAAATCGGACAAGCAGATAAATGAGTGAGAAAAAGTAAACTAAGGAGAAGGGATGGGAAATGACTTTAGCCGTTTCCCGGATACCTCTTGGTGATGCTTCTGTTCTGGCTCATTCAGGTTCCAGAGAATTAAGTTTCCAAGGCCATGTTTTTAAAATATATACACACAAAAGGTTTGAAACAGCTGGCTGGTGACAGATGGCCTAGGAATCATCTGGAGAGGAAGTAACCAGGAAGGGGAAATAGTTTTGCAAGGCCTGGTTTGACGTAAAGGGGCTGGGGGCAGGTAGAAAAAGAGGATGGGTGTATTTCATTCCTGGCAGGTGCTTTGTGGTGGATGCAATTGCAGCAGCATTTCCTGGAAGGGTGACCATGACGCTTCCTGGCTTTGCAGTGAGAAGCACTTTTTACAGCTTGTAATTCAAGCACACACACAGAGAGAGAAAATGTATGTTCCTGCTTGGAAGTTAACATTGGGCCAAAACACCCTGCAGAAATAATCCAGTTTGAGACTGCTTTAACTGCCCTGGCTCAGTGTTGGGGCGTTCTGGGAACTGCAGTTTGTTGTGGCTCCAGAGCTCTCTGACAGAGAAAGCTAAATGTCACACAAAACTACAGTTCCCTGACCTCCCTAGCATTGAGCCAGGACAGCTAAAGTGGTCTCAAAACTGGATTATTTCTATAGTTTTGACTTATAGAAGTCTTAGCTAAAGGTGTTGTTTCCAGATCAAGCTAAAATGAGGAGTTGATTCCTTTTTACTAGTATAGGAAGATGGGATAAGGTGTCAGGGATGATGGGAGTTGTTGCACATAACCTCTGGCTGTAACTCCTCACCAACTTGGTAAAGCAGAGCTGACCAGTTTTGGTCAGTGGTTGTTGTGTTGCAAATATAGCAGCTTTGCAACTAAAATGAACTCCTTCTTCACAAGCTGGAGATTTATGCACCACCCATTCTTCTTCCCAAGAGCTAAGTTCCCTCAAAATTAGATTTGCACCCTTGTCTTCTACTTGGAGATGACCCACAAAAACTAGAAACTCAGGGTTAGGCCCTGAGATCTGGCAATCCCATTTATCAGGCTGCCTTGATAAAAGTTTCTTTTTAAAGCATTTCCTTAAACGTAGAGCTAACAATAGCAAGAGGCTACAGCCAGATCGACGCAGTTCCTTGTTCCATGGGAAAGTGGAAGGGGAAAAAATCCAAGGATACTTTTTGTCATCCATTTCTCATTGGCTTATGTGAATTTGCTGTGTTGAGACAAAAAAGGAGGTTGAAGCATTTCATAAAAGAAGAAATTTTCTTTTTGATGACCCCTAGGGAGTATGGGGGGGGGGGTATTTTTGCTAAGTTTTTGGCCTCCTCAGGCATTAAACCCAGGAGAGATCTTTTTTAACAATAAGAAGTGACTCGAAGTGATTTCTTGGGTCCAAAACACCCTGCAGAAATAATGCAGTTTGAGACTACTTTAATTGCCCTGGGTCAATGCAAGGGAATTCTACAGTTCCCAGGATTCCCTAGCACTGAGCCAGGGCAGTTAACTCGGTCCCAAACTGCATTATTTCTGCAGTGTTTTTTGAACTTAGGTTTTTGTTGTTGTTGTTGTTGTTTTTAAAAAGGCCTTTTCCTTGTCATAAATAGGCATGGGGGACACAGATATGATAAAAATGCCCCCGTAGGTAGGAAGTGAGATGCTGAATGTATCCTACAGTTGACCCTCCTTATCCATGGATTTTCTGTCCATGGATTCAACTGCCCATGGCTTGAAAATATTCAAATATATATATATATATATATATATATATATATAAATTCCAAAAGCAAACCTTGATTTTGCCATTTTATATAAGAGACACCATTTTACTATGTGATTGTATTTAATGGGACTTGAGCAACCACAGATTTTGGTATCCATGAGAGGTTCTGGAACCAAGCCAAACCCAGCAGATACCAAGGGCCCATCTAAAGTTCTCCTCCAAAGTTCCTTCTATAGCCATTTTTTTCCGGATGCTGGATCCCGACAGGAAAAACATCTCTATATGAGGGGAAATAACATGGAATCCACTGTCAAGGTGTACCCCAAGCTTAGAAGCAATTATGCACAAATGACACACTACTTGCATTTAAGGCCTGTTTTCAATATATAACCACATCACATAGGAATTAGAACTGTAACTACAGTACAGTAATTTTCCAGCTCTGGTCTTCTCTTTAACAAGACGTTGCACTACCAGCACTCCATACCATCTTAACTGAAAACAGCAACAACATCTTGACAAACAGCAGGCCATTGACTTTATCATCATCATAATATTTCTTTCTCCTAAATGATTTTTAACACCTTTGCCTGATGAAGAAGCCAGAGGGGCTTTGAAAGCTTGCAACATGTATTTTATGCATTTGTCCAGTAAAGGTATCACTGTCTTGTGGATTCTGGATGTTATTATTCTGTGCTGTGTGGCCAACACAGCTACCCCAGATATATATTTAAATATACAGTATATACTCGACTATAAGGTGTCTAAGTCGACCTCGTATATAAGTTGAGGGCAGGTTTTGGAGCCATAATTATGGATTTTGACAAGGCCGTGTGTATAAGTTGAGGGTAAAACCTAAGGGCATGTAATGAAGGATGTAAAGGATGAAACAAAGGAAAACAATGCCAAAGAACTTACAAAATTCCAGAAGATATAACTATTTGTGCTCATACTAAAGGCTGGGTGGATGAGAGTAGATGGGGGGTCAGTGCTTCCATGGCAGATTAAACTCTTGCATATGAGTTAAAATAAAGTTCTTAACATTGGTCCGTTTTACATTGGCAAAAAGAGGTGTGTTGAAGGCTGCTTGAAAACCCAGCCTTTAGATGAGAAAAAGGGAAAGTGTGCCATGAAAACACTATTTTGGAGTTTTAAGGGAGAAGAAGTGCCTTTAAAAAGGAGCTGGCCCATTTTACATTGGCAAAAAGAGGTGTGTTGAAGGCTGCATGAAAGCCCAGCCTTTAGATGAGAAAAATGGAAAGTGTGCCATGAAAACACTATTTTGGAGTTTTAAGGGAGAAGAAGTGCCTTTAAAAAGTAGTTTGATTTCCCCACTACTTTTTTAAAAAGGGTGCAGCATTGCTGGCCCGTTTTACACGGGCAAAAAAAGGCGCTTTTAGGGCTAAAAAGCCCGCATTTAGGGTTAGGGAGGGCGTAGCCTTTACACCCTCCCTAAGCCTAAAACGCATGGACGCCACCATTTAAAGATGGCGGCGTCTACATGGTGGCGCCGTACAAGCGTCATCACATGCGCAGCGTTTTGACGCGCTGCGCACGTTTTGACGCTCTGGCGGCGCGGGAGGGCGCCAATCGCGCCCTTCCCGCGCCGCAAAAAAAGAGCTCGATCCCGGAGCTCTTTTTTGCGGCGGGTCGTTGCGGCGGGATGAGGCCTCTGGGGCTGCCCGTGTGGCAGCCTAGGCCTCATCTCGCCACTAGAAGGGGCGAGTTTGGACCGCCCCTTTTAGCCAATGTAAAAAGCACCCCTATTGCATCTAAAGGCTAAGGTGTAGTTGAACGGTTAAATGGGGCTCTGTATCTTTAAAGCGCCCATTTAAAGGCAGCGATACAAGTGCGGAGGGAGGGAAGGTGCCAAGACAAGAAGAGACCTTCAGAGCCCGGCCAGAGTGCACCTGCACCTTCCTTCACCTCCTCCCTTTGGTTGAGAGAGTGTGACTTCTAGGGAGACAGCAGGGCACTGGAGGCGCTCAGCCAGACCAGGGCAAGCTGGCAAGAGGAGGAGGAGAAGGGGAGGGACCTGGAGCACCTCTGCTGCCCTGCCTCCCTGCAAGTCACACTCTCTCAGCCGAAGGGGGGAGGAGAAGGCAGGCCCAGGCACACTCTGGCCAGGCTCCAGGGCTCTCTCCTGGCTGCCTTCCTCCTCCCTTTGGCTGAGAGAGTGTGACTTGCAGGGAAGCAGGGCAGCAGAGGTGCTCCAGGTCCCTCTCCTCCTCCTCCTGTTTCCAGCTTGCCCTGGCCCAGCATCAGGAGGACCTGGAGCACCACCGCTGCCCTTCCTCCCTGCAAGTCACACTCTCTCAGCCAAAGGGAGGAGGAAGGCAGCGGGGAAGGAGGGAGGGAGGGAAGGAGCCAGGAAGAGACCCCCAGAGCCTGGCCAGAGCACGCCTGGCCCTCCTGCTTCCTCTTCAAAAAGAAGGCTGGAAAAGTAGGACGTGTCCTGGCAAAGGAGGACATGCCTGTCAACTTGGAAAAGGGGGGCCTCTGCTCAAGAATGGAGGACATATGGGAATCCCTCCTGGACAGAGGGCTGAAACCTCAAGACAACTCAATATAATGCTCTGACAGAACACAGACTACAACTCCCATGAGCCTTTGCTACCATTTCCCAAGATGCCTTAATTTGCAACAGAAAGCCGACCAGTATGTTCACATGTGATGAATTCTTTCGTATTGACTCTGCATTTTCGTTTTGTGTAGATGCTCTCTTGTTTTGTGTGTGATGAGCTTGTGCGTAATCATGTGCATTTCCGAACTGACCTCACTTTCTCCCTCTTTCGGAATGGTCCTGTACTCCCCCATGTGATAAGCTCTGACTGTATGGTGTACCTGCGCAATTGCGCAATTCGCAGCCAGCAAGGGAAAAAAATGTTTAAAGCGCGGCTAAAAGCCACGTTCCTTGCCGCCCATGTAGCTGCTCCGCCTGTGTTTGTAGCGTTTTGACAGCTTCCCATGTAGTTGCTGAGCCACAGAAAAAACCTCAGTCTAGCTGCCCTGTACTTTTTAAATGCACACCTGGGGCTTGCTGTCTAGCTGCTAAGCATTAAGGAAAGTGCAACTTCATGTCACACTTTCTTGCCAATGTAAAAAGCCCCATTGACCCATGGATAAATCGATCTAGTTTTTTTGCGTCAATTTTTTAACTAAATTTCTAGACTTATACATGAGTATATACTATAATTATTAGTCTTAAATAAAGTAGACCTATTTAAACAAAGAAAGTTAAAATAGTATTGACTTTCCAAAATCCTGTTCATTGTATAATCCTACTCCTGTTTGGTTATGGATTTAGGTGTCTCTGTTCAGGAAAGTGAAAGTAAAAGAAAGAAAAATAAGTGTAGAGAGTGGAAAGCGGGAGGGAAGGAAAAGCAAAAAGGGATTCTCATTTGCAAAGCAGGTGGGTCGGTTTTGGGTTAAATCTAGTAGCAACATCGCATGCCTTTGGGTGGCTGTCAGTGCTCACTAGCACCAACACAATGTCTACTCCAGTCAGTTCTCCTGCTCTATTTGGTAGCAGCAGAAGAGTCTGGGAAACTGCCAACCATGTCTAATGTCTCACAGCCCTTTGGAGCAATTGAAATTTCACATGGTGGGCAGTTTCCCAGGAAAGCCTGAACTGGAGGAGGGAGGGAACACCAAAAACATGTATGCAACTTTGGCATTTGGTGTGTTCACGCCAGCAGTAGGTGTTTTTTTTTTTTCCTCCCTGGGACTGAACTCCATGAAAATTGGTCTTCTCCATCTTCTTGCAAAATCAGTAGTGGATGGGATTGATCGGCCAACATCTGTGCCATCAAAAGCAGCCGTTTTTATTACTTCTTGTTAATTTTTTTTTAATTTGACAACACACAAAAAAACAAAATAAACAGATCAAACAAGTCTAACAAGTCAACAATGACAAATCATTTACAAATCACACACAATATAATAAAATGATGTTTTAAGTTTTTTCCCATCTTAATTGTAGCTAATAATAACTTCCCCTCTAGTCTCGTTTGTATTTCTCTATAATCTTTTGTTCTCCCTCTTTCTCCTGTTGTTTTTTTCCATTTGTTAGGCTTTCCTTTAGTTCTAACCCTCGTGTTATTTATTTCTTGCTTGGTTACTTATTATTACTATTATTTTCCCTTTTATTTTTCCCCTCTCTCTCTTATCTTTCCTCTCTATATGATCTTGCTTTATTCTAATCTTTTTAAACGTGTCCATTTTCCCCTCCAAAATGTTAAGACAAGGTTTCCATTCTTTGTCTATTTTCTCTGGGTTTTTGCTACTTTTCAACACACACACACATTCTCCAGCAAGACAAGAAACGGGTTAAACAAGAAGAGGAGGGGAAGAGAACAGCAGTACAATGCCTTTTGTCTGTTAGGGCTAGGAACTGTCTGGAGGCACCAGACTCAAAAATGTTGCTTTTGTATAGGATTGCACTATGACTGTTGTGAATGAGCCCTTTGAGGACAGACTGAGGCTGTACTTCCCAGCATTTCCTCTCCAATTTGTGATTCTTTCTAGGAAAGCCAGAAGGGGGAGGAACCACACTGTAATATATAGCATTGCTTCCCCCCCCCCCCTATCCAGCTTTGTGTGAACAAAGGGCAACACTATTTCTGGGAGAAAGTGTATTATTAAAGGAGATATTCCTTGTCTTTATTCCTTCCTTTCTCAGCACAATACCTTCTTTCTAAACCTTGCAAAGAGAAGGATTACCCAAAACTATGCAGATGATGCAAAGGAGAAGGAGGGGCATTTTTCTTTCAATGGGTAGATTAAGAAAAACCTAGCTTTGGTGCTGTAAATCAAAGTTGGAGTTTGTAAAGCAGGGGATTTCTGAAATATATAATCCTTTCTGTGCACTGGTATTGTACACAGTCCCATGCTTGACAATACAGAAGGTCGACAGGTTGACCCTTGGCATTTCCAGGTAGCATATCCACCAACTATCTCACTTCTGGCAAGGACAATCCTGATTCATCCTCTGTCATCCCACCTTTTCCCACTCCTTTTAAAATTTCCAGGTTTCTTTCTCCCACCTTCCCCTTTTTTCTCAGCCTATTTCAATTGCTGCAAACTGATTTGAAAGTACAAAAGTAGTAGAGTAGTAGACTCAGGTAAAAGTAAACTGTTGCAGCCTCTCCTTGTTTGTGTGTGTGTTGGAATGCAATGGGATGATCCTTGGGGTTAAGCATCCCAGCAGTACCCTGCTCCTGGCCCTTATCCCCAAGGCACATGATGTAGGAATAGAGAGCAAACAGATGCGTTTCAAGAAAATGGATTTATTCTACTACACGAAATAGAGCATAGAGGTATTATCATTCATGCAAGGCCTCCTTGCCTTACAGGTACAAGAGCATAGTTACACAAATGTTCATTTCAAGCCAGCCATAGATAACATAATAAAAGGCCTAAACGCACTAACTAGCACAACTCTAAATTACTCACACAGAGCTAGGAATTGCAGTTCTTGAGGAATCTGGATGTGGGAGCTGGCCCCCTTGGCTAGCTCAAACCACATAGCTGCCTGCCCTGCTGGAAGAGGTCCAACAGCTGGACTTCCCAAAACAAAGAGAAAGACAAAAGACCACATGGGTTCAGGGCTTTTAAAGGTTTCAGATAGAAGGTTCTTGAAAAGTCCCGGTCCAATTCACTGATTGGTTAATGGGGCCATAGGTCATCTGTGATGTAATTACTTATTAGCATGTGATGCAAGCTCTCATTAGCATGTACCACCCCCCCAGATGAACCCTTTGTAGTCTGAGGAGGCTCCCAAGTGACTGGTGGATCCCAGTCACTACAATGTGTTCTTCCTTATTAATTTCTGCCATTTTGACCACACTTCATTGTCGCTTGGCCACATGTGTGCTGGTTTTCATCTGTGAAATCTTGGCAGGTCTGAGGTTGGAAAGATCCTATAAGTGAAGACAGGATTCAACCATATGAACACTAGACCAGGCAATAAGGCCCTGTCTTCTCCTTGGCCATCCTCGTTTGGGAATTGTTTGCCTACTGAAGCTTGGCTCCTTCTCTTGTTCTGCACTTTGTCAGCAGGCCATGATTTTATAAGTTAAATCATTCAATTGGTTTTGTCCAGAATCAGGAATGGAAAGGATGTCGTCATCCAGATGTTACTAGACTGCAGCTCCCAGCATTCCACACAAATGCTGGCTAGGGTTGCTGGAACCTGCAGTTCAACAGGTGGATAGTCACAGGATCCCCATTCCTCTTCTAAATCCAGTTGTTTGTCTTAAGTAGAGTAGACCCACTCAGCCAATGGTAACTTGGTAAGATAACATTTATACAACTACCTATGATTCACTGGGTCTAGTCTTGTTGAGGCTAAACTGTTTGATTTAGGACTTTATCTGCTGAATTTCTCTCTGTTGTTTAAAAATTATATTGTTGCTTTCATGAAATAATACTCTGTTTCAACGTTGTCTATAATTGTGGCATAGTGGTTTGAATGTTGGACTGCGGGTCTGGAGACCAAGGATTCAATTCTTGCCAAGAAAACCCCATGATAGGTTCGTCTTAGGGTCGCCATAAGTTGGAAACGACTTTGAAGGAACACAGCAAAAACAACCCTAATTGTTTTAAGCTGCCTGAGTGGCATGAAATCACCAGAAGGGTACAAGGCCCTGTACAAATATAAATAGCAGCCTGTGTAATTAGATGTGTATGCATGAAAACTAGATATGAGCTGCTGTGGCTTCCACTCATTTCAGTTGTTATTTTTGTGCTCTATGCCCTGCCTTATGGACCAGCCTTGCTCTTGCATGATCGTTGGCAACATCTTACTTTTCATTTGCCTGTCTTGTCTGAGATAGAACTTGGAAGCTTTACATTTTGGGCTACCGTACATCCCCCAGAACCCACTGACCGTGCAGGCTGGAAAGTTCTGGGAGATGTAGTCCAAAAGTAACAGTTCCAACCTCTGGGCTGGGAATTATGGGAAGGGATGAAGCACTGAGCTTCCATGTCCCAGTCTGACATCCTTAAAATGAACTGGATCACAACCTCCATCATCCCTAGCCAGCATGGCTCTAGGTGATGTTGGAAGGTGTGGTCAATCTTGAGAGCACCCTTTAGAGATGTGTTGGTTGGTGTTGTGACATTCTGCACCAAATTAACAATCTGAACTAAACCAGTCCTCTCCACTTGTTGCTCTTGACCAATTTGGTCTCCTTTATTTCACTGCTGCCTTTGCTATGATCTCTCAGTTCCTCCAGAAAATTCCCAACTCATATCTTTTTTCTTTCTCCTCCCTGTTCCCGTGTTTCTTGTTCTCATCAATTAAGTGACGCTGATTCAGGGGGACATCAGCAACGCGGAGGACGTGAAGGCTGCTGTACGAGGTGCCAACGTGGTCATCCACACTGCCAGCCTGGTGGATGTTTGGGGCAGAGTCAGCCCTGAGAAAATCAAGGCAGTCAATGTTTGTGGTATGTGTTGAAGGTTATCAAAAGACCATTTAGTCAAAACCCTTCTTCCCTGTAGCCCAGTGATTCCCAAACTTTAATCCTACAGATATTTTAGACGCCACTCCTGAAGGACCAAAGCTAAGGAACCATTGCTCTAGCTTTGGACTTTGACTCTTAGTCCAGGGGTGTAGCATTCACTCAGGGATGGTTTGGAAGAAGATTTCCCCAAGGCTTATGGCATGTCAAAATGTTTGTGCTTCTTTCCAAGTAAAAAAAAAATATTGAGCAAGGGTACACATTTTAGTATTTCTTCATACAGCCAACTACACAGTCTCACAGTACTGTAGATCATCTCCAGAGACAGATAGTGAGCTAATCCAAACTATGCTAGGTATGTCCAGTAGTTGCAAATGATTTGGTGGTATTGGAAGTCATACTGTTTTGTGTTAAACTTATGTCGCTATTTACATTGTTTGTGTGTATATGCCACAGATGATTTACAGAACTTTAAAGGTGACAATGAAAACATTGCAATAGTTCAAGATTTTTCCATGTCTTGACTCAGTCGTTCATCAGAATGGAGACTGTAGTTAAAAAAAAATCAGAAGAAGACTAGACTTGGAAGGGCAGCTATGAAAGAACTAGATGAGATCCTCAAGTGGCAGGCTATATAATTGAATACTAGAGTTAGGATTATCTGTGCCATGTATTTTGAATCTCTATGCCTGGATGTGAAAGCTGGGCAGTGATGAAAGTTGATAGGAAGAAAATCAACCCATTTGAAATGTGGTGCTGGAGGACAGTTCTATGGATGCTATGATTGCTAAAAGGACAAGTAAATGGCCCTAGAGCAATCAATTCTGAACTTTCCCTAGAAGTCAAGATGACTAAACTAAGGCTGTTGTACTTGATAGACATGACTCACTAGAAAAGACAATAATACTCAGTAAGGTAGAAGGCAGCAGGAAAAGAGGAAGGCCTTATTACAGAAAGCCATGGCCCTGAATATGCAAGACCTGAGCAGGGCTGTTGATGAAACAGGGTGACTTGTAGGTTTTTCATTTATAGGGTTGCCATATATATTGACTTGACAACAACAATGGATCTTCAAGTCGCCTGTATGTAGTGAGGTGAAAGAGTTCACACTGAATGAAAAGGAAATTCTGGCAGAGAATTATAAGTACAGTACCTCAAGACACTACATGTTCCAGGATTTCAAAGGATAGGGCAATTGCTGTCAAAATGGTATCAAACTGTTATAATTGTGGAATGTGGCTACCCCTCTAGTTTTTCAAGTGCAGGTGATCTTTTCACATAGAGATATTTGCAGTGATCACTGGCCTGCAACTTGAAGAGGTATGACCTAGAAACAGGTTAACTTCTCTGTCTGATGTGTTTGGAAGAACTACGAAGTCTTCTTGCACTGCTGCTGGATAATTTTTTAAAAGTTATTTTCTATTGTGCCTGGCACAGGAAGAAAACAAAGGATTGTTTTCCCTTGAAAATATTCAACCAAATCTATGCTTGCCCAGCTAATAAATCTCTGTAGTGGGAGGGAAGAAATTCCATGGAAAATTGAATGGGAAACAGGAATAAACAAGGTTGCTAAATAAAGGAGGGTTGAAAGGAAAAATTGAGAACTGGGAAATGAAACGAGTTATTTTTGCAAGTAATACATAGATTCTTTTCTTGAAGTGATGCTGTAAAGCTTTTTCAAGAACTAATCCAAGCTCTTACAAGGATCTATATGATCCTTTCTATATGAGTTGCTTGCAGGGGATAGGAGGTTCCGGGGGGAGGGGGATTAAAATAAATAGAAAATTAGAAATAGAAAATATAAACTCCCTTTTTGCCTGTTAGCTAGCATGGCCACTTGTCACACTGGTTGGGTTGTGAGGTTCTAAGAGTCATAGACCAAAAAAGTGGAGTATGAGTCTGACGTCACTTTCGTGCTATACAAAAATATTTTTTGAAAAAGGTGTTCACTCTAGATTTGTCCCAGGCCCTGAAGTTGCTGCTACAACCTGAGACCTAGGGATGGGTGATGCCATTTAAATGTTATGCATTAAGTACCATAGTTGATGGATTTGGATTTAAATACAGACATATGGTACATATTTTCCTGTTTGAAAATTAAGATAGAAATCTTAGCTAAAGGTGCTGTTTCCAGACCCAGGTGAAATGAGGGGATTTCTTGCTCTCACTTATTTAGGGAGATGGGATGAAGAACATTTAATCTAGCCCATTTGCTTCTAAATAGAAGTTGCATATGCAGAGCAGAGTGGAGGGTGAGTCCTGATGCCACAACAACTTGGGAGTGGGGTAGGGAAAATCTAAAATACATAGGACCCTGAGGAGTCTTTGCAAGTTGCAAAAAAAAAAAAAAAAAAAGAATTAAGCCTTGCAAGGTGCTGTTATGTTAACTAATTTAGAGAGGTGCACAGAACCCTTTTCTGCTGCCTAGATCTGAGCCCACCAAACATGGAGAATTTGCCCCAATTTGTCTCTCTCCTGGATATGACTCTTGAAAACTGGAGATTCGAGGCCAAGGGTGAAGATTGAGGCCAAGGGTGAAAAGCAACTCTAGTTGGCTCTGCTTCTCACTTTGGCTACAAGAATGCATGGGTGCCAGGTAGTATATAGGGCAAGTCACTCCGCACATGCTGAGAACTGCCTACTTTAAGTTCCCTCTCCACTTAGCTGCTCTAGGTTCAGTGATGTACTCACTGGTGGGAAAATTACTAGGCAGTGGTACAACTAGGGGAGTGAAGCCAAGGAGTCAATTTGAAAGGCCAAATTTCATCATGGCTAAATCTCTGCTTGGCCATGGAAACCCAATTTGTGACCTTGGGCAAGTCACACTGTCTCAGCAAAGAGCAAACCCCCCCCCCCCCGGACAAATCTTGCAATGAAAACCCATGATAGGTTTGCCTTAGGGTCACTATAAGTCGGAAATGATTTGGAGACACACAAAAACAAATTCCTCATTGCCTTCTTGGCAGCCTTGCTGGGAAAACTCTGACAAGTCTCATCATATTTTCCTTCCATTCTGCCCCTCAGGCTTTTCACGCTAATATGGACTTGTGTGTGTAGCCCCAAGCAGTTCCATCTTTTTTCTTTTATGGCGGAAGGGAGGGTGGGGTTGAACATTTGAAGGAAACTCCTATAAATCCTTGAAAGAATGAGTCAGTCACAATGAATAATAACATCCACATGTGGGCATTTCTTTTATATATGGGTTCCAGCTGCTTTGCAGGATGTGAAAGAATGCAGTTTACAACAAGGGTATCCTAGAACATGTCTGGGCAACCCGCTACAGAAATCGGGAAAAGCATTTTGAGGGGACTACAGCTCCCAAGATCCCCAGCTAGTATGGCCATCTGGCAATTCTGGAAGTTGTAGTCCTCCCCACTAGTGATTTCCCCACTACATTTTGGTCTGTCATCGTGTTTAATTTTTTCAGCAACACACTTTGGGAAAGGACCAGCCTGCAATTAATTGCATGGGATTCTCTGACGAATAAATAATACTTTTAAGATTGTATGTACAGCACTGTGTAAATTTACAGCGCTATATAAATAAAGGTTAATAATAATAATAATGACCCTTAACTGAATGCCCAGTAGAACAGATCCTATTATGCAGTCCCTGGTTTTCTGGAAGAGGAGGACTTAGATCAGATGGAGCATTGTTGGAAACTGTGATGGTGCCTGGTTTCTTTGGACAGGCATTGTTCCTGAAGTTCACTTCATGTTTTATACATCAAACCTTATTCACGTCCCCATGCACTTTTATCCTCACAACAACCCTGTGTGGTGGTTGAGTCCAAGAGCCTTATTGGACCATCATAGCAATGCATTAGTTGCGCTATTGCTTCAGCCTTATTGCACAGCACTGTTGCTTTTCTGTTGTTCTCCCATGGAAGATTGTTTTGAAAACATCTATTTTTATCAACACAAAAAAATCCGTTGGTATGATATCCTTTCCCTCAACTTTTCCACTACGATTTCACATGCAAATGTTCAGTTGTGCCTTTATGGCATTGTTAGGTGGTCAGTGGGAATGCTTTGGGTGGGGAAATGTCAGTCTGCCTCCAGGTGAGAAGGAGAAGAAGTGGACTTTTTCTTTTCAACCATTATACCTTGTTGTTGTTTTTTCCTATAGAAAACATATCCATTGCCAAATGACCGATTCCTCTCCCCAACTGCGGCTTGTTAGAGAAGCCAAAATTTTGCTTATTTCCTGCAGCCTCTTTTTCTATCCCCATTACAGAATCTGTCTCTCTCTCTCTCTCTCACACACATACACACACCTGGAAATGTAAGAGGAAAAGAGTCTTACAGTTTTAAAAAGCATTTATTTCATTAGTCCTTTCTTCTTTCCTTCCTTTCTGTTTTTTCTTAACTTCAAATGTACTA
Source organism: Urosaurus nigricauda (assembly GCA_034509955.1). Classification (NCBI taxonomy): domain Eukaryota; kingdom Metazoa; phylum Chordata; class Lepidosauria; order Squamata; family Phrynosomatidae; genus Urosaurus; species Urosaurus nigricauda. The sequence continues at coordinate 10,077,641 of JAOEGL010000006.1, forward strand.
ATCACTGGCAGATGAAAGCAAGCATTGGGTTAGATCAGACAGACAGATTCATAGCTGCTGGTTTCATCTACGAGAGATTAATGATGAGTTAAATCTCAAGTTTACTGAAGGTCACTAGATGTCTGATCAGAAAACACAAAACCCCCACCCCATGGGAAAAAAGACCTTTTTAAATGTAAGACTGGTTTTGTTTATATTTATACTTAATATTTATATATTTCAGGAGTGGTATCTGTGTGTGGGAGCAGGTATGCACGCGTGCGCATGCACACATCAGACTCAGGAATGGTACAGGGATAATTTTACGGAGGAGGTAGTGGATGAGTATTCCCAAATGTGACGTGCAATAAGGTTTTAGCACAAATGGACTCTATAATCTCAGAATTGTCCCAAATGTGCAAGAGGAAAGAGAGCAATCCTTCTCAAGCAGCGATTTTAGAAACACTTTATTGTAGCAAAAAAGCACATTGCAATAAGACCCAAAATATGTGCCTCAAAGCCATTCACCTCTGAGACCCAGCTCTACTTGGTTCTAGTCTGCTGCTGCTTAGAGAGCAGAAGATTAGGAGAGGAGGAAGAGGAGGAGGAGGAGGAAATGATGATGATGATGATGATATTTGTTTATATCCTGCCCTTCTCCCAGCAGTGGGATTCAAAGAAGCTTTGTTGTTGTTAACTGCCTTTGAGTCGATCTTGGCTCATGGTAACCCAGTAAAGGAGACGTCTCCCCTATGCTCAGCTGCTGTGCTCAAGTCCTGCAGGCAGAGGCCTATGGCCTCCCTGACTGAGTCTAATTATCTGGCATATGGTCTTCCTCTCTTTCTGGTGCCTTCCATTTTCTTAGCATTATTGCCTTTTCTAATAAATTATGCTTTCTCATGATAAAGCCAAAGTACAAGAGCCTTGGTGTACTTGCTTCCTTGCTTCCTTGCATCCTTGCTTCCAGGGATAGTTTTGGCCTGATCTGCTCAAGGACCCATTTTTGGCCATCCGTGGTATCATCAGCACTCTTCTCCAGCACTACATTTCCAATGAACTGATTTTCCTTCTTTTCACTTACTTACTTTATATATACAGTGGTCCCCCAGGGTACGAAAATCCCGGGGTACGAAAGAGCTTGGGCCGGAAAAACGGCCCCAGGTTATGAAAAAAACCCCGGGTTAAGAAAGGAAAGCGGCACGAAATTCAAATCACGCCAAGTGCTTTCCTATACTTACAGCAGTCCCCTGGGTTACGAAGGTTTTCGGGTTATGAAAGGGATCCTGGAACGGATTACTTTCGTAACCCGGGGGGCCACTGTATATACACACACACGCACACACACACACACTTTAGGATCTCTTCTAGTTCTTTCATTGCAGACCTTCCCATTCCTAATCTTCTTCTGATTCCTTCATTGCAATCTCCTTTCTGTGCTATGTGGAATTTTGTTTTCCCAGCATCAGGCTGGGGATAAGGCCTGTGATTGATATTTCCTATGTTTTTGTCTCCCTACCTCCACCACATCTTCCTCTTTCAATGCTACTTCCTACCCTGTCAATGCAGGAACCCAGAACGTAATTGAAGCATGCGTGTCGGAAGGAACCCAGTACCTGGTTTACACCAGTAGCATGGAAGTGGTGGGACCCAACACGAAGGGAGATCCCTTTTACAGGTATGTTGCCCCACTGGGCTCAGAGAGGACTCCCCTCTAGGATTAACAGAATGATGGCAGCAGCACATATGATGTTTTTGAAGAGCATGGATCTGGGATATTTGCAAATGTGTGTGTTCCTTGATGTCAAGGAGATGCAGATTGGAATGCAAAGTGACCCAAACAGTTGAAGGAAGCACAGTTTCTGCATTTACTTATCCAGCAGGTGATGATGATCAGTTGCACCAACAGCTGAAGTTTCACAAATTGTCTTCCCTCTCATTGTGGTAGGACGGCCTGCCATACTAGTGCCATTTCTCAAAAAAAATGCAGCCATTCATTTATGACTCAGGACAAAAAAACAAATGCAATAACAAAATCTGAAGTTTGTTTAGAAAGTGGCATGCCTAAGGGGTTAATTCTCTCTATTTGTATATGGGTGTGTATGTGTGGTAGCCATGACAAGGAGTTCCCCCTGGCTTTGATCCAGACCAAAAACCTGGGCTTCCCCCAGAAACCTCCTTAGCAACACCATGAAACAGCGGTACATAGTAACCCCACAGATTGGGAAGGGAGTGAGTTCTTTTTCTTTTTAAGTTACAGCACTCCCTATGGGGCATTGCTTATTGCTTGGGCTCAAGAAGTCTGTCTCACTTCTAGTAACACAGGGCAATGGAGAGACTGGGAGATAGGATAAGCTTGGCTGACGCTTGCTTGCATGTGCTAAATTACATCATTCTCTGAAGGTATAAAACTATTTGCTGCCAGTGTTTTGGCCTGAGCTGGAGAAAGCCAATAGAAAAATTGAATTTGCAGTAGTGGAAAAAACTACCCAACACAACCATATTTTTGATCTTTCTCTTAATAGCTAGGATATCTTTATTCTATGCTACACAACACATTGTGCAGTTGTGTTTATATCACCACATAAATGCACCAGGGGTTAATTGTACAGTGCTAAAGTATTTTGAGGTACCATATTTTTGTTAACTTGTTTTCTTAGCTGAAAGGGAAAGGGAATGAGCCTTGCAAGTGAGGTTCTCTTTCTTCTCTTCTTGTATATTAAAAACATAAGGTTTGATTGCTTGTGGTATTTTGTTTTTCATTTCCAGAGGAAATGAAGATACCAATTACGAATCTGTTCATGAAAAGCCTTATCCATTGAGCAAAACTAAGGCTGAGCAGCTGGTAATTGAAGCCAATGGGCGACCGGTAAGTCGGACCATCCTTCACAGAAGATTAGAATAAAACAAAGGAACTTTGTGGCATCTTAAAAGATGAACAGATTTATTGCAACATAAACTTTTGTGGGCCAGAACCTTTTACAGATACATGAAGTGAATCTTTCATAGACTTATTTGCATCTCCTAAGGAGACATTTTACACATCTGATGCAGTGGATTCTTATTCATGAATGTTTATAGGTCTCAACAGTATTCTAAGTTTGCTATAACAAAACCAAAAAGAATTTTGCAGCACCTTCAAGATTACCTGGGCTACCCTTCTGTAGTGTGTTTAAACCCCTGTTCTTCTCTGTGTGGATGGAGCTGAGAGTATGTGGCACTACCCTCCCAATAACCCTGTGAGGTAGGATAGGACCCAGAATGTGCAACTAGCTCAAGGTCAGACAATGACCTTCATAGCTGAGCAGAGAATTGGATCCTGGGCCTCCCTGCTCTAAAGTGAACCCTTTAGCCCAGTGTTCCCCAACTGAATTCTTTCCAAATGTTCTGGACTGCAGTGCCCATTATCTCTAGACAGCACAGTTGTTTAACTATGCTAGCTGAGAATTATGGTATTTGTGGTAGAGTAGCATGGCATAGTGGTTTCAGTTTTGCACTGTGACTCGGGGGACCTGGTTTCGATTCCCAGCTCAGACATGAAACCCACTGTGTGATCTTGGGCAAGTCACATGCTCTCAGCCTCAGGGGAAGGCAGTAGCAGACTTCCTCTGAACAAATCTTGCCAAGAAAACCTCATAATAGCTTGCCTTAGGGTCACCATAAGTCGGAAACGACTTGAAGGCACACATCAGCAACAAAGTACATCTATGGAGGGGGCTAGATTGAGGATGGCTTCTCAGATGCTGTCATATTCCCCATACCGGCTGGTAGGGTCATGTCCAGCACATCTAGAGAGAATCAAGATGCAGGAGGCAGCCTTAACTATTGTACCCCATTGGCTCTGTAATTTGCAGTTAAGAACAGGGCTGCAATTTACGGAGGTGTATGTGCCAACAGAGGGAGCTAACAGACCTCTCTCTGCCTCTTCTGTGCCAGATGCAAGGTGGGAAACACCTGGTCACCTGTGCTCTTCGCCCAACTGGCATCTATGGGGAGAACCATCCACTGATGAAGGAGTTTTATGAGCAAGGGCGGTTCACAAGACGGTGCATGTTCCGGGCCATCCCAGCCTCCACTGAGCATGGCAGGGTGTATGTGGGTGAGTTACACTTCTTCCTGGACTGTTTTTGAACTCTGTCCTCCATCTCATTCTGAACCAGAGCTAAGAAAAATAGGTTTGTTTGGTTTTTGTTTGTTTGTTTGTTTTTGGTTATACATCTTAATTTGGCTCCTACTGATATGCTACACTGGTTATAATGCCTGCATTTATCTTCAGACCTTGATAGTACAAAACCTTCCTAAGAGGCCAGGGGCCCTTTCACATGCCCCAATTTTAGCTCCATGCCTGTACTGCAGCCACTCACTCAAAACCATAAGGTGGTGAGTTCAAGACCAGCAAAGGGCTGAAGCTCGACTCAGGCTTGCATCCTTCCGAGGTCGCTAAAATGAGTACCCAGATTGTTGGGGGGCAAATAGCTTACAATTGTAAACCGCTTAGACACTCCTTAAGGGTATGAAGCGGTATATAAATGAAGCTGTTTGTTTTTTTTAATATACATATATACAGATTTATTTCAAATTTTATTTTAGTTCTGTTAGTCCTTATCCTTTTTCCATAATTGTGATACTTCTTTCCACTTCTCTTCATATTGTTGGGTGGTCTTTCCATTCATATACATGTCTATGTGCTCTTGAGTTCCCCATGCTGATCTTACCAGATCTTCTTATACGGCAAGGCAATTTCTGACACAAGGGTGCACCCATGGCTAGGTGTTCTTTTGATATCATCTTGATATTGACACAGAGGAGGGGTGTAAAGGGCTAGACTTTGGGGTAACAGTATCACCACTATGTGTACTTTGGAATTTTTGGACTATAAATCCCACAATTCCTGTTAGCATGATAGACCTGTTGATTGGAGTATTCTGTGACCTGTAATCCAAGACTAAGTTTTCTAAGACCAGCCTTCTACTCTTGGCCTGGCCTTTCTCCTGTCTTCTTCTTCATCATCTTCTTCCCCACTCTTGGGAGACCTCACTGCTTGACTCAAGATGGAAGTGAAGCAATAAAACCAGAGCCTCTGTTTTACAGCCTGCCCTTTAAACTGTTATTCCAAAACTAATACACAAGAACAGCTTCCCAACTGTTTATTTAAAAAAAAAAAGTTGGCTAGTTCTCAGAACTAAAGATTTTTCTATCCCTCCCCCTCTTTTTTGGTATGATAGAAAATATTATTTCCATTCTGTTTATAACTTACCTATTCCTTAAAAGAAAGATGGAAAGACTGAGCAACATCTTTTTAAAAATTCATAATTTAACACACGTTACAATATATGGGCATAGTCTAGACACATACAGATACACTCAGTCAGTTCAAAGTACTCTCTTTCATGTTTGAGTAAACAGCTTGACAATATTTGCTTTCATATTCTGTCTTGCATTTTAAATGAAAGACTTCCACACACATTTTTCTGGTAAGCATTAATGGTGTCTTTCACACTGCACAATTATAGCTCTTGATACCAATGACATCCTGTACGGTCTTTGGATTTGTAGTATGGTGAGGTACCAGAACTCTCTGGTAGGAGTTCTTCACAAAACTATATATCTCAGGATTCTATAAAATAAAGCCATGGCAAGTAAGGGGGGGAATCAAAGTTCTGTAATTGTGCAGTGTGATAGTGTATATAGTGATCTTGGCTAGCATTCTGCTTGGAACTTGCATCTTTGTAAATGGATTTCACAACGTCCATATTTACCTGGCAGCTGTAGCATTACAATGTATGGATATCCTTTGAGTAATGGTGGAGTGACTGATACACCACAGCCCTATGTGCAAAGGATACTAATGTGCATCATGACACTTCTCAGGGCACATCTGGACACCGGTTGAAAGAGCAGAAGCACGATTTTTAAAGCATGTGATGAACATCAGAAGTGCCTTATGGGCATCAGATCACTCTTGCCAGTGCCCTGAGGCACATCTTTGCAATTCACCAGCGGGGTTTCATTATGTACCTGCAGCATAGTTAATGGATTTGTAAAATTACAAAACATAGACTGTAATTCTGTAATATAGACTCTCAGCTCTTATTTCTAACATTCAGGTGTTTGTCCTTTCCTTCCCCACTCTTCTCTCTGTATCATCCACTGCAGGCAATGTGGCTTGGATGCATCTCCTCGTGGCTCGGAAGATACAGGAGTCCCCTGCGTCTATTGGGGGCCAGGTGTATTTCTGCTATGACTCCTCTCCTTACAAGAGCTATGAAGACTTCAACATGGAGATTCTGGGGCCCTGTGGCTTCCGTCTCCTGGGTTCCCGGCCCCTGGTGCCTTACTTCCTCCTCCAGTTCATTGCTCTGCTCAATGTCTTCCTGCAATGGCTGCTGAAACCCTTCTTCACATACGCCCCCATCCTCAATCCCTATACTCTGGCCATCGCCAGCACCACCTTCACAGTTGAGACCGACAAGGCCCTGCGACACTTTGGCTATCAGCCCCGTTACACTTGGGAGGAGAGCCGGAACCGCACCGTCAAGTGGCTACAGGAGATTGACACCCAGAGTCATGCTGGAAAATAGACACCAACTGGAAGAAGACAGGAAATGCAGAGCAGAGAGAGGACCCAAAGGAAAACCAATGCTGGCTTCTGCTACCACTAGAGTGCCTCAGGACATTTTCCTGGCAAAACAGAGACTCTGTGCCACCTAGAGTATTTAATCCTGGTTGACACTGGCTCTAGATTTATGCTGTTATTTATCTTACAGTGCACTTACATTGTACCTTCATCAAGCATATAAAATTTACTGAGTTATGCACAGAATTCAAGGAAGCATTCTTTACCAAGAGACACAACAGAAGTAACTCGTAAAGAAGAAAGGAAGAAGAGGCAGTGGTGGATCTGAGGATTGTTGGGTACCATTCACAAAGTTTTCCATATGAAAATTCTACCACCAGCTAAATATGTCCTGGAGAATATTGGACAGCAGTGCGTCTTTTCAAGTTTGGTAACCCCTGTGTGCGCATTTTCAGCAAATGTTCCCATCTCTTTCTAGAGTGACTTCCAGATCCAGCTTTTGATTTTGGCAACACCACACATTCCAGATCTCTTTTGGATGGGAACCATCTTCTTCCATATCTCGCTTTTGTCATACTGTTTTTACATTATGCCACCTTGGTAATCTTGATTTTGCTTGCAACAAATGATTAAGGGTTGTGTGCTTGCAATCCTGTACAATATCATTCCTTTCCTGTCACAGCATGGGCACTTCTTAAGAGTTGTCAATCCATTCCCACAGCAGTGCTCTCCAGTTCCAGTTTTTCTTCCTACCTCAATCACTACTACATTGCTGATTCCAGTGCAATAAGGATTATGGTCCATTTCTTTTAGCCAAGGACTAGACATCTGAATGGACAAGATGAAATTTCCTTAGCATTACAAAATGTCGACACTGCAACATGTTTTGGATGTCGTGATATAGCTTTTTATCAGTTTTGTGTGTGTGCATGTGTACATCCTTTTGTGTGTGTGTGTGTGGTTGCATATGAAGTTATGTGTGCATGGGGGGCTTGTGCAATGCGAAAGTGACTGGAAAATCCTCAAGCATGGTAAAGATATTCATTTTTTCTTAACAATGAACAATGGTGCCACAACTCCTGAGTGGAGCCTAGGAACTAAGGGATGGAGCATAAATAGGGCAGATCTGCATGATGACTGGCAGGAGCACTTGGTGATACTTGGTTGTTTGCTTGTGGGTGGAATCTACTAAATATGGGGTACACCTTCTGTCGTTCTAGACCTTCACCATGCAGTTTTACTCTTTTCCCCTTAGAATATGGCTAGGGAACATATGAGATGTTATAGAACTTTGGCACCCATAGCCACAGCCAGCACAGTCAAAGGTCTAGGATCATTAGAACTGCAGGCCATCATTACAAGGTGAACATGTGCTCATTGTCTTAAAGACTTACCTCTATTTCTGCAACACAGAGCTTGGAAAAACTGGTTTTTGGTGGGGTTACCATTCTCAGAATCACTTGGATGCCATGCTGGCTGGGAGATTTGGGAACCTCTGAATAAATCTCACCAATAAAACCCTACAACAAGGTCACCATAAGTCAACAGTTGACTTGCAGGCACACAACAACAACAACACATGGGACATTTCAGTAAGAGGAAAAACTAAAGCGTTTGGGGTGTTTTAGTTTGAGGGGGGAAGGTGATTAAGTGGAGTGGATGATAGGATAAAAGGTGTATAAAAATTAACACATGATGGAGAAAGTGATGAGGGAGATGTATTTTCTCTCCTCATAGTATTAACGTTTGCTGTCTTAACTCCCATATTTGAGAGATTTGTGGGATGTTATTCCAGTTAAGTAAATAGATAAGGTAAACATGGAGAGACTTTGCTGTCAGAAGATGTTGGGATGCCCCTGACTTAGATATCATTTGAATGGGGACAGGACCAAAGAGTGGAGGAAAAGGCTATCAGCATTAATGACATGATGACTGCAGTTCTTGGAAATTTTACCACTGTGGATCACAACTCCCAGAGTGCTGCAGTCAACATGGTCAGTGGGATTCAGGACTTGTAATCCAAAAAGGATCTTTCTCCAGTTTAGCTTGGATAGATGCAGTGGTCAAGTTTAAAGGCAGAATGTGGCTTGAATTCAGTTGCTGAAGAAGATGCCCTGGGGAGGACTGTGGATATCATAACCTGCTGGTAGGCTTCTGAAAGCCCTTCTCTTGGCCACTAGGAGCAGCAGGATGGGCTGCTGGTATTCTTGAATTTCTTATACTAACACAGAATGTATTGACAGTTCGAAATGTATTTTATGCAAATAAATTTATATTGACTGCAGCATAAATAGTTGTCGCCTTTCCTTCTATGCTACGGCAGGGTAGGGTAACAGGTATGCAACAGGTCAATACAGGAAGGCTGTCCAGAGAGTGCAACATGGACAGTTTGGAGGCATGCAAGAAAGCAAGCAACTCATCCAATGTGAAGACTTTCATTACATATATCTCTGTAAAATCTCTTTCCTGCTATCCCAGAAATGGGACACCTGTTGCCTTTCCATTGGCATTGGACTGGAATGTCCATTATTCCCAGTCAGCCTGGCCAGTTGGTGTGGATGATGGAAGTTATAGTCCAACAACTCCTGAGGGGCCTCCAGTCGCTTGCCTCTGTTCTATTCTCTTAACAATGCTGTAAAAGGAGTCAGGAGTCTGCTTGCCAACTAGCTGTGATATTATAGATAGAGGTGGTCTCTGTGTAGTTTTGAAAGTCTTCCAGGAGAGACATTTCCTCATAGTTGAGGTAAGATTCACTGAAGATGAAGACTTGACAGGTAAGAATAACTGAAGTTAGAGAAGTTGCTTGTGAGTAAATTCACATCAAATGTGTGTATGGGTGGGTTTGTTGTTGTTGTTGTTGTTGTTGTTGTTGTTGTTTTTGCTACCAAAGACCTCCTGAATGTGACACACTGTCTTCTTCTTTCCTCGTTTATTCTCAGCTTGCTTCATTTGCTGCAAAATGAGTTCAAAGTACAAAATTAGTTTGTGTTCTATTAACTCAGCAGAGGGGAGAGGAGGAGATGGAGTAGGACCCTACTCAGCAGGATCAGACAAAGCAAACCGTTGCAGCCTCTCCTAGCTTGTCTGGTCTTCCTTATCAATTACTTTTGTCATCTTGATTACACTCTGATGTTGCTTGGCCACATGTATCCCTGTTTTCATCTATGAAATGTGGGGGAGTATGAGTACATGGAGGGCATAAACACAGTAAAGGCACCAGATCTTGTCTGATCTTGGAAGCTAAGCAGGGTCAGCTCTGGTTAATACTTGGATGGGAGACCACCAATCAACACCAGGTGCTGTAGGCTACATTTCAGAGGAAGGAAATGGCAAAACCACCTGAGTATTCCTTGCCTTTAAAAACCCTATGAAATTTGTGGTTTTGCCATAGGTCCACAGGCAACTTGAAGGCATCCACACTGTTTGTGCACACACATATACATATGTGGGCAAAGCCTGTGAAATTCTAGCTGCCCAAGACCACTGGACCAGGTTTTCCATGGCTAGAGAAGTGTGGGCTTTATTGATTATGAAGCTCATTGATCCGAAGGCTTAGGCCTCCATGAAAGATGGAAGGTGGATCTGTTTAACAAGGGCCTGACTTTAAAGTACTGGTAGGAATCATGTGGCCCTCCAGATGCCGCTGTACTGTGACTCATAGCATTCTTTGCCACTGACTATAACGGTTTGACACGTGCAACCTGCCATGAACTGGAAAGCCATGTGAGTTCAAAGCTGGCTTTAAAGGGCTGACTGCCTCAGCAGTGCCCTTTGTGCACACAGGGAATAACTGGTTTTAAAAGCTTTTGTCAGCAGATCTGAGACTGCAAGAGGATGAACGCCTGTCAATGTGATGAGACAAATATACACGCATACAACTTAACCACAGATTTCCTTTAGAAGCGGCTATGAGCAGGAACACAAGAGGAAGGCCTGAAGAAAATATTACAAATGGTGGAGGCGTTTGGGATCCAAATAGAAACATAGTCACATGGCATATCACTGTGCTTTAGTGAACTCATTGAAAAGTTCATACCAGAGCTTGGAAAAGTTGCTCTAGGGAAGGCTAGAGTTCTCCCATGCATCCAGTACCTTTCCAAGCTTCAGTTCATCCACTGGAATGGACCGAGTAAAAAATTTTGTTGCTGCTGTTGTTATGTACCATCAAGTCAATTTCAAGGCAGTTTGACTTCTCCATTGGAAGTTTAAAAAAAACCAAAACAAAAAAAAAACCAGCTTTATTTATATACCGCTTCATACTGCCTAAGGAGTGTCTAAGTGGTTTACAACTGTAAGCTACTTGCCCCCAACAATCTGGGTACTGATTTTAGCGACCTCGGAAGGATGCAAGCCTGAGTCAAGCTTGAGCCCTTTTGCTGATCTTGAACTCGTAACCTTATGGTTTTGAGTGAGTGGCTGCAGTACAGGCATTTAATCACTGCGCCACCAAAGCATTCCCCTCTGAAAACTGTGTGTCTACCCAGTATGAAGCCACAGACCCTTATGAAAGAAGAATGTGTTTAGTTCGTGCCCTCCAACTGTCTGACAGTTTGGCAGTAAAAGTCCAGATTGATCCTCTGTCATCCTGCGTTTTCAACTGCTTTTGAAATGTCCTAGTTTCTCTCTCCTCCTCCCGATTTGCCCCTTTACTCTCAGTTGCTTCAATTGCTGCAAACTGAATTCCAAGTGCAAAAATGATTTGTGCTCATTGAACTCAACCAGGAGAGGTGACAGGAGGGGATGGAGTCTTGCCCTTTCCTGAAGACTCAGGCAAAAGCAAACTGCTTCAGTTTCTCCTAGTGCATGTATTCTTTCTTGCCAATAGTCTTTACCATCTTGACCACACTTTGCTATTGCTTGGCCACATGTGGGTCCCAGTTTTCCCTGGTGAAATGTTGGCCAGTATGTTATTCTCTTGGGTTATCACATATACTTGGATCTGACTTGCAGTTGATCTCAACAGTCCATTGACTTGCAGTTGGACAGTACACATAAGATTACAATCTTTACTGGTAATGTTTTTGGAACACTAAAACTTCTTTGCCTTTCTGCCTTACAGAGAAATTTTACATCTCTGTGACAAACTCTTAGGAATCCAAGTGTCTTTCTCTACCACACACAAACTCTTCGGTTCCATCACTAGTTGTTTTAAAACAAAACACTATTTTGACATTTGACCACATCATGGCTCCCAGTGACTGGGATGTGACCTCTCCCTCCCTTTGCTTCCATGGGATGGGGGTGATGTGGGGCGATAGATGAGAGGATTTCAAAATTAAAATTACAGATGACAGCAAACAATGTGTAATTTGGCATCTCTGCTTGCCTGTGGTGAAGTAAGAGTTTGGCTGCCACACTATCTGCCACGCTGAACCCCCTGATATTTTGTTCATTCCCAGAATAAAACATTGTAAAGCTTAATGGAAAGATGGGTCTGGGAGAAGGATTTTCGTCTGAATCTGGGGCAAGCCAGTCCATTAGACAGTACAGATTCCTGCTCAAGGGTAATAAAAGTGAAACAGCATGAAACAGCTCCTTCGGGAATTTAGTCACAGGTTGGCTTGAGTCCCTCTAGGCCTTAGCATTCCTTTAATAACTGAGAACATGACATGTCTATATTGTGTGTATATGTGTCTTCAACTTGCCTGTGGACCTATGGTGACCCCATTAATTTCACAGAGTTTTCTTAAGAAAGGAATACTCAGAGGTGGGTTTACCAATTCCTGCTTCTGAAATATAGTCCACATTTCAAGCAATCTGTTGGTGATCTCCCATTGCCAAACTATTTGTTGATGAGCTCTTGTCCAAGAACTAACCAGCACTGACCCTGCTTAGCTTCCAAGATCAGATGGGGTCTGGTACCTTTAGGGTATTTAGGCCCTCTGGGAAGCATATAAAACATACAATAACATAAATCTGACCAGTTTAAAATGGTAAAAAATAATTTAAACAGACTGAGAACAAATTAAACAATTTGACATGTAAAAGGAAGATAGTTTAAAACCAGCTAAACCAGTTCAAGACAGTTGAAAACCATAGAATTCCTGTGCTAGAAGGAACTGCAAGGGCAATCTAGTTCAACCACTGGTTATGCAGGAATCCACAGCTAAAGTAATCCTGAGAGATGGCTGCCCAACCTCTGTTTAAAACTCTCCACTACTTTCTGACTCAGTCTATTCCACTGACAAACCGCTCTTACCAGGGAAAAAATAAAACCTTCCTAATGTTTAGATGGCATCCTTGAATGTTTTGGTTTGTGTCCTAGCCTCTGGAACAGCAAGAGAAAAGCAAAAACAAGCTTGCAGAAAAACATGTGTATATTTGGTCAATTTGGCCTGAGAGCCTTTAGTAAACAGCCAGATTTTTACTAGAATAAAACTAGTGGTTGGAACCAAATTCAACAACCCTTTTCTCTCACCTCCTCCATTTATTGCCTAAGAAAGCGGTTCTCCACCTTTGGTCATCTTTATGGAGTACCAGCCAGGTTGACCAGTTAGGGATTCTGAGAGCTGAAATCCCAAACCTTTGGAGGGTCAAATATTGAGTACCAAAAGCCCAAGGAACCTCCATCTTCTGAGGTAAACCTAAGCCATCCGAGGGGTAGTTTGATCACCAAGAGATCATACTTTCCAACATTTCATAGATGAAAACCAAGATGTGTGCCAAGCATCATTGGTGTGTGGTCAAGTTGTAAAAGTTATTAATATGGCATACACAACTTGGAGTGCAGCAGTTTGCTTTTGACCAAGGGCAATATTCCATCGCCTCCACTACTTTCCTCACAACCGAGTTAAATACAGAGTCTTTTTGCAACTTTAAATTCCATCTGCAGCCAATGAAGTAATCTAAGGACCAAGGGAGAAAGGAGGAGGGGGCACAGAAACCTTTAAAAGCAGCTGCAAAAGTGGAGTGGCAGAAGATTAATCAGGGTTATCCCTGCCAATTGAGGACAGTTTGAAGATATGACCTGGGAAAATTTAATCTCCAACCAGAGAAATAGTTTCCCATTTGCTAGTCTTGGTGTTGATTATTTGAATTGCACACTCTGACAACTGTGGCTGATGTTTAATGTATCATTCTTATTAATGACATCAAGGGTAGCCCTAAATCAAAGGCTTTGGTCCTGAAATTCAGAGCCAGGGATGTTCCTGATCTGGCAAACCTGTCACAAACCAACCTGTCAATAAAATCCCTGTTTAGTGCTTCTTGAGCATGTGCAGTGGTTAGGAAAAGTGGGATTTGTAGGGCAAGCATACTGTTAGTGGCATACACACGTGTAAATGTGGCTTAAGAACCATTCAGTAGAGGTGTTGTACGGCTGGGAGTCTGTCACAATCTGGCCCATAGGAAAATTTAAACCACTCAACAGCCCCCTGGAACTTTGTGGTCTAATAACCACCAATGTCAACTATAACTTTAGCCTAACCTGTAGCCTAACCTATATCATAAATCCTGCTGTTAATTTTTCTGACTCAATTTTCTGATAGTAGTCCTTGAACAGCATACCTTCCAATATTTCACAGATAAAAACCAGGACATGTGTGGCCAAGCAACATCAGAGTGTGGTCAAGATGGCAAAGGTTATTAATGAGGAAGAACAGATGGATTCGGAGAGGATGCAGTGGTTTGCTTTTGCCTCAGCCAACTGAGAACATTCCCTTCTCTCCCCTCCGCTGGGTTAACTACCTTTGCACCTTGAATTCAGCTTACAGTAATGCAGGTAAACTGAGAAGGAATGGGGGAAGAGAGAGAAAGAATGAGAAACTAGGACATTTTAAAAGCCGCTCATAAAAGTGGATTAACCAGGACTGTCCCTGCCAAATAGGGACAGTTGGAGGGTACAATACAGTCTGCTCTCAAATATTGCCTTTGCACCTTGTGATCCATTGACCAAGAAATACTTGACTCCGAAACCTCCAAGTGCACTGCAGACAGGTATAGTTAAAAACCTAGGATCCACATTCCTGTGAAACAAGCCAGTGGCCAGAGTTGTTGGACCTTGCTGCCTTGCATCAAGTACATGGTCTAAAATGTACCTTACATTCTCTTCTGGGCTTTCAAATAATTCAAGGAGATAGATGAAAGTTTTCAGGGGACAAGCTCTCTTGTCAGGGTTTTGTGTGTCCTGCTTGTTCTTCTGATATCCAGGATCCTATGACAAGATTTAGATTTTAGAGGGACCATCAAACTCCCCTGGAGCAGTTTGAAAAACAAGAGCTCTAAAAAGGCACCAACTTTGTGACCTGGGCAAATAGTGGCCCCTAGTGGCACTGAGTTGCCACGGTTCAGCTGGGTTTCAGCATAGCACCAGTACATCAGTCCCAGTCTCTCTCTCTTCCTCCAACCTGCTTTAAAGTACACACACAGAGAGAGACATAAAACCAATGGGCAAAGGAGAAGCTGTACATCTGGATAAAGAAACTATCTGTACATTTTAGCAGAGAGGGCAAACAGGGAAATGTCTCATAGAGTATCAATAAGGCGTAGTCAGCTAGAAAAGGGAGGTCACATCTGGCTGGATGTCAAATACTTTAATAACGTAAGCTGTCCAACATTATGGGTGGCAGTGCTATATGTTTTTCAGTGTCGTCTACTCTCCACCCACACAGGAAACTGCAGGAGCCCTGACATTTTGGAAAGATTAGCTAAGAGGACAGATGGAGAATTATCTGGACTCCTTTATGGAATTTGTAATGGGGGGGGGGAACAAGTTCCTGCTGGATCTGGTGCCTTTATCAGTTACCAGAAGAATCCAGTTTCTAGTCCTCATGAGCACAGAGACCCTGTGTTTATAATTAAATGTGTCACAAAGAGGGTCATCCTTTTGGGTAGGAGTTTTCTGTGGCTATCTGCCTCTTCTCATGGCTACCAGATGTTTTAATTGAGTTGCATTAGGAGGAAAGACAAAATTAGCTGCATCCAAAAGCCTGTTCCTGTTTGGATATTTAGGCCCAATGAGTGTGCTAGAATCTCCATCTTAGAAAATATGTGGAAACTTGAGTTGTTCATTCCACATAACCAAGGGTACAAAATGAATATCTAACATGATGCAGAGCCAGAGATAGCAAGCTAGTAAGCAAAGCACAACCACACTCCGGGGCAAGGTCCCTGCCCCACTTTATCACATTATGATTTGGTAAAGAAAATATATTCCTGATTCCAAATGGTTATTTAAAAATAAGGATAATACAAAGATTCATCACACCGGGTGCACTGGAGTATACTTGAACCCTTATGTTGTCACATGTCCAGACCAATTAGGGCATCTGTTTTCTCTGCATCTTCCATAAGCATGAGGACTAAAAACATTTTAAAGAAAGTTTATCAGGAAGTCAGTTTCCACATTTCACCTATTTATTTAACATGTATAAGGACCAGAAACTTAAAAAGAGATTATGAGGAGGCTGAATTCCTCATTGTGTAGACTCCATTTGCACACAGTTTGCAAAGATCTGACAGAGCTATCTTTTCTGTTTTATATAAGTAGAACTGAAGATGAGAAGTGCCTTGTTCAATGTCACCAGGTTTGATTTAGTCCTTGAACTCAGTTCATACCCTTCAACATTTCACAGATGAAAACTAGGGCATGTGGCCAAGCAATGTCAGTGTTGGCCATCAGCAAAATGAAAAGAAGTTATTAATGAATGAGAAAGAACACATAGGTTGGGAGGGTCTGCAGTAGTTTGCTTTTGCTTTTGACTGACTCCATCCTCTCCTCTCCTCTCCTCCCCCTGAATTAATGGAGTGCAAACTGCGTTTGCACTTTGATTTCAGTCTGCAGCAATTGAAGCAAGGACAAAGGAGGAAAGGGGGAGAAAGAGAAAGGAACTGGGACATCTTAAAATCAGCTGAAAAAGTAAAACAGGATTTATTGCAACTGTCCCTGCCAAACCAGGACATTTGGGGGTTTGCTGGCTCTGTACCTTTTCTTTTCCACTTCTCTGACTTCTGTTTCCAGTTCTTTTCTCAGTAATGCAGATGTTGAGTGAGAAATGATTTGTGGCATGTAGCAACAATCAACAGGAAGCACTGAGATGACTTAGGATGTCGCTTCTAGGGTGTTAACTTGGCCGGACTACATGGGTGGGAGCATGAAGTCAGCATCGAGAAAAGACATCTGTCAGTGTGTTGGATCGTTCAATTTCTATGTTTCATTGCCCAAGGGAACAGGGTGGATTGCCATTGCTCAGGGCCCCAGATCTGCCTTGGGTGGGACTCAAGATTTAGAGGAAAATGGTCCGGTTCTATCCAGGCTTATTCAGCTTCTCAATGGAGAAGAAAGAGATTCAGCATGCATGTTGCCCTGAATTAAATTGTTCTATAACTGGGAGATCAATTAAGGTTGCCAAGTGGCCACAGGGAGGGGGAAAACTATCCTATTCACTTTTTGAACCTTTCAGACCATTTTGCAGAAAACTGCAAGGCCTGTCTTTCCACGGCATGCATATAAAGCACTGTTTTACAATTTCTGATCCTCAGACTTATGGAAGTATTATTATCCATGAATAGCTGCAGATTCCACTGTGGTTAAAGTGAGAACAACAGACATGGGTTCAAAAGCTGGGAGTCCTAAGTTCAAAGCCTGTCAGAAATCATGTTTGATTGCCCTCCTTGTATGAACTGCTTGTATATGAGTGGGCAATGGAGACTCCCTGTTTTGCGAGGAGCTCTTTGGTCAGATGCCTTCAGGAGACCCTGTTCTTGCTTTGCTTTTCTCACTGTTGCTTGAGCACTCCCTCTGGGCCCAATCCGCACAGCCCCCAAGAGAAAGAAAGAGAAAGAGAAAGCGGAGAGAGAGCAGAGGCAAATAAAAACATACTATTCTTATTTCCTCCCTGCTTGCATGCTTGGAGTAGATAGGTCAAACTATTATGTTAACAAGAAGCAGACGCAGGCCCAGGAGTGAGCAATGAGTCCCTGAAAAGATGTAGATCTTGGCTAGGAGCCTGACAAGGCCATACTTTGGTACAAGCTTTGTATTCAGGAGCTGTTGCTGTGTGCCTTCAAGTCATTTCTGACTTATGACAACTCTAAGGCAAGCATATCATGGGGCTTTCTTGGAAGAATTTTTTCAGAAGAGCTTTGCTCTGCCTTTGTCTGGGACCAAGAGAGTGTGATTTGTCCTATGTCACCCAGTGGGTTTCATGCCGAGTGAGGGTTTGAACCCTGGCCTCCAGAATCATGGTTCAACACACAGACCACTACACTGCACTGGCTCCCTGGGAAGCTAGGTGATGGTTATCAATCAAGGCTGAGAGGAGGGACTCTGTTACACATATTCAGAAGGGCCCTCCTCTGAATATTCTAGAGCAGGAGCAGTCATGGGGCAACCCTTGTTTTTGTGGCCCTCACCCCATACAGACTCCCCAAGCTGCCATTTTAATGAGGTCAGCTGCTCCTCCTTAGCTGCACACAAGGAATTCTTATGCTTCCATTAACATAAAAGCTATACTCCGCAACCTGTTTTTGTTGTTGTGGTTGGTTTTTATGTACAAAAGGAGCCAGTTTAAAGTTGAGGTCATTTTCTCCTTCTACCTTATATTTGGGGAGAGCTTTTTCACTTACGGTCACATTCAAAGATGCCAGCCTCCATTGACTATCTGGAACTGTACACTCCATTTGCCGACTTTCTGCTGCTGCAGGAGGAAATGAAGCTTTCTCTTTCTCTCTCTCTCTCTCTCTTTCTTTCTTTCTTTCTTTCTTTCTTTCAGAAAACTTCACTGGGTGCTGAGGCCAGGACCTGCCTCTGGGAAACAATGGACCTTCTTATTTTGTCCCACCCTGACCTCAACTTTGGGAAATCCACAGGCCATCAGTTATGGCTGGATTCCAGTTCCCCTATCGCTTACCTTAATCACTGGATGTATTGACTGGGGCTGATAGAAAATATAGTCCAATAACATCTAGAGAGCCAAAGTTTCCCTACCCTTGCATCAGCTGCCCCATACTGGACAGAAATCTGACAGGTACAGCTTTTCCTTTGAGAGGCTGGGAGCTGTTTTGGCAAAACTTCTGCCTGGCACTTGAGATGAGCCACACTGCAGAATTAAAGCAGTTTGATACCACTTTAACTGCCATGACTCTATCCTGCAGATTCCTGGGATCTGTAGTTTGGTGAGGTATTCAGAGTCATAGGAATAATAATAAAAAGTACAGTCCTGAAGACAGGTTGCATTGGCATTGGGGCACCAAGCAGCACAGGAATCTCATTTTTAATTTTTGAGTTCTAGTTATGGCTGCTGCTTTTCATTAAAGTAATCTCTTTGTTCTGCAGGTACTGAGGCCATTCATTCAAACTCCATCTCATCTTGTATGAATTCATTTTTCTTTCTGGATTGAAATCTGTTTGCAAATTTTCATTCCATCTCTTTAAAAGCTAGGATATCAACTACCCAGAAAAATAATATTCCATGGCTTCTGTTTAATCAGCGAATACAGTTTTTCATTCATGGTTTGGAGATAAGCTCCAGCCCTTAAACAGGTCTGAAAATGATTGTGCTGCTCAGGAACTGCTGCCAACCTTATCCTCCTCCTCCTTACTAAAATGCAATTCTCCATCTTATCCCCCACCCCTTAAAATAAAAGCCACTCCTATAATTCTGGAAAATATGCAGGGGTAGCTCTGGTGATCATAAAGCAAAAAACCAAAGCACACACTGTGATGTTGCTTTTATTGGGATAACTAAAAGATACAAAATTCAAGCTAGCTTTTGAAGCTCGCTGGCTTCTTCATCAGTCAAAGATTTTAAGAAATCTTGCAGAAGAAGAACAGTGGTGGTGTCGAGTCACAGCTCTGTATCTTGCTTGAGGTGTGAGGTTCTGTAATGTTGGGCGCTGTGATAAACGTAGGCATTGTAACAGGCAAAGCATATCAATAGTAGCCAAATCAGATAGCTTTACCTTCTGTTGGAGAGAACAAACCCGCAGAAAAATCAAGTCCTAGCATAAGGTGACATCTGCTTTCTACAGGTAAAGGGTGAAGAGAGAAGTTAGTGGTTTTTGTTGTCGTTTTTAATATTACAGATGACAAGTGAGAAGCTTATCACATCACGGGTGGGGAGAGGAGATTGTACTTGCAGCAACAAAAAGAATAACAGATTGTATTTACTTGCAGAATTTAATCCATCCCCAATGGCCACCAGAGGGCAGTAGGACAATATGGATGGCAAAACCCACTGCATTAAAGAACCGCTATGCTTCCAGGCGCTGGGAGAGCCTAAAAATAAAAACCCAGTCTGCAAAGAAGAAAAAAAGGAAGGAAGAATATTTTTAAACCACATTTATTAAAGCCACAGGGCAGTAGGTCAGGATAGATGGGAACGGACAGAGCCCTGCGTACATATGAGCATCTAAGGCAGGAGGCTGCCACGGGTCAGAATAAGTTGACAGATGAGAATGTTCTGGGCCGGGCCTACCGTTTGACAGCTTGTGTAACTGTCTGGACTGCTGGCTTCTCTGGAGAGGGGTGGGAATATCTTACAGCCAGCTGCTGCACCTGCCTCTCCTGCTATTTTTATTTGTGCTGGTTTGCTTATTTGGCTTTGCTTATTTACGTGGCTTTCAAACCAAGCAGCGCATGCTGGAGCACAGCACCCAGATTCTTTGCCCTCCACTCAGCTTGCTTGGATTCAGAACAAAACAAAAAATTGCTTGGGGGGAAAAAACCAATTGCAATGGATAAGGGTGGGAGGATGACCTCACTTGCTCCTTTGTCTTTAATGGCAAGTTTAGCTGCTGGTGCCACTGGTGTTACAGCTGCTGCTTTTACTGGTATGGTGATGAGGAGGATTGCTGCATTCAGGGCAAGCTCTTGTTTAAAGTGGAGGAGCAGAGAGTGACATTGAAAAGTTGGCAACCCTATTGAGAAGGTGTCGATGTTTGGACCAGGAGACAAGGCACTCCAAACCTGGGAATGGCTCTCTTTGTCTCATACTGTGCAAACATCACCAACCACTGTTGTGTATGGAGTGAATCCAGCTGCATAAGCTATTGTTAGGAGCTGCAATATTTGGATTGCTTTTTTTAAAAAAAATATACCTCCCAGAGTTGCCTCAGTCACTATAGCCACTGACCTGCAGGCTTGGGGAATTCTGGGAGTTGCAGTCCCCCAAATACTTTTGGGGGAATGGTGATGCCCACTTTCAGAGAGCAGGGGATACTGGGGTGCTCTTTCTCAATGTCTGTGAATTTGCCAGGCACAGCAAAATAACAAGTGCTGGCCTCAGTTCCTGCAGGAAAGAAAAGATTATAAGAGAGAACAGGGTTCAGAGCTGATCCCTATATAAAGCTTTCAATGATCTTGAAGTTTTTTTAAAAAAAATTCCTTTTCTATATATAGGGAACCCTAAATTCTGAACCCTAAATTCTGAATCAAGGAAGACCTATGGTGTAGATAGAATAGCAACTGTGGCTTTAGTTTAGAGACAACTGGATTTCTATAGCACTGTTAAGCATGAGGCCAATGAAGCAGATTTGGAGCTTGCCAGCACCCCAACACACATTTTGCCCTTTTAAAAAAGGGAAGTTACAAACAGCTGGAGAAGAGGAAGCTGCTGTCGTGTCGTGTCCTTTTCTTTCTTTATTGATTAAATTCATAAAGCATTCTTAGCCTTTGCACTCCCATTCATAATATGGGATTGAGACACTGCATCATGTACAGGGTCACCATAAGGGCTGTCATGTCTCCCATCCCCTCCAAATACCCATCAAAGTCCTTCTGCCTCTAACCATTGCATCCAACAGGTGAAGAGTTGTCTCTCCATGCCAGTAAAAAAGTGTCCATCATTTCTGTTTACTGTAATCACATTCAAGGCCTAAAGGCTTTGCTTGGGGTGATGGAAAATAATGTTTGGTAAGTGTTTTGGGAGGTTAATGGTGTTTGGGGGAAATTCAGGATATTTCACCACCCAGGGATGCCCTGAAAGTTCAGACCAAGGCGGCCAAGACCAATGTTCAAATCCCCAGCTCAGAGGGCTGCGTACTGCGTCAGCCTTGTCCAGCTGTTCCGACACAGCGGGATTACTGAGCATTCAAAATGGGATTGTTCTAACGAGATTTCCCTTTAACGATCTGGGATTATCCACCCTACCCGATTAGCATGCAATCCGATTAGATAATGAAATTTTGCCTGCTTGGTTTCCAAGCTGCTCAGTTGGGGCATTCTCCTGGCTAAGAGATGGAGGTATGATTACTTGGAGCCGCATATTCTGCTCTCTGTGGCATAGTGCCCCCTGGCACTGGAGTGAGACATTGCACCTCTGCTGACCTCGGGGACAGGGAAGAAATTAGAAATATATACATACTCACATATTCAGGATGAGCGCTTGCTTCCAAAGGACAGAATGAAGAGGTTTGGTGTTTTTCTTGTTGCTGCTACTGTGAGCCTTTAAGTCATTTCTGACTTATAGCAACCCTAAGACAACACTATAGTGTAGTTTTCTTGGCAAGATTTATTCAGAGGGGTTTGCCTTTGCCTTCCTCCAAGGCTGAGAGAGGGTGACTTGCCCAAGGTCACCCATGTGAATTTTCATGGCTAAGTAGAGCTTCAAAACATAGTCTCTAGAATTGTAGTCCTATGCCCAAACCACTTCAACGTGCTGGCTGTTACCACTGGCTCTTGGGAAGCCATGGATCAGAAGTGTCTCCTAACTGTCTCAAGAAGTGACAAAAGAGTCCCACTTGTCCTCCATCACAAAATGGACATCACACAAAAGACTGAGGAGAGCCCAGGGGGTCTGATCCATCAGTGCAGGGCCTCCAAAAGGCATATTGGAACCTCCAACCCTCTGTCAAAGTTTGCTGCCCTGCGAAGGCATGTGAATCAGATGGTCAAACTTCCAATAATGTGAACCCTCACCAATACTCTGGTAAAAACCACAAATCCATTTTTGCAAGATGAGAGTCACCACCACCCCACACACACACAAATAAGCCCAAATACCATAGAATCATAGGATCATAGAGTTAGAAGAGACCACAAGTGCCATCCAGTCCAACCCCCTGCCATGCAGGAACTCCCAATCAAAGCATACCCGACAGCTGGCCATCCAGCCTCTGCTTAAAGACCTCCAAAGAAGGAGACTCCACTACACTCCAAGGGAGTGTGTTCCACTGTTGAACAGCCCTTACTGTCAGGAAGTTCCTCCTAATGTTGAGGTGGAATCTCTTTTCCTGCAGTTTGCATCCATTGTTCCTCATTCTAGTCTCTGCAGCAGCAGAAAACAAGCTTCCTCCCTCCTCAATATGACATCCCTTCAAGCATTTAAAAAGGGCTATCATATCACCTCTTAACCTTCTCTTCTCCAGGCTAAACATCCCCAGCTCCCTAAGTCATTCCTCATAGGGCATGACTTCCAGACCCTTCACCATCTTATTTGCCCTCCTTTGGACATGCTCCAGTTTCTCCACATCTTTTTTGAATTGTGGTGCCCAGAACTGGACACAGTATTCCAGGTGGGGCCTCACCAAAGCAGAGTAGAGTGGCACTATTACTTCCCTGGATCTAGACACTATACTTCTATTGATGGTGGGATAACATTCTCTTCACATAAAATGCAGAGGATTTTCATCATGTAGACCAGCTCTAAGTAAGGGAGACTAAGCCCTCAGACAGTTGGAACACAGAGAGGACATTATATTGCTTGAACAATCCCCTTGGAGACTAACAGGATATTGTCCTGTATGTGTTTAAAACCCATTTTCATTCTGAAATCAACCTTCTCAGGGAACCAATTCTCTTTCTGTAGACAATACTCTGAGCAATAACAAGAAAAAACAAACATATGTCTGCAGCCAGAAAAACCTAAATCTTGCAAATCCTACAAGTCACATTATGTGACCAAATGATAGACGGATGGTCACCAACCAGGGATGCTGGAATGGCAGGTTTCTTGCATTAGTAAAGTATAGATGACCTCTGAGGTACCATCCAAATCTTGTGATTCTCCTGGTTGTGACTTAATCCTACCCAGGGAGGGGTGCAGTGGCCATTGGGAATGGGATGGAATGGGGCAAGGTTGTATATTGCCTCCTGCCTTGCTGTTGGATGGGTTACAGTGATCAACAGGCAGCCAGCCAGCAAGGAAGAGGACAGGCCCATTAGTGAGCCATAGCAGCCCGGGATGTTTTCTCTTTTCAGGGTATGAGCAGTGGCAAAATTTGTGTATAGACTTTCAGGAAGCATCTGTCTACTGCAGTGTTTCTTAAGCTATCTGATGTGGGAGACAAGCCAATTTCTCCCCACAATGGCCTGCACTGCATTTGTGCCCATTGTTTATTTTCCTCAAACTTGCTGTGAACCAGCAGCCAATGGCTTGTGGAAACAACACTGGTCCATAGACAACCACTTTTAAGTAGTACTGCCTTAGTGGATGGTGCCCTAGAAGCGTGCGCATTCTTAAGTCTGGTCCAGCAGAGCTGTTAAGATTTTTAGCATTCAGTGGTAGCTCAAGATCAGGACTCTGGACAGCGCACTGCAGGAACCAGAGGTAAAAGAAAGTGGCCAGGGAGCAGAGAACAGAAGTGGTGGCCAGTGTGCATGATGAATAAGTATCAATAATTTCTTAAAACAGCTTAGGATCTAAACAAATAAATAATAACATGAATTGAAAGAGAATTACAAAAAGTTTTTCCAGATGTAACAATACTGTATAGGGACTTCTTGAGAAATTCAATGTTCTCTGCCTAAGAAAGGGGCAGCTATTGTCACACTGCACAATGGAGTCCTTTTCTATTGTTAATGGAGTTAAAATTTAATACCTGTCATTTATTGTCTTTTGTTCCCTCCTCCTCACATAGCCAAGAAGGGGAGTGCCCTCTGCCTGCATTGACATCCTTCCAGACCATCTTAACTGACAAAAGAAATAACATCTGAGACAAAAGAGCCTGTGACTCTAACATCATCACCTTTCTTTTCCTGCATAGTTTTTAACATCTTCATAAGTGAAGCTGCAAAAGCTTGCATGATGTATTTTATACTTTGGAGTTGACTACCCCACTTCACGTCTAAAATTACCCAACCTGGCTGTTGTTGCAGTTATTGAAAACCCACCCTTCCACTTTCATTCATATCTCTAACAGAGTAGAAAGACAGAAACTGAGACAGAGGAAGATCAAAGGGTGACAAAAAGTGGGACAGCTGGGATGATGGGTGGGAAACTGGTTGTGTGCCAACTGGGCAAGGAGTTAGTGCTGCCTTCCCCAGCCTAGTTTCTTCCAGACAATTCTAACAGCTGGCTGGAGAACTCTGGGAATTGTAATACAACTGAGGCGGGGGAGAGGAGGGTATTCTGACTGAAAAAAGCTCAGACAGTATATACTTAGCCAGTGCTCAGGTGAAAAGAGAAGGTGCTTCATTAAATTGACAGGCATATGGGCATCTCAAGTTACCTTGGCATTTCTCCTGCTGCCCCAGGAATTGGCACAGTTGTGAAGGCAGAATGCTCATAAGGGAGGGACTTCCTGGGGAAAAAACACAGGTATCTGATGATGATAGCAAGGAAATAATTCTCGTGAGATGAAAACAGAGGTGTCCTGTTTAAGCTCTTCCTTTGAAGCAGGCCATACAAGATTCAGACTTAACTCAATGGTTGCTCTCTGAGAGAGTCTGGGGAAACAATCTTCCTGTTTCTCAAGATTGTTGATCTGCTAGAGTTGCAAAATTTGCACAGTTGGTCTCAGTTTTGCAAAAAGGATTATCCTGCCATCTCCCACTCTTTCTCTGCATCATTTATTCTGGTTCTGCATCTTCTTGGGTGAGTAAGGACCAAGAAGCTCATCATGACATAGACATTTGACTGATAATCCAATTGGTTTTTTTTTTTTGGAAAAAAATATCTCTTCTGAGAATTCAAGCCAGCAGCATCCTTGTGCGTCTGAATCTGAATGCATCCAGGAGGGCTAGAAAGCAGGGTTTTATGGAGCTGATCATTCATTCTAGGTTAGCCTCTTTTGGCTGAGATCAACAGTTGATCTTTATGCATGTTTTAATTATTAACCTCTTCAATGTATTTCAAACCAGTACTGCACATCTCATTTTCAGGTTCAACCTCACAGGCTTTCAGTTGTTTCTCATTCATGTTCTTTTCTTTGTATTTCCTTTCATAAATATATGTATTTACAGCTAGGTGTGGCTTTCATTTAGGTCAGAATTTTGTGTGTGACATGCAAGACATTTTTCAAAGTCTACCTTGGCCATTCAATGTGATGTTTTGACCCTTGGCTTTCTTTGCTATTAAATTCTGTGATGTTCTCCATGTCTACTTCTTTTCATTTCATATCTAGTTACACATTCCTGGATGCCATTTGAAAATTTTTCTTTAAGACAGTTAATTCAATCATGTACTGCTATATAATGTAAACACAGGTCAAGATCCTAAATTGAGAAGATGAAGTTTAAAGGTCTTCAAGTGGAACAATGCCACACCACCATTCTCCCATCCCCAGAAGCTCACCATTTGTCTCAGACTCTCTCTCATTACAAAATCATATTGTGGCCAGGAGAGAGGGGCATCAGCTATATTCAGATAATTGGATGCATCATGGCAACATCATTCTCTGAGACCTCAGGAGCATCCTTGGAGTCTCAGAGGAAGCCAGCATTATCTTGTGTCCAGCAGAATGCAGCCCACAGATCTTCAACTGATCCACCTTCCACAACTGCCCCCTGATTATGGGGTGGGAGAGGCACACAGAAAAACAGTGAATCTCTAGTGCATAAGGGAGATAGTGGACTCCTCCTACTGCAATGACAGAAAAATGTATCCACAGGCATAAGCTGGACTTACATTTATGTAAGAATGACAGCCATCATATAAATAAAATACTTCTAAAGTATCTTCTTAACCTATTTATTATTGAGAGAAAAAGAACTGCGAGGGAAAAAAGGGATGGTGTGGAGACCTGGGTTCAAATTTTCTTGTACCCCTGAAGCTCACTAGGTGCCTAAGGTCAGTGTCTGTCTCTCAATGTGATATGGGAATATTTGTAGGTTAAAAGTGGGAGAGATCATGCACACTGTCCTGAGCAATTTGGAGGGTAGCAGGATAAAAATAAAAGGGGTTGTCAAACAGAAAACTCAAAAGTCCTCACTGAGCCAGAGGTTTGGGGAGTCTCAGATTGCATTTTCTTTGACAGGTGAAACCCTACTCTATATATGGCACAATACAGAAGGGAGTTGCTGGTTCCTTCCTTGAAAAAAGTTGCTAATAAACCCACTTTCAGAACAGCCAGGGACAGCTCATTTTGCATTTAGATGCTGTCAATCTTGAAAGGGGTTGAAACTACCACTCTGGCACATTGTCTCAAGTTTCTGAGATGGGAGAATTACACTCTTACCTTGAGGGCTTTCCAGAGAAGCTCTTTGCTGGCTTGGGATGGCCTTATCTGGGACTGATGACTATAAAAAGGCTATATTTATATAGGGACAGGTGGGAAAGGACCACAGCTCATTGATGGAATGCCTAGTTGGCATGCAGAAGGTTCCAGGGTTGAGCCCATAGCACTGCCAGCTAAAAAGATTTATGGTGGCATGTGATGGGAAAGACCCTTCCTCTGCCTGAGGCCCTCAAGAAATTCTGCCAGTCAAAGTGGTGATACTTGGTTAGAAAGGGGAATTGTCTGGTATGGGATAATGCCACTTCATAAGTGTTCAACTGGGATAGTTTGTAGTAAACTCAATTGTTATGGCTTCAGCTTCAAAAGTAACATTAGACTGAATAGCTCAGCTCCCTTGAGAGTTCTGTGACCTCAGACTTCAACTGGCCACAAATTCATCTGGCAAGCTCCTCCAGAATTAGAGAACATGCCAAGAATGAAAACCAGAAGAAGAAGAAGAAAAGAGAGAGAGAGAAATAGAGGAAAGCTTGAGAGTGGGACTTTTCACCACACATGGAGAGACACAAGGCAGGCAAAAGGTGATACCTTTTTATTAGACCAACTTTCGTTGGCGAGAGCGTGCAAGCCATCGAGCATTTGGAAAGGTTTAGCATTTAGTCACTGGCTTTAACTAAGCACATTCGGACAGACATTGAAAAAAACTAAAAACATTTTTTTTAAATGAAAAGGACCATTTTTTTAAAGAAAGAAAAAAAGTAATCAAGAGCCACACAAACAAATTTGGAACGAAACCTAGAACAAAACTTCCCCAGAAAAAAACACTCAAACCCTCCGAAGTCAGCCAGTAAAGCGCATTCAGAACAAAACGAACGCAACTTTTTCCACGAAAAAACAGGGGTGAGGGGCAGGGAGAGAAGGAAGGAAGGAGGAAGGGAAATCACCCGTCACGCACAGCAGCTGGTATTTACACACGGAGGTGGGGAAGGAACTAAAAAGTGGAGGATAAAATATTATTGAAGAAGAGAGGAGGAGGAAGGGAAGGAGGAGAATAAAGAGGTGAGATGGGGAAATGTTTCCTTTAACAAATTTGGGCCCTGAATCCTGCCAAGATTCACACGACAACCTAACTTTGCTTTATTTCCAGACTGAGCCTGCATCCCACAACAAGCCAAACTGAACATGGTCATGATCCAGCAGTCTGTTGTGGTACAGGGTTTCTGTGACACACACTGAATCCCATTGCCCCATTGCATATATACACTAGTGCATACACATGAGTTGTACAGGAGTTCACCCCTAAAAATCCCACAATAATTTCATCTCTCCACTTTTGAATGGATCTGTTGGTCTATTGCAAAAATGCTTACTTTCAACAGGAATTACAACCCTGTTTAAAAAAACTACTTCCTCAATCATATTTTTTCAAAGGGGCAACAGTGGTTTTTAAAAAAGAGTGGGGGATATTCTTTCTCTTTATAAGGTGGATTCTTCTGCTCACTCTTCAGTTTGAATCTAAGGCCAGGGATACACTGGAAATGTAAGTCTGTTCCAAATGTGTTTGAACTGCCATGCCTCTCAACTGCAAAAGAATTTTATGCATTGCAATCCTAGAGGGACAAGAGATTTCTAATGCAGAAGTTTCAGTCTCCTCATTAAACTACAATTCCCAGGGTGCTTTCCACAGGAGGCATAGCAGTGATTTCAAAACAGCTGAAAATCATAATAATCAAAATAAGTCCTAAGCAAAAGTTTGAAAGGGGAGGAAGTCTAGCATCCAGAAAGCAGGACAAACTAAAAATCCGGATAGACAGAGCAATGTAAGTGGCCCTGAGAAGTTAGTGAATTAGAAGAAACAATTAGCAATGTATGGGGCTCCTATGGCAGTAGATGCATGTGTTAATGATTCTGAAATGACTTTTTATGCTGCTGTTATTATTGGTTAAAAAAAGAAAAGAAAAAAACACTATGAAGAAATATGGGAAATTAAAAGAACTCTCACTTTTTCTTGTTCATATTGGATGATTTTTTTTCCAGGATAGGCATGATTTGGAGGTAAATGAGCAGAAATTAAGTGTTCTCTCTGGCTAGTAAAAACTCCATATGGAATTATTATATTTGTAAATTACAAATGGGCTTTGCTAAGGCAGAAGGGGAGGGATTTTGTAACAACCCATTGGTAGGTAGATGCCCACTGAACAAACAGGTGCTTCATATGTAGCTCCCTGTTATTTCAATGAGGCATATGCTAGATAACATGACAGCAAATTGCATGTCAAGCCACTCAGACAAACAGGTGACAAAAGCATTTTTCTAAACAGGGCCGAATCCTGCTAGGCACTTTTGCAAAAGGCCCTGAAATTTTTGGGCTTTCCATGTCAAGTTAAGTATCCATGTAAATCTTTGTGTGATCAAGGCTCACAAGCCCTTCTGGTCCTCAAAAGCACCACATGTGAAGAGAGGGATGTGGGGATTAAGAAAGAAAAGAAAGATTGGTTAGTTAGATAGATAGATGGCTTTCTTTTTCTTTTAAAAAATACTCTTTTCTTTGGACCAAGGGAGTTCTTTCAACTGTGAGGAGAAAGAAAAAATCTAGGAAGGCAGAATGGATCATTTTCTTATTCACCAGAAAAAAAAAATGTGAAAATCGGCTGTTTCAACTAAGGGGTGGGGGACCCAATGTAAACTCCTAGTGATTTTTGTGGGCCTGTTCTAAGCATGATTCAGCTTGGATCCCACTTGATGCACCTATTATCCATGAGTATAAAGAGTATAAAGTACACGAGTAATTTATTTCCCACCCACCCATCCCTCAAAATAGAATCCTACAATAGCTGGAATTTAGGATCTACTTGGTTTGGAATGATGCCCAGGTTGTCCATATTCTTGCCCAAAATTGTTGCTAATGGTAGGAAGCAAATACTGGTCCATTTATTTTAGCATGACAGATTATGGTGTAGTGATTGGTATATTTATATTAGCTTTGTCACTTCATCAAATAAATCTTAGCTAATTAACTACATATGGCTTTTAGTCCATTAATTAACCAAGGGTGCAATTCTAAGCCTATTTCTTCAGAACTCAATCCCTGTGACTCTGAGGTAAATGGGTAAAGAATTGCAGCCCTACAATGGAACTCTATATACATCTCTACTCAACAATAGGTTCCATTGTATTTAATGAAACCTATTCTTGGAGAAGTGTGTGTCAGATTTCTGCCTTAATCAACATGAATGTGCACAAGATGTATGTTTCTAAGGAAACCACATTGTTTCTTTGGGCTGGATCTAAACTAAGTCATGCTTGAAATCACTGAGAATTTAGTCAGGACTAATTTGAGTCCTGTTAATTTCAGTGGATCTTCTCTAAGCATGATGAAGTCTGCATCTTACCTTTAGCTGATACAGACCTTGTGTTGTAAAAAGGTATATCCTTAGAAGAGATGCTCACAGGAGGAAACAGATTAATTGATTAAATGAGGCAGATCTAATTTATATACGTTCCAACCAACATGACGACCCCCCCCCCCCCCCGCCATGATCTGGATTTTCTGTGTCAGTCATACTCCTGCATGACCTTTTACAACATGTAATCTAGCTCAGATCATGCAGCTGGTTGAAAAAAGGGTGTTTCCAGATTAAAACTAGATCAGGGCTGGCTTCAGAAAGCATCAGTGCCAAGCATATGCTAAGGTGTCAGGAAGGGCAAAGGCTCAGCCTCCCAAAGGCAACCCCCATTCTAAGTTTGAACAAGGCCAACCCAACGGTAGCATATGTAAATGCTCCATTTCTGTGTGTCTTACCCATAGCCTCTCTACATCTTGGAGCCAACATTGTTTAAACAAGTTTCTTTATTAGATGGGGAGTGGGCACAAATGTTCTTTGGGTGAGAGTGCCAAAGCAGAGCAAAAAAAATTGTAGGACGATATAGCCTATGTACAGTAATTACAGGAGGCATATTGTCAACTAGCCCATGAACTGAGAAATGGAGGCTGCAATACACATCACCTTCATCTTGTAAATGGTTCTATATGTATCCAGGTTTTGACTTGAAAGGAGCAAAATAAAATTAATATGTCTTACAAAAGCCAATCATCTAGCCTTTAAAAGAAATTAGGAGTCAATGGCCTCTACATGGGAATATTTTTTAAGAATGTGGAACCTCTACTCACATATGGAGCTTCTTCATCTTCATAAATTCCCTGTTCATTTCAGTAAGTTCAAAAGGATCACACATTCCTTTGTGTGCACGGAAGTGGACTCCTCCACTAAAATGAACAGAGAGCCCCATAGATACCAGACAAAAGTCAGATGAACTCCCTCGATCCAAAATCAAAAGCAACAAAGAAATTAGGAACAAGAAAGAGAGGGTGAAATGTTTGTCCCTTAAAAGGTTAAGTTGCAGCATGGTTATTATGGATGTGGAAGAGAAGAGAAAGAGAAGCCATTTTGGTAACAACATTTTCTTTTCTTTCTTTCTTTTCCCCTCCACTACAGTTCGTTAAATAGGATGTTTGGTGAAATGGAGGGGGAAAGGGGATATGTAAAAGTTTGTCTCCCCTCTTTCTTTTCTTTTTTTTAAAATACTATAAAGTTCAGCAAAAGATTGGAGGGGAATACAAGAGTAATGGAAAAGAAGGACATGTCAATGGGAAAAAAAGAATGAGGTTTTTTTTTAAAGGAAGGTTTTTACGTTGTTGTTTCTTAGCAAATACGCCACAGACTACAATAAACCGCCTACATTGAAACAATACACAGATCAATACCCAAAATGGAAAGTCAAGGGGATTTCGACACGTTCGTAGGGTTTGTCTTATCTTTGCGTTGTTGCATTTTTTTAAACAGTTGGTTTGTGTGTTATATTTGATATGTTTTGTAAAAAAGATCAAAAAATCTAAGTTTTCTTTGTTCTTTGTTTTCTGGAATTTGATCTCTTATGCAGAGATGACGGGATGGAGGCTTTATAGAGAGAAAGTAAGAGAAGTATGTACGTACTTACACAGAGGGAACACAATGCTGTATGAATGTACTCTGGAGTATATACTGCACTTACTCCCCAACCAAGGTTTCCCTAAACCCCATGGTAAACAGATATATTGACCTGAACTTAAAGGTGACTCCTTGAAGAGTCCAAGGCAGTTTCATAATTTAAAATATAGTTAAATAGACAAATTCAGCTTTCCAAAACAACATGAAAATACAGTCTGCTCAAATTTGATAGACCTTAAGGGCAAACATCTCCCATCAGGTGTTTCATGCATAAATTGGGAGCGCTCCTCCTATCATAATTTTCCAAATATATGGATCAAAGATATCCACAGAAAACTTTTGGCTTGGTTGGGGGTAAGTTCAAAGCTTAACATACGTACTTTTTTGTGTGTATTTGACTTGAATGGTGTTCAGGGGTGTGTGTGTATGTGTGTGTGTGTGTACACATAGAGATGGGAGGCATATCCACACCAACAAATCACACTCACATTTTCAGTTGTCACACTTTTACATATTAATATACTGATACCGCCTGACTACTGAATTTGCAATGGCTTCTACATAACCCAACATGATGGTTCAGAATTTGATTTATTTTCTGTATCTGACCATATTTGAGGTTATGACAGCAGTAGTCAGTTTCTAACTGGGCTACCCTTCCTGCTCAGAATTACAAATAAGCAGGGAGGAAGAGTCCACTTATAAATGCACATACTGGAAACCCATTGCAAAGCAAATACACTGCCATACCAGTACATAAACAAAGCTTATCTCTTTCTCTCTAGGATATAATATAGACAGACATCTATCTGTCTATACAAAAGGGTTCTCAAAATGCTAGTTAAGTGTCCTCAAGTCAATAGAATCTTACCCAAATATGACCAGGCAGGTAAAAGCCAAGTTTAACGTGCTCAGTGGGTAAAAACCTGGAAAGAATTTTAGAGAATAGTGCTAACAATTCAGTTGCTAGATATCTCCCCAAAGGACAGGGCAAATGATCTTTAGTTCTGCACTAGCTGGGAGCAATGTAGGTAGGCCCTCAGGATTTCTGACCCAATCAAGAAAGAGAATGGAAGGAAATACAGAGGACACTCCTGCTCCATTGGCCAACCATTTGCAATTCCTTCACCTCACACTTTGAGAACCAGTGGTGCATACAGAGAGAGAGAGAAAATATGAACACATATTTAGGCACAGTGAAAGC
This sequence comes from Urosaurus nigricauda, assembly GCA_034509955.1. Classification (NCBI taxonomy): domain Eukaryota; kingdom Metazoa; phylum Chordata; class Lepidosauria; order Squamata; family Phrynosomatidae; genus Urosaurus; species Urosaurus nigricauda. The sequence goes on from JAOEGL010000006.1 coordinate 10,110,717, forward strand.
TAGACACAGTCATCAACAGTATCACATACACATGTAGGCATACTTACTCATGCCAATGACACACAGCAGATGTTTGCCACACACTCCATTCTGATCAAATTTGCAGGCCCTTATGACAGTTCATATTTCAAAACCCTTCATGAGTGTGAGTATCATATATCTAAGTGCGGTTTCTTCAAGAGGCAAGCTTTCTGATCAGCAGATGCATGAGATATATTTGTAAATGGAAGGTATTGCAGGTAGAGGATCAATGGTTTGAACACTTGCCTTTTATAGTAAAAAATGTACAAAACTTACATTTGAGGGAGCAGACATGCTAATTTTTATGTGGGTGGCATTTTTAAAGTTGTTGGTTCAGACATTTAACCCTCCCACCCGCACCTGCTATTTGAGACACTCAAATTCAGAACTAGAAATGTCATCTAGGTCTGCTGATAGTGTAAGCTCTGCTCTAAATAAATTCATCTCTCAAATAAGAATTTGGAGCCCAAAAAAGCCTTCTTAGCATTTTTTGCCCTTTGGAAAGTACTGGTAAAGTGGTAGAAAATACACTACCACTTCCATTCAGTTTTTTAAAAAAGCTGTTCTGGATGACTGTGTGACAGGAGTCTCAAATGAGAAGTTATGACAAAACAAATTAATGGCACATTTTTTAACAAATGGTGGCGAAAACCCATTTCTTCATTCAAGATGAAGTAACCTAGATAATGGACCACCCTCTAATTTCTGTTTCAGAACAACAAGTAAAAGACCAGATGGTTACTATTGCATAGTTTCCCAGATGTTTTATGATGTCTTCATAAAATTTTAACATATTCCAACTATCTATTGTTTCACATAATTGGGTTAGCTAGCACAACATAGAAAAGAGGGTTTATATGAAAAGGTTCTCACCACTCAGACTGGATTAGAATTTCCTTTAAGCAGTCCTTGAAACAGTCTTGTTTGCTTTGTTTTAACAGCTTTAACACCTTTTATGGTATTACCTAATCTGTGAACAGTTGCACAGAAATTCTGGCGCAGATTAGAACTGCTGTGAAACAGGTGTCCATACTGGCTATTTTAGTGGCTTCTTAAAAAAGAGAACAGCCCATAAAGTCTTCCTATAAACTGTGACAAACAAAGATAATACATATGTACACACATGTGTTTCAAAATTCTTTAGGTCTCAAAATTCTTTACTTTGGAGTGCTCTTCTTTAAATTCCAGATAAATTTATTACTCACTCTGTCATAAGTGGGGCAAAGATCTGCCAGCATGTGTATGTACAAAACCAGAAACATGACACAGAAACACACACTCACACATAGGCAAACACACACTGCATACTGTCAGAAGTATACACAACCTGTGTGTTTCTATATGTACACCTATATCCCCATGAGTTCACTTGCACACAGGTACAAAAGAACATCACACTGAACTTATGTACAACATATCTATTTACAGATATGTACACACACGCACACACAGTTTATAAAATCATAATCAAAGGTGACAGAAAAAATAGCAGATGTATAAATGGATAAGGGTAATGAAAGTTGTAGGGTGGGAAAAATAATCATCATGCCCCACCCCAAGGAAAAGGTGTTGAGAAGGAAGGACCCTGGTATGACACTGGACAATGTGAACCCTGGGGAACAGATTTGTCGATGGAACCTTTCAATGATGGATACTGGATTGGGGTTGGGGTAACATAATTGTATAGGATATTGGCTGCAATAGAAGAATTGGGCATCTCCCTTCTGGTAATTCTCTCCTCTAGCTTGTCCAAAGTCATTCCTTGCTAAGAGTGGCCTTCTACTCTTCCAGCTTTGTTTTGGACAATTCTCTGAAGGTCTTCTGCATTGTGTCATCATCAGCTCTCTTTTCTTATTCCAATATGGGTGACACTCAATAGCTTTTATTGACTTCTACATATTCCAAATGTGTAGACCCCCCCCCCCCCAGACAACCATGGCTGGAACCCTTGGGACCAGTATATATATTTACTAATTTTACTAATCCTTCTGGGCCAGGTACCAGAAGGATTTTTTTCTGGAAGAGGTGTTTTAAAAGGTTCACAGCATTAACTAAAGGTTGGGGAGACAATTCTGAGGAAGCCATGCACTTCCCTGACTACTGTGCACCATCAACAAGGTTGACTGCAGGTAAAGAGGATGCATCAAACACAGCTCCCACTTTGCTTCATAGTATGGCCAAGGAGAGTGAAATAATCTTCCACTGAAGAATTCTGAACTGTGTCCCAGGCCACACCAAGTTGCAAGAAAGAAATTAACTAATTGTATGTTCTTGGAGGTCCAAATTGCCCAGCTGCAAAGGGGACTACTGAATGCACCCCTGCATGCTTCACTAGTCTTGCCTTGCCTATCCAGGCTTCCACCAGGAGTGAGTCATTTCTACAGCCTCTCAGCCTTGGGAACACAACATATCATGCAATGATTCCTACCACAGAGAGCTATGTACCCTCAGAGGAAGCATGCCCAGAGAATTCCTTTATATGAGGGCATTTCTTACTCTTACATACTCTACCAGAAAACCTTTTCCAATGTACAGCTGAAGTGTGCCCTACACAATCCTAAAGAAACTGAATATAAAACCATTGTCAAATTACTCTTAATTATTGTTATTATTTTTAAAAGGCTACATATTTCAGAAGAATGATTCCACAATACATCTACTCATCATATCATAAAGTATTACAACTGGGTAGCTGGTAGCCATGGGCTATTGCATGAAGAGTACTAGTACTCACTCCAGATAATTCCAGCCACTAATGTTCTAGAACGTCACAACACAATCTAGTAATGAATGTTCTTCTCTTTGTTTAAAGGAGCAATCCTAATGCTCTTTGAAAAGGGTGCATAGTTAGGGTGCTAAGGTTGCTGGCATAATTGCATCACTTATTTTATTTTCTTGGAAGGGCATGAGCTATTTCTCTTAACTTTACAAGATGACTCAGTATTATATATTCTAGAATACTGCAGGACCTTTGGGAAGTAGAAGGAACTATCACTTGTGAATACTGAACCAATATTTGGCAAGGGCTAAAAAGTCTTATTTCTTTTGATTGCATTATTTTTCAAACCATCTCCTGGCCTTCAGCATCATTATTCTAGAAATAGAGTACTATTACTCAAGGGCATGTGCCTTGATATACACAGGCCACTTTGAGAAGAATACCTGATGGTTTTTCTTAAGGGTGGGCAATGATACTATAGCATGGCCAATGTATAATTCTCCAGTGATCAGTCCTTTAGCACTAGCTTTTAGTTGGCAGGAACTGATTCAATGGAGAGAGACCCATGCACTGTGCATGACTGGGGCTGCACATGGTGCTTTGATATGGAGATGTGTTTGCTCTTGCATTCAGATGTGGATGCACTCAGGGTCTGCTTCTGCAGAAGCAACACTTTGTGCATGCAGAAATGAGCTTGCCGGTCTTCCCCAGATTCCTTCTTCCTAGCCTGCAGTAGAGTCCTGTGTCTGTTTCCATGCATGGAAGGCAAAGCAACGGATTGCCTCTCATTTTCCACAGGCAGTGAGAACCCATAGCACACTGTTCAAATAAACAGCTGCTCCGAGTATCTGTATGACCCTGCCATGCAGGAAAGAGGACCACTAGGTCAAGGCAACTTGTGGGGTTGGAGGTAGGGGTGGGGGAGTAGAGGAAGGAGGAAAAACAACCAAAACAGTTTCTAAGGCTGTGAACCTCAGTATACTCAAGTAAGAGCCAGTTTATACATCCAGGAGAAGCAAGTAATAGAGCACTTTCCAGATTGTACTAATTTGGGCTTCAGACAGGAGTGATAATCATGTTTAATGCTCCTTGTATATGAAAAAACAAACAAAACTTTGCACACTAAAAATGAGCATGTCAGGGAGTTGGCCAGGCTGAAAATTTTTCCACGACATGCTAATCTTTCTCCTTAAAGAGCTTTGTTTTTATGGGAGAGGATGCAAACGAATAGTATGCAAACACATTTTTTGTTCCTATCCTGAAATAGAATAGTCCAGGAAAAGTTTGACTCTTGATTCTATGGAATATATAAACTGGCCTTAAGAACCAGTATAAAAATGTTATTGCACAGACCCTCTCCTTATCAGCTCCTTACTGTAACATTAGCTGATAATTTTAGCATATTTGTGGTTATTCTTTGCTATGAAAACTACTGATGAAGCAACAGCCTCTCTCTTTTTAAAAAATTCTGTGTTGAATTTCTGAGAAGAAACCCTGATTCTCCTCTCCCATGAAGTCTAGAATTCTGGAATGTTATCAGAAAATGAATGCATGCTCTAATGCTGTTGGTGTTACTTGCTTTATGGCTGATTTCTGGCAGTGGAACACCCAAACTGCACCATTTCTAGATCGCTCAGGCTGAACTACATGTTCAAAAGTATCACACGTGACACAGAGTCCGTTAGGGATGAACCACTTGAACAAGGAGGGAATCATATTAAAGCTTGAATGTTTATAGTAGTTTTCCATGGGCAAGGAGGTGTTTTTCCTTTCAACATAGAAATACTTTCAAAATGTGAGATTAACTTTCCTACACTCCAAAGTGGTATAATCTCATATTCTGTGTTAGTTCTGAGCAGGTCTCTAAGACCCAATTCAATGCAACATTATTCATCCAGTCAGTCCTGGCAGTCATGATTTTTAAAAATTAAATATTTAATACAAGGGGGGGGGGGTGGAACCATGGTAAGGGGAGGAGGGACTTTGCCTATATCCTTGTTCTAATTAAGATCTCCCCAACTGCTGCTATTTACAATGATAAGAAAACTCCCATTGCACCAAATGTTCCATTCTGGGCTTCCTCTCATTGCAAATAGCAACCTAGGGAGGGTATACCAATTCTGATCAGGAGTGCACCTGTGGAAAATAATTAAATCCCCAATCTCACCACAGTCCTGATTCCACTCAGCCACTCCCTTTTGGCTATTTATATTTACCAGCCAGAGCTAACCATGGACTAATGTTGCATTTAGCTTTGCTCTAATTTGAAGGCTATAGAAGCAAAATTTGTTCGGATCTTCTTGCATTGAATTGAATTAATGAAATGAATTACTAATTTGTTCCTATGTACAAATGCTGGAATAACGATAGTATGGCATATCACTATCATTAATCCACTTTAAAAAAATGAGCATGTGGCTCCAATATTAATAGGTGCCAGGGTCTCAATTTCCTAATCTCAGCCTGTTTAAATCAAGAGTTTTGGATCATACAGTAATGATACTTTTGCATCCTTGATGGCTTGGCATGGACTGTTATTTTTCAAATATAAATAAACCAAATTCCCAGTAGTTGCAATATTGCTTAATAATAGCAAGTTGATACATAGCATTCCTGTACTGGTTAAGTATTTTAAATAATGCTAACACAGTCTTTTAAAAATTTGATTGTATCATGTACCAATATTTGTTGTGTGGCTATAGTCCACATTTGGTTATTTTGGAGAAGCCATATCAGTGGTAAATCTGTATGTGATGATCAGAGCACTGATACCATAGTATCAAACATCCTTTGATATCTGAGAGGCTGCTCCAGTTGGTCCCTTAAGCATGTCATCAGGAATGGGCAGCCCTCCTGCAAACATAGCTCTTGGACAATGGGAAAGGAGAAGCAAAATGGTGGCAGGAACACTCCATCCATGGAGGAGTGAAGAGGGAGGGAGAGATGAGTTGAGATGAAGAGGATGCAGCAGATGAACAGATTGTGCCCTGAGTATTTGCTCTTATTTTTTTCCAGGTACCTAAGAACGAAAACTTTGAAGACTCTTAATTAATTCAGTTCTTGGAAACTGTGTCCATATTACCCAAGGAGAGTAAGCACGGGGATTTCTTATTGTCAGCTTTGAAAAAGGAAAGGTTAGCGCTGGCATAAGAGTGCATCAAATCCTTCCCTTTCCACAGGCCATAACTGAAAACCTATGGACTCACAACTACTGAATGCAATTAAACAGGTTCAAAAGAACTGTGTGTTAGACTGTGGCTCTTGCTAGCGCTTAATACTATAGTGTTAATACTGAAGTATTTTGCTCCTTCAGGCACACTATATCCTAGTAGGTTACAGAACAGCCTTTCAAAGTGGTGATTGCTCAGGTCATAGCTATGTCCTTTCCCAGGCAAAATAGGAAAAGAATACCATGAACCTTTTCTTCCCACAGGGTTAACTGTTGATATGAAAGGGGAAATCTGTGGGGTGGGCAGGAATCACACATTTTGGACCATGGTGCAGTGGGAGGGAAAGGTGCAGTTACAAGACACCCGGTTGAGGCCCAGAATATTAGAACATTCTGGGTGGAACCCTGGCGTCCAGCAAATGAATAAAAATGGATGAAGAGATGATGCTGAACAACAAACTTAGATTTGCTGACCCAATAAAGTTGTTTTATCTATAGGTAGCTGGAACATGTGCTGTTATATCCACTGCATGTACAATTTTTAAATTATTATTATTATTATTATATTATTATTATTTTTTGCTTTAATTTACAACCCAAGCGTGCCCCCAATGGAGGAGGCCAGTACTATACCAAGAACCACACAACAAATTATAATCATAATTTTCTTCTACATTACCCAAGAAAATCCATGGAGCAAGTCAAACAGAGAGAGAGAAAAAGAGAGAGAAAGAAAAAAAGGGGGGGGGGAGGGGGAAGGAAAGACAAACAAGCATTAGCAACAAGGAGTTGTTTGTGAAATCTTGGATAAGACATAAAGAGGCCTAAACTGGACCTTCTAAAGACTGTTACTATGATTGCCTAGGCAGCCAGTCAAAAAGTTACTGGTTGCATTCACATGTAACACTGAGCCAGATCTTTAAAAAGTTACTTCCATGGACTATAATTCCCAAAATTGATTGGAGAATTCTGGGAGCTGTAATCCAAACAAAAACTCTTTCAAGCTCTGCAATGAAATGCCATTTAGCACCAGACTCAGCAATTTGGTGATCTTCAGATAGCTTGGTAGGGGATTGTGGAAGCCAGTATCCCAAACAATCTCTGTTCCAAGCAATATTCTAAAGCTCACCAAACTAACCTTCTTGAGGATGAAAAGAGTTGTAAATCTACACTTCAGGCTGAGGAAGGCTGGCTCTGAACAACACACATAAACAGAAAGGAGTCTGTTCATTAAGCCTTAGCGCAGATGTCCCACTTTCGTGTAGCACCAGAAGGAGAAATTAAAGCAGAACCCATTTTCACTTGAGAAAATTTCTGGCTTTCTGTGATGTCTGAACCAGAAATTATGGTTTCTTTTTAAATTAAATATCTTTTATACTGTACATGATTTTTTTTACTGTTGTGGTTATTTTAAATAATATTTTACTTAATTATATTTTCTATTTTAGAGTTTTAATTTTTGAACTACTTTGGAGAACCTTTGTCTCAAAAAAGTTTTTAAAAAATTGAAATAAAGAAACTGCATGGACTACAATAAATTCTAATCAATTGCTAAGCGAGCCAACAATAAATCTTGGGTTGTTTTTGCTGTCCAAACCATTAATTTTATTTATTGTATTTTACAAGTGCCTACTTCTCTGGATGGTGTACAATACATAAAAATTATAAACCATATATATAGGTTGGCATATAACCAGAACACTGATTAGCTAGAACATTGTATGTTAAGACAGGATAGGCAACTTAGACTTTGTCAACCAGTTCCTCCCCAGCCCACCATGGTCACAGCATCCCACCTAATTATAATGGTGCGAATTCCACTTTCAGTTTCAACATTCCTCCCCACCCCCTTTTTCTCTTTTAAAAGGCCTAGGCAGAAAAAGCAATGTAATTTGTGTGCAAACTGCACACCCTAGCCCTCAACTCTCATTTTTAAAAAATGCAAAATTGGGGTGCTCTATGCCTGGAAGATGAAAAAACCCACAGGTAGCCAAAGGGCCACATGTTGTCCACCCTTGATATAAAGCCTGTGGAAGTAAATTCCAATGAATTGAATGGGACTTAATCCCAGTACAGTATTAAAGCATCAACTGAGGCCCTCTCTGACCATACCTTGTTCCCCTCCCTTCTCTTCCCCATGCCCACCCTTCTGCTTCTATTCCTTGTTTTATTTTCAAGACCTACCTTGTCTTTAGATTCTGGAGGTTTAATATTTCTGACCACAAGAGGTTTCTTTCCTTAGTTTTCTGGGGTAAACCTGGCCTTCTCCAGGGCAGCACAAGCATCTTATCCTAGCAAATTCCTGGCTGCCTTTAGAGCCTCAGACCCTTCTCCTTGTGCTCTAGGTGGCCCTCTTACTTACCCTCCGAGCCTTGCTCTGGTATTTTACAGCTTTCTTGGTGTCAGAGACGGCTCTTTCCACATAGTCAACAGAGTGCTCGACATTGTATTCAATGCGGTCAATCATCTCACCCTGAAAAGAGAAGAGAAGAAATATTAATAAGGCATAAAGTTGAAAACATAAACACAGAAGACTTAAAATACACCCTCCCATCAGTTACCATACTGACAAACATCCACGGAATAAGGCTGAGGATTCAAACTGGCCAGAACACCATTCATGAAGCATCAGGACTGAATTGGAACCTGAACCCAGGTTCTCATCTCTGTTTGGATCTAGCCATCTGCCCAAAAACTCCCCTGGCTCACAGGTTTTAATCTGCAACCATAACATCTGTGGCTCTTAAGTATACCAGAGAAAAGAATGCCAGAGGACAGCCAAGGTTTGAGAACTTTAAAAAAAAAAAACCCTATCAGAGCTCAAATGCTGACCATGTGAGCATGTACAATCCATCCTTCTCTCTCTTTCACATAAACCTCCACTCATCTAGGATTAGAAGGCACAGCTTCTCCAAAGAGAAATGAGCAAAGTATAGTTCTAGAAATTCTCATTTAAAGAAACCAAGTATTGCAGACAGCCATGCCTGTGAATCACAATGCCATCTACTGGTAAACCAAATCACCAGGAACCTTTTTCCACTGGCTTCAACCAAGACTGGATAAGTGGAAGAAGACAGCAACCTCTAATGGAACAACATATACATATGCATACCCATCTTTATTTATAGGTTCTACAACAAAATGTTGCAGTACACTCTGATTCAGAAAAATCCTATCACATTCTAACAACACTCCATTCCAGCAACACCCCTACGATGGTTAGCCGGCCTTCTGTAGCACAGCACATTCTTAAACGTCTTCAGGATTCTCATTGCAGCCCCCACCCCCAAATATATTCTGAACTTCCACAAACCTTGGGTGTCCACCATGCCTACTGATGCCTCCAGATTGTGCATGGATGGCTCTGTTTTGGCTGTAATAATGACTGGCATGTGAAGTTCACTGTAAAGTATCTCTGACTGGTTGCCTGATCGATTAATGAAACACATTCCCCACCCTTCAGTGGGTAACTGAGATTTATGTGATAGTTTTAAAAATTACAAAAATACAAAACAAACAAACAATCAAAAAACACCCAGAAATATAACAACAGTACAGCATGAGATAAATTCCAGATTAATAAAACCTCACAACAGCTTAAAAGAATTTTAAAAATTTAAAAATTGAGTAATACTTTAAAAATTAGGAAAATAAAAATTTTAAAAATTGTCTGGTGCTGAACTGATAGAAAAGGAGATGCCGAGCAATCCTCCTTGATTAAGGATGGATTCCACAAGAGGGGAATCGCTAATGAAAAAACTCTCTCCTAGATTGCTGGCCACCTGCTTTCATATGGCGGTGACATGTGGAGAAGGGTCAGAATGCAGATCTAATAGAACAGAGAAAACAGTCCAGTGGACATTTCAGTCCTGTCCCCTGCTCTCCTGTTAACAGTATATCAGCTGCATTCTGGCATTTCCACACCATCTTTAAAGACCCCATGCTGAGTATCCAGCCAGTGCCTGCCTGATCGCCTGTCTTCTCTGCTGTTCATACCTGACTCTCCACCAGCATAGCCATGTCCACAAACATGTCGTGCAGCTCCCGGATGCTGGTTTCCAGTTTGATGATCTCATTGTGCCGGGTTTCAATCTCGTTCAGGGCCTGCTTTGTCATCTGTGAGTCCATTTTAATCTGATATGGACAGAAAGAGAGAATTTCAAAACTAAGAAAAATCAGAACTGGATATAATTTACACAGCTGTGGCATGTGACACATTGGAAACTACAGCTTTAAGGGGGAAATGTTGGGAAGTTTCTAGTCATTATGATTCAGGAGCAAAGCTTTAAAATAAGCAGGCAATGCCCTGGAAGTTTTGGTGAAGGAGTGGGCTTTATAATAAGTCAGGAGGGAGCATTTCAATGTCCAGCTTTTCCTGTCCATCATTTCTTCTCTCCCTTTGCCCCTAGTTAGTGTACTCACCCACTAATCCCAAGGCTGGGTCATTCACTTTAAGGTATACCAAATGGGTTTCATACAGAATATTTTTATGCTGTCCCCACTACTATATTTTCTTGGGCTCTAAATACAGCAGAATCATGTATGAGATGCTCATGAGCTGGACATCATTTCCAAGCCACATTGGAGTGGGCTTTCCAATGAAATAATTCCACCAAATAGTTACAGAAGGGAGGCAATCATAGCTCAGATACATACATCATCAGTAAATATTGCCAATTTCCCACTCTCCAGCATGTCTTCTAATTCCTCATTGGTTGTTGTCCTGCCAGCTGCAAGAAAATGAGATCAATGCCATGAGGAACTGCAACACCTTCCCCTCTAATGTTTGCAAGTGAAATGCAAAGGCAAGCAAACATACTTATCTCCAGCTGTCTCTGGATACGGTCCTTGCATCGGTCTCGATATTTGGACTGGGTTGTGTTGTATTCTGTCATCACCTCCACAAACTTGCGGGAGAGGGTTGAGTGCTAGCCAATGAAATGGGAAGAGAGTCAGGTAGGAGAAGAATGGCAGAGAGAGGGAAGAGAATCTACTCTCTTCCCGCATCTCTTGTTTCAATGCAAGGACCAATCGTATTGATTACATACCTGAAAGGAAATGAGGAGGGGAATGCTAATTCTTTACATTCAAATATGTGCCAAAATGCACAATCAAAACTGCAGATCAACAGCCCCTAATCAGAATTGCTGTTGTCTTTTAACAATATTCTCAGGTACAAAAAGTCTTGCATTTTTGGTAGGAGAGGTAACTGGACGTAACTGGATGTAACACCAAGCACAAGTGGTATTGGACTCTAAACTGAATGGGCAAAACCCCATGTCAGAGAGGGAAAAGTGATATTGCTTGAGCAAAGAAGGGTTTGAATTAGACTAGGGCTTCACTGTTTAGGAGACTGGTTCCCTTGATCAGTTTTTTTTTAATTACCAAAAACTGTTCTCAATTAGCTAAACAGCAGATTTTTAAAACTGATAATATAACTAACAATAACCAACATTTTAAGAGGCATTCCTTTTCCCATGGGAAAGAAGGGGGAAAGCCTCTTCCCAAGGTGATGCATGTTATGATACATGATCATCTAAGCAAAAATGGGCAAAGGGTTATTCTATTTTAGAATAATTTTTTCTCATATGCAAGTGCCATCTTAGAAGCATCCTTCCAAGTAATGAAAGGGAGGCAAAAATGCCTCTTCTAAGACAATGCATGCATTAGGCTGTTTTCTTCAGAGTTATTGGGGATTTACTTAATGTACATGCATGTAGATATAATCAATGGTAGCTGATTATATCAGCTGAGCCAAGAGAAAAAAGGACTGCCTAGCTAATGGGGAAGAATATCAAAGATACATTATTTCATTTTTGTACCAAACTCTTCTTTCTAGGGGTGCTCCTGTCCTCAATTTCTATTCAGTCAATGACATTTTACAGTTGGTGTATTATATCAATGTTTTGTAAACCACCTGCCTATAATTCAGAACTTAGTTTAAAGGATGACACATAAATACATAAATGATAGTTAATAAATCCAGGTTTGTTCATATCAGTTCCAGATGACAGAAGCTACAGGAAAAGGCCATTTTTTAAAAAAGAAGAAGAAGACATAAAGATAAAAAGATAGAACAAATTTAATCAAATTGCATCTAATGCCTTACCTGCGTTTTTCGGATCCGCAGATCAGCTGAAGATCGGTTCTGAACCTCTTCCTGCTCAATTCCTTGCTCAATTGCTGGAAAGGTGAAAAGAGTCAAAAGTTTAGAGCTGCAGCATGAACCAAAAGCCATCCTGATTAGAACCTGGAATTTTTGCATTGGGATGGGAATTGTGTTGGGCTGCATCTTCCAGCATTCTTCAACATTGTTCATATTGGCTAGGACTTCTTGAAGTCAGGGTTCACCAACATCTGGAGAGCCACATTATTATCATCCCTGTTTCGTTTACCTCTTTGTTAAATAATACCAGTAGATTCTTCCTGGCTTCAGAACACCTGTGTATAGCCAGGTAGCCTTTTGGTTCACCATAACTTCATGAAGTCCATAATACCTTCCAGATCAGGCTTGGGCTTTACTGGAGCAACAGTTAGCTTTGGTCATGCCTGCTGAATTTAGAGATAGGCAAAGAGTACTCAGATGAGAAAGTTCAGCTCCTACAGCAGTCAAAGGTGTGGTGTAAGCAAGAGGAAATAAGGACCAATTTTTGAGGGAGGAAAGTTGAATGTCTACATGCATGAAGTGGGGGTGGTGTAAAATTCATCAATGTTCAAAACTCTCCTAAGATAATGCATGAATTAAGAGGTGCTACCACACACACACACACACACAGTGTTTTGTTGTAATACCCCTCTTCCAGGAACTTTTAGGTGAGGTATGAAGATGCCACCACCACCCCCAGCAGCTGCTATGAGAAGCTGTGAGTGGCAATGAGTTTCATATCCCACTCTGCAAATCCATTCCCCTCTCCCAAATATCAGCTGAGATAGCTTCTATCCTATTTTGCAGCCTGCCTACAAATGTGCAGAAACCTAAGCATTTGCACCTCTACATATAATCACTATAAGTTAGTTTAAAACAAACAAAAAAACTTTCTGGGGTTATAAAGCTCTGATCTTCATCCATAAATTTAAACACAATTTTCAAAGTATGATTTTATTTTATTTCTCTTCATTCTGCTCCTGAGACTCATGGCCCTAGGAGTCATTCGAATTCTTGCCATAAAGTGATGTGGTGTAGCAGCTAAGAGAATATGTTGTGATCACAACAATTTGATCTATATTTTTCCTCTCATGGCTTTTGTAAACATTACAACAATGTAAGTGAAAGCTTTGAGGACCTAAATAAATAAATAAAGGTTGAAGATGAGGATGAGGATGAAAAGCAGCAAGTGCAATCTGCATGGCTGCAACTCCAGCTCTTACCTTTCAACTTGGAGCGCACCTTGTTGGCAGTCTTCTTGATATCAGCTGTGAGGTCCTCCAGTTCCTGCTTGGTCTCTGAAAGGAGAATAGAAAAATGGGATGCTTGACACCCACCCTGGGAGATGGTTGAGACATGGGATACATTCCTTACTCTTACCACAGTGAGAAAGCACTGCATTAGGTCTATATGCATCTCTGATAGAGGGTGGATGCAAGCCAATAGGATAGGGGAACAGCTATGAAAAACACCCTATTTCAGTGATAGAACACATGCTTTAAATGCAAGAGATCCTGGATTTGAACCTTGAGATCTTTAGGCAAGACTGAAAGAAACCTCAGTCTGAAAACCTGGGCAGCCACTACTAGACAGAGCTGACAGTACTGAGCTAGAGAGACCAGTGTTTTGATCTTGTATCAGGCGGCTCCCTATGTTACTCTTACAGTGTCTCTGACCATAAGACTGGGGGTGGGTTGATCTGTGTTTTTACTTACTTTCATCTGGGTTGGGGGCAGCCAAGATGGCACTGTGCTGCTTCTTCACCAGCTCCACATCTTCTGAGAGCTTCTCAATGCAGCCACGGATCTCCTCCACCTGGGCACGAACACAAAAAGGCAGGCATTGCATCTTACACAGCAGTTGGAGACACCATCCTGAATGCAGCCCAGTAAAGAAATGACTTGGTGATCCTGAGTTGCCACTATGAATATGGGACAGCATCCCCTTCTCTGAGTGCCTTTGTGATCATCTCCTTTGACTCTCAATTATAAGTTCACATGATATAGTTTATTTAATAAAGTACCTCAGTCTCCAGTAGAAATAGCCTCTCCCATTTGAGAAGAAATACCATCAATTAAAGCAAGTGATAGGAAATATTGAGCTGAGCGCCAGTGCTGAGTAGAGTTAAAACCAGATACACACTCCTCCTACATGTGCTCTCTCTCTCTCTTTATTGCACACGCATACACAGCCACATACTCTCCCCACCCCCACCCCCACCCGCCATCAGAGATAGTGAAAGTTACTTTTTTGGATTATAATTCCTATCCATTTTGGTTGATGAATTCGGAGAGAAAAGCAACTTTTCTAAGCTCTTTCTCCATTCATGCACATCCATCTACCCACAAACAATCTCCTCCACCCCACCATTCACACACTAAATGTTTCCTTTTTCATTCTCACACATCTATATATTCACATACTTCTCTCCTCATAAAGACAGCTATTTTTTTTAAAGGTACGAAGCAAAAGGGCACAGAGTTTGTCTATACTACATTATTATATATGTTCAATATTGTTTTAAATGCCATGACTCCATCCCACAGAACCCTGGGATTTGCAGTTTGGTGAGTACCAGAGTATAAAAATCTGGAAACAACTTGAAAGCACACAACCACAAAAGGGAACTTGGATACTCTGCTAGAGAACCCTGGCAATTCCTGAAAATTAAGCAAGATATGTCCCTAGTAGAGAATCTTAATCTTCTCACCAAACTACAAATCTCAGGATTATGTAAGACAGAGACATGATAATTAAGGTGATATGAAACTGCTTCAATAGTGTAGCTGCACTAACAGAGAAGTGGAGTGAAGGAGACAGGAAGCACTAAAATACAAAAGGAAAAGGAAAAATAAAAGGCAGAGGCAGATGGAACTACCACTGGGAATCCTGTACAAGTTGTGGGACATACAGAGAAGGCAAGGCTGACCTATGAGAAATAGGCTGGATAGCAAAGTTCTGCAAACTGGAGACTCTACATCCTGGAGTAAAAGGCCAGATTCACCACCTATCTGGAACTCTCCATTACGTATCAGATTTGGGGTGGTCTGGAGCATCTGGTGATGCTGAAAGGCTCCCCAAATACTTTCTGCACTGTCATAAAAAGTTTTTTGTTGGTTAAATGTCAGCAATATCTGAACATGAGCACCAGGGGGCACTGCGCAGCAAAAAGGATTTGAACCTCAAGCTAACTCAACCCAAAAATACTGTCCAAGGTCCTGAAATCTGAAGGCTGCTCACACAAAGTCATCACCAATGTTCTTCAACCAAAATTCATTTCAACTGATGGCCTGGGCTGAACTTGACGTTAGAATAGCATATGGGCTGGCATCCTGTTAAGGACATATAGAGGCATATGTGCACATGTCCTTTTTTGGGCCCTCCCTACCCCACCAGACACACACATGGCCATGCCCCACTTCATGGGGAGCAGGCAGGATTGCAGAAATGTTTCCTTGTAACCAGATATGAAACAATGTCATCAGTGCTGGGATCCACCTGGATCCTCCAGTGATCTCAGCACTGTTGTTATCATTTCTTGTCTCACTAGGGAGACATAGCCAGACTTTTCTGCAATCCTGCCTGCTCCCCATAAAGCAGGGAATGGCTGTGCGGGCAGGGAGAGCCTTCAGAGACTGTTCACTAGGTCTGTGGGTGGTATTTATTATTGTTTTTAATAATTATTATTTTATATTATTATCATCATCATTGTCATCCTCATGGGGGATATAGGGCTCACCTAACATAGGTCTGCATGCATACCTAGCTATACAACCATAGTATGTATCATATGAACATTCAGTACTAAATCTCAGGATCAAACTATGTGAGATTAAGACACCTATCTGCATAAACTCAGGGCATATTCAGTGGAATGGAATATTAAATTAGTGGATTTGGAGAACAAACAGAGCAGATTTGGAGAACAAACAGCATATGGGTTGGGTTGGAATGCCCATAGTTGGGTTGAAGCTCGGGAGAAACGGGAAATACAAATAAAAAATATTATTATTACCACACAGACCTTTTGCACTGAAACCCTGAAGCCTGGAAAAGTTGTCTTTGAGACTGCAGCTCTCAAAATCCCTCTGGCACCATGACCACTAGACATGCTGGATAGGGGATAGGGGAGAGTTGAAGCCTTAAAAATAACTTTTCCCAAGCCACCCTGACAACCCTCTAAAGATTATCAAAGCAATCCCACATTTAAACAGATGTTTCTTTCCCTGTCATGTGTAGTTTGAGCTTAAGTCTTTACAAATTCCAAATCTGGTTACACTTCTATAAGTGGCTATAACTGAGGACCCCAGGGACTCACAATGAAAGTTTGTAAGACTACTGAGATGCATGAATCAAAGCATTATACCACTGCATTTGCTAAGTTTACAAGAAATGATGCAAGAGATGTGTGCTCATTTGAAGGAGGGTAGACATGTTTTATTGTTGGAGGCATTTTTTGTTTGGAATTTGGGGAACTTTGACTGGAATCTTCTTAGGTGGGATAGTTAGCTCATAGTACCATTAATTCCCCTTCAAAGTCAAGACATGCTATTTGCATATTTAGACAGGTATCACCACATGGGCTAGCAATGTTTGTTCTAATAATGGAGAAGGGGTGAAAAATTAACATCTCAGATACCTACATCAGGTATTATGTTCTGAGGCAAAAACAAAATCTCTCAATAAATTTCCACCCCAGGAAAGAAAAAACAGGCTGGATTTCATCAATGATAAGCACCATAGAACAGTACAAGTTTAAGGCATAAGTTATTGCAGACAGTCCCAGCACACTGCGATATAATTCTGTAGAAACAGCAAGGTTTCTCTGGAGTATACTGCAGCAATTCTCAATCACAGATGCCCTTTGTGACCAGACACACAAACATGGACTTCACAGCTCTTGCTGTCTATTGTCCCAGTGGCTTTCCTAGCCTCCCTCAACTTCCTGGACTTGCACATTATGGAGGCTACATGGCATCATGAACAAAATGGTCTTGCATATTAAATGTCTGCTGTTTGAATATTCATGAGCTTAACTCTGAAGCAAAAGCTGGAGTTAATTTAGGCCACGGGTACTCATCACCATCTCCTGTACAAATACAGCTCCTGAGAAAGAGTGGGGAGGGAAGGAATGGGAAGAAATAGATTCAGAGCAAAGATGGCCAAGTTCTGCATTCTTCGTGGCCATTTTACTTTCTCCACAGAAATCTGGGAGCTGGAAATACATTTTGCAGCACAAGCAAATTTCTTCTTTGTTTCCTCATACATCAAAAAACAAACAAACCCAGAATGTATATAATAATATAGTATAGGGGTTTTACTGCTATGAGGTAAACATGCTCAAGCGTAGCTGAGGCATGACAGATGAAACCACAGAAGACACATAACCTTAAGCAGTGTGACACCTCTCTCTCTCTCTCTCTCTCAAAATCACATGCACACACATAGAATATTCCAAAATGAAATAAGAGATAGTGCCAAAAGATGACACTCCCAGGTTGGATAGCACTCAATAATCTACCGTAATACAGAAGAGGACAACTATGAGCAGTGCTGTGGGTAATGATGCAGTTGAATTCATGCAGAAAGGATGTTCAGCTCTTGACTTGCTCAGAGGTGAATAACACTTATTATAGGACCATGGAATGTGATAAACATGAATCAGAAAAAGTTAGACATAGTAAAACAAGAAATGGAATATATAAACATTGCAATACTTGGGATGAGCAAGTTCAAGTAGAGACAAATGGGACATTTTGAGACAAATAATTTGACAGTGTTTTACTATAAATAAATATGTAAGAAGAAATTGGTTGACATTAATACTGAGGAAAGACATAACAAAAGCAATCAAAGGATATAATGCAAAGACTGGTCAAATAATATCAATAAGATGTCAGGAAAAACCCATCAGTATAACCATAACCCAAGTTTCTGCTCAAACTACAGAGGCAGAAGAAGAGGAAATGGAAAGATTCTAAACAGAAGTCCAGAAGGAAACTGATCAGACACCAAAGCAGAAATTCCTTGTTAATCATAGACAATTGGAATGAAAAACTAGGAAACAGAACAGAATTAAAGATTGCAAGAAATCTGCCCTAGGATCAAGTAATGAAGCAGGAGAATGACTGACTGAATTTTGTGAGGCCAACAATCTGTTAACTGCAGATGCAAACACATTCTACAAAGAAGCCAAGAGACAAATGTATACATGGACATCACCTGATGGCCAATACAGAAATCAAATAGACTACATAATCAGAAGCAGAAGATGGACAGGCCCCATTCTCTCTGCAAAAACAAGATCAGGAGATTGTGCTTAATAAGAGGAGAGGCGTTCTATCCCTCCCTTAAGTTCAAGCCGCGTCTCTGCCGCCTCCACCACGGATGAGAATGTGAGTAGCTCCTGTAAACTGATGGGTCTCCTTTAACTGTCAAGTAATCCAAAGCCCAAGTCCTCAATTCTTTCCTTAAGTCCTCCAAACAGTTTTATAGAATCTTAACCCTTTTCAACCCTTTGTCCTCATAAACTCCACAATCTTTATAAATTAGAGAGTTCAATCAATGATTTAATCTTCAAATTAAATTATCTTAAGTCACAGCTCTTCTCCAACAATTTTTAGTTAAACTTAATTTCCAACCAATCTAGTCTGTTTCCTAATGGGGGCTTCAAATCTAATGCAAATTGATTAAAAAAAATATCCCCTCTAGTCTTCTCGCTCAGAATCAGAAATAAGCTTGTTAAAGGACAGCTTCACACCAGCTTCACGTTAGCTTCACACCAAGGTGGAGAACAAAGATAGGTGGCCACGTCTCTTCGGTCTTGGTGGGTTGGCAGGCAAAGAATCGACCAAAGCAGGATTCTTACCCATTCTCCTCACCAAGACCCCCAACAAGTCATCTGGGTTAGTGCTTCTTATTGGAAGCACTATGGATGGGTAGTTGGAGTCCCCATTCCTCCAAGAACTATTTTTGTGTGAGGCCAAGTTATAGAGCCCCTGCGCTTGCAGTCTCCCTTGGTGCCATCTTGCCAGGAAAACAAGATCAGGAGATTGTGACACAGATTGATGAACTGCTGATATCAAAATTTAGAGTGAAACCAAATAAGAACACTACACCAACCATCATGCTGAAATACAACCTGAAGAACATCCCCATAGAATGTAAAGATAATGTTAAAATGATTTCACTGTTAAGCCTAATTGAGCAGGAAAAAGAAGAACTCTGGACTGAAGCCAAGGACACTGTCAGGGAGGAATGCAAAAGGACACTATCTGCAGTTAAAAAGAAAGGGAAGCCTTAATGGATGACAGAGGAAACGCTTCAATCTGTTAAGAACAGATGAGAAGCAAAAGTAAAAGTTGATAGAAATAGAGTCAGAATCCGGAATGCAACTGTTCAATGACATTAGCACACAGTTAAGGAGAACTACCATAACAATTAATGCAAAGAAATAGAAGAAGACAACAAAAAAGAAAGAACAAGAGATCTTTTCCATAAGATTTGAGAAATCAAAGGGAAATTTAAACCAAGAGTGGAGATGCTCTAGAATCAGGAGGGAAACACATCACATGACCAAGTAAAAATAAAGACAATGGAAATAATACACTAAAGAACTATATAAAAGAGGTGAAAGGAAGAACCATTTTAGAAAGTGAAGTGGAAACTGCACTCAGAACATTTGGGAAAAATAAACCACCAGAAACAAATGGCATACCAGCAGAGCTTCTCCAAATTACTAAGAGAGGATTAACACTAGTCTCAGTCCTCAAGAAAGGAGATACTAGGGTTTGCAAAGAACCAAAGCACCAATGCATTAATGTTCCATGTAGTCTGGATTAGAAATACTCTAAATAAATAAACATTTGCTGCAGAATAGTATACTTAAACCTGTCTCACATATAAAATGTGTTGCTGCATGCACATGGTATGTGGAGCTCCAATTTTATGAGAAAAATAAATTTGCAGGTGAGGGAAAGGAAGCCATTACTGAAGCTTTTCTGCTCACTACATACTTCCTTGCAATCTGTTTCCTCAGTAAAACAGAGAGAAAAACACCTCAGGGGATGGGCTGTGGGAGGGAGACAAACTGTGGACAAGGTTTCTGCTTCTCTCATTTATATGTTTATTTTGCTCTTAAAATTAGACTTTTACTCTCTCTCTCTCTCTCTCTATATATATATATATATGAGCAAAGTTGACCCATGTTTAAAGACATATACCTACTGCCACTACATTTCAGGCCTCAGTAAAATAGAGTCACCACCACTGTTTTCCCACGCAGACATTTTAAAAGGCTAGAGGTGGTACTGCAGCACAGTGAACAGAGAGGGTCAGTGCTTCTAGGTTTTCCCAAGATGAACTAAGCTCTTGCCTCTTGCCACTCTACTCAAAGAAGGGAACGGTCCCTTTTGAAAAAATAAGAGTTAAGGTACAGTACTTACATTGGCCCATGAATAGGTCGACCCAGGTTTTTTGCATCAATTTCTTTTACTAAAATTTCTAGACTTCTAGAGGACTATATTAAGTAGTTGGAAACAGAATAAAATGTGAAATGAGTGAACCTACCATTTCTGGACTCGAGTCATAACTTGAAGTAAGGGCACATTTCATAGATACTTATGCATTCATACATTATCATCTGCACAGCTCAGGAATGGGCAAAACACAAGCTGTGGGCTTAATGTGATTCTCCCAAGACCCTTGCTAAATTAATATTGTAGTTTGCTGCCAGTGTAGGCTGTACGAGGGGGTATCCAAAAGTTTTAATGATCACCTTTTTAAAAATTGACAAAAAGTATGTTTTGATTTGTAGTTAACTTATCTCTATGTAGTCACTATCTAGATTTATACATTTTTCCCAGTGTATCTTGACCCTCCGAATACCTGATATTGTAGAAGTCTGCAGATTGCGCCTTACGAGGGAGTATCATAAAGTAATAAATATCATCCGGAAGTTATTATGGCATATTGATGAAATTTTGTCAGTGTCATCATTGGTCCCTAAGTGCACGTTGCTGAGAAAATCAGCTCATTGCGTCCTTTATTTTTGTGACTGGCTGTGCCAGAAGTAACTAAAGTGTAAAATCCTCATCAGGCGTAATCTGCAAGCTTCTGCAATATCAGGTATTAGGAGGGTCAAGATACGCTGGGAAAAATGTATAAATCTAGATAATGATTACATAGAGATAAGTTAACAACTACAAATCAAAACAAACTTTCTGTTAATTTTTTTAAAAGGTGATCATTAAAACCTTTGGATACCCCTTCATAGCTTCCCACAGAGAAATACACTTTACTCCCATTACCAATTTTTTTCTGATGCCTCCAATGAAATAAACAAGTCATTAATTTATTACCCCCACATTGCTTTGATATCAATTTTCAGCTTCTAATATACAGAGAGAGATACCATATCTGGACATTGAGGCTCTATGTGACCAATCGAGAAAGCATTCTCTTTCAGACTAAAGAGAGATCATAGAGCATCATCATTCAAAATGACAAATTCTGATTCTGTCTGAGGATATCTCAAAATGTGAATCAGACATGCATTATTTTGTTGGCTTAAAGTAAGAGTGGACGAAGTGTAGCCCATAGCTGTTTTCACAAGCCACACACTCCTTAGAAACCCTCCAATTTCACCACCATAAAAAGAACCCTATCTGGTGGAGAGGCATAAACGTGGGTTTTACTACCCCTGAAAGCTTCCAAGAATAGTGGTTTTGTGTTCTGAGAAGTTGGTGGCACCTCAACCTATCCTTCAAATGTTAAAAAATTAAACTGGAAGTAGGTTTTTTAAAAAAAAGATCTCACATTTCCAGGCATAGGGTGCCTCATGGGGAATAATAATGGCTGAAACTTGCCCTTCTGGCCTTCCAAAGTTGCCTATTCCTTGATTACAGGATGGATATTAGCTTCTTTTGAAAGCTTGAGCAAGCAAGATCTCAAGACATTGCAAGGATGGCTTGAATTTTGGTCCACCCAATGTAGTTTTTAACATTTCAGATGTCAGTTTCATATCCCTTGAGGAATCATATTACTCATAGGAAAGGAGTGTGTGCAATAAATATCCTAAGAGAAATAAGATGTACTGGCAAATATACAGACATATTCAATTTGGATATTTCAGGTCAGTCCAGGTAATATGTGTGTCGTATAGCTACAAGGACTTGGCACTCTTTTACAGAAGATGTACATGATGCCCCTCATCTTACCTGTTCAAAGAATTCATCCATAAAATGATCTCGGTCCACATGTACCACTTCTTCCTCATCGTCACTGTCTTTGGCCTAGGAAGATACAACATTGACAAAGGTTAGAACACCTGCCTGGTTTTGTTCACAATGCTACACTGACACTAGAATCTTTTTACCTTCATCAGAGCATACACAGCCAAATGTCATTTCTCTACATCAAGGAGGGACTATTTTTTGAGCAGAAGCAAGAGGAAAGGAGAGAGTCCTTAAACTCCAGGAGCTGCTTTATAATAAGTCAGTCTGCTGGGCCATCTAGCTCAGCATTGTCCACACAGATTGGCAGTGGAAACAGGTGCTAGTGCCAGGTGCTACCTAGGTACTACTGCCAGGTCTCTCCAAGGGTACTTTCATGCTGGACACTGGCATACATTACCGCTCTAGCATAAGTGTTATTGGTGGTAAATGACACAGCAGAAGGAACATATCAGAGAAACATTCCAGATCTTTCACAGACAGGGTCCAGCTTCACAGCCAATGGTAGAAATGGGCCCCCAAACAAATTCTATCCAGACTTATCCCTTAGACGGCAATCAAATCTGCACTGCTGCACATATAGGGAGCCCTTGAGCTACAGTGCACCTAAAGGAAGGCCAATGGAAGATGTACATAGTGCAGAAATAAATAAAGTAAATCAAATAAAGAACCAAATAAAGAAAATCAAAGTGTGCAAGCGTGACCCATCACCCCCATATTAACTATGAGAACTGTACAAGCATTCCTCTCCTTGGTTCTGCCTTCACATCTTCTCTCAGCCCCAATGCAAACAGTTTCCCACAAGTTCACAAATCCAAGTTAACACTTTCACGCCATGGGACAGCTGTTAACATTTGGCCATGATGCTAACAAGGACTCCAAAACCCATCTGCCTTCTGGCAGAGGCACAGCTCACTACACCAGGATTTCAGAAAGAAGTCTTCCTCAGTAAGATTCTGGAGATGTTGAGGACTGAGCCTTGGACCTTCCCTAACTTGCTGCCTTCCCATCCTTCTTGTTACGTTCCCCCATCCTCCAAATTCTTGTTTCTATTGCAAATATGCCCACAGTTACTCCTCCTTTTCCAACATCATTGTGTTGTTGTTTGTTGTTGCTGTTGCTGTTGTTGTTGTTATTATTATTATTATTAATTATTATTGCTACATTTATGCCTCACTCCACAGACAAAACTACTCCCAGAGTAGCTTATAAAGATAAACAGTATGACAGTTCCTGTCCTCAGGCTTACAATCTCAGTGTAAGACGTGACACACGAGAAATAAAGGATTGGTGAGGAAAGGATTGGGAGGAAGCAAGTTTTCTTGACAACTTGCCAAGCCTCTTATGCTCACTTTTGATTGCTCATATATATTTCTGTAAAAAAAGAAATAAAAAAGGAGCTTATACACAAAACATCATCCATCTCAATGGCTAATGTCAGCCACATTACACAAAGGCTTGAGCCTCATTCGTGTAACCTGATAGACATACTGAGGAATCTGACACACAGATGTCCTAAACACTCCAATTTCTGAAAAGGATATTTTTACCTCTATTACCTGAAACCCTTTTACATGAAATCTGCAGAAAACTTTATGTTAAGACTCATGAGGAACTGACACCTTCACACGTTTCAATAATCCCTTGATGGGGGGAAAGAGAAGCAAAGAAAGTACTGTACACCCATAAGAAATGGAGATCTTTGGATTTTCCTTCCTTGGGAGATTACGGACTTGAAGTGGAGCAGCCACTTGAAGTGGATATATGCATCACATATATCCAGTAAGAATGGAGGGTATGGACTTTCCTCTTGACAATCATTAAGAATGGTGGAGAGAGGATCCTGTGGCTGTCAGGAACAATCAGTATGGCCTAGGTAAGTAAATGCCAAGACTGAAGTCTACGAAAGCTCACGCTGCCAATTTCTTTCTTTCAGCCGAGCTGAAGTAAGTGGTATGTTTGACTGTGTCTGTGTCTGCACTGACCGGAATCCCCAGGGGTGTCTACATTGTAGAAATAATACAGTTTGACACCACCTTACATGACATAGCTCCATCCTACAGATTCCAACATTCTTTGGCAGAGAAGGCTAAAGATGTTTAAAAACTACCAATCTCAGGATTCCATAGGATGAAGCTACAGCTCTTAAAGTGGTGTCAAACTGTATTATTTCTAGTGTAGATGCACCCCAAGACTTAATGTCAAGGTTTCTGGATCTGCGGGAAGGACAAGCTGTCCACACAACTTGTATCCACAATGACCTGATACTGGCAGCACTGCCTGCACACACCCCAAAGTCAGTGGCTCACCTGGCCAGGGGTATTCTCCAGAGTTTCCAACCTGATTCAAGGCAAACGGGAATTCTATTTACTCTGGAGCATCTCTCTGGAGCATGGATTGGACCATATTCCACCCATGCATAGTCTAAACAAGTCAATGTGGGAATGAGGCAGGAATGGGTTTTTTCCTTCCATGAGGATACAGCCTACATGTGCTATTTCTGTATATTTGAGATTCTTCCAGCCACAGGTCACACAAGGTGTTCTTAATTCCAAGATTTAGCCCTTGAAAATGTGAAGGGATCATGACTATAACACTGCTGTTGACCATGTGCAGAGACCTCTCCTTTGCCTCTGGTTACAAACAAATCCCTACATCTGGAATCAGAAGAAAGGTGCTCGGGGAGAGCATGTTGCCTGTAGGCAGGCTCAACTCTTGGTGACTCACATTTTAAAAATTAAGCACTGTCTCAAATCCTAAGGGGAGGAGAAGAAGCAAATTTACCTTCCAGAACTATCAGAAT
The DNA here is from genome assembly GCA_034509955.1 of Urosaurus nigricauda. Taxonomy (NCBI): domain Eukaryota; kingdom Metazoa; phylum Chordata; class Lepidosauria; order Squamata; family Phrynosomatidae; genus Urosaurus; species Urosaurus nigricauda. The sequence continues at coordinate 10,135,806 of JAOEGL010000006.1, forward strand.
TATACTTTCCTTCTTTAGCCCTATATCCATTTCTCACTCTCAGGTTGAGATGGGCAGAAAAGCATGAAGGCCTGTTTTTCAGAAGTGCTTCCAATCTGGGGGAGAGGGGTGGTTTGAAGGGAAATCTAGAAGAACCAGTGTCCCATAGTTCTTCTGTTCTAATCCATTTCCCTTCTAGAACTGAGGTGATGGGGAGGGAAGGGGGAGAATGCAAGAGAAACACCACCAGCAGCTTTCCCGTGTATTCTCTCTTCCCAGAATATATGTGTTGTGGATTAGTCCACATAAAACAGTAAACAAACACTGGCCCCATCCATACTATCCCATTTGTCCTGGTTAGATCCGGATGAGATCGTGCATGGCATTACCGAATCTCTCCGGAAAGAAGTTCATACTACCTTTTGCATTGATGCTTCCCAGTGCATTTTACCCCACTGAAGTTCATACATGAAAAAATAATGATTAAAGATGGGGCCTCTTGGTTGTCAATCAAACGATGTCATAGTGACGTCTGATGCAGCCATTGGCCGCGCGAGCTGCTTGGTTTTTTTTTTAATATACTTTTTTATATTTGACAACTTATGCAGATTTTGCCGGGAGAGGAGGCATATTCCACCCCCTGGCCTTTTCCCCTCCCCTGAACTTGGCTCGATCATGATCGGAGCCAAGTTCACATTCCCTGTGAAATGGTTTTTCCCAAAAGAAACGGTAAATATACCGCTTTGGGAGAAACTGGGTTATAGGGGATTTGCCCCGCTACGCGTGTGCAAGATCTGGATTCAGTAGTGTTAAAACCGGTTTCGGTATGAACTTCTTGATTTTAAACCAGTTTGCTAACCAGTTCTTATGATAGTCTGAACGGCCCCACTGTTTCCATTTTTAAAATAAATTCTTATAAAATAAAGTGTGGCTAGAATTCTTATCCTTGATAGCCATTTTTTAAAAATGAGCACACAATTTTGTTTTTTGTATGGGGAAAAGCATTCAATCCTGAGTGCCATCCCCTTAGTGTGAAATGTTAAAGTAAAGCAGAGGTTTGCCACTGCATCTGTGGCTGCATCTGTACTGCGGAATGCATGCAGTTTGACAGCGCTTTAATTGCCACAGCTCAATGCTGTGGAATTCTGAGATTTGTAGTTTTGTGATATATTTAGCTTTGTCTGACTGAGAGAGCTCTGATGCCATAACAAACTACTAATATCAGGATTCCATAGGATGCAGCCATGACAGATAAAGCACTGTCAAACTGCATTAATTCTGCAGTGTGGCATCAAGCCTCAGCACTAGCAAATGGACTTTTCTTGTCACTCCAACCCTTCCCTTTCCTTTTCCACAGTCCATGGTTCTTTGCACCTTGTGGCAGAGCTAAAAATCCTCTCTTTTCAGTAGCGATGCCACATTTCTTCTTATATAAAGGCAGTTCCCCCCAAAACTTGATTTAACCTGAGGCGACAAGATGAAGGAAGATGGTTCAGCCACTTGGAAAGTCCCCCAGGGAGGGTGCCACTTGTGCAGCTCCATAGAGCTGTAGAGGTCTGGCATCTCAGAAGGCCACTGCAATGAAGAAGGCTGTCCCCTTGCCATGGGTTAAAGGAAATGGAGAAAGGGATCTGGAGGGAGGGAGAAAGCTGGATTTTGGACCAGTGCCTGGCTCTGTCTCCTGGAGGGCAGCGTGTGACGAAGCTCTCTCATCGCATTCTCCTTTTGTCCAAGGTCACAGCTAACCGAGCTGGAACAGTGACATAATAACACATGCACACACAAAAAAACAGCCGCTCACACTCCCAATGTGGTGTTTGGCGGGGTGCGCGCGCGTGTGGGTGTGTGCGTGCAGAGACAGAGAGAGGGCAGTACCACATCACTTTGGTAGGCTATCAGATTCCTTTTCTCCTTCCAGGAAAACCATTATCCCCAAAATAACCAGCCTGGTCGCTGAGGACAAAAAGAAATGAAGAAGAAAAACAACAACACAGTCACTGCTTCTTCTACAGTTGAAAGTTTGGGGACTAGTTTTTGAAAGGTTAGTTTTCCAGCACTGGCACTGTTGGCGTTAACAATGTTGTGGAAAGAAGAGCCCCCAAAGATTTTGCTGCCTGAGGTAGAGAAGCAAATAGGACACACAGACATACACACAAACTGGCATCAAAATGTATACAGTGGGCCCTTGGTATCCACTTGGGTTTGGTTCTAGGACCCCCATGGATAACATAATCCATGGATGCTCAAATCCCATTAAATACAATGGCATAATTAAATGGTGTTCCTTTATATAAACTGGCAAAATCAAGGTTCACTTCTGGGAATATATATGTATGCAATATATATACTGTATGTAATCCATGGATGTGGGGGGCCTGACTGCACTATCCAAAGGTGGAAGGAATAAAAGGATTCAAATAGCTCTACTCATTTTGGGTAGTAAAAATACAATGATAACAAACTGGATAAATAATTCTTTGCAGCCTTTTCGTGACACTGAAGATCTACTGCCTTAAGAAGCCATATCATTCTGTGCAATGGCTGAACCAGACCAGCGTGGGAAATTATAGCAGCAAGTGGCTAGCAGAAGACTAAATATAGTCCCCCTTACATGTTACTCCTCTTTGCAAGAGAAAAGGCAATGAGACAGCTAGAGAGGGAGGGAGATACATGGGGTGGTCTGGTGGATGAATGCTTGTCTAGATGCCATGAAGCTGGGGACTTTCCTTGCTGCAGTCAAAGAGGGAAAAAACCTACACCTCAAGGAAGAGTGACAGCTAAGCAGAGAATACAATGGGCCATGGCAGGGGTACTCAAACTTTTTAACCTTGGGACTCCCCCACCTTAACATCTACATGCGGACAGTGCACCTCCCTGACATACTATATGAATCATGTATATTCATATTTTAACATTTTATCATTCAAATTAGAACAGTTTTATTTAAATAAATTCAATATTTAACTCAAAGCAAATGTAAATTTTAGAAAGCCAGTGTGGCATAGTGGTTTGAGCATTGGACTATGGCTCTGGAGACCAGGGTTCAATTCCTTCTCGGCCATGAAACCCACTGGGTGACCTTGGGCAAGTCACATGCTCTCGGTCTCAGAGGAAGACAATGGCAAACCTCCTCTAAATAAATCTTGCCAAGAAAACCCCATGATAGGTTTGTTTTAGGGTCACCATAAGTCTGAAACAACTTGATGGCACAAAATATACATTTTTTCTCAGTCACAAGGGCTAGAAACCTGATTGGGAAATATGGGAAAGTACAGTAGTACGCACTAACATTATGGGTAACCACCATCTCTAAATAATGTTAGAATTAAATTGATTTCGCTTTATATCTTGCTGTTCTTCTGTTGTGAAACTCAAAGGCAGAGTATATAGAATTGCAAAGCATCCGCTCCATCCAGGGAAAGAGCAAACCCCTAAGATGCTTACCTTCTGCTAGGTTGCTGCTTGATGTGTCTTCCTATATAGACCAATGATTTCCAGACTTTGGTCCTCCAGGTGTTTTGGACTTCAACTCCCAGAATGCCTAGTCTCATCTGGAGGAGCAAAGGTTGGGAACCACTGCAGTATAGACCATGTGCTGAGACCTCATAGCCTAGACTCAACAGGTCTTACTTCTTTGGCCTGTTCCTTTACATGTGGGAATTCTATAATGAGCATTTCCAATTATTGTCCTGCTGCGCCATGTGGCTGGACGTTCTGCCCATGACTGGAAGCTTATCATTCTCAGATAGCTCAGGCAATTAACCTACCTTTAAGCTTGGCATCCTCCATTTGCTAATATGCATCATGAGAAAAGATGAAGGCCAAGGTCATTTCTTTGCAAGAATAGATAACCAGATGTACTGGGTCAAACAAATGGCCCATCCATCTCTGATAGTAGCAAGATCTAGATGATTCAGAAGCAGCCATAGGGCACTTATGAGGCAATCTATCTACTGTCATTCAGCTGGTGCCTTCTGGCACTCTGAAAATATGGGAACATTCTGCTCACGATGCTATCTCTTTTTCTGTTTTCAAGGATTCCAAAAGATGTCACTGAGAAGGAAAAAGCTATCCAAATGACCAAAGGAATGGAATTTGTCTATATAGCCACCACATTGGCATCCAGTCTTTCCTTCAAGGAGCACAGTAAGTCAGCATACATAAAACCACTTTCCCCTTCAAAGTGATATGTGGAAACAAGTGAGAATGAGCTATGGCACACACAATGCAACTAAAGGATTCAAACTCTACAATCCATGTTCAAGACACTCACTACACTGATGCTCAAAAGGACCTGGTATTTGTGATTACTCATAGCTAACTAGAGCTTGTAAAAGTTATTTTTTGACCTACAGAATGCTCCAACCAGGCCACTGTCCCAGAAAGTAACATTTCCAAGCACTGTGGGTAACAAAAATATATTTTCTCTAATTAAAAAATGTTTTAAAAAGAAAATTAGGATTTTCCAGCTCGGTTTTCACTTCAAACAAGGTAGGAACCCAAGACCCCAAAATCCTCTAAGACTGAAAATCTAAAAAATAAAAAAGAGGAGGAGGATAATTTTTTTTAAAAAAAGGAAGTGACCTCCTACAACTTCTGGATTTCTGGATTATTGCTTCTGAATTTCTGGATTATTGCAATTTCTGGATTATTGCATTTCCAGGCCTAGTGTGGTTCAAAGGATGCCCTTCTAGTGAAATATTAGCCCCCAGACTGTTTGGAGATTTTGCCAGGTCTTCAGCACAGAAATAAAAAGCTATTTAGCCTTTTAGCCTGCTTGCATTATTGCACATCAGGTGCTCATATTTGATTGGCAGCCTCCCTCCCTGCACTGGGTCCCTTGCAAGTCTATTTTCACACTGGATTGGATGCACAACTTCCCACACCTAAATATCAAAATTTTCCCAGGGTTGTCCTTGCAATGTGACTGGCTGCTTTTGAATCCCATATTTGCATGCCTGAAAGCCTCACACCACTATTCTCCTTCAAGTGTGATTGGCTGTCTTCGGCCGGCTAGGCTGTGTCGATCCAGAATGACTAAGCTGCTTTCCAGCCAATGAGATACTCATAGAATCATAGAATCATAGAGTTGGAAGAGACCCCAAGGGCCATCCAGTCCAACCCCCTGCCATGCAGGAACTCCCAGTCAAAGCATCCCCGACAGATGGCCATCCAGCCTCTGCTTAAAGACCTCCAAGGACGGAGACTCCACTACACTCTGAGGGAGTGTGTTCCACTGTCGAACAGCCCTTACTGTCAGGAAATTCCTCCTAACGTTGAGGTGGAATCTCTTTTCCTGCAGCTTGCATCCATTGTTCCGTGTTCTAGTCTCTGCAGCAGCGGAAAACAAGCTTGCTCCCTCCTCAATATGACATCCCTTCAAATATTTGAACAGGGCTATCATATCATATAATGATATAACAGATATCAGGTATTAGAATGGAAGCACAACTGGTTAAAATGAATTTTGTCTGTCTGTTTGTTTGGAGCAGTGTTTGGTCCTCCAGATGTTTTGCACTCCAGTTCCCAGCATCCAGCATCACTGGCTGTGTTGTTGGAGACCTGTGGGAGCTGAAGTACAAAACAGAAGGAGGATCAACAGTTGAGAACCTTTGGTTTAGAAGTAAGATGATCTAGACCAGGGGTTCCCAACCTTTTGGACTCACAGAGCCCTTATTTCTATGGCAGAGCCCCTAAGAGGCTATCCTATGTCTTACAAGTTAATGGTGTTTAGGACTATATATAAGAATATATTCTAATTCTTCTGTTTCACTGGAAAGATCTGTGATTAGGCTCTCCCTTTCTTAAATCTCTCTGAAAACCAAATGTGATGTTGCTAATGTTACTTAAGCATAGTAGTTACAAGATATATTGTGTGCTTTGCCATATCTGAATCATACTAATAAATGTTGCTACATATTGAAGACTTAGATATGCTGATATTTAACAACAAACATTATAGCCAGCCTCTAATCTGCTGTGACAATTTCTTTGTAATACATTCTTTTGTTTACTCACTCTCTGAGATGTCAGAAGTTGGGGTCCCACCCTGTTTTCCTGAAAATAAGACATCCCAAAAAAATAAGACCTAGAAAAGATTTTGCTGAATTGCTAAAGATAAGGTCTCCCCTGAAAGTAAGACCTAGTACACACAGTATATAATAATTGTTCATTTTTTTCCAACAATAAATTTGAATTCTTCTTCAAGGAAAAATAAGTTATCCTCTGAAAATAAGACCTAGAGCATCTTTGGGAGCAAAAATTAACATAAGACACTGTCTTGTTTTTGGGGAAACACAGTAGCAATTGTGATTTCCTCTTTCAGCCTTGAAGGTAAAGTTGCCAATCTCCCTGCCCCGACTTGAACAATGGCATCCTTTCTCAAAATGGAATCATGGGCCAAAAAATGAAAAAGTCAAGTTTTTCTTTTCCATCATTGTGTCTGCATTTCTTAGACAGCCACCTGCCATGAAGCTCTTCAAGGCACAAAGCTTCAGATTATTTTTAAAAGCAGCAATGGTAACGTTCTGGATAGAGCACCAAGGGCTTGTGGGCTAAGCAGAGAGTGATATGTTGCCCACTATTTTAGGGTCAGGCCCTAACCCCACCCCATCTAAACCAATATCTACCAAGATACAATCAAGGAGATGCATTAAAGGCAGGATTCACGAGGTCTGTCATCTGAAGAAGGAAAGATCTGGTGGGGCTTAGTGGATTAAAAGCATAAAAAAAGATGTGGACTGTTCTCATGCTTGAAAGAAGGAGCTTATCGCTTGGAGAAATAAGCTATTTTACCTCTTCCAGCTTCCATTCTGGATTCAGGATACCACTGAATGTTATCATACCTAAATCGCCACCAATCTAGATGGGATGTCACTGCCTGGATACATCCTGGGTTGAAGCCTTGCTCAGCCTGCACTTTTTTGAAGCCAGGGAGTTTCCGACTTCAAAAATTGGCCAGCTGAGCAAGGCTTCAATCCAGAATGCATCCGGGTAGCGGCATCCCAGCAAGATCAGTGGTGATTTAGGTATGATAGCATCCGGGGGCATCCCAGATCCAGAACTGAATCAGGAAGAGGTAAACCTGCTTATTTGCCCAAGCGATAAGCTCTGAAATTTATTGGATAAATGCTGAGAACTAGGCTTCTGTGTCCTCATCTGGATTAATGGATTACAAACGAGGGTTTAAATATGGAAACTAGGATTTATAGGTTCTATGATTTCAAGGAGAAGGAAATGTTAAGAGAAGGAAGAGAACTTGGGGGCCAGCTCTCTGTTGTCCTACCATATTTTATTTAAGCATGGTCTGGTTTTTATGAGGTGGAATGGGCAACAGCCAAGATCAAGGGGTTCTACCGTAACATTATCTGTAGGGACTAGAGCAGTGGTTCTCAAATGGTGAGTGAGACACTTGGGGGGGGACGAAGTGCAAGAGTTGCTGAAGGGGTTCACAAGACTCGGAGACCCTGATCTCCCCCCTCCTCATTCACTTTCCAACCCTTTTCTGTCCAGTGAAGGGGAAGAGAAAGGTAAGGAGGGTGCTTGGAGCAGCTGCCTCTGCCTGAAGGAGAAGGAGAAGGAATAGGAGAGTGGGGAAGCTCACTGAATCATGGCCTCTGGCAGGGCCCATCCTGAGCCACTGCTTCTTCCCCCACCCATCCCATTACTGCCCTGAGAATGAATGTTTCTGGATTATCACACTAGGGTCAATTCCAGAACCATACCACAATTATCCCATTATCATTCCACAATTATCCCATTGCCAATAATGGGATATTCATTGCCAATAATTGGATAATTGTGGGATGGTTCTGGAATTGACCCTAGTGTGATAATATGTGTGAGGGAGTAAATGAATATGTGTGTCAGTGAAACAAAGAATGAATCTGCACTGCAGAATTAATGCAGTTTGACACTTCCTTAACTGCCATTGCTCAATGCTAGTGAATTCTGAGATTAGTAGTTTTGTGAGCTATTTTGCCTATTTACACTGCCCTGGTGGCGCAGTGGTTAAATGCCTATACTGCAGCCATTCACTCAAAACCATAAGGTGGCGAGTTCAAGACCAGCAAAGGGCTGAAGCTTGACTCAGGCTTGCATCCTTCCGAGGTTGCTAAAATGAGTACCCAGATTGTTGGTGGGCATATAGCTTACAATGGTAAACCGCTTAGATACTCCTTAAGGGTATGAAGCGGTATATAAATGAAGCTGTTTGTTTGTTTGTTTTGTTTTTTTGTCAGACAGCTCTGATGCCACAACAAACTACACACCCCAGGATGCCACAGGATGGAGCCATGGGCAATTAAAGCAGCGTCAAACTACATTATTTCTGCAGTGCAGATTCAGCCTGGGTGTGCATATCTGTGAGCATTGGTGCATGTGAGTGTGGCTATATGTGAGACAGTATATGTAAAATTTAAACAGGTGTTAAGTATTGAATTCGTTTAATCAAAACTATCCTAATTTGAACAATGTTATTTCTTTATAAAATGTTAAAATATTAATATGCATGAATGTGTGAATGAAAATATGCACACTAAACAAAGTATTTTGATTCAGATACTATCTCAAGAGGGGGCGCGACATCCACATGTAGATGTAAAGGGGGCCACAAAAGTAAAAATTTAGAGAACCACTGGACTAGAGCCTGAGAAAAAAATGAGAAAGAGAAAGGGCTCCACAGAGTTCCAGGTTTGGATATAAAGCAATGCCAGCCGATTTGGAATCTGGAGAGATTAGTATAATGAGTATTATTCTTGCACATGCACACACACACAGAGCAGCAGACTACGAGCAATTGCTACATTCAGCATCCTCAGCTTCCACTCCACTCCACTCCCCTGACTGAGGAAAACCCAGCGTGCAACAGCGTCAAAATAACAAGCTAAAAAAAGACACAGCTGCCCAAATACAGAGGCACTTAGTTTAATGGCTTATACACACATCCTCCCCATCCTCTCCCTGGGCCTGCCTTGTCCCTCACCCTCTGGCCTTTACAAATCTTGCCCTCCCTTCCTATCACTGAAGACAGAATTGAGAGGTTGATGTCATTCAGCCGATCCCCTGCCTTACATCCTCAGCTTAGCTAGTCTTCATTTATGGCCAAGATGATCTCGCATGGTTTTGGCAAAGACATGGATATTACAACACTGAGGGCTCTGCTAATCTAGCAATGAGATTCAACTACCCTCTTCCTCCTGCCACAAATTATAATCCCATACACATTCAAGGCGGATCCTTATTGGGAAACCTAATGGACATCTAGACACAAACAAGCAAAGCATTCATGTTAAAACAACTTTGCTGCTTGAAGCGGGTGGCACATTCTCCGACAGGCTTCTGACAGCGATGGCACCATAACTATCTTTAAAACAGCAGCAACAACAAAAAGGGAGCAATAGATCCAAAGCAATGAGAACAAAGGTGGAATGAGAATTGGAATTGGTGTGGAGGTGGTGGTAAAATCATGCTCTCCCCAATTTGAAAAATTAGTTGGCTTTCCTGAGTGGAGACTGTGCTTCTCTTTCCCATCATTTTCTAGGCCACAGGGGCTTCTCCTGAGGACTTTTTTGAAACCAGGATGGCACAGAAAAATAGGCCCATTTCCATTTGCCATCAGGGTTCAGTCACTGTGTGGAAGAAATTTTCACAAAAGCATCACTTTGGGACAACCATAAATAGCCAACTGGCAGGCCCAAGATGTTTCAATGCCCAGAGTGGAGAATTAAATTGGCATTGCCTTCTGCTGGGTAAAAATAATAATAAAAATAAATTAAATAGCTGAACATTTGCCAGTTGTTAATGGCGTTTCAAATTGGAAGGCCGAGGTAACTATTAAACAGTACCTAGGTCAAGTGGTAAGGCCAATTATAGATGCTAGAATGCATTTTTTATCCTATAGTTGACAGCTTTGGCATTAAAAAAATGCCCATGCCTTCCTTAGTCTGGAGCCTTCCTTCTTTCCACCATTCCAAGATACCTTAGGTTTTTTTAAAAAAAGTTCACTGGAGTTGTCTAGACAATCTGTCTTGTCTAATGCAGCAGTTTTGTCATGTTGTGGAATGATAAAATCTAGGACTACTTTCAGGCAAAAGCTTTTTAAAGAACACAAGACACTTTAGAATGTGGTAAACATGGTCAACTCTATTTTTTTAAATACTGTATTAATATGCATAAAATTAACTTGCATGGTTGTTCATTTTGATATCAGTAAGTCAAGTAAACATTTCTGAAAGGACAGCTCACCCACTGCACCTTACTTTCCCCCTGCATTATGCAGTTGCCAAGGTGTCTGGAGCACATTCTCATTTCACATGGGATGAATGTTATGTTTAAGACAGCATGAATGTTATGTTTAAGAGAGCTGGTCCCATTATCCTACAAGTACTGCAAGTTCATCCTAAAATACAGGTAACTCAGAGGTGGCCAAGACATAAAGCTTTCTTGGAGGGCAGGAGGTACAGAATGGGTTCCCTAAAGATCCTCTTGACCCATCTCTACCCAAGCAGCATCAAGTCAGGTGGCAATGCTTCCAGAGTAAACTGTACTTTCCTTGTACAATGTACATTGAATCAATTATCTCCCATTGTATAGTGTCCCCTTTGACCAGGAATCTGTCTTTTTACCAGGTACCTATGTGGGTATTTCTGAAGACTTGGTGATATCTGTGTGCAAAAAACAACAACAAACCAGCTGCACTTTCAGCCACCTTCTTCCTATTCCCTTCTTGACATTTAAGCTATACATTATCATGTATTGCCAGGTTCTGTGAGCATCTGATATCACACTTGATATCACACTAGATCAAGGCACTTATTGTGACAGATTTTGCATAATAGGGTACATGAGAGCACACTTATAGAGCATGCAATCATATGCTTTCTCTCCTATGTCTTAGAAAGGGTTTGCAGTTTGTATCTTGGTATGAAACAGGGCACACATATGTTTGGGTTTGCTCATCTCAAAGGGAAAGTGTAGCAGTGCTAGAGTGCAGGAAAGGGGTGCATGGTTCCAGTTTTTCATGTAATTCACCGGTGTTTGGTGCTTGATTTCTGAAGGGAGACATTCAGAGGTTCGAGCCTTCCCCTGGAAGATTCTCAAACAGCCCCAAATTTACAGTTGGCTTAGGGGGAAAGGAAGGTACAGTACTCTGAACATGATAATGACACACTTTTATACTAACAACCTGCCTAGAAAAAGGAAAACAGGAATGTGTATGGAAGCACGGCCACAAAGACGATTTGCAGCCAAGTAGGTAGACAAATTTTGGTTGCTTCTCACCTTCATATGCCTACCTTTCCTCTTCATATTTTGCTTCAAGGACCATTAAAACACACCAGTCTTTGCTTCTTGGTTGCTAGGCATAGCAGGATGCCCAAATTGGGGCTGAGAATCAGGGTGATAGTTGCTGAAGCCACAGAGACACTGAAGAAGCCCTAAAGCTGCTATATTTGTCAATGTACATTTAAAGCATACAACAATAGCAATAACAACAACAACACTCCTAGGAGGATGGGGCATTGGGGTATGTGAAAGATTGCCATATTACCTGACATAAACTGGCCTTCCTAAACTAGCAAACCAGAGTTGCACATCACCTCTCACACCACCACAGACCAGCCTCCTGCCTGCAGCTCATAAACCACCCTAGTTGACATGAGTTATGGCTTTTGTTGGATATTGGAAAAAAAGAGAGAGCGAGAGAGAGAACAAGAGATACAGCAAGCAAGCCCACGTCTGTCTCCACCACTCACACAATCGTTCCTGCATTGCAGCTGTTTGAGGAAGGGAATGCAGGTATGGAGAAAAAGGAGTGCTTGAGACACATACGCACCCCATGCAAACACTGGCTCCCACAATCTCAAGTGATGAACCCCACATCTAGCTACTTTGGGCTTCCATTAAGAGAAGGAAAAGGGGAAGCCATGAAGCAACATCTCCCACCAAAAATTCCTGATCTTTTGGATGCAGATGGAGAGAGCAGAAGACAGATGGACCCAGTGGTATGTATGGAGCTATGAAGAGCTGGAGACAGAAAGGTATTTATGAGGATGGATTGGGCTGAGAGATATTTACTAGGGGGTTGATGGATTGATGAGGCTGGAGACAGACAAACATGAGAGGTATAAATAATGAGTGAGGCAGCAAACAAGGCTGAGAAAGAAAGGAAGTGCTTCAGAGAGTATCTGTGTGTAGTTTGCAATCCTGAACACCCTTACAAATGAGTAAACACATATAAACACAAATAAAGATGCACAAGTGGGACATGCAACAAAATGTTGCACCATGAAGTCCTGTGTGATTTCAACTGGCCATCCATGTCCTCTTTCAGCCCCCTCCAATCCACTCATTTTCTCTTCCTTCTCACCATCATCAAGCCCTCAGCATTCCATGCTGCTGAGCATGCTAAATCATTGCTGAGCTATTTTTAGGGGGAGATGGTAGCCCTTAGGGTTTTTAAAGAAACATTTTCGTCTACAAATCTCAGGACTCTCCCCTTCCCCCAAATCACTTTATTGTTCATGGATGGTGCCATTTTGCTACATGAGGATCCATACCTGGAGAACGAGTTCACTATTAGTACACAATATATGAAGGATAGGATAACATTACCATGTGTATGAGTGTAAATGGGTGGGTAGGAAGGTGGCTGTGTGGTTGGATAGATGGAGGAACAGATAATGAGGCTCCAGGTAGATAGGAGTATGTATACTAACAAATAAATGGAAGGAAATCAGATGAGGGAAACGATGCATAGAGGAACAGACAGACCAAGAGAATGATTTATTTATATGAGGGTTTTCTCATGGTTGAGACTGAGTCAGGGCTTTTATCTAGATCTTAGCCCTAAAATGTGCCCTGAAATTTACAATTTCAGCCTAGGAATACACAAAGTCTTCATAAAGAACAGCATGTTCCTGAGCATGAACAAAGTGTGTTTCTCTTACCACTAAGTGATCCCATACTCACTAAATCAGAAGTAAACTCTCTCTGTCTCATCATGCTTTACAACCACACTAGAGCCTCAATTTCCCTTGGTTAGGAAGGGTCAAGCAAACAGCTTCTTTGGGCACCATGGGGTGGCAGGGGAAAAAGATGGGGACAGGAATGGTGTCTAAATAGTTGCACCATGATTTTGTGGGGAAAGTACCTTTTGGGCTTTTGCTTCAATCCTAATGTCTTAGGAGGAAGCTGGTAATTAACCACCGAGAATATTGGTGTAAGGCAATACAGTCGGTCCTCTGAATCCACGGATTCTGCATCCACGGATTCCACCATCCATGGCTTGAAAATATTCTTGCCCTCAAGAAAAAAAATTCTAAAAAAATAAAGCTGATTTTGTCATTTTATTTAAGGACACCATTTTACTCCACCATTGTATATAATGGGAGACTTAGAATCCATGGACTTTGGTATCCATGCAAGGTCCTGGAATGAAACCCCTGCAGATACCAAGGGTCCATTGTATTCAGTCTTTAATTATCATATTTGATGAGACTAGTAACTGAAACTGTTTTCCCCCTTCCCCTTTTCACAAATTAAAATCACAATCTAACTGTGTCGATAGTGTTGTTTGTTTTAAATTTTGTTGTACGCCGCCCCAGTTGCTGTGCAGAGGGGTGGGTTAGAAATAAAATTTATTATTGTTGTTGTTGTTGTTGTTGTTGTCACAATCACTCATATAAACACACACCAATCAATGTATCTATATCTATATTTCAGGGCTGTATAGTTAGCACTGTGATGTTGGAGTAATCATCAGCCTATTAATTGATAAATTCATCAAGGAAATTTAAACAAATCACCACAATCAAATTCAATGTTATTATCCACTTAATAATAAATAAATGCTACTGCTCACCATTAGACAGCATTTGCTGTTTCATGCTATGTGGAACACAGAATTTCAAAAAAGCTTCCACAAACCACTCAACCGCCCTTAACTCTCAGCCTGACCAATTTAAAATTTGTTGTTACTGGTTAATCGAGTAGGGCTCCCAGTTTTAATCAACAAAAGCTTGAATTGATTAATCTCCCAATCAAACCGATTAAAGCTGGGAATCCTAGAGATAATGCTATTATACACAGCTCTCTAGAGTAAGCTAGGGAGTATGAGTCTCTCTGTAAAACAAGGGGGGGAGTCTGTTCTGGTGTTCTGAAACATATTTGCCAATCATCTGTTTTTCCTTTTAGTGGCCGAAGTCTCTCCAGACATCCAGAGAGTGTTGAATTTAGTCCACCACAGAAGGGTGTCTCGAGAGCAAAGAGCTATTGCAGGGGCAGGGGAGGAGGAGGAGAGACAGAAGACAAAGAGAGAGAATCAGATTACAAATTCAAATTTAAGACGTCTGGATAAAGGAGCCAGGATGAATATACATGAACAGAGTTTAGAGGATTTAATCATTATATTTTGCAATTTATAACATTTACAGTAGATAACTCAATATAAAGCAGCAGCATCTGAACACACTCCTGGGCTTTTCCAGACTGGTTTAAAGAGGGGAGAATTCTTGCAGTACCATCTTCCTGGCGTTTGCCAGGTTTTGCCAGCTGTCATCACCTCTGTTCCATTCTTTTTGGGGCCTGTTTGTAGTGCTTCCTTGAATCTTCATGAAGGTGTTTCCAAAGGGTTATTTTCTTTTTCAGTTTACTGAGGTGGTGATGTGATATAAAGGGCAAATATTGTTCTCTGTATTTAAAAAAAAAACTCTTAAGAGTTATAGTATTACAGTGCAAAAGTGCCTTTTCATTGATGCAGTAATGCACTGTAATTCTAAAAATCAGTTTAAAAAGGAAAGAAGAGACTTTTTGATCTGAAATGTCCAGGAATTAAAGAGGATATCCACTTGCGGATAGGGCTGTAATGTTGCAGCTAGTGTCAAGATTGCCAGAGAATAGTCCAGGACAACAGAAACATCATTTGAATTTTAAAAATACCACAACCTCCAACAACCTTTCAACACATTTTCCCCATCTGGAGAGATTTCAGTAATTTCAACCGGTCATTGATGGGCAATTTTGTTGTTTAAAAAGTCATAATTACTTCCCTTGGCTCAATCTAAAAACAATGTGAACTAGAGGGTAAAGTATGTGTAAGATACCTGAAGCTTGGGAGTTCATCACACAAGGCAAGTAAAGTGCAATTACAATAGGATAATAGTGTCCATGGCAAGTACATATCACACGGCTATTATCCTACCTGTAATTGGGCTTTACTAACCTCATGTAATAAATTCCTTGGAATGTTACTTTTCCCAGATTCCCTGAGCCTACATGATCAACTGGAAGTAGCAAAATTACTAACAATTGTGTAGGGAGACCATTTAGATCAACAGAAGCTGGTTGAAGAGCTTGGCCATGCCTGTGTGTGTGCTTATATCCTGCAATACCTGACCAGCCTATGTATTTAAAATCACAGTTCACAGCATACATATCCTATCTTATTACAGACACATCAAATGACAGCAATTCTATAAAGCAATACTTGATATTAAATCATTCAGCCCTGTCTTCCTCTGATGCCCTCCAAATGCTTTGGGACTGTGACCCAAAGCCAGATAACCACCCTCAGTTATAAAGGTGGAAGGACAAAACAACAGTGTAACAAAAAAACTCCACTTGTATTACTAGGGCAGGCTTCCTCCACCATCTGTTCAATCTGTTTTAGCCTACAGCTCCCATAAACCCTTGACCAACACTGCAGATGGTTGGGAATGATGGGAGGTGTAGTCCAAAAACATCTGATGGACCCCAAGCATATGGAGCGTATGAATGTATGAACATATGAACATAGTCAGTTCACACATTTCAAGGACTGAGACCTGACTTTGATTTCCATGGTGCTGAAATTTGTTGGTTAAGCAGTTAGTTATGTCTTAAAGAACCAATACAAAAAAACCCTGAAGACTGCAGCCCGGAAATCAGAAGAAGATTAAGAATGGGAAGGACAGCTGTGAAAGAACTAGAGAAGATCCTAAAATGCAAGGATATACAACTGAACACAAAAGTTAGAATCGTACAGGCCGTTGTATTCCCTATTGCCATGTATGGGTCTAAGAGCTGGTCAGTTAAGAAGAAGGATAGGAGGAAAATCAACTCATATGAAATGTGGTGCTGAAGAAGAGTGCTAAGGATTCCATGGACAGCCAAAAAGACAAACAAATGGGTCCTGGAGCAGATCAAGCCAGAAATCTCTCTAGAAGCCAAGATGACAAAACTCAGGTTGTTATACTTTGGACACATCACGAGAAGGCATGAATCATTGGAAAAAACAGTAATGTTAGGAAAAGTAGAGGGAAGTAGAAAGAGAAGAAGGCCACATGCAAGATGGATGGACTCCATTAAAGAGATCAGGAGTACGAGTTAGGAGGAGTTGAGCAGAGCAGTGGAGGACAGAGGGTCTTGGAGATGTCTCATTAGCAGGGTCGCCATGGGTCAAGATCGACTCGAGGGCAGTTAACAACAAAAACAATCTAAAAAAAGCTGAGGGACAAAAACTAAGGAGAGGAAAAGTGGAAGCAAAGATTCTGTTGCTAAACCTTACTATGGATTATTATAGTAAATGATCACCCTTTTGAATGTAAAATTGCCAAGAAAAAAAAATACAGCCAGCTAAGTTTTCTTCTTCTTCTTTGCTGCCAGAAAAGCAAGGATCAAGTTCCCTTTTCACTTACCAATCATTCTGTTTTGTTTTCTAAGATGAAAGGATAGTTTTCCAGCAGTGCTATGTCCCTGAACCAACCAAAAAAATACTAAATTCTTTGAAAAAATGAGTGCTTGCGTTATCTTTCCCATGTACAAGAAAATGGTGCTGGAATCGACCACAGATTATAAGAAATAATACAAGAATAAGACACAGCGAAAGACACAGAGAACCAGCGTGGTCTAATGGTTTGAGTGCTGGACTGCGATTCTGGAGACCAGAGTTGAAATCCCTGCTCAGCCATGGAAACCCACTGGGTGACCTTGGTCAAGTCATACTCTCTCAGCAAAGGTAAATCCCCTTTGAACAAATCCTTCCAAGAAAACCCACCAATAAGTTCATCTTAGGTTTGCCACAAGCCTGAATCAACTTAAAGGCACATAACAACACAAGACACAGAGACAATTAGTTTACCCTTTGAGCAGCGTAACAGAGATGAGTTATACCACAGCTGGAATTGCTAAAGGAAAACACCTTTTATACTCCATAGAAAAGCTTATATTGAATTAAATGTATTAATTCTTTAAGATAGCACAACTCTCCTATTGTTTCGATTGTATTTAAGTGTTATTGGTTGCTATCAGAATGGCCACCATGTTCAACCAGATAAAATGATGATAAAATTACTCTGGGACTGGAACTCCTCATTCTTGGAACTGATGGATAAGACTGGTGACACTGGTGGGAAAGATTTCTTAACTCAATATAAGCACCAGTTCACACAGGCAAAAAAGGACCCCCATTCTTGAACATTTCCATGGATGACTATCTGATTGCGAATACAGCTGGCAACAGGGGCTTTGACCAGGACGATAATAATTTCAATTGATATTTCCAATATGACTCTTTCTCAAATGGAGTCCCAGTAAAGTGCTCACCTTCAATGGAATCCACCACTGCAGTAACCAAATAGCTGGCACAAAAAGTTGTCCAGAACATTTTACATGAGCAATAAAATGTGGTGCATGAAGTGAAGCAGCTTTCAGCAGACCTTTGCTTAAGTGGCTTGGCTGTTCACAGTGTATGGCCCCAGCACCACCTCTTGTTAACACAGTTCTATGGCAGAGCTAAACAAACAGGTTAACATAGGAGATTATTACACCAGGGCCAATTCAGCAATATTTGCAGTAATGAAAGCTAACGCAACGCTATAGCACGTAGCGCTCAATATTTTCACAGTCACACAATCGTGCAATTATTATGACATTACTATATAATAACACAATTGTGTTTCTCACACATCCATTAATGAATCGTTAGTACATTGGAACTGATCGTTTTGCAAATGTGCTGTTTTGACACTATGGTGCATGTCTTGAAATCATGTTTCCATTCTGCACAGAATAAAAGATGACAAAATAAAATGTATTACTTCACCACATTGTTTTAATCCAGTGTAAACAAAATTGTGCCCCATACCTCAAAAGAAGTCTGAAATCCACTGCAAAACCAATTCTGGCAAAGAGAACAGATTGCCTCCACTGCAATGCATTCTGGGTATCCCTTATTGCTTCTGCAATTGCGCAAATGAAGTGCGAATAATTTTCATGTTCTCACAATCGTGCTTCATTGGCACTATTGGGAAATCATTCATTGAATTTCCCTGTGAATGGTTTGTTGCTGGAGCATTCCTGGTTCTTCCTGAATAAGTCCTGTATGAGTGCAATGTCATCTGAAAATCTTCCACACAATCACACGATTTAGCTGGGATTATGCCTTTTTCTTCCCCCTTTTCACCCTGTCTGATTATCTCCATACATTCTTTCCCTTCAGTGACCCCTCCTCTGCAAGCAAGCACTATGGGTTTCTATCAGGGATCTGAGTACTTTCACCAGCGTATAATCAATTTCTTGAATTCTTCCAGGAGAACAGGGCAGCTATCACAGTGAAAGAACCTTAAAGCCACTATACATTTATACCCTTGTTTTAAACACAGATGTGATTGGGTAGATATTGAAGGTATTCCTAATTATTTATTTAAATCATGGGTTAGACAATTTGGGTGGATCCAGAGGCATCATTTCTGCCACTGGAAGTATCTTGGAATCACAGAACTACCAAAAGTGTCAAAAATTGGATGAATGGGGCTGAATAGAATGGGCCATACTTCTGGTTCTGAAAAACTGGTATGTTTCAGCATGGAGCCTATATAACCTTTTTAGATGATATCTTGTAGCAGTTCAAGGCTTGCAGGAGAGGCAATATACCTGTTTTAGGTGGCAGGAAAAGGGTAGACTGGGGGTCTGAATGTTCTGGGTGCAGAAAACTTACTTGGGGCTGCAATATAAAAAACCCCAACCTGTGATTTAAGCTCATGGTGTTTATTTCTGTCAGAGCAGCATTTCTGTCAGAGAAGAGTAAACATCTGCCTTGTGGCATGCAGATCTGATATTCTTCAACAGAGCATACAAAGCCATTTTTAAAAATGCATATGGATGTGCTTTGATACCACTCCTATTTTCTTTCAAATAAAGGAATGCTGTAGCTCTAGCCTGACCTAGAAGCTGCACTCCCAAATCCCAGAAGAGCAATGGGCAGCTGTGGTTACTCAGCTAGGAGTGGAGAAATGCATACTACATACCCACTCTGCTCTTTTAATATCCTTCATGATCCTTGGCATTCACCCCTTGCTACTGGGCCTATGTGGCCTGACAAGACCCAGGCTCAAATCAAGCCATTGATTTACTGGTAGGATTTCAGAAGAGGCCACAACTGTGAGGGAAAATGTGTGCTTTATATGCAGAAGGTCATGGGTTCAGTCCTTGTCATCTCCAATTAAAAAGACAACCTAGGTAACAGGTGCCAAGATAGACTTCTGGCTGCACCTCTGGAGAAAGCTACAGCCAGTTGATGAACCAGCCATCAAGTTTGGTGTAAGGCATCTTCATATGTTCAATGGAACAAAATTGCCTTTCCTTCCAGATTGCCAGTTTTAAAAGTCTTTTTTAGGCCGCAGCAAAGATTTTCAGAAAACCAAGCAGACAGGTCATGGCAGCTCATTACTTGAGGTAACCCCATCTTTCTGTATCTTTAGAAATGGTCAGATTAGAAATAGGTCTTTCTGTAAAGATCAAGATTTCTCTAAATACACAAGGCAATAGCGACAGACAGATAGGGGTTTTATATAATTCTGCCTCTCCAGCTAGCTCTATTGTTCAGAGGATACAGTGGCAGAGCTATCATGGTTATATAAAAATCTATCTGCCTGTATAGCTCCCTTACCCAGATAGCAGGCAACGATATGGTACGCACACAAACGCCCTGTGTGTGGGTTCATCTTCTAGCTCCTTCCATGCATTGCACATTTGTGCAGTTACACCTCCGGACTTGTCACCCTTTGACAAAACGAGTCACTGTCATCACTGCCTCATCCACAGTCTAAACCCTTGCTTGCAGCACCTTGATCCCAAATGCTCTTGAAATCCCCCCATCCCAGGTGAGGCCATCCTGTAAGGTATGCACCAGAAGTGGTCTATTTGGGAAGCTGTAAAGGGAGAGAGAACCACCAGGGCCCATTTTCTCCTCCTGAGACCTTATGAGAGGGGGTGTGCATGGACTCCCCAAAAGGCCTGTAAACAAAACAAAGCAAAAGCAAAATTCTACTTCTGTTTTGGGGCAAATAGGTATATTAAACAGTGCAGTGGAGCCCTTCAACCTATCTGAAAGGTGAACTGCAAATCATGGAGGCCTCCACAACTGACAACTCAAAATTTCCTTGTCAGAGAAAGGGTAGTCCAGGGAGTCTGAGGGCCAAAAAAAAAACAGCCTTGGGAGGGCACATGAGGCCCTAGAGCTGCATTTTGCCCATCTTTGCCACAAATAGTTGCACAAGAGAATACCTAGTGAGGATGACATGATCCACCAAGAAATTCTCCACCCCCATGTTTAGATGGCTCCTATTTATTTCAGGAAGGTGCGCACAAAACCATTTCCCAATTAACTACTGTATGTCATAATGGTGCAATTTCATGTCTGCTGTAATTCTGGAAGCACACCCACTTGATTAAAGTGTGATTGTGTTAATCTTTAACTTTTAGAAAAACATATATATGTAATCAACAGCTGACCCAAGAGAGATGGGGATAAAGCTGACACAAACCTTTCATCTTCTACCATTCTCAGTAAGACAGATTGGTGAAATTCAAGGTAGGGTTAAAATGGAAAGTGGACGTTGAAATAGTGAACAGTCATAAATCTATCTCTGTTTGGTCAGACACTTTAAAATATATATTTTAATTAACAGTATAAAAACACACACATAAGCCCAGTTGAGTTCAATGGATATTATTCTCAGGAAAATATCTACAGCAGAGATGAGGACTATGTGGCCTTCCAGCTCTGGAGTCCAGCTAAACCAGCCACAGTCAGTAGTATGATCAATGGGAAGAGATGACTGGAGGTATAATCCAGCAACAGGTGAAGGACTACAGCCACACTATCTCCTGGACTATAGGCCCACAGCTCCAGTGCTTGACAGTATTTGCCTTAAGATTCAGAGCCTACTTGTCCACAGTTCTGTCTAGTTGCTTTCAATATTCCCTTAGGTTTTCTTCATGCAATGACTACTGTAAGAAGCTCTACATGGGGCTGCTTTTGGAACGTGTTTAGAAACTTCAATTGGTCCAAAATGCAGCAGTCAAATTTCTACCTGGGGTTTGCTGCACAGAGAATCTGACTAAGCTGTTATTTAACCTGGACTGGTTACTTGGTTCTTTCGGGGCTCAATTCAATGCCTTTGAGCTTCAAAGCCACAGTGATCTACCTGATCTACCAGAGTTAGCTATCTGATCACTACTACAGCGACCTACCTGAGCGCCTACCTGAAAGATAAAACATCTGAGGCTCTGCTCTATGCTCTTTCCTCAGTGCATATATGGAACAGAGTTTTTCCCATCACAATACCAGAATTGTAGGATATTGCTGCTCAGTTTTCAGCAAGAAAGGAACCATGAAGACATGGCTCTGAGGGCAAGTTAATGTTGTGCCCCTATACAGAAGAGTTATACTTCTAATAATTAAGGTATTTTTTTTATTTGATTGCTACTTTCAGATATGTATATCTGATATATACATACATACAACACACAAGCACACACATACACACAGATGACAGCAAGCTTAAAGTTTTCACCATAATTAATGTTGCAGTCCCAATTTATTATTATAATATTTATTTTGTATCCTTCAAATCCCACCTTTGTGTACTTATATAGTTTTTACATAAAACATATGTATACTTATCATAAATATGTATAAGCACATATATATGGAAATATATCTATATATATACACACACGTTTACATATATATATTATAATTTATGTGTATACAATTCTTAAATTCTTTACTATCAATTATTTGTTTGCAAATCTCTCTGAGAATCCTTTGGTATCAAAGGGTAGGATACAAATGGTCCAAAAATAAATATTTAAAAAGCAGAGGGAAGTCTAGGGACCACAGCACTGGATTTAGTGGGACATACAATAATCCAGGCTTACCAGAAAGCAGTCATTTACTCCACAGAATAGTGAACTCAGTTGGCAAACACTAAGAAGGTTGAATTCAAAGGACTGTATTGTCTACAGAGAAACAAGAGTGACATAAACTCCTGTTCAGAGTTACTCCTTGGTTTTCAGAAGGCCCAAAACAGACAGGCAAAAATGATCAAGCCGGTCCCGATTGCACCAGGACTGTGGCAACCACACAGGAAGGCTGCCACCACAGTCCTCAACTCGGCCACCAGTAGGAGGAGATTTAGTCCACTTCTTTTTGTGCCACCTTTTCCAGGTTGGAATAGGCTTGGCATGGTTTCCACTTGCTTTTGATATAAACATCATGCTCCTAATGTGTCCCAAAGCTTTTTGCCCATCTATTTCAGGCCTAAGAGAACAAGTAAATGCAACATCTCAAATGAAATACAGGCTAAAGTGGAGTGAACATGCTGAGTGACCACTAAAAGCTGCGTGTCCATTGGAATTAAAAAACCCAGAAAACAGGTAAAATTAAACAGAGCATCCTGAGGAAAAAAGTTTTATATGTCTTTATACAGACACAAATACAGTTTACAAATAGAACAGTATGAAACAATAAAGCTTTTTCTGGACTGGGTTATTTCAGGCTGCAGGTTCCATGTCTAAATCCATTTTCACGGTAGATAAATGATCCCTGCACATGGAAAAGCAGTATTTCAGGGAGAAGATTAAAGTGATCCTTTCCCTTTCCATACTAGCTTTCTACTTGCAAGAAGAATTTTGGAGTATTCAGCTATGCAGTCTCCTCCTACCTTAGTACAGAATTAGTACAGAACAAGGGGAAAAAACCTTCCTACGTCCTACTGCTATGCATAGAAACTGGACTTTGGCTGGACAGTTAGATCCATTTTGCACTGAGAACTGGTACTTTTTAATCAGTAAAATACTTTTTTATGAACAATAATGGCTGTGTTTCTTGAATGTTTCAAGGAAAAACAAAGATTAATTTGTTCATTTCCCTTTTACCTTCCCTTTTACCTTTCTCTTTCATTTTGTTTTCTTCTTTGCGGGGGGGGGGGGGGATTTGTATTCTTGTACTTTCATTTCTCTCTCAAAATGATGTTTGGGGCATCTGTGTCTGTTTTATGAAGACACATGGGGGTGGGCTGGGGCGGAGGAGAGAAGAGCAATTATATTTTAAATGCCACCAGAATGTTTCCTTTGTTAACTTCCTCCACTGAAACATAACCAATGCTTATGCTTTTAAAAAAAAAACAACCTTTCATTTTTAAAAGAATAGGGTGAGAAGAAAATAGGCAGATGCATAACATTTTGCTTCCTAGCTAAAAAGACAGGCTTGGGTGGAAAGACTGCAGCATACACCCTGAAGGCAGAGGAACCACAAAAAGAATTAAAAACAGCCTTCGCACAAGCTTATCCAGTCTCATCTGCTGAAATAGGAGGTATGGGTGCGGTGTCTTGTTTTTTCTTTACGTATCTGGAGCTGCTGAGATTTTGCTGATAGATGGTGGATGGAGAGATGCCACACAAAGCTAGAGAGGGGATGGACTGGGTTATTGGAGAAGGAACAGGAGAGAAGAAGAAGGCAAAAATAATCACTGGTCCAGGCAAAATAATATCCAAATCTGGATATATTCCCTACTAAATTCTCCATCAAGGAAAATGTTGGGTTGTGCAACTTGCATAAATTATGCAACTGTGCTTAGTTTGCATAATTTAGGCTGCTAGTCAGAGTTCCACAAGGGGCAAGGAAGCCCCTCCTCATGACCTAACTCTGTTCAAGTCATCCATCCTCCTAGCTTCTGAGATTGCTTGGTGATACCTCCTGAGTGCTGTGAAAGCTATTACACTGGGGCTCATTCAGATACAGGCATACTGTCCTGGGAAGAAACTATATTATGGGCTGCTTCCATGGAAGCTAGACACTTCAGTACAAATGGAGGAGATGATCTGACTTTCCAGTAGAGGTTGGCCATAGACTTTCAATCTCTTTTTTTTGGGGGGGGGGAGTCTAAAGAAAGACAGCTTTCTTGTTTCTAATATGGGTGTTGAGATTCTAAGGAGGCCCAAGTCCAAATTCAGTTTTTGCATTGTTTTTCCAAGAGCATTTTTGCAAAAGCTTCTTCAGTATAACCTGAGACAGCTAATAGGAAGCTGCTCGTCTATTGCTCTTGAGACCCAATATGTTGTTGTTGTGTGCCTCCAAGTTGCTTCCAACTTATGGCAACCCAAAAGCAAACCTATCATAGATTTTCTTGGCATGGTTTGATCAGAGGGGATTTGCCTTTGCTTTCCTCTGAGGCTGAGAAAGTGAGACTTGCCCAAGGTCATATAGTGGGTTTCCATGACCAAACAGGGATTTAAACCCCAGTTTCCAGAGTTGTACTCCAACACTCAAATCTTTACATCACACTGGTTCTCTGAGACCTGATATAATGGATGGAATATTGGACTTGAATCATGAGAAATCTTGGCTGAGCCCAGATGCTCACTGTGAAACCTCAAATGATCACTTTCTTTCAACCTAACCTTCCTCATTGGATTGGTGAAAAGACAAACTGGCAGTAGAGAGAATGTATGCTGCTTTCAGTTTCTTGGGAAAAGAGTAGAAGAAAAATTGAATAAATCAAGAATACAACTGAATATTAGCTCATTGCTCACATTTTAGTTTCAGCATTTACTTGACCTCAACAGTTTCTCAGAGATCTGGCAATTTCTCCTTTGACCAGCAACAGTAGTCCCTTCTTCAGTTTGGGAAATTCCCTTCCACAGCAAGATATAGCCCTGTAAAACGAATAAGGGCAACTGGCTCGGTTCTAATGGCACTGTAATGCATTATATTTACATAAT
This sequence comes from Urosaurus nigricauda, assembly GCA_034509955.1. Taxonomy (NCBI): domain Eukaryota; kingdom Metazoa; phylum Chordata; class Lepidosauria; order Squamata; family Phrynosomatidae; genus Urosaurus; species Urosaurus nigricauda. The sequence continues at coordinate 10,160,829 of JAOEGL010000006.1, forward strand.
TTACTATGCTGCCTTGATTTGGGATTTTGAGTCATTTAGATATTTGAAGAAAATGGTTAGGGTGGAAAGGACAGGCAGAGGGGCTAGAGAGTTTTGTAAGTCCCTTGAGGCCTAGAAAGTTGTTTGCAGAAAGGGAAAAGAACATTAAGATGTTAAATTTCATGCTGTGCCACAGAATTAGTGGTGTTAGAGTCTTGCAACAAAAATAGTTTTGCAGCACTGTTAAACAAAAACTAACAAACTTAGTATGGCATCATGCATTTGATGGTCTTCGAGGAACCACAGGGCTTTTTCTTCTTTCTGTCCAAATTGGAACTGTGGACCTTAACTGTTCAAGACATTACCCAGAAATACTATGAGATGGAGGCCAATCACTTGTGCATCCTTTTTTTAACTCCTTCTAGGTCACACTGGTAATGATCCACAGAGCTCTGATTAAAATTCTACCCTTCTATAAATGCTAGCTCAAATAGGCCCAGGGGGCTTGGAAATTAAAGCAAACTAGACAGACTACTTGAATTTCTCACATTCCTTAAGCAAGTCTTGTGACAACTTGAGGATGTATAAGAAGTCTATCAGAATCTAGTGGGCTTGCTAAAGAAGAAGAGAACTACTTCTGTGGAAGATGTGTACATGAGTACGTGAAATTACATCTAATTCCATCTGTATGTGCATGGACACCAGAGAAAATGAAAATATGAGGATAGATGGTATAAAATGTGTAAGAAGATCATAAGAAAATAATACATTCCTTTCAACACACATACACCACAGTAAGGCTGTGGGTTTTTTCCTACGTTATATGACGTGAACATGTAATTTGGTACTGAATACAGCATTCAGTATCTGAGAGAAGGTGAACTTCTGAAGGCACTATAAACCAAGTTAGGCTATTAGCCCATCTACTCTGTCTAGCCCTGACTCTCCAAAGTCTCAAGCAAATGTCCCTCCTAGTTTGACAACTTAAGATATCTGGAAGTTATTAAACCCCATCTGTTGGGGATGCTTTGATTTTGAGTTCCTGCATGGCAGGCGGTTGGACAGGGTGGCCCTTGTGGTGTTTTCCAACTCTGTGATTCTATGATTCTATGATTCTTTAAGCTGAAAGGGCTTTTTCTATGAAAATCATGTATTCTCTGCCAGTGAGCTATGGGAGCTCTCTTCTTCCAAGACACTAAAATATGCTAAACTTCACATTTCATTTCTCTTTTTTAGTTTGCATGTAGTATGCACATGATGGTGACTGTCTTTCTACTACCATCCCTCAACCACAATCAGAAAAACAGAATGCACTTCATGATGATAGATGTTTGGCCATTCCTCCTCTGCTGCACCTAGGACCATTTTGGGCATTAAATAGCCCTTTATTAGTGGCAAAGGTCACAAGGTTCAATAGGTAAGATACTGGAATCTTCATATTTAATCTCATTTAACAGTATGAGACCCACTATTCATAATTTTTTGAATGGGTCTGGTTATTCCCATGATGTTTTCTCTTTATCTTCCCCACAGCCCAATCTCTCACTCTCTCCTCCTCTTTTATAACAGTTTTTAAAGAAATTGAAAAGAGAAGAGAGAGAATGACTATAATGGTCCAGGTGTAACTCACTGAGGTCTGGTCATCAGCCACCATTTGAAAACCAATAAAACAGAACAAGTGACTATACTGATAATAAGAGTATTTGCAAGCAATGTTATCATGGTTTAGCATTAGCATTATGCTGACAACATCAGTAATCTGTGGCCACCCTGCAGTGGTGGAATGAGATGTCCACCCCTGCTCAAATCATGAGCCACTACAGTGGACAATGAATCATTGAGCTCATGCATTTTCCCCCTAATTCTGACTCAGCCACAAAGACTGGAAACCTCTGTTTCCATTTTAGACTAGTTATGATTTAGTGTTATGTCTGAACTCCAAGTTGTATTTAATTTTCTAGGGTTTGTTAAAACCAACATTTCTCTACCATCTATGGTTATATTAACTATAGTTAATCTGACTTCAGATAATTTGGCAAACTGAAATTAATCTTAAAATAGAAGCAACTTTTTCCAAATTCCTCATGATTGTGGTAGAAGAAGAAGAAGCTGTGCTCAAGTCCAATTCTCATTCTTGTAACAGCAAAATATGGTCTGAAATGTTACATCAAAACCAGTGCACTGGCTCTATGCATGGATAGTACAGGCAAGGAACTGAATCAGGCTTGCAAGAGCGATGAGACCGGTGGTCACTCATGGTAAGTACAGATCATGTCCTGTAAACCAACAGTTGTTAGTCTCTAAGGCTAACAATGCACCATAAACTATTTAGTTAACTGTAATTCAAACAGCAAGTAAACAACATTAGTTGGACCACACATTTTGTACAGTCATTTGTAAAGCTTTTGTGGAGATACTTCTCAGGATTTAACTGGAGATGGGGCTCACTGGGATTTAACCTCACAAGTGCGTAGCTCATGCCTACAACGCAAAAGAGATACTTTGCAGGATTTCCTTTCCCTTCCAAACATCAGCTAGTGTTCCACAATTTGAGGTTAGGGAATGGCTCCCAGAGAAGGATGCAACTTCCTTCCCAAAGTGACCATTTCTAGGCTCCTGTCTCTGATGCAGAATTTCTCACTAGTAGAAGATGTTCCACATCCATCAATCAGAGTGAATCTTGGGAGATCATCTGTATGTACCATTCCTTACAAAACCATCTTCTTTCCAATTTCAAGAACCTGTAACTAGATATCTAACATACAACAAGTGTTTTGTTTTGCTTTAAAATACTGAGCTCTCTTCATCTTACTTCTTCAGCAAAAACAAGCAGGAAGCACTAAAGTACACATAGGACTTTCTTTCATCCCAGCTGTTTGTATCTTTTTATCCTTTGGTAAGAAATTCCACAGATTAACAACTAATCTGGGGCATGGATAAGGCACATCTACATTCCATATTGAAATGGCTTTACCAATTAGCTTGAACAGCATGATGTTTCCCTTCATGGCCTCAAGGGACTCTAGAAGGTGTAATTTTAGAAGAACACACTGTTGACCCTTTAAAAATGGCACCTCCCAATGTTCCACCAATCTGTTTTAAGTTTATATTAAAGAAACAGCCTTTAGAGAGGAATCCTGGACAGGTTTATTTAAGATGCAAGATCCACTGGAGCTTGCCTCCTAGAAGCAAGGTACAAAACAGTTTATTTCTAATCCATATCGGTTTTGCATCTTTTCATTCCAAATTGCATCTTTCATTCATTCTTCTCTAGTTTTTTGCTAAAACTGTGCTAAAACTACATTTGAATTATACTCCCCCTCCCTAAAATGTGCCTTTTCCTATATATCATGCATTTCCCCTAAAATACACTTGCTGTAGTGCGACTTTGAAAGCTTGCAACATGTAATTGTGCATTTTGGTTGGCCCAATAAAGGTATAATTATTTGGCTGTTATTGGATTTGCTATATGGCCAACACGGCTGTCACAGGGGAATCCTATGGAAAGAGCTAGTGCACTGGGACCTTACCATCTGAGGCTTCTGCCTTCAACAAAGGTAAAGCAATTTTTTCTAATATTGGGACTGATTGGCATGCTTTGTCTCAACACCACCTAAAGTGTTCCTGATGCAAAACATGAAGACCTCTTGAGAAATTCAGTGTTATCTACCTACATAGTAGTCTGTGGCTTCACAAAGGAAGGAGACATGCTAGATTCCAAGGAAACATCTTCTTTAAATTGCAAATGACATTAAATTCCTTTGAAAATCTGCCAGTGACCACATGGACAAAAGAGGAAATGCCAGCCTGCAGATAGCCCTCCCTACCATCTGAACTAAGGATCTTATCAGACGGGAGGAATTTCTCTTTATTGCGAATGGAGCCAATTCGAATTCACGTGAATTCGCTAGTTTAGCGAATGTACGTGAATTCCAATTGCGTTCGGAAAGCATTCAGAATGAATTCCCATTACCCAAAAATGACCCCCCCCCATTGCCCGAAATTGCGTGAGATGCTTTAATTCACAATAATGTAAAACCCATGATTGCGTTCGGAATGACTACCCTTTTGCCCAAAATTGCGTGAGATACTTTAATTCGCAATAACGTGAATTGTGTTCGGATTTCCATTAGATTATACTTCCAATTTCTAACATCTGATAAGGTCCGTAAGACCAGAAACAGAAAATGCAAACCTATTACTAACATCTTCAATTTCTTTCTCCTGTTAGCCTGATGAAGGAGCCAGTGTGACTTTGAAAGCTTGCAAAATGTAATTGTGCATTTTGGTTGGCCCAATAAAAGTATAACTGTTTGGCTGTTACTGGATTTGCTATATGGCCAACATAGCTATCCTTAGATACTTTACTCAAGCCTAGAATTGTGATGCAAAACTCTCAGATGTGAACCTTCTGAAGAATAGCTGAACCAGAATAGCTAATCTAGAATGATAGTGTTAGCTTGTCACCAGATTCAGATGGTGCAAACAGATCTTGTAGTATCTTGCAGCACCTTTTACTGCACAAGGCCTATTCTTGCCACAGTTGTGCTTGTCAATGAAAATGGAATTGTACCTGTTTGTGTAACAGCCATTACCACACATCTTCACAATCATGTGACTGGGGCTGCTGCCACCATCACATTTTCTTCCTGACTCCCCCTTAAGCCGATTGATCTCAAAGGGGCGGGGTATAAATTATTATTATTATTATTATTATTCCCACTTCCCTGTCATGTGCCCTATCCAGCATCCCTTGGAGAGTATTTCATTTTTATTTATTTTTATTTTCACTTTTTCTTGCAATTCTGGAGCTCTGCTTGTGGGATTGAAGGGTTTTTTTAAAATATAGGGGAAAAATAAGGGTAATCAGGCTGCTTGGGAATAGCAAGGGGGAGGAGGGGACAGAGGACACTGATCATATGTGACTGCCAAAAACATAACTTCCCAGTAGCAACATTTTATAACTGGGAATTAGGGTGATTGTGAACTCACTGATGGGTTTTTCCATCAATGAAAAGAGACACAATAATCATGCATGGAGATGCAGGCTACAGATAAAGCCAACACTTTGTAATAAGTATTGCTTGAACCTCTTTTGGGCGAGGCTCTATTTGCGGTTTAAAAGCCGTTTGTGTGAAAGGAGTCTCAATGGTGCTACAAGATCCCTTTGAATACTGATATTCCAGACTAACACAGTTATATCTCTGAATTCTTCCTAGATAAATTGGCCCTTGCAAGTACATGTTCTTGGTAACCTCAAGGCTAGACTACTGTCATCAACCTCTACAAGGCGTTGTTCTTTAAAAGCATGGAAACTTCAGCTATGAAACAATGCTTTAACCTTTACAGCCCTACATGGCTTGGGTCCTGTCTTCTTGCAGGAGTGTCTCCTCCCATATAATCCACCCCACACACTTCACTCCTCTGTGAAGAATCTGCTATAATCTAAGAAGACCAGACTTTCAGCAGTGATCCAAATGGCTTCATCAGCTGCTCCCAGGCTCTGGAACAACTGCTGGATGACATCTGACATGTTACCACCTTGAAAGCCTTCAAGAAGGCCATTAAGACGGATCTCTTCCAGTAGGCCTTTCTAGAGTAGAATAACCCCTGGCATGCCTCCCCTCCATCTTCCTTTTTTCATCCTCCATCTTTTAGCTTGGAACTTTTATTGTAAATTACCTATTTGTATATGGATGTTTTAATTTTCCTCTCAGTTTAATTCTCTTTTAAGGGTTGATTCATGTTCTATTATTAGGAGGAGGGTTAAGGCTTCTGGAATTTTAAGGTATTTTTAGCTGTATGTTATTTTAACTGATGTTATCCACTTGGATTCCATGAGATTAAGCGGAATATAAATAATAATAATAATAATAATAATAATAATTCTGCTAGATTATTGGATGGTGTTGGCTAAGCAGAACCTATTATATCGGTCTGATTTTCTTCAGAAAGCACTGTCTAGCTGTTTCTGATTGAACTGAAGGTACTGGTTTTGATATCTGAAGTTCCTATTGGGTTGAGACGAGCATATACGAAAAGCTGCCTGCTGTTGTATCTACTTATGTGTACAGTACACTTCATTCCACATCCAGGGCCTTGCTGTTGGTACCTGTGAAACTAGGGAAGCAGATGGGCAGAGCTATCAGAAACAGAGCCTTCTCAGTAGTGATGCCAGCTTCATAAAATGCTGTCCCCAGTGAGATCTAACATTACTCCATCAAATACCGTGGGGGGGAGGGGATTTTCCTGTTCAAAATGTATTTGGCTTGTCTGATTCTATAATACTGCAGCACTTTTTTTTTAACTGTTATCACTCCTGGAATTGTGCTTGTCACTACTGAGCTGACATTTAGATCTTTTTAATGTCTTTACTATTAGGAGGGAGTTGTTCTTTGCAGATGCTTTTTTTAAATTGTAAATTTCTTCAAATTTATGATTACTATATATAAGTCTAGAAATGTTAGTCAAAAAATCGACCCCAAAAACCTGAGTCACCTTATCCATGGGTCAATGTAAGTACTGTACTTTAATTCTTATTTAAAAAGGAATCATGAAAAGGTGAAAGGCAAGAGTGTAAATTGTCCTGGAAGCACTGATCTTCCTCTATTCTCTCATCCATTCAGTCTTTAGTGTGATCCTATTTACAATTGCGCCTGCTAGAATTTTGCCAGTTCTTTGATACTGTTTTCCTTTGCTTTAGATCCTTTGTTACATGCCCCTAAGTCTTACCCTTGACTTATCCATGGATCATATCAAAATTCATAATTTTGGGCCAAAAGCTGCCCTCGACTTAAACATGAGGTTGACTTATAATCGAGTATATACAGTAGTAAAAAAAAAAGTAAGGTACATGTTCCTCAGATAAAAGGAAAAGGAATCAATATTCATTTTATTCTCTCTTTTGCCCACCCCTCTACTTTACACCCCTTACTTTTAAAAAATTTTATACACTTTCTTCTGCAGTATGACCCTGCTTTGTTTCCTTCTTTCTGCAAAGCTCCAAAACAGCATACTTCATCTCTCTCCTCCTTCAAGTCCCTCTTCAAGACCTTCAGCAAAATCTCAGCTTACCTGCATCTCTACCTGCTACCTGATTCTCTCCACCTGAGCCTCACTCCTCACATTTCAATTCCTGAACCTCTCCAATCTGGTTAATGCTCAGCATTGCTCCTCATACACTACTGACGTTTAATGAAGAGCTAGAATCCAGAGGGAGCTGCAAGGGGTGACTGTTTTATGGGGCTCTTGGGATCTAAATTCAAAGCAGGCTTAATCTGTGTGTGTGTGTGTGTGTGTGTGTAAGAGGGTCTCTTCCTCCCCAGAGAAACTGTTGCTTCTTATCCCCTGCAATCAAGCCTGCTGCAAGTAGCCCACTGCAATGAACCTGTGGCTGCACCACAACTGTGGAAACCCCTTTCCTTGGAGATTCTCCAAAGCCTGAACATGAGTGTCTTTTCAGAAGCATTGAAGAGCCTTCCCTCCTCCTTTTCTCTTTTTACTGTCTAGGGCACAATGTGGTACTGTGGGGATGGGATAGGTTTAGTACCAGTTCATCTTATCTATTTGATGCACTTTGCTGAAGCTTTGGTCCCCTACCAAGGCCAGGGTGGACTGAAACAGCCCAGGGAGAAAGAAGCAGACTTTGGACCAGGGGGGCCACATTCCCTCTGGTTTATCAACCTTGCAAAGGAATCTTTCCTCTACTTTCGGGGGTTGAGTTATATGACTAAGGACTGTAGGATTGTGCAAGCTCACACATCCTCCTGACTGCCTTAGGGGTGCATTTTCCTCGCCCACCCCTCACTAGATTGACTGCCACTTCATTTGGTATTACCAGCCCCCTCCTTTCTGCCAACACACATGTTTTTATAACTGTTCTTTCTCCCCCCACACACATCTCTCTCTGTCTCCTTCTCTATAAGTGCTTGTGCACGCTTTCTATTCTACTGCATTCAGCTACCAACATGAACAACACTGAGAAGGGGGAGTTGAAGGAAAGGGGGAGAGGAGAAGAGAGAGAGAGAGAGAGACATACACACAGCCTTTGGCTCCTGCAGCAAAACCGTCTCCTCCATCATAACCCCCCCCCCCCTCCAATGCACAATGCGCCAACGATAAAGCAAATGCCATTTTCTCTTGCCTGGCCAGAAGGATAGGCAGAAATGTTGGAACCCATTCTGTGCCCGCTGGCAAAAAGAAGATTTCTTTGTGGGGAGTGAGGAGAGAAAGGTTTTATTTGGGATTGTGTTTTTTTTTTTAATCTGCCTTCCACAGATCTGAGGTAGATCACACCACTACCGTCCAATGTAAGCATCCATCAAAGATATTCCCAGAACTGGAGTCTGCATACACATCAACAGTATTCTGTCTGTTTTTTAATCCATGCAGAATAAAGGGGAGGGAGAAAGGAGGAGAGGGGAGGAGCTGCATACATATATCTATATATTTATACACATATACACAGTATACATAGACACACACACACACACACACATTACAGTCACTACATACAACCTGAAACTGTCCCCACACACACACTATACAAAAAAGGAAGAGGAGAAGAATAGCTCAATTCTCTTGTATCTGCAGATGGTAGTATAGCAAATGGTGATTACTGTATTAACCATCTCTCTCTTTTCCTCTCTCTCTCTTTCTTTCTTTCCCGCACATACACTTAAATGAGAAAGGCAAAACTCAAAGAGGGAGGGAAGTAACATCCAATTCTGGGAAAGGTCACTGAATTATTTCACCACAGTTGCAATTGAATCGTTTGGAGAGAGTGTTGTTTTTCTGATTCTTCAATCCCTGGACAGCACTGTCACATATTTATTCTGCATAGATTTTTTCACCACTAAGCAAGCCCACCCTGTAAATGCACATAAACAGAAAATAAAGCCAAAATCATTTGGGGGGAAACAGCACCAGAAACAGTGTGCATCCCCCTACTCCCACCACTGCCAAACATATTTGTTTTGTTGAAATGAGTCTATGCTGAAAACAGAGAGAGAAATAAATGCACAACATACTTCTCTTTCCTATAGACAGGGACAAGCAGGTGCACAGATACACATATGGCTCTTTCTCTCTCTCTCTCTCTCTCACACACACACACACATTCAAAAGCACATATTTCCTAATGTTCAAACAAAAGATTGCACAGAAAAGCATACACAAGTTGATGCTGGATAGATCATAAGGTCGAAGAGCAGCATAACTGTCAAAAATGTCATATTAGTGAAAAGTGACTTGATTTTACACATACAAAGACACACAGATGAAAGATGTCTTAATACTGAAGTCTCAACTTGAGGTCTACAAAGCAGGAGATGGCTCCAAGAAAGTGGATCCCTTCCATTTGGTCACCCCATATTTCCTACCTCCCACCAACCCGTCATTTCTCACTGCAAACTACAGACTGCAAACAGATTTATATGAATGACTCCATGGGCAAGGGAGGGGGAAACTGGAGGGAAGGCACTGGAGCCAAAGATTTGCAGTGTGTCTCCAGGCTTAAATAGAAATGAGAGTCACATCCTATCTCAGCAAACCAGAAAGAGGCGGGCGGGGGGAGCAGACTGGGGCACAGAGGTTCATATGGAAGGAGCTATCTTATAAAATGGCAGTGGGGGAAGGATCTTGGAAATGGTTTCCTCCTTGGACTCCTCTGTAACATCACTTCCACCACTTTATGCTAATCAGAAAACGGTATTAACATAGTAGGATATATGACCCTCTCTCCTCTCACCTCCCCCAGACACTCTCTTCCCTTCAGACAAAATCCATCATATCCATTTGTACTCAACCCATTCCTGCCCCCCACACCCAGCAAAGAGAAGGAGGAGGGAGAATTTATCCATCCTTCTCCCAACAAAGTGATGAGAGGAAGAGAGGGAGAAAGTTCCTTCCCCCCCCCCCCCTTTACATACTACCTGAAATATTTTATGATTTAAGAGTTTATCCTTTCTCGCCAATTCAATTCCTCCTTTGGGAAAGGAGGGTTTGGGTGACCTATAAAAATCAACAGCCCCCCTCTCATTTTTCCAGACACACATTGACTGGAGGAAGAGGTTTAGAAGAAAAAATTTCAGTCTTACCTGTCAAAATCCAAACCCACCTTAGCATATTTGTTCTCCTCAACACCACCACCCCTCCCCCAGTATTTAAGAGTATTGGAGAGATCTACTCAGACCCTCCCTCCACCTCCACATCCAGCTACAGAGATATAACATTGATCTCTGGAGATATCCCCACCATCAGAAAAATGGTACCATCGCTTGCCTTTCATTTGCTACAGAGAGATTAGCCTTTTCCCCAAACCAAGTCCTACTATATCCCCCATTTTGGAAACTGGAGACATCCTCCTCCACTAATCCCACTAGCACTTTAGCTCACAAATCAATAAATCAAAACCTCTTGCTTCCTTCCCCCCACCCTTCCACAAATCCCTATCCCTGTCCTTGCCTATTAGAGAGGATTTGATTTTTTTTAATCAAAATTACCAGACAGAAAGGAGTATTTAAAAAAAAAAACCTTGGAAAGATAGTGGTCATCTCCCCACCTCCATGTGTTCTGTGGAAAGAGGTGGGAAAGCCTCCCCCCCAACCCCCATCACACAGGTGGGAAGGAAAAGAGAGAGAAATGGCATCTTACACTTCTCAGCTCCTGGGTACGATCCTTCATTGCGCTTCCTTGCGAGACTGCAGGTCTTCAGTGGGTTCTCTTCCCCACCCTCCCTGTGGCACAGCAGAGAGACAGGGCAGCTGGCAAAGGACCCCTCTTCTTTGGGGTGGTGGTGATGGAGGAGTAGGCTGAAGGCTGGGGGTGGGGGAGAGAGGAGGGGAGGTTATTGGTAATTGCAGTAAATGAATAAAAAGGAGCTTCCCTGCTCAGCCAAGCTGGGAGGAGAAAGATGCTCTAAGGATGGAGAGAGGCTGGTGCTGATGCAGCAGAGTAGGGTGGGAGGAGGATGCAGGAGAAGACGAGGGAGGCAGGGAGAGAGGGGGGGCAGAACCCTGAGGCTGGGCATGCTCACTTGGCCCCCTCCCACCCAAAGTGCCATGGGAGTTGTAGTCTGACACAGAGAAGGGGATCAACCTATAATGCAAGGGATGCTATCCCTGCTGGCAGGTACAACACCCACAAGATTCCATTGCCTGGACTGGGCACTGATTTCCCTTGGAATCACTGCTCCCTCTCAAGGAACCCATTGATTACTTAAGATTACATTCTTTCTAGTCTTTCACAACCACACAACTGCACAGATTTATTTACTCCCAGGGTGGGGAGTTGGGGAGAGATGGATAGTCAGAGAGCATAAAATCAAAGAGTGGAAAGAGACACCAAGGGCCAGGCAATCCAGGCCCCTGCCATGCACAATCAAAACACCTCCAACAGTTGGCTATCCAGCCTCTGTTTAAAAACATCTAAAGGAGGAGACTCCGCTATGCTCCAAGGCAGTGTTCTCCACTATCAAACAGCTCTGACCATTAGGAAGTTCTTCCTAACACTGAGGTGGACTCTTTTGTCCTGTAGTTTGAATCCACTGCTCCATTTCCTAGTCTCTGGAGCAGCAAAAAAGAAACTTGCTCCTTCCTCAATATGACATCCTTTCAAATATCTAAATAGAGCTATCACGTCAACTCTTAAACTTCTCTACCCCAGGCTAAACATACCCAGCTCCCCAAGCCCCTCCTCATAGGGCATGGTTTTCAGACCTGTCACCATTTTGGTTGCCCTCTATGGCTATAGAACCACTGTTCAGCTGTGTATAGAATAAGAAACCTGAGTAAGAGGATAGAGTGAGCTGGAGATCATTCATTCATAAGGTTGTCATACGTCAAAGTTGATTTGATGGCAGTTAACAACAATATAAAAACACAGACTGTAAAATGCATTATTCTTTGAGATGGTACCGCTGCCTTGTAAATAAGACAAACACATCTACTGGGCCTGCAAAAAAAATTTTTTTCACTAGTCTTCTAGGAGGCTGGGAGGGAAAGGACAGTGTGCTCCATCTGTCATCTGCCTGCCAGACCACTTCCCTACGTGCCACTCCTTGTGGCTCAAGACAATCAGGAACATGCTTCAAATTAAAGCTGTGTTAGACAATGCTTTGCTGTTTTTCCCATATCCTCTTTTTAAAAAAAATTTCTTGACCTCAGAATCAAATGATTAAAAGGAAGAAGAACAGGGAATGGCTAGTTACTTTAACATGTAAGGTTATAAGAAAACTTTAGTTACAAATGTGGAACAAGCACAGCGTGGCAGTTATTCTAGACAAATTAACCCAAAATAGGGGTGTGACCTTTTGCCCACCATGTTGGTTCTGTCCTTAGAATTCCTAATGTCATCTTGAATTCCCATTTCATCCACAACCATAGGCTAGAGAAACAAATGTCTGGTTTTGCCACACATTATTAGTCATGGTTGTTATGCATGCAATAAATCAAAGCTGCCTTTCCCAACCTACTACACTGCCATGTATTGGACTTCCAACTCCCCTCATCTGCAGCCCTGTCTGGTCATCATTGGTGTACTAAAGCCAAGGTGCAGAGGGTAAGAGTGCTGAAACTTTGATTAGGAAAGGAGGGAAATGTGACCTGTCATCTCCTCTTAAGCTTTCCTGTAACCTATGTGTTTAGCTGTGATTTTTGCTGTTGCTTGGGAGAAAATGTTTTCTGCCTGGTTCTGAGAAAATAAATTCCTGGAAAGCCTGGTGTCAGTATGAGTGGTGTGTATAACAAATGCACACTGATCAACACAGCTACCTGCATTTTTGGTCAGTCCTTGGGGAAGCGGATGTATGGATTGTCACAGTGAGTGTCACTGTTATGCCATTTGTGGCCACATCTGGAAGGGACCAATTTGAGAAATGCTTGATAAATCAGTGGCAGGCAAGCTTCCCAGGAATACTTTCCCAATTTCAGCCATATCCTTCTGCTATCAGCACTTGTAGCAAAGGAGGTATTTGAGTGTGTTGCGTCACTCACTCTATTGACACACAGCAGCAATGATGGCCAAAACACCTTGTGAAGGCCCTGTGTGGATGAGAGTGGATTGTTCTAGGCCTCAGAATCCCTTCCTAGATATACAATTTTCTTGGTAAACATGTCTATGAAAGGATTGTTGAAGGTAGAAAGTTTGGAAAACAGATCATACATCCAGAGTTTGCACTAGATTACTTACAGCTATATAGGAAGGGTATGTTTTTATGCATGGTGCACAATGTTTAAAGAGAGTAATGCAGCTCAGCACCTCCCCCTGAAGCATAAACCTAGACTGAAAAGAAGGGGTAGGAAGAACCCAGCCCTTTATGGCAGGTGCTTCCAAATGGACAGCTCCTAGACTTATCAACCAAAAAGCACCGTGCAGCTACTCAAAGTTTTCACCTTTAATAAACTCTGCATAGTTTTTAAAAAGCCAGAAGAAACATAGGGAATCACAGAGGATTACAAATGGAAGATGACTGTGATTACTAGCAGCCAGGCTACATTTCTCAAGAACCAATTGTATGCGGCTAATCTTCTTTCACTTTTCTGACAGTTACAAGCTTGGTAGATCAGGGGTATGCTGTGGATATGGTGCATTTTGTTTAGGGAACCAGTGTGGTGCTTTGAGCATTAGACTATGACTCTAGAGATCAGGTTTTGATTTCCCGCTCAACCATGGAAATCCACTGGATGACCTTGGATGAGTCACACATATGTTGGAAATAACTTGAAAGCACACAATAACAAGGCATTTGACAGGCTCCCCTATGATATTCTCATAGACAAGCAGATTAAATGCAGACTAAATGATATTATTTTTCCATGGATTTGTAGCTGGTTGACAGGCAGGCTGAAGCCAAATAATGCTCCCCAATGGCATTCCTTGGCATTCTGGAAAGAAGTGACAATTGCTGCTCAATATCTTTATAAAACACCTGGAGAAGGAATAAAAGGTATGCTCATCTGATCTGCAGATGATACCAAACATGGAATGGTAGCAAAAATCTCAGAGGACAGAATCAGGATTCACAATGACAGGATTCAGGATTGGAGAACTGGGCCATAACTAATGAAATGACTTTCATCAGGGAAATGTAAAGAGGCGTGTGTATGGAAGGAAAAATCAGGTCACCTGATTTGGTAGCACTATATATGAAAAGGATCACAGGTATCTCAACCCTTACTTTAAGTAACCTGAAGGTTAGTAGAAATGGATGTACAAAGTATGTTAACTAATCCAGGTTAGCTAAACCAGACAAAATGGTCTTGACTGGATGCGTAGTTTTTCCAGACATTTGTTGAAGTTTTTTTTCTCCTTATGAGGATGTCTTAAACAAGTTTGTAATACTACTATGCACAAGGCAGCTCTACAGTAACAGATGTTCTGGGCTAGCTCATTCACTTGATGGAGAGGACATCTGTTCTAGACTGTGGACCTGAATGGTAAGCCAGCTGTCAACTGTGTGGTATCCTGATAATATCAGGATGTATTTTTATTGATCAGAAATAGCAGAGATCAATGAACAGAGCTTGAAAAGTATCTTTAAAAACAGTTGCAGTTACTGTTCCAACCAGAGCTAAGGAAGGTTATGTTGGGACTACAATTTCCAGAATCCCCCAGCCAGACAGGATGGTTGCAAGTAGCTTATCATCATTACTGTTGCAATTTTTAAAAGTGATTTGTGGCTTTCCTGTTTCTCAGAAGTAAAATAGCTGGATTTTAGTTATTTTAGGAGGAAATATTTTAATGTCACACACAGAAGTGGCCTGCGGCACAAAATACACAACTCCTGCTGTTATTCTTTAAACTATTTTGTGCCTTATTAACATAACAGCAATACAAGGAAAAGGTAGCTCATCAGCAGTGCATATGCAGCCCTATCTCGGTTAACAACATCTTTGACAAAGAAGTTCTTTTTAATAAATCCTTCTTTACAACTTCTCATCCCCACTCCCTTTTCTGCCTAGCTGGAAGGGTTTTTTAGCAGTGCCAGCATGGGGAGGATGGTAAAGGATGGCTGCAGAACCACAGACTTGTGTTGCCTGGTTGCAGCAACAGCTCTGCAATAAAAAATGCAATCCACAAATTTTAAGCCAGGGAACAGGCTTGATTCTTAATGCTATATCTAATCCTACTGTAGACATGTGTGTCTACCTACAACAGGCAAGGTAGACAAGCAGCTACCTCCGGAATCCCTTACTGAACATATGTGAACAGCAACATAAAGAGAAAAGGGTAAACCAGATAAGCTTGCATCACCAACTCCCTCCAGCATGATAACAAAAAACAAACCAAATATATATACATTTCATCACCAAAATGGTGAAAGTGGGTGCTGGTGAAATAAAAATTCATCCTTGGACACATTTTGGAAGAAGAGTGATCTATTTCAATTGATCTCTACCAGATTCTTTATCTCTGCCTCTGGTACTTTTCTATTAAAGAAGTAATGTCCAGGAACACGTCTACTTCATTAATTGAGATATACCTGTATTGTCAAGACATGATAACCACAAAGAGTGGTTACAGCCAGGAGTTCTGTGCAATTGTCAGTGGAACCAAATACAGAGAGCACTTCTGAGCATCTCAGTTTAAAATAAAAATAAGCAAGTTTCTAGTCCTTAAGGGTAAAAAGATTTGAAGCATGCAGATAATTCCTAGTGAACGTTTAGAAGCCACTTGGTAGGACAGTGAATCTGATTCCAGTTTTGTATACAAATGTTTTCTTAAAAGAACAGTATGTCTTGACAGCAGCAAAACAGACAATATAGTATAACGGTTGGATTTAGACTGTGGAAACACATTCAAATTTGCTACTTAACCAAGAAGCTCATTACTTTCAGCTTAACCTAACTCACAGGGTTGTGGTAAGAAGAAAAAATAGACTCCCCTTTGAAACATGGAAGGAATGCAAATAAAAATGGATTTTAAAAAAAAGATAAGTTGGGCTGCTTCTGTGATACCAGCTGGCTGCTGCTCTAGTAACAAAGAGGTATGGTGGGAAGGACAGAATGTATGTAATCAGTCAGCTGGTAGAAAGGAACAAGGATTTGGCCCACTCAGCTCTACAGACATAGCAGAATAAGAAGGTCAAGTGAGGAGGAGGAAGAATAGACTGGGTTGCTTCATGTGTCAGATGACCAACCATATTTTTGAAAGCCCTCCTATGTCAAAAATTCCTTGCAGGTAGAAAGCCAATAGAGCAGACCTGCACAACTTGGCAGTAGGATGGGGCCAAAATTAAAATAGGCTAAACTTCTTTGGGCCACAGATAGGTTTTAATTGAATATTAATTAATTATTGATTTCATCCTCCTGCTCTGCCCAGACCTCTCCTCAGGAGAAAGCTGAGCAGCAGAGGAGACTTGCCTGTCCTTCTCCTCCTCTGCCCTGACTTCTCCTCGGGAGAGGGCTGAGTGATGGAGGAGCCTTGCAGGATGTTTGGCCCTCTTCCTCCTCTGCTGCCCAGCTTTCTCGGGAGAAAGCTGCGCAAAGGAGGAACCTTGCAGGGCGAGTGTTTGCCCATCTTCCTCTTCCTACTCCACCACCCACCCTTCTCCTCGGTAGAAAGCCAAGTAACGGAGGAGCCTTGCAGGGTGAATGTTTAGCCGTCCGCCTTCTCTGGCCATCCTTCTCCTTGGGAGAAAGCCAGGTAGTCCAGAAACCTTGCAGGGTGAGCATTCGCCCTTTGTCCTCCTCTTCTGCATGGCACTCTCCTCAGGAGAAAGCTGAGTGGCAGAGGAGCCTAGGAATTGTTCTCATGGGCCGCCCGAAATCCTTTGGCGGGCGGGATGCAGCCCTGGACTGTATGTTGTGCAGGCCTGCAATACTGCATGGAAAAGAGCTAGATTTAACTCTTCTTCAATGCTCTGCTACTTTTTATGTCTGTGAGGATTATTCAAATCTGGAATCCACTACCACGAATCTCATCTAATTCTAGCTCATGCCCACCTCCTTGTCTTGTTTTAATAACCATTTGACATCTCTCAGAACACATGTAGAACCCAGTAATGCCATCAGAGCTATCACCTCACCCCAGGCCAGAGATACAGGAAAGCTTGAAAGGTGGCAGAGGTCTACATTTGTTCAGTCTCAATCAAGAAGGTTTTTTCCTTGTGTACTATGGGATCTGTGCTGCTGCTATGCGCTGCCAGGCTGTGTGCGTGTGCGATTATGTCCTCGGGTTGACAAATGTGTTCCTCCTTTGGATGAATTCTTGCTGCAGGAAAGAATGAAGCACTGCCCCCTGCTGGGATAAACAAAAAGCACTTCCCTATGAATGATACATCCAGGGCTCATTTGCCTGTGAAATTGGGGTGGGGGTGAAAGGTCACTGGTTGCATAATTTGTGTGCAGTTAAGCATGCGGACAGCAGCCCTCAACACAACAAAGAGGCAGGGGGTCATGTGTGAAACCTGTAGGGTAATTTAAGTTTCTTAAGGCTTCAGCCTTTGATAAGGAAACAAAAATATTAAATGTCAAAAATGCAAAGCCAAGCCTGTTAGGGTCTAGCTTTAAATTAGCAGAGTAGCAGAAATGTGCCTTTGCCTAACTGTGCTTCCCTAAGAACTGAGACTGACTCCAAAAACAACGAACACGTAGCTTGTAGTTTAAAACAAAAGTTTGCTAATATCTTTAATCTATATACAGTCAGCCTTGATTTGTGGCCTTGATTTTTGAGGATTTGATTATTCATGGATATAATTAATATGTTCTTTCTAGGAATCTTGGTCCTCCAACTTGACTCTATGGTCAACGTCCACCAGAAGTCACAATGAAGGACCTAGATGTTCCTAGAAAAAAAACATTTCTCTAGGCTTTTGTAGGTCTTCCAGTGCAATTCTATGGTCAACATCCAGCAGACCTGCATTGGAGGACCTAGAGATTTCTAAAGATATTTTCTATCAGGTTAAAAATCCAAGAGAATGCAAAAATCTTCCAGCCAAGACAAACCAGAACAGTGACAAGGATCCTGTGAGCTCAGAATGCTTAGCAGAGACTGTTTGCTCAAGTTCAGCTCCAAATCTGTTTTCAACAGGTTCAGGGACGCTGGGAACACTAGAATGGAAGCAGAGCCTGAAGAACTAAGGAGAGGTGGTGGTCTGGGTTTAAAATGGCCAGGGGATTCTGGGAGCTGTAATCTAAAAAGAAAAGAAGAATGCCTCAACATGTAGCTGCTAGAAAGCCAGAACTGCCACCTCCACAATGTTGACAAGGTAGTAAAAGCATTAAACATAAAAAGAGGACATGAAGGAATAATACCATAGATAAACTGAATGCAATAGAATTCTGTAAACAAAAAAAGTATAATCTATAATGATAATTAAAACAATTTTACCAGGAGCAAAAATAACCTATATCTTAATTCATATTATGACCATACCTAATACTAAAGCAAGCAGTTGACAAAATTAATTCACTGTCAGAAATTGTTTGTTTGAATCCCCAAAAGATAATTTAATCAGTTCAGTTTAATAAGTTAAATATAATGGGAACTGATTTCTTATCACTTCAACAAAACAATGAGTACATTCAACATTTCACTCTTCTTTACAACTGCAAGGAGACTAGAAACTTTTGTTTCTAATTAAGGTCAAAGACATTTCCCTGCCTAGGAAGGAGTAGAAAAAAAGCATACCTCTTACCCAAGTCATAGAACATAGTTCTCAAGACCTGTCATGTTATAGATTGAAGAAAAGCTCACAAGACACCCCCTTCTGTCTTCCTAGCAGTAAAAATACAACATGAATAAAGGAATAACTAACAATGATAGTAAATTACATAACTAATGAGTTAGTTTAATGACTGCATTGATCACAAAAAACTATGGATAGTTCTTAAAGTCATGGGCGTGCCAACACATCTGATGGTCCTCATGAGAAATCTGTACTTAGAACAAGAGGCTACTGTTGGAACAGAATCTGGAGAAACGGAATGGTTCCCAATTGGCAAATAGGTCAGGCAAGGCTACATTTTATCACCCTATTTGTTCAACTTGTATGCATACAATATCATAAGAAGAGCAGGTTTTGACTCAGAAGAAGGAGGGGTGAAGATAGGAGGAAGAAACATCACCAGTCTAAGATATGTGGATGGCACCATACCGTAAGCAGAAAACATCACAGATTTGGAACAATTACTAAGGAAAGTAAAAGAAGAATGTGCAGCGGCAGGCTTAATACTGAACATAAAGAAAATAAAAATAAAGACCATCGAAGAACTACATAAATTCAACCTAGACAATGAGGAAATTGACATAGTTAAAAGAGTTCCCATACCTTGGATCAAATACTGATCAGAATGGAGATTGCAGTCAGGAAATCTAAAGAAGACTGGGGATGGGAAGGGCAGCCATAAAGGAACTAGACGAGATCTTAAACCGAAAAGATATACAACTGAACACTAAAGTTAGAATCGTCAGAGCTACTGTATTCCCCAACACCGTGTACAAATGTGAGAGATGGACAGTGAAGAAAGCAAAAACAGATAAGAGAAAAATCAACTCATTTGAGATGTGGTGCTGAAGAAGTGTTGATGATACCATGGATAGCAAAAAAGACAAGTCATTGAGTGGATAAAACCAGAAATTTCTCTGGAAGTCAAGATAATCATACTAAGGCTGTCATACTTTGGCCACATCATGAAAAGGCATGAATCATTAGAATTTTTTTTCTAATGCTAGGAAAGATAGAGGGCAATAGAAAGAGAGGAAGACCATACATCAGACAGACAGACTCAATCGGAGAGGTCACAGTACCAGTACCTGTCTTGGAAATGGCTCATCTAATTGGTCACCATGAGTCAGGACAGTTAACAACAGCAACGATTTACTACCCTTTCATGATATCCAAAATCTGCTGCTTGAGGTGCCTGTCTCACTATGCCAATCTCACTGGCCCTGATTCTTATTTTAAACAAGTCACAGCTCCCTGTGGCATCCAAACTCAGGGTACTGAGGCTTATTTATACAAGGTATAGTACTGTGTACAAAGTGCAGCCCCCAAAATCTTTTCGCACTTTCCATGATAAAAAAAAATTCCAGATAAAAAAATTAAATCCTTGCAGGCCTCCATGAGCCGTTACTTTAGATTTGCATAGGTCAAGTGATTCTTCAAGCCAAAAAAGGAAAGGGGGAATAACCAAAAATACAAAACAAGCAGCAAATGTCCTGTCACTTCCATTTTTTAATTCCTCTTCAATTCTCCTCCACTCCCCCTATTTCTAGGTCTTATTTGGAAGCAAAAATTTGCCCTCTGAGACTGCTAAAGTTGCCCACCAATAAGTGAGGGGGGAAAATGAGATTTTAGATTGTCGCTTGTTTGCTGATAAGAGTTTAAATATGCCAGTGCCTTGAGTTAGGACATCACAAGAAACTGTTATTTTTTCTTCTGATTTTCTCCTTGGGGGAACAACCAAAGAAAGGGGAATGTACCAGCTGTGGCTCATTCACCTAGCAGAAAATCATAGGCCTAGATCCTATGGTTAATTGTAACTCATACACATCCATTAAATCTACAAAGTTTACCTATTTATTGAGGGACCATTCAACAATTGAGTCAAAGTGATTATGAATTGGGGCATAATCAGTAGGATACCAGCCACTTCTTACTGTTAATTCTGAATGCAACAAGTTTTACCAAATGTTTGGTAAATACTCTATTGAGATTGGTTAGTATAGGACATAAATTCCATCATTTAGTATAGGTGAAACCAACAAACAAAATAATTGTCTTCACATACTGCATCCTGTGTGCTTAAGGATTTAATAAGTTTGCATTTGTAAATGATGAAGCAACTTTTTAAAAAAAATCAAACACACTGTAAGCTAATTTTCTTCTGGCCCTCTTCTTAGTGTGACCTTTCATTGAAATTAGTGTGTAACCATAAGCCTCAAACAATGGAAAGTGGGTTTATCCTGCTTCAAGCTGTTTTACTTTCTGTGATTTGCACATTTATGCAATATTTTTATCCTTCTGTTATCATTTATTTTCTTCCTACTGAGTTCTGAATGTTTTATTTCCAGACCAAATCTTTCTCTGGGTCTTGTAGCCCACTCTCCCCACCCACCTGGTGGACTGGCAAGATCATGATAAGAGAATTACAGTAATGAAATGAATGATGAATATACTATCCTAAAGGTCAGTGACTATCTCTTTAACCTGTTTCCTCCTTTCCAGCCCACTCAACTGCTCAACTAGGATCAGACAATTGCCACTTTGGGACTGCTCACAGGGCCTATTACAAGTTGGCCTTCCACTGAAATTACTTACTAATCACAAACACTCATAAGCTGAACTACTTCCCTTCTGTTCTATGTCTTACAAACCATCCTGCCCTCACACACATTTGTACACACACCTTTTTCACTGTCCCTTTTCTGATTTCCACTTACTTGGACTGATGCTTTCTTCTCTTTTCCAGATTTCTAACCCAGTATCCTTTTTTTAGAGGATGACATAATATGTAATGGACAGGGCTGCAAGAGAAAACAAATAAAAAGCTATAAACATTGCATTAAAAAAAAGCCTGCAGTTGGGAAGGTAGCATACATCATGGTGAACATAAGAACCAAAAATATGGTATAGTCAGTGTATTGCAGCCTTTCAGGCAAGTTCACAAAGGCCACTAATCTACAAGACCTTTCACTAGTTTTCTGCCCATACATGCTTACACTAAATGTTCCTAAATAAATACATTTATTCCCAGGTTCTACTTCCTTGAGTAACAGACTTAACCAAATTCTTCTCATTAATTCCCAGATGCCAGCAAACCTCTGCCTCCATGACTCATGATCATCCCACTGGTCTGTTAGTTATCATCTTCAGAGTGAGATCTTTTTGGAAGAGGTGGTTTCTGCATATATTTGCAATAATTCAGAAGTGGACAACCTGGGCTTGCTTGGGGGCATTTCCCTATATCCATACCCTGGACCCTACTTGGCCACACCAGGTCTTCCTGATGAAACCAGAAGTGACAGGAAAGTCATTTATTTTCTTGTTTTTAAACTGAGTTTGTGAAAAACAAAATATGGGGCAAGGGGCTGCCTTGTTTTAGAATTGCTCTCACTGGAGACTTCTGCAGGCGTGATTCTCCCCTTTCCACTGAAAAAAATATTTGAGGGTAATAGGGATTGCAAATGTGGCCTTGGGAACAGATGTGGCTGCTAAACTGCATACATTTTAGTCTTGTAGTAAATCAACCCCATATATGTCCTTTAAAAACATAAATGTCCAGCATTTCAGCTTCCAGGATTGTGAAATTGCACTTTAAAATGGTTGTGGTCTGAATCACAGTGGTCTTTTTCAGATCACAAAACCAGTTCATATGAATATGCCCCCCCCCCTCCTTTCCTGGGTGTTTTGGTTTCAAATCTGGTGATCTCTAAATCTGTCATTGTCACAGGCTAGAATGAGAAGGACACAGCAGAGATCAATTGAAGATTTTAAGTCTGCCAAAAGACTGTGGATTCCAGCCTCTTGGTCACCCCAGTTGGCAGGAAGGCCTCACTGCTGAGAGAAAACATGTCATGCTTCTCAACTTGCCAGGAATCATTTCCTGAAAATGAAAGAGCAGCATGCAAGGCTTGGCGCCAAATATGCACAATTTATGCAGAGGGATTGCAGTTAGACATTGGAAGGAAGTGGCCTCTCTGTTTATGCAACAAGAAGGTCTGTGAGCCTCAAGCAGCTGATGCAGAGGGCATGACATACCCTTCTGCTTTTCAAAAACAGTGCTATTAAGACAAGACTTTGAGGGTGAAGACCAATCTTGGATCCTCATTCTATACAGTGAGCAAGAGGATGCGCAGACATTGCTAGACTGGGTTACTATATTTTGAAAGAAGTAAGAAAACAGAAATGCCAAAACTTGAAAATATTACTTTTGCAGGACTATATTTCCTATATAGGAGCCAGTGTGGTGTAGTGGTTTGAGTACTGGGCTATGACTCTGTAGACCAGGGTGCAAATTCCAGATCAGCCATGGAAATTCCCTGGGTGAACTTAAGCAAATCATTCTCTCAGCCACAGAGGAAAGCAATGACAAACCCAAAATTGCCAAGAAAACCCCATGAGAGTGTTGCCTTAGGGTCGCCATAAAAATGACTTGAAAGCACACAAGATCAATTTCCCCAATTCTCTCATTGGCTGTGCTGTCTGGAGAATTCTGAGAATTATAATCAAGACAGAAAGTAGAACATGTCAAATCTCATACTCAAGATGCTTCTAAAGCTGTTCCGCATCTTATTCTTTAACCCTGCTAAATGCTGTATTGGGCTTACTATATACTATATACGTTTACTCTGCAAATGTCCTGTCTTCCACTGATTTGAAAAGTCAGAAGCATGTTTTGCCCTATTGGTTAAATATGTATTAGGAAACAAAACTTTATCATCACCACAGAAGATTGTCAGCAGTTCAATATATGCATCAGCATGAATTAGTTGTGAAATGTTGGCCTATGCCAAGGGTAACAGCTTAGCAATTCTGCACAGCTACCTATTCCTCACACTAAAATTTAACTTCTTGAGACTCTGGGAAGGAAAATGAAGAATGAAGAATGAAATATGTAACAATAAAAGTGCTAAAAATATTAAAATCCCATCTAAGATAGAAAACCCCTCATTCCAGAAGGGTTGGACAGTGTCTAACTCAGCAGAATGATCCTGTTTCCACTTTTTGAAGTGGGGAAATATATATTGCTAGTCAAAGAGGAGTGCACGTTGCCTTTGGTAAGACAAGTCTAGTCTAAGCCAGCTTTCCCCAACTTCATAACTTCTAGATGAGTTGCACTACAACTTCCTTACTCCCCAGCCAGCATTCCTGAGAAAGCTCTTCTAATCACTGATAGAAACTGGGACCAAATAAGGACAGTAATTTACTTGGAAGTAGTACTAAACAATGAGGGACTGTCCCTAAGAAGTTGAGATAGTTGAAACATATGGGATATTTTGTTGCTGTTCTATGATCATCATCATTATCAATTTCATATATATATATACCGCCTTTCTCCCAATAATAGGACTCAAGGTGGTTATGGTATAGTAGTGGAAAACAGAGAAATCTGACCCGTGGGACAGAATCCTACAATCTCCAAAGTATTCCTGAACAAAACCATACTGAGATTAAGCAGGAGAAAAACAGATTTCAGTTTAATGAGAGGTCTAAAATGTACCGCAGAAATAATCTAGTGACCATTTTAAATGCCATGGCTCAATGCTAGGAAATTCTGGGAACTATAGTTTTGTGAGACATTTAGCCTTCTCTGTCAGGGAGCTCTTGTGCCACAACAAACTACAATTCCCAGGATTCTCTAGCACTGTAGGGCAGTTAAAGATGTCTCAAAGTGGATTATTTCTGTAGTGTGTTTTGGACCAGATTTACACAGAAAAACTTCCCACTGGATCCACAGCTGTGACCTAGAAACATACAATGGGAGAAACGGTGGGATCTGGGTTTTCACCCTAGACACAAATAACTTGGTCTGGCCTTTATTCTCTTATATGGATCGCTTCGGCAAACCTTAGTCAGCATGAAGCTGCAATGCCTCCTGCCTTTCCCATGTTAACAGCACAAGCCGATGCATGCTGACTTAGAAATATGCCCCACTGGATTGCAGATGAAGTCCAACATTGCAGGTAGCTGATTCCTAGTTGTACTTCTTCCTACCCTGTCTGTCTGAACCATGCTTCTTCTTCCACTCCTCTCTGCCCCCCACCTTGGCTGTAGGGTTCCATTCATCCCTGTTCCCGTCACGGAGCTTTGCAACCTCCTGAGTCACTGGCTGCGCTATTGACACAGACAGCCAGGGCATGATGCCAAGGCAGCTAGCAAAGGGACTGGCCTGACGCACGGCTGGAGCTGCCAACCTCCTTCGGTCCTCCTAGCAACGGAAAGCCAAAACCCTTCTCCACCTGCAAAGCAGCAAAACATACACACATTATCATCGACCCTGCCAACCTAGATGTTACCCACACCCCCAAAAATGTTTCAGTTCACTTTCCCAAGGGCTAGAATATTTCATAGGTTTGTTATAAATTCTGTTTTCTTGTGATGTGAGAGAGAGCAACAGAGAGAAGAAGAGTGAACTGGGGGCGTTGAATGTTTTTGCAATTTTCTGTTTTATTTCCAAATCTGCAAGCACACCACTTAAGCAGGAAACATACTGCTAGACCCGTGTTAGTTTTTCAAAGCAGGAAGGGTTACAATGCATTCATGCACACACCACAAACCTGTATAACCCCCATTTTTGCCAATCCCACTGGAAACTCCTGGTGTTCCAAATCTCACTTTCCCTAAAATCAGACTGCTTCTTTTTTTGGCACACATCCCACCCTCAAGAGAACATCTAGTTTTAGATCCCACCCTGCAGGCTGATTGCTAATTAATGGAATTCTCATCCCAGGGAGGCTTGCCTGGTGCCTGAGTTGTTATCTTTTCAGCACCAGGCAAAGACCTTTGCATTTTCCCAGGTTTTTAAAAAAGGATGAATCTGCTGTGTTTCTGTTATTCTGATATAAGTGTAAAATGGCAGCATTCTAATTTTGAAAGCTGCGTAAAGTGCCCGCCAAAAACATTGCTTTGAAAGGTGGTTTATACATATATTATAAAATCAATCACATAAATTATTATACAAAGTGTCTTGTACGAAGGGGTATCCAAACGTTTTAATGATCACCTTTTAAAAAAAATTGACAGAAAGTTTGTTTTGATTTGTAGTTGTTAACTTATCTCTATGTAGTCACTATCTAGATTTATACATTTTTCCCAGCGTATCTTGACCCACCAAATACCTGATATTGTAGAAGTCTGCAGATTGTGCCATACGAGGGGGTATCGTAAAGTAATAATTATCACCTAGAAGTTATTATGGCATATTGATGAAATTTTGTCAGTGTCAGCATTGGTCCCTAAGTGCACGTTGCTGATAAAATCAGCTCACTGTGTCCTTTATTTTTGTGACTGGCTCTGCCAGAAGGGACTAAAGTGTAAAATCCTCATCAGACGCAATCTGCAGTCTTCTACAATATCAGTTATTGGGAAGGTCAAGATATGCTGGGAAAAATGTATAAATCTAGATAGTGACTACACAGAGATAAGTTAACAACTACAAATCAAAACAAACTTAGTCAATTTTTTTTAAAGTGACCATTAAAACCTTTGGATGCCCCCTCGTAAGAAGAACCTTCCTGGGGCCATCTTAGGTCAGAAACACACAATAGAAATAATCCAGTTTGAGATTGCTGGAACTGTCCTGGCTCAATGCTAGCAAAATTCTGGGGACTGTAGTTTTGTGAGATATTTAGCCCTCTTTGTCTGAGAGCTCTGGGGCCACAATAAACTACAATTCCTAGGATTCCCTAGCACTGAGCCAGGGCAGTTAAAGGGGTCTCAAGCTAGTTTATTTCTGCAGGGTGTTTTGGACCATTGTTAATTATTCCATTTCCCAAAGTGACTAACCAAATGCATCTGGGAAGAGCTGGGAAGGGGGAAGTTTAGAACTCCCAGAATCCTCTGGCCAGCACAACCAGTGACTTTGCTGTCTGGGGAGAATAATTGGTACCAAGTTCTGCCTTCTAAGAAGCCTACAAGCAAGTTATGAAGGCAACATCTGCATCCTGCCATTGCTACCCAGCTGCTAGTAGTAAGTGACATGTAGTAGAAGACAGTAATATTTTAGAAGCACTAACTTCAGCACTTAGAAAGGAAAGAGATAAAGATGGGTGGGTAGATCAGTATCTTTGAGACTGATAGAAGGTAGACTGATTCTCCTAGAAGTCTAACAAATGTCTTATTTCTGTATCTAAACTTGAAACTACCAACAAACCAAAGTGAAGCCATATTACATAGTCCTGACCTTTAGGAAACAACCTTGAACAGGGTAACTGGCAAAAGATACAGTTGTAGCTGCAGGACTGTTAAAGAGGGCAGCTCCCAGCATGAAAAGGATCTCTTTTGATACATTTGAGCAACATGGGCTAAGGGGAAAGTGAATTAAATCTTCAATTGCTAATTGTTAAAAATTAACACCAAATAGACACATGCACCAAATGAAGTCATTAGAACCTCTGTCCATATAATGTACATGTGAATTTAGTCACCTGTAACATCACTTTGCAAGCTTATACATTTTGGAATCCTATCTATAAAGTTGTTCTTCTTTGCTCTTGGTACAGACTGCCAGGCTGTTCTGTTTTGGAACCTCCTTGGTCAAGGATAAGAAATCTTTCCACACAGATTCAGGTTCGAAACCCGTAGTCCAGAGGATGATTCGTGGTGGTGGCTGATATCTCAGTTCTCCCTCCCAACGTATGCTACAAAATCACAAATTCTGTTATTATACAAAAGAAAACTTTTCCCCTCTCTCCAATTTATCTATACCATGATCGGTTTTATAACCATCCCTGTCTCTCCCCTGCACTCATGCAGTGCAATTGCACACAGGTTAACTCAGAAGTAAATCCTACTGTTTTCAGCAGGACTTATTGCCAGGTAAATGTGCACAGAATTCCCACCTCAGTCAATTATTTTTCTTAAACCCTTTGGCATTCTTTCAAAAGAAATACAGTAGGCTCTTAGTTTCCACTGCAGTTTGGTTTCTGCCCCCCACCCCCACCCCCACATGGATAACAAAATTTGTGGATGCTCAAGTCCCATTAAATACAATGGTGTGGCAAGATCAAGGTTTGCTTTTTGGAATTTATATATATTTTTAAATATTTTCAAGCCGTGGATGGTTGAATCTGTGGATTAAAAAAAACTGTGGATAAGGAGGGCCAACTGTAATCCAGTTTGACGCTGCTTTAACTACCATGGCTTCCTCTTTTTTTCCTCCTTTGTGGATAGAGAGGGCTGACTACTCTGCATCCCAGGTCATTGTGAAGTCTCCTTTCTACGCATTTTCCTGCCCGGAAGGATCAGGCAATGAAAACTGTCCACAGTACTCACAGGGCTGGCCACATACCATGTTAGTCATTTACCATTAGCCCTCCACCTTTGCATTTTTGCAGATTTGGTTATTCATGGATTCGATTAATATGTTTTCTCTAGGAATCACTAGCCCCCCCCAGATAAACTCCATAGGCAATCTCTGTAGAAATCATGTTGGAGGACCTAGAGAGAGCACTTCTTTAGGTATTTGTAGGTCCTCCAGTGCAATTCTATGGATAACATCTGGCAGATATTGATCACAGAGTTGCACTGGAGGACATACAAATGTCTAGAGAAGTGTTTTCTCAGGTAAATATTTGTTTGTTTGTTTGTCGTTCCCCCCCCCCTTCCACAGGGGCGTTGTGTCCCTAACCCCAGTGAATGTGGAGGGCCCACTGTATAGCATGCTGAGGCCTAAAAAAAAGGTGGAGAGAGGATAAAGCACCTCTTCAGTTTATAAATGGAGGCAGGGATACCCGCCTTCCTCTGGCAGAGGTCTCTGACTCCCTGCAATAGCTGTCTGACAGCCACACATTCAGAAATGAACAATTCAGGCCAAATCACACTGCAGAAATAATCCAGCTTGAGATCACTTTAACTGGCCTGGCTCAGTGCTAAGGAATTTTGGGAAATGCATTTTGTTGGTACAGTACCAGAGTTCTCAAACAGAAAAGTCTCAATGTCTCACAATACTACAGTTCCCAGAATTCTCCAGCATTGAGCCAGCCAGTTAAAGAAGTAGTCTCAAACTGGATTGTTATAATTTATTTTTGCAGTGTGTTTTGGCTCTTCCCCAGCCCAGCAGCTGCTGTGTCTTCTCCTAGCAGCTTCTATATTTCTGCTTGCTAAAACAACTGTTGAGACTCAGAGAGGGAATAAGATTGATTGTCTTCTTTCCTAGAAGACAGGTGGAAGTGATTGTTTATTGGCAGGAGTTGCCCTGCTAGTAGCATTCAAGCAAAATATTATAGGATTTCCATTTGGGCAATTAGTGTTGGCTCTGGCATTTGTGCTAGATTGATCTCAAGGGCCAAATAATGACCGTCATGAAACCAAATATCCAATAAATAAATAAATAAAATCCCTCCATCTTTGTTTATTACAAATTAATTTACAACGTGCACATACTATACCACCAAATTTAGGATGAAATAAAAACAAGTGGCGCAACACTTAAGCTACATTTGCACTGCAGAGTTTGCTCTTTGACACCACTTTAGCTACCATGCCATAGTGCTTGTGTTTTTTAAACATTTTTTACCGTTTAAAACTGTATTTTATATTTAACATGCAATTTGTTTTAATATTTTAGTAATTTACTTCTGTTTTAATGTACTATTTTTGTATGTATTAATTGTACTCTTTTTTAAATATTGTAAGCCGCCCTCAGTTTTGGGAGAAGGGCAAGATATAAATATAATAATAATAACTATGCTGTGTTTTTATATGTTTTAATATCAGTACTATTATATTTTTTTCAACTTTTGTATTTTATTTTATTTTTTGCCTCAGGGGAAGGCAATAGTAAATCTCTTCTGAAGAAAACTTGCCAAGAAAACCCTATGATAGGTTCACCTTGACATCTCCATACGTTGGAAACAACTTAAAGGCACACAAAAACGATTGCTTTGAAAGCTTGCAACAAGTATATTGTGCATTTTGATTGCCAATAAAGGTATCACACGGGGGCAGGGGAGCTTATCACACGGGGGGGAAATTGGAAGTTTAAAGGGGTTTATCCTGTGAAAATCACGCAATTACTATTAAAGCATGATTAAGATTTTCACACACAGCGGTCATTATCACGTTCCTGTGAATGATTTGTTACAATTTATTGCCTGGTTATTCCCAGGTTAATGGTGCTTTAATCACTTTTGATCGCAAGGTTGTGTGAAAACCTATATCGCAATCGCAAGACTTTCACAGGATAAACCCTGTTTACACTTCCAATTGTTCTTGTGAGATAAATTCTACCAATGGATTTTTGTTTGCAATGATTCATGTTTAATTGTATCCTTTTGAAATTGTTATAATTTGAGTGGCCTCGAAGCCCAATTTGGGGGGAAAGGTTGGATATAAATCCAGAAAATAAAGAAATACAAATCCCAGGACTCCATAAGATGCAGCCATGGTAGTTAAAATGGTGCCAGACTGGACTTGATTCTGTAATTAATTCTGTTAAGCCTGTATTAGTGTATCTGAATAGACTTGTTCCGACTTCAACATGCCTCAAGACTGTTTCCGGTGTTGGTGTTGACCTTTATAGCCCTTCGTGGCCTGGGTCCAACCTATTTGCAAGATTGTTTTCTTCCATATAACCCACACTTAGGTTCTCTGGGGAAAATTTACTGCAGCCAACAAAGACCAGGTTGGCTGTGGTTACCCAAAGAGTCTTTTCATCTGTCCCTCCCAAATTTCAGAATGGCCTGTCGGAGGAGATCCGTCATATTGCCAACTCTTGACGGCTTTAAAAAGGCCATCAAGACGGATCTTTTCCGACAGGCCTTCCCTGAATAACTTGATCGGTCACCCTGCTGATAGAGACCTCCTTACTGGATACCCCAAGATGCCTGTCTTCCTGTCTCTGGCTGTTTTAATGATTTAAACAGTATTTTATTATTGTTATGTAGGAATTGTTATGTTGTTTGTTTAGGGCGGGAGAGATATTGGAAATGTATTTTTATATTATATGTATTTTATTATTATTGCTGTAAGCCGCCTCGATCAAACTCAAGAGCCGGGATAAATTTTTAAAAAAAAAATAATAGTTTTTATTAGTTGTTATTCTTATATAATGGGGTGGGTGGGGAAAGGGATTTCTCTAGAATGAAAATTTTATTGTATATTGCATTGCATTTTGTGTTTTGTTGTTATTCTGTAACCCGCCTTGATTCCCCGAGGAAAAGGCGGGCTATAATTAAATTATATTATGATTATGATTATTAAAATTTTATTATGATGATTACTTTTACTTAACACAGCTATATCTCTGGGAAAATGTGTTTTTGTTTTAAAACCACAAAGAGAAAATTCACAGGCCTGTTAGACAGGGCACATTCCTGTCAGTTCTCACATTTGTTAACCAGGGGATAATTATTTAAGCAAAAATAAATATGAATGACGACGGGGAGTGATTTATTTTCTAACCAATTATCAACTTTTTATTTTAAAAAAAAATGGACATCCGGTAGATTTACAACTACTTCCGGTAGCCGCCATATTGAAGCTGAGAGAACTTTCCCAATTTGGGGAAAACTGACGTCACTTCCTGTTTCTTTATTTTGTTTGTTTAATTGTCAAATAAATTAAACCCATTTTGGAAATGTGAAAGAAGAAAATAAGAAGAAACTGAGGGAGGGACACTTTTCGTGATCAGCGTAGTTAGCATAAATTATTGGTTAATTATTATGTGTTTAACACTTCCGGGTCGCCCCCCCATTGAGGGGGGGAAAAAGGGCGCCTCAGGGGCCGAAAACGGTAACGCGCATGCGCAGTGCAGGGAGGTAGAGCGCATAGTGGGCGTGGCTGCGGCTCTGCCTCAGCAGCACGAAAAAGGAGGAGGAGCCTAAACTGAGCGTTCTGTGCGCCTGCGCAGTCAAGCCTCTCCCCCTTATTTCCCCCCTCCCTCGCGCTTCCTGCCCAAGTTGTGAACAAAGAAAAAAAAGATGAGGGACCGAACGCACGAGCTCAGAGAGGTAAGGGAGCCCCGCGCGCACCCTCTTATCTCCGCGCGGCTGGCCACGCCCACAACGGTCACTCTGGCCACGCCCATCTTCCCAGGCGACGCTCTTCCATCATTCCGTTTCTCCCCCTCCCCCCCTTTTTTTTAGTGCATTGTCGGCTGTTCTCTTTAGACTCCCCCCGTTGCAGTTATATTTTTCTTGCTCTTCTTTTTCGACCCCCCCTTTTTTCCCTCTCAGTTCTTCTCTGACACACTGCAGAAATATAATCCAGTTTGAGACCGCTTTAACTGCCCTGGCTCAGTGCTGATAGGGGAATTCTGGGAACTGTAGTGTTTTTGTGAGACATTGGAGCCTTCTCTGTCAGAGAGAGAGAGAGAGAGAGAGCTCTGGGGCCACAATAAACTACAACTCCCAGGATTCCCTAGCACTGAGCCCTGAGGGAGGGCAATTAAAGCGGTCTCAAACTGGATTATTATTTCTGAATTGTGTTTTGGACATCAGTTATGTCTTCTCACGACCCATTTCAACCCCTTTTCATTTTCTCCTTGGCAAACAACTTATTAATTCATATGCCGCCTTTCTCCCAGAAAGGACCCAAGGTGGCTCACAGATTAAAATAATAATTATTAATATTTAAAATAATAATAATATTAATTATTAATATTTAAAATAATAATTATTATTATTTATTGATCATTATGCGTTTTGTGTCATCTCTCATCTCCTTTTACAAGGATATGTATATGTCAATATTCATTATCCATGTGTTCAAACACCATTACATTATTTTATTATTAATTTGTGAGCCGCCTTGAGTCCCTTCTGGGAGATAGGCAACATATAATTTATGCCACCTTTACATATGCCGCCTTATAATTACACTTGTTCCTCCATATTCGCTAGGGTTAGGGGCACAAGACCCCCGTGAATATGGAAAAACTGCAAATAACAAAAACATGTTTTTGCCTGAGATGACACCTCTCTAGGAATCTCTAGGTCCTCCACTGAAACTCTGTGGTCAATGTCCGACAGACACTGACCATAGAGCAGCACTGGAAGAGCTACAGATGCCTAGAAGAGTCTGCTCTCTAGGAATCTGTAGGTCTTTCAGTGCAACATTTAGTGAAAGTTGTCCATAGAGTTGTACCGGAGGACCTAGGTATTCCTAAAGAGAACATATTAATCAAATCCGTGAATAATCAAATCCGCAAATATCAAAGCCACAAATATGGAGGGATGAGTGTATATAATTATAAATTAAAATCAACTGAAAACAATATAAAACTACATAAGTCCGCAGACTTAGAAGGTGACTGTATAAAAGTTAAAAGCCATGAAAAATACACATGTGCGATATAAAACCCACGGTGGCATGCTTATGTTTTAAACACTTGCTTAAATAAAAACGCCTTGAAAGGCAAGCAAGGAGGAGTTTCACCTCTGGGTGCATCCACACTATAGAAATAATGCACTTTGACACCACTCTTAACTGCCGTGGCTCCCCGACATCCTTCTTTTCGAGGACATTTCAACCTTCTGTCCATGGGGAATTCCAAAACAAAATGTCCTCCATCTCGAACGTGACTAAGAAGCCTGAATTTATATTAGTGTTTCTAGCTTTTATTTGGTCATGCCCTCCATGTTTCTTGAAGGTCCTCCATTTTGCGGTGCCTTGTCTTCGTTTGTGGCGAGGGCATCTGGTCACCCTGCATGGCTCCAGCCTGGTATGGGTAATTTAACAAGGGCTTGAGTCTTCTCTGCCAAATATTGCTGGTACCTCACAAAATTACAAATCCCAAGATTCTGTAGGATTGGAGCCATGGTAGTGGTGTCAGACTGCATTGTGGTATTTCTGCTGTGTAAATCTGGCTATAGTCACACTGCAGAAGTACAAGTGGCCCTTGTTATCCACTGGGGTTTGGTTCTAGAACACCTGGGGATAACAAAATCCACGGATGCTCAAGTCCCATTAAATACAATGGCATAGTAAAATTGTGTCCCCTATATCAAATTTGCTATTTGAAATTTATAATTGTTTGGAATATTTTCAAGCCGTGGATGCTTGAATCCATGGATAAAAAAATCAGTGGATAGGGAAGGCCGACTGTAATCCAGTTTCACGCTGCTTTAACTACCATGGCTTCCTCCTTTTCATGTCTTCCCTTTTGCCTCCGCTTCCTCCTAGGGGAAGGCAGTGGTAAACCTTCTCTAAATATCTTGCCATGGATAGGTTCACCTTAGGGTTGCCATAAGTTGGAAAGATCTTGAAGGCACACAACACAACAAGCATAGAAAAATGTAGACTCATGGACAGAGGGGAAGGTCCTCCCCGCTTGGTCGGGGAACTGCAACAGGGAATGAGTTGTACCGATTTGTTGGAAACAACCTGAAGACACACAACAATAAGAACACATCCTTTACCAAACTTGTGGCCCTCCAGATTTGTTGGACTGCAGTTTCCCATCACCCATATCACAGACTTAGACATTGCTGATGGGATGGTGGAAGTTGTAATCCAAAATGTATGAAGGATTCCACATTAGGGAAAAGCTAACCTAAAATGTTCTCCATGTTCAACTGAGCAGAACATGCTCTTTTTCCTTCTACATCATGTAAGTTGTCTTTCCTCCAACTCCCCCTTGGCTTTCATAGGAGGCTTTCTCTAAGCTCCTCTCCGCAGTATTTTGGAGGAAAACACTTTGAAAGGGCTTGTGGTAGATAACATTTGAGCCCTGGGGATTTTTTGGCGATGAAAGGGAAGTGCTAGAGATGTTAATTTTCTTGTTACAGCAATAATGTATAATTGTGTCACACCAGCCAACCAACAATTGCCAGAACAATCTAATCGTTTTGGTTTTGGTCGAGGTTTTGTATCGAGATACAGTTGTATGTACTTTGGATTAGACCCATTGAAACCAATGTAATTTAAACTGGTCATGGCTAAATTCTGTTGATTTCAATCATTCTAAATCCAGGCTGAATCCAAAGTGCCAGACTTTGGCTGGAGAAACATGAGTTAAAAAGTCTACTGTACACCTCACCAGGTGACCTTGGATCAACCACCATCTCAAACTAATTTTCCTCCACAAGGTTGTTACAAAAATAATCTGGATTAGTCCCTATGAATACTGCTCCGAACTCCTTGTCATGTACACATGATCTCACTAACATTGGGTTAGGAACTTGCTTACAATATGTTTGGAAATGGTTGAGAAAAAAATGGAGAGGTCAAATTTGATTCTTCCACAAATAAGGGTTGGACAAGCTTTCCAGGTGTCTTGCTACAAAAGTAATTATTTATGCATTGCATTCTGGTTACATCTGTTGGGTTTTGTTTGTTTTTTTGCCTTGTGAACTTTGTTTAATCCTCAGATATGATCATTTGCTTTGTGTCAACATAAAGCTCAAATACTTTACCTTCCAAATGTCTTAGTTTCTCTGACTTTGTCTTCTCATCCCTCCATTATCATTATAATAAACAATCAATTTTTGAAAATATGTTATCCTTGACTACACTTGGCTGTAGTTTTTGCTAGAAAGGAAGACATGGTGGTTACACATTAAGGTCCAAAATATTTGCTGCTCCCTCCCTTTCCCTGTTCTAGTTAGTAGTCAGTTCTATCACATTTTCCACATGTGGGGAGGTAGGTGGCACATCTGTGAACCATGCACAATTGTATGCCTTTCTGGTTCAGTCTACCAATTTGGCTGAATCATCGTCTGTGGTTAAATGTTATTAGGCTACAACTTGTAGCCTTAATTAAATAGTAATAATGTTCTTACCACTTATATAGATACAGACTGATAAAGGAAAGAAATCGGCCATTGAAAATCTATGCTGCAATTGAATTAGTAAGGTTTCCAGGTGTGACAGTTCATGATGTCTTCTGGCATCATTTGATTCTCTAGAATTTTCATCTGATTCTTGTTTCTTGGTACAGTACAGTCTTCTGTATCCACAGATTCTTTATCAACTGATTCAACCATCCATGGTTTGAAAATATATATATATTCCAAAAAACAAACCTTGACTTGCCATTTTATATAAGGAACACCATGCCATTATATATTGTGGGACTTGAGCATCCACAAATTTTGGTATCCACAGGGGGTCTCAGAACCAAACCGCAGTGGATACCAAGGGCACATTGTATTTCTAATCCAAAGAGCAGGGCTGCCTTCACTCTTGCAAAATAAATAAATCAGCACAGTGTTACATTAAGAAACGTTTGCATATTGCAGAACTGAGCTTCTTCCTTGGAATAAAACAGTGATCTACGTGGTATAGTTGTTGCAGTAAGTATTCCACTCTTTCTCGCAAGCGTGAAAAGCTCCAACCCTTCTCTTGAGCATGGAAGTGAAAGATGATTCCAACATTTGTGAATGTGCTCTGTTTTGGAGGTGTAATATGATTGCAAGAAAGATTCTCACTTCCCAGCTCCAACTCAGAAGCTGTCAAGAATATCTTGCACTGAGTGACTGAGAAGTGCAGCTGTAGGGATGATCTGCATGCCCAACTCCACTTCAGATCTGACTTGGCACAGTATTGGGGCTTCGAAAGGCAAGGGTTATGAACTGTCAGAATAATTATTCTGAAAAAGCCCAGGAGAGAAAGTTCTAAAACAACAGTGTTTTTAGAGTAATTAACCCATACAGCAGATGGGTTGTCTATAGTAAAAACATAACATAGAACTTATTGTGTATCTTCTAGTTGTTTCTAACTTATTGCGACCCTAATGGAAACCTATCATAGGGTTTTGTTGGCAATATTTATTCAGAAGAGGTTTGTCATTGCCTTCCCCTGAAGCTGAGAATGTGTGACTTGTCCAACCAAGGTCACCCAGTAGGTTTCTACGACTGAGCAGGGATTCAAACCATGGTCTTCCACAGTCCTACTCCAACACCCAAACCACTATACTACACTGGCTTTTAAAAATAGGGTCATTCTGGGGTTTCAGTCTAGGACCTCTTGCATCCAAAGCGAGTCATACCCTTAGTCCAATCAGCTGAAAGATTTATGTTCCCAGTATTTTAACTATGTTAATGAAATTGCCAGGGGCCACAGTATTGCATGCTCACAAGAATCTACCTGTCCTGCCAGTCTTAACTGTAGTTCTGTTTTACATCAACATCAGTAATAAGCATAATTACAATAAAAGAGTTCCTTCTTCAAAATTTGGTTTCAGATCTTAGTTAAGAGTAAACCCTGGTTAAGGGTGACAGGAGAAATTTGACCCAGAAAAAGGATCATATATATATATATATATATATATATATATAAACATACACACTTCTGCTTATAAAAGTGCTGCTGGTTTCTAGCTGCCATTGCTTCTTTTCTGCTTTTCATTTGGAAAGTATATTTATATATTTATTGGAAAGTGTATTTATTTTACTTAGTTTTAGTCTTATTTAATTTTATGTAATTCACCATGTGTACTTTAACCATGAAGAGGAGGACTGGTACACTTCAGGGTTTTACTGATTTGTGGATGGAGACTGGTAGTTTATGGGAGATATAAGGCTCAGGTGCCCATTAACCAGAGGGTTACAAAAAGATTCAACCGTGGGTTTTTTGTTTTTCTTCCAAAAAGTGTAGCTGCTAGGGTACAATTCTTAGAAACAAGGTGCCCCACACACTTTCTTTTAGAGATAAAACCACTAGGGAGTGTTTTATTTTTAAAATGCTCCATTTTGGTCACTACTATTGTCATTTGGAAGGTGTGGCATAGTCCCTGGTGGATCCCAGGGCCAGAAATATGGATGCCCATGTTTCTTGGCCATCTCATATTCCACACTTTTTTTTCATACAGCTTACCAGCTGAGCTCCATATCTATTCCTGTGTTTGCAGCTGGAGAAGGTCTGGAAGAGTGTCTTGTTATTACACTCTGAGTTTTCTAGGGAGAAGGTGGATATGTACAGAGCAGAATGCATATATATATCCATCCTTCCCCCATTTCCCATAAGGCAGTATGGCAGGGAACTATGCAGAGTACTGAAGCTATGCAGAATACTGAAGCACCAATCTTCATCAATAGAAACATTGTCCCACCTTTTTTCAGCTTCTGAGATGTTTCATTGACCATGTACTTTGAAGCAACCATGTTTACTATCCAGTCATGATATTATGAAATGTGCTTTTCAGGTGCATTTAATTGAAAGCTAATGTTCTTAGAAAGCTGAATTGTTTGTGTTCTCTATATTTAACCTGTATGTTTGTAGCCCTACTTGTAAGTCATGTTTTAGCCATCTTCTTAACCAAGGTGGTAGGCCAAAATACTCCTTCTGGCCACAAGTAGGAATCTGAGGCCAGTGGAAGGCAACCAACATACATAGAAAGTTAGTACCCCAAGCAGACCTTACCTGCTTTGTTTGAGGTCTTCGTCACAAATCTGTCACATGCACACGGTATTATCACTCTCCATTTTCAATGTGATACTGGTGGTAAGATAGCTTGAAATTAGATACTGAGAGAAGAAGGCTCTGTGAGGAAGGAGATCTCATTGCCCACTTTTGCTAACTACTCTTCATTTTGTACGAAACTAAATGTGTACAAATTATTGTTTTGACATCTCACTTGGTAATGTAGTAAGACGCTATGGCCAAACTGACTTCCACATAGGAGAATGTGAGGTGATTAGCTCAACCAGAAAATCTTGTAGGTCCATCACTTTGTCTAGTTATACATCTCATTATTACCACCAGCTTTCAGCTAAATACACATGAAAAGCACTTTTCATACTACTATCATGATTTGTTGGTTTGTAGTAAGCATAGTTGGTCAATGTACTTGGTTATCCACCACTGATGCCATTATCAGCTCTACCTGCTAAGCTTTCACATGTTCAGATGAAAATCCAGTTGGAATTCACCAACACTTTGGCATGTTGTCATGCTTCTTTTGATAATAAGATGTTGCCTACAATTCCCAAAAATGTTTTATAAGTGTAAAGTGAGTACCTTGACACGATACAAGGAGGAAGACCAGGGCATGAAGCTACCAGGTGCAA
This sequence comes from Urosaurus nigricauda, assembly GCA_034509955.1. Lineage (NCBI taxonomy): Eukaryota > Metazoa > Chordata > Lepidosauria > Squamata > Phrynosomatidae > Urosaurus > Urosaurus nigricauda. The sequence continues at coordinate 10,199,421 of JAOEGL010000006.1, forward strand.
GACCAAACCATCTGTTCTACAGAACTGTTAACTTGATGCCAAGTCAGCTTATGTTGCGTCAGGGTTTTGAGCCACCTTGAAATGTTAAAAAATTTCCCCCATTCAATCTTGTAACATATTCCTTCTGCAATGAATAAAATCATTGGTCTTAATTATTTTAAATTAGTGTTCTTCATTATTAGTTGCTTAAGAACCTCTCGAGTTAAAAAGCAAATCAGATGTGTTTGTAGTTAAATAACGGTGGCCTTAAAAGGGAGGGTCTTCTTTGTGTCCTGTTCTCTTCCTTGGCCACATGTGAACATTACATGCTTCATGAGTATATCTGATTTCCTTCCGCATCTCTTTTTCACAGAAGGATGATGATTCGGACAGTGAAAATGCAGAACTTGAGGCTCTGGTCATACGCCCAGGAACAGGGAAATGTAATGACCTTTCAGATCCCACTGATGAATTCTTCCTGACGGTACTATCACTTTTCTGAGCATTTGGGGAGTTGTCTTTTTGTTTTGTGTGTGTGTTTGTGTGTGTATGCACACCCACTAGTATAATAGGATTTCTTTTCACCCTTCCCCAAAAAACTTCTCATTGACCTTTGCCTTATTCTCTTATCCTCGTTTCATGTGATGTGATTACCTGAGCCACTCTAAAGCTGTAGGAAACATAGGCAGATAGAGAGAGCTTTTTTGTGTTTGTGCCTTGACTGTCAAATGTTCTCCCCGAAATGTTCTCATGGAGTTTGTTTATTATCTTTCAAGTAGTTTGTGTGTTCTCCTGGATTCACTTCTGAGTCTGGATGTTCAAGTCTCAGCAGCAGCCAGGAGTGCACTCTCACAGTTAAAACTTGTGTGCCAGCTTGCGCCTGTTTCTTGAGATGACAGATCTGGCTGCAGTGACACATGCATTGATTACATCCTGTTTAGACTACTGTCACACACTGTACATGGGGCTGCCTTTGGAAACTGTTCAGAAACTTCAGCAAGTCCACAACACTGTGGCCAGAATGCTGACCGGGGCCAGTTATAGGGAGCATATAGCCTTATCAGTTGCTGCTCCTACTCTCTGCAATGCCCTTCCATAGGAGGCTAGGCTGGCCCCCTCCCTGCTTGCTTTTCGTCAAGAAGCTGTTTTTATTTAAATGGGCATTTGATATATAATCATATCAGGGTGGTTTTTAAGGAGCGGTTTTTTGTTTGTTTTTTTACTTTTGTATATTTGAATGTGATTTTATGCCATTCTTATATGATTTTGATTGTTTTAAATTTTATTGTAATTTGTTAAAATGTTTTTATCTGTGACCTGCCTTGGGTCCCTTCTGGGAGAAAGGCAGTATACAAATAATAAATAAATAAATAAATAAATAAAATAACCCACCCACTCCAGCTTTTAATAATATTAACATTCTGAAATTAGTTGTTTAGTGGCTTTACATGCTGCTTCAATTTAAATTATTAAGTTTTAGGTTTTTTGAGGGTTTTTAAAAGATTTGATGAACTTTATTTAATAATACAGTAGTCCTCCCGCATCTGCTGGGGTTAGGGGTGAAGGACCCTATGAATGTGGAAAAACCACAAATTAAAACAACAACAACTATTTTTACCTAAGAGAACACTTCTCTAGGAACTCTTCAGATTCTCCAGGACAACTTTATGGTCAACATCTACTGGAAGTTCACCATAGAATCATGCTAGAGGACCTACAAATGCCTAAAGAAGTGTTTTCTGTAAGAACTTATAGGTTCTCCAGCACAACTGTATGGTCAACTTCTGGTAGAGTTGCACTGGAGTACCTAGAGATTCCTAGAGAGAACATATTAATCAAAGCCACAAATGTGAAGGACCAACTGTAAGTGCATCATGGAAGACATGAGCAAATGTGGATTTCACCACCCATGAACAATTTTCACTACACGACACTGAAATCTCATCAAGTGGCTGATTAATCATGGGGGCAAATCATCTGAATTGCTTCTGGAGTCTTCTGGAACAGACTGATTATGTTTTCTGTTCCTGTAAACAGATGTACAATATAGGTGAGACAGTTGGCTGTGGTGATGGTTTCTAGTTAGTAGCAGCGAGAGATTTATGACTTTCTAACTGCAGAGAAAGCAGTTGCCCCATCTCTTCAGATGTTGGGGCTACCAGCAATGGAAAAAAAGTATGTTTACTGTACTTCTTTCTTCTCTGCCTCCTTTTTCTTTGGTGTTGCAATTAATGGCCAGCCTCAAAAGGACAACTTTAGGAGTGAAGAAGATATCCATGTATCAATAAAAATCCTTAGCACTTCTAAATGAGATTAGAGGATTGAGAAGGCAGATGTGATCCTTCTTGTCTTATCCCTTTTCAGACACGAGGCATTCGTGAAGCCTTAAGGACTCTGGAAAATAAAGTGAAAGACCTAGAGAAAAAGCAGACTACAATTTTGGCCACACCGCTCCCAGAGGATAGTAAGTTGGTGTGGGTGAGGATGGCTGCTTGGTAAAACTGCAGAGTGTGAGATCTTATAAAGACATGCCTGGACAGAAGATATTCAGAAGGTAATAGACAGAAGAGGGTAGGAGAAAGATGACATTTTAGAGTTAATTGATATTTAAATGCCATAATGTAGATAGGTGCAGAATTAGAATTGCCTTAATGTAAATTGCCCACCAGAGTTGACATTTTTGATACTATGTATTTTTTCAATGTATCAAAATGATCGGTATAAATTCCCACGTAGTTCCCCATTCAAGTACTGAGCAGACCCAGACCAGCTTTGGCAAGCTGGCTATATCATGTGCCTTCAGACCAGACAATGAATTATGCCCAGTGATACTGTGCCATCAGTGAACATGGCAAGTTACAGAGTTACACAAGTGATGAAGACAGATCCAAAGATAAGGAGGGAAGAATAGGGGCAAACACTGTTCCACATTCTTGTTATTGTTTTTGTTTGCCTTCAAGTCGTTTCTGCCTTATGGTGACCCTAAAGCAAGCCTATCGTGGAGTTTTCTTGGCAGGTTTCTTCAAAGGGGGGTTGCCATTGCCATCCTCTGAGACTGAGAGTGTGTGACTTGTCCAAGATCACCCAGTGGGTTTCTGTGGCCAAGTGGGGATTCGGACTCTGCTCTCCAGAGTCATAGTCTAATGTTAAACCACTACACCACACTTGCTTAACAGTTGTAAACCACTTAGACACTGATGGTTCAGTATGAAGCAGTATATAAATGAAGCTGTTTTGTTTTGTTTTGTTTGCTCTAAACTTAATGTATAGTAAAAGTAGGAAACACAGTTGAATGACAAAATATAGACCATATAGAAAAAGTTGAATTTTAGAAAATAATTTGAAGGGGGAGATGTGATTCTGTATATATATTCAGAAAAGGAGGCCCACAGGGGAAAATAGATACAGTCATCAAAGAAACGGGATATCTTGAGTCAGCTGAGAGTAAGTATGGAGAAATGGAGGTCATTCTGGTTGAGATGCAACAAACAATGTTAAAGGATAATGTGGCGAGGGCATAAATGTATTTTGAAAAGGAACTGGGAAGACAGAAAGATCTGCAGTAAGACATCAACATGTTTAGATGTTGGCATTGGATTTGTGGGGAAAAGTGAGAGAACTGAGGTACCAGGGAGGAGAGGTTGCAGCACTGTAGGTGGAAGATGATTAGGTTTCAGCCAAGGTAATGGGGTGAAACAGACCTATTTTTGTATAAGATGTTCAAGAAGTGCTATGATTTAGCAGTGGGCTGAATGAGTTGGGCAGATCCTATCACTTGGTAGCAGGATAGACAGCCATCATAGTATGACCATGTGGCTTGCAGAACATTGTTGTGGTAAGGAAACACATAAATCATGGGCACACACACACATGTAAATTTTTAAAATACCCACAGCAAGAGGCCAATCCTCCTTCACCCCAGTACCAGCTCTTGAATTTTTGTCCTTCTTTTTTTCCAGGCATGAAACAAGACTTACAAAAGCTCCGTGATGAGATCAAAGAGTTGGCAAAAGACATTCGAGCCCGCCTAAAGAGTGAGTGTGGGTAAAGGATGTGGCCTTAATGAGTAAAAGGGAAAGGGTTGCCTATCAGAGTTCCTTGCCTCTGCTCTCAACTTGTGGAGGGGTGTTCAGTTCAGTCTGGAGCGATTTGAGGTTTAGACTTGTCTAGGAGAGAGATTTAATTATAGCTCTCTTTTTTATATAAAATGTAGAAATTGAGCCAAAGAAGGATGAGGAAGATGAGAACAGAAACTCCATCAACACTCGCATGAAGAGAACCCAGGTGAGAAGCAGCCTGCTAACTAGCTTGATAAGGGGCTATGAAGGAGGCCGGAGAGGTGTGCTTAATCCCTTTTTTCAATTTTTATCTCAGCATGGCATCCTGTCCCAGCAGTTCTTGGATCTTATCAATAAGTGCAACTCCATACAATCTGAATACCGGGATCGGAATCTGGAGCGCATCAAGCGGCAACTGCAGATTAGTGAGTGTCTGCACTTGTTTCTCACTAACCCAGGGACTACTGGGTACTAAAGTGCTGGTTTCTTGTTAGCGCAGCATTGCTTACTCATTAAAATTGCCCTAAATCTGGAAAATGAGGAATGGTGCAAGAAGTAGACTAGGCAGAGAAATCATGGCTAAGATGAATCCCTCAGGTCTAAAATAATAATCCTTTAAAATTTGCCACACTGCTAACAATTTGGGGATGGATGTGTAGAGGAAAACCAGTTGTTGGGTTTCAGTATTCTAGCTGGGACATATTTGGTCCATGCCTCTCTCATACCATACATGGCATTTGGCACAATTATCTGTGTTTTTAACAACATAAATTTCTAATACTCTGAGTGAAAGTTGAAAATGTGAACTGTGCCTGGTGTAGGTCTATTGCAGCTTCCACTGATAAGGATTTTTAAATAACTTATTTCCATGGCTAGAAGAAATAGAAAAAATATGCAAAATAAATTTAATTCATATGCATAAAATCTGATTTTTCATGGAGCAGAAAATAGATTATGTTCCACACTTCTTCCCTTTTTCTTTTCCAAATAAAAACAGTATTGTAAGTATTGTGCTGGGCTTTGGAGGGTTACTGTCCCATCTACACACACTGGTGAGAAACAGAGGTGTGAACTAATTAAAGATATGGTTGCAGTAGTTCCCAGATACATGAAGTTTTCTGAGATTATCTGTCTAATCCTTGCTGGCTGTATCTGCTTGACACTTCCTATTTCCTATATGTTGGCAGGTTTTTGTGTGACAAAAGGTTGGCCATTAGATGCTCACAACCTGGATAAAATGGTGTTCAATTTCTTTGCACTGCAAATACTTTCTTAGTGCAGCTATTCATTTCCCAGGCCTAACTATAATTGTATCCTGCCTTTCTTAAAATTCCTAAATTTTAATGGAGAACACATATCAAGAGAGCACTGGCCAGGTTTCCACATGCAAGGAAGCCATTTGAAGGCAATAATAATAATATATGCCGCCCAATCACAGGGAATCCAGGCAGCTTACAACATAAGGAAATACAAAGTAATAGCAATACAATGAAATAAAAAGCAGATATAACAATATATTAAACTATAACAATAAAATAAAACAACAGTTAACAATAGCAGTAAATAACAGAAACAAAAATACAGAGCAAATCAACGGCAGTAGAAAATACATACAATTAACAGAATAAAACAAGTGGGAAGAAAAATTAACACTAACGTTCCTAACAATTAAGATAAATTTGTTTGTACCCCGCTCCAAGTGTTATACAGAGAAGCGGGTTATAAATAAACTATTATTATTAAATTATTTAAAACAAACTCTAAGGGGGGGGGGCAGTTCCTTCAGGGGTCTTCCAGAGGATTGCAAAAGTAGGGAGCTTCCCTCTTCCCTCAAAGGCTGGAGGAGAAAAGTTCCGGAGGCAAGCCCAGAGTCTTATAAGGCCTAGCCTCAGTTGCCATGGTGTCCTCCAAGCAAGAGAAATGCCACATACTCCCCTTTCTGTAACTAATTTCAGTTGTGGGGGAAGAACAACTGTCACTTTGTTGAGATGCATGAAGAACACAGTTTGAGGTGTGATTCAGGAAGGCATGAGGCCCAGAAGAAGAAGGTAGATAATATTTTTTTTACATTTTTTTCAAGTCCCTAGAATTAATGAGTTGTTAAGATTGGCTGCATTCCAGCAGGAAGAAACCTCCCCAAGGCCCCTGGCAGAAATTTCAAACACTTTCTGGTGTGAAAGAATTGGTACAATGCTGGCTCTAAATTCCCTGCTCCACTCTTATCAAATCTTGGAAGCCCTTTTTGCTCCACCTCTGAATGTGCAGTTTTATAAAAAGCTTCAGTGACGTGCAGCTACTTGTATGCTAGCCAAGTCATCTTTCTGCGAGATGGATAGAGGCTGTCTGTTGTTCTCTAAAGGAAGATGACCTTCAAAGCCAGGAGAATTGGAAGGTAAGCTGAACAAACATGCTTGGCTCAGGATTTCAGAGGCGGGGAGGAAGGTTTTCCAGTTCTTTTCCCCCTCTTTGATAGGAGAGCCAGTCCAAAATCATACAAAATAAAACTGTTGTTGACATTCCTGATAAACAGATTCTGTTAGTCTCTCAGCAGCAAGTAAAGATGGCTTGTCTTCATTTCTCAGTGAAATAAGTATCAGAAGAGATCCATCAGTCTGGCAGTTCCGTCCTTCAAATGAATTTGGAAAATTAAAAGAAACAAGTTAGGGATAGTATTGAATGGGAAGTAAGATCAGCAGTAAGGAGTCCCTGCTGAACTACTCTGCAAGAGTTTATTTGATTAAGAGATCGCAAGGAACATGCATCAGCCATGTGGAGCTCTGCATAACCATTTTCTGGCAATGGTTTCTGTACTGTAGACTCCCATCTCCATTTTAGTGGGACTTAAAGCATACTAAAAAGTGCCAAAGTATGTTGTTCCTCGATTGCCAACTGTATGTTTTCTATAGTTTTTTTGTGGACTTTTCGGGCTCTGAGGCCCTGTATGCTTTCTCATTGGTGGAACCTAGGTTCTTATCCTAGAAACCTGCTCATGCCCCAGTCCTGTTTGATAGGAGTAAGCTCATCGATTGCATCATATTTTGCCTTGAAATTCTCCATCTTGCTGTAGAGGGAATACATATGTATAGATGTAGGAGCAACATTTAGCAAAACGCTTATGAATTAGAAGGTCTTTTGCAGAACTTCTGATTGCTAACAAATGATGCTCTGTCACTTAGCATTGGTCCCTACTCGTCTGTTTAAAATCTGAACTTTGGCACCTTTTCGCTTTCTTTGTTCTTGGTCTTATGGATTGTAACAGGATAATGTTATACACATGCAAGGCCAGATTCAGACTCAGTTCATGTGGACATTAGGGATGCCAAACAAGTATGGCCAGAACATCAAGTAACATAGTTTGTCCCAGAAGTATTTGCAGTGCAAAGAAATATTTACAGTCCCTAGCAGACCCCCCAATGTGCAAACTATTTGCAAACCTCTCCAGTAAACTAAAATAATGCAAAGCAAACCTTTAGAATGAGCTTGAATCATAGAGTTGGAAGAGACCACAAGGGCCATCCAGTCCAACCCCCTGCCATGCAGGAACACTCCATCAAAGCATCCCTGACAGATGGCCATCCAGCCTCTGCTTAAAGACCTCCAAGGACGGAGACTCCACCACACTCCGAGGGAGTGTGTTCCACTGTCGAACAGCCCTTACTGTCAGGAAGTTCCTCCTAATGTTCAGGGGGAATCTCTTTTCCTGCAATTTGTATCCATTGTTCCGTGTCCTAGTCTCTGGAGCAGCAGAAAATAAGCTTGCTCCCTCCTCCATATGACAGCCCTTCAAATATTTAAACAGGGCTATCATATCACCTCTTAACCTTCTCTTAACCCATCGCACATGTTTTTATTGTATATGTTTTAATCTATAGTTTGATTTAATCCCTTTTTAAGGGGAGAGGTAGGGATGGATGGGAATATTTTAATGCTGTTTTATCCTTGTATTTTTTAATTTCCTGTACCCCGCTCCGAGTATTCCATTAGAGGAGCGGGTTATAAATAAACTTTTATTATATTATTGTTATTATAATCTGTTGTTTTTAATTTCTGTTGTAATCTGCCCCGATTGCTTTGTTCAGAGGGGCGGACTAGAAATAAAATGTATTATTATTATTATTATTATTATTATTATTATTAAAGATGTTGAATAGCACTGGGCCCAGAACAGAACCCTGTGGCACCCCACTGGTCACTTCTCTCCAGGATGAAAAGGAGCCGTTGTTGAGCACCCTTTTGAGTTCGGCTAGTCAACCAATTACAAATCCATGTAACAGTTAACTTGTCTAGCCCACATTTTACAAGCTTGTTTGCAAGAATGTCATGGGAAACCTTGTCAAAGGCCTTACTGAAATCGAGGTATACTATATCCACAGCATTCCCTTCATCTACCAAGCTGGTAATTTTATCAAAAATGGGATCAGGTTTGTTTGGCATGACTTGTTTCTCCGAAACCCATGTTGACTTTTTGTGATTATGGCATTGGTTTCTAAATGTTCACAGACTCTCTGCTTAATGATCTGCTCTAGAATATTTCCTGGAATTGATGTCAGACTAACTGGTCGATAATTGTTGGGATCCTCTTTTTTTCCCTTTTTTAAAAAATCTTTTTTTTAAATTTTGATTGGATTTTAAAGTATGATTACAATAAATAAATAAATATAAAGTGAAAGGGGAAAAAAAGGAAAAGTGTAATATGTAGGGAATGAACATCCAGGAGCTACAAGGGTTCTGTATATACATAGATAAAAGCTGACTACATTTCTCCTCCTTTTATTAGTGCAGTTTGCCAGCAGGGGACACTATGGTGGCATCACAGAATAACATAGTGCGGTGTTTGCATTCTGTTTTGGAAAGTATGGCTCCACTAATTCTTCATACTTAAGAGACACCAAAGCTTAGGGTGCTGATCCCAATTACAGGATAGGTCTGATACTACCTGTATTAGGATTTTTGTAATTATGCCAAAAGCAAGGAAATCTGTGATGAGAAAACAGAAAAACCTCTTTAGTGCTGAAGGTATATTCTCTATTTTTGTTCAGCTGACAACAGGGTGGTGTCAGATGAGGAGCTCGACCAGATGCTGGAGAGTGGTCAGACAGAGGTGTTTGTCTCCAATGTGAGTACTGGAGAGTGTGGGGTCTTTGAAGAAGGGAAGTAGTAGGGTTCCTGGGTTATTGGATGCTTAGCCTTCATTTTGTTCATACAGATCATGAAGGACACACAAGTGACAAAGCAGGCGCTGAATGAAATTGAAACGCGGCACAGTGAGATCCTTAAACTTGAGCGCAGCATCCAGGAGCTACATGAAATGTTCATGTACTTGGCCACAGAAGTGGAACTGCAGGTATGAAAAGGAGTGGGGTAAAAGGAGGGGAAGAGTAGGAACATAAGAACCTAAGTGAGATCATTGGTCAAATTATTCAAATTAGTATTGTATACTCTATTTGACAGCATATCTCCAGGCTTCCAAACAGCCATGAAAGAAACAAATGAGCAGGAGGTTTACAATACCTAAAGAAGGTGAACAACTGGACAAACTATAATAATATATAGAAAAAAATTCCCTGATTTTCCCTGATTCCCTACCAGGCACTGGACTATTGTTAAGTCTGATGATGTTTGTGCAGCATGAAATCTTAATTGCTATACCTATCTGGCTTCACATAACTTGCCGATGCTGACGAAGACCTAACAAGTCGAAACAGCCTCATAATTCTCCGGAGGTAGCCGTCAGGACATTGCCCTCCAGGACCTAAAGACATTGCTAGCTACATGAAGTGTTTTTGTATTACAAATGCCACTTATTATTTTGAGGACTGTTTGGAAAATATTGAACACATTGCTGTATAGGATACACTTTTCATGACTTTATACAAAGTTACAGTAACCAGATTTACCTACTGCTGGCTTGTAGATGTATGGTTTTCTTGATAATCTGGGATAGATTTTTTTTCTATACATTATTATAGTTTGTCCAGTTGTTTGTCTTCCCAGCCATACCTGAAAATGCTAGGAATTTAACGTGGAACCTTTTGCATACAAAATCACTTCCCCTTACTTCCTCACTGGCTGTGAAATTATTAGCTCTTGATTTTTCTTCTTTCTTCTCTCAGTTCCTGTCAACTTTCAGCTTCCTTCCTGCATCAGTTACATTCTTACCTAATGACTTCCTATATGTTTCCTAGGAGTTTCTACTTAAAATTAACAAGAGGTTTTTTACCATGGTGGGCTCATTGGGGTTCAAGGAGATGATATCTATGGAGCTACTGTATGTGTATAATCTTTGTTTTCCTCCTATTCTTTATTCACTGTTTGTTTCTTTTTGTTGTCTCTCTTCTCTCCCAGTAGCCCCATGTAGCCCCAGCCTTACCTCCTTCTTGCCCATGATGGAACCTCTTAGCCCTCATTTCTTTCCCTGGCTGTTCTCTTCTTGCATCAGAGTTAGTTGTCTGTTTACTCGTACCACCACTGTTGACCTTGGACATTTTTCCTTGTCTGAACCTCATTCCCTCCCTCTCCCTGCTTGTAGGGAGAAATGGTTGACAGGATAGAGAAGAACATTCTTGACTCAGAGGACTACGTCAAGAAAGGGCAGGTGCACCTTCATAAGGCACAGGAGAATCAGAAGAAAGCTCGCAAAGTAAGTTGCATGGACATGCTTTACACTGTCTCATCCTGGGAATGAAAAGATATGTTTGCATTGTGTTTACCATCAGCTATGTCTTGCAAGTTTAGCCCTGAGCATTCTGTAAATCTACATTTTCACTTAAAGTGGAAAAGGAACACATTCCACTGCAGTTACAGTGAGAGACAGACAGTACTATGTGAACCTCAGAAGCTAGGGGAAGGGGTGTTGCTCAAGACTTCCAGAGGGTAAAGTCTTTCATTGTTTTTCATAGCTCCTTGTTCTTCCTCTGTGGCTAGCAGAAGAATAACAAATAGAACAAGAGCTAAAATGTTGTTAGGTTGCCCCTCCATCTATTGGTCTTAACATCTTTTTGCCTGTTCCTTGTTTTATTACTCTGTAGAAGAAGTTCATGATTGCCATCTGCCTGCTGATCACAGTAGTTATCATCATCGCCATTATTGCCATAGCCATTATGGTTGGCTAGATGGGGTTCCCAGTTTTGTTTCTCTTCACGCTGCATTGTTGAAGCCTGATGGTACGTATGGGTGAGGGTGGGACAGTGATACAAAGATATGAGTAACAGTATGGTTTAGGCTGTCCACTATACAAGGCAGAGACCTGGTAACCAGGCCAGATGGGTGTTTTGGAAGTGTGTGCCTTATCTAAGCTGCAGAACATTGCAAGTGGCAAGCCAACTTTTACATAGGGGTGTGCTATACTGGTTCTCCATGTACTTCTGCAACAGCCCCTGGCTCCTGTTATACTGTTAATGTTGTATGCCTTCAGGTTGTTTCTGACCTTTGTAAACCCTAAGGGGAACCTACCATGGGGTTTTCTTGGCAAGTTTCTTCACATCGGGTTTCCATTGCTATCCTGTGAGGCTGAGAGATTGTGACTTGCTGGAGGGAGGTAATTTGTCCCCCTCTGGAGACCTTGGAGGGACACATTCCTGGCGTACTCCCAAGCAAAAACAAAATTAAAAAAAATCTCTTTTGTCCCAGATGCCTTCTATGGGGCGTGGGAAACATTATTGCCATGTTTGCACCCCCTGGATATTTTAGGTAAAAGAGAGACCCTTTTTACAACAGGAAGTGAATCGGAAGTCCCTTGCTGTTATTTATAAAAGGTCTCTCCTGGGCTTAAAATGACCAAGGGGTTTAAAAACATGGCAAAACCTCCCCCATGCCTCCAGAGGGGATTCAGGGGCATGCTAAGGCAAAATAATAACTATATAAAATTGAAAAACATTTTGAACCCTGGGGGCCACCAAAGATCTTGTGGAGGTGGGACTTAATTTTTTTCCCAATTTCTGATGTTACAAACGGGCAAAGGTGCTGCCTCAAACCAGCAGAGGCATCCCTAAGTACCTTTTGCAAGGACACTGAAGGATTTTTTTAAAAAAAATATGTTGGTTGAATTTTGTAAATTGGATTAGGCAGAACTCAGGCAAGGGCATCTAGATACAGTTTCTCAGTTGGGATCTGGAGAAACAAATCCTCACTTTGGACCTTCTACGTTTTTTATTTATCCTCTCCCAGGATTCTTCTCTGACTTCATCTCCATTCTGGAATTGCAGTCCCCTGATAGAGAGGCTGTTGCACTGAAAGATGGCTAGTGGAGATGTTTCCTGCCCTTGTCCAGTCATGAAACCACATGCTGCCTGTGTCTGCCTCCTTCCGGTTGCCCACAATTAAAGTTTCCCTCCAGAGCTGCTTCCAGATGCCTGTAACTCTAAAAACCTAGAGCAAGGCCTGTGCCCTCTTAGCTTTAGCCTTCCTAGGTGCATGGGGTTTTATTAATGGTCATTTTGGTGGTTTGTAGCACTTTGGAATGCTTGTGCATTTCTACCCCTGTGCATTTGGTGACCTTTTCATCTGCATGAAAATTTATATTTCCTGTTTTGGTTACTTCCTTTATAGATTCCTCACCATTTTCTGTTCTCCCTCTTAATTCAATAATTTTTATATTCAGGAGACCCAGATCTTTCCTAATCATGGTGACTGTTATATTGTTTTTGTCAATGCCCTAAGCAACTTCCTCTCCTGCTATATTTCTTACTTGCATTTCCTGCTTGATGCTATGTCACTTTTTTAAAAAGCTGTCGCCTTCTCACACTGAATGTTGAAGGTCTTCACTAGGGAACAAAAGATCAGATGAATATCCTGCAGAACTTGGTTGATGGTATCTTAGCCATTTATACCCAGTTACTAGGTGATGTGCTCATGAAGAAGGCCGTAGGGGACTGAATCTGATTATTTTCACCCTACTGCCTTCTTCCAGAATTTTGAAGGAGCCCTGGGCCTCTACAAATAGCCCTTAAAGACATGGGGTTTGTTCTGATTGAGGCAGAGGACTGCAAATCAGGACTGCTGGATTCACAGCTGGCTAAAATGTTGTCCTATCAATTTTTCGCCAAGCTGTTTTGTACCACCTCTTGGTGTTCTCGTGTTATATGTGCCTTAGGATTTGTACACCCCCACCTCTTTGTGAGACTATTTATTATCACGTCTTCTGGATCCCTTCCCCTCCCCTTACAATGTATTGATAGATATCCTAGTGCCAACCTGGAAAGGACTGGGACAAAGCCACGTATGTTTCATTGTTCCCCTCTCACAAAACCTGAATGCAGGCTTTGAATGGGTTGGTTTGAAAGTAGGTCCAAAGGACTCGATGAAATTAAAATCTTAAGAAGGTGGTGGTATTTAGCTACTTAAGACATCAGGGGATCTGTCTGTCTGCAGTACTTAACTGAAATGGGTAGGAAAAATCATGCAGGAAATGGAATCCAGGAGGTTTTGGCCTTGTTCCTGAAAATTTACTATTTTACTACTTTGTAACAGACTTGTATAATTCAGAATATAAATAAAGTGTTCCATTTGCCTTGGAGATTGAATGTATTAAAAGAAAAGCAGCCTGACTCAAATTATTTTGTAATATAAAAATAAAAGCACTTTTTAAAAAAGAAGTCTGCAAAGGAGTGGTCTTTTTGTTGCCTGTGGTACTTTTTGCCATTGTATGCTCACCACTGAAAGCTTTCAGTTGAAACTGGTAGGTGGAGGTGGTAAGGCTACTCGGTGGTGAGAAACTTAACACATCTTAGTTTGAAGCCTGATGCATATGTACCAAATGTACCAAACTAAGCCTGGTTTGGTACATTTGGAGAGCCTCTTCTGTTACAGATATTTTCCCAACTCAGAGAAGAACCTGTAGTTTTGAAACTGAATGATTCATTCCATCTGCTCCTCACTCTTGCTCTTTGGAATGATCGCTAGATATAGGTGCTTTGTTCTCAAGGAAAGGGAGAAGATCATACTTCAAATGATCTTGAACAGGGTGAAGAGCCTTAACTTTACTTTAAACCATATTTTCAAACGTGTATGTTTGAAAGCCTGATCCCACTGAAGTAAAAACCGTATCACAGGATACCTCGGTCACACTGCTAGTTTCTCTGAAGAATGTGAAAACAAGATACACATTACTACGGTAGATACAATTTGTGAATAAGATACAACCTAGGAAGATGGAACTATCTTCTGAATTTTTACACATTCATTGTAGCAAATACCTGTAACTATAATTGTTGCAGAGAGGAACCTAAGATTCAACAAAAATATGCAGTTGGATTAGGTTTTAACACTTGGTAACTGGGGATCACATTGGTTCAAATGATATATTCAGAATGGAAGAATGTGTTTAAAAAAAATTGCACACACACACACACGTTTACCATATGGGAGGCACAAAACTCAAGACTAGTCTATAACACTGTTATAGACTGAGGATGAGCAGTATTTATCTGCTGACTACTGAACAATGTGTAGCTCCTGTCATCACTTAGTTTGAAAGTTCTGAAAAGTAGTTGTGAGATGAGCTTTTGTGGAATTAAAATTTTATCTTGAGGGTTACTTTATTTTATTTTGGCACATACTATTAGCATACTTGCAACACAGATTGGTTTGTAAAATACTGGTTTGTAACTTTTCTTTTTCCTTCCACTTCTCCCCAAAAATTATTACTACAGGAGTTATTCTCAGTAAAATATAGCATTTAGTTTAGTATTCAGCACAATTCATCTGAAATTTTCTGTTTACACACAGGCTTAGAGGCTAGAAACATGTATGACTATAAGTGCCTGAAGGCCTGATGACATTAAAAGGGGGGGAAAACAGATATAACCCAACATTATTTGTGTAACTTGCTTTTTCTCTTGGGTTCTGCAGCAGGTGACTAGATCTGTCCAAGAAGAAAGAGAAACTAAGGGTTCTCTTCTTGGCTTTGTTTTCCTGTCTTCTGTTTTAAGGTTTGGGGGAAAGGTAGTTTCTTCCACTGGTAGATCTGACGCACGATTGCTTTTCTATCTCTCCCTATTTCCTGCTTGAGCTTCTTTTACAGGAAAAGGGGAACTGAACTGTGATGTGGACTGTGTGGCCTTAATTTTACACATGTGGCTGAAAATTATTGTAACAAATATTCAAAGATATAACACATGTTCTCTGTTCAAGTCAAATATCCCTGCTTACACATCTAACATTCAGGGACTTTTGTTGTCTTAATTAACATACGATATACTGAGGCTGGCATCCAGTTAGTGCTCTATGCAGGCACAAGACTTACACCTATGTATGGATTTTTTGTTGTTGTTACAGAAACTAGCATTTTCTTCCTCTGGCTGCACCCCCTCCCCAGACTCAGCAGCATTCTCATGGAAGTACCATGTCTGATGGAGGAAGGCAGATATTGGAGAAGCATCTGACTTGTCCCTGTAGCCAGATGCAAAATTATTACATTCACCAGAGGACCCCAGCAGACAGAGATATAGTGAGACACTTCTCTGATTCCTTACTCCTGTTCTGATGTATTCTGTAGCCATCTGAGCATACAAAATCTGGGGAATGACCTTGCTCTGAAATTCTGAAATACTGTATTTTCAAGGCTGGAAGGAACAACCATAGACACACACCCCCTAAAAAAAAACTCATAGATTTCCAATAGATCTCAGGGCCACTCTGGTATATATTTTGGCAATGCTGGTTTTTGGCCTGATCTTTAATGTTCATTGGGTAGAGAGTGTGGGTGTAAAACAGCTCATGCAGTTGGCCATACATCTGAGAGAAAGCTGTAAGCTCTACTAAAGGCATTTTGATTTTACAATAATATATACTATTTATTGTTAATTATGCTATGTATTATACGCACACAGAGTATTGTATTTATAGATTAGGATTGTTTTTCATTTTTCAAGCAGTGTCTATATGTTTTTTATCTCTACTTAAAATGGAAGCTTTGTGTGTTCTCTGAAATTAATAACTTTTGTTCATTTTTTGTCCAGCCATATCCTTTTTGTTTACACTCTGGCTGCATCTGGACTGCAGAAATAATGCAATTTGACACTGATTTTAACTGCCATGGCCCAATGCTGTGGAATCCTGGGATTTGTAGTTTGTTGTGGCAGCAGAGCTCTCTGACAGGGAAGGTGAAATATCTCACAAAACTACAAATCCCAGAATCCCATAACATTGAGCCACAGCAGCTAAAGCAGTGTCAAACCGCATTATTTCTGCAGTCCAAATTCAGCCTCTAAAGTTGGTTGACCATACGTGTCCTGGTTTTAATTTGTTGAATATTAGAGACTATGTGGGCATGACATTAGCACCCTGTGTAAAAGCTTTTTGCCAAAGCCAAATTATGCATACCAACCATGTGAAGATCATTCACTTTATTTCTGTGACACATACACATTGTTTTTATGGAGAATAGAAATCTGTTTGCAACAAAGCATTTATTTTTATGTTTAGTGTGCACAGCAATTAATGGGGTGAAATTGAGACCTCTGGGACAACACAAAAACTCTAGTCTGTTCTAGCATAAAATTTGTGAGATGCACCTCAGCAATTTTCTGCAGTCTTTAGCAAACTAAGTAGTAGTTTATAGGAAAGGGGATGGATTATGCTTTAGAGAAAAAACAACCAAGCATGGAAAAATGATTTTTCAAGACTCCCAGAAACTCTCATCCACCATGGGCACTTCAAGCTGTGTCATACCTATGAAATGCTCTTAAAACCTCCACATTTGAACATATTTGGTTGTGTGTGTGAAAGAGAAAGCACTAGCCCGCCCATCAGGGGGCTTTTGGTGTTACAGGATCTGCTTTGCCTTTACGTTGTAGCAAGGCACCCACATATTTTGGTGTCTCAGGAACATAATCCAAACAGTAGGGTCCACCTAGGTAGTTGCCACAGACCAGGTGGTATTGGAAATTTAGGTTCCCATGTGTAAAGTAACAGACTTCACTCTGTGGTTTCCCAGCCTGCAGGGTTTTCTCACATGACCCCAAAAGATCATCATCATATCTGTTGTCTTCATCCCAGACTTGTACTTTTATCTTGCTAGTCTCCCCCAGGACCTGAATGATCCCAAAATCCAAGTGGACCTTCCATACTGGGTTGTTGTTGTTCCATATGGTGGATGTTTGACTCTGCTTTCCTTGGTAGAACACCTTAACGTAGGCATCGGTATGGGTGAAGTAGTCTCCCCACAGGTTGTGGGCACGTTGAATTGTCACTGTCAGCTTGCCTTGGCCCCATTTTCTTGAACAGCACATGGAGTTGGTGAGGCCGTTGCTCTGGCACACACAGGAGCAGGGGTCCCGAGGGCTGCGGTTAGTTCCTGGCGGGCAAGGATGGGTACAGTTCCTCCACAAAGCTCTCTCTTTCACATACTCACTCACTGCCTTCTGCAAAGCTTCCCACTTGTCGCCCTTGGGCACGAAGGTATGGATAGGCACCAGAGAGTAGGAGAGCAGGTCAGGCAGAGACTTCAGGCCTTCCAACCACTCTTTGAAGGCCTCTGCATTCTGACCATCGGAAAAGAGCAAGTCAGTGTGACTGCTGCCACCCACAATCTCTGTCTGCCGCTCACTGTATGTCTTGTGGAAACTGCCCTTGAAACTGCGTCTCTTCTTCAGCTCTTCACATGTCTTATAGGAGGCATCCATCTTTGCTTTGTCAGCACCGATACTGGCAGATGCCTCAAGGCTCAGGCAGTCTTTGACCTCATCGGCGGTCACCCCGTCCAGCACCGACTCACACACCCGCATAGCTGTCACATCCTTCATACGGCCCCCCAAATGAAGGTGTGTGATCAAATGAGTCCCAAAGGTTTCAATCAGCTCGTAATATTCCAGGCGGGTGGTACTTCGGTATTTATTTGGGAGATTCTTCAGGGCATGTTTGAAATGCTCACTGAGGCGCCGATGGTGGCCAATGTGGAAACTGTGGGGGAAAAAACACAAGACCATCCAGAGAGCCAGATCAGTACAGTATTAGGAGATTACTACATGTGTTTTTAAAAGTGCATTTAGATCAAGAAAAAAAAGCAGCTTTGGTAATACTTATTGCATGACAACGCCTCCAATTCATGACACCTATGTCCCTTTTCATTGACAGGAGAAACTTGTCAGTGACCTCCCTATCTTGCAAGTTTGTAGATGTGAAGTGTCGCTGCCAGGTTGTGACATTGACAGTCACATGGTATTCCCAAGTACTCTGATTCCTTTTATATATATATATTTCTTTTTTTTTTAATTAACTTGTAGTAGCAGAGCTACAGAGTTGAGTTAAACAATGAAAAATGAAAATAAAATAACCAAAAGACATGCTAGGTAGGGTATAGGGCAGGAGGAATACAGTACAATGGTGGCAGCAACCTCAGTCATATGATTGAGAAGGTGATGGCTGCTCTGAAAGTGTTATGTTTGCATTTTTTTAAAAAAAATTATGTGATTGCTAAAGAATGGTAATGTCCTTAGAATGCCTGTTAGGGAGATTCCCTCACAATTCTTTTTTGGAGTTATCAAAGCATTATGATTTTTTGATAAATGCATAAGAACCACTTGTTGAATCAGATAACAAATCTAATTAGGCCAGGATTCTGCCTCTATCATTGGA
This sequence comes from Urosaurus nigricauda, assembly GCA_034509955.1. Taxonomy (NCBI): domain Eukaryota; kingdom Metazoa; phylum Chordata; class Lepidosauria; order Squamata; family Phrynosomatidae; genus Urosaurus; species Urosaurus nigricauda. Next base: position 10,218,032 of record JAOEGL010000006.1, read on the forward strand.
ACAGCTAGATACTTCTGGGAAATTCATAAGCAAAGCCTAACATAGAAAGGCATTGGCTGCAATGGGCAATCACTAATATACTGCTTCTGACTAAGGAGGTTCCACTTCCAGGTATCTTGGCTAACAGATTTTGATCAACGGATCTTCTAAAAGTCTACATGAGTTTTTTAAAGTACTGTATTTAGAAATTGTCAATCTATTACTGTCATATCCAGGATTCTATCCCACAAATCTGGCTGGGCTCCAGAGAACAGCCAAGCTGACATTCAAATCAACAGGAGGGCTACTTTAATATTTAAAATAGAAGTAGCAAGATAAGTTGGTAGCATGAGCTTTCATAGACTTCAGTCTACTTCCTCAGATGCAGATTCCACTCCACTATATGCATCTGAAGAACTAGACTTGAGTCTAGGAAACCTCATGTTGCCAACTTCTTTATTTCAGTTAGTCTCAAAGGTGCTACAAAATCTGTCTACATACTGATTCTACAGACTAAAATGGCTATATCTTTGAATTCTACCACTCAGGAGAGAAATACAGTGGTCCTCCGGTTTACGAAATTAATTCGTTCCAGCACCCCTTTCTTAAACCGAAAAGTTCGTAAACCAGGGCCCCTTAAACCAGCCCCTGCACCATTTGAATTTCCCGCCGCTTTCTTTTCATAAACCGGGTTTTTTTCCGTAAACCGGGGCCGTTTTTCCGGCCCCGGCTCTTTCGTAGACCGGGGTTTTCGTAGGCCGGGGTATTCGTAAACCGGGGGACCACTGTAATTGGTTTTCCATTTGTTTTATTCAGGTTCCACTAAGAAACATGACAGCTTTCAGCTGACTATAGCCCTACAGGATGCCCAACCAACTCCCCATTGCCCCACAGTTTTCCCCACATCATCACCTGTAGTAGGAGCAAGAGATTTCATGGCTAACAAAAGTATACTTGTCCTGTGAACTCTTCTGTATGCTGAAGTCAGCCATCTTGGAATGTGAGCCTGCCAAAGCCACCTGAACATTTGCCTGTGGCTTCAACTGCACATCCAACCCAACCTTCCAATCATTTTGCACATCTGATCCTGCTGCCTGGACCACAGAGATGCCAGACTCCAGTAAAGAGGTGCGTACATTCCTCCGGCATGTAACTTTGGCTTCCCAGTCAGCGATGGCCAGAGGAAGCCTCTGGAGTGGTTTCCCTTCCAGTAATGGATTTTGGCACAAAGTGCAGGTTCCATCTTCTTTCTCCCACTGATTCATATCCAACACACTGGCCTTCTTCCTCTCCAGCTTTGTGATGTCAAACCCCTCACCAGCCAAGTTGTAGCCTGGCACAAAGTCCTTGTGATCCTGGCATTCATCAGCTGTGGCCGTTCGGCATTGCGGAGAGACGCGGGTATAAAGGAGGAGAAAGAGAAAATGTACAACAGCAGCAGAAGTAGGGTTAACTTTGAACATGCCTGACCCTGCATGAAAAAGGACAAAGGAAAGGTTACTTACTGTACAAAGCCCACTGAGAGCCTGGATTTATACCCTGCCTGTTCCTGCAAAGAATGAGACTAGAGGTATCTAAAATCAATAACTAAACTGAGATTGTTGTACAGTTGGCCCTCGGTATCCATGGATTCTTTTTTTAAAATTTATTTATTAAAAATATACATAAAAATATTAAGATTAAAACGAAACAACAAGATCAATCCCAAAACAGCCTGCAAACAGGTCACAATGTTCAAACAAGCTTATCTTTTCTTTTCCATGGTTTCCTGGTAACAGGGAATTATAGAGTTAATTTACAAAGGACTTATGGAAGAGTCATATGGTAATGAGCTAGCAGTTGAATGGAACTGGGAATTGGAGCTTAACATGTCAATACTAGATTCTGCATAGCAGCAAATTTGGAACCATCCCCCATTTAGTCAAAATCTGCTCTCATTAAAAAAATGTTCCTTAAAACTGTTCCACTGATGGTATATGACCATTGTTCTCTTGACTTTTATTAGTTAAAACTCTTCTTTTTCTTGGAGAGGTTGTTCAGATAGAGGAACATATTGTACTTGATTTTTAAACTTTTGGGAACAGGTTCTTTTCACAGTGTCTCAGATTACTAATCAAAAAAATTATTTGTGCCCTGCTTTAGTACTTTTAAATTTTATTAAACTCAACAATAACCTTAAATATACATAGATTCAAGCATTCACAATAAGTATAAATCCCAAATAGCAAACCTTAATTTTGCCATTTTATATAAAGGCCACCATTTTACCATGCCATTATATTTAATGTTACTTGAGCATCCATGGATTTTGGTATCCATGGGTGGTCCTGGAATCAAACCCCAGCAGATAACAGGGACACTGTAGTTGGACATGCCATGAGAGGACATGACTCACTAGAAGAGACAGTTAAAATATTGCTGTTGTTAATTGTCATAAAATCATCAAGCCAACTTTGACTTATTGTGACTGTATGAATGAGAGACCTCTGAGTTACCCTACCGTGTTCAGGTCTTCCAAAATCCGGGTCATGGCTTCCAAAATCGGGGTCCAGGTCTAACTACCTGGAATGGGGTCTTCCTCTTTTCCTTCTACCTTACCAAGCTTTATTGTCTTTTTGCCACGTCATGAGAAGGCATGATTCATTAGAAAAGGCAATGATGGTAGGGAAGGCAGAAGATAGCAGAAAGAGAAGAAGACCACGTGCCAAATGGATAAACTCAGTCATGGAGATCATGGGCCTGAATTTGTAGGACCTGAACAGTGGAAGATAGGGAGTCTTGAAGGGTCACCATCAGTCAGGGACACCTCAAAGGCAACTGACAAACACAAACAAGTGTGTTGGGATACCAGGTTTCACAGGCTGCCTTGCTCTGTCTTCAGAGGTGGCTAATGCCCTGTTAGCCATCTTTTTCCCAAGCCAGGAACCCTGCCAATGACTTTTGCGAGCTCTAACTTGCAACAGTTCACACCACAATGAGTATGGTAAATATAAATAAATATAATAAATTTGTTGGGTCACAGGACTCTTTATTGTATTTGATCTTTAGATTTTCTCTCCGTCTTTCTCTTTCACATATTCAACTTTATAAGCAATGTGGTTGGGCACAATTTCCTGACACATATACTTGCTGCAGAAGTACAAGCGTGTGCTTCCCTTTCAAACTGGGTTTACAAGCCAGAGACCAAACATCTACCTAATGAAACTGCCATACAACTGAGTTTCCTAGATTTCAAGGTGCAGACTTCCTGTGGAAGTATTAGGTGATTTGAAAATTCAGGGTACACTACGCACCATTTTTTTTTAAAACGGTTTGTCGTGATCACAAGCAGCACCCAGCAGAGAATTCTGTGCCCTTTCAACATTTCACCAAAGCAAACAGAAGCATGTTTGCAGCATCCCAATTTTCACACTAAAGAGGTTTTTTTTCCCACCAACCCACAAGCACCTCATCACACAACATTAAAGTAACCTTAGATGATGGGCAAAGCACACAATCCTTGCATCATGAGACAGAAAACTGCAGTTACCCCCACCCCGATTTACTTTCTTCTGAGCATGGAAAGAGTGATGAACGCTGGAGAAAAAGCAGGCCTATAATTTGTTTTTTTAATATGGCTTTTCCTGCAAATGCCCCTCTGCTCTAAAATGGACATGAGTGGACAAAACAGAGGAATAATAAAATACAGATTAAAGGAATTTGGCTTTTTGAGAAGAGCAGTCCTTCTTTAAAAACACAATTTAGTTCAAGTGATTTAGGTTTTGGAGCTTATTTTGAAAGATTGTGTTTAAAGGAATAGCAGCTGAAATCCAAAGAAAGCTAGGGGATGAGCATAATGTTCATTCAGATGTGTGTAGCGTTTATTTACACTGCACAGTTAAAGCAGTTGAATAGCACATTTAAATGCCATGCTGCTACAGAAGACTGGAATTTGTAGTTTGTTGAAGCATTAGAATGTTGTAGTCCACTTCCCTCAAGTATAGTACTGTACTAGAATTCTTTGGCAAAGAATTTTAAGTCCCCTTATTCAAACTAGAAATCCTAGGATTCCCTAGGATTAAGCCATGGCAGTATAATTTTATCATTAAATTATAAATTTGGAGGTATAATAATCTTATTGCATGGCTACGCTCTGTAAAGGAACCAGCGTGGTGCAGTGGCCTGAGTGTTGGACTGTGATTTTGGGAGACTAGTGGTTCAAATCCCTGCTGAGCCATGGAAACCCACTGCATGACCTTAGGCAAGTCACACTTTGGATGCAACTACACTGTAAAAATAATGGAGTTTGATAGCACTTTAAGTGCTGCAGCTCTGTCCCATGGAATCCAGGATTTTGTAGTTTTACAAGGTCCTTAGTCTTCTCAGCCAGAGTGCTGCTGCCACACAAAACTACAAATCCCAGCATTCTGTAAATTGGAGCCATCACAGTTAAAGTGGTGTCAAACTCCATTATTTCTTCACTTTAGATGCCCGTTCTGTCAGCCTTAGAAGCCAACAATGCCAAACATCCTCTGAACAAACTTTGCCAAGGAAGCTCTATGAGGATAGGGTTGCCATATGTCAGAATTGACTGGAAGCACATAGCCACAACCACAATACCCTGGATCTGCATCCGTATCCTACATACGCTGTCAGTCCCGCTCCCCATTCCCAGAAGGAAAATAATTGTTAATTAAACTCCAATATTTCTTTCATTCAACCCTGTGCTTGCACAGAGTTCAGACCGCATACTTCTGAAATATATCTCCCTGCATGTACATACCTTTATCAGCAGCAGGAGACAAGTAATGTTTCAGGCTCTGTGTGCATGTGTATTTGTATTACAATTTAATAGGTTCAAATGTTTACTGATTTTGTGTGGTGGAATCTCTCCCCCAAAGACAGGATGTCGAGGGAGGGGGGAAGAACCTTAACCTCAGAGGTAACATCGTCATCAGTGATCAAAAGAAGCTTGAGAACTGGACAGAAGGTGTGATTCTGTGGTTTGTACTCATGATTAACACATTGGAGGAGATGTTTACTGGATGATTACTGCAGTGGAAATATTATACATAGGGAGAAGAGCACCAAAAGCCTGCATTTCTAATAATAGTTTACTTTTTTGTTGCACTGGTGTGGTAGCCTCACACTTCCTTCAACAACAAAAAAGGCACTGGTCCAAAATATCTGGAGGGTCCTAGATTGCAGAAGGCTGCACTAGGATTGACACCAAACTCGTTCAATTCACTTCCAACCTGGGTTTGCGTGACAGAGTGCAATGCGTTTTGTATATAAATGTATATATGTATATATGTTCAGTTGATATATAATTATATATTTATATAAGTTTGTATTTGTATGTGTGTTCAATTTAGATGACAGAAGGTTGGCCTTGAAGGTTAGAGTTTGAAACTGGAATCGGGGATTGTCCCTAAGAACTCTAGAATTGCATCCAATATTTCAGGGCTGCAAACCGTGCAGCTCTCCAGATGTTGGACCTCAACTCCCAGCACAGCTATCCAGCAGAGGCAAAAGTGATGCATATTGGAAATGTTGGTCCAATAACATTTGGCAGGTTGTCTGATTTCCACCTCTGTCGTATTTACTGCATTTTTCTATTCAAAGGGTCTGCACTTTGCAGTACTACATATGGAACCACAGTGCCGCAACTGAAGTGTTGGAGGGCTCCAGAACTGTCTATGCTAGTTACAGAACTACAGTGAGGCTGCTACTCAAATGCAACATATTGCAGTGAAGGTACAGCAGGGACTCACAGCTGTTCCTCCTGACCTAAACCGTTGCCTTGGTCAAAGGACAGAGTTTTGTACAATGCCACACAGTCCTCCTTGCATCTCCAAGCTAGTTAGGGGCTCTCAGGTGAAATGGATGGTGCTGTCTGGTTCCCACCACTCCAGTACAACCAAACTACATATATCCTGTCATCTTCTCTACATTTTCCAAATGTCTGGGGTCAACTTTGCTTTTGAACCATAGGCTCATAATTGACAGCCTTCTGTCCCCATTCTGAGGTGCTGGGTCAGATTGTTTTCACACTTCCCACCACAAGCAGCATGAGAAATGTAGATGATGATCAACTCTTCCAATTATGACACAGGAGGGGAAAGGGTGGGACGCAAGGAGACCAGAGAAACCACCTAGAAGATGTGACTGTTTCACACCCCTTGAACAGGAGAGGACTTCTTGGTAGGAACAACGTCCAAATAACAGTAGTTTCATTCTCTGCATTTCAAGAGCAGTTCAAAACCTACCAGGGTTTCAACCACACCTAAATGCCAGGAGACCATCTTCTTTTCTACAGATAGTAGGTACTGCATACACGTGAAGGTGCAGAGGCTATCCATGCATGGGCTGCTACCATTTGCAGCTATTATATTTTGGATGGTGTATCCAAGGGCTTCTAGGAGAAGAATGTGAGAAGTTACAGCCACAGAATTGGTTGGTTCATTCAGATCAATATAGGATGTTCAGAGAACCAGCATGATGTAGCAGTTTGAAAGTTTCACTACAATTCTGAAGATCAGGGTGCAATTTCCCACTTGGCTGTGAAAACCCACTGGGTCACACACTCTCATCCCCAGAAAACCCCTGTGATAAATCCATATTATGGTTGCCATAAGTCGGAAACAACTTGAAGGCACAAACAGAATGTTCAGCCCTTACCCCCCATCCCAAAATGTATTGGACTCTTTTGCCCCTTAAGGTTACCAGGCCACAATGCTTCAATGACAGATGCCAGAATGGACAGGATTATCATACAGACTCAACCATTGAGGCCTAGCAACCCACTGACTCTGTTGCCTTGTTGACTTTCTTCCTGTCAACAATGTGAAGCCCCCACACAGTCATACCCTGTGCACAATTTTAGTTGCAATCTTTTGTTTTTCTTCATGGCTCCTTTTCTTCAGCCCAATATTTCTGTCACGGTTTCTGTGGTCTTTCTGGAATGCTATCTATTTTCCACTACTCCATTTAATATTCTTTTTCTCCCATTCCTCCATTACAAAACCTTCCCACATCTTAGGCTGAATCTGCACTGCAGAAATAATGCAGGTTGATGTTACTTTTATTGTTATGGCTAAGTGGTACAGAATTCTAGTATCTTTAGTTTTGTAGGACAGCCGTCTCTGTCAGAAAGATCTGAGCTGCAACAAACTACAAATCCCAGGACATAGGATGGAGCCCTGGCATTTAATGTGTCTAACTGCATTATTTCTGCAGTGCAGATACAGCCTTTGACACTTGATTTCCCCAGAGCCTTTTCTGATCAATCCCTTTTCATTTCAGTGTAATCTCTTCCCTAGTCTTTCCCTCAAGGTTGTTTCTCCATTTATTCTTTCAGGTTCCTTTTTCTGTTCACAGCTTATCCTTAGGTAAGTAAATGTGCCCCTTCAGATATTATGGGCCTACAAATCTCATCCACTCTAACCAGCATAGCTAATGCTGAGGTTCTATCAGACATATCTGTTATCTTGTATTAACTTTTGGATATATCAGTTTAAAGATCATAATCTACCATGGTCAGCTTTGGAGTCTTCATTTCTGGCAACTCTATTTAAATGGACAATATTTAGTTCTAATTTTATTTTAAACAGCAGTGTTTTACTAACAATTTCAGGGGTTAGATTTGTGGGCAAATATTGTCTGGTCAACTGGAATTTGACTCATGCCAAATTGACAGATCTGAAAACTGGTAAGGAAGCATTTTTATGGAAGGTATGGGCTAATAATGGGATTGTTGCCTTAAAACAGATATTTTGTGCTGCTGATTCCCCCCCCCCCCCCCTTTCAGTCTTGCAAGAGCAGTTTAAACTATCTCTGTTAGCTAAATGACAGTATCTATAACTGAAATATTCATAACACTCCAGATTCGGTCCTGAAGCCTTAAGTGCATCTAAGATTTCCTTAACAGTAGACATTAATTGAGGCCAACCAAGTATCCAAGCCTTAGTTTCACTACCATCCATGATTTCTTCCCAGCCATCCTTTCTGTGAGGTTTATATGTAAGCTAGAATGACAGCTTTTTCTCCCTTCAACACAATTTGGACAGCAACTTAACATGTAGAACTTCACAGCAGTACAGGCATTTCATCCTTATAACTGCAAGATCTAAGAGCCCAAAGTATTCTGGTTGGCTTTTTAAAGAAGAGTAGTAGGATTTCAAAGATGTTGAAGCAAAGTTGGGCATGTACAGGAAAGGAAAAGGACATAATTACTGAATATTAACTTTGGCTTTATAAAAGGAATTAGAAGATGTAGCTCAGGTAGGGGGAATGTCAGTTTCCCATAAAAGCAAACTGCAAGTCACACAAGACCCAGCACAGTTCTTTTTCTAGAAAAAAAAAAGAAACATTTTTTTATTTCATTCTGTTCACATAACCAGATGCAGCATGAGACAGATTCAGAAAGATAATTGTCTCTAGAAGGGGGAGATGTATGGGGAAAGTCCTCCTATTCCCCTGCCTCCCCCCCCCACAACTTTACCCTTCTTCCCACCCTCTAAAATTAAATGCACACAGCATTCATTCTTTTATCTAACAGATCGCAATAGATGCATACTCACCCTACTGCAGGAGGCATAATGGCCAGTAGGGGGCAGAAGCATGCCTGTGCAAGCGCACGCACACACACCCAACCACAACCACACACCAAATATATAGACATTGCAGAATAGGATGGGGTGTCACTTTTTAAAAAGCATGATTTCCCCACATCATTTATTTTATTTTATTTTTTTGGTCTGATGTGCGTGTGTGCTAGCATGTCATAGTCAACTTAGCAACCTGGCCAGTTAAGAGGTGGAGCTTATGAAGTGCATGTAGCGCCATATCCTCTTCCAAAGAGAAGTACTAAAGGGGGCAGAAAGAGCCATACTCCCAGGGAGAGGCACCAATAGAGGGCTGACCCACAGAACATGATGCGGAGGAGGCAAGGTATGTAAAGGCAGGACATCTTAGATAAGTGCCTTGAAATAGGCAAGTCACCTTGACGTCACTCAATCAAATGTGAAGGAAGAACAGATGGCAGGTGGGCCTTAGGAGGGTTCGGTGAGAGCTTCAGGGAGACAGTCTGACGGAGGCTCCTTGTCAGCTTCCACTTCGTCATCATGAGGATGGTGGTGGATGTGTGCAGAGAGGAGTGGCTCATAGGTCGTGATAGTGGCCGTCACAACGGTATCATCAGGAGCCCTGTTTTCTAGGGCCGTGTGGGTCTTGAGGTGCTTGCGCAGGTCAGACGCACCCAGGAAGGCTTTAGAGCAGTGAGGGCAGGCATGGGGCCGGACCCCTGAATGGATCCGCTCATGTTTACGCAGCCCAGCTCGGTCAGAGAAACCTTTGCCACATTCCGGGCATGGAAAGGGACGCAGGCCGGGATGGAGCAGGCGCTCATGGCGGCGGAGCTCTTGGTTGGAGGGAAATGCCTCCCCACACTCTCCACAAACAGGCACCACAGTGGCCACAACAATGGTTGACTGGTCACTGACCTCAGGGGGGTCTTGGGGTTGGCTGAGGGGTGCGGGCTTTTCGCCATTATTCTCATTGCCATGGGTGCGCTCATGTTTCCTGAGGCTGGAGGAGACCACAAAGGCCTTGCCGCAGCGGCCACATTTGAAGGGCCGCTCGCCAGAGTGGACGCGGTAGTGCTTGGTGAGGCTGGCCCGCTCAGCAAAGCTCTTGCCGCACTCCCCACACTGGTGAGGACGCTGCCCCGAGTGCACAAGCAGATGGCGCTTGAGATCCCATGAGGCCACAAAGCTCTTATCACACTGGGAGCACTTGTGGGGCCGTTCACCTGTGTGGATGCGCTGGTGCATGGCCAGGTCAGCTGGCTGGCGGAAGGCCTTGCCACACTTATCGCACGCATAGGGCTTGAGGCCCTGGTGTGCCCGCTGGTGCCGACGGAAACTGGAGGGGTCACTGAACATGCGCCCACACTGCGGGCAGAGGAAGGGCTTCTCCCCTGAGTGGGTACGCTGATGGCTCTGGAAGGAGGAAAGCTGGGTGAAGCCTTTACCACACAGGGTGCAGCGATAGGGTTTGTGGGCGGCATGGATACGCTGGTGGCAGGCAAGGGAAGAAGAACGGGAGAAGGCCTTCCCACAATCCTGACACAGAAAAGGCCTTTCACCAGTGTGGGAGCGCTCATGGTTCTTCAGGTCTTTCAGCTCGGCGTAGGTCTTGTGGCAAACCTCGCATTGGTAAGGTCGCAGGCCGGCGTGGGTGCGGCGGTGCTTCCGGAAGACCGAAGGGTCAGCAAAGCGCTTGCCACACTCACCACAGGAGTAGGGCTTCTCCCCAGTGTGGGAACGCTGATGGATCTTCAGCTTGGAAAGGGTGCCATAGCCTTTGTGACATTGCTGGCAACAGAAGGGCAGGTCTCCCGTGTGCCGGGCCATGTGGACTCGAAGGCAGACGGGCTGCATAAAGGCCTTGCCACACTCATGGCATACAAATGGCTTCTCTCCGCTGTGGCTGCGTCCGTGGTTGCGCAGCTCAGGAGCTGTTTTGTAGGCCTTGTCACACAGTTGGCACTGGTAGGGGCGATCTGTCTGGTGGCTCAACTGGTGCTTGCGGAGCTGGCCACGGTCTGGAAATTCTTTCCTACAGCTGGGACATGTAAGTTTGCTAGTCAAACCATCACCAGTACTGACCCCGTGGGACTTCAAGTGACGCAACACTCGGGGGACACTTGGAAAGGTCTTGTTGCATGTCAGACACTTATACCGCCGGCCTGATTGGATGTAGCCAGTATCCTCCTCCTCCTCTTCTAGCTTTACCTCCACACCCAACTCTTCTTCCTCTGCCTCAGCCATCTTGGGAGAGGGTACTGCCTGAAACAAAAACGGAAATCAATATGATAGGGTTGTCCCACCATGGGAGTTCTACTGCATCACGGTTGGAACTCTAGACTCAGAGTAAGAACTCAACAAAATTACGCCATCTAGTTTCCTGCATTTGGGGAAATTGCAGGTGTCCGCACGCCTGGAATGCAATGGACGGTCCTCACCCTGGGAAAATCTGTGACACAAGGTGTCTCCACAGCTCTGAAGCTTACTGGATGACCTTATTTCTCAGCCTAACCACGAACTGCATTGGCTGCTTAAGAACTTCTGGTCTAAATTCAAGGTGTTATTAAATAATGGTATTTATCCCTAAATACCCTAATGGCACCAGATCCCATCTGACCTTGGATGCAAAGCAGGGTCAGCCTTGGTTAGTACTTGGATGGGAGACTGCCAATGCATTCCAGGTACTGTAGGCTATATTTCAGAGGAAGGAACTGACAAAAACACTGCTAATGATTCCTTTACCTAAGAAAAGCTTATGAAATTCATGGAGTTGTCACAAGCTGACAGGTAATTTGAAGGTGTACATGCACACAAAGAGAGAGGGGGAGGGAGAGAGGGTAATGATATTTAAAGACCTGTGTGTCTTGGGACATTAATGCTTGAAAGGGTACTTGTCCATATATATACCTCCCTGAGATCTGGTGGAAGAACCCTTCTTTGTCTCCCATCAATATACTGGGGAAGAACATAGAAAAGGTTCTCATCTGAGGAAAAGAGATTCCATGTAAACATTAGGAAGAACTTCTTGATTATTAGATGTGTTTGACAGCAGAATATGCTGCCCTGGAGGGTGGTGGAATCTCTTTCTTTGACAGTTTTTAAGCAGAGTCTGCATGGCCATCAGTCGGCAGTGCTTTGTTTGTATCTTCCTGCATGGCAGGGTATGTACTGGGTGGCCTTTCTGGTCTCTTCCAACTTTATGATTGTGGCAGCCCAGTTAAGGAGTATCCTTAAAACCATTCAGCGCAGGTATTATTGCAATGTTGTACCCTGTCAGTGCATCTGAAGAAGTGGATTTATATCAATGAAAGCTCATGCTGAAATAAACTAGTTAGTCTCAAAGATGCTATCGGTACTAGATACCTTCCTCCCATAACCTGCACTTTCCATTTTATGCTATAACAGACTAATAAGTCTCTCTCTTTGGAAGCCTGAAATAGTTACTGTTCTGAACTACAGCTCTTGAAACGGCTGATTGGGTGATTCTAGGAGTGGCCATCCAAAAAAGGTTTTTTTTTCCTGAGATTTGTTCAGACTCCTCTTCAAGCACTAAAGGAAAATGAAATACCGATCATCAGCTATTTAGGTTGTCAGTATGAAGGTGGTCTGGCCAGGCAGAAATACCAAGTTTGGGTTTCTATTTGTTAAGTCAGTGAAGCAATGGCTTCTGATTTTTTTTTAAATCTTGTTTTAACTATTCCATCTTGTGGCTTGTTAACAAAATGAAAGATAACAATCAAACAGGACAAAAGCAAATGAGAGTGTAGGGACATATCCAACAAAAACTGGACAATAACATAGGAGAGATGGATGGATTTATTCCACAACCCTCTGTATCCACTTTTGACTTCCTTAACTCTGTGTCCTCCAGATATGTCAAGACTGTGGTGGCCATTTTGGCTGGTGCTGATGGGACTTATAGTCCAACCCTTTGAGAGTGAGCCGACTGAGGGCTGCTCTGTGTATTACTGTGGCAGTGGGTTTAATAATTGTTCCAAGGAATTATCTGCACATTGCGGATGATGTGTGCTTGCATGATAGTGCTGGAGGAATCTCTATGGCTGCCATCATACGCCCTCCAGATCTTTCAAAGCTGAGTTCCCAGCAGTCTCAGACAGAATGGCCAGCAGCCAAGGATGCTGGAGATATAGTCTAAAATATCTAGAGGGCAACAGGTTGAGGAAGGCTGCTGTGTGATTTGTAATAAATCTTTTCTACAGGTTTATATGAAATTGGGAAGGATGCATCTGTCTACGACAAAACTGCAGGATACAAGAACAAAGGGGGAAAACATTTAAAATAAAAGACTCTGGCTCACAGTGTAAGAAAAGAATAAATAAATATATCCCTGGCTTCCATAAAGCAGTTGCAAAATGGCTGTTGGTGGTACAGAGACCAATAGTTAGCCTCTAGGAGAGGTGAGGAAGCATCTATAAGTATAGAGTTCAAAATCCAAGAGAGAAAAGGGGGGAAGGGAGTCCTTCTTTCCATTCTGCAATAACAGGTTTGGCTTGCTGGCTATGCGTTTTGGTGATGCTCTCTGCAAAATGGCTGGATTTAGGATCCAGGGGAAAGCGGGGAAGGAGGTCATCTCCAGTGAGAGATGGAAGTGGAACAACTTTGGAAGTTGAGAAATATAAAATTATCCCGAGTTCTCTTTATGGGGGTTGTGGAAGTCAGAAAGGGGATCTAAGATGTGTTGCCCAAGAGCAACTGCATTTGGCATGGCTTTGCATGAGCTGACAGTCTGGGATGTAAAATGGATGGCTTTAAGACCAAGCAAGGAAAACCAGCAGGGGCTGAAGGCACAGAAAGGCATTTGTAGGGGAGGTGAAGGGTGAGAGGTGCTGCGTAAGGGAAAGCCCAAGAGGAAGTCTTCCTATGGTGCCATTTAAGCTAAGGCTGGAATCCATCCAGGGTTGGTCCATGCGAACCTGCTGGAGAAAGTCTCTGAGCATGTCTGGAGTGCTGGTTACACAGTTTAGGATTTTCACCAGGTGCAAGACATCTGAGATTGGAAGAAAACAGCTTCTATATCAGGCGAGTTAACAACAGCAACAACAACACTTCTTCTACAAAATGTCAGCTACACCCAAACCTCAAAGTGGAAAGATTCGACGTGTTATACAATCCCGCCCAGAAAGATCCAGATGATTCAGAGATCACAGATTTAGAGGAGGAAGGGAAATGGATCAAAATCAGATCCCAATCTGCAATCTTATTGAATCTGAGCATTCAACATCATTCTTAACTATCTCCATTTTTGTTGCCAGGCAATTGCAGAGGGTGCCTGTTCCCATTTTGCTTTTTGCTTAAAATTTCTGGGTTACCATCTATACAAATAGTTCATGTTGCTGATTTGGAGAGGTATATGTTATGTAATATTCTGAACATGGTGAGATTAAACACTCTTGTCTAATAGTTTTTAAGTGCTGGGTTTTTTTTCTTCTTTTGAAGTACTATAGATTATTGTGTTATGATCTGTATAGCCTGGAGAAGACAGGGAAGAAAGGTTCGATAAACATCTAATTGGTCTATAGTGAAACTGATCACCCATGGTCACTGATTTGAAAAAATAAAAGGAAAAGCTACCCCCTTTTTGCAAAAATAAGATGTTCCTCAAACATGCATGTTGGATGTTGCAAAAATAAAACCACAAGCCATCTGTGAATAAAATGCACAGTTTTTATAAAGCGCTTGCAAAGGTATTCTTCTACAGTATGTCCTTTGATTTAATTTTTTAAAAAAACCAAATATCTAAACGGACAAAGAAAAGGTGGGTGGATCTTTTGTCCAACTGTATATAGGGAAAACACTGTATGGGAGCCTATTGTGAACAGTGTTGGTGGGGGAAATTAAACCCTATGGGCCTCTTTCAGCCAAAAAATTAAAATGAAAAAACAACAACAACCAGGGAACCTTAAAGAAAGGCACCTTTCTTACAAACTTGAAAGCCCACTTTTCCTTTGATGAATTCCAATTTTAATCCAGGAAAACCTACATTACAATAAACCTATTCTTCTTTAAGGTGTCCCTCCCAACTCTAGAATCTTTACTGAAAAAATTACAAATACTGTACCATTGCTGGGTTTTTTTTAAATGTTGGGTAATGTTATAAATTTTAATGGTTTTTATTTTAACAGCTTATATTTCAAAGTATAACTGTTTTAACTTTTAAAATGGTTTATTTTTTTTAATTTTTATATTTATCTATTTTAATAGTCTTGTGCTGTTTTTTATTGTATTGTTTTATATTTGTTGTTTGCCGCCTTGAGCCCCTACGTTGGAAGAAAGGCCAGATATAAAAAAATTAATAATAATAATAATAATAATAATAATAATTTTTACTTTTTTGCAAAAAAAGTATTTTTTTTTAGCAATTCTCTTAAGGGATGAATTTTCTTTTTTCTTTATTTTTATTAACAGTAAGGCTAAAAAGGTTACAAAGCAATTTGCACTGTGCTCCATCTGTAAGTGGGGTTTTCATGTTATATATTGCATTTCACAGTTCCCTAGTATCATGGTCTTGATTTTGGAATTTGCACAGTATCATCCACTTTTTGCAATGGAACCAACTAAATCTAATAGCAGTACCCACCAGAGGATGGATGTTCCATCCTCCTAGGCAAACAAAAAAAGGTTGAGCCTGGCAGCAGGAGGGAGCAAAATGGCTGTCTCTAGGACCAAGGGACAAAAGGGAAAAAAAGGGAGGGAGAAAGAGAAAGAAGAGAAACTAGCTTCTTGTTTTTGGTGGTGGTGGTTGCACAGATATGGAATGAAAGATCTTGTTATGTGCAATGCTCCAGAAGCCAAAATCTAAAACATCCCAATGATTTACAGTGGGGAGGTTTGCAAAATGCAGCCCCAGAAAAGCAGCCAAGGCATCCTTCCCAAATGGAGCTTTCTTTCTGGCAAAATGGCTGTCTTTAGGACCAGGGAGTTGGTTGCAAGGAGGGTGCAAAGAGGAGGCATGCAAGGAGGGGGCAAGGGATCCTTCCTGGCTGGGGTTTCTAGGGTGAGGCTTTGCCATTGATCAGGATCTAGTCCTAAAGCATGCAAAGAGGGCAGACATGCAAACCCCAGCTTTGCAAAGGCTGGCCAAAACTGCACTATTTTTCCCCCTCCCATTCTCTTCCCTTACCTGCTCTTTCCTTTGTCTATGATGCTGATGAGCTTTCTTCTTCTTCTTCTTCTCCATGTGAGCCAAAGTGCACTAGGACCCAGAAAGAAGGGAAAAAAGGAAGTGGAGGCAGGAGATTTGGGTGTGTGTGAGTGTGTGTCTGTGTGAGTGTGTCAATTTTAAAAAAACCCAAGCCAGATGCAGAGTTAGCTAAGGGTGCAAGAAGAAGAGTTCACTGGGCCTCCTCCTCCTCCTCCTCCTCTGCCAGGGTTGCTTTCTTCTTGCAATACTCTGCAGCAGAGAAGAAGGGCTGCCTTTTTGCAAAGGGAGCAGAGTAATACTTAAAAAGGGGGGTTGAATAAAACAGGGAAGGGGGTCAGACAGGAAGTGTGGCAGGATTAAAAGGGGACTGGGGAAGGGTTTGGGGGTTGCACAAGGCGGAAGTGTGGCATTGCTGGAGCAACAGGAAAAACTGGACCTTTTTTGGGACAAGTTAGTACTACCCACCTCCATTCCAGTCTTCTGTCCAAGAGGAATCCCAGAATGGCCTCCCTTTTGAGGATGGGAGTTTATAGTTACATTAGGGTTTTTTCCCCAGCTTTTATTTGGTCATGTCCTACATTTTTGCCTTGCTTTGTTGTCCTCCTTTCCTATTAGGACCTCTGGTCACCCTGCTTTTGGCTTCCTTTCCTGACAAAACCTGAGGCTGAGGAGTGAAATGCTGAGGTTTTTATTATTGGTGACTAGACCTGTCCTCCTTCTCCAGGATACGCTTTCCATTCCTTAGTTCCTTTTGAGCAGGACTAAGAAGCAGGGCTTTACATTTCTAGGAGTGTCTTGAGCTTTTCTTTGGGAATGCTCTCCATTTTGCAGTGTCTTGCCCTCCTTTGTGGTGAGGAGGACATTTGGTCACCTTATTCAGAGGGCGGTTTGCCATCGCCATCCTCTGGGGCTGAGAGAGTGTGACTTTTGGCCAAGTGGGTTTCGTGCAGAGTGACCAGACGTCCTCCTTTTCAGGACACATCCTCCATTTCAGCCTTCTGTCCAGTAGGACTTCCAAAATGTCTTCCCTTTTGAGCGTGACTAAGAAGCAGGAATGTCTATTTCTAGGAGGGTTTTGAGCTTCTCTGGTCATGTCCTAAATTTTTCTTGAATGCACTACATTGTGCAGTGCCTTGTCCTCCTTTGCAGTTTACCACTTAAATACAATGTGTGTTCTTCCTTTTTCACCAGGAGACAAGAAACCTTTCTGAAATGCCAGATGGCCAGAATGCAATATTTTTGTTCAACTTTAAAGTGCCAAAGGACTCTTCATGCACCCTCCCACTGGAGAGCAAGCTGTCACAAGGCAATTGGATATATAGGTTGTGTTGTGGTGTGGTGGTGGTAGTTGTGTCCCTTCAAGTCATTTCTGACTTACGGTGATGCTAAGGCAAACCTATCATAGAGTTTTCCTGACAAAATTTGTTCAGGGATATGAACAAATTGTTTCGCCTTTGTGTGACTCACCCAAAATCACCCAGTGGGTTTCCAGAGCCCAAACAGGGATTCAAATTGTGGTCCCCCGGTGTCAAACCACTACACCATCCTGCCCCACATGTTGTTGTTAACTGTCCTCAAATCAGCCCCAACTCATGGTGACCCTGTAGATGAGACATCTCCAAGACCCCTTGTCCTCCTCTGCTCTACTCAGATCCTGTAGATTAGGGAGTTGAATCTATCCATCTGGTGTGTGGTCTCCCGCTCTTTCTGCAGCCCTCCACTGTTGCAAGAATTTCTGTCTTTTGCAAAAAGACATTATGATGTGGCCGAAGTACAGGATATTATTATTATTATTATTATTATTATTATTATTATTATTATCCTATTTCTTGCAAAAGATCAAAGTGGCTAACAAAACAACCATAAAATGCAATAAGCATACAATAAATGTCTCCTTGTCCATTGTATCCCAAACCCTCCCAGCCTTCCCACCCACAATAAAATACAACTAAATCATTAACAATTGTAATCATAATAAAATTTATTTATTTCCACTGAAGAGAACAGAGAGGCAGTAAATTAGGGCGGAACACTATTTTCTGGGGCTTTGTTTCCGTTCGGAAGGATTTTTGCGAGAGCTCCTAGTCGAGCATAGATATATATTCACTTCAGCGGAACTTGGAATGAAAGACCTGAACGCCTCCAGCGCCCATTCTGATTGGAGCACAGCTGTGCCGCTCTATGACTTCACCTCTATGGTGAAACTGCTCTATATTTTACATTGGAAAGAAGGCGGTCCAGTGGCAGACCGGAAGTGTCCGTTTCGAACATAGAGATAAAAAACTTAGAGTCACCCTCAGTTTTTTTTCTTTAAAATTTCTAACAAAAAAGCACATAGAGTTCGTACCCTAGAGCGGCTCAACGCTAGCCCTGTTTAAACCTGCGTGGAGGGTCGCACTCAGTGGGGAGGGCTTCCCACGTTTCAGTTCTGCGTTGTTTAAAAAAGGGAGTGAGTGGGGAGGACTGCTTCTAAGTCTATGCCCAGTTTTTGAAGGGAAGAGGGGGGGAACGCTTTGAGGGTGACACCGCAACCGGAAGTGGAGGAGCCTGGTCAGGAGAACTGGTGGTGTTGGGGGTCCGCTTTGTCGGGTGCGCACTTCCTGTTTCCTAGCAACAAAAGGAAGTGTTTGTTGTTGCCCTCCCCTGCGTGGCTCCTTCCAGGGCAAAGCTGGGCCTCTGGAGGTGGGGGGTTCTGGGGGGCTCCCGACCCAGGGCTGGGGGCAGTGGGGGGCCGGCCTTGGCTCTCTTTGGGGGGCTCTGGAGGGAGGCAGGGCACCCCCAGGGTCTCCCTCCCAGAGAAACATGCCTCCCTCCTGGGCCTGGGAGGGACCCACTCGACCCTCTTTGGGAGGAAGAGGGGCAGGGCCTGCTCTCTCTTGGCCCCCCAGGAAACCCCTCTCCTACCCCAGGGCACCACGGCTGGGACTCTGGGGGGCCTTTGGTGACCTTCCCTCAGGACTGGAGACTCCCCAGAAGTGAGACGAGGCTCAGCTTTGAATGTGGAGAGTCCAAATTTGTGGCTCTCCGTTCCACGAAGCGTAGTCACCGCCGCCTCGACTTCGGTTCTTCTCGTCTTCTGGACCTGGTTTCCTTCAGTGGTCCCGGAAATACGACACGGATGATCGGCACTCGGCTCCTTCCTAAGTGACCCTAAAGCGCCCGATCCGTCGCAAAGCACCGCCACCTCTGCTGGGACTCCTACGTAAAAAAATAATGCTTCGATTCCTCCAGGACTTTCGGCTCTTTTGAGACTGCAGGCTGAATTTTTCTACGTGTCTTTCCTTTAAAAAGTGTTGTACTCAGGCGCACGGTGAGGTGTATCTGGATTCTGCCTGGTGTTTTGAGATCTGCCTTCCAGTCTCAGGGATCTTGTGCGTTTTTTGAAGTTGTGTTTTGCTTTTCTTACGAAAGACTGTTTCTTTGACGTCTTCTGAAGCGGAAGCGGGAACCTCCACGAAGATGTGAACGTTGCCCCGTTTTAAAATGGAAAATCCAAGCTGTGTGCTTAGCATTTTGAACTCACCTGTTCGAATTTAGGAAAACTCACTGTCCTCCTTTTCCCCGTTGTATGTGTATGTCTGTCTTTAAAGGGTCAATATGCCTGCTTCTTGGGGAAGGAAATCTAAGTCTGTTAGAGAAGCTTTGTGCTCACCAAGGATGCTCAGCGTACTCTGAGAGGTAAGAAAGCAACACTCCTTGCAAGCGCCTTTTGAATCAAAACACATAACCTCAGTACTGTGTTCACTCACTTATACAGAAGCAGGTGGGCTGTTGTTGTTGTTTAAACCCACCAAACAAAAGTGTACAAGGCAGCGATCATCTTCAAGCGCTTTGCCGGGGCATTGGGCAAAGTGTTCATCCTCAAATGCTGGGAAAAAGGAACCAATCTGTAGTTGGAACAGAAAATCCTTAGGGGTTTCCTAGACCCATCATATTCCCAAAATTGGGGGAAAGGAATCCTGATACCCAGGTCTTGTTAATATGAATCCGTTACATTTTGCCCTATTCTGAGAAACAAGAGACAAACCCAGTCCAAAATCACACATTTCTCTCCTTCCCGTCACAAGCAACGGCATCACAAAATACTTTTTGAGTTTTCTTCTCATCTCTGTTGTGACAGAATCTTACAGAAAGTCAAAGGTGGCATATGTCTTCTTTCCCAAATACTGTTGGGCTAAAGCTCCCATCAACCCCAGATAGCATAGCGATTGACAAAAGGTCATGGGAGATGCAGTTGAACAACATCTGGAGGGCCCTTAAGTTGACAAACTCTGCTTGTAAGCTTTGGAAAGAGAAACCCGTTAGAGCAGTACTGTTCGAAGGGCCAGTCTGTGGACCGGTGACAATTCATG
The DNA here is from genome assembly GCA_034509955.1 of Urosaurus nigricauda. NCBI lineage: Eukaryota > Metazoa > Chordata > Lepidosauria > Squamata > Phrynosomatidae > Urosaurus > Urosaurus nigricauda. The sequence goes on from JAOEGL010000006.1 coordinate 10,238,092, forward strand.
AGCCATTGCTGGTCCGCAAGAGTTTTCAGGAAGGAAAGAGACTCCTGCTAATAATGCATCACAAATATGGTACCAGTCCTGGACATATCGGGGAGGGGGAATACTAGACCTTCACATCAGATAGTTTGTGGGGTATTAGAGCACACTTGGTTAGAAACCAGATCCACATTACTCCCAGTTGAAAATCTGTCTTTAAATTTTGGCCCATTTCTGGTTTACTGTCTTTAAACATCACTTCCTGGCAGACCTGAAGTCTGAGACTTCTCCATTTACACTTTGAGTAGGTTGTATGGACTCTTCATTGAATATTTTTGTGCCCATCCTCAGGGTCCTTTTAGAGACAGGTGAATTAAGACAAAATATTGTTGATGTTATAGAAAGTCCCATTCTCCCGTTCCAAATTCATAACTAGGATGATACTATAAAACAGATGAGAATCATATGGCCTTCTGGATGTTCATGGATAGCAACTCCAAGAAATTTTTGTCACTATGGATTGATGGGACTTGCCATCCGACAACATCTGGAAGGCTGCATGATTCTCACCTCTGCTATAAAGAGACAAGAATTGCTCAGCTAGTTCAGTTCAACTCATTCAGCATTTTTGATGTCCTGTGAATCTCGAATCCTGGTTTTGGATGGAAAAGGTGGGGTTGAATTAAATTTAATAGTTAATAATGATTTTGGGCCATAAACAGTGTGGCCATACGCACTGGTTTGTTATTCAGGGGTATGCTATCTTTACATGGAGAATATTTAGGTGTCGCTGCTAGTAGCTTTTGATGGACCTATCAATATGTTCAATTTTCCTTCACCTGCCCCTCAAAAGCATCTAGGCAAGTTGATGTTACAGTCTGGCGGGGGTGAATTTCATCATATGTTCACATGAATCCACCATGGCGCTGAATCTTGAACATCTTTATTGCAGCACTGCCAGACAGTCACATCTAAGAAGCCCATAAGCAGGGCCCAAAGGCAATACCATCCTTCCATTGCTCCCTTCCCAACAAGTGATATTCATTGGCATACTGCAGGATGGGTCAGGGAACATTTGACTCTACAGTTTGTTTTGGACTACAGCTCCCATAAATTATAGCCAGCACAGCCTGAGATGGGGGTGTCAAATAAACAACATCTGGAAGCCACGTGTTCCCAACTCTTTCAACTTATAGGCCCTGTTCATTTTCGTAAAATATCTTTACTAAGAAACCGAACATCCAAATCTCTAATGGTGATTTCCATTTGATATTCACTGCAAGGTATATTTGCAGGATATCCATGTATCCTGCACCTAGATTTGGAGCAAAAGGAGATGGATTAAGCAAAACTAGCAAAGAGCCCTGGATACCTTACTGGAGAGTGTGTGAGGAGAGGGAATTGTGCAAGCCTTCCAGATGCTGTTGAGCTGCAGCTCCTAGCAACTGTAGCCAGCAGAGCCTGTGGTGAGGAATGATGGGAGCTGCAGTTCAATAACATCTGAAAGACTATGCAGTTCCTCTGCTTGCTGTCCTGCACTTTATAGCATGAGGTCTTGCGAACCATAGCAGACGTAATATCAGAGCAGGTTATAGAACATAAAATTTCATGTTGCAGTATATGTATTCATTTTTTGTGTGTCCTACTGGTCTCTTGTTTTGTTGTAACAGACGAGCACAGCTCTCCTCTGGGAACTGATACAATGGAAGTGATCAAGTGTAACACACTGAAGTAAGATGCTGAAATATTTCAAAGAGTAAAAATTAGTGAGGACTGTGAAGAAAAGGCATAAACTGGAGGACCAAACAGATAGACATGGTAATAGTGAGAGTCAAGCCTTGTACTTTACCCCTTCTCTCGTTTCTGTGCAAATGAATGAGCAGGTTACTGGTGGAGAAACATATGTATCTTCCCCTCTCCTGCCAGCCCACCTGGTTTCTTCTATAGTTGCAAAGGAAAGATCTCTCCTTGCTTTGTGACCAGCTTGGAAACAAAATAGATTGCTAAAGGAGAGATGGAGATACATCTTTTGCTGCCAGTTCACTTGACAAAAGCTTTCTTTTCTTTCTCTTTTTCACTATTATCCCATTAAGAAGCTTTTTCTGCTTTTCTTTGATAATTGCAGAGGAAAGGAGGGCGTTTCTCATTCTCTGAATCCAGACTGTGAACATGGGCTACTGAACTCTTAATTAGCTCACAAAAATTAAAACTGAGGGTTCTAAGATAGGGAGCTTCTTTTGAAGCTTTGGTACTGCAAAGCCTATTTTTGCTTGAATGGAAGAGGGAAAGATGAAGGCCCTTCTTATTCCTGGGCTGTCCGTAATCAGGGCTGTCTGTAAACTGCCAAGCTAAACATAGCCCAGTAGTTTTTTTACTGTGGCTTAGTGGAGTTCAGTAAACCCATTTCTCATGTCCTGGTTTGTCAGTGTATGTGCCTTCAATTCACCTGTCGACCTATGGCTACCCCATGAATTTCTAGTGACAAAAACAAGTTTACCTTGATGGTCTGCTGTATTCAGCTGTGAATTGGTTGTTCACAAATTGATAAGAAATGTGTGACTCCAGCTATTGTTGGACTGTGAGTTTCTTCAGCGCTAGACAACATGGTCAGTGGTAAGGGATTATGTGAGTTGCAGTCTGAGAACATCTGTAGGGTCATACATCTTCCATCCTTGTTCTAGACAAGAGTGTAGTGAGCAGGAGATGAACAGCAGTTGTTACTCTCATTTGGTTGTTTTAGGGTTTCTGTTCTTCAACTTCTGCTCTGCTCTTACACTCTCAGACTGTCTTTTACTTTCTGGACCCAGGAATTATGACATTAGGGATTGGAGGTTGGCAGGGAAGCAAAAAGGTTCTCATTGCCTTTGGGTAGTGACTGCTATGGATTTTTTGCCCAAGAATCCCACCACCATTTGGGTTCATATCACATACCTAGGACTGAAGTAGGCAAATTACTACGTCAAATTATTTATTGTTTGTATCCCACCTGTCTCCCAGTTCAAGACTCAAAGTGATTACAGTTGGCCCGCCTTATCCATGGATTTTTTTTATCCATGGATTTGAGCATACATGGCTTGAAAATATTCCCAAAAAGTATAAATTCCAAATAGCAAACCTTGATTTTCCATTTTACTGTATATATGGGACACTATTTTGTTGTGCCATTATATTTAATGGGACTTGAGCATCCACTGATTTTGTTATCCATGGAGGGTCCTGGAACCAAACCCCAGTGTATAACAAGGGCCCACTGTACAACTGTTAAAACAAGCACAGCTAAAAGTTCTCCTCATACAGAAGTTAAAAACTTAAACTATCAAAATGAAAACCAGTGCAGCTTATTTATTCAAAGCCTATTGTTGTTGCATGTCTTCAAATAGTTTCTGACCTATGGTGACCCTAAGGCTAACGTTTCATGGGATTTTCTCGGCAAGATTTGTTTAGAGGAGGTTAGCCTTTGCCTTCCCTTAGAGAGTGTGACTTGGCCAAGGTCACCTGGGGGTTTCCATGACCAACTGAGGATATGAACCCTGTTCTCCAGAGTTGTAGTCCAATGCTTGCCCACTACACCATTCTGGCAAAGCCTATCTTCCTTATGCATGTAGTTTTTTCAGGCCTGCTGAAACAAGCAAACAAAAAGTATTCTGCAGAAAGATAACAAGGAGAGCACCAGTCTAATCTGTCTAGCAAAGGAGCTCCAGAACCAGGGGGCAACCACTAAGAAGGCCCTCTCCTGTATTTCATTAGGTACCTGTGAGGATGGTGAAACAGAGAAGGCTTCCCCAGGAGATTTCAAAACATTAGCAGACTCATATGAGAGATTATGGTCCTTCAGATAACCTAGACTTGAGCCAGACAGGCTCATGGCTTACATGTTTGGTGTCATCACGAGAAGATCAGATTTTTAGGAATGTTTGCAGTTGTAAGTTTGAGGTGATCTTGGGCAAAAAAAAGGAGGGGGGATTTGCCAGCTGTGGTCAACAACAGCCAGTCTGAGAAGCACTAGCACTGCCATTATTGCTTTCCTTGATCCAGCTGTCTCACACTATTGGGAGCTCCAGGCTAGGAAAAATGGTTGACAATGGTTGAAGGGTCTGAGGACCCCATTCTGGGTGCTGGGGCCTGGACAGCTGCTCAGAGCAGGCCCAGTGCCAATATCAGCCATGTTGAAATCCCTTGCTTTGTGCCATAAGACAAATCTCCTACATAGCTGAAGCTGAGTCATGATGAGTCAGGTCACTGATCTGTCTGGTATTCATTCATTTGCTTTCTGGACTGCAACTTTCAGTGTTTCCATACTGACTGGAGGGTTCTGGGAGCTGTAGTCCAAAAAAGTCAGGCTAGATCAAGAGACACCAATGACGTGCCTAGCATGGCAATTGGACACTGATGTGACAGTTTCTTCCCATCTGTGTCTTCACACTGCCCATAAAGAGCATCCATTACTCAGGTCAAAATGCTCGTAGTTCAACTCCTACCTGATTTTGACAGTCGAACCTGAAGAGACCTGATGGAAATGGGGCTGCTGAGGATAACTGGTGATGAAGATGTATCTACAGTAATTCGCCCCCTTTGTCTGTGTTTGGTGTTCAGGCATGCTCAGTAGGGCAGTCTGGAGGACCTACTGTTTACCTTGCTTATTATAGGGGCTGTACAGACTGCCCAAAAAGGGCGGCCTGGAGCTGCCTCCTTTTCCACTGCATTGTCACTGCAGCAACCAGATGAAGCGGTGAAGGTGCAGCAGAAAAAGGAGCACCAAAACTGGGCTCTTTTTTGCATCGCAGTTGCAACATATGAAGCGCTGGCCGGCACATCAATGATGTTGCAAGTGCGCGGCTCTGTTTAGTTGCTGTGCACCTGCGAGGTCATCGCTCCACGCACCGTCTGTCTGTCATGTGCTAGGGTTGCGGAGAGTCTATTGGCTCCGCTCCTGGGCAACCCTAGCACCTGACGGGGGCACCCAAAGTGCCCGTCTGTATCGGGCCATAGGCAAGTTCACACAGCTACAGTCAGACTGGCTTTAGTAGATTCCTGTTCTTTCTCAGCTCAAGCATTGCATTGTTTACAGTAGGCATGTTTCTACAACCCAGCATCAAAAGCCTATTTTTCTCCAGGACTCCATCATTCTCCCAGTACTGATTCTGCTTAAAAATAAACAAAAGCAAACATACAAATTTTCCAGCTAGACACAGGCAAGGAGAGCACTGGGCAGACATCAAAAGACTTTGTAAAAAGAAGCTGCTCTGTTAAAGGCTAAGTGAGGTATGCCTGTTACATTCAGAAGGTTTTGTCCTCGGTAAGCATGTGCAACAACAAGGGCAACACGCATCCTTGCTTTAACTGTATATGGGTGAAGGGAGCTGAGAGGATGGAGGATTGGAAGGGAAAAGGGGAGCAGAGCAGATGGAGCAGTGGATGGATGGGAGTAAACAGCGTTCTGCAAGTGATCTGTTCAAACTTCTGGCACGCACCATCGCTGTTACCTTTCAGCCTATTTGGCAGAGAGGGGAAGTAAAAGAAGTGCCTTGAGGAAGAGAGATGAGTTTGGCTGTGCCAACTTTTAATCCTTATCCCATGCACCATCTATATGGATTCTTTCAGGAAATTATCCCCTGAGGAAATGTAGCCCTCAACAGAGAAAAAGTGGTTGCTTTCTACATGTCCACTGATCTGAAGGGGCAAAGTCCAGGTGTCCATGTTTTCCCACCTATTCTATTTTGTATGCCTGTATTTTCTGATAGAGAGAGCCAGTGTGGTATAGTCGTTTGAGCATGGGACTAGGACTCTGGAGACCAGGTTTTGATTCCCCACATGGCCATGGAAACCTACTGGGTCATAGCCTCCAAGGAAGGCAATGACAAAGCCCCTTTGAACAAATCTTGGCAAGAAAACCCCTTGATAAGTTCACCTTAGAGTTGCCATAAGTCGGAAACAATTTGAAGGTGCACAACAGCAAATTTTCTGATAGTAATACCAGTGTCTAGTTTAACAATAAAATCATGGATATGACAGAAAATAGATCTGTATAGGAGAAAAACCTCAGACAGATGCATACCTGATTGATAGGATACTGATTGGTTCTCCCTTTCTAGCACTAGTGATGCTCAGTCCCATTATCATGCTCTCTGATCTTGTTCTTTTTGTCCTTGTCTTGTGTCTGTAGGCCTTGGCATTAGAACATCTGGGGAAGAAACAAACAGCTTTGTGATGGGATGGCTTTGTGCCTCAGAATGGCCTCTGCTTGCTCTTTAAAGAAGAAGGAGGAGCTGGAAGAGCATCTGATGTGAGTGATGGCTGAGGGAGATGCTGCTCTGGCCAGCGAACAGTCAGCTGGGCAAGAGGACCGTCCATACAAGTGCAAACAGTGTCCTCGCAGCTACCGCCATGCTGGCAGCCTGGTGAACCACAAGCACACCCATGAAGTGGGACTCTTCCACTGCCTGGTATGCCAGAAAGATTTCTCCAACCCCATGGCCCTCAAAAGCCATCTCCGCACCCATCTGGAGGAGAAGCGTCACAAGTGCCAGGACTGTGGGCGCGGATTCCGGGCCTCCTCCCAGCTGGCCAATCACCGCTGCATAGCTCGTGTCAACAGGGACCAGGAAGACGAAGAAGGGAGTAATGGAGGCAGCTACACCTTTCAGAAGGTCCAGGACATGTCTTCATCTGACGGTGATACCTATTCTGGGATGGAAAGCAGCAGTGGGAGCCTGTTGACCAACCTGGAGAAGTACATTGCCGAATCAGTGGTGCCTGCTGACTTTTCCCAGCTGCAGTTCCCAGTCAAGGTGGAAGTGGAGAAAGAGGAGCGGCTCCCAGTGCACCAGAGTGAGGACGAGGAGGCAGCAGTGGTAGGAGGACTCAGGGCCACAGAGGATGAACGGCGCTACAAATGCAACCAGTGTGACAAGGCCTACAAGCATGCAGGCAGCCTGACCAATCACAAGCAAAGCCACACACTGGGTGTGTATCAGTGTGCCATGTGCTTCAAGGCCTTCTCCAACCTCATGGCACTCAAGAGCCACACTCGTCTCCACTCAGAGTATCGGCCCTACAAGTGCCGCTTTTGCCACAAAGCCTTCCGGCTCCCTTCAGAGCTGCTGAGCCACCAGAAGGCCCACAGCCAGGATGAGAGCAAGACAACTGGCCTGCCAGCCTGGGAAGGCTCTGACCACAGCATCTGGGAGGACTCCATAGAGACTTTGGCAAAGCTGGATATCTACCAGCCTCCCCCAGCAGGCACAAACTTGGGAGACAGTGTCCCTTGCAGCCTCAAAGACACTGCCAAGGCAGGAGGTGGCGAACGTTGTAATCCAGATGGGGAGCTGTGTGTCCGCTGCGGTGGAACTTTTGCTGATGAAGAGGAGCTGAAGGAACACAGTTGCCTCTATCCAGAAGAAGCAGATGAAGAGGAGGAAGAAGGCATTACCCCTTCTCAACCAGCGCCTGGTTCCAATGGCACCTGGGAAGCAAGTTTGAAAGGAGAGGAAAGCTATCCCTTACTGGAGGAGCGTCCCTTCCGTTGTGGAGACTGTGGCAGGACTTACCGGCATGCTGGAAGTCTTATCAATCACAAAAAGAGCCACCAGACTGGCGTCTACAGCTGTACTGTCTGCTCAAAACAGCTCTACAATTTGGCTGCCTTGAAGAACCATTTGCGGGTCCACCTGAAGTCCAAGCTCAGCTCATCAGCCACAGAGGAGCCTACCCGGCATCTTTCTGCTGTCTCAGACATTCATCGAGACGAAGGCAGCCCTGGGGATCCCAGAGACTGCCATTCACAGCGACCAGATGTCTGGAGAGGAGCCTCTTGTCCGAAGGAAGAGGAGGAAAGAGGCATCGAGGAGGAAGACCGACCCTACCGGTGTGGGGATTGTGGACGGAGCTACCGGCACCGCGGCAGTCTTGTGAACCATCGCCATACCCACCAGACAGGGATCTTCCAGTGCTCCATCTGCCCCAAGCAATATTCAAACCTTATGGCACTCCGGAATCATGTCCGTGTACATTTGCGGGCAGCCCGTATGCGTGGCCGGGAGCAAGGGGGCGGTCTCACATGTAGCAGTTGTGGGGAGAGCTTTGAGGAGGAGGCCGAGTTCCAGCTCCATCAGCTACGCCACCTGCCCTCTTCTGAAAACATTGAGACGGCAGCAGTCCCCAAACTCAGTGTCTTTCACTCACAGGAGGCAGATCTCCTCCAGGCTATCAAACAGGATGTGGAAGCTCTAGAGAATGGGGCAACTGTGACTGAGGATGTCCTTCCTGCCTCAGAGGAAACCCATGTCTGCCACCAGTGTGGGATGACCTTTGCCAGTGCAGACAGCCTGCAGAGTCACGCCTTCCAGCACAACGGCGAAAAGGAACAGGCAGAAGGGATGGCTGAGAGGACTGAGTCCCCTGTTCCCCTCCAGCGGTTGTATGGTTGTGACCAGTGTGGCAAATCATACCGGCACTCAGGGAGCCTCATCAATCACAAGCAGACACACCAGACAGGGGACTTCAGCTGCTCAATTTGTGGCAAACATTTCCAAAATGTAGCTTCACTCAAGAGCCACTTGCGTGGGCATCAGAAACCCAGGAAGGGACAGCATGAGACCACAGTGGTCATGAATGAGGATGAGGATGGCGAAGTGGAAGATGGAGCTGCCTTGCCTGGGATGCTGCCCTCAGGAGATGAGCTCAGTGACAACTATAATGTTTGGGAAGAAGGTCCTATCACCAATGGTTGGCAGTCTCAGTCACAAGCTCCTTCACCATTGCCAGGTGACTTTGAAGTACCCCAGTATCTCTGTGACCAATGTGGGCTTGGTTTTGACCAGGCCACTAGTTTGATGATCCACAAAGAAACTCACCAACTTGGCATCTATCAGTGCTCCCTGTGCCCCAAAGAATATTCCAGTCTTCTAGCTCTAAAAAATCATTTCCATGCACATGCCAGGGGCATGGCATCTTCTCAAGGCAGTCCTGGTGTGGATGGCAATGCTGAGGAGCAGCCCTTTCTCTGCAGTTTCTGTGGCATGATCTTCCCCAGTGAGGAGGACCTCCAGCAGCATCATAGCCTGTTGCATGAAGAGGGAGAAACCCAGAGAGATGGGCAGGATGTCGAGCTCAAAAGGGAGGCAGAAGAGCAGCTGGATGGTGGTGGGGACCGAGAAGAAGAGCAGCTTCTCTCTCACATCTGTGGCTACTGTGGTCAGACATTTGATGATATGGCCAGCTTGGAGAAGCACAGTGAAGGACATCTGGAGGAGAAAGCTGCTGCCTTAGCTGACACATCCATCCAGCTCCGACGAACTTCCCGCTTAGAGGAGGACCAGCCACCTTTGCTTCCAGTAGAAGTGTCTGCTGCTCCCATTGAGCCCCTGGACAACCGGCCTTATGCCTGCAGCCAATGTGGGAAGACCTATCGTCATGGTGGCAGCTTGGTCAACCACAAGAAAATCCACCAGATTGGGGATTACCAGTGCAGTGTCTGCTTCCGCCTGTACCCCAACCTGTCAGCTTATAGAAACCACCTCCGGAACCATCCAAGGTGCAAGGTGAATGGCAGTGTGCCAGAAATACGGCAAACGGTCCCTGCTGCAGCAGGAGAACAGCCCTTCTCTTATGAGATGCACAAGGAAGAGCCCCAGGACCATAGGGTTGTGGTGCATCAAACCAGGGAAGACCCGCCATGCATTAAGTCATCCGGAGAGGAAAAATCGGGAGGAGGTGGAGCATTGAAGGCTAGCCAACCAGAGCATAAGAAGACTCAGCTGTTTGATATCTGTGGAGAGTTGTATGAGGGGAAAACAGTACTGGAAGCCCATTGGCCACTGTTTTTTGCCCAAGAAGATGATAAATTAGAGAAAAAGAAAGATGCATCAGGGGAAGAGGAAAATACGCCACTTGGAGAGGAAGACTTGGAACGTCCCTTCCAGTGTGATATGTGCGAGCGCAGCTACAAGCATGCAGGCAGCCTGATCAACCACAAGCAGACACACAAGACAGGGCTTTTCCATTGCAGTGTCTGCCAGAAGCAATTCTACAACCTTATGGCCCTGAAGAACCACAACCGCACCCACTTTGAAAGCAAACGCTACCGGTGCCCTGAGTGCCCCAAGGCCTTTCGGCTTCAGAAGCAACTGGCCAGCCATCAGCGGGCGCACCGTGAGAGGAAGCAGGACTCCTCTTCCCATCCCTCCCGGAGAGCCACACGTTCCAAACGGGCTGGGAAGAAGGAGAATTCTGCCCAACATGCCAGTGCTGCCAATCATCGCCTGGATCCCGAGGAGCGGCCTTACCAGTGTGGGGAGTGTGGGCGTACATACCGCCACGCGGGCAGCCTGCTTAACCACCAAAAGAGCCACAAGGTTGGGCACTTCACCTGCTCCTTGTGCAGCAAGGCCTACCCCAACCTCATGTCCCTAAAAAACCACCAGCGGATCCACTACGAAGTCAAACGCCACCAGTGTCCGGATTGTGGCAAGGCCTTCAAGTGGCAACGGCAGTTACTGAGGCACCAACGTCGCCCCCATCCTTGTAGTGTTAGCAGTAGCAGTGGCACTGCACGACAAGGATGGGAGAGGAACAAAGCAGCTCCTGGAAGAGAGCAGTGCAGCAGCACTGGGGGTGCTCCAGGGGGGTCGTTTCCATGCCATTCATGCTCCAAACACTTTCCCAGCCACATTGCTCTCAAGAATCACAGCCGTGTGCACACAAAAAAACGCTATGAGTGCTCAGAGTGTGGCAAGACCTACCGAGCCTCCAAGGATCTGATGTACCACCGGAGGAAACATCAGAGCAAGGCTGCAGCTGAGGATAGTGACTCCTTCCCCCTTGGCACAGCCTCAGCCAGTCAAACACTGGAGGAGCGGCCTTACAAGTGTGACCAGTGTGAGCGGACGTACCGCCATGCTGGCAGCCTCCTCAACCACAAGCAGGTGCATGCCACTGGCCTCTACCGCTGCCCCACCTGCCAGAAGGAGTTCTACAACCGCCTGGCCCTCAAGAACCACCTTCACACCCACAAGAACAAGAAACGCCACCGGTGCCCCTGCTGCAACAAAGCCTTCCGGACTGCCCGGCGCTTGGCCACCCATGCCAAGGCCTGCTGTGGGACAAAAGAGGAGGGGACTTTGGTCTGCCCTGTCTGCTCGAAGAAGTTTGTTCACCATCTCAGCTTCCGACAGCACCAGCTCTCGCATGCCAAGGACGATGGGCATCCAGGGGCTACGGGGGCAGCCAGCTGAGAGTTGTGGGCACATTTATGAAGGTTTTGTGCCAAGGACTGTATGGCAGGGAGAGTAAACTGCAGGGAAATTCAGAATGGCTGGGTGGGGAATCTTCTCCATGGAAACAATTGTCCTTGCATTGAAAAAAAGGAAGAGAAGGAGGATACAGATGGGGGGGGGTCTATGTTGAAGTTGGGGGTAAAGAGGCACAGCTTTAGGGGGAAATCTGGGGAGGCATGGGTAAAAATACAGGAGGATTGGATGTGTGAACCCACATTCTCTACAGAACATCTGGTCAGGAAATACTGGGGAGGTTGAGCGCTCTTCCTTCATGGCATGTTACATTAAGACCTCCAACCACACCACCTTTGTGTCATTTGAAAATGTCCCCCTATGGCAACATATACTTTTTTTTTTTTGTCTTGGGCCCTATTTGGAGAACTGAAATTGAACATCCTTGGAACCTTTTGAGCATGTGCTTTAAGCTCCCTGATTTGAAATTTCGAACGATTGTGGGTCTTTTTTGGTAATGCTTTTAAATACATTTGGAAAGTCAGATGAGTAGTACGTCCATGTTTAAGTCACATGTGGTATTTAAATTACTGTTTTTAGAGGAAAAAATACAGAAGTACTGTCTGAAAGGGAAAACAACAAGCTGGGTTGTCGCTCAGTGTAATTGTTGAACAAAGCTGAACAAGAACCCTTGCTGTGGAATAATTCTTTTAATTTCTACCTCCTTAAATGGAAAATGGTAAACATTTCCTTGGTGTGAAGGGGATTTTTTTCTTTTTTTAAAAAAATGTCCCAAATTCATATATTTTTATCTCTTTCAAAACAGGGTCTGAAAACTGTCCACTTAGGAGAAAAATGTGTTAATTACAGTTAGTCTCTAGAGGCAATTGACTTAAAGCATGGGTTTTATGTGAGTAAACAAATTCTCCTCTGCAGAACTGTAGCACAGTCCACCAGAATGTTTTCCAGGGCCAGCTCTAATGAAATAAACAGGAACTACCTAAGAGCACAGTCAGTGAAAGTTTTACATTTGGCCCTCCACATTTGTGGCTTTGATCATTTGTAGATTTGATTAGACATTTATAGGTCCTCCAGTGCAATCCTATGGTCAGTTTGCTGGATGTTGGCCATGGAGTTGTACTGGAGGACCAAGAGATTCCTAGGGAAGTGTTCTTTCAGGTTTAAAAAAAGTGGTTTTTTATTTGTCTTTTTTTTTCACTTTCATGGGGGACCTGAACCCCTAACACCAGCAAATGTGGAGAGCTGACTGTGCTTTTCAATCCTAATCAGACAAGTCCCTTACACATCTAGCCTGCAGGATAGAATGTTTGGGGAAATGGTTTTGTAAGGCATCTTTCTCTCTCTCTCTCTCTCTCTCTTTTTCTAGCCACCTTCCCCAACCTGTTGTCTTTGAGATGTTTTGGATTGCAACCTCCATCATCCCTGACCCACATGGCTTGCTTACTGTGGATGCTGGGAATTGCCGCCCAACACCTGCCTGAGGCACCAGGCTGAGGATTGCTACTCTATAGCTGTCCTTCATGGCACAGGAGTTCTCAAATCTCATCTGGATGTTGTTGCCATATCGCCACCTAACATCCCCCGCAGACCCAGAGGGAGGCAAGGAGAATATCAGTTGTAGAAACAGAAGGAGAGGAGGCCTCAGAGATCCCTAGCAGTCAATTTATTGCTCATGGGTTGTTGCTTTTTCTTAAGTATCATAACTCTTCCTTGGGGTGATTCTTTCAGTCAAAGTAAACATGCTTGGGCATTACACTCTTTGTTTTTCAACAAGTGGCAGCCACAAAAAGACCCATTTAGTCAAGGCCATGGTATAGATCAGGAATGGCAAAAATGCTCTGTCCATTTTTTATGGGTACCAGGGACCCCTGTTTTTAACCCCCCCTTTTTTTTTTCTTTGCCCACATCCTGGAGGATGTGGGAGGCAATTGTGGCATGTTTTGGCACACTCTGGACTGTTTTAACCCCAGGAGATGCCTTTTTCTCCGACAGGAATTGACCCAAAATTGGAGCTAAAATGGCCCAGCTAAAGGCTGAGAACTACTGTTGCAGAAAACATGCTTGGTTTCTCTTTGAAAGACTTGGGTTGGAGCCAAACTCAGCTTTGGCATTATATGCTTTATAGTGATTTCCCCCCTAAAATAACAGATATTAACAACAAAGTATTGTGACTAGAGGGGTCAAACTTTTCCTCCATTGTGACAGTTCTAAGCAAACACTCTTCCTCAATTTTTCATAAGGTGGTTTCTTGGAGCTGAGCTCCAAATTCCTAAAATCCTTTATGGCCTATGGCACTGCTAGTTTCTGGAGTAGTGCTTCAAAAAAGGAACTTTCCCCTGCTCTGTGTCTGACGTCAGTGACCCTGATAGAAGCGCTATAATATTCACCAGGCCTTGAGCAGTAATTTGTCTTCTGTGTTCATTTTGATTCCTAAAATAAAATGTATGACACTAAAAAGAAAGAAGGAGAAGCTATAGTCAGGACAACACTGGCTAAAATAAGCCTCTCCCTTCCCACATATGATTTTCTGAGTGGAGGTGAAGAAATTGTGACCCTCCAGATGTTTTTGACTTCAGTTCCCACTGGCCTAGCCAGAAGATCCATTAGTGAGGGATTATGGAGATTGTAGTCCCATACTATGTTTGGGGCCATATGTTGTCCATCCCTATAAGTATTTGTCTTGAAACAGTTACTGTCTAGAGAGCATCTGTAATAATTTCCTGGGTTGATCTCTGACTCTTCTTGTTCTTATACATTTTGGTTCTAGCCACGGTATTGATCTGAACCTGGCAGAGTCTTTTTGGAGGCTACACTGCTTCAGACTGTAAAAAAAATTGAAGATTTGAAAATATTCATGTTTTAACCCTTCCCTGCATCTCATAACTTAGCACATCAAAAAGTTGGCCAGGAAGGAATGTTTTCTCCCTAAAACCAACAATGCATAAGCATCTCAGTCATGTTTGCATGAACCCACCCACCTGTTTTCCATGGTCTGAAGTGGTAGAGTCCCAACAGGAGATTTTTCTGAATGCATAAAAGTGTTCATACCCACATGGTTTAAAAATTGTACAGGGATGGCCAGCTCCACAGTGATCAGCTAGCTGCCAGGAATCCTTTGAAAGACTCATTCAGTCTTGAAACAAGAAGACTAGACACTAGACTGTTGCCAGTCTTTCCTCTTCTGTTAATGGGTCGGCAAGGACAAAAAGATTCATGGCGTGCTCTGAAGCCATCTCCATCTTTATCTCATCCAAACAGAACTTGGCATTTTGCAGATAAAATTTGCACTGGGTGCAAACGTCTGAGTGTAAGCCATCCGAAGTCTTCAGCCAACTCAGTCCAGTGAAAAAGTAGCTGTTTATAAGTAGTGGAGAATTCTCAGTTGTGAACGTTTTATAGAATTTCTAACATAGTTGGGTAATATTTTTTACTGGGGTGGGAGGAACATATATAAATATATGTGTGTGTGTTTATGCGTGTTTTATTTTGCCAACTGAAATTTGTCCCCTCTTTTTTTATTTTTATGACACCTGTATGTACTCAACGTTGAAGCTCTGGTTCTGTTTAATGCTGCTGTTTTCAAAAACTGACAACTTGGCTTCAGCAAAAGTCCCTCACTCCCCCCAAATAGTCAAAAACATTTCTAAATGTTTTATGTTTGGAAATGCTTTCGTTCCTTCCCTCTGCCTTCTCAAAACAGTTCTCTAAATATCACCATTGTACTTAGATGTACTTTTGTGTGAATGTCTCTGGGTTGTTGGCTTTGTGAGGGTTTTTTTTAAGGGGTTGGGATGTCATGAGGAAAAACACTTTTCAAATGATAAGTCATTCTCCTTTCTAACTCACTAGTTCTAACTCACTAGTTCTCACTGCCCTTCCAGAGATGGGGAGATAACTTTGGAGTTCGGCTTCTCTCTCTGCCCTATTAGATGCCCTTCACCCTGGTTTTTGCTCTGGTACGTTGATATAACGGGTGTGTGGCACCTCCTGGTGGCCATGCCTGATATGTGAAACACTTAAAAACTGCAAATAAATTGTTCTTGGTTTCTAAAAGTAGCATTTCTTTTTTTCCCCTCTTTGCTTTCTATGTCAGACTGACTGCCAGTGACTGAATATTTTAACAATGGTAGAAAAGTCCCACTAATATCAATTCAGATAGCCAGAGAGACTGGCAATAGGAAGGCACCGTTACACACCAGCAGGTACACAAGATCATGGCTGTTCTGGCACAGACAACTTGAGTGCGTGGTTTCCTTATTCATTTTAATTATTGATATCCTATGTTTACAATTTATGAAGGTGACTTGAAGAAACAAAATTGCAATAACAATAAATATATAATATCAGAACAAATATAAATACATATGTATTTAAAAACAGTAGTATTAAAATTTTAAAAAAATAATAATTTAAGAATGGTTTTAAAAATTGATCATGAAATTCCTGTTCCAATAAAAGGTTTCAGCACTTGTCTATAAACAGTGCTGAATCTCCCTAGAGAGAGAATTCCACAAAAGTAGGGCTATACCTGTTCTTGCACCTGCCAGTCAAATATTTCAAGTTCATATGAATAGCAATGTCAGTATTATCTGCTTAGGCATAGAAATCATTGGCTGATCCCATGAGAACATTTGGTTTCTTCAAATATATACAATGAAATGTTAAGGTAATTACATCCACACAACTTTGGTCTTTTGGAGGTTTCATTCATAGGATCCCCATAAATTCAAGTCAACTTGACAGCACATAATAAGAACAACACACTCAACTGTGTCAGTTTTAAGATTTTAAAAGTACGGTAATAGAAATCAGCCTGGACACCATTAAACTGAGGAGGCCTAGAAGATTCTAGGTCCCACCCATTCACATTTTGCACTTAAGAGCTAAGATTAATTTGTAATAACACTCTGCTGAGACTCAAGAAAAGCCAAAGTGGAACATGGACTAGAAATGATCTATTCAGAGTAGGAAATCTGCAGTTCCTATTCTGCCTGTACAACAGAGCCCACCAAAGAAGTTCTGGGCAAGTCAGCTTCCAAGCTTGCCGATCTTAAGCATTTTGTTGACATACCAAAATTCTCAGCTTCATGAAGGAAGACTATAAATGCCATTATATATACATTCTTTGCTTTGACCAATATAGATAATGTCTTTGTATGTGGAATTAGTATTCAAGAAATAGAACTGAATAGTTTCAAAACATCTGCATTCATGTAGGGGCTGCTGTGATTGTATAACATACAAACACCCACTGTGTAATGGTAACTAGCTATTGATGCACCATGCCCCCAATGTTCAGTGGGCACCCATGCACATGAGGGCATTCCCAGTGTGCAGTCGGAGACTGACTGGGAAGAGGCCCGTGCTCTTTGGAGCGTTCTTGCCAGTGCCCTTCACAATTTACTAATAGTTGTGTTGCACCTCTGCAACATAGCTAAGGATACATGAAGTTAAACAATGTAGACTTTAATTAGAATTGGCCTAAATTATTAGGGTGCTTCCAAATAACCTAGCAAAAAATGAATTTGGATTGTATAGTTCTTAGTACAATACATGTGGTCTATTTAAATGAACAAAACAAGACAGCCTAATTATTAGAAAAACCAGAACTGTAGAGGCCAGCATTACAATACAGAGCAAGCATAAGCCATAGCCTCAAAGGGGAAGGACTTCCCTGGAACACACATTGTTTCTTGCAGAAAATTAGTGGAATTATTTAATCCTGTACAAAGAAAGGTTCAGAGCCCAAGTTTTATGACATCAATTCAGAGCTGGACCTACCGGTATGTCATTTTCCACTCTTAAGAATGATCATATATTTGTCTAATCTCTTATATTACAACTATGAATTGAATTGAAAAAATCCCCCAAGGATCGCCCTTGTGGCTGAGTGTCAGGGTGGCTCCTTCTGAGATTTCTTGTCTATGAGACAGGCAGTCCCACTTTTGCTAGATATGCCCAGCAAAACAGGAACCATTATGTTGCTTGGAGGTGACCCCAGCAAGTCCAAACTAAATCCTCTTGATTTGTTCTGAGTCATCATGAAAAAGGGTCAGGTTGGAACCCATTAATAGCCCATCTCCCAAGATTTAGTTGCATGCTAGAAACCAACAGTGATATCCTTAAAAGGTTTTTTAAAAACAGGAAACCAGACAGGGAGAAAGAATATCACCAAGTGTATGATTCCATCAGCATTGGTCTCTTCCTTATCCAGTGTTGTCCCTTTTCTGTTACCTGCAGAGAAAAAGGAAGGCAGAGCACACTTACTAATCTATTTACATCAGGAGAATAGATCTATTCAAATTAAATGTTTTTCACACAGGCTAGGCAGAGTTTGAGCCTTAGGCCAGGAGTGGAAATTGTGTGACCAGCCAGATGATGTTGAACTACCAGCAGCTTTAGGGAGCACAGCCAATGGTGAGGAATGCTGGCAGGTATGGTCCAACAATGTCTGAAGGTTTGTATGATTCCTTTCCCTTTAGATTTAGGTCCAAAAACACACTGCAGAAATAATCCAGTTTAAGACTTCTTTATCTGCTCTGGCTCAGTACTAGGGAATCATAGGAATTGTAGTTTGTTGTGGCTCCAGAGCTCTCTGACAGAGAAGACTAAATGCCTCACAAAACTACAGTTCCCAGAAATTCCCTAACATTGAGCTAGGGTAGCTAAAGCAGTCTCAGACTGGATTATTTCAGTAGTGTATTTTGGATCTTAGTCTAAAGTCTTTAGTCTAAGACTGTTCTGAATTTCCTTACTCATTTTGTTTGAGCAGTAACGGTATGTATGGATGTTTACGGATATGCATATGCATACTTACACAATACTTACACAATAGATCTGAGCTGGTCTACCTTCTCATCTTTAAAATAGGTATGGGGGAGCTTGGGACTTTGGGCTTAATATGACCCCTTGGGCTTCCCTAGATGCCACTCTGTTTTCCCCAGGACTCTCTTATTTGTCTAATTTACCTAGAAGTTATACATGCAGACAGCTGTCTTCATCGATGACCGTTGGAAGAGGAGGCTTTTGCACATCATAGTAAGCAGACCAGGCAAGTTGCATGATCCATTCCTCATAGGCGCTGACTGCTGTATAAACCCCTGGACGGACGACAGTCCCACAGCCCTTTCCGAAACTGGAGATGCCTGCCAAGAACCATACCCCGTTGTGGTTGCAAACCAGAGGTTCCCCAATGCCTTCCTGGAGGTGCAAGAATACACAAAACAACAGAATCAGAGTGATAGAGAGAAAATGACGGCATAAACCATATAAGATGACATATTTATTAGAAGGACTGTATCTCCCCATATAAGCCTGTTTGAGCTCTAAGATCTTTGAGGGAGAACCTTCTCTCAGTCTCATCACCTTCCTAAGCACATTTGGTGGGAACAAGGGAGTCGACCTTTTGGTAGCTGCTCGCAGACTTTGGGTTATTCTTCCACTGGCAATGAATTTTTAATGCTGTATTGTCTTGTTAATTTGTGCCTTCTGTTTTTATTGGATTTTTAAATGGTTTTTATTCTATAGATTGGTTAATTGCATTTCCTTTACTGATGTTTTTGTATGTATGTTAATCTGTATTTTTATACAGATTCATTTATGATTTATGAAGATGCCAGCCACAGATGCTGGTGAAACGTCAGAAAGGAACTCTTCTAGAACATGGCCACATAGCCCAAAAACTCCACAAAAAAACCTATGTATTTTTATAGTCCCATTGGAAAAAAAAAGGGGGGGGGGGAACTAATGCTAACAACAGCAACAATACGTAGAGAGATCTTGTAGCACCTTTGAGACTAAGTACAAGATCTCTCTACGTACTGATTCTATATAGACTAACACAGCTCTATCTTTGAACAGCAACAATAATAATGCAAATTGTGCTTAAACAATGGCTACCAAGGGTCTTCAGTACAATGTAAGGTCTGGCAGGGCAGGTAGATGCTTTGGTGACAACTAGAATATCCATTTGGGAGCATTCATTTGTGTTAAAGTAGAAGGACAGATGAGAGCTAGGCCTGATCTCATATTTTTCTAAGGGATCTTTCCTCGTGGATCAATGTGGAATCAACAACCAGGATCCCTAAGTACTGTAGCTTAGTGCTACTTGGTAATCAGGGTTCCTGGTTTCTGTTCACTGAATCAGAAGCTAGATGATGGTATTTGAACATTTTATGTCACGGCGGGACAGGACAAGAAGTGTCAGAAAGAGCCAATAAGTTCCTCCGCGGGATGCTGTCAATGTTAAGAGTATTGCGTTTCTCAAATTCAAAGCAAGACAATAACCATCAAAGGCAGTGATTCCCAGACTCTGGTCTTCCAGGTATTTTGGACTTTGGCTCCCAAAATCCTTCCCTGTTGGCCAAGATAGCTTAGGCTTTTGGAGTCAAACTCCAAAACACCTGGAAGACCAGAGTTTGGGAATCACCGAGATTCTGAGAGTTTCAGCACCATAACAAATATGGACAGCTCCATAGAACTAGGAAACAACCCCCCCCCCTTCTTTTATTCTGGTTGAGCTGCATATTTCCTTGCATACCTAAATGGGAAAGAAGGCAGAGCTTGGAACTGTTACTTTTTAGACTTCAGCTCCCACAGACCCAGCAAAGAACATCTTTAATTATGTTCCATGTAAGGAAGTGGAAGGAAGACTTCATGCGTTTTAAAAATCTTGAGCAATTCAGTTCTAGCACCTCAAACATGACTTCTTCCCATGTATTTGTCTGAATGCCCATAATCTGAAAGGTGGTGGCCCCTTACCTCACAAGGCATATTCCATCTGTAGGGTGTGGCACACAACATCTCAGGGGTGATGGAAATCTCTTGTCCAGTTTCACTGCTCTTGTTGTAAGCGCAGTTACACGCCTTGGGACCAAGGAGTTTCACCTCCACACCCCCCAGAGAACTCAGCTGTCCACGCTCATCTGGAAAAAGTTAGAAAAGTATATTTGAGGCAGGAGACTAGATGGAATGGTGGCTTGCAGGCAGTTGACTTTTGAGAATGGGTATGGGAGGTGTCCTGATCACTATCCCCATTTTCTCACAAAGCAGCCCTGCAGGAATAATAAAATCATAGAGTTAGAAGGGGCCTTGTGGACCAATACGTCTAACTCCCTACTCAGTGCAGGATCTCCAGCTAAAGCATCCCCAGCAGGTAGATGTCCAGCTTCTTTTTGAAGATATCCAGAGATAGAGACTCCACCACCTCTGCAGGCAATTAGTTCCATTGCTGAACCACTCTCACTGTCAAGAAGTTCCTTCTAATGTTCCCTCAAAATCTGCCCTCCTGTAACTTAAAACCGTTAGACCTGGTCCTACCCTCTAAGGCAAGAGAGAAGAGGCCTGCCCTCTCCTCTTTGTGGAAGCCTTTGTGGTATTTAAAGAGTGCAATCATGTCACCCCTCAGTCTTCTGCTGAATATACCCTCCTCCTTCAACCTCTCCTCGTATGTTTTATTCAACATACCTCTTACCATCCTCACCGACCTTACCTGAACTCACTCCAATTTGTCTATGTGTGTGCATGTACCTTCAAGTCATCTGTTGACTTACAGCAACCTCATTCATTTCATAGGCTAAGATAGCATTTGTCTTCTTGGCTACAGTATCACACTGCTGGCTCATGTTCAATTAATGATCAACAACATAATACCAAGGTTCTTTTCACAGGTAGTACTGCTAAGCCAAGTATCCTCTATCTTATACTTGTTCAGGAAGACTACTACTTTCTGACCAGAATAAAACTATGGCTTAGTTGGCCAGAAGTGGCAACACTAAGCCTGGGCTGAACCACTCAAATGGCAACTGAAACCACTCAGATGGCAACTGACATAATCTGGTACTCCTCCACATGAAGCCATTCGAGCCACATTTCTAGCTGGTTTCATAGTGAGAAAGGTTCTAGCGTAGACCTCTCCCTAGTCATGCCAGTTTTCTACATAGAAGATGGAACACCATTTTGGTAATGGAGAACATGGAAATGGTGTGGGGTCTCCTTGCAGCCTGGTGTAGTTCAGACCATATAGGATGACAGGCTTGACTCCCTCAGTGAGAATTACAGTTAAGCAGTGCTTGCTAATTTTTTAGACTGGAGCTCCCAGAATCTCCCAGCCAGATTGGGAATCTGGAAGTTGTATTCTAAAAAAGGGATGTTTCCAGGCTCTGGGCCTAAAATGAGACTGGATCTGATGTTGATCAGAATTTTTCCTATTTCTTGTCCTAATCACTGTGATTGATCTGCAAATGAATTGAATTTGGTAGAAGAAGTAGGCAGAAGACTGTGATTGAAAAATAGGTCATTGATGATTTGCAATAGATAAGGATCTTCTTTTTTCAAGTTAGGCCACTGGAATCCCTGAATTGTAGTGTCATAGACTGAGATTTTGACTTATTTAGAAAGGGTCATCCCACACTGGCTCTAGAGGGTACTGTTGGGGATTAGCACCACCCCTCAAACCAACATTTTGCAAGTGATTCTGGCTTTCCCTTGCTGGCATTTTGCACCTAGCTCTACAAAGACAGAAGACTGATGAATTCTACAATAAAGTCAAATAAAGTAGATCTCAGTAGTCTGAAGTATACCCATGCCTTCCCCTAAAGAGAAACCCCAGCATACCAATCCTTCTTCCACGCGTCCAACAAGTAGAGCCCAATGGAAACTGGTGTTTGGAGTATGGGCTGCAAATTGCTCGGATGCTGTTAGTGAAGTCCACCGGACGGGCCAGCCTGCCCATTGCAATGTCGTAGCCTTCTGTTGCCTCAATGTAAGCACCATGGAGTTCAATATTTTGTAAGGTCCTCTTCTCCAGCCAGATTTGTTCCCCATCTTTCTGTTGTTCACCCAGCAGAACCTCCCAGCCTTCGGCTTCCTGACGCCTGAAAAAAATGACACACAAGGAATTAGACACATATGTGCAAGTATTATTTATTATTTATTTAATTTATACCCCACATTTCTCCCTATACAGGATCCAAGGTGACCGACTCATAATATGCAGGAAAATGTAACTTTCCTGGCATGTCTTCTAGCTTTTGATTTAATATTTAGCACACATCCAAACACAAAGGGAAGTCTGGTAGGTCACAGAGAGGACTCTTGGGATCTTTTTTTTTTCCTTTCTGTTTGAGCATAAAACTCTCCTGACTTCCTTCTAGTAAAAGTAACCAAAAAAAATCCATATGGTTGGAATCTTATTCCTCAAAATTTCAGTTTGTCTATCCCTTTATTTATATAGCACTCAATGTTCAAAGGCATAGAAGCCCTGTTCAGGGTTGTGGAGGAGAGAAAAGCCAAATCGTCCAGTGGATTAATGGAGGGCGTAACCTTTCCCCTTAGCCATTGCCATTCCCACCCACCAGATCCTGAGTTGCTCACATCTTTTCAGGTCTTGGAAACATGGGCCTATCTTAATTTCTCTGCAATACACCAAATATTCCCTAAGCCTGATTTCTGTCTCTGCTGATTTCTATCCTAACAAGGCCATCAGTGTCCTTGCTTCCACACACTTAGAAAGCCTAGCTGACTTAACCTGTCATGATGTCCCTTTGGAAGTATATATTCCACAACCAGAATCAATAACACCAATGTCCTAAATAGACAAATTCATGTGGTGTGGGGGAGGCCATGTTGCTATGTGCCTTTAGCTCATTTCAGACGTATGGTGACCCTAAAATGAACTTACCAAGGGTTTTCTCAGCACGAATAGTTTAGACAGGATTTTCCATTGCCTTACTCAGGTTAAGAAAGTGTGATACATGCCTAAGGTGTAACCCCAGTGGGCTTCCATGGCTGTTCCAGGACTCAAACCCTGGTTTTCTGGAGCCCTAGTCTAATACTCAAACCACTACACCACAATGGCTTGAATAAGGTTATAGGTAGACTACATCAGCACAGTATTCAAAATGGTGGTGCATGGACCAGTGCTAGTCTGTGAACTATTGTTTGCTAGTTCATGTAGGGTTTCCAGGAAAACAAAGAAACAACTGTAGTCATTGGGGACCAATATGTTGCTGATCCCTTTTATATTGCGAACAAACCCATGCTGGTCCCTTACCCCAGATAGCATAAAAAGCACTGGCCTATATTATCTGTAGTAGTGGAATCAGTATGATGGGGAACACATGCAAGAAGCTTTCATTGCTGTTGAGTCCTTTTGTAACCTTCCTAGAGGTGTCTGGCTAGCTGTTGTATGAACAAAAACTAGGCTAAGCACAACTTTGTAAAGGACTTCTTATATTGTTCAGTTTCCAGAAATGGCAAAATGTAAAAGCCTTTGATTATCTCAGTTTGTCAAACCCTTTTCTTCCATGTCTCCCTTATGCAAACTCTAGAGGGCACAGGAGCCATGGTTGCAAAATGCCACATTGGTACTTGCCATGAAGGTGCATACTGGAAAAGAATTCTTGCAACTTGGGATTCTCCCATCACTGCCCAGAAACAAAACCTAAGTTGGATTCCTCTTCTCACCAACCCAGAGAAGACCCTGTCAGTCCTAATCCAAGGTAGGTGAGCATGACTCGGGATAGGAAGCCAGATTGGAAGTGAGTATGACTCCCACTAGGAAGCCAGATTGGAAGTCCCATCCAACTGTCCTCCACTCACCCAATGAAACACTGCGCAGCTGTCACAATCCGGTCCTCAGAAATCAAGGTGCCTCCACAGACATGCTGCCCCTCGTACCGTAAGCTCACATACCAGGGCCAGGTTCCTCTGCCAGTTGTGTCCTTTTTCAGCACCCCACAACCTAGAAGCCAGAATCAGAATGTGAAATGCGGTCATTGACTGAAGCTGAACAGTGGGAGATTAAGGACAGAGGAAAGGAATGACTTCTTCACACAGTCCATGGGGTACATCTACACTGTAGAACTAACACAGTTTGACACCACTTTAAGTACTGGGATTTTGTAGTTTTATAAGGTTTTTAGCCTTCTCTACCAAAGAATGCTGGTGCCTCACAAAACCACAAATCCCAGGATTCTGTAGGATGGCAGTTAAAGTGGTGTCAAATTACATTATTTCTATTGTATAAGATGCATCCTTAGTTAAACTATGGCATGGTGAAAGGCCACTCACTGGTGAATATGGTGAAGGCCACTCACTGACTTAGGCCCAAAACACACTGCAGAAATAATCCAGTTTGACACCGGGCTCAGTGCTAGGGAATCCTGGGAATTGCAGCTTGTTGTAGCACCGGAGCTCTCTGACAGAGAAGGCTAAATATCTTACAAAGCTACAGTTCCCAGAATTTGCCATTGCCTTCCTCTGAGGCTGGGAAAGTATGATTTGCCCAAAGTATCTTAGCGGGGTTCCATGGCTAAGTCAGGATTCAAACCCTTTTCTCCAAGAGTCCTAGTCCAACACTTAAACCACTACTTCACATTGCTTTGATGTTATTTATCATGAAAACAGGCTTGCATTTGCTTTGCTTAACTGTTGGCAGTCAAAATAAGGCTTTGGAGGATCAAGGTTTCTTGGCCATACTTGGCTCAAGTTATAAATCTCATAAGAAATAGTTTGGTATTGAAAGCTCGACTCAGAATCAAGGGGGATGATATAAAAAGATAAGGAAACTACAGTCTTGTTTTTGATAGAGAGATCTTGTAGCACCTTTGATTCTAACTATCTTGTTTTGGATAGGTAAGTCGTAAAACAATACTTCCACATTAGTTCTAGATAAGGAACCTCACCTGTGCACATGTATTTGTCCGTGGTATTGGGCCGGGGCATCATCTGATCCGCAAAGGAGGCTCCTTTGACATGTTTCTGGATCCAATTGGCATAGGACTTTGTCTCAGTCAAGAGGGTGGGACCATAGAACTGGCCACAGCCCATGGAGAAACTCATAATTCCTGCCTGGAACCAATGACCGTTCTCCAAGCAAACCAGAGGACCGCCTGAATCACCCTGGAGTGGAAAGAAGAGCTTTATATCATTATGTGCACAATTTATCTTGTCATTCAACTTTGTGAGGCAGGTTTTCTAGTACAGTTGGCCCTCCTTATCCATGGATTTTTTATCCATGAATTCAAGCATCCATGGCTTGAAAATATTCAAAAACAAAGTATAAATATCAAATAGCAAACCTTGATTTTCCATTTTATATAAGAGACACAACTTTCCTTTTCCATTCTAATTAATGGGACTTGAGCATCCACAGATTTTGTTATCCACAGGGGGTCCTGGAACCAAACCCCAGAAGATAACAAGGGGCCACTATAAAGAAACCGAGACTGGCACTTGAAAAATGGTTCTTTAATGGAGATGATAGCTGGGAGACAGACTTCTGCTCAAGGGTTGGATTAAGATAGTTTTAGCCCCAGAACATTTCCACAACTAAGACCCCTATCAACACAGTGGGAGATGTGGGCCTATAAGTGGTGGCACAGATATTAATTACATAAATAAAGGAATAAATAAACAACAAATAAATCCCAAAGCAAAATACACAGCAACACAGAAATCTTCATACACGAGTCCATTTTCAGCTCTGCAGCTTCAGTGAGACTGATCCCATGCATTGTTACGGAATTACTCAAGTGATACACAAATTATTGTGAGAAAATAAAGTATCAAGAGCTTTAGGAAAGGAAGTGGCCTACATTTTTCCCCCATGAGCCCTTAATCAAATCAGTAAGAGGCTTGGAGTAAGTGCATCAGTTTGAAGCACTGATGATCTAGCCTTGCTCCTGAGAGTTTTATTTTATTTTATTTTAATGTTTAATGGGATTTATATCCCACTTTTCTCCCAAGATGGGATTAAATAGTTGGGAATATCCTTGTCTTGGAATGAAATACCTTCCCTAAACTCTGATCGGCAGCACCCAGCACATTGTGGGGTGGAAACAAGTGTATGAAAGAGCACAACTGGAAGCTTGGAAGAGAAGACAGAGGGATGGAGGGGGGAGACTGAGTGAAATCAAGCATTGTGAATTGGCTGAAGGTGAACCTCTTGGGTATTGCAGACCCACTCTCTCTTTGTAAGGCCTTGATGTGGGGGTAACATCTCTACTGTCTATTTTACCTCTTCCATATTTTTGGATAAACCTAATACTATAAAAACACTATCACTCTCTACTGCTCTGCCTTGAAAAGAAAGCTGAAAATGGCAGGACTTCATTGGAATATTTCACTATTACAAGAAGGGATAATACTTGCCAAAAGTGTATGTAGGGAGACAGTGCTAGAATTCTTAGCCAACAATGGGGAACATGTGGCCTTGGAGAAGTTGGATTATAGCTCCCATAACCTCAGAGCATGGCTGTGCTGGCTGGGGCGGATGGGAATTGTAGGTAAGATCATTGGCCTAGAATCTAAGCCAAGAACCAGGAAAAATATCATGCATTAAGCAAATGTAAGCCTGAATCCAATCGGTGAATCTCAACTAAAGTAGACTCATTGAATCAACTGTTGAATGGTTAGTCAGCACATAAGTAAATTCCATTCTGTCAGTGGGTCTATTTACTTTTGGACAAACAAAAGTATCCAGCAATAAGCTGTAGTCTGTTGCCTTCTTTACATTGTTGTTCTCCCGTTTCCATCAGCCATAGCCAGCCTGGCCAATGGTGAGGGGTGAGGAAGCACCAGCAGTCACCCCTGCATCCTTCTTTTGACTCTTTCACATGTATCTCCCACTGACCTTGCAAGGACCTCTCATCCTGTCAGGAGTCATGGCGCAAACCATGCCAGGCAAGGCTGGGTTGACAATCCTCCGGTTCCTCAGGTTGCTGTAAATACAGTTACAGGTGTCGATGGTCAGCAGGTCCATTGCCATCTCTTGGAGGGCCATGGGGTTTGGCAGGCTGACTGGAAGAGAAGAAGCAATGAGATTAAATAAAAAAAACAAAAACAAACAGCTTCATTTATATACCGCTTCATACCCTTAAGGAGTGTCTAAGCGGTTTACAATTGTAAGCTATTTGCCCCCCAACAATCTGGGTACTCATTTTAGCGACCTCGGAAGGATGCAAGCCTGAGTTGAGCTTCAGCCCTTTGCTGGTCTTGAACTAGCCACCTTATGGTTTTGAGTGAGTGGCTGCAGTACAGGCATTTAACCACTGCGCCACCAGGGCTGATACTTTAAGAGTACTGGTCCTAAGCACTTGCAGCTTTTTATACTGGAAAAAATAACCTTTTTACATTAAACTGAGGCAGAGATTACATATCACAGTCTACAGTGCATAGCTTTATGAATCCTTAGATACTCTGCAGAGGCGCAATGAACCCCTGGCTGCATCTGCACTGCAGAAATAATCCAGGTTGACATCACACTCAGTGTGAGAATTGTCGTTTGGTGGGGCATCAGCACTCTCACAGAAGGCTAAACGTCTCAGAAAACTACTATTCCCAGAATTTCATAGCATTAAACCATGGCAGTTAAAATGGTGTCAAGTTGGAATATTTCTGCACTTTAAATGCAGCCTGAATATCTTGCAAAACTACAGTTTTCAGAATTCCACAGTATTGAGCCATGGCAGTTAAACTGGTGGCAACCTGGATTATTGTTGTGGTGTGGATACAGACTGAATATCTCAGAAAATTACAGTTCCCAGAATTCTGTAGCATTGAGCCATGGCAGTTAAAGTGGTGTCAGTCTAGATTATTTCTCCCATGCGGATTCAGCCCGTGTTAGTTCATTGTGAAGAGGCATATCAGGGCACCAGCAAAAGTGTTCCAATGCACACTGGGCATCTCTGACGTGCATCGGGCACTCCTATTGTACTCCAACGCTTCCTAGCCACACTGTTGCCTATTGTGCATTGGACCACGGAGCATCAGTCACTCTACCATTGTGCATTAGATGCCCAGACGTGATAATGTCACAACAGGCCCTAAGTGAATAAGGACATTGTGAAACTGCTTGATTCTGTTTCACGCACACACAAGCCCATTTACGAAGACATAAGCTCTATATTGAACTCTAGCCAAAGATTCTATCAGGCTGCAAAACAGAAAGAGGAAAGAGAAAGAGGAATCTCCCATGTCCTCTATTGGGAGAGATCAGCTGCTTTTGGCCTTCTGTTAATTTTGGCTTGGAGGCAGCCATTCCAACAAGTCGCTTCAAACATTTCCATCAGTCATTATATTTATTAAAATAAATGAATGGCAACCTGGTTTTTTTTCCTTTGTTGCATTATGTCTGACATATAGATTGTAGGCCTGAGGATGTGGATTGTCTTGCTATTTAGCATTTAAGTTGCTCTGGGGACCTTTTTGCTGAATGCTACAAGTCAACCTATTAACTAATTGTTCATTTATTTATCTGGGATTTTGTAGTACTCTTTTACTTAGATGACCAAAGATTTCCACACCTGCTTAGATTCAGCATGGCTGTGGCATCAGGTGCATCACAAGTGAGCCTCATCTGCTTATATCCTAATGCCTCCCTATTCTAATAGTGGTGGAGGAGAACAAGAAGTATCGGCAAACAATCTCAAAGTGATCAACCCATGGCCCTTTTATCAGATGCTGCCTCTTCCCACAAAGGGAAACCCTCTGCTGAGAAGGGCCCTGCTGTGCAAAACTATTTGTTTTGATAACACCTCTCTAGGAGTCTTTGGGTCCTCCAGCGCAACTCCATGGCCAACATCCACCAGAGTTGACCACAGAATTGCTAAGAATCTCTAGGCACTCCAGTGTTACTTTATGGTCAACTTCTAGCAGAATCACACTGGAGGACCTAGAGATTCCTAGAGAAAATACATTAATCAAATCTGAGGATAATCAAATCCGCAAAAGTCAAAACTGCACATATGAAGGGCCAACTATATTGCAGTTGCCTAAATCTCCCCACAGTGGGTGGTGAATCCACTCCATGTTTTAAAGCCTGGATTAAAACATGCAGTTGATCCACCACATGGGACATGGGAACCACCACCCACCACTGTGGGAAAAATTATGCTATAAAAGTATAGGCTCATGGCTGTCATTTCTTCTCTGATGGCAAGTAGGATGGGAAAAAGTTTGTTTTTCTCATTCACCATTACTGGCAATGTCTCCCCAGCCACTCAGCCAACACTGAGTCCCGAAGGCAAAGCGATGATCTGTGTAAGGCAGACAGACAGGCGATATATCCCGGGTGTAGGTCACAGGGTTAGTCAGGCGCACAAGCGCAATATCATCGCCTTTCTCAAAGTGAGTGTAGTTCTCATAGGGAATAATCTCACTGACGTTGCTCTCCAAACCCCTCGTCTGCCTGCCTGTCAGTTTCAGCCGGCCCAGCACCACTTTCCAGTCAGTGGGGCAGATTGGTAATCCAACCCTAGAGGTAAAGTAAGAAACAGAGATCATGAGAAAGATGGTATAATTCCTTGTTCTTCCACATTAGTTATGATGCCTGAGGACAAGCCCTAAAGCAGAGGAAAACAACTACATCAGGTCTAAGGGACAGTTTTCTGCCTGGGGTTCCCTAGGGCCACATGGATTATCAAAAATGCACAAACAAACAAAATATCCTCAACCACAATGTAATTGGAGACTTCTAGGAGGGGCTGCGAGTTAATTTCTGGTTTTGAAGAGCTGCTATTTTATTAAACAATGCAGGGAGAAGGGCAACCTGTTTGCTGTTGTTATGTAGGTAGGTAAAGGTAGTCCCTTGACATGAATGCCTAGTTGTAACCAACTGTAGGGGATGGTGCTCATCTCTGTTACTAAGCCAAAGAGCCAGTGTTGTCCAAAGACAACTCCAGTGGTCATATGGCCAGCATGACTGCACCGAATGCTGTTACCTTCCCATCAAAATGTTATCTATTTATATCTATTTCCTTTTCCATGCTTTCGAACTGCTAGGTTCGCAGAAGCTGGGACTAGTGACAGGAGCTCACCCCATCATGCAGCACTCGGGCCTTGAACTCCCAACCTTCTGATCTTCTAATCATCAGAACTGGTGTCTTAACCACTAAACCACCACATCCCTCCTTTGGTCAAATCACATGCTCCCAGCCTGCTAGGAAGGCAATGGCAAATCTCCTCTGAATGAATCTTGTCAAGAAACCCCATGATATAATCACCATAAGTCAGAGTTGGCTTGAAGGCCCAAATCAACCATTCTGGATTGGCATGAGTTGCAGATAAGAAACCTGGGACACATGTTAAGTGTGAGGGTAAACTAGGAAAAGAAAAATGCTACTCTAGGATGCAGTTCCAAGGGTGATTTCTTTGTGTTCCTGTTGTTGTTGTTGTTGTTGCTGCTGCTGCTGCTGTGTGCCTTCAAGTCATTTCTGACTTATGGCAACCCTAAGATGACTCTATCATGGGGTTTTCTTGGCAAGTTTCTTCAGAGAGGGTTTGCCATTGCCATCCTCTGAGGCTGAGAAAGTATCATTGGCTCATGGTCACCCAGTGGGTTTACATGGCCAAGCCAGGATTCAAACTTTGTTCTCCAGAATCATAGTCCAACACGCAAACCACTACATCTTGCTGGCTCTGATTGTCTTAACTCACTCAAAAAAACAATGAGCAGCTGTCACAATCCATTCCATGCTAATGAGGGTTCCACCACAGATGTGCTGCCCCCGGTGCTGGATACTGACTTGCCACGGCCACTCTCCACGATTCGCATTTGTCCCACCTGCCATCCGGGGAACAATCTTTTGACGGCCACAGGGTATTGCTGGAGAGAAAGTAAGGAGGTTAAAACATGTCATCCAGACATAGTTGTTCTAAGACGACTGCTATCCTCAGTGCTTGTTCACGGGTCAGAGGAAATGGCTACCTCCTGCAGCAAATTTTAGGTGTCATCAAAGAGCAAACAATATCCAATATACTACTATTATTGCTAATAACTGTATTTTTGTTGCTGTTTTTTATTGTTGCATTTATTTTTATTGTCTTAAGTACAGAACAGCAATAATAACAAAATTCTGTTTATCTTTCAGAGAGCCAGTTTGTGCAGTGGTTTGAATGCTGGACTCAGACTCTGCAAGATCAGGATTCAAATCCCCACACAGTTAGAGAAACCCACTGGGTGACCTTAAGCAAGTCACACTCTCTCAGACTCAAAGGAATGCAACAGCACATCCTCTGCAAATAAAACATGTCAAGAAAACCCTATGGTAGTGTAACCTTTGGGTGCTCATAAGTCAGAAATGACTTGAAGGCACACAACAACAACATATGTCTATTACCCTCTAATGAACTGAAAGCTGATTTATCCAAAATATCCCTTCCCATAACTAAAAGTCAAAAGGTGTTTCTCCAGAGTTTTTTCTGCTTTTACAGTGGATGGTACTATTTATTATTATTTAGTCTAAATGCCAAATTTGTGGAAAGGTAGTTGTAGAAATTTCTTCTCCATACACCAAAGTAACTTGGCTTTCAACAAATACCATACACCTTGAGCAGATTGGTCAGTGGTGCTATTTGGTGCTTTGTCTCAGGCAGCAAAATATCTTGGGCCAGCCCTATCTAAATTACACAAGTAGAATGCAAAGAATAATCAGCCCCTTCACCAAACTGTGATCCCTATAGTTCTCCAAGGGAATTAATATGGCTACAGATTTACACAGCACTGTTTTTTAATCTATCTTTTTGTAAAGCCATTGGTCTATCAGGCTTTCCAAACTGTGAATCCCCAGATTATATTAAACAGTGGCCCCCATCATCCCTAGACAACTTGTCTAGTGGTCCAGAATTATGGGAGTTGTAATCCGATGACATCTGGGAATTCATGTTTTGGAAAGGCAGGAAATCCCATTAATGATCAGTTTAAATGATGCTACTAGTGCATGAACTCTGTGAAGTCATAATGATCTAATTTTTTTCCTCCCAGGGTGAAATATATACTTTAAATTCTTCAGGAAAAATAAGAAGTTATACTTATCAATCTGTCTTTCTGAAAACCTATATGCCTTAACAAGACTAATAAATATGGTGAGTAACCAGCATTTTAAATCTCTTTCCAGCCAATCCTAATCAATGGACATTTTAAATCAAAGTTTGGGGAAGTTACATTTTTGGACTGTAACTTCATTGGCCATGGTGGCCAGGACATTCTGGACACTGCAGTTCAAAAACATAACATTCCCAATTACATACTCAAATACATTTTTCTGATATAATCCTGGCAACTGTTTCTCTAAAGAAGGAAAAGCATCTTTGTGCTAACATACCAGTATTATACTATAACAAGTTCTATTATTCTGGCTAAAATTAAATAACTTTTTTAAAGTAGGAAGATATATCAAGATTATGGTACATACCTGGTGCAGATGATATTTGATGAAGACCTAGGCAAAAAAAGAAAAGCAGTTTAGAATCCTTACATTTTATCATCTAACTAATATCTGTTATTGCCAAAAGCTGGTAAGATTATAATAAGAATAATTTTACAAGTGAAAAACAGGGGCATATACGTTTCTATTACTCATTCTTTTAGGATTCCTAACAGTCTATGTGTTGTTATTGTTGCTGTTGCCAGCATGGTGTAGTGGTCTGAGTGTTGTACTAGAACTCTGAGAGACCAGAGTTCAAATCCTGGTTCTGCCACAGAAACCAGCTGGTTGACCTTGGGCACGTATCACTCTCTCAGCCTTAGAGAAAGTCATTAGCAAGCCTCCTCTGAGTAAATGTTGTCAAGAAAACCCCATGATAGGGTCACCCTTGGGCCATCACAAGTCAGAAAAGACTTAAAGGCACACAACAACAACAAAATGACAAGAATGATGACCACTAACTATCTCCCCCTCACATGTCACAATACTCAGAACTCGTTTCACTAATTATACAGTATATCACTTGATCTCTCTGAAAGTAATGACTGGCAGCAGAAGAATTTGTCGGTTCATTCCACTAAGTAGCATTTGAGACAAATGAAATGTCCCTCTCCTTCTATGGTGATTCTATATCTGATGTCTCTGTTTAGACACAGAAGTAATGAAGAACACACATATATGAACAAGCTCACTAAGGGGTAACATTTATTTTTTAAACCAACAGATGCTTTCCAGCATCTCAAAATGTTGAGAGCTTTTACAGGACTGATTCACTGCATGGAGACTTTTCCATCTCTTCCAAAACTTATGATGCTTTAGATCCAGGGAAACATCTATGTCTTTGGCCACAGAGTCTGAATCTGTCTCTTTGGCCACATGACAATGAATAGCATCATCTGATGAACCATACTTAACAAGTGCCAGCACTATCTTTATGCTGGGATGGACAACAGCATAATGTTGTTGAACTGCAACTCCTATCATCCATCACCATCTTCTATTCTGGTTAGGGCTGTTGGGACTCACTGTTCTATATTACCTGGAAGGCTGCACAATTTTAAACTTTGCTACTGACAAAATTGCTGAGCTAGATAAGATAAACTAATTCAGCATTTTGTTCATGTCATGTAGATGATTCCCTTGCATCCTGATTTTGAGTGGAAAAGTGAGATAGAAATAAATTTAATAATATCAATATTAGCTAGCATGGTGTAGCTAATGTAGTGTAGGAAGGTTGTGGATGTGGAATTTCTCCTTTTGCAGCCAATTGGGAGGCAAAAATGTAGACTTGGTGGATTTGAAATCATGTAATTTTAATACGTTGCAGTTGAATTGAAAGAGATTCCTTAGTTTTAGGTTTTCTAGCCATAAATAAATTTCTCAATTCTTTGAATTGATTAAATTTATCTGACATATGGAAACTTGGATGGAGCAAGAAAGGCCTCTAAAAGGGGATGGATCAGGAACCAAAACGTGTCTTCAGTTTTTCCATATAGTTAATGAGCGACAGAGAAATGGGTTTTGTTAAGTCTGTGAGTGATTTTCTTGAGATTGTGGAGAGGATGAGGTTGAATTTGGGTGAGAAAACAGACTTTGTCTGTGCCCTGACCCATCTGGATGAGGCTGTGTGTCTGACAATTTGTGTAGATTAGGCCAATTGGAAAGCATAAAAGTAAAGTCTGATATATGGATCACCACGCCTTACAAGATTAGAGTGCATATGTCAGACTGATTTTGGAAATCCCCTCATTAAATTTTCCTTCATTCCCAAAATTTCTAATTTTGCAGTAACTTAAAACTTCTGTCCAGCATTTAGAAATACAGTTGAGGCACCCAAAGAAAAGGGGACAGGCAAAACTAAACAAGGGAATGACAACATAGCAAATATAGGAAGTGTATAGGTGTGAATGATTTTCAGTGCCTTGTTCTCTGCAAGGCTTGACATTTGGAGAATGATGGAAAAGTTCATTGAAGAGTAAATTCTCATTTGGTGGGGCAATGCTCTCATGTTGCACCTCTTCCTGTAACTACATGCGAACGTAGTAGGTGATGACAGTTCTCCCTTCTCCACAAAATGCACTTTTTTTCCTGAACTTTCTTGATGGATGAGGGTTATTTTGCCTCATCAAGGGAGAAAGTCCTGGTCAGCACCTCTTTCTAGTAAACAATGACTCAGTTCCTATCCCCTCTGGGCAAGTCCCTAAGCCAGGAAAAAGGAAACTGCTGCAACCCCCATCTTGTTCTGAATAACGTTCACAATTGCTTGCCACATCCATAAGGGTCAACATCCTATATCCTGGTCAAAGCGACGACATCCTGGTTTCAGAATCTGGACTAGTTTGCACACACGCAATAAAAATGACACAATCCAGAGATTGCATAGCCGAATGCACACTGAGCTACTTCTCACTGGGGTTATGGGGGTTGCTTTCCTTTAAAAGGAAAAGAACAACAGTGTCCCACGTTTTAAAACACACATACACAACATTTGCTCTCTGTGCTTGTGGGAGGCAGGTTCTATCTAGCCCTGTCCACACTCTTCTAGGGATTAATTTCTTTGCTGATTTTGTTCTCAAAGAAAGCAACAAGTAATTTTAGCATATTTTTCCCTGCTGAAAAACTGTAGTTTTCAAAGTCTAATCACAATCCAGGATTGATCTGGACAAAAGTCACCTGTGCAGTTTTTGCATAGGAAACAACAGCTTCCACACAGAAATGTTTTTCTGTGAGATATATATATATATATATATATATATATATAAAATCTCCTGTAGTTGGGACCTATTCTGTGCAAAATGTCCATGTGTCGGTTTTTATTTAGCAGTAAACAGCATTTTCGGCTGAAAAAGAGCTATGTGTGAATTTTGTGCAGAATAAGTCTCGTCATTCCAGGATTGTTCTTGACAAGGTTTCTTAGCATTCATGAAACCCAATTTTTAAAATATTTTCCAACTATTTTCAACTATTCCTTCCTTCCCTACATTGGTAGAGTGGTAGAGTAGGTCAGTGAATCCATTCCAGTTTTAGTCAGACTTTACACAAGCTATCCATATACCAAATTCTATCCCTGCAAATAGGTTCAGCACCTGGGATAACTCCTCTAGTTCCAGCTATAACCTGGTGGCAATTCATTGCCCCACAGACATGAAAATCACTAGCCACATGTGGTTACAGGGAACTCAAAGTGGCATACATGGTTTCCCACTTCCCTACTTTATCCATACAACAACCCTACTAAGTAGGCCAAGCTAAGCAACATCAACTAGTCTAAGTGTGGCTCAGTGAAAGCCTAAAGGTTCAGGGTCTAATTGGTTTTATACAAACCGTGCTGTTTAAAACTATTTTAATAGGTTTCCATCTGTCTTTTAAAAGACTTTATAAATTAATATGTTTTTTGCCTTTTAACATAATTTTTATCATTTACACAGTTCTAAATTAGGCTGGTTTTAACGTACGTCGTCTGAAGTTTTTTAGATCCAGAACGGGATATGAGATATAAATATAGGAAGGAAGGAAGGAAGGAAGGAAGGAAGGAAGGAACCTGGATCATTCAAACACCAGTCCAGCTTTCTAACCATACTAACACGCTGGCATCCCTCCCACCAGCCTTTTGTGTTAGGTTCCCAGTGTTATTTTATTTTTCTCATAGGGTTCTTCTGCCCTTAAACATCAACCTGATTTGAATTTGGGAGAATCGCAAAGAGTAAGGCAAGCATTTCTCCTCCACCAATACTTCTTCAATACATCTTTCAGAGCAGTGCCAGATGTTTAAATGAAGTAGAAAAGAAAGAAAGGAAAATAAAACACTTTGTTCCTTATCACAAAAATAGAACAAAGCTACTTATAACATGCCAGCTCATGGTATAGGACAGCAAACAGTTGGCGCTCTTGGTTACTCCTAGTTGCTATTCTGTTCTTAGAAGCAAAATCCTAGACTAATTGCTAAATCTTGGCTTGCAGAAATGTTTTGCTTCATCAAAGAAAAGAATATGCGTCACAGAACCCTTCAGGATCTGGGTTAGGAAACTGTTGACTTCGTGGCTGAACGTCTAAAAAATTTCAAAATGCCTGAATACCCTTCTTTCCAATGCAAGATGGAGAGGGTAGTGACCATGAGGAAGAGCACTCTGTACGTGTTTTAGGAGACTGCTTTCCATTTTATTAGCATTTCCCACATTGTGGGTGTGAGCTTTGGCATTCAGAACAGGTTGTACAGCTAAGCCACAAGGGGCCTTCGTGGCCTCATGACCTCTTGGCTGGACTATATATTTTTTTTAAAAAAGCAGACAAGAGTTGCATTTCTTCAGGACAAAATGGTGGTTTCCCTTGGACTTTTTCTTATAGGAACCTCAAGAGAGTAGGGTGGGAAGAGATTTTGTGTGTGTGTGTGTGTGTGTGCCTTCAAGTCATCTGTTGACTTTTGGCAACCCTATGAATTTTATAGGGTTTTCTTAGGCAAGGAATACTCAGAGGTAGTTTGGGAACAGATTAGGGGATATCATATATAGGAACTGGGAATCAGCGGCTCAGAAAAACCCAGAGGAATGAAGACAAACAACCACCCAAAGGGAAGGTATTTTTACCATACATCAGAGGAATCACAGACAGAATAGGGAGATTGGTGAGGAACACAACCTGCAAACGATCTACAAACTGACCAAGAAAATCTAGCAAATGCTGCGCTCAGCGAAAGACAGAAGAGACCCTCTCATGGATGCAGGAGTTTACCGCATGCTGTGCAGCTGTGGATCAGTTTACATAGGGAACACCAAATGCAGTGTTCAAGCATGAATCAAGGAACATGAAAGACACTGCAGACTGGGTGAGCCTGAAAAATCAACAGTAGCAAACCATCCTGGGCATAAAATGCTGTTTGAAAACACAGAAATTCTGGACCATGTCAATAATTATTGGGTCAGGATGCACAGGGAAATTCACAAACACCTGGACAACTTCAACAGGAAAGAAGAAATCCTTAAAGTAAACAAGGTTTGGCTACCAGTCCTCATAAACACCAAAATCAAAAATCAAAGCATGCAAATGAACACCACCCAGGATCAGGAGATTCCCCAACAGAAAATGGATCACGAATTAAATAGACAAAAATCCCCCTCGCATATCCTTGCATGGTGTCTGCCCCAGCCTCCATCAGATTTTATTTTATTTTATTTTATTTGCAGCTAGGGTCCAAAACACACTGCAGAAATAATCCAGTTTGAGACCACTTTAATTGCCCTGGCTCAATACCAGGGAAATTTGGGAAGTGCAGTTTTGTGAGACATGTAGCCCTTCTTCGTCAGAGAGCTCGGGTGCCACAGCAAACTACAATTCCCAGAATTCCACAGCATTGAGACATGGCAGTTAAAGCAGTGTCAAACTGGATTATTTCTGCAGTGCAGATCAGCCAAAGCAATTTTAAAATGCAATTATATCCACCCCTATTTTTGGACTGTGGCCAACCATGGGTAACAAAAACTATGGAAAGCAAAACCACAAGTCCCTCTGTATCTATGGTTTTGCTCTCTTTGCAGTTTCAGTTACCCACAGTCAACCATGGTCCAAAATATTACTGCTAATGGGTTTGGTGGTACTATCCACAGTTTCAGATATCCACCGGGGGTCTTGGAATGTATTGCTCATGGATAAAGGTAAACAATCTATAGAATTAAAACCCATTGGGGTCAGTTCAAAATAGAAAGTTCACTTGCCAATGGAAGGAGAGTAGGGATACCATTGGATAATTTACTAAAAGACTGGGAATTATTTTTGTCTTTTATGAAGATGAAAAAGGGGAGACATTTCTTGTGGAATGTGAGGCCTAAAGCAATTTTGTTTAATTATTTAGGTCAGAAGTAAAATAAAAACAAATTAGCATCAATGAGAAATCATATATACTCAGTTTTCATATTTTCAGCCTTGGGAAGTGGGAAGTCAATGATAATTTGTGTTAGTTATATTAGTTGTGTTAATTGGGTTTATGTTTATTGTGTCAAGTGTTACAGATTTTTTATAGCGGGAGGGGGCTGGGGGATATAATTTAGTGTCATGTTAGTAGATTAATGTATGGTTATGATTTTTCATGTTATGTGTGTAACTGTGTTTTTTGATGTGGATGTTTTATGTTTTAAAATCTAATTAAAAAGGTGTTTTTTTGTTTTGTTTTTTTTTAAGGAAGGAGTACTAGGAAGGGAGTTCAGGTGCAATACGAGGATAAAAAATGGAACAAAAGTGGAATAATGCCATCATTAAAGTGTAACTGGAAACAGATTATCGCATGACGTTGAGTTCATCCCGTCTTGCTCATAGCTGGAAACTGCAATTGTCATGCAAGTTCTCATTAATGATTAAACCCCATGAATAACAAGCCAATATCGCTATAGTTGTGCAATTGAGGAGGCGGAGAAATAAATAACGATTCACTCGCGTTATTGTAGAGCTCACGTCATTGCTGTTCTTTTCTTTGTCTTTCTAAATCCCAGATTGTATCCACATGCATGGAACTTTGCATTTATGATACAACAATGGAAAAGGATTATTGTGCATAGAACACGAAATCACTCTTGACTCGTTTTCACCCCGGCTTTAAATCATTATTGCGAAACTGCACGGAAAAATACAGCGTTATAGCGTGATGCTCCTGCTCACTGCTACTAGCCTGATAGTTGTGCAAATGACCCTTGTGTGATAATCTCCCCAGAGAGCCCTCTCCCTTGTACACACCAAAGATGCCCAGAAAGTGGGGAACTGAGAGAAGAAGGGCGTGTTGTCAAGATCGTATAGCTTAGAGAAGCTCATATAAAGACATATACCATGTCCAACAACCCATAACAGACCAATTCTTTTCCCTAGTGCTTCCTTGGAAGAATTATGCTTGGAGAGAACCAGGTTGACAAAGGGTCATTCTCATTTACATTTAAACCGGCTTGCAATTCGCTTTTGCTCTATATTGGTGAATCAAAAGGTCTATTGTTCCCACTATGAAAGTGGGTCTTTTCATTATCACCTTATAATCGCTTCTTTTTTGGCATGATTGTCATCCCCACTAGTTTATGCCACTTCAAAATGCATGTCAATCATCTGCGCGGCATCAGTTACATAAGCCTGGACAGCCCGGCTTGGGAAGTATATTTTAAAAAAAAATTGATAGAAGATTTGATTCACTGGTTTTGCAACTACTTACCTGACTGATAGCAATTAGTTGCAAAATCAATTAATCGAATCTTCCATCAATTGACAAGGTCCCCTCTCCCTACGATTTTCACCAATCTCTTTCCCACTATAAGGGGCGGGGAGGAAGAAGACAAATTAAAGAGCATTAAAGAGCTTTTTTAAAAAAGAGTTCAACTAGTAATGGCAAAGAGTTTATAAGTAGAGTGTGTGGGTCATCTCTGGGTTTTAGTCTAAACTTTAAAGTTAATCCAAGGTGTTCAGCCCTAACACCCAAAACAGTTTCTGAATGTTGCACAGACTCTTCATCCTGGCGAGAAGTCACTAGTGGAGTGCCTCAGGGTTTTGTCCTGGGCCCTGTTTACTTGGCATTAAAAAGGACCCAAATACCCTAAAGGCACCAGATTCTGTCTGATCTTGAAAGCTAAGCAGGATCAGTCCTGATAGTAGTTTGATGAGAGGCTGCCAACAAATACCAGGTGCTGTAGGCTATATTTCAGAGGAAGGAACTGGCAAAACCATCTCTGAGTATTTCTTGCCTGAGAAAACCCTGTGAAACACACACAAACACACACACACACACACACACTTGGCATAACAGGTAGGTTTTCTGAATTTAAATTCCAGCATTTCTCATGTTGTAGATGAGGCACTGCATCTGTACAAATATTATTCTGTCCACACACCTATTTATTCAATCTCTCTTGCCCCATCAATCTTGCATATCAAATCTTGCACATCAAATAAATATCTCTTTTTGCCCATCCATCCATCCATCCTTTCCTGCCTATTTTTCCACCTATGCTTTCTAGGTAAGCTTTCCAGAGGACTGAGCTGTGTTCGTGCAGCAAAAAGTCTTCTGTAGCATGTTAAAAATGATCCAGGAACCTTATTAGTGTTGGCTACGGAGCAAAATCCAAATTCCACAAAAGAATTATACCTTTATGGGACCAATGGATCTGTATATTTTGGTTAGTCATTGTGGATTTTTGGAGTCTGTTGTAGCTTAAAGAATGAATGATGCCCTCCAAAGGCTGCCCATCTTAAAGGAAGACAAAGCTTTCATCCACACTTTTGGCTTCCCATCATTTGGATTTCACCCCCATTTAAAATTATCAATATGTTTCCAGTTACAATTATATCCCACTTTTAGTTCCTGCAGATGGGGCAAATGTGTAGCCCTCAGGGGTTGTTTTTTTTTAACCAAACAACATTTATGACTGTTTCCTGCAATTCCCAAAACCAGCTGCTACATTTTATTCCCACCCTTGAATCATTGTCTTTTTAGTTCCAGAGCCTTATCAGGACAATATGTTCCTTTTGATTCTCTTTTTTCTTTTTCTTTTGAAATTACAGAGCTACATTTTACTGCCATCCTTGAATGGGTGTATTTTCAATTCTAGGTCCTTATAGGAACAATACTTTGCTTTCACTTCTCCTTTCTTTTTTCTTTTTAGAATTACACAGCCAGAGTGGTGCCATGGTTTGAGCCTAGGACTATGGGGTTTGAATCCCAGATGGGCCATGTAACCCTACTGGATGACCCTGGCCAAGTCACACTCTCTCTGCATCAGAGGGAGGTCCCTCTGAACAAATCTTGCCAAGAAAACCCTGTGATAAGTTCACCTTAGGATCGCCATAAGTTGAAAACAACTTGAAGGCACACATCAACAACAACAACTTGTCAGTGAAATAGAACTTTTGCACAACAACTCTCCAAGCAAAAATTAATTAAGAGAGCAGAAAATTTTCCCTTCAGACCACAAGACCACCTCAGCAAAATATACCCTAGCTAAAAAAGAACGCTGGCAGAACTCTAGTGCAGACCCCCTAAAATGTCTATAAAAGTCCTCTGTGTTAAGCAAATGGAGCAAGTGGATGATATGAGAGAAATATATGCTATAAATTAAACAAACAAACAAACAAACAAACTAACAAAACCTGGCAAAGTGTCTTTTCTCCAACAAATTCAAGGTAACCTACACAGGTCTCTTCTCCACTTTATCCTTGTAACAATCTTGTAAGGTAGATCAGCCTGAGAAGGTTATGGCCCCATGCACTCTGGGGACTTGATCCTGGATATTTCAAATTTCAATCCAACACTATTCACTATTTCAAATTTCAGTCCAACACGATTAAATGTACCACACTCATTGTCATCCATCCAACCACCCATCCATTGACAAATAAGGAAAAATATCTAGCTATCTTGCCATGAATACAAACCTATGTGCCCATCAATGTGTCTCTCCTCACTTAACCACTTAGTATGTGTATACTGCAAGTAGAAACTCACCCATGAGGACCAGTAGCATGAGCAGCCCAGTGCTGACAAGTCTTCTTGTCTGACCTGCCATCCTTGCAGATCTTCCTCCTGTCACTGTCTGCTCCCTGCAGCGCTTGAATTTTATAGACATCCGATGCCCGTGGCAGGAGGAGACAGCCTGGGTCATCCCGCCCTACCACACCTCATCGGTCTTGCACAATGTGGCATTTTTCTGGATGTGTAAGTTAGACGTACAGTTAGTCATCTTGATTTCTTTGGAGCTCGGCATGCTTTCACAGTTTGGTTTGATAACATTGATCCTGCTGACCTGGCAGAAAAGAAAAATCAGATCCTGATAGTTTCACGGGTTTCTTCCTTGCTATGTTAAAGATGAAAAAGGAATGCATTTTTCCCTACACGAAGAATGGAAAGGGATGGGGCACTTTTAAAAAAAGAAGAAGAAGCATTAATGACATATCTATTATCCATATTATGGTTAATACCTTTATCAGGACAACCAAAAAGGCACAATAATCTTTATTCCATGGTCACATCATCAGGCAAAGTTGTTGTTTTTTTTAAAAGAGGGTAGGAGGGGAAAGGGGGAGATACATATTATGTTGTTGTTGCTGCTGCTGCTGTTACAGATAATATTCCATATGCCACACTTCTGCAAACACAAAACGGCCAGAGCCATCACTATCTATTTGGATTCTTTTGGAGGAAGGTATTAAAATGCTATTCAGAATGATGCAGTTGTACAGTGCAGATACATACCCCCTTAAAGAAAAGTGAAGGCATGCAGCATGAGTCCTGTAGACCAATGCCCCACATCACTTCCTCCAGTGAGAAGGGCATACACCCTAAGATACTGGCAGCCTTGTCCTCTTCACTGTTTTCACCCTTTCCTTTTGTCTTTTACACTAAATGACTTATTTTATTTTTTTCGCACATATACCCACTTGCCCTTGCCCTTTCGATCAAGGATGGTCAACATGCAGAATCAGGGCTGCCCTGTTTTAATTGCCTTCCCAGTTCCCATCCCATTGCCAGGATTTCCTGAACTGCTCGTCCATCCAAATAGGGATGTGCAACAGCAAATGTGGTTAAAATAAAAGGCAGCATTTTCCCTTTAAGAACAAAATGCATGGAAAGCAAGCATAACTATACTTTTACTCAAGCTGTGAGCTCCTCACATACATTGCCCTTAAAAGAAACATGCAGCTTTTTTTCAATCACAACAATATCATAGCGGTCAAGACGGTAAGTTACACAGGCCTGTGATGATTTATTTCCCTAGTATTGTAGATGTTTCTAATGTATTTTGGTGCTGAATTCGAAAAACACAATAAAATTTTTGTACCACACATAATTCATAATTTTGATATTTTTATCAATTCAGTTGTTATGTAGCTTTGATCAAGTGTGGACACTGATGTTCCAGTGCAATTTCTTTTAGTGTTTTTGAACAGATTTTTGTGTTTCCTATCAGTAAACTAGAATGTTTTGAAAGTCTGTCAGAACACTTTAAGACCTTTCTTACTCTTTGCAGGATAATTCTTTCCATGATTAGTTCATTCAGTGGCATATTACAACATTAAAATGTGAAAGCAAGTTGTGAAAAAACT
The DNA here is from genome assembly GCA_034509955.1 of Urosaurus nigricauda. Taxonomy (NCBI): domain Eukaryota; kingdom Metazoa; phylum Chordata; class Lepidosauria; order Squamata; family Phrynosomatidae; genus Urosaurus; species Urosaurus nigricauda. The sequence continues at coordinate 10,281,581 of JAOEGL010000006.1, forward strand.
GAATGCGATGGGGCAAATCTGAGGTCATTTTTGGATTTAGAACACCAAATTCCTTTTTAAAAAACATACATTTTAAATAATGTTTTTATGACCCTCACTTTTGCAGGCCTGTATTATTAATGAGGAAGAAGACCTAGAGGACAAGATTCGGTCCTTTACTTTCCCACCTGCTGAGTTTATAGAGTGCAAAGTATTTTTGCTCTTTGAATTCAGTTTTGCAGCAATGGAAGTAAGCTGGGGATGAAAGGGATCTGGTGGAGAGACTTCATTTGTCTCCTATCAATATACTGTGGGAGGACACAGAATCATAGAGTTGGAAGAGACACCAAGGGCCATCCAGTCCATCTGCTGCCACACAATCAAAGCATTCCTGACAGATGGCCAGCCTCTGCTTAAAAACAGAGATTCCACTACACTCCAAGACAAAGTATTCCACTACTGAACAGTGTCAAGAAGTCCTTCCTAATGTTTTGACTCTCTTTTCCTGTAGCTTGAATCCATTGCTCTGGGTCCTATTCTTTGGAGCTGCTAAGAATTTATTTATAGGTAAAGGTAAAGGTCGTCCCTTGACATGAATGTCTAGTCGTAACCAACTGTAGGGGACGGTGCTCATCTCTGTTTCTAAGCCAAAGAGCCAGCGTTGTCCAATTCTTAACTATCCCTTAGTTGAGAATGCGAGAAGCCTTTCATTTGTGCAGAATTGTTATCATGAATGGAAAGTGCCTGAAGTTGCACTGCCAGTCTAAAGACGCTATGCAATTATTCCATCTTTCCCTCCTGAACACATTTTCTGTAGTAAAAAGAAGACTCAGAAGCAGCGGGAAATTACAGGAGCTTGGGCCCATCCCTGTTCCAAAAAAATTTTTTGAACAAAATTGGGTGGTTGCTCAACAAAAGCCTTGTCTTGAAGCACTTCAAGATACTGAGAAAAGGCCAGGCCTTCTGAAGTCATAACCTATCCCCACTAGGATGGGTCTTATTAGGGTTCAGAGGATGCTTATCAGCCTCTTGACACGCAAGGAGCATAGTCACCTGCATAAGGAATGTAAAACCTTTCATCCCAAGACCTCTCCCTTGTGATAGATCATTGATTTATGTGCCTTTCTTTATCATACATGATGATTGTGCGCTTGTTCAGACTCCCCCTTTCCCTCAGGGGGTCATGAAGAAGCAAGATTCCTATTAATTTTGCAATTTGGTTGCCAACCTCAATGGTATTGTAATGAACCATCTGCCTGAGTTTGAGTGGCGGCTGCCAGTTAAGGACGTTTGACTAGGATTTGTGGAAAAAGAGGGAGGAAACTCACGTGCGCGATATAATGAGGGATGGATGAGTCGTTCTCCAGGTGTAAAGAGATCGAGGAAAACACCTGTCTTGGCTTGCAGAAAGCCTGGGTAAGAAGCAACCAAATCCAAAAATCATAGCCATATTTGGTGATTATGAATCAAGACCCATGTTTAATGGAGTCACTCCCAAGTGTTTATTTAAAAAATCTGGCTGTTCCCATTACAGATGTTGGAATAATCTTGGAAGTTAACAGAAAACACTCAGGTTTGGACATAGAAACTTGGGAGGGGGGGTATTCAGATTCCGTGGTTTTTTGTTTTTTTTTTTAAATGGAACTATCCAAATAATCTTACTTGCGCATTCCAGTTTTGTTGTTCACACATTTTTTAAAAAAATCAGAACTGCATCTCTGCGAGTTATGTTGCTCACATGCGTCAGAACTCCAACAATGTTGGAGTCGATGATGTGGATATATTTGAAACACATTCAAGGCATGCAGAGTTTTATTCTGTTTTATCCCTGGTCTATTTACATTGGTTATTCACACAGTTCACAATGTGAATCTTTTAGGAAAACTTGGGGGAAAACTGAGATTGACTGTCCTGGGTTAAAGGGGGGGGGGGGGTTGGCAGTCCCCAACCCTGCTCAAACTTAACTGGATGCATTTGAAATGCATGTGAACAACAAAGATTCAACCCACATTCTACCAGGATTATTTTCACTGTCTGAATAACCCCATGGAGAATCTAGATGAGAACATTCGTCACTCAGACACCAACTAAGCAAGTTGCTGTTTTTGTGTCTTCAAGTTGTTTCTGACTTATGGTGACCTAATGTGAACCTGTCACGGCATTTTCTTGGTAAGATTTCTTCATAGGAGGTTTGCCACTGCCATCCTCTTAGACTGAAAGTGTGTGGCTTGTAAAGGTCACCCACCTGGATTCCCTGACCAAGTAGGGATTCGATTTGAACCCTGGTCTCCAGTCCAACACTGGCTCTCTTAGCTCAGAAGGACCATATTATTATTCTTGAAGACAGAGTGAGGGAAACATTTCAAATTTGTTAGGCAACCAAGTGCTTCCTAACCATCTGTTCTCAGCTCACCCTTTGCATCAGAGTAGGGATGAAGGATGTGTTTTGTTTTCCAAGCTGTTTTTAAAATTACCTGTAAATCAAGGGAGTTGAATACTGAGTCTCTCAAGAGTTGTCGATTTTGGTCTTTCAAGAGTTGTCAAAAACTCTCAAGAGTTGTCAGTTTTGGCCCGCCAGATATTTTGGATTTCAGCAGTCAGAATCCATTTCTGGGAATTGTAGTGGAAAAACATCTCTAGAGGCCCAAAGGATAAGAATCTCAGCTCTAGAATGGGATTAGAAAATTGTATGGCCTCCCATATGTGGTTGTTGTTGTAACCTCTAGCAACCCAAGCCAATCACAGCTGATGGTTAGCAATAATGAGAGCTGAAGTTTAGCATCTGGATTCTGGATAGCCAAGAAGTCCCACTCTTCCTGTAAAGGATATATTTAATGTCATATAATATTTGCATGTATGGGGAATGTCTGTGTCTATCTTCTTTAATGTTGATTATTGTTATGTGCCTTCAAGTCGTTTCCAATTTATGGTTGTACTAATGCAAATCTAAGTGCATCTTGGCAAGATGCACTTAGATCGGGGTATCTGCCTCCATCTCAGGTTTAAATAATGTGACTTACCTATGGTCACTATGTGTTTCCATGGCTGAGTGGGGATTTGAACCCCAGTTGCTAGAGTCCAACGCTCAAAACACTACACCACACTGGCCCTATGCTGCCTAGGGCAGATAGGACTTGCAGTTCGACAAGTTGCCCAGCCTTCTTTAGAAGAAAGAACTCACCCATCTAGTAATCCAGGAGAATCTAGTCTGGGAAGTGTGGATCAAGAATTTTTTCAATATCTAGTCATCAAATGTATCTATAATACTCGGGCCTGCTAACTGACCAGTATTGTAGAGGCCCACTCTAAATTTTACCTCTTTTGCTAGAAACTCAAGATGGAAAACTGATCCAAATAAATTATGTGCCTCCACTATGACTCTGGAGACCAAGGTTCAAATCCCTGCTCAGCCCATTGGATGACCTTGGATAAGTCATACTTTCTCAGCCTCAGATGAAGGGAAAAAGCAAACCCTCCCTGAATAAACTTTGCCAATAAAACTCTGTGATAGGGTTGATTTAGGTTTGCTAGAAGTTGGAAACAATTTGCAGGCACACAACACTTCTTTGTTGTTGTTCATAGGGTTGCCAGGTCAGATCTATCTCATGCCCTAAGATTTCAGGGTGAAAAACAGATAAATAAGGACAACTCTTTGTGATGTCTCAAAATTGAGGTTATTAAGCATGAAACCTTAAGCATCCACCAAAGTTGCACAAAGTATGACTTTCTTATAAAACACACAAATCTAATAAAGAAGGAAATATATACCTACATATTTTTAGGACAGTGTTCTCACTCTGAGATTCCTCCCTGTTTCCCTGAGGATGAGCAGCCAGACTCTGAGATGTGGCAACTTAACGTGCATACAGTGTCACAGCACACACATATGTACTAGTTTCAGCAGCTAGAGTGATAATAAAGGAAAACCTATGACAAATCCCACTGAACATAAGCACAAACTCATTTTAGAGCTTACTCTGTGGGAGTTTCAGGGACAAAATACTTTTCCAACTACTGCTCCATTCAGGCACAGTGTCCTCCAGGGAAATGGTTCTGGGTGGTGTAGGATCTGATGCATTCTGACTCTCCAGGGAGGTGCGGGAAAGCGTGGTGAGTGACCTACTGTGTCAGACTGTAAAAAGGTACAGGCACATCTCAGTGAACAAAGCCTCTGACAAAGAAAGTTCTTTTTACAAGGGCTATTTGTGCCCACCTAGCCTCCTTTTCCTCCTCATCCTCTGTCTAGCTAGAGGATTTTTAGCAGCATCTGCATTGGGAGAATGGTTAAGGAGATTTAGAGAGAAACCAATTGACTGTCAGTGTTGGCTTGCATCACATTAATCTGGGGAAAATTGGGATTCTCCTCAAGCCAATCCTAGTAGAGCTGTGTGAGGCTGCCTACAAAAAGCAAGATTAAAAAAAAAACCAGCAACTCCCAGCATTTCTGACTCTGCATATGTGGACAGTAAAATAGAAAAGAAGAAAGGAATTAAGTTGGACTCACCAGCTACCCAGCAGGTTAAAAAAGTTAGATTTATAGAGTCGCCAAAGTGGAAATCATAAGAAAAGTCAAAGCTGGAGATTCCACCCCTTATCTAGATATGTTTTCCATCTATACGTCTTACATTCCATTCTTTATTTATGTTCAGCTTGGTACCAGGAGGCCCTGAACACTTAGGCATCCCTGGTATCAATTTACTGCCTGAACAGTTCTGTTCTAGCTCATCCTTATCCACTATTTGCTATTAGACATTCTAGCCATGTTAGCACCCCCTTCCTCAGTGAAATGTTTTGAGCATTAGACTAAGACTCTAGAGGCTAGGGTTCGATTCCTCAAACCCCCTGGGTGACCTTGGGCAAGTCACACTCTCTCAGCCTCAGAGGCAGGCAATGGTAACCCCCCTCTGAAGATACTTGCCAAGAAAACCCTGTGATAGCGTTTCCTAAGTTAGAATCTGCTTAAAGGCACACAACAAAAATAAAAGATATTAATATTATTATTTTTATTATTATTAAAGTTTATTTATAAAGTGCTGTAAATTTACATCACGCTGTAGATAATAATCCAGTTTAATTAGGAATAAAAACCTGCCGGGCGCATACATTCTAAAAGCAAACAGTTATAAAACTAGTACGTGTATTAAAATAATTCTAGCAATAAAAATGTAAAGCAAACACATATTAAAGTAGATTAAACCATAGATAGACAGATAGATAGTGTGCTGGGTATAGATAGATAGATAGATAGATAGATAGATAGATGATAGATAGACAGAGGTGTGTGTGGATACGAGGGACAGTGTTGTGTGGTGTAGTGGTTTGAGCATTGAACCATAACTCTAGAGGCTATGATTCAATTCTTCAAACCCACTTGGTAATGCTGGGCAAGTCACTCTCTCAGCCTTGGAGAGGCAATGGCAAGATAATTGCCAAGAAAACGCTGTGATAGGGTTTCTGAAGTTAGAAACTGCTTGAAGGAACACAACAATAAAAGTGATGATGATGATTATTAAAGTTTAATTATAAAGCACAGTAAATTTACACAGCGCTGTACATAATCCAATAAATTAGAAATAAAACCCTGCTAGGGGTGTACATTCTAAAATAGTACTTATTATTAAAATAATTCTAGGTATAAAAATGTAAAGCAAACAGAAATTAAAGTAGATTAAACAATAGATAGATAGATAGATAGATAGATAGAGTCCTGGGTGTAGATAGATAGAGGCGTGTGGCTACGGGGGGGGGGGGGGCGGGTGTGTGGTGTAGTGGTTTGAGCATTGAACTAGAGTTCAATTCCTCAAACTCACTGGGTGATCTTGGGCAAGTCACACTCTCTCAGCCTCAGAGGCAGGCAATGGCAAATCCTCTCTAAAGATCCAATAACATCCAAACAATGTTTCCTTTACCGGGCCGATCAAAATGCACAATTACATGCTGCAAGCTTTCAAAGCTTCACTGGCTTCTTCATCAGGCAAAGGTGTTACAAATGATAAAACAGCCTAAAAACTGTAGATTTTTTTAGCAAAGGGGTCAGACAAGGCTGAATCTTATCACCCTACTTATATGCAGAACTTATTGTAAGAAAAGCAGGCTTGGCAACAGAAGAAGGAGTGAAAATAGGAGGAAGGAACATCAGCAAACTAAGATATGCAGACGACACCACAATACTCGCAGAAAACCTCCCAGACCTGGAACAACTACTATGGTAAGAAAGATCAAGGAAGAAAGTATAAAGGCAGGACTATTGCTGAAAATAAAAAAAACCCAAATATAATGACAACAGAGAATCTTGACAAATTCAATCTGGACAATGAAGAAATGGAAGTGGTAAAAGAGTTCTCGTACCTAGGATCAAATTTTGATAGAAATGGGGACTGCAGCCAGGAAATCAGAAGAAGATTAAGAATGGAAAGAGCGGCTATTGAAAGAACTAGAAAAGATTCTAAAATGCAAAGATATTCAACTAAACATAAAAGTGAGAATCGTACAAGCCATTGTATTCTCTATTACGATGTATGGATGTGAGAGCTGGGAAGTGAAGAAAGCGGATAGGAAGAAAATCAACTCATCTGAGACGTGGTGCTGGAGAAGAGTGCTGAGTCCCATGGATGGCCAAAAATACTAACAAATGGGTCCTGGAGCAGATCAAGCCAGAGATCTCCTTGGAAGCCAAGTTGACCAAAATGAGGCTGTCGTGCTTTGAACACATCAAGAGAAGGCATGAATCATTGGGGGGAAAAGCAATAATGCTAGGAAAAGTGGTGGGACGTAGAAAGCGAGGAAGGCTGCATGCCAGATGGATGGACTCTATTAAGGAGAACATGGGTATGAATTTGCAGGAATTAAGCAGAGCAATAGAGGACAGGTGGTCTTGGAGATGTCTCATCAGACGACGGAAATTGGAAGTATAATCTAATGGCAATCTGAACGCAATCATGGGGTTTCACGTTATTGCGTATTAAAGTGTCTCACGCAATTTCGGGCAAAAGAGAAGTCATTCCAAATGCAATCATGGGTTTTACGTTGTTTCATATTAAAGCATCTCATGAAATTTCGACCAATGGGCAGTCATTTTTGGGCAATGGGAAGTCATTCTGAACACATTCCAAACGCAATTGGAATTCACGTAAATTCACTAAACTAGCGAATTCATGTGAATTCCAATTGGCTCCATTCAAAATAGAGAGGAATTCCTCCCATCTGATAAACTCCTTAGTCAGTTAACAACAACAGCAGCAGCAGCAGCAAGATTTACTGCTACACCACCTAAAATTTTCCTGATGCAAGACTTCTTGAGAAATTCAGTGTTCTCTACTTACTACATAGGAGGCTGTGGCTTCACGATTATTTATTTATGAAGAGTGTGTATTATTCCAATATATTTTACTCATGTAAGCCGCCTTGGCTGCTGCAACAGAAAGGCTGGGCATAAGAATAAAGTTTATTATTTATTATTTATTCACAAAGGAAGGAGACATGCTGGACTCCAAGGAAACATCTTCTTTGAATTGCAAATAGACATTAAGATCCAAAACACACTGCAGAAATAATCCAGTTTGAGGCCACTTGAACTGCCCTGGCTCAATGCTAGAGAGCTGTGGAAATTGTAGTTTTGTAAGACATTATTGAGACTTCTCTGTCAAGAGAGCTCTAGTGCCACAATAAACTATGGTTCCCAGGATTTCCCTAGCACTGAGCCAAGGCAGTGAAAGCGGTCTCAAACTGGATTATTTCTGCAGTGTGTTTTGGACCTAAATTTCCTTGAATTTAAAAATCTACCAGTGAACACATGGCCAAAAAAATAAAAGGGGGGGGGGGTGCCAGCCCTCCCTATACCATCTGAATAAGACCAGAAACAGAAAATGTAGGCCTCTTCAATTTCTTTCTCCTGTTTGCCTGATTATTATTATTTAACTTTATTTATAAAATGCTCTGGGTTTACACAGCGCTGAACATAAAAGAGAATAAAATAAAACAAAACAATGAAGAAGCCAGTGTGACTTCCAAAGCTTGCAACGTGTAGCAGTTGTGCATTTGGGTTGCACCAATAAAGGTATCATGGTTTGGATGTTATTATTATTGAACAAGATAGGCCTGCATTTTGCTGTCTCTTTGTTCTCATGGAGGGGTATACAGTATTTCTATGCTGGTTGACATCTCCCCTCCTCCTGGCCATGTGGTTACTGAGAGATTCTCAAAAATCCAGGAAAATTAGCATCAATTTGCAAGACAAAAAAGATGCTTCCTTTGCAATCCAATAGACTCTCCATCCTGGCTGCTGCAGGCCACTTTGTAGGCAAGAAGCCTTTGAGGATCATTGCCTAGAAAACCCTGTGATAGGTTCACCTTTGTGTCACCTAAGTTGGAAAGACTTGAAGGCAAACAACACAACAACACACAACACACAAGGGGGGCCAAGCCTATGCTATGCAAGCAAAGACCACTCCTTTCTCTTTGTCTTTGGCCATCCATGTGAGCAATGATCTGGAAGAAAGAAAGAACTCTCCAAGTCTTTTCCACTCCATGATCAACAGGAAAAAGTAACTTCCTTTGAGATCTAGGCTGCTTCTGTCCTCCTGGGCAGAGAAAACATTGCATTTTCTCAAGGTAAACTTTTCCAGCTGGGACTAACATCCGCACTGCAAAACAAACAAAACAAAACAAAAAATAACCCGGTTTGATACCGCTTTAACTGCCATGGCTCCAGATGCAATGGAATTCTGGAGTTCTTAGATGGGAGAATCCAACAGCTGCATCATTTCAGAGAAAAACGAAAGTGAAACCATACACATTTTAATGGTTTTGTATTTTAAGGTATTATATTTTAGTACATTAAATCGAAATCATACAAATTTTAATGGTATTGTTTTTTTTAATGTCTTATATTTCAATACGTTAAATCGAAATCCTACACATTTGAATTGTATTTTAATGTATTGTATTTTAATTTATAACTTTTAATCCTGAAAATGGTTTGATTGCTTTTTAAAATATGTGTGTGTGTATATATGTGTGTGTGTGTCTTTTAATATTTTGTGTTGTTTTTTATTTTTTAATTGTACCGTTTTATACTTGTTCCTATATTGGGAGAAAGGCAGGATATAAGAAAATAAAATCATCATCAATCATCATCATCATCTCTTTCCAGAGATAAAAAAAGAATCTGCAAAGCAAACATTCCTGAGCATGACCTGAACTACTTGATCCCTGGGCAATTGCTCCAGATCAAACCTCTGTTAAAAGGGACAGAACTAAATAAGTTTTCCTGCAGTAAGTGCCTTGCATCTGCACTGCAGAAGTAACCCGGTTTGATACCGCTTCAACTGCCAGGGCTCCATGTGATGGCATTCTGGAAATGCTACTTGGTTGTGGCACTTTAAACAGAGGTTTAATCATCTCACTGTGTTAGCAATTGCCAGGTCATCATATAGTTAAAGTCATGCTCAGGAAAGTTTATTTTGAGGACTCTTAATCTAATCTCAGTCTGGACTCTGGAAACAGATTGTTTCGATTTCGTTTCTCTGAAATGATGTAACAGTTGCATTCATTCCTATATATTTAAGCCCTAGTGATCAGTTTCGCTTTTTCCCTCTTTGCAAGAGATCTGGGTAAGTTGCAGATATATTCAAGGTGTGATGATGATGATAATGATGGGATTAATTTGGAAGAGGTTCTCTCCAATATCTTGCAGCTGTATTTTCATCTGGGTGTATGTTCTTTCCATGACTTAATGGACCAAAATTGAGCTCTTTCCTGAATGAATGAGCATATTCAATCCAGATATGGATGGATGGATGGATGGGGGGGGGAGGTTTTCATTTTTCATATGAGAAATCAGAATGTATTGGCCAGTTTGCCCTAGCATCCCAATGTTACTTTTGGGAGAAAGGGCTATGTGGCTCAGGGAGCCACAGAAGAGAAGGAGAGGAGGAGACTGATAATGATAATTAAATTTTTCTGTCTTTTTAAATTGTTATAACCCGCCCTGAATCCCATTGTGGGAGAAAGGAGGAATAAAAAGCCTTTAAACAAATAATTAAATAAATAAGATCATTATTACTATTACAGTAGAGTCTCAATTATCCAACCTTCAGTTATCCAACATTCTGGATTATCCAACGTCGCGGCTGCTGTGATTTCTTTAAATTTTCCGTGATTTCTTTAAATTTTCAGAGGAATTGAACTGTTTATACTATACATCACAATGTTGATTAGTGATTTTTTCACATTTACTTTTACTGTTACTGCAATAAAATATTTGCAATTCATAGTGATTTCAAGGCTTTTCTTGGACCCTCCGGATTATCCAACATTTTCTGCTGACTATCTGCCCGCCTGGTTATGTTGGATAATTGAGACTCTACTGTATTATTATTATTATTATTATTATTACTATTATTTATCTGCTCCCCCATGTTTTGGGCAACTTGCTTTTAAACAGCTGGTGAGGTTGCCACATTTCAGGGCCTGACCATGAGCCTAGTTTATTCTTGTTTTTGTGTGCGTTCAAGTCCTTTAGAGTTTATGGCGACCGTAAAGTAAATCTATCATGGGGTTGTCTTGGCAAGTTTCTTCAGAGGGGGCTTGCCATTGCCATCCTCTGAGGCTGAGAGAGTGTGATTTGCTCGAGGAAACGCAGTGGGTTGACATGGCTGTGCTGAGATTCGAACCCTGGTCTGCAGAGTCCTAGTCCCACACTCAAAGCACTGCAAGCCACACCTGCTCTGTATTTATCATGGGTCATCTCCAGGTGGGAAATGAGTGTGCAAATTCTATGGTTTTGCAGGGGTCACAAGAGGAAAGGGTTTTTGTGAATAGCTCCAGCTCAGCTATTACAGTACAGCATCAGTTTACTACAGTGTGCAAGGCTTCACTGACTTTGCATCTTGCAAAGACTGGGGGAGAGATGTTTGTGGATTTACCATATTTCGCTTTCGCTTTTCCTTCCAGTAGTTTGGTGCCAAGGCTCACTTTCACTCTACTCTGCACCCACCTTCTGGCAAGAAGCCTAGATTAAACATTCCTCGTCCCATCTTCCTAAGTAAGGTCCAAAACATACTGCAGAAATAATCCAGTTTGATACCGCTTTAACTGCCTGGCTCAGGGCTAGGGAATTTTGGGAAATGTGTATTGTGAGACATTTAGCCTTCTCTGTCAGAGAGCTCTGGTGCCACAATAAACTACAATTTCCAGGTTGCTGCACCCCGATCCAGCCAGGAAAGGGTCGGCTGCGTGCCGCCCATTAAGGGGCTGTTGGTACAGACCCACAGTGAATGGGAGACCTCCAGGTCACCCTCTTCTGAAGTACCTTGCCCAGGTCTTGCAGATCCATGGCCATGGCTTCTCTGATTGAATCTATCTGTCTGGTATGCAGTCTTATTTTTCTTTTGCCTTCCACCTTACCATGCGTTATTGCCTTTTCAATAGCATCACTAGCGTTGGCGTCACCTGGTTGCACAGGCCCTCTAACTGGAAGAGGGTTTGAGATGGACAACGAGTGACTACACCAGGTGTACACCTCCCCAAAGCTTTCACCCAGTGTTGTCTGCATCTTTTCTAGTGAGTCCTTTCTTCTGATGATGTACTTAATGCATAATGCAAAATACTGTACTTGATGCGTAATGCTGGGAACTGTCCCTAGGTCTCAGGGTTTGGCTTGGAGACCTCGGGCATGGAATCATCCTGCATTGACAAACCCTAGTTATGGTAGGTCCTTGACCATAATGATTGTAATAACAAAGGACTTTTTTGTTATTGAGGCCAAGGAATGCCAGGTGCTAAGGCTATATTTCAGGGGAAGGAAAGGCCAAAACTGCCTCTGAGTATTCCTTGCCAATGAAAACATGATGAAATTTATAAGGTCATCATAAGTCAACGCGCGGCTTGAAAGCACACACACAGACAAGAGTGGCCAAGTTTTTTTTTTTCTGACAAGGTTCCTTAACATCTGTTTCTGTGCAAAATTTAGCAGATGCTTTTTTTCCTCAAGCATGCAGGTGCCATGATGGGGAAAGATTTTACTGCTTCCTCAGTTTTCTGTCATTTACACCACTCTGAGAGGTAACAGGAGCTGTGCCAAGGGAAAAAAAATTGGGGGGAAGGCTCTATGGTTACCATGCCTTGTGGGAGGAAAAGGAATTGGTTTCGAGACCAAACCAAGCCTGAACTCTAGAAGCCAAGATGACTAAGAGAGACTGCTGTACTTTAGCCATATCATGAGAAGACATGACTCACTAGAAAAGAGAATAATGCTTGGGAGGGCAGAAAGCACTAGGAAAAGAGGAAGACCCCATCACAGATGGCTAGATTCCATCAAGGAAGCAATAGCCTTCAGTTTGCAAGATCTGAGCAGGGTGGCTGATGGGAGGGTGACTTGGAGGTCTGTCATTCATAAGGTTGCCATACGTTGATGTTGACTTGATGGTAGTTAACAACCATAAGGGAGAATTTCAGCAGATGTTGCTTGTTAACTACAGAACTAGTTTAGTTTGAGCAATAGTGGACAGCCAAAGCTGATCCAGAAATTTTTGTGATGAAGTGGGCAATTTGAGTTTATATCGTCCCAGACATAAATCAACATTCTGATCATTGTACTAGGCTAATTCTTCTGTGAAGTTATTTACTTGTTAAAATTCCAACCAGTTTTTTAAAGACACTTTTTAATAGACTATTTAAAAAATAATAATCTAGCAGCCTAACACAGGTCCAGGCCTAAATACCCTAAAGGCACCAGATTCTGTCTGTTCTTGGAAACTAAGCAGGGTCAGCCTTGGTTAATACTTGGATGGGAGACCACCAATGAATACCAGGTGCAATAGGCTACATTTCAGAGGAAGGAACTGGCAAAACCACCTCTGAATATTTGTTGCCTATGAAAACTCTTTAAAAATCATGGGGTCACCATAAGTCAACAGGCAAATTAAACGTGCACACACTTGCACACACACACAAAATCCAGGTCCAGTTCTTCATCCTCTCTGTTGTATGTGGACATACATGCCCTGTTCATAGATGGTGTGCACTAGTTTTATGCAGAGCTTGGGAAATATGCTGTTGTAGACTAAACTCCCATACTGGCTGGAGCATCTCTTTTAAGCTCTGGTTTTACAGCAAAAGTAGGGTGAGAGCTGCTCAGTACTAAAACAGTTTATTACTAACTGATCTGCTTTTGTATAGGAGGAGAACCACCTCCCACCATGGCATTTGAGACAATCCGGAGGGAACGTGAGAAGCTTGTTATCTTCTTAAACAGAGCGCCTGATCTTATCTTGGATGATGCAGCCTCCCAGGGCTTCATCTCAGAGACGGAGTACAATGATTTGGATAAGCTCCAGAGCCCAAAGGAGAAGATGCGCAAACTCTTGGTCAAGATCCAGCGCAAGGGGGAAGAGACTTGCCAGCAGTTCCTGGAAGGTGTACGGAGTCTCTTTCCAGACTTGCCTCCTGCCTTATGGCCTCCAGCAAGCAGTGAGTTGATGTTTGGTTGAACTCCCAGTTTCACTGGGCAAGAACCCATTAGTGATACCTGGCGCGCATAAGTCTGGCTTGTGCACATGTAGGTCTCTTTTTTTGGATGAAATGCAGAGAGCTATTCTTTATCCTTTTGTGTCTTGCCCAAAAACTTCCTTCCCACAGCTGTCAAGCCCTGGGACAGACCCTTGCTGCTGGAAAGTGGATGGAGGGCAGTTCAGAATATTATGGTGCTGCTGATAGTCTCTGAGGGGCACTAAAAGATAATTGCACAGCCTCATATCTTCCCCCCACAGACTGAGACCAGTTACTTTATAGAATCATAGAACTGGAAATGATCTCAAGGGTCATCCAGTCCAACCCCCTGCCATGCAGGAACACACAATCAAACCATCCCTGACAGATGGCCTTCCAGCCTCTGTTTAAAAACTTCCAAAGAAGGAGACTCCACTACTCTCCTAGGAAGTGTGTTTCACTGTCAAACAACAATTACTGTCAGGAAGTTCTTCCTAATGTTGAGGTGAAATCTCTTTTCCTATATTTTCCTTCCATTGCTCTGTGCCCTAGTCTCTGGAGCAGCAGAAAACAAACTAGCTCCATCCTTAATATGACATCCCTTCAAATATTTAAACAGGGCTATCATATCACCTCTTAACCTTTTCTTATCCAGGCTAAACATACCCAGCTCCCTAAGGGCTCATCCCCACTATGATTTAAAGTGAATTGCTGATCAGTTTTTATGACTGTTGTTCCCATTTGAAACTGGGTCCGATCCTACTTTGATCGATTTCTGGTGCGATAAAGCAAGGCAAACGCAAAAACCCCACTTTTTCCAGACACTAATTTCCTAGTGGTTCTCTTGAAAAGAATTGATTCTGAAGCGTGTTCGACAAGAGGGGACGACGGATCTGAATCGCATCATTCTGGAGGAGAAGGCAGAAGTGTATTTACCATCCCTCCTCAGTTTTTGATAGATCCACCATTCCCCCGCCCCCACCCTTCGCCCTTCAGCACTGCTTCATCCTAACTCCATGGTGCATTATGGCTTTATAATATATATCCTTGCAACACACCTGAGAGTGTAGGCCACCATTATTACCATTGTACAGATGTGTTAACTGAAGTTGAAAAATCATGCTTCATAGCATCTGGTGAATTCAGAGCTTAGGTATGGTCAAGGCGGTATAGGAGCCAGGCACCAGCCCCAGAACCTCTTCTCAGTATCTTAGAGAATAATATGGGAGAAAATGGCATAAGAGCACACAAGAAAATTGTGGTGCCTTTGTAACAGATGTATTTGCAGTTTATTAATTATAGTAATTTATTACTAAAATGCCCCTTCGGATGACTGGTCCTGCATTCATAGGATTCCTAGAGCAAAAGCACCTCAATCAGAGCTTGGAAATTTAATATATATATAGATATATATTGGATTACAACTCCCAGAATGCCCCATCCAGCCTACTATTTAAAGCTCTGGTTTAAAATGTCCAACTTCAAACTGCTAACAGCTCAGTTTTTATTCATCTTACCCACCAACAGAGCATTGGTCTGGACCACTCCACATTCCATTTAGAAAGATGCTGGACTAAGAGGAAACAAACTGCCTAACACAAGAGGGTTGTTAGTAGCCATAACAGTATAGCAATAGCAAGTACATTTCTATACTGCTTACCAGTGTACTAAGTGTAATGAGAAGGGGTAGCAATTTCTAACGAAGAGCATGTTCTATTGAATCACAGAGTTAGAAGAGACCACAAGGGCCATCCACTCCAACCTCCTGCCATGCAGGAACTCCCAATCAAAGCATCCCTGACAGATGGCCATCCAGCCTCTGCTTAAAGACCTCTAAGGAAGGAGACTCCATTACACTCTGAGGAAGGAGTGTGTTCCACTGTCAAACACCCCTTACTGTCAGGAAGTTCCTCCTAATGTCAAGGTGGAATCTCTTTTCCTGAAGTTTGCATCCATTGTTCTGAGTCCTAGTCTCTGGAACAGCAGAAAACAAGTTTGCTCCCTCCTCAATATGACATCTTGTGCTAAAAGCCAGAAGAGATTCCCCACCCCACTCTTCTTCAGTATTTGCTTATATGACCAGAACAAGAGCTCATGAACTTGCCTTCAAATGCTTGAATCTTCTTCATTCCTCCTGCCCCCTGCCGAGGTTTTCATGATTTCAGCAGCTTAATTTACAAGGATGAAAAGGTTTATCCTGGACTAGAATTATTGCTCTGATGTGTTTTGAAGCCAATGATTAGCTGATTAATTTGTTTCTTGTTGACAAGGAATGAAACTATTCATATATAACAGTTGCCAGGTGTCCCTTATTATAAAGGATGTTCCTTATTTGAGCATTGGAAAACTTTTTCTTTTCTATAGCTTGAACAAGATGCCAAAACATCCCTGCCTTACCAGCTCCCCTGAGTATGATAATATATGTATACACACACACACATAAGATTCAAGCATGTTATAAAAAATACGCTAACAAAAAACAAAAGGGAGGCTAGTGAAAGAAAAGATTTACCTTGGATGTGTTTTGGAAGAAGCTTTCAATTAGTTTCTAGAAGGCTGAAATTGTTTTTATTTATTTATACAAGGCTTACTTGGCCAGGTTGTTTCATCTCTCATGCACATATTGGTAGTTTGCTGAAACATACTGATCTCCTCTTCTTTTTTGAGGGGTAGGAATCTACCACCATTCTTTTTAATTTATTTCTGCCTTTGTTACCAAAGTTTCTGCTAAAAATATAATACCCAAGAAGTTTCTATTAAAAATATAATGCTCAGGGGTGCATCTACTTTGTCAACTGAGTTATACATGAAGTCTTAACCACACTTTGGGATTGTTGACAAGGAAAGAGGATCTGAACTCTTCCACTTCCACTTATGTTAGAATGACGTCAAGAGGGATCAAGTTTCATTGATCATCTGAGCAATACTTCCATTTCTGGTTTGTACTGATGAAATATTGGTGATTTCTTTTATCACTAAAATTGCATCGTGCCCCCATCATGAACTATGGACTTGGTTTATTTCATTTTATTTTTAGCATAACAGTGAGTTGCACAAGGCTTTACTTTCCCCTATTATCTTTTTACACCTCTTACATTTAGTCCCCTTTAGTCATAGTCATGGACCTGGCCTGAGGTCAACAGAATTTGTAGTTTCCCCTTTGTTGCAATTTATTCACAGAAATTCTGTTCATTGGTAGAAGATCAAGCGTGGCTGGGGAACCACCACAGTTGTCCAAGTTGTACCAATGAACAGAATTTCTGTGAATAAATTCTGTGAAATAAATTTCCTTTCCACCATACATCTTTCAATACCTCATTTGTATCACTTGATTTGGCCCTCACCTTCCTTTACTCAAGCACATCTGTGGGTTAGATATAAAGTTTCTCAGCAAAGGCAGCCAGGACTAGGTGGGGGAAAGAATTCCTCTCTGCCTAATTCTAAACAAGATCTCTGTTGCTTTGCAGAGGTCTGAACCAGATTCTGTAGTTTGTGTCTTTTCTGTATTTCATTATATGAGAGATGGGCAAAATACAGCCCATAGGTTGCATGCAGCCCTTGGAAACTCCCAAGTGCAGTGCCTGAAGTCCCCTAATGCACCCAGGCTAAGTTTTTTTTTAAAATTCAGGCCAATTTTAGGGTGATTCCCCCCGACACACATCTGCTTAAAATGTGGCTAGACCACAGCAGTTTTTATTTCTGACCTTCCAAAGCCCCCAAACACAAAACTAATATTGAAAATGAACTGAAAATTCACCAAAAAGCTTGGCAGTTGTCCATCCCTGCATTAAATACCTGTGGCTTAATACTGTATTCCATTGGCGTAGCTGAAGAAGTGATTTGAAATCCACTAAAGCGCATTCTAAAATGAATCAATTGATATTAAAGATGCTGATAAATTCTTCTCCAGCCTTTGTTTTGTTTTGTTTTGTTTTGTTTTGTTTTTAGGTTGGAGAGGGCTAGGATAATTCTTGTGCTAACTAAAAAGCAGAACTACCAGTATATAAAAACTATATAACGCTTCTGTTCTTACTCACATTGGCCCAAACATAGCATAGCCAGTAAGCGTTCCTTCTGATTCCTCTTGCCATGAATTTGTTACCTTGCCTTGGAAGTGCACTTCCATCCTACAGCTGCAAGGCTATTTTTTAAAAAAACATAGAGCACTCAACCTAGTAGGGCATCATTGTGTGAGAGATAAAATTGTACTAAAGCTGTCTCTGAAATTCTTTTAGACTGCAGAAGAGTTCCCCCAGAATGCGTCAAACGATATACTTCATTTTGTTTTTGCAGTGGGATGAAAATTGTGTCGCCCTCCAAATATGTTTGGACTGCAGCTCCCAGCAGCCCTAGCCAACATTATCAGTAGTGAGGAGTGCTGGGAGTTAGAGTACAATAATATCTGGAGAGCCACACAGTTTCTGTCTCTGTTACACTTATCACTGAGTAATTAAACTCACTGTACAGCTGGTACTTCAGGAAAATAAAAATCTCCAGTACAAAAGGCTTTTAATTACTGTCCATCTTCAGAACAGTTTCATTGCATCCCAACCCTCCAACCCATCTTTATCTTAGGGAAGGTAAGTTTGGTTGCAGTGATTCGTGCCTTCATTGCCTCCCAATTAGACTTCTGTATGTAGGACAGCCATAGTTTGTCACATTACACAACTTTATTCCTGATCATGCGGCATGTCTGCTAAAACATCAGTTTCCAATTTCTTGGCATTGTGGAGTGTCTGTCATAGGATTCCCTATTCAAGATTATCCCAGGCCCTAAGGTTTCCTGGCCAAAACAGGAGACCTAGGGACAGTCCCTTGTGGTGGCATTAATTATTGGGCATTAAGTAGAGTTGCTCACAGTTTGTAATTCAAACACATATACACACATCCTCATTAACTGTACAGTCAGCCCTCCGTATCCATGGATTCTTTATCCACAGATTCAGCTATGTGCAGCTTCAAAATATCTATCTATCTATCTATCTATCTATCTATCTAAATTCCAAAATGCACACCTTGATTTTGTCAATTTATACAAGGGACACCATTTTAGTATGCCATTGGATTTAATGGGACTTGAGGATTCACAGATTTTGGTATCCATGGGGAGTCCTGGAAATGAACCCCAGCAGATACCAAGGACCCACTGTATATGCTTTTTCAGAATTCTTAGAAATGGTACAAAAATGCAGAGTTGGACATCTTTCTTTCTGTTAAGAGAAAGGAAGAGGCTGCTGGATAGGATAGGTTTTAATGGAAGCTTTTTCTGTTAGCTTGCTCTCCTACAGGATGCTCAGACCAGAATTGTAACCCTCCTCCTGGTGAGGCGGCGAATAAGAAGAATGAGCCAGAAAATCCAGACTTGGTGGTTTCCCTTCCACTGAATGAAAGCAAGAACTCAGAAGGTATGCTCAGTACAGTATTAGTTTTAAATGCTAACTGATTGCTAAAGCTGCAGAAGAAGGTTAGTCCTACTGCTGAACCTGTGGCCCTTTAGATGTTGTTGGGCTTAAAGTCCCCATCAACCCCAGGAAGCATGGCCTATGGTTGGGAGTGGTGGGAGTTGCACTCCATTGGCATTTGGAGGACCATTGCTACCTTGGGTCTTGCCCTACCCTAAGACATGGGCAATTCAGTCTCCCATTTTGGGGGGTGGGGGTGGGAAAGGTTTCAGAAGAAAAACTGGCATTCACATCTCTAATAGGAATGAAGTTTTCACTAACCAGATAAAACATTGACAGCTTGGTTCCTGTTATGTGCATAATTTAATCCCTTGCCTTGAGACTCTCATGTCTTGAATAATAAGTGATACTGTTTTTTCTCTTTTTTTACATGAATAATTAGAAAATGTATCCACCACTGAAGAGTCTGAAGTAGAAATGATGGAGGAAGATAATCCTGATGGTAAGGATTTCTCAGTCTCTGAAGAACTTCTGAAATAAATGATAAGATAGAATCAAGGTTAAGATTATACAAAGGAGTTTATTGGACAGGGGCTCCAGCACGGTCTCAGAATGAAATGGGCCAGGAAGGGAGAACGAGTGGGGGACTCATTTTACCGCACATACAAGTCCACTACTCATTCCTTTTCCTGCCCTTTCGTTCCCAATCCATTCCAGTGAGGAGGAAATTTTTGAGAACTATTTTGAACAGTTCTCAAAAATCTCCTCCTATGGAACGGACTGGGAACAGATGGGGAGTGGAACAGAAGGAGTGAGGAACTTGTGTGTGCAGTAAAATGCATCCCCCACTCGTCCCTCATTCGTTCCAGGCCCCTTCCGTTCCATTCTCAGACCAGTTCCTGGAGCCCCTGTGCAATAAACTCCAATGAGTCCTTCTACAATACAGTAAAAGCCCTATCTAATCCAGCATCTAGTTTAGTCCCAGTTTAAAGTTGTGATGACCCAAACAAAAATGATGTTTCAAACCCAAAATACACCTATATTCTCAATAAAGGATTATTTCCGTTTGTCTGTACTGTGCTTCTGAATATTCATCATAATTAGGTGACTTCCAGATCTAATACATGCATAATACCTCCATGTCAAAATCAGTTGTATTTTGCCAATTCCCAGAACTGGAAGTCACACAGTGGCTCCCGAGACCTGAATTAGTTAGACAAGTAGGGGAGGTCAAGGGGAAAGGCAGAGAAAGAAGGTTTGGTGTTTTTTTAAATGATGCTAGAGAAAAGAGATGGGTATGGATGTGTCTACATACATGTTATAAAACACATTGGTGGAAGGAGCCAGGCTTAGTGGTGGAGATTATGAATGGCGGAGAAGTTGCAGTTGCATAATGAATAATTTAGTCTTAGGTCTAAGGGCAAGAAAGCCACAGAAGCAAAATATAAAAAAGGAATATGGGAGAGAGGGAGGAGGAATAGTATAGGTTGTCTGTTGTACTTTCTTTCTTTATAGGTTACAATCCATTATCTTGTCCTTTCCTCAAACAGTACAGCCAAAGTCCTGTTTGGTTTTGCAAAGGAGGTAGAAGTTCAGGATCTAGATTACAAAACTTCTTAGGCTATCTATAGGCAATATGTGTCTGATATTGAATAAAATCTAGCGAATCAAAGCCTGGGAGGTGGCTAGTTTTTAGTTAGGGAAAGACTTAACATGGGATTTTCTCATTTCTGATCTTTGGTGTGAAGAACTGAAAAATTTTGTGTGTGTATGTGTGTGTGTGTGTGTCTTTTGGAACAAATAAATAAATAAACTGGTAATATCCTGGCTCTGGTATTTCTTACAGAAACACTAGCCCCCCCCCCTCCCATGCCATCCCAACCCCTTTTCCCATTCCCAACCTGACCCTTTTTATAGTTTTTTGTGGGGTTTTTGGGCTATGTGGCCATGTTCTAGAAGAGTTTCTTCCTGATGTTTTGCCAGCATCTGTGGCTGGCATCTTCAGAGAATGCAGGTGGCATTTTCTCTGAAGATGCCAGCCATAGATGCTGGTGAAACATCAGGAAGAACCTCTTTTAGAACATGGCCACATAGCCCAAAAACTACTCAAAAAACTATGGATGCTGACCCTTTTTGTTTGGGGCCTAGTAGATTATGATTTGATTTTCAGTCAATCAGATTTGCAGACTATATTTTTATTGCTAAATTGCTTTATACTACTTAAATTGGTAGATTGTCTTAAAGACTCCATCAACTGCTCCCATCCCTGAGTTATTTAAATATTGGCCAGGCTGTGTATAGCTCATTATGGGAAGAGAGGAATGTTGCCAATTAAATGCATAATCTTGCTAGCTACTTGTACTGCCAGATAAATATCATAGCTAACAATGATCTTAGCAATAAAAGCATCTTTTCTGACTTGCAGAAAGCTTTGTGTTCAGTGAGGCATTTTAGGGTGAGAATTTCTTCCTGAATTTAGTCACTCAGGATGCCACATTTTCATGTTACAACGGCACATGAATGTTCTGTGGAACATAAGAGAAGGGTTGACATCTGTGGTGGACTCACATTCCCCGCATTCCCGTTATAGACTGTTACCTTTGGCTCCAGTTACAAGCAAACAGAGTGGTGTTTTTGAACCCATTTTGTACCATGTGGCAAATTTTAAAACAAACAAAACACAATATATTGTGCAACTTTGAGATATTTCTGAATGAAAAAAAAAACATGTTGTTTCTCAGTGGGCCACTTTTGGTTACAGTGCTGTTGCTATTAGCGAAAGTGACTGGTTCACTTTATTCATCTGTTTAACATGTATTTGAAAAGTTTTTCCCTCCACCCCCTCACCCGGCATTCTTGTTGTCTTAGACAAATTTCCTTCTTCCTTCCAAAAGTATTCATGGGATATATTTCATAACTGTTTTGTCCTATTCCTTCCCACCAGGGACAGTCAAGAGTTTTCTGAGGAAGTTGGGGCTCGGCGAGCAAAGAAGAAGAAAGCTCACCATGGGAGAAATCCTAGAAATTGACTCAGAAAGTCTCAAAGCCATGACTCCTCAGAAGCTGGAAGATCTACCATGGCATTTCTTGAGGAAACTCATGGCCCTCAATGGAACAGCTAGAAATACAAGCCTTGTGTCAAAGGCTGAGGAAGATGCAAATAAAGGTGATGATATGGTGGATGAGCTATTTTCTCTCACCGAAATGGACTCAGGGGTTTCTGTCAACCCTCTTGATGTGCTTTGTGCCATATTACTAAGTTCTGATAGTTTCCTTCAGCAGGAGATTTTGCTTAAAATGTCCATGTGCCAGTTTGCCCTTCCATTGATACTGCCTCCCTTTGACACTTCCAAATGTACCTTCATGCTCTGGGCCATGAGGGACATTGTGAGAAAATGGCGGCCCCATTCCTTAGCTGAGAGCAGAGGCTTCAAAGAGGAGAACTTAGTGCTTATTTCCATGCCAACCATTTCCTTCGTGCGAATGGGAACTTGCAGTCTCTCCAAATCCAAACTTCTTAATGAAGTCCTCAGCTCCCCTCAACACCACCATGATTTCTTTGTACATCGTGATGTTGACTGTGGGAATGTTGCTCGAGAGATTAGTAACGGATTAGTGGAAGTGTCTTCGTATTTCCCTGGAGGGAGGGAAAACTCAGATCTTTTTCCAGAGCCTGTAGCAATAACAAACCTGCGTGGAGACATAGAGTCACACTGGCTGCAGTTCAGTTTTTTAACAGAGGTATCATCAGCTGTGTTCATTTTTGTCGAGAACATTTCCGAATCAGAATATAATATGCTGTCGACTCTCCAGAAACTGGCATCTAAATGCTACTTTGTCTTGAATACAGAAGGAGGAAAATCAAAGGAAGCATTGGGGTTTCTTAACAAACTAGCACCAGTACTGAACTTGAACAGATCACAGTTGCTGGTAAAAGAAAAAAACCAAAATACCACAGAATTTGTGAAGAAGCTCCGTTCGACCATCAGGAAAATAGTGAGCTCCCATCAAAAAGTGGTGAATATGGAAGAAATGGCCAGTGTATGTCGAGAATTGGGGATTGAGATAGATGAGGATACACAGGACTGTCAGAATGGGACTCTGCATGCCAAGGAAATAGTTGAAGAAATAGAGGATGTTGCAAACTACAAGAAGGAAATGCTGAAACTCCAAGGAGACTTGTGGAGAAATGTGGCCAAGGTGGAGAAAGAGCTGTGCAGAATGAAAGGACAAGCTGACATACCAACAGAAGATTACAAATCTCAGCTAAGAGAAAAGTGGATAAAATTGCGTGTACAGCAGAATGAATGTGACCTTACTAATAGGATAACAAAATTTATCAATGGAATTCAGCATCTTTGCCCAGTGGAGAAACATTTTTTTCTGAAATGGATGAAGTTCAGATTAGATCATGTTGCAAGGGCAAACCTTTTAAGATTGCGGGAAGAGTATAAAGAGAAATGCCGCACCACAGGAGATAACACATGGCAATTGAAACAGTTGGATGAATTAATTTCCATCAGTTCCTTAGGGGTAGAACACTTCATGCGTGAGTTGGGACAGTTTTATGAAGCAGAGTACATGATGGTGAACGAAGGTAAAATGACCCAGAGCCAAAGGCAATTTGTCCACCTACCAAGGATAGCTGCTGACTTGATGCTAGAAGGATTTCCAATAGAGCTGATTGATGGAGATGCATCTAACATCCCCTTGCAATGGGTCACTGATGTTCTGACTGAGCTCCATGTTAAGCTAGGGCGCAAATCTAGAATGCAAGTTCTGACTGTTCTTGGTGTACAAAGCACTGGCAAATCCACCCTTCTCAATACCATGTTTGGACTACAGTTTGCTGTCAGCAGTGGTCGATGTACTCGGGGAGCATTCATGACGCTCCTTAGAGTCACAGAGAATTTACAGCAAGAAATCGGCTGTGATTTTGTCCTGGTGATAGACACAGAAGGTTTGAAAGCCCCTGAGTTGGCCAAACTAGAGGACAGCTATGAGCATGACAATGAGTTGGCGACTTTGGTGATTGGACTCAGTGATATAACCATAGTTAACTTGGCCATGGAAAATGCCACAGAAATGAAGGACATTTTGCAAATTGTTGTCCATGCATTTTTGCGGATGGAGGACATTGGGCACAAGCCCAAATGTCAGTTTGTTCATCAGAATGTCAGTGATGTTTCTGCTCATGATCAGAACATGAGGGATAGAAAACACCTCCTTGAACAGCTCAATGAAATGACCAAAGCTGCAGCCAGAATGGAGAAACAAAGCAGAGAAGTGTCCTTTTCAGATATTATGGACTATGATCCAGAAAAGGACAACTGGTACATTCCTGGCTTGTGGCATGGAGTCCCACCCATGGCTCCAGTGAACCTGGGATACAGCGAGAGTGTATCAGAATTGAAAAAGTACTTATTTGACTTCATGAGGACCAGCTCACAAAATAGGTTTTCTAAAACTATCCCCCAGTTTGTAGAATGGGTAAAGAGCTTGTGGAACGCTGTAAAACATGAAAATTTTATCTTCAGCTTCCGTAACAGTCTTGTGGCTGATGCATATAACCAGCTCTCAGTGAAGTATTCAGACTGGGAGTGGGATTTCCGGAAAGAGATATATCTCTGGGTGTCCAAAGCTGATACTTCAATTCAGAACCATTCCTTAGAAGAACTAGAATCTGATGCATTTGATAAATTAAAGCTTGAGGCCTATCAGAGACTAGATGCTGGAGAGCAAAAAATGTTACAGTGCATACAGAGCTATTTTGAGAGTGGTGGAGAAAGTTTGCACCTGATAGAAAAATATAAAGAAGATTTCATCAGAAGCGCAAAGTTACTTCGCAACCAGCTGGAGAGCTATTCAGTTACCAAATGTCAAGAGACCATTCTGATACGTAAGGGACAAGGTAAGATAGACAATCTTCAGGCTAAGTACTTAAGCATCATAGAGGGGAAGGTAAACAAGCTCTTGGAAGTATGTAAAGAAAGCGAATGCAAAGTGAATTCTGAAGAACTAAAATGGGAGTTCGAGAAAACATGGAAGGAAACCTTAGATGAGTTGCCAGCTACTACTTTATCTCACCGACAAATTCATGCAGATGTGTTCTATCAGCTCAGAAAAGATTTAGAGTCTCGGGGTAGCTTGGCAAATCAGATTTTACAGAAATTAATCCACAGTTCAGGCCATGGTGGAACACATTTCATCATGAAAAGACAATATCTAGAAATGACAATCATTAGAACACTGAAAGGTATATTCAAGGATTATCTAGGTGAACTTGAGATTGCTACCATGTCTCTGCTTGACATGTGTAGAAATTACGTTACAAAGAAAGTCAGCATGAAAGGAGACTATGATGAAACATATTGCCGTGAATTATTGAGGATAATCAATCAAGAACTTCAAGACAAAGATTTTCAGAAACTTCATTTTACCATTAATTTTGAGGTAGATGTGAAATATCACATTCTGCAAGAGGCAGCTGATTCTTTTCAGAAGATGCACGATGCCTTCTACAGAGCAAACAGTCCTCATCAACGTCTGGAAAACCTGAAACATAACTATTTTTCCATCTTTCAAGACCTTTACTATGAGAAAGATGCTTGCCAGAAGAGAGCCAGTGATTTTTGTAATGTGTGTCTAAAGCCAGCTCTGGTGGACTACCTCAACAAGAGGCTTGGGATAGACATAGTTGATGACTTTCTCAGTAGTGGGCAATCTATTCAGTATGGGAGTCGGAGTTTCTTCCAGTTCACGGTGCAGAAAACATTGCTAGAAGATGAAAAATTTGATGACTACGTGAAGTACATAAACGGATATGAACAGTTTGTCAAAATTTGGATAGAGGGAAACCTATTGGACCACTATGGTCAAAGGCAAGATTTGGCAGTCTTGGAAAGAGAGATCCTATCTGCTGTGATAAGGAAAATTAAAGAAGCTGTGGAGAGTTGTGCAAAGGAAACTGTGACTTTGCCTGAATTTTTGGAGTGTTTCTGCCATGAGATGAGTGAAGAGCTTGTTATTTCAAAGGATTCTCTGGATGTTATTCTGTTCAACAATACTGCCAAAGTTGCACCTTTCTCAGCTGATGTCCTGGGTTTTATCTCTGAAGTGATGGAAATCATTCTTGCAGAGCAATTTGAGATGAATGTTGATACGATACTTCAAAATATTCCATTCAAGCCCCAAGATGAAATCTTCAAGCGTGTCTTTGGCTGTGGAAAGCAGTGTCCCTTCTGCAAAGTCCCTTGTGAAGCTGGAGGTGGAAGTCACCAGGAACATTTTGCCTCAGTCCATCGACCTCAAGGATTAGGGAGGTATAGAAGTATTCATACCAACAAGCTGGTATATTCCTTATGCTCCTCAGATGTCACCTCTAATGGCAGTTTCAGAAACTGGGACACGGATTGGGAGTGGCATCCCTATAAAGAATATCGTAAGTATTATCCTGACTGGCGCATTCAGCCTGATGCTAGCATCGCAGCTTCGGACTACTGGAAGTTTGTATTCAACAAGTACAATCATCAGTTTGCTAAAGAGTATGATGCTCTCCCTGCTGATCTCCCTGAGGATTGGAAGAGAATCACAAAGCAGCAAGCACTGAAAAGCATCCAAGAAGCCTTTAACATGAATGAATAAATAACAGATACTGCCAGTGTCAACTTTATACCCAAGTTGTCTGATCAGGGTGATGGAAATGCTGACCTAAACCCAACTGCTAGTCCCAACTAGTACTTATCTAGTTGTATCAGTGGTATGAAATAAATGTTGATTTATGTGGGTCTAGTCTAGTTTGGATTGCCTACCAAATTTGGGTCATGATCTGTAGTAAATAGCAATTGATTAAGGGTCCTTCTATCCTTTGACATTATTGGCATTTTACGCCACAGTCTATAGAGATATTTACTGAATGCTTTGAGGACAAATAGCCTGGGCTTTTAGATTATGTCATGCAATGAATTCAGCAGTATGTTTTCTAATCTGTATACAATAGATAGTTTTATTAAGAATTGATTGTTAAATACAAGCTGTGTCCTCTGGGGATGGGGCATCTGGGTGTCTTAACATTCACATCCTTTTGGGGTGGAGGGAGATTGTCTTGGTTTCAAATCACACAACCACTGCCTTGCTCTGTTCTTCTTGTTGTATTCTTTTCCTGTGTCTGCATATATTCAATAAATTCTTAATTGCACAGAACCCACCCTGCTTGTCATAACTTAAGACACATGATGCCTGTTTAGTAACCTTTCCTCCATTACCTGGGAGCAATATTGCTGCAGAAGTAATGTTAAACAGCTCCCCATTCTTAATCCTCTTCTTTCTGACTTCCTGGCTCCAGTCCCTGTTTCTGTTAATGTTTGGTCCCAGATATGGGAATCCTTTTACTATTTCTGTTTCTTCGAGGTTGAACTTGTGAAGGTCGGTCACAGAGAAACCAATAGAGTCCTGCGGTATCTATACCCTGAAGACACCAGATCCTTTCTGATTTATCCTTTGCCTAAGAAAACCCAATGAAGGCTGCATCCACATTGGAGAAATAACCCGGTTTGGCACCGCTTTAAGTCTTTTTCTGGCTCAAGGCTGTGGAATTCTGGGAGTTGGAGTTTGTTGTGGGGCCCAGAGCTCAAGGCTTAACTTTTTCTGGCTCAAGGCTATGGAATTCTGGGAGTTGGAGTATGTTGTGGGGCCCAGAGCTCAACACTTAACTCTTTTTCTGGCTCAAGGCTATGGAATTCTGGGAGTTGGAGTATGTTGTGGGGTCCAGAGCGGAGCTATGCTCCGCTCTGGGCCCACAACAAACTCCAACTCCCAGAATTCCACAGCCTTGAGCCAGAAAAAGACTTAAAGCGGTGCCAAACCGGGTTATTTCTCCAGTGTGGATCTTCAGAGGCATTTGGCCTCTAGTTCCCCTCAGCCTGGGTTTTTCTTGGCAAGATTTCCTCAGAGGAGGTTTGCCAATTGCCATCCTCTGAGGCTGAGAGAGTGTGACTTGGCCAAGGCCACCCAGTGGGATTCAGTGGCTGAGCTGGAAATTGAACCCCCTAGTTTCCAGAGTCATAATCCAACACTTTAAACCACTAAGTCACTCTGGCTGGCTTTCATATTTTATTCTTCCACATGGACTACAACCCCCATGATGCCTTGTTCCTTCGCCTCTCCCTTTCCCTGCTTCCTACACGCTGATTGGTGGGTGTGTCTGATTGACAGCCCAATCATGCCCGCCCTCGCTCCCCACCCTCTAATCGTCTGATTGACAGCGAGTCCCATGTGCAATTTGCCCTGCCCCTTTTACCACTTCCTAACCTCCGATTGGAGGACATGTCTGATTGACGGCCATCCGGTGAGCAATCATGCCCTGCTCCTTCCCCCCTCCTTTGCTTCCTGCGCTCTGATTGGCGGATGTGTCTGAGTGACATCCCATAGCTGAGCAAGCCTTGCCACTCCCCCTCTTCCCTCTGATTGGAGAGTGCTACTGATTGACAGCCGCCGATGTGCAATCACACCCTGCTCTTTCTCCCCGCCTTTGCATCTTGGCCCCTGATTGGTCGATGTGTCGTGATTGACAGGCCGGCAGGACAGCCGAACGCTCTGTATCAGTCAGTCCAGAGCAGAAGTCATAGAGAGAGGTCAGGAGTCAGGTCGCTCCGAGGAGGAGCGTCAGAGGCTCTAAGATGGCGGCGCCTGGCTGGGAGCGCGTTGCGCGAGTGGCGCTGTGCTTAGCGGGGCTGGCGCTCTCGGCCTACGCTTTCCACGTAGAGGTCTCCAAGGAGCGGGACGCCGCCTACCGGGCCATGTGCGACCTCAGCGACGCCGTCAGCTGCTCCCGCGTCTTCACCTCCAGGTTAGGGCCTGAGGCTGAGAGAGTGTAACTCTAAACAATAATAATAATAATTTTTTTAAAATAAAAATATTTAAAAAATTTTTTTTAAAAAATAATTTTCCTGGGAAAACAGCAGGATACAAATATTATTATTATTAAAAATAAAAATATTTTAAAATATTTTTTAAAAAAAATAATAATTTTCCTGGGAAAAGAGCGGGATACGAATAATAATAATAATAATAATAATAATTTTAGAAATAAAAATATTTTAAAATGTTTTTTTTTAAATAATGATAATTTTCCTGGGAGAAGAGCGGGATACAAATATATAATAATTAACAATAATAATAATTTTGAAAATAAAAATATTTAAAAATGTTTTTAAAAAATAATAATAATTTTCCTGGGAAAAGAGCGGGATACAAATATATAATAATTAATAATAATAATAATAATAATAATTTTAAAATAAAAATATTTAATTTTTTTAAAATAATAATAATTTTCCTGGGAAAAGAGTGAGATACAATTATATAAATAATAATAATAATAATAATTTTAAAATAAAAATATTTTAAAATATTTTTAAAATAATAATAATTTTCCTGGGAAAAGAGCAGGATACAAATAAATATAATAAATATAAATATAAATACAAATAATATAAAATATTATTTAAAATTATTATTGTTATTATTGTTTGTTTATTTATATCCTGCCTTTTTCCCGAAGGAATCAAGGCGGGTTAAATTAAGAACAAAATAAAATACATAAAAGTTCACAATACATTACAATAAACCTGCATTTTTTCCCCTATACCTTACATATATTAACATAGCAAAATAGAAATATATACATAAAAATTCATGACACAATACAGTAAATTTAAATTATATCCCTATCCCTTACATACATTAAAAAATCACAACACAATACAATAAATTTTCAGTTATATCCCTATCCCTTACATACATTAAGATAGCACTATTAAAATATATATTAAACATTACATTAACAAAGAATTACTAGAGGATGAAAATGAGAGGCATTGAATAACATGCTGCAGAAATAATAATCATTTCTTGACAAGGTTTATTGCAGAGGAGGTTTGCCACTGGCTTCCCCTGAGGCTGAGAGAGTGTGACTTGCCCAAAGGGCAAGGATTTGAACCCTGGTCTTCAGAGACCTAGTCTAACTCTTTTTTTTAAGTTGCTGTAGTTTTATCTTATGGGATCCCAAGATTTGTAGCTTTATAAGGTCTTCCAGCGTGGCATAGTGATTTGAGTGTTGGGCTACAGTCCAAAACACACTGCAGAAATAATCCAGTTTGAAACCGCTTTAACAGCCCTGGCTCAGTGCTAGGGAATCCTGGGAAACTGCCCAATGGCCACACATCCCTCAGCAAGCCTGGATACTGTATCTCTGTTTTCTTCTTTCCCCAAAAAATGGAAATAAGAAATGATATCCTGCCACCCTGCAGGAGGAAAATAAATGTATTTGGAAGTGTGATACTGTACATGAATCTCCTTTATCTGAAATGCTTGGAGCCAGAAGTGTTTGGCTTTTTTATTTGGTTTGGTTTTCTTGGAGATGTGGAACCCAACTCTATAAACATGCAATTCTTTCAGGCTTCATATACACCTTATATATGTAGCCTGTTGGTAGTTGTATGGAATATTTTTAACAATTTTTGTTCAGGAAGCAAAGTTCGTATACATTGGACCATCAGAAAGCAAAAGTGTCCCTATCTCAACCACCGACGGCCTTTATTCATTTACTCATTCCTTTGAATACTTTGGACTTTGGAGTTCTGGACCAGGAGGCTCAACCTGTAGTGCAGTGACCCTTCCCTCCACATTTGCTAAGGTTAGGGATGAAGGACCCTCGTGTATGTGGGAAAACAGCAAATAAAAACAGTGCTATTCTTTTTACCTAAGAGAACACCTCTCTAGGAACCTCCAGGTCCTCCAGTGCAACTCGGAGGCCAACATCTGCCAGATGTTGATGATAGAATCATGCTGGAAGACCTACAAATGCCTAGGGACATGTTTTCTCTAGGAACTTCTAAGATCCAAAACACATTGCAGAAAATAATCCAGTTTAAGACTGCCTTTGCTCAGTGCTAGGGAATCCTGGGAATTGTTGTTTATTGTGGTACTCGAGCTCTCTAACAGAGAAGTCTGGATGTCTCACAAAACTACAGTCCTCAGAACCCCCTAGAATTGAGGCAGGGCAATTAAGGCAGTCCCAAACTGGATTATTTCTGCAGTGTGTTTTGGACCTAAATTCTTCAGCGCAACTCCATGGGCAACCTGTGGCACAAGTGCGCTGAGGACTCAGAAATTCCTAGAGAAAACTTATTAATCAAAACCGCAAAAAAATCAAATCTGCGAAAGTCAAAACTGCAAATGTGGAGGGTCAGCTGTACATAGTTTTGGAGTGGGAAAAAGGTGAGAATATTTTAATGCATTTTCACACATTTGGCTTTTTTCCTGCATGATTTTGCGGCATCTTTTGAAACGGGGGGAGCTTTAGGGTCTAGGGGCTACATTACACCCATCCATATTATAAGACATATGTTTTTTACTACTGATTTTTAGGTCCTTTGCGTGACAGCAAACCCAGTGACCCCTGGAACATTTGGCCTTCCAGATGTTGTTAGAGTGAAACTCCTATCATTCTTCACTGTTGGCTCTGCTGGCTTAGACTGATGTTGGATGGCCACACATCTCCCTACCCATCATGAGCAATCCAAGATATTGTTCTCACTGCTCTTTATTTGTGAATATCTCTCCTGCTTCAATTTTTCCTTCCAGGTGGGGTCGTGGTTTTGGCTTGGTAGCCGGCCTCTTGGGACCTCATAGTGTGTTCAACCAGCCAAACAGCATCTTTGGAATCGCCTTTTATCTTCTGCAGATCCTTCTGGGTGAGTGATACATTTATTTCCTTATTTATATATTGCACTTTTATCCCAAAAAGGATTCCAGGGTGCTGTAATAATAATAATAATAATACATTTTATTTATACCCCGCTCTTCAGCCAAAGCTATCAGAGCGGCTTACAATTTGTTAATTAGACAATTAAGTCCCCTCAAGATGGTGGTTGAAGGGAGGGCTCTTCTTGTTTGCAGCAGGAGGTGGCCTGCCTTTCTCTCCCCTCAAGATGGTGGTTGAAGGGAGGGCTCTTCTTGCTTCCAGCAGGAGGTGGCCTGCATCTCTCTCCCCTCAAGATGGTGGTCGAAGGGAGGACTCTTCTTGCTTCCAGCAGAAGGCGGCCTGCCTTTCTCTCCCCTCAAGATGGTGGTTGAAGGGAGGGCTCTTCTTGCTTGCAGCAGGAGGTGGCCTGCCTCTCTCTCCCCTCAAGATGGTGGTTGAAGGGAGGGCTCTTCTTGCTTGCAGCAGGAGGTGGCCTGCATCTCTCTCCCCTCAAGATGGTGGTTGAAGGGAGGGCTCTTCTTGCTTGCAGCAGGAGGTGGCCTGCCTCTCTCTCCCCTCAAGATGGTGGTTGAAGGGAGGGCTCTTCTTGCTTGCAGCAGGAGGTGGCCTGCCTCTCTCTCCCCTCAAGATGGTGGTTGAAGGGAGGGCTCTTCTTGCTTCCAGCAGGAGGTGGCCTGCCTCTCTCTCCCCTCAAGATGGTGGTTGAAGGGAGGGCTCTTCTTGTTTCCAGCAGGAGGTGGCCTGCATCTCTCTCCCCTCAAGATGGTGGTTGAAGGGAGGGCTCTTCTTGCTTGCAGCAGGAGGTGGCCTGCCTTTCTCTCCCCTCAAGATGGTGGTTGAAGGGAGGGCTCTTCTTGCTTGCAGCAGGAGGTGGCCTGCCTCTCTCTCCCCTCAAGATGGTGGTTGAAGGGAGGGCTCTTCTTGCTTCCAGCAGAAGGCGGCCTGCCTTTCTCTCCCCTCAAGATGGTGGTTGAAGGGAGGGCTCTTCTTGCTTCCAGCAGAAGGCGGCCTGCCTTTCTCTCCCCTCAAGATGGTGATTGAAGGGAGGGCTCTTCTTGCTTCCAGCAGAAGGCGGCCTGCCTTTCTCTCCCCTCAAGATGGTGGTTGAAGGGAGGGCTCTTCTTGCTTGCAGCAGGAGGTGGCCTGCCTCTCTCTCCCCTCAAGATGGTGGTTGAAGGGAGGGCTCTTCTTGCTTCCAGCAGAAGGCGGCCTGCCTTTCTCTCCCCTCAAGATGGTGGTTGAAGGGAGGGCTCTTCTTGCTTGCAGCAGGAGGTGGCCTGCCTTTCTCTCCCCTCAAGATGGTGGTTGAAGGGAGGGCTCTTCTTGCTTCCAGCAGAAGGCGGCCTGCCTTTCTCTCCCCTCAAGATGGTGGTTGAAGGGAGGGCTCTTCTTGCTTCCAGCAGAAGGCGGCCTGCCTTTCTCTCCCCTCAAGATGGTGGTTGAAGGGAGGGCTCTTCTTGCTTGCAGCAGGAGGTGGCCTGCCTCTCTCTCCCCTCAAGATGGTGGTTGAAGGGAGGGCTCTTCTTGCTTGCAGCAGGAGGTGGCCTGCCTTTCTCTCCCCTCAAGATGGTGGTTGAAGGGAGGGCTCTTCTTGCTTCCAGCAGAAGGCGGCCTGCCTTTCTCTCCCCTCAAGATGGTGGTTGAAGGGAGGGCTCTTCTTGCTTCCAGCAGAAGGCGGCCTGCCTTTCTCTCCCCTCAAGATGGTGGTTGAAGGGAGGGCTCTTCTTGCTTGCAGCAGGAGGTGGCCTGCCTTTCTCTCCCCTCAAGATGGTGGTTGAAGGGAGGGCTCTTCTTGCTTCCAGCAGAAGGCGGCCTGCCTTTCTCTCCCCTCAAGATGGTGGTTGAAGGGAGGGCTCTTCTTGCTTCCAGCAGGAGGTGGCCTGCATCTCTCTCCCCTCAAGATGGTGGTTGAAGGGAGGGCTCTTCTTGCTTCCAGCAGGAGGTGGCCTGCATCTCTCTCCCCTCAAGATGGTGGTTGAAGGGAGGGCTCTTCTTGCTTCCAGCAGGAGGTGGCCTGCCTTTCTCTCCCCTCAAGATGGTGGTTGAAGGGAGGGCTCTTCTTGCTTGCAGCAGGAGGTGGCCTGCCTTTCTCTCCCCTCAAGATGGTGGTTGAAGGGAGGGCTCTTCTTGCTTCCAGCAGGAGGTGGCCTGCCTTTCTCTCCCCTCAAGATGGTGGTTGAAGGGAGGGCTCTTCTTGCTTCCAGCAGGAGGTGGCCTGCCTTTCTCTCCCCTCAAGATGGTGGTTGAAGGGAGGGCTCTTCTTGCTTCCAGCAGGAGGTGGCCTGCCTCTCTCTCCCCTCAAGATGGTGGTTGAAGGGAGGGCTCTTCTTGCTTCCAGCAGGAGGTGGCCTGCCTTTCTCTCCCCTCAAGATGGTGGTTGAAGGGAGGGCTCTTCTTGCTTCCAGCAGGAGGTGGCCTGCCTTTCTCTCCCCTCAAGATGGTGGTTGAAGGGAGGGCTCTTCTTGCTTCCAGCAGGAGGTGGCCTGCCTTTCTCTCCCCTCAAGATGGTGGTTGAAGGGAGGGCTCTTCTTGCTTCCAGCAGGAGGTGGCCTGCCTTTCTCTCCCCTCAAGATGGTGGTTGAAGGGAGGGCTCTTCTTACTTCCAGCAGAAGGCGGCCTGCCTTTCTCTCCCCTCAAGATGGTGGTTGAAGGGAGGGCTCTTCTTGCTTCCAGCAGGAGGTGGCCTGCCTTTCTCTCCCCTCAAGATGGTGGTTGAAGGGAGGGCTCTTCTTACTTCCAGCAGAAGGCGGCCTGCCTTTCTCTCCCCTCAAGATGGTGGTTGAAGGGAGGGCTCTTCTTGCTTCCAGCAGGAGGTGGCCTGCCTTTCTCTCCCCTCAAGATGGTGGTTGAAGGGAGGGCTCTTCTTGCTTCCAGCAGGAGGTGGCCTGCATCTCTCTCCCCTCAAGATGGTGGTTGAAGGGAGGGCTCTTCTTGCTTCCAGCAGGAGGTGGCCTGCCTTTCTCTCCCCTCAAGATGGTGGTTGAAGGGAGGGCTCTTCTTACTTCCAGCAGGAGGTGGCCTGCATCTCTCTCCCCTCAAGATGGTGGTTGAAGGGAGGGCTCTTCTTGCTTCCAGCAGGAGGTGGCCTGCCTTTCTCTCCCCTCAAGATGGTGGTTGAAGGGAGGGCTCTTCTTGCTTGCAGCAGGAGGTGGCCTGCCTCTCTCTCCCCTCAAGATGGTGGTTGAAGGGAGGGCTCTTCTTGCTTCCAGCAGGAGGTGGCCTGCCTTTCTCTCCCCTCAAGATGGTGGTTGAAGGGAGGGCTCTTCTTGCTTCCAGCAGGAGGTGGCCTGCCTTTCTCTCCCCTCAAGATGGTGGTTGAAGGGAGGGCTCTTCTTGCTTCCAGCAGGAGGTGGCCTGCCTTTCTCTCCCCTCAAGATGGTGGTTGATGGCTGTATACAAGGAATGAAACATTCCGGACAATAAAAAGAACCAAAGATCTAACACTAAGTACAATAAAACCATGAGACTCTTCAACTTATTATTTTTCCAAAAAGGAATTGGAAAAGTTACTTTTTTGGAGGAGTTCAAAGATATAGCTGTGTTTGTCTTTAGAATCAGTATGTAGAGAGATCTTGTAGGACCTTTGAGACTAACTGAAAGAAAGAAGTTGGCCGTTTGAGCTTTTGTATACTTAAGTCTACTTCCTCAGATGCCCAAATGCACTGATTGCTGCATCTGCACTGCAGAAATAATCAAAGCCGTCACTCAGTGCTATAGACCTCTGAACATTGTAGTTTTATGAGACTTGCCTGGAAGACAATTTCATTGTCCAAAAGGTGGAAGAGGCAACAAGGGGATCAGCCATTTTAGATCTGATCTTAACCAACAGGGAAGACCTAGTTGATGGGGTGCAAGTGGTTGGATCCTTAGGTGGAAGTGACCATGTTCTCCTGGAGTTTGTAATACAGTGGAAGGGAGAAGCTAGGCATAGTCAGACACGCACTCTAGACTTTAGGAGAGCTAATTTCAATAAACTTAGAGAAATACTGGGAGTGATCCCATGGTCAGGAATACTAAAAGAAAAGGGAGTTCAAGACGGATGGGAGTTTCTCAAAAGGGAGATATTGAAGGCACAATTTCAAACAGTTCCAATGAGGAAGAAAAATGGAAGATGTCTCAAGAAGCCAGGATGGATGACTAAGGAACTTTCAAATGAGCTAAGTTTTAAACGGAACATGTATAAGAAATGGAAAAATGGAGAAATCACGAAAGAGGAATTCAAACAAATAGCCAGCACATGTAGGGGTAAAGTCAGAAAAGCTAAAGCGCAGAATGAACTCAGGCTTGCTAGAGAGGTTAAGAACAATAAAAAGGGCTTTTTTGGATATGTCCGCAGCAAAAGGAAGAAGAAGGAAACAGTGGGGCCACTGCATGCAGAAGATGGCAAAATGCTAACAGAGGACAGAGAAAAGGCAGAATTACTCAACACCTTCTTTGCTTCAGTCTTCTCAGAAAAGGCAAAGGGTGCTCAACCTAAGGATAATGGAACAGGAGACAGAATAGAGGAAATTCAGCACAGAATAAGTAAAGAGGTAGTACAGGAATACCTGGTTAACCTAAATGAATATAAATCTCCAGGACCAGATGAACTACATCCTAGAGTATTAAAAGAACTGGCAAATGTAATATCAGAGCCATTGGCAATAATCTTTGAGAACTCCTGGAGAACAGGAGAAGTCCCAGCAGACTGGAGGAGGGCAAACGTTGTCCCCATCTTCAAAAAGGGAAAAAAAGAGGATCCCAACAATTATCGTCCAGTTAGTCTGACATCAATTCCAGGAAAGGTGCTAGAGCAGATCATTAAGCAGAGAGTCTGCGAACACTTAGAGGCCAATGCCATAATCACAAAAAGCCAACATGGGTTTCAGAGAAACAAGTCATGCCAAACGAACCTGATCTCTTTTTTTGATAAAATTACCAGCTTGGTAGATGAAGGGAATGCTGTGGATATAGTATACCTCGATTTCAGTAAGGCCTTTGACAAGGTTCCCCATGACATTCTTGCAAACAAGCTTGCAAAATGTGGGATAGACAAGTTAACTGTTACATGGATTTGTAATTGGTTGACTGGCCGAACTCAAAGGGTGCTCAACAATGGTTCCTTTTCATCCTGGAGAGAAGTGACAAGTGGGGTCCCACAGGGTTCTGTCCTGGGCCCAGTGCTGTTCAACATCTTTATTAATGATTTGGATGACAGAATTGGGGGCATACTTATCAAATTTGCAGATGACACTAAACTGGGAGGTGTAGCTAATACCCCAGAGGACAGGATCAAAATTCAAAATGACCTGAATAGACTAGAAAGCTGGGCCAGTGCTAACAAAATGAAATTCAATGCGGAGAAATGTAAGGTTCTGCACTTAGGGCGGAAAAATGAAATGCACAGATATAGGATGGGGGACACCTGGCTGAATGAGACCACATGTGAAAGGGATCTAGGAGTCCAAGTAGACCATAAGCTGAACATGAGTCAACAGTGTGATGCGGCAGCTAAAAAAGCCAATGCAATTTTAGGCTGCATCAATAGAAGTATAGTTTCTAGATCAAGGGAAGTTATAGTGCCACTCTATTCTGCTTTGGTCAGGCCCCACCTGGAATACTGTGTCCAGTTCTGGGCACCACAATTCAAAAAAGATGTGGAGAAACTGGAGCATGTCCAAAGGAGGGCAACTAAGATGGTGAAGGGTCTGGAAACCTTGCCCTATGAAGAACGCCTTAGGGAGCTGGGGATGTTTAGCCTGGAGAAGAGAAGGTTAAGAGGTGATATGATAGCCCTGTTTAAATATTTGAAGGGATGTCATATTGAGGAGGGAGCAAGCTTGTTTTCTGCTGCTGCAGAGACTAGAACGCGGAACAATGGATGCAAACTGCAGGAAAAGAGATTCCACCTCAACATTAGGAGGAACTTCCTGACAGTAAGGGCTGTTCGACAGTGGAACACACTCCCTCGGAGTGTAGTGGAGTCTCCTTCCTTAGGGGTCTTTAAGCAGAGGCTGGATGGCCATCTGTCAGGGATGCTTTGACTTGGAGTTCCTGCATGGCAGGGGGTTGGACTGGATGGCCCTTGTGGTCTCTTCCAACTCTATGATTCTATGATTCTATGAGACATTTATCCTTCTCTGCCAGAGAACTCTTGTGCCCCTAACAAACTACAAATTCCAGGATTCCATAGCATTGAGCCATGGTAGATAAAGTGGTGCCAAACTTGATTATTTCTGCAGTGTGGATGCAGCTGATAAGTCTGTCAAGTATTAGAAATTACTAGACAACTCAACCAGTAGAAGCAGAAAAGACTCCTTGAAAACTTCAGCATTCTCTGTCTAAGAAAGGAGCAGTTAGATTTGAACAAAACAGAGACTTGGTTCTCAAGATAAGTTACTTTTCTGTTGCTATGGAGTTGAAATTTTATTACCTGTGTTTTATTGCTGCTTATCCCTAGTCCTTACATGGCCAATAAAGTGACTAGACTCTGCCTGCATTGAAATCCCTCAGTACCATCTTAACAGACAACATCTCAAACAGAATGTAGGCTTGTGATTCTAACATCATCACCTTTTTTCTCTTGTATGATTTTTAACATTTTTCCCTGACGAAGAAAACAGTGAAGCTTCAAATCCTTTTTTAATTCATTTTATACTTTGGATTGGGTCCTGTAAAGGTATCACTGATTGTAGATTTTCAATTTTGTTGTATTTTGCTGCACAGCCAACATGGCTATCCTAAATACATATATATTTTTGAATGACCTCCAAAGTTTCCCAAAGTACAAAAAAGAAGTGAGCCTGAAAGAAAAACGGATCTACTCCCTTCCAAACCACTACCAGTGAAAACCAAGCATCCCTTTTTGATTTAAAGCAAAAACAGAACATTAATGTTGGGGAAAACAGAGCTGAAATACTTTTCTACAGGAGGGGCCTATCAGGTGATTCAAAGATGGGGATTGGAAAGCCAGAGGTGAGAAAGGGCAAAGGAGAAATAGTAGGTTGGTTCTGTTTTTTTGCTTCAATTCCTTGTTGCCATTCCTGTTTCTGCAGTTGAAAGCAAGTCACTTACATTCTTCTTTTTCTTACAGGTTTTTCCACCAGTGGCCTGGCAGCAGTTACTCTTTTGGGCTCATCCTTAGTCTCTATTGCTGGCTCAATCTACCTGGCCTACATCCTCTTCTTCGTGCTCCATGACTTCTGTGTGGTTTGTGTCAGTACCTATATCCTTAATTTCGCCTTGTTGTTTATCAACTACAAACGCCTCGGCTACCTCAACCAGGCCTGGCAACAGCACACAACCAAGGCCAAAAAGCAATGACCATGACTTACACCTCAGCCTGGACAGTCCTGGAAGGATGAAACTTCATATGGATCTCATTTACCTCTAGTGTTTCTATAAGCATTACCCTTTTGTATAACATAAGCTTGTTCATTCAGCTTGGAAAACTTTATTATCTTTCCTCGGGTCAGTGAGATCAGATACTCTAGCATTCCTCTTATCTAGCACTTTGGATTCAAACCAAACTAGAACCTTTGACTCCATTTTTGAACTAAAATGGATACCAACTTTGGTTGGGCTGATGTACAAAAATGTAAATCAAGAGCTTCCTTTTTAAACATAGAGCTCAATTATTTTTATAGCTCTTCACACTTTGAAACAGAAACCTTTTTTTAAACAAATCAATGTTGCAAATATAGCTGTTCCTCGTAAGTATTTTTTTTTGTTTTTTTAAATATTGATGGCATTAATGATTAAAGTTGGTCATTTGAAATTGTACTGACAACAGTGGGCAGAATATGCATTTGACAGGAAATTGTTGCTTTTGGCACACAAAGCAAATATACTGAAGAAGAGGTGCCCACTATTCAAACACTAAATGTGAGAACCACGCTACAGTGTCTCCTGATTAATAGTTACGCTGATCTTGTAACCTGCTGAATGGTTTACTTTTCCCATTATTGATAATAGTTCCCTTGTGTATAATCTAGGGCTGGGCCTACATCAGTAAGGCTGAAGCTACTTGGTTCAGGACATTGTGGGGTAACATTTAAATTTTTTTAATTTTTAAATTGATTAAAAAGACACATTGCTCATAAATGAAAAATAAGTCAAACCTGTCTTCAAATTAGTTACTATTATATTTTTAAATTCTGCAAGGGAATATTTGATTTTCTACCTTTGGCACCAAATTATGTGGAACCCTCTCTAGGCTTGGCAAAAGATGCTTGGAGTGTACCAACAAAATGCTGACAACGATACGCAATTGTATGAGATGCATGTGTTCTCTAAACACATTTCAGAAATATATATCATAGCAGTAAATGCCAGTGATCATCTCAGATATTACATATCTGTAAAACAGAGATGTGTGATATTTGAGATAATTTCCATTTGTTGCTACATGTTACATATTTCTATGGTCATATAAAAGTTGGATTTTGTATATACCTTAGTCAGGGAATATTGTTTAGCAGTATTGTGAGAACCAGCATGGTAGTGGTTTAAACATTGGACTATGACTAGTGACTGGTGTTCGAATCCCAGTTTGGTCATTTAAACCAATTGTGTGACCTTGGGCAAGTCACGTGCTCTCAGCCTCAGAGGATGGCAATGGCAAACCATGTCTAAAGAAACTTGCCAAGAAAACCACATGATCAGTTTGTCTTAGGGTTGTTGAAACGACTTGAAAGCACACAACAAAGAAGAGTCAAAGCAGATCAGAGGGATAGTTCATTCATAAGTGTGAGTGGAAGAGGAGCCAAACTGGTACCTTCTAGGCTGCATTTGATTACAGTTCCCATCAGCCCTGTAGCATGCGAAATTGCTATTGATTATATAGTTTACAATCTAAAACATCTGGAGTGTGCCATGTTGCCTCCTCTGTAAAGCTAAAAATGAAAGTACAAGTAGTAATTATCAATTTCTAGTCCTTTTCAGGTGGAATGATGATTATATTTCCCAGTGATCCCAGTCAACAGCAGGGAATACTGTCTAGCCACCAGTGCAGGAGGCCTCTAATTAAAAGCCAAGAAATTACAATTAGACAATAAAATTATCTCGGGTCCAAAACACGCTGCAGAAATAATCGAATTTGAGACTACTTTAACTGCCCTGGCTCAATGCTAGGAAATCCTGGGAACAGTAGTTTATTAGAATCATAGAACTGGAAGAGACCACAAGGGCCATCCATTCCCATCCCATGCCATACAGGAACTCCCAATCAAAGCATCCCTGACAGATGGCCATCCAGCCTCTGCTTAAAGACCTCCAAGGAAGGAGAGTCCAGCACCCTCCAAGGGAGTGTGTTCCACTGTTGAAAAGCCCTTACTGTCAGGAAGTTCCTCCTAATGTTGAAGTGGAATCTCTTTTCCTGCAGTTTGCATCCATTGTTCCACGTTCTAGTCTCTGGAGCAGCAGAAAACAAGCTTGCTCCCTCCTCAATATGACATCCCTTCAAAATATTTAAACAGGGCTATCATATTACCTCTTAACCTTCTCTTCTCCAGGCTAAACGTATCCAGCTCCTAAGGCGTTCCTTATAGGGCACGGTTTCCAGACCCTTCACCATCTTAGTTGCTGCACTTAGGACACTCTCCAGTTTCTCCTCATCATTTTTGAATTGTGGTGTCCAGAACTGGACACAGTATTCCAGGTTGTGGCATCAGAGCTTTGACAAAAAAGGCTAAATGTCTCACAGAGCTACAGTTCCCAAAATTCCCTAGCACTGAGCCAGGGCAGTTTAAGCCATCTCAAACTGGATTATTTCTCTAGTGTGTTTTGAACCTAAGACAGAAAACAGAACTTGTCACCAAATTGAATCACATTTGATCAGGAGAAACTTAATTGGTTCAATCAGTGCATTGTTTCATAGGAACAAAGGCAAAGACCTCTGAAGACAAAGCACCCATTGTTTATGTGTTATGTCAGACACTTTCCTAGAAGAGGTTCTCTTCACTGTATCAAAGAGAACATGTCTTCTGCGTTTTTTATACCAAGATCCCTACCCCTTCGTGATTGCTTCCCAATTTATCTAAAACACTTTCTGAATTCAAAAAGTCTTTGTTTGAACTGATAGATTCTTCTGCTTGGACTTGGAATTTTAATTTATGTACCAAAGAAGTATTTTGCTTGAAATAAAGACTTGATAAAGCACCAGCTGGAATTCCTAGTTTTAATTTTGGACCTCTCTCTCCTTTCAAGGGGAATGGGTACCTGATTGCAGGCTCTTAAGAAGAAGTTCTAAAAATTTTGAAAAGTATGTTTGCAGGAGCAGAGAGGACACCCATATTCACCCATTAGATGTTTTAAAATGTCAAGATAGCATACATAGCTCTCCGCCTCATAAATTTTTGTCTATAAAACAACCCTGTGAGGTATGTTTTGCTGAAAGAAAGGGCTTGAGGTTATCTAATGCACTTTAGGACCAAGTGAGCAAGATTCCACCTCCTCCCTTCCTTTTCCCTTGCTGAATAATTTGTGTGCAAACTACTTTGGCACTTTGAACTCAGTTTTCAGCAATGGAAGCAAGCCAGCAGACAATGAAGGGAAATGAGAGGAAGAGAAACTGGGACATTTTGGGGGCCCAAACAGGCCAAAATAAAGCTGCTTCGGGTCACTTTGGAAGTATGCTGTTTAAATGGTGCATGCATCCTAAGAGGCCGGAAGCCACATCAAAGCTATGCTCCAGTCGTTAAGATGTGTGTTGTCTTTTAAACAGCCCGAAGCATCTTTATTTTGGCCTGTCTATTTGGGCTCATGGTCAGCCGAAAAAATGGGAGGACAGAGGATAAACTGGTACTGTTGCTGCCACATCAGGACAGTTGGAATGTGTGCAATATGGAAATTAAGTACGGTAGATCTCAAATCAGCCTTTGGTATCTAAAGTGTCATCTCCCTGTAGTATAAAGGAAAGAACAAATTGCCTGGCACCTTTAATACCTATAGCCCTTTCACACTTGTCACGAGACAGTAATATTTTTTTAAAAAAATAAAATTTAAAATATTATATTTTAATTAAAATATTAAAGACTTAAAGTATTTTGAGACAGTAATATTTAAAATATTTTTTCAAATTTTAAATATTATATTTTAATTAAAATATTAAAGATTTAAAACAATCCAAGACTCCACACACACACACAAAAACCCTCCTCTGTTGTAATTTTTTACTTCAGACTTATTTCAACCCTTTTCTGACTAAAAAACTACATTTCCCATCTTCCCAAGCTCCCTGGGTCAGCACCTTTAGCGTTTTGAGGAGAGAGACTACACTTCCCAGAAGGCATTGCTTTCGTTTCCTCCTCCTTGTCGTCGTCGTCCGTCAGGGGAGCGCCTGGCAATCACCAGCATCATCATTCAGTTCCCCCCCTTTTCGGGAGCTGGTTCAGTCCGGTCCCTGAGTGCGGAAAGCGCTGCTGCGCTGAGACTTGGCGTTTAAGGGGCCTCCCCCTCCCATCTCTTGGAAGGTACCATTGTCGTTTGTTGGGGGGGGGGGAGAGGCTAGGCTTTTTAGACCTTAAGTCTAGAGTGGAATTAGAGGATTTTTGGGGGGCTCTTTTGTTGCCTTTTGAGGGGGAGCCACAGTGTTTATGGGGGAGCTCTTTTCTTAGTATGGGGAGGAGGAGCCTGGTGTGGGTTTGATATGTGGAAGCCAGGCCTCCTGGGACTGAGGGCTGTGGGTGCATCCTCACTGCAGAAATAATGCAGTTCTATACCGCTTTAACTACCATGGCACCGTTCTCTGGCATCCTAGCTTTTGTAACATATATTTCAACATGTTTTTAGGGTCTGTGAGCGGCCTTGAGTCCCTTTCTAGGAGAAAAGGCGACATACAAATTAATAATAATAATAACAACAACAACAGCAAACAACATTTATTTATTTATACCCAACTCTTCAGCCCTAAAGGCTATCAGAGTATTATATAAAGTATATAAAGGCTATCAATGAAGTAAATTAATAAATATTTGTACTTTTGTTTGTTGTGGCACCAGAGTCGTGACTCTTGTTATTGGGTTTTCTTGGCAGGTTGAATAGCTTCCAGAACTAGAAATCCCAGGATTCCATAGCATGGAGGCACATGGCAGTGGAAGCGAAGCGCAACGTTCCTGTTTTGCCATGGCCATCCTCTGGGGCTGAGAGAGTGTGACTCGCACAAAGTCACCCACTGGGTTTACATGGCCGAGCCAGGATTCGAACCCTGGTCTCCAGAGTCATACGTCCAAAATACACCGCAGAAATAACCCAGTTTGAGACCGCTTTAACTGTCCTGGCTTGTGTAATTGTGGCACTTTTGTTCTCTGGCAGACAGAGAAGGCTTAATGTCTCACAAAAGGAACTTCCTGACAGTAAGGGCTGTTCGACAGTGGAACACACTCCCTCGGAGTGTGGTGGAGTCTCCTTCCTTAGGGGTCTTTAAGCAGAGGCTGGATGGCCATCTGTCAGGGATGCTTTGACTTGGAGTTCCTGCATGGCAGGGGGTTGGACTGGATGGCCCTTGTGGTCTCTTCCAACTCTATGATTCTATGATTCTATGATTCTAATTCCTTAGAACTGAGCCACCGCAGTTAAAGCGGCCTCAAACCGGATTATTTCTTCAGTGTGTTTTGGACCATTGTCAATGCTCAAAACATTACGCCGGACTGAATAGCTCACA
The DNA here is from genome assembly GCA_034509955.1 of Urosaurus nigricauda. Lineage (NCBI taxonomy): Eukaryota > Metazoa > Chordata > Lepidosauria > Squamata > Phrynosomatidae > Urosaurus > Urosaurus nigricauda. Next base: position 10,325,856 of record JAOEGL010000006.1, read on the forward strand.
GAACTACAAATCCCAGGATTCCATAGCATGGAGATACGGCAGTGAAAGCGGTGTCAGAAGTGCAATATTTCTGCAGTGCACATGCAGCCTGTGTGAAGAGATGGGGCTAAGATGGTTTTAACCCTCTGTGACGTAATGGTTTGAGCATTGGACTATGACTCTGGAGGCCAGGGTTCGAATCTTGGCTCAATCATGTAAACTCACTGGGTGGCTTTGGACAAGTCACACTCTCTCAGCCTGAGAGGATGGCAGTGTCAAATCCCCTGTACAGAAATGTGCCAAGAAAACCCCATGATAGGTTCACCTTAGGGTCACCATAATCAACATAATAATAATAATAATAATAATAATAATAATAATTTTTTATTTATATTTTCCAACCTCTCCCAGATGGATCGAGGCGGGATTGCAACCCAATATCAATATGCAAGCACAAATCACGACAATAAAAACAACAGTAAGATACAAATAAAATACAAAAATAATTAACAGTTAAAACGATACTCTCAAAAGTCAGAAACGATTTGAAGGCACACAACAACACAAACTTTGGGGGAGAGGATTGGGTCAAGAGTTGTTGTGAACTAAAACCCACCTAAGTCTTTGAGAAAAGGCAGAGGGGCTTTTGTGTTAAAGCCAAGGTCTGATGGTAGATTGCTTTGTTGTTGTGTGCCTTCAAGTTGTTTCTGACTTATGGTGACCCTAAGACAAACCTGTCATGGGATTTTCTTAGCAAGATTTGTTCGTAGGAAGTCTGCCATTGCCTTCCCTTGAGGCTGAGAGAGTGTGATATGCCCAGGGTCACCAAGTGGCTTTCCATGGTAGAGAGGGGACTCGAACCCTGGTCTCCAGAGTCATTATCCAGCACTCAAACTACTAAGCCACGCTGTTGCTAGTTTATTCCCAGGTTTCCAGGCCAAAACCTGAAACCTTGGTAGGGCCCCTGATGATGTTATTATATTACATATTATTACATATTATGTATTAAGTGCCAACTGCAGATGGTCAGAGCTTGTCATTCAAACAGAGAAAGAGATCATATTTTCCTTTCGGAAACTAAGATGGAAATCTTAGGAAAAGAGTATTTATATATGGGAAAAGGAACATTTAATCCAGCTGACTTGCTTCAGGCCAGCAGGTGGATAAAGAGCAAAGTGTGTCAGCCGAGGTGCTATTATGACTGGCGGGGTACTAAGTAAATATGTAGATTCCCTCTGAAGAGTGTTTGCACATTGCGGCAAAAAAAAATCCATTAGTCCTTGCAAACTGCTGCTTTCCTAGCTGCGCTGGAGATTTTAATCACTCTGTCTGTTTAACTTGCATGCTGAACATATCATACGTAAAGCAGAATTAGACTCTTGAGGGAGAAAGTGTAAAAGTTGGAGGAAGGAACATCAGCAGTTCAAGACATGCAGATGACACCATACTACTAGCAGAAAATAGGAAAGACTTGGAGCAATTACTGAAGAAAATCGAGAAAGTACAAAGGCAGGCTTGCAGTTGAACGTTAAGGAAAATAATGGCCACAGATGGTTTACATAGCTTTAAAGAAGACAATGGAAGCATTGAAATAGTTCAAGGTTTTCCATACCTTGGCTCAATCATTAATCAGAATGGAGACTGCAGTCAAGAAATTGGAAAAAGACTAGGACTTGGAAGGGCAGCTATGAAGTAACTAGACAAGATCCTGAAGTGTAAAGATAAATAATTGAATACTACAAGTTTGGATTGTCCATTGCCACCATATTTCTCATTTATATGTGTGGTTGTAAAAGCTGGACAGTAAAGAAAGCTGATAGGAAGAAAATCATCTCATTTGAAATATGGTGCTGGAGAAGGGTTCTGAGAACACGGATACTGTTGACTCCTAAAAAAACCCAATACATAGGTCCTAGAGCAAATCAAGCAAGAACTCCTGGAATGATGATATGTCATCCTTCGTCCATACCATGAGAAGACATGCTAGAAATAACAAGATGCTTGGCAAGGTGGAAGGCAATAGGAAAAGGGGAAGACCACTTTACATATTGTTGTGGTTGTTATGTACCTTCAAGGATTTCTCACTTATGGTGACCCTATTAGAGAGTTTTCTGGGGTTGAGATCACCGTAGCCAAACAGGGAATTAAACCCTAATCTCCAGAGTTATAATCCACTGCAACATGCTGGCTTTCACTTTACAGATGGATAGACTGCCAAGGAATCCACAACCTTGAATCTGCAAGACCTTAGTTCATTGATAGGGTGACAAGGGTCTCTAATTCATAGGATATCCATAAGTTCAACAACAACTTTCCTCTTGCCTGAACCTGATCCCCCCCCCCCATGAGAATTGACACCCTTGTCTCCAGTCCAAAGACACGTGAAAACTGGAAACTCTGGGCCAAGACCTGAAATCTGTCAACCTTGTTTGGTGATAGCAAGTTTGAACCCCAATAAATGAGTCAGATCCCCAGGACTAGAAAAGAGAGGGCCGGGTATCTTTGCTCTTTTGTTCTTGGCTTTGGATCACCCATTTCCTCCTTTTCTGTTGCTTCTGTCTCCTACCTCCTCCCATCAGCATTTATACTGTAAGAACCTTGGGGCAAAGATCTGCCTTTTTCTTTCCCTTATTTATATTGTTTTGATTGCTCTGTAAAGTGGAAAAAGATGTTCTGTTTGCTTGAAGACACTATATAGGCTCCCCCAGTGATAGGGAGTGTAGATGTAGATGGGATGTAAAGCGATTGACACCCTGCCAGAGTCTAGTAGGTGAAATCAAGGGGACTTCAGAAGTAAATGACAGCTGCAACAGCTGGCATTGATCAGCCATATTCTACATACAGCTCTGAGAAAGGCCTGGGCTGTTGTCCAAGATGTCCTGCACTGTTCCTTTCCCCTTAACTGGCTTAACCTGGAGAATGTAAACAGCTGGACTTGGCAAGGAAGCTGCAATTGTTCCAAAACTCTTGGCACGAAGCAGTGGTTTCTATAAATGCACGTTTCAAAAATCCATAAAACTGGGCTGTGGTGGGGAAGTGATACTGAGAAAGGTGTGTTAGCTGCACTTTAACCTTTGAATGCCTTTGTAGTTTTGTGTATCTCTCTTTTCCTCTCTCTTGTTTGTGTTTCATGTGTTGTGTGCAATGATATACAGTGGGCCCTCCACATATGCTGGGGTTAGGGGCACAGGACGCCTGTGGAAGTGGAAAAACCGCAAATTAAACAACCTGTACTTTTTTAACCTGAGAGAACACCTCTCTAGGAATATCTAGGTCCTCCAGCAGAACTCTGTGGTCATCATCTGCCAGAATTTGACCACAGAATCAGAAAACTGTTTTCTCTATGAATCTTTAGGTCTTCCAGCACATGGTCAACTTCCAGCAAAACTTATCTGGAGGACCCAGAGATTCCTAGAGAGAACATACTAATCAAATCTGCAAATAATGAAATCTGCAAAAGTCAAAGCCACAAATGTGGAGGGTTGACTGTATAAAATAATTTGTAAAACATCCATGGATTCCTCCCGGATTCGTCCCTTCTCACTTACTGCCCCTCACTCCTGAAACCTTCTTCCCCCACATGTCCGCCTCATCACTTCTCTAACCAGATTCAAAATTAAGTTAAAGACTATATTGTTTAGGGAAGTGTTCCCAGGATTGTGCCATCTGCCCCAGGATGCCTCCTTATAACTATGTATTAAGGAGCCATGCTCTTCCTCCAGTCCATCTGCATTGGTCCTGGCCCCAGAGAGAGAGAAGAACCACTGGACCTCACCCCCTTTCCCACCACCTTCCCCTCTTCCTTTTGTGTTGTCTCTTTTAGACTGTAAGCCTGAGGGCAGGGATCCGTCTAATTTACGATTGTATGTACAGCACTGTGTAAATTTACAGTGCTGTATAAATAAAATTAATAATAATAATAATAATAATAATAATAATGGAGATAAGGTGGAATCTAATATACTATGGCATAAACTGCCTAGAAATTAGAGATACTTAAGATCCAAATGGTGAGTTTGAGAATGCATTAATGGCCTTGAATATCACCAGTTTCAAGGCAAATTCTAAATGTTTTGAGCAAACCATCAGAAAACTTGTGTATTGTTTTTCAGACTCAGAATAGTGGAAGAATCAGTGAGTTGGTGTTGTGATTTTCAAACCCTGTTGTGGAGAACCTAGTATGTGTTTGTGGGATTACTTATTGAGTTGTTCGCCAGCAATACAATAGGAAGGGCAGACAGATTTTCCTGGATGCCACCTTATTCAGCACAACCAATTGTCCCTGAAAAGGAGCACTGCAAGAGAATCCTAAGCGTGCTCTCAGTTCATGAGCAGAGTTGTCATGGAGCCAGATGAATGCAGGTTCAAAGTGCTATGCTGTTTTTATTAGCAGAGGCCGCTTAGTTCTATAGTAGCTGAGCAAGGTATGGATTTTCCCTGCAACAAAATATTGTTGTGAGATTTCTCTGTTGTAATGCAGTCTGTTTTGACATGGCTTTGTCTTTAGGAGTGAATTAAGACGCACGGGCTTCAGAGAATAATTGTTCATGGTGGAAATAAAAACTGCTGGAAATAGTTTGTTGATATGAATGCTTGTTTAGACTCTACCTGAAGGTATATTTGAGGGATTAGGCAAGCTAATCTACTTTCCCTTTTTCCATTTTGCTCTTTGCACATGCTCACTATGGGATTCTGGGTGCAGCTGTTTACCTTGCCTGTTGTACATAAGCATACACAGTTACAGTAGAATCACATAGAGTAAAATCCCATTCTTTCCCGAGTCTAGGTTTCTGGTATTATTTACTGCAGACATGCTGCTACAATCTAGCAATGAAAGTCTGTCTTTCTCCCTCCCTCCTTCACCATCCTCCCAATGCCAATGCTGCAAAAAAAAAATAATTCAGCTAGACAGAAGATAAGAAAAAGTAGGGTAGGCTGGGCTCTCATTAAAAAGAATATGCAAGGAGGTTCTAAAGGCTGCATCTACACTGCAGAAATAATGTAGTTTGACATTGCTTTAATTTCCACGGCTCACTGCTATGGAATTCTGGGATCTGTAGTTTTGTGATATATTTAGTCTTCTCTGTCAGAGAGCTCTAGTGCCACAACAAACTACAAATCCCAGGATTCCATAGAATGGAGCTATGACAGTTAAAGCAGTGTCAAACTGCATTAATTCTGTAGTATGGCAGCAGCTGATTGTCAGGGGTTTTGTTAACTAAGGTATCCTGGTAGAGGATTTGGGGAGAAAGGACACATTTTAGGGTGCACAAACCAGATACAGTAGGCCCTTGGTATCCACTAGGGTCTGGTTCCAGGACTCACCATGGATACCAAAATACATGGATGTTCAAGTCCCATTAAATATAATGACATAGTATAATGATGTTCCTTATATAAAATGACAAAATCAAGGTTTCTTTATCCACAGATTCAACCATGGCAAAATCTTCCCTTTGTTTGCTATGGCATTTATTATTATTATTTTTTAATATTTTGAATATTGATTTTGTCATTTTATAGAAGGGACACCATTTTACTGTGCCACTGTAGTCAATGGAACTTGAGCATCCACAGATTTCGGTACCCAAGGGGGAATCTTCGAACCAAACCCCAATGGATACCAAGGGCTGACTGTATTCCTTTTTGAAAGTAAAATGTGCAGATGGCATATAATGGGCTTCAGTGTGTGTACGGTAGTTTCCCTGCTCTTTTCCCTGAGGAGTGTGTTAATTGTTGGTTTGTGACAGTCGGTCACTAAGGTGTTTGAAGTTGGGCCAGGTTTCTAGTGGATGCATAACCTAAATTATTTTTTATTGGTGTAATCCACCATCGGGTTGGTCTCGACTCATGGTGATCCCGTGGATGAAACATCTCCAAGACCCCCTATCCTCCACTACTCTTCTTCTTTGCCACCAGGGAAATTTCAGTCTTGATCTGTTCTATTTGTTCTATTTGCTGTCCAAGGTATCCTCAACACTCTTTCCCAGCACCACATCTAAGATGAATTTTTCTCTTTTTGTCCATTTTCTTGACTGTCCAGCTCTCGCATCCATACATAGTGATGGGGAATACAGTGGGCCCTTGCTATCCGCTGGGGTTTGGTTCCATGACCCTCCGTGGGTAACAGAATCCGTCTATGCTCAAGTCCCATTAAATATAATGGCACAACAAAATGGTTTCCCATATATAAAATGGAAAATCAAGGTTTGCTATTGTAATTTATACTTTTGGGGAATATTTTCAAACCGTGTATGCTCAAATCCGTGGATAAGGAGGGCCAACTGTAGCATTGCTTGTACAATTCTGACTTTTGTGTTTAGTTGTAAACCTTTGCTCTTTAGGACCTTTTCTAGTTCTTTCATAGCTATCCCCCCCATTCTTAGATTTCTTCTGATTTCTTGACTGCAGTCCCTGTTCTGATCTATGTTTGCTCCAAAGTATAGGAACTCTTTTACTATTGAACTTGTTAGGATCCTCTGTTTTCACCCTGCTATCATTGTAAAAAACTGATTGAACTTCCCAGGACATGTTTCCTTGGTGCCTCTTTGGTGCTTGCTGGGCTTCCCCTCCCAGCCAGCTTCAGCTGCTCCGGGTGAAATGAGGTCGAAGGCATAGGGAGGGGACAGACTGGCTGCTGCGTGCGTGTACACTGTGCCAAGAGCCAGAAGTCTCTGTTGATAGCAGCAGCCAGACAAACAGGGCCTTGGCGTTGTCGCTTCTGCAGCTTTGCCCATATGGAATCCGGGGATCTGCTTGGAAAAGAGCTCCAGACTCCTTGGGCTGGAGGTGAGTGAACAGGTTCATGCCCTCCAAGAGACCTCTCTTTCCCCTCCTTGGGTTACTCCTTCTTCCTGAGTAGCTGAGGCCAAGAATTGGGAGATCTGGTTTCCGGTTCTTGCTGAGCCATAAGCAGGGTGACTGGGTGTCCTCCTTTTCCAGGACATGGCCTACATTTCTACCTTCTGTCCAGGAAGAATTTCAAAACCTCTTCCTTTTTGAGCACGACTAGGAAACATTAACTTGTATTAATATTGGTGCTTTTAGCTTTTACTTTGCAGTGTCCGACATTTTTCTTGAATGTCTCACATTTCTTTTAAAAAAATTATTAAACATACATATTAAATATATATACACAAAAATGTATCAATACAAAATGAATACTAATTGAAGCTGTATTTAAATAATACAAGACAAATAAGTTAACATTTTATACACACACACACACACACACATCTGTCTTGTATTTGGTCTAAATAAATTTCTATAAGTTTATCTATAACTATATCTGTTTCTCTATCCAAATATTTAATCATAAACAAAGCTCTTTAAATCATTACTAGGACTAACCCTTTTCTGCCAGCACTATCTCACCACCTTCATTTTTTCCTTTACTTTTTTCCCTTGCTTTTCTCCTCCTTTTTCCCCTTTCTCTTCTTTTTATCCCCCCCCCCCCCCCCCCCATGCATTGAATGGCTTTTATCCTCTCTAGATGCCCCAGGAAATTAGTTTTTTGTTGGGCTTCTCCAGGAGACCTCTCTGACCTCTTTAATTTGTGATTAGATGGGAGCCACAAGCCTTGTTGTTTTTGGCTGCATCCGCACAGTTTGACACTACTTTAACTGTCATCCTCGATGCTATGGGATTCTGGGAATTGTAGTTTTGGGAGTCATTTAGCCTTCCCTGTCAGAGAATTCTCGTGCCACAACAAACTACAAAGAGCAAATCACTGGTTCGCCACTGCAATCAGAACTGGACCTGTATAACAACTGCTGTCTCCAGAGCAGTTTCTTTTGTGCATGCACTGTGTTTATTTTGCCAGGCTGTGTTATGAATGAAATGTAAGGCCTGGATTATGTCTGGCATGCATTATTTACTCTGTGTTTCTCAAGAACCAGAACTGGTGGAAAAAAATTAACTTTTCTATTTAGCTGTGCTAAACTTGCAGTAATTATTGTGAGATCTATGGTTAGAGCAGGGAATTCTTACAGGGATCTAAATGCTCAAATTTATCCTCAGTTCTCAGATGATAGTAAAGGTGGTGATTTCAGTGAAGGCTTTAAGAACCAAGATTACTGGCTCTGCTTTTAGGAGAGTAGGAAATGAATAAATGAATGAATCTGAGAAAGTGATGCTATAGTTTTGTTACTTGACATATTTAAACATATTTTCTTCCACATAGAATGTGGAACCAGCATGACGTAGTGGTTTGAGTTTTCAACTATGACTCTGGAGACCAGAGTTCTATTTCCAGCTCGGCTATAAATCTACTGGGTGACCTTGGGCAAGTTGCATGCTCTCAGCCTTAGGAGAAGGCAATGGCAAACCCCATCTGAACAAATCTTGCTAAGAAAAACTCATGATAGGTTTTTTTGTCAGGGTCATCATAAGTTGGAAGTGACTTGAAGGCACACAACACAACACAGAAAAATGTCAAACTTCATGGAGTGAAAGGCAGATTCCCCCCACTTGGTCCATGAACTGCAACAGAGAATGAATTGTACCAGAGAATTGGTTGTGAATGTCCCAAATCCAACAACATGATAATTGTAGGCCACTAATTTCATATGGAGTCACGTTGATCTGTTGAGGAAATCCCAAGGCCACAGCAGGATAACATAATTTTATCGGCAACAACTAAAATCTCGCAAGCAGTGAGCACTCTTTTGTGTTCTTCCAAACCGCTCTTAAGGCTGGACATTAAACAAACTGAAGTGGGGATAAAAAGAAATCACATGTAAAAATCCCCCACATCTAAAGTTCTTAACAATCTTAATATAAAAGTGTGTGACAATTTCACTGGCTGCTTCAGATTAACCTGTTAACGAAATAGATTTTGGGTTGTATCAGGGACTGCAATAGAGGTGGGCAACTATTGTCCTCCAAAGGTTTTGGGCTGATAGTTGTCAACAGCTCTAGCCAGTGCAACCAGTAACAAGTGTCTCAGTTTGGTGGAGACAGTCTTGATTAATCCTTTGCCATTCGCCTTTTCAGATTTTTTTTCTTCCTTGGTTTATCTCTCCTTCTCTTTTCCACCTTTGTCTTCAGCTTACCTCCATAACTCATCAGGGGGAGAGAGGAGAGGAAGGGCTCTAATCTTTTCCTTCAGCAGTTTGCTTTTGCCTGCGTCTATTGGGACTCAGGCAAAAGCAAATTGCTACAGCCTCTCCTAGCTTGTGTGTTCTTGCTGCATAGTAACTTTTTCCATATTGACCACAATGATGTTTTTAAGCGCATGTATCTCTGTTTTTATCTACAAATATTGGAAGATGTGCTACTAGAGCTGCAGTCCAAAAACACCTGGAGATCCACACTTCCCAACTCCTGGGCTACTGTAGCAAGGAAACAATAATGACAATGTCTTCATTTTTGGAAATCAGGAAATGTAGGAAGTTACTCAAGGTACAGAGTCAGTGGAAGTCAAACAGAGTAAGACTACCTAGTGGTTGAGTCACCTGTAAAACAAACCCAACCCAACACACAAATGACTTTTTAACTGGTGTGAATAGGGAGGGCCCATTAAAAATTTAGGAAACCAGGAGAATATTTTAAAAATTGATTCTTCTTGGGAAGGGAAAGCTGGGATTTTAGTTCTACAAATAAATGCCATTTCATTTTTGTGAATCCAATACAGTGTGAACACTGATTTTCTGAGGAAAGAGGTACAAGAAGGCTTGGTTCACTCTCTGCTTATTCTCAGTTCTCATTAACTCAGAAGAGAGAGGCTTTGTCCTCAAGTTTCAGAACAAGTATGGGTCTAGGAAAAAAACCTGAGAAAAATGAGGGGGAAAAATGAAAAGTGAATATACAGTAAAGAAAAAGTGTAAATGTTTCCAGGACAGAAACAGAGTACAGGGTAGGCAGCAGGGGTTTCACAAGGTTTTGGAGTTGAGAAGAATTAATAGTTGTAAATATTTTCATTGATAATATTTCTGCAGATCTTTCCAGTGTCTTGGCTATGAATGTGTTAAGTTTTCTCATACTATTTATAGGCTCAATTCTGTGGTGATACAGAACATGAGAATCAGCCTGTTATCCTAGTGCTGGGCATTTCAAAAGCTGCTCCCTTGTAGACCATGTTTTTATAATAACTGGATTTTCCCTTCCCTGCTTTTCAGATGGAAGCAGAGCTACCTGTCCTTGGAGAACAAGGAAGCTGGCATAAGATAACCAAGTTTACTTGAGGTAAACTAGCCTCCTGTGAGATTTCAACTGGATCTGAATGGAGTATTGCCTCTCATTTTTCCTCCTTCCCTTCAAGTCACTTCAAGCTTATGTTTGCCCATTTTAATCCCTGTGTCAATAAAACAATACAAGCCTGAGTTGAAGCATATGGGATGGGCAAAGTGCTGTGAAATATGTACATTGGACACTTCGAAGTGGCATTGCCAGTAGTTGGATAACTGGCCTGCTGTTAGTTTTTTTGGCAGGGTAGGAGCATAACATCTCATAAATGGTAGACCTCTTGTAATGTCCTGACATCCCATGTACGACTGATAGATGACTAGAAGAGGGAGGGACTCTTATTGGTGAGGAAATAATTGCCTTATTGTAAAAGCCATTCCATCTCAGTTGGAATAGATTGTCCTGGAGGGTGGTGGACACTCCATCTTTGGAGGTCTTTGAACAAAGGTTGGATGGGCATCTTTCAGGAGTTGTTAAGATGTAAAGTCCTGTATGGCAGGGGGCTGTATTAGATGGTCCTTGTATCTTCCAGCTCTAGGATTCAACAGTTTGGAGGATGGCATATGTACTTCTGTATATGTCAACCCTTAGAGTCTACACACCTTTTTCCTCACCTTATCTGGGGCAGGAGACACCAGCATTTAATCTTTTCAATGAATTGGAACCTTTTTTTAACTACTAGACACATGTAGATTCATAACTTTCATGTGCAAATGTACCACCATAATTATAACAACTCAGATGAAATGCCTTTCAGTGGCGTTGGTCCACATGTTCAGGATTGCCAGTCAAGCATTTAGTAATGTCCCAAGATGTGTGAATTAGTCCAGTGTCTTCTCCCACAGGGAATGCACAGAGGGCCTGCCAGAGGGGAGAGTGCCCAGACCTGGAGAAAGCAGAAAGACAAGTAACTTGTCATCTTAGAGGTAAGTATAGTTCTTTACTGAATTTGGATTTCCTTGTCTTCAGGGAAACAGATATTGATGTCAATGGTATGAACCTAAGCTGCAGACTTCTTAGCTGAATCTATTCTCAGTTCCAACTTGGCTGTAGGGATTGCTTTAGCTTACTGTCCTGTTGCTGTATCCTATATAGTTATAATGTAACTGGCTCATCATATGTCTGTCACATTTAGATCTTATCCATCAGTCTTGCCTCAGAACCTATTCCTAATTAAACACTTAATTGAAACATTTCACTCATGTTTTGAGAGAACCAGAGTTTCAGAAGAGTGTGAGGCAGACTGCCACACTATTCATTGAGATATGCCCAGTGAATAGTTTGCCATAGGTCAAATGTATTATGGGCCCGATTTACTATAACCAAATGTTATGTTTTTACTCAGTTTAAATTATTTTTATTGTTGTAAATTCTGAATTGTTTTAAACACTTTAAATCGATTTTTCCAGTATTCCAAGGTCTTACAGTACATAACAAGTTATAAATATTTAAATAAAGTGTTTTTCATTTATAAAGCACAGATCACTTCCATGTAAAAAGTGCCTGAGACGGCACTTTTTAAATCTTCATGTTAGGACTGCCTTTGTGATCATGTATTTTAACATATGAAAGCAAATAGATATGTTATGCCATTGGAATAAAAGAATTACCATGATGGATCAGAACAGTGCATCATCTCATTCAAAAAATGAGAACCATGAAGCTGTCCAGATGTTGATGGACTGCAGCTCCCAACATTCCTCGTCATTGGATATGCTTGCTATGGCCAATGGCCATTGCAGTTCCAACAACATTTGGAGGGCCTTATGATTCCCACCACTATCTATAGTGTAACTATATCTTTGAACCTCGGTCAGACAAATTCCCAAAGAAGCTTCACAGGAGAGTAAAATTACATTCAGATTTATAGCAGGAAAGAAAGAGTACAAATGGTAACACACAGCATTGTTATTCTAGCACTTCTGTTTTGCCTTCAGCTGTCTGTGGAAGGAAGAATGATGTGGAAGACATTGTTGATGCTAGAAGTAGGTGGAGTAGGGAGCCGGGCTCCCTGCGTGTTCCCGTTTTTTGTCCCTGCTCTCCGATACCGGTCCTCTTCAGCTATTGATCAGCAGCATGAATTGGCCCGTGAGCGGTCCAAGACAGTTACCTCATTCTATAACCAGTCAGCCATTGACGTAGCAGCTGAAAAGGTGAGTGCAGACTACTACTGCAACTGTATTCTTATTCACAGGTCAAACTGAACACACTGCAAGCCTAGCAGAGTGGGGCGGTCTTTTTTTTTTTCAGCCCCTACCTCTCTGAGACACCCTTTTGCCTCACCTTATTATAGGCTGTGAGCCAGGAGCAGGTCTGGACTCTTGCTTCCTGGAAGCTGAGGGACAAGCCCTCCCAGGACTGAAAGTCTCAAGAAAATTCATTATGTGAAGGACAGGCCTGAGCAGGCAAAATTACATTCCTTGGTGCTTGTGTTTGGCTTAATTAAAAAACAGAAGGCCTACCTCGGCTTGTTAAATTTTGGGGATAGAGGCATGTTCCATTTTGGTTACTTTTGGGGAGGGATGTGGTAGGCTGGAGCAGAGAATTCTTTGTGTTTACGTTTCCCTCAAGAATCACTCCATTTGTCTATTGTTTGGGACAGAATTATCCCTTAGCCTTTGGGTCCCATTTTTCTAATCACCACCATTTAATGAGTTCCCCAAACAGCTTGACACAGACTCTGGAGACGAGGTCCACAGCATTGGCTAAGGAGAGAACAGAAGTCTAATCTCACTCCTTCTGTCTGGAACCTACCCTAGGGAAGACATGGATTAATTAAATAAAGCATCTGCCTATCGTTATACAGAGGCCTTATGAGAGAGGCTTCTGTTATCTCTTGGCACTGTGAAGATGTTACTTGCTTGATTTTTAACAGAAGCCATTTATAAATGGAACTTGAGGCATCTGGATAGGGTCGCAGTGTTCACATTGTAGGTGTAACAGTATGGTTGTGTAGTCTTGGGGAACCCCTTGCCAGTGAGGTTACCACTTGTTCTCACAGGAAAACTTCTGACCATCTTCATCTGGCAGAAATGTAACAGATGCACCTTCCTCTTTTCTCTCTGTTGGAGAAAAGCAACAGCTGTTACATTCCTCACTGTTTTTGCAGCTCTTGGGTGCACAAGTGCCCTGTCAAGGAAAAATGGTGCCAACTTTATTTTGTTGGATAGCATCTGGTTTCCATTAAGAAGAAACCTTATTATGTCTATGTGCACGACAGTATAGAAATGCAAATTCTGTGGTGGAGAATGGACAGTGCTGGTATTGTTCCACTGGTTGTCCTCATAGGGGCATTCTGGATATTGTGTAAATACTTATATCTTCTTTTCTCCTCAGCCCTCTGTGAGATTGACCCCTACCACCATGTTGTATTCTGGACGTTCTCAGGATGGGAGCCACCTACTGGTAGGTCTGAGGTTTGGGAGCCACTTCTCCCAAATTTAAGATTTTAGGATTCCTATATCCAAGTCCTTTTGGTTCCTCTTCTTTTAATCCTTTAGGCCTTATTATTGCACAGTTTCTTTCTGAGCTTTGCCCTCAACTTTACTAAGTCTTTGCTTTCAGGGTTAGTTTTCTATAAACAGGAGGTTTATTTTGAGGAAGAGGTGGTTATTCAAGCCTTGAAGTCTCCATGTGCAGCTTGAATAGGTTTAGTCTCAAAACTTGCACCACAAAGTCATTGTGTCAATGCAAGAAATCAATGATAGTTTTAGTAAGAGTTGCAATAATTTCTCCTCTGAGGAAGCTCTGAATATTATAGACTTGTTAAGGTTGACTAAAATAGAAAAACCATCTGGTCCAACTCAATTATGCCTGTCCATAGCGCCATAAACCTGAAAATCTGTAATGCTTTTATAAGAGATTCTTGTGGGAAATCATGATTAAACAAGTCTCAAACCACATTCATTAGTGTCCTAAAACTCAGGAATCCAGCGTCCCTGAATCTTCTTGTTCCCTGTAATGTAAATTTCTTGTTATTCTTCAATGGCTCACTGACCTCCAGCCCAAATGCACAGAGAAGAGAGCTTGCTTCTCTTCCCTTATCCATCCTCACTTTGTTTCCCACATCCTCTTAAACTTAATCCAAGAATGAAATTGGCTTTTTTATGGTTTCTGTTAGGTTACACAAACCTGTAGATTCCTGATAACAAAGAGCCAATGTGTCGCTGTGATTCTCTTCTCTGTATCTTCCCAGACACTCAGCTCCCACCGTTATCTGTTGGTGTGACAACTCTTGTTTCTCTGCTGTGTGCAACTAGGAGACTTCATCCTTGCTTCCTTGTCTGCTGCACCAAGAGCAGAGCTAAACAGTGGGCCCAAGCAGCTTAACCAAGAAAAATTCCAGGGCCCCTCCAGCTATATCAAAAAACCAAGACATGCAGAACAGAACAAGGGTTTTCACTGCTGCTGTGTGAAATGAGAATCTGTAGCTATGGCAACCTATGACTCAGTTGTTGTTGCCGCCTGAACACCTTTAGGGGAAACCAAAATTATGTCTCTGCTTGCAGCCTCAACATGTTGTGCCTTGAAAAGATCCATGTTGTTTGTGGATGCCATTGTAACTTTTTCTGAGCCAAATTAGTGGGAGCTGCTCAGGTCTGTACCAACATTGCCTGAGAAAAAGACTTATTAGCTCGTCTGCCAGCACACACCCTTGGCTTGCCATGGGACTGCCTGAAATAATGGATTTTTAAAATAATGGACAGGGATCCTATCGCCTTTCAGTCATCCAAGGCCTTTTACAGTGGGTGCCAATGCCCCGAGTTTGTCCGTTGCTCAACAGTACACTAGCTATGCAGCCAACAAGTAAAAAAAGAGAACTGCCTACATAGTTTTTCAAAGGTTGGCTGCATTAAGGTTTGCCTGTGTACAACCTCTGAGAAAATATATATCCCTTTGCAACTCTTTTTACATTTGCATAATAACCAAATGGGATTCTGGTCCAAGTTTTATCTTAAATATATCCAAGGAGTGATAAACAGTACACAGTTCTCCCACATCTCATTTTAACTTTCACAACAATCCTTTTTCACAGCATCTGAAGTAAGTCAGTTGCTGCCAGTCTCAGTGGAAGACAATGGCAAACCTCCACTGAACAAATCTTGCAAGAAAACGCTGTGATAGGTTCACCTTAGGGTAGCTATAAGTCAGAAACAACTTGAAGATGAACAAGAAGAACAAATAATCAACTGACTTGGTTATGTTTTGTTACAGAAAAGTGCCCGTTACCTGCACCACGAACTTCCAGTCCGCATTGCTCATCGCATCAAAGGCTTCCGGAGTCTCCCCTTCATTATTGGCTGCAATCCCACCATTCTCCATGTGGTATGTGTGCCATAGACTGCTGAGAAGCATCTAAGGGATGGGGATCTGACAAGACAGTGGTTTCAGGTTATCTCATGAACCCCCAAGTGGGCTGCATTGTTGCATTTCAGTCACCACTTTGGCTGATTTGAGGCCTTTTGGGGGGAGAGGAGGGAAGCTTTGGGGGGTAGGGGAGATAAAACACTGCAGTTTTGGCATTTGAGGATGTTTTTAGCTAGGGTAGAGGAGAAAAGTCATGTGCAAATCAGCATGAAAGCCTAAAAAGTTTCAGAGACCATGCTTTGGTGTCACATGGAGTCATTTTGCCCACTCTTTACTAGATGATTAGTAGGCAAGGGATGGGGTGGAAACTGGGCTAGTGATACTGATAGGAGGTAAATGTCCAAATAATGTGGAAATGAAGCAGTGCAATTATTTACCTTTTTAAAACTACACTGCACACCTCATTTCTTGTTTTTCAGTCAAGTGATCATCAGTATGTCTTAACAGATTTGAATAATGACAGAATAAAATTGTGCAGATCTCCAGATGTGGGAATTATGAAATTCTCCAGAAATTGTTGAGCTGCATCTCCCAACATTCCTCAGCCCTATCTGCTAGGAGTCGCAGTCCCCCATCAACTGGAGAGACACATGATTCCCTCTCGGATGTACATAGGCAGATGACCAAACAGCTTTTAACTCTCTTCCCAGTTAATGGCACCAGTATGTTTCTCCCTTCAGCTCTCCAGTCAAAAAGCAACTGGTAGTTTCTGGAACTGGGGATGGAAAAATGCTTGCGAGAGCAGATTATTATTTTTTGGCCAGTGGCTGGGTATTCTTCCAGGGAGGCAGGAAGTCCATCCTCTCAATCCTGAACTGTTGATGTTTTCAGTCTCAATTTGACCATGATTGGTTAGCCTTAGTTAAGTGTCTCTTTCAGCTTTCAGTTTTATCATGATGATGACTGGTGCTTTACAGCAACCATGTTGATAAGCTAGTAAAAGTTAGTGAATTTAATTAACAAACTACTTCAAACTCTTTATGGATTTTTCCTAAGTATCCTACTTAATGCTGGCTTGGTTAAAACCCATGAATACTGGCTCTTATCATCTCTTGCTTCTGATTTGTAAAGATCTTATCCTTCCAAGAAATTAGCAAGTAAATCCAGGAATTTGATGGCTTAGCACCATATAGGTTTGGTAATTGTACGTCTGTTTTAGTTAGTTTTTATCCTTTTTATTTCTTTCAGCATGAGCTTTACATACGAGCGTTCCAGAAGCTGAGCGAATTTCCACCAGTAAGTGTGCTTTTAGTCTATGGAATATAAACAGACTATAAAATTGGTGTATAAATAGAAGGTCACTCAAAATATATTTTGGAGTAGCCAAATAAAAGATGAGGATATGATGCAAGCATGATTATTAGACAGTTAGTTATAAAGTGTCTAAATACCCTGAAGGTACCAGATCCTGTCTGATCTTGGAAGCTAAGTAGGATAAGCCCTGGTCAGTACTTGAAAGTATCATAGGTATATTTCAGAGGGAGGCAATCAAACCACATCCAAGAATTCCTTGCCTCAGAAAAAAACTGAAAGCTGTATTTCTTAGGCATATTTATGAGGTTGCCATGAGCCAGTAAGTGATTTGAAGAGACTTATTTAACAATTTGCCAAATTTTAAAAAAATATATAAAATGATGTGCAGTATTTAGTGAGAAGTTTTGTAGATAAAAAGTAGGACTGGCTGAGTGAAACCAAACTTCTGTCTTGTTTGCATGTGTGTTCTATTTTCCACCCCTTCACCCCCGGTGCCAAAATATCCATGTTTTTAGACACTTTATCCTGTGTCTTTTTTCTCTGAACAGATTAAGGACCAAGAAGCTGAGGCCCAGTATTGCAAACTGGTCCGCCAACTCCTAGATGACCACAAGGATGTTGTGACGCTACTGGCCGAGGGCTTACGGGAGTGTCGTAAGCACATACAGGCAAGGCCAGGGTTAAGGTGAATGGGACCCTGAACCACTTCCAAAACCAGGACTCTCTTTGGACAAATGCAGAAACTCCCCTGTTAGAACACAAGATGCCTCTGTGCATTCCTCAAGATTTAAGTCTCACTTAAGATTTAAGTCTTGGCAAAGCTAGAGCTAGAGTGTGCAAAGCAATTATGTCAAAATGCTACCTCCCCTCCTGCTTTCTCCATTTCTGAAAAATGGAGCAGAGTGGTGGCAATCATTACCAGGTCTTGGGCCGGGTGGAGGGGGAAGAGATCTGCTGTTTTTGTCTTCCAAGAACGTGGCAGAATCATTACACCAGAGATGTGTGTGCATGTGGATGTGATCCTAACAGCACGATGGGCCCTCTAATCCCTTTAAGGGCCTTATGGAGCATTTGCTCCAGTTTCAACATTGATAATCCAGCCTTATATACAGGAATTCCAAGGCTGTCTGAATAGTTTTGGGTTGGGGTTCAGAAGCCAAGACTCACTGTATGTCTAAGAATGTGGCTGAGAGGGACAAATAATTAAAAATAAAGTGAGGCTCATACTTCTAGAAATTGTGTGGATTTAGAGGGAGTTGAACCTGGATCCCCAGAATTCCTGGAATATTTAGCCAGACATACTGTATGTTCTGAGCCTAGCCTTGCTTTTTTCCCTTCATCTTTGCTGCCTTCATATAAATCTCCACACAGAGTAGCTGGGGCCAAACTGATGAAATAATGAAACGATTTGGCAGAGTAGGGCGCAACCCTATCTCTGTCCCTTGTACATTGTTATCCCTTGAAGATTCAGATGAAAAATGTTTGAAAAAAAGTGGGAGAAATGTCACTTCCCAGAGGGAGCTGTTGTAACCATTAATGAGGTATTTGGTTCAGTCTGCAGCCAATTAGATTTTATTTTGCTTTCCTAGGATGAGAAGTTGATCCGTTCTTTTCTGGACAAGACCCTCACTTCCCGCTTGGGTATCCGGATGCTGGCCATACACCACCTTGCTTTGCATGAGGACAAGGTATATATATATATTTATATATTCCTTCTTTAATTGCATAGCTTTGAGTGAGCTGTGACCCTTGGAAGGAGAAACAATTTTAAATTTAGTTAGATTTAGATTTTCTGTGTCTGTGAAGATAAGAAGTCTCTTGTACCAAACCAAAAGCTATCTAACCTACTATTTCATGGAATCTTAAGAGTGGAAAGGGGGACCACAAGGGCTATTCCAACCTCCTGCCATTTAGGAATATACATTGCAGCTATATACAATACCAAAAAAAAAAAAAATGTATTACCAAAATCATAGTAACAAAATAGCCTAGAAATTTCCATTCTGTATATTGAAGCAAATAGTCAAAGAAAAAAAAAAAACTTTAGTAGCATTGTAGAAAGTTGGTAGGCTATGACAAAAGGAAGCAGAAAAAACATTGTGTAAATCAAATGTTCAAAGGGAAGTCGAAAATGATAAATTATTTAGAAAATTAATGAACAGTTTAGAAAATTAAGCAAACTGTAGTCATAAATTTAAAAAGTGAGGACCAAAAAGCCAAGACATCACTGCTGGGGACAGGAGATTTCATGGAACTGCACCAAAGGTGACCAGGAAAAAGTGGCATGGGAACAGTAAAACTGAAGGCAAAAATTAAGGAATTTTAAATTGAAAAACAAAACCAAAGAAATTGGAATCATTGTTACGAGAAAGTTAGAACAGAAAGAAACTATATAGTATTCTTCAGAAAACAGATTTAAAAGATGAGAAATACTAAAGGTAAGGAAAAGAAGAAATTTATGGCAAGTAAATAAACCATAAGCCAATAAATAAACAATTTAATAATTAAAGCAAATCAATTTAAAAACTGTGCGAACTATTGAAAACCACTCATGTGCAAATTTGGATGCCTCATTTCAATTTCAGTTTTTCCTCTTCATCTCTTTCTGCAGCCAGACTTCGTTGGGATCATCTGTACCCGGTTGTCTCCGAAAAAAATAATTGAGAAATGGGTGGATTTTGCCAGGTATTAATTGCTTGATATTTCTTCCCGAAGAGTTAAAACTGTTATCATATTGTTGGTATGTTTTTCAGCAGTCTGTGACTTCCCCCTTGTGGCCATATTGAGTAGTTTCACTTTTTGCTATCTGCTGGACATTTTCCTGAAATGTTTGCTTTTTTGCAGTTGATGTTTATTAATTAAATTGATCAAATCAGCTTGTTGTTGTTGGGACAAGCAATTAGATCTAAAAGTTTGTCAGTGTTATTTTATTCCTAGCGATGGCATAATAAAGGTCTGGGTGGTAAGATCTTCAGCTTTGAATCAGTGCAGATAAACATGAATTGTAAAATTCAGCATCCCTGATTAGAAGCCTTACTGCATAAGGTGTTGTGCCTCCTGCTCCCCAGTAGCAGTAAGTCTTGGCTTACATGGGACTTAATAGGAGCGAGATTGTTCAGATAAAGCATACTTATTGTAAAGAAGTAGAGCTCCCTTGTAAGCTTCTTGTCCCAAGCCCAAGTTCAGGCTTTACAGCAATCACACCGGAAAAAAAAAGGGGGGGGGAGATTGTATTCAGACACACAACTTCATTCTGACACATCTTATTCTGAGGAAAACCACTCAGAATTGATCTATGTTCATCCTGTTTCTGGGTGGCATTTCTAGGCGTCTCTGTGAGCACAAGTATGGAAATGCTCCCCGGGTGAGGATCAATGGGCATGTGGCGGCCCGCTTTCCTTTCATCCCAATGCCTCTTGACTACATCCTTCCAGAGTTGCTCAAAAATGCTATGCGGTGAGTACATCTTTTTCCAATTTGTTTGCATCAAAGGGGAGATGCACACTGGATATGTGGAGTGGGAGGTAGAATGGCAGGTCAGACCTTTCCCTCTAAAACAGGGGTGGATAGAGTGCAATCCTGCAGCTACATGTGGTCCCCAGAGGCTGTTTCTGTGGCCCTTGAGCCCCTACAGACTCCCCACACTGCTCTTTTCGTCGCCAAGCAGAAAAAATGAATTGCCTTTCCTGAAATCCTGGAATGGTGATATCCTCTTTAACCATGTGCACTATCCCCCCACAACTACTCAACATTTGTTAACAACCAGTGATGGCTGGTGGTCCCATGTCAGTGCATTCCAAGGCTTAGATAGAGCTGCCCATGGTACTAAACTTCTTGGAGAGGGGCTCAGCATCTTGGACAACTCCTTTAAAGTCTGGATTAAGACCTGGCATGGGTTCACTAGTCCACTGACATGGGACCAGTCGCCACTGCCAAGAACATTGAATCTAGAGAAGGTAAGAAACAGTAGTAATACAGAAGAGAATACTAGCATGGGCAAAGGGAAGTAGTGGCAAGAAGTTGCAGACTGAATTGTCTATACTATTTTGAAAGAGTCTACCAAAACCTCTATTAATTACAATACTATTAATTATAAGACTTTTCTGGATGTTGGGAGGGCTTGTTGCATAACACCAAGTGGAAAGGTGTTGAAATACCTTTTAAGGTTGAATTCAACCTTATTATCTTTCTTTCAGAGCCACCATGGAGTCTCATCTGGACACACCCTACAACGTGCCAGACATAGTCATCACCATTGCCAACAATGACATTGACTTGATCATACGGTATGGCCTGGGTGGAACTTCTTCAGGCACAAATGTATCTTCACTAGAGCTTTAAGATCACCACCAGTCTCTGCAGTTATGGTGGGGATTTAGCTACAGCAATCTGATGCAGTGGGCACATATGAACTCATTGGGCAGTGCTGTAGAGGTAGACTACTGGAGACACCCTTCATTTGGATGGGAAGGCATGAATGGAAAGTAAAAATAATATAAATATCTTAGGCTGCAGTACATGGCTCCTTACATCAAGGTTCATTTTTTTCATTACAGGATTTCGGATCGAGGGGGTGGAATTCCTCATGACCATGTTGAGAAGGTAGCAGATTACCACTTTACCACAGCTGAAGCGAGTAACCAGGACCCCCGCATGAACACCCTCTTTGGAAACATGGTTGAAATGGGAAACAGTGCCCAATCGGGGCCCATGCATGGGTGAGCAGAAAGGGAGGGAAGGGGGGGTTTCCAGGAGTCATTTCACAAAAGGTAAAGGTTCCTTCTTATGTAGAGAGAATTGTGCCCTATAGCCAGTTGCTAATCTAAACTCTAGCAGCTCACATTCAGTTGGTGGGGTTCACATAAGAGTTGGCTTGCCACTTGACAGCTGTTGGATTTAGGTCTACGTGTCACAAACTGGAATGCCTATAAATCTATAGACTTTAGGAGCAATAAAAGGAAAAGGAATGAATCTCTAAAGCTTCCAGTTAGTATTTGTGGTCTCCTATAGGTCAGGTTCTCATTTTAAAATACATTATCATCCCAATGGCTAGCAACTTGCCATGTAAAAGAAGAAGAAAATTAGATTCTTAGGATGCCAACCCTGTTTCTTACCAAGTTTCATTTTGATGCTGAACAAAAAAGCGAGCCACACAAAGCCCTTTTCCAAATGTGTTAAATACATCACTGTATATTTTCCCCGGTATAATTATCAGGTGATACCCTGGTTGTTTTTGGAACTTTTTTCAAGCAGTAGTTTTTCATAGGATTCACACACACACACATGTGCATTCTATGGAATGAAAGCCCATAAGCAGTAGAATCACTGGGTGAATGTGAGGTACTGTAGAATTTTGGTCACAGTGCAAAGTCACTTGCTGCCTCTTACTGCAATTGTCTCAGCTATACTTTCCACTTGCCCCATTTTTATTTTATTTTTTTGTGCTATCTTTTTCACAGATTTGGCTTTGGACTTCCCACCTCCCGTGCTTATGCAGAGTACCTGGGTGGCTCCCTCACACTCCAGTCCATGCAGGGTATTGGCACAGATGTGTACCTCCGCCTTAAGCACATTGATGGCAAAGAAGAGAGTTTCCGCATCTAGGCATCTAGGAAGACTTCTCTCAATGGGTGGAACTCTTCCTGGTTGCTGGTGAAAATTTAAATACCTACATCCAGGCCCAATTCTTCAAGAATATCCTGATTGTCCTATGGATTCCTAAGAATCAATCATACTGTCCTGGTGAAGCTTTTCTCTTCTCTTGGATCCCTGGATGCTATGAGAAAGGATTTTGGGGCTCACGTTCCTGTGAGACTGCTGATAGGACATGGTGTCCTCCTGAATTCCAGCCCTTTCGTTGATCATGCTTTACGTTTAATGACTTGTCCCTTGAAGCCAGATTTCTGTGAGAGCCTATGGACAAGTTTTCTGTCTCCAAGTGAGGATTGTCTGAAGCCACAAAATGGCACTTAGGCAAAACAAAGTCATTTTTTGTTGCCCTCCTGTACACTGCCAACACCATCTGCATTCTTCTTCTGCTGAGCTTTTTATTGTTTCTCAGAGAGACAGCTGGTGAAGGGAAACCTTTTAGTCATGCATGTACAGATCCTGTTTGGACTTCTCAGGCTGTTTTGGATCTGAAATTAAAGATTTACATTGTAGCATGTGACACCAAAACAAACAAACAAACAAAAAACTCCAAACCCTTTTATCTTACTACCTGAGTCTCAGCCAAGGACTTATTTTATTGCACCCTGTTTGGGGAACCAGAATGTACACATTGGGCCGTCAGCAAATTAAGACTTTTCATACGGCACACAGCACCCTAGCCTCCTCATCTTGGGAGGAAAAGACTGTCACAACACTGAGTTGTCCTATTTTGTTGCCCCTGGTTCCAGAACATTTCCCCTCTTTCCGACACAATGATGTATTTTATTTCCACCCTTAATCTCTTTTCTGTTACCATTCATTGATTATTTTTTAAAATGTTACTTCAAGGAGCAGGTTAATGGGTTTGCTGTGATACTCCAATAAAAAAAAGTGCAGATTCCAAAATCTACCAAAGGCTGTCTGCTTTTAAATAGAAATCATGGTAAGGTGGTGATAACCAATAGCCAAAATAGCTACACATGCTTCAGAATTTGATGAAGGAGGAACTTTTTGCCTGCTAAATCTTGTGTGGGAGATCTTGCTAGTGGCCAGTGTGTGGAGCAAGATGTTCAGGAGTAGTATCAGGAAATCCCTGTTTATATTGTAATATGCAAAGCAACTCATCCAAAAGAATGAAAGCGAATAAGGATAATGTTTTCTTCAGCATCTTTTGAAGTCCCATTCAGCATCTTTTGAAGCACCTGTTTCTTAATATAAGCAATTAAATTCTGTATAATATACAGTGGACCCTTGTTAACCGCTGGAATTTGTTTCCAGGACCCACTCACCCCCCACCTCCTGTGGATACCAACATCTGTGGAATCTCAAGTCCCATTAAATATAGTGGCACAGTAAAATGGTCTCCACTATATAAAATGGCCACATCAAGGTTTGCTTTTTGGAATTTATATTTTGGGGGATATTTTGAAGCCATGGATGCTTGAATCTGTGGATAGCGAAGGCCAACTGTATTCCCAAGTTCTCTATGGGTCTTTCCTTAAACAAGTATTACCTTGGGGTGTCATAATCAATTTTAAACCCCAAGGTATACAAAGGACAGCAAGCAACTATTTTGTCTTTGTCTCTTTTAGGGAGGTTTATGAAGGGGTGGGGTATGGGATGTTGGGAGGATGGCAGCAGTGAAGTTACAAGAGGCTGTTGTACTTTAGACACATCATGAGAAGGCACAACTCGGTAGAAAAGACAATGGTGATGGGGAAAGTTACTCCTACTTTAATTAGAACAAAAATATAAAAATGGTTGTTAAATGGGCTACAAACAGCTCCTAGGGGAAACACTATACAGTATATATGCTGTGATACGTTTTGTCTTGAGTGGGTTGTGTATTGCAGAGAACATGAGGCAGAAAACTAGCAAGAACAAAATTGCCTATGTCTACACTAGATCCTTTCAGTTATCTCTGATAATTGGGTGTATCTCTTCAGCTCCCAAATTAGTGTAATATATTGTGGGAAATGGGCAGTTTTGATTCATAGGTGCAAAAGCTTTCCAAAACGCAAGCCAATTTGTGATCTAGATAAGTTTGCCAAGGAAATTTGGTATGTGCAAATATCAAAATTAAAAAGTCTACAGAAGCTGTGTTGATACCATTCATTACCATGTCTCTAATTAAACAAGTCAAATTCATGGACTTTGGAACCGGAGATAAAAGCATGCAAGAACTCCCATATACATAGAGAAAAGTAATTGGACTACAAGGCTGTCAATCAAAATAGGTACAAGAGGTTGGGATTAGCTGTTGAAATCATACCTGACCAGAACACTATTTCCAGAGATTCCAGAGGACCTGCTTCTTGAAGGGCCACGTAAGTAGTTTATCATCCTCTCTTTTGTTCTCTTGCAGAAAAGTATTATAATGGATGAAAATTCCTAGAATCCCCTAGTTAATGCAAACAGTGGCCATGCTTTCTGAGACAATGTGACATTTATAATCCCAAGAATTGACTTTTCCAAGGTCTGATTCTGTGTTAGTCTGGCAGTTTCAGAGGATTCAAATGTCCTAAGATGGTTGATGTTAAAAGAGTCTGTGGTTTCATTCACACAACCTTATAAACTGGTTTTCAAACTGATGTAAACCAGTTTAAAGGGCCCTTGTTTGACCTTGTGCCGAATTGCTGGCGCAGTTTCCTGGGGGGGGGGGGGGCAGCATAGCGCTAAACCCAATTAAACTGGTTCTTGCAAATCCACGGCATTCCCCACATCTTTTTAAATAAATTGATTCAGCAGAAGTGTGAATGTGCTATCGATTGGGTTTGGTTCCATGTGGCACAGTCTACGCGAACTGAAGTAAATTGAAATGGGCAGATTCAATTGCGGTTTGAATAGTGTGAAGATCTATTTGGCACTACATCACTTCATCGATTCAACTAAAACCCAGTTTATTATGAAGTGTGAATGAAGCCTGTGTTCCTGGATTTTGGGATGTAATAAAGTGCAGCAAAAGCTATGGGTGGCCAAGAGGCAAAGATATCTGCCCAGAGACTGCCTCTGATGTACGGGGAACCATTCCTTAATGTCATATGCCTAAAGGATAACAATTCTGCTTCCATGGCTCTTGTGGGGAGAAAAAGTTTTAAGGGAAACGCATTTGGAAAAGGTGGTTTGTGCGCGACGGCCTGGAGATGAACAATTCCACAGTCGGAGTCAACTATGGAAGCAGCATTGATCTAATCCCAGTAACTGGCTCACTTGAAGAGATGAAATTATTCAGAAACAGTGGTTGAGCTTCTCTCAAATTTTGTTTGGGATATAGAGCTATATGTTGGCTGAGGGACAAGCCAGAGCTAAGCAAAAATGGATGAGGTTATTTCCTACCAAATTATGATATAGAGACTTTGAGGCACAAACAAATTGGTACATTTATCATTTTTTTAGACGACATGCTCCCTCAAGTGGGGAGAGACTTCTATTTATCATAGCATGAGTCTCACATTCCAATTTTGTCTGCTTTTCTGGTTGGTCATTAAAAGGTAAACATGGACTTAATTTGAAAATCTAGTTGCTGATGCACATATTTTTGATGAAATTCTATTGTGGTAGGTGAGAAAAAGTGAATGCACATTCTCTTTACTGTCAAGTTTGACTCTCAATATTAGCAGAAGAAACCTGAAGATCTAGATAAAGAGTGGTAGTTTAGTGGTACAGCACAAGGACATGATAATGCATACAGAAAAGATCTCAGGTTGAATTCTTTAATTTCTAGGCAGATCTGGAAAAGCTCCAAGTCTGAAATTCTGGAGATCCATTAGGAGTGAGTGAAATATAACCAAAACCAAAATGCTGTTGGCCAACCAAATGCACATTGAATCATGCATGCTTTTGAAGTTTCACTGGCTTCTTCCAGTAAAAATCTTAAAAATCATACAGGAGAAGAAATGTATGATCTATTTTGTGCATTTGGGTCAGTCAATAAAGTATTGCTATTTTGTAGATTTGTGGATTTTGTTGTATTTTGCTGCATAGATAAAACATTGATCTGGAATAAAACAGCTTCCTATGAAATCTCTTTTTCTTCCTTCAATTCTCATTAGTCTCCTGCCTGAGCTAAATTTTCATCTCACTGCAGTTCTTAAAGCCAGTGAGCATTCCTTCTTTTTCTTTCACACAGCTATCTGAAGATCAAATGTGCTTGGCACATCTTGCTTTACTCATACTGTTAATCTTTATAGTCCAAGAACACTGGTTACATTTTCCTGCTCACAAGTGATCTAAGGCACAGATGTGAAGAAATTGGAGGGGGGGTGTCGGTTTGAAGAATGGAATCTGCCTTGTCCCAAGGTCAACTCTGGCCTTTGAAAGAGAAAAAACAAGAGTTTCACTGTAGCTAAAGCTTTGCAGGAAAGAAACCTTTGATCCACTTCCTCTGGGGAGGAACCTTCCAGGCTTTCTAGTCTAATAACCAATTGCACACCAATTCTTTTTTCTTTTTTTTTCACTGGGTCAGGACGGAGGAAGTCTGGAAGTCTCTGAAACTTAGCGTCAACATACCGAGGACAAAAGGTAGAAATAGTTTTCCAGGATTTCTATGCAACCAGGGATCTCTGAGGGTGCTGAAGGGGGTGTTATTCTGAATGAGCGCTCCTTATCTACATGAGCAAGGAATGTTCAGGTGCTTCTCAGATCCTCACCTTTGCTGACTTTTTTTGTGTTTGCAGAGGGTGTTTTCACACAGTGTGCCTAAACAAGGTGAGAGTCACGCCAGCCAGTGCTGGTTCTCTGTCGTTCTGTGCAAGAGAGTGAGTGAGAGAGATCTAGAGCGTATTCCCATGCTGTTCACAGTGGGCTGGATTCAGATTTAGTCCAAATCTTGCCCCAAAAAAAGCCCCATGATAGGTTTGCCAGAGTCACCATAAATCGGAACCAACTTGAAGGCAAAGAACAACCTAGATGTTTGGTTAATAAAAAGGTTAAAGATTATAGAGATGGATAAGCGTGTTCAGGGCAACTAAAAGGGTGAAGGGTCTGGAAAACTTGCCCTATGAGGAAGCTGGGGATGTTTAGCCTGGAGAAGAAGGTTAAGAGAGGTGATATGATAGCTCTGTTTAAATATTTGAAGGGATGTCATATGGAGGAGGGAGCAAGCTTGTTTTCTGCTGCGCCAGAGAACAGGACCCAGAACAATGGATGCAAGCCACAGGAAAAGAGATTCCACCTCAACATTAGGAGGAACTTCCTGACAGTACGGGCTGTTCGACAGTGAAACACACTCCCTTGGAGAGTAGTGGAGTGTCCTTATTTGGAGGTGTTTAAACAGAGGCTGGATGGCCATCTGTCGGGGATGCTTTGATTGGGAGTTCCTGCATGGCAGGGGGGTTGGACTGGATGGCCCTTGTGGTCTCTTCCAACTCTATGATTCTATGAACATACAAGTTCCACCAATTTCAGTGAGTTTTATCCAAGTATGGAGTTTATCACACTGGGGCTAATTTTGGCATGAAAGTGCATTTAAAGCATCCCACAAATAAGGTGAAAATGGTGAGAAATTGTTCAAATGATTATCACACACAATTGCACAAATAAAGTGATATCAAAAATGCATCGTCGCTGAAATTCCGAAAATAAAATGCACATTAATGCTTCTTTGTGATCACTTTAATGGCGGGTTTTGTGCGATGAGATGTGAAATCATTTTGTGTAATTACGCGATTTTTCTGGGATATTCACGGGATAAAACTCCTATGACTTGTTCTCTCAAATCTAAAACTAATAACATAAATTTGCTTTTCCACCTATCAAGCCATGACTTTTTGCCTCTTCTTTTGTATTATCAAACAGGCTGTAAAGAATGTCCAGAGAACAAGGAGAAGATCATAAGCCACAGGAACGCCCTCAGTTAGGTGAAATAGATGGCATTCCTCTGGCCAAAAGCACCTGTAATGAATGGGCCCGGATCCAGAGCTTCCAAGCAAAGCCAGATGATCTTCTCATTTGCACTTACCCAAAAGCAGGTAAGGATTTGGGAGACAAAGCAGCATCCAATTTGTGAGAGCACCAATGCTGCCAAACAGCTGCAGACGATGCAAAGCCTGGAAAGGTTCCTTTTTGGATTGCATCTCTCAGAATCCTCCATCCAGCAAGGCCAGTGACTGTTCTGATTGGAAGATACCAGGACTTGTAATTCAAACAAGGAACCTTTTCGAGTGCTACTGGGGAGAAATAACTCAGGATGATTTCTGCCAGGACCTTATACTGACTTCTGACAGATGATTCCAGTTGAAAAGTGTAGGTTGCAAGCCCCATGCAGAACTCAACAGTCCCATAGACTCTCTCTGAACCCCACACCCCTACAAAATGCATACCCTCCCACATTTTACAGATGAAAATGGAGGCATGTGGAGCCAAGCAACATTAGAATGTGCTCAAATGACAGAAGTTATTAATGTAGAAAAACACACAAGCTAGGAGAGGTTGCAGCAGATTGCTTTTTGAAAGGTACTGTAAATTTAAACTGTTTATGTTATGCTCCTCAAAATCTCAAGAGGGATCTAGAGGCCTGTGCTCATCCTTCCGACTAGCAGAAGCAGCATATAGCATAGCAAATACACCATCTATTGATAAAATGTGCATAATGTATTCAGGCTATAGAAAGTACCTGATCTTGTGCACAATTCAAATCACTGTAGAATATGCACAGCACTGTGTCTAGACTTATTTTTCTCCCTCTTTTCTCACCCTGCCAAGGTACAACATGGATCCAAGAGATCGTTGACATGATCCAACAGGAAGGTGATGTGGAGAAATGCCAGCGAGCTCCCCTGCATCGCAGACACCCATTCATTGAGTGGGCACGGCCACCTCAGCCCTCAGGTTATTGTGGTTGTTGTTATGTCTCTTCAAGATGGCTTTTGTTTATGCTAACTTTCTGAATAGGAGCCCTCCAAGATAATTTGCTATTAACAGCCATGATCAAGTCTGGCAAACTTAGGGCGAAGGCTCCATCTGCACTGCAGAAATAATGCAGTTGGACATCACTTTAACTGCCGTGGCTTAATGCTACGGAAATCTGGGATTTATAGTTTGTTGTGGCATCAGATCTCTCTGGTAGAAAAGGCTAAATATCTCACAAAAGTACAGATCCCAGAATTATATAGCATGCAGCCATGGCAGTTAAAGGGATGTCAAACTGCTTTATTTCTTTTGTGCAGACCCCTGTCTTCCTTGATTGAGTTTTTATAGAATCATAGAAATGTAGTGTTGGAAGGATTCCCAAAGATCTTATAGTCATTTCCCAAGCAGTTCTGTAGTAGTAGTGATAAGAATAAGAATATCAATAATAATAATAATAGCTTATATTCCACCTTTCCTCCAAAACTGAGACTCAAGTCAGCTTACAAAAACTAAAAATACAGATAAAAATCAGATACAAAGACATAAGTGAAAACATATGGGAAGTTAATGTTAATATGCAAATCAACTATTCATAGAGTTTATAAAGTATTTAAAGCAGTGCCACTAAAAAGGCAAAAAACACACTATTAAAAGCCTTAGCAGCAAGATCGTAAACTTCTATCATAACAGAAAACTTTTAAATGGAAAGATAGCAAGGAGGGACCCATCCTAGCCTCTTAAGGAAGGAGTTCTAAAAGTTTCCAAAAAGGTCCTCTACTGTATGACATGCCTGTGATGTTAAGATTATGGACTAAAAAGAAAAGCCTTCACCAAAGATCTTAGAACCCAGACAGCCTCATTTAGGAAAATACCATCCTTGAAATAGCCTGGATGCAAATCCACAGTCACAGCATCCCTGACAGGTATTATTATTATTATTATTATTAACCTTTATTTATATAGCGCTGTAAATTTACACAGTGCTGTACATACAATCATAAATTAGACGGATCCCTGCCCTCAGGCTTACAGTCTAAAAAGGTAGCAATCCAACCTCTGTTTAAAAATCTATAATTAAGGCGAGTCCAGTATTTTCTGGACATACCTTGGTTTCTTCTCACCATCCCACATCGGCACATCTAAAGGAACCTTGAGGATGGTTGCATAGCAAATGGAGGAGAAAGGCTAAGAGAGGATGTTTATCAGCATTGCAAAATGTGAATACCTATGCACAACTTGTTGGAGAAAACTCACATCCATTAACTTGGTATATGGTATTTTTTAAAAAAATAATTTTTCACAGTGTCTTGCCTTCAAGCCAAGAGATGATCTGACCTCTCCTTCTTGGCCTTAGTACCTACCTGCTTCTTTAAACAGGGGTGGACCAAGCAGAAGCAATGCCTTCTCCACGGACTCTAAAAACTCATCTGCCTGTGCAGTTGCTCCCTCGTTCCTTTTGGGAACAAAACTGTAAGGTAAGTGGTGGGAAATGAGGTCCTGTGTTTAGTGAAGCTTGGAAACAATTTGTTTAAAATAAGTTTGATTTCACTTTTTTACAGTTATCTTTTTTTAAATTGTTCCTCTTGTTTCATCAACATGTTTGACAATGTTAAAATCTGGTTATTTTAATCATTATTTGTCCATGATGTTACTATCTTTTTTGTTGATTGGGTAATTTAGTGGGGAATGGCAATTTCAAGTAATTTTATCTGAGGTTTTCTTTAAATAAATGGCTCATCATATCAAATTATTTTTTCCCTTTTAGTGATTAGTGCCAAAGAGTCATTTTTCTTTTAACAATTTGATGCTAATTTGATAATGCTTACAGTAACATTTTCATGCTGTGTTCTTTGAAAACACAGCCTACATTTTACTGATTCTCAAACATTTTTGGGTAAAGTTAGAGATAAGCTAGATGTGAGGTTAAGTAACATGTGGGCCCTTGGTATCCATTGGGTTTTGGTTCCAGGATCCCTCATGGATACCAAAATCCATGGATGCTCAAGTCCCACTATATACAATGTCATAGTAAAATGGTGCCCTTTATATGAAATAGCAAAAACAAGGTTTGCTTTTTGGAAATATGTATTTTTAAAATATTTTCAAATGGTGGATATAGCCGACCTTCAGTATTTGGCTTGTAATATAAACTACATTTAGGCCACAAGATGGAGCAACTGCTTCCTATTTCCACTTTCAGGTTGCTGCCTGTGACATTCCTGACTAGTTATTCATTATACAGTTATAGGACTATGATTCCATTGTAACTGCCATGGCTCCACATTATAGAACTGTGGGGTTTATAAAACATGCAGGATTAGCTGTGTTGGTCATTTAACAAATTCTAATAAAAATCGACCAAATAGTGATACCTTCATTGGCCAACCGAAATTCACACAATATACTTGTTGCAAGCTTTCGAAGATCCGCTGGCTTCTTCATCAGGCAAGGTGTTACAAACCAAACAGGAGAAAAACAATAGGAGATGTTAGTAAGATGCCTGCAGTTTGTTCTTTCTGTCCTTTGTTAAGATAGTATAGGGAAGACATCTCTTGCAGGCAGGTCCCTCCTCATATGCCCCTCATACCATCTTAACTAAGAACAGAAACAGCAAAATGCAGGCATCTAACATCTCCTATTGATTTTCTCCTTTGGTTTATAACACCTTGCCTGATGAAGAAGCCAGTGGAGTTTCCAAAGTGTGCAACAAGTATATTGTGCCTTTTGGTTGTCCAACAAAGGTATCACTGTTCGGTGGATTTTTGTTTGAATATGGGATTTATAGTTTTGTGAGGTATTTGTAAGCTGCTTTAGAAGCTGGGAGAAAGGTGGAGTATAAATCAAATAGATGACTGAGATAGAATCATAGAATCATAGAGTTGGAAGAGACCACAAGGGCCATCCAGTCCAACCCTATTCTGCCATGCAGGAACTCCCAGTCAAAGCATCCCTGACAGATGGCCATTCAGCCTCTGCTTAAAGACCTCCAAGAGACAGACCAATTTTACCCATTACCTTTTGGTCTTGTACTTTAATTTCTGACCTTCTGTGTGATTCTTTGTCACACATGAGTAAATGTGTCAGCCACATATGATTTGTTGTACTACATAGACTATATTGTCAGAGTTTTTTCTTGTGGACATTGTGCCACAGTTAACTAAAATTAATTGTAATTGCAATAAATAAATAAATATTTAAAATACTCTGCAAGAGCATTCCCGTGCTTTACCAAACTACAAACCCCAGGATTGTATAGGACGTTGCCATGACACTTACAGTGGAATCATAGTGCTATAATTGTGTGGTGTGAAAAGGCCCCAGGTGGCACAAGTTGCATGGTGTGTCTCTCAGTTGCTACCTCATGACAACTGAATAATTATCTGTATGGGCTGCACTTCAGCTTCCTATAACCTTCATTTGATCCTGTATGTCTGAGGGCCCACAATGTCATTACGGTACATTTGTAGACTGAAGATCTAGTATATACTTTTCTAAACTTCCCAAATAGAAAATGAAGATTATCTGGCAGTTAAATAATTAAATGTGTCTTCACTTTGTCTATACCATTAGTTCCTTTATGTGGCCAGGAATGCCAAGGACTGCATGGTGTCTTATTTCCACTTTCAAAGGATGAGCAAAGTGATCCCT
Organism: Urosaurus nigricauda; assembly: GCA_034509955.1. NCBI lineage: Eukaryota > Metazoa > Chordata > Lepidosauria > Squamata > Phrynosomatidae > Urosaurus > Urosaurus nigricauda. The sequence continues at coordinate 10,358,787 of JAOEGL010000006.1, forward strand.
GACCCTGGAACATGGGAGGAATATTTTGAGGCTTTCATGGCAGGCAAAGGTGAGGGAAACCACCTATGCATCCTTATTTCATTTTCATGAACACTTTTTCAAGAAAGCATGCAAAAAGACGTATGATGTCCCAATATTTTATTTGCCTTATTTATTTATGTAATTTAAGCGTTTGTAATGTGCATGGGCCACAGGTAGTCACAGGACTATGTTTTGTGGTCCCAAGGATTAAAAAAAAATCAAAAGACATTTAAAAAAAAATTAATATACTTTTTTGTTGCAAAATGCTATCAATTTCCCTCTAGGAAGTAGGAGAGGACATTTTCACCATATTTTTGCCATCTTGCAGCCAATTTAGACCCAGGAGAGTCCTTGTTTTTTTTTTTTGCAAAAAGATGTGAACTAGAAGTGGCCCCCACTCAGTTCCTGTTCGGAAAAAGGGCCTCTCTTGAACAGGTGGCGAGGGGGCTAAAAACATGGCAAAAATTCCCCTACCTCCTTTAGGGTATTTGAGGGCAAAAACATTTATTTTTATTTTTGCAGAGAGGTATGGTGGAAAGTGTGGACCTCCAAGATCTCCTTGAGGACCACAGTTGTGGACCCTGATTTAATACATTTTATCCCACTCTTCCTCAAAGAATTCAGGGCATTGGTTCCTCATACACACCAGTTTTACAAGCTTCTTGACTCCGTGAGCATTTGTACCTGGATCTCAGTCTGATACTTCTAACAATTGTGTCACACTGACTGTATATTATTTATGGTTGTCATGGCTGTTAAATGTTAAATGTTAGTTGTAATGAAGTCCAACCTAAAGCAACAAGACCTAAAATAATGACCTACACCACTGGCGAGACATTACAGATCCTTGTCCTGAACCTTGTCCTCTGGGGTTCTTCATATGGCCATGTCCCTTCTCCATGGTATCAATTGTGACTATTGGGAGGACCCGAGGGTTGTTTTTCAGTATTCAAGCAGAAGAGTGTACAAGCGTGAAGCAATCATAGATATTCCTAACACTTTGAAGAGCCCTTTCCTCTTTTGAGTGTGGATTGCATTCTTGTAGGGGCTTTTCACTGTGCACCTAACACCCCATTGTGCTTTTCTGTCTCCTCCAGTGGGATGGGGCCCATGGTACGATCATGTAAAAGGCTGGTGGAAGGCAAAAGATACCCACCGTGTACTCTACCTCTTCTATGAAGATATCAAAAAGGTAAACCAATCTAGAAAGAACTAGTGGGGACAAGGTAGAGCTTCTCTCTGATCATCTATCTAAATTCATTTCCAAAAGATGAAAGGGAAAAGGTTTGAGATGAGTAGAATCTCCTTGACTCTTAAGTAAAGCAATAATCAAATAAATAAGTCTCGATAAGGAGAGGTTGTTCCCAGAAATTATGTAAAATTACTGGAAAAGAACCCACCCACCCCACAGCCTAGATGTTTGGCTAATAAAAAGGTTAGAGGTTATAGAGATGGATAAGCGTGTTCAGAGGAGGGCAATTAAAAGGGTGAAGGGTCTGGAAACCTTGCCCTATGAGGAACGCCTTAGGGAGCTGGGGATGTTTAGCCTGGAGAAGAGAAGGTTAAGAGGTGATATGATAGCCCTGTTTAAATATTTGAAGGGATGTCATATTGAGGAGGGAGCAAGCTTGTTTTCTGCTGCTGCAGAGACTAGAACGCAGAACAATGGATGCAAACTGCAGGAAAAGAGATTCCACCTCAACATTAGGAGGAACTTCCTGACAATAAGGGCTGTTCGACAGTGGAACACACTCCCTCAATGGAGACTGTGGTGGAGTCTCCTTGCTTGGAGGCCTTTAAGCAGAGGCTGGATGGCCAACTGTTGGGGATGCTTTGATTGGGAGTTCCTGCATGGCGGGGGGTTGGACTGGATGGCCCTTGTGGTCTCTTCCAACTGTATGATTCTATGATTCTAAGTTGACACAAGTGTTAAATGAGAAATCATTATAAAATTATTTATTTAGTATCTCAAGGAATTTAAAAAGAAATATTTATATACTGAAGCTAAACATGTATAAACAGACAAAAGCAACAGGAGTGGATTGGAATAATGACCCAAGTCAGAGAAACTTCAGGAAGCCAAAAAGTTTGAATAAAATACTATACAGTAAAAAGTTACTTTGGTGACATCTTGTATGTATGCAATCTGTAATTTTACTGTGACACGAACAATATGTTAAAGTGAAACATAATACTTCTATAGTTGCTGTAACTTCAAATACATCTTGACAATAAAAATAAAGATTTAAAAAGTGATATTATGTAAAATTACCAACTGTGCTCATGGCCTTTTGGCAATAAAGGGAAACATCTAGACCATGGCAATAAACTCTTGACAGAAAACAAAAACTACAGAGGCTGGTTCTTTGGTTTTATATTGCTCCAGGATCAGTTCTTCATTCAGGTTGCACTGGGTAGAATAAAAAATGTTTTGGTGAGAGATGGCCTCACAAGTTCTTTTATGAAATTAAGGGTTTTAAAGTCACACTGCAAAACATAGAATGCTAAGCCACCTATCTGCAGTATCCTTGTAGAAGGTCATAAGATTTGTTCCCAGGACTCTTCTGCCTCGGCTCCCTCGATTCCACCACCAATTGCTATTGCCAGACTGTTTCTCTCTCCACAGAACCCAAAACACGAAATCCAGAAAGTGATGCAGTTTATAGGGAAGCAACTAGATGATGTGATGCTGGATAAGATTATTCACCACACCTCATTTGATGTCATGAAGGACAACCCCATGACCAACCGGGCAGGAGTACCCCTCTCAATCATGGACCAGTCTATTTCTCCATTCATGCGGAAAGGTAGGACTCTCCCGCCGTCAGTCATGTCACCTGAAGGAAATAGTCTTTAAGTAGTTGGCTGCAGTCCTGTTGCAGACTTTGTCTTCATAAGTGGACTTATGTCCGTGGGAATTAAAAATTGGGCAGTTCTGTAACCTCTGTATCCAGTAAAGGGCTGCTATTAATTTATTATGCAGGGGAGTCAATGAAGTGACAGATGCACTTGTGCCTCAGGACCCCAACTAGGGAGTACAGGTGTTCGTTGGGACATTCTTTCTGGTGTCTCATTATGCATCTTTCTAATTCAATAACAAGGTTTCCTAGACCCTGTTCAGACCGGCCTGAAAGGCTGGCCTTGGGGTGAAGTTGAGGCATCGCGTCCAGGTGACACATGCCCCGACTCTGCCCCTCAGGGTGTCATGATGCTGCGCATCACTCCATACGATGCATGGCATCATGGCACTCCTCTAGTGCTGTGTCCATATGATGCAGCACCGAAGGAGTGTCATATAGCCGCAGCAATGCAGCTATGGCACCATTTCCAGGGCACGAAATGGAGCTGCTTTTTGCAGCTCCTTTTTCTGCCCTGGAAAGGCTGGATTGGGGCTGCAGCGTGAGGTTTCCGAGGATGTTTGTACAGCCCCTTAGTGCCTCTTCTATGTAGCTAATATATATAAAGTTATGTAACTGCATCATGATAGAGATTTCTTTTCATTCTAAATAAGTGATGAGGACTTAGGTCCAAAACACACTCCAGAAATAATCCAGTTCAAGACTGCTTTAACTTTCCTGGCTCAGTGCCTGGGAATTCTGGAAACTGTAGTTTTGTGAGATGTTTAGCCTTACCTGTCAGAGAGCTGTAGTGCCACAATAAACTACAATTCTCAGGATTCTCTAGCACTGAGCCAGGGCAATTAAAGCAGACCCAAAATTGATTATTTCTGTTTTGGGCCTTGGTGGCCCTTTCTCTGTAGCTTTAAAAAGATAACTATCTAGCATCCTCTGAGGGAGATCCTTGCACATTGTTCCTTTGTGGAATTACTACTACTACTTCCTAATCAAAGTGCTGGGAATACAGAGGAAAATAATAAAATGTTTCTCTCAACTACAGTGGACTTTTCAAGAGCAGAGTGGCTGTTTAAATATCCTTCTAACTACAATTGAGTGGACTGTGTATGTTTGCCTTACAGGGACAGTTGGTGACTGGAAGAATCATTTCACAGTAGCTCAGAATGAGAGATTCAATGAAGACTACCGAAGGAAGATGTCAGACACTACCCTGACTTTCTCAATGGAGCTCTGAGGTCCCAAGTTCCAGTGCTGGGAATCCTGAAAAGGATTCCCTGTAAAGGAGGATTCATCTCAGCTGAATTATCTCCTCAAGAGTTTATTTTTTCCCACAGGTCTGTAGACACTTATAATAAAAAAGCCTTTAAAAGTCTTGTGTAGGCATTGTGTTTATATGCTTGTTCCTCTGTATGGGGGGACATTGCTTTCTGTCTGTTGCATTTACTCCTGATATTTTGCAGTTTGGTCTTTGCAGAAAACCTGGCCCAACTCCTAGGTTCCTGAGAATCCCAGTTCTCATTGAGAGGGGTCCACAGGAGAAAGCAAGACTTGTCCTCACATTTGTAGACAGATTTTTTTAGAATGGAAACATAGCATTTCTGCTGAATGTTCTGAAACTGAAGAATGTACAGACAGGGTTTTCAACTGACCAGATGGAAAGACTGTTTCCACAGCTCCTAATTCCACCTTATTACCTATTCTCCTCCGTCTGTTTTCAGGTATTTGAGATATTCTTTGCTGTTATTCCACAGTTATACAGGGGTGGGAGGCAGAAACTATGTGAATCCTCATGCCTTTCCTCTGACTACCCCAGATCCATAGTAGTAGCTGTATTGCTCATAACAGCTGCTGAGTCCGAGTCATTGCTAAGACTCTTCTCCCTGTTCACCTTGTCAGTTGCCCATTTCTCTACCAGTGATTGTGGCCAGTTGATTTGATGATAGTACGGATCAATGTCAGGGACATGTGGGTCTTGCTTTTCATGGTGAACATCAGCCCTTGACTTGGCTGAACATCCCAGGGGATTATGGTTGCCTTTCTGATCTTGGTTCTCTTTTACTGGGCCTTTTGTAAGTCTCTTGTCCAAATCTTTTGGGAGATTCCCAGGCAGCTTCCTGGCTTCTACATCCATGGATGAATGCCGTTCAGGGGAACACGGTAATTGTTCTGACTGCAAAAAGGCAGCATCCATTCTGTGATGGGAGCTAGAGACAGTTTTGCTAGTCAAAAGGATGAACTAGATAGCTGTCTTTTGTATGTGGTATACTTGCAAATACTAGGGATACTGGAGTCCAAAGGTGTCTCAGTCATCACATCATCAGGAGGAAAGCTGCAGGAAGTTTCTGAAATGAAATTAGGAAAGGGAAAAAGTTTGATTTGGGAATGAGTCATGAACAAAGGCATCAATTCAGGACATATGTATTCTGCAGCTAAACTGCCATCTGAGAGCTTCCTTAGGGGACCTGCTAGGCCTTGGTCCATGGGGCTCAGGATCTAAGATTTGCACCTTCAAACATTTCACAGATGAAAAACAGGGCACAGGTGGCCAAGCAACATCAATGCGTAGTAAAGATGGCCAAAGTTATGAATGAAAAGGCCGACTATCAGTGGCCGCAGTCATTTGCTTTTGCCTAATCCTACAGGGAAGGCCAGGATTTCTCCCTCCCTCCTCTTCCCCTGCTGATTTAACTGAGAGCAAATTACTTTTGCACTTTGACCTCAGTTTGCAGCAATGGAAGTAAGGAGGAAATAAATTCTCTACCCTCAAATTATTGCTATACCAGAATCTTTACAATATCCATCTTTCGCTTTTGATAGTGTATAACATTTGAGAGGATCAGGCTTCTTTTCCACTCTACTCAACTATAGCTCTGGTAGAAGTGGCCAGGCGGTGTGTGTGGTTACAATTAACAACAAAAATAATTTATTCATCACAACATATGATGTCAGATATTATATTCAATGCCTTACCACTTTCTAGTATCTGCATATTAACATTTGGTCTCATATTAAAAGCTGTCCTCAGGAACTCTGACCAACAGAGTTCCCCTCAGTCTCCAGTGATGGATATGGGTCCAGGACTACTCCTGAACTGCATAGATGTTTGGAACTGCATTCAGCACAGGCTAACTGCTTCTTGGACCTGTGGGCCACCAATCAAGAAAGCTTCCATCTTTCCAGCATTTGGTTTCAGTTTATTGGCCCTCATCTAGTCCATTACAAGACCCAACACTGGTCTACCACCTGCACAGTGCCTATGTCATTCCTTTCCATTTACTTTCTTTCCTTCTTCCTTGTCTTTCCTTTATGTCCTCTCTCGCTGACTTCTGAACCTGCACAAACAAATTATGCACTACTTTCTTTTACTGTTCATTTATGAATGAATGGTATAATTAACTAAAGAAGACATGATTAAATTTTGAAGCAGGATCTGCCTGGAAATTAAAACACTGTTTTGATTTTGGATTAGCACTCGTTACAAGCCTTTGAAACTCTGTTTTGGTGGGAAAGTTGCCATAGGGGGATTTTTTTTTAATGACAGAAACAGCTTGTAAAAAAATAATCAACTGGCCACTCTCTTTTTTCCAGATCATTTCAGAATTATTGGTTTGGGATTATCAAGGCAGTGTGCCAATCCATTGAAGAATGTATTTTCTTTGAGATGATTTGAATGAGAAATTACGTGGTTGCCTTTGCAATCTGTTAAATTTAAATAAATCCCTAGCAATAATTTTTACATTTGCATATATTTAGATATATGGTAGCATCTGCACACTTTGTACTTAATAGTTTAGATATGTTTTTGTCCTATGCACCCATACCCCATTCTTTTACATGAACAGCAACACCATGAGACTAAATAAGCCCCAACAAAGGATCTACTTCTGTAGCATGTGAAGGACTGCTGTGCTAATGTCATGTTTTTCTTGAAGACACCTAGGCAACTGTAGTTCTCTGAGGGGGACACGATGAAGGAAAGATCTGTCAATCTGCCCATCATATCTGGGGGAAGTGGTATCCTTGAAGATTATTACATGGTCATTAATTTCTAATGTTTTGACAAAAGCCATCTAACACACAAATGAGAACAGAATACCATGCTTCCTGGAGAAAGTGTTCTCTGGGTGAAGAGGTAGTAGAATTTTAAGCTGAATCAATTCTCTTCTCCTTTATTCATGTTCTTGGAGAAGCAGCACAAAGAAACACTAGTGTGTATGTGAGAGTGTTAAATAGACGGCTAGACGTAAAATTAAACACATAACTCATTCCAAAGGTGAAGTCGGTACAGATGAACAGAAATGTATACATTGCCTCTTCCCCCCTCCTGGAACTGGGAATGAAACCCAAGAACTTTACATCATTTTCTCTTCTCCTAGCTCCTTGGCTCTAATCTAAACTGGTCCCTAACCAGATACACGTACCTATGTTGAATGAACCGCAAGAGCCATTTCTAGCATCTTGGATGCCATCCCATTGTTGCCACAGCCTGAAAAGCATACAAATGTTTGAAAAGGCCTCTGGGAAAAGAGTGTGGGCTGATAAGACTTGGAATAATTCATTATTATGATGACTAGATGCCCCCACCTGTTTCTAGGACAACTGGAATTCTCCTGCGGATAAAGGTTCCATGCCTCAAACCGAACCAGATCCAGGTGCTCTTTGTCTGAGAGCAATTAATTATCTGTAACAAGATAACTCTCTTTCTTTCTTTCTTTCTTTCTTTCTGCAAACCCCTTGCGTGCTAATTATTTTTAGGACTGCTATTTAATATTTTAATGATTCCCTTATTATGTAGCATGCATTTCTTAGATATTTTTAACAGTGCAGAAAACAGCCTTCTTATTTGTTTATATTTGACAATGGAGGAGGGTTAGGCTGTCATCATAGCTTTTTATAAACTTTTATTTTTTTCAAAGTGCAAGCCTAAACTAAGATAGAGAACAAACATCAAAGTCCATCTCTGAATTAAACTAAATAAACTTAAAGGATTAAAAAAAATAACTCGATTCCAATACAGTTGGCCCTCGGTATCCATGGGAGATGAATTCTGGACCCACCCCCCATGGATATCAAAATCCACCGATGTTCAAGTTCTGTTGTCCTCAATGGCTCACCATCACTAGGGACAGCCCCTGTTGTCCCCAGTGGCAGCGTGTTCCATTGTCCCTAATGACTTCCCATTGTCCATAATGGTGGCGTGGCCGTGTGCAACAATATCAGTCATATCCTAAATACATTTGCATCTTCCACTTCTGTTAACTTAAGTAATGTGCTGGAAAAAGGAAAGAGTTTTTTTCCTTTCCAATACTTATTTGATCTTATGCACCTTCCCAGTCCTTAATGGGATAAAGACATCTCATAATTTATTTGGGCTGGAAAAAAGCCAAGGATTCACTGGAAAATAATGAATGATATTAGAGAAAGAGGTGGATCAGGCATACCAGATTTAAATATTTATTATTATTCATGCTGTGTTGAGTGGCTATTGACTGATGAGAAATTACTTACTTTGGAGAGATTTAATTTGAGATATGAGTGGCTTGGATATCTGTGGTACAATAAATTAGAGATTAACGAAAAGTTTAACGATCATATAATTTGGCGATCATTACTAAGAGTTTGGAACAAATGTAAAAATAAAATTTATACAGAACTGCAAGATTGGGTGTCTTCAGATGATGAAGAAAAACATGGCAAGAAGAAAAGGGTGGTCAAAATATCAAGACCTTCTAATTTGGAAGGAAAGAAAGCCAAGATTAAAGATGGAAGAAGAATTGGGAAAAGAATTGGAAAAAACTGGTGTAAAATGTCAATGATTTTTCTTAGGCAACTTAGAGAAAGAATAACAATAGATCTCAAATGAGATTTTGTGGACAGATAAGAAAGCCACCATATATAAGATATGTAAACTGTTATTGAAAAGAGAAACAATGGAAACAGTTAAAGAATGTGTGCTAAACTGGGCTCTAAACATTGGCCATTCAGGACAATTGGATAAATAGGAGAGAGTTTGGGGTCAAGACTTGAGATTTCCTCTCAGCACAGATGTTAAATAATTTTTTTTATAAAATATTATACCAATGGTACTTGACCCCAAGTAAATTAGTGAAAATGTATAAAAATGAAAATGGAATATGTTGGAAATGTGGTAGATGTGAAGGTACTTTTTACCATATTTGTTGGACATGTATAAAAACAAAAAAAGTTTTGGACAGAGATTCATCAGATTTTACAGGCAATTTTTGAAATTAAAATTAAGCTAGAATCTGAATTCTTTCTTCTCAATATAGTAGACGATAAAGAGGAAAGAAAGCATCTAAAAAGTCCACGCAAATGGAGGAATGACTGTACTGTACTTAATAATAGCTCCAAGAATGACAATTGCACAAAAATGGAAAGATTCTGAACTCCCAACAACTGATGTATGGCTTATGAAAACATTGGATATGTTACAATTATATAGATTAAGAATGTAAATTTGAGGAAAATCAATTGAGAAATGGAGAAAGGATTGGGAAGCAGTCTTTAAATATTGTAAGAAGAAACTGACTACTGTATTTCAGTGTATAAGGACAAGATAAATAAAGAACAAATAGATGATGTGGGAAATGGGTAAGGAATACAAATGTAAGCAAAATTAATATATGATTGTTTAGTATATAAGCAGAGTGAAAGAACAAAATTTGTATTTTACAAAAGGGAAAGGGGGAAAGAGGTTATTTACTTTCCAAGGTGTGAATTGATTTAATTATTTATTCGATTAAATAGAAAAAACAATGGAAACAGTAGCTGATAAACAAGGTGATTGTCATCTGTATGGGTTTGTAATATGGGGAGGGGGATAGTTTGTAACAAATTTAAAATGGAACCAACTGGATTTGTTTACAAGAAGTCAATGTGTTATTGCATTTAAAGTGATAACTTGTAAAAATAATTTTAAAATCTCTTTACTAAAACAGTGATATATAACATGATGTGAATATATAAGAAAAAAACCAAGACAATATTCTTTCTGAACAGATGAATTTGTTTATTTTGAAGATATGTGCTGTTTTGTTAAGAAAAATACAGTTAATAATAATAATAATAATAATAATAATAAATCTTTATCTCTGATAATATAGCTTTCTAATAAAATCAGGCATCTTCCCATCTTCTTAGTTTGGCTTTTTACCAAACTTCCCTGCATGCTGCCTTGAGCTGCCATTTTGCTTCTTTCTACTTGTCTGCCTTGCCTGGTTCTTGAACGTCTGAGGCTGCTTTTTTGCTGCTTTGAATGCAGCAGTAGTAGTTGCTTCCTCTTCTCCATTTGTTTTGCCTTTCTCGGTAGTACAGCTATGCTTTCTGGACTACTGTTTGCCATTCCTGTCCAACCCAACCCCAGTTCCGTGGCCCATTATTGCCTTGATCTATAACCTTATCTGGACTAGGCCCATACCTTCCAACTGACTCAATTTGGCAGGGACAGTTCTAATTAATCCTTTGACATCCCACTTTCCAGCTGCCATTAAAATGTCCTGGTTTCTCTCTCCTCCTCCCACTTTCCCTCTTTATCCTTGGCTTACATCTATTGTTGCAAAACATTACATACCAGTTTGGGAGCTTTCCTTATTGCATGTCCATGCAAAAGTGCAATTGGGGCTGTTTCTGGCACCAACAGGCTCTTCTGTTCTCCTTAACCCTGCCCCCTGCCCTATGCCCTACCCAGCATGCCTTTTCCTTGTTGGTTCCCCCCCCCCCCCCACACACGGTGTGTTATTTTTAACACAATTTATCAATTATGGCAATGCAATTTAGTAAAACAAATATCAAAGATAAGTAAATAAAAATTTTAAAAATTGCTTGGAAATAAATGGGGGAATGGGGAGAGGAGGAGCTTGCCCAGCACCAGAACTGCTGCAGGAGGAACTTGTTGCACCAGAGGACTAATGCCATTGCAGTGCAATTGGGGCCTTATTGATGGACATCCCCTGTCAATGAAAAGGGACAGCCTAACCCTGCTTTGCAGACACGCTAGCTACAGCTTTGGAGTGATGTTGTGCAATAAACCAAAGGTGCTAGTTTCCAACTTTAATTGTGGTTTAAAAGCCCCATGAGATAATCTCCTGAGTTCAAAGTGCAAAAGTAGTTTGCACTCCATTAATTCAGGAGCAGGGAGAAGAGAGGAGAGTGCAGGATCTTGCCCTTCCCTGCAGGCAAATTTAAATTTCTGTAGCTTCTTCTAGTTTGTGTGTTCTTCATTTATAACTTGTTTATTTTGACCACACTCTGATGTTGCTTGGCCACACATATCCTGGGAAATTAATGTTTTTGGATCTTAGTGTTAATTAGAGAGAAACTGGTAAACAGGACAGCGTTAGTAGTCCAGGCTGCAAAACACCAAATCTATACTGAGAAAATTCCAAGCTCAGTAAATTGCACATAAATTAGACATAATAATCAAATTTGCTTAAATATCATAGCAACATTGCAACAGCAAATAAGGGAAGTAATAACGCCACTCTATTCTGCTTTGGTCAGGCCCCAGTTCTCTCCTCTCTTCCTGCTCCTGAATTAATGGAGTGTCCAGTTCTGGGCACCACAATTCAAAAAGGATGTTGAGAGCCGTGTCCATCCAGAGAAGGGTGACCAAAATGGTGAGGGTCTGCCTTATGAGTAGAGACTTAGGGAGCTGGGTACATTTAGCCTGGAGAAGAGAAAGTTGAAAGGTGGTATGATAGCCCTTTTTAAGTATTTGAAGGGGTGTCATGTTGAGGATGGAGCAAGCTTGTTTTCTACTGATGCAGAGAATAGGACCTGGACCAATGGATGCAAGAAAAAAGATTCCACCTAAACATTAGGGGAAACTTCTTGACAGTAAGAGCTGTTTGACAGTGCAGTACACTCCTATGGAAAGTGGCAGAGTCTCTGTCTTTTAGATGTCTAAACAGAGACTGGCTGTCCATCTGTTCATGGTGCTTTGATTGTGTATTCCTACATGGCAGAGTGGGATTGTACTGGATAGCTGTTGGGGTCTCTTCCAACTCTATGATTCTATGAATGCAGAGCTCTATAGCAGTGCCTCTGTTTTGTCTCTCTGGCACTTCAGTACAGGCAATGCATTGTCCGTGCTTCACACATTGCTAAAATTTGCTGTGCATGCAATTAACTCTTAGGGGGGAGAATTATCCTTCCCAGTAGGTTCTGGCAAAAGCAAACAACAGCAGTGAATTATTGTTTACCATCTTGACCACACTGATGTTACTTGGCCACACAGATCCTGATTTTAATCTGTGAAATTAAAAACCAGTGCCCTCTTCTCCCCAGACAGGCTTATCCACAAGATAGTGGCCATACCTTTTCAGATCAGCTTCCCCACTCGATTACAAACATAGTGCTTTAACCTACAAGAGTGTCTGTTCTTGGGAGAATCCACTGAATTACTATAAAAAAAACAGGTTAGAACTTACAAATAATTTTAATGGCTTCACTTGGAGCAAACTAGTACTGCCTTTATTCTTTTTTGTGACATCTTTGGATCTCCAGGTTGTTATGAAAACAGTATCGAGTTAATATTTAATATCACTTATTTAATATAAATATTATTTCAGATAACACTGATATGAATTGAAGCATTACATATGGATTTACTATGTTAAGTAGAAACAATAGTCTTATGTAAGCATCAAAAACAACAAATGGTATTTGACATACGCTTTTACGTACTGCAGCTCCCGTCATTGGATGCATTTGTGTCTATGTAAGGAGAATGGGCTTGTTTTTTCTGTCTCTCGCCCCTGACACACTTTTCTTACATATGCCATTTTTCATTGGTTTATTGCTAGCGCTTCATAACAATTGTTATGTTTTTACACAGTTCACCTCATGACTAGCTGTCTCGAACAGGTAGGCTATATTAATATTCTTTGATGCTTTTTCATAGTGTTCCCTTTTTCTCTTACGGACTTCATTCATAGCATATCTAAATTACTAGATATTCTACAAAGATATTCTACCTTTGATATGTGTGGACATGCTGCTGACAGTTCACATTCCTTGCAGAATTCCTAGTTTTGCACTCACAGTCATACTGTATCTTCCATTTGTCTTGCCTTAAGCTCCTAAAATTTATTTTTCTAATTCTTTATATTAAAAAAGCAAAAACAAATATGGTCTCCATGCTTAGACATCTCAGCTACAGTTTGCTAAGTGCCGGTACTCCCCCCCCCCTTAAGTTTCATTGTTTTTGTCTTAATTCCTTTGATAATTTGGCTTCTTCCATCCTGTTTAGCTCTCTCTACTTATGTGATTGATAATGATTCTGTATATACTTTATTGTTGAGTGTCTTCAAGTCGTTTCCAACATATGGAAACCCTAAGGCAAACCTACCACAGGGTTTTCCTTAGAGGGGGTTTGCCATTGCCGTTCTCTGAGGCTGAGAGGGTGTGATTTGTCCAAGGTCACCCAGTGGGTTTCATGGCTCATGGATGGAAAACTCAGTTCCTTCTGACTGTATGCAGCCCTATAGAGACATCTTTTACTCTCCTTACTCTCAGATAATCTGTGACAACCATGAAGTGTGTGACAGTTATTCCTAGGCTAACTGCTTTCATTCTGTCACTTCTCCCCTTTCTCTCGACCCAGGTTCCCTGCTTGGTTTTGTCACTGTTAAAACTGTTTTTGATATTTTATTCCAATAATATTTGCATTCTCACATCTCTTACCAGGAGTGCCCTTTCCAATTTTCCCTCCCATTTTTAACACAACTATTTTTGCTGCATATATATATTGGGAGTTACCTGGATGTGTAGAAAAGCTTGTATTATTATTCCTCCTCATCTGAGAGTGCATCTACACTGCAGAAGTAATGCAGTTTGACACCACTTGAAGAGCTGTAGCGTTGCTATCCTATGGAGGCCTGGGATTTGTAGTTTTACAGGGCCTTTCCCCTTCTCTGCCAAAGGGGGCTGGAGCATCACAAAACTACAGATCCCAGGATTATGTAGGATGGAGCCATGACAGTTAAAGTAGTGTCAAACTGCATTATTTCTACAGTGTCAATGCACCATCAGACTTATTCATGCCACACAATTATAGCATTATATTCCACTTCAACTATCATGGTATAATCCCATGGAATCCTGAGATTTGTAGTTTGGGAGGCGGTAGTCCCTTGCTGCAAATTAAGGGATTCTCATGGGATGCTGTAATGATGGTTAAAATGGAAAACAGTACTATAATTGTGTGCATCCAGCATGTGTGCCCCATTCAAACCTATGGGGCTTGAATATGCACAAGCCTCTGTTTTCATGGGAAGAGAGAGGGTCCGGAACAGATCCCCCACAAAAATGGAGGGGCAACTGTATTATGTGTATATATTATATATGTTATAATGCAATGTATAATATATTACTTATATAATAATACTAATATTTAGAATATCTATTTTATAGATAGATATTAGTACTATATATTAGTATATTAGTATATATTAATATTAAGGTAGAGTCTCAATTATCTGACATAAACTGGACCAGTTGAAAGTTGGATAACTGAAAATGTTGGATAATCCGGAAGGTCCAAGAAAAGCCTTGAAATCACTATGAATTGCAAATGTATTGAAGTTTTGTTGCAATAACAGTAAAAGTAAATGTAAAGAAATCACTGATCAACATTGTGATGTACAGTATAAACAGTTCAGTCCTCTGAAAATTTAAAGAAATCACGGAAAATTTAAAGAAATCTCAGCAGCCGCTACGTTGGATAATCCGGAATGTTGGATAACTGAAGGTTGGATAATTGAGACTCTACTGTATTAATATACAGTGGTCCCCCGGTTTACGAATACCCCGGCCTACGAAAACCCTGGTCTACAAAAGAGCCAGGGCCGGAAAAACGGCCCCGGTTTACGGAAAAAAACCCGGTTTAAGAAAAGAAAGCAACGGGAAATTCAAATGGTGCGGGGGCTGGTTTAAGGGGCCCCCAGTTTACGAACTTTTCGGTTTAAGAAAGGGGTGCTGGAACGAATTAATTTCGTAAACCGGGGGACCACTGCATAATTAATATATAATATAATATTATATATATATATATGGGATGCGTGCTCATTGCGCATGCCTGCGCACCCCCATGCCTATATTCAAGCCAATGGGAGTTGAATATAAGCGAAACTCTGTTTTCACAATAGAGTCCAGGATGGATCCTGCTAAAAAAAAGGAGGGGTGACTATATTATATTTATATTATATATATATATATATATATATATATACACACACATATAATATAATCTCCCTCCATGCCAACTGTCATCCTCTGGCCTATGAGGGGGTGAAGAGGCAGGCCCAGCTCCATCAGGGCTAGCCCAAAGAGAGCCCTATCTGCTTTGGTCCAGGCCTCCCAGGGAGAGAAGAACCGCTGGACCTGATCCCCTTCCCCACCACCTTTCCCTTCTCCTTTTGTGTCCTGTCTTTCAGATTGTAAGTCTGAGGGCAGAGAACAATAATGATAGCCTTTGGGCTGAAGAACGGGGTATATATATAATATAAATTATAATGTATTAAACTCTGTTTTGGTGAAGGGGTCCAGAATGGATCCTCCTCAAAAAAAGAGGGACAACTGTATTTTAATACTACAATTTATAATATTAATTATAATGTATATAATGTATATATATATATATATATATATATAAATTATAACTTATAATATAAATCTTGTCTATATTATAATATAATATGGAAACGTGGCACATAACTAGGCCTCCCTCATCCTCCATTGCCATCTATGGAGATAGAAAGAATGCCTGTTTAGGCCTGTGGGCTATTGACCTAATTTCCACGGTTGCTATGACAACGCCTCAAAGGCCGCTCAGGAGAAGGCAGGCCAAGCAGCCTCCAAACCGGATCGAACCGGTTTCAGGGACAGCGAAAAGCCTTGTTCTTTGGGAGAAACCATTCCACGAGGGTGAGGGGGGGGGAGACGGAAGGCATCCAGTTCTAAAATTGTACAAATGTTTCCCAAGAGAACTAATTTGAGGCGAACAAAGGCAGATAAATTCTAGAAGATTCTTTAATTCTCACTCTAAAGTCACACGTTTAAGGAAAATATTATGATTTAGTGTCACCAAGGGTCAAATACACTCTTATTTATTCTGAGGGTGTCAATTAGTTCCTTTGAAACAATCCAGGGAAGGAAAATTTATGTTTTTTAAAATTATATTTTATATTGTGTATTTTATGTGATAGGATATAAATTAAAAAAGAAATAAAATTGCTCGCTTCTCATCAAAAGCATCATCCCCCCCTTTTATATTTCTTTCATTTTCTCACTCATCCAACCCCCCCCCCATTTTGCTAATTTGGTTTCTCCCATCCTTTTCCCGTCGTGATCTTCTCATTCCACCCACGCTTTCAATTCGGACCGTACCATTTCTGTGCTGCAGGAGGGGGGTGTCTAAATCACTTAGAACCACTAAAACAAGCCATTTAAAAAACAATAAAATTATAGATTTTGATAACACCTCAGTAGGAGAAATCGAGATGATTTCGAACCAAATTGCTCAGTTTAGCTGAGGGGACGAAACCACATTTATTCCCGCTTCCCCCCCTTCTTGCAACCTAACATGGTACAACCCAAAGGCAAAGGGAGGGGCGGGGCGGTATAAATAGGGCGAAGGGCGCAAAAAGCGAGCCATTCCAATTCAGGCGGGGAGAGGAGGAAGAGGGGAGAGGTTGCCTATTTGCCCAACTGGGGAGGAAACTCGTGGGGCCCGCAGCCATGGCGTCTAACGGTGAGGAGGGCTGCAGAGGGGGATTAATAATCTATGGGGAAATGTGTTAGACTCAGTTGCTTTATTGAGTTATTTAATAGAGAGGGAAGTCCCTTGAGAGCAAAATGGGGAAGGTTATAGTGGATGAGGCTAGCCAGGAAATGGAGGTTTCTGGAGCCAAGGTGCAAAATTAGGAGATATTTATGGGGCTGGAGAGGGGAAAGTCGGTTTCAGAGGCATCTGGGGAAACAGGGACATCCATAAAGGATTATGTTAGATTTTTATTTCCCTTCCAAGAGAGGCAACACCATTCTTAGCTCTCTCTCTCTCTATATGTGTGTGTGTGTGTGTGTATAGAGACATAATATATGTATGTATATATATATATATATATACACACACACATATTATGTGTGTATATAAATAAGAGTGTATTTAACGTGTGTCTGAAGTCCTGGGATTTGTAGTTCGGTATATATGTCTATTATATAAATATATATAGATACACATATATACATATATGTACACACGCACTTCTTATTATTATTTATTACATTTGTTTATACAACGCCACCTTTTCCCCAAAACTGGGACTCAGGAGCGGCTTGCATGATTAAAAACTGTGCAATTAAAAACATAGGAAAGCGTTACATTAAAAACAGAATTAAATTATTGCAGTTTAGATTGCATTAAAAATAAAATACAGTTAAAAAGGTTTAAAAATGCTTTAAATATGCATTTTGGTGTATTTAATATATGTGTATATATATGTGTGTGTGTATAACAGACATAATGTGTGTGTGTGTATATGTATGTATTTGACGTGTGTGTATACGAAGCCCTGGGATTTGTAGTTCCATATATGTGTGTGTGTATTACACACACTATTATTATTATTATTTACATTTATTTATGTGCCACCTTTTCCCCCCAAACTGGAACTCAGAGCAATTATTGCAACGTGAAAAAAGATATGCAATATGAAAACAGATAGCATAAAAAAACGATTTTAAAATACTTTAAAATTATATGTATACACACACATTACATATATGTACACAGACACACTTATTATTTATTATACAATACTTATTTATGTCCCGCCCTTTTCCCAAAACTGGGACATAGAGCAGCTTTCAAGATTAAAAAGAGTGCAATTAAAAACATAGGAAAAGGTTACATTAAGACAGAATTAAATTATTGCAATATGAAAACAGATTGCATAAAAAAATAAAATTAACAAGGTAAAGGTGTTTAAAATACTTGAAAGTAATATATAAAGGTTTGAGCCCAGTTCTCTTTAGCATCTACTTGAATAAGATTTTAAATACTGCATCTTTCAGGACAGAAAGGATAACAATGCCTTTGAAGGAACACGGTTGCCCTTTATTTCCTGCTTAAATCAAAATCATGAGGAAAGAAGTCATATTTCTATTGACTTATGGTTCCCTTTGGAAAGGATTAATCCAAGAGAACAAATAAATTGCAGACTTTTTTAAATGAATAAGCGTTACTTGCATCTTTCCCTTCTGTCTTTTAAAGTTCCTTTTCCTACAAAGAGCAATCTATTTCAGCATATATATATACCTTTATATACATCTTTTTAAGGCCCTCTTCCAATAAGCAATCTATATCAGCATGTATTCATATCTATATATCTATACTGTATCTTTTGTATACATTTTTAAGGTCATCTTCCAACAACATCTACTTCAGCATATTATATATATATATATATATATAGACATCTTTTTAATATCTTGCTCCAAAAACAAGCAATCTATTTCTACATATATTCATCTCTCTCTATAAGGTCTCTTCCAAGGACAAGCAATCTATTGCAACATATATATATATATATATATATATATATAATATTTGTATACGTCTTTTAAAGGTCCCTTTCCAACAAGCAATCTATTCCAGCATATATATATATATATATATATCTTTATATACATCTTTTAAAGGTCCTCTTCCAACAAGCTATTTCAGCATGTGTGTGTGTGTGTATATTTGCTGAAATAGATTGCTTGTTGGAAGAGGACCTTAAAAACGATGTGTATAAAGATCTATAAATATATATACACACACACAAGGAGCCTGTTTCACAATGTATGTGTACAGCTATATATACATATTTATTTGGCATATATATATATACACACACACTAAACCAAACTGTTTGTTCATGAGGAGCTTTAAAAACCTGGTGGGGGGAAAGATGCAACCTTTTAAAATATTATTCAGGTGCTAAAATAGAGCCAAGGGGTTTTAATTCTGAGTCTCTGTATAAGGAGAGATAATGATATAAATGAGATTTCAGGCTGGGAAAAAAATCACTGCAAAATGGCAGGAAGAAAGGCGGCGCCCAAAGAAGGGAAAGCGAGGAGGAGGACTGAGGGAGGAATCCATTTTGAGACACCATTGGACAGAATGGGCCCAGCAGAGTCCCTCGTCGTTTTACCCCTGGGAGGACTCCCTTTAATTAGAGACCGTTAATTGGCTGGGTTCATAATGTGTATGTAACGGTTAATGTGTGTGGCCCCGCCATTAACTTTCATTGTATTGTAACTGCGCCATGAGCGGCGGCCATTTTAGGTCGTCCTGAGGAGGAAGAATCGGGCGCGAAGAAAGGGCCCTGCCTCCTCCTCCACCGACCTAAAGTCGGCTCTGAGGGAACAAAGGAGGAAGGGATGGGGTTTTGTATGAGGAGAGAAAGAGACGGGGTTTCCGAGGACAAAGAGCAGGGGCGGTGCTGGGCAACCGCGCATGCGCAGACGTAGCCGTGGAAAAATCCGAGAGTCGGGGTTGCGGATTTTAGCGGGGAGTGCGCATGCGTACTTTCATCTGAGCTAAAAAGCCGTTGGTGGGTACTGCGCATGCGCGCTTAGGAGGCTGCCTTTGCCGCAGTGCTACATCCGGGTCCTTGTTCCCCAATTGTGAGTCATTCGAGCCGCCCACGCGCTTCCAACTGCTGCTCTTTTAGTGGGCTCTGCGCATGCGCACAGGAGGATGTCCTCCCCCTTAGCTCTGCTGCCTTCTGAAGCCTTTGTTTCACAAACTGGGCCTCTCTCTCTGTATTAGACATTGAGGAATGTGGAGCCCCATGGGTTGGTGTGCTTCCTGTGCCTCCCATTTCCCCCTTCTTGGTAGTGTAGGGCTTCATTGGCACGTCAATTTCACACACCACTTTGGCTGCCACATGGCTCAGCGCTGTGGAATTCTGGGAGTTGTAGTTTTGTGAGGCGGGCAGCCTTCTCTTCTCAGAGAGCCCTAGGAGTCTTAGGAAGTTTTATCCTGGAAAAAAATCTCATAATTGCGCAAAATGTTCTCACACACAAAAAAACCCACTGTTAAAGTGGTCACAAAGACACATTAACGCGCATCTTTTTACTTTCCGGGATTTCAGCAACTACGCATTTGCGATAATCGCTTCATTTGTGCAACTGAGTGTGATAATCATCCGTGCAATTACTTGATATTTTCGCCTTACATGCGGGACACTTTTAAGTGCGTTATAATCTCTCTTTAATGCCGAAATTAGCCCCAGTGTTATAAACTCACTTGTGCCCCAGCAAAGTACAAACCCCAGGATGCCATAGCATTGAGCCAGGGCGCATCCACACTGGAGAAATAACCTGGTTTGGCACCGCTTTAACTCTTTGTCTGGCTCAAGGCTATGGAATTCTGGGAGTTGGAGTTTGTTGTGGGCCCAGAGCGGAGCGGAGCTCCGCTCTGGACCCCACAACAAACTCCAACTCCCAGAATTCCATAGCCTTGAGCCAGACAAAGAGTTAAAGCGGTGCCAAACCAGGTTATTTCTCCAGTGTGGATGCAGCCCCAGTTTGGGCAACAAAAGAGACTAGTGTTGAGAGAAGGGTCAGAGTTCCTTCCAGGCTGCTCCTTCCCATGAAGTTCATGCCTCATAGAATCAATATGTAGAAAGAGCTTGTAGCACCTTTGAGACTAACTGAAAGAAAGAAATTGGTAGCATCAACTTTGGTAGACTTCAGTCTACTTCCTCCAAATCCATCTGAGGAAGTAGACTGAATTCTACGAAAGCTCATGCTACCAGCTTCTTTCTGTCAAGTTAGTCTCAGAGGTGCTACAAGATCTCTCTAAATACTTATTCACAGACTAACACGGCTACATCTTTGAATCATGCCCCATAGAAGTGTCTGGTTGTTGTTTTTTTGCGGGGCGGGAGGATTTTCTTGGGTACAAATGCCATGTGAATTTTTATAGGAAATAAAGGAAAACTTGTTGGGAACCTGGCATGTGGAGAGGGGGTAGCATGTTAAACTGCATGCTTGGCCTATATTAGATATACATGCTTGCACTTCTGAGGCAGATGTCAACAAATAGACTCCAGCGACTGTCACACAAAGAAGGGTCTCTCTCCCCTCCCCTCCTTATTTGTGAGATTAGATGGTGAGAAATGTTTTGTGCAGGACTTTCCTTTCTTTGTAAACTGGTTCTAATGTGTTCATCTTTTTCTCTTACAGATTATAGTCAATCAGCAACACAGAGGTAAATAACTCTTTGAATGCTTGCCTTTCATGCCCACCTCCACATGTTTTCTGTGTACAGTAACTTCAGTATTAGTCATACAACAAAAGCTTCCTTGTTTCTGTAATGTCAAATAGGCAAACTAATACTTTTTGTGTAAAAAAAGAACAACAGCTTGGATGATTTCCACACATCCTCATTTCCTAGTAATTGTAGTGCTAGTTCATTCTTTATTATTTTATCAAGAAGTGGACAGAATTGCTTAAACTGTAATGTTCATTTTGGCTACAAGCCACTATAAAATTCTGGATTTATAAAAATATGTTAGCTATTAGAAATGTATTAGCTATTAGAAATATGCTCCAGTTAGAATTGCTTAAGATTTGTTTGTTCTAGACCATATCCAAACCTTCTCAGTTCAAATGCTAATAATAGGACTTGCACAAAGCAAAAACCAGAGCACTCCTTGTGATTGTTGAAATCACCCTGCAGTTGTTGAAACTAAGTGGCAGTATTTGTAGAGGCAAAAGTATAGTGTCTGTAGGCAAAACTCCCTAAATAAAATGAGAGCAGCAGTTGCAGAGAGGAATTTAATTTACAGTACTTATGATGGTAAGTTTACTGTGGACACAAGTTCCCTTGGCTGATTTTTTGTTCTTCTTTTTTCCTTAGTTATGGGGCCTACCCAACTCCACCCACACAGGGTTATTCTCAGCAGACTAGCCAGCCATATGGGCAGCAGAGTTATGGTGGTTACGGTCAGTCAGCAGATACTTCAGGATATGGCCAAAGTAGTTACAGCTCTTCTTATGGCCAGTCTCAAAGCTGTAAGTATTGTATCAGATCTTATTTCTGGTTTCTCTAATATATAAGTGAATATGAAAAACAAAATGACTAAGCTGTGACAGGACTCATTTTTGTGTGTAGAAAACTGTGAAACACTAGAGCAAGCTGACTGCCTATGTGGCTGATCAGGGAAGCATGACTCTCTTGCGCCCCATCGCAACAACAATTGATAAAAGGCTATGCAAAATTTGAGGGTTTTTTTATGTGATTATAGTTTAGAGGGTCAGTGTCTTGAGAAGGTTGGAATCTTCAGGTAGTAAAGCATCATTTTTTACTATCTGACCTGCCAGTACTGTGTATGAGACTTCTTACATGTTGACTAACAATAATTTTAAAAACTGATGATAACTTCTTCTGTTATATAAGTTACATGCCATTTGAGATAGAATAACAGCAAATTTTGTTTTCTGAACAGCTGGCTATGGTACTCAGTCAACACCACAGGCTTACGGCTCATCAACAGGATATGGCAGCAGTCAGACTTCTCAGACTTCCTATGGACAACAGTCATCATATCCCAGCTACTCCCAGCAGCCAGCCAGTTCCACCACTGGAAGGTATTTTTAAAGAGATCTCTTGGTCATTTGTAGCAGTAGCACCCAAAGAAAGAGTAAACACTGCCCATTTGTTGGATTTAGGCTGTTCCTGTTTATGGCACATATCCTCCTGTGATTTCTCTGATCTTACTGGAGAGTTCTGATGGGAATCCAGGCTTATTCTATTCTTGTGTTTGCAAACTAAAGTAGAATTGTTCGGTCTGAGTGTCAAATAGAATCCAGGACTCCATCTTCATGGGGTCAGGAAAGTATTGTTTGCTTTTTTGTTTCCTGAAATCTTAAGTGTCTCTTTTTGCAACTTGTAGTTACGGCACGAGCTCTCAAACTTCCAGCTATGGGCAGCCCCAGAGTGGAGGTTATGGCCAACAATCAAGCTATGGAAGCCAGCAGCAGAGCTCCTATGGGCAGCAGCCTTCCTACAATCCCCCCCAAAGCTACAGCCAGCAAAGCCAGTATGGCAGTGGCAGTAGCAGTGGAGGAGGCGGCAGCAGCAGTGGATGTGAGTACATCTTCCTTCTAACTCTGCTCTCTTTAAAGCCAGACATGAAATAATTGAACAAAATTTGGTGCAATGCAGTCTGCAGAAGCCCATGACTGCCACCTAGTGGATGCAGGGGCATCTGCAGATCTTGATTCTCACTCTCAGAAACCCAAGAGTTTCATAGCCTGCTATTAATACTGTTTTGCTTTGTTTTGTTTTTCTCTTCTTCAGCTGGTGGCTATGGCCAGGATCAGTCCTCCATGAGTGGTAGTGGAGGAGGTTATGGCAGCCAGGATCAAGGTGGATATGGGGGTCAGCCAGACCGCAACCGTGGCAGAGGCAGTGGAGGAGGCGGAGGCGGTGGATACGGTAGAGGTGGCTTCGATCGGAGTGGTGGTAGAGGTGGTAGCAGAGGTGGTCGTGGAGGCATGGGGTAGGTGTCCAGTCACTTGTTGTGGGAGAGGGAGTGGGTTTTTTGTAATTAGTAACTCACCTTTTACTTGCTATTACAAAGCCAACCTCTTCTGGGAGGGTGCAATGTATAAATGACTGAAATTCATAGTTTTCAGGAAACAAGTGTGGGATGCCACCATGTATACTGTAGAGATCAGAATGTTTTCTTGACTGGGATGAGTTTTTAATGGATGCCAAGGTTTTGTGTTCCTTATCTGCATGTGAAAGAGCCAAAACTCTGCTTTCTGACAATCAGCCATTACAGTAACTAGTCTGTGCATGGGAGGAAAACATTGCATTTTCATCTTGTATTTCTGCTTACGTCTGTTTACAACCTCAAATGTGCACATGATGTGGACTTAAGTACTGTTCCTCAAAGGTGAATTATGGTCCTCTTTGAGTCATGTTACAGTTACGTATCAATATATACAACAACATCAATACTTCCTTTATATGTAAAAGAAATTGATGTCCAAACAATAGGATTGTTCTTCAACTTTACCCCAGTGTAAACCTGATGAGATACACTGAGGGTGCCTGGTTTATATGTTGATGGCAAATATAATTCATGGTTATAGAGATCTCTTCAGAAAGAGAGACTTTTATGCAGGTTGTAAGTCAGCTTTCCTTGGGGTTATAATCTTGTGGTCTAGCCATATAATGAGTGCCAATAAAGGCTAAAAGAAAGTGTTCTGGATTTTCCACATGGTGGCTGGACTACTTGTGCTTGTGGTTTATATGTGGCAAAGCAGTATCCTCAACTGCTCATGGGTGTGTGTACTGCCTCCTTTTTTGTGGAGGAGTAATTAAAGCACTGTGATCAAGAGAAAATGGTTGCTATGCAGCATTAACAGTGTGGGTCCTTACTGATTGGGAGATATGAGATAGAGAGGTGAGTATAGGTGGGAACAGCTGAAGGGTTGTTTGCATATGAAAAATTGTTGATCTGTTAACAATACCTGTTCTGTTAACAAATTCTGCATTTTGTGTGCCACAGGTGTGAAAGTCAATGAACTTTAATCAAATCTCCACCTTCCACATGTTAGTTAAGGGTCTGAGGAAGGGAGAGAGATCTTATGGCAGGCAGATATACAGTCCTAAGAGCTGAAATAAATTACTATTATGAGTACGCAATATGAGGGAATGGGTTCTTATATGCTTTCAAAGCAGACATCTGCATTTAGGGTTGTAAAACAAGATAAAAAAATTGCAAAAAACATAAGCCAAACTTGAGAAGGGTGAACTGCAAATACAGCGTGCACGGTATGCAATATTTTAACAACAAGCTTGGTTCAGCAATCATGCCAAGAATAGGACGGCTGCAAGGAAAGGAACATTGTCTCAAAAGCTGCATCACGACGCTTCATGTTACGGTTCAAGATCAGAAGCAAGAATGACTAAACACTAAAGCTGTTTCACTTTCAAACCTTCTCAAGGGTGTAATACATTTTTTTTAAAAATGCTGAGGGCAAGGAAAAGGTGGAGCAGGTTGTACTTAGATCTTCAAGAAGAAACAAACATAAGTGTTGGCCAGCATCTTAAAGGATATGGTGTAGTTTCTAGCAACAAACCTTTTTAGCCATGGAAAAAAGCATCATTATCTTCTAACTTATCTCCTCAGCGGTGGTGAGCGAGGTGGTGGCTTCAATAAATTTGGTGGTAAGTCCAAAGAGTTCAAAAACTTGAACCACAAAAGTGTATTTCTATATATTTTTCAGAGACTCTGTTTGTATGCCAAAAAAATTTGAAAAGCCACCGTTTATCAGATAAAAACCTATGGGAGCACCCCCTGTTGTGGCACATATGCCAAAATGGTTGGTTGTATCTATGGTATTGATTTCCATGTTATGGGGCTTTCTGCTCAGCCAAGTTCTTGTGCCAATACAGTACATTTTGGTTGTATGTCTTGCAACAAGATGGGAGAAAATAAATCCTGAGACTTGTGTTTTGTTGGGAGTACTTGAGGAAAAATTCACTTTGTAAGTGTTGGATTAGTGTGTTGTCCCTTCTTGAAAACACACGTGTGACTGTTGGGTTAAAATGTGTTAATGGAAGTGCATGCAGTCTTGAGGAAACATGGTAAAACAATGGTTTAATGGTACCTTGTTTAAAATGTTACTGGTACAAGGAATATATATGGGAGGAACCACTCCCTTCAAACTTGAAAGTGTAATTTTGTCTGTATGAAACTCTTAAGAGCTCTTTGACTAATAAGTGGTTTCATGGGCTTCTATTTGAGAGTTTGGTTTTAATCTACGAAGTTTCACACAAGGTCGTTTTTTTTTTTTAACTTTGAATGTACCGAACCAAAATTGGTTTTCAGAAAAGTTCCCATAGGGTTTGCTGAAATAGGCTTGGCATGAACATTTTATAAAGTACTCTTTGTGTAGGATTGTCAGTGCATTTGAGACCAGTGTTGGGCATAAGCTTTCAAAAATTAAGACTAATTGCAATGAATGGTGTCAAAATAGGAAAATATATATAAAATGTTAAAGGCAGAATGGTTGGTGCAAATAAATAACCTGAAGGTTTACCAAAAAATTACAAAGCTCATTTTAAAGGGCTTATTATAAATGTGTTCTATGGTATAAGGTGGTTTCTAATCTATGCATAAAGTTTCATTATGTGTTTTATATCATGAAATATATAAGGTCTGCAATTTGCTGCTACAGACCTCAAGGTGCTGGAAATTTAGACTGATCAAGGGTCAATAAGAGACTCTGGGTAGCAGTGGCTGACATATGGTATAAAAAGATGTCAAAACGGATGTTTCAAAGTCGTCTGTCCAATGGTGCTTTGGAGCCATGCTCCTCCCTGCAAAGCTGCAAAAAATTAGGTCTGAGTATGATTCGGAGGAAACAGTGGTAACTGGTTTTGTAATAAGCAGTTTTGTCATTAGGACATGGACCACTTGTGAAAACAGGGAGTGTTTTTTCTTACACTTACAGTAAACTTGGGCTGCATATGTTCCAACACTGGCCTGTTGCTAATGTGTTTGTGATGGTGGTGCTAATGTGAGAAAACAGATTGGATGTTCTCACCCACTAACTGAATCTCTCCTTCCTTATTTTCATGTACAAAAGGACCACGGGACCAAGGCTCACGCCATGATTCTGGTAAGTATCTGATTAGTTCTTTGACATTCAAATACAGTTTCAAAATAAGAGGGGAAGGATTTGGAATCTTAGATTCCTCAGTGTATAAGTATTCTGCCTTGAAGATGGGGATACGAATCCCAAAAGACACATGTGGTATCCTAAGACTTCCACTGTACTTACTTAGTATCCCATGAGCAAACAGGAAGCATTCTTAAGTGTCAAAAAGCATGTTTCCTTCTTACTTAAATGGTACAAATTTTGAATGAAATAAAATAAGTCAATAATAACAGATAACATTCAGCTTGAATGTCATTGTTGTGTTCAGCTGAGGAGTGTGCCACCTTGAATGAATAAACTTGTACAGGGTCTGTGAAACATACATAACAAACAGTATACAGTGCAGAAAGGCCTATTTTGGGAAGGGGAAACTGGAGACAAATCTAAACTAGTGAGAGATTTAACTTTTTCTTACTTTGCAGCTGGAGAACAGGATAACTCTGACAACAACACCATCTTTGTTCAGGGACTTGGTGAAAATGTAACTATCGAGTCAGTAGCA
Organism: Urosaurus nigricauda; assembly: GCA_034509955.1. Lineage (NCBI taxonomy): Eukaryota > Metazoa > Chordata > Lepidosauria > Squamata > Phrynosomatidae > Urosaurus > Urosaurus nigricauda. Next base: position 10,385,919 of record JAOEGL010000006.1, read on the forward strand.
GACTACTTCAAGCAAATTGGCATAATCAAGGTAAATTGGTGCAGTCTTACATTCCTTCATGGTAAGAAGGTGTTGTATAGCAAGTAAGCATTATAGATAAAATGGGTCACTTAAGACCTGGAAAAATCCTTCAATGCAGTTTATGAACTTGCTGGTGGTAGCAGCCATCTGAATATAATGACAGAATTTCCAGAGTTACACTTTGCTGAAAGTACATGTTCAAACACTTAAAAACTAATTAACATTTTTCATGATTTTAAAGACTATTTTCCGTATATTTACCTTTCGCAAACGTACAATGTCTAAGCAGCTGTGATTAGCATCCCCTATTATAGGTAAAAGAAAATGATATGGTAGAAAAGAACCTTATAATTGATCAAGGAATGATTTATTATGTCTTTTGCAGACAAACAAAAAGACTGGACAGCCCATGATTAACCTATACACAGACCGTGAAACAGGAAAATTGAAAGGAGAGGCTACAGTTTCTTTTGATGATCCTCCATCTGCAAAGGCTGCCATTGATTGGTTTGATGGTAAGTTCCTGCCTTTGAATTGCCTTTTGAGGAGGGCTACTGGGAGTGGAACCTGAAAGCATTCATGCATTTCTCATATGAATGGAAAAGAAGGGATTTTTTGCAGTATTGGAAAAGAACCAGAAGTGCAAAAAAGGAGAGGTGCTAATAGAGCACACATTTATATCTTGTTGGATAAATAAGTCTGTCCCACTCTTTTACCAGGGAAAGAGTTCTCAGGCAACCCCATCAAAGTTTCATTTGCTACCCGGAGGGCAGATTTCAATCGAGGTGGTGGGAATGGTCGTGGAGGAAGAGGCCGTGGTGGCAGAGGAGGTATGTGTCCTTTCTTTTGTGATTTAATAATAGTAGATAACTCAGTAGAACTGACTACTGTTGCCATTACTGTGTTTCAACACAAAGGATTTCTTCGTTGAGCTCCGTGGTGGAAAGAGGAGAACCAACCTGTTACGTTGAATGCAGCCAACAAGATAGATATATCATTCTGGTTATTTACATCAGGCATGTGCCCCCCCCAGGTCTCAAAGGGGTCAGATATAAATTTTTTGCCTCAGTGCCCCCAAATGCATTGTGATAGGAAGGATGGAGGGTATTTCCACCATGTTTGGAGGCCTAGACCCCCAGACATTTTGCCCTAAAATGCTCGAAAATGTCCACTAGGGATAGGCACAGTGCATTTCTACCACATTCTGCTGCTCCCTTGAGACAGCTTAGATCCAGGAAAGAACTCAAACATAGTGAAAACGCTCTCATAATCCTTAGAGGCTTGTGCATCCCTCTAGCCTTCACAGTTGCCCACTCCTGTTGACATAGAAAATAACATTATAGTCTGTGTGAGGGAGTTCACAGAAGCAACTGCGGATATCAACAGGAAAACATTTTCAGAAAATCGCTGACACTTGCTGACTGCCACTGTCTTGTCTTCCTTTTCCCCAGGACCCATGGGCCGTGGTGGATTTGGAGGAGGAGGAGGTGGCAGCAACAGTGGTCCCAGTGGCGGCAACAGGGGTGGCTTCCCCAGTGGGGGAGGTGGCCAGCAGCGTGCAGGAGACTGGAAATGCCCCAATCCGTAAGTCACATGCTTAGTGAGTTGAGTGATAGGGTGGGAAAAGGAAGGACTACAGGTGCTTGATTCATATCTCTTGTTTTTGTCTGTTGTAGAACATGTGAGAATATGAATTTCTCATGGCGTAATGAATGCAATCAGTGCAAAGCACCAAAACCAGATGGCCCTGGGGGACCACATATGGGTGAGTAGAAGAAAGTTGATGTTTAAGATTTCCTTTGGTGTGTTAGATGGTCATAAAATCTACCTTTTTACAAGATAATTTTCTTGTTTGCCTATAGGGGAGGAATAAATTATATCCTGGGGTTTTGTGTGTGCTCCCCCCCCCTCCTGAAACACTGTATATCTTGAAATGCAAGACAATGTATGAAGAAAGCATTGGCATTTTGGAAAAGAAGCACAGTCACAGAATCTTCTTTTATTTGCCAGGAGGTGGATTTGGTGAAGACCGACGTGGAGGCCGAGGAGGATTTGACCGAGGTGGTTTCCGTGGAGGTAGAGGTGGTGACAGAGGTGGCTTCCGGGGTGGAAGAGGTGGAGACAGGGGCAACTTTGGACCAGGAAAAATGGACTCTCGGTAAATGTTGGAAATCAACTGTATGCATTTCTTGTACAATTAAGCAAGAAGTCACATTAAAATACCCTTAATTTCCATCCCATGGCCTCCATATAACATGAGGGTTTTTTTCCCTTTTGTCAGCATGACAGTTTGTTTAAAAAGACTTCCATTGTGTAAGTAGACACCAGCCTCCCTCCCACAAACAGGGAGATGTTTCCTACCCCTAAAGAAACAGCCTCCCCCTTTGTTGTCACTCCCTTCAGGGATGATGCCACCAGTGACAGCCCTGCATATATCTGTTTGGAAAGAAAAGTGTAAGAGTGGTACTCTTGCTGGGTTAGGCAACAGCCGGCTTAGTTTCTGGACCCTAGTCCTGAAGGGGATAGTGGTTTCTTGAGCAGTCATCAAGGCCTCTCTTCTGTGGATTTGAGGGGGGTTTCTCCCTGTTTGCTTATTAACTATGGACACTTGAGAAGTTGAGGCTGGTGGACCTCTATCTTGAGCTTTTCACTTCCAAGATACATCCTCATCTGTTTCAGCCCAACTGTGGATGCTGCATCAGTGTACTGTAAAAACTTTTCTCTTTTCTCTCTGCAGAGGGGACCACAGACAGGACCGTCGTGAAAGACCCTATTGAGCCTGTACAAGATCCCAAACCATGTGAATTTATAAACTTTTTTATTTTGTATGATGTCCAGCTTTGTTGCAAATTTGTGTGTCCTTTGTTGGTTTGTGTACAAACTTTGTATTCCCTTCTCATAATTTTGTTGACTGTATTTTGAAATAATCTGATACATTTAAAAACAAATGTTTTAGTCATGTATGTATAACTGCGGGGTGGGGGTGGGATAGGAGGCTTGGATAATAAAGAGGTTTCAGTTAATACTGAAAAGAACTCCTTTGGTCTGATTTTTATGGAGGAAATGCAGAAACAGCAAATCTGAAAGCAGTGGGTTCAGCATGAAGTGTCAGTTCTTCAATTGTTGTATGGAGTTCTAAATGAATTTTCAGTTGAAAAAAACAGGTTCCTTCAATACAGTTCTATATGGTGCCTCAACTGTTGGCTGGATTCTGTCCTCATACTTCCAGTATTAAATTTTGGGTTCAACAATTAAAATAAACAAAATACCTAATGTTGTTTGGCAGTGGAAACATACAAGATATTGTTCCTTTGATCACTATGTGGTGGTACTTCACAAAGGGGAAGAATAGCAAAACTATTCATATCACTTTAAAGCTCTTGGTAGCACTGAAGTGATGCAAAAACCATATGGGGCCTCAAAGTCTCTGAATATTTTTTCTTTGCTTTCAGTACAGACCTTTCTTATGAAATGTTTTTACATATCTCTGAGGTGGAAACCCTTACAGAGAGGTGGCATGGTCTGCTTCCTTGACAAATCTTGATTTCTATCTATACTCTTAAATATCTAAATTCTCACTTGGTTTCCATCATAATCTCATTATTATAATGACATGCCTCTCATGCTGTGCCTAACACTTCAGTCAAGATTCAAAAATTAAAAAAAAGATGTCATTCTTTTGGCAGAAGAGTGTGGAATAAGTAAATATTATTAGGCTTTGTTTGAAGGAATGATGGATCTGATCCTGTATCTGCGGAGACATCCTTCCAAGAACCATAGGCAGAGTGATCAACTGAAAGAAATGGACCCATGACTTTAAAACAAGCCTTGTTAGCCATTAGTACATGTCCCCCATTTATATTAGGCCTGAAATTCTACACTGGCCAGATCAATTACTTCCTTCCAGACTTGGAATACACATTACTGCTTTAGGTGATTACATTAAGCATGCAGTAACCTACATTTTCTCATTTGATCACAGTGGTGGTCTTACTGCCTGGAAGCAGAAGTAGCAATATAGTTCCCTCTAGTCCTTGTCAAAGTTAATTTGTATCCCTTTTAACATTAACATCTCACTGACGGCTCCTTACCTCATTATTTCTTAATGCTCAGTGCATACACAAACAAATTACCTATATATGTATATAATTTTTGAGCCTAATGCTCACTGAGCTGGCAACTGCTAATTGGCTTGGGTTACAGGTACTGACTGAATATTCTTTTGTACTTCATGTTTGTAAACAACAACCCATCCCCTCACCCCCAGAGTGGCCAGAAGCTGCTTTTGGCCCATGTGTTTTGTGTCTTAGACAAGAAATACTCGGAAGTGGTTTTGCCAGTTCCTTCTGAAATACAGCCTATAGCACCTGATGTTCATTGTTAGTCTCCCATTCAAGTGATAACCAGTCTTGACCCTGCTTAGCTTCCAGGATCAGGTGCATTTAGGCCCCTTGATTAAAAATTACCTCTAAGAAAATGAAGATGTCAGAAAAGAAGATGGTTTTCCTGTGAGTGAGTGCTTCTCGGTATATTTGATGTTGTGGGACCAGCAAATTTATCTTATTTTTTTGTTAAAATAATTTAATTGATCAAACCAGATACAACAATAGCAATTCATCAGCATTGGGAAGGTATGACCACAGTATATAATTATTTGTCTTTGTTTCCAGTTTATACAGTGGGCCCTTGGTATCCTCAGGGGGTTTGATTCCAGCCCCCTCCCCCCATGCATACCAAAATCCATGGATTCCCATTGTATATAATAGAATAATAAAATTATTCTTCATTTCCTTGTTTTGTTGTTAACCACCCCTCAAAATCTTGACTCATGGCAACCCTGTGGATGAGACATCTCCAAGACTCCCTGTTCACCACTATTCTCAGTTCTGGGAGTTTCATACTCATGACCTCCTTAAGTGAGTCCATCCATCTGTAATCTTCCTCTCTTTTTAATTCCATCCACCTTTCTTAACATTGTCTTTCCTAATGAATTGTGCTTTCTCATGATGTGGCCAAAGTACGACAGCCTCAATTTAGGCATCTTTGCCTCTAGGGAAATTTCAGGCTTGATCTGTTCTAGGACTCATCTATTTGTTTTTTTGGCTTTCCATGGTATCCTCAGCACTCTTTTCCAGCACCAATTTATTCTCTTTTTTGTCCATTTTCTTAAGATACATTCCTTGGAGGCTTGGATTAAGTGCCTTACAGGTCAGGGCTGTTTACATCCATGTGCAGTTGTCACCTAGTTGCTCCTCCCTAGAGGCAGCTGAATCATAGCCTCAAGCAAAGCATCCAGCCGTCTATAAAGCCACCTGTCCTTACCCCGAAGATAGTTACACTTCAAAGTTGAGAACAGATCCTTGTTTAAATACTAGTTTCCGTCCTTCAAGACATTAATAGCACCTGCTATGTAATGTGTCGATTAACTCATCAATTACTGGAGGCCATGATGTTCTCTAATGGTTCATTTCTGTTCTATAAGAGTCCATTTCCGGCTGTCGGGGAATCCAAGACAGATTGAGAATTATGTAACGATAGCGTGGATGTCATCTGTCTCTGTTAACCCTGTGCATTCTTCCAACTCCCTTGGTGACTAAAGGCTGACTAAGGGGGATGGGTGACAAGGCAGGTGATATTCAGGGTTGCACAAGGGTGAGGTGGACGATCAAAACAACACAGAGGCATACTTTTGCAGGAAGGAGCATTGATGTGATCTAGCAGAGAGATACTTGACTTGGATCCAAGAGATCTGAGTTCAGATTCCTACTTTGCTATGAACCTCACTGGATGAAAAAGTGCCAGTGACTCATTTCTCAGCTCACCCTAACTTGCAAGCTTGTGAGCTTAAGCAAACTGTCCCGAACTCCTTAAGGGTAAAGCCAAGGGGCAGACACAATAAATTATACAGTTTGGCTCTGTTAACTCTTAAAATATAATGGTTTGAGTATTAGATATAGATGGAAAGATTTTGCTTGACATCAGTTGATCAATCTACCTGACCTTATAGGATTGTTAGGATAAAAATATGCCGTGTATTCTATGGAGGAAAGATAAATACATTCACAATTCACACTCTTAGAAGGGCAAGATTTGGGAGGGGTAATCGGAAAATTATACATCTGAAATCTCTGCCAGTACAAATCAGTTTCCTGGAAACTTGATTTTGCAAACCATGAAACACTGAAGTTCCTTTTGTGATCCTGTGTTTACCACAGGGAGGCATAAACAGTATTTAGTAAGCAAGTAACAAAGAAACCAACAGCTGCTGTTGTAATCATTAGCCAGACATATTCTCCCTGAAGGTGCATTCCTCCAGCAAGAACGTCTGGCACGTGGTCTTTGTGCATCTAGGCTTGTAAAACCAGTTTCTGATGGTGATCACTAGAAAAATGTTATTCTTGGCCAAGATCAAGAACAGCGATAAGTACCCTAGTCCCAGGCCAAAGGGGATATATTTGTATGGAGAACTGGATCTGCCACTTGTCCCTTGTGAGAAATGCTGACTTGGATCCAGAAGTGGCACTTCACAGGGAAGAACAGAAAGACAAGGGTCAGCTTTCTTATTAAGAAATGTTACCTGCTTTGAAGCTAACATTTTCTGGTCTCAGAACACACCTTGTTAATCCTAGATATTATTCTAGTAAGGAATTCATGGGAACAGTACTCTACATGCCATCAAAGATACTGTTCCCTGCAATACAGCAACACACATTCTCTTTCATTTTATTATTATATGCAAGCTACAGGAAAAGAGATTCCACTTCAACATTAGGAAGAACCTCCTGACAGTAAGAGCTGTTCAATAGTGGAACGCACTGCCTCAGAGAGTGGTGGAGTCTCCTTCTTTGGAAGTCTTTAAACAGAGTCTGGATGGCCATCTGTTGGGGATACTTTGATTGTGAGTTCCTGCATGGCAAGGGGTTGGACTGGATGTCCCTTGTGCTCTCTTCCAATTCTATTATTCAATTATTCTAACTCGATGGGGAACCTCTAGGGTGGTCAAATTAAGCCCACATACCGGAGGTTCTCTTTTTCCCTTCTCTAGGTATAACACACAAGTACTGTATGTGACTACTGGTTTAGAAATGAGGAAAAATCAGCTTCAAAAATGTTGCATAACTCTACATAGTTGGAAACATGACTGACAAGTGCCTGTTCTTTGTGGCCTCTCTGCAATCCCATGGGTGGATGATACACAGCGAACAGGGCACAGAAGTACTGCTCATTCAGAGCGGGCTGCTAACCTTCTTAAGGAAGAGAGACAGAACAAATGTGGGAAGGAAGAGAAAGAGCCATGAATTTTCCCTGCTTCTGTACCTTGAACAGCAGCCTGAATGGCAGTAATGAGGCAGAGGTTCCAGATGTGTACATAAGTCGTAAGGAAGTGCCTTACTGCTAAATGTCAATGTGTTAGCCACAGGAGCAAGTGTGGTAAAAGGCAGCAACCAGAACTACATGACACAAAGGCCCCATCTCTCAGTTTATTTGTTTATTACTCATCATATTCCTTGACAAGGAAATCCTTTTCTTTAATTCCAGACAAGAGTGAACCAGCAATGATTATTCCAGGTTCAAATTAATGCACTCTACATGTGCTCAGGGTCACTTTTTTCTTTATTAGTGTCACAAGTAAACCATGATTACAGCTGCCAAACTGGAAAATTAGAGATAATTTTTAAGCCTTGGCGTAGGAGTGCTCTCCATGGTCAGAGCAGAAGATGGTCTCAAAGCAGCCTTAAGTCTGAAATCCTGATTTTTGTGGGCTGGTGGAGTCATGGCCTTACAACGGGCACAGGATTGGACACTGTGCCCCTCTCCCAAACACAGAAGACAAGAGGTGTGTGGGGCTTGGCCAGGATTTTTTCCTCCGCATTTTAAGGCAACACTTGAAAGAAGCAGACTGCGTGGCCATTGTAACCAGAGTAGAGGTACCAAATCAGGACACAATTTCGAAGTCAGAAAACAGTCCTAGGTCAATCGATCAGCAAACAGGGTCCAAAATAACAATCCAATAAAGTAGTCAAACAAATCCAGATCCTGTAACAACGAATAATATCCAAAGCAAAAGTTACCTCTAAGCTGCTAACGTGGTGGACAAAAGGAACTGGGGAAATGCTAGGGGCTTTTTAAGGGTGGGCAAAGCTACCGCCAAAAAGTTGCAAACAGAGTTTTGCCCAGTGATTCCAGAAGTTTCTGAGCTTTGCTGCACAGGCACAGAATAACCCATTTGTATTTGAAGATGATTGCTCGAAGAAACAAAGTTACAGGTAAGCAACCTGTCCTTACAGCTGCCAAACTGGAAAGTTAGAGATATTTTTAAAGCAAATGCTGGGGGGGGGGGGGGGGGAGATGGTAGTTAGAAGCTAATCTAAATGGCACCCAAAGAGAATGGATATTCCAGAAGCTTACCATCTTATTTTGAAAGGTGGTGCTGAACACAGAGGAAGTGTAGTACAACTACAGAGGTGTGTGGTCTTAGCTGACTGACCCTTGGATAGCACCTCTGACACTACTTCCTGACATCACCAGAGAGAAACATAGCAGTCGCTTCTCTATTATGCTCTATGACTTGCTGAATTAATGCCATCATCCAAATATGAAGGACTTTGGAGAGCAGAGAATCAAGGCAATCCTAAATCACACTAAAAGGAAATGGAGTTCAAATTCTAAATTTTTTGCATCCTGAGAACAAAACTCCACAAGTTGAGGCATCTGAACATCCAAGAAGGGACATGATGCCCTGGGTAGGTGAAAGCCTCTGGGGTGGGGACAAGTGATGGACAGACAGGACAGAGAGGATCAGAGTTGGTTCCCCAAAGGGATCTCATTGGAGACCTGGATTACATAAGCATTCCAAGTGGGTTGTAGTCTAAATTATTTGAAAACATAAATGTCAGAGGTGTTTAGCTGTCTGATGCAACAGGAAAGATGTCCTAGGCCTAGAAGCTGACTAGCAGCTAAATTCTGCTTTAGCGCTGGCAGTGTGAAGGTAGTTTAAGAGACCCAAAAGTTATGTGGCACCACAAGTTTGTTCTCCAGCAGAAGAGAACAGTCAAAGAGTTAATGAGGAAGAGTTGGTAAGTTGCCACACCTTGATCTCTCCTAACCTCACTATCTTGCCTTTGAGGCAGTCGTCCCAATGCCTAACAGTAGGGATGGGACTGTATTATATCAGCAGGGTTGACAAAGTGTGATTCAGTAGTCTCATACAGTCTGCAATGCTGCTTGTTTGGCCCTCAAACCCTCCAGATCAACTGGAGTGCCTTTTTTCTGCTCCCTGCCAAGGATGAATTGCTTCTTCTAAAAGCCTTCAAGAACAACAATGTTTTTAAAAGGGTGCAGGGCCCTCTGCAAAGGTCTTTTGTTTTAATTTTTCAAATCTAGAAGGGGATTCTGACCAATCCCTTTTGAGGTTTGTACGTGTGTTTAAGGAGCATTTTTGGAGACTATGCAGCTCCTGGAAAGTCTTAAGTTGGCCCCTGGACATAATGTAATTGCCCACCCCCAATGTACAGGAAGGCAAGTTACCTTGAGAGTGCTTTTCCCTGTACAGTATTATATAAGTACACATACATGCATACCATTAGGAACACAGAAAGCAGACTCTGCCTTGGTTACCATTCAGAGGTAGTGCCCAAATTTTTATAGTTCACTGACTAATAGGTGACTTTAAGGGCATGGAGAGGTATCCAGATTTCCACTTTGGCAAATCTCTTCTGTTACTGTGAGCCCATAACTTGAAAAAAATTTGAAGGCCCAATCCTTGCCCTAGTAAAATATGTTTATTGGTACTTAGATTTGATTTAAATATAACCACTTATCTTAATACAGTATATGTCTTTATATGTGGTTTGAGCTTTTCAACATGAAATCATTTGGACTAATATGGGTGTCACTAAGGCGAAATCCTATCTTGGAAGCTAAGTAGGGTCAGTCCTGGTTAGTACTTGGATGGGAGACTGCAATGGAATAGTAGATGTTGTAGGTTATATTTCAGAGGAAGGAACTGGCCAAACCACCTCTGAGTATTCCTTGCCTAAGAAAATCATGGGGTTGTCATAAGACAGCAGCTGACTTGAAGGCACACACACACACAAATACTATGAGTGTATTAATAAGAAACAAGCCTAAATATCCTAAAGGCATCTGATCCCATCTGATCTGGGAAGCGAAGCAGAGTCAGCCCTGGTTAGCCCTTGGATGGGAGGCTCCTAACAAATACTAGGTACTGTAGGCTATATTTCAAAGGGATTGACAAAGCTATCTTTCAAAATGCTGTTAAATTCATGGGATTCCCATAAATCACCAGGTGACCTGCAGACACATACATATATATCTAAGGGAAATAAATATTTTATATCGGGGGGAAAAAATCCTTTCTAGATTACCCATATTTTGTAAACTTTTATTCCTTCCCAATGTACTAGCTTCTTGTCTCAAAGGTTACACTGGTGGAGGACGGTGGGTGGGTCGGTGTGTGAACAGATCTGGGGGTCTAGCTTCATTGTTGTCCAGGCTTTTGTCACAACTAATTCTCCATTCTCCTTCTGGGGACATGTGTGTGTGTGTTCTTGCAAGGGAGAGCAGGAAGCTCAGATCAGCACAAACCCTCCCTGCTGGGATTTATTTAGCACCTTGATGGATGAGTGCCTCCTGATCACACTTTAAACAATGCAACCTCCAAAGTCACACAGGCTGAGAAGGAAATACAGCTGGGTGAGAGCACCTGCCCACTAAAGGTTGCCATTTTCCAAGACTTATGGCCATACTTTCCTTGGTTGAACCTATCAATCTATAATGTGGTCTTCCTGTTTTCCTATAACATTCTACCTCACAAAGCGTTATTGTCTTTACTATAAAAAGGAAGAAGAAAAGGCGGCGGGAGGGAGAGGAAATGTGGTAGAATCTTTCTAAGTCCAGTCTTAATTTAGCCATCTTGGCTTTTGGGGAGAGTTCAGGCTTTATTTCCCCCAATACCTATGCATTTGTCTTTTTAGCAGTCCACAATATCCATAGTTACAGCACCACATTTCAAATGAGATTCTTTTCTTCCCATTACCTGCTTGATGTCTCCCTTTTAAATAGCAATTAGAATTATAGAAGCCTTGTTGGAGAAGAAAACATAGATCTGAATACCTTTTTCAGTAGCTGTTTCTTCCCCATCCCAATGCCATCATAGGCCCTTATCAGATGAGGGTTTGTGCAGCCCCAATCCAGAGTCACTCTGCATCCATCCAAGTGAATTCACATGAATGCGCATTGAATTATCACATGTGAATGCTGTTACTATGAAGCCATTCCAAAGCCAATCCAAAGTCACCCCAGAATTGAGTGAATTCAGTAATAACCGAATTCACAGAAATCAGTTCCAAGGTCATTTCTGATTCAATCTGAATTGGTCTGGTGTGATAAGGTCCATAGAGTTGGAAGAGACCACAAGGGCCATCCAGTCCAACCCTGTGCCATGTAGGAATAAATCTGTTTAGTTTACTGAGTTAAAATCAGTTTACTTTACTGTACACATACACCATGTTTTAAAATCTTCTCCAATCACCTCCCCACAACAACCCTATGAGGCAGGTTAGGCGGAGAGAGTTTGGCTGGCCCATTAAATTAATAAATCAGTTTACTGTATATACTCATGTATAAATCTAGAAATTTTAGTAAAAAAATTGACCTAAAAAAACTGGGTCGACTTATCCACAAGTCAACATAAGTATTGTACTTCAACTCTTATATATATTTAAAAAGGAGCCATCCCCTTTCTCTGAATAGAGTGGTAAAAGGCGAGAGCTTAGTCCATCCTGGAAGCACCAAAAAGAAGCATGGATCCCCTCTGCCCTGTCACCCATCCAGCCTTTAGGATGAGCACAAACTGTTATACCTGACAGAATTGTCCAAGTTCTTTGGCATAATTTTCCTTTGCATCGTCCTTTACATGCCCCTAAGTTTTACCTTTGACTTATCCACGGGACATTTCAAAATCCATCATTTTGGCCCCCAAACCTGCCCTCGACTTATACATGAGGTCGACTTATAGTCGATTATATATGGTACTTCTGCCAAGTTTTAAAATCTTCTCTTAAATCAAAAACATACAAAGGGTGTATGGATTTTATAGCCGAGACTGAATATGGCACTGGGTTCTTCTGACAGCAGAAATAATGTTTCATCCACTACTCCACGTGGATCTACAATTGCCTTCACACTTGTCTGGCAAAACATGTACACTCAGAAAGCTACACCCCTTCACAGCCCTGGGATGGGAACAACAGCGAGGAGAGCCACAGAAGGCACCTGCCCTTTCGTTTCTTGTCCCCCGAGGCCTCACCTGTAGGCTGTGACAAAGCCCAACTCACGTGCGGCAGGACAGGAAACCTTTAATTTTCCTCTTGCTTCCTGACGTCTGTTGAGTCACTGCACGTGTCGTTCAGCCAGCAACGCAAAGCTTGGGAACTCGTGGAATGTCCAAGGACCAAACCTGAGTCCACACTGTGGGAACTTGTGGCAGGCCAACATGATGCTGAGATGAAATCATGATTAATGTAATTTACAGCCCCAAATGCGCCACTTTTATTCACCGCAAACTCTGTTCCTGCTCCGTTCTCTCTCTCACACACTCTTCGTTCTCTCTTTGCATCTCTGATCCAATATCTCTCCCTCCAAAGTAATTTCTTATCCACACCATCCTCTCAATATCACAAGATTCCCCCATCCACAAGACATCATCATCATCATCATCATCATCATCATCATCATCATTAAGCTTTATTTATAAAGCACTGTAAATTTACACAGCGCTGTACATACGATCAGTTAAAACATTAGAATAGAATAAAATAAAATAAACCTGTCTATGGCATACATTCTACAAAAATAATTAAAATAATACACACACACACACACATATTAACATTTAAATAATAAAATATAGCAAACAACAATTAAAAATAAACATAGGATAACGATCAAGTCATTTTTAAAATTCCAGTTCTGCCTTCACTTTGGCCCATTATTTCCTCAGTTCTTTAACCCTCCCCCTCCACAATATTTTCTCTCTTCTACCCATGTCCAAAACTTGCAGAAGTTACTTTCTGGGGGTTTGGCTAAACCCTTGGACTTGGGATGTTGTTCCATTTTAAAATGTTTTATACAGTTTCGTCTTTTAAAAATGTATTTTATTCTTTTAATAGCTATCTATGTTAATGTTGTAGTAATTGAATTCCTTTTTAATGCACCTCTTTTCCATGTTTTTAATTGTATTGTTCTGTTAATATTGTGAAGCTGCTCTGAGTCCCAGATGGGATATGCAAGAGGGGGATACAAATAAATATAACAACAACAACAACAAACCCTGTGGGATTCTAAGGCTGCGTTCACACTGGAGAAATAAACTGGTTTAAGTGCCATGGGTCAATGCTGTGAAATCCTGGGAATTGTAGTTTGTTGTGGGGTCCAGAGCGGAGCTCTGGGCCCCACAACAAACTACAATTCCCAGGATTTCACAGCATTGACCCATGGCACTTAAACCAGTTTATTTCTCCAGTGTGAACGCAGCCTAAGATTTGTAGATGTTACTTTTCCAAGCACTGCCTATTGCTGCCTCTCAGCCCAGTTCATATTCTACCGACTTATTTGTTTCCAATTGGATTTACAAGCTACTTTTCCCTTAAAGATGGGGAAAGGTCTTTACCGGCTGAAAGAAGGGCAGTGTCCATAGGTAAGGACCTCCAAAGTTTAGGGTCCGTCATTGAGAAGACCCCGATGTGTTCCCACGAATTGTATCTGTGAAGGTGGTGGAAGTGATAAAAAGGCCTCTTTTGTGGATCTCAGGGTTCTTATAGAGAGATCTGTCAGATACTCTGGACCTAAGCTGTGAAAAGTCTTTCTGCATTCAAGGAGGGTGTCATGACGCATCTTTTACGCTTGCCTTTTGACAAAAAGGTTATCGCCATTTTTAATGTTTGACTATGTTTTTATCTGATGATTGCCTGCCTAAGTTAAGGAAAGATAGTGAAGGACTAACCTGGCCCTGCATGGCAGAAGCTTGAACTTTCTGCAACTTGTCTTGTTTGTTTTCTAATCTTTAAGATGGAAGTAAAGGGACACTGTATCGGAATGAGCCGTGAGAGTAAGGATAGGCCCAGCAGGGTCCAGTCCAAAATTTCTGGACTCAACTCCTGTCTGAGACAAAGACTTTGCAAGTAATTTTGGGTAGGTCCATCTCTTTCTGCCTCAATTCCCCTGCTGTAAAAGCAGGTTCAAATAGGGGTGTTCGGATAATAGATTGGAGCAGGCTTTTCCCCACATTGTTTCAGATTACAATTCCCATCATTCCTGACAAGTGGGGCTAATGAGATCTGTAGTCCCATCTCAAACACCCTGGAGATCACTAGGTTTGAAAAGACTGAACTAAAGAATGTTAAACCATTTCCATACTGAAAAGCAAATTAGATAGTTGGCACTGACTCATTTAGTGATACAAAGCAAGTAAACTGTTGTTTTCCATTCAACTCTCTTATGCTAATGTCAGGATAGGCAAGCTTTAGAAATTCACAGAACTGTTCTGCCTGAGGAAAGTTCTCCAGAAGTCAAAGAGCCAAACCCTGTGCATGATTTAGGAAGTTTTAAACCTACTGAAATCAAAGTACAGTACATAATTCTGGACAATGTGATACCCTTAAACCAGATTGATACTTATTCTTGCCTGAAGCTCACCAGCTAAGCCATAGTAATAGTCCACTCATTTGTCTTTTACATGTTCCACAGTATTTCTAATATATTAGCATCATTACATTAACATAATTATTTAAAATATATTAAGCATTCATGTGAGCATAATATTTGTAGATCAATAGAACAGTTAACAATATCTGATACCATCAATAACCTTGCACCTATTACTATCTCTTGACCTAGCCTACTTCAGAGGATTGGGGACCTATACATAATAATAATAATAATAATAATAATAATAATAATATTATTTGTATTTCCCGCCTCTCCCTACGATCAAGGCAGGATTACATCAAAATTAAAACCACCATATAAAACAATACTCCTAGAAGGAAAGGTGAAGATAAGAAAGAAATATAATAAACAAAATAAGTGTCATTTTTAAGTTTGCTGTTGTTGTGTGCCTTCAAGTTGTTTCTGAGCTATGATGACCCTAAGGCTATCCTGGGGTTTTCTTGGCAAAGTTTGTTCAAAGGAGGTTAGTCATTGCCTTCCCCTGAGGCTGAGAGAGTGTGACCTGCCCAAGGTCACCCAATGAGTTTATTTGGCTGAGAGGGGACTCGAACCCTGGTCTCCAGAGTCACAATCCAACAGCGAAACCACTAAACCACATGGATCATGTCATTTTTAATATTAATAATAATCCTGGGAATTGTAGGTTGTTGTGACAACATTGCTTTCTGGCAAAGATGGCTAAATAGCTCTCAGAATGACAGATTCCAGAATTCCACAGCGCTCAGCCATGGCAGTTAAAGCAGGACCAAACTGCATTATTTCTGCAGTGCAGATGCAGCCTGGGACACTGTAAAAAGCAGCAGACAAAGTGGGAGAACACAGGACCAGCCAGGGACTGTTCTTTGCAAAACTTCTGTGGTGTCTTGACCCAAAGAGGTGTCAAACCGGATTATTTCTGCAGCATATTGTGGCCCAAAGCGGTGTCAGACTGGATTTCTTCAGTGTATCTTGGCCCAAAGTGGTGCCAAACCAGATTATTTCTGCAGTGTATCTTGTCCCAAAGTCGTGCCAAACCAGATTTTTTTTCTGCAGTGTGTCTTGGCCCAAAGCGGTGCCAAATTGGATTATTTCAGCAGTGTATCTTGGTCCAAAGTGGTATCAAACTGGATTATTTCTGCAGTATATCTTGGCCCAAAGTGGTGTCAAACCAGATTCTTTCTCCAGTGTATCTTGGTCCAAAGCGGTGTCAAGATGGATTATTCCTGCAGTATATCTTGGTCTAAAGTGGTGCCAAAATGGATTATTTCTGCAGTGTGTCATGGCCCAAAGTGGTGCTAAAGCGGATTGGCACCAGTGAGATACAGCCTTCGTTAAGTGAAGAAAACCAACCTGAAAAGAGGATGGAGGAGGAGGAGGTGAAGGAAGCCTGGAGGAAGTCCAATCAACAGGTGAGCTGCCGCCGACAGGTGAGTCCTGCCGCCGAAATATGCAAATGCAGCCCCTTAGCGAGGAGCTGATTGGCTCTGACGCAGCAGGTTGGGCGGCTTCTAAGCAGCCCTTCTCCCCACCCAGCCAGGACAGGAGCAAAGCTACTAGAGTCATCAGGTTGCCAGCAGCCTGCCTCCTCACTCATTCCACCTGCCTGCTGCTGGGTCACCTGCTGGAGCCACCTGGAGTCTCTCTCTCTCAATCTTGCTCCTTCCTTCCACCTTCGCCTGCAGCCCCAGGACAGAGCCCAGCGAAAGGCTGCAAAAGCACCACCTTCACATCAGGAAGAAAGAAGCCATGGGGAGACAATGGGGGCCCCTGGGCCTTGGAGTGGGCCTTCTGCTAGTCTGGGGTGAGTAGGGAAAAGATCACCTGCCTCTCTTTAGGAATCTGGCCCTGGATGGGGAGGAGAAGCAGGAGTTTAGATTTCTAGGAGTGTTTTCAGCTTTGATTTGGCCATGCCCTGCATTTTGATGGAAAAAAATGCTACATTTTGCAGTGCCTTGTCCTCTATTCTTCCTTTGTGGTGAGCATCTGGTCACCCTTTCTGCAGCATCATCAGCTTTGTTGTTGTTGTGTTCTTTCTGACTTATGGCGACCCTAAGGTGAACCTATCACGGGGTTTTCTTGGCAAGTTTCTTCACGGGGAGTGTGCCACAGCCATCCTCTGAGGCTGAGAGAGTGTGACTTGCCCAAGGTCACCCAGTGGGTTTACATGGCTGAGCCAGGAGTCAAACCCTGGTCTCCGGAGTCCAGTGCTCAAACTACTACACTGCACAGTTTGAAGTGCCCTTGCACCAGTCTTTATGGTCTCCTGAGATTTGTACAGTGGGTCCTTGTTATCCCAGGACTCCTGTGGATAACAAAATCCATGGATGCTCAAGTCCCATTAAATAGAGTGGCATAGCAAAATTGGTGTCCTTATATAAAATAGAAAATCAAGGTTTGCTATTTGGAATTTATAATTTTTTCAGTATTTTTAATCCATGGACAAAATAAAAATTCATGGATAAGGAGGGCCGACGACCAGAGTTTTACAAGGTTTTTGGCCTTCCCTACCCAAAGTGGGCTGGTGCCTTACAAAAGGACACATCCCGGGATCTTATAGGATGAAGCCATGGGTGTTAAAGCGGTGTCAAACTGTTCCTATTGTTTATACAGCCTGCTCTCTGTATCCACAGATTATTTATCCATAGATTCAACCCTCCATGGCTTGAAAACATTCAGGAAAAAAATGACAAATTTCCAAAAGCAAAGCTTGATTTTGCCATTCTATACAAAGGACACCATTTCACTATGCCATTGTGTTTAATGGGACTTGAGCATCCACAGGTTTTAGTATCCATGGGGGTCCTGGAACCAAACCCCAGTGGACACCAAGGGCCCAGTGTACTAAGAAGAGTGCTAGGTGCTATACATTTCTTTTTTCCCCTCATCCACAGCCCTGTCTTCTTGCCTGCTGGCCATTTCCATCTCCTGTTAAGGGCTGAGTCCAGTTTGGCAACCAGACAGTTAGTTAGTTAGTTAGTTGTTGCAACCATTAGGTTGTTTCTTTGCTGGGTGTGTGGGCAGTTTCTGAGGCCAGTGGCCATGTTGAAGGAAAAGATGAGCCACCTGCCAAGATCAATAGCTGAAGCGGGGCGTGATTTGATTCAGGGGAATTGTTGAGACACTTTAGAACCTGGGTCAGCGAGTGTTTACCTGGATGTCTGTTGAGGCAGGATAATTTATTGCTTTGTCACGATGTATATGTGGAAGATGAATCCAAGTGATTCACTGTTGGTCAAGAGGCATGTAGTTGGCAGGAGGTAATGACTTTAATAGAGGTGCTGGGATTCACAGTTGCCTGCAAACTCTTCTTTGGGGCATTTGGACATCCCTAGCCTGCGATGTGTGGGGTCTGTATGTCAAGTTATTAATTGATTAAGAAAAAGGACTTTGTACGCGCACAAAGAGAATCTTGTCCTTCATATTCCTCCGTGCCATTTCAGATTTGATCCACTGGTGAGACTCATCACAGTCTGATGTTGTTGCGTGCCTTCAGTTTGTTTCCAGTTTATGACACTTCCACAGGGTTTTCTTGGGTCCAGAACATGCTGCAGAAATCATCCCAGTTCAAGACTGCTCCAACTGCGCTGACTCAGTGCCAGGGAATCCTGGGAATTATAGTTTGTTGTGACACCAGAGCTCTCTGACAGCGAAGGCTAAATGTCTCATAAAGTTGCAGTTCCCAGAATTCCTTAGCGTTGAGCCATGAAGCAGTCTCACACTGGAATATTTCTCCAGTGTTTTGGACCTTGGCAAGATTTGTTCAGAGGAGATTTGTCATTACTTTCCTCTAAGGCTGAGAAAATATGATTTGCTGAAAGTCGCCCAGTGACTCGAACCCTGGACTCCCAGAATCCTAGGCCAACACTCAAACCACTATGGGTACATCTACACTGTAGGAATAATGCAGTTTGACACTAGTTTAACCACTGTAGCTCCGACCTATGGAATCCTGGGATTTTTACATTTACAGAGTCTTTGTCCTTCTCTGCCAAAGAGCACTCGTACCTCACAAAACTACTAATCCCAGGATTCTGGAGGATGGAGCCACTATACAGAAACACTGATACAGACACACTATAAATAGATAGATAACTGTCACTGTGCATCATGGTCTGTTATGTTTGTATGGATGTGCAATTTATGACACCCTGATGTTCTGGAAGCAGGCGGCAGCTCTAAAAATGTGTTGCGTGCCTTCAAGTCCTTTCCAGTTTATGGTGACTCTATCACAGTTTATTCGAATGGGGTTTGCCTTCCCTCCCTGAGGCTGAGAGAGTGTGACTTGCCCAAGGTCACTCAGTGGGTTTACATGGCTGAGTCGGGATTCAACCCCTGGTTAACAAATTCAAACCAAAATCCACCAAACAATGATACCTTGATTGGCCAACCAAAATGCACAATATACATGTTGCAGGCTTTCAAAGCTTCACTGGCTTCTTCATCAGGCAAGGTGTTACAAACCAAACAGGAGGGGAACAATTGTTTTTGAAGATGTTAGTCAGAGGCCTGCATTTTGCTGTTTCTGTTCTTAGCTAAGATGTTATGGGGGGCACCTCTTGCAGGCTGGCCCTTCCAGAGTCATAGTCCAATGCTCAAATCGCTACACCACATCGGCTCTCTGCAAAAGTAACGCTCCAAAAATAATGAGCATTTAGTATACTATCTAAGTTGCTGTGCAGTGTAAGTTGTCCTGCTGGGGAGCAGATTAGCAGTTGTGGCTTTGAGAATCTGTACTGTTTACCTGTGGTGTGTGTGGGGGTGAGGTGGGAGTTGTGTGATAGTGGGTGGAGGTGGCAAGGGTGATCTGAAGCCTTTTCAGCTGAGAAAGCAAACACATCCTGGTCTTCTAGCCTTCTTCCTGAAAGCAGTTTTTGTGTGCGCATGGCGAAGGGGGTTGGGGTGAGATGGTGCGACATTCCTAGAGGACAAAGGTCTTTGAGTGTTTTAGGAAAACACAGACTGGAAGGAAAGGGGGGGGGGAGGTGGGAACTGCCTTTTGGGGACCTGTCTCAAGCTAGGAAGGAAGGAAGACTGGAGAGAGAAGGGTCACCTTGGCTGCATCCACACTGCAGAAATAATCTGGTTTGACACCGCTTTAATTGCCCTGGCTCAATGCTATGGAGTTCTGGGAATTGCAGTTGTTTGTGGCCCCAGAGAGGCCCCTCTGAGGCCACAACCAACAGCAATTCCCAGAATTCCATAACACTGAGCAAGGGCAGTTAAAGCAGTCTCAAACCTGATTATTTTTGTAGTCTGCGTGCGGCCCTTATCTTTTCATTTGGTGCCTTAACAGGATGCAATGGAAAATACTTACTTTTTTAGAGTGATGGCCTGTCTTTTCCTCTACAAAAACAGGACTAGAGTGAAGTTTTCATAAGTGTTGCTGAATGTCTGTTATACCTGATGTGTTTCTGCCTACTGCACAGAAAGGGTTATACCTGATGAGTTTCTGCCTACCGCACAGTTGTTAAATACACAGGTGTTTGGAGAAAACATTCCAGTCTTAGGTTGGAAGTTATGTCTGATCATTGTTATGCACCTTCACGTTGACGCCTAGAGTTTTCTTGGCAAGATTTGTCCAGAGGAGATTTGCCTTTGCCTTCCTCTGAGGCTGAGAAAGTGTTACTTGCTCAAAATCACCCAGTGGCTTTCTATGGGAAAGGTGATGCTTGATGTTTTTACAAGGAGAGTCTTAGAAGACCATCTTATCCTTTGATCTGGAAATCCAAATACGTGTTTCTAGATGTGTGGAAGTCGGTTTGGGCTATTAATTGATTATAGTCTGTGTATGCTCAGAGGTGCTGTTCTTCACTTGTAACAGGTGTCAGGACTGAGTCCTTTATTTCAAGGACATGGGAATAAAGTAGGATTTATTGTCCACACTATACTCAGTTATAGAGGCTGCAGGTAGAGAGGAGACTAAATGGGTGAATATCTGAGTTATGTGGCCTAGTCGCCAAAGACTCCATGTGTAAAAACCTTTTGCTTCATACAAGAGAGTTCAGAGATCACCGACAAAAGGAGCAGCCAGCGACTGGCTTGTATGAAACTCCCGTTATCTTTTTTTCCAACAAACCCGAAACTCTTTGTAACCAGATACCTGGGAGAGAAGAGGCTTGAAACTGAGCCCGTGGGAACAGTCTGCCGTCTTGTGCTGTTAATGTGCAAATGCATGTCTGTGTTTCCATGGCATGTGCAAATCCTGGACTAGCATATATGAAGGTTAAACTTTGAAATCAACCTCTGCTGAGCCTTTGAATGAGTCTGTGATCAAATATAGTAAAAGAATCAGATGCTTTGTGTTCTTCGCCTTGTAAGTGGGTGGATGTGGAGTGGCTCATATGAACTGAGGTTCTCTGGTATAACTTTGCCAGCTACTTTTTGGTGAGAATAAAGCAAGGAGCACTTCTGAGCTTTTTTAGACTGTCTTTTCCTGAACACTGAATACCTGGGTTTCTGCCTGAGTACCTGGGTTTCTTCACCAGGGATTAGAAGGCATATCTTTCTAGACAGCTTGAACTTTGACACCTCTCTTATTAGAAACTTGTTTCCTGTATTGACAAAGATGGGGATTAATGGGCAAGGCATACCAGGGAGATTCAAGTTAGGTCAGATAAACAGGACTTGCAAGAAACTGTTGTAGTGTTGATTGTTGCTTCTGTTCAGTGTTCTATTCAACTATGCACTCGTTCAAGAAACTCTGTTATATTCTATCATCCTCTAGTTTTCTGTGTCTTTCCTGAACAGACACTTAGTATTCTCTTCATTAGGCTGTTTTAGAGCATTTGGCCTTGCTTAATGCTTTTTGTTTTAACTTTTGCAAACTTTGGGGTTCCACCAAGCCTACTGACACCCCCACTTGTGTGTATGTTTAGTGTCATCTTGGTAGGAACAGATCCACCCGAGGAGAATGAGTTTGGGGTGTGTGTGAATTACAAGAAGACAGTGATTATGTGGCATTACCTGAAATTAAAGTCCCATGTTCTTGAGAGAGGCACACACAGACATTCTCTTATACAGTCAGCCCTCCATATCCACAGATTTTTTTATTCACAGATTCGACCATCCACGGCTTGAAAATATTCCAAAAAGATATAAATTCCAAAAAGCAAATCTTGATTTTGCCTTTTATATACTGAACACCATTTTACTACCCCATTCATTGTATGTAATGGGACTTGAGCGTCCACAGATTTTGCTATCTACTGATGGTCTTGGAACCAAATCCTAGTGGATACCATAGTACTTCAGTCTTGAGAAGAGCTGCATCAGTTGAAATTCTGTCTGTCACACGTGGGAAAAGTAAAAAGCTGCATCCTGGCAGAAAATGTGACCATCATAATTTATCCTTTGCTTTGTTCTATGTGTGTGTCTTTTCTTGACGGTCAATTTGGAACCATCAAGATGACAAACTGACTTCCTGGAATATACTGCTGTGAAAACTCTTTAGAATTGAAAGGAATGGCAGAGATTCTCCCTGAGGCATGTACTGAGATATTATTTGAGCTCCATCTTGTGTCCTTTAGGTCTTTGCTGTCCCAAAAGGATGAGACCTCGGAGGCGGGGTGGTGCAAGGGGGCAGGGACAGGTCAGGTTGGTATCTTTCAGTGAAATTTTGTCACCGCATGGGTGGGGCTGGCTTCCACGTCACCAGGCAGGCAACCCAACCAGTTGAACCTGGATCTATTTTTAAATGCCCTATTTGCTCATACAACCACAACCAGCTAATGGCAGGGCCAAAATAGCAACCTATCTGTTCATGAGGACTGGCCGCGAGGAATAGAATTAGCTGATGAATTTGGGCTGTGATGTTTTGTGGCTTCTTCCAGCTTGTGGTGGAAGGGTCTGTCCCATATTGAGAGTTGAGAGACTTAACTAAAATTTGTGCCACACCCAGGTTTGACGGCAGACGGGTGAATAAAATGTGTTTATGCTCCCATAGGAGACTAGGATCAGTGATTCAAATGTTTGTGTGAAGAGTCAGAGGTTTCCATAGTTTGGTAAATTTACTTTTTGAGGACTACAACTCTTAGCCAGTGGCTCTTGTTGGTTGGAGTGTCCTGGGAATTTTGGTTAAAAAGTAACATTTTCAAAGCTCTGGCTCCCAAAGTGATGCATGGTATGGCTGGGAAAACTGGAGAGAATTGCTCCAGCCTACGTTGGTTTGCTGCGGGACCAAGTGGGTTACGCTAGAATCCTCATTTGGAAGTATGGGGACAAATCAATCTGGACAAATAGGCTAATTTGTGCCTGCACTGAGTGGGAGTCATACCTAGAACCTGCCCCAATCAAGAGAAGCAAAGAAACAAGAGTATCTCTGGAAATATGCACAATTTCCTTTATCAAAAGAACATAAAGGGCAGAGGGTATGGTTTGAACCTTGGGAATTTTTGTCTTTTGAAATTATACACCTTGATTATACAGTATTGGTCCCCAACATGTCCTTTGTGTACATCAAGGTAAAAAATTAATTTGCACTGTGTTTTGGACACTGGCTGTAATCCTGCATGGCTCAGCATAACATAGTAGTCCTGCATGTAGAACTACTGTACATTACATTGAGCCATTTACAACCCCCTGGATTGGTCATACAGCCACTGAAGTCCCCCACCCCAGCCGTTCATGCCTGCTTCAGAGTGGTGGGATCGCACACTATCTGGCTATGTCCCCGTAGCAAGATGTGAAGCAATTGCATAATCCACTGAGGTTCTCCAGAGGTGTCAGCTCATGATGTAATTAGTTTACGTCTGACTACAGGGAAATAACCAGAAGCTTCTGCAATCCAGCCTGCTAATAGCTTTTGTGGGTGGTGGGGGGCTTGAGGAAGGGAATACCAGCCTCAGCACTGATCTAAAATGGATATATGTAGACCTTGGGTAAGCCGTACGGTCTCGGCTTCAGAAGATGGCAATGGAAAATCCCCTCTGAAGAAACTTGCCAAGAAAACCCTATGATGGGTTCACCTTAGGGTCGCCATAAGTCAAAAATGACTTGGAGGCACACAACAACACAGGTGTAGGGTTAATTTACACTTACGTATTCCACCAACAGGCGTTGTCTACTTTCAACTGCAGTTCCTTTTCAGTGGGGGTCCCAAGACAGTGAAATACCCCTCCCATGAACATTTGCCCCCAGTCTTTTGATGCTGCTTGAAAAGCTATTCACTTCCAATCTTACTTCCTGGCTCTTTCTTTCTTTCAACTTGTTTGTGCTACATTATCTTTTGGGGCAGGGGTGGTGGTGGTGGTGGTGTCTAGTTTTGTGTGCTCCTCTTTTTTCCCCAACTGTTTCATTTCTGTTGCTGTTATGTATGGTTCATATTTTAATTGTTTTTAAATTTCTCTGGGTCGCTTTGTCTCTCCTTGGGGCTTTATTTATATATAATTTTATCTTGCTTTTCTCCCATAACAGACCCAACACAGCTCACACCCTACATTAAAACATTACAGCTAAAATAATAAAGTATGGTATCCCAACTTTTAAACATAAGTTTAAAGCAAGTAAAGGCATATTAGCACCTACACATTGTGCTGCCCCAATCAGTTAAAAACTGAAGGCCTGTTTACACAGAAAGGTTTTGGTCTGTTGACAAAGGGATTGCAGGGAGGGGGCCAACTGAGCTTCCCATTGGCAGAGTTTCATTGTTGGGAGCAGCCACTGAGAAGGCTTTCTCTCCCAAGTCTTCACCAGATGTAGCCATGAAGGCGGTGAGACTGAGAGAAAAACCTCCCCTGAAGATCTTAAAATTCAAGTAGGCTCATACAGCTCCTTAGTGCAGTTCA
The DNA here is from genome assembly GCA_034509955.1 of Urosaurus nigricauda. Lineage (NCBI taxonomy): Eukaryota > Metazoa > Chordata > Lepidosauria > Squamata > Phrynosomatidae > Urosaurus > Urosaurus nigricauda. The sequence continues at coordinate 10,410,452 of JAOEGL010000006.1, forward strand.
GCTTCATTTCTTATTGCATAGTGCTTTCAGGAATGAGAAGGTAATGTCAAATTTGGTGTATTCTCAGAGAGCCAGTGTGGTGTAGCAGTTTGAATGTTGGACTGTGACTCTGGAGACCAGGGTTTGAATTCCCGCTTGTCCATGGAAACCCCTGGGAAAACTGGAGACTATTCCTCCAGCCTACCTTGCTTTGCAGTGGGACCAAGAGAGTTGCACAAGAATCCCCATTTGGAAGTAGGGGAACAAATCAACCATTTGTAATGCTCTAAAATAAGATTAAACTGGACAAATAGGTTAATTTGTGCCTGCACTGAGTGGGAGTTATACTTAGAACTTGCACCAGTCAAGAGATGAGTGATCTTGGGGAAGTCACAGTCTCTCAGCCACAAAGGATGGTAAAGGTAACCTCCTTCTGAAAAAAACTTGCCAAGAAACCTGGTAATAGTTTCATCTTAGAATCCCTGTAAATCAAAAATGACTTGAAGGCACAAAGCAACAATTCTGTGTTCTCTGCCAAGGTGTCCCCACTGATACTGTGGCTGGGTGCTCTCCCAATCTGCATAGACTCATCAGTCAGGAATCCCTGGCATGGCAGGCTTCTCCTCTCACAGAAGGCTCTTTCTTGGTTGCCAGGGTAGAAGGGAGTTAGTTGTGGCAAGAGAAACTGGGGTAGGAGGAGGACAGAGACTCATATAGCTTCTCATCCCAGAAGTTGCCAAGAAATCTTGGAATGGCCCAGGAGAAACCACCCTTTTCTCTGTCTCACCATAATGATGCCACCCCAAATTAAAAAGGCATAGGGACAGATGTGGTTGGATACGATAGCTTCTGATCTAGATAGGACAGATGCTCCTTGACTTCACCCTGGAAGGGTTCCTCAGCCTTTCCCAATGGGTGGAATTGGGAAATCCACCTATTTCACCAATGTGAGAACAACCTCCTTTCCCACCACTATGGCATCAAATGTAGGGACTTTCTAGATGCTGTTGTGGTTCATGTGCAAGACTTCATTCCTTGATCTCCCAGCTGGACACCACCCCCATCAAATAACTGCTACCATTATAGGCACTGTGTAGCTGAACTCAAACTTTCCAATAGCCTTTGTCTATCATTCTCAGAGGCACAAATGTATAATACAAAAATGATTTATTGATTAGAAGTTGATCAAAAATTACTTATTTAATACATCTCGAATCTAACAGACCCTAACTCCAACTCACATCTCTCTCATATTCCTAACATAGATGCTGCTCATATCTCTCCTAATCCTAATAGATTTGAGTCTAACTAATAATCTCTGTCTCTGACTCTCACTTTGTCAATGTATCTAATAATATTTATAACTCTGACAGACTCCTCTCTCTCTTAGTCTTTCTATTGGTCACATATCCTAACTAGGTGCACCTCACTAAAAATAAAATAAAAATCGTCCTTGTTGTTCTGCCTGCTCTTTGGCTGTTATCAATAGAGTGGCTTGGGGGCAAATGGTTTGCATCTTACCTGATCTGCTACTTCAAAGGCAGATTGGAATTACATTATTTATATCCTGAGAGCCTGTGTGGTGTAGTGCTTTGAGTGTTGGACTAGACTCCAGGAAACCAGGGTTCGAATGACCACTGAACCATAGAAATGTACAGAGCGATCTTGGGCAATCACTTACTCTCACCTTCAGAGATATTTGAACAAATGTTGCCAAGAAAATTCTATGGTAGGATCACCATAAGTCAATGGATTTATACCTTGCCCTTTAGCTAAAAAAGACTCGAGGGCTGCATCCACACTGGAGGAATAACCTGGTTTGCCCCCACTTTAATGGCCTGGGCTCAAGGCTATGGGATTCTGGGAGTTGGAGTTCCGCTCTGGACCCACAACAAACTCCAGCTCCCAGAATCCCATAACCTTGAGCCATTAGAGCTGGGCCAAACCGGGTTATTCCTCCAGTGTGGATGAAGTCCTAGACTGGCTTACAGATAGTTAATTTAACAGATCCTATCCACTCAGTCTTAGAGCACAAATACATACAGAACGCACAAGGGGAAAGCAGAGGGGAAATAAACTTTGCAGCAAGGTCCCGGAACAGTGGAGATGTCTCTGGCTGCTCTTTGACTGAGAGCAGAGCAGAGCCTGGAGCAGAGGGCTATTCTTCAATAGACTCTTAAAGAGGGACTAAGCCTGAGCCACATATCAAATTAAAACCTGATTGGAATCCAAGGATCAGTTTATATATTCAGCAGAAGCAAGTACCATGCCCTCCAACATTGCACAGATGAAAACCAAAACATGTGTAGCCGAGCAACATCAGAGTGTGGTCAAGATAGCAAAAGTTGTTCACAAGGGAGAACACAAGAGCCAGGAGAGGCTGCTGCAGCAGCTTGCTTTTGCCTCATTGTAGTGGGATGGGCAACCTTCCACCCCTCCATCACTGAGTTAATTGAATGCCAGCTACTTTTGCACTTTGAATTCATTTTGGAGCAACTGAAGTAAGCTGAGGACAAAAGGAGGAAAGTGGGGAGGAGGAGGAGAGAGAAAATCAGGATATTTTAAAAGCATCTGAAAGTGGGATGGCAGAGGATTGATAGGCCCTGATCCTGCCAAATCAATACAGTAGGAGGGTATGAAGGACTCATTTGGCAGAGCTTTTATGAGACTGGGCCTCTTGTGGCATCAGGTGAGGACTTCAAGACAATATGGTGTTCTTCACTAACATACTAGTTTCCTATGTGTAGGAATCAGAGCATGGAAAAAATAGTGGGCATATTGGTTGGGTTAGTTTTGGAACTATAATCCAAAAAATTAAAATAAATTCTAATATCTGGCAGGGCTCTGCATTCCTTGTGGGAAGATTTAGACATGTAAGCATATCCACCTGCAATCTGTAGTGATTCAGTCCAGTAAAACCACTCAGCAATGTTCCACCTCAGCAATGGGAGAGAGGCTCTTGGCAGTGCAGACAGCAAAGTAGATTATAGTAGAAGATGTAATCATTGGCATCTATTCTGCATCAGGCTTTGTAGGCTTGATCCTTGGGGCTTTCAAACTATTTGAGGCTTGGTGACTTTTAATGTGTTTTGAAACTGAAGTACATTATATATATATATATTCATGTTTAGAAAATATTTTCACATGTCTTTTTACACATTAAAAATGATTTTTCCATGCTGTTCTCTGATTTTGTTGTGATCAAAATATTGCAAACAGTTTTTATAGCCTCCTGATACCTTTTTCCTTTCCGTTTTGTTTTATATAGCATTTCTCTCCAGCTCCCACTCCGCAGCTGTGGAAAATATAAGCACAAGAGGAAGTAAGAACTTTGTTAATGTTGCATTTGTTTCTTGAAATAACATCAAAGTATATAGCTAACAGAAGCTCACTGTTCATCCATCTCATTTCCTCACAGATGAATTTAACTCAGTTTCACCCCCTTCTCTGTGATTATTTCTGTTCCAAACTGGTTCCCTGTAATCATGGTTTAGTTGTCAGTGTACACCTATTTCCAAAGGAAACCCTATCAATAGCTTATTTTAATTGATCGCCAGTTCCTTTCCCACTAGTTTTGCCCTTTATGCCCTACTGCCTTATTCAGTTAGCTCCCTTGCCTCTACAGTTTTATCATCCATTGTGCATAAGATTCATGTTTATTTTTCCAGCCATCAGGACTAGAATCTTGAGCTTTTTAAGGTAAAAAGGAAGAGATCAGAAATGGTATGGATAGACTCTTTTATGTATAACAGTAGCATATGCTTAGAAAGACTTGGGTTCACCAACCCAGTTTATTGTTTGGTTGTCTCGTATATAAAAAAGTGATGTGGTTTTTTAAATGCCTTTTTAACTCTGCAAAATATCTTATCTTTGCAGTACTATGTGGAGTCCCCTCTATGGGTCGAATTGTTGGTGGCATGGATGCCCAAAGTGGACAGTGGCCCTGGCAAGCCAACCTGAACTTTGACAGTCATCACGTCTGCGGAGCTACACTCATTGCCCCTCAGTGGCTGGTCACAGCTGCACATTGTTTCCCTACGTAAGTGTGAAGTATCCATGGAGGATGATACTGGTATGAGGGTTGGAAAACAGAAACCGATTATTGTGGTTCCTTTAGGAGCTGGGGATTTAAATGATGATGGATTCAAGACTAGGTTTTAAGATGGTAAGATGTAGTGTCAGTACTAGTTTTGGAGTCTGGAGAACACAAACAATGCATTTTATCTTTATAAATGTAGCTTTAAATTATGTTAATATTATGCATAATTTAACTCAATTTTAATTTCATTTTTTGTATGGTTTGGACTTATAGTTCTTTTTAAATCATTATGTGGAGTGCCCTCTATGGGTCTTTTTAAAGAACTATACAGCCTAAACCATCTTGAATCCCAGTTTTGGGAGAATGGCAGGATATAAACAAATAGAACAAAGGAAGGAGTAAAGGGATTTTACTTTTTTAAACTCTAAAACTCAGTCCATGATGATAGTGATGATATGTGTATTCTGTTTTTGAACATTCAAAGCCTATCTATCTATCTCACCACTATAAACATAGCATCACATTAACCTTGTAATCAAACCCAGTTGGATCCATTTTACATTCATTCCATTTATCCCACTCCCCCTGTTTCAAACATATTTAAATGTCATCTAATTTCATATATCTTCTACATTCCCCCATCCATAGTTCAGTATTGTAGCTGCTATACTGTGAGAGCTCTTGGTCGGAGACTGAGTGGCTTGTATATCCCCAATGGACAAAAGGAAATAATTCTTTACAGAATTTAGAAAATAAAATTTGGATTATAATTCCTAGAATCCACCAGTGGACATGCCAGTTGGAGATTTGCTCCAAAATGCAATGTTGTTGATGTGTCTTGTTGATTTATGGCTGTTCATGCGTCTTGTTGATTTATGGGGGCAACGTATCTCATTAACTTGTGACATCAGTTGTTATTGGATATTTCTGCCTATGGCTATTAGCCCTGTTGACTTGATGATGCCTTCATGTTAAGTAGTAGTATACCATTTGCTCGGGATGATGAAGTGACAGGCATTGCCTTCTCCCACTTCTTCTATACTTCCTATTTGTCTGGTCATTGTTGGAAATAAGGATGTTAGATTAGGTGAACTCCTAGACTAATCCAGCAGAGGTGTTTTTATTTTCTTAGTAACTTGCCTTCCCCATGTATCTTATGCATGCATTTTGATGAAGTTCTGCTGCTTTATTTTCTCTCTCTAGAGTAAATCCCATAGATAGGTATGAGGTGACGTTGGGAGCCTTCCAGCTGAAAAACCCCACACCGGATATTGTGGTGAAGCAAATCCTGGAGGTGATCAAGCATCCCGAGTTCACTGACGATGAGGGATCAAAAGGGGATATTGCCCTTGTCAAACTGAAGGACCCAGTCTCCTACACTCGGACTGTCCGACCCATCTGCCTGCCTGCGTCTTCTGTCAATTTTCCCAATGGAATGAAGTGTACTGTCACCGGCTGGGGAAACGTGCTCACCTCTAGTAAGGAAGAAATTTTAGCTTGGCGAATATGATCCCCATTATTTACTCAGCAATGAAATGTGTCCTGAAGCTGTGAAACCAATGTCTTAAAAAGATCTGTTTTATTGCTATGCCTTCCCTGGGAGTGATCAGTGACTGCAAAATCCACGTCCACATTTCAGCACTTGGCTCAAGTCTGCAATATACTTCTTAAGAAAATTATCTTTTATTGTTCCACTTCTTTTCTTAAACAAAGATACACAAGGCATTTTATGGTGGTTTTAAAGATGTATGGTAAAACACTAAAAGAAAAATATGCAATACCAACTCATAAAGAAACCAAATCTGTATGTAGAATACTTGTCTTTTTCACTCATAACTTATACAGATCAAAGTATTATATGGCCTACATTCAGGAATGGAGTCTGTATTTGCAGATTTGAGACAATTAGTTCCTTTTTTGTGATTCAACTCTTGAGGAAGGTAGCCATTTCTCAATACGTACAGACTTCCCTACACTCCAGGGTATTTCTTTGCCACCTCTGGGCACTGACTCTGAATTCTGTTCTTCCATTTAGCAAGCCTCCCTTCACCTATGACTCTGCAACAGCTTGAAGTGCCCATTATTGGGATAGATACTTGCAAGTGCCTCTACAGCCGGAACCCAGATCCTGAGGATCCTCATGTCCTCCATAGTGACATGATGTGCGCCGGCTTTGCTGAGGGAAAGAAGGATGCATGTCAGGTAAGAGAGCACACAGAGGAGTTGAAGTTGAGGGAGTCTGATAGTTGTTCTCTTCTTAATTTAAGATAAGGTCTATGTGGGCTTCTGTTCTCTAGATGCAGGTTACTAAGAATTGTGATTTGTGTAAATAGGAAGCACACTATTGGGGGAGCCATTTTGTATGTGAGTGAGTGAGTGAGTGAGCAAGAAAGAGAGAAAGAACGTACCTATTTGGCTTCAGCAGCCATCCAAATCAACTTGACTCTAAGCACCATTTTATATAGAAAAAGACAGAGGAAGATGGTGCTACAGCAATTTCATACCTGCCAGTATTTCACAGAAGGAAATGGGGACATTTGTGTCCTAGCAACATCAAAATATGGGGAAGCAGATCGGGCTAAGCAAAAAAATGGACAAAGGTTATTAATGAGGACGTAAACACAAAAGTATTATTTTAAGCAAGCAATCTTGGAATTTATGTACCAAGTTTAAGTGTGAACCTACCCCAATCAATAGATACAATTCTGTGTTTACTGCATGATTACAATAAATGTTAGATATACATTAATACCTTCAGCAGACCCTGATCAGAATCACAGCTCTCTCTCAGACCTATGATCACCGTGTAAAATATGTGCTAAAAAAATAACTAAATTAACCATCTACAGCAGTGGTCCCTAAACTGTGCCCTTTAAGAGAATTTGGACTTCAGCTCCCTAAATGCCAGACTATTGGTCAACTTGGCTGAGGCTTCTGAAAGCTGAAGTCCAAAATCTCTTAAAGGGCACAGTTTAGGGACCACTGATCTACAGCAACATAATTGTAATAAAATAAATCCATGCATTCCAGTGGTCTTTTAGATTTTTTACTTATGCTAACAGCTTGTGCACATAGGAGTAAGTCTCAGTTAATTGGGGCTTCTTGTAGATGTGTATATGATTGCATTGTTAGTGTGAACGGAATATTGCCCTATACAAAGAAAACTCTCAAAGAAAGTAGTTCTCTCCGAATCTTGTACTTCTAGATATTAGTTTCTTTCCTATGGTACTATACATTGCTGGTGCACAAAGAGAGAATTAATAGATGGAAAAAAAGGAGGTGTAGAGAGAGGAAAACCAGTAAAATCCAGCCTTAAAATATTAAGTTTGTGCAAATCTCAAACAAATCTTTCCAACAGTAGCAGGAGAGGGTAAAAAATATTTGCACCCTTGTGACTGTTGCATTTTTTAATATTAACAACAACAATGTGACCATTACTTCACGAAAAAACATCTCCCAAGTTATTGAAATGTAAGACCATGAATGTGTAGGTTAAAGAAATTGAAAACAAAACATGGTACATGTGATGGTCTTGAGGATGTATCTTGAACAACACTAGCCTCTTAACTAGCTTGACTCCCTACCAAGTTTAGAGCTCTGGAAAAGTAATTTTTTGGACTACATCTCACCTAGCCCCTAGTCAGTGTCCATGAGGGCTGGGGGAATCTGAGATTTGCAGTCCAAAGAAGTAACTTTTCCAGATTGTGGGTACGTGACACTCTCTGGCCCTGTAAACTCATGAGTTCTCCAATGCATCCAGATGATGTTTCTGCCACAAACGCTCCTCCTCAACTAATGCTTTCTGTTTCTCCTAGGGTGACTCTGGCGGTCCCCTGTCCTGCCGTATCGATAATGCTTGGTTGCTGGCTGGAGTTGTGAGCTGGGGTGATGCCTGCGGAGCCCCCAACAGACCCGGTGTTTACATCCGTACCTCAACCTACGCTGACTGGATTAAGGAGAAGATTCCAGAGGTGGAGCTCAGTGATGTGGTTGCCAATACGGAATCAGTTTCTGAAGAAGGCATGTGCTCCAATACTACTACTAGCCAACCTGGACCTTATGATCATATCCAGCCCCCACCAGGGTGGAGCCGTCCCATCCATCCCAGCCGGTCTCCCTCAGACAGTGCTGCCCCGTGGCCTTCACGAACCAGCCTATCCCTCCTTTTCCTTCTCCTTCAGAGCTTCTGTTACCTTCTGTAAATCATACCACAAATGTGCCAGATTGCATAGGGAGCAAGTCCCTTCATGCTCCCATACTCAGTGGATGGTCCCACAATTTCACACCTCAAAAAGTTTTTTGCTTTCCGTTCTGAATGTATTTAATTCTGATGGCTGAGATTTTAAAAAGGCAAGTTTCTTCTGGAACAGAGGTTTCCTTTGAAAGCCTTGAGTTTCAGTCCAATGTTTACCTCATAGCCACAGCTTGAGCCGCAGCCTGCTACATACCTTTTGTATACCAATAGAATTTTTGGGTCATGTTTCATTTCGGGTTTGACTTGATCATTCATGGTGATCCGCCTCCCCCTTGCCTTATTTTTTGGGGTGGTGAAATTTCATATCATAGGGTGGTACAATTCTATAATCCCCAAATGGAAGCCTACCTTCCAACTTTACTTTTGAGGATTGACTCCTTTTAAATTATAAAATCCCATTTAAGATTCTCCTCAGGCCAATTCCTTGTTTGCTTTCTGGACATAATTTTGGACTAATCTCCGCTTTCACTGTTGTGTCTTTTTTCAACTCAATCCCTCATTAAAAACAACACAAACTTTGTACCTCAGTCTGTTTCTTAGGAGGTACTCCTCTCACATTCCCTTCATGCTTTCCCTCCTGCATTTCCAGCTTTTAAAGCCAGCCCATTCTGTAGCCACCATCTTGGTCCTTTTCGGTTGTCCTTTTCTTTTCAGTTGTTTTGCCTTTCCTAAAGCTCAGGTTCTCCTTCAGTGTAACATGAATCTACAGATGTCTGTGTGTCTGGCCTCAAACTAAATGAGCCATATCCTCCCAAGTTACATTGGTAGTCAAATCTTACAACTGCTTCTTAAGCTCCACTTCAGACCATTGTGTGATAACCCAAAGGTTTTAATACTTCACAGGTCAGTCTAGTGTGATCTAAACTAACTCCTACCTGTATAGCTTTGAAGGGTAGTTCTGGGGAACCCCTGTCCTGGTTTCTGGCAGATAGTAAGTGGGAGGCATCTTTGAGGATACCTTGACAGGCCTGCTGTCTGTATTCATACAGATTGGATCAAGAACACTGTTGGAGAAGAAGAGACGTGTTCGATGGCACCCAGCCTGTTCTCTGCTTCTTGGATTTTGCCGACCTGCTTGTTTGTGACATACATCTTTGGGACTGGCTAAGGCTTCCGTCTTTGCCCATGCTTCCTTCAAGCTCAATGACTTTAAAAAAGGAGCTATGATGTGAGAGGATTTTGGAAGCAACCTATTTCTAAACTGTGACATTTTGATCCAGCTCCAACTTTCGTGTGGTGACTGTATGATCATTGCCCTTTACTAGGTTGGATTGATGAAGCTTGTGGGGATGATTTACCTCACTTGGACATTTCTGTTTTGTGGTCAATGAATCTCTCCACAGATGACTGAAGCATTTGGGGTGTGTGTTTGTGCATGTGCGTGAATGTGACAAAAGTTTTGGGAAATGATGTCATCAGAGCAATGTTCTTTCTGAATGCAGTGTCCTGCATTGTTAGCTTGACAGTTTTATTTATGGTGTGTGACTCAAATATGAAGTAGGTAGAATGGAACAAGTTGACATAGGTGTGCTGCCAAGTCATACGTGCAAAACTATTGCTGGTATGGCCACAGCACTGGAAGGTGTGGTACCCTCCCCCCCCCTTTTTAACATGAAGAAAGAAGAGATGATAGATGGGAAGAAAATACTTGACCTCCCTGGGTACTTACATTTTTAGATAGCCTTTATTTGCACTTTTGAAAAAATAATTATGTAAGCATCACTCTTTTGGGAAGGATGATACAGATGCTACTCTTATTGTGGTTTTTAATAAACAATGTAATTCTGCAGCGAAGAGGACTACGTTATTTTGTACAACCTGAGAAGCTAATTCTGCCTGGATGGATCACAGGGGTTTTGGATTCACTACAGCTGGTCACCCAAGTTGCAAGTAATGAAGGCAACCACTGAACAATCACTTTTATAGGTGAGGAATGCTGAAGCTCAGATAATCCGGACAAAGCAGTCATAGAGTGTTTTAGTTGTTACTACAGTGCACCCTTCCCATTTGTGAGGGTCTACTGCCCCCGCCACCACCACCACACACAAGGGAAAAAGATGGATAGTTACACTCTGTATTAGTCAATAGATGGCAATGTCCAAGCATCACCATTGAATAATATGAAGCATGGTGAGCCAAAGATACACTAATCTGCAGATCGTGAGCCTACCAATGTAGCAGGCCTACTGTACTACCAAGAGTTTGAAATCTCAGCTAAGCCATTATTGCACATCACACAGAGATCCATCACTGAACCACCCTTTTATCTGCTTGTGTGGTACACAGAAAGATTAAAACTGCCGCCAGAAAAATCCCTTGGACTGTAATCTCACAGCCACCAGCAAGGCCAATGGTTTGAGTGGGGCTTGTTTGTTGGGAAAGTGCAGCTAAAGCAGAATTTTCCTTGGCAAAAGAATTTACTATCACAACAAAAGCTGCACTAATTATGACAGGGCTCAGTGGAGTTTGGCAATCCAACTTTTCACCATGACAATGTTATAGGATGCTGTTGCCCACATAAAGAAATACAGAGTGATATTGGACTTGGCTTGTGTTTTTTATTAATTAAAATACTTTAACAGAAGACACACTGCATACATGAAGTATCAGTCTTAACAGCTGTACTAAGATTAGCAAATGGATATTTATTTCTTCCCACCGTATCCAACTGCTTTTCATCACTACTGGCCCATGGTAGGTGTGCAAGCATCTTAGTAAAAGATGATTGCATGAAGACTGGTGGCAATCTCCCTCTGTAGCTTCCATTGTGCTCAAAGAGACTTTCAACTCCCCCACCCCAGAAAGCCCATTTTATCCCAAGCTAATACAGCTTACACAATAGAGTTAAAAAAAAACACACAAACAAACCCAACAGTTCACTGCATAGTTTCTTCCAGGCTCACTTAAAAGAGCATCCAAATCAAAGTCAGTTTCCCTCCCTTCCAATCCCCTGTATTATAAAATTTGTTTTCGTTACCTGCCACCATCTTGATCAACTATGGTGGCCTCATAGGCTATATCTTTTTAGAACAGTAGCTATGGATTGCAGTGTGCAGCAGGAAGACAGGCTCAAAGCTAGAGATAACTTCCCTTATTTCTCTTATTCTCCTTGGAAAACCAGTCTTTTTGATGGGGTTGTAGAACCCATGTCTGGAGTCTCCTACTAACTGATACAGTCTGTTGAGCTGGAGTTCTCCAATGTCTAGTTCCAACAAGTCCTTGAAGTTGGCACTGTCCTTAAAACTGACTGTGAAAGGCAAAACAAACTAAACTGCAATTACGATCAGTTTTTTCCCTAAGTTGCTACCACTTGCATGAATGAGAGACTGATGAAGACCTCTCTGGCCAGACTAAAAAACTGTTCAGGCCAAGTGACCCAGACTTCCTGCATCCTTCTGAGGAGGTCAGTAAGACCTTAAAACAGACTTTCAAACCCTAAGCAGGGAAAAACCCATCTAGTTTTCAACAGTGTTAGGGTACTGGGCATAACTGGAGGAAGCAGGGCACAGCACGCAAACTGGGCTGTTACAGAACCAGAGAGGAGCCCCTCCTCCCTGCACCAGCCCATCCATTGGAAGTATGTCGGATCAATGCAAGACCAACGGAGATATTTATCATTAGATCATCTCTACAAATGAATGGTTGGTGTGTACTGGGGTTGAGCCCCTTCCATTTATCAGTTTCTCGTTCACTTCTTGGAAATCTTGGCCTGTTTGTGTTTGGGAGGTGCCCATCTGAGGCAGAGGGAATCCACTGCAAGAAAAGAAACAACAACAGAAGAAAAAAGATTAGTAATTTGGGCAGCACAGAATTATAGAAATGCAGACTTCTCTAAGTCTCTCAATGTAATCTAGTCCAATTCACACTCTCTGAAAAGAATCTGCAACTAAAGCATTCCTGACAGATGGTCATCCAACTTCTGTTTAGAAACCTTCAACAAAGATTGACCAAACAGATCTCATCTTTATTTCTGGTATGAGAGGTGGAGCTGCCTCTTAGCCCAAATGAGATTATCAGTGAAAGACCTTCAGGAGGTTATCTAAGCTGGTAAGATTTTTTTAAAAGAAGTTTTTGGTTTTTGGGGTTTATGCAAGAACTAGCGTATACCAACATAAATCTTGTTACCTTCGTGATGTAACAGAAAACTGCAATAAGAAATGTCCTGGTAAATTCCTTTTGGCTTTCAGAATACTGTAGTAGTTGTTCTAGCCACACTGACCATGTGTCTGATAGACAAACATATTGATGCAAGTTTTCCGTATGACTGAGCACCAGCCTTCCCTAAGGTGACACTGTACCAGCTTCTTAAGAGAGGCCTGGAGGGGGACCTGGCAACTTGACTGCAGCTTGTATTACATAACTGTCATCTCACCAGCAAGCCCCCACCCCATCCCTTCCCTGAGGAAAACAATGGCTCTTTTCAACAAGGATCAAAATCTGAAACCACTCTTAAAGGAAACGCTGACTTTCTGACTTTGAACAAGGTGGTTCTGTGTTTGCACGTAGCTGGGTTTGGCAAACTCCACGACCAAGACAACAAAGCAAAAGCCAGTAGAAGAACTTAACTGTGTATTCAAGGGGTGGGAATTTAATTTTTGTATGCAGAAGTAACACTGCAAAGTAATTAAGTCTATTTTCACTCTGCATCACTGATTACAGTTTCACCTAATGTAAACCAGGGATAGGGAACCTGTGGCCCTACAGCAACTGTTGGGACTCATCAGTAGGGCCACTGATCAGCAATGTTGTGAGCTGTATGTCACAAAAACCTGGAAGGCCACAGTCTTTGATGTAGACCTTGTGGTAGGGACTAAATTGGCAGAAAGAGAGTGGTTTAGATAAATCAACTTATGAAACAGTATCAATAAAAAGGAAGAGGGAGAGGAAAAAATCTAGCAGCACCTTTAAGACTAACTGATTTCTATTTCAGCATGAGCTCTCATGGGTATCATTAAATTTCTTCAGATGCAATAACAGAATGATATTAAAGACTCTGGTTATTAAGCATATTTGTACAATTGGAAGTGGATAGATGACATTATCCAAAAAGATGCAAATTGTGATCATCCTAAACCTTCAGAGATCTGTGAGGTGATAATGAGTCTTTCATACTGCCTTCACACGTACTAACTGACCACTTTAAAGATCTGCCTAATATACTTAATAATCTGAGGATTTAATATAAACTCTGTCATTGCAGATGAGGAAGAGGATTAATATCCAGGGGAGTTTAAGTTAAAATATAAAAGTCTTAAAGATGATGCTACGGTAGATTCCTTTTCCCTCTCACTTCCTTTTTTTTCTTTTTATGCTGCAGCAGAGTAAGATGGCTATTTCTTTGATAATAGTATCAATAAAATTTGTATTCTTTTTTGAAAGTGACAAGGAAAGACAATTCTTTCTGTAAAGTGTGCTTTAAAGAAAAGACTGATATTTCTTGCTGGTTAATATCTGCATTAGATGTTACAGTAACACAATGAACACATGCACAATATATCCATTGTATTTTCCATCAATATTTCATTAATAGGGCCGTGGAAATGTAGCGTGATACCACCATAACTGGACCACTGGACCGACAGTGCTTACAACTACCAAACATATTTGTCTCTCTCTGATCTCACTCATGCCCCTTTGTCATCCTCCTGCCAACACTGGCACTTTTTCTTCACTCTCAAATTTTGGAATGTGTCAGGTTGCCCTGAGCTTTCTTCAGTTTTCATGGTTCTATGCTCCTTATCCTTTTTAGCTTTACTACCATCTGTCCAAAAACTGCTTGCAAGTTTTCATCCATTTATGTGTGGTTTTTATATACTGCATATACATTTCACAGGGAAGCTACCACTGTGTTTGGTATCATCATTTCTCAGATGGCCTCTAGAAGGCCACATGTATCTAGAGGGACACTAGGCAAGAAACATGCAGACACAACTAGCGCTTTGCTCTGCAGTGCCCCCAAACTTTTCTGATTAAGTTAGTTTAGGGAAGGAGTGAGGAAGAAATGCTGATCGTGGTGGTGAGAGCATCAGACTACAATAAGGAAAGAGGGGGAGAGAGCTGGAAAAGGATATGAGCAAAGGGAAGGGAAGGGAAACTCACAAAGAAATAGCATGAGGATGAGAGGCACACACATGAAGGAGTATGTGGATGCGAGTCCCCAAAAGGTATCTTGCCCAGGGTCTAGCAACCATGGCAGCACCCTTGTATTTAATTTTTTTTTTATTATTTGTAAGCTAGTACACTGGCATGGACTTAATATTCACTTGCTTAAGGAGCTAAGTTGTTTACAGTTTCACTTTTCAGAGGGAAGAGAATCAGTTTGGCTGGCACACAAATTACACATAAATGGATGAAAACTTGCAAGAGGTTCTTGGACAGGGAATAGGGAAGCTAAAAGGATAAGGAGCTTAGAGCAATAAAAATTGAAGAGAGCTCAAGGCATGAGATTGAAAAGGAGAAACCTGAAGGAAAAGCAGCCAACTGATAAGGCTGAAGGAAAAGAACCTCAAGAGAGGGACCAACCTCAACAGAATGGGAGCTCAGACAACTTTACACAACACAAAAGCACAGGAAGAACCATATGGTACAGAGGTGAGGGAGAGAAATCAGGAAAGGACAGGACTGAGGGGCATGGTGGCTAAAATAAATGGAACACAGCACGCTGGGATTGGCCAAAAAGGAAGTACCAAAAAAAAAAAAAAAAAAAAACCTGTGGAAACAGAGAATTGACAAAAGAAGAATCCAAAAAGAAAGCAGGATGGGACTGTGCAAGACAAATACAAAGGAAATGAGCAAAGGAGGACTGGAGAATGTAAGCATGGGAATATTTATCTCATGAGAACATTGTGACTTGGCAAACTTTAAAGTGCAAAAATGGCTGAGAATCAGCATATGAAAAGAAATTGTGTCATCTATAGTAGCCAGCCAGAGACTTCTCAAAAGCAATCACCACAAAGACTAGTCTATATCTGCTTCCGATGGATCCCTTCTTCCACTCCACAGTCCCCTTCCCCTCTATAGTACCTGTTATGGGAGGCTTCTTGTATTGGGCACTTTTGAGGTGCTCTTCGACCAGCTTGGGGGTGACACATATGACATGCTGCCCCTTCCAATACTTGACCATGTTCAGTGACTGAAGAGTACTGATGATGTCATTTTGTGTGATGCTTGTCATCTGGCTGTGCCAGGAGCCACAGAGAGGAAAGAAAATGAGAAAAACACACTTAGATGTATATAGTTTTAATGGCAGAGTTACATAAGTTTACTTAAGATCCCTATCAGTGATTCAAGGTGCTGTAGTTCAGAAAGCAACACTTTTATTAGAAACCAAACTGCTTCTCACCTGAGATCTTTGATGGAGAGTGTCCCCCGGAAATCTCGGAGGATCTCCAGCAACACCCACGACCAATAGCTACGGTAGCTCAGCTTGCCCAGATCCGAGAGGGGCTTCTCTGGGGAGCCCACTGTGCTTTCCAACTTGGAGAGTTCATAGCCTGAGGAGAAAGAGGTTTAAGACTAAGGCCTAAGAGATGACACTTCAGAATCCAGGCATCTCAAGATCTGTAAGTCTGATGATGCTTTTTTACGCAAAGGCTTAACCCTGAAAAAGGGCAAGTCTTACCAAGAGGTCTGCTTGGATCTAATGTTTTCGAGTTAAAATAAAAGCAGCTTAAAGTAATAGAGGGACTCACTACTACATTTTTAAAAGGGCTTTTTTTTGGCCCTTTAATTTATAGGTTTCTTCTGGGTAGTAGCACTAGTTCACTTTCACCACTAAAGGTAGAGAACCATGGCGATAAATTATTCTAGATTTGTCAAATACTAGGGAGCACATCATAGAGGCAGAGGGAGACTATCTTCATCTCCAGCAAACAGAAGAAATGGATAAACAGTCAATCTACTTTATAGTTTTCTTTTTGGCTATGACATATGACTGAAGGGAAGCTTACTGAAAGCAATGAGGAACTTTCCGTAACCACGCCTCTGATATGGTGGCAAGGTGAGGATGCAGGCCACATTGTTGCCATCTGGCGACTCTTTCTCCTAGAGATGAAAGTAGAAATCAAAGCAGTCAAAAAGGAAGCAAGAAATATGACACTGTACACAGAATCATAATGTTTGCAGTATAAAACAAGAAACATTTCCATCATGAGGTACTACATCTTGTATTCCTCCCCTTTTAACTCAATGACTCTTAATTTACCTCCTCTTCTCCTAGAAATGTCTCCTGGGGTGGCCAGCATAATTGATTAGCTTATTTTCCTCTCCCTTCTTGGTCCATTTTCTTTTGCTATTGAATTCTAACAAACTGTAAGCCATTGAGAAAGATGTCCCTACAATATTTTTAGTCCTTGAAGCTGCAAGGGAGCAACTTTTACTGATGTCTCAGAACCCCATGGAGATGGAGGAGGATTTCCAATAGCTAGGGCCTGAAGTAGTGCTATGTACAGCTTTTTTCCTTTTCACCTTCATGGCAAGAACAAAATACATTATATACATAAACAAATGTATTACTGTATTTATCAGGCTGTCTTGGTATATAATTACATTTTAAGTACAGAAGAGGAAGTTCTTGAATGCTCATCCTCCTTCTCACATCCCCTAAATACAGCTAAAATGCAGACACCCAGACCCACAGTGGCATAGCCAGATGAGAACCTTGGAGAAGTAGCCCACAATATGGGCCCCTTGCCTGTCGACCTCAGTAAGGATGTAGAAGATGAAGGGCTCCACATCAAAGTAGAGGGTCTTATGGTCGAGGAAAAGTTTGGCCAAGAGACACAAATTCTGGCAGTAAATCTGGTAGAGAAAAGCAGATGTAAGTACAGATATCAATATCTAGGTAAGAGAGATAGAAACAAGCAGCAAAAATGACACAAACAGAACATGGCCATTACATTAGTATCTGTGCCTTGTTCTAGAGAAAGTCATGCCTGAAATGCCAGAGTGGACCTCAACCTCTTCAACTTGGTCAGCCAGCCATAATCAAAGTGCCATCAAGTGGGTACATAAAAAACATCAGTTCTGAGAGCACTTCAACATTCACAATCAACCCAAGAGTTTTTGAATGATTCTTCTACATGGGAAAATCAATCTTCTGGGCCCTTTCCGTGTTTCATGTTAGCTGATATATCTTCCAGCCTCGTGCTATATGGTTTCTAATCATTCTTGAGCTGCTTATCAATGTCAGTAGAATATAACTCAGCAGCTTCCAAATACCCATCCCTGCTCTGTAGAGCAAGGATCTGAAGCAACTGGCTATCTTAGATTATGGTCCAAAACACAGTGCAAAAATAATCCAGTCTGAGACCATTTTAACTGCTCTGGCTTAATGCTAGGGAAATTTGGGAACTGTAATTTTGTGAGACATTTAGCCTTCAGAGAGCTATGGTGCACAATCAACTGTAATTCCCAGGATTATTTAGCACTGAACCAGGGCAGTTAAAGTGGTCTCAAACTTGATTATTTTTACACCGTGTTTTAGACCATAGTTAACCTTAAATCAAAGAGCTAAAGGCTGCTGGTCCACACAGAAATTAAGGTGAAGATTTCCAGTCCTCCGTTAGGACATCAATGCCTGTATTGATGAAAAAACAGAACTGGACATTCCAGGAGACCTTTTTTCACACTCTCTCCTCATAAACCTTCCAAATGAAATAAGAAAAAACTTGCAAGTCTAGAAGGGGAGAATCACATGTCCCAGGGTTCTGTGCCATCATAGCTGGAGAGTGATGGTTCCAAGATTTAGTTCCAAGGCTGTTTGGATGGCAGCTAATATATTCCTATCTAGCAGATAGGCCATAGGGTTCACAGAAAACAAAAGGAAGAACTGATAAAGCAGCAGCTGAAGCGAGCCCATACCTTGTGGTCTTTGCCATCTACCTCATACACCGAAATATTGTTCTTCCGGTAGATCTCCTTCCCTGGCGGTTGCCGCCATTGGCACTGTCCCTGAGTAACAGAAAGAGCAATTCTCACCCAGGAATGTCAGATATCTAAATTTTTCTGACCAATTCCTATCTTTTTAAAAAACTGTGGTACATTTGGTTTTTTGACTCTCAATGCAGAAAAAAAACAGCAATTCTAAATTATTAGCCATAATCTTATTAGCTATTATAAATGGCTATTGAAAATAATAAATTGCAGAAAAGTACTACAAATCAAATTACATCTGTATTTCCCATGCTCTCCCACTGAGCACCCCTCAGTGACTAAGATAACTGCCCTGTCCCTTGCGTACAAGATGGTAGCGGTATGTCTTCTCAAACTTCATGTACTTGAGGCAGTACTCGCAGATCCATAGCTTGGGCTGCTTTCCATAGTCTTCTGGGAATGGTGAGAAATACCATGCATCAATCTCATAGTTTCCAATATGGATCTTGTCCACATATTTCACCTTGGTGATCTGAGGAGAGAGAAGCAGCTGAAAGCCTTGGAACACAGCTATACTTCTTTCCTCTATCCTTTCTAGGCAACAAGCTGAAACGTATACTAGGGAACACTCACGGCTTCATGTTCCTTCTCCAAAGCTGCTGTCGTGGGATCCATTTCAGCATAAGTCTGCAATGGAAGAAAAGAGCATGGTAAGTGGCAATAAAGAAAATTTCTCTCATAAACATATACACAAACACATATACCTCCAGCTCCAGCTATGGAATAAGGCATCCTGGGTTTTTCTAGCTCTGGAGCTGACACTGAAACACAACACACAATTCTGTCTTCCCAGAATCACCTTTTGCACATGGTTGATTTCATCATGTTTGCGCTTTTGGTTGCGGGTGATCTTGCGCTCTGGCTGCTCAGACAATTCATTCATGTACTGATCAGTGTTCTTCTGCACCGCATCTTTAACTGTCTTGGTGAGGGCCAGCCGGTTCTTATCCACCCACTCATCCAAGCGCCGGTTAACTGTGTTTGCAAAGGGGGGGGGGGGGGGGGGGGGAAGAGAGGAAGCATTTTTTTTTAATATAGTTAAAACAATTTTTGATAGTATGATGTAAGATAATCCATCAGGGCCTCTAGCTTCAGAAGATGAAGTTAGAAAGCTGAACAAGAGCTTTGCTGAAAAGGCTTCAAAGGAGAATATGTTGCCTCCAGAAATTTACAAATACAATATTGATTAGGTTTATAATTTTATTAATGATTTTGCTAACCTTTCACATAGATGTGAATCTGGTACAGTAGTAGCTCTTCACAAGAAAGGCCCTAAGAGCGTTCCAAAGAATAATTACTCTGTGAGTTTGTTGGACTTTGGAGGTCTTTAAGCAGAGGCTGGATGGCCATCTATCGGGGATGCTTTGATTGGGAATTCCTGCATGGCAGGGGGTTGGACTGGATGGTCCTTGTGGTCTCTTCCAACTCTATGATTCTATAACATCTAAAATGTATACCTAAGATTTACTGCTGAAATTAGACTTGGTGGATAAAGAGAATAATACAAGTAAAGAAGAAGTTTAATTTGTAAAAGAAAGTTAACAAGTCCATCTCTGTCCTGTGTAGCTCTCTGTCTCTGTATGTTATTTTCCCATTCCCAATTTCTGTTTTTCTCCCCCCCCCCCCCCTTTCTGTGTGTGCATATCAAATTACAGAGAATGACTGTGTCCAACTATTCATTATCTGTCAAACACGTACACAGAACAGCTACTTGTGATGGTTGCACTCGGGGCAATTTTAAACAAAGCCTTATGTTGTCACAGAACCAAAAAGATCCCTGGACTAGACATGGACACCACCCTTTCCACCTTAACATATGAAAAAAATCCCAAGGCACTCACATCCAACATAGTGCACATAAAACTCCTCCCTGGCTTCTTGTTCATTGATTCGAGACTGGATCACCTCTGCAGAGTCTAGAAGAAACATAAATTATGAGGTATAAAATGTATTCTGTAAAACTAAAAAAAGAGAAGAGAGCCAGCGTAGTGCAGCAGTTTAAGCACTGGACTAGAACCACATCTGCACTGCAGAAACCATGCAGCTTGTCACCACTTTAACTGCCATGGTTCACTGCTGGGGAATTCTGGGAACTGTAGTTGTGTGAGACATTTAGCATTCTCTGACAGAGAGCTCTGGTGCCACAACAAACTACAATTCCCAGGATTCCATAGCATTGACCCATGGCAGTTAAAGCATGTGTCCCTATGGGCCAATGTCCCCTAATGTCTCCCTATGGGCCCATATCCCCAATGTCTCCCTATGGGCCAATGTCCCCAATGTCTCCCTATGGGCCACTATCCCCAATGTCTCCCTATGGGCCAATGTCCCCAATGTCTCCCTATGGGCCAATGTCCCCAATGTCTCCCTATGGGCCAATGTCCCCAATGTCTCCCTATGGGCCACTGTCCCGAATGTCTCCCTATGGGCCACTCTCCCCAATGTCTCCCTATGGGCCACTCTCCCCAATGTCTCCCTATGGGCCACTATCCCCAATGTCTCCCTATGGGCCACTATCCCCAATGTCTCCCTATGGGCCAATATCCCCAATGTCTCCCTATGGGCCACTGTCCCCAATGTCTCCCTATGGGCCAATGTCCCCAATGTCTCCCTATGGGCCAATGTCCCCAATGTCTCCCTATGGGCCAATTTCCCCCAATATCTCCCTATGGGCCAATGTCCCCAATGTCTCCCTATGGGCCAATGTCCCCAATGTCTCCCTATGGGCCACTATCCCCAATGTCTCCCTATGGGCCACTATCCCCAATGTCTCCCTATGGGCCACTATCCCCAATGTCTCCCTATGGGCCAATGTCCCCAATGTCTCCCTATGGGCCAATGTCCCCCAATATCTCCCTATGGGCCAATGTCCCCCAATGTCTCCCTATGGGCCAATGTCCCCAATGTCTCCCTATGGGCCAATGTCCCCAATGTCTCCCTATGGGCCAATGTCCCCAATGTCTCCCTATGGGCCAATATCCCCAATGTCTCCCTATGGGCCACTATCCCCAATGTCTCCCTATGGGCCACTATCCCCAATGTCTCCCTATGGGCCAATATCCCCAATGTCTCCCTATGGGCCAATGTCCCCAATGTCTCCCTATGGGCCAATGTCCCCAATGTCTCCCTATGGGCCACTATCCCCAATGTCTCCCTATGGGCCACTATCCCCAATGTCTCCCTATGGGCCACTATCCCCAATGTCTCCCTATGGGCCACTATCCCCAATGTCTCCCTATGGGCCACTATCCCCAATGTCTCCCTATGGGCCACTATCCCCAATGTCTCCTTATGGGCCAATATCCCCAATGTCTCCCTATGGGCCCATGTCCCCAATGTCTCCCTATGGGCCAATGTCCCCAAAGTCTCCCTATGGGCCAATGTCCCCCAATATCTCCCTATGGGCCAATGTCCCCCAATATCTCGCTATGGGCCAATGTCCCCCAATATCTCGCTATGGGCCACTATCCCCAATGTCTCCCTATGGGCCACTATCCCCAATGTCTCCCTATGGGCCACTATCCCCAATGTCTCCCTACGGGCCACTATCCCGAATGTCTCCCTATGGGCCACTGTCCCCAATGTCTCCCTATGGGCCACTGTCCCCAATGTCTCCCTATGGGCCACTATCCCCAATGTCTCCCTATGGGCCAATGTCCCCAATGTCTCGCTATGGGCCAATGTCCCCAATGTCTCGCTATGGGCCACTATCCCCAATGTCTCCCTATGGGCCACTATCCCCAATGTCTCCCTACGGGCCACTATCCCGAATGTCTCCCTACGGGCCACTATCCCGAATGTCTCCCTACGGGCCACTGTCCCCAATGTCTCCCTATGGGCCACTGTCCCCAATGTCTCCCTATGGGCCACTATCCCCAATGTCTCCCTATGGGCCACTATCCCCAATGTCTCCCTATGGGCCACTATCCACAATGTCTCCCTATGGGCCACTGTCCCCAATGTCTCCCTATGGGCCACTGTCCCCAATGTCTCCCTATGGGCCACTGTCCCCAATGTCTCCCTATGGGCCACTGTCCCCAATGTCTCCCTATGGGCCACTATCCCCAATGTCTCCCTATGGGCCACTATCCCCAATGTCTCCCTATGGGCCACTATCCCCAATGTCTCCCTATGGGCCACTATCCCCAATGTCTCCCTATGGGCCACTATCCCCAATGTCTCCCTATGGGCCACTATCCCCAATGTCTCCCTATGGGCCACTATCCCCAATGTCTCCCTATGGGCCACTATCCCCAATGTCTCCCTATGGGCCACTATCCCCAATGTCTCCCTATGGGCCACTATCCCCAATGTCTCCCTATGGGCCACTATCCCCAATGTCTCCCTATGGGCCACTATCCCCAATGTCTCCCTATGGGCCACTATCCCCAATGTCTCCCTATGGGCCACTATCCCCAATGTCTCCCTATGGGCCAATATCCCCAATGTCTCCCTATGGGCCAATATCCCCAATGTCTCCCTATGGGCCAATGTCCCCAATGTCTCCCTATGGGCCAATGTCCCGAATGTCTCCCTATGGGCCAATGTCCCCAATGTCTCCCGATGGGCCAATGTCCCCAATGTCTCCCTATGGGCCAATACCCCCCCCCCCCAATGTCTCCCTATGGGCCAATACCCCCCCAATGTCTCCCTATGGGCCACTATTCCCAATGTCTCCCTATGGGCCACTATTCCCAATGTCTCCCTATGGGCCACTATCCCCAATGTCTCCCTATGGGCCAATACCCCCCCAATGTCTCCCTATGGGCCAATACCCCCCTCCCCAATGTCTCCCTATGGGCCAATACCCCCCCCAATGTATCGCTATTGGCCAATACCCCCCCCCCCCAATGTCTCCCTATGGGCCACTATTCCCAATGTCTCCCTATGGGCCACTATCCCCAATGTCTCCCTATGGGCCACTATCCCCAATGTCTCCCTATGGGCCACTATCCCCAATGTCTCCCTATGGGCCAATGTCCCCAATGTCTCCCTATGGGCCAATGTCCCCAATGTCTCCCTAAGGGCCACTCTCCCCAATGTCTCCCTATGGGCCACTATCCCCAATGTCTCCCTATGGGCCACTATCCCCAATGTCTCCCTATGGGCCACTATCCCCAATGTCTCCCTATGGGCCACTATCCCCAATGTCTCCCTATGGGCCAATATCCCCAATGTCTCCCTATGGGCCAATGTCCCCAAAGTCTCCCTATGGGCCAATGTCCCCAAAGTCTCCCTATGGGCCAATGTCCCCAATGTCTCCCTATGGGCCAATGTCCCCCAATATCTCCCTATGGGCCAATGTCCCCAATATCTCCCTATGGGCCACTATCCCCAATGTCTCCCTATGGGCCACTATCTCCAATGTCTCCCTATGGGCCAATATCCCCAATGTCTCCCTATGGGCCAATATCCCGAATGTCTCCCTATGGGCCACTGTCCCCAATGTCTCCCTATGGGCCACTATCCCCAATGTCTCCCTATGGGCCACTATCCCCAATGTCTCCCTATGGGCCACTGTCCCCAATGTCTCCCTATGGGCCACTGTCCCCAATGTCTCCCTATGGGCCACTGTCCCCAATGTCTCCCTATGGGCCACTGTCCCCAATGTCTCCCTATGGGCCACTATCTCCAATGTCTCCCTATGGGCCACTATCCCCAATGTCTCCCTATGGGCCACTATCCCCAATGTCTCCCTATGGGCCACTATCCCCAATGTCTCCCTATGGGCCACTATCCCCAATGTCTCCCTATGGGCCACTATCCCCAATGTCTCCCTATGGGCCACTATCCCCAATGTCTCCCTATGGGCCACTATCCCCAATGTCTCCCTATGGGCCACTATCCCCAATGTCTCCCTATGGGCCACTATCCCCAATGTCTCCCTATGGGCCACTATCCCCAATGTCTCCCTATGGGCCAATATCCCCAATGTCTCCCTATGGGCCAATATCCCCAATGTCTCCCTATGGGCCAATGTCCCCAATGTCTCCCTATGGGCCAATGTCCCCAATGTCTCCCGATGGGCCAATACCCCCCCCCCCAATGTCTCCCTATGGGCCAATACCCCCGCAATGTCTCCCTATGGGCCACTATCCCCAATGTCTCCCTATGGGCCAATACCCCCCCAATGTCTCCCTATGGGCCAATACCCCCCTCCCCAATGTCTCCCTATGGGCCAATACCCCCCCAATGTATCGCTATTGGCCAATACCCCCCCCCCCCAATGTCTCCCTATGGGCCACTATTCCCAATGTCTCCCTATGGGCCACTATCCCCAATGTCTCCCTATGGGCCACTATCCCCAATGTCTCCCTATGGGCCACTATCCCCAATGTCTCCCTATGGGCCAATGTCCCCAATGTCTCCCTATGGGCCAATGTCCCCAATGTCTCCCTATGGGCCACTCTCCCCAATGTCTCCCTATGGGCCACTATCCCCAATGTCTCCCTATGGGCCACTATCCACAATGTCTCCCTATGGGCCACTATCCCCAATGTCTCCCTATGGGCCACTATCCCCAATGTCTCCCTATGGGCCACTATCCCCAATGTCTCCCTATGGGCCAATATCCCCAATGTCTCCCTATGGGCCAATGTCCCCAAAGTCTCCCTATGGGCCAATGTCCCCAAAGTCTCCCTATGGGCCAATGTCCCCAATGTCTCCCTATGGGCCAATGTCCCCCAATATCTCCCTATGGGCCAATGTCCCCAATATCTCCCTATGGGCCACTATCCCCAATGTCTCCCTATGGGCCACTATCTCCAATGTCTCCCTATGGGCCAATATCCCCAATGTCTCCCTATGGGCCAATATCCCGAATGTCTCCCTATGGGCCACTGTCCCCAATGTCTCCCTATGGGCCACTGTCCCCAATGTCTCCCTATGGGCCACTATCCCCAATGTCTCCCTATGGGCCACTATCCCCAATGTCTCCCTATGGGCCACTATCCACAATGTCTCCCTATGGGCCACTATCCCCAATGTCTCCCTATGGGCCAATGTCCCCAAAGTCTCCCTATGGGCCAATGTCCCCAAAGTCTCCCTATGGGCCAATGTCCCCAATGTCTCCCTGTGGGCCAATGTCCCCAATGTCTCCCTGTGGGCCAATGTCCCCAAAGTCTCCCTATGGGCCAATGTCCCCAATGTCTCCCTATGGGCCAATGTCCCCAATGTCTCCCTATGGGCCAATGTCCCCAATATCTCCCTATGGGCCAATGTCCCCCAATATCTCCCTATGGGCCACTATCCCCAATGTCTCCCTATGGGCCACTATCCCCAATGTCTCCCTATGGGCCACTATCCCCAATGTCTCCCTATGGGCCACTGTCCCCAATGTCTCCCTATGGGCCACTGTCCCCAATGTCTCCCTATGGGCCACTGTCCCCAATGTCTCCCTATGGGCCACTGTCCCCAATGTCTCCCTATGGGCCACTGTCCCCAATGTCTCCCTATGGGCCACTGTCCACAATGTCTCCCTATGGGCCACTGTCCACAATGTCTCCCTATGGGCCACTATCTCCAATGTCTCCCTATGGGCCACTATCCCCAATGTCTCCCTATGGGCCACTATCCCCAATGTCTCCCTATGGGCCACTATCCCCAATGTCTCCCTATGGGCCACTATCCCCAATGTCTCCCTATGGGCCACTATCCCCAATGTCTCCCTATGGGCCACTATCCCCAATGTCTCCCTATGGGCCACTATCCCCAATGTCTCCCTATGGGCCACTATCCCCAATGTCTCCCTATGGGCCACTATCCCCAATGTCTCCCTATGGGCCAATATCCCCAATGTCTCCCTATGGGCCAATGTCCCCAATGTCTCCCTATGGGCCAATGTCCCCAATGTCTCCCTATGGGCCAATGTCCCCAATGTCTCCCTATGGGCCAATACCCCCCCCCCCAATGTCTCCCTATGGGCCAATACCCCCCCCCCAATGTCTCCCTATGGGCCAATACCCCCCCCCAATGTCTCCCTATGGGCCACTATTCCCAATGTCTCCCTATGGTCCACTATTCCCAATGTCTCCCTATGGGCCACTATCCCCAATGTCTCCCTATGGGCCAATACCCCCCCCAATGTCTCCCTATGGGCCAATACCCCCCTCCCCAATGTCTCCCTATGGGCCAATACCCCCCCAATGTATCGCTATTGGCCAATACCCCCCCCCAATGTCTCCCTATGGGCCACTATTCCCAATGTCTCCCTATGGGCCACTATCCCCAATGTCTCCCTATGGGCCACTATCCCCAATGTCTCCCTATGGGCCACTATCCCCAATGTCTCCCTATGGGCCACTATCCCCAATGTCTCCCTATGGGCCACTATCCCCAATGTCTCCCTATGGGCCACTATCCCCAATGTCTCCCTATGCGCCAATGTCCCCAATGTCTCCTTATGGGCCAATACCTCCCAATGTCTCCTTATGGGCCAATGTCCCCAATGTCTCCCTATGGGCCAATGTCCCCAATGTCTCCCTATGGGCCAATGTTCCCAATGTCTCCCTATGGGCCAATGTTCCCAATGTCTCCCTATGGGCCAATGTCCCCAATATCTCCCTATGGGCCAATATCCCCAATGTCTCCCTATGGGCCAGTGTCCCCAATGTCTCCCTATGGGCCAGTGTCCCCAATGTCTCCCTATGGGCCACTATCCCCAATGTCTCCCTATGGGCCACTATCCCCAATGTCTCCCTATGGGCCACTATCCCCAATGTTTCCCTATGGGCCACTATCCCCAATGTCTCCCTATGGGCCACTGTCCCCAATGTCTCCCTATGGGCCAATGTCCCCAATGTCTCCCTATGGGCCACTATCCCCAATGTGTCCCTATGGGCCACTATCCCCAATGTGTCCCTATGGGCCACTATCCCCAATGTCTCCCTATGGGCCAATGTCCCCAATGTCTCCCTATGGGCCAATGTCCCCAATGTCTCCCTATAGGCCAATACCCCCCCCCCAATGTCTCCCTATGGGCCAATACCCCCCCCCAATGTCTCCCTATGGGCCACTCTCCCCAATGTCTCCCTATGGGCCAATATCCCCAATGTCTCCCTATGGGCCACTCTCCCCAATGTCTCCCTATGGGCCACTATCCCCAATGTCTCCCTATGGGCCAATACCCCCCCAATGTCTCCCTATGGGCCACTATTCCCAATGTCTGCCTATGGGCCACTATCCCCAATGTCTCCCTATGGGCCACTATCCCCAATGTCTCCCTATGGGCCACTATCCCCAATGTCTCCCTATGGGCCACTATCCCCAATGTCTCCCTATGGGCCACTATCCCCAATGTCTCCCTATGGGCCAATGTCCCCAACGTCTCCCTATGGGCCAATGTCCCCAACGTCTCCCTATGGGCCAATGTCCCCAACGTCTCCCTATGGGCCAATATTCCCCAAAGTCTCCCTATGGGCCAATATTCCCCAAAGTCTCCCTATGGGCCAATATCCCCAATGTCTCCCTATGGGCCAATATCCCCAATGTCTCCCTATGGGCCAATACCTCCCAATGTCTCCCTATGGGCCAATGTCCCCAATGTCTCCCTATGGGCCAATGTCCCCAATGTCTCCCTATGGGCCAATGTCCCCAATGTCTCCCTATGGGCTACTATCCCCAATGTCTCCCTATGGGCCACTATCCCCAATGTCTCCCTATGGGCCACTATACACAATGTCTCCCTATGGGCCACTATCCCCAATGTCTCCCTATGGGCCAATGTCCCCAAAGTCTCCCTATGGGCCAATGTCCCCAAAGTCTCCCTATGGGCCAATGTCCCCAATGTCTCCCTATGGGCCAATGTCCCCAATGTCTCCCTGTGGGCCACTATCCCCAATGTCTCCCTATGGGCCACTATCCCCAATGTCTCCCTATGGGCCACTATCCCCAATGTCTCCCTATGGGCCACTATCCCCAATGTCTCCCTATGGGCAACTATCCCCAATGTCTCCCTATGGGCCACTATCCCCAATGTCTCCCTATGGGCCACTATCCCCAATGTCTCCCTATGGGCCACTATCCCCAATGTCTCCCTATGGGCCACTATCCCCAATGTCTCCCTATGGGCCACTATCCCCAATGTCTCCCTATGGGCCAATATCCCCAATGTCTCCCTATGGGCCAATGTCCCCAATGTCTCCCTATGGGCCAATGTCCCCAATGTCTCCCTATGGGCCAATGTCCCTAATGTCTCCCTATGGGCCAATACCCCCCCCCAATGTCTCCCTATGGGCCAATACCCCCCCAATGTCTCCCTATGGGCCACTATTCCCAATGTCTCCCTATGGGCCACTATTCCCAATGTCTCCCTATGGGCCACTATCCCCAATGTCTCCCTATGGGCCAATACCCCTCCCAATGTCTCCCTATGGGCCAATACCCCCCTCCCCAATGTCTCCCTATGGGCCGATACCCCCCCAATGTATCGCTATTGGCCAATACCCCCCCAATGTCTCCCTATGGGCCACTATTCCCAATGTCTCCCTATGGGCCACTATCTCCAATGTCTCCCTGTGGGCCACTATCCCCAATGTCTCCCTATGGGCCACTATCCCCAATGTCTCCCTATGGGCCAATGTCCCCAATGTCTCCCTATGGACCAATGTCCCCAATGTCTCCCTATGGGCCACTCTCCCCAATGTCTCCCTATGGGCCACTATCCCCAATGTCTCCCTATGGGCCACTATCCACAATGTCTCCCTATGGGCCACTATCCCCAATGTCTCCCTATGGGCCACTATCCCCAATGTCTCCCTATGGGCCAATGTCCCCAATGTCTCCCTATGGGCCAATGTCCCCAAAGTCTCCCCATGGGCCAATGTCCCCAAAGTCTCCCTATGGGCCAATGTCCCCAATGTCTCCCTATGGGCCAATGTCCCCCAATATCTCCCTATGGGCCAATGTCCCCAATATCTCCCTATGGGCCACTATCTCCAATGTCTCCCTATGGGCCACTATCTCCAATGTCTCCCTATGGGCCAATATCCCGAATGTCTCCCTATGGGCCACTGTCCCCAATGTCTCCCTATGGGCCACTGTCCCCAATGTCTCCCTATGGGCCACTGTCCCCAATGTCTCCCTATGGGCCACTGTCCCCAATGTCTCCCTATGGGCCACTATCCCCAATGTCTCCCTATGGGCCACTATCCCCAATGTCTCCCTATGGGCCACTATCCCCAATGTCTCCCTATGGGCCAATGTCCCCAAAGTCTCCCTATGGGCCAATGTCCCCAAAGTCTCCCTATGGGCCAATGTCCCCAATGTCTCCCTATGGGCCAATGTCCCCAATGTCTCCCTATCGGCCAATGTCCCCAATGTCTCCCTGTGGGCCAATGTCCCCAATGTCTCCCTGTGGGCCAATACCCCCCTCCCCAATGTCTCCCTATGGGCCAATACCCCCCCCAATGTATCGCTATTGGCCAATACCCCCCCCCCCCAATGTCTCCCTGTGGGCCACTATTCCCAATGTCTCCCTATGGGCCACTATCCCCAATGTCTCCCTATGGGCCACTATCCCCAATGTCTCCCTATGGGCCACTATCCCCAATGTCTCCCTATGGGCCACTATCCCCAATGTCTCCCTATGGGCCAATGTCCCCAATGTCTCCCTATGGGCCAATGTCCCCAATGTCTCCCTATGGGCCAATGTCCCCAATGTCTCCCTATGGGCCAATGTCCCCAATGTCTCCCTATGGGCCACTATCCCCAATGTCTCCCTATGGGCCAATATTCCCCAATGTCTCCCTATGGGCCAATGTTCCCAATGTCTCCCTATGGGCCAATGTTCCCAATGTCTCCCTATGGGCCAATACCTCCCAATGTCTCCCTATGGGCCAATACCTCCCAATGTCTCCTTATGGGCCAATGTCCCCAATGTCTCCCTATGGGCCAATGTTCCCAATGTCTCCCTATGGGCCAATGTCCCCAATGTCTCCCTATGGGCCAATGTCCCCAATGTCTCCCTATGGGCCAATATTCCCCAATGTCTCCCTATGGGCCAATGTCCCCAATGTCTCCCTATGGGCCAATATTCCCCAATGTCTCCCTATGGGCCAATGTTCCCAATGTCTCCCTATGGGCCACTATCCCCAATGTCTCCCTATGGGCCACTATCCCCAATGTCTCCCTATGGGCCACTATCCCCAATGTCTCCCTATGGGCCACTATCCCCAATGTCTCCCTATGGGCCACTATCCCCAATGTCTCCCTATGGGCCACTATCCCCAATGTCTCCCTATGGGCCAATATCCCCCAATGTCTCTCTATGGGCCAATATCCCCAATGTCTCCCTATGGGCCAATATCCCCAATGTCTCCCTATGGGCCAATATCCCCAATGTCTCCCTATGGGCCACTATCCCCAATGTCTCCCTATGGGCCAATATCCCCAATGTCTCCCTATGGGCCACTATCCCCAATGTCTCCCTATGGGCCAATGTTCCCAATGTCTCCCTATGGGCCACTATCCCCAATGTCTCCCTATGGGCCACTATCCCCAATGTCTCCCTATGGGCCACTATCCCCAATGTCTCTCTATGGGCCACTATCCCCAATGTCTCCCTATGGGCCACTATCCCCAATGTCTCCCTATGGGCCACTATCCCCAATGTCTCCCTATGGGCCAATGTCCCCAATGTCTCCCTATGGGCCAATATTCCCCAATGTCTCCCTATGGGCCAATATTCCCCAATGTCTCCCTATGGGCCAATGTCCCCAATGTCTCCCTATGGGCCAATGTCCCCAATGTCTCCCTATGGGCCACTATCCCCAATGTCTCCCTATGGGCCACTATCCCCAATGTCTCCCTATGGGCCACTATCCCCAATGTCTCCCTATGGGCCAATGTCCCCAATGTCTCCCTATGGGCCAATGTCCCCAATGTCTCCCTATGGGCCAATGTCCCCAATGTCTCCCTATGGGCCAATACCCCCCCCCAATGTCTCCCTATGGGCCAATACCCCCCCAATGTCTCCCTATGTCCCCAATGTCTCCCTATGGGCCAATGTCCCCAATGTCTCCCTATGGGCCACTATCCCCAATGTCTCCCTATGGGCCACTATCCCCAATGTCTCCCTATGGGCCAATGTCCCCAATGTCTCCCTATGGGCCACTATCCCCAATGTCTCCCTATGGGCCAATGTCCCCAATTTCTCCCTATGGGCCAATATCCCCAATGTCTCCCTATGGGCCACTATCCCCAATGTCTCCCTATGGGCCAATGTCCCCAATGTCTCCCTATGGGCCAATGTCCCCAATGTCTCCCTATGGGCCAATGTCCCCAATGTCTCCCTATGGGCCACTATCCCCAATGTCTCCCTATGGGCCAATATCCCCAATGTCTCCCTATGGGCCAATATCCCCAATATCTCCCTATGGGCCACTATCCCCAATGTCTCCCTATGGGCCAATATCCCCAATGTCTCCCTATGGGCCACTATCCCCAATGTCTCCCTATGGGCCAATGTCCCCAATGTCTCCCTATGGGCCAATGTCCCCAATGTCTCCCTATGGGCCAATGTCCCCAATGTCTCCCTATGGGCCAATGTCCCCAATGTCTCCCTATGGGCCAATATTCCCCAATGTCTCCCTATGGGCCAATGTCCCCAATGTCTCCCTATGGGCCAGTATTCCCAATGTCTCCCTATGGGCCAATGTCCCCAATGTCTCCCTATGGGCCACTATCCCCAATGTCTCCCTATGGGCCAATATCCCCAATGTCTCCCTATGGGCCAGTATCCCCAATGTCTCCCTATGGGCCAATGTCCCCAATGTCTCCCTATGGGCCAATATTCCCAAATGTCTCCCTATGGGCCACTATCCCCAATGTCTCCCTATGGGCCAATGTCCCCAATGTCTCCCTATGGGCCAATGTCCCCAATGTCTCCCTATGGGCCAATATTCCCCAATGTCTCCCTATGGGCCAATATTCCCCAATGTCTCCCTATGGGCCAATATCCCCAATGTCTCCCTATGGGCCAATATCCCCAATGTCTCCCTATGGGCCAATGTTCCCAATGTCTCCCTATGGGCCAATGTTCCCAATGTCTCCCTATGGGCCACTATCCCCAATGTCTCCCTATGGGCCAATATCCCCAATGTCTCCCTATGGGCCAATATCCCCAATGTCTCCCTATGGGCCAATATCCCCAATGTCTCCCTATGGGCCAATGTCCCCAATGTCTCCCTATGGGCCAATGTCCCCAATGTCTCCCTATGGGCCAATGTCCCCAATGTCTCCCTATGGGCCAATGTCCCCAATGTCTCCCTATGGGCCACTCTTCCCAATGTCTCCCTATTGGCCACTATTCCCAATGTCTCCCTATGGGCCACTATCCCCAATGTCTCCCTATGGGCCACTATCCCCAATGTCTCCCTATGGGCCACTATCCCCAATGTCTCCCTATGGGCCACTATCCCCAATGTCTCCCTATGGGCCAATGTCCCCAATGTCTCCCTATGGGCCAATATTCCCCAATGTCTCCCTATGGGCCAATGTTCCCAATGTCTCCCTATGGGCCAATGTCCCCAATGTCTCCCTATGGGCCAATACCTCCCAATGTCTCCTTATGGGCCAATGTCCCCAATGTCTCCCTATGGGCCAATGTTCCCAATGTCTCCCTATGGGCCAATATCCCCAATGTCTCCCTATGGGCCAATGTCCCCAATGTCTCCCTATGGGCCAATGTCCCCAATGTCTCCCTATGGGCCAATATTCCCAAATGTCTCCCTATGGGCCAATGTTCCCAATGTCTCCCTATGGGCCAATGTTCCCAATGTCTCCCTATGGGCCAATGTTCCCAATGTCTCCCTATGGGCCAATGTTCCCAATGTCTCCCTATGGGCCAATATCCCCAATGTCTCCCTATGGGCCAATGTCCCCAATGTCTCCCTATGGGCCAATGTCCCCAATGTCTCCCTATGGGCCAATGTCCCCAATGTCTCCCTATGGGCCAATGTCCCCAATGTCTCCCTATGGGCCAATGTCCCCAATGTCTCCCTATGGGCCACTATCCCCAATGTCTCCCTATGGGCCACTATCCCCAATGTCTCCCTATGGGCCACTATCCCCAATGTCTCCCTATGGGCCACTATCCCCAATGTCTCCCTATGGGCCAATGTCCCCAATGTCTCCCTATGGGCCAATGTCCCCAATGTCTCCCTATGGGCCAATGTCCCCAATGTCTCCCTATGGGCCACTATCCCCAATGTCTCCCTATGGGCCAATATTCCCCAATGTCTCCCTATGGGCCAATGTTCCCAATGTCTCCCTATGGGCCAATGTTCCCAATGTCTCCCTATGGGCCAATATCTCCCAATGTCTCCCTATGGGCCAATACCTCCCAATGTCTCCTTATGGGCCAATGTCCCCAATGTCTCCCTATGGGCCAATGTTCCCAATGTCTCCCTATGGGCCAATGTCCCCAATGTCTCCCTATGGGCCAATGTCCCCAATGTCTCCCTATGGGCCAATGTCCCCAATGTCTCCCTATGGGCCAATGTCCCCAATGTCTCCCTATGGGCCAATTCCCCCCCCCCAATGTCTCCCTATGGGCCAATACCCCCCCAATGTCTCCCTATGTCCCCAATGTCTCCCTATGGGCCAATGTCCCCAATGTCTCCCTATGGGCCACTATCCCCAATGTCTCCCTATGGGCCACTATCCCCAATGTCTCCCTATGGGCCAATGTCCCCAATGTCTCCCTATGGGCCACTATCCCCAATGTCTCCCTATGGGCCAATGTCCCCAATTTCTCCCTATGGGCCAATATCCCCAATGTCTCCCTATGGGCCACTATCCCCAATGTCTCCCTATGGGCCAATGTCCCCAATGTCTCCCTATGGGCCAATGTCCCCAATGTCTCCCTATGGGCCAATGTCCCCAATGTCTCCCTATGGGCCACTATCCCCAATGTCTCCCTATGGGCCAATATCCCCAATGTCTCCCTATGGGCCAATATCCCCAATATCTCCCTATGGGCCACTATCCCCAATGTCTCCCTATGGGCCAATATCCCCAATGTCTCCCTATGGGCCACTATCCCCAATGTCTCCCTATGGGCCAATGTCCCCAATGTCTCCCTATGGGCCAATGTCCCCAATGTCTCCCTATGGGCCAATGTCCCCAATGTCTCCCTATGGGCCAATGTCCCCAATGTCTCCCTATGGGCCAATATTCCCCAATGTCTCCCTATGGGCCAATGTCCCCAATGTCTCCCTATGGGCCAGTATTCCCAATGTCTCCCTATGGGCCAATGTCCCCAATGTCTCCCTATGGGCCACTATCCCCAATGTCTCCCTATGGGCCAATATCCCCAATGTCTCCCTATGGGCCAGTATCCCCAATGTCTCCCTATGGGCCAATGTCCCCAATGTCTCCCTATGGGCCAATATTCCCAAATGTCTCCCTATGGGCCACTATCCCCAATGTCTCCCTATGGGCCAATGTCCCCAATGTCTCCCTATGGGCCAATGTCCCCAATGTCTCCCTATGGGCCAATATTCCCCAATGTCTCCCTATGGGCCAATATTCCCCAATGTCTCCCTATGGGCCAATATCCCCAATGTCTCCCTATGGGCCAATATCCCCAATGTCTCCCTATGGGCCAATGTTCCCAATGTCTCCCTATGGGCCAATGTTCCCAATGTCTCCCTATGGGCCACTATCCCCAATGTCTCCCTATGGGCCAATATCCCCAATGTCTCCCTATGGGCCAATATCCCCAATGTCTCCCTATGGGCCAATATCCCCAATGTCTCCCTATGGGCCAATGTCCCCAATGTCTCCCTATGGGCCAATGTCCCCAATGTCTCCCTATGGGCCAATGTCCCCAATGTCTCCCTATGGGCCAATGTCCCCAATGTCTCCCTATGGGCCACTCTTCCCAATGTCTCCCTATTGGCCACTATTCCCAATGTCTCCCTATGGGCCACTATCCCCAATGTCTCCCTATGGGCCACTATCCCCAATGTCTCCCTATGGGCCACTATCCCCAATGTCTCCCTATGGGCCACTATCCCCAATGTCTCCCTATGGGCCAATGTCCCCAATGTCTCCCTATGGGCCAATATTCCCCAATGTCTCCCTATGGGCCAATGTTCCCAATGTCTCCCTATGGGCCAATGTCCCCAATGTCTCCCTATGGGCCAATACCTCCCAATGTCTCCTTATGGGCCAATGTCCCCAATGTCTCCCTATGGGCCAATGTTCCCAATGTCTCCCTATGGGCCAATATCCCCAATGTCTCCCTATGGGCCAATGTCCCCAATGTCTCCCTATGGGCCAATGTCCCCAATGTCTCCCTATGGGCCAATATTCCCAAATGTCTCCCTATGGGCCAATGTTCCCAATGTCTCCCTATGGGCCAATGTTCCCAATGTCTCCCTATGGGCCAATGTTCCCAATGTCTCCCTATGGGCCAATGTTCCCAATGTCTCCCTATGGGCCAATATCCCCAATGTCTCCCTATGGGCCAATGTCCCCAATGTCTCCCTATGGGCCAATGTCCCCAATGTCTCCCTATGGGCCAATGTCCCCAATGTCTCCCTATGGGCCAATGTCCCCAATGTCTCCCTATGGGCCAATGTCCCCAATGTCTCCCTATGGGCCACTATCCCCAATGTCTCCCTATGGGCCACTATCCCCAATGTCTCCCTATGGGCCACTATCCCCAATGTCTCCCTATGGGCCACTATCCCCAATGTCTCCCTATGGGCCAATGTCCCCAATGTCTCCCTATGGGCCAATGTCCCCAATGTCTCCCTATGGGCCAATGTCCCCAATGTCTCCCTATGGGCCACTATCCCCAATGTCTCCCTATGGGCCAATATTCCCCAATGTCTCCCTATGGGCCAATGTTCCCAATGTCTCCCTATGGGCCAATGTTCCCAATGTCTCCCTATGGGCCAATATCTCCCAATGTCTCCCTATGGGCCAATACCTCCCAATGTCTCCTTATGGGCCAATGTCCCCAATGTCTCCCTATGGGCCAATGTTCCCAATGTCTCCCTATGGGCCAATGTCCCCAATGTCTCCCTATGGGCCAATGTCCCCAATGTCTCCCTATGGGCCAATATTCCCCAATGTCTCCCTATGGGCCAATGTCCCCAATGTCTCCCTATGGGCCAATATTCCCCAATGTCTCCCTATGGGCCAATGTTCCCAATGTCTCCCTATGGGCCACTATCCCCAATGTCTCCCTATGGGCCACTATCCCCAATGTCTCCCTATGGGCCACTATCCCCAATGTCTCCCTATGGGCCACTATCCCCAATGTCTCCCTATGGGCCACTATCCCCAATGTCTCCCTATGGGCCACTATCCCCAATGTCTCCCTATGGGCCAATATCCCCCAATGTCTCTCTATGGGCCAATATCCCCAATGTCTCCCTATGGGCCAATATCCCCAATGTCTCCCTATGGGCCAATATCCCCCAATGTCTCTCTATGGGCCAATATTCCCCAATGTCTCCCTATGGGCCAATGTCCCCAATGTCTCCCTATGGGCCAATATTCCCCAATGTCTCCCTATGGGCCAATGTTCCCAATGTCTCCCTATGGGCCACTATCCCCAATGTCTCCCTATGGGCCAATATCCCCAATGTCTCCCTATGGGCCACTATCCCCAATGTCTCCCTATGGGCCAATGTTCCCAATGTCTCCCTATGGGCCACTATCCCCAATGTCTCCCTATGGGCCACTATCCCCAATGTCTCCCTATGGGCCACTATCCCCAATGTCTCTCTATGGGCCACTATCCCCAATGTCTCCCTATGGGCCACTATCCCCAATGTCTCCCTATGGGCCACTATCCCCAATGTCTCCCTATGGGCCAATGTCCCCAATGTCTCCCTATGGGCCAATATTCCCCAATGTCTCCCTATGGGCCAATATTCCCCAATGTCTCCCTATGGGCCAATATTCCCCAATGTCTCCCTATGGGCCAATGTCCCCAATGTCTCCCTATGGGCCAATGTCCCCAATGTCTCCCTATGGGCCACTATCCCCAATGTCTCCCTATGGGCCACTATCCCCAATGTCTCCCTATGGGCCACTATCCCCAATGTCTCCCTATGGGCCAATGTCCCCAATGTCTCCCTATGGGCCAATGTCCCCAATGTCTCCC
Organism: Urosaurus nigricauda; assembly: GCA_034509955.1. Taxonomy (NCBI): domain Eukaryota; kingdom Metazoa; phylum Chordata; class Lepidosauria; order Squamata; family Phrynosomatidae; genus Urosaurus; species Urosaurus nigricauda. The sequence continues at coordinate 10,447,781 of JAOEGL010000006.1, forward strand.
TATGGGCCAATGTCCCCAATGTCTCCCTATGGGCCAATACCCCCCCCCAATGTCTCCCTATGGGCCAATACCCCCCCAATGTCTCCCTATGTCCCCAATGTCTCCCTATGGGCCAATGTCCCCAATGTCTCCCTATGGGCCACTATCCCCAATGTCTCCCTATGGGCCACTATCCCCAATGTCTCCCTATGGGCCAATGTCCCCAATGTCTCCCTATGGGCCACTATCCCCAATGTCTCCCTATGGGCCAATGTCCCCAATGTCTCCCTATGGGCCAATATCCCCAATGTCTCCCTATGGGCCACTATCCCCAATGTCTCCCTATGGGCCAATGTCCCCAATGTCTCCCTATGGGCCAATGTCCCCAATGTCTCCCTATGGGCCAATGTCCCCAATGTCTCCCTATGGGCCAATATCCCCAATGTCTCCCTATGGGCCAATATCCCCAATGTCTCCCTATGGGCCAATATCCCCAATATCTCCCTATGGGCCACTATCCCCAATGTCTCCCTATGGGCCAATATCCCCAATGTCTCCCTATGGGCCACTATCCCCAATGTCTCCCTATGGGCCAATGTCCCCAATGTCTCCCTATGGGCCAATGTCCCCAATGTCTCCCTATGGGCCAATGTCCCCAATGTCTCCCTATGGGCCAATGTCCCCAATGTCTCCCTATGGGCCAATGTCCCCAATGTCTCCCTATGGGCCAATATTCCCCAATGTCTCCCTATGGGCCAATGTCCCCAATGTCTCCCTATGGGCCAGTATTCCCAATGTCTCCCTATGGGCCAATGTCCCCAATGTCTCCCTATGGGCCACTATCCCCAATGTCTCCCTATGGGCCAATATCCCCAATGTCTCCCTATGGGCCAGTATCCCCAATGTCTCCCTATGGGCCACTGTCCCCAATGTCTCCCTATGGGCCAATGTCCCCAATGTCTCCCTATGGGCCAATACCCCCCAATGTCTCCCTATGGGCCACTATTCCCAATGTCTCCCTATGGGCCACTATTCCCAATGTCTCCCTATGGGCCACTCTCCCCAATGTCTCCCTATGGGCCAATGTCCCCAATGTCTCCCTATGGGCCAATGTCCCCAATGTCTCCCTATGGGCCAATGTCCCCAATGTCTCCCTATGGGCCAATGTTCCCAATGTCTCCCTATGGGCCAATGTCCCCAATGTCTCCCTATGGGCCAGTATTCCCAATGTCTCCCTATGGGCCAATATTGCTCTCTTACGCCACGTCCCGTCGGCCCTCCGGCAGAGGTAGGTCTCTCCGATCTCCACCGTGACTTCTGCCTCGCGTGGGGCCGGAGACGTAGGCGTTTGGCTTTGGTTGCCCGGCGTCGGCTGCTGCGTTTGGGGCGCCTCCTCTTCCTCTCGCCCTCCCGGTCCCTGGCGCCGTGGTTCCGAGCCGGGAGGGCTCCCTCTCTCCCCGCCGCCTCCTTCATCGGCCCCTTCTCCGGAGCCAGGCCCCGCCGCCGCAGCCGCTGCCATGGCAACCGACACTTCACTCTCTCTGTCTCTCACCCCGACTACTACTACTAGGCCTCAACCGGAAGTTGTTGCTGCTTCTTCTCGGGTCGAGGGGGCGTGGCCTCAGCAGGCGCGCGAATGTGACGTGTGGTCTTACTCGCGGCGAATCTCTCTCGCGAGAGTTTGAGCCTGTTGCTAGGAGACCGCAAAATCACTCTGCGGCCTAGCTTTCCAATAAAGTCCTAAACACACATTGTAGGAATAATAAGTTTGAGGCCGCTTTAACTGCCCTGGCTCAGTGCTAGGGAATACTGGGCTGCGTCCACATTGGAGAATTAACCCAGTTTGGAAGTGCTTTAACTCTTTTTCTGGCTCAAGGCTATGGAATTCTGGGAGTTGGAGTTTGTTGTGGGCCCAGAGCGGAGCGGAGCTCCGCTCTGAGCCCCACAACAAACTCCAACTCCCAGAATTCCATAGCGACTGATCCAGACAACGAGCTCTGGACCCCACAACGTACTCCAACTCCCAGAATTCCATAGCGACTGACCCAGACAACGAGCTCTGGACCCCACAACGTACTCCAACTCCCAGAATTCCATAGCGACTGACCCAGACAACGAGCTCTGGACCCCACAACGTACTCCAACTCCCAGAATTCCATAGCGACTGACCCAGACAACGAGCTCTGGACCCCACAACATACTCCAACTCCCAGAATTCCATAGCACTTGAGCCAGAAAAAGACTTAAAGCGGTTCCAAACCAGGTTATTTCTCCAACGCAGCACAAGACTCCCTAGGACTGAGCCACAGGACAGTTAAAGCGGTCTCAAACTGGGTTATATTTCTACAGTGTGTTTTGGACCTCCTTTAGGCCTCAGACCGTAGAAATAAAGCAGTTTGGTTCCACTTTTAACCAAGTATTTTGACACAGACCCCTACTTAAAACCTCCTTGGTTTAATGATATGGGGTTTCTAGTTTCATGACACAACTTGTGTAGTTTTGTGAGGTTCAGTTTTTCCCTGTCAGAAAGCTCTGGTGCTCTGCCAAACTCTTAAGTCCCAGAATTCCATAGCACAAAGCCACGGAATTCTGGGATTTGGGGTGTAACTGGGGCACCAGAGCTCTCTGATAAAGGTAAAACACCCAAAACTATCGCACGCCCCCCATGTCTCCTGGGCAGAAATAATCCACAGGTTGACACCACTTTTAACTTCCATGGCTCAATGATATGGAATCCTGGGATTTGTATTTCTGTGAGGCATTTAACTTTCTCTAGCAGTTAATAACAAAAGCCACAAAGCCTCTCTGGTTCCACAACAAACTATAATTCCCAGAATCCCACAGCACTGAGCACAAAGGCATAGAATTCTGGGACCTGGAGCTTGGTGGGGCACCACAGCTCTCAATGACAGCCGGGAAAGCTAAATCTCAAATAGCCACAAATCCCTTAATTTCTTTGCACTGAGCCGTGGAAGTTGAAGCAGGGTGTCAAACCTCTTAGTTTTGGCAGTGTGACATCAGCCTGTTTTTTTCGTGAATAAAGATTGGGTGGTTTTATCACAGAATGCAGTGCATCCAGTACTACATGTCATATTACCCACAACAGTCGTTTTTAATGAGCCAGAGAAAAACTCTGTGAAAACAAAACAGTCACAGTTTATTTGAAACACACTCAGTACAAAACTAATAAAATGCACAGAATCAGGTATTCTACAGAGTCTTTTACTCGCTCTTCCAAGGAATAGCACCTAGCTCACTTAACACACTAGTACAAAAGAAAATTATTCTATTACTCCCTGTTAAGAAAACCCAAGGTTTAATCTGCACTGCAGAAATTGTGCAGTTTGTCACTTTAACTGCCATGCCTCAATGCTATGGAATCCTGAGATCTGTAGTTTGTTGTGGCACCAGCGGTCTCTGAACTGGATCATGTTGAGAGGAGGGCAACCAAAATGGTGAAGGGTCTGGAAACCATGCCCTATGACGAGAGACTTAGGGAGCTGGGTATATTAAGCCTGGAGAAGAGGAGGTTAAGAGGTGATATGATTGCCCTGTTTAAGTATTTGAAAGGGTGTCATATTGAGAATGGAGCAAGCTTGTTTTCTGCTGCTCCAGAGAACAGGACACGGAACAATGGATGCAAGCTGCAGCAAAAGAGATTCCACCTAAACATTAGGAGGAACTTATCCTGACAGTAGGAGCTGTGTAAAAGTGGAACATACTCCTTTGGAATCTCCTTCTTTGGAGATTTTTAAACAGAGACTGTATGGCCATCTGTTGGGGGTGCTTTGATGAGGTCTTGCATGGAAAGGGTTGGACTGGATGGCCTTTGTGGGCTCTTCCCAACTCTATGATTCTATGACAGAGAAGGTTAGATATCTCACAAAACTACAAATTCCAGAATCCCATAGCATGAAGCCATGGCAGTTAAAAAGCAGTGTCAGACTGTATTATTTCAGCAGTGCAGACTAAACCAAAGAGGAATAAAAATAAGGCTTTAATCTTTGTTAAACACAAACAGTGATTCAATCCATGTGGTTAAGCCAAACCTTGGTTCTTTTGGAGGCAAAATGTTTGGAGTCTTGCTCCACATTCCATGAGGTTTTGACCAGGTAATATTAGGCTAAGCTGAGCTATATTGAAATTTGCAAATGTTCCTCAAATATTTGTTGGAATTGTTGTCTTTTTCATTTGATTTGCAATCTTTTGGGTAAAATGCTAGGATTGTTTATTGCTTTGATTCTAATTGATGACAGTAGTGTTTATTATCAATCTGCTAGACTTAAAAAAAAAAAATCTGCACTAAATGATAGATGAATAGACCCATGCCCTCAAAGATGACTGCATATATTCATGGAACACAGCAGTAATCAGTTAAATGCCTGAAGAGATGATTCCTTCATTGTTACCATAACTTCTGTGTTTCTCAGTAAGTGAGAGCAGAGCACTACACTATTTTTGTTAACTGCCACATAAACAGAACCAACATGTAAGTTATACAACACTTGATGTGTGTACCCTCCCAAAATTTGAAGGCTACTATAAATATTCCTGTATATCTTGGCAGCTGGTTGTAGTGGTAGTATTTTTAGGGTAGTAATGAAGCAGCAAACAGTTCTCTGTAGTGTTACAGTGGAGGCACAACACTGAGATTATACACTGCACATGAATTTGGAAATAGCTTTCAGGTTTTACAGAAGAATCACTTAGTAGCATAATATTTTAGGCTTGTGGAAAACAGCAGAGAGAACATGGCAGTTCACACTTTGGGCAGTGGCATATCCCCATGGATAATTTTTGAAAGCTTCCGATTGATGAAAATTTTTTGTCCTGCTACTGTTGCTGTTACTTTAACCAAAATGGGAGTGTGATAATGTTGCCATTCTCTTTTCTGTGTGAATGGTCTTCCAGAGGAGTCCCATATGAGGAGTTGGACTGATTTTACCAATCCCAATTTCAGTTATCCAAATAGACCAAGTGCCACGACAGGAACCTTTGTGGAATCACAGGCTCAGTGGTTTATGCAGTAAGATTTTCAGTAAGATGTAAGATTTTCTGTCTCAAAAGTATTACCCAATGTGGTAAAATCCAGTTTCAGCTGTCTGAGGCATATCTGAGTTGTCATGGGTACCTGGTGGCTTCATTACAGTGAATTCTGCCTGCTCTTGTCCTCCACCAGATGAAATAACTTCCAAAAAAATGAATAACAGAATGGCATATCTCTTATTCATTCAACTGTATAGCAGCTTTTCTGTTCCATCTAAATCCTTATGAATTAAGTTCTGATTGTAGTGAATCTGATGCAAGGAAGACCACAGCTGGAAGAAACAAAAATCCTCAACGCTTTGATTAATGGGATTCATAAGGATGTAAAAATGACCTCTTGTTCACGTAACTTTAAAACACAAAAGGAGTGAGAAAATAACACAGAATTTTCAGTCTGACTGAACAAAGGCACAGTCCAGCCAAAGGCTCATCACTTTTAAAGTCACTGGAGAGATTAGCCTTCCAAAGACATTGTTGGACTTCAGAGTGCTGTGAGATGATAAGAGCTTGAGTCCAATGACATCTGGAAGGGCACAAGTTGACCACCACTACTTTTAAACACTCATTAGTTTTACTGGGATAAACTATTTAATCTCTTGTGTTGATATCAGTGGGCAATGTGTACACATAATTCAGAAGGAGTGCTGTCAACTGAGCACAGCCTTCCCCAGCTGCTGGTGATCTTTATATGTTTTCAACTGTTGACATGGACAATAATGAAAATGTATACCAGTAGAAGCTGAAGTACAAAGCATCTGGAAGGTACCAGGTTAGGGAAAGCTGTTCTAGGAATTATACGTCTGTCTGGAGGCTGCTACTTTGTCAGTTGTCTGTGCTTTGACTTGGGTCAATGAGTTGTCTCTCAAAACAAACAAAACAAAACAAAACAAAAAAAATAGAAAGGACATCAGCCCGACGAATGTTCCTGGTCTACACAACTATTTTATCTGCACCAAACAGAACATGACATGTGAAATATATCTCGCAAGCTACCAAGACACCATGTGACTTCTGGAAAGTCAGGTAGCTTTGATATGTCTCAAGAAGAAAGGTCTACCAGATGGATTCCACAGTGATAACCAGGTAGAGAAGTTAGTGAGATTATTGTAAAAGTCTCAAGTCAGACTACTTTAACTCTCGAACAAGATGGAAACCCACAAGACCTCATATTAATCTACACAGGGATTTTCTTGAAAACAAATAAAGCAGTTATCATAATAGTAGATGGGATGTTAAGCCTCTTTGTTCCAGCTGGTATCAGAAATGTGCTGTCTGAGTAAATTCCACAGCATTAATGATAAGCAACTCCCTTGAAATATTATTTGGCTGTTTCTTAGTTAATACTGTAAATAGTCTTAATATAAAGAGATTGACAATATAATTTTATCTTTCTTTTTCAAAACATGTGCTAATAAAGGAACTCTCCTGGTTTTGAGAAGCAGCTCCTCTAAATGAGGATGAAACTACATCACAAACCAAAACACCCAGTTTTTACTGTAATAATGCTAATATTAAGTATTTCTTTTAGCGATCAGAGAAACTGCTTAGTAATTCAGCAATGAGATGCTAGATTAGAAAGTTTATGGACCTACTTCATTTGGCAACATATATGCTTTTCAACAGAATCAAGCTCAAGGAGAGCTGAAGCCGCCCAACAAGGAGCTGTCCTAGGCACTACGAAAGAAGCATATTAACACTTGTGCCTAAGGTAACACTGGTGCTCAAGGTAAGTACAGAAACCTTGTCCTCCCCAGGATGCACATGAGCCACATGGCGTGGGAATTGCTGCTTATATCGGAAGGTCTTGCCACAGGCAGAGCAGGCATAGGGTTTCTCACCTGTGTGGATCCTCTGATGTTTGACCAGTTTGGAGTTAACATAAAATCCTCGCCCACACTGGGGACATTTGTAGGGCTTCTCCCCAGTGTGGATTCTCTGGTGCTCGATCAGGGAGGAGCTCTGGGAGAAACACTTCCCACACTCTTCACACCGATAAGGCCGCTCCCCAGTGTGCACACGATTATGAGACACCAGATGGGTTTTCTTCTTGAAACATTTGCCACACAGGGGGCAAGGGAAGGGCTTCTCACCTGAATGGGTACGCTCATGCTTGAGAAGATTGGAGCTCAGCGAGAAGCGCTTTCCACAGAGGGTACATGTGTACGGCTTCTCGCCTGAGTGGGTGCGCAAGTGCTTCACAAGGTTGGAGGTACGGCTGAAGGCCTTCCCACACTCCCGGCATGGGAAGGGTGTCTCCCCGGTGTGTGTGCGCTGGTGTTCCGTCAACGCAGAGCTTCGGCTAAACCCTCGTCCACATTCGGAGCAGGCAAAGGGCTTTTCGCCTGTGTGGATCCTCTGGTGTCCCATCAGGGTTGAACTTTGAGAGAAGCGCTTCCCACACACATTGCACACAAAGGGCCTCTCCCCTGTGTGGATCCTCTGGTGTTCGATGAGAACAGAGCTCTGCGAGAAGCTCTTCCCGCACTCAGTGCAGTGGTACGGTTTGTCCACTGGCCTTCGGGGGGCAGGAGGTGGAAGAGGAGGAGAAGGTTCCAGGATACCCAGAAGGTTGATAAATCCTGGAGGATCATGGGAAGACTCCTTTGCGCGGCGTCTTCTCACCTGGCTTCTCCACCGCTGTTCCTCCACCTTTGTCTGACTGCCACAGTCATTCAAGCTCTCAGAGCTGATTGAGTAATGCAGCTCAGCTCCCTTTTCAGTTACGCCATCATGGTACCTTGTTTGTTTTCCTGCACTGCTCTTGCTCCCTACCACTACTACTGATTGGTCAGGGCTCAGTGAAACTTCCAGCTCATGTATCTCCATGTTTTCCTCTGGTGCTTCCTTCTTGAACTCTCTCTCAATCTGACATCCAAGCTCAGCACCTATGGAGAAAAAAAAAAGCAATCAGAAGTGGAATCTATGAAGGTAACCAAGTAGCTAAGTGGGTAAGAATCTTCATCCCAATACCCCTTTTGACTACAGTGGAGCCATCCTGCCTTGTCCCAAAGACATAAGGGGTTGTACCCAACAGTCGTCTCTCTGGACAGTAGGACTCTGCAGACAGAAAGTGATCCACCTGATTTACAGTGATTCCCCCTTCCAACCCAAAACTCACTATAATGGCTGCAGTTCAGTCTCCTACCTCCTTCTAGCATTCCTTCTAATAATTTGGGTAATTTGAAGAAGGAAGGGTCTTATGGCACCATTAAGACTAATTAATTTATGTCAACATAAGCATTTTGGATTAGAGGTCATTTCTTCAGCTGCATTTGAAGAAGTGCATTGGAATCCATGAATACCTATACTGAATTAATGAAAACCTGTTTGTCAGTTAATTTTCAAGATGTCACAAGATTCTTCCTTTCCTTTCTAAAACAGACTAACGTGGTTGTCTCTCAGAAAACTGGGTGTTTTGAGAGTCTCTCAGCCCAGAAGCAAAACTGCATCAACCTCCAAAATATGAGTTTTATATATTTGAGGACTCTGTAGCAATGCAGAAGCATATAAATAATGTTTAAAAGGCTGTAATTAAAAAAAATTACCTGAGATCCCCCAGGACATACAGACAGTTGAGACATCTCATTCTTTGGAAAATAAACATTCAGGTTAATAGCAAAGACAGGAACTACTGTCTTTTCTGCTATATATATATATATATATTGCAGGGGAATGTGGGGTGCAGTGGTGATTATGCCATGATGCCATGTCTATTCAAAGCTACTGTGAATTTCCCTCCATCATTCCTTCTCTAATCCCATTTTATTGGCTGAAGTAGTTAAAAGCTGTTTTTCGCCCTAATGGTTGCAACACTTGAGGGGAAGAGCACTCAACTTTATGCCCACTTCCTAAGCATTTCACCTTCAATACTTTCCATTCTGCTTTTGGAAAAAATGATAAATCCAACTGAACTTCTAGGCTGACTTGAAGACCCTAGCCTCAAGATCTTTGATTCACATTGAACCAGGCTTCTGTCTGGCCTTTTGAATTATTAGTGGTAAGGTTACACTTTTTGTTTACTCTATTAATTATTATTTTGCCTTTGCCATGTTATTATGTATACTGTATTAGTTACTGGTTACTTTGTGGTAGTACTGAACGTATTATTATTTTCATTTGAGCTTCCAAATGCTTGTTGTAATTTGTTGCTTTTACACATAGATAGTGTACATTGAAAATAAATTGAGGCTGTGTAACACTGTGGTAGAATTAAGTATCTGGGGCTTAAAACCTCTCACTGGGAATGTGAATGAAAAACACAGAAGGTATGATTGTGGTTACCTGTTATCCGTATTTTAATATATCCCTTTGCAGTGTATTATTGTAACAACAATACACATTTTATGCAAGATATATTTTCCCCCAGATACTCCCATTTCGCTGCACCAGTGAATTCCTTGTTTTAAGATACAGGGAAAGGGCTTTCTTACTCTCACAATGAGATGCAAACAACTGGACATTATTTTTATTGTATCTTTGTATTGCAAAAGTAATGCATCAGCTTCTCAAACTGCAAAAAACAATGCCTCATCTGAAGATCCCTGTGCAGTTCCAAAACTTGTTAACTTATCAATACAAATGCACAAAATGGCATGCTAGACAATCTTTTAAAATCTCATGCACCTCTATCGATGTTTGTGCATCTATCATATCCTTTAACATCTTATTTAACTAGGCCTATATAAACGTATGCATTCTACATCTATAAATACATACAATTTACAGCTGCAGAAAAGACCTGTGTAACTCAAAAAAGTTTGTATTTCTGGAATTTTGGCACAGGTTGGCAGTCATACCACTATCATATTAATATTTTCCCATCTGTGGGGCAGAACATTGCTGTTGGGACTTTGATCCTTCTTTTTTTTTTTTGTAATTTTAAATCTCCACTCTAAGAGGACATGAAGCAGTAGAAGCTTCTGGCTGCTCTTCCTTTTCATTTTGCATTTTTCTCATGTTCCTCTCTGCCAAGAAGTCACTTTGCAGTCTTACCTTTGTCTCTCTGTCTCTCCTTTTCCTCTGCACCTCCTAAAGATTTTCCTTCCATCTTGGGGAGTGGCCAAAGCCTGCAGAAGGTTTTGCTTTGCAAGAACCCCACCCACCCCTTTCTTTCCCTCCAGGGCAGAAGCAAGACCAGCAAGGCAAGCAAGCAATAGGCAGGGATAGCAAGAGTGAGCAACCCTGTGCCTTGTGCAATGGGTAGTGCCTGTGCAGCAGAGGGAGCCTAGAGATGATGTCACATCCTCTTCTTCACACACTTGTTCACATGACATGATGCAAGGAAAAATGGGAGGAAAAAAGGTGTGTGTATGGGGGAGAAGAAGTGGAATCCTGGATGCAGTTACTAGCATACCAAAAGAAACACTGAGGCCTAGAGAAAAATGAGATTTATGTCTAAACTCGGCTTTGCTTATGCAAATCTATGAAAGTAGAAACCAAAGCCCTTCCCTCGTTGCAAGGAATCAGTTGTGAAAGGCATTAATCCTTTCTCCTAATGGGACCCCTAACTTCAGCAGCTGGACAGCATATAAAGAGTAGATCGAGTAGATCGGTCTCTCTGAGACTGGCAAGGGCCTCATTCCCACTACGTTTTAAACTGGCTTGCAAATCGGCTCGAAGTGGTTTAAATTACCCTGGTTCACACTTGAACTGAATCGCTGAAGCTATTGGGAGAGGGGGGGCCATGCGCTAGACCAGCAAATCTCAGACTATGGGTCGCAACCCCTTTGCGGGCTAAACGAGCCTTTCACAAGGGTCACCAAAGACCATCAAATATTTCTGATGGTCTTAGGAACCGAGACACCGCTCCTCTATACAGTTGGGGGTCACCACAACATGAGGAACTGTATTAAAGGGCCGCAGCATTAGGAAGGTTGAGAGCCACTGCGCTAGACCCATTTAACCTGCATCTTTTTTACACTGATTTTTTTCCATGTCTTTTCGGATAAAGCTGATTTATTTGTAAGTGGGAATGAGGCCAAGATAGATGGGTTCCCCTAGAACAGTGGTGGTGCCCCTAGGGCTGGGGTGCAATCGCTCCTGGTGTCAACTTCAAGCCTTTGACCTCTTCCTCCTCCCATGTCACACCATGCAGAATCCTTAGTCATGCTTTTTTGCACAAATGTTACTCGCAAATCGTCATTCCCATATACCACGGACTGTAAAGCTAATATTCAGGACACAAACCACTAGCAAAATTAAAATTATACCTTCAAATTATAATATCATATGCACAAACGAGATTTATTTACATATACATAGTGAAGAGTAGGTTAAAATGTGATGGTTTTTAAAGAAATTTTGAAAAGAATTTTAAAAATTAAAAATTTCAATTTATTAAAAATGTTTTAAAATTTTGAAATTTGAAGTTTTATTTAAAAAAAATCTGGGGACTCTCCTTTCTCTTCCTATTGAGCTTCGCCCCTCTCCGACCATCTTTAAAGCATTTTAAAGAGAAGCAGGTGAATGCCACAGCCCCTTTCTGCCAAAAGGTAGGTGTTTGAGGAACAGTGGTAGTAAATGCCCCCCAAGTTGTCACCTGATGCAGTCTGAACCCCCTGCACCCCCCTAGTTACGCCACTGTCCCAGAACCCCAAAACTAGTTTTTCTCCATTTCCAATCCTGAAACTACTAACAAAGTACAATGGGTCCTTGGTATCTGCTGGGCTTTGGTTTCAGGACACACACACCTTGGATACCAGAATCTGTGGATGTTCAAGTCCCATTATATACAATAGCATAGTAAGATGGCGTCCTTTATATAAAATGGCAAAATCAAGCTATGCTTTTTGGAAATTAGATATTTTAGGGATATTTTCATGCCATGGACAGTCAAATCTGTGGATATGGAGGGCTGATTGTAAAGCCTATTATAGTCCTGATAGTTGGGAAACAACCTTAAACAGGTAGAATTCAAAGATACAGCCATGTTAAGTCTCTACAATCAGTATGTAGAGACATCTTGTAGCACCTTTGAGGCTAACTGAAATAAAGAAGTTGGAAGCATAAGCTTTTGTAGACTTCAGTCTACTTCCTCAGAATCAGTCCTATCAACAGCCAGACAAGTGACAAACTCAATTAATATTAATGGGCAGGATTTTTTATTTTATTTTAACATCCAGGCAGCCATATATTTTGTTTGGGTTGCTTAAAACCAGCATGGTAGGAACTCATTCCAGTTTCAGTTATCTTATTTCTCAAATCTATCCCAATCGCCAGGTTGTAGATGCGGATAACTCCTACATCTGGTTGTTTGTCTTTTTTGAATCTCTCTCTCTCTTCCAAAACCACAAACAAGATAGTATTAAAAAGAAACAAACATGATGAACAAAATGAATTACGAACATTTATTTTCATGGCTTACAATGGATAATATAAAGGTATACAGTCACTCATAAGTGAGGATTTTTCTCAGGGGTAGCTGAAACAGAGATTTTTTTAAAATCAATTTTTAGGGGCATTACAAGAAACAATAAAACCAGAGCACCAGTTGTATCTTAAAAAGCAGCAGATCTGTCGTGGTATGAACATGTGTGAGTACTTTTCACTGCCTTTCCTTTTTCTACCTCAGACTCAAATCACTGCTCTATTGCAATGTGCTATGAAAGTAAAAATGGATTATAAAGGGTATCTTTTAGAAGCAATATACCTCTCTTCTGTGTTCTGAATTAAATTTCCCTGCAACTTGAAAAAAGAGCAGCTTTACAGTAAAACTTTGGATAAGAAATACAGGGACTTCTCTGGCTTCTTGGTTAATAACACAATAAATGTGTGACTGCTATTCATTTTGTATGAAGGCCTCAGACAGTCGCCCTCCAAGAAGTGCTTCTGCACTCACACAATTCAATCATTTGCAAATATTGCATTTCCCCAACATAAAAGGTCTATTGTAGCTGGGCAAATATAATTCTTGCTCAGTGTGTTTGGTCCTTTTTGATTTTAAGTGTATGTGGTTGGTAGTATCCCTGGCATAACTTGCACTCTGTCTGCAAAGAAAAGAATTGTAGAGACACAAAAACAGAGGCCTCATCCAGACAAAAAGTGCAGCTCTAGCAGTTGCAGCCTTTCTAAGACTGTCTGAGAAATCACACCTCTTTCCTCAAAGACTGGATGAGGAAGCTTGTGGACTGAACGAGTAGAGAGAGATGAAACATATGAAATCAGTTTCCATTCAGCAGCAAGCCCAGCTGAGTTTTCAAGAACAATGACTGACAAGTTGTGAAACTGACTAAAAGGCAAATTCTGCAGGAAACAGAGCAGAGGCAGAGGAATGCAGCAATATATAGAAAAGCACAAAAACAGATGTTAGATTAAAATGTCACATTCGTCTACAAAGATACTAGCCCATCTATCTACATAGCCTTCTTAAACCTGAAAGAGAAAATCCAGCTGTCTTTAATTTCATACAGTCATTCCTGCCCAGTTATCTGGGAATAATTTCTGTTCATCAAGAGGCAGCCTGTGCAGTAGTGGCTGTTTAATAATCCTATAAACTGGGCATGGCAATAATGAAACTAATATGGCCTTGGGACAGAGCACTGATGCTCTAACTTCCAAGTGCTGCAATGCTGCAGCTTTTCCTAGACATTATCCAGACTGCCTATGCATGCATTATAGAGAATTACTGTTACATTTGCTTCAGTGATAGTTCTTGTAGGAAGACAGGATATTCTCACGGTGGAGTGGAAGAAAACCAGGCTCAATAACTCTATTGGTTTGGTTGAGGAAATGTGATGGGGAGACCTTATGCCAGAGTAAATGGGGTTACTGTAAACATTTCCTTTATTAGGCCAAAGCTAGCCAAATTGCAGCCAGAAAGGGATACAGAATACAACTCTAAGGGTTGAATCCAGATTGAGTCATACATGGAGTAGATTCATTGCAATCATGATTATTTAAGTCTCAATTATTTCAGTGAGTCCCTATGATTAAACCTGGATTAAACCCAGAACAGGAAGACAGTGAGAGTTGCTACAGTCATAAAGAAGCCACTGAGGATTTCTGTTCTACGCTTTGTCTGACATCTGTATCAGAGGAAGTGTCTCTGCCCAGGTACCAAAGGAACTGAGTGTAGGAAATGATTCCTCCATCTCCTCCTTTTCAGGGTGCGCCTGTGCTTGGTGACGGGTGAACTGGGGCTTGTAACGGAAGGAATTCCCGCAGATGGAGCAAGCATACGGTTTCTCCCCTGTATGGATTCTCTGGTGCTTGAGGAGGTTTGAACTCACACAGAAGCTCTTCCCACAGTCTGCACATTTGTAGGGTTTCTCCCCAGTGTGGATTCTCTGATGTTCAGAATCGAACTCTGGGAGAAGCATTTTCCACACTCCTCACACTGGTAGGGCTGCTCCCCAGTGTGCACACGATGGTGGGACACCAGGTGGGTCTTCTTCTTGAAGTGCTTTCCGCAGAGGGAGCAGAGGAAGGGCTTTTCCCCCGAATGAGTACGCTCATGCTTGAGGAGGTTAGAGCTCAGAGAGAAACGTTTCCCACAGAGTTGACACGCGTATGGCTTTTCTCCCGAGTGGGTGCGCAAATGCTTCACAAGGTTCGAGGTGCGGCTGAAGGCCTTCCCACATTCCCGGCATGTGAAGGGTGTCTCCTAGGTGTGGGTGCGCTGGTGATCAGTGAGGGTGGAGATGCGGCTAAATCCCCGCCCACACCCTGCGCATGTGTAAGGCTTCTCACCTGTGTGAATACGCTGGTGCTCTACAAGAGTACTGCTGCGGCTGAAGCTCTTCTCACATTCACTGCAGGTAAACGGGCGCTCTCCCATGTGGTTTCTCTGGTGTTCTATCAGGTTAGAGCTCTGGGAGAAACTCTTTCCGCAGTCAGTGCAGTGAAACGGTTTCTCTGGACGACTTTGGGTCAAAACAGGGTTTTGTGGTGTCTCTAAAACACCCAGTACATTGATGTAACCCTCTAAGCCTAGCACATTAGATCTCATTCTCCGACATACGAATGGAGAGGGCTCTACTTGCACCTCCTGTTGATTCTTGCAGCTTTCGTGGAAGGTCTGGGCTGCACTTTTTGCACTGGGAAGAAGCAACATGTCTTCCTTCACTTTCCCATCAGCTATAAAAAGAATATGACATTTGTCAGAATTACAAGCATTTCCAGCCCAGATATACCAAACATTTGGTTCTCTGCCCATATCAAGAACAAATATTTATTAGAATCAAAGAAAGGGATAGACAACCTGAGGCTCACTATATGGTTTTGAACGGCAGTTCCCATTATCACACACCTGTGGCCATTGTGAATAAGGCTTGTGGAATATTCAGTTATCTGGAGGGCTACACATCTCGCATCCATGGCCAAAGTGTTTCAGTTGTTACCAGCTGACTATCTTGGACCTCATGGACCTATAATTTCCTGAAGTATAAGGCTACTTCCTATGCTATTCTATTTATTCAGCTTAAGGAAAGGAAGGCTTTTTACTGCTCAATTACCTACCCAAGTAGGTATTTCTTCATATAGATGCAGCACTAGTCTTATTTCTTGACTGCAGCCATCATTCCGATCGTTTGAGCCTAGGTATGAAAATTCTTTTGACTATTTCAATTCCCTTGCTGTCTAGCTTTATTTTATTTATTTATTGCATTTGTATTTGCATTTGTGTGTTTTTTTAAATGTTGTGAATTGCCCTGAGTCCCAGTTTTGGGGAAAGGGCGGGACATACATAATAATGATTCAGTTGGTCCTCTTTATCCACAGTTTTTATCCACAGATTCAAGCATCCACGGCTTGAAAATATATTTTAAAAAATATAAATTCCAAATAGCAAATCTTGATTTTCCATTTTATATAAGGGACACTATTTTTCTATGCCATTGTATTTAATAGGACTTGAGCATCCACAGATTTTGTTATCCATGGGGGTCTTGGAACCAAACCCCAGCAGATAACAAGGACCCACTGCAATACCTGCCTTTCTTCTAGAAAGAGACTCAAGACAGTTCACAAATAAAATTTCTTTAAGACATTATTATTATTAAGCCTTATTTATAGAGCGCTGTAAATTTACACAGTGCTTTACATACATACAATAAAAACAATTCTAAAAAATCAATTAAAAAACAATATACAATTACAAACATGAGAAACTAACACTACACACCCCATATAACAAACAGCCCATACAAAAAGGTTTGAATCTTTGTTGAATGTGTTGCCACATCAAACTGCCATTCCCAGAAATCCATAGCACTGAGTCTTGGCAGGGAGAGTGGTGTCAAAATGGATTGTTTCTTCAGTCTGGATGCAGCCTGAAGAAAAATAACCCTCATTTTCTCATTTTCTAGGTTGAATGTTTGTCTGGCCTGGTCCCTCTTCCTATCCTTTCCTTGCAGAGCTGCTGCAGCCCTTTGCCAGCCCTGCTGCCTCCTTGCTTTCCTCTCCCTTCTTCCTCCAAACCCAGATCTCTCTTCCCTTTTTTGCATTTAGCTCTCCTGCAAAAATGTCCCCCATCCCCAGCAAGAAGCCAGGCTCCCTCCTAATCCTATAAATTTACCCTGTCTGGACAATAATCCAGCCTGCAGGCAATGGAGAGAATGTGCCTGCCTCCATAAAGGCTGTCCCCAGGAAACCTCACCCTGGTGGCATCAGGAGCTCCTCCCTCATCCCTTCCCAGTCTGGTCCTCCAAGTTCTGACTGAGAGAGAGGCCAAAAGGCCAGGCTGGGGAGTCCTACTGTGACTGTTGTTGCTGTAGTTGTTGTGTGCCTTCAAGCCCATAAAGTGACCCTAAAGCAACCCTGGCATGGGGTTTTCTTGGCCAGATTTGTTCAGCTTTCCTCTGAGGTTGAGAGGGTGTGACTTTCAGGGTGACCAGGCATCCTTCTTTTCCAGGGCATGCCCTGCACTCCATCCTTCTGTCCAGGAGGCACTTCCTCCAGTTTGGGAATGGCTAAGAAGCATGGATTTATACTACACTTGTCCTGCCATATTTGCTAGGGTTAGGGGCACAAGACCCCCGTGAATATGGATAAAACCACAAATAACAATAACACCATGTTCTTACCCGAGATGACACCTCTAGGAATCTCTAGGTCCTCCACTGAAACTCTGTGGTCATGGAACTGCACTGGAAGAGCTACAGATACCTAGAAGAGTGTTCTCTCTAGGAATCTGTACGTCTTTCAGTGCAACCAGAAATATGGAGGGATGAGTCTATATTATGAGTTTTTTAAGTTTTATTTTTGGAATGGACAGCATTTTTTTAGTCAAGTGTCTTACATTTTGTCGTGCCTTCTCCTCCTTTGCAGTTGTCACATTGGTCACCTTGTGCCACTTGCTCAAGATCAGTTTCCTTTTTAAAAAAGTATTTTAACTATTTTATTAATTCATACCATTTCCCCCCATTTTTCTCCTTCTGTAAAAACTTGCTACCTTTGCTAACGTGATGCCACTATATGTGTACTCCACAGAAAGATCTACAATAGCGAATGCATTTTGGAAACACCAGCTAGTGCGTACTACAAAGCTGTACGCTTTTCATTTCCACAGTCATTTCTCAATGCTACAGGTGCCAAAGTCCCAAACCTACTGTATATACTGTTATACTCATGTATAAGTCTAGAAATTTTAGTCTAAAAATTCACCCCAAAAACCTGGGTCAACGTATCCACAGGTCAATGTAAGTACTTTAACTCTTATTTAAGAAAGGAACCACCCGCTGCTGAAATACAAGAGCATAATCTGTCATGGAAGCACTGACCCCTGTCAATTCTGTCATCCAGCCTTTAGTGTTAGCACAAACAGTTATGCCTGCTGGAATTTTGCAAATTCTTTGGCCTTGTTTTCCTTTGCTTCATCCTTTAGATCCTTTGTTACATTCCCAATAGTTTTACCCTCGACTTATCCTCGGGTCATATCAAAATCCCTAATTTTGGGCCCCAAACCTGCCTTTGATTTATACATGAGGTCAACTTATAGTCAAGTATATATAGTACATAGTCGAAAGAACATATTATCAAACAGGCTTGGGCTCAAAATCAGTTTGCTGTTGTTGCTGTGTGCCTTCAAGTCATTTTTCTGACTTACAGCAACCCTAAGGTGACCCAGTCACAAGGGTTTGATGGCAAGATTGGTTCAGAATGGGCTTGCCATTGCCTTCTCCTGAGGCTGAGAGAGTGTGACTTGCCCAAGGTCACCCAGTGGGTTTCCATGGCCGAGCCGAGATTCAAACCCTAGTCTCCAGAGTTGTAGTGCAACACTCAAACTACCATGCCACAGACATAATGGGAGTCATTGGTTTACAGAAACAAGGCAGCTGTCTGCAGAGATTTTCTTAACACTTACAAGGGATTAAAAAAAAAGATCTATGTGGTAAGTTAGGAAATAGAAGTATGATCACTGGTTTCTTAACATTGCTCCCTCTAGTTGTCCCAAACTGGCAGGGACAGTCTCAGTTAACCCTCTGTCATCCCACTTTATTCAGCTGCTTTTAAAATGTTTCAGTATCTCTCTCCTCTTCCCACGTTTCCTCTTCGTTCTCATCTGACATCCATTGGTGCAAACTGAATTCAAAGTACAAAAGTAATTGGCACTCAGCAAACTGGGTAGAGGGAGAAGAGAGGCAGACTTTGCCCTTCCCAGTTGACTCAAACAAACAAACAAACCTTGATGCAACATCTCCCAGCTTTTGTTCTTCATGAAATGTTGCAGATTATGCCTATGAAATTAATGGACTTTCCATAAAACTGCCAGGCAACTTGAGGGCACATACTGTACACAAATGCACACACATAAGACACACCACATCTTCTGTAATGTACATGAATAACCTCCTTTACATGTTTTTGAATGAATCTGTTTCATATCAGCGAATTAAAGTGTTTTGCCAGTCTATTAGAAGACTTTAACATCTTTCTTACTCTTTGAAGGATCATTTCATTCAATCACATGTTACAACACAAACATGAAAGCAAGCTGTGAAAAATCTATGCACTACAGCAAACCTAGGGCTATTTTTTTAGAAACAGAATGCCAAATTCCTGTAAAACCAACACACATTTTTTATTTTTATTTTAGGACCACCAATTTTGCAAGCCTGTGATCCTCATTCTCTCATCAGGTGTTTGAGAACATATGGGGGAGAAACTAATGCACCCCAAAATAAGATTGTAGTTTCTACATATCAACAGGACATTCTAGGTAAGCAAAAAGAATGTATATTTGTGAATTACAAAAGTGTGGAAGTAGAAATTCATGGGACCACGTGTATCTATCTGTCTGTTTAGTTCGTCTCTCATAACAGACGTAAATGGAATGTTAGGATTTATATAGAAAATTGTATTTTTCCCATCCCACCCCACCCCTCACTCTGCAAAACACCGGAAGGCAACATTTTGTGTAAAATCCTTTTGACTTTTCTCTAGCAGATGATTTTTAAAAAATCCATTTTTCAGAGAAGACTTTCTATGGCTTTGTCTTTTACATAGGAAGACGGACATCCTGTATCACTGAACAGTATTACTCTATTTTCCTCTTTGTGGTCTCATTTCCCTTCGAGGTCGTCGATAAGGTAAGGATTTTGGGCCTTCAGTGCTTCATACAGCTTATCCTTGCAAGAGGTGTCCCAGCTTGGCAAGAGCTTGTAGAGCTCCCTCATTTTCTCTGGGTTAGTTTCCTTTGCACAGATTTTCTGATATTGCTCATCTGTTAGGACTGAACTGTACAAGCAATCCAGCACTGGCTCAACCGAAGCAGTCCGCTTGATAAGGTCTTCCCTGTAGCGGTCAACAAAATGACTCCCTATCGGGAAAGAGAGAGAGGTTAGCGGATCACACTGCACTCTTAAACAGGCTGCCCACCCATCTCCTCTTCCCCCTGTCCCTTGAGAAGCATAGTTTTGTGAAAAGAGACAAGGGATTTCTAGCATACCATTCTTAGACCTTCACCAGCCTATAACTCCTAGGTTTCTTTGGGAAGAATTGTGAGAGTTAAAGAGGTATGAAAGCAGAATAGTGTTTTTATAATAATGGCTGTGACGAGATAAAAGGAAGGCAACCCTCAGAAACTGTGGAGGGGAAGGACAGTGTTAAGAAAGCTGTTGGCAATATTGGAATCTTGGAATTGGAAGGGACCAAAAGGGCCATCTATTCCAACTTTCTGCCATGCAGGAATATAGAACTTCAGCACTTCTGAAAGATCCCTTTCCTGTTTAAAGTCCTTCAAAGAAGAAAGTCCACCCCCTTATGACATGTAACTCTGTATGTTAAAAAAAGTCCACTTCCCATGACGTGTAATTCTGTATGTTAGTGTTACATGCCAACACATGTAAATTTAGGGACTGTGTGAAAAGAGATATACAGTCGGCCCTCCATATTTGCAGCTTTGAATTCTGCAGATTTGATTAAATTGTTATCTCTAGGAATCTCTAGGTCCTCCATGAAACTCTGCTTGAAGTTGACCTTAGAGTTGTGCTGGAAGTTACTAGACTTCTCTAGCTATTTATAGGTCCTCCAATGTGATTCTGTGGTCAATGTCTAGAAGATATTGACCACAGAGTTGCACCAGAGGACCTAGAGATTCCTAGGGAGGTGTTCTCTCAAAAAATAGTGGTTTTATATTTGCAGTTTTTGCACATTCATGGGGGTCTTGTACCCCTAAGCACATTGAATGTGGAGGGCCCACTGTACTACATCTCCTTCCACAACACAAATTGGAACCTCCCTTCTACAAGGAAGGCGAAGACATCCCTCTATGGCTATATAGCAGTTGGAGGAAGATGAGAGGATGCTATGCCATGTCTAGTTGTAGTTCTGCACTGAAATCAGAGGAAAACAACTGTCCCAGATCTCCATTGAATTCCATAGAACCAGAGGGAGGACCAGTAGAACTGAGCTGCCAATATTTGGACAGATGTGAAGGGACTCACCATTTCTTCCTGAGGTGGCACCGGCAGATGGCACAGAGATCTGAGGATAACTGTTACCACCTAAAATTGGAACAACAAAAAACGTGTTTATAGATGTGTCAGACAAGAAAATATTGTCATGTAAAGAAAGACAGAGATAAAGCAAATATACTGAATTTCTATCAAAAACCCAGAAGGCTCCCTTTTTTTGCCCTAGCAACCTCAAGTGTGGAAGTTGGAAAAGCTTTAATAGAGGACAAAGGCAGGTGGGAAAAGGCAGAAGGGAAAGGACCTCCTATTTATCCCATTCCTAACGACAGATTTATAGAATTTTGTACATGGGGAAGTATTGTAGAGCCTACTTTAAAGCCCTACATGGCTTGGGTCCATCCTATCTTAGGGACCGCCTCTTCCCGTATGAACCCCCCCGCCCTGCACACTTTGGTCCTCTGGGAGGAATCTGCTACAGCCCATGAAGACTTGGCTGACGCAGACCTCCCAAAGGGCCTTTTCAGCTATAGCCCCCAAGCTGTGGAATGACCTGCCGGATGAGATGCGTCTCATTGCATCCATCGATGGCTTCAAGAAAGCCTTAAAGACACATCTCTTCCGGCAGGCCTTCCCAGACAATGTTTAACATCTCCTGGCTCCGAATCCAAGATTTAGACTTCTTCCAGCCTTCTTCCTCCATGATTTCAGCCCACCCATACAGCTCAAGAATTTTTAGGTTTTGATATTGATATGTTTTAACTCATTGCTGATTTAATTTTATTTTAAGGGGTGGGAGGTGGGGATGGAATTGTTCTATTTTAATTGCTGTTGTTCTATTTTTATTGTTGATGTGTTTAATCCTGTTGTACCCCACCCTGATTGCCTGTTCAGAGGGGCGGGCTAGAAATAAAAAATATTATTATTATTATTACTACTTGGACAATTAATTTACTTCACATCCCTAACCTTTGTCAATCTGCTATATTTAAATCAAACTGCTGATGTAATCCCATTTTTAAATCCAAGTGAACAGGAAATATATTCACTGGGCAAGAGGTATGATTTTTATCCTTTTGTTGTTGGGTTCTGTCACTCAAACATTATTATTTCTTTGAATATTATTTGTTGATGAGTCCATACCCCCTTTTCCCCCAGGACTGGCAAATACTGTAATGGTGATGGAAGACATGAGGTTGATATTGGAGGGAGTCATATATATACATATATATATATATATATATATATCTGGGAGCTTAATTCAGATGAATGGGTTTGGGGAGAGGACTGGACACAATATATCATATCCTGGTTTACACAGTTGTGACTCTGGTGAGAAATACCAAGCAGGCCATACAGTATCTCTCATTGGGCAATTGATACTGGGATGGGTTAATGTTCAAGAAACTCAGAGAGGTTTTTAACAGACAGAATGATGCTGTCCACCATTTGCCATCAGGGAGACTGTGCTACTTGCTGCTGTGTTTTAATTTGGAATTGTACAAGAAAGCAGCAAGCACAAACCCTCACAATTTTCATCACACCACATGTTGAATTGAAATGGCTGGGGAGAAATCTGCCAGGGCCGTAGTAGAACATAAACAGCTCGACTTGGATAAACCCACTATAATCCATACTATAATAACATCCCAAATCCACAAAAGAGTGATACCTTTATTGGTCAAAACAAAAACAAAACAAAACAGTTTCATTTATATACCACTTCAAGACGCCTAAGCAGTGTCTAAGTGTTTTACAACTGTAAGCTACTTGCCCCCAATAATCTGGGTACTCATTTTAGCGACCTCAGAAAGATGCAAGCCTGAGTTGACCTTGAGCCCTTTTGCTGGTCTTGAACTCGCAACCTTATGGTTTTGAGTAAGTGGCTGCAGTACAGGCATTTAACCACTGCACCACCAGGGTCAACCGAAATGCACAAAATACATCTTGCAAGCTTTCGAAGCTCCACTGGCTTCCTCATCAAGCAGAGATGTTAAAAGTCAGACGTAAAGATCATAAATAAATACCATAAATGCGTACTAAACGTGCATTTCGGCTGGCCAGTAACGGTATCACTGTTTCATGGATTTGGGATGTTATTGTGTATATATATATATATATATATACACATATATATACACACACAATATATGTATATATATATATTCCATACTGTATGCAGAACAAATTTAATTTGGGCCCATGAGACCGAGGTGCAGAGGAACAGAAGAACCCGCAACTACATTTTAGCCCCTTCAAAGAAGAAAGTCTAAAAATCTTTCCTACTAAATAAGTGAAGTCAAAAACACTTTTCAGCACCTTTCCCGTCATTTTACGTTTGTCCATAAGGCACCAAAAATTGTAAACTCATTACTCTGTGACAATTGTTGTTATTATTTTCTTATATCCTGCCTTTCTCCCAATACAGGGACTCTCCTCCTACTCTGTGCCCAGTCGCACCCATTTCCAGAAAGCCAACAGACTGGTCAAAGTTCAATCATGGTGTTTTTTTCCCTACTAACTACAGTTTTTCTTCGTTGTCTGTTGATCCGAAATGGTTCGACTGGTGCCATAACTTCACTGGCACGAAGGATCACTACTTATTTCTAAACAAAAACGAAGTAACTGCTCAAACTATCTCACAGTGACAGGGTCCACAAATTCCTCATGCAAAAAGCATGGATTTCAGGGATGAAATGGGTTATTATGGAAGGACAAGGCCTGAGCTTAAGTCAACATCAATCCTCATGAGCTGCAGTTATTAGAAAGTGAAACTATTAAGCATTTACAGGAAACAGGGGGAAATATGGGAAAAGGCACTAAGTTTTAAATTAAAAATACTGCACACTGTTTTCTGGTTCCTTTTTTGTGCCGTAGTATTTCGGACACAGAAAAGGGGGTCGACAAGAAAACAAAATGTCCTATATAGGGGAGGAATGGAAGGGATGTTTTTAATCCTTTTCCAGTTAGGATTTTTTTGTGTGTGTGTGCAGGTTGTGAAATCCTGGGACAGAAAGCAGTGAAAAGGGTCGAGGAAAGAAGAAGATTTCAAAGCCCATTCCCCAGTTTTGCCAAAAGGAAAAGGAGGAAGGGGGAAAACAAACAGCCTCTAAATGATAATAGAGATTGCTGGTGCTCTTGGACAAGGAAAAGGAAGGCAGAGGGAGTCTTTCAGTGGGACTTCAGAGGGTTTAATCTGGGTCTGATCGGGGCCCTTCAGAAAGTTTGATCTGGGTCCCTCAGAGGGACTGATCTGGGAACCTTTCAAGGATTTGACTTGAGTTTGATTTGGGTCCTTCACAGGGTTTGAACTGGGTCTGATCTGGGTCCTTTATAGGGTCTGATCTGAGCCCTTTATAGGATTTAATCTGAGTCTGATCTGGGTCCTTTATAGAGTCTGATCTGAGTCCTTTATAGGATTTAATCTGGGTCTGATCTGGGTCCTTTGTAGGGTCTGATCTGAGTCCTTTATAGGATTTAATCTGGGTCTGATCTGGGTCCTTTATAGGGTCTGATCTGAGCCCTTTATAGGATTTAATCTGAGTCTGATCTGGGTCTTTTATAGAGTCTGATCTGAGTCCTTTATAGGATTTAATCTGGGTCTGATCTGGGTCCTTTGTAGGGTCTGATCTGAGTCATTTATAGGATTTAATCTGGGTCTGATCTGGGTCCTTTATAGGGTCTGATCTGAGTCCTTTATAGGATTTAATCTGGGTCTGATCTAGGTCCTTCATAGGGTTTGATCTTGGTCTGATCTGGGTTTTTCAGAAGTTTTGATCTGGGTTTGATCTGGTCCTTCATAGGGTTTAATCTTGGTTTTACCTGGATCCTTCATAGGGTTTGATCTGGGTCTGACCTGGGTCTTTCAGAGGGTTTGATCTGGGTCTGACCTGGGTCCTTGTCAGGATTTGACATCTTTCAGAGGTTTTGATGTGAGCCTGATCTGGTCCTTCTTAGGGTTTGATCTGGGACTGACCTGGTCTTTCAGGGGTTTTGATCTGGGTCTTTCTTGAGTCCTTCCTAGGGCCCTATCTGGGTCCTTCAGGGCTCCTGAGGGGCTCTCCCTCCCTGCTGCCCTGCTGCCCTTCTGGGGGTGCCCAGTGCCTCCTCCTCCTCCTCCTCCTCCCAGGCCCTTCCTTTACCCATCCTGCTGGTGCTGGTGCTGGTGCTGTGGGTGCATCCTCGGAGGCGCTGGGCCTGGGGCTTGCAGTTGGCCTCCTCCAGGGCCCCGGCGGCCACTTCCAGGGCGTAGCCTTCGGCGTAGAAGCTGAGCAGGAGGTCGGCCAGGTCCAGGGGGTCTGCCTTCTCCAGCCGCCCTTTGGGGATGTTGTCGTAGCCCTCTCTCACCGGGAACTCGTGCAGCTTCCCCTTGAACCTCTTCAGCCCCAGCTCCTCCAAGTCCTCCAGGGCCTCCAGCAGGTGGTCCCGCACCGTCTTCCCCATCCCTCGCCTCCTCCTTCCTTACGAAGGAAGATTATTGTTGCAAAGCTCCGATCGGGGACCAAAGGAGGAGGAGGAGGAGGACCCAGCTGCTGCTGCCTTCCCACTTCCTCCTCCTCCTGGCCTTCTGCAAAGAGGAGAGTGCCTTGACTCTTCCTCCTTTCTCCCTTTCACAATCCTGCCTTGCATGCTTTGCAGAGTGTGGCTTCTGCAGGATGGGAGAGGATCAGAGAATCCTTGAGTTGGAAGAGACCCCAAAGACTGAGAACAATCCAGTCCAACCCCATTCTGCCATGCAGGAACTCTCCATCAAAGCATCCCCATTGACAGATGGCCATCCAGCCTCTGCTTAAAGACCTCCAAGGATGGAGACTCCAATACACTCCAAGGAAGGAGTGTGCTCCACTGTCGAACAGCCCTCACTGTCAAAAAGTTCCTCCTAAGGTTGAGGTGGAGTCTCTTTTCCTGGAGCTTTCTGGGTCCTGTTCTCTGGAGCAGCAGAAAACAAGCCTGCTCCCTCCTCCATGTGACATCCCTTCAAGTATTTAAACAGGGCTTAGAGTCATTCCCAATTTATGGGGACCCTAAAATGGGGACCCCATTCATTAGGCAAGATCTGTGCCATTTGCCTTCCCCCGAGGCTGAGAGCATGCAAAGAGCAACCAAAGTCACACACTGGGGAAACGGTCAAAGAGCTTCCATGTGTGTTGTGCGCCTTAGGCTGCGTCCACACTGGGGAAATAACCCGGTTTGGCACCGCTTTGATTGCCTTGGCTCAAGGCTCTGGAATTCTGGGAGTTGGAGTTTGTTGTGGGCCCAGAGCGGAGCAGAGCTCCGCTCTGGACCCCACAACATACTCCAACTCCCAGAATTCCAGAGCCTTGAGCCAAGGCAATCAAAGCGGTGCCAAACCGGGTTATTTCCCCAGTGTGGACGCAGCTAGAGCCTCATTCCCACTACAGAATAAACCGTTGTTTGAATCGCATCCATGAAGCCATTTAGTACCAAATAGACGAGGGAGTTTATCACACAGGGAGGAATTTCTCCCAATTTCAAATGGAGCCAATTCAAATTCACGTAAATTCACTAAACTAGGTCTAGTTGCGTTCGGAATGCGTTCAGACTGACTTCCCATTTCCTGAAAATGACCTCCCATTGCCCGAAATTATTACACAATTACGTGAAACCCCATGATTGCGTTCGGAATGACTTCCCTTTTGCCCGAAATTGCGTGAGATACACTAATTCGTAATAACGTGAAACCCCACGATTGCGTTCGGATTGCCTTTGGAGTATGCCCCCAAATTACCTCTTGTGATAAACTCCATACACACTATTCGAGCAGCGATCAAACCCTACCTGTTTCAATTTAATCCACTTTGCGTTCATATTCATCAATGAATCGATTCAACATGGAGTTGTGTCAGAAAGCTGACTGTGACACGTGGAACCGATTCAGATCTGCAGCTCGTTCGCACTTGCACTGAATCGATCAATTGCAAAAGACGCAGGGAATTCAGCAGATCCAGAAGAAGCGCTTTAATTTGGTTTAGCTCTGGGGTCCCCTCAACAAACCACATCAGGAATTCGGCGCAAGTTTGAAAAACAGCTTATTTTGTAGTGGGAACGAAGCTCCTGTTTTGGGAGGGCAGCTGTGAAAGAACTGGATAAGATCATAAAGTGAAAAGATATACAACAGAGCATTAAAGTGAGGATTGTCTGAGACGTGATATTCCCCATCACCATGTATGGATGCGAGCGCTGGACGGTGAAGAAAGCAGGCAAGAATAAAATCCAACACATTTGAAATGTGGAATTTGCAGGCACTAAGCGGAGGAGCGGAGGACAAGGAGTGGAGGACATCGAAGTTTATCAGACTACGGAAATTGGAAGTATAATCCAATGGGAATCTGAACGCAATCATGGGGTTTCACGTTATTGCATATTAAAGCATCTCATGCAATTTCGGGCAAAAGGGAAGTCATTCCGAACGCAATCATGGGCTTTACGTTATTGCGAATTAAAGCATCTCATGCAATTTCGGGCAATGGGGGGAGCGTCATTTTCGGTTAATACGAAGTCATTCCGAACGTCTTCCGAACGCAATGGGATTTCACGTGAATTCGAATTGGCTCCATTCACAATAAAGAGAAATTCCTCCCGTCTGATAAACTCCGATGCCTCATCAATAGGTTCACCATGAGTCAGGCCCAACTCAAAGGCAGAGAACAACAACTGGAGGAAAGTCCTGAGAATCCCATGGACAGCCAAGAAGACACTC
Organism: Urosaurus nigricauda; assembly: GCA_034509955.1. NCBI lineage: Eukaryota > Metazoa > Chordata > Lepidosauria > Squamata > Phrynosomatidae > Urosaurus > Urosaurus nigricauda. The sequence goes on from JAOEGL010000006.1 coordinate 10,475,375, forward strand.
ATGGTTTCTAGAACAGATCAGGGGCCAGGACTGAGGCCGAGAAAGGCAGCAGCGTCCTCTCCTGCTCAGGCCAAGCAGCTGCCCCTGCCATGCCCCTCTCCCAGCCCCAAGGAAGAAGAGGAAGAAGAGGATCCCAGGGAGGAGGGCTGGGATATGATGGCCTTCCTGCAGGGAAGAAGATGATGGGTCTGGACTGGATGGCCCTTGGGGGTCCCTTCCATCTCTTGGATTCAATGTATTCCTGCAGGGCTGATGGGGCTGTACTGGGTGGCCCTTATGGGGTCCCTTCCATCTCTTAAGATTCTAGGTATTCCTGCAGGGCAGAAGGAGTGCCTGCATCCTTTTCATCTCTAGGATCCTATGTATTCCTGAATGTCAGAAGAAGGGGCTGGACTGGATATCCCTTGGGGTTCCCTTGAAACTCTTAAGACTCTATGTATTCCTGCAGGGCAGAAGGGGCTGGACTGGGTGGCCCTGGGGGACCTTCAAACTGTAGGATCCTATGTATTCCTGCATGGCAGAAGAAGGGGCTGGACTGGGTGGCCCTAGAAACTCTAGGGGCTGGTAGCCTCAAGTTAATCAGGAGTGAACTTAAATTAAAAAAAAGGAGCAGGAAGAAGGAAAAAATAAAGGAAATAAATAAAAATAAAGAGTAAGTGTTTCTCTTTATTAAGCAGCATTTTTTTCAAAAACAACCAGGGCCTCGAACTCGAATTGCAGTCAGCAACGGACGAGTCATTGGGGCTTTCTAGATTGGCAAAAAGAAGTGTGTTCATGGCTGTATGAAACTCTAGCCTTTAGATGAGAAAAAGGGAAAGTGTGCCATGAAAACGCTTTTTTTGCGTTTTAGGGGAGAAGAAGCGCCTTTAAAAAGGTGCTGATTTTCCCAGCTTCTTTTTTAAAAACTGCGGAACAGCGCAGCTCCATCTAAAGGCTGCGGTGCAGCTGCTAAGCATTAAGGAAAAGGCAACTTCATGTCACACTTTCCTGCCCATCTAGAAAGCCCCAATGACAGGCCGCTCAGCCGTCTGCGCTACCACTGGTTGCGGTGGGGACTCTTCTCCTCGTGCTCTTAACTTCTAGGATGCCTGTGACGTCACTGAGAAAAGACGCTTCGTAATAGTTTCTTACTCTCGGCTGTCCTCCTTTGGCTGCATTTGAGCACTACAGCGTCCTCGGGCAGAACACAGAAAAGGAAAGGAAATTAAAAATAAAAATTAAATAATTAAATTAAATTAAAAATAACATAATTAAAAATAATGAAATAAAACAAAATATGAAATTAAATTAAAAATTAAAAATATAATGTAAAATAAAATATACAATTAAAAATAATTCACAATAATTAAAAAATAAAATAAAGAAGAAAAATAAAAGAAAATATAAATTTAAAAAGATCCAAAAGAAAATAAGAAATAAAATAATATCCAACCCTCTTCTTCTGCTATGCAGGAATACATAGGATCCTACATTCATGTCAAGGGAAAACCTTTACCTTTACGTTTATATACAGCATACTTCAGCCACATAATGATGATAAAGATAATAATGCTCAGTAAAGGGGGGAGTTTATCACACGAAGGGAATTGGAAGTATAATCCAATGGCAATCTGAATGCAATCGCGTGATTGCGTGAAAGCTGATCACACACATTTTCGGGCAAAGGGAAGCCTTCCGAACGCAATCGTGGGGTTTCGTGTTATTGCGTGAGAAACTCACACACAATTTCAGGCACTGGGAGGCAATTTCGGGCAGTTCTGAATACAATGTGGTGTCAATACGCAATCATGTACATTCGCTGAACTAGCAAATTTACTCAATTCCGAAATGGCCTCACTTCCATTTCTTTCAAAATTGGGAGAAATTCCTCCTGTGTGATTAAATCCATTGTCATTTTTTCCTCCTGTATGATTTTTAACATCTTTGCCTGATGAAGCAGCCAGTGGATCTTCGAAAGTTTGAAACATTAATCTGTGCATTTTAGTCGGCCAATACAAGTATCACTCTTTTGTGGATTTTGGATCAAAAGGAAAAATGAATCATTAGAAATGATGCTAGGAAAGGTGGAAGGTAGTACAATGAAAATGATGGAAAACAAAACAGTGGCCAACAGATTGCAAATGATCAAATATACATTCCCACACACACTGCTGTAATCCAGAACCATAGCATTGATTTTCCACAAAAGCAAAATTACTCTCAAAATTCTGCAGCATAGACTCCAATCATAGATGGAGAGAGAACTGCCAGATGTCCAAGCAGCGTTCAGGAAAGGAGAAGGCAGTAGGGACCACAAACATACGATGAATAATGGAGTGAGCCAAAGGATTCCAGAAGAAAATCAGCATGTGCTTTATAGAATACAGCAATCCCTTTGATTGCATAGACCATGAAAAGCAATGGAATGCTCTTAAAGAAATAGTAGTGCCACCACATCTGATAGTCCTGATGAGGAATCTGTACTTAAAACAAGAAGCTACTCTAAGAACAGAATATAGAGAAACAGAATGCTTCCCAATTGGCAAAGGGGTAAGGAAAATCTGCATCTATCACCCTATTTGTTGAGCTCGTATGCTGGAAATATCATGCATAGAGCAGTAGCGTCCCCGCCTGGGCTGTCACCCAATGCGGGGGGCATGGCTTCAAGGGGTGAGGCCAAAAGGGCAACCCGCACCTTGCTGCCATGGCGCCAGTCTACATTTGAGTAGAATGCTTTGGTGAGAGGTGTGCTCGGCCCTCTCAGCAGCCATCCCCCCAAAGGCTTCTGAGTCTCATGTGGCAGTTGTTGTGCAGTACTCAGAAGGCAGTGGCTGCCCCTCGAGTCCTTCCGTTACCATGCAGGTCTTAGAAGGCAGTAGCTACCTCCCCCCAGGCCTTGCAAGTCCCACATTGTGGTTGCCGCACAGGACTCAGAAGTCAACCCCCTGGATGTACCACCCCACTCGGTAACACCCACCTTTAGGGTGTCACCTGGTGTGATCCACATCCCCCTGACATAGAGCAGGTTCAAACATGGAAGAAGGAGGAGTGTAGACAGAATTTGTGTTTTGTGTCCAATAAGTTCATGAATAATAATAATAATAATAATAATAATAATAATGAACTGAAGTTACAGGACAGACAGATGTGGCATCATTTGATTATTTGTGGCTCCATCTCCCTTCAAGGTCATCAATAAGGAACTTCTGCTTGACCTTCAATGCCTCATAAAGCTGATCCTTGCAAAAACGATTCCAGCTTGGCACCAGCAGTAGAGCTCCCTCATTTTATCCTGGGGAGTGTTCTTGGAGAGGATTTTTTGGTATTGCTCACAATCTAGGACAGTCCCATAAAGAATATCCAAGACTCCCTCTACATTGCTGGTTCGTCCTATCAGCTCCTCCCGGTGCTGCTCGATGAAGTGTATCCCTGGTGAACTAGGCTGATGGTTCTCTGGAAAAGAGAATTATGTAAAAAATGGTGGTAGAGAATGCAGTAATATCTCAGATTGTGGGGAAAGGTGAACAAAAATTAAATTGGCAGCCAAGAACCTAGCTCTGTCACCATGCAACCCTCCTTTTCAGATGGTAGTTTAGAACAGAAAGAGGGACTCACCAGTTGTTTCTGGGGTACAATGAGATGCGAGTGGTGCGTAGGTTTGTCTGTTGGCAGCAGCAGCTGGGAAAAATAAGAAAGAGGAACTATATGCTTAAACTGGGGGGGGGGGGGAAGGGGGGGAGTCCATCAGCCACATGTGGCCCTAGGGATGATTTTGGGTCATTATATTTATTATTGGCCTTCAAATGCTCCCCAACACTCACTATAGGAAGTGCAAGATAATTTATCAAACCTTCTGCCCTATGGACATTTTTATGCATGGGAGGAGCTTTTTTTCCAACAAGAAGTTACCCAGAAATTTATTTGAAGTTCAGGTTCTTGGGGGGGGGGATGGAGGGCCAAAATCATGGAGATGTGGGGTACCCATATACTTTACATACTATGGCCATGTGAGTACAAAAATAATTTCCAGATGTTTTCCGGCTGGGGTGTGGCAAGGAATGCAGTCCTTCAAGGTTGCCCAGGGGACCAACCCCTGACAGTTGCCCATCTCTGGCAAAGATGATGCAAGAAGAATGTGTAAGAAAAGTAAAAATGCCAGGATATGAACCAATGCCTGTGGAGCAGGGCTAGGCAAATTGTGGTTCTCCAGGTGTTAGAATCATGGAATCATAGAGTTGGAAGAGACCCCAAGGGCCAGCCAGTATAACCCCCTGCCATGCAGGAACTCTCCATCAAAGCCAAAAATGTGGACTAGACAAGGTAACTGTTACATGGATTTGTAATTGGTTGACTGGCCGCACCCAAAGGGTGCTCAACAATGGTTCCTTTTCATCTTGGAGAGAAGTGACAAGTGGAGTCCCACAGGATTCTGTCCTGGGCCCAGTGCTATTCAATATCTTTATTAATGACTTGGATGACAGTATTTGGGGCCTAGTTATCAAATTTGCAGATGACACCAAATTAGGAGGAGTAGCTAATAGCCCACAAGAAAGGATCAAAATTCAAAATGACCTGAATAGACTAGAAAGCTGGGCCAAAGCTAACAAAATGAAATTCAACACAGAGAAATGTAAGGTCCTGCACTTAGGGCGGAAAAATGAAATGCACAGTGATAAGATGGGGGACACCTGGCTGAACGAGACCACATGCGAAAGGGATCTAGGAGTCCAAGTAGACCACAAGTTGAACATGAGCCAACAGTGCGATGCAGCAGCTAAAAAGGCCAATGCAATTTTAGGCTGCATCAATAGAAGTATAGAATCTAGATCAAGGGAAGTAATAGTGCCAGTCTATTCTGCTTTGGTCAGGCCCCACCTGGAATATGGCATCCAGTTCTGGGCACCACAATTCAAAAAGGATGTGGAGAAACTGGAGCAGGTCCAAACGAGGGCGACTAAAATGGTTAAGGGTCTGGAAACCATGCCCTATGAGGAACGACTTAGAGAGCTTGGGATGTTTAGCCTGGAAAAGAGAAGGTTAAGAGGTGATATGATAGCCTTGTTTAAATATCTGAAGGGATGTCACATTGAGGAGGGAGCAAGCTTCTTTTCTGCTGCTCCAGAGACTAGGACGCGGAACAATGGATGCAAGCTACAGGAAAAGAGATTCCACCTCAACATTAGGAGGAATTTCCTGACAATAATGGCTGTTTGACAGTGGAACGCACTCCCTCTGAGAGTGGTGGAGTCTCCTTTGGAGGTTTTTAAGCAGAGGCTAGATGGCCATATGTTGGGGATGCTTTGATTGGGAGTTCCTGCATGGCAGGGGGATGGACTGGATGGCCCTTGTAGTCTCTTCCAACTCTATGATTCTATGATTCTAAGCATCCCCGACAGAGTGGATTCCACTGTCGAACAGCCTTCACTGTCAGGAAGTTCCTCCTAATGTCTAGGTGGAATCTCTTTCCCAGGAGCTTGCATCTACTGTTCTGGGTTCTGGTCTCTGGAGCAGTTCTTTGCTGTTAGACTGCAATTCCCATCACTGTAGACAGGACAACCAATTGTAATGTAAATGGGAATTGCAGTTCAATGACATCTGGAGGGAGATGGCTGCCCATCTCAGATGTATGCAAACTTAAGTAAAACAGTTCATGATGGGACTCAATCATTTAGTAAATATGGAAAAAGTGCAGCATAAATTAAGTGATATATCAGTACATAATTGCATATAAAACACTATACAAAATAGCAATAAGGATATTTCCCAATGGAAATCAACAATGGAATGTTAAATGTTGAATCAGCAGTATGCATCAAACTTACTTGGACAGAATTTAGTCTCCACCACTGAGCCATCAGTCCGGCTGGCAATTTGGTTTTGAACTATAAAATTTAGATGATAAAATAAGAACATATGTGTTTGTGATCTAGAAAATGATAATAGTTTCTTATTGCACAGGTTTCTTTGAAGAACAAATAAGGACTATATTGAAAACTGATTAATAGGAGGAGATCAGCAGATGCTTAAGCCTTGCTGTGGCAGAGTATAGGTTCTAGGCACAAAACGGGCTACAAGTAGAATTTGTCAGTTTGAATGTGTATGGTTAGAAAGGAGGAGATTAAATAAAGTACACAGAACTGTTTCCAGAAATGACAATGGGAGCATTTAAATGCCCCTTCCTTCCCCTTCCACAAAACAAAACAAAAACATAAGCTGAAATCCTGCAGATAAAATTGGCTGGGATGAGTCCCTCACATATACAAATTTTGCATCTTCAGCACCAGATATGACCAGAGAGTGTTACTCACCTTTTACAGGATACAACTCCTCTGAAAGAAAATAAGAACAAGAGAATCAGATAGAGAATCTGGGAGGATAATTTCCTCCATCCTAAATCCCATGCTTTGCTTCAATCATGGATTCCTTTCTTGGCCTAAACTCACCTCTTCTTATGTAAGCTCTCCAAACTAATTCATTTTTGTTCTTCGCAAGCAAGTAAAGCTTTAGTACATCTTTCATGTGATCTGCAAATAGTTCAAGGTATTGATGCTCCATGTCTGCAGACAGGTATTTAAACTCTAGTTTCTGTGGAAATGAGTATATCAATATTGTTATCCTACAGATTTTCATCAATTTATTGTTTATAAGATTTATATACCGCCTTTCCCCCAAAATGGGATTCATTTAGGTCACCTTTCCCCAATTAAATATAATTGCTTTTCAGACATCCAACTGGAATTGCCAGTTTCCTCACTGGGAAGGGCTTGAGCCAAAACTTAATACAAGTAAAGAATAATCCCTTAAAGCATAACTGAACCCTCAGCTGGGAGCAATACAAGATTTGCACTCCTTCCTCACTGGTTTGTTAGGTAGGCTGGCAAAACATCATGTCTATGGACTCTTTCAAACGGGAGGAATTTCTCCCAACTTCGAATGGAGCCAATGCGGATTCATGTAAATTCGCTAGTTTAGCGAATTTACATGAACCCCTGCTCCGTTCGGAAGAACCCCTGCTCCTTTCGGAATTACTTCCCATTACCCGAAAATAACCCCCTCCTGCCTGAATTTGCATGCGAAGCTTTAATTCGCAATAACGTAAAACCCATGATTACATTCGAATTGGCTTCCCTCTTGTCCGAATTTGCGTGCGAAGAGTTAATTCGCAATAACGTAAAACCCATGATTGCATTAGAATTGACCTTAAATTATACTTCCAATTTAGCCTCGTATGAAAGAGTCCTATGTCTCACCTCTGGATGGACAGTCACACCAACAATCTTTTCCAGAAAAAAGTGGGAGCCAATAGTCAGAGGCTTTATAGTCTCAGGGGGTTTTCGAACTCTCTGTGAATCATAATTCAGTTCATGCTCATGGACAGCCTGGGAAGAGAAAACAAGATCACTTTTGAAATAGGCAGGAAGACACTAAATGGTTCTTGGGCTGCATTCCTTTGGAAAAAACAACTGATCATTTTTATTGCAACCTACCATTTTCTAGACACTTTGTGATAAATAAGGGAAATTAAGGCAGCTTGAGATCAAGTTGTCTTGGGAAACAACTTTGAGCTCCTAGGGAAGTACTTTAGATAAGAGACTCCATCTGAAGAACTAAAGTCAGGGCCCTGGATTTTGTCAGTCCAAACTACCACAGAGATCAAGGTGCTACATAGAGAGCAATCATAAAATGAGAAACCAATCATTCCGACCACAATCAAACTGGGTGCTATGTATGTCAATACTGTATAGCATTTATTTTGGTGACCCATTCCATCCTGGACTTAGGGACATATGCATGCATAAGTGTCCCTTATACTGTATGTGCAAATATCCTTTTTTGGGTACTGCTGGGGCTCGAATTCCCTCACTTTTTTGCAGAACCCCAAACCCACAGCCCTTTACTAAAACTCCCACTGAATCCACCACAAGCAACTGTTCTGTGCTCTGTGGCAAAGAGTGAAGGAGCACCTGGCTACCTCCCCATGTTAGTGTGATTTGCCTAATCTCCAACACCTAAGAAAGTTGCAGATTTCCAGTTACCGTTTTAAGGGAAGAGTCATTGGGAAGGAGGTAGAGGTGGAATTTCAGGATTGGAACTTGAAGGTCTTGATATAGCAGGGCCACTGCATGGACCTTTATCTTCCATTTAAACAATGGCTTCCTGAGAACAGCTCCACGGGGAGAGAAAGTGGGGTTTTTCAACTCCAAATGAAATGGCTCCACTCTGTCTGGCGTCTCCAAGCTCATCCCATCTTTCACAAAATGTGCAATACGGATTTCAGAGTGGCCTTTACCTGCTAAAGGAATACAGCAGCAGTGGGTTTAAGATGTGAAATAGCCTCTCCCATTATTAAGACCTTTGAGTCACATCCTGGCTCAGGAAATGAACATTTTTGAAGTTCGTTGTGGCGTAGTGGTTTGGGCACAGAACAAGAGCTCTGGAGACCAAGGTTTGAATCCCAGCCAACCACAAAAACCTGCTGGGTGCCCTTGAGCATGTCATACTCTCTCAACCTCAGATGAAGACAATGGCAAGCCCTCTCTGAAAAAATATTGCCAAGAAAACCTCATGATACGTTTCCCTTACAGTCACCAGAAGTCAGAAATGACTTGGAGGCACACCGGAAGAACAAGAAATGTCAATCCCTATTATCAGTATTCCTATCCTGTTTCATATTCAGGGTTTGAAAGTTACATATTACAAGTAATAGTTAGACCTGTGATATATCATTTTTTGTGTAATGATATTACATTGTTACTTATGAAAAGTAACAGCAAGCAACTTATTTTTTTAATTTTAGTGTAATGAGTAATGTCTACCTGTTATACACACTTCCATTATTATTGTATTGGTGGGCTTTTGGACATGTTAGGCCAATTCTGAGTATTTCTAAACTGAATTTAATTTTTGTATTTATTTAAAAAGTAAAAAATTTACAGTTTGCTAATATGTTACTAGGGATGTGTTGGCTTAGTGGTTAAGATGCCAATTCTGATGATCGGAGGATCGGAAGACTGGCAGTTTGAGGCCTTCTGCCAACCTATCAGTTCAAAAGCATTCAGATGCAAATACCGTAGATAAATAGGTATCACTTTGGTGGGAAGGTAACAGCATTCGGTGCAGTCATGCTGGCCACATGATCACTGGAGCAGTCCTCGAAACAGAGATAAGCACCACCCCCTACAGTTAGTTACAACTAGAACTTCATGTCAAGGGACATGACCTTTACATTTAATATGTTAGTAGTGCATTATTACTAACATGAAGGTCAGGTAATGCCTTTTTAATACAATGATCAATATTAATTGTAAGCATTCCTATTTAAAATTCCTCTAGCTATGTTTATGTATGTTAAAACTCTGTTTCCCGTTATACTTGCAAGACACAGGAAGTGAGGAACGTGAATGGCTGCCACAGCTTCTTCTGGATCTGCTTGAATATCGAGCAAAGGGCCAACAGTGACCCAGTGCTTTCTTTGCTCTTCATTCAGATGTTTTGGCCATGAATCAAAATGATAGGTGAGGGTGACAGCTGCTCTCACATCAAATATGAGATCTGTAATGCAGCAATGGAAGGAGCCACTCTCAGTGCAGTTCACTCTGAATGCAATAAAAAGAAAGACAAAGGAAAAAAGGACAATGAACAGGGATCCATGCAGCTTCTTATTTCCATCCTAACTAATACATCTGCAAGGTTTCTGAGGTATTCTCAGATCATGAAAAGTTCATCTGCTTCCCAACTAAACCCATGTAGTTCAAATCCAACATTACTTGTTTCTTGGTTCACCTGCATCTGATTTGTTCAAGAGAGAAATTAACCTGAGGAGTTTGTCCCTTCACCAGGTGTGAAGACCAGAGAGGAATCCCAGTCCAGTTCTCTCCTGGGGCAGGAAGGTAGGAAGGGTCTAGACTTACAAGTGTGTTCCAGCAATGCTGGTGTAAAGTTGAAATGGGCAAAGTGCAACCTCCTAGGGCTATTACTGTGCCTCTCCTCACCAGGTGTAAAACATTTTTTTCCAAAATTTCAAAAAATATTTTTGCTCTGAAGTACCCAGGAATTAATTCCAAAGAATTTCCACCACATTCTGATGATTGGAGGATCGGAAGACTGGCAGTTCCATACAGCTTCCTATTACCATCCTAACTAATACATCTGCAAGATTTCTGAGGTACTCTCAGATCATGAAAAGTTCATCTGCTTCCCAACAAAACCCATATCAAAAGGGGTCAAAATATATTTTTTTTCAAATTTAAAAATGTCAAACAAACAAAAACAAACAGCTTCATTTATAAACCGCTTCATACCCTTAAGGAGTGTCTAAGCAGTTTACAATTGTAAGCTATTTGCCCCCCAACAATCTGAGTACTCATTTTAGCGACCTCGGAAGGATGCAAGCCTGAGTCGAGCTTCAGCCCTTTGCTGGTCTTGAACTCACCACCTTATGGTTTTGAGTGAGTGGCTGCAGTACAGGCATTTAACCACTGCGCCACCAGGAAGCCCAGGAAGGCCCTAAAACATGTTCCCATGCCTCAAGGGCATTTGGGGGTTAAAAATGATTTTGTGTGTGTGTGTGTGTGTGTGTGGGAACAAATGCATGATGGTGTGTGGTCCTCGTCGAGGGCTAATGCAGCCCCAAGATCTCCCAGAGTTGCAAACCCCTGGTGTGAAGTTATCTGCTGATCTGTTCCAATACACCATTGTACATGTAAGCAGTGCGCATGTTCTAGACAATGCCCTCCCTTGTTATGTGATCACTGGGAGAACCAAGTAAACTGAGTATGTCCTGTGTGGAAAACATTTCATTCAGTGCAGAATACATTATGCAAAAGGAAAAAAATTGAAAGCCACTGGTCAAAGATAGACATTCATGATGTTCACCTGTAAATACTGTAGCCCCTTTCTGGATACAAAATCGTTTCAGGTTTGATGTCTACTGCGCGATCCTATATAACAAAAGAGTAATCTTTCACAAAGGTTTCTCATCTGAGGTTAGTGTAATTTTGTTCCCACATCAGAGATCTCTTGGCCTGATCCCCACCCATTCCATTTAGAAAAGATCCTTCCACACCTATTGTGGTCTGCATTTACATAATCAGAAGAGCATGATTTCTCAAACAAAGCCCCATTGAATTGTATATATTTTTTGGACTGGTAGAGCCAGCATGGTATAGGGGTTTGAGTGTTGGACCACAACTCTGGAGACCAGAGTTCAAAGCCCCCATTCAGCCATGGAAACCCACAGGATGACTTTGGATAATCTCTCAGCCTTAGGGCAAGACAAAGGCAAATCCTTCTCTGAAAAAATCTTGCCTAGAAACCTCTGTTGTAGGGTCACCTTAGAGTCACCATAACTCGGAAATGATTTGAAAGTACAAAACAACAACATGACAAAATGATGAAATGACGGAGTGCCCATTTTTACTAGTTTTATTGCTGTTATTTTTATGATTGGGAGGAGGGTTGGGGGAGGGGATTATTTAAAATGGTGAATTTTATATTATATTGTATTTTATTGTAATTTTTCTGTAATCTGCCTTGATTCCTTTGGGAAAAGGCAGAATCATCATCATCATCATCATCATCATCTATTTAAAAGGTGAATTGCCACTCCTGGAGGCTTCTTTACAGCTAGAAAAAGTAGTCTGGGGAGTCTGGAAATTCCTCAGCCTTAATAGCAGTCTTGGGGCACACATGTGACCCCAGAGCTGTTCTTCTTCCACCCCTGCTTTCTTCCACCCCTGCTTTAGAGGCCCGCCCACCCCTCTCTCCTTCCAGATCCAGAGGCCTTGTGAAAGGCACTCAGCACTCTCAACATTTCCAGGGAAAGTAAAACAGTATATGGGCAATATACAAGGAGAATAAATACGAGAAAAGGAGTCTCCCCTTGGAAGACTGATAGCTGGAACAGAATCATAGAGTTGGAAGAGATGGACCATCCAGTCCAAATATTTGGAAGCAACAGAGAGGTTCTACAAGCCACATTTTTGGTAAGATGCAGTGGTAGCTGGTGGCAAAAATGGGCAGCCCTTAATTTGGACTTTAAAGGAGCAACAGATCCAGCACCTTGGATGGATCCTTTAAACTTTAGAATCAAACGCAAATTAGATTCACCAGTCCACTGACATAGAATTCACCAGCAACCAATAAAAAGAAGCACTACTGTTTTTTTGGTTTGTGTCTCTTTCCTGCTGATCAGCAGGAAATATACTCTTTGAGTCTACTCTAGAGCCTGGAAAGTAACTTTTTAAAAATAATTTATTGCAATTATTCTTTCCAGTATTTGAGACATATCTTGTCAATGTATGTGTTATGGACCTTCAAGTTGTCTTGAAAAAGCTGCTAGAAAAGCTGTGTGATAATGACTGTCTCCAACCTGGTATGTTTGCATTTCCTAGACTAACAGCGCTTTACAAGCCTGGTGTGGTAAAGTCTGGAGAGAGAAAGAGCTCTCTGTGGGAACTAAGGCAGACTGCCCCCACCAACTCCTTTCCTAGACATGACAGATATATCAGCCAAAGCAAAAGGACAGTGTACTATTTATCAATGTTCAGCTGTAACTGTACAGAATGTTATTTTTAAAGAATGAAGGGAGCCTTAGAGTAGAGATTACTAGAATTCTTGAAACACTTCGGGGGGGGGGGAGGGAGTATAAGGAGACTTGACACACCCAAATCTAACATCACAATTTAAGCCATAGCCAAGAAGCAATAAGATGCTCACAAATAAATGGGAAGGACTGCCCCTTCGACTGACATTTGTTTCTTTTAAGGTGCGGTGGGAGGGATGGGGAAGCAACACGAAACATCAAGCTTTAAGGAGCAGCATTAAATGATATGTTACAAATCAGCACTATTCACTGTTCACCAATCTGGATAAGACCAATGTAAATAAACCCATAAAAGAAAGGAAGATTTTCCACAGCAAACTAGAAATTTAAATTCAGTAACCCAACATTTAAAAAGCACCTATCTGTGCATCACTCCTGAAGATAAGTAATATGAGTCAGATGATTTCAGCCCCTTACCTCTCGTGGACACTGAGAGCACCTAAAAAATTTCTCAAATTCTTCTGGGTTCTTCCTTTCCTCTGCAAATAGGAGAATACAATTAAATGACAGTTTCCCACTCCATAACACTCACGGCCTAATACGTGGTCCTTTAATAAGAGCGTCACTGGCGGATGGCAATAAGCTCTGAGTGGGGGGATCACATAGATTCACATGAATAAATGGAACTATTAAAATATTTAAAGCATAAGTAAATATTGACAGCAACTGAAGGGCCACTATCCCAGAATCCTTTCAGCAGCCCTCTTGTAGGATTAGAGTCAAACCATTTGAGTGGATCACTGAAACCATCACAGCTCTCCCAACTCTCCCGATTTGGCAGGGACAGGCCGAATTAATGATCCACTGTCCCACTTCTTCAGCTACTTTTAAAATGTCCCAGTGTATCTCTCTGCCTCACTCTCTTCTCTTTTGTCCTTAGCTTACTTCACTTGCTGCAAACTTCAGTTTAAAGTACAAAATTATTTGGCATCCAATTATCTCTGCAGGAAGGAGAGCAGAATCCTGGGCTTTCCAGTAGACTCAGGATGAAGCAAAAAACTGTGTATTCTTCCTTCCTTTCCCAACTAGGCCACACTTTGATGTTGCTCAGCCACATTCAAGCCATCTGTGAAGTGTTTCAAACATGATTCCAGAGTATAATAATAATAATGATATTAATAATAATAAAATTTATTTATATCTTGCCCCTTTGAGATCAATCGGGGCGGCTAACAACAATAAAATACAATACAGATATACAAAGCTGATTGCTGGAAAGTGTAATACCTCCCATTAACTAAATTTTGTAAACAGTACGCAAACCTTAAAAGTGTATTAAAACCTGTATAACTTAGCAAAGTAATTTTAAAAACTTTAATGTGATTTCATGAAAAGTAAAAATCTTAATTAATACAGCTGGGATGTTTAGCCTGGAGAAGAGAAGGTTAAGAGGTGATATGATAGCCCTGTTCAAATATTTGAAGGGATGTCATATTGAGGAGGGAGCAAGCTCTTTTTCTGCTGCTCCTGAGAACAGGACCCAGAATGATGGATGCAAGCTCCAGGAGAAGAGATTCCACCTCAACATTAGGAGGAACTTCCTGACAGTAAGGGCTGTTCGACAGTGGAACACACTCCCTCGGAGTGTAGTGGAGTCTCCTTCCTTGGAGGTCTTTAAGCAGAGGCTGGATGGCCATCTGTCGGGGATGCTTTGATTTGGAGTTCCTGCATGGCAGGGGGTTGGACTGGATGGCCCTTGTGGTCTCTTCCAACTCTATGATTCTATGATTCTATGTAATTAACTGATATTAATTGAAATTCCCTTTTTTATAATATGGTTTTACTGTACTTGCAAAGTAGTTTAACCCATTAATTATACCTTTACCTGGAAAGTGACCCACTAAAAAGCTATATGCAACACTAAGAACTTTAGCCTATTTTAATTTTGTCCCTTATCTACTTCCAGGTTGTGGAACTTTGGCATAACACCTGCTGTGGAATGAGAAAGAAATTCCTTTATGCATATTGTAGTGGCAATACTATACTATGTTTAAAAAGGTTAATCATACAAGAAACATATAGCAGGGCACCCTGCCCGTTCCAGGATGTTATTATTCCACTACCACAAAACCAAGGGATATTTTAGAACGGAAGGCATGATTATAAAAGGCACGAGTTACTGCAGACTGGGACTATGCAGTCTACACTGTCCTTCTCTTCAGGTTGTAATAGAGGATGGTAAAAGGGTCAAAACACACTGCAGAAATAATTCAGTTTGAGACCACTGTTAACCACCCTGGCTCAGTGCTAGGGAATTCTTGGAACTTTAGTTTTATGAGACATTTAACCTTTTCTGCCAGAGCGCTGTGGGGCCATTACAAACTCCAATTCCCAGAATTCCCTAGCAGTTAAAGCGGTCTCAAAGAGGATTATTTTTGCAGGGTGTGTTCTGGACCCCATGGACTTTTTATCTCCCAGAATTCCTGACTATTGGCCAAGGTGGCTGGAACCTCTGGGAGATGAAGTCCAAAACACCTAGAGGAGGAGGAAGAGGAGATGAGGAAGGATAAAATTTGGGAATCAACCTAAGCCCCTCTTCTGCCCCTCTGTAGGAGTCTTGGGGCACCATCTTCTCAAAAGGATATTGAGAAACTGGAGAGTGTCCAAAGGAGGGCAACTAAAATGGTGAAGGGTCTGGAAACTGCACCCTATGAGGACCACCTTAGGGAACTGGGGATGTTTAGCTTGGAGAAGATAAGGTTAAGAGGTGATATGATCGTCCTGTTTAAATATTTGAAGAGATGTCACATTGAGGAGGGAGGAAGCTTGTTTTCTGCTGCTCCTGAGAATGGGACCCAGAACACTGTTGAACAGCCCTTACCGTCAGGAAGTTTCTCCTAATGTAAAACAGAGAAAAACGGCAGACATGGACCCCATACAGAATATTTTATGTACCTATCTCTTTGTTGTTGTTTGACTGCTTGATTGTTTTAATAATCTGAAGGCCATTTTATTTTTATAAGGGAATTTTAATTGTAGTGTTGGTGGGAGAGATAATGGGTTTTAGTTTATATTGTTATATTGTTGCATTTTTATCTTTATTGTAAGCCGCCTCAATCCCCTTCCCCTCCAGTCCATCCAGATGAGCCCTTACATTTTATTTTCCCCAATAACCATTCCACATTTATATTTCTGCAGAACACATTTATACACAGTAGATATTCTTCATCTAGTACTTTCTATAATCTCCTCCTCTCTTCCTTAGTCGTCCCTCTTCCCCTCTCTACCTACTAAGCATACTAAAATTCTGCACCTACCTCTATTACTCTTCCCATCTCAATCTCTGCCCCATTATCATTCAACCCTCGTTTGACTTCTTTCCTCCTACTCTTTCATTGCCATATATACTCAACTATAAGTCGACCTCATGTACAAGTCGGGGGCAGACTTTGGAGCCAAAAAATATGGATTTTGGTATGATCCGTGGATAAGTCGAGGGTAAAATATAGGGCCCTGTAACAAAGGATGTAAAGGATGAAGCAAAGGAAAAGAATGTCAAAGGACTTAGCAAAATTTGAGGAGACATAACTGTTTGCGCTCATATTAAAAGTTGGATTCATGAAAGAAGAGAGGGAATTCAGTGCTTCCAGGACAGATTGCTCTCTTACTTTTCACCAGGGGGACGATTCCTATAAAAATTAAAGTACAATAGTAATGTTTTTTCTTCTGTCCCATTGAGAACTAGATGTGAATTTTTTAAAAATATATATATTATTTTCAAAAGTCCCCCTTTCAAAAGGTTATTTTGTCTCTGTTGAGAAGTATTTTTCACAGATTTCTCGAATGACACTAAAAGACAAGGCAAACATTTATGCCAATTACCTGGCATTTCAAACTCAATTAGCATGTCAAAAGGAAGTTTGGAAGAGGTTTAAATAACATTCCTCTGCTTCAAAAAACAGGTTTTTCTTGGCATAAAGAGGAGTTAAGTCCTGGCCATCGAATTTTCACGTTGGTCAAGAAGTGTTAATAATTTCGTCTCTTTAAAAAGCTTTCGAAAATCTTTGAATAACAGACATTTCTTGTGTTTATCAAATTTTGACAAATATTCTTTACATCACTATACAATACTAACATTGACTTGTGGATAAGTTGACTCAAGTTTTTGGCGGGTCAATTTTTTTGACTAAAATTTCTAGACTTATACATGAGTACATACAGCAAGTTTCTTCATTATATTTTAACTGTATTACTGTCCCAAGCCGCCTCAATCCTGTTGGAGAGGCGGGATATAAATAACTTTATTATTATTATTATTTACTTTCAAGAAGTTCCTCTTCTTCTTCCTCACTATCGATGTCGTAGAAGCAAGGGGTCAGATTGTTAGCCAGGTCATGACAGTCAATGGCTGACAGTACATAGAAGACCAGTTTCAGGGCCCGGTGCTCTTCGTAGAGGCTGAGTATGAGGTCAAGGAGCTCCTTGGGGTTCAGTGGGCCCAGGTCCAGCTTCGGACCCATCCAGTGGGCGTCTCCAGGGAAGCAGGGCTCTCCAAAGAGGTGCCTGTCCACCTCCCTCTTGAAGTCGTCCAGCTCATCCTCTTTCAGCTGCTCCAAAGTGAGAAGAAGCCTCTCAGGGATCATCTCTGCCATATTGGCTGAAGGCCGCCTTCTTCTCCTTCTCCTTCTTGGCCTGAAGGGGCAGAGAAACCTGAGAAGGGCCCCAAACATCCTGCAGAAACAACCCACTTTGAGAGTGCAGCCTTTAACTGCCTTCAGGGCTCAGAGGACCAGGGGATGGATGGTAGGACTGTGGTGCCTGTGAGCCACTGGTCCTCCCCTGGGGCTCCAAGAAAGGCTCAGGGTCTCACCAACACAGTTTCCCAGGATTAGAGCCAGGGCTGTTTAATTGGTCTCCAAGTGGGTTGTTTTTTATTTCTGCAGTGGATTTTTTAAGGAGCTGAAAGGGGTCCAGATTAAATCTGAGGCTGGAGTCTGGAGCTGAGGAGGAGATTGGAGATGGAGAAGTGAAACTCTGAAGTTTGAACGGAAGTGGAAACGCCCAAAACGTTTTCTCTCTTCTTCTTCTCCCCGCCTCTTCTTCTTCTTCATCCATCCCTCTTTCTGGCTCTTGTCTTGTCTCTTCCTCGAAGGGTGACCAGGAGTCCTCCTTTTCCAGGACCTGTCCTCCATCCTAGCCTTCTGCCCAGGGGGAATCCCCAAAATGTTCTCCATTTAGAGCAAGGCTAAGAAGCATGGACCCACATTTATATAGCTGTGTTTGGAGGGTTTTTTTTGTGTGGGGCTGTCCTAGATTTTACTTGGAGTGTCCTGCATTTTTGTGGTGCCTTGCCCTCCTTTGTGGTTAGGACATCTGGTCCCCCTGCTTTCTCCTCCTCCTCCTCATTCTCCCATCAAGCCTTCAGGGGGATCAAATGTCCTCCTTTTCCAGGACATGCCCTCCATCCTAACCTCCTGTTCAGGAGGAATCCCCAAACTGTCCTCCATTTTGAGCAGGCTTAACTAAGAAGCATGGATTCACATTTATATGAGTGTGTGAAGAGTCCTACATTTCTTGTGTGGTCCACACTGCAGAAATAATCCAGTCTGACACTGCTTTAACATGACCTGATTCAGTGCTAGGGATTCCTGGGAGTTGTAGTTTGTTGTGACACTGGAGTTTTCTGACAGAAAAGGCTAAATGGGCAAATCACATGCTCTCAGCCTCAAGAGAAGGCCATGTCAAACTTTCTTTGAACAAATCTTTCCAAGAAAACCCCATGATAGGTTCACCTTAGGGTCACCATAAGTCAGAAACAACTTGAAGGCACAAAACAGTAACAAACACAATAAAATGCAGGATATGTCATACGGCTGTAAAATAAACCATTTATAAGGACCATCGTGGTGTAGTGGTTTAAGTGGTGAAACACAACTCTGGAGAATCATAGAATCATAGAGTTGGAAGAGACCCCAAGGGCCATCCAGTCTAACCCCCTTCTGCCGTGCAGGAACTCCCAATCAAAGCATCCCCGACAGATGGCCATCCAGCCTCTGCTTAAAGACCTCTAAGAAAGGAGACTCCACCACAGTCTCCATTGAGGGAGTGTGTTCCACTGTCGAGCAGCCCTTACTGTCAGGAAGTTCCTCCTAATGTTGAGGTGGAATCTCTTTTCCTGCAATTTATATCCATTGTTCCGCGTCCTAGTCTCTGCAGCAGCAGAAAACAAGCTTGCTCCCTCTTCAATGTGACATCCCTTCAAATATTTAAACAGGGTGATCATATCACCTCTTAACCTTCTCTTCTCCAGGCTAAACATCCCCAGCTCCCTAAGTCGTTCCTCATAGGGCATCGTTTCCAGACCCTTCACCATTTTAGTTGCCCGCCTTTGGACCCGCTCCAGTTTCTCCACATCCTTTGTGGTGCACAGAACTATATTTTATTTCAGGATGGAAATATGCAATGAGTTATATAAACCCACATTTGCGTTCTGAATCTTTACATTCAAGGTGGAGATTTACCACCACATCATTTCTTATAACCCAATTTTATCCCATGGACCACTCACTTGATGGATCATCTCCCAAGTCATTTCCCATCCACACACCATCCACCCACTCAGTCCACCCACTCAGTTTACTCTGCCTGTTCCCAAAAATCCACAAATGCCAGATATAATTATCAGCTGCCTGTAACTCTGTGATATCCTTTACTGGGAAACTGGATAGCGCAGAGTTTCCTTCTCTCAGCTGTTGCATGCATTCAAGAATTCAACTAAGCACTGTCCAACCACCGAAACGAGTAGGAGTTATAGGACTTGCACTGTACAACAATGTCAGGCATTTGTCCCTAGAGGTCTCCATAGAACCAAGATAGAGGGCTTCCTCAAGGTCCGAGCCTTGTTAAATAGGATATTTTGTGCATACTAGGAGTCCCACTTCCACACCAACCTCCTTCAAAGAGAGACACACAAACTAGGTGATATCCTACCCTTCCCAGAATCTTGGTGCACTGTTGAGCTATATATAGAAGATCTGGGTGGGACTGAGAGCCATTCACTTGACGTCTCTGCTTGTCCCAGGATGGTTGCTGTCTCTTTATTGCCTGCCTGATCACTGGATACTTGCTCTCTGAACACTGCTGCTTCCCTTGAATGGTCATCTGCTCTAGTAAGGATTTATCCTTCCTTCCTTCCTTCCTCATATAGATTAATACTTCATGCCTTTAATTATGTTATAGATACATTGCAAGTGATAAGACAGTCATGCTGATCTTATAAAATTAGGTAATGGTCGTGGTTGTTGTATGCCTTCGTCATACAAGTCAAGTCTGACTTATGGCAACTCTAAAACTAACCGATCACAGGGTTTTCTTTGCATGATTTGTACATGATTTGGTGTGTGTGTGTCTTTGCCTTTCTCTAAGTCTGGGAATGAGCCACTTGCCCAAGGTCACCCTGTGGCTTTTCATGGTCAAATTCCTAGTACAACACTCAAACCACTATACCATGTTAGCTCTTAAAGTTAGATTACAGAGGATTAAAAATGGGTTGGGGGAGATTGGATATGTGTTTTCAAATGCATGAGGGGAAGTTAGTGTTGGGGAGATCAGAATAGACAGAGGCCTATTCTGAGAAAACGTTATGACAGGACTGCCATTTTGCAGCCTGCAAGATCACACACCAGTACCCATGTATTGCTTTGTTTCCTTTCTTTATGAAGCCAGTTCTGATATAGAAATTAAAAGATCAAATGCGGTATGAATGCTGCAGGTTGCCATGTATCCAGAGATCTAGGAATTAGTTGGTTGGTTTTAGGCAGATGAAGAGTTTATGATTATATTTTCTTCATACTATCCCACAATTCTAAGGTAGAAATGTATGATTATTCCTTAGATAGAAATGCATGATTATTCCTCAGGAGGAGTAGCTTACCTAGTTAGGTTGGACCAAGTTCTTGATTTTAGGTGATGAATAACAGGACAAAAAAGTTTAAATGTGCTTCTTGTCTCCTTTGGATGTCCAAAACAAGGTACCACATAGGGGACATAATACAGGTTTATAAAATCATTGACCTGGGGAAAGGAAAGAGAGGAGTTTGGGAAGTGATGATAACAAATGGTTTGGATGATTCTGTTTTTAGATGAAAAATTAGACAAGTAAATGAAGGTTTGGCATAGCCATTCCATGACAATTAGCTTTGACAGGCCAAATAGAACATCTATGTTCAAAAGCAGTTAACCTCTAATGCTACGTACATGGGACAAACACAGAGAAAAGGATCATTCCCATCATACCATTGTCAGTTTAATTCTATTTTAAGGGGTGGGAGGTTGGGGATGGGATTGTTGAATCATTTTAACTGTAACTGCTTTTAAATCTTTTTGTACCCCGCCCCAATTGTTTTGACAGAGGGGCGGGTAAGAAATAAAAATTATTATTATTATTATTATTATTATACTTTGCTTGTGGGCTTGCAAAGGTTTAAGACTGGGGATGTGTAGGTCTATCTTCCTAGAATGTACAATGCCATGCATAACCTAGCATATATATACCACTGTGGAGCCACCTAAAAGCAAGTTATAGCAAAATGCAACTGTTATACTATACAGAGTGAGAAGACAGAAGGAAGCAGGCAGGCATTGCTCAGTGCTGGGCTCTAGTTACCGCTCTGGTTTTCCCTTCTGAACTATTTATAGGGCATTTGTCACCATGCCCAGCAGAGAGCCCAACAGCTGCTTTGCAAGTTTAACATTTCTATTGAGATATAACTCGCAATAGATCAAACTGACTCAGCCTTTAGTGAGCAGTGGAGGTACAAAAATGCACAGAGGAGATGTGGAGATGGTGATGAAATCAAGAATATCCAATTTCCCAAAATCCAGAGAGCTGGATAGACTGGTGGTGAAGGCCAGAGTGACTGGAATTTAGGATACTTCAAGGGCAATAACTTCATCTGTAAGTCTGGAAGATTTATCTCTATGAGATACAACCTTTGTCTTGTTGGATTTGGGGTGCCATTTGGGATTGTCAAGTGGGAGATAAATAGATCTGACTTTTTGAGGGGACAGCTCTGGAAGGCTTCCAGCCTCTATCAGAAAATCCCAGTGAAATTAGAGGGAGTTGTGCACAGCTCCCATTCATTTCAAAGGGACTTTGTGAAGGAGTGCACACAAAACCTGTGTGTTCTTTCTGTATGCTACATTATGCACTCATCTTTAAGAATGAGAGGCAGCAGAGAGACCCTAATATCTAATATCTATACAGATTTTTAATTAAGCTGGTAACAAGGTTAACCTAGGTCAGCTCCAATGAGACCCTTGCTATCATTAACAATAAAATCTTGGTGATAACTAATTCCGCTACCCCCAGAAAGCACTTTCTGTCAAGCATGCCCAAAATGAATGAAGTTGAGGAGTCACAGTTTATGGCCATGTGCAGAAGACTATCCTGGGATGCAGATGTAGGCCCTGTCACACACTGGCCCTGAAGCTGCAACCACACAGCTGTTGTGTGATGACAGAAGGTGGCAGCAGTAGTCTTTTTCTGGATGGTTCCTGTTTCAGTCTTTCCCTCTTTGTATCGTTCGCTTCTCTTGCAATCCAACTTATCTTAGGAGTTTATCACATGGGGAAAATTGAAGTTTAAAAGTGTAAGAACCCGTGATTATCCAGCATATTAGGCTCAATTGCATGGTTGGTTTTCACACAACGTTGTGCGCAAACCGCCAAGAATCCAACCAGAAAGAGACATGAACCAGCAATTAGTCATTTTTGGAAAAATATCATGAATTCATTTCTATTTCATTCACAATACTGTTGTTGTTGCTGTTGTTTTTGCGCAATTGCTCTAATGTGAAAGCTATTTGTGGTTTATTCATAGGATTCTCAAAGTTTTTGTACTTGTTGTCAGATGTTCCATGGTTCTTTGGGTTGAGTTTACTTCTGGTGCTGCTTTGTTTTGCCTGGTTGCAGAAAGGAAAGCAGCCTTTTATGCTAGTTTTTTTTTTTAAATTTCCTATGTTTTGTTCTTTTTACTTAGGTTGAATACCATTTCTGGGAAAGTTAGGGACAGTACAGTATATTTTTATAAAGAAAATTGTGTAAATAAAATTGTTTATTTCTTTGGGTGATGTTGTTTGATGCCATGTGCGCAAGTGTGGGAGATGTTACTTTATGTAATATCTACTGTATTTATGCAACATACCTCTTCCTCTGCACTTGGTAATATTTGATCTGTATATTATCAATGGGATTTACATGCATCTGTATGAAAACCAAATGTGTGTTCTGCCATCTTTCTCACTTTAGTAATGAGCCTCTAACACGTTACTGTGTTCTGTGTGTGAAAATCATTTGCACATTTGCAAGCTTTTTCGGGATGAAGATGCTTTAATCTTTATCGGGATGGAGGTACATACATATGGTCCCCATGTTATAAACTCCCAACCCCCTGAGTCTTTTATATGTTTGAGACACCCCAAAGGAGCTGTATGCCAGATATCTGAAAAGGAACTATGTTGCACATGGTCACTGTCAGAGCTTGAAAAAGTTACTTTTAAGAGTAGTTTCCAGACTCCACCAGCCTCATGGCTACTGTGCATGTCGTGACTGGAGAATTTTGGGAGCTACAATCCACAAAGTAACTTTTTAAAGCTCTGGTTACATTTGAACTCTAAATTGGTTTACAAAACTAGGCTGACAGCTGCTACCCAGAAGACATTTTCTTTGGCCCAGTGACCTGCCAAAGGGGATAAATCAGCTGAATATGCAGTTTGTGTTTAAAACAGCAATAAAGATCAGTCTCTTCCAACAGATCTATCCAGATTATGTTTAAATTATGAATTGGATTGGTTTTAGATATTGTTTTAACTGATGTTATGTGTTTAATCTGTTGTTGTTCCCAAATTGATATATAGGGAGAGGTGCGTAAGAAACATTTGATGATGAATGATGGTGGTGCTGGTGATTGTGTTGTTAGGGCCTTGTCTTATCTGATGTAATTATGAGGCCGTGGTAGTAGAATATATGTGTGCATAGCAGAGAAAGTGGGGTATGGTTTTATGAGAATGACAAGCAAGTTGTTTTTTCTTCAGGTTCCTGTCCTCAGCCACCATGTCCAGTTCAAAACAACGCCTCATTCAGGGCATGCACCAAGACCTCAGCTGCCCTGTCTGCCTGAAGCTGTTCCAATCTCCTGTGACAACAGAATGTGGGCACACTTTCTGCCAGGATTGCCTGTCCCGGGTGTCCAAGGAAGAGGAGGGCAAGGCCACCACATGCCCCCTCTGCCAGACCATCACCAAGGTAGAGCAGCTGCACATCAACCAGCAAATGGAGAATCTGGTACAGAGCTTCAAGCAGGTCCCCCAAGACCTCTGTGAGGAGCATCTTGATCCACTGAGTGTCTACTGTGAGCAGGACCAGCAAGTCATCTGCGGGGTGTGTGCTTCTCTGGGCAAGCACAAGGGCCACAACATCATCACTGCTGCAGAGGCCCACCAAAGGATGAAGGTAGGTGTCAGGGTACAAAGACCCACAAACCTGGGATCAGATTTCTCCATTTCTCCTGTCTGCCTCATATTACTCCATTTGGCATAGCTGGCGTCACAGTGGCTGTTTTCCTAACTCCTAGTGCTGGCAAACTTTACCTGTGGGTAGAATTCAGAGACATAGGTTAGTCTGGATTATCAGTGACAATGGCAGTGTCACAGGCCACCATTTTGTATCAGATGATGTTTCTGTTGTAGTTTAGTTGTTCTGAGAGGATCTTAATGCAACCAAAGGCCATTCCCCTTCTTGGCCATGTGGCCAAAAGGCAATAAAAGACAGGTAATAAAATTTCAACTCCATTACCAACAGAACAGTAACTTCCCTTGAGATCCAGGATGTCCCTGGTGGCGCAGTGGTTAAATGCCTGTACTGCAGTCACTCACTCAAAACCATAAGGTTGCGAGTTCAAGATCAGCATAAGGGCTGAAGCTCCACTCAGGCTTGCATCCTTCCGAGGTCACTAAAATGAGTACCCAGATTGTTGGGGGGCAAATAGCTTACAGTTGTAAACCGCTTAGACACTCCTTAAGGGTATGAAGCGGTATATAAATGAAGCTGTTTGTTTTTGTTTGTTTTGTTTGTCCCTGTCCTATATGAAGCTAACTGCTCTTTTCTTAAGCAGAAAACAGTGTAGAAGCAAACAAAATGTCAAAGTTTGCAAGTGTAGCCTATCTCCCACCTAATAGCAATGAGAATTGTACAGACAGGTTAGGGATATTCACTCCCCCATTCCATTCCCAGCCTTCCTATCTTTTCTGCCAAGTTAATGCAAATATTAACTAACCAGGTCACTAATACAAATTGGTTCTTTTTGTATTTGCTGGATAGAGGTTAACATCTGGCCATGAAACTAACAAAGACTCCAAAACCCATTTGCCTGGTGACAGAGGCCCAGGTTATAACACATGGTGAGTTGTTTATCCATACAAGACCCCATACATTCATATAAGACCCCATACATCTGTTCATTTCCAATTTCTCCTTTCCCTTGAGTTGCTTTCTGCCATGCTGCCTCATGTACTTGGAAAAATCTCTCTCTTTATGAAATAAAAAAAGTCTTAAATACACCAGATTTACCATAACCCCTCAGGATTGGGCCATTGGGTTGAAATCCAGCATAATAAAGTTTTGTTTAAATTTGCTCTGAATTAATCCTGTGACCTTTTTCGCTTTCCGATTTTTGGAACAATTTTAGAAACAACTTCCTCAGCAACAAGTCCAACTGCAAGAGGCTCAAATACGCAAAGAAAAAACAATTGCCCTGCTGAACCGGCAAATAGCAGAAGTGGAGGTGAGTCATGTGTAAGAATGGGTGGGGTCCCACGCTTGGTGTCACCGGGTGCGAGGGGGCTGCAGAGGGGGACAGTGGTGGCTGAAAAAGTGTGCTTGCTTGCTTCCTTTTCCATGGTGGCAGCCTCTCCTGTTGAGGGAGGTGCCACTGCATTGAAACCTGGAGGGGTGCACTTGCTCCTTCTCACCCTACAGTAGGAGGAGGGCTCAACCAGGTGTCACTCCTCTTCTGAGATGTCACCCAGTGTAGGCTGTATCCCTGGCACGTCCTAGTGATGCCACCAAGGGGGGGGGGGAGATATGAAGGTCCAGTGTTAAAAAAATATAGTCGCCCCTCCATTTTCACAGGGGATCCATTCCGGACCCCCCTGTAAAAATGGAAATCCGCTGATATTCAAGCCCTATTGGCTTGAATGGCAGTGCATGCCTCATGTTTTACTGTATTTTAATGCTGTTTTATTATTGTTAGCTGCTTTGATCTGCTTGGAGAGGTGGGATATTATTATTATTATTATTATTCCCCTCCATTTGCCTCTCACAAGTAAGCGAGGGACACGGATTTGAAGTCCGCACAGATGGAGAGACGACTGTATAGTGTATTTTCCTCACCACCTACTGGCAAACAGGAATTGTTTATTTCTGTGAATATTGCTTAACATTTATTCCCGGACTGAAAAACATCCAAATGAACTAGCATTAATTAATAAAGATAATTGTATTTTTCAAGCTGTCAGTGCCTCAGTGGTGAGAGAAATTAAAATAACATGGGGGAGCTGTTCAATGGGAAGAAAATGGCAGGGACCAGGGCAGAACGTGCATATGCTTCAACATTTCACAGAGGAAAACTGAGACAGTGTGGCCAAGCAACATCAGAATGTGGTCAAGGAGGAAGAACACAGAAGATAGGAGAAATTGCAGCAGTTGGCTTTTCCTTGAGCCTACAGGGAAAGGCAAGGTTTTTCCCTTTCTTCTGCTCTCTCCTCTACTAGGTTAATTGAGTGCAGGCTGTATCTCCACTTTGAACTCAGTTTGCAACAACTGAAGTAAGATGAAAACAAAGGGGGAAAGTGGAAGGAGAGAGTTTGGGACATTTTAAAAGCAGCTGAAAAAGTTGGACAGTGGAGGATTAATTGGGACTGTCCCTGACAAATCAAATCAGGATAGTTGGAGTATGTGAGGACATACATGGATGTAATCCAAGGGTTTCTCTCTTTCTGTGTCTCTTTCTCTGTTTCTTGCCTGCCCCAGGACACAGTGTCTCGGTTCAAGCAGCAAGTGTCTGAGCAGCTAGGAGTAATGCGTGCCTACCTAGGGGCGCTGGAGGCCTCTCTAGGTCGAGAGGCTGAGCGTGTGCAGCACCAAGCCACGGATGCCTTGCAAAATGAGCGCAAGACCATGACCCGCTACCTAGAGCAGCTCAGGCAGATGGAGACGGTGCTTGGGGAAGTGCAAGACAAGCCACAGACCGAATTTCTCAGGGTGAGACACCCTCATATCCATCTTTATCACATTGGATAATTTTGGACTCAGCTAAGGTCTAAAGAAAACATTGACCATTAAACTTAGATAACTTTTAGCCTGTGTTTTGTGTAGTCATGCAATGTAATACAGCACCACATGGCAACAACACACACAGGACCTGCCTGCATGGGCCAAATAAACCAGCCTCCTCCCATCCTCTTGGCAGGGAGACCGGATGATGTACAGCCCAAACCCCAGTTCTGGTGCAAACAAACCAGATAATTTCTGAGCCATTCAGCACCATATCCAGGGTGTATCCCTCTTTATGCATATTTAAATACCTCACCAGGTGCTCCAGAAGATCTGGAGCCCCCTGTTCCAATGCCAGATGGCTGGCTGAAATGTGTCCCACTTTGCTGCCTGGAACATTTGCTGCTGCTGCTGCCAGTCACTCACTCTGATGTCAGAATGAGGCACCCCCAGTCACATAATCGAAGTTCAGCCTCTCGTTCTGAACTCAGAGTAAAGCAACCCACAGTGGCAGAAGACATACTGGGTGGTTCAGCAGGATGTATGCACAATCAACCAACCAGTATCAGAAGGAAGAGCCTTTGCAATGCTTGGGACAGCTCCAGGGCCAGGATACACCAGGCTGCCCCATGCCAGTGTAGACAGGACCTTCATGATGTATAAGCACACTATATGGGTCTACTTAAGTCACAAGTGTTATGTACCATCCTGTGCCCTGCATAGTGGTATTGAAGACAGACCCAGTTCCCACCACAATATTTTTGCAATTGTTCCTCTCTTTGTCTGTTTTCATTACCTCCAACAATGAAACTCTTCTTAAACATTACAACATGCCACTTGCTTGATTAGGCTTGTAGTGTCTGTCTTCAGCCCCACAGAACTGATGTTGTTGCAGAGTGGAAAGATCTCTAATTTAAAGTCAGACCTTCTAATTAGATGTTGGACAGCATAATTTTTTTGCTATGCTGTTTCAAATGAACTCTTAATATATTTCAAAAGGGCAGCTGGTGTGAGATGTTTATTACAGGTTGTAGGGGTTACCTTCTTTTATTCCATTCTCTCACACCTACCCTTCTCTCTCTCTCTCTCTCTCTCTCTCTCTCTCTTTCTTTCTTTCTAAATTTTTCTACAGCAATACTGCCTGGTTGCCAGCAGGTGAGCAAATATTCTTTTATAAAAGATTACCAACATTGCTTCTTTAAGAGTTGTACACATTTCCACCAGTCCTTCTTTCAGTCCTCTCTTCAGTAGCAGTAGAAGCAGTAGAAGCTCTTTGAGAGCCAGCATCGCATAGTGGTTTGGGTGCTGGACTACAATTCTGGAGACCAAAATTAAATTCCCAGCTTGGCCGTGAAACCCATTGGGAGACCTTGGGCAAGTCACATTCTCTCAGTCTCAGGGGAAGGAAATGGCAAACCTCTGAACAAATCTTGCCAAGAAAAACTCATGATAGATTTGCCTTAGCATCACTGTAAGTCAGAAATGACTTGAAAGCACACAACAACAAAGAAGCCCTTTAACCTAAATTAAGTATCCATCCTTACACACTCAATTCCTTTGTTACCTTAATCATTCAGAAGCAGGTCCTTAGTGAGATAGTAATATCTAGCTAATTTTGTGTTGATAAGAGAGTGTAGAAAGGAGCAAAACTTTAACCCCTCCAAAAAAAAGAAGCTTAAAACAGAGGTAATTTTAACATGATATTCTGCTTAATGATGCAGTGTTTATTGCAACAGTTTTACTTAGCTTTTCATGCTGAAATAAGTTGGACTGGCATCAAAATGTTGCAGTGTAACAGTGGTCCTTTTCTGAGTTGGACCCAGCCAGTCATGTCCTGTTCCAGGGAATTGCAGTCCTTATCACTCCATCCTCATCCATCAGTACTTTATGCTTGTTGAATACTATATTCAGCCCTCATTGGTCTTTGTATGTGTGTGTGTTTGTGTGTGTGTGTGTGTTGGGATGAAATGGTCCATACCCTTTGATTTCTTTTCTAAATATTAAGCCTTTCAGTACACCCCTTTGTGGACAAATGATGTAATTTGGACTATAATAGAGAATGTATTTGCTTTTAATTTATTGGGCATCACTGCCACTCTTGACATTTTCTAAAACCTAAATGCCTATGGTGTTTAAAATAGAACTTTTGAAAAGTAAGACAAATTAACAAACAAAAGATGACTTTACATTTTTTGGGTTGTGACAATGTTGTCTCGCACCCTCTCGTTCCCTTCCTTGCTAAAGACTGCAGAAGATCCTTGGAGAATCCCCACCTATTGCTCGCATGGACATCCAGCTCCCCATTATTTCAGATGAGTTCAAGTTCCAGGTGTGGAGGAAAATGTACCGTGCACTGATGCCAGGTAATGAGCTTAGCAGGGAGCAACTGTTTGAAAAGGCTAACTGTACTTTTGTTAAAAGTTAGAATTTTGCATCACTTTTTTAAAATGCTAGAGAAGATTCCTTTCCTCCCTAATATATATTGCCACCCCTCTGTATCTCTTTGTGCCTGAGTTTTTCCACTCCTTCCAAACAAAGAAAAAAAGATTTTTTTTCTTTAGGGGTGGTTTTGGTCTGGAAAACAATACAAAGGAGTGTCCATAAGAGTAGTTAAATTTCCTCACACAACCTAGAAAACCAATGTCTGGCAATTTCACAGTGTCATTCTTTGTTAGCACATTCAAAGTGGTCATATGATTCTGAATTAATCAACTTCCAGTTTTGCTCAAAAAGAGAATAAATTAGGGGAAGTCCACCCAGAGACTAAAGTTGACCCACAGACTGAATGTTCTTAAAGAAAATAAAGAAAAAAGCATAATCCTTTATTCACAGTTTATCATCCAGACTGTAGAATTATAGCACTTTGAAACTGCTTTGATTGCCAAAGCTCCATTCTATGGCATTGTAGAAATTGCAGTCTAGGAGAACCACAAGAGCTCACAAGCAGAGAATTCTATATGTATGTCTTCTTAAACTGCAGCCCCAGGATTCCATTGGATGGTATCATGGGCACATAGAACTTTATCACATGACAAAAGAAAGCCAAAACATAGCAGGAGAGAAGTGGATTTCTCCTTGCCTCTGCTCATGAAGTCGTGGCACTTCTGTTCTCTTCCTGATGGAGATGGTGATAAAAGTATGCCTTTTGTCATGCTGGAAAAATTTGTTGGGCAAAAGGCACACTTTTATGACCGTCTTCCTCGGAAAGAGAACAGAAGTGCTACAACAGCATGTGGAGAGGAAAGGAGAAAGCCACTTCTCTCTCACTCCATCTCAGCTGTCTTTTGTCATGTGATAAGGCTCTTAAAGTGGAATCTTACCATTCTAGTTCTGGATCATGTAAGAGATGATTGTAGTGAACAGGCCGATCTATCAACCAATCACAGAACAACATGAGACCAGCCAAAAAAAAAGCCGGCTGGACAGGGCTATAAAAGGGCCTTTCAGAGAGTGAAAAGGTTTTTTTAAAATAATAATAATAATAATAATAATAATAGTAGTAGTAGTAGTAGTAATAATAATAAAATTTTATTTCTAGCCCAGCCCTCTGAACAAGCAATTGGGGCGGGTTACAGCAAAAGTTTAGTTTTGGGTTTTTTGAGGGAAAGAGTCACATCGAAGGAAGGGGTGCTTTTAGTTTAGCTGGTGACCACGAAAGGGTCTTAAGAGTCCAGAGCAGGACTGTGTAGGCTTGGGGAGTCTAGTAGAGAGAAGCTCAGAACAAGCCAGTGGTTGAAAGAAAAAAATTGGTCTATGTATTGGAGATAAGATTGCCTGTGTGGCTGTATTAATATTATTAGTTTGAAAGGAATTCTTGTAACTAAATAATAAGTCATTAGTAACAGCTTTGAAACCTATTTATAGTTTATTTTTCTGTTTTATAATAAACTTTTATTAGTGTTTAAAATACAACTTGGCCTCCGTGTGAATCAAACCATACTACCTAATCTAAGAGATTCAGAGGTGCTGTGTCATCTTAAAGAGCAGTTTTAGAGTGAAGGCTGGCAGGAGTCCTTCGCATATTTTGGTGGCAGCAGTGGGATGAAAAGACCCAGGGTGCTGTTATCATAGAAAAACTTAGTGGTGAAAGATAAGGGGATCACCACAATGATGCTCTTCTCTTTCCTCTTCCCCAGGTTTGGAGAACTTGACTTTTGACCCAGACACTGCCCAAGCCAACCTGGTGGTCTCTGAGGATGGCAAGCGGGTGGAGTGTGTGGAACACAAGCAGGCTGTGAGTGTGGATGACCCCCAGCGCTTTGACAAGGCCAACTGTGTGGTATCATGCCAGAGCTTCTCGCAGGGCGAGCATTATTGGGAGGTGACCGTGGGGGACAAGCCTCGATGGACCCTCGGTGTCATCTCAGCTGAGACTGGGCGCAAGGGACGTCTGAATGCTCTTCCATCCCATGGCATATGGGTGCTAGGCTGCAAGGAGGGCAAGACATACGAGGCCCATGTGGAACACAAGGAGCCACGGGTAATGAAGCTGGAGCAGAAGCCCACCCGCATTGGCATCTACCTCAGCTTTGATGATGGCATCCTGGCTTTCTATGATGCCAGTGATGAAGACAACCTGGTACAGATCTTTGCCTTCCATGAGCGCTTTACGGGTACTCTCTACCCCTTCTTTGACCCCTGCTGGCATGATAAAGGCAAAAACAGCCAAGCTTTGGTTATCTATACTCCACAGACAGAATAGCAGTAATGAGAACCTGACCTGAGTGGAGAAAATAGTTCACAGTCAAATATAATTGTATAGATTAGGGGTGGGAAAAGTGCAGCCTGCAGACTACATGCGGGCTTTTTTGTAGCCTCCAGAAGTAATTTGTTTTGCAAACCTGACCTTTTTAAGAACCGTACAAAGTATGCAGGCAATGAAAGACTTTTGAAGGGCCTTTGAAAAAAATATTTTGCCTCCAAATGCCTGCTAAGAAGTGAGGGGTTAAATTTCCCCACATTTTAGGCCCAGAAGAGGCCTTTTAAAAAAACGAAAAGTAAACAAGAGGTGACTCCTGTGTTAAAAAGTCCTCTCCTGCACTCAAAATGGCCCGGGGTGTGTGTGTCTAAAATAGGGTGAAAATGCCCCCCAGCCCCCAGCTCAGAAGATGTTTGGGGGCATTCTGGTGCAATTTTAAAAAATGTGAAGGAAGCCCTTAATTCTGGCAGTCTTACCTGGGAGATGCCTTCCAAATTCTCCTGAGGGGCTAATGCAGCCTCCTAGCCTCCTGCAGGTGCCTATGATTGAAATAGATAGACCCAGCCACTTTCCCTGTTTTAACACCCAGCAAAATATACAGAATGGCTACCTCTGGCTGAGCCATATCCAAGGTATCCAATATATTGATGTCGATGTTAATTCTGTTCCCTGATCACTGCACTCGCTTAACAGTATATATAAATAGATAGATTACTGTATTCAGAATAAAGAGTCGGGTACCATGTCTGGAATCCTCTCCTTGATTTGAAAATGAAACCTCTTCTGCCCTTGCAGTCTGCAAAGTAAAACTGAGAATTATTTGGGCAGCATCTGCAGGTTTTAAAATACAACCGACCCTCTGTATCCACGGATTCAAGTATCAATGCCTTGAAAATACTGAAAAATATATGAATTCAAAAACGCAAACCTTGTTTTTGTTATTTTATTTAAGGGACCCCATTTTACTATCCATTGTATTTAATCGGACTTGAGCATCCACGGATTTTGGTATGCACCCCAGCAGATACCAAGGGCCCATTATAAGAGAAAAGCCCTGGACATGCCCTCACACAGTCAGGGATGGGTCTCTGGTGGTCTACACAGCATTCTGTTTTTTGTTCCATGGCTGCTGTTTCCTTGCCACTTCCCACATCCTTGTTTCCACACATTTCTCTCCGCCAATTTTCATCAAAGAGACTAATGTCCAAATTATCAAAGTACAATAAAAACCATGAACGGAAAAAAGATGGCTGCACAAATGGTGCAAAAATAAGCATGCATGTGCAAATACTTCACACACAATATTTTCTAACCATAAAATTTCATTCTTCCCGATACCAGACCTTGCCTGATGCACAAAATTTAACTAAGAACACAACTTAGTGCTGCCTGTCACTGCTGGATCATAATCACAGCATGGATCATGAATCAAAGCACATTGGTGGTTATCAGCCATTGTTAATCTGTTCATCTGCCTTCAATCTGTGATCTTATTTGGGGAGGATATCTAGGTAGCTGAACTGAACCTTCTGACTATGCTAAATTCCAAAATAAACTTGTAGAATTGGCCCTCCATATCTACATATTCTTTATCCAAAAAATCAAACATTCACGGTTTGAAAAAAAGCAAACTTTGGTTTTGCCATTTTATATCATGGATACCATTTTACTATGCAATTATATTTAATGGGACTTGAACATTGACTGATTTTTGGTGTACACTAGTGAGCTGGAACCAAACCCCAGCAGATACCAAGGACCCAATGTATTAGCATCTTGTAAACCACAAGGGAAGATTCACAAGGTTGCTCCAGATGCTTCCTTTAAACATACAAACAGCTTGCACCAAAACTAAGTGCTAAAAATGATATAAATGCATTCTTACACTTGTAAATGGGGATAGAAATTGAATACTGGTGATTTTTATTATAGCCAAGTGGCATTTAAAAGTCAGTGGAATCGTTTCCTTCATGCTATTGTTGAAGGAAAGTGGCTTATACCACTCATGCCTCATAAAATCAAATACTGTACTTTACACCAGTAAACAGGAATAGAATTACTTTCTTTCCATCGAAAATCTAGACAATTGTTTTCAGGAGCTGGAGATCTGGATTGAACGTACAAGACACATACACTGAATTCTCATTATATTTCTTTTGCCTCGGGACTGATGGGTCCAAACACCAATTTCATGGGTTAAATATTGACCACAACTTTAATGATAATAGAGGGGTGTTATATTCAACAGGTCATCCTAATACATGTGCATGATGTACAGTTTCCTCATGGTGCAAGTTTAATAAATGTTATATATTTACAGACCAGTATTACTATCTGAATCTACAGAAATAAAGCACAAAACATCCCAACCAACCAACAGAATGAATAAAGTTATTCCCAAACTTCCACCTCAGGCTGCAGGTAACAGATGGAAAGCACACATTTATTTAAAGGATTATTGCCTGGCCCTTCATCCAAAGAGGTCCACAGAGTATCTTACATAGTTTTGATACAAACATTCACTGTTTTAGCCAGAGGCTTTATATTCTACAAGTCATGGTGTAAAAGAAAAGGGGGGAGAGAAGGAAAGAATAAAACAAACTCAGGCTTCAGTTTGAATGCTTTCCCCCAAGGGAAATATGCTCTGTGCACAGAAGAACAATGTTTCATGAAAAAAGATACTACAGAGTCTCCACCGCAAAAGAGAAAATGCCTGCCAACTGTTTCATTTTGGCAGAACCAGTCTCGATTAGTCCTCGGCCATCCCATTTTTTTCAACTGATTTTAAAATGTCCCAGTTTCTCTCTCCTCCTTCCACTTTCCTCCTTTGTCCTTAGCTTACTTCAACTGCTGCAAACTGCTATCTTGGTTGCTTGGTCACATGTGGCTGGTGTTCATCTGTGAAATGGATATGGGAGAACATTAAAGCAATCATTATCCTTCCCTTCTCTTGCAGTTTGAAGTGGTACAAATCTTTACCATTTACTTCTGTTGATCACATTTGGCCCTAAGAGAACTGCAAGAAGGAAAGTGTCCTCATCTCTACCACTTGCCCCATGGCTATCTGCAAAATAGAGAAAACAGTTATTTAGGCATTTATAGGTCCTCCAGCATGATTCTTTGATCAATGTCTGGAAGATGTTGACCATAGACTTGCACTGGAGGGCTTGGAGATTCCTAGAGAAGTGTTCTCTTGCATAAAAAGAATAATTTTACTTGCAGTTTTTCCACATTCAAAGGGATCCTTAATCCCAACCCCAGCTAATGCAGAGGGACCATTTTGGTAGGAAAGCCTGGTTTTAAAAAAAGATGGGCAACCCTAAGACCTTCATTGTCCTGCTCTGACTGCTATTCGTGCTGGCCTTCCAGGACTGATTTTCCTTCCATTGAGCTTTCCTTTTTGTTTTTCCTGGTCACACCTCTGCCTTTCAGGTTGTCTGAGGGCAAGACCTGTATTGTTGTTGTTTTTGCAGCAATTCTAAACATGTTATAAATAAATACAGCTGGAGAAGCATGTCCCTATTTATATCAGTAAAATTTAGCATAGCATGTGTTAGTTCTTAAGAAAGCTGAAACGCAGATAGTTTGAGGGAAGTGTAACTTCTCATTTATATGAAAATACTTGTAAACATTACATTTGTTCCACTGTTGCCTTGGAGAAAATAACTTTCAGAGGTTATGAAAATGTGTGTGTGCATGTATACCTTCAAGTCACTTGTCAACTTGCAGTGACCCCATGCAATTTCCTAGGGTTTTCTTAGGCAAAGAATACTCAAAGGTGATTTTTTTGTCACTTCCTTCCTCTGAAATATAGCCTACAGCACCAGGTATTCATTGGCTGACTCTCATCCAAGTACTAAACAGAGCTGGCCCTGCTTAGCTTAGATCAGATGGCATCTGGTGCCTTTAGAGGAAATACCACCAAAGATGTACCATAATATGAAAGCGGGTTGAGAGTCTCCAACGCTCTTTTTAAAAAATCCTACCACCATTCAGTAGAAATGTTGGAAAGGGGCATTTTCTTTATGAAAGAGACAAACTTCTCAGAAATAAAGATGACAATGTATCTAGAGTTTTTGTCTTTTTTGTTTTTTAAAAAAGAGAGGTTTTTCCTGATCATAATAATTAAAGTGGTTAGTGGTGGTGAATAACTTGTGCCCTTTCGGATGTCTGAAGACTGTAATTTCCATAATCCCTCCCTACTTGGCTGACCAGTGCTGATGGGAATTAATGCTCAGCGATAAGCTTCGCAAATTACCATGGGGCTCCAAAACATTAAAAATAAAGTTGGCTGTAAGGCACAAACAACGTATTGCATTTTCCTTCATCTCTACTCAAATACAGCATGTTAACGGTATGGTTATACTGTAGTGTTAAAACAGTGAACGTCTATAAAAGTTTACTGTCATCGTTTCCTCTCATGAAAAATTCATAATATTGAAAAAATATTGAACATTTTTTGGAGTGAGAGAACTTTTGGAACATAATATTGAACATTTTTTTGGATGGAGAGAACAATTACTGAAACTAAGGTTTGTGGCTAGACGTGCTCTTGAGTTGCAGGACTCTTAGACAGAAATGAAAGTTGTAGCCAGAATATAACAGCCAATATTAAAACAATAGCAACTCGTGAATGCAAGAGGGCTCTGTATTTCTATGCATGAATAAATATTTCCATATCCACCAGTCATCCCAATCTGGCAGGGATTCTGCCATCCTGCTTTTCAGCTGCTTTTAAAATATCCCTTTTCCTTTTCTTTTCCCCTCATTTCCCCTTTTTCTCCTTGGCTTACAATTCAAAGTACTGTATAAAATTTTGCAAGTAACTGATGGTGCAGGGGAGGAAAAGAAAGGAAGTATACAATCTTGCCCTTCCCAGTAGGCTCAGGCAAAAGCAAACTGCTGTGACTTCTACTAGCTTGTGAATTCTTCCTCATTTATAACTTTTGCCATCTTGACTGCATTCCTGTGTTGCTTAGCCACACATGTTCTGATTTTCATCCATGAAAAGTTAGAGGATATGCATATCTAGGTACACTTTTGAAAAGGGTTCCTTGTGTTTACCTTTTTACCTAAAGTTTTGGTAAAAACAGAAATGTTTTGGAAGATGGGGTGGTTATGTCTTTGAGCCAAAACATGAGCAGATCTCTCCTCCTGAAAATCTGATGGTGGGATGGATTTGTTTTTCTATAGGGATATTTTTGCCGTTTGTTTACCTCCATACTCTTCTTCCATCTTTGGAAGTAAAACCAAAGCTTACAAAATGCTAAACGTTTCCAGTGATTTCTCTTTCTAAATATGGCAATTTCCAGGTAAGTTTTGCACTTCTTACCATAAGGTGGATATAAAACCCATAGTATGGTGATATCCATAGTATGTGAGCCAGTGTGGCATAGTGGTTAGAGCATTAGACAATGACTCGAGTCCATTCCTGGCCCAACCATGAAACCCACTGGGTGACCTTAGGCAAGTCACATGCTCTCAGCCTCAGTAGAAAGCAGTGGCAAGCCTCCTCTGAATAAATCGTGCCAAGAAAACCCCATGATAGGGTCACCATACATAAAAAATGACTTGAGGCGCATGGCACACTCACATATAAAGACACGTGATTAACTGTTTTAAAAATATTAAACCAGACCTAGACTTTGAAAGTGGTATTCTTTGGTTGTTGTTCTATAGTCCTACACTCCCTTGGCGGATTCTGGTGCTTGTGGCTATGTTTTTGGGATGCAGCTGTTCTGTAGCACACATATCCACCACAGAGAAAGACAGAAGAGAAGAACTGGGGGCAGGGCTGTGAAGCTTGGTTGGCGCAAGAAAGGGGCAGGAAGTCAGAATTCTTCATTGCTTATGAATTCTTCATAGCTCTTTGCAACACTAATATTTTCTAAGTTTGGCCTTCTCTCTCTCAGCAGAGCAAGAGGTTGCAAAACAGACTGCGGAGGCTGTTTCTTCCTCAGCCACAGTAGACAATCTTTTCAACCATTTCATACTGCAACAAGGGGAAGACAAATACCTGCAAATACACTTTATTTTGCTCTGTGCTTTCAAAGATAAGGCTGTGACCATTTCATGTTCAAAGTTAAGGCTGCAACCAGCTGGTTCTGGGTGAACATTTCAGCATCCTAAACCATTTCAGTTTTAATTTGATATGGTGGGGAAAGGAAGATCTCCTGTTCCTTGTAGACAGACAGGCATGTTAAATGCCCTATGTTAAACATAGGGCATTTCCTGTTTAATTCCTGTTTAAATCCTGTTTGCCCTCTAGTGTGATAAACGCCTTAGAGACATGAAGGCCAGAGATAAAAATTGGGAGAAAATGGGGGTGGGAGAACAATTTTTTCCCCTGAAGCCTTTTTTTCCAGAACAAAAATTAAAATTTGAAAATAATGAGGGGGGGGGCAAGGATTTTGGAATATTTTCTTCTAGAATGATAACAAAACATTTAAATAAGGTTTTAATATGTTTGTTGTTGTTCAAAGGTTCTATAAAGTTCAACTGCTTGCTTATTTACTAGGGTTGTTGCTGTTGTTGTTGCATGCCTTCAAATCGTTCCTGAGTCATAGCGACCCTGAGGCAACCTTGTCATGGGGCTTACTGTGGCTGAGAATGTGTGACTCACCCAAGGTCAACCAGTGGTTTTCCAAGGGAATTGAACCCTGATTTCCAAAGTCATAGTCCAGTATTCAAATCACTATGCCATGCTGACTTAG
Source organism: Urosaurus nigricauda (assembly GCA_034509955.1). Taxonomy (NCBI): domain Eukaryota; kingdom Metazoa; phylum Chordata; class Lepidosauria; order Squamata; family Phrynosomatidae; genus Urosaurus; species Urosaurus nigricauda. Next base: position 10,513,641 of record JAOEGL010000006.1, read on the forward strand.
TTCATATATTTACTCGCCCAAAATCCTTTGTAAAAACCATACAATAGTGCGACTTTTATGTAAGACCATGTAAAGTATCTGAACATTGCAATTCCTGGTCTGGGTATCTTTCAGTGATTTGTATGGGAACAGACTGAGGTCCAAAACATACTGCAGAAATAATCCAGTTTGATACTGCTTTAACTGCCCTGGCTCAGTGCAATGGAATCCTGGGAGTTGTAGTTTATTGAGGCACCGGAATTCTCTGACAGAGTAAGCTCCATGTCTTACAAAACCACAGTCTCCAAAATTCACTAGCATTGAGCCAGAGCAGTTAAAGTGGTCTCAAATGGGATTATTTTGGCAGTGTGTTTTGGACCTGAGTGATCTGAATAAGAATGGATGCTTCATGGCAGTTTGACATTGAAGAAGGTGAAAGGAGACAAAATAATTTTCTGTGTTTTGGTAATGTTGATTATTTCCCTCTGTTTTTAATTGTTTGGTTGTTAGTGGGGTTTTGTTTTGTTTTGCAAGCTTCTAATAAAGTGGCAAAACCAAAGAGGTTCACTTCAAGAGCCAAGACTCTAAAAACTCCACCTGTTACAAAAAATAAAATAAAAGTAAAAGTAAAAAATAGAATTTGGTTTGTAACTAATGTAACAATTGTTTGTAACTATTGTAACTATTTGGTTTGTAACTGATTGAATTGTACTTTTAATATACTCAATATGACAATTTTATGCCATACAAATTGTGTTTGTGTCCCATTATGTATATATAATGTTTGTGTCCTATTTTATATATACTTTATATATATATATAATACATTTTATGTTCCTACAGTAGAAAAGTAATTTTCAGTCTCTAAAGGATGCCAATAATTTTAACATTTCCACAAAAATTTCCATTTCTCTCTCCCCTGAATAAATAGGAAAAAAACCCCTTCCCTCATCCATGGTTTCGAAGTTGCTGGAAATTTTACATCTCTAGCTAAGGTTCAGTCTCAGTGTTAGGCATAGGGCTCATTGGGCTCTCTGGATGGCAACTCCCAGAAGTCTGAGCCAGAACAGACTACAGTAAGGAATGCTGGGACGTCACCATAATTCCCACCAGGTCCTTGAGGTTACGCCAGAGATATCTGAAAAGCTGGTGGAGGAACAGGTTTCCCCATTGTCAGAAAGCATTGGTATGATGGTTTTGGTAGGCACCTTCTGTGAAATTATGAACACTGGCCCAAACAACGGAAATTATCTCCTCCTAGTCAATAGCACCAAGGAGAGTTCTCGCTGGATTAAAAAAACAGCAACAAATGAATACTATGGACTGTAGCATGGTGCGTGCCGTGACTCATTACTTCATGTTGGATGTTTTGCTCCTTTGCAGGGTTTCTTTGTATGCATTTCATAATTGGTTGAAACTGCAACCACACTGTAGAAATAATCTGGTTTGACACAACTTTAATTGCTATAGTTCCATGCTTGTTCTGGTGCCATCACAAACTCCCATTCCCAGAATTCCATAGCATGGAGTTAAAGTGATGTCAAACTGGATTATTTCTCCAGTGAGGATGGACTATGAGTGTCATTTATTTCTTCTTCTGTTTTCATTTTTTGTTATCACAGATGGCTGAAATAAATTAGGTAAACTGAACTGCTCAGAAGAGTCAGATTATTGGTGTTGGGAAAAAGTGTTTGAAGATCAGTCACGTCTATGAAAACATACCCCCAGGAGCACCGATTGCCGGAAATTCCAAGTATTTATTTAAAAGGGCTACCAATTGATTAAGAAAATATTAAAATTACTTGCTAAGAAGTTGTTCTCATTGCACTCATGGGGACTTCTGGTCAAACCAAACAATGCTTCAGTGCAGGGAGCAGACATCTTAACCCTTCCTTCCTTCTTTGCGATCCCTGTGAACAATCGCACACATATACATACCAAGTAAACTTGGGTAAGATGCTCCCAATTATTCTGGCTGCTCTTGTTGTTGTTGTTACCAAGGTTAGAAGTGGGGAGAGTGGTTCATGGTTTTTAGCAGGATTATGGCTAGAGAGGTTAATAGCCTTGTCGTTATTAACTGGATGAGCCACCTCCTAGGAGTTTATCAGACGGAAGGAATTTCTCTTTATTTCAAATGGAGCCAATTGGAGCCAATTCGAATTCACGTGAATTTGCTAGTTTAGCGAATTTACGTGAATTCCAATTGCATTCGGAATGCGTTCAGAATGACTTCCCATTACCCAAAAATTACTTCCCATTGCCCGAAATTGCATGAGATGCTTTAATATGCAATAACATAAAACCCATGATTGCATTCGGAATGACTTCCCTTTTGCCCAAAATTGTGTGAGATACTTTAATATGCAATAACGTGAAACCCCATGATTGCGTTCAGATTGCCATTGGATTATACTTCCAATTTCTGTCATCTGATAAACTCCCTAGTCCCTCTATCCTCTACTCCCCTGCTTAGGTCTTGAAAATTCATGTCATGTCCTCTCCAATTTAGTTTATCTATCTGGTATGTGGTTTTCTTCTCCTTCTACTATCCTCTGTCTTCCCTAGCATTATTGTCTTTTCTAGATTTTTCATGATGTGTCCAAAGCCCAACAGCCTCAGTTTCATCATCTTGGCTTCCAGGGAGATTTCAGGCTTGATCTGCTCAAGGACCTACTTGCTTGTCCTTTTGGTGGTCCATGGGATACTCAGCACTCTTCTCCAGCACCGCCTCTCAAATAAGTTGATTTTATTTCTGTCAGCTTTCTTCACCGTCCAGCTCTCACATACATACATGGTGCCTTATTGCATGAGAAAAGAAAGTCGAGAGGAAGCAAGAGAGAGAAGTGGCTATCTCTTTGTCTCTCTGCCTGCCATGGAAGCACTTCCGGTCTCTTCCCAAAGGAAACTGTTGTAAAAATGTGTCTTTTGTCATGCTGGGAAAATCCAAACTTTGGCAAAAGACCAAACTGAAATTCAGCTGAGAGACTGCTAAACGTGCAATAAGTATGCCTCATTTCTGAATAACGATGCATACAATTGCATAGGATCTGATTAAAGATGTCAAGAATTGTGCTTTTTGTCCAATACCATAATTTTCGCCTCATTGACTTATTCAGTGATTCCCTTCATGTACATAATTACTGGAGGCAAAACACACACACACTTCCATTGGTTTTAGTTAAAGCACACACCACCTGAGAAAAGGCAATCCTGTATTCTCAAAACTGGGGCCAAGGTTATAGTTTTTCCAAATATTGAGTCTGACCAAACAGTTGACAAAGTGCAGAAGCTTTAGCAACCAACAGCCACATCTTTTTAGATGCACTCACCAATCTTGTGCATATTATAGAAAAGAAAGTCAGCCTATAGTGGAAATGCAAATTAATTTGATATTTTATTAACAAATGAAGTCCCCTAGAGCTGTACCTTCTTCTCTAAAGAAGTTGATTTCAAACAGAGAGCAGCTGGCTTGTGGAGGAAGATTGGTTGACATTTTATAAGTGCACTAAAGGAGTATCTTTCAAGGTGTCAGAACCTCAGCTTTCCTCAATCCAGGGTCCTCTAGACCACATTATAATCCCCATGTGTTTTCTGCATGGTTGCAATATTTTTATAGTGGTCATTAAATTTTTTTTGCAAAATATATATCTTTTTTCAGATACAGTCCCTTAATCTTCATCCTATAAGGAAATGAACTAAACCTAAATAGAAGTAAGTGTACTGCGTGCATGTACTTATTTCTCCTCCTACTATCCCCCTATGCCATATTTTGGACTGTAAGCATCATGGGCAGAAAGCTGGCCTCTTATATGTCATCAAGTATGATACAGATTGGTGTACTGCACAGCATCATATGTATTGAATGTACAAAGCTGATGGTGGCATAAAAGAGGAAATGTTTATTAATTAATTGAACCATGCCACTTGGTGGAGTAGTAATCTATATCTATTTTGCGGGGGCCTTCCCTGTGGTCAATGAAACCCACACATCCCACACTTCCCCCTGCTGCTCCTGACTCAGCTTCCCCTTTGGCCCATTGTTTCATATCCCTCTGTTTTGCAAAAATTGCTGGCGCTTGCTTCACCTGAAACCAGTTACATACAGTGCTGTGGTTTTAACACCCACTTCTTCTGAAGAGACCTTTGAAATCATCACTCAGCCTCCCAAAGCTTCTGCAAAGCACCACTGTTCAGGCAAGGATGGACTCTCTGCCGCTCCTCTTCTGTGCCATTGCCATTGGTAAGTGCTTTCTTATTAGTCTTTGAAGAAGCAGCTAAGGCAAGTATTGTGGTGTAGAAGTTACTTGTTATATCAACTAGTTAGAATGCCAGAATGGACCAAGCTGACTAAGAATGAAAAACAAGCAATTAAGAATGGAAGACAATTTATTCATTTAAATATATACTTGGGATGTTTATTCATTTGAAATATGATGACTTCACAATTTTGCTAGGCTGATATTTGATAATGGATGAAAAATGAAGATAAAACACTCACATCTGCTCTGTTAACTGAATCCCAGTGGAATATACAGCAGAGACATCCATTTTAGTTCTGTTAAGAGTCAGAGTAAATGTAAAGAATGTTGCAACGACTACAGCTGAGTCATACATAGAATGTAAAAAGTGGAAATGTTACTGGCATGTTTTGCATAAACGTGGTGATGTGGGACACTGTGGGGGACAAACCAGTGTTTGTGAGATGTAACATTTCAAAGTTATCTCTCTCAAAAAACAAAGTTGTGGTGCGAATGTTGGGGGTGAGCTGGGAGTTTGGGCGGTTGTTTGAATATGAAGGCAAACCAGACCCTTCCCAACCGTGGGTGCCTCTTTGTAAAGCAGAATGGGGTGCCTTGAGATGGAAGTTTTGAGTGGAGGGCAGATTTGCATGATTTATTGTGGGGAGGTGGCACCTGAAATTGAAGCAAACTCTTTTTTAGCTTTTTCCTTGCCACTATGCTCCTCCTGTTTCTTTCCTTCCTTCTGTCTTAAAAGCTGTACATTTCTGTAAATTGAGTGAGGAGGTGTTGAATTCTCCTAGATGAAGGAAATAGGCAAGGGAGCCATTCAGTTGGAGTGCATGTGTATAGAATTACAGGAAAGCAAGATAGGCAAATGGTTGATATGGATATGCATGCCAGAAAGAAAAAACAATATATCTGCTGATGCCGTTGATTTAAAATAATCCGATTCATTGAACACATGGATATGTAGAAACTCCCCTTTGTAAAGAGGAGACTTTAGGTGGGAAGAATGTGTGGCTTTCAAGATCAATTTGAGTTTGGATTAAAATTGGTGAGCATGGTGTTAATGGCATCAAACCAGGGCAGGACATTGTGCATTGGAGCTGAATTAGTTTGCAAGTGTGGATTTATCCCAAGTGATTTGTGTGCCTGATCAGGTTTTATCAACAATATGGAAGCTTCTTATATCCCTTCTTATGGTTCTTTAACTTTAAACTGGACTTGGACTGGACAAAGAGAGGCCAGCTCTTCAAATACAGAAATGCCTTATGTAAAAACAAACAAACAAACAAAAACAAATGGGGGGAGCAAATGACTACTGTAGAACTTAGAGGATCAGTTTTTTGGTCACATCTAAGACCACTAATGATTGTCCATGATTTTGTCTAATCCTTTTTGAAGAATTGACTAAACTAGTAGCCATTTACAAATTTTATGGGAGTGAATTCTGTAAATTAATGATGTGTTGCCTGAAGAACATATTTCTTTTGTCTGACAGTCATTTTCATTGGATGTCCCACAGCTCTAGACTAATAGCATAAGGAGAAAAACTTGTCTCTCTGATGATGTACATTTGAACCAATTAAAGTTTTCCATCCATGATAAAGCTTTTCACATGACGTCATGTTGAAAAGCAATTAAAGTGCCATTAACCAGGCAATAAACAGTAACAAATAATTCACAGGAAAATCTTTCTTGCTGTTTATTTCTGGTTATTCCTGGGATAATGGTTCTTTTATCAGGCTGTGTCTGAAAGTCTTAATTTCAATTTAATAGCAGTTGCATGATTTTCACAGGATAAACCCCATTTAAACTTCCAATTTCCCCCCCATTAAAGTCCTCTGAAATACTAACCAGTTTATGGAAAAATTGACTTAAGCCCATAGTGATAACTAAGCATCTGCACATTTTTGTAAAGGAAATTTCCCTTTAGTTCTATTGCCTTTTCTGATCCATGGCCAGAAAATAGCCCTAAGAGTGGCTATAAAAGTAGCTGGTGATATCTCAGCCTCCGTGCTTCTTAAGTTCCTAATCATTTCCTTTCCAGATGCTATGCCTTCCTTTCTATTGCTAAGGAACTCAGTCTTTAATTCACAGTAGATCCACACCCCAAGGAAGTGATATGAAGAAAGAAGGTTGCAACTATTTTACAGTACAGCCAAGCATGACAAACATTCAACTCATGGCCTAGGCAGAGTACAGGAAAATAATCATACCGTTATTTCCTGAATTGCATGTTGGATGATACTTTCAGCAATCTAAACCCACCCTGCCCTGTTTTTTACAACAGCATCATAATACTCTCTCTTCTTTTGAACCCACCTAGGGGCTTTCTAGATTGGCAGGAAGTTGCCTTTTCCTTAGTGCTTAGCAGCTGCACCACAGCCTTTAGATGGAGCTGCGCTGTTCTGCAGTTTTAAAAAAGAAGCTGGGAAAACCAGCACCTTTTTAAAGGCACTTCTTCTCCCCTAAAATGCAAAAAAAAAAAAAAAAAAAAAAAAAAAAAAAAAAAAAGCGTTTTCATGGCACACTTTCCCTTTTTCTCATCTAAAGGCTAGACTTTCATGCAGCCATGAACACACTTCTTTTTGCCAATCTAGATCAGGCCCTAGTTTCCATTGAGTTTGTTATAAACCTCATGGGGTACCAACGTACCACACTTCTGATTAAGGCCTTTAAGACAACAGTGACAGGCAGAAGTACACAAGGTCAATAATAATAATAATAATAATAATAATAATTTCTAGTCCGCCCTTCTGAACAAGCAATCGAGGCGAATTACAACAAGGATTAAAACAATATCAAGTAAAATATCCCGTCCTTTCCCTTACCACCCCCCCTTAAAAAGAGATTAAATCACAATTGAATTAAAACAGTAACTAGCTAAAATAGTAATAAAAACAAGATTAGAGAAAAACGGACCCAGCCAAGGTTATGCAGAAGTAGAAACAGAGAAGGGAGGCTGGGAGAAAAGGCCACTCTAAAGCCTAGATTTGGACCCACATTCTCTGGGAAGGCCTGCCGGAAGAGATGCGTCTTTAGGGCCTTTTTAAAGCCTTCTAAAGATGAAATAAGACGCATCTCATCCGGCAGGTCATTCCACAACCTGGGGGCAACAGCCGAAAAGGCCCTCTGGGAGGTCTGCACCAACCTGGTCTACATGGGTTGCAGCAAGTTCCTCCCAGAGGAGCTCTTTCATTGAACTTCAGTTCTGCTGAGAAACACAACTCCACTTGAATTTATGCTTGCGTCTCCTGAAGTGCTAAACTTGTAGTATCTTCACAGTTAGGAATAATGTGACAAGTTTATTCCATAAACCATGGTGGGCAAAGTTGAAGGGTTAGGGGGCTACATTGCCACCCCATGAAACTGTGGGGGATGCAGCTCCCCATTAATACATTTTAATTAAAATGATTGGTCCCAACATACCTTATATGGGCAATTTTCCCCCCCTTTCCCATCTCCTGTCTCTGGACCAGTACTCTAAATGTTATGCCTAAGCCAATGTTTGGTGTACAAAGAAACACACACACACCCTCTAAACTCTTTCAGCTCACACCAGCTCAGCCAGTTCAAGTGCATGCCCTGTCTCACTGTAACAGGAAGAAGAACAGAACAGAGAAAACTGGGTTGGAGAAAAGAGCTTCCATTGACTTGGAAGATCAAATGGAAATTCCCACCCTTTCGCCATCCCCCCGATCACTGGAGGTGAAATGACATTTCCCCACCTTTGCTGCAACCACTGACCAACCTCGACGACCCCCAAATTGCATACAAGTTAAACTGAATTTTTGCATAGCACAACAGAAGCAGGAAAGGGGTCATTTCGTGGAATTTCTGGTCTTATTTAAAAAATAAGTAGGTTTCCAACAATCTCCCACAGACTTGTAGGAACAGCTATGAAAGAACTATACAAGTTCTGCAACTGTAAAGATATATCATTAAATACTAAAGTCAGGATTGCCCATGGCATTGTATTTCCAGTTTCCATGCATGACTGTGAGAGCAGGACAGTTAAGAAAACTGACAGGAAAAGAAACAACTCGTTTGAAATGAAATGCTGGAGAAGAGTTCTGTGGATATCCTGAAATGCCAAAAAGACAAATAAATGGGTCCTCCCTAGAAATGAAGATGACTAAATGTAGACTGTCATACCTTGGGGGTTATTCAGATGGTGAAAATAATCCAGGATGAATCCAGGATGAATCCGGGTTGAATCTTCATTGTTCACCTGCACCCCATTAAGTTGGGGGGGGCTGCCAAAACCCCCATTTAATCCAGAATAATCAATATTGGTCCCCCCCCCCGAGTTTCTTTAAAAAGATTTGCATCATCGGCAGTGTGACTAACTGATGTGAATAGACCTGAGATAAAACTCTGCATGCCTTGAATGAGTTTTAAATACATTCACATCATCAGCTCCATCTTTACTTGAGTACTGCCTCGTATGAGCAATGGAGATGCACATAGATGTGATTTCATAGTGTGAATAAGTTAGATTATTAGCATAATCATGCTAAAAAAGATGTCTGAATGACCCCTTGGACATATTACGTGAAGACATGACTCACTAGAAAAAGACAAGGGCCATCAATTGCTAGAAATCAGGATGAAGATTTGTGTGTGTGTGTGTGTGTCCTTCTATAACAGACGCAGCATGCCTTTGTATACCAGTTGTTGGGGGGCATGAGAGGGAGGGCATTGTTGCACATATATCCTGCAGGTGTGTTTTCCAAAAGCAACTGAGTAGCAACAGAAAGTTGGACTGACCCAGCATCATTCTTCTTATGTTCTCATAACATCTTGTTGGTATATGGTGGCTACAATATCTTGATCTGACCTGACAAATATTTTCTTATGTCTTTATCACCCCTTCTCCTTTATCATCCGGTTCGAAAATGTAAGATATCACAGTGTCTCTCAGAAGCAGAGTATTGTAATATTTACAAGCAGAAGCTGAGCAGCAACCAATTCCACATCAACACGTTGTATATTTATTTATTAATTATATTTATGCCCTGCTCTTCAGAAGTGTTCTCAGATTGGCTTACAAATTGTTAATTAAACTGTACATTGCCCTCAGGCTTACAATCTGAAAAGACATGGCACAAAAGGAGAGGGAATGGCAGTGGGGAAAGGGATCACACTATTTAGCAGAGAAATATAGCAAGCTTAGTCTTCTTTGTAAAAACATGTAAAGAGCTTTATTTACAAATACTAAACGTTTCATTACATCTCATGGCGAGGAGCCCTGTAATGTACCTTTCATATATGGCAAAGAGAAAGAAAATTATAGAAAAACTGTAAAATGGTGCACAAACAAATTCAAATTTGGAAATTTCTGGAATTGGATCTGCTGTATACAGCAGTTAAAGCTGGTTTTCTGTCAATGAGGTAGCTATGCCTTCTCCAAATGGGAGATTCCTCCTCATCTGGTAGGAGTCAGCTCCCAGACTGTTCCACTGTTGTTGGTGTTACTTACTCTTACTGAATGGAAACTCTGAAGCTCTTTGTTTATCTCCCTACAGTATTAAGACCATGCCATGGATTCAGTTTGGATACAGAACATCCCATCACCTTCCAAGAAACAGCAAAGGGCTTTGGGCAGAGTGTTGTGCAGTTTGGAAGTGGAGCAAATGCCGGGTATGGGACTACTGTATACTCAACTTCAAATCTGTTGAGAGTGGATAGTTTCTTGCTATCCTGTCCCAATATATTCCCAGAGCTGGAAATGTTATATTCAGAAACCTACTACCATAAGCCTGAGGGATTCTGGAAAGTGTAGTCCAAAAAGTATGTTTTCCAAGCTCTGGATGTACAATTGGCCCTCCATATCCATGGATTCTTTATCCATCGATTCAACCATCCATGGCTTGAAAATATTTTAAAAATATAAAAATTCCAAGAAGAACCTCTTGATCTTGCTATTTTATATAAGGAAAACTATTTTATTATGCCATTGTATTTAATGGGACTCACACATCCAAGGAATGTGTATCCACAGGGGGTGGGGGGTGGGTGGGGTGGGTGGGTGCTGGAACCAAACATGGCCCACTGTCATTTTCCTGCTGAATTTTCTTTATGTGTTACCATTCCTACAGGGTGTTTGTTGGTGCCCCGCTCCAGAATGGCAATGTGAATAAAACAGGAAAACTGTATAAATGTCAACCAATGCCAAGCAAATCAGGCAGATGCCAGGAAGTTGTTTTACAAAGTAAGTGTTAGATGAGTCTGCTTTTCTATGGCGTTGCAACAGACGGATGCAGTCCAGAGCTAGGACATGTGGCTTACTTCTGAAGCATACAACACCACAGGCTGTATTCAGTTTTGCAACTAAACCACCATTGTGTAAGACCAAAATCTGTTACAGAGGGGAATGCCACTGAATCTGATATGAAACACAACATCCAAGAATCAAGCTACATGATAACTCAAATGTGTGATTGCATTTCCTTGTTTCTGACATTTTTAGTAAAATACCAGCCATGGACATGCTGACTCACATCCGGCTCATGATGTATGAGTGGTAAATTTGGTTCTCTGCACTCTTGTCCTGACAAAAATCTACTCAACACCCACCTCCTATTTATCCAGGAAGGAATAAACATTTGCTATAGCTGTAAAAAGAAGCCTCCTTCCCAAAGCAAATAATAATGTAGAAGGAAATATGTACATAGGCCCTATCATTAGTACCCAAGTACCCAAGGTGGCAGATGTTGGTGGCCCAATAAAAGTGGCTCCCCTTGTGCCCCCAAATATTTCTCTCTTGGAGGACAGAGTTCTGTGTGCTGCATTGCTGATCCTGCACTCCCTAAGCTAGACTGTACAAGACTCTATCCCAGTGCTGAAGTGAGATTCAGCTGCTAGTCAGTCACTTATGTGGACTAGGCAGGGTGCCATCTTGCCCTTGACCTTAGGCAGCAAAATGTGTTGGCCCAGTCCAGTAAATCAGGACAACAGCACTAGGGGGAAGGAAAAGATTTCTTTCTCCCATGCCACAGTCCACATCAACTTAATGCAACAAAATCCCTTGGATCAAACCTTTCTGTAAATTAGGGCTGAGAGTCTACACCACAGTCTCCAATTCATAACTTTATGAATCCAAGCCACATTGCAGAAATGCAACAAAACCTGTTTAGTGGATTGCAAAGATGCACATCCAAGCACCAGCAAGAGTATTCTGAGATATGTCAGGTGCTTTCAACAGGCATCAGATACTTTTGATGAGCATCAGGCACTTATGATGTACATCTGACATTTCAGATGTGTATTGGACACTTGTGATGCACATTGACACTTCTAAGGCGTATAGGATAATTGTGATGTGCATTGAGCATGTTTGATGAACATTGGGCACTCCTATTGTGCTCCTGTACTTCCTAGCCAGTATGGGCAATAAAATGCCCATACATTGTAGTGACATGGTAATCCACAGGTGAATACCGAAGTTGATAAACTACTAAATTCTGCTTCCTGCAGCTGCAAAGATGTAAGTGTCATTCTCCGTTCCATCCTAGATCATTACTGTTAGCTCTATATTATGGAAATGAAAAAAATGCAATAAAATATTACGGTATCTAGTTTGATCATAGAATATAGTGTTTTTATCCATCTATTAAAAAGTCATAACTAAATTCCTAAAATGTACCCCCCCCCATGTTTAGCAGGGATAGTACCTAAGTAGAACACTGATTAAATTCCATTTGTCAATTAGAATGAATTTTCCATCTTTATTTCTTTTTATTATTCTGAGAATGCTTCAGGACAGATAGCTCCTAGCTGGCACTACTAATAGATAGGGAGTGTGCAACTGTTTCATCCATTCTATTTCTTTCTTTCTTTCTTTCTTTCTTTCTTTCAAAAAGAAGGTTGAAGGAAGCCATGAAAAAACATAGGAGGGTTACTAGGGAAAGATGATATTCTCTGGACACAATTGTATGAATGAGGTGGGGTAATTGCATTATATAGAGAGACACAGAGAGATATATGAGACACCCTGACATTGAGAATATAGCAAGAAAAAAGAATGTTTGCAGATTATAACCTAATCTGTAGGATGTACAAAGTTTAAGTTGTAATAAATGACACCATCCATGTGTATTTTTCTTACTGACAGGCCCTGAAGATGCAGTGAACATGTCTCTTAGTCTGACTCTCTCAGCTCATGACTCTCAGTTGCTGGTAAGCACCAAGATCTGTAAGAGGCTTTAAAAAGACTACTTCGATTTTCTGCAAACTACTTGTTGATAGAGTGGGCCCTTGGTTCCAGGACTTCCTATGGATACCAAAATCTGTGGATGCTCTAGTCCCATTATATATAGTGGGGTAGTGAAATGGTGTTGGTTATATAAAACGGCAAAATGAAGTTCTGGTTTCTAGAATTAAAATATATATGTATATATTCAAGCCATGGATGGTGGAAACCATTGATGTAGAATTAATTGATATGGAGGACCAGCTGTATATGACTGAATCATAAAAGTAGGGCTAAGGAAATATGTCAGTTACTTTAGCCTTGCATTGCTGGCAAATGGGTATTGTTGTTTCCAATTTATGGTATCCCGAACAGCTATCCTAAGGCCCTAAGATGGAGTTCTCTTGGCAAGATTTGTTCAAAAGAGATTTGCCATTGCCTTCCCCTAAGGCTGAGAGCATGTGACTTGCCCAAGGTGACCCAGTGGGCTTCATGATTACCGCAAATGAAAGTGGTGAATAAACATACTACCTCAACATCAGTGGGGTTGGAAATTTCCCTTTTGTAGGTCATGTTCCTTGCTCTTTGGTTCCTTTTCCGTCTTGCCTCCTGGTCTTTTCCATTTCACTCTTGGCAAGATGCAAAAGATTACAAGGCTTCTGCACTTTTAGCAGATGTCTGCACTAACAGATGCATGACAGAGTATACCTGCTGAAATTTCCCTGAGCTTGGAAAATTCCTTTTTGAAAGTAATATGTTCCTGCTGGTATGAATTTGAAAAGGAATCCACTGGTTTTACAAATTACAGTGTTGAGAAGGGACTGTTTTATATTACTTGTTGTGCTGTTTAGTACTTTTCTGTTGTTTTTTTAAAAAAAAGTAAACTCCTTCGGATTGATAAGAAAATAACACAAAACTTGTACAATTCTTGTCTAAATGTCTCCAACAACAAAAATAACTGTGGAAAGTATTAGAAAGCATTTTATTATACCAATAAAGTAACTTCATTCTTATTTTTTGCATCCCTTTCAGATGTAACTTCCATTTTACTCTCATTCACCACGTGTTCACTACTTGTGGGTAACTGGGTTATTACATGTTACTTCTAAGCTCTAAAATTTCTTTTTCACCTCAGATTCCACAATGCCATCTAATGTTAAAATTTAACAGAGAAATGTGCAATAACATAGTTGAAAAGAAAATGTGTTTTTGAAGAAGCAGAATGCTTTTTAAATATCCAAACTGAAATAATTGGGGTCTTTCCCCTAACAAGTGCACAAGATTTTAAGAGGCAACTTGTTTTATGAACTCTGTACTTATTTGAAGCTTTTAAAATAATGTATTAGTTGTTGATAACTTTGTGTCTGACCACTTCTAACCACTGGCCCTTGATTTCATAGGTTTGTGGGCCCAGAGTGCATCAAACCTGTGGCGAAAACATCTACCTCAAGGGCTACTGCTTTCTCCTGGACCAAAATTTGAGGGAGACAAAGCGTTTTCCTCAAAGTCTGCCAGGTAAAATCAAGATACAGGGAAATACAGAGCAAACTAAAGTCGGATATCACCTGTGACAAGGTGACCAAATTTGGGGAAGTTAAGAATCATATATTACTCCCCCTTGAGATCTCCTAAGGGCTACATAAATGGGCAATTAATGGTCCCAAATATCTACATATACAGTATTTTGTTATTAACTGCTGTCGAGTTGATCTCAACCCACACACGTAGATGAGACATCTCCAAGACTCCCTTTTCTCCACTGCTCTGCTTAGGTCCTGCAAACTCATACCCATGATCTCTTTAACAGTCTATTCATCTAGTGTGTGGCCTTCTTCTCTTTCTACTTCCCTCCACCTTTCCTAGCATTATTGTTTTTTCCAGTGAGTCCTCCCTTCTCATGATGTGCTCGAAGTATGACAGCCTTAGTTTAGCCATCTTGGCTTCCAGAGAGATCTCTGGCTTGATCTGCTCTAGGACCCATTTGTTTGTCTTTTTGGCCATCCATGGATCCTCAGCACTCTTCTCCAGCACCATTTCAACTGTATTGAATTTCTTCCTATCTTCTTTCTTAATTGTCCAGCTCTCTGTATAATTCTTGGGAAGTTCAGTCCTATGAGTTTTGTGTCACTTCTTCCAAAAGCTTTACAATACAGTCCTAATCATATGTACATGGAAAGAAAGGCATCATATTTCAGTGAGGTGTAGGACCAATATAAATGTTGGCCATAGCATCACACCTGCCCTCCCTCACAAATATGCACTGAAAAGCTAAGGGAAGGCCATTCATAGAGGTTATAGATTAATGCCACAACATATGTTAATTGATCACATTTGATATGTGCTCTCAAATTTTTCTCCTTTTTTTCCTCCTTTTCAATTTGTGTTTCATCTCTAGAATGTCCAAAGCGGCTCACTGACATAGTTTTTCTGATAGACGGTTCAGGAAGCATTAACCCGAGAGAGTTCTCACAGATGAAGACATTTGTATCTGAGGTCATGAAGCGTTTCCAAAATACCAACACCCAGGTAACATATGGGTAGTGTTGAAGCCACACATGGGATGAAATGTTTTACCTTATCACTTTTCTGCTTTTTATGTATCAGCTGAAAGTTGTTAATGATCTGGACAATCATGGCACATTAAAAAATGGAAAAAAATTGCAAATAATATATTCACAAAGCCTGGATGTTTTGGTTTTTTTTACTGTTTTACTAGCTAGTATGGTAGCAGTTGAAAGTCTGACATAATAGCTTCCTGTTCTCATTTAATGCCGTTCTCATAAGCAAAAAATATCTAAAGAAAGAAAAAAATCTGAGTGTTTCTGGAAACTGTTCAGGCTCAGACTGTGGTGTACCTCATGTCTGGCTTATTTGGAAGACTGGCAAGACTGAAGGCCTTATGGGAAGTTAGCTTTGTATGATTGGAACAAACCTGAAAGCCAGATATTAAAAAAAAAATTACAAGAAAAGCATAGATTTAGGGTTCCAAGCCCTGAAAAACCACATAAAGCACCTTATGTAACACACCTTGTATCAAACACAGAAACCAATCACCAGTTTGTATCCTATGATTCATTAATTATTTCAAAGAAGCACATACTATATATACTCATGTATAAGTCTAGAAATTTTAGTCAAAAAATTGACCCAAGAAACCTGAGTCAACTTATCCATGGGTCAATTTAAATACTGTACTTTTATGAAAAAAGGAACAATCCTTTGGTGAAAGGAAAGAGTGTAATCAGTCCTAGAAGCAATGACCCCCCCCCCTTCCCAATTCTCTCATCCATCCAGCCTTCAGTATGAACACAAACAGTCATGCCTGATGGAATTTAGCAAGTTCTTTTGGATTGTTCCTTTGCTTCATCCTTTGGATCCTTTACTACATACTCCTAGGTTTTACCCTCGACCTATCCATGGGTCATATCAAAATCCCTCATTTTGGCCCCCAAGCCTGCCCTTAATTTATACATGAATTTGACTTAAAGTTGAGTATATATGTTAAGTTAAATCTGAGCACAGTATTGACATCCTGAGAATATCAGAAAAGAATATTTCAAACACTAAGGCAGGTCATTAGTCCTTAGCTTCATAAGTGTGTGGCGAAAACATACTGGAATCTGAAAAGCCAAATGGGGATATTATTAGGATTTTGAATGGTCAACTAAGCAGATTTTTAGTGCCTTGAATAGCTTTTTCCTGCTTGCCATGATGGCGACTATCAGAATCTGAGTATAGTAATGTATATTGTTGTTATTATTGGTTGTTAACTTTTATTTATATAGCACTGTAAAACTGAGGGAACTTTGCCAGCTTTACAGTTTTTATCCAGGTGTGTCTTTCTTTCCCTCTCTTATTTTAGTTTGCCTTGTCTCAGTATGCTCGCCGTTATCGAGAACATTTTGACTTCCTTGAGTTTCAGAGAACTGGAGATCCTGATGAATTGCTTAGACGAGTGCAGCAGCTGCAAGGGGCAACTCTCACAGCTACATATATCCAGAAAGTAGTGTAAGTAATCGTTTGAACATCATACTCAACTTGAGGCTGGTTGCTTCGACATTGTTCTGTTAAACCAACAGAATCCTTAAGATGTAATTTTAAAATTTTACAATCAAGAATTCTCTTCATTGATCTTTGATCCTTGTTCAGCTGTAGTTTATGGTTACTCCTCCACTATACTGTCATTGTACTCCCAAACTTCAAATGCAGTGTTTGCATCACCATTCCAATATTGATGAAGGTTTTCACGGCTCCTGCTGCATCTTTGCAAAGCTTTCTACCTGGGGCTTCTTTCTAAAAGCTACCAGAATGTGCAAATTGGTAATATTTGGTTAGACCCTTATAAACACCCTTGAAATCTAGAATCCCAAAATGTGGACAGAATTTCTCAGTCTACCTTTAAGTAAATCAATATTTATGATTGTAGCAATAGTGTCACAGGCTGTATCCACACTGTAGGAATAATCCAGTTTGACATTGCTCTCAGAGAAGACTCAATGTCTCACAGAACTACAACTCCCAAACTTCTGTAGCATTGAACCATGGCAGTTAGAGATCTCAAACTGAATTATTTCTGCAGTGCCGATGCAGCCGTGTAGCAATTGTGAAAATGGAACAATTACTAACTGTAGAATCCTAACCAAAGTTTTCAAGAATGAGAGAACAGCATTGGGCCATTGTTGGCTGATAGTCTTTTTGCTGCTTTCCCCATCATTTACTGCTCTCTGGCCAGCTGTCTGGAGAGGCAATTCAACAATTGTTCACTCATGCCATGCTTTTAGAATTTAAAAAAAGATTGGTTTGCTGATTCTCTACATTTTCTACAGGCGTGAGCTCTTTGTCCCAGAAAAAGGGTCCCGACTTGGTGCCTCTAAGGTACTCATTGTGATAACTGATGGAGAGAAAACAGGGGATGCCTTGGAGTACCGCGATGTCATACCGCAGGCTGAACAAGCTGGCATCATCCGCTTTGCCATTGGGGTGAGAAAGCTAGCAAAGAAATTCCGAAACCATGAACAGAATGTTTAAAATATCCAGAAAGGATGATAAGATTGGAATAGGGTAACCAGGCTTTTTTGCAGGCTCCTTTTGCAGGACTTTCATCTGTTCTGAAAAGCTCCATCAATTTATTGAAGCAAATCAAGTGGCTGTTAGAAGCACAAGGGCAGGTGGGATGTTTTCTTGTGGCTGGTTGGCAACTTGAAGTTGGAACAGCATCCATCAGTGTGGAAAGTGCAACCTATGAGCTTCATGCAGCTCAGGAACCCTTTTGTGCAGCCCTTGCTTCCTCTACCCCCATTTTCAAAAAAATAAACTTATGCTTGGGGTTTTTTGGCTTTCAAATTTTAAAAGTGCTCAAAACCGCTATATATATTGAACAGTTTTGCTCCCCCACACCTTTCCCAATCTGCCAAATGAAAAATATCTGAAAATGAAGCCAAGAGCCCTAATTGTATTACAAAAATAAGTAAGGTGAGAGGCAGTGCATGCCCTCGAAGAACTTCCATTCTGTTCTTGAGGCAGACTGTATCAAAGCATGCCCTTTGTCATGTA
Source organism: Urosaurus nigricauda (assembly GCA_034509955.1). Taxonomy (NCBI): domain Eukaryota; kingdom Metazoa; phylum Chordata; class Lepidosauria; order Squamata; family Phrynosomatidae; genus Urosaurus; species Urosaurus nigricauda. Next base: position 10,531,611 of record JAOEGL010000006.1, read on the forward strand.
GAGGCATAAAGAGGAAGCTACTTCTATCTCACTGCCTCTCGCCTTACTTTTGTAATGCAATAAGGCTCCAAATGTGATATCACATCACTTCCAGATTTGGTGCGATGGTACGTAGAAGAGTCAGTGGCAGGAAACATGGCCTCACCCTGGTGCATTTGCCCAATCCTGGTGTGGAGAATTGTTATCTCTTTCTTATAATCTCCAGTTTGTTGTCTTTCTTCAAATTGCAAGGGATGCTGCCAAACAGAATATATTTCAGGTGGAGAAGGCAGACAGGAAGCAGGGAAAGTTATAGGATACAAAAAAGCAATCTTCCTTTTCAACACGAACCATCACAACCAGGGTGGGTGGGTGAGAGTGGTAGAACCTTTTTGTTTTCAGCTCACATTAAAATGCAAGACACAGAAAATGATGGGAACAATAGATCTTGTCTAAAGATTAGGTGCCTCTACCCTCCAACATTTTTCAAGCAACAGAAGAATGTGATTGGAATGACAAAAAATTATTATTGAAGAATAGTGTACAAGACAGGAGAGACTGCAGTAGTTTGCTTTTGCCTGGCTCTGCTGGGAAGGGCAAAATTCCATGCCTTTCTCTCCTTTCCCCTCTGCTGAGTTATATGATTCAAAATTACTTTTGCATTTTGAACAGCAATGGAATAAGCTGAGGACAAATAGGAAACATTGGAGGAGGGGAGATAAACTGGAACTTTTAAAACAAACAGCTGAAAAAGTGGGAAGCAGGGGATTGATTAGGACAATCTGAGGTCATGGGTGCCTGTTAGTACCTATGTTAGTGTTAATGTTAATTATTTATTTTGGCAGCAGCACTATCTTGAATATATGACTGCATTTCTCATTCTCTACTTTATCCCCCCGCCCTGTTCTTTGGCACACTGCAAAGGTGGGAGAAGTTTTCTCAAAAGGCAGAGCCAGTCAGGAGCTTATCAGTATTGCCTCTTCTCCAGCATCTGACCATGTTTTCCCAGTGGACAACTTTGATGCACTCAAGGACATCCAGAATAAACTCCAGGATAAAATTTTTGCCATTGAAGGTATCAAACAACCCTCTTGTGCTGTAAGCCTAGAAATCATGTTAAGATCTTTGCCTCTGAAAAGCAATTAGAAGAAAGATTGCCTGGTCATGTTTATCCCAAGGCCTGAGATTGCAAGGCCAAAAATCTGAAACAATGAACAAAAAGCAATGGACAATCACTTGTGATGTCACAAGGAGAGGGTCCTGGTTACCAGTGTGAAGCCACAAGGGACAGCTGCAGATCATGTCATTTAGCATAATACATGAAGCATTTGCACAGTGTCTGCCATTAAAATAGCACCATGGCCAGGTCTGCATGGGCCAGAATATTCTGGCCACAGAGCTGCCTTGATGTTACTCCATTCCCTAAGGCCCTCCATTGTGACACCATTTGATGGTTCACTGGGAATTGGGCCCTCCATCGTCTGGATTCCCTGACTGAGAGGATGGAGGGAGGATCTTTTATTTCACCCTGCAGATAGGACCCAAGTTTTTTTCTTTTCAAGGCAACACACTCTTGCCCTGAGATTCTTCCCCCTTACTGTGAGGACTGGAGAAGAGGGCCCAGACCCTGATACTAAGGGCCAGACTTGAGATGTGGCAACCCTAGTTAGAAAAGTTGCCCTCATACCAGTCCATGATACACAGATTGACACCCTAGTCAAATTGTAAAAGAGAGAGTTCCCAAGGATATGAAAACAGCTAAGATGCCGAAACTGTGTATCTCTGTCTTTCCTTCCATCTTTCTTCTGTAGGTACACAATCAAAAAGCAGCAGCTCCTTCCAGTTAGAGATGTCTCAGGAGGGATTCAGTGCCTTGCTGACCCCGGTGAGTCACTCCAGCCCCCAAGTTTCACCTTCTGTGAATTAATATATCAAAGCCCCCCAAAACCAAGGTAGCTTTTGACAAGTCGAAGGCCAAATCTGATGCAGCAGATACCTTTTCCAGTTATACTCAAATGCCAGCTTGATTATGAAGTTCTTGGCATATTTAAAAAGCACGCAACCATTAAAATCGATTGGGAAAAATATTAAAAGATTATTTCCCCTTTTGGTTAACATCTTTCCCCCCCCCCCCCCACTGGTTTGTGGTTCTCATCTCCTCTGCTTGTTGTGTTGGTCTAGGATGGTCCAGCATTGGGGGCAGTAGGAGCCTATGACTGGTCTGGAGGGACCTTCCTATATGGGAATCGTGGCGATTCAAGCTTTATTAATGTGTCAAGCCTCACTAAAGATATGAATGACGCCTATCTTGGTATGAGTAACAAAAATGCATTGTTATCTCCTGTGCTCTTGAGATACTTTTGAATGTCAGTAACTATTCCTCCTATTGATGGGAAGATCTTAGCAAAGCCATTCGAGATTCTTTGAAAGGGGGAGTCTGAAGACTTCTGCTGTGGAGTTTCTAATCATTTATAGATGTGTAGGATAAATAAGTGTTAACAGGAATATGAATGCACCTGTTGTATCTTATTTTTTGCACCATGGGTCTTGTCCAGGGCAGGTCCTGCTTCAGATGACATCATGTTAGGGGAATATTGAAGGGGGCAGCAAGATTTTTTAAAAAGAAGTATTAGCTGCTGCAATGGGGTAGAACAGTAACAACATGGTTCCACATCAGGAAGCAAATGTCTTGGGATGGCAGTGATCTTGCCAATTGCTGTTGTCCTACATTCTTCACATACCTGCTGCCAGACCAAACTTGGTTTGGCTTCTGACTTTACGTACAGATGCGATGAACACAGAAAGCTGTTACTAGAGGAGTGCGGGCAATGTAGGCCTCAATAGGTGACATCCTAGGGTGCAGTGACACCACTGCTCTCCAAACATTTGCCTCTTAGCAGAAATGGGCTGTGACATTTCCCATGTCCCTTTAAAATACTGAAGTGATGGTGAAAGTGGGGTGAAGCTCAGTGGGAAGAGAAAGGAGAGGCCACACTGCATGAGACCAACCCTAATGATGCCATTGACTAGAAGGCCAATTGCTTAATAACATCCATTGTTTCCCATCAATAACCAGTCTGTGAAAAACCCAAAGAGATTATTTCCCAACTTTGTGGAACAATATGAACACCAGTGCCTCACAAATTTAAGTGTTCTTACGTCAGATTTCCCTGGCCTGGACCTTTGGTTATGTTTATGGCACACAGTTTGAGGAAGTATTTGGCATCGTGCAAGCAGATTTATTATCGCCCTAGGCTGTTTGAGGAGTAAAGCTTGTAAAGCTATGAACAGATTACATCCGCATCATCAGGAGTAGCTATCCTTTATTCTATAAGGAGTTTATTACACTAGGGCTAATTTCGGCATTAAAGAGAGATTAAAGTGCATTTAAAGCATCCTGCAAATTGTTTTGCATAATTACGTGATTTTTCCAGGATATTCATGGGATAAACTCTCAGTCTCCTTCATATGATAAACTCCTAAGTTGTCTTATTTGTTTGTTTGTTTTGTATTCCTCCAAGGTTACTCAATGCAGATAGTTCAACTGAATGGACAAAACAGCTATGTGTTGGGAGCTCCTCGATACCAACATGCTGGCAGGGTCATTTGGTTCACCCAGAATAATGGGCAATGGGAAGCAAAATCAGAGCTGTCCATAAAACAGGTAAAAACATTGATGTGTGAGCTGTGGGTTGTATTAGCACATACATACAGTAGATGTCTTTTCTTAGCCTGTACTAATGAAAGTTGGCTGTGTGGTCCACAAACCAGAAAAAAGTTGTCTTCCCCATTGAAGCCGCATCCCTCAATTTTAGCAAATAATTTAAAACACTTAGTTAACATTTTCACAGTCAAGAGAAAAAAGCCTTGTGTTTTACAGGCTCAACTAAATTCATTTTTAAAGTATCAGTAGAAATGGTAAACAATTTGACCTGCATATTGACTGTCACATAATTAAATGGGTGTATGTTTCAAAGCAATTTAAGTTTCATGGGCCCGGTACATACCACTAGTTTGTGGCGGCCACAGGCCAAAATTAGGGTTTGGGAGTGTGCAGCGACTGCATGCTCCTGAACCCCAGCATTTGGGGACCACTGTGATGAAGCAAGCACTGCACAGAGTCCACACGTCACGGTGCTGTGCTTGCCTCATTGGCGTGCCACAGTGCACCAATGGTGCAGTCATGGTGCCCGGCGCGTGCAGTAATAAGAACCTGCTTTTAGCAGGTTTTGTTTTTTTTACTGCGGAGGGATGCCGCATGGTTTGGCTGCTGCGGCGTCCCAGAGCAGCAAAAACGGGTGCCTCCAGCCCGCCCTTTTGGGGTGGTCTGTTGAGCCTCATGGTTCTCAGTTAATGATGTGACAAATATTTTCAAATTTCTTGTACTGGATGAAAAAGAGTGTTTGGCAGGTCAAGATATCCATCGGTGGCGAGAGTCAACTGCTCAGAGAAGTTTTGCAATCCAGATCTTTTTTGTTTTTTGGAAAACAAACCTCACAACAGGGTTTTTATAAAAGTGCTAATGTCTTTATGCAAAAACTGTTTTGTTTGAAATCATCATTTTTTGCAACAACAACAACAACAACAAAACATTGTTGTGGGGGGTAAAACTATAGTGGGGGTGTCATTTTTACCAAGACATGTCAGATGCAAGAGGGAAGAGGAAGGAAGGAAGGAAGGAAGGAAGGAAGGAAGGAAGGAAGAAAGGAAGAAAAAGTCTTGTAATCTTACCCAGTGGTATAGTTTTCATTCTTGCATAAGAGAATGAAATAAATGAAGATTTACAGCCCAACATAGGAGTCCTATGCATTTTATAAAACCTCTATCATTCTCCTAAACCTTCAACTCCCAATATACTTTGGGATTAGACATAATAACCTGTCTCTGGATATGTATTGTAGGATAGCATTTGTAACCTGTTTGCTTGTACACTTTCAGCTGAACAGAAAGCTGCCTCTGTTTCAGTTGCAGGCACTGCCCAGAGAGCTTAGGGATGCTAATGGGGGTAAGGGAGGGGAATAGACAGGGAATGGGAATGGGTTGGAGTTAGGGAGGTGAAGCAAGGAACAGTTTTTAACAATGAAAATTTTCAGCCCATCCAGATTGGCTCATACTTCGGGGCTGCGCTTTGCTCTGTGGACCTCGATAGAGATACCAACACGGATCTGGTTCTCGTTGGTGCTCCTCTGTACTACGACTCTGTGGCCGGAGGGAGGGTCTACATCTGTGAGAGGAAGGTAGGTGAAAGAGAAGGCCGTCCTTCCCCTTCTGTGGCCCAAGGGAACTACTTCAGGACAGCTGTTCCTAGTCCATGTTTATATTGCTGCGGACATTCACAAGGAATGAAGGAAAGATGGTAGATATCCTTAATTTAAGAACAGTGTGGGCTCTTTTTGCAGTGAAATAAAATTGTTCTGTGTTGCTGCTCCCCTAGCTGTGGACATTGTGGAGTGAGAGCAGTGCTGCAATGTCACAATGTCAACCGAGTTCTCCCATCTTGTGTAGAGTGCAAGAGTAGAGATGTAGCCGTTGGGGTACATCTTTTTCCCCCAGTGGCATCCACACATTTCCCTCATTTTGTCATCAGGGAAGAAGAGAGTTTGGACATCAAAGCAAAGGGATAGGTGTCAACTCCAGGTGGCATTGAGGAAGGGAAAGAAGAACCCAATCTGCTGTAAGAAAACATGGGAGAAGGAATTCAAAATAGTCTTGCCAAATGGAAAAATGAATGATGGCAAAATTAGAATGGGAAAGTGCTGGATTCTCTTAAGTCTAGCCAATAAATTCTACCATACTTTGTTTCCTTTGAGAGCTCTTTCACACTATACAATTGTAGTGCTATGATTCCATTTTAATGGCCTGGCAATATCCCATGGAGTCTTAGGATTTGCAGTTTCAGGAGAGACATTTACAAATCTCAGCTAGATAGCTCTAGTACCTCGTAAAATACAAACCTCAGAATTCCAAAGGGTGAAGTCCTGCCAGATAAAGTTAACTCATTGTATTATAACTGTGTAGTGTGAAAGGGCCCTGGCGTGATTCCAGAGAGAACCACAGAACAAATAGGTTAAAGAAGGAGCGTTTTCACTTGAATTCTCTTTCCTTCAACTACTCAACTGTCCCCTTTCCTCATTTTTTTAGGAGGACTCATTTTTCTGCGGCAAAGAATTGCATGGAGAGACCAAACACCCCTTGGGCCGCTTTGGAGCTAGTATAGCAGAAATAGGTGAAGTAACTGGCGACCGATGGACAGACGTGGCAGTTGGAGCTCCAATGGAGGATGAGGATCGAGGAGCTGTGTACATATTTCGAGGAAAGAGCAGATCCATAAACCAAGCATATAGCCAGGTGCACCTACAGCATCTGAATTTCCTTCACCCCACTGTTATCCACAGCCCTGTTTGTACTGGTTGGTGGCACAAGATACTCTTCTTATCTTCCTTCTTTTGTCCACAGCGTATCCAAGGCTCCAGGCTTACTAATAGGCTTCATTACTTTGGCCAAGCAATTGGTGGTGGATCAGACCTTACAGGAGATGGACTCCCAGATGTAGCAGTGGGAGCTGAAGGGCAAGCGCTGTTGCTGAGGTGAGGAGCCTGAGGTCTGGTGTTGGCCACCTATTGAAGAAAGTTACCTGTGCATACATTTCCTCTTGCTCCAAACATTTCCCCTTGCTCCATACAGTCATGCATTTCAGTGAAGATGACAACATGGAATGATCAAAGTAAAATGACATGAAGGAATCTCTAACAGTGCATAGCAGAAGGGAAGCAACCCAGTTTTCAAATTTCTCTGTAATTTATGTGCAGGGAAATTTAATTTCTTTGCAATAGATACATTCTTCGGTGCACATTTATATCCTAGAAAATGTAGGAAATGCATAAGCTGCATATATGACCATTAAAAACATCAGTGTTGAGTAAATCTTTTGAAAAATATAATTCAGGCTATTATGGTTCAGGTAGAACCTCCACACTCACTCCCGTGGATAGAATCTCTGAGTGGATATATAACGATACCATGTCTCCCTCCCACCCCCAACTATAATAATCATCCTTCTCTGTCTGCAATAGGTCTCGGCCTGTGCTCCAAGTAGCGTCCAGGATCACTTTTACTCCATCTACAATCCCCATTTCTGCTTTTGAGTGCCAGAACCAGGATGTGCTGAACAAGGAGATCAGTAAGGCAACAGTTTGCCTTATCATCCAGTCGGACTCTCGGTTTAAATTAGGTAGGCCCACAGAGGGTGGCTCAACATAAGCCTTGGGTGCTTGCACACCATGCACACAGAATGCTGAGGGCATCTCCCCTTCTGCTCAAGAGCAAGATGACAACAGGTACAACAGTATGCCTGATAGTTTAATAACAGATACTGACAGGAGAGCCAGTATGATGCAGTAGTTTGGGTGTTGGACTAGGCCGCCAAAGACCAGGGTTCAAATCCTTGCTCAGCCATGGAAGCCCACTGAGTAACCTTGGGCAAGTTACACTCTCTCACCCTGAGAGGAAGGCCATGGCAAACCCCCTCTGGACACATTTTACCAAGAAAACCCTATGATTGGTTCTCCTTTGGTTCACCATAAGCAGAAATGACTAGAAGGCACACAACACAACCAACCATATCCTTGTGACTCCCCAAACTATGTTCCAAGGATTTTTTTGTATCTTTCAAGGGCTTATTAGGGGCTTCTTAGTGGTGAGAACAGTAATGGGAGACAGCTTTCCAATCAACGTGTTCACCTCAACAGATCTTTCCAAGGAAGCATGCAGCTCAAGGAGAATACTGGGCACATTCTAGTGAAGATATCTCTGGGTATTGTGAGACAACAGTGAGACAACAAAGACCTCTGCAGCACTGCATGCATACTGATTTTTTCACTCTAGCACATACACTCATGTTTCCTTCAGTATTTGCGGAAGGATAGATTGACACAGAAAAACCTAACAGGAAGAACACTTGAAAGGCACTGCTGATATAAACCCCTCATTAGATCCAGTAAGACAGAAGACCCCCCAAAAGAGTTAATTAGAAGTGAAGCAACCAACAGAAAAAGCCTAGGCAATATTGTGTACTTCCTAAGTACAGCACCCTATTTGTTACAAGCATTTCATACTGAAATTTTCAAATGTTAAAGCTGTGATCAACAGAAATTCCCTGGGATTTTGCACTAGAGATTTCTGGGGGTGAAGTTGCCTACCACATCACAACTTTCCTTCCTTGGAAACCTGTTCTGTGGTGGGTTAGAGGAGGAATCCACAAAAACGTGCTTGTCATCCCCCCCTTACTTTCTATTGCTTCAGGCAACAGCATTTCAAGCACCATTCGGTACACTTTGTCTTTGGATTACGGTCGAACTATGATTCGGGCTATTTTTGATGGTAGTTCAGGTACCTCCACCATCACTGAAGAGCTGCAAGTCGGCTTGACAACGAACTGCAAGGACTATCGCATAAAGTTGCCGGTGAGTTCAGAACTCTTGTGGGAATGTATATGAGACAGTTGTTGCCACAGAATCAAGCAGTTCCTCTCTCATTGTTGTTTCCTGCACCTCCATGAGAAAAGACCTGCATAGAAGACAGCCTCACTCCTATAAGCCTCCGGTTGAATTATACCCTCACAGGAGATCCCATTCGTGGTTCTGACAACCTGCGAGCCATCCTTGGTGAAGATGAGCCTCATCAGTTTACAGCATCGGTATGTCCATGGCCTGTGCACTTCCAAGCTGATCTCTCTGAGTATAATTATGTGATCCAGGTCTTAACTTATGGAGAAATGGTCTCCTGACCATTACTCTTTCTTAACTTCCCCTATTCTAGAACCTCTAACACTCAGACATTATTCTGCCCAAGTCCAGGGTGAAGAGCTTTTATGAGGAAAAGCATATAGATGTACATTCTTATTACTACTTATCAGTAGTTAGTTAATAGTTATTAAACAGAACTGTCTTTCATTTTGGGATAGTGGGAAATATTCTACCCAAAAGACTTGGCTTCAGAATTTTCCTAGCCCTTAAACCGAATGAATGACATTAGGCTAATCACTCTCTTTCATTGTAACCTATCTGACAGGATAGATGTAAGGATAAAATAATAAGGCAAGCATCCTGGAGTTGCAAGATACAGATGTGATGAGTAAATAAATTTGGTTTCAAATTTACAGTGAAAAGCTTAAACATCCAGAGAATCTTTGACTCTAATGCAATTGTATTAATCTCACCCATCCCCAAAGGCTGATATGTTCTTGGTAATCTTCCCCACAGCTGCCTTTTGAAAAGAATTGTGGCAAAGATGGTGTCTGTAAAGATGCATTAAAAACCTCCTTCAATTTCTCTGGGTAAGATGTGATTTTTCTTTTTGATATCCTCCTACTACAATGAAATTTACACAGGTTCACTGAATTTCAGATGGCAATAGCAGTGAACCTCCAACGTTCATTGCTTTAGAAAATTAGAAAATTTAGAAAATCCTTTAGAAAATTGCAGGTGGAATCTCTAAGCCATTATCAAGATGCCACAACTGAAAACTGGGAATGTAGACCACAACTTGCACTGAATTTAGGCCACTATTTGCATTCATATCTTTGCTAATTACCCCTCTTCAAGGCTTACTTTGAACTGGGGTTTAAACCATCCTTTGATTGCTGAGCTCATTCCTAAAACAGATGAAGGCTTAGTAAAGAAGGTGAAAAGAGTGCCTTCCCTTCCAAATATAGAAGTTACTGAGCAGGTCCTCTTTCCCTTTTCTTTAGTCTGAACACACTGGTGATAGGCCTGACACCTGAGGTCAATACCACAGTCTTCATCCGAAATGATGGAGAAGATTCCTACGGCACTACTCTAACCTTCTTATACCCTTCTGCACTGTCCTATCGCAGGTTCACACTATTGAAGGTATGAGGGGTAGAGGAAAACTATGTGTCAAAGAAGGACGGGATAGTACTGGCTTATGAAGGTACTACTTGGACCATTAATTGCTTTCAAAATGTGGTCTCTCTCTGCTCAGTCCAACAGGAAATATGTGACCATTAAATGTACCTCTGCTTCTGCTGCAGAAGAGGACCCTGTCAGGAACACTACCTGTGACATCAATCACCCCATCTTCCGAAGCGGGGCTGAGGTAAACTGAGTAGTGGCTATCAGAATTTAAAAACTGAACAAATTTGTAGTATGAATTTACTGAATTCACTTTATCATCTGTCTGCCCACTTTCATATGTATTGTGTTTTGTTCTGTTTCAGGTTGTCTTCATTGCCACATTTTCAGTATCCCAGGATGCAGATCTGAGGAATGAGGTACAAATCAATGCTACAGCTGGCAGGTAAAATTCACTGTCTCTTCATCTGACACTGTTTCTACTTGACAGAATTAAAACACACTGAGAACAGCAGTCATGAAGCCACAAGCACTTTCATACTGGTTTGCAGTGAAATCCTGTACAAGTTTTCTCAGGATGTAATTCTTCATTAATTGTCCGCTTTAAGAAAGTAATGACTACTTTTAGCAAGAAAACCATGCAGCTCATGAAGCCTTTTCACAGAAAAGACTGTTTCTGCGCAAAATAACCAGATAGTGAACTTGTGTTGTACAATAAATCTCCATCTATAGCATTTTCTTTGCAGGAAACAGCATTTTCTGTACCTTAGGGCAGAGAGATGCCAGTGTACTTAGCGCATGATGGGACATTTCTATGTGTGAAATGCGTTCTGATATACCCCCTCTACCTGTCTCCTTTTTTCCCAGTGAAAACAATGGCCCAATCACCCGGGACATGGTTCACCAAGAAAAACTGACTGTCAAATATGCTGTATATGTCTTTGTCAACACGTAAGTGGCCACAGGTATTCCAGGGCCAAAGCATTTCCTCTGTTTGGTCCTCTCTCTACTTGTTATTGACTACAGAGGGTTTATTTACATAGACAAAGTTGTTCTCTTAGTCCTTGCCTTGAATAGTTTTTTGGAGGTGATTATCCTGTATGAAGGCTGTATGAAGCAGGAATTCTAGCCACACTCCCTTACTGATTATTATGGAGCAGTAAATTGTGTGTACACACACAAAAAAATGGCAAAAAGACATCCAGAATTATTAACTGAGTTGTAACTCTTCAGCCTCATTCATCTTGTAAACCTGTAAACAATGGGAGGATGGAGAAGGTTCAAGACAGTACCAAGTATTTCATACAACTTGTCCTGCACCTCTAACCTAGCCTGCTTACTCAAATGTAGTGAAGGATCTTATCCTATTGCCACGGTTGGAGTAGTAGCCTAAGTGATTTTTGGAATGCATTAAGCTCAGTATGACTGGTTGATTACTTTCACCTCTTTTCTTCCAGTATGGATGAGTCAACAAAGTATGTCAATTTTTCTGCTGGACAGGAAGATCAAAGTCAGATTGTGGAACATCTATATGAGGTGCGAAGTATGTGGACAGCAATGGGATTGGGAATATGGAATAGGCAAGGGGTGTGTGGGTCAAGCCTCTGAGCTGAATTGGATGAAGACAGACCTTCTGGTGTGGCAGTGTAACACTTGTTGCAAAATGGGAAAATATTTCATGATTAGAGTGATGTGGTCTATGAATCTTGGACTTCAGTTAACGTATCCTGATGGTCCTTCTGTCCTGGTGGGTCTTTTTCTTCTTCAGGTGAAGAATACATACCAACGAAAGGTTCCTGTTTCGGTGCTGTTTCAATTTCCTGTGGAACTGAATGGGATATGGGTTTGGAATGCATCCCTAGATATTCCTGCTGAGGTATCTCTCCCTGAGACCACAAAGATGTGTTCATGTTGATTTACTTGGGGAATTAGAATAAGTAGTGGTGTCAGAAAAGTATATGAAGAAGTTCTTCATTGTTTCTTGTAAACCTAAAATGCAGATCATACAATGAAAAATATCATCTGGAGTTTCAAGATACATAAAAGAAAATACTTCTTCACATAACTGCATACTTGCAATAATTTTTCCATGGTGCAGAGTGAGGTATCCTCTCCCATACTCTAGCTTATGCAGGCTATGAACACTCCCCAACCCAATCTGCATTCTGCCCATAAAAATGAAAGATTCCAAAAGATGCCTTTAGTGCTCTGAGGCCACCTTTCTCCTTTTCATTTTCAGTGCAGTTAAACAGTCTTAACTATGGAGTTTATCATACAATGGAATTTGGGAGTATAATCCAATGGCAATCCGAACGCAATCATGGGATTTCACGTTATTGCGTATTAGAGTATCTCATGCAATTTCGGGCAATGAGGAGTCATTTTCTGGCCATGGGAAGTCATTACGAACGCATTCCAAATGCAATTAGATTTCACGTAAATTCTCTAAACTAGCGAATTCACATAATTATGAATTGGCTCCATTCGCAATTGAGAGAAATTCCTGTGTGATAAACTCCTTACCTGTGTTAAGTGATGTTCTGTGTGTGACCTGAATCTAAAACCAGCATCCCTGTTTAGCTAAACAGAGCCTAGTGGTGAGAAGATAGGAACTGCAGCACTGAAGCTCCCATGACCCAGTCCTCAAACCTAAGAATAAACTCTTTTTCTCATGAATACTGCCTTGCTGTAGACTAAAGCCACCTATAACAACTTACAAATGTGATGTTTTTTATTTCATTTCCCCAGTTGTTCCACCTGGCTCATTGTGTCCCAGAAAAACAGACTCCAGGATCCAAGGATTTTGTGAAACAACTAAAGGAACGTCCCATTCTGGTGAGTATGCTTCACTGTAACTCCAGGAGCCTTATTTTTAAATCAGCTAGCTTGGGTTTGTTATTGTTGTTAGCTGGCTATAAATCAGTTTTGACTCATGTCAACCCTATGAATGAGACGTCTCCAAGACCTCCAGTCTTCAACCACTCTGCTTAGGACCTGCAGGCTCAGGCCTGTGGCCTCCCTGATTGAGTCTACCTATCTTCCATGCGGTCTTCCTTGCTTTCTGCTTCCTTCTATCTTTCCTAGCATCATAGTCTTTTCTAATGAGTCATGCCTTCTCGTTATGTGACCAAAGTACAACAGCCTCAGTTTCATCATCTTTACTTCCATGGACAGTTCATATTTGATCTGTTCTATGACCCATTTGTTTGTCTTTTTGGCTGTCCACAATACTCTCAGCACTCTTCTCCAGCTTCACATCTCAAATGACTTGTTTTCCTTCCTGTCTGCTTTCTTCACCATCCAGCTCTCACATCCATACATACCGATGAAGAATACAATGGCTTGGACAATTCTGACTTTAGTGTTCAGCTGCATATTATTACATTTTAGGATTCTGTCTAGTTCTTTCATAGCTTGGGTAGCACTGAGTAAATGGTTGCCTCTAGGTCAGGAGGTATCCGTATTCAATCCCAGCTTTACTATCACCTGACCCCAGAATATCCTTTTACCTCCTTCCAGGACTGCACTGTCGCCACTTGTAAAACAGTCCGCTGCGACATCCCATCCCTGAAACACAAGCAACCACTGGAGTTCAGAATCAAGGGGGACATTGGCTTCAAGTGGGTCTCTGAGGTATGGAGGCAACTGCTGGGGGTTACGAGTACTTGGGTGGCAGGGACATGAAGCTTTTCTTCACAAGATGCTCACATGACCCTGTCCTGTCCTAGAATCACTTGTATCTCAAGGCATGTCTGCACTAGGAACCCTGGGATCTGTACTTCTATGAAGAAAACTATATCACAGAATTATCAGTGCCTACACCAAATTATCATTCCCAGGATTCTTTGGGGGAATATTATGATATCTAATGACTGATAGACAAGTAACATATTGTCAGTGTGGATATACCCACAGTTGACTTTATCTCTATACCAACAAAGGATTTTTGCATAAATACCGATGACCCTCCATGGATTCTTTCTTAGTGTGAACATTGAAGCCACCAACTTTCCCACCTCTGAAAGAGTTAATGTCTGTTTTCCAGGCTCAACAGAAGAAAGTGACCCTGATGAGCTCAGCACAGATTTTCTACGATGAGAAAAAATATTTCCAAAAAGAGGGCTTTGTAGAGAGCCAGGTAATGATTATACACAAAAAAGCATCACCCACTGACTGAAACTGGAACCTTAGATTCTTGGCTTGAAGGGTTGAACTAGGAGAAGCCTTTTGTAGATAAGGATAAGGTTTGCATTCTACTGAATTAGAATTCCTCCATCAGGTTTTTAAAAGAATAGATTAGAGTGAATTCCGAAGTGATAATTACAGTGTACAGTGCACTCTTGGTGTCCATTGGAGTTCAGTTCCAGGATCCCTCCATGGATGCCAAAATCCATGGATGCTCAAGTCCCATTAAATGCAGTGGCATAGGAAAATGGTGTCCCTTGTATAAAATGGCAAAATCAAACATTGCTTTTTGGAATATATGTATATATATATATAAGTATATATATTCAAGCCTTACATGGTTGAATCTGTGGATGAAGAATCCATGGATAAGGAGGGCTGACTGTATTGCAATAATATAAAAATATATTCATGTTGCAGAATCCACACACTATACAAACATCTAGAGCCAGAAGATACATTTACATGTGACAGAATGTTTTCCTATATCTGTCAATCCACCTTTTTGTCTGCAAAAGAGTGACAAACACCAATTTTGTGTCTCAAAAAATGGCCATAATTAAAAACAAACCCCAAAAATCTTGTTTTGAAACCCCCCCCCCCCCCAAATTAGGAAAACTACACAAATCTTGAAGGAAATGAACTGTTGACTTGTCATTTATTTGCTAGAAGACCAAACAGGAATGTTATCATGTGACATTTCCCTAAATCTGTATCAAAAATAATTCTCTGCCCTTTATAAAGATCACTCTTTGTGCCATCTTATGGATAGGCATGCAGTAGAATATAGAATCATAGAGTTGGAAGAGACCACAAGGGCCATCCAGTCCAACCCCCTGCCATGCAGGAACACTCCATCAAAGCATCCCCAACAGATGGCCATCCAGCCTCTGCTTAAAGACCCCTAAGGAAGGAGACTCCACTACACTCCAAGGGAATGTGTTCCACTGTCAAACAGCCCTTACTGTCAGGAAGTTCTTCCTAATGTTGAGGTGGAATCTCTTTTCTTGCAGTTTGCATCCATTGTTCCACGTTCTAGTCTCTGGAGCAGCAGAAAACAATCTTGCTCCCTCCTCAATATGACATCCCTTCAAATATTTAAACAGGGCGATCATATCACCTCTTAACCTTCTTTTCTCCATACTAAACATCCTCAGTTCCCTAAGGCGTTCCTCATAGGGCATGGTTTCCAGACCCTTCACCATCTTAGTTGCCCTCCTTTGGACCCACTCCAGTTTCTCCACATCTTTTTTGAATTGTGGTGCCCAGAACTGGATGCAATATTCCAGGTGGGCCCTGACCAAAGCAGAATAGAGTGGCACTATTACTTCCCTTGATCTAGACGCTATACTTCTATTGATGCAGCCTAAAATAGCATTGGCCTTTTTAGCTGCCGCATCACACTGTTGGCTCATGTTCAACTTGTGGTCTACTTGGACTCCTAGATCCTTTTCACATGTTGTCTCATTCAGCCAGATGTCCCCCATCCTATATCTGTGCATTTCATTTTTCTGCCCTAAGTGTAGTACCTTACATTTCTCTGTCTATTTCTCTTTCTAGTCTATTTAGGTCATTATGAATTTTGATCCTGTCTTTTGGGGTATTAGCTACTCCTCCTAATTTGGTGTCATCTGCAAATTTGATAAGTATGCCCCCAATTCTGTCACCCAAGTCATTAATAAAGATATTGAATAGCACTGGACCCAGGACAGAGCCCTGTGGGACCCCACTTGTCACTTCTTTCCAGGTTGAAATGGAGCCATTGTTGAGCACCCTTTGGGTTCGGCCAGTCAACCAGTTATAAAATCCATGTAACAGTTACCTTGTCTAGTCCACATTTTACAAGACAAGGTAACTGTCACATGGATTTGTAATTGGTTGACCCAACCATAGCATTTTACTTTCATTGTGCAGTGGCCCTTACAATAAATCTCCCACAAGTTGATGCATCTCTGCTGATTTTCTTATCATTGCCATACTGCAGAAGTAGGAGATACTTGGAGGCTGAGGTTGAAATACATCATTCAGATCAATTGCAGCCCCTTTGATGGTGTGGTTCAGATGTGGTCCATGCTGTTCTGTTAACTGTATCTCAGAATGAATATTTGTTTCCAAGACCTATGGAGGTAAACTTCAACTTGGGATTGTTCTGGATTTATAAAATTTCATGTTTCACCGAAATCCCAGAGTCAGAAGTCACAAAGTGGAATGACAGTGTGATAAAATCTGATAAATCAAAATAAAATAAACTTAACACACGTAGTAGTGGGAGGCATTTCCTAACTCCAGTAAACTCCAGTACCTCATGGAAGTTTTATTTCCACTGTCTAAAATTACCCTACTGACAATCATAGAATGTCTCTTCTAGTGCATTTACCACTAAAATTTTACATTGGACACAAAGTATTGCAATTGCAAAAAAGCAATAGATGTGTTGGAACAATTTTTTTTTTCATCCCAGCCATTTTTTGTCTGTTTTTTTATTTAATGGTACACAACATGAAGCTGAAATCTGCACAAATTACTGTATTTACAACAATCCAAGTGGCAATGTTATACAATGCAGACCTTGTAAGTGTAGTTCTGTGTGGATTTTGCAATAAAATTCAACTCTGAGGCTTAAACCATCCCTGTCAGTGGGTGAGGGTTAAAACTGCTATGAGACTCCTGGCTTGTTTTGTAATGATTTAACCCTTTCTACTCTCTAGGCGAAGACTGTGGTGGAGCATTTGGTGGCCTACAACTACCTGCCCATCATTATTGGCAGCAGTATCGGGGGACTTGTTCTCCTTGCTCTGATTGTTGCTGCTCTCTACAAGGTGAGGACTAAGTGAAATACCTGCAAGAAAACCTCTTATTCATGCAGCAACATATACAGGTGGAACTTCTTCCTCAATCAAACAAATTGGTATCTAACAGGAGGAAGCCAACTGAAGGGAAAGCAGGGAAGTCACTATTCTAAGGAAGGTTGTTTTTAATTTGTAGTTGATGCAGTAATCCCTCCAGGACATGCTAACAGGGCTAGTTCCTCTCCGTGTTATATCCCAGAATGAATGGGATTCTCATATAGCCTTCTGTTTCTCTTTTCTTCCAGCTTGGTTTCTTCAAACGACAGTATAAAGAGATGATGGATGAGGCAGGAGATGCGGGCAATGAGGCTGGACCTTCACAAGACAGCATTAGCCCTACCCCTCCTGCCACTAAAGGATAACCAAGTTCCCCGAGTCATGTTTTCTCTAGGGACACTGTACTGGACTAGAAATTATTAATCCAGGGTGGAGCTGAAGTTTCCTCTTCTTACCTGGAAAGAGCTTTGATAGTAGGAAATGACATTCTATGAAAAAACACAAGTTCACTTGTGATAATTGCTTACATGCCGAGAAGTTACATCCAAATGCATTTTCCCAGTGTGCGTGCACATGTTGAACTACACATGTATAGGACTGTCATACAATCAAAAGATCATTTTTTACACAGAAGGGCTTTCTTTGCAGAAAAGAGATACATCTACCAGGATTGTTAGAACAAGGAAGATTCTGATCCCTTCAGTTCTTGAAAGCTGGCAGGTCAACCAGGCATCGAAAAGAATGTTACTGTGTGGGAAAGATATTTGTATCCAGCATCCAGAATGGATCAATATATGTTTGAATTTTGTATATATGTTGACTGTACTCATGGGAGATCTATTGTTGATACAAATGTTTAGATTTTGTTTTGAAGTTTCATGTCCTTATAATGAAAGGAACAATACTGGCCAACATTATGCCATTCGGTGTCCTACAATATGATTCCTATAAATCCGAGTCAGCATGCCAAGTGGATGGGGGTTATGGAAGCTGTAGTATGTAACATCTGGTGATATTTGGGTTGCCTACTCCTGACATTATAAACTAGGGGGAACTAAACCAAGTTGTTCACACACTTCCTTTCCTCTCCTTTAGTTACTCTCAAATCCCTGACCTGTAATCACATTGCCATTCTCCAGTTTTTGCATTTCTTGCAAAGAAAAACTTTTCTGAATCAGGGAAGCAAGATTTGCAAATGTTCTTAATTTCCTTAAATCAATCCTGGCTGTGGGATATAAGATGTCAGACAAAAACACTGGGGTGAAATTTTAAAGTTCTGCTACCTGTGGACTATGTTCCAGCACTAGAGATGGCATACAAGTCTCTTTTTCCTACAGCCTAATCAACTGTGCAAACAGGTTGTGCCTGAATATGACTTGAATTGGTTTGTCACAACTAAAATAGATCCATTCAATCAATTGTTGAGTGGTTGGTTAAAATATACATGGATTTAATGTATTTAATGGGTCTGCTCTAGTCAGGACTAAAAGGGAATTTAGGCCTATGTCTCACTGATGTTTACTTCTTACAGTTATGTTGTATCTTGGATTTAGTAGACGTGCAAATGTATAACTACAGTTCAAAGTTTTTTTTAAAAATTGTGTGGCACAGGTTTCAGTAAAATATACCTGCATTAAAACATTAGGACCTTAGCAACGATAAACATAGGAAATATGGCTGTACAAACAGGACCAGCAGGAATTTGATATGGAAGGCATTTTTTAATGTTATTTTGAGGAATTCCTTCTGGAGATTTTGCACATATCTAAGCTAACTGGACATATTCTATACTGTATCAATTACTCCCCAGCTATCTTTGAATTGCCTTTATGTCACTGAGAATTCAATTAAAGGATAACACTTCTTTGTTTCCCCAGAGCATCTTCAGTATAATACAATTTGAAATATGAACAAAGCCCTTAATCCATTAAAAATTATTTTTATTGTCTCCCAAGCAGGGAAGGCTGTTTGAATGGTGGTTTTTACCCCAGAGAGAGAGAAAGAAAAAGAATATCAGTGCTCTAGTGGTGGCCACCTTCATCTTCATAACCTGTGGGCAGTGGATTGGTGTGTGGGTTATGGAAGAAGCTGTGATTTCCATCACCCCAAGGGAAAGGCTGGAGAAAAGAGAAGAAAAGAAAAGAGAGAACAAGAGAGTATATGAAATTAGAAACAGGTTAGGCTATCGCCTTGAACCTCTCTTTCCAGGCACTGTTTGTTTTTATTTTAAAATTCTATGCCTCTCATTATCAGCACTTGCTTTGAGATGACTTAACAATAAAGACAATACTCTTAAAAACCCACCGCAGACAGCAAGATGTAGAGCAACAGAGAATAAAATCAAACTTAATGACCCTCCCTCCCAAAACCTCTTAAATGTCTTCACCTGGTGCCCTTTGATTGAGGTTTAGAAACTTCACCTGGGAATTCATTTGTCTGAGTTTTAGAAACCTTGACTCATAAAGCTGGCAAGTGTCCTTTATTACAAGAGATGTTCTCTATTTGAGAGCTGGAAAGCTTTTGCTTTTATATACAGACTCAACAAGATGCCAAAAAATAATGTACAGTATTTTGAGAAGTGTTTTTTTCATAAAGACAAAAATGTGAACATCATAGAATTTATGAATGTGGACAATATGTTAACTTTACAGAAAAATACGTGACTAAATTAACTGAAATCAATACTTCCATTTGGTATTGCAGTACAACACAAATGTTTAAACGGTTACTTCCTGATTGTCAGCCCTGCATATCATGAATTTCAACAGTCCCTTATTGTTGTTTTGAAAACCTAGCAACACTACCCTAAAGAGATAAAAGTAGATGTACTGGATGAACCATCAAGAGGAGAGAATATCAGAGATGGAATGTCAGTACCACAAAAATTCTCTAGTCACCATTCACCTAATTTTATAAGGCCAAGGCATCTAGAGAAAACCTGCGAGAAGAAGCAGAAGGTCTTCAGGTACAAGTGTCCCAAACCTATATAGCCTTGCCTACTAGATCATTGCTCTTTAACCAGGAGAAACCTCCCTTATTATATTATTACCTTTGTCCGAATGCGAAGATGGTGATAGGGAATAAATTCAGGCCGTTCATGGGGGTGGTTTGTCTGTTGCAGCCACACATTCAGCATGCAGACAGCTACTCCAGGAAGTGCCACCACAAAGGACAGGATCTTCCATGTCCGGCCTGTGTCACAGATAGCAAAGAAAAGACAATCCAGGATGCAGAGCATTGGGTTCACATTATAATGCAAGATGCCAAATTTGCACTTTCCAGAACCAAATGCATTTTGGAAAACAAATTAGTAGTCAGGATTTTCTGGATTGGTAAGCAGAGTAATCCATGCAAACTAGGTTTGATCCTACCACTACTAACTTGGAATGCACTTTCATGTAAAGTAACTATAGCAACAATATGTGGTTTCATCCTCTGTATGAACCAAGAATGCACCTTCATGGTAAGTACCCACTATGGCAATCTGTGCATGCAAGCTTGAAAAGTGTGCAAGGAAAAACAGTACTTTTGATGAAATTTCTAGAAAAATGAGCTGGACAAATTTGCCCACAATAAATTATAGTAAGGTGTGTTGTATTAACTGAAAGATGTAGATATGATGCCCAAAGGAAATGAACATGATGCCCACTTCCTTTGGGCAACACACTGTCTCCTGAATTACTGGACTATCAAAGGACCAACACACACAAAGACACAATGCCCTCTTTAACAGTCAAAGAAAGACATTTGCAAGGTATCTTGTGTCAAAACACGACATCGAAATATTGGTCTAGGCCCATATTTGGGTGTGTACAAGTAGGCTAGATGAAGTGAATATCCCCACCTTCCAGAGTTGCTCAGATTCTAGGAAAGTAGAGGGTTGGGGACTTGGCTGAGTTGTGGTATAGGAGAGACAACCACCCAATCTGTTTATTTGCAGAGCCCTTCCATCCATGGGGAAAAAAATCCTGGGTCCTGCCCATTGCCATCTTTTCCAGTGTATGAACATAGAAGAAAAGCAGTACCAGTAGGTACTACAGTCCAGTTAATGGGGATCAGGGCAGCAATAGAGAAAAAGACATTCAGTGAGCTCTGTATAATGGAAAGTGCTATAACTTTAAGATATGCCTACCTTCAAAAAGACATACTTAAATACAACTTCTGAGTGACAGATTATGTTTTAGATGATTAAAATCTAATGTTAAAAGAGGGAGTTGTCATTGGAAACAAAACTGGAGAAGCAAAGGGAAGGCATCGGGCAGAAAGAAAATAATACTAGAAGATTTCAAAGAAGTAGCCATGTCAGTCTCTTAAAGCATAAAAAGAAGGAAGGGAAGGGAAGATGAAAAAATGGAATGTGGCAGCTCCTTTAATACTGATTTTGATTTTAGCATGCGCTTTTGAGGATGTAAACCCACTTGATCAGATGCAGTATAGTGTTGGTTAAGCAGGTGGTCTGTTTATCAACAATCATCTGTGATGCAGGCCCTCTCCGTTATTGAATTCACTTACCACTTGACCCACCGCCATGGTGTTCACTAGCAGCTGCTGTTGCAAGATTTCTTCCTCGAGCCACCAGCCGAGTGGCCCTCCACCAGGGAATCATATTGGAAGCCAAGGATGATGAGTAGCCCTGTCTGTTAGACGGTGCCTAAGATGGAGGCCTTGTCCCCTTCACGTTGTCTTTGCTCTTCTTTTTCAAGGGCCTTCCCATACAACCCTTTTGATTCCAGCCTCTTCCCCCTCCCTCCCCACAGGAGACAGTTGTGCCCATCTGACCCTGCTTGGCCAATGATCCTAAGAGATATACATAACTCAGTTTGAATAGTATCCAAAAAGGCCACCACCCAACACATGGTGAAAAGTCAAGGTCTTATTCAGATTGGCTTGAATCCCAGGAACTGGCCCTCCTGCCCTCCTTATGCTTGGATTCCTGGGGTCTATTTATAGCCAAGGCTCCAAACAAACTGAGAAAGTCCTGTCTCCAAAAAGGGCCTGAACATCTATCAGGGAATACCCTAGCAGAAGAATTGATGAAATGAGAATAAATTTGCTGTTTAAGAGAATTTGCTTTTGACAACATGGAAGATCAAGACTCTGCCCACTCTTCTCTTTTTTTTCATTGCTGATTTAACTGAATGCAAACTACTTTTGCACTTTGAACTCAGTTTGCAGCCATGGAAGTAAGCAGGGGATGAAAGGGGAAAGTGGGAGGAGAGAAACTGGGACATTTTAAAGGCAGCTGAAAAGGTTAGAAAACAAAGGATTAAATGGGACTATCCCAGTTGGAGGGAATGCTTTTTGCAAGTCTGTCAAAAGTATATTAATTCAGATATTGCTAATGCAAAGCATTATTATGAGGATATACCGACTGGTGAAGATAAACAACTCTATGTTAGTCCCAATACAATGGAAAAATTTCAGGCATCCATGGCTGGGACAGGGTCTCTTGTGACGTCAAGTGTGGGAAACATGTTTCGGATTTCTCACAACAACAAAGTAAGGATGAGAAAACGCTTTTTATGATAAAAGAAATCTTGCTACATACAAAAGATCATTTCTGCATTTAAAGAGTGAGTTCTCTCACCCATCCCCCAGATTCTGCATTTCTTTTGCATCTGTCACACATCACCTACAGTCGTAGTTTTGCAGACTGCATGTGGGGCTAGAGGCTATATCACATGTACACACATTCTGATTGTCACATCACTATGGTTTGACTGCTTAAAAAGCCACTTCCTTGCTCCATGCAAGAGCAATCTATAGGCTTTTTATAGCATTTTGAAGCCATAAGTATATAGCATATAAGGAGCAATCTAGAGGCTCTTAATAGCATTTCTTTATAAAGAGACATGGCTGTATTTATCCTGCAGTTCCAGCATTACCAGCAGCATCCTGAGTATCTCAATTATTTGTTGTTGTTTTTTTAAAACTAAGGTGGGCCCTTGGTTTCTACTCGGGTTTTGGTTCCAGGGCCTTCCCCCCACCCCATGTATACCAAAGCCCATGGATGCTCAAGTCCCATTAAATACAACTACATAGTAAAATGACATCCCTTATATAAAATGGCAAAATCAAGGTTTGCCATTTGGAATGTATATATTTTTTAAAAACTGTGGATGGTTGAATCCGTGGATAAAGAATCTGTGGATAAGGAAGGCTGACTCTACATACAAGTAAGTCTTCAGATCTTACATTTTTGAAAACAGTCCTGAAAGCATAGTCCCTTTCCCTTCCCAGTGACCACACTGAGCATAATAAATCAATAAATATGCCAGAATATACAGTTTATCCAAGTCACAAAATTCAGTTTTCTCTGGCACAGAGATCCTCTCTCTCACACACACACACACACACACAGAGTTCCCTTTATTAAATTCTACTGCTGAACTGAAATGCTGGTGCTAGGGAACAGCTGCAAACAGATCCTCCTCCCCACCCCCTCAGACCAAGGCTTTTTAAAGAGAAATATCATCAAGAGCATTCTGAAATGCAATTGAAGTCACCTTCCAACTTTCCTATCATACCCATAGAAAGTAAGTGTCAGCTTCATATTGCAAAACATGGCACACAGTGCTGGGGATAAGTGATAATAAATTGTAACGTCCAGTTCTGGTTTACTTTCTTTTCAATTGTGTTTCCCTCCATATTTGGAATTATCAATGATTGTTCAACAAATTCATGGATGATGGGATTGTTAGCGGGCTGTAATAGCAAAATGGCACCTCCACATTCAGGGGTAGTGTATCTCTGAATGTCATTTACTAGAAAGCAACAATGGAGAAAGGCCATTGCTCTCAAGTCCTGCTTGGGCATATCTAACATCTGGTTAGCCACTGTGTGAAAAAGGATGCTGGGCTAGAATTTCCTTTGCTCTGATCTTGCTGAACTCATTCATAAAACAAGTGTGTGATAGTCACCTTCCCCAGAATACAAAAAAATCACAGTGGAGGGGTTTTAGTAGGCAGCGTCTTTATCTGGGGGAGAGGAGTCTGTGCCTTGAGGAGTGGAATTGGTGGTTTCTGTGGCTTCATTGCCAGACCCAGCATCATTCAGCATCTGCTTATACTGTCGTTTGAAGAATCCAACCTAGAGAGAAAAACAGCAAGGGAAGGAAAGAAAGAGAAACAAATGAAAGGGAAGGCAAAAGTACAGATCTTCTCCGCCTTCATTCTCACATGCAAGGATAAATATTTTCAGTAGCATTCTAGCTCCAGTGGGGGGATCTAAAGATTTCAGTGAATATTTGACATATTCATACTTTGCAAAGTCTGTCAGGGAATTATTTAGTGCAAACACACAGTTTTTCAGTGCAAAACCAACAACTTTTTGTACTGGAAGGAAACAGTAGTGTTTTCTGTTCAACACATGCTATTTTCTGGGCAGGAAACATATTTTCTGCCTCCAAAAGTCAGTTTCCACAGAAAAACTACATGCATTTTGGTGCAGACTAATTTCTTGAAATATTTTGCACAACTGCAAAGCATTGGCACTGTTGTTATTGAAGGCTTCTCGAAAGTCAAGAAACCCATTATTCTGCAGGATAATAAATGGTAACAAATATTCTTTCCATGATACTGGTCTCCATAAACTAAAGGATTTTAAGCCTCAGTACTTGATCCCTAAGAGGAGAGTTGCTGGAGCTAAAACCAGCATAGAAATGTCAACTTTCAAATGGAATAAAAGGCTTTTGCCCCAAACTCAGATGTCCAGCAACCAGTTAGGATTATTCCAGAGATGGAAGTAGATTATTCAGAACATGTTCAAAAAAGACACACAGTCTCTTCTTTGTTCCTTCACATACATCAACAAAGGCAGCGATCCCTCTGCTTTTTAAATCGATCCCAAGCCCCATCTCACCTTGTAGAGGGCTGCAGCAATCAGACCGAGAAGGACAAGCCCACCAACTGTGCTGCCAATGATCACAGGCATGAAATTATAGTTTTCTATGCGCTCCACCACTGTCTCCACCTGGGGTATGGAATGGAAGATGAGAAAGGTGAGCAGAGTGAGATTTATCCCTGGCGTATTGAGCTGATTCACCAGCCTGAAGGCAAGACTTGAACCTAGGGCCCTCCATATGCTAGGAAAGAACAACTAGAGGCCTAGCTGTGAGTTGTCTGCCCTTCCCCTATTAGTTAATCCTGGATTATACTCATCCTTTGAAGGATAAAAAACCCCAAAAATTCAAGCCCCAGCTGTGAGCACCTTGGGGATACTTCAACATTTCAAAGATGAAAACAGGGACATGTTTGGCCAAGCAACATCAGAGTGTGATCAAGATGGCAAAGAATTATTAATCAGGAAGACCACACAAACTAGAAATGGCTGCAGCAGTTTGTTTTTGCCTGAAAAAACATGGAAGGGCAAGACTCTGTTCCCCCCTTTCCTCTCCATCCTGCTGAATTAATGGGACGCATACTACTATGCACTATGATCTGAAGTGGGTTTGAAGCAATTTAAGCAAAATGAGTACAAGGGGGGATGTGGGTGAAGGATGAGAAAAGAAATTGAAATATTTTAAAAGCAGCAGGAAAAGTGGGAGGACAGATGATTAACTGAGACTATCCCTGCCGAATCAGGACAGTTGGAGAACTTGGAGAACATGGACATGTGTTCTCCTTCTGCTTCTCTCTCCCTGCTCACCTTGGTCTGGACAAAGCCTTCCTTCTGTGAGTATTTTTTGTCATCATAGGAAATCTTTGCAGAGCTCACCAAGGTCACTTTCCTCTGCTGGATCTGAAAGAGAGAATTTCTTCTTTAGACCTGCTGAGAAGTCTTATTTGTCCATGATGCTCTCCCAAATAAGACTATGGACTTTATCACATGGAGGCAAATTGCTTAAATCCCATGCATAAACAGGATTTTAAAATTCGGGAAACACCCGCAAATGTGCAATGTTTTCAGATGCATTTGCTTGGAAGAGAAATAACGCAAAAATAACCTGAACGGAAAGTCAACAAAAATGACTCCTTTTTACTTTTGGAATTTCCCGAAAGTAAAAAAGGAGTCGTTTTTGTGGACTTCACTTTCAGGTTATTTTCACGTTATTTCTCTTTTGGACAAATGTTGTCTAAAAAACATCCTACATTTGCAGGGTTTTTTTCTATTTTTAAATCTAATTTTTCCTGAGATTCATCCAGTGTGATAAAGTCTTATGTGGGAGTTTAAAAAGATTAATTCCTTGATAGGCATCAGGAAGCTTCTGGCACTGGAGTGGATCAGGGGAATGTGTCAACACTGGAACAACAACAACAAAAAAGTCTCCCCAACCCCGGCCAATGTTCACTTCTGTACCTGAGATGCCCACTGGAAACTGAAGTTTCCCTTGATCCTGAATTCCAAGGGCTGTTTCTGGAATCCCAGCAACAGAATGTCACAACGAATCGTCTTGCAGGAGGCTACAGAGCAGTCCTGAGGAAGGTAGAAAGATACCTTGGGGTCAAGCCAAATGGAAAACTTGCAGCATAAAAAACAGCTCGATTCTATATGTATGTCTGTTCAGGAGTATGGTCCTGTCAGACATAAAAGGCGTATTTAGTGAAATAAAAAATATAAATATTTCTATAAAATAGAAAAATAGTGGGAAAAGATGTTCCACCCCATCAGCGACCTTCTCGTTGTTGTGGTACTTGCCACTGTGTCCCTTCAAGTCATTTGTGGATTATAGTGATCCCAAAGCTAACCTATCATGGGATTTTCCTGGCAAGGAAAAAGCGGTGTTGCCACTGCTTTCCTCTGAGATTGAGAGAGTATGAGAGAGAAAGAGCCCAAGGTCATCCTGTGGGTTTTAATGATTTGATCCCTGATTCTAGTCCAAACCTTAAACCACTACATTGGCTCATCTTTAAATTTTCCCCAGCATTTTTCTTACAGCCTTCTTCTTCATAGGCTCACTGTTTTCTTCATAGTGCTCGGAGCAAGGAGTCTTGCTACGCTTTACTCTTCCTCATGAACAGGAGAAACAGAAGAAATTATCATGTAAAGAGACAATCTGCATAATGCAGACAAGCATTGTTTTCCCTGTTGCTGTTGCTGCTGTTGCTTATTGTGTGTGCACAGTCTTGCCCATATGGTAATCCCTTTCAGCAAGACTTAAGGGATTCACAGCTGGCCTCGGAGAATGGCTGTTGAACAGAACATCCCTATAGTGTGCTCACTCACCAAAACGGGGTGTTCCTCCATGGATGAAAAATCTTTGGTGCTTGCAGTTTCTTTCTCCAAGGTGCAGTTGGTGATCTGAGGCTGTGGAAGAAAAAAAAAAAAACATATGAAGAAGAAATTGGAGGGGCAGCATGATGTAGTGATTTGAGTATTGGACTACAACTC
This sequence comes from Urosaurus nigricauda, assembly GCA_034509955.1. NCBI lineage: Eukaryota > Metazoa > Chordata > Lepidosauria > Squamata > Phrynosomatidae > Urosaurus > Urosaurus nigricauda. Next base: position 10,558,822 of record JAOEGL010000006.1, read on the forward strand.
TGGACATCAGGATTCGATTCCCCACTCGAGCATAAAAAAACCACTGGATGACCTTAGGCAAGCCATACTCTTTCAGCCTCAGAAGATGGCAATGGCAAACACCCTCTGAAGAAACTTGCCAAGAAAACCCTGTGATAGGTTTACCTTAGGGTTGCCATAAATCCAAAATGATTTAGGGGCACACAGCAACAAAATATAGCAGGGGTAAGGCAAGGCAAGGAAACACCACAATTTTCTCAATGATTCCAGCTTTGCTTTTTCAGTGATACCAGCTCCAAGCCACCTCATATTATGTAGGGCAATGCAATAGCTCCAAGGAAAGTGCTCGGATTTATTTCCCCAACAGGATAAAAGGAGGAACAGGGATGCTTCAGTGGGGATACCAGGAGAGCGCAGCAGGATGGTAAACAGAATAAGCAGATAATTATACCTCAGAGGGGATGACTTGAGATACATTCCACATATGGATGCCTTTCAGTTTTACCGGGATCTGAAATGTCACTGAGACAGGGATGTTTCGTTTTCGAAAGTTCTTCACCTGAAAATGAAATGGTTTCTTTCAAAACAGAAAGAATACACGAGAGGTCCAGATCTCAGCCTTCAACCTCTTGACCACTAGAAACCTATCCTCCCTCTATCTCAGGCTGCTGCCACATAGTAGAATCAATGCAGTTTGAACCACTTTAACTGTCATTGCTCCACCCTATGGAATTGGAGCATACATTTAGAAGTAGTTATTTGTCACACATAATCCTAAGAACTTGGTATATGTATGTAGCAGAATGAGATAATGAAAGGGATGTCAAATAAGGAAAAAATTTCACCCAAACTATAATTTCCTGGGTTCTTAGAAAAAGCAGACCAATACAAAACCAGAGCAGGTTTATGGAAAACCTGGTTCCATGTATCCTTTTAAAAAAATTAAAAAAATTAAATTAAAAAAGAAGAAGGTAAGCTATAACCAGTGTTTCTTGTTCACTGCTAATTATAAGAAACATCAAAGTAGTTCAGAATGAACAAAGACTATAATTCCTACATGGTTGATTTCACTTTGCAGTATAGGGAGTTCTAGTGGAGGTCTTATTCTTGACCATCCTTTGTCTATCAATTTCTCGCTGTTATGTACTTCTCTTTCCACTAAGCACTATGCCATGTTTTGTCAAACACTTTGCCCTTCACCTCATAGCGGTGTTCCACACTCTTGCTTGCTCCTTCTTGGCCAGCTGTGAAGTTAACATACTTGGTTGATTCCTCAGTGCTGGCAGAACAAAAAAGAATAATGCACATCAGTAGGAAACTGAGTAATGCTTTGACATGTAGGAAGGAACATTTCAGAGGTAATGCCCTTTGAATGTGAGGAAGAGAGGCTTTGTTGCAGGGCATGCTATAAGTTCAGCTGTCTCCCTAAAATAGCCATAGTCCTTTCTATGTTGTTTCTGCCCCTTCTTCCATAATACAACTGCCATTGCTCTGGCTTCGAGGGAGAAAAGAGCAGGCAGGCACAGCTGTAGTGTGTTTGGGCCCCAGCAGCTGGTGAGAGTCCCTCTCTGCATACATCAACTGCCAATGTTGTGGCCTTGATAGGAAGGAAGAGCAGCCAATATCTGCTGAACTAAATTCCATTCCCGTCCTGCCATCCCATATCTTGTGTGTCTTGTCTTGTTTAGCTGGTAAGCCTGACAGCAAGGAACTGTTAAATTAATGGTCTGTAAACTAGATTGGTCTGGGAGCCTTTTTGGCTGAAGAGCTTGATATAAATACCCTAAATAAGTAAATAAGGCACTCACGTGGTGACCACAAGGTACACTGCATATTTGACAGGCAAGTCTGCTTGGTGAACCATCTCCTTGGTGATGTTGCCTTCATTTTCACTAGATAAGTGAGAGAAAATAAAAAACAACAAGTCTGAAGCCAGTCTTGTTCGACTTCAAAATTAGCCTCCATGAAAAGCATACAGCATCCCAAACCCATACAAGATTACTGTGGCCACATGTTTTTGCAAGTCTGGTGTAGGCTGATGGATGAGGAGTTTGGAAGCCAAGCATAACAAGTAACATTATCCTAGGGAGAGGCAGTAAGGGGACAATATTACTTATATGAAATCATACAACAACAGCTAATGTTTACATTTGTGAGATGTTTTGGAGAGTTCACTGTTGTTACATTGGGGGCGTTGCTGCAAAACATTGTTTTGTGGTCTTTTTGGTACATTTAGGCTACTGTTGTAAAAATGATTTTTTTTCAAAGACTATTTTAATGCATTGCAAATGAATAGTGCAGAATATTTGCAAATGTTCTTGCCACAGACAAAAAAGGACATTGTGATACACTGGGATACCCCATCTTGAAAATGGTCAACAATGTGAAATTTCTCAGATTTTAGCTTTAAAAAATGTTTGCATACAAACACAGATAAAAACTTGACACATAGTACAGTACTTGATACAAAACTAGTTTATTTTGTACAAAATACACTGTTTTTTAACACACAAAATGTGTGTGACCAAAAAATCAAGATGGGTGGATCCCCCCCCCATAGTAGAAAAACACAGAAAAACTCATAATAGCATCCAATAAAAATAAAACTTTTGAAATTACGGTATTCATTTTTGCCTAGAAAATGAAATGAGTGACAAGCTTCATCTCTAGTAAGAAATAACATACTTCATTTTAATAAAAGTCACACTGTTAGTATCATGCAAGAATATTCCAAGCTCTATGTGAATAAACTCTCTCCCAGGGAAGCTTTCCTGTCATTAGAGATCTTCCCACTGAGGAGTCCCTGACAAGACTCCAAGGAAACCTGAAGGCACCCTGGAACATAGTGCCAGAAAACAACATGGGATATTCCAGCAATGAGCCGAGGAATCTAACTCAAATCATACACTCATACAAGTCAGATTTCTCCCATACTGTTCCTCTGCCCCATCTCAAAACAAAACAGAGGACTATTTCATACGAGGCTAAATTGGAAGTATAATTTAAGGTCAATTCGAATGCAATCATGGGTTTTATGTTATTGCGAATTAACTCTTCGCACGCAAATTTGGGCAAGAGGGAAGCCAATTCGAATGCAATCATGGGTTTTACGTTATTGCGAATTAAAGCTTCGCATGCAAATTCGGGCAGGAGGGGGTTATTTTCGGGTAATGGGAAGTAATTCCGAACGGAGCAGGGGTTCTTCCGAACGGAGCAGGGGTTCATGTAAATTCGCTAAACAAGCAAATTTACATGAATCCGCATTGGCTCCATTCGGAGTTGGGAGAAATTCCTCCCGTTTGAAAGAGTCCAGAGCTAGGATTAATTACGCTCTGCCAGCTTCCATCACACCCTTACAAACACTGAATCAAGTTAGCACATTTTAACTCAAAGGACCCAACAATGTGAAAGTCACCTGTTAGCTTTGGCCATGATCCGTAGAGTATCCCCTAGAGAGGCATCTGGAGAGACATCAAATGTAGCAACAAAGTTAGCCTGAAACAAAAACACGTGGAATGAAATGTGGGGTTATTTAGATGCAGTACAGAGTAATATTAAAGCATCAGGTTATAAAGCATATTTTTACTTCAACACAAATGTTAAGCTAGAACGTTTCTTTGTGATATGTTGGGGTTTTTTTGCTATCAAGGAGATTTTTGCTTGTAGGGCACATTTATTTATGCAAGGAATTGTGTGTTCTCTGAAATATTTGTTGTTGTTGTTGTTGTTGTTGTTGTTGTTCTGTGTCTCCAAGTTGTTCCTGACTTACAGCGACCCTAAGGTATAACTATCATGGGGTTTTCTTGGCAAGATTTGTTCAGAGAAGGTTTGCCATTGTGAACTGCCCCCGAAGCTAAGAGATTGTTACTGGCCCAAGGTCACCCTAGTGAGTTTAATGGCCAAGTCAGGATTCCAACCCTGGTCTCCAGAGTTGCAGTCCAACACTCAAACCACTATGCCCCACAGGCTCTCAAAATATTCTCCAAAATTATTCTACAACAATTAAAATAGTTCTACAAGAGAGGCATCACCACCTGTGTAAATATCTAGATCATCCCTATACTAGTGATCTGGACCTCACATTTTGTGACAAGAAACAATAAGAATATGAGCAGGCCCCTACCTGTGCTCCACTCCAGAAAATTGGGTGGTTGACATTGCAGGTGGTGTTCCGGTTGGATTGTTCTTCAGAGACAGGAGCCGAGTGGCACTTAATGCTCACAACATTCTTGCTTGGCTGATAAGAAGGATGCATCCAAAGTTTATGGGAATGTGCAACAGAACATCTCTACTTAAATATTCTATCCACACTGCACTCCTATGCCTTCCCCTGCCTGAATCTCCTCAGTTCCACTGACCTGTAGCAAAGTGATCTTCCGGTATGACAGCCCTGCAGGGTAGAAGAAGTGCAGTGTGGTGCTGTAGGAGTCCTCTCCATGGTTCTGAATGGAAGCAGTTACATTGAGCTCAGGAGTCAGGCCTACAATTAGAGTATTCAGGCTGGATGGGAACAAAACAGAAGGAGAGGGCTGGGTGATCCAGTTATAGATCTTATATGACTGTAGCTTTTCAAACAGTAAAAGGTTTTAGGCTTTTCTCTCATACCCTGAACTCTTCCTACATAGCCTGCGCTATTTTAACAACCATGAACTAAAAACCAATAATGTCAAGGTCCATAGCCTAATGTTTGCATTCAATTAAATAAATGGAATGAACAAAAATAATATCTGTTGCCTGAGATTCTCTAAAGCATTCTGCATTTAGCTGGCAGTTCAACTTCTATTAGTCTTCTTATGGTGTGAAAGCAGACCTCATTTCATTATAATACACAGCTCAAATCTGTTTTACTTAGCTGGCAAGCTTGCAAAAGACCTGTGATATGTTGCAAATTTGTTTTACTTTGATGCAGCAACCACAACTCAACAAGAGTAGAATTGATCAAAATGAAAGAAAAGGTGAGACAGAAAGCAGGATTTTCTTTTAAAATCAGTCAGACTCATAAGAAGATAAATCAAATGACAGTGTGAAAAAATAAATAATTCATAATGTGAGATAGAGCAGCTCTTAGTAGCCCAGCAACCCTTGGAAAGCCCCCCTCCCCGCCAAGATAAAGTTTGGTATCTGGAGGCTGGTATCCCATCAAGCCAGATTTAGTATTGATAATGGAAAGACAAGGCAGAAAAAGAACAGAGAAAATGTGTTCCCTACCCTGAGAAAGTAAATGAGGTTTGTAGAATATCTTCACATTTCCCATCACTGCCACAGTTCTTCTCAAAGGGGAGCTGCAAAAATGTGCATAACATCCAAACAGCGTTTTAAAAATTATTTTACTATTACAGAATCTTTTTTGTTGGGCTGTAGGAGAATTATATGAATGTGCCCAAATTGTAGCATTCTTAGGTGAGGGATTTCTCTCGGTCCCACAAACCTGTCTGACGATTAATTGGTTGTGCAGAAAGGACTTTTTAGAGTATTTTTACCTTCATTGTTAGGTTTCTAAACAATTTTATACTTTTTTCAAATTAATGGTATTTTAATATGATAGCTTGTTAAATTATGTTTTAACTTCTTTATCATCCAGTTTTTAATTTTATCTTATTTTAACCTTGCTGTAAGCCACTTTGGGTCCCATGCTGGAAGCAAAGGAGAATATAAATAAAATAGGCACTAACCAAACACCACCACCATGAGAGAACTCTGCTCCTCAATGGACAGATGTGAAGTAGACTGGACCCAACGAAAGCTTTCTCTACTTTTGCTCAGTCCTCACAACCACCATCTCCTCCTTTAGATCTATTTTTTGCCTATTGTAGGGGAAGTGTCAATACCAATCAGGAGGAATGAACATACAAGGAATAGTGGGGAAGGCTACAGAAAAGTGAACCCTCTCCGGTAAGGATCCTGCTATGTTACTATCGGTTTAGATATTGTCCTAGTGGGACCCTGGGGCACTAGTGGGGTCACTAGGGTCTTCTTTCTCTGATCACTGAGCCTCACCCCACTCATGCCTTCCTTTCTAATCTTCTGCTGAGTTCCAGCGTTTTAAAGGGACGTGGGTGAATGCCACAGCCCATTTTGCCAGAAAGCCGACATTTGGGGAGCAGTACTGTCACCACCTCTTAGAGTGTCACCCGCTGTGCCTTGCGCTCCCCGCACCTCCTAATGATGCCCCTGGGAGGCACAATTACCTGTGCAGTGTAGATCTGCTGGGACTCTTTGCTCAGGATGGGCTGGAGATTCTGGGCTTCAGCAATGGGTTTCCCCACAAGACTGTAATTGAGCCGCACAGTGATGGGAGTCAAAGTATCCTCGATGCAGATCTGAGACATGGAACACAGAAAGAGAGAAGCTTTGAAAGGTATTATGAATGTCCATGGGGCTAGTGCTTCTGCAGAAAGCGAGAGTTTCTTTTTCATCTGCATGATGTTGGGCAATATCTGTTTGCATATTACAGTCCTCCTTCCATTTTCACAGACTTTGAGTCCGTGGTCTTGGTCCTTCGTGCACCAGCAAGAGGGGAGGGTTAAAATGAAACTTCCCAAAAGTAAAAAGGTGTTATTTTGGTCCACTTTCCATTCACTTTATTTTTGCATTATTGCTGTGTGGGAAAAAACGTCAGAAAAACCTCTCTCATTTGTGGTTTTTTTCTACTTTTAAATCCTGTTTCTGAGTGGGATTTATCTAGTGTGATAAGGCCCATAATGTGAACTCACAGGCAATTTGATGGCATGAACCTGGCACTTCTGTTCAAGCCCAATCTGGAAATTTGAATGGAGAACAGCAGATTTAGAGTTGAAGGAGGCTCGAAAATTTGTTCTGTCAGAATCCAGGGCCAGGCTGTACTGAAGGTCACTAAAAATAACACCTGGATTGGGAAAGGAAGGAAAAAAGAGGCAGAAATTATGACTGGCACCAGTGAATGCAATAGGAAGAAATGTATAACAGCACATGGGAAAAGGTACACTTGTCTCTTCCAAATCTTCTTAAGTTGGTATTTCAACATGAACACAGATCAATGATAGGCAACCTCTGAGAATCCAAGGTCCAATTTTGCCCTTCCCAAAATTTTGGAGAGTTGCTGGCACCCCTTCTGACTCCATCACTTTCAAAACCGAGGGCAAGGAATAGCAAATTCTGCTCCTAAAGCATCTGAAGGTATGAATTAGAATGTCTCCCTGTGACCTACTTTAGGATAGGAAAAGTAAAATAAAAATCCTAAGCCCTCTGGAGGTGTGATATGCCAGTTTCCTCAATAATTTAGAACATGAGGGTAAGGGCGAGGGAGAAAAGTATAGGAGGCCGTGCGAACCACATGGTGTCCACCAGCATCACTTTGACCTTGATATAGAACAAGGGTGGAAAGCATGTGATCCTCCAGATGTTGACTTCAACTCCTGCAGCCCTAGCCAGCATAGCCAATGATAAGGAACACTAGCTATTCCAGTCCAACAGGTGGAGAGCCTCACAATTCCCACCTCTAATGTAAAGATATCTGGGAAAGAGTGGAGTTTTTCATTTGTTTTCACTTTTATTTGATACTTGCATAGAATTTCTTCTTCAAATGATACACAGATACGTCCTGAAATGTGACCTGAAGGCCCATCATTTGTTTTCCTTTGTCACTCTCCTCTCCATGCACTTCAAGAAGCCTGTTCTGTTTTGGTTTTGTGTTTTCTAACTTCCTGTATTATTATTTTTTTGTTTCTAAAATTCATCTGTATAAGCATTTCAATATCCATCCACTGTTCTATCATTTTCCACCCCAAACAAGTTCATATCTGCACACGGATCATGGACTCACCTAGTTTATCCCCAGTGGCTTTGGAAACAGTGAAACATACTCTTGCTTCACTGGCCACTTTTTCCAAAGTTCCTGGGCCCTGACACTTGAAGACAGAAGTGGAGATCAAAGTGGGGTGGAACTCGATAGAGACCCTCATATGAAGAACAGGACGGGACCTAGGAGGAAACAGCTTGTGCTCAGTTTTTTTTAAATCAATTTGTAGACTCTGTGGCAGTCAAGAAGAAGGGAAATGGTTGTGGCAGTCTTGGAGAAGGAGAATAGTTGTGAAGTAGCAAGACAGTGTTTGGATTAACAGGACTGTCTCTATATTTGAGGAGGTTTTGACAAGTTGAATCTCTGTGTCCCCCAGATATCACTGTAAATGTCCTGTAATGCCTGCTAGAGCAGGTGATAAAAAGGCATAGTTGCTCTTCCTACACAGGTTTACCTTTGAAACTTGTCCCTAGACAAAAGGTAAACATTTATGGGGCACTTGAATTACAACAGCTTCCCAAGGCTATTGGGTTCTGTTGTCCAGGCCTATGGATCACATTCTGGTTTACAGGGAGGCTTGAAGATACGAGATCAAGGAAATCCCACTTCTCAGGCTACAAATCTGGCTCATGGTTGTACCAGATATGATGATGACAGCTCTGTGTTTAACAGTTCAGTAGAAGAGAAGTGGTGAGAATTTCAAAAACCAAAAGGGCTGCATGGAAATAGGTTATCTCCTGTTCAGAGGGAACAGAGAGGAATTGTTGAGAAAAGTGGGAATCCTTGCCCTCACCTCAACAACAGGACCTGTCCCTGTTGTCCCACAGCTATGTCCTTCAGTCCATCCCCTGTAAGATCTGTTCCTCCACTGACAGTTTGACCAAAGTACAGGAATCCTCCAGTAAAACTTAGTCCTTCAATGCGCTGGGGAAAAGAAAAGAGGGAGGAAGCAAAATGGAAGATGGTATCAGAAATAGACCGTGATTGACAATGGAAGGTAGAGCAACACTACATGAGGAAACCTGATTTCATATCAAAATATTATGCAGGCAGATCTCAGTCAACAAAGCCTCTGATAAAGATGCTCATTTTGACAGTTTCTATGTACTCAGCACCCCTTTTCTTCCTTGTTCTCTGTCTAGCTGAAAGACTTTTAGCAGTATGGGCACTGGGAGGTTTGTGAAGGAGGTCTGGAGAAACACAGACTTTAAGTGGTCAGGATGGTCAAAACAGGTTAATCCAGAAATTCATTGATTTTGCAGTGGGCCAAATTTGTTTCACATGTTGTCTATAGGATAAATAGACAACAGTCTTATACAAATTTATCTCCTTTGTTTAGTTCTTCAGAATGAAGTTTTCTGAATATTTTTTTCTCTTCTTGCATGGTGTAATTGTTTGAGCACTGGACTATAACTGGAGACCAGGGTTCAGATCCCTGCTCGACAAGAAAGCCCACTGGGTGAGCTTGGGCAAGTAATACTCTTTCAGCCTCAGAGAAAGGCAGAGGCAAAAACCCCTCTGAACAAACCTTGCCAAGAAAAACCTGTGATCAGGTTGCCAGCTTAGAGTTGTCATAACTTGGAAATGACATGAAGGCAAACAACAAGAAGAAGGTTGCTTTCTAAGTAGCCTGGACAGCAGGTGAGAATTTCAGACAAAAGGAATACTACGGAAGCAAAGCTAGAAGTGTTGCAAGTCAAACAAACTCTCAAAGCAACAGGAAAAAGAGGGCTGCTGTGATTCCTTTTTAGGGAGAAAGCATAACTAGTGAACATTCTTTCTAGACAAGAAGTGGTGCTCAGCTCACCTGGATATATTGGGGGTTGAGTGTCATCTGCTTTCCTGCAAAAATATACAAAGCTCCAGTTTTCTCGTCTTCCAGGGGTGCCCCAATTGCCACATCCATCCAACCATCTCCAGTGATGTCACCTATTTCTGCCATGCTGGCCCCAAAGCGACCAAAAATGTGCCCCATCTGTCCTTTCAAAGATGTGCTACAAAGAAGTGATTCCTCCTGGCCAGTGGAGACAGATAAAACATATGAATGGAAGGGGACAAAAGGTGAGGTACTAGTATTTTTTCCCAAGAAAATGCACTTTCTAGTGAGGAAAACCCAACCACATAGATTTAAAGCACAAGAAGCTAATTACCAACATGTAATGGAATCAAGGATTTATTGCCCTTACATGTACATGTGTGCGCATAAACAGACATTGCTACCTTCTTCCTACTTACCATAAAATGGCAGATGTAGACCTTTCCTCCTGTGAGACCATCATAGTACATGGGGGCTCCAACCAGAACCAGGTCTGTGTTTGTGTCTTGATCTAGGTCCACTGAGCACAGTGTCGCTCCAAAATAGGAGCCAACCTATGGCAATAGAGAAATGCTCCTTTATAACTGTATGCTTTGCTACATGTAAACTCTTTATTCAGGTTCCAGACTGTGTGTATATATTTGTTTGTACAGAGAAATTAATATTTGGTGCAAAATTTTTGAAGATTTTTAATTTGTTATTCCTAGTATGGAGTGTTCCCAAATCCAGAATGAAGAAGAAACACTACAATGTGGTGTCCCACTCAAAGAAGGATAGTCTACAGGTTGCTAGAAGCAGGTGGGATATCCAGGAAATTTGCAAGGTTACCTTCCCCTTTCCTTTTCTGAATCAGGACATCCATCAGGACAACCAAACAGTTTAAGTCCAAGCCCAGTCCTAAAGCTAAGAGATTAGCAAATCTCTTAGAGATGCACCAAGGAGAACTTTTTGGCAGAGTATCCAACAGATAATGATACCAGACTGCTCTCAGCTGGTGAGAAGGAGGCATTTCTTATGTCTGTGAAACAGTTAATTCACACATCATTATGGACTCCAAACCTCCCATCCACATTTAGAGGTTTTCCATCAAGTGTCTCATTTTCATCTACATCTCCCACAATGCATTCCATACTTGTTCTCCAACAGCTTCTGTTTTCAGTTGCCATCCTCCATTCCAGGCATGTTTCTCAAACAGAACAACTTTGCCAACATAGTCGTAGCGGGGGGCTCCCACCACCAAACCAGTTCTCCCATTGAATTGCACAGGCTGAGATGAATAGCCTAAAAGGGAAAAGAAAGTGCTAAATGACTGTTGTAAAAGCGAGTTGTGCTGGAAAAATTGCTTGACAAAAGACACACTTTTACAGTCATCTCCCGTGGGGGAAAATTGTAATGCTACGATATCATGCAATAAGCACAGAGAAGGCTGCTACTCTCCAGCTCCATTTTTGCTTTGTTTTCTCAAGCGATAAGGCTCTCAAAAAACACCAAGTGATGATATGTGATGATAATTTACCAATGCATTTATGGTTGGGTTAGCATTATCTGGATGGAGATGATCAAGATAATAAATTATCTCTGCAAATATCTGTAGGAAGGCCAACCTCACTCGTAAAAATCCTTGGTCTCAAAGTAAAGGCTTGCAACAATTTGGCTGCTAACATTATTGCCACTGCATAATTCATTTAGTCCTTCACCACAGGTGTCAGGTGAACCTGCTTTCCTTTCATTTTACCCTCACAACAGTCTTCTTAGGTAGACTCCACTGAGACACAATGATTGCTTGAAGTCACCTAATAAGCTTCACAGAAGATTAAAGATTTAAATTAAAGTTTCTTTAGCTCAAGTTTGACACTCTAACCATGACATCACACTGGGTGTCAGGCATAAGGATAGGATAAACTAGGATAAACTAAAGTAGCAGGTGATAGGGAATACAAAATCAAATCTGACATTATGGCAGGCCCAGGTCAGCTGGAAAATGTCTATGCATCCCATGAATTGGGCAGTAGGGCAAAAATTGGCTCTCATCTCTGGCACAGTTGCCCCTTCCAAATGCTTCTAGTCAGAATAGGAAAAAAATATAGAGATGAAAAGACTATGCTACGTTCAAGAGAGGCAGGGACGAATTATAGTAATTTCTTGGTTAATTCATTACTATTGACAGGGCAGAGCTTGCTCCAGGTATCACTGGAGTAGAAATATACAGTGATTGTAGAATATAAAGGATGGGGCAAGAAGTAGTGGTGGTGGTTCGATTTTCATACTTACCAAGGTATGCATTGTCCATATCCTTAGCAGTGCTAGAAATATTAACAAAACTTGGATTCCTGTTGCTGTTCTGATACAGAAACATTCCTCCAGTCCAGTCGTAGGATCCCACAGCTCCTATGACAGGCCCTTCCTGCATCAAATAATGAAGCTTTTATGACGAGAATTGGAACTTTTAAAAAAAAATCTATCAGCAATTTGCTGCCTGTGAACTACCATTGCAATTAAACATAGCAGTAGTATAAGACCCCCACCTTTCGTCAAACAAAAAGTGACAGGTGCCCCGCCCCTTTTTGAGTCTTAGCCCCGCCCCCTGAGCTTCTTAGCCCCTCCCCCTGGATATGTGGGTTCTAGATCTTGGGGTGTCGGGGTTCTAGGTTTTGGGTGTCGGGGTTCTAGATTTGGGGGTTCTAGATTCGGGGTTCTAGGTTTTGGGGTGTTGGAGGTTCTAGATTTGGGGGTGCTAGCTTTGGGGGTTCCGGCGGAACCCCCAAAGGTCGGCCATTTTGGTTTTTGGCCCAAGTTGTTTTTTGGGGGGTATGTGTGACCCCTCTCTGAACCCGGCTCCTCCCGCCCGACCAGTAGGAGAAGGTCCCGTCCCTACCTGATTGAGGGCGTGGCAGCGATCCGCGTCCGAAGATGAAAATGGGCGGCCATTTTATTTGCGCCGACGAAACTTTTCGGGGTGCTTGTGACACCTCTACGAACTCGTCTCTCCCTCCCGATGTGAACGCTCCAGAGGTCCGCCGCGATCTGAGCTAGGGGAAGGCGCGGCGTGCGCTTTGCTCCCCCACGCCCCGCCCATGGGGTCGTGGCTTCAAAATCGGCGTCGCTGATTGGCCGAAAGGTTTACGTAAACGACGCTGATTGGCTCAAATCCCCCGCGCTTCCGACCCGTCCAATGCGGTTCAGGCGGAAGGAACAACGCCTATGCGCAGTAGGGTATATGAGAAGGGGTCTCGGCTTCGCGGACGCTACCGCTGCTTGCTAGCGTTGCTCGCTACTGCTTGCTACGGCCTGCTGCGGCTTTTGGGACGACCTACCCGAAAAAATGCTGAATTTCGCAGAGATGACCCCTGAGACAACATTTCACCGTATGGATTCACCCCCGGTCAAAAAGCGCTGTGTTGCAAGGAAAGATGCCCTGGAAGGTTCTGAGGTGATCAGGCAGCTGTTTTCAAATGAAGCAGAGGAGACCAATTCAGACTGTGTGGAGGCCGAACATGCTGTGGAATCAGAGAGGGTGATGAAAGAGGTGTGTATGAAAGGATGGGGGAAGGTGGGAAGGAGGAGGAGCAGCCATATGAAATGTTATATGAAAGTGTTTTAAAATTAGTTTTAAATATTATCTTTCAGGACAGCGGGGCCGGTGATGGAAAATTGTGCAGCTGTTATGTGACAGAAGACCAAGTCGGTGAAGGCCTTGCCCATGAACAAGTCAACAAAGCATTGGCCCTGGGAATAGAAGAGAGCCACTTAATTCCGGCAAAGAAAAGAGCGGCGATGATGGCTTCCTTAGTTAAAATTTTATTTTATGCCATCCTTCAATATGCAAAATTCGAACGTTTAAAGGAAAACTGTCCAGGGTGCTTATTTGATGAAGGAAATCAGATGTCACATTGCTGTTTATCGTGGGACAGGAACTATATGGATGGGGTTTTAAAATCTCTCTGTTCTAAGATCGATATGCGAAAGTTTTTACATACGTTAATTGCGCTGGCTCTGGCCCTAGATAGTCTCTCATTAAACAAGAATCACCTGAGCCTGGCATCTAAAATACAAAATCGTATTTTACGTTCAAAATTTCCTTCCTACACGGTGGCTATGTTAATTAAAGAAAAAGATAAGGTGTATTTACGCTATGCTGAGAAACTAGTCCATGGTTTAAAATATACCTATTATCTCAATTTTTGCGATCTCTGTGTTGAAAAGGAATAAATGAAGAAGACTAAAATAAAAGGTTTAAAACAACTCTTTTCTCCTTCTTTGTAAAACAGTGTGTGTGTGTGTGTGTGGCGATGAAGAAAGACGCACAGGCAGGATGATGGGTTGATGGGATGGGCTCCTACGTGACGGAGCTCATGCCCCAAGAGACCTGCTAGTCAGTGATAACACAATCATCAGCCCCCACCAGGAGATAACGGTTACGGTTGTCCCCCCACACCCAGGGAGGGTTGCCAGCACTGAAGAAAACAACCGTCACCTACAAGTGTGGTGTGTGTGTGTGAGTGAGTGAAAGGGGGGCCTCATGTAGAACCCAAGCAGCTAAGTTCAAAAGTTTACATTCACAAATTCCATAGGAAAACATCATGCATTCAGTCTAAATGAGAGAAGTGGGAAAGTTACATTATGAAAAAAACAAGATTCAGGTTTTTAGGATTTTCCAATAGAAAATCCACTGCCTTTGGAAGGGGTGGGGGGGTTGCTATGAGAAATGTTTAAGGAAGAAATTTTACAAAGGGGAAATCACCACCAGCTGGTACAACTAGAGAAATACATAATCAGGTCAGGCCCCAATTTGAGAAATGGAAAGGGGAACTGTTTAAGGAAGAGAGAAAACCCAGGGTTTAAAACTTCATTTGAAGCTTTAAAACAAGAATTTAATGGGGGTAATAATATTCTCAAAAAATTAAAGCAATTAAGCAGTGCTGGATTAAAAAGGGAATTTAAAAGCCTTTTCCCTAGCAACCATTGCTTCAGCTAATAATGAGCAGGAGCTGCTATGGGTCAAACCAATATTTTTAAAATAAAACTAAATATGAAAACTAAATAGGGTAATATTTTTTCTGGGTTTGTTAAATGGGATGGGGGGGGGGAATGGTGCTGAGTTTGCAAATAAATAAATAAATAAATACCCCACTTTCCAGTGAGAATAGGCGGGCACATTTGGGATGGAGGGGCAAAACACGTCATCATCACGTCAGCATACCGAAGCCAATCACAACTTTAGAATATTTGTAAATTTAAGGGGAACCAATAGAAAGTTGCGTTTGGGGCGGGATTTTTTGAGGAAAAAGTATAAAAACGCATGTTTAGGCCCAGTCGTTCATCGGCTTTCTCAGGCGGATCACGAGCTCCTCTACGTTGTGTTAATCTCTGGTGAGTCTTATTTGAAATATATATATAGGTTGAAGGGTCCCACTTTGTACCCTAACCCTGATGCTCCACATACTGGTGCTGAAGGAGGGAAGGGGCTCCTGCGTCCTCATGGCGGGAGTCTAAAATGCTGAATTCTTGCTGGCCAGGGTCCCCATGACTGAAAGGGTTATTATTTTTTTCTATTCCAGAAAGAATTCCAATTCAAAATTTGAAATGGCTTTTTTTGGCGGATTTTCTGATGGTAAATGATTATTAATTTCTCTGTGGGTTGATGGAGAGGGGGGCTACGGGAAAGGCCACAAAATAAATGTCTGAATTTTCCCCATCTAGCTGAGCTGGTAGATTTGACTGATTCGTTGTATGCAGCTGAAAGTCTACATTCTACAGATATTTTACAATTCCAGGGAAGCCAGCGCCCCCGAACTCCAGGAAAAGGTAAAAAAACTTCCTCTGGTAGGAAGGGTCTCTATAGGGGGAATTTCTGTGAGGGCCCATGCTGATGATTTTTTCCTTTTATTTTTTGTAATATTTTGCAGGGCAGGCTAATAACCATTTCAATGTGGGGAAGAGCAATGCAAATCAAAACCAGAGATGGTCTTCTTTTGGGCAAGGTATGAATTATAAACTATGTTGGGGGGCCTTGTGTTTTGTGGGAGGTGACATTTGCACATAGGCTGTTTGCAGCATGCTGTTTGCTATATGTGTGCTGCTGCATGTAGAGACCTTTGTGGCTTAATAAAAGTAATAGTGCTTTTACATGAGTTCTGTTAGAAAGTTCTGTTAGACTGCTAGATTAAGACCAGTTTAAGCCGCTTTTATTGTTAGGGCTGGGAATCAACTTTTTGTTCACATGTACAGCTTATTATTATTATTATTAACATTTAGATACTTCCATGAAAAAAAAGGAAAACGGCCCTAATTTCACAGGAGGCAGCCCATTTCCTGGTAAAAACCCCAGAATGAGCCGAGAAGAGGAGACCCAAGCCCTAAAGAAAAGACGCGGGTCTGCTACGGCTGTCAGACCAGAGAGTTCAGCTGTTTCTACGGCACCTGCCTTTCAACCTCAAGCTCCAAATCTCCAGGTTAATGGAGGCGGCCCAGCTGTTTCTCCAACCACCAATCAGGTCAGCAGGGGCGCTTCTGGAGGCGGAAGCGCTCCCCGAGATCCCCGTGCCGCAACACCGAAGGAAGACAAGAAACCAATAGGGCCCCCAATAGTCAACAAGCAAGAGGGGCCATCTCCTGATGGTGAAAAAGTTCCTGATGTGCCTACAGAAGTGGGGGAAGGTACTTCAGGCTGTATTAAAGTCTCTTTAATTGAAATGTATCATGTGGGAATGAAAAAGATTGAAAAATATGAAAATAATGTGGGGGCTTTGAGAGAAAATCTGGAAAAAATAAAAAAATTAATTTGTGAGGATCCCAAAAGGGAGGGCTTTGAAGGGGATGCAATTGCTGCCATGTCAAAAATTAAACGTCTTAAGTGTTTTTGCTGTCAATTTTTGGGAGAAGAGGGAACTCAGAATGAAAATAAGTCACTAGCAACCTCTTGTGGCCAACGCTGGGCAGTGCGGGGGAATAGGGAAATGCCGGCGGGTTGGGGTGGGCCTATTACAAAGCATGAATCCTCATTTCCTCCCTGCCTAGAAGAGGGGGAATGGGCATTTCCACAAAGCAACAGCAATGAAAGCTCAGAGTCAAACAGCCCTCCGGCATCCCCCAGAAAAATCCCCAGCCAAGCCTCACCAGTCCCAGAGGCCCCCAGGGAGCCCAGAAATGTGGGGATCCCATTCCCTTCCTCCACATTCACAGCCATTTTGGGGACGCCTCCTCCTCCTCCTTGCCCCTCCTGCATAGCTGCTGACGTCATCACGGGAGACTCCCCACACACCCCGCCCCCTGAAGACCCCCAGGCAGCACTCATTGCTGCTTCTGAGCAAAGGCAAGAAAACATCATACAGCCTCTGGATTCCCATTTCTCCCAGGGGGATAATGAGCCCTTCTCCCCCTTTTCTGAGTGGGCTTCTAATGAGGGGGCCTCAGGCCTCATTGATGGTGCTGGGCACATGCTTTCCCCATTTTTGGAAGGGCCTGAAGAGGGTACCCCTCCAGCCACAGAGGCGGGCCAGAGTCAGCCCAGACCCCTCCCTTCCTCATTGAGGACGGAATCTCCGCCCTTCCCCCCATCATGTATAGCTGGGCCTGACCCCCTCCCTAATAAGTGGCCTTTGCTGCTTCCAGCGGAGAGGGCTCTACAAGGAAATAGCAAGTCCCATATGTTTTTGCATTGGGAAAGGAATCTACTTCCTACTTCCTCTCCAGAGGCTGAGAGTGCAAAAAGCCCATCTGTAGCCTCTGATCAGGAACCAGAGCCATTCTCTGCAACCCCCCATAGCAGCCCTGAAAGGTTCTATGTGGAAGGCAATAAAGCCTCTTTTGAAAATGTGGGTTCTGCAGGCCCCCATGCCAGCAATCCCACACTAACCACAGCCCCTCACCACAGCCTGTGTGAAGATTCCCTTTTTGAACTCTGGCCCCAGGATAACCCGGGGGCTATGCAAAGGGAGGAAGGGAATAGGGAACTGCCTTTTCTGCAATGGGGAGGCAATTTTCCCTCTTCCTCAGAGGAGGAGGAGGAGGAGGAGGGAGAGAATGGGTGGACAGGGCCTCTGACTTCACTCTCTCCCCAAAATATTGAACTCATGGATAGGCAGGGGCTGGGAGAGGCGTCTGAGTCCTCTGAAAACAATGATCCTACCCATAGCACTGTCAACCCCCTGATCCCTCAAGAGGCGCCCCCTAGTGTCTATATCGAAAATGTCAGGGTGTGGGAAAGGCATTTTCCTAGGTTCCGTGGAAGCGTTTATACACACGAATTTAGATTTCATAATCTAGATCAGATAGATTCGTTCTCTGAAGCTGTGCGGGTGTTACACACTTCAATACAAGCCCTGCTTGATAGTTTTCTGAGTCAGTTGGACGATGGCGATGTGGTACAGATGAGGTTGGAATCCCAAATTCTGCAAAATCCTCTTTTCTCTCTTAGGAGAGGAAGAGATGAATTTAACGCGGAACACTTCCTCAATCATATTGAAAATCTATTGCAAAGCAAAGCCGAGATTTGTATAGATTCGGGTTTGAGGCTTTTTATCAGTGTGATCAGGGCGCCTCGCGGAGCAGGATATCGCAGGCTGCTGAAGTCTATTCCTGCCAGTATGATTGTTGACAAGAAGAGGCGCTTTTTAATAGATTTCAACAGCGTAGGACATAATTTGTGTTTCGCCGGTGGATTATTGGGAGCTATGGATTCTGGGGATTGTACAGATGCTGAATTGTTAGCTGGTGCTCAAAAATTACATATGGATCTGGGGTGGGATTTTCAAAGAAAAGTAGCTTTCTCAGATTTACCCACTGTAGAACGCCATTTCAGAATTAATATTCAGGTGCTTTCCTGGGGAGAAAAAGGATGGTCTCTGTTTAAAACAGAGGAACCTAGATATCCTAAAACCTACTTTATGTTCTTCCATGAAAATCATTTTTATGGCATTAAAAATGTAAGGGCTTTCATAGGCCAAAAAAATTACTGCAATCTCTGCCATTCTTTATATGATAAAAATCACCGCTGTTTGTACATGTGCCGGGCATGCAGAAGGAGAGAGTGTGACTATGATAAGGGGTCATTGAGATACTGTGATATTTGTAAGGTTCTTTGTAAATCGCAAGTTTGTCTGCATGAACATTTGAATCAAGCATTGGCCCAGCACGGCTTTTGTCACCCCCGTGAATGGTGTAAGGGATGTCAAAGCTTCGTTGGAAGCGATCACGCCGGTCGTTGTCCAGGGAAGCGTTGTAGAATATGCAAAGTTGTCCTTAAAGGGGATGAAAATCATCTCTGCTTCATGCAGAAGCTTGAAAAACCTACAGTGAATGCCAGGCTAGTTTTTTATGATTTTGAAGCGATGCAAGAAACGGGAATTCATATTCCCAATTTTATTCACGCTAGGACACTCAAGTGTGAAACACATCCCGAGTTTGAAGGTAAAAAGAAATGGGCCCTACATAATAAAGAATTCACTTTCAGGGGGCCCTCATGCGTTTCAGAATTTATTAAGACAATCACAAAAAATAGTGCATTCAGGAATTCTGTTTTTATCGCGCATAATGCAAAAGGCTATGATAGCTATTTTATAGTCCGAGAACTTATTCGAGAGAAACTGGATCCTGAACTAATTACTCAAGGAGGAAAACTGCAAGCGGTCATGTTGAAAAGTCTAAAAATTAAATTTATTGACTCTCTTAACCATCTACCCATGGCTTTAGCAAAATTGCCGTCTTGTCTAGGGTTTGAAGGTTCCAAAGGGTTCTTCCCCCATTTTTTTAACACGGCCGCAAACCAAGATTACATAGGGCCCTTACCGGCCCCCCATTTTTATGGTGTAGATGCAATGAAGCCTAAAGAGAAGGAGGTATTTTTAAAGTGGCACGCGGAGAACCAGAACATGACTTTTGATTTACAAAAAGAATTGGAGTATTATTGTAAACAGGATGTTAAAATCCTGGAAGAGGCCTGTACCCGATACAGGCATGAAATCATTTCTATGACCAGAACAGAGGAATTCGTAGAAGATAGGGATGGAAATTACAAAAAGCGAGTCATGGCTATAGATCCGTTCCAGAGCATCACCTTAGCCAGCGTCTGTCTTAAAATGTACAGGTTTTGCTTTCTCCAACCTGAAACAATTGCTATCCCCGACTGTAGGGATTACCACGGCAGCGTTAAACGCTTCTCAACGGCATCCATTCAGTGGCTGTCCTACCTTGAACAAGCGGAAAATATCCAGATAAGGCACGCCTTAAAGGGCGGGGAAGTAAAGGTAGGCTCTTACTTCCTAGATGGCTACGCGGTTGTAAATAACCAAAAAATAGCCTTTGAGTATCTCGGATGTTTTTTCCACGGCTGTCCTGTATGCTATTGTCCATCAGATCGGAATGATTTGACAGGCTCCTCTTTTGAGTTTCTTTACAACGCTACTCAGAGGAAGCTCCAGTATTTGAAAAAATGTGGTTTTCAAGCTAGAGTTCTTTGGGAACACGAATGGTTTTCTATGATCAGATCAGACCCCGCTCTTCAGAACTTTCTTGCGGCCGTCCGGTTCCCAGAGCCCCTATCCCCCAGAGATGCTCTCTACGGAGGCCGAACGAATGCGATTCGTCTCTATTACAAACCCCAGCCCGGAGAGCAAATTCATTATTACGACTTTACCAGCCTATACCCTTTTGTCAATAAGACGAAAGCTTACCCGATTGGGCACCCCACAATCATCTATGATGATTTTGAAGATCTTGAAAACTATTTTGGCTTGGCTAGAGTGAGGCTGGTACCCCCTAGGAAGCTGTATTTTCCCGTTTTACCCGTAAAAATAGGAGGTAAGCTAATGTTTCCTCTGTGCCAAACATGTGCGGAGAACCGCCAGTTAGACCCGTGTTCTCACGGTGACCATCAGAGAGCGCTGGAAGGCGTGTGGTGCACGCCGGAACTGAACTTAGCTCTAAAAAAAGGTTATAAATTGTTGAAAATTTTTGAAGTCTGGCATTTTGAAAAAAAATCTGACACTCTGTTTTCAGAGTACATTAAAATGCACCTCAGGAGAAAACAAGAGGCTTCGGGCTATCCTGACTGGTGTGTGACGGATGAGGATAAAACCAGGTACATTCAGTCTTATTATGAGAAGGAAGACATACAGCTCGATCCTGAGCAGATACGTAAAAATCCTGCCAAAAGGCAGATTGCTAAATTGTTTTTAAATTCTCTGTGGGGTAAATTTGCTCAGAGAGTAAACCTCCCTAACACAGAAATTGTGAGAGACCCAGACCACCTCTTCCAGCTTTTGTTTTCTGAGAAATTTGAAGTATCCTCTTTTGATTTTATCGATGATGAGGCGGTGTGTGTAAGTTGGAAGCATACTAAAGACAGGATAGTGCCGCCTTCTAATACCAACGTGTTCATTGCAATTTTTACAACTTGTTTTGCCCGATTAGAACTTTATGGGCTGCTCGATAAATTGCAGGAAAACTGTTTGTATCACGATACGGATTCTGTCATCTTTGTGAGCAAGCCGGGTGATTATCGCCCCCAAACCGGTGACTATTTAGGCGAATTAACCAGCGAGATAGCGCCAGATCAGCAGATAACGGAGTACGTAGCGGCAGGTCCAAAAAGCTATGCCTACAGATTGTCGGATAACTCTGCGTGTATAAAGGTTAAAGGAATCACTCTGAATTCTGCAAACAGTGATAAGATCACCTTTAACAGCCTGAAAGATTTGGTTTTTTCATATGTCTCAAAAAAGGACGGACAGCCCCCTCGAGAGATAGTGGTGGAACAAAGCGGGATTGTTAGGAACAAAAATCAATTTCTGATAGAAACCAAGACCCTCAGGAAAACACAAAGAGTTGTTTATGATAAAAGGGTCATTGTGGACGATTTCAAAACTGTACCGTACGGGTATTGAAAATCATGGATACCCGTCTACAGCATCCTTTCTCCATGATTTTGGCAGGGCCTAGCAATTGTGGGAAAAGTTACTTTATTAAAAATGTATTGCAGTATGCTGATCATGTGCTTTCTGTCAAACCTGATAATGTTGTATGGTATTATTCATGCTGGCAGCCTTTGTATAACGAACTGATGTCTAAATATTCTTTTATTCGATTTGTGGAGGATTTACCTCAAACTCTGGATGATTCTGTTTTATTTCCACCCAATAAAGTTAATCTGGTGATACTGGATGACTTAATGGAAAAAGCTTGTGAAAATGAATCTGTTCAGGCGGCTTTTACAAAGCTGTGTCATCATAAAAATCTGAGCATCATATATGTCGTTCAGAATTTATTTTGCTCCGGGAAGCAGGGCCGAACAATCAGTCTTAATGCTAAATATATAGTTCTCTTCAAGAACCCTAGAGACAAATTGCAAATATCGATTCTGGCCCGCCAAATGTATCCTAAAAACACAGCCTTCTTTTTAGATGCTTTTAATGACGCCACCTTCAGGCCCTATCAGTATTTACTCATCGACTTACAAGCGGCAACACCAGAGGCATACAGATTGCGATCAGGTCTTTTCCCTCCTGATCTTCCGGCAGTCTATGTTCCAAAAAAGCCTTCAGGCCCTTATAAAAGGCGCTGATTCCTATATACCGAACTTTTAAGCCGCCCCTGGCAGCCGCAGCAGCATGTCCGCCAATATAAAGAAAAACCTGCCCCTCTTGAAAGTCCTTATTAAAGCGGGGCCCAGGCAGAGAAGAGCTATTTTATGCGGTGCCTCTGAGAGTCTTATAGCCGCTATTGCCGAGATAGCCCTTAATACTTTGAGAGGCAACGTGCCCTTAAAGCCTGGGCAGTTTAAGGTCCTGAAAAAGAAGAAGACCTTCATAAAGCAGCTGAGCGATAAAAAGCTCTCATTAAAAAAGAAAAAGTGCCTCATTGAACAGAGCGGCGGTTTCATCGGCCCCTTGCTCGGTTTTGCGATCCCGCTCCTGACCAGCCTCCTCACAAAGTAAGGATGGAATATGCTGAGAAAATGTATCTGGTTCCCAGTAAACAATTGGAAAGCTTGCGAGGAGAGCCAGAAAATATCAGAAACGCCGCTGTTAGACGCCTGGACTCGGACATGAGAGAAATTCTCTTAAGGACAGATCTGTCTGAATATGAAAAGGCTAAGCTCTACACCGGTGTTCTGCAGCGCTTTCTAACCCTAAACAGGATGGGTGAAATGGAGAAAAATCCCATTCTCCCTGACCTTCTACCACCACCACCACCACCACCACCATCACCCCCGTCTCCTCATGAAAAGGATGCTTCCATTCAAGAGATTTTGGAAGGTGTTCACGGCCGCTACAGGAAAAATGCTGAGCTTCTGCTAAATAAATTAAGTCAGCATAAAGACATCTCTGCGTGGGATGATCGAGGAACCTTTCTGTATAGAGGGAAAGCCATGCCCGGCTCCAACATCCTCGACTTGATCAGAGGCGTCACCCATTCTAATCCCATCCCCGATAAGAGAAAACCCCAAGGCTGGGATATTTTTTTGAAAGCTCTGGCAGAGCTAAATATACCCACTTCTCTTGTAGGAAATATGGACGTTAGACAAATTGTGGAGAACTTGAAAATACCCTCCTTACTGCCAAAGACACCCCGTTCCCACCCCAAAAGGCAGTTCAAGAGACCTCCCTGGTTAAAGCTGGAATCCATCCCTGAGACCCCTCCGAGAGAATTCGTTAAGAAACCTGAATGGCTAACTTTCTAACCTGTGTAAATAAATAAACGCAACAACGCTGAATCATACATCGTTCTCTCTCTTTTATTGTATTAGGATTACAAGCGGTTTTTACATCGGGGGCAGCATGTCTGAACATGTTGAAATAAGTCGTAAGGCTTCCGGCACCGCTGGGCTTTTCTGTCTCTGACAAACCTTATGACCATCCGGTCGTTTTTCAAAACATCGTTAGAATACAGTTTTAAAATCTGGTCAAAAGATAGTCCCCTCGCTCGGTTTTGTAAAAAGAAAACGCAGTGGTGCCCGCAGGTCACGGCTTGGGGGTGCTGCAGCTGATTCTGCTGGAACACCGTCTCTTCGGTCTGGTGTTCTAAAAACTTGGCGATGGTCTTAGGAAGGCGGGGATCATCGGGGGCCATGCCGTAGGAATCAAAAAATTCTCCCGGTCCCTCTAGTGGCAGGTGGATAGCGATCCAGTGTTGTCCCGGTAAATGGTGAGGGTGGGTGTTCACCACTAATCCCACGGGCCTTTTGGCGAGGAATCTCTTTGGAAGCAAATCACTGGGGTATACGTCTAGAAAGGTCTTGTTCCGATATAACAACTGCGAAATCTGCCCCGTGTTCATCTTCACATATAATCAAAGAGAATGTTTCTGCTGTGGTTGATTTCAATCACATTGTCAAACACTCCATACAGGATCATATTAATAGTATTTGGCAGGGGTTGAGCAAACCGGATCTCGGCTCTGAGGTTTCCCGTTTTTATGAGGGAATAGTGGTCGGCGCAACTCTGTCCAGGACTCAGGTCAAAACCGTACAAGGTATATCCGTTTAAAAATTCATTACGGTTAATTAGAAGGGCCCGGTCTTTCATTTCTTTTCCCGTCACTTGTACCAGCTGCATGAACTCTCTCACACACTGCTCCTCGGCATAATTGGGTTGGAGGGGCTTAGAGGGTACTTGAACCCCGTCTACGTATAGGGCCACGAAATTAACATTGAAGTGTTTGAAATTGAAGGGATTTAGGGTGTAGTTGCCGCTAAAAGCGGCGTTGTCGACAAAGCCTATGACGATCTGCTTAGGCAGCTGTCCCAAGAAGAGGTTTTCTTGGTTGCATACGAGGCTTCCTCCGGGTATACTGAACACCTTCATCCCCACACGCTCAATGGGGTACTTGGCGTTAGCGGTAAGCAGCGCTTCCGCGTGCCCCAATCGGACACCCGGTGAAACTTTCACCCTTTTCACAAACAGGGCGGCATTCAAAATGTGCAGTTTGTAATTCTCATTTCCAGCACCGCTCATCAGGCAAAATGCGTCCTTGCTGCGGGTGAGTTTAATTTTCACGTCCACACCGTTCAGCAACATTTTATCCTGAAAGAACAAATCGCTGTGCAGAGGACCCATCAGATCCCATTTGCGGCTGCCGGCTGTTAGAGCCGCCCTAGCTCTAAACCCCCTGTTTCCGGCATCTGTGAGGAGAGTTTGCTCCATCAGTCCGGAGGTATCTTTATGGAAGCCCCCCGCCGTGAACTGGGTGCTCAGGGTGTCGCCGCTGTAATTCAGAATCAGTTCCATCATGGCTCTGTAGGGGTAGCAGTTGTTACTCTGAGTGATGAGCCGATCTCCCAGGGTGACGTCAAGTTGAGAAAAAAGAGAGGCTATGGGGTAATTGATTAAGGCCACCCGGGCGCCGTCGTCGATATCGGAGTCGTCCTCTTTTGTTATTTTACAACAGATGTATAAAAGAGTGTTGTTTAGATCGATGTAGTCTTCGCTGTTTCCCGTGATATAAAAATCCAGAGGCGCGTTGGGGGAAAGGGCCGCCAAAGGCGGGACCTCGATGTACATACTGCTCTCGATGCTGGTTTGGGTTGGGGATAATTGAAAGAGATCCAATTCGGACTTGGCGCATTCTTCAGAGGTTCCGTGAATGAATGCCATCTTAAAATATATCTCTGCTGTTCCTTTTCGTCCCGCCCTTTTTCTTCAGCGCAGATTTCTTCTTCTTCGCTGTCTGCCGCTTCTGAATCTTTGTTTGCCACACGACCGTCCTTTTTAAAGGCATCGGCGGCCCCTGACGCTGTTGAGACGCCTTGCGCTTCACTCCGCCCCTTCTTTTCAAGTAGGCCACGCCTGAACCCTCCTGGCGATGCATTCTGTTCATAACTCTTCCCACAACGTCCCCGGCAATGTTGTTCACTGCCGTCTTAACATGCGGCTTCATCAATTCCAACCCTTGCTTCAGAAAAGGAACGGCTTTTCGAAAAAGCCCGCGAAATATCCCTCCCAACCCCGCTCCGTACATCATAGGTGCCCCTATGAATCCGGGCAATCCTCGTCCGGCCTGCACCCTGTAGTAGGCCCTGTAGGCATCGACGTCCCCGTAGTCTTTTAACACAACCATTTTAAATTAAAGATAGGCTTTCCTGGGTCGGAAGTGCAGCCTCACTATCACCTTCCCAACACGAAATGGTACGTGTCTGTTCAAGTCGGTCTTTATTTCAATGGTAATCGTGTGAATGTGGCTCTTACTGACGGGAATATAATTCGGCTTATCATAGGTCACGGTGATACACTCGTGACTTTTCCCTCTGACCGGTACGCAGCGCAGCAACGGCACCGAAAAATCCCCAACAATCTGGTGCTCTATAATATCCGTGTACAGGTACAGCGAGTTGAATCCTCCGGTAATGTCTGCTGTGCGACGTGGTTTTGTTAGATTTCCACGGGTATTATATATACCCAATATGCGGGATAGCTCCTCGGCTAGTGAAAACTCATAAACATCAGGGCCTCTAAAGTTCACTTTGGCCGTCACTGGGTCGTAATACAAATACACGGCGGGAGGGTTTGGTTTTTGTGTCTGTATGGCATGATTCATGGCTTTCACGATATCGGAGACGTCATTGTAATATCCTTTCTTCAACTGAAACTCCCAGTTCTTTGAATCTTTGGACAACTGAAACATCAAATGTTCTGTGACCGTGAACCAGCTGTTGGGGTACTGTATCTCTGCTAACCCCACTTCCCATTCTCCTTGCAAATCTAAAGGTTGAGCCAGCTGTATCGTGAAATTGGAACTTGTATTATGGGGATAGGCATCTAGACAGGCGTTACTGGGCAGGGTAATGTAAAATCCGCCGTTCATTTCTCCCGCCCCTTTGATTTCTGTTCAGGATCCGCGAGCTCTGAAGCGGCTACCCAGCTGTTAAATTTATCAGGCCACCCTAACCACTTCACCAAGTGATATTTTTTCTTTTTTCTGAACCTTGTGGAAATAATTTTTTCAATTTGGTAGCTCCTATTCTGCGGATCGTTCACTTTTTGTAATTCCTCGGGATAGAAACCACCCAACACCGCTTCGCCGTCATAATCTTTTAGCTGGTAAACCGGCCTCTTTCCTCTTCTGTGCACCTCGTCAACTATGAAAATTTCCTGGGAATACGTCCCTTCATAACTTTTTTCAAAACGACCCCTACTTTTGGATACCCTCACATGATCTCCTTTTTTGAAGGCCTCTTTTTGCTCCTTCGTTTGAAAATAGGGCCCGTAAACTCTTTTCCAGACCTGCAGAGAGTTGGAAGAATTCACATCCCGAGGCCTTTCTTGAATGGTTCTATGAAAGCTGCTGTTATAACTCTTTATAAGTTCCGGCAATATGTCGATATACCTGTAAGTGTTATTGGCTGTAAAGTATCTCCACATTCGTGACTTTAAAGTTCTATTGAACCTTTCCACTATTGCTGCCTTGACTTCGCTATGTGTTGAAAAATGGTGCACCCCGTGCTCCTTTAGCAGCTGTTTCACCTTTTTATTTAGAAATTCTTTTCCCGCGTCGGTTTGCAAATGGCGGGGGGTCCTTCCTTCCCCAAATATAATTTTGAAACCTCTGTACACCTCCGATCCCGTCTTATCTTTCAAGGGTACCGCCCAAGCATATTTTGACAAAATGTCCACTACCGTTAAAATATATTTATAACCCCTATTGTATTTTTGTAGATTTTGCATGTCCACCAGATCCGCTTGCCATTGGGCGTCCACATCAGAAACAACCGTTTTATTTCTTTGGAAATTCTTTCTGGCCTGTTTATGAAGGGTATATGCTTCCTGATCCTTTAACCACTCTTTCACATGGTTTCTAGTTACACTGCTGTGCTTGGAAGCTTCTCGAAAGAGCGCTTCCACTCCTCCAAAGCTACCCGATCCCCCCGGATTATAATATATCTTTTTTAATAAATCATTCTGAGAAACCATATTGAGCGCCGCACATACTCCAATAAAGACACAGGGTCACAACACACTATTTTATTGATCTTTTCATGAAGATTAAGCAAGCCTTTATTTCATCTCTTCTTCTTCGGGTTCAGAATTGGTGACATTTACACAGATACACGTCAGGCAACACTTTGTAGAGGAAATCTCTGTTACTTTTTCTGTATTAGAGTCCCCGTCGGTTATGTCCTGTGCAGCTTCTTCATCTTTTCTCTATCATAAAAACACAAAAGAAAATACCCAATAGCTCATCATATATGTGAACACACACACACACACACACACACCACATATTCCTTCTTGTTAGGATATTTACCATTCTGAGCGGGGCCATATCTTCATAAATTGGCTCCTCTTCCTCCGCTTCACGGCTCATTGGGGCCATTGGCATGTACGGGCTTTCCTCTCCATCGCTGCTGGAGATCTCTTCCTGGAAGCCAGCATCCGATGATACGTCAGACAGTGAGCTTATCCGCTTTTCAGAAACCCATTTTTCAAACTGTTCCTTCAGTTGTTCTGGAGAACCAAAGATCCGCTCCTCAAGCACCAATTTTGTTATAGATTCATACTGCCGTTGTAGGTCTCGAAGCCGGGGCACAAGCCGTCTTTCCATTCTCTGAACATCTCTCTCCTCAGTCCCCGGAGAAGGCGGAGGAGTCTCCATCAGAGCTTGTTGAGATCTCTCTGGCACGGTCTCTGCGAAATTCAGCATTTTTTCGGGTAGGTCGTCCCAAAAGCCGCAGCAGGCCGTAGCAAGCAGTAGCGAGCAACGCTAGCAAGCAGCGGTAGCGTCCGCGAAGCCGAGACCCCTTCTCATATACCCTACTGCGCATAGGCGTTGTTCCTTCCGCCTGAACCGCATTGGACGGGTCGGAAGCGCGGGGGATTTGAGCCAATCAGCGTCGTTTACGTAAACCTTTCGGCCAATCAGCGACGCCGATTTTGAAGCCACGACCCCATGGGCGGGGCGTGGGGGAGCAAAGCGCACGCCGCGCCTTCCCCTAGCTCAGATCGCGGCGGACCTCTGGAGCGTTCACATCGGGAGGGAGAGACGAGTTCGTAGAGGTGTCACAAGCACCCCGAAAAGTTTCGTCGGCGCAAATAAAATGGCCGCCCATTCTCATCTTCGGACGCGGATCGCTGCCACGCCCTCGATCAGGTAGGGACGGGACCTTCTCCTACTGGTCGGGCGGGAGGAGCCGGGTTCAGAGAGGGGTCACACGTACCCCCAAAAAACAACTTGGGCCAAAAACCAAAATGGCCGACCTTTGGGGGTTCCGCCGGAACCCCCAAAGCTAGCACCCCCAAATCTAGAACCCATTCCCAACATCTGACACCCCAAAACCTAGAACCCCCGGGGGAACCCCCAAAATTGACACCCCCCAAGATCTAGAACCCACATATCCAGGGGGAGGGGCTAAGAAGCTCAGGGGGCGGGGCTAAGACTCAAAAAGGGGCGGGGCACCTGTCACTTTTTGTTTGACGAAAGGTGGGGGTCTTATACTACTCATAGCAATCAATACTTGATGGAGAGGGTGCCTCTTTGTTGTTGTGCTGTTGTTATTTGCCAAAAGGTAGCTGTTGACTTGAGTACCAGAGGGATGTAGTGGTTTGAGTGTTGGACTAGGCTCTAATCTGCACTGCAGTTTGACAGTACCTTAACTGCCATGTTCAAACCCTGTAGTTTTGTGAGATATTTAGCCTTCTCTGTCAGAGAGCTCCAACAAACTACAAATCACAGAATTTCATAGGATGGAGCCATGGCAGTTAAAGCAGTGTCAAACTGCATTACAGATTAGACTGACTCTGGAGACTAGGGTTCAAATCCCCACATATCCATGGAAACCTACTGGATGACCTCAGGTAGGACAAACTTTCTCAGCCTCAGAGGAAGACAATGGCAAACCCCCTTTAAATAAATCATAACAAGAAAACCCTATGGTAGGGCTACTTTAGCATCACCTTAAGTCAGAAATGACTTCAAGGCACACAAAAACAAAGAGTAAAAGAGCTCTTTCACTGTTGTATAATATGGCTCTTAAAAATTGGGGAGAAGAGAACACATTGTTCCCATAGTTCTCAGAATTAAAAAGAACCCTACTCAAGGGTGAAATCAAAATGCTGCAGCTAGTGCTGGGTATTTCCAGAAAATAGTCCAGAACAACAGAAATGTTGTTTGGATATATTAAGAAGACCTGAAAATGATAGCAACAAATACTGCAAATACTTGCCACATTTGACCATCTAGAGGAGTCTTAAGAATGCTTTAAATTGGACTTTTCACCTGCTCAGAGGGAACAAGGGACTCACTTGGGTTAGCAGGGCACTAAATCCTTCCTGGGACATCTCCATCTGGAATGAACTGCTGCTCTGTGATTTTGTACCTGCAGGGAGGAAGGGAACAAGAACATTTAGAAATTCATTAAATAAGCGAAACCCAAATAAAGTCCCCAAAGTCTCCCTCTTTATTTCTAATATCACTTACGCCTTTTCCAATCAGCTTCGGTTTAGAATGAGTAATTCTACCACATCACTTCTTTTGGCTGAATTGTGTCACTCCTTGTCAGAGGTGCAGCAGAATGACCTGCTTTCTCAAGCTACTCATTTTTGGCTGCATTCACACAGTAGAAATAATCTGGTTTGATACCATTTTAACTGCCAGGACTCCAGGCTATGGAATTCTGAGACCTGTAGTTTGTTGCGGCACCAGAGCTCTCTGTCAGTGAAAGCTAAATGTCTCACAAAACTAAAGTTCCTAGAATTCCCTAGCATTGAGCCAGGGCTTATTTCATTCTTAGTTTTCAAAGTTTTTCTTCCTCCTGGGGAGGATTATTAAAGTGTTTGTGTATTTTTCTATTTTTAATTAATTAATGCAGGCATGTAGGTAGACAGGCATTTTAGGACTTTTTCTGAAATTTTTGCAAAAACATTTTTTGAAGAAAAATATATTGGGTTTGTGGAGGAGAGGCTTATGAGGTGGCTTTCCTTAGTGCCCCTATGGTACCTTCAATGGCAAAGATTTTATTCTGCAGCTGGTCCTGGATGCCTTTGAGAGCATTGAAATTGTACACTGTGAAGATGTGCTCCTCGTCTGGCTCAGAGGCAATGTCGTTCAGTTCCTGCTTGGCCCTGCTGCTCGCAAAAGCACTGCCCACCTTTCACAAGGGAAAAAGAGAGAATGTCATCACACATTTTGTCTAACAACAGGTCTATCTAACATTAACAATAAATACAAAGCTGAGAAAAGTTGTGAGTTTTTTTCTGGACTACAAGTACCAGAATCATCTACTAGCATGGCTTGCTGGTGAGGGATTTTGAGAGCTGTAGCTCAAAAATAGCTTATTTGAGCTCTTCACATGGCAATTGCATACAGTTTAATGTAGCACTGTTTGAACAATGCTACATAATGCCATAACATAATGCCACATGGCAATTACACATGATTACATGTAGCAAAGTTAGAACAATAATGCCACTTGACAATACAGTGGGCCTTTGGTATCCAATGGAGTTTGGTTCTAGGACACACACACACATGGATACCAAAATCTGTGGATGCTGAAGTCCCATTAAATACAACAGTGTGTGTAGTAATGTAGTGTCTCTACTGTAAAATGGCAAAATCGAGGCTTGCTTTTTGGAATTTATATTCTTTTAAATATTTTCTACCCACAGATGGTTGAATTCGTAGATAAAGAATCCATGGATATGGAGGGCCAGCTATAGCTTCATGTAGTAAAGTGTGAACAGTGTGTGTTTTTGCATTTCCACTTATCATAATTTATCTAGGAGGTGCCAAAGGAGATGACACACTTTGATTCACAACAAGAAGGACATATATGTATATGTTCATACACACACGACCACATAGTCATGCAAATAGCCATTCCCAAATATAGTTTGTGAGCTCATATGTGGAGCTGGCCAAATCAAAAGCCCTGCTAATGGTCTGCACAGGGACTCCTTGCCAAATCCTCACCCCAACGGCATAACGGATGATTCCAGCTCGCTCAGCCTCAGGAATCACTTCCCAGTACTGGATGTCATCAGACTTCTCCCCATCTGTTATCACAATAAGAATTTTGGTGGCCTCCTTCCGGGATCCTTTTCGTGAGGTGAACAGTTCCCTCCTTGTAAAGAGAGGGGAAGGGGGATCAAGATGATGATTTAATTCAGTGGTCCCCAAACTTGGTTCCTCTAGATGTTTTGGACTTCAGGTCCCAGAATTCTGGAATTTTGGCCAAACTGGCTGGGGCTTCTGGGAGCTGAAGTCCAAAACATCTGGAAGACCAAAGTTTGGGAGTCACTGATTTGATTGATTATACATAGGATAGGCAAAGTAAGAAGGAAAAGGAAACAAGAGGGAAGCAAGATGTTCCAGGAGGTATGGCTCGGAGGAACGTACACAACTTTCCTGATGGCTGTGGCTGTGTTGGTCAGTCCATCAATCTGTGAGATATCCATAACCAGTTGTGCCGGGTCTTTGCTTTTGAAATTAAAGTGTTCCTTGTATTGGTTTGAAAACTGCATGAGAGCAAACTGACACAAAGAAGAAGAAAACAATGTTAGCATGTATGTGCTATGCATGGGCTAACCCAGTGCTTCTCAAAAGGTGGGGAATAAGGGCCTCCAAAGTCTCCAAAGTATCATGCAACTTTTGTACCCCCGGGGGGGGGGGGGTAGAAGAGTTGCATGAGACTTTGGAGGCCCTTATTCCTCTTATTCATCTTTATCCTCCTTATCTTCCTCCTCCTCCTTCTCTTCCCAATTGTTTTCTGTCTTGGAGGGGAAAAGGGAGAAGAAGGGGGGTTGCTGTTTCCTTATAAGATGTTAAAATATGAATATACATTAATGTGTGAATGAAAGTATGCACACTAAACAAACAAAATATTTTTATTGATAAACTACCTCAAGTGAAGGGTGTGACATCCAGATGTAGATGCAAAGGAAGTCACAAAGGTAAAAAGTTTGAGTACCTCTGGATTATGTGTTACAGCTGCCAGAGTTTAGATGCCACAACTAACCTGCACAGGCTCCAGTTCACCAGAAAAAAATATTATGATTTTGACTGCATTTAAAATCAGAGGAACTTCAGTTAGTCATTACTGGCATTCCACATGAATTTCAAGTGTGTGAGAATAAATTAATTTGGATCCAGCCCAGAAACACTAAAATTTAGACACTCCTTTCTGCATGATTTATCAAAAGGCTGGTTTGTGGACTCTGTATACTGTTAGGAGATGTATATAGTGAAGGACATCTAAATATTAATGTTTCCACATCCACCTCTGCCAGGAGAAATGATTTCTTGAGAATTTGCAAAACTAGTTTTGCTCTCCATGCCCCTTCTGTATCAGGAGCATATCCCAGATCAAGGCTCCATATTTTAGAAAAATTATCACCAGTTTAAAGATTTGGTTCATAATCATATCCAGGTCCTTTAAACCCAAACTGGCAAGACAGAAAGGAATGTATAGCACAAGTGCCATACTTTTTGTTCTGCAGCGCCCACTAGGGTCATTCTAAGAAAAATGTCTGGGGAGAAATGATGCTCCATGTGTCATAGAACTCCCACAGCAGAACAGGACATGAACTAGCCCAGTTGTTGTTGTGTGCCTTCAAGTCGGTTCCAATTTATGGCAACCCATTAAGGTGAACCTATCATGGGATGATTTGTTCAGAGGAGGTTTGCCATTGCCTTCACCTGAAGCTAAGAGCATGTGACTTGAACCCTAGTCTCCAGAGTGGTATTCCAACACTCAAACCACCAGGGAGTTTATCACACGAGGGAGATCAAGGGATTAATCCAAAGATATGCCAGAGAAATCGTGAAATTACACGACACCATTTCACACGACATCGTGAAAAACCCGCAGTTAAACTAGATTTAAAGGAGGATTAATCCACATCTTTTCAAGTTGAGATCTCTACAGAAAGTATAAATTTGAAATTGCTTTAGTTGCAAAATCACGCATGAACGTTAATTGCGAAATAACGTTATTTCCACTTTAAATTTGCTTTATATTCATGAAGGCTCAAGTTTGCTTTAACACCACTTCAGTGTCATTTTAACATTGAAATTGGCTCCTAGTGTGATAAACTCCTCGGCCACAGTGGCTCTCAAGGCTGCCGCAGTATTCAGCACAGCTGACCTGCAGCATGGCCCTCCCAAAGTGTCCCCTACCTGTGTGTCTCTGCCAGAGAGTCTCTTGATGATCTCAGAAACAAACTGCTTCATCCTTTCAAAGTCTGCTCCATTGATGCTACCGGAACCATCAATCAAGAACGCAATGTCTGTTGGGTGAGCCGAGCATTCTGGGAATGAATACAAAGAGATATAATTGAGGACTCGTTTTTAAGCTTCCTCCTTTTTTCTGGACCATTAGCAAGCCAACGTCATTTCAATTTATTTCAAGCCAGCATTACTGGAATACACCACCAAGTTCTTGGATTTTGCAAGTGTGTTATATTTCTGTGAACACTCATTTGGGGGAATAAGAGCAAACAAGGAAGCAAAGATTATTTGGTTTCACTTGCTTTTTTTAAAAAAGAGAAGATATGAAGAAAAGGGAAGAATAGTTAAAGAATGCTTTAGATTAGAAAGGGAGAAAATAGTAAGGAATGGGCAGTTGTTGTTTTTTTTAAAGGTAGCTTAAAAGTCACCAGATAGATTATTCACTATGAAATAAACAAAGAGGAGGACAGGGTTAGTCTGTATTGTAACTTTTAGTTCCAACTCGGCAATTTCAGGCAATATTTTGTATCAGGTCATCACTCTAGTATTACTATTATTATCCTTTATTTATATAGCGCTGTAAATTTATACAGTGCTGTACATACAATTATTATTATTACTAGTTATATTTATACCCAGTTTTTCAGCTCTAGGGGTTTAAGAGCAGTTTACAATTACTGTTGTTGTTGTTGTTGTTACTACTATTATTATGTCCAATACTGGCACTCAGGGAAGCTTACCAAAAGTAAAGCAAATGCACACTAAAATACTGTATATACCAACATAACAGTCAAAATTATTTTTAAAATGCAATTAAACAATTGATAAAATTAAAACTATTTAAAAATCCATTAAAAGGCATGAGATAAAAAAAATCAACAAAACAGCACACCATTAAAAATCTGTTGCAGTTGATGACTGAAAACTTGTCAAAATAGAAAAGTTTTCACTTACTGCCAGAAAAAATAACAAGGAAGGACTCTTCTTAGGCTGCATCCACACTGGAGAAATAAGCCGGTTTGGCACCACTTTAACTGCCCTGGCTCAAGGCTATGGAATTCTGGGAGTTGGAGTTTGTTGTGGGCTATACTGTCATATTGAATCTGTCCGACTCCCCCAATTCTGTAGGCCTGAAATCTCACCTGGCAAAGTCTCTGGAAAATGTTGGCGCTGTTGGAGATTCTGGTCCAGAAGGAAACAGTAGCCATTCACATACATGTTCTCCCCACAAGCTCGGCGGACTGTAGGCCCACACACCTTAAAACAGTACAGAAAGGACAGGATGACCAGATGTCCGAACCACAAAGGAGGACAAGGCACCATAAAATGTGGGACGTTCAAGAAAAATGGAAGACATTACAAAATAATACCTAAAACACTCATGTAAATATAAATTTATGCTTTTTAGTGATGCTCAAAATGGAGGAAATTTTGGAATTCCCCCTGGGCAGAAAGCTAGAATGTAGAACCTATCTAGGAAAAGGAGGATGCCTGATGATCCACGTGAATTTCAGGTGTGAGAGAATAAACAGATTTGGATGCAGCCCAGAAACACTACAATTTAGCCACTTCTTTCTGCATCAATTATGCTGGTTCACAGACTCTGCATGCTGTTAGGAGACATACATAGTGAAGGACATATAAAAGTTAATGTTTCCACATCCACATCTGATTTCTTAGCAATTTGCAGGAAGAGAAGTTTTGAGAGCAAAAGTAGTTTTGCTCTCCTCCTTCTGTATCAGGTATCCCACATCAAGGCTCCATATTTTGAAAAGTTATCAGGTCAAACACACCAGTTTAAAGATTTGGTTCATATCACATTGAGAGAGAAACGAATGGTGTTTGTGAAAGCAACACTCATAAAACAAAGCATCTCAGAAACGTGAACCTTTATATACTTACCAAGACCTGAGAATCATGGACAGCCAATGACAAACCAAGTGAAATATTGACAGCATCTACTGGTCCTGAAATTGAAAGAAAAAAGAAAAAGAAAAAGGTGGATTATGCATTACAATCTAAGACTACACTGATAAAAATAAAACCTAAATCCAAAGAGATTAAAATCTACATAAAGACCAGGAATTATGGCTCCCCCAAAATGTTGTCGTTGACATTCTTTGGACCTCAAGAGTTTATCACACAAAGGAGATCAGGGGTTTATCCCAGGAATATCCCAGAAAAATATTGTAATTACGTGAAACAATTTCACACAATGTCAAACAAAACCTGCCATTAAAATGGTCACAAAGAAGCATTAACACACATCTTTTTACTTTCGGGATTTCAGTGACCATGCATTTCCGATATCACTTTATTTGTACAATTGTGTGTGATAATCACTCATGCAATTACTCGCCATTTTCATTTTATTTGTGAGATGCTTTAAATGCACTTTAATCTCTCTTTAATGCTGAAATTAGCCCCAGTCTGATAAACTCTGTAGATAGGTTTATGGTTTTCTTAGGACTCTGAGACAGCTGAGTTCAAATCCCCACTCAGCCATTTACAATACTGGGTGACCTTGGACAAGTCCCACTCTCTCAGCCTCAAAAGAAGGCAATGGCAAATCCCTGCTAAAAAAATCTTGTAAAAAAACCCTCAAAACCCCATGGACTCTTTCAGACGTGGGAAATTGGAAATATAATCCAAGGGCAATCCAAAACACAATCATGGGGTTTCACGTTATTGCAAATTAAAGCTTCTCACATAATTTTGGGCAAAAGGGAAGTCATTCCGAATGCAATCATGGGTTTCATGTTATTGCAAATTAAAGCTTCTCACACAATTTCGGGCAAAGAGGGGTCATTTTCAGGTAATGGGAAGTCATTCTGAACGCATTCCGAATGCAATTGGGATTCACGTGAATTCGCTAAACTAGCGCATTCACCTGAATTTGCATTGGCTCCATTCGAAGTTGGGAGAAATTCCTCCCGTATGAAAGAGTCCCATGACAGGTTTGTCTGAGGGTCAATGTCTGTTGGAAATGACTTGAAGGCACACAGCAACAACAACAGTTTCAGATATGTCAAAAGGACCCCAAAGGCTTTGCTCTTAGCCTCAGTCCTTACCCTCAGTCCACAAAATTATTTCTCATAATTTAAGATATGGCCTCAAACATTACTTCCTGTTTCTCACTTCTTACAATACCTCACTTTTTTCTCACATAAGTTAAGGGAAACATCTGGACTGTCAGACCTCCTTTCAATATCACATTTTGTGAAACCACATTCCCATCCAGTAACACCCCATATGTATGTGTGGGAACCTGAGTACTACAGCTCTACTATGAACACTTACTTTGAATGTTAATTTCTTCGCAGGCACTTGTACGAAAGGTACACCGGTAAAGTTTACCCACTTCATTCACTTCCCCGATCTGAAGTGGGGCCCCAACAAGCACCCTGAAGACACATGTAAATAGAAAGGTTATTCATATTTTTATACCACAATTCCACAGCATTTCCCAACATATGCTAAGGAAGGAAGGAAGGAAGGAAGGAAGAGAAAGATACCAAAAGTACTTCACAGACAACAAAGAGACAACAAAGGGAAGGGAGAGGCCTAGGAAACAAAGATTTGTGTTATTTTTTGTGTTTTTTTCAGGCTGTATAGCTGCATTATTGAAAATTTTATTCCTGATGTTGCACCTGCAATTTTTCCAGAACATGGCCACACAGCCCGAAAAACCCACAGAAAACTATGGATGCCGGCCGTGAAAGCCTTTGACTTCCCAAAGATTTGTGTGTTCTGTATTATATGCCTTCAAGTCATTTCCAACTTATGGAGACATTATCATGGGGTTTTCTTGGCAAGATTTGTTCAGAGGAGGTTAGCCATTGCCTTCCCCTGAGGTTGAGAGAGTGTGACTTGCCCAGTGTCACCTAGTGGGTTTCATGGCCAAGTGGGGAATTGAACCCTGGTCTCTAGCGTTGTACTCCAACACTCAAACCAGCTGAAGAGGAGACCCAAGTACTTCAGCCAAAGGTTTATCAGAAAAGATGTGTTTTGGCAAAGAAGACATGTGACACCACATACATTTTCCACATGTACAAAATGGCATGACAGAACTAACAGAGTTATTAGGAGTCCAAGAGACCCTTAGTATGGCTTACCCATAGCCGCCTTGAGTCCCTATGCCAAGAGCAAGGTGGGATGATGATGATGATGATGATATATACACCCACCAAATTTCCCAATTGGTAAGGACAGCCGCAATTAAATCTCTGCCATCCTACTTCTTCAGCTACTTTTGAAATGCCGCAGTTCCTCTATCCTTCTCCCATTTTTCCTCTGCAACACCAGTTTATTTCAGTTGCTAAAAACTCAGTGAAAAGTGCAAAAGTAACTTGTGCTCAACTGAGCAGTGGAAGAGGAGAAAAAGGGCAGGATCTTGCCCTTCCCAGAGGACTCGGGCAAAAGCAAACTGCTACAACCTCTCCTAGCTTATGTATTCTTCCTCATTTATAACTTTGCCATCTTAACCATGGACTGATGTTGCTTAGCCACACATGTTCCAGTTTTCATCTGTAAAATGCTGAAGGGTATGACTTAGGACTCTCAAGCTGGTAAAGAACATGATAGTAGTAATAGGGAGGAAATATGACAGAAACTAGTCTCAAGGTGCAAGAAGGCATACTCATAGAGCAATGAAGGGATTTGCTATACAGGTATATCTTTATTTCGGTGTCTTGCCATTTTTGTCCCTTATTCTCCCCCATCCCCACAACCCTGGTCCCAAATCAACTTCATCTTACATATTTGTGGTCTGTGCTACAGTGGCCCCAAAGCTCTGAGTTTGCACCCGGAAGATGGTTGGCATGTCCACATCCACACTGAATCCACAGCTTTGCGACACCAACACTGTTGGAAATAAATGGACCCTCAGTGGATGACTTGATTCTCTCATGCATCTCACACATCAGTGTGTATTCTCACATATTCACACAAAAGGACTCTTGGTTAATTTACTCAGAATTATTATTGTCACTAATCAAGAGTTCAGTTTGAGCCCAGGCTCAAATGTAGCCACTCTTCTGTTCCCCAAAGACTAGAGCCCAAAGTATTGAATGTTTCAGTGAAAAGAAAAAAGGCCAAGGTGGCTTGAGGTATTAATTCCTTTCTCACAGAACCGACACGTTTAATGTGTGAGAGATTCAGAGAAAATGATACTTATAATTGTGTGTGTGTGTGTTTGGGCTATGTGGCCATGTTCTAGAAGAGTTTGTTCCTGACATTCATTTCTCTGA
Organism: Urosaurus nigricauda; assembly: GCA_034509955.1. Taxonomy (NCBI): domain Eukaryota; kingdom Metazoa; phylum Chordata; class Lepidosauria; order Squamata; family Phrynosomatidae; genus Urosaurus; species Urosaurus nigricauda. The sequence continues at coordinate 10,597,799 of JAOEGL010000006.1, forward strand.
AGATGCCAGCCACAGATGCTGGCGAAATGTCAGCAATAAACTCTTCTAGAACATAGCCACGTACCCCAAAACTCTTCTAGAACATAGCCCCATAGCCCAAAAACCCCACAAAAAACTATGGATGCCAGGCATAAAAGCCTCCGACTTTACAATGATACTTATTCCAATTCACTGGCAAAAATTAAATTTTATGGTACTGTGCTAAGAAACATCTCATAAGAAGGTAAGCGCTCTGTTGGATCACTTTGATGGTTCTCTAGTGTATCATCCTGTTTTCCTCAGTGGACAACCACAAGAATCCCAGAAGCAGGACTTGAAGTACCCCAGCAACTACCATTCTGCATTATACCAATCCTCATCTATTCTTGAGAGCCACTGGTAGCTTTATCTTCCATTAATCTGGCTAATCCTCTTTTATTCATTTTAAACTATGAATTTTAAATGAATGTATTTTAATCTATGTGATTTTAATGTGTAACGGTCATTTTAATCTTATGTTTATGTGTTTTAACTTATGTGTTTAACAGTTAGTTATATATTGTATTTCAATCTATGTTGTATCCCACCTCGAGCCTTAGGGAGAGGCGGGTAAGAAAAATAGCCGCAGAGAAAAATATATTATGATATTATTGCTAAAATACCCAATTTGAAATGTGAAAACTGGAACGCTGCACAATATTCTAAATGAGGTTATCACACTTTACCCTATGTATGAAGACATTACAATACTGATGGTATTATCTTTCACCCCATTGCTAATGTTCCTTATAGAACTGACCGTTTGTTCATAGCTGCAGAGAAGCAGACAGTAGGAAAGAATGGACAGTTATCACAATGGAAGGACGTCAGAAGGATGTATGTGTTGTTTAACTTACTAATAGTTCAAATAGTTGCTGTTTAAAAGCAAAGGAGTCAGGCCATTATTTTTTAACATAACGATCGGAGTATAACTGTGGGAGAAGGCAAAATAAAGACACTGCCTCCCAAATAATAATCCTGCTCTCCAAAATGAATTTTTTTTTCAGTCTCCAAATTTCTAGTACTAGCATAATTTAAAATATCAGTTAAGCATTAAGAAATACAGCACTCCCACCACATTCGCTTGGGTTAGGGGTGAAGGACCTGAATGTGGAAAAAACACAAATAAAAAACACCCTTCTTTTTATAGTTTTTTGTGGAGCTTTTGGGCTATGTGGCCATGTTCTAGAACATGGCCACATAGCCCGAAAGCTCCACAAAAAACTATGGATGCCGGCCATGAAAACCTTCGACTCCACCCTTCTTTTTACCTGAGAGAACACCTCTCTAGGAATCTCCAGGTACTCTAGTGCAACTTTGTGGTCAATATCTGCCAGAAGTTAATCACAGAATCAAGCTGGAGGACCTACAAATGCCTAGAGATGTGTTTTCTCTACAAACTCCTGGGTTCTCCAGCGCAACTCTATGGTCAGCTTCTGGTAGAGTTGTGCTGGAGGACCTAGAGATTGCTAGGGAGAAAATATATGAATCAAAACTGCAAATAAGCAAATCTGCAAATGTCAAAGCCATAAATGCGGAGGGCCAACCCCATTTAGGCATCCCCAGAAAACGTGCAGGAAAAGTTACCAATTTGAATGTGAACACTGCAAATATAGCAGCACTAGAATTGAACGATTTTCACTGTCTCGCTGTCTCCAATGCTAGAAACTGGAGGACTAAAGAAAACTTTCATAGAAGAGCAGAATTTTTTGTTCAGCGGGCACTATCTTCACATTTTCTTCTACCCCCATAGCTACGGTATATCCCTTTGTACAACCCTATCAATTTCTTATCCAAATTATGCTCATTGAACATCAATTTCTTTTCCTTAGCTTGGTTCTGTAGTTAATGGGGAAATATTACCCTGAAAAGATGGGGTTAATATTAAGTTTGCATTGACCCTGCAGCATTGTCATTGTCTGTTTGTGGAGTTGTGAGGAATTGCGAGCAAGGCCAATTTTACCCTAACAATGAAGGTTGTTCCGGCTGGTGCAAAAAAGGTATCTGATAAAGTTTTTTAACGTCTGCTCTAGCAGAATGGGAAGAAACATCTGGGGAAGGAAAGCAAGAACTTTGACAACTTAATGAAACAAAACCTAAGTTTCAATTAAAACTTTAGATTCTACATTGGATTTGTTAGGATGCCCATAAGAACAGCAGAGAGCAGACTCACAAAGTCTGAATATGTGCTCCCTCCCAGTTCATACCCACAGTTTCCATTGAGGTTGACACTCACCTGTGCCCAGGTAAAAAAGTAGTGGCAGAAGTTTCATGCCTGGTAGGGATTCAGATGGGAAACAGTATTCAGGATGGATGTCTCAAGGCTGAAAAAAAGAGAAGGACCCGGAGACTAAAGAGCCGCCTTAAGGGGAATTTGCAGCAAAGCAATTGAGCATTTAAAGCAGAGAGAAGTGGTGTTTTACTTTCTCTCATGCCAAGATTGGAAAGAAAGCCCTGCCCTTAAGATGCAGAAGGGCGGGCAAACAGGGGAGGAGGACAGAAATGGATTAGAATTGCATGATTCAGTTTGCGTGCTGCATGAGAAAAATAAATGAGACTGCTGGTTCTCAAAAAGTTAGGTGCAAGGTTAGCTAGATTAGAGGCAAATGAAGACAGAGCACAGAGCGCCCTAACAATTTTGTAAATAGTATTTATTTTTAAAAATTCTTTTGGTTCAAGGTTAGCAAGATCAGAGGCGAAAGAAGAAAGAGCAAAGAGGACCCCAACAATCATGTAAATAGAAAGAATTCCTTTATTTTCATTTAATTTTTATTTTGGTGCATGGTTTATGACAAGGTAAGGAAAATGCATCTTCTGAAATTCTCTTTCTCACAATTGTCAATGGACAAGGACCCGTAACTACATCTTCCAGAATCATCTTGTGTGATCTCAGTTGGCAATTCAGACACACATTTTAAACTCAGTCAAGTGCGACAATTTAATGTCAAGTTAATGCAAGAATAGGGGCTGTTATTATTTTTGCCAGGGTGCAAAAATGTCCCAAATCATCAACAGACCACAAAGGGGAACAGAATTCAGCTTCTCACTTCTATTTTTCTAATCTGTTCATAAAAGTTTTACAAGAACACAGGGGAAGCAGAAGGATAGTGTTTTCCCCTTTAGTCACGGAGAGATTACAAAATCTCCACTGTTTATCTAAAAACCCAAGAGATCTGGTGTCCAAGATGCAATTGTTCCTGGGCCAAGTGTCCAGCCATGTATTTGGAACTATCTATCATTTGTGCTCAGCAAATACTTCTTACAAGTGGTAGAGGTAGCCTCTTGTCTCTAAAATAGTGTGATGTAACAATGATATTACAGGCATGCTCCAGTTAACAAAGACTCTGACCAAAAAAAGTTCTTTTTCCAAAGTCTTTTTATGTCTGCCCAGCCACCTTTTCTTCCTTGTCCTTTGTCTAGCTGAAGCTTTGTAGCAGCATTTGCACTAGGAGGATGGTAAAGGAGTGCTGGAGAAACACAAATTGGTGGAGTTGATTATAATTATGACACTATTGCCATGCTCTTAACTCCACACCCAAACAACCTAATATACAAGGCTGAATGAGAAAAAGGAAATCCATTCTGCCAGCAATCGGGATGTGAGTGAATGATGTTTCTGTCAGTATGCCAAGGGATCTTGTAGCACCCTTGAGGCTTACTGAAAGAAAGAAGTTGGTAGCATAAATATTCATAGGCTCTAGTCTTTGAAAGCTTATGCTGCTTCTTTCTTTCAGTAAGTCTCAAGGGTGATGCAAGATCCTTTTGCACACTGGTATTCCAGAATAACAGGACTACATCTCTCGAATTTATCACACGGGAGGAATTTCTCTCAATTTCGAATGGAGCCAATTCGAATTCACGTAAATTTGCTAGTTTAGTGAATTTACGAGAATTCCAATTGCGTTTGGAATGCATTCAGAATGACTTCCCATTGCCCAAAAATGACTTCCCATTGCCCGAAATTGCATGAGATACTCTAATACGCAATTACGTGAAACCCATGATTGCGTTTGGAATGACTTCCCTTTTGCCTGAAATTGCATGAGATACAGTCATTTGCAATAATGTGAAACCCCATGATTGCGTTTGGATTGCCTTTGGAGTATACCCCCAAATTCCTTCGTATGATAAACTCCTCTGTCAGGTTTGGAGGGATGGTCATGCCAAGAGAGGCTACTTAAACCTTGCTATAAGATTCCAGCCATCCTCATGGTTTAAATAAAGGTGGAACAGAGTAGAGGGAGACAGAACTATCACTATCTTCCTTCAGGCTGCCTGTTGATTTATGGCAACCACGAATATCACAAGATTTTACAGGCGAAGAATACTGGTTTTGCCAGTTCCATCCTTTGAAATATAGACTACAGCACCTTGGCATTCTCCCATCCAAGTTCTAACCAGAGCTAACCCTCCTCAACTTCCAAGATCAGACAGGATTTGCTGCCTTCAGGATGTGGCCTTGCATTTTTAAAATATGCAACATATGGAACAAATTAAACAAAGGAGGAAACAAGTTTGTAACAAGAAAACAAATAGCCCCCCTAAACATAAAACACATTTTTAAAAAAACTGAGAGGACAAGACTTTGTGAACTATTTGAAAAGACTCATTTATAAATGAGCACACCTATATTTAATGCAGGTGTGGGAGAAATAGAGCCTTTCAGATGCAGTTGGACTGCAGTTCCCATTAGCCCCAGTTAGCATAACTAAACTTGAGGGATGGTGGGAGGTGCAGAGTAATCTATCAGGAGGGATACAGATGCACCATTTAACTGTTTCCTTTTGACAGGGACAGTCTGGATTAACCCTCTGGCAACCTACTTCCTCAGCTGCACAGTTTCTCTCCTCTCCTCCTGCTTTGTCCTTAGCTTACTTTGGCTGTGTTCACACTGGAGAAATAAACCGGTTTAAGTGCCATGGCTCAATGCTGTGAAATTCTGGGAATTGTAGTTTGTTGTGGGCCCAGAGCGGAGCTCTGCTCCGCTCTGGGCCCACAACAAACTACAATTCCCAGAATTTCACAGCATTGAGCCATGGCACTTAAACCGGTTTATTTCTCCAATGTGAACGCACCTCAGATTGTTGCAAACTGAGTTCACAATGGGAAAGTAGTTTGCACTCCATTAACTCAGCAGGAGAGGAGAGGAAAATCTTGTCTTTCCCAGTAGGCTCTGGCAAAAGAAGACTGTTGTAGCTGGCTTATCTTGTCTGTTCTTCTTCATTAAGAACTTTTGCTGTATTGAATACATTCTGATTGAAGTTGCTTTGCCACATACGTTGCTGTTTCCATCTGTGAAATATGGCATGTTATGTGCAGGTTTATCATGCCTGACTTAGTGTATGGCAATCTGCTTCATGTTTGGCCTAAATCTATTTATTTGTTTCAGTAAAGCTTGGTGAAAAGCTTGGTAAGTCAAAATGTAAATAAGTCTCATATATGTTTCACTTAGGTCTGTTGCATTTAGAACTAACAGCTGCACTGAGGCCTTTGTGCTTAGGATTCTGTTCTTCTACAAAGCTATGGTGTGTCATTCAGCCTGATTTTATTCCATTATTTGGTTTTTAAAAGGACTGTGACTTTTCAGTCAGAGGCTTTGTGGTATGTGTATTTCCTTTCTACAAGTGTACTGTGGTTTTTAAAGCATTTCACGTTTACGACCTCAGCTTCTCTGTAATGTGAAACAGAAATGTTATAGCTCGAGAGATCCCTTTTTTATTTTAAAATACTTTATTCTTAAGTAAATTCCCCCTCTTCACAACCCAATAAGTTAAATGCCTCTACCTTTGCAAGTTAAAAAATTCAGATTGACAGAAAAGCAACTAAGCTCACTCATTTGAGATCCCCAGGTGAGCTCTGAAATTTGTGCTGCATTTAAAAATTCTCAGGGCGGCTTTTAAAATACAAACATATATATTGACAGCAACAAGAGGACTATGTTAAACTACCAAGAGTAGAAAATAAAATGTAAGAGATAAAAATGATTTGAGAATCCAGTGAGAGATCTTAGAGGTCTGGAAATGGATGTGTATATTGTGTGCCTTCAAGTCATTTCTGACTTATGACAACCTTAAGTGGACCCTATAATTAGGTTTTCCTGGCAAGATTTGTTCAGAAGGGGTTTGCCATTGCCTTCCCTTGAGGCTGAGAGCATGTGACTTGCCCAGGGTCACCCACTGGGTTTCATGGCTGAGCTGAGAATCGAACCCTGGTCTCCAGAGTTGTAGTTCATCAGTGAAACCACTATGCCATGCTGGTGCTCCTGGGAAAGGATGTCCCTGCTAAATAGTTCCTCCACCTTGGTCACTCTCTATATCTTATATAGTAGCAGCATCTGAGGCAGCCCCTTCAAGATGACCCCAGGGTCCATAAATGTACATGTGAAAAGAAAAGATCCTGCAGATACTGCTGTCCCAAACTGTGAAAAATCTTGAAGGTCAAGACTAGCAATTTGATTTAGGTCCAGAAATGGTTTATGAGCTATTGAGGATGACGAAGAAACTTAAGTACTCAGAAATTATACTGGTAAATGCTAGTACTACTCTGCTGCCATATTCTGTATCATCCATATCATGATATTACCAGACTGTTTTTGAGAACAGCTGTGTTTACAACACATTGTAGTAATCCTGACAGCTGGTTACTAGGCCATGGTTCACTGAAGCAAGGTTATTTCTGACCAGGTACAATCATGGGTGATGCTGTAGCAGACATATTCCAGTTTAAATGTCACCCCAAACCACAGCATTCACTTGTTGCAGCAGTGATTTATCAATGAGCATCCCCAACTACAAACTTTAGATGGAGAGTAAGCTCTAGGACAAGTTAAACAACCTTTACCTGGACTAATCAACTATCTGCTAGCAGTATCTCTGTTTTTTCTTTAGACTGAAATTCAGATTAGTGGATCTCATCTGATCCATTATTAAGAGCAAAGCACTGGTTTGGCCCTTTGACTGCCTTACCTGGGTCTGGTGAAAAAGAAATACACATATTAATGGCACCAACCATACTCCAAATCTCCTCACTGAGTAGCTCCATATAGATATTGGGACATGGCTTTCTGGCCCTTTACTGTCTTTATTGCCTGTGAAGACATGTTCCAGCTTGTTGATAGGCTTCTTAATGTTGCTCTCTGGATACAGTCCAGTTTGTTGGTAACCTTTTTTAAAATGTGGTGCTCAGAACTGCACACAGTATTCCATCTGAGAATAGAAAACAAAATAAAGTGGTGCTGCATATTTCTCTTGATCTGGAAACTATACTTTTGTTAATGCATTTTAGAATTGCATGGGTATCTTTGCCACTATATCACACTGTTGACACGTTTAGATTGTCATCTGCAAGACCTTAGATCCCTTTCACATGTACTGCTGTCAAGCCAACTGCCATCCATCCTATATATATGTATGCCCCCCCCCCCATTGCCATCACCACCATCGCATTGGCTAGACAAAAAAGAATGTAGAACCTGACAATCTTTCTTGTTAGTTTTGGCCCAGTTCTCCAATCTGCTGATGATCTTGTATCCTGATTCTATCTCCTGGAGTGTTAGCTGCCCTTCCAAGTTTGGTGGGAATCTGATAAGCATCCTCTCCATTCCTCCATACAAGTAATCTATAAAGATTTTGAACAACACTGTAGCACCCTAGTTGTCACTTTTCTACAGGATGATGAAGATGGTGAGCATTCTTTGGGTCTGGTCCATGAACCAGCTACAAATTCCACATGATAGTAGTATCTTGCCTACATTTTACCAGTTTGTCTGCAAGAATGTCACAGGGGACATTGCTGAGAAGCTGTACTGAAAACAAGATACACTACATCCACCCTGCTGTTTAACCAAATTTATAGCTCTCTCAAAAGTGGGAGAGTAATCTGAGTACAGTAGTCTTATTTTTGAGAAACTAATTCTGCCTTTTCTTTAATTATTTATTCTAGAACTTTTGTAGTATGGACATCAAGCTGATCAGTTAGAAGTTTTTCAGGTCCTCCCTTTCCCTTTTTGAAGATGATGACATTTTGTGGTTCTAGCCTGCAGGAACCTCACTTCGCTGGCTGCCTATTCGTTTCCAAGGCCAGTACAAGGTGTTGGTTATTACCTTTAAAGCCCTAAATGGCTTGGGTCCAACCTATCTTTGGGACCATCTCCTTCCATACAATCCACCCCGCACACTCAGGTCCTCTGGGAGGAATTTGCTGCAACCTATAAAAACTAGAATGTTGGCAACCTCCCAGAGGACCTTTTCTGCAACCGCTCCCAGATTATGGAACGGCCTGCCGGATGAGATCCATCATATAACCACTTTAAACAGCTTTTTAAAAACTGTTAAGATGGATCTCTTCCAGCAGGCCTTTCCCAAATAGATACCCATCTACCAAAAACAAGCCAACCTAACTCGTTGGACCCTGATTTTCGCTGTAATTATTGTCAATTTGTTGTGTATTATTTTAAGATATGTTTTATACTGTAAACTGTTTAATTGAATTTTAAGGGAGGTGGGATAAGGGACATGGATTGTGTATTTTAACTGCTGTAAGCTGCCCCAATTGCGACCTGCAGAGGGGTGGGATAATAATAATTATTATTATAACATTTAACCCCAGGTAAGTGAATAGAAGACTGCAGCCTCGGTGTTGATTAAATCCATTCAAATGGGTGGTGCGTGTTTGATGTGATGTGATACTGAACAGAGGGCAGTTTTCTCAGGGCCCTCATGAAACTGCATTAAAACAGAAGCAGAGGAAGTGATTCCGGTCACGGGGGGAAAGTACTACAAGAAGTACAACGAGTATATCCCAAATAAAGTTATGTCTCAAACTAAAGTTTTCAGAGTATTAGAAGGAAGCTCTTGATACCATGAATACATTGTTAAGTGTTCTGGAGTTTATTTTGTATAACTGTTCAAATCCTTGTTCCATTGTATGGCTACCGTGGTGCTTCTTAGCTGAATAAGGAACTGGGAACTGTAAATATGGGAGCAACTTCTGCCTCATTGATTTCATCATCTTATGCATTTACTCCAGATTTAGAGTCCTTCTACACATAAAAAGTTAAGAAGTCTACCCATGCGAACACCTACTCCTAGTTACTCCAAGTTCTCACATTTCATCAGCCTAATTTGGGGTGAGAGGAACAATTTTGTTCCTGTTCCTGTTAAACAACTGGGAGTCTTAAATCCTTGCTGATCTAAATCAACTTTCTGTTCAACTCTGGCACACGCCTATAAAGATTTTGACACACTTTCCACACACGTTAACACATATGGAAACTGGCATGTTTTTTTTTAATATTATGTGGACTTTTATTATATATTATACAGCAGTGAGAGGATAAAAAGTTTGGCATAGAAATCTGGTGGCAGAAGGAAGAGCACGTGCTCCTTGGACTCCTGGCCTCTGTTGCATATGAAAAGCCTCCTTTGGGGTTTACACAGTAAGATTTTTAAAAAGACCCTGACAAATCAATACTGCTAGCATAGGCATATTTTCTCAAAGTTTCTATCTCCCCCGTTTTTAGAAACAAAACAGGAACTACTTTGATAGTTGGCAATTCAGGACATTTTCAACCACAATATGGGAAGGGATACTACTTCCTTTTCCTTACCATAAGCTTAGGAAACTTTTCTGGATTTTAACTGCCAGCATCCCCCAACCTGGGCAATTCTCAGAAGTTTAGTCCAAGCTCCGGCCTCCTTACAATAAGCAAATTCCACTCCTTTCTATCATATTAATTTCCTTAGGCCCAATTCAGACAATGAAAATAATCCAGGATGAATACGGGTTGAATCTGTTGCCCACATGAATTTGGAATGGACCTGATTAAGTTTGGGGGCAGGCTGCCAAAAAATCCACTTAATCCAGGATAACTAATGTTGAGGTTTTTTCCTGAGCTTTTTTTCCTCGAGCATGTTCTGAATGCATTTGCATCATCGGCACCATCTTTATTCGAGGAATGGCATGTGTGAGCAACAGAACTCACAGAAATGCGGTTCCATAATGTGAATAACAAATCTGGAATGTGTGAGATTATTCACATAGTCACGCTTAAAAAAAAAAAAGATATCTGAATGACCACCAAGGGAGAAAGACAGGTCCCACTAATTCACACAACTCTTGGAAGCTGTTCCCATACAAACTCATCTTGTATCTTTGTTCATAAAAAGGGGTGAGCTAGAGTTACTCTTGTTTATCTTCTTTTACAGTTGAACCATTTTAGTGCTGAGATCGTAAGTGCTTTAAGATCGGTCTGGAGTGAAGTCCCCCTTCCCAACACATGCAAGAATAGTAAAATATCCTAAAGCAGCTGGAAGCAAAGGGGCATATCCCATATCCCACCTAAATATTTATTGCAAGGTTGAGAAGTGTGGTCTTCCAAATGTTATTGGGCTGTAATTCCCACCAACCCTAGCCAACATAGTCAATGGTACTGGATGACAGGAGATGCAGTCCAACAAGGTATAGAAGGACACGTATTTCCCAACTCTTTCTGATGGCTCAGAGTATTTCTGTTAGGGAGAGTGGAGTTCAGATAGTTCCCATCTTGCACTACTGGGCAGAACTGCAAAGAATCTTAAAAGGAGCAGGGAGTGTGGCTTTGCTTTGGCCTTGCCCCCCACTTGGATGACATTGCCAGCTGGTCTCGTGAACATGGCTTAAGGCACCGCCTCCTGTCTGAGGTGCTGGCATTGTGTGTGGCTGTGGCTTCAAAGTGACATGTAGTGGGGGTTAACTATTGGTCGTTCATGCTGTGATAAGGAATGGGCTCCTGAGTAGGGTGAGTGGAGCAGACTCCCTGCTCCTTCCCTCACTTTTTTTGGGGTGTTTTTTTTTTTTTTGTTTTTGTTTTTTGAGGAGGTGGAGTTGCATGTGACTCTTATCTACAGGTATGTTTTTTGGCAACGTGTCGTGGCTTGCGTGATGTGGGGTGAAGCCCCTAAGGCACAGCCCACTCCCAGGCACGGCAGTAGATGTGGCTCGGTCTAAGGCTGAGAGACCCACTGGCCCTCCTTGCTTTCCCATACTGGCAGTAGGCATGGCTTGGCCACAGAATTGGGGAGGTCGGGCCGAGACACCTCCTGGTCACCCAAAGAGCTTGATGAAGCATGGGTGGCAGTAGGGCTTGTCGTTCTGCTCCTTGAAGGTGCCTTTGTTGAGCTGCTTGAGGCAGAAGGCACAGACGAAGTGCTCCGGATGGAACTTGCGCGCCATGGCCGTTATGCATCGCCCAGTGATGGGCTTCTCACAGCCTGAACAGAGTGATCCACGCTGCTTGTGGTAGTGGATCTCACAAAATGGACGTCCACCGTGCTCAAAGAAGCTGCCGTTCACAAAGGGAGTGTAGCACTCCTACAGTAAAGTGAACAAAGATTTAAAGGAGGGTTAGACAGAGAAACATTGAGGGAAATGAAACATGTGCATACACACTACTATCTCCACAGCAGGTCCTAAGGCTGCATTTATTCTCTAACACGTAGTTTTGCTACAGAAGCCCAGAGGCCAAGGATAGGAACAGAAGTTTGTATCCTGAAAAACTGCAAAAAAACTTTGTGACATCTTCAGGTTCTTCATCTGATCCTTCTTCCCCTTTTCTTCTCATTCTGTCAATGAAGCACCTATTTTTAATAAGTGTAATTCATTACGATTTTAGAATAAAAACACAAGAGGGAAAACACAGGCAGAGGCAGGTATGAGCACAGTGCTTAATGCATAATACAAAATATGATTCGAAAAATCTTGAGAAAGTGTGGTTAATTAACCATGCAGCTTTTGTGTGTGTGTATTCCAGATGTTATGCAATCAAGTTTCTAGTCCTTGATGATTAGAAGACAAGTTAAATAAATTTTCTGGTAGTGGTCAGAGCTTGGAACTAGCATATGTGAAACTCTGTGGTTAGCATCCCATGGAAGACCTACAGATGACTAAAGAAGTGTTTTCCCTATGAATCTCTAGGTCCTCCATCATGACTCTATGGTCAACCTCTGGCAGAGTTGAACTGAAGGACCTAGGGATTCCTAGAGAGAACATACTGAATGGAATTTCATCTTTTATCTCCTCCTAAGTGTTTGTGCGCCTTAAAATTGCATACAATGGGATTTCTATTATGCATTTGTACCAGTGAGTATGCTTACCCTGCAGACAAAGCATTCTGGGTGCCATAGGGCATTGAGAGCCGAGATGTAGTTCTCCAGTATGGCCTGGTTGCATCCCTGGCAGCGGGTGGAGAAGAGTTCATAGAAGTCCTGGCGGCAGTACTGCTTTCCATCCTTCTCATGAAAGCCTGCAGAGGACAATGTTGAGGCATGAAGAAAGCAAGCAAAAAGGATGGACTCAGTGGTGACTTGCAAGAGGAGGCACTTGGATACTTTCTTCTCCTGCTTCCATGGAGAAATTAACCTTAGAGGGGAAAGGATCCACTTATGTGAATAAGACTTGTCCTCTAAGGACTTTATCAGACGGGAGTAATTTCCCTCAATTTCGAACAGAGCCAGTTCGCAATTACGTGAATTTGCTAGTTTAGCAAATTTACGTGAATTCTAATTGCGTTTGGAATGCGTTCAGAATGACTTCCCATTGCCCAAGAATGACTTCCCAATGCCCGAAATTGCATGGGATACTCTAATATGCAATAACGTGAAACCCATGATTGCATTCGGAATGACTTCCCATTGTCCGAAATTGTGTGAGATATTTTAATACTCAATAACTTGAAACCCCATGATTGCATTCAGATTCCCATTGGATTATACTTCCAATTTCCATTGTCTGATAACGTCCTTAGACTAATTGTTTGGGTGGAACAAGAAGGGAAGGCTGTGTGCATAGGGTTCACACCCTAGCATTAGGGGTGAACCAGTTTCACTTTCACACACACACACACTGGTGGGCATTAATCTGGAACAAGGAATGGTATGATGGCACAGCTTGTTTCGCTTCCTCCAAGAATTTTATGTTTATATTCACGAGACCAGCTGGTGATGTCATCCACATAGCACCGAAATGGCTGTGTTTGCAGCCACAATGTCTTCAAGCCCCTGAAATTTGCACTATGCAGTAAAAACAAGCATAGTCTAGCATTAAAACAAGCACTCCTAGAATAGGTGGCTTCATTTAAAGGAGAATCATGTTTTCTACAGGCTTGTGGGAGCCCGATTTGTCTCTAAAACAAGATACCTGCTACTGGAGGCACTTTGTTTTAGAACTAAAATGTCAAGGAAATCAAAAGTAGGATTGTGGAGTTGAAGGCTTTCATGGCCGGCATCCAGAGTTTTTTGTGGAGCTTTTGGGCTATGTGGCCATGTTCTGGAAGAGTTCCTTTCTAACGTTTCGCCTGCATCTGTGGCTGGCCACAGATGCAGGCAAAATGTCAGAAAGGAACTCTTCCAGAACAGGGCCAAATAGCCCGAAAGCTCCACAAAAAACTATAAAAGTAGGATTTTCCCCCTGCACAGGTTGTTGCCATACTGCTGAATTTTGTTAACTGTGACAGGGATTCAAAGTTGGTCTCTGAATCCACCAACACTGCTAAAAAAAATGCGAATCTGTGCGTATTCAAATAAAAGTTTGTGTCTGTTATTTTTCTTCCTTGCTTGCAGTTCCAGGATTGAAATCACTAGGCCATCTGCACTTACCTTCCTCCCCAAAGGGCCGCCCACATTTGACACAGCAAAAGTGTTCTGGGTGCCAGTTCTTATCCAGTGCGGTCACCATTTTCTGAATGAGTCAGATGAATATTTAGGGAAGGGAGAGAAAGAGACAGTGTCTGTGAGGAACTAAAAACTTGCTGACAATACACCAAACAGGATACTACAACTGTGCCTGTCCCAGACTTGCCCCCTTTTGTCCATTCTTGTTCCTTATGCAAACTCTCTATCATGATTATTTTTGTGTATTACTCCTTGGCACTATATTTTTACATTTATTTTACATGTTGGGCTAGATGTAGAGATGTATCTTACAGAAATGTTTAACCCATGGAGGAACCCCTCTTTTAAAAAAAGAAAAAAATTAAGACTGAAAATTACTTTGTTATTTTAGGGAAATTAATTATTATGTATATAATAAGATATAATTAATTTTGTTTGGCATACAATGATTATGTTTGGTACAGTTCAGTTACAGAATAATTACAAACTGAACTCCCTATTTACTTTATTTATTTATTTGTTGTGTTAGAAATGGAGGTACAAGGTCCTGAACTGCAAGGAATCTCTTTGGTTTTGCCACAAGCAGCAAAAACCAATAAAACAGAACCCATAACATTGGTAAATGAGAGAAAGATTTTGTCTTTCTCTGTTGTCCATAGTGTCAAGCAGATAGAAGGCATTGATATCCATAAAAAGAAATGAGAAAAGGTTACCAAGACCAGGAATTGCAATGATTACTACTGAACATTGCCTTATATAAAAGTCTTCCTGTTAATATAGGTTTTAGAAATAATTTTGGGGGAATAAATATCTGAACACCTAATATGAAATATTTTACTTGTAATTATTTAAGAAAATATTGCAGAATCCTTTTTATGATCCCCCACCTCTATTTTATCTAGGGAAAAAAAAGATTTTTTTTTTAAAAAAAAAAAACCTCACCCTGTCCCCATTTTCTGGTTTATTTTCAGACTGCCATAGCTCTACCTAGACTGCTTTTTTAAAAAAGTCTTTTCAGAGCACTTCACTTCATTAGTTTCTTTACACTTTATAATGTCTACAACTCTAGGTATCTCTGAAAAGGGAAATAGCCGACCCTCTTCCTCCACTCCATCCCACCCTACCCCAATCTCGTATATTTCATGGAAAGAAATAAAAAGTGAAATAAATGAACATATTCTACAGTAAACTATTGCATCATAAAATTAGTTGAAATATCCAACTTGCTCAAAACTGCATTAGGAAACAAAGCTCAGCTGAGAAGAACTCACATCGAGGATGGGTTCATTGCAAAGGCCACAGCGGGGAGAGAAGAGCTGGAAATAATCCCTCTCACAGTAAGGGGCACCATCCTTCTCAAAGAAATTGCTGCCCCCCATCTCCTTCTGGCAGTGGGTGCAGACAAAATGTTCTGGGTGCCAGGTACTGCCCAGTGCTGTTACCACCTGGACAAAGAGAGATTTTGGAACAGACAGATCAGGTTAAACAAAGAACAGACACATTGGATTCCACACAGTACTGACAACAACAATTCTAATAACAAATCTTCTCTACCCTGAGTTCCTCTTAATAGCAATAACAAGTACTTTTCTATACCACTCACCGATGTACTAAGTGGTTTACAAAGTGTAAGCTAATTGCCCCAACAAGATGGGTACTCATTTTAGCAACCTGTGGAAGGATGCCAGGCTGAATCGGCGTGGCTGATATCGAATTCACAACCTTGTGACTGTGAGTGAGTGGCTGCAGCATTTAACCACTGCATCACCAGAGCTCCTAAGAAAATAACCTTTTTCCTCCTTATAACAAGACCCTGTGGGTCACAGAATATTCTTGCCCCAATGAGGCACAGTGGAATAAGATATTGTGGCCTTGCCCAAGACCACACAGTAAGCTTCATTGTAATGTTTTTTTTTTCTTTTTTCTTTTTTAAATTACCTTTATTGATTATACATATAAATACAACATCCAAACAACAAATCAATCACATAATATCAAAAACATCCAAAACAATAACAGCCTCTCAGACACTCAACACATATACATTAGGTACTTAAAAAGCCAGGAATCCTAATGTTACAAATATTGCAAACTATAATTCCAATCAATGTTGTTACGCATTTTAAAGTTATATGTTAGCCGCTCTGAGATCGTTGTGATACAGGGTGGAGTATAAATATTTAAATAAATAAATAAATAAATAAATAAGTGTCTATTTAACCAGCCAACTGCAGATATTAGACTTTGGCTCTCAAAACCAAGCCATGAAACACAATACAACAGTATGTGTGAAAGACCCTGGAAAGGAAGTATGGGACGCCAAATTCCATGAAATTTGGGAATGGCTGGAAGCGCATGGGTGCATTTCATAAAAGTTGGGCACAGGTAACTTCCTGGAGGTCTGAAGCTACACTGGACCCATTCAGTGACCCAACAGTGTCACTGTTGATGATTTTTCAGCAGCCATTACAACTATTCATGAAGTGACTACATTTGCCACTAAAACTTGGTAGCAATAGCCGTATCTCTCTAGGGTGTAAGATGGCACTGGGACAACCTCCTGAATCCATAGAATGACTCCAGGAATTGCTCCAGATCAATGTCTTCCTTTACTGAAGGAAAGATTTTTAAAGGACTAAGAAATGAGTTTCTGAAGTGCTTGAAAATCTGGCAAGCCATTTATTTATTTTTTAGTGCCACTAACAAATGGGAGCAGTAGAGGTTGCAAAATTGGCCATATCTGCAGGCCCCATCTTGCCCTCTTCTGGAGTAAAGAATAGTAGAACTTCTCAGAAAGTAACAGAACAGCTGGAGACACCAGGAAGTGTCTGAGAGTATCCCTTGACAGTAGGAAATGGCTGGGTCTACGCATTGCATTATTTCTCTAAGCCTTGCAGCATATACCTGAAAAATGTACTCCCCCTTTCCTTACAACCAGCTTAGTTTTGCTGTATTAGAAGACTGATTGAAAAGAGGGAAACATGTTGGCCAACCAACTTCAGAGTGTGGTCAAGACTGCAAAAGGGATTAATAAGAAAGAACACACAAGCTAAAAGAAACTGCAGCAGTTTGTTCTTACCTGGGCCAACTGGGAAAAGCAAGCTTCCACCCTCCCCTCTCCTCTCCTCCCCCTCCTTGCTGGGTGAAGCCCTATTGAATTAATTGAGTACAAAATACTTTTGCACTTTGAACTCATCTTGCCGCAATTAAAATAAACTGAGGACAACAGGAGAAAGTGGGAGGAGAGAGAAACTGGGACATTTGGACAGCAGCTGAAAAAGTGGGATGAAAGAAGATTAATCATGACACTCAGAGGATCTGTCTCCCACCTCAGATGATGCTCACCTGCCCTGCAATGGGTTTCTGGCAGGAAGCACACAGCCCCTTGGCCGTGGTGGAAATCCCTTGGCGACTGAGATCCGACTCCAGCATCACCAGCATGCTGTCCAGATTCCCACTTGGCTGGGCTGGAGACGTCTGTGGTGGAGCAGCAGGAGAGCTGGGGGAGACAGATGAGACCACTGGTAGCTGCGCCGAAGACAAGCGCGCAGGAGCAGGTGGTGGTGATACCACTGTGGTGGTGGAGGAAGCTCCTGGGAGCTAAAACATAAGGGACCACACATTAGATATGGTCAAGAGTGGGGTCTGTAAAGGTTCCTTTTTCTGGTCCACAATGCTCTCATGTTGCCTAGAGGATTCTGGGAACTGTAGTCCAAAACCATCACAAGCATTCTGAAAAAGTCCAATGTCATTTTCTGGGCTTTTTACTTTGACAATGTTACATTGTCTGGACTGATGTATCCCCCTCATTCAGTTTCTTTCTAAAATGGAGCAGCCGGTCTTTATCCTAAGGATAAACAGCAATAGAACAAACAAGGAAAATGCACACCAGACTACGGAAACTCAATTGCTATATCTTCTTTTGGGAACAAATTTTCTAAACCTGTGGTGCAAAGTACTAGCAGCAGTTTCCACAAAACTGCAGGGGATAGACAATCTTATTCTAGATATTAATATGAAGCAGCATCTGTCTTTTCTGCTTCATGGCAAGTGAGAAAAAGTTACCATATCGTTTCTCCAATGCAAAACCAAGCTTCTTGTTCTTGTTATTACATGCCTTCAAGCTGACTGATTTACAGAGACCCATTACTAGGAGTTTTTTGGATACTGATTTCTGCTGCACCCAAATTTTACATATGTTGCTGTTACACCATTAAAAAACCCTTAAAAATAACCTCCTCCTCCTCCTCTCCCCTTTCCTTTCGTCTGCCCGACAGCTACCCAAACCCAACACTTACATTGCTCTGTACCCGAAAATCCGACAGAGAGGCCATGAGCTTGTCTAGCTCCAGGGTGGCAGATGTGGCAGATGGCTTTGCAGATGAAGGAGCTGCTGACCTGGAAATAAGGTTACACTGTCAGAGGTATATGGGGAGAAGGGAACTAGTTGACATGGCTCTCCCAATTGTAATCTGAATCTTTCACACATTACAAATTTTACTTTAGTGGCAGTCTAGGTTTACAAGATACAGTGTTTGAGTTCAAATCACACTTTTGTAGTCAGCTACCAAGTAAGGGATGGTTTCCAGTCCTCAAGGGAAGGGGAAATTATTCTAATCCTCCCCATCTCTCCTACCCCTGCAGCACATTGATGTGAAAAGCTGCAGCAGGGAAAATTCTCCTTTCTCCTGTCTGACTCTTTAAAATACAAGAGGTTTCTTAGGTGGTAGAACAAACAAAACCATTAGCCATACTGCCAAGAGAATTCTGAGAGGTGTAGTCCAAACATAATTTTTCCAAGCTCTACTTAGACCAATTAAAAGAATGGCACATTAATTAGGCATGGTTTACCTGTTTCACTAATTTCAGTAAATCTGGTCCAAGCATGGCTAAGGGCTCTTCCACACCAAGCAAACATATGGGAAGACTGCAACGTCTCTGATGTCCCAGGCTATTTTCTGGCAAATCCCATCACAAGCTGCAACATTTTATTCCCACTCTTTCTTTCCTTTAAATTCTGATATATATCAGAACTATATACACTTCTCTCTGTTCCTCTTTAAAATAAAATAAAATAAAAGAGTTCTACTGCTACTGTGCATTAGAAAAATATCACTTTTACACTACAAAATGACTTAAAAAAAAACAAACAGCATGTACAAAGCAGAAAATTTTCCCTTCACGCCAAAGAACTACCTAGTACAGATCCAAGAAATCACTACAAATAGCCCCCCAAAAGAATGGAACAAGTAGATAGGGAAGCAATAACAACTAGCAAAACCAGGAGTGATAATGCAAGAACATTATCTTGACTAATCTGGAAAAGACCTAAGACTAGATCCAACAGGTTGGAAGCTATGTTTTGAAGACATTTTCAGGTCCTTACAAAAAATGGGAAATCAGAAAGAAAGAAACTTGTACACCATGAAAAGCATTAGAACGAAAACAGATACTTCTAAGAAAGATTTCTTGTCTGGTCCCAAAATGCAGCGACACTTGGAGCATGTGGCTTCACTTGTGATCAGTCTCCTTCATTGCTTCAATGACCATCCACATAGGAGAATATCATACGGAGGGAAATCAAGGGATTAAAAAGTCATTTTCCCAGCAAAGTCACGCGATCATGGCAAAGATTTTCACACATATCGCAATCTGAGAGGACTTATCCCAGGAAGAACCAGGAATGCTCCAGCAACAAACTATTCACAGGGAAATCCCATGAATGCTTTGTTACTGGAGCATTCCTGGTTCTTCCTGGGATAAGTTCTCTTGGATCACAATGTAGTCTGAAAATCTTTGCCGCGATCACACAACTTTCCCAGGAAAATGCCATTTTAATACCCCGATTTTCCCCGTGTGATAATCTTATAAGATAAAAAATTGCCATCCATAGAATCTATAGATCCAGATTCTTATAGGAATGGTATTGAGAAAATGGAGAGCAAGCAAACTGCATAGCATGAAAGATCAATAGGATGGAAACAGCTAATTGTAAGAAAGGTTTCCTCTGCATCCAAAATGCAGTTTGCCCCTGGACCAAGTGGATCAGCTTGTAATCAGTCTCCCTCACTGTCCTAGTGACCATACACTTACCGAGATAGAGAACTGCCATCTATAGAATCTTCTGGCCTGTCTTTGCCCTTGTCCCCACTAGGGCTTTTGCTGGATGGGAACTGAGACATTATTTCATCTGGAAGGAAAAGGAGTGAAGGAGAGAGATAACAGAATGTTAATTCATTGTCATTTCAGATCCTTGCCGTCAGAGGGCAGTACTGTTGTGGTTTTAAGAGCAAGAAAAGCACTTGAAAGCAGTGCTTTACTCCCAGACTGCATGCACACTGCAGAAACAATCCAGTTTTACACCACTTTAACTGCCATGGCTCAATGCTATGGCATTCTGGGATGTGTAGTTTGTTGCTGCACCTGAGTGGAGCAGTGTGGATACAGCCTCAGAGCTACTCACAGTACGAAGAGGGCTCAGCTATGGAACATGTGAACTAGCATGGAGTAGTGGTTTGAGTGTTGGACCATGATTATGGAGACTAGGGTTTGATGCCCCGCTCAGCCATGAAACCCACTAGGTGACCTTGGATAAATCATGCTTTCAGCCTCATGGAAAGGCTATGGCAAGCCTCCTCTGAACAAATTTTGCCAAGAAAATCTCATGATAGGGTTGCCATAAGTCGGAAATGGCTTGAAGGCATACAACATACACACACACAGTGGTGCATCTAAGCATGTGCAGAGATATCTTACTATCACTACCGTATAAGAAAAAAACATATTTAGGATGGATCTAGAATTTCTGTTTCCACTGTCTTTCAAAATTCCTAGGTGAGGTCAGTAAATGCATTTTTGAACCCATCCCTTCTTGCCACTCCTTGGGTTTAGCCTTGCCACATGCAGCCAGAAAGGTATATGGCCAGCTTAAAACAATGTCTTCCCTGATACAATGAATAAGATGATGCCCCTTCTCCCATTCTATGAGGAGCAGCTGAATGGACTGCCACCTTTAGTATTAGTGAAAGCAGAGGCTGGATGGCCATCTATCGGCGATGCTTTGATTGGGAGTTCCTGCATGGCAGGGGGTTGGACTGGACGGCCCTTGTGGTCTCTTCCAACTCTATGATTCTATGATTCTACCCTTTAACATTTCACAGATGAAAACTGAAACATGTGAGGCCAAGCAACAGCCAAGTATAGTCAAGATGAGAAAAATTATTAACAAAGAATAACACAAAAGCTAGGAGAGGATGCAGCTGTTTGCTTTTGCCTCAGTCTGTATAAAAGAGCAAGATTCTGCTCCTGCCTCTGCTCTCACCATCTACTGAGTTGCAAATTTCTGTTGCACTTTGAACTCAGTCTGCTGCAGTTGGAAGTAAATTGAGGACAAAGGGAGAAAATGGGGGGAGGAGAGAGAAACTGGGACCTTTTTAAAAGCAGCTGAAAAAGTGGGATGACATAACAGAGTCTGGAAAAGTTACTTGTTTGGACTACTGCTCCCAGAACTACAAGCCACCATGCTGACTAGGGGATTCTGGGAGCTGTAGTATAAAAAATAAACTTTTGAAGTCAGGATGTATCATTCTCAGCCAGATTCCCCAAGTACCTTTCCTTGACAAAAGGATTAACATGTTACCCATTTTATAACCCAAATCAACTGCCTAATGGTAGAGCTGGCCCCCTTTGAGGCAGCCAACCAGTTTATAGAAATCAGCCTTCAGTTTATTGTGTTCCCTGTACTCTGTTCTATAGGTCTGTCCTCTATTTGGAAATAGCAGCTTTGCATGCTCCCATGGGCCTTCGCTATTTCCTGCAATAGAGCATGTGGTCATAAACAGCATTTCTTTACTGGTCCTTCATTTCTAAAATTAGACATTCTTTGCACAAGCCTGCTTGGAAGTTGCGTCCAGTGACTTACATGAGTTTGCCAGCCCACAACCTGGAAAATCTGCCTCTGCTCTTAAGAGGTTTGAATGGGAAAGGTGTAGCTGATGTGCTTCCACACTCCTTTGCATGCAAACAGGGCTGAACCTACCATAAGCCACTGGGGGGCAAGCGGCCCAGGCAGCAAATGCTGGAAGTCAGGAATCACAATCCCTTGGCTTCTCCTCCTGATTCTGCAGGCCATTCCCTTCTGCTGGAAGACAGAGGTATCCATGCCATGCAACCTGTCTGGCTACATTAATCTAGTTTACTGCTTTCAGATTTGGTGGAAGATGCTGCACACTCTCCAACTGTCCCAATTGGGCAGGGACAGTCTCAATTAATCCCCGTCATCCCACTTTTTCACCTGCTTTTTAAAAGTCCTAATTTCTCTCTCATCTGAAGGACAAGGGGGTCAACCACTGACAGAATAAGGAAGGCACAATCTACCATTCTGTCTCTGTTGCCAAAGTAGTTTTGGGCAGCCCACCGCAAAGGTACTAAGAGTGTCTCAGGCAAGCAAGCAAGGAAGAGATGCAAAATCAAAGGAGTGTTGCCACAAATGCCAAGCAGGAAGCAAGATTATGAAGGCTATTTTTTAGTCCCAGCTGCTAAGCAGTCAGTATCAGGATGACCTCTACCATCTTCAGGGCCTAGAACATGCAACTGAATGGTTTAAATAATCAGTGGACCCCTTGTGGCCCTTCAGAGTTTGTTGAACTAAAACTCCCATCAATCCCAGTCACCATGGTCAGTGCAGTACAGCTCAATAACATCTGCAAGGACACATGTTGCTAAAAAACTATAAAAACTATAAACAAAGGCAAACATTGCTTATGGTCCCCAAACATTTGAGACTGAAAGGAAACCACTGCTAGCATTATTCTGGTAATAGTTACTGCTGCTGTTGCACCTTTCCCCCAAGACTGAGACTCAAGGCAGCCTACAAATATAAAAGATTACAAAACACAGTTGGCTCTCCACATTTGCAGCTTTGCCTTTTGCAGATTTGATTATTTGTGGGTTTTATTAATATGTTCTCTCTAGGAATCTCTAGGTCCTCCAGCGCAACTCTGCCAGACGTTGACCATAGAGGAGTTGTGCTGGATGGAGAACCTAGAAATTCCTAGAGAAAACACTTCTTAATAATAATAATAATAATAATAATTTATTTATATCCCTAGGCATTTGTGGGTCCTCCAATGTGATTCTATGATCAACCTCTGGCAGATGGTGACCACAGATTTGCACTGGAGGACTGGGAGATTCCTAAACAGGTGTTCTTTGAGGTAAAAAGAATAGTGGGTTGTTGTTTTTCTTATTTGCAGTTATTCCACATCCATGGGGGTCTTTCATGCCTAACCTCAGCAAATGTGGAAGGACCACACAAAAAATATTTTAAAAATCAGCATTAAAATAGAATAAAATATTGGGGAAGCAGTTTCCAGGAAGGCTGAAGAACAAAAAGAGCTTCACTGATGGATCACAGAAAACCATCCCTCTCCTCCCTCCAAGAAAATCCCACATGGTGAAAGCAACAAGCCATCCCTTGTGCATTCCTGGCATGGGACACTCGAGTGATACACTGAATGTGGTCATCTGAAAAAAGAAGACAGGATGCCTGTAGCATGAAAAATTGTGTGGAAGATGAATTTCAGCCTGTGTAGCCAGGGGTGTGTGGAGATGTCTCATACACAACGTATCCATGAGTTGGGGCCGAGTTAAGGGCAGTTAATTCCCACTTCTCCACAACTATTAAAAGTACAGGGATTCTGTCCGCTTTTTCACATAATAGTGGTCCGTTTTACATTGGCAAAAAGAGGTGTGTTGAAGGCTGCATGAAAGCCCAGCCTTTAGATGAGAAAAAGGGAAAGTGTGCCATGAAAACACTATTTTGGAGTTTTAAGGGAGAAGAAGTGCTTTAAAAAGGAGCTGGCCCATTTTACATTGGCAAAAAGAGGTGTGTTGAAGGCTGCATGAAAACCCAGCCTTTAGATGAGAAAAATGGAAAGTGTGCCATGAAAACACTATTTTGGAGTTTTAAGGGAGAAGAAGTGCCTTTAAAAAGTAGTTTGATTTCCCCACTACTTTTTTAAAAAGGGTGCAGCATTGCTGGCCCGTTTTACACGGGCAAAAAAAGGCGCTTTTAGGGCTAAAAAGCCCGCATTTAGGGTTAGGGAGGGCGTAGCCTTTACACCCTCCCTAAGCCTAAAACGCATGGACGCCGCCATTTAAAGATGGCGGCGTCTACACGGTGGCGCCGTACAAGCGTCATCACGTGCGCAGCGTTTTGACGCGCTGCGCACGTTTTGACGCTCTGGCGGCGCGGGAGGGCGCCAATCGCGCCCTTCCCGCGCCGCAAAAAAAGAGCTCGATCCCGGAGCTCTTTTTTGCGGCGGGTCGTTGCGGCGGGATGAGGCCTCTGGGGCTGCCCGTGTGGCAGCCTAGGCCTCATCTCGCCGCTAGAAGGGGCGAGTTTGGACCGCCCCTTTTAGCCAATGTAAAAAGCACCCCTATTGCATCTAAAGGCTAAGGTGTAGTTGAACGGTTAAATGGGGCTCTGTATCTTTAAAGCGCCCATTTAAAGGCAGCGATACAAGTGCGGAGGGAGGGAAGGTGCCAAGACAAGAAGAGACCTTCAGAGCCCGGCCAGAGTGTGCCTGCACCTTCCTTCACCTCCTCCCTTTGGCTGAGAGAGTGTGACTTCTAGGGAGACAGCAGGGCACTGGAGGTGCTCAGCCAGACCAGGGCAAGCTGGCAAGAGGAGGAGGAGAAGGGGAGGGACCTGGAGCACCTCCGCTGCCCTGCTTCCCTGCAAGTCACACTCTCTCAGCCGAAGGGGGGAGGAGAAGGCAGGCCCAGGCACACTCTGGCCAGGCTCCAGGGCTCTCTCCTGGCTGCCTTCCTCCTCCCTTTGGCTGAGAGAGTGTGACTTGCAGGGAGGCAGGGCAGCAGAGGGGCCCCATGTCCCTCTCCTCCTCCTCCTCCTCCTGTTTCCAGCTTGCCCTGGCCCAGCATCAGGAGGACCTGGAGCACCACCGCTGCCCTTCCTCCCTGCAAGTCACACTCTCTCAGCCAAAGGGAGGAGGAAGGCAGCGGGGAAGGAGGGAGGGAGGGAAGGAGCCAGGAAGAGACCCCCAGAGCCTGGCCAGAGCACGCCTGGCCCTCCTGCTTCCTCTTCAAAAAGAAGGCTGGAAAAGTAGGACGTGTCCTGGCAAAGGAGGACGTGCCTGGTCAACTTGGAAAAGGGGGGCCTCTGCTCAAGAATGGAGGACATATGGGAATCCCTCCTGGACAGAGGGCTGAAACCTCAAGACAACTCAATATAATGCTCTGACAGAACACAGACTACGACTCCCATGAGCCTTTGCTACCATTTCCCAAGATGCCTTAATTTGCAACAGAAAGCCGACCAGTATGTTCACATGTGATGAATTCTTTCGTATTGACTCTGCATTTTCTTTTTGTGTAGATGCTCTCTTGTTTTGTGTGTGATGAGCTTGTGCGTAATCATGTGCATTTCCGAACTGACCTCACTTTCTCCCTCTTTCGGAATGGTCCTGTACTCCCCCATGTGATAAGCTCCGACTGTATGATGTACCTGCGCAATTGCGCAATTCGCAGCCAGCAAGGGAAAAAAATGTTTAAAGCGCGGCTAAAAGCCACGTTCCTTGCCGCCCATGTAGCTGCTCCGCCTGTGTTTGTAGCGTTTTGACAGCTTCCCATGTAGTTGCTGAGCCACAGAAAAAACCTCAGTCTAGCTGCCCTGTACTTTTTAAATGCACACCTGGGGCTTGCTGTCTAGCTGCTAAGCATTAAGGAAAGTGCAACTTCATGTCACACTTTCTTGCCAATGTAAAAAGCCCCATAGTGTCCACACACATAGAGGTTTTGTTTCAAGCATTGCTATGCCATTACAATTACAGGTGAGTGCATGAAGGAACAGTTGTTTCTGTTACCAGGTTTGAATTTTGGTATCTCTCTTGGTGAAAGTCAACTCCCAGTGAGCACCATTTACAGCTGCCTTGAGTCCCAGCTTGGGAGTGGAGGAGAAGCCAGGGTATAAATAAACCAGTACAACACAATACAACACACACTCCCTTCCCCAGTGCCCTGCCACCTTCCCTGTACCTGTGATGTTGAACTGGGTTGCATTGAGTTCTTGCAGGAGCCGGTCCAATTCACAAAGCCCAGCTCCAAGCACCCCGCTGGAGGAGGAGAAAGGTGGAGGCCCACCTTCCTTGGGCTTGGGTGAACGTGGCTTGCAGACCGTGCTGGAAGAAGCAAGTGAGAGAGAAAGATGAGGTCATGAAAGGGATGTGTAGAGAAGCCACGCTGAACTTAGCACACGGAGTGAGAGCATAGTACTCTTGCCACAACCCAAGGAGATGGATGCGGCACCAGTCAGCTCCACAGAGGATGAGAAAAGGGGCTGCAAAGAGGCAGCAGAGGGGTGGTAGCTATTTATAGGATCCCTCAGCTTAATGGAAGTTTTGGAACGAGGCCAGTGAAGCTGGGCACAGCTCCCAGAGAGGCCAAACGCCTTCGTAATCATCTTTCTTGTCCCTGCTCCCTCTCACCATCCTTTTGACATTTGTGTCCCTTCCAAACAAAAGATAAAAGGTGTGGCTCCCTCTAGGTCATGCCTAGTTCAAAGTATCTGTGTTTTCAGTATTTGCCTATGGTTGCATCCGCATGGCAGAAATAATCCAGTCTGACACCACTTTAACTGCCATAGCTCAATGCTATGGAATTCTAGGAAGTGTAGTTTGTTAAGGCACCAGAGCTCTCTGGCAGAGAAGGCTAAATGTTCCACAAAACTACAATTCCAAGAATTCTATAGCATGGAGCCATGGCAGTACAGATGCAGCCCAAGAGGAGACATCTCCAAGGCCCCCTATTCTCCACTGCTCTGCTTAAATCCTGCAAATTTCAGGCCTATGACCTCCTTTGATTGAGTCCACTCATCTGGCATGTTGTCTTCCTCTCTTTCTACTACCCCCTATCTTTCCTAGCATTATTGTCTTTTCTAATTAATTATGTCTTCTCATGATGTTGCCAAAGCATGACAGCCTTAATTTAATAATCTTGGCTTCCAAGGAGATTTCAGGCTTGATCTGTTCTAGGATCCAGTTATTTGTCTTCTTGGCCGTTCATGGTATCCTCAGCACTCTTCTCCAGCCTCAGCCTACACCCCCCCATAGTTACACCCTCACTCACAAAAAAAACACTGCCTGAATAGTATATACATTTTACCAGCCACACCCACACATACAAATGCCCCTGTGTTACCTGTACAGGTGTTCTTTGTCACTTCCACCCTGCAAGGTAGAGATTGGAAGAGGGTCAACAGGCATGGTGGTGGTTCCAACCTGAGACAAAAGAGATGGGAGGTATTATAAGTAAGTAGAGGAAACAGGTATTGGCTGGAACATTCATGGCCTAAGCAACACACACACATATGAACTGTGAATAACCTAGAATAGCAAAAGCTCTACAAACACACTTTTTTTTCCTATGAGTATTGGAAGCAATGTGGTAGAGAGGATTGCTACATCTGGTGTGAAAGTTCATCCCAGGCTGATGCCACACTGCAGAATACGCAGTTTGACACTACTTTAGCTGTCATGGCCCCATTCTATGGAATCCTGGGATTTGTGTTTGTTCTGGCACCAGAGCTCACTGACAGAAACTACAGTACAAATCCCAGAATTCCATATCATTGTGCCATAACAGTTAAACTAATGTCAATCTGCATTAATTCTGCAGTGTAGATGCAACACCACATTTCACTCATGTAAACCACTTTCAGCTTCTCCGGTTGAAAGGACATTGTTGTTTTTAGTGTGACTATGTGAATAATCTCACTCACGAGTCTGGGTTTGTTGTTCACCCAATGGAACTACATTTCTGTGAATTGTGTTGCTCACACATGCCAGTACTCGAATAAAGATGGAGTTGATGACGTGGATGTATTTGAAACACATTCAAGGCATGCAGAGTTTTATCCCAGTTTATCCCGTGTCTATTCATTTCAGTTATTCACACAGCCAAGAATGCAAACCTTTTAGAAAAACAATCGTCCTGGGTTAGTAAGGTTTTTGGAAGCCCCTTAATCAGATGCATTCGAAATACATGTGAACAACAAAGATTCAACCCAGATTAATTTTTTTTTTTAAAAAAACTGATTTTCTTTTGTTAAAGCACAACAAAATTTTAATAAAGGTACATCCAATTTTGTTTTTAAAAAATGAAAAGGAAAACAGCCCATTTGAATTGACACGGAGGGGAGGAGAGTGATGTCAGAATAGTTTAACAGTGTTTGATACACTGGTCCTTATGTCTGTGAAATGACTTCTGAAAACAAAGGAAAGCCAGCCTGAGTCAAGGGAAAACACACACAGAGAATCAAGATTTGCATTATGTATGTGTAGGTACCTTCAAAGAGACAACAACTGTGGTTCCCCCTCCTTTTATAAATACCTTTCATCTATCCTTAACCTCACAGGATGACTTAAGAAACAGAGGTCCTTGTGTAAGAGTCTCTGATATGAAAGATCATCCCACACTTAGTATCATGGTGCACCACAATGTTCTACTAAATTGGGATTAAATCATATCATACTGAGATTACAGTTATCACTTTCCCCCAGAAAACAAGGCTGAATTTCTTCAACAGATGACAAGCTTGCTGAAATGAAGAGGCCACTTTTTGTCATTTAATCTTAACACCTAGCAAAGTTTAACCAGTCAATCGCTGCCTGTTATTTGATCATTATATGGACAGAAACTCTTTGCCTTCAAAGGCACAACCATCTTTGTTCCCAAACCAGTGGTAACATCTGTCAACTTTTCCCTTTGTTCCTACAATCCCTTTCACCACCGTTTTAACATGCTATGCCTGGTGCTCTTACTAGAGGGAGGAAGCCACTAACTGAGGAAATCCAGTTCTTTCAAAAGTTGTCTCTCAACACAAACACCATCACCATCCCATTGCTTACCTGCTGCTGAGGGTTGTAAGGTGGGGGAGCTGGCTTGGATTCTGGGTTCCTGTCTTGGCTCAAGGCTCCACCAGAATCTGTCAGAAGAACTGGCCGTTTGGAGATATGGGAGGTCGTCGTCTCCAGATCGGCCAGGAGAGCATCTGGTATGGAAAGAGGTAAGAAAATATGACTGGAGAGTTTTACAGAAAACAGTGTGGAAATAGGGAGAATCTAACACATCTAATACTCTCTATTACAACAATATCCCAAAGGAATGAAAACAAGACTCCATAAAAGGCAAAACTAGCCATAATATAATGTAAATAATCACACTGTAGTGATACTAGCAAACACATAAATACATAATGCAAAGTTTCATAGAAAACTGTATAAAACAAACTATAGACATATAATATAAGTCAGCAACACTGAAAACTGGGAAGACCTTAATCACCAATGTGAACAGTACATCCTGGGGATGAGTAAATGTCCCTGTAGCAGAATACAGTATACACTGAGGTCAAAATCCTGCAACAAATAAGTCCATTGGAAAGAAGTAAGATAGGTTTAGAATGGGATTGATGGTGGGAGATTGTCAGAAGGGGGAGAGACCTGAAAAACATTCCCATCCCAACATTTCACAGATAAAAACCAGGATACATGTGGCCAAGCAACAGCAGTCAAGATAGTAAAAGTTATGAAGGAGGAAGGCCACACAAGTGTGCAGCAGTTATCTCACACACGTCTCTCCTCTTCTCCCTGCTGATTTCATTGCAAACTACTTTTGCACTTTAAACTACTCAGTTTGCAGCAATTGAAATAAGCTAGAGGACAAAGGGGGGAAGTAAGAGGTGGGGAGAGAAACTGGGATTTTTTAAAAAGAGCTGAAAAAGTGGGACAACACCAGAAACCTTCCAATAGGAAGGTATGCCTATACAGTATCTCTACTCACACATACTGATAAGCCAAAAATTCTGGTGTGATAAACAGCAGTATCAATGAGCTGAATACACAGTCTGTTCAGCACCTTTTGTTACTTTTACCACGTAAACAAACAAGGTCAGGATAGCTTAACATGTCATCTGAACCTGGAGTTAGAACTTAGAAAGTTATTATTTAAAAGCAGTGTATTCAGTAATGCATTACAATTTTTTGAAAATTTTATATTGTTACCATACCTTCCAACTGTCCCAGGATGGCCCCAAAGCAAGCTGATACCTAGCTTTTAATCTACTGTCTTAAAAACATGTTGAATTATTTCATACCGGAAACACAGCATAAAAGATGCCACACTGTTATATGATTATTTGTGCCCAATTTGTATCCTGCACCACACTAAATCTGTTCTTGTAACAGTACAATATCTTTGCTCCACTTTAAAATAAAAATATGGATAGATATTCACTGCTATGCACAATAAAGGGATTGCACAGCTCCTGGATAACAGGGTTTGTTTTTAAATTGACAAAATGGATGTTGATGTACATATGCTCATAAAATTCTTGTAATCCCATTCCACACAGTAATTAATAGTATTCTTCCTCAAAGATCTACAGCATTTTCCTAGGTACAAACTGGCTGCATGCTTCTGGGGGTTGTAGTCGAAAAAAGTCCTAAAAAGTAATTCTTTCAAGCTCTACCAAAATCTTGGCCTCATTTTCTCAGAACTCCCAGATCTTATAATCTAACATCAATCAGAGCAGATTATACTATATTTATGTCTAATGTTAAGGAAAAGGAGGGTGATGAGAATCAGTAAGAGGATAGCCAATGTGCAAAATATGAAGAACACGTGGGAGACACAAGAGACTCAAAACTAACTGTAAAAAGAAGATTAGAGACTCGAGGTTATCAAATGAGGGGATGGATATAAGAGAAGTGTCGGTGTTGGTATTGGTATATTATTCAAAGCAGAGCTTAGAAACATTACTTTTCTGGACTGCAACTACTTTTTCAGGCTACTTTTAAAAAAAACTGAGGATGGTTCTGGGAGTTTTTGTCCAAATAAGTGAATATTCCAAATTCTGATTCAAAGGCAAGGTGATGATATTTTGCAAATGTCCAGAGCCTCTCTTGATACCTCCTAGGTTCAAGAATCTTCTGGCATTTAGAACAAGTTATTGAGCTAAGAAATCTGACCTCAAAATTAACTCTGCACAGCTATACACGTGTGCTAGTTGTCTGCCTTTCTTAGCCACTGCCTGCAGAAAGAGAGATTTACTTAAACTTTCCATTCCTCCCGCAGGCAAACATGCATTCCCTTCCACACAAACCCTCTTTTGTACAATCCCTCTTTTCCCACCCAGACTGAGTTCTACAGAGGGCTTTTTGAATTGCCCAAATCCAACAGTTCTGTAAGCATCAGATCATAGCAGGCATTTAGGACAACCAATCTGTTAATCATTCTAGACTCAGCCAGTTTATCCCAAGATGTCAAGAAAGGGGTTGTATATTTAAGAAAAAGAAGAAAAAGAAAAAGAAGATACTAACACAATTCCCATATGTGTTCTCAAAGCCAGCTACTGGCTACAGCCGTAAAATATTAAAGATATTGACACAGGACTCCTAATGTTTGAGAGAGCCTAAAATGAGCCTTGCACCACCCAATATGCTCCAGATGTATTAGACATCCCTATCCATCTACAATGATTTAGACTATAATTAAAACACATCTGGAGTGTATCAATTTGGACACGACTGCCCCAAAATAGATACTTTTCAAGCTGACCCTTTAAGAATAAACCCATCAATGTAATATTTCTGCAGGATATTACTACGTGATTTTCTACATTTTCTAGACAAAGTGCACACTATATAATTTGGGAAACAAATGATGTCCCTGATATAAAATGGCAAAATCAAGGTTTGCTTTTTCAAATTTTTATATTTTCAAACTGTGAAATCCGTAATAAAAAATATGTGGATGCTTGATTCCACAGATAAAAAAATCTGTGGATACAGAGGGCTGACTGAATTATATTTGACAAAGACCTCCACTGTAGGAATACGGAAGGCCACAGTGAATAAAAAACGACATTTGTCATCACACACACAGCAATACATAGCTCAAGTTAACGTTCACCCCCCGCAAATATCCATGGCAGCCTTTTGCTGTCCTATTTTTCAAATTCATTTCATTTAGCTTGTAAGTTCTATCTAAGGCAAGGAATGTGCCACTTCCAAGTCTGTGTAGACTCTACCACATACTCTGTGGATGCTACAGAATAATCATTAGCAGCAGCTTGGCCTAAAACAACAAATGAGTACATGTTAATATTGAAAGCTTTATAAAACTACTTTTTGGACCTCAGCTACATGGCCAAAGGGGAAGCAGATTCTGGAAGCTGTAGTCCAAAAATATAATTTTTCCCTGCTCTGGATACTATTATGAGACACAAGGCCAGAAAAAAATGCATTGCTGTGGGCCAAATTGTCTTTAAAAAAAAAATCTTTTGAAATAAAGTTCACATATGCAGCCCAAATGCATTTGACACACAAAACCCACATGCTCCTCCACAGATCCTTTGCAGCATTTTGGTTATATGGCATTCATGTCAGCTCCCTAAACTGAGACTGATTTCCATAGACCCATTCTAGTCTAGGCCTGCGTGGATTCCTAATTCCAGGTAGCTGGCATTCTGTTTCAACCACATAGTCACAATTATAATAGATCCCTCCCAAAGAGACACTCTCATATTTCTAGGACTGCTCAACATTCAAAGAAGAGCAGCTCTGTAGAAGGCCAGATTGACTTGGCTCTTGACACAAAATAAACCTCAATAATTAATTGATCCCTGATCTAACAGATCTCTAGACCTTTTCCACATCTACAGTTGATCTTCGCTCTGCACTTCAAATATCTCAGCCTCACATCCAGTTTTCTTTGCCATGCCTATTTGAATTCAGACACATAAATCCTTTCCAAACCAGTCAGTAATTCTCTAGGCATAAGATTCCCTTGATCAGATCTGCAATTGAGGGGATCATCTCTTAGGATCTAGCATCCCCTTCACCTCCTTCGTCATCCAGTAATTTCCCCCATTTGAACAGGAGCATTCTCATTGTACGAGAGAGTCACCCGTACACCAGTGATTCCCAAACTTTGGTCCTCCAGATGTTTTGAACTTGAGCTTCCAGAATTCCTGACTGTTGGGGAAGCTGGCTTCTGGGAACTGAAGTCCAAAACATCTGGAGGCCCAAAGTTTGGGAACCATTGTTGTACACCTATCCATCACCACTTTGTTGTTTGTTGCTGTGTGCTTTTAAATAGTTTCCCACTTATGGGGACCCTATGATAGGGTCTTCTTGGCAAGATTTGTTTGGATAAGGCTTACCATTGCCTTTGCCTGAGGCTGAAAGCATGATGCTATCTACTGCACCCCAAATCCAGCCCTTGACACACAGTGCTCTTGCACCCCTTGCCAAACACCCCTTTCCTGTCCCTTTCGCTACCCTATCCATTTTCCCAATAAGGTTGTGTGGATACACAGCTGGATTAATCCTCCCCTCCTTAGGTCATCCTAGGCCAAAAGAAGAGGAGGGGTGTCCGGAGAAGAGAAGAGTTTGAAGACCCTAATGAGACAGATTGGATGTTTAACTGTTATTCCAGCTGCTTGCTGAGATGGATAAGCTTAGAAAAGGCAGAGGGAAGAATCAAAGGGATGGAAGGAGGAGGGTGGGGAAAGCATTTCTCTCGCTCTTTCTTTTCTCTCCTTCCCTCCACCACTTTCTGGCTGATGTCACAGGGTAGAAATGTGTCTAAGGCTGAGAAGGAAACCACAGAGGGAGAGAGACAGGAATGTAACATACAAGAGGGGAGGATAAGAGACATGGAGATGGTGCAGGGAGGAAGGAGAGGGAAAGAGAGGGTTGACACACAGCCTTAACCTCCCTTAGAGCATTGACGCTGCAACCCCAATGGTCAAACTGGGGGATTGGGATCAAAGGGCACATAAGATTACCCAGCTTCATCCTAATCCTTCATTGATCCTTCAGTACTTAGAGCTGAATATAAAACACAAATGCACACCAAGGAGCATGGGGCACAATCCCCCTCTTTTATGGTCCCTACTGATTACAATTAACATTTCATTTATTGCATTTTTAGTTCTTCTGCCTTTTCTTGCTTGAGGCCAAAGTCTGTATTCTGTTCCCTCTGCACAATAATCTTGTAAGCGGCACTAGGATGAGAGACAATTACTAGACCAAAGTGCCCCCCAACTACTGAAGCTGGCTTGGTGGACTGGGCTTTATCTGGGTGAAATGTGTCTGCCTCCTACTTCCCAGCAGAACGGGCACGTAAAATCTTAACTGCATAATCTCCAATGTTTCACAAATGAAAACTGAAATATGTGTGGACAAGATGGTAAAATATATTAAGGAGAACACACAAGTTAGGAGACGTTGCAGCAGTTTGGTTTTGCCTGAGCCTACTGGGAAAGGCAAGACTCCAGACCCTCCTCTCCCTGCCAGAAATTAAATGAAACAAAACCACTTTTGCAGCAACTGAAGTAAGTTGAGGAGGAAATAGGAACTGGGACATTTTAAAGACAGCTGTAGAAGTGGAATGAAAGAAGATCAGTCAGGACTGTCTAGGACAGATTGAGGCAATTGGAAGGCACATATCTTTGCATAATAATGTCCTAATTTGAGACATCTCTACTTTCCCAAGGCATGCTTATAATAGATAAAACACCACTTCCAACCACAAAAATGTGAGAAAATAAACGGCTTGAAAAAAGGAGAGATGTCCACCTTTCTTTTCAGCACTCCTTTAAATTAATAAATTAATTAAAATATTTCTACCCCACCAAACTGTAAGACATACACTCTGGGCAGCTCAGCCTACAATAAAATCTGGTGAACAATATAAAATGTACAACATTAAGACAATAAAACTTAAAGCAACACATAAAACATAATCTAATTATTCTAAGTTAGTCCCCACCACCCTAATACAAAATTTTTTAAGACTTGTCCTTTCCTTCCTGATCCTGGGGCACTCCAGAGACACTGCAATACAACTCCCATCACCTCCATCCAAGATGCTCCTATGCTACCTGAGAAGGATGGGAGCTATAGGCCAACACAACTGGAGGACTGCAACTTTGGAATAGATGGCAAACTTTAACGTGTGAAGGATACACCCTGTGATCATCTCCACCTGTTATCAATTTCTTCTTGTGGTTGTTGTAATGTGCCTTCTTTTTCAGGCTGAGAGAGACTAACTTGCCCAGTGTTGCCCAGTGGGTTTCCATGGCTGAGCAAGGATTTGATCCTGGAGTCCTAGTCCAGCAATCAAACCATTACACCACTCATTTAAACAGGGAACTTTGGGCACCTTTGAGACAAACTGAAAGAAAGAAGTCGGTGGAATGAGCTTTCACAGAAAGGTATGGAGTCTATGACAGCTCATGCTATCGACTTCTTTCATTTAGTTTTCACACTGATTTTCCACTGTCCCCAACATCTATGTCTTTGAACTCAGTTAAACAGTTAAGCATGAAATACATGCCAGAAGCAGAGGTGTGATGGAACAGTCATCTCTGTCCCATAAGGTTCCATATCTTGAACATAAACTCTTTAGGAACCAGAATTCCTAGATATGATATACAGTTGGCCCTCCACATTTGCAGCTTTGACTTTTGTGGATCTGATTATCTGCAGTTTTAATTAAGTGTTCTCTCTAGGAATCGCTAGATCCGTCTAGCACAACTCTTGCCAGAAGCTGACCATAGAGTTGTGCTGGGGAACCTAAATGCTCCCAAAGAAAACACTGCTCTAAGTTTTTGTACTCCTCCAGCATGATTCTATGATCAACCTCTCGCAGATGTTGACCATAGAGTTGCAGTGGAGGACTTGGAGATTCTAGAGAGATGTTCCTTTATTTGCGGTTTTCTCACATTCATGGGGGTCCTTCATCCCTAAGACCAGCAAATGTGGAGGAACTAGAGGGTGGGCTAGAGGGGAGGTTGGGAAAGAAGATGGGCAACGTGGAGCAGGGATGTTGTTGTTGTTGTTGTGAGTCGTGGTTCTCTGAAGTGTATGGAGAGGAATTTCTAGTAGGTTAAGGAGAACTGGTGTTGGGTCATCCAGTTCCCACATTTGGCCTTGGGGCTCATGTTATCTGCAGATCTGAATGGGAGATTTATGGGCTTAATAGAAAGTTGCCCCAAGTTCTTGCATTCCTCTGTGCCTTGAAGCTGGCAAAGACGGAGGGGCATAGGTACAGATGAACAAGGGTGACCAGATGTCCTCCTTTTCCAGGACATGTCTACCATTTCAACCCTCTGTCCAGAAAGAATGAGTAGGACTAAGAAGCCCACTGTGTAGCACGTTTGATGTTCCTTTTCAAGAAATGCATCTACTTGGCAGCCTGTCCTCACTGCAGATAGGAGAATAGGAAGATCCTGCTGAAGTTTTTTTTTTCTTCCTAGGAGCAGCAGCAGGCAAGACTCGCACCCAGAGCCAGGGGCATGTTTGCTTCTTAGAAGGAAAAAGGACAGCAAACATGTTAGGCAATGGGCTGCTAGAGGACTCAACGCAAGTGTTGAAAGGGGTTTTTCCTCAAATTCAGCATAATGGACAAGTGAAAGAAATAATTTAAGAGTCTGGTGCAGTGGTTTCAGTGTTGGGACTATGACTCTGGAGATCATGGTTCAGTTTCCTGCTCAGCCACGGACACCCACTGGGTGGCCAGGGGCAAGTGACAACCTCTCAGCCTTGGAGGATGGCAATGGCAACGGCAACCCCCCTCTGAAGAAACTTGCCAAGAAAACTGTGTAATACATTCGTCTTAGTGACCATGCGTTGGAAATGACTTGAAGACACACAACAACAAGAACAACAGATTCAGTCAAGGGTTTTGCCACTAGTAAATTTTACGCATTTGCCTTGCTTAGAATTCTATAAGTGTATTGCAAGCCAACAAGGCATTTTAACCAAGATAAATTCTTGCAGTGCCAACACCATCTCCAAGGAGGATTTGAATCAGGTAGCAGCAGCAGAAGAAGGGACCAGTGAAGGCTCCAAAGCTTGCAAATCCTCCAAATTCCAAGGAAGAGGGTTTGAACTGCCTACCCAAGGAGGAGGATTTTACCCAAGAAGAAGAAACCAGTGAAGGCTCACATGTTTGCAAGTTTCTGAGCCTTCACTGGTCCCTTCTTCTCCTGCTACTCAATTCAAAGCATCCTTGGAGATGGTATTAACACTGCAAACCTCTGGGTCTCTACAGGTCTCTTTGTCACCTCATGTCTATCTCATGCTCCACACCAGTGTGGACTCAGAAATGTGCCACTTCTGTGCAAACCCAGTGCTTGAGGATGCCACTGCCATCTCTCTCTGGTCTCTGGTTTTGGCTTGAGAACCTGGCACAAAGGCTGGACTGGATATGTTAAAATTGTTATTTGGAAAGTTCTGAAACAGTTTTAATACGTGAGCCGCCTTGGGTCCCTTTCTGGGAGAAAGGCGTCATAGGAATGCAATGCAGTGCAATGCAACGCAAGGCAATTTTCCCGCCTGTTTTGAGGAGACGTGTGTTGGAAGATGCATGTGTGCCTCCCTGAGGCTCAAGCGGGGGCCTGGGACAGTGGTCCAAGAAGACTGCAAAGCCCCCCTAAGTCTTCTCCTTCCTCCGCTTCAAGGCCTGAGAGAGCCACCACCACAGAGCCATTCCTCAAAAACCACAGGAATACGCTGAGAAATACATTCCTTTTTGCGCCGGATGGGAAGGGCCAAGGAAATGAGTCTCTGGGTTTCTCCATTCCTCTCACGCCAGCAAAAAGGACATTATTGTATAGCAAAGCCTGAGGAGAGAAAAAGAGAGCAAGAAGGCCCAGGCCAAGGAACCCAGGGGCCAAGAAGGAAGGCCCGGTCTTGCTCCAGGCTCTGCTTTTCCTCACCATCACCCCAAGAAAGTGTCCAGAGGGAGAAAGAACAGAAAGGAGGGTGTCTGTTGGGTGAGAAAAAAGAGACAAGAGTCTGGAGCAAGACATTCAAAGGCCTTCTTCACACATTACTCTCCCTCTTGGTTGTGTGTCTAGTCTACCCTTCCTGAGGCCTGTTCGAAAAGTAAAGGCTGGCCACAAGTGGTTTGCAAAGCCGCCTTTCCTTCTACACTCAAGCAGCCAGGAATTGTTGCAGGACACCCCTCTGTTCTGAGGGGAATTTTTAAATTTTTTAAGTAGCCAACCTGGCTTTTGCGTTTGAGTCTCATGCGGAAAGGAAGAAAGCGGCAGAGAGGAAAGAGCTAAAGAAAGTTATTGCAGCATATATACACACAGATTACACACACACACACAGAATTTTATATATATATGCACACACAAACATATGCATTTATTTATATTTATATATATACACACACATGTACAAACATACACCCGCCCCATATATATATATATATATATATACTTTATATAAATACACACACACAGTTTTATATATATATATATATACACACACACAAACATATATATATATATATATATACACAAACATACATTTATATATATATATACATACACACGTACAAACATATAAATATACACACACACACACACAGATACACACAGATACACACACACATACAAATATATATATATATATATACACAATATATATACACACACAGATACACACACATATGCACACAAACACACACGTATACAAATATATATATAAACATACACACACACATATATACACACACACATACATACACACACACACACACACATATATATATATATACACATATGCAAAACATACGCACATATATGCAAATATATATATATATATATATATACACATACAGACATACACACACATATTACAAACACAGTTATATGTAGTCTATGTGTGTGTGTTTCAGCCATGAAATCCTTGGGTGACCTTGGGCAAGTCACACTCTCTCAGCCTCAGAGGATGGCAATGAAGCCACACACCAAACCCACCAACCCCCTAAAAAAGGAGCCAGGACTAATATATCTCTATCCATCCCCAGAGCGTCCTAAAACGAGTTTTCGAACCCAGAGCCCTCAACAAGGAGAAAGTAAGGCGTGGGCAAAAGAAAGAAAGAAAGAAAGAAAGAAGAGCAGAAAGTCCTGCAGGGAGGATGGATGAAGGAGAGAATTAGAAAAGAAAAGAAAAAGAAAGAGAGAGAGGGGAAGGAAGGAAGGAAGGAAGGGAGGGAGGGAGGGGATGATGGTGTTTGCGGTGGAAAAGGAGAATGGAAAGAATGGACCAAGAGTGTGGTGGGTCCCCACAACAAACTCCAGTCAAAGAGTTAAAGCGCTCCCAAACCGGGTTATGTCTCCAGTGTGGATGCAGCCGAAGAAAGAAAGTGAGGAAGGAAGGTTTTCAGGAAAGAATGCAGAAGGGAGGAGAGGAAAGGAGGGATGGAGGCAGGAAATAAAGGAGAAGAAGAAAGGTATGGAGGCAAAGAGTGAGCCTGTGTCTCTTGGGGTGTCTCCTTCTTTCTCCTTACCCAGATCGTCCATCCCGGGCTGGGGCAGGCAGCAGGGGTAGGTCCCCAACGCCGAGGAGGAGGCTGCTGGAGGAGGGCTGGACGGCGGGGAGCAGAGCAGGAGCAGGGCCTCCGCCCCAGTGACGCCGCCTGCAGCCTCGCCTGCCTCCCTCCCTTTCAGCCCCAGCCCCAGCAGCAGCAGCTCAGGCAGCAGGGCTCCTCCTCGAGCGAAGGGTGACCATTTAAGGCAAAGGGGACCCATCCATCCCAGGAAGGAGGAGAAGAAGGGATGCCCAGCAGCAGCAGCCTCTCTCCTAGGCACAGAGGGGCAGCCACTGGAGGAGACCCTCTCCTCCTTCCCCTTTCCTCCTCCTCCTGCAAAAAGACTCCCCTAGGCTTGGAGGGGACCCCCAAAGGCCATCCATCCCAACCCCCTTAGTTCTGCCAGGCACAACCCAAGCCCTCCCCACAGATGGCCTTGGTCTCTTTCCCTCTCCTCCCAGCAGCCCCATGCCCTCCTTCCAGTTGAGAGGAGCCTAGGCTTTCTTCCTCCTCCTCTCAGTCCAGAATTGGGGGAGACCCCCAAAGGCCATCCATGCCAACCCCTTTCTGCCATGCAGGAAGATACCACCAACCCCTTTCTGGCATGTAGGAAGATGCCACCCAGCCTCTGTTGAAAAACTTCCAGAGGAGGAGACTGCCACTCTCTTTCCTCCTCCTCCTCCCCTCTCTCAGCTCAGAGGAGCCTAGACTTGGAGGAGACTCCAAAGGCCACCCATCCCAACCCCTTCTCTCCTGCAGGAGGACACACAATCCAAGCCCTCCCCACAGATGGACATGGTCCCCCTTTCTTCTTCCTCCCCCCAGTGCAGAATTGGGGGAGGCCCCAAAGGCCATCTATTCTATCCCAGCCCCCTTCCAGTCAAAGCACTCCCCCCAGATGGCCATGGTCTCTCCCAGCAGCCCCATGCCCTCCCAGTTCAGAGGATCCTGGAGTCGGAGGAGACCTCAAAGGTCATCCAGTCCTTCCTGCAGGAAGAAGACACACAATCCAAGCCCTCCTCCCCACAGAGGACCAAGGTCTCTCTTTCCTCCTCCTCCTCCTTTGCAACCCTACACAAACCCCTGCCAGGCATGGGGTGGAGGAGTGAGAGCTAAAAACTGAGCTGCAGTGAGCCATTGGTATTCACTGGGATCTCATAAAATCCTAGAGTTGGAAGAGACCCCCAAGGGCCATCCAGCCCAGCCCCATTCTGCCATGCAGGAACTCTCAAAGCACCCCCCAACAACTGGCCACCCAGCCTCTGCTTAAAGACTCCAAAGAAGGAGACTCCATCCCTCTTGTTCCACGGTTGAACGACTCTGACCCTCTTGAGATTCAGGATATCCAAATCCATGGATGCTCAAGTCCCATTAAATGCAATGGTGTGGTGAAATGGTGTCCCTTGTTCCAAATCACCCCAAGGATAATATATTTCCTCCTCCCACATTAGGACTTTGTACATAGATTTATTTCTATTTCAAATTCCTTGTATTGATATTTTAACTCTTTCTATTGTTTAATTCCTTTTTAAATTTAATGTTTTAATTTTTATATGTCTGGGAGGGGGAGGGAGGGCAAGGGGTTTTTAAGTTGACTGTGATTTTATAGTATTTTGTTTTAATAACTGCGGTAATCCGCTTTGATTTCCCCACCCG
Source organism: Urosaurus nigricauda (assembly GCA_034509955.1). Taxonomy (NCBI): domain Eukaryota; kingdom Metazoa; phylum Chordata; class Lepidosauria; order Squamata; family Phrynosomatidae; genus Urosaurus; species Urosaurus nigricauda. The sequence goes on from JAOEGL010000006.1 coordinate 10,638,535, forward strand.
GAAAAGGTGGAATAGAAATAATAATAATAATAATTATTATTATTATTATTATTTAAATAGCAAGATCAAGATTAGCTTTTTTGGAATACATATCTTTTTGGTATATTTCCAAGCCATGGATGGTTGCATCTACGGAGATGTGGGGCCGATTGTACATCAGAAAGAGGGCGAATCCAGGCAGCGAGGTCTCCTTGAAGGAACATGGCCTAGAACAGTGCTTCCCAGCCTATCTGATGTGGGGACAGGCAAAAAATGTTCTCTCAATGAGCCAGGGACTAGAACCATATTCATGCCCATTGGTTGCAATTGTTTCTTTCGTTCCTGGAAACAGTGACTGGCAGCCATTGGTTCAGGGATGGGCACTAGACACTTTGGATAGCACTGGGGCTAGAATAGGACCCTCAGAGCTGCAAGGGAGGAAAAGTCGGGGAAGGGGTCAGTGGAAAAGAAGTGGGGGAGAGAGCGAAGGAGGATGTTCTCAGGTACCATGGGACCGGTATGTCTTGGTGGCCATGGGAAGCTGCTGAAGGTGGAAAGTCCTCCACTTCACTTACTATCTTCAGTAGTAAGGCCAGATGGGAAGCAGGCTCTCAGGATCTTTCTGAAAAGATCTAGCATCCTATTCCTACAGAGAGTGACCAAAGAGGTGTGACTGACTGGCATCTCTAGGGAGTCAAATGAAGTTTTCTACAGAGCCTACCACAGAATTGTGATTTTGAACACCAGCAAGAAAAGCGGGAGGGGGGTGATGTTAGGAGGAAAACTGTCCCACGTACACTTCTGGTCCTGTATGTCCTCCCTTTTAAATACAACAGAACTTCCTTTTGAGTAAGCATGCATAGAACTGCACCATAAAATAGGACGGTGAGATGCAAGAACATGCAACAGCTATAGTTGCGCAAAATTCACACCCTCTCCCTCATCTGTGAGGGCCAAAATACCCTAAATGCACCAGATCTTGTCTGATCTTGGAAGCTAAACAGGGCCAATCCTGTGTGGAGTCAAAGGCTTTCATGGCTGGCATCCAGAGTTTTTTTGTGGGGCTTTCAGGCTATGTGGTGATGTTCTAGAAGAGTTCCTTTCTGAAGTTTCGCCAGCATCTGTGGCTGGCATCAGATGCCAGCCACAGATGCTGGCCAAACATCAGAAAGGAACTCTTCTAGAACATCACCACATAGCCTGAAAGCCCCACAAAAACCTATAGGGTCAGTCCTGGTTAGTACTTAAATGGGAGACCACCGCTGAATATATGGTGCTGTGTGTGCATGTTAACTGCCTTCACATCAGCCCTGACATATGGCAACCCTATGGATGACACATCTCCAAGATTCCCTTTCTTTGATAGCCCTATTTCAGGGCTGTGGCTTCTTTGATTGGGTCTATCCATCTGGAATGTGGTCTTCCTCTTTCCCTGCTGCCTTCTACCTTGCCTAGCATTATTTTTTCTAGTGAGTCATGCCTTCATTCAGTGAGGATATTCAGTGAAATACCTTTGCACTTCAGGATCTCATCTAGTTCTTTCATTGCCGCTCCTCCAAGTCCAAGTCCTAGTCTTCAGATTTCTTGACTGCAGTCTTCATTCTGATTAATAACTGAGCCAAGGTATGGAAAACCACTATGTATTTCAATGTTTACATCATCTACACTAAAGTTATGTGAATCATCCGGGGTCACTGTTTTTGTTTTCTGAATGTTCGGCGTTAAATCTGTTGTAGCACTTTCATCCCTGGCTTTCTTCAGTAATTCTTCCAGGTCTTGGCTATTTTCTGGTAGTAGTATGGTGTCAACTGCGTATCTACCTTTGTTGATGCTCTTTCCTCAGATCTGGTGCTGCAGTAGGCTTTATTTCAGAGGAAGGAACTGGTAAAACCACCTCTGAAATATTCCTTGCCTAAGAAAACCCCATAAAATTCATAGACCTGCATACATTGACAGGTGACTTGAAGGCATGAACACAAACACACATGAGAAAGGTGATATGTTTCTCTTTGCTGATTCTTTGATATCATTTGTCTGTGCTGAGGAAACCCAGCAACCCTCAGATGCCAAAGGAGGGAAACAGAGATGCAACTAAGGTTGCAAGGTCTTTGGACAGAAATGACCTTTGGCTAAGATGCAGCTGGGATTCAGGAAGCACGAGGAAGAAAGAGAGAACTTAATCTTCTAAATGAATGAGATTATATGATTTGAGAGGGTGTTATTAGGAGAAAGGAAAAACAAGATATAAATGGCACAGGCCTAAAATGTTGAGGAAAGGGACACAACAAAATGTCCAGATATAACACAATTGGCCCTTCATATCCACAGTTTCCTTATCCATGGCTTCAAGCATCTACGGCTGTTCTAAAAAGAAAACCTTGATTTTGTCATTTTATATAAGGGATATCATTTTACTATGCTATTGTATTTAATGGGACTTGAACATCCACCGATTTTGGTATCCAGGGGGTCCTGGAACTAAACCCCAGTAGATACCAAGGGCCCACTGGACCTATGAATATTCCCACCAATGGCACTACCTTTCCATGGTGGTGGAATTGCATGCTGCTGTGAAGCAAGAGGTTTTGAAAATGGCAGCAGTGTTGCTTGTAGGGTTTTATGCTCTTGCTGAGGAGCTAGACTAAATTTGCCAAACAGATACTGAGCAACAGCAGTAGTAGTGTGTGACACTAGTGGAGGATTTCAGAGACAACAGCAGTGGCACAGTCACTACAACCTGCTAGTACTGCTAAGGAGGAGGCATGATAAACTCCTTTTGAATGTCTTTTACCACAAAAACCCTAGGATGCGACAATCCAAAACGAAGACCATGTTTTGAAAGAATTTATTCCTGATGTTTTCCCTGTAATATATACCTACATATTTCCATGCCACCACCCTTTGAACATGCCAGCCACAGATAACTAAGAATGGTTTCCATTTGGCAAAGTTGTCAGACAAGGATGTATTTTATCACCCTATCCATTTAATTAAATGCTGAATTTATCATACGTAAAGCAGTATTAGACTCGGAAGAAGGAGGCGTGAACATTGGAGGAAGGATTATCAACAATTTAAGATATATAGATGACACCATACTACCAGGAGAAAAGAGTAAAGGCTTAGAACAATTTTTGATAAAGTCGAGGAAGAAAGTGCAAGCAGGTTTTTAGACCATTAAGAAAACAAAAATAATGACCACAGATGATTTGTTGTTGTGTGCCTTCAAGTCGTTTCCAACTTGTGGCAATCCTAAGGCAAACCTGGGGTTTTCTTGGCAAGATTTGTTCAGAGGTTTGCCATTGCTTTCCCCTGAGGCTGAGAGCATGTGACTTGAATGCAAGGTCACCAGTGGGTTTTATGATTTCAGCTTCCAAAGCTCCTCACTATTTGCAGTGCTGATTAGAGTTGATGGTACCTACAGTCCAACCCTATCTGGAACACCATTTAATTCCCACCCCTGCTTTACAGCATTGTATACATTGTAAGTATAATTAGTGTCAAAGGGACTGCCACAATTCTTACTGCCTTTAACTGAACTTTGCAACTGGAGACTATTGTTTGTTGAAAAGGCTCTAGCTGTAACTATCAAATGTAGGACTTTCTGACTTTTCTAGAATACAAGAAACTACAAACATACTTTGTAAAGGCTTTGACATGACATGGCACTAGATCTCACAAAAATAAGATAGATATGGGGCTGGCATTGCCACAGATGTGAGCTGACTCCAACTGTCCCAAGACTGTATCTGAATTTCCTGTATAACCCCCCCCCCCAAAAAAAAGAACTGGTCCAGTGTCAAATTGCTCAATCTGGGTTGCTTCTGCACCAAATTTGTTGAGTAAATCGGACTGGCACCATTTGTGTCCCTTTTTGCCTCTATGCTTTTCAGAACAGCTGGTCATTCAGAAACTAAGCAGGAGTGACAGTTTGCTGGCAGAAGTAAAGTGATAGGAAATGCTTCTCACATGCTCAGGAACTGGAGTAAGACCGGGAAGTGACCAGTGAAGGGAAAGAGTTGCTACACAACTCCAGAACTATCCATGTATTCTTTTTCCGAGCATCCCATTGGGGAAAAGAACAGAACTGGATATTGCAAACCTTCTCTGAGCAGTAAAGGTACATTGAGCAGTGGTTAACCAGTGGCCAGCTTCCAACACCCAATAAATATCACGGAAAAACCAGATGTCAGCCGGCCTGCAAAAAAGGTGAATAATAGAAAATGGGACAGAGATGAGAGCAGTCAGGAGGAAAGGACTCTTCTATTTGAAGAGGGTTTATAGGAATCAGGCTTGCAGGAAGTGGTTCCTCCCTCTTCCCCCTCACCACCAGCTCTCCAGACCATCTGGATGCAGTTAGAAACAGGCGTTTCCTGTTCTTGGTGTGGAAAGGAGATGGGGGAGGGAGGGGGAGACTTGGGAGGCCTTTCAATTCAATTCAGAGCTTGACTGGCATGAGAAGGTAAACTGAAGTCTCTGCCACACTGACCAGCAGACCCAACTGATTAAAGATGTTTCATCTTCCACGCTGAACAAGATAAGAAAGAACCGCCCCATACATTAAAAGGATAGCAAAATTAGCACTTTTGAGACTAACTGAAAGGGGGAAAAAATTGACACCTTGTTAGAGCTCTAGTTCAACTAGATGATTTTCAGAAAGCTTGCCTCTAAACAAGAGTGTTCTCCATTCTGCAGAGACATTTGTTTATGTCCATTTGGATTTATGTCCATTCCCAGCTTGTAAGAAAATACCCAAGTTCCCATTTGTTCAGTCACAGAAATAAGACAAAACCAGAGGAGGTGAGCACCTCTTTGTTATCTGTATTTCTCCTATGTACAATAGCTTATATGCAATGCAGCCCCAGAGGAACAACTAGGCCAAGTCCCCTATAATTCAAACCTCTCTCAGAAAACACACACTTCTTTGCAGATTTCCCTAGCTGTCACATGCCTGGGGAAGAGGGAAGCAGTTCAGTAGGTGACTTCTTTAACTTACATGCCTTCAGCCTTTCATCCCAACCAACAAGACCCAGCTTTCTGCAGCTTCCCACACTTCTTCCTGAAAGCCACTGATGAATTCTTCTAAATCTATTGGCTAGGACTAATAGCCACTCCTGGAGTAGCTCTGTCATTCTCCTCACAGGTTTATCCCATGAAGAGGTTGAACCTCAGCCCACAGTAGGACTCATCCATTGACCCACACTACCCTTTCTTTGAGCATCATTCCATTTATTCTCCAACACTCGTGCAGGTGTTGTGCTTGGGTGTCACATGGCCACATCAGTACTTGAGTCACGGGTGAGCGACTGGAGGAGGAAGAGAAAGTGTGTGCGTGTATGTGTGTGAGTTCATGACTCCCTCAGCCCAGTTAGCCCTCAGAACCAGAGCTCCATGGGGACTCCATCACCACCTGGAGCAACTCCTCAGCCAGCCCAGTGGGACTGCCAGCTGATCTGAGCAACTCAGCCAAGCCAGCAGCTCGACAGGTGGGGTCTGCCACTTCCTGGAGAGTGTAGACAACACACTGCTGGAGTAGGCGAGAACGGTTCTGTTGTTCAGCCAAACGGTACACCTCGCCTAGAGTCCCCAGGTGCAGGAAGTCCTGGCACAGAACATTGTCCACCAGAGATTGGAGGCCTGGCAGGAGGTACTGTTTGGCGACTGTGAAAATCTCCTCAGCTAAAGAGAGGGAGAATGACATGCCTAACAATGGGCAGGGCTTGCCACGGCAGCCATGGAGGAAGTGCATAAGAGCGAGGAATGGGTCTGGTGCCACGCCGTGAACTGCCACTGTGGTGCGGCTTGCCTCGGCGAATCCTCCACTCAGCATGGCACAGAAGACCTCAGAGGCATCGCTGACAGCCCGGCGTGAGGCGGGCACCATGAGGCCAGAATCGAGCTGGAAGTGTAAATCAGCCTTGCCTTCATCTGTGAGGCGGGAATAAGAGCAGGGCAGTGGAGAACCCATGCGGGGCCGCTTCAGGGCAGGAGACAAGACCTGGACAGGACTCTGGGATGGGGCACGCAGGAGGAGGGAAAGGGAATCCGAGACATAGAAAACAAAAATCGGGTCAGGGTCCCGCACCAGGGCTCCCAGCAAGAGGCGCAGGCCAGAGAGGTCCAGTAACAGTTTTCGGCAAAGGGAATCCTTCCTGTTTCAGAAACAAGGCAGAAAAGAAAAGAAAAAAAAATCAAACCCTTGCCTTATAATGAAGTCCTACCACTTAAAAATTTCAGACAACATGAATGTAATTCTCTTAACTACAAAGACCTTTCCTGCACAATTGCACAGTCCCAGCAGCAACACACAATTCTTTCCCAGTGTCTCCACATACACTTTGTGGGTCTTACGACAAAATCTAGGATCCAAGATGAATCAGACTTAAGTCTTATCTAGTTCAGTATTCTGTTTTCAGAGTGGTTCAGTGTACACTTGGAGAAGGCCCACAATCAGGACACAAAGATTAAGCACCCCATCCCAATTGTAATCCTCAGCAACTGATATTGATTAGAAGGGACATGGCCTCTAATATGAAAGATAGTAATATCCCCTTCAAATTTTAAGAATTTAATGAAATATGATCATAATAAAATAATGAAGTGAAGTAGATTTGAAGAACTGGTCAAGGCTTATCATGGTGGTAGAATTCAAAGACATAGCCATGTTTGTATTTAAAATCAGTATGCAAAGGGATCTCGTAGCACTGAAAAAAAGAAGCTGGTAATAACCTTTCATAGACTTGAGTCAATTTCCTCAGATGTATGATGTGGATGGTCCAGAAAGTAGATGCAAGTCTACAAAAGCTCATACTACCAGCTTCTTTCTTTCTGTTATTCCCAAAGGTGCAACAAGATCCCTTTGCATACTGGTCAAATCTTAGTTTCTCATGGTTGGAGTGGACAGCAGAAATTAAAATGAGAGCCCTGCCCAAATTAAAATTTCCTTTTCAAGTTCTTCCAACAGCACTACTGACGGCTGAACTTCTTAAAACATGGCAATATATTTTGAAATCATTTATCTTTAATAACAAAGGAAACCAAGAACTGGAAAAAGTGTGATTTAGCAAAACGCTATACCAAGGAACTGAGTCCCTGATATTCATAAATATGTTGATTTTCAATAACATCTGGTTCTTCCAATAATGAATGAGAATGCAAAAAATGTTTGTGTTGAACAAAGTTAATCAGAAGATGTATTTTAACATAACATATCTTTATTTAGATTTAAAAAATATATGTCAGCAATAAACAAAAGAATGAGCCAAGTGTGGTGTAGTGGGAGCCAGTATATTGTAGTGGTATGAATGTTGGGCTACTACTCTGAGAAAACAGGGTTGAAATCCCCTCTCAGTCATGCAAGTGGTCTTAGGCAAGACATACTCTCTCAGCTCAGAGGAAGGCAGAGGCAACCTTTCTCTGAATAAATCTTACCAAGAAAACCATATGATGGGTTTTCCTTAGGATTGCCTAAATTGGAACAACTTGAAAGCAAGCAAAACAATACAAAATAAACAATCGCTTTCTTTAAATCACTTTAACTTGTTTGGAAGATGTATGGCATACTCATTTAATTCCTGGCTTCTCCCTGTAAACTCCTATCCTGATACATCCATTCTTCTTTCATCCAGACAAAATACTATAGTTGAGATCATATATACAAGTCTCAGTGTATATAGATTGACTGATTCTTTTCTTCCCAAAGGAAAAGTTGACAAATTAAAGGTAAGCTACCATCTACTGCAAATTAATGGTTTCAGATATTCCAGGTCTTGTGCTTTTAAAATTTAAATATAGCACCCACATAATGCTACTGGGGCACTTTTTAAAATTGCAAGTACTGTATGGTTATAAAGTACATTTCTAAATGAAAGGGGTTGGTATCATTGATATATAAATTATTGCTATCAACATCTAATTATAACATAGGGCTTTATCAGATGGGAGGAATTTCTGTTTATTGCAAATGGAGCCAATTCGAATTCACGTGAATTCCAATTGCGTTCGGAATGCATTCAGAATGACTTCCCATTACCCGAAAATGACCCCCCATTGCCTGAAATTGCGTGAGATGCTTTAATTCGCAATAATGTAAAACCCATGATTGCGTTTGGAATGACTTCCCTTTTGCCTGAAATTGCGTGAGATACTTTAATTCATAATAACGTGAAACCCCATGATTGCATTCGGATTGCCATTGGATTATACTTCCAATTTCCGACGTCTGATAAGGTCCATACAATCCTTGAAATTGATATGAGAGCAGGACCTAGGTTAAGACATATGTGAAAGATCTTGGAATCATATTTGGCTTTTTTATCCATTGAAATCTCTTTCTACATTTTTTAAAATGTGTTAATTGATGTAAAAGATGTTTGTATTTGTATTTTAAATGGTTTTTAATGTGATTATTATTTGATATTTCAGCATTCATTTTATATCTGTTGTAAAAAAGATTAAAGAAACTGAAAGAAGACTTCCAACCATTTATTGTTTCTAGAGATGGTGCTGCACCAGGTCATGATGGGTGGGGATATGCTGGCCACTAGCCCCACCAAATGTACACCCTTCCCCTTTTGGTATTTGGTATACCATTTGGTATATGTAAGGGTAGTGAGTAAATATTTATATGCAGTTTTGCTGCTCCCCAGTCCTAGGTATGAATGAAGCCACGGCCCAGTCTCTCACTCAGAATCACTGCCACTATTGGGCAGCCACAGGAAGTAATAGAAGCAGCCATAGGAAGAATAAGCATCAGACACAGCATTTGCCTTCCCCAACCAAGTTTGGAAGTACCTCTGGTCCACGGGGAAACTTCATACTTACCTGCAAATAAGGGGAAGGGCAAGTGCACAGGCCACCTGGTCCAATTCAGAGCCCGACAGCAGCATATGAGTGAGGACACCCACACCAAAGGGGGACTCTGCTTGTACACAAAGGTTCATCAGTAGTGTCTCTCCTGGAGGGTAAGGGAGGGGAGAGCAACATGTTAGAAACTGAACTCAGCACACATATCCCTGCTGAGGCGGTATTTGTTTAATCTCTGAAAGAGAAGGCCTACTTGTTTTGAGGAACATACAAACCACATCAGACTTTTCCATATCACAATATCTTTAATACCCACAGACTATTTAATGCTCCTGGCTGCACTCGCACTGCAGAAATAATCCAGATTGATGCCATTTAACTGACATGGCTCAGTGTTATGGAATTCAAGGAATTGTAGTTTGTTGTGGTACCAGAGCTCTCTGACAGAGGAGGCTATATGTCTCACAAACCTATAGTTCCAAGAATTCCACAGCATTGAGCCATGGCAGTTAAAGCAGTGTCAAAATGGATTATTTCTGCACTGTGGATGCTGTCTCTACTAACTATATGGGAAACAAGAGATTCTATTTGACCTTAAACCCAATGAATGAGGCTCATGATTACTCTGCAGTTAAGGTGCACTACATATCCACACAGAGGTCCTTTGTGATGTTATTTTACATCAAGATTAGTAAAGTGCTACTGCCCTCAGTCAGTTTTGCACCCTTTGGTTCTTTCAAAAAAGTGGATTGAAAAATTACATTTTTGCAATCCTGGAGGGCTCAGACATAGCTGCTTTCTCTGAGTATAGGTAACAGGGACACTCTCAAATATAAAAAGAAACAGTCTGGCACTAGACTTCAAGCCACTTGTTTTTAAGCATTTCTGGATCTGTGATATGTCACTGCGTGTCAAAAAGTGGCTCCATGATCCCTCAAAGTTGTCAACACCTCCTTCGCATGTTCCATGTATGGCTAAGCCATAAAACTAAGAAGTGGTCCTGAGGTTTACTGAAACTAACAGTGCACCCTGTTATGGAGAACAATGAGCAAGAATCACTAATTCAGACTAGAACCATTAGCTTCCTAATGGCTCAGTGACCTGCCAATACAAAACAGCAAAGCAAGACGTAGGAGATCCAGGCAGATGAACCCTTCCTAGCTCATGGGAAAAAAACCCAGAAATATATTGAATACAATTTTACACCCCAAGATTAATATCTTTGTAAATTTGTATTCAATATATTTGGTGTTGACATTGCATCGCCTGTAGGCTGAAGGCAGCACAAAGGACATTTTTGTTGTTTAAAACACTACTAAAACCTGAAACCCCCAGTATGTGCCTCACTTCCCTCCCCTCACTGTTTCCCCAAATACTGGTGTAATTCATCCCACCCAACCCACTTCCCTTCCCACTTTTCTTCATATCTTTTTCTTTTTTAAATGCCCCCATGCTACTCTTCTTCCCTGCCACTGCTTCTCAAATTCTCTCCCATTTCCCAAACTGCAGTAGGTGCAGAAAGATGCTTTGCTACACTCCTGAACTGAAGGGAGTCACCCCAGGGATTGCTGGATGTTTGCATCAACAAAGGCAGTAGACTCAGCAGTCATGCAGCCTCTGATGGCTTCCTGAATTGGTCCCGTATGTCCCCCTGGCCTGAGAAAGTTACTCATGCCTGTCTAGAACCACAGGGTTGACTAACAAAACACACACCAAGTTCCTTGAATTTTCTGGTATGAAGCTGTTCAGCATCGAGGTTTCCTGACTCCTCTTCTTCACGTTCAGCAGCAACAGCAGAAGCAGCCTGCTCAGGTGACACCCCAAGTATTAACCAAGACCGGATGAGTGAGGCCCCATAGGAACGAACAAAGGCTTCCAAACAAGCCGGGTTGCAGGTGAGGCGATGCAGCAGCCGGAGGCAGCGAGATGAAGGTGCAGGGCTCCCAGTCACATAGCGCAGCAACCCTTGCAATGTGGTTGGTGTCACCAAGCTGCGGCTGGGATCCTCAGCTTGAGAAAACCGGGACAAGAGTAGCAACGCTGGGGCTTCAGGAGCCTGGAGCTCTCTGTCACCTCCATAAGGAGAGAAGGAGAGAGGGAGAGCTAAGGAAAGCAAAGGGGATGAGATCTCCCCAACAGGGCGTGACACTTGAGGAGGGGTCACTTGCTCAGTTGTTGACCGAAACTTGGTGCGACGCTTCCAGCAGGTAGTAGGTGTCCTATACTCATCAGGAGAGCCTGGGAAATTCTGCATGCTTGACTTCTGGGGGACCAAACAAGTCTCTTCTGTGATCGGAGGTTTGGCAGCAGGTTTTGGCAACAGATGATTTGTGTCACTCTTCCTTGGAGATGACATTGCTGGAACTGAGGACACGTTACTGGGCCCAGGCTCATTTTGGTCTCTTACCAAGGCAATCCAGGTGGACTTCTTTACATCTGCTTCTGCTGAGTTTCTCATCACTGAATCTGGTGTCACTGCTGAAGACAATGAACATGGTAACACATTCTGCCCCTGTACCCCCTCCTCTGTGTTTTCCACTGGTGATGCCTCTGCTAGTCCCTTCTGCTCACTGTTCCCAACAGTCTCTTCTTCTTTGGTCCCATCTAAATCTGGTTTCTGTACAACTGGTTCTGAATGGAGATCTTCAGATTCCTCCAAAGTAAGGGATGCTGTTGGACTTGAGGTCTGCTCTGGTTGTATTTCATCCCCCTTTGCTGGATTTAGTGTCTCAGAAGCAGTTGGCTGCCCCACAAAGGACAAATCCAACAATGGACAGTTTAAGAAATCAGGGGATTCTGACCTAGACTGGGATTTTACTCCAGAGGAAGAATGACATGGTCCCAAAGATTCATCTTGCAGTTCTTGATTAGGACTGGCATATCCCTGAGCATCCAGTTCAGAAAGGGTGGTGTCAGGAGACCACTGTGGGGAAAGGTCTCCTGGACTAGAAATATAGCCTTCAGAAAGAAGCCAAGATCTGCATTGGGTAGAAAGGAAACACAGAGAATCATTAAATATATTCATTTGTGTGCTTCATTTATATTCTACTATTCCTTCAAATTGATGGTAGGGAGTCTGGAGTGGGAACAGTGCTTGGAGAAAATTACTTTCTAGACTATAACTTCCAGAATTCCCCAACCAACACAGAGAGATTCTGTGCATTTTCATTTTTTTAATTACCGCTGCAAATCTGCACATCCATCAGCAGCTTTTCAAAAACATCTCACCTTTTCCTGGTGTTTTAAACCAGGAGCAGGAAGCCTAGTGTCCTCCAGATTGTTTTAAACTACAACTCCCATTAGCTCCAGTCACTGTTTTATATAGTCTCCTAGGGAAATGGCACCCAGGTGAATAAATCCCTTACCTGAGACTCTGAAAGCTGGAAGATTCTGCCCCAGGCGTGGACTGCTCCCCACGTCGCCCTTCTGCAGGGAAGTCAAAAGAAGCCGCGTCTCTCTCATCTTCACATTCCTCCTCTTCCTCCTCTTCTTCCTCCTGGCCTCTCCACTGGCCCAGCGCTGCTAACTGGCCAACCAGCAAGGGCACTAGCCCTCCAGCCTGCAAAACCTCCAGTGCTTCTTCATCATAGAAGAAGGCCACAAAGGCCACCACCACGCGGGCATGAGAAGAACTCTGGCACCGGTCCCGCAGCAGGGACAGCAGCAGCTCTAACCCACCAGCTTCACGGACCCGGCTTCTGTTGACAGCCTCCCGGCACAAAAGACAAAGAGCTTTCACTAGTGGCTGGAGGGAGGTCCCGGGAGCCTCAGCACCCCTTCGACGTTGGATCTCCCCAACCAGCACTTCCACCCCTCCAGCACTGCCAACTGCTGGCCGCAGCATCCCCTGCAGGCAAAGGTTGGCGAGAGTCGCAAGGGCATACTCCCGCACTGCCCGCTTGTCATGAGTGGCCAAGGCCACGAGGGGTGGGATCCCACCACCCAGGCTGAGCTGTTCAGCGCAGTCACGGCTGCAGCCTTTCGTGAGCTCATGAAGGGTGCGCACAGCCGCCGCCACCAGGGCAGCATCATCCAGGGAGGCAGCCAAACGTTCTGCAATGGGGCGGACTGCTCCTTGCTGGGCCAGCATTAGGCGATGGGCAGGAGTGTTGGCCAGGTATCGCACTGCCCTGATTGCACTCTGCAAACACTCGCTGTCCTGGGAAGTGGTGAGGACCTGGACCAGTGGGGGAACAGCTCCTGCAAGGGAGATATAGGGTGAGGGAGATGACACCAAAGAGAAAACAGCTCTGTTAGGAGATCTCATTCATCTCCATGTTTCCACAGTCGGACAGGAGACTCTGAATCCTAACAGCTGCTAGGTCCCTTAAACTCCTCCTATTGCCATACTACTCCATAGCAGCAAGAGAGGTTTCCTCACTGCTTTGGCTGAGATGCTGTTAACACGTGATGTGTTGGACAAGGACTCAAAGTAGCAAAAGTGGCGACTTGCCTGACAATTTTAAGCAAGTCACATAGCCATACAACCCTCTTACAGACTACTGGAGCCAGTGCTAGCAGAGAGGGTTGCCAAAATTACGCTGCATCTGAAAAGACCACAACAAGAAAATGGTTTGTATAGCTACATCTCTTTTACTTTTCAAATGACTATTACCGTTTTCCCCAATTTTTTCAGTACAGTATTATAAAAGGTCTGTACTTTAACCCCGACTGAGAGTTGTTTGGAATATGAGACACCCTTCATGACACACTATTTAAAACACATCCATTTTATCCTTGCATCATAGGGAGCATGGGGCAGAAATCATTTCCAATGTGGAGAATGGGCCTTTCTCACCTCCACATAAACAAAAAAAAATCTCCAGATTAGGTTAACATTACAAGCTCTTTCCCCCACCTGCCTTTTGCTAGTAAGAACAAAAACTTGCTCAAGGCAATGTGCCAAGAGCAGAAACAGGATGAAATTAGAAGTGAGTTATCCCAGTGTGGACTTTTAGATGCCACTGGCAAATATCTGGTATGAATATTTAGTATGAACTCCATCATACATGTCCACATTAATCTGAAGTGTAGAAAAGGGAGGTATCTTGTGATGGAGGAGGTAAAAAACATCACCTCCTCTTTAAGGAAAGAAGACAACATTTGCCACCCCTCTTGCTTTCACAGTGGCAAGAAGACTTATTACAGAAATCCTGTATATTAAAAAGATTGCTGATCTGGCCACAGGGACACATGCCTTGATTACATTATGTTTGGATTACTGTAATGCATTCTCTCTGGGGCTGCCTTTGTTCATAAATGTCATCTGATATTAAGATTGTGGCCAGATTGTTAACAGGGGATCATATAACTCTCCTGCTTCAACAACTCCACTGGCTGCCAGTCTGTTTCTGGGCACAATTCAAAGTGCTGGTTATGAGTTACAAAGCCCTATACAACTTAGGTTCAGGCTAAATGATAGACTGTAACCCATGGGGGGCATGGGACTTCCTTAGACCCTGAGATCTGAAGGAGAGATCTGTCTTTCAGTGCCATCACCTTCATAGATATGGTGAGTGGTAGCATGTGATAGGACCTTTTCAGTGGCTGCCCCTGGACTTTGGGATACCTTCTTTAGGGAGGCCAGAATGGCCCCCTTCTTGCTATCCTTCCATTAGGAGGAAAAGTGTTTTTATTCAGACAGGCTCTTCAAATTTAAGTATTTTATTTATTTATTTATTTATTTATCAGATGTTTATCCCACTTTTCTGCCAAAATGGGATTCAAGGAAAGGATTTTAAGGAAAGGCCATAGGAGGGTGCTGTATTGTTTTAAACTGTGTTGATTTAACTGCTTTTATCTTTTTAAAGTGTACAATTTAAATTGTTTTAATATGGCTAATAGTTTATTTCTACTTTAATATTGACTTTTTGTATGTTTTTAATTACATTATAATTATTTTAATTTATAAGCCACCTTGGGTCCCAATGTTGAAGGAAAAGCAGGATATAAATAAAGATTATGATAATGCTGATGATAATGAACCTGAAATATTACAGTTGCACCCGCTTGTAATAAACCCAGCCCTCCCACCATGTCCCTCTCCACGGCCCCAAGTGCACCATCCCACATTCAACCTGCTTCGTGGATGGCTTGGCAGTTCTCCGAGTCTACAGCCAAGTTGCCGAGAGCCCGTGCTGTCCGATTCTGGATGCTTTCTACTGCGAGTGATTTCAGGATAGCAACTACAAATACACAGAATGGGGAGGGGGAAATACTTCAGCTGTAAAAGCATAAACATCTTCAAGACGGATAGCTGTGTTAATCTTTTATGATTAAAAACAAGAACAACAACAATGTCCTAGCTATCTGTCTGTCAGTCTAATGAAAAGTATCGCTGGGATGACAGTAGCTGTTCAGACAGAACATCATCTGCTGAACGATTCCTGAACACCACTACCATCAAATCTGGTCCAACAATTATAAACTGCAATCCTTCTGGCCAAGATGCACCACATGTCTATTCTTGATACAGTGCAGAGCTCAGTATCTGGTGTACAATATATTTGGGGGGGGTGTGTGGAATTTAAGTCTCTTTCACAGTGCTGACAGCCTGTATAAATATTACCTCCTAGTTACATGTAATATGTGATACAGTATCTTGCTTTTGCTAGAGGATCATTATTTATAAATCATTATAGCTCCAAGTTTTTAAGATTGCCATCGACATCTCTGAGAAAGAAAAGGCATTTTTTTCTGTCCCACAGTTCTCCCAATATGGGGTCCCAAAAGTATTACAGCAGATTAAAAGAAAACTATAAACCTGATGACAAAAAAAGTTTTAAAAACAAAGTAGCTATCCTATTTGAACACCACAGCTGTAAAAAGTTTTTAAAAATATAATAAATTTATAGCACACATGTGCACACACCTATTAAAATCCATGAAAATAGTCCCATAGCCTAGCATCAATAAGAAAGCAGGAAGGTCAAAAGTAAACTAGTAATAGATACTTGTCTCCAGTCACTTGCCTTTTTGTTTCAAAGATGACAGTACTAGCGTTTGCACATTAACAGACAGGTGGCGTGCCAATTGCAGAAATAGCAGAAAGCAAGATATAACAATTCTGGGCATGTTCCTAAGCTGGATCCCTGAATGGCCTAGGCTGCATTTCACACATACTCCATTTAAATGGTCATAAATCAAGCAAAAGATTCTTGGCACTTCACAAGGGTGAGGAATGTGGCTTAATGTGGCACTCAAGAACTTCAAAAGGGTCAGATGTGACACTTGCAGATGACCAAAACCCTGTCTCAGTTCCACCAGGCAGCTCTCAACGCTCTTCAACACACCAGAAAACTAAGCAAATGGCATCCTGCTTAAATACTCATGGGAGTGGAAGAAGGCATCCTGCATCATGATACAAGTCACCAGAGTGTACAAGTGCCCTGCAGAGGGATAGCAGGTGTCCTCCGTATGTTTGGGACTACAATCCCATGAATTTAAACCAGCACAGAAATCATCAGGGATTCTGGGAGCTATAGTTCAAAACATCTGGAAGACACTAGGTTGCCGATTCCTGACCTTCATTTCATACAATTATAGAGATGGAAGAGACTTCAAGGGTCATCCAGTCCAATCTTCTGCCATGCAGGAAGACACAATCAAAGCACTCCCGACAGATGGCAATCTAAGCCTCTTTTTAAAAACCTCCAAAGGAGGAGGCTCCACCACACTCCGAGGCAGTACCTTCTCCTGTTGAAAAACTCTTACCATCAGGAAGTTCTTCCTAATGGACTCTTTCAGACGTCGGAAATTGGAAGTATAATTTAATGTCAATTCGAATGCAATCATGGGTTTTACGTTATTGCGAAGTAAATCTTCACACGCAATTTCGGGCAAGAGGGAAGCCACTCCGAATGCAATCATGGGTTTTACGTTATTGCGAATTAAAGCTTCTCATGCAATTTTGGGCAGGAGGGGGTTATTTTCGGGTAATGGGAAGTAATTCCGAATGCCTTCCGAACGGAGCAGGGGTTCATGTAAATCCGCATTGGCTCCATTCGAAGTTGGGAGAAATTCCTCCCGTTTGAAAGAGTCCAATGTTGAGGTGGAATCTCTTTTCTTGTAGTTTGAATCCATTGATCCCTGTCCTAATTTCTGGAGCAGCAAAAAACAAACTTGCTCCATCCTCCGCATGATATCCCTTCCAATATTTAAACAGGGCTATCATGTCACTGCTCAACCTTCTCTTCCTTTGGCCTGAAATAACACCCAGGTGCTCCAACATCTGAGCAGAGGGATCCTAAGGAAACATACCTTGGATGATGGGCTTCCTTAGCAAACTCTGAAGACGCCCCCTCCCCGCTGCATAAAAAATTGTTTTCCTAAACCCAAACTGTATCTCCAACTGCTTGACAAGAAATCCTTTCAGCAATAAATCCAATATGCTCAGCACAGGCAACCAGGTATCTCTAGATCTCTCCCAAAGTAGGGGATCTGTGTGTGTGTGTGTTGTTTGCTTTCAAGTCATTATGGTGACCTTAAGGTGTTGCTATCATGGGGTTTTCTTAGCAAGCTTGTTCAGAGGGGGTTGCCATGGCCATCCTCTGAGGCTAAGAGAGTGTGACTTGCCCAAAGGCATACTGCCCCATACTGAGAGCAACCCACTTCCTTTGACATAAACTCTGAAGCCCTCTGTCCCAATTCCCCTAATTTGTTTTCCTGTCCTCAAACTTTGACATAAAACCATTACTGCAATATTTATAAACGATGCAGACAACCAGGTGGTTCCAGGTCTCCCCCACTGTAGGGCTTCTGAGACCAGGGCTGCATCTGCACTACAGAAATAATCCAGGTCAACACCACTTTAACTGCCACGGCCGAATGATATGGAATTATGGGAACTGTCGCTTCATGAGACATGTCTCTATGATTCAGCCTTCTCTGTCAAAAAGCTCTGGTGCCACAACAAACCACAGCTCCACAGAACTCAACTTTGGCAGTTTAGGCGGTGTCAAACTGGATTGTTTCTGCAGTATAGATGCACCCTGTATGTGTGCTCTTTGCCTTCAAGTCGCTTTCAGACTTCTAGTAAACTTAAAGCGGCCGTATTAAAGGGTTTTCTTGCCAAGCTTCTTCAGAGAGCCATCCTCTGAGGCTGAGAGACTGTGACTTGCCCAAGGTCACCCAATGTGTTTCCATGGGTGAGTAGTGGCAATTTGAACCCAGGTCTCCAGAGGCATAATCCAAACTCCATCACAGATGTCCCATGTCCCAGCACCTTTTCCCAGCATATCTTGACCCTCCGAATACCTGATATTGTAGAAGTCTGCAGATTGTACCTTACGAGGGAGTATCATAAAGTAATAAATATCATCTGGAAGTTATTATGGCATATTGATAAAATTTTGTCAGTGTCATCATTGGTCCCTAAGTGCACATCGCTGAGAAAATCAACTCATTGCATCCTTTATTTTTGTGACTGTCTCCGCCAGAAGTGACTAAAGCGTAAAATCCTCATCCGGCGCAGTCTGCAGGCTTCTACAATATCAGGTATTCGGAGGGTCAAGATACGCTGGGAAAAACGTATAAATCCAGATAGTGACTACATAGAGATAAGTTAAACAACTACAAATCAAAACAAACTTTCCACCAATTTTTTAAAAAGGTGATCATTAAAACTTTACGACACCCCTCGTAATCTCCGCATCCCTTTTTGAACCGCGGTGCCCAGACCTGGCCACAGTATTCCAGGTCTATTCCTGACCAAACCAGAACAGGGTGGCACGGTCGCTTCCCTTGAGGTAGAGACACTATGGCCTAGAATCGCATTGGCCTTTTTAGCTGCCGCATGACACTGCTGCCTCAGGTTCAAAAGGGGGTCTGGATCCCTTTTCTCCTTAAACCATGTTGTCTTCCCCCCCTCCACCCCATCCTATAACTATGCATTTCATTTCCCAGCCCTAAGTAGTACATTTTAAAATAATAATAATAATAATAATAATAATGCATTTCAAAGGGAAGCAGGTGAAGGCCACAGCCAGCTCCTTTCTCCCCCAAAGTCTGAGGGGAGCAGGGGAGGGGTCGCCCCAACTTTCAGGGTGAGTCCTGGGGTCACTCACCAAGGGAAGGGATCCCCCCCAGCTCTCGCACCCGGGTGCGGCTGCCCCCTTCGGTGCAGCAGTTGCCCAGGATGCTGAGGGCCAGGTCGAGGGTCCTCCTGGGCCTCGGGGCGCCGGCCAGGACCCCGAGGAGAGGAGCCAGGCCCCCTCGGTCCCTGAAGCGGGCGATGCCCCCGGCCTCCTTGGTGTGTTGGGTCCTGAGGGCCAGCAAGGCCTTGTCCAGGCCTGGCTCCGTCCCTTTCCTCAGCAGGGCCAAGCAGTAGCCCAAGGAACCCGTCGTCGAAAGGCCGGGACCCCCGGATCCCTTCGGGACAGGAGCCGCCATTTTGGGAAGGATTGGCCCTAATTTTCGGGTTAAGAAAATGGGGGGGGGGGGGGGTTCGGCCAGACAGGCCGCGGGGCACGCTGGGAATTGTCGTTCTTCGCATAAAAATGTCACTTGACGGGAGGACTACAGGTCCCGGGATGCATCTCGGCAACATCTCGGCGCGGTGCATGACGGTACTCGTAGTCTCGTCGCCTCCCGTCGCTTTGTTGGCTACTCTATGAAAGAACTCGCGTCCCACAATGCAGCGCGGCACTGTATAGGAATAGAACGGGAGAGGATGATGGTGAAGGGCTTTGCTCTCATGATGACCGCTAGGGGCGCTGTTTTTCCAAGCAGAGTTCGTTGTTGGGATGTTTAGCAAAAATGGAAGAAAATGCAATACACTGCACAATAAAATGAAATGAAATGCAAAGTGAGCAATAAGATGATATGAAATAAAAGGAAAAGTGCACAAAAATAAAATAAAATGCAAACTGAACCAAAAAAAAATGAAATAAAATCAAAATAAAATAAAAGGCAAAGTGCACAAAAATAAAATAGAATGAAATGGAAACTGAGCAATAAGATAAAATGCAAAGTGCACAAAAATAAAATTGAATAAAATCAGTATTAAAATCAAAATAAAATAAAATGCAAACTGAACAAAAAAAATAAAATAGAATAAAATGCAAAGTGCATAAAAATAAAATCTAAATTAAATCAAAATAAAATAAAATGCAAAGTGCACAAAAATAAAATAAAATGCAAACTGAACAAAAATAAAATCAATAAAATGCAAAGTACACAAAAATAAAAATGCAAAGTGCACAAAAAAATAAAATGCAAACTTCACAAAAAAATCAAAATAAAATAAAATAAAAATGCAAACTGCACAAAAAATAAAATAAAATAAAATGCAAACTGCGCAAAAAAGCAATGCTTTTCTTGGACAGCCAAAAAAAAAAAAACCCCTGCGTTTTGGTTTTTGTGCATTTTGTTTGATGAAAAAGCCAGTGGAGCTTGGAAAGCTTGCATAAAGTGTTTTGTTCATTTGGGGCTAGGCAAATAATTCTTTGTGTTGAATCAGTCTTTGGCTGCATCCACACTGGAGAAATAACCCGGTTTGGCACTGCTTTTAACTCTTTTCTGGTTCAAGACTATGGAATTCTGGGATTTGGAGTTTGTTGTGGCACCCTAAGGCAAACCTATCATGGTTTTTGTTTTGGGTTTTTTTGGGTGTGTGGGGTTTTTTTTGCAAGATTTGTTCAAAGGAGGTTTGCCATTGCCTTCCTCTGAGGCTGAGAAAGTGTGACTTGCCTAAGGTCACCCAATGGGTTTCATGGCCAAGCTGGGAATCAAACCCTGGCTTCCATATCGGTTCTCTTATTTCCTCTGAAATATAGCCTACAATACCTGGTAGTTGTTAGTGGTCTCACATCCAAGTCCAGTGGGCCCTTGGTATCCACCGGGGTTTGGTTCCAGAACCGCCCATCGATAACAAAATCCATGGATACTTAAGTCCCATTAAATACAATGGCATAGTAGAATGGCATAGTTGCTTTTTGGAATGTATACATTTTTAACATAATTTTCACTCCATGGATGCTTGAATCCATGGATAAAAATCCATGGATGCAGAGGGCTGTCTGTATTTATTTTATTTTATTTTTAATATTTCCAAGCTGTGGATAGTTGGATCCATGGATAGGAAATCCTTGGATACAAAGGGCTGACTCTATTTATTATTATTTTTAATATTTTCAAGCCATGGATAGCTGTATCCATGGGTAAGAAATCCATGGATACCGAGGACTGACTATATATTTTTAAAATATTTTCAAGCAATGGAAAGTTGGATCAATAGATGGATATGAACAACTGACTATACTAATCGGGGCTGACCCTGATTAGCCTCCAAAATCAGATGGGATCTGGTGCCTTTAGGGTATTTCATCTGTAGCAGAAATTTTCATCTGAGAGGGAAACTCCAAGAAATGAACCTCTCACACAAATGAATCACTTGTGCAACTGTGCAACCCTGGACCTGATGGTCCTTGAGAAAGTGGCCCAGGACAACTTCTCCTTGCTGGAGGAAAACCCCTTTGCAGGGATCAACCCAGCTATATCTCCTAGTCAACCAGCTTCAGCTGGAGGCATAGAGACATCTTCACCTTCTCTGTGGCAACAAGGAAGACACTTGAAGAACATTGAAAACAGAGGGCTGATGAAAGTGTAAACTGCAGCTATCTGCAGTTACCAGTATAGTGACATTTGTCTGAATAGATTATGAAGGAGGCAATGGGTAGATGGGGGGAATAACCGTGGAAAAGATGTTTCCCTCGAGACAGCAAGGTGACATTTCCCCCAAACACAAGTCAGATGTTCTTTGCAACCAGGATGACACACTATCAATGGGACAATCTGTTGGCTAAACATGAAAAGGGAACATCGCTTATAGGATGCTGTTTTTCCAAGTTCCTTCACTACTGGGGCATGTTTCAGACAGAGAAGGTACACAGGGAGGAGGACGTAATGTTTGCATAGTGTTTGAGTCGGACTTGTACGCACGTAGGCCAAGCTGCACATTGGTTAACACAACCAAGATCTGGGGAACAATAACTTGATCTTGAGCTACACACAGAGTGGATGTTATGTATGCGAGACATAAAATTGTGGGTGAAATGATATGAGTCAGACCTATTGGAAATATACATGTGTAGCATCATCATTATTATCCATCTATTTTATTTATCTTCAAATGTAATGGTTTGAGTGTTGGGCTAGGACACTGGGAGACCAGGGTTTGAATCCTGGCTTGGCCATGGAAACCCACAGAGGACTCTTTCAAACGGGGAGGAATTTCTCCCAACTCCGAATGGAGCCAATGCGGATTTATGTAAATTCGCTTGTTTAGTGAATTTACATGAACCCCTGCTCCGTTCAGAATTACTTCCCATTACCCGAAAATAACCCCCTCCTGCCCGAATTTGCATGCGAAGCTTTAATTCGCAATAAGGTAAAACCCATGATTGCATTCGAATTGGCTTCCCTCTTGCCCGAATTTGCGTGCGAAGAGTTAATTTGCAATAACATAAAACCCATGATTGCATTCAAATTGACCTTAAATTATACTTCCAATTTAGCCTTGTATGAAAGAGTCCAGAGTGACCTTGGAATAGTTGCATTCTCTCAGCCTCAGAAGATGGCAATGGCAGACCCCCTTCTCCTGAAGAAGCTTGCCAAGAAAACCCTGAGATAGGGTCTCCTTAGGATCACCATAAGTCAGAAACAACTTGAAGGCACACAACAACAACAATAACAATTTCATTTATATCCCACCTTTCTCCTGATATAGGGTCGCAAAGAGGCTAACAACAATTTTAAAACAAAACAAGTAAAAACAATAAAAAAATTAAAATTTAGGTACAATTTTTTAAAAAAACCTAACAATTTTAACAAGTTAAAAATATTACACATTAAATATTAAAAAGTATTTAAAACGCCATACAAACCTTGCCACTTTTGACAACTCCAAGTTGGTGAGCGGTGCCAGGATATTATCCCACTCCGGCATTTAGTGCATCCCAACAGAGGTTATCCAAATGGAGGAACTATGATGTATATTGTCATAAAGTGAGTGCGCCAGATGGATCCTTTGAGTGTGATCATTTCAGGTGTGGCAACATGTGAGCTGAGAAAGTGTTAATCGTGCTTAAAAAAAGTTTCAAATAACCCAACACGACTCTGGATGGCTGCACCACAACGTCTACCATTCCCCATTCAACACACTGGTGGCTGGGGCAGTTGCTGTAGTCCACATTGAGAAAAAGCTGGGTTGGGGAAGACAGGCCTATGCTCTGATCGTTGCTAATTTTGATGCTCCTTCTGCATATAGTGAAAAGTGGAAGTGACTGTAGGCAAATGTACCAACAGGAAAGTAGAAGCTTGTAGAGTAGTTGACAGTGGCTATCACTGAGCCTCTTTGGGCAGCTGCTTAGGCTCCCATTGCCCAGATAAAGCCCACTGGCACTAGTGGACTGAGGCATCCCATCCACTTACTTCACTGGGTTCAGGTTTGGGAAGTAACACTGGTTGAAAGTTGAGAAGCCACCATTTTCCTGCCCCCACAATCCTGCAAAGTAACTCCCTCTTGTGACATTGTGGAGAAATACATACACTCACGCTGGGAGCTTGCGTGCACCTGGCAAAGATCACCTTGTTGCTGCTGCCTGCCACCCATTTGGGTACTATGGCTGGCGGCTGCGGTTCTCAGAAAGGCTGCTGTCCTTCAGCACACTGTACGGTAAATGCTGAATTTACAGGATTGCCAGGCTTCTTGTCTTTGTCCCCCCCTTACTCCAATTTCTCTGCTGTTTATCCCTCAGCTTCTCTGGGGGTTTAACTTACCACAAATGGTTTTGTTTTTAATGTGGCCGGCAGCCAGAAGTGACATTCCAGAGTAGTATAGTTGGCCTTCCACATTTGTGGCTTTGGACTCTTTCAAATGGGAGGAATTTCTCCCAAGTCCGAATGGAGCCAATGCGAATTTACATGAACCCCTGCTCCATTCGGAAGAACCCCTGCTCCGTTCGGAATTACTTCCCATTACCTGAAAATAACCCCCTCCTGCCTGAATTTGCATGCGAAGCTTTAATTCGCAATAAAGTAAAACCCATGATTGCATTCGAATTGGCTTCCCTCTTGCCCGAATTTGCGTGCGAAGAGTTAATTTGCAATAACATAAAACCCATGATTGCATTCGAATTGACCTTAAATTATACTTCCAATTTAGCCTCATATGAAAGAGTAGTTTGACTTTTGCAGATTTGATTATTTGAGGATCATGCTGGAGGACCTAGAGAAGGGTTTTCTCCAGTCATCTCCAAGTCCTCAGGTGCAATTCTATGGTCAATTTCCAGTAGAGTTGCCTTCTGGAAGACCAAGAAATTCCTCGAGAGAACATATTAATTAAACCTGCAACTAATCAAATCTGCAAAAGTCAAAGCTGCAAATGCGGAGGGCCCAGTGGCGTCACTAAGGTTGGTGTCACCTGGTGCAGTAACTCATGGTGTCCCCCCCCCCCCCACTTTACCTCCTCCCATTTCACACCATACAGAATCCTTAGTAATGTTTTATGGCACTAATGTTACTTGTAATTTGTAATTTCTATATACCACTGAATGCAATGCTAATCGTTGTGACATAAACAACTAGCAACATTAAAATTATACCTTCAGATTACAACATCATACACACAACCTAAATGGATTTGCATATACACAGTGAAGAGCTGGTTAAAATGTGATATTTTGAAAGAAAAGTTTAAAAGAATATTTTTTTTTAAAAAAAAATCTATTTTTTAATTTTTTTAATTTAAATTTTTAAAATTTGAAATTTTAATTTAAAAAAATTCTGGGGCGTCTCCTTTCTCCTCCCACCATGCTTCACCCCACTCCCACTATCTCTTAAAGCATTTTAAAGGGAAGCAGATCAATGCCACAGCCTGTTTTTGCCCAAAGGTAAGCATTTGAGGACAGTGGTGTCACCCTCCCTTTTAGGTGTCACCTGGTGTGGTCCACATCTTCCACACACCCCTAGTGACACCACTGGAAGGGCTGACTGTATTTTGTAATGTCCTACATTTTTCTTGAATTTCCTACATCTTGTGGTGTCTTGTCCTCGTTTGCAGCTATGGCATCTGGTCACTCTGGCCTTACTCTAACCATTAGGATGTACTGCCTGGTATTTCAAAAGAAATCCCATGTCCTTAATCATAAATTCACCACACCCACATTCCATCTCTATGGTTTATTAGGGCAAGCCACCCTCGGAATAGAAAGGAGGACACTCATGAAACGATGGGGAACTACCGATCACTCTTGGCCTCCCAGGACCAAGGACAATTGGAAGAGGAAGAAGATGCTTGTCAGTTTGTTGGGTAAGATGTCCCAGGCGTGCTTCTTATCTTCTCCTTCACGCAAATTACTGCTACCTGTATTTCTTCCTCCATCAGATGAAACTCAATGCCTGCAAGAGGAAGGATGATGAAAGGGGGGTTGCCACCTCCAAGTTGCAGCTTATAAGCAAAACAGTGCCAGACTCATGCTGCTTCAGGGCTCTCTGCTTGACTCACCACCACAAAAAAAGAAGAGAAGTAGAAAAAGGACAGGCCTGAGTTACATGGGAAAACCCCATGGTTCTTCAATTTTCTGCCAGGATTTATTCCTGAATTCTGAAAGCCAGTTATTCAGGTTTCATCTTGTCCACTCCATGAGTGCTCTGTTCCATGAGATCTCACCACTATCACCATTTCCCACTACAGTTCATCTAGGGCTGCATTCACACTGCAGAAATAATCTGGTTTGACCCCATTTTAACTGTTGTGGCTCAATGCTATGGAATTCCCAGAACTGTATAGTTGCCCCCCCCCCCCTACCCCTGGGGGGAAAATGGAAAATTGTTTATATTCGAGCCCTATTGGCTTGAATTGGGGCATGTCCCCATGGGTCCCCATGGGTGCACACCCCATTTTGTTCCCCTCTGTGTGCCGCCCATGAACAGTCAAAGGATGCTTTCAAGTCCGCAAAAACAGAGGAGTGACTGTAGTTTGGCACCAGAGCTCTCCAATGGAGAAGGCTAAATATCTCACAAAACTACAAATCCCAGATTTCCATAGCATTGAGCCATGTCAGTTAATCAGTGTCAAGCTGCATTAAGTCTGCAATGTAGATGCCGGCTCAGGGGCTAGTTCCTTTGGCCGTTCTCACATTTATTCATGAAGAACTGAGAGCTCGGATATGCATGTTTCCCTGTTCCTTCACCAGTCCTTTCATCTCTGCTTTCTGTCTATCAAAGGTAAGCCTCTGGATTGAGAATGTGGCTTCATTTTTAAAAAAAATTTTTGGTACAACACCAAGAGACCTTTAAGTAATTTCTCAATTTCGTGGTTTGGTTCATGAATGGAACAACACAATGAATTGACAGGAAAAAAGAATGCTATGGTTCAAGCCATGTAGTTGCAATACATAGCTAGATCAGGTTCATACCACTTTAACTGTCATCATAAGAAACCCTGGGTTATATAGGTGAGATATTTAGATTTCTGTACTAGAAAGCTTAAGACTTCTCACCCGAATTATATTTCCCAAAGTACCCTAAGAAGAAAGGAATTGAAGGCTACATCACCAATCTGTAGCGCAGACAAGCATTCAAGGTAAATACGTAGTTCAAGTAAGTGAACTATAGCTCTCTAACAGAGTTTTCTAAACACATCTCCAAAGTATGTCCAGAATTCCTTAGGAGGGAGGCATGGCAATTAAACTAGTATCACAGTATTACCCTATATATATGAGACACCACATAATCTGACCTATATAATCTGACCCAGCCCTTCTGTCTGGCCACCTTCTTCCTTTTCAATCCCAACCTCACCAGCTTGCCTGTTATTTTCATTCACCTCTTCTCATTCTTCCTCCCCCCATACCTGTCCGTATATGACCTAATTTCTCCTTCATGTCCATCCCCATCTCCTTCCTTTCCTAGTTGCTGAGTCAACCTGACTTCCCCTTAGAGAGAACCCAGGAATCCTAGTTGCCTCATCCTACCTCTCACCCAGTGTAGTATATGATCTCACACACTACACACAGACCTTGACTTTGTGGTGGTGTGCCTTCAAATAGTTTCTGACTTGTGGCAGCCCTAAGGTGAACCAATCACGGAGTTTACTTGGCAGAATTTGTTCACAAGGGGTTTGCCTTTGTCTTCCTCTGGGGCTGAGAGAGTGTGACTTGCCCAAGATCACCCAGTGGGCTTCCATGGCACGGATTTGAATCCTGGTTTTCCAGAGTTCAACACCACATCACATTGGCTCTTTTGCAGTTTTCTCTTTTCAAAGAACCCAGACCCACCGGAGAGCCTGAAAATCCATCTTTCCTCCAGCTCTCCCATTGCTTCCCCCAAGACAACTTTCCGAGAGTTTGGGAGAATTATGTTTAGCAGATTGCAACTCTCAGAATCCCCAGCCAACATGGGAGATGACAGTGGCTATGTTGACACAAGTAATTCTGGAAGCCATAGTCCGAACCAAAAAATAATTTTAAAAATCTGTTCCATGTCTTATTTTATTCATGACCCCCCATTTCAAACTAGAAACAATGAAAAATAAAGGATTAATTTTGGATGCTAGTAGAGGAGGTGTGAAAGAGTGGGAGGAAGGAGCAAACTGCACTGGTCTCCAATGTGAAGTCAAAAGCATTCACAACTGGCATCCATGGTTTTTTGTGGGTTTTTCAGGCTATGAGGCCATCTTCTAGAAGAGTTTATTCCTGATGTTTTGCCAGCAGCTGCGGCTGGCGTTCTCTGAAGATGCCAGCCACATATGCTGGCAAAACTTCAGGAATAAACTCTTCTAGAACATGGCCTCATAGCCTGAAAAACCTACAAAAACGATGCCACTGGTTTGTCTTTTTTTTTTTTAAAGTAACTTTCCCAAGCCCTGCTCTGTTAATGCCTCCCCAAGTCAAACTTAGAAACATTGGAAGATAAAGTGTCAACTCCAGATGATGGGCAAGGTGGTGTGTCTGCTTGCCCCTGCCTGCCCCAACCGGTTCTTTTGAAATTGGCAATAAGAAAGAGGTTTACTATGATGACAAATCAGTGGCCCACACACGTACTGTGGGAGCATGTCTGCTTCCCTGGTTCAGTAAGTGTCTGTACAATATTATCCTCCAACATTTCTGTTTTTGCAGAGACAATCCCTCTGCCATCCCACTTTTTCAGCTGCTTTTAAAATGTCCCAGATTCTCTTTATTCCTCCCATTTTCCTCCTTCATCCTCAGTTTACTTCAATTGCTGCAAACTTGAATTCAAAATACAAAAGGAATTTGCACTCAATTAATTCAGCAGTGGGTAGAGGATGTTTTTGTCTGCAGACTTCAGTATGGAATGCATTTTACCTCCCTGCCAAGGTCCTGTCTGCTCTCAAGAGCTAAGCAGGGTCAGCTCTGGTTAGTACTTCAATGGGAGATTGCCAATGAATCCCAGGTGCTATGGGTCATATTGGATAGGAAGGAATGGACAAAACCATCTCTAAGTATTCCTTGCCTAAGAATGCCCCACAAAATTTATGGGGTTGCCATAGGTTGACTTGAAGACACATACACACACAATGAAAAATAACTCCTGCTAATTTTCTGCACATTAAGTTACTACTGAAGACACCGGAGCAAGCTAGATAATCTTTTTCTAGTCAGTTGGCAAATCTGTCTGAATTGGGAGGCAGAACCACTCCACAGTGGAGAATAAATAAGAATTTCAGATTTACAACATAAAAAGAGCAGTTGGACCCCCATGAAACAGGTCATCAGCATCTGATTTATCTCAAGAAAAATAGGTGCCAATGTATGCTTCTTTCAGGGCTCCTCTGCCTTTAAGCTTAATTGAGCAGTAAAGTTTTTCATGATCACTCTGTGTGCACATCAGAAAATATTTCATCTACTAACTTTCTGCTTGTTTCATTACAATGAAAGGCAGAAGCCCTACTAAAGAAAAAGTTGGCAAATAGGGTAGATTATGGGAAGGAGCTTGTCATTGTAGGCTGCTTGTAAAGGACGGGGGTTGAGTGTGACATGGAGATGGAAAGTTGAGCAAACACCCTGTGGAAGTTAGAAAACTTCATTCTCCAAAGGGACTATGATCTAGTGGTTAGATTAGCACTGGGATTTAGAGTGACATGGGAGTTTATCAGATGACGGAAATTGGAAGTATAATCTAATGGCAATCCGAATGCAATCATGGGGTTTCACATTTATTGCATATTAAAGTATCTCACACAATTTCGGGCAAAAGGGAAGTCATTCCAAACGCAATCATGGGTTTTACGTTATTTCGTATTAAAGCATCTCACGCAATTTCGGGCAATGGGAATTCATTTTCGGGTAATGGGAAGTCATTCTGAACACATTCCAAACGCAATTGGAATTCACATAAATTTGCTAAACTAGCGAATTCATGTGAATTCAAATTGGTTCCAATTGGCTCCATTCGAAATAAAGAGAAATTCCTCCCATCTGATAAACTCCATGGAGATGGAGGGGTTTGGATGACAGGCATTGACTTCATCCTCTGAATGTCAAGCAGGTGTCTTGTAAAGGTTACACAACTTCATTCTCAAAAGGGAGAATGAAGTGGTTAGATCAACGCTTGCCTTCTGGAAGGGCAAGCAGAGACTTTTGAGAAAAGTGAACGTGTCCTTCCTCATGTTGAAAGGCTTGATCCTGCTCAGAGAGTCATTTCCTAATTGTGTAACTGGCTTGCTCACATCCCTCGTTCATGAACTTGCTTCTTTCCCCAGGGATTGGTGCAAGGCTGCTGAACCCATGGATTTCTCAGCTGGCCCGCCTGCATTGGCTTCTCCTTCTCCCCCTCCTTCCTTGTAACCTACTACCCTCCCTTTCTCGGTAATTCCACCCGCCCCAGTAGCAGACTGGGTGGTGACCTTAATGCATATATATGTATATATTGTAAAAGAAGCCAGGATGCTCTCTTGCCATCAGTGGTATCACCTTGTCCAGCAAGAAGGAAAGAAACACAACACACCTGACAGGTGAGTGAGCCTCCTGGGAGCTGGATGGACAACAAAGGGGCAATACTGGGAAGTAGGCCAGTTTCCCTCTAGGGGGCACCAGCAAAAGACCCAGGGGAGAAACATCCTGGCTTATTTCGGGGATGAAGTTGGAAAAGATGGCTTGGTTTAAGGGGGGTTTGCAACCTGGGGTGCCCG
Source organism: Urosaurus nigricauda (assembly GCA_034509955.1). Classification (NCBI taxonomy): domain Eukaryota; kingdom Metazoa; phylum Chordata; class Lepidosauria; order Squamata; family Phrynosomatidae; genus Urosaurus; species Urosaurus nigricauda. Next base: position 10,668,470 of record JAOEGL010000006.1, read on the forward strand.
CATGCCCAGGAGGTGTGAGATTGAAATTAAGGGGGTGCAACAAAGACTGGCTTATGTTCTCGAGTGAGGAGTCACGATTCATCTTTAATTTTTTCTGAATAAATTAAGAGTTTAATTGCTCAATTTCAAGTTACATTTTATGCACTGAGTTAAAAGCTTATTCTTTAAGTTCCATTTGTTCACCTGCAGTATTGTATGTGGCTTAATTTGTGGTTCAGAAATTAGAAATAGAAATTAGACTTCTACATCTTCAGACATGATGCTACTTTTATACGGGGGTCTAGATATTAATCAAACATAGGGGTCTGGGGCATAGAAAAATTGGGAACCACTGGTTTAAGATATATTTATTTTAGCAGAAGTTTTTTCTGGTCATCCTATTGATGTAGAAACATGATCATACTTTTTTGCCTCTAGCATGCACAAAAACAGGGCACCTATAAATGTTTGCAGCTATTTTGTAGAATTTTTTAAAAAAGAAAAACACTTTACATGATTCCAGAAGCATGTTTTTGTTTTTATTAAATATATAATTACTATGCTGAATTATTCTTGTATTATTTTTCTAAAAGTAATCAGCCAACCTGAAGCCTCTGGCAGGCAGAACATAGAGATATCCCATCCCTGTGTTTAATTACGAACACCTGGTCTTCACAGATACACTGTTTCTTAACATGGAGGATCTACTTGGTTGTCATAGGTAGCAGCTACTGATCAACCTCTTCTCAAGAAATTGGCCTTTTCTGTGTTTAAAGCCATTAGTGTTGATGGGCATCCCATCTTGGGTTCCTGAAGTTTATTATTGTTTTTATGAACAGTAGTAGTGTCAGAAGTTGACTTTAGCCTGGCGTTTTAGGGTTCAGCTCATTTTGAGGCTATGGTGAATGGTTTTGTGACTCTCCTCTTTTTCTTTCTTTTTTGCAAATGAGCTCTATTTTTAATGCTGCTGGTTTTTACAATTGCAGTGAGTGGCATACATGGGATTGGTGTCACACGGTATTGGGGGGGGGGACAGTGGAGGGTCAGACTGCCTCGGCCCCAGAGATCCATTTGGGCTCTGGCATGGCTGCAACCACTCTAGAGTCCAAACAGAAGGCAATCCCCCCCCCCCGGCAGTCACTGTCACTGGAGAGGTTAGTGCCTTGGACCCCAGAGGATTGTTTGGACTCCAGCGTGGCTGCTGGGCAAGTGAGAAAGGGATGCAATGCCCTTTCTTGCTTGCCCAGTAGCTGCACCCGTCCCACCAGGAGTACTACCCCACTGGGTTATACCCCAGGGTGTCACCCAGTGTGATCCGCATCTCCCGCACTCCCCTATTGATGCCACTTGTTGCAGTGCAACAGCAAGGTGCAGTATTGTTAAGAAAGATGAAGAACCTGAAGCATTCTAAACATTTGAGAAAGTTGATGGGGGACTAGTTTCCAATTCATTTCTTTTACTATATCCCTTAAAATCAAAGTTTGGAAAAGTTAATTCCTAGAACTACAAACCATAGCCACTGGCTGACGGGGAGACCCTGGGAGCCATAGCCCCCCCCCCCAGTTAATAATTACAATTTCCATTTGAAAAATGTGTGTGTGTGTGTTTGTGTGTGTGTTAGGTATGGAGTTGTGACTGCTGTTATCAAAATAATTACTGCACAAAAGTAGGTGTGAGAGCTTTGTCTGGAAAGCCACATCATATGTGTGCCTTTTTTTGCTTTGTTTATATGGACATTCCTCAAAGCTGCAACCTTTCATGGGTTTCCTGCTTATGTGCATGCAGAAGGGAAAAAATGTGATAATGCAATAATTTACACACGAGTTCTGTGCATTTCATACATTCGCTCCAGCCCAGGAAATTGCATCTGTGCTAGTCCTAAAACTCAGTTGTCATAGTGCAATCTCCTTCCTTCTTATTTGAATACAAAACCATAGGTTGATTTGACAGAGAATACCATTAAGACCATCAGCATACTGAATGTCAAGCAGAACATGCCCTCCAACAGTCCCAGTTTGGTGGTGAAAGTCCCAATTCATCCTCTGCCCTCCCACTTTTTCAATTACTTTTTTAAAAAGTCCCATTTTCTCTCTCCTCCTCCTCCTCCTCCTTTTTTCTCCCATTGTCTTTAACTTAATTCATTTGTAAAAAATAGTTTGCACTCAGTTAACTCAAGCCGGTGGAAAGGAGAATAAAAGGTTGGGATCTTGTTCTTGCCCTTCTCTGTTGGCTCAGCCAAAAGTAAGCGGATGCAGCCAGTGCTAGCTTGTCTTTTCTTCCTCATCATCAATAATTTTTGCCATCTTGACCACACAAGTTGCTTGGCCACATGTGTGCTGGTTTTCATTTGTGAAATGCTGGAGTGCATGACAGAAAGGTGTTGTAGCTTCCTCACAGCCGTAATTAAATTCAATCATTTTAGACTATGGATTTAATGGATTTACAAGGCATACGGACTCTTTGGATACTGAAACAAATGATCACGCAAATTGTGGTAGGAATCACCTCCTTCATTTGGGGAACGACCTACTCATTCTGGTGAGAGGGACCTAGGCATTTGCTCCAAAGTCCTTTTGCAAAGGCACCCCAGCAATGAAATTTTAATGTGTTCTCCTTAATCACTCTTTATTTCAACATATGCTAGCATTTATTACCCTTTTGCAAGCTTTAAGAAGACCTGTCTAGTTGGGCTACTGTTTGTCAGAAAGAACTGAACCTTTGGCCATGCTGAACACATTTTATATTTCTATGCATGACTTGCTATATTGTGGCCTACCACATACTTGCATGTACCCATAATCTTAACATACATCCATTCTGTCATTCCACTTGACTTATAGACAGCTGAAGTCCAAATAACATAAAACTGACTTTTTTTAAAATGATGGCAAATTTCTAGATTTCATGACTGCCAGAGAAAATAATGTAAGATCAACTTAAAGTGTGCCATCTGTGGAGAACAGAGCTGCTCCATGTCTGACTGTGTGATCTTGTATCTGCCAAACATGGTCTGGTAAATTCCATGTAATCCACTTGGATTCCATGAGATTAAGCGGAAATTATTATTATTATTATTATTATTATTATTATTATTATTATTTTCTATCTTGACATGCTTATTCAATAACTGCAATTAAGCTGTTTAACTACACCTTTCTTCATAGCCGGCACAACATACAATGGCTCTTGTCTGGATACCAACAGTTCTTTCAGTAGCCCTTTTGCTCTTCAGAGGAAGCTACTCCAGTTCTGAAGGTAACACCTGTGGATCCCCACCACATCTGAGAAATCTCTCTTTTTTTGCTATGGGAGGGAGGGGGTAAAGGTGAATTCCTCAGTGATGGAATTAGTCCATGTCCTTGTGTGACTTTGACTCCTTTTATCTAAGCTTACACCTTCTCTACTTCTTTCCTTTATAGGCTCCTGGTGTTACAATGAACCACAGTGTGGTAAGAAACAAAATAGCTGCCTTTCTGTTTATGCCATAATATTCTAAGGAAGCCTTATTATTTTGAGCCATGCTTCTAAGGCTCTGCTCTATAATGGTTGGAATGTTATCTTTGAATGTGTGCAGAGTTCACTTTTCTACACACTGAATAAATATAACCCACTCATACAAACCAAGGACTATATGAAAGAGCTATCCGTGTAACAGAGAGTAGTTGGTATGCTCCATATCCACAGATTTTTTTATCTAGTGATTCAACCATCCATGGCTTGAAAATATTTAAAAAAATATAAATTCCAAAAAAGCAAACCATGATTTTTGCCATTTTAGATATGGGACACCAAAGGTGAAGATAAAGGTAGTCTCTTGGCATAAATGCCTAGTCATAACCAACTGTAGTGGATGGTGCTCTTCTCCATTACAAAGCTGAAGAGCCAGCATTGTCTGAGGACTACTCTGGTAGTCATGTGGCCAACATGAATGCACCAAATACTGTTACCTTCCCACCGAAGTGGTACCTATTTATCTACTTGCATTTGCCTGCTTTTGAACTGCTAGGTTTGCAGAAGTTGGGACTAGTGACAAGAGCTCACCCCATTATGCAGCACTTGGGTCTCGAACTCCCAACCTTCCAATCTTCTGATCATCAGAATTGGCATCTTAATGACTAAGCCACCATTATATATAAGGGGACTTGAGGTCTTGGATCCAAACCCCAGTGGATACCAAGGTCACTGTATAGCTAGCTAAGTTTCATGAGGACTGCAGTCTTAGAACCTCTTTTTTATTTCTTTATCCAAGACTGATTACTTTGTGGAAGGAGATCAAACTTGGCTGTTTCTTCTCTTTCTCTTGTCAAGGTCCTAACACATGGTTGTCACTTGGTGAGTGTGCTGGCAAGAGGCAGTCCCCCATCAACATCATCTCGGCTGAAGCCATCCATAACCCCAGCTTGGGTGCAGTGACTCTCACCAACTATGGTGACAGCAAAAAACTCCTGGAGATCAAGAACACTGGGAAAACAGGTGGCTATTCAATAAAGTAGCTGTGATGACTGACTTTAGCTGAGGGTCCTTTCACACTGTACCCTTGATGTGCTATGATTCCACTTTTAACTGCCATGTAGTTTGGTGAGGCACTAGAGCTCTTTGTCTGAGCATCCTAAATGCCCCTCCCTTAAATGAAATCCCAGGATCCTATAGGGTGAAACCATGGCAATTAAAGTAGAATTATAGTGCTATAAGTGTGTAGTGTGAAATGGCCCTGAACGGAGGTTCCTTCTCTTTTATTATTTCTTTTATTGATGGAGATTATCACATGGGGAAAAGCAGAGAGTAAAAGACATAATCCTGGCATAATCGTATGATCGTGCTGAAGATTTTCAGAAGATGTCGCACTCATCCAGGATTAATCCCGTGAAGATCCAGGAATGCTCCAGCAACAAACCGTTCAGTGGAAAATCCTGTGAATGGTTTTGTGATAGCACAATAATTGGGCAATCACAAAGGTGTGAAACCTCATAGTGATGCAATTGCATAACTGCTGTGCTGTCATTATCGTTAAAAAAAAATCCTGAAATCCCAGGGTGCTGTTCGGCAAGTTAATTTCCTGTGTTCCTTTGCTGTCTCAAGAGCATTACAGTAGCTGCTGCAAGGGTCTTTCTTGTTGTGTTCCCTGGTGTATCTTTCAGAGAATTTCTTGTTGATTCCATTGTATCTCCTGATTTCCTCCTCCTATTTCCAAATGGGGGATGGATGCTGCAACACTGGTACGTGTTTGGCGTGGGACTCCCACAGAATGTTTAACGGCCAGAGAAATAGAATATTACTTTCACCTCCAATTCACACACACACACACACACATATCTTTCCCAAATACGTTGTGAATCCTCACTGATTCCACGTGCAGTGCTTAATGATTGCATTGGCAGGGTTGGAGGTTGTGCTTTTTATTAGAGAAGAATTCTAGTTTCCAATGGTTGTATAAGTGTGTCTCTTTCTATCTTCTTGCCTGCAGTTGACATAGAACTGGGAGACGGGCTCTACCTTGCCGGTCATGGTCTCCCATCGCCATACACAGCCAAATCCTTCCACCTCCATTGGGGAAATGGTGTCTCCAAGCCAGGATCTGAGCACAATATAGATGGTAAACGCTACTCTATGGAGGTAAGAACATATTATTCTCCTCCCAGTGATTTGGAGTTCTGAACCTGAGATACCTCCAGATTGGGATTATTCCTCCCTCTGCAGCTTTCCCCATCATAACAGTAAGCCGAGTCTGGAAATTTTAACTTTGAGACTGGAATTCCCTGAGTCTCCTAGCCAGCATGGTCATTAGCAATAATGGCAAGAACCTCTTCAGAACTATTAGAATCAATTAATCAATCAATCAATCAACAAAGCTTGGAAATTCTTCCTCTCCCTCCTTCTCAATCTCGTACTTTGACAAACTCTCCAAATTCCCAAGTTTGTGTGGCTACTGGTCATACTGGTTCAGGGACTTTGGAAGCTGTAGTCCAAAAAAATAACATTTTCAAGCTTTGCCCTAGTTTGAACCTCAACTGTGCCTTGGGAAACATAAAGAATAAGAAGCATCAGGAAAAATAATTTATATAGGTATAGATATATCTCAGGCACGTGCAAACCATATTTCATAAAAGATGACACAACTTGTGACCAAAACTCTATATGCTTGGATTAATATGTAGGGCTTCCAAGCTAAAGTGACTGTTAGGAATGAGAAATGGCCAGGTCTAAGGAAAATAAAAGAAATCATGATTACAGATTTCCTAGGTGTAAAAGTTTTAACATACACTCATCTAGATAAATACCAAATTGATTTTTTAAATATTTATTTATTTTTGCTTTTCTCAGTTACATATTGTGCATACCAAAAACAACATGAGTGTATCGGATGCAGTGAAGGACCCAGAAGGCATTGCAGTGTTGGGATTATTTCTTGAGGTAAAGAAAAGAAAGATCACATTATCACTCAATATCTATATGCAAAGGGTTCTTGTTGTACCTTTGAGACTAAATGAGCAAAAAAACTTTGTAGCCCAAGCTTTCATAGACTTGGTCTACTTCCTCAGATGTATGGAGTGAAAGGACATTTATACTCAGACTATATAAACAGCCACAGAAGGGGAAAGGAAGCATAGATGGTTAAGGGAGGAGATGCTAGATTCTAAGAGTGAATCTGCTCTACACAATTATATCGGTTTAATACCCTTTATCTGTTATCCTTGTTATTGTGTTTATTTATTTATTTCCTGCCTTTTCCCCAACCCTGAAATTCAAGAGGGTTTACCAAAATTAAGTTTAGTTCAATTCTCATGCTGATTTTTCACCTTCTCTGTCAGAGAGTTCTGGTGCCACAGCAAACTACAAATCCCAGGTCCTGTAAGATTGAGCCGTGACTGTTAAGGTCTTCAATATACAAATAGATATAACTGTGTATTGATGACTAGTGGGTTCTTTCATCACACATTCCTTCTGTGCTGAATCTAACCAGTTTTTTCTGCATCAGGGCTCTGAGAAGGCAAAGGGAAAGACAGCTCAAGCATGGGAATTGTTTATAAAGAACCTCCAGAAAGTCTCTGAAAAAGGTGAGCCTGTTGGCTAAGTCAAACTTTTCTTCCACCTCTGAGAAGCCACAGTGATTACCACACTATGTTCTGCCACCTCTTCACTAGAAACTTTAACTAGTTTGAAATCAATGATATTCTTTTATTTCCCCAAGTGAATCATAGGAGTAGACATTTTTCAAAGAATCCTTGGCTTTCTTTGTAATAAATCAGTGATCACTAATACAGAAGGACAGTCTTCCAAGGTTCTCAGTTGAAGCCACCATTAATCTGTTTATATATTATATTTCAATGTTTTTCTCCAATTCCTATGTATGAATGTGAAAGCTGGGTAGAAGAAAATCAACACACTTGAAATGTGGTGCTGAAAAAGAGTTCTCTGGATACCATGGACTGCTCAAAGAGCCACTGAATTGGTCCTAGAGCAAATCAGGCTTGAATGCTCACTAGAAGCTAAGATGACTAAAGTGAGGCTGTTGCACTTTGGATTTATCATATGATGTAGTTCACTGGAAAAGATGATAATGCTCAGCAAAGTAGAAGGCAGTAGGAAAAGGGAAATATTACAGATTGATCAATTCAGTCAAGAAAGCCACAGCCCTGACTTTTGCAAGCTGGTGACCAGAGCTCTTGGAGGTCTCCCATTCATAGGGTTGCCATAAATCAATGTCAAATAAAAAGTTTTTCCCACCTTTCCTCCAGTGAGTTGAAGATGGTGTACACACCTCCGCTAAATTTAGCCCCGCAAGAACTCTTGGAAAGTGGATAGTAACTGACTTGAGTGACCTCTGGAGTTTCACAACTGGAGGGGATTTGAACAGTGAGGACATGTCCCTTCAGTCTTTTAGTCTGATATTCTTTCATAGGGCGCATCCAAACTAATTGATAAGTCCTAGATTATGTTACTGATCTTTCTGATGTTATTTTAAAATAGACCAGTTTAGGAAGCTGGTATAAAAAGTCTCTGATTATACCAGGAACTGACAGAAAATATTCTTGGACAAAATGTACATGGTTCTCCAAAATAAAATCACAAAGAACAGTAACAAAAGCTGGTTTATTATGGTCTTTTCAATCAGTCTGGATACTCCCTTTATTGGCTCTCAGTTTTAACTGACTTTCTGTTTTCTGTGATAATTATTATTAAACTGGTTGGAAACTGATTTGCATTTGGAGCATGGATATAACCAACTCTCCTTCTCCCTGTATAGGTGAAGATACAGATCTCAGCAGCACCATCTCTTTGCTGGACCTGGTGGGCTCCACAGACCTAGGTCACTATTACCGCTACTCTGGCTCCCTCACCACTCCTGAATGCAGTGAGGCTGTAATCTGGACCGTCTTTGCTAAACCTATTCTGGTGTCACCCAAAGTGGTGAGTAGGGATGTAAATCCTTGATTATTTCATCCTTGCATGCCCAGATGAATACTGTAATTATTATAGTTTTTGTTCCTGTTCTGGTTTTATTTTGGAGATCCATGCACTCTTCTTTGGACTACAGTTCCCAGAATCCAGGGTAGGAATTGTAGTCCATAAAAGTACCCTTTCAAAGCTCTTGTCAGGGACATAAAGTTTTGGGATAAGAGACAGGCAAACAGTGGAGGATGAGTAAGCTAAGGCACAGTTCAGTTAGTGCAGGAGAGACTCATTTAAGAAAGAACTGTGTTTTTTTGGACACTGGAGGAAACTTTTTTGGCCATACAGTGTAACACTCAGGAGCTGATCACATACACTTTTGTCTCTGTTCTGGGCATGGGCAGGGAACATGCATGGCTGAGTGAAAACAGAGTTTATTGCATGCTAAACTGTCCTCAAGGCGTCCCCATGCCACTGCCAACCCTAACCCATTCCCGAGCTGGGCAAGGCGCGTGAATTTTGCTCAGCCGCAAAGATTCTGGCTGAACAAGAAAACTTTCCAGCTGAGCAAAATTCATGCACCTGAGCCTGCCTCGGGAATAGGTTAGGGTTGGCAATGGCATGGGGACGCCTTGAGGACAGTTTAGCATGCAATAAACTCTGTTTTCACTCGGCCACGCATGTTCCCTGCCCATGCCCAGAACAGTTTTGTAAGTTTCTCACTGAGTAACCCTACCATCCTATTCTGAAGAAAGGAGAAGTGACCATCCCATCTCCCTGTACACCTCCTAGTGAGCTGCAACATCATGTTTCATGTATCTATAAGTGACATCATATCACTTTGAGAAATCATATTGGGTAATTTTTATTCTTTGGGTTTGTTTGTTTTTTCATAGTTGTTGGGGCAGTGAAGGAAGTGGTTTTGGGTTCACTTGTCCAGTTGTGGGGCAAAAAAAAAAAATCAATTTGGGGGCTTTGGGGAGCTTCAAGGGCCACATTTGGGATCCAAATGGCCATGTGTAGCCCATGCTTTTCCAAAATCCAAGGGTTCTTCCTGATTTGCCATTTTCATCTGTCTGACTTTCTCCTTCTCTTTCTCTTAATAGGTAGCAGCTTTTCCATCTGAACTCCATTCCACAGATTCCTCTAGTGGGCCCCAGATAGAGAACAACTTTCGTCCCCTGCAGAAACTTGGAGAACGGAAGGTGGAAGCATCGGCTTCTTTGAAAGCCCATTCTGCTGCCTCCCTCATCTCACAGCCATTCACACTGCTTTTTTTCCTTTCTATCACTACTTTGGCCTCCACCTTACCTGTCCAAAGGCTGTAAGGGGCAGGAATCACATGGAAGGGTGAGTTGGCAAGTTCATAGCTAGGCCACCATTCTTTCTGCCCACCAGAAACTCCATTTTGTCTCCATCTACCTATCAACCCAGTTCATCAAAATTCTACTGGCAGATGACACTAAAAGGGTGTGAGGTATACTTTCCAGTAAGAACAGGACCATAGAGAAGAAGGAGCCACTACTTTGGGGGCAGTATTTGGAAAACAGGTGCTGTTGAGTGTATCCAAACTGGAGCTGAAGTGAAACTTTCTACTCTAAACAAGCTACCTCTTACTTAAATGACACCTGAAACCTTAGATTGTAATGGAAAAAGCAAAAACAAAAATAGGACATCTGAGTTTTCCTTGGGCTTAAGCTCAGTGGCTTCATGGGCAGACTTTGGGCAATGAAACATACCTTTCAGATCAATACATCATACATCAAAACCTACAGATATCAGTGTGGGTTTGGAGGTTTAGCTTTTTCTGTGCAAAACCTTTTGAAGATTTTGTTTGTTTGTTACAATCTTCAGCTCTAGTTGTGGCAGAGGCTGTTTCTTGGGGCTAACATCACATTCATCTGGTGATGATACCAACCAACTTTGAACTACCTCATCTTCCCTCTTAATACTGGCATCAATTTGTTTCTTCTCATTGTTATGCCTTAATTCTTTAATAGCAAAGCGGATCTCCGTAATCATTGATTACAAAGGCCTATAATTTATTAAACTATAAGCCACTTCCTAATGATGGGAGCTGGAATTGTTTTCTGGGAAAAGCCATTTAATGTGGAAGGTATGGCAGGACAAACAATGTTACTTACTCATCACTCCTTGGAGACTTTTCTAAAGTAAAAATAGTTTTGACAAGAAGTAACAAATAAGCTGTGACTTAGTGCCAGACTAGACCTGACAATTGTCACGTACATCAGCCTTGTGGTATTGTTGTTTTTTTAAAATGAAGAGCAGGCTCAATGGGAGGAGGCACTCTCCACTGGGACCAAGGCAGAGGCAAGAAGTTAAAGCCCTCAATTCCCTGTGCCATGGTCCTTATCCACTTCAAACACCATTGCCTTCAGGCCATGTATATTTTAAAAACCAACTACACAAGGGCAATTACATGAAAAATGTCATGTCTACTTTGGTTCTTAAAAGAATGGGTGTGTGACGATTAAATTGTGTGTTGTGTGTGTATATATTTATATGAATAGAACTAAGCAGTATTAAGTATTTTTCACATATCTTGAATGCAGTTAGTTGTTATATGTTCATCCAACCCTTCTTCCAAGCAGCCCTGGATGATGTATATATCTGTCTCTCCCTCCACCCAGCGGTTGTACAGTCAGCCCTCCATATTCATGGATTCAACCATCCATGTCTTGAAAATATTTTTTAAAAATATAAAGTTCAAAAGTAAACCTTGATTTGGCCATTTTATATGGCACATTATGTTACTACACCATTGTATATAATGGGACTTGAGCATCCCTGGATTTTGTTATCCATGAGAGATCCTGGAACCAAACCCCAATGGATACCAAGGGCCAACCCTAGTCTCACACTGGTAAGTTAGACTGAGAGACAGTGACAGTCTCAAAGTCATGCACCATGCAGGGCTGGACAGATACCCTCAGGGCTGTTTTGAGCCCTTCTCTGGGCTATCCTTTTTTTTTAACAGAAAATGATGATTTGCAAGTCTCTCACACTGCACAATCATAGTGCTATGATTCCACTGCAACTGTCATGGTTCTGTCTTATGGAATCCTGGGATTTGCAATTCAGGGAAGGATATATAGTATTCTTATCAGAGATCTCTAGTGCCTCATCAGATTACAGACTTCAGGATTCCACAAGATGCAGCCATGGCAGTTAAAGTGGAAGCACAGTGCTATGATTGGTTGTGTGAAAGGAACCCCATGAGTGGTGAATGCACCTTTTAAATAGGTTGTTGGGACTCCCTGGACTGTTTAACATCCAAAATACATACTTTTCAAAATCAGAAGAGACTTCTGTGTGCTTCTTGTTTTATTTTATTTTCCTTTATTTTCTTTTTTTCCCCTTTGCTTTGCTTTGCTTTATTTTTATTTTTAGCAGTCAGTGCGGCCCTTAGAAAGTCCCAGGGTAGAAATGTGGTTCCCAATCCCAACAAAGCAGCCCACTGTGCTTTAGACAAGCAGAACAAGAAGTCATTCTATTCTGTTTAAGCAGACACACATATCTAGTTAGTTTTAGTGCTGACATTGGGTTTTTACGTACGTGTCTGTGTAAATAAAAATAAATAAAGAATAAGTTACCTTTGTCAGTATGGGTGGAATTGAAAAAGTGCATACCCTCCAACTGTCCTGATCTGGCAGAGACAATTCCAATTACTCTATTGTTATCCCACTTTTATAGCTGCTTTTAAAATGGCCCCATTTCTTTCTCTGCCTTCCACTTCCCACCTTTGTCCTCAGCTTACTTTAATTTTTGCAAACTGAGTTCAAAGTGCAAAAGTAGTCTGCAGTCAACTCCATAATTTGTATCTCCAAGGAAACAAACAAGGGGAAAGGAGGGGGCAAAGTCTTGTCCATCCCAAAAGGCTGAGGCAGAAGCAAACTGCTGCAGCCTCTCCCAGCTAGCTTGTGTATTATTCCTCATTAATATATTTTGCCATATGGACACCATTTTCATGTTGTTTGGTCTTATGTGTCTCCGTTTTCGTGTGTGAAATGTTGGAGGGTATGGAACTATTCCCTTGTTGGTGGGAGATGCAGCAGAGGAATAATCCATGACCAGCTTCACAAAATCTTCTGGGTTTAATTTCTGAAAAGAAATTCAATACACTTGCTCTTTGACTAAAATCCAGAGAGTTTATAGCTACCAAATGTAGACGCAGCACAAATGTTAAATTAAAGGGGAAAAAATCCTGTGTTTATGTGTTAGTAGTGTTGTTTTACTCCATGCTGGAGGAAATGTCTTTCTTCCATGCGTCTGAGAGAGCCCTCTGTGAAAACCATAGACGGACATGATTGAAATTGAACTGGGATGGAGGTAACTTAATATTTCCTTGGATAAACCAAGCAGCAGCAAGGAATCAGTTGCCATACCACAGTGGACCTGTGTGCCCTCACCCACACGTACACATACCCCTGTTGGTTCAAAACTTCTTTGGGGCAGAGCAGTGTTTTGGATAATTGTGTGCATATTTGTTTTCCTTGAAATGCTGGACTCTTCGGTTGTTCAATGGCTGCAGAGGACGATAATTCTTCTGCATCGGCCTGCCTTCTTTTATGTTGGAGAAATAGAGTGAATTTGTGAATTTCTTCAGCTGAAAGGCAGGAAGGAAACCACAGGTGGGGCATGGTAGGAAATGCAGGAAAGGAAAGAGAAAAATGGAAATAACAAATGTTAGCCAGACTCATGAGACCAAGAAATCTGTACAATAAAAAGGAGCCATGCTTAATTTTTGGTCAGACTCTAGTGATTGAAATCAGGAAGGTTGTCTTTGGTCATGAAAGCCTTCCAAGAACAGCTGCAAAAATAGACACCATCTAAAACAGTGGTTCACAAACTTTGGTCCTCCAGGTGTTTTGGACTTCAGCTCCCAGAATTCCTGACTGTTCACCAAACTGGCTGAAGCTTTCAGAGACCTGAAGACCAATGTTTGGGAACCACTGATCTAAAACATATGACAAAATGCCTATCCTAGAAATTTTGCTGGCTATTGCCAAGCCCAGGCAAACAAAAAGACAGTAAAACATCCTACAGGGATATCCAAACTATGGAGAATAGACACAAATGGTCTGGGAAGTATTTGGGAACATCCCACAGTCCCCTGCACATTATTCCCTTAGAGCACTTTTTTTGATCTCACTTTGTAGGATATGTATGTGGTTCTTTCGGTTCCATAGGCAAAATGAGCAGCAACTGAACTAAGACTGTGTGAGGCTCTGAAGACGAGGTGTCTTCAACCAACTCAGGGTCCATCATTTTGCCTGGTATGCCACTCAAGATTTTGTTTCTATCACAAGCCTTGCAGATTAATGTGTGTTTCTCAAGCATGGCCCCTAGAAAGCTGCCCAACTATTTTGTCAGTTGACGTCAGACAAATCAAGTTCCACCAAGCCCTATAAAGGTAAGTTCTCACATTAGGAGGTCTTCAAGTCTAGCTGGGAAAAACTCTGGCTCTCAACCTCCACATTATCATTCCCCTTGGAGCCTAGACACTTGTCAGCTTTGGGCAACAGCTTCCTTCGGACGTTTGTTGCTGCTCCCAGAACATGACCATGGTTTGCCTGCATTGCGTGTACACTCTCCATCTATGGTCCTTCTGATCATTCATTCATTCTTTTGGGGACAACCCTTCACTGTCGTAGACATTGGCCAATTCACCTCAGGCTTCATCAGACTAAGAGTAAGCTTCACCAGGACCTGAAAATCGGATTGTTTTGAGATCTTTTATCTTCCCAAGCAACCCAGGTGGCCAAATTAATCATCACATGTGGAGATGGGTGTGTGAAACCTGAGTGCAGAGCTGTTTTCGACATCAGTCTTGTGACCCAAATCTGTTTTCAAAACCCAATCTCCGTCCTTTATTAACAGAGCTGAAGGATTCTGCCCTTCAGCCATCACCTCTTTCTCAAAGCTGAAAAGAAACTGGTGGTGCTTACTCACCGTTTTGGGAGACACTGCAATTGGCTCAGAGTAGACAGTCCAGATCACAACCTCATTGCAGTTAGGAGTAGTGAGAGAGCCATAGTAGCGGTAATAGGAGCTTAGATCTGCCACACTCAATAATCCCCCCAGAGAGAATTCTCCATTCAGTTTCAGAGAGTCCCCTGAGGAAAGAGAAGAAAGGTGATAGAGATGAATAAGAAATCACTTCATTTTCCAGGAAATTGAGGATGGGCCTCACCTTTCTCTGGGATTGCTTTCAGGAGGTCAGCTAGAGTTTTCCAAGCATTGACGACGGGAGCCTCTTCGGATTTCTAGGGTCAAATGAAGGGAAAGAACATTCATTTCAGAAATTATTTCCTTTAAATCCTCTCTTTCTTTCTCACATCCATTTTGAGGATAGGACCCTTGGGAAGAAGGCATCAGGAAGACTTGGCATCTAGATAGCCAAGCACAGCTCAGGCAGTGCTGTGAAAGGAGATGGGGTGATCAGAAAGTATCAAGAGCAGGAATGTATGTCTTAGAAGATTCTGTCAGGGTTTGGATCTGAGACAGGGTTTGGATTTGGGTTTCAGCCTGGCACTGACAGGTGTAGAGCAGATAGAGACAGAGAGTTTTGGAAGTGCGGAAGAAGAGAACTGCCTGCTATTTTGGAGAGCCTAACGAACAGAATACTGTATTAGATGGTTAATAAATCTGTTCTTGTTAAACCTGTCTCTGGCTGGCTGTCAAGCCTGCATTGGAGTCAGACCATGCATATCAAACAAAACAACCCACACAACCACATTTATAGGGGTTATCCTGAGGCCCAGTAACCCAATGCAGCAAGGAAAGAATTGGGGGAAGAAAGCCAGAGTGAAGGGCAGGATTCCTAAAAGTTGGAGTTTTGAGGCCAGCCTGGGTAAAGGGATCTTTCACAACCCTAGATAGTCCAGGAGATACTGGGGCACTTGAATTGGTCCAAATTTGTCCCTGGTTATTTTCCATTCAGCCTTTCCAGGTCATTCTGTTTTCCTCACCTTTATGAAGAATGCCAAGACAGCAATTCCTTCTGGGTCCATTCTTGCTTCTTCAATAGTCAAGTTGTTTTTAGTATGAACTATGTGGAGCTGATGCAAGAAGATGGGGAGGGGGGAAGGAAATGAATGGAGATAAACAAGATTTCTAAATTATGTCTGTGTAATGCAGTAGAAAGATTACTCATAAAGTGCAGTGCAATAGCACAATTACAGTATAATGCAACAGGAAAATGATAAAAATTACTCTTTGTGAGCGGTCAACATGGATCATCTATCTACTTGGCTACTCTGGGAAGCAAGGTGCTGGACTAGAGTGACCTTTAGTCTTTTCTTTATTGTAGTTTTTCTAAGCTACCTTAAGTTCCTGTTTTTAAGAAAAAAAGCATACACAAATAAGTTATAATTATTATTCTTGGCTTCTCACCAATCTACCAAATGTTACTGAGTGGAATTTTGGGGCTAGTGATTCACATTTTATCCAACTGTCTAGGAATCAATATTGTTGGAGGAGGAAGAGAAGAATTTAGTTAGGTCTGAGTCAGCAGGAATTATCTTGAGTTGTGGGAGACTGAGGTTTGCCTTCTCAATCAACTTTAAAGCTTACTGGACTCACTGTTATGAGGGCCAAATATGTGGTGGCTGCTGAATAAAGGATTGCTTACTACCAGGAGTTGCTAGAGAGGTGCAGGGAGTACAGGATGCACCAGATGACACCCTAAAAGGGGGGGGGGGGTAACACCATGTTTCCCAAATGTCTGCCTTTTGGCAGAAAGAGGCTGTAACATCACAATTCTGGGGCTCAGTGAAAGAGATGGTGTGAGTGGGGCAAGGCTTAGTGGGAGGAGGAAAAGGCCTTAGGGTTTTTAAAATAAAATTTTAATTTTTTTAAGTTAAAATTATTCTTTTTAAATTTTATTTTAAAACATCACAGCTTACCAAATTTCCACTTTAACCACATAAAACTATGTACATGTAAATACATTTCGGCTGTGTGTATAATATTGTAATATAAGGGTATAACGTTAATGTGGCTAGGTGTTTATGTCACAGCTATTACCATTACCCTCAGTAATATATGAGAATTACAATTTATGATTAACATTAGTACAAAAAACATTACAAAGGATTCTGTATGGTACGGTATGGGAGGAGTCAATGGCAGTGCAGGGTTGACACCATGAATTACTGGACTGAGTAAGGCCAACCCTAGTGATGCCACTGTTTATGATAACATTGAAAGATAATTAGATGATAATCACTGGCAGTTATGTGACCAGAGAGATAGTTTCCTCCCAAATGGTCAATTTAACCTCAGAATAGGGGCCTAGTGCTCTGAAGGGTATGTTATGCTTGTGAGAAAATGCAGAAACTGGCATTTTGAATTGGGACACTAGAATTTAGGAGCTTGGGGTTGACTCAAATTAAAATACAGTTGGCCCTCCGTTTTTGCGGGAGATATGTTCCCGGGTCCCCCCATCCATGAAAATAGAGGCACATATATATTCAAGCCCCATAGGCTTGAATGGGATGTGCCCCTGGTTAGGTGCCCCTGATTGTATAGCTACTCTATTTCAAGTTGGAGGATGCCACTGTTTAATGTAACTTATGGTAACAAATATTCCTCAGACAGCAAACCAGTTCAGTGGTCTCAGGACTAGAGTAGAATAATTCATCCTGGTGTGTTTTCTTCCCTTATTTTAGGAAGTTTGTACAAGAGAGGTATTCAAAAATGGTATCTTCCCCCTGGAAATCACCTGTTCATTGTTTCACCTCAGCTTGAAATAGGCTTACCTTGCCTTTTCCCAGACATATCCTCTTTTTCAGAGCTAACATTTTAAAGCACCATTTTTCCTGAACCAAAAGTGTTAACAAATTTTGTTTCTTTGTTTGCATTTTTGGCAGCCTGTGCACTGTGCAGAAGGTCCAAGGGGCAGAAAATTGTCCCCTACACCTGCCATGGGGGCTGACCGCTGGTGTAACTTAATTATTTTGGGCTAAACGACTCAATATATTAAACATATAGTGTGTGCTTTACATAAAGGTCAAGGTAGTCCTTTGACATTAATGTCTAGCTGTAACTAACTGTAGGGGGCAGTGCTCATCTCCGTTATGAAGTTGAAGAGCCAATGTTGTCCAAGGACTACTATGGTAGTTATGCGGCCAGCATGACTGCACCAAATGGTGTTACCTTCCCACCAAAAGTGGTACCTATTTATCTACTTGCGTTTGCATGCTTTCAAACTGCTAGGTTGGCAGAAGCTGGGACTAGTGATAGGAGCTCACCCCATCACCACCACTTAGGCCAGCCTTCTGATCTTCCAATTGTCAGATTGGCGTCTTAACCACTAAGCCACCGCATACCTGTGCTTTACATACATGGCTCATTATGGATTGGGACCACCATGGCTGAGTCAGGGATGTTTAAACTTTATCCCGTCTGCATCCTTTTCACCTCAAAGCACACCTAGCTGTACACACGCACACATCATGGCTTTTAAAAGCCAAGCCCCACCCTGTTGTTGCTAACTCTCTCAGGTTAAACTGTGTATGAGACATTTCCAAGACCCCCTGTCCTCTACTGCTCTGTTCTACTGCTCTGCTCAGGTCCTAAAAATTAAGGGCTAGGAGCTCCCTGATTGAATCTAGCCATCTTGCAGGTGGTCTTCCTCTCTTTCTGCTGCCTTCTATCTTTCCCAGAATAATTGTTTTTTCCTATGAGTCATACATTCTCATGATGTGGCCAAAGTACAACAGCCTCAATTTATTCATCTTGGCTTCCAGGGAGAGTTCAGTTGGTCTGTTCAAGGAGCCATTTTTTTGTCTTTTTGGCCATAGTGATATCCACAGCAAATGACAGCGCAATTGTAACATAAGCAGGGAATACCTTGCCCCTTTTGCAATGCAACTTTTATGGTTACAAAGTGATTGGGGCTTTACTATTACAGCCATTTTGTATCATAGGCCAACAGCTTATAATTTTCTAGATTTTTTTTAAAAAAGTAATTTACAATGTAAACATCTTGGATATCATAGAGCATGTTGTTAAATATTGACACTATAATGGTAATAAACTATTTTGGGGGGCTTGACACAATAACCCAGAATTTTTTAAAAAAAAAAGTACAGTAACTCTCCAAGATTTTTAAAAACACATTTTAAAAAAAAAGAAACAACAGTACTCTCCTAGCATGTCCACTCATCTCCCATACTGTAGCATTCCCTGCTTCCCCCTCTTCTCTGGCTGGCTCACCTCCATGGCATGGTGCAGTCCATCAATTGCATGCTCCGAGCCTCTATGATTGTAGGTACCCCAGTGAAGGTGGAAGGACTTCAAGGAGTATGTTGCTGGAAGGCCTGGACCAGAGATGGTAGCTCCTTTCTTCATTTCAACTTCAGCTGCAAAGAATCCAAAGCAAAACATTTGATGCACCCCAAAAGGGCAGACACAGAGCATCATGTGCAGCATCATGGATTGGTCCACTCTTAAGAACAGATTCAGTTAGCCAAGTGGTTTGGCATAAGATCAGACTAGATGTTTTTGAAGACAGGGGCCCACCAAAAATCTTTAAAGTTGCATGATTTAGAGGAAGGAATTGGCAGAACAGTGAACTGGTACTCAACCTTTCCTCCATCCATCACTTACCCAAACACCCCTTACCCAGCTTTGATTTCCAAACAAACTGACCAATGATGGGATAAGACAAAGAGAAAGACTTGCCCCCAGCCCTAATAGCTAGCAACTGTTTAGAAAATGCTATAACACACTCACATTTAGGAAACCATAGGCTTATTTTTAAAGTCAGAATCCTATGCCATACTTATACTTGACATGACTCCCAGACACAAATGCGTTTTGAGGATACTGTGCAAGGAGTCAGCCAGCACCCTCAATGCTCAATGCTTTTGCCAAGGCAGCATAACAACTGCTGGACAGCTCCCCCCTTTATTGACTGGGAGGCATCTGGTTCTAGAGTCTGCTTTGTACAACAGCCAGGATAGAAGGAGCAACCTTCATCCTTGTCTGGAAGGGCAAAGGCAAAACTTCCTTCTACCTTAGCTGTGCAATGGCAGCCAGAGGATGCTGAGACACAATCCTGAAGAAAATCAGTACTCATCCAAAAGCATCTGAGAAAGTAGACTGAAGTCTACGGAAGCTCATGATGCCAACTTCTTTCTTTCAGTTAGTCTCAAAGATGCACCAAGACCTCTCATCCAGTTCCTGTTGCCAGGGCAGAAGAATAAATTTTGCTCACATCCTGGGCCATCAGTATAAGTACATTGGCAAAGGCTGAGAAAGAGTCTTGGTCACAGAGTCCTGAATTATCAACAGTTCATTTTTAACAGCCATATTGTCTAACACCATGGAGTCAAACTCATGCTGACATATACCATCATCTGCATTTTAGGCTACGCATATACATTAAAGTAGACCAGTTGTTAATTTAGCACCCTGACTATTTTACAAGATGATATAAATTAGAGAGACAAGAATTTGTGTATATATCATAGATCACTATGTTCTGTCTCTCACACACCTGCACATGCTAACATGACTAAGAAATGGAACCCCAGGGTAGGATTATGCAAATGAAAGAGTGGAATTATGCAGATTAGATTCATCTTGGTCATTTGTGGTTCACTTCTCCTATGGAGGAAAGCAAAAGGTTGCAATAGGCCAAGGAGAGTGATGGTGTAGGAGTTGTCTCTGCGATTCTCCAAAGAAATCGGGGTCATCTTCAGTACACTCTTCTGCTTCCTGCCTCTCTAGAAAATGACATCATAAAAGGGAACGAAGAACAGGGGTAGCATATTCTTATGCAAATCTGAGTAGTGCTAATGACAAAGAGGTTATGCACTTCTTTCACCACCACCACCCCCCATGCTTACTTTGCAGCATGACTCTTATTTACCAAGACAGTAAAATAAAGCCACCTGTAGAAGACTGGTCCTCCTGCCACAATTCCACATTTAAGAGCCACCCCATCCCAGTGCTTTGCATCTTAATGTGCAGTTGCTCATTCATCTATACTTACGGTAATGCCCTGTGTTCTTAAGGAGCTGTGGCCTCTTGCGGTCTTCATAACCAACAAAATTAATAGGACCTAGGCAGTCATCAGATATGGTTTTCTTGGATACAATATTGATGGGAGACTGCTTCTCACCATTGCAATTGCCGAGAAACGGCCAAGTCTTTGGGCCTGGGGAAGCAGAAGGAAAGGATGTGCAGTGAGCCAACCAGTATTTTCCACTACAACATCTGCAATAAGAACTCTGTTTTCAAAATCTACAACAGACAGACATTTTGCCTTTTGCTCTCATACACTTTCTTAGGTTAACCCCATTTCAACAGTAACTCATCTGGAATGATGGTTCCTTTTTAAGTTCAGACTTGCTAGGAAGGTGAAAGCAACCTCTAAATAATTTTCTGATTGGATAACTATACCACTTACATTAGAAACAAAGTTTCCTCTCACAATTAGTCATCTTCACCAAGGAACCAGATTCTGCTAGACCTAGATACATATGAGTAGGGCTTTTTAAAGTTTATTTGCAAGTTTGTACATGTAGTTTGGTGCATTCTTTGACTCCCCTCCCCCCTTTTCCTTTCCCCCAAATAAATAGTATATCTTGATTTTGGCTGCTGCATTACTTTGGTGGGAATATCTCACACATCAAATGTGCCAAGAATGCAAAAACTGTATGTAGTCTCTTATCTTTCATAGTGGGGATCACAAAGTTTTATAAGATTTCAATTATCCTGGGCTTTAGAAATTAAATCCATGGCACGTTCCTTTCTTATTTATCTTACAACAGAGCTGGGCTATGGGGAGGAGACCTTGCCAACAGGGCTTATATACTCCCCAAGTACAAACTTGGCAACAGTCATGCTGGTGAGGAAGGCTGAACTAGGAATTTTCAATGAAGTTATATATGGCTCAAAGTTCCCCCTAAGCCCCATTAGAGAAAGCTGATGCCCTTTATGTGCCCCAATGTTTTCTCATTATCCTACTAGTGATAACAGCCTTTGCTTCCCACACTGGGCGGTACGCTTGAGGCCATGGGTGGAACCAAAGAATGTTTTGCTTACCACAACTTGGTCTGTCATAGCACCAGGGGTCTGTGAGAAAGATGGAGAGAGAAAGAATGGGAATGGCATAAGATTGCATTGTACTTTATTATGGAAAAGATTAGAGAGCCAGTACGGCATAATGGTTTGAGTGTTAGAGTACAACTCTGGAGACCAGAGTTCGATTCCCAACTCAGAGAATGCCAACACTAGCCACAAATGTAGTATTTTACCTCTCTCACCTTCAGAACTCCTCTAATCTGCTAAATGCAACCTCAAATGCCAGAAAATAATAAAAGATGTGACCAGTGATAACACAATATTACTTCTGGTGTATTTAGCTAGGAGGCCATGAGAGTGAAAATGGATTCCTAACCCCCACATGAAGTTGCCTGTCCCTGAATTAAATGAAAGCAGCATGGTGTAGTGGTCTGAGTGTTGGACTATGATACTGGACACCAGGGTTCAGGTCCCAGCTGGGCCATGGAACCCACTGGGTAACCTTGGGCAAGTCACATACTCTCAGCCTCAGACAAAGGCATTGGCAAATATCCTTTAAATAAATCTTGGCAAGAAAACCTCACGTTAGGGTCACCTTAGGGGTCACCATAAGTCGAAGTCGGAAATGACTTGGAGGCACACAACACACACACATTCCTTTCTTATTCATTCTTCTCCCATCATAGTTATTCTAAGCTCTGGCCTTTCCTAGCTAACATTAAACTAGCACACATATTTTTCAAAGTAGTCCTCCCAAAAAAGTCAATTTATTTCCTTTTTTATAGTTGTAGTTTTGTCCTGGATTAATATGCTTAAACAATTCAGTAAATTCCCAAAGAGTGATGCAAGATTTTTTATTGAGAAATGAATCAGTTTTCTAGCTTTGCAGCCCCTAGTGATTAGACTATGGCAGTGCAAAAGGACTGTAAATTATTAGCTTTCAACTGAACAAGCTAACAGCTAAACTCTCTGCACTCTCAGGGTGGGTGTAGCTTACTATCTTTTAAAAACCCACATTATTTTGAAGTAAGCATTTTACAGTATGAGGCTGAATCTTACCTTCACTGCTAACACAGATTCCTCCCAGCAATAGAAGCACCAACACATGGATTGTTGTATTCAATGTAGGACCCATGACTTTAATAGCTACCTGCACAGAAGAGGAAATTTTTGGTAACTGAGTGGGGCCATATCCTACCCAATTTGTCCCACTGAACATCAAGAGATAGAAACATTAGTAGAAAAAAAACCTAAATCATTTTTTTAACATAAAGCAAAAAAAAAAAAAAATTAAATACATTGATGTTTGAAGGGAAGAATTAACCTATGTAGGAATTTTTGAAAAGCCCATGTCTCAGGGTTCAAGACCTTCAGACGGATGTGAAACCAAGCTACGTGTTGGTTTCATGTAAACTATCCATGTAAACCCACTGGGTGGCCTTAGGCAAGTCATACTCTCTCAGCCTCAGAGGATGGCAATGGCAAACCCCCTCAGAAGAAACTTGCTAAGAAAACTCCATGGTAGGTTTGCTTTAGGGTCACAATAAGATAGAAACAATGTGAAGGCACACAGTAACAACAACCTGTCATGAACTAAAACAAGCTTTGGATTCTGTAACAGAAATATTAATTCTTTAACTTCAAGGGACTAAGAAAAAGCAAGAAGCACTTGTTACAAAAATCCAAGAGTACTGGTCTTGGGTAAAGAACCAGCTGGGAAATTAAACTCTGTTGGCTCTTCATTGTCTGCAATTTAACTAATTAATAACTTAATTGTGGAATTAAATTCTGTAATTCCAGTTTAACTAAGTACAGTTTAGATGAAAAATAAATGTAATTATGTTATCTTTTTATTAGAAAATTCCCAACCTAAAGGTTAAGTAATTTTAATTAGTTACTGTGAATAGATACCCATCAAAGCTGGTCACATCATGGCCACACCTTCATGCCCCTTGTCATGTTCAATGCAGCAGGTTTATGGCCAGAGATATGCACTGCCCCAACCTCTGCCATCCTGTGGCTGGACTACATCTCCCATAACCCCCATCATCTAGGCAGAAATGATACAAATTGTACCCAACCATATCTGAAGGTTGCATGGATGGCGGCACTATCTAGGACGAATCAGTATCTGCTCTATTTAGGGCAAGTCAGCTATCCTGGAAGTTATCCAGTCTATGATGTCAGCAATCTACTTCAGTGCAAGGATCTCTTACCGACTTACTTGCCAACAGAAGTTACTTGCATGCTAATTACCCTAACATTATCTACATAACTCCATTTCAGAGGCTATACTCATTTCACATAAGCACAGATTTATGTAACATTGTCAGGAAGGGTAAAAGAAATGCATTAACTCAGTCTTCCCTACCTTTATATTACTGCATAATCTGGAGAACTCTTGATGTGGGTGGGTGAAATTTTAATGAATCTTTATAAATAAATAAAGAAATAATATTTCTTTCTCCCACCCCCCACCCCCCATGGATCCAGGCAAGGAACAATAACAGATTAACAAATACACAGCATCAGTTAAAAACTCAAATCAGTCTAAAAGAAAAACTATTAACGCATTCATGATGTTATCATCACACCATTTGTCCCACCTTCTGCTTCACGATTGGTTTGCTTCATTACATTTTAAAAATATATATAGGCATATATATTTAAAACTATATAGGCATAATAATATTGTTACAGCACAACATCATTAAAACACACTCTTTGCTGCCCAAATCTCTCATCACGAGTGGCGACACAAGAAGAGAAATAGACCACACCATTTCCCACCATTTTTGATATCTTTCTGCTGTGCAAAAATAAAATTATTTGTCATACTATTCAGTTGTTTCAGGTTCTCCTGTTCAAAACTGCTTTACTCATACAAATTAAGCTGTAATTGCACTATTACAGCACAATATCATTGCAATGCACCCAGATCTCACATTGTGAGAGGTAGCACAGCCATTTTTTATATCTTTCTCTTTTGACAATCAAAAGTGTTTATTATGCAAGTCAGTTGTTTCATGAAAAACATGTTTAATGAAGAAGAAAAAAACTTCATTTGGACTCCTTAAGCCATAATAACACTATTGTGATTCGATGCCATAGTGTTATCACATTATTATCTAAAAACATATTTTTAAAGTAATGCTGTGGTGACAATACTGTGGTATGTGGTACCACAGGAAAGCAGTGGAAAAAAATCTTTGGAAATTACCCCCAAGCAGTGAAGACAGCCCTCCATACTCGTGGATTTTTATCCATGAATTCAACCATCCATGGCTTGAAAATATTTCTAAAAAAAATAAATTCCAAAAAGCAAAACTTGATTTTGCTATTTTACTATGACACTATTTTACTAGGTACCTGTATCTTATGGGACTTGACCATCCATGATTTTTGGTATCCTTGTGGGGTCCTGGAACCAAACTCCAGCACATACCAAGGGCCTACTGTGTATTAACTTTAAATGGTTAATAGGTCAGGATCATGGTGTTACTGCACTATAACAGCAAACCATTATGTAATTTTTTAAGAAAAGATCTGAAAAGGATTTCAGGAGTGTAGATCAAAGAAAACACATGTATTCTCTTTGCAAATTTTGTTTCACCCCCGCTCCCACCCACGTCCCAGATGTAGTCAGAGGTATCCCTGTTGAAATTTTTTTGGGAATCCCCAAGAGAGGGACAACTAGGCCACTCACACATTGCACCCACTAATCAATTGTTGTCACAATGATATTGAATAAGACATCCCCACTCAAATTAGCTACTGAATCAAATCAGGAAAGAGGGTCATTAATGGATTCTTTTCAACATGGAAAAAGTTGTGTTCTCAATGACTGTATACTACAACAGCACCAATATTCCCACAGTGCTGTGCAATAAGGCTGAGACAAAAGCAGGACCAAACTACTGCTATGATGGTATAACACCAGGGTGTGATAAGGACCTTTTTAAATTAAAAAAAAAACTGTTACATTTCTTGCCACCATTTTGTTACTTTTTATTACTTTGAAAGGAATTTAGAACTTATAAAAGAACGGCACTCAACTTGATAATGCTCTGTCAAAATGATCTTAAAATCCCCTTTACAAGCACAGTTGGTCTTCTATGGATTCTACATCCACAGATTCAATAATCCACAACTTGAAAATACATATTTTTCTTTAAAAAATCCAAATATCAAACCATTTTCCATTTTATATAAGGGACCCCATTTGACTATGCAATTTTATATAATGGGACTTGGGTATCCACAGGTTTTGGTATCCGCAGTGGGTTATGGAAACAAGAGACCACTGTAATTTTTTTAAGTGATGAGAAAATGTGAAGTCGAAGGCTTTCACAGCCAGAATCCATAGTTTTTTTGTCGGGTTTTGGGGCCATGTGGCCGTGTTCTGGAAGAGTTTATCCCTGATGTTTCACCAGCATCTATAGCTGGCATCTTCAGGTGAAACATCAGGAATAAACTCTTCCAAAACATGGCCACATAGCTTGAAAACCCCACAAATAACTATGATGAGAAAATGTTACTCATTACACCAGTAGAGTAATTTCACTCAGAACCATTATTCTACTCTCAGAATGTAAAATCATTACAAGCATGTCATACAAAGGGAGTGGACTTGTGTTTTCCAGGCTCAGATCCCACCAGTCCATAGTATAGTCCAGTTTCCAGGATCTTCTTGCTGGAGGGAACGAGGACAAAAGGAACTTCATACAGATTCAAGAACAACAGGTTGATGGTTAAGATGTTACCCCAGAGGAGCAGCCGTCTTCCATTAATCTCCAGCCTTGTACAGCTTCTGGCCAGATAATAAGTTTGCAAGGTACCAAAAGCTCCTCTAGTCTTGACCAACATACAAAATACTAGTCTCCCCATAATTCTAAACCTCACTATGCCACAAGCTGAGAGCAGATCCTTCCACAGAAAAGAAGAAGTTGTTACTTATGACAATGTGAAAAGGAGGTGGCCCTTTAGGAAATGAGTCCTAAATTTCATTCTCCTGAAGCAGCCCAAATTTTCGCTCAGGAAAAAAATGCCTAGATCCCCATTCCCTATAATCTCAGCTTTTGAAAGAATGACTCCCTTTTTCTTACCTGCTGAAGCAGAGTCACCCTGGATTGATGCTGAAGCCACTTGGAACTGGTTTCTTTCCAGGATCTTACTAAATTTATTGCAAGCCACCTCCCCGAGGAGGAGCAGAGCAATAGGTGAGAAGGAGGAGCCATCAAAGGTGGCAACTGGACACACCCTGAAGCACAAAGAGACTTGGACCAGACAAACTGGCACTGGACGGCAGGTGCCAAAGCTCAGTGATGAAGACCTTGGTAATTTGTTTGTGTGCTTTGCATACCACAAGGAAGCCAATTTGGGCAGCCAACCAATTATATAAAATTGGTTGATTGATCATCTGGCTTCTAATAGGTCGTCAAGATCTCCTATACATCATCTTTCATAGTTTCTTTTTAATTAATGTAGAATACCCTCTTGATATTTAGAACATTCCCTACTGGGACATCCTTTAAGTGCCGGTGGGATGCTATACGCCATTAATGGCAGATCAAAGAACTGATGGTAGTATTATGGCAGCTCCAGCTTTAGAGTGAAGCATCGGGAAGGAATGGTTTGAGACAGCAAGTTCCAGAGAAGGATTAATTTCTCGGGCTGAAATCTGCCCTTCAGAACCTCGGATTGCCAGTGTGAAAACTGAAGAGAGTACCTGTTCTTATAATGATTGTATAGAAGAGGAAATTTCAGCATGTGGTGCTTGTCACACAACCAGGTAACATGCCTGGTCAGATGAGAAAACAAAGCCAAAACAGAGCCAGAGAGTAGCTGCTTTCTTCATGCCTTACTGAATGATGTTGTAATCTTCAGTTCTCTTCCCTCAAGAAGAAATTCACAAAGTGAGTCTTTTTTCCTAGCTGGCAAAAAATTTCTTTGATGATCATCTTCCATGGGAAGAGAACCGAAGAACTACAGTGTCATGCAGTAAGGCGTGAAGAAAGCCACTACTCTCAGTCTCCATTTAGGCTTTGTTTTCTTGTGCGACAATGCTCTTGCTCTCCATTAAAAATACCATGGAAATATTCTGCTAACAGTGACCTCTTTAAAATGTCATTGAGAGTGAGCCAAGGAAGGGCCGATATGGGCCAAGAGTGAACTAAGGTAGATGGGTCAGGGACAGAGTAATCTACAGGGATGGGCTTGAGGTAGAGAATCCAAATGGCACCTTCCTTGTAAGAAACATGATCCATGGGAGGGAGGTTTTTCTCAAGACTGACAAAAGACATTTTGCTGCCTAAAGTGAAGGACAAGACAGCACTTCTTACTCCTTTCCACAAAAAGTCAAGATTGCCACTGAGTGTTGGCAATGAAATAGCATCCACCACCAAGTCTGAAGCCAGCAAACCAGTTTAGAATTACAGGACAGGCTGTCTAGTGCGCTCTCTTTACTTTATGGATCATCTTCACCTTGCTTCACTATGGCTGCCTCTTAGTCATTATTTCAAAAAAACAGACAACAGGAACCCTTGTTCTCTTCCTTCAATATGAGTACTCAACAAGCAGGAGGAATTGGGAGATAGATCATCTGAAAGAAACAAAGAAAAAACCCAGTACCTCATGGCATCAGGCCATGATAGGTCCATCTTCTTTAATTACCTAGGCTTTACATGAAGCATTGAAAGCAAAAACCTTGGAACTCGGAAGCTACTCTGAGCATGTAGCCACCCCCACAAAAGCTCACATAGGAATATGGTGATGCTGCCAAAAGAACAGCTGTTTTCTACATAGTAATGTAACCTGCAGGATACAAAAGTCTCCATGAAAGTTTACCTCGGCCTGTGGTGCTAGCAATTGCGAACTTTATAACCAGGGATTATCTGGGATAATAATTATCATCTGGGATTATAACCTGGGATTAAACTAAAGAGGATAGTGGCACATCCATAGGGTCATCACTCAAGAAGCGGAGCAGTGACGGTGGCGCAGGGTGGAGCGCAAGCGGTGGAGGCCTTTTAGGCCACCCCAGACACCACCAGCTCTCTAAGCAGCTGCAGCAGTGCCCCAGAAGCAGAGGAGACAGTGGAGCCCCTTTAAACATCTGGCTCTCCGCCTGACCCCAGGAGAAGTGTGGGCCATGGCCTATAAAACCACCAGCCCGTTCCATCATTGCCTGAGCGGCAGCAGCATCCCAAAGACAGAGGAGACCATGGGGTCACTTTAAGCAACCATCATGACATTGGAGTTTATCACATGGGAGGAATTTCTCTCAATTGCGAATGGAGCCAAATCGCAATTACGTGAATTCGCTAGTTTAGCAAATTTACGTGGAATCTGTTTGCATTTGGAATGCATTCAGAATGACTTCCCATTGCCCGAAAATGACCCCCATTGCCCGAAATTGCGTGAGATACTCTAATACGCAATTACGTGAAACCCCATGACTGCGTTTGGAATGACTTCCCATTGCCCGAAATTGCATGAGATACACTCATTCGCAATAACATGAAACCCCATGATTGTGTTTGGATTGCCATTGCATTATACCCCCAAATTCCGTCGTATGATAAACTTGATTGTGACATGACAAAATATACCTAAGAAAATTGAGGTTATTAATTCAAGGGTAGTTGTTGATTTGCTGATCCTATGGCCCAACAACGAGTCTTCTTTCTAAACACAGAATTTTTTCTTTAGTTATTTTTAATGTGCTAATATTAGAGGAACGTTGTCCTCATAAGAAAATCTAGTGCCCTCTGAATTACTTTTAGATGTCAGTTGCCCCTGTTTGTTAGTGTTATCAATTGCTACTGTTTATTTTTTTAGTAGAAACAGAATGATCAATTTTTAGTTACTTAGCCCCTCTAATAACTAACACTAAGTAGAGGTGGATGAGGGGCTATTTATATTTAACTTTGAGAGGTTGAGCAGCTAAAATCTCTAGGTAAGTATCCGAACCGTTAAATTAGACTCTGTTTTTCTCTGTTGCTGAGTAATATAGTTGTGGATTTCAGAACAAAAGATATGGTGTTCACTAGAAAAGACTATAAAACCTTGGCAGGTGGATGAATCCCTTCCGAATAAATATAAGAAGCAAACAAAGATTATACCCAATACTTTGATAGCAAAACAGATCTTGCTTCATATGAAGAGGTCACAACCCCCCCCCCCCCCCGAGCTCTACATCTCATCAAACACTAACCTGTAAAAGTGATGCCCAGGCACCAAACAATGTGCTCTCATGTGAACATATTCCCACAATAATAATGGGGGATGTTGTCCTTGCTCCTTACCCAGAAAAAATACTGACTATTGCTGACAAAATCCAGCTAAATGAAGCAATTGCCAGGCAGCTCCAGGAACTTGCATAAGAGGAAAACAAACCAAGGTACATCTACTACTCAGTCAGAGAATCCAAATGAAGAAAAACTGCCAATTGAAGTCTGGATTTAGTTACTGATGAAGGAGATTGAAAACATAAAATCTTTCTTGCTCGCAAATAATAAACTTCTAACAGTGTTAACAAGCAGTAGGATTAGCTCAAACTCTCAAAAAAAAAAAACCAAACAATTTACCAATCTAGAAAGTTCAACATAAGAAAAACTAAAAACAAAGTATCAAGAATTTTCAAGAGGAAGGCTACCACCTCAAAGGTTAAAAAAAAACTAAAAACTTGAAGACAATACACTATAGTAGAAACAGAAATGAGCTCAAGAAGGACAGCAAATCAAATATTACAGAAACCTCCAAGATGGAAGTAATAACTAAGAAACAAAGTGAAAAATAAGATACTCTTACACTGGGAACTAAAGTTGGATTAATCAAACACCCAGATCAGATAAGAACAATAGAAACACAAGGAGAGCAGATTACCATAGAAGACCCTTGGGACTTTCTTTCATTAAATAGGAAAACTTCTCCTGAGAAGACTATTAACACTGTCGGTAAGGAAAAATGGAACATAATACTAAATCGTCAAAAACTAGTGACGAGTAACTATCCAAAACGTAAGGGCTCTTTAACACAGTACTAACGCAAGCTTTTACTAACTATATTGAACTCAATAAAACCATGTAACTTCCCTACTATGGATATAATGCAGGTTTACAACCATATTCATGCGCGTGCAGTGGTTACTTTCACTGAACAAGACATAGTCAACAAAATTCTGGCTTGAAGAGTACTTTAGCAAGACAAGGAATCTCAGTTTTAAGATTATTTGAGAATGCAGCTCCTCTACAGGAACAAGTTACTGAATGTAAATCAATTTGGACACCTAATGAAAATGCCCATTCACAAAATCTAATAGAGCTTGAAACAGCCAAATGCATTTACTTCGACAAAATAAAGAACTCTAAATTAAGCAACCTATTTCCAACTGAGAAAACTTCCTTTGACAAGGAAGAAAAAAATGCTAATAAGCTCTTTCTGTGCTCTGCCTACCGAGGCACAAGACGAAATAATTTTAAGATTAGATCTCTTGAAATCTCATTTAGCCGGGCTCTGCTCTGGCAAAAACAAGATCTCAACCAGCCAAATGAGCACAATATCCTAAACACTCCCACTGTAAAAGATTCTAAATGGGGAGAACATCATTGCGACACAAATGTGGAACTTAACCCTGCATTAAGCAAGATTCAGATAAGAAACACTGAAACCAACACATCAAATAATTTAAGAAAAAAGGTGTCCCCTTCGTGGCTAGAAATGAGATTTCTAGAAGAAAATGAACTGAGATCACCAGTGAGACAAACATCTCCGCCTCCCTGCCAATTACATCAAAACAAAAAGGTAATTTCAAATGTTAGTAGGCCAAGTCTTGATCTTGAAGTTATTAAGTACACAGAAGACCCAGAAGTAAGCTCTGAAAAGACTTATCTAATATACTCTAAAGATCAGAACACCTTGATACAGAGAAAAAATGCAGAAAGGCATCCTTCCCAAATAGTAGACCACGGGCCTTTACAGACCACCCAAAAGGGGCAGTCTGTAGCCGCCCCTTTCAGGGGCAGATTGGGGCCAGGGCAGCCTCACCGGTAGCCCCGAAGGCCCCAATCTGCCACTTATCCAGACCGTGGAAAGGGGGCAAAATGCCCCTTCTCTGCAGCCTGGAAAGGGCTGTCCTTGGGGCTTCATGCCTCAAGGACAGCCCAACTGGTGGAGACAAGGGAGAACGAGGCTTCCTGGCCCTTTTCTCCCTCGCTTTGTTCCTGCGGCAATCTGGTTGCCGCAGGAACAAAGCAGTTCCTGAAAAGGAGCTCTGTTTTGGAGTTCCTTTCAGTGCTGCAGAAAGGGTGCCCTAGGCCGTAAGCCATGCGCTGTGCCATGTAAACGCTGCATGCACCATGACATCATGGCAGTGCGCACGTATGGACAGTGCACTGTAAAAATGGCACCATCCATACACGCTAGGGCTCCACAGCCCTAAGCACCCCCTGGTGACAGCCCTTTGGAACCGTCTGTACCAGGCCCAAAAAACGCAAAATAAAGTTTCACAAACTAAGGTAGTAATACAACATCCTCAAAGTCTTTCTAAGAATTTGCAAGTTCCATTCTTACAAGTATGAGCAAAAAAAGGCCTGTAAAAAGTTGCATCAAGAAGAACAACATGCTCTTATCATTGAACATAGCTGGCTGGCATCGCAAAGTATAATAAATGTCTGTCTCCTCCCATCAAAATATCTACAACAGACTAAAAATAATTGGGCAAAGTAAGAAGAACATATTTCTGACTTAACAACCCTATATCCCAAAGCTCATATTCTTATAGCAGAAGACTTCAATGCCAGAATAAGCCAATCAGATCAAACACTGTATTCTCACTTCCATCTAAATTGTCCGGAATCAGACACTGCACACTCTATACCAATAAGGAGTCAAAAGACAAGGGATGCAATCGCTCAGGACTTCACTTAATGCAACTGGTAAACAAACTTGATTTAGTTATTGTAAATGGGAGTGTCGAAGGTGACAGACTTGGTGAATACCAGGAATTGTGGAGAGTGCACTCTGGGTGCCTTAGTAGTCAACGCATCAAGAAAGTTTAGCAGAGAGTTGGTTTTTGTTTGAAACAAGAATTACATCAGGAGGCCAGTATGATAAAGCATTTGTTACTTGAGTCACAGGGTTTCTGAAGGGGTATCCACAAATTGTATTCAATGGGGACATTTGTTTAGCTCAATGGGGAGCAGCAAGAAGGCTTTTAGTAATGGAAAGTGGGACCTCGCCCATGTCTAACCCTTCCAAACCCAGAGAACACCAGAGACAGTTTCTAAATTAAAGTACAGTAGTTCTATTTAAAAGGGAAATAAAAAATCACCCAAATGCACTCCCTCACTCACACACACAAGAACTGATGAGGCAAAGGTGGTAAATGGTAGCAGGTTATAGGGTTGCTAAGAGGTAATACTGTACCGATCCTAAAGTGTAACACCAGTCGCTGGGATACTGGAATGAAGATGGCTCAGTAGCCACTGAAGCAAGCGGGGTGGCTGGCTTACTGAGGTGCCGAGTTGAGATCGGACAGAAATTCTGTTTGATCTCAGACTAGACCAAATTGCTAGTGCTTGTGCACCCATATTTATACCCAGAAATGGTTCCTAAGGGCAAGATGATGGGTAGTGGGGAAGAGTTGGTGCAATATGCGGTAGTGATCGGATGATTGGCGTGAATGTCCCCAGGTAAAAGATGACCCAATTTCTGAAGGAGACTTCCTTTACCTGAGGTCAGCAAACAAGTTGTATGTCCAGTTTTTCTAGCACCGTCTTCTGTGAAGGGATTACAACTTTGAGAAATTCCACTTTCAGTTTCCTGCATGTTGAGCCCACTGGATGCCCAAGTATGGTGTGGCTAATTTCCTGCACTGGAGATCCCACTTTAAGCTGCTTGCCTCTGGGCACCACAATTCAAAAAGGATGTTGAGAAACTGCAGTGTGTCCAAAGGAGGGCAACTAAAATGATGAAGGGTCTTGAAACCATGCCCTATGAGGAACGGCTTAGGGAGCTGGGGATGTTTAGCCTGGAGAAGAGAAGGTTAAGAGGTGATATGATAGCCCTGTTTAAATATTTGAAAGGATATCATGTTGAGGACGGAGCAAGCTTTTTTTCTGTTGCTCTTGAGAACAGAACCCGGAACAATGGATGCAAGCTACAGGAAAAGAGATTCCACCTCAACATTAGGAGGAACTTCCTGACAATAAGTATTGTTTGACAGTGGAACACACTCCCTTGGAGAGTGGTGGAGTCTTCTTCTTTGAAGGTCTTTAAACAGAGGCTGGATTGCCATCTGTTGGGGATGCTTTGATTGGGAGTTCCTGCATGGCCCTTGGGGTCTTTTCCAACCCTATGATTCTATGATTCAATGATTCTAAAATATCCCTTTTGATATTAATTTGATGTAAGGGTCACAGAGAGGTGAATGAGGGCTGGTTCTTGGGCTAACCTTGGACTATGACTCTGGAGACCAGGGTTCAAATCCCCGTTCCGACACTGAAACCCACTGGGTGACTTTGGGAAGTCCTACACCTTCAGCTTCAAAAGATGGCAATGGCAAACACCCTCGGAGGAAACTTGCCAAGAAAACCCCAGGATAGATTTGCCTTAGGTTCACCATAAGTCAGAAATGACTTAAAGGCACACAACAACAACAAAGCAAGGCATTACACAGCTTGGGAGTCATGATGATTTTGGGTGAAGGGGTGCATAATATTGATAGCAGTGCAATCACAGGGTCATCACACAGGAGTATCCCCTAACTCACTTTGAGACGGCTGAAACAAGTGGGGTAATGTATGAAATATTAGAAACCATATATTGCAGGAAATAAAGGAGACTTTTCTGAGAAGCAATGTGAATAGCTACATCAAAACATGCTGGAACATCTGCAACTACAGGAAGTATTATCTGTGCTTCAATTTGCCTGATGTCTTCTAAATGCTATTGCATGATGTCCATAATTTCTTTCTCTTTCACCACACATTCAGTGCTATAAATTATAGGGAGTATTATGACATCAGCCATTTAGTATGGTGAAAGGTGTTTCTTGCAGTTCAAGGACAATTCAATTTAATTTTTAAAATTATTTTTAAATACATTTTAAAAAGGCATAAACACAATGTATATTAATTAATTAATTAATTAATATAAACCTACTTTATTTACATTTGTCTTCTACATTATCAATTCCATCTTTATATTTCTATGAATTTAATTTAATTTTTTTTTTTTAATCTTCTGGTCTGAGGATACGTGCTGCAGCTACTTAAGAGGAAACTACTCAGGTTTGTGTGTGAACACTGCATTGCACAGGAGATCATCGGAGAACCCTGTGATGGGAAAATGGCAGGATGTCAATCTGATAAATAAATATAAATATTTGCACTGTGATTGAACTTACATTTTACATACCAGAGCGTTCGACTATGACTCTGGAGGCCAGGATTCAAATCCTGCCTCGGCCATGGGAACTCACTGGGTAAGCTTAGGCAAGTCACACTCTCTCAGCCTCAGAGGATGGCTATGGCAAATCCCCACTGAAGAAATTTGCCAAGAAAACTGTGTGATAGGGATGGAAAAACCCTTAGGGTGAGTATAAGTCAGAAACATTCAATCTATTTCTAGCCAAACAGTTAATAGATGGGACTGGGGAAGGGGATATGCAATGGATTGTTTCTAACTTTGAGAGCCAACATGGTGTAGCAGTTTGGGTATTGTACTAGGACTCTCGGCACTAGGGTTGTAATCCCCACTTGGCCATGGGAACCCACTGAGTAACTTTAGACTAGTCTTACAGATTCCTGGGAAACCTAAAGACTTTATAAAATTACAGATCTCAGGATTCCAAAGGATGGAACTACAGCACTTCTACATTGTAGATGCATCCCATGACATTTACAAGTTAGCAAATCAATTTAAAATAAAATATTTTCCAAATATGAAACAAAAAAAAAAGTGATTAGCCAAAGTAGATGCCTATTGTGCCAGTTGTCCTAACAGAATTATCTGATCTGTTAACAAAATGTAATGTGTGGTGATTTCTCTGCAGTCTCGCAGAATAATTGTTCGCTAGAAATTCCTTCAAAAAAGTACTTTCAAACAGCAGGATGGCCAGGTTTTCTTTCTAGCAAAACCTACAATGCCAATGTTGAATTTCTGAACAATATGTCAGCATGGATTTTGTACACCCAGCTTTAAATGCCCCACACATGGCAGCCATCTGCCTCTTTCGCACACTGAAAGACTCTGTAAGGTGGAATTTGTGAGCAATGCACATTCTGTCTGTATTTACTTAAAGCAGGCCCCAGTTGGCTCCCAAGTATGAATTCTCCTGAGGCAACTGCCTCTCAAAAGTCACATGTATATAAGAACCCTGGCACTGTTCTTTACCATGTTAGGAAAACATTTCATCATCGCTGCTTTAAAATTAAATTAAGACCTATAAAACATCACCTGGCGCAAGCAAATGCCTGACAGTATGCCATATAAGAAAGATAAATTTCTCTGAACTACAGGTCCTAGAAGGAATTTCATAAGCACACACTGATGCTTACACAATGCGCTGGATATTGCTAATGGCCGTGTGTGTGTTTTAATATATGTTTTAAATCGCTTTCATTTTTTTTCTAATTGTTCGTGTTTTAACTTTTGTATTCTGTAGATTTTTCAACAAAATGTTTTTTAATCGTCATAAGCCGCTTTGAGTTGCAGTCTGGGGAAAAGACAGGATAGAAATGATGATGATGATGATGATGATGATGATGATGATGCATGTGCTGAGAAAGTGTTGTTCCAGATCTCCCATAAAGACGTTTGCATACCATAGTGCCATGTGGGTGCCCACAGCAATGCCATTAACTGCATATGTTTCACAGTGTGTTAGTAGTAAAGCTTATTCTTAAATAACATTTTTATTATTTTTGATAATTTTTCTTACCTTTTTTTAGTTATAAGTAAGTAAAAAGTGGGAGAGTCTTGTGTTTCTCCATCATTCCTTCACCATCTTCTCAGTGTACATGCTGCTTAAAAACCTTGAGCTAGACAGAGGATAAGGAAACAAAAGGGATGGAAACTGGGCAGCATAAAAAGACTTTTAAAAGAGCTCATTTGTCAAAGGATTTGTTAACTGAGATATTCCTGTATGTGTGTGTGAGGAGTGTAGGAGTAAATAAGTAAGTAAGTAAATTTACTAAGTAGTAAGTAAACTTACTAAACCAGTAGTGTAGGAATATTAAATATTGAGAGAAGGGCTGCCGCATTTTCTTCTTTGTTGTTACTTCAGGATAATACTTCTGTATTTATTTGATTTCTTGTATCTACATACCCACCCAATTGGCAAACGCCTTCCAGGAAAGTTTACAGTACTAAAATCTGCAAACAAGCAATAAAGCAACATCTAAAAAAATAAATAAATAAGAGACCTGAGTCCAAATTGAAACGTTAAACTATTTTGCGCGTTGTGTGCCTTCAAGTCGTTTCTGACTTACAACGAACCTAAGGTGACCCTATTATGGGTTTTTCTTGGCAAGATTTGTTTAGAGAAAGTTTGCCATTGCCTTCCCCTGAGGCTGAGAAAGTGTGACTTGCCTGAGATTATCCAGTGGCCAAAAGTCATAGTTCAACACTCAAGCCACTATGCCATATAACAATTAAGATGTTTTAAAAGAAGAACCGACAATAACAACAAATTAACAACTACTTAAAGATTAAAAGACTGTTGGGAAAGGATGATCTTATCCTGAGATTTCAGTGATTACGATGATTGTGCTTGACCTCTACTTACTTCAATTGCTGCAAAATGAGTTCAGAGTGCAAAAGTACATGCATACCTCAGTTAATAAAATCTCTGACAAAAAGAAGCTCCTTTTCATGGCCATACAAGCACCCTTTTAATCCTTGTCCTCTGTCCCACTAGAGTTGTTTTTTTAAACAGCATTGGCATTGGGAAGATGGTGAAAGAGAGCTAGGGAAACACAGACTTTCAGTGTTGCTTTGCAGCAATGTTTCTATAATAAACAATACAATAAAGGCTCAACTGACAAAGAGTGGGATTCTACTTTAGCTGATCCTAACACAACCTAGCATACTGCCTACAACAGGCAAGAAAACAGCAGCTGGCCATGCTATGAAGAGCAAAACAAGGAAAGCAGATACGCTTGCTTCAACAGCTATCCCCAGCGTGCTAAAAATAAAAATAAATCAGGGGTTTTTTTGGCCACCAACATGGAAATTATAAAGAAAGTAGAGAGTGGTGAAAGCGGGGAAATGTTTTGGAAAAAGTTTTGAAGTGATCTCTAAAAGATTCAACATGTTTTTTGTTTCCTCATGCAATGGTGACCTGACTCGGTTGTTTCCTTTCACATGTGCATATTATTATAAATAAAGTATGCTGAAGCACATTGAATTGCTCTTCTTTTTGTGTTTCAGGAATCTACCCTTATTCTTTCCATGTGGCAAGTGGGTTGTCTAAATGGGTACATAAATGGGAGCAGGGTGCCATATGCTACACATGGGCTGTGTGTAGCGTTGTCGTATTCCAGTCCCTCAGATCTGGGCATGTAATTTTAATATTATGCACATTGTTACAATTTTGCATATTATAAACATGCATTTTGATTATGCAAAGCGAACACATTAATCATTGCACTTTTTCTACCTTCATGTTTCAACCTCAGTACCAAACCAAGAACTCCTTTTCCCTTCTTTTTGCTCCTAGCTGGTGTGAACCAGTCCGAGAGAATAAATGGACTCTTTCTAGAGGCTGTTTTGGAAACGAAGTTCCACCATGCTGCCTAGCCCTAGGCTCAGGTCGCCAACACAATGACCACACAACACAAGGCCATCTCTGCTTGCCTCATTTCCTTTCCTGAGTTCTGGGCCTGACGGGGGAAATAGAAAGGGAATGAAAGAATAAGGTGGCAATGGTACCCCTATTTAGTAGCAACTGGAACCTGCAGGTTGGGATGAGGCTCCTGCCAGTGCCACCCTCCAGTTTCCTGCTTCATCACCACTGTCACATGTTAACCTATTCATTGGCCTGCAATGAAAGAGAAATCCAGGATTTACGGCTTGAACTGGCCGCCAAGCTGGCCAGAACATATTTTTAGTCCCTTCAATCCGTGATTTTCCAAGTTTTCCGGGACAAATGGCAACCCTAGCTGTGTGTTGTGAGTTTAAGACTTTAAAAATAAATGTAAACCCTTGCACGATTTCATGCTTCATCACCACTGTCACATTTTAACCTACCCATCAGCCTGGGATGAAAGAGAAATCCAGGATTTACAGCTTGAACTGGCCCAGCTGGCCAGAACATTTTTTAGTCCCTTCAATCCATGGTTTTCCAGGACAAATGGCAACCTTAGCTGTGCCTTGCGAGGTTAAGACTTTAAAAGTAAATGCAAATGCTTTAAATCTGGTCCAGAAACTATCTGATTCCCAGTCTTACTGATGCAGAACTGGAGTGATTTATTCAAAACGGCTGCTAGTACGTATTCGACACCAGCTGATGTTTATAACAACAATATTTTTATCTTGTTCTCTATCTAAAGAACTCAGGGAGGTGCACAATAGATAGCAGGTACTGATTATATGAACTCTCTTCAAAGGTGGACCCATGTGTAATGCAGTGCAGTAATCCAGGCACGGTCCTATCATTGCATGGATAACTCCAGTGAGATAACATCTGTTCAGCTTGGGATGTAGTTGGGAAATCAGGGGGAGGGAACTCCCTGCCACTTGAAGGCACTTGGTCTTGAAGTGTTAGAGCTAGGTCTGTGATCACTTGCAGACTATTAACTGGTTCTTTCTGAAGAAGTGCATCTCCTTTTGGATGATTCTTAACACTATCATTTAATTTGGCATCTAATCAGAGCATCCCCATCTTATCTGAACTGAGTCAATTCACTGGATCTCGTCCAGGCAATTACTGAGTCCAAGCATTGAATTATATCATAGTGGCAGGTGTTCTGGAGCCAAATTCTGAGATGCAGATCATGGAAAAGTGCTTCTTCCCATTAATCCATGTTGCTAAACCTCAGAAGAGATACTGAAATCATAAGCCTTCAAGGAGGGCTTGGGGTTTGTTAAACTTGGAAAAAGTTAAATGCTTTGACTACAACCCAGCATTTTGACCACACTCCCAACCTCTGGCCAGAGCAGGCATTCCTAGGCCCTGTTGCAACAACAAGGTTTAATAGGCAGATCACAAAAAGATATTCAAAGATGCCAGTGAACACACAGGAAAACCAGGACTTAGGGGCAATACAGACAGGCGGCTGGATGCTGCCCCTTTCTGCCCTGGATCGGTGCCATGGCAGCTACACAGAGCAGCACTGATCCAGTCCCTCTTGGGAGCAAAAAGAAGCTGCTCTAGGCAACTCCCTGGAAGGAGTGCCATAGGTGCGCTGGCACTTATTGAAAATGCCCATTCTGCATAGTGCCATTTGGGCACTGCGCTGCAAGTGCATCATCATGGCATGCACCGTATGGATGGGTGCGCACATTAAAGAACTTTGAGTGTGTGAATGCTCAGCCCTAGCTGAACCCTAATGTCGGTCTGTACAGCCCCTCAGGCATCATTTATGGACTCGGCCCAAATTGTGTAGAATGTTGTTTGTTTTGGGCTTATATTGCTTTATTTTATTCCAGCAAATCTCACAAGAGCTGGGATGGCTTCTTGTCCTAAAGGCATACATCCTGTGACACCCTTCAACATTTCAGATGAAAACCAGGACACATCTAGCCAGACATCAGTGTGTTATCAAGATGGCAAAAGTTATTAATGAGGAAGAATACACAAGCTTGGGCAAGTCACATGCTCTCAGCTTCAGGGGAAAGCAATGGCAAACCTCTTCTGGACAAATCTTGCCAACAAAACCCCATGACAGGGTCACCATAAGTGAGAAACCACTTAAAGGCACATAACAAAAACACACGCTAGGAGATGCTGTAGCAGTTTGCCTTTGCCTCAGCTTACTAGGAAGAACAACAATCCATCCTCTCCTCTCCTCTTCCTTTTGCTAACTGAGCACAAACTACAGTACTGTACTTTTGAATTTTTAACTCAGTTTGCAAACAGCTGGAGTAATCAGATGTCAATGGTGATAGGTGGGGGACATTTTAAAAGCATCTGAAAATGAGGGATAACGGGGTTAATCAGGTCTGTCCCTCCCAAACTGGGACAGTTGGCGGGCCTCACGGAATTAATATTGTTGGGATTCTACCATTACTTCCAGCATTAGCAGGATCCTAGTGGATCTGAGCATTTTAGGATTATAATTTGGCTCCAGCAGTTCTCCCACTGTTTATTTTGTCTTGTCTCCAGGGATTATGGCACAATCACATAATCTGTTCAGGTGCTCACAAGAGCAATTAAATCACAGGTTACAATTGAGTGTTGCTACATCAAAACTTTCAAAATTCCTCCACAGGGAGGGAATGCCAGGACAAATACAACAAGCTTCCTTCTGGGATATCATGAGGCCTGACCGGGCAATGCCAGAGACAATGAGCAACATGTTCCCCAAACTGGCAATCAAAAAAGGCCCTCATTTCCAGCTTTCTAGAGCAACACCCACAATTCCCAAATTGCCTACAATATTTGCCTCTATATATTCACACAAAAGGCTTGAGAAAGCTTGTTAAGGGCAATATATGACAATCCCGAAAATAAATAAATATGTAAATTCATATAATCCAAATCTAAATAAATTGTGTGCCTGTCATCTTTTTTTTTTTTTTTTTTGGGGGGGGGGGCAAGTGACTACTGTCAAAGGGCAAAAATATTAAAAGGTTGGGTTGCAAAAGATCTCTAGCCCTCTCTATTCTCCCTTTTTCTTGGTTCTCTGTATTTTTTGTGCTAGTCTCAAAACGTCATGTTTCCAGACTCTGCTACACACCATACCAATCTGTGTTGGATCCACACATGTTATTTCTCAGATACTGATTCACTTGTTTTTAGATAGAGGGTTATCACATCAGACCAATTCGGATTGAATCCAGAGTGACCTTGGAACTGATTTCTGTGAATTTGGTTGTTACCGAATTCACTGAATTCTGGGGTGACTTTGGATTGGCTTTGGAATGGCTTCATAGTAACAACATTCACGTGTGATAATTCAATGCGCATTCACATGAATTCACTTGGATGGATGCAGAGTGACTCTGGATTGGGGCTGCGAAAACCCTCGTCTGATAAGGACCATAAAGAATTCAGACATCATATGTGATATTCTGAGCTCTGGTGCTTTCAAATTAACTATCAATCTCTGTCTGGTGTTTTGTTTTGTTTCTTTTTTCAAAATACTGGCTTCCCATCTTTCCTTTTCTTTGTTTTCCTTGAGGTTCCTTCTACTTAAAATGCAACTGAAATATCCAGTTATTGAGGCTACTTTCTGGCCCCTTCAATTTGTGGTTTCCTTTTTGCCCTTTTCTTTTAAAGTGGAAATCAATTAAAAGTACAGGAACTGTTTTAATGGAAAAAGAGCAAGTGACAAATTCCTAATTAAAGACCAATTGCAGGGAATCTTTCCTTAATGTGAGTTATTTCTTAGTATTCCTTGCCTAAGAAAGCCCTATGAAAGTCAACAGGCAACTTGAAGGCACATAATGCACACAATCATACCGTATACAGGTTCTTGAACATGTAGATAGCATTGTTGTAGTTAACTGAGGATTTGAGACAGCGCTTTCCATGGCAGGAATTGTTAGATTTATAGAGCTGTCAGATTCATGGAGGATTTAGCCAGGACTTTAAAAAGTTGCTTTTTAGCACTTAAAATGTTTCTTTTTGAATTATATATAGAAAGGGGTAAGGGGGCAGATTGGGAGCTCTTGTCCATAGAAGGAACTTTTTCAAGCTCTGAATTTAATATATTCGATGATACATGGAACTACCATTTTATACCACTTCCTATCTCCAAGTTACAACCATTCTGAGATTTTAGAACAAAAGTTTAAAAGGTACCAATACAACTCCACAAATTCTTGGTCGAAGGCAACCATTTTACAGATGAGCAATACCTAGATACATAATCAACAATCAACACAAGACCAATCATTACTTTTTTAAAAAATCAGTTTTATTTCACTGTTGTTAAAGTATTATGGAATCCGAAACTTTTGTGATCTACTACAATAATCTCAAGCAAGTGCTAATCTACCAATTCCTAACCTAGAACCTGCCTATTCCTCTACAGGGAGAATTTGGTTCTGGTGAACAAAGTATGCTATCTTTTAGGTTGTCTGCCACTAGAGATATCTTTTAAGAAGTCTGTTTTTACTGCCAAGTGTCCTTTTACAGCTATCAGGTGTTAACTCAAACTTGCTCAGAAACAGAATGTAAATGGAAGCCTTGACAAAACAGCTGATCTACTTAACCAATGTCATCTAATAATTTTATACCTTTGTTTCTAAAATGAGATGAGCAGGCAGGAAGCACAGCCTGGACTGAGATGGGGATCTATGGTAGATTTTGTAGTAATTTGCACTTATTTTCAAAGCAAAAGATTGAACAAGATACAAATGTGTGATGTGGCCTCTATAGAATGGCTATATTGCAAATTCAGGAATCAGTCATTCCCACACTTTCCACAAAGTTTATAAATAGGTTTTCCTAAGGTTACAAGATGACTTGAACTCAGGTGAAGCAAGTCACATGTTAGTCCTACTGAAATCAGTGGGTCACTATATTAATCGACTAAGTTAATTACTACTGATAGAGGATTAACGTGTGACTAACAT
The DNA here is from genome assembly GCA_034509955.1 of Urosaurus nigricauda. Taxonomy (NCBI): domain Eukaryota; kingdom Metazoa; phylum Chordata; class Lepidosauria; order Squamata; family Phrynosomatidae; genus Urosaurus; species Urosaurus nigricauda. The sequence goes on from JAOEGL010000006.1 coordinate 10,711,646, forward strand.
CCTATAGGAACAAGGCTAGACCAAAATATTTTGCTTCCTGGGCAAAAGACAATATGACACCCCATCTCCATTCCATTCCAAGCTGACTGGGCTGACGGCTGAAACTAACTTCAACACTAGCAATGAGAAAGAGAGAGACAGGCAGCAGCAGGCTAGATTATGTAGTACAATACAAGAGAGGATGTGCGACACACACCACCCTGCCTTCCAAGATAAGAGAATGGCCAAGGCCTTCATGATGACAAACAGATCAGTGGCTACAACTGCTAGTGCTTCATCTTCTACTACCTGAAGTGACTATGCTACTCTACCTAATGGCAATGCTGGACTGGCCTTGTCTAGATACAATCCAGTTTATTGAGGTATACAGTGGGCCCCAAACATTCACTCGGATTAGGATCCCTGTGAAGGTGGACAAACCACAAATAAAAAACCACAGGTTTTTTTAACAGAGAGAACATCTCTTTAAGAAAGTCTAGGTCTTTCTGAGCAATTCTGTGGTCATCATCTACCAGAAGCTGACCATCAAATTGTGCTGGAGGCACAGATGCCTAGAAAAGTGTCCTCTCTGGGAATTTCCTCCAATGCAACCTCTAGCAAAAGTTGGCTATAAAGTTGCACTGGAGGATCGAGGGTTTCCTAGAGAGAACATATAAATGCAATCCGTAAATAATCAAATCCTCAAAAGCAGCAAATGTGAAGGGCCAACTGTGTGCTGTTCCCGGTCTTAGGGGTGCTATTTTAATTATTCTCAGTGAAATCTATTGATCAAATTTATTCACTAGTACAAATTTTAAAAAACTAAAAAAACTAAAAAATCCCAACAGGACATGTAAATGAGATCATCTCTCTACAAAAATAAAAGAGAATGTGAGTCTAGGGAGCTTATCATACGACGGAATTTGGGGGTATAATGCAATGGCAATCCGAACGCAATCATGGGGTTTCATGTTATTGCGAATGTGTGTATCCAATGCAACTTCGGGCAATGGGAAGTAATTCTGAACGCAATCATGGGATTTCACGTAATTGCGTATTAGAGTATCTCACGCAATTTTGGGCAATGGGGGGTCATTTTCGGGAAATGGGAAGTCATTCTGAATGCATTCTGAACTCAATCAGATTTCACGTAAATTCGCTAAACTAGAGAATTCACGTAATTGTGAATTGGCTCCATTCGCAATTGGGAGAAATTCCTCCCGTGTGATAAACTCCTATGTATATATTTCTCTCTACCATAGATCCAAGGCCATGAAAAGTAGGTTTGTAAAACATGGCATAGATGCTACTGTTTAACTATCTGCCAATAGCCTATAGTGTCACTTGGACCAGACCTTCTCAAACAAGGAGAGACGTTCCCCTACAGGGCCACAAGGCAGCTCCACATGCTCCCCTCTGCATGGCCCTGGTCTCTTAAAACAATTCTCATCAAGAAAAAGATGTTGTGTTTGGGAAGGGGATTGTGAGGACAGCAGAAACCTGAATGACAGCCAGCAAGAATGAAAAAGAGGGGGGAAGAAAAGAACATTGGGAAAGGGCATGTTAGGAGACATATGCAAGCAGGTATTTCCTCTGATAACCAATAATTGTTGTCCAATCAAGAACCACATTTATTTCAAGGAACATATATCCTCAAGGGATTAATCTGCACTGCAGAAATGATGACGCTTAACACTGCTTTAACTGTCGTGGCTCAATGTTATGGAATTCTGGGATTTGTAATTTCATGAGATATTTAGCCTTCTCTGTCAGAAAGTTCTGGCAAACTACAAATCCCATGATTGCATAGGATGGAGCCATGACAGGCAAAGCGGTATCAAACTGCATTATTTCTGCAATGCAGATACAGCCAAAAGTAGTTGAGTTTTAGTTTGTTATAACCTCATCTATTTGTCCTATCTGGCTTTTTATTCTGAAACTGTTGAGTCAATTTCAGGGAATAGTCAACTTGTCCTCTACTTCCCTTTCTAGGAAATAAACAGGGAGGTACTCTGTTCTACCTCTTCATTCCAAATAGAGAAAACACCTTTTTGACTCCGTAATAGCATCATCTTCTATTCTCTCCTCACAACTCTTCATTTTTCTCTTCCTTTTGTACCTTTCTTCTGAAACAACCCAGTGCCAGGTCAACCTAAACAGGGGAGACTTAGCGTCCTGGACACGATGCCAAGCCGGTTCCTGCATTATTAATTTCCATGGCATGTTGAGTTCTACATAATTTATCAGTATGTTAATTACACTGACAAGAAAGAACAAGAATACAAAACGAGCAACCCAGCAAAGGTGATGACAGGGAAATTATCCAGACTCAGAGGGAGTGCAGCTCCCTATATAAGCAAAAGGCTATCATCCCTCACGTGGAAAGACACCTTCTGAATCACAGATTAAACAATGAGCTGTGTTGGAAGAATTGAAAGAATCCAGGGTCCAGCCAGGGATGATGTGAGGTCAGACTTGGGCAGAGAGTGGCAGTTATAGCCCTATGGAACTATGCTTGCTCTGCTAACATTATGCACGATGTCAGACTACGGCTTTTTAAATTGTTCAGAATTAAAGGGAATAGGGGTGCTAAGTTAATTTTCAACTAATTATTTCCAAATGCTGAGAACACTGGGGATACATGCACTCTCCCATTCTCTCCCATCATCTTCTGACAAATCCAGTCCAACCTGTTTGACCTTAGAGAGATGCTTCATGCCAGTGCAAAAAAAGCTTTCTGCAGACCACAAATTCTTCGGGGAAATGGTTCCAGATTCTCATTCCTTCCCTCTATGATGTGCCCATATAGATTGTTCAATCTTAGTGGCATTAATGGATTGAGCATCAAGTAACATTTCCTCTCATTTTAATTCATTACTTTTGGAGGGTAATTGATCAGACTGAAGGCTACAGTCAGGACACTAACATTAACCCCCATTGAGTCAGAAACTCCCCAGATTGTTGATATGCTATTGTTGTAATTGTTTTTAACTGTTGATATATTGTTTTAGACATTTTATTGTACTGGATTTTAATATGTTGTAAGCCCGCCTCGATCCGTAGGGAGAGGCGGGAGATACAAATAAAATTTTATTATTATTATTATTATTATTATTATTAGCAAATAAATTTCCAAATTAATGAAAAATTTAGCCTTAACGCTAATGTTTCTTCCAAGTTCTGAGGGTTCTTTGGTGCTTAGCTATATCTCTAGACCAAAACTGGTTATTTTTTCCCCTCAGCATCACTCATCACTCCCTTGTCTCCTTGACTGCATCTGTACTGCAGAAATAACCCGGGTTGACACTGTTTTAACTGCTATGGCTTAGTGTTATGGAATTCTGGAAACTGTAGTTTTGTGAGACATTTAGACTTCTCTGTCAGAAACCTCTGATGCCAGAATGAACTACAGTTCCTAGAATTCCAAGCCATTAAGACATAGCAGTTATAAATGGTGTCAAACTGAATTATTTCTGCAGTATGGATGCTGCTATGATTCTGAGCAAAAGAAATGAGAAAACATTACAATCTATCAACAACACTGAAATCTACCTCCCTCTCTTCTCCTGTCCATACAGACAGATAAACTCAGGTGTTATTCAGATGGTAAAAATAATCCATGTACAGTATAATCTGGTTTAAATCTTGGTTGTTCACCTGCATTTCGAATGCATCTGATTAAGTTGCATGAGTGCCAAAACCCCCCACTTAATTTGGGATAATAAATGTGTTCCAAGTTTTCCTAAAAGAATTGTATTGTTGGCTGTGTGAATAACTGATGTAAATAGACTTGGGATAAACCTCTGCATGCCTTGAATGTGTTTCAAATCCGTCCACATCATCAACTCCATTTTTATTTGAGTGCCTGCATGTGTGGACAACAGAACTCACAGAGACGTGCATAGATGTGGTTCCATAGTCTGAACAACATACCTGGAATGTGCAAGATTATTCACATAGTCACCCTAAAACAACAATGTGTGAATGGCCCCATGGTGGCTGAGATAATGGATTGTATTAGATGAACTAATAACTTAATCCATAACCACTAAAGTGATGACCTGGAATATTGTGTCCAGTTCTGGGCACCACAATTCAAGAAGGATATCAACAAGCTGGAACATGTCTAGAAGAGGGTGACCAAAAAGGTAAAAGGTCTGGAAACCATGCCCTATGAAATGCAGGTTAGGGAGCTGGGATGTTTAGCATGAGGAAGAGAATCGTGAGAGGTGATATGATAGCCATCTTAAAATATCTGAAGGGATGTCATGGAGAAGATAAAGCCGGCTTCTTTTCTTCTGCTCTAGAGACTAGGGCATGAACTGGTGGATTCAAATTACAAGGAGAGAGATTCTACCTATACGTTAGAAAGAACTTATTTATTGTAAGAGCTGTTTGACAGTGGAATAGACTATATCTACACTGCACAATTGTGGCAGCGTGAATGGTATCACATTGCTACAATTGTGCAGTGTGGACGCAGTCTCTCCTCCACTGTCAAACAGTTCTAATGGAATCCTGAGATTTGTAGTTTGGTGAGGGACTTAAATTTCTCTGCCACAAAGTTGTAGTGCTATAGAGAAGCCTGTGTATTTTGTAGAAATACAGTAGAGAAGTCTGTCTATTTTGTTGCTGTGTGCTTTCAAGTTGCTTCCAATGTACAGCGATCCTGAGGCAACCCTAACTATGGCGTTTTCTGGGGCTGAGAGTGAGTGACTCACCCAAGGTCACCTGGTGGGTTTCCTCGGCCAAGCTGCGAACTGAACCCTGGTCTCCAGAGTCGCAGTCCAACACACAAACCGCTACACCATGCTGACCCTCACTATGTATTTTAGCAAACTATAAATCCCAGTCCAGAGAATGGAGCCAAACCTAGTAAAGTGGTAGCAAACTGCTACAGTTGTGCAGAATGGCACCTGAGGCAGAAAACCCTACGAATACATTTTCCCAACACTCACAGTCAAAATACAATAATAACAAATTAAATAAACAACAGCTTGTTGATCACTAATGACACTTGTTGAACTTTTTTAATGGTCATGTAACCAAGACTGAACTCTCCCCCTAGAAGTCAAAGCAACTAAACTGAGGTTATCTTGCTTTGGGCATATCATGAGACAACATGATCCATTAGAAAAATACAGTAATGCTCCGCTCCGCTCTGGGCCCACAACAAACTCCAACTCCCAGAATCCCATAGCCTTGAGCCAAGGTCATTAAACCGGTGCCAAAACGGGTTATTTCTCCAGTGTGGATGCAGCCTCAGTTGAGGAAGCCACAGCCCTGAGTTTGGAAGACCCAAGCAGGGCTATTGATGATAGGGTGACTTGGAGGCATATGGTTCCAGACCTTTTACCATTTTGGTCACCATCCTCTGGACACATTCCAGCTTCTCACGTCTTTTACACCTGAAAGAGATTAAAAGGGCTACATCTTTAGATACGTACCGATGTACATATTGCAGCCATGTATAATTTCAAGACTGATCTGTATTTAGATGTACTAACAAAGATCTTCATGTGGTTATAAACTGAGATGGGGGAATGACAATGCCTACCTCATGTCTGTGAGAATGCATTCATGCAAACATAGTCATCTACTTCAGGAAAGGTCAGGAACAAATTCTTCCAGAATGCAGCCATACAGCCCGAAAGACCCACAGAAAACTATAGTCATCTACTGTTATTAGAATAAAGTAACTCAGCAGTGAAAAACATACATCAGAATTATTATTTTTATAAAGAGGCAAAGGTCACATTAGTTCTTGGCTCTAGGCTGGAAACTGCTTCTAGAAGACATGGCTTGGATTTTACCAGGGTAGGAGAAAATTAACCACGCTTGGGACTCTGAACCCAGACATGCAGGAATTCCCAAAGATGTGTACTCATCAAAAGAAAATGCTTATGTGCTATGTACCGTAGTATTCTTGCATTTAGTCATGCATATTAAAATACAGAAAGACAAGTGGGAACACGTTGATAACCTCCAAGGAAGGGGGGGATTGGCTTCAGACAAATGGTTGGATTGCCAGATTGAATACTGGAAGGTGCTTTTGCATGTTATTATTGTGTAGATGAGGGAATTTCAGCAGGTGTTTCAACCAGGCAAAAGTACAGGAGCCCTCTCTAGTTTTCTCTCTTCTTTCAAAAAGAATAATGTATTTTTGATCCTGCCACTTCTTCATTTTGTAGCACCGTGGCAATAATCAGGTTCTCATCTTTGTGCTACCCTCCTCTATGGGACTTCTCATATGTAAAAACTCTGGTTCCACCAGCAATTGCAAATATTTCCAAACTTTTTGCTGGGTGTTTTTTTTTTGGGGGGGGGGGGCTGGAGGGGTGGAGGGAAGAACCATCAATATTTCTTTGTAAATTATTTTTTCTGACTATTTTTTCAGATTTTCTGTTCCATGGTTTTAACATTTTATGCTTTTAATCAGAAAACTTCCTCTTTGGACTACAATTCCTAGAGTCCTCCAGAGCTTTTCTATTTAAGTGTAATTTACCCTACCTCTGTTTTAAATGTTTCAGGGCTTCTTTGCTTTTTAATCTTTCTTTTCATATCACTATGACTACTTGCCCATGGAAAACATAGCTGGTGATGTTGACTTAGGATGTTTCACACGGGAGGAATTTCTCCGAACTTCGAATGGAGCCAATGCGAATTCACGTGAATCCCCATTGCGTTCGGAAGGCGTTCGGAATGACTTCCCATTACCCGAAAATAAAACCCCCCTTGCCCGAAATTGCATGAGAAGCTCTAATTCGCAATAACGTGAAACCCCATGATTGCGTTTGGATTGCCCTTGGATTATACTTCCAATTTCCCACATCTGAAAGAGTCCTTAGACTTATGCGCATTGATCACCTCCTGGTGGTGACACTTGTGTAGTGTAGGATACATATCAGAGACCTGAGCAGGGCTGTTCGTGCCAGAGTCTCTTGGAGGTCTCTCATTCATACGATTGCTGTAAGGCTCAGATTTGGAGGGAGTGGGTTCTTGTTCGGGATATAAGTTCAGGATCATCCCAGGGCCTGAGATGTCTGGGCCAAAACCTGGGACCTAAGTGTGACCTCTAGTGATGTCATTAAGTGTTATGCATTAACTACTAACTAAAGGTGCTCACAAATTCTCATTCAAACACATATACGCTATAAATAATTATACTCATGTATAAGTCTAGAAATTTTAATAAAAAAAATTGCTCCAAAAAACCCTGAGTCGATTTATCTATGGGTCAATGTAAATACTGTGCTTTAACTCCAATTTTTTAAAAAGGAACCATCCCCTGGTGAAAGGCAAGAGTGTGATCTGTCCTGGAAGCATGACCACCCTCCACTTTCTCATCTATCCAGCCTTTAATGTGAGCACAAACGTTTATGCCTGCTTGGATTTTGTAAGTTCTTTGGCATTGTTTTCTTTTGCGCCATCCTCTAGATCCTTCTTTCTGGGGAGATTCGGTATCGGGGTTACTGGATCTGCCCAGATCCAGTGAGAATGGGGCCTTTGTTACATGCCCATAGGTGGACTAGCAATGGTAACTGGTGCAGCAAGAAAGTGCCCACTTGGGCCTCAGGGCTCAGAATAGAGATCTGAAGAACATGATGAAGATCTAATCACTCCCTTAATTTTGCCCTATTGTGATCTTAATCTCAGTTGGTACCTTGAGACTTTAATCTTTCTTTGGTAGATCCTGAGAATGAAGCCAAACCCACAGAACTGCCGGTGAGGGGGGAAGACTTGTGAGGGTATTCAGGGGTGTCTCTGTCCCAATTAAGGAGTTTATCAGACAACAGAAATTGAAACCATTATCCAATGGCAGTCCAAACACAATCATGGGGTTTCACATTATTGCATGAGAGACTACCACATCCATTTTCAGGCAATGGGAAGTCTTTCCGAATGCAATCATGGGGTTTTGTGTTATTGCGTGCGAAACTATCACACGCAATTTCAGGCAATTTCGGGCAATGGGAAGTCATACCGAATGCGATGCAGCATCAATACGCAATCACGTAAATTCGCTGAACTTGTGAATTCACTCATTTCTGAACTGGCCCCACTTTCATTTCTTTCCAAATCAAGAGAAATTCCTCCCGTGTGATAAACTCTTATAACAAACAGCCTGGGAGCTTCCAATGTTTCAAGGCAAGGGAGTGTGATAAAGCATAACTCAAACCTGAATTTGCCAAAACATTTACTGAATCTATGCCTAACTATCTAGATATTTTAATTTATGCCTAAATGCCATGCCCAATGCTTAGCTTTAACAGGAAGGTCTTCAAGGGACACCATGAGTAGAATATGTGAGCCTGTGGCAACTAGTAGGCAAAGCATCTTTTCTGAGCATGGAGTGAATTGAAATGCATTGCCAATTGATGTCTTCTATTATGTAGCCATTCAAAGGCAAAGGCCATTAATAAGGAAAATGTCAACCTAAACTAGGATTAACAGAAATTGCTGTCTCCAACACCTCTGTTCCCTCTTTCCCACCTAAACCTTCCTGTCACATACACTGCAAGTTAATCACACATCCAACTGGTCATGACTGAGTTTGTCATTAACCCACCAGTGTGTGCATGCCTCCTCTCTTGAGGAGCTGGCCCACAGAGTTCCTCAGCTTTGACCCCTATAGAAGATTCAGAGTTGGAAGCATCATGGAGCAGGATCCTCCAATCCGCGCACCGACAGAAGGGACCATCAGCAATCCTGCAGACATTGCTGTCATCTGCTGTTATTTCCTTGCAGTCATTGGAGTTGGGCTGTGGGTATGTAGGCCATACGCCAACATTTTCCAAACAAGGATAAGTTTTGTTTTGTTTTGTTTCCCTGATGAAAACAAAGGGGGTGGTCTGACTCTGGGGTGGACATTTGAGAAAAACTACACTGGTGTTGACAGATCAAATGTATACCCACCAACCATCCCAATTTGGTAGGGACAGTCCCAATTAATCCTCTGTCCTTCCATTTTTTCAGCTGCTTTTAAAATTTCCCAGTTTATCTCTCCTCCTCCCTCCTTCCCCTTTGTCTTCGGATTATTTCAATAGCTGCAAATTATGTTTAAAGTCCAAAAGTCATTTGAACTCAAGTGAGGAGGGGGGGGGAGAGAGAGAAGAAGGGGATAGGATTGTGCTCAGGCTGCTGCATCCTCTTCTAACATGTCTTATCTTCCTCATTAATACCTTTACTATCCTAGCCACACCGATGGTGCTTGGTTACATGGGCTCCAATTTTCATCTGTGGCTCAGTCAGAGCCAAACAGGCCCAGATAGCTTAGTAACACCAGAACTGGATATTGCAATGCACTCATTCATTCACTGAAGACACATCTATCATATATTTCTAAGCCAAACACTCAAAATGTTTGCTCTAAAAATATGTACCATACATAGTTGCTTTCTCTGTCCCCAACTCTTGTTATCAATAATCTATCCATACACCTCTCTCTCTCCCAGTACCAATGCTCCTTCTCCTATTCATAGATAGTATCAACTATGTCTTTCTGCTCATCAGCATATTTTCGTACACATATTTTACTCTGAGCATACCTCATCCACTCTCACTTGAGCCTTCAAAGTCTCAGTTCTTTTCATGTCTCTTCTCTGACCATTTAGCAAAATGGTCTCCTGTAACAATGGGATCTTGGAAGCACTGTCAGATGAATTTGTGATGAATTTGCATACACATATAGAGTCGCAAACATGATTACTGGGGAATACATATGTTAGAAGCTTGGAGCTATTATTACAACACATTCCCCTTAGTTGGATCACTTTCAGAAAGAAGACGCAGGAAAAGTCATAAACGTTATGGACTGGAGATATCTTCCTAATAAGATATTTCAAATGTGACTTCAAATGTTGTGGAACTTTTGCCTCAGCAGAAATTTGGTGCAAATTTTAGATTCCTCCCTGAAGTGAAAGAAGGAGGGATTTCAAGGGCTATATTTTTATTTTTTTTTCCAAATTTGTTGGATAAATTTTTATTTTCTCCAAAAAGGTTGATTTGGATTGAGGACTAGAGAGTTGGCTAACACTTGCCATTATGAAAATCATGTCCCAAAGTTGCTATTAATCACAGAGGAAAAACATACAGGTATGGATAATGTCAATGGAAGGAGATGGGGTGTAGCTGTCAACAGGACACCAATCCAATGAAACTATGAGAACTTTATTTTCTCTCCACCATAATCTAAATCCTAAGCTATTTTGTACACTGCAGACTTAGAACTCTATTGCCAACCTAGAACCCAAATGGACAGAAAATGAGACCTTTGAGAATACAACCATTGGCTAAAGAGATTTTATTTTAAATAACTTGCTTATGCGCTTCTCAGTATCAGGAGAAGGCTTTTATTTACCTCAGCCTTTCAAACTTTTCTTGGGAAGGGTTTACTATTTACTATTATTATTTTAATAGCTTTATGTAATGATTCTGAATGCTGGGTTTTTATTTATTTATTTTTATATTTATTTATAGCATTTTTAATGTTTCTTTTTCTTAATTATTATATTTCATATTTTTATCATCTGATTTTGTTTTTCCTGATCTACAAACTATTCAGAGAATAGTTGTGGAGAGGCAACTCAATAAGGTTTCAGAATCTAGAAATCAAGTATGAGCTGACAGTGTTGGACCTAGAACTTTTTTTAAAAAGCCATCTGAGTGATATCCCAAAATTTCCCCAAGGTAGAGATGATAGCATATTACAGATATAAGTGTATGCCCAAAATGCAAATTGGTTAGGTACTATTAAAATTAAATAAGTTATAAAATGAGATATAAAACCCACAAGAGCCATTGAGGAACCTAGAACTCAAAAACTTTCTTGTGTATGCCTCTCTCACAGTGTCCGACCCTGCCTGCCTGCATTTTGCTCTTGTTGATTTTCACATGTCCTTTATTGTCTCTTCTCTTTGATGCCAGGCCTGATCAGAAGAGTTAATTATTATCAATTCTAACATAGTTCAGGAATGTACTAGCAGCTGGTAATGAGGTGTAAAATTTTACAGATTAGCAATTGCACAATTTGTTCCCTGAAGGTGGGAGTATCCAAAAGGGTAGCTGTGTTTGGACTGCAGTCCAGCTGAAGAAATTCTTTATCATCTAACTCCCTGACTCTGCAACATGCCTATTGACACCTATGGTTCCTTGTAGTATTTGCTCAGTCCATAGTCCCATGTGATCTAACCTAACCAGCACCTCCTGGACTAATCTCCATGCTGAAGGGCATACAAATCCTTCAGATTTTCATGTGTATCTTGGGGAGAGCTGACATGTGCCCGGGGCCACTTTTTTCCCCCCAAAAGGCTCCAAGCTGTTAGAAAATAATCACCGCTCCAAACTACCAGAAAACCTGCCTGCTCTCAGAGATAGCACACACACATTCAACATATGAACACAAGCAACCCTGGGAGTAAAAAGCCCTTATGATGTGCCATCTTCCCATGTACATTTGTGGTCACATTTTGAACACCTGTCCTCCAGTCACTGTAGTTGTTAACCTCTCCAGATACTTGGAGTGGCATGTTTCTAAAGCCCCCAAACCTCCTGATTAAAAAAAGTAGGCATTTTAACCCCCAAATGCCTTCAGGAGAAGCAGATCTGGGGAAGGAGGATGGAAACACATGTCTGCTGGACAGTCATCTGAAGGCCTACCAATATACAATAACCAAAAAATCAGAAAAGTGCAAATAAAAGTGATTTGCAATGTGCAGTAGACTTTATTTTTATTGCAGAGCTACCATCCTTGCTTATTCCCAAATACATAGCCCTCCATATCTGCGGATTTTTTTTATCCATGTATTCAAGCATCTACGGTTTGAAAATTTTTTAAAACCAATAAAAAATTTCAAAAAGCAAACCTTGATTTCACCATTTTATATAAGGGACACATTTTTCTACCCCATTGTATATAATGGTAGTAGAGCATACACAGATTTTTGTATCCATGGGGGGTCATGGAAATAAACCCTAGCAGATGCCAAGGGCCCACTGTAAATGTTTCTAATCCTAAAGGCAGCAGAAGCAAAATCACAATTCACTCATACGGTTTTCTTAGTGTCTCTGCTACATAGCTAAGTATTCATAAGGTTATGTAACGTAGACCATTATGGAGGATTCCAGCCATTAATATTAAATAAATATGACTGGTTCACCCATTCATAATTACACCTTTTTTCTTGTCATTCTGTCTTGTCTTACAGTCCATGTGCCGGACCAACCGAGGTACTGTCGGGGGATATTTTTTGGCTGGTAGGAACATGATATGGTGGCCAGTAAGTATATTAAAGGGATGGAGGGAGAGCATGGAGAAAGGGATTGGATGGAAAGAATGGAAAGAAGTCCCAAACCTTAGATGTTAGGGAAACAAATTACACATACCCTCCAATTATACCAATTTGCCAATGTGTGTGTGTGTTGTTTGCCTTCAAGTCTTTTCTGATTTATGGAGACCTAAGGCAAACCTATCACAGGATTTTCTTGGCTAGTTTCTTCAGAGGGGATTTGCCATTTGCCATCCTCTGAGGATAAGAGAATGTGACTTGCCCAAGGTCACCCTATGGGTTTTAATGGCCAAGCGGTGATTTGAACCCTGCCCTCCAGAGTCATAGTCTAATGCTCAAACCACTATACCACAACTATCCAGTTAATATTCTGTCATCCCACTTTTTCAACTACTTTAAAAGTGCCAGTTTCTTTCTCCACTTCCCACTTGTCCACTTTTTTCTCAGCTTACTTTAGTTGTCACAAACTCCGTTCTTTAATAAATTTTGCCATCTTGACCACACTCTGCTTGGCCACATGTGTTCCAATCTTCATCTGTGAAATGATGGGATGTATGAGTTGACAAGCAAATCACTCAGGAGAAGGTTGAGTAGATAAATTCAAAGTAGGAGGAAGAATCAGGAGTGAGAAGAGAGAAAGAGAAAAAAGGAAGAAGAGAGCAGTGGGAAAGAAACTGGATGCAAGGTGGTGTAGAATTCTGGGTGAACTGATTGAGAGGACATGGTTGCATCTACAATGCAGAATTATTGCAGTTTGATACTGTTTTAACTGTCCTGGCTCAATGCTATGGAATTCTGTGATTTGTAGTTTTGTGAGCTATTTAGCCTTGTGAGCTTTCATCCCAAAACAAAACCAGAGGTGACAAGTGCCAACTCGAAGGTCTTGGTGAGGCCAGTGTTTGAGCTGATGGGTCTGGCATATTTCAGATACTGTCTTATTTTTCTTTGTTTGTTTTTGTATCCATAGATCGGTGCTTCTCTCTTTGCCAGCAACATTGGCAGTGGGCACTTTGTGGGCTTGGCAGGCACTGGTGCAGCTAATGGCCTGGCTGTGGCAGGATTTGAGTGGAATGTAAGCAGTCAACCGAGGGCTCCATATTTCTTTGGAGGGATGGGGAAGGGAAGCACAAAATGAGATAGACTGCAGAAACAAAGAGGAATTAAAGACTGATTCATTTAATGAGCAGGAACCATTAAGTAACATACCAGTTTGGATTAGTATCTATGAGCCCCTCCAGAATAAAAAAAGTATCTGGAAGTCCCGGGTTTTGTTTCTATACTAACTGATTTTATTTTGGATATCCACACGACATTTTATTCATTCTGGAGTATTTCTGGGGACTCCTGGCACTACCAAGGCCTTTTCATTCCTATTTCCAAGCCAGTTTAAATCAACTCAGTATTTTGGAATAGGAGATGTCTCTCCACTAGGCTAACCAGCTAAAATGGCTTGCCACCAGTAAACAGTAGCGTAACTAATATATTTGTCACCCGATGCAGATTATTTTTTAATACCTCCCTCCTCTCTTTAACAGCCAAGTTTTTTCCAAGTCTGGTGGAACTGTTGGATGGGCAGGAGAGGGAGGAAACTCTCTGTACTGCCCAACCAGCAGAGCTGCCAGACCCAGAAAGCAACCTTTTCTCACAAGCAGTGGCATCCCTGCACCTGGCATCACTTGACGCAGGGTGCAGGGCTTCCAGGGGCAAGACATCTGGTGGGATGGCACAGGGGGAGGGAAAGCATGCGGAATGGCATGGGGTGTCACCCAATGTGGATCGCACCCCCGCACCCCCTATTGATGCCACTGCACACAAGCACAGCAAGTGACACCCCCTTGAGGTGTCACTCAGTATAGTCCACACCGCCATACCCCTAGTAACGCCCTTGCCAGTAAATACTGCTGTTTTTCCCCAAGCACAGATCGAGAGGGACCAATCACCATAAAGAGGAAAATTTGAACCAAAGCAAAATGATCCCAATGTTTAGCTAGTGCAATTTAGCACTTTGAATATACAGTACAGTTGGCCCTTTGTATCCACAGGGGATCCATTCCAGACCCCCTCCACAGAAAAGAAAAAACACAGGACCTCAAATGTCATTTCCTGCAATGTCAGTGAGACATGTGCTGGGCTCCTACTGCAGCTGCATGCACGCACAACCATTGGGAACAACGGGACTTGCCATCTGCGGGTGCTCAAATCCATACAGGACAAGCCCGTAGATGGCAAGGGCCCATTGTAATTCCATATTATTAATAAAGAAAGCACAGTAGAAATTAGTAAAAATCAGTTTATGAAGTGTCACACAACTCTAGACATGGCTCACGATCAGTGGCGGGGGGAAGAACACAAAGGAGAGGAATTCGGGAAACCAGGGATATTTCAAGAAAGAATTTGGATGCAGACCTGGGAATATGCATGTAAAGTCAGAACAAAAAGAAGTGAAAGCTCCCAGTACTTCCAGGGACTTTCCTCCCTCCTTCTGGGTGTTCCCTTTGATAATGTAACCCTTCCGAATCCCTACTTATCTCACATCCCTTTCCTCCTAGGCCCTCTTCATTGTTCTCCTCCTTGGATGGCTCTTTGTCCCTGTCTATCTCACAGCTGGGGTAAGGGAAGGATTTTTTCCTCTTAAACACATTTATTGATTGTGATATTTTCAAATTATTATTATTATTAGTATTATTATTATTATTATTATTATTGTTGTTGTTGTTATTATTATTATTATTATTATTATTATTATTAGCTTTATTTATAAAGCGCCGTAAGTCCAATGAATTCAGGGCACCTATGTAGTTTTCAACCTAATCCTGCTTCCAGTTCATCCTGAAACAATCGTGTGAGGTAGTGACACCTATGAGCTTCATAGCTGCAGAGGATTGTGAACATGACCCAAATGCAGGACTCTAAGGAGTTTACCACACGGGAGGAATTTCTCTCAATTTTGAAAGAAATGGAAGTTAGGCCAGTTCGGAATTGATTGCATATTGACACTGCATTGCCTTCAGAACTGCCCAAAATTGCCTCCCAGTGCCCAAAATTGTGTGTGATAGTTTCTCATGCAATCACGTGAAACCCCATGATTGCATTCGGAAGGACTTCCCTTTGCCCGAAAAAGTGTGTGATCAGCTTTCACGCAATCACGCGAAACCCCATGATTGCATTCAGATTGCCACTGGATTATACTTCCAATTCCCTTCATGTGATAAACTCCTAAGACTTTGGCTATGCAAGAAGGGTCTGTGGATCACTGAGCTGAGAATAGAAGAGGAGAGCCAATGGGTTCTCTCTCGGAGTACAGGAAAAATTCGGAAATTAGATCAAGAATGACTTGGAACAATTACTAAGGAAGGTTAAGGAAGAAAGTGCAAAGCTGGGCCTGCTGCTGAACATAAATAAAACAAAACAAAAAATGACCACAGAGGACCTATATAAATTGGAATTAGACAATGAGGAAAACTCATGCAAAAATATAAATCAGTTAGTCTTAAAGTTGTTGCTAGATTTCATTTTTCTCTCCCCCTCCTTTTTCCCTTTATGGTGTTCTGAAAGTAACTTCTCGTTATTTCTTCCTCTGTTAAACATGTATGTACCCTTAAAAAGTAACTTTAATAAGTAAATAGAGAACATAACCGACATGGGAACTTTGTTCTCACTCATTAAACCTCTCTTTCAATGACACCATGATTCCTTCCTCGTTACAAGAAAGAAAATAATTCGTTACAGCAATTACATTGTTTCTAATACATTACTTCCAAACTCTGAGGATGCCTTATGAAAAATGTCAGTAACATCTCCTCCCAACCATGCAGGTCATCACAATGCCACAATACCTGAAGAAGCGCTTTGGAGGTCGGCGAATCCGTCTCTACCTCTCTGTCCTCTCTCTTTTCATGTATATCTTCACCAAAATTTCAGTAAGTTATTTCTCCAGGCATCAAGGATAGAAGAGGGGTAGTGGGGAAGGGGGAAATTCAATTTTAAAATAAGGGTTAATATTGAAGAGAAGGAGAAAGAATATGCTTCTTACACCTGAGGAGGTATGCTAACTTAATAGTATCCAAAATCTTGTCCTTAGAGTTGTAGGGCATAAACTCCCAACTATAATTTCTGCCTCCTCCAAATGAAATATTCCTTCAGAGCCCAAATTTCTAGCATTGCATTAACTTAAAACTTCACTTGAACATTTAATTGAACTTCTATGCCAGCATTCTCTGAAGATGCCAGCCACAAATGCTGGCAAAACATCAGGAATAAACTATTCCAGAACATGGCCACATAGCCCAAAAAAACCACAAAAAACTGTGGATGTTGGCCATGAAAGCCTTCGACATCACTTTTAGAAATACATTTTGGGCATTGAAAGAAAAGAGGCTAGGAAAGTTACCAAAGGAATGCAGGATATGTGAGAGTTCTAGGTATTTATCCTTCCTCTAATCTGCAGTACAGAAATAATGCAGTTTGACACTGCTGTCACTCAGTGCTATGGAATTCTGGGATTTATAGTTTGTTGTGGGATCAGTGCTTTTTGACAGAGAAGCCTAAATATCTCACAAAATTACAAACCCCAGAATTCCATCACACTGAGCCATGGCTTTAAAGTGGTGCCAAACTGTATTATTTCTGCAATACATGTATAGGCTATTGTCTCACTCTCTGCAATGCTAAAAATTTGGGGACTGAAGGAATATTTAATTAGTAGGCAGAATTATTATTGGAGGCCAGTGCGTAAAACCCCCTATAACTACACCCCAACTCCTGGCAATCCCACTTTTGGAAGGAGGAATTCTTTACCTCTTCTGCTTTTTTCAATAGCACTGCATCAATTCCTATTGGAAACCCTGATTAAATGAGCTGTATCCTCCCCTCCATCTCCTCGCAGGTAGACATGTTCTCTGGCGCTGTATTCATCCAACAAGCTTTGGGATGGAATATTTATGTGGCTGTCATTGCCCTCCTGATCATAACCACCATTTACACAGTGACAGGTAACCATGAGTGTCAAATGGACAGATTGGTTGGGTGCCCAACAGGAAGCTGGAATTGCAGGGGTGAGAGAGGGAGATGGGATCAGATACAATAGGGAGTATGGTTGCCAAAAGGCTAGGAGAAGAGTGTTGAGCAGAAACAGTCTGACCTGCTCTGGTCCTTTCAACAGGCTTGATTAAGTCGCCATCAGCTGGTGATTTATGGCAAGAAGGAAACACAAAGAAAGCACATCAGCAGCTATTATCTGCTGCAAGTCAATTGTCTGGACAGCTCCAGACATAAGGGGACACTAAGTGCCTAAATCCCATGCAGAAATGGGATTTAAATCCTGGGGAAATCACGCAAAAGTGGGATCATTTTTGGACTCATCGAAGGCATTGAGCATTAATCCAGCATTAACCCACACAGAAAGTGGACAAAAGTGGAGAATCCTGAAAGTAAAGCAGATAATTTTGTCCACTTTCTGTGCGGGTTAATGCTGGATTAATGCTCAACACCCCCATTGTCATGTGAAAATGATCCCCCTTTTGTGGGATTTGTCCACATATTAATGTGTGACGTTGTGTAAAAACAATCCCACTTTTGTGGGATTTTCTCATGTTAAATAATAATAATAATAATAATAATAATAATAGTTTTTATTTATATACCGCCCTTCCATTTCTGCACGGGATAAACCCCATGTGATAAACTCCATACATTGGTTGGCAATTTATGGCTTATGAGTTGACAAGTCCAAGTAGAGAGAGCTGCAAGGAAAAAAGAGAAGAATTTCTGAACAGTTGCAAGTATGCATTAGGCATTTAATAATTTTTTGCAAATGTATACGGTATTTTATTAGTTAAACTAATGAGGGGGTTGAAGAATGTTTTTACTGCACAATGGATTTGCAAAATGAAAAAGAAAAAAGTTGTAACTTGGTTGTGTTCAAGTCAACCAACTAAGTTCTTCTTCAGAAAACTCAATTTCCTCTGCCCTCCCTACAATTTTGCACCTTCAGTTCTCCAACAGTTTGCCTTCTGTAGCTACTGCAGATGTTCAGTCCCAAGAAGGCTATTTTAAATTTCCAGCCCCTTTAGTTATATCTTTCCAGGAAAATGTGCACTTCTGACAACCCTGGGGTCTCCCTGGGTTTGTTGGGTATTTCCCTCTTATATGTAGATGGTGCCATTTTGGCCACATATCAATGGCTTTCATGCCCAGACAGGAAAAATACATATAAATACATATTCATCCTTCACTTGCTGAAGGTGGCGCAATATCGGGAGTGGGGCGAAAGATAAAATAATGTCTCAAATTACAGAAAAAGAAGCTAGAAAGAAGAGCTTGCTAAGATGTAGATCAAGAAGGAAGGAAGGATAGAAAGAAGAGATCGCTAAGTTTCAGATCAGCAAGGAAGGAATTCAAAAGGACCATAGTTGGCTGGCAGACCATAAAAGAAGGATTTCTGTAAACTGATGAAGCCCAGTGATGGAGAGGCAAAAATACTTTCTAGAAGAAAGGAGAAGAAAAGTTACTATGTTGAGAGTCACAGGCCTACATTTTGTCTACTTCTGTTGTTAAGATTTTTGTTGTCAGGTATAATTTTTAACATCTTTGCCTGGTAAAGAAGCCGGGGAAGCTTAGGAAGCTTTTGTAATGTATGTTATTCTTTTTTAGTTGGTCCAATAAAAGTTTCACTGTTTGGGGGATTTTGAATTTTGTTGCATTTTGCTGCCCAGCATAGCTACCCTTGAATATGTTTCTTGGACTTAAAAAAATTTAAGCAACAATTAAAAGGCGTATGCATTTCATAGAGCCAGGATAGTGGTTTGAGTGTTGGATTAGGACTCTTGGAGACCAGGATTTGAATCCTAAAAATGTACTGAGCAATCTTGGGGAAGTCACACTCTCTCTGCATAAGAGGAAGGCAGTAGCAAACTTTCTCTGAATAAATCTATGACAGATTGGAGTTGACCTGAAGGTACATAACAACAACCCCTTTCATGCTCCAGTAATGACCTTTGAGTTAGGTCTTTGGCCATTTCTCAAGAACAGAATGATAAATTACATGGAGCCAGTAAAAAGCTGTGAAGATGGATGTTCTTCCTAAACAGAATCTGAAGAGAAGAGAAGAGAGAGTCTTCCCAGATTTTTGCTTTTCAGTTCCACTCCAAGACTGCAATTGGCAAGTGATAAAAGGCTGATAGTGCTGAAGCATCAAAAGAACAAGGAAAGGGGATTAGCCGAAGAGTCATAGACAAGTAGCAGAGCACATGCTTCGCCTACAGACAGTCCAAGGGTCAATCTCTGGTATTTCCCAACAGAGCTAGGAAAATGTCTCTCTGAAACCCTGAACAGTTGCTGCCAGTTGTATCAGTGCTTATATGTTTTTGGACTGCAGCTCCCAGAATCACCAGCCAGCATTGCCAGTGGCCATGCTGGCTGTGGGTTTTGAGAACTGTAGTCCAAAGCTTATATAAGAAATATTTAAGAAATAATCATAGAATCATAGAATCATAGAGTTGGAAGAGACCACAAGGGCCATCCAGTCCAACCCCGGATGACACCTGCTCAAATCGTGAACTAGGGGGCATATCATGAAATTCCATATAGGTGAAACTACATCACGTCTCCCCTTCATCTCCCCCAAAACACTCTCTTTCAGGTGGGTTGGCTGCACTTATGTACACAGACACAGTCCAGACATTTGTCATGATCAGTGGAGCCTTTGTTCTCATGGGGTTCGGTGAGTATATCATCTCTAGCAAAAGTCACATAACAAGTCTGGAGTTCTCATTCCGAGAATGGAGTTCCCTCCTTAAAGCAGAGCCTGGAATCATTAATTTTATTTTTATTTATTTATTGGACTACCAGTTCCAGCATTTCCCAGCCACATAGCAACTACATATGTTGACTGGAGGAGCAAGGAAATTGTATTTCAAAAAGTAAAAATCCAAGTTACAAGAAAGCAAGGAGGAGAGAGAAAACTAGGATATACATTGTACCATATAATCAGTGCTGGACTGTGATTGTTTCTCCCTTCTGAGGATATCTAAAATATAACCTCTAGACTTGTTTGTGTAAATACTAATAAAAATTTTCTATTGCACATTTTTAAAATGTCAGTTTTCTACTTTAACAACAGTAGCAACTTCTGGAACCAAACTTTTAAGCTGATGTGGACCCAACAGGCATGTTGTAATCCATCATCTTTATTTGAAGTAACTAGGGGAGAAAGTTAGAATGAAAGCAGCTCAGCCCTAAGAGAAGAAAATACCTCATCTTACATAAGTGGTTCTGAGCCTTTTGTCCTCTATATTTTGTGACTTCAGCTCCCAGATCATTGGCCATGCTGGGTGGAGTTGCTCAGTGCTGATATGAAAACATCAGGAGGACTAAAGGACCATTGCCTTAAACAAAAGCAGAAATTTAAAGGTGTAGTAGAAGAAAGAACAGAATAAGACCAGGATAGATCCAGTGGACCAAGGAGTTTATCAGATGGGAGGAATTTCTCTTTATTTTGAATGGAGCCAACTGGAGCCAATTTGAATTCACGAAAGAACAGAATAAGACCAGGATAGATCCAGTGGACCAAGGAGTTTATCAGATGAGCCAATTGGAGCCAATTTGAATTTACGTGAATTCGCTAGTTTAGCAAATTTATATGAATTCCAATTGTGTTCGGAATGCGTTCAGACTGACTTCCCATTACCCGAAAATGACTGCCCATTGCCTGAAATTGCGTGAGATGCTTTAATACACAATAACGTAAAACCCATGATTGCATTCGGAATGACTTCCCTTTTGCCCGAAATTGTGTGAGATGCTTTAATACGCAATAACGTGAAACCCCATGATTGCATTCGGATTGCCATTAGATTATACTTCCAATTTCTGTTGTCTGATAAACTCCAAGTGGTTTGAGTGTTGGGCTACACTCTGGAGACCAGGATTCAGATTCCATCTCAGTCATGTAAACCCACTGGGTGACCTTGGACAAGGCATATGCTCTCAGCCTCAAAGGATGGCAATGGCAAACCCCCTTTGAGCAAATCTTGCCAAGAAAACTCTATGGAGTTTATCACACTCGGCATTAAAGAGAGATTAAAGTGCATGTAAAGCATCCCACAAATAAAGCAAAAATGGTGAGTAATTGCATGAATGATTATCACATGCAATAGCACAAATAAAGTGATATTGGAAATGCATTGCCACTGAAATCCCGAAAGTAAAAAGATGCACATTAATGCTTCTTTGTGTGAGTTTTGTGCGACATTGTGTGAAATCGTTTTGCATAATTACGCAATTTTTCTGGGATACTCACAGGGTAAATGCCCAATCCTCTTCTTGTTATAAACTCCAATGATAGGCTCACCTTAGGGTTGCCATAAATTGGAAATGTCTTGAAGGCACACAACAACAAAAGCAACAAAGAGTACTAACAGAATCAGCAATATATTTGTTTGCAACTCATTTTCACTGAGAATGGCTTCAGAAATGGTGAGGAGACCAGGAAGCATTAGCAAAAATATAGGATGAAAATATGACTTTTCCTAAAACTACCCATATTTCTTCCTCTGCAGCCTTTAATGAGGTGGGAGGCTATGAGGGTGTGTTTGACAAATACATGAAGGCCCTTCCCAGACAGACACTGTCTCCCACTCCTGACTTGTACAACATCTCAGCCTCCTGCTATCTGCCCCGGGAAGACTCTTTCCACATGATCAGGGATGCTGTGACTAGCGACATGCCTTGGCCGGCTGTTATCCTTGGTCTTTCCATCAACTCAATCTGGTATTGGTGCAGTGATCAGGTATGGGATGGGCAGAGTTGGTTTGTATGCAGAATTGCCTCTCATCTGCTAACACTTAAAGACTTACACTATCCACATAACACGTACATTTGTTTCTACTCAACACAGGTCATAGTGCAGAGGTGCCTGGCTGGCAAGAGCCTGACCCATGTCAAAGCAGGCTGCATCCTTTGTGGATACCTGAAGCTGCTGCCCATGTTTCTCATGGTTATGCCTGGCATGATCAGCCGGATCCTGTATCCAGGTAAACACCTGGGGGAAGCGGGTTGGAGTGTTTTTACAGATGGAAGAATGTGATGAGTTCCTGGTCTTCCATCAGGGATGAAAGTTTGGAGCGCAATCTCCCTGACAAGAACAATAGTTCCAGATGTTCTTTCACAGAGCAAGGTATTAGGACCCAAGTGACTTCAGTGGTATTTCAGCCTAGCCTTAATTCAATATCCCCTTAACACATTTTAAATACTCATATACAGACATGTATTATGGCAACACTATGCAACCCCCATGCAGAATAGCAACACTTAACAATATATGTCAATGATTTCACAATACACAATGCGCAATCACTATGCAAAGTATAGGATGCACAACTAGAATGCACAATCACAGTGCAAAGTAAAGGATGCATAACCATAACAGAAAGTATAGAATTCACAACTGCAATGTCTAATAACAAGGCAAAGTATAAGGTGCACAACCACAACGCACAACATGCAACTTGCAAAGACAATTTTGCTTCCACTGCTATCAGCAAAATATCTGTTGTGCAATTGGCCCCACATGTGTAGTGTGACTTACTCATGTATGTGTCCCTAAATGAATTCCAACCAATGACAGGAATGATCAATTGTAGCTTGGCTGTAACTGTCAGACTTGTAACTCCCATGATCCCTCACCATTGGCTGTGCTGAACAGTTGTACTGGAAGTTGTAGTACAACAACATGATGGGCTCCACATCCCCTGGATTATGTAAAGGAGCATAATGTCTCGGTCAAATTAATTCTATCTTAAAGCATGACTGACATTTGTTCTGAACCTGTGGCAGAGATAGTACAGAGATAGGCAGATGGACTAGTACAATGGATTCTTACATTTAGGTTATTAGAATTCTCAGTTCTGGTTTGCTTGTTTTGCAAATATTCTTTGTAAATGTTACATTCTGGCTGGCACATGGAAGGAACTTGAAGAGCTTTCAAATTAATGTTCAACTATTGCTTTGTTCCCAGTGGCTATAAACCAGCAACACCATGTACGTACAAGGAGGAGGAATCTGCACAGACCTCAGGAGTCCTTTGATGTTTCCTCTGTAGGCCCTTCCTATGCGAAAGAGGGGTGCTTTTTCTTTATTTAAAATCCACACTGAAAATTAAAAACAACAAAGATATTGGTAGCACATGAAAAATTAACACATTTATGGACTATGTTTTCTAACCTGGCAGGGATAAATACATGTGCACCACACAATCCAACATGTCTAGTGGAATAAAAAAACTTTTCTTAGTTCAAACTCTAGTTGATTAAATAACATTTATCAAGATATTGAATCCAAGCACTTCTGACTAGGAATAATTTTTTTAATGTCTTGACAAGGATAATCATACAACCCCATGATTATAATCATATCACCCCAACATCAAGTTCTAGTATTATAAATGGTTATAATACTTGTTTTCCTTACATGTAGGCTTTAATAGAAGTGTCCAAATTGGGATTTTTTAAAGTGCTGTGACCATTCACAATACTGATGACTGGCGATGGGGTGATGTGATTATAATCATGGGATGATATTATTATCCTTGTTAATCAAGACCTGGATTTTAAAAAAAATAATAATCTTATTTCAGGTCAGAAATTGTCATACCTATGCATTTTGTTGCCATTTGGTTTTACTGTGGTTTTCCCTAACTTTGCACCATTGTGTATATATTCTTCTCAGTGGATAATAGGAGTTGCTACATCTGATGACATGGACTCAAGTGAGCTATCACCTCAACTAATGGGGCAAATATAAAAGAAACCAGAATTTTCATGTTGCCATTTGCCTTTCGAAAACTCACTGAGATTCCTGTGTTGTTGTTGTTGTTTTGTTTAAGAACATAATCTTATCTAACCTTTAGGCACTCGTTACAAGTTGACTGTCTTTGTAGGAAAAAAGGGGAAAAACTTTGGACACAACGAAAACAGCAAACCATTAGTCTATATCTACGTATATCTTGATCTGGAAATTATGGCCCTTTATTCTTCCTCCACTCAGTCTCTTTTACTTTTCCAGATGAAGTGGCCTGCATCATCCCGGAGGAATGCAGACGGATATGTGGCACAGATGTTGGGTGTTCCAATATCGCCTACCCAAAATTGGTGGTGACTCTCATGCCAAATGGTAAGGCAAGTGAGTTAGTTTGTGTCTGATGTTATATCGTCTGATAAGACAGTGCTCCTTTGGACACTGGAGGTGTGGAGGCTCAACAGCCCTTAGGATCAATTCCTTGAGCCTTTCAAGTCTTTCTCTTGGGCATAAGAGGTGCTGAGCTCTAGAAAATAAAGATACACATCCGTCCTTCTCCCGCATTGCATTGCTTCCTGTAGGACTCCGGGGTCTCATGCTGGCCGTGATGCTAGCCGCATTGATGAGTTCATTGGCTTCCATCTTCAACAGTAGTGGCACCCTCTTCACCATGGACATCTACAACCGACTGAGGCCTCTAGCCTGTGACAAGGAGTTGTTGATAGTGGGCAGGTGAGAAAGAGCGGCAGGTGTGACTTTGCCACGTCCATTTAGTATTACATTCTTAAGCTGAAGAGCAATGGGAATGTGAGGCCTTTCAGATGTTGCTGACTTTCATCAACATCAGCCAGTATGAGCAATGACCAGAGATGTGGGTGGGTACAGTCTAAGAGAGGGACACACAATATCCATTCCTGATAAAGACAAACAGAGCTCAGATACCACAATATTCTCTGTTAATATTTGATGCAACAATCTTACTTGATCATCCTTCTTATTTTTCCCTCGATGCTGCCCATCAGCCACTTTTTCCGCCTCTTCCCCAGCCATGTAAGAATTGCTGGACCTGAGTGTGTTCTTGCACGATGGACTTAAACTGGACATTTATTTTCTGCTAAAAGCCTTTCCAATTATTTATGTAATTTATATCCTGCCTTTCTCTGTATACATGACCCAAAGTGGCCCTTGGGAATCATAGTTCTCAGGGGAACAACTAGGGATCTTTCACATTCGTAAGCTATACTGACCAGGATTGTTTGGGAAAGTTAACTTCTGAAGCAGCATAATATATATGAGTTTGAAATCTAGAAAAATATATCCTTTTCAATAAGGCAAAGCGGGGTTTTGTCCAAGAGAGAGAGAGAGAGGCAGAGACAGAGACAGGCTATCCAAGGTACTGAAGCCATTTGGATTCAGCTCTTTGGTCTTTGGATAGTTCCTTTTCAAACCCAACATAGATTCATTGCCCCATTGAAATGGAACCACTGGCCTCCACTGATCTTTGCCAGATAGGAGGGATGTCTAATTCCTGGACTGCAGACAGCATCCTCTCCATGTTGTTCATTACGCTCTGCTCTGTAGACTTCTTTAGTGGTGTTTCTGTCTGCCCTCTCTTCTCCACAATAAGGTGCTACATTCTTACTTTTGTATGGTTCTTCACAGGGTGTGGATCTTGCTACTTGTGGGAATCAGTATTGCATGGATCCCAGTAGTTCAAGCTGCCCAGGGTGGGCAGCTTTTTGATTACATCCAGTCTATCAGTAGTTACTTGGCCCCACCCATTGCCGCCATCTTTCTCCTTGGAGTCTTTGTCAAAAGGGTCAATGAGCAGGTGAGTAAGCTCAAAAATAAGCCTCCCAACACATTTAAACACTTCAAGGAAGAGGAGGGTAACCAAAATGAGCAGGTGAGTAAGCTCAAAAATAAGCCTCCCAACACATTTAAACACTTCAAGGAAGAGGAGGGTAACCAAAATGGTGAAAGGTCTGGAAACCATGCCCCATGAGGAGCACCTTAGGGAGCTGGGTGTGTTTAGCCTGCGGAAGAGATGATTAAGAGGTAACATGATAACCATGTTTAAATGTTTGAAGGGATGTCATATTGAGAATGGAGCACACTTGTTTTCTGCTGCTCCATAGACCAAAACAGGGAGCAATGGATTCAAGCTACAGGAAAAGATTCCACCTAACATTAAGAACGACTTCCTGATGGCAAGAGCTGTTGAGACAGTGGAACGCTCTTCCTCAGAGAGTGGTGAAGTCTCCTTCTTTGGAGGTTTTTAGACAGGTTGGTTGGTCATCTATCAGGAGTGCTTTGATTGTGTATTCCTGCATGGCAGGGAGTTGGACTGGATAGCCCTTGTGGTCTCTTCCAACCCTATGATTCTGTGAAGAGGTTTAAGCTCTGGAGAGCAAATCCAAGTGCTCAAAGGAGGAGGACATTAGATCTGGACACCACCTAGTCATTTGGGATCATTTTGTCTAGAGAGGCTGGTATTTGCTGATTGAAGATATTAAGGCAAAGGTGGATGGCAGCTGGAATCCCATGAGTCCCAACTAGAGTACTGTAGATCCATTAAATCAATTGCCCAATAGTGAGGCAACACATGGGTAAATCCAATTGATTCAGTAGTTCTATTCCACTCAAGACTAACAACAGGATTTATGCCAGTATGTCACAGATTTATAAACTTAAGAAAATTACACTTTTTCAGGAACTTTTATGGGCTGTCAAGATTAAGGTTGTGGCACAGAGAGATGGGGAAAAGTTACTTTGGGGGGAGCGGACTATAGCTCCCCAAATGGCCATGCCAGTTGGGAATTTCTCAGATCTATAATCCAAAAAAAAAAAGCAATTTTTCCAAGCTACGTGCACAGGAGATTGAAGAGAGATAAATACCACAAGATCTAGTCCTTCCTCTGTTCTGTTGTTCTCCCTCCAACTTCACCCCATTTTTCTCTTTCTCCTTCAGGGTGCATTTTGGGGGATGGTGGGAGGACTGGCCATCGGCATGGCTCGGATGATCCCAGAATTCATTTATGGGACAGGGAGTTGCCTTTTCCCCAGCTCCTGCCCTCGTCTGATTTGTGGTGTCCACTATCTCTATTTCTCCGTCATCCTTTTCTCTGCCACGGCTATCATCACAATGGGTGTCTCTCTCTGCACCCCACCTATCCATGATAAACATGTAAGTATGGGCGGCAGAGTATTCCAGGTAAACAATTTAGCACAAAAATCTTAAACTGGGTGTTCTGGAGAAGATGCCTACTGAAATTCCTCCCCTTTGATACTGCCATACTGTCTGTAGCCTAAAACTCACCTTTCATAGCACTAGTGTCACAAGGAAGAGAAGAGCCTCCCTCTCTAGATATTTGTAAGTTCCCTGCCTTTCCATGCAATCTTTAGGGAGTATCTCTTTCACACAAGTGAAACCTGTGTGTGTGTGCATGTGTATGTGTATTTTGCCTTCATGTCCATTCCAAGTTATGGCCAACTATAACAAAACCATTAAAGGTATAGGAACTCTGTCCAGTTTTCACTCTACCAACCCTAAGAGGGCCACACACTTCCCACTTCTGGAGACCCAAGCACCTTCCTGTCACAGTATAAGGAGCATAAGTTGGCAGTGGCTCTGACAACAATTAAAAGAAAACTGGAACACAATCAAACCCTAAGAAGTTTCTGGGAACAAATATGGTATATCAGTGTGGCCACAGCACCTCTCTGACCTTATTATGAAGGGAGAACCTAAGAATCCAATGAACGTTTCTCTCTTTGTATTTGGGGCATTCATATAGCTAGAGAAGGGATGAGCAACTGTGCCCATCCAGATGTTTCTGACCTTTAACTCCCATCAGTGGTAATGGATTATGGGGCTGCAGTCTAGAAACATCTGGAGGGCCATAGCTTCTTACCTGCCTGAAGAAACAAAACAAAACAAAAGAAGAGATACCAATGGAAGGATAATTAAGAGAGTGAAGACAGTGAGATGGTATTTCAAGGTTGTACAAAAATAAAGATTTTGTTGACTATGTTTGAAGTACACATATTCAGGGGCATCTACAAAAGTTTTCTCTAATTGTGTGCCATAACTATTTGTGCACCCATAGGTTTCACTTCCTCCCCCATTTTTTTTCCTATTCAAGCATCTTTTTTTTTTAAACCTCTTTGCTTTGCCATGGCAGCTGCATCGCCTGGTGTTCAGCCTCAGGCACAGTAAGGAAGAGCGGATAGACCTCGACACGGAGGAAGAGGAGGAAGCTAAATTAAAGGAGGCTGCGCATCAGCACCAGCAGGAACAGAAAAAGATGGAACAAGCCAAGAATGGAAGGCTGGAGCATATGCTGGAAGTAGAAGGTGAGGCAACTTGGGGGTGCTGTGTTGGAAACAGAGAAGGAGGCACCCCTCGCACTTGGAAAAGTTTTTTTTTTTACTACATGTCCCATAATTTCCCAGTAGGCATGGTCAGCTGAAGAACAAAAGGTAATTTATCCAAGCTCTGCTTCAACCATTCCTAATGTGGTGTCCAACTTGCCCGCTAATTCCCTTGAGAGAGTCACTCTCCTTTGATGCTCCTAGTCACAGCCTCACAGTGATTGTGTTGTTACTGTGGGCATTCAAGTTTTTTGTGTGCTTTCAATTCATTCGAACTTATGGCGACCCTAAAGACGCCATACCATGGGTTTTTCTTGGCAAGGTTTGTTCAGAGGGAAATTGCCATTGCCTTCCTCTGAGGCTGCAAGAGTGTTGCCCAAAGCCACTCAGTGGGCTTTCAAGGCTGCAATTCGAACCCTGGCCTCCAGAGTCATAATGCAACACTCAAACCACTACACCTCACTGGCTCCCCTCATAGCTATTAGAAGGATCTTAATGTTTTCATTCAGCTCCATCATCTTGGTCTCTTCTTTCTGCTTCCCCACAGATGAGAAGGTAGCACCCTCTTTGGGCAGATTGCGTCAGTGCCTAAGTTGGTTCTGCGGGATGGGGACAAACAACCAAGAGCAGACAGAGCCAAGCCCAGAGGCCAAAGCTGAAGAGCTGAGGCGCCTAACGGACATCACAGAGCACCCAGTCTGGAGGCGTGTGGTGAACATCAATGCTCTCATCATGATGGCTCTTGCAACCTTCTTGTGGGGCTATTATGCTTGAGTGCCATCCACCGTGGAACCTCATAATAAACTCTGATCCCTACCAACCAACCCACCTGGGTGTATCACACAGTCTTCAGCCTCCAAGGAACAGTGGAAGCACCACCATAAACTGTGAGGGTGAGTGAGGTGTAGTGGTTTGAGTGTTGGGTTTGCAAGATCCACTTAGCTGCAAAACCCACTGGGTGACCTTGGGTCAGTCATTTGTTTTAAACCTGACCTACCTCACAGCATTGTTGTTACAATTAAAATGGAGAAGAGTTCCATGCACTTGAGCTTATTGGAGGAGGCACAGGAAAATAAAGGCAATGGATATAGCCAATTATACTGTACAATAAAAACTGGAACCAAAGTGCTCTCTGGGTTAGTCTATGTCCACAAGATAAAATCATCCAAGCTGAAACTTTATAGAATCATAGAGTTGGAAGAGACCCCAAGGGCCATCTAGTCCAACCCCCTGCCATGCAGGAACTCCCAATCAAAGCATCCCCGACAGATGGCCATCCAGCCTCTGCTTAAAGACCTCTAAGGAAGGAGATTCCACTACACTCCAACGGAGCGCGTTCCACTGTCGAACAGCCCTTATTGTCAGGAAGTTCCTCCTAATGTTGAGGAGGAATATAAGCTAAAGAGTGTTACTATTATTTTTAAGGGATTAAATGTCCTATTTTAAGATCCTTTTTAGTTTACCCATGTCACCTTCCACATTTCTGTTCCAAAGCTGTCACCCTACTCTTTTTGATAAGAATTCCCAAATTCCAATTGTCAATGCTGTTATCCTTCAGTACTTGTACTTCTCAGAATAGTGCAATGCAGTTCCTGAAATAACAAATTCACATAAAAATTTATAAATCAGGGGAAGATGTATCCCAAAAGTGAATATTAATGCCAGTTTTACAAAAGAGCATTATATTAAGAACATTTGCAAAGCTTGGCAAAAAATATGCATGGTATGCGCAACTGCACACAGTAATGTGTATATCAGAAATATGTGCACAAAAATATTCATGTGGGCTTTAAAATTAGTTGTAAACTAAAGTGGAAATGGAATAGAATGAAAACTTAGGAACTGAGAAAAACCTATATTGATAGGATTTGTCCATCCTTGGATGTTGCAGACAAGACAAGCCACCCAAGCAAAACAGTGGAAAAGACAAGCCACCCAAAGGGGTGAAAATGTCACATTCTTTGTAGGTGTCCTGGTGACTTAGCAGCTGGGACTTTCCAAGCCTTGCCCTCACTCACTGCCTCTCTCTTTGAGCTTATACATATGTGCCTAGGCCTTCAAACCATATACATTTCTCACAGTTCCTGTTCCCCCAACATTGTCTACAAATTTATCCCAATTTGCCCAAGTGTTCCAACCAATAGCTTTGTTGGTTGAAGTACACAATTATCTTCCCCAGTTATTGCTCAGTTTTAAAGCAGCCAATACCCATTTCTCCACAATGCCCTTACATTCCACCCCACTAATATCCAGCCAAATCCAGGCTTTTGAAAAAGAGAATCACACAAAAACCATGAGAATAAATCTGGCTGGGGAAAAAAGCCAGTGTTTTTGTGAAAATTGAACTATAGGCACTAAGCAGGAACAGGCAACTCACTCTGCGTTGATGGAATTCTAAAACACCTACATAAACAAACACAGACCATGTAGAAGGAAAATTTCTCATCCCTGTTTATATTCTGTCACTTATGGAATACATTCCTTGGGGGTCAGGGAACAAATCAGCCTTTACTAGGAGAGGCCTAGATAAATTCACTTGGAAACTATCAGTACAGTAATAATATTGGTATTATTTATTAATCCTTTCTAAAGAAAACATGAAAAGACCTTATGTCAAACCTATATAAAATGCTTATTTTTTCTGCTCCCATTCCCAAAACAAGTACTTTGGGAAAGAGGGAGCAGGTACACTGTCCACACCTTTCTTCCCTTTTGGCAGTACAGTTTTGTCTGTCTCTTAAGAAGTGCAGACAGGCCCAGTAGGCTCTAGCTACTGACATCACCTTGTCAGCCATCCATTCTAGGTCTGAAGAAGTCATATCCTTAATCAGCCAACACTGAATAATCTCCCAGGGTCAAAATGTTTTCTTCCCAGAAATGGTCCAATCCACACGCCATTCCTCCGAGCCCAGAAGGTTCCGCTCTGTCACCCATCCTGCAGCTGTCAATCCTTGGAAGGAACAAACAGGTCCAAAATGAAAGAAAAGGGTTGAGGCATCAATAAATAATACATCTAGACCTTCTTGCTATCACCTTCCTGCCAAACAACATAGAAGGGTAACACATTAGCAGAGATGAGTTTCTCCCCTCTTTTAATGCAAATATAAATAGCATGAAAATGGGAAATTGTTTTGTTTTCATTGTAAAAGAAAAGCAGGTTTTTAGTCCCTAAGACTGTAAAGATTAGTTTGGGTCACCACTTGAAGAAAGTTCAGAAACCACACAGAACCAGCACCATACAGGGTGATGCCATACTCATGCTCTATCACAGGATAGGACAACTGTGGAGGAGCAATGGGACAATTTTCATCTACTAGCACACCCAATGTCATCAGAAGTGAAGTTGCATCAGTTCTTGTCTCAATTTGGGCCACTTTGGAGTTGCCCTTTGGAGGAGTATTTGGGGACTTATGGAGCAGAATTTCTATGTTTTGCAGCAGTTTTAAGATCTGGAAGAGCAAAACCTTACCTGGAATTTTTAAAATTAGTGCATCTAGCAGATCTTGAGGGGTTTCAATGGCCACACTTTGGTGCCTGCAACCCAGAGCCCACACTTTTCATATTCCTGATCTAGGTACATAGTAGTATAACTGAGCACTCAGCTAGATGTAAGCTTATTCAACTTGCATAACATGTTCAAGTAGTGAAATCTGACTTTTCCAGGTGAAGAATCCAAAATTTTAAAGCAATGGTCTAAACATTTAGACCTACATGACATACCTGTCAGGAATCTAGGGAATATCCTGTCCAGTATCCTATGAGTTTCAGAAACCACAGAACAGTCCTTGTTCTTTGATTCTGAATGACACAAAAAGGAAAGGAAGATCAGAATGGAATACCCTGCTGCAGTATATGAAGAAGAAAAAAGCACTTTGAATACTAAATCTGCTGAGTTGCCCACCTTGAGCCCTCAGGCTGTTGTTGGTGTTAGTTGCCAGCAAGCTGGCTTCATGTTATGATGACCCTATGGATGAGAGACCTCCACCTTGTCACCTGTTTAAGTCCTGAAAACTCAGGGCTATGGCTTCTTTGATTAAGCCTTATACACCTATAATGCTGTCTTCCTCTTTACCTATTACCTCATACTTTACTAAACATTATCTTTTCTAATAAGTCATGTTGGCTCAGGATGTGGCCAAAGCTTTTGTACATTTGTCCTTTACTTTCCTCAAGGGTATGGTGGGATATAAAAGCAAAGTAAACTGCCAGACAAAAAGCAGCCAGAAAAGAATGGGGAAAAATCTCTTCCAGAATACCCTATGAGGAATAGTAAGGACATAAGCTGTTTTATGCTAACCTGCACTAATATCACTATCATCTGCTTGGACTGGTAATAGCTCTCCCATCCTTCTCGGTTTTACTATCTATAAACCTTTAGATGTGTGCCCATTCATACTGCATATGTGCTTTCCCCAATCTCTTTCCCAGATTCACTTCCTGGTTGATCACCTTCACGTAGCTGCTTCTGCATAGCCATGAGAGACTCTTTTTCCAAGACGCATAAGGTTACATCCCAGTACATCAGGGCCTCCAGGAGAAAGGCATGGGTGCAGGCTTTAATCACATCCACACTACGTGCTTCTTTGTAAAAGACAACCGACACAGTCCCTGTAGGAGATAAAGGGATAGTATGTTGAGGAGGCCAATGAGTAAATCTCACCCAATCAGAACTTGCAAATGTTATTTTTTTTACCCTACAGTTCCCAGAATCCATCAGCTATTATGAACTCCAAACTTTACTATCCCTTGGAGGATCTGCCTCTCTAGGAATTTCTAGTTCTCCAGTGCAACTCTGTGGTCAACATCTGCCAGACTTTGACCACAGAATTGTGCCGGAGGAGCAACAAATGTCTAGTGGAGAATTCTCTCTTTGAATCTCTAGTTCCTTCAGTGCGACTTTTGGTTGAAGTTTACCACAGAGTTGCACTGGAGAACCTAGATATTCTTAGAGAGAACATATTAATAAAATCTGTGAATTATCAAATCCACAAAAGTCAAATCTGCAAATGTGGAGGGACGAGTGTGTTAGTAATGGGTAGTGGGAGGTCACCTCAAACCATTTAAAGAAGGATTGCTGTTAGGTTTTGCACCCTTGTTTTCCAGCCCTGAGGCTAGAAACGTGGTGAACTCTGCCTAGTGTCAAATATGGTAAAACCTAACCCTCTTTCCACATTCATGGTGTCACAAAACTTTTCACAGTATCTTGATAGCCAGGCATTTCTCACACAAAACTTTCTCATATGCTCACCTGCTGCTTGGTTGAAGAAGATTAAGTAATTTGTAGAATTCTCCTGAAGAGCTCTCTGGAATTCAGCAACACTGTTAGGGATTGGAGGTAAATGTATTAATGCCAAATATAAAGGAGGTGCTCCACAGGTGAGAAACTTGAGAAACCTCTGGTTTTATTATGAAGTACATTTGGAGCCCTGGCAACAACAATCGCACCTAGAAACATGTCACTTAATAAATATTTTTAAAAGCTATCCAAGGTAGACATATAAATTGAACACAAGCCTCTAGGCACAAGTCTCTGAAAACAAGTCACAGAACTGTAGGGTTGAAAAGGGTTCCAAAAGCCATTTACTCCTTCCCAATACTGAGAACACTGGAAGCACAGTTGTTAAATCACTGCTTTAAAGTAGCCAGTGAATGTACATATATGCACTTATACATATTTAGGTACAGGATTTTCTAAACAGGCGCAAGATAAGAAACACAGCAAAGTTGCTACTCACCTCGATGTTACTGTGTGAAGTGGAGCTCCAAGAGTAATCTTCAGTTGGTGCCTGAACCCTAGTCAGAGGGACAAATTCACAGTTCCTATAGGCACCATGCTATACTCACGTTACAAGGCATATCCACATTGCAGAAATAAAGCAGTTTGACACCACTTTAACTGCCATGACTCTATCCTACAGAATCATGAGATTTGTAGTATGGTGAGGCACCAGAGCCCTTGTGACACAGTGTTTAAATGCCTGTACTGCAGCTACTCACTCACAAACTACAAGGTTGTGAGTTCAATACCAGCCAGGGGCTCTGGTTTGACAGCCTGGCATTCTTCTGTAGATCGCTAAAATGAGTATCCAGCTTGTTAAGTCAAAGGCTTTCATGGCCGGCATCCAAGGACAGGAGAGACCTTCTCACAGATGCAGGAGTTTACTACATACCATGCAGCTGCGAACAAGTCTACATAGGGACCACCAAACGCAGTGTCCAAACACGAATCAAGGAACATGACAGACACTGCAGACTGGGTCAGCCAGAAATATCAGCAGTAGCAGAACACATTGTAAACCATCCTAGGCATAAAATGCTGTTTGAAAACACTGAAATTCTGGACCATGCCAAAAACTATCAGGTCAGAATGCACAGGGAAGCCATTAAAACCCACAAACACTTGGACAACTTCAACAAGAAAGAAGAAACCCTTAAAGTAAACAAAGTTTGGCTACCAGTCCTGCAAAACAGCAAGGTTAGGACTCAGGAAATGCAAAGGAGAAACCACCCAGGGTCAGGGGCTTTTCCAGCAGACAATGATCACCAATTAGGAGACACTAATCCTCTTTTGCATATCCTCCCAGCCTGAGACCCAGCCATCGACAACAGAACAATACACAGATTAACATGGGAATCACTCCTCCTTACTCAGGGTCACGCAGTATATTTATTTATACCCACTCTCTCCCATTCCAGTATCCTCTGAAGATGCTAGCCACAGATGATGGCAAAACGTCAAGAAGAAACTCTTCTTTTTTTTTTTTAATTAATTTTTAATTTTTATTTCAATAAAAAAAAACACATATAGACAAGCAAACAATACAAATAATACAATCAAACCATCTTTCTCCCTCTTTCTCACCATCGATAATACAATCAATATAATCAATAATATCTCCTTATATCTTCTTCTTACCTTTATCTTATTTTCTATCTCTTATCTTCCCTATCTAATTACTTATCTCCTCTTATTTTAATATCTCTTTATCTTCTGCCTATACTAATGATATTACTACTTCCTTCTATCCATCTTATGAAAGAGATACCTATCTTCTGTTACTTCCTTTTTCTATTCTATTTCATTCATTCTTTCATCCTTTCCCTTTCTTTCCTTCATTCTTCCTTTCCCTCATTCATTCAATCATCCATTTTTAAAAAAGACTTCCTACTACCAATATTTGTCTCTTTTGTGTCATATTGACTTTCTTAATTTGAACTATTTATCACGTTAGATACATCTAATTTGAGGCTATCAGTACATTTCTCTCAAACAAAAAAAACAAAAAAACAACAAACAAACAAACAAAAAAACCACACACACATTTCTCTCACTTTACTCTTTCTCCTTCTAGAAACTCCATTATTCTTTGCCAATCTTCATTAAAATCTTTTTCTGTTTTGCCTCTTAATAATTGGGTCAATTTGTCCATTGCCAGTCCGTCGTATAATTTTAATATCCAATCTTC
Organism: Urosaurus nigricauda; assembly: GCA_034509955.1. Lineage (NCBI taxonomy): Eukaryota > Metazoa > Chordata > Lepidosauria > Squamata > Phrynosomatidae > Urosaurus > Urosaurus nigricauda. Next base: position 10,747,545 of record JAOEGL010000006.1, read on the forward strand.
TCTGTCTGGTATTTCTTTTTCTTTCCATTTCTGTGCAAAGCACACTCGAGCAAGAGATATCATATAAAATACAATTTTCCCGCACTTAGTTTCAATTTTCTCATCTAGAATACCTAGGAGGAAGGTTTCAGGCTTAAACTGTAATTCTATACTCAAAACTTTCTCAATCACATGTTTAATTGTTAACCAGTATCTTTTAGCATTCTTGCAAGCCCACCAGCAATGATAAAAGGTACCTATATCTTTCCCGCATTTCCAGCAGATATTGCTCCTTGTTTTATACATTTTTGCCATTTTATCTGGTGATAGGTACCAAAAATAAAACATTTTATAGAAATTTTCTCTTATATTTTGAGATACTGTATACCTATATACATTTTTCCACACTTTTTCCCATTGAGAAAGTTGAATACTATGTCCCACTTTCCTTGCCCATTGTATCATTTGGTCTTTCACCACTTCATCTTCCATTTCATATTTTAGTAAGATTTCATACAGCTTTTTAATCAATTTGTTCTCTTCTTTAATCAGAATTTTCCCCAATTCTGATTCTTCTTGTTGGTGTATCGTTCCATACATTTTTTGATCCATTTTAAATCGTTCATAAAGTTGTCTATGCATGAACCAAGAGACATTCCATCCTTCTTTTTTCAATTCCTCTTTCGATTTTAACAGCCATATCCCTCCCTTCTTTATTAAAATATCATTATATACATACCATTTTGTGTCTTTAATCATTTCTTTCCTAAACATTGCCTCATGTGGGGAGATCCATCCTTCAATTCCCGTTACAATTCTTCTTTTATATTTGCCCCAAATTCTAATTAAAGATTTCCTGATGATATGATTAGAAAAGGTTGATTTTTTACTATCCTTCTCATAAATCAAATAAGCATGCCATCCAAAATTTACACCTTCACTCTCCAAATCCAATAATTTATCATCTATAAGTGTGACCCATTCCTTTATCCATAATAAAGCACAAGATTCGAAGTATAATTTTAAATTTGGTAAATTTAATCCTCCTCTCTCTCTAGAATCTTGTAAAATTTTGAGTTTGACTCTTGGTTTTCTCCCTCTCCAAATGAATTTAGCTATGTCTTTATGCCAATCTTTAAATGGTTGGTCAGAAGTTATAATTGGAATCATTTGGAAGAGGAATAAAATTCTTGGTAGTACATTCATTTTTATTGTGTCTATTCTTCCCATTAATGAAATGTTTAATTTATTCCATTTTAATAAATCCTCTTTAATTTTAATCCATGATTTTTTATAATTATTTTCGAATAATTCAGTAGTTTTTTTTGTAATTTGGACTCCTAGATATTTGACCTTTTTTTCTATCTTGATTCCTGCTTTATTTTCCAATTCCTTTTCCTCCTTTACCTTCATGTTCTTTGTCATTATTGCTGATTTCCCCTTGTTTATTCTACAACCCGTTATTTTTCCAAATCTGTCCAACAAATCTAGAATCCTCTCTATACTATTATTAGGATCTTCGATTATCAAAAACAGATCGTCCGCAAATGCTCTGATTTTATATTCTTGTTTTTTAATTTTTGCTCCTATAATATTTGTATCTGATTTTATTTCCTTAATAAACAATTCTATGACTAATAAAAAGAGTAATGGGGAGAGAGGACAGCCTTGTCTTGTTCCTCTTTCGATATCTATAAATTTAGTCCTTCCATCATTTATTTTAATCTGAGCCTTTTGTTTACAGTAAATACTTTCCAACCATTTTATAAAATTCCCTTCCCCCAAGATTTTCTTGTTAAGTTCAAACATTGTGTCCCAATTTACAGAATCAAAGGCCTTAAGAAGAAACTCTTCTAGAACATGGCCACATAGCCTGAAAAACCCATAAAAAAAGTATCCAGCTTATTGGAGGCAATTCGCTTACACTTTCTAAACCATAGTTTTTTGTGGGTATTTCGGGCTTTGTGGCCATGTTCTAGAAGAATTTAATCCTGATGTTCCACCAGCATCTGTGGCTGGCATCTTCAGGGGAAATCAGCATTCTCTGAAGATGCCAGCCACAGATGCTGGTGAAATGTCAGGAATAAACTCTTCCAGAACACGGTCACAAAGCCCAAAAGACCCACAAAAAACTATGGATGCCGGCCATGAAAGCTTTGTAAATCACTTAGTACATAGGTAAGCGGTACAGAAATGTATTTGCTATTGCTATTGCTACCAGAGTTCTATGACAGAATAGGCTCAATACCTCACCAAATTACCAAATCCCAAGGCTTCCACAAGAAGGAGCCATGACATATAAAGTAGGGTCAAATTGCTTTATTTCTGCAGTGTGACAGGTCCCCCAGTGTCTGAGAGGTTTTAGGATTTGACAGAAGTCCTATTAAGTAGGTGTCATGTGGCATGTGCCAGTGTAGTAGTTACGAACAAAGGTAGGGACAGTGCAGCCCTCCTAATGTTGTTGGACTGCAACATTCCTCCCCACTGGTTATGCTAAAGCTGTTGGGTCTTAGCAACAGCAAGTAATTGCTGCACTGAACTAGGGAGATCCAGGTTCTATTCCCCACTGAGCCAAGAAACTTATTGGGCAACCCTGGGCCGGTTATATTCTTTCAGCCTGTTATGCCTTGGGAAGAGAGGGGTGTGAAGATAAAGAAGGAAAGAGTAAAAGAAGATGGATTTGTCACCTTAAGCTTATTGGGGGAAAGACATGGAATGAATGTAACGAACAGATAAACAGAAAGATGGAATTGAGAGTATGGCTGTTCTGTCAGCAAATACTGTATATGGTGGCCAAACATCTAAAACAGGGCAGAGAAGAGCATCACAAGAGAGGAGCACACTTGTGGCATAACATTCCGTCTTTCAACCTACAACAGAGGTGGACAACTGTCAGAAACTTGAGAGTTGAGAAGATATTGAAGGGCCCCACCCCCCACCATACAGCACTTCAACATAATTTTTTGTCCCCAGGTGCCCTTTAGGGATTGTAAGGAGCATTTCTGCCACATTTCTGTGCCCACAGGACAGGCTTTTTTTAACAACAGGATGCAATGGCAGGAATCACTTCCTCCTTGTTTCCTGTTTTTTAAAAAGCCTCTCCTAGGCCTAAAATAGAAGTGGTGGGGAAACAGAAACATGGCAAAAATGCCACCCTCAGCTCCTCGAAAATGTTTTGAAGCCAATACACACACACACACACATTTATTTTTATTTAATAAAACGCGTTTGGAACTCTAGGGAGCCCCAGGGACCACCAAAATTGTGCAGTGTAGCAACAGATCACAGCACGCCAGCAATTGTACAGTACTGACTGTATTATTGATCTTGTAGTTACCTAGCAGCAGAGGCTCTTGAGGGTTGGCAACATCTGGGGCTAGTACTTTCCCTCGCTGTAAGAAATGCTGCAATACCAAGCAGAGTCGTGCATGATTAAGGGTCTCCATGCAGACAGCCCTCACAGCTCGATAGTTGGCATAGAGATGCAAAATGGTGAAGAGGCCATAGAGGGAATAGGTGAGGCTGAAGAGACAAAGAGAGAAAGGGATCAGCGGACAGCTCAGTTCAGGCAGAGACAAATTGTGGTCCTCCAGGTGTATTGGAAAATTGCAACTCCCATCAACCTCGCCAGTATGGACAATGGTCAGAAGCAATATGAGCTGCAACCAACAACATCTAAGAAGTGACAAGTGCCTCTTCTCTCTTTCTCTCTCTCTCGTTAAAATTCCTTTTATCAGAGGTGGGAAAAGTGTAGGTTGTGGGTACATGAGTCTTCCAATGCCATTTTTTAAGTTTCCAGCTTCCCACAAAAAACTTAAAAACAAAATATTTTAAAATACGTTTTTAAAATGCCCCGACACCTCCAGTGGACTTTCTGATGCAATAAACACTTATCTTGGTTTTAAAACAGTCCTAATGGGAAACTCTCGTAAAATTACTACCATCATCAAAGGAAAATGTGGTCATTTTGGTCTCACAAAATGTTTCAAGCAAAAAGTATTTTTTCCACAGATCGGGCAGAGTAGAGATGTGCATGGAAGGCCAGTGTGGACTCCCAACCCTTGGCAGTCACCCACCTCACCGTATATTCTTGAAAATCTAGAATCATCTTCAACTTAGCATGCATCAATTAACTCACCGAAGATTGTCAGCTACAAGTGGGATGAGGAGGAGGCTAACAAGTAGGCCAGCTAAGTTCACTAGTGTCTCCTGGAAGGAGAGAGGAAAAAATGCAGAGCTAAGTAATACCTTTATTTGTTGTTGCTGCTTTGTGCCTTCAAGTGACTTATGGCAAAGATATCATAGGATTTTCTTCCCAAGATTTATTCAGAGGCCATTTGCCACTGCCTTCCTCTAAGGCTGAGAGAGTGTGACTGACCCAAGGTCACTAGTGGATTTCTGTGGCCCAGCCAGGATTCAAAACCTGTCCTCTCAGAATCCTAATCCAACATTCAAACCACTACACCAGACTGGCTCAGTACCGTTATTATGATAATTAAAATATTACAAAAAAGGTACAAACTTTCAAATTCTCCAGAACTCTTTAGTTAGCAAGAAGAACTCTTTAGTTAGCAAGAAGACAGATATAAATATTAGGTGAAACATTAAGTCTGCTGTATCACCCATGTGATCAATACATAAGAATAAAAGTCAGTGTTGGGTATTATCTTTATTAGTAAAACCCTACAAAAAGAGCCAGGGTAGCATAGAGGTTTAAATGTTGGGATCACTATAAGTCACAAATGACTTGATGGTGCACAACAAAATGACAAAAGTGGCACAAGCTACTCCCCAGAACTCTTCACCAAGTAAGATAGCAAAAAAGTAATTTCCAAAAGTGTGTCTATTGTGTGTCTCTTAATTGAAATATGGGACATGCAGGCTAGGAAGTCGGAATAGGGTAAATTTTAGTTCCCATGTCTTTCATGGCCCTTGCCCAGCCATCCCAAGGGTTGCCTCCAGTGGTCTCACCTGGCTTCCATCTTTGGCTGAAACATCCGCCATGTTGTCCCGTCGGGCTTGGTGCATGGTCAGGGCTGCCCGGGTGGCACCTCCAGCAACTCCCACAATGCACTAAAGCAGAGAGAGAACAGGAGAGGAATCATAGAATCATAGAATCATAGAATCATAGAGTTGGAAGAGACCACAAGGGCCATCCAGTCCAACCCCCTGCCATGCAGGAACTCCAAATCAAAGCATCCCCGACAGATGGCCATCCAGCCTCTGTTTAAAGACCTCCAAGGAAGGAGACTCCACTACGCTCCGAGGGAGTGTGTTCCACTGTCGAACAGCCCTTACTGTCAGGAAGTTCCTCCTAATGTTGAGGTGGAATCTCTTTTCCTGCAGTTTGCATCCATTGTTTCGCGTTCTAGTCTCTGCAGCAGCAGAAAACAAGCTTGCTCCCTCCTCAATATGACATCCCTTCAAATATTTAAACAGGGCTAACATATCACCTCTTAACCTTCTCTTCTCCAGGCTAAACATCCCCAGCTCCCTAAGGCGTTCTTCATAGGGCAAGGTTTCCAGACCCTTCACCATCTTAGTTGCCCTCCTTTGGACATGCTCCAGTTTCTCCACATCCTTTTTGAATTGTGGTGCCCAGAACTGGACACAGTATTCCAGGTGGGGCCTGACCAAAGCAGAATAGAGTGGCACTATAACTTCCCTTGATCTAGAAACTATACTTCTATTGATGCAGCCTAAAATTGCATTGGCTTTTTTAGCTGCCGCATCACACTGTTGACTCATGTTCAGCTTATGGTCTACTTGGACTCCTAGATCCCTTTCACATGTGGTCTCATTCAGCCAGGTGTCCCCCATCCTATATCTGTGCATTTCATTTTTCCGCCCTAAGTGCAGAACCTTACATTTCTCCGCACTGAATTTCATTTTGTTAGCACTGGCCCAGCTTTCTAGTCTATTCAGGTCATTTTGAATTTTGATCCTATCCTCTTGGGTATTAGCTACTCCTCCCAGTTTAGTGTCATCTGCAAATTTGATAAGTATGCCCCCAATTCTGTCATCCAAATCGTTAATAAAGATATTGAATAGCACTGGGCCCAGGACAGAGCCCTGTGGGACCCCACTGGTCACTTCTCTCCAGGATGAAAAGCAGCCATTGTTGAGCACCCTTTGAGTTCGGCCAGTCAACCAATTAAAAATCCATGTAACAGTTAACTTGTCTATCCCACATTTTGCAAGCTTGTTTGCAAGAATGTCATGGGGAACCTTGTCAAAGGCCTTACTGAAATCGAGGTATACTATATCCACAGCATTCCCTTCATCTACCAAGCTGGTAATTTTATCAAAAAAAGAAATCAGGTTCGTTTGGCATGACTTGTTTCTCTGAAACCCATGTTGGCTTTTTGTGATTATGGCATTGGCCTCTAAGTGTTCACAGACTCTCTGCTTAATGATCTGCTCTAGAACCTTTCCTGGAATTGATGTCAGACTAACTGGACGATAATTGTTGGGATCCTCTTTTTTTCCCTTTTTGAAGATGGAGACAACGTTTGCCCTCCTCCAGTCTGCTGGGACTTCTCCTGTTCTCCAGGAGTTCTCAAAGATTATTGCCAATGGCTCTGATATTACATTTGCCAGTTCTTTTAATACTCTAGGATGTAGTTCATCTGGTCCTGGAGATTTATATTCATTTAGGTTAACCAGGTATTCCTGTACTACCTCTTTACTTATTCTGTGCTGAATTTCCTCTATTCTGTCTCCATTATCCTTAGGTTGAGCACCCTTTGCCTTTTCTGAGAAGACTGAAGCAAAGAAGGTGTTGAGTAATTCTGCCTTTTCTCTGTCCCCTGTTAGCATTTTGCCATCTTCTGCACGCAGTGGCCCCACTGTTTCCTTCTTCTTCCTTTTGCTGCGGACATATCCAAAAAAGCCCTTTTTATTGTTCTTAACCTCTCTAGCAAGCCTGAGTTCATTCTGCGCTTTAGCTTTTCTGACTTTACCCCTACATGTGCTGGCTATTTGTTTGAATTCCTCTTTCGTGATTTCTCCATTTTTCCATTTCTTATACATGTTCCGTTTAAAACCTAGCTCATTTGAAAGTTCCTTAGTCATCCATCCTGGCTTCTTGAGACATCTTCCATTTTTCTTCCTCATTGGAACTGTTTGAAATTGTGCCTTCAATATCTCCCTTTTGAGAAACTCCCATCCGTCTTGAACTCCCTTTTCTTTTAGTATTCCTGACCATGGGATCACTCCCAGTATTTCTCTAAGTTTATTGCAATTAGCTCTCCTAAAGCCTAGAGTGCGTGTCTGACTATGCCTAGCTTCTCCCTTCCACTGTATTACAAACTCCAGGAGAACATGGTCACTTCCACCTAAGGATCCAACCACTTGCACCCCATCAACTAGGTCTTCCCTGTTGGTTAAGATCAGATCTAAAATGGCTGATCCCCTTGTTGCCTCTTCCACCTTTTGGACAATGAAATTGTCTTCCAGGCAAGTGAGGAATTTGCTAGACTTTGAGGATTTGGCTGAGTTTGACTTCCAGCAAATATCAGGATAGTTGAAGTCACCCATCACTACTACATCTCTCTTTTCTGAGTATGTGATTATCTGTTCTAGAAAGGCATCATCAAATTCCTCTGCCTGAGTCGGGGGTCTGTAGTAGACTCCCACAGTAACATCCCTGTTATTTCCCTCTCCTTTATTTTTTATCCAGATGCTCTCCACCTGGCTTCCAGTATTGACTTCCTGCATCTCTTCACTGGTGTAAATATCCCTGACATATAATGCTATTCCTCCTCCTTTCCTGCTTGGCCTGTTTCTCTTAAAAAGGTTATACCCCTCTATTTCTACATTCCAATCATGAGACTCATCCCACCAGGTTTCAGTGATGCCAATTATATCATATTTCCCTTTTTGTGCTAGGAGTTCAAGTTCATCCTGCTTATTTCCCATACTCTGTGCATTAGTGGAGAGGCATTTAAGACCATGTGTCCTCTTTACTTGCTGCTTTTGCACATTTTTTTGCCTCCTACTGTTGGGTCCTTGCACTGTTTGCCTTGTTCCCTCTATGCCACTTGGACTATTCTCTCCATCCCTTTTGCCTTCCAGTATAATGTCTCCCTCCCCCACATAACTCAGTTTAAAGCCCTCCTGATCAGATTCTTCAGACTGTTGGCAAAAACGTTTTTGCCAACTGGCGTGAGATGCAGTCCATCCCTTGCCAGAAGCCCCTCCTCATGGAACCGCAGCCCATGATCCAAGAATCCAAACTGTTCTTGGCGGCACCATCTACGGAGCCAGTTATTCACCTCTGCTATTTTCCTCTCCCTTCCTGGACCATGCCCTTCTACCGGGAGTAGAGATGAGATGACAACCTGTGCATCCATCTCTTTCAGCTTCCTTCCCAGAGCCTCATAATCCCTTTTGATATTCTGAAGGCTGTGCCTTGCAGTATCATTGGTTCCCACATGAACCAAAAGAAGGGGATAACGGTCAGTAGGCTTGACAAGTCTTGTCAGCCTCTCCGTCACATGATGGATCTTTGCCCCAGGGAGACAACACACCTCCCGAGACATCTTGTCAGGCCCACAAACCACTGCTTCTGTACCCCTCAGCAAGAAGTCCCCCATCACGACCACGCGCCTCCTCCGAGGCTTAGCAGTGGCTGTTCCTTTTCGTGATACTCTCAGGCTCCCCTGCTCTGTCCCTGATGTCTGTCCCTGCTGCTTTTCCTCATCATCTCTGACAACAGAGAGAGATTCAAAGCGATTCTGTAGCTGCAAGCCGCTCACAGAACGTTCCCTGGTTTCCTTACTTCTGTGTGTGACCTTCCTCCAAGCATCTACCTCTGTTATATGTGGAGTGACCTCCTCCACCCCAACAACTTCCTCTCTCTGTTTCCCACCCAAGACATTCTGGTCTGACCTGTTCAGGAGATTCTCCTGCTCTCTATGATGCTGGAGTGCAGATATCTGCTCCTCTAGCTGCTGTACTTTCTCTTCCAAGAGGGCTACCAACTTGCACTTGTGGCAGGTGTAGTTCGCCACCTCTGTAGGCAAGAAGACAAACATCCCACAGATGTTGCAGGTGACTGCTGCAGGGCCTTCAGTGTCCATACTGAGAAGTCTTAAGGAGGCACTGAAACAAGACTGTGGGCTTCCCTTGCTAGACTTGGCCTTTATTCCCAAGCTCTGTCACTGAGTTCAAGTCACGAGGCTTATAGTTATGTAGAGAGCTCCTGGCTAAAAGCTCCTTCCAAAGGCAAGTATCTGATTCACTTCCTCTGATGCTTCAGGCCGGCTCCTCTTCTATTCTCTAAACACTTCCTTGACTAGATAAAAAAATCAAAATTCGCGCTCCCAGAATGCAATGGCTCAAGTGTAAATTAAATTAGATCTCACCCAAGCACATGGACTAGAACCTCCTCCTTTCTCCTTTGTTAAAGGAAATGAAGCTTCTGCTAGCCTTGAGTAGCCTTAAGTAGCCTCCCAGCACTGGCTCCCAGAATGCAATGGCTCAAGTGTAAATTAAATTAGATCTCACCCAAGCACATGGACTAGAACCTCCTCCTTTTCTTTCTCCTCCTTAAAGGAAATGAAGCTTCTGCTAGCCTTGAGTAGCCTTAAGTAGCCTCCCAGCACTGGCTCCCAGAATGCAATGGCTCAAGTGTAAATTAAATTAGATCTCACCCAAGCACATGGACTAGAACCTCCTCCTTTTCTTTCTCCTCCTTAAAGGAAATGAAGCTTCTGCTAGCCTTGAGTAGCCTTAAGTAGCCTCCCAGCACTGGCTCCCAGAATGCAATGGCTCAAGTGTAAATTAAATTAGATCTCACCCAAGCACATGGACTAGAACCTCCTCCTTTTCTTTCTCCTCCTTAAAGGAAATGAAGCTTCTGCTTGCCTTGAGTAGCCTTAAGTAGCCTCCCAGCACTGGCTCCCAGAATGCAATGGCTCAAGTGTAAATTAGATTAGAACTCACCCAAGCACATGGACTAGAACCTCCTCCTTTTCTTTCTCCTCCTTAAAGGAAATGAAGCTTCTGCTAGCCTTGAGTAGCCTTAAGTAGCCTCCCAGCACTGGCTCCCAGAATGCAATGGCTCAAGTGTAAATTAAATTAGATCTCACCCAAGCACATGGACTAGAACCTCCTCCTTTTCTTTCTCCTCCTTAAAGGAAAAAAAAAAGAGAGAGAAACCAAAGTACAAAGGGAAGCTTTGTGGACCATACACAGACAGCTGTGTAACTCCTCCATGCCAAGAATGAAACTTCACATCAAGATACAGCCTCACAGAATCCTACAGCTGCTAGAAATCAGAATGGAACATGCAGCCAAACTCTTTTCAATCTATCTTCCCAAAAATAGGAGTTACACTAAATCTACTTACTCCTACCACTTATACTGAACTCTTCATTGCCCTTCACTTTCTCATTGCCCTTCACAGTTTCCTAAAATATTGCTAAGCTAATTCCCACCCTCAGCCCACAGACTTTTTCCTTCCATACCTTGAAGAAGCCACTGGTGCATACAATGAGAGTAAAGCATGCTGGAAATGCTGGTGCCAGGATCTCCATTAAGATGGCCACATCATTGAGTATATCTGCAAAGAGTCTAAAGAATAGGGTGAAAGATTAAAAGGTCAACTAGCTAAGACAAAGGGGAAACAGGTATCAGTCCAGTATACTTCTGAGTACTTTTCCATATTATGTGAATTAGTTGGTGATAATACATAGAATCATGGAATTCAAGATGGAAGGGATCCCAAGGGCCATCTGATCCAATTCCCTGCCATGTAGGAATACACAGCTAAAGCAGTATCCATCCAGACTCAACAGCAGACCACGGAACAAAGGGGAAGAAGGCCTATAAATTAAGTTCAAAATAGAAGGTGGTCCCCCTCTTTACCTCCACTGCTTAGCATCACAATCCAGTTTGCTCCTAAAGAAAAGAAGAAGAAAAGAAACAAAAGGCTTTAAGTGTAAAAATAAAACAAATACAGTGTGGAGTAGCAATTCGATGTTCAAATTAGGAAGACCTAGATTCAAATTCCCACTGAATCACAAATGTCACTGAGAAAGCTTGGACCAATCTTTCTCTCAATCTAGCCTATCTCGCAGAGTTGTTGCAACGATACAACTGTGGATACCTCACTTGAGCTTCTTGGAGGAATGGTGGACATACATAAAATAAAATATGAACAGCCCCTTCCAAAATTTATTTCCCTACACCCATCGGCATCAAAGTTGGAAGAGAAACAGGACTCACCCTTTGCTCCAGGCAAAGAGAATTCGGCCCAGCATGCCTGTCCCATCTGTAACAGAAAGGATGGGAAGCATATTAATGGCTTTTGTAAGGAGAGAACTAGGACACATGGTAAGAGTTTGCAGGGGGGCTGTCTTGGGACACTCTCTGGACAAATAAGTAATAAATTTTGGACAAGCAGAGGAAAGGATGAGATTATGAGAACAGGTTGACAAGAGTTAGAAGAGAAGTGGCCTAGGGAGCTGAGGGACCAGAAACAAAGCATAATGTTGTGAAAGTTATCTTACTTGTGGATTTGTTTGTTTGTCTTACAAATATTTATAAAATAAATAAGAAGATTTCAAAGTACCATATGATAATGCAATATAATGTAGAAAATAAAAAACAAGATACAGCATTTCCATTACTGAACTAATAGATGCCTAGCCTGAACTAGTACAACATAATTTGCAAAAACAGGGGACGAGTCCAACATTCATCTTGGCTTGAATGGTTCTAGTGGTTCAAATAAAAAAATTGATAGATTTGGAAAATGGCTTTGAAAGAATCAAACAGGTTCAACATGGCAGCTGTATTATTATTTATGAGGACTGTTTGTAGAGTCCAGAATTTAAACTATGTGTTTCAAACAAACATCTCAGACATAACAACCAAAAAAGAAGAAAAGAGAAGATAGGGAAAGGCATAGTGGAGGAACTGAGGACAGGTCCCACCTTTGAGTATCCAAGTGACAGTGGCAGCTGTAACAGTTGAAGTCTCGTCCCCGACTCCCACCCCCTTCAGCACAGCCTGGGTGGCCAGTGTCCCCGTGATACTACTAGCAAAGGCCTGGGGATTGGGGGAGACAGAGGGGGATAGTTAGGGGAGCAAATGAAAGGTGGTGCCACAGTTCACCACTTATTTGTGGTTTTGTTTTGGCCTCCAATCCCAACTCATTCTCACTTGCAATCACTTACTTATTCTCTCTCTCTCTCTCAATCTCTCTTTCTCTCTCTCTCTCTCTGTCACACACACACACTGATCTATAATACTGGTACTGGTTTCCCCTTTTCCTCCTCTAAGAAAGAAAAGGAAGAGAGTGTTAGTTTCCCACCATCCCTTTAAAATAAGGAATTCCATCCCATGCATCCATAATAGACAGACAGGCCCTCACCTGAACCGTGTCCCAAATCTGGTATGCAAGGTAATCTGGACTCACGCTTTCAGGATAACCTTGAGGCAGGAAAACTGCCTATCAGAAAGAGAAAATATAAGTGTGATTCTCTTCTGTCCTGCTAACAAATCTACATTCTGCTAGTCTGTGTTCACCAGAGCTTGGAATGCTTCTATTCCTTTTTATTGCAATTCCCAGAATCCCCTAGTCAGCATGGTCAGTGACCATACTGACTGGGAGATTGTGCAGTCCAAAAAAGCAATTTTCCTAAGATCTGCTCTTCACTGACAGAATATCGATGTTGCCTGTGTACTGCCACCATAGTCGAGATACTTTTCTAGTTTATCTGTCATGTTCGCCGTACATCTTGCATTCCACATACATAACAGGAGTCCTGCCAAATTAAATCATTTCAACTAGTTGAAGTAAGAGCATAGGATTATACTTCAATTAATAAATATCAATTGAAAAACATATGTATTTATTATTAACAAATATTCAGAAACTGCTTAGATCTAAAAATGTCAAAGTGGTATACATAAGTAAAACACAAAACAGACATAATAAACAAATAAGCAATACATAGACTAACATACATTCTTTCTGTGTTCCAGAAATAGATGTAAGGTTGGACTAGTCAGGGAAGGCTTGCAAAAATAGATATGTTTTTCACATATATAAAAAAATGTAAGTATAGTTGGAGCATGTCGGATCTCAAGGAGAAGGACATTCCACACAGATGTTCGTTGTTGTGTGCCTTCAAGTCATTTTCAACTTATGGTAACTCTAAGGCAAACCTAGCATGGGGTTTTTATGAGGCAAGATTTGTTCAGAGAAGGTTCAACATAGATGGTGCCACCACAATAAATACCCTGTTTTGAACAATTCCTGCATAGACCCCAGAAACATGGGGTACTACCAGAAAGTCCCCTCCAGATGATCCCAAATGCTGAATGAGTCTATAAAGGAGGAAGCAGCCTCTCAAGTAACAAGAACCCAAGTTGTTTAGGACTTTTATCATAAATCCTGCCCAACAGCAAATAGGTAACCAGTACAATTTTCTTCTTCAGTGGTGTTATATGCTGCCAGTAGGCTGTCTCTTTGAAAAGCCTCATTGAAGCGTCCTGCATCAGCTGCAGTTTCTGTGTGGCAGCCCCACACAATCCACATTACATTAGTCCAGCCTTGAGGACCATATGAATAGCAATGTAAAAAGTATAGATGTTGACAAATTGATAAATAAAATAACAATTTAAATGAACAACTTTTAAGTGTTTTTTTTTTTTTTAAGCCCAAATAGTTTACTCACCGTGAAGAAATCCCACAGTGAATGATAGCCCCCACCTTCAGGTCTGTCTGGAACACAGCTCAGCCTCCCACCAGGCAACGACTGGTAGCGTTGAGTCCTGCGAGAGCCATAACTTTCTGTGCAGAGCACTCGTTCCCCCAAATCGGTCATGTCTGAAGCAGGATTGAACTTCAAAAGACACCCAATATGAGTCATATGTTATCTTTACCTTTGAGAAATAACAAACCTGATCTACTGAGATTATGCCATTCCATGGATTTCTGAGGCACTGCTTTCTAACCACGTTTCTCTTGAGGAAGCCATTTAGTCAGGCTATCTGCCAGAACTTGGAACAGTTACTGTTTTGGACTACAATGCCTACAAGGATTCTGGTAGAATTCAAAAATATAGCCATGTTAGTCAGCAGAATTAGTACATAGAGAGATCTTGGACCAACTTTGAGACTAACTGAAATGAAGAAATTGGCAGAAGGATTCTGGGACTGTAGTCCAAACAATAAGATTTGCCATCTCCTAAGGAACCTTGGGAACCCAAAGCACAAACTGCCTTATCCATTGGTTTATTTCTATATAAGCTGCACTCAGAGCCTTCGTACATGTAGAACACAGAACAAATGCTGTCAACACACACACAAATATAAATCACACATGGACCACTGGTGGGAATTCTATACAAAAGATTTCACAAAATATCTTTTCTCAGCAAAAGTGTGTGTGTGTGTGTGTGTGCATACGCACGCATGCACACGCATACCTGTGTTCAAGTCACCTGTCAACTTATAGTGTCCCCATTAATTTTATAGGGGTTTCTTAGGCAAGGAATAGTCAAAGGTGGTTTTTCTAGTCCCTTCCTCTGAAATATAGCCTATAGCACCAGGTGTCTGTTGGTGGTCTCTCATCTAAGTACTAACCAAGATGACCCTGCTAAGCTTCCAAGATCAGACAGGATCTGGTGCCTTTAGGGTATTTAGCCATAGCTCTGTATATCCCTTGACCAAGTTGTTAAAAGCTTACCATTTGGCCAGAATCTACACAAAATTCCCTTGTGAAGCTCAAGTCTATGAAAACTCAGGCTACCAACTTGTATCTTTCAGTTAGTCTCAAAGGTGCTGCAAGAGCCCTTTGCACACTGATTTCCCAGACTAACACGGATATGTCTTTGAATTCTACACAATTCCCTTGCTGAACAACCTCACATCATAGTCGTTTAGAGCAACCACAACCATTTATTTTGGTCATTGACCAGTATATAAATAGTGAACACGATCATTAAAACAAGGAGCAAGGTTAACCTCTGCTCTATCATCAATAATTATTAACCATTTGAAGGCATATCTTACATATAATTCTGTTGTTGTGTCGCTGGTGCTGTAGGAACTACAGCTCATATACTTTTGCACAGGCCATATACTTAAGCAAGAGCCATAACTTTCAGTGCAGAACACTTGTTCCTCCAAATCAGTCATGTTTGAAAAAGGATTGAACTTCGAAAGACACCCAATACGAATCATTTGTTATCTTTACCTTTGAGAAATAACAAACCTGATACCGGTAAAACCCCTAGTTCCCAAGTATGCACCCAATTGTGGATCTCAACACACCTCTACCCAGCTACTGCTGTAAATCTTTATTTATATGCTACTTTAAGTATAATGATTTGGTTCCAATTATCCAACATATAGCATAATTTTTTAAAAAATATCAGTTAAAAGGGAGGTAAGCAGCTGGTGGCAAATGTCCTTATAAAACTGACAGTATAAAAGTACATCAGCTATAGTTTCTATGGTCCAGAACACACTGCAGAAATCATCCATTTTATGACCACTTTAACTGCCCTGGCTCAGTGCTAGGGAATCCTGGGAATTGTAATTTATTATGGCAGCAGAGCTCTCTGGTCAGAGGAGGCTAAGTAGCTCACAAAACTACAATTCCCAGAATCCCCTAACATTGAGCCAGGGCAGTTAAAGAAGAAGTCTCAAACAACTGGATGATTTCTGCAGTGTGTGTTTTGGACCAAGGACAGAACTGGAATTCATAGGGAATTTTGCAAAATTACCAGCCTGTTTCAGGGCAAGATGATGATGATGATGATGATGATGTGTTCACTTTCTCTATAACCATGCAAAGCAAATTACACACCAGATATCCCAGTTTCTTCACATTGTTTGCAAATCCTCAGATGAGTAGCTGGTGGAAGAAAAGGTTTTAAAAGTATTGACTCCTTAAGACACCACCACAACCACAACTTCTTACATGGAGGCTCTTTCAAGGCAAGCAGCTTCCTCTCTGTGTATCCTTCAGTTTGGTCTTTTTTGTGTTGCACAATCCAGACACCAGCAAGGCCACCCCAGTGAGATTTTGCCAAGTGGCACTTCTTCTCTGTTGTTGTTCAGTTGATCCACCACATTGGTTGAGACTTGCAAAGGAGGCTGGGAAAGAACTGGCAAAGGAGCATGGGAGTTGTAGTCTTTGCCTGAGGGAGTTTATTTCCCTAAAAAAAAAAATAATATCCTGTACTTATTCTTCCTCTGTTATTATTAGTCTTTTCTTTCGTCTTTAAAGACATTTCCAGAAGGGCTGGAGGCTTTAATAAGAATATTTTAGGTCCTTTTCTGTGTGAATTTTAATTGGAAAGCAACAAAAGAAGGGGGTTAATGAGGAAGGATTCCTAATGAAACCCACATCCATCCCCTCAGTTTGCACCCTTTTGTGGGTTTCAACACACTTCTGTTGTTGTAAATCTTCGTTTTTGTTTTTATATATATATATATATATATATATATGGTTTCATTTTGCACACTAGGAACGGGAGATAAACAGTTTGAGTTGCAAGCCGGTCTTATTTCACAGACGGCCTCCCCTCCAGTGGAACTCTGGGAAATGTAGTCCTGTTTCCTCCCCCCCTCACAATTATAGTTATTTCTGTAGAGAAAGAAGTACATTTCTCCTCAAAAGTGTGAACTGGCATTCGAAAGAAACAGGGAAAAGAGGGAAAACTTTAACTACATTTTGAATTTTGGCCCTCTCCTCTGAGGTATTAGCTGCTACTCCTAATCTGGTGTAGGTGACACCAAATTATGAGTGGCTAATACCCCTGAGGAAAGGATCAAAATGAATTTCAATCAACAACACTTAATGTGGAAAAATTAAATGCATAAATATAGGATGGAGGACACCTGGTTTAACTACTAGGAGTCCATGTAGACCGCAAGTTGAACCTGAGTCAACAGTGTGATGCGGCAGCTAAAAAGGCCAATGCGATTCTAGGCTGCAGCAATAGAAGTATAGTGTCTCAATTGAGGGAAGTAATAGTGCCACTTTATTTTGCTTTGGTCAGGCCCCACCTGGAATACTGTGTCCAGTTCTGGGCACCACAATTCAAAAAAGATGTGGAGAAACTGGAGCGTGTCCAAAGGAGGGTGACCAACATGGTGAAGAGTCTGGAAACCATGCTTTATGAGGACTTAGGTCCGGCTGGGGGACAGAGTCAGGGCATCGCATCCACATGATGCACAAGCACAACCTGACTCCACCGCCAGGGCACCATGATGCCGTGCATCAAAGGAGTGCCGCCAAGACACAGTAATGCGGCCATGGAACCCTTTCCAGGAAGGAAAAGTGGTCTATCTGTTCTGTAAAAGCAGTATAGTACCTACACCCTTTTGTATTTCGTGGTGTAGTGATTTGAGTGTTGAACTACAATTCCACAATTCCCAGCGCAGCCATTAAACCTATTGGGTGGGTGGCCTTGGACAAGTCACATGCTCTCAGCCCCTGGGGAAAGCAATGGCAAACCTTTGAACAAATCTTGCCAAGAAAACACCATGATAGGGTCGCCTGTTGGAAATTGAAGGTACACAACAACAAACAGTACTTGTGGCTTTGTTGAGTTTGAGGAGAAGCTATTATGTAGACCATTTCCAAAGCACTGTCCATGAGTGTGAACAGACCATTTGGTCCACCTGCTTGATGGATCTCACAGATTACAAGGGAACACTCCCTTCTCTGCACTGTTTGCTCTTCTAAACCGGTGGTTCCCTGGTTCTCCAGATGTTTTGGACTTCAACTCCCAGCATTCCTGATCGCTGGCCAAGATTAGTTGAGCTTCTGGAAGTCCAAAACACCTGGAGGACCAGTTTGGAAACCATTGCTTTAAGCCATTGGTTTGCATTTTTCTTTCCTCTTAGACAGAACTACCTCAAGCATTGAAACAAATAGCTATCACTCCTCGGCACAAATCATAAACAATGATAGCCACCTGTCACTCAGAAGATGGGAGCACCCTTGTCATTACCATACAGCAGACTTAGAACCATTAAGCAGAAATTAAGAGAGTTGTGTAATGGTTTTAGAGTTGGACTAGAACTTTGAGAAACCAGGAATCATATCCTCCCTTAGTCACAGAAGCACACTGGGTAACTCTCAGCAAGTCACGCTCTTTCAGAGGAAATCGGAAGGCAGAAGCAAATCCTCTTTGAGGAAATTGGCTAAGATAACCCCAGGAGAGGATCACTAGAAGTATCAACTTGAAGGCACTTTTATTTTCAAAGTGGAAATTGTAGAGACACATTTTTTGGCTGAATGTTAGGAAAATGTCCTAATGTCCAGAAATATTCAACAGTTCAGCAAATGCTAGACTGTCAGGAATAATGCTGTAATTTTTGGGTTCCTCCACAGTTGATTTCCATGCTTCCTTCCAACTACTCTGAGTTCACAAACCCTAACGATAACCAAAATTGTTTTTCCCTCCATCTCATCATCTCTCCAGCTTTATTTATGCTAGAGGAGGCCTATCAGTGTGTCCTGAACACATGTGCGAACACACAGCTGTTTTGCAGTATTCATTCATGACTCCTTCTGCATCTCCCTGTTTTAACTAAGTTGTTTTAACGTGTGTTATTTAATATGTTTTTATCTTGCTTAAATTATTTAGCAATTTTAATCTAGAACTGTTTAGTGTATATATACACACACACTTGTTTGCTGCCCTGAGATCTCACAATAAAAGAATGGGATAAAAATCATAGAATCATAGAGTTGGAAGAGACCACAAGGGCCACCCAGTTCAACCCCCTGCCATGCAGGAACTCCCAATCAAAGCATCCCCGACAGATGGCCATCCAGGCTCTGCTTAAAAATATTTTAATACATATTAATGCCACACTTTGCTTAAGTGGTGTTCACACCAAACAGGGTGAAGCCCTACACTATGCTGCATTGAGAGGCTCCTATCACAGCCTTGCTTCTTTTCTAATCTGTTATCATGAACAGCTTGGATTTTCTGTATACAGAAGCTCTTTACAGGCTGTCCAAAGCTGCAATTTCCTGAGCTTGTACATAACTCTAGCATTGTCCCTCCAGACATCATCGCCCCCAACCTTCCAGTTTCACTAGAACAAAAAGACAGACACAGGTTTCTGAGGAACAGAGAAAGATCTTGCAGGATTATCTCCAACTTTTACTTCAGAAACAATGAAAGCAATTCTTAAAACAATTGATAAAAGAAGAACACCCCTCTTCAAAAAGGAGTATCTGGTCTGCCTGATAGCTGCCTGCAGTGACCTTGTGTCATAAAAGTTTTCAAAATGGCCAGAGAAGAAGGGGGGAAAGATGGCCCAAAGGCAATTTGATGGAAAGAGAGAGAGCAGGAGGGTAAAATCATTTGGGACACCAAGGCAGGGGGGAAGGAGAGTTATCCAGTGACAGACCCCAGAAGCTTTAGGGTACAAAAGAAAGGAAAAAGTAAACTGAGCATCCACTGAAAAGGGAGCCTCAGAGAATGGACTTTAAACAGGCAAAAAAAGGAGATCCAGAGAAAATGTGGGGATTGGTCTCAGATGCACTCAAGAAGGTCTTTAGCCAAGAGATCAGAAAGGGATCCCGTTCGGTGGAAAATAGGTCTCAGGAGCTCAACTGATGTAGATGCGATGGAAATCATGGGCTCCAAAGGCCGCATTGCACTTGGGGCATTTCCGCTGGCGAGTGTCATAGCGAGTCTTGACACAATCAAAGCAGAAGACATGAAAACATTTGGTGAGGACGGCGTCCTTCTTGCGGGTGTTGCAGCAAGGGCAGGTGAGCTTGGCCTGGGGAGGCAGACAGACAAGGAATGGCTATATCTGCCAGGAATCAGGCTTCCCCATTTACCAGCCCACCCCCCACATTGGTCCACCCAAATCTTCCACCACTCACCTTGTACTCCTTGATCTCCTCTTGCAATATCTCATCAGCATCCGCATACACCTCTACCTTGCGCTGTTTCTCCAGCTTGCGTCTCAAGCGAGAGATGTCCTCCTGGAGAAGAGATGCAATTCAGTGAGTCCAAAAGCTGAGCAGTATGGGAGAGAATGTCTCCTTATCATTCTGCAGCCATGAGTGCTAGTTATTTTCTATGTACAAAATACATTTTTTTCTATATCTTTAATTTTGTATAAAAACAATACAGTGTAAAATTTAAAAAAATCATTCACTATATAGTCAGAACCAAAATACTGTAATACTACAACATCCACTTAATCCCATACTCTCTTCCAAAGCTCAGATATACTATATTACATTCATTAAAGCTTTCCTTATTATAATTATAGATACCAAGTGTTATATTATATCATATTTTGTTTTATTATTTTTTGTATCTCTTCTTATTTTCTTTAACCTTACTGAATTTGTTTTCTTCTTTTAGCTTATAAGTTTTCTTTCCCAATTTATATAGTCTGACAGTTCTTTCCAGAGCATTTTCCTAAAACAAAACCTCTTTTATGTCCCATATCTCTATCAAATATTTTTTGATTGAGTCCCATTCCTTTTCTATCTTTTCTTTTAGCTTATTGCTGATTAATGCTGTTAAGCAATCCATATCTTTTAATTCTAAGATTTTCTGAAACCAGTCATCTAGAGTCGGTGTGTAACTTATTTTCCTTTCTTTTTTTTTTTTGCCAGGAGAATCCTGGCAGCTGTAACGAAAAACAGTATTATTTACAAAATCCAGTACTTTTTTCTGTTTTAGTTTCCATAACAGAGGTCATATTTAACAAGTACAACTCTGGAACAAAAGGGTAATCTACTTTTTTTATCACAAAATAGTTTTCTAGAGATTTCCATCAAGTAGAGCATTCAAACAAGCTACTACACATGTTTAAGAAAGGCAGAAGCTTGCTCCCTTTGTACCTGAGCTCTTTTGAGGTTGAAAGACTCTTTCTCCTTGGCTGCCCGGTTCTCAGCCATAAAGGTCTGGATTTCTTTCAGCTTACACTGCACATGCTCTAGCTGTACTTTCAGGTCTTCTGCCAACTGCGCAGCCTCCACTGCCTGCAAGGAGAAAGTAGCAGAAGTCTGGAACTATAGGAGCCCTGATGGTACAGTGGTTAAATGCCTGTACTGCAGCCACTCACTCAAAACCATAAGGTTGCGAGTTCAATACTAGCCAGGGCTCAAGCTCGACTTAGGCTTGCATCCTTCCAAGGTTGCTAAAATAAGTACCCAGCTTGTTGGGGGCAATTAGCTTACAGTTGTAAACCACTTAGAGACTGCTTAGTTCAGTATGAAGTGGTATATAAATGAAGCTGCTGCTATTGCTTCTCAGGGCACTCAACTTAAAACAGCTGCCAAGTATGCCCAACAGTGCAGTACTCTGTCTAGGACAATTGTATTTCAAAATCTGTACATGTATCTCTAATTATGCATACTACAGAAGAAGAGAAATTGAGACTGGGTCCTGAATTCAGAAGAGACAAGAACAGAACCGAATTCCAAGGACTGATGGTTTCTTCCATCATTATCCCCTATCCTAGTCTCACAACTTGTAAAGGCCGAATTATCTAAAATACATGGAAATAAACTGAATTTCATCAACAGAAAGACCAATTTTTTGGAAAGAATGGTCAATATTTTTTTGAAGCACAAGTTTCCATAGCTTTGCTTGTTTTTATTTCACCCAATAGATCTGCCTCCTCACCTTCCTCTTGTTGAGCTCCAGGGCCTGGCTGCGCAGAGTGAGCTCCTTCTCCACTGTGCCCAGGTTTCCCTGCAGAACACGCTCCTTCTCCTCCAGCTTTTGCACCACCAACAGCTGGGTGTCCACCTAAGCAAGAAAATAAAAACCACACAACTGAGTACAGGAATACCTCAGGTAATGAAGGCTTTGAAAAGGAAGCTTCTTTTTACAAAGGCTTTTAGACAGAGATAAAATGTTTATCCAAGGATGGGACTGGAGATTAACTCTTTAGGTTGCTAACAGAAAGTCTGCTGAATCAAAACATATATTTACATCACAGAGGAGATTAACACTGCCAGTTTGAAGAAAGGGCTTCATGGGATTCCAAAGCCCCCTCCCAACTTACATGGGGAGAGGGTTTACCCTTTCTGTTCATGTTTTCAGTGACTCAGCCCAAGTATTTTAACAGAAGCCTCAAAGAACTGTTCTCATTTGTTTTGGTAGAGCAAAATGCTATGTGATAACAGGAAAAATGGTAAAGCAGATGGAAGAAGCCATCAAGTAGTTTATATTACAGCCATTCCCTCACTAACCACAAGGTTGTAAGTTCAATACCAGCCAGGATCTCTGGGTCATTCAATACCAGCCAGGGTCTTTGGCATCCTTCTAAGGTCACTAAAATGAATAACCAGCTTGCTGGGGGCAATTATCTTATACATTGTAAACTGGTTAGTACATCAGTAGGCAGTATAGAAATGTACGTGCTATTGCATATTGCTTTGGATAAACATTTTATCTAGAACTATTTGCTGAAAATATGTTAAATAGCTCCTTTTTTGTGGTCTAGCAACCTGTCCTTATTTCTTCTATGTTATTTCTGCCTCTGGTACCAAAATTTCCTTTAAAGAAGTAATGCCCAAGAATACATGTACTTCATTAACTAAGGTACGTATGCCTTTAGGTGCAAAAGAACTGTGACTCACCCACAATCACATCACCTTCGCCTCTCCCTCCCACCACCCCAAAACAAAACTCTGTAAATCCAGCAAGGAGAGGGACCCCACCTCACCTGAGATTTGAGGGCCAGCACTTGTTCCGCCAGCTCATCCTTCTCTTCACGCAGAAGCTTGTGGATCTGATTAGACTTGATGCGCTCTGACATCAGCTTGAAGTTAGCATCATCCTTCTCACGCAGCTGCTGGTTCAGTCTCATGTTCTGCTCCTGCATGTCCTCAAAAGCCTGCCCTGTCACATCCATTTCGGACAGAAGAGCCTCCTCCTCCTGCCCCAAAGAAAAAACAAAACAAAACACAGGTATTCAGCTTCTCCTTTCTTTTCCCTTACTACTGTTCTTATCACTGTGGATCTGCATAGTAACAAGGACATCTAGGCTTCATCTCCATGATTAGCAATAGTCTTCACAGCATGCTCTAATTTTAATCTCACTTTATGTTTTCAGTAATGTGTGGTTTTACTTGTGCCTCTTTTTATTCTTTAAGCCACAGTGAGTCCCACTTTTGGGGTAAAGCCAGAATACAAATAAAATGACTGATTGACTGCACATGTATCGGATTCTCACAAGCATTTGGCTGGCCACAACTGGCTAGAAGGTCACTTATTTATTTCTTCATTTAGATTTATATTGTGCCTTTCTTCCAAAAAAATAAAAAGGAGGAGGAGCGGAAGCAGCAGCAAAAGATAAAACTCAGAAACAGGTGCTGTAGGCTATATTTCTGAGGAAGGAAATGGCAAAACAACTTCTGAGTATTCCTTGCCTAAGAAATCCCAATGAAACTTACAGAGTCACTGTAAGCCAACAGGTGACTTGAAGGCACAACCACCCACCATCTCTATGATAAACATTATGCATGGGCACCAGTGTAAAGCTCAAACTCTATGGCTATGAAGAGATCACCAGGCAAACATTTAGGCTCCTACTTTGCAACACTACCTACCATCAGCCTTTCCCAACCTGTTGTCCTCCAGATATTTTGGGCCACAACTCCAATCATCCCTGACCACTGGCCATGTAAGTTGGGGCTGATGGTTACCGCATTTCAAATCATCTAGAGAGCACCAATTAGAGCTAAGCTGACTGGCACCCACAAAGGCTCCTACCTGCTTAGTTGCTGCCAACTTTTTCTGCAGGTGCTCAATTTGTTCCTCAGCCAACTTGATCTTGCGCAAAGCATCTTCATCAGCCATTTTCTTGCTCTCTTTCTTTTCCTTCTCCTCCAGCTCACGGATCCTCACCCTTAGCTCCTCTACCTGCCAAAGCAATCAAGACAAAAATGAGTGGAGTCTCTCCTTATCCCTTGCCAAAATAAATTCCAAAACCATAATACGTTCCCTCCCAATCCATTCAGCGATACTTCAAATTACAGACCCTGCAGGATTATTTAGTCTAGTTTTAAAAAA
The DNA here is from genome assembly GCA_034509955.1 of Urosaurus nigricauda. NCBI lineage: Eukaryota > Metazoa > Chordata > Lepidosauria > Squamata > Phrynosomatidae > Urosaurus > Urosaurus nigricauda. Next base: position 10,771,565 of record JAOEGL010000006.1, read on the forward strand.
CAAGACCTCTTGGGAGGAACTTGAGCTATGCTATGTGAAGGACACCTTCTTCATCTTTCCTCCTCATGTCACCTGGCTCCAAGGTGTGCAAAGTGCAGCCTCCCAATGGCTGGGTTTTGTGACCCTCAATTCCTCCACATTCTTTAGACTCCCCTTTTACTGGACACCACAAAATGGAGCAAACTGCAACACCTGGAAATATCAAGGAGCAGCAATTCACCCTTTCAACAAGGCTGCAAGCGTCCTGTGCACTGTTTAACATCAGAAATACTTGTTTTTCGAAATTAGACACCATTCCAACTTTTTTTAACAGTCTATGAGGCCCTCAGAGGGTCCCACCATTTGCCCCTGGACCCACCACAGTTGCCCACCTCTGGCCTAGAACAATGGAGGTGGGGAGTGAGGAAGAATGACAATTTCGGGGAGAAATGCATCTCTGTGCAGGCCATCCCTCACCTCAGCCTTGGTCTTCTTCTCTGCTGCCATGAGCTGCACCTTGTCCCGTTGCTCTTTGGGGGCTGACTTATACATATCCAAGAGGAGTTTCATTTCCTTTTGACTCTCCTGAGCCTTTCTGAGAAAGGAAGAAATAGCAGCATGAAGGAATTATACTATTATTATTATTATTATTATTATTTCTTTCCTGTCTCCCCAAGGCTTGAGGTGGGGTACAACAGATTAAAACAAATAAAACAACTGAAGCACATAAGTTAAAACACATGAACATAGGACACATTAAAATCATCCCAATATAAAATTTAAAATATTCCAGTTTAAAATTCATAGTTTAAAATTGACTAGGTAGGCCAGTCAAAAGAGATAGGTCTTTAATACTTTTTAAAATTCAGACATCATGTTTAGCTGTTGAATCTCTCCTCACAAGTCATTCCACAGTTTAAGAGCAACTGATAAAAAGGTCCTCTGGGTAACAGTTGTCAGTCCACTTTTGGCTAGCTGAACTACTGGTACATGTCTCCCAGAAGATCTGAGTGCATAGGGCAGATTACAACAGATGAGGCATTCTCATAGGTAACCTGGACTCAAACCATATAGGGATTTATGGTAATCAACCCAGAGTGCCAAGATTTCCCTGAATCCGAACCACTGGATTCAGGTTCTAAGACCTTACTTAGAAAGAACACAGAAGGGGATGATTGCTTTCAGATCCAAGAGACCAGCACTCATTGTATAACAAGAGACATCTAAGGATGAAGGAAATTATTAGAAGGAAGCACAATGGAGTTCTAGCTTGCAATTGTACTTCTGACCTTCTTACAGCAGATTACCTAAAATCAAGTTAAGATGTTAATTACCAATTACTTCATTCTTGCATGAAACTTTCATTCTTTGCAAAAAACTTGCTACCTGCTGGATGAAATCACAAGAACGTTTGTGTATTTTAATATGATTTTTCACATTGTGGACTTTTGTGAAAAAATGCAACAAAGTGGTAGACAGTTTTTTGCAAAGAAAATATTGTATTCTGCAAAAACAGCTCTGGTTTTTGTTTTTGGGTTTTGTTTTGTGTGTTTGTTTTTGCAAAAGCAACATTTTCATGTAAACCTCCCTCATATGTAAAACTTTCACAAAAAAGTCCTGTAACAAGAAAAATCTTAGTGATTGACTGTGGGATACAGTAAGTAGGGACATTTTGAAACATCCTCTCTCGTTGAGGACAAGAACCTTTCTGAATATTCTTTTGTATCCCTGCCTCTAGTATAAGAATTACCCAGCTTATATAGTACATATGTCAGTTCCAAATAAGAGTTTGTGAAGATCACAACTTAGTTTTCTGTAACATTCTTGAAACTTTAAATATAATTTAACAAATTAAACACCTGGAAATGCCAATTATCAAAGATAGCAGCTGAAGCAGAACCAGGACAGGAACTCCCCCAGGGAACCTATCTGGCTTTCAAGCCACAGGTTCCTCATTCCCTGCCCCAAAATACTGGCAAAGTTATCTGGGCAGGGAAACTCCTCAACTGCCAAAACTCCATAGCAGCACTTCTCAGGCTGGAAATAAAAAAATCTTCACAGCAAAGGATTATCTCCTCTTCAGTCTAAAATACCAACACCCTGTTCACCAAAATCTTCAATGCCTTCCTAAATTTGGGGCTGAAGTGCCAGGCCACCCTTAGCTACTCACACCCTCAACCTTTAGCCAGTCCACTCTCTAGGGAACATTTTTCCTCATTCAACTTCCAAGACTCCTCCACAACACTCACTTGAGTTCAGCCCGCAGCTGTTTAAGCAGATCCGAATCCTTTTTCTTGGCATCCTCACTGCCTCCACTACCCTTCTGTTTATCCCGGTCCCTTGAGGAAGATGATGATGATGTGGAGGATGAAGAGGAGGCCTCTTTCTCACGATCCCTGGACCTATCACGGTCTCCGCCCCGATCTCCGCCTCGCCCCTTGGACCGCTCAGGCTCCTTGGCTCGGGGAGGCGGGGGCAGCTGTGGGGCAGGCGGCTGGGAGGTAGGGGGGTCCTCTTCCTCCTTTTTCACCCCGTCATGGCTCCCAGGTGGCTGAGGAGTTGCCACTGCCTCCTCCTTGGGCTCCTTCTTGATTTGAACCTCCTTGGGCTCCTTCTTGATTTCAGGAGGGGCTGTCCCCTCCTCCTCTTTCACTGTAGCTAATCCTTGGGGTCCTACTGACCCCCCAGAGTCTTCATTCCCTGGAGTAGGGGGTACTGCTGCCACACCAGAATGAAAGCCACTCTGCTGCATCCGAACCTGAGGAAAGAAAGGATATGGACTGCAACTTTCCCTCACAGCACCTATAACTACAGCATTCATTTCCAATTAGACTAAGGGATGAAAAGCTAGATATGTTTACACTGTTTAGAAGATTATGGGGAATTTTTCTGGGAGGAACCACAAATGTTGGGGAGCCCTGACTACAGAAAGGAGAGTAGCACGAAGAAGCCAACTGGAGGATTACACTAGGCAATGTGAGTGCCCCTAGTTTAAATTACTCTCTCCTCTCAAGTCTGTCACACATTGGCTGGCACTCTGTTAGTGGCATACATGGGTGGAAGTCAACCTTATGCCCATTTATGTCTTTTTTTGTTGATGTAAATGTTGGTATTCCAGTCCTCTCATCCAATGACCAAAGCACACACTCCCATATTTACTTACTCTTCCATCACAGTCATGCTGTGCTTAGTGAATAGAAGAAAGTGGATCATCTATGACCCCATAATCAGATACAAAGTGATTACATATTCTGCTGAGACCTCTAGGAGACCTCAACAGATGATGTAATCCTTGTGCACTGGGTTACAGGGACACAGCAGGACACTTCTTTGATTTCTTCCCACTCTCCACTAGCACAGAATGGTGTGTGTGTGTGTGTGTGTGTGTGTATGGAGAGACTACAGTAAGTATGTGCTTGGTAAATTACCAGCTGTAGAATAGTTCAACATGCACTACTACAAAACATTGAGCCCATAGGATACTGGCCATTATGTGTTTTTAATCAAAACTGCACAATATACTTTCCCAGAATTAATTTTAGCTGAGAACCTTTTTTAAAAAGGGAAGAAGAAAAAGACTTCCTGGAGTCTCTCTCCATCTCAGACCCACCTTGTTGATCTCTGCCTGCACCTCCCGGAGCTTACGCTTATAGCGTTGCACATCACCCTTCAGCTGATGGTTGTGGTTCTGGAGGCTGCTGATCAGGTGACGCATCTCTCGGTTGATGGGACCTCCGATTCAAAGTTGAGAGAGAGAGAAAAGGGGAGGGGAGAGGGAGATGTGCAAGAATTTTTCATGGTTGTAACACAAAAGACATGAATCCATCATAAACTGGAAAACCAGAATATTGCAAGCTCTCACAAGCATGGTGAGTGAGATGAATGCAGCCCACGGTAGTGGCTGCAGCATTCTTAGAATCACAGAATGTAGAGCTGGATCCTAGCTTTTGTGTCGTTAGCTTGTCTACTGCTTAAATGCATGCCTATGGTGTGCCATCACCTCATCTCAAAGACATAAAGAAAGAGGAGATTTTGCCCAGAATAGGCATATGTATGGGGGTAATGTTTTTACCACCAAGACACAATGTGAGGGAGGTGCCGTCTCACCTGCTTGTTCATTGGCAGCCAAGTTCTGCTCAAACTCAATGCGCAACATTTCATACTCCTTACGCACTTGAGCCAGCGTGTCCTCCAGTTGGATCACCTCTGTCCGCAGCTTCTTCTGAAGGTTCAGCTCATCACTCTATTGCCAAAAAAAAGAGAGAGAATATCACCATTAAGAAGCTAGTCACCTTTCTTCTTTGTAATATTTATATCCTGCTTTTCCTTCTCTGATTTCAAGATGGCAGCACATGGCTCTCTTCCTCTCTACTTTATCCTTACAGCAACCCAGCAAGGTGGGTCAAGTGAGGAGAGAGAGAGAGAGAGAGCATGCAATTATCCCAAGGACACCCTGTGAGTTTCATGATTCATCAGAACTAGAACTGGGATTTTTCAAGTCCTTATCCAGAACTCTATAAGTTTTGAAATATAAAAATATTCTGGTTTTATCTTAATGCTGTATCACAATAAACACACTTCCAACCTCAAAGTGAAAGCCACAAGCACACATATGCATTCTTGGTTCCCTCACCTCCATGTGCTCAATGTGGCGCAAATGGCTATTCTTGGTGGTGAGCAGAAGGGCCCGGGCCTCATCCAGCTGCGTTTTCACCTGCAGACTCTCATTGTAGAGGAGCGAGAACTGAGACTGCAGCACCTTGTACTCCAGCGTCTCCTTCACTGCTTCCTCAGGCAAGCTTCGTAGTGCCACCTGCAAGACAGAGACAAATACACCAAGGAGAATTACAAACTTATGTCCAACCACAGTCACTAGCCCCAAGTCAGTGTGCTTCCACACACTGGCTTGAATTTGTTGGGTGGCGATGGCAACCTCCTCTGAAGAAACTTGCTAACAAAACCCTGTGATAGGTTCATCTTAGTGTCAGCCCAAGTCAGAAACTACTTGAAGGAACACAGCAACAAGATACAAGTAGAGCAGAACCACTGAATCAATTACTGAATTGTGAGTCAACATGTAGATAAGTCTAATTGACTCAATAGGTCTATATTCTAGGTAAGACTAACAATAGGATGCTTTTTGCTAGCCAGGAACTTGTGCCAAATGCACACATAAAATTATGGGAGCCAATGTATCCTCTATTAGTAAAACCCAACTTAAGAAATGTCTTGTTTTGCTTACTTTTGAAAACCTTGACATGCTGTGTACATCTATACATAAAAATGAAAATGTAGCATTTATTTATATTGTCTTACGATGCAATAGATCTGGAAAGACACTACTCCTGTGATTCTTGTCAAATAGAATAGTAGAACATGCACTCTTCCAGACTCTGGCAGCTTCGCAAGGGACTTATGTAAATAATACAATAGATGACGTCTGAGACACCCAAGAAATGAGCCACAAATCTCATTGAACAAAAATGGACCGTATTCTATTTTTATATTATTTTCTATGCTGAACCTCCTCTCATATAAACAGAGCATTACGTCTACATCTGCAGAACCAATTCAAATGGGAACACACTACAGATCAGATCTCTTCTGGGCCCTCGGGAAATCTTTAAGAACTGGAGTTCCCAAAATTCCCTAACCAGCATGTCAACTGGCTATGCTGGCTGGGAAGATTCTGAGCATTACAGAGGGAGAAGTTAGTTTCAAGTTCTGGGCATTCCCCATCCCTTCCTTGGCCATGTCCACTTCTTCCACTAGAGGACACCATTTCCACATCTATGGCAAGGCAGCCCCAGCCACAATCACTACCTTGAGCTTTTCATTGGTCCTAACAGCCTGTTGCATTTCTTGCTGCAGTTTCTCCAGCTCCGCCATGCGACTATTGGCCAGTTCTTGGTTCTCCTCCAGCTCTGCATTCAACATCTCAAACTGCAAACCCAAACACAAAATGAGTCAGCAAGAGAATGGCAAAGGGAGCACCAAACCCTATGAGATCTCAATGTCTCCGTTTACTCTCCAGCCATTTTCTCCCGCTTACCTTCTGCATGCTAAGTGTGATCTGCCCTCCCTGAAAGCCGCCAGAACTGCCAGATGCATAATAACCAGAATTTAGCTGCCAAAGAAGCAGAGAGAGACGTTTAGAACTTTCTAGACCACAAATATATTTTTCTGAACATTTCAGAATATAGCTAAACAGGTTCTTCACCACAAAACTGGCCAAAACGACAAAGGCTAATTGGCCTTCAACAGCCGAAAGGCAGGTAAGAAATGCAAAAGTATTTCAGTTTATCTAAATATACCTTATCATGATGGAGAAGGGAAGCATCCCTGTTATGTCACAGCCAGACCTCCATTTACCTGAATCTCAAGTATTTTAAAAAGTCCAGTTTGAAAATCTCTAGAGCAGGAGAGGGCAAAGTGCAGCTGATGGCCTCGTGTGGTCCCTCAATGCTCTTTTTGCATCCCACAGGCCTCCAGGGTCCACCTGAGCCGCTGGATCAAAAAACAAATTTTCTGCATAAATGGTCTTTTTCTGCTCCTGTAGGCCATCAGGACCAGCAAAATGAGGATTAAACAGGACCTCACAAAAGTTTTTTTAAAACCCAGAAAAGAACTTCTAGCTACATAGGCTGAGTTGACAGACAGAAAGGAAGAGAGACAGATGAGGGAGACACTTCCATGCCTGGAGTGATCTGAGTGGGGCCTTTGGGCTGCCCACTCTTGTTCTACAGCTATCGAAAGAACAGCCCTTAGTTAGTACCATGAGACTGGAACCAAACTAAGGAGACCCTGCTTTATGTTCTTACTGCAGCAGCCAATCTCACTCTGAGCAGGCCTTTGTCCCCAGAATTTAAGGGGCAGGTGATGAGGAAAAAACACAATCCCTCTTTCAAATTTATCTTCCTGGGTGAATTAAAGCTCAGTACTAATATATGGCTTGCTTTCGTCCTTGCAGCTCATGGCCTGGTTCAATTCCCAAGCAATCAAAACTGCTTTAAAAAAAAGTTTTTCAGCTCTGTAGCTGTCCTGGCCAAAGGACATCATGGCCACCATGCTCTGTGATTCCCAGGTCCAAGGAAGAGGTTACAATTATAGGCCCAACTTTGTCATACCACATGAACTACAAGTTTCTTGCACTTCCTGCCTTACTGCTAGAAAACAGCTTACCCATTAGTTATATGATAAAAATAGCAGAAACTATTTATTTAGTTACTGAATTATTTTTATCACTTTCCCCCCAATATGAGACCTATGGAGGCTTATAACACTATACAGTTAAATATCTAATGATAAAAAGGTACAATTACGCTATCATATTAGAACACCCATAATTTAAAACAGTATGAAATCATTTAAAAACACAACAATCAGAATAAAAGTATATCAAAACTGTTCTGCACTACAGCCTTCATCCTCTTGAGAGAGAGAGAGGAGAGAGAGAGAGAGGAGAATGTAACAGCAGAGCTTGGGAAGTTCTTTTAGGGACTACAGTTCCCATGCTGGTCATAGGAGTCTGGGGCTGCACTTGCACTACAGAAATAATACAGTTTGACACCATTTTAATTGCCATTGTTCAATGCTATGGAATTCTGGGATGTGTAGTTCTGTGAGCTATTTAACCTTTTCTGTCAGAGAGCTCTGGTTCCACAAAACAAACTACAAATCCCAAAATGCCATAGCATTGAGCCATGGCAGTTAAAGTGATGTCAAATTGGATTACTTCTGCAGTGCAGATGCAGCCTGAAAGTCATAGTCCCCAAAGTAAATTTCTTAAGTGCCATGCAAGAGCCATTTTTAGCAAGATGAAAGCTTGTGTGGGTGGGATTGGGAGAGATCAAGGGCCACCCGAGGCCTTGGCTTGCCTGCTCCAGTGCCTCAGCCAGGTGCTTGTTCAGCTTCTGCTCCCGCTTGCGCAGTTTCTCAATGTCCCACTGCAGGTCCTCAATCGTCGTTTCCATCTCCAGCACTTTGGTCTCTGATGAGGTCACCTTGTCCTGCAGCTCTGTATACTGAGCAGGTAGGAGTAGAGGAGAGATGGACAGATGTAACAGACATTAGAGGAGCTCCTCCTTCCATGTCAGCAACACCCACATGCAGACCCAGCTGGCTCCTGAGCAAAGCACCTACCTCCAGGGAGATCTTATGGTGCTTCTCCTGCAGCTGAGTAGTGAGGTCCTGAAGATGCCGGTTCTCTCTCGTCAGGTCCTTGTTGAGAGCCTTCACTGCTTCTTCCAGCTGATCAAACTCCACTGGAAGGGGGAAAATAGACCACCTGAGGACCTCAAAGCTCACAGTCCTTTGCTGTTTCCTCAGGGCCCACACTTCTCTTGCATTTTGATCATCGCTACAAAATGGTTACCTTTTAAAAAAATCTTTTCCATCTCAACTACTATGAGAACAAAACCATCCTTCTGCCTCTATACAGCTACTCTTTCTCAAGGATTCAAGAAATATTGCATCTCAGATTTCCCTTCCATACCTTATGTGTAACACAGAGCCGCACGTGGCACGACACAAAGGACACTAAGAATTTGTCAGACTGTTTAGTACACTGTTTTAATGTTTCAAACTAGTGAAATTGATTTTTCTGTCAGCCACCCTAAGGTCCCTAGATAGAAGACAAAAAAAATATTTTAATAAACAAATAAATATAACAAAAATGGTGCCTTTCCTCACCACGGGCATGGATTTTCTGGCAGAGTTCCTCAGTGCGCCGGTGGATCTTGTCAGAGACTTCCACAATGCGGGAGACAGCGGCTTTAGAGAACTCCATGCGCTCTTGAAGCTGCAACTCAATCTCTTCGCTGCTGCTGCTGGCCAAGGTAGCCAGGAAGGAAAGTGATGGCTCATTCAGCACAAGGTCCATACTCTTCCAAGGGGCAGGAGGAGTAATGGGGGACAGGACTCCCTCTGCAAAGACCAGAAGAACTAGGTCAGTATTGGCTCCACTTTTCCATTTCGATCACAACCTACCGACAGAGAAAGTTGGGCTCACCCCTCCTCTCCAATCCCTCTTGTCCCAGGACAGAGGGATCTAGCTCCCCTCCTGCAGCCTCCAATTTAGGCTCTTCTTGAGTCTGCTCACAACCTCCATCATAACGTCTCAGTAGCACTTGCACTGTCTCATCCAGCTGCAGCAATGAGGAAGACAAAGGGAAGCAGGAATTGAAAAAAAGTATGAGTAATGATACAGCAAGCATCATGTAGCGGTTTGAGCTTTAGACAATGACTCTGGAGACAATCGCTCTGGAGTTCAAATCCCTGCTCTCAGGGATGGCACACTCTCTCAGCCTCAGAGGAAGACAAAGACAAACTGACACTGAACAAACCTTGGCAAGAAACCCCTGTATTATGTTTGCTATAAGTTGGAAATGACTTGAAGGCATACGACAACAGGGGATGAATGAAGACATTCTGAATCAAAGAGGCAGTCTCAGAATAGCCTAATACCCCCTTATATATACCTCAGCTCTGAGCATAGTGATATCACCCCTGATAAATACATCAACTAAGATCAAAACAAACTTTGCAGATTAAATCTATTATGACATGACTAATCATGAAGAAGTGTAAAGGAACAACACAGAGAAGCTACATTTCCTGGCCACCAGAAAAATTGTTCTGCTCTTGGCCTGAACCCCAAGATTTCATCAGGCGTTGAAAGTACTTGTGTGTTGAACCTGAAGGGTTAGAAACTTCACATATAAGAAAAAAGATGACTCAGGAGGGCACACTGACCTGCTTCCAATATCGGTTGACAATCAAGAGAGTGGCATCATCAGTAGCCTGCCTCTTCTCCAGCTTCTCTATCCGCTCACGCAGTTCATCCTCAAAGGCCTGCCGCTGCTCCAAGCGCTCAGCTAACTTCTTGTTCTTGAACTGAAGCACCTTGAGGTCCATCTCCTCCTGCATTAAGACCACATTCCCCACACATGAAAATCTAGTCCACAATGTAACTCTCTTTTCTGCCACCCATTCTGTACTGATGCAAAGTTGAAGTTAACACTACAACTCAACAATGGGAGTTGCAATCCAAAAATATAGAGGGCCTGCTCTAATTTTTTGAACCATGACTCACAAAATTTCTTAAAAGTGATCATGATGGAAGTTTCAGGCAAAAAAAAATCTGCAAAAGCCAAAGTTTTCCCTCCCTATTCTAAGCACAATTTTATATCTTGAGTTCTTCTGGATCAACCATTGCCTTAACTGCTACAGCTCAATGCTATGCAATTCTGGGATCTGTAGCTCTATGCCACCATTCTTCATTACTAGATATGCTGGCTAGGGCTGGTAGGATTAGTAGTTCAGCATCATCTAGAAAGCTGCGTGATTCTCTCCCCAAACTATGACAACTGACTTTTTTTTTTAATTAGGGGAAAAAAAACATTGGAAATTTGTTTCCATAGAGATGCTACAGGCTTTTAGAGAGACAATTCAGTCTATTGAAGAATGATGACACCAACAGTCTACCAATATAATGTTATACAGTGGTCCCCCGGTTTGTGAATCCCCTGGGGAACGAAATCCCCGGGATCCGAAACTGGTGGAACCGTCAAAATTCCCCTGGGATCCGAAGGATCCCCCAGGGAACGAAAGGGAAAACCACGCGGCCCCTTTAAATCGGCCGTGCGGTCCGTCCCTTAAAGCGGTCCCTCGGGATACGCGTATTTCCGGGTTACGAAAGGTAATCCGGAACGGATTACCTTTGTAACCCGGGGGACCACTGTATAATTGTCAGCCCTGCCACAGACTTTACCACCTTCCTCTCTTCGTCCCATATCCCACTCCCAGATGCTCACCGTGGAAGAGATGCCTCCCAGCCGGATAGGTTCAATCAGAGTCGTGGTGGTCTTCTCCTCCCTGTTGGCTTTCTTCTCAGGGGGGCCGGAGCCTCCATCCCCAGCTGCCCGCTTACTTGTAGCCCCCGACATGGTGACTTAGAGGAAGGGGCAAGGACCAGAGGGATCAACCAATCAGCCAAGGGGTCGGCTCTTCAACTGAAAAGGGGGGAAAAAGAGAGAATTATTTGCCATCACAAGCAAGCAAACCAGTGCAACCGAGAGTGGTTTAGTACCAGCAATACCACAGCCACGCACGACTTCCTAAATATCTGATCACAGCTGCAGAAAGACGACTGTAGCATAAAAGACTAAAAGGAAATGGACAATAGTTAGTAATGAAGTTTTAAAAATATTAGGAATAGCTCTGAAATGTTGATAGAAATTATCAGGGATGATAGCAGCAAATACAAAACCCCATTAACCTGCCACCTGAGTACCGGCAAAGATGTGTGTGTGCCAGGCACAAATTCAATAAGTATTTCCCAATAACGGGGAAGAGGAACCTGCTAAACTGTTGGCTGTCTTAGCAGAAGCCCTGCTTACAAAAGGAAATTTACTGACAAGGGAATTCTGGGATCTGTAGTTCTGTGAAGAGTTTAGCCTTCTCTGTCAGAGAGCTCTGGGTCCACAACAAACTACAGTCCCCAGAATCCCATAGAAAAGAACCACGACAGTTAAAGTGGCATCGTCCGGTTTATTTCTAGGGCATAGATAGGCCTTTGGTCTACTTCCTCAGACACACCTGAAGAAATGGATAAAGAAAAAGAGCTGAATACACACTGCAGAAATAATCCAGTTTGACTCCGCTTTAACTGCCGTGGCTTAAATGCTATGGAATTCTGGGATTTGTAGTTTTGTAAGACGTCTAGCCCTCTGCGTCAGAGAGCTTTAAGTCCTCTTCTGGCTCAAGGCTATGGAATTCTGGGAGTGGAGTCTGTTGGCCCTGGCTCAAGTGCTATGGAATTCTGGGAGTTGGAGTATGGCTCAAGTGCTATGGAATTCTGGGAGTGGAGTCTGTTGACCCTGATTCAAGGCTATGGAATTCTGGGAGCGGAGTTTGTTGACCCTGGCTATGGAATTCTGGGAGTTGGAGTCTTTCCTGGCTCAAGTGCTATGGAATTCTGGGAGTTAAGTCTGTTGCTCTTGGCTCAAGGCTATGGAATTCTGGGAGTGGAGTCTGTGGACCCTGGCTCAAGTGCTATGGCATTCTGGGAGTTGGAGCATGTTGTGGGGCCCAGAGCTCAAGGCCTAACTCTTTTTTCTGGCTCAAGGGCTATGGAATTCTGGGAGTTGGAGTTTGTTGTGGGCCCAGAGCGGAGCGGAGCTCCGCTCTGGACCCCACAACATACTCCAACTCCCAGAATTCCATAGCCCTTGAGCCAGAAAAAAGAGTCAAATCGGTTCCAAAGGGAGTTAAAAGGCTCACCTGCCCGGCCTCCCGGAGCCCCCCAACCGCTGCGCCTCCCTCGCCTTCCCCTCCATATTACGACGGCGACGACGCTCCGGTTGAGGAGGAGGAGCCACTGCGCATGCTCCGAGGCAGCCGCTTCTTCCGAGAGACTGCGCCGGCTGAGACTCTCTTCCTCTCCTTCTTCTTCTCCCTGCCCCGCCCACTCCGGGCCACGCATGCGCACAAGTCTTTCTCCAACCCGGAAATGCTCCTGACTCCTCTCCTATTGGTTCGGACGGAGCGTGACGTAAGTGGGCGGGGTCGGGGAAAAAGGTAATGTATGTAAGCCTTGACGCGATTGGGTGAGCCGCGCCTCTGCTTCTGTGTCAGCGCCTGTGATTGGACCAAGTTTGTGAGGTTGAACTCTGCAATAAAAATAATGGGGGAAGTAGACCGTCTGTGATTGGCTAAGCCTTTGCTCGCTCTGCCCGGCACCCAAGAGAGGCCGTCTGTGATTGGCTCAGTCTTTTGTCACTCTTCCTCGACCTCCCAAAACAACGTCTGTGATTGGCTATGTCTTCCCCGTCTCCAAAGAAACCGTCTGTGATTGGCTGAATCTTCCTTCACTCGTCCCCGCCTCAAAGAGAGCGTCTGTGATTGGCTAAGCCTTCTTTAGCATGCCTCATCTCACAAGAGAGCGTCTGTGATTGGCTAAACCTTCCCCCTCATACCAGAGGAGGCCTGTGATTGGCTAATCATCCGATCGCTCTTGCCCGCCCCTAAAAAAGAGCGTCTGTGATTGGTCGAGGCTTATGTCGCTCTTCTCCACAGCCCTGGCTCAATAGCAACGTCCCTCTGGTTCTGATTGGGGAAGAAAGAGGAAGAAATGGGCGGAGTCAGGGAGATGGACGAAGCCCTGGTTGCTATGGCAACGAGCGAGCCTTCCTTCAGTCTTCTTCCGCCCCAAACGCCTGCCATGGGCCCTGAATCCCTCAGGAAGGTAAAAGGAGGACAGTCGAGTAATTAATCACTCGCTTTGGAAGCGATTTGACTCTTTTTCTGGCTCAAGGCTATGGAATTCTGGGAGTTGGAGTTTGTTGTGGGGCCTTAAGGCCCCACAACAAACTCCAACTCCCAGAATTCCATAGCGACTGACCCAGACAACGAGCTCTGGGCAACACAACAAACTCCAACTCCCAGAATTCCATAGCACTTGAGCCAGAATAAGTGTTAAAGCGCTTTCGAACCGGTTCATTCCTCCAGTGTGGATGCAGCCCTCGAGAGAAAGGCGAATACCTCTCGAAACTACAAATCCCAGAATTCCGTAGCGCCGAGCTACAAAACTACAAATCCCAGAATTCCGTAGCGCCGAGCTACAAAACTACAAATCCCAGAATTCCGTAGTATCAAACTGGATTATTTCCTCCTCGGCCGAAGCCTGGAAACCGTGCTGTGGAAACGGCGCGGTTTCCTGTGGAATCCTGGGATCTGTAGTTTGCTGCAGCACCAGGGCTCTCTCAGATTACCTCACGAAACTGCAATCATCCCAGAATTCCACAGGACGGAGCCACAGTGTCAAAACTGCGTTATTTCCGGAGAAATGAGGCTTGGGAATACAGTCTCCAGTCCTGGATGGAGTCACACTCTCCTCTAAGGACTGTGTTCGCAGTCTGGGGGTACTCCTAGATTCGTCGCGCCACATGACCTGTCAGGTGAATGCGACGGTCAGGAGTGCCTGTTATCAGCTTCGGCTGATACGCCAGCTGCGCCCTTTCCTGGACATGAGGGACCTGGAAACTGTGGTACATGCTCTGGTAACCTCACGCCTGGATTTCTGTAATGCACTCTACATGGGGCTACCCTTGTGCTTAACCCGGAAACTTCAACTGGTCCAAAATATGGCAGCCAGGCTTGTAACTGGAACATCAAGGAGAGAGCACATAACACCGGTGCTCAAGGCTCTCCATTGGCTGCCAATTAGTTTCCGGGCGCAGTACAAGGTGCTGGTTTTAACCTTTAAAGCCCTACATGGCTTGGGTCCACCTTATCTCAGGGACCGCCTCTCCCCGTATGAACCCCCCCCCCTGCACACTCCGATCCTCTGGGAGGAACCTGCTACAGCCTGTGAAAACTAGGCTGTCGCAGACCTCCCAGAGGACTTTTTCCGCGACCGCTCCCAGACTTTGGAATGGTCTGCCGGATGAGATGCGCCTTATAACATCTCTTGATTGCTTTAAAAAAGCTCTGAAGACGCATCTCTTCCGGCAGGCCTTCCCTGACACCTCTTAGATCCCAGCTCCGAATGGGACCTATAAATTGACCCCTTGCCTGGTGTTATCTTTTCCTCAATGTAAGAACTATGGAGGATGAATCATGTTTTTAATGTTGTTGATTTTAAATTATTGCTAATTTAATTTATTTTTAAGGGGTGGGTGGCTGGGAATGGGTCAATGAACTGTTTTAATTTGTATGTTTTAATCTTGTTGTACCCCGCTCCGATTGTACTCACAGAGGAGCGGGCTAGAAATAAAGATTATTATTATTATTATTATTATTATTAAGTTCAACGCAGCTTTGCTCCACTCTGGGCCCACAACAAACTCCAACTCCCAGAATTCCATAGCCTTGAGCCAGGGCAGTTAAAGCGGTGCCAAACCGGGTTATTTCTCTAGTGTGAACGCAGCCTTCAGTTGTAAGCCTGAGGGCAAGGAACCATCTAATTCGAAAAATTGTATGTACAGCGCTGTGTAAATTTACAGCGCTATATAAATAAAGTTTAATAATAATAATAATAATAATAATAAATGAATAATAAGTTTGGGATTCCTCCTGGACAGAAGATTGAAATGTAGAAGAGGAGGGCGTTTGGTCACCCTGAGTCTGTGGGGCTTGGACCTGAGGAGACTGGGCCCAGAATTAAAGCAGTCTCCGCTTTAACTGCTGTGGCTTCATCCATGGCAGACTCTTGGGATTTGTACTTTTGTTGCAGCACCAGAACCGTCTGACCAAAAAGGCTAAACGTCTCATAAAAAGTACAAATCCCTGAATTCAACAGCGTTGAAATGCTATCATGCTGCATTCATTCTGCAGCATAGAGGCAGCCCTGACTAGGCAAAAAACCTGCAGAGGGACAATTTTATTTTCGTTCCCTGTTTCCCTCCTTAATCTACGCTTCTACTACCCAGAGCTGGGCTAAAAATGAAATAATGTTCATGTAATCCAGTGATTCCCAACCTTTTCTATGCCCCACACTCCTAGGAAATGTATGATGGACGTTTGCACCCCCTACAGAAGTCATGCCACATTCGAAGATGAAGAAATCTAATTTCTAAATTTTTTAACCTCACACAGTACTGAGGGTGAACAAATTGAATTTAAAAAACCCATGCAGGGCTGGCTACATTGCCTTCTCATCAACTGTTATCAGAATTCCTCATATAAATGGATTGCATGTCGCTCGAATAAAAATGGTTTGTGTCATGAATGAAATGAATATGTTTATTCGGTCAATGACCAGCAAAGTTTTGCGTCAAATTGTATGGTTTTATTCCAAATTACACGATTGGATTTCAGCAGGCTACAATTTACCGAACAAATGCTAGTTTGCAAATGTGATTTAATTGAAATTGGTAGCTACCGTGGCAGGGTAAAGTTGCAGTCGAATTAATAATGCTAAAATAACTACTTTTATCGAATGAATGAGATTGGGAGTTTATCCTGTTAATATCCCGGGAAAATTGCATAATTACGTGAAACAATTTCACATGACGTCACACAAAACCCACCATTAAAGTGGTCACAAAGAAGCATTAACGTGCATCATTTTACTTTCGGGATTTCAGCAACAATGCATTTTCAATACCACTTTATTTGCACAATTGTGTGTGATAATCATTCTTGCAGTTACTCACTATTTTCGCTTTATTTGTGGGATGCTTTAAATGCGCTTTAATCTCTCTTTAATGCCAAAATTAGCCCCAGTGTGATAAGCTCGAGTGGATTGAAATATCACTATAATGATTCTGACTCAACAAACCTGACTTAAAAATGTCTTTCTCTTTCAGCCCCGGACCTACAAAGCAAAGATATGTATGTGGTAAGTGACTTTTTGTATCTTTAGAGGAACGGTTAAATGCCACAGTCCACACTAGAACCAGTTTCATATGGGTCCATAACTGGGATCACTGCAGTTTGGTGTTCCTGGATGTCTGATTCTGATACTCAGATTGCTGTCCTGTTCCCAGTTACCTGAACACCACTGAACTCAATGGAACATACTTCTGAGAAGAAGCATCTAAGATTCCACTTTTGGTTACAACCAAGGGATGCCCACATGTGTTAGTAAGACACAGCTGCTTCACTGCTTTTTTCCCCCTTGTTCTCCCTGTTTCAGGAAATATCTAGATGTTCACTGCATGGATCTCATCAACAAGACTGAAACCACTGATAGTCTGAAAAGGTAATGTCAGTTTTCAAAGAAACAGCTGGTAAATACCTACATTTCTCTCTTAGGCAAAAATGAAGGAGGAGTATGCAAAACTGAATATTAAAGGCAAAATGAGCCATACGTACCTGAGAAGCACACCAGTGAAAAATCTGGTGATATTCATATACAAGAGGGCTCAAGAGTCTTTCAACCCACAGGTCAAATTCCACTTTGGAAAGGTCTTTGAGACCGTCTTCCAGAGTGAGGGGGGCTAAGGTATAAAAAGAGTAGACATGATCAAACAAAATCGGCTTTAGAATGATTTGTCCGCAAGTATACAAACCACAACCGAAGCACATCTTCTCAGGGCTAAGCCTCCACAGATCAGCTTTATTGATATACAAAGCACTTCCCTGTTCTAAGCTTGTCTATTCAGTAGTTTAAATATCTGGTCTCTAAAATGTGACCCTATTTAAAGTTTAAATGCCTTTAAATATCCTCTTACATCCAGTCTGTGATTGAAGGTAATAGCCAGCTTTCCCAACAGAGTACTGAAGAGAGTCAGAGAGAGAGTGAGAGGAAGATGTAACAGCAGAGCCTGGGAAAGTTCTTTTAGGGACTACAAATCCCAGGCCCTCCAGGCAAACATGCTGGTCAGAGGAGTCTGGGGCTGTATCTGCACTGCAGAAATAACACAATTTTGCACCACCTTAACTGCCATTGCTAAGTGATATGGAATTCCGGGATTTGTAATTTTGTGAGATATTTAGCCTTCTCTGTTAGAGAGCTCTGGTGCCACGACAAACTACAGATCCCAGGATTCCGTAACATTTAGCCATGGCAGTTAAAGTGGTGTCAAATTGGATTACCTCTGCAGTGAGGATGCAGCCTGGAAGTCATCGTTTCTAAATTAACCTTCCAAAACTGGAATTGGACATCTGGTCTCTTCCAGTTTTGTTCTGGGGATTGTATGACTCACAGCATTTCATAGGAGCAGAAAATTGACCCTCAGACCTTGCCATCTCTGATGTATAATAAAATTTATGGTTGCTAACTAATATAAAAAAAATAATTCATAAAAGGCAGCTTCAATATAATGGTTGATTCCCCTCCCCCTCCAAGATTCTCAGTGTAATATAAGACACAAAAATAGACAGTTTGTTGTGCTTTTCTAGTGAATTATTCAGCTGTATTGAGCCACAGGTATAGCAGCTTTTGTCGCCAAAAAAAGCCCACCAGTATCAGAATTTGGGGAAATTCTCTTTTTGGATGGCATTTAATCAACCAGCCATGCTGGTTGAGAGATTCTGAGAACTGTAGTCAAGGAAATAACTTTTGTAAGCTCTGATAACAGATACAAGCTGTATCCAGGAGTTGTGTATAGGTTTTGGATTTTAAAGCCCTTCCCAGCATTGGACTAGGGTATGCCTGACTCCATATGTATCAAGTCACACTGAAACTTGACCCAGAGAGGGTACCTTCTGGGGTTTATTTTCAGCCCTTTAAAAGTTTCCCACTTAGGCCCCTTGGACCCTAAAGTGATGCACTGTTCAATCTTCTACTAAAATTGAAAGTAGTCATTGGCCACAGTTTGGCTTCAGCAGAATAATATCGTTCCATTCCTTAACATTTTTATCTAATGAAAATAGTGCAATGGAAAACTATTTTGAACCAGAAGTGCCACTAAGAATGCAGCAAAATATAGACCTTGGGAAAGCTTCCTTTTTGTATTACAATTCTGAGATTCCTTATTAATTTGTACCAGCCCGATACTCTTTCATAAAGCAAAAACATTGCATTGCAGCAATTCATCACATGACATCTGCTATGTAGACTGGGTGTCTTTATGATCTGTTCAGTATGCAAAGAAACTGTGTTGCAAGGCAACCCTAGAGAGCTTCAGCACAGAGATCTGTATTCAACTGCTGTTCTTTCCACTTTCTCTGCAGTGGCTTGGTTGGCTTGGATTAGTACACTGCACCAAAAAACGAGAGTTCCATGAATCTTCATGGATTTGGTGACTGAAGGTTTTGCAGACCCCAGCCTGCTTCATTGCATTGGATGTATGAATTGGAAACTGACAGTGCTGGTACCTCTGTGCAGATGCAGAAATTGTAGAGGAGGGAAGAGATATGGCTTATCAGATACAGTGGTCCCCCGGGATCCGAATTCCCCAGGGTCCGAAAGCGGCGGGACCACAAAAATTCCCCCGGGATCCAAAGGATCCCCCGTGGAACGAAGTGGAAAAACCGCGCGGCCCCTTTAAAACAGCCGCGCGGTCCGTCCGCTAAAGCAGTTCCCCGGGATACGTCCATTTCCGGGTTACGAAAGGTAATCCAGAACGGATTACCTTCGTAACGCGGGGGACGACTGTATCTCAAAAGGAAGGTGCACATTAACTTGGGAGCAAGTTGTAGGAAAGGTACTGCTGTCATAGGATCAGGCTACTTGAGCTAAAAACAATGCCGTCTATAGGGAGAGAATTATGGAAAGAGGAATGCAGAGACACTAGAGGTTAAACAATTGACACAAGCTGTTATTAGGGCACAGTTAACTAGCCACTATAAAGAGAGACCAGCAAAACCAACACAATTTGTACCCTTATGTTTCAGTCAAACCTCAAGAATCTGTCAATGAATTCAACACCACCTAATGCAGGATGCATGGCCTTTGAGATATTGTTCAGTGTCAGCTACATCCTTCCTAACTTGCATACCCAGCAATGGGGAATGATGAGTTGCAGACCCACATCTTCTAGAAGGCCACATATTCCCCCATCCCTGCTCGATGACCAGATGCTTATCTTGTTGTATTAGATGTTATAAAATACAGGCAGTTAAAGGAAACTGAAGGGAGGATGGTCACATACATCTATTTTTTTTCTCTCTCCTCCACAGCCTCCTTGCTGAACTCTTCAATCTGCAAGATTTTGAATCTAATCCCCGCTCTGCCATTTTGCTAGATCTGTACTTTTACACTATCCAGTTCAGTCGGGAGCAGGGTTTTAACCGGGAACAAACCTCAGCCTTCTTCTCAATTGTGAAGGATGTACACGAGGCCTGTGTGGGTAAGTCATTTTGGTGCCAGAAAAGACTTTGAGAACAGTATCTGTATCAAGGGCAGTATTTGCAGCACCTCAGATTCCAGGCCCAAAACATGCAATGGCAGTGTCCTCTTGTCATGACCCATCCCATTCTTCTCTCTGATGCTCATGATGGCTTCTGAGTCCCAACTGCTGTGTCTTGTTTTGATATTATAAAGAGATAGGGCCATAATGAAAATGAATAGCAGCTGTAGGTAAAGAAGGAAAGCAGAGGAACAGGCCTTTCACCAGTGTGCCCAAGGTGACTCTCTTGGATGTCACTTGAGTAGCTGGGCTGTTAGATATGGACTAATAGGAGGAAAGGAGAATGTTGGATCTAGATCACCTGCTTACTTTTCACCATTTTCCTGTCCTATAGAAACACCACTGCCCAATGTGGAGGAATGCTACAACTATTTCACTGAACTGGTTTTCTGCCACTCCATTCGGGTGAGTGTCATATCAGACTGGGCAAGTAACAGGTGTAGAGTCTAGCTAGAAACACTTTCAGCAGTTTCCCCTTCTCAGCAGTGTCTCGGGGTGAGGAAGTCTTCCCTCTCTTTTTCCTTACCATTTTCTTTTTCTTTCCCAGAGGCCCCCTTTCAGCATCGATCTCTTTAATCAGGACCAACTGGTGCTCATAACAGACTACGTGATCAACACCTACTTCCGTCACTACAAACTTTATAAATATGCTTTCACTCCACAGGTAAAGGAGTCCTTCCCTTTGCCCCAAGGTATTTGGAGCTTCTCACAGAATGAGAGAGAAGAGTGTAAAACTGGGGTGAAGGGGCAGAGTATAGCTTCCTGCCAGTGTTGGTAACCCTGGACCCCTCCAAACTTGCCAGATCATTATTTTCCTTCCCCCAGAAGTGAATTCCTTCTCCAAGAAGCCTCCAGGACTGAGGGTTCCCCTTTGAAAAAAGGAGTCCCCTCCTTTGTTTGACATTAAAAAACACCTGTTTTTCAAAACCAGAAGTGGACTTTTGGCCACATCTGGGTTATCTTTTGGAGATGGGGCTTTAGAGGCTTGTAAATCTACCAGATGATCTCACAGGGAGTAAAGTATGCCCTGGGGCCACTACACTTGCCCACCACAACATCACCTCCAGGACAATTTGCCTTCTCCTCAGAATTTGATTTTTAAAAGCAACATCCCTACTTCTGGGATTGCAGGAAAAGTTTTACAACGTGGGACGAGAATGTAATAAGTCTTTGAAAGGAGCGAGACTAGTCAGCAGCCCTGAGCTGACAGTCCCATATCATGTGTCTTCCTTAGGTCCGGTTGGACATATCGTTTACCTATATTGGGATGCCTGAACCAGAGCCCAAAGATGAAGGTAAGAGGAGGGGTGTCATGATTCCTCTTGCAAGCCATCCCTGTTAACCCAGACAGAATTTTAAAGGAAAGAATTGGCCAAGGTGTCCTTTTAAACGAGGACTTTTCCCAGTGCAAACCCAAGCTGATGCAAGAGTCTGAAGCTGTTAGGTGAGTTTCCCCAACCCTCTGGATGTATACTGTTCCCATCATCTCTATTCTCAGCCTGAAATCCTTTTAACTGAATATGCCTAAGGAATGAACCAGTGTTATAACTGTGGACCCTTCCTTCTGTTGGAATCATAATGACATTCATTTTAATCGGGTCTTGGAGGACCCTCAAGAGTCAAGTGATCAACCACCACCTCTAATGCTTTCTCTCCTCAGATTTGGTTCAGCATAACAAAAATGAAGTTTATAAAATTATGTAAAATGATCACAAACTGACCATATTCAGAAATGAAGATACGATTACAATGGAAACCCATCTTTTTGTTGCAACCCCCCAAAAGAGTTAATATTATACTTTTTTACAGAAGCAGTGGCTGAGATCATAGAGGCGGGTTTGTCACCTTTGCCAGAGGAACCAGAGGAGCCAGCTGTGCGAGAAGAAAGTAAGATGGAATGACTCAGTGCAGAGGGCTCAGTGTTTGGTGATGCTGCAGTGGAGTGGGTTGAGAATATGAGCAAGAAAATCCCCTCAGATTTGTCAGTCTTGCATGCATGAGAAACTCTCAGGGGAGCCTTTCAGCCTCAATCAGCTGCTCTTTAGGAGGGGGATAATAAATATTCTCCTGTTTTTAGTGCCCCAAAAACTGTTTTTGAGGCCTTTAGACTAGCAAATTTTGCATACTTGCACGTTTTACAAAACAGTAAAAAAAAAAAAAACCAAACAGAATAAGGTGAATAACAATACCACCAACTAACACAGCTAACAGGGTGAACCAGCATGAAGATAATGACACCATAATAGATGAGGCATTATGTATAAAGCCATATTAAACAAACTCAAAAGTGGCTACAAACTAGGATACTCCTGATTGGTTGTTTCTTGGGGTATTAACTACACAGGAGTCTTTGTGGCCTCAACCATTTGAAGAGGCGTCAGTCCCCCTGTCCTGGGATCCATAACTGTCTTACAGGATCTTTGTAAAGGTCACTAAGCTGATACATAAAGACTGTTTTAAAGCACCTTTAAGGGTACTATTTAAATATAATGATGTATTAGTTATAGGTGGAGGAACTAGTTTTTGACTTGGGGATGCATGCTGTCATACCTTCGAATTGTTCCTGCCTCACCCTCCTCTTAGGTCCCACTGCTGCACTGCGGGAATACATTGCAACCCAACTCAACCAGGAGCTGTCCCAGCTGCGCCTGTCCGTGGAACAGCGTTTAAAGACGACAGAAGAGCAGTTTAATGCCAAGCTGGTTCAACTGGAGAAGAGTTCCAATGTTGGCAAGGGGAGTACCAAGGGCAAGAAAAAGTGAGCTGCGTGGGGAATGAGAGAATGAGAAAAAATTAGACCATAACTCTCTCCTTCCCCTTGTCTTTAGAGGCTCTGCAGAGAGCTTATTAAGGATTTGTCTATAAAATCTGTCATGGATCAGATAGGAGAGAGGTTGTGATGTTTAATACTTGGGTAGAGAAGGGGTAAGAATCAGGTGGTTGTCCAGCTCTTGTGGCTCCCATCATTCCTTACTATTCTAGCTACAATGGATGAGAGATACAATCCAACATCATCTGTTGTACTTTACCCATTCTTGAATTCAAATATGGGTAGCAGATGGGTGTCTCTCAGGCTTTTAAGAGTGTGATATTTACACAAAGCCACTGCAGAGATCCTTTTAAGAAAGTAGATTTGCTGTGAAATCTTAATAATTAAGACATTAAAGAGCATCCCAAGTGACTGGTCTAGCTGTTGCTCATTTTCTGTGCCAAGAATCCTGACTATTATTATTATTTTATTTTCTTATATCCCGCCTTTCTCCCAATATAGGGACTCAATACCCTTTTCTAAGCCTGTCACATTGCCCCAGGCACTCAAACTGGGACAGAACATTGTTGGGGAAATTCAGTATTTCCACTGCCAGCAGAACTGCTGAACATGGGGAATACTATTCAGTATGTGGCTATTCAAATCTCCCTCTCCCTCATGGCAGAGGAGGGGCAACTTAGTTTAACTGGAGACTGTGACAGTAGCTTTCTCTAGATTTCTCCTGAAATCTCAGTTCAGTTTTCTGTCTTCTAGAGCTCAACACCCTGCGTCTGATACCCACCATTGGTACACTCCCACTCACCTTCCATTTCCTTCATTTCCTGCTGTATTAGCATACACTCAAGTCTTTTAGCAAAAGATGGAAGTGGAGATTTATCCCCACATTCTCTTCTAGCAACGTCTTCTCCCAACAGAAATGCCACACCAGTCAAAGGTCAGATTTGGTCTTGTCATATTTTTATTCCAAATCTGGCATCATAGAGGGGGGTAGGTAAGGGAATGTTACAGTCACAAAAAATGACATGATCCTACAGAAAAGGGCCAAGCCCGACTCCCATTACAAAGGGAAATTGAGGGAATATTAATAATCTGATCCCAGTCCCACCCACAGTGACTGCACATGATGCTTGTTCCGTCAGCAATGATAAAAATATATATTTGGAGAAGTGAGAAGAACTGGAGAATTGAGATACAAAAGCTACAGTTCCTGCACTTCCTTCCCCAAAGTCTACCTAATACTTACATGTAAAACAATGTTGATGCTCTGTATTCCTGTCCTACATAGATCCAGGGTCCCTTGGCCTTTCCAAGGATATTAGGGAGGCCTTGTTCCCATTTGCCGGAAACTAAGGCTCCCAAAGTCCCTGTCTGTTCCCTAGAAAACTGGACCCTTTTGCATGCAAGGGCAAGCACCTCTCTCACAGGAAACCCTGACGGCTTGCCATTTGGCTGAGAAGAGATAAGGGAGCAGTTCATGGTGCAGCCCCTGCCTCTCTCCTTTACAGTAACTGGCTGCCAGTCCTCTTCTTCCCAGCAATGTGAAGAGCAGTCATCTGCTCCCTAGTTGGGAGGGTCGTCCACAGTGGATGAGGGGCCTTCCTCGCCTTCTGCGCTGAGCAAGACAAGCTGGATGGCCTTTGGGACATTTTCAAAGAGGGCAGCTCGGTTCTGCTGTTCGCCCTTCTTGACCCAGTGCCCATAGATGCGGAAGGCGCATGCGTCAATCAACTTGCGTACCCCCTTGAGTGCATAGGGGTCACACAGCAGCAGCTCCTTGGTGACGGGCCGCACTCGTCGGTAGTTAGAGAAGATGCGGATGGAAGCCCGCACAGTCCACCCAATGACCTGCAGAGGGGAAGAGGTTGAAATAACCACTGGACAGCCAACACTATGGGTACCTTCCCAAGAAAGGAAGGACATGGCAGGGAGAGGGTAAAGAACATTAGCCCAGTCCTGGAGCAGTTGAAAGGTCTGTCTATTTCAGGAATGGGCACCTTCTGAGGATCCAAGGGACAGTTCTATCCCACTCTGAATCTTTGCAAGCTGGGCATTCCCCAAATCAGTATAGCTCTGTGACTAACATTGTCACTTTCATCTCCTGTATGATGTTAACATCTTTGCCTGATAAAGAAGCCAGTGGATCTTTGAAAGCTTGCATGATATATTTTCTGCATTTTCATTGGCCAATAAAAGTATTACTCTTTTGTGGATTTTGGATTTTATTGTACTTTGCTGCATGGCCAACATGGCTATCCCTGAATATCTTCTATCTGTGTGGCAACCTTAGTTATTGTGGTTCTGTTCCAGTCTCCTCTAAACATCTCTCAAAACATATAGGTCGAGGGCAAAACTTGGAGGTTCCTTCAGTGTGTGTATATGAACATATTACAAGAGAGACTCTCATTGAGGCTTTTTGCCTCATATACATACCATATACATTTTTAGACTTAAGTATATGGTAAGTCAACTTTAAAAATGAGTGGAGGGCAGGAAATAAGGAACCTGGAAAGAGTCAAACAAACAAACAAAACTATACACTCACCACCCCCACAAGAGAGGTGTGAAAAAAATTCAATTAAAAGAGTGGCAGGCAGAATCTTTGATGCTAAATAATGTATGATTAGCATATTGGGATGCTGCAGAGAAATGAGAGGCACAGTCATGCTGTCACCAGTGTGGCATGATAGCTCTTTCAGATTTCTCCTCTTTGAAGTTTCTAAGTTTCATTTTAAGGGTTTCATTTTAAGAAATGTGTGCCTCAATTTGCTTTCCCCATTCCTTTCTTCCCTCCACTTTCCTTTTTTATTATATGTCATGACCTGCCTGCCAGAAGGGATTATCTTATTTTACTGGTTGTACAACAAGGCATTCTGGGAGCCTTTGGGGCTAAACAGGGGTGGGGTGGGATTTAAAAATGTTTTAAATAAACAAAATATGTGGCAGGAGGCCAGAGACTTACTCTAAATTTGTGATAGGGACTGAAGTGCCGGCACTCCTTCCCATAGCGATGGAAGAAAGGGTGCTGCAGAGCCTGCTCAGCTGTCAAGCGTTCTGCCGGATCCACCTGTAGTAGCCGCGAAATCTGCAAGAAGTTACTGGGCCGTCAGAAAACATTTAGGGAAAGTCAGAAGCAAAGACCATACTGTTGGATCACAACACAGAAGGGCAGATGGGTTTCACATATATATCCCTGGCTTTCCTCTGAGCAGCTGAGGATGTCAACCATCAATCCATGTCACATACTTGAACCAATACAGCAGACTGGCTTAGCCACAATCCTTACACAAAATTTCTGCCACCCTTCCAACTCCCTGTTTCAGCCCACTGTGGAAACCGACTCCCTTCGCTCATAACCACCAAGTCCTGGTTTCACAACAGAAACTTTGGGCTCGACGTGGCAGCCAGGGTTCAGGACCACATCCTATATATCTCAGGAGCCAAATTCACTATCCTATGATCTGCTATCATGGGTCAGCAAGCTCAGGAACCCCTTTGACCCAATTCCCACTGCCCCACATACAGACACTCAGTTGTCAAGGCATGAATCCCAAGTCTGTAGGAAAAGAAACATGAATCCCAAGACTCTTCCCCATATTTGAAAAAGCTGCAGCAAGATTACTGAAACCATAGACTTTCTATGCAGAAACCTCAAAGAAAGAGTGGCTCTGAAGTCACTTTGCTCCTCACCCCCTTTTGCAGATGCAAAAAACAAGTAATCCCAGTTATGCAAATATGCTTAATTTACTCAATATACTCACAATGTACACTTGATTTTCCAATCCCTATTCTTTTCCACTGGAAGACAGGAAATGACATGCAAGCCCCCAGGTACAAAACAACGGGGAAAGTGTTTACAACATAGTCTTACTAGATCCTTGACTGTGTCCGATCGGTCATCCCACTCAGGAGAACCAAACTGATAGTGTCCTTCCATGATCATCCGAAGCATCAGCATCTGCTTGCGGTGCCAGAAAGGAGGAGAGCCGGCCAAGAGTGTGAAAAAGATGACTCCACAGGCCCAACTGCAGGAGAATACGGGGGAGACAAAGAGCTTTATCTTTGTCCACTCCAGATCCACCATCCACCACAAATCAGAGAAAATGGCTGAAGTATTGGGAATAGCCAGCATTACACGAGAGTCCACATTTCCTAGTCTCTCATTAATTTGCTTGGAAAGTCACAAAGTCACCTCACAAAGAATGCAGAAAAAACAACCCTCAAGCATGCAGCATCTAGTGGGGCAAACCTAGCCTACACTAACCATTCTTCAGAACTGGGCCTAGGAAGAAGACTGAAAGGATTTCTCAAGTCTTTTGTTTCTAATACATCCTTAAAATGTGCCCATGCCAAGTTCTTCCTCCTCCCCACAGCATAGCATAGGTCCCAGACATCCCTTCTTAGAATCCAGTTTTAAGGGGATGGAGTGTCCAAGACTCCCCTCATCAAAGCATTGTTTTAAATTGTGTGTTTTTAATTGATGTGTATTTGTTGGTCTGTTGTTGTTCCCCACCTCAATCCATGGTGAGAGGCGGGTAAGAATATTTCGTTAACTAGCCTTAATAATTCTTACATGCTTGGATATGGGAGCAAATTTTGATTAGGGAACGATGATGATGATGACGACGACAATGATGATGATCATCATCATTGCCATCATCATCATCATCCCCCCATCAAAATTTGCCTCTAAATCCAAGCATGTAAGAATATATTAAGGCTAGTTAACAAAATGCATTTCCCATCCACTGTGGAATACAGGCTTAGATTTCAAAATTATTTACAAAACCTAATTCCAGGCTCAGTACAAGAAAGAAGGGTGTATGAAACTGACTCTGCTATCTCACAGGCAGAAAGAACAAAGAAAAAAGCAAGGTCAAACAACTGCCCCTGTGCACTGGTTCCCACACTGAAAAACATTCATCCCTTCAGTGTCTGCTTCCCAGTACATTAGCCATCCTCAACCTGACCACTGTGGCTAGGGATGATGGGAGAGACAGTCCCAGCTTTAGTCTAGAGGGTGCTGGGTTAAGGAAGGCTGAACCATATCATTCTTACAGTCCCACAGTCCCACTCCCTAAAGGACAGGAACCAGCTTATTGCAACTTACAGGTCCACCTCCTTTCCATATCCAGGGTGAGTTTCATCCATAGAACATTTTAAAATTTCTGGAGCCAAATAGCCTGGAGTTCCACACAGCTCTGAGAGAGACAGGAGTTGACAGAATTAGGAGCAGAGAAGCACAAGATGGGGCTGTCTTGTGAATATCAGGGCAGGAGCCAATGTTCAGGCTATGAAATGCCCTTCCCAATGGTTTCCAATGATGCGAAACAGTGCTCAGATAGAATGTGCCCACCACCAGAGCTCAAAAAAATATCATTTTGAACTATAACTCCCAAGATCCACAATCAACATGGCCAGTGGATCTGGCTCTTTCCACCCTCTCTCTACACCCATAGGCACATGCTCTCAGACGGGCCTGTCCCTACATCCTCACCTCGCAGCTTTTCCCCAGGCTCCAAGTGACAGGAGAAGCCAAAATCTGAGAGCTTGATGTTGAGGTCATCATCCATAAGGATGTTTTCGGGCTTGAGGTCTCGATGGATGATGTGGTTGGTGTGAAGGTAGCTCACAGCCTCCAAGAGGGCTCGCATGATGCACCTGAAAACAAGGAGGAAGAGGAAGCGATCCAGCCGCTGCAGCCACCATTTATCAAAGGACAGCAGAAAGTGGCGTGAGAAAGGGGTTGGAACATGGCAAATGGAACTTCTGCCTCTCCATCCCCTAAAAAGGGCACTGTGCCTTACCTGGTCTCTTTCTCACTCAGGGTTACCTTCTCGGTAAGGTAGTCAAAAAGCTCTCCACGTCTCATCCTGCAAAGAGAATATTCAGTGAGATAAACCTGCACCTATTACAGGCTGGTCAACTCAGTGAGTGCTAGGGACCATGTTTTCCCCCATTTCCTCGCTGGCACAGGACACACACAGTCCACAACAAGCCCAAATATTCGTTTTTCTCTGCTATCCCTTTCAAAATGTTGCCAGGAAAGGACATTGCATATCTTCCTGTCACCATCTTAAGAGGAACTGCAGAGAAAAAATGGAGATAATTGTGGGGTAATAAAGTATTCTGCAGTGCTTGTGGAGGAGATAATATATAAATAAAATATAAAAAATTATTTCTACTCCGCTTTTCTGTTAACAACAATCAAAGCGTCTTACAGTAAAACCAATTTGATATACAATACATGGTAACATATATCACATCCCCAACTCCCCCCCCCCAAAAGAAGATTAAACACATTAAATTAAAATCTATTAAATTAACAATAACAATAGTTACTGTCCACCAAAGGAGAGGTGGGTGTGCTTTCACACATAGAGGACTTTGTGTGATTTGGGAGCAAAACTGTCCAGTCATACAAATTTTTCAAATTAAAAGTTGCAGGATTTGGGGGGACTGATGGAGAGCTTTGGAAACCAGAAAAGTGGGGCCTAGGAGCAGCATGAGGTTTGCAAGGTGCGCTATGCTCTGCAGATGGCACAGAAGAGAAACCTTTGCTGTCTCTGCCTGCCTTGCTGCACTTTTGAAGTGAGGGATTCCTCCTGGGCAGAAGTACCAGGAAGCTGGATGTTGCTGGGCTACAAGTGCCAGTTAACCTAACCATCACACCTGTGGTGAGGAATGTGAGGAGTTGCGGTCCTAAAACATCTGGGATGCTGTATGATTCCCACCCTTGCTTTAGGGACAAGACCATGCATGCTCAGTAGCTAAAGGCCAAGATGACCTAGGTTCAAATCCTTCCTCCAATGGGGAATCCATAATATGGTCCAAAATACACTGCAGAAATAATCCAGTTTGAGACCGCTTTAATTGCCCTGGGTCAATACTAGGGAATCCTGGGAATTGTAGTCCTCTGTCAGAGGGGACTAATAACTCACAAAACTACAATTCCTAGAATTCCTTAGCATTGAGCCAGGGAGATAAAACAGTCTCAAACTGGATTATTTCTGCAGTGTGCTTTGGACCTATGCCTCCTTTGGAGGATCACTTTCCTGCAGGTGCTGATGAAATTGATAAAAAGGATCAATTTATTTAACTGAACAGACTAAATGGGGGAATTGGACAAATACAACAAACGCATAGGCAAGGTGGGTTGCAAATCAACATAAGTGGGACACTGTAGCATCCAGAAATATTAGTACGACCTTTTCTAACTTAGAGCCATCCAGGTGTGTTGGGCCACAACCCACAACACCATCCACTGGCTGGGGATGATGGGATGTAAAGTTCAATACTCCTGAAAATTATCAGGTTAGAGAAACCAGCTGCTTCTCTTTCCAAGGACTGCATCAACACTGCAGTTGTATAGGTTCTCCTCCAACCCAAATTCCAACTCCCTATCAGGAGGGGTTATTTCACATTTGACTGATCTCTGTGTCACAAGAACCACAGACCACATTCATTTGCAATACATCTTGGGCAGGTGCTATAACCATTGTGAAGCCAGTACCCTGGGCAGTTAGAAAGGCGGTGGGGAGGGCAGATCAACAACTTCTGCTTCCAGTGCTTTTGCTACTTACAAGTCAAATACCAGGAACATGAAGGTGGAGCTCTCGTAGGAATCTATAAGAGTAACTGTAAAAGGAAAAGGAATGGGTTTATGCAATGATGCAGTGTCAGGGCCAGCCTTACCATTAGCAGAATAGCAGCAACTGCCTCAGGCAGCAGATGTTGAGGCACAGTGGTGGCAGACCCTGGCTTTTCCTTCTGAACACACACACACACAGACTGACTGTTAGTGGACAAAGCTGTGTTTGCCACACGGCATGACCTATATATCCTAAGCCAGGGATGGGCAAATTGTGGCCCATAGGCCACTTGCTACCATACTGGCCTGTTTTTGTGGTCCTTGGACTCCCCAGTGGTCAACAAAAAGTGGTGCAAATTTTTTCAGAAACATCCCCCCATACCCTCTAGGGGTCCAGGAAGGGCCCAAAACATGGTGAGAATGCCCCATGTCTCCTATCGGGTATTTGGGGGCATTTTTTAAGGAGTGGTTGCAGCCTTCTAAGGCCTCGGGGAGTGGGTGGGTGGGTAATGCAGCCCCCTAGTCTTCCACAGTTGTGCATCCCTATTCTAATTTAATCTGCTGTCTTCAACGGTGATGGATGACATTACTCCCTTGCCAGTACTCGAATGAAATCTTGTCCTTCACCTCTGGCAGCAAAATGTCCTTGACCAAGCCAGTATAGTGTTGAGCACTCCAGCATGCATAAAGAGAGAAAGCAGCACCAGTGCAGCACCTAGTAGCAGAATGCAGGCACTACAAATCAGTATAAGCCTTCACAATCAGACGTGTTGCTGCAAAGGAAAAAGTAGCACTCCTTTGCTCATTTTATTTTATTGCTGATAAAATATATATCCCACTAAATAGGTAACAGCCACAAAACACAGCTACAATACACCAGCAATGCAATGCAAATTCAAGTAAAAATCACACTTTTTAAAAGCACCATAAATACATAGTAGAACACACCAATAAAATCACTGGAACAAGCAAACCGTTAAGCCTATTGCAACATTATTTGCAAATTGTTTCCTCTGGACTACATTACCGAAGTGACGCAGGACTCAGGGTAACTTGTTACTCCATCACAGAACATAGTATTGATTCAGGGTTTTGTGAGATAAGATCATTCGGGGAAACTTGGGGGAAATGAGAGAGGGATGTCAACACAGAAGTCCTAGGGTGAGTTTTTAAACTATCAAACATGATCTGGTTCAATCCTGAGTTGGGATTAACTGAATGCAGGGGACAAGAATTCATTATAGAATTATACAAGCACAATAAAATCATCAGATGATGGCTTCCAAGTCAGTGGGGAGTTGAATCCGCTCTGGGTTTAGCATGAACTTTAAAAGAACTATCAAAGGTGTTTACAACCTGTTTTGAGGACATGGTTCAGCACTTTGGAAAGCTCCTTCCAAGTCTCAACTAAAAGACAAAGCAGATTGTCCACTCCACTGACCTGGAAGCCACCAATTGTCCCTAAATATAGAATTATAAATAAAAGATTATAGCAGAAAATATTGGGGAATGGAAGGCTGCATAAAAATACCAGGATATGCATGGAAGTTAGAGAGATGCTGAGAGGGCTCAAAGGAGATTTCCACTCACTGATGAACGGGTGGCCAGAGACCTGGCGTAGGATGGCAATCTCTTTGCCCGTTGATGAGCGCACCTCCTCCAGTTGCTGTGGGGTCATACGCTCCGGGGTTACCTCAATGATCTTCACTGCATATTCTTGACCCGTTTGCTTGTGGATGCATCGCCGGACTACGCTGCTCACCCCCCTGCAGAAAGATGGCAGAGTGGGAATGAGAATGGACAAAAAGCCATGGAATAGATGACGTTTCCAGGAATATCAAAAAAAAATGTGAGAAGAAAGAGAGGGTCATCCTCTTTCCATATCATCCTTTACACAGGTGGGACCTTCTAGAAATTACTAAGACTCCAGCTGCAGCAATTGCTACCACTGGCTACACTGCTTAGGGCTGATGGGAGTTTCTGTCCAACAACATCTAGAAGGCTACATGTTGCCCATTGCTGAGTTTTGCAACAATCCCTTCCTAACCCTGCTTCACTCTTACCTGCCAATGACATCTTTGGGGTCATATTTCTGGTAAAACTCCTTGGCTCCTGCCCAATCTGGAAGCTCATCGTCAAGACCCACGTCTCGGGTCATCCTACAGCCGGGTGGTTGGATGTGATGTGTCTGAAAAGCAAAGGAAGGGAGGGATGGTAGCAGGAGAGAAGCCATGAAAGAGCTGAATATTTCAAGAGGCAAGCCACTCAATGACTGACACACATTTTCCCAGGAGAAGACCCTTCCTAGAGGCCAAGGTGACCAGGCAGCGGATGTTACTCCAGCAGCTGGAGAGATAAGGAGGGTAATAAAGATAGGCAGCAAAGGAAATGTGATGCAGAGTGTCACCTGGGCAGGTAGAGACATTCTGATCCACACGTTGCACTTTCAAGAGAGCTACTGTTATTGTTAAGTGCGGTCAAGTCAACTTTTACTTATGGCAACCCTATGAATGACCTCAAAGTCATTTTGTCTTCCACCACTCTGCTCAGGTTCTACAGACACAGGGCCACGGCCTCCTTTATTGAATCTATCCATCGGGAAAGCAGACTTTCTCTTTTCCTACTGCCCTCCACTTCACCAAGCATTATTGTCTTTGTTAGTGAGTCATGTCTTCCAATGAAGTTGGCAAAATATGACAGCTTCAGTTTAGACAACTTGGCTTCTAGAGAGAGCGCTCAGGCCTGATTTGTTTTAGGACCCATTTATTTATCTTTTTAGTGATCCACGGTATCTACAGAACCTTTCTCCAGCACCACAACTCAAATGAGTTGATTTTCTTCCTGTCAGCATTCTTCACTGTCTAGCCTTCACAACCATACAGAGAAATAAAGAATACAACGACATGGGCCTTCCTAACTTTAGTATTTAATAACGTATCTTCTAAGGGAGATAAATGTGAAAGACTTCATTGGGAAAGGAACCCAGTCTATTAACAGAGCAATACACTTGGTGAGATTATGGCAGGGCTGGAATTTTAAAATTATAGAAGTTTGAGCCTTCCTTGGAAAGCCTCTTGTGGCATGGTCTCTTCCTTTGGATCAGGAAAGAGAAAAACATGGCTCTTTCAAAGGTTTTAGATTACAGTGGGCCCTTAGTATCCACTGGGGTTTGGCTCCAGGACCTCCCATGGATACCAAAATCTGTGGAAGCTCAAGTCCCATTAAATACAATGGAATAGTAAAATGTATAAAATGGAAAAATCAAGCTTTGTTTTTTGGAATTTACATATTTTAAAAATGTCTTCAGACCATGGATGGTTGAATCCGTGGACAAAGAATCCATAGATATGAAGGGGTAACTGTATTTAAACATATTTGAGAATCAGCGTGGCACAGTGGTTTAAGTGTTGGACTACTGCCGCTCTCCATGCTGAGTGGTGCTGATGGATTTATAGGCTAAAATAGCCAAAGGGACAAATGTGTTCCCTACCTTTGCACTGACCATCCAACAAACCCAAATCAACAGCTTACAAAGTTGCAATGAAATGGGGTAGAGTCCCATGGACCAGAGCAGATCCACAGTGGACAAAGAGGATTAGAAAACATGAAGTAATTTTATATATCAGCCACAACAGCAAGAACCAGGATTTCAGGAATGGCCCAAAGGCCATGGCTGCATCCACTGGTGCCACAACCAACGACCATTCCCAGAATTTCATAGCACGGAACCGTGGCACCGAAAGCGTCTCAAACCGGATTATTTCTGCAGTGCGGATGCAGCCCATTATTCTTTCAAGTAACAGGAATAAAGAGCCATGTGGCACAGTGATGTGAATGTTGGACTATGACTCAGGAAACCAGGTCTCTATGACCTTGGTCTCTATGAAAGCCATCCTATTTATTGCCCAGAAGTCCTCAGATCCAGGATCCAAGGAGGAAGCTGACAGATACTCAGGTGTGAAAGGAAGGCACTCTGTGTAAACTCAAAGGCATTATTATTATTACCATCATTATACAGCCATTGAGATATCTTATCTAATCATCATCATTATTATCATCATCATCACACAGCCAGTAAGATAAGTTGTCAATAAAAGACATCCTATTTATTGTCTGGAAGTCCTCTCTCTTCAAACCCAGGATCCAAGGAGGTGGCTGACAGCTACTCAGGTGTGAAGGGAAGGCACTCTGCATAAGCTCAGAAACACTATTATTATTATTATTATTAAGCCAGCAAGATGTCTTACATAATAATAATAAGAAGAAAGGCACTCTGCCTAAACTCAAAGGCATTATTATTATTATTATTATTATTATTCAGAAAGTGAGATATCTTACAGAAGAAGAAGAAAAAGAGAAAGAGGAGGAGGAGGAGGAGGAAGGGAACTCTGCATAAGCTCAGAAACATTATTATTATTATTAAGCCAGCGAGATGTCTTACATAATAATAATAAGAAGAAAGGCACTCTGCCTAAACTCAAAGGCATTATTATTATTATTATTATTATTCAGAAAGTGAGATATCTTACAGAAGAAGAAGAAGAAGAAGAAAGGAACTCTGCATAAGCTCAGAGGCATTATTATTATTATTATTATTCAGCAAGTGAGATATCTCACATAATAATTATTATAATTCAAAGAAAGGCACTCTGCATAAGCTCAGAGGCATTATTATTATTATTATTATTATTATTCAGCCAGTGAGATATATTACATAACAATAATAATAAGAAAAAGAAGAAAGGCACTCTGCATAAATGCAAAGGCATTATTATTATATTCAGCCAGTGAGATATCTTAAATAACAACAACAATAATACAAAGGCACTCTGCATAAGCTCAGAGGTATCATTATTATTATTATTACAATATTATTTTTCAGCCAGTGAGATACCTTACATAACAATAATAAGAAGAAAGGCACTCTGCATAAGCTCAGAGGCATTATTATTATTATTATTATTCAGCCAGTGGGATACCTTACATAATAATAATAATAAATAATGCAGCCAGTGAAGTCAGGGGTCAATAAAAGCCCTCCTGTTTGCTGCCTAGGAGTCCTCCCTCTCCAGGCCCAGGATCCGAGGACGGAGGGCAGCTGCTCCGGTGTGAAGGGAAGGCACTCTGCGTAAGCTCAGAGGCACACCGTCCCGAGGCCCCTTGGCCTAGCCTGGGCACCAGGGGGCCGGGCTGCCATCCTAATAAGCCCCGCCGGGGCCTCAAGCGGCGCCCCATCCGTTCCTTTCCATAGAGATTCCCCAATTCAGAAGCCAGGCCCTCCCTCCGTCCCTCCTTCCGCAGAGAGACTCCGGAGATCCTCACCCGGCGGCGCCTTTTCTCCGACTGAGCCAACGACCCCAAAAACAGCCGGCGACTCTCAGTCCCCGCCCCCTCGCCTTTCCCATTGGTTCCTACGTCTCCAGCGGTATCCCGAGTGACAGAAGCCTGGACGAATCAACGTTCGCCGTGGCGCGGTGGGTGGAGACTACGCCTGTGAAATGACTAATAGAGCTGAACGGGGCGGGAGGAAGGCGGGGCGTCGACAGCGGCAGCGAATTAGAGTCGAGGAGAAAGAATGAGTGGGCGGGGTTTAAAAAGAGAAGCGGCCGAGAAGGGAAGGCCTCAACCAATCAGGAAGAGCTTTAGGGATGGAAAGGGTGGGAGGATATGATTGGCATGCAAGGAAACCAATCGGTGAAGACGCTTACTGAGGAAAACAAAGCCCGGGTGAAGCAACAGCCAATGGCGATAAAGGAGGGCGGGGACTGGTGTCCAGAAAGGTTATTCAGGGTTTGGCAAAAATGGAGTTAGAGGGCAAGCTGAGGTCGCGGCTCTTCTTCTTCTGGGCTTAAGACACGCCCCTCCAACCGTCGCCCTCTTTTGGCCACGCCCCCTGTTCTCTAGCCTGAGAATCGCATTGGCCTTTTTTGCTGCTGCATCACACTCTTGGCTCATATTCAATTTATGGTCTACTTGGACTCCTAGATCCCTTTCACACGTAGTTTCATTCAGCCAGATGTCCCCCATTTTATACCTGTGCATTTCATTTTTCCATCTTACATTTCTCTGCGTTGAATTTCATTTTGTTAGCTTTGGCCCAGCTTTCTAGTCTATTCAGGTCATTTTGAATTTTGATCCTGTCCTCAGGGGTATTAGCTTCTCCTCCTAAGTTGGTGTATGCTGCAAATTTTATAACTAGGCCCCTAATACTGTCATCCAAGTCATTAATAAAGATATTGAATAGCACTGGGCCCAGGACAGAACCCTCTGGGCCCCACAACAAACTCCAACTCCCAGAATTCCATAGCCTTGAGCCAGAAAAAGAGTTAGGCCTTGAGCTCTGGGCCCCATCTACTCAGGTATCATTTACTGGGCTGGAGCAGATAGGCAGGAAAAAGCTGCTCCATCCTTTCTCCAAAAGTGGGTTGAAACCACACTGCCCACACAGCCTACTCCCATGTGAATACACATGGCACAGTGTGAAGTGTAATTTTGTTGTTGTTGTTGCCGCCCCCACACCATAGATGCGCACCGTCATACGAACACACCACCCACAGCCTCCAAGTACCTCCACCCAGATGCTCCACCAGTACAAGGCATCTGTGCATCAGTGTGCAAGTGATACATTAGCAAGGCCCCTTACATGCCCCCCGTCGGACTGTCTGGTTTGTGTCTGTTGTAATTACATCCATTGGAGTTGTCGCACTTTCACGCCTTTGCTTTGCTGCAGCCCCACACTTGCGCCAGGGCGTTTATATGCAGGTGCGAAGATGCGCATTCATGTAGAGAGAGAGAGTTCAACATCAAACGGAAGCCTTACCTCTTGGTTTACGCAGTGCTTTTATCCACTGAATCAGCATGGTATACTGGGGCAAGTATTGGACTAGGGACCTTATCACACCAGACCAAGGACCTTATCAGACGTTGGAAATTGGAAGTATAATCCAATGGCAATCCGAACGCAATCATTGGGTTTCACGTTATTGCAAATTAAAGTATCTCACACAATTTGGGGCAAAAGGGAAGTCATTCCGAACGCAATCATGGGTTTTACCTTATTGCGAATTAAAGCAATTTTGGGCAATGGGGGGTCATTTTCGGGTAATGGGAAGTCATTCTGAATGCATTCCGAACGCAATAGGAATTCACATCGCTAAACTAGCGAATTCACGTGAATTCGAATTGGCTCCAATCGCAATAAACAGAAATTCCTCCCGTCTGATAAAGTCCCTTGGAACTGATTTCTGTGAATTTGGTTGTTACTGAATTCACTGAATTCTGGGGTGACTTTGGATTGGCTTTGGATTGGCTTTGGAATGGCTTCATAGTAACAGCATTCACGTGTGATAATTCAGTGCGCATTCACTGAATTCTGGGGTGACTTTGGATTCGCTTTGGATTGGCTGCATAGTAACAGCATTCACGTGTGATAATTCAATGCACATTCGTGTGAATTCACTGGGATGGATGCAGAGTGACTCTGGATTGGGGCTGCAAAAACCCTCGTCTGATAAGGACTAGGATTCTGCGAGATCAGGATCCCACTTGAATCCCACTTGGCCATGGAAACCTCCTTCAGCGTGGCTTCAGGCACTTTGCATCCTCTCAGTCTGGGGAAGGCAACAACAACTGCTCTCTGAACAAATCTTGCCAATAAATAAATGTACATATCACCAAGACGGCATTAAATCTTCAGTTGATCTCCATCCCAAGGAAAGCAAACCTGGACCACCATTTCTGGCCCTAGAGTTCTCTCCACTTGGGAAAGCAGGATGAAGAATAACAGTAAATATGCTGGAATAGGTTTTGACGTGGAAGCAATTGCAAAAAAATAAATAAAAGGCATCTATTTGTAATCAGCTTTCTGTCCTATGGCTAATAGAGAAATTACTTTGGGTTGTGCCTGTCTTTATTTTACATGTACATTCAAGCCATAAACACTGGCTGCATTCACACTGGAGAAATAAACCAGTTTAAGTGCCATGGCTCAATGCTGTGAAATTCTGGGAATTGTAGTTTGTTGTGGGGCCCAGAGCGGAGCAGAGCTCCGCTCTGGACCCCACAACAAACTACAACTCCCAGAATTTCACAGCATTGAGCCATGGCACTTAAACTGGTTTATTTCTCCAGTGTGAATGCAGCCACTGTTAGTTTGTTTTGCATTGAATGTCTTGTCTGATCTTAGTTAAATTTTCATCTCTACACTATCCGTCTCTCAGCCCACTCATCTATCCTTCCCAACTACTATATATGATACTGATATCTGATGTCCTCTATCCCACAAAAGCTTATGTCATTATAAATTTATATATATTTATTATGCCCAAAGGTTCTACCTGTTCCCGCCATCTCCTAATTTGACTTTTAAAAGGCTATTGCTCAATGTATTGCTCTTAAAACACATGGGACAGAATGACAACAGCTATCAGCACTTGGTTAGCTTTTTGTAGTATATTCCCAGTGATTTTAAAAACACCTCTGCATCCAGACAACTTAATGTTCACCCTAACTGGCACCATTCTGGAAAAGGACAAAAAGCTCTGTACAGATGATGCTAAACAAAGCAGGGTCCACACAAAGTTTTTGGGGTGATTTACCTTCCACGAAGAGCTTTGCTACAGCGAGTGAATGTACTACAACCTTGATTTCATTTGCAGTCACAACAAGCCTGTGTTATAACTGTGGAAGTGAGACAGAGAACAACTAGACCAAAGGAATCTGAAAGATAAAAGGGGATTTGAACCCAGTTCTTCCAGACTGTAGTACTTTATTTGCTCAGCTGAAAGCTCATCATGTCATAGACCCAAGCTGAAATTAAATAATAGAAAATAGCAGCAGCAACCACTCAAACATTGGATTAAAACAAACCAAAAAAGGGCACAACAGGGAAATGTTTTTCTGTATAATGTGCCTCCAACATTGCTGATCTAAATGAGAGAGAAAGGTCTGAATTATGATGGATGGCACCGTTCCCTTAGGCGAATTCAAGCACACACCCGGGTGATATAACTCCATTTCTGCCATTTCTTCTCCTCCGACCACCACAAAAGCCAACTCAGATGAGAGCGTCCCATGGCAAATGCAAACTATGGAGTGTTCTATTCTCACTCATATTAAAAACAGCGATGGGAAATTCAGAAGAGGTGATCCTGGAAGCCCAAAGTCTCATTTTTGAATGGGTCGTCATCATTCCGCTTGTGATAAGATGTAAGAAAGTACGACTATTGATATGGGCACCAGAATGAGAAGTCCCAGCCAGACGCCGATACTTAAGACAGACATGCACCGAGACTTCTGAGCCCAGTGAATCGCCAGCTCTTGGGAGCCAGCTTTTTGTTTCTCATTAGCCTAGAACAGAGAAATCCAAGAGAGAAGAGTATTACTAAATACAGCTAGCAGCTATCATTAAAAAGACCTTTATATTTCATTTTCTTCTGTTGGCCTACATTTTCTTACATGCAAAAAGTTGCTTGGGCCCAATTCTCACAATTCTTTGTTCTTTTTCGTAGTTTGGGATCCGTTTTGTCTACACTTTTAATGGCCATGACAGACGACTGTTGATTTTAGGCTGAAGGTGGACAGAACAATCCTAAATACTAGGGAAGGTGGACGGGTGTAGAAAGAGGGGAAGACCACATGCCAAATGGACAGATTCAACCAGGGAAGTAATGGGCCTGAATTTGCAGGACCTAAGCAAGGCAGTGGAGGACAGCAGGGCTTGGAGATGTCTCACCCACAGGATTGCCATGAATAGGAGTCAACTTGAGCACATGAAATGCTGTCATGTTGCTGAAATGTACATACATCTTAACTTGATTCTCTAAAATTAATATCGGTCCTTCTGATTCTGAAGTTCAGGCATTAATGTTAATGTGTATGTATAAAGTTGTTGTTATGTTGTTGTTGTTATGTTTATTTATATCCCACCTTCCTTCCAGTACAAGGATTCAAGGCGCCTCACACATCTAAAACAGTCTGTCTAAGTTAAAACACTATAAAATATACAAAATACAAGTTGAAAAAACACTAATTCAGACAATTAAAAACATAACATTATTAAAATTTAAAGTTTAAAATTTAAAATATAAAAATGGCAGCCATCATTCACCAGATGGAATTACCAGCAGGTCTGCTGGAGCGCCATCATTTGCAGAAGCAGTCCTTCCAAATGTTCCAGTTGTGCAAGAACAGTCCTGATTAATTCACTATTATCCCAGTTTTTCAGATGCTTTAAAAATGTTGCCACTTTCTCTTCCTCTCAGCCCCCCCCCCCCAGCTTACTTCCATGGATGCAAACTGAGTTAAAATACAAAAATTAACTCAGCATAGGAGGGGGGGGGACTGAAATTGTAGGTTCAGGCAAAAGCAAAACTCTGCAGCATTTCCAAGCTTTTTTATTCTTCCTCCTTATAACAAAGTGTATGTATGTGTGTGTGTTTTAGGGAGAGAAGAGATTCCCTGAACACATCCCAGTGAGACCTGAGTGTGCTCCTCATCAGCCACAAAATGCTGATCAGCTGTTGAAGATGTGGAATAAAATAGCATGGAGTGTCCTGGAGGAAGGCAAGGCTGAGCTGATTGGAGTAGTGAACAGAAGATGGCAAGCAAAACCAGATTAAGACATGCTGAAGCCCTAAACTGTCATAGAATCATAGAGTTGGAAGAGACCACAAGAACCATAAAATTTTAAGAGGCCCTATGGCACCATTCCTTTCCCAGAGTGTACAGGTAATTGTCCTGCTTTTCTATTGTATTTAGATATCACTCATCATCCAACACCCTAAACTGTAAACGTGTGTGTGCATGTGCACCTTCCAGTCGCTTGTTCATTTATGGCAGCCTCATGAATTTTATAGGGTTTTCTTAGGCCTGGAATACTCAGAGGTGGTTTTCTATTGTCTTCCTCTGAAAGATAATCTACAGTGCCTAGTATTCCTTGGCAGTCTCTCATCCAAGTACTAGCCAGAGCTGATTCTGCTTAGCTTCCAGGATCAGATGGTATCTGGTACCTTCAGGATATTACTTGTACATAAATCCTGCACTAATTGCAGGTTCCACTTACAATGGCGTAAAGCAATGTTTTCCAAAGCTCCTATTATCAAATAATACTGACTTTATAATACTATTTGCCAGGGGAGTTGTGAGGATTACAAGGAGTTCTGGGCCCTGATCTAAATTCTGCACACAGGTTTTGTTGGGAGATTCCTGGGATTTACTCTCAGCAAACTATTGTAGCTAAGATTGACATAAGTTTTGCATGAAAAGGACAAAACCATATAGTGCAATTCCCCAGTTTTCTTCCACCACCACTAAAATATATATGACAAAGAAATTCAATTGGGAGTCCTAGAGTTGAACGTTGTACATCTGCGTTGTCATTGGCGATTTACTTGACTGTGGTGGCGGAACAAAACTTAAAAGTCTGTGCTGCAAAGCTGCCACAAAAACATTGGCATAGGTTTTGGGGCAGGATGTCAGATTTCACAATCCATAACATATCCAGGGTTAGCCATGTTGGTCATACAGTAAAGTACAATAACACCCAAAATCCACAAAACAGCAATACACTTGTTAGGCCAATCAGCATGCACAAAATACATGTTGCGAGCATTTGAAGCTCCACTGACTTCTTCATCAGGCAAAGGCATAACACCTTGTGGATTCTGGTTGGCCTAACAAAGGTATCACTGTTGGATTTTGGGATCTTACTGTACTTCAGAATTGATAGCTAGCTTCTTTCTAAGGGAATCTAATTTCCCCCTTACTGGTCTTCCTAATACATATACAAAGATTTACAGAGGTATGTGATAATGTTAAAGGCATGGTTTGCCTGGCATGAATGGGGCAGAGATGTAGGTACTTCCCAAAGCAGCAATACCTTGCTCAAAGGATTTTTTTTTGTCCCATTAAACTTAAATCGGTGTTTCTCAAACAAGACGGGTTCATGCTCAAGAGTTGCTCAAAGGGGCGGGGGGGGGGGGAATAAAACTTGGAGTCCCTGATCTCTCCTCTTCCCAAAGCTTTGTGTGTGTAAAATGTACACATGCACTGTACTTTACTTAAATAAAACTGTTCTAATTTAAACAGTGTTATTTCCCAGTTAAAATCTCAGTATACATGAATGTGCAAATGAAAGTGTTGCTGTTGTGTGCCTTCAAGTCGTTTCCAATATAGGGTGACCC
The DNA here is from genome assembly GCA_034509955.1 of Urosaurus nigricauda. Taxonomy (NCBI): domain Eukaryota; kingdom Metazoa; phylum Chordata; class Lepidosauria; order Squamata; family Phrynosomatidae; genus Urosaurus; species Urosaurus nigricauda. Next base: position 10,813,883 of record JAOEGL010000006.1, read on the forward strand.
TAAGGCAAACCTGTAATGGGGATTTCTTGGCAAGATTTGTTCAAACAAAATCCGGTGCCTAGACCAGACCTATTCTTCTCAGGTCCTCAGAAGGGCTTAGCCATCAAGGGTTGGTTACCTTGTTACAGCAAAGGCTTTTTGCAGAGAAAGAGTGGTCTAGCCTTTTTCCTCTTCTTTTTTGTTGTGTGCCTTTACATCATTTCTGACTTGTGGCAACCTCAAGGCGAACTTATCATGGAGTTCTCTTGGCAAGAATAGTTCAGATGAGGCTTGCCATTGCCTTCCTCTGAGGCTGAGAGCATGTGGCTTACCCAAGGTCACCCAGTGGGTTTATTTACTTTGCCATTGTCTTCCTTTAAGGCCAAGAGAGCATGGTTTGTCCAGTGGGTTTCCATGGCTAGCTAAGGATTCAAACCCTGGTCTCCAGAATCCTAGTCCGACACCCAAATGACTACACCACACTGGTACGTTTTTCCTTTCTTGGGTATGGTTATTTATCATGAACAGAAACGTTAATATGTAATGTGCTTTTCTCACCAAGAAAGATTTCCTTCAAACTTCCTTTTCTCTTTCCTTGAGCGAAAGTATGCAGCACACCTAGAATGCATATTTATCTAGAATGTGTATTTGTGGGTGCATGTATATTCACTGGGAGAGGCAAGGCTAAAAATATTTGCCTGTGTAGCCTAACGTGGAGGAAAAGCTGAATGACAGATTTTAAGGTCTAGATCCAGTTTCTCAACACTGCCTTTTTGATCAGATTCATACATTTGTAAACATGTTTGTAACAAGACATTGGGAATGACTTCCTCTGAAGAAAACTACTCCATAGGTTGTCCTGAACGTTTGTTCTCTTGGTTGGCACCAGCTTTTGTGGCCTGTGGCCAAAAAATACTTTTCACCATGTAAGGCTGATATAGGACACCTTTCAAGTCCTTTCCTGGGAGGAAATTTAATTAACTAAATACATTAAAGGTGCTGTGAGACTCTCCAAAGTTTTTACTGTAACAATAGTGTGGAAAGGCAGCATGGTCTAGTGGTTTGAATGTTGGACTATATCTGTAGAGATCAAGGTTCGATTCCCCGCTCAAGCATAAAAACCCACCGGGTGACCTTGGGCAAGTCACATTCTCTCAGCCTCAGAGGCTTGCAGTAGCAATGGCAGTGGCAAAGCCCCTCTGAAGAAACTTGCTAAGAAAACCCTATGAAAGGTTCACCTTTTGTTGTTGTTGTTGTGTGCCTTCAAATTATTTCTGACTTCTGGTGATCCTATCATAGGGTTTTTTTGGGAAGATTTGTGCAGAGGTTTGCCCTTGCCATTCTCTGAGGCTGAGAGAATGTGACTTGCCAAAGATCACCCAGTGGGTTCCTATAGCCAAACTGGGAATTTTGAACCCTGATCTCTGGAGTCGCAGTCCAACGTTCAAACCACTATGCCATGCGCCTCCCTCAGGTTCGCCTTAGGGTCGCCATAAGTAAAGAAAAATGACTTGGAGGCACGCAACAACAGAGTGGCTACTTCAAGTTTCTGCAATACCAAAATCATCCCCCATCCCTGTCCCATCACACATCTCCAGCACATAGCTCACCTTGACTGCATAGATCAGTGCTAGGATTCCAAGGCAAGAACAGCCACAGATGATGCTCGCTATTGCCAGGTTGCGGAGGCTGTGCATCCGTAAAGGCGAGGGCTTGGCTGGAGGGTCCATCTCTGGGGTGATCATCACAGAGGTCTCCACTCCATCATGAGGAAGACTCCCATTTCTAGGTTCCATCTCCTCTCCTGTGGTAACAGGTGCACAGCGTTGTACAGCTGTGAAAAGCTTTCCTTTCCTGCTCGCCTTTTTCAATGTATTATGATCGTAATACTACATGAAGATCCTAGTCCACAGACCTTCTTCTAAATTCAAAATCAGGAGGCTTTTGATCAGCCTGTGGAGAATTTTATCTAGGAAACCCAGCTTCAAGTCTTCTCTCTTCGGTGGGATTCAGAGTGTGGCAACAGAAAAAAAAAACTTTTCTCAGTCTTAGCAGCATCAGGTGGTCAGAAAAGGAAATGATTAATTTTTAAAAGTTTTTTACAAATTAAGTAAGGTAGTGTCTCCTGAACAGCAATTCATCAGGAGTAAGAAACACAATCCTACATATGCCTCTCTTCAGCTCTTGGGGCTTATTACTCTGCCTTTTCACAACCCGTCAGAATCCCTTTAACTTCTGTCTTGAGACTGTTTTATGGATACTCGCACACCTACCACATCCCAAGTTCAGACTGAGCCATGCCTTTTTGGGTTGGGTCCCAGATTCTCATGCCGAATGAAGTGACGGTTGCTGCTACTGACTCAGGAATGTAGGTTGCTCCGGCCTTTCAGCATGAGATCATACTCTCGTTCCCACAATCTACATTCTGGTGCTGCAGCTTAACTGTTTAGTAATTCAGAGACAAGGATAAGCAGGAATGCCAAAGCACAAAGCCTGAGTGAAAAAAATAAACATTTTGGGCTTCTGCTAGCAGGTATTTACTGGTGAAAAGTACTGAATTAAGGTATTACTGAATTAAGGTGGGGGATCTTAATGAGCTTTTATTAGTTCTATAATGAGAAAGACAAGAAAGGTGAGATGGGCACCTTCTTCAACTCATTTTTAGAACAAGGGCTGTGTGTGGACTGAGAAGCTCAACACACTCCATATCTGGGAAGCATTGCAGGTTTTTGGACAACTCCCTGAATCCCCCCCCCCCCCCATCACCAGAATCAAAGACTTTGTTGACTGGTGGCTTCTAGGAGCAAAGACCCCAAAAAGTAATTTGTTGTTGTGTGCCTTCGAGGTGAACCTATCCTAGGGTTCTGTTAACAGAATTTGTTCAAAAGGTTGTTGCTCTTTCCTGCCTATGAAAGGGAGAGTGTAACCTGCCCAAGGTCATCCAATGGGTTTCCATGGCCAAGTAGGGATTCAAATCCTGGTCTTCTGGTGTTATAGTCCAACACTCAAATTACTACACCATGCTGGCTCTCACATTAAAACTTGCCAAGGGGAAATTTTTGTTGGGATGGAATGATCTTCTATAAAAAGCTTGGGCACATCTACCTTTAGTCTTAAGTACAGGTATAATCCTACAAATAGAAAGCTCTGTTTGCGTCAATGAATGGATACTCCACTTTAAGGTGCTCCCTACCCCTCATACCAGACTGGGTCAGTCTCTTCTACGCAGCTCTTAAATCTGCAAATGCAGTGATAGCCAGGTGCCGTTATTCCAGCATGAAAAGGACACACTGCTAATACACATTCTTACTTAATTTGTCCCAGAGGTGAGGCCCTAGAATTGACACTAACAGGAGAGATTATCAAATTAAAAAGGAAATCACCCTTAACGTAGAAATGAGCCCAGACAAGTCCACATAAGGGCACACCTCTGTTACAGCACAAGGGAATCACAAGGTTCCCGCTGCCAGGCAATGCCAGCCAGGAAACCTGCTTGCCCACATTCCTAAAACCCAGTGAAAAACACCTTCCAAAGCCTATAGCACAACTGAGTCAAATTATTATTTACAACTTCCTCTAAACATTTTCCTGGCCTTACTCAGAGGTTTACCATATGCATTAACCTTAAAATATATTTTCAAGGAATTGATCCAGCTTTGTTCAAGGCTGGTCAAGTCTTCCTGGTTCATTCTTCTTTTTCAAATGTCCAGCCCACCTTTTTGATGTTGGAGGTGCAAGGTTGCTTTACTTCAGGAAAGGACAAAACACAGGGTTCTATGTTGCTGGACTGCAGTATTTCTATTAACTTTGCTGCCAGCTACTGTCAGGGGATTTGACCTCTGGCAAGTTGTCAGGAGAGCATGAAAAAGCAGTCTAAGAGAACTACCTGCCGTAGCTGACTACTGATTCATATTGTATCTGGAGAAAAAACCTGGAAGGAACTTTTCTAGATCAAAAAATAATAAATATTGGGTTAGTCAGGCGTGATACCCAATACCTCTCCTCACCAGAACTAATCTGACCGGTTTGTGACAGTTAATCATGAGGAAAATCAATCTTCTCTCAAAGCTGACACAGGGCCAACTCAGTTAAGAGGTTCTGCCATCTTCCAAACTGTGGCTTGTAGCATAGTGTCAGCAGCAATAGCACACCCAACATTTGTAGGACTCAAAACTTCTCATCTACACTGTATATATAGCACAAAGGGCTGATGCACAGGCTGCCGCACGGCTTAAGCCACAGTTTGAAATGTAGTGCAGAGCACAAGAACAAGTCACCACAAGCTAATTTGAAATCACAGCAAATTATGTTCCGTGCTGAAAAAGTAACTGCTTAAATCTGAGGGTGGAAAGGGATTAATTGAAACCAAGTCTTTTGTTGTTGTTCTGTGCCTTCAAGTTGTTTCTGACTTATGGTGACCCTAAGGTAGTGAACCTATAATGGGGTTTTCTTGACAAGGTTTGGTCAGAGGAGCTTTGCCATTGCCTTTCCCTGAGGCTGAGAGAATATGACTTGCCCAAGGTCACCCAGGGGCTTCATGGCCAAGCTGGGAATCGAACCCTGTTCTCTAGAGTCACAGCCCAACACTCAAACCACTACACCATGCTAGCTTCAGTTAAAAACCAAGCCGGGGTTAGTATTACACTGGACCCGAGCCATTTCACTCAGGGAAGAAGGAAGCAGGAGATTCCAACAAAGATGACTCCACAGACGCATATGGTGTGCTGTTGTTGTTGGGTTTTTTTTGTTTTTTTTTAACACTTTATTCATAGCATTATTCTGAAGAAAGATTACATCGGTCTTCTGTACAAGTTCTGAACATGCTTCAGTAGGAAAGACAGCTCTGTGGGAACACCTCCCCCTCCGCCACCCCAACTGCACCCCTCCCCAAAACCAGAGAACTACTGCCACCCCTGAAACCCACTGTAGTGGGGGAGAGGAGGGAACATTGTGCTCCCCTATACAAAATAACCTTTGCATAGATTATGTTCAAAAGAACCTATTTTACAACGAGAGCTGTACAGAAGTGGGGAAAGGGAGAGGGATTTGACCCAACTCAGAAGCCCACGAGTCCTTGGAGCAACGCGGCCACAATATACATCATTAAAAATAAGACAGTTTTCCCCAGATGGTGGTGCAAAAGGTGAGGGCACGACCGTATTTTGGGTGGGCCTTGCACCCCCTCACTTTGAGGAGTCAACTCTCCCACCTCCTTGTGCCTCAAGAGGGCCCTAAGCTGTGAACGGACTTAGCAGACAATCAAAAGGAGTAGCCAGGGAAAGAGACCCAGCATTTGGTCACTGTCATTTAAAAACCAACCCAAAGCCATTAAAAAAAAGTAAGAGCTAATTGTTATAAATCAGGAGAGCATCCCCTGCAGATTTGGGAAAGGGAAAAGGGGGTGGGAATACCTAGCCCCGAGGTGTGACCATTTAAAAAAGGATGCAAGCCTAATGAACGCTTGGGTTAAAGCTTCCCAAAGTGGTTCTTGAGTGGTGGGCGTTCAGGGGTGGCAAGAGCCCTTTTCTGACATCTCCAAGGGCCACAGCTCTACCGAGCTGCTGCTCCCACACACCCCCTCCATGACCTGGAAGTCACAGAATTCAGAGTGAAAAGTGCTGGTCCTCTCACTTCCCCTCTGGTGGACCAACTGAGCCATGCACCCAGAACTGGCAACGTCAGCCTTGCTCTGAGAAAGAGCACCTGGGAATGAACCATCAGCTCGCCACCAGCCGCCCCCTCCTTTCAAGTAGTACTCTAGCAGTCAAGTCTGGAATGCAGGGGGCTATTTTGGGGGGGAGGGGAGCTGAGCCCTGGGCGGCTGCCCTCCATATGAACAGGAGGGATATGAGCAGGGGAAGGGGTGGCAGACTAGATCTGCTTACGGTATGTGAGTGGGAACAGAGGGCCACTGATCCATCCCCGTAGAGAAATGACGGCAGAATCTCTTGCACTGTGGTCATCACGTTTTGGGTTTGCGACCTCTGTTACTTAGAGAAGAGGTAACTGGGGCAGCTGGGGAGGAGGTACTGGATGGAGAGACCACCCCAGGGACTCCCCCAGCTGAAGCAGAAGCAGAAACTGTGCCTGCCTTCCTTGTGGGAACAGGAGAAGCAGCCACACCAGCACTATCGGCAGGCTTCATTGCACTACGTAGGACCCGGTCAGCAGTGCCACCATTGTGGTTTTGCCTACGCCTCCTCCCTCTGCCATGCTCCCTGGCTTCACAGCATTGGCGTTTGGGCTCCTGGACACAGCTGTTACCATTTGACTCTAAGGAGGACTTTGGAGAAGAATCTGACTCTCTGCCCTCCTGCTCTGAAGAACCTTGAGGAACAGGTGACTTGCTCCTGTTGCTCACCTGACTGCCCTCCAAGGAACAGCGCCGCTTTCGCCGCTGAGTCTCTCGTTCCAGTGGGGGAACGAGGCTGCCGGGCCGCAGGCGGGTAGAACGGGCAGGAGTGTTGCTGGGAGGTTCTTCCCAAGCATTGCTGTCAGCTGATGCGGCACCCTCCATACCCACATGCTTTGGGGAGGAATGAACTAAACTCTCAGTACAGGACTCTGGCTTCTCATCACGCTTGAGCCGAGCTAGCCTAGTGAGCGGGCGTGTATCCTCACCCTCTGATGAGCTCCAGCTATGGCCAGGCAACGATGAGCCAAGTTCACCCTTCCTCTTTTGCCTCCGCCGCTTACGGACAGGAGGGACTAACGTCTGCATCTTAGGGGAGGTCTCTTGGTCAGAGGTGGAAACGGGAGGTGGTTCTGCCTCCACACGTGAAGAAGGGTTCTTTGGGGGCCTCCCTCTCTTCCGTTTGGGTGGAGAATCTAGTAACAGGGAAGTTTTGGCGGGCATATGTGGCAGATGAAGTAGAGGCTTCTCTTGCATCTCTGTGGAAGTTTCTGTCGCACAGACCACTCTAGAGAGAGTAGCAAGAGTTTCACACTCCTCTGTGGACGATTTGGAAAGAAGTTTAGGGGAAGTGGCCAAAAGTTCTTGTGCCTTAGGAACTGGTTTTGATAGTGATGTGGATTTGGGATGTATGGACGCTCGGTTCCGTGCTTTAGGGGATGTTTTTGAAACTAAAGTAGTTTTGGGAGCGAAGTCCACCGACTCATGTATCTTGGATATTGTCTCTGTTACAGTGGTGGCTCCACAGGACTTCTGCAGCTGTTTTTGTACCTTGGGGGGTAAGTCAGGCTTTGTAGATGAGGCTGACAGTGTTTCTGAAACAGAAGTCTTAGAAGAAACAGTAGAGGACTCTCGTACTTTGGGGGGGCGTCCACGCCGTTTTTTCTCCACAGGGGAGTCATTCTGGCTACTTGCCTTACTCTTGGGAGACCTCTGTGTGGATGTCTTCAGCAGCTTCTTCTCAGAGGTTTTATTCTCAGGTTGAGTCTCAGCCACTTTCCGTTCAGAGGTCTTTCTGTGGGATTGGGTGTCAGATACCTTCTTCTCAATGGTCTTATTCTGAGGTTGGATCTCAGGCAGCTTCTGCTCGGAGATCTTCTTTTGGAGTTGGGTCTCTGACACCTTCTGCTGAGTGTTCTTATTTTGAGGTTGCATATCGGAAATCTTCCTTTCGGAGTTCTTACTGTGGGGCTGGGGTACGTTCGGCTCAGTGGCCTTGGTTTGGAGTTGGTTCTCAGGCACCTTCTCTTCAGAGGTCTTACCTTGGGTCTGGGTCTCAAGCACCATCTGCTCTGGCAATCTGCTCTGTGGGTTGACTTCCAAAGTTGGCTCAAGAGGGGGATGAAGGATGAGTGAACTCTGCTGCTCTGCAGCCTTGATCTTGGGAGGACGTCCTCGCTTTCGTTTGACAGGCTCAGTAGAAGGGCTAATAAAAAGCTCACCTCTTGAGCTCTCACCTCTCTCCTTAGCTGCTGCTCGGCTCTCCATCTCAATTCTCCGACGGGCAGGCAAGTCACGCAACAGTGGCAACTCTTTACCAGAGGATGAAGTATCTGGCTCAGACATTTCCTGGGACGAGCTATTGCTCGGACTCCCCACACCATCATCAGACACATCCAACTTGTGCACACGATTACGGCGACGCCGAATCAGCTCTTTTTCCTCCACCACTGTGACCAGCCTCCCTGGCAACTTTCGTAAGACTTTGGCAGCAGGACCATCCTGGTCTTGACAACTCTGCCGGATTTGCACATCAGCACTGGTTCGACGGCGGGGTGCTTTGATTGGTGAAAGACTCTCACTCTCATCTGAAGAGACAGTTCCTGGACAGAGTCCAGCAGCTGGTGAACTTTCTTGTAAAGAGACAGCACCTGGAGAGATGGTGGTAATCTTTGCCTCCTTGACCTGCTGCTCATCTCCATAAAGCTTTTTCTCCACTATTCCTTGACTCCGCTTGGGTGACTCACTGAGACTGTTGCTTTTATTGTTAGCTGCCTCTGTGGTGAGCAATGCAGGAACAGTGGAAATTTCAGGATGGGGCTCTTCTGTAAACTCTGAAGGCAGTTCTACAGTTTTTGGAGGCTCCTGCAAACCATTCTGTTCCTTGACACAAGGTAACATTTCCATGTGAGGAAGGGAGCTAGCAGCTGCCACAGAATGATCTTGGGAAGTGAATACAGGAACCTCTGTCTTGGGGGTCTCACTATCAAATACAGGCATTGCAATAGCAGCTGTTTCCTCTGAATCTTTAACGGGAAGCGCACCTGTCAGTTTTCTATCACCATCATCAGAAGGTACCACTTCTTGAGTAGCCTCCTTCCTGGATGCCTCCTCCGCAGAGTTCACTGATTCTTCTTCTGAAGCACTATAACTGGCAATCTTATTCATTTCTTCTTCTGGTTTGCATAAGATCTCCTTTTGTTCCCTCAATGGCACGTCAATCTCACAAGGAGCCTCAGGCTTGCTCTCACAATATAGCTCTGGAGTAGTAATGGGAGGTACTGGGCTTGATGCCATTTCTTCAGTGGCTGGGATCACTGGGATGGTCTTCCCAGCATCAGCTGGTGTTTGTGGCTCCAATAACCTTGCAGTCATTAGAGAATCTTGTACCTGAAATACTGGTAACTCCATACTTGAGATATTCTCTGCAATATGGAACTCAGGGGGTGATGAATTGAGTTGTGAAGTTTCCTTTTGTTTTTGCTCTTTCACATTTGCTTTTAATTTGGTCACTTCTTCATCACGTTCCTGTGGATGAATCTGTGAGATCTGTGTCTCAGATACTGATGCCTCAGATGTAGATGAGCTGGATTGCAGTTTAATCAAACCAGAAGCTTTTTCAGACTTCTGTGGGCCTAACCTTAGTGCTTTATTCAAACCAGAGTCTGCTATCTGGAGAGAACTTTCTAGGAACTTACCACCAGCAGGTTTGGCTTCTATTTTTGGAGGGCTGCCTTTCAGAACTCTGTCACCAGCAGCTCCTGCATCCATTTTCTGTGGAGTCACTTGGAGTAACTTATCCCCAACAGATGGGGTCTCTGTCTTGTGGGGATTAGTTCTCAAAACCCTGTCACCAGAAGGAGAAGCTTCTGTTCTTTGTGAGACTTTCTGTACCTTCTCCCCAGTAGTTGTGACCTTAGTCCATGGCTCCTCTCGACGGGGTACAGTTCTCCGGGTGTTCAAGACAACCTGACTTGCCTTCTCCTCCCGCACCTGCTCTCTACGCACAGCAGCACCTCGTGTGTGTTGAGCTACCTGGGGTAGAGCATCATCATCCTCCTCAGTCACCACTCGAGGATGCCGAAGACTGGACAGCCTTGCTTGGGTAGATTCCACATCGCCACTGTCTCCCTCTCGTGGTTGAAGGCGGGTGTTACGCAGTCTTTCACTCATACGGGTGCCTGTCCTCTCTGACGCTACACGGTTAGGAGCCTTTGCTTTTTTGCTCTTCTTGCTGGAAGTCTCCTCAAGGAGACAGCTTTCATCTTCATCTTCAGGCAGCTTGAAGACAACCTCATCCTTAGCCTGATCAATATCTTTGCGGGCAGCTTCTACTTGTTCCTGGACAAAATAGAAAAAGAGTTCAGTGGGCATTCCAAGAGATTTACCACTTGCTGATTCCAGCAAGACTTCAGAGACCAAGACCATCTTCCTTCGTCACTGAACTACTAACCATCCCCTCTTCTATCACAAACTCACAGAAGCTTCTAGTTTACAAAGGTCTGGTCATGTATGTGATCTCCATGAAAGGTTGCAAGTCTAGAACGAAGACATCTGCAACAGCCTGGAAGATGATTATTATGTGGCTGCCTTTTAAGTTGGATCAGACTGAGGAGCTGACCAACTTCAAATGGAAGGAAGACAGCCACTCTAAACTTGCACAGGCTCCCTTCAGTTGCGCTGGCCTGATGAGCCACTGTGCAGAAGAGGGGTAGCACAGCTGAGGGATGGAAAATTTACCTCTGCCTGCTTTAACTCCTCCCGACTGATGTCTTCTAGAGATGCCTCCAGGAAGTTCATAGCATAGCGCTCAATGGGGGTGAGCTGTAAAGGGCAGAAGAAATTTAGGAGCCAATACTTTTGCTGAAGATAAACTATAAGATGAAAAAATAAGGATTTGGAACCAGTGCTTCTTAAGCAGTTTTGAGCATGGAGATTTCTGGGTACCTTACTGAGATGCATAATTTTCAGTTAAAATGATCCCAGGAAAAAGGGCTAAGAAAAAAACTTTGCCTGAGATTTTGGAGAGATCTGACAATCACAGTAGGTAATGCTAGATGAAAGAGTGGTCTGGAGAAGGCAGATTCACAGGCACACCAAACAGAAGGTGAAAAGAAGACAAAACACTGCAATTTTTTCACCAAGAGATCATGTACCTGTTCTACCAGGGAAGCAATCTCCTGCTCAGCCTTTGACATCTCCTCCTCCTCTTCCTTGCTTGGCCTATCCTCTGAATCCAAGGGGATGTTCTCATTAAATTCTGCCAGCTCAGCCACTTGCTCTGCCTTGGCCTGGGTAGCTGCCCGGATATCTTCAGGGTCCTCTGCCTTGCAAAGTGCCTGTAAGCCAGACATATCCAGTTAAAGATAAGCAAAGTTCCTTGGCTAAAGTGGGTAACCACACTACCTTTATCATCAGGGCCAAGTGAAGAAAACTTACCTGCTCCAAAATCTGGGCCTGCTTGGTGGCCATGAGCTCCTCCTCATCCTCCTGTGTTACAGCTGGGACCTCCCCTTCTTTCTTAGCTGGTTCATCAAGTGGCATGTCAAAAAGCTCACGAATGGTTTGCTGGAAAGTACAGATGCAAGCAAATCACAAACGGCCCTTCAGTAATGAGCTGTTCAGTCTTGCAAGAATCTTACTCTGTTCAAGAAAAACCCACATTTCAGCAGAACAGCTTATCCTTTGAATGTGATGAGGTTCTTTTGTTGCCTTTCTTGCAGTAAATTAAAACAATTCTTTCCCTGCAATCAACTACTCTTTTCTCTTTATGGAGCTTAGCATCAAAGCAGTATCCAATATAAACCAGTTGTCCCAGGGATTACTTTGAACACAATTCAGCACTCAACTTCTGTGCCACTGACAGAGTTGCACGATTACCTGCTTGAAATAGGCAGTAGTGAAATTGCCCCCCTCGATAGCCATATCTCCCAGCATCCTCTTCTGATTTGCCTTCTTCAGGATATTTTCCTCCACTGTCCTTTCGCTGATCAGCCTAAAGAGGACAATATGGAATTAACTTAACAAATTACAAACACACAAAATATCCTTAGCGTTGATCCCAGTATCTCAAAATGACACTGGCAGTAATGTGTGATCAAAATTTTGGAAAACTGCTACCGTCAAGATATAACTGAAATGAATCACAGTGGTATGCCTTTACACAAGAAGCTTCCCAAAGCAACAGAGAGCCCAGCTAACCTGTAGATATGAACATCCCGTGTCTGCCCAATCCGGTGACAACGATCCTGGGCCTGGGCATCCATGGTGGGATTCCAGTCACTATCATAGAACACCACGGTATCAGCACCTGTCAAGTTCACTCCCACACCACCGCTACGTGTCGACAAGATGAAACAGAAGATGCGTTTGTCTGCATTGAAACGCTCCATGAGTGCCTGCCATGTCAGAGAAGAAACCACAGTCCAAAATAAAAATTAAAATTAGGAATATTTTTACTTTCTTGTTCTGGAAAGAGAGCAAAGTTCTAATGTGAGATGAAGAGTAAGATCCAGAATGGTATGCTAACAATTCCATTCATTCTGTGGCTTACAAAGCCAATGTTTATCTCCAGAACTACAATACCAACCAAAGGTTCTACCTTAAGAGGATGGTGATTCCATGGCTCTCTCAATCCATGATCTTTACTCCAATTTCCTATCCAAATCAAGTAACCATTAGTCCTTTGGCCAATGGAAAATGCCCGGATTGTATGTTTCTTCATTTAATCTGATTGCAGGGAATCATTTCCTAACTTTTAGTTTGGACTTTTGATGCAAACCTTTTCCTCTATTTGCCAAAACAATTTCTGTTTGGACATTCTCTCAGCACTCCACAAGTGGCAACAGGTTGCCATCACCTACCTGACGTTGCTCCACACGGGTGCTCCCATCCAGCCTCAGATAGATATGCCCATGATAATTAAGAAATTGTTCCAGTACATCCAACATACGAGTCATCTGTGTGAAGATTAGGACTCTGTGTGCTCCAGCCTTGAGCTGCCGTAGCAAAATATCTAAGGTTTGCAGCTTTCCTAAAAATGATGGTTTGTTTTTTTAAAGAGAACAAATGGACAAAAGAAAGGGGGAAAAAACATCTGTGAGTACATGTGCATGTCCATCCATACACATTCTGCCCAGGTTTTAACTCTCATTCCCAGCTGGTGTCACACAGCTCATACCCTCAACACATACCACAGTCATACTGGATGAGGCGGAGGTCAGGGAACTGAGTCCTCATGCTGCAAACGATACGATGCAGGCAACTGGCATGGGGTGAGAGTTCCTGCCGCAGTGTCTCTTTGAAGACAGCCTGCTGAAGCAGGAGTGATGGAGGTGGGTGAGAAGTGTGCATGGTGATGGCAGGTGCCTCCACAGGAGGCATAACGAAAATGAACCTGCAGAAACAGAAGAAAGGCTAAGGAAATCAAGGGAGATATGCCAGAACCCCTCAGAACAGTAAGGTGTTCCTCCAAGTGGTTAAAGCTCTTAATTCTCAGGGATATGTTGGAAAACCTGGCATGCTTCTCCAAACCCTCTGCCACCATCCTCACTCCTTCAGGAAAAGTTACCTCTCTATAATGTCTGTCAGTTCTTCAATTCGCTGCTGAGGTGTCAGGATAGCCTGAGTCAAGGTATCTGCCCGCTGCCAGTACGCCTCAAGGCGGTGGGGGTCCCTTTGAACTTGTGCTACATAGCAGTTGGTATAACCAGCTCCTCTTGAGCTGTTAAGTTCTAGTTCTTCAACTGCCACACCTTGCTCACTTCCCTCCTCCTCCTTCCAAGAAGGGGGAGTCGGAGGAAAGATGGTACAAAAGTGCAGCACCTCAGTACCATAAATAGGTACAAGGTTGCAGTGCTGCTCATTGAGGCGGAAAAGACGGTTGAGGCGTTCTTCCTTCTGTTTCTTCCGCTTCTCTTCAAGTGATTCCTAAAGGACAGAGAAGGAGGGAAGCCGGTCAAGTAGAGTGAAACTCAGCCCTTTCCCACATCACAAGCTCCTAAACATCCATTCCTCTCCTCTGATCCATGCTCCAAACCAGAACTAGGGTCTTTCAGCCAGGCAACTCACCAGATAAAAGGGTGAGCGGGGTGGTGGAGGGGGTTGCCGTCGAAGTCTTGGGGCCAGAATAGAAGGGGGAGGGGGTGTAGGTGTTGTGGAGCGCAGCATTAAAATCTCTGGTTCTTCCCTGGGCACTGGACTTGAGGTGGTTGGGGAAGCCATAGCAGGGGAGGCATTGTCAACAACAGCAGAGACTGGGGTGACAACAAATGGAGTCACTGTAGAAGCAGGTGATGCTGTAACTGTAAAAAGAAATGAAAGCATCACCACAGGATGAAGGGGGCAATGGAAATTCCCAATAAATCTGATGTGACTCTTCAAACCGTCAATCTGGTACACATAACTGAATCTGGTATCTTAATAATCTCCAAACCCAAAAACCATCTCCGAACTACAAAGCCTCCCTGGGGTAATCCCTGGGAGACAGACTTACCCAACTGCTGCTCCAGGTTGGGGTTTGGCGCCTGTACCATTCGCAGCATAGGTCTCACAAGAGCCTGTAGAGGAGCTGGTGTGGGTGCCCTCACTGGCACGAGTGGCTGAGTGGGTGGCCTGACCGACTGTGCAGGACTGCCAGGGGTTGGGGCTCGCTGGGCTATAAGGGTTGTGGCTGGAAGTGCAGGCAGAGTAGTGGCAGTTGGTGTCGTAGGGCGCAGAAGTGGCTGCTGTGGGCCAGGTGAGGCAGATACCAAACCATCTCGAGGGGCTTGGCGTACCACAATCTTCACCACCCCAGAGCTATTCACTGCTGAAGAGGGCACTGTAGAGGCAACAAGAAAGAAATGATGCTATATTGGGGCTACCTTAATGATCAGATAATTTTTGGCTAGCTATTGCTGAGATTTTAGGCTGGCACAAAAAGGAGAAGCCAAAGTCGATGCAGCATATTGAGAAATATGGGAGAAAGTTTGCTCATAGAACAGAAAAAAGGAGGACTGAAGGGCAGCCAGTAACAGATGTTTAAACAACTGAGGCAGAAAGTGGGGGAAAGGGAAGCACACTGTCCCAATGAAAAATCCCAAGATCTTGACACTCAGCCCCACCTCAAAGTTCCAAAGTATTTTCTTCTTCAATAATTATTTACTGACCTTGGGCGGCAGCAATGGGGACACTGATGGTTGCTGTCGAGGCAACAGCTGCAGCAGGTGTGCTGGTAGCTGGCACTGGCAGGATGGTAGGGGGCTGGTGGCCTGGCACAGCCTGCACACCAACTGGTGCCTGTCCAGCCTGCTGGGCCATAGCCTGGATCAAAGCCACTTGAGCTGGCTGGCTGATGATGTGGTGCTGCCCTCCAGCAGACACCAAGTGAACTACATTCCCTAGAAGGAAAGGTGAAAGGGAGTTGTCCACCCCTGGTTCATGTGCAAGGAATGGCAAGATTCAAGAGCAGATGTAAGCTCTCCTGCAGAGATCCCACCAAAGGGAGTGGTCCTCTATGTCAGGCACAGCTCTGGCATTTCCTGTATCCCTCGGGTCACCGGATGGCTCACAGAGAACCAACAGGAGCTTAGAGGGACTACTTCCACACTCAAAACAAGAAATTGCATTCACTAACGTCTATTTCCCTTTCATCATACAACATCAACAACCCAGGGTTATCACTCCCCTGTACATTAACTGAAATTCCTTTACATCTAAAACAAGCATGTTAGAAGAAGTTAGATAGAACCTTCTCTCCAACATGTTTATTTGAATGTGTTTCAGAAGCAAAACAAAACAAAAACAAATAAACATGGCAAGCAAAAATAACAAATCCACTACTGTTCCCTCAAGCATTGCAATTGAGTAAGACATCATGAAGAGATTTTTACATGGGGAAATTCTTATGGGACACAGAGGAGAGGCATGTCATTGGGGTACTTCGGTTTACCTACTTGGCAGCTGTCGGGCTGGCTGAGGCACAGCGACCTGGCGCACCTGTGTACCTGTCAAGGTAAGTTTGTTGCCTTGAATCTGAAAGGTGAGGGGTTTGCTGCCTGCAGCACTCTGGAGGGGCCGGTTGGCTAGGGATGCAAGCTGTCCAAGGCTCACCACTTCACCAGCTGCAGTAAAAGAAGAGATAGTGAGATTCTGGAGACAATTATCATGCAGTGCTGCTTTTCAACTGACCTTTGAATACTCACAGGGTAATCGTGCCTGCATATCCGGGGAGAGTAGAAGCCTCTGCTGCACAGGTCCAGCAGTTGTAGTGAAGTTGTAGCCAGGCAAAGTGGGTACAGCAGAATGGATATTAATGGGCTTTATCATGCCACCAATGGTGCCTGTGGCCATGGTGCTGGGAGGGGCTGGGCCCAAGGTGTTAGACGACTGCTGCCCCACAGGAGAAATCCCCAATGTGTTAATGGGCGGAGGCTGACCCACAGAGGACACTCCTAAGGTGTTAATGGGCTGCTGTTGCACCACAGGGGACACACCCAGTGTGTTAATGGGTTGCTGTTGCCCCACAGGGGACACCCCCAGTGTGTTAATGGGCTGTTGTTGTCCCTGCCCCACAGTGGAAACCAAGGTATTAATGGTTGGTGGCTGCCCCACAGTAGAAACCCCCAAAGTGTTAATGGGCTGCTGTTGCTGCTGCCCCACAGGGGAAACCCCTATGGTGTTAATCGGTGGTGGCTGCCCCTGCCCCACTGTGGAAACCCCTAAAGTGGTGATGGGCTGTTGCTGACCCACTGTGGAAACTCCTAAGGTGTTGATGGGCTGCTGCTGACACACAGGCAAAACCCCCAAGGTGTTGACGGGCTGCTGCTGACCCACAGGCAAAACCCCCAAGGTGTTATTTGGTGGTGGTGGCTGCACCACAGAAGACATTCCAAAGGTGCTGATGGGCTGCTGCAGCCCTCCAGGGGACATTCCCAAAGTATTAATGGCAGGCTGTTGCTGCTGTCCCACAGGGGATACACACAAGGTGCTGATGGGCTGCTGTTGCCCCACAGTGGACACACACAGGGTACTAACAGACTGCTGCTGCCCCATAGGATTCGGCAAAGGTTTAAGTGAGGAAGTAGTGGAAGTGGAAGTAATAGGACTTGGAGGGAGAAGGGGTCGTGGAGTGTTTGGGACCAGCTGAGCTGCAGTCATTGGCAGGGGCAAAACTGTGGAAACAAAAGCAAGACAACCAACGTTAAAAGTTGTTCCACAACCATGTTTCTCCCTGCAGTCACAAAAGGCTAGATTTATCTATTACAGTTAAGACAAATTCATAAATGACATTTTAAGAACATAAATTCAGGGCTTGGTAAACAGAATGAACAAATTTGTCCATAACTCTCTACAACCCCTGCACTTAGAACCTTACCCTGTGAAGCGGAGGACTGGCCCTGCAGCAAGGCAGCAGCTGTGTTGTTCTGGCTCAGAGTAGGCACTAGTGTTTGGGTTTGTGGTCTGGGAGCAGGAGGCACTGATATTGACATGGTGACTGGTGAGGGAGACATGGGGATGGGCACAGGGAGAGAGACCGTAACAGGGAGTGTGGTGGACTGCCCCGGCAAGATTGGGCCTGGGTGCTGAATGGGGGCTAAAGCAGGAGTCAGTGGCTCTGGTAGCACAGGAGCTACAGGTCTCTGTAGGGGTGCCATGGGGCGAGGGCTGTTCACTAGAACCACAGTACGATTCTCCGGTTTGGGCACTGGCTGCAGCATCCTAAATGGGAAAAAACAGGGAAGAAAAATATTCAGTACTAGGACACTGGATATACCCCTATAAGAACTCAATTCTCTACAAGAAAATCCCTTTTATACCTCAGTGAAGAATACTGCTGTCTCTTCACTATCCCCCTCCCCCCTTTGTACATTAACCTTTGAAACTCACTAGCTGGGGATACCCTGTTAGCCAAGCCCATGGCCATATACAGTAAATACTTTCGGGAGAATCACCTTCTGATGTTGGGCCTTTTTATTTCAGACCAGGAAATTCTCAATCCTTCAAAGATGAAAAATCTGAGATCATGGGAAAATGTTTGCTACTACCTTTCTACAATTGCCAAGAACATCAAGAATGCCCAAATAAGGGGCAATAAGAATTAAAGCTGCTCATGGAGGAAAAAGAGAGAGAAATGCCAGATACCTGTTCACTTTCATCTTGACTGGCTTGGGTCTGGGAGGAGGGTCTGGAGACTCAGCAATCTCCTCAATAAGTTTCCTGGTTACTTTCCACTTGGGCAGGAAAGTGTCTGTTTCATAACGGGACACACGGCCTTCCAAGTTGATAAGATCGAAGATGCCCATGTCCACGTGCTGTAAAAAAACAAAGCCCACATGCCTTGAGCCACAAACCGAGTATAATGCCCAATGACCCTACAGAGGCTTGCCCACAAGGCAGCCATCACCTTCTCCACCTGGTACCACTAATAGGGGAATTCCCCTCTCCCACCAAATCTGAAAAGAAAGGCACCTGCCTTAAATGGGTCATTATCAAGAGCGTGCAGGACAAGGGAAGCTGTATTGAAGCAGATGCCCTCTGTGATAAATGGTGAGTGGATAGGCCGTGGGTCAAACAGGTTGGGGTGGTTGCAGACCTTACGAAGCTGCATCAAGATGTTGATGACACTCATGAAATGGCCTGTTGCCAAGGTCTCCTTGGTGCTGAAAAGCGAAAATAGCCAATGACTCAGCCAGGACCTTTGCTGGTTTCAAAGAGGAAAGGAGGTGAAGGCTGGTTGCCCAGTGTTGAGGTACTCAAAAGAACCAGGAGAAAAACAGTAAACACCGAGCATATTTTCTAGATCCTCCACTCTCTCCTCCAAATATCCTGCCAACCATATTTATCAGATGCAAGCAAGAAGCTCTTTTCTTCACAAAAAACCTAACAACACTGGTTCCCATTGCACTTCTCACATTTCCCCACCGGTCTCCTGTACTTACGTAGCCTGGGCCATGAAATCGTCATATAGATAACGCTGACGCTTAGAGAGGCGGCACTTGATAACATGCTCATATTTCTTTGGCATTTGCTTCTCTACATCCACCTTCACCCTTCGCAGGAGGAATGGCCGCAGCACCTGCCCGCAAGACAAACAAGAGGAAGGGATTCAATCCCACATCTTTTCCTATGGTATGATATTGCTCCCACATAGATTTTCAATAGTATCAGGCCAATGTCCTTCACTCCCATTCAGCTCACCTTGTGCAGCCTTTTGACTAGGTTCTCATTGTACTCCTGGCTACCCTCAATCATGCCTGTCAGGGGGTTAGAAAACCATTCCTTGAACTCGCGATGTGACTGGAAGACATGGGGCATCAGGAAGTGCATGAGAGACCACAGCTCCATCAGGCTATTCTGGAGAGGGGTTCCAGTAAGCAGTAGTCGCCTCTGGCTGGAACACAAATTTGGTAGAAGTATGAGAGCTAAGGAGGAGACATCCCTGTCCCAAGAGCAAGAGTACATGCCCCACACCTGTTGAAGTTGAGCAAGGACTGCCAGCGTTGCGATTTAAAGTTCTTGATGTTCTGAGCCTCATCCAAGATCAGATACTTCCAATTCTTGCGTCGAAAGGCCTGGTGGTCCTGTAGCACAAGCTTGTAGGAGGTGATGCAGATATGGAAGGCATTAGGCTTGGTCCACCCCTGAATAAAGAGAAATGAGGAGGTTACCACATAAACAAGAAAGAAAACTCAATGTTAGCCGTTCAATTGCCTGCATTAGACAGACATCTACACAAACCAAAACAATATTATCCCTTCTGCAAAATTTTGTAAATGAAGTCCATCTTGTTCCTTAATCAAACATTGTACAGTGGCCTGCCAAATCAGTGGTCTAGAGATTCAACTACCTGTGGATCACGATGCCCCACGTTATTCAATGGTGGAGTGTACATGTGGACATGTGCATGATACTACACCATTAAATACACAGAAACAAACAAAAACAAAAAACAAAACTCACAGGTTTTTTGGTTTAAACCAAATGTTAATAAAAAAATCGAATCCTGCTTCTTATATTAATACTGTGAAACATTTTATGTATTTGAAAGGTTGATTAGCCATGTTTTAATGCTTTTTAATATTAACAATCCAAATTTATTAGGCTTTGATTTGATTTACATCTGTCAGTAAAACTATACCAACATAGGACCAAATCAGAAAATTAAACAGCAAAATGCAGCTCAGATGTTATGGTCACTGGCTTAAATAACAATTTTTTTTAAAAGACCTCTGCTAAACAAGTTGTTTGGTTAAATATATGTTAATTGAAGGATTTGTTTCTGAATTGCATTTTTATACTATAAAGTCATTAAAAAGGAGCAACAAACACTGGATACTGGTCTAACAAGGAAGAACTGCCAATAAACTGTTAAAATAAAAATGTTCCATTGTTGTTCCCATAAGAGGGTTGGAAAATAATATTAAAAGCCAGACTTTTCTAAAAAAATAAAAAAAACCCAACCAGGAGTGTTTTTTAATCAAAGTCATTTGGTTTAAATGAAACTTGGAAGGGTACACTGTAATATCATGGCTTCCATGTATTTTATCTGCAGATTTGTCAATGTCTGCTACTTCTAAAGCCTTAATAATCCAGTTGCTTATTAAGAGCATTAAAACCAGTTTCCAATGCTATGAAAAAATTATTCTAGCTGCATGTTGATGGTATGTCTATAGACAGATTCATATAATATCAAACATTTGCCATATTCCAATCCCCTAGTGGTTTTCTAGAATACTTGTCTATTTACTCCCTTCTATTTTATCCAAGCATGTATGGGTAACAATTTTAAAATAACTCACAAGATAATGTCATCTTTTCTTAAAAAAAAAAAAAAAGGAACGTGCAGATTTCAGTCTTGTCAGATCCTTTATTTTCTTCCTATACACCACAATAAACTAATGCCAGAAGCAGGCACAAAAGATGTGCAATTAGAATTTTAAAAGTATAACTCTGAGCATCTTCTGAGTGTTGATACTTGATTTCCGTAACAGAACTGAACTGAGCTCCCAGTGCTTTCAAACAAAAATCCATTGCTGTGCAACCCATAATTTCTTCCTCTTGCTATTACAGAAGATCATAACCCTTACTGATCTACTTCAAATCATACAGAGATCTGACAGAACATTCCAATCTATCTTCCACTCTCACCAGTGCTCTAACACATAATGTCCCTCTTCAGCCCACTAAACGTACATTAAAACCATACCTGTAAACCCACATAATAGCAATAGTCCAATTTCTTACTTGCAAAATTAGCAACCTTTTAGATTCACTAAAGAACAGACCAAAAAAAAAAATTACCACCAGTTTGTTTTTCTCCTGACAGAACAAGTGGAAGGGACAAACCACTACAAAGACCTCTACTTTTTATTACTTTATTTCCTCTACTACAGGAAAATTTAATCATTTACACTGAGAGACAAATCCTATCTTTGACTGCCAGCTGCAAGTGCTTGAATACTCTTACCTGACGCTTTAGCTTACGTTCTTTTTGTGCCCCGTAGTATGTAAGGATCTTGAAACTGGGACACCAGCGCTTGATTTCCATCTCCCAGTTCAGAATCACACTGGTGGGAACGATGATCAGGTGAGGGCCCCAACTGCCTGCAAGAGCAAATATGTATGTATGTATATATATATGTGTGTGTGTGTGTGTATACACACACACACACATATACATACAAACAGGGAACTTTATGCACTTTCTGGAGATCAAGGCTACATCTATGTTTCCCTCTGCAGTTATGCACCATCTCCTGAACAAATCCATCTCTATCTGCCCCAAAGCTTGCTCCCCAGAGATCCCCAAAACTGGAGCCTCCATTTACTTCCTAAATAGTTCTGTTTAAACTGCACTATAAAGAAGCCACCAGATGCTAGCAGTACTGAAGTTTAGCACACCATCAATTATTGTTTAAAACCCATCCTCACCCTCCATTCTCATTTTGTTATCTATAATTCTGATATCACATCCAGCAACCATGGGCCTCTCAAAGGTCCCCAACTCACCCTTTTCACAGGCTAGATGTGCCAGCAGGGAAATTGTCTGGATTGTTTTGCCAAGCCCCATCTCATCAGCCAGAATACCATTGAGTTTCTTTTCATACATGGTAACCAACCAGTCCAGACCAATGTGTTGGTATTCTCGCAGTGTCCCACGCAACAGATAGGGAATGGGCGTTTTAACCTACATGACAGAAGAGCAATATAGTCTGCCTGCTTTATTTCACTCGGAACAAGAAGTACTAGCCAGTGCAAATTTCCTTATGACTCACTTGTGTAGTTGCCAAGGTATATCCTTTGGGCTGCAGGCTCTCTGCTGCTGCTGCGATGTCTGTGATCTCCTTCTTGGGCCCAGGAGCTGGAGTAGAATCATTGTCTCCCTCACCACCATGATCATCCCGCTTCAGGAGGTACTCAACACCAAAATCCTCCTCCTGGCTCACTGAAGGTTCCTCTTCCTCCTCCATGGCATCTTCCTCTTCACTTTCATCCTGCACACTGTCTACCTCTTCTGCTATATTGGGGGGAGGAGGGGAACACAGCAAAATTAGGCCAAAAAAGCACAAGCAGGTCACAGCTTCTTCCAATTAACCTGAGTGATTTCTTTCCAACTTATTTAAATCAGTGGCAGTCAAGGACAAGAATCACTCAATATTTTCCATCAAGACATGTTGCACATCAAATTGTTCTTAGGATAAACACTTCTAGAAAACCAAAGCCCAATCCTGAAGTTGAGGAGGAATGCTTGAATTTAACAGAAAATGCATTCAAGTTATGAGATTCCAGTAATAATTACAAAAAGTTTTCTGCTACATTATAGCATATAGTATCTTCTACTTTTTATACCTGAATGACCACTGCTGTCATCTTCCTCTGATTCCTCCTCATACTCTGAAGTGGTAGGCTCTGAGACCTCAGATGAAGAGTCTGACTCCTCCACTTCAAAGTCTGAGGCATAGGCACCAGCATATTTCTGCAGCAACTCCTCCATGGGCAGCTCGCCTGTCACAGGGAAAGAGAGCATCACATTATGGCGCAGATTATGATGCAAGTTATTTGTATTAAGGTGATCCTCCTGTTTTGTACTATAAAACTGTGGGTTGCAATAGAGGAGTTACTCATAGAGCTAGCTACCAATGCCCAGACTGGGATCACTTTCAATGCTTGCTGTTCTTTTATAGCCAACGTGACCTTCCACTATCTCTTTCTTAGATCTGATGCTAACACTGCCCCCCCCGTCATTATTTTGGAGACATTTCTGAAAATTACAATGGAAGACCCAAAGAAGCTCATCAATGAATAATCTTTGCCTAGGAATATGTATTAAAGACTCCAGGGCTATTGGAGACACTTTAGGGAGAAACTCGATCAGATAAAGTACTGAAATGGAACAGGTGTTTACCCTGACCGTGTCACTTTAAGACCAAAAATTCTGGATAACATGATTCATAGACCTAATACATAAAAACATGCAACTGAGTAGTAAAAAAAATTTTTTTAAGGCCCACGGAGTGCACATTCTGACCCCCATTTCTCTGCTCCTTCCCCCCAAGATACAATCTGCTTCCTAACCTTCCTTGGCCAAGTCATCCAGCTCTCTACTGTGATCCACATCACCTTCCAGCTTTTCTTCAGCATCTATTGTTTCTTCTTCATCTTCAGCTAGGAGAAAAAATATTCACCGGGTTAACACAACGGAGGAGTCCCAAATTAATGATCTAGACTTTTACCATAAAACATAATAATATAAAACAATACAGCTTTGATTTTATGAAATTTAACCACATTTAACAATAATTTAAAAAAGAGACCACATTCTGAAATCCTGGGGTTTGTGCTCATTCCTAAGGCAAAGAAGATACACATAAAATCAGATTTTATAGACCACTTTCCTTGAGTAATCATAATGCCAAACTTGTCCTCTGGACTCATCAGTCAGACAGCTCCCCAAAGAACACTACACTCACCTTCTTCTTCATTGGCAGTGAATTCCTCATCTTCATCATCAGGCTTCCAGGGTTTTTTATTCCTCTGTGAAACAGGCTTTGGTTTTTCCTGCTAAGCACAGGACAGAAAAGGCTTTCAGTAGACATATCATTGTGGGAGATTTTTAGCACTGTATGGGTCCACCACAGAATGCAAGCCACAAAGGGCACAGTTACAAAATTTGACAGGAGCCCATCAGACCTTCACTGAGAGACCAGCCTGTGGGGTGAAGATGAAACTGGTAGGGGCACCTGCAGTCAAACATCTATTCCAAAAGCCAAATGGATTTGTTTTTAGCTACATGATGTCAATGTGCGTCCCAATCCAAGATCCATAAACCAACAGCAAACCTTTAGGTTCTTGGGCGTCTGTTTTTCCAATTGCTCATCTTCCTCTTCACTGTCACCCTCCTCTTCTTCATCATTGTCAGAACTTGAGGCACAAGGCAACACACTGAAAGAGTTCTCTAAAATTTGGGCTGGCAGTGACTGTAGCAGCTCCTCTAAGGGCAGCTCACTCTCCT
Organism: Urosaurus nigricauda; assembly: GCA_034509955.1. Classification (NCBI taxonomy): domain Eukaryota; kingdom Metazoa; phylum Chordata; class Lepidosauria; order Squamata; family Phrynosomatidae; genus Urosaurus; species Urosaurus nigricauda. The sequence continues at coordinate 10,837,987 of JAOEGL010000006.1, forward strand.
GCTTCAGTAGCTCTATCTCCCGTTGCTGAGTCTCTGAATCATTCCCTTCCTGCTGTTCTTCCACTTCAATTGTCTCCTCGTCATCTGATTCCTCATGAGGTTGGAAATCCCCATCTGTCAGAAAAGGAAATGAGGGATCAGACGCAATCCCCAGGAGACAAAATCTTTCCTCAGAATGAAGGATAATTACACATTTGGCAAGCAAGGATAGGTTATAGGCAACAACATTCACTTATTAACAGAAATAAAGGCCTGGAGAGCAGAAGATGGAACGCAATATGGGTACCAGTCTATAACTAACCCTGGCAAGTGGGTGGGAAATGGCAAGTTCATAGCAGAATTGAAGCATCTAAAGTTCTGACCTTCATCCTCAATAACTTGAGTGGTGGGTGGTGGGCTAGAGGCAGTGGACCCAGCACGTGAGCCACCACTCCTGCTGGGAACAGGAAGAGTCTCATTGAGGCTTTGGGTTAGCAGATCTGAGTATTTTTCTGTCTGGCCCACTATGAAGTCAAGTTGCAGGTCCAGGGCTTTTTTCCGTTTCTCCTCCAGACGTGACTGCTGCTTAAACTGCACAACCTGAGGGAAAAGTGTGAAGGAAAAAGTCTCAACTTTCATCTGCCTGCAATACCTAATGCTGCTGGAACTTGCACCTGAATTAAAGAGATGGATTAAAACCATTCAAGACCTATTGTTTTATGAAACTTCAATAGCATTGCTCTGTGCTAAAACATTGGTAGCTATTTCTACTTGTGAGCAGCAGAAATGTACTATAAAGCACTTTCAATAGACAGTTTACTTAAAACAATGAATGCAATTTAATGTAAAAATGAAGGAAGAGAGCCCTCCCTCCATGCCAACTGTCCTGGTCCAGGCCTCAGAGAGAGAGAAGAACCACTGGACCTCATCCCCTATCCCACCACCATTCCCTTCTCCTTTTGTGTCATATATTTCTGTAAGCCTGAGGGCAGGGAACCATCTAATTAAAAATAGTAATTGTAACCCGCTCTGATAGCCATTAGGGCTGAAGAGTGGGGTATAAATACCATAATAAAATAAAAAATAAAATTAAAACAGAAGAGGGCTTCAAGACAGCACAGAACTGATTGCTGTAGGACCCAACATATATGGACTCCTGGAAGTCTGACCTCAAGCATAACGACTAAAATTGAGTTTAAGTAAATTTAACAACCAAACCATAAGAACAAATTTATATGCATACAGAACTCTGTGGCAAAAGCTTTTTTGTACTTTTGGTTTGATAGGTCAATGCCAGCTGGAGGATGACACTTAGATAAAACAGGTAAGACTAAATATGGCTTTCATGATGTAAGATCCAGTTACCTTTTCAACATTGCTCCAGAACTGTTTGACTTCTTTGGCAATGGATGAGGCAATACGGCGCAGCTTAGCCTGTTCCTCTCGCTTGGCTCGTTCTTCTTTCTGCTTCTGCTCTTCATGATGCCTGATCACCATGCGCACAACCTGCATGCAAGACAGAAAGGAGGGACCACCACTTACCACAGCTGTGCATGCTCTGTATATCCCCACTTCCTGGGTCTGGATTTTAGTGAGAGCTAACTATAGCTAAATAAGGACTTCGCAGATGGTAATTTTAGGAACATAAATTACACTGCCATTCAGAATAGCAGAAGCTAGAATAACAGATACCGCAAAACAATTAAGAAAGGCCTGATGTTTGTTTCACAGATGCCAGCATTGGAACATATAACTGAAAACTGGCTAAATCTAGGACAATGATCTGGTGATTGGAAAAGCATTTGAAAATGGTGAGAGAACTCACCTTTCTTGCCACACCCCTCTTCCAGCGGCGCTCTTGGGCAAAATCAGCTGAGAGCCATTGCATCTCTTCACAAAGATAATCCCAGTGCACTTTGGGCCGAACTGGCTCAGGGACCTTTGAAAGCCTTTTCAGAGACCAGAATCCCTCCTTTTTCATTTCTGCAATGCGATTCTCAATCTCTGCCTCCTGAAATAAAGTGTCTATGTTAGGAACCATATCTCCAACTTTTGCACTGCAGCTTGGCAGCAGCAAATACACAGCTCATTAGCTTACATCATGCAAGGGAATGCCAGAAGCAAGATTATGGAAAGGGCCCAATGACTCAAAATCATGCATGTCTTACATGCTTGGCCTGCTCAGCAATTTCTGCATGGGTCTTGTCCCACATGCTTGCTGGGTCAGGTGAGGTGTACATCCCAGCTGACACGAGGGCTCTGTTTTGTGTCTTGGAAACATCAAAACTGAGGTGACTGTCCAGAGAGGAATCGTGAGTAAGATGTGGTGGGGAGATGCTACCACTCGAGGCAGGTGAGCCTGAGGAGGCTGGTGACACTGGATTGCTGCCCGTCATTTTGTCTGATGTACTCTAGGCACAGGAGATAAAAATATGTTAGCATAGTAGCATCCATCCTGGAAAGGAATATATTAAAGGGAAACATCAGTGTGGGATATTAAAAACAAGCTTCCCTTGTTCTGCCCCCCAAGCTGCTCCCCATAGCACAGCACTTCACATACCACAGGAAAGCATTCCAAATCCACTTTGAGAGCCTCTGCCAAATCACAAACATTTTACAAAAATTATATTCCATTCTCTGTGTCTAATACATAGAGGCTGGCACTGTGGTTCCTAACACCAACAACTCTACCTGTGTGTGCAGTGTGTGGTGCTGTTGGGGAGGACTGCTCTGCATTTTAATTCTCTCTTGCTCTTTGCTTCTCGTCCCAAAAGCTTCGTTTGTGGTTGTAGTGCTGGTGTCTTGCTCAAGTGCATGCTGGGAACCGGCCTCATTCTGGTCAGCCAGCCACTGGGACGAGCCGTCCAGCTCCTGAGTTCCTTGGCAGCCCAGCCTGCGCTCGGGACTGCCTGTCTCAGAATTAGCTGAAAAAATTAATGAAGACCAATCATTTATTCTGTTAACAGAAACATGGTAAACAACCCTTGAAGAATGACACTATAACCAAAACTAAACTAAAGGATTTTTTTCTGGAACAAGTTAAATTACCCATGTCGAAACAAAACTATCAAGTTTGCTCTTAGAGTATCAGTAGACTTTAATACATGGTACAGCACCACAAAACCAGCAAACTTAGAAAAGAAGCATTCAAGAATTCTTGCATGCCATCATATTTCCACTAAAAGACTGTTTGTAGACAGTCTGGTCTTCCACCCCTTTTAAATCCAGATCAGAGTTGATTAGAGAAAACACCTTGAAAATTAAACACAAGTGGTATTTGTCTCCAGTGAAGCTAGCCAGAATGGTTAAAAATGTTTCCCCCAAATGTTGGCATGATATTAATGACAATGGCACATTTCTATACATGTGGCTAGAGTGCCCCAAAATCAACACATTTTGGCAATTGGTACTTGAACCAATTTCATTGATTACCAACCAAGAAGTAAAATTACTGTATATTCTCATGTACAAGTCAACCTCATTTATAAGTCGAGGGAAGGTTTTAGGGCCAAAATCATGGATTCTAATATGAACCATGGATAAGTCAAGGGTAGAATTTAGGAAACAAGGTTTTAAGATTGGGTTGGAAAGAAAGGAAATGCAAGGAAGAGAAGGCGGAGAAGCAAAGGTTTGGAGATCAGGCTGCAGGTGGAGGGAAAATGAGGAAATGCAAGGAGGAGGAGGAGGACAGGTTTTGAAATTGGCTTGAAAGTGAAGGAAAAATGGAGAAATGCAAGCAAGAGGAGAAGCAAAGGTTTGGAGATCAGGCTGCAAGTGCAGGGAAAATGCAGAAATGCAAGGGAGGAGGAGGAGGAGGAGAGGTTTTAAAATCAGCTTGAAGGTGGAGGGAAAATGGAGAAATGCTAGGAGAAGAAGCAAAAGATTGGAGATTGGTCTGCAAGTGGAGGAAAAAAGGGAAATGTGAGGATGAAAAGGAAAGGTTTGAAGATCGGATTGAAAAGGGAATCATCAGACACACACATTCATGCCTCCAAGGTCTTTCAACAATCGCTGCCAAGGCATGGAGAGTGGGACATCGGGCTGCTTTTTAAAGGACATTTATGAGCAATCTTACTGTTTGTTGTTGTTCTTGTTAACCGCCCTCCAGTTGATCTCACACCATGGCAACTGTATTGCCCCGTATATAAGCCAACCCCAGATTTTAGGGCCACTTTTTGGGCATATTTTTCTCGACTTATAGTCAAGTATATATGCTATGTCCAGAAACGCTTTGGTTATCAATATATGCAGGCACGAACTCAAATTTGAAACATAAAAATCTCATAAATTTCTTCACTACAGCAGCCCACAAAGAAATTGCCAGACATTTGAAAACAGGAGAAGTGTTTCTGGATGTATGATGGAAAAAGGTATGGGACCTATGGTTACTTGAAAAACCATCTGACAGAATGGCAAGTTACGCAAGATGACCAAAATTAGGACTTTTCATGGATGAATGGTTCCCACTCATTGACTTTGTAAATAAGAATAGAAACCAGAGAAGATAACCCAGCTGAACCTTTGGTCAGACATTCTGGACTAGATTTACACAAAGGTAACAGTGGACTTTAAAATGACTGCTTACAATGAGCAGAACCCAAGGAGACCTGCAACATAATTCAAAGTTGTGAGTTTTATTTTGTTTTATTGTTGTATCACGTTTTGTACATTACAATAATAACAGTAAAATGTTTTTTTAAAAAAAGACTGTTTGGATTCACAGCTCTCTAAACTATGGAAGAAGTCATTGTGGTAGCCAGGAGCTCTTTTTACTAGCCAAAGCTGGCACAGGTATTCCAAATGCAAACCTATTTGGAAGCTGTCTGTTACTAGTAAATATGCTGTTCAGTAAAAAGGACAAAGCCTTTTTAATAGTGGTTCCTTATTTAATTGAATTTCCTCCCTCAATCTTTAGCTTCCTGTAGACAGGCCTTCAAGACATATTTATTCCCACCTTTTTTTGGCTAAAGAACATTTAGTTTGCTGTACTGAGTTTATTTTGGATTATTGTCTTTTAAAAGCTGTGAGCAGTTTTAACCAAGAATGTTTTCAGTATGAATGCAACACATTATTGTGTCCTAACTGGTCATTCATTTTGTGTATGAAAATGCAGTCACCTATACCTGTGTCACTGTCACCTGTATGGCACTGTCATCTGTACCTGTGTGAACTGAGAAGTCCTCTTGCTTTTCAGACTGTACTTCCAGGGTTTCGCTTTCCTGAGGAAGATTATTCCTGAAAGAAGATAGGGCTATCAGTACAGGACAGCAGTCACTCTTTCATAGGACAGCTGTACTATAGTCTGTTTCTTGACTGGAATCCTTCACTTGCTCCTCCTAACCCAAAGTATCCAGTGGCTCTGCTGAAGCATAGACCTTGTTTCTCCATAATTGTAACGCAGACAGGAAATAGCCTGACTGTGGGTTGCAATGGAGAGTTTTAATGTAAGCACCAGCTACCAAATCCAAGCCTATGAGAAGAGGCATGAACCTGTTTGGGGTGCTCTTGAGAGCCAGTAAGGCAATTTGTTCACTAACCCCACCCCTTGACAGGATTAACCTCACCCCTTATCTGTATTAGACATTGGCAGCTACATCTGAACAGTTTGCTAATGGTCAGTCTGCCTGCCACCAAAGCCTGGGAATCAGATGCCTTTATTTTTCCCAGTATCCATTTCCCAATCTTGTATTACCTTGTGTTTTGTTTCCCTCTGCACCCACCTTTGCTCCAGAAGTGTCAATATTCTGCTTGACACACTTGACTCATTATCCTAGAGTCTTTTCTTGCTCCATTTTCTCATCACAGATCTCTGCAAGTCTACTTAATTCAGCAAGCTGAGTATCTAAACTTAAATTACTACCCTTGTCAATTAACTTCTGCTTTATATTGTGTTTCTAGTGTCTTCAATTCACCCCTAACTTTTACATAACCCATTATCCTCTGATCTTTTCGCCACAACACTAAATCCAGTTATTGTGAAATTCTATGGCCCTGTCCTGGCCCTGCTAACTCCATATCCTGCTTGAAGGGATCAGTCATCCTCCGTCCTTCCACTTCCAATCCTGGCACACTCTCATTTGTCACATGCTGCGCCAGCCTCCGCACCTTCCTTTCAACTTGTTCCAGAATGGAAGTAGTCTTGATGCTACTAGGTGAAACACGGTCTGTACTCCCTGTCACCTTCACTCCTTTGACATGCAAGCCAACTGGACCTTCACCCCACATTGCTCTCCTCATTGCATTGTACTGTTTAATTGCAATTCCCATCACACCATCACGCCAATCTTTTAATTGCTGCCTCCCAGACAACAGCCCTGGGTTCTGTTGTTCTGCTATCAACCTAGGACTCTCTGGTTTTACGCTTGGGCTATGACCTGCTACAGACAGTGGAGCCGCTAGCCCTTCCGATACCAGTACCTTCTTTAGCCAGTGCACATTCTCTGGCTTGCTTGCCAGTCCAAGCATCCTTCTTCCAACTTCAAGCTTTGGTGGTTCAGGACTCTGTCCTGCTGACTTTGTTGCTCCCTGCCCTATTACCATCATATCAATTCGTTCTTTTATTCCTGCACGCAAAGATTCTAAAGCAAGCCCATGTCCTGCCCCTAACCCTGCAGTCCAGCCAGAGGTTGGTCTTGATGCTGAATAACCTCTGGATAGTGGTCTTCCAAGCCATGCCAAATGCACTCCTTCTAGGTGCTGCCCTGCTTTGTCAGTTACATCAGTTCCCTGCACCACCTGCTTTTGAACATCTTGTCCTTCCTTGACTTGTTCTGCCAGCTCCTGACTGGACTCCTTTCCTGTCTTCTCCAGCTCAGGCCTCTGCTGTGCCTTTGCTGCCTCTAATTCAGGCCCTGGCTGCAATGTTGCTGCCTCTAACCCAGGCCCTTGCTGAAACATCAGTCCCTTGTTATCTGCCTCTGAGAAACAGGACATCCCTTCCCGGCCAATTCTGTAGCCCATGAGGACCATTCCTTCACCCACCTTAATTCTTGTCCCATGAAGTCCTGGCTCAGCTGATCGGGTCTCCCTGTGCTCTAATGCCCCCCTTCCCAACTGCTTATGATCCTGTTTTATTAATCCCCTTTGTTCTGCCTGTGTAGTTAAACTGGTCACAATCAACCCTGGAGCCAGGTGGTCCAGCACACCTCTCCTTCCAGCTGCCCGGGCTGCCTCATGATGTAGGGTCAGAATTGGCCCTTGCCGCAGTCCTGCCAATCCTTTAATTCTTTTTCCCCTTCCCCTGTGTAGCTGCTCTTGACTTTCTACAGCTGTGTGCTGTGATAAACGTGATGATGCTGTTGAGGAACCTGGTCGACCCCATTCTTCTGACACTCTGAGGGTCTGTCCTGACAACTCAGTTGTCTTCCAGCCTACTGTGGCATGAACTGCAGCCTCTTCCTGACTTGGCTTAGCCATTTTTGAATCCCATTTGGATATCCCCTCCTCTACCACTCCTATCTCCTGAGTTGGACCTGTCAAATCTTCACCCAACTGTGGTCTCCAAGCCAATTCCTCTTCCTTGGATGTTACTTTTCCCCCCACAGCATCCAGCTGACACTGGCTCAATACTTTCTCGGCTACATCTGTAACCTCTGCTACCTGGTCTTGATATAGTACCACCACTTCCTCTGCCTCAGCCTGATCTTTGGCTGATGCCTCCTGTCCTTTTTTAGTTTCCCCCTCAGGAACCACATCTGCAGATCCCAACTGCTTGCTTTCCCCCTGATCGAGTCCTTCCAGGTCTTTTGCATCTCTTTTTTCTGGTCCTTCTAGCTCTTCAACTTTCTCCTGACTCCTCCTTGATTTCATCTCTTCTTTCATCCCCTCTTCATCACTCTGTAGAGGTATTCCATCTAAGTCTCTTCTGGGAACATCTTCTTGCTTTGGTGGTTCTACAATCTCAATTGCTTCCTCTACACCTACTGGCAGTGTCCTTTCTTGTTCTATAGTCACCACTGGTGTTTCAGAGGGCATCACTGCTTGTACCATATCCACTTCTCCAGTTGCAGCCTCACCTGTCTCTGCAGAATCACCATCAACCAATGCTGATATCTCTGTAGTGGTCTCATGCTCAACAGCTACTGCCACATCCTCCTCAGTCTTGTCCTGATCCATGGCTAAATCCATATCCTCTGCTTTCTTCTCATCTGTTCCAGGTGCCTTCTCAGTTTCAACCTGGTCTAGCACTGATGCCACGTTCTCTTCTCTGATCTCCTCCTCAACCTCTCCTTGATTTACCCTGGCCTCTTCAGCCGTTTCTCTCCCTTCTTTGCTCAGATCTTCTGGTGCTATGTCAGCTTCCTGATCACTCACTGCTAATATTACATCCTCTTTCCCAGTCACCTGGTCTGCCTCTCCTTGACTTGTTCCCATCAAGCCTTCAACTTCCCCCTGATTTGTTGGTCCTGCTTCACCCTCTGCCTCCCTCAGATCTTCTAGGACTCTCTTAGCTTCCTCCTGACCTACTGTCAATGCCAAATCCTCTTTTCCAGCTACCTGCTCCACCTCCCCCTGGCTTGCCTTCATCAAACCTTCAATCTCCCCCTGACTTACGGTTGATGCCATATTCTGTTCTGCAGCCATGCTCTCTATCTCCCTCTGATCTGCTCCAGAGACATACTTAGTTTGATCCACTCCAGGTGTCAGGTCTTCCCTCCCAATTATCACCCCATGTCCCTCTTCGCTTGCTTCAACCAACATCTGATTCTCTCTCTGATCTATGGTTGATTCCCCAACTCCCTCTTCAGTCAGCACCCGGGTTTCTTCCTGACCTAGTCCCACCAACCCCTCCTGCTCCCTCTGAACCTCTGCTAAAGCAGCATCTTCTCCTACAGTCACCTCTGATAAAATCCTTTCATCTGTACCAGGTGATTCCTCAACTTGTTGCTGGTCAGCTGCAGGTACCACATCCTGTTCCTTTACAGTCTCCTTTAGGGTTTCCCTTTCATCTGTACCAGGTGATTCCTCAAATTTTTGCTGGTCAATGGCAGGTACCACATCCTGTTCCTTTTCAGTCTCCTTTAGGGTTTCCCTTTCATCTGTACTAGATGATTCCTCGACTTTTTGCTGGTCAACTACAGGTACTGCATCTTGTTCCTTTTCAGTCTCCTTTAGGGTTTCCCTTTCATCTGTAACAGGTGCCTCCTCAATTTTTGTCTGGTCAACTGCAAGTACCATATCCTTTCCCTTTTCAGTCTCCATTAGGGTTTCCCTTTCATCTGTAACAGGTGACACCTCAATTTTTTCCTGGTCAACTGCAGATACCGCATCCTGTTCCTTTTCAGTCTCCTTTAGGGTATCCCTTTCATCTGTAACAGGTGACGCCTTAACTTTTTCTCGATCAACTGCAGGTACCGCATCCTGTTCCTTTTCAGTCTCCACTAGGCTTTCCCCTTGTTCCAGTCCTGACAGCTTCCCAACCTCTCCCTGATCCTCTGCTGATTCTGCCACATCCTCTCCACTCTTTCCTTCTGAGTCCTTTTGTTCTGAACCCGCCACTTCTTCAGCCTCTTCTGCCTCTTCCTCTACCAAATCCTCCCTGTCACTTATCTCAGTTTCTTTTTCACCCATTCCAATTAACTCAGCATCTTCATCTTCAACCCGTTCTTCAGAGTCCCCTTCCTCCCCATCCTCTGCTCCTGCCAACTCCCCAGACACCTTTCCACCCATTTCAAGATCTATGCCATCTTCTCCAGCCGGTGCTTCTTCCACATGCAAGAGTTCCTTTGCACCCCTCTGTCCCGTCTCTTCTCCAGCGTCCCCTTCGGCTTCCCCTTCATCTTGAAACACGCTCACTTCTTCCTGATCCGGTTCACTCGCTTCCTCAGCTTTTTCTTTCTCCCTACCAGCCTCAAGCGCCGCAGCCTCTTCAGCCTCTTCTTCAATCACCTCTAAAACTGTCCATCCTTCCTCCTTGTCATCAAAAGTTTCTTGATTCAGTTCTGCCAAATCCTCAGACATCTCCTCCTCCGGTCCAACCAGCTCCTCGTCTGACCCAGGACTCTCCTTATCCGCCTCATCCACCGGGCTCTCTCGATTCACTGCCTTCTCCTCTCCCTCACTACCAGGCTGGGCTTCACCAGGCGCCTCCATGTCGTATCACCCCTTTGCCTTCGCCTTTCCGCCACTTTCAAAACTTTCCACACCATTCAAGGATGCTATGTAAAATTTAACCCTAATTCCCCCGCCTCCGATGTTACCCCAAAACACCTTTGGTTACTTAGTTCTTCGATACCCTACAACCTCTCGCGGCCTGTTATCCCGGCACTCTTGGATCCTCAGCGTCTTTCCAAACATTCCCCTTTGCTGGAAAGAAAAAAATAAAACCCAACCAGACGTAATGCTGTTCTTATTCCTTGCTGCGGTTTAGTGTATCCCTATAACAACTTCCAGCCCTGGTCCCCAAACGCTCCTTCAATTTGCAAAACTAAGCTCCCCCTTTGGTTGCCCCTTTGGTTGCCCCATAACCCTAAGAGATCCCCCTTCTCCCCTTTTGTTCCTTTCTTATCCCAAAGTCTGGAGGAAGAGACCCACCCCTTCAACCCCCTTTAACCCCTCAGCACCCCTTCCCCCCCCCGCTGCCTCCCAAACCCCGCCCCTTTCCCTCCCACGGCCCCGCCCCTTCTCCTCCTCCTCCGCCTCCCTCCTCGGCTGGCCCCGCCCCTACCCGCTCAGCCGGAGAAGGAGAGGCGGCGGTTGGTTGGTTGGTTGGACGCTTTCGTGGCGCGCGAGGACGGGAGGGGGAGGGGGAGCGCAGTGAGGAGGGAGCGAAGAAGTAGTGAAGTCATAATGGGGCCGGCGGAGCGCGCGCTCCCATTGGCTCAAAAAGCCCTTCCCTTTTTCTTTTACCTTTTCCCGCCCGGCGGCCAGTCCACACAGCGCTCTTGCGCCCTCTAGAGGCAAGAGGCTGAAGTGAAGCGAGAGAGAAAGAAAAGAAAGCCTAGCGCTGCGCGTCCTTTAGTCCTTCGTTCCCTTCAGTGTGGTCCCTTCTTCTCACTTAAAGAAGCCCCGGCCTGTCCGCCATCTTACCTGGGTGGGAGGGGGGAGGAGGGAGGGAGGCGCCTCCTGCCCCGCCTCCTCCTCCTCCTCCTCCTGCCTCAGCCCCAGCGCCGCCGCCTGGGCCGGAGAGAATCCGTCGCCATCCTCGGACCCCAGGCCTCCCCGGCTCGGCTTCTCCCCTGCCGCGGCTTCCTTCGGTGCTGGTCGAGACGTCTCCGGCCCTTTCTTTCCGGCCGCTCGATCCCTAACCAGGCCCCGCCGAGCCAAAACCCGACCCGCCGCGGCAAAATGGCGGCCGCCACCAAGACCAAGCGCCAGGGCCAGCCCCCTCCCTCCCTCTCGCGCTCCCTCCTCCGCCCGGCTCGGCCCCCACAAGTCTCGCGAGAATTCGTCGGGCAACACGACGACGAGACTGTGACCCAAATCTCGCGATAGTTGATAGGAAAAAAAATTCCTCACACAAATACTGTCACTGTTAGGCCCTTATATCAAAAGGCAAGATAGCTCTCTCTCACTCTTCCCCTCCTCGGAGCCCTGCGTTGTTGGGTCACTTTCAAAGGCTGTGCGGCACAGGGTTCTGTCCTGTGAGAAGAGAGAGCCGTCTTTCCACTGAGGGCAGCTTCAACTGCTCCGGCGGCGACTGAGAGGATTTTGGAGGCGAAGAGGATTGTGGGAAATGGAGTCCAAATGAATGCCGGGAGTTGTAGTCTCCCGCCGCCTCTCTGAGGGGGAAAAATTACATATTTGAAGAGAGAACTTGAGGGCTGCATCCACACTGGAGAAATAATACAGTTTGGCAGCGAATTTCTGGCTCAAGGCTATGGAATTCTGGGAGTTGGAGTTTGTTGTGGGCCCAGAGCGGAGCGGAGCTCCGCTCTGGACCCCACAACATACTCCAACTCCCAGAATTCCATAGCCTTGAGCCAGAAAAAGAGTCAAGCCTTGAGCTCTGGGCTCCACAACAGACTTCAGTTCCCAGAATTCCATGTCCTTGAGCCAGAAAAGAGTTAAGCCTTGAGCTGTGGGCACCACAACATACTCCAACTCCCAGAATTCCATAGCCTTGAACAGTTAAAGCGGTGCCAAACCGGGTTATTTCTCCAGTGTGGATGCAGCCTGCTTCTCTTGACGGTCACGGCGCCACTATTCCAATTTTTCATGTATAAAAGAGACAATTTATAATGTTTTATACTTGCTTAAAACATTTTGAGGTGCGACCCAGGTGTATAACTTCCATAGTCACCAAAGTTTCATTGGCCTTCATGAAGTGACTAAAAATTTTAAAAAATAAGGAATAAATTACTTGTCATGAGAAGTTTACAAAACATTTCGGGGTGGTTGCAGAGCCATTAATGTATTAAATTGAAGAACCTCCCTGGATACTTTTAAAGAAAAAAAATACTATGATAAGGCCACACTGCAGAAATAATCCAGTTTGAAGCCACTTTAACTGCTAAGGAATTATGGGAACTGTAGCTTGTTGTAGAACCAGATCTCTAAATGTCTCACAAAGCATCAGCTTTCACACAATGTTGTCATCGAACCTCTGGTCCAAAACACACTGCAGAAATTATAATCCAGTTTGAGACCACTTTTAACTGCTAGGGAATTCTGGGAACTGTAGTTTTGTCAGACATTGAGCCTTCTCTGTCAGAGAGCTCTGGGCCCACAACAAACTACAGTTCCCAGGGCACCTAAAGTGGTCTCAAACGATTGTTTTTGCAGTGTGTTTTGGCTCATAGATACACACTTTGAGCTTTAAAAGCTTCAACCAACTTTCAAATTGTGACTAACCAAAGGATTAAAGTTCCAGATTTTTATTTTTAAATTTTTAGATGGAAAAGGGAGATTTGGTTTGATAGGAGCCTAAAAAAATTAAGCAATAATTGTATTTCGGTTTCATTACTCCTATGTTACCTAAATTAGTGACGCTAATTCTTACTCAGCTTTTACTATGATTTCCTGGATATGAGAGATCTGGAATCTGGGGTACACTCTCTGCTAACTTCACGTTTGGATTACTGCAATGCACTCTACATGGGGCTACCCTTGTACCTAACCCGGAAACTTCAACTAGTACAAAATATGGCAGCCAGTCTTGTCACGGGAACATCTAGGAGGGAGCACATAACACCGGTGCTCAAATCTCTCCACTGGCTGCCGATTAGTTTCCGGGTACAGTACAAGGTGTTGGTTTTAACCTTTAAAGCCCTATATGGCTTGGGTCCATCTTATCTCAAGGACCACCTCTTCCAGTATGAACCCCCCTGCACACTTCAGTCTTCTGGGAGGAACCTGCTGCAGCCCATGAAGACCAGGCTGGTCCAGACCTCCCAGAGGGCTGTTTCAGCTATAGCCCCCAAGCTGTGGAATGACCTGCCGGATGAGATGCGTCTCATCCCTTCCATCAATGGTTTTAAAAAAGCCTTAAAGACTCATTTCTTCCGACAGGCCTTCCCGGAATAACATCCCGGCTCAATAGTGGTGGTATTATTCCTCCCACCCCTTGCTGCTGTTATTATTTCTGCTGCCCTATCTGGTTTTCATAGTATTTATGTTGTTTGGTTATTTTAATTCTGCAGTAGTTTAATTTAGTTTTAAGGGGTGGAGCGTCAGAGACTGGGTTGATGATGTGTTTTAACTGCTGTTTGTTTTAAATCTTGTTGTACACTGCCCCGATTGCCAAGCACAGGGGCGGGTTAGAAAATAAATGTTTTTTTATTATTATTATTATTATTATTATTAAACAAATCCTATACCTTGCAAACCATATTGAAATCAACCGACTTCTTTCTGAATAGACATGAATAGGATTATTCTGTTAATGGGTTGGATTCCTGCTTTATCATCCTCAATTAAGAATTAAATCAATGACCTTAATCTGAGGTTTAGTGTCTTAACATCTCTTAAATCAGTGGGCCTCAAATGCATTATCAGTACCTTAAATTCCACTGATTTAAGTGCATCTTGCCTAAGCATGACTGAATATACATCTAACCTAAAGTTGTTGTTGGGTGCCTCCAAGTCATTTTTTACTTATGGCAAACCTGAGGCAATCCTATCATAGGATTTTCTTAGCAAGTGTCTTCACAGGAGCCATCCCCTGAGGCTGAGAGAGTGTGACTTTCCCAAGGTCACCCAGTGGGTTTTTGTGCTCAAGCAGGGAATAAAAAATCCCGGTCTCCAGAGCTGTAGCCCAAAATGCTCAAACTATTCCACCACACTGACTCTCAGCCTAAAGTTACCTAATTTGAAGGTTTGCTTCAATTTGTTATTATAGGATTGCTTTTCATATCTTTCTGTTTTATTGATTTTGTAAACCACAATTACAGTTGGCTCTCTATATCCACGGATTTTTTTAACCCACAAATTCAACTATCCACGCCTTGAAAATACTACAAATTTTCCAAACGCAAACCTTGTTTTTGCCATTTTATATAAGGGACACCATTTTACTATGCCACTTGTCCCATGGATTTTGCTATTGGTGGGGGTCCTGGAACCAAACCCAAGCAGATATATCAGGGGCCCGCTGTATTTATGGAAGAGCAGGGTACAAAATTTGAACAAATATTCACTCTTGCCCTAATCTTTCTGTACAGCCCTGTACAAAAACTAAGAAGTATATTAGAATGGAGTAGAATTAAAAGATATAGCCATGTTAGTCTGTGGGATCAGTATATGGAGAGATCTTGTAGCACCATTGAGACTAACAAAGAAAGAAATTGGCAGCATGAGCTTTCTTAGACTTCAGTCTACTTCCTCAGATGCATTTATAGAAGAATGGAGTAACAGAATAACACAGGGCTAAAACACACCACAGAAATAATCCAGTTTGAGACCACTTTAAGTACCATGGTTCAATGCTAGGGAATTCTGGAAACTGTAGTTTTGTGAGACATTTAGCCCTCTCTGTTAGCTCTGGTGTTACAAGAAACTAGTCCCCAGAATTCTCTAGCACTGAGCAAGGGCAGTTAAAGCAGTCTCAAACTGGATTGTTTCTGCAGTGTGGTTTGGCCCACAGTGACCAAGGCTTTTTTTGTACACAGAAAAACTTTGTTCAAGACCTGCATCTGCCATCCACTCATAAGCCAATTCCTCTCTCTTCAGGCTTGGATCAGGAAAATTGAACAAACATGTCAAACACTACCTGGCAGCTGTTTTAATGCGGCAGTCATACCCAACCTTAGTGCCTTGCAAATGTTTTGAACTACAACTCCCAGCATCCTGAGCAAGATGGGGATGAGGGATTAAATTTAATTGAATTCTGTTTTCTGCCACCGAAGCAAATGTTGTCAGGGTTGCATAGTGAAATATAGAGAATAGCAACTTACAGTAAGCGCCCTTGTTATTGTGAGCATGGCATGTCTTTTTTAATGCCTTGTCTTATTTATAGGCAGGTTTACTACACACACATATTCAGAACAAAGTCTCTTGGTTTACAACAAGAAAAGAGCAGCAGCTTAATCCAAGGACTGCATAACCCAAAATATTATATATTCCTACAACAGGACAGGTTTGCAAAATAAAAGACAAAATCTTAATCTGCTTTGCCATTTTTATATTTAGCTTATGAATGTGTTTTATAGTTGTTAAGTCTTTAAGGTACTGTACTACAGAAGCTGTAAACCTGCCTGGGCAAATCTGATGTCTGCTCAGCAACAGCTGGATGGATTTCTGATGGTGCATGCTTCTATGTAATAAAACCGTAGAATCCCACTAGCTTACTAAGGCACATAATAAATTTCTGAACAAGAAACATTATCAAACCTGGTTCCTTGGTTGGCTTTAAATATATTGCTGTGGTTAAGTATTTAACTATGGTCATAATTTAAGACAGAGTTAAATATAGAAGCGCATTGAAATCACTGAGTTTATTGGAATTGAATTGCAATGTATGTATGGTTCTCCCTATCCAGTGCTCTTTCAGCTGTATTTTACTTAAATTCCCATCATCTTCACCTGATTTGTTATCCCTGTTTTTATCTCCACTATCAGCACACGTCGCTGACATCACAAACACAAGCTTTACCTTACTGCATTCTGGCAATCTCCATCTCTATTTTTTTGTTATTTGTTCTTGGTTGTGATCCCATCACAGGGCTTTCTTGGCAAGCTTCGCTCGGAGAGGGTTTGCCATTGCCTTCCTGTGAGGCTGAAGGAGTGTCCATGGGGTGAAAACCCATCTAGTGGACTTCAAGGAAGGATTTGAACCCTAGTCTCCTTGTGTCTTAGTCAACAGTCGAAACTACTACACCATACTACTTCTCCTGGTTTGTGTGTGAGAGAGAGAGTCATTAAAACAATTCCAACAAACCCTCAAGAGCTGTATTTTTTCATATAATTCTTATATATTAATATTATCCTGACATTATAAGGGAAAAAACTATCAATATTTCATAGACAACATCCATCTCTGAAAGAATCCAAGTATTTCCGGAAGGCTTGAGACTATTTAATGAGAAGCCTCACAAAGAAGGCTGTTATCAAGAATATATAAAATCATTCTACCATGCAAATGGTTGACTGACTAGGAAAGCAATTCTCAATCCTTTTTTGTTTTAAATTATTAGAAATTAACATTGAGGCTGTGCATGCAATGGATGTTCAACACAGCCATTTTTAAGGCAATGTTCTTTTGGTATCGGGCACCACTGAAACAAGAGGATAACTGCATCCCTATAGCCACTTACCCACACCTTAGGAAAGCTTATTTTTATATTATAATTCCCAATTGATGGGCAGGATTCTGGGAGCTACAGTCCAATAGAATGACTTCCAAGTTCTCAGTAGCCTCATTCAACTCAGTGGACTTAGATTTGAGTAGATATGTATAGGATTGAGTAGGTATGTATAGGATTGTACCAATTTTGGCATAATGATACAGATTAGAAGATTGAAATACATTTGGTAGCAGTGTTTAGTATGTGGAAATCTTCTGGAAATGTATTGTTTGAGAAGTTATCTCCAAGGATTGTCCTGTTAGACTGTTGCAGCAGAATCTTGTAGCACCTCAAGACTATTTTTTATTGTTATAATAAATATGGACTGCAACTATTACACAGTAATAAATGCAATCTAGATTTATTACACTGACTGCAGTCCAATATTATCTTTGTGAACAGAACAATTAAGTTATTTGGGCAATTATCAATCCTTTGTATAAATCTTCAATGTTAAATCAATCGTATATATTTTTTACAGCATTGGAAAAGTCTACGTTTACCTGGAGAAGGTTAAGAGGTGATATGATAGCCCTGTTTAAATATCTGAAGGGATGTCACATTGAGGAGGGAGCAAGCTTGTTTTCTGCTGCTCCAGAGAATAGGACCTGGAACAATGGATGAAAACTGCAGGAAAAGAGATTCCACCTCAGCATTAGGAGGAACTTCCTGACAGTAAGGGCTGTTCGACAGTGGAACACACTCCCTCAATGGAGACTGTGGTGGAGTCTTCTTCCTTAGAGGTCTTTAAGCAGAGGCTGGATGGCCATCTGCCAAGGATGCTTTGATTGGGAGTTCCTGCATGGCAGGGGGGTTGGACTGGATGGCCCTTGTGGTCTCTTCCAACTCTAGGATTATATGATTCTACCTGCTGCAAGAGATGAGTTATAAGATGCTCTGGAAGCATTAGTTATTGTAATTATTATTCAAAAATACTACGGGAAAATAAGTTATTATCTGTGCAATTGGGAACAATTTTGTCTCCTCTTCTTGGACTTCACTGTCATATGAGAAATATAAACTACTGTATAGATTCCATGCAGTATTTAACATTTCTTTTATGACAAACAGCATGAATGAGATTCACTTTAACTCTAGGAGAACATGCAGGGGTAGCTGTGTTAGCCATTTAGGAAATTCAAACAAGTGATCCCTAGGAGAACATATCTGTGGAGAGATCTTGTAGCACCTTTGAGACTAACTGAAAAAAAGAAATTGGCAGCATGAGCTTTTGTAGACTTCAGTCAGCTTCGTCAGATGCACATATGTATCACTTATTTGCAGTTCACATTTTGTCAAATTCTTTTCATATTTAATAATATTTTGAAAAAATAAATTACTGTCTAAAAAAGAAAGCTGGGAATTAAGCTTGCAGTCAATCTATAGAAAACTGCAAGAGTCAAGACTGCATGAAAGTTCACAACTTGATTATCTCATGTGTGAAGACCATCCTTCCCCAACCTGACACCTTCTGGAAATACAGGATTACATATCTGACAATCCAAAATCTATCCATTATTAAGTAAGATGAATGGAAGATCAGACCTTTTTTTAAATGTAAAATTCTTGCTAGAAGATAAAATGCCCAAATGTCACTCTCGTAGTTGCCAAATTTCTCTCTGAGGCAGCTAGGATTAGAACCCACTATGTATAAAGAGACAATTAGAGCTGAGTTAGGTAGAGTTAGATTTAGGAACTTCTCCAACACTTGTATTATTATGGGCAATTTTAATTTGGGGAACTTGATTATATGCGTATTTTAAATATGTAAATTTTGGGTCTATGGACCAAAATAAATCATGGCTGACTGATAGGATTACATCATAATCTGAAGGCAGCATAGGCACCATCTTCGGGAAGGTTGATATAGACAAACTAGTTTGGCACAGGGGCCTTTGTGCATTTGTGTCTTATTTCTGCAAAACCAATCCACACTTCACTAAATGCCTAAAGCAGGTTTGTAACACAGCTGTGGTAGAAAACTCTTGCTAAAGCAGCATTGACCAATGGGAGAAGGTTGGCCCCAGTCAAATGTAGTTCCACTGCTTCTTGTTAGTCGAAAAACCCAGTGTCAGGGACCAAAAAAAAAAAGCAGCTTGTAGATTTAGAAGCTTTCCTTTCTCCCTAACTCCAACCACTTCCCCCACCATCTATCTATAACATCACGACAATTTCTCTAAAGGAGATGTTCTGTGAAACCAAGAATGGTAAAGCAAACCCCTATTATTTTCAAAATGAGCCTATGCTTTATCTGGTGAAATTCCTGCCTTTTCAAAGACTGTGATATGGTAGGATGGGATCTCAGAGCTACAGAAGCCATAGATTTGCCCAGTTGCAACAATGCACCCATGTGTCTGCTAATGGTAGAGAAAACTGGCCCTTATAAACACCTTCTCAGCCTAAGTGGTGTTGGGGCAGAGACTAATAGGGGTTTGAAAAAAAAGCACACAAGTTCCTCTTGGGACAAGTAACCAGGGTTCAAGGAACACTATGACCACATTCCATCCTGTCAACTGGGAAAATTTCAAATGCTAAAACAGTAGAAAGCTCCTAATAATGTAGCCCATATCTTTGAAATGTGGGGGGCAGAACAACAACAACAAAGGTGTTAATTTATGTAGCAAGAGTAGAACATAGACACTTACTCTTGATTACAGCAACAGGTACCTCAAGCTCTGCATTAACTGATATCTAGACAAGTAAGACTATTAGTTAGAGTACAATGGGAATATTTCTGATTTAACAAGTGCTAGACATAGGTCCACCTTCCACATACTATACTCTGTATGTCTGTACACATACTTTGTGCAGCTTGTGACAAGTTATTCCACAGGCTTCATTTGTCCTAAACCTGAGATGAGTTTCACTAGGGTCCTCTTTAGATTTTGGACCCAAGTTCACAAAAGGAATTCCTGGGATCAGCCTGCTAAATCTTGCCTTGCAGGTGTGTCTTTTTGATTGACCCTTCTATTGATGATTGCTTTGCAGCAACTTTATCGAATGAGTATTCAGGGATTCAGTCTGTAAACCTAAGGATGGAGGTGAGAACAGAAAAACTATTTTCCACGAGGCAGCCATTTGCAGTGGGTTATCAATTTGCCTCTAAAGTCAGTGTAGAAAGAGACATCTTTTTGGTAGAATTACTACTGATTTAATCTTTGTAACAAAGTTTGTCACACCCCCAACTCCAATGTTAAGGGTACAGGTTTCCCCTTTGACAAGTTTGTCAAGTCACATCCAACTGTAGGGGACAATTCTCATCTCCCTTATGATGCCAAAGAGCCAGCATTCAAAGACTATTCTGTGATTATGTGGCCAGCATGACTGCACAGAACGCTATTACCCTCCCACTGAAGTGGTACCTATTTATCTACTTGCACTTTTACATGCTTTTGAACTGCTAGGTTGGCAGAAGCTGGGACTAGTTATGGGAGCTCACCCCATCACGCAGCACTCGGGTCTCAAACTGCCAAACTGCTGATCTTGTAATCAACAGAATCAGCATCTTAACCGCTGAGCCACAGCAACCCAACTGCAATGTTAGTTCCCCATTACTACCATTCTATGAATCCTTTCAGGACCATGACGTAACTGAAAGTCAGTGGTTTGCTCTCATGTAATTTCTCTTCTCCAGAGGACATGAACTATAGGTTGAGTCTTCCTTATCCTGAATTCCAAAATCCAAAATTGTCCACATGGGTTGCTGAGATAGTGACACCTTTGCATTCTGATGGTTCTGTTCCATACAGAAAAATGTTTATAATATTACATATAAAATTACCTTCGGGCTATGTTTATATGGTGCATATGAAACATAAAATAATTTCATGTTTAGACTTGAGGCTAATCTCCAAGATATCTTACAAATATGGGAAAAAAATCAAAACTATTTCTGGTCCCAAGCATTTTGGATAAAGGAGACTCAACCTGTATAGTAATAATCCAGGGAACTAGCTTTCCCTTCTGAGAACTCAAATCAGCCTAAATTAACAGATTCCTGCTCTCTTGGTAGCCTCAAAAGAACACAGGTATTTAAACTATCTCCCCTTCAACTACCCTCCTGCCCTTCTCGTCCCAAGCCATTCAAAGACACACACAGACACACAAAACAAGGAATCCAGAAGCACCAGTTTGGGATTTAATTAACCAACCTGGGGAAGAAAAGGGCATCAGACAAGTGCGTCGCACCCTCCTTGTTGCACCTTTCCAATCAATTACAGAAGGAGGAAAGGGAGCCAGAAGTGGGAAGGGAGCAGATACAGGTATAGAAAAGAGCAGTACAGTAAAAACAAGGGGAGCTGTGGAGAAGAAGGAAAGGCAGGAGAGGAGAGAGAAGTCACTTTTAAAATCACAATCTCAAACCTTTTATAAATGTACAAAAACCTTTTCCCCCACCTGCCTGGGGCAGAATATATAAATATTTACACTGCCTCGTGAGGGGAGACAACACAAGATACAGCCCCCCCTCCCCTGAAAGCAGCCTTCCCATCAGTTCATGGAGGGAGAAGAGCACACCCCAGAGTCATCGTTTCAGCCCAGCAGGAATACTGGAAGCAGACACCAAATACCCTGACAGGACACCCAAATCCAGAGAGGCAGAAAGAGGGATCTTTTGCAGAAATCAGGAACACAGACTGAGGGGGCCCCACAACCAGCAACACCCCAAAGAGACCCCATCATCCTAAGCCTCAACCCAAGGCTAGAAAAGGCTCCCACTACTCACAGCTAATGGGGTCCAGAGTCTTTATGGGGTGGCAGCGCCAGCAGCATCACACCCCTACCTCAGTCTAAGGTGGCAGGCAGCTACACTTCTATCCTCACTAAGGTGAAGGGGAGCCTAGATATCTGCCCAGGATTCACACTGACCCTGTCTGTCAGTCTGTCAGAATCAAGGAAAGCTGTTCAGTACAAGCGCTTACATGCCAAGACCCCCCTGCAGCTCCATTATCTGGAGTCCCGATCCTTGTAGGCAGCTGCCAGTTCTCGGATATCAGGGGCACGGCGAGGGGAACAGGGCCGAGCATTGGAAGCCGGGATCAAAGGTGGGGGAGCACTCAGCAGACCCACAGCAGCTGCTGCCGCTGAAGGGGTGGCTTTGGCCAGCAGCCCATTTTGGTGGCGGGGATAGGCCATGAGGCCAGGATGGGGGGGTGGGGCCAGACCATATAACCGGGCCCGTTCATAGTCCTCAGCAGCCGTGGCAGCAGGTGATGGAGCCTCCAGGTACAGGGGCTGGCGCTGTAGTGAGTGCAACTCCAGCCGCCGGTGGTAGGGCTCACGCCAGGCTTCAAGTGCGGCATAGGAGGCAGCTGAAGGCGGGGCAGCCACCAGGAATGGCGAGACACTTCCACCAGTCCCGGCCTGGGGCCGTTCAAACACAGCCAGTGTTCCCAAGGGGTGGGAGACATGCAGGGTGCTGTGGTAGGGTGCTCCTGTGCGTAGTGCTCCCTCAAACCCGGTCAACTCTGGCTCTTCTTTAACCTTCACTTCCTTCTTTAGAGGCAGCTCTGGGTAAGGTGAGCGGGAGGCATGCCCTGAACTTGCTGGGCTTCCATAGCGATGGTCACGTTCCACTGGCACATGGGGACGACCTGTGGGCTCCTCGTGGGCCAGTGCAGGGTTCTTTGGGGTGGGAGTAGCTGGAGAAGCACGCAGGGGATGGCGGGAGAAGAGGGCATCTCTGAAACACACATAGACACAAAATACATTCAGGGGATCAGTTCTTCAGAAAATACTGGGAACCACCTAAGTCGCCACCACCCAAACCAAATCTCTTCTACTGTACAATAGAGATTGCCCCATTCTTCTCCTAATCCAATCCTTGCTCCCCACCATACTGCTCTGCTTCTTTATTTCTTCTTTAGCCATAATATCCTTTGAACCTGAATCTCCCTCAGAAAGCCCCTTTATTCTGTATGATCCCTAACATGCCCATCGGAGTACTTTCCCTTCTTTTATCTAAACCTTTTCACATTCCCCCTGCCAGAAAGACCATTTAAAGTTCCTGCCTTGCACTGCACCGACAGCTTAAAACCAAAGGTTGGAAAAGTTATTTTGGGGGGATTATCCAGCCAATGGTTGTGCCTGCTTGGAAATTTTGATAGTCCAAAAATGTACTTTGTCCAAGTTCTGATTAAAACATGAATTAATAAAATCTTCAAGGATGGATGGACTCTCTTCCATGCCCCAAACCTCACCCATCACCTCCACATCCTGTCTTTTGTTTGTATCTCACCTGTCCTTTTCATCCTTGATCACTGGCCCATCTGGCTTTTCACCCTCCTTGTCATGCTGGGTGCCTCCACGCTCAGTCCCATCTCCAGTGCCACCTTTGGGCCAGGCTGGGGCAGTGGGGAAGGAAGGGGGCGTGCGGTGGAGGCGGTTCCAGGCCTCATGGGGGCTAGGGAAGGGTGGAGCTCCAGGGCTGTCCTTTTGCCCAAAGACAGTGCTTGAATCTGAGAGGGTGGAGCAGAAAGATCAGATCCAGTCCAGTAGAGTGCAAGCACAACCTGCCAAACCCCTAGTCCTAACGGTGGTGTACATCGTCTGCAAGACTAGCAGATACAGAAGCAACTAGGATCCTACCGTGGGATAAGGGCACCAATGGATATCACACCATTTGGAAAAGCCCCATGGTACAGTCCGCTTAGTCTGTAGTATGTAAAATGCTGGTGATTATGAATGCTGGGGGAGAGAGGGGTGTCATATATTTAAATGATTGCTTGTGGCAGTAACTTTATGCAGATGCAGTCTGCATATTAGGGTGAGAGGAGTACTATTTATATCTTAAGTACTATTTTATCTCCATCTCTTCACTGTCATTTCTGATGTGTAAGGTCCCAGAAAAATCTTATAGTTTCTTTTTCTGAATGTGCAGATTACCCACAGCAGATAGTTGTTAACAGAGAACCTTATCTGGGCCTTAAAAGAAAAGTCAAAATGACTGAACAAATGGGGGAAATGTCTGGAAGCCATGGTTCCAGCAATAGTTCAGTCCCAAGTTCCAAACTCTAGAACAGGGGATGAGGGCTCCAGATCCTGATGGCTGGCAATTTCCATCTATCCTTGCCATTGGCTATGTTGGTTAGGGTTGGTGAGGACTTCAATCCAGCCACATGTCATCCACCCTTGTTCTATGACTAACAGACTACAGTAGGAAGAAGATGGGCTCCAGGATTCTTGGGTTTTCTCCTCTTTCAGGAAAAGAAGAAAAAGGGGCAAAGGAAGGAGAAAAAGTAAGACTCTCAGAGACATCTTTCTCCAGCACTTAATTAAAGAGGCTGGGATGAGAAACTGGGTCTTTCATAGGTTGCATTTTCAGCTCTAAACCCAAGGTGTAATGGGCTGTGAAAAAGGAGCAGGATCCGAGAGTTCAGATGGTAGCCCCACCTCTTAAATGTCTGCACAACATCCAGATGTTTTGAACCTCAGTTCCCTGAAGCTCCAGCCAGTATGATCAATAGCCAATGAGCTTGGGATCTGCAAGCCCAAATGTCTGGAGAGCTAAAAGTTGACAACCACTTCACCCACTGTTCAGAGTTTTTTACACCCCTTCCCCCAATAATACTCACTGAAGGATGGATTCCCCAGGCCTCCAAAAGCGCCATTGGAAAGTGCCCCCAGGGAGGCAAAGCTGGGGGGCCTGCTGAAGGGATCTGAGGAGGGAAAGCAAGCAGAGGGGTAAGTAATGGTACAGAAACATTTTGCTTCCTGTTCCATATGCCCCATGGCTCTAGTACTCCAGCTCTTACCAATGTGTGGGCTGGGGCTGAGGAAAGAGCCATGAGGAGTGCCGGCAGGACCAAAGGATGTCCCGCTGCCAGGGTGAAGACCACCTGCAAGACAAATAGGGAAGGGAGGAGAAGAGTTTGTGACCTGCTTGGCAGAGTTGGAAAAAAAGGTGTATCCCATAGCCAAAGGACACTGGGCTACCAAAACAATTACTTCATGTATAAAAGTCCTCACCATCATTATTGAACGAATATAGCACACTAACTGCTTTAGTATTTTAACTGGCTTCACCCTGAGTTTGGAAAAGGTTTAAATTTTTAGATAACAACTTAATTCTTGGAAGAGGGTATCAAAAGAGCTGTAGTCCAAATAAGTTAATTCTCCAGTCTCTAGGTATACACAAGAATCAAAAGCAAGCAAACGAAAGACCTTGAAACATCTAATAAAACCTTGTTTGAATGAGATGCAAGAGTCTTGGGATGTAAAAAAAAAGGTTTTACAGTGGTCCCCCGGGTTACGAAGGTAATCCGTTCTGGATTACCTTTCGTAACCCGGAAGCTTTCGTTTCCCGGATGACCGCTATTTTGAACGGACTGTGCGGCCATTTAAAGGGGCCACGCGGCTTTTTTTCCTTCGTATCCCGGGGGATATTTCGTATCCCGGCGGATACAATGCCGGTCCCGCCGCCTTCGGATCCCGGGGTTTTCGTAACCCGGGGGATTCGTAACGCGGGGGACCACTGTATTTCAGAAATAAGCCCAATGTGATTTGACCAAAAAATATTTACAGTGGAGCTTTGGTATCCACTGAGGCTTGGTTCCAGGGGGATATCAAAATCCATGGATGTTCAAGTCCTATTAAATACAATGACGTGGCAAAATCAAGGTTTTCTTTTTGGAGTTGATATATATATTTGAATATTTTCAAACCATGGATGGTTAATCCATGAATAAAGACTCCGTGGATATTGAGAGCTGATTTTTTTTAAAAGGGACACTATATATATACATGAATCCAGTGGGCCTTTGTTATCTGCTAGGGTTTGGTTCCAGGTTCCTTTATGGATACCAAAATCTGTAGATCCTCAAGCTTCAATGGGGCTTTCTAGATTGGCAAAAAGAAGTGTGTTCATGGCTGCATGAAACTCTAGCCTTTAGATGAGAAAAAGGGAAAGTGTGCCATGAAAACGCTTTTTTTGTGTTTTAGGGGAGAAGAAGTACCTTTAAAAAGGTGCTGGTTTTCCCAGCTTCTTTTTTAAAAACTGCGGAACAGTGCAGCTCCATCTAAAGGCTGCAAGCCTTTAAGGAAAAGGGAACTTCATGTCACACTTTCCTGCCAATCTAGAAAGCCCCAATAAATACAATGGTTTAGTAAAATGCTGTCCCTCATATAACATAGCAAAACCAAATTTTGCCTTTTGGGACTTATATATTTTTAAAATATATGGATGGTTGAATACATGGATAAAGAGGGCTAACTATAATTTTAACCATGACATGAATCAAACAATGAAAAAAGTTGGCTGTGTATATGTAGCAGGTTAGTTTATACAAAACATATGAAGTATAAAATTGAATCAACTGGATTCAATAAAATGTAATGATATAAAACAGAAAGTTGTATATATTACTAAACCATTTAAATTCATCCTGCAAGAATTGTACAAGGATGTATCTGCAAATATCAAAATTATAATACTTAATTTTTATTTGATAACTGTTAGTAAGCATCTGGAAGACGTGGAGACATGCCTTTGTAAAATCTAATTAATTTATTAAAATATTTATATATTCTATGTTGATGTATTTGTTGTTGTTTTTGTGTGCCTTCAAGTCATTTCCGACATACGGTGACCCTAAGGCATAACTTGATGGGGCTTCCAAGAAAGCTCCTTGCTATTCTAGGTATGATTCTAAGAAAGCAAAGGCCATAGAAGGGAATTTGTGCACTGCTTTTTAGGAGGGTTGGGAAAAAGAGAAGGTGGGATAGCCCAGTCTTTTAATTCTCAGGACGAACAAAGAGCACTGACCAGAGGCTGTGAAGAGAGTTGCAGGGCGTGCCAATTCCTGGCTGTGGGGCAAACCGCCAAAAGCCCCAGTCCCAGGCAAGCCAGCAAGGAGGTCATTCCGGAAATCCAGTTTGTGGGGGTCACCTTGCATCAGCTATGAAGAAATAAAAAGACCCCAATGAGCAACAAATCTAGCATCATTCTACCACATCAGCTTCTGTCTGTTGTTTGTTATCCTTTTACTTTTGGCAGGGACTCCTCCTGCTCAGCCTCATCCCACTTTGGGGGGTTTCAGTTTCCCAGCCTCCTAACCCAGACTCACAGACCCCAACTTTGATCCAGGGTCCAGCACAGGCATCAGAAGAGCAGAAGGGGAGAGGCTTCTCCCGTTGTTTGCAGCGACCCTCTGGCAGCCAGCAGCAGGAGCTGCGCCACACCCCATCACTGTACGCAGGTGGAGGGGGGAGGCAGCGCAGGCCCACCCTACCTTCATCTTCTCCTGGTGCCGCAGGATCATATATGCCACACGGACGTGCATAGCGCACCACTTCCCAGGCTTCTGCGAGAGAGGGGGTAACCGTCAGCTCCGAACGTTATGTCTCTGATGGGCCAGGCACATGTTGCCCTACATCCTGACTGTAATCACTTTCCCTGCCCCTGAGCCCACTATCTCTTTTGATCTTCCCCTGTAGTTACTTCTGGGTTAGCCACCACTAGTCCCTAGCAGCCCACATTATCCAGCCCACTGCGCTGCAGCCAGGAGGGGTCCCCGCCTTACTCACTCTCAGCGTTGGTCGAAAGGGATCTGTGAGCTGCAAGGAAACACAAACACCAGCTAAAGATTAACAAGCTTTTCTTCTGGATGCTACCCTCCCCCCTTTAAACATATTGTCAACTCACCTGAGCCCCTTTCTGGGTCAAGGTGGGTGGGACAGTGCCTAGGCGGGATGGCAGGTCAGGGTTAGTGCTCTGGGAAAGAAAGAGTAGGTCAGGAAGCAGGAGGCACCACTGAGTGTACCTCCTGTCTCCTCTCTGACCTCAGATGCCACTCCCAGGATAGGCAGAACCCTGAAGTCCTCCTTCCAAGGCCCTAGAGTCTGCGCTTCCACCCAAATCTTTGCTATTTTCCCCACAGTTTCACAACTCTACACCCAACTGCCAAGGAGCTTTAACCCCCAGCCTTTTTCTAGATTACTGGCTACCTCAGATGGGAGAATGCCACAGAGTGCCAGCAACATCCATACAAGACAAAGCTTGGAAATATTACGTCTTTGGACTACAACCACCATAACCTACCAGCTAGCACTAACACTAGCCTGGTGTAATTCTGGAAGTCCCAGTCCAAATGTTTCAAAATTTTTCCAATCTCTGCAAACACACACATTTTTCCTAAACCACCAAAGGGCTTATCTACAAGCCCCTGCTACTTCCTTAGACCTGGGGAGTGAACTCAAGAGTCTAGACTCCTGCTCCCTTGTTCTCATGTTCATGCCCACTTGGCCTCACCCATTTGTAGTCACTATGGCTCCCTGCATTGCATCCCAAACTCTATCCCACCCACATACAGAGATCAAATGAGTCTTGTCATTCATCCCTCCCTGCTAGAAATTTACTAAACCCATTATTGTTAACAAGTTGGGAATAAAACCTGGGGGCCTTGAACTCTGAATCTTCCCACCACCTCCACTTCTGAGAAAGCCCCATTTGTCTACTATGTCTGGAGGGTTCACCTTAGGTTGGAACGCCCCCTGCAGGGAGCCAAAAGTCACAGCGGGAGGCAGGACTGGGGAGATCCCCGACACGGTTGGGGGGAATGCAGCATAAAACTGGAAGAAGAAGAGAAAGCAATGGAAGTGCCACCCAGAGAAACTGAGGCAGGGGAGAGGGGGGTTCTGCTCTTTCCTCAGGACGTGCAGCTCTGCAACTTCCCCTGGACCCCCCTGCCAAAAGTCCAGCCCCCTGGGCACTCCCTACTCCAAGAAGGCTGCACTTACATTATGTCTCAGAAGCCCATCCATCTTGCCAGGGTATTTCTCAAACTGCAAAGAGACAACACAGGTGGAAATTGAGAATGAAGTAGGAGAGAGGGAAAAAAATCATATATAAAACCTAAATTCTGACCCCAAAAGATCAATCTACTACCAGGGGCTGAGAAATACAGACACATTTCCTGTCCACATGGTTGAGAACCACACTCACCACAGCTGAACTGGGCGTGGGCACCATTCCTGGGGGGAAAGGGGTGAAGTGCTGGTGGGTGTGCTGGTGGGTGTGCTGGTGCTGATGGTTGTGTTGGTGGAATTGGAAGGCCAGGGGGCGGATGGTAGCAGCCCCCATGTCGGCTCCGCCCTGCGAGAGGAATCGGGAGCTCAGGTCTTGGCGGATTAATTCTTGCTCTGGAGAGGAAGAAGAACAAGATATCTAAAAGCATGTTGCCAAGAAAAAAGAAAGATTTTACCTCCTTCCCACCACAATTCCCTACAGATGCAGTTGTCTATTTTCCCATAATCCTGCCCAGAGTGCGGAAACATTCATTCTGGACTACAAGACCCAGAAGCCCAGAACAGAATGGACACAAGCTGAGAGTTGTAGTTTATAAAAATAGTTTCCCCAAGCTCTTGAGTCCTTGCCCTACATTAATTCCCAAGTTGTACACACACACCAAAGCAGACAAAATTCCCTCTTTTGCCAAGGCTTTTCTGCCGCCCCCCCCCCTTTTGCCGATACTCTACACTATTGAAGATCATCGCATTCAGCCCTCCACATATCCTCCTTGACAGTCATTTACTTCAACGCCTGACCAAAAGCTGCTCTCCTCCCATTTAGAGAACTGGAAATTTACTTCAAAACCTCCAAAACTTAGTCTTCACATGACTCAAAGAATAGCACCACCACACAAATTGTATGATGCCTAGTAACTGGAAAGTCACTTGTTGGATGGCACCTTCGGCAAGGCGCCATCCAGCCTGGGCACTGGTCATGCTAGATGGAGGATTCTGGGAACTGTGGTCCAGAAAGTTAACATTTTTCAAGCTCTGATCTTGACCCCATCACAGCGTTCACATGTGATACAGGGACACTTCACACAATCATCTCCAGTCACAAAGAGCATGACTATGTTGCTAAGTACAGTTTATATTTATTTTTGAGGGGTTCTGGCCACTTGTTCATTTTAGATCCTGCCTGTCTACATCCATTCATACAAATGTACACACGGATATACTTTGCAGATGTATAGTAGCCTGTATATCAATGCATATGTTTGTGAGAATAAACGGCCATATTTTCACACGCTTGCAAATCTTCCCAAAGACTATCATACCCAGTCACACCCCTCCAGCTGAGTTCTTACCAGATATGGCAGCAGCTGCAGCTGGATGCCCGGCGACTTGAAGCAGCGGGGGTGGTGGGGGCAGGCCAGGAGAGGGGGTGAACATGCCTTGGTGGTGGTGGGAAGGAGGACGAAGGGTGGATGGAAAGGCATGGGGAGGCAGGGCCAGCGAGGGGGTGGAGGGTCGGTGAGGGAGCTGAGAGGAAGAGGGGGAGCAGGGAGGCAGAATGGGCTTGGGGTGAGCTGCGCCACGGCTGCACCTGAATAAAGGGAGAGAAAATAATTTGGAAGGCAGTAGTTAGATGGAGAGAATGGCATGATGGAAACCAGAAATGTCATGAAGAAAGCCCTGCATTTCAATGTAAGAAGTGCAGGCTCAAATTCTAATCCAACAACAGATTTAACTGCTCCTAGCCTGTATTACAACACTCATTGAACCTCAAGTCTCTAATTAGCAAAAAGTAAACAACAACAACAGGCCTCACTATGTCTACAAGCCAGAGAACAAATCTAGAGAATCCTTAATTCATAATAGCCTTATTGAAACAATTACTTGTCATAGTTGTTTTGAGAGCTAAACTTAAATTGAAACATACTGTCGTCCCTCCATTTTTGTGTGGGATCCATTCCGAACCCCCCCACAAGAATGGAAATATGCAAATATTCAAGTCCCATTGGCTTGAATGGCCATGTGCGCACCATGGACGTGCATGTCATTTTAACCCTCCCTGTTTGCCAATCCACAAAGAACTCAAAGTCCGAGAAAATGGAGGGACGACTGTATTTTCATTTTAACAATGCCAGCTTTCTGGTAATTACCGTATATATTTAACTATAGGTCAACTTCATGTATAAGTTGAGGGCAAGTTTGGGGGCCAAAAGTATGATTTTGACATGACCCGTGCATAGCTCCAGAGTAAAACTTGGAGGCTCTTTCAATGTGTGTATGCCAGTGGCAAGAGGGAAACAGCAATAAATACGAGGCCTTCACTCCCAAACAGCAAAGCCCGGGGGTGGGAGAGGGATTGTTAAACAAACAGCAATCAGTCACCAAGGACTCTATCTGCTTGGCTCAAGACAGAAAGAAATGGGGAAATCTGAAAGAGTTGCTATCACTTTACCATACTGACCCATAAAGAAGTCAACCTAGGATTCTGGCGTCAGTTTTTGGGCATAATTTTTTAGACTTATAGACAAGTATATACGGTAAGCTTTCTAAGAAACATACCTATAGGAACATTATGGGGGAAAGTTAAGGATCAGTACTCCTTTTAAAAAAAAGTATATGGAAAAAGAAAAAAAAGCAAGAAAAGCAAGAAATAAAATAAAACAAGCAGAGTGGTAAAGAACAGCTCAAACGCACAGTGTAGTCACAAAATGACCGAGCTGTTCCCTCACTAAATCCAAGCTCAAATCTCGCCTCTGCCATAAACACTTTAGATTGAAGCCTCTCTCTCACTCTTTATTATCCAAACAGGAGTTCAAGTCCATTGACACCTGCAATATAGTAGCAGTAGTGACCCATTTTTCTGGGTGACTATGGGGACAGATCAACTGCTTAGAAAACTTATATCTGCTTTATAAATTATTGTCATTATTAAAAAAGAAGGGAACAGAAACTGCTTGAAGGTAGGAGACAGAAGCACTGACGGCTTAAAGGAAGAAGCATGGAAACACAGAGGAAAGGACAAGGAAAGAAGACTAAAAATAAAGGAATGGAAGGAAAAATGGAAAGAAAAAAGAAAAAAAAACCAGCAGAAGAAGAAACAGCAGAAGGACATATAGGCAAGAAGTTAAGAATGAGTTCTATGAAGACAGAGTGCTAGGACTCACCCTCCGGTGCTGAGGTCCAGCCCGACAGCGTATGGCGCCTGGCTAGTAAAGGGTGGTACCTTCATGTGCAGCTGGCTCTGGCCGAGGTTGTGGGGAGCCGATCCCCCCTGAGGTGTTGGAGGCAGCTGACCTTTAGGCTGTGGTGTCCCACGAACAGCAGCATTAGGCGTCTGAGCCCGAGTCCTGGCAGGAGGCAGGGCAGGAGGACTTGGGGGCAAGGCCTGGGCTGGAACAGGGGCTGCAGCTGCCTGAGAAGGGGGGTCCTTGGGCAGGAAAGGCACTAGCAGGGCATCCCGGTCGGCCTCATAATTACGCTCCTGGCTCCGCTCCAGGCCAGAGACTTTCGGGATCACAGAGAGTTTGGCTTCACAGCTCCCGTTTAATGCACCAATGGGTCCCGAGGCTGCAGGAAGAATCAGGGGAGGAAACAGCTGAGGGAACCATCAAGATCTAAATGTCTCGTGTTTATAAGTGGAGGCAAAATCCTAACTCAGTCACAGACAACCTGACAGTAAAGGAGGCCATTTTGTCATAGCACAAAGCACTTCAAGCATGCCATTTACAGTACTTAACAATCATAATATTTAATATTATTTATTGCTGTTATCATCATTATTAACCTTATCACTTATGAATGGGTATTCCTTGAGGAAAGTTTACTGCAGTCTCAAAATGAGAGACAAAATCTGAAATACAATGGAACCTTCCTATCCACAATCATTTTGTTCTGTGGGGCCTGTGCAGATGGGAAAAATGTGGACACTCAAGCCCCATATTATTCATTGGAACAAAATATGCATGCATCAAGACATCTACGCCACCACTGTATAATATGGGGTGTGGCAAGCCATGGATGGCTAGCCTGCCAATATGGAGGGCCCACTACATTAACATTGCAATCCTGCATCTAGTTTCCTACCAGTAGTCCTCACTGAACTCAATGGGTCGTCTCAGCAAAGACATACAGGATTGCACCATCACTTTATTTGTCTCAAGCTCAGATGCTACCACTATCATGCCAAATAAATTCTAGAATGTCCCATGATGCACAGGAAAGGAAAACAACTGTAAGTTAGGCTTACAGGAATAGAATACCAGCAGTGACCTTGGAAAACAGAACAGCCTTGATAATGCTAATTTGAATCTGTGATTATGCCCTCAGCTGTATACAGAAAGCTAAACTACTTGTCTATCAATGTCAGAGGCAAGGAACCCCTGTAACCTGCCAAACACTACTGTTTCTAACTCCCGTCAGTCGTACCTAGCCTAGCCAATGGACAGATACACGAGTGTACCACCCTCATCTACTCTGACTGGAAGTGATTCCCTGGGTTTCAGGCACAAGGAGCACTTTCCCATTCCATCATCTGCTACCTGGTGCTGTGAACTGGACAGGCAGAGCAGCCAGTTACAGGGAGCATATAACTCACTTGTTGAAACAGCTTTACTGACCACCGGCTCATTTCTGGGCACAATTCAAAGTGCTGGTCATGGAAACACTTTCATTCGTTTCATTTGATAGCACCAAGATCACAGGTTCACTTGGTGAGGACATGAGAGCCTTCTAGGTGGCTGCTCCCACCCTCTGGAATGCTCTTCCATGGGAGCTAGGCTGGCCCCCTCCCTGCTTACTTTCTGTTGGCAAGCCAAGACATTTTTATTTAAACAGGCATTTGATATATACTGTAATTGCTATCAGGGTGGTTTTTATGGAACATCTGGGGTTTAGTTATGCTATTAATTTTAGTATATTTTTATATGATTTTATATTGTTGTAGATGATTTTAGTTGTTTTGAATTATATTGAGACTTTTTAATGTTTTATCTGTGAGCCGTCTTGGGTCTCTCCTGGGAAAAAGGCAGCATATGAATTAAATAAATGAATGAATGAATAAATAAATGCTGAGAAGTGAATCTGGGACCCTCTGTGGAAAAAGCACAGACTCAACTACCAAGCTCCAAAATCATGCCCAACCACATTCAAAGCAGCCTACAGGAAGTTAAAAAATCCAATTCTGGAGCGGCTAGACTGGCATACAGAATTCAAGGTGCTCCTCCATAAAGTTTGGAAAAGTCACTTCTTTGGACTGAAATTCCCAGGATCTCCCAGCCAGATACTCCAAAAGGTACCATTTACAAGCTTCACGACTGCCCCACCAATACCTGCTGTTCACCCACAACCAACCTTTGCTGGTTGAGACAGTGAATGACTGGTCGAGGTCATCAACGGAGGCCTGTAGAGAGAAGAAAACACAGGGGTAATGACAATCCCCAAAATATTTCTTCAAAAACATACACCACCTAAACTCATTTTGATACATACTGAGAAGCTGCACAAAATCGATTAAGGAATGCCAAGGGGTGCAGAAAACAGAAATGATACTCAGCAAATTGTAAGACTGGGATGAGGCCTGGTGGCACAGTGGTTAAATGTCTGTACTGCAGCCACTCACTCAAAACCATAAGGTTGCGAGTTCAAGACCAGCAAAAGGGCTCAAGCTCAACTCAGGCTTGCATCCTTCCAAGGTTGTTAAAATGAGTACCTAGATTGTTGGGGGCAAGTAGCTTACAGTTGTAAACCGCTTAGACACTCCTTAGTCTAATGAAGCCGTTTTTGATTTGTTTTTTGGGGTGGGGTTAATGCCTACCTGCTCCTCTGGATCACTTTCTGCATCACACTGCAAAGAGAGAAAGAGAAGAAAGTCAATTGATGCAGCAAATTGGGTATTCTCACTAATGGACCTCCAGCACCTGATATTCTGTGTAAGCTCTGTGTAGTATGTTATGAAAAGAGGAGTCTTGGTGGAGGGTGTTCAGGGAGATTTTTAATGGCACAACAGTACCTAGGCCGTGTTGTGGCCAGTACTAATGTATATATACCAAGGATGAGTAATTATCCAGCACTTATTATGCATGTAACTATGCCTTGAGGCCTTAAAAGGGAACAGAAGCAAATTTAAATACATTATGCAGACTAATGCTGTTTCAAAGAAGCTTAACCCTATCCACAGAGAAGTGGTGGAGCAAACTGTCTGCCTTCTAGCTGTACAACAGACTAGGATTTTCCCTGATCAAGCACTGAGATTTTCCAGATTTCCTAATTTTTCTGGATAAGCTACGTGCAACACAACAAACGTTCCTCCTTCAGCTTGAGGAGGAAGGTGGGAAAGGATTCACTGGTGGAAGTATAGTGAGCCCTTGGGATCTGCTGGGGTTTGTTTGCAGCCGCCCCCCCCCCTCGGGCTACCAAAATCCAGGGGTGCTGAAATCACATTAAATACAATAGTATAGTCAAATGATGTCACTTATATAGAATGGCAAAAATCATTCCTCTTTCAGCTTGAGGAGAAAGGTGGGAAAGGATTCATTGTGGGAAGTATAGTGGGCCCTTGGGATTTGCTGGGGTTTGTTTGCAGCCCCCCCCCCCGCTACCAAAATCCATGGGTGCTCAAATCACATTAAATACAATGGCATAGTAAAATGGTGTCACTTATATAAAATGGCAAAAATCAAGGATTGCTTTTTGAAGTTTTTTTTTTTAATATTTTCAAGCCATGGATGGTTGAATCCATGGATAAAAATAAAAAAATCAATGGAGGGCCAACTGTAGTTGAAATTCTGCTTTGTGGTACAGCATGTTGCCAGGACTAGCTGCTTGGGAGAGAAATAGTTATAAGAGATTGGCTGGGGTGTGGGTGAAGAATGCACATATATGCTGCTCACTTACTATATATCCAGTTTCCAAGTAGGATTGGAGAGAAGGCTGGATTAAAAAAAAACAAGGAAAGAGAGGGGAGGGAAACCCACATTAGACAAAGATCAGATTACAAGAAGCACACGTGGGGGAGGGGGGATGTTTAATATCAAAGATTTAAGCACAAAATGGATAAGACACAAAGTACCCCCCTTTTTTTAAGGTAATATTAAAATCAGCAGTGGTAACAAAAAATACTATACCAGCTTTAGAAACATGACTCTGGTTCGGGGCTGGCTGGCATGAGCTACAAAGGTAAATCCTGCCCCCTCAGAAATCAACTGCTTCATCTTTTGATCTACTGTATATTCTCATGTATAAGTATAGAAATTTTAGTCAAAAAATCAACTCCAAAAACCTGGGTTAACTTATCCATGGGTCAATATATGTAATGTATCTTAACCTTTTTTCAAAATAGGAACCAACCCCTTCTCTGAGTAGAGTGGTGAAAGGCGAGAGCTTAGTCCATTCCAGGAGAGACTAAAAGAAGCACCAACCACCTCTACTCTCTTTGCCAAGACACCACTTGTGGTCTTTTTGAATGTCTGGGTGGGAAAATAGCAGTGTGCTTTGGCATTATTTTCCTTTCATTCTTTACATCCTTTGTTATGTGCTCCTAAGTTTCACCCTCAACCTATACAAGGGTTATATCAAAATTCATAATTTTGGGTCCCAAACCTTTCCTGACTTATACATGAGGTTGACTTATAGTCGAGTACAGTATATACAGTAAATCATAAGTGGGCAACTTGTGTCCCTCCAGATGTTGCTGAAATGCAATTTTCATCAGTCCTCACTATTAGCTCTTTTGACTGGGGCTAACAAGAACTGTAAGCCAATTAATTAATAATAATAATGTTTATTTATAACCCACTCCTCTAGCAAAGTAATCGGAGCAGAGTACAACAATAAAGAAAAATAAAGACTAAAACAACTATCATGCCCCTTCCTGACCATTGGGAAGCCACAGGTTGGCCACCTCTGCTATACAGCAGCTATCTCCAACCTAGTGAACCCCAGTTGTACTGGACTACACATTATGTTCAAGAAAAAAGATACTTCAGAAACAAATTGCAGTGTGAATTTCTCAAATAATTCAATTCTACCTTTTGTGGCTATTTCCCCCCCCCCCATCCCAAAATGTAAAGACACCGAATCTGTGAATTGCTAATATAATAATGTCTGTGTTATCACAGCAATAGTTTTGTAAATGGTCTCTGTTAATAAGGTACATTTCAGCGATGGTACTTTCAACTTTTCACTTCTCTCTGACTCACCTGTTTACAGGCATGCACCACCAAATTGTTTAATAATAATAATAATAACAATAATAATAATTTTTATTTATACTCCGCTCTTCAGCCAAGGCTATCAGAGCGGCTTACAATTTATAAAATGAATGTATAAAGTGTCTTAAGCCAGTGTTTCTCAGACTATCTGATGTGGATGACCAGCCACTACTTTTTCCCAATGTGATAGGGAGTGGCAATATATCTATCCCCACTGGCTACAATTTCTTTCCTGGAATCTCACCACGGACCACTTCTTTGAGTAGCCACTGTCTAAAGTGACCTCAAGAATCTATATGTATTTGCTATAAGGTTATTACCATCATCATTTGGGAACAATGGGAGACATTTTAAGACAAATCCCTACTGGTTACTTGACCTACACACAACTGATGCTCCTTAATGTACAGTTTCCTTCATTTCAGCCAAACAAATTGCTTTATCAGGTGTCTAAGTTCTCTGTTCTGACTGGAAAAACCTGCACTCTTACTATGTTGGCTATCCTCTCAAGCTAGCTTTTGTATGCATCTGATCCATGGACATTTCTGTTGACATTCCTTGCAGGGCAAAGTGCAGAAGATGAGTGGGCTTCTGTTTTGTTGCCCTCTCTCCAGATTCTTCTTGGTCCACATACTTCCCCACACCTTCATTTCCTTTCTTCCATTTCAGTTGCTTACCTCTTCGTGCCGCCTCTTGCTACGTTTTCTCACCGCTCGTTCCCCTCCACAGCTGCGGCTGCGCCCCTTCTCTGAATTCCCATCCTCATCTTCTGGCTCAGAGTTGTTTCCCTCGCCCCGTTTTCTCTTCCCAGAATGTTTCATTCGAAGCTCTAACCGCTCTGGGGTCTTCAAGGTTGCATCCTTCTGTGGGTGGATGACAAGGTTTGCATCAAATTAACTAGGACGATAGTAGACCAGAACGGGCAACTTCGGCAGGCCTGACGGCCAATCATCTACTCAGCACCAACTCAGGGGCACAATGACTGACAAAATTGCAAAATGACAACTACCACCATGGAGAGCATTTGGAAATCCATAAAAACAATTTTGTTTTGTTGTTTATGTTAAAGGGAGGCTGTGGCCCATTTAAAAGATTAGCTGCCTGGAGAAGCAATTCGTCTTTTTTAATGCCAAATAGGTTAATCAGGGAGAATCAAGGGTCACTGAAATAACCATTGAAGGACAGCATTTTGTCCAGCAGGGCTGGGCAAAGAGAAGCACAGGTTGCAAGTGACCCAAAGTCTTCCATGATGTCACTTTGTGTGTTTTAAAAGAACTGAAGGGTTAACCTTTGAGAGATATCAAAATAAACTCCCCCCCCCCCAAAAAAAAAGTCAGAAGGAGGAAGAAATGTAAACTGATTATCTATCAATACCAAACTATTTCTTTACTTTGGAGTCAGAAAACAAGATGTAATATCTGTCAGGATCTACACTTCATTATACTAATGAGCGGACCTATGGAAATCAATTATTCTAATTAGGCAGTTCAATCAGTTTGTGGTTAATATTCAAGGGAAAATTGCTAGTGCATAATAATCAACGGGGGAAAAAAACTAAATGCACTGTAGTCAAAGGGACAGTCAATATCACATTCAATACACAATATCATACAGCAAGCACCTAGTATCTGCTGTGGTTTGGTTCCAGGAAATATGTGGAAACTGAAGATCTATTATATGCAAGTGTATAGTAAAATGATGTCCTTTATATAAAATAGCAAAATCAAGGTTTGCTTTTTGGATTTTTTTAAAAAATAATTTGAAGCTGTGCATGAATAAATCCATGGGTTTAGAATCCATGGATATGCAGGGTCAATTGAATTAAAGTCAATTTAAACATACAGTAAGTCCTTGGTATCCATTTCAGTTTGATTCAGGACACACGCTCCCCCAAAGGACACCAAAATTCATGGATGCTCATGTCCCATTAAATAAAATGGTGTAGTAAAATGGCGTCCCTCATATAAAATGGAAAAATCAAGGTTTGCTTTTTTGAGTTTTTATATATTTAAAATATTTCCCAGCCAAAGATGGTTGAATCTGTGGAATGATCTATGGATATGGAGGGAGAATTGTATTTTAACATATTTACATATTTAAGAACCAACATGGCAGAGTGGTTTAAGTGTGAGTCCTTATACTGAAGAAATGTGGGACATTAATAATAATTATAATAATAATAGGATTATAACTCTGGAGACCAGGGTTCGTTTCCCCACTTGGCCATGAGACCCACTGGTTGACCTTGTTCTCACATGCTCTAAGCCTCAGGGGAAAGCAATAGCAAATCTCCTCTAAACAAATCTTGCCAAGAAAGCCCCATGATAAGTTGGAAATGACATGAAGGCACACAACAACAACGAGATTTATTTATGCATGAAAACAAAGTTAATAATAATTGAAGTACATATGGGGTGGATTTGCTATTAATGAGTAGGGAAGAGTTTTGTTAATTATTCAATTAATCTTCAAAGTACTAATCAATCATACATGCACAGGTTATTTTGTTTGAAATTTAAATAGGAATAAAATAAAATATGAAAGCTAAAGGTCACATTGTCTCTCTTCATATCTGTTATATAAAATCTAAACTGAGCCCCCTCCTCTTGAGCCACAGCCTTTGGGCATGGGACCCTCAAGCACTTGACCATCTGAAAAGTGGCCCCCAGTCCCACAGGAGAGGCCTACCATTGCTGGAAAGAAACATTCCCAAGGCTATTCCGGAACGATGCTGTGATGCAGCTGCATTGGCAGGGGTGTGGACAGTGTGGCCTTGGGCCACATTCAGCCTGCCAACTCATTCCCTGTCACTCGCTCACATGCACACACAGCTGCAAAATGGGAACTAACATCTTCAGAAATTTCTAGGGGCATAGCTTCCTGCTTTAAAGCCACTGAACTTGAAGAGTAAAACTTTGGGAGATATTAAAACATTTTTTTTTCAAAATCAAGAGGAGGAAGAAATGTTTACTGATTACTGAAATGTATACTGGTTACCCATTTCAACTGTTTACTTTGGATTTAAAAAAACAACATGTAATATCTGACAGGACCCACATTTGGTTGTACTTATGAGCAGACCTACTGAAATCAGACTATTCTGATTAGGACTAAGTCTAGATCCAGAAATCTTCTTGGCATTATTGTATGGATATGGTTGCCCATTTTTTATCAAAAAAAGGAAAATTAAGAGATTGAACTATATATTCCATTCAGGAAACCTAGTCTGGCATGTCACTAGTCTTGGAGAGAATTATGTTTTAAATTTGTCTTCAGCTACTAGACTTATATAATGACACTAGCCCTTGGCCCTTGGGCCACTTGTTTCCCTTACCTTCAAGCCATATGCTTTTCCCCAGCCCGGTGCCCTCTAGATGTGTTGGGAGTACTACTACTATCAAATTCAGCCCACCATAAACCCTTAGAAATAAGCGTAGGATGATAATCATAAAGTATACAATAATATTGCAGCAATACTTGCAGACACGTACTGTTATTAGTCTCAAAGGTGCTATAAGATCTCTCTTCATAATGATTATACAGATTAACACAGCTATATCTTTGAATTCTATCACACTACTCTCTCATAGCACTGTTACTCCATTTTAACTGCTATGGCTGCCTCCTGTGGAATTCAGTGAGGCACTAGATCTCTTTGGCCTTCTAAACTTCTAAATGCTGCTGCCTAAACTGCAAATCCCAGGATTCAATGCAATGTTGCCATGTATACAATTCAATACAATGTATTCCAGCAAAAGTGGAACAGCCGTGTTATAAAATATAGTGTGACGTCCTCTTAATAACCAGATAGGTGCAGCGTGGTAGTTTGTAAAAGAAGAATAGCACCTAAGAGACCTAGATTTAAATCTGTCTGCAGTCAAATCTCCAGTGAGTCTGGTGGTAATCAATGGGTGATATTGGGCCAGCCAATTCTCTTGGCCTAATCCACACCATAGATATAAATTGGGGTTAGCAGAGGGAAAAGAACTGCACCCACTGCTGATCTCCTTATTCATGTTAAAAATGCAATAGATCTTCTGTGCCCAGGCACTATCGTCTTTCTCAACTATGGGATTATCTCTTAGCTGTTCTCCATTGCACAGTGGATTCTTTCAAAGACTGGCGAAGACACCAGGGTCCACGCCCTGCTCCTCACCCAGTCCTGCCAAGCCAGAAAGACAGGTGCAGCCAGTACTGAACTGGTCTACAAGCTCAGCCTAGATTGCTCTTGAGTGAAGCAGAACTTCCTTTTGCTGTTTCAGCAGGTGAAACCGCTGTGCCTTGCATGACATCCACCCACCACAGTCCAGTGATTTCACACCTGCCAAACCAGACATTATCTACTGGGTCATATCCCAACTCTAGATCAAATTCCATTCTATCAGGCACAGGAAACAGATGGCAGCCTCACTCTGGGAAAAGAGGAAATAAAGGTCATTGTCCACTGCTTTATCACTTGAGTTACACCACTGTAGCCCATTTTGATCTGATACTATCAGGCCAAAATATAAAAGGAGGCCTCATACAGAATCAGATCATGGGTCTATTTGGCCAGTATGACCAGGGGTTTAACCCAGGTCCTCACCTAAACCAAGTAGCAGCTTTAGCACTGATCGAGGGAAACACGCCTTGAGTTGATAAAATCCATTATTTTTCTCTTCAGGAGCATGAGATTGCTCTGACTCTTCTCACACAGGGCTATCTTTTGTCCCAGAAAGCCAAGTTTATCTGCTTTTCTCTCACATGTCAACCACTTTCAATCTTAGAGATTGGGTGCCTTTCTATTTCTGCTGATTGACAGTACAAAAGCAAAGGAAACATGTTCCCCTTTTGCTGACCATCTCTTAGGATGGGAGAACCAGAGGTTTTTATAACCTTGCTCCCTTTGGTTCCCCAGTGGATTCTGTATATAGGCCAAGAAGAAGTTTCAATTCCCAGTCTGCCTTTGTCGTTCATTTTCTGACTTGGAACAACAATAGCTTTAAATTTTCTCTCTTATGCAGGGCTTTCAATTGTTTCCTAAGCCAACAAGCAGTGTTAGGCCAGTTCAACTTGCCTATCTGCTCTACCAGAAACTCCAAACCATAGATGCTGAATATTTGGGCCTCCAGATGTTGTTGTATGGCAACTCCCACCATCCCTCACTATTAGCTTTAATGGTTAGGGCTGACGGAAGCTGTAGTCCAACAGCATATGGAGGGGAGCATTTTGGCTTCTGCACCCACCACCATTCATTGCTGTTTCTTGACTTCTTGGTCCTATTGTTTCAGAAAGACCACTACATTAAAGTGTATTGTTTGTTGTTGTTGTTGTTGTTGTTGTGTGCCTTCAAGTTGTTTCCAATGTATGACTCTCCTAAGGTGAACCTATCATGAGGTTTTCTTGGCACGTTTCTAGAGAGGGGGTTTGCCATTATTGTCTCAGACCGAGAAAGTGTGACTTGCTCAAGGTCAACCAGTGGGTTTCCATGGCTGAGACGGGATTCAAATCCTGGTCTCCAAAGTCCTAGTCCAACACTCAAACCACTACACCATGCTGGGACCTCAAAAGGCTTCATTCCCACTCCCCAATGAACTTGGGTATACCAGTAGCTCACTTTCTCCTGGGGAGTGCAGGGAAATTTATCTGTTCTCTGTACTCATCTTTTGAGCCACAGAAACAACTGAATCTATTTCTCCCTCCTTGTTACACCACAGCACTGAGAAACCCCCAAATCCAAAAGCTCCCTCAACTCAGACTCCAGACTGTGTGGTGACTCTATGTCATCAGAGATCAAGGGAGCTGCCTCACCTCAAGTGCCTCAAGGCTGACAAAGCTGGCGATGGCAAAGCCATCGATGAGATCCTCCTCCTCCTCCTCTTCTTCCTCCTCCTCACGGCTGCAGGACGACCCAGAGGCTCTCTTCGGCCGGCGGATGGGCCGGCGCCGGCGGCGCTGCTGCTGGATGGGGCGTCCTTTGCCGGGGGCCACGGGGGCCGGCGGGGAGGGTCCTTCGCTGTCCGACCCTGAAGACGAAGATGACAAGACGCCCCGGTGGGAAGCATCCCCAGTCC
Source organism: Urosaurus nigricauda (assembly GCA_034509955.1). NCBI lineage: Eukaryota > Metazoa > Chordata > Lepidosauria > Squamata > Phrynosomatidae > Urosaurus > Urosaurus nigricauda. The sequence goes on from JAOEGL010000006.1 coordinate 10,880,686, forward strand.
GGCCTCCCCGGCGGCGAGTGCAGCGGCTCTCACGGTCCCGCCGTGAGCAACGCCGTTTCCTCCGCGTCCGGCTGCTGCTGCCTCCTCCGCCGCTCCAGCACGGGGCAGGAGCTGTCGCCGTTCCTTCCATGGCGCCCCTTTTGAGGTACAAAGAATGGGTCGTGTTGGGTCCGGTGGATGTTGCAGGCACGCGAGAGAAGGGGGATTGCGCCCTTCACCCCTCACCAGCCAGTTGCATTGCAGCTGCTCTCAACCTGGCCCTTGCTTTTCTGCGAACAACGACTGAAAGAAGCACCAGGTGCTAGGAAAGGATGTTTCTTTTACAAAAAATTAAAATTAAAAATTTATTTTGCGTTGCCTAACAGAAGCCCTTGGCCTCTGCTTCTGACAGCTGTCAAGCTCAGGACCGCTGTCAAATGTAGGATGCTCTTCTTTGCCTTGGAAGAGCCCTCTCTCAGCCAAGTTTTATTCCCTCCGAGGGGAAACAAGGGCAGCAGATTCTTGCTTAGTTGCGTTTACGTCTCTCTCTTTAATGGAGAGGCCATTAAATTTAAAAAATAGTAAAAAGGAATTAAATACTTTCAACGCAAAAGATAAAAAGATTACGTTTCAACGCAAAATTGGATTTAGAGAGAGAGAGAAAGACAAAGAGCTCTTCTTTTAAACTGGAGCTTTCCCGTCGCGTCCAGGAGGAAAAACCTGTCAGACAAGAGGGTTGGTTTTTTTTTTACATCTCTTGGCCGGGGAGAGATGGAGGATGCCTTTGAAAGACCGGTCCCAAAACAAAACAAAAAACGTCTTTATAGAGAGAGAGGAAAAAAATGTCTCTGGGGCTCGTTGCTGGAAGGAAACCTCCGGTTTAAGTGCCTCGTCTTCGTTTCTTCCTTTGAGGGGAAGGAACCAGTTTTTGTTTTTATGTGGTTTTATGCAATGTCCTTGGGGGCTTTTTTAGCAGGAAAGATGAGTCCTCCTCCTCCTCCTGAGAGATCACCCAGAGACTCGGGCTGAGAGCAAGAGCTTCTCCTTCCTTTTCCTGCCCAGCCTCCCCTTTAAGACTGCAGCAGATGGGGATCCTCCTTCTTCTTCTCCTTCTCCTGCCAACAATGGCCAATGGCTTCCGCTCAGAGGGCAGCCACTTCCTCCCTTTTGGAGAAGGAGGAGGAGGATGATGGTGGTGAAGGTGGTGATGATGATGATGCCCTTCCTCCTCAGTCTCTGTCTTTGCCTCCAAAGGCTTTGTTGTTTCTCCCTCCTTCCAGGAGAAAAGGGCTCCTCTTCTCTCCTCTGAGGTCCCTTTCTTGCCTTTCAGGGTGTGACCTTGCCTTTAAGAACCCAGCGACGACTCAGCATCAGCATCATCATTTCTTCTTCTCTCTCTTTTCAGCCCTCTCCTTTAAGAGTCCGCCATTTAAAGTCCGCCACACATTTCCTGCCAAGGCATGGCCTCCCCTTTAAGTCTCACAATACGACTATCCAAAGACACCCCCACCTTTTTTATTTATTTAAATATATATATATATTCTCCTTGTGTCACTTCGCCCTCCCCTTTAAGCCCTCCGAGAAATTTCCCCCTCAGCCACAATGAAGGCCCGATGACGAAAGCCTTCCCCTTTAAGAGGGCCGAGCTCCCTTTAAAGCCACTGACAGGAGCTCGAGGCTTTGTTGTCCTCCGACGGAAAGTGTCCCCCCTCCCGCTCCTCCTCCCCCCTCCCCCGCAGCTGTACCTTTAAGACCAGCGCTGCCGTCGTTGAGGGCGGGGGGTTGTTGTTTCCACTAAACCAAAAAACCCCCCCGCTCTATTTTATTTTCCACTCGCCCTCAAGCTCTGATTGGACGCCGGGGCTGTCACTCTCCGCGCCCCCGCAGCTGATTGGTGGAAGGGCGGACAGGGGCGGGGCGGTGGGCTCAGTCCACTGGCGGAGGAGGGGGGCGCGTCCTTGGCCTCCCCAGCCTTTGCTGCCCCTTCCTCGCCTTCGACTGAGAGGCGGCGGCGGCTGCGGAACCCGGACTCTCCCTCTCAGTCTCTCTGTCTCTCTTTCGGCCGGATCCCCTTCTTCTATCTTCTTCTTCTTCTCCTTCTTCTTCTCTGCGCACGGCACGCAACTCCGCCCACAGCGTCAGATCCCTCCGCCGCCTCTCGCGAGGACAGACAGAAGCAACAAAAAAGTATCCCTCCGCCGGAAGAGGAGGAGGAAATATAGTCCCTCCTCCAATTCGTTTCAAGGAAAAGAAAAAAAAAAAAAGGACGGACTGACTGAGGGAGGAAGGTGTGTGACTCGTCTTCTTCCGCCACTAGCGTCACTTCCGCCCTGGTGTGGGTGACGTCACGACGGCGATGATGTCATCATGAAACTAGTCCCACAGAGCGATGACGTAGCGCCCCCTCGCGGCCTAGTTCTTTTCGAGACTAGGCTTCTTCTTCAGCGTCGTCGCCCAGATTATAACAAAGGGCCCCGTGACGTCACTCGCACGGCAGCGTCGTGACGTCACCCTTCTGTGGTAGCAGCAACAAGGAAAACATTCGTTTCTGTCAGAATGAAGGCCTAACCCTCTCACACAAACCTAAGGACTATCGTTTGGGAGTCAAAATAAAGCATGCCTACCCCTCCACAGCAAGCTATAGGGCCTTTATTATCCTATACATCCACACTGGAGAAATAACCCGGTTTGGAAGCGCTTTAACTCTTTTTCTGGCTCAAGGCTATGGAATTCTGGGAGTTGGAGTTTGTTGTGGGGCCTTAAGGCCCCACAACAAACTCCAACTCCCAGAATTCCATAGCGACTGACCCAGACAACGAGCTCTGGGCCCCACAACAGACTCCAACTCCCAGAATTCCATAGCACTTGTGCCAGAAAAAGAGCTCTGGGCCCCACAATATACTCCAGCTCCCAGAATTCCATAGCACTTGAGCCAGAAAAAGAGTTAAAGCACTTCCAAACCGGGTTATTTATCCAGTGTGGATGCAGACAGTACTGTTTCCCTAAAACCCAGCACAAAGAAGATCAGGTGGTCTAAAGTCCACTGCAGAAATAAAACCCAGTTTCAGACCGGTTTTAACTGCCCCTGGTTCAATGCTAGGGAATTCTGGGAATTGTTTTGTGAGACATATAGCACTCCCTCAGAGAAGCTCCGTGGCCACGATAAACTACAATTCCCATTCTTCTCTAGCAGTTAAAGCAGTCTCAAACTGGATTATTTCCTCAGCGTCAATTTGACCTAAAGTGAACTAACTTTTCTTTAAAAGATATAGTGGTGTCAAACCAGGTTATTTGTGTCGCGTGGAGGAGGCATTAACTCTGCTTCCTCATTTGGCCTGAGCATGTAGACATAAAGTCCAATCCACACAGAAAAGGTATGACATCTTTTCTGTTCAAAGGCGGTCCTCACTGTTGGAGAAACGTCAGAGCAAGGCCAATTTTTCTGTCACAGAAGGCAAATTTGTCGGGGGCACTTATTTGGTATGGTTACCAGTGCACAAAAGCTACAGTGTGCCTTCTATTTCGGGATTCGTTTTTATTTGTCCCGACGCAAAACAATCTGTACCCTTCCCTGGCAATGGTGTTTCCCAGGCATCGACACCCAGAATGATGGAAAGAACAGCATGGACCACATGCTGCACAAGAGCTGCCACCATTATTCGTTTTTAAGCAAGTTTCCCTTCCTTTTAGCACATATATGGATGCTATGATTACCCCAAAGTATCCCAAGCACGCAGTATAGCAGGTTCTGCATCTTAGGGGCATTCTAGGCCAATATAGAAATATGACTTTTCAGCCCAGTGGAGTGCTGCTACCTATCCTGTCATGTGTTTGGCAGTAGGCAAGTTTCCCTACAGAGAACAAACAAGAAAAAAAAAGCCATTTTTTTCCCAAGCTGAAAAGTTTATTAGAAATATAGATTAATACAAAATGCAAACAAACACCCTTCATGCTTAACAGAACAGTCCCAGCAAACTGATCAGAGCTTGGGATACTCAAGCCCTCATTGAGGATGTAAACCTGATGGACTTCCAGCTGTTTATTCACAGACTGCCAATGTTTTAACAATGAGCAAGGGCACATGCCTCTTTACCCAGCCTCTTGATACATCTCCCAGAGTTTAAAAACATTATTCTTTTGGATTATGACTCCTGGAATCCTCAAGCCAGCATGGCCACCATGAGGTCTGGAGGACTTTGGAAGATGTAGTCCAAAGGAGTAATGTTTCCAAGCTCTAATCTTTGACACATCATCTCTTGCCCCATAATAGGCATGCAGCTGCTTTCACCCTAACAGACCCTTTGTTTTGCCCTATTTCTTTGGGCTTGTGCATTTTGCGCTCATTATTTTGTTTTGGTGACGATGGCAGCCCCAAAATGTGAGATACTTGCTTCCCATAGAGTTAGGCTCATCCCTTGATGGCCCAAGTCTCTAGAGGATGGCACAATACCAGAGAGCACTGGATCAACAACTCACACATGGCACTGATGGTCAGGTTGTGCGTAGGAAGCGGAATATAGAGAACAGGCAACTTTGGGGCACCATAAATATTCTTCCTCTTGGCTTGGTGAGCTCAAGGACTGAGCAACAGAGAACTGACATGGTGCCAGCACAGGCAGCATGGCAATTGTTATACAGATGGCATTTTCAAAGGAATCGCCTCCATGGCTTAGCAGCACCACCTAAACAGAGAAGGAGAAAGTGGTGGCCACAGTCACCAGAGATCAATTTGTCTGGGAAAATGGAGAATATAGAAGACCACAGGAGAAGCCTGGAGTGGTAAAATGGTGGGTTGGTGGTTTGAAAAACAAACAGCCCTCTGAGAAGAGGAGTTTCACTGGGGAGACAGGGGAGAGGGAAGCAAGAGCTTCCAAGGCCATCACCCCCTTCCCCTGTTAGTTCTGCTCTTATTCTTCCTCAAACAGGGCATCCAGCTCTGCCAACCGCTGCCGCAGCCGCTCCTCCAGCTCAGGAGGCTGTGGCTGAGCCCGCCGTCCTCCAACCTTACGCCCCCCTCGAGCACGGGCTTTGCGCTGCTTGCGGGGAAGGCCACCTTCTCGAAACTCCACAGCCCGCTTCAGCTTGCGCTGACTGGTAAAGATGAGGGCCCCGTTGCGTTCCAATGGCACCTCAAAGATGGTTTCAAATGACCTGTAGGGGGAGAGAGGATAATGTTGGGCATCATGTGGAAAAGTAGGGACTGCCAACATCAGGGTCAGGCTTGGCTTGACAAGTAGGAGGAGGTAGTTCTGGAAATGATGACTTAGCATACAAACACATATTCCCAAACTGTGTACATGGAAGAAACAATACAAATGCTAATCTTACCACAGTTTTCATTCTATATTGTGGATGTAAGGTTGGGTTGACAACCAGTATCCTTCTGATGTTTTTGTATTAAAGTTCCCAGTGTCCCTCTCCAGCCTAGGCAATGGTAAAATACATTATGGGGGCTGTGGTCTGAAAATAGTTTAGAGTTTTCAGACAACAGAAAGCCAGCTTGGTGTAGCAGTTTAAGTGTTGGACAAGGACGCTGGGAGACCAGGGTTCTAATTCTGGCTCAAAAATGGAAACCCACTGAGATACTTTGGGAAGTCACACTCTCTCAGCCTCAGAGGAAGGTAATGGCAAACCTCCTCTCAATAAATTTTGCCAAGAAAACCCCATGATAGGGTCACCTTTTAGGATTGCCATGTACTAGGAAGAAAGTGAAAACACCACCACCACCACCACAACAGTCTGAAAACAGCTGGAGGGCCACTGATGTCAACACCTGGGGTAATTAATGGTTTCTGATTGAAATCTGATGATCGACAACTTCTAGGCTGCCACAAGAAAAACTCAAGCACTAAAGAGGTAAGGAATGTGGCAGGAATGAGGAACAAAGAAACAGATCAAAGCATCTTTATAGTAAGACAACTCCCTTTCCAAAGACCACTGGAGAAGCCTGGAGTGGTAAAATGGTGGGTTGGTGGTTTGAAAAACAAACAGCCCTCTGAGGAGTTTCACTGGGGAGACAGGGGAGAGGAAAGCAAGAGCTTCCTGGGAGGCTTATAATCTACCTGTGACTCTTCTTGGAACACCAAGCCCAGCAGTGTCCTCGGAGGACACAGACTATGGAGCTGCTTCTCCTGCTCAGTAACATCAGGGCCAGCTGTGCAGCGGAGGAGGAGCCCAGGAGACTGACCTTGGGAGGCTCAGAGAGAAGCGTTCTCCAAGTTGGCTCCAACCCCGGAAGACCTTGGCTGCCTGGGAGCAGACCCACAGCTGACCTTGGGAGGCTTAGAGTCCAGTGTGTTCCACCTAGGTTTTTGCACCCTATTCCACCTGGGTTCTTTTGATGTATTCTGAATCTGTTATAGTTGTTTTTAAATGCAATTGAGATAAATTGTATTTTATACTTCTATCTGATTGTAATGGTTATGATTTTGTTTGATTGCTACCTTATTTATATTGTTCATTGTTTTTGTTGTTTTGTATTGGTTAGGGGATTGGGAAGAGGTTACTTTGCATCTTATTGTAATTTTTGTATTGTATCATTTTTACTGTTGTTAGCCACCTGGATTCCCTGTGATTGGGCGGGATTACTATTTGACCCATCAGTCTTGAGAACTAGAATCCTGGTTTACCAACTAAAATTTGAAGCAGGAATTAGCATATGTTCAACTAACAGAAAGCACAGCTGTGACCATGAACAAGAAAATAACATCAAAGATCACAGAAATTCTATAATCCTCCATATAATTGTAGATGTCCACAGTTCATCTGCATGTGTGAGTCAATCGAAAGTAAAATAATTTCTACATTAGTTTCATAGCAGATGCTGTATCCCCCTTTCCACACTATTATTCCAAAATAATTATTCTCTCAAGACCACAGTGGCCTATACTTTCCTAGAGTGTAGAAGTTCAAAAAAGGGGAAGATTGTACTACTACTTTCTATGCCCTGCATCTTTGTACCCTGACTGCCTCATGAATCTCTTCCCCGGTTCCCTTTGTGTAATGAACTAAGCACATTCGTGAATATATTCAATCACAGGACGTCATATTCATTGCTTGCAGACAGTGAAAACAAAATTGGGAATTCCCCACCCAAAATGGCCAAGCAGAGGAGAGCAAACACACAGTGTGTTCAGAGAATACACATTCTCTGAAGATGCCAGCCACAGATGCTGGTGAAATGTCAGAAAGGAACTCTTCTAGAACATGGCCACATAGCCTGAAAGCTCCACAAAAAACTATGGATGCCAGCCATGAAAGCCTTCGACTCCACACACAGTAATGCTTCTTATGCTCACCTTTTCTCTGTAGGGGTACGGTAGTTCTTGTTTGTGTAGATCTCTTCCAGGCTGAACTCCTTCTTGTTCAGCCTGAGAAAGGAAAAAGGAAGGACATTCATTATCCAAGGATGTCAAGTTCAGTAACAGAAAATGCTTTTTTTTCTGGTAGGGTGTGGAGGTGGGAGAAAGAGCCAGTCAGGCCTGCTGAGCCCTAATAGGTATTGTCCACACAATGGATTATAGTTTGCCTGTTAACCTCTAGCTCATATTATTTTAAACAGAAACCAGCAAATGGTTTCTTAAGATTGCATTCCAATGCCAGTTAATCTAGATTACCATCAGGCTTGAGTGGCACCACATACTCCTGACACCAGCCTCTCTTCTCTTCTTTAGCCCCACATTTACCAGAGGTGTCAGGAAAATTATCTTTAACGTGTCAGCAAGGGCAGTGTTTCTCAAGCTATGGCCTTCCAGGAGCCTTGGACTTCCAAGCCCAAAAGCCACAACTAGCATGGCCAACGGTCAAGATTCTGAGAACTGAAATTCAAAAATCTCTGGAAGATCTAAAGTTGAAAACCACTGAGCTAGAGTGTCCAAATGTTTCCCAGTAAAAAGATGTCCTAGATTGGTCCAAATGAAAATTAAAACCAAACATATTGACATTAGAGGGGCAGCCCTAGCCCTTAAGATTTCTTTCCTTATATATGCAAACCATCAATGTCATCTTGAAGCTTTCCAGATGCTGTTCGACTGCCACAACCATAAACCCCAACCAATATAACCAGTATTGAAGGATTCTGATAGCTGTAATCCACCATGATCTGGAGGGACACAAATTGCCCGCCCCCACTCAGTACATTCATCTACTTCCAAAAGGCACTGACAGTAGTCTCACGCACAGACATTTCACCTCCAAGCAGTGGAGAACATTAATCGTATGTTTCCCAACTCCCTGAAATCTCCTCCCTCACCTTTTAAAAAGAAAAATTACCATTGCATTCTAACCTCACCTGACAGGCCGGGGAAGCCCCATTGGAGTGAGATTTGCCTGCTGCCTGGCTGGCGTCTTGCGGATCCTTATGCAGGACACCTTCCCTGTGGTGTTGTCCTGTGAGACCTGCACATTTCAGAAAGATCAAGGAAGACTGTGAGAGAACACAAGAGTAAAACAAAGACCAGAACCCTGAAAGAGAAGAGAGCTAAAGTTCCACAGCCACCCTTTCCTCACAGCACAGCACCTCCTAGGGTAGGTCCCTGGATCAAGCAGCAACTAACCTTCATCTCATCCTCTGCAAGCATCATCTGCTCCGATGTGACCAACTCAGAGTTACCCATGCCCAGGCCAACCCCAGGCACCCTTCGTCCACCATCAGGGGAGGTGGAGCTGTCCCTATGAGGATAGAGGGAGGAAAAAACCAAACACACCAACAGAAGTGAGTCCTAGATATTCCCAAGCCTGAACTGTTCAGCCCAGTGAAGGGGAGGGAGGAAGTTAAGAGAAAAAAATAGATCAGGCAGGGGCACCTAGCACTGAGGGTGCAAGTGATCATGGGAGTTGTGAAGTACCATGGAAAAAGTGGGGGCCTTGCTTCTGCAGAACAGAACTTGGAAAAGTTACTTTTGGCCAGACTGGCTGGGGTATTCTGAGAGCTGCAATAAAAAATGCTGTGATGAAGAGACAAACCTCTTGGAATTCAAATGCAATGTTAGGCTCATGGACCGGTTTCCAGGAAAAGGCCTTTGCCAGTCCTACTGCTCAAGATCCTGGAGAGTGACATTTCCCAACCCCAGATCCACATGTGAGGTTACACTGCAAACACCCATCATCCCTGACACTGGCTCAATGATGTTGGTTACAGAGAATGGGAGTTGCAGTCCAATCTCATCTGGAGACACAAGGCTGCCACAGGCAATATAATACAAGAACTCAATTTTACTAAGAATCTCCAATCCCATAAATTTATGGTCCCAGCAGGGAGGGTAGGGAATACAAGTAATGAGAAGAAAGGCTTCACCTGGAAAGAGCTGGATCAGAATCCCGACAGCAGGAAGGCACGGGGGAGGAATATGAGGAACTATCACCGTTGGCCGAATGTGCCAAGAGTCGTGCAGGGGGTGTGGTGAACGGGTACACCTCCTTACGTAGGCAGGGTGGAGTGGGACGGCCCAGCTCTCGCGATACTTCCAGACTGCAGACAGTGTGCCGGCGCTGTCGCAGCTGTGAGGACGGGGAAGTGACCACTGGGGAGTCTTGCCAGGATCGGGCCCCAGGGAAATCTGGACAGGAATAGCTGCGTCCAAGGCGGGGCTGAGGAGCCGGATCTCCTTCATTCAAGCGCCACTGGCGGATAGGGGGCCGCCCACTCACCACCAGGCTGCCCATCTCTTTTTCCTCCACCTCTTCTTCTTGGTGACAATTTCTCTTCCGGGGACGAGGTTCTGAGATGGCAATTTTCACCTCAATGTTGACTCTACTGTGTGGGGTTTCCAACTGGGCTTCCGCCTGGTCCTCATTTTTTTGAGGGCCCGGTGTTAAGGAAGGCGGTCCCTCAGTGGGTGGAGGTGCAGGCTTGGACGGGCTCAGGAAGATGTCAGCGAAAGCCTCCAGTTTCGAACGCACACTCTGGAAAACAGGGACCAGGCCCCAGTGCTGGAAACGTGGGACCACCGAAGGACGCAAGAGAGTTGAAGCGGCAGGGGGCCAGGAAGAGGGAGCTTTGGCTGCTTCTGATGACACATCTGATGGGAGACAAAAGGAATGCCATTAGTCTTGGGACAAAAGAATGGATGGTTATTTCAACTCAACAGCCTCCATCAAAGTGGAGTCCTCCAAATGTGTCAGATTTCTTCTCCCATCACCCGTAGCTGTGGTGGTTTGGGTGATGGATACTGCAACAAATTTGGAGGGCCCCAGCTTGAGGAAGGGTGCTTTAAAATATAAGTATCCATGACTGGACGTTCCTTTCTTGCCTGGACTGACTGCCAACTCTGAGTACCCCATGTTGTGTGACATTGAACTTACTGACAAGCATCCATCTAGGACTAGAACTAGGGAAAGTTATTTTTTTACTATAACTCCAGAAACCCCATCACCACCATATCCAGTTATCTTGGTCATGCTGGAGGAGAATACCATAGTCCATAATCTGTATGTCTGGAATCCTCTAGTCAGCATAGCTAGTGCTCTTGGCCATGTTGGATAACAGATATTGAAAACTGCAATCTAAAAAAAGTATGAAGTCAAAGGCTTTCATGGCCGGCATCTATAGTTTCTTGTGGGGTTTTCAGGTTATGTGGCCATGTTCTAGAACAAGTGCAAAAATTCTAGAACATGGCCACATAGCCCAAAACCCCCACAAAAATAAAAATAAAAAAGTAATTTGCCAGGCTGTACCAAGCATTCCCACCAGCTAAGAAGAACATGCATTCACCTTCCCTTAAAAGTAATTTGCCAGGCTGTACCAAGCATTCCCACCAACTAAGAAGAACATGCATTCACCTCCCCTTTTTGTTCACCCAAAATTCTGCCTTTTAGTTTTCCTGTTTGGCAATTTTTGCTTTTCTGTTAGAGCCCCGGACCCCATGTGCTTGTGGGAGAGCAGTCTTGGAATTTTCATCACATTTTAATGAGTATTTTAAGACTGCCCAACAGCCCATGTTCTCTGAGCAATTTGCAAGTACATTAGAAACCTAAGATGTGAAACCACAATACGATGGCCAAAGATAATAAAAGTAGTTTTGGGATCCCAACTCTGCACTTCAGCATCTAGAGATCCTTGTGTACTATAAAGTCATACTGTAGCCAGGGAACATCTTTCTTTTCTGGATTCACCTCAACTTAGAGAACTATTGCTCCCTTTCCCATTGACATATTTTCTGACAATTTGGAAGGAAGGATAAGCATGCAATTATAACAGCCACCACCTCATCCACTATCTCTCCTTTCTAGTTTCCACTACTTAGCTTCTGTCCCTTTCTCCTACACTGAACACATTGAAGCATTTCTTGCAGCTGCTCCATCATCGTTTTCCCTTTTCTCTCTCCACCCTGGGCACTTTTAGCCCAAACCTTCACTAAGCTGCTTTGCAGTCTGCCTTTTTATTTTTACTGATCCATAAAAACTCTTTTTAAGAAAAAGCTCTTCTATTACCCTATCCCATTTCCCCTGCCCACATACACCTTACAGGGACACTGCTCTCCCTAGATCAACATTCTCAAAGTGACACATACTGTTCTCCTGGTAAACACAGCTGTTTCCAGGCTAGATCTACTAGATTGATGGCAGAATGGAGCCAGAACAAGAGGTTTAAAGTTCCCCTAGCCTAGGAATGAGAACTGTATGGTTCTCCTAGTGTTACTGAACTGCATCTCTCATCATTCCTCCTCATGCTGGCTAAGACAGCTGAAAGCTGCAATTCAACAACATTGGGAGAGCCAGAGTTCCCACCTAACAGCAGCATTGCATTCCTGCTTTCCCCCCTGCTAGTGACATTGAGACTACACAAGCAATGCCAGGAGGCAGTGGGTCCCTGGGGCACGAGTATCAGAAGTAGGGCATGGGAGTCCGTTTGTTTTGAGTAGAAGGCCTACATGTGTTGTTGTGGTGTGCCTTCAAGTAATTTCCAATTTATGGTGACTCCAAGTTGAAATATCAGGTTTTTCTTGTCAAGTTTCTCCAAGGCCCAACTGTAAGAGAGTGTGACTTGCCCAAGGTCACCCAGTGGGTTTCATGGCCAAGCTAACCTTGGTCTCCAGAGTCAAAGTTCAAAACTCAAACCAGTATGCTACACTGGCTCTCAATGTAAAAACTGTGACAGGAAATCAACATTGTCTATAAGCTGTCTTAAAGATGACAATGGAGAATGGGTGGAAAGTGGAGGCACATATATTTTAAATACATGCCACCATGTATGGGATATTCACTTCCATAACAAGAACTTGTAAAGTGATTTCTAAGCTCTGTGGAACAAGAAATGTCCCTGTCAATGTTTATACAGATCCACTGATTTTTGTATCCCTATGCAATACCACTCTTGCCCTGAAGGAATGGGTAAAAGATGTGCCTCACTCACCTGTCTGATGACTGTTCTCACACAGATCGGGAGGGCTTGACTTGTCCATGTGTGAAGAAGGTGAATGGCAATGTAATGTCCACCGATCGCTCCTGAGTGAGAGCAAAAACACTGAGAAGTGATGGGCAGCCTTTGGCCCTTCAGGATGCTCCAAAGCAGCCTTGCAGAATCTGGTGCCTTCCTGATGGGTTGGACTTCAACTCCAATCACTCCCCAGCTAGGCTGGGTGAAGATGGAAAGAGAGACTGAAGGCCAACACACCTCAGGCATCCCAAATTCAGGAAGGCTGCTCCAGAGGCACCCAAGGTGGCACTTTTATCAATGAAAAAAAAATCCCTTCATCTCCCAAGGAATTCTGGACTGGCAGCAGAGGCCTCGAAACTAATCCTCAAAGTTGGTCTGTTTTCTTGCAGTGTAACTGGCAGGCTCTTGAAGGTTGGAGGGGAGAGGGAAGCACAGCCAATTCCACACCTTGGTTGGTTTTGTGGGCGAAGCACTCACCGACAGGGGGGTGGGGAGGTCTCCAGCTGCTCCATGCCAGCGCCGGCATCCTGCCAGCGAGAAAAGATGTCTGAACTGAAAGGTGGACCAAGACATCACCCTCCGACTCCCTTAGTAAGGTTTTGCCAAGTAACTCCCCCTCGGCATTTCCACAGTTGCCTCTCCCCACCAACTCACCAAGGCTTGGCTCAAAGAAGAGCCCTCCATACTGATGGCTTCTGTCTTGCTGCCTGGGGAAAATCCATTCTGCAGACGCTGCCGCTTGACTTGCAGGCGTTCTGACTCACGGCACGAAGGAGACTGCCTCTGGTCCCATAACTGCCGGCACACATGACTCCACTTCTCATGAGGCTCCTTGTGGGATGGGGAGGCCCCCTTAGGAGAAGTTGAACTGCACACGGGGAAGGCAGCAAGAATGACAGGAAGCTTCAGGAGAGATGCTTATGCCCACAGCCACCACCACCTCTCCAGTTTCATGAACCACTGCTCACCTGCATGTGGTATTACTCTGACCCTTTGTTGACCAGGAAGCTCCATCTTCCTTCATGATCACCGGCTGGTGGGAATTTATGCAGGGCGATACAGCAAGTCCTCGTAGAGGTGAGCACCTTTTTGGATCTTCCTGGAGAAAGAGAGATACAAGCCAAGTTAGAAGCAATTTAAATAAAGAGATTCAGAAGTGTTCTCTTTGACTCTTTCCACAAACCTGCTTACATAAGAATGTATCATGGGAACATTATTGGTACTTAATCCAGGTGCTCTGATTCCATTCCAACCATGCAAGGAGCACTTTATACATTGGTTACAAATCTCTTGATTTGGTCTTGCAAAGCATCATAGGTACTGCTACGCATAATGGGAAAATTGAGCAACTGGTGCATTTCAAGTTGTATTTACCTTTGTGAAAAGGTACCTTTCTTGGAGGAGGAGATTTTTTTTTCTTATTATGGCCATCCCAATCATATCCAAGAAGGAATTTGAACAGAAATAGAGCAGAATAAAAATCATATCCTCAAGGGGATTTGAATAGAAAGAATAGGACAATTAAAATGCAAATGCAAGAAAATAACATCAAGTAAAGGCCAAAGAATATATAAAAACAACACAAATATGTCAACAGGATTCAAATTGCACTCAATAAAGCTCAGAAAAATAGAAAGATCTTTGTCTAGCGCAAACAAGATGCAAGAAGCAGGATAAGGTAAGGCGTTTGTAAGACATTACATTCCACAATTGGAATGCCACTACTCAGAAAGTCTACCTCTGACAGTCACCCAATACACCCAAGATGGAGGAAGCACCATCTGGGTTTAAGATCTTGTCAAGACAGGCAGTCATCCAGGTGTCAGAACTATACTGCAGAAATAATCCAATCTGAGACCGCTTTAACTGCCCTGGCTCAGTACTAGGGAATCCTGGGAACTGTAATTTATTTTGTCAAAAAGCTCTCTGACAAAGGAGGGTAAAGATCTCACAAAACTACAGTTCCTAAAATTCCCTAGCATTGAGCCAGGACAGTTAAAGTGGTCTCAAACCGGATTATTTCTGCAATGTGTTTTGGACCTTAGTCTGTGAGAAGCTTTAAAAGTCAAAGCCCACACAGGAATGTCCAAACAAGATTTGTGCCCAGTGAGAAGTGGGATATCCTCTGATGGGGCAGAGCTTACAAATAATGTGTTACAAGTAGTAATGTTACCTGCAACATATTACTTTGGGAGACAACAGTGTTTACATTTTCACTTGTTGCCTCTGGGGACAATGTTTACTTGTTATAGTTTAATATTACTTCGGGTAAATCTGGGGCATTTTTGTATTTTAAAGGAGGTTTTGTATTTTAAAGGGGTTTGGGTTTTTTTTTAAAGCCATTTTTAAGTAACATGTTACTAACAAGTTACACAGTATAGCAGCTCATTACTACAAGTAAGTTTTTTTAAAAAATGACTAATAAGCACTACAGGAATTTGATTTCCAAGTCATACTGATCTGTTTGTTTTTTCCAATAAAAATCCAAGCTCTGGTGAAGAGGCAACAGAGTATAGTACCTCCAACAGGGAGCTAAGCATCTCCTTTCTTGATCCCTATTTATTTAATCGATTCTACCACTTCAAAAGCAGCTTCAACACAGCCTCACACATCCACACCCACTACCCTAGGTGCCCGCCCCTGTTATGGCATCCTCACAGGCACTTTGGTGGCAGAAAGATCTTCCAGGTCAACCGCCAGCACCTTCCGCTGCTTCTTCTCCATGGGAGATGCCACACGCCACAAGCTCTCTCCTGCCTCACAGAAAGGACTTTCATTCCTTTTTGCCATTGGCGATGAGCCCTTCTGAAGCCGTTGCCTCTTACTGGGAGACCACCCCACAGCCCCACAAGGGAGGAGAGATGCTCCACCTATCTCACGATGTTTCTCCTGCAGAGTGGGGGATCCATGCTCCTCAGGAGCAGGCCTAAAATTGTAAGATGACACAAAGGGAGTCACAAGACAGCAACACAGTTTTCCTTCCCCCACTCTCGCTTGATATCCCGCATGAGCCCCCCGCACGCTGCGGTCCTCTGGGAGGAATCTGCTACAGCCCATGGAGACTAGGCTGACGCAGACCTCCCAGAGGGCCTTTTCAGCTATAACCCCCAAGCTGTGGAATTGCCGGATGAGAAGCGTATCATTGTATCCATCGATGGCTTTAAAAAAGCCTTAAAGACGCATCTCTTCCGGCAGGCCTTCCCAGACAGTGTTTAACATCTCCTGGTTCCAAACTCAAGATCTAGAATCTTTCCAGCTCTCTCCCTTATGATTTCAGCTCTACCCATATAACTCAAGAATTTTTAGGCTTTCATATTGTTTTGTACTGTGTTCCATGTTTTTAACTTATTGCTAATTTAATCTTATTTTAAGGGGAGGGAGGCTGTGATGGGATTGATCTATTTTAACTATTGCTGTTTTAATTTGTTGTACCCTGCCCCGATTGCTTGTTCAGAGGGGCGGGCTACAAATAATAATTATTATTATTAATTATTATTATTGATTTTCTAGAAATAAGAACACTTCTCTCACCTGTATATGAGGATTTTTCGTCGTCTGACTTGCCTCTCAAAGGCACACAGTGGACGTGCTTCCCCCTGTGATGTTCCTTCAAGCAGTGGGCATTCCATGGCAGGCCTCAGAAGAAAGAGGTCTCCCACCTCCTCAGGATCAGGAATTTGGTGGCCGGCCTGGGATGGCCCACCCAGTTCTCATTCCTCACCTCTCTGCATCAGAGGAAAGAAGATGTACTGTTTCATTTGCAGGCATTTATATCAGGACCAAGAATCATGTGTGTGGAAGCCAATGTGGTGTAATGGTTTGAGCACTGGGCTAGAACTCTGAAGACCAGGGTTGAATTTCACATTCAGCCATGGAAACCCTCTGGGTGACCTTGAGCGAAACACATACTCGCAGCCTCAGAAAAACCCATGATAGGGTCAACGTAGAGTAATCATAAGTTGGAAATGACTTGAAGGCGCACAACAGCAGCAACAAGAGGAATCATACGACCCTCCAGTTGTTACTGGACTGCCACTCACAGCAGCCTTAACCCGCACATTCAGTCAAGTTGCAGCCAATGAATATCTGGAGGGCTACATGTTTCCCACTCTTGCTTTGTATTTTTTTTCTCTATAACATTCTCTGGACAATTACCAAAAAAGGTAAATATGTTAAAATTCAAGAAAGCTCTAAATATCAAAGGGAACAAATATTACAGTACTAAACCAATACTGAAAATACTGCAGTTACCTTAAAACATCAGGAAACTAAATGGTATTCACCTGGGATGAAAACAAATGAAATTTGGGTACAAGAAAAACTCCTCTGGAAAGAGCCTTTAGAGCAGTGCTTCTCAGGCAATGTGATGCAGGGGACCAGCAGTTTCTTCCTCCAGTGTGCTAATGATCAGTACAACATTTGTGCCCATAGGCTATAATTGTTTCTTTCTTTCTTGGATACTCACCAGGAACTGGCAGCTAATGACTTGTGGACTGGCACCAACCCATGGACTAATATTTTGAACAGTACTACTTTAGAACACATCAGAATTACACTAGCACTGCCCTGTGGTTCACAGATTTAGTTGTGCCCCATTCACAAGTTCACCATGGAGTAAAAATGCATCTATCTAAATTATCAATCATTTATTACGGCAAATGGCCAGCACACTATCTAAAATACAGTATATCCCACCACCTCCATCTACTCTGTTCTGGTTTTAGAAACAATTATAAAGCAGAGCAAGGAGTTTACACGTATGGCTGAACTAAAATAAAAATAAAAAATTACAATGCAATCCTACACACATCTATTCCAAAGTAAGCTGCCCTGTATTTGGGGGGACTTGAGCACTGGAGTCTAAAATCAGAGAATTATAGAGGTGAAAGGAATTTTAAGAACCATTCAATTTTAAGAACCAATTTTAAGAACCATTCCATTCCATTCAGAATGGGTTAAACAACAATGTGTTCCACAGGGCAGGTAACAGGGCATAAACTTGTTATCCTTCTGAATCGTGACAGGTTGAAAAAGCTACAGTGAAAACAGCCCCCAGGATCCAAAAAAAACCCCCGGGATCCGGAGACGAAAAACCACGCGGCCCCTTTAAATTTGCCGCGCGGTCCGTCTCCTAAAGCGGTCCCCCAGGAAACGAAGATTTCCAGGTTACGAAAGGTAATCCAGAACGGATTACCTTCGTAACCCGGGGGACCACTGTACTTTTATACATTGCAATTCCCACAGGGAGTCTATGATTCTGTGAGCTGTGGTCCAAAAATGTAACTTTTCCAACTTTTGTGAATGCCAGCCCCTACCTTTGAAAGATGCACTGCCTCAAGCATTTATTCTTCGAATAGTACTGAAAAAGATACAGAACCAAGCAGGGGGCTAATTATTTTTCCCCTCTGAGAAGGTCATTATAAATCATTAAGAGATGTAGAAATAGCCTGTTAGTGACACTCAAGATCTGCCCTCCCTCCCACCGGGACTTGCCAGGACAGCCAGACTAGAAGTTTTCATAGCAATGGAAAAGCTTCCTACCATGAGCTTGGGAACTGTTTCCATAGATACCTCAGTCCAGAGAAATGTGCAGTAGACTTGTCATTTGCCAAATGTAGATGGGGGACAAGCAAATTCTGTGAGCAAATCAGAAGATAGGGGAAACCACAAATTAGTGTACCAGGCTGCCAAAAACAAAGAAAAAAGCTTGACACATATTTAAAAATCACAGTGAAAATACCACCTTCATCCGACCCATTTTTTAGAGGATGTCAATATCAACCTGACAGAAGTCTTCCCCACACTCCAATACCCATCACCTCCAGCCAATATGACCAGTTGTCAAGGATGATGGGAACTGGAGTCCAAAACTTGAAAGGCCATGGGTTCCCCACCCACACGTTATGGGCTATCCAAAATTTACAGCTGTTAAGATGCTGAAGTATGCCATAAAAAGAAGGACAGTGGAGGCTGAGTGATGCCACATGACAGCAATGACTACGAGAACTAGTGAGTCATGCCAAGCAGAAGTTAGTAGAAACAAACAAGAGGCTGGGCAGAAAGTAGGTGTCAGGGCCATGTAATACTAGGATGTCTCAACCCACACTTTCTCTATCAAGACTCACTCTAAACAGCTTCAAAAGAAAACAGCTATCTCCTTCTCAATAAAAATCCTTTAATATTTCCCATCCAAACACTTTCTCTGCCAAGCCTTTTTAAAATCTCATTTCCTGGCCTTTTGCTATGGAAGTATCCCCTTGCTATACAAGCAGTTCCTGCCAACCTGTTGCTTCCTAACTCACTCTGCCTACTCTTCCCCTTCAGCACCTTTGCTAGTGGGTAGCTACAACTCCTATGGTCCCATAGCCAGGATGGGGACTGGGGAATTTGATATTTTGTACAACAAGATAACTTTTCCAGCCTCTAGTGGATCCTTAGTCCTTATGCAAGCTAAGAATGCAGGGCATATGGAGTGGAGGGAAGGAGTTATCAAAAATCAGAGCTAAACTCAGCCAAAAATCTATCCCAGATCCTTTTGCTTCCAATGCCTTTATTGAAGCTGTTGTGTGCCTTCAAGTCCTTTCCAAATTATGGTGGCTCTATGGCAAACTTATCATGGAGCTTTCTTAGCTAGTTTATTCAGAGAGAGTTTCCCACTGCCATCCTGAGGCTGAGAGACTGTGACTTGTCCAAGATCACTCCAGTAAGTTTACATGACCAAGACGGGATTTGAACCCTGGTCTCCAGAGTCGCATTCCAACTCTCAGATTACTATACTACACTGACTCATTGACAAATAGAAAGGATTCCAGTGCAAAGGTGCAGGAAAATTACAGAGAGCCCAGTGTTGTCCTCCCATCTCTTCCTTTCCATCTAATGATGCTTCTTCACAGGTTAGGAGCAAATACACCTCTCCATTCCTTGGATCATCCTTTCCTCCCTCCAAAATCTATCTCTATCAAGTTGTTGTTATCGTGTGCCTAAAAGTTTCTTACAACTTATGGTGCTGCCACTGATTTCTCTCCAACTCTTTTCCTCCTCTATATAATTAATCCATTCAACCTCTTCCCCACAACGTTAGCTTTTTTCGGGGGGGGGGAAGCTGATCACAGAGCCCCCACCTGGCTCTGGTCCTTGTTCCCTTGGCCTGTCCCTCCAAGCCCAGCCCTTCCTTAGTCCTCATCTACCTGGCTAGATAAGTCGGTTGGTTTGGAGAAGGCATGTGGGTGGATAGGAAGGCACAACCCAGTGGCAATTAGTTCCGCTGGCTGAACTCTGCCTGCTTGCTAAGGTGGGATTCCAGAGGATCCTGATCCTCCTTCCTGATGCCAATTGCAGCCCTCTCATCTACCCTCATTTTAAAAAACTACTATGTCATTGTTTCCATTCTCTCTCTAATTCCATGGGTCACTATAAGCCCCCCTTCCTTTTCAAGACTCCACTGCCATCTTCTCCATTGTTGATGTTAACATCTCTGAGCCCCTCTGTCCTCCACTGCTTTGCTTAGGTCCTACACATTCATCCCCATGAACTCCCTGATTTGAGTCTTTCCATCTTTCTGCTGCCTTCTACCTTTTCTAGCATTACTGTCTTTTCTAGAAAGTCATGTCTTCTCACGATGTGACTACTGGCCAAAGTAGGAAAGACTCAGTTTAGTCATTTTTGCCTCCAGGGACAGTTCAGGCTTGATCTGTTCAAGGGTCCGCTTGTTTGCCTTTTTCGCTGTCCACAGTATCCTCAGCGCTCTTCTCCAGCACCACATCTCAAATTAGTTAATTTTCTTCCTATCTACTTTCCTCACTGTCCAGCCCTCCCCAACCATACATGTCGATGGGGAATACAATATCTTGGACAATGCTAAATTTAGGGCTCAGTTGTATATCTTTACACTTTCAGATCCTGACTAGTTTACCTTCCTTGTTCCTAGTCTTCTGATTTCTTGACTGGTCTCCATTATGACCAAAGTTTGATCCAAGAACTCTTTAACTACTCACACCTCCGCATTTGCTGGGGTTGGGGCACAGGACCCCTGTGAATGTGGAAAAAGCACAAATAACACAAATGCCACGTTTTAACCTGAGAGGACCCCTCTCTAGGAATCTCTAGGTCCTCCAGGGCAACTCTGTGGTCAACATCTGCCAGACCTTGACCACAGAACGTTGCTGGAGGAGCTACAAATGCCTAGCGGAGTGGTCTATCTAGGAATCTCTAGTTCCTTCAGTGTGATTTTTGGTCAAAGTTGACCACAGAGTTGTGCTGGAGGACCCAGATATTCCTAGAGAGAACATATTACTAAAATCCGTGGATAATCAAGTCTGCAAAAGTCAAAGCCGCAAATGTGGAGGGATGAGTGTATTTTGATTTCCTCGCTGACCAGGCTGAATCATCTCTTCGTTATTTTCGTTTACGTCCAGCATTAAGCCTGCCTTTAGGCTTTCACCTTTGACCTTCCTTAGCAATCTTTCCACTGCTCTGGGGCTCCTCAACAGTTCTCCTCAGTGCTCCTGAACTGGGGCAGAGTTTTTCTGCTAGTAGTAGGGTCTCCACACACACACATCCCCAAAAACTGACACCCCCCCCCCCCAAATTTCTTCCTTTTCTGATGGACCTGCTGTCTGCCCCTATCGCCTCTCCATCCAAATCTACTGGCTTGTTCCCATCCAAGCCCCAATAGTTCTCATCAGAGCCCCACAACTGAGGCAGACTTTTCTGCTAGTAATATGGTCTGCATCCCCCCCCCCAAAAAAAAACCCTCTCCCCCCATTTCTTTCCTCTCTGAGCCCCCCTCCATCTTCTTCGGGGTCGCCTCTGCCAAAACTTCCCATCCAGACCCATGCCTTGTTCCCAGCCCCAAGAGTTCCCCTCATCACCCCAGAACTGGGGCACAGCTTTCTGCTAGTAGCATGGTCTCCATCCCCCCCATGAAAAAAAACATCCCCCTGAAGTCTGTCCTATATCTTTCCCAGATCTTTCACCTCTGCCAAGACTCTTGACCCAGATCCACTGCCTTGTTCCCATCCAAACCCCAATGAATTTCCTCAGTACCCCAGAACTGGGGCACACCTTTCTTTTAGTAGTATGGTCTCCATTCCCAACTCCCCCACAAAAAAAAAAAAAAAAAAACCCTTTCCCACAAGTCTGTCCCATATCTTTCCCAGATCCTTCACCTCTGCCTCAAGACTCCCCCATTTCCCCCAAATCCTTCACCTTTGCCAAGACTCTTGACCCAAACCCACTTCTTTGTCCCCATCCCAGACCCAACAGTCCTCCTCATCACCCCACAACTGGGGCAGACTTGTCTCCTAGTAGTATGGTCTCCATCCTCCCATAACTCCCCCAATCTTCCCCAAATCCTTCCCCTCTGCCAAGACTGAACCTGATCCACTTGCCTTGTTCCCATCCCAGACCCAACAGATCTCCTCATCACCCCACAACTGGGGCACAGTTTTCTCCTAATAGTCTCCATTTCCCCCCCCCCCATTAAAAAAAAAACTCCCCCACAAAAAGTCTCCCCCCTCCAAAATCCTCCCTCTCTGGGGGCCCCCCAGTCTCCCTTCATCTCCCCCAAATCCTTCACTTTTTCCAAGAGGAAGACTCTTCTTGACCCAGACCCACTTGCTTTGGTCCCATCCCAGACCCCACAGATCTCATCCTCAGAGCCCCAGAACTATTCCCCCCCCCCCCATTAAAAAAAAGCCAACCCCTGAGAATGAGAACTGCTTCCTTGGGCTCCATCCACAAACTAAGTAATAAAAACCCCCTCAGGATCACTCAGATTTGAAAAACAACCGCCTCTGCCCCCCCCCCCCTTTTCCAACTCACCTCCTCCTTCTCTCTCCAGCAGCCCTTCCTCAACTAACCCCAAGGAACCCTCCGCTCGCCCTCGTGACCAACCCCGCCCAATCGCAACGCGGCTTGCTTTCGCTCGCAGGAGTCGCAGCCAATCGGGACGCGGCTTGCTTTCTCCGGGTCGAGTGAGGCCCAACTCTGCTCAACTGTCGCCTCCTCAGTTTGTTTTAGTTTGTGGCTAACTGCCGTCCAGGTCGCTTCAGCGGCGCCACGCTGCTGGAGCCATAAACCGCTTTATTCATTATTTATTATTCTTATATTTTCTTGAAATTAAAATTATAAAATTATGTTGTAATTTTAAAATTATTAATTATGAATTTTTTTAAATAATAAAGCGGTTTATTTTTATTTGTAATATAATATATTATTATGATAAATATAAAATTTATAATAAAGCGGTTTATGATTGTTTATAATATATTATAATATTATATAATTATATTAAACTATATTATGATATATTATAAATAATTTTATTAATAAAATTCTATACTATATTATAAATAATCATAAACCGCTTTATTGTAAATTTTATAATTTTATGTTTTTAAAATAAAATTTATAATAAAACGGGTTGTTATTATTTATAATATAGTATATTATAATACCGGTATAAAATAATATTATTTATAAAATTATTAATTATAATATATTATCATATAATATTATTGTAATAAATAATATATCATATTATAAATAATAATAAACCGCTTTATTATTTATAGTATAGTTTACTATATTACCAGTAAAAATAATATTTATAAAATTATTATTTATCATATAATATAATTATATATCATGTAATATTATAAATAATAACTGCTTTATTATAAATTTTATAATTTTGTATTTTTAAAATAAAATTTATAATAAAACGGTTTATTGTTATTATAATATAGTATAAAATATCATTAATAAAATTATTATTTATAATATAATATTATAATTAAATATTTTATATTATAGATAATAATAAACTGCTTTATTATAAATTTTATTTTAAAATTATAAAATTATAAAATTTATAATAAAGTGGTTTATTACTATATATAATATATTATAATAATATAATATATTATATTATAAGTAATAATAAACCACTTTATTATAATTTTTATAATTTATACAGTACTGTAATTTTATATTTTTTACTAAAAAATTATAATTGTAATAAAAATAATAATAAATAATGTATTATAATATTATAATATATTATATTATTATAATATAATAATGTGGTATATTATAATATTTATAAAAATAATAATAATAATACACTGCAGAAATAACCCAGTTTGAGACCACTTTAACTGCTTTGGCTCAGTGCTAAGGAATTCTGGGAAGTGTAGTTTTGTGAGATTTTGAGCCGTCAAATTCCTTCAGGCTCCTGAGGCCCTGGTTTCTCTCTGTCTGAATCTATCCATCTGGCATGTGGTCTTCCTTTTTGACCTATTGCCCTCCATTTCCCCAAGCATTACAGTCTTTGCTAGTGAGTCCTTTTTCTTCTCTCTGCTCCGGGCCCCACAACAAACTCCCAACTCCCAGAATCCCACAGCCTTGAGCCAGGGCAGTTAAAGTGGGGCCAAACTGGGTTATTTATCCAGTGTGGATGCAGCCTATATTTCCTACTGGGTGAACCTCCTGGTGATTTATCTCTCCCATGTGCTCTGAAGACTTTCTCAGGCTGCATCCACACTGGGAAATAACGCGGTTTGGCACCGCTTTGATTGCCTTGGCTCAAGGCTCTGGAATTCTGGGAGTTGGAGTTTGTTGTGGGCCCAGAGCGGAGCGGAGCTCCGCTCTGGACCCCACAACATACTCCAACTCCCAGAATTCCAGAGCCTTGAGCCAAGGCAATCAAAGTGGTGCCAAACCGGGTTATTTACCCCAGTGTGGATGCAGCCTAAAACTGGAGGCCTGTCTTCTTCATACGGTTCTTCCTTGAACTAATCTTTCTTCCTTTCGTCTCTTTTATATACTCCTTCTGTGTGTTACTTCCATCGTCTGCTGTTGGCTGCATCCACACTGCAGAATTATTGCAGTTTGATACCGCTTTAACTGCCACGGACAATGGAATTGTGTGGTTTCAGGTTTAGTGAGATATTTAGCATCCTTTGTCAGAGACCTTTGGGGCCACAAAAAACTACAAATCCCATAATCCCATAGCACTGAGCCATGGCAGTTAAAGTGGTGTCAAAGTGATTTATTCCTGCAGTATTGATGCAGCCTCTGTTTTGCTGGAAGAAAAGTTCACTGGCTGCCATCTTTGTTGAGGGCATAAGCGCCGGTGAAGCCGGTAAAGCCGCCATCTTTGTTAAGGGAAAAAATAGGGTGGGTGGAGCGAGGTTGAGAAAGCGAGAAGAAGAAAACAAGGGAGGCGAAGTGGGCGGCCGCCATTTTGGTTGAGGGCAGATTCTCAGTGGCGCCGTTTAGGCCGCCGCCATTTGAGGGGAAAACCCGAAACCAGGGATTTAAAGGGGCCGCCTCCCTCTGGGAGGGAATCAACAGACTAGCAATGGATAATTAATGTGATTTATTACATATATTGTATGTGGGGTATTATGTAAAATATATTTTAAATACTATTGTATGTAGGCTATGACATTAATAAAATTTTAATAAGAATAAGACTAGCAAGGGACTAGAGAGGCCCTTTTGCTATTATGGGTGATTCCTAAAGGATATTTGGTTTTGTAGGAATTAAAATCTATCCCCAAATCAGACCTTTATAGCATTCTTCATGGGGAAGGGAGGAAAAACCAATGGTAGAGAATCTTATCATCCTGTAGTTTTTGCTTGTTTGTTTTTTAAATTAAATTTTATTACTGTATATATAATACAAAACACATACAACTAATAAACATCTACAAGAAAGCAAGCACTGCAAATACAAACAATATAGATACAAGTACCTATACATTCAAACACTGAGTCTAACTCAAACATTCAAGCACTCTGTCTAATTGTTTGTTTGTTTGTTTGATTGATTTCTATTTGGCAATTAAATCTACTCGGTGACCTTGGGCAAGTCACACTCTCTCAGCCTCAGAGGATGGCAATGGCAAAACCCCTCTCAAGAAACCTGACAAGAAAACCTCAATAGGTTCGCCTTAGGGTAACCATAAGTCAGAAACAACTTGAAAAGAAAGGATAACATCTGAACCCTTCAAATTTTAATGAGCTGCAACTCTCATCATGTCTCATCATTTCCCAACTATGGTTGATTGGAACTGAGATTTAAACAGAATCTGGCCATAGGTTTCTCACTCTTTTTAGGACACACACTGGATATCCAACTGAATGAAATAGACTCTCCTCTTAAATAGACATGCATAGTACTGTATTCAGAGCCATCATGACAAAGTGTTTTGAGTGTTGGACCATAACTCTGGAGACCAGCGTTCAATTCCCAGCTCGACTATGAAGCCTGAACTGGGTAACACTGGACAGGTCACACTCTCTCAGCCTCAGGGGAAGGCAATGGCAAACCTCTGAACAAATCTTGCCTAGGAAACCCCATGCATGACTTGAAAGCACACAACAAGTATTATCCTGTCAAACTTTCCCTCATTCTCTCATATCTAAGAAGTTTGATGAAGATCCACCAAATGTAAAAGCACTGAAAATATTTGACCCCCTCAAAAGTAAATGTTCTCCTTAAGGTTCATCACAAGGTAGTGCAGAACAGCAGAAATCTAAGGACTAATTTAATAGGTATATTGTTGTGTGCCTTCAAGTCATTTCTGACTTATGGTGACCCTCATGGGGTTTTCTTGGCAAGATTTGTTCAGAGGAGGTTTGCCATTGCCTTCCTCCAAGGCTGAGAGCATGTGACTTGCCCAAAGTCACACAGAGATTTTCATGGCCAAGCTTGGTATTGAACCTTGGTCTCCAGAATTATAGTCCAATCCTCAAACCACAAAGGCCACACTGGTTCTCAACATTCTGGAGACCAGGGTTCAAATTCCTGTTTGAGCATAAAAATCCACTGGGCAAGTCACACTCTCTCAGCCTCAGAAGATGGCAATGTCAAACCCCTCTCTGAAGAAACTTCCCAGGGAAACCTTCGGGTCGCCGTAAGTTAAAAATGACTCGGAGGGACGCAACAACAACAAGCGTCCTCCTTGCTTCTTCCTTCACCCAATCAAAAATTTTGGTCACTCTTCCTCTATTCTCCAGTCCCCAAATCAATTCTGTTCATTGTAGGGGCATGAGGGTGTGAGAAAGGCAGACCACACCAAGTGAGGTGACACCACTGTTCCCATAATCATACAATCACAGAGTTGGAAGAAACCCCAAGGGCCATCCAGCCCAACCTCATTCTGCCATGCAGGAACTCTCAATTAAAGTGCCCCAGACAGATAGCTATCCAGCCTCTGCTAAAGACCTCCAAAGAAGGAGATCCCACCAGTCTCCGAGGGAGCGTGTCCCACTGTCGAACAGCACTTACTGTCAGAAAGTTCCTCCTAATGTTGAGGTGGAATCTTTTTTTCCTGTAGCTTTCATCCATTGTTCTGGGTCCTGTTCTCTGGAACAGCAGAAAATAAGCTTGCTTCTTCTTCAATATGACATTCCTTCAAATATTTAAACAGTGCAATCATATCACCTCTTAACCATCTCTTCTCCAAGCTAAACATGATCAGCTCCCTAAGTTTCTCCTCATAAGGCATAGTTTCCAGACCCTTCACCATTTTAGTTGCCCTCTTCTAGTCAGGTTCCAGCTTATCTCAATGTCTTTTTTTAATCATGGGGCCCAGAACTGGGCACAATATTCCAAGTCAGGCCCTGACCAAAGCAGATAAATCAAAGTAAAGCAGATAAAGCTGCCTTTGGGCAGAAATAATAATAATAATACCCCGCTCTTCAGCTAAAAGCCTATCAGAGCAGCTTAAAAATTGTTAATTATACATGAGCTTTGGCATCCACCTGCGTCCCTTTAAAATGCTGAAGAGATTGTGCTCAGTGAAAGGAGATAATTTTTTAAATTTTTACTTTAATTAAATTAAAATCACATCTTCACAAGTTTTAACTGTAACTACATGAAATGTTGTTCTTGTTGTGTACTTTCAAGTCATTTTCATGGCATTTTCTTGGTAAGTTCCTTCTGAGGGAGTTTGACATTACCATCTTTTGTGGCTGAGAGTGTGTGACTTGCCCAAGGGCACCCAGTGGTTTCTGTGGCCGAGCCATGATTCTAACCCTGGTCTCTAGGATCCTAGTCAAATGCCCAAACCACTATGCCACTTGCTCTCACATGAAACTATGTACATGTAAATCAGTTTAGGCTGTACATACATTATTGTAGTTTAAAGGTATAATTTAAATTTGGCTAGTTGTGTAGGTCACAACTCTTGCCATTACATTAAGTGACACATACAAGAATTATGATTTATGAGTAACATTAGAATTGTTATTTCTTCTGTATGATTTTTAACTAATTTTCCCCGATGAAGAAGCTAGTTGAGCTTCGAAAGCTTGCATTGTATATATTGTGCATTTTGGTTAGCCCAATATCTTGTGGATTTTGGATGTCAGTGGTACCAAAACAACAACATTATTATTAATATTATCTGAAAATTCTGTATAGTATAGTGTGGGATCAATGGGGGGAGTCACAACATAGCCCTCCAATTTTCTTGCATGTCCTCAATTCTGAGCATGACTAAGACACATTAATGTAATATTTATACGAGTGCTTTTAGTTTTTATTTGGGCATGGCCGACAATTTTCTTGAAGGACCTCAATTTTGAGCACGACTTAAAAGCATGCATTTAATATTTATACAAGTGTTTTTAGGTTTTATTCAGTCACACCCTCCAATTCTCTTGAATGTCCACAATTCTGAGCATGACTAAGACACGTGAATTTAATAGTTATAGGAATAGGAGTGCTTTTAGCTTTTATTTGGGCATGGCCTCCAATTTTCTTGGAAGGACCTCCATTCTGAGTGCGCTCAAGAAGCATGAATTTAATATTTATATAAGTCTTTTTAGCTCATATCAAACAAAACAAACAACAAACAGCTTCATTTATATACCGCTTCATGCTGAACTAACAGTGTCTAAGTGGTTTACAACTGTAAGCTAATGATAATGCCTTCAATTTTTATTGAAGGTCTTCCATTCTGAGCGTGACTAAGAGGCATGAATTTATCGTTTATAGGGGTGCTTTTAGCTTTTATTCAGGCATGCCCTCCATTTTTATTGAATGTCCTCCATTCTGAGCACGATAAAGCATGAATTTAACATTTATAGGAGTGCTTTTAGCTTTTATTCTGCCATGCCCTCCATTTTTCTTGAATGTCCTCCATTCTGAGCACGAATAAGCATGAATTTAACATTTATAGGACTGCTTTTAGCTTTTATTTGGTCATACCCTCCATTTTTCACGCAGGCCCTCCATTTTGAGCTCCACTAAGAAGCCTGGATATAATATTTATTGAGTGTTTTCAGCTTTTATTCGGTCACGTACTCCAATTTTCTTGATATTTAATAATTTTTATGTGAGTGTGTGGACCTTTTGTTTGGTTGTTGTTGTCATCATACCATTTTTTCCCCCTTGTGAGGGGCCCTCCATTTTGGGTGCTTTGTGAGACTTAAGATAGACATCTGTGTCACTGAGGTAAAGTTCCCTGAGTCCAAGGATGCATCCACAGTGGAGAAATAACCCGGTTTGGCAGCAATTTAACTCTTTTTTTCTGGCTCAAGGCTATGGAATTCTGGGAGTTGGAGCTTGTTGTGGGCCCAGAGCGGAGCGGAGCTCCGCTCTGGGCCTCACAACAAGCTCCAACTCCCAGAATTCCATAGCCTTGAGCCAGAAAAAAAGAGTCAAAGCGCTGCCAAACCGGGTTATTTCTACTGGACTCAGCCATAGCTAACACTAATCACTTATTGTATTCTCTGACTGAAAAACTACATCTCCCATGATGCAGTGCGGCGCAGGGCCGCCTCAGCCAATCACCGCCCACATGCAAATTCCCTTTCTACCTCAGGATTCTATACAGTCAAAACAAGAGCCCCACCAAGGCCCCTCCCTCCTCTTTGCCCGTCAGCCAATCACCGCCCACATGCAAATTTCCTTGCTACGTCACAATGCCCTCCCTGCCGGTTAAGTGACAGTCACATCATCATCACACAGAGTGAGAGGGCTGGAGTTTGAAGAGGACTGCTGCTCTCTAGGCATCTTTTGCCTCCAAGAGAGAAGTCCCTCTGGGTTCCCTTCATGGCTTCTCCTCTCCTCCCCAGTTGCTCCTCTCTGGGGCTGGGACCCGGGGACCAGGCCCAGGGCTCCGTCTGCTTCCTTCTGCCCTTCGTGGTCCCAGCTGGAAGATCCTTGGTCCTGACCCGAGGTAAGGGCATGAAATGGAGGGAGCCACACTGCAGAAATAACCCACTTTTGAGACAACTTCGACTGCCCTGGCTCAGTGCTAGGGAATCCTGGGAACTGTAGTTTTGTGAGACTTTGTTCCAAACCACACTGTGGAAATAACCCCCTTTTGAGACACCTTGGACTGCTCTGGCTCAGTGCTAGGGAATCCTGGGAACTGTAGTTTTGTGAACTTCCACTGTCAGAGAGCTCTGGGGCCGCAATAGACTGAAGTTGCACAATAGACTGTGCAAATTTACAACGCTATATAAATAATAATAATAATAATAATAAATAAGTTCCCAGAATTCCCTAGCATTGAGCCCTGAGGGCAGTTAAAGCAGTCTCAGACTAGGTTATTTCTGCAGTGTGTTTTGGACCATTGAGCCCTGTCAGAGAGCTCTGGTGCCTCTGGATACTACAGTTCCCAGGATTCCAGAGTCAGAGCAGTTAGAGTGGTATCTGTTAGGATAAAGAGGCAAATGTACAATGTGTAATTTAATAGCCACAGGCTGGCCAAACACCAGCCAGGAACATCAGCCAATCAGGTGCTGGCTGGCGCAATTCGAACATTCCGTTGGCAGTTGGTCTTGTTGGCAGTTAGTTAGGTTTAGCAGTTGGCTGTGGATTCCGTTAGAGACGGTTGACTCTGTGGCTTCTTGATAGATGGTCAATTTAGCACAGTCCTCTACCAGTGCAGGAACCCACCACTAAAGAACCCTCAAGAGGTGGTCTTAAAACCTCTGCTTACAAATTTGCAGTCCTGTACAAGAAAGTCCACCATTTCCATAGGAATCTTTTCTGATGCTGAATAGCAATTAGGCTCAGGCTGTTCATCCTAATATTGAGTCAGACTCTCTTTTTAATTGGAATCTGTTGGCTCAGATCTTCTGCTATGGAGAGAAGAAAACGATCTTGCTCCATCTTCTACATGACCACCCTCCAGATATTTGAAAATAGCTCTCGTATCACCTCTGCATCTTCTTTTCTAGGCTAAACATTCTTAATTGTGTTTTTTGGTATAGGTGCATTTCTGCCTTTTAAACAAGGGAACAAGTGCATGCATGTGCTTTTCATTCTTTATTCCCAAACTGGTCCATCATCAGCAATCAGTACACTGACTAGTGTTTATGGGAATTGTAGTGCAACACATGCAAGCTACAACTGTGCCAGAGAGATTCCTTGTCTTGGACGTCTTAATTATCACACACAATTGAGCAAGGCTGCATCTGCACTGCAGAAATCATCCAGGTGGGCACCACTTATACTGCCATGGCTCTGTCCTGTAGAACGCTGGTATTTTTAGTTTGTTGTGGCACCAGAGCTCTCTGACAACGAAAGCTAAATGTCTTATAAAACTACAGTTCCCAGAATTCCATAGCACAGAGTCATGGAGTTAAAGTGACATCAGCCTGGATTATGTCTGCAGTGTGGATCTAGCCAAAGTCACACCGAAGTTCAGCAAGGGAACCGATAGGTTGCGGAAAGGTTGGATGTGCCCCATGTCTTCACTTTCTGTGCTTGAGGGAGTGAGGATTGGGTTCTTTCTCAGCTGCTAAAAACTGGTTGGCTGATAAAATACATTTCTTGTTGTTGATCTTAACAGATGGGACAAATCCTGCCTGGATTCTATCTTTGGCAACAGAAAACAAGATCAAAGTGGAAAATCCAGAAGATGGGTCAGAACTGCACAGGACATCCTCATTTAACCCCCAAAGGGGTGGCCTTGGCGAGATCCAGCAAGAAAGCTCTGCAAAAGAGCAGGTGTTCCTTTGCAAAGAGGAATTAACGGACTCCAAGGAGTCCCCATGCAGCCAAAAAAAATCCTATAAGTGCACTGACTGTGGGAAAATTTACCGCCGGAGCACCGATCTCTTGAGGCACCAGAGGACTCACACTGGCGAAAGGCCTTACAAGTGTCTGGACTGTGGGAAGAGCTTCAGTCGGAGTTCAATCCTCCTTGAACACCAGAGAATCCATACTGGTGAAAAACCATATATATGCAGCCATTGTGGGCAAGGGTTTAGCCAGAGCTCCAACCGTAACCAGCACGAGAGGATTCATGCCAAGGAGAAAGTGGGCAAGCTGACGCACTTCGGACAAAGTCAACAAAGGACACAAGACAGTCTAGGATGCAGTCTAGGTATTTAATGTGGAATTACCACATTCCATTCATTCACTTAAAATGGAGCTTTCACACGATTTTGTCATCTAATCTACAGTCCAAAACACACTGCAGAAATAATCCATTGGAGGGGTTTAACTGTTTTAAAGTGTTTGGTTTTAAGTGCTTTTATCTTCTTAAATTGTATTCTATTTTTAAACTAATGTTATGTTTTAAAATTTTAATAGTTTAATTCCATTTTAATTGTCACTTTTGTAAGTTTTTCACTGCACTGTGCTTTTAGACTGTAAACTGCTTTGAGTCCCAATTTTGGGAGGAAAGCAGGATACCAATAAATATAATAATAATAATAATAATAATAATAACTATTATTATTATTATTATTATTATTATTATGGTTACGGCTTCTGGGAGCTGAAGTCCAAAACACTTGGAGGACCAAAGTTTGGGAATCACTGCTTTAGGGGAACCATTTCTGGTTATTTGCTGCTTCTAGGAGACAGGGAGGAATGTGTTCCTAAACAAGTGTAAAGTTATTTCTGGACAACACCTACCAGAATCCCTTACCAGCATGACTTGTGTTCAAAAACTATTAGAAACACTCAGAAAGAACAGTGCAGAAGTTAGACTGTTGAATACCTTTGGAGGATGGGATCCTCAAGGGCCATTTAGCACAATCCTCTACCAGTGCAGGAACCCCCCACTAAAGAACACTCAAGAGGTGGTTTTAAAACCTCTGCTTAAAAGTTTGCAGTCCTGTACAAGAAAGTCCACCATTTCCACGGGAGTCTTTTCTGTTGCTGAATAGCAATTAGGCTCAGGCTGTTCATCCTAATATTAAGTCAGACTCTCTTTTTAATTGGAAGCCGTTGGCTCAGATCCTCTCCGGTGGAGAGCAGAAAATGATCTTGTTCCATCTTCTACATGACCACCCTCCAGATAGTTGAAAATAGCTCTCATATCGCCTCTCCATCTTCTTTTCCCTCCTAGGCTAAACATTCTTAATTGTGTTTTTCGGTATAGGTGCATTTCTGTGCCTGCGTGTGGTTTTCGTTCTTTATTCCCAAACTGCTTCCCTGTTAGACTGCAACTCCCATCATCCCCAATCAGTACACTGACTAGTGTTTATGGGAATTGTAGTGCAACACATGCAAGCTACAACTGTGCCACAGAGACTCCTCATCTTGGACATCTTAATTATCACACTCACACAATTGAGCAAGGCTGCATCTACACTGTAGAAATCATCCAGGTTGACACCACTTTAACTGCCATGGCTCTGCCCTGTAGAATGCTGGTATTTTTAATTTGTTGTGGAACCAGAGCTCTCTGACAAGGAAAGCTAAATGTATTATAAAACTATATTTCCCAGAATTCCATAGCATGGAGTCATGGCAGTTAAAGTGATATCAACCTGGATTATGTCTGCAGTGTGGATATAGCCAAAGTCAGGCCAAAGTTCAGCAAGGGAGCCCATAGATTGCGGAAAGGTTGGGTGTGCCCCTTCTCTAGCCACTTTCTGTGCTTGAGGGAGTGAGGACTGGGTTCTTTCTCAGCTGCTAAAACATATTTCTTGTTGTTGATCCTAACAGATGGGACAAATCCTGCCCGGATTCTAACTTTGGCAGCAGAAAACAAGATCAAAGTGGAAAATCCAAAAGATGGGTCAGAACTGCAGAGGACATCCTCATTTAATCCCCTAAGGGGTGGCCTTGGCGAGATCCAGCAAGAAAGCTCTATGAAAGAGCAGGCATTCCTTTGCAAACAGGAATTCACGGACTCCAAGGAATCCCCATGCAACCAAACAAAATCTTATAAGTGCACTGACTGTGGGAAAATTTATCGCGGGAGCACCGATCTCTTGAGGCACCAGAGGACTCACACTGGCGAAAGGCCTTACAGTTGTCTGGACTGTGGCAAGAGCTTCAGTCGGAGTTCAATCCTCCTTGAACACCAGAGAATCCATACTGGTGAAAAACCATATATATGCAGCCATTGTGGGCAAGGGTTTAGCCAGAGCTCCAACCGTAACCAGCACGAGAGGATTCATGCCAAGGAGAAGGTGGGCAAGCTGGCACACTGGGGACAAAGTCAACAAAGGACACAAGACAAGAGCCTTGGCCCTAAAAGTATGATGATAACAGAAGAAGGGTCGGGGCATAAGCTAGGATCTGGAAACGTTTCTCAGCCTCCTAAGGAAAGCCTTTCATGGAGCTCAAAGGTGGTTATGAAGCACCAGAGAAGTTGCCTGCCTGAAAAGCCCTACAGGTGCCCTCAGTGTGGCAAATGCTTTGCACGCAGCACAGATTTCATCCGGCACCATATCACCCACACAGGAGAGAAGCCCTACACTTGTGTAAAGTGTGGCAAGAGTTTCACGCGTAGCTCTGTCCTCTTTGAACATCAGCGAATCCACACAGGAGAGAGGCCCTACAAGTGTAGGCTGTGTGGGAAGGGCTTCAGCCAGAACTCCAACCGGAACCAACATGAGACAATCCACCAAGCGAAGAAATCTCCCAGGTGCTTCCTCAATGGCAGTGAAACTTTGAACTGGGCAGCAGGACTGACCAGCACAGCAACAGAGAGTTAATTCAGCCAGGGGGAAAACCTGAAGCAAGATCAAAAGAAACTAAAAAAAGGAAAGGAACTGGTGTGGACATATTTTTTTTAAATGAGAGACAGATGTCATCTGCTGTTACATTGAAACAAAAGTATTCTTGGTGCAGAAATTCCAAGCAAAATGCACCTATGAGATGCATCTGTTAACATTTCTTATTGTTATGCTACTGCTACTATTAACAGCAGCAAAAGAATAAATGAAAACATTGTTCCTGTTTTTTTATTAAACACATACTAAGCCATTTATCTTTGCAAATGAAGAATGGGAAATGCTACTTGCTGCAGCAGGGATGAAAATTATGCAGCTCTCCAGATGCTGTTGGACTGCAGCTCCCAGCAGTCCTCACTGTTGTCATGCATGCACTACATCAGACTGGTTTTTAGTCACCGTTTACCTACAGGTTTTATTTTTCATTTACCAGCCTGTTCTCATGACAGTTTCATTCATCAGATTAAACCCTGTCAACAGCCACATCCAAACTCTAAACTGAATGGCAAAACAAAAATCAAATTGCTAAAAATTAAGATGGCCCCTGAATTTAGCTATTTCTAGAAGTATTCTGAGCCTGTGCATTTTCTCAGCACTGGTTAATCACAGCCCCTTCTTTGTATTTCAGATTAAGGGACAGTGTTTTGGAACCATAAAAACCCATCTTAAATTTAGCCTGAAGATGAACACTTTCTCTTCCTGTCCTCTGAACCATTTTAAATCAATGAACTAGATATATAAGAATCACTCAGGATGCTATCTTATTTTCACTTATCTGACAGTAAATTTTTGATAAAATTACCAGCTTGGTAGATGAAGGGAACGCTGTGGATATAGTATACCTCGATTTCAGTAAGGCCTTTGACAAGGTTCCCCATGACATTCTTGCAAACAAGCTCGCAAAATGTGGGATAGACAAGTTAACAGTTACATGGATTTGTAATTGGTTGACTGGCCGAACTCAAAGGGTGCTCAACAATGGCTCCTTTTCATCCTGGAGAGAAGTGACCA
Source organism: Urosaurus nigricauda (assembly GCA_034509955.1). Lineage (NCBI taxonomy): Eukaryota > Metazoa > Chordata > Lepidosauria > Squamata > Phrynosomatidae > Urosaurus > Urosaurus nigricauda. The sequence goes on from JAOEGL010000006.1 coordinate 10,916,000, forward strand.
GTGGGGTCCCACAGGGTTCTGTCCTGGGCCCAGTGCTATTCAACATCTTTATTAACGATTTGGATGACAGAATTGGGGGCATACTTATCAAATTTGCAGATGACACTAAACTGGGAGGAGTAGCTAATACCCCAAAGGACAGGATCAAAATTCAAAATGACCTGAATAGACTAGAAAGCTGGGCCAGTGCTAACAAAATGAAATTCAATGCGGAGAAATGTAAGGTTCTGCACTTAGGGCGGAAAAAGGAAATGCACAGATATAGGATGGGGGACACCTGGCTGAATGAGACCACATGTGAAAGGGATCTAGGAGTCCAAGTAGACCATAAGCTGAACATGAGTCAACAGTGTGATGCGGCAGCTAAAAAAGCTAATGCAATTTTAGGCTGCATCAATAGAAGTATAGTTTCTAGATCAAGGGAAGTTATAGTGCCACTCTATTCTGCTTTGGTCAGGCCCCACCTGGAATACTGTGTCCAGTTCTGGGCACCACATTTCAAAAAAGATGTGGAGAAACTGGAGCATGTCCAAAGGAGGGCAACTAAGATGGTGAAGGGTCTGGAAACCATGCCCTATGAAGAATGCCTTAGGGAGCTGGGGATGTTTAGCCTGGAGAAGAGAAGGTTAAGAGGTGATATGATAGCCCTGTTTAAATATTTGAAGGGATGTCATATTGAGGAGGGAGCAAGCTTGTTTTCTGCTGCTGCAGAGACTAGAACGCGGAACAATGGATGCAAACTGCAGGAAAAGAGATTCCACCTCAACATTAGGAGGAACTTCCTGACAGTAAGGGCTGTTCGACAGTGGAACACACTCCCTCGGAGTGTAGTGGAGTCTCCTTCCTTAGGGGTCTTTAAGCAGAGGCTGGATGGCCATCTGTCAGGGATGCTTTGACTTGGAGTTCCTGCATGGCAGGGGGTTGGACTGGATGGCCCTTGTGGTCTCTTCCAACTCTATGATTCTATGATTCTATGAGTACAGTAGTCCCATTTAACTTGTTCCAAGTTCTAAAACACATATGTATTGAATTGCACTGTTAGGCCTAAATCCAACTGTTAGTCCCAGCCAGAATAGGCTCTTTGAATTAATTGCTTCATAGTAACTCAGCAATGCTGTACATCACCTTGACTCAATGGGTCTACTCTCTTTGGGACTAGTAATTGGACTGAGTCCATATTTGGGTTCAGTATTTGGTACAAAACAATGCTAAATAAACAAAATAAATTCCATCTAATTTTCACCATGGATGCTTTTCTAACCTGACCAATTTGATAGCCTGCAAAAAATAATAATAAAGTAAATCTTTCTTTCTGGGAGGCATAACAGCCTGATCAATCAGATGAGGGTTGTGTACAGTTCATATAAAAGCTGTGTGCACGCTAAGGGCTCCACCTTGGCTACCAGAAATGAAAGATAATGAATTGCTAAGGAATGTGTGACTTAGGGCTGGAGTGTTAGACTGGGGAGGCCTTCAGGTCTCCATTCAAGCATGAAGGTTACTAGGTGACCTGTGCCAGTCACTCGTCTTCCTTCTCAAAACCTACCTCACAGGCTTGCAGTTGTGCAGCACTAAGGTGGACAATTTGAAGTATTCTAGTAAAAGCCTTAAGTCCAGAGTCCAAAATGACCTAGCTACGTGATATGTATTGACTGTGAAATATATCCAACCATTCCCACATTTCATAATTCCAGATTTTTGCAGTTCAGAATCTGAAGGTTGCCATCTAGTTTCTTAACAAATGTGTCTCTGCCTTCTAGCAGCTGCATATTAAAATAAAGATGCAGCTTTATGTGATGGGGAAAACATTTCCCAGTCATTGGGATCTTTCAGACAGGAAGACTTGACAGTCCCACTGTCTACTTCCCCTTCTAAATAATGCTGGAAACACCATGGATCAGGTTAAAAAAGGGGAACCAAACATTGCTGAACCCAGTAATGTATAAAGATTTAATACAGAGTGGGCAGGCAAGAGAGAATACTGTACCCAGAGTAATTTAACTTAGATGTGTCTTTGGAACAAGCAACCTGTCAGGTTTGGCGACTCTTTAATAACTTTCGCAGGTGAGAGGAAGGAGATAAGAATCTCCATTGCCTTAAGAAATGGTTACTGATGGAAAATAATAAAAATATCTTGCCAAAGGAGACAGAAAAGGACAACCCTCCTGACATGCCTTCAACCACCATGATCCTTGAGTAGCAAAAATATGGTACTCAGTTTTGTTGGGAAAGATGGCTGCCCATACTGAAGCAAAACATTGGAGTTTATCATATGATGGAATTTGGTGGTATAATGCAATGGCAACCATGGGGTTTCACGTTATTGAGAATGAGTGTATCTCACGCAATTTGGGGCAATGGGAAGTCATTCTGAATGCAATCATGGGGTTTCACGTAATTGCGTATTAGAGTATCTCATGCAATTTCAGGCAATGGGGTTAAACATAATTGTGTATGAGTGTATCTCACGCAATTTTGGGCAAAAGGGAAGTCATTCTGAACGCAGTCATAGGTTTTACGTTAAAGCGTATAAGACCATCTGACGCAATTTTGGGCAACGGGGGGGGGGGTCATTTTTGGGGAAATGGGAAGTCATCCTGAACGCATTCCGAACGCAGTTAGATTTCATGTAAATTTGCTAAACTTGTTGAGGTTCTTCAGAGAATATGTGTATGGTCATGGGGATACTTTTCTCCGAAAGGCAGCCCTTGGGGCTAAAAAACCCCTTATATAAATATTAAATTTATGCTTCTTGGTCAGGCTCAGAATGGAGGACTTTGAAGAAAAAAATGTAGGACATAATTTAAAAAAAAGCCTCAATCCCTCATAAATGTTACATTTATGTTTCTCAGTCAGGCTCAGAATGGAGGACCTTCAAAAAATGTAGGACATGATTTTTGAAAAGGCTACAATCCCTCATAAATATTACATTTATGCTTCTCAGCCAGGCTCTGAATGGAGGGCATTTTGGAAAATGTAGGACCTTTTTTCCTGGAAAAAGGAGGACATGCCTCATTGCCTCCCCAAAGCAAAAAATGTAGGACCTTTCAAGGAAAAATGTAGGACCTGGCCCAAATACAAGGGTTTTTTTTAGTCACATTTAAATATTAAATTTAATGTTTCTTGGTCATTTATTTACTTATTCTTATTTATTCTTAATTATTCATTATAAATAAATAAATGAATAAATGTTCCTCAGTCATGCTTTAAATAATGGAGGACCTCTGAGGAGAAATGGAGGACAAGGGACCAACATAATCCAGGCTTCATCATTAAATCTTTAAACCCTTTCCATAAAAACGAGAAAGAAACTGATATAAATATTAATTTCTGGAAATGTAGGGCGCGTCCGGGAAAATGAGGACGCGTCCGGGGAAAGGAGTCACCCTGAGGGAAGGAAGGAAGGAAAGACAAGGCTCCATAGTCCCGCCCCTTTTCCTCCAGGGAGTCCCGCGTATCGCTGCCGCAGCTGCCACTCTCCTGCCACATCCACCCTCTCCACCAATGGCAGGGGAGAAAAGGAGGCGAGGGGAGCCAATCAGGAGAGAGGGATACAGCATCGTCCCGCCCCTCCCTCAGCCATCTCGCATCATCCAGCGCAGCAGCAGCAGAAAAGGGAGAGCCTGCCAAGGGGGCGGTCGGGGGTTCCCCCTGGGTCCTATCTCCCACCGTGTCCCCACCCCTTGCCCTCCAGCAGCAGCAGCAGCAGCAGCAGCAGCAGCAAGAGGAGCCTTTGCAATATTTGCAAATTGCAACCACCTTTCTCTTTCCCCAGAGAGAGGCCCAGAGGGTGAGTGAGTGGGGAGGGTGGGGAGCCAGCCTGGGTGGCAGGAAGCAGCCCCTCCCTTGCTCCACTTCCTTCCTCCTGGAATTGTTCCCCCCCTTTTTTTTCTCCCCATAGACACACACACAACACACAACCCATTTTGCAAGAAGGGAAACAACGTGGCAGGGGAGGGGGGGCAGGAGGAAGATATTGGCCATCAATATCATCATCATCATCATCAATATCATCATCAATATCAATATCATCAAAGGGGTATAAATAAAATGTATTATTATTATTATTATTATGTCAATTTCATCATCATCATCATCATCATCATCACCACCACGTGGGTTGGAGATGCAGCAGCAGCTGTTGCTTGCATAGAGGAACCCCCCCCATCACTGCACCCCCTCCTCCCCCACCCACCCACCCACCCTTTGGCCTCTCACACCTTGGCATCATCATCATCACTTAGCTTAGGCTAAGCTAACAGGCAAGTATGCATAAAGAGGGTGTCTGGGTGGAGGCCATTGGTTCTGTTTCCCAGCATGGCAGGGGTTGGGTTGGACTCCATGGCCCCCTTGCAAGGCTATGGTTTGGGCAACCCTCATCCATGCCATGATGAGGCACCTCCAACCACTACCACCTCCAACCATCTTCCACTGCTCTCCTCGCTGCCTGCAGACTCAGACCTGTGACCTCCTTGATTGGGTCCATGGATGCCAGAGCTGGACAGTTATGAAGGCCAGGGGTTGGTGTCACCCGGTGAAGAAGAGGCACCCTGACTTGACTCCCCGGAGGTCTGGTAGGGCTCTGGCATAGCCGCAACCACACCAAAGGCCAAACAGAAGGGACTGCACCCTCCAGCAGCCACTGCCACTAGAGAAGGTAGTGCCAGGCCTCTGGAGGTCAGTTTGGGGTCTGGTGTGGCTGTAACTATACTGAAGCCCAAATGAAAGGAGCTGCACCCTCCAATAGCCACTGTCACAGGAGAGGGCAATGCCAGGACTATTTGGGTTCTGGCGTGGCTGCAACCATGTTGAAGCCCAAACAGGAGGGACTGCACCCTCCAGCAGCCACTGCCACTGGAGGGGCCACTGCCAGGGCCTTGGAGGTCTGTTTTTGGGCCATGCCGAAACCCAAGCAGAAAGGACTCCACTGCCACTGGAGGAGGTCACTGGTCTCTGGTGTGACTGCAACCATATTGAAGCCCAAATGGAAGGGACTGCACCCTCCTGTAGCCACTGTCACCAGAGGGTGCAATGCCAGGACTATTTGGCTTTGGTGTGGCTGCAACCATGTTGAAGCCCAAACAGAAGGGACTAAACCTTCCAGCAGCCACCGCCCCTGGAGAGGGCAGTGCCAGGCCCCCAGAGATCCATTTGGGCCTTGGCATGGCTGAAGCCATGCCAAAACCCAAATGAAAGAGACAGCCATGGCTAGTGGGCAAGCAAGAAAGGAATGTGACACCCTTTCTCACTAGCCCAGCAGCCATGCTAAGTGTACCACCCCACTGGATGGCACCCAGTGCCATCCGCACCCCCTGTGCTCCCCTAGTGACGCCACTGAATGAGGTGGATAGGAAGAAAGTCAATTCATTTGAAAGATGGTGCTGGAGAAGAATGCTAAGGATTCTGTGGACAGCCGAAAAGACAAACAAATGGGTCCTTGAGTGGATCAGGCCAGAAATACCCCTGAAGGCCAAGATGATTGAGGCTGTCATACTTTGGCCACACCATGAAAGGCCATGGCTCACTGGAAAAGACAATAATGCTAGGAAAGGTGGAGGGAAGTAGAAAAAGAGGAAGGCCGAATGCTAAACGGATGGACTCTGTTAAGGAGGTCATGGGTATGAATTTGCAGGAACTAAGCAGAGCAGTGGAGGACAGGGAGTCTTGGAGAAGTCTCATCTACAGGGTCATCATGAGTCGAGATTGACTCGAGGGTGGTTAACAACAACAAAGTCTATGCCATCACATTGCCCGTTTCTCTGTATGGTCATGAAAGCTGGCCAGGGAAGGTGATAGGAACAAGATCAACTCATTTGAGATATGGGGCTGGAGGAGAGAGTTGAGAATCCTGTGAACTGCTAAAAAAGGTCAATGGATGGATCATGCCCAAATTCCCCCTAGAAGAAAAGATAATGAAACTGAGGTTGTTGTATTTTGGCCATATCATGAGAAGCAAGGACTCACTAGAGAAGACTATAATGATCAGCTTGGGAAAGTAGAGGACAATAGGAAAAGAGGAAGGCCACATTCCAGATGGATGGACTCAATCAGAGAAGCCAAGACCATGAGTCTGCAGGAGCTGAGCAGGGCAGTTGAGGATACAATGACTTGGAGGTTTCTCTTTTGTAAGGTCACTGTGGGTTGAAGTCACCTGAAATGCACCCTTTGGTCCTAGAACAGATCAAGCCTGAACACTCCCTGGAGGCCAAGATGACTGAACTGAGATTGTCATACTTTAGCCACATCTTGGGAAGGCATGACTCATTAGAAAAGACAACAGTGCTAGGAAAGATAGAAGGTAGTAGAAAGAGAGTAGACCACATGCCAGATGATTAGAGCACCTGAATCTGCAAGACTTGAACAAAGCAGTGGAGGACAGTGGGGTTTGGAGGTGTCTCATCCATAGGATCACCATGAGTTGAGATCAACTTGAGGGTAGTTAGCAACAACAACAAGCATCCTTATTCAACCAAGACACACCAGTATATATGCTTGCCTTTGAACACATGGAGATTGCATTTCCAACAGGTTCCTCATCCTCCACAGCTATATCTCAGCCAAGGGGAAATGGTCTTGTTCATTAGGGACTAGAATGGTACAGGGAGCATATGGTATAAAGGAGACAGCCTAAGTGGATGGCTTTGAATAAGTAATGGTTGCATGGCCAAACCTACTTCACAGGGCTGATGTGAGACTAAGATCTACGACCCCAATCTGTTGGTCGACTGGTGGTCTACAAATAGCAAGAGGATTTCCTTCCAACAAGTAACTGCACTTAAGGCAAAGTATCTGGGTTGTTTTTTTAACATTGTTTTCCCATTCAGAAGCTTCAGTTCATGATGGATGAAGACAAAGAGAGCATGGAAGAAGAGAAGCTGAAGGGGACCTCTCTCTCTGCTGCACCAGCTATGGCTGAAGATGGAGAAAAAGTGAGTAAAAGGATCAGTTTTATCCTGAGTATCTTGACTATATTGCCCAGGCCGTGGCTTTTGTAAACAGCACAAAACATGAAATCTATTTCTTTTTGGATCAGTACATATAAAACGCTCTCATTGTGTCTGAACAGCATCGTGGGAAGAGCTTGGCAGAACTAATTAGTGTATTTGCAATATTTGGGAATCTAAGCCTGTTTCTTTCATGGATATCTTTCTTCCTTTGGTTCCCCCATTTTCTTACTTTCAGAAGCTAGAAGCAGATAAGCAACCTGTGAAGGATGAGGACATCACCCAGAAATCTTCAGGGAGGAAACGGCTGAGGTCTAGAGCAAGAAAGGAAGTAGAATGGGCACAGAACACCAAGGTGAACTATAAAAGGCTCCATGGGTTAGACTTAAGAGAAGGGACAGGAAATGGGGCTTAAGAAATGCATACATGTCTTGTGCATAACTTGATTGCTGCCTTCTTTCTGTACTGAAAATATTTTAAGTTCTGGGGTGAAAAAAGAATAAAGAAACATTTTCAGGAATGTGTCAGAGCCAGGAGTCTTAGGTTCCCTGGGAATGAAAGAAGGACTTGGCAAAAAGGGTCCTTGGCCTGGCAGAAGAGAACACCCCCCCCTCAAAATAACTCTTTTTTGTTCCACTCCAAAGAGAAGTCTGGAAAAATTATTTTTGGATAAGTTCTCTCAGAATCTTTCATCCATTGTAGCCACTTGAGAACTGTAGTCCAATATAACTTTTCCAAGCTCTGAAGGACCTGCATGATGCCCTCATCCCACTCCTACTTTATCTTCACAACAAGCCTGTGAGGTTGGTTTAACTTCAAGAGAAAAAGAAACTGGTCCATGGTAAAAGCCAGTAAATTTCATAAAAGTGTGTGGAGCTGAACATGGATCTATTTGATCTTAGTACAGTACTTTAACCACTCTACCTGCTTGTCATGTCCTGTCTGGGCTGGTTGGTGTTTTATGCTCCTGTTCCCCAAAATTGCCTTACTACCTCTATCTTTTCTTTCAGCCTTTATCTGCTTCTCCAAAGAAACGGAAACTACTTGCTACTTTAGCCACAGCACAGAAAGAAGCAAAAGAGGAGTATGAGGAGCGTCTGTGTGAGGTGAGAGTGTTAGAGAGCCAGCTGAGAGACAAGGTTGTGTCCAAAAACTATTAAGAGAGAATATTTTATGGAGAGTTCTTGTTTATACATGCTCCTTTCTTTGCAGGTAACCTTCTTCATTAGAATGGCTGAGTATTCAAGTAGTGTTGGAAGCTGTGCCTTCAAAAAAGCAACTTGACCTGGGGCAATTCATAAATTATGATGGTTATCTCTGTGCTAGGAACCACTGTGGTTTTGTGATTTTGAGTGCTGGATTATGATTCTGTAGGCCACAGGTCAAATCCCCACTCAGTCACTAAAACCATTTGGGCGATCGTGGGCAAGTCACAATTTCTGAGACTCAGAGGAGGCAAAGGCAAAAGCAAACCCTTCCTGAACAAATCTTGCCACAAAAACTCCATAATAGATTTGCCTTAGGGTTGACATAAGTCAAATACAACTTGAAGGTTGACAACAGTAACAACAGTCTCTCCGCTTTACAATCTTTGCTTAGATCACAATGGCTTCTAAATACACAAAAGTAGGATGGGGTAGGCAGCCTGAAGCCTGTCCAAGGTTCTGGTTAGTAACTCCCAGAAGCATGAGTCTATGGCCAGTAGCAAGGGATTGCAGGAACTGTGATTCAGAATACGTGGAGAGCCAAAGTTTTTTCATCCTTGGTTTTATGGGTCATAAGATGTGCTGACCTGATTTTATGGATGACTTTCTCCCTGTTTGAGAATAATTGGACCACTGGGAGGAAAGAACGGTTGAAAATTTAAGTCACTTGTTCCATTTCCTTTGCCTTTTTTAGCCAGATTCTACATCCTTCAAGGAGAAGTTGGTGGTGGTAGAGGATGGTAGGGAGAAACAGCTGGTTATTAGAAGAGTGAAGAAGGAAAAAAATGAGGAGGGGGATCTGGAGGTCGAGGTGGAGGTCCGTAGGGTTTCTACAGATGCAAATCCGGTGAGTGGAGCTAAGGAGGTAACAAAGACAGGAATATTTTAATGGCTGGACAGAAAGGGCAGCTTTCACTGAATGGGAGGGTTTTACTTTCATGTTTTATTTTTTGGAATTGTCTCATCTTTATCAAATGTGTTCTAGCTTATTCTATGGTCTTGCAGGACTCCCCCCCTGAAGAGGAGATGAGGATGGAGTCAGAAGAACAAAAGGCTCAAGAGTTTGAGGTGCAAAAAGTCACCATTCCAGTAGATGGGACTTTGGTGAGTGGTGACAAAACACAGATGAGGATATGTTGGGAGCCCTAAAGAGGGAGAGCGGTTGGGGGTGTGGATTCTAGTCATAGAAGGAACATTTAACTATGTGCTATGTGTATTTCTTATCACAGTGCTACAGGACCTGAGAGAAATTGAGTATGGAGGGCCCTGGGTCCCTGCAACTTGTTGAGCTGTTTGCTTGCTTGTTTTTGAGAAGAGAGTGTCTTACCATAATCCCTCCCCTGTTCCCCAAGTATTCCTCAGACTCCCATCATGGGTGATTGGAGTGGTTTGGGAGTTGTAGTTCAGGTTACATAAGGGGTTGTCAGGTGGCTGAAGGCTACTTTTATGGCATAGGAGCATTTTCAATGCAATCTGAAGACGACAACATCTGTAAAATACTTCCACCACTTCTGTATTTTTGTGTCTGCCTTTGTTACATCCTCTCCTCCAAGAAGGAAGACAGGGTCATTCTTCTCATACTTCCTCTTTCCTCCCCACGTGGCACACTATGTTTCCTTACCTGATGCAGCTAAATCAATTGTTATGTGGAAGTAGCCTCTCATATGCATCTCAGCAGAGAACTCTAAATCTATAATCCATTGCTTTAAACTGGATGCTTTCTTGGACAGTCATTGTTTCATGCAGTGCAGATGGGCTCTGGTTCCATGGTTAACATGCAGCTAATTTATCTGGCAGCTCTTTGGGGGTAGAGCAATTAACTGGACCTGAAGAGTATGAGCCACCTGTTCTTTGAGCTTTCTCCTTTGAGTTCCAGGCTGAAAAGAATCAAACACCAACCTTTCATACAATCTAATTCCCAAATCTGATAGATTAGAGATTCCAGTTAGAGGCCTAAATCCAATTCTTAATCCTTTATTTATTTATTTATTTATTTCGTGCCTTCCCCTCTCCCCAAGGCTCAAGGTGGGGTACAAAATAGATTAAAATACATAAAGTCATTTAAACACTGTAAAAACACTAAGAACACACTGTTAAAACACATAAAGATAGGGCACATTAACATCATCCAGTGTAATTAAAATTTCTTAATTTAAAATTTATAGCTTAAAATCATTTTAGTAGACCTGCTGGAAAAGATAGGTCTTTAATGATATTTTGAATTTATACAGCTTATTTAGCTGTCAAATTTCTCCCAGCAGGTCATGCCACATTCTATGGGTGGCCAATGAGAAAGTCCTCTGGGTGACAGTTACCAGTCTAGTCCTGGCTGGTTGAAGTAACTGTTCCTGCAGAAGACTAGTTTATGGGACGGATTATACCACTCCCGCCCCATCCCCACATTTATGGAAGATAAATATTTATTCATTATAAAGTTTTCTTAATAGATAGTTCATTCAAGGTGTCTTTTTTCACCAAAAAGATAGGGATAGTTACCTGTGTATAAAGCAGAGCAGGCAAGGACTCTGGATCATCAAAGACATCAGTAAACAGTATGCACTTTGTGAGGTTCGTGACCGCGGGGGGCTGGGGAGTGGAAATGGAATTAAAATTTTCTATAGAAAGCTGAAGAGAATTAAAAAAGACAGTGGGGAAGTAAGGCTTACAAAATCTATATCAATACGATGAATGCATCCTTAGCTGTTTTTAACATTCTTTCTGTTCCTGCAGTCCCACCCTTCCTCATCCCACCCCAATACCTGTGGCGTATGTGGGAAGAGTTTTAGCCGCCGCTCCAACCTGGCGAAACACCAGATCATCCACACAGGGGAAAAGCCTTACCGCTGCAATGACTGTGGCCGCAGTTTTAATCAGAGCTCTGCCCTCACCAAGCATCAGAGGACGCACACCGGGGAGCGCCCTTACGTCTGTGGAGATTGCGGTAAGGCCTTCACAGCCAGCTCAAACCTCCTCCAGCACCGGCGCTTCCACACTGGTGAGCGGCCCTATCGCTGTGAGCTGTGTGGTAAAGCCTTCTCTCAGAGTTCCAACTACAACCTGCACCGCCGTGGCCACACAGGTGTCACACCTTACCAGTGTGGAGTGTGTGGCAAACGCTTCACTGGGAGCTCCTGCCTGACCCGTCACCAGAGGACCCATACTGGGGAGAAGCCGTACCAGTGCCAGGAATGCGGCAAGCGTTTTTCGGGGAGCTCCACTCTAGCTAACCACCGGCGCACCCATACTGGTGAGAAACCATACGGCTGTGCCGAGTGTGGCAAGCGATTCACCCACCACTCCAACCTGGTGGATCACTGGCGGGTTCACACAGGAGAAAAGCCTTACGTGTGTACCGAGTGTGGGAAAAGCTTTCGGCTCAGTTCCCACATAATTCGTCACCGTCGCACTCATGCCAATGCCCGTGCTACTAGCCTGGGCCATGACCTTATCAGCAGTTTCAGTGCAGCCTGTGATGAAGCTAGCATCAAGGCCTATCATATTGCCCTTGGTTATGCCAGTGATGGAAGTGCTGACATCAACAGCCCTCATGTTGCCAATCATGATGCCCTGTGTGGCGATTCCAGTGTCTCAAATGGCAACAATGATACTGATGGGGAAGACAGTGACCGGCTTCTTATTTGCAGTCAGTGTGGTAAAGGCTTCCACATGGAATCCAGCCCCCAAGAGCGGAACCAAGAAGACTCAGCAATGGGGGACGGTCCCTATAGTTGTACTGAGTGTGGTAACAGCTGTTGGACGTAGCCAAACAGAGGTGGAGCTGAACAACAAAGCTCTGGTAGCCCTCTGAGGCATTGAACTGATCGGAAAGTCCCAACATAGGAAGAAAGAAATGTATCAATTGCTAAATCAGTAATAGATCAGGATGTGGACTGAAGTGGGCATATAGTCTGAGCCCCACTTTTTCAGAATGGGATTACCCTTATATGGAGCTAACCTTGATTCTGCTTCCACAGCATTCTCATTTTGTTTGCAGAGTTCTTGTTATTGCCTTTAGTGAAGGAAAGGAGTAAATAATACCAGGGAGTGTTTACTCTTAAATTATAGGCAAGATTGGGTTTTGATGGAATGGTGCCCCAAGATAGTGTTGAAAAGATGGTTCTCATACCTTCTGTTCTCATTCTCCCTTTTTTTTTTCTTGTTTCATCCCCATTCCTCCCACCCTTGCAAAATAACAAGAAGAATTCCACTCCTCTCTGTGCCTTCCTTTTATGGGGAGGTAAAATCAGTTTGGTAGTCAGGGCTCTGAGCCTGAGCACCAGAGTATGGTGAAAACCAGTAGGACTAAAGATAGGCTCTGTGTTTGGCTTTGTGTCATCCGCTCTCTCTTTGGGCAGGGAGAGGTACAGTTAAAGGAGAAGGATGTAGATACAGGTTGAATCTCCCTTATCTGAAATGTTGGGACCAGGACTGTTTTGGATTTTTTTAAATTGGCTTTCAGAATACTGGTATTTGCATACATGTACATAATCATATATCTTAGAGACAGGACCCAAGCTTAATACAAAATTAATGTTATGTTTCATATACACCTTATACACATAGCCTGTAATTGTATACAATACTGTTAATGACTTTGTGCATGAAACAAAGTTTGTGTACATTGACTCATTATAAAGCAAAGGTGTTGAAAAAGATTTTGGTTTTTAGAATATTTTGGATTTCAGAATTCTGGATAAGGGAGACTCAACCTGTAGTATTGTGGGAAAGGAGCAGAAGAAAGTGGCCTTCTGTTCTGGCTTGCCCAGATGAGACCCTACTGAAGAGTATCTGCTCTGTCTGTGTCTCTTTTACATATATGTTTGTAGAACAATTTTTGGGGCTGATTGACAAGACTACCCTTATTTTTACACTCTTCCACAGCATCAGAAAATTGAAATTTAGTATGCACATAGTACAGATTGCTGATTTTTTTTAAATGTTGAGAGGCACTTTTTAACATTTCTCCTCCAGTATATGGGAAATGATCTGCCTTCTAATTATGACTTTCATTCCAATATTGTGCAAAATGAACTTTGTGCTTGAAGCTGCCTCAAACTGACAAAGCAGAAGTTTGCAGTGGCAGCCAGGCATATATCTACCATTGCTGAAAACAGGCTATATATGTACTTAGTATGCCTATAAAATTTCAATTACCATTTGTGCTCTGATGTTTTATTATGAGACTCATAGTCAGCTTTCTGGCGGAGGGAGGACAATGACAAGGTCTGAGGAAAACATAGTTTTCCCCACTACCTCAATTAAATTCTTACAGTCAGCATGGATCTAGGGAAGTTCTCTAAGGGCTTGGCTATGTATTCTTTGCTAAAAACAACAACGACGTATCTTTTTTAATGCACTAAAGTAACCTGAAATAAACTGTAGCAATGAAGGAAATTTGCAGAGGGCTGTATATTTTCTGTACTCCGGCCTGTTTACTTGGACCACCGTTTGAGGTAGTCATCTCTGCAGGGCATACTGATGCTCCAGTCTCTCATTGCTAGAGGAATTGACAAGGTCTGGCATCAAATCTCATTATCCGCTGTTTTCAAGTTGCTTTTGGGTGTTGTAAAGGTAGAATCCTGTTGAGGATTATTTTAGAAAAAGAAAGTTTGGCATCCTGATAATCTTTCAGTGGGATATACACTTTTGTTTTTGAGTAAATTGGGGTGAGGGTATTTTTCTGATCTAGGTGTATTGCTTCAGCAGTTCTAGCCCATTACGAGTGCAACTGACAGTCTTGGAAAATTTGTGAGGTTGGGGTAAATGGGAGACATCATTCCTTTATTTTCTGGGCATAGAATTCAAAGACATAGCCATGTTAGTCTGGAATATGCAAAGGGATATTGTAGCACCTTTGAATAACTGTGTGAAAGAAGCTGTAGCATAAGTTGTAGCATAAGCTGAGGATGCCTCTGAGGACCAAGGAACACAAATATTGTTTTCCTATACTTATAACTGTTTTCCTTGCTGCACACAACACAATGAATATTGTTGGAGGAAGTACAGGGTGATGCAAAAATAATGATGGAAAAGTAAAGCTAATCTCACTTGGTTTTGCACTGTTCTTTTTAAATTACCCTGTAGATCTCCTGTGCAAATGATAATCATCCAGTGCCTGATGTTTGCCAATGAAAGAGACAAGTTAGGGACAAAGGTTGCAATGTGAGACTGTGAGAGGGAGATAAATACATTTGAATTATTGTTAGGACTGGAAATTTAATTCTGTGTTTCCCAATACAAATGCTTAGTTGAGAATGGCTCTGAGCATGTGTTGAATGTCTTCCACCTCCATGCCTAGGAATAACTACAATCAACTCTTTCATTGCATCTATTTCTAAGTATGCACACCTAAAAATAGTGAGTAGGGGTTATAGACAGCAGGCTTGTCTCCCAACGTAGATCTCCAAGACATCTTATTTTAATGCTTCTTATGGAAAAGGGTAAAATCATGTTACCATACTCTCCTATGTAGAGGAAGAAGTATCCAGATTTCAGCTTTTTGAGGACATGGGAGAAGAAAGAAAAGAACTGGCTGTCTCAGTGTAAATCTGCTTGGATACCCCAATTTCTTGTTTGCTTCCTCTGAAGTAAACTTGCTGAGGTTATTGAGACTCACCTCACAAGTAAACACACATAGGATTGCAACCTTACAAATAAAAAAATTAATTCTGTTGTGTTACCAATTTCTATAACATACATTATGAGAAAACACATTGTTTCTTCTCATTCTACAAATGTACAAGCATCTTTGTTGTTACCAGCTCAACTGCACACTTGCCAGGGAAGTTGTTATTTATGTTCACAACCATATTTATGCCAATATATGCAAATTTAAAACTTGCTAAGATTTTTTTAAAATGCCACAGAAGACAAAAACAATTATTTTCTCATTAATACCAGAGTGGCTAGTGCATCAAGCCAACTAGATCAAGTCAACAAATATAGAAAATAAAATAATGGTTCACAGACTGGAAACACTTGATATACTTTCCAATCTCCAAGAAAGTGGATACCAAGGATTGCAGTAGCCATAGGACCATTGCATTAATTCCCCATACAAGTAAATTTTTTCTCAAAATTATATAACAAAGACTTTTACCATAAATGGAGTGAGAAATGCCAGTTATCTAAGCTAGGTTCAGGGGGGAAAAAAGCACTAGGGATCATATTTCAAACAAGTATTGGCTAATGGACCACAACAAAGAATTAGAAAAGAAAATAAGCCTGTGCTTTATAGATTACAGTAAAGCCTTTAATTGTATAGCTCATGAAAAACTGTAGATTACTCTTAAACTAAGCAGGGTCATACCTGATTAGTACATGGATGGGAGACCCCCAGTTAACACTAGGAACTGTAGGCTATATTTCAGAGCAAGAAATTGGCAAATCCACCTCTTGAGTATTCCTTGACTAAGAACACACAATTAATTTCATGGGCTGCCATAGCTCAACTGGTGACTTGAAGGCACATCCAAACATAGTTCTGTAAATGATGTATCCTTACAGAACACACAATCTGTATTACTTTATTCCCTCTTCCTTTAAAAACACATTCCCCAGACTCTTCATCAAAGAAACGGGGTACTGCAGTGGTGATTTCCAGAGATACTGGAACCAAAATAATAGGTATGTGGTTTTGGGAACATGATTTTTTATAATTTGGGTACATGGGCAAGGGGTGGAGGGAATTACAAATTATTTTAGGCTGTAACGTTATACATATTGAGCTAGTAATCTCACTGAACTCAAGGGGGATTACTTCTGAGTGGGATTGCAGAGGTGAGAAACTTGTGGACTTTCAGATGTTGCAGGACTTCAGTTCCCATAATCCTTGGTCATAGGTCACACTGATGGGTACTAGGAAGTGGAGTTCAACTACATTGGGAGAGCCTACAGTTGAACAGAGAGCTGTAATCTTTATTATAACATTACTAAATTAAAAATTATCCTGACCCTTGATTTCCATTGCAATTTGGTGTACAGAAAAGAAATCAAAGCCTTCCTCATCACTTTATGCTAAGGATGAAAGAAATGCAAACAGAAAGGGGTGTCAGGAGAAACCTGCCCTATTTTGACGCTTTTAAAAATATAATCATATTTTCCTTGATCTGGACTGGAAAGTGAAACAGTCTTCCACATAGGTAACAGAGAACCACAATCAGGAGAATTGGGAGAGGATGTTCATGCCTAATGAATAATACTTTAAAGTCCCTTGATATACATCTTGGAGAGTTAAAAACAAATTTGTTCACTTTTAGGGGTTAATATCAGTGAGATGTGCATGTGCTAGATGGGAAGTGGTAGCAGTGATAAAGGGGGAAAATACACCAGATGGACTTTCCTGTGTTGTTTTCCACCCCACCATCTCCCCCTCCTCCAGTAGAAAAGAAAGCACAGCTTGGCTTTGGCATTACAAAAGTGGCATAACTGTCAGCGTGAACAAACTGGTAAGCAGTCAGAAGTTTGGTGTGTTTATCATTTATCCTTACGGTGCCACAAGTGCATCCTTTACATTATTGATCACTATTTATTATTTGAAACAATATAACTTGGCTGTGAGTTCTGAGGCAGCTGGAAAACAGAGATCTAGAAGCTGGGGTTGTTGAATTTTAAATTTGGGGTGCTGGGGACAGGACACTCCAAGTTTTCAGGGTGGAAGAGCTGAACATTGTGTAACTTCCCAGCTAATATTTTGTGGCATTGCTCCTGTCCTGTCACTGATGCAGCTGCATGAGAAGCAGAAATCTGGGAGGTAATTTGTGCCCACAAATGATCTGATGTGGCTTTGGAGGAGAAAAAACACAGAAGGTTTCCATCTTTACAAGAAAGAAAGTATTGACAGAAAGCATGCTTCATTTGTATCTTGAGAGTCTTTTAACTTGCTGTTTCCATTAGTCAGTTTTCAATAAATAAAGCATCCTCTTTTCAAACAGATGGAAGTCAAAATTGCCCATCTCCTTACTCTCGTATACATGTCAGGCCTTTTGCCCTAACTGGGTTGTTTCCCCATTAGTTGGGTTTATAGGTAACTGAGCAAGATTCCCATGCTGTGATGCATTGGTGTTTCAGCCAAAGAAGCATATAGAACATAAGAGACAAAGCAGAAGTGTTATTATCATTGCATTAAAATAACATAATTAACAGACTCTTCTCTCTTTATGAAGATTTTGCCCTTCTAAGGAATTTGGCTGGTAAAACATGCCTCTCAGGGGAAAGTATAGGTTTTATGGTGTTGACAGTGGCAAAATAAGAATTAGCAGGCATTTGTTATAATACTGACAGCTGATCATAGCTTTCATGCTTCTGGTGATGAATAAAATATTGCGTACTAATCATAATCCACAAGGGGCTCAAACACATGATATTGGGGGGGGGGGGGAGAATATCTTGAAACCTTATGCAACCTTACTCTATTTTCTCATTCATGTGAAAAAGATGTTTCTCTCTGCAAATCCTTTGCAACTTCTGAGGTGGATCAAGAGGAAAAGCATGACAAAACAGGCTCTGAGAACAAGAATTGCCTGGGAGGCATGGGGAACGCAAGACCAGCTTCAACACTGTTTGGTAAATTTGAAGAAAATGAGGATTAGTGGATGGGGTGGCAAGTCACTAGCAGCTCCTTCTATTATTATTATTTTTTAATAATAAAGAAACATTTCAATTTCAGAAAGACTGTAAGAGTTCAGAATAATTGCAGGGAGAAAAGATCCATTTTTGATACCATCCCAATTATATAGTATATAAAGGAATCTCAGAAGTGAAAAGTTGGTATAGTAAGCACACTGCCCATAAAGTAGGCACAGATCTAGATAATTTATTGTACTATAATTTCAGGTGTTTGTTTATTCTGCTATACAAATTTTTATGCTTAAGACAAAGGCTTATACTGTATAGGATGATAATGATGATTATGATGATCCTGCCTTTCTCCCAGTATAGGGATTCAAGACAGCAAACAGCAGATTTAAAACAGTGTAATTTAAAAACAGTACAACATTAAAACGTATAAATATAAAACCAGAACTTTGAATTTTACCCAGAAACAGTCTGGCAGCCACTGGAAGTGTTGCATCAAGGGAGTTGTCTGCTCCCTCTAGTCAACTTCAGTTAACAACCTGGTAATAAATAAATAAAACTTTTATTTATACCCAGCTTTTTATGAAAACAATGAAAGCGGCTTACATAGATAAAAATACAATACAAATACACACCGTGTCCCCCCTTAAAACAGAATTAACAGTAATAAAATTAAAACTCCAACATTAGTTAAAATCACAATTGTGCAATGTAACATTTAGTGGTGGGCAGAGTGATTGTGACCAAGGTTGCACCAATACAGGTAGTTTGAGGTTCTTATGTGGCAGGCTGCTGTTCTGGGAAGGCCTGCCGGAAGAGATCCATCTTAACAGGTTTCTTGTAGCTGTCTAGGTTGGATATTAGACGGATCTCATCTGGCAGGCCATTCCATAGAGTGGGAGCAACCTCACAAAAAGTCCTCTGGGAGGTCATGACTAAGCTAGTCCTCACTGTTTGTAATAGATTCCTCCTAGAGGATCTGAGTGCACGGGGCGGATTATATGAAGATAGGCAATTCTTCAGATAAGTTGGGCCTAAGCCATGTAGGGCTTTAAAGGTGATAACCAACACCTTGTACTGTGCCCGGAAACTAATAGGCAGCCAGTGGAGTGATTTCAATATTGGTGTAATATGGTCACTCCTAGTTGTTCCTATAATCAGCCTGGCTGCCATATTCTGTATCATTTGGAGTTTCCGGACTAGGCACAAGGGTAGCCCCATGTAAAGTGTGTTACAAAAGTCAAGTCACGAGGTTACCAGTGCATGTACTACGGTTTCAAGGTCTCCTGGTTGCAGCTCTTTGGGCCAGTTAAAGTTTCTTAGCACTTTTCAAAGGCCACGTAGTGTGTATTACAGTAATTCAAACAGGATGTACCCAAGGCATATACCAACATGGCCCGATCTGACTTCTCCAGGAATGGACACAGTTGGTGCACAAGTTTTAGCTGCGCAAAAGCACTCCTGGTCACTGCTGATACCTGGGCTTCCATGCTCAACGGTGAATCCAGAAGTACCCCCAAACTACAAACCTGAGTTTTCAGGGGGAGTGTAACCCCATCTAACACAGGCCAAATCTCTATTCCCAGATCTGTCTTTTGGCTGACCAGGAGCACCTCTGTCTTTTCTGGATTAAACTTCAATTTGTTTTCCCTTATCCAGTCCATTACTATTATATGATGTTTATGCCTGTACATATAGAAAAGTATATTGTCTTTTTATTTCTTTCTTTCATTTTTTAAACTATATTTACCCAGAAAATATGGAGATGGAAAGCAACTGAAGCAAGCCAGAGATGTTTGACAGCTGATCCCTTTGTGAATTACATGAGATCCATGGATATTTCTGTAGCCCACTGCTAATTGGGAGCCCTTTCTGGGATGGTTGGAGGTGCTCTGAAGCTGGAGTAATCTAGATTGGAGATGGTAGCAGGGTAAGAAAAAAAGTGGGAAAGGTGAGGCAATTGTTGCAAGCTTGTAATAATGCTTTTAGGAAAGCTTGAAACTAGGGTAAGACAATAACAGCATATGAATCAATGTAAATTTTTATTTTCATTAGGAACAGGGAAGAAGACTGAGGCAAGTCAAAAGTCTGCAAACAAAAAGGGAGAAGATATTACACCAGGGCTAAAAAATCAAGGACATTTAACAGCCCCAACAACAAAATATCGGCGAGTAAGCCGAGTGATTTTTTGTGTTTGTGGAAAAAGCTTTGTCAAGACCTGTGACCTCTTTGCCCACCAGCGAACCCACACAGGAGAGAAACCATATCAGTGCTCTTGAGTGTGGACGCTGTTTTTCTGTCCAGTCCACATTGGCTAGCTACCAAAGTATACACACAGGTGAGAAGCCTTAAAGATGTCAGGAGTGTGGCAAAAACTTTCGACTGAAGAGCAACCTGACCTGCCACCAGCGTGTCCATGATGGCATAAGACCATTCCGATGTGAGTACTGTGTGGCCACCTACAGCACCAAATCTCAACTGGTTTGGCACCTGATAACTGAAGAGCCTGATGACTGAAGAGGTTCTGTCAAATGCTGTTTCTGTAAAAATATGTGCAATTCCAGAAACTCTCAGGATGGTTAGCGAGCAAGAATAACCTAAGCCTATTTGCATCCCATGGTTGACCTCTTTAAAAAAAAACCTGTGAAATCAAGGCCTGGCTTTTAAGCCCACACCCTATGATTTCTGAAACATTCATTATAAACTTAGATGTGTGCAGATTCTAAGTGAGGAACCACAGTCCAGTAGAAGAGTATATATACTATGTATGCTGAAAGCCCATAATTCAATTACTGGCCTCTTCAACAAAAGCAGGAAAGGAGAATGTGTGTGACCATCCAGATCATATCTGATTGCATCTCCCATCATCTCTCAGTATCAGCAGTGTGGCTAGGGTGATAGGATTTTCAGGGGGCCACATATTCTCTTAGTTAAAGGAATCATGTAACAGGTGATGAGATCTCTTCCTCAGCCACTGACAGTCAGGGCAAATAATGTTGGGCTACAGAGGCAAATAATTTCCTCTGTAGCTTTGCACTCTTCAGCTTCTCCCTTCTTAGCAGAGTACTTCTTAGCAGAGTACATCTTAAAGAGCTAATGCATATTATGGGCCTAGTCATCAAATAGCTTCACAAGAATCTGAAAATGCTATCTCTTGGAGGAAAAAAAAAGACTCCTAGCTGGAGGTATAATATTAGGATAGAAGGTACAAGTGATAGCCATAGGAACTCACTGATGGCATAATGATGGCATAATGGTGAGAGCTGCAATCCAATACATCAGAAAGTTGCAATCCAATACATCAGAAAGGCTAGGAAAACCTGACCCTAATTTGTTGCTCAACAACCAGGTCAAGATTACTTCCTTCTTACATTTTACTGGTTTATAAAGGATTCATGTCTAATGATTCTGGGGATAAATTTCAAGTCCACTTTAAAATGGTTTCAGTACTACTGGGTTTCATTATCTGCTGTGTGACTAGGAAATAATTTTTGGTTAGAGATTCAATAATATCCAGTTAAGTTGGACTGAAATTCAATCGTACTTAGAGACAATCTGTTGACATCAGCAGGCCTGAAGTTAGTGATGAGTAGCTCAAACCCCATGGACTTAATGTCAAACAGAGGTAAATCTGGACGCAACCCACATTAGGATGTTATTGCTTCAGAATCCTTAAATCCTGATGCCAAAACTCTTGAACTACTGCTTACAGTTTTCTTACCAAACAGGAATTTTTAGCTCTGTGTTTTTAGATTTTATATTTTCATGGTGAAAAAGCTGTTCCTCCAAATATTTCTGTGGTATAAAAAAGAAAATGGAAGAAATCTCTGCCCCATGATTGAAATTGGCATGGGGTTGGAATTTATATATCAAACAGGCATCTTCAAGGTGTATTAAAAATGGAAATAGAATCATTGAATCATAGAATCACAGAGTTGGAAGAGACCCCAAGGGTCATCCAGTCCAACCCCCTGCCATGCAGGAACTCCCAATCAAAGCATCCCCGACAGATGGCCATCCAGCATTTTTAAAGGGACACTCTGGAACTAGGTTATATACCTTACAACATTTCTTGGAGCCTGGATGTTGTTATGGCTGTGTATTAAATAGCATTTATGATATGCTGAACATTTGTGTCTCATCATAGGAGGCCGGCACATACAGTATAAAGAAAATGCATGTAGCAATCTTTAATGTAAATTGGTCTCAGGACGTCATCTCTTTTGCAACTTAATTGATCTATCTGATTGAAATATCATGTATGTTTTGACTATTTCAAAAGAAACAAAATCCAAAATAGATAAAAATTAAAAATAAAAATAAAAAAACCAGAATTTCACTCATTCCTATTTTTAAAAAAGTAATTGAAATGTTCTTTTAAACATGAGTTTGTTACAGCTAGCTTAGTTATGAAAGAGCAGGTGCTGGACCTAGATGCAGCTTTCATCTCAGTTGGGGGTATAACTTTGAAAAATAGGAGCATTAATAGTCTCCCTCACAGGTTGTTGGGAGGACTAACACTATACAGTGCAGAATAAATGAATAATAGATTGTTTTTATTTTTAAACATATGAAAACTAGAACTGTGTCTACATCACTGATGTAGCCTAAGGCTATACTTGAATTATATTTACACAAGCAGTTCCTTTATATACCAAGAAAACCAAAAGGGAAAAAACCCTGCACTTATAAAACTGCATTGTTGAGTAGCCCCTTTAGGAGGGAAATTCCTCTAAGACAATAACAGCATAGCTTGCCTTGGCACCAGGAAACTCCTTCATCTCTATGAAAAGTGCAAATGCGTTATCATAGGATTGACTTCTCTTGGTAGAATCATAGAATCACAGAGTTGGAAGAGACCCCAAGGGTCATCCAGTCCAACCCCCTGCTATGCAGGAACTCTCCATCAAAGCATCCCTGACAGATGGCCATCCAGCCTCTGCTTAAAGACCTCCAAGGACGGAGACTCCACCACACTTTGAGAGAGTGTCTTCCACTGTCAAGCAGCCCTTACTGTCAGGAAGTTCTTCCTAATGTTGAGGTGGAATCTCTTTTCCTGGAGCTTGCATCCATTGGGGCTTTCTAGATGGGCAGGAAAGTGTGACATGAAGTTGCCTTTTCCTTAATGCTTAGCAGCTGCGCCGCAGCCTTTAGATGGAGCTGCGCTGTTCCGCAGTTTTTAAAAAAGAAGCTGGGAAAACCAGCACCTTTTTAAAGGCGCTTCTTCTCCCCTAAAACGCAAAAAAAGCGTTTTCATGGCACACTTTCCCTTTTTCTCATCTAAAAGCTAGAGTTTCATGCAGCCATGAACACACTTCTTTTTGCCAATCTAGAAAGCCCTATTGTTCTGCATTCTAGTCTCTGCAGCAGCAGAAAACAAACTTGCTCCCTCCTCAATGTGGCATACGTCCACAACATATACACTACATACATGAATAAAACTACACGATCCCCTTGCCCCCTCCCCCTTATTATAAAACTGAACAACAACAGGATAAAATACAGATTAAAACGAATTAAAATCGACACAATTGGAAGGAGGCACAACCAAAACGAGGCACCAATCCCTTTTGAATTGTGGTGCCTGGAGCTGCTGGACACAGGATTATGCCATGGGGGGGGGGGCAGAGAGTGGCACCACCACGAGGACTTCCCTTTCCCAAACTTTGATCCTCCAAGTATTTTTTGGACTTCAGCTCCCAGAATTCCTGCCTGTTGGTCCAGCTGGCTGAGGCTTCTGGGACCTGAAGTCCAACAAAATAAATTAAAAGTCCAAAGGTTGGGGACCACTTCTATTGATGCAGCAGCAGCAGCTCAGGATGGACATGGACTGGCAGAAATGCCAATGTCCCTCCAAGAAGCCCCCCAGAAAATCTCTCTCCCCCTTCCCTCCCTTTGCAGCAGCCTGTGCTGCCAGTTTCCTCCTCCCTTTCCGGCCCAAAGAGCTGCTCCACCAGGTGAGGCTAGTTCCCCTTCCTGCCATTTGATTGGCTCCTTGGCTTTTAAGGATGTGGAGATGCCCCAATGACAGAGGACCTTCCTCCTCTTCCTGGCCAGCCTCCCTGAGTCCCATCAGAGGAGGGACCAAGGAGGGCAGCAGCAGGCAGGAAGTGATCAGAGGACTAGGACCTTCCTCCTTGGTCCCTTTTGGCTGCTGCTGCTGCTGCTGCTGCTGGGTCCTTCTGTCTCTCCATCCTGGAGGAGCCTCAGCCTCACCTGGCCTCCTTTGCTTTTCCAGGCCACTGATGGAGGGGCAGCACATCCTGGCTCAGGTGCACATCCAGGGCCCCCTGCCTTCTTCCTCCTCCTCTTCTTCTGCTGCTGCTGGGGCTGGGGCTGTGGCTGGGGAGGAAGCCCAGAGGCTGCCAGATCCAGCTCGCTTGGCAGCCCGGGAGAGGATGGCCGGAGGCCGCATGCTGGACAGCCAGAGCCTGGATGGGATCAGCCAGGTGTACGGAGCCTCCAAGGCCCAGGAAGGCCGGAGGGCCACCATCTCCAGCGCCTTGGAGCTGGAAGGGACCGTCAGCCACGATGGCGACCTGACCCACTTTGTGGCCAACAACCTCCAGATGAAGATCAAGATGAGCTCCAGGGGAAGCTTGGACGACACCGAGGCCACAACCGTCACCACCGCCACCACCGCTTCCTCTTCGGTGTCCTCGCAGCTCTCCCTGAGGGGCAAGGCGGCGGACATCCCCCCCATCGACCCCCACGTCGTCCGGGATCTGGAACGGCTGACCCGGGACGTGGCCCAGAAAGTGGACCAGATGCTGAGGGTCTTGAACGGCTCCATCCAGAACATGACGGCCCTCAGCGTGGGCTACATCCAGACCTACCGGGACGCGGTGGACAGCTTAGGGGAGTCGGTGGACATGAGCATCAAGGGGATGTACACCCTGATGGCGCGCTGCGAGGAGCTGGACCGCTCCATGCAGCCCGTCCACACTTTGGCCAAGCAGATCCGGGAGATTAAGAGGACCCTGGAGGTTTTTGAGGCCCTCTGCAAGTAGGGCCTCTTTCGGAAGGACTGGTGGACTGGTTCGGCGGTGGGGAGCGAAACCTAGGTGGACATGGCGGTTCATACTCCAAAAGGGAAACGATAATGTGTGTGTGTTTCTTGCACTGTAATAAAGGGATTCTGACAAATGTTTCTCAAAGTCTGTAAAAGCTTGCCCCCCCCCTTTATATTTACAGCAGGCCCCCACATTTGCTGCGCTTAGGGGCAAAAGACCTCCATAAATGTGGAAAATTCACAAATTAAAAAAAATGCTTTTTTTTAAACCTGAGAGAACACTTTTCTAAGAATCTCTAGGTCTTCCAGTCTAAATCTGTTGTCAACATCCACCAGGAGCTGACAATAGAATCATGCTGGAAGACCTATACATGCCGAGGAAAGTGTTTTCTCTAGGAACCTCTAGGTCCTTCAGTGGAAATCTATGATCAACCTCCAGCAGAGTCGCACTGGAGGTCTTGGTGATTCCTAGAGAGAATTTATTATTTAAATCCGTGAATAATCCAAGCTGCAAAAGTCAAAGCTGCAGATCTGGAGGGCCGGCTGTACTAGATTTCCCAGTCTTGAAATCTCAATGGAAGTTCATCTGCCCAGTTTATCTTTATGCCGCCCTCCCACCATCCATCTAGATTCCAACATCATCCTTCATCCCACCCATAACATCCTGCACCCCCTGAGCCAACACCTTGCACATTATCACACCAGCCTCATTATTGCAGCAGTCATACTAGGAAAAATAAAATAGCAACAAACTGCTTTGCAGCCATCCATCATCACAATAGGTCAATTGTGTGATGGGCTGCTACTCCCGTTGTGCTCTGTTTCTGAACTCTCCCTTAACCTTGCCTTCCTGCCTTTTCCTACCCAGCACATATCTTTAGGATTCCCCCCCTCCTTCCTTTTCCATGCAGTTCTGGAGCTCCATTGCCTCATTGAAGTTAAAATAAATAAAATAGGTGACCAGGGTGTTTCAGAATAGTGAGGGGGAGGTGGAACAGAGGGCGGAGTGGACACTGTGTTGCCATGTGACTCACAATTGCACAGCTGCCCCAGGAGTGGCATTTTGTACATGGAGACTTGTGCGACGATTGCCAGGTCCTTCATGGGTTTCCGCCATGAATGAAAAGGGTCAAGTCGAGGACAGGACAGGTACAGGTTGGAGGCGTCATGGTGGGATCAGTATCGCCAAAGCTGCTTCCACTGTGTGTGGTAATGTCCCTTGTCTCCTAATTCCACTTGAATCTTCAGTAACTGAAAAGATCTGCAGTTCCACTTTTCTGAATAATCCACAACTAATTGTCAGCAATAGGACACACAGGTGTTTGGGGTTTTTTTGCAACTAAAGAACAGAAATAATTGTTTTAATGTGTTCCTCTAACTGATTTAATAGTGTCAAGCTCAAAATTCCTTTCAAAAGTTAAGATTAGAGTGCCTCAGTATCCCATTATATGTGTTGTTGTTGTTTATTACATAGGATTATTTGTCTTTCATATATCCAAGGCTGGCTGTAGGAGAGAACCCTTTGAGCAGCTGTAGGGTTTTCATCTGACCTAATGAATTATCACAGCCACTGCAACGTATCTTGGATTGGGGGACAGGATTATCACAGGCATTGTTATGATTTTAAGGAAGTCGTGAGTGCTAACCTTTCTTTTATTTGTATCATTTTCTCAAAGCAGAGATGGTTAATCCAAGTAAGTTTACCAGATGAGAACCCAAAGAAGATTTCTGATAACAGGCTTGTTTTGCTTTAAATGCAGTTGCAAGCAAAACATAGAGGTTACAATAGGACAAGCCAGCAGGGTGTAGAGTGGTTTGGGTGTTGTATTAGGACTTTAGAGATCAGGGTTCAAATCCGCACTCTGCCAAGGAAACCCACTGCATGGCCTTGGCCATGTCACAATCTCAACCTCAGAAAAAGACTAAGGCAAGCGTCCCCTCAACAAATCTTGCCAGTAAAACCCCATGATAGGGTCACTTAAGGTTGTCATAAACAACTTGAAAGCACACAACAACATATTTCTATACATTTTAAATACAATTGTCCTTTGGTTGCTTGGAGTTACAGTCCAGCTTGATAAACACTTTCTTCCATAAATAGTGTAGAGGAATGTCTTTAAGAGGATCTGGCGGTTTTAGTGATCTCATATCTTTCCTAAATACCCTGAAGGCTCTCCTCTGGTGGAAGCTAAGCAGGGTCATCTCTGTACTTGGATGGGAGGCTGCCAATAAATACCAAGTGCTGTACGCTGTATTTCAGAAGAACTGTGTAATGTTGGACCACTTTACATTCAAACTACTTCACAGGGTTGTCGTAAACAAAAAAAATTATCAAGGTGTGGGGGGGACACATCTTTCATCAGGGGAGGAATAGAAATATAATAAATTACTTAACAAACCCAGGCACCCAGTGAAATGCTTAAAGTAACACTGGCACCTTTTTATCAGACAGTGGTTGTGTATTACTAACTGCAGGCAGGCAGTAATTTAACTGGTAGCAGCTTCTATTTATTTGTTGTGCATGTGGGAGGAAAGGTACTATCACCATTGTTATACGTTGTGAATGAATGCCCACAGTCCCGTCTCAAGTATTTACCTTGTATTTTACTATTTCAAGGGTTTTTAAAAACCTTTTCTGAATTTTTTCTTTAAAAATAAAATTTTAACTTGCGTTACATATTTCTCTTTAAATTAAAAAAATGCTTTGGATGGTGAGTGGAATACAAAGTGGCTGGGGTTTCGTTGGGGGTGGGTGGGAGAAAGAATAGAAGGAGGTGCAGAAGCTAGAGTACTCCAGCACAACTCTATGGTCAATTTCTGGCAAGAGTTGCGCTGGAGGACCTAGAGATTCCTAGAGAGAACATCTTAATCAAAACCACAGATAAATCTGCAAAAGTCAAAGCTGTAAATGTGGAGGGCCACCTGTATAAGGAAAGACATGGATGGGAGGACATCTGCTATGACTTTCTAGGGGGTGCGTAGGAGTCCAAGGCTTGCAGGCTCAATAAAACTAAGGCCTTTCATGCCCTTTCTTTTCACAGTGGGATATCTGAGATAAAAGTGAACGTTTAAAAGGAGTTCATCGAGTGTCCTGTGTAGGAGAGGGTGACACTTGTACATTTCGTGACAGAAATACCACTGACTCCATCCTTCACATATGCGGGGAAAAATAGTGAAAGCTGTTGTGAGCCACTCATTTACAGGGAATGCCTGAAAAGGATTTGGGACTAAACTATTGAAGTCACATACTTTGGCCATTAGAAGGCTGAGAGCTGTGAGGAGATTCGGCTGGAAAGAGAAGGAGGTGGATGCCTCTATATTATTATTATTATTATTATTATTATTATTATTATTCATCCTTTATTTATATAGCGCTGTAAATTTGCACAGTGCTGTACATACAATCTTATAATTAGACGGATCCCTGCCCTCAGGCTTACAATCTAAAAGAGACAACACAAAAGGAGAAGGGAAAGGTGGTGGGAAGGGGATGAGGTCCAGTGGTTCTCCTCTCCCTCTGGGGCCTGGACCAAGGCAGATGGACTGGAGGGAGGGCTCGGCTTCTTAATACAATGTCTTCCTTTTTCTTCCTCGCCCCATTCACACTATGAAAATAATCCAGGATGTATCCAGCTTGAATCCTTGTTGTTCACACATATCCTGAATGCACTCGATGCATTCAAAAACGTGGCAAAAACCAAACATGTAACCCAGGATATTTGAGACCGTTTTCCCCTAACTTTTCCTGAACAATCCACATCGTCGGCAGTGTGAATAAGCTTCCGAATCAATTCAGATCACTCTGTTAACTGTTCTAGGGAAAGGAGGCGGCTCCATTTTATCCCGAAATGATGGCATGTTTGAGGGTTACAATGACTTGAAGAGGTTCATGAACACAAAACAAAATGGGAACAACAAACCTGATATGCATCAGTGCAGCGATCCACATTTCCTCAGGACAAAAAAAAAAAAAAAGTTTGATTGTGCCCAAATTCCAACATGAAAATTAGCAGGAAAAGGGAAGGAAGGAAAAGGAGGTGGCCAGGAACTGAACCCTTACCTTCCTTGTCCAATTTTCCCCCACAAAATAATTTAATCATTTCCAAATGGGTTTGGCTGTAAGAGTCGGTGATGTCAAAAAATGACCAAGGCTGCATCTCGATGCTATGAAATTATGGGAACTGCAGTTCTGTGGGACAGTTGACCTTTTTTGTCCAAAGCCCCAGTCATGGTTACTGTATATTTCAAATTCATGCCACTTATTGACTTATAGCCAGTGTCTATTATACATGCTATAATAAATTAGTTTTTCTTTAAGGTGCCACCCTTCTCCCTTTAACTGTGGTTGTTGATAATGAATATTAAAAAGCAATCTTTAAAACAACATCAACAACTGATGCAGATATATAGCCACCCCGATTGGTCTCTGAGGGGCAGGATACAAATAAAATCTATTATTATTATTATTATTATTATTATTATTATCATTATTATTATTATTAGGCTTCAGAACACAAATAAGTAAAATGACAAAGTGCCTGAAACTCTGGAATTTGTCATTTTTTTCTTGGGATGCGTTAAAGGGTGGATTTGAGTGTGAGATATATAGAAACATTTGAGAGTACAGTACTGCTTTGGGAAAACAAGTGTAGGGCATTGTATTTAAATCTTTTTGATACTACACTTCATCCTTTCAGAAGTTCAGAGACCTGTAATAATAATAATAATAATAATAACAACAACAACCCACCCTTTCCCCAAAACTGGGACTCAAAGTGGCATACAAGAGTAAAAGAGTACAATTACAAACATAGAAAAGGGTTACATTAAGACAAAATTAAATTATTACAATATAGTAATAAAATAATAAAATAATGTAAGAAATAAACAAAATAATATATAAAATAATATAGTGATGACACATTGAATGAGAGATAAAAATGTAATCACCCAAAATTAATTGATTAGGAGATTCTTGTGAACATCTTTGTGAGCTATCTTACTATCTATTTCCTATCTATTTCCCATTAGTATTGTTTTTATTCCTAGCAGATCAGTATATTATTTTAGTATTTGTGTTTTCTCATTCATTTTTATTGTATGTGTTCTGGTGGAAAGTGTGTTATAAATCAATGTTGTTGTTGTTGTTATTATTATTATTATTATTATGTAACACATTGCATACATTAATGATTCAATGTAAGTAATTCAAAAAATTTAGATGCCTTCTATTCCACTCTACCAAATGAACTGAATTTTTAACCAGGATCAGAATGAAATGGACATTTACTATTCTACCTTGCAAAAAATGACGGCTATTTCATTACACTATTATTTAAAACCAGGTAAACAATAACTCCTGCTGCAAATAAGAAACTTCACCTGATTTGGGGATGAAGAGAGAGAGAGAGAGGATCAGAGTTTACTTTTGCTTTATTATACCCCATGGACCAGGACTATATCCTGATGGGTTTTACTACAGCTGTATGCACTCACACCTTCTATCCTCCTAATGTGTCAGTCCTTTACTTGCACAATGTGTCACTTCTTACTCTGTTTGTCATATTCAGATCAAGGATCCCATGCAAAAGCAAACTAGCATGCAATATATTTGGGAAGAAATAGGATTTCCCAGCAAGGGGGAGGAATTGCAAATGTGCTGAGTTTCTTTCCAAGATAAATAAATAAATAAATAAATAATTAATATCATCATCATCATCATCATCATCATCATCTGTAGCTGCAGTGCTCAGGGATCAGGAGGACTTCTCTGCAAAGGAGGATCATCATGATCTCTTGCATGGCTAACAAGGGGAAGTGACTGAGTTAAAACCGTAGAGCTTTTCCAGTTGCTGCTGCCTAGAAAGGACTGAGAAGGAAGTTCAGTTGCAGAAGGGGCTTGATCATGAAGGGACCTTCCTGTTGCAAGCGGATCTCAAGAGCTGGAGACACCTTGCAGCATCCCCATGGCCACTCTGGGATGAAAACAAAGCCAAGAGGGAAGGCATCAGGGGACACTCCATCAAGTGACAAGGTTGGACAGGGCTGGGGTGGGAGCATCTCCATGGGCAGCATCAGTAGAAGAGAAAGGGGTGGGAGGCACACACCAGCAAAGGAGGCAGGCAGTTGGGATGACAGGAGGAGGAATGCCCAAACTGGGATCAGGGAAGAACCCAGCCCTCTCAGCCTAATGTATGGATAAAACCCATAGTTGCATTGTGCAAAATAGCTTCAGCACCGTGCAAAATATTGTTGCATTGTGCAAAACAGCTTCATGTTTGAGAGACCTAGTGGATTGAGTGGTTTGGATTTTAGAGACAGCCTCATATATAAAACTCTTTGCTGGGGCACCAGGGGTGACAGTTTTATCTGGCTCCTTCTATGAATGGTACATCGCACAGTAGGAGTCTTCAGTGGCAGGATTTGTGGGATAAGACTGTTCTATAAATTGTATTCCCTATTACCATTGTATTCCCCATTACCGTATGCGGATGTGAGAGCTGGACAATTAAGAAAGAAGATAGGAGGAAAATCAATGCTTTTGAGATGCGGTGCTGGGGAAGAGTGCTGAGGATCCCATGGACAGTCAAAAAGACAAACAAATGGGTCCTGGAGCAGATCAAGCCAGAAATATCCCTAGAAGCCAAGATGACAAGACTTAGACTGTCATAATTTGGACCATCGTGAGAAGGCATGGATCATTGGAAAAGACAATAATGTTAGGAAAGGTGGAGGGAAGTAGAAAGAGAGGAAGGCCACATGCTAGATGGATGGACTTTATTAAAGAAACCACAAATATGAGTTTGCAGGAGATGGGCAGAGCAGAAGAGGACAGGGGGACCTGGAGATGTCTCATCCATAGTGTCACTATGGGTTGAGAGTGACACGAAGGCACTTAACAACAACAATAAATTATTAGGGAGCTTGAGACCACTGCGGATCACTGTAGAATATGTGGGAGGAAGGTATCTTTCCATTGTGTTCTGTACAGTCTTATGCAATGTATAATATAAAATTCTATACAATCTTATATAATGCGTAGGATAAAATTCTATACTCTGTGTAGAATAAAATTCTATACGCTGCGTAGAATAAAATTTTATACAATGTTGTATTTTCTACAACACTAAGATGCATTTACTCTTCTGAGTTTCAACAGCTCATCAGACCCTAGGCATCTATATACTCTAATTCTATGCAAATCTGTTATTTTCACCCCACAGAGAAAGGTTTACCAGATGCTAATGCTGGTGTGATCTCTCGTATGGAAAGTGCAAATGAAGCATATTTCCTGGACCGTCAGGACTCAAGTGAAGGGGAGACGCTAAGAGGTGAGGAATGTAATGTAATGGCTAACAGACTAACTAAGCTATGAACCAGGGAATCTCTTGTTTCAAATCTCATCTTAGCCACAAACTTTCTAAATAATCTTGGGCCAGCCACCATCTCACTATGGCTTTCTTTAAACATCCAAAAGGAATAGAATATAGAACAGTTTCCCAGGACTATGATAAAGGAACCTAGATACAAAACATAATTTTGGATTATTGTAAGAGTTCGGCCTTGTCTCATGTCCTTCTGTATTTTGGAGGTTGTCCCCATCATAGTTCCCTTGACCCACAACCAAGTTAACTCCAACTCTTCCACACTACAGAAATAAAGCAGTTTGTCACCACTTTATCTGTCATGACTCTGTCCTGTGGAATCCTGGGATTTGTGGTTTGATGATGTATTCAGCCTGGTCTGTCAGAGAGGTTTGGTGGCACACCAAACTACAAATTCCAGGATTCTGTAGAATAGAGTCATAGCAGTGAAAGTGGTATCAGGTTGCTTTATTTCTGCAGTGTGGATACATCCCTAGAGTCATTCCTATTTTTAATTATTTATTGGAGATGTATGCCATGACTATTTACACCACTTCAGTTTGTGAGATTCCAGAATGAACAGTTAGATCTGTATAAACCTTTGATTTAACATATTGGGTAACATCTTGTTTTAATATCTTAGTCAACGTCTAGTTATAACTGGACAATAACATTTTAGTTTAAAGAGTTTTACTAAGGCATAAAAGAACTGATTGCCACTTGCTTTCTATGTGTTAGTTTTACTCATAATTGCATCATTTTCTTTAAAGAAATTATGGGTAGATGAATTTCTTCTATCCAAAGCAGCTTGCATAACTTTTTCTAGCAATGTATTGTGGCAGAAATAAGGAAAAGAGAATCTGATTCAAAAAACAAGCTTCACTGAATTTGTTGTCATTGTTTATTTTAACATTTTTAGTATGCTTTTCCAATGGTCAAGCAGCATGCAGCATAAAATTCTGAATTTAATTGGAAATACTGAAGTAAAAATCTGTAGTGTAATTGTCCTGACAGATGGCATTGAGATGATAAATGAAGATGATGAAGAGGAAGAAGAACCACAGAGAATACAGAAAGAAAACAAGGACATTCACAGCGGTGCAGAAAAGCAATATGAAGTCTCTCCAGAAAAGGGAGTCATGGCAGAAAATAGGTTGGTAGAAAGTACTAATTGTGAAGCCAGTAATGGTGAATTTGTGAGTTCGGGGGAACAGGAATCCGTGGACAATCTTTCTGATAATGACAAGGTGCCCAAAGCCACCATTTGTCCTGACTGTGGCAAAAGTTTTAGTAACAGCTCTCACCTTGTCCGGCACCGTCGTGTCCATACTGGTGAGAAACCCTATAAATGCCCCCACTGTGACAAAAGCTATCGCCAAGACTCCCACCTTGTTCAGCATATGCGCTCTCACACAGGTGAGAAGCCATACCGCTGTACCCACTGTGGCAAGGGCTTCTCACAGAGCTCCAACCTTATCATCCACCAACGGACTCACACAGGTGAACGCCCTTTCACCTGTCCAGAGTGTGGCCGGAGCTTCAGCCATAGCTCTGACCTGATTCAGCATAAGCGGATCCACACAGGAGAGAAGCCCTATGTCTGCTCCATCTGTGGAAAATGCTTTTCACAAAGCTCAAAGGTCACCCAACACAAGCGCTTCCACTCGGGGGAGCGACCCTTTTCCTGCGGGGAATGCACCAAAACATTCCGTCTCCGAGCTGACCTGGTCCGCCACCTCCGTGCCCACACTGGTGAGAGGCCCTTTGGCTGCCCGGAGTGTGGGAAGCACTTTGCCGAGAGCTCCCATCTCATCCGACACCAGAGAATCCACATGAGTGAGCGGCCCTTCCGCTGTCCAGACTGTGGGAAAGGTTTCAACCAGAGCTCCAACCTTCAGCAGCATCAGCGGGTGCACCGAGGTCAGAAACCCTTCAAGTGCGATGAGTGTGGGAAAAGTTTTGGTGTCAGCTCAGCACTGTTGCAACACCAGCGCACGCACACTGGTGAACGACCTTACTGCTGTAGCCAGTGTGGGAAGAGCTTCAGCGTCAGCTCCACCTATCATATACACCAGCGTATCCATGCTGGCCAAAAGCCCTACTCATGCGCTGATTGTGGGAAAGGGTTCGTGCGCAGTTCTGCTCTCCTTCAGCACCAAGCCACCCACACTGGTGAAAAGCCTTTCCGATGCCCTTACTGTGGCAGGGGTTTTGGACAAAAATCAGCACTCTCTCAGCACCGACGAGCCCATGTGAGAAGAGGAGAAACAATGACTTTGGTGGAGGGGTGGGAAGGTGCTGGCATGGAAAGCATTGGGGATCAAGGGGTGGGAGGAGAGATGGACAGCATATGGCAAGGAAATGGTCTAGGGATTGTGGGGCAAGAGTGGCACACAGATGGGGATGAGAACATCCGACAGGAGTGGGAGGATGATGGGGATGATGCTATGAGGGTAGAATGGCAGGATAATGGGGATGAGAATGGACAGCAGCAATTGCAGGATGGTAGCAGAGAGAGCATGAGGCAAGAATGGATAGGTGGCACGGATGAAAGTGTGAAGACACAGTGGCGAGATGAAGAGGATGAGGGTGTGGAGCAGGGCTCACAGGACGACTGCACTGACAGAATGGGGCTGGAGTGTCAGATCGACGATGATGAAGAAAGGGTGGAGGAGGGTTTGCAGGATGAGGATGAAGGCATGAGGCTGGAGTGTCAAGATGATGATGATGAAGACGAATGCGCTGAGGAGGTCCTGCATGATGGCAGTGGTCAAAGCATGCAGAGAAAGTGTCTGGATGAGAGTGTGGAGCACAATGGGCAGGATGACAAAAAGGAAAACATAAAGGCAGAGTGGAGGAATGTCACAGAGGATAATTTCAGGCAGGGGAAAACAACAGTAGAACAGGAGTGGCAGGACAGTGAAGATGATAGTGACAGGCAAAGTTGGCTGGCAGATGGAGATGACAGCTTGGAGGGAGAAGGGGAGAGAGGGAGGAATAGGAGACAGGCTTGGCACAACAAAGATCAGGATCTTCTGGAGTTCAAGTAAATAGCTGGGCTGTAGTGGAAAAGAGAATGGGAATGGCATGCCAAGGGAATTATTGACAGCCAAAACCAGCAAGCCACCACTCAAGATGTAATGGACAGAACTAGCCAAACTACATCTTGATGCAAAGTGGTCTTGTTCTGCAGCAGCTATGGCTGTATTTGTGTTTGTGGGAGATTGCTGGGGATGCTCCCCTTCCCCACCCAATACCTGCATGCCTGGGCTAGGAAGCACTGAGTGGCTGCCTCCGGGTCAAGCTGTATGATGACTGAGATTCCTGTATTGTCCCAAGTCTTGTGCCATTAGCTGTTCAAATTAATTCCAAATTGGATGGCTTTATCCAGTCTGTTTTTAATCTTACCATACTTACGTATATAGCGTGCCATGCTGTGAAACTCAAACCATGTTCTGTTTTAAACCATCAGGCTCCTCCTCTGAGGTAGGTGCTTTGACATAAAGAAATGGGAGCCTCTCTTTACTGTGTGAGTATTTCTTGCTGTATACCTGGAATTGGTTTGGTAGGAGGGGTACCACATCTTCGTCAGAAAGCTTTGAAATCACTGGCAAAAAAAAGGTGCTTTATGAACAAACCCCATTATCATCATGTTTTATTTTCAGTTATTTAGAAACCCAGACAAATCTGGGGACATAGGTAAAACTCCAGTATTTAACTATAAGAGCTTTTAAAACTTTTATTGCATGCTCTAGACCTTTTACCCTCCATCCTTAACTGTAGTTATTTTTGTAACATTCCAGTTTCCTGTTTTTTTATGTCTCCCTTTTATGAACTAATAAATGCTCTTTTTGATTCCATTCAAGTGCCCTAACTTGAATTTTGATATAACTTTATATTTGAAGTGCAACATAAAAAGAGAGCACAGATACAAATGCCACTTAAAAGATCCACTTTCGGTCTTAAGATGAATCCTGTCTTGCTGAACTTTCCAGAAATATTTGTTTCTAAAGGAAAAGGGAAGAAGAATGATTTGCACAATTCCTACTTCAAAGTCTTTATTTAAGGACTTGAAAGGCCTTATACACACACTCAAACAATTACTGGCATAATGGAGATGTGGGTCCTTACTGTTGGGAGTTGAGTCTTTCAGGCCTAGAGATCAAATTCTCAAGGTGAAAATCAGCCAAATCACCTACTGTGATTTTCCTGCAGTAGGTGCGGCTGTGCCCTTTATTCTCTCCCATTCAGTCATCCATCTTTTCCCCATTATGATTGGCTTCTTTTGTCTATACTTACGCCAAGTATCCCACTCTACAGGGATCCTGTGGCAGCCAGGCACAAAAACAGTGGTCTTGGCTGCATCAGTACTGCTAGAACAGTGATGATGGATGATCAGCTGATGAGTGATAACAGAAAAGTAGGTAAGTCTTCTGGGCACTGAGGGATACAGAGAATGTTTGCAGGGCTGCCATTTAGCCCACAAACTGCAAGTTTGCTCTTATCATTTATAATCTACAAAAGTACCAAACAAAATACATATCTATACCTATACAAATAATTTGGCCAGGCATCATTGACCAGCAAAGGCACATAAGCATACTAGTGCACAAGAATGTACTTCTTGTTCCTGATCACAACATCATGTGCATTGTCATATCATTTATTGATGATCAGTGCTATTGCAAGACCACCAATGGAAACACCAAAAATAAGTGCAGTCATAGTCTTATTTTACCATAGTAAATGTGCAAATGGTAAAAGTCAAATCTCTCTCCTGCAAAAACATTTAGGCCAAGTATCAAGATTATAGTCCGAGAAACTGATTTGGTCATTTAGCCTCAGCTTCTCCATTCAATGGTTCTGCCAAGGAATCGGCTTCTTTTTCCTTATCATCCTCCACGTCACTTTCTGATTTGGCTTCTTTCTCTGTATCTTCACCTAAATTGCCTTTTGGTTGTAGCACATTCTCATTTTCTTCTTGGATGTCCATTTTTGCCTTATAATTACGTTTGAAGAACCCACACTAGACACAAAAAAGAAGGGGAAACTATTAGCAGAAGAAAGATGGTCATTTTTTTTTGAATATAGGAAATTCAGCTGCAAATCAAAATTTAAAATGTCTTTAGGGAATATATTGCTTCCCACAACTTAACCCGATCATCTTCTGTTTTGGGACTTCCACACTACATTGGAACTACCCATAGAATTCAGGTCTATTACTATATTTGTTCCATCTTTCTGATCCTTCACCTTTTCCTTTTCTCCCCTGATAAAATACCTTCAGCAAATAAACAATTGATGATGGTGCCAATAACATGACTCAATTTAGGCTAAACTGTGTTTAGGCTAAGTCACAAGCCATTTGTGGGTCCATCAGTTGCAAACTCACAGCTTAATCTATCACACAAGGTTACTGTAAAACACTTTGCATTCTGTGAACTGTGATAGTTAACAGTCACAGTCCAATCCAAGTGGAGCATTTTTCCATCCTACTGATTCCAATGAGAAAACTACTCTCTGCCCATCACTCCTATAGAACTTTGAAGATCTTAATTATGGGATTATGGAGATTATTTTAAAATAAAGAGATATTTATTCAACAATTACACAGTCCCTTCAAAATGAAATGGACCATTACAGTGGGCCCTTGTTATCCGCTGGGGTTTGGTTCCAGGATCCCCCGTGGATAACAAAATCCGTGGATGCTCAAGTCCCATTAAATATAATGGCAGAGCAAAATGGTGCCCCTTATATAAAATGGAAAAATCAAGGTTTGCTATTTGGAATTTATAATTTTAAAAAATATTTTCAAGCTGTGGATGCTTGAATCCATGGATAAAAAAATCTGTGGATAAGGAGGGCTGACTGTACTCTCCACCTCTGGAGATACAAGTGAGAGGCTTCATATTGCTTCGTTTTTCTCATCAGAAGTAGGACATTCCATACAATTAATGGAGGCATGGATTTTGCAATAAATAAGCTCACA
The DNA here is from genome assembly GCA_034509955.1 of Urosaurus nigricauda. Taxonomy (NCBI): domain Eukaryota; kingdom Metazoa; phylum Chordata; class Lepidosauria; order Squamata; family Phrynosomatidae; genus Urosaurus; species Urosaurus nigricauda. The sequence continues at coordinate 10,954,090 of JAOEGL010000006.1, forward strand.
TTCTGCAACAAACAAAAAAAGCCCTGTTCATTCTATGAAAATATATCATGCCCATTTTTAAACAAAACTCCAGATGCAGAAATGTAGATTGTCTGCCATCAGGTGAGTATTCTTCATTCCATTTATTCAAGAAAAAGTATAGAAGTACTTACAGCAAAATGAAAACATTTATGGATTTTTCTCTTGTTTTTCCTATAATATGTCTGAGAATAAAAATCTAAATACGGTAAGATGTGCAAATAATATATAAGTATCTGTCAGAAGGTATGCCCAAGGTTGCCTAATGAAGCTGTTCTCAAACAATGACAAAATAAATTTAGCAAAGGTTAGAGGCAAAAATTTCATTTAAGAATTTCTCCTAGTGCACATTCTAGACTTTGGAATACTTTTCCAAAATTGTTGGAAGCAACTTGCAACAACTACTACCGGTAATAAAGCCAAATTCAGGGACAGATTACAGCTCAGTCATGCAGCACCTTCTTTGTGGAAATAAATTTCAGACTCAGTTTCTGATATTTTCCAAGAAGTGTGGGAAGGATTCCTATCTGAAACCCTGAAAAGTGGCTTCCTGTGTGTATGGACAGTACGAATTAGACAGAACAATGGACTGACTCAGTATAAGGCAGCTTCTACAAACAAGTACTGTACATTTGAATATCAGCAACTGTAGCTTTAAACTACTTTTCAGACACTTTTTATTCAATTGATCAGAACATAATTGACACCTCAGCTCTGCATAGTAACAAAAGTACCCCCAGACTTACCTTGTAAAGTCCTACAATGATGAGAATTAGCAAGACCAAGCCTCCTATTCCACTGCCTATTATAACAGGAAGATAATTCATCTCAAAAATCACTTCCACTTCTGTTTCCTGTAGGGATATATGAAGAAGGGAAGGAGAGGTAAAAAAAAAGAGATTGAAGGAATGCAGATCATAACCAAACATATTGAATATCATCTGAGATGAACAGCCTGATTCTCAAAGACCCTGGCATCCCAGCCCAATAGCATATTATTCTATGTTAAAGCCTTATCTAGTAGCTTTTCTACAAATAAATATGATGTCCAGAATACAGTATACAAAATATGAAATATGTTTGTTTCTTCTAAAGTAGAAGTGCAAATATCAGATACTAATAATAACAGTCCAAGCAAAATGTGTTGATAGAGCAAATGGCAAAAGCAGGTTTGGCACTCTTTCAGAGAAGCTGGCCAGTAACTGCTGCATGTTGCTGTTATATGGCTTAAAGTCAACCCGGATTTACAGGGATCCCATCATAGAGTTGTTTTGGAGAAGATTTATTCAGGGTAGCTTTGCCATTGTCTTCATCTAATTCATAGAGATTGTCCAATATTACCCAGTGGATTTCCATGAAGAGTGGGGCTTTAAACCTTGGTCTCCCAGAATTCTAGTCCTTCACTCAAAGCACACTACCACATTGGCTCTTGATTTCTGTACTGTATACCCAAAATTCAAAGTAGCAATGTATTTTGTAGCCAAATAAAAATAGAGTCAAGGAACAGATTCATTTTGAAAAACACGATCCATTGCTCTGAAACAGGATGGGAGCTGACCCTCTAGTTACAGTTAAACTGAATCATAGCCAATTATAGAGAAAGCTGGTAGATGCAATCCAACATCTAATTGCTACTCCATTCTAGAAGAAAAAAATGCTGCTTAGAATATATAGATCATAGATTAGATACTGTTTAAAACATTTCCAACAACCTTTCAATTCTTAAAACTGCATTGGCCAAACAAAGATAAAAAGACTGAGTTTTGCCACTTTTCCTTGTGTGACCAATTTTTTTTAAATTGCATTGATTAATTTGAAATATAAAATATAAGACTAATTCTCTCTCTCTCTCCATATCTATATTCATAAATTGCTGCACATCTTAGGAGTTTGGCCAACTTGGTAAAGTTCCCCCATCCCCATTTCTTTCACCTCCTCCCACTTTCCACCTTTGTCCTCAGCATATCTAAGTTGCATTCAATTAGCTTGAAAGAAGCAGGGAATCTTGTCCTTCTCAGTAGAGACAGACAAAAGCAAACTGCTGCAGCTTTTTCTTGCTTATTCTTCCTAATTAGCAACAAGTGCCATCTTTACCATGTGGCTTGGCCACATGTGTCCCAGGGTTCACATGTGATATGTTGGAAAATATGTGACATTATCATCAAAACTACAACAATTTTGTGAAAAAACAAGCAACAGATTAAACAGTTGAGAAGGATTTTCTAACAGGTACATTTTAAGGGTAAAATGTAAAAGATTGCACCAGTGCTGAATTAAGAAAACCCTTGGGCAGGGCTTTATTTGTTTGCTCAATAATTCAGCCCAAGTCTAAATAGCATCTATTTTGAGTGCTGGGGGAAAAAAATTCAAATGTAAGACCAAATACAAGTATTTCCTACTGCTCTGTAACTTATTCTAGACCACTGTAATGAAGCTTACAAACAATAGTTTGAGAACTGTTGCCCTAAAATAAACAGTTTAATAAACAATAATAATGTTTTGGTGGAAGGTATTAAATGAATGTACATAGATGATTTCAAAAACAAGCATTTACTACCTGAAACTGGGCAAATTCTTGACCGTAGAAGTTCATATATCTTCTGGTATTAAACGTTAGCCACAAAGCTGTGCACAACTTGAACCGAGAGAAATGCTAACAAGATAGAGAATGGGAAAGTAAAATTTCAATCATCTGTAACATAATTCACATGCAAGAAATCCTAACTTTCATTTAAAGAAGTTGGGGTAATGGGGTCTGTGTATTAAGGAGCTTTCCTCAAAGATCCTGAAACATGTAGTTACAATTTATAGATTAAAATCTTCACAGCATGATCAACACATCTGGTGAGAATAGAGAACATCTGCCATGTCATTCCTATTGTTTATATTAAATATAATTGTAAGGTAATGGTTAGATCTAATGTTGGTCCAACCTAGAGTAGACCTTTTAAAATTAATGGGACTTGTTAGCCATAACTAACTTAAATCGCATTCATTTCAGTGAGTCTGCTGTAGGTTAGACATATACTGGATTTAGCCACAAACATCCAAAAGTGGAGAAAGGCTGCAGATCAGTAACAGAGAATATATTTTACATGTTAGTGATCTCAGATTCAGTTCCCACCATCTCAGGTAACAAGATCCCAGTCTAAAACCCTAAGAATAATTCCTACTTCCAATAAGTGGAAATAATACTGATTAAGGGAAAAATAAATACTAATAAATGGAAAATACTGATTAAGGTGCTTTGGGAAAAGGTAATGTCCTCCTTCACTCATTAAATCAGATTAATCCCAATTGAGTGAATTTAACTTCTGTGCCACAATAAAAATATTTTGCATCTCCCCAGTGTTAGGTATCCTTTTTACATCAGAGATAACAATTCCAGTTTGTAACACCCTCAAAAGTCATAAGGTGGGAGAGGGGCTAGATACTTTTTCAAAGCACTGTAAATATTAAGGCCATAAAATAGGAAAAAATTCCCGTTCTCTTCACCCGTGCCAGTTCTACACCTGGATGGGTACAAGAGGGATCTGTTGCAAGTTATTTGTTCAGAACTATTCTGGATTTTTTACCTCCACGTTGCCTTTGGTGTACATCACCCCAGTCACATTAATTATGGAGGAATTTATCTGTCCAAGATCACACCTGTAGAGGCGATATTCACCAACTGCACATTGCTAGGAAGAAAACAAGAGGAGTTTATGAAAGGGCCCATTCATATTTAAGCTATCTTGGTGACATCTCTACAATGGACTAGTACCACCCACTTCTGAACATGTCCGAAGAATTTGTTTTAGTACCAAAATAGGCTAGAAACTTGCTCACTGTCTCTCTCTCTCATATTCTTTCTCACTTTTTCACACACACAAATCCACTTGTCTTCCTTAAACTTTTGCCATTTCAGAGGTCTAATTTATAGAAGTAATCCATATTTTTGTTGTTATCATTCAATCTTATGGATAAGAATAAGAAACACTTGGCACTATGCCCAAAATCACCCAGAGGTCTGCCAAAAACAATCCCAGTCTATCTTTTTCTCATTCTTGCCTTGCTGTAGCAATGACTAAGTACCTTTAATGAAATAAATAATATTCTTCCCCTATTTACTCCTCTTTCAATTTCTCTCTCCTCCCTAGCTTGTCTCTCTTGTGCTGAATTGCAGATTAAAAGTCCCCTTGGTGTGGGAGCTGATACACGGAATGAACAAGAGTAATTTAATTATTAAATTTGCAAAATGCTTTGATATGTAAGTCTTTAAAAAAATCACTGAGATAATTTACCGTCTCAATCCATTCAGAAGGGTTGCTTGTATTTTTTTCCAATTGAATGGGCTGGCAAAACACAGAGGGATCCTAGGAAGAGGGGAAAAAATCAATGTTACTATTAGAAAATTATGTAAATGTGAGATTCCCTATGTGTTAGCTTTTTTTAAAAAAAACCATCTATCAGTCATGAGTAGTTTCAGAAGAAGCTTTTATTGTGCAACCACCCTGCCACATTTATAGAATGTTATAGCAAGTCTAGAAGACAACATCCTCATTTAAGAAGTAATATATATTTCACTTCCTTGGAACTCTGCTGATGAGGAATTATATTGCAATTTCAACCGATCCTTGCATCCCCTGATTTTGCACTAGAGGGTGCTGGGTTTCCACTTTTTACCTCCTATTGCAAGTACTCACAGTCTGGACACCTTCCACCTCCCATATCAGCCCTTCAGGATTTCTGGTTGGCACCTTCACAAACACTGATACTTCAGGAGGCGGGAAAGCACCCATGGGCCAGTTTGTTACCTGTGGAGGAAAGGGAGAAAGAAAAAGATTCAGGAAAGTAACCCAAGGGACAGGGAATCAGTAGAAAGGAACTTGAAGCAGGCAGCAGTAGCCCAGTAAAAAGTACTCCTGATGTCCAAGCCAGACTTTTCATCATTCCCTCTAGTTCAGTACAATCTCCTCTGATCATCAGATACTGAGTCTACAACCAGACAAGACAAGATATTATACCTTGGTATTTTGCCAGATTAATTAAAGAAAGCTGGTACAGTGGGGGTGAAGGTGGACTGGAAACAAGGTGTGGGGCAGGAAAGCTTTCAACTTATGCTGCCACTATCGTCCCAATTTGAACCAGTGATTTTCCTTCACCTCCACTTAGGATTTCCAGTTTAGTAGCTGAATGTATAGATCTGTGGTTTTTAAAAACAAGCTGGAGGTAGCTGGTGAAACAGGCTCTCCCATTTTCCGCCCCTCTGTTTTGATGTTCATACTTGGTCAGTAAGGGATTCTGGAGGCAGCTGCTGTTTACCTTGCCTGTTGTAGGCAGGCACACACAACTACAGTAGGATTGGGCAGAACAGAAGCCCATTCTATTCCACTTCAAACCTCCTTATACTGTTTACTGCAAACGTCTGCCACAAACTAAGATCAAAGATTTTTGTTTCTTCCAGCTAGACAGAGATGAAGAGAAAAAGTGGGGTTGGGCAAACATAAAAAGGCTTTATAAAAAGGAGCTTCTTTCTCAAAGGCTTTGTTAACTGAGGTATGCCTGTAAATTAATAAATAACCATTGCATTCCACTTTGTTGACTTGTATATTTAAGATGGTCAGACTCAGAAGTGAGATTTAAAAGGAAAGGTTTGCAGGACAGAAAGCTAGGTTTGTGATTTATTTAAGTTATAGGCTTAAACCCTGTATTTTTATCCTCATGATGGAATTCAGGGCTGCATACATATTTAACTCCACAACCATCAGGGATGAGGCACTTCTCAGCCACCATTTCAAGTGGCATGCCTTACATGCAGCATGAGGGCCTGATTTGTTAGAATGCTCCATTGTTTTATTCTTGGAGGAAGATTCATGAGAATAAACAGTTCTATCTAAAAAAAGCATCCAAGCACTAATCGAATTGACATCAAGGTTGCTGTATCAGTTCCCTTCAGGCCTAACATATTTTGAATTCTAAATATCAGGAAAGAAAGCCTAGATTTTTTTTTATTTGCATGGCTTATGGACTCTTGAAGCTCACTTACTACATAAGAGTGTATCACGGTCTTGTTTTCTTGATGAACAGAACTGAAGTTAATGTAATGAGTAGATGCTTCTAACCTGCATTGGAGAGAAAGCAGACCTGAGGGTAAGACATGCAACACACTCTTCATTCTGTGAGTCATGTTTACTGAATTTAAGTCATGACACTCTTGAAGTTTTTTCAAACCTTTGGGGTAAGGGTGGGATATATAAATGAATATAATAATAATAATAATAATAATAATAATAATGAATGCATCTGTCAATGTGCTATCAATGTTTTTAGAACAAACAGCAGAGAGAAGGGGTGTTTAGAGAAAAGAGAAACCACCTCAACATTAGGAAGAACTTCCTGATAATAAGAGCTGTTTGAGAATCGAATATGCTGCCTCAGAGTGTGGTGGAGTCTCCCTTTTGGAGGTTTTTAAACAGAAGCTGGATGGCTATCTGTCGGGGGTGCTTTGATTGTGAGTTCTTTCATGGCAAGGGATTGGACTGGATAGCCCTTGGGGTTTCTTCTAGGATTCTCTAGGATTCTATTATTCTCTCCATACTGTTTCTCAATCAAAATTTCCTCCCATACCAAAAAGGAAAAAAATAATGTACTCTTCCCCTCACAGGAGAAAATAAGCCTGAGGGTATCAGTAGAAATGTTTTTTTATTCAGAAGGCAGTATGAAACCCAAAAGGGCTAAATGTCCCTCCTCTGTCCATACTCGCTGTGTGTATGTCACCTGTTGATTCATGGGGACCCCATGAATTTCATATGGTTTTCTTAGGCAAGGAATACTTTAGGCAAGGAATACATGGACTGCAGGGAAGGAAAGAAAGGATGTTTGTGTGTGTATGTGGTTTTTTTGTATTGTAGTGTGCCTTCAAATCATTTCCAGCTTATGGCAACTTGAAAGTGAACCAATCACAGGGTTTTCTGGGGTTGAGAGTGTGTAACTTGATCTCTAGAGCTGTAGTGCAATGCCCAAATCACTATGGAGTATATCGCTCACCTTTTAAAACTGATTCAAGCTTCCTGGGTTTGAGCCAGGATGCAGGATGAAGGCGGGGATTATCACACACTAAATTGCTACCAGCCACCATCAGCCCAAGTCCCAGCTGTGCTCCACCCACACTTTTTAGAAGTTGGAAAATTTTCTGACTTCCAATAAATGCTGGCGGAGGGTGGCTGGGACCAGCTGGGACCTGGCCTGCTGGCAGCTGGCAGTTTGGTGATGATCCCCGCCTTTATTCCACATCTCGGCTCCAGCCCGGGATGCTTGACCTAGTTTAAAAGGGTGAGTGATAAGCTCCTACATCAAGGGTGGCTCTTTTCTCATATATACGGTATATATATATGAAGAGAAAGTGAGAACAAACAAACTGGATTTTAGGATGCTGAAATTCTGCTTCTCAGGACCAAACCGTAGGCTTATACTTCATGGAACCAGAGAACATAGATGGAACCAGTTCAGACTCTTGAACTGTGCCCTCATCCATGGTGAGCAGAAGACAAGAGAAAGAGCTCCAGAGACATACCTCTCAACTATCATGTTGATGGGATATTTGATAGGGATTCGAAGTCTGGCTGTGTTGTCATGAAGAGTCTCATTCAGCTCATTATCGCTATAAGACAGAGACAGTCATTTCTCAAAAATAGCGGAAAATAGTTAATGTTAATTACTTTTAATGTATTTAAAAAAAATTAACAGCTATAAGCCATTGGCTTATCTTACAGAATGCAGTCTCCTCCCGTTCCCCTCACTGTCATAGCAACACACAAAAGCTAATGCCTCAAACATGGGATATTTCTCCTCTCCCATTTAGTGAGGCCACTCTCTGAAAGCTAAAAAAGAAACAAAAAACGTTCAGTTTGTCCTGTTTAACACTGGCAAGTGCCCAGCTAAGTTCATCTAGGTCTCATTCACACATACATTTTTGCCCCAGGGAGATCCAGATCTCCACAGTGACATAATACCAGATCCATGTTCCCACTGTGGTCTCTTCCAACTCTATGGACTCTTTCATACAAGGCTAAATTGGAAGTATAATTTAAGGTCAATTCAAATGCAATCATGGGTTTTATGTTATTGCAAATTAACTCTTCACATGCAAATTCGGGCAGGAGGGAAGCCAATTCGAATGCAATCATGGGTTTTACCTTATTGCGAATTAAAGCTTCACATGCAAATTCGGGCAGGAGGGGGTTAATTTCGGGTAATGGGAAGTAATTCCGAACAGAGCAGGGGTTCATGTAAATTCGCTAAACAAGCGAATTTACATTAATCCGCATTGGCTCCATTCGGAGTTGGGAGAAATTCCTCCCCGTTTGAAAGAGTCCTATGATTCTATGATTCTCTGTGCCCAAATTTCCAGAGCATTTAAACCCTGGCTGACATTCACACATGCACTGGATCAATTTAAAATGGAGGTGCCTCAATTTCTGGAAAAGATCACACATGATCCGGATTGATTCAGTAGGGTACTCATACTACTGAAGATCCAGATTGCTCTAGATCTTTACAAAAGTTGAGGTAAGGGACTGGATGTCCCTTAACCTGGTTAAGTGGGCTTCTTTGTGCCCCTCTCCACAAACAGCACCGGGTGCATTCAGGGCTAGTGTGAATGTCGTGGAAATAACCCAGTTTCACACCAGGTTATTTCTGTAATGTGAACGGAGCCCTATAATTCACAAGATGAGAGAAACCATCCCAGGTATACACAGCAACAGGAAATCCACAGAAGCAGAAGCATGGTCCAGCCATGCTGGGGTCGAAAGCAGTCCTGATCTAGATCCAAAGCCCATAAGGGAGTCTCTAGAAAGAGTCATTTAAAGTACATGCCAAAGTTCAGAGATGCACAAAGCCAGACTTCATCAAACAAGGTCACAAAGGAGTGCTGGAACTGATTGTTTGGATCAGTCAAAAGGCCTTGGATGAACTAGTTTATAGCCAGTTATATATCAGCCCAGATGGTCTAATTAGTGCTGTGTTTTAATTTTTAAATGGATCAAGTTGTTTCCTAACCCTTTGCAGCAAGGTTTTTATCTATGGGTTTTATCTCACTAGCTCCATTCTGATCACAATCAAGCAGATTAATAAAAACACTGTGACTGTAAGCAGTCATTGTCACATGTTGTTGCAACTGCACAACTGGGGCCGCCACTGCCCTTGCACTGTCCTCCTGACTCTCGTTTAACCCCATCTCGCTGCCCTATGTCCTACTCAGCATGCCTTTTGTTTTATTTTATTTTATTACTTTTTAAAATGCAGTTCTGCAGTTTTGGAAATGCAATTTAAGTTTAAAAGAAAGAAAGATAAGAAATACAACCAACCAAAAAAATGAAATATTTTTTAAAAAAGCAAAGCAGGCTGCTTGGAACTGGAACTGACACCATATGTGCCAGTCTCGCAACTCCCTTGCAACAAGTTTTACAGTTGAGTAGTTCTGGGGCTGCCACTTGATTTGGAGGTGCTGAGGCATTTCCCCTGTCAATGAAAAAGGACACTCTAACCGCACAGCTACAGACTGGAGGCAACGTGTGATAAGTACTGTACTGCCAAAGGCACTACTGTATTTTATTATTATAATTGAGATTTAAAAGCCATGTGTGACTTTATCTATGATGCTCCACAGGATGAAGTGCCTCTGTATCTTTCTATAATATGCAGGAGCTGAATGGATGGTCTGGGCCAGTGCCATGATGGGAGTGCTGGACTTCTTTTGCTCCAACTGGAGCCCTGTAATCTTAGCGCTCTTCTTCCCCTTCCTCATCTGTGGAGGCCTCTCAAGGAAGGAGTTACATTTCAAAAGGAACTCGTTATAATCACAGTGTAATATAGCTATATCTTCCTTACTGGAAAAATACACTAATTCCAGAAAATTTGTTACTTCAAAACTCTGGAAAACCCTATGATTAAGATCAAAAGTCATTGTTTGTTTCCCATTGCACTGGATACAAGGGTATTATTGCAAAAATAAACAAGAGTTCAGGGCAGCAAAGAGAATAAACTTACCTGCTGACATCTACCTCCATTTCCAAGTCATCTCCCCAGGAATGTTTGTTGAGGATGCCAAACCGGAGTTGAATCAAAGCCTGAATTGGAAGGAGAGAGCAAAAATGAGACTATACACCTAGTGACAACCATCTGTACACCTGCCAGTGTGTCTTTCTTGTTGTGTATTACTGATCAGCCTCATAATATCCAACAATTGAGGATTAAAATTTCAAAATATAGGACTGAAAGAAGAAACAAAAGCCATGTTCTGCTCTTTCCATTGTATGCTCATGGGTACCTTTAATGTACATTTACAGAAAAGCTACATCAATTCCAGTACACAAAAAGTACAAAGATATGAATAATGAGAACCTGAAACACTCTTTCTTTCTTGTTATACCCATTCTAGGGAAGCCAGTTCCATGCATCAGAGCTTAGCTCTCTATCAGGTTTGATATTAATAGTGTCCTGGACTGCTCACTAACTAAGTGCACAGTCCACCTAATGCTTCCTGCTCCCAATAATTCCCTCTCTTCTTCCCTAGCTCCCCTCTTCACACCAGGCTAGGGCACAAGCAGTAAGTCTGGGAGATGGCCTAACTTGAATTAAGTCTTGCACAGGAGAGCTTTAAATTCAAAGCTCTTTTCAACCCTTATTGCTACATGGGTGTTTTCATTCCATACTCACCTTTGTAGTATCCCTATAGACCGGGTGGCTGATGTTGCAAGAGAGGCCTTTGTGGTCTTGACCAAGCTTCATGCCATCGCAGTTCACAATGATCTGGTGATTAGACTATGTGAGAAGATGAGAATAGAGTCAATCAAATCAGTTAACCCAGCCACAACGTTCCTCTTGCAAAATAATTATCAATGTCAACTCTTCAGGTACTCTGAGTTTCTGAATCTCACTCAAGAGAATCTCAGTTCTCTGAACATTATCTTATACAGTACCAGCAGTTTGCATACATTGCCTTTTAGATGTTAATGAACTGCAACTCCTATAATCCTGGGGCTGGTTATGGCTGAAATGAGTTGTAGGCACAAAACATCTGGAGGACTGCAGTTGCACTTATGCCTTATAGAATAATGAAATGCTAATGAGAGACCTTGGTATGCCCTTTCACATGTGATTTGGCAAGCAAAGAGGAAGATCTGTCTTTCTGTCAAGTGAATACACACCTTGAGCACAGAAGCTCTGCGGAAGGAGAGTCCTGGCATGTGAAGTACATGGAGGGTTGGATAGTATGCATTCTCCCGGTGATTCACCAACTCCAAATTCATGTCCAGGTAATGTTGAGAGGATACCACTAGCTCCCGAGATCTGTCCAAGAAGGTGGAAAACTTGGATAGCAATACTTGCTTCCTCACTTAGAGGGTTTAACTTATCTGGCTACACTAGAAAGCTGGTTTAGCATTCAAATATTATCTTAGTCAAGAATTCAATAAAATGCCTTAGCAGAGGTATTTACATAGGGTATAGTTATGTAAATGTGGTGTAGTGATTTGCGCATTGGACTTTGACTCTGGAGAGCAGGATTTGAATCCCACTAGGTGACCTTGGGAAGTCACAGGTTCTCAACCTCAGAGGATGGCAATCCCCCCCCCCCGAAGAAACTTGCCAAGAGAACCCTGTGATACGTTTGCCTTAGGGTTGCTGTACATTGGAAATGACTTGCGGAACACAAGAGGAAAAAATAGTTACAGCACACAACAAAAAGAACAAAATAGTTATGTAAAATTATTTAATAGTAAGTCCCCCTCCCAATCCTGGAGCACTGGGCTTTGTGACAGAAAAGACAGCAGGGATCTCAAAAAGATAATTTTCAACAGCTCTAAACTACAAATTCCAAGATCCTTCTATTAATCTAGCATACAGTCAATAACTGATTTTATGTCTGCAGCTATAAATCTCATTTTAATCGCGTTTTAATGTCAATTGCGCGATTTTCATGGGTTAATCACTGTTTTTGTAAACTAATTACCATAGGACAATATTTTAGTTCTTACTGTCATTTCAGCTCTGTAGCACAAATATGCTAATCTGTTCCTCTCTTAGACTCAGCTCTCATCCATGTGGAGTTTATCACATGGGGGACAATTGGAAGTATAAACAGTGATTGACCCGTGTTAATCCCACAACTGCGCTAATGGTTTTCACATGACGTCATGTTCAAAACGCTATTTTCCTGTGAATAACTTGTGATAATCCCACAATTGAGCTAACAGTTTTCACACGACATCAAGATGAAACGTGATTAAAGTGCCATTATCCTGTGAATAATCAGGCAAGAAACAGCAGCAAATCATTCACGAGATTTTTCTGTGAAGGAATTTTTTGCTGTTTATTGTCTGGTTATTCCCTGGTTATTCATGGGATAATGGATCTTGTGTTAATCTCATTTTAATCACGTTTTAATGTCAATTGCATGATTTTCACAGATTAATCACTGTTTAAACTCCATATTTGCCCCAGTGTGAAAACTCCTATGCAAGACCTTTTGTAAAGATTGCTGAGATAATGTATCATCATCATCATCATCATCATCATCATCATCATTTCTATCCTGCTCTTTTCCCAGTTCAGGACTCAGAACAACTTACAACAAATTAAAAAAAATGTTAAAAATCCACAAGGTACAAAAGTTAAAATGAGATTAAACAATCAAAAAATTAAAACCAGGTTAAAACAGATATCATTAAACCCGTGCACACACATCAGCACATCAGTTAACAAGATCCAGTACTGTATATTATTTTGGTGGGAATATTTAATCATCAAATGTCTGTCTAAACAGAAGAGTCTTTACTTGTCTGTGAAAAAAGTAAGAAGGGTGCCAATCTAATTTATTTACGTATTTGAAAGCAGTAACTGCTAGCATCAAAGATGTTCTACATACCCTGAATCATGGAAGGAGATTTGCATGTCAGCCACACACACACCATCTGTTCCACAGTTCTTCGTAAAAGGAATCTAACATTTTCCATAAGAATAAGGTAGTTAATATCCAGCATACTGCATCTCCCTGTTCAGCTGTGCTAGATTCAGCCCATTTCCAGACTGCCTCCCAGCTTGCTCTGGATCCTGTTTGTTTCCCTACCAGAAAGTTAAGTTCTATTAGTTCCCGAGGTTCAATCTAGCTTCTGAGGTTAAAAAATATAGACTATTATGAAAATTATTTCCGTATATGTTCTTGCACAGCAGAATCTGTAGTTAACTTTCAACACCCCAAATTCTGAGCTCTGGAAAGTTATTTCTTTTGGATGACAACTCCCAGAATATAGCAATAGGAAGTACATTTCTATCTCCAGATAGCTTGGCCAGTAGAAATGCTATTGGAGATTCTTGGAGGTGCACTCCAAAAAGAAATGTTCTCAAACCTAGCTAAGATTTCTGCCTCCACTGTGTGCCATAGGTATCAGTCTTTGCTCTGCACCTTTTCTTATGTGTCCAGTTCTTCTCTACCAGCAACCACTAAACTCCATGCTCTAGTCAAAACATCTAGTACCTTCTTTGCACTTCTCACCTCTACTACTGTCATGTTGCTTAGGGGGTTCAGAACAGGCTTCGGATGCCTTTCATTGTGGTCCTTGTCACTGCTGAGAGAGAAGTTCATAAAGAGCTTGATTGGTGAGATGTAATCCTCAATGCAGTTCTAAAAGGTAGTGGAGACACACACCACTTAGACATATAACTCAGCGTTTTCCTAACTCTGTCCCAAAGCAGCTGCACCTTTAGCAATGGCCAAGAGGTATCTGTATAAGCTGCCACATCCCACTCAAACAAAGTTGCGTGGAATAAAAATAAGTCTCTATTTACCATTATGTTTATTTTTTCCTGTACGCACACTTGTCCCACAGTGATTCTTTGGTTCCCATTTATGGCCTTCTTTCCATTCCTAAATACTCCTCGGTTCTTCATTCTGTTTGGGTCAATCTCCAAGTGGTAGGAGAGGTTGGCAGACAGAGATTCTGAAGAGAGGGAATAAGAAGGTATAAGGCAGGGATGGGAAACCTTGCAAGTGTCCAGACTTCTAAGTAACTGTGGTTTAGCTGTGGGTCCTTAGTTCTAGCCGCATCTGGAGAACAATCCCAAGACTCTTCTGCAATTGGAATTCAGTTCCTGGGCTGAAAAAAATTCCCTTCTCCTGAGACATGGGTTGATGCACTACTGACAGCAAATGTCATCCTGTAGACCACAGTTGCACATCCCTGGTCTACAGGATGACGACAAGGCAAGCATTATCTTTGAGTCTTGTGGAGGGTGAGAAGGTAAAGAACACTTGGATGTAATGGAGATGGGACATGATTTCTGGTTCTTCAATACAGCAACAAGGCTCTGCGTTACAAAAAAGGGTTAGGGTGGATACATTTTTAATAGAAAGAATGCCTGTGCCTTTAATCCTTTTGGATTTCTTGTCAAACTGGCACTTCAAAACACTTCAAAGCGTGAATATATGATAATAAAGACGATAGGAAGAAATGCACAATTGCAAGTTATCATGTCAGTCAAGACAGAACCTTTATCTTTATTTTTAAAAATATTCTATGGTTAATCCCAAACAGTCAACTTGTTTCTGAGTTGATTCCTCACAAGTGCTCTTTAGTGCTGATAACATGCATGCTTTCCACAGTAAACAGGAAGCAAAATTAATAAAATGATAGTTCCAGACAGTATTTAACATGCTGATATTTTATGCTAAAATTCCTCTACAGTTTTTAATAAAGAGTATGTCTTATTTAGGAAAGATCTACTGCAGTACTGTTTGGCCTCCTTGCAGTTTCCATCTGTTTTTGTTTTCTGTTTAGTAGAGCAGTAAGATTTCTCATGGACGGACCTTTTAATTGCCTTTTAAGACAAAACTCAATTTTCATTCAAGTAGCAAGAGGAAATGCTTTAACAGCTACTTTCCTTTTACAATTTTTAAATTTTCTTTCATAACAAAAGAATGTTACTCCAGAAATTATGATCAGATTATACAGTAATTAAAGCCCCACCAACACAGGAAAAGGATCCATCACTGTCTACTAATGAAGAATGTTGCTGTTACTGTCAACAGAATAAAAAAGCAGGAAAATGAAATAGAAGTTTTAAACTAAAAACACTAGCCCTTTAAAACACTCAGTAGCTCTTTAACAGCCCACATTAAATAGGCTGACACCATTTTAGGTGGAAATTTCCACCATTCCAGCCTGGAAAAAGAGAGGAGAACACCTCCAGAACAGAATAAAACAAAATTCCACACTAGAATGCAATGGGCTGGTAATGCTATTATCTGGATTCTCTATTACAAATGAGTTAAAATTATGGTAAAAAGAAAAGGGGCAAATAAACAAAGCTAAGTCTTAGTCCCACATGTCACATCTATGCTACAGGTACAGAAGATGAACTCTTTATTGGACTGACGAATAAGAGTGAAAAAGTTGTACCATGACCCTCTGACAACCCACCTCACCTTGGTAGCTCTTAGTGGCCAAGCTGGTGTCAAAGCAGATGCTGAGGTTGAGCTCCTTATTCTTCCAGGAGGTGGCATCCCCCAAACATTCCACTTCTTCCACTGAAATCTCCTTGGGCAAGAATGCCACCTGTGGGACCACTGTAACAATGGGTCTGGAGCTGCAGGTGCCAGAGAATGATAATCATTACTTACAGTTCCCTACTGCCCACCACTACTACATTCCCCCTGCACACCATTATTGTGACTAAGGCTGCATCCACAGTGCAGAATTAATGCAGTTTGGCATCACTTTAACTGTCATCTATGGAATCCTGTGGCACCACAGCTCTCTGACAGACCAGGCTGAATACCTCACAAACCTCCAGATCCCTGAATTCCATAGCATTGAGGGTGGCGGTTAAAGCAGTATCAAACTGCATTAATTCTGCACTATGGATGCAGTCTAATTCTTATTTACAAGGCCTCTTGCTCCTGAAAAGGCTGCTCCTCCTCTATCTCTTGTGGCAGTTTTTGTACCACCATGGGATTTCAAAAGGATGGTTGAATGGTAAGTTGGCACTTTTTAAAATCCCACTGATTCAATGAATCTGATCTGGGGCTAGGAATTGGATATAGACCATTTTCTCTCTCTAGCCCAAAACACACTACAGAATAAACCATTCTGAGACTGCTTTAACTGCCCTGGCTCAGTGCTAGGGAATTCCCAGGATTCCCCAGCAGTGAGCCAGGGCAGTTAAAGCAGTCTCAAATTGGATTATTTCTGCAGTGTGTTTTGGCCCTCTCTCTCCAACCCATGTCTCTTTCATGCCTCCACCACTCTCTCCTCTCTCTTACTTTTTCTCCAGGTAAAACTACAGCCAAGTGCAGCATGATGGTAGTGGAGATGATGGCTTCCACTGGCATTAATGGAAGCATTTATTCTATGCTTAATTGCTACATGTGAAGTGGGAGATTATAGTGGACAGGAAAGTATAGTACAAGACTATCCCTACCCAACTGAGCCGTCTGCAAATCAACCTTTGTGTTACAGGAAGAATATTTCTGCTGATAGCAATGAACATTTTTCTTATGTTTAATTGCCCAATGGGTAGTGAACACCAGACAGCTACAGTAAACAAGAGGTTAATTCTTTCTTCCCCAGTGACAACCTCTCCCCCTAGAAAATGGTCCCCCCAGAAAATAAGGATTAGAAAAAAAAAAGTCAATTGAAGCAATGGACATTCTGAGAAACAAATCTGGAGCGCAGGCCTAGAAGTACCCCTGGGCTCCAACAACCTTCATCTGGGGAACCCAATACGCTTGGTTTGCAGTCACTCACCGGAGCACCACTACTTCTCCCAGGGCTCCCACTGTGATGTCTATGAGGCCATCTCTATTGAGGTCTGTCTTTCCATGGATGGACTGTCCAAAGAATTTCAAGCCGGGAGAAATACTGGCTCCTGTAATTTTCTGTAAGACAGAAATGCCACTGGCTTAGAAAGGCAGGCCAAAATAATGCACCCATTCATTTACAAATCCATTCTTTTGCACAAATCTGATTTATGAAACTGCCTGCCAAAAGATGTAGTGATGGCTACTAATTCAAGTGGCCTTAAAAGGGGACCCGAAGACACACACCCATGGAGGCATCTCCTACGTAGTATCTCTTATGTAGTATGGCCAGTGTTTAGGGGATATACAGAGGAGCGGGCTATAAATAAACTATTATTATTATTATTATTATTATTTTGATAATTTTTTTAAAAAATCCAATTTAGTTTTTTAAATAGCCTCTTTCTACTAATTGGTTCAATTATGCTTGCCCTGCAAAGGTTTACCTTTAGAATGTGACCATGTAAGGCAATGGCTCCATTGGTTGGATGTGACCCATTGGGGGCCTCCCCCACTCGCCAGCAACCTCCCACTCCCCATAGAGCCTCCCAATGGCCCCTTTCCCCACCCTGAGTTCAAATTATCCTCTGTGTTTGGGTGTGGATCACTGTTCTGAGAATGTCTTCAGACTGAAAACAGCTCATGCAAGGATGTGGTGGGTAGGCTACTTGACATGTGGATGCCATATGGATTCATGTGGGCCTTTCATTAATTAACTTTATTGCCTATAGTAGGCAGTCTCATCATAGGGTTTCCAAAGACAAAGTCATTGAGAAACAGCTTTCCATTGCTTCCTTTCCTGTAGTATAGTCAGCCCTCCTTATTCACGGATTCTTTATCCACGGATTCAAGCACCCCCAGTTTGAAAATATTCCAAAAATATATAAATTCTAAAAAGCAAACCTTGATTTTGCCATTTTATATTAGGGACATCATTTTACTATCCATTGTATTTCATGGGACTTGAGCATCCATGGATTTTGGTACCCATGGGTGGTCCTGGAATTAAACCCCAGCGGATACCAAGGGCCCACTGTCTTAACAAGAGTTCACCAGAGTATCACTGCTTCTATCTCTCCCTTCTGCCAGTGTCATCTCACAACACTGCTGC
Source organism: Urosaurus nigricauda (assembly GCA_034509955.1). Taxonomy (NCBI): domain Eukaryota; kingdom Metazoa; phylum Chordata; class Lepidosauria; order Squamata; family Phrynosomatidae; genus Urosaurus; species Urosaurus nigricauda. Next base: position 10,972,059 of record JAOEGL010000006.1, read on the forward strand.
CACCCAGTAGTTTCTCCTCTCATTTGTTATGTGCCTTCAAGTAATTTCTGACCCTAAAGCGACCCTGTCACAGGGTTTTCTTGGCAAGATTTGTTCAGGAGGGGTTTGCCACTGCCTTCCTCTGAGGCTGAGAGTGTGACTTGTCCAAGGTCACTCAGCAGGTTTCTGTGGCCAAGCAGGGATTCAAACCCTGGTCTCCCAGTATCCTAGCCCAACACTCAAACTACTACATCATATTTGGCACTTTTTAGACTGGCTCTTCAGGAAAAGGTTGTCTGGTTTAGGACAAGCCAGTAGCAAGAAAATGGTTCTTCTTGCCTCCCAGAAGCACACAACCTCACCACCATGAAAAGTAGTGCAGAGCCCTTTGGAGGGCCCTCATTCATAGGACAACTTGTTCTCTCCTGCTCCATGGAGCAAAGGATTCAAACTACAGAAAAATAGATTCCACCTAAACATTAAGAGGAACTTTCTGACTGTAAGGGCTGTTCAACAGTGGGACACATTCCCTTGGAGGGTGGTGGAGTCTCCTTCTTTGGAGGCCTTTAAAGAGAGGCTGGATGGCCATCTTTCAGGGGTGCTTTGATTGTGTATTCCTGCATGGCATGGGGCTGAACTTGATGGCCCTTGAGGTCTCTTCCAACTCTATGATGATTCTATGCCATAAGTTGAAGGTGTCTTGACAGCAAATAACAAGGCTAGCAGTTTTCTTGGATCATGTTGGGATACACATCCCTGCTATATTCTGTTACCTGGCTATAGTGCATTAACAGGTTCCGTTTGTGGCCATTATATATGTACACAGCACCCTTCTCCTCATCTTCTAAGGGGGCTCCCACAGCCACATCCATCAGTCCGTCCCCACTGATGTCCATCAGGTCTGAAATAGCCGCTCCAAATCTGCCCAAGGGGTAGCCTGGGTCCCCCTTAAGCTCCCCTAGCAGAATGAGATTATCCTGAAAGGAGAAGGGATCTTTTCAGAATCTGCAATGTGAGGAAGGAATCCCACACCCCAGTGCTGCCCAATCCCATTCTCTTTACCCCATTTGCTTACCTCCTCCCAGCTGTACACGTAAATGCAGCCTCCTCTCGTCTCTGTGAAATGAAGAGGGGCCCCCACAAGAAGGAGATCAGTTTCTTGGTCATTGTCTACATCTACAGCACAGAGTACTCCCCCAAAATATGACCCTGTCTGCAAAAAAATAAAAGAAATTAATAGTACACAGAGCTGCTTCAAGGTATAACATATTTAGTATCTGCAGAAAGCTTTAAAAATGTATTATCTAGTCAAAATCCTCATAGATATTTGTATAGATAGTTGGTGTTATTATACCCACAACTACTGCTGGGGAGACTGAAGCTGAGAGAAAATGGATGAAGGAAACCAACAAGTGGGAGAGGAATCAGCTCATCTGATGGAAAACCAAGATTCAGACCAAGGACTTCTGATTCATAGGTCAGCCTCCCACCGACTGTGGAGTTTATCACATGGGAGGAATTTCGAATGGAGCCAATTCGCAATTATGTGAATTTGCTAGTTTAGCGAATTTACGTGAATTCAGATTGCATTCGGAATGCGTTCAGAATGACTTCCCATTTCCCAAAAATGACCCTCCATTGCGTGAGATACTCCAATACGCAATTATGTGAAACCCCATGATTGCGTTCGGAATGCCATTGCATTATACCCCCAAATTCCGTCGTATGATAAACTCCTATGAAACCATCAGTCTACTTACTGAGGAGAATTTCAGGCCTACTGGGGCACCATTATCTATGATAATTTTTTTGGCCATATTCTCCAACTGTCTTGATTTGGCAGGGACAGTCCTGATTAATACTCTGTTCTCCCACTTTTTCAGCTGCTTTTCAGATGCTCCATTCCCCCCCCTTCCCCCTTTTTCTTTTGGTTTACTTAAATTGCTGCAAAGTGAGTTCAAAATACAACATCAGTTTGCACTCAATGATTTCATTGAGGGAGAGGAAAAAAGAGGAAAGAATGTTGTCCTTTCCAACAGGTTCAGGCAAAAGCAAACTGGGGCAGCCTGTCCTAGCCTGTGTATTCTTCCTCATTAATAACTTCTGTTGTTTGGATCACACTCTGATTTTGCTTAACCGCACATGCTCTGGTCTTTCCAAACATGTCCCAGAGGATGTTTGCCTCATTCGGGTGGTACGTTATCAGACAACTGATCAGATATTCTGGTCTCCCTGATTTCTGTCTTCTTCACCTGCTGCCCTTCTATCTCTTGTATTAATGTCCAATTAGCGGTTTTGGCATTGACTTCAAATATGAAGACTCTTCCCACATGTTGGTATCGAGGAGCACCAGCGGCATAGAGCTCTTTCTGCTGATGCTGTAGGAATTTCAGGGCATAACCTGGAAAACAAAATAAATATGGAGTAGAAATATCAAAGGAGAAGAAGCTATAATCCTGAAGGCATTGTGACACTAAAAAAGAACCTCTTTTGAAGTCTTTTTTTTTTAAAAAATCGGAGGACTAGAAACATTCAAAAAGTGGCTATTGCAATAATTCAATGGGCATTACAATGGATTCATTAAGGCAGTTTCAGAGTAGAGATCCAGGTATTGCATCCTTCTCCAACCTGTTTCCTTCCAACTCTATTGAACTACAATTTCAAGTTGTACAGCCACTCTGAAGGAAGGTGGGAGTTATAGTTCCCCACAACTAGAATGAACCGGGTTGGGACAGGGTGGGTGACCTAATCCTACACCCTGTTTTCCACAGAAAGGCAGCAGCCTTCTCTTGCTTCTGAACAGGAACTTTCCATAGACACATTACAGCTAAAAGCCATGACTTCTACAGAAAAAAGGGAACAGCATCTAAATTATACTTTTGTTGTACCGTAACTTTTGGATAATACTTCTTTGGACTATAGCTACAAGTGAGAATTTTGGGAGCTGTAGGCCAGAAAAGTATCTTTTCCAAGCTCTGAGCAGAAAGGTCTGCTTTCTTTAGCTACCAGTTGTCATTGGGTCTTTTCACACTACACAGTTATAGCACCATTGAGTTCAATGGAATCCTGAGTTTTGCAGTTTAAGGAGAAATACTCAGAGTTCTGAACCACAAAACTGTAGGGTCTCACCAAACTACAAACCCCAGGATTCCACAGAATGTTGCCTTGGCTGCTAAAGTGGAATGACTGTGTAGTGTGAACGGGTCCACAGAGGGGACCAGCTGGCAATGCCCACTTCCCTCTAGCTGAGGCCAAAGGAGTTTGTGGTTTGCTCCATCCTGCTACTTTATAAATGAACAGTCACTATCTCATTCCTCTTCCTTTTACCTAACTTCCCTTTATGTAGCTTCTGTTTGCTGTTAATTGTAATTAGCTCTTAATTCTGGGTGAAAATCTTCAAATGCTTATTTTCCTGTCACTGCTGCAACTGCTCCTGTTATTTGAATGGTTCTAAGGGAGCCTTCATACTTATATTTTTGTCCCAAGGAGATCAGGATCTCTGCGCTGATGCAATCCTGGATTGGTGTTCCCACTACATTTTACATTATCGAATCTCTCCATGGCATTTAAGCCCTTTCGTCATTCACACTTGCCACCGTTTCAGTTTAAAATGGAGACACCTCTGAATCGATTCAGTAGCGTACTCACGCTACCAAAGATATAGATTGTTGAGGCTCTTTAAAAAGATGCGGGGGGAAAAACAGTATTAAATATACCCAGGTTAAGTGGGTTTTTCAGAAGCACGCCCGCAAACTGCACTGAGTGCCGTCTGTACCGAAGAAGTACAAAGGGACTCATTCCAGTTCACCCCACACCTGAAGTAATATACAACACCAGGAAATAAAATGAATAAAAATTAGATGATAAGTGAAAAGACATATAAACTACCTGCCCCTTCAATGGCCCCAAAAGGTGGGGAAGGTATGGAAATGTGCCAACAGAACTTAAGGGCTCCGATTCTGAAAGGGTCAAAGCTGCTTGAGTTCTTTCTCCTCAGCAAACACCTCACCTCATCCCTGCTCCACATCTGATTTCTGCATTCCTCATTTTCTTGTTTCTAACCCATAAAGCAACACCAAGCCAGCAAAAGACCATGCATATATTTCCTCCAATCCTAATCCTTCTTCTTCTGAGGCCCTTCTATTTTATTGAATCTGGCAAAGAGAGCATGACACTATCTGTTTTATCATACTAGGGGGCAAGCAGGATTTAAACAAGAGTTAAACAGAAAATGTCCCATGATAAACATAGGGCATTTCCTGTTTAACTCTCGTTTAAATCCTGTTTGCCCCCTAGTGTGATAAAGTAGTATGCCCTCTTCCTGCATGAATTCTACCTACCTAAAATGATTAATCCATTAAAGCGTAGCATTTAACTTCAGTGTTAATCAGGGAATTTATGACAATCAAACGGATAATTTAATAAACCAGTTAACAATTTTGGGGACTGATGGCATAGAAAAAAAAAGAAGTGCAGCTTTCTCCTTACTCACCCAAGTAGGCCCCATCCATCTCTTTTCTGAATGTGGGAGTGGATATGAACCTTTCTTTGCTGAAGTCCTTCTGCTGTTCTAGCAGCCCCCCAGCCCAGCTGTCGGCTCCTACGGCACCCAGGACCACTCGGCCCTGCAGTGGAGAAAATAAGAGAGTTTGCAACTTTGTGAGAACTGCCTGGAGGATGAAGCACCAACTCTATATCCCAAGGGTAAGGGGACAATTTTTAGTCTAGGTGCTGAATTCTAATCTGGGAAGTGTCTTAGAAGGGGAAAAAAAAAGGGACAAGAAGCTGCAGCAGGGAGGGATGAGATGGGTAGACTTCGAAGTCTATGACTTCAAAGCAAGTCCAAGTGCCATATATATATATATATATATATAATTATATATATTTATTTCTAGTCTGCCCCTCTGAACAAGCAATCAGGGCGGATTACAACAAGGATTAAACAATATCAAGTAAAATATCCCATCCTTTCCCTTACCACCCCCCCCCTTAAAAAGAGATTAAACCACAATTGCATTAAAACAGTAACTAGCTAAAATAGTAATAACTTGGAGCCTTGGTGGTGCAATGGTTAAATGCTAGTACTGCAGCCACAAGGTTGTGAGTTTGGTCCCAGGGCTCCAAGGTTGACTCAGCCTTCCATCTTTTTGTAGGTTGGTAAAATGAGTACCCAGCTTGTTGGATGCAATTGGCTTACAGATTGTAAACTGTTTAGAGAGTGTTGAGTTCACTGATAAGCGGTATAGAAATGTAAATGCTTTTGCTATTGCTAACTTTCCATGCAGCAAACTGCAACTCACTTCCAAGCAACAGCTTCCCAGGATACATCCTGGCTGGGAAATTAGTCTCTCTGAACTCAATAGTGCTTATTTTCATGTATATACATGTGGAAGATTGTGGGGTGTGAGACTTTTCATTCCCCAACATACTTGCAGATTTGCCCTTACCTGAGATATATCTGCACTGAATCCACTGGATGACATCTCCAGGTGGAATGAGCTTCTGTCACTAGTACCTGCAAGATATGCAGATGGGGATGTATGTGTGGGGAAGAGTCATTTTAGCATAAATCACTGTCTTCTCCTGTTCCAGAGATGGATAAATCTCAACACTAACCTCCCAAGAAAGAGCAACTGTGGTGGATGGGGGTAGAAAAAAGCTTAACCAAAATGAAGAGCGAGTAAAGAACATGACTACCATGTTCACCAGCATCCATCACATACAGATGTGGAGAGGTCCTTTGAACATATTTAGGGTGCCTTCTCCTTACAGCATTGAATTAAGCCAGCAAGTGGGATATATGAAATGAGCAAAAAAAGCTTCTAGATGAGAAAGCTGGCTCCCAGGCAGGTTGAAGCCACAGCTGGATGGGGAGCTCCTGGAATTGTAGTCCAAAAATTTTAATTTCCCCTAGTTCTGTTCACAACATGTATTAAGATTCTATTTCAAAAATAGGGCTCAGTGAGTTCCATTCTCTCCTTCCCCACCTTTCCCTATACATCATCCCACCTTCAATGGCATAAATCTTTGACTGGAGGTCATTGAAGCTGTCTTTGAGTTCCTCAAACTTGGCGAGGACCTTCACAAATTCACCCCAAGGTTCGGAGGCAAGCTTTTCCAGGTTATCTCGAGATAAATGAATCCCAATCTGGGAAGAAAAGGAAAAGCCATTTGAGAAAGAAGTGGAAGGATTTTGTGGTTTCTATACTTGGAAATGGGAAAGCATCAAGGAGATCAGGAAAGCATGAAGGTTCTGAAAATGGAACCAGGAAGCAGAATAAAGAGCCAGGAACCAAGATCTCGGTAAGATGAGACACAGGGTTGCACTAAAGCACTGACCTTCTCTTTGACAACAGAAGACTCAAAACCTATAGTTTGTCACCTTTGGTTTCCTGAGCAAGATACTCACAGCCAAACTGTTATTTGCCTGATGAGCAAGCAGTATTTTAGGAGGGAATTGCAAACATGAAAATTGTGCAGGGAATGAAACTTAATCTGTACATCACTAGCGATCCTAATACAGACTGAGATACAACCCACTACCATTTGAAAACACAAATGCTGGAGATTCTGTTCATGGTTCTTCTGTTGACCATCTGATTTGGCCTTTCATATGAGTTTATTAAGTTGGGAGCTGGACCAGCTCAACCCACAACTCATCTCTCTGAGCACCTTCCCTTTCCTCCCTATTGTTTACGGTAGCTGCTAAGGCACTATTTCTGGCTTCCTTTTCTCTATTTGGTCCTTAATGGTAAAGTCGAAGAACTTGATGTTGGGAATCCAGTGGGTTATCAAAGCAAGGATAGTAATGTATTATATTTATATAGAAAATATAAGGAGAGCTTGGAACCCTTTGAGTACAAAAGAGAGAGGTCTTGCCTAGGTCTTGCCTGCAGGCCAGAAGGACAGGATTCCTGGATACTTTACCCCAATGACAAGGCGTAAGATCCCTTTTTTCTTGGCAGCAGCTATGCTTCCTTGGTCACTATCTGTTGCATCTCCATCAGTGATGAGAATGATCACTTTATTTGCTCCTTGTCGCATGCCGCGCTCAGGAATGAAAAGGTTATCCCTGGCAACAGTGGACAAAGGGGAAAGATTATCTGGATGCAAGCTCTGAATGCCATTGTGCTTCTTCTGTACAGTTCAAGCTAGGTTGTGGTCTGATTCAGTGACAATTATCTTCTACCCAAACTTGGAAACATTATTTTGGTAGTGGTTGGGTTTATTTTTGCTACAAGTCCCAGAAAACATCTGGCCATGTACAACTATGGGAGTTGTACTATAATAAAAGATTTTTTCCCATTGACTTTTACTCAACATGACATTCTCCACATATGTCAAATTCTGGAACTGTAGAGCTATGAGGAACCCAAGGGTCATACTGACTGAAGAGGATAGAACTGAAAATTCAAAACACATCTATATTCCATTTTCATATTCACACCCATGACTCAGAGCCTTATTGCATGAGAAAACAAAGCAGAAATGGAGCCAGAGAGAAACAACTTTCTCCATGCCTTACTGCATGATGTCGTAGCACTTCATTTTTCTTCCCACAGGAAATGGTCATAAGAACATGTTTTTTGTTAAACTGATTTTTCCAGATAGAAAAAAAAAACATGTGTTTTGCAATCATCTTCCACACAAAGAAAACTGAAGTGTTGTGACATCATGTGGTAAAGGCACAAAGAAAGCCTTTACTCTCTAGCTCCATTTCCACTTGGTTTTCTCATGCAATAAGACTCTAAGCTAGATGGGTCACAGACTGTTGACAGATTCTTGGCTGAGATATCTTTTGAAAGAACCATGTAGTCCTGAATCACCACATTTTTAAAACTCATTTCCTGTTACCCTCCTAAGATGCCCACATTCCCAACCTTATTAACCCCATTTCTCATTGATAAAGTTACTCACGCTACATATTTGATGGCTCTGAAGGTGTCTGTAACACTTTTCATATGTTTCACATTGGCCAAAAGCTTTTGAGGGTTGGGATCACTGGTATAATTGTTAAAATCAAATTCAATTTTGACGTCTTCTGAAAATTGCACGGCAGCAAACTGGAAGGTTTGGAAGAAGAAACAGGTGTGAATGATTTTCACTATCTTGATCTCTGCAATGCTAGATATTTGGGGACTGAAAAAAATAATAATGGGGGCAGTGTTCTCATTTGGAAGGGCAATGTCTTCATTCCCCTTCCTCGCATTTCACAGCTACACTCCTCGCAATGGTCCTTATTATTCAACAAATACAACTTACATGTATGGTGCTGTTGCGTAGTTCCTCCATTACATTGATCATAAAGTCTTTAATAGTATTAAAGTCACCACTGCTCATGCTTTCTGACCCATCAAAGAGAAACACCAGATCCACATTCCCTTTCAGGCACTCTGTGGGATGAAGGGAGAGATATGGTAGGATACAGATCAGATGGAAATAAGGATAGGGAGGTGACAGTCAGATAACCTTCAGTTGCCAGGCAAGAAAGGAGAGTCAATTGAGAAAGAACAGGCAAAGGTGTATGTTCTACTGAAATAGGAAAGCACAGAAACAAGATATATTTCCTAACAATCTCTACCACCGCTAGAAATATTAGGAAGAGACCAAGACCATTAAATAAAAAACCAGTTAGTCTAGCTCAACTCCATAAGGAACTCTGAAAAAAGTTCTTAGGGAAGTTCATTATTGCCTGAAAACGGAGGTGGCCATCCCACCTTGCAAAAAACATCTTGGCAATTACTTCTCATCTGATTTCCCATCTTTGTGTAACCCTGGAATTCTATATAAAGCTATGGAGTATGGCATCCTGTTAGTAATATGGGCATATGTGTGGCTTGCATATGTGCGCAGAGGGCCCTCAGTATCTGCTGGGGTTTGGTTCCAGAACCTCTTGTGGATACCAAAATCCATGGATGCTCAAGTCCCATTATATACAATTGTGTATAATAAAATGGCATCCCTTATATAAAATGGTAAAAATCAAGGTTTGCTTTTTGGAATTTCTTTGGTGAATATTTTTGAACCGTGGTTGGCTGAATATGGTGCAGAATCCATGAATGTGGAGGGCAAACTGTATGTCTCTTTTTTGTTCAAGGCATGAGGAAAGGATAATAATTTATTTCCAACTTTTCAATTAATATGATAAACTGAACTGTTGCTTCAACAAACTTAAGTCAATTGGAATAGAACAATTAGGTTGTAAAGATTATAAACTATGGAAAGACTGAAGATCCTAAGTATTTGTTGTTGTTCTGACATAAAAAAACTATGGATCTGATTGCACGAGAAAAGAAAGCTGACTGAGTGGGTGAATAGTGGCTTTCTCCATGTCTTTCTGCAAGCCATCATAGCACTTCAGTTTTCTTCCAGAGGGAGACAGTTATAAAAGCATGTCTTTTGTCATGCAGAAAAAACTGGTTGAACAAAAGGCACACTTTTATGACCATTGGCTCCCCGCCCCCCAAATCCCATGTGATAAAGGTCTAAATCTTTGGGTGCTGCTGAAAGGCTAATATGGCTTCCACCCACAATCAATTACATCTCCTTCTTACTTTGATACCCAGTAGTTATGTTTTTTGGTTCCTGCAGTTTGGCATTATTAAACAGATAGCAGACTCCGCTCACATAGAGATTTTTGTCACAATGTTGTTCCACTCCTGGCGCACATGCCTGTAGGAGAGAAAGTTTCATGTAAACACAACAGCAGCAGCAGCAGCAGCAGCAGCAGCACCAAGAGAAAAGGGGAGGTGAATGCCCAAATTAATGGAGAAAGGTATGCTGGAATATCAGGAAAAGATTCTACTGTAGCCACACAAAAAAAGCAATGAGGCATCAAAGATGGTCCTACCATGAGGTCAGCTGAAAGGGGCTACTTCAGACGATCTTTCACAGCACACACTTATAGCATTATTATTCTACTTGAACTGCCATAGCAACATGTTAAGAAATCCTAGGGTTTGCAGTCTGGTAAGGAAATAGAGGAGCTCTCTGGCTGAGAATTTGAAACCATCCCACCTGAAACAGCAAATCCATATGATATTGCCATATCAATTAAAGCAGAATTATAACACCATAACTCTGTAATGTGAAAAAGCCCCAAGTGAAGGGTTTGACATCAGAAGATGAATATGACTCATGGGGAAGAATCTAGATAGAAATTCATCTGTATGTGTCTGATTGGCATGAGCTGAAGCTGCACACAAGCTCTTCCCAGTGGATTGTGCCCCATGATAATGAAAGTGTGCCCCATAAGTGCCCCATATTAATGAAACTATAGGTGGAAGACACTTTCAATAATATGGGGCACAATCCAAGAAAGGCATGGCCAGACCTAAGCAGGAATGTTAATAATAGGGTGTCAAGAGATACTTCATTCACAGAGTCACCATAGGTCAAACCTATCTTGACAGCACATAACAGCAATAATGGGGGCAAAGGTACTATTTGGCCTTTTCTCCCTAGGCACAAAATGTGTCTGCTCAATCTCCATAAGGATTTCTACGGATCAAAAGAAGCGGAAGGTGGGATACTGTATGAGTGAACTGTGGGAACATAACAGTTGTAAGCACTTCTTCACCTTGGGATTTTGGCACAGTACACACAGGCGGTGAAACACTCTAGGTGGCTCCTTTTTTGCAGTGTCATAAGGATGTAACACAGCCCTATGATGCTGCTTCTGCTGAGAGACATCTGTACATGCACAGATGTGGCGCCCGCCGTGTGGACGGGTGCACAAACCTGTGACATCACTAGCACTGGGCACGTCTGGATGCCCAGCCCTATCATGCCCTAATATGGCTGCAACGTGCCCATCTGCACTGGGCCTTTGTTTTGCAACTCATCTGAAATCAGTCAGCAAAGTTTTCCTCAGAAAAGAGATGCAAGTATGAGGAAACAGTTTTGCCTCCTAATTTCATCCTGTCGTGTTGTGGTTCAAAGACACTTCCCACCCAAGCACAGTTTATTCTGTGCAAAACCTCCCTCCCTCTCAGCATCCCAGTGCAGACTCACAATCATCTTAGATCCCTGCCTGTTGCTTGCCAGAGTCATGCCCAAGTGGGGGACTCCAGAGCTCCCTGTAAAGAAGCAGAAAAGAAATCAGTTAATAATGATGAAAGGCATGCCTGACTTCCTTCCTGATCCATAGGCACCCCGGCCTGCATAACCAGGCCCTTTCACACTACATAGTTATGGTACTTCAACTCCGCTTTAACTGTCATGGCTTCATCCTACAGAACCCAGGGATTTTGGTGAGGCACTAGTGCTCTCTGGCTGAGAATTCTGAATACTGCACGAAAGTACAACTCCCATGGGATGGAACTATAGTAGTTAAAGTGGAATCAAAGTGCTATAATTGTGTAGCATGAAAGGACTCCCAAGTCCAGTATTCAACAAGCTTGGCCATTGGCCACGTTTTGAAACCCAGTAAGATATGCCCCAAAATGAACATACTTTGGGTACCATCAGGGCAGTTGGAGGAAGAGTGTGTCTCCTCAGTCACATCTAAAATTCCAGGCAATCCTAATGAACTCAGAGACCATAGAGAATATGAGAGAGAGAACTCATCTATACAGGCCAAATAAAATGGTTTCACTCCATCCTCACGGTGACCTGTCTTCACAATGTAAGTGCAGACTGTCTTCACCAAATCCAAAGAATCAAATTGTGGCAGGGGAGATGGGGTGCCACATAGGTTTCCCTAAGCAACATGGAAGAAAGGCAGCAATAAAATGCAACTATAAAATGAAAATGGTGGGTTCCTGTCTCAATCCTTGTCAATTATCCCTCGACTCAGCAATGGCTTTTTACTCATGGTCTAGCCCTGCAACAACTCACCTTCAAGTGGAACATCCTCACACTTGTCCTTCTGCATATCACACTGGTACACCTTGCCTGTGACGTTCTGCTCACCAGGGGCTCCCACAATGATCCTGAAATTAATTTATTAAAATAATTAATACATATTATGGAGTAGTATAAGTAACATCATCTTTCCACAAATATTTCTCAGCAATCAGCAGCTTTCAAAATGTCCCAGGTTTTTTTTTCATTTTCTCCTTTTCCCCTGGCTTACTTCCATCACTACAAACTGAATTCAAAGTGCAAAAGTAGTTTGCACACCATTAACTGAGCAGATGGGAGAAGAGGGGCAGAATGTTGCCCTTCTCTATAGACTCTTCCAAAAGCAAACTGCTGCAGGCTCTATTCTTCTTCATTGAACTATTTTTCTTCATTAATACCTTTTGCCATCTTGATCACACTCTGATGTTGTGTGGCCCATTTTTCATCTGTGAAATATTGGTGGGCATGTTAGACATACAGAAACAATTTTCTGGCATCACAATGTAACCGTATAAAGAAGCTCTGACCCCCAGACTATAATATAATATCAATGGTGCCAATCTTATTCCGCACCACAACTTTTCCATCACAACCTTTCACTCTCACTTCCTCAATGAAAAGAGGAACGTATTAGAGATGGCTTTCTTCCCATACACACTGAATGAATCTGAACAGGGTGTGATCATACTAGTTAACCAGAAAATGAAAATCCAAAACAGGGAAAGCAGCAAAAGCACATGTCTGGGATTCCTCTTTTCAAGCAAAACAAACATCTGGTGGGTCATATATCCTGTTTTCTCAGAAATCATGGTTTCAGGTTTAGAGTAGTCTGATTTCAGGGTCTGCCTGAGTATCTACTTTCAGTTTGTCATCTCCAGGTGGGAGATGAGGGTGCATATTTTACAGTTTTCCAGATTTTAGCTCCAGGCATGAATAAATGGCTACTTGCAAATATCAAGTTTTGCTAGAAGAGCAGCACCTTGATACAACTTCCAAGGCTTCACTGATTTCTTGCTGCAACGTGCAAAGACTCTTGGGATGGGTGTAAGTCTATATATTTACTTAGGTTCCTTCTTTCCTTCCAGTAGCACCAGGGCTCACTCTCCACTCTCTACTCTTTCACACGGGAGGAATTTCTCCCAACTTTGAGTGGAGCCAATGCGAATTCAGGTGAATTCGCTAGTTTAGCGAATTCACGTGAATCCCCATTGTGTTCGGAGTGCGTTCGGAGTAACGTTCCATTACCCGAAAATGACCCCCCCCATTGCCCGAAATTATGTGCGAAGCTTTAATTTGCAATAACGTGAAACCCATGATTGCGTTTGGAATGACTTCCCTTTTGCCTGAAATTGTGTACGAAGATTTAATTCGCAATAACGTGAAACACCATGATTGCGTTTGGATTGCCCTTGGATTATACTTCCAATTTCCCACGTCTGAAAGAGTCCTCTGTTTTGCAGCCACTTTCTGGCTAGAAGCAGCGTAGATTAAATGTTTCTTATTCTCTATCCCTAAGTAAGTGAGAAGGAATAATCCTTTCATTTTAAACTAAGATTTCTCTCTTACTTTCCAAACAGGAAAGCTTTGTGTCTGTGTGTTTCAATGGCAAGCTGCAAGCAACTGCTGTTGGTTCCAAATTCATAAAGCTTAATGACATCACCAGCAGCCATCTATAATCTCAGGTTTAGGTTTAGGGCAGTAGTTCTCAACCTAATTCTGGGACCCCTTAATACAGTTCCTCATGTTGTGGTGACCCCCAATCAATGGTTTCAGTTCCTAAGACCATTGGAAATATGTGTCTTAGGCAACCCCTGTGAAAGGGTCGTTCGACCCCCAAAGTGGTCATGACCCACAGGTTGAGAACCACTGGTTTAGAGTTTACTGGCAGATGGAACATAAAGCCTTAGTGGGAACCTAACATGTGGATTTTTTCCCCAAAGAGATGTGCTTGGGACATCAGTAGCATCAACTACAAGGATACTATCATATAGGGGTTTTATCACACAGGAGGCAAGCACCCGCATCCCATTAATAAATGGCCATTAAATCCCATTAATATCCTACAAAGGACAATTGTTTTCAAAGGACATCATGCGATGTTGCCATTATCCCAGCATTATCCCGTAAATGAAAAATGGTGTGATTTTGTCGCTTTATTCATGGGATAATGCTGGGATAATGGCAACATCATGTGAAAACAATCCTGCTCTTGCAGGATAGTCATGGATTTAATAGCCATGTATCATGGGATGAGGGTGCTTGCCTCCTGTGTGATAAAGTCCATAGTGTGATCATTAGGTGGCATTGGGCAGAGCTGTATCTAAGTGGAGATAGGCACTTCCTACAGCTGTTCTGGACTCATTTTCTGATCAATGTATGCCATGTCTTTTTTTTTTTTACTGGTTTTTAAAACTTTTAAATCTTTTCTTACTGTACTTCTAAGAGTAGCTAGCAGGTAGAAATTTAGCAGCTCAACCCTTTCTCTGCACTTTATAGTCATGCCAGAAATAAAGCCTCACCAACTACACATCTGTAGCTATAAACACCATTTAAAGAAACTATCAGGAAAAATGTGAAAATAAAATCCTTTATTTTCCACAATCAGAACTCTCAATATAAAAATCCCTAGAGCTAGGGATTAAAAAAACAAAACAAAATAAGCAAAGGAAAAAAAAACCCTCTCAGATTCTCTCAATAGCTTCGTCTGCAAACATGCTGTCCGGGTTTTCTGGAAAGTGTAGCTTTAAAATGTAAGGTATCCAAGCTCAGAAATTTACCCCAACCATCCTTCATATCCTCCAACTGTCCCAAATTGGCAAGGACAGTCTCAATTAATCTGGTCATTCCATTTTTTTTCCCCAAGTGCTTTTAAAATATCCCAGTTTCTCCATCCTACTCTCACTTTCTCCCTTTGCCCTGAGCTTACTTCAATGGCTGAAAACTGAGATCAAAACGCAAAAGTGTAATTTGCCATGCAGTTAATTCAGCAAGGAGGGAGAGGAGAGGAGTGGGAAGAATCTTGGCCTTCCCAGTAAGTTCAGGCAAAAGCAAACTGGTACAGAATCTCCTAGCTTGTCTGTTGTTTCTCATTAATAGCTTTTGCCATCTTAACAATGTTGATGTTCTTTGGCCACATGTGTCCATTTGTGAAATGTTGGGAAAATATCCCTCTGAATGCTTAGACATGTCTGTATTGCACACTCCAAAACACACCTCTGTTATATTATCAGGAGGTGAACTGGGGGTTAGGGGTTACCTTGCTTTAGGGCCCTTCCCAATCTGCAGGACCTGATATCCAAACTGTTTGCTGATGTTGGAGAAGAGGGCCGCTGGAGTAGCATCTATGTTGTATCCCAGGGATGGTGAGGGGCCTGTGGAAAGAGAAAGTTCAATGTTTACTCAGAGAGTTTGAGTTTCTCAGAGAGAAAAAAGGAATAATAACTTATTTGTATCTCTCACTTTCACAGAAGGTTGCTGAATGACCAGGAAAAAAAAAGGACCTGGCTTGTCCCTGTGTCTTTAGTAGCAGTCTGAATAAACTTTTATGAGTTAAGCCTTATTACCAGTCCTGAAAAACACCAAAATTAAGGCTCAGCAAATACAAATGAAAGCCATCCAGGATCAGGGTTCTTCCCAGCAGACAATGGATCACTACAGACACAAATCCTCTTTGCATATCCTCCCACCTTGAAGCCTTGCCAACAACAGAACAATATACAAATTAACATGGAAATCACTCATAGAATCATAGAATCATAGAAATTTAGAGTTGGAAGAGACCACAAGGGCCATCCAGTCCAACCCCCTGCCATGCAGGAACTCCCAATCAAAGCATACCCGACAGATGGCCACCCAGCCTCTGCTTAAAAACCTCCAAGGAAGGAGACTCCACCACCCTCCGAGGGAGTGTGTTCCACTGTCGAACAGCCCTTACTGTCAGGAAGTTCCTCCTAATGTTGAGGTGGAATCTCTTTTCCTGCAGTTTGCATCCATTGTTCCGAGTTCTGTTCATCCCAACCTAGAGTCACACAGTATATATATATATATATATATACACATACCCTACTCACTTCCATGCCAGCATTCTCTGAAGATGCCAGCCACAGATGCTGGCGAAACGTCAGGAATAAACTCTTCTAGAACATGACCACATAGTCCGAAAAACCCACAAAAAAACCTAATAATTTCATTTTATCTCTCCCCAAAACGACATCTTGTGGTAGCTCTGAGGGTCCCATTCACACTACGCAATTATAGCACTATATTACATTTTAATTGCTGTGGCAACATCCTATGGAAGCCTGGGATTTACAGTTTAGGAAGGGGTATTTTGAATTCTCAGAGAGCTCTAGTGCTTCCCCAGACTACAAACAACACTAGGATTCCAGGAGAAGTAGATTATAGGATAACATTCTTTCTTTATTTAGAGATTATTTATTTATTAATTTTTCTTTTATATATAAACAAATGTTATTACACAGAAAAGACAATTACACACAGAAAAGAAAAGATCAGTTGTGAAGATAACTTTAAAATATTTATCACAATAAATATTTTATGTACATGTGCATAGGCTGAGAGAGAGAGAGAGAGAGAGAGAGAGAGAGAGAGGGAGGTCTGTGATCCAGATGTATTAAAGATCAACAAAATGAAAATATACATGAGAAAATTATAGATGCTCTTGCAAGCCTTCTGGGGAAACAAAAGAAAGAACTTCAGCCAGAAGTGGATTGTGTCCATGGACTGAATTTTGTGGGTAACATGAAAGGGAATTTACAGAGTTATCATTATGTTGTTAGAAAACAGCATTATGAAAAGAAAATGAAGATAGATGACAGACTGGAAATTGTTCTGAAAGATATTCCTACACAAGATCTACAGAAGAGAAAGAACTATAGCTTCTTAGCAAACCGTTTGAAATGGAATGGAATTTCATATAAACTTAAAGGAATTTTTTCATGTTTAAACAAATAAGTTACCTTAAATAATGAAAAAAATGAAATGGAAGAGGAAGGGGAAGGGAGAGAAGAAGAATCAGAATTCTCTGTTATAATATGTGTAGTTTGCCAGGAAGTCTACCTTTGTCTCTCAGCGACCATAGTTAAAAGTGAACCTGTCACCTCATCACCATACCCACAAGTTTTGCATTTTCTGGGGTATTCATACAGTTTATAAAGCTCTTTCTAGGGCATCAGTTCACTCCATGCATCAGAGAAAGTAGACCAATAAGTTTATCATAGTAGAGAGGTCCTGAAGAAAAATGGGATTTAAAGGAGATTTAGATTTAAAGAAAACTTGCAAATGTGGGAAGTTTATCATACAAAATGACCCCCAAAGTGAAATAACGTGATGTTAAACTGAACGTGAAGCAGAGAGAACCGGCAGCTTTTTACTTTTGGGAAGTTCTGAAAGTAAAAAGCTGCTGGTTTTCTCTGCTTTACGTTTGGTTTAACTTTGCGTTATTTCAATTTAACAGCAACGTCATCTGATAAACTTTGGGCATTTGTGGGGGTTTTTGGGTTTTGTTTTGTTTTTTTGCTTTAAATCTAGTTTAGATCCTGTTTTTCTCTGGGACCTCCCTAGTGTGATAAACTCCCAAGTCTATGAAAGGTTATGCTATAACTTCTTTCACACACTTAGTGTCAAACGTGCTTGCAACATCTCTTTGCCTACTGATGTCCCAGAGTAACATAGCTATGTCTCTAAACTCTACCACCAACAAAATAAAAGTAAATAAGAAAATATCTCAAGTAATCTTGTGCTTGGATCCTCAGGACATGCCCTTCCTGTTATGGAGATTATGTCTAAATTCAGCCACTTCCTATCTCATCCCACCCTGTCTCACCCATATGCATTAGAAGCTTCTAGTAGCAGCCCATTCCCTTCAGATGAGCTTCTGGCTGCCAATACTTTCCCACAACGTTGTGAAATAGCTTGAAGGGCCAATCTTTTTTGAGATCTCAGGCATATAGCTTAATGTGCTGTTGCCTATGCTTCACATTTCAAAGCAGATATATTGAACCAACCACATGAGTGAGCAATTATCTTTCTCTAACATTGACTCTTGTGTGTGGGTTAAAAAATTATATGTAAATATGTCAGGCAAATCTTGTGGCTGAGATCTTTGTCACTTCATACAAGGGCAAAGATGATTTACTCTTTCTTTCTTTTTTCTTTTTTAACAATCGGGCCATCCCCTTCCCAGATTCATAAGAATGACTGAATGAATGCGCAACCCAAATCTTCCAAGTAGGAACCTTCTGGGTTTTTCCTCCTAGAAACGAACATAAACAATATTATTTCTGTCCCCTCAGTGCAAAAGTGACATAGGAGTTTATCAGACAACGGAAAATGGAAGTATAATCCAATGGTAATCCGAATGCAATCATGGGGTTTCATGTTATTGCGTATTAAAGCATCTCACACAATTTCGGGCAAAAGGGAAGTCACTCTGAATGCATTCCGAACGCAATTAGAATTCACGTAAATTCGCTAAACTATCAAATTCACGTGAATTCGAATTGGCTCCAACTGGCTCCATTCGAAATAAAGAGAAATACCTCCCGTATGATAAACTCCATAGGGGACAGTCCCAAGTAATATTCTGCCATCTCGCTTTTTCAGCTGCTTTTAAAATATCCCAGTTTCTCTTTCTTCCTCCCACTTTCTCCCTTTATTCTCACCTTACTTCAGTTGCCACAAACAGTTCAAAGTGCAAAAGTAAATCAAAAGATCTATTCAAAGGATAACTACATCTGAATCTAATCCCAAACCACTCATCCTGAAACCCAGCTGGAGCTATGCAAAACGACAAGAGGCATAGATTGCAGTCAACCTGAAACGTGTCCGGGATTTCCCTTGAATGTACATCTACTTTTGCTTTTCTTTGAAATCAGACATGAGAACATTTTGGTTAGTAGATTTTTTTTTTCACATCAAATACACCCCAGCAAGGTCTTGACACTAAATATTCCCCACCCCAGCTTGCTCTATCTATCTATCTATCTATCTATCATCTATCTCCTTTCTTTCTCCTTGTGCAAGATCCAAGGTGGCTTGCATCCAATTAAAATAAGATACAGCTTTAAAAATGTGCAAAAGTACTAAATATTTAAAATGTAAAAGGATCTAAAATTTTAAAATATCTAAATATTCAACAATACTAAAAATTTAAAAATATTAAAATAAAACCCCATTAAAAGCCTCTTCTGTCACATTAATTATAAGTCAAAGTCCTACCTAAATAAGAAAGTCTTTGCCTGCCAGAAGAAAGAGAGGAGACGGAGGTCCAACCAAATCTCAGTTGAAAGAAATTCTATAAGATGGGAACAGCCATAAAGAAGGTTCTCTCCTATGTTCATCCCAAACATGCTTATGATGGTGGTGGGACTGAGAGAAAGCCAAAGATGTTAAAACTCCAGTAGGCTCATATAGGGAGCTATGGTGGGGCTTCAAAGGTCTCACTCCAGGCTTCCCCATGGGTTCTTTCAATGATGAACACTGATACACATTGCTGCTATAGAATAAGCTTTATTTTTGATAATTGTCACAACGGATGGTACACAGCAGAGAAGCATTCCAGCCCTTTCACTGATAAAGCCTAGCATCCCCTAACAGACAATGGTAGAAATGGACCTCCAAACCCTTGGCCAGTGATCAAATTCAAATCCCCTTTGCAGGACATATGGGCAATTTGCGCTGAGGGCACCCCATGTCAAGATGAGGATAATGGAAGATGGGCTCCCAAGGTCCATAATACAAAAGCAAATAAAGAAAACCAATATGTGCAAGTGTGATTCCCTCTCCCCGCCCTAATAGCTATGAGAACTATAAAAGCAGGTAAGCAGCAGGGAAGGGGAGGGGGGGAATCTCTGTTGGTTCTCAGCCTTCATGTCTTTTACTTATCTTTCTCTTTTACATGATGCCATGCAATATTTCACACATGAAAACCAGGACTTTCGTGGCCAAGCAACATCAGAGTTGTGGCTCAGATGACAAAATTATTAATGAGGAAGAATCCACAAGCTAGAAGATGTTACCGCTGTTTGCTTTTACCTGAGTCTACTGGGAAGGGTATCTCGTCTCATCTCCCACTCACTGCCTGTGATTTCCCAAGAACATCACAAAATTTCACAATAATTCTCTACGACATCACAAGGGCCCATCCCATGGTTTTAGGTTTTGGCCCTGAAATTTCTGTAATGCTACAACTTTACAGTCCTCTTTCTCACACCTCTGTCAGGAGCTAATTCTAAAGGTATGGAGCCAGTACTGAGGAGTCCCTGTTTCTCTGCACAATGGGCATAACCTTGTGAATTTTCTAATGGGTGGCAGCAGGGTATGTTTGATCTTATCTTTCCATCTTTCACACACAGAATGATTGTCATAAAACATGCATGTTGAAAAATGCATGCCTTTTCCACACTCTATAAATATAATTGGTGAGATCCTTGTGGTTCCTGCAGAGGTTTCACACTCAAAACATCAGGGGAAACAAAACATGCTGTTCCGGCGACACCTTTATTTTCTTTATTTTGCAGTTCTCAGGCCCAGCACATTCTTCAGCTGAAAGCTCTGACATCACGTGGTATGTCTATATCGTCTGTTAATTAAAATGGTGGAAAACTACATCACCTTTTTTATACAAGCTGCATGTTGACTGCTAGCTCCAATATGCTTGTCCAATATATACGTTTATGACATGCATACAATTTTACACAAACTCCTAAACAAACCTAACTTCCCCATTCCATTTCTAGTAATGGCACTACAACTAAATTGCTATTCTCTTTGGTGACAAGACCAGTCTGTTTGATGTCCAGTCCTGCAAGACAGGACAAGCTGTAAAGATACCCTTTGTTCTTATTCCTCAGATGTAATGCCGCCACCTCTCATATTTTTGACAACTCAGATACACAAGCCGTCAGGCCTGTGCACACATAAAGAAGGACAGGGCTTCATATTTTCAAAACTTCCTGTAACTCTTAGAAAGTCAGGTTAGTGCTATGAACACATGGGTGAAGCCAATCTACAGACCAGGTTAGAGAATCTGATCAATTCTCCTTTCTGATTAATTTATTAAAGAACTGAGCAGACAGAAGTTTAGAAACAGTCGTTTTAAAATAAAATGAACAAAACACCATGGGGCATATAGACATATTAAGTCCTAGGAAATACCCACCAAATCAGGTCTGGAGAAAGAGTACACCCTACCTTGGACTTCCTGACAAAATGTAGACTGGTCTTGCTTTGTTGCTAGTCATGGAAAACTACAGGAACTTTATTTTACAACCAACGGCTGTAAAATTTGTGAATGTGAAGGAAGGGGAAATTCAAACTGAGGAATCAAAAGCTTTGGAAGTGTGGGCTAGCCATTCGCCAGGTGTCTTTGTGAAGCTGAGCCAACCTAGCAAGGTTGTACAAGTGCAGATTTGGTGTCTGCAATAGCCATGGCTGGGCATGGTTCTGTGTTTAGGCCAGGGCTGGAGAGTATGTGGGGCCCTCCAAAAGTGGCTGAAATGCCAACCTCTATTATCATTCCCCATTGACTGCTGGTTGTGGACAGTCGATTGTCCTGATTTGGCAGAGACAGTCCCAATTTATCATGTCTGAGAGGAGAAGAAAGAAGGGGGCAGAATTTTGTCCTTCCCAGTAGGCTCAGGCAAAAGCAAACTGCTGTTGCACACTCTCCTAACTTGTGTATTCTTCCTCGTTAACTAATTTTTCCAATCTTGACAACACTGGTGTTGCTTGGCCTGTGTGCAACAACCGAAGTCAATTTGCAGCAATAGAAGTAATCCAAGAACAAAGGGGGAAAGGGGGAAGAAGAGAGAGAAACTGAGGCATTTTAAAAGTCGCTGGGAAAAGTGGGATGACAGAGATTAAGTGCATGCCTAATTAGGAGTTGCATGCTGCTGTGTTCAATCAGCCCTAACTATGCAGATGATTGTGGCTTTATAATTCTGTAATCAGGTGACAAATCAGGGGAATGTGTGTGATGAAGAAATACCACACTCTTCATTCCTATTTGTTTTGCAGCTGACCAGGATCAGGAGGTGAGGATCGAAAGAGGAAGAATTGCCTTTTGTGTCAAAATACTGGAGGCCAGTGAAAAGTTCAAAAGGCTAAAGCTTCATAAATGAAAGAAAATGTTGCCGGTAATTAAGTTTTTAAGCAGAGCAAGATCCTGGGCTAAGCCCAAACTACTGCTGATCAGAGTTCAGTTCTTCTTCTTTTAACAGGGTGACCAGCATTTCAGTGCATTTTTATTAGCAGTGGGTGGTTTTCCTGGCATGGAGCTGAAATAACAGGAAATCCTCAGTCCGCTAATATTGTACATGTTGGGTTGCTGTTAAAGGCAGGGGGCATGGGTTCTTCAAACTAGAGGCTCTCATAAAATCCATAAAGTAGGCTAATTCTGTACCGAACATGGAAGAGAGTGCAAGAGCAGCAGCAGCCCCAGTCGTACAATTGCAAAGACATGTAATAATGGCTAGTAACAAACAGATATAATTCTGTTTTCTTTAACAAATGTGATTGTGGCAAGAATGGGGTTTGTGTGATAATATCTCTAGTGGGATACATAACAAGAAATTACTATACGTGCCCCTTGTTTAGGATTCCAGTCACTTTATTCTATTCGTCTCCAAAACCAAATTTCATCCCTACCAACTGCTGGGATTGCTTCCAACTCTATAATAATTCTGTACCCACTCTTTGTACCCACTCCTCACTGGGCTAAAATCAGAGTTCCCTGCCTGTTTAGTACATAATTTTTGTAGTCTTACAAACCTTGGACTTCTCCAAGATAGTTAAGACCTTGGACTCTTTCACACTGGAGGAATTTCTCCCAAATTTGAATGCAGCCAATGCGAATTCACGTGAATTCGCTTGTTTAGAAAATTCACGTGAATCCCCATTGCATTTGGAAGGTGTTCAGAATGACTTCCCATTACCCGAAAATGACCCAAATCGCGCCCTTTCCACGGCGCAAAAATAGTTGAAGTCCCCCATCACTACTACATCTTTCCTTTCTGAGTGTGTGGTCATCTGTTCTAGAAAAGCACCATCCAATTCCTCCATCTGACTTGGAGGTCTGTAGTAGACTCCCACAGTAACATCCTTGGTTTCTTTCCCCTTTAATTTTTATCCAGATGCTCTCCACTTGGCCTCCAGTACTCGATTTCTTCACTGGTGTAAATATCCCTGACATATAATGCTATTCCTCCTCCTTTCCTGTTTGGCCTGTTTCTCTTTAAAAGCTTATACACCTTTTATAAGGGACACGATTTCACTGTGCCATTGTATTTAATGGGACTTAAGCATCCATAGATTTTGGTATCCATGGGGGGGGGGGGGGTCCCGGAAGCAAATCCCAGCAGATACCAAGAGCTCACTGTATTCTCTAAGACTTGTTCTGTTAAAAAAACGAAAAACTGGCTCTTAGAGCCAATCCCTTGCTGTTCTTAAAGAACTTCAACTAGGGAGGAAATGGTGAGATCTTGTAGCACACCACAGTTCTAGGATTAGACAAATCAGTTATCTCTTTATGCTAGATTCACAATGTCAAGCAGATCAAGATAGCAGCAGCAAAGTACTTCTCAGGCTGTTAGGTTTTTAAACGTCGCAACCAAAGATAAACATCAGAACCTTTTGATTGTGTATTCCTTCTTGGCAAGGGATTGGATTGGATGGCCCTTGTGGTTTCTTCCAACTCTATGATTCTATTATTCTTGCTAATCTCTGTAAATCATGCTTGATATTCCCCAAGCAATGGCATCAAAAGCGGAGTGCGGGGACTGCGGACCACACCAGGTGACACCATCAGCAGGGATGTGTGTCACTACTGCACCTCAAGCATCTGTATTTTGGCAGAAACAGGCTGTGGCATTTGCCTGTATCTCTTTAAAATGCTGAAGAGATGGTGTAAGTGAGGTGAGGGTCAGTGGGAGAAGAAAGAAGAGGCCCTAGGTATTTTTTAACAAATAAAATTTTAAATTTTAAAATTTTATTTTTTTATTTTTTATTTTTATTTTTTATTATAAAATTCTTTAAGAACATCACGTTTTACCAAATTTCAATCACATGCAACTATGTATATGTAAACAGATTTATTCTGTGCATATGATGTTGTAATTTAAAGATCATTTTAATTTTGCCAGTTGTTTATGTCACAACTATTACTATTAGATTCAGTGACCTATGCGAATTATGATTTATGAGTATGTTAGTTAAATTTTTTTACTAAGGATTCAGTATGGGTGTAATATGGGAGGAAGTCTAATATCATGAGTTACCACACCAGGTGACACCAACCCTAGTGATGCCACTGTTTCATGGAAAACTGTATCAGCCACTAGGGAGAAAACCAACAAAACCTTTACTCCTCCTTATCATAGCAATGAGAGTTGCCATTTTTCTCCCTAGCAAGACTCCTGCTTGATTTAATTTTCATACCACCTCTCTATAGCTACTTCTTGTTTTGTTTTTTTTTAGAATTGCCAGATTTTTAAAAAAAAAATTGTTTGAGAATTTTGTGGGAAATTGTTAGAAATATACCCTCCAACATTTCACAGATGAAAAGTGGGAAACGTGTCCAAGCAAGATCAGAGTGTGGTCAAGATGGTAAACATTATTAATGAAGAAAAACACACAATCTAGGAGAGATTGCAGTTTGCTTTTGCCTGAGGCCACTGGGAAGAGTAAAAGTGTCCCCCCTTCCCTCCGCTCTGTTGAGCTGAGTACAAATTGCTTTTGCACTCTGAACTGAGTTTACATCAACTGAAGTAAGGTGAGGATAAAGGGGCATGGGGAGTGGGAAAAAGAGAGAGAAAGTGAGACATTTTCAAAGCTGCTGGAAAAGTGGGAAGACACGATTTATCTGGATGATCTCTGCCAAATTGGGACAATAAGCACGTGTATAGAAGCGTAAGGAGGCCCATCTAGAAGAAAAGTCATAGTATTCAATGGTGCCATCAGGAAAGAACTTGATGGCACAAGCCACCTCCACCCATTCAACAGGATAAGGTGGTGGGACCCTGAACACAGAACTAGTGGCCACATAAATGATGTAACAAAGCTCATCATCTTTTAAAAAGGAGAGGCTCAAACTGTCAAATTGTACTAAAGCTATTCTGGAATAGCTTTAATTGCAGACGTGGAAGGTAGTTATACTTTGGAGGCTGAATGAGAAAAAAATAATTTTCTTACACAAGCGTTTGTGAACTCCAATTCACTTCATCAAATGCTTAATCAGTTTTCTGACTGCGTTCCCGGGGGGGGGGGGGGGGGGCGTTTACCAAGAGAATAATTAAGTAATATTTCAAAATTATTGTTACATTATTCTTGTAAATGAGATAATTTTCTTCTTGTTACCTACAAAACTCACTTTTAAAAGGTGCTTAAAGACATTTTAAGGAAAATATTACTAGGAAATTGTACTGCTATGAGGTTTTATGCCATTCTCTTGTTCTGAGCTTCATGCAGCCCTCCAGGTGCTATTGGATTACAATTTCCAGCATCCTTCTCCATTGACTATGCTGGCTATGAGCTGCTAGAAGCTTTAGTCTGACAACCCCTAGAGATGTACATAGTTTCTACCTCTTATTTTATCTATCCAAAAGGAGCAAGTAACAACACAAGTAACAGAAAAAGTTACCTCCCCTTCCATTGGAACAAATAATGACAAACATGTCCATTAGTAAAAGTGTAGTTTCTTAGTCAAGGGAAGTAATAAACCCACTATATTTTGGACTGGTCAGGTCTCATCTGGAGTACAATTGGCTCTCCTTATCCATGGATTTTTTATCCAAGCATCCACAGCTTGAAAATATTCAAAAAAGTACAAATTCCAAATAGCAAACCTTGATTTTGCCATTTTATATAAGGGACACCATTTTGCTATGCCACTGTATTTAATGGGACTTGAGCATCCACTGATTTTGCTATCCACGGGGGATCCTGGAACCAAACCCCAGCGGATAACAAGGGCCCACTGTACTATGTTCAGTTCTGAACACCTCATTTTAAAAAGGATTTAAACTGGGGCAAGTTCAGAAAAGGGCAACAAGGATGATAAAATGTATGGAGAACAAAACGTAGAAGGAAAGGTTGAAGGAGCGGGGCATGTTCAGTTTGGTGAAGAGAATGAAAGATGATATGATTGCAGCCTTTAAATACTTAAAGGACTGTCATAGAGAGGAAGGGGCTTCACTGCTGCCCCAGGGAATAGGATCAGGTCTAATGGTCTGAAGATTTAGATTGAAAATTAGAAGGAATATCTTGACAGTAAGAGCAGTTCTGCAATGGAACCAACTGCATAGTGATGTGGTGGGATCTCCTTCTCTGGAGGTCTTCAGAAAGACCTGGAGGTCTTCAAAAAGAGACTGGACGGACAGCTACCTGCTGGGGATGCTTTAACTCTGATTCCCAAACTCTAGTCTTTCAGGTGTATTGGACTTTAGCTCCCAGAATCCCAGAACATTGGTCAAGATTGCTGAAGTTTCTGGGAGCAGAAGTTCAAAACACCTGGACACCAGAGTTTGGGAATCACTGCTTTAACAGGAGATCCATGGACTCCTGCTTGGAAGAGCCCTATGAGGTCCCTTCCAACTCTACGATTCTATTTTTTAACATTACTGTAACAGGAGCAAACTGATTTTGAAAAGTAACTTTCTAAACTCTGTTCTTTTCAAGTCCCAGAGAGAAATCTGTCCCTTGCAACACACAACTTTTTAAAATTGTTGTCCACCAAGGCTGTTGACGAGAATTGTTGCCACACTGCTTGAATCTCTTCCTCTTCTTCTATCCCCATTTTTAAACCACAGCTGGAGGAAGTACCCTGTTTTTCTAACTCTCTTACCCAGCTTTTCCAAGCAGCCAGTGTAACTGTGCCTTACTCTATAGATACAGCCAAAATGTATCTGCAAAAAAAAAGCTTCATGCACTGACTGACAGCTGGCATGATCTAGTCCTTTGTGGGGCATGTGGACTTGGGATATCCAGGTTCACATCCTCACTGGGCTATAAAATTCCATGGTGACTTTGCACTGGACCTACTTCACAGGATTGTTGTGAGGATAAATCGGGGATGTGAAGAGCCATATCGCCACATTGAGCTCATTGGAGAAAAGGCAGAATATAGATGAATATTCTGCCTTTCCTCCAGTGTGGAATGGTTTTTTGACTGTTGGACTAGGACTCTGGAACACCATGCTCAGCC
The DNA here is from genome assembly GCA_034509955.1 of Urosaurus nigricauda. Taxonomy (NCBI): domain Eukaryota; kingdom Metazoa; phylum Chordata; class Lepidosauria; order Squamata; family Phrynosomatidae; genus Urosaurus; species Urosaurus nigricauda. The sequence continues at coordinate 10,999,102 of JAOEGL010000006.1, forward strand.
ACAGAAACTGTACTAGGTGATCTTGGGCAAGATCCCAGTCACATTCTCTCAGCCTTAAAGGATGGCAATAGCAAGCTTTCACTGAGCGGATCTATCCAGCCTTTAGTGTGGGCACAAACAGTCATACCTGCTGGAATTTTGTAAGTTTTTTGGTATTGTTTTCCTTTGCTTGATCCTTTAGATCCTTTGTTAACTGCCCCTAAGTTTTGCCCTATAATTATCATTATAATTTAAATTACTGTACTGTGAAGTCAGTTTGGCTGTTGAACCTTTGGACATTCACACTCCCACTCTCTCTGCTGCCAACCCAGGTTTTCCACACATAAAACAAGTTTTCTATTCCTTTGCTAAGGAAGACACATAAGTATCAAGTGATGGCATGAACTCAGAATCAAAATCAGAATCAGTGAGAGCATGCAAATGATTGCAAAATGTGTCTATTTGGGGCAAATATGCTGATACAAGTCAGTAAGTAGAAGGCCAAATATAGGAAGTTGTAGTTCAGCACTGGATTTCCCTGGTTGGCAAGAGCTGTGAAAGGTTTAATAATAATGGTTCATTTATAATCCGGTTTCAAACAAGGGTCTTTCCCAGAACTAATGATAGATGTCAAGGATAAAATGTGGGACCTTAGCATGCAACATGTGCTCTTCCTACAGAGCTTTTAAAAGTTCTTCTTTTTGCAACTACAACTCCCAGAATCTTTCACTGCTGCCACTTTTCCAAGTCCTATGCCCTACCACAGGTATCGGTTCATTCCATGCATCTGAGGAAGTAGACCAAGTCTACGAACACTTACACTACAAAGAACACTTACCCTTTCGCTCATGTAGGAGATTATCACACCAGAGCCAACTGCTCAACAATCACACTATTTGAAGGTAATGGAAGCATAGCACTATAGCAATTAATATTTTCACACAAAGGAGAAAAGCAATTGCATTCTGCATACATCCATTCTTGTATCATTAGTATGTCATTATGGAATGTATCATGCATGCACCACTTTTGTGCTGCTGTGCATGTCTGAAAATCATCATTCTGTCCCGAACAGAAGAAAATACAATCTATATATTTAACATTATTTTTATCCAGTTGAAAAAAGGCCATGCCCTACACCTTAAAAAAAGAGAGAAATTCACTCCAAAAATAATGCTAGGAGTAAGAACAAATTGCCAGTACTGAAATACACTCTAGGAAAATGTCCTGGATTGCTCCACAATAATGAGAATGAAATGTTATTGGCTTCCGCATCTTCACAATAGCACAAATGAAGTGCTATTGGCAAGCCATTCATGGGTTTTTTTCCACCCCTGTGAATAAAAAGTTGCAGGAGCATTCCATGTTGTTAACAGGAGAAGTACAGGATGAGCATGAGATCATGTGAAAATCTTCCTGCAATTTTGCAAACACGACAGGAGCATTATGTTTTTCTCCCATTCCCTATCTTCTTGTAATAATCTCCTATGTCTCAAAGGTGCTACAAGATCCCTTTGCACTACCACAGAGTTACAAAACTTTCCTAAACTGGCTTGTCTCTCTTAAGAAATCTTACCAACATGGTACAATCATTAGCATTGTGGACTAGGACTTGGGAAGAACTATGTCCCGGTTTCCACATGGCCATAAAAAGGAGTAATCCTAGGTGCATCCCATCTCTTTCAGACCAATCAAGCAAATTTTAATTCCCACACAGCCATAATCTAGTCATGCCCTTGTTAATGTACTTCACAGGGTTGTTGTCATGAAAAAATGTATGGTGCCTTGACCAAATTGGAGAGGACGTGGGATATAAATGTAATAAATAAACCAACCAACTAACCAACCAAGGATTTATGCCCAAGAAGATGGACTTACCTTGAAGTGCTAATCCAATAATCAGAGTCCAAAAACAGAGTGGCAATGGTGTGCCAGCCATGCTGGAATGGCATAAAAGGCAAAGAGTCTTACTTTCTGGAGGGCATTTGACAAAGGCAAGGGACAACGTCCAGAGGAACAACAGAAGGAAACAGAGGAGAGTCGAAAAAGGACTAAGGCTTGTTTCTGAATTTCAAAATTGTTGCTTTCTCTCCCCTACTTGATTCAAAAGGGAGGGGTAATGTGTGGGGAAGAGAGGAAAGCAAGGCTGCAGAAGACTTTTCTTCCTGTGCTGGCACATAAAGTGGGTGGTGAAAGACTTGAACATGCATCAGGTGGCCCCTAAGCAATGAGGAACTGTGTTACATCAGCAAAATCTTCAAGTCAGAGGAAGACTTTGGCATCTGATCACTTAGGCATGGGTCCTCTGCTGTCATTATGACAAAAAGTACTGATAATGTTGACCAGGACACAGGGACACAAAGGGATGGGGGCATGGACACACACACACACACACACACACCAGTCCTTAACATTTATTTCATGTTCAGAGATGTTTCCTGAATGGATAATTAATAATCAGAGAAAGAGTCTTGAGCCAGTCCTCTGCAGGATGTGTGCGCACATGTGTGTGTGAGAGAGATGTGATAAACTATATGACAAAGCAGTCATTTGATGCATGCACATGAAAGCAGTTGTGAAACAGAAATTTAAAAAAAACAAGCACAAGGAGTCCATCTCAGGGAGATGAAGCAATGCCTGAAAGACATAGGAACTAAAGGAATACAGTCAGCCCTCTGTATCCACAGATTCTTTAGCCATGAATTCAACCATCCACAGCTTTAAAATATTCAAAAAGAAAATGAAAAAGAAAAGAATTCCAAAAAGCAAACCTTGATTTTGGTATTTTATATAAGGACACCATTTCACTACGCCATTGTATTTCATGCGCTGACGCTTCCAAGCCAAGTCTGCCAGATCTCCTTATTCAGGTAGTCTACTGTGCTTACATTGGAGCACCTTCAGTGGTTATATGACCAACCATCATTTTTAATATCAGGTTGATATCAAAGGTTGACTAGGTGTGAAAGAGAGCTATTCTGTGTGGTACCATTTTTAACAATTTGCTGTGCCCTAAACCAGTCCTTCTTAAGCTATTTGATATGGCAGAATGGTAGTTCCTCCCACTACCACCACCACCAATGTGACAAGGTCAAGCACCATATTTATGCCCATTTGCTACACCTGTTCTTTCTTTTCTGGAAACATGCAGACAATGGCTCACAGACTGGCACTGGTTCATGGACCACCATCTCACATTAGTGGCGGTCTCCATCTGACTAATGCTGTCTTTCCTCTTTAAATCAGGATCTCTAACCGCTGCACACACAAGGCAAATATATTAAAGGTAGGGAGCCCTAGTGGTGCAGTGGTTAAACGCTGGTACTGCAGCAACTCACTCACAGTTGCAAGACTGTCAGTTCGATACCAGCTAGGGGCACACAGGGTCAACTCAGCTTGGCATCATTCTGAAGTCACTAAAATTAGTACCCAGCTTGTTGGGGGCAATTAGCTTACATATTGTAAACTGAAATCCACCAAACAGTGATACCTTTATTGGCCAACCGAAATGCACAATATACTTGTTGAAAGCTTTTGAAGCTCCACTGGCTTCTTCATCAGGCAAGATGTTACAAACCAAACAGGAGAAAAAAATAGAGATGTTAGTAAGATGCCTGCATTTTGTTCTTCCTGTCCTTAGTTAAGATGGTATGAGAAGAGTATATTTTGCAAGCTCACTCTTCTTTCTTCTGACCATGTGGGAATTGGGGGTTTAACAAAGTCCAGCTTTGCATATCAAAAGGACTCTTGGAAACTGCATAGGGAATGCTTAGGTGCACTGATAAGTGGGTACAGAAGTGTATTTGCTACTTTATAATGCTAAGGTACTGGAGCCCTCTATAGTTTTCACTCTGCCATGTATAATTATTTCAAAGATTGTCAAGTAAACTAATTTTCCCCCCTATCAAATAGTTTTGAACCAGGATATTTTGTTTCCACAGACACAGTCCCCTTCTTCCTTAAACCATGGGCCATGTTACCCAAAGCTAAACAAATAATTTTGGCAAATGTAATGCAAATGATGGGGGAAGTATCTCTTCCCATCCATGGCAGTAATGATACATGGCAAAGGAACTATTTGAAACTCTTTCCTGACATCTGGGATCTGCCACCTGATCCAGCCAGCAGCCTCCTTCTGCCTCATGGTAGGGCCGGCCCTGGTGGCAAAATGGTGCACAACTGGTGCACAGCATTAAACTACATTACACTTTACACATTTGTTAGGTGAGAACGTGAGCAGGGGAAAGGCAAGCAGGCTAGTATAGGCACACAGGCACAGAACAACTTGATAAAAAGTGGTGACATTTCAGAAGTGACTGTAACCAGCCAACCACAGGTGGAAAGCAGAGGAGGGAAATGAAAGCGGGGCCGCCAATTGGAGATCAAGATGCCTTGATAACAAGCGCAGAATTGGCTTCCTGTTTCACCGCGACAGGAAGTGGATGTCAGAGAGGCGACAAGGTGCATAGACATCTTTGCAGTGTCTCTCCAATACAACCAAGAAACCAATTATGGTAAGAATCCAGAAAACAACCTCCTCCTCCTCCTCCCATTTTTGGGGGGCTTTTATTTCCATTTAATGCCTCCTCCTTAGAAGATGGTAGGTATCCCTCCAAATATCCCTCCAGGAATCTCCCAAGAGAGGGTTGTCTCCTGATGTTGCTCTTTCTTTGTGTCTTAGGATAAAGACTACGTTGGGTTTGCCACCCTGCCCACCCAGGTCCACCGAAAGTCTGTGAAGAAGGGCTTTGACTTCACTCTGATGGTGGCAGGTAAGGATTTTGAGCACCGTTTTCCATCCTAGCAAGTGTTGCCAGGTTTCTAAAACAACCATAAGGGACAATCGAAGTTCATGACATGGAGGGTCGACAATCAGGAAGTAGCTATGAACACGTTTGTGTTCTGCTGAAAGACCAAGTGGAAGGATTGATTTTAGTTCTATTACCCACAAATTTAACTGCAAAATAAGCAGATTGTCCATGTTCATAAATTACATGATCCACACACTCCAAAATCCAGGATTTCTTGGCTTCACTCTATTTGTTGTTGGTGTGTGCCTTCAACTTGTTTCCAACATATGGTGGTCCTAAAGCAAGCCTATCATAGGGTTTTCTTGGCAAGTTTCTTCAGATGGGGGTTACCATTGCCATCCGCTGAGGATGAGAGTGTGTGACATGCCCAAGGTCACCCAGTGGGTTTTCATCACCAATCCTGGTCTCCCAGTGTCCTGGGCCAACAGAAGATCTATCCAGGCCTTAAACAGGAGACATGGCATATAATAAGGGGCACCTGGCTGTCTGGCCTATAAAGGACAAGCTTTCTGATCCTCATATAAGGGACAACCCTGATAATAAGGGACACATGGCAGCTCTAATACTAGCACACTGTGAAAGCACTTTTCCTAGCCTTTGCTTAGTTCCTTCTGCTTCCCAAGTAGAGACAAAAACCTATGGCTTTCCCCTTTTTCCATTTGTGTGGACTAGGCTTGAACGGTGAAAAGTGATTGTTTGATGAGACGGCTAGTTTGGCTCCTTCTTGTTTAATGGTACCTTCAGAGCTTTGAAAAGTTACTTTTTGAGGGGAATGCTGCTGCCACACTGCACATTTAATGAAGTTTAACACTGCTTGAATGGTCATGGCTCCATTCTATGGAATCCTGGGACTTGTACTTTGTTGTGGCACCAGAACTCTCTGACAGAGAAGGCTAAATATCTCACAAAGCTGCAAATCTCAGAATTCTGCAGTATTGAACCATGACAGTTAAAACAGTATCAAACTACGATTTCTGCAGTGCAGAGTCAGCTTAAGCCTTTCCAATTGTCAGGAGCACGCTATACAAATGCTTCAACCAATAACTAACAATTCCTCCATTAAGAATTTGAGGATCAACATTTTATGCTCTCATTCACTTCACAGGAGAATCTGGACTGGGAAAATCCACTCTTGTCAATAGTCTTTTCTTGACAGATCTATATAAAGACCGTGTGCTTCCAGATGCTCATGGTAAGTAGAATAACTGACAGCTGTTATGATGTGTAACAGAGTGGATAGAGAGCAAATCGGATTAGGAGAATATAATCCTGACTACTGTCCTCCCATCTTCCTCGCTTCACAGACAGGATTCCCCAGACTTTGGAAATTGTCAAACATGCCATTGATACTGAAGAGAGAGGGGTGAAAGTCAAACTGACAGTGATCGATACCCCAGGATTTGGGGATTCAGTGGACAATACTGAGTGGTAAGAGGGGTCTGGGCATGTCAGTGTTCCTCTGTAGTTTTGTACAGAAGTATTTCAGATCCCGCAATTTGAATATGCAAGCCTTGACCTTGGTTCTGGTTAGCTCTGGTTTCTTCCTTAACTATGGTATGGTTAGGATCCCAAGAATACAGCAAAACCCTGGTTTAACTGCTGAGGTAAAGTTTTCACCAATAAAATATATGCAGAGAGGCATCAATGGGACATATCAGTTTATCACCTCCATTTTGAGGCTGTAGAAACAGTCTCTTGATTTGGATTTACCGTATATACTTGACTATAAATTAATCTCATATATAAGTTGAGGGAATGTTTTGGGCCCTAAATTATGGGTTTTGATATGGTCCATGGAAAGTCAAGGGTAAAACATAGGGGCATATAACAAAGGATCTGAAGGATGAAGCAAGGAAAACAATGCCAAAGAAATTACAAAATTCCAGTTGTCAAAACTGTTTATGCTCACACTAAAGGCTCGATGGATGAGAGAATAGAAGGGGGTGAGTGCTTCCAGGACAGATTGCACTCTTGCTTTCACCTGGGGATGGTTCCTTTCCTTTATAAGAGTTAAAGTACAATACCTACATTGACCCATGGATAAGATGACTTAGGTTTTTTGGGGTCAATTCTTTGACTTAAATTTCTAGACTTATACATGAGCACATACAGTAAGCCTGTGACTGACTACATTTCATTATTCTATTAAGTTTTTCAATTCCAGTCTAGCCATTTTCATTACTGAATGTTCAAATCATTTTTCTTTATTGTAAAGTAGCTTTTAAATGGGAGGAGGGAGCCCACATCTGTAATGTTATTGAACTACATCTCCCATCAAACCTGGTGAGCATGGCCAAGGATGAAACATGGACTATAAGCAGTATAGTCCAACACCTGAAAGGTCACAGAATACTTGTCATGGTGTAGGTGTTCACTGAACTCTACATTCAAGTGACTGTTTTTTTATACCAAGAATGTCAGAAAAGTTCAGACCCAGAAATTTAAATGTTAAACCCCAAAAGACAATTGAAATTTGAAAGTCTTGTTGAAAAAACACTGAATGCTAATGTGTTTACTTTTTCTTCTTCTAAAATATTTAATACAGCAACATCCCTAACATGAAATTGTCTGTCTTTAAAAAAAATTAAGTCTGCACAATTCAAATGAAGACATCATATAATTACAAATTTTGTGTGTGTATATTCTTCTGACTACGGCTTAGAAACTCTCTCCAAACTTCAACCCCTTTCTTTTCTTTTTCCAGCTGGAAGCCAATTGCCCATTATATTGATTGCCAGTTTGAGCAGTATTTTCGTGATGAGAGCGGCTTGGACCGCAAGAACATTCAGGACGGTCGTGTTCACTGCTGTCTGTACTTCTTGTCACCTTTTGGACATGGGTAAGATATATGAAAACTTAGGACTCTGGTTTAGCAGCAATAGGGAATTATACATATCTCTTGGATGGTCAGTAGTTTTTCAAGTGAAAGGCAACAGGAGCTTAGTTTCAGCTGACCTGGTACAGCATTTATATTCAGCCCCTAGCAAAATGTTGGGACAGGTCAGAGGAGGATAAAAGTACCACCAAGCATGTGCTGACTGTCTCTGCCGCTGATTATAATTCAAGGGTGAAGTAGGCCCTTGGTATCCATTGCAGTTTGGTTCCAGGACCCCCTGTGGACACCAAAATGTATGGAGGTTGAAGTCCCATTAAATACAATGGCATAACAAAATGGTGTCCCTTATATAAAATAGCAAAATCAAGGTTTGCTTTTTGGAATTTGTATAACTTTTTATTATTTTCAAGCAGCAGATGCTTGAATCCATGGATAAAAAAATCTGTGGATACAGAGGGCTGACTGTACAATATTAGATCTGTTTACACTCTGAACACTAAATACAGGGGCCACAAAAGTGTGGTCCAGGGGCCATATGTGGCCTATAGGCCACACTTTGCCCAACCTTTTTTATTGCATGGGAAACCTCCTTTTTGACTGTAATACTCAGAAATATATTTTCAAGCTGCGGATGGTTGAATCAGTGGATATGGAGGGCAGATTGTGCATTTGGAGAAAAATGAACATTAGCAACCCCCCCCCCGCAACCGGGCTGTACTTTGAAATAAATTAATGATTGGAGAAAAGTATCAGCATGTCCTAACACCTTTACCACAAGCCAGTGCAAAAATTGGGTAGACACAATACAGTAGGAGGTAGGTTACAGCAGGAGCTCAGGGAAGAAAAAGTAGGAAGTAGGCTTCCTAGATAATTTGGAAGCAGATGTTACATCTCTCATTCCTGTAATTCCTCTCTCACAGCCTTCGTCCCTTAGATATTTCATTCCTTCGAGCCATCCATGACAAAGTCAATATTGTGCCAGTGATTGCAAAGGCAGACTGCTTGACTCCAACAGAGGTGCAGCGTAAGAAAGAGAAGGTGAGCTTAATTTAAGGAGGTGTGGGAAATGACCTTCCTGAAAAAGGTGTCTTATTCCAGTGGTTCTCTGGATGATTTGGATTTCAGCTTTCAGGAGCTCCAGACCTCATGGCCAGTGGTTAGGGATTCTGGAAGCTGAAGTCCAAAACATCTGGAGGACCCCAGGAGAACCACTGCCTTAGTGACATCTTGTGATGATATCTTTATCTCTGGTGCTTTGTTATGGTTATGTACCAACATTTTGCCACTGCCAATTTATTGATGCCCTATCATAGCTTTTTTGGCATGATTGAGTCAGACAGGGTGACCAGACATCCTCCTTTTCCAGGACATGTCCTACATTTCAGCATTCTGTCCAGGAGCAATTCCAAAATGTTCTTCATTTTGAGCATGACTGAATTTAACTTTAGTGTTTTTAGCTTCCATTTTGCAACATCCTACATTTTGTGGTGCCTCCCTTTGTGGTTTATGACATCTGGGCACCCTGGATTCAGAAGATGTTTGCCTGGTCTCCCAGTGTCCTAGTCCAACACCCTAGTCTCTAAGGCTGAGAGTGTGTGTCCAAAAGGTTACCCAGTGGGTTTCCCTGACTGAGGGGAGATTTAAAACCCTGGTCTCCGGAAGTCCTAACCCATTGTTTAAACCACCATACCATGCTAGCTTTCACACTGGTGCCTAGTTCCTCCTAATCCCACTTCTGGTCCCATCTGTTGCACAACTACACTTCTGACTCCATCCCTTGCACAACTTCGTCTTTCAATTCCTTTGGATGAACAGATACAGCACGAGCTACAAGAAAACGGTATCAACATTTACGAGTTCCCTGAATGTGACTCAGATGAAGATGAAGAGTTCAAAGCTCAGGATGCTGAGATGAAGGTGAGACTTGAATGGGAGGTAGTGAAGACCTATGAAGGTGAGAATTCAATGGGGGGGGGGTAATGAAGGGATGCGTAGCGGGGTGGAAAATAGTGCACTAAGTTTTATGGATCCACTTGGTGTTCTTCCTACAGCGCAGCATCCCCTTTGCTGTCATTGGATCTACTCAAGTGGTCAGAGAGCTGAAGGACAAAGTGTTCAGGGGAAGGCAATATCCCTGGGGGACAGTGGAAGGTAAGTTGCATTAAAATAAAAGATTCAGTAGAAGGTGCTATGTCCCAGGGAGCTACTGATAACTTCATGTTTTGTTATTCCTTAGTGGAAAACTCTGCTCACTGTGACTTCCTCAAACTCCGAGAGATGCTGATCCAAACCCATATGCAGGATTTAAAGGATGTGACCCATGAGGTTCATTATGAGAACTACCGTGCACAGTGCATTCAGAGTCTCACCAGAACTGGGGCTCGGGACCGCAGCAGTCGCGCGTAAGCAATTTCTGGGACTCCCTGCATTTTCTTTGAGAGGAGAGGCATTAGCACATTAGACTGAAGCCAAAGGGTTAATTAAGAAATTAACAGAGACAAGGTGCAGCTACACTGTAAGCATAATGCAGTTATGACACCACTTTAATGGCTATGATTCCATCCTACAGAATCCTGCGTTTTGTCGTTTTGTGAGACACCATCACTCTTTGGGAGAGAGGCCAAAGACCTTGTGATACTACAGATTGCAGCATTCCAAAGGATGGAGCTGCAGCATTTAAAGTTGTGTCAAACTGCATTATATCTAGTGTAGGTGCTCCATGTGTGGATTCTGATGAACAACTTGTTGCGGGCCATCAAGATATTTCCAACTTATGCTGTCCCTAAGGTGAATCTATCACAGGGTGTTCTTGCAAGGGTTATTCAAAGTGGGCATTGTCTTTGCTTCCATCTGAAGCTGAGAGAGTGTGGCTTACCCAAGTTCCCAAATTGCCTCCCAAGGAAATTGTCCCGTCAAAGTGCCACCGAGCTGCCACTCCTGCCCCTGGCTGAGACGGAGAAACTGATTCGTGAGAAGGACGAGGAGGTGAGTTGCAAAAGGGGGCATGGGTGGGCATTGAAGGCCTTGTATTTTCCCTCAGAGCTAATGGGTGTTACAGCTTTGCATTCAATAACTGGTCTTTTTTCCATTTAGAGTATTTGTACCCTTGCTTTTCAGGCTTACAATCTAAGTAAGAAACACACATGCAAGAAAAAGGGGATGGCAGTGAAGGATGGAATTAAGTCCAGCAGATACTGCCAGTTCTTCTCTCCCTCCGAGGCCAGGGCAGTGGCAGCTGGAATGGAGGAAGGGCCTTTCGTCTACTTCTGGACCTAGGCATGTTGGAAATATGCCCGCCTCTTCCGCTCTCTATTATGGCCTTGTAGCCACATGCAGGAGAGTGAGGAAGATGGATAAAAGTCACTAGTCTTCTAGTTTCTAGGCCCACTGCAGAGTAAAAAGACACCTGTCCTTTACAACCAGCACAGAAACATAGAATGGTAGAAAAGGAGAACAGATCCTTTCTCCATGATGCTTCTTGATGGACAAATCATGGTTGTTTTATTAGTTTAAAAAAAGTCTTTTGAGTTTTGACCTGTCTGTACACTTAAGACATTCTTCAGGGGGAAAACAAACTTCAGACTTCTCTGGACCATCTACTGAACTAGTGAAAAAATATACATGATTTGAAATTTCTTAGTTCAGAAATTTTAAGTCTGATTCCCCATAGTCCCCTTAAGAAAGCCTTAAAAGTACACACAGATTGAAATGTGCCAGGGTTGTTGTTGTTTTCCACAACTATCCTTTCAGCATCTTGAAAGTGTTTCTGGTTTCTTTTGTGGATTTCATCCATTTCTGTTTTTTCTTTGTCTTGATGGAAGACAAAAATTCTTTGTAGCCTTCTCTAACTTTTGCTTACAAACTATGGAGGGGAAAATGTAGCCTCTTAGTCTCTTTGTAAACTATTCAATTTGCAAAAAGCCTGGATTATTGATCCTGTGATACAGATCCCTTGACAACAGAGGTGAGCAAAATGCAGCATATGCCTGTTTTTGCAGCATCTGGATTCCCCAATAGCATCTGGAATTCCTTGTTGTTCAAAACAGGGAACTATATTCCTGCAAGCCTCCTTTCAAGCAAGATACACTAGAAAAGGGGTGCTCTTTCCAGATTTTTAAAAAATTTCTAGTCCCTTCTGGCTTTGAAAACAAACCTGTGGGGGGTGCAGACTATGATGAGATTGGGCAGGGGAATCAAAGTAGGCCCCAGGCTCACCAAAGTTGCCTTTCCCTGCTTTACAATCAGCTTTCACTGAAGTTAAGGAGTAGTTACATCTGGGTAGTGCTCAGATCAACCACTGTCTACACTTGAGGTGGGTACAATATCTAAATTTCTCCCTTTCTTTTGTCCAGCTTCGTCGGATGCAGGAAATGCTACAGAAAATGCAGGTGCAGATGTTGCAGAGCCAGGGGGAACAAAGCGACAGCCTCTAAAACACAACAGAGCACTTTTGTCATATCGTTACAGAAATCCTAGAAGAAAGAGGAAAAAGGAAACACTCCATCCTCCTCCTGCATAGCAAGGACCCAAAGAGGTCTATGAGCTTTGTCTGTGTGTCTGTGGGTGCTCTTTGCCTTTGAGGAAAGAGAATACACCACTCTCCAATGGGCTAATCTGCATCTCCTTGATAGTTTACTAATTCTGGACAGCAGTAGAATCTCACTGGCACAGTACTGCTTCAATAAACAGGCAAGAATGATAAATGAAAATAAAATATATTTTTACAAAACTGACAGATCTCAAAGATTGCAGACAGACCTCAAATTGCTTTTACTTTATCCATAGTTATCTTTCATAGTTATGTGCCACAGAATGACTACTCCTGTCTATGCTAGAAGACCTGCCTATCCATCACCAAACAGGTACTTCTCTCCTAATCCACATTCTTATTTCCTCCTGATCTAGGGCTGAATCTGTACTGCAGAAATAATGCAGTGTGACAGCACTTTAACTCCCAAGGCTCCATGCTTTGGAATTCTGAGATTTGTAGTTTTATGTGAAATTTAGCCTTTCTGCCCGAGAACTCTGGTGTCACTACAAACCCCAGAATTCTATAGCATAGAGCCATAGCAATTAAAATGGTGTCAAACTGCATTATTTCTGCAGTGCAGATTCAGCCTGAGATTACATTTACGCAATATTTTATGTGATACCCATAGATTCTGTGCAATAAGGGTGCTGCAGTATTACAGTAAACATTGTCAGGAGGCCACATAGACAGTTTTAATATCCAGGATCTGATGAGACCTCAAGACCTCATGCTTGTAGAGAAACAGTATCTCTGAGTTCTCAGTGTAACTATGCAATCCAAAGAACCAATGCAATTGTTGGCAAGCTGAACAAAACTAGGACTTGGAGAAGCCTTGCTGCTGGCTAAGTGGGTCATTACACAGAATGCCTTCTTGGCGGGTTTTAAAATGAAAAACAGCTGAGAAGAAAGAAGTTTACCCTTTCCTGTGGAGCCATTTTTTTCCCCTAGGTTGCGGTCGGGGGAATCTATGGCCCTCCAGATCCTACTGGACTTTGATTCCCATCACCCTTCAAGCAGGGCTAATGGCTATGGATGTGGCAGTTAAGAGTGCAACAATATTTAGAGGGTCAAAGGTTCCTCTCCCTTGCTTTACCAAAACAAAAGGAGGACAAGTAAATAGCAGCAGAAAAGGCCAATACAGTACAAAACATCATCCCCTTTGAATCAGCACTTAGCTGGTCTCTACTTACAAAGTAAAATGAAGGTGGGGGCTGCTCTGAACAGGTAATCTGGAAAAAGCCCAAGTCATAACATTCTTTAAATCTCTAAAACACATGTCTTTTCCATGTTCTCTTCCACTACGTGCAGGTACATTTCTCTTCTGTCAGGATGACGCTGATACTCATTATTTCTGATACTCCGTGTACTTCTTTGATGACCCATAGACTTGCTCAACAGGATACTTGAGGCGGTTTTTCTCTATTTTTCGGAGGGCAGCGCTGGGGAGGTCGACATGGCATTTGTTTGCAAGGGCCACCAGATAAATAAGGACATCACTTAGTTCATCAGAGAGAGCTTCGCGTTCTGATGTAGTCCATCCTGGTAGGCCTTCAGGGGCATCTTCCCGCCATTGACTAAGGACAAGAGACAAAAATATGGAGGTGAAGGCTTAGCACGACTTATTAGACAGAGAGCAAGAATAATTCAGAAAGCTGGAGCTATGAATGTCTAAAAACGACAGATAGATTGTAATCCTGACCATTCACTGAAAAAGTTTTATCCTTAGTCCCAAAAACAAGGCTGTGGAGTCAGTACACTGAACCTTTGATTTTAACTCCATTTTTCTACTGTCAGTCTCTGACTCATTCATAAATTGCAAATTTATATTAATTGATAATAACAAATTTATTGTAACAAAAATGGTAGCACAAGACACTTCATCACCACTACATGAATGATCATGCTACCTAGACTGGTAAAACATAAAATATATTATCTTTCATTAAAATTTCTAAACAAGAAAACTATCCTAAATTCCTATGAAACTGAATATGTAACAAACTGGGCATTTAATAAATGTTAAACAATTTAAAATTTAAGTATAAAATGATAGATATACTATATATTGTTTTAATATTATATGTTTTAATTTTAAAGTCCACAGCTCTGTCCAGGAAGTATTCTTAATTGGAGATTGTTTTTTCCTATTTCATGTTTTATATGTGGCCATTCCTCCTTTGTTGTGTTTCACTAGGTTCATTTCTTCTCAAGTCACCAAGTCAACAAAGCACAGCTTTCCCACTAAGGTACCATTTTAAAAACACCAGAATATTGCTGGCATAGCATCCAACAGTGAAGCAAATGGTAGGCCAGCTTACAGTAAAGATGGAAATATGGCTATTTAATGTTGTTTGTGTATCCAACAAAAGACAAACACAAAACTAAAGCCTTGATAAAATTGAAAAATATACAGTGGGAGAATCCTACTCCCTCATCACTTCTTTATAAAGATGGTAGTGAATCTCAAATGCTCTCCATTAAATTATTTTTTCAAATATAGCATTCTAATGTTATAGCACTCTAGCCTGATAATACCTTCATTTAAAGAGTATTACACAGTAATTTAAATATTTCTAAAAACTTTATAGCAATCATATTTCTGCTATATTGTTATAATGAATGTGTACTACGTTGTGACCAAGTCACTTGCCTGTTTCATCAACACCTATGTCAAAACCAGACATCTCTTTAAAACAAGAAAAAGAAATGGTAGCCTTCCAGATCAAAATGCAGATGGTGAAAGAGATGAACTAGAAAATTCTAAAGGGATATTGACATGCTGGAGCATGTCTAGAAGAAGGCGAACAAAATGGGGAAAGGTCTGGAAACCATACCCTATGAGGAGCAGCTTAAAGAGCTAGGTATGTTTAGCCTGGGGAAGAGAAGGTTAAGACATGACATGATATCCATGTCTAAATATTTGAAGGATTGTCATATTGAGGATGGAGCAAGCTTGTTTTCTGCTGCTCCAGAGACCAGGACACAGAGCAGTGGATTTAAAGTACAGGAAAAAAGATTCCAACTAAACATTAAGAACAACTTCCTGATGGTGAGCACTGTTCAACAGTGAAATACACTGCCTCAGAGTGTGGTGGAGTCTCTTTTTTTGGCATTTTAAAGAGAGGCTAGATGGCCATCTGCCACGAGTGCTCTGACTGTGTATTCCTGCATGACAGGGGGTTGGACCGGATGGCCCTTGTGCCTGCTTCCATCTCAAGGATGCTATGAAAATAGTTCTCTGTGAATTATTGCCTGCAAATAAATGGCTTCAGCAGACACATGTGACATTCCCAAAAGTTGGTGGCATCATCCAAGAAAGTACTGTTCAGTCTATCCCATTTTTCTTTTCAAGAGCCTGGAAATGTTACTCTTCTGGATTACAATCTTCCAGTTAGTGTTGTAATCCAGAAATAGGATCATTTCCAAGATCTGCCTCTTTTTCTTTCAAAGAACCCAATCTGCAGCACCACAGTCTGTACTTACAAGAGCTCTGCCAACTCTCCAACTTCCCCAACGAGTGCAAGAAGCAGATTTCGAGGCTGATGGTATTTTCCCCAGCCACGCTCCACTCCAAACGCCACCTGGAGCCTTCGGCTGTGGGGGAAAGGAAGAGAGAGAGAGAGAGAGAGGTGGAGATTTAGGCAGGAATGTACAATAGAAAAGTTTACAGAGTTCCAGACTGGAGAGAATTATGAGGCATGAATCAAAATAAAGGAAGAAACTGGGGATGACCATAAACAGAAAGTGAAAGGGGTGTGTGGGGTGGAATGAGATTGTCTCACATGTCTTCCAAGCTGGGTTCAGGGCTGAACCGAAATGACTCTGTTGAATTTCCAAGTCCATTGCCCACTGATGCCTTTTCTATTTCTTCCTTTTCTGTCTTCAGCGAACCAGCTGAGGAGCATGATGCCTGCCAGAAAAATCATAGTAAAAGGAAACATTTCTGCCCGTTTGCTATTACCAGTTTAACATTGAACAGCTGTTTGTTTAGTATTGCAAGACTAAACTGGTATCAAGTTAGGTCAAGCATATGCCTTCTGTTCCCTGCTCAACAGAGGAGCAGAGCTGCATTTGAGTCCCTGTCACCATGACCCAAAATCCTTTTGGGTCACAGAATCAAGTGACAGTAGACAACCAATCCCAAGACACTGCCTACTATAAAAGGTCTGAGTTCTGCTGTTTTGATTACAGAACTATTTACTCTTATTCTACTGTACCACTCATCCACTTGATCCAGGGGAACTGAAGACAAATAGATGGCAAAATACCAAGAGACATGGATAGAAGTCGACCTCTGGGTTTTAAATGTTACAACAGTGGGTCAGGCAACTTGTGTGTGTGTGTATGTGTGTGAAGTCATTTCCGACTAACAGTGACCCTCAGGCAAACCTATCATGGGGTTTTCTTGGCAAGATTTGTTCAGAGGAGGTTAGCCGTTACCATCCTCTGAAGCTGATCTGCCCAAGGTCACCCAGAGGGTTTACATGGCCTAGTCAGGTATTAAATCCTGGCCTCCAAAGTCATAGTTCAACACTCAAAGCACTATGCCACACTGGCACCAAAAAAGGGGATTTTGGAGGGGCCGAGGACTGCAAAAAATAGGGCTGTGGAGCTGGAAGCAATTTTGGGTGTGTGGAATAGTAATTTGGGAGTTGGATTTTGACTCTGTAGATCAGGGTTCGATTCCCAGATTGGCCGTAAAACCTGCAACTTATATAACTGTGGGGTTTTACAGACCACCCAAAAAGGGCTTTCTGGTGCCACCTTTTTAAACTGAACACCTTCTCCACAGCAGCTAGACGGAGCAGTAAAGGTGCGCAGTTAAAAAGGAGCAGGGAAACCCAGCTCCTTTTTTGCATCAGTTGCAACGCAATAAAGATAAAAGGTGCCATAGGGTGCCTTTGCGACATCGCAGCTGTGCAGCACCATATAAATGCTGCACAGCTGCAACGTCATCGCTGCATGCGCCATGTAAATGACGCTCCACAGTGATGACACCCCCATCACATGCTACGGTTGCGGGGCATGTGGAAGCTCTGCCCCGAGGCAACCCTAGCATGCCTCAAAGGGGCGGCCTGTACTGGCCCAGTGTGACCTTGGGCAAGTCACACTCTCTCAGCCTCAGAGGAAAGCAATGGCAAACCTCATCTGAACAAATCTGGTTGAGAAAACCCCATAATAAGTTCACCTCAGGGTCACCAGAAGTCGGAAACAATTGAAGATACACAACAACAATAGAAATGTGCCAACTCTGACTTCAAAATAAAAGCTTCTCTTTAACATATGGTATATCAATCATTTTATATATTACCTTTAAAAGAAAATTATTAAATGCCTAGTTTGTTGCCTACAATCTGCTGTTCCTATCCACGGGGGAATCTGTTCCGGACTCCCACCCCATCTCACAGATAAGAAAAATGTGACACCTTGAGTCCTACTGTCCTCATTGGCAGGCAAGATGTGCAAGTGGCCACTAATGTGGCCGTGTGCATGTGCCCTACCACCACCACTGAAAGCAACAGGGCTTGCCGTCCGCAGATGCTTAAAACCACAGATGGCAAGCCTGTGGATACTGAGATGTGTTTACTTTCATAGAAATTTCATAAGAATTTAGGTACATTTCTTGAAGTTTGAAATTCTAATCAAACAAATATATTTTATATTCTATGATGATGAAATGCCTTGTGCTAACATTTTACTAGAGGAAATTTGTTATTACTAAATAAGTATGCAATCTGTTCATGGATTTCATCTCATCCATTACCTCTGTCTTCATCGAAATGGCTGCTGTAGTATCAGAATTCTTTGAATCACTAAGCCCCTCATGATTCAGGGACACCAAACCACCTGGAGCGGCATATGTTTGATGTTTGGTGGTGGCCATGTGCTGCTGGAGGTTGGCGTAGTTGGCTTGCATCTCACACTCGCAGAACCGGCAGGCTGCCTTGCCCTCATCTCCCACAACAGGCCTAAGCCAGTCCATCAAATCTTTCTCCTCCTCCCAGTCTCTGCAGTACTTTTCCTCTTCTTTGAATCTCTTTGCTGACGCCATTGTTGGCCAGGCCTGCAAGAGATAGAAGTAGGGAGGTTGGCTTGATAAAATGGTTACCATCTATGGGAGGAAAACAGTAATAATAATGCCGTGGTCCCTCCACATTCGCTGGGGTTAGCAGGTGAAGGACCCCTGTGTATATGGAAAAATCTCAAATAAAAAAAATACTATTGTTTTTACCTAAGAGAACACCTCTCTAGGAATCTCCAGGTCTTCCAGTGCAACTCTATCGTCAACATCTGCCAGAGGATGATCACAGAATCATGCTGGAGGACTTACAAATGCCTAGAGAAGTGTTTTCTCTAGGAATGTCTAGTTTCTTCAGCACAACTCCATCTGACAGAGTCGTGCTGGAGGAATCTAGGGATTCCTAGAGTGAACATATCAATCAAAACCGCAAATAATCAAATCAGCAAAAGTCAAAGCTGCAAATGGGAAGGCCAACTGTAATAATAATACTGATAATAATTTTTATTTCTTACCTGCCTCTCCCCAAAGCCTGAGGCAGGGTACAACATAGATTAAATCATATAAAACAATTTAAACACATTAAATCAGACCTGCACAACTGGGCAGTAGGTCATTGTTATAGTGGTGTGCCTTCAAGTCATTTCCAACTTATGGCAACCCTAAGATGAACCTATTATGGGTTTTTCTAGGCAATTTTCTTCAGAGGGGGCTTGGCATTGCCTTCCTTTGAGTCTGAGAGAGTGTGACTTACCCAAGGTCACCCGGTGGGTTTCCATGGTCGAGCTGAGATTTGAACCCTGGTCTCCTAGTCCACACTCAAACTACACCAGTAGGTAAGTAGGGGCCAAAATTAAAATAGGCTAAACTTCTTCAGCCTGCAGACAGGTTTTTAGTGGCTCACTTTCTAAGTAAAGGTATAGTTAATGATTAAACTAATTTGCAAATAAATCATATTATAAATAAGCAAAATGTAAAATAATATAAATTAATTACACTTATTACTTACATTTTTTATTTATCATGAAGTCACATTATTCTTGGCTGGACAGTCAAACCTACATTCTCAAAAACACTTTAAAGCACTCCTTAACAGATGGCCATCCAGTCTCTGTTTTAAAAACCTCATATCTTTATAGGACCAAAATGCACATTATAGGAATATGGACAAAAGTACCAATCCCAAGAGTCTGTAGGATAGAGCCATGGCCATTAAAGTGGTGTCCAACTGCATTATTTCTACAATGCAGATTGCATCCTTGCAGATTGCAACCACATACTGCCTTCTTGCATGTATACAGGTTGCAACTTGTATAATGTGCCTTTTGTTTGGCCCCATAAAGGCATCATTGCTTTGTGGATTTTTAGGGTGATACTATCTTTAGATGGATGATAAAAGTAGGAAGAGGAAAACCATGTGCATCCCTTTGAGTTCCTGGAGGGGGGGGGGGAAAGGCAGGATAAAACTGTTAAAACATTAATATATATATATATATATATATATATATTATAAAATAAATAAATGATCAATTGCAGCAGATGCAATCACAAACATAACCTACCTTTAATTGCTTTTGATCACAAAGTGGAAATAGAATAAAAGCTGTTCCTATATAAATATATTGCACGTTGTGTGTTGCTATTTTTTCCCGGGTTCAGCCTATAGAGAGCCCAGCCAATCAAAAGCATGCACCCAGGTGGACTCTGATTGGACAGGAAGGGCATGACGAGCACCTCTGTGGCCCAATGAGAGACAGGGGGAGGCAGGCTTTTTGTGAACCCAATCACAGAGTAGGGCTGGAAGGGGGAGGGACTGCTTTTATCTTTTTTTAGACTGGCACCAAGAGCAGCCAATAGGGAGGGAGGGAGCCCAAGCAGCAGGAAAGGAATGTTCATAAACATTCACAGAAACTGTGCAGACTAACCTGGTGTTAGTAGTAACAACAACAACAACAACAACAAATTATTATTATTATTATTATTATTATTATTATTATTATTATTATTGGTCAATATCAACTCCAGGGCAGTTAACAACAGCAATAAGACAATAATAATAATGTAATATGCAAAATATATTATAAAATGTATAATATATAATCATATTATTATTATTATTATTATGGGTTGAGATTAACTCGAGGACAGTTAACAACAACAGCAATAAGCCAAAGATAATAACAATTATATATATTATAACATGTATAATATATTATTATTATTATTATTATTGATAAAGATCAACTCAAGGGCACTTAACAACAACAGCAATAAGCCAAATATAATAATTATATAATATGTATATTAAAATGTATATATTATTATTATTGTTATTATTTTTATGGGTTGAGATCAACTCAAGGGCAGTTAACAATAACAGCAATAAGCCAAAGATAATAATAATTATATAATATGTATAATAAAGTGTATAATATATAATATATAATTATATTATTATATCATTGGTCGAGATCAACTTGAGGGCAGTTAACAACAATAGCAATAAGCCAAAGATAATAATACTTATATAATATATATTAAAAATGTATAATTATATAATTATATTATTGTAATAATAATAACATGATGATAGTAATGGGTGGAGAGCAACTTGAGGGCAGTTAATAACAACAACAACAACATAATAATAATAATAATATATATATATTATAGAATACATAATATATAAGTATATAATAATAATAATAATAATATAGACACAAGAGCAATTAACAACAACAATAACAAGCTAAAGAGCACTATTGTTGTTAATCATTATTAATTTATTTTTTTACCAGCCTCTCCTGATAGATCAAGGCAGAGGACAACAACAATGAACAAGCAACATCAGTTAAAACACATCTGTAAAAACACCTATCAATTTAAAAGGACAAATAAAATGGACATATATTAAAACAATTCCCATCTAAAATTCATTGTTCAAAAAATTGTTGTTGTGTGCTTTCAAATAGTTTTGGACTTGTGGCAACCGAAATGCACAGGTTTTTCTTGGCATGTTTCTTGGCTGAGAGAGTGGGACTTGCCCAACGGTCTCCCAGTGGGTTTCCATGGCTTGAGCCAAGATTTGAACCCTGGTGCCTCAAAACTACAAATCCCAGGGTTTGGTAGGATGGAGCCATGGCAGTTAAAAGTGGTGTCAAACTGTGTTATTTCTGCAGTGTAGATGCAGCCTCAGAGTCATTATCAACCAAATACGGACTGATCCATATAAATTAACTCTGTCATTGCAATGCTTTAGGGTCTGCGGTCCATGAGTCTTACTTTTGCAGCACTTAATGCCATCCCAATCCCCCACCATCTTTTAAAGAAACCTGGGCTGGTTTGGGGGTGATCTTTTGCATGAAAACACTCTAAATTTTTTAACAAGTTTCAGGTAAAAATACTGATGACTGTTTAGAATATAAAATTGGGATAAAGGCTATTTGGTCATCACAATAAGTGTCTGTTTATATGTTCATCTGGTCATCTGTTTATATGTTCATCACAATAGATGTCTTAATCTCTTCATATGTGCGAGGATGTTTATGTCATCACTTAATTATTGTTTGTTAATGACCACTGTTAAGGGTTGTTGTTGTGTGGACAATAGTCTGCCAATTGATGGAATTTCCCATGCCTCTGACCAAATAGACGTGTTGTTGTTGTGTGCCTTCATGTTCTTTTTGACTTATGGCGATCCTATCACAGAGTTTTCTGAGGCTGAGAGTGTGTGACTTGCCCAAGGTCACCCACTGGGTTTCCATGGCCAAGCAGGGATTTGAACCCAGTCCCCAGAGTGAATACAATGCCACACTGGCTGCTCTCTTGCCATCCTTAAAAGCTTGCGTCAAATAAAGCGTATTCATCTTTTGGCTAATGCAAAGCATTTTTTCTGGCTAATTAACATCCTAAAGGCACCTGATCCTGTCTGATCTTGAAAGCTAAGTAGGGTCAGTCCTGGTTAGTACTTGGATGGGAGACTGTCAACTACTATCAGGTGCTGTAGCCTATATTTCAGAGTAAAGAACTGGCAAAATCATCTCTGAGCATTCCTTGCCTTGGGAAGCCCTTCTGAACTTAATAGGGTCACTACGGAGTTTATCATACGACGGAATTTGGGGGTATAATGCAATGGCAATCGGAACGCAATCATGGGGTTTCACGTTATTGGCTCAGTGCTATGGAATTCTGGGACTGTTAGTTTTGTGAGATACTGTATTTAGTCTTCTCTGTCAGAAAGTCCTGGCGTCACAACAGACTACACTACAGGAGTCCATAGCACTGAGCCATGGCAGTTAATGCAGTTTTAACCTACATTATTTCTGCAGTTCAGATTACACCACAGTTTGTAGATACCTCCTGCAGAGCATGCCATGTGCTAACTTTTTAAAAGCATGTCTTGTTTCCATGCCTTGATTGAACGGCAACAGGACATGTAGATTTACCAGGGCCTCTTTCACATGCTACAGTGACAGCACTGCAAAGACAGTAAGTTTTAAGTGTTTGCAATAAAAATTTAAAATACAATTTAAAATCCCCCACATTAAACACCATAAAATAATTTTAAATCAGTTAAAACTGTCTTGGCTCTATCCTATAGAATCTTGTTGTTGTTGTTGTTGTTGTTGTTGTGTGCCTTCATTTCTGACTTATGGCAACCCTAATGCAATCTTATCATGGGGTTTTCTAGGGCTGAGAGTATGTGACTCGCCCAAGGTCACTCAGTGGGTTCCTGTGGCCAAGGAGGGAACCGAACCCTGATCTCCAGAGTCATGGTCCGGTGCTCAAACCGCTGTATCACACTGGCTTAGGGGATCTTAGGGTTTACAAATCTTAGGGATTGTAATTGTGGAGTGCCCCAGAGCTTTCTGGCAGAAAATCTGAAATACTTTGCAAAAAAATGCAGATCTCTGGATTCTATAGGATGCAGCCACAGTAGTAGAAGTGGTATCAAAGTGTTAGAACGGTGTAATGTGAAAGGTAATCCCCCCCCCCCATACTTAATTTTTGTGTGGCAAGTTGTTCTTAAAAGCACAGCAGCAGAGTCGGGGAGAAAATGTTAGCATCCCTAGCAAGCGTATCAGTGCTCAGCCTCAAACAGAAGATGAGATTCATCAGGACTGACTTCCCAGAACTGGACTCAAGGTACCTCCCATGTACTTTGGCCTCGGATTCTGTTATCAGCTGTTTTGTTGAGTGATAAACCAGTTATTTTGGGCAAATTGCAACCTAAAGGCTTTAGGGTCCAAATCACACTGCAGAAATAATCAAGTCTGAGACCGCTTTACTTGCCCTGGCTCCATGCTAGGGAATTCTGGAAAGGGTAGTTTTGTGAGACATTTAGCCTTCTCTGTCAGAGGGCTCTGGAGCCACAATAAACTGCACCTCCCAGGATTTCCTAGCACTGAGCCAGGACAAAGCGTGCTTTGGACCCTAGAAGTCTATTCCCCCCACTGATGTGAGCGACAGGACTCGTTCTGCTTGTACAATAACTTTATAGTCAGTCCGAGCCCCAGCTGTGACTTATAGGGGAGAAAGGCCATTTCTCCAAGTAAACAGGTGATGGGTCCAAAGTGCCAGAAACAGTGATTGTAGCCCTAATCCCACCCCTCACAGTGCTGCCTCCCACCCCTCAGGAATGCAGGAAATGTGTCTTGTGCAACCAGTTGGACAAGAGGAAGAAGTTGCAGAGAGACATTGCGGAGCCCAACTCTTTGGGTAAGCATCCAACACAGCAGCCTTTTTAAAATTAGCTACATCTCAGATCCCTTCAGACATGTAGGGCATAAGGGGAAATGTGGGGTGAGGATGCAAATGTAAATCTCTGGAGTTTGTGATTTTCAAGATTAGTTTTTTGTGGGTTTTTTGGGCTATGTGGCCATGTTCGAGAAGAGTTTATTCCTGACGTTTCACCAGCATCTTCAGAGAAGATGCCAGCCACAGATGCTGAGGAAATGTCAGGAATAAACTTTTCTAGAACTTGGCCACATAGCCCAAAAAACCCACAAAAAGCTATGGATGCTGGCCATGAAAGCCTTTGACTTCACATTTTCAAGAGTGTTGGGTCTGAGGAGGGTTTTCTTCTTTCGTATGTTGCAGGTTTGGTTTGTTTTTAAAAGTCTTTGCCTGTGCCATGGCTTTAAATTCAGTGTGTGCCACATATGGCCTCCAGATGTTGGACTGCATCAGCTGTCATCACTCACCGTTCTGGGAGGGCTGATGGGAGCTGCAGCCCATACAAAGGAGACCGGGGGGGGGGGGGAGCCGAGAGTAAAAGGTATACTTCCGGCATAATCGTGCAATCACGCTGAAGATTTCCCACTCATGCAGGACTTATCCCGTGACAATCCAGGAATACTTGAGCAACAAACCATTCACAGGAAAGTAATGAGAATGGTTTAGTTGCAGGAGTATTCCTGGATCTTCACAGGATAAGTCCTGCATGAGCGGAACATCATCTGAAAATCTTCAGCACGATTATGCCAGGAGTATGCAGTTAGCAGCAACAAGTTACCAACATTTCAAAAGCTGGATAAATGTGGGAACAAAGCCGCTTTGTTGGTGTAATGTCAAACATTTTCTAGCTATTTAAGAAATCACTTTAAAAGATAAGTTTTCGGCTGATTTGAGACTTTTTGACAGCATCAATCCATGTTTGCTCCCATTCTCTTACCAGTCTCATTGGGATTCTTTAAAAAAAATAAAGGAAAAGTAACAAGCAGTGCAACAAAGATCTTTTTTAAACATTAATAATTAGCTACACTATTAGTTGTTTTTCTAAAAGGTAATACCAATAAACAATAGTGAATTCCTGTGAATTCCTGTAACTTTCCAAGCCCTGAAACAAAGGCAACAGATATTCTCTACATCAGAGTCCCAGACAGAAGTGCTGCATTACTGAAAGCAGTTTTGCCTTTAGCAAATTCTAAGCCTCCTTCTTTTCTGCACTTCCAAATACTCCTTTTTTCACACATGTGCACAGTTGCCCCTCTCCAGATGTTGCTGGACTGAAGCTCTTAGCAACCACAGCCTGCAAAGCCAGTAGTAAGGAATGCTGGGGTCTGCAGTCCACCAGTATCTGGAGGGACACATCATTTTCATTGCTGCTGTATGATAAGATCCTAAAATTCAGCATTTGCTCTGCTATTATGTGGCACCATAGTGACCACTAAGAGGTGATTAATTTGGTATACCTTTGCCAATATCTCTATGATTTTTCCTCCCCAGATTTCATGGCTTCATGTCCAAATCTTTCACACCTCCTCCCTGCTCCCCGATTGCGCCAGCTGGCCTGTGACTGGTTGCAGGAAGATGCCCCCAGCTTTGACTATGGTGGCTATGCGGTGGGTGACCGACAGGAATGTGCTGTGCTCCTCTGCAAGTCCCCTGGAGTCTTGGCTGGCTTCCCATTCTTCCAGGCCATCTTTGCTGAAGTGGGCTGCTCCGTGAAGTGGCTCCAGTCAGAGGGGGCATGGGTAGAACCAATTACCCGTGTGGCCGAAGTCCGTGGGCAGGCCAAAGATATCCTGTTAGGTGAAAGGGTGGCTCTGAACTGTTTGGGCCGATGCAGTGGCGTGGCCACATTGGCAGCAAAAGTCTGCAGGTTGGCACGAGAGGCTGGCTGGCACGGAGAGGTGGCGGGGACAAGGAAGACCACACCTGGATTCCGTCTCCCAGAGAAATATGCCCTCCTGGTAGGAGGAGCCTCCTGCCACCGATACGATCTGGGGAGCCTTGTCATGTTGAAGGACAACCACGTATGGGCATCTGGAAGTATCACCCAGGTGAGCAGGCCAAAAGCAAAGGTAGCCACAATGGCTTAGAGCAGTGGTTCTCAAACCTTGGACTTTAGCTCCCAGCTCTTCAGCTTTTGATATTTGATATAGCTCTTCAGCCATCTTGGCCAATGGTCAAGGATTCTGGGAGTTGAAGTTCAAAACCCCTGGAAGACCAGAGTTTAGGAATCACTGGCCTAAAGGATATGATTAGCCAAATCCACAGTAAGACATTATCTCTATTAGGACTGACATGCCACAAAATATCAACCAAAGAACACTGCAGAGGTTAGGTGTTTCCAGATGAAAATCTTATTATGCAACTATTGTGTCCACCCCCAGACCTGGTAAGCATCACAATCATAATGGTGGCTTTGTGGAAGGGCATCTTAGCAGGGGGGGAACATGTAATTTGTCCCTAAATGCAGGGGAGGCAACCTTCATACACTCTGTGGGCCCTTCCCTGCAGCAATTTGGGTATGGTACGAGGAGCGATATGCCAAGCAGAAAAGTTCCAACTTGCCTTCTGGACACAGATCTGATTTTGTCTATGACCCCTGATAGGGTTGCCAGTGTGAAAACTGGAGAACTGTTGCTTAGAATGGGAATTTAAGCAGGTGGCACTTGTCACACAACCATACAACATCTGGTAGCATTCGCATCTGCCACATAAAAAAAAAATCCTTTACTGCTTCTGAGCAAGTGTGAGTTTTCAAATAGTTTGTTTACATCCCATAGGCTGTCCAGAGTGCCCGGCGTGTCGGAGGCTTTGCCTTGAAGATAGAAGTTGAGTGTCGCTCATTGGAGGAGGCCATTGAAGCGGCAGAATGTGGCTCTGATATTATCATGTTGGACAATTTTGCTGCTGAGGTACTTGCATGGGACAAGATGGAGTTAGATTACCACCCAAGCCCTGTTCTTGCAGCAATCGCATCAGTTAAAAAAAAAAAAAAAAAGGAAACATACCAGTTTCAGAGCAGTCATTATTGCACATCTTTGCAATTGCAAGACTGGGGCTGCCACCAGCACTGTGCTCTCTTCATGACTCCCCCTTATCCCAGCCTCCCTGCCCTATGCCTTACCCAACTTGCCTTTATTTATTTTTTAACTTTATTTTTAACATTTTCATGCAATTCCAGAGCTCTGCTAATACAATTTAAGGTGCTATTTTTTTTCTTTTTAAAGAAAAGAAATAGAAAAATATATAAAGGCAACCATTCTCTTTGAGAATAGTGGGGGGAGGGAGGGAGAGGAGGGCACATTGATATCATAGGACTACTATGGTAATAATGCAACTGCCCCAGCAGTGTGGTTTAACACTTGAGGACTTGCATGATTGTGAGCTCATTGATTGGCTTCCCCTATCAATGAAAATTTTAAATCCCTCACAAAACTAGAAACTGGCCAGTGGGTTTTTCCCCTCTGGAAAAAGACGATCTGATTTGAGAAGTAGAAGGTTTTCATGGCTGGCTTCCATTTTTTTATTTTTATTTTTTGGTGGTTTTTCGGGCTGTGTGGCCATGTTCGAGAAGAGTTTATTCCTGATGTTTCACCAGCATCTGTGGCTGGGATCTTCAGAGAAATCTGAAACTTCTCTGAAGATGCCAGCCACAGATGCTGACGAAACGTCAGGAATAAACTCTTCTAGAATATGGCCACATAGCCACAAAAATCCACAAAAAACGATAGAAGATCTGATTGCTCCTGGATTGGATTCTGTTTATTTGGCACACTTATGTATCACTTTCACACACACACAAATGTCAAAGGAATTTAAAGGAGGCATGCACAAACACGTTTTAATGAAGCTATACAAAATCTTAGCAGGGATGGGTTTTTAATGGTAGATTTTGTTCTACCTTTGAAGAAAATAACAGACCTTACACCCCTTTCCACCTGATTAAGAATACAGATTTGAGCTTTTGGGATGTCTTGGGCCTCTGCCTTTTGCTTAAGGAATAAATGTCTCCATGGAGTTGTTTAAAAACCATCTTCCCCATATGTGAGCCACTACAGCATTTGGAAAGCTTACTTTTAGGACAAGAACTTTAATACATTGTGGTCAGTGATCATGCCAGCTGGAGAATTTGGAGAACTGTTATCCAAAAATGTAAATTATCACAAACCCCAGAAGCTGAGAACATAAGGTAAAAGTTCTCAGGAAATGCCAGGTTTTGCTCCTGTACAAATCAGTTTTATTTCTGATACCAGGAAGACATTTTGCTTCTTTTGATATATTTCCAGTGAACTCTTGGTAATACTATGACTTTTTATTCTCACTCTCCAGGTGGCTTTATTTTTAACCCAGTATATTCCAAAATGAAATGCATGGGTCATGTTGCATGTGTGTTATCTTAATAATCCTGCTATTTAACTAGTGTAACTTTGCTAGACCACTATGGCTATAACTTTTGAATTCTAATAAAAAGGAGTTCAGTAGAAAATAGTAAAAATCAATTTCTGAAATTTTGCGTGAAACTTACTGGATATGACACGTGATGGGGGGCACAAAGGAGGGAGAGAAGCAGGGAAGGAAATTCCAGATATTACAGTATTTTGAAGAAGAACTAAATTTAATAGTTAGAAAACCCACAAATATGCAGATACAATCAAAATGAAAGTAATTGGAACCTCTCAACATTTTGAAATATTTTGCTTGCTTTTATTGTTCCTGTTAACCTCCCTTGTTTTCCTCCTTGCAGGACTTGCACCCCACAGCCAAAACATTGAAGACTTCTTTCCCTCATGTGACAGTCGAAGCTAGTGGAGGAATCACAGAGAATAACGTAACTCAGTTTGTGGGGCCCAATATTGACGTGGTCTCCCTTGGATGCCTCACCCAGTCAGCCAAGGTGGTAGATTTCTCCCTGAAGATCAACCGAGAACCAGTCCCTAAGCCACCTCTGCGGAATTTTGTCTTCTGAGCCTTTGAGATTTCCAGAGACAGTAAAATTAGGAGGGAGGTTTGTAGATGAACTGGGTCGGGATAGAGCGGGGGATAGATTGTACTGTACCTGTGGCATCTGGGGTTTGCTAAATACCAAATTGTGTATCATGCCTGCACTTTTAAAAGATCCAAAGCAAGGAGAGGGACTGACATTTGATTGTTTGGGGCCAAGGCTTGGAAAGGCTAAACTGGTGGTAAAAAATTTAACTCTGTGGATCTCTTACCAGCATAACCAGTGCCTGTGCTGCCTGGGGATTCTGGATGCTGGAGTCAAAATAGTAACTTTTCCAAGCTTTGATTTTGATCAGGTGGCTCCACCAATTCTTCTGCCTATTCTCTTTCCTGGAGTGAGGAATGGGTGGGAGAAAGAAGGGACCAGTGGGGTAGCACCAATATAAAAGGCACAGTTACCGCATACACTTGTAGCTTAAAGACACAAAAGTGATCTTGGGAGGTACTGACACCTGGCTTCTCTCTCTAAGGTATGTGTGGTCTTTTCCTCTTGTGCCCTCCGGCACCCGTTTCAAACAGATCTGGCAAGGAATTAAAATCAATTAAACACATATTTTAAAGTGGATTGTTGTTTATCTGCTTTGTTATGGCCTGCCCTAATGCTATCAATACTACTTTTCCTAAATGCCATCAATGCCCCCCCCCCCCCCCAAATATGAGCAGCTCATTGGGTGGGTGGAAAAAGGTTGGCAAAAAGAGAAGAGAGTGAAAGTCAAAGGAATTAAAAAGGGATGGCAGAAAAAGGAGAAAAGGGGACAGAAACAGAAGGTTGGCTTCACCTTCTCCACTTTTAGCTCCCATTAGCTTTGGGCCTGTCCACAGCCAGTCTATGGCTGTTTTGTCTAAACAGTCCAAACTCTCAAAAGTCTTCTGTGCACCTTCACCTGTAATCCTATTCTTGTCAATGACACATCTTTCAAATCATTCTGTCCTACACAACATCTTATTCCCCCTTTTGTTGCCTATCATAAACCTTCCCTGTCAAATCCTAGCCAGCTCTGCTCCACAGGTCCTCCAACCATAACAGAAAGGTTCCTTGAATTTTTTTTTACCAAATATACTGAAATCTGGGTAGGTGGGATAGTAGCATTGGCTGCAACCTAGTTTTCTAGAGGATCTTGGCATAGGGTTCCTTATTGCACAAAGTCATGATCACTCTCTTGAAGTCTGTATGGATTAATTGACAAAGAGGGCCTCAACTGCCCATTTTGCCTCATGTGCATACTGCAAAGGATGGAGGGCAAACCTACTATCCTTCCCATCTTGTGAGAACAGTTCATGAATTAAAACAGAGGCGAGCAACTTGCAACTCTTGGCCTAATTTCAGAAGCCCTTGCAAAGTGAACAGTTAAATGCCAGTGATATTCTGGTAGTCTAGGAGTTGTCTAAAAATGTAATAGTTCCAAGACTTGGAAATTTTTTTAATAAGCACCACCTGTCCTCCTCCCAGAAACCTGTTGGGTGTAATTGAAGGAGAGCACGAGGACAGAGAGAGAAGAGAGTGATAGAAAGAAAGGGAAAAGGTCTGATCCTACTAATTTTTGCCTCTATTCTGACCTACCTCTGCCCCCTGACCAATCACACCAGATACTAATTTAAAATCAATTAATTAAACAGATTAATCTACGTAACCAACTTTTCCAGACATCCTCTCTATAGATGGATTGGATACTCCACACAGCAATGCTATACAGGCTAGGGACAATAGGAGATAGAATCCTAATAAATTTGAAAACCACCAGTTTAGGGGAGGCAGCAGCAAGATGAAAAGAAACAGGAAAATTCTTGGATTCCTTCCACTACCCTTTGAGGCAATCTATTCCTCTGTTGAATCACTCTTACAATAAAAAAAGTGCTTCCTAATTTTTAGGTCGAATTTCTTGTAACTTGAATCCATTTCTCCATGTTCTAATCTCTGGAGCAGCAAAAAAGTAAGGTAACTCCGCCTTCTACATGACATTTCTTCAAATATTTCAGTTTTCTTTTCTCCAGGTTAAACAGACAGACTGTAACAACAGGGGCATTAGAAACAGAGCTGTCCTCATCTTTATTAAGACATTTTACAGAGGAAGGTCCCAGTTAGGTTAAGACTAATTGAGGTGGGTAAGGAATTGGCTTTGGGGGGTATATTTTTCCTCCCCAAACAATAGTAATAGTAATAAATAACAGATTTACATGTATACTGTTGGGGTACAAAAGTGTATGGATAATCAGGGACCAGCATAAGGGAAACTCCCCTAGCCTTGGGGTGTTTGGGTGGATTCCCCCACAGAGCAAGGGTGGAAAATTGGGAGAGTTTATTCCCCTTCTTTGTCCTCTCCGTGTGTGATGACATAGCAAATGTTCTTGTAGTCAACGTTTCCAGCTACATCTGGAGGGAAGGCGTGCCACATGTTCTTGATCTACAAGACAGAGGAGAGGGTTAAGATCATGGATGGCCAGGTTTGGGAGTTAAAACATGTACTGGATAATCCATTTCAATAAATGCACTGGTAATTTAAACAACAACAACACTAAAAAGATGGAAGGATAGAGCACAGAACAAAGAGACCACTTGGTGTTAACTTTTTCCATAGGTTGCAGCCACAATGGTTACAGTGGTGTCAAACTGTATTAATTCTGCATTAATTCTGCAGTGTGGCAGCAGCTTATGAAAGGCAATGTCACAACATTTTCTGACTACATGTTTTCCCCGCCAGTTTAGCATGAGGGATACGGTCCTAAAAACAGATAAATAAAGATGCAGGATACCCTCCATGGAAATCATACTTTCTAGGATTAACACAGGTCTGGCCCTACCACTAGGCAGCATCAACTGGTCATCTCAGACAGCAGGTTTTGAATGACAGCAAAGTGCAGCAAATTGTTAGTGATTTATTATGATTTTAAAAAAAACTGCTATGAGTTAGGAGTAGCACTTGTGACATTTCCTATCTCAAGTGCCAGCCTACAGTCCAATGCCCTTTTATTTGTGTGTGTCTGTGTGTGAGGAATCACTACTTGACACTCTGCCTGGGGTAACAAAATGTTTTGGGCTGGACCTGGATTAACATGAGGGCCTCACAACCCTAAATATATATAAACAGAGTTATAAAAGTTATATACACTTGCAAATGTGTCACATCTTTCAAGATAAGAATTATATGGAAATATTGTGTCATATCACTTCATGGTGACAGAAAAGCCTCAGAATAATTTGTATTATCCCTTTATGCTGATAAAATATTTTAGGACTGGACCTCATTTCAAAGAAAACCCTGCATATATTCAAAATCTGCTTGAGAAATCCATGAATGGTATGCAAATGTATTCTGCATGTCCATGTTTAATATTTTCCCCTAAAGTCAATATTCTAGTTCTTGTGGAATTAAGAAGCATATAAAAGAAGAAGAATTAAGAGGAGAAGGAAGAATATCGGTAAGTAATAAAAGAATTAGTATATCACATTATGGTCCCTTACCTCTTCTGGGGTGAACCGGTCACACTGGGTGGTCAACAGTTCTTCCAAACTGTAGTGAGGTAAAGAGAAGAAACTATGTGAGAGGGGTTCCTAGTTATTTTTTGCCCCTTGTTAGATAGCTCCTAGCCAGGGACTCCCATCATGAGTTGGCCTCTGATTCTGGAGTCCACAATCACTTCACCCCCAATTTTGCATTAGTTAAAAGTCCACACTGAGAGATACAGTTTTGTTTGGAAATATCTGGCCTCATCTGCAACATTTTTTCATCCTCAAGTTGGTCTTTTTTCATTCTGAGATCTATTTACACCCTTCAAAAATCCTTTCCCTTTGTCTCCTTTTCCCCCACCCTTAAAGAGTTATAGTACTCTAGCCTGTCAGTAAAATGGCATTTTAAACACTATAACACTATAATTCTATTAACATTATTTTTAATTCAGAGAGAAGAAAATTTGCCTTTCAAACCATAGGACCACAGATGCATCTACAGTGTAACACAATTTGACACCACTTTAACTGCCCTGGCTCCATTCTACAGAATCCTACGATTTGTAGTTTTGTGAGGCACCAGCATTCTTTGGCAGAGAATGATAGAGACCTTATAAAACTACAAATCCTAGGATGCCATAGGATGGAGGCATAGCACTTAAAGTGTTGGCAAGCTGCATTATTTCAACCGTGTAGGTGCACTCCATGTCAGCAAACCACACTGGAACCTTTGGAAGAGCCCTAGTGCACATCCAAGTAATCATTATAAGCAGCCCTCAAAAGAATGGAATGAATGGACATAGAAATAACAACAGCTTAGGAAAACCTCAAGGAGCTATACTGACAGAATTCACATTTCTTTACAGCAATTTGGAAGAGCATTAATTCTCAGATGTTAAATCCATCTTCTTTGAATAGCTTCATCAAAATGTTAATATCAATATACCACAGTTATGTCTATACCGCAGATCTAAGGTAATTTGAACTCTTCTCATGAACAGATAGTTTTATGAGGAATACAACAGATCTCTAAGAAAAATCTGAATGCTCTCAGCAATGATAGTTTAGTCAACATTCTGAATTCTCACATGCCTCACCAATTTAGAGATGCCAAGGTACTTTAAAAGGAGACCATGGCAATTAATTTAGAATGAATTTGTCATGAAGATATATAATCCAACCATAATTGGAAACCTACTGAGGTCTGGAGAGCAAACCAGAGTTGCCTGATCTAAATGTGGCAGCAAATCACAGAGGTCAAAGTGAGTAATAGACCATGGAACAGGAAAAGAAGGGTGTACAAGAGTCCAAGAACAGACCAAACGTGGTTTGGTATTAACATGCAAACCAGTCCAGTACTGCCACTCGAACCTGAGCTGGAGGGTAGATACTCACAATTGCTTCTTCACAGTGCCTTTGCCCTCAGGGTCCAGGACTTTGAAAGCGCCAATAATTACGTCCTCGGGATCAGCACCTGGTGGGATAAGAGGAGGGGGAACAGTGAGAGTGGGGACAGGCTATCAAGGAACAGAGAAGGAAAGATATGACAGGATCAGCCCCCGGTGGGGTAAGAGGAGAAACTGGTGCAGTGAGTGGGATCAGCTATTAAACAGGAAAGAAGGAAAGGTAGGATGGGCAGGGGAGAATAACTCACCCTTCAGCTTCTCCCCAAACATGGTCAGGAAGACAGTGAAGTTGATTGGGCCACTGGCCTCCTTGATCATGGCATCCAACTCCTCATTCTTCACGTTCAGACGCCCTGCAGAGAAGGAAGGAGAGGATCAGCAGCTGAGGACTGGGTTTGGGACATACATGACCCATTAAACTTTCCATTACCTCCTGTTCACACTGTCACCCTCTTTCCAAACTCTCCTTTGTCTTACCCATAGCAGCAAATGTATCTCGCAGATCTTCCTTGTCAATGATTCCATCTCTGTTCTGGTCAATGACGGTGAAGGCCTTACAAAAACAGAAAGGAGGGGGAAAAATGACTGTGAGCTTGCAGAAAATTCACCTTCAGTTCCCCTAGTGCGAGCAAAAAAAACCCCAAACAATGTTGCTAGCATCTAGGATTTGTAGAGTGGTTTTATTTTGGCTTTAGAAACTGTCTACTCTGAAGACATACTTAGAATTTGCACAGGTCTGCATTATGTTACTAAAGGCTTGGCAGAGATTTACATGCAAGTATGGGTTTCCAGTCTTAAAGTTTTATACGAGACCATATTTCGGAGGAAGGAACTGGCAAAACCATCTCTGAGTATTCCTTGCCTAAGAAAACCCTAAGAAATTTATGGGGACACCATAAGTCGATAGGCCACTTGAAGATCAGTTGGTGCTGCCTCAGCTGTTCGCACAGAACAATTGGCCTCCCTAGATAAGTCAGGAAGCGAATGCTCTATGGTCGCTGGAAGCAATGCCATTTAACCATTGTGTGAGAGACATTCAAGCCAGCTCAGAGATTGTCCTGTTCTTGAATCCAGACTACGCTTCTGTGTGTGGCCCTGTCAGTTTTGGTTTCCCAGCTTTGGACTGATATAACCTGACTTTCAGCCTCCGGACTGCGAATCAGCCACATGTTAACTAAGATGTGTGTCACCTGGTGTGCTAACTCAGTGTCACCTCACTGACCTCCTCCCATACCACACCATACAGAACCCTTAGTAATGTTTTTTGTACTATTGTTACTTGTATGTTGTAATTCCCATATATCACTGATTGTAATAGCAGTTGAGACATAAACAACTGGAAAAATTAAAACTATACCTTTAAATTACAGTACTGTGTATGCACAGCCTAAATGTATCTATATTTACATAGTTTCATGTGGTTCAAGTGAAAATTCGGTAAGATGTGATGTTTTTAAAGAAAAAAAATTAAAAGAATATATTTTTAAAAAGCATTCTTAAGATATCTTATTTCTTCACCCACTGAGCCTTGCCCTGCTAACACCTTCTCTTCCACTGAGCTGCAGGGTTTTAGGCACACATCAAGCACACAACAACAATATCAACGTAGACACAGAGCTGCCCCATATCACTAAGCAGGATGGGATGGCTGCCTCAGACAGCAGATTCTGGGTGTCGCAAAGGGCAGCAAACTTTTAATAATTTAATTTGTTGTTTCAGGCAAACGTCACAGCCCATTTCTACCAAAAACAAAGGCAGACATTTGGGGAGAAATGGTGTCACCCGATTTAGGGTGTCACCCGGTGTGGTTCGCACTCCCTTAATGACGCCTCTGCACATGGCTTCTCGTTCCCTCAAGAGAGTTATGGCAGTCATGTAGCAGCGCATTCTGGAATTGGACAGGCCTCAACCACGATTCCTCAGTCTTTCCTCCCCACTCCTTTGCAGCTGTGCCCTAGAGGCACCTGTCATTTGATAGGCCTCTTGGCCTCTTAACAGGAATGGGAGCAATTTAGAAGCATCTCATATTAATCCCAGTACCCCTCCCTGAGGGGACAGGTGGCACATTCCAAAGGAGCTGTTGATGAGGTCTCCAAAGGATGGAGGGGAGGGAAGGGGAAAGTATTTCTCTCCTTGCCTCACCGCCTCTTTTTCTGCTTTGTGCTGAGTCTCTCTCTTTCCTGCTAAAAATGACCTGCAAGAAGATACTGTACTGCGTCTTCAAAGCTGCACCTCCTGCTCAAACGAGAAAGAAGTAGAAGAGCTGCCAACGTTCTCTTCATTTTAAACACAGCAATTACAATTGTAGGGTCTTTTCACACTTACAAAGCTATGACGCTATGATTGCACTTTAACTCCCATGGCTACCTGTCCAATGAAATTAGTAGTTTGGGAAGGCATTTGAGTTCTCTGACTAAGAATTCAAATGGATGACCTTCAGCAAATCACACTTTCTCATTCTCAGAGGAAGACAAAAAGCAAACCCCTCTGGACAAATCTTGCTAAGAAAATTCTGTGATAGGTTAGACTTAGAGTTGCCATAAGTCTGGAATGACTTGGAGGCACACATTAATAATGTGGACAGAGAGCTGCCCCACACTAAACTGAATGGGATGGCAGCCTCAGACAGCAGATTTTGGGTTTCACTAAGGGCAGCAAATTGTTAATTATTTAATTTGTTGTTGTATATTTACTGCTGTGGAAAAGAAGAGGCATTTATGGGATTTTCTACCTTGTATGTCTCCGATAACTCACATGCCTCCAATAACTTAAATGCCTTCCTCCAATAAATCAACTGGCTTTGAGTATTATATACTTTGACTCATGTACCCTGGAGAGGGGAAGCCACAGTTTTTCTTACTATGATGAAATATTGTAACTCTATTGAAATGATTTCATTTCAAAATTTGCATCTATAACTATATAAATCCATAAGCAATTTTTATGCACATCTATGTTTCCTTCCGCAACTAGTGATGCATGTTGTAGCATGTAGCATTATGTAGGTGGCTCCTCAAAGGGAGAGAGACCCATCTGCTTGGGAAACTTCACTGGAAAACTTTTTTAGCACAAGTATAAAAACTGCCCAATCAATTCATCAAAATAACATGGATGGAAATTTCCCCATCGTTAGACAGATACGGAGAAGGCCCATATGGTAGTTATACCAACAATAGCACCAGTGTATATGGGATAGTGTATGCAAACACAACCAAAAATTCAGTTAAAATCTTACTGTGAACATGTAAGAACAAAACAAAAAAAAAAGTATCCAAAATATTTGATCCTAATGAAACTTCCCTTGCACACAAAATGCAAGGCATACTATACTCCATCACACTATAATTGATGCTGAACATTGGTTCCTATAGGCCAGTCATTTACAGTGATAGAGAGAGAGATAGACTCTAAACACAGGGATCAGCAAATCAAGAAGCTGAGAAAAAGCTTATAGAGGATGTGGCACCAGAAGAGAAATCAACGCTCTTCTGAATGGCCCACATTGAAGAGGTAGCAGGGTACTGCAGTGACAATGTTGGGTAAGAACAAAAGAGACCTGTGCTCAAATCCCCATTCAACCATTAAACTCTTTGGATGATCTTGAACTTTATCTATCCAACAGAATGCTTGTGAAGGTAATGTGACAGGAGAGAAAAGTGAGGAGTAGCACCATGCGCGAATCCTTGAATGTTGGGTAGGAAGAGCAAACAATCAGTTTAAAAAAACCAATAGGAAGGTTGTTGTTTTCATGCAGAGATTTTTTTTAAAAAGCAGGTTATCTTAAAAAAAGTTAAGAGGTACCAAATATCTATATAAATAATAAAAAGTAAACTGAGTTGATGAGTTGGAATGAACTACGATTATTATTCTGTAGCCATTGACTTATTTTCTCTATTTGGGCACCTACAGCAAAAAGGTTTCCTCACTTTTTCA
This sequence comes from Urosaurus nigricauda, assembly GCA_034509955.1. Lineage (NCBI taxonomy): Eukaryota > Metazoa > Chordata > Lepidosauria > Squamata > Phrynosomatidae > Urosaurus > Urosaurus nigricauda. The sequence goes on from JAOEGL010000006.1 coordinate 11,036,796, forward strand.
CTGGGAGGCCAATAGTAAATTTCAATGAGTTTGAAGCCAAAAGGCTGTTGGTTAGTTAGTCCTTCTTCTCTAGGCCAGTTGGAATTTGTCTCCAAAGATCTCCTTGTAAGGAGTTGGTGCTTGTTCCATCCAAGCACAGATGTCATCTGCTTTCTCTGTCCTCTCTCACCCAAAATAGATACTAGTGTGTCTCCAGTGTCTCAGAAAAGAAACACCACCATTCTTGGAGGTGGGGGTGTCCAGAGGCAGCCACATCACTTGCAAAAGGGTGAGCAAATGTCCCCATGGAATGGAGAGCAAGAATCTTGGAAGTGTGGAAGGGGGAGAGATCTTCATATGGAGGGGTCTCTCACCACCACCTACCACATGGACATCTTAAATGCAGATCCTTACTTAAAGAAGGACACTATGTAAATGGTGTGTGGACATGATGATGGGCCTGTATTACAAAATGAAGCAGCTACACAAGAAAAAAATGCTCTTTCTAAGCACTAGGAGTAAATTCTATTCAACAAAGTGTGGCTTACATTTCATAAAAAGGTCAAAACAAATGGAGAAAACAAAAACCAGCATGTAAGTGTCCACTTGTGAAATCTGATAGGTGCATTTTGGAGGATGTAGTCCCCCATTTCCAAAGAAGAAAGTTCTGTCTAATCATTCTGTTAAGTTAGTTTCTGGACTACATCTCTCAGGAAATGCAAACACTGTCTATCCGTTTTTTTAAAAAATTACTTATTTGACCACAGTTTCAAAATGGCAGCCAGTAACCATGCTGTCTGGGGAAAGTTGGGAGCTGTAAGTCAAAAAAGCATCTTTTTCAAAGCTCAGTCTCTAACAGAAACTTCACAGACTTTGTAGGTACTGTATCTCAAAGTAGATGTTTCTCTCTTTTCTCTTTACTTTGATGAATGTAATGAGCTTTAATTATTATAATTTACTGATTATAGTAATCTATATATCTGAACATTCTCCACGTCCGTCTGCTCTCTGAGCTAATGACACATGCCTAGATAACCCAGCACCTCTAAAAACATTCAATTGCATGCTCTTGCATATGATTTCATAATTTGCCATTAATGTTGTCAAAGAGCATAAAGTCTACACTGAGGAAATAGACCAAGTCTACAAAAGCTTATGCTACAATGTCTTCAGTTCAGTTAGTCTCAAAGGTGCTACAAGATCCCTTTCTACACTGAACAGTCTGGGTAGGTTTTAAGAACATTGTCCCATGTGTTCAGTGGTATAGTTAAAAAATGCTAGACTATCCATAATGGTCTTAATAAATGTTAACATGTATTACTTTATTATTTTTTTTTGTGTGTGCCTGCTAAATCTGGGGTTGTCTCTTGCCTGTCCTGCTAAGTGGTGCCCCAGACTTGTACCCCAAAGTTCTGACTTGGTGGTTCCATGGCATGCACTGTCTTTCAGACAGAATTACATCCATTCTCTCCTCCACTTCTTCTTTGTTCCTTACCTCTTTGAACTCCTGGATTTGTGTTTGGTCAAACATGGAGAAGACATTTGAGCTTCCACCTTCGGCTGCTCCCCTTCTCTTTGCCTTCTTGGGGGCCTGTAAAGAGTTAATATGGAAATGTGTGATTAGACCACACTACCCTAGGATGGCTACCAGTCATTTATAGACGGTAGTCTGACAGTCCTTTGTTTGAAGGACTGCTGTGTTCCAGTCTGAACAAAAGACAAAGAACCTTAAGAAGAGAAAGCAGGAGTTTTGAAGTGGTTCCTCAAAGAGCTAGCAGCAGACCGAGTAGACACACAGAATACCAGCCTTATGGTATTTCATATTTATGTTATAATACAGTAATTCTTTCTAGTTTGGCATGTAAACAAATGATTTTGCATATGCAAATTTGATGGAATTTTGCTGTCATATTTTTATTTATTAATATACAATTTGGTGATGTTTATGTTGGCTTAAGAAATGGCGGTCCCAACAATTCCTGCTTATGGTCATGGGACTGGGATACTTCCCTCAACTTTCTATTTTATGACTGTGACAGCTCATCTTTATTAGTGTAATACGTATTACAGAGTACTCAGCAAATGGCAGTAAATCAGAGTAGTCACAGGTGAACTGCTCCTAGTGCTGTCAGCTGAAACCATGATGGAGCAATCCATTTTTTTGTCTTTAATGGATTTAATGGACAGTAAAAATGGAAGACACACTGGAAGAACATAGGAAAGGTCTGAATAGATGACAATGATGTCTGGACACCTTGTCCTTTGCAAAATTCCCTGGATGAGGCATGGCACTTACGCACACAAAAACACTCCTTTACCTATGTCTCCTAGACCTGGCATGGGCTCTGGTTCATACATAAATGGATATGATTGCTATGTTGCCTATAACATGTCAGTTTGGGCAAATATGACACAAGTGCATAACTGCTTTTGTGGGAAATAAGAAATCCTATTGCTAGTCCTGACTAGAAAAGACCCATTGAATCAATGGGATTTACCTATGTGTTACCAACAACTCATGGAATAGATCTTCTTTAGTTGGATGTAACCAACATGATTCCAGCTTCAGTATATCAGAAGATATTGCCACTTGAGCTGATGTGTCTAATACAGGGGTGGAAATCTTGCAACTTTCAGCAGCCCCAACCAGCATAGACACTGATGATAAACACTAGAAACTGCAGTCCAAATTCTGGAGGACCAAAAGATTCTCACTCTTGGACTAATAGCAAGAAGCATGCAATATAAATACATGCCCCTAAGTGGAAGAAATACTATATTCACCTTTTAACTCATTTTCTTTTCCAGTCTTGATCCATTATATTTCTTTTATACAAGACTATTTTGATTACATATTAGTCAGGATGTTTGCATGTTTTTGTTTAGGTGGGTAATATTTCTGTATCTTACACTGGATTTTGAAAAACTATTTGTGACTTACATCTCCCATAATTCTCCATCTAACATAGCCACTATTCATATGGCTGGGGATTCTGGGAGCTGAAGTCCAAAAATAATTTCTCCAAGTTCTTGCATCCTTGAGAACTAAAAAGGCTACTAGGTATATTTTAATTAATTATTGTAGGATTTTCTTGTCTAGATGCAGTTGGGGAGGTTGCCATTGCTTTCCTCTTACACTGAGAGAGTGCAACTTGCCCAAGAACACCCAGTGGGTTTCTGTGGCAAAGCAGGGATTTGAACCCTGGTCTTCCAGAGTCCAACACTCAAACCACTAAACCACATTGGCTCTTCTATGGACTGCCAACTGGAGTTTAAGGCTGCATCTTGCTTCTACTGCAATATTATCAGTAATGCCAGTTGTATGTAGAGATAAGCTGTGAATCTGACCTACACAAGATGGAAAGTATCAAAGAAGTTGAACTTAACTTTAGCTGTGTGGTCTATCAGTGTTACAGGGTGGTGGGTTTCCCACTGAAGCAAAAGTAAATTAGTTTGTGACTGCATGCATGAAGCTGCAGTGCTAAATGATCAGAATCTCTAAAATATACTTTGTAAAAGTTTTGAAACTCCTGTATCATACAGTGAGGGTTGGGGACAGATATGGCAGTTTCATCACCTGGGAATAGTGGGCATGTACACCGACTGCCTAAGAAGTGCCTCTTAATATTGTTGAGTGGAGAACCTCTTGGCAGAGTGTAGCTCCCCGAATCCTCCAGCCAGCAGGGCCCAGTGACCAAGAGCAATGGCTTTGAATGCAAATTTTTCAGAAATACATCCGCTAGTTACTGTTCAACTTGCACAAAATTACTCTCAGTGGAAAGGGGGAAACACATCGATATAAACTTTGTGTTTTTTATTTGAAGACTAGAAGGGTCCCATCACCCCATTTGTGCCAGTTCCTTGTGTCCAGATTTTTCCCACCCAGACTTCTGTCGTTTCCAGAATTCCCCAGCTGCCCTTTGTTTGTGAAAAAAAATGTATCGATTTAGAAAGAAGCCCCAAATCTTTCCAAGCTGGATAAAGCATTCCACTGCAATATTCAAGAAGAAAGCAAGCATTGACTCGGTTGTTCTGAGGGCTGCGAGGATTCACAAGCAGTTTTCAAATTCTGGAGCTGAGCAATGAAAATGTGATATTCAATGCCCTTCCTTTGCTCAAATCCCTCCACCTGTTATCCTACATTCCCCTTCTCTCTTCAGTATTCCAACACATCCTCCAAATACACATTATTTTCCTGCTAAGAAAAGGAAATGTCTCAGTAGAAAGAAACTGAAATGGATATAGGTATTTATGAGAAATGGTGCAAAGGAGGAAAAAGATAGGAAAGATCTGTAAGAATCTGTGGAATAAAATGATAATTAAAGGGAGCTTCTTTTCTGTGGTTGTTGCACATCTTTTGTTTTGAGCTATCATCCAGAAATTTTGAATGACAGCCTTGCCTCTTACTCTTCTTGAAACACAGCAGATGAACAGAATGATTAACTGATATTCCTTCTGCATTTTCTCTCCACTTGGTACATTTCCATGAGATTGGCTAAAGGTGGACAAGGTATGGGTCAAGCAGTTGCCAACTTTCTCTGTGCCTAATTTACTTTGCAACCCGTTGGTGTCCGAACCCCTTTCTATGCCACTTACCATTTTTTCTCAGTGGACAGGCAGGCGGGTCAACAGCAGCTGTGGGTGCGGTGGGGATGTCCCAAGGGCCGAAAGGACGAGCAGCCTAGACACAAGTTGTGAATTCCCCCGGGGTTATATAGACTCCCTTGGTGGGAGGCGGGGCAGCTAACTATAGCCCAATCTTCAAGTTTGGCTCCAAGGTTGGGGGGCTGGGAGACTAACCAGAGTCTAGAAATAGACTCCAGCAGAATGCAAACGGGCCAACTCCTTTCTTGGAGAAGGGAAAGGTATATTGGACTAGGTTGTTCAGAAATCTTATTATCCTATAGGTATGTGGTACCCCAACTTCCTATCTTACTTCAGAGGTGATTCCTACCTTCACCATTTTCACATTTGTGCGAGCCTCTGCCATTTTTGGAGTTCTTCTGACTTTTTGCCAAGACAAAGCATTTTTAAAATTATTGTTAGTTATTATTGAATTATTGATTATTTATCATACAAGGTGCAGGACAAAATATTAAAGATCAGGTCCCTACTTGGAGAAACTTACAGAAGAGGAGGGAATTGGGGACAAGTAGACAGAAGAAAACTCATGTATTTCCATTCCCTGTATGCAAGCTTACAAAGCCAAAAAGTTGTGTTTTTGATTCCCTTTCTGACATCCAGGTTCTTGAACTCATTTCAAGCATATTTGGTCAGATTGAACATTCTGTACTTTTGCAAGGTACCAATAAATAATTCTTACTTGGAAGCTCAGCAGTTATCGTATGAGTTTTACACTTAATAGCTTGCTCAACTAGATGTCTAGCCACCCACTGAAACAACTGGACATCTCAGTCAGAAAAAGCCTCCGAAGCTATAGGTACTTGCTGGCTGAGCATCTGATAGCAGACCCCTATGCTTCCTTAACTTGATGTTTTGGACTCCAACTTGCACCTTCTTAACCAGCATGATCAATGGCTGTGCTGCCAGATGGGTGATGGGAGTTAGAGTCTCACACATTTGGAAGGCAGACTGTTTTTACACACCAGTGATTAAAGTGCAGGAAGCAAGAGGCATAGAGTCCTTCTTTCCTTCATCCCTTTACTTACCCTTCGTCCCTCACCCTCAGCCCAGAGTATCCAATGTCTCTGAGAAAATTTCCTTTTCGGGATAGCTGGTCTCAGCTGTCACTTGGAAGACACCCGGGCGGAGTAGAGGCTCCTAAAGATAGCCATGGGAACGCCCCCCCTCCGCTGCTGCCGACAGATTTGGGAGGTCCAGTCCATTCATATTCATAATCTCAGCAATTTTCCTTCCAAAGAGACCCTATTATACCTATTGGGTGTTCTGAAAATGGGGCAAGGAGGAGGAGAGCAAGAAGAACACAAGGATGTGCAGGTGGGAAGTGTAGTCCAAGTACGCACCTATACAAGTTCAGGTTTGCTCGCCATCCAGAAATCAGCAACTGGCAATCCTATAGTGAAATCCAGTCCTCTGAATGTTACAGCTGCCAATCCAATAGCAAAAGAAGTTTGGAAGATAACACAATGGCCACAGAACTGTCAGGATTTAGGTATCCTGGAAAATGTACAGATGTGGGACAAAAGTAACAGAGTTATATTGTTGGCTGTCCATTTGAGGGAAAGAGGAATCACATCCTTGGCTGCACTCCTGTAAACCTTATTACTGATTAAGGAAGCCTCTTGCTTTGAAAATGGGCAATTCTATTGACCAGAGCTGCTGTCATCCACAGGGGCAAGCGCCAAATCATTTTCTGTTCTCCATCCTAGCCATTTGCAGTATGGCAAAAAAACAGGGAAATAGCATGATAGGGCAGCTATGTACGACCACTGTTGTTAGGAAGACACTGGTACTCTATTCCAGAGCTGGGAAAAGGTATTTTTGGGGCTACGATTTCCAGAAGCCTCCATCCAGCATGGACAAAATTTTGTCTTGGAGAATCTGGAGATTAGAAGCTGAAAAAGTGACTTTCCTAAATACTGCCTATTCTGAGTAGATGGGTGAGAAAGATTGAATGAGTAAATTGTAAGAGGAGAAGGGAGGACACGCACATAAAGAAAACAGAGAGAGGGAACAAAGAAATAAGAAAAGCTGACTGAAAAAGTATGGGCATAGTGCTGAAGGTCTGACTATGCAGACAGGACAGGGTGGTTAGATTTTCAAAAATTATTTATTTGTTGCTAAGATCGAGAAAAGTGCAGGAAGCACAGAAGCCATCAGTTCAGCTGAGAGTAACTGGAGCCTTTAGGCCTTTTACAGCTACTCATGCTGAGCTGACACATCCTCCTCCTGGATACCTGCCCAAGATGGAAGATGATATTCCCTGCTAGCCTACGGAGGTACCTTCCAGCATTGGAGACAGGGTCTTTCTCTGTCCTTTTTGGAGATGGCTTGATGTGCTGAACTTGGGACCTTCTACACATAGAGGATGTGCTCTGTCATTCAGCTTTGTTCCATCCCTTGTGTAAATGTTTGCCCTTCAAGCCTTCTTGTGTTTAACAGCTAGCTGCAAGACAAACATCCAGAGTAAGGGCTACAGATCAGTAGCAGTCACAGGACTCTTTCACACAGGGGGAATTTCTCCCAACTTCGAATGGAGCCAATGTGAATTCAGGTGAATTAGCTAGTTTAGCGAATTCACGTGAATCCCCATTGCATTCAGAAGGCGTTCGGAATGACTTCCCATTGCCCAAAAATAACCCCCCCCCTTGCCTGAAATTGCATGAGAAGCTTTAATTCGCAATAACATGAAACCCATGATTGCATTCGGAGTGACTTCCCTTTTGCCGGAAATTGCGTGAGAAGCTCTAATTTGCAATAACGTGAAACCCCATGATTGCGTTTGGATTGCCCTTGGATTATACTTCCAATTTCCCACGTCTGAAAGAGTCTACAGAGTATATGCTTTGCATATTAAAGAACCCAGGTTCAGTCCCCAACATCTCCACTGTAGGGCTGGCAATGGCTAGAGCCTGAAAAAACAGGAGAGCCACCAAGATTTATTTGGCTGTCCAGACAATAGATTGCAACTCCCACCAGCCCTAGCTACATAACCAAACGTAAAGGATTGTGGAAGACATCTGGAAGACTACATATTCCCCAGTCCAAGTAAGATTGGGTGAATGGGTCTACCTTAATGAAAGGCAGCTGTTCATATCCACATGGGGCCACTTTTCTTGGTGAATAAGGAGGACATTGGCCTATTGAATATTTGAGCTGTTAAAAGGGAGTGACACTTCCAAGAAAAGAGGCGACGGTCCAATACATACTGCAGAAACAACCCAGTCTGAGACCACTTTAACTGCCCTGCTCAATGCTAAGGAATTCTGGGAACTGTAGTTTTGTGACACATGTAGCCTTCTCTGTCAGAGAGCTCTGATGCCACAACAAACTACAGTTCCAGGAGTCACTAGCACTGAGCCAGGGCAGTTAAAGCTGTCTCAAACTGGATTATTTCTGCAGAGTGTTTTTGACCTACATTTTTTAATCTGCAATTACAGTACATCCATGCTGATACTTTTGCTTTAAGAAAATAAACTAATTCGAGTTGTGGCTCTGGGCGGAGAAGAGTGCCGAGAATACAAACAAATGGGCCCTCAGCCTTCTTCTCCAGCAACGTATCTCCAATGAGTTGATTTCCTTCCTATCTGCTTTCTTCACTGTCCAGCTCTCACATCAGTACATGGTAACAGGGAATACAATGGCTTGGACGATTCCGACTTTTGTGTTTAGTTATATGTCTTTACACTTTAGGACGATTCCTAAATTTCGATTGTAAGCCTGAGGGCAGGGAACTGTCCAATTAAAAATAACAATTGTAAGCTGCTCTGATAGCCTTTAGGGCTGAAGAGCAGGGTACAAATAATAATAATAATAATAATAATAATTCCCAAACTTTGGCTCTGCGAGCGTTTTGGGATTCAGCTCCCGGAATCAATGACTGTTGGCCAAAGCGGCTGGGCTTTATGGAAGCTGAAGTCCGAAATACCTGGAGGACCAAAGTTTGGGAATCACTCCCTTAGGACCTCATTTAGTTCTTTCATGGCTGCCTTTCCCATTCCTAAAAAACGCATCAGTGATACCTTTATATGGATTTTTGTTCGCATTTGTTAAATGGCCAACACAGCTACCCCTGCATTCCTAGTCTTCTTTTGAATTTTTTAAGGGATGTCTCTGTTTGAGCAATGTTTGATCCCAGGTGAAGAAACCCCAGATTCGCCTTAGGGCTGCTATAAGTCAACATGGGCTGCATCCGAACTGGAGAAATAACCCGGTTTTGCATAGCTTTTAACTGCCCTGGCTCAAGGCTATGGAATTCTGGGAGTTGGAGTCTGTTGTGGGGCCAGAGCTCAAGGCTTGACTCTTTTTCTGGCTCAAGGCTATGGAATTCTGGGAGCTGGAGTTTGTTGTGGGGCTCAACAAACTCCAACTCCCAGAATTCCATAGCCTTGAACCAGGGCAGTTAAAGCCAGGCCAAACTGGGTTATTTCTCCAGTTCGGATGCAGCCTTCGAAATGTCATAACGCGAGTAACTTCCTCGTCCTGATCATGTTTTATGTTGTTACACGCTTTTGGTATTTCCATTGCGTTTGTGTACTTCTCTTCCTTTTGACGATGTTGTGATAAGTGTACTTTGATATACAAAATGTATGGGAAATGTGATGGTTTGGATGTCGTGTTTGTAAACTTTAATTCATTTAATAATTAAAAAAAATTAAATTAAACACTGTAAAAACGAATTATTAATTCATTTAATAATATATATATATATATAAAACACTGTAAAACGTGAAGGCACACAACAAGCACAAGAATTATTTTGACTTATTTCAATTTTCTCGTTGTTTAGGGTCCAAAACACAAATAATAACCCAGTTTGAGGCCTGTTTATCTGCCCTGGCTCAGTGCTAGGGAATCCTGGGAATTGTAGTTTACTGTGGCACCAAAGGCGGCTAAATGCCTCACAAAACTAGTTCCCAGAATCCCTCAGTACTGAGCCAGGGCAGTTCAAGCAGCCTCAAACTGGATTTTTTATTATTAATTATTATTATTAATTATTATTATGTAATTACTATTTAATAATGTCTAATTAACAAGACTTTATGTACAGCACTTTGTAAATTTACAGCACTATACAAATAAAAGTTAATAATAATAATAATAATATTTATGTATTTACTAATATTATTATTATTAAGGTTTGGAGCTAAAATGAGTTCTTAATTATAGCTCTTCTGTGGTCTATTAGCCTTAGTTAGGCCTGACGTGACGTCGTGACGTCACTCGCGCCGCAAAGGCTGCTGGGAGTTTGGTCAAGAAGACGAGTCGAGAGAACACTTCAGGCTCGGTTCCCGAAAACGCTATTCCCGTCGGACTCTTCCCTCTTGCTTCCCATTCGTCAAACTCTGTGCCAATCACAGCTCCCTTTCCTCATTGGCCCCCATGTTAACACATCTCAAATGTGAATGGCAGAGGCGAAAGTCAATCAAAAGCAAAAACCCCGCCCATGGTTATTAAGCTGTCTCTGAGGGAACCTCCGCCCCTCCTTCAAGAGCTCTTTCTCGATTGGTCGGCGTTAGAAACGTCGCCGCCCATATTCATACCGTGACGCGTCCGATTGGTTCGAAAGCACGCCAATCAACACAGAGCTGGGCTCAGCGACCTCTTGATTTGACTGGAAAACGCGGCTGCTCGTCAACGTCACGCGCGTTCCTGACTAATACGGGTCGTTCTTTCCTATCACGCTGCTGATTGGAGGATCATTGCCGGCTCCTCTTCCTATTGGTCGAACCACCCTTGAAGCACCCGCCTCCTTTTAATCCTCCTGACAATAGCCAGAGCCAAGCTCCCTTCTGATTGGTCCCTCTTCCCCGGCCGCCGGGTTTAAGCAGCATAGCAAAACAGATTCCTGGTTCTGAGTCGTCACCTCCCATTGGCCGAGGCTTCCCGCTAAGTCCCGCCTATTGACTGAGTTCCCTATCGCCGCCCTTCCTCATTTTGAGAGCCGTCTGTCAATTCTTGCCAGTGATTGGCTGCGTACCATACCCATCTCCGTTCCGATTGGCTCGCTTTGGAACAGTCCTCACGCCCTCGCTCGCCAATTTCCCTTCCTTTCTCGCGATTGGCCGAAACGCGCTTCCTGCTCGGCGCTGATTGGCTGAACGTTGGCCTTGGGCGGGGCGAGGCTGCGCGCGCAGCTCGGGGTGGCTGGCGGCTGCTTAGTGCTGAGAGAGAAGGGGGACCGGCGGGTGCGAGGTTTGGGGGCTCCCCCTCCCCACTTTAGCTCAGGCTTCGTCTGGGCTGCTAGGCCGCGTCCCCCGTTTTGTGGGGAGGGGGGACCCTTGGTGGCGATGGAGGCCGGGGCCGGGGACCCCCCGACGCCGCCCCCGAGGAACAACGCCCCCCGCTCCCTCCTCCATGCCTTCAAGGGGGCAGCCCCGGCTCTGGGGCCTCCCCATGGAGACCACAGCTCAGCCTCGCCCCTGGCAACAGGCACCGCAGCGACCACAGAGGGGCCTCTGACCTCAGTGACTGCTGCAGAGGTGTCCCTGGGAAAGGTGGCTGCTCCAACCCAAGCCACAGCTGCGGATGGGACTTTGGTGGACAATTCGGTGGACGCTTCCACGGTGACGGTCAACGGGACGTCGGCGGCGCCGTCCCACGAAGACGGGACGCCCGTGGCATCGTTGCATGACATTGGGATGGCATCATCATATGGCGTTGGGATGACGTCGGCGCATGGCATTGGGATGGCATCGTCGCATGACGCTGGGATGGCATTGTCGCATGATGTTGGGATGGCGTCGTCGCATGACGTTGGGACGGTGTCATCGCCCGCGGCTACACCAAAAAACAAGCCAGTGAAATCCCTCCCTCTTCCGCCACCGTCGCCGACCGTCGTGGTGGTGGCGCCCAGCCCTTTGACGCCGCCGGAAAAGACCTTGCCCAAAGGTTTGGCGCCGCCGCAAGACGTCTCTGCACCCGCGCCTCCGTCGTCCCAGGACATGGGTTCCCAGTCCAGCCTGGGCACCGTGGCGTCCAAGCCCCCTCCGGCGTCCGACACCTTGAGCTACTTGGACTCTGTCAGCCTCATGTCGGGCACCTTGGAGTCTCTGACCGGACCGGGCTTCCTCGACGACGCCAGCTCCCTGGGTTCGGATTCGGAGATCAACGGGCTGGCGTACCGTAAGACCGACAGATACGGCTTCTTAGGGGGCAGCCAGTATTCTGTCGCGCTGTAAGTATTAGCAGCTTGAGGGTTACGGTCTGATGGTTTCCGCGTTCATTTCTGAAGAAGTCAAACATGCAAATTTGGTACTTTCCGAACGTAGGATGCTGAATTAGGAAGAGGGGAAAACAAGGATTACCATATGTGCTCGGCTATAAATCGGCCTCATGTATGAGTCGAGGGCAGATTTTGGGGCCAAAATTATGGATTTTGATATGACCTATGAATAAGTCGGGGTAAAACTTGGACGCATGTAATGAAGGACATAAATGCCTGAGCAAAGGAAAACAATGCCAACAAACATACAAAATTCCAGCAGGCATAACTATTTGTGTTCATCATAAAAGCTGGATGGATGAGAGAGTAAAAGGGGGTCAGTGCTTCCAGGGCAGATTAAACAAGTCCAGTGTTCATACTGACCCATGGATAAGTCGACTCAGGTTTTTTGGGTCAATTTTTTAACCTAAGTTTCCAGACTTATACATGAGTATATACAGTATGCCTTAAAAGGGCAAGTCTCATAGTACCAAGGAATGAGGAAGGAAAAACAGATACACTGGTCCCTCCACATTTGCTGGGGTTAGGGGTGAAGGACCTTGTGAATGTGGAAAAACCACAGATAAAATCACACTTTTTACTTAAGAGAACACCTGTCTAAGAATCTCCAGGTCCTCCAGTGCAACTCTATGGCCAGCATCTGCCAGAGGTTGATCATAGAATCATGCTGGAGGACTTACAAATGCCTAGAGAAATGTTTTCTCTAGGACGTTCAAGTTTCTCCAGCACAACTCTATGGTCAACCTCTGGCAAGAGTTGCACTGGAGGACCTAGAGATTCTTAGAGAGAGCATCTTAATCAGAACTCCAAATAATCAAATCTGCAAAAGTCAAAGCCACAAATGTGGAGGGCCAACTGTATTGTATTCTCAGGAAATCACAGATCACAGCCAGCACTTCCTGGATTAAAAGGATGCATACAGTTGAGGCGGTTTGGTGGATTGTGGATGAAGCCTAGTAGTGGCTATAACAGAGCGATCCAGCTTTCCCCATCTTAGTGTCCCACTGCCAGATGAGTGGAAATACTACAGCAACCATATCCAGCCAGCCAAGCCAATTGCTACTTCAGATGGGGATGGTGTGAGATCTAGTCCTAGACATCGGGAGAGCACCTGTTTGGGAAAGGTTTGAGCAACACCTTACGCAAAGATTCTTCCCAAATCTGTAACTCCCTGATAAGCTGTTTCAAACCACTTCTCACTTTCTCCTGGATAAGAGCTAGGGCCCCCTTGAGGAGTAGACCACATACTCCATCTAGCACCCTAGCCTAGGCTGGGGTACTTCTTATCATTGAGATGGTGGCCCACACTTGGAGTGTGTGGTGGTGTTCTGTTCAGGTTAAAATAGTTCAAGAAGATGTCATTTCCAAATAGGAGAGGTCAGAAGATCTGAATAAATAGCTGAGATACTTCCTAATGCTCCAGAAACTGCCTTATTACAGTAGTTGGGGAAAAGTTAGTGTCCTGACTCTTTTGGGACAACACCAATTGTTTTATATCATCCTGAACTGTAACACTTCAGTACAGTTCTTTTGTTGCTCTGAATGATTCATTTCTTCAGTGCAAATATGACTAGGAACTCATCACTGTCCTTTTTTCCATAACAGTGTATTTCCTCTTCTGCTTGAATGTTGCCCTCATTGATCTGAAATCTGAATAATTTCTTCAGATGTCCGGTTTTATTGGAAGAGTACTGGGTGCTTTTCTGGATAACTCATTGTGACTGAGTGCCTATATTTGTTGTATGCTGAACTATGTCCCAAACTTGTCTAGGGATGACAGGTTGTGCTGTATTATTAACTATAGTACAGTGAGATCTTGCTATCTGCTGGGGTTTGGTTCCAGAATCCCCTGTGGATAACAAAATCCGTGGATGCTCAAGTCCCATTAAATATAATGGCGGAAAAATGGTGTTCCTTATATGAAATGGAAAATCAAGGTTTGCTATTTGGAATGTATACTTTTTTGGAACATTTTCAAGCTGTGGATGCTTGAATCCGTGTATAAAAAATCCATGGATAAGGAGGGGTCGACTGTAGTGTGAATCCAGATATTCTCAAGAACTCCTAGGTTGTAACTCCTAGTTTGTGACAATAGTCTAGTTGTCATTACTTTTGAACAGTCTCTGTTAATGAGGCGAGAAGAGAAAAATGACAAAGAAACTCATTGCTTCTAGATGTGGGCTTGCTAAAGATTAAGCAAATTACATGTATGGTTTCTACTGAGTAGCTGCTGACCTGCATGGACAAAGGAAGCAACTACATGCTGAGGTTTCCCTTCAGTCTTCCTTCTTACTGCAGGAGAGGATGGGATAAGAAATTGCTCAATTGCTTCCCTGTCACTTCATAGTCCCCTTTGGAGATGGGATGCAGGGATGGATGCACTGCACATCTGACTGAGCCTTGCAGCTCTTAGTTGAACTTAGGCTCTTGGTGAAGTATGATGTAGTGGTTTGAGTGTTGGACTGTGACTCTGGAGATCAGGGTTTGATTCCCTCCTTGGCCATGGAAACCCACTGGGTGACATAGAAAGAAGAAACCCTTAAAATTTGGCTACCAGTCCTGAAAAACACCAAAATCGAGAATCAGCACATGCAAACGATCATAACCCAGGGTGGGGAGAGTGGGGTTCCCAGTTCCCAGCAGACAATGGATCACTAATTAAATAGACACAAAGCCTTATCACATATTCCTCCCACCCTTGGCCTTGCCATTCAACAACAGACCAACACACAGGCTAACATGTAAATCACGCCCCCCAAACCAAGGGTCACAAGGTATATATACCCCACACACTTCCATGCTACCATTCTCTGAAGATGCCAGCCATAGATACAGGCGAAACGTCAGGAATAAACTCTCCCAGAACGTGGCCACATAGCCTGAAAAACCCACAAAAAACCTATGGGTGCTAGCTTTGAAAGCCTTTGACTTCACACTGGGTGACCTTGGGTGAGTCACACACTCTGAGCCCCAGAAAAACCCCTGATAGGGTTGCCCTAAGTCAAAAATGACTAGGAGGTACACAATAGCAACAGCAGAAAGTGAGATCAGATAACCAGTGACATTTCAGATGATGTTGGGCTTTGACTCCTATCAATTCTAGTCACCATGGCCAGTTGTTAGGGATGGTGTGAGCTGTAGTCCAGCAGCATCTGCCAGCATCAAAGGTTCCACACACCAGGTTTTAGCTGTTGAAGACACATTGTGCAAGGTTCCTCTCAGGACCTAGGAAGTGGATATTTACACCCAAAGCATGGCTTCTGTTTGCTTATTTTAAACAGCACCACTCCCTTTCCCGTATTTCTCCTCCCTCACCCCTTGCATGCCATCATCTACAAGCTGCCTTCAAAGCTTCTAAGAGTTTTAAAGCAGCTTGCAGTCCAGATAGGGAAAGTGGATGGCTGTCACAAAAATCAATTTATCAAGAGTCTGATATAGTGTTTGCATGTGCATGTACGTGTGCTGTTAAAGAAAAGCTTTTGAACTCTTCCAAATAGAATGTCTCTTGCTGCCTTCTTCTCTGTCAATACTGTCATGTCCTGAACTTGGGAAAGATGCTGGCTAGGAAATTCTGGGAGTTTGTCTAAAGAAACAGCTTTTCCAAGCTATGGTCAGAGCATCTTGGCTAGCTGTCCATCCTCGTTCTTGAAAGCTTGGAGATTCCAGGTTGAATTAGAAGCTTATGCAGGATGTGCAGCTATGTAAGAATATAGTTGTGTATGGCCTTCAGACAGACCATATTATAACTTGTCCCAGTTCACTTACTTCCTAAGTGACAATGGTAAGATTGGATGAAGGGTGAGGGTCATCTTTTAACTCAGCATAGTCACCCCAAGAGCTTTTTTAAAATGTGGGGAATATGGAATAACACCTTATTTCCTTTACCTCTTGGGTTATGTAAAAAGTTTGTATTTGTAAATTTGAAATTAGCGTAGCTGTCATTTCAGAGTTTAGTTGGCTTGTAAGAATGGTTTCAACAGCCATGTCTGAATCTGAATTTTCATTAAAAAGAGGAAGAAGAGGACTCTGATGACTTCATGATTTCATGAAGAAAACTTCTTGGATGTCAGCTCTCTTTCCTCAGCATACATCATAATAATTAAGAATATAAGAACTGTCTTACTGGTTTAGACAAGAGGCCTGTGTAGTCTTGCCCTTTGTCTTCAACTGTTAGGCAGGTGTTGCAGAGAAGCCTGAAGGCAAGGTGTCCATTGAAGAGGTAGTTGTCTCTCTCCATGCTACACCATCTTACCCAGGAGGGAGTGAAAGGACAGGCCAAACTCCATTGGGCCTGCCCTAGAGTATGAAGCAGAGCCCTCCCTCCAGTCCATCTGCCTTGGTCCAGGCGTCAGTGGGAGAGAAGAACTTTTGGACCTGATCCCCTTCCCCAACACCACTCCCTTCTCCTTTTGTGTCGTGTCTTCTTAGATTGTAAACCTGAGGGCACGGAACCGTCTAATTAAAATAATATTTGTAAGCCGCTCTGATAGCCTTTAGGGCTGAAGAGCGAGGTATAAATATTATTATTATTATTATTATTATTATTAACAGTTGCAAGGAGAGGGACCTTCTTCTCTGCAGGGATAGGATAGGGTAGGATTGTTGGGTATAATGATGAATAATCGTAGAACCAGTGTGGCGTAGGTTTGAGTATTTGGGAGACCATTGTTTGAATCCCTGCTTAGTCATGGAAACTCACTGAGTGGCTTGGACAAGTCCCACTCTCTCAGCCCTTGAGGACAGCATAGGTAAACCTCTTCTGAATGAATTTTGCCAAGAAAAACCTGTGATACTTTTGCTTTAAGGTCGCCATAAGTCAGAAGCAACTTGAAGTCACACAGCAACAACTTGGACCTATTTGGATTATGTCTCCCCAAGTCCTCTGGCCAGTATAGCCATGTTGGCTGGGAGATTCTGAGAATAGCAAAACAAAAGGGTACCTTTTGAGAGCCCAGTAATAACAACTTTAAAAAAAAATTATATCCCTCCTTCTTCCTGGTGTTGTATCCAATGCAATTTGTAACAAGTCAAAACAAAGTTGGGATGCAGCCTTCAGGAACTGGTCTTATTATCCCTTATTACAGGCCTTAATGAAATATAAAGGTGTTGAGTAGGCCAAAAGATTCCAAATTCAATCAAAAAGACAAGTTTAGTGCAACTGTTAAATATGAAAATGTACATTTGCCTAGGGCAGTCTCTATTTGTAGAGAGTGGTGACAGGTTTCAGTTGCTGAACATGTTTTTAGTTGCTAGTTTGATGAGTGCAAATTTTTGGTGACTGTGTAGTCTGCTGACTGGGAGGTTTGCTCCTTTGTAGAATAATGGATAGTAATGGAGTGTGTTTATGTAAGGGATTAGGGTCTGTTTTGGTTTTGTTTCAGCTGGTGCCTATTGGGGGGTTGGAGCTTTGTTTCCTGGAAGGGGAGGGCAGAACCAATTGTGTGTAGGTTCTCTCTTCTTGGATGTGGATTAGCTAGCTGCTGTTCCCGCTGGACCATCTGTATTACCTTCTGTCATTCTTCAGCTGCCTATAGAGCTGGAACCCTCCTAGGAAAACCAGTTACTGAGGAAGAATGATCAGCAAAGAAGACAGTGGCCAGTGGGAATAGATCTGCAGGTATTAGGAGCCAAGTGGGGGTAGAGCTGAAATGAGAAGACTGTTCCTTGGTGTGGGAGAAGACCAAACTCTCAGCATACTTTGCAGTTGAGTTCACTTGGGTCCATCTGGAACAGTCTTGGATTGGAAGAGAGAGGTTAATAGTCTTCTGAGTTATTGGAGAGAATATAAGAGCCTGGACTCATTATTATTTATTTTTTTCACCTACTTTACATCCTAACTTTTAGATAAATCCACTTTAATTTGCCACCATTGGTTTGCAGTCCAAGTGTGTGTGTTTGTTTTCTTCCTTCACGTTGTTTAGAATCATAGAGTTGGAAGAGACCACTAGGGCCACCCAGTCTAATCCCTTGCCATGCAGGAACACAGAATCAAAGCACCTTGCAACAGGTGCCATCCAGCCCCTGTTTAAAAACTTCCGAAGATGAAGACTCCACTACAGTCTGAGGGAGTGTGTTCTGCTGTCGAAAAGCTCTTACGTCAGGAAGTTCTCCTTAATGTTTAGTATAATCATAGTCAAGGCTGGCTCCTGCCTTGAACCACAAGCCATCCCAGTTTTAGACTGTGAAACAGGATTTTACTGTCTACTTTATGAACTCTAAAAAGCACTATTCTTTTTACCTGAGAGAAGACCTCTAGGAATACCCATGTCCTCCGGTGCAACTTTGTGGTCAACATCTGCCAGAAGTTGGTCATAGAATCATGCTGGAGGACTTACAAATGCCTAGACAAGTGCTTCTCCAACACAACTCTATGGTCAACATCTAGCAGAATTGCACTGGAGGATTTAGAGATTCCTAGAGAGAACATATTAATCAAAACCACAAATAATGAGATCCGCAAAAGTCAAAGGTGCAAATATGGAGGGCCAATTGTATGGATTAGTTGACCTGTATATCGTGTATTGGGTATAAGCTGAATACCCATCAATTAGGTGGGTACAGATTGTTGTAAGAATAAAATGAAATCCAACGTGTGCTGGTTTGAGATCAAAGGAGGAAAGCATGTATTATTTACTCAGTGTGTTTATACCTCTTCAGCTGTAAAGCCTCCCAGAACAGCTAACACATCAGTAAAAGTAAATGCCTTAAGGCTTACTGTTTGAAAAGACATGACACACAATGAACAAGGGATGGGGAGGGAAAAGGAAATCTAAAGAACTGGTGACTAAATTTTTCTAAGCTATAAGGTTTATATAATGGCCAGCTATAATATAGGTAGATATTCAGTTGCCTTAGCATGACCACCTGGAAGGGAACTGGTTCAAATACTGAAGAAGCTAAAAATGACTAGTTTCCTCAGCTTGGGAAACAATGGAGTGGCCTTTCTTCTTGTGCCTTCCTCTTCTGTAACATGATGGAAAGTCTACTGGGGGAACATTGAGGGGGGACAAAGCTTGACTAAGCTGGTTCTTCAGCAAGGCTGATATTGCTACTTCTAATGTGGGAATATTGGTCAAGCCCAGAGCTTCTTTCCTCATACTGCCTCGTTGTTGGGAAGTGAATAGCAGGCTGCTTCATGTGGCTTCTCTATATAGGAGACAGCTAAACTGAATAGTGTTGGTGGCCTGGGGTTGCTTAGCAGTGAAAGGAAGCACCGCAAAGTACCCATTGCTGGCTTTGTCTTTGAGGTGTGGTTGTGGGAGAAAAGTCCTCTTCCTCTTCTCTCCCAACAAACCCGTTTCTTTCCTGCCTTTTTCTTCTTCTTTTAATCAGCCCCCTCCACTTCCTGTTTGGTACACAACCCTTCCTGTTTCTCGCTGAGTTCTGTTAAAAGGAGCCCTGCCCAATTTCTTCCATATGAGTGCCTTCCCCAAGGCTCCTTGGCAAAAGCTAGTGTATGTCTGTGGTGTCTGTAGCGCAGGAATGTGGGTGCTTTGCCTTTTTCCTCTTACAAGGATTTAGTTTAGTTTCTTGTTCCAGGATTTAGGAGTTTGCTTGTCACCCTGTGCATTTTCTCATGGGAAGCCTAACTAATCCTGAGTCAGAACTAGGCTGAAATGTTTCCTAGTTTCAACAGTGGTAGTTCGGTTGCCTTTGATGTTTCACTTTGTGTTTGCTTTTGAAAGCTGAGTTCATTGTAAGGCTTGCGCTTGTCTGCTCATGTACATAGTTGGTGAGGTTGGAGTCCAGAAGGGATAGTGAAAAACCACAAATGTCTTATTGCAGAGGTCTTTTATTGCAGAGGCCTGTCGAGAACGTGATCTCAACTGACATAGTGAGGAAACCATCTTGGCCTTTCTCATCCCATAATCTCCTTGTAAGCTACAACTCCAGGACAGAGAATTTGACCAAAGTCTAATCCAGGGGTTTTCTGCGTGAGGCACCTGACTCCATGTGTATATGAACAAACAGAGAAACACAACTAAAAGGAACTGTGTCAGCCTCTCTTCTCTTTAGCTGAACACCAATGAAATTTAAAGGCTGATATTTATTCAGGATGGGGTTCTTGTTATTTGCTGCAAAATCAACCTTTTCTTATAGCAACCTTGTGAATGAAGACCTCTGAGATCCGCAGTCATCAACTGCCCTATAGCTCACGCACACTCAGGACCATGGTGTCCTCTTTGACTGAATTAATACACCTGTCATGCAAGTCTTCATCTTTTCCCACTGCCTCCCACTTCGCCGGTCATCTTGATATGTCCAAAGAATAACAGCCTCAGTTTGGTCATTTTGATTCTTGGGAGAGTTCATGCCTGATTTGCTCCAAGACCCATTCATTCGTATTTATAGCAGTCCATGATACCTGTACACCTCAGTTTGGGGATAACCTGGTATGTTACATTTTATTGTGGTTGTAAAATACAAAAAGTATTAGATGGAAGGAGATTCACAGTGAACCCAGATAGTGATATATAGTGCCTTTTCTCACTTAAAGAGAAAACCACTTTCTTTTATCTGCTTCTCAGTATGGCAGTGTCGTTTTCTTTTTCAAAGATGGGCTTATAACTGTTCTCTGAGAAAAGACAGACATCAGAGGAGAGGGTGAAACTGATGTGTTGCATAGCTGTTCCCCTGAACAACAGAAGTGGCATGCAACTTGTTGCAAAATAAGCACATAAACTTGATTTCTATAGAATTATATTCAAACCTGGGCAAAGGTCACAGGTTTTATTTTCTTAGCTCTTTTTCCATGTTCTCTCCCATTTTTCTTGTTGCAGGGAAAGCACTATCCCTGTGGATGTGGCCAGACAGAGAGAACTCAAGTGGCTGGACATGTTTTCCCATTGGGATAAATGGCTTTCACGCAGATTCCAGAAGGTGAGCAGAGATCAGCTCTGAAGTACTTCTGTTCCTAGCAACTAGAAGGAAGGACCCTAGTTTGTATTAGTTGGCTGTTTGTTTGTGTAGGTGTTTATTTCCTTTATCTATAACTCCTCCATTTTATTGCAGGTGAAACTGCGCTGCCGGAAGGGAATTCCTTCATCCCTTCGGGCCAAAGCATGGCAACTTCTCTCCAACAGCAAGGATCTTCTGGATCAAAATCCAGGGAAATTTGAGGTATTTCTGAGTGTTGTTTGGTGCTGCTGTATCAGTGGGACGGGACTTGGGTCTCTCAAGCTGGGAGAAGGCAAAGTACTGTTTCTTTATTTTTTACAATGATTTATACTTCACTTTTCAGTAGGCAAATCTTTCCAAATAGAGTGCATATAGAATCAGAACAGATTAGTAAAATCACTGTAAACTCTTTTAACATAAAAGCTCATCAACATCTTTCTAATGGACTGAGCTTAAAGACTTACTTTTTTGTGACCATAGGTCCCAGAACCCCCCAGCCAGCAGTCACAAAACAGTAATCATTTCTATGCTTAGCTTATAGAGGAGCAGATAGTAGTTAACTCTATGTTGGGATGAGAGAGTCCATATCGAAGGGGTGGGGGCAGATTATTGTCTCTCTTGCCTGCCTCTTTGTCCTGGAATCCTTTCCACAAATGGAGCTGTTAGTTAAAAGGGAAGGTTTAACTACAGCAGCCCCTTGGTGCTTTCCATCCCTGCCCTTTGCTCTTCAGGTTCTCAGTTTTTCCCTCTTTTTATCTGCCTGTTTGCTTAGGAACTGGAGCGACAGCCTGGAGATCCCAAATGGCTTGATGTGATTGAGAAGGACCTACATAGGCAGTTTCCATTCCACGAGATGTTTGCAGCTCGGGGAGGACATGGGTGAGCAAGGAGCAGAAGAGGAAGATGCTTTTTGTAGAGTGGCCAGAAACCATCCAATCTAGGGTTATAAAGCCACCATGTTCTTCTTGCATATTTCAGAGCTTTTGAAACTGTACCATTCCACATTAGAAACCTTTCTAAACATACTAGGATTATTAACCAGTGTTGGTTTTTCCTTGCCTTCTCATTTGTGTTACCTTCCTCCTTTCCTTGCACCTCCTCACTTCCTGTTCAAGGTTAATAGGACTCCTTACTTTCCCAAGTGTATTGTGGCTTGTGGCTTGGAAAACATGAATCTAGAGAGTTCTCCATGCCCTCTGACTAGTGAAATACTTCAATGAAATGAGATGCATAACTATTCTGTCAGCTGGCCTTAAGCTTGAACTGGTGTACCCTAGATTTACATCTCCAATCAAATTTGGATTGGTTATTCCCTTGATGAAGGGGAAGACTCTGATTTCCCAGCCTTCATCCTTCTTTTCCAACACAGGCAGCAGGACCTTTACCGTATCCTGAAAGCCTACACCATCTACCGGCCAGAAGAAGGCTACTGCCAAGCCCAGGCTCCTGTGGCTGCAGTTTTGCTGATGCATATGCCCGCAGAGGTGAGGAGCTGCACTGTCATGTTGAGGGATGGTGGTGGGGGGGGGTGACAGACAGTTTGAGAACTTGAGTTTGGTATACAGATTGGTATACAGTATAAAGTTTGTAAAAGTTTGGTATACAGTCAACATGTTTTGGAAGGAGCCACACTTCCTGAGTTGTCTGCAGTAGCACAGAACTTGAGAGGGCTTAAATGTGGGACGCATCAGAAATCTGGAAATCTTGGGAGTTTGGTAGCGTAGCAACAAGGAGTGATATCAGGCTTGCCCAGTGGCTTCTTTCTTTGCTGAATCTCTATGTCTTAGAGTGTTTCTTTGGTATACTAGAAGCCTGGCACCTTCTTCTGCTGCTTTCAGCTGCTTACAACTTTCCATATGATGTATATGCACAACATTGAAAGACACTTGAAAAGGCCCACAGCTGTTTTGTGGATGACATCTCTGTGATCGGTGGCTGCATCTACACTGCTGAATGAATGCAGTTTGACACCACTTTAACTATCATGGCTCAGTGCTATGGAATTCTGGGATTTGTAATCTTGTGGGATATTTAGCCTTCTGTCAGATAGCTCTGATGCCACAACAAACTACAAATCCAAGGATTCCATAGGATGGGGGGCCATGACAGTTAAAGTGGTGTCAAACTGCACTAATTTTGCAGTGTGTTAGCAGCCTTATTGTGGCTCTTGGCACTTGTCTGTTGCTTATCATAGCCAGGATAGAGGAGGTAACCGTTTTGGGAATGAAAGCTGGCCTTCCTGGATTGATTAGAACTAGCTGATTCTAAGTGAGTGGCGAGCAAGTCAAGATCCCCAGAAGGAGTGCCCAGCCATGGGGGTGTGACCTGTGCTAAGAATTTCTCCATCTCTCTCCACAGCAAGCTTTCTGGTGCCTGGTACAAATCTGTGAGAAATACCTCCCTGGCTATTACAGTGCTGGACTGGTGAGTATGACTGCATTTCCATGAGGAAAGGCAGTATGTCTTTCTGCCTGGTTATTCACAAAGAAAGCTTTCTGTACTGCTCAAAAGATTTTTATGGGTTGGAGTTGTCCCATTGCAGTACTTCTACACTGACTGTTCATTGTAATGTTATGCCAGGATAGCCCAACTATTTGCTTTGTGGAGAGAAAAGTGGCCTCCTGCAGGGCAGGAGCCCTTCTTTTCTTTTTAAAGAAAAGGGCTTTCATTTATTTCTTTTTTCTCTGGGCCTGACTTATCTGAATTACTTACTAGAGTTTGATTTCTAACCTGTTTCACTTCCCTTCTTTTTAGTCAACCTAAAATTTAACCCACATGATTGATTTTGAGGCTGAAGTCACTATGGAGCCCATTAGCTTGGCCCATTTCTTTCCAGGATTGTGAATTCTTGCATGCAACTGATTATGGGCAGATATAGACCCACCAACCAAATCCCTCTGCTGCTGATGGGCAGGTAGACTCACCAACTTGATCCCCCTGAAAAGTCAAACCTTTTTAAAATTAGAGCTGCAGATCATTAGTTGGTTAGTTGATTAGATTATAGGGCCTGATTAATCAGCTAATTAGTTTTCAATAAGTAAATATAAACACTTTAAAAACCTGTGAACAGCAAACACACTCTTATAAGAGGAAATTCTTTCCTGGAGAAGCAAGAAAGGGATATGCTTGGAAAAATGCTTTATTTGGATTACAACTTCTAGAATCCTCCAGCCACCATGGAGGTGGCTGGGGAATTCTAGGAGCTGAAATCCAAAAATATGTCACTCCCAAGTACTATTCTGACTAGTTTCTGGTCTTGTGATGTGTTCCCAGATCTAAAAACAAAGGAACTCTCTCCTCTCCCCATGAAATATCAGATGTATGCAGATGTATGCAGATTTTCTGATTTTATAAGATTAACAGACTAAGACTGCAAACTTAAGCACACTTACTGAGGAATTATTTAATTAATTCTTAAGCAAAAGTGGGTAGGGATTGCTTTGTAAGAATTCTTTAATACTATAAAACAAGTGTTAGAATCATGCCACTTCCAAGATGTTGTTGGACTGCAGTTTCCATTTGTCAACACTGACAATGCTTGCTGGTAGTTGCAGTTCCAACAACATTTGGAGATTCCCACCGCTTGGTTATAACAAGCATACTCATACTGAAAAATGAGTGGAGTGAGATAGTGTTAAGAGATAATTACATTTGAAGCAAAGTTTGAATCCCCCCCCCCCCCCGGTTATATCAGTTTCACTAGGACAGGGGTGAGAAACCTGGGGCATGTTGATGAACTAGTGTGCCGTCATCCTTGCCCAATGACAATGCTATGCAATCTGCCTTCCCCATACATGGGGGTCCATTCTGCCCCCACTCCCCTGCATATGGGGAAAAGAGCATATTCTCAAGTCCCATAGAAAATAATGGGGCGCGGGCTCGTGGTGGTGCAGGTACACGCCCCACTACTGCCGGGGCTTGCCTTCCGCGTAAGCTCAAAGCCACGGAAGGCAAGCCTGCCTATGCAGAGGGCTGACTGTACTTGATTGGACTGAAGTTGAAGCTTAGCATTACTTGCAAGGCCACAGAATTCCCATTCTTTTCATATGAACCTAGTGCAGTTTTATTTTGATAGAAACTCTGTCTTTTAATGTCTGCAGAGGAGGCATGAATTGAGAAGTAGGGGTGTCGCTTCAAGGAGACCATAATGAGGACATTGCCCTCTAAAGAAGAATTCATCCTCCCAGTGAAATTGTCCTTCAGTTCCCAAATTTCAAGCTTTACAGAAAATTAGACATTGAATATTGTTGTTAATTTAGTTTCTCCTCCCATGGAACCCAAGGCAATTTTTTAAATTTTAAAATAAAAGTTTAGCTAAGAAATGAACTGTATGTTTTTTAAAAATATTAAAACACATAGCTAAACCAGTTTTACAATACATTTAAACATTATTAAAAATATACTAAATAAAAATGGAAGGTACCATTTTAAATAATGTTCTGCCATATGATTGAAATCAATCAAATGTCTGCCTAAATAAAAAGTTTTTACCTGCCAGTGTAAAGAGAGCAGGGAAGAGGCTGATCAGACCTCCCGCAATAGAGAATCCACAGTCGAGGAGCAGCCACTGAGAAGTCTCTCTCTGCCCTCACCAACTGTGCCTGGGAAGATGTTGAACTCAAGCTTGTATGACGAGATACCCTGTTTTCCTGAAAATAAGACATCCTCAGAAAATAAGACCTAGTAGAGGTTTTGCTGAATTGCTAAATATAAGGCCTCCCCTGAAAGTAAGACCTAGCAAAGTTTTTTTATATAAATATACATACAATATATAACAAATGATAATATTTTTTTGTTCAACAATAAATGTGAATTCTTCTTCATGGAAAAATAAGACATCCCCTGAAAATAAGTCCTACGACATCTTTGGGAGCAAAAATTAATATAAGACACTGTCTTATTTTCGGGGAAACACAGTAGTTCTTTTAGGAAGTGCAGCCCAAAGCCATGTAGGACTTCAAAGGCCATAACTGTTCACATCAGAACTCTTCTATTTGCTGGCTATTTCCCTGGTAATTTTTCCAGTTCCTTTTATTTGGCATTTATCTAATGCTGAATGTTCAAGTGAAGTTACTGTAGTCCTAGAAATTTGGGGATTGAAGAGAAATTTCTTGGGGAGGAGCAGAATTCTTATTTTGGAGGAGCAACATCCTCATTTTGCTCTCTGCCTTGTAGCTACTCTCTTGTTGACATGTGATATTTCTAGCTGGGGAAACATCTCTGGTTTTCAGACTTTTACACAGTTGTTAAAAATCACAGAACATAGAAGCAATTAAGAATCACAGAACCATTAATTAAAAACATAAGGTAAGCTTTCCAGCTCACGGAAGCTGCAAACTGTAGTTATTGGGGCTACTTCAGACCTACCAATTCTGTCTCTGTCCTTCCCATTTCTTCTGCCACTTGCCGAGGTACAAACACAGCATAAGGAGCCCTGGTGCTGCAGTGGTTAAATACTGGCATTGAAGCCACAACTTTGTAAGTTCGATCCTAGAGGAGGGCTCCAGGTCCACTCAGCCTTCCACCCTTTCATAGATTGGTAAAATGAGTACCCAGCTTGTTGGGGGCAATTGTTTACACATTGTAAATTGCTTAGGGAGTGCTAGTTAATTATTATTATTATTTCTGTTTCCCGCCTCTCCCAGTGGATTGAGGCGGGATTCCAGCAAGTTATAAAATACGATCACATATAATCAATATCTAAAATTATCTTAAATAGTTCACTGATAGGCAGTATGGAAGTGTACTTGCTATTGTTGTTGCTATGTGGAAGTGGGTGTAGTGAGCTTCTCTTTGGCTCTGTTCTCAGTGAAAGAAGGGTTAGAGGGAAATGTGTGGACTGCCATTTCAATAGCTCCAGGTTCATTTCTCATCCCAGTTGTGTCTTGTTCATCTTGTGCAGGAAGCAATCCAGCTGGATGGGGAGATCTTCTTTGCCCTGCTCCGACGAGCATCCCCCATTGCCTACCGGCACTTGAAGAGATACAAAATCGATCCCATTTTGTATATGACAGAATGGTTTATGTGCATCTTCTCCCGGACCTTGCCGTGGTGCTCAGTGTTGCGTGTGTGGGATATGTTCTTCTGTGAAGGTGAGGTCCTTTGATTCCTCTTTGGTGTTCAACAAGCCCTCTGTGTCTGGTTATTCAGTTACTGTGTATACTCATGTATAAATCTAGAAATTTTAGTCAAAAATTGACCCAAGAAACCTGAGTTGACTTATCCATGGGTCAATGTACGTACTGTAACTCTTACTTAAAAAGGAACCATCCCCTGATGAAAGGCAAGTGTGAAATCTGTCCTGGAAGCACTGACTCCCATCTATTCTCTCATCCATCCAACCTTTAAGATGAGTACAAACAGTTATGCCTGATGGAATTTTTCATGCTCTCTGGCATTGTTCTCCTTTGCTTCATCCTAATCTTTTGTTATATGCTCTTAAGGTTTACTCTTGATTTATTCACAGGTTATATCAAAATTCATAATAATAATAATAATAATAATAATAAAAAAATAATTTTGGCCACAAAATCTGGCCTCAATTTATAGATGAGGTCAACTTATAGTTGAGTATATATGGTACCTGCTTGCTGCCCTCACATTGATTCAATTGGTATCAGTCATTTTGTGCTTCCTTTCTGAACTGTCACTATAGATGGATGCACTTGCCCGTCTCACCCCATAGCAGGAAGTGGGCCTGCCTGGATGTCACCCCTATTCTCGGGTGTCACCCAGTGTGGGCTGAAATCCTGCACCCTAGTAGTGATGCCACTGCTAATGAGTATTATTAGCTGTACACATTTGCAGGTGAGAACTGCTGCATAAATGCCTCACTTGTGAGTTTCCCTGAAGCCTCTGGCCCATTGGTGGTCTAGCTAGTCAGTGTTGGATGCTAGAAAGACACTAGTTCAGCATCCTACTTCCCAGTGCCCAGTCGGATGCTACCAAGTGGGCAAAGGCAAATGCCTTCCCAGATACATGCCCCCAGAAGACAGGGCTTAGTAGTATTCTGATTTTCTTTAGGTACCCATAGATTCATTTGGTCAAATTCTTCTGCCTAAATAAACGTCCCTTTTTAGTTCCTGTTTCTGACTCTGTGTCCATGTACTTATTTGTGTCGTCCAGCCTCCCTGCTGCTTGCTCACTGATTCATCCTTATCTCTTCTGTCCAGGGGTGAAAATAATCTTCCGGGTGGGCCTGGTGCTGCTCCGGAGCACACTGGGCTCAGTGGACAAGCTCCGCTCATGCCAGGGCATGTATGAGACAATGGAGAAGCTCCGGAATCTTCCTGTTCAGACCATGCAAGAGGACTTCCTGGTCCATGAGGTTGGAGTCTGGTCTTTCTTTCTTTACACTGTTCTGATAGCCATACCATAAGGCAAATTCTCTGGGTGGCTCACAGAACAAAGTTAACAAGCCTAATGTGAAACAATAAAAAAGAATTAGTATTAAAACAAAGCAGGGAACAAGGAGCCTGAATCTAGAGAAACGTGAAAATCTGCATTAAAGATAAGTGATTGTACATATGAAATTAAAATAAGAATTTTCTTGTTGTAACAATTCTGAATTCAGTCTTGGCCAAAACCATTCATAGCAGATAATCCAACACTAGTCCAGCATCCTACTTCCCATCTTCAGACGTTGTTTACATGTTTCTAGCCCTTCCGTACCAACCACAAGGACTAGAAATATGTGATTTTTTAAAAAAACTTATTTATTTTATTATAGTTACTAGTTTATGTAGCATCATCAGTGTACATAGTTAATATACACATGTATGAAATATGCAACACCTTGACTAGATTTGTATCCTGCTTGTTTCATAGAGAAATGTTGAGCAACTTAAGAAATAAACACAAACTATTTCCATATTTGTTCAGATAAACATGAAATCATAGTCACTGTCATTTAAAATAGAAATACACTCAGAATCCTGAAGTGACTGAGTGAAGAGGTCTAACTGCTTACTACATACAAACACATACTAATGATTACTGATAAATCATCAGTAGAAATGTTGCATGTTGTTTTTCTTATAACTCTTGGAGCAAGAGGAGGAAGCTGTGGCCCTCCACATTCTTTTGGCCTACGACTTCCATCAGCCCTTGCCAGAATAGCCAACAGCTAAGGATGGTGGGGGGTGTAGTCTAACAACATCTGAGGGCCACAGCTTTCCACTCCTGCTCTAAGGCAGGTATTTCTTGGTAACGGGCTGCAAAGAATTTGGATGACTATTCATAAAAGACTGATATGCCTCCCATATTATTCCTCAGTTGTTGTGGTGACAGATGCTTTATGAATAGCAGAAATCTATACAATAGAAGGAGTCTTGTGGCTGTTTCATCCTCACTTTTAATTTAATTTTTTAAGAAAACCAACATTAACTTGGGTAGGCTGCATGTTAAGATAGAAGGTGTGCAGGTATGTGTGGAGTGCTGCTTAAACTTTGCCTTCCTTGATTTTCAGTCTAAATTTTCTCTCTCTCATACACCAAAGTGCAGGTGGGGCTGTTTTTTCACTTTCAACAAGTGAGTTCCTGAGTTGGTGTTGTCTTGGCTGATTAAAGAAGCAGCAAATAATACCATAAATCCTACAAAGGCTTGAAAAGTGAGGAATTCTGTATAACATGTTTCAGACTTAGCTTGTACAAAGAAGGGCACAGCTGTCATTTTGAATAGGCAGAGCTCTTAGTATATGCATCAAGAGGTGCATATACTAGTTGGTGGTGTGGATAGTTGGCTACAGATGTTGTACTCATATGAGTATTCTTCTCACATTTTCTCTGGTTTCCCATCTTGCTCAGGTGATTAATCTCCCAGTGACTGAAGCCTTGATAGAACGGGAGAATGCAACCCAGTTGAAGAAATGGCGAGAGACACGTGGTGAACTCCAGTATAAGCCTTCCCGACGACTCCACGGCTCTCGAGCGATCCATGAGGAGAGGTACCGCATGAACCCACCCCTGTCTGCCAGTGCCAGCCTCTTAAGCCTCACCGGTCTCAAGCAAAGGGTTTCTCTCAGCAGCACAAGTGGGCCTTCTTTCTCTCCAGCACACTCTGTGGGTAGCTTGGCAGTGTCTGCTACCCCATCCCCAGCGCCTCCTGTTGCCCAGAGCCAGGTGGTGGTATCGGAAGGCCTCCATCCTGCCTTGCCCTCCCCGACGGGGAACAACATGCCCTTAGGAGGCCCCAAGAAAACAGTGAGTGGCAGTAGCAAAGAAGAGAAGCGGAAAGAGAAGGAACGTGAGAAGCAAGAGAAGATGGAAAAGGAGAGGCAAAAGCAGGAGAGGGAGCGTGAGAGGAAACTGCAGAAGGAGAGGGAGAAGCAGGAAAAGGAAAGGGAGAAGAAGCAGCAGAAGGAACGAGCCAAAGAGGAAGCCAAGCTGAAGAAAGAGAGAAAGTTGTCACTGAGGAAAAAGGAACCTAAATCAGCCTCTCTGCCACCCCCTGAGGAGGGGAAAGATGGGGAGAGCCAAGGGGCATCAGTGCTGCAAGACACATACTTTTGAATAGGGTTGGGGAAGGGGTCATAAGCCCCAACAACTGCCTCCTGTCAACCAAGGACCAAGATGGCAGCTGCTCTCAGAGACTTACTGTGATAGGGGGACCCAAAGGACAGGCAGTGGCGTGCCAATAGCTGCTATGCACTGAAACACCCTACTTAGGGCCACAATAGATAGGAAGATATTTACCTAGAGCCCATATTTTCACATCCCTTTGTGTGCCTGAGGTGAATTTGACCTTCTGTTTCTTCCCTTCCCTTAATGACCAGGGCCAAAATAAAATGGCCACTTTGCTCTGGCTGCCCCAGTGCAAATTTTGCCACACCTGACAGGTGCAGCTGCACAGCCCTTCCACTTCCCCAAAGCTTGGAGTCTTAACCAAGGAGCTAATTACATTAATAATAATAACTCCAACGTGGTCCTCTCAAGCACTGTATATAGAATAATCTCTCCTGACAAATACTTAACAACTTCTGGCTAGATACACCAGCTCTTTCCAGAGAGATTTGTTTTCAGAGCAAAGTATGGTCTTTTCACCCCTCTGCTCCAACAAGTTGACAAATTCTTCCATTGTGGGTTGATCTTCATAATGCCAGTGTTTTATTGCCCAGCTCCACCCCAAATTCGATGGCCTCTCAAAAGACTTACAAGATAAATCCCATCTAGGACTCTCTGTACATGGACACAGAAGGCTTCTCCCTGCATGGATGTGCCACACAGAGTGAAAGGTGTACCTGTTGGCTTTTTTCCTGTTGTTCAGCTGTCAGAGGCAGGAAGTGTGTCCATACTGCGGTTGGGAGAGAGCATCTGACCCTAATGTCCGCAGACTCAACCATTCAGTTGTTCCTATGCAAATGTTTCTTAGAACTGGTCAGGGGGAATACCCCACACTACTGGTGCCTAGAAATGTCTGTCAAGATGAGAAACAAGATTGGAGCAGTTAGTTTGGGAACCTCCCTCCCTTTGCTGGCAAACCACTGAGAGAGGCTTCTGTTTTTTAGTTAAGAAATAGTTTTCTTCCTCTGCCCTACAGGTACAAACATTCCTGAGACACAAGGCAGGAGATAATCTTTGTTCACTGTCTGCTGCTTGCAGAGAAGAGAGGCAGCCATGTTTCTTGGGAGCATTTGTCACCATGGAGAAGACAGTGACAAAACTGTTTCTGCCTAAACCCCCTGTACTTTAAAAACCAAACTAGAAGTCTTTGCCCTTTGTTAGAATGCATCTAATTCTCCCTTTTCCCCCTCACCATAGATATTAAGGGTACATCTCCATTACAAATTTAAACCAATTGGCGAAGATTTTTTAAAAAAAAAATCTGCATGTGCTCCTCCAGAGGATTGTAGTTTTGAGAAGATGCTGAGAATGGCTTCTAAATTTTAGAGCCCCACGGTATCTTCACAGAATTTACAGAGCTTCATGAGCCATGACTGTTGAAATTGCTTGAGCAAATGGTTTTAGTTTGTTAATGTAGAAATACATTCCTAAATGGTGCATGCTTGATCCCCTTGCCCCTCAGTGAAAAGCAAGCTGGTCCTTTTAAAATAACTGGAATGTATTTGAGCTCTTTTTTTTCTCTGTGGTACGCTGTGCGACCACAAAAGGAGTCCCGTTTACCTTTTTATATTGTCACACATCAGTATCAGCTTGTGGGCCTTTGTGGGAGAACGGAATGACTTCTTTTCCACACAGTCTAGGGAGGCCAATGGTACCAGAAAACTAGCAGGGACTGTGGATCAAAACTAGGAATTCTGTGGGAAAGAAAGGTCTTGGAAAGCTGACAAATGGAAGACTGAACTCTTGGAGATGAAGTTGGGCTAGGGCTACAAATCTGGACTAGCATACATTCATAACTCTTCCTCTTTGCTCTTCAGCTTTCAACTTCTGCAGGCTCAGTTTCTCCCTCTTAGGTCACATTTTCTGCTGTTTGAAAATCCTGAAGTTGTTTCAGAATCTGATTTCCCACAACGCACCTGCCCCAAACGGCAGCTTTTTCTCAAGTCCACAGTCCCGTCCACGATCCAGCAAGAAAGATCAATTAGCCCATCCTCATCTCTGTACATAACTTTTCTCTATAACACATATATTATATATATGTTTCAGTATTGTAATTATGTATACAGATACTTGGGATTTTTTTTGTGCTTTTATTTAATGGGACAGACACTGGAAATTAGGAATTCATTTTCTCCCCTTGCCTTTTTTTAGTTTTTTTTTTTTACCACCACTCCTAATCAGGAAGATCAGAAAAAATTAGAAGTTTACAGCTGATATATTCTTGCTGTCCTACTTGTTAATAATTTCTTTCTTTTTTGTCGTTTGTGCCTCATTCTCATTGGATTCCCCTTCCCCATTGCTTTGTTTAAAAATGTTAACAAAACAAAATGAAGTTTGTCAAGTGTCTTTATTAATTGAGGATGTTTTAATTGGGTTGTCACAATGCTCAGGTCAATGGAAAAATGGAAGACAAGAGGCTTGTCAACAGTGCGTGTGATTTGGGGGAGGACATCTTTGTCCACAGGTTTGGGTAAGCCTATGAACAAACTTTCCTCAACCTGATGTCCTTGGTAGCATTGGGCTACCAAATTTGGAGAACACTAGGTTGGGGATGGCTGCTATAAAATGTTGGTTTCAGTCATTTGTTAAGAGAGAGCTATTAGAGCATTCCATTTGAGCTGACATTTTTATTTCTTTTGTCACACATATGGTTTCTTTGCTCCAAGGAGATTATGGGCCATACACTTAAGTATTATTTTATTCTGTGAGAGAAAGCCTGGCTCATGCTGATTCTGAGAGCATCGTCTTAAAATGTGGATCTGAACTTTTCTCATACACGCCCAACCATCCACAGCTGTAACATTTGACCCCATACTGGCTGTCTTGCTCTTGTTGGTTTCTATGTCAGTGGATGAAAAATGTGTGTTTGTTTTATTTGGCTTGGGCCGGTCTTCTGCTGAGTGGCCACAGTACTGCTGAATATTCTTAATCTTTAATCCACAGATATACAATTGCAGGCTTCCAGATGCTAGACTACAACTTCCATCACATCTGCCAATGGTTAGATGTACTGGGAGTTGAATATCTGGTCCAAGAACAATCTGGAGAGCTGCAATTCAATACTGCTCACTAGGTATTCAGTGTTATTGGATGCTGACAACATGCTCTTACCTGGTGTGATAGAAATATAGGATACAGTAGGTTTTTGGTGTCTACTCAGGTTTGGTTCTGTGGATACCAGAATCCGTGGATGCTCAAACCTCATTAGATACAGTGGTGTAGCAAAATAGTAAAACCAAGGTTTGCTTTTGGGATCTTTTTTTCTTTTCTTTTGCATTTTCAAGTCATGGATGGTTGAATCTGTGGATATGGAGTGTTAACTGTATAAGGCAGTGCACTTATGTAGACAAGGGAAAAGCAAAAATGGTGAAGAGTCTGGAAACCATGCTCTATGAGGAATGCGTTAGGGAGCTGGGTACGTTTAGCCTGGAGAAGAGAAGTTTAAGAGGTGATAGCTCTGTTTAAATAACTGAAGGGATGTCATATTGAGGAGGGAGCAAAGTTGTTTTCTGCTGCTCCAGAGAACAGGACCCAGAACAATGGATGCAAGCTACAGGAAAAGAGACTCAAAATTAGGAGGAACCTCTGACAGTAAGGGCCGTTTGACAGTAGAACACACTCCCTTGGAGAGTGGTGGAGTCTCCTTCCTTGGAGGTCTTTAAGCAGAGGCTGGATGGCCATCTGTCAGATATGCTTTGGTAGAGAGTTCCTGCATGGCAGGGGGTTGGATTGGACAGCCCTTGGCATCTCTTCCAACTCTATGATTCTAATTCTTTTAAAAGGGAGAGTACTTATTTTTATTTCAGCCCTACTGAGACCTTGTGGTGGTGGAGACAGCCTCCTTCTCTGTTGCTCTTACAATGCCCTCTGTTTTGTTTCTGGATGCTCACTACAAACACAGTGATTTCAAACTGAGGTCTCCATCATGTTACTGGCTTTTACCTCACAGAAGCTGCAGCTAGCATGGCTCCCAGTAATCCCAATTGACATTACTGCTGCAGTGTGGATACAGAGGTTGTGATTGGCCAGAGTGGGATGAAGTCTTGGGCCCTGCTAGTGTGTGTCTCGGATGTAGTCAGATTCTCACCCAGCATTCCCCTATAAACAATAGTGGTTTTTATTTGCGGTTTTCCCACTTTCACAGGAGCCCTGCATCCGTAACTCTACTGAATGCAGAGAGCCTACTGTAACCTGCAAACAAAACCTTCATCTGGTTGCAAATATTATTATAATATATTATAATATAGTATAAGAGCAAGAATGAGTCTCTGGTAAGGTAACTGTGAGTTGTGTAAAATATGTAGAGCTTCTAGCAAGAAAGAGTGAGGGGGAAACATAATTAAATCAAGTATTTCTGAGTAGTGATTTAAATCACGCACTCGCCTAAATATTCCATTACCAGAAACTGATCTTTCTCGGCTAAATATGTAGACGCACACACTCAAATACACCTCAAGCATTCTTCACAATGCAAATTTATTCAGATGATCTTTATTTATTTTAAAATTCGTGTTGGCTTTACATAGCCTGGCTTTCTGTGTGCCTGTCCCCACTGACTTCATATAAATTCTAGTTTTGCCCCAAACTTAATGTCTGGAACTGTTGATTGCTCTATCCCAAATCTATCAAGCTCTGGCCCTCCAGAGTTTTTGGAATCCACTCTAGCTGCTGCTTTTTTCTCCTCTCTTCCTGCCAGATATGTCTCACCTTCATTATATCCTCTCCAAATTCCTGATGGAGTTGAGTAAAACCCATGTTGCTGGATTGCATTTCCAATTTTAGCTTTGAAGGAGGTAGATTAAAATCCATTTGGTATTTTGAGTGTCTCTCTAATGTAGAACATTCCTGATTCTTCAGCATCTGAAACTGACTTTCTAGCTCGGAAACCAGGGCTCGGAGGTACCCAAATCCTGCTGTACTAAGAGCTCGCACCCAGTCTTCCATGGTCTCTTGGTTCTCAGCCGCCATCTTGTAGGAGCGACTAGCAGGTAATCCATTTGGATAGGAAATTTCAAAGGTGTATGGTTCAGATGCAGATTCCTGAAGTTCCACAGTGCAGCCTTCTAGGATAATAAGCTGAGGAGGGTTATGGTCTCCATATCGCTCCCAATAGAAGAGAAGATTGCCCCGGAGTTCACACCAACGTGGCTGGTAGGAGGCACTGCGAATGCTCTTCTTATACAGAATACCCTGTCTGTCTGGGCCATGTACTAAGGGTGAAGAAAGAATGGTGGAGGACACGTGAAGTTTCATGGTGGGTGAGTCCTGAAATGGGGAATGAGAGACGAGTGAGAACAACATGCAGGTCAACAATGGACTATGGTTGCCAGATCCCAGAGTCTCCCTACATCTCCAGTTTTCATGGATCATCTCCAGGTGGGAGAGAAAGTCTCTAGGTTTTTGGAGAGGAGGGTCAGCTCCAGGAACTCTCCCTAGAAGTCAGGTTGAGTAAACTGAGGCACCACTGCTTGGTGAGGTGGACAGCGGTAGGACAAGAGGAAGACCACACACTAGATCAGTTGTTTCCAAACTTTGGTCCTCCAGGTGTTTTGAACTTCATCTCCCATGATTCTTGGCTTTTGACTACAGTGACTTTAGTCTACAGTGACTTGTAGGAGTTGAAGTCCAAAACACCTGGAGGACCAAAGTGTGGGAATCACTGCTTTAGATGGATAGATTCAATCAGGGAAGATGTGACTGTGAGTCTGCAGGACCTAGGCAGGGCTGCTGAGGATAGAGTAATTGGAAGTCTTTAATCCACGGGTCAAAGTTGTATCAAAGGCACCTAACAAAAACAGTTCCAACTAAGAAAAAAGGACTGAGTGTAAATCTCCAAGTCAGCTAGGAAAATATCTCCTTAAGTAAATGAGAAGGAATAGTTTCTTCATTTCACCTTGATCTGGGAACAACTTCTTTAGCTAAGATTTTTCAGTTCCAAACAGGAAAATGTATTCTCTCTGTGTGTGTATGAATGACAACCTGTGAGCAACTTCAGTAGGTACTGCATGCATAATGCTTACTGACATTACCAGGGTCCATCCCTACCTCTTAGGCTTTGGTCTGGAAACTTCAGGGCCTGTGATGATCATGCACTGGCAAGCCTACTATGGACTAGAATTGGAAAGAGGAAGATGGACCAATGGAAAAGTACAAATTAGTACAGATAAATGAAAAATTGGAAAAAGAGAATGCAGAGTAATTGTGTGATGAAAGAAAATTAGAGCAGAGGTAAGAGAAATGGAAACAACAGTGGAAATTAGTGAAATGAGAGCAGAACTAATACGTAAGGGTGGAAAGCAGAAGATCAACAGCTATATTAGAGATGGGATCATCCACTTGGAAATGGAATTTTAAAAACATATCAGACAAAAATATTGGAACAATAGAAGAACAAAGATGGAAATAAGTAAAGATAAGGAATGAGCAAACTCACACACAGGCATGAAAGGGCAAGAGTCTTAAATAGATAAATATTAATAAACTTTTGAAGTTATAAGAAAGATGAGGTTTAGGAGGAAGAGTATTGAATAAGGGAATTGAGGAGGTAAATCAAGAAAAATACATGGATGATGGGTGAAAGAGTCAGGAAAACATGGAAAATTGCACAC
The DNA here is from genome assembly GCA_034509955.1 of Urosaurus nigricauda. Taxonomy (NCBI): domain Eukaryota; kingdom Metazoa; phylum Chordata; class Lepidosauria; order Squamata; family Phrynosomatidae; genus Urosaurus; species Urosaurus nigricauda. The sequence continues at coordinate 11,073,707 of JAOEGL010000006.1, forward strand.
AGAAAAATTTGAAGATGCCAGCCACAGATGGTGAAACGTCAGGAAGAAACACTTCTAGAACATGGCCACATAGCCCAAAAAACTCCACAAAGAACTTTAAAAAAATAGATTGAGAGAAAGAAATAAGGGAAAGAATTTCCCTTCTGAAAGTTGCTGCCTGAATAGTTTATCTAATAAGAGTGAGTATTTTGGGAACACTATTGAAGTAATGTAAAAGAGAGATCTTGTAGCACCTGAGACTAAATGAAAGACAGAAATTGGCAGCATCAGCTTTCGTAGACTGCCAATTTCTTTCAGTTACTCTCAAAGGTGCTACAAGATCTCTCTATATACTGATTCTACAGACTAACACAGCTATATCTTTGAATTATACCACTTCTGAATTAAGTTAACAACAGCAGAATCACAGACAAGCCTAAGGACTTTTGAGAGAATTAATTCCCCTTACCTTCAAGGGCCAAGTATATCAGGTTTTCTACTGAAGAATTTCCTTCAGGTCACTCTTTGCTTCCCCATTGCTCCACAACAATTTCCCAGGTGAAGAGGCGGAGCTTGAACTCACCTGCCTGCCTCCAACCAGGTAGTTTGGAAAGTCACTTGATCCTGTGTTCCAGGAAGGGTGGAGGTTAATGTGATCATCCAGTTTGATCACAGTTCTTTGCCTTGTTCTCTCTCATGGTTTCTCTCCAAAAGCAGGAAGAAGATACAGATAGGAAAAAAAGGAAGTAAAAAAACCCTTAAATTAGTAGTGAAACTTTTTAACTGCAAATGGTGGTTCTTTCTGGTCCTAAAGAGACCCATATTAAGAAGTGAACAAATCGCTGTGAAACCAGAAGACAGAAGAAACTGAATCCAGGTTTCTGCTGGACTCGACAAAATACCAATTTGACTGAACTTGGTGCACCATATATTCCCTGGATTCTTGTCAGTGAAAAACAGATTGGTGATTGGCATGGGCAGGGACATTTAGGGGATAGCATTCTCTGGGGAAATTTTGCAGCCCCCCTCCATGCCAACTTTGTGACATTTTAATGTCTCCAGACTATATGCTTCTCCCTCGTTTTGTCTTTAGAATGTGAGTAAATAAGAGTTTCAACATGAACCACAATATCTCTCATCCTGGACAAATAATTCTGGAGAACTGAAAAGTTTGCACACAATTCTGTGAAGTTTAGATCGGCGTAATAAAGCTCCAAGCCTAGTACGGACCCAGTATCAGACTAGTACTGGGAAGATCTGAATTCAAATCCCCACACAGCCATAAAGCTTGCTGGTCGACCTAGGATTATTCATTAACAGGAATCCATCAGTGATACCTTTATTAGCTAACCGAAATGAACAATATACTTGTTGCAAGGAAGTGTTGTGCATTTCAGTTGGCCAATAAAGGTAACGCTGATGGATTTTTGTTTGGATTTGTTAAACAGCCAACACAGCCTGCATGTTTTATATCTATAAGAGAGTTCAGGTGAGGTGCAAATAACTTGCGGAAAGAAACCGGTACAATATCTCACTTTGGGCTCCATAGATGGAAATTGGGATAGAAGTACAATACTAAATAAGGCTAAGTTCTAAAATACATATTAACAAGGCACCAAAAGGGATAATTTTAATTTTTTCCTAATATTATTTTATTATAGTGTAGTGGGAGTGAGGGAATTGATGGAGCGCATTTTAATAAATGCTGTATTTTACATTGTATTTTGTTCGTTATTATAAACCGCCTCAATCCTGTGGGAGAGGCGGCATATAAATAAAATTTATTATTATTTATTATTATGGAAAAGACTTGGAGTAGACTGTTGATAACAGCCGTGAGATTGATATGCACAAAAAATAATGGAAAACAACAGAGGTACCACCAATAAAAGAAAAAAATACTGCATCTGTATTGAAGACCATAAGGCTTCAGTATTAATAGTGGTCCCCAAACTGGGCTCTTTAAGGGATTTTGGACTTCAGCTCCCAGAATCCCATTCTATCGGCTAACGCATCTGAGGCTTCTGGGAGATGAAGTCCAAATAAAAAACCTCCTTAAAGAGCATAGTTTGGGGACCACTGTAATTGTAAATATGTATCTTTGAAAATTATATTATTATTTTTATTGATAGAACTTCGAGTACTGTGTGTTGTAAAAATAAAATAAAAAATAAAATAAAAATGGAAACCCATTTGGTTCCTCAGTGTGAGGTTTCCTCAAGAAAAGAGGGCCAAAGGCCAGAAGCTTTAAAGACGGCCTGCGCCTTTAAGTCCTGCCCATACTTTGTGGCGGTTAGTAGTACGAGCGAAGAAGCCACCGCTTGCCAGGAGTTGACGTCACTTCCGGGGCGCCCGAAGGTGGGCAAAGGCCCCGCCTCCAAGGCCTTCCGTCGCGTTGCCTTCAATGGCGGCTGGGACCCGGATGTTGATTCCCTGAGAGGTGGTGCAGCAGTTGCAGAAGAAGTCTCTGAGTCTGAGGTGGGTCCTCCTCCTCCTCCTCTTCTGGAGGGGGTTTGTGTTGGCTTTGTGTTGCAGAGTTCCCACTCAGGAGAAGCTGCCATTAAGGTCTCTGCCTGAGGGGAGCGAATGAGGGTTATCACGGTACAGTAACATTCACATGCTCTCTTTTTTATTTTTAATTCAGCATCTTAACATTAATTTTTTAAAAACATTAACACAAATGATAAATGATAGGAAATTATCTATCCAAAATCCTTCGTATGCTCTATGGCATGTATGTGTGTGTATATATATATATATGTGTGTGTGTGTGTAATAATCCTACATATGTGTGTATATTTACTCCATGATATGTGTCACATTATATATATATATATATATGCATGTATAAATGGTGTGTGTGTATATATATATATATATGCAGTGTGTGTATATTTACTCCATGATATATGTGTGTATATGTGTGTGTGTGTGTGTGTATATATATATATATATATGGTATATATATATATATATATATATACACACACTCCATGTACTTTACTGTGATAACCCTCATTCACTTCCCCCAAGACATAGATATATAGATATAGATATATACACATACGCACACTTTCGCTCTGCCTCTCTCTCTCTCTCTATTTTTATATATATGTATATATATATATATATAGAGAGAGAGAGAGAGAAGTGTGTGTTTATGTATATATCTATGTATGTTGTATATATAGATATATATTCTATGGTCCAAAACAGTTTGAAGCTGCTTTAACTGCCCCAAGAATCCTGGGAATTGTAGTTTGTTGTATGGCACCAGAGCTCTCTGACAGAGAAGTCTAAATGTCTCACAAAACTACAGTTCCCAGAATTCCCTAGCATTGAGCCAGGGCAGTTAAAACAGTCTCAGATTGGATTATTTCTGCAGTGTGTTTTGGACCTGAGATGGTTTTCATGCAATAATCCATTAAGGTCGAAAACACACTGCAGAAATAAACCCAGTTTGAGATCGCTTTTACTGCCCTGGGAACCCCGGAAGCCAAGGTGATCCAATTGAGGCTTGTGCCTTTCCTGACATTGTTGTCTTTTCTAATGATCCATGCCTTCTCCTTATGTTGCCAAAGTACGAAATGAGAAGGCATGGATCAGTCCAAAGACAACAATGTTAGGAAAAGGTAGAAGATAGATCGAGAGGAATATTGCAGGCTAGATGGACAGACTCAATAAAGGAAATCACAGGACCTGAACCGAGTAGTGAAGGTGAAGGGGGTCTTGGAGGTGTCTGATCCACAGCGTAGCCATGAACCGGGGTTGACTCCCTGGTTCATTAGTTAAAGTGAGCTGGTTTTAAAAGATATGTAGTGAGTTTTTTGTGGAATTCATTTGCAAGCCTTAATTGAGACAAAGGGTACAACTAACTGAACAAATAATGCAGCTTGACACCACTTTAAATGGTAGAATTCAAAGATAAAGCCGTGTTGGTCTACAAAAGCTCATGCTGCCAATTTCTTTCAGTTAGTTTCAAAGGTGCTACAAGAGGTCTCTACATACCACTTTAAATGTTGCAGCTCCGTCCCATGGAATCTTGGGATTTCTCTGCCGAAGAATGCTGGCACCTTACAAAACTACAACTCCCAGGATTCTATAGGGTGGAACTATGGCAGCTAAAGTGGTGTCACGCTGCGCTATTATTCCACAGTGTAGATGCACCCTCCGTCTCAGTTAACTGCCACCTTTGATAACAACCCCGGGTGCATCTGTGCTGTAGAGATAATGCAGTTTTATATCATCTTCACTGCCTTGGCTCCATCCTACAGAATCCTGGGATTTGTAGTTTTGTAAGGCACCAACTCAAGAGTAGGTTAAGGAACCTATAAAACTACAAATCCTAGGGTTCCATGGGACGGAGCTACAGCACTTAGTGGTGTCAAAATATATTATTTCAAAAGTGTAGATGAACCTGGATTATTACCAAAGGTTGCAGCATGTTATAGAAGATGGAAATAAAACTGTTTAGAAATAGTGGTTTCCATATTGTTTTTGTTTCCTTTCTCCCCTGCCCTGTTCCCTTTAGAAGCTCAAAATAAATTTCCCAAGTATGTGAAAATATTACTCTTAAAAGTAGGGTGCATTTTATAAACATACAGAAATTGATTTTCTATGTTTCTTGTTATGAATTGAAGCACTTCATCGTGCAAGTGTTTTCAGTCAAGCTGTTGCAACAGAGTACACAATGATTTTTTTTTAATCTATTGTATTTCTCTATGGACCTTATCAGACGTTGGAAATTGGAAGTATAATCTAATGGCAATCTGAACGCAATCATGGGGTTTGACGTTATTGCGAATTAAAGTATCTTACGCAATTTTGGGCAACGGGGATCATTTTCGGGTAATGGGAAGTCATTCTGAATGCATTCCGAACACAATAGGAATTCACGTGAATTCACTAAACTAGCGAATTCACGTGAATTCGAATTGGCTCCATTCACAATAAAGAGAAATTCCTCCCATCTGATAAGGTCCTATGTGGCTGTTTCACTGTGGGATTACTTCACTGTCTCAGTTGCATTGCAGTAGGGTTTGCACTATACAGATCGACGAGAAATTTATGTAAACACCACTATCCCATGTGTCCATCTGTATTGCAAAGACAGCACCAGTAGATGCTTGTTTACAAACTTTGGCTTGAGCTGTGCTTGGTGGAGATAAGAAGCTTATCAGTGGTGGAACCAGCATTCTGCTGAAGAAGATGGTTGAGTTGACTGTATAAGAACAGCCAAACTCCTTTCCAGAAAGTTGTACAGAGGGCTTTTTGGTGTCTAAAGGGCTATCTATGTTCCTTTGAGGGGTTTTGTTTTGTTTTGTTTTCCATAGGGCCATCATGTCAAAACGTAAAGTAACCTTTGAAGACCAAGGCGATGAAGATGAAGAGGAAATGAGTTTACCAAAGAAGAAGGTATGACAGAAGGAAACCTTTTCCCCCACCTTCTATGCTAGCCTTGCTAAGCTTAGCTCCTTGTGGTACAATTTCCATCATCTTAGGGATGTCTGAACTCATGGGAATTGTAGGCAAAACACTTGGAAGGACCATGATCGGGGGTGGCTATTCTGTCACATGGTATTTGGGTGACAAACCTGGGGGGAATTCTCTAATATTTTCATATCACACTAAAATTGGGATGCTGTATTTATTTCGGTGCGTACTCTTAGAAATGGACACCAGTGTGAATGTCCTTAAAAGACAATTTGAAAAAATTAAATACAGGAAAGTCTACTGGTAGTTGTGGATTATCTCTAGTGTCGGAAGTGGTATGTCTTCCGTTACCAGTACTTGTGGATCATAAATGAGAGGGCGTTCTTGCAATAATGTCATGGTTATGGCCTTCAATAGGCATCTGGTTGGCTGTTGTGAGAAGAGAAAGACTAGATAGAAGTCTGCTAGATAAGTCTCTGCTCTGGTCCATCTTGGTTTTTAGATTGTTTTTCAGGTTAGCATACAACAGAAGTAGGCTGCTAATTTGAAGAAATCGCAAAGTGGTGACACTGAGAGAATGACAAAGACACTTTAGTCTTTCTCTAAATGCAGTTTCTTCATTATTTTCTCTGTCCTGATCAGCTGGTGGAACCTGCCATTGGAGGGCCAGGCAGCCGCTTTAAGGGCAAGCACTCATTGGACAGCGATGAGGAAGATGAGGAAGAGGATGAAGGAAGAGGCAGTAAATATGACATCCTGGCATCAGATGATGTGGAGGGTATGTACTTAGACTATGTATTTGATACATTGGAATTTAGTCTTTTAAAATGCTGTATGGATAAAGAGTGGCTGCTTGAGTTTCAGATGCCAACAGAGTGGATATGTCTGCTCTTAAGCAACTGGAGTGACTGAATGGCTATTTCAATACTTAAGAACAACTCTAAAGACTAAGTGTTCAAAAACCATTACTGTTATGGCAGTAATTCTTAAAAGAGGAGTGGCTAATATGTGACCCACAAATCTGATGTGCCAACTCACACCTGATTATGTGACCAGTGTTCTCTACAACCACTCACCAATGGGGACAAAAAACCAAGCAAACCTCAGGGCTCCTGGAACCCTCTAGAAGAGGCAGTTCAACTCTAAAACAGTATGCAAGATCTTCCTTCATTAATTAAACACACACACACACAACTTTCCTCCATTTTTTAAATCAGCTAGAAATGAACTTCTGGTCACTTAAAAACAAAACTTTAGAGCCATATCTTCAGGGAAGATGAAACTCATAATGCAGTTCAGGCTTGAAATTGGCCTGCGGACCAACAGAACAGTCCACTTTTTGGCTCATCACTCTTGCCATGGCTTCAGTGGGCTCAGTGATGAGCAGCTAAGGTCCTTAGAGAATATCAACTGCCTACCACCAAAGGGAGCCCTTTCCTTTGTAGGAAGGAATGGTTCGGAGTCGCCAGTTTAATGTCAGGTAGCCAAGGTACTGAAATCATTTCAAAAGACAAACAAGACTTCATGCAGATGAACACCTTATTCCCTACCCCTAAAAGTCAAAGATCAGAGACTAGCACTGTAATTCTATCCACACTTAGCTGGTAGAAAGCACCACTTAACACTATGGGATGTATATATAAGACTATGCTGATAGAGCCTTTGTGACTAGATTTTTTTTTTTACTCAATTAACAGTGTCAGCCAAAATTTGTGGATCCTTATCGGTACATACCATCATACAACTGTGGCAACTATGGCCAGGAATATTGCTAAATCCACAGTAATCTTCATCCAGTGTTATTGGAGACTGATTTATCAAAATGCACCTCTTTCCTTCTATTTTACTTGTATAGGGCAGGAATCTGCCACTATTGACTATGAAGAAGGTGTTCGGATCACCCCATTCAATTTGCAGGAAGAGATGGAAGAAGGCCATTTTGATTCAGAGGGGAATTACTTCTTGAAGAAAGAGGCAGTGATTCGAGACAACTGGTTGGACAACATAGACTGGGTAAGGCCATCTGTATGGCTTGAGTGTCAAGTAGCAAGTACAGATATAGCCAGACTCTCACATATGTCTAGCTAAGACCTGGGGGGGGGGGGGGGGAACACACACAATTAAAAAAAAAAGTCTTAATTTCTCCCCCTTGGAGCGTTTGAGGAGTGGGATTGAAAATAATTAATGAATATTTTCTTTTAGAATCAAGAAAAATGTTTAAGGTAAGCTGTTCACATATTCATTGCCCCAAAATCATTTCTAAAAGTTATGTAAGAGGAATATATTTAAGTACGTCTGTATACAGTATTAAGAGCTTTATAATTCCTGGTCTTAGTTTTCTTTTCCCAGTTTTTTTATGGGAATGAATATGTTATGTCTGCTTGAGACTATGGAGAACTCATGGAGCCTAAATAAATTTCATTGTTCTGCTAATGCTGGCAAACTGGCAAAACAGATGTTTCTTGTAGTGCAGGTGTTTTGTACGGTTCAGGACCTAGTAGATTTATTTGTAACAATTTTTTTAAAGTAAGTTCATTTTATAAGGGTCAGTGTGGTGTAGTGGTTTGAGCACTGGACTAGGAAAGAAAGATTCTAGAAATATACCTTTGTAGTCTGTATAAAATTGATACATTTTAAAAAATGCATACTAGTACTTTATTTGGTGGGAAAGTTACTTGGGAAAAAACATGCATGTATTGAAAAAAGTATGCAGAGAAACGTGTTTGTTTAAAAATGTATACAAGTGTATATATTTGGAAAAACAGACACAAGAACATTTACACATTTTTATGCAAAGCAGAAAAAAGGAATTTGCAGTCTGGTGCAGAAACAGGATAGAATTAACATATCAGTGAGAAGGGGGGGGGCAGGGGAGAACCAGAGCAAACTCAAACTTGACAAATTAACCCAATCCCAAGAGGGAACTGGTTTCATTCTGGATGACTTGAGCAACTGGAGATAAACTTGGTAACATCTGTATTGATGAGTGCTGAATTGCTTAGGCTGACATGATCTTCAGGACCTGTGACAGTTGGAGTAATTCTGAGGCAAGGTAGATGTAAAAAAAGGGTGGGGAACACGTGGCCTTCATGTTTTGGGCTTTCAGCTTCCATTAGTCCTATACAGCATAGTGGAAGAGATAAAGGAATCAAAGTCCCACATGCTGTTGATGGTGCACAAACTTTATTATCTTTAAAAGCCCAGTGTGTTTTGAACTTGTCACAAATTGGCCTTCTTCAAAGGCTATTACCAGAGATTTCAGGAGTTGCAGTCTGCACTTTCAACAAAGTGGACACTCTGAATATTAGATTAGAGTATTAGAATATTAAAAGTGAAACACTGAGTACAAAGATATTAATAAAGAATATTATTACTTGCTTAGGACACCAACCAGAGTTCTTTGTGTCAACCAGAAATATATTTTAATGCTATAGCATGTTTAACTTACCACATGCCCCCTCCTTCCCACTAGGTCAAAATAAAAGAACAGCCTCCTGGTCGGAAGAAGCCACAGATGGATTCTGCGGAAGACAATGGCGAAGATGAAGAAGATGACCTTGAAATTGGGCAGACACCTTTAGAGAAGAAGGAGCTGTTGGAAGGGATGGTGGATTTGGTGCAACCTGGTGAGACTGTGGCCAGAGCTATTCAAAGGCTTGGAGACAGGGGTGCGCCCAAGAACAGCAGGCGTCAGCAGAAGCCTTGGAGCCGCCTCAAGGCAAATGATGTAGAACAAGTTGAGCGAGAGGATCCCCAGAGGATTGGGTCGCCAGAGCGGAAAGAGCAGCTGGAGCGCCTGTCAGGGCTGGCAGACCAAATGGTGGCACGAGGTGTGTACGAGATCTACCAGGACACCCGAGAGAAGCTGGCACTGAGGCTCCGGGCATTGGAGCATCCTCCTGAAGCACCTTCCGCTACTGAGCCAGAACTTGATATGTTTGCTGAGGATATTGATGAAGCAAAACTGGGAGAGAGGACACCAGCAGGTGAGAGTCTTTCAGGGATTGAGAACCCTGTGGATCTGGGATGACTTAGAGTAGAAACACATGCCCCAGAGAATCACATGGAATAATTCATTACTGAGCTTCACTACTGCATGTGGGAGGTTGTATGATGTAAAGATTTCCCCTGTGCTTAGAAAGTAAGGGTGTCGGGGGGGGGGGCTGGTCTGGTATTGTCCCTGATGCATGAAGTTTCTAGGTGCATGGTGTCAATCAAATAAAGCATTCAGACCTGCAGTTCCCCTGTGTTTCTGTTCTTAGTTGTTGGGATTTATATAGAATTGGCAGGCTGACACGTTTTAATGTTCTCTAACAGCAGGAAGTGAGGAAAAAAAGCAGATTGAAGACTCTCTCTCTGAGGTGATGTGGGAATATAAATGGGAAAACACAAACTCATCTGAACTCTATGGCCCATTTAGCAGCTCACAGATGCAGGTAAGACTGAAGGGGAGGGGAGGCTCTTAATTTCTAGATTGTGTGTTCACATTTGTTTTACCTTATGTTTATTGTTCTTGTTTTTTCATTTATCTCCCTATTTGCTGATTTTCATCTCCTTTTGTTTCTTCAGAATTACATTGTCATTTTCCTCTCCTATCTCATTTTTTTCTTGCTCTCTTTTCTCATAAGCTGACTTTATAGATGTTCCTGCCTCTAATCTTCTGCATCTTCACATTTGCATCTGTTGATAGTTGCTGATGGTTTAATTCTATCACTGGACTCATTTTGAAAGGAACTCCATTGTGGTCCTGTCTTTTATGAAAATCTGGGGGATTCTGGTAGGGCTGATTCTTTCGTCTGGCCTCTAAACATGAGTGGGCTATTATGAGCAAGAAGAAAGGATGCCTTATTTGCTATTGCTTCTGTCAACTTGGCTCAAAGAGCACTAATCAGTTGTCATAAGAGAAAACTTTTTTTAACATTCAGTGCTGCATTTCCTTGTTCAGAGGTTGTTATAAAATATGGACATGGTTTGTGGGATTTTGACCCCTGTTACAGGCCTGTAGCTGAGAATTCAGTCTGGCATATTTTCCATGACTTGGGCCTTATATGTTAGAATTTGTCACTTTCTGGTGTCGCAACATCCTCTCTAAGGTGTATAGTGGAGTGACCGTTGAAACACAGTCATATAATATGTAACATTCAGGGACCATAGAAGGTGGTAGTGGTAGTTCCTCCATATCTATGGAACTGTCTTCTTTGGAACCTCAAAAGAATAGATTATTGATGTAGTTTTACATCTGTCTTAAGCACAGAACTGGTACAAAACTAAGCTTTCGGGAAATCAGCCTTCATCATTAACATCTTTCTAGTCCTTGACAATATTCTTTGGAAGACACTACTGATTTAAAATATTGGAAAGGTTCTAATCTTTGGTTCATTCTTTCTATATTGGTTGAATGTATCATCTATCTTCCATCACATCTGAATTTGGTTGACTGACTTGATATGCCAACATTAACTGCTTTAATCAATCATTTATGTTTGATATTAGTGTCTTCCATTAGTGCTTCTTGACTCTGTTGGTTGTATAGTTTCTCACTCTGCCATCCATTTCTGTTCACATTTTCTTCTTCTGTATCTTTCCAGGACTGGGTGTCCCAGGGTTATTTCCCTGATGGGGTTTACTGCCGGAAAGTTGATAATTCTGAGGGTCAATTCTACAATTCCAAGCGCATTGATTTTGACCTCTACACGTGATCGGACCCATCTCCTGCCCCGCAGAATGCAAGAGATGGAACTTAACCCAGTGGCAGCCTGAAAGAACTTGCCGGACTTTAGGGTGTGGGGGCCAGGGGAGGGGAGGGTTTTCTGTGTGTGTGTGCGTGCGCATTCGTGTGTTTGCAGAGGAGAGGCTTGGTTAACCTTCTAATTCTGAAGGTCTTTCAGATTTGGAGAGAAATAAAAGAATCAACCTTAAATCGGGTTGGTCTGTTGTTTCCTTCTGGCAATTCCTTCCACCCACCCATTAGCTGGGCATTGGCTACTGCTTGGCAGTCACAGGCCATCGAGTCTCCTTCCACCCCAGTCCAGTTTCCAGTTTTATAGTTTCTGTGAATAGATTCATGCTCTTGGAAGTGGTAATTTTCATGTAAGCCAAGACTCCTATCTTATTTAATGGGGAAAGGTTTTTTTAAAATGTAAAATGCCACTTTTTGCTTCTATGCCACCATCATTTTCGTGCTAGCAGCAAGGTGTAGTTCCCTGTGGGTGTCATAGGAGGGGAGGAAAAGATCTTAAGAGCTGTGGCCTTTGCCTCATGGTGTCCAGTGAGGCAGGCTAAATTAGTAGGAGAATGATAATAATAGTTTATTTATACCCCACTCTTCAACCAAGGCTATCAGAGCAGCTTACAATTTGTTAATTAGACATTTCCCTGCCCTCAGGCTTACAATCTAAAGAGACAAGACACAAAAGGAGAAGGGAATGGCAGTAGGGAAGGGTAAAAAGTCCAGCAGATCTTCTCTCCCTCAGATCAAGGCGGACGGACTGGAGGGAGGTCTCTTCCAAGCAAGGCCTGTTGCAGCTGGCTTGCCCCTCTCTCCCTCAAGATGGTGGATGGAGAATTTTGGTATTAAAAAATAAAAACAAGGGAGTTTTATGACACAGGCTCCCTATATGCCTCCTGAATTATGTACCATTTGATGCAGTGGGTGCATCCTGGGGAGGTGTTACTACAACTTGAAGCTCCAGTGTCTTTAATAGGTGTTCAAACTAGACCTTCCACAGTGTTTTCCCAGCCACTTCAGTTCTGTGAAAACAATTTTCATGAAAACATTTTTGAAAAAAGTATTTTTGTCCTGATCTTCCTCATGTGACATGTCTTCACATGTGCACACATGCATTTCTTCCTCACTGTGCGGTGAATGAGACACAGAGAGATCCACCCAGAGGATTTCATAGTTGAGTGTGAATGTGACTCTGAGCTTCATGGATCCTAATCTGGCAGTCTAACTTTACTGCTATACTGCCTTCTACACAGTATGTAAAACAGATGGTTGTAAGGGCAAGATTTGATAGTCTAGCTCCTCTCCTGCAGGAAGAGGAACAGAAATTCAGTGTCCTGAGGTTTTGGTTTTCTTTTTTTCCAAAACAAGGGCCTGATTTCCACAATTAAGAGCAGAGGTGTAAAGTTCAGCCTCCAAATGTGGCACTGATAGGACTGAATAGGCTTCCATTTAAAAAAATGAAAACAGAAGTATTATACCAGCCCTTCTCCCTGGAAGATTAGTTTTCTGTCTGCAGGCATCTTGTGTATGCATTTTAAGTGAAGGTGCATTCAGATGGGTGAACCCTGACTTTCAAGGAGACATACTACAGAAACAAATTGTGACAAGTCACTCATTGGCACCCTTTAAATTTTGTTTTATTATTGGGTCATTTCTTTTTCCCCATGGAGAAATGTTTTCTGCCTTTAAAACTATTAAGAGTTGTCATACTGTAGCCTTCACAAAGCTAGTTGCCTTTTAGATGTGCTAGATCAGAACTCCCATAGCTCCACAGTCAGCTATGCCTTGGGGAAATTCAGATACCAAGCATGAAACTAGTAGATGTTTGTTTGCTTCAACATCTGGAATTTAGTATTAGACTTCATGGAGGTTCCTACTCTGGTGATGGTTACCTGTTGATGGGCCTTCCCCTGTCAATTTCTCTTACGCTTATCAGGCAAAGTTTTCCATAACTGAATTTTCCATAATGAGAAAAGCTTTGCCTGTTGGATTTCTGCTTGTTGCACATAACTGGCGAAAGGAATAGTTCTGTTGAACAGGGGGAGGAAAAAAGCACTCTGTAAAGGCCTCTAGCACTTAATGGAAGAAGTGTTTTGTACATCTTTGAATCCTTTTGGGTGCCAAGCAGTTAGGAAATATTTTAATAGATGTAGTTTTCAAAAAGAAGTGATTCAAATAGAAGGGGGAGGAGAGAGTCCATTGCTAGGCGAAGCATATTGGTGTGGTCAGAATAGGAAGTGAATACAGAGTTCTATAACACAGCGTACTGACAAAGCCACAGAGGGCTGAAGCAACAAGCAGCATGAGACATGCCGTTGAAACAAGGTGGACTCTGCCAGTGGCATTTCTCCTTTGCATCGGTTCATGTAGGTATCAGAATTGTGCTATGGCTTGTGGATCAGTATATAAATGAAGCTTGTTTGTTTGTTTGTTTTGATCAGTCGGAGGGTTGCTAACTGACCCCAAGAGCCAAGAAACTGTTCTTTTAATACTAGCCTAGTCTGCAGAAATGAGCAGATGGATGTTTTCCCCAGCTTCGAAAGAAGTGTCATAATCTCTTCATGCTGTTTTGAAAGACGCAGAAGCCATATAGAGGAAAAAGGTGGCAGCCTCATGAGAAGTAAAGAGAGCTACAGACTGAATAGTAGTAATCTGGATCCAGGTAACAAAGTAGACTGAAGGACTTGGAAGGCAGGAGACAGTGGGGTGTCAGTGCCAGCTTTGGCATCAATTCAGCACCAACTTAAAACCTGGCTGTTCATCAGGTTTTGGAGGCTGAATGGTTTTGGGTATATTGGACTGTGGTCTTTACTTTGCCAGCAGATACCAAGGGCCCACTCTATTAACAGCCTGTGTTTGTGGGGTAGATTGTACAGTTTGAGACTGAAGTTATGGTGTTGCATTTTTAAAACTATTGCCATGTCTACAGAATACTTGGCCAGAGAAAACAAATATCTGCCAAAATAGTGTAGGGAAAGTGTAAATTTAACCATTTCTCCTTGCTACATTAGTACTTTTTGACTCATACCTTCTTAATCAGGCACAATAAAAACAGAGACCTTAAAATTGTTTTTACTGGAGGAAGGTTCAACATGGTCAAGCAGGTTGTTGCTAATTTTGCCTTCTTGAGAGGTAGTGGTAAAATCATTTTTCCTACCCATTATCATTCAAACATCCTTAAATATGAAAATCTTTGTCTTAATTCCTAGAACTGGGTGTAGTTTCAGATCTCCCCGAGAGTTCTTTTGGTGCTGGAGACTAACACTGGTCACGGTTATATGTGTTTTATGTGCCTTCAAGTCATTTGTCAAATTACAGTGACTTCATGAATTACATAGGTTTTTCTTAGGCAACAAACAGTTGGGTAATTTTTCCACTTCCTTCCTCTGAAATAGAACCTACAGCAGCACCTGCTTTTGGCAGTCTCCCATCTTAATAATAATAATAATAATAATAATAATAAATATTTATTTATATCCCGCCCCTCTGGGTGAGCAATCAGCGCTGATTCTGCTTAACTTCCAAGATCAGACGGGATCTGGTGCCTTGGGGTATTTAGACCCCATTACTACTATAGGAAGGAGCCAGCACTGTGTAGTGGATTGAGTGTTGAACTATGACTTTTGAGACCAGGGTTTGATACCCAGCCTGGCCATGGAAACCCATTGGATAACCTTGGGCAAATCACACGTCCTCAGCCTCAGGAGAGGGCAATGACAAACATCCTCTGAGCAAATCTTGCCAAGAAACCCCCATGACAGGTTTGCCTTACGGTTGCAATAAGTTGGAAATGACTTGAAGGCACACATCACCAACAAACCACCTGGGTATTTAGTATTCATATGTTGTTCACTGCCATCTTTTATACAGTCAGCCCTCCATATCCACAGTTTTTTTTTAATCCAAGCATCCATGGCTTGCAAATATTTTAAAAATATACAAATTCCAAAAACCATTTTATCTAAGGGACATCATGTTATCATAAGCCATTGCATTTTCTGGGACTTGAGCATCCATGGATTTTGACATCCACAAGGGGTCATGGAACCAAGCCTCAGCAGACACCAAGAACCCACTGTACCTTACATGTAAATACTTATCTAAAGATTTTTAAAAAATACATTAGCTAGGAAAAGCAATATATACATAGGAATATATACATATATACATAATATGCAATATGTTAGCTAGGAAAAACAAGATGGTAACTTTTCCTTACATTATTCCTCACCTAGAAGCTAACATAAAAGATTTATTTTACTTCTCCACTGGCTTTTGGAGAGCATCTATTATCCCCACACTTAGAACCCAGCTTAGGAGGAAGGCCATGTATGTGGTGTCAATGGCTGACCACCAAACCTCACATTCAGCCTCAGTTTGCCTGAAGTGGTGATTTTACTCTGCCAAATGACAGAGATGATCTTTGTACTTCTGCTCACATCTGCCTTGTTGTTATTGTTGTGTGCCTCCAAGTTGTTTCTAACTTATGGTGACCTAAGTCAACCATATTGTAGGGTTTTTTTTTTTTTTTTTTGGCATGTTCCTTCAGAAGGGGTTTGCCATTGCCATCCCCTGAAGGTTAGAGAGTGTGACTTGCCCAAGGTCACCCAGTGGGTTTCCATGGCCGAGCCAGGATTCGAACCCTGGTCTCCAGAGTCATAGGAGTTTATCAGACGGGGAGGAATTTTTCTCTATTTCAAATGGAGCCAATTTGAATGCACATGAATTCACTAGTTTAGCGAATTCATGTGAATTCCCATTGCGCTCAGAATGTGTTCAAATTGACTTTTCATTACCCAAAAATGATCCCCCATTGCCCAAAATTGCGTGAGATGCTTTAATTCGCAATAAAGTAAAACCCATGATTGCGTTCGGAATGACTTCCCTTTTGCCCGAAATTGTGTGAGATGCTTTAATTTGTAATAATGTGAAACCCCATGATTGCGTTTGGATTACCATTGGATTATACTGCCAATTTCCGACGTCTGATAAACTCCATAGTCCAATACTCAAACCACTAAACCACTCTCGACTGCTGCTTTACTCAAGACAGTGAGAGGTCCCTGGGGGCATCTTGCTCAAGGGGATCCAGCACCGTCTTTTGCCCTCTGAGGGTTTGTGCGTAAAAGGCACTTAGACACTTTGTTGAGAAATGACTTATTGGTTGGTTAAGGAAGTGAAAAGATAACCTTACAGCTGAATGAACCCTTTGCCCTGGTGTGTGTGTGTGTGTGTGTGCGCGCACACTCTGAGTGACACTATGTAGGTGCTAAAAGGAAGAGGAAAATAAAAGGGGGTTAAGGATAGGGCATGGTTAAAGGAAAGAAAACCTTGCAGGCTCAGGCTCAGAAGACATTTTGTTGCCTGAGGAAAGGGACAACGGGCTCAATCAATTCACATGATACTTTGCCAGCATGGTGCAGTGGTTTGAGCATCAGACTTAAAAAGACTCTGGAGATCAGGGTTCGATTCCCCACGTGAGCATTAAAAACCCACTGGGTGACCTTGGTCAAGTCACACTCTTTCAGCCTCAGATGGCCATGGCAAACCCTCTCTGAAGAAATTTGTCAAGAAAATCCTATGATAGATTTGTCTTAGGGTCACCAGAAGTCAAAAATAACTTGGAGGCACAAAAACAGCAATGCCACTTTGGCTGCCATGGCTGCGTCCTGTGGAATCCTGGGATTTGTAGTTTGGGGAGGCCCTAAAGCTCTTTGGCTGAGCCTTCTAAATACTCTCCCCTCTAAACTGCAAATCCCAGGATTCCATGCAATGGTTGCAATGGCAGTTAAACTGGAAGGTAGCACTATAATTGTATAGTGCACATGGGTTCAAAATGGCACTGTTTCCCCTTCTGTGTACAAAAGCTGAATCTAGTCAATTCACAATTTATTTCTTTAAGGTGTTCATTCCCTACCCTTCCGCCAAAAAGGCTATCAAAGTGCCTTATAAATGGTTCTTTTGACAGTTTTCTGCCCTCAGGATTACATTGCAAATAAGAGACCCAAAGAAAAGGGGATGGCAGAAGAGGATGGGGTGAAATCCATCAGATGCCAACTGCTGTTCTCCCCCAGAGGCAGTTGCAATATGAAAAGGCGAGGAGAATTTGCACAGATTCAACCTAGACAATTAGGAAATAGAAGTTCTCATACCTAGGATCAAACATTGATCGCAGTGGGGATTGCAGTCAAGAAATCATAAGAAGACTAAGAATGGAGAGGGCAGCTATGAAAGAACTAGAAAAGATCCTAAAATATAAATATAAACCATTGGGCATGAAAGAATTGTGCAGGCCATTGTGTTCCCCATTACCATGTACGGATGTGATAGCTGGACAGTTAAGAAAGAGGATAGGAAGAAAATCAATTCAATTTGAAATGTGGTGCTGGAGAAGATTGCTGAGGACAGCCAAGAAGTAAAACAAATGGGTGCTAGAACAGATCAAACCAGAAATCTCTCTGGAAGCCAAGATAGACTAAGGCTGTCGTACTTTGACCACATCATGAGAAGGTGGCACTCATTGGGAAAAAACAAGAATGCTGGGAAGCAGAAAGAGAGGAAGGCTGCATACTAGATGGATGGACTCATGGGTATGAATCTGCAGGAACTGAGCAGAGAACTGGTACCACAATAAACTACACTTCCCAAAATTCCTTAGCATTCAAACCAGATTGTTCCTCCAGGGCGGATGCAGCCTATGCTAGGGTTACAGGACTGGTTGTGTCCACCACCATCTTTTTGTATCTCCCCTTCCATCACATCTTCTGCCTGAAGGTGACGATGCCTCAGTCTGGCAAAGGGTACTAGGGACAACTTTGACAAGAGTTGGGGAAGAGAATGAGCTTTATGGAGAGGAAAAGGTGACTCACGTAACCACATAGGTTGATGGAAAAAGCTGAGTGGGACAATGATGTCTAACTGAAAACTACTTCCTCTCTGCCCAATGTTCCAGTCAAAACAAGCCTAGCCAAGGTGAGGAAAGAAGACTGAATGAAATCCAAATGTACCCAGGCTAAATAAAACAGCCCCTTTCCCTTCTGTATGTAGGTTTGCCAGAGTGAAAACAGGGATGTTGTTTTGTCCCTTCAGGTCATTCTAGTCACAGCCCTAAGGCAAACCTATCATGGGGGTTTCTTGTCCAGGTTTGTTCAGAGGGGGTTGTCTTTACCTTCCTATGAGGCTGAGAGTGTGACTTGCCTAAGGCCACCTGATGGCTTCCATGGCTGACTGGGATTCAATCACTAATCTCCAGAGTCCTAATGCAACACTCAAACTACTACATCATGTTGGCCTTTAATGGTTATGTACAAGAGGGAATTTCAACAGGGGTTGCATATCACTGGATGGCCCTTGTGGTCTCTTCCAACTCTATGATTCTATGATTCAGCTAACAAGCAACACCTCCTGAAATTATCTTTTCTATCCAACCAACCATTAAAGGTCTAGGAGTTGTCTCCACTCTTCATTCTGCAACATCTATACTTCCAAAACCACTCATTTGTCTTTTTAGCAGTCCATGGTACCAATCGAAGGAACTTATCTCTCAGTCTCCCGGGCTGGAGCCAGGACACAGGACAGAAGTGGGGATTAGTGCTCACTAAATCACCACCGAATCACCAGCCGCCATCAGCCTGGGTCCCAGTCATGCTCCACCAGCACTAGTGTCTTCCAGCCTTTCTTTCCTGTGTTTTTTCCACCCCCTATACAACCTAGGTTCTTCAGGCCCGTTTCCCTGTTGCTGCTTTTTATTGTCTTATTTTGTTTTATTCCATGTTTTTAACTCTACTGTGATTTAATTATCTTCTTAAGGGAGGTGGTGAGGGAAAGGACGGGATATTTTAACTGACACTGTTTTAACTTTTGCTGTAACCCGCCCCAGAGGGGCGGGCTAGAAATAAAATTTATTATTATTGTTGTTGTTGTTGTTGTTGTTATTTATTTTTAGAAGTTGGAAAGCTGTTCGCTGGCAGAGTGCAGCTGGGACCTGGCTGGGACCCAGGCTGATGGCAGCCACTGGTTTGGCAGCGATTTAGTGTGCAATAATCCCCGGCTCCATCCCGCATCCTGGCTCCAGGAAGCTAGAGCTGGTTTAAAATGCTAAGTGAAAAACCCTTAACTTTCTTCCAGCACCACATTTCAAATTACAGTCACCCCTCCGTGGTCTGAAAATATTCTAAAAATATCTACATTCTAAAAAGCAAGCCTTGATTTTGCTATTTAATATAAGGGACATCATTTCACTACAACATTGTAATTAAAGGGACTTGAGCATACATGCATTTTTGTATCTGGGCAAGGGGTGGGTGGGTCCTGGAACCAAACCTGGGCAGATACCAAAGGCCCACTGTAAATGATTTTCTATCTGTCACTGTCTAGCTTCTACAATCATACACAAAAACTGAAAATACAACAGGCTCTTGCTGTCCTCTAGGGTTTGGTTCCAAGACCCCCCGTGGATACTGAAATCCGTGGATGATCAAGTTTCATTAAATTCAGTGACATAGTAAAATGGTGTTCCTTATATAAAATGGCAAAATCAAGTTTTGCTTTTTGAAATTTAGATATTTTAAAAAATATTTTCAAGCCATGGATGGTCCAAGCCATGGATGAGAATACCCAAAGTAACTCAGTGTGGGCAACCGTTACTTTCATTCATTACTTTCCATCTGAAACCACAGCCATTCCCACCGTTTTCCATTCTAGGTTCTTTGCGATCTTCCAGAGCCCAGGATTTCAACGTCATTGACACCAAGGCTCCTGTGATATTCAAAGGTGACAAAGCCGACCATTTTGGCTATCGTGTTGTTCCAGTGAGATCAAGTGGTGCATCCTGGTGAGAAATAAACCCCCAAACATGTGACAGTTTTCAGTTGTGTTCAGATCAGCTGAATGCCTGTAAATAATTAATTCCAAAAATCACCTCTTTAATCCTGCAGGTTGCTAGTCAGTGCTCCCTTGTCAAACAACCGTACGGGGTCACTCTTCCGCTGCTCATATGATACAGAGAGGTGCCAGCAAGTAGATCTCAACCGTATGTAGTTTACTTCATTAATTCACCTTTTGAGAAGACAGGTATCTTAGGGGCATAGCTATATGACGGATCTATAGTGGTTTTATACTGGACTTGGAAAAATTACCATTTTGGACTCAGTGCTGACTGAGGGATTTTGGTAGTCTAGAAAGTAACTTTTCCAAGTACAGTAGAGTCTCAATTATCTGTCCTTTGGTCATTTGACATTCCGGATTATCTGACATCATGGCTGCAGAAAAGGATCAATGACTTCTTTAAATTTTCAGAGGACAGAACTGTTTATACTATACATCACAATGTTAATCAGTGATTTCTTTACATTTTCAGAGGACTCAACTCTTTATACATTACAGTGTTGTTACTGTGACGTTACTGCAACATTACTTTTACTTTTAGTGCAATAAAACTTCAATACGTTTGCAATTCATAGTGATTTCAAGGCTTTTCTTTGACCCTCTGGATTATCCGACACTTTCGGCTATCGAACTATCGGCCCGCCCGTTTATGCCGGATAATCGAGACTTGGCTGTTCTGATTTTATAACCATTTTACTCTCACAGCTTCCCTCACTCTCCACCCACAAAACCTTGAAAGCTGTAGTTTGGCGAGTGAGCTTCTTTAAGAGTCAAGAGTGTAAACCCACTGATATACAGTTTTCACTATTCCCCACGGACAGAGGATAAACTAGTATTAAACTATGATATATATGCATGGCCTCAGTCCTGTTGTGGGGTGATGAGAATTGTAGTCTAATCTATTTAGAGGTTATCAGGGTGGGGAATGCTGGTACAGTGTACACTTATGAGATTATCTTCATATTCCAAACATGACTTTTCTCTATTATATCTCTTTGCTTCTTCTTTCACATATCAAAGACACCTCTGGGATATCTCTGGGCCTCTCGCTGGCTACAGATGAGGTGAACAATTCCAGAATAATAGTAAGTATAGACCGGCAGAGAGTCAAAGAGTAAAATGGTGTGTATTCTCAGAAAACCCAAGTCCACCTCTCCGGAAAGAGAAGGAATGGGTTGGTTGAGACCATTTACATGAATCCATTGGACAGAGGTGGTGAGAGAGTTACATTTTTGGGATTAAACTCCCAGAATCAACCCCCCCCCCCCAAAAAAAACCCCCTATATGACTACTTTCAAGGATTCTGCGAGACACTATCCCATACTCTCTGCTGGAGAGCCTGAGAATCCCTGGCTATTAATTCTACCTTTTCTACAGGCTTGTGGTCCAACCTGGGAGCGCCGGTGCGGGGAGATTGATTATTTGAATGGCATCTGTTATGTCATGAGCAACAATGATCAGAAATTGAACGAGATTCATCCTGCTTCTCAAGGTTAGATCCCGAGGGAATAAACTTTTTATCTCCTAGTATATTGTGGTATTAACCTAGGCTTGAAAGCTTTAATTTCACCAAGGTGAAAGGAAACATATGGTTTGTGGATAGATGAGTGATTTTTAGGCTTAGCCTGGGATTGCTGCTTTATTGTAACTAGACATTATAACCCCTATTCTCTTGAAGTGTTAAATGGCAGGTAGAAATTCAATAAGTGTGTTTATGTACATTGCTGCATGCCTCAGCACTGATTGTTATTTAAGACAGAAGATTCCCCAAGGCCAGACGTCAGCAGTCTTTTGGACAAGGAAGTAATTTTAGGGCTAAAGCTATGGGTGTGGGTGATGGAAATAGTCTGGTTGTTGTTGGTGGTGGTTTTGTGTGCTGTCAAGTCATTTCTGACTTATGGTGACTCCATGGCAAAACTATCATGGCTTTTTTTGGGGGGGGGGGGGAGCAGGCTTCTTCAGGGGAGGTTTGCCATTGCCTTCCCTTAAGGCTGAGAGCATGTGCCTTGCCCAAGGTCACCCAGTAGGTTTCATGGCTGAGCTAGGAATTGAATGCTAATTTACAGAGTTATAGTCCAACAATCAAACAGTTATGCCATGCTGGCTCTAAATAGTCTGCTACAGAGACATAATTAATGGGAGATGGATGGAAATCCATCACTCTGTTTAAATATTAGATATAAATAGCTCATACAATAGTGATATTGAAATTTGAACCATCGTGTACGGGTTCCAGTCTACTTTGGAAGGTTTACTTGAAATATTAATTTTGCCATATCTTGCCTATTTTATATCCAGGAGAAGACTTTTTAAAAACAGGGAGTCAACCAGAAGTTAAATTCTGTTTTACTTCCTATTAAAAAAAAACTGATCTAAAATGTCCTAGGAGTTTATCACATGGGAGGAATTTCTCTCAATTGCGAATGGAGCCAATTCGCAATTACATGAATTTGGTAGTTTAGCGAATTTAAGTGAAATCTGATTGCATTCGGAATGCGTTCAGAATGACTTCCCATTTCCCGAAAATGACCCCCCATTGCCCAAAATTGCGTGAGATACTCTAATACGCAATTACATGAAACCCCATGATTGTGTTCGGAATGACTTTCCATTGCCCAAAATTGCGTGAGATACACTTATTCGCAATGTGAAACCCCATGATTGCATTTGGATTGCCATTGCATTATACCCCCAAATTCTGTCATATGATAAACTCCCTAGAGATCCTTCAAAATAGCAAAATTATCCCCTTGGTCCAGGGGCTCATAGAGGTAGTTTTGGCTAACCTCCTGCCCCAAATTTTTAAGTCTTGAGCCTTGGAGATTCAAAACAGCTTTGGGGACCAAATGTGGCACACAGCTGCCCTTTCCTCACTTGTTGGAAGCAAAATTTCATCTCTTAGTGGCAGCAGAAGAACACGTGTGTGAAATCTAACAATACAACTGGAAAAGAAGATAAATTTTCCTAATTGAGCTCTAGTAGCTTGCTAGGTAGAATTGGATTCATGCAAGCTATTTGATCACACTCATCTGGCTTCTTGTCTTCTCAGAGTGTGTCTCTGGTGTGGATGCTGCAATCTTATATGATGACTCTGGAAGCATCAGTGATCCTGACTTCAAAACCATGCAAGACTTTTTCCTGAAGCTAATGAATTCTGTGCAAAAAAAGGATGTACAGGTGGGAGCAATTAAAAAGTATCTGTGGGAATACTGCATGTTGATGATGAGTGACCGGCTTGTGGGAGGTGGATATATACGTGGATATATTGTTTTCAGCCAAAAGTAGGCTTTGATCATTGATGATCATGAGAGACACCCAAGGTATTGCAGGACATTTTAATCTTCAAAATTTTGATTACTTATAAAACAAAATGTTAGTATTTCAGTGATGGACTTAGAATTCATAGAATCATAGAGCTGAAAGAGACCACAGGTACCATCCACCCAACCCACTGCCATGTAGGAACTCCCAATCAAAGCAGCCCCGAGAGATGGCTGTCCAGCTTCTGTTTTAAAGACCTCCAAAGAAGGAGACTCCACCACTCTCCATTGAGGGATGTGTTCCACTGTCAAACAGCACTTACTTTCAGAAACTCCCTCCTAATGTTGAGGTAGAATCTCTTTTCCTGTAGCTTGCATCCATTGTTCCGGGTCCTATTCTCTGGAGCAGCAGAAAACAAGTTTGCTCCATCCTCACTAACATCCGTTCAAATATTTAAACAAGACTATCATATCACCTCTAGTGAAATATCTAGTCTGCTCCCTGAATTACAGCATTAGAGCTCTTTGGCAGAGGATTTTAAGTATCACATGAAAGTACAAATGTCAGAGATGCATTAGGTTAGATGGAGTGTGACAGTTACCTTTAATTGAATAAATATAAGATTTGATGAAGAATACTGATTGTGCCATTGTGAATCTGTATTCTACACTGTATTGTGTAAGATGTTATGTAGTTTATAGTTGTGTCATTACTTTTTCTTTTCCTCCTCCACCCAGTTTGCTGCAGTCCAGTACTCTTCTGACCCTGACCTTATTTTTGATTTTGCTAAGTATAAAACAAGCGAAGGCCAGATTGAGAATGATATCCGTAGTTTCCCACGTATCAAGGGGAATACCTTCACCCCCACTGCCATCCGCTTTGTAGCGTAAGTAGTACTAGATAGTGGAGGTGTGGGTTGAGATCCCTTTTCTCTCCTCCTCATGTAGATCTGACCCAAATGTTTGTAACTCTCTTGCAGGAATAATGTCTTCACCCCTCAGCGTGGCATGAGGTCCGACAGCAAGAAAATCCTCATCGTTTTGACCGATGGCAAATCCAATGACAATAGGAACACATTTGCAAGAGCGAAGGAAGATGCTGATAAAAAAGGCATCATCCGCTATGCCATTGGGGTATGGCTGAAGGGTGGCATGGTGGCAGTGTTTCTGGAAATGATTGTCGTGTATGATTTTATCTGTATACTCTATTTGTACCCCCACTTCTCCTGGAAGCTGGGCCATGAGGCAGCTTGCAAGATAAAATGCAAGTACAGTTGTTCCTCCACATTCACCGGGGTTAGGGGTTAAGGAACCCTGTACATGTGCCACAAATTTTTTTTTTTTAAAAAAATAACTATTATTTTAACCTAAGAGAACACCTTTCTAGGAATCCCCAGGTCCTCCAGTGTAACTTTATGATAAATATTTGCGAGAAGTAGATTATAGAATTTTGCTGGAGGAACTACAAATGTCTAGAGAGGTGTTTTCTTTAGGAACCTCTAGGTTCTCCAGCACAACTCTATGGTCAGCTTTTGACAGCGGTGCTGGGGGATTTAGAGATTCCTAGAGAGAACATGTTAATCAAATCTACAAATAAACAAATCCACAAAAGTCAAAGCCGCAGATGTGGAGGGCCAATTGTAAAAACACACATAGATAAGTCTTTAAAAAGTTAAAATAGCATGGATTTATCTATAGATAATTTATCATTTAAGATAAATTATCATTTAAGACATGCATTTAAAAGCAAAATAATACAGCAAACTAAGAAAAGTGCTGTTTTCGTAGAAATAGTCAATTGCCCCAAAGACAGTTGGAATGAAAAGTGCTTCATCTGTTGACAAAATGACAGAAGCAATAGGCAAGTGTAACCTCCTTAGGAAGAAAGTTCCAGAGCCTGTGAGCAGCCACCAAAATGTCCTTATCTAGTGTTCCCACCAAATGGTCTTGGGAGAGTGACAGGATTGATGAAATAATCTCCCCTGAAGATTCAGAGATACAGGTTGGTAGGGAAAGTTGTTCAGACTGTGATAGCTGAGGGGGGTTTGGATTACACCAGGTGTGGAAATCATGTGGCTTTTTGGATGTTGTTGGAATGCAAGTCCCAGCATCCTTCAATCACCATTGACTGTGGTTCCTGAGTTCTTCTGGAAGGACTAGTAGAAATTTCTTAACCCATCCCAGCAAATCTCTTTCTTCTGTGTTTCAGGTGGGCCATGAGTTTCGTATAAATCAGGATGAACTGCGTAACATTGCCTCCTCAGCTGAGAATGTTTTCCCTGTTGTAGAGGGTTTTAATGCCCTTCCGAGACTTCAAAAAGAGCTGCAAAATAAGATTTTTGGCATTGAAGGTTTGATTACTTTTTTGATTACTCTTCCCCCCTTCAAATAACTTCTGGAGAAAAAACCCACCCTAGATTTTCACAATGACTTGAACAAAACAAATCTAAAACAATAGAAAGTATAAAAGTTTAAAAAAATGAAACTTTTTTTCCTCTAAACCCCCATTAATTTAAAGCAAGTTTAAAAAAGCGTCTGAAACTGGATAGTGAAGATAAAGTATAGCACGCTCCCGTTACCCATTAAAAGACCATTCTGCAATAGCCAGTTGACAACTGAAGGCCTATCTGAACAAGCAGGTCTTTGTCCACTGGTAGAAAGAGAGCACAGAGAGGGCCTAGCCTTCCAGGGGTTGGAAGTCCATCATTTGACTGGAAGCAGCCATGGAGAAGGTCTTCTCCTATGTTCTCACCAAACATGCCTGTGATGGTGAGGGGACTGAAGGGAAGCTTTCTCCTCGGGACCTCAAAACCCAAGCAGGTTGATTTGAGCTGCATCCACACTGCAGAAATAATCCAGTTTGATACCACTTTAACTGTTGACGTTATCACACAGGAGGAATTTCTCTCCATTTCAACGCTGCGTTGCGTTCCAAACGACCCGAAATTGCTTCCCATTGCCTGAAATTGCATGTGATTGTTTCTCACGCAATATCGTGAAACCCCACGATTGCGTTCAGAATGACCTCCGATAGTCCGAAAATGCGTGTGATAGCCTCTCACACAATAACGTGAAGCCCCATGATTGCATTCAGATTGCCATTGGATTATACTTCCAATTTCTGTCGTCTGATAACACCCTGTGATGGCTTAATGCTAGGGAATTTTGGGAATTGTCGTTTTCTGAGATATTTAGCCTTCTTTGTCAGGTGTCACAACAAACTACAGTTCCCAGGATTCCACAGCACTGAGCCATGTCAATTCAAGTGGTGTTAAATTGGATTATTTCTGCATTGCAGATGTAGCCATAGAGAGACATGGGCCTTTAGTGCAAGGATGGATGGATTTCCCAGCAATGACGAGAGGATGTTCTCCTGTGGTTTGCTCCTCCTCCTCACTGACGTATGAAGATATCCTCCCTGCACTGCTGAAAATGACTAGATCAACAACAGTTTTTTTAGCCTTGAAGGGACGGGCACATTCCCATAAGGTCCTCTGATGCTCATCACAGAATCAAACTCCACCCAGGAGTAACAACTCCAAGGGAATCACTTGTATAGGGGTGGGTAGTGCATTTTCTTAAAAGCCTAATAATTCTGTGATTCTGTCACCAAGATAGAAGTGCCATGGGCAAGGAGCATTTTGCCCATTTATTACACTCTAACATGCTGTTTTCAGAAAACCCAAATACTGAAGCCACCTTCCCTTACATGTCTTAATTATATTTTGTTCTCTGAAAAGGAATATCTGAAGATTCATCTAGCAGCTCATTTCAACAAGAATTTTCACAAGGTGGATTCAGCACCCTTCTCACTGCAGTGAGTAGAAAAACCTTGTTGCTGTTGTTGTGTGCCTTCAGGTTGTTTTTGACTTATGGTAACCCTAAGGAAAATCTACCACTGGTTTTTTTGGGGCTGTGATAGTGGGTTTCCCTGTGGTTTCCAAGGCTGAGCAGGGAATCCAATCTTGATCTCCAGAATTGTCCAATGCTTGGACCACAACACCATGAACCTGTCTGCGCATTTATGCATCACTGTCCTTTCTCTCTTGATCTTTCCTTTGTGAGTTTAGCAAACACCTACCCATAGCAATTATGAAAGAGGGACCAGCTCATGGATGGTCACAATAGGATGAGGGTGCTGGGTAGAGTGGAATTATATTTCTTCACTCATCCAAGCTTTGCTTGGGGACACACGAGGAATTAATTTTCACTTTTGAGCCAAAGTCTGTAATGTAGAAAAAAATGTTTCCCAACTCTGGCCAAAGGTTTCTTATCCTTGGTCTAAAACACACTGCAGAAATAATCTAGTTTGAGATCACTTAATTGCCCTGGCTTAGTGCTCCCTAGCACTATAGAATAATATAGAATTATTCCCAGAATTATTCTTGGAATTGTACTTTATAGTGGCACCTGAGATCTCTCACAGAGAAGGCTAAATGTCTCATAAAACTACAGTTCCCAGAATTCCCTAGCATTAAGCTAAGGCAGTTAAAGCGGTCTCAAATGGGATTATTTCTGCAGTGTGTTTTGGACCCTTGCCTTAAGGGAAAGGAGAAGACATGTGTGGTGTCCATCGGTTCTCACACTTCTACCCCTTTTCACTTTGCTTTCCTCCTATCCAGGAACACGTGCTATTTGGAACCGTTGGTTCTTATGAATGGTCTGGGGGTCTGGAGGTACAGTTCTTGGGAGACCCTTCTCAAACCAGTTTCCTGAATGGGTCCGATAGTGGTTTCATGTCCTCGTATCTGGGTGAGTGTGGCCAGCAAGCAGCCCATTCTCTCCATCACATGCCTGGAACCAGTTACCCAAATCCGACAGCCATAACCTTCTTCTTCCTGTTTTTCGATAGGTTATTCGGTGGCTCTGGCTCATCGTGGCCAAAGAACATTCTACGTAGTTGGGGCACCACGATATCAGCACTTCGGGAAGGTTCTCATCTTTGAAAAACTGAGCAGGACATTAATGGAGAGCATTGGAGGCAAACAGGTGAAGGAAGAAACTGGAGTGAAGCTCAGTCTTTCATTCATCTCTTGTTTGGCTAGAAGTTCCACTTTAAAACAAAGGCGAGGGTGTAAAATATTTTCAGTAAATACAGAAATAATCTAGGCCTAGTTGCGGTCCTGAGATTGGAGTTTTTATCAACAAAGGTGACTGGGAGTTTATCCCATGAATATCCTGGAAAAATCGTGTAATTACATGAATTGATTTCACATGACGTCGCACAAAACCCGCCATTAAAGTGGTCACAAAGAAACATTAACACACATCTTTTTACTTTTGAGATTTCAGCGACAATGCATTTCTGATATCACTTTATTTGCCCCATCATTCGTGCAATTACTCACCATTTTGGCTTTATTTGTGGGATGCTTTAAATGCACTTTGATCTCTCTTTAATGTCGAAATTAGCCCCAGTGTGATAAACTCCAATGTTTTACTTCAGACATACAGAATAGACAGTGAGACTTGTCATCAAAGAAACTGATTGCTCCTCTGTTGTGCCACTTTTTCAGCTGCATTTAAAATGTCCCAGTTTCTTCTTTCTCTTTGCACTTTCTCCCTTCTCTTACTTCAAATGCTGCAAACTAAGCCCAAAGTGCAAAACAACAACACCTCAGCAGTGGGGAAAGAAGAGGAAGGAGCAGAATCTTACCCTTTGGTTTAGGCAAAAGCAAACTGCTGCAGGCCCTCCTAGGTTATATGTTCTTCCTCATTAATAATGTTTGCCATCTTGACCACACACTGATGTTGCTTGGCCAAACATGGTCCCAGTTTTCATCTGCAACATTTTGGAGAATGTGCTTCCTTATATTCCTAATACTGAAACATATTTTTTCCCAGTTCAATCAAACAGAAGCCTTGCTAGTTTTGTCATGGATTAAGATCTGACATTTAGTTGATCTTAATTTCTCCTATTCTTTGTAACCCCGACCCCCTTACAATATGGTCAATAGTGTGTTTCTGTCTCTTTTCAGATTGGTTCTTATTATGGTGCTGAGCTTTCTGCTGTGGATTTAAGTGGAAATGGAGATACTGATCTCATTCTGATTGGGGCTCCATTTTACTACAATGGGACACAAGGAGGCCTCGTTGAGGTCTACAGTTTAGGCAACATGGTGAGCAAAAACATTAGAAACTTCAAAATCTTGTGTGGCCAAGAGGAGGGCAAGGATGGGAAAAACCTGTTTGCATTTGGTATTTGTCTGCATCCATTTATCCACTTCAAGACACATTCAAAGCAGCCTTCCTAATCCTGGTAACTGTACTGCAACCCCTATCATTCCCAGACATGGGCAATTGTCCTACTGGTTTAGCATGATGAGATCTAAAGTTCAACACATCTGAAGGTGGTTGTCAAAGGCTGGATTAAAGGCTATTTTTTTTTTACCTTCCTCTTGTGTTTGGCTTCCTCTTCTGCTATTCCTCATTGTTTTGTGTTTTCACTAGCACCAAACTGGTCATGAAATTAAATTGTGCAAAAGCAGTTTATCTGTACTTTTAAAAAATTTATATAACTACACAGGATGGATGGAAAATAGAAGCAGAGGACCACTGGAGAAGGAGCGAGAGTGCCATTTTATCTGTGGCAGTGGCCCTAAAGTAAACCAGGCCCCTCCATCTGCATAAGTCAGTCCATATTCTCAAACTGTCCTGATCTGACAGGGACACAGTCCTAGTTAATCCTTTGTCATCCCACTTTTTCAGCTGCTTTTAAAATATCCTAGTAGTTTCTCTTTCCTTCTCCCATTTTCCCCTTTATTCTCAGCTTATTTCACATGCTGCAAGCTGAGTTCAAACTAGAAAAGTTCCTAGTTTTAAAAAATCTTTGGTAGAGCTTTAGGGCAGATCCAAAAATCACTACAAACAGCCTCTTAAAAAGAACTGAACAAGTGGAATTGGATCAGCAAACAATCAGCCAAACCCAAGAAGCTATGCTGTGAGAAGTGTGTGTGTGTGTGTTTAAATGACTGTATAAAAAGTATAACTATTGTTTATATTGTCTGCAGTGGTGCCCATTATGTTACTGCTGAATATGCGAGCTGCCTTGTCATATATAATAAGGCAAAGTATTATTATTATTATTATTATTATTATTATTATTATTATTTCATATAAATTAATATCTCTCATTCCAGGGTCACCTTAGTCACCTCCAGACCCTTCGTGGGGTTCCTGACAATGGACTGGGCAGGTTTGGGGCAGCACTCTCCTCATTAGAGGATGTGAATGGGGACGGTCTGGCTGACGTGGTGATAGGTGCCCCCATGGAGGATGAAGAACATGGTGCCATTTACATCTTCCTGGGAGAAGTGGACAGACTCAGGGATGTGCACAGCCAGGTGAGCCTGAGAGTCATAGCAGGTAGAATGCACAGCATGAGCACTTTCATTTACTGACTAAACTAAGCAAGGCAGTGAGGTCCAGTGATTAAAGAAATGGTTGTAGATCTAGGCCAGTTTTCCTCAAGTCACTGCCCTCCAGATATGTTCTGGGCCAGGCTTAAGTGGCTTGGGAGTTTATCAGATGGGAAAAATTTCTCTCAATTGCGAAGGGAGCCAATTCAAATTCACGTCAATTCGCTAGTTTAGTGAATTCACGTGAATTCCCATTGTGTTCGGAATGCGTTCAGAATTACTTCCCATTACCCAAAAATGACCCTCCATTGCCCAAAATTGCGTGAGATGCTTTAATTCGCAATAACGTGAAACCCATGATTGCATTCGGAATTACTTCCCTTTTGCCTGAAATTGAGTGAGATACTTTAATTCGTAATAACGTGAAACCCCACGATTGTGTTCAGATTGCCATTGAATTATACTTCCAATTTCTAACATCTGATAAACTCCTAGGAATGGTGAAGGTTATAGTGCAAGGTATTTAGAAGGCTTCAGCTTGGGGAAAGCTGGCCTAGGATATCTGGATTCAGATATTCCAACTGTAGTTTGGTCACTTTTGAAGCCTTAGAGCTGCTACTGGCACGCTGGTGAAATAGAAATAGTATGAAACCCTACCTCACAAGCTTATTAGGAAGCAAATGCAGTCCAGGCTGTAAAATAGTTTCTCCATGAAATGACTTCATTACAAATCCCTATTCTCAAAATGCAGTGAAAATAATCAAATGACAGCCATAAAGGATTTGCATTAACAGGCTTCTTGTACTACAGGAGACAATGGGTGTATCCACACCGCAGAATTAAAACAGTTCGACACCACTTTAACTACCATGACTCTAGCCTACAGAATCCTGGGATTTGCCATTTGATTAGGTATTCAGCTTGGTCTGTCAGAGAGCTCTGGTGCTCAACCATATGTTAAATTTATGTCGGTATAATCAGTTAACCAATTAATGCACTAAAACTGATCTAATTAATTGGCTATGATTTCCTTCATTAGATGACAGCTTTAAAACAAAAGTTTCTTCCCTGGGAGAAATACAGGAGAAATAATCATTCTGAAACTGCTTCCATTCCACATGACCTGCTGTTGTAACCAACCCTTCTTTTTTCTTTCTCTCCTCCTCCATCATATAGCGTATCTCTGCCTATTCTTTCTCTCCCATGCTCCACTTTTTTGGACAGTCCATCCAGGGAAAGTTGGATCTAAGTGGGGATGAACTGACCGACTTAGCTGTTGGAGCACTAGGAGCTGCAGTGATACTTCGGTAGGCGTGGATAATGTGGTAATGGAACTGACTTGAGGGCAAGAAAAAATGAACTTCTTGAGATTGTACTTCTGTTATCACTTTTCCCACCAAGTTGACCTTGAATTTGGTAGGGAAAACACAAAGTCAAGTAGTACTCTGTCATCACACTTTTTCAGCTGATTTTAAAATGTCCCATCAGTTTTTTCTCTTCTCCCTCCACTTCCTCCTTTGTCCTCAGCTTACTACAATTACTGAAAACTGAGTTCAAAGTGCAAAAGTAATTGTCATTCCATTAACTCAGCAGTGGGGAGAGGAGGAGGGATGGGATCTTGCCCGTCCCTGTAGACTTAATCAAAAGCAAACTGCTGCAGCCTCTCCTAACTTGTGTATTCTTCCAGACAGAAGTCTTGTACCATTTTGACTATACCCTGATGTTAACTGGCTGCACATGTCCCAGTTTTCATCTGTGATTTTGAGGTGTATGCATTGCTAACAGGGTTATCCAAATACTAATGCCCAAATGAGATGAAAGAACACCATGTAAGCCTGTTGCATGAACAATAGAGAAGTATCCAGAACTTGAGAATGTAATTTTGGGGGAGCATTAACTCACTGAATCCCACAGCTATAATGGTCATTCCTCACCCTGGTAGGTAGATTCTGAGAGTAGTAATCCAAAGAGTAACATTTCTTGAGTATCCACCTGTATTCTCCTGGTATAGTTTGTCATGGATGCAACATTAAGGATTAAGCTGACATAGAAGGGGCATCTTCAGCAGGCTGATGAGACAATTGTCACCACCTTTTATCAGCTGTGATGCTGTCTCATTGTGGTAGAGAAGGTGTGGTAGGTGCTTGACATACAGTATGAACCTGCAAAGAATGAATGAATATGTTCTAACAAGAACTACGGATATTTTGGATTACAGTTCTCCTAAAATGGAGCCAGCATAGCCAGGGGACAGAGATTATCAGATTTGTAGTCCAAAATATCTGATCGGCCCCCAGTTTTTATGGAACTAAAGGGGAAGTGGGATAAATATCAGGCACAAATATGTGGGCATCCTGAAGACAGCAACTCCTCCCAGAGCTTGGAAAAGTAGTCTTTTTGGATTTCCAGAATCCCCAATCACTATGACCATTACAACTGCTAGAATGTCCAAGACCAGCATGGGGATTCTGGAACTTGTGGCTGAAAAAGTAATTTTTCCAAGCTCTATCTCAGCAAATCATTGTGGCTGATTCAACTCAGTTGGGCCAGGTTAGTAAACTGATTGCGGTTCTCCACTAGAAGCATTGAGCAGGGACTTTGGACAGGTTCTAGTTAAGAAAGGCAATCTCTTCTGTCTCCTGCCCTCCAGATCCAGACCTATTTTCACCGTCATCCCTTCTCTGAGTTTCTCTCCTTCCCTTATCTCGCTGGATCACCCTAACTGTGGAAGTGGGAAAGATTTGGGTATTGGCCCCCGTGGTAATCTCAGTCTTTGCTTCACCCTGAAACGCATCAGCACAAAATGGAGCAGTGGTAAGAACCTGGCCTTATTGTTATTTGCCATCAGGTACACCCAACTACCCCCAAACATTATTTTCCTAGTTCTTTTGTGAATATTCTGTATACGACCGTTTTTCATTGTTCCCACGCAAGATTCTGTTTCACTTCCTCATTTTTCTTTAGAATCCTTATTTCCCTAATCTGCTGTTGTTTCTTATTTTTGCATTATTTTCTCCTTCATTTCCCCCATTATTTCCTTCAGCTAAATGACTGAAAGAACTATTTTTAGAGTAGAATTCAAAGATATAGTCATGTTAGTCTGTAGAATCAGTACATATAGAAATCTTGTAGCACCTTTGAGACTAACTGAAAGAAAGAAATTGGAGTGAAATTGAAGATGACTGGTTGTTAAAAATAGAATAATATCCAATACTAATGCTAGTACTACTGTTTCCACATTCATTTTATTTTTAATTTTAAATTATGGTTCATTTCAAGAATTCCCTTTGACTTGCTAATTTTCTCAGTGATTTTTACATTGATTCATATCCTACTCATACATTAACCTATTGGAATGACTTGTGGGTTCTCTCAATGAATTTATTTCATTCACATTTGTCCTGGTTCATTAATATAATCGTTTTCTTTTCTATTAGGTACTTTGAGGGCCACCATCAAATTTACTCTCCAGTCTGATGCAGCCCGGTCTGGTGGTGCCCAATCTCTGCCAAGACTTATGTTTGAGAACGAGAGACCTAGGATCTCAGAAATCATCCGTGTTGGAATGATGACAATGTGTGTCAAAAAGACCCTCCATGCTCCGGTAGGGATGAATATACTACTGGGAATCTTGGGAGCTGACATTCTTGTACATGTGGGTGTCTGTGGATAGTTATGTGAAGAATCTCCAATACTCCTCAGCTGCCCCTATTTGATAGGGATGGTCCTGATTAATCGTCCGTTGCCCCACTTTTTCAGTTGCCTTTAAAATGTCCCAGTTTCTCTCTCTTACTCCCACTCTCCCCCTTTGTCCTCAGTTTACTTCAGCTGCTTCAAAGTGCAAAATACAACAACTCAACACCAGGGAGAGAAGAGGAAAGTGCAGAATCTTGTTCTTCCCAGTCGTTTTAGGCAAAAACAAACTGCTACAGACTCTCTTTGTGTGTTCTTGATTTGTAAACTTTGTCATCTTGACCACACTCTGATTTTGCTTGACGTGTCCCAGTTTTCATCTGCAAAATGTTGGAGGGTATGGTCCCAAATTCTGTCACCTCTACAGAATTCTGAGCCCATCACTACCAAACAATAATTTCCAGGAGTCTTTGCAGAAAACTGTGACAACTAACCATGTTGGGAGCAGTTCCCTTAGTTTTGGAACACTCTCCTTAGAGTAGGCAGGGATAAACATCAGGCTGTAATGTCCCTTTCAGAGCATGGAAAAAGTAACTTTTAGAACTATATTTCCCACTTACCAGCTTAATCACGTTCAATACAGCTAAGGCCCCCTCAAAAAATCTCATAGCAAAAACAAAACAAAAGAAGGAACAATCACAGAAGGATTGCTATGAGGCTGATTATTGCCACTTAACATTTTGGGAGTCAATGTACTGATACAAGTGGAAACTTGTGATCCTTTTTTTATTTTCCCCCAGGGCTGCCTGGATGACACCTTCTCTCCCTTTGTGTTGCAAGCTAACTTCTCTGTTGAGGCAGAACCAGAAGTCTCTGCCAGGAATCTCCGACCGATCCTTGACCCTGAAACTAACTTATCTGCTGTGGTTGAGGTATTGCTTTTTGGTTGTTTCCCCATCATATCCATAACCTTACTTTTGGGATCACAACTCCCATAATCTACCAGCCAGCACGGCCAATGGTATGGCCAATGATACCTTCTCTCCACTGCAGAGAAGCTTTCTGTGGCTGAGGTGTTCTGAGAACAGTGTTTTGAAAATGGTAACTCTTCTGAACTCTCAACAAACGTTTCCTCTATCAAGTAGAAGGGAAGATTCTGAGTGCTTGGGGTTTCATTTTGAATCCTGTCCCGTCTCCAAGGAGCTCTTGGTGGTTGTACATATAGATTGTTTCATTCCTGCTTTCTCAGCAGCCCTGCAAGGCAGGTGAGGATGAAACTAAATGGCCCCAAATATACTGGTTCAAGGCTACTGTGATTTGAACTCAAGTGTTCTTATTCTGTGTCCAACATTCTGTAAACTATCCTGTTACTTAGTTTTTTTGTGGGTTTTTGGGGCTATGTGGCCATGTTCTAGAAGAGTTTATTCATGATGTTTTGCCAGCATCTGTGTCTTGCTTCTTCAGAAAGTTTCTCTGAAGATACCGGCCATAGATGCTGGCGAAACATCAAGAATAAACTCTACTAGAACATGGCCACATAGAGTCTCCCCTAACCCACAAAAAACCATGGATGCTGGCCATAAAAGCCTTCAACTACATATCCTCTTATATTTTTGACTACAAGTCTCAGAGGAGTTTATCATACGACGGAATTTGGGAGTATAATGCAATGGCAATCCGAATGTAATCATGGGGTTTCACGTTATTGCGAATGAGTGTTATCTCACAGTTTCGGGCAATGGGGGTCATTTTCTGGAAATGGGAAGTCATTCTGAATGCATTCTGAATGCAATCAGATTTCATGTAAATTCGCTAAACTAGCGAATTCACGTAATTGCAAATTGGCTCCATTCTCAATTGAGAAAAATTCCTCCCATGTGATAAACTCCAGAGCCCAACAGTTAGCCTGAACAGAAGTTATGTTAGCTGTGGGATTCTGGGAGCTGTTCTCTGTAGATATCAAGTCTAGTATATGCGCTTTTCACCACCTGGACCAAATTGCGAACAGTTTGGTCAGAAAAGCTGTGAAGGGTTTTCATGAAGCTAAGAGGTTTATGAGAAGTATAGAGAATCCGGGACTGAATATTTTCACCCAATTTGGGCACAGGGTGGGCATGGGCTTGAACAAGTGAAAACGGATCTTATTGCATGCCTTTTTGCCCAACTCAGCCACATCGCTTACCCAATCCAGACTCCTGGCATACTTTTTGAAAGACAGGAAAGTATTGTAGTTTCAAAAAGTATGCCAGGAGTCCAGATTGGGTATGCAATGTGGCTAAATTGGGCAAAAAGGCATGCAAGAAGAACTGTTTTTATGCTTTCAAGCCTGTGCTAGATTGGGCGAAGATAGACGTGTGATAATCTCCTTGGTGCAAAGACACCTGATAGACAGCAATTTGCTGTTTCTGAACAGATCCAGGTCTTGTCAGTTAATTGGAAATCCTGTGACTGCTACTCTGAGGTCATAGGGAAGAAGTGTGACAGAAGTGATAAATCTGAATGCAGCTTGAAAATATAAACTGAATAGCAACTCAGTTGCCTTGTGTTGTTTAACAATAATGACAAAAAGGGAAAGAAGATGAAAAAGCCATCCTTACAGAGGACTAGAATGCTTATGGGGACTTTAACATGAAATAAATAAACAACACCATGGTACAGATTTGTGGCTGTCTATCCTCCACACTCATCTATGCTTTTTCATCCCTTCCACTGCACAACCCTGATGTGTGTATGCTCTTTTGGTCCATCTTGTTCACTTATTTTTCTTTTATAACACAAGGTTCCCTTCAAGCAAGACTGTGGCCCAGATGATATTTGTGTGTCAGATCTTCGGGTCTCCTTCAACTTTTCAGGGTAAGCTGCATCTTTCTGCACTTTAGATGAAAGGTCCCCAGATGATCATCTCCCCCAGGCAGTGGACAAGGTGTGTGTGTGTGGTTGCTCCAAATGTCCATTTTACAGAACTTGGTAGGCAGTCATTATTGCCAGTTTTCAGCAAGGATTTGCCTGAGGTCCTGAAGGTTCCTGAGGCTGAAGTAGACAAGGTTCTTGGTGGGTTGACCAAATATCTATCTCATTTCAGGTCCAAAGGTCTTAAACTGAGTCCAAATTTCATATTGAACGTAACGGTAAAATTTGAAAATGTGGGCGAGACAGCGTATGAACCAGGCCTTTCCTTTTACTACTCTCCTATTTTGACCTTTCAGGGGGCTTCAGTTCTTCAGGTGAGTTGAAGGAACAATTGAGATGAAGCTAGAAGTGGGAGAAGAAAGCTAGAAAGAGACTGGATGTTGGAAGAGATTGGGGATTTTAAAAGGGAACTGACATTTTATGGATTGAGATTTGGATGTTATTAGTAACACTTGTTGTTGGTGTGTACCCTCAGGTTGTTTTTGAATTATGGCGGCCCTAAGGCAAACCTATCACATGGTTTTCTGATGACTTGTCAAGGTTACCCAGTGGGTTTTCATGGCCAAGTGGGATTTGAACCCTGTTCTCCAGAGCCGTAGCATAGCACTCAAAATACTACACCATGCTGGTTCCTAAGTGGAATAACACCTAGTCCCCTGGAAAAGAAAGAAAAAAAAACCTAAATTAAAAGACTGTTTATAAATTCATTCTAATATTTGTGTTGGTGTTGGCGTTTTTTTGAGGGGAGAATTAATGAAAGTTGTGATTGGACATTGTAATATTGAGCAGAGCAACTGCAAAGGAAGGGCATTTTAATCCTCTCCCTTTGCAAGCTCAGAATTGCTCAATCCCTCAAGCTGTTTCTTCCCCACTTCTAGAGAAGCATCAGGATATTGGTACCTTTTCCCGTGTGCTTTGTTTGCAATCTTGAACTACCAGGTTAAACAGAAACTCTTGGCAGGGCCTACACAAATTAGCTCTTTCATGGCTGTTCATCTGCCTGGTGCTCTCCTCACACCTAAAGGAGATAGTATTCTGACTGAAGAAAATGCCGAGCAGCCGTATAAGTAGAATGTTATTGCACATCCCCCTCTTCCCTGAATACTACTACTGTTGGCAACTCATATTACTCATGGTAGGAAGTTTTACTGTCCAACGATTCACTTCATTGCAAGATAAGAGGGGCTGCATCTATACTGCAGAATTAATGTAGCTTGACACCACTTTATCTGCTATAGAATTCTGGGATTTGTTGTTTTGTGAACTATTTAGCCTTCTCTGTCAGAGCACTCAGGTGCCACAACAAACTACAAATCCCAAGATTCCATAAGATGGAGCCATGACAGTGAAAGGGTGTCAGAGTACGTTAATTCTGCAGTGTGGCAGCAGCCAGGGACTTTGCCTGTTTTAATCCCTCTGCCTGTTCATTTTGTCAGGTGACATTTTCTGCTGTAAACAGATAAAAGTTCTTTCCCTTCTTTCTGATTCACATCTGATTTTTATTTCTCTCTACCTCCCTTTCAAGTCTAATTGGCGTCTGTCCCCAGCTTGCCAAATGCACGGATCTCAAAGGAATGCATCCACTCGTCACAGCTCTTGCAGTTTCAGGCCCCCTGCCCTCAAGAGAGGCACTCAAGTAAGAAATGGAAGTAAAGGGATGGGAAAATGAACATGAGAGTGAAATCAAAGTGTTTGGTCAAAATGAAAAAAGGAAGAGAAAGCATGAAGAGTGGAGTTGCCATTGCTGAATACAATGCTATTGCACGTAGGGCTGCACACTTCTTCCAGTTCTCCACAGGAGAGGGTCAAGCACAGAACTGTCATCATTTTTTTCCCCCAGGGAGCAAAACTTTCTAGTTCACACGTCTGTGAAAACAATCTTGATTTTTAAGGATGTGTATGGTGAAATCCCAGAACCCTGTGGAAATCTCATTCAGTAGAATGTCCTGTTTTTCAGTACTATGTATGTTTTCATGGCCTTCAACATTTCATAGATAAAAACTAGGACATGTCTGATCAAGCAAAATTAGAGTGTGGTTAAGATAACAAAAGTTACTAATGATGACAAATACACAAGCTAGGAGAGGCTGCAACAGGTTGCTTTTGCCTGAACCTTCTGGGAACGGCAAGATTCTACCTCGTCTCCTACCTCTGAATCAATTGAGTGCAAATTACTTTTGCATTCTGTATTCAGTTTAAAGTAAGTGAAGTAAGCTGATGACACAGGGGGGAAGTGCGAAGAAGGGAGAGCAATTGATATTTTAAAAACAGCTCAAGGAGTGGGATGACAGAGGGTTAATCAGGATTGTCCCTGTCAAATATACTTGGAGAGTGTGTGTTTTAAGAGTGTAGAAAGTATGGGAGTGCAAATGACAAGCAACAAATGAGTATGGTTGGAGAAGTCCCTGTATAGGGTCTTAATAATGGACTTAATTTATTCTTTTAAGGCCTTCCTTCAGCTTTCCTTCCGCTCTTCTAAAGGTGAATCCTGGCATAAAAAGTTTGTCTCCATCACCATCCAAGCACACAGGTAGGTAAGCCACTATGTGTCTGTTGTCTCTTTCTGCAGTTTCCAATAAGGTATTCCTAACTCTGCTTTTGTCTTTTGTCTTCCAGTCAGAATGAGAATGACACGCAGACCCTGAGTGACAATAAGGCCACAGGCTACCTTCCTGTGCTGCACCCAGTCAACGTCATTGTGAAGGGGTAATTCTACCCTTCCCACCCTCCTCTGTCCCTTTTCTCTCTTCTTCCTGCATTCCTTCTCTTGGCATCCCATTCACTATTCACATGAAGAGAAGGAACCAGACTGCACATCAGGAGTATTGTCTGAAAGTGGTTGTTGCTGTTGTTATTATGCCTTCTAGTCATTTCCAACTTAGGGCAACCCTAAGGTGTAGCTATCACAGAGGACTCTTTCAGATGTGGGAAATTGGAAGTATAATCCAAGGGCAATCCAAACGCAATCATGGGGTTTCACGTTATTGCGAATTAGAGCTTCTCACGCAATTTCGGGCAAAAGGGAAGTCACTCCGAATGCAATCATGGGTTTCACATTATTGTGAATTAAAGTTTCTCACGCAATTTTGGGCAAGCGGGGTTATTTTCAGGTAATGGAAAGTCATTCCAAACGCCTTCCGAACGCAATGGGGATTCACGTGAATTCGCTAAACTAGTGAATTCACATGAATTCGCATTGGCTCCATTCGAAGTTGGGAGAAATTCCTCCCGTGTGAAAGAGTCCAGGGTGTTGTTAGCAAGATTTGTTCAGAGGGGGTTTGCCCTTACCTTCCTTTGAGGCTGAGAAAATATAACTTGCCCAAGGTGTGTGTTGTTGACCTTGGGCAAGCACTTAGACCACTACACCACGATGGCTCTCATCTTAAAAGTCCAAAAACTTATGTGAAGCTGCTGAGTCTGTAGCATGGTTTTATGCAGGGGTGTGCACTTTTTAGTCCTCCCAGATCAAAGGATTAGTAAGAGCACTTGCCCTGGGACCTCCATTCGTCCCCTCCCTGATATACAAGATAGTGACAACAGCCATGCTTAAGGGGACTGTTTGTACTTCTTGCTCTAGCTCCAGATGTGGTTGGACTGCAGCTCACATCAGCCCTTGCACAGGAATGATGGAGGAAGACCTGCTGACAGTTGCAGCCCAGCAACATCTGGAGAGCTGAATCTTTGCCTATTCTTGTCTTGATCTAGAATTAGGGTCCAGAATTGCCTGGTAAGAATATTGGCAGATGCCTTATACTGAATAGACCATTGATTTGTCTAGCTCAGTGTTGACTACCCCTGGGTGGGAAACGATATGAAATATGTGGCTCTCTAGATGTTTCTGGACTGCAGTTCTCATCAGACCTAGCAAACATAGCCAGTAGTGAGGGATTACAAGAGTTGCACTCTATCAATAGGCAACAACAATAGACCAGCAGATTTCCCTGCCCTTACTGAAGATGCTGGGAACTGGGCTCAGGAACTTCTGCACGTAATGCATGTATATTCTACCACATAGCTGGAAATCTGCCCATGGTTCTTTGTGAAGCCAAAGTACTCTGCATTTACTCCAATAACTCTTTGGTGATACTGTGTGAATTGCATTGGCAATTAGAGTGACAAATGATCAGAGGTATAAAGGACTGCAGCCTCCTACTCTCCACTTGGTGATCTATACTGAGGGTGCGGAAAATGCAACATGAGTCCTCATTTGCTTCCAAGCACTCCCTACGCCATGGGGGGAAATTTCATCACATTTGAGGCCTAGTAGAGGCCTTTTTTAAATAGGTAACCTGAATGGGAGACTGCCAATGAAGTGTTGTGGGCTATATTTCAGCGGAAGGAACAGGCAAAACCATCTCTGGATATTCCTTATTAAAGAAAACACTATGAAATTCACTAGGATGCCATAAATCAACAGGCAACTTGAAGGCATATACGCAAACACATAGCATCCTGGAAGCTGACTTCCACATCACTTTATCTTGGGAAAGAAAGGCTTTCCTGCACCTAAAATGATCTTAGACCCTATCAGACATTGGAAATTGGAGATATAATCTAATGGCAATCCGAACGCAATCATGGGGTTTTGCGTTATTGCGAATTAAAGTATCTCACGCA
Source organism: Urosaurus nigricauda (assembly GCA_034509955.1). NCBI lineage: Eukaryota > Metazoa > Chordata > Lepidosauria > Squamata > Phrynosomatidae > Urosaurus > Urosaurus nigricauda. Next base: position 11,115,511 of record JAOEGL010000006.1, read on the forward strand.
ATTTCGGGCAAAAGGGAAGTCATTCCGAATGCAATCATGGGGTTTACGTTATTGCGAATTAAAGCATCTCACGCAATTTTGGGCAATGGGGTGGTCATTTTCGGGTAATGGGAAGTCATTCTGAATGCATTCCAAACGCAATAGGAATTCACGTGAATTCGCTAAACTGGTGAATTCACATTAATTCAAATTGGCTCCATTGACTGTCTCTCTAAGGACCTTATCAGAAGGGAGGAATTTCTCCAATAAAGAGAAATTCCTCCCTTCTGATAAGGTCCTTCGAGAGACAGTCAAAAGATATTGAATAATCTGTCAGAAGAGATTTGACAGCTGAATACACTGTCCAAATTTAAAACAGCATTGAAGAGCAGTGTCTTCTAGCAGGCTTATTGAGATTATTTTTAAATTGTGAATTCAGATAATTTAAATGTGGATTGTTTTAAAATGTGCATGTCTTTTTTGTCCTTTTATACTGTTGCATGTTTTAATTAATGTGTTTTAACTGATGTTGTTTGTTCTTGATTTGTTATTGCTCTCTGCCTCAGTCTGTGGAGACAGGGAGTAAGATAATAATAATAATCGTCTTGGAAGTATTGGCAGCTTTGTTCCATAGGGGTGTAGAATGGGGTTTGTCCCTCCAAGCTCTCTTAGGAGGCCAATGTGCCCCCCAACCATTGAACTCCATTTGTCCACTCCCTTTTCCACTAGGCTTGAGTCCACTACGTATCTCAACTTCTCTACAGAAAATCCAGAGAAGAAAATTCTTACTCACGCCTATGAGGTAATATATTGGCTCCCATCTACCCTCCTCAGTGCATCCATGATCTGTCTATCACCCAATCTGTTTGTCATTTCAGCCAGTGATCACCTCTCATGTTCCTTCACTGGGAATAAATTTCTCTCCAACTGTCACCCCTGGTATTCTTGTTTTGGGTTCCCACCACTTGACAAATAACCTGGTGTTTTTTTAGATCTGTTGGACTGCAACTTCCAGAATCCTCCTGCCAGCTGTCTGTGGGGGATTCTAGGAATTTCAGTCCGACACATCTGGAGGGCACCAGATTGGGACTAGTTGGTCTGGATAGTAAGAAAATGGCTTTAAAATCTCTTTTCCTCTTGCAGGTTACAAATATGGGTTCAAATTCCACCCCCGTCAATGTGACTTTTGAACTCCCCTTAAAAACTGAGTTGGGGTTCTTCTGGAATGTGACCCCAACCCACAGTGATGTGGTGAGTAACAGATCTTGTAAGGAGGGTTCTATAATGTCTGGAAGTGTGTGTGAATGAGGCAGAATAGAATCGTAGTGTTGGAAAGGTCCCCAAGGACCTTCTAGTTGAGGAGTGGGCCACGTTTGGTTCTGCAGCTGCATGTGGGCCATCAGGGATGTTACTGTGCCCTTGTCACCTCCAGAATCCCCAGATTGACATTTTCTGACCAAAAAAGAGGGTGAATTGCTTCTTCTGGAAGCCACTGGGTGCAACAGTTTGCTTTTTACATACATTGCAACGCCTCCTTGTACTTGGATGACAGAATTGGGGGCATACTTATCAAATTTGCAGATGACACTAAACTGGGAGGAGTAGCTAATACCCCAGAGGACAGGATCAAAATTCAAAATGACCTGAATAGACTAGAAAGCTGGGCCAGTGCTAACAAAATGAAATTCAATGCGGAGAAATGTAAGGTTCTGCACTTAGGGCGGAAAAATGAAATGCACAGATATAGGATGGGGGACACCTGGCTGAATGAGACCACATGTGAAAGGGATCTAGGAGTCCAAGTAGACCATAAGCTGAACATGAGTCAACAGTGTGATGCGGCAGCTAAAAAAGCCAATGCAATTTTAGGCTGCATCAATAGAAGTATAGTTTCTAGATCAAGGGAAGTTATAGTGCCACTCTATTCTGCTTTGGTCAGGCCCCACCTGGAATACTGTGTCCAGTTCTGGGCACCACATTTCAAAAAAGATGTGGAGAAACTGGAGCATGTCCAAAGGAGGGCAACTAAGATGGTGAAGGGTCTGGAAACCTTGCCCTATGAAGAACGCCTTAGGGAGCTGGGGATGTTTAGCCTGGAGAAGAGAAGGTTAAGAGGTGATATGATAGCCCTGTTTAAATATTTGAAGGGATGTCATATTGAGGAGGGAGCAAGCTTGTTTTCTGCTGCTGCAGAGACTAGAACGCGAAACAATGGATGCAAACTGCAGGAAAAGAGATTCCACCTCAACATTAGGAGGAACTTCCTGACAGTAAGGGCTGTTCGACAGTGGAACACACTCCCTCGGAGTGTAGTGGAGTCTCCTTCCTTAGGGGTCTTTAAGCAGAGGCTGGATGGCCATCTGTCAGGGATGCTTTGACTTGGAGTTCCTGCATGGCAGGGGGTTGGACTGGATGGCCCTTGTGGTCTCTTCCAACTCTATGATTCTATGATTCTATGATTCTACTATTTAACATCAAAATAATACTTTTTTGAGAAATAGAAATGGACCTCCAGCCAATGTGAGGAGTTGGGGTTTTTTTCATAATCCATGAAGACCTTGGTGTGCCATGGGTCACAAAAGGGGGCTCCAGACCTACCACAGTTGCCCACTCCTGATCTAGTTTAGTTCCCTGCCAGTGTAGGAATCCAACACTAACAGACTCTTGAAAGATGGCCATCTAATCTTTGTTTTGAAAAAAACTTCCAATGAAGGAGAAATCCACCATCTTCCAAGACAGCCTATTCCACTGTCAGACAACTACTTAATCAAGATCTCTTTTCTGGTAATTATAATCCATTGGTTTGTGTCTTACTCTCTGGAGCATCAACTTCCTGGTGACAATCTTTCCGATATTTAAAGACTACTATCCTATCACCTTTCTCAGTCTTCTCCACCCAGCTTTTCCAGCCATTCCTCATAGGGCTCATTTTCCAGACCTTTCATCATCTTGACTGCCCTCCTCTGCACACGTTCTAGCTTGTCACTGTCCTTTAATTGTGGTGCTTCAATCAAAGAAGAAAAGGATGTATCAGCAAGCTGGGATGTGGGGAACCCACACAAAAAACAACTCAGTGAAAAATATAGGCACAGTGGGCTTGGTAGCACAGAGTGCTAATGGACTGTTTGGAGAAGAATAATGGGAGTAGGGGGTAGAACTGGAATATCTTGGAAGGCAGTTATGGCTAATTGGAAAGATGAACAGGATCACTCACTGCTGCAACATTTTCGTGCAAGTCCCTGTTGTTGAAAATACTATGTTTTCTTTTAGACGAACCAGTTCCCCTGCATACCATTATTAACCCCCAGGATGGGAATCAAGGCTAAGAATGTCAAAGAATCAACTAAGGTAAGAAGATCTGGATAGGAAATACAGCTACCTGTCTGGATTTTTTTTTTAGGGGGGGTACTGTCTGTTTATAGAAGGATCCTTTTCACCCAAGGCTCAGAATCAACTGGCTGCGAGCTGTTGAAGGCAGTTGGTTGACAACAAGGTCCTTTTGTTTTTTTGACAGAGAGGGTGCCTGGGAGCAACTATATGCACCAGGTTTCAGTGCCTGATTTCCAGTCTCTCTCAGAAACAGAAGGTCAAGTTTAATTTTTCTGCGGAATTTTATGGACAAGAGGATACTAGTAAGGTAAGTAGCACCTCCTTCAGGTAGGAAGGACAATGACAGTCAAGGAAGACTATATTGGAAAAAGAGAATACAGTCCACCCTCCTTATCCGCGGATTCTTTATCCATGGATTCAAGCATCCACAGCTTGAATATATATATTTATATATTCCAAAAAGCAAACCTTGAAGGGACCCCATTTTACTATGGGATTTGAGCATCCACGGATTTTGTTATCCACAGAGGGTCTTGGAACCAAACCTCAGTGGATACCAAGGGCCCACTGTCCTTTGTACCCTCATCGAGGCAGATTTTAAAAAGGACTTAAGAGATAATTTCTGCATAGGAATTCCAGTGAATGACAATGGATAAAAATAGCCCCGTCTGCACCATAAAGTGTGTGTGTGTGTGAACTGCTCTCAAGTCAGGCCAGACTTATGGTGACCCTATGGATGAGACATCTCCAAGCATTCCCATTTTCCACTGTTCTTCTTAGGTCCTGCAAATTCATGCCTGTGACCCCTTTGATTGGGTCCATCCATCTGGCATCCTCTTATTCTGCTGCCGTCTACCTTCCCTAGCATTATTGTTTTTTTCTAGTGAGTCATGCCTTCTCATGATGTGACCAATGTCGCACAGCCTCAGTTTCATCGTCTTAGCTTCCAGGGAGAGTTTGATCTTTTCTAGGACCCATTTGTTTGTCTTTTGGGCCATCTATGGTATCCGCAGCACTCTTCTCCAGCACCATATCTAGAATGAGTTTAATTTCTTTCTGTCAGCTTTCTTCACTTTCCAGCTCTCACATCCATACACGGTGATGGGGAGTATAATGGCCTGGATGATTTTAACTTTAGTGCTCAATTGTATATTTTTTCACTTTAGGATCTTGTCTAGTTCTTTCATGACTAACTTTCCTATTCCTAGCCTTCTTCTTACGTCTTGACAGGATTCTCCATTCTGTTCAGTGTTTGACACAAGGTATGGGAACTCTTTAAGTGCTTTCTTCATTATCCAGGCTTTTCTTTTTACATTATCCAGGTTAAATTCATATGTATTCCTCTGTGGTCATTATTTTTGTTTTCTTTAGTCAGCAGTAAGCCTGCCCTTGCACTTTCTACCTTGACCTTCCTTAGTAATTGTTCCAAGTCTGCTAGGTGTCATTGGAATATCGTAGATTGTTGATGTTCCTTCCTCCTGTCTTCATAGAGGCATAAAGCCATATCATTAAACTGAAAAATCAGAATCATCCAGACCATTGTATTTCTAATTTCTATGTATAATTTTGAAAGTGGGATAGTAAAGAAAGCTGTCAGGAAAAAAAATCATGCATATGAAATGTGAAGCTGGAAAAGAGCACTAGGGGTAGGATGGACTGCTAAAAAGACAAACAAATGAGTCATAGATTACATCATGCCTTAGAGTAAATCAAGCCAAATGAATGAGTCTTAGAGTAAATCAAGCCTGATCTTACTAAAAGTAAAAATTACCCGAGGCTGTCATACTTTCAAAGTATCATGAGATAATGAGGCTCATTGGAAAAGATAATAATGCTCAGCAAAGTGGAAGCCCCTAGGAAAAGAGGAAGACTCCATTACAGATGGATCAACTCAGTCAAGGAAGTCACAGCTCTGAGTTTGCTAGACCTTAACATGCCTGTTAATAAAAGAATCTCTTGGAGAACTCTCATTCATAGAATCATGAATTCAACTTGACAGGAAATAACAACCACAAGACTGCTTTTGGTATTAGTAGAAAAAAGGTATTCCACAGTACTCAAACTCCTAAAGCCAGAAAACACATATTCACATTTGTTGTAAGTTTTGGAAAATCTCTTTTATGAATCACCCCATTCAATTAGAGCATCTCTTAAAACACTATTGATGTTACTTCTAATTCAAAACTACATTTTTTGAACTCTCAGATTAGGGAACAAACATAAATCCAGAAGGAAAACAGTTTTTTTTTTCCTTTTGCAAGAAGATCTAGCATTGTTGGTATCACCATCAAGGGCGATACTGAAGGAAGCATTCTTTCTATGAAAGGAGGTCATTCCTTGTTTCATAGTTCAATGTTCAAGTCACTTTTTCTCTGCTGATTTAATACCAGCCCATTAGCACTAATGCAGATGTTTCCAGATTTGTCCTTGTGGTGATTCAAGTGGTTTAGTTTTTGAGGTGTGCCAAGCAGTGAAACAAGGAAAGAAGAAAAGTGGAGGACAAAACATTATTTGTTTAATCTGCATGTCATCTTTACAGCTGGATTCCCAGAGTTTTCATCTTCGCAGTGAGGCATCTGTGGTTGTTGATGAGACCAGGTTTTTCCAGAGTCACCCAGAAGAATTCCATTTTAGTCAGGTAACTTGGGACAACTGGGTTTTTGAACACACACCAAGGGAACGGTGCTGATCTCATCACACAGAGGATGCAATTGGTTACTGAGCACAGAAACTGGTTACTTGGAATGTGTGAGGTAATATATAAGAGAGGGGTGAGGGGGCTGTATCCCTCCTTAAATTTTTGGGTGACAGTTCCCATTTCTTCTGACCATCAGCTAAGTTGATTGGAGGTTGTAAGAAATGGACTCCAGAAACTTCTGGTGGACCAAAGGTTCAGCACCCTATATTACAATGCCTCTGAGGATGCCAATTTTCCCCCCTGATTTGTTGTGGAGATATGTGAACAACTATGCATGCCAGTGGGGTTATCTTACAGAGTAAATTTGGTCCAGAGGATTGGAGGGGCAAGTGCTTTAAGTCCTGTTTGTCTCATTTACAGATCATTACTGAAGTGGAGCTGATTTTACCTTTCAACCGTGTTCCCATCATCATTGGCAGTACCATTGGTGGTATCCTGCTCTTAGCCATTCTGGTGGCTGTCCTGTATAAGGTATATATATCTGTTGATAAGTTGTAAGAAATAATCTAACACTTTTGCCATCGCTTAGAACAAGTGACAAAGCAGATCTGACACACATGTGATCTGGGATCAGGTCTCTCACCACTACCCTATTTGAAATAAAGCCAAAAATATAAAGATGACCAGGGTAGAAGAACAACTATTGGATTGCTTGTAGGAAGAATGAATTGTTTAACTCAGGGATGAGAAATGTGTGGCTCTCAAAATGTAGTTGGACAGCAGCTCCCAGCTTTCGTCACCATTGACTGTGTTGACTGGGGCTAATGGGAATTACAATCCAAGAATAGCCCATGAGTTGTTGCTTCTGTTTAAATCATTTTCAGAGGACTCTTTCAGATGTGGGAAATTGGAAGTATAATCCAAGGGCAATCCAAACGCAATCCTGGGGTTTCACGTTATTGCGAATTAATTCTTCTCACGCAAATTCGGGCAAAAGGGAAGTCACTCCGAATGCAATCATGGGTTTAACGTTATTGCGAATTTAAGCTTCTCACGCGATTTCGGGCAAGGGGGGGTTATTTTCGGGTAATGGGAAGTAATTCCGAATGCCTTCCGAATGGAGCAGGGGTTCAGGTAAATTCGCTAAACAAGCGAATTTACATGAATCCGCATTGGCTCCATTCGGAATTGGGAGAAATTCCTCCCGTTTGAAAGAGTCCCCAGTCAAAATGAGTGATGAGGTCCAAGGGGAAGTTCAGGAGAATGAGTACAGTTCTAGAATCTGTTTCAAAACAGGGACGATGAGACTTGGCTGCATGCCAGAGAAATCCATGATGTAGCACTTAAAGGAACTGATAATAAGGGTTTCATGTTTTACTATTGATTATGACAGGCTAACATAGAAGCCAGAGAATGGGGGTAATTATCAAGCAGAACCTGCAACTTTCTTTTGCTAGAGAGGGTTTCTAAATACCATATAAGTGGTTTAAATGGTAACACTTCTTTGCAAGATTGAGTGAATTTCAAATTCAGAGTTAAAGAGCTACACGTCCTCTAACTGGAGAGTGTTTGCTGAAACCTCAAGTGTTTTACGTGTCAAATATAGGCAGTGAGAAGAGAGCATCACATGTGTTCAATTGAACAGTATTGCAGACACACTGATTTTAAGACATTGGGTATTATGCTATGTCTATGTCTCTCTTGGTCTCTACTTTGTCTTTCTTGGTCTCCCCTTGCCCCCTGTATGTATGCTATGTCTTGATCAACTTCTGTGCTGCAAAATTAACCACTGCATCACTGGTTAAAATCTTTCCACACCTTGGTCCTGCTATTGGCCTTACTTATAAAAATACAGAGAGACATATTTCTCCAAAAGAGGACCTAATAGCAGCTTTGGGAGGTGAAGAGAAGTGAGTTTCAGTTTTGCTGCTATGAGCACTTTAGGTTTCTTCTGAAACAATTTTCGGTTGTTGTTTTTAATTGAGAGATCTCATCACATCTATTACAGTAGCAGAATCACTGATTCCTTGGTTGGTCATAGTGCTTATTTCTTCCTCCCTTTTTTCCAGTTTGGATTCTTTAAACGGAAACGCATATCCCAGGTGGACGAAACTGCATTGACTCCAGTTGCTCCAAGTGAAGAAGCTCCTCCACCGTCAAGTAGTTCCTAAAGGAGTGTGGATTGACCTTGAATTTGGCAGCAGCCTGAGAGCCAGGACTTCTGAATTTTCTGGAAGAGGAATGGGGAGGCAGGACTTCTGGATGGGGTGTGGGAGTGGGTTAAGAGACAGAGGCTGGTAGTTAGGAAAACCTATGCATTTAATAATCAAACATGTTTTTGGATTAGAAAGCCAGTCTTGACTCTTGTCCAGTAGCAATTTTGTCCAACCATCAAATGAGATGTGATTTACATAGGCAGGAAAAAATGTAGTAGAATCATGCAACCACACCCCTTTGAATGGGAGTATAGGGAGTGTTTTCACATGTCAAAAATGTCCTGCCCATGGGACACTAGAATGGCAGGGAGAGGTATTTAGCTTGGTTCACTTTCCTCAGTGTGGTTGTTTTCTTTTCCATTTACTGCAGCAAATCTCTGCAGACAGCAAATGGAGTTCACATGACTATCTGCACGCCCCTCGCCAACAAACATTCATATCCCATACACTGTAGAAAACTAGTATCACAGGGAAGAATTCTAGCCTTGTTCTCTGTGACCTTCTAGATTCCTATGTAAAGGGAGTATACATTCTGGAGCAACATTTGTGTATACTGCATTTGCACTCTGTGGTGCAGGCCAGATATGTCGCATCAGCAAGAAACCCTAGGTTTCTTATTCATCTGCCCTATTCATATGAAAAGCAGAATTTGGAAAAGTGACTTTTTTGGACTGTAACTGCAAGAATCCTCCAACAAACATGGTAAGTAGTCCATTTGGCTGGAGAATCCTGGGAATTAGTTTTTTAAAAAATTCCCTGCCTGTGTCTCTACTTCTAATGGTTTCACCATGTAGATTGCCATGGCAGGATCCTCCTGTGTTAAGTGCCCAAGGTCTCTTCTGCCCAAATCTGGAGCCAGCTGTTCTGATGTAAGCAACAGAAAGATTTCTTTATTCACGCGAAAGTCCACAGAATTCTATATTACATCCTACATTCTATCAGTGCTGGAGGCAGGATGTCAGGCTTCCTAATGGCCTTTCAGCTGACTGATGTGTGGATAGCGATTGGCAGACATTGATTTCTGGCTAGTGCAGCAGCTGTTCTAAGTGATGAGGATGGGATGGAGAAAAGAACAAGAGATAATGGAGTTTCTGGAAGCATTTTGATCTCTCTGTACTTAGCTGTTCTAGCGGAGCTCTTTTGAAACAGGAAGTTGAGCCATTGCATGTGTTCAGCAACATGTTTTCATGAAATCAACGGGATGTGATTCAGTTTTCTTTTGACATCTTGCTGTACCTACTCTGAAAGGCTGAATTTCAGACTGTGAAGTTCATAGAATTTCAAGGAAACTCACTTTTCCTTCCTGTTTGACAGATTATATTAAGAAATAAGTTTAATGGCAATTGGAGGGGTGAGTTGGATTTCAGTTTCCAAAAGGGTAGCTGTGGGCCTGAACACACCCACAGCTTTGTGTCACTTTGGAGGTATGCTGTTTAAATGACACGTGTATCTTAAGAGGCCAGAAGCTGTGCCAAAGCTGCACTCTAGTTCTTAGGACAGGAGCGTGGCTTTGGTGCAGCTTTCTGACTCTTAGGATGCATGCGTCATTTAGACAGCATACCTCCAAAGTGACCCAAAGCAACTTTATTTTGGCCTGTCTGTTCGGGCCCATTGTTAGTCTGTGGGTCACTCACTCTGTCTCTGCCAAACCTATTTAGACATGCTGTTGTGAGGATAAGAGGTGGGTGGATCACACAGGCTGCATTAAGCTCTTGGAAGGTAGGTCAGGATAAAAATAATTAAAAATCAATGCCTTCTTCAGCAGAGGTTTTCCACTGCTTTTAAGATCCTTCCCAGGGGACTGAGACTTTCTTTTCTTGAAAGTGTTTGGGAGTCCACTTGAAAAGTATAGCTTAACTGCTCCCTTGGTATAGATCAATCTGGGTTTATCTAGTGGGACTTGAATCCCACTAGATAAACCCAGAAGGCTTAGCCAAGCAAGGTATCCAGTGTGCTGCAGGTCTAAGGCAGCTTCCTTTGGTGTCTGGTTGTGCAGGTGCATGGTGGCATAAGCAGAGATTTTATATGCACATAAACATTTCTACAAGGCTGGAGAGAAAGAAGCCATTGTTGTAGTGCACAGTTTTGAACCTCTGACCTCCCGTCCTTCCACTGTCTTTTCTCAATACAAGAGGAATAAGACAAAGAGTGCAAGTCAGGCAGGGCTGTTTCCATTTGGATTTTATTATAAAAAGAGAAGGCAATGCACATCCTATTTGCATCCTGTCCACTATTCCTCCCCTGCTTTAAATGACCAAAGTTAATCCATCACCCTTGTTGTTTCTTCTGGGAGGCAGCTCTGGCAGGCAGCTAAATGTTTTCTAACATATACTCTGCAGCTCCAATTTTTTTAATGCACCTAATACCACATTCCCTTTCAAACAGACACACATAATTTCAGTTGTAGAGGGCTGAGCACATGGGCAGTATACTTATAAGTGGGAATGCCCCACCTCCCTCTTACCCTTTGTGCAGAAAACTCTGGTGGGGCGCACAGAAGGATGGGATGCTTTACCAAGAAGTATCTTTTCTTCATTAACAATCACACTTTGGAGCCAGGCCCTTGTTATGCCTCCAAGTGAGAGAAAGGAAGGGGAAGATGTATTATCAGCTGGGACAGCTAATGCTAGATGGAGAATTTGGGATGGGTAGGGTAGGGGTGAAGTTGATGTGATTTTACGTAAAACCTGAAAGTGTGTGAACCAATAAAAAAGATACATCTGAGCATGTGCAGAGTATATTTCCTTCACCCCTGAGAAATCAGACTTGCCACATCCCTGGCACTAGGAGGCAGCTTACGTGTAAGTGGCAACCTAAAAACTCAACACCTCTTAAGTTCCACAGTTAGTTAGACAACTAATTACAAAACTAGAGGAGAGAAGATGCAAAGGGTGATTGAAAGGGAGGTTTTCTGAGAGCACCATGTAATTTTAAGTGGAACCAAATAAAAGGGAAAGCAGTTGCTCAGAGTCTGATCCTGAGATGGCTGTCTTCCCCTGCCAATTGGTCCTTTCCTTTGGCTATATAAAGTGCACTATTTTGTCACTGGCCAAGGGGTCAGCATACGGCCCAGATAAAAATGACGATCCAAGCTAAGAGGGGTGCTCCTTTCAGAGCAGCCCCCGCACAGATGCACATCCCACCTTCCCCGTGCCTTGGCGCTGGAGGAGAAGAAGCCTCGGGGACCTGGCAGTGCATCCAGTCACGGGCGGTGGAGCGTGGGTAGCCAGCATCTGACTCCACGCTCCCACCTGTGAAACGCCAGTACTGAGTATCTTTGAAGAAATATGTGTTGCCTGCAAGAGAAAAGAGAACATCAATGCTGAAAGCAAGTGGCAGACTGTTGCATGGTTGAGGAAAAAGCAATAGACAGTCTGGGGCCAGTTGGAACTAAATTCCTCCTTGATATGGTTAGAACTGTTAACCAGGTGATTAACAACTGCAGGATCCTCTGCTGTTGTGCGCCTGCCAGTTGACTATGACCTGTGGTGACCCAATGAGCCTTATCCCATTAGAAAAGTAAGCCGAGAGGCAGGGATAGAGAAAAAGCTTTCCACTTACCTTTCTCTTCATAAAACCATGCCTTTTGCCAAACACATTTTCCTAGTGCAAAAGGCATGCCTTTATGAGGGGAATAGAACAGAATGCTTCAAGAGCATGCATTGTGGTAAACAGTAAGCTGGTTCTCTATTAATTATTTCTGCAATGCTATTAGGCTTTTTCAAATATCTTAGAAAAAATTTTCAGACGGTGTTTGCCATTGGCTTCCTCTAAGGCTTGGCAAATGTGACTTCCATGACAGCAGGGATTTGAACCCTGGTCTCCCATAGTCCTAGTCCAACATTCGGATGACTAAACCATGCTTTTGCAGGATTTGTAAACTGCCAACTACAATAACATTGTTTACAGATCTTCCCTGGTGGATTCCTCAATATTAACTCATGGACATTGTCCTTGAAGAGGCCTCATTTCTTCTCTGCATTTGTTTTCAGAGCTGAGCAATGGTATTCAGTGGCCCTTCCTATCTGTGCTGGGGTTTGGTACCAGGATCCCCCGTGGATACCATGATCCATAAATGCTCAAGTCCCATTAAATACAAAGGCATAGTGAAATGGTGTCTCTTACATAAAATGGTAAAATCAGAGTTTGCAATTTGGAATATATATGTGTTTTGAATATTTTCAAGCCATGGATGGTTGAGTATGTGGATAAAGAGTCCATGGATATAGATGGCCAACTGTATTTTCACCCAATTCTATGCCATCAAGATGGCCAAAGAGTTGCTTTTAGTGCATTAAATCTCAGACTGAAGATTATACCAAATGACCATGTCCTACAATAATTACCACACACTCGTGAAACTACATTCCAAAGTACTATCGGACTGACTCAAAACTCTCTGCAAGCAAATATGCTTCAGCCCAACCATACCATCATTCCAGCGTATGACATCATCCAGATCCGTAGGTACCCCTTTCCAGAGGGTAACAGGTTTGGGGTACCCTAGTTCCACGTGGCCCAACTGATCATCGTAGCGCCAGTACTGATCCTTTTCTATGAGGTATGTCTTCCCATTGTGTGGCCACACAAACACAGCACCAATGACAGTGCCAGGAGGAAGGCCAAAATCTGATGTGGGACGAGGGTAGCCTGGGTTGACCCGAGTATCTGTGAAAACCCAGTAGTGGGACCCTGCAAAGAAGAGGGTAAGAAGGTGGTGACTCTAAGCAAGAAGAAGATGTATAGCTAGAAGATATCCTAACAAGTTTGTAGAAGCAACCTCAATAAAATGCAAAAAATTGTAATCTTCCTTCTTTCTCTTTAGTACCAACATGTACTGTCCGTTACAACTCAGCCACTCCACCCCCTTGGCACCAACTCTCTCTCTTCTTTTGACAGTCTTTGGAGAAAACGTGCTGTAGGCTTGTATTGAGAATCCTGCGAGGAAACTCTATAGACCCTGTTACTAAAACAGATGAATTAACAGCCATGTAGAACATGGAACTAACAGGCATGATTCAACAAACACATTAAATGTAGCCATTGTTTGTTGGTTTAGGTATGAATTATTCCACAGACAACCATCCATTCAGAATTTGTTTTCTGTTTTTCTTCCATCCCTTTTGTCAACTCCTATTTCAGGGTGGGAAATTTAAGAAACAAACCATGGGCAAATCATGGTTCTTTGTTGAGATGTAATAAGCCATCATTTAAATGAGCTTATTTAGAGTTCATAAATCAACAAATCATGGCCTTGAATTTTAATTAATGACTGGCTAACAAACTATAGTTTATGAGGAGAGATTCAGACACAACAAGGAACCAGAATTCACCAAACCATAACTTAGCTTACCATTACATGTGAACCCAAACTCAGGTTGGATCCATACTTAGATGTACCTAGACCAGACATATTGGTTAGTCATGATAACGATCTGAAGTCTCACTAGTTTCAATAATTTACTCCAAGAACAGCTAAAGTCTGGATTCAACACATGATTGTAGGTTGTATTGCTAACATTCATGTTTTAGAAACAGATTTTTAAAACAATAAGACTAAAATCTTGGCTGTGTAAATCAAAGACAAGTAAAAACCAAGTACTTCAGACATTATGATATCTATACATTTTAATGGCTATAATGTGTTGTTCCATTTAACTCAAATAAGAAGTGACATGAAAAATGATTTTTCGTTCATGTGTGCTATGCCTTTGCACTATCTGGCAGCTACATATTATTATCTATGGGGCACTACTATGTTGCCGGCACCACTTCCTTGCCACTGCAGGAGCATTTTAAGATTTACAATTCTTGGAATCCTGCAGTTTCAGAAGAAGGCAGGAAGCCCAATCCTGGCAGGGGATTCAATTGAGGGGTGCAAGGAGTACAGACCTCACTGGGTGACACTCAAAGTGGGATTTCATCCCATGCACTGGTGGGAAGGGACTGCCTCCCAGGTCTGCTGGGTCTGCTGGTAGGGTGGAAAGCAAGTCACCTTCCTTTGCTGTTTGCTCAGCAGCTCTGCCAGACCTGGAAATACTGTTTTGTGTCCATGTCCGTGTGTGTGTGTGCAATTAAAAAAGATCTGCTCTGAGTGTCAAATATACTAAGTATGCCACTGCTTCAGATTCTTCTCTGGAACTTTGAAAGTTCATCTAGCCCCTTTAAAATATTAGGTTGCAGTCATCTCCCACAGAGACCAAAAGTTCTATTTCCTACTGCCCAGCAGCCAGGCTCACCTATGAAGAACACAATTCGGCTATCGTTGGCACGTTCGTACACAGCATCAATGGCTTGGAAGTCTTGGGGAAGTCCATTCCAGAAGCGAGGGGTCTGTGCTGGGTCCAGTGAAACCAAGTGCTGGGTTGGTTGCATCCTCCAGAAATATTTCTCTGCAAAGGATGGAGTTCTTTACTACCGCAGAAACAAAAATAGCTCCCATCCCTCCTTAGCCCACACTTCCAAGACATTTCAAGATACAGCTGTTCAACCCAAAGGAGAACACTGTGCTGCAAAATATTAAGAGGTGCTGGTTGCATGGGGTGGCATATAGCAGAGGTAAAACTGGCAATGGTCCGATGGAGCTTTTTCACTGGTGGATGAAGAAGAAAGGATTCTTTTCATCATCGCACTAGCAAAAACTTTGTTGTGCTGGATTTTGCTTTGCATGTCAAACCTGCTGTGAATGCCTTTTGCTGTGTTTCTCAGGCCAAATTACACACAACACTGAATATTAGTGATCAGATGTCAATACATTTTTTCATTTACTTAAACAACATGGTGAGGTTTGCTATTAATTTTATTGGCCAAGTGCCACCGAAGAAGACCTTTGAATGGAATAGCACCAATGCTTGGAATAACAAGTGTTTTCTGTTACAGTCAGTCAACCAAAATTAGTGGATGCTCAAGTCCCATTCTGTATAATGGGGTAATAAAATGAAGTCCCTTGTATAAAATGGCAAAATCATTTTCAAGCCATGAAATTAGCCTTCTCTGTCAGAGAGCTCTGGTCAAACTACAATTTCCAGTTTTCCACAGCACTGAGCCATGACAATTAAAGTGGTGTCAAGCCGGATTATTTCTGCAGCACAGGTGCAACCTAAGAAAGGATGGAATTCCAGCCTTGTAGATCACCCAAGGGCCAGGAGAACTAACTGCTCTTTTGAATGCATGCTGTGCCAATGAATGGTGAGATCTGATCAATGGCTATAATCCTGTTGACTGGTGTTACCATGCTAGTGTACATGTCAGTGGTACAACAAAACCAGCATTAAAATGATGGCTAGGGCTGAGGAGAGACTTACAAGAAGTTGTCACCTACTAGGGGTGGGTGGGTAAGTGAGCCAGCAGGCGGGGATGAAAGGGTCATGTGCTCAACTCTCTTTCTTTGTTGCCTTGGCCCCAATGGCAAGTGAGCACAAGGGTGATTTAATCAGTCCACTTGAGCCACAAGAAACCGAGACTGTCTTCTCACCATACCAGCTGATTTGATTTAAAAACACACACACAAAGACTCAGATATAATTCACGTGACTCACGTTTGAAGAAGAAAACGTCCCCTCGGATGTTAGCAATGGCATCAAAATGGACCTTACAACGATCTGGTGATGGCAGGTGTGGCCTGAAGAGAGACAAATGTCTCTGTCAACTAGGCACTGAGAGCCCAAGTTATGGTTTCTGTTGTTTTAAATCAGATAATTAAATCCAGTTTTCCTCATTGCTTCTGCATCATTTCCTTTCCCTCCTTATTCCAAGACCTCCAACATTTCATAGATGAAAATCAAGACAAGTGTGGCCAGCCCCCATCAGAGTATGGCTAAGAGGGCAAAAAGTTACTGAAGAAGAAGAACTGACAAGCTAGGAGATGATGCTGCAGTTTGCTTTTGTTTGGATCTACAGGGAAGGGCACGGTTCCACCTTTTCTCCTGCTGCTGCTGCTGAGTTAATTGAGTGCAAAGAACCCTTGCACTTTCAACTCAGTTTGCAGCAACCAAAGTAAGCTGAGGTCAAAGGCAGGAAGGGAAGAGAGAATCAGATGGCAGAAAATTAATGGGACCTGTCCCAGCTAAACTGGGGAAACTGGAGAATATGCTAACAACATATACATGCAGCTCCTTTTCTTCCTATTTCTGGACACTTCCTGAAGATCTTCCCTTCCACCTTGATCTATATAAATTCCTTGTCAAACCCCAAAAGAGGGATGGGCAACACATTCTTTGCTGTCAAAAGTTAGCAGCCACTGAATTTTGGTGGCAATTTTCTAAATGCCACTACAGCAAAAAGAAAAAGCTTGCTC
Organism: Urosaurus nigricauda; assembly: GCA_034509955.1. Taxonomy (NCBI): domain Eukaryota; kingdom Metazoa; phylum Chordata; class Lepidosauria; order Squamata; family Phrynosomatidae; genus Urosaurus; species Urosaurus nigricauda. The sequence goes on from JAOEGL010000006.1 coordinate 11,131,970, forward strand.
TAGAAGGGTTGATGAGATTTGCATGCAGCCTACAGTGAGAGACTGAAGGGGCATGAAATTAGCCTCTTTATCTATCAAAATGGCCCATTCCTGATATAGACCTTCACGTTCCTTTAATCATGCAAACCTCCTTGTCCCTGAGACTAGTATGACCTTCAATACTATTTAACACATACCACCTAAGGCTATCTACAACCTTTTTACAGCACAATTAACATGGCTAATTTTCTGGAATTTCAAAGTGACATGCATACCCTTCAACATTTCACAGATAGAAACTGGACATGTGGGGCCAAGAAACATTAGAGTGTTGTCAAGATTTCTGCAAGTGTTATTAACACAAGAGAACACACAAGCTAGGAGATGCAGCAGCAGTTTGCTTTTGCCTGAGCCTACAGGGAAGGGCAAGATCCCTCTTCTGCTCCTCTCCCCTAGTTCAGGTGAGTGCAAAGTACCTTTCCACTTTGAACTCAGTTTGTAGCAGTTGCATTAAGCTGAGGACAAAGGTGGGAGGAGGGGAAAGAAACTGGGACAATTTAAAAGTAGCTGAAAAAAGTAAGATGATAGAGGATTAATAGGGATTGTCCCTGCCCAATTGGGACAGTTACCAAGTATGGACCTGTTGTGACTTCATAGCTATTCGCTCAATCATAAAGGAAAAGGGTTCACCAATAAGAAAAGGTTTAGTATTTAGTTTTCAATCTTCATATGAATCTTGCCAGCTAGGTCATTAGTACTTTTAAATCTTCCAGCCAAATGTTCATTGATTTAGACATTGACCTATGCTGGAGCTTATTATATAGTTCAGTGATAAAGTCTATAGTCAATAAGTCATAATGAAAAGAGAAGGAGAGAGTTAGCGAGGTTAGCATCTGATAAAAAAACATACTCACCCATGTGTGGGTCTGTATGGTGGCAAGTCAGGGAAGGGGTGGGCCGTGGGGGCTGGTAAACCTGGACTACCTTGATCTGGGTTGGAACCTGACTGGCGCTTCCCTGCAGCCAGAAAAGTATGAGGTAGAAGAAGAAAAGCAAAGCCAACCAACTCTTCATTCACCCAACCTATAGTTTTCTCTGACTGTGTGTGTGCGAGTGGGAGAATACTCTAAGTAAACAGATGAAAAAACATAAGGACAGGAAATATGAGAAACTCATTCTGCATACAGGCAAATGTATATGGAATGGGGGGGGGGCTCATGTCTCCAACTTTAAGCATGTGGTCAAATTTTTCAAATGATTTCAGATGTTCACTTGACTAATTTGGGCACCTTTTAAAGAGGTGAGCGCTCCTCTACTGATTTAAGTCACAGCAATACCCACACCAAAGTGTGAAGCACATACATATATATATAAGTGGAGACTCTCTACTATCATTCTCCTGTATACAAATCCTTAATGAACCAGGGTGGTGTGAAGGTTTGAGTGCTGGGCTATGAATTTGGAAGACCAGGGTTCAAATCCCCACCTGGCCATGGAAACCCACTGAGTGACCTTGGGAAAGTCACACTCCTCTCTGAGCAACTCTTGCCAAGAAACCCCTGTGATAGGTTCACTTTAGAGTCTCCATAGGCACACAACAACATAACAGTTCCTTAACAGACCCCATATGGATACCAAAATCCATGGATGTTCAAGTCTCATTAAATACAATGGATGATAAAATTGTGTCTTTTAGATAAAATGATGAATATATACTGTATGTGTATATTATATATATATATATATATATATATATGTTTCCAAGCCATGGATGCTTGAATCTGTGGATAAAGAATCCATGGATATGGAGGGCAACTGTATTACTAAAAGAAGAGATGAGGCAATGACAGAGAAGGAAAAGAGAACAAGAGGAAGAACTGCTTTCCTAGGCTGAGTTGAGCTCACCATAGAGTTGTTCAATTCCCATGACGTCATCCAACGGGAGCTGGTACAGGTGGGGCAACCCAACAGGGCCCTGGTAATATGGAATCATGATGGACTCCTTGACAGAAGAATGAGCCAACCCCAAGGCATGGCCAAACTCATGTACCGCTACAGCAAAGAGATCTGTGCCACGACCTAGTACCAACAGAAAGAGAAAATATTCCATGTTACATACAGTAGTTTTTCTATGTGATGCTATCATGGCTGGTCCAACTATTAGCTGGTCCTCCCACCATGCGGTATCAGTTCCCATTGCCACTCTTTACAGCTCCCTAAAGTTGGCCTCTGGAAGAGTGCAGATTGATGCTCACAGACTCATCTGCCACCCCCTTCTTGGATATGATCTATATGATTCCACTATGCTTGCCACTATTTCTGTGAATACTTCTTCTGTGTGTGCGTTTGTCTGAGGATGAATGTGCTGGGCCCTTGGCAGGTGGATGGGGATGTGGGCAGCACTTCCTCATCCTCCTTCTCGGGATGTGCATGGATGGGCACTACCAGCATGGTTTCTTTCTCAGGTGGGTAGGATATAGGCATCAATGCTACCTCCTCATCCTCTATCTGTTGGACTACGATCACTGTCATTACATCCACTAGCAAAACAGTTATCACCACCACTGAAGTGGGCAATGGAATGTATGAATTTAGCTTCTTGTCTCAAATGGTGGCAGATCTTGAGCTGCCCTGGACACTGTGCAGTCCTGAATGTACCTGACATTTCATTGCCTGGGTCGTAAATCCACGTCTCTTCATAATCGAAATGAGTGTCACCAGAAATGGGGTGTTCACCAGGAAAGAAGGCATGGGCTAGTGTGCCACCAGGCCCATCAAAGGGGTAACTGTCTTGGTGATATGAGTGGGTGAAATCCACCAAGATGTCAGCTTGTTCAGAAGACACCTCACGGAAGGTCAAGGCTGAGGAATTGCTCCAGGCCCGGAAGGCATAGTAAAGAAGATTTCGGACATGAGCTTCAGACAGCTGTGAGGATCGGGGGAATGACTGAACACTGCAGATGGAAAGGGAGAAAAGACTGGATGAATCTATCTGAAAGACTCTGTAGCCATAATATATGAATGCACCAGCAGCACACACACACAAAAAAACCCTGCTTGTGCCCCAGTGACTTGTAATTATGCAAAGAAGACATAAAGTAGAGGAAGGATGTTGGTGACAAGATTATGACAAAGTGAGCAAAAACATGGAAACACTGAGTATATAGGAGAGTGAATGAATGGAAACAATAAATTTAATTTATTTAATAGAGCATAACCTATGGTGGGAGGTGAAGTAGAGTAAATGAGAAAAGAAGGGAGGGAGGGAGATATACCAATACATAAATATGTTTTGGAATATAACTGCAAAAAGAGGTAACTACAAAGTAAGAGTATCAAGATATGAAATGTAGTTTAACCCACCCAACCCTGTTCTTTCACTGCTAAATGTGGAGTGATGAGCATTGCTTACTGCCATGTCAGATCTGTCTTTTTCCAGAGACTATCACTGAGAGCATAACGTTTTCTCCTGCGTCGCCGACGCATCAGCTCTGAAGTACCAATAATGTCAGGAAGGGAGCAGCGAGGCTGGTTCATCATGTCCAAAGTCTTCTGGTCTGAAAAGGAGAAGACCAAAGTAGCTGATCTTCAGACACTTTATTCTGACTAGACCCTGCCTTTTGTCATCTCAGATCTGGGTAAGTGAGTCATATGGGTGTGTGCATATAGTGTGGATGTTTAAATGGTACAACTATTTCTTAAAAAGGATTACAGGGCACAACTCTGTTTAAGTGCAGAGAAGTCCCAGAAAAAGAGACAGCAACCATATGCAACCATCACCCCCTCCCAAGTGAACATGGATAGAATCATAGAATCATGGACTTATTGAGTTGAAAGGGTCCATAAAGACCACCTAGTCCACCCCCCCTTCATGATGGAATCCATAGTTAAATCACCCCAAGAGATGGTCATCCAACTTCTGTTTAAAAGATCTCCAAAAACACTCCACCACCCTCCAAGGGAGTCAATTCAACTCTCTAATGCACAGAAAGTTCTTTCTAATGTTTAAAGCTCTTAATGCAACAGCTAAATTCTTTAATCCAACTCCTCTCAGGCCTCTGCCCTGCTAAAGGCCATACATACCCAGCTCTCCAGTGGTGGGGAGCCCTGCAAACCTTTGCATCGTTTTGATGGCACTGGCCAGTTCCTCTTTGGTTTGAAGGCGGGCTGCCCTAGGATCTGGCTGAGGAAGGTAGCCATAGCGGGTCAACCACTCCTGAAAGGACAGAATAAGTGTAGACTTATTAGTCAGTCAACAGGTATATTCCTATAGGGTGGCCCACTTTTTTCCTCATGGTGCTCCAAAGCAGTCTGGGAAAGCTTCCTGAGCTAAGTTAGAAAGGTCCTGCTAGAGGAAAAAAAGGCAACTCAATAAGAGTGATTAGGGTGTGTTGAGTGTGGGAAGGTCAGCTTTACCATTAGACAGAGTAGAATAACAGCCAATTGCCTGGCTGGTTTTGGATGCCTTGACCAGGATGGGTGATGGGCTCCATTTGCTGTTCTGCCTCAGGTAGCAAAACATCTGGACAGGCACTGCAGCCAAAGACATTTTGCTGCCTGAAGCAAAGAACAAAATACATCCTCCCCACCCCACATACAGACACTAACATGACTGGCAGATCAATCTTAGTTCCAATATATACCCCTGTATCTCCCTCTAAAGTGTTTTGCTTATTCTGCCAAATGGTAGAACTAGCACTGTATACTTTTATCCCATTGTACACTTTATCAAAGTGGCATTGTATACTTTTATCACATTAAGGATGGTTTACTAGAATTAGAAAAGTATGAAAAACACCCTAGTTCTTTCAGGACATTTTCTTCCTTATTCATTTTTGTGAGGACGGATATTCTGCTCAAATAGCTGTCTTGAGGGGATTCTTGTTTCTCCTTCAGATTCTCTGAAGCACTTCTTCTGTGACTTTAGAAGAACTGATTTCTTCCTTGTTATTTGAAATGAAAGGGGAACAAAATTAGGGGCTTTCTGAGACATCTGTTTCAAATGCCTCAATATGCTATCTCTGCAGTCAGCAAAGCCCTCTCAGCCACCCCTTAGTTTGTCCCTGATCTTGCCATTTGATCCCTGTTCTGGTTCCAATCTCATATCCTGTCCCTCTCCAGCCCCCCATTACTCCAGTGACCCAAGTCAGGTTCTTTCTGCATCCATCAACACTCTCACTAATACTTATTCAATGTCAGTGTATGTTGGGGGGGGGGGCATAGCTAATAAACAGCCTCTCCGCTAGCACAGGGCTCAGTGGCAAATGTCTGTCTCAATTTTGACCATTCCATGAGATCCACTCCTGCCATGGGTGGAACTTGGTGACAATTGCTCTCCTGATGCTCCTATCAGCTTTCTAGTAATAATAATATAATACGTTTTATTTCTAGCCCGACCCTCTGAATGAGCAATCGGGGCGAGGTACAAAAGAGAATAACAATTAACAAAGCAAAAACACATAGCAGTTATAGCAACAACAAAAATACATAGTAATTATAACAAAAAATAAAATTAACAAAGCAAAATACATACCAATTAACATACCAAAACAAGTAAAAAGAAAATCTCCATTCTCAACCCCCATCCCAATCCTAAAACAATGTGAACTATACACAATCTAAAAAGAAAAGAAAAGAAAAGAAAAAAATGTGTGTGTGTGTGGAGGGGGGGGGGGAGACAAGACTCCTCCTTAAGTCCAGGAGCCAAGGCATGGGAGCAGCCCAGGTGGAGGTAGGGCAAACAAACACTCTCTCAGCCGAGAGAGTAAGGCAATGACTGGGTAGCCAAATTCTCTCTGCCTCCTCCGTGCCAGGCAGAGTGAGGGGATCACTGGTTCCCCCCAGGCTTATTTCTTCCTGAGCCTGGGGGGAACCAGTGATCCCCTCACTCTGATTGGCACAGAGTCCCATTGCCCCTCCCCACCATCCTTCAAGGTCACAAGTTGTACCAGTTGGTTCTCAAAGGTGACTCCATAAACCCCACCATCAACCACTCCATCATCACCTTCTGCATCTCTCTCGGTCTCTTTCCTAGGACCATCTTGCTGCGGAGCTCAGAAGGTCTCAGATTTGAAAGCCCCTCCTCCTGTCTTCCTTTCTGACATCCTGGAAGGACCAAGTCTAGGACTTGGTTGCAACCAATGGGTCTGAGTCTTGACAAGGGTGCTGCTCTGCAGAGTGGGGGCCAACAATGCTCTCTTCATCAACCAGTACACTGGGGAGCATTTAAGGCAGCAAGGTAGAACACCACTCTAGGAATCTCTAGGTCCTCCAGTGCAATTCTATGGTCAACATCTACTGATCTACTCATGCTGGAGGATCTACAAATGTCTAGAGAAGTATTTTCTCTAGGAATCTCTCCATTCTCCATCACAGCTCTATGGGCAACATCCAGCAGAGTTGTGCTGGAGGATCTAGAGATTCCTAGAGAGAACATATAACTCAGATCCATGAATAATCTGTGAATAATCAAATCCGCATAAGTCAAAGTGCAGATCTGGAGGGCTGATTGTATATTTAAACACCACAAAGAGCAATAGTCTGATCTACCAGCAAGAGCACTGTCTATGGTGCTGAACCTGCCAGTTAGGGATCACTGTCCCTGGTGTTAAATTGCTAACACAGGGTTTCTTAAAGGGCTGGAGGTTAAAGGTAAGGATTTCCTTACTAGGAACCAAAGAGCTCCTCATGCACTGCCTAAAGAAGAGTTCAAACTGCAAAGACTAGGCCTCAAATTGTCCAGTCTTCTTTCAAACTGTCTCCAGGGCTTCTGCTGGATAGAAGACGTTGGTGGTATTGACCAAGAGACACTGTGCCTTTGTTCTATTTTTCTGTCCTTAGGGGTTATTTCTCCCCAAGAGGGAAAAGTAAGATGCAGGCAAAATGAGAAAACAAAGGAGGATTACAAGGAGATAACAACACTGTCTGGACATCTTGTAAAATCCTGGGGATGAAGTGGGCTTATTTCATACCCTCTAATTGTCTGGATTAATCCTCTGCCATCCCACTTTTCAGCTATTCTTAAAATGTCCCAGCTTCTTTTTATTTCCCCAAGTGCTCAGCTTCCTTCATTTGCTGCAAACTGAGTTCACATTGCAAAAGTAGTTTGCACTGGGCTAACTGAGCAGGGGGAGAGTCACAAGGGAGCAGAGTCTTGCCCTTCTCTGGAGACTCAGGCAAAAGCAAAGTAGTGTGGCTTTTCCTAGCTTGTGTGTTCAACCTTAGTAATTACTTTTGCTTTCTCAACCACATTCTGATGTTGCTAAGTCCATGTCCGAGTTTTCATCAGTGGAATGTTGGACAGTGTGTAAAAAGGCTTACTCTGGAAGCACACCAACTCTCTGAAGAACGTGGGAAAATGAAAGTCGGTCTCTAGTCTTAATTTTCTTTTAAAAAGGGAAATGAAAATTTATTTTAAGAGGAGGGAAAATATTCAGGAAATAATGTGCAACTAGCAGTATGCTTCCATTTCTTTCAGGATATGTATATTTTTGTTACTAGTAACTACACGTTGATCCCTTTAAAATAATAGAATGGCAAAAGGATGTTCTCTGTTCCCAGTGCATTAGACTTTCCATCATCCCTGGACATACTGGCCCGTTCTAGACGGGCACTTTGCGGCACGATTAGGGCTCTAAAGAGTGCCTGTAGGGTTAGGGAGGGCTCAGCTTCTACACCCTCCCTAACCCTAAAGCGTATGGACGCTGCCATTTTAAAATGGTGGCGTCCATACGGACGCACTTTGAAAGCATCATCATGTGTGCAGCTGCTAGATGCGCTGCGCACATGATTATGTTTTTGCGCTGCGGGAGGGCCCAAATCGTGCCCTTTCCACGGTGCAAAAAAGGAGCTCTGAACGGAGCTCTTTTTTGACGTTGGGTATTTGCCGTGGCTTTTACACAGCCACGGCAAAGACCCAGGGAGGAAGGGGCTGCGGCGGTGGCCCCTTCCACCCTTCAGCCCTGCTGAGGGAAGCGGGGTGCAGAGGGCGCGCAGGGCGCCTGCTGCACCCTGCTTAGAGGCCGTTGGGAACCAAAAATTTGCTGCTTCCCTGTGGCCTCTGGAAGCGGCGGGATGGGGCCGCGGAGGCTGCCGGTATGGCAGCCTTGGCCCTGTCCCGCTGCTTCCTGGGGACCACCCCTTTTGGGCGGTCTAGATCGCCCCACTGAGACTATATATTTATACTATATCACTTTCACAGTCATGCTTTCCCACCAAAGAATCCTGGAAACTGAAAATGTGATGAATGAACATTATTAAGCACCAGCTCTGGTCTTCCCTGCTGAGCAACAGTTCACTAGGAAGAGGGAATAACTATTTCTGTGAAAAATGCATGTGCCCCAAATCAGTCTGGTGCCAGAATTTGTGAGGTGCTTCCAAATGACCCCCAAATGCTAGCAATCATTGTTCTTCTACTGCAAGCAACAAGTTGAATTTTTTGGATCACAACTCTCTAAATGTTTTGGTTGTTTTATACAACCTTTGTTGAATATCAACCCCTTCCATCAACCCATGCAGAACAGGTATACATGATATTCATTTGAAAGACTAGCTCTCTAGTGCATTGTGCTTGCCAATATGTGCTAGGTTTTCTTTTACTTTTTGTCTTTTAATATATTTTTAATCTGTTTTTACTTGAGTTGCTTTTTACTCTTAGCTGCATCAAATGCCTATGGGCAGAAAAGCAATCTTGACATATTAAGACCAAGAAATCACAAGTAAACAGAACTATGCACATGCACCAAACTAGGTATCAGGAGGAAGAATTTGCTTAGAGGGAACCTTTCCCCCAGAAACATTAATTTTATATGCAGAAGGGATATCATTTCCTTTAAAAGATGGACCAAGGATATTACATCCTAATGCAATTCCCCTGCCATTTGAAATGGTATAATCAAGAAAAAAACTTTATAGCTGAGCAACTGGCCCATGTTTTCTTATTTATTTCATTTATATAATATTACTGATAAACTCAAGGCAGAATTACATGGATCTCCTCTCCCTCAGAACCTTGTGGTGAGAGTGACTGGTCCAGAACTATCTTGTGAGTTTCATTCCTCAGTGAAGAACTGGAATGTGGATACTCCAAATCCCAATGCATCACTCTAACCACTGTACCACATTGCCCAACAGAGCTGTACAGTACCTCTCCTTCCTTCTGTTTTTATTTCATCAAAGAAGAAGGTGTTCTACAAATTTTCTTGCATCATCTTCCCTTCCTTTGGGAGGGAGAAGGGGCAAAGCTCATTGACAGTGCATGTGCTTTGCATACAGAAGATCCAGGGTTCAAGATACAGCATCAGGAAAAGGGCTGTCAAATCTTGGGTTACCACTCCTAATCAGAGTACAGTAAAGTCAGATGGACCCAAGGTCCAACCTAGCAAGAGGTCTGTTATTCTTGTGTGCCTTCAAGTTGTTTCCAACTTATGGTGACCCTAAGGCAACCTATCATGGGGTTTTCTTGACATTTGCTCAGAGGAGGTTTGCCACTGTTTTCCCTTGAAGCCAAGAGTGTGTACCCAAGGTCACCCAGTGGGTTTCATGGCTGAGTGGAGAACTGAACGCTGGTCCCCTAGAGTCTTAGTCCAACATTCAAACCACTATGGAGTTTATCATACACTGGAATTTGGGGATATAATGCAATGGCAATCTGAATGCAATCATGGGGTTTCACGTAATTGCGTATGAGTGTATCTCACGCAATTTCAGGCAAAAGGGAAGTCATTCCGAACACAATCATAGGTTTTACGTTAATCCATATAAGAGTATCTCACACAATTTTGGGCAATGAAGGGTCATTTTCGGGAAATGGAAAGTCCATTCTGAACGCATTCTGAACGCAATTAGATTTCATGTAAATTCGCTAAAATAGCAAATTTGCGTTAATTCAAATTGGCTCAATTCGAAATTGGGAGAAATTCCTCCCATCTGATAAACTTCTATGACACATTTTGCATTCTTTTCTCAGCTCCTACAAAGGTAGAGACTTGGCTGGCACTCTGCTTGGGACATTCATTTTCGTAAATGGCCCTTAGATGGTGTAAAATTTAACAGAGCAGTTTTGCAATGTCCATGTTCCCTTAGGGGCTACTGTGACATGAGAACATATGGACATCTATTGCGCAGTGGTGAAATGACTAATGCACTATGACCCAATGTACAATGGGCACTGATATGCATCAGGGTGCTTGATGTGAATGCAGACACCAGTAGAAAGTGCTGGAGCACAAAAGAAACATCCAATGCACATCAGAAATGTCTGATGTGCATTGGAGCACTGTTGCTAGCGCCTGCATGCGCACCTTTACAAAAAAAATTGTCAACATGGTTGGATGAGATAGTGGGACCTTTGCTTTCTGATAGTACACAAAATTTGTTTCAAGTATAAAAGTATTAAAATATTGTGTTTGAAATTACTTTCAGGCTATGTGTATGAGTTGTATACAAAAGATAAGCAAAATTCATATTTAGCCTTGGGTCTGATTTCCGAGATATCTCATCATGTAGATGCAAATATTCCAAAATCTGAAAAACTCTGAAATCCAAAACACTTCTGGTCCCAAATATTTTGGATAAGGGAGACTCAACCTGGAATGTGCCTAGAATCTGGTAAAAGCTGGGCAAGCTAGAGGTACAACAATCCTAGGAACAAAGAAGGTTCACATGTTCACCATCACATGTCCATTCCCAACAGGGAATACCAGAAAGACCAGGCACCAACTCTAAGGGGAAAACTCCCAGGAATGGTCAGCTCAACTGGACGATTCATCTGAGTGGGCTGCACACATTCCCAATTCACCACAGCCCCCCGTCCTGCTCAAAGGCACCTTTGTTCCCTTCCTTGGAGGCTATTACAGCATCTAAGAGCCGCCCCCTGGTTTCTCTGGACCCCCATGACCTCCCCACAACCACCCTTTTTACATCCATTTCCAGGATGGGTCACTCTTCCTTTGCATCTATAGCTATATATATACATACACACTCCCCTGCTGTTTGCAGCTGGTGAGCTGGGTGAACTGCCATTTTCTTGAAGAAAGGTCAAGCTGCTAATGGAAATTACTAACCAGAGGAAGGAAGCACCAATAATAAAAAAGTAGCCATGAGAGCTAACAGAGGGATCCGAACTGAGAACTGGTAGTGCTAAAAATAATTAAGAGGAGTGTCACGTCCCCCTCAATGCACACAACCATACATATTACACACCCTCCAACTGAGCCACAAACCTGCTGCAAGGAAAAGAAGCTGAGATGGAGAGGAAAGATGGGGAACAGGGGAACTTTTCTTTTCCTGCATCATTGCAAAACCTGCCAGAAAGTGTGTGATTAATCATTCATTTAAAAAGCACTTTTGAAAACGTGCAGAGACCTCTTCTGCAATATTTATCATGCCTGTCCTCACAACAGCCTTGAAAGCTGGGTTGCTCTTATTTCCCCTTCAAGGAGCAAAAATTGAGGCCGAATAGAAGATGAGTTCTATTAGAGGGGAGCAAATAGGCCAGCAAGTGTAGTAGTTTGAGAGTTGGACCAGGGAAGTGGGTAGAAGAATTCTTTTTTTAAAAAAGAGCCAGTCTTGAGAGACCAGGGTTTGGGAGACCAGGGTTCGAATCCCAGCTCAGCCATGTAAACCCACTGAGTGACCTTGGACAAGTCATACTCTCTCAGCCACAGAGGATGGCAATGGCAAACCCCCCCCCCCCCCCAGAAGAAGCCTGCTAAGAAAATCCCATGATGGGGTCTCCTTAGGGTCTCAATAATTCGGAAATAACTTGAAGGCACACAGCAACAACATGGGCCAGCTCCCCTTTGCAATAATGGCCAGCCAGATATACAGGGAAAGTGCAAGATGGCAGTGGCCTCTGGTTGGCTCCGTTGCCCTTCCACAACTAACATTCAGATATAGTGCCTTTCAAACCTTGTTCCATTTAGCCATTATAACTAATAGATTCTGATAGGCAAAGCCTTCATGAAATTGACTGATCTTCTTTTAAAGCAAGGTGGGGCACAATTTCTGTTGAGGGACTGATTCAGTCAGAGGTAATCTGTTGCAAACTGCATGCTGCAGAGCTTAGAAAAGTTACTTTTTGGAATGCTGCTTCCAGAATGCCCCAGTCAAAATGGCAAGCTCATCCTCTTTCTACTACTAATCTCCTCTCTCTTTCTTTTACTCTCTCAGTGCCATTCACTTCTGTCCCCTCTCCACTCCATTATCCTCCACATCTAGTAAGCTGCTGGTGAAGGGGACAGACTTATTTCAAAAGCTCTCTACAGAACAGCAGTTCATATGCTGCATGTGGCCCTCAGGCCAAAGGGTGCCCACCCCTGTTTTAAAAGATATCATCAGTCAGTTTCATTAATTGTGTGTTCCAAAAGAAAAGAATAGAAAAGAAAAGATGCAGAGAGAAAAGTCCATTTAATCTAATTTTCTATCCAGAAGGAAACCTAGACCAGAGCCAAGTAAGTGGGAGGTTACTTGAGCAAATGAGTCAAGCCTCATGCTAAAGCCATCAATAAAAACCTCATTCTACCCAAGCTGACAATGATGGTTAACAGATATAACGCATCAACTGAAATGTGGTTGATGTGATACTGGCCACATTTTTGCAGGCTGCAAAAATGCTTCTTGCTCTCTAGTGAGTCGCATTGGGATGTGGTTAGTGGGTTTCTTTCTCTTTCTGAATCATGTTATACAAACCTCCTCCAACTCCTCACCAGTGTGGTTGGGCCATTTGATTTATACACATATGATTTATACACATAATGACAAAATGCCATTGTTAGTGAGGCCAGAGGACATCTCTCAGGTATTTTCAAAATGCCTATGCCTTCAATCCTCTTGCTAGCCAGCCATGACTCTCCCTGTGTGTATTTATCATTATGGTTTGAAATGATAATAGGGACAATCTCCTCATGTTTGAATAATGACTGGTGCGGCACTAGCCCACATTTACTTAAAAGGAATAGAACACTTTCCCCTAACAGGCACCATTCAGATGTGGGATTATAACCCTATTAGCCACAACCAACATGGCCAGTTTGTAGTCCAACACTTCTGTAAGGTGCCAGATTGTGGAATCTACAGACAGAGGCTGAGACAAGACATTAAGACAATAACAGAAGATGAGTGTGGTATAGTGGTTTGAGTGATGGACTCTAGAGACCAGGGTTCAATTCCCAGCTTGGCCATGTAAACCCACTATGGGCAAGTCATACTCTCTTTGGAGTTTATCAGATGAGGGAAATTGGAAGTATAATCCAATGGCAATCCGAATGCAATCATGGGGTTTCACGTTATTACGAATTAAAGTATCTCACGCAATTTCGGGTAAAAGGGAAGTCATTCCGAAAGCAATCATGGGTTTTAATTTATTGCGAATTAAAGCATCTCACGCAATTTCGGGCAATGGGGGGGGGTCATTTTTGGGTAATGGGAAGTCAATCTGAATGCATTCCGAACGCAATGGGAATTCATGTGAATTCGCTAAACTAGCAAATTAATGTGAATTCGAATTGGCTCCATTCAAAATAGAGAAAAAAAATCCTCCCGTCTGATAAACTCCTCAGTCTCAGGGGAAAGCAATAGTAAACCTCCTCTGAACAAATCTCACCAACAAAACTCCATAATAAGTTTGTCTTAGGTTGCCATAAGTTGGAAATTACTTGAAGGCACGCAATGGACTACCGAAGACAGGTCTAGGTAGTTGGTGCACCATGCAGAAATCAATCTATTTAATAAAAAGTTTTGATAAAGAGAACAACATTATTCAGTCCTCCCCAACCTGGTCCCCTTTAGGTGTGTTGCCCCTTGTCCGTATAGGCTGGGGATTTGGAGAGTTGTAGATTTAGAAAGTGCCAGGCTGTGGAGAAGATGAGTTCAGTATAGTTCCTGTTTTCCCCTCTACCCTGTAATGGCTCTTGTGTATCTTTTAACAGCTTCGCAATAAACCTCAGTTTCAGGAAATGCAGCTCAGCCCCACCTGGAGACTCAGCAATGGGGAATGCTGCCTCTATTGAAGAGTTTGGCCACGCATAGATTTTATCAAGGGTGCAGGAACCCTGTCTGAAAAATAGGTAGCAATTCCAGCTTTTGGAGGAAACTGTACCAGCAATTGCCTCCCAATGGACAGGATATGAAATCTAGTGGTTGACTGGAAATGCTTATTTTGTGTCTGTGTATGTTGATGTTGCCTGTTGATTTATAGTATTCCATGAGTTTCATAGGAGTTTTTAGGCAAGCAATACTCGAAGGTAGTTTTGCTGGTTCCTTCTTCTGAAAAATAGCCTACAGCACCTGGAATTCATTGGTGATCTCTCCTCCACGTACTAACCAAGGCTGACCCTGCTTTGCTTCCAAGATCAGATGGGATCTGGTGCCTTTAGGGTATTCAGGTTTATTAGGAATTATATCAATGGATTTGGAAGGAAAATGTGCTTTGCACATGCTCCTGAAAGACTAGATTGGGGGTTTCTCTTTCAGGCACAACAGGCATAGATTTTATATAAGCAAAAAATCCAGTATGGCTTAGTCATTTGAGTGTTGGACTGTGACTCTGGAGACCAGGGTTTGATTCCCAGCTCAGCCATGAAAGCCAATGGGTGACTTGGGCAAGTCACATGCTCTCAGCCTCAGGAAAGGGCAATGACAAGCCTTCTCTGAATAAATCATGCCAAGAAAACTCCATGAGATATTCACTTTAGGGTTGCCATAAGTCAGAAACAACTTGAAGGCACTCAGCAACAACAACAAACTCCAATGCTATCCACTGAATCTGTTGGAATAGCACAGATACCAAAGGCTGCCTCTGCACAGCAGAAATAATGCCGTTTGACACCGCTTTAACTGTCATGCCCTATCCTATGGAATTCTGGGATTTGCAGTTTGTTATGGCACCAGAGTGCTCTGACAGAGAAGACTAAATAGCTCACAGAACTACAAATCCCAGAATTCCATAGCATTGAGCCATGGCAGTGAAAGTGATGTCAAACTGCAGTACAGCACTGTGTAAATTTACAGCGCTTTATAAACAAAGGTTAATAATAATAATAATAATAATACCTTTCACTCAGCAGATATGCTGAGTTTTTAAATGCTGGTCAGTCATCCTGACTTTCTTTCTCAATCAGCATAACTGAAAGCTCATGCAATTATAGATATTGTTTTACGGAATTTGTTTAAAATTTCTCTTTTTCTCATGGTGCTTGGGGAATGTGGGAAGAAACATCTCTTCACAATGGAAGCAGTAAGTGCTTGCAAACAAAGGAGCTGGTTCGTTTCAGCCATAGGGTTTTATTGGGGTGTTATTGGGGTTTTGTTTTGTTTTTTGGCTTTTAAGTGGATTAACCAAATAACCAGAGCCTGTGATAGGATCTGTGATACCCAAAGCTAAGTACAGCTGAAGAATTGCAGTGGACAGACTTAAGAGGACAGAATCAGAGCATGCTGAGTTTATGCATTCACAACTACATGAAAAAGGATCTCTGCTCTTTGAACCTCCTTTGCACAATCAAGAACTCCTTACAAATTTTAAAGTTCATTTTCTCCAAGGCTTAGGCTCACTAGGAAGCAGGAGGATACTACAGAGAAAGCATGAATACATAATTGAGAAAGAGTGCTTAGGATAGGCAAAATCTCTCAGCTCTCTTCCAGCAGATACCTAGAACTTTATCACACCTAGAGACCCCTTGCCATGGGGGTAGATGGGGAAAGAATAGGACTGAGAAATCTGAACACACATTACTATTAAGAGGTGGTAATGTATTCCCATCCCAGCCCTAGTTCATGGGATAAGGGAGAATGGAAGGAAGGAGATTGGCATTACAGGAATCAATGACTTCCAGACTGCAGGCGGTTTGTAACATGAAGCCCAGATGGCTGGGTGTTCTCTCTCTTTCTTGGACAAGAGACAAAAAGATAGCAGCTGTGGCCCCTGATTTTCTAAAGTAGCCTCTGTCCTGTTCCCCTTCATCCAAACCCACTAAAAACGAGATTCATTTATAAGGACAAATATGAACAAACCGGTGAAGATAAGAACAGATGTATTAACACTTGAAAGAGTGGATGCTCATTGGTACACTAGAGCATAATATAGGAGAGTGTTGAAAGTTTTTATGAAGCCAGACAATCATTCATCAGGAAGTCAAGAATGTAAATGTGAAATGAACAGGCATTCTGAGTTTTGTTAAAAATCTCTCTTTTCTTTTCTCTTGATTATTCTGTACTAATATATGGTGATATGGAATTTTTTTTAAAAAATGCAATAAAAAACCCACTAGACAACCTCAGTCTTTCAAGCATCTACAGTTTCGCACACTGTCTATCCCCATTTCAGCTCTTCAGTGAAACAAGACTCACTATAACCTCTGGATCCCATATCTCTCCTCCTTCTCCTTTTGAGACAATACTTCTCTCTTACTAGAAATAGCAGAAGGTCTCCTGACACCCAGGACCCTTGACCCTAACTCCCTGCTCCCCCTCTGAACCCAGGCACCCTGGACTCACCAGTCCCTTGTTGAACTCATGGGTGCCGGAAGGTCTTGCCTTGGTCTGGTGGATGGTCCAGAGACAGAGGGAAGCCAAGAGAACAGCTTGCAGCAGCATCTTAGCTGATAGCTTGTGAGCCAGTGATGCTTCCAGCCACAGCCTTCCCCACCTCTCCCCTCCCTTTTTCCTGTCTCACTTCTCTCTCCACCCTTTCTGGGCAATTTCATTGAGAGGGGAAGGGAAAGAAAAGATAGGAGAGAGGGCTCTTGGGCTTTCTAGTAGAGGAAGGGACATGGGGGGGGGTCAACCACCAATGGAGCACAAGAGACTTGGATTCTTGAAAGGTAGAACCAGCATGGTGTAGTGGTTTGAGAGTTGGACACTTATGACTCTGGAGAAAAGGGTTTGAATCCTCACTTGGCTATGGAAACCCATTGAGTGACCGTGGACCTGTCACACTCTCTCAGCCTCAGGAGAAGGTTGTTGTTGTTGTTGTTATCGTTATCTTCCTCATCATTTATTTGTATAGTGCCATAAATTTACATGGCCCTTTACAGATACATTATGTAGAGAGATCTTGTAGCGCCTTTGAGACTAAATGAAAAAAAGAAATTGGCAGCATGAGCTTTCGTAGACTTCAGTCTACTTCCTCAGATGCATGTTACCTTACTCTAAAAAACCCCCCACTCTTTCTGGTCTATCCCACTTGAATTTCTGCCTGTCACGTACCTGTTGGAGGTGACAGAAAAGAAGAATTCTACAAGCCCAAATGGAATAAGTAATTTGCATCATATTGCATCATATGGGTTCTCTCTCTCTCTGTGTGTGTGGGTGTTGAGTACCTCCAAGTTGTTTCTGACTTATGGCAACCCTAAGGCAACCCTATCATGGGATTTCATGGCAAGATTTGTTCAGAGGAGATTTGCCATTGCCTTCCTCTGAGGCTGAGAGTGTATGAATTGTGTAAGGTCACCCAGCGGGTTTGACCTCCAAGCCAGGAATCGAAACCTAGTCTCCAGAGTCATAGTCCAACATTCAGACCACTCCACCTGAGTTAACACACTGTGAAATAGTAGAGGAAAATAGGAGCCTGGATGCCTGGGTTCATTCCTTTTTCTTTTTACTGCAGCAGGATTGGGGGAAGGAGGAAACTCAGCCAGACTAACAGTCTATCACCTATTGAGTCATATAACTGAGGGACAAAACCCTTATCTGACAACACAAACTGTCTCCCCCCTTTTTGATTCCTCCAGCTTCTCTCCCTCCTCCTTTGCTGCCACCTCTCCTAATAGCTTGGTCTAATTTCCCCTTTCACACCTGGCTACCTCTGCAGGAAACAAACTTAAAGGTGTGGAAAGACGCAGGATCTCCTTGGATGGATGCTGGGTTTCATGGGTCAGAGGGTAAACACAATCAGCTCTCCGTAGCAGTACAGACAACCACCCACAGATTGAAAGTATTCAAAAATGTATAAATTCCAAAAAGCAAACCTTGATTTTGCCATTTTATATTGTTGTTGTGTGCCTCCAAGTCATTTTTGACTTATGGCGACTCTAAGGCAACCCTATCATGGCGTTTTCTTGGCACGTTTCTTCAGAGAGGGGTTGCTATAGCCATCCTCTGAGGCTGAGAAAGTGTGACTTGCCCAGCTTCACTCTGTCATGCCCAAGTGGGGAATTGAATCCTGGTCTCCAGAGTCGTAGTCCAATACTAAAACCATTACACCACATTACTTCCTTTGATTTAATGGGACTTCAGCATCCACGGATTTTGCTATCCATGGGGGGGGGGGGGGAACCCTGGAATCAAACCCCAGAAAAAAGCAAGCACCCACTATACTGGGTTTTAAGCCCAATGCTCACATTCACTCACTCCGTATAAAAGATTAACATACAATTGTATCAAGACCTGCTCTCCAGAAGCAAGTATATTTTACAAAAAGGCAAGTTAAAAGAGCTGCCTCTACTCCTGATGATTGTTATTTGAGAAAAAAAGAAGAGTGTGAAGCATCTGTCAATAACTTATTCCACCTCAGTGGTAGCTGCATTGGACAATGTGGAGGGAATGTTCTCCGTGTGTGTATTCACAGACACCCTGCAGGTTCACACATATTCGTAAACCACTCGGCATCTTTGTGGGAGAAGATGCCAATGACCTGTACTGAAAAGCACTGAAATGAGGCAAATCGCACAGCCTGTAGGATGTTTCAGCTCTTTCCTAGAAACTTCTTAGGTTGCAAACATTGCAAGGGCTACAAACATTGCATTTGTGAACTTTCCTGCAGAGTGGAAATTATAGTATCAAAGGCAATAAAGCCTGCATCTACTGTACATTGCAAAATTAATGCTGTCTGACACCACTTTAACTGCCATGGCTCAATGCTATGAGATTTGTATTTTGTGAGATATTTAACCTTCTCTGTCAGAGAGCTCTGGTGCCACAACAAACTACAAATTCCAGAATTCCATAGACTAGAGCCATGACAGTTAAAATGGAGAATTTTGCAATGTGACAGCAGCCTGTAACTACCAGGATTGAGAGCTGTCATCTTAAAACTGGAGAACCATCATGTTGCAGTGGTTTGAGTGTTGGCCTAGGACTCTGTGACCCCAGGGTTTGAATCCTCATTTGGCCATGGAAATCCACTCAGTGGTCAAATCACACTCTCTCAGCCTCAAAAGGAAGCAATGGCATCCCCCCCCCGAGTAAATCTTGACAAGAAAACTCTAGGATAGGGTCGCCTTCAAGAGTTGACTATAAACTACATAATATTAATATTAACATTTGTTGTTGTTGTTGTGTGCCTTCAAGTCGTTTCCAACGTATGGCTACCCTATCATGGGGTTTTCTTGACAAATTTCTTCAGAGGGGTTTTGCCATTGCCATCCTCTGAGGCTGTGAGAGTGTGACTTGCCCAAGGTCACCCAGTGGGTTTTGTTGTTAAGCAGGGTTTTGAATTCTGGGCTCCAGAGTCATAGTCCAACACTCAAGCCACTAAGCTGCATTGGATCTCTATTAACATAGCTTCTCTTAAATTTGATATATCTTAGGTTATATCAGCACATCCAGCCTGGGCACTGGAAAACTTTAAAACTAACTAATTTGACTGGTAGTGCCCATTCATTATGTTACTTGTAATGGCGAACCCTCTTGAACGAAATCTTGCCAAGAAACCACACAATAGGAATGTCATAAGCCAGAAGCAACTTGAAAGCACACAACAATAAAAAACATCTTTAAAACTAACATTTGCCCCAGAGCAAAGTAACCCTGCTCCTGCCTTTTCCTAGGCAACTTTATATATCATGCCTGTTCTACTGCACTTTCCACCCTTAATTCTAGTACGGAGCCTTGGCTCTACAAGCTATGAAAGCCATACTCAATGAGGGGGCTTCTGAGAATGTGCAGAATTAATTTGTGACACTTCTGAGTCATCTCAGGCACCTCGGCAGGCTTCTTGAATTAAGGAGCAGAATTCCCATCAAGACATTTCAAGGAAGTGGGAGCCCCAACAACCTTTGTGTGTGCTGCACCCAGACCATTGAACAGCATATATGGGGGATTTATTTTGTCCAGGTCACGAGGCGTCTTAGTGAAACATGAGCAACTGTAGAATAAAATTATATTCTGCCTTGGGCGACAAGAGACAAAGTGATGGAAGTGAGTGGACAGTCCAACCCCCTCACTCTGACTAGACCATATGTCTCTCCTAGAGAACAAAGGGGCTCATATTTACTAGCTGGCCTGATGCATTGCTTAGCATAGCTTTTCCTAAACCAATTGCCCTCCTGTTATACTACTATTCTCATCATACCCAGTCAACATGGAAGGTTGGTGGACTCTCTTTCATTGCAAGTTTCTAAACAGAGGGATGTTTCTGCTGACAGTGGCATCACTAGGATTGGCATCACCCAGTGTGGTAGCTCTTGGTGTCACGCCCCACTATTGACTTCCTCCCATACCTTAGTAATGTGTTTTTGTACTAATATTTTTTACTCATATTATTCTTAAATCTAATACTAATCTTAATTATTATCTTAATTAGTACATTGCTGCCTTGCATTCCATTAATAATTAAATTTAATTACTAATATTACTCTTAAATCATTATTCCTATATATCACTGATAGATATACACTGATAGCAAGAGTTGTGACCTAAACAACCTGCCAAATTAAAATTAGACTTTTAAATTACAATGTCATATGCACAGCCTAAAGGTATTGACACGTGCATTGTTTCATGTGTTAAAGTAAAAATTGGGCAAGATGTGATGGAGAGTCCACCAACCTTAATTTTAAAAAAGTCTGGGCCTTCTTCTCCAACCACTGAGTCTCACCCCACGCACACCATCTTTTCGGCATTTTAAAGGGATGCTGGCAAACACTACAGCCTATTTCTGCCAAAAGGCAGATGTTTGGGGAGTAGTGGCATCACCTTCCCCCAGTGTGGTCCACACTCCTTGCACCTAGTGTCACCATGCACACAGTCTATAAAAAGTGGAATTGTAATAGGACAAAAGAATCTTGGGCTGGTATCATGCAATGTCATGGCTGCTTTACTGCTGCCTTGCATTCCATTCCTTGCTGTAGCGTGCCTTCTCATTGATGAGCAAAATCTATCAATAGGCTCTCAATCTCACTGCTATTCCACTGCTGCCTTACTGTACAGAAAACAGATCATGCAACTATAGATTTCTAAAGTGCTATTGTGGGGGAAAAGCATGATAAGAAATGACACCAAACCTGTATGCTTCCATTCTTAAACTAGTGTGATTATGGTGGGACACCAGGCTGGACTGATAATCCTAGAGATGCTTTTGTTATGGATTCTTGCACTGGTACAGGGTTGGACTAGCTGGCCCTTGAGGTCTATTCCAATTGTATGATGCTGTGGTCGGGTAGGAGAAATTTTCATCAACTCTAGCCAGCCTTAGAAATGCTCAGGAAAGAAAAGACTAGGAGTTTAAGAAGATCTGAAGCTTCACTGTGCCCCCAGCCCTAGGACAGAGTGTAGCCATGCTGACTGTGAAATTGTAGGAATTGCAGTCTAAAAAAGTAGCTGATTCAAGTTCTCCTTAGTTTAGACCAAGGCTGACTTAGGCCTTAGGGGTAGCAGTTATTCTAAATTAGCTATTACTGAGGCCAAAACTATGATGGATTGCAGACATAATGCCCCTTTCATTCAGTCTGTGATTAAGGAAATCAGAAGAAGTCTTGGCTTCCAGTTTAAGTCTATAGATCTTACTTTCCCTCCAAAAGATTCTACTCATCCCTTCAGTAAATCTCTATTTTATGTTAAATTGCATTATTATATGACTGATATGATTGATATTTGATTAATATGACTGATGTCCACCTCACAAAAGTCTGGCTGCTGCATTTTGCAGTAGATGCAGTTTCCAAACACTTTTCAAGGGCAGCCCCCCATAGAATGCATTACAATAGCCTAAGGCACTCCTGACCATTTAGCAACCTGGCTTTCCAGGAGCCACCGCAGGGTCCAAGAGCACCTGCAAACTACAACTTAACTTCATTTTAAAAATAGGTCTTGTTTATGTGTTATTTAGAAATAGTTTCTGAAGTAGAGTGGGGATGTTTGCTTCATTTCCTTCCAGTAAAAACAGCAAGAAATGTTTTTTGTTGTTGAAACAGGATGCGGGACAGGAAAGCCACTGCTTGTTTCCTCACCTGAAGAGCTATGATGGAAGAAGTTACTGTGCGCTATGCCAGACAGAGCAAAATGGGTTAAGCCTAACCATAGTTGGAAATACAGCTCCAGTTGTTATGCAGATAGAAGCCAGCAGGAACATTAGAAGCAGGGACTGGCTGGATATAAAATCTAGCAAGCAGATAATGTTCCATCTCGCTGTTGGGACTTCCCCGTAGAACAGTGGTTATCAAACTTTAGTTCTCCAGATGTTTTTGAACCTCAGCTTCCAGAATCCCTGGGGCTTTTGGGAATTGAACTCCAAAACATCAGAAGGATCAAAGCTTGGGCATCAATGCTGAAGAACTTGAGGTTCTCTAGATGTTTTTGCCTACAACTCCCATCAGACCCAACCAGCATGGTAAATTGTAAGCAAAATCTGGGCAGTTGTTGTCTTCCAAAACATGTCATTGGTACAAGGTGAACTATACCAATTCTATATATATATATATATATAGTTGTGTGCCTTCAAATCATTTCCAATTTATGGTGACCCCAAGGCAAACCTGTCATGGGACTGTCTAAGCAAGATTTGTTCAGAGGATTTTTTGCCTTTGCTTTCTTCTGAGGCTGGGACTGGGAGAGTGTGACTTGCCCAAGATCAACCAGTGGTATCCATGGCTAAATGGAGATTTGAGCTCTGATCTCCAGAGTTATAATCCTGTGCTCAAACCACTACACCATGCTGGCTCTGAGCAGTTATATTTGCTATTATTAAATCATTAAGAGTTTAAAAAATCTTTGCCGGTTTATTGCAAAATACTCACAAATCTACTGGTAGATCCTGGGCTATGTTCTGACCACCTCTGCTCTTGTTGTTAACTGTTCTGGTTTTGATTCCCACTCATCGTTACCCTGTGGATGAAAAATCTCCAAGCCCCTTTATCTTTCCCTGTTCTACTTAGTTCCGGCAAATCCATGCCTGCGACTTCTCTGATTGAGTCTATCCATCTGGCATGTGGTCATCTTCTCTTTCTACTTTCCTAGCCTTATTGCCTTTTCGAATGAGTCATGCCCTCTCTGCTCTACAGAGACTTATCTGGGTCCCACATTGCAAAATCCAGAAGGGCACTGATGGCAGATGACAGCATAGATGGTGGTTTGTGCCATCAATTTGGCTTTGATCTATGCAACCCTACAGATTAGAGTCCTCCAAGAAACCCTGTTATCAATAGTCCTGGTCAGGTCTTGCAAACCTATTAGGGCTGTGGCGTCCTTAGTCAATCTACCTGTAATTTGGTCTTCCTCTTTTCCTACTGTCTCCCGCTTTGCTAAGCAATATTTTTTTCCTGTGAATCATGCCATCTTACAAAGTACAATAACTTAGTTGATTCACTAGTGAGAGCTTAGGCTTGATTTGCACTCGGGTCAAATTATATGTTGTTTTTGGTGTTGATATGGTATCGGTAGAACTTTCCTCCAGCACCACATTTCAAATCGCCACTTCTAAGAGCTTAAAAGTAGCATCAACAATCAATAACATCTGTATTTCCCAACAGTCAGACCATATGCCTTAGCATTATGGGTATTAATTTCATTTATTTGATTTCTTTTATTTCTCCTAGTTGCTCAGTTTACTATACATGATTCTGCCTGTTGGACATAAAGAAATGTGCAGCTTAGCAGTTCCCATTCTTTTCTTTCTGTCAGAAATGTACTTTCTTTTAAATATGGGGTTTAATGGAGATCCTAAGCAGCAACCTTCCAAACAGAGCTAATACTCCTCTTCCCTTGTATCCCCACAAGGTTGAGTGATAATGATTGGATGAAGGTTATCCAATGAACCACATGGTTGAGCCCAGATTTAAACCTTTCTTTTCTAGAGGTTAGTCCACTTAGGGTGCATCTATATCCTATAAATATGCAGTCTGATACCACTTTAACTGCCATGGCTCCATCCTACAGAATCCTCGCATTTGTAGTTTTGTAAGTCACGAGTGCTCTTTGGCAGAGAAGGTTGAAGATTTTGTAAAACCACAAATTCAGGATTCCACAGGGTGGAGCTGCAGCACTTAAAGCAGTGTCAAGCTGAATTATTTCTACAATGTAAATGCACCCGAAGCCACATTGTGGTTCTTGTTCTGAAGGAACACAGAACGAGCAAGTCTTACTTGTGGCATTCTCCATCCTTGACTTAAATCAGTTAATTTCAATATCTGAAGCAAGCTTATTTGCATATAGGGTAATTTCTTACAAGTGCAGAGTCTGAGTTTGGGGAACAGATGCCTTGCTCAGCATGTTGAATGAACACCTCCAAACCAAAACCATGCTCAGCATGCTGAATGAACACTTCCCATCAAAAGCAAATTTTTAAAAAGGTGATCATTAAAACTTTTAGATACCCCCTCGTATTAAAAAAAATCTGTGAATAATCAAACCCACAAAAGTCAAAGCTGCAAATATAGAGGGACGAGTGTATTTTGTTGCCAGATTTCCCTTGGCTCTTTGACACAGCACCTCCTAGCTGCAAAATGCCTCTTTTCTATTTCTTGGAGTCTTTCCATTTTCCATTTTCACAGTCTACTAAAGCATTAATAAAGTTGGAGATACATAAATTTTAAGAACAGCACAGCTCAGAAACACTTGATCAATATTTATGGCTCCAGACATTTCTACGTCTCCTCCAGGGAGGAGATGGGATCAAGAGACAGAGTTTCTGTGAAGTGCAATGCCAAGGCAAATAAATATTACGAGGTGGTATCCAAAGGTTTTAATGATCACCTTTTAAAAAAATTGACAGAAAGTTTGTTTTGATTTGTAGTTGTTAACTTATCTCTAAGTAGTCACTATATAGATTTATACATTTTTCCCAGCGTATCTTGACCCTCCAAATATCTGATATTGTAGAAGCCTGCAGATTGTGCCTGGTGAGGATTTTACACTTTAGTCACTTCTGGCACAGCCAGTCACAAAAATAAAGGACGCAATGAGCTGATTTTCTCAGCAACATGTAATTTTAGGGACTAATGATGACACTGACACAATTTCATCAATATGTCATAATTACTTTCAGGTGATGATTATTACTTTACGATACCTCCTCGTATGTTCTCTCTAGGAATAGTAGGTCCTCCAGTGCAATAGAAGGTCCTCCAGTGCAACTTTAACCAAAAGTCACATTGAAGGACCTAGAGATTACTAGAGAACAATCTGCTAGTCCTTTGTAGCTCTTCCAACTTAATTCTATGGTCAATGTCTGGCAGATGTTGCACTGGGGGCAAACAGGATTTAAACAGGAATTAAACAGGAATTAAACAGGAAATGCCTTATGTTTAACATAGGACATTTCTTGTTTAATTCCTGTTTAAATCCTGTTTGCCCCCTAGTGTGATAAACCTAGAGATTCCTAGAGAGGTGCTCTCTCAGGTAAAAACATAGTATTTTTGTTCTTTGTGGTTTTTTTCACATTCATGGGGGTCCTATGCTCCTAACCCCAGCAAATGTGGAGGGACAAATGTATAAGCAAAACATGTCTCCTTCTTTGTGTTTTCTGCAACTGGTGTATAGACTGAGCGCCTGTCTACATTACAGAATAAAACCATTTAACCTTCAAAAACCCTCTCTTCTTGGGGTATCTTGAAAACATAAGTACATAAAAAACATAAGAAGTGGTCTCGATCTCGAAGTAAATTCTAAGTGCCTCACCAAACTACAAATCTCTGGGTTTAATGGCATGGAGCCCTGGCAATTAAAGTGGTATGAAACTGAGAGCATAGTGTAGTTTAGACACACTGGCCTGATCTAGATGGGCACTAAAGAGCGCCATTAGGGCTCTTTAGTGCGCCCTTAGGGTACGTGAGCTCACGAACCCTAATGTGTAATGGCGGCGGCGCCTTCATTCCTGAACACCATTTAGATGGTTTCATAATGGCACCGCCACAGCTGTGCAGCTGCTAGATGCAGCTGCGCAGTTGCAGCGGCGGAAAGGAACCGAATGGTGCCTTTTCCGGAAATTGCGCCGCAATTGTGGAGCAAAAAGGAGCGTGGTTGCTCTGCAAAAAAAAGTGGCGCCATACCGCTCTCATAATGTATCGGACAGTACAGAGAATATATGTTCATCTTGATTAGCAACAATTGGTAGTCTCTTATCATTTATAAGTTAATTTTTGGCTGTGTTTTACCTGCTTTGTATTTTTTGATTCAATTATTTTTATTTGCTGTTTCAAGGAAAAACAAAAGAAGAAAAGAAGAAAAAAGTCATACAGACACACAGACACAGACACACACACGGATGACATGCAGATTTGTGAAGCGTACCAAAAGTGTACAAAAAAGTTTCTATTGTAAACCGCTTGGAGTCCCAATTGTGGGGGAAAAGCAGAGTATAAATAAATAAATAAAATGTCATTAATATTATTGCTATTGTTATTATTATTATTAATATTATTAATAATAATAATAGTTTAATTCTCTTTTAAATTCAAGGTCTTGTCCTCCACCATTCAAACATCCAAGCCTACAAGAGTTCATCATCTTTAAATTTATATATATTTTTTTCTCTCTTCCTCTCTCTCTGTTTAGTTTGACATATTTATCATAAAATAAGGATGGGCAAAGTGCAGTCCTCCAGAAGTTATCTAACTCCAGCTCCCATCAGTCTTAGCCAGCATAATGATGAAGATGCCGGGAACTGATGTCAAGCAACATATGGAGGGCTCCACTTTACTCATCCTTTTCATAAAGTCTCAGGTTTTAAGATAGAAAGATCAGGAAACGGGATGGCTGAGTTCTTCATGAAGTGGATTCACTTCAACATTACTGATGGGGTAACAGTGTGGTGTAGTGGTTTCAGCATTTGACTAGGACTCTGGAGAGCAGGGTTTAAAATGTGCTAAGTGACCTTGGGCAAGTCACACTCTCTCAGCCTCAGAGGAAGATAATGACAAACCCCTTCTGAAGAAACTTGCCAAAAAAACCCTCGCAATAGGTTCATTTTAGGGTTGCCATAAGTTGGAAACAACTTGAAAGCACATAACAATAACAATGAAGTTAGTTAAGTGATTCCCAAACTCTGGACTTTCTAGTTTTTTGGATTTTAGCTCCATCTTGGCCAACGGTCTGGGATTCTGGGAGCTGAAGTACAAAACACCTGGAAGGCCAGAGTTTGGGAATCACTGACCTTATTTTTAGACTTGACATACTTTGTGATATTGCTGGGGATACAGGGAGGTATAGTCCAAAAAGGGGTGATATTTTTCCAAACTCTGATCTGATTTAGTACAAGGGAATTTCATATATACCATATTTACGTGTGGAAACAGGTGATCGCTTAGTCACCCGACTGTACATACTGTGCTTTTGTTCTTCTTCTTATTTTCTCCCAAGTGGTTGCGGGAAAGTAGGGATTCTGAATTCAGCTGGGACTTGGTGGGAATTATTATTCGGCGGAAGAACTGGGTTGCCTGAAATTTTCCAGTCGGTAGAAGGGAGGATACAGGCCTGACAGGTGAGTTGGACGTGAATGAGAGAGGCGGAGCGAAGGAAGTGTAAAACCTCACCTGTCTTAACCTCTGGAGGGTGGAGGCAGGGATCAGGAAATAAACAGTGAAACCCAACTGGGAGAAAAAGAAGGAGAAGGAGCAGAGAGAACCAGCTTTGAGCTTTGGCTAAATCTCAGGCATTTGGATTGTCTTTTACCTGGCTTTTTGGATGATGATGCTCACCTGAAATCTCCTTCTTTAGAAAGCATCATTTTTCTCCTCTAGGGAGAAAACCCAGGTGTCTTCTTCTTGGTTACCACTTCTCTTGTTTCCTTGAACTTCACAGAAATCATTGTCTTGGTAGCGAATCCGGGCATCCTGGCTTCCAACATTGGCCCACCATCCTTTTAAGAAACCCCATGACAACAACCACAACGTCCTCCATGTATCCTGAAGAAGAGCCCCTCCGAACCCAGTTCCCTCTCACCCCTCCACCTGTTTTGGGGGATGAGTTCTACCCTTTTGGGGGTGAGTGCCCGCAATCTTTTGCAGGGGATATGACTACTGGGGATGGGGACCCCGAAGAAGGGGATTTGGCATTGCTGTTGCAGAGGAAAGAGCAGGATTTGCTCCTGGCAGCTGAGCTGGGAAAGATGCTCCTGGAGCGCAATGAGGAGCTGGAGCGGCGCTACGAAGAACTGGCCAAGGAGCACGTGGAGGCCAAAGAGGTGAGAAGGGGAAGGTGGCTGCCATCCCCAAGGATGGTGGCACACGGGTTGAGCAGGCCCTCCAACATTTCACAGATAAAAACTAAGATGCGTGTGGCCGAGCTACATCAGAGTGTGGTCAAGATGACAAAAGTTATTGATCAGGGAGATCGGACAAGCTAGGCCTCAGCCTACAGGGAAGGGCAAAGTTCCACCCCTGCTCCCTTCGCCCTTCCTTGCTGAGTTAACTTAAGGCAAACTGATGTGGAAATCTGAACTCAGCATCACTTCGAGTAAGCTGAGGACAAAGGGGGATAGTGGGAAGAGGAGAGAAAAATTGGGACATTTTAAAAGCAGGTGAAAAAGTGGAATGATAGGGAATTAATTAGGAATATTCTCTGATAGATCAGGACAATTGGAAGGTATGGGTGAGATGTCAGATTTGCACCTGAGGTTCTTTTCTCAGCTGTGAAATGTCTTATGTAAACTTAGGTCCAAAACACACTGCAGAAATAATCCAGTTTGAGACCGCTTTAACTGCTCTGGCTCAGTGCTAGGGAATCCTGGGAATTGTATTTTATTGTGGCACCAGATCTCTCTGACAGAAAAGACTACATACCTCACAAAACTACAGTTTCCAGGGCTTCCAAGCATTGAACCAGGGCATTATTACTGCTGTCTGTTTTGTGTACCTATGTCTCTGTTTTGTGTACCTTGGCCTACTTCTCAGGATTGTTGTTGAGGGCAAAAATGAAAGCATCTTTCAGAGAACTTTGGAGTTCTGGTTTTTTTCATGGGCTATGTCAGATTTCAGCATGTTGGTATTTTTAATTGAATAGGACTATAACACACACACACAATGGCTCACAGGGGCTGAGGATGATAGGGACTTCAGTCCAATGCAACTGAAAGGCACTGAGATGTGGAGGCAATGCTCTTGGGAGTCCCATTCTCTTTCTAAATAAATGCAGAGCGCAGAATCCTGGGATACTACTGTACTGTCATAGGCTCCCAAAATCAGGAATGTGGTCTTCACATGTTACATATTTACTGACACTGGATATAATTCCGTGTATAAAGTCCCACAAATGCCTCTATGTAGATTGTTGACACTGGCATTAATTATGCTTGTATGTAGATGCTGCTGCAATGTGCATGTATAATGTGACTGAATGACCATTCTGACACACCAGCTTCCTTACTTGAGCCCCCTGAAATCTTGGTGCTTCTGGTGCATTGTAGGAAAAATGCAGTTTGACACCAATTTAACAGCCATGGCTCCATCCTGATTCCATGGGATGGAACTACTCCACTTAAAGTGGTGTCAGGCTGCATAATTTCTACAGTGTAAATGTGTTCTCTTACCTGATTTGCAGCTTGAGACTCTTATGTTTCATCCATCTCTTTCTCAAATCCAATGGCTTCTTCATCAGACAAAAGGTTAAATATGATACGAGAGAAAGAAAGAAAAGATATTGTAGCTGTAATCCATAGTTTGATGGTATGTAAAGTTATTAATTCAGGTGAGCCCCTCCTCTTACTGGGCATATTTCTCCCAGACAAATACTAGGAGATTCAGTCCAGGAAATACACTTTAAATTCCATTTGCAAATGGAAATAGAATACCTTCCATACTATCTGAATGAAGGACAACAACTACAACCTCTTGACCAAATGCAGGACTATGACTAACATCATCAGTATTTTGTTTTTCTTTCTCCTGTATCATTTTCTTGTTACCTTTTACCATTACCATTTCCCTAATGAAGAAGCCAGTGGAGCTTTGAAAGCTTGCAACATGTATAATATGCATTTTGGTTGGCCCGATAAAGGTATCATTGTTTTGTAGATTTTGGATGATACTGTACTTTGATATATGGCCAACACAGTTACCCTTGGATATGTTTTCTCCAATCCGTTTCTCCTCTCAAATTGCCTCACCCCTGAGGCCTTGGCCTTGGGTGAAATTGGCGCTGGCAGAGCAACCTCTGGGCATGATACCTGTGGCAACTGGTTCAACCAGTCTGGTGTTAAAGAGGGCACTGCTACTGAGGCGAAGTGGAGCGGGGTATAATTATTTAGTGAGCGAGAGGAAAGGGAGAACTGAGAGTGACTGAATGGAACAAGGGTGCCATAGAAAGGAAGCACCCACTATGACTCACACACCTCTGAAGAAGCTTCACCCACTGGTTCTGCCCTTTGGAGAGCTAAATATTTCTCTTGGTTATATAAGGTGGGCGGTAAGGCAGAACATGGTGGCTCTTTTGGAAGGTAGACTGGCCAAGGGGGCACTTATGAAACCTGCAAAAAGTGAAGCTAAAAATTTTCACAAGCTTGCTCAACTGGTATTAAATGTGCGTCCCTGTCATTAAAGTTGGCGTCCCAGCTGGCAGAATTCAAGGTGTGTCTGAACGGAGAGACTTTCCCCTCATCGGTGTATTTGTTTTTACAGTTGCTGGGCACACTGCTTTGTTGGAAATTCACAGCACCTTTGCTAGGAAAAGGGGGGCAGGGGAGGTTTAGGGTTTGATTTTATTGTAACTTCGTGTATTTTATTGTTGTAACCCGCCCAGATTCTTCGTGATTGGGCGGGCTAGAAATCTATTATTATTATTATTATTATTATTATTAATTATTACAAATAGGATTCCAAATGCTCAAGGAAAGGAATATGTGTGACACAGTCAATCCTCCTTATCCACAAATTCTTTCTCCATGGATTAAACAGTCCATGGTTTGAATTTTTTTTTTAAATATAAATTCCAAAAAGCAAGCCTTGGTTTTTGCCATATTAAATAAGAGACACTATTTTACTATGACTTATATTTAACGGGACATGAGCATCCACAGATTTTGGTATCCATGGGGGGTCCTGGAACAAAACCACAGCGGATAATAAGGACCCAATGTACTTAATTTGAACCTGAATACTGGTTCTCAAAAAAATATAGGAATGACTTTGCCTTATACAACCATGGTCCCTGATGCTGTGTTTATAACAATTCTCCTCAAGTATTTGATTTTCAGAGATGTACCTCTTCTGAAAATGGAAGCTCCATATCCATATTCTGACCAATAGTCTTTAATATTAGGAAGTAGGATCCTGGGTTTGGGAAATTAGAACAGAATTTGGAAATGTTATTTGTTGGGATCATAACTCCCATTGTCCATGTTGGCTGGGAGTGTTTGGAAGTTTTAGTCTAAAATGTGGATCAGAGAGTATGGACTCAAGGGAGACATGAACTTAGGTGCCCCTCTTTTTAAAATTTTATTTTTTGTCAGCAATGTCTGTGACTGTAGGACAGCTCTCACAAAAGAAAAATGCAATGTGAGGTCAGAAGGTCAAAAACATGGAAGTGATTATATAACAGTGACATTATCTTTTTGTATAATATGCATACTTGGGATGGGAACAGGTATAAGGGTCAGCAGCTGGTGTTAAAATCTTATTTTCATATGGATGTTATGGAAGCCAATAAGTCAGAGTTACTACCAGAATTACAAGGCTGAAGAGGTCATTGAAATATATCCAGCGGGAAAAAGTAAGAAGGCTAGGAATGGGAAGGGCAACCACGAGAGAGCTAGACAAGATATTAAAGAATAAAGATATAAAACTGCGTATGAAAGAATTGTTCAAGACATAGTATTCCCCATCACCATATGACAGCATAAAAGGTGGATAAAAAGAAAAGCAATTGTTTTTTGTGATATATATATATGTATATATACACACACACATACAGACCCCACTCACTTCCATGCCAGTATTCTCTGAAAATGCCATCCACAGATGCTGGTGAAAGAATCAAACTCTTCTAGAACATGGCCACATAGCCCAAAAGACCCACAAAAAACTATGGATGCCGTCCATGAAAGCCTTTGACTTCACATTAGAAAATCAATTCATTTAGGATGTGGTGTTGAAGAAGGGTGCTTTGGATACTGTGGACAGTGAAAAGGCAAACAGGTGGGTTCTAGAAGAGATCAAGCCGGAAATCTCCCTGGAAGCCAAGATGATTCAACTGAGGCTGTCATACTTTGGCCATATCATGAGGAGGAAAGACTCATTAGAATAGTCAATGACACTAGAAAAGGCAGAAGGCAGCAAAAAGTGAGGGACACTACATGCCAGATGGATGGGCTCAATCAGGGAGGTTGCAGGTTTGAATTTGCAGAAACTAAGCAGAGCAGTGGAGAACAGGGGTTCGTGGAGATGTCTCATCCACAGGGTTGCCATGAAGCAAGGTCGACTTGAATGCAGTTAACAACAAAACACGGCTCATAGAATCCAACAGGCAACCAGAGTCTCCTTTTATATCAGAGGTGGAAATCACATAACCATCCAGATTTTGCTGGACTGCCATTCTTATCAGTCTTTGCCAGACTAGACAATGATGATGAATTCTGCGAGTTACAATATCTGGAAGGATACATGATACCCACCCCTACTTACAAGCCACTGTTTTGTATCAGATTTTTTTTGTCAGGAACCTTTTAATCCTAGCAAACAAACCCCAAGTTGATTCCAACAAAGGTGAAATTGGGATGCTCCATTCTAGCCTGAATTAACATACCCCCTGTCCTGCTCTGGCAGGGACAGTCTTGATGGTCTGTTGCCCCACTTTTTCTGTATAGTCTCCCAGTTTTTCTCTTTCTTCTTTCTCTCTTCCTCCCATTTCCCGCCTTCATCCTTGGCTTAATTCAGTTGCTGCAAACTGAGTTCAAAGTGCAAAAGTAGCTGGTACTCAGTTTCTTCGATGGGGAGGAGAGAACAGAAGGGCAAAAGTTTGCCCTTCCATGTAGACCCAGGCAAAAGTAAGCTGCTGCAGGCTTTCCTGGTTGTCTGTTTTTCTTTGTTAATACTTTTTGCCAACTTTAATAAACCCTGATGTCACTTGACCACATGAGTCCCAGTTCTTGTTTGTGAAATCTTGGAGGGTATGACTTGGACAAGATACACACTCTCAGCTCCAGAAAAAACCCATGATAGGGTCACTATAAAGGCAGAAACAACATGAAGGCACACAACAACAATATAACTTAAGGATATTAAAGAGAGCAACCATTGATTTACTAAGAGATGCCATCTGTCACTCTGAATAAAAACCCCTGAGACTGATTCTGAATTCCCTCTTTACAATCTCTAGTTACACTGGAAGAAACCAATCTCAGTAAAGTGACATTCTTTGTAGAAAAGCACATGCTATCCATACAGAAAGTCTCAGGTTCAGTGTTCCTGGCATTATTAAGGATAAGAAAGACTCTCTTCTAAAAACCTGGAAAGATTCCGCTAATCAGTTTTGCATAGTAAACTAAGCAATACACTCCAAAGGTATAAAGCAGATTCTAATAGCATCTACCAGCAGTGTTATCCTGCACCAAATATCAGCCTTTTGCTGTTTTCCTGCAGTATATGGATGGGCTTTAATAGCTTTTTATCTTTTAATAGTATTTTATCATTTTAAGTGTAGTTTTAAATCACTTTAATATTGTCAGTTTAACCCTATTTTAATGTACACTTTTTAATATGTTCTTGCCTGCATTGTGTTCTTAAACTTTGAGAGAAAGGCAGCATACAAACAACAACAACAACAATAGCCAGTTTGCCTAGTGGTTTAAGTGTTGAACTACAACTCTGGAGACCAGCATTCGATTCTCAGCTCAGCCGCTAAACCCACTGGGTGACCTTGGGCAAGTCACACACTCTCAACCTCAGGATAAGGCAATGGCAAACCTCCTCTGAACAAATCTTTCCAAGAAAACTCCATTATATATTCGCCTTAGGGATCTCCATAAGTCAAAAACAAAGGCACACAGCAACAACAACAGATTTATGCCAGTGATTAAAAAAAACTGTTCAAGAGATTTCATAAGTGCTGAGAAGACTCCTGTTGCAAAGGGATCTTGTAGCATCTTTGACTAACTAGTCTCAAAGGTGCTACAAGATCCCTTTGCATACTGATCCAGACTAACAAGGCTATTTATATGTCTGAATGCTGTTCCTAACTGTAAGAATATTTAATGCACCACTGAGTCTCCCTGTTAGGAAGGGGATATTTTAACAAAGCATTGAGCGATTAAGGCACTTTGGATAGAGACTGCATCCTGCATGGCAGAAATACAGTCGGCCCTCCTTATACATGGATTTTTTATACATGGATTCAACCATCCATGGCTTGAAAATATTCCAAAAAGTATAAATTCCAAATAGCAAACCTTAATTTTCCATTTTATATAAAGAACACCGCCATTATATTTAAATGGGACTTGAGCATCCACAACTTTTGTTATCCACGGGGGTCCTGGAACCAAACTCCAGCAGATAACAAGGTCCCACTGTAATCCAGTTTGACACTGTTTTAACTGCCATGGCTTAGCACTGTAGAATTCTGGAATTGTAGTTTTGTGAGACATTTTGCCTTCTCTGTCAGAGAGCTCTGGTGCCATAACAAAACTACAAACCCAGGAATTCCATAGCATTGATGCATGGCAGTTAAAGCAGTGTGAAAATGGATTATTTCTGCAGTGTGGATGCAGCCACAGTTTTTCCTTAATTTGTTCAGTGAGGCAGGCCAGTGTTAGAGATATGACCGACTGCTAATGAATTCCTGGCCGCAGAGAGATTCAAACCCATAGCTCACAGCTAATGTTTTTCATTATTATTTTATACCATCTTCCTTTCATAATTATCTAGCCCTTCTTATTCTCACTCTGGTCTCTCTCAGCGTCTCGAACAAGAGAAGCATGAACTCCGTCAGCACCTTGAACTGGGTCAAGCCGAATTTGAGATTCGCATAGCAGAGCTGGAGGCAGATTTGACAGCCGCCCGAACCCGACTGGGTCAGCAACGTATGGAACAGCAGGACACAAGCCGGGAGAGTTCGCAGGCTGTCTTGGACCTTTCGGAACAGAACCAGCGCCTGGTGGAACAGCTCAGTCAGGTGAGGATGAGGGAATTGGGCTGATGTCGCTCGCTGGAGACTAGTGACTGAAGAGATGAGCATGGGTCTAGGGCCCAGCATGTGTCTTTTAACAGTGGCCAGACGTGCACGAATTCAGCAGATGAAGTTTTCTGTTCAGCTGCAGCGTTATGCAAGCAAGCAGGGCACCTGCTGAATTTGCACACTGTAATTAAGCTGAATTGACCTTGCTACTCTTCAGCTTCTAAATGTCAAAGAGTCCTTCTTGGCTAAGAAGAGAACAGTTCAGATTTATGGTGGCAATTTGCATGGGCTTAGTACCAACTTTGATTGTTAGTGAGAGACTGGGCATCATTATATAGCAAAGAGGTTCAGGAAAGTTAATATTGGACTCTGTTTCCAAGAATCTCTCAGCCAGTACTGTCAGTGTGAAGATACTGGCACAGGGATCCTGGCGTTGTAGCCCCCAAAATAAGTTCCCCAAGCTCTCTTCCACATTGCTGTTGGGCCTCTGAATATGTTTCAATATGATTTGGCATCTACATGATCTTGTGAATGAGGTGGGACCAAGGCACAGGTACCATTTAAGAAACTTGGATCATTCCTTTTTCACATTATTACACAAGGCTTTTAAATCACAATTAAATCTTTGGCTATACTTATCCCATGACACTGTGTCTCTCTTATTACTGCTTTGCATTTCAAGCATCTGTAGAGCATCTCTTTTCTTTGACAGAAAAACCTGTCAATGGCTTCCAGTAAAGCTGCTTTCCCATTAGGGCCTCAGGTGCGATAGGGCCCTTCTGTTGCACTTCCAATATGGCATCAATGGGTGTGATTCTCTTCCTCTTCCCCTCTCTCTTCTATTCCTAAGCAGGCTTTTCTTTGCTTTGCTTTTTTTTATTACATTACATTGCCATAATTGCTCAATTGCATTAAAAAACAAACAAAACCAAAACCAAAAAGCACTTTGGGTAGGGCATAGGGCAGGAAGATAGAATTATGGAGGCCATGCGGAAGAGAGCGTGAGGGACCATATATCACCAAAACAGCACCTTTGCACTATTGCAGAGACATGTCATAACGAATGATCCCAGCCTGGTATGTTTCCATTTCTTTTCATTAACACAATTGCAGCAAATCAGAAGGCTGGTGTGATAAAAGTCCTATGAAAGGGTGTCTGCACTCTGCAGCAGCCTTTCTGAGGCTGTGTGACTTTGGAATGCAACTGGAAGGGGGGAATTGCATGACTGGACACCTGCTCAAAAATAAAGACACTCCTTTCCTGCAGAAAGTGCACTTCCCAACTTATTGGGAGGCAAGTTTGCAGTCCAGGAGCACGGCAGAATGGTGGCACCATGTTGGTTGGTGTATTTTGTTATGGATGGAGCTAGCATTGCCCCTTGGATCAGCATGCTAACATACAAGGAAGTTGTGGTCTTACCTAGTCTTCTTCCTTATATACCCATTTCCTATCTGCAGAGTGCTTTGGTGTGGGTGGAGGAGATGTAAAGCATTGGAATTCAGCTATGTTAAATGTTATTGAAATGTGACACAATTGAAGTTTTCAGATATAAAAAATGGCAATGCTTGAGGTGATGGGACTTTTGAATCATTGTTCACACTTCTTCCCCCCTAAAAAGCTGTAACAGGTAAATCCAACACCATCTGCAATTGGGCATGTTGAAGGAGAAAATTAATAGGAGAGTGCTTTTGCTCAAGAACTTAAGAATGTAAGAGGAACTAAGTTGTTGTTGTTAGCTGCTTTCAAGTTGATCTCAACTCATGGTGACCCAGGAGTTTATCACACAAAGGGAATTGGAAGTATAATCCAATGGCAATCTGGATGCAATCATGGGGTTTCGTGTGATTGCATGAAAGCTGATCACATACATTTTCAGGCAAAGGGAAGTCCTTCCGAAATGATCACACACAATTTCGGGCACTGGGAGGCAATTTCGGGCAGTTCTGAATACAATGCAGTGTCAATACGCAATCAAGTAAATTAGTTGAACTAGTGAATTTACTTAATTCCGAACTGGCCTCACTTCCATTTCTTTCTAAATTGAGAGAAATTCCTTCCATGTGATAAACTCCCCAGTGAATGAGATGTCTCCAACCCCCCCCCCCCCCATCCCCAACCTCTCTGCTCAGGTCCTGCAGGCTCAGGCCCATGGTGTCCCTGATCGAGTCCACTTCCTCTCTTTCTGCCTCCTTCCACCTTTGTCCTTCCTAATAATTCATTGTCCCTCATAATGTGATCAAAGTAGGACAGCCTCATCTTGGCTTCCAGGGACAGTTCTGGCTTGATCTGTTCTAGGACTCATTTGTTGGCCTTTTTAGCTGTCCATGGGATCCTCAGCACTGTTCTCCAGCACATCTCAAATGAACTGATTTTCTTCCCTTTTTCCTTCTTAACTGTCCAGCTCTCACAGCCTTACATAGTATAGTAATAGAGAATACAGTGACTTGAACGATTCTAACTTCAGTGTTCAGCTTTCTGTCTTTACACTTCAGGTTTCTTGGCTGCAGATTTTTGGTTTCTTGACTGCAGTCTCCATTCTGATCAATGTTTGATCCAAGATATGGGAAATCTTTAACTATTTTGATTTCCTCATTATCTAGATTGAATTTATGTAAACCCTCTATGGTCAATATTTTTGTTTTATTTAAGTTTATTATTAGGCTTGGATCAGGCCAAAGCTATCCGTAAGCCTGTTTCTCACATTGGCCAATCAAATGCATCAGGAAACAAACAGAGCATGAAGGAAAGGGTTTTCCCGCAGTGTCACTCCCTACTGAACCATATTTGAAACTGAGCATGGGAAAATACATTTTGTGAACTATAGTTCTCACAATCCCACATCCAGCATTACCCAATGACCATGCCAGTTGGGGGATTCTGGGAGTTGTTATCTCCTAAATAACATTTTTAGCTGTTGATTCGGAGGTACACTCCCCTGGACATGGAGATTCTATATAGCCATCAGGACTACAATATCTTTTCTCCTTTCTGCTTGATTTCTAAGGACTGTATAACACTAGAGGGATTCCGCTAAGAAACAGGATTTAAAGTAGATTTAAAGGAGAAAACTCCTGTAAATGCAGGAGGTTTTTCACATGACATTTCAGCAAAACATAAATAACACAAAAATAAAGCAAATGTAAAGGGGACAAAAATGACACCTTTTTAACTTTCAGGTATAAGTGTTTACTTTTTGGGTATAAGTATTTTCACCATTTTTCAGGAAAATCAAACTTTTGGGCTGCCTCCTTTGCATCTTTCCTCTTTCTCTCAAAAGAAGCTGTAAACACTGTAAAAAAACCTGAAACCAATACAGAAGATGAAGTTGAGAAATGAATCATCTTCCTTTGCCTAATATTTTCCTGGAACAGAATTTGTGTGCATTTGTTTGTGCGCATACATAGAATATGCACCACCCAGATTATTATCATGTTTAAAGCTCGGCCGTAGCTTAGTGGCAAAGCATGTGCTTTCCAAGCAAGTGATCCCAGATTCAACCACTGTGTCAGAGACACCCCACTCCACCCCAGAAACTGTGAAGAACTGGCCAGTGGAGTGGGCATTTGTGGTCCTTCAGGACTGTTGACCTACAGTTCCCATTATTCCTGACCATTCATCAGTATCTGGAGGGTAATAGCTTCTGCACCCATGAGGTCAAGAAGAGCCAGTTAAATGGACCAAAGGCTGTTTTCTATTTCCATGTCAATACATACTAGTTCATTGCAGCCACCCCAGAAATAGGTGTGCAATATTGGAAGTTCCATTACGGAACAAGGAATGCATCTGAGTCAAACTAGCCATGGAGTGAGATCATGCTGCATTGTTATCACAACAGCAGCACTGACCAGACTGGCAGGTTTCGAGGCATGTGAGAAACTAACCAAAAGGAGGAGGAGGAGGAGAAAGAGGAGGAGGAGGAGAAAGTAATAATGAAGTCAAATAAGTTTGATAAGCCTTTAAGAAGCACTCCATCCACTGCAAAAGTGCAAAGTTCCTAAAGAGATCTTTTCTGCTAACCTTCTCTAACCTGATTGTCCTGGACTATGATCTCCACTATCTTCGATCACTGGCCATGTCAAGTGTGATCAGAATAATCATGCAAAACATCTGGTAGTGAGGAAAGGTGTTTCCATCCTGCCTCATTTGATCTGTTTTATGATTCTGATTCTCTGGAAACAATTAATCGGATATGAAAATTCCCTCTTTCAGTGTAAGACCAAGGTTGCTCAAAGGCACATAGCAACATACCATCCAAAATCTCCCAGATGAAAACAGAGACACGTGTGGCTAAGCTTACACGTGAAGGTGATCAAGAAGGTTAAGAAAGACTGCAGCAGCTTACTGGAAAGTGCAAGATTCTGCCTTTTCCTCTCCCCTCCCATGCCCCTGTTTGAGTTAATCGAGTGCAAACTAGTCTTGTACTTTGAATTCAGTTTGCTGCAATTGAGGTAAGCTGAATACAAAGGGGGAGAATGGAGCGAGGAGGGAGAAACTGGGACATTGTAAAAACAGCTGAAAAGGTGAAATGGCAGAGAATTAATTGGGACTGTTCCTATGAAACCAAAACAGTTATACTGGCTTTGGGTGGCTTAGTAGGAAGGAGAACTGTTATTCATTGGGACCATTGCCAGGGAGCAACCAATGTCACTCCCACGTCTTCTGCTGCAGGCCTCTTGATTCTACTTTCCACCCTCTCTCTGGGCTATTTAAATTTTTGAAATGTATATATGAGCCAGTGTGGCATAGTGCTCTGGATGTTGGATTACAACTCTTGAGACCTGGGTTTAATTCCCAGCTAAGCCATGAAACCCACTGGATGACCTTGAGCAAGTCACATGCTCTCAGCCTTGGAGGAAGGCAATGGCAAACCTCCTTTGAACAAATCTTGCCAAGAAAACCCCATGATAGGGTTGCTTTAGGGCCAATATAAGTTGGAAATGACTTGAAGGCACTCAACAACAACAAAGGTATGAGTTGCTTTCACACATTTTAATATCATGCCTAGTTTTGTCCTAGTGAGAGACTATGAAGGAGAAGGGAGGAAAAAAGACTGGTAATTTTAAAAACAGCTGAAAAAGTAGGCTGACTGAGTTGGTTTTGTTCCTGTCAAACTGGGACAATTAGTGGGTACTGTATTGGGACCACACCGTAATTCTGATAGCTCTTGTGGTTTAAGACAAGGGGGAAAAAAGCTACCTTTCTGCCAACATTGGTACCCAACACAGCAAAGGTTGCATTGACACTGCAGAAATAATGCAGTTTGATAACACTTTAAATGTCATGGCTCAGTGTTATGGAATTCTGGGATTTGTAATTTCTTGTGGCACCAGAGCTCTCGGACAGAGAAGACTAAATAGCTCACAAAACTGCAAATGCCGGAATTCCCTAGCACTGAGCCATGACAATTAAAGCAGCATCAAATGGCATTATTTCTACAGTACAGATTCAGCTGGAGTACCAGAATGAAACATGTTTGAGCATTTTTCCCTTTGAAAA
Source organism: Urosaurus nigricauda (assembly GCA_034509955.1). Lineage (NCBI taxonomy): Eukaryota > Metazoa > Chordata > Lepidosauria > Squamata > Phrynosomatidae > Urosaurus > Urosaurus nigricauda. Next base: position 11,172,702 of record JAOEGL010000006.1, read on the forward strand.
TAATATTTTTAAAAAACAATTTGCACAACTTTGGATTGTTGTGAAGATAATGACGGAAAAGGGAGCCATGTATGCCACTTGGAGCTGCTTGGAGGAAAGACAGGATATAAATTTAATAAAATAAATATGTCTGTCGCCCTTCAGCTTGCCCAGCAGGAGCAGCGGCTACAGGAAGAACTGACATTGTTGCGTGGGGAGCATCGGACTTTGACCCTTAACAGCACCGAACATACTGCCCGGATGCAAAGCCTGCAAGCTGAGGTGAGAGAAGAGATCTTTGTTCTGCCACCCCTGCCTTGCACCAGGAGGTGCCAGATAGCTGAGGAAATCAGAGAAAATGACATTTTTTTCTCATCCCTTCTAGGAGACATAGGGTGCATCTTCAGTGCAGAAATCATACGGTTTGACACTGCCTTAATTGCCATGGTTCCATGCTATGGAATCCTGGGATTCACAGTTTAAATCTGTGGGGGCACCAGAGCTCTGGTGCTAAATATCTCACAAAATATGGATCTTGGAGTGCCATTAAGGCAGTGATGCATTCAAGTTTTTTAGTCCAAGTCCCAAGTGAAGTCTCAAGTCTCTACCTTCAAGTCTCAAGTCAAGTCTCAAGTCTTTTTTAACAGAAAAAAAGGAGGTGGTGTTCATTTTTCAGAGATACAGAAAGTGTGTGACAAAATTGGCTTGAAGCAGGGGTTGAGGTCTGCTTAGCAGTCTGTTCCCGCTGCACATCAGAGGACTCTTCTAAAGCATTTCAAAAGCTTTAGAAGGATCCTTCTATCTCAAGCCCATTGCCTAACACTACTGCTGTTCCCTGCCTGCTGCTCAAAGTGAATGGCACCAGCAAGTCAGTTACTAAAAACATGCAAGTCTCAAGTCAAGTCAGTTAAGTCAAGTCCAAGTCAAATCATTGAAGTGACTTGAATTCGACTTAAGTCCGAGTTAATTGACTCAGGTCTACATCACTGCATTAAGGCATGACAGACAAACAATGATAGGGAAGGGGTGTCATTTTAGATTTTCTGCTTCAGACAGGAAAGTGGTGTATTCACCCCTTAATAGGATATGGTCCCTCTTTGCGGCATTGCAACCAGTTGACAGTTGAGCAGAAAGGAAGATACAAAGCCTCATTTTGGCAGCATGTTGAACACTTTGTTTTATTTCCCACATCTCCATCAGAACCTTATGTTACAAGACCGGAAGCAAGATCTGGAGAAACAGACCCACCAGCTTCGGGAAGAGAATGATTCTATCCAGGCTTTGGTGGACACGCTCCATGATAACCTTCTCCTTCTCCGCAAAGAGAGTCATGAGAAAGAATTGCGGGTATATACTGACATATCTCATAACTATAAGAGTTTAAGATTATTTGAATGTTAAGAAGGAAGAGGTGCTTGGGAGTGAGTAGTTAGTTAAACATAGAAAGATGATGGGACATGTGGGCTTTTTATACAAAGAATGAGGAAGAAGAAGTCATTGAGGGCAGCTGCATTTCCTGGAGGAATGGTTTCCCACATTATTTTCATTTGCAAATACCCCTTTCTGTTTCTCATCCAAAGCTGCAGCGGGTAGAAGTGGAGGCGGAGGAGCTTCGGGTCTTCAACCGTCGCTTGCAGCACCAAGTCAAGGAGATGAAAGAAGAGATCCGTTTGCATGACTTAGACACCTCAGTTACCTCCATCCAGTCTGAGATCAATAATAGTTTGGAGGATGCTCCTGGAGCACCTGGGCAAACTCCTAAGGTATGCCAGGAGGTGCTGGTGGTACCAAGCTCACCTGTTTGTCTCAGAGATAAATTTCTCACAATCAGAGGAAGCCTACAGTCTATTATATGTCAATCTGGGAAATTAAGGCTCTTAATGCTATTTGATCTATTGCCCATCCTTCCCATAATTGGACAGTTTTTTAAAAATGTACCCATTTGTAACAACTGAAAACTTCTACAGTAGAACTTTTGCAACTGCAATCTAGAATGCAGAATGAAAATAAATCTCAAATTTAAACAGAAATTACATTATCCTCTGCTGAAACTCCCCCACTGTCCAAAACTCCTCTAAGTGCAGGTTGTAGATTTAGTGTAGATTTAGAGGACAAACAATGTATAGATGTTCCATGTAGTAAAAGTTCAAACCTAAAAATACGACGTTTAAAAATGAAGAAATTTATAGAAATACATTATATTGATGAATCAGCCTGCCAAATATTACTTCTTTAATATCTATCAATAAGCTTTTAACCATGTTAAAAATAAGTCAAAAAAAGCATTGCTAGAGTGAAAACTGGATTGGATTCCTGTCCTTTTAATGGTTGTGTAGAAGAAAGAACCAGATAACAAGTAACACCTACTGAAATTTATTCTTCTACACAGCCATTAAAGGGAGAGGAATCCTCTCCAGTTTTCACTCTGGAAACCCTAGTCAAAAGTGATTTGGAAGTCAACATTTTCAAACAATTTAATCTCATTTTCTAGATTCTAAATAAAGTGTGGGGAATCTAGTTTGCTTATTTGTAGTTTGTCTGTTATCCAAAATATTAAAAACCCACAATCCCCTCCAATAATGGCTGAGATAGTTCAGTGTACACAAACTTTGTTTCATGCAGAAAATTATTTAAAATAGTGTATGAAATTACCTTCAGGCTATGTATATAGGATGTATATAAAAGGTAAATTAAGTTTGTGTTTAGATTTGGTTCCCATCTCCAATGTATCACATTATGTACATGCATGCAAATACAGGTACTCCAAAGTAAAAATACTATACAATAAAAGTCTGAAATCCAAAACACTTCTGGTCTCAGGAATTTTGGAAAAGGGAGATTCAACCTGTACATATCCATGCAGAAGTACATAACAAGCTAGTATTATGTGTGTGTGTGGGGGGGGGGGGATCCCCATTAAAATCTGTCCCTTCTGTTCATGAAAATTACAATCCTAAACCACTGTTGTGGTTTGTCATCTGCATCTTTTGTAGTGGGAATGAGCCCTTTGTGTCATGGATGTCTCACCTTTTGGGATGTGTTTGTGTATTTCTGATTTAGTTATTGACCAATGGCACCTGCAAGTCTTGTTCTACCTCCACGGCTCCAAAGAACCTCTCACAGTGGAGATCACAGGAGGAAAAAGCTGAATACATAAAAAAGTTCACAGCCTTGAGCCATCAGGAGCAAGATTTACTGAGGCAGAAAGAAACAGAGATCATGAAACTCCATGATCAGGTAGGGTTTGCAATTCTTGCGAGATCGAGATGGGACAATAGGGAGTTATGTTGCTTTAGATGTACTGCTTCTGAATTTTCTTTTAACTATTTCAGCTGTCTGGCATTATCCCTCTTTAAATGTACTGCTTCAGAGGAGTTTATCACACGGGGGAAATCTCGTGCAAAAATGGGATTTAAAAGGTAGAAAAAACCTGCAAAGGTGGGTTGATTTTCACACATATTGTTAAACTTGTGTTAACTTCAACGGAAAATAAACAAAAGCTGCTCCTTTTCCCCCCCGGGATTTTCCAAAAGTAAAAACGAATGGCTTTTGTCTATTTTCCTTCCACTTTCCACTCGGGTTAACATTAGCTTAACAATTACATTGTGTGAAAATCAACATGCTTTTGCAGGGTTTCTCCAATTTAAACCCCTGTTTTTGCACAGGATTTTTCCCCGTGTGATAAACCCGAGTTTCCTTGAGCTAGTCAATCTGTCTGGTCTTATAGCCAACAGATGCTGCATATCAAGGAATGTGGTTACAGCACAGGGTGGTTTGTTCTAGAAAGAACTTACACAGTAACCTGTTATATGCTTGTCCCTCCACATTCGCTGGGGTTAGGGGCATAGGACCCCCATGAATGTGGAAAAACAGCAAATAACAAAGACACTATATTTTTTACCTGAAAGAACACCTCTCTAGGAATCTCTAGGTCCTCCAGTGCAACTCTGTGTTCAGCATCTGCCAGACATTGAGCATAGAATTGCACTGGAGGAGCTCCAAATGCCTAGTGGAGTGTTCTCTCTAGGAAACTCTAGGTCCTTCAGTACAACTTTTAGTTAAAGTTGACCGTAGAGTTGTGCAGGAGGACCTAGATATTCCTAGAGAAAACATATTCATAAAATCCGTGAATAATCAAATCCTCAAAGTCAAAGCCGCAAATGTGGAGGGGCGACTGTATATCCTATGTTTTGGATATTGACATGGGATTTATTTGGATGGTTGTATCTTTTGCCTTTTGCCTCTGAAGAAGGTTTGAAACAGTTGTACAAGTCCAGGGAAGGACCAACTGGCTGCATATGATTTACAGTCGTGTCAGTCATTAGTAATTCTTTGCTGGGCTTTTGCGTAAGTTCTTTGTTATTGTTGGATTGTTTATGACTCTTACAACAACTACTTGATCCTATAGCTGTAGTTTGCTTATATGTTGTTGTGTTGTTGTTATGTGCTTCCAAGTCATTTTTGACTTATGGTGACCATAAGGTGAACCTATCATGGGATTTTCTTGGCATATTTTTTTCAGAGGAGTTTGCCATGGCTACCTTCTGAGGCTGAAAGAGTGTGACTTACCCAAGGTCACCCAATAGGTTTCCATGGATGAGCCAGGATTAGAATGCTGGTCTCCAGAATTATAGTCCAACACTCCAACCACAACACAACTGGATGGATATTCCTTATCCAGAAATCCAAAATTCTCCAAAATTTAAAATTGTCTACATGGGTGGCTGAGATAGTGACACCTCTGCTTTTGTTCAATGTACACAAACTTTGCTTCATGAACAAAATTACTAAAACACTGTGTATAAACTTACCTTATGGCTATGCACATAAGGTGTACAGTACTGTATATGAAACATAAACAAATTTCATGTTTAAATTTGAGTCCCATCTCCAAGATATCTTATTGTTTATAAGCAAATTTCCCCAAATACCTCTGGTCCCAAGCATTTTAGATAAAAGGTACTCAACCTCTCTTAAGTCTTGCACTTCATGTTGCTCATTTGTATGTTATATATTTCATTTATTATTTTGCCATATGTGTAATGTGACTTTTGGCTATGTTGTATGCTATTTTTTAATATGTTCAGTATGATGTTCTATTTAACTCTTAATATACGATATTTACAATTCTCTGTTATTCATATTTGCAGCAAATACCATATTTATTGTTTGTTGGTGTACTATGTATTTGTTTTGTTTATGTGATGGTCTAGTGTATTTTTTGTGCTATTCATCCTACCAGAAAATGCAATACATTACAATACATAGCAGGATTTTTTTCTGAAACACCTTTTCTTCTCATTTCTGTGTCTAGATTACATTGCAACACGTGGAACTCTGCCATTTAAAGTCTGAAATAAAGAACCAGAGGCGTCTGTACCAAGAGAGCAACCGGGATGAGGCCATGAAATTAGCCATAGCGGAACGGGATGAGGCTATAATAAAGTGAGATACCTCTGTGTTCCTTTTAAATGTATTATTTGCACACACCCACACCAATACATAAACATGATATATATAACAATAAGCAATGTTTTGAATGTGTCCACCTCTCTGTGACATAATATTGTTTGTGTAGAAACTTGCTCTTCAGCTAGTTGTGAGCTAGTTTCCATGTACTTGCCATTTTTAACTTGCAGGTAAAATTAAGTTTCCTGTTGATTTTACCTAGTTCTATGGATCGAATCCAGATTATGTTAGTCATAATCCCATCAGAATTAATGAGATTTAAATAAGTAGTTACTAACTTGTTCTACTGAGTTAAATAGGAACAAAGCATGATGCATCCAAATTACCTTCCTGTACTTACTTCCCGGGCAGTAAATCTTTTATAAGAGTTTTTCTGAGTACACCCAATACATTTTATGTAATATTTTAAACTTTGAAATAACTCATTCAAATGAAATTATTACTTGGATTTGTTAATCATTTCATCAGTGATTTAAACATTGCATTAATAGCTAGATGCCAAGTATGTCTCTTTTAAGTAAGGGTGCTTATTTTTAATTAGTCAATTTGTTATCATTATATAATTTGTTACTGGTCAATTCTATGTTTAATTCAACTTTGTTCTCACTTCAGTTGCTGCAAACTGCAAGGCGCAAAAGCAGTTTGCACTCAGTTAACTCAGCATGTGTAGAACAGAGGAGAAACAAAATCTTAACCTTCCCACTAGGCTCAAGCAACAGCAAACTGCTGCAGCGACCCTTCCTAGCTGGCCTGTTCTTCCTCATCAATAACTTTTGGCATCGTGATCACCTTCCAATGTTGCTTGGCTACATGTGTCTCATTTTCCATCTGTGATGGAATGTAAGAGAGCCAGGGTGTTGGTAGTGGTTTGAGTGTTGGACTAAGACTCTGGAGACCAGGGCTAACCCAATGTAACCCTGGGCAAGTCACATTCTCTCAGCCTCAGACGATGGCAATGGCAAATCCCCTCTGAAGAAACCTGCAAAGAAACCCCCATGATAGGTTTGCCTTAGGGGTACAGTAAGTCAGAAACTACTCGAAGGCACACAGCAGCAGCAACAACAAAGCGCCTAATGCAGCTGGCACATACTTTTTGAAAGTTTGGACATAGGTACTACTTTTTTGGACTACAACTCCCAGAATCTCCTGATCAGCATGCCTTTGCTGCTTGGGAAATTCTGGCTGTATCCCCAAAAGTAACTTTTCTAAGCACTATTTTTTCTATCAAGCACTTTCAGCTCCATGTTTCCAATGCCCTCCATAGTATATCTCCATCATTAGTGTTTGAGTTAGTAGTGGGGGGAAGGAAAGAAGAGTCCCAGATGAAATCTGCAACTACTAAAAGAGTCCAATGTGAGCTAAATTTTGCCCTCCAGCTGCTTTTAAAAATAGTAACTATAAAGAGGCAGTCACAAAAAATGAGGGATGTCGATGCCATCCTAGGGACTGTGCTGTTTAGTCTGTGTAAACCCGTTTCCTTCATTAAAATCCCTCAGAATATATTTTATTGTTTGAGAGACTGCAATGTTTATACCTGCAAGTTAATTAATATCTTAAAATGCATGCAATTAAATAACAGGATTAGCATAATAGGCTGTCAGCTGCAAGCCAGTCTTTTCGGCACTGTGTTTTAAATGAAATGTTCTAGCTTCAGGGAACCTTTTTTTGTTTTAAATAGTAGTTCTCTTTGGAGGAACCCCTGAATGTCTGCCACAGAATCCCAGGGTACCAGTGCAGACTCTGGGGAAGCACATTGTCACTTTGTGCTGAGCCTTCAGTGCCTCTCAGGTCCAAAACACACTGCAGAAATAATCCAGTTTGAGACGGCTTTAACGCTCCTGGCTCAATGCTAGGAAATTCTGGGAACTGTAGTTTTATGAACCATTTACCCTTCTGTGTGCTACAAATCCTAGAGCTTTGATGCTACAAATCCCAGGATTCCATTGTGCACTTAGCCAGGGCAGTTTAAAGTAGTCTCAAACTGGATTATTTCTGCAGTGTGTTTTGGAACTCAGTTTCTCAGATAAATTGGGGGTACACCCTATGGTACACCCCAATTCCCTACGGTACTTTCAGGGGAGACTGAAAATGGTGGGCAAATTGACTTTTGGGAAATACAGTGGACCCTTGGTATTTCATCTGCTGGGGTTTGGTTTCAGGACCCACCATGGATACCAAAATCCATGGATGCTCATGTCCCAATATATAGAACGGGGTAATAAAATCGTGTCCTTCATATAAAATGGCAAAAATCAAGATTTACTTTTTGGAATTTATAGATTTTAAAAATATTTTCAAGCTGTGGATGCTTGAATCCGTGGGCAAAAAATCCGTGAATACGGAGGGCTGACTGATGAACTCCTGTGCGCTACACAATACATATGAGGAAGAATGTTCACTGTTAAGCCATAAAAGAGTGACATCTTCAGGTCTTAATGAAACCTGCATGTAATGTCTGTCAGTAATATTGTGGTACAGTATCATCCAAAATCCACAAAAGAGTGATGCCTTTATTGGGCCAAGCAAAATGGACATTATACATGTTGCAAGTTTTCAAAGCTCCACTGGTTTCTTCATCATGCAAAGGTGTTAAAAATGGTACAGGAGGGAAAAATGACGATGTTACTTATACCCCTGCATTTGATCAAGATGTAGCTGTGGTCCTTAGTTCAGACAGTATGGAAGGGTATTGATGCAAGGTGGGCCCTTCTTCCTTCTGGTCATGTGGGTGCTGGTATCACTGTTTTGTGGATGTTGAATGATGCTGTACTTTGTTATATGGCCTATATGGTTACCCCTGGTTATGTCAATATTGTTGTTGTGTGTCTTCAAGTTGTTTCCAACTTATGGTGACCCTATCATGGGGTTTTCTTGGCAAGTTTCTTGTGAGGGGGTTTGCCATTGTCACCCCCTAAGGCTGAGAGTGTGTGACTTCCCCAAGGCCACCCAGTGGGTTTCATGGCTGAGCTGGGAATCATACCCAGGTCTCCAGTCTGAATCCAACCCTCAAACCAATGCACCATGCTGACTCTGTCTGTAAATGTAATGCAAGGGTTAGGTGCAGTGATGCAGCGGTTTGAGGATTGGACTAAGACTGTGGAGACCAGGGTTCAAATTCACACTTAGCCATGGAAACCCTCTGGGTGATCTTGGGCAAGTCACACTCCCTCAGCCTCAGAGTGTGACAGTGGCAACCCCCTTCTGAACAAATTTGCGGGGAAAAAAACCCTGTGATATGGTCCACCATATGTTGGAAACGACTTGGAGGCGCACAACAGCAACAATACAGAGATGGGCAGATGGAAGATCAAGTTCTGTTGATAGATCTCTGAATAATTTGCATAACAAAGTTCAGATTCGCAGCCTGTTCAAGTCTAACACATACTTTAACATATGCTGAGAGAGATGTACACAGCTCCCTCTTTGAAAATTGGTCCAGTAGATAATTTGTAGGGTGTCTGCCAGGAGGATTTTTCAATTTTTTAACAACAATAGTAACAGAATTATTCTCCTCAGATAAGTAAGGTTCGTCATGCCTGCCAACTGTGCCAGTTTGGCAGGAACAGTCCCAATTAATGTGAGTCATCTTATTTTTTCAGCAGCTTTTAAATCGTGCCAGTTTCTCTTTTTTCCTTTGTCCTCAACTTACTTAAGTAGTTGCAAGATGGGTTCAAAATGCCAAAGTAGTTTGCAGTCAGAATGGAGAAGACAGTAGGTTCAGACAAAAGCAAACTGCTGCAGACATTCTTAGCTTGTCTGCACTTCCTCATTAATACCTTCTACCATCTTGACTGCCCTCTGATGTTGCTTGGCTACATGTGTCTCAATTTTCATCTGTGAAATGTTGGAGGGCATGTAAGGTAACAGAGGTTATTTCCCATGGGTATAACCAAGAGAATATTTGTGTATGGAATGGATTCCATTTGGTCCAAGCACTTAAAACAAATTATTGGGCTCAGAGTACTTTGATTTATGTCTGTGCCTCTAGTAGCGGTGTTTGGTGGATCTTTCGTTCTAGTTATAAAATGAGGCAGATCCTCAGCCCTGTCACAATGGGTTTGACTTAAAAGTGTGTGTGTGTGTGTTGCTTACTTTTCTTTGCATTTCCTTTTCCTACTAGGAAAGGCGAGATTGAGCTGGAAATGGCAAAAGTCTCTCTGGAACGAGATTCCTTGAGCCAGCAGTTGCTGCGTGTCATACGCCAAAAGATGGCACTTTCCCAGGAGCTGGAGGCTTGGCAGGTAAGAAAACATCAGAAAATATTTCCTGAGATTTGATCTAGAATCTTTAAACTTACTAGTTTTGCCCTTCTAGTTTTGGATCCTGCAAGGGCAGTGAACCAAACTGTGCTCCACAAAACGTTTTAATGCAATTTTCTGAAATCCCAAATGGCCAGGAAAATGCAGTTTTGGCTCACAGTCTTGTTTAATAAATTCCAGCTTCAGGCAGTGACACAGCTGAAATGAGCGTGAGAAATTTTGATCCCATCCCTGCATTCACAATTTGTTCCAAGGCCATTTTGGAGATTCATTCCAGTTCTGAAGAAGGAACTAAAATGGCTGGGGAACCATGACAGGATAAGAAGAGAAGGAGGCATAGCAGCTGAAGGAAAAACTAAAAACAGGATTGCAAAGTCAAGGACCAAGATCCAATGATATACTTTGCTCTCCAATGCCAGAAGATATTATTTTCCCCCCTGCAGCTCACTGAGCAAAGCTTGGAGAAGTTGCTTTTGGAAAGGGGACTACAACTCCTCAGTTGGCTGGAGAATTCTGGGAGTTGTAGTACATCAAAATGAACTGTTCTTACCTGTGCCTCTAAAGCATCAAAACTCAGTTCCAGAGGGTTTCCTATTCCACTGGAGTAGATTTTTAAGGAGTTTATCAGATGGGAGGAATTCCTCCCAATTTCAAATGGAGCCAATTCAAATTCACGTAAATTCGCTAGTTTCCTGCTAGAATCCTGTCCAGTCTCCAAGGAGCTCTTGGTGGTTGTACATTATGGAGTTTATCACACAGGAGGAATTTCTCTCAATTTCAAATGGAGCCAATTCGCAATTACGTGAATTTGTTAGTTCAGCGAATTTATGTGAATTCTAATTGCATTCGGAATGCATTCAGAATGACTTCCCATTTCCTGAAAATGACCCCTCCATTGCCCGAAATTGCGTGATATACTTTAATACACAATTACGTGAAACCCCATGATTGCGTTCGGATTGCCATTGCATTATACTCCCAAATTCCGTCGTATGATAAACTCCTAACATGCACAAGAGAGTTACAAGGGGTCAGGAGATCACTGATTTTGGTGGAAGCCATGGGATCCTGCAAAAATATCCAGGTGAATCCTGACCAAACAAGTTATGGGGCAAATTGCTAAAGAGTGGATGGTGCAAGGAATGAATGTGAAACAGAAAAATTGGGGGGGGGGGGGGGACAATTGAAGGGGGCAGAAGAAAAAGAAAAAGGAAAAGCGTTGATCTAAATAATTAGCACTACAGTAAAGAAAAATCAGTGCTTAAGAAGAAATATCCCCCCACCCCACCCAATCCACCACATTGCCCATAGTATGTGACATTGAAGGGGCATTTTGGCAATATTGGGTTGCAAACATGAAATCAGCATTGATATTTGTGATCCTAATCACATGTGGGGAAAGCAGGGGTTTAAGGTAGGTACTATTTTTTTCCTACCCCAACATCACTAGAATAAGGGCAGAAAGCATAATAACCCTCACTCTGAAACACCTTTTTTGATGTTACTCCCATGTGATCAGCAATGAAAACTCAGAGTGAGGGCAATTTTTGTTGTTTACCGTAATCTGGAATCTTGTGTCTTAAAAGAAAATAGCACTCACTATTACAGCCAGCACCCGGAGGAACATGGTTGTCGCTGCTCCCCAGATCACAAAACAGGTGCAAAGGGACTGGTGAAACCTTTCAACAACAACCCCACCACCACCACCTTCATTTCAAACAAACCAAACAAGTTTTGCACAGAACTTTTGACTTGGCTCTGGAGACAATGAAGAGGCATAGTCTCCAAGAAATATTGGATTTCATTTCCTGTAAAAGAGTATAGTATTTATTTTCCCTTTCTTCTTGCACGCAGGATGATATTCAGTACATCATCCACCAACAGCTGCTCCAGAAGCATCAGGAACAAGAGGCCCATCCTGCCACACCACCTCCTAAGACCCCAACACAAGGCAAGAACACTCCTTTATTTCGACGTGGCACCAGCACTCCCAATGGCACTGGCTTCTTCTCCCTTTTCCGGAAAAACTGAGGGGGGTCTGGAAGCGGGGACAGGCTTCTATAATGGCTGAAGGCAGGAAAAATGGCGGAGGGAATATGAAACGCCAGTACTGTACAAAGGCTGAACCGGATGATGGGAGATGTAGCTGCTGCCAGTGAGGTGCAGCTTGAGGGTGCAGAAGAGGAAAGAAATGGGTTCAGTCATTTTTATTTAGCAGTTTGTCAGCTAACTCTAGGCCAAAGGAATTGCACTATTCTCCATATTTCAGTCATACTACAGCCATGTGTCAAAAGTAGGTAGGGCACCTAGACACTTAAGTAGGAAGCAGAACTATGCTGGTAGCCACAATGCACCATCATTTGTGCCAGATTTTATCCCACTTTGGATACCCAATGTTGGCCAGTGGCCTCTACATCACTGGAACAATGAATCTGTTCAGAGCTTCATCCCAGACTTTAAAGAAGCTATCCAAGGGGTTATTCTCTATACAGTTTGAACTAAAACCCAGAGCAGATTCACTTCCTCCTGATGTGGAAGCCACCACTGCAGATATCCATACATTTGACATGTTTGGTTGAAAATCAGCATCTACAAATGATGATTATCATTTATTTATAAAGCACCCAATTTACATTAACATACAAAATTCACAAACTGTAAAGGAAACCATCTATGAAGGGAAACCATGCATGGGGAAACCCAATCACTATGTAAATGGATAAAAACATATCCAGGGGTAGAGGTGTTGCCATCCAGCAAAGTACAATAATATCCAAAATCCACAAAACAGTGATACCTTTATTGGACCAACCAAAATGCATTATATACAAGTTGCAAGCTTTTGAACTCCACTGGCTTCTTCATCAGGCAAAGCTGTTAAAAATCGTACTAGAGAAGAAAAGTGAGGATGACAAAATGAGGCCCTTCCTCTTGCTTGCATGAATACCCTTCTGTTCCATCTGAACTGAGGACAACTATCACAGCATCTTGAGAAAATGTAGGCCTATGTCTAACATTGTCACCTTTTTTCCTTTCTCTTTTTGCCTGGTGAAGAAGCCTGTGGAACTGAAAGCTTGCAACATGTATATTGTGCATTATGGTTGGCTCAATAAAGGAATCTTTTTGTTTTGTGGATTTCAGATTTTGTATTTGCTATATGGCCAACATGGCTATCTCAGGATATATTTTCATCAATTTACATGGTGCTTTACAGGTACAACAATCAAAATCAGTGGGTCCTCCTACCAGAGGCACACAATCTGAAGCATGGGTTTCCTTTATGATCATGCTCAGTGTGTTGCGGCTACCCTGGGTAAGAGTTAAACATTTTTTTTTGGACTATAACTCACAGGATCCCTCAGAATTATGGAGTTGTAAGCCAGAAAAAGGTATTTTTTGCAAAGTCTAACTAGTCATAGGATGTCAGAAGTTAGGGAGGGGTTAAATTTTCCAGAGTGAGTGAACCTGGAGCTCCAGTGTACATCTGTTCTACATGCATATAAATAGGGCTTAAGATTCGTAGCATTTCTAAGTAAGACTGATACCATGGATCACTTGCTCAGCCACAAAACATCATACAGTATCTAAATGGTGATAGAGTGGAAAAAATTGCAGCATGTAGCTAGTAGGATGACTTTCATGTGTAGGATGATACCAGATAATCTGAGCTTCTCAACATTTAAATGAAGTACTTTATTTTGGTCTTCTTCTTTTTAATACTTCTAGCCTTCCAAAACCAGTTGGCCAGTCTGTGTTCCAAGTTCTAAAGTTGTCCCGTCACGCTGACCAGTCAGTGGTATGATTCTACTAGGTGGATTTGTCTAAAATTTTCTACATCTGTGTCATCCAAATTTTGACTGAACGAGCCTGAAATTTAGGTACTGATCCTTTATTCCCTTGTAAATTAAAAGTTCTGGACTACAACATAACATCTTCCTCCTTAGGAAATGGGAAGAATATACACTGAATTCTTAGAGCCTGGAACTGCTGTCAAAGTATCTGTCTGGGAACAGAAGAGTCCCACATTATTTGGAGACTTGCATGTACGTTCTTAGGCTGCACTTTTCTTTATATTAGCACTTTATTGCTCATCTACTCTTGTGTATCTTTTCCCCCTTTTAAACTTCCTTTAAACTTTCCTAGGCTGCATCCACACTGCAGAAATAATCCAGTTTGACACTACTGCCATGGTCCAACGGCCATGGTCCTTGGATTTGTAGTTTTTATGAGACATTTAGCCTCCTCTTTCAGGTCGCTCTGGTGCCACAACAAACTAGAATTCTATATCATTGAGCTATGGCAGTTAAACAGGTGTCAGGCTGGATTATTTCTGCAATGCAGATGCAGCACCAATGAATTTAGCTAGTATTACAGACTTGAATAGGAAGCAGCAAATAAGAGAGTCTGAATAACTTCCACTGGTATCTGGGTTGTCAATGTGGACAATGTCAATAGGAGTGTGGAAGCATTTCAATGAAAAAGCATTTTGCAAATCCATCCCCCCCCCCCCGGCATAGACTTTTTATGCTATTACTACTAATATACTATTAATAGTATATTATTATTACTAATAATCCCCCTTCAGTAGGTGGCAGTATTGCTACCCAGAATGTAATTTATATTTCCCACTTATAACAGATTTGTTGTCCGTTTTTTTTTTAAAAAAGTGTGATAGGTAATGTGTAACTTTTAAACATCAACATTTTTGTTATGTGTCTTCCAGTCATTTCCAACTTATGGAACTTATGGAGGTTTTCTCAGCAAGATTTATTCAGAGGGATTGCCATTGCCTTCCTCTGAAGCTGAGAGAGTGTGACTTGCGTGCGGTCACCTCCGTGGGTTTCCATGGCAGAGTAGGGATTCAGACCCTGGTCTACCGGCATCCCAGTACAAAACCCAAACCACTGCACCAATTTGGCCCTCAAAAATAAAATAAAATAAAATAAAATAAAAGTTTCAGCATACCTTTGTTCAACTAAGCCATGATTATGTCATATGAATACCAGCAGGGGGTAGTGATGTTCTTTCTCCTTCTCTTCCCTCCTTTCTCTTTTTATTCCACATATACACTTTATACAGTATAGTTCTCCCCTTCTTTCTCACATGAACACACAAAGCAGATGCTCTTTTTCAAGTGTAATTTCTCAGCTGCTTACAAAATTGAAAACTTTTAAAAAACTAATATCAACACTGAAAGAATAAATCCAAATAAAGTTTTATTTATCTATGAAGAAGAAAAATGTATATTGTTATGGAATATTTTTTGTTGTAAATTTGTTCATAAAGCTTTATAATATTCTGTTTATTAAATAAAAGAGTATCATTCTTATATATTGTGTGTCTCTGTCAGTCTTGTCGGGAAATACATTCTTTGGACATCTAGGGCTGTATCTGCAATGCAGAAATATTCCAGTTTGATACCACTTTAGCTGCCATGGCTCCATCCTATGGACTCTTAGTATCTGTAGTTTGTTGTGGCACCAGCACTCTGAAAGAGAAGGCTGAACAGTACACAAATTAAATGGCTTACAAAACTACAAATTCCAGAACTCCATAGCACTGAGCCATGGCAATTAAAGGGGTGCCAAACTGCATTAATTCTGCAGTGAAGATGTAGCCATAGTCAGTCTCAGGCTGCCTCTGCACTGCAGAAATAATGCAGTTTAACTCCACTTTAACTACCATGGCTCAGTGCTATGGAACCTGAGATTTGTACTTTGTTGTGGCACCAGAGCTCTTTTACAAAGAAGGTCAAATATCTCCCAGAACTACATATCCCCAGAATAGCATAGCATTGAGCCATGGCAATTAAAGTGGTGTCAAACTGCATAATTTCTACCGCCTGAATGCAGCCTCAAAGGTGCTACAAGACTCCAGAGCTTGGGGAAAATGGCTTTTTTGAATGACAACCTCTATCATGGATGGGAGCCCCAGATTAGAGCACCCTTGGTTTAGGAACTAAGGCTACGTTGCAACTTTTTGTTGCACACTCCCTGCCTGTTCCTTCTCAAATCCAAATCAGAGAACTGAGCAAAAATGAAGCTTCCCTTTCAATAGGGAAGAGCTGCTGTTCCTTTTAGAAAAAGTACCTACAGTTTGTTGCAATCTAAACTGATGGGAGCCAATCTGATCAGAGTTAGTTTAACTTTTAATTTGACGTCAAGGGCAAGCATTCATGCGCTGTTGGATTTGAATTCACTTAAACCAACAGGTTTAAGCAATGCTAAGATAGCCAGTGTGGTGTAATGGTTTGAGTGTTGGACGATGACTCTGTAAACCTGGATTCGATTCCCAGCTCTGCCATGAAACCAATTGGGTGATCTTCGGCAAGTCACACTTTCTCAGACTCAGAGAATGGCAATGGCAAATCTCCTCTAAACAAATCTTGCCAAGAAAACCCCATGATCAATTTGCCTTCGGGTCGCCATAAGTCGAAAACGACTCGAAGGCACACAACAACACAAACCAATAGTAGTTTATTGCTTAGTCCAAAGACCATTGCAAACAAAACATCCAAGCTTTCATGCAATTACAGTTACAGAATCAACATTAACTAAATAAAATACATACCTAAGCTTAATATAATGCATACCTCTTGCATTAAGAAAGAGAACTTATTAACCATTGGTATTATAACAAAAAGCATTTTATACACTCATATCCTCAGGTTTCTTTGTCAGTTAAGATGGTCTCTAAGAATTTTTCTCTACACCTGATAGCCTTTGCTGCAAACACAGCTATCCTTTGGATCACATATTGATTTGTGGATTGTAACAAGTAAACTACTGTATATTCTCATGTACATAAGTCTAGAAATTTAGGTTAAAAAAATTGACCCCGAAAAACTGAGTTGACCAATGTAAATACTGTATTTTACATCGTGTGCGTGTGTGTATAAAACCATCCCTTGGTGAATGAACTGACCTCCTCCTACTCTCTCATCCATCCAGCTTTTAATATGAGTGTGAGTAGTTTATGGCTGCTGGAATTTTGTAAGTGCTTTGGTATTGTATTCCTTCGCTTCATCCTTTACATCCTTCATTACATACCCCTAAGTTTTATCCTCGATTTATCCATGGATCATACCCAAATCCATAATTTTGGCCCCAATACCTGCCTGCGACTTATACATATACTTCGAGTATATACAATAAATTTATCTTTCACACCCCAGTATTTCATTTTCTTTAGGAAAGGCTCTAAATAACACACAAACCAATAGGAGGAGAGATCTTTTCCCCCACTTTTGGAGAGATGGTGCCCGATTGTTGTAGCAAGGAGTACCTCTTAGTTTTTCTCTTGGGTGTCTCTATCTCACACCAGCTGTGCCCATCTGGGTGGCATTTTTCTCTACCCGCAAGTGGGCCTAACAAGAGAACAATGCAAGTATTTCTTGTAGCGCCGAGGGGGTGGCTGGAGTTGGCATCTCAATCCTCCAGAGTGGAATGTGGAACGGACAGATGGACAAAATAAACACAGTGTGCCACTGCCAATCTCTTCCAGCCTCTCCTCTCCAAGCTGTGGTTTGAATTTTGCGATGGGCTGAAGATGTGGAAAGAGAAGCCAGGAGGCTTCCTAGGTCCTCGGAGAGGGGAGTGGCACTTAATGGGTAAAATTACAAACAGCTGGCAGCCAGATGTCCTTTTCCAAGTCTCTGTCTCTGCCTCCAAAACCAGAGAGAAGGGGCACTCCTTTGCTCATCTCCACCCACACTTGGGAAATTCAAGTTGGAGTCCATCACTTCAACCAAGGAAGATCTGCACCTGTTGGATTTCTATAAACACACATAATCACACCTCTAGGGTGTAATGCGTGTGTGTGCGCACCTTGCCTTCAAGTCATTCCCGACTTATGGTATTATTATTAAGCTTTATTTATATAGCGCTGTAAATTTGCACAGCGCTGTATATACAATCAATTAAAATAGACGGTAACCTTAAGGCAACCCTTTCATGGGGTTTTCTTGGCAAGTTTCTTCAGAGAGGTTTTTTTGCCATTGCCATCCTCTAAGGGTGAGAGAGTGTGACTTGTTTGGGTTTCCATGGCTGAGCCGGGATTTGAACCCTGGTCTTCCAGAGTCATAGGAGTTTATCATACGACAGAATTTGTGGGTATAATGCAATGGCAATCCGAACGCAATCATGGGGCTTCATGTAATTGCGTATGAGTGTATCTCACACAATTTCGGGCAACGGGAAATCATTCCAAACGCAATCATGGGGTTTCACGTAATTGCGCATTAGAGTATCTCACACAATTTTGGGCAATGGGGGGGTCATTTTCGGGAAATGGGAAGTCATTCTGAATGCATTCCAAACACAATCAGATTTCACATAAATCACGCTAAACTAGTGAATTCACGTAATTGCGAATTGGCTCCATTCGCAATTGAGAGAAATTCCTCCCATGTGATAAACTCCTAACTGCTTTATCACACTAGGGGGGAAACAGGAGTTAAACGAGAGTTAAACAGGAACTGTCCTGTGATAAACATAGGGCATTTCCTGTTTAACTCTCATTTAAATCCTGTTTGCTCCCTAGTGTGATAAAGCAAAGGATGGCAACGGCAAACCCCCTCTGAAGAAATGTGCCAAGAAAACCCCATGACAGGCCCTTTCCTCAGGGCCGCCATAAATCAGAAATGACTTGAAGGCACACAACAACAACAAAGCTAAAGACCTTGAGAAGCTACAAATCCCAGGATCCCTTGGAATGGAACTACAGCACTTAACAGCAGGTGTCAAACTGTATTATTTCCATTCTTAAGGAAGACCCTATCTTGGGGTTTACTTAATCTTGGCATGAATTGTTCAGAGGAGGTTTGGGATTTTCACATGGCTACAGCTGCATCCACACTGGAGAAATAAACTGGTTTGGCACCTCTTTAACTCTTTTTCTGGCTCAAGGCTATGGAATTCTGGGAGTTGGAGTATGTTGTGGGGCCCAGAGCTCAAGGCTTGACTTTTTCTGGCTCAAGGCTATGGAATTCTGGGAGTTGGAGTATGTTGTGGGGCCCAGAGCTCAAGGCTTGACTTTTTCTGGCTCAAGGCTATGGAATTCTGGGAGTTGGAGTATGTTGTGGGGTCCAGAGCGGAGCTCTGCTCCGCTCTGGGCCCACAACAAACTCCAACTCCCAGAATTCCATAACCTTGAGCCAGAAAAAGAGTTAAAAAGGTGTCAAACCAGTTTATTTCTCCAGTGTGGATGCAGCCACTGATTCGAAATCCTGGTCCCCAGAGTCCAATGCTCAAACCATGCTGGCTTTCTTAGGCCTCATTGAACTACAAACCCCAGAATGCAACAGGAGGCAGCCAAAGTAAAGTGGAATGACAGCATTATTATAAGAGTGAAGGGCAGTAATCTACAGGTCCAAAACACACTGCAGAAAATAATCCAGTTTGAGACTGCTTTAACTGCCCTAGTTTTAATGCTAGGGAATCCTGGGAAATGCAGTTTTGTGAGACATTTAGCCTTCTCTGTCAGAGCTCTTTGAGGCCACAATAAACTACATTTCCTAGAATTCCCTAGCATTGAACCAGGGCAGCCCAAAACTGCCTCAAAATAGATTATTTCCCCAGTATGTTCTGGACCAAAGGAGGCTAAATGTCTCACAAAAAGTATAGTTCCCAGAATTCCCTAGCATTGAGCCAGGGTTTTCCAAAGGTGCCTCAAAATAGATTATTTGTCCAATATGTTTTGGATCAAAGGAGGCTAAATGTCTCACAAAAAGTATAGTTCCCAGAATTCCCTAGCATTGAACCAGGGCAGCCCAAATATGCCTCAAAATAGATTATTTCTCCAGTATGTTTTGGACCAAAGGGGGCTAAATGTCTCACAAAAAGTATAGTTCCCAGAATTCCCTAGCATTCTGCCTCAAACTGGATTATTTCTCCAGTGTGTTTTGGACTGAAGGAGGCGAAATGTCTCACAAAACTACAATTCCCAGAATTCCCTAGCAGTGGGCCTCACTAACTTCCCCCTCACACAAGCCCCGCCCCTTCTTCATTCCCACCCTGCTTAAGCCCCGCCCACAACGCCCCGCCCTTTCTCTGTTCTCCCCACTAGCCACAAGCCCCGCCCCCGCCTTCTATGACCACGCCCACGAGACCCAGTCATTAGAATACCCAAGCCCCGCCCCCAGGCTCACCATTCTCTGGCCCCTCCCTCCCTCTTTCCTTCCTTCCAGCTGGTTGGAATCCTGGCGCTTTGGCGTTCCATTCCATCCATCAGGCAGCAGCAGCAGCAGCAGAGCAAAGGCGGTGGCTGCTGCTCGAGTCAGGAAGGAGGAGATCCACTGATCCCTGCAAGATCCCTGGTCATCTGATCCCAGCAAGGACTGAAGACCAGGAATCCTCCTGGCCTGGCTGCTGCTTAGATCCACCCTTTCCTTTTGCAATGCATCCAGGAGCTCCTCCTTAAAATCCTTTTTTAAAAAAAATCTAATTTTTTGACCCTTTTCCTCTATTTTCCTTCTCTCTTTTCCTCCCTGGAGACTCAGCACAAGCTCCTCTCTTCCTTTTCCTCCTTCTTCCTTCTTCCTCTTCTTCTTGGCAAAAAGAGATCTTGCTTGAGAAAGGAGGAAACTCCCTCCTTTGCTGACCTCTCTCTCTCACTTCCTTTCCCTTTTCTGCTTAATTTCTTTCCTTCCCACCCATTAAGAGAAAGATCTTCTGTTCTAGAGCCTTTTCTATCATTGAGGATGAATTATATCTATATATTTATACCTATATCTATATAGATATATAGCTGTTTGAAGCCAAGTTGGGGTTGTGGCTTTTTTATTTTTGGAAGGAAGCTGAAATTCCCTTCTTCTCTAGGTATTTTTGTTCTCTTGAAAATCATTTTTCATGATCTGTAGTAAAGTTATAGTTTAGTTTTGGTCACCTACTGGATTTTATTTTGTTTTATTGAACTGTCTGGAAGGTGCCTCTTCTACATCTAGAGCCTCTTCCACTATTGGGAATGCATGCCAACTTTTGTCTCTTTAAATATATATTTGTATATCTATCTCTAAGTATTTGAAGCCTTGTTGGTTTTTTTTGGAAGGAAACTAACATTTCAGACTCCTTTTTTCTTTAGGTATTTTTCTTCTCTGGGAAATCATTCTTTTTGGGTGGTCTGTAATATTCATACATATATATATATATATATATATATTTGGAATTTTGGTTCAGTTTTGGTTACTTCTCTTTGAGTACTGGATTCTTTTGAAAAACTGTTTGTAGTTCTTTTTTGTAACTCCAGCTGGAACTTTTTTTGCTTTGGACATTGCAACACTCCTGGGCATCACCATCGAGTTTTCAAATTTTGGACAGACCCTTTGGGAAGAAGCCTTGCTCTCATTGCCTGCCATTTAAATGTTTTCATTTCCTGTGGGGCTTTGTTTTTCCTTTTCCCTTCCCTTCAGAGAAAGAGCCAAGATTTTAATAAATTCTGCATTGACTTGGTAGATCTGAAGAAGACACTTTTGAGGGAGGAAAAAACCAAAAAAAACTCCTAACCGGTGGGCATACTTTCTGCACATTTACTGATATAGGAAGAGACTTGTTGGCCAGACTGAGCTTCTTTGGAAGCAAAGGAAGGAGAAGTGAACATCTTGTCTGGGACCCCAAAGACTGGAAACTTCCACATTCCTGAAGATACCCATCTGAGAACCTCTGTGGCTGGACTCGAACTCTGGATCTCCTCCTCGTATCTTGATGTGGGTAAGACTGGCACACTTGAGGTCATGCCCCACTTAGTTGCCATGGGGCTTTGAGGCTGAGCAGATTTCCCACTGGAAAGTGTGGGAGTTTCGGTGGAGAATCCCTGCTTTTGGCAGGAAGGACCGTGACCGAAAAAAGGAGGTGGTGTTGCCCCGGCACATGAATGGCTGCCAAGGATTATGACCACTTGTTCAAACTACTCATCATCGGGGACTCGGGTAAGGACAGGTTCTTCTCATGACACCCCTCTTTCATTCACACTTTTGTCTTATTGCATTTATGAGTCACAGTCACGAGTCTGTTTCTTGCTAAGACCTATTTTTTTGTTGTGAGAGAACATATTCGTAAAATCCATGAATAATCAAATCCGCAAAAGTCAAAGCTGCATATGTGGAGGGACGAGTTTAAATCATATGTTTTGGATACGGGCATGGAATTTATTTGGATGGCTGGTATCTTGTGCATTTTGCCTCTGAAGAAGACCCGAAACAGTTGTACAAGACCAACTGGTTGCATATGATTTACAGTCTGTCAGTCATTAGTAATTCTTTGCTTGGCTTTTAGATAAGTTCTTTGTTACTGTTGGATTGTTTATCACTCTTACAACAACTACTTGATCCTACAACTGGAGTTTGCTTACTTGTTCATAGAACTAAACTTGTTGTTTAGTTGTTGTTGTTGTTGTGCTTCCAAATCTGACTTATGGTGACCCTAAGGTGAACCTATCATGGAGTTTTCTTGGCAAGATTTAGTCAGAGGAGGCTTGCCATGGCCTTTGCCTGAGGCTGAGAGTATGTGACTTACCTACGGTCACCCAGGGTGTTTCATGGCCAAGCTGGGAATCGAACCCTGGTCTCCAGAATAGTAGTCCAGTGCTCAAAGCACTACACCAGATTGACTCTACTAAGAGCTATAAGCCATCACAATTCAGTATAATTAAGGTTAAATACAAACACACAGACTACAATAAAAGTAATAAATTTAAAATAGAATGGAGGTAACAAGCAAATAGAGGGTAACAAGCAAGTAATACAAATTCAAAAATATGATATCATCTTTAATATAAATTAAATTGAAAGCCCCCAGATCAGGTACTATGTATCTTCATCACCTGTGTGTAATTCTGATAAATAATTTTGATGCCTAAATTTGTGGCCAAAGCAAATTGTGCAACCATAGTGGAGATATATGAATTGTTGCCCGCAAATAGGGTACAAATCTGCTTAAGGAGAGATTGATTGGAAAGGGAGTGGAGAATAGGACTAAGAAACTTTTGTCTAGGGGCCATATAGAGAAGGCATTCCAAAAGATTGCATTTATTATTGCCTTTTTCTGCTGTCTCATTCTACTCTTCCCCTCCCATTCTTCAAACAGTTTTGCTCTTTATATGTGTGTGTGTATGTATGTATGCATGTTCCTACTCTGCACTTGTTCTTCTCCTTTTGCACGATACACTATATTCTTCCTGTAATACTCTCTTTTCTTATCTGTTTATTATGTTTTTCTTTCTTCCATCTTTCTTTCCTCCTTCAGCGTTTCTTGTTGTTGTGCCCTTTAAGTCATTTTTGACTTATTGTGACCCTAAGACCTATCACAGGGTTTTCTGGGGCTGAGAGTATGCTACACTTCCAAGGTAACCCAATGGGTTTCCATGGCCTGGGTGAGGATTTGAACCCTGGTCTCCCAGAATCCTAGTCCGATGCTCAAACCACTACAACACACTGGCTTTCACAGTGCTTCTCTTACTCTCTATCAATTATTAAACTATTATTTCATATTTAAATCTCTTTCTTGATTGTCCTTTTTCTGGTTTTTAAACCTCCCCGCTCCAATTTCTTGTGTCTTTGATAAATGTCAGTACAAAGCAGAACTTTGGGAGGAACAGGTAGAACGGGCAGGTCTCTTTTACCTTTCAACTCTTCCCCCTTTTATTCTTCTTCATTCTGTTTTTTAACCCCATGCTTTGTAATCATTTCAGCATATCTCAGTCCTACAAAGGTGGGGGAATTCAAAGACATAGCCGTGTTAGTCTGGAAAATCAGTATGCAAAGTGCACTTGTTGCACAGTGGTTCCCAAACTTTGGTCCTCCAGATGTTTGGGACTTCAGCTCCCACAAGCCCCAGCTAAGTTGGCCCCCTGTCAGGAATTCTGGGAGCTGAAGTCCCAAAACATCTGGAGGACCAAAATTTGGGAATCATTGTGTCGCAAGTCTGTCTCCGCACTGCAGAAATAATCATGTTTGACACTACTTTAACTGCCGTGGTTCAATACTATGGAATTCTGGGCACTGCAGTTTGTTGTGGCACCAGAGCGAACTCCAAAATGTCATAGTATTGAGCCATGGCAGTCAAAGTGGCATCAAACCGGATTATTTCTGCAGTGGAGAGGTAGCCTAACTAAAAGAAGCTGGTAGCCTGAGCTTTTGTAGACTTGAGCTCAAACTACCAGCTTTTTCCTTTCAGTTAGTCTCAAGAGGTGCAACAAGATCCCTTTGCATACTCATTCCTACAGAGTTATTTTATAAAAGATTACTGAACATGTTGAATTGTGGCTCTTGCGTCAAGCCTACAGCTATGGTTTTTCCACAACTCTCAGTTACGCCAACCTGTAAGATTCCCAGCAGCCTTTGGGCCTAGTTGCGCCAACCTGTGAGGGCTCCCACCTCTGAAAATCCCAGGTGCCTTTTTAGAGTTGGAAAGCAGTATTTTTAATCTCACTTAAGCTGCAGCTCTGTACTGTGAGGCAGGATGAATTTAGACTAAAGCCATCTGAGAACAATGCTTCGCAAAACAGCATTTAAAAGGCCTCATGTAATGGCCTCTGACAAGTCCCTCATGGATGTTTAATACCTGGCCCTTATGTTTTTAAGGCGCTGGTCAGAGAGGTTTGTTTTCTTGGCATAAGGACCGGATAGAAAGACTTTAAGGCTGCATCTACACTGCAGGACTGATGCAGTTTGACCCCGCTTTAACTGCCATGACTCAGTGCTATGGAATTCTGGAATTTGTACAGTTGGTTTTCCATATCCACGGCTTCCTTGTTCATGGATTCAATTGAAAATATTCCAATAAATAAATACATTCCAAAAAAAAACCATGCCTTGATTTTGCCATTTTATGTAAGGGACACCATTTACCGTTGTATTTCATGGGATTTGAGCATCCATGGATTTGGTATTCATGAGCGATCCTGGAACCAAAGCCTAGTGGATGTCAAGGGCCCACTGTAGTTTTGTGAGATATTTTGCCTTCTCTGTCAGAGGGCTCTGGTGCAACATCAAAGTACACATTCCAAGATTCCATAGGATGGAGCCATGACAGTTAAATCAGTGTCAAACTGCATTTATTGTGCAGTGTGGGAGCAGCCTAAGTTGCAGGGGCATCGTTTAAAACAGGTATTGTGAACCTCTGACTCGGACTCCATTTCCCAACAGCCGGTGTGGCCAGTAGTTGTGGTAAATGTGAGTTGTGGCCCTTGAGATGATAAACTAGAAGTTTCCCATCTCTTATTAAAGCAATCCCGTTCCACTTTCATCGTGGTTAAGAATAGTTCTTCTGGCTTTACTCCTGCACTTCAGGGGTGGAAACTCTGCAACTTATCAAAGGTTGTAAGAGTAAGACTGCAGCTCTCATCAGCCTTAGTCTGCATAACCGGTGGTGAGAAATGCTGGGAGTTGCAGTCCAACCACACCTGAATGTCCACATGAGTCCCATCCCTAGTCTACCTCATTTTGAGGTTGTTGTGTGTCTTCAAGTCATTTCTGACTCATGGCGGCCATAAGGCAAACCTATCATGGGGTTTTCTTGGCAAGTTTTCTTTGGAGAGGATTTGCCATTGCCATCCTCCGAGGCTGAGAGAGTGTGACCAGCCCAGGGTCACCTTCTTACCTCTGCGTGAACTCAGTTGATGGGATCTCCCCCGATGCAGAGAGAGAGTGGGGGAACAGAAGTGTATTGTACTTTCTTTATTAGCATCTTCCCCTTTGCTGTTGAAATAATGCTGCAGATCAACAGCGGAAAGGTGGAAGTAAATGGGAGTTGTAGTTCAGCACATCTGGATGGCCTCAGTTTGGGGAAAGTTGCCTTCAGCCAGTGAACCTCCATCATCCCAGGTCCTCTGCAGTTTTCTGTGTCTGGATATCCTGTCTTTAGTGTGCCCAAAAATCATGTTTAGGTTGTTTCTACTAGAGGAAGCTATACTAGTGGCTGGATTGTTGTTTGTTGCTGTGTACCTTGAAGTTGTTTCCAACTTATGGTGTCCTGTCCTGGGTTTTCTTGACCAGTTTCTTCCGGGGAGGGAGGGCTGCCATTGCTGCTCTCTGAGGCTGAGAGAGTGTGACTTGCCCAGTGGGTTTCGTGGCCAAGATGAGAACTGAACCAGAGTCCTATTATGAAACTGGAGGCACTGAATAGATGTGAAATTCTTCAACAGAAGTGGGAAGGGCTACTAATTATATAATTAACATACATTTGTGTTTTAATACTTCTTCTCAGGTTTTCTGAGAAGCCTGCTGCAATTACAAGTCCAAGAGGTGTGTGTGCACACAAAAGTGAGCCCTGCCATTTGGGGTTTATAAAGGCAAAAAGCCCAAAACTCTCAAGGAAAGTGGAAGGAAAACGTAGAGGAAGGAAACCAGCTTGCCAAGAGTGGTGTTTGCAGGCCTATATTTATCTGGTTTGGAGGCTATGGCTGCATCCACACCGCAGGAATAATCTGGTTTGAGACCATTTAAACTGCCATGGCTCAATGCTATGGAATTCTGGAAATTGTAGTTGGTTGTGGCACCAGAGGTGCCACATCTTCAATAGTTCATCTCCAACTGTTGACCATCTTGGCTGGGAATGGAAATAATGGTGACTCCCGGCATGCCTTGTTCTTCTGGCCAGAGCCAAGGGTGCCCTTCCTGTTGCACCAGGAGTCATAGGGCAAGCGATAGCTGGCGCAGAGTTCCCTCTGCAAAGGAAGGAGGGAGGAAAGGGGGAAAGCGGTCTTCCTGCAGCTGCTCATTTTGATGGCTGGGGCCAAGCTCCTCTTCCTTTTACTGTGTTGTGCTTCTCTGTGTGAGAGTGTGTGTGTGCGCACTTGTGTGACACTTCCCAGTGGCTCTTGTTCTTTTCGCTGGTTGCAGAGTTTCCAGTAATCTTCCTCTTCTGAGCTCATTTCCCCCTTCTCTTCAGGCTGCTCACAGTCCTGGTGGATTGCATGATTCACACCCATGGCATAAAAGGCTTTAAACTGGAAGGGAAAGCAGAAAGATCTGAATCAAAGGTTTCTACTGCCAGTCTTTGGCAGTAGAAACCTTTGATTTGCATCCTCTTGCGTTCTCCTCTCGCTTAATGCTCTTTATGGGTGTGAATCATCCACCTGGTGCTTTGGACTTTAACATCTAACAGCTAAGATTGCCAGCTTTTCAAATAAGATAGAGTGAAGATTCATAATTGTAGGGTAATTTAAGTTTCCTAAGGCTTCAGCCTTTGATAAAGGAATAAAAATATTAAATATCAAGCATGTCAAAGCCAAGCCTGTTAGGGCCTAGCTTTAAATTAGCAGAATAGTAGAAATATGCATTTGTCTAACCATTCTTCTGTAAGAACGGAGGCTGACTCCAAAACAACACAAGTAGCTTGTAGTTCAAAACAAAAGTTTACTAATGCTTTTAGTGTATATTTACATAAAAGGCTATATCCTAATCTAGCTAATCCAGCCTTTTATGTTGAGGTTGAGTAGAAATATTTATCTCACCATCTTTCCAAAGAAAGGTGAGAGAGGAGGAAGATGGAGGACCAAAGGTTTAGTTGAAAATCTTGAGAGAGAATCTCATTCTGTCTCACTCAAAGGGGAGTGAGTGACCTACTTAAATCATATGGTTAGTTTGAATGAGAGAGAGAGTGAGAGTGGTTTGCATGCAGGAAATCCCTATCTGCGAATGCAAAAATCTTCCAACAACAATGCATGGTGCTGACAGGAAGTGGCTATTCTTTGTTGTGTACCTTTCTGACTTATGGCAACCCTAAAGGAAACCTATCATTGGGTTTTCTTGGTAAGATTTGTTCAGAGGAGATTTGCAATTGCCTTCCCCTGAGGCTGAGAGAATGTGACTTGCCAAGGGTCACCCAGTGGGTTTCATGACTGAACAGGGAATTGAACCCTGGCCTCCTGAGTCATAGTCCAGTGCTCAAACCACTACACCACGCTGTCTGTATCTAAATACCAAGTGAAACTATTGATTTTGGTTAACTTAGCCATGCATTTCTCTGCAAAGTTAACATACTGCCTGCTGTATTCAAACATAAATTCCCATTTTAATAATATCAATCACCAAAAAAAAAAAAAAATGCTTGACAACTACAATTGGCCCTTCATATCTACAGATATTTTTATCCATAAAGTCAATCATCCGCGGCTTGAAAATATTAAAATATGTATATAAATTCCCCAAAGCAAACCTTGATTTTGTTATTTTATGTAAGGGACAGCATTTTATTATGACAATGTATTTAATGGGACTTGAGCATGCATAGATGTTTGCATCCACAGATACCAAGGGCCCATGTATGA
This sequence comes from Urosaurus nigricauda, assembly GCA_034509955.1. Taxonomy (NCBI): domain Eukaryota; kingdom Metazoa; phylum Chordata; class Lepidosauria; order Squamata; family Phrynosomatidae; genus Urosaurus; species Urosaurus nigricauda. Next base: position 11,200,673 of record JAOEGL010000006.1, read on the forward strand.
TTAAAATTCAGAGGAACCTGAATCTCAAATTTGGTTAGTTCTCTAATCCCCCAAACACTTCAAAATATGGAATTTTTGGTATCTAGTTCAGTTTGTGTATGGGACTAGCTTTCTGGCGCTCAAAAAAAAAAAAAAAAAAAAAAAGCTGTGTGATATTAGCCAGTGCAACAAATGGGAGTTGCAGTTCAGAAATATCTGGAGTACTTTTCCATTCTCATCCTTGCTTTTACACATGTACAGTTCCAAACAGAATGTGAACAGAGAGCAGGAGTTTTAAATAAATCAAATTAAAAGAGGTTAAAGCAGTGGCAAGATTTTTTGCTCAGATGACACGGGCCTATTGGAACTAGTAATTTTTGCATCTAGCAGCATCCTTGTATTCTTATAAGTTTTTATGCTATTCAGATAAAAGGAATTTCTTGGTTCCCTGCCCCAATTGTAAGAGTGCTTACAATTTGCAGTAGAGACATGGACTGGGAAAGGCAGGCTTGCATTCAGCCAGTCACGTTTGGTGAAGTAATTTCTTCCTGCCTCCTCATCTCCATCCCTTCTATACACGGCTCTCCTGCTTTTTAACCTTAAAACCCTTTTCAGTTTAGACGAAGAATGCAATAATGGTGGAACTGAATGGGACTACAAGTTTTTAGACTGAAGGATGTTGGTGGTTTTCCCTCTTCTTCCAAAAACTTTCGAGCCCAGTTAAAAATATCAGAAATGGAATCTGTAATTTTGTAGAATATTTAGTCTTCTCTATCAGAAAGCTCTGGTGCCACACAAAACTACAGATACCAGGGTTTGTTAGGATGGAGACATGACAGTTAAAGCAGTATCAATCTGCATTCATTTTGCAGTGTGGCAGCAGCTTCCGGGGTCTCCGGGTCTGTGGAACCAACCCAGTGATGTATTGAAGCATTTGCGTGGGCTTCAGGACCTTACTAAACCTTCTGCAACTTTTTGGGGATTGGAAATAATAATAATAATAATTTATTTATACCCCGATCTTCAGCCCTAAAGGCTATCAGAGCAGCTTAAAATTATTATTTTTAATTAGACGGAAAGCAGAGATTTAGGTCAAGAGGGGTGCGGCGTATTGCTTAGGCCTTGGATATTTCAGTTCATGGCACAGAGGTTTCAGGGCATCAAGAACTCATGCTGCCATGAATCAGCCAGATGAGCTTTTTGGAAAATTTGGACTTAGAAAATTTTTCAGAAAACATTCTGGGAAATCTTTTTGAGTCCAACTTAAAAAAAACAAAACACCATACTACTGATTCATGGCAGTAGAGTGCTTTTTGGAAAATTTCCCCCCAATGTCCTAAGTTGGCACTAATTTTTCTGGAGCTCCAAATTGGCATTGAAACACGTTTTGTATATTTAGTTAAAAATGAGATTGAGCAAGGGAAGTCACCAGACAGTGCTGGATCTATGCCCTGGATCAGTAAACTATATCACAGGGGCTTTTAATTACCATATATATATTATGTTAGTCTTATACTTTTTTCCTGCCATAGCAACTCTTAGTGAGAAACAGCATGATGTGGTGGTTTGAGTTTTGAACTAGGTTTCTGGCACCAGGGTTCCAATCCTTGCTTGGCCATGGAAACCTGTTGGGCAAATCACACTCTCTCAGCCTTAGAGAAAGACAGTGGCAAACCCTCTTGCCAAGAAAAAACTATCATGGTTGCTCTAAGTCAAAAGTTACATAGCATCTCTTCAATTTGACATATGTTAGGGCATCATCTTGCCATAATCCAGTCTGGCCACCAGAAAACATTGAAACTAACCAATTTGACTGGTAATGCTCATTCATTATATTACCAACTTACTTTATCAATCAATGCACTGGAAAAGAATTCAGTACAGAGAAATATTCTATTCTATTGATGGCTTAGGATATGCTTTAGTCATCACCTGTAAAGCCCAGGAATCCTGGACTAACAAATCACAATGTAAACTAGCTATGTGCTCATGCAGGCAACCCATATGCTCCTGCTTTGCTCCTCCTTTTGTGCAAAGAAGGTAAACAATCCAGGATGGGGAGATCTTTGCATGTCGTTCCACACCTAGATCAAGGATAAGTACATTCACGCAAGCAAGGGTATGTAAACCAGTGGAGGATTTGGGGAGCTGCAATGCAAATCAGTAACTTTTCTAAAGTCCGCTTAAAGTGGCATACTGTATCTTCCTCCTCATGTTTGTCCTCACAACAACTTGGTGAGGTAGGTTAGGATGAAAGGTTATGACTGCCCCAAGATCACCAGGTTAAGTAAGTTGTTGCAGGAGGATTTGAACTCTGGCCTCTGCAGTCCTCAACCAATGCACTGACCACTACACATATACTGCCTACATAAATACACGTTCCTCTGACTGCTGGATGTCCTGAAATGCAGATAAAGCTGCAGCGCATACAGCTGCAGGCTGCCTTCCTCTGCTAGTTATTTCCCAGCTTCTCCCTGTTGTAATCCCCAAGAAAATTAGCCTGTAAATGGGATAAAAGGATGAGCAGAGATGGAGAACAGCTGCCTTGATCCGTTCCAGCTTTCTCTGGGGGAGCTTTCTCAATCCAGAACAGGCAGCATGCATTTAGTGTTCATTTACGTGTGTCCCGCAACAAAATGTTGCAGTGTGGTAGCATCCGTTCTGTCATCCAGCCAGCTGCCTTTTACAGGGTACACCTTGGGCTTGGAAAAGTTCCTTTTTGGGGACTCTAGCTCTGAGAACAAAGACATGAAAATGTCATTCCCATCTGCCCCCCCCCTAATTATCTCTGATGCAGTTATGGCCCGAGTGGTGCTATTGAGGCATAACAGGGACGTATCAAAAACTAAATATTTGCAGAGGTAGCTCCCTGGCCCCATTAGGAGAAAGGAAAGAAAGGGAAGAACTTAACAATAACAAAGTAGCCCAGTGCTGACTGAGCATGCTGAAAGGCCATCAGATCTTGTGTTGGAAGGAAGAATTAAAACAGCAAAGATACTTTTGGACTTACTTCCAGAATCCTCCAGCCAGCATGGTTAGCTGGAAGATTCTGGAAGTAGAAGTCCAAAAGTAATTTTCCTGTTCTGGTAGGTGACATCAAAAGTAACCTTTGTCAACTCCATCACTGTATAGTGATGTTTAGGTAACCCCTGTTGAGTTTGGAGGCTAACAATTTAAATTAATCTATCCTTTTAATATGTCTTAAACCATTGACTTGTTTTTAATATGTTTTTATCCCGTTTAAGTGGTTGCATTGTGTCAATCTGCAATTGTTTCAAATGACTGTTATTGATTTATTCTGTTCTACCCAGAAATTCTATAGTAATATTTTAATAAATACATAAATAAAAATAATCCCTTTGCATTCTGTGAAGGAAAGCCTCAAAGTTCTGTTCCAATGGTTAACTGGAGAGGGCTTCCATACCTTGAATGGCTGTGTAGAAAAGGGAATTTCAGCAGTTGTTGCTTGTGACCTGGTTGTGTGACCAGCAATACCTGCTGAAATTCTCCTTTACACATGATTCAAGCTAGCATCATGTATTTTGTGATTTTTCTTTGGCTCCATAAAGGCATCAATCACTGTTTGGTGGTTTTTGGATGTTATTGTATTGCCATTTAAAATACAGTCCACGGATTTTTTTTCAAGCATCCATGCTTGAAAATATCCAGAAAAGGCATCAATTCCAAGTAGCAAAGTTTGATTTTCCATTTTCTATATGAGATACCCTTTTGTTATGCCATTGGATCAAATGGGACTTAAACATCCACAGAGTTTGTTATCCAAAGGGGCCCTGGAACCAAACCCCAGCGGATAACTAAAGGCCCACTGTATAGAAGCCCTCTCAGTTTTCTGTCTCCAATGGCCTTTCAGCATACTCAGTCATCACTGGGGTACTTGTTGTTAATTTCCTTACTTTCTTTACCGTCTTCTAATGGTTGCTATTGCAGAGCAGTTGAAGGTCCAGGAGCTCTCTCATTTTTCCATCTGGTAACCCTGGGTCTGCTTCACAATTTTTGAGAAAGTTGAACATTAGATGTTGCAAGCCTTGGTACGTGCATGTGTTTTAAAACAGCAAGGCAGGATATGAATTCACTCGACTTCCCAGGGCCCAGCCAAGAAAGGTACATGTGGTGCATTCTTTCGTATTTGCTCTGCTGTGGAGACTCAGCCTTGGCTTGTGTCCCGCTGCAGCTGCAAAGCCACCAGGTCTCAACACTACAGTGAGGCTGGTGTGTTTGTGTGTGTGCGCAAAGGCTTGGGAATGTGACAAGCTCTCAACCATATTCGCAGGAAAAGCTCATTGTGGACAAGCAGCTGGCTTGATAACCTGGGAGGACAAGACCCTCTTCTCAGGGTTATGTCAACAGGTGATATCACCCAAAGGCGGACGAGGTTTGGGTCATGTAGATACCTGTGGATGAGCTCCCACCTTGTTATGTGATCTGGTTGTTTCATGTACCATAGTGCACGCATGACTGCAGCTCTTGATTTCTGTCCTGCTTCTTGCTTATGTTCCTGTCCTATTTATAAGCACAGTTATGGTTTTGTTGATGATTCAACATAAAGGGAGCACTGTCTTCTTCTCTGCATCCCATCATCTCCCCACCACCCTTCAGGGTAGCCTTCAGTGAAGTCATGTGAGGTAATCCACAATCCTCAAGAGTTTCCCCATAAGCCTTTGCAAGCCTTCCTCGCCACTCTTTCTCTTTCCCTGAATGGGACACAATAGCTTTGGATGGGAGTGGCTGTCTTGAGTAAATACGCTGGGACGGGCAGGCGTATTTGCTTTGGGTGGGGAGCATGAAGCTTTTTCTGAGATTATTGGGTTCTCATCCGAGGCTATTAAAAATGAGTGGGTGGAGGGCAGGATGATAAGGACTGAGTGGTATCAAAGTTTGTATGATCCTGTTCTTTCTCTTTTTTTCCCCCAGGGGTTGGGAAAAGTAGCCTCTTACTCCGCTTTGCAGACAATACCTTTTCCGGTAAGTAGCTTCTCCCATCTATCTTTTAGTCCTTTAGATAATCTGAGTTCTTTGCTCTTACTCATTCCAAGCATGCTGCAACTTTATTGCAGCACGGTCTGCTTAGAGCAATGCAAACAGTTGCTTGCCACAGTTTTTTTGGAAGCAATTCTGGGATGATAGTATAGAGCAGTAGAGGAAAAATGACTTAATTTGTGTAGTGTTCTTCTGTTCATTATGGCTACAGAATGACCAGAGAGCCTGTTCCACTCAAAATAAAATGTGTGTGCTTTGCTGACAAAGCTACAGCCGAGCCCGACAGCTGCAGATTGAGTTGCCTTTTAAAATATTGCAACATGAACTGTTCTTATAACAACCCCCTCCAATTTGGCAGACAACTGCTTTTGTTGACTCACCTCTTTGAGCTTTATTTGGTTTGGTTTCACTGGCAAGCTGAAACTATAGTTTATGTAATTTCAGTTAGCCAAATGTTAGATAAAATGGCTGTGTTGAAATGGTCTTCTTGCAAACAATATACATTGTGTATACTACTGAGATTATAGTTCACTGATTGTCACATCTGAAGTTGGAGATTTAACTAGTCCCAAATTATCTGGTAGCCATGCTGGCTGGGAGATTCTAGCACTTGTAGTCCCATAGCGTAAGTTTTCAAGGCTCCTTGTATGAGAGGTTGCTACAGTACTGTTTAGCACATAGAAGACTGAGAGACTTGCTCAGTGAATCCATGGTCAGGGATGGATTCAGGCTTTTTTGATCCTGTTTCTAATCCATCTTTGTCCACGCTGATAGTTGCAATGTCATTTGAGGTACAATTGCTGTTTGATCACAAGAATTATAGATTGTATTCTTAGCTATCTGTTTCTATTTCTGTGGTACCCTGTCACCTGTTCTTTGCAGCTTTTACTGTACCTTCCTCCTTCAGTTTTTGTAAAAATATTTTAAAAATAATATGTTTGAGTCTCACTGTTGGCTTTTTTACGTTCCACTCATCTAACCCTTTGTCTGTTCTGGATCTACCCCAGGCAGCTATATCACGACAATTGGGGTAGACTTCAAAATTCGGACATTAGTGATAAATGGAGAGCGTGTGAAACTGCAGATTTGGGACACAGCAGGACAGGAGCGCTTTCGGACCATCACTTCCACGTAAGCCTGCCCAGAAGTAGGGTTAACTGGGTATTCTGGGAGCAGAACATGTGGCTCATGTAGGGTTCTTGAGAAGTAAGGAACGGAGCTGTCCCAGTTTCATTTGGCTAGACTGTCGCTGGGGGGTGAGGGGAGTAGTGCCTTAAAATATTGTTAAAAGGCATTCTATGAATACATTTTTAACTATAAAAAAACAAAGATGCTACTTCTGATGGTTAAAAAATGTAGACAACTTGATATTCCTGGGTTCAAAAAGACCTTGCTTTGTTGGCTTCTCCATGGTCGGTGGGAGGTTTGTTATAGTAATTGGATCTCATCTGATGGTCTCTTGTTCTCTTGAGGCAGGTATTACCGTAACACTCACGGTGTCATCATTGTGTATGATGTGACAAACGCTGAGTCCTTTGTTAATGTCAAGCGTTGGCTGCATGAGATTGGGCAAAACTGTGACAGTGTCTGCAAGATTTTGGGTGAGTAAAGAGTTATAAGCCTACCTTCCCTTGTTCTTTCTTATGGAATTTAATGGATGTTTCCAAACTTAGATTCAGTTGCTCCATCAAGGTACACTGGAATCTAGATATGGGAAGCTGCAAGTCAAAGGATGTTCCCAGGATGCAGTTCTGTCATTCATCCCAGGTTAAATGGAAGCATTATATCAGTGATGTCTCTGGCTTATGAATATGTGGCATGGTCTCAGGAATAGCAATCCAGGAAGTGTCCTCAGATGCCATAAAGCTTACAGCTGTTCATGTGCTCAGAAGTATGTTATACTTTCTAGCAGCTATAGAGCAGTTTTGGCATAGTGTTGCCCAAATGGCTTCTGAAGCCCACTTTTGTGGCCCTGGAAACATCCCACCAGTTCCCCAAAGCCTCTTGCCATTTTTAAAAAATGGTGTGATTTGGGGGTAGTTTTGCCTCCAAACCATACAGAAGCCTCCCAGCACATGAAAACATGTGAAAATACCCCCAACCTACCCCTAAATGCACCGTAGAACTCCATACTTCCAAAACCTCCATTTTCCTCTGTGACCCCTCAAAATGGCAACAGAAATAATCATCATCATCATCATCATCATCATCATCATCATCTTTATTTCTAGCCCGCTCCTCTGTGAGTACAATCGGAGCGGGGTACAACAAGATTAAAACATACAAATTAAAACACTTCATTGACCCATTCCCAGCCACCCACCCCTTAAAAAAAATTAAATTAGCAATAATTTAAAATCAACAACATTAAAAACATGATTCATCCTCCATAGTTCTTACATTGAGGAAAAAAATAGCACCAGGCAAGAGGTCAAATTCAATTTATAGGTCCCATTCGGAGCTGGGATCTAAGAGGTGTCAGGGAAGGCCTGCCGGAAGAGATGAGTCTTCAGAGCTTTTTTAAAGCAATCAAGAGATGTTATAAGGCGCATCTCATCCGGCAGACCATTCCAAAGTTTGGGAGCAGTCACGGAAAAAGTCCTCTGGGAGGTCTGCGACAGCCTAGTTTTCACAGGCTGTAGCAGGTTCCTCCCAGAGGATCGGAGTGTGCAGGGGGGGGGGGTTCATACGGGGAGAGGCGGTCCCTGAGATAAGGTGGACCCAAGCCATGTAGGGCTTTAAAGGTTAAAACCAGCACCTTGTACTGCGCCCGGAAACTAATTGGCAGCCAATGGAGAGCCTTGAGCACCGGTGTTATGTGCTCTCTCCTTGATGTTCCAGTTACAAGCCTGGCTGCCATATTTTGGACCAGTTGAAGTTTCCGGGTTAAGCACAAGGGTAGCCCCATGTAGAGTGCATTACAGAAATCCAGGCGTGAGGTTACCAGAGCATGTACCACAGTTTCCAGGTCCCTCATGTCCAGGAAAGGGCGCAGCTGGCGTATCAGCCGAAGCTGATAACAGGCACTCCTGACCGTCGCATTCACCTGACAGGTCATGTGGAGCGACGAATCTAGGAGTACCCCCAGACTGCGAACACAGTCCTTAGAGGAGAGTGTGACTCCATCCAGGACTGGAGACTGTATTCCCAAGCCTGGTTTTGGGCCTGTGACTGTTAGTACCTCCGTTTTGTCTGGATTCAGTTTCAATTTGTTTTCCCTCATCCAATCCATTACCGCCGCAAGACAGTCATTAAGAGGAGAGACGCCATCTGAAGTCTGTGCTGACAATCTGGACATGGAGAGGTATATCTGAGTGTCATCAGCGTACTGAAGACACTGAGCTCCATGCCTCCGAATGACCTCACCCAGCGGCTTCATATAAATGTTAAATAGCATTGGGGACAGGATGGCGCCCTGAGGGACGCCACAATTAAGCTCAATTTTGGAAGAGCAACTGTCCCCGAGCCTCACCCTTTGGGATCTGCCAGAGAGGAAGGACCGGAACTACTGAAGAGCGTTGCCCCCGATCCCTACCTCCCTCAGCTGATCCAAAAGGATGGAGTGATCTATAGTGTCAAAAGCCGCGGAGAGATCCAAGAGCACCAACAAGGTCACACTACCCCTGTCAATGCTCAAGCGGAGGTCATCAGCCAGTGCAACCATGGCGGTCTCAACTCCATGTCCTGCCCTGAAGCCGGTTTGAAATGGATTGAGATAATCGGTTTCATCCAAGACAGCTTGGAGTTGGGAGGCGACTGCTCTCTCGATCACCTTGCTCAAAAATGGGAGCAAGGACACTGGTCTGTAGTTGTTCCTGTCCAGGGGATCAAGGGAAGGTTTCTTCAGGAGAGGCTTGACAGCCGCCTCCTTCAGACACGATGGGACCGTGCCCTCCCTGAGGGATGCATTGATCACATCCCGAAGGAATGTTCTCAATGAATCCCCTCCCTGGACGACCAGCCAAGATGGACATGGATCGAGGGAGCATGTCGTCTTCCGAGTACTGCCAAGGAGCTTGTCCACGTCATCGGTACTCACCGATTGAAACTCATCCAGTAAACTGACAGCAACGGAGTTGCTGGACACCTCGCCAATGGATTCTGACAAAACATTGGCGTCCAAGTCGTCTCTTATCCGAGAGATTTTATCTGCAAAGTAGGTGTTAAACGCGTCACAGCAGGCTGTCGTCGGGTCAAGTAGGGGGTTCGGCGCAGGAGGAACCTGCGTCAGTTCCCCCACCACCCTGAACAGCTCTGCTGAATGGGACTCTGCAGATGCAATGCGTGCAGAGTAGAAGAGTCTCCGCGCTGCACGCAAAGCCTCCCGATAGGCGCGAAGATGCTGCCTATGGCGAGTTCTGTCGGACATGAGGCGAGTTTTCCGCCACTGTACTGTACTGTACTGTACGTACTGTAATGTTACAAAATGGCATCCTGTCACCATCTTGAGAAGGATTACAGGGACATATGAAGGTATTTGGGCTTGCTGTGTGTGAGAGACACCTAGGTAGGTCTCAAGTGAGGGAAATAGGCCCCTGACTCCCAAGCAGTTGCCAATGACTGCTCTAGGGGGGAAACCGTTTGGAGCATCTGAGGCCTCACATTCCAAGATAGCTATAAAGACTGAGCAGCAAGTACTCTGAGTGGGATGTTTTGGGAAAAGGTACTGTTGCATTGTAGAAGATGCTTTGGGATTGCTGTGGCCTCACCAATGGCCCTGCTATAGCAGAGGTTTACCTTTTAGCAATTCATTTACCAACCCAACTGCTAAATGCCATTATTTTCCCTCTTATTTTATTTGCCCTTGCCAGTCAAAAACATGGGTATTTCACAACCTATTTTTAAGTAGACATAAATCAAAAGAATATGCTTTTTCCATAAGCGTAAACACAGATGCTTCACTCAGCTTTAGTTCTATCCAACAGAGGCATAATGGCAAAAACTGGAGAGCAGTCATTCTAAAACAGACTTGCCAGTGTATCTATGAAGCAACTGGGTATCAGAGCTGATTGCAGATGGCACTTTTCACAGTCCTCTGGTGGTAGTCCAAAATACTTTTCTGCCACCTCTCAAGGCAAAGCTCCTTGTCATGGTAATTTAGAATACCCAAAGCAACAAAGTGTAAAATACTGTTTAATGAAAAGTAGATAAGACTTATTAAATAGATGCAGTAGTAAATTAACAGAATAAAAGATGAGCCTGCGTTACATTAAAAGCAACTTGGATTAACCAGGTATTTTAAGGATTGAAAGCGACAAGGAGGGAGTCCTCAAGGGAGGACATTTCATAAGGTTGGAGTCATCACAGAAAAGGCTGTTATCTTTCGCACCTGAAAACCAGCTAGATCACACCATCAGGTGTATTACCTTGCATGTCTGCAGTTAACCTTAAGGCCTAGGCAAGTTTGTGTAGGTGATGATCCTTGGGACAACTTCGTCTCAGGCTATGAGATTTAAAATCTTAATTTAGAGCAAAGGTTTAGAAAATACAACTGCATGACCCCTAGTGACCGTCTTTTTTAAAAAAATTGCCACTGATTTTCAGGTGATCCACCCCCCTCACTGGCCAAACAACATAAAAGCAAGATACAAATATGTCTGCTTTACTTTTCCTACCTCCAGGCATGAAGCCAAAGGGGAAAGAAGCCTATAATCATCTGGAAGTGACATGACATCACTTCCAATGTACTTGAAATGTGGTAGTGTGCCCATGTAGTTGTGTATTGTTTCAACTCATTCAGACTCTGTCACATGGGTTTCCGGGGCTGAGAGTGTTACTGGCCCGTGCTTACCCAATGGGTTTTCATGGCCAAGTGGGGAATCAAACCATGTCTATGCAGGAATAAAAAGCTCCTCCCCCCTGCTTTGGAGGATAGTAGTTACATCTTCACTTTCAAACCTTGCCTGTGGGTGACTTTGATTACTTAAACTAGTCAGTTCTTGAAAGCATCCCGGCATTTCATAGTCATTTCAGGTGATGGGAAGAATTACTTAATTATTTGAGAGTCTGCCATGTCCCCTGTAGATGAATTTGGTCTTTGAGGTCATGGGGAGAATTCCTCCTGCTGCTACTCTATATGCAACTAAGTTCTGCTCTGCAGCTTTTGGGAGTAGCACATTTAACGAAGTGGAACCTACTGTGTGGAATACGCTTCTCTCTGAAATTTGATATGCTCCAATAATTCTTAGTTTTAAATGCATGTTTTGCCAGCTTTCCCTGTGTAGTCCAACCTACCATGTCATTCTTGGACACAGCAGCATAAATATTAAGAAAGAATGCCAGAGAGCCTTAGCAGACTGATAATGCCAGCTTATGGAAAGTGTTTTCAGTGACTGGTAATATCCACTAAATAACAGTAAGATATCCAAGATATAATGGGGTTTAATTAAGCTAAATTTAGGAACTTTGGGGGGTGGGGGTATCCTTCTTTTAAAGATTAAAGCAGGCAGATTCCTACACTTTGGTTTGCTGATTTCAAAAATGATACTTGACTTTGGGGTCAAATTGAAGTTAATTGAAGTTAATTCATTAACCTCTGGACCAGCCTTCCCCATCCTGGTACCAACTATTTAGACTTCAGCTCCCATGTTAATTAGACATATCTGTCTCTACAGCCATTACTCCTGCAATGTCTGGTAAATACTGAAAGCTGATGGATCTTTTTCATCCCCTCTCTTCTTTTCTCATCTTGTCTCCCATCTCCAAATCATATCAGTGGGTAACAAATGTGAGGACCCATCCCGGAAGCAGGTGGAAACAGCTGATGCTCGGCGATTCAGTGAACAGATGGGAGTGCGGCTTTTTGAGACCAGCGCCAAGGAAAATCTCAATGTTGAAGAGGTACTGGATGGGATGGGAAGTAGCACTGATTTGGGAAAGGCCTCGGTGCCTCAAGAGGGAGGTCTGTGTAACTGTGGGGAGGGAGCTTTGAAAAGATACTCCTTTTTTTTTTTTTTTGGACAACAGGAATTCTATATTTTTCATTTCTCAGTAAAAGGAAGCCTCATTCCCCATATTTTTTCTCCTTTAGATGTTCAATGCCATCACGGCCATGGTGCTCCGAACCAAACAGGAAAACCTGGCACGTCTTCAACAACAGAACGAGGTTGTCAAAATCAACAAGCCCAAAAAGAAGCCTTCGGTCAAGAAATGCTGCTGAAGGGGCATCTCTTTTCCCTTTATTCTCTTCTTCCTCCCTAACCTAAAAAAATTATCTGAAGGACTGGATTTTGGGAGGCTGAATGGATAAAAAATATAGTTGCTGTATGTTTTGTGTGTGTATGGTGGGGAGTCAGGGTGGGTACAAGTAATCTGTGAATGATGCCCCCAGCATGAGAATTGCACTCCTCCTGCACTTGGGGATATTGAGTTGCTAGTGTAGAAAAAATACATACAAACATGGACATTTCTCCTTGGAGGTAGTGAGTCCTGTTCATTGAAGGAGTGGGGCATGCTGAGGACCATTACAAATACACAAACTACTGAAACAAATTGTAACAAGATGATTAGAAGGATGTGAGATAAAGATGAGTTAGAGGTTGCAGTCCTCTTTCCCCCAACCCTCAGCTGTTTTGCCTGTAAACTCTTCTCATTTTATTTTACTTCTCACATCCCTATCCTGTGTTGCCACTTTACTGCAACATATGTACCCACTGTTGGGTCACTGTAAGGAGAGGGAGGTACACGGTGAGTATTAATTGGAAGGCAATAATTCCCTATTTTATACCTATGCCTGTGGCCAGCAATGTATTAGCTGAAACTGAGGAAAGCCAACAAAAGATGCCTCAACACCCCTATCTAGCAATACTAAGAATTTTTGCCATTTTCTTTGCCTTCCTTTGGCTCAAAAATGGGGTTCAGAAGACAAGACTTTGTGCCTGGGTTAGGAACTGGGATGATGTTCCTCTCCCACCATCTGCAATAGGATTGTCCATCTCTTCCTGATCAACCCTGCAAGTCTTGCAGAGAATAGCCATGTGCATCCATGTTCTCATAGAGGTAAGCTTGGGAAAAAAAGCATATCTCAACCACCTCTCCATGCTTGTACATGCAACTTGTGTTCGGGTGCTCTCCTGTTTGCCCAATCTCCCTTCCAGAAGCTTAGAAACTAATGAGAAGCAGGGAGGTGTATCTTCCAGACAAGGATTATGAAATTGTCCCTTGGTTTGAGAGATGGTCTCCACTCTGCAATTCCACAAGGGTGGGTACAACAGGGCTGAAAACCTCCTTTTGTTATCTTTAAATAAGGGGACCTTCTGACTGTGCAATATGTCTGCTTCATGAATTATTTTATATACACAAAAATGAATTATGTACATAATTAAAACATCTTCTTTTAACCCACTGCTAATGGCATTAAACATTAAGGAGACACCACTATTCAATAAAGAAATTTAGATAAGAACCTACCTGTCCTCCTTTTATTTCTCAAAGGTACTCACCAGTCATAGTGCCACCTCATCGTGGTCTCAGATAACATTGGCTTGTTTGCTACATACCAATCATGGTGGGAACAGGAAGTTTAGAAGGCTTTTTTTGTTAAGTGAAAGTGAACAGAGAACTGTACATTGAATTTCCCTTTCCTTTTGGATGTAGGTTAAAACCTCACCTCTGATAAGTATAAAAGATGAGAGCAGAAAACCCATTCTGAAATGTCCTTAAAAGTACATATTGCAAGTTAAGTTCTAGCACCGTCTGACATCACTGCTGCACTTCTACTTCATAATGGCTAGCCTCTTACTGGAAGAGGAAAAAAAGCACATGACAATATGATCACAAGAAATGAGTGCATATATACTTTACAATGAGGGAAAAAAAGATTAGATTATTGCAATTCACTTCAAAAACGTGGGGTGTTGCTATATGGATGGGAAACAATTTGTGATGCTCACTCATAGTGCTACTGGTTGGAAGCTTGACTAGGCAATGAGAGAAGACAAGTTTGGCTTCAAATCAGGAAGTTGGAGCAAAAGCCTCATACTTCCATTTCCTCTTCTACTGCCACTGCTTTTTGCTGGGGCTGAGTAGAGGCAGTCTTGGAAGAGGGTATAGCCATCAATGTCCGAATGGTGTGTAAGCTTGACTTATTGTGAGGGCTCCATAGGACAACCTCTGTGCAAGGATTCCTGTGGGAAGGAAGGAGGTGGTTACTGCCACAAATAGACTACATTTCTGTGTTTATCCTCCTTCCCCAAACTCACATTATACTTACAAAGAGAGAAACATTTGTTCAGATGTAACACTGAGTCCTCCGGCTCCCACTTGTAAGAGAGAAGGTTGTGTCCGTATAGGGCATTCGGCCATGATGTATTCCCCGTCCACAATTACATTGTTGAGCTCATCTTCATCATCTGAGCTGGTTTCTTCGTGCACTCCATCTTGGAAAATCCTGTGATAAAGATTCTATGTAACGGAAGTCCTTCTAGTCTCCCTTGTCCCCATTTTCTAAAACACTAGATAGCAGTGATATCCTATTACCTCTGCTGCAGGTCTTTCAATCGTGTGTATGCCTGCTGCCACTTGGGGTCTTCATTGTGGATAGGGAAACCATTGGAACTGTAGACGTGGTCGTTGTCCAGGCTAAGGGAATTGAAACGGGCAGCCATCTTGTCTTCTGAGAGGAAGTGTTTGGAACTGGGCTCCCTTTTGAAAATTAAGGAGAAAATTATGTCAATTTAGTATATCAGCCAGTTGCACCAATCCTGCCTTGGGTTAGTTCAAGCCCAATTAATTTCAGGTTAGGTCTATAAACCTAATGGGAAGAGTACTGTAACACTTTATTATATTTTGTTATGTACCTTCAAGTCATTTCTGACTTGCAGCAACCCTAAAGTGAACCTGTCACAGGGTGTTCTTGGCAAGATTGGTTCAGAGGGAATTTGCCACTGCCTTCCTCTGAGATTGTGTGTGTGACTTGCTCAAGGTCCAGCAGTGGGTTTCCATGACTGAGTGGGGATTCAAACCCTGGTCTCAAGAGCTGTAGTCCAGCACTCAAACCACTGTACTACACTGGCTCTCACAGTGTTTAAAAACACTTCTGATAAAGTGTCACAAGACTTTCAAAATTCAGTGCAACATTGCATGCAGCATCAGGTGTTTAAATTTTCTGCACAGCACTGCCATGTTGAGCATGAGAAAGAATTTTCAATATGGTTTACAACGATGACAGTAAGCAACAACCAAATCTTGGGAAAAGTTATTTTTGTGGGCTGCAATCAGGGATAGGTGGATGGAAAATTTTCTAAAGGTTTATCCATAGTTTATGTACTGAATCAGTCCTTTAATGAAATGGAATGTTCAAACTGAACTGATAAGTACTGCGGAGCAAGAAAAACTAAGGTACTACCGTCATACCTCAGCAAAAGAAAAGTAAATTGCTATGAGATATTTCAGGTACAGCTCTTTTTAGGCATGCATCCTAATAAATAAATAAATAAATAATGTTCTTTCAAGTGTATTCTTCCTTTCAATGTTATGTAATTGCCATGGCTACATCCTATATAATTCTGGGATTTATATTCCCTTTAAATATAAGGGAGGTATATGCTATTCTATTTACACTATTACAATTAAATAATTTCCATGTAAAGTTTTGTTTGAATATAACATTTAAATCAAAATTTCTGAATCAGATAATATTATTTTGAGCACTATAAAATTTTCCAGTTCTTTTTCTGGAAAACCCATATGACCAGCTACAGGTCTCCATAGCTAGGGAGGATGGGGAATTCTGGTACCCCAAAAAGTTTTTTTTTCAAGCTCTGAAAGATACTGTATGAAAGTGCATGCCTTAAGATCACAGATTCAACAACTGCTTGCTCCTTAAAATCCAGGGCACTGGAAATTTTGTAAAATCTTTTCTGAAAGAAAGATGGGCTGTATTTTGCCAGTTGAAAAAAAAAATTCATGGGAAAACAAGAACATGGGATTCTAATCTGTATGAAAAAGAAGAAAGATTACAAAAATGAACTAGGGCCACACTTGTCAAGTCTTCTGTCCCACCCTGGCCACTTCCTACTCAGACTTACGGATCTCTGTTCTCCAGGTGGCGTTTGAAAGTAGAAGATCTAGGCCGGCACCTAAAAAAAAGAAAAGAAAAGAGAGTTGCACCCAAGAGTCAAATGTTCCCCTTTCCTAGGTTTCTTTTGCACTAGAGAATTATAAAAGTTATTAAACTGCCATGGCTACATAGAGCTCTTTGGAAGAGAATTCTAAATACTTCATGAAATTATATATTCCAGGATTCCATAGAATCACAGAATACAGTAAAAGTGGTATCAAAGTACTATAACTGTGTAGTGTCAAAGAGACTGTGCCTACTGGCATACTTTCATTATGCCAAAATGATATTCCTCTCCACCTTGTAGCTCAAAAAAGCTGCAAGTTTGCAAAACCTTTCTTTTTGATACTCTGTTTCCATATTCACCCCTTCTTCTCTTTCCCAAAAGCTGCTCTTACATGTTTGAATACACTTCTTTAGTCCTTCACAGCTTAGGAAAGGAATATTTGAATGACTCTTTGTCCACACTTACCTTTCCCATATATGAAGGCTGTAGGCAGGTTTTTTTTGGTTGCCACTAAAGGATGACCTGATGATACCTAGTTAATTAGAACATTAACTTGCTTTCAGCAGTTAGCCAAATACTTTTTTTAATAATTTTCCAAAGCCTTCAAACTGAGTTGGGAAAAGTGTTGGCTATAAGCAGCATTCAGCCCCTCCATTTTTGGCTGATTTTGTGTTCTGATTTGTGATTTTGTGACAAAACACACATTCATCATACTACTCCTGAAAGTTTCTAGGGATGCGACCATCTTTTCAACAGGTTACAGCCATTTCTCTGTTTCCTTAAAAATAAATACGCTTTGGAAGTGGACTCTTGGGTACTTTTGTAGTTTGATGAGTCTGTAGGTCAGGATCCCTAGAACTTGCACACATCTGCTTTAAAGGTTTTATTTTACTGAGTTTAACTCATTTCTTAGTAGTTTTGTCACTATTTTCAATTTTAAATTGGCTTTCTTAAATTGAATTTTATTGTAAAGTGCGTATCTATGATAAATAAATAGATCTGTGGCAAAGTTGCAAACATAGCTGTATCTCTGCACCCTTCTCACCTTTACAAGATGAACTATTCAAAAACAAAGATAAACTGGGAAAATAGGAACAAGGAAGGGTGCAGCTTTCCTTCTTTGGCATAAGTCTGAAAACCCCAAACATGTAGTTAGAGCACTGAATAAAGATCAGAAGGATCTTTCAAAGGCATTCTTTTCAACATCCATCCATAAAATGGATCCTCCCTTCCTGCCATCTAGCTAAAAAAGCCTCACAATCATAGACTTACCGGGATCGCTGTGTACCACTAAAGTTCACCAGTCCTTGGCTTGACCTGATATATGGCACTTTGTGTGTCACATCTCGTTGCCAGCCAGAGTCTGTGCTGTGGTTCCAGCCCATGTTCCTTGACAAAAGAGAGCAACGCAGGGACAGGCTGGATGGAAGCAATGTGGCTGACTGGTCACCAGCTGTTGGATCCATCTTAAACGTTAAAGGGTAAATAGGTGATGGTTAAAGAAAACTCTCCTCTCCTGGTAACACATGGTAACATAACCACCATATGTCCTCATTTGGCATCAATTCTCTGTTGTTCCACTTTTTCAGCTGCTTTTAGGAAGTACCAGTTTCTCTCTGATCCTCCTATTTTCCCTCTTGTTCCTCAGCTTACTTCAGTTGTACCAAACTGAGTTCAACGTGCAAAAATAGTTTGAAGTTCAATTAATTTAATGGAGGGAGAGGAAGTCTATAGAGATTTGCCCTTCCCAGTAGGCACAGGCAAAAGAGTGTGACATGCCCAAGATCACCCAGTGGGTTTCATGGCCGAGCTGGGATTTCAGCCTTGGTCTCCAGAGCTGTAGTCCAACAATCAAACCACTATGCCACACTGGCTCTCTTAATTTTGCATATACCTACATTATGAGATTATCTTGGAAACGGAACCCAAATCTAAATATAATGTTCATTTATGTTTCATATACACTTTACATAGGGGCTTTACAGACCGCCCCAAAAGGGTGGTCTGGCGCCACCTTTTTTTTACTGTGCACGTTCACCGCAGCAACTAGACGCAGTGGCGATGGTGTGCAGTAAAAAGGGAGCGCGCACACCCAGTTCCTTTTTTGCATCACACTTGCGACACAAAAAAGTAAAAGGCGCCATAGGGCACCTTTTTGATGTCACAACTGCACAGCGTCATATGGATGCTGCGCGGCTGCAATGGCAATGCTATGTGCACCATTTAAACAACAGTATGTAGCACCATTGTTGTTGTTGTTTTGGCTCAACTCTAATGTTATGACATGACATAGATGTTGACTGTCATTGAAAGTACTATGGGCAAGTATTCCCCAATGATCCCCTATGGGCAAATATTTTCCAATGTTCTTCTATGGGCAAGTATTTTCTAATTATCCTCTATGGGCAAATATTCTCCTATTATTCTCTATGGGCAAGTATTTCCCAATTACCTATAGGCAAGTATTCCCCTATTATTCTCTTTGGGCAAGTATTTCCCAATGATCCTCTATGGACAAGTATTTTCCAACGATCTTCTATGGGCGAGTATTCTGCTCCTCTATGGGCAAGTGTTCTCCCATTGTTCTCTATGGGCAAATATTTTCCAATGTTCTTCTAAGGGCAAGTATTTTCCTATTATTCTCTATGGGCAAGTTTCCCCCAATGATCCTCTATGGGCAAGTATTTTCCTATTATTTGCTACGGGCAAATATTTCCCAATGTTCTTCTATGGGCATGTATTTTCCAATGATCCTCTATGGGCAAGTATTCTCCTATTATTCCCTATGGGCAAACATTTTCCAATGCTCTTCTATGGGCAAGTATTCTCTATGGGCAAGTTTTCCTCATTTTTGATTCTGTATGGGCAAATATTCTCCTATTATTCTCTATGGGCAAATATTTCCCAATGTTCTTCTATGGGCATGTATTTTCCAATGATCCTCTATGGGCAAGTATTCTCCTATTATTCCCTATGGGCAAACATTTTCCAATGCTCTTCTATGGGCAAGTATTCTCTATGGGCAAGTTTTCCTCATTTTTGATTCTGTATGGGCAAATATTCTCCTATTATTCTCTATGGGCAAGTATTTCCCAATGATCTTCTATGGGCATGTATTTTCCAATGATCTTCTGGGGGCAAGCATTCTCTATGGGCAAGTATCCCCCAATAAACTTCTATGGGCAAATATTCTCCTATCATTCTCTATGGGCAAATATTTCCCAATGCTCTTCTAGGGGCAACTATTCTCCCATTGCCCTCTATGGCCAAGTATTCCCCAATGAGGAGCTTCTATGGGCAAGTATGGTTTCCCAAGAGGGGCATAGATATAAACCATTTTTTACACAGTGAGTGATATTTATCACCCTTGACTTCAGGAGGATCTAAATAGATCCCAAGTGATCCCTCATAAGGGCTTTTTCTTAGGCCAATTCAGGGTAATAAGGCCTAGTCTTGGCCTGACTGAGGCTAATCCCCGCCCACAGAAATGTCAAGAAATAGACAGTTCCCAGCATCCTCCGCGCCTATTGGCCGCCATTTTAGGCGAGCGCCTTAAAAAAACATCCCTTCCCAGCAGCCTTTGCGGCCGTTCCATTCTTGCCATCACTTGGTGGGCGTGGCCTAGGCGGCGGGGGCGTGGCCAATCCTATACCGTGGGGGGAACAACAGGCGCCGTTAACCCTTTGCGCATGCGCACTGACAAAGAGAGACCGCGGCGCCAGAAAAGGTTAGTAGTAGTGAGGCCTAAGCGGCGGAGAGTAAAGAGCCAGCGCGCATGCGCAGTACGAGGGGAGGGGGAAAGGCTTTTCTCTCTTACCTCCCGAGGGTTATTTATGGCGCCTTCCTCCGCAAGGATCCCTGCATTAGAAGCTAGGGCTGTTGTTGATGAAGCGGCGTATAATTTAGCAACAACGTAAGCTTTCTTTATCACGGTCGCGCGAGGTATGTTGGGAAATGTAGTCCCGACTTCCGCCTTTCCCCCCGCTCTGGGGCGGAATAGTTGCCCGAAAAGGCTCCCAATCCCGTCATGCCTCGCGCGCTCCAAGCGCCGGTCTATCCTTCAGCTTGACCATAGAGATGGAACATTGAAGTTATGGGCGACGAGCTCCCCCTAGCGTCGGACTCGAGTATTATTGGGCAGAAAATGTGAAATTTTCTTAATAAGAGGTTGTGTGTCTTCTTTATCTGAAATGATTTGGAGGAGAATATTTTGGGGTTTTTAAACAACATTTGTTAATATTTATTTTATTTTTCAGGACATGACCCACACGCCCTCCTTTTCCAGGACATGCCCTGCCTTGTTAGTTATTTAATTATTAAATAGTTGATCATTTAATTGTATTTTATTATTGCTGATGGGAGGGGTAGGCTTATAATGGTATTATATGATATTGTACTGATATAATATTTCATTGGTTTATTTTAATGTAAGCCGCTTTGATTGTTTGGAGGAGCGGGATATAAATAAATGTAATAATAATAATAATTACATTTCAAGCTCCTGTCCAGGAGGGATTCCAAAACGTCCTCCATTTTGAGCATGCCTAAGAAGCAGGAATTTCTATTTCTATCAGTGGTTATAGCTTTTATTTTGGAATGTCCTACATTTTTTCTTGAATGTCCCTATATTTTTTACTGGAACCCGCCTAAATCCGCAGGGAGAGGCAGGCTAAAAATTATCATTATTATTATTCCTATTATTACTAATACATTTTACAGTGCTTTGTTCACCTCTGTGGTTATGACATTTGGCTGTATTTTGGAATATATTTGTATTTGCAGATATATACACAATGACTTATCTTGGAAATGGCACCCAAGTCCAAACACAACATTCATTTATGTTCGATAACGCACCTTATACACATAGCCAGAAGGTACGAGGGGGTATCCAAAAGTTTTAATTATCACTTTTAAAAAATTGATAGAAAGTTTGTTTTGATATGTTAACTTATCTCTGTAGTCACTATCTAGATTTATACGTTTTTCCCAGCGTATCTTGACCCTCCGAATACCTGATATTGTAGAAGCCTGAAGATTGCGCCTGATGAGGATTTTACACTTTAGTCACTTCTGGCACAGACAGTCACAAAAATATAGGAAGCAATGAGCTGATTTTCTCAGCAACGTGCACTTAGGGACCAGTGATGACACTGACAAAATTTCATCAATATGCCATAATAACTTCCGGGTGATAATTATTACTTTACGATACCCCCTCATAAGGTGCAATCTGCAGACTTCTACAATATCAGGTATTTGGTGGGTCAAGATATGCTGGGAAAATGTGTAAATCTGGATAGTAACTGCATAGAGACAACTACAAATCAAATCAAACTTTCTGTCAATTTTTTAAAAAGGTGATCATTAAAACTTTTGGCTACCCCCTCGTAATATCCACGCATGGGTTCGATAGCTGGACAGTGAAGAAAGGTGACAGAAACAAAATAATTCATTTGAGATGTGGTGCTGGAGAAGAGTGCCGACTGACATGTTCAGGGTGGTACTGTGGACCTGACCTCTCTTTTCACCTTTCGCCAGATGGATATTCAGCGATCCCTTGAGCTCCTGCATATGACCATCTATTCCCAGAGCATCTCGCCTTGTGGCAAGTATTTAGCAGCTGGGAACAACTATGGAGAAATTGCCATATTCAGGTAATCAGGCCTTTCTTAAGACAAAGTGTGTTTTTGAGGGTGAGGCATTAAAATCGAAATGATCATACATTTCATGGTGTCCCCCTCCTTTATGTACAGCCTATCAGCAGCACTGAGTTCAGAAGCCAAGGAAGAGAGCAAGAAGCCAGTGGTATCCTTTGCAGGTAACTATCTATGGTCAATTGAATCCCAGTAACTCCAATGAAGGACTGTGACTGCTTATGCCAAATTATTGTGTCTTTATTTGTCACAGTTGGACATTTATGCCACTGTAAAGCATAATTCCTCCATAAAGTATATTTCAAGACCTGGTGTCAGATTGTGATGTAGTTGAACAAATACCTAGAGATTTCACTGTGGTTGATGTTGGCATCATTTTTCATAAAACCCTAATTTTAACAGTTTAGATCTAAGATGAGAAGCATAGAGCTAGGTGGATACAGTAGCTAGTACAGTACCTGTTGAAAGATTTTTGCATCCTCTCCCCCCCCCCCCCCCCTTTAGATAGACAGGGATTTCCTGCATGCAAACTCCTGTCTTTCTTTTTTGTTCAAACTAACCATGTGATTTAAGTCACTCCCTCTTTGGGACTAACAGATTTTCTCTCAAGATTTTCACACGAACTACATGTTTTCCATCTTCCTCCTCTCTCAAGTTTCTTTGATAAGATGGTGAGATAAAGATTTCTTTTTTACCTGAACTATTCATAGTTAGATTAAGCTATAGATTTTATGAATATATAGATTAAAGCCATTAAACTACAAGCTACATGTTTCTTGATTTTGGGTCAGTCTCAGTTCTTGGAGAAGGATAGTTAGACAAAAGTACATTTCTGCTACTCTGCTGATTTAAAGCTAGACCCTAACAGGTTTTCCTTTGACATTTTTGACAGTCAAATATTTTTGTTTTCTTTACAAAGGCTGAAGCCTTATGAAACTTAAATTACCCTACAGTGCCTTGCTGCCTCAGTTTGGCATCAGAGAGCATCAAAACTCAATTGTGAGGAATGTAATTTTTTGTACATTCTTCATGGTAAAATGAGATTATCCTATGGGTTGTCTGAAGCAGTTATGCTAAGTTCACCCTGAACCTTGCTGCTTTTTTCTGTAGCCCATGATGGTCCCATCTATGCCATGGTTTCCACAGACAGGCAACTGTTAAGTGCTGGCAATGGTGAAGTCAAGGCATGGAATTGGAGTGAAATCGTGAAGAAGGTAAGGAGGGGTTTCTTGTCCTCCACCTCACTATGTTTCTCTTGACCTCTGCTGTTGTTCTTAACATTTGTCGACTTTCTGTCTTAGGGTTGCAAAGAAGCCTGGAGTAAAAGGCCGCCTTATGGGTATAACTCACTTCTCCCCTTCAATTTTCCTCCCTGCCTTTTTTTCCTTCCCTTTTATACACGCATCCAGATGCAATATTCCTGATTAATTTTCTCTTCAGGAGCAGCCTAGAGGTGCCAGAAATCAACAGCCTTCAACTGAATCTCAAGGTAATAACCACAGTGCAGTTTGGGAAGTTTCCAGCATGGCTCATTCAGCTGCCTCACATTCACAGTTGTTTTCCTTCTTCAGGATAATAGTCTTCTAATGGCTGGCGGAGATTGTGCTATTCACATGATGGATCTAGAATCTGGAGCCTTTACTGTGAGTGTTTGGGGTGCAGGATGGACAAGATGTCAGGAAGATGGATGATGTTGCTTAGGGTTTGTGCAGCCCGACAACTTGATAATCTCTTGTTACTAAGGTTGCATCTATATGGTAGAAATAATGCAGTTTGACACCATTTTAAGTGCTGTAGTTCCATGCTGTGAAATCCTAGGATTTTGTAGTTTTACAGGGTCTTTAACCTTCTCTGCCAAAGCGTGCTGATGTCTACAAATTCCAGGATTCTGTAAGAGGGAGCCATGACAGTTAAAGTAATGTCAAAGTGTATTATTTCTTCAGTGTAGATGCACCCTTTATCATACTTGAATGGTTTTCAGAGTGGATAAATGTTTCTAATCTGTCAACCTTTCCCACTTTTTTAATAATTTGTTTTTAGTGTTGTCCATTTAGCTTTCTCCCATACTCAGAACAAAAGATTTATATTAAACCCCCTGCTTCCTCAAAATTCTATGTCAGTGATATAGGTTACAATATAACAGTCCTCCTCAACCATGCATCCTCTAGATATGCTGTGTTACAACTCCCATCTTGCTCAATGAGTACTCCGTATCTGGGAATTACAGGATTCGTAGTACAATTTTCTTTTCATCTGGTTCTCTGTTTTCTGAAGCCACAGGTAGCTTCATTAGCTATTTATTTGACTTGTCCACTGCTGTCATGATGAATTTTAATTCAGTTTGCTGTGTCTTGCTCACAGCATGAATTTCAGGGCCACACTGATTATATTCATTGTCTGGCCCTTCGGGAGCAGCTCAGAGAGTGCTTGTCAGGAAGCGAGGATGGCACTGTCCGCCTTTGGGGTAAGCATCTGTGGCCTGGTGTTTCTTCCCTGTCTTCTGCCAGACTCTTGGCTATCTGCTTTTATATCTTGAGATGTTCATCTTCTAATATGTGCCCTCAAGTATCAGCTGCAGATGCTGTTCTGCATATTCCTGAAGAGTGCTTGCGGAAAATGTAGACTCTATCTAGGCAGAACCTTATTTTAATTAATTTCATTTATATGCTGCCTTTCTCTTTGAAGAGACCCAAGGCAACTCACAGAACCTTGTCAGTGATGGCCTCAGTATTTTGGAACAGGCTCCCTAAATTAACCTGGAGCCTGGACACACTCTCTCTCTCTCTATATATATATATATATAAATATATAAATTGTAGCTGACCATGATGGTTATGAAAATTCTGGAAGTTGAGGACTCTGAAAAACTTGCCAAAGTTTTAATTTGCAGGAATTAGGAGATATAGATGGGGCAAGCCTTTTATTTAATCTGTCATTCTCCATTATTAATCTCTCATTCTCCATATTTTCCATTACACGTACTGTACATATACTAATTTAATGTTTAGGAATTACATTACTTCATTGTAGGAAGGAACTGGCAAAATCACCTTTGAGTAGTCTTTGCCTACTCTGTCAAATTTGTGGTGTTGCCATAAATCGACAGATGATGTCATGTGCACACCCACACACCCAGACAAGATTATCTGAAATTTCTTAAGAGGGACATTTATTCTAAAAATCTGAATTTATTTGGAGGCTGCTCCCAGAATGTTTTGGGACACACAAATGGAACAGATCTCACAATTCATTTTTAGTAATCTTTTAATTGCTTTACAATATAATCCTTAATTTCTTTTGGTCCATATGCTGGGGCTGGGATGATGGAAAGAACTGACTATTCAGTTGGAAAGAAAGGGTTGGGTTTTGTATATTGATATCTGCCTGGATTGAATCAATTGGTGGGGGATAACTTCAAATAATTTTTGTTTTTTCAGATTTACGTACTGGAAGTCAAGTTCAGTCCATTGAAGTGTACAAGCATGAGGTATGATTATTTTCTCCTGTGTCCCTGCAACTCAAGAGAATACAGATTTCCTGTTCCTCACTACTTTTTAATTCTGTGCCTGTCCATCTGCTTTAGTATTTTTAATTATGTATGAAATAGACTCTTACCATTAAATCACTGCTACTAGTAGAGAACAAAAGGAGCTTGCAATTAATCAAAACTGGAGACATGCACTAATCACTTCACATATGTAACTTTGCATTTTACTGAAACAACGTATACCTTCGGGAAAATGAAGCATTACTCATTTCCGATCAGAGTCTACATGTAGTGGGCCTGACTACTTAACCAATCATGAAACAAATTTCCTCTAGGCATCTTCCCTTAATGTTCATCTCAACTCCCTTAGGAATGCAACCGGCCACAGAATGGGAAGTGGATCCGTTGTCTGGCAACAGACTCTGACTGGATGGTAAGTGTGTCAACTTTCTGCTGATGAAAGAGAATTGCTAGATATCCCAAGATGCACTCAGCTAGAGTGCACTCATCGGGTGTTCATGGACTGGGCTTGAAAGCCCAGTCTCACCAACCTTCATACCTCCTCCTTTGGAGCACCCTGTCCTGTTTGTGCTTTTTCTGGTGTGGATTTTTTGAAGGCATCAGTGGAGGAGTCTTTGTCTGTTTCTTCTTCTTAAGTATTGTAGAGCAAGCTAAAGTACTGGCCATGTGTCTCTTCAGCAGGATTTGGGTTCCCTTTAATATCTGAGCTCTCCCATATTTTTCTTTCCATAGGTGTGTGGTGGGGGCCCAGCACTCACACTGTGGCACTTGCGATCAGTCACACCAACTACGGTATTTCCCTTGCCCCAATGCCAGCAGCAAGTTATGTTCTACCAGGATCTGGTAAGTCTTGCCTCTGGACTAGAGAGCCATAGCATCCCCTTCTTTTTTCACCACCTTCTTTGCTGTCTTTTTCTTCTTTTGATTCCTGTGTTATTCCTCCTTCTTTGTAGTTTTCAAGGGCCATGAGTTCTTGCATGGCAGGTGGTTGGACTGGATGGCCCTTGTGGTCTCTTCCAACTCTCTGATTGTATGATTCTCCTCTGCCCCACTCTTGTTATCTGAAAAGTTACTTTTTTGGACTACAACTTGCCATGCTGCTTGGGGGACTCTGGGTAGTCCAAAGTGTAGCTTTTCCAGGTTCTGCCTTTCCCACCTCTGCTTGGAATTGACTTTTAATGGCCTCATTTCCCATCCATCTCTTGCACTAAGTATATTTCCCCCCACCCAAATCTGTCTCCCACAGATTCTGTCTGCTGGCCACAGCCCAACCATCAACCATTTACAGATCAGCGGGGAAGTGAAAGCCCAAATCCCTTGCATCCCACGTTGTGTCCACTCGCTTTCTATCAATGAACAGTCACCTGAGCACAAGGTACCTCATGGTTAAGGAGCAGTATATGGGAAATGGGCATTGGCTAGCATCCTGTTAGTGGCATGTGCATTTATGTGTGTGTATGTGGGGTGCAGAGGTTGGTATTCCCTTCTTCTCTCTGAAGTGCCCAAAGTGCCTCTCCTTTAGGCTTGCCATGATGCCTCTGAATTCCCTGCCCTGCATGCCCTTTCTCTGCCTCGTGAGGCATGGGTGGGATTGGAGACATATTCAGCTCTGTCCCTTTAGGCAGAAGAGAAATGATTACATCAGTGCTGAGATCTGCTGGGTTCCTCCAGATGTCTAAGTGCTGTTCTAATAATTTCTTGTATAGCTGTAGGGATATAATCAGACCCTTCTGAGTGGCCATGCTGGTGGAGGGAGGCTTCAGAGGCTATGTGGAACATGCAGGGATGTGTCGTATGGTTTGCATATGGAACTACTGTGCCACACTGACTCATACAGGATTGCAGGCATGGAGCCCTTTAAAAGGGAGCAAGTCTCTGTGAATTTAGCTGAATGGAATTCTACAGTGGAAGTAGGATTTGACCTATTAGTGGGCGGGCCCTCAGACTGCACAATATGAGACCTAGGATAACAGTGGAGCTATTGAGGAAGGGATCTGGTAAATGGGTCCCTTTTGGGGAGAAAGCAGGTTATAAATCAAATAATAAATAAATAAATAAATAAATAAATGGGATGGGGGATTATTTTCCACTTTGGGTGGAAAATATGCCAATATTGTGAACTAGGGTTTTTGATTTGAAGAAAACCAGAGACCAGGCGGGGGGATGTCTGGATTTATTTTTTCTTCTTGGTGTTGTTTCTGGAATGATCATTTTCTAAAACAAGACAAATGGACAGAGTTGGGATTTAAAGTGAGATTGATGTAGAAGATGAGAAGAAAGAATGAGTGGGGCAGTGGATGGGATTCAACAATCTTTAACTCCACTCAACATTGACCAGTCTTTCCCCTTGCTCTGTATCCCCAGGTTCTGACTGCAGCTGGAAGTAGCCATTGCATTGATGTCTTCACTAACTTTGGTTACCGGGCCTTCTCCCTTGTCTTCACTTAATGCTTACTTCTCTTCTTTATTGTTTGTAGACAATTGTGTATTTTTTAATAAATAATTTGGCTTTGGATAAAAAGTACCTGTGTAAAGCAGGCCACCCTGCCAGCAGTCTCTGGGGATGATGGATCAGGCCCTTTGCTGGTTCAAATGGGGCTCCAGTAAGGAGAAAGACACCCCTGAAACTATACTCCTGCGCATGCTTGCTTGGGAGTGAAAGCACGTATTTATAATTATGGTACGGGTTTTACAAAGGTCATATTGTTGTGGAAGGAGAAATTCTGTAACAGTTATAGTGTCATTGAAGAGAACCAGAAACCCTCAGTTCCCCCATTATAATACATGTTTATCACAGAAAATAATTTGTAAAACATTCAGATTAGGAGCATTAAAACATTTGAATTTATTATACTGAGAAAATGATAATTTGATTATGCCTTTATCCTGTTTATCTTGCACCTTTATCCTATCTTTCCTCCAGAGGGGTAAAAAACAGAATACACAGCCCCTTCCTTATTCCTACACAACTCTTGTTGACAGGAGGATGAAGGACACTGCTGGGCAAAGACTCAAGTTCAGGTCTCTGGTCTGGCTGGGAATGGTGGAGGTGTTAATACTGGGTACGTGTGTGGGAGGGATAAATTGAGGAAGGTTGCTGTAACCACCATATCATACTGGCTCTCATAGGGAGCCTCTCATATGAGTTTGATTGCAACAGGGAACAAATGGGAGCTATTCGGTGTGGTATTCCTTGAAGCCCCTCTGATTATTGTTTTGGTCAGACATGGTCCACACAGTTTCAAGCTTTGATCCCTGGACTTATAAGGACTGGAATCTTATTTTCACTTAGAACTGAGAAATCGAAACTGTGAGAAAGCTGTGACAGAATGGCCTGTTGTATACTTTGGGGGACAACAGTGCTCATGTGAATCTACAGTTCTTCCCCTAAGACTTGGCCGCTACTGCCTCAGCTGTTTCGACACTCTCATACATATGTTCATCCTCCATCCTTTTCAGTTCCTTCAGATCTTCCTTATTGTTTTCCTTAAACTCCCCAAGAGCTGTCATTGTTTCTTCATAGGTGCCATCATGCTGTGGTTCACAGTCTGGCATCAGGTATCTCACAGTGTCAGCCAGCATCACTTCAGCCTCATGGCGGAGGGCATCCAGGCCTAAAGGCCTGTAGATGGTATTGTTGGATTTGTAGTGCCTGCTGTAGAGGTTGACAGATGCTAGGAAGTAGTGAGGGAGATTCCTCTTGGTGAGGGTATGGATTAGGAGCCTCAGGAGGGCCTGCACTGAGGACAGGATTGTCTCCCACTGTGCCTTCTGAGGATAGATTTCACAGCACCACAGCAAGATAGTCTGCAGGAGAAGAGGGAAATAGTAGCCAGGTTTGACAGTAACTCATTGCAGTCCAGACCTCACAATTTCCAGGCTGTGGACAGTTTGAGTGTGCTTTGGTGTAGGTCAAGAGGAGATTGGGGAAAAGGAGGAGGTCACTTTCTAAATACTAAAGCAACTTGCAGAGTGTGTTGAGAAGCTGATTTTTGTGGAGTCAGTGACTGATGACTTTGGGGCCAAAACTACCTCTGAGAGCTGTCTCCAAAGGCCATACCATGGCAACATGGTAGGAGGAGAGAAGAAAAATGGGGAGAAGCAAAGGCCATCACATAGGGAATCTTGTGGGCAGACTGCTTTACAATGAAGAGTGAAGGAAGACTTTTTACCATCTGTCAGCTAATGCTTTCTGCAACTATAGTTGGGTTAGAAACAAGTATAAAATATTTTATAAAAATAGACATACCCAAGAGAGCACCAGATCAGTAAAAACCACTCCTGCTCTATCTACGATAAAATGGATGATGTACTGTATTACTTGCTTTAATCAGCCCCAGGACTTGTAGTAGCATGTTTGTTCAGCATGCTCACCTTGAGATGGTAGGAAGTCAAGATGCTGCCATACTCTGGCATCCATCTTGTCATGTTGACAAACTTCAGCAGCTTTAGAGCTGCCCGTCTCTGACCCCCATCTGCATCGACATCCTCAAGAATCACCATCTCCGCATGGCTAAAAGAAAGCCTACCACCAGGCAGAGATTGTAAAATCATGACATTTACAGTAATACCTACAAAGCAGTTACTGTTGTTGAATGAACCTTTACTAGTAATTAATAGCACATCTATGACTACTCTGAAGCTAAATCCAAGTATTTTCAGTGGGGCTAACCTTCAGATAAGGGTGCAGTAGCCTAAGTCATGTTTTTATACTGAGAGGCAAAAGGAAAGCATGAGTATTGAACCAAAACTCCCCACATCCTGTGCTGGTGGCTGGGGATGATGAGATACCTGTGTCACTCATGACTTTGTCTGTAGAGGGCTACATTGGATGTCTGCTATTGTGGGTACTTTAAAGCAGTGGTTCCCAAACTTTGATCTTCCAGATGTCTTGGACTTCAGCTCCCATAATTCCTGACTGCTGGTCAAGTTGGCTGTGGCTTCTGGGATCTGAAGTCCAAAACAAATGTAGGATCTAAGGTTAGAACTACAGCTTTAAAGTGATCTGGTTAGAAACCACATTGCATGTGGTTCAAGCACTGCGTAGTTCCATAAACAACTGTATTAAAAGCAAGGTTTTTGAATTTGAAAATAACAAACTTAACATTTCTCGTCTTAAGAATATTGAAAGCCTATGTTGTAATATAATCCCTTATAAATTTCAGAAGTAAAATTTAGGAGATGGTCCAATTCAAATAGTCAGTTTTGGATTCTGAAATCATTGACAGATTCTGAATATGTATAAAGTTGTTTTTATTCCTGTAACATGACCATCTCTGTGTTCTGTCTTGCCAACTAGACTGTTTGCTTACCTCCAAAATCCTCCCTTGGCGACCAACTCTGGCCCAACTTCCCGAACCACTGCTGCTTTTTGGAGGAAGCTTTTCTTTTCATTGGCCAGGTCTTCATCCCACCAGTCAGAAAGGTGGGTAAGGTCCTCTCTTACCCACTGGTTGGAGAGCATGAAGATCCCCTTAATGGCAGGCACCAGCTTCACTGGGACTGTCTCACTACCTCCATTGAAAGCCAGCAGAATGGCTGGACCATCCAGATCCAAGGGCTCAAGTCTGAAGCTCTCTAGTAGGATGGGGAAGAAAAAGTTATCCAAGGAATTAAGAGGCAGGATAATTTGGTTATTTAATGCATCCTTAACTTTCATCACTGTTCCTTACAGTGGAAGTACCCAAGGCACTACAGACCTTGTAAAAACCCCATAAAGGAATAGTCTTACTTGTAGTGAAGAAAAAGGTATCAATCCATTTAGGCCCTGCTATTAGTCGAGTTTTAAAATCTAGCCAAACAAAAAGGATTTAAAGGGAAACATAGTATAAAATTGTCTCCTTACACAACTGATTTTATATCCTGCCCTTTCCTTTTGTGTGTGTGTGTGTGGTGCTTCCATTTCCAGGAGTCACCTAAAAATAGCCAAATATCTCATAGAATCCTAGAGTGGGAAGAGACCCCAAGGGGCATCCGGTCCAAACCCTTGCCATGAAGGAAGATGCAATCAAAGCATTCCTGATAGATGGCCATCCAGCCTCTGTTTAAAAGCTCCAAAGAAGGATACTCCACCACTTTCCAAGGCATCATATTCCTCTGTTGAATAGCTCTTACTATCAAGAAGTCATTCCTAATGTTTAGGACACTCTCTCTTTTCCTGTAGTTTCAATCCATTGCTCTGGGTCCTAGTCTCTGGAGCAGCAGGAAGCAAGTGTGTTCCATCTTCAATACAGCACCCTTTGCCACTTCTTAACCACATCTCTTCAGGCTAAATATACAGCTCCCTAAGATGCTGCTCATCAGGTTTCCAGACTCTTCACCATTTTGGTCGCCCTCCTCTGGACACACTCCAGCTTCTCAACACTCTTTTTGAATTGTGGGGCTTAGAACTGGAGACAGTATTCCAATGGGGGTCTGACCAAATCTCTCCAGTAAGCTCAGTTTTAAATAATTTAAGACAGGAGAGCAATAGGTGCTTCAACAATATAAATGGAATTAAAACCAGAGGAAGATAATAAAAAGGAAATCAGTAATCAAGTCAAATAATTAAAAGGCACCTGACCTAGGTGAGCATTGGAAAGGAGTAGTGCCAAGGCTGAGAAACTCCTCACTGGCTGCTACCCAACTCACCTTCCCCAGAATATATTGTTTACTTGCTGCCTAGTTTTTCCAGTGTTATTTCTTTCAAAAAGAATCTTAACATCTGATTAGTTTGTAACTACAGTGAGGCGTCTGGCAACAGCAAACAGCAGCTTGCTCTGCAAGTTTGAAGGACTCAACAATTTACAAAAAATCAACCAACCAACCCCAAACCATCACAAATAAATAAATTCACCTCTCATCTTGTGGTCTATCTTGGGAACTCTGGAGGGGAAGAGTCTCTGCCGGAACACTTCATCTGGGTTGGGAGAGGAAGGAGAAAGAAATCACAGCATCAGTTCAAAGAAGGAATTAACTGTACAGAGTCTCTGAGGAGTGTGGTGTAGTGATCTGAGCGTTGGACTATGACTTTGGAGACCAGGATTCAAATCCCTGCTGCTCGGCCCCATAACCCACTGGGTGGCCTTGGGCAAGTCACACACTCAGCCTCAGAGGAAGGCAATGGCAAACTCCTGCTGTACTAATTTTGCCAAGAAAACCCTGTGACAGGTTTGCCATATGTCAGAAATCACTTCAAGGCGCACAACAACAACAACAGAATCTGAATGAGAAATAACTGGGAAGCCAGTGGAAGAAGATAACATTATACAATGGTCCCTCCACATTTGCTGGGTTCAGGGTGAAGGACCCTTGTGAATGTGGAAAAACTGCAAATAAAAAAACTACTCTTTTTACCTAAGAGAACACCTGTAGGAATCTCCAGGTTCTCCAGTGCAACTCTATGGTCAACATCTGCCAGAAGCTGATCATAGAATCATCCTGGAGGACCTACAAATGCCTAGAGAAGTGTTTTCTAGGTTCTCCAGCACAACTCTATGGTCAACTACTAGCAGGAGCTGCGCTGGAGGACTTAGAGATACCTAGAGAGCATGTGTTAATCAAAACCAGAGATAATCAAAGCTGGAAATGTGGAGGGCCAACTGTACATTTCATTCTCTTTGAACTTACCATTTTGCCGAGGATGGGTATACTCTGGGAAGTTGGGAGAAAAAGAAGAGAAAAGGAGTTAAGAAAGAAAGGTGGAATGGAACAGTTGTCCATCTCCCCCCACCCAGGCCAAGATTCCTGAATCTTTAAAGGCTGCACCCAAGATTAAGAAACTTTTTCTCACGAATAGTAACAGAAGGAGAATGTTACTGAATTTGTCTTTTTGCTCACTATCGAGAGATATGAACTCTTTCAAAATAAGACTGATAACTTCAATTCCTCTAGCAGGGCTCTCTCTTTGCTAACTCTGAACAAAAACACCAGAAATCCTGAGTATCCAAGGGACAGGGCAGTGAAATTTCTATGTCTGTGGCTCATTTGTTTTGTGTGTGTGTGTGTGTGTGTGCGCGCTACTCTGCTGTGTAAACTTCATGGTTTTCCTTGTGTCCGCCTATGATGAATCTGACCATACCTGGATCCAAGGCAATTTCTACACAACGGTGAAACTCCTTCAAGATTTGAACAGGGTCCAGATTGTGGTGACTGAGACTCTCCTAGAAAATAGAGAAGTACAGAAGGTTGCTGGGTCCATAATCTCAGCTTTATGGGGGAAAAAATTCTGATGGGAAGGAAGGACACATCCAATAAATTAAGTGTGGTCCTCCAAATATTTTAGGGATGACAATTTCCAGTATGGCCAAAGATGAGGGATGATGGGAGTTGCAGTCCAACAACATACGGAGTGCTACTTTTTACTCGTAGTGGTTTGAGTGTTGGACTAGAACTTGAACATAATGAAGTAACTTAGAAATGGGACCCAAGTCTATACACCAAATCCATTTATGTTTCATACACACCATATATACACATTGCCTGAAGATGATACAGTATTATATAGTATTTTTGTGCACGAAACAATTTTTGTGCAAGTGTGCACTGAACTATCAGAAACCAAAGGTGTCACTATCTCAACCATCCATGAACAAAGTTTTGGTTTTTGCAGGAAAGTGATCCCTTCACATTTACTGGGGTTAGAGGTATGTGAATGCGGGGGGGGGGGGGGGGGAATGCAAATAATAAAACATTCTTTTTAGCTAAGAGCACACCTTTCTAGGAATCTCCAGATTCTCTAGTGCAACTTTATGGTCACTATTTGCTAGATGTAGCCATCTGGTGTTGAAGAAACATATAGGACGGGATCAAATAACAGCTGAAAACACCCATAGAAGTATAAATCCCAACTTTTTAGTGGTGCTCCAAATGGAAGGCGTTTGGGAATTCCTCCTGGACAGAAACTTGCCATGATCATGGGGGACATGTCTGGGGAAAAGAAAGACAGTGGCTTCCAAGCTTTGGTCCTCCAGAAGGTCTGGATTTCAGCACTCAAGTGAATCCTTGGTTGTTGGCTAAACTGGCTGGGGCTTCTGGAGGTGAAGAAGTCCAGGAGGAGACAGGATGATGGATGCCAAAGAAGGAAGCCTCTCCTTTGAGTTGCAAAGGGCCATGGCATTTCCTGGACTCTCCCAGGGCAGCTCTGCCAACCATCTGAACTAAGACCAGAAACAGCAAAATGCAGGCCTATGGTGGCTAACATCTTCATTTCCCCAATTTGTTTTAACACCTTGCCTGATGATGATGAAGAAGCCAGTGTGACTCGAAAGCTTGCCACGTGCACTTGTTGAATTTGGGATGGGATGGGATGGGAAGGCAAAGGGGCAGCAGCCCACCTGGCACTGCTCCAGCTGGTCCATCTCCTCCTCCTCCTCCTCCTCCTCCTCCTGGTCCTCCCTCTTCCTCCTCTCCTCCTGCTTGTGGCAGTGGATTTCCAGGTGGATCTCCCCAAAGGCCTCCAGATCCACCAGGACCTTGGTCCCCCATCGGAAGAGGGGCAGCCCTTTCCCTTGGTCCGGGAAGATGTAGGTGGGCAGCAGCTTCTCCTTGCAGCCCAGAAGACCAGAGGCCTCCGGCAGAGCCCCACTCATCAGCATCAACCGGGGGTTATACCTGACTGGGATGAGGAAGTCGAGTCCGTTGGGACTCCCTGCCACTTGACAGTGGAGCCCTTCGCAGTAGCTGCCCACTGGGAGGGGATCCCCGGGGAAGAGGCCGGTGCTGGCCTGGTAGGCCCACTGGGCCACCTTCTCCAGCCCTCTCTTCGCCAGGAGGAAAGCCCTGCCTCGCCTCCAAGCCTCCTCCTCCGAAAGCAGGACTTGATCCAAGCAAAAGCCCTCCAGGAGCTGCCCTCCGTCCTCCTTGGCATCCTTTGCCCTCATCATCATCAGTCTCAAAGGATGCCCACTCTGCCACCAATTTCCTGCCTCTTTGGCTTGTTGTTATAAAGTGGCTCTGATGATGGCTTTCACTTTTACTCAACTTTCACTTTCCTTTTCCACCTCACACTCACTTCCTATGAGGAATGATGGGTGGATTGGATTCTTCTTCCTTTGTGGAGCACACTGCAGAATCAATTCGGTTTGACACCACTTCAACTGACCTGAGGAACAAACTGCCATTCCCAGAATTCCCTGCCACTGAGACAGGGCAGTTAAAGTGGTGCCAAACTGGATTATTTCTGCAGCGTGGATGCAGCCAAGGGGGTCTCTTTCATTATACCACACTGAAGCATCAGAAAGCAAATGTCTCATTGTCTCAGCCACCCCTGTGGACAATGTTGGAGCATTTCACATTTTGGAATTTCAGATGAGGAATACTCAATCTGCAAAGGTAAAGGTACAGGTAAAGGTAAAGGTAAAGGTAGTCCCTTGACACGAGTGTCTAGGCATAACCAACTGTAGGGGATGAGGCTCATCTCTGTTTCTAAGGAGTTTATCATACAACGGAATTTGGGGGTATAATGCAATGGCAATGAGAACACAATCATGGGGTTGCCCGTTATTGCGAATGAGTGTATCTCACATAATTTTGGGCAAAAGGGAAGTCACTCTGAACGCAATCATGGGGTTTCACGTAATTGCATATTATAGTATCTCTTGCAATTTCGGGCAATGGGGGGTCATTTTCAGGAAATGGGAAGTCATTCCGAATGCATTCCGAATGCAATTAGAATTCACCTAAATTCGCTAAACTAGTGAATTTACGTGAATTCGAATTGGCTCCTTTCGCAATAAAGAGAAATTCCTCCCATGTGATAAACTCCTAAGCCAAAGAGCTGGTGTTGTCTGAAGACTACTCCGGTGTTCATGTGGCCAGCATGACTGCACCGAACGCTATTACCTTCCCACCAAAGTGTTACCTATTTATCTACTTGCACTTGCATACTTTCGAACTGCTAGCTTGGAAGAAGCTGGAAATAGTGACAAGAGCTCACCCCACCATGCAGCACTTGGGCCTCAAACTGCCAACAATCAAAACTGCCATCTAAGCCACTGCATGTCTACTCAATCTGTAGTTGTCTTCGGTATGACAAAGTCCTGTTTCTGGTAGTTTTTAAAAGATTTTGTGTGAAGTTCAACTTAGTATTAAAAACGACAAGTGAGAAAGAGGTGTCACTTTTCACAGTTTATCATACGACAGAATTTGAGGGTATAAAGCAATGGCAATCCGAATGCAGTCATGAGGTTTCATGTTACTGCAAATGAGTGTATCTCATGCAATTTTGGGCAATGGAGGGGTCATTTTCGGGAAATGGGAAGTCATTCTGAATGCATTCTGAATGCAATCAGATTTCATGTAAATTCACTAAACTAGCGAATTCAGGTAATTGCAAATTGGCTCCATTCACAATTGAGAGAAATTCCTCCCATGTGATAAACTCCCTTGTCTTTGTCTTTTCCTTTGTCACCTAAACTTGTTTTTAATCTGTCCGGTATGAGGACATTCCCTGTTTTTTTCCACCAGCTTTCACTGTTCTTCCATTTTGTGAGCATCAGAAGTGTGGCTATTATTATTGTTGTTGTTCTTGTTGTTGTTATTATTATTATTATTATTATTATTATTATATTTATATAGTGGCATCCAGGTACATGCAGCTTTACAAACAATGACAGAATAAAACATACAGTATTATGTATTATAAAATGCAGTATTAAAATACAATTGGGGAAAGGCCATTGCACAGACATAATGCAAAATAAAACAAAATAAGTAGTACAGTTAATCAATATAATAACGTTATTGGATCACTTGGGAAGAAAGAGTCTGCCGACGTGGACCCAATGCAGTTGAAGAACTAATCCATTATTTACTGGTAGGCCCAGCTTAGAAAAATAAAATAGGTCCTTAATTCGAAGAGATAGGACTTCGAAGAGATAGATACAACAGACCTGATTCATATTTGATCTTTTTTTTTCCAATTAGGAGATATTATACCATAAACTTGTGAAAAAGTAGCCTGTTTCTCCTTTAAAGCATCCATTTTAAAGAGGAATTTCTGTAATGATGACAATTAGGCTTTAGGATAGACTTGAGCCTATTAAGAATTTTTGGATGATTTTAGCTCTGTTAAGTAATGCAATGTATTCGTAATGTATCTGAACTTTGTGTTTCTTTTAGTTCATTTTGAGCCTATAAGAATGGTGTTTTTGGATAATTTTAGCATTGTGATGTAAAGTAATATATTTGTAATTCAAAACAGCATTAAAGACTAGTCTCGTCCAGTAGGCTTACCCAGATGATTTTTAAACTGCGAGTTTTAAATGTAGATTGTTTTAAAGGGTGTATATCTTGTCCTTTTAAATTATATGCATGTCCTTTGAAATTGATGTGTATTTTAACCCATGCCTTTTAACTGTTGTAGTGTGTCTGTTAATTGTTGTTCCCTGCCTTGATCCATGGGGAAAGGCGGATAAGAAATAGATATTGTTTCTTAATAGGCAAGCAAATTGATTTGTGTAGCATTGGCCATTACAAAAAAAGAAACCAGGTAAAACACAAAACTCA
Organism: Urosaurus nigricauda; assembly: GCA_034509955.1. Classification (NCBI taxonomy): domain Eukaryota; kingdom Metazoa; phylum Chordata; class Lepidosauria; order Squamata; family Phrynosomatidae; genus Urosaurus; species Urosaurus nigricauda. Next base: position 11,238,367 of record JAOEGL010000006.1, read on the forward strand.
GATACGTTGCTGTTGTTGTAATATATTTGTAATTCAACATTGTTGTTGTAATATATTTGTAATTGTTGTTCTTGTTGTTTTACCTGGTTCTTTTTTTTGTAATGTCTACACACAAATCAATTTGCTTACTTACTTAACTTAGTTACTTACGTAGCATATTGTTAACATATAGAAGAGCAATGGTTACAAAAACGTGCTTTGTCTGTTTCCTCCTCCATAACCAGCACCCCTGCTGTCTCTATAGACATATCATATATCCCCAGGGATTTTCTCATTTTCTATCTTTAGCTTTCCACGTTGGCCACTTTGCTGAGGAACACCTGTTTGTCTGTCATTGAACACCAGTGCAATGCAGAGGATACCGGGCAGAGTGACCCACTTGGCAGGAAAAATCATCCCTAATCTGTTTTCTATAGTAGTAGTAGTAGTAGTAATAATAATAATAATAATGGTTAAACAGTAGCCCAAAGGGGCATGATTCAAAGGGAGAATGAAACGGCAGCATTTCGCTTTGTTGCCATCATAAGTTGCGCTATCCCACCTCTGTCTCCTAATGCATTCTGGTGGGAATGTTCATTACATTTTAGTGGTTTCAGTGTTGCATTATCCCACCAGAGACCAGAGTTCAATTCCCATCTTGAAACCCAGTGGGTGACCTTGGGCGAGTCGCATGCTCTCAGCCTCAGGAGAAGGCAATGGCAAACCTCCTCCTAAAAAATCCTGCCAAGAAAACCCCATGATAAACTCGCCTTAAGGTTGCCATAAGTCGGAAACAACTTGAAAGCACACAATAACAACAACACGCACACCATCTCTTAAGGATTTTAAAGGGAGGCAGGTAAACGCCACAGGCTGTTTCTGCCAAAAAGCAGAGGTCTGGGGAGAAGTGTTGTCACCCCTGCTTAGGGTGTCATCTGGTGCGCTGTGCACCCCCCGCACCCTCTAGTGATGCCCCTGAGATTTTGTAATGGCATTCAGTTGAATATGGTTACAGAGCCCTTTTCACACCTTCATGCTCAATGCACAATGGTCTACTTTACAACCGGGTGGGTCTATGGGACACTGAGGACACACTTTATGTGATAGCCAAATCCCCATTCCCCCATTGTTCATCACAACAGTAGTTGGGAAGTGCTGTTGAACATGGGGATACTTTTGTCGGTGTCCCAATATGCATCTTCACAATTCAATAACAGGGCTATGTTATGCTACATAGCTAAGTATATGTAAAGTCATGTACGCTGTGATAGAGGATTCCAGCCATGGTTTGTTACAAAACTGCTCACACTGCAATGGTAATTGTAGGTAGCACTTCCAACCACTAGATAGCACTACAGCATTTCTTTTCAACATAAACAGTATTTCTTTTCAACATATAGCCCAGAGTGCTTGCAATGATCTAAATCTTTATCGACAAAATAAAAATGAATCTGAAATGAAGTTTTACCAAACGATTAACAATACATTAATGTACGAACTAATGAAGCATATGTGAACAGCCCTCATTACTTCACTTCCTATTCCATTCATTGTCAGTTTTTTCCTTTTCCATAGCCCTGTCAAGATCTAAAGAAGACATTAAGACAAAACTAGACATGAACGTTGGGTACATTTATTACTTTCTGTAATCTATGTAGAGATTATTGTGGATGGCTGTGTGGAGAGGGAGGATTGGTTCCCCATTCCTATCCATTGGTCTTCATCCCAGTGGAACCCAAGAGCGTTGACCGAAGACCCCGACCGCCCACTGATGAAACGCAGAACTGTGTTTGGGAACAAAGGTTCTGCTTCGAAGCTTATCCCTGAACCAGCGCTAGACCCAAAGGCAAAGACACGGCCTAGGTTGGTCCGGAAAGCGAGGTACTCCACGTAGCTTCCAAAACGGCCCAGGACTTGGACAAATCCCTCTCCGTGATACAGCTCCATTCCAGTTGGATTGCCCATGGTACTGCCTTCAGTGATGGACCATGAGTCACCGTAGCGAACCTGAATGCTACAATGAACAGAGAAAGATGGTGTTGGTTAGGGTGGCTTTTGACTATCAGAGGCCTGCTAGCTTTAAGCACCTTTAGGTAGAATACAAAAGACTATACTGGCCTCAGAGGAAAAGGAGAGGCAGGCACAGCTTCACCATTTCTAGTTCCAGAGGAAGATGAAAGGCTCTATCTCCATCTTAACTGCTACCACGCTGGCCTCAAAGGGAGTGAAGAACCGGCAGTATCTGCAGGACTTGATTCCCTTCCCCACGGCCATTCCCTTCTCCTTTTGTGTCATGTCTTTTTAGATTGTAAGCCTGATGGCATGAAACTGTCAAATTGGCAACCTATATGCTGCTCTGAGAGCCTTTGTGTCTGAAGAGAAGGGTGTAAATACTTGAAATGAAATGAAAGTTAATGCTTGTCCCATCAGAGAAGAGCATTCTGGTAAAGGTGTAGGGTGGGATTCAACCTTGCCTGTCAGTCTTGTGTACAGTATCTACAAAAAGATCACATACCTCGATGTTCCATGCTGTCCAGGATGCCATGTGTATGTCACTGATTTGGGAATGTTTCAACTCAAAACAACTTCCCTCCTTCTACACGCAAACATACGTACCGAGGGGTGAGGAGAGATCATTTTAATTAAAAACAACAACATAGAGTCGAGTTGGAAAAGACCCCATTGGCTATTGAGGCAATGCAGGATCTCCTGTAAGACCACCCCCAGCAAGTAAATATCCAGCCACCTTTTAAAGATGTCTAGAGAAAGAGATACCACCTCTCTAGTCAATTGCTTTCATTGCCGAACTGCTCTATCTGTCAAGAAGTTCCTTCCAACTTTCAGTCATATTCTACCCTCCTATAACCTAAAACCATTCAACTCAGTTGTAGCCTCCAAGGCAGCCTGCCCCCTACTCTCTGTAACAATCACCAAGCTGAACATGTCCAGCTCCAACTTTTCTTCCTATGTTTTGTTCTCTCATCATCCTTGTTGCCCTTTTATGAACCTGTTCCAGTTTCTATATCCTTGTTGCCCTTTTATGAACATGTTCCAGTTTCTCTCTATCCTTCTTAAAATGAGGCACCCAGAGCTGAATGCAGTACTCCAGATGAGACCTGACCAGTGTAGAATATAAGGAGACTGTTACTTGGAAACTGTTCTTAACTGCATTAATTCTGTTCTGTGAATCACTACTGTGGCCTGGTAATCCACATTTCCGTCATTCTCTGTCCCCTCCAGCAAACATTGATGAACACCCACATATAAAATGTTCCAAACAGGAATTCTGTATGAGTCCGAGAGTCAGTGTGGCATAGTAGTCCGTCTCAGTCTCAGGGGAGGCAATGGGAAATCTTGCCAAGAAAACTCCATGGTAAGTGTGCCTTAGGGTCACTTTAAGACAGAAATAACTTGAAGGCATGCAACAACAACAACAACAATCTGTTACTTAGTTAAGTAACTTCTCCTGGCCTAGCCTGCCCCCAAACCAGATGGAAAGGTAATTCACCCATGCTCAGTAGCTGGCAAAATGGTTCTCCTTCTCCCCATGCAACTAATACCTGGTAAAGTAGATTGGAAGTGGAGTTACTATCAAGGAAATCATCTTACAGTTGTCACTTCTAGTAAGCAGCGATTGTAAATATGTAATAGTTTTGGTACACTTAGCCAAGGCAATGATGTAGAATACTAGTCAGGGTTTCCAGATTTCCAGATACAATTCTCCAGTCCTCAAGGCGAAGGGGGAAAATCTCAGGGTTAGAGCACTGCCTCGAAAAGTGTATATCTGTTCCTCATTTGTAAAGAGTTTAATTTTTTGTTCCTTGAATGGTATATTCAACCATTCAGTTGTGGTTGATTCTTAATGTATTGTACTTAATGGCATCACTAGGGGCTGCCCCTTAAAGTGTCACCCTTGCTAATGTCACCACCAGGGTGCCCCTTCTTTAACAACGTACCTTTGCTCAGTCTCAGATTTTGGCAATGAAATCTGAGAACCTGGAGTAATCCTGGTCCCAAAAGATATACATACCTTAATAGGTACCTGTCATTTGCTCTTATTTTGAGGGCGGTCATAGGACCATCCAGCTGGTTACTTGACTGGTCAAAATAGTCCCCTCCATCGCCACCATATTCTCCAGAGTAAGAAGAAAGCCTTGTCTGGGCTGGATCCATAAAAGAGATGAGCAACAGATGTATTGCAGTAGTTAAACAGGAAATCTATTCTTTGCCCTTCCCTTTTTCCCTTGGAGTAACTACTGTGGGCCTCTTCCCCATCTGGTTTGACACTGTTTTAACTGCCATGGCTCCATGCTAAGGAATTCTGGGAAGTGTAGTTTGTTGTAGTACCAGAGCTCTGGTGCAACAACAAACTACACTTCCCAGAATTCCACTGCATTTTTAAAAAAATATAAACTTTTAACCATTCTCGGCTAACAGCTGACTTTGAAAAAGGGTGGGATATAAATCAAATAAACCATGAGCATCATCATGCAATGGACATGCTTCCTTCCCAAGTAGTATTGCTCATGGTTCAAAAATATTGCGGTGAGATGCTGGGGTGGAGGACTGACACCATTTCCTAAGGCTAAATAAGTTCCTAAGCCAGTCCCAAAGAGCAAAAGAAACGTATTTAAAATCAGATTCACTTTAAATAAAAAAAAAGAAGTTGAGTGAGTACATATATTTTATTTTTATTTAAAAAGATAGGAATACAAAGCATAAATAGGTTAGTTTCAATGCCAAAAGGCAATAGAAAAATGATGATAATCTTTTGAAATCTAAATAATTGCACCACGCATTCCAGTACACAATAAATGGAGATTATATTATTAGAGTTCAGTTCCCCCCAAATTCAGCCTGGGAGCTAGATTTGGCTTTTCCGTGAATTTTGTCTGTTAATTGTTCTATTTTGGCAACCTCCAGAACTTTGATCTGTTATACTTTAATTGTTAGGATTACAGGATTTCTGGAGGAAGTACAATCTTGGCAGCGAACAAAAGATGAAGAAGCTTAGAACTTAAGGGATAATTATCATCTGAGATATTAGAATTTCAGTTATTTAATCCAGGACATGCAATGTAGTGAAACCACAGTTGTCTGTTGCCTTTTAATGTAAATCAGGTTACCATGTTTTAACCTGCTCCTGCAGCTGTTTTATTAAAGACAGTCTGATCTACCACTGTGTGTATATATGCCTTCAAGTCACCTGTTGACTTTTGGCGTCTCCATTAATTTCATAGGGTCTTTTTAAGCAAGGAATATTCAGAGATGGTTTTGCCTGTTCCTTCCTCTTAAATATAGTCTACCACACCTGGCATTTGTTGGTGATCTCCCATTCAAGTATTAACCAGAGCTGACGCTGCTTAGTTTCCAAAAATCTGAAAGGTCTGGTGCCTTTAAGGTATTTAGGTATCCTGATCTAACCGTAGGTGATAATAACAGTGTTGCTCCCAGATTATTGTTTTGTGGTGTTTCCACACTACTGAGATATAGCAATTTGATATCATTTTGGCTTGGTTTGATATCACTTTGGAAAATCCCAAAAGTAAAAAGCAGCTGATTTTGTCCACTTTCTGTGTGTGGGATAATGTCCGATTAATGCTCAGTGCCCCCAATGTCGTCTGAAAATGACCTCGCTTTTGCGGCATTTGTCCACTTTCTGTGCGGGATGCCCTCCGATGTTGTCTGAAAAAGATCCCGCTTCTGCGGGGTTTTCCCGATTTAAATCCCGTTTCTGCATGGGATAAACTCCGTGTGATAAATATGACAGATGCTTTCTTTCTTGATCTTACCTGGACTTCCCGACACTCCAGCGCAGAGGAAGGACAGGAGAATTAACGCCACCATCTCAGAGGATGAAATACGATAGCCCTGAAAGTTACAAAACAAATGAAAGTTACAACTATCTAACCTTTTAATTTGACATTTCAATTTGTTATTCAGTCTGCAATCCCTTATACACAATATATTTACCTGGGAGACTGAACCCAATGGGACTTACTTCTAAATAGGCAGTGTTGTGTTGTTGTTTGTCATCAAATCAACTTTGACTTATGGTGACCCTATGGACAAAAGAGCTCCAAGAACTCTACCCATCAACCAGTTTTACTCGATTCTTGCAGACCCAGGGCTGTAGCTTCTTGTAATATGGTCTTACCCTTTGACTACTACCTTCCACTTTCCACAACATGATCATCTTTTCCAACAAGGATTGTCACCTTGTGATAACTACAACAGCCTCCATTTAATCATGCTGAATTCAGAATTCATGCACTTGCTTTGCTCTCAAACTTATCATTGCAGTAGTCCATGGTATCCACAGAACCTACTTAGAACATTTTGTTAGTTTATCTTACGCCACTTCGTGATTTACCTTGTTTAAGAGGAGGACTTGCACCTGGATATAGGAACACAGCGTTGTGGCTTTCCCCTTTGGTTTTTCATGTGTTTGATATTCTGGAAGGCATCTCACATTATCAAAAGGGTTACTCAGTCTCTCTTTCTTCTGCAAGAAATTGGGCTTTATCTTTCACAGACCAGCTCTGGTTGGTTTGGCAACAGATTGTGCACTATTAGGGGAGGTTCATTTTACCTGTCACTCGTCGCAGGGGAAACTAACAGGCCTTCTATTGTGATCTAATATTTCATCTCCTTTTCACCATTCACAAAAGAACATTCATTTCCAGAAAATACTAAGCAAATGAACAAATGCCTCAACATTTGTATTCGCTCACTTCTCCCCTGCCTGTAAATCCTATGGTAACTTAAAATTTGGGCAGCCCCTAGAATTTACTGCTGCTTAGGACAAAAGAGAAATCACTTGATGTCAAGTATTTAAAAAAAATTAAAGAGAGTAACAGTTCTATGGTATGTATATTACTTCAATAGCAACCCAAGGCATACTGGGAGAAATCACTGGTATCAAAGACTCCACAAGTGGGATCTATAAACGATCTGTAGTCACGGAATGTGCCCAGTCCTCATTCAGCTGTTTGAGAGTTGTCCCACCCATTCATTCATTTATTTAATTATTTGTACTTTTCCAACCCAGAATGTTCCTCCCAGAATATCCCAAGGCCTCCCTCTTTTGGTGCCACTCAGGACCAGCAATAATAATAATCATCATCATCATCATCATCATCATCATCATCATCTCCCATCCTTTTCCCAAGACTGGGACTCAGGGAAGCTTACAAGCAACATTAAAAAACCGTACAAATCCATCCTGGACTCTAGAAATGATGATAATGACATATTGTGTGGCAGATCCAGTATACATACAATCTGCCCTCCATATTCATGGATTTTTAATCCACAGATGCAAGCATCCATGGTTTGAAAATATTTTAAAAATATATAAATTCCAAAAAGCAAACCTTGATTTTGCTGCTTTATATAAGATGCATGGTTTAACTGTGACGTTTTTTAAAACGGGACTTGAGCACTCACGGATTTTGGTCCATGAACCAAACCCCAGTGGATACTAAGGACGACCGTACTCTCATCCAACTGGGTTTACCAATTTACTTAGGGGAGAGGAAATCCCCAGACAGGATTCCTCTTGTGCTCTAGAGCTTGGCAGTGTTCCTTTCTTAGACTACAACTTCCAGAATCCTCCATCCAACTTGAGAAGAATTTTGCACTTAGAAGAAAATTCTCCATTTTGCGGGCTAAGATTTTGTCTCTTTTCTTTGCAAATAGTGCAGGTGCCAAGAAAGGTGAAGAGCCGTGATTGGCTTTGGCCACCTTTGAGCAGGTGGGCTAAATTACTCTTTTCCAGTGAAAAATGTGAGAAGCTGAAGCTGGATGTGTGTAACTTTTGAGCAGGTTGAAGGTACAGCCTGGTAGCCCTCTTTGCAAGTTATCTGCAGCACATGGCACAGGTAGAGAAACATTTTTTGCAGACCCATTGAACTGTCATAAGATGGCACTAGACGCCACAAAATTGGGCCATTAGTTCCCTCTGGTTTGTATTAACTACCTAATATCTGCAGAGCAGCCTTTTAAGGACTTCAGATCACTTTACCACCACTCAAGCCGCTATGCATTACGTCTGTCCACAAATATGGCTTCTGTGGCTGTGAAGGCCATTACCTCTGAGGTGACCCAGGTAGAATTTATCCTTTTTTATCCTTTTTTATCCTTATGTCTTCGTATTTTTAATTTACTTTTTTCCAAGGAAAATTGGGGCAAAGGATAGAGATGCCTCCTATTTATCTTCACAACAACCCTTTGAAGTATTTTAAATGGAGGATGACTCAGGGATTGGGACCTTTGGGCAAATGCCAGGGCTAGAGAACTGATGATTGAAGCCTGCCTTTTGCAGATTTGGGATGTTATCATTGGTAGCGATTTGCACTTTTGTTACTTTATGTTTACTAGCAAGGATGGGGAGAAGGATTTTCTGCCCCATGTCTCAAAACAAATTTGTTGGATTATATAGCTTGGCTTGAGGGAAATGGAGAAGCAACATTTATTGCTCCGCTTTAGGCTGCCAAACGTCACGGGATGGCCCTGCTGCTTACCCAAGTGTTGTGTCACACTGTCTGGCCACAGCCAGGGCCCTCTGCTGGCATAGGAGGAGGCCCAGTGGACAATCCCTTTGCCCAACAGGCTTCTCTGTTATTTGGGACCAGTCCAAGGGTGACTGACCCCAGAGTGACATGGTGAGCTTCCTACATGAGTAGAATTTGAACTCAAGTCTCCTTGCTCATAATCTTGGTCTAATTCAAGGTGGACAAATCTGGGGGCCTCTGAATGGTATTTGAATCCTGTTTGGAAAGCTGGTGTGGCACAGTGGTATCCGTGTTGTACTACAATTCTGGAGACCAGGGTTGGATTCCCAGCTCGGCCATGAAACCCACTGGGTGACCTTGGACAAGTCACACGGTCTCAGCCTCAGAGGATGGCAATGGCAAACCTTCTCTGAAGAAACTTGCCAAGAAAACTGCATGATATAGGGTTGCCACAAGTCAGGAACAACTTGAAGGCACACAACATCAATGCACAGTTAGAGTCCTGCCAGGGAGGGATGTGTGGGCATGATGCCACCACACCCCTGTTCATAAGAAAAGGTTTCAGTCTTACTCTTCATATACCAACTATGTTTCCCCCTTTTAAAGCATGAGGAGGAGCCTGTTCTGTGCCCCACAGAAGACTTTTGGTCATCATTGAGGACTGGAAGGACTGTAGCCACTTTTTTATGGAAGTCAAAAGCACCCTAGGAAAGTAGAAAAGAACATGCGCTGTTGTAGTAACTAAGTTTGCCGGCAGACTTGTGCCTTTGACGACAGCTGTTTCTTTTCAATACACAGGAAGTGGACTGTACTTTTCCCCCCTTATTATAATAATAGCATGATACTATGAACTGCTAATGTCTGCAAATGAAATGATTTTAAAGGCAGTGGAACATGGTGCCTTTCAAAAGTTGGCAACCCTAGCGGATGATTTTTCTCACAAGCCAAAACTTTTCAGGAGTGCCTCTGCTGAAACACATAAAAGCAGAACGATGGTTAAAAGTGGTGATTGGAGTAGTTTAAGGACAGTGTCTTTCAACTACTTTCACTTTAAAAGCTTAAAAAATTTGAAAGAGCAGAAAAGAATTGCTGCTCCTTTCTCCAACAGAACTACCATGTCTCAACCATCTTTGCAACTGGTATATATATATAAAAAAATCAACAGGTATAAAAATCAACATTTGCTCATTTTCGTCCTAAAAGTTTAGAAAAGTGTCATCTGTTGAATGTTTTGCCTTCTAGGGAGCTACTTGAAGGCACAGGAGCCTTGGCAAAAGAAGATGTGTCAACTTCAGTAGCTGTTGTTATCCGAAGAAGACAACAAAATGAAATACAGTACCAAGAGCCCTTATATATATAAGGCTTTTCTGAAGAGTTCACAGTCCCTCATTTGTATGATCACAGCCATTCTTACACAGTTGTGTCAGGTTGTTGTTGCTCATCTGGGAAGGGAAGAGGTGAAGAGAGAGGGGCTTCCTTAAGGTGACTACAGATGCATCTACACTGTAGCAATAATGCACTTTGACCCCACTTTAACTACCATGGCTCCATCCTAAAAAAATTGTGGGATTTTAGTTTTGTAAGTCACCAGCCTTCTATGGCAGAGAAGGCTCAAGACCTTGTAAAAATACAGATCCCAGGATTCCATAAAAAGGAGCTACATCCGAGAGGTACGGAAAGCGGACTGTATTACACACAGCAGACCAGAGTGGAAAAGCCCCATTGCAAACCCCTCTCAAAGCCATATATCTACGCTGTAGAAATAATGCAGTTCATTATTTCTACAGTGTAGATGTATGGCTTTGAGAGGGCTTTGCAATGGGGCCTTTCCACTCTGGTATGCTGTGTGTAATACAGTCAGCCCTCCATATCCCCCAAATTTTTTTATCCACTGGTTCAAGCATCCACAGATATATACATTCCAAAAAAGCAAACCTTGATTTTGTCATTTTATATAAGAGACACCATTTTGCTACACCACTGTATGGGTTTGAGCATCCACAGATTTCGGTATCCATGGGGTTCCTGGCACTAAACTCCAGCCGATACCAAGGGCATACTATACCTCCCTTTGTTGAATTTCTCCCTGGCATTCAACTGTGAAAGATGCAAGAACATTACTAGAGTAAAAGTGACAATTCTTCTCTCTCTTCCCATCCTCCCCAATCCACCCCCACTTCCATTCTGGAACTGGGCCACAATCCTCCGGCTTTTCTTCCTCTCTGACTCATTATCTCTTTCAAACAATTCTTGCTTGGGGCTTTGCCACCTCCACCCACCCACCCTTTTTCTATTTGGCTCCAAGCCCCTGGAATGGCTGAAACAAGTTCTTTTGACTATAAAGTGCTTTTAACTTTTTGACTACATGGTGGGGTGGGGTGCTTCCAAGCTCCCACAGTGGAAGATGGTTTCCAAGGAGGTCACCCTAGTATGCCAGCCTGTGAGGCACGGCGTGGGGTACGGATGCGTGGGTGTGCAATACATGTGCAGCAAGTGCAGACCGACAGACTCTAAGCCAGAACTCCTGCGTTCATTCTCTCTCTGACTCTTTAGTTCTCTTTTCTCCCCCTCCAGACTTTCTTTCCTCAGTCTGTGATTCATTTCTTCTTCCGGCTGGGTAGCTCCAACCTTCCAGAGAACACACAAAACACACAGGCAACAAATCCCTGCTCCACATTCCTTCCCCATGACTTGATCCGTCTGGGCATCCTCGTCTTCTGGTTTCCGTCTCTTCAGTCTTCACCTCCTCCTCTCAGCCTTCTCTCGGTTTATTTATTTATTTATTAAATTAATGCAAAGTTGGATTTCATGCAACTTTCATTCGTCAATAGTTTGAATCGATCACAGCCAGCTTTGCTTTCTCTAAGGGACAAATACACTATAGGATACACAACAACAGCCAGGTTTCCCCAACAAAGTAGATGGTAAAGTAGGAGGACAGGGTTCGAATGCCTGCTGGGCCATGGAAACTCACTGGGGTGGAATAAAATAGAATTGACAACAAAAAGCTTCTCCAAAAGTAAATAGTAAAGTAGTAGGAGGACAGGATTCGAATCTCAGCTGGGCCATGGAAACCTACTGGGGTGTAATACACAACTGGGGTGGAATACAAAAGAATACACAACAACAACCGGTAAGGAGGCCTGCGTTTGAATCCCAGCTTGGCCATCCAAACCCACTGGGTGATTTTGTGCCAGACTCTTTCATACTCAGAGGATGGTAATAGCAAACCCCCTCTGAAGAAACTTGCCAAGAAAACCCCATGATAGGTTTGCTTTAGGGTTGTCATAAATCAGAAACAACTTGAAGGCACACAACAAGAAATCCCCATTGTGTTGTGTAGAAATCTGCAAACTTCATGCCCTATCTAACAGTCCCGATTTGTCCTCCATCATCCCACTTTTTCAGCTGCTTTTAAAATGTCTTACTGTCTTCTTCCTTCTGCCACTTTCCCCCTTTCTCCTCAGCTTATTTCAATGGCTACAAAGTGTTCAAAGTGCAAAAGTAGCGCAATTGCTCCCAACTTATTGGGGGCAGAGAACAGGAAAAGAGGTAGTGGAATCGCACCCTTCTCAGTAGGCTAAAACAAAAGCAAACTGCTGCTGCCTCTCCTGTTTTGTGTGTTAAAAAGTTATGACACCTTAACTGAACTCAGAGGTTGCTTGGCCACACATGTTCTGGTTTTCATCTGTGAAATGTTGGAGGATATATCATTGTATTCTACAGGGTTTACTATAACGTGAAGAATTTACATTTTTGCACTAGAATTCCCAATCCCCTGCAAATATCATGGCAGCTGTAATGCAAAAAGGTAGGTTTTGTTGGTTCTGGGGCTTTATCTCTAGTAACCGTGATAAGAAGTGTATCCTTGTATTAGATTGGACCTACACATGGACCACCAGAATGAGGTAACAAAATCCTAAGGTAAAGTGAGACAGAATCATTCTCCCTAATATCGTAGTTTATTTTTAAAAATATTTTACTTGCTTTTTTATTATTATTTGCTGGAAGCTTTTTACAAGGAAGATGAGGTTTCAAAAAATAGCCATTTCTTTCCACGAACAGATTCAGTCTACCATCGCTTCCACCTATTATCTACAGTGCCGATGTATTAGTTTCCTTAACACAGGCTAAAAATAAAATAAAATAGCCAATCGCCTTCTCACCTATGGTGAGTAGAAACTGTCTATAGGTACATAGGAAGACATTTGCAAACTTAATGCAAATGGGCAAAGTGTACTCCAGAGTCTTAATGTGAAAATTAATGTTTTAATTGGATTGATTGTTTAATGCTTTTAAAGGGTTATACCGCATATTGCTTTAACTATTTTGTTTAAACTTTTATTGAAAGTCACATTGGGTGCGATACTGGGAGAAAAGCAGGATACAGATCAACTGAATAAATGCTGTTGAACTACAACTCCCATCAGAATAGCCAAGGATGAGGGAGTATGGGAATTGCACTTGAACAACAGCTCGCGGGGCTTAAATACTTAGAGCAAGTTGGCCCTGTTTGCAAACAGGGACAGGAACCTGTGGCAAGCCATTTCCTTGTCCTGATCAGATTATTTTTTGAGCCATTCCCAGTCAGGAAATTACAGAAGCCAACTCACTTGACATTGGCTTCCGCCAAGGAATGCAAGGAATTAGATTTTTACAGGAGAATGCCAACTGTTCCCTCTTACCCCACAGATATGCAAGGGCCAGGACACAGCTGTAGCAGTTCAGTTGCTGGACTTTGTGTACCACAAATAAACTCCTTGGACTAGTTTCACACACATGGGTGCATTATCCTTCATCCCGGGTGAGAGGAGACATCTCATTTATAGTTTTGAAGAGTCAGCATGGCATAGTGGCATGAGCATTGGACTCTGGAGATCAGGGTTTGAATCCAGGCTCAGCCATTGGGCAAGTCACACTCTCTCAGCCCCAGGGGATGCCATGGCAAAACCCTTCTGAAGAAAGTTGCTAAGAAAACCCCATGATAGGTTCAACCCGTTAGAGTCACCGTTAGTCAGAAATGACTTGAAGACACACAACACCTCCCTTAAAGTTACAGGTGCAGCCTCCAGTTTTCACTCTGGCAAGTTGGATGGCCTTGAAAGAACAGCTAGGAGAAACTGACAGTACAATGAACTGTATTACAATAACGTCCAAAAGGAATGAAAACACAACTCTACCATATATAGAATGACCATACATTAATATGTAAGTAACCACCTTGCAGTAATACTACACAGGACATACAATAGAAAGTGCTATAGAGAACAGTATATCCCAAACTGTGAACTACATATCCCAAACTGTTCACCCTGCAGATAGCTCTCCCTACCGGTTGAGATACGTCTTATTACAACCTTGGAAGGCTTTAAAAAAGTGACCAAGACTCATCTCTTCCGGCAGGCCTTCCCAGATAGTAACTAATTTCCCAGATAATTTCTGATGAACCATCCAGCTGCCTATATGGTACTTTGAATGAATATGTATTTTAAATCTTTATTCTTTAACTTTTAGTTTAATACTGTTTTAAGGGTATGTTTGGAGGATTTTAACTGTGTATGTTTTTAACATGTTGTACCCCGCCCTGATTGCTCGCTCAGAGGGGCAGGTAAGAAATAATAATAATAATTGTTATTATTACCATCTGAACTAAGACCAGAAACAGTAAATGCAGGCCTATGACTAACATCTTCAATTATTTCCTCCTGTTTGCCTGATGAAGAAGCCAGTGTGACTTCGAAAGCTTGCAACATGTAGTTGTGCATTTTGGTTGGTATCATTGTTTGGATGTTATTAGATTTGCTATAGGGCCAACACGGCTCTCCCTGGATGTTGTTTGTTTTCTCCTGCTTGGTTTGTAACAACTTGCCTGACGAAGAAGCCAGTGGAGCTTCGAAAGCTTGCGACACATATATTGTACATTTTGGTTGGTCAATAAAGATATCGCTGTTTGGTGGAGTTTTGTTTGAGTGTGCTAAACGGCCCACACAGTTACCCCGTGGCAAATCTGACAACCTTGCAGCTTGGCTGGTTGTGAGCCGTGGCCCAGGAGACACATATACCTCTAACTTCTCTCCTTTCCTCCCACTTCTCCCCTCCATCCCCCTTGCCCCATCCACCACCTTCAGATGACTCACTGGGTGGTGTCCCGGAGAGGCTGGTATGAACTAAGGGGCCAGGAATGCGCAGCCAAGCGAGGCCATAAGGGCAAGTGCAAGAAAAGGGAGAATGACTCACTGACACACAGAGAGAAGGAAATGATGGGGGAGGAGGACCCAGCAAAAGGAGCAGGAGGCTTAAGAGAAAAAGAGATTTTGGGCAGTGACATATAGAATACAGAGGGGGGGGGGAAGTCTGTGAAGTGTTACCCTAAACCCAGAAGCTGAGCAAGAGGCAAAATTAGGAGGAAAAATGAAAAGAAATCCAGTGGATCCTAGGTATCTGCTGGAGTTTGGTTCCTGGGCCTCATTCCCACTACCTTTTAAACCGGATCGCAATTCGGTTCGAACTGGTTCAAACAACCCTCGTTCCCGCTTAATCCGAACCACTGAAGCAATTCCAAGAGGGGTGCCCTGCTCAGAACCCGTGTAACCCACATCTTTTTGATGCTGATTTTTTCCGCTTCTTTTTTGATAAATCGATTCCGCACCAGTGTGAGCCACAAACGGATCGGAATCGATTCAAATTTCCCCTTCGACCAGCTGGAACCGAATCATTTTGAATCGATTCATTGGTGAATCAGAACCACAAGTGGGTTATTTTGATGCCAGAAAATGGCAGAAAATGCAATCAGGGCAAGTGTAGTGTAAACCATGCTCCGATGTTGAATTAATCCATTTATTTGGATCTCACACCAATTTATCTGTAGTGGGATTGAGGCCCTGAACCCCACCATGGATACCAAACATCCATGGAGGTTCAAGTCCCAGTAAATACAGTGGTATATTGAAATGGTGTCCTTTATATAAAATGGCAAAATCAAGGTTTGCTATTTGGAATGTATGTATTTATACGCAAGCTGCGGATGCTTGAATCCTCGGAGAAAAAAATTCGTGAATATGAAGGGCTCCCTGTATAGGTTGGTTAACCCTTTCGATAAAGGGTTTCTTAATCCACAGGAGAGAGCCAGCGTGGTGTAGAGAGGTGTGTGTGTGTGTGTGTGTGTGTGTGTTTTTGTTGTATACCTTCCATTCATTTCTGATTGATGGTGACCCTAAGGTGAACCTTTCACAAGGTTTTCTTGGCAAGTTTCGTCCAAGGGGGTTTGCCATTGCCTGAGAGGCTGAGAGAGTGTGACTTACCCAAGGTCACCCAGTGGGTTTCCATGGTTGACCAGATTTCAAATCTATCCTCTTCCATGCAAAACCATTGGGTGATCTTGGGCGAGTCACACTTTCTCAGCATCAGAGAACGGCAATGGCAAAACCCCTCTAAGAAACTTCCCAAGAAAACCCCTGGATTGGTTCACTTTAGGATTGCCCTAAGTCGGAAATGACTTGAAGGCACACAGCAACAAATCCATAGCATCCTACCACACACACGCCCTCCGCCACTTGGCTGTCTTCCAGATGAATGTGAATGGGAAGAGGAAGAATAACTGACAATGGGAAAAACGATAAAAATAAATGAAATGATTAGCACTGAGCACAAAGGAACTTGAAAATACATGTGTGCTCTGTATATGCAGAAACACAACTCATAAGCCAAGAATGCACCATAAAATGGAACTGCAGGGCTCCAGTTGTGTCCTGGCACTTCCTTTTTCAGGGTAATCTGTGTGCATTTTTAAGTGCAAGGGTTCCATGTTGTTGTGTGTCTTCAAGTCATTTCTAACTTATGGCAACCTAAGGAAACACTATCATGGGGTTTTCTTGGCAAGTTTCTTCTGAGGGGGGTTTGCCATTGCCATCCTCTGAGGCTGAGAGAGTGTGACTTGCCCAAGGTAGCCTAGCAAGTTTATATGACCATGCCGGGATTCGAACCCTGGACTCCAGAGTCGTAGTGCAACATTCAACCATTTGACAATAGTATCATGTGCTCCTTTTTCTTCCAGGTAGGAATTGTATGGGAATTTCACCTACAGGTCATTCTAGTGTGGTTCTCCTTTGAGGTTCTGTGCTATTTGTTTAAGGCTGTTAAAAAATGTTTCTGCAGTAAGTTGGCACATAAAACAATTGACGCATGTCAATCTTACACTGGCCGAACCAAAAGTAATTGACATCTGTCAGCAGCATGCTGGCCAGCCATTATGTCATATGGCTGCTCAAGTGGCCAGGACAATAAGCTCACCGCTCACCTTCTGACTAGATGCTAACATTGTGGGCATCAACCCAATGTACCAGAGGATCTTGTTCCAAATATAAGCTGGGTAACCAGATGTCTTAAGCGCAAAGGAGGGCAAGGCACCACAAAATGTAAGACATTCAAGCAAAACGTGGGGCATTACAAAATAAAATCTAGAAACACTAACATAAATGTAAATTCATGCTTCTTAGCCATGTTCAAAATGGAGGACATTTTGGAAATTCTCCTGGACAGAAGGTTGAAATGGAGGACATGTCCTGGAAAAGAAGGATGTTCGGTCACTCTGAAATATAAGGTGCCACCCCCAATTAGGTCCTATTTTTGCCACTCTCTGCAATGTACGTATCTCCAAAGCATTTCAGGCAACAATTTTGTATATGTGTCTTGAGATCACCTTCGGCTTATGCTGACACCATGAATTTCACAGGAGTTGCTTAGGCAAAGGAATGGTTTTGCCAGTTTCTTGCTCTGAAATACTGCCTACAGCACCTAGTATGCGTTCAGTGGTCTCCCATTACTAACCAGGGATGACCCTGCTTAGCTTCCAAGATTAGACAGGATCTGGTGCCTTTAGATGGGAAAAATATTTTGGTCTGAGGACCAGATTGCCCCCTCCCCCCCCAGTACACTTCATAAATGGAGGCTGTTGTACTTTGGACTTACCACAAGACAATATTGTTGTGTTTAGTGGTCTAACTAATGTAATTTAAATTGCATCTGCTGGACTTTGAAATGCTTTGTTCCCAATGCAACAAGGAAGGAAGGGCCTATATGCATAGATATGCCTCCCTCCAGCTCATAACACCAACAACATCTTACAAAATGCAAGCTGTATGATGTATGATTTTGACCCCGTTGCCTGAGCTTGGAAAGCTTGCAACATCCATTTTATGCATTGTGGTTGGTCCAATAACGGTATCACTGTTTTGTGGATTTTTGAAGTTATTGTGCTTTTCAAAGGTAAGGCAGGAGGCTCTCAGATATTTAAAAGATGTAGCTCTATGTTCTGTAGTTCCTTTCCTGTACAAGGCCACACAAACCTTCTGTCCTTCCTTAACAAAGAATATAAAGTCCGAAGTAGCCTATCTATTCCTAGTCCTGGCCTGGATCTAGGAATGGATCTACTGCAAACATTGCAAACATTAATTTTGGGAAAGGCCCTAATGCTCAGTAAAGTTGAAGAAGAAGGGGGGGGGGAGGAAGATTGCATTATAGGTGGATTGATTCCATCAAGGAAGCCATGGCCCTGAGTTCACAAGGACTGAGCAAAGCTATTGATAATGGTCTCTTGGAGATTTCTCATTCATAGGGTTGTCTTAAGTTGAAGCCAACCAGTACAACTCTCCAACATTTCACAGACCTAACCTACGAGACATTTGACAGAACAACATCAGAATATGATCAAGATGACCAAAGTTATAATTGAAAAACACACAAGCTAGGAGAGGCTGTAGCAGTTTGCTTTTCTTAGAGTCTACTGGGAAAGGCAAGACTTTTAATTTGAATTAATTGCTGAATTAAGTGAGAGCAAAGTGCTCTTGCACTTTGACTCGGATCCAGACCACACTGAAGAAATAATCCAGTCTGAAAGTGTCCTGGCTCAATGCTAGGACATCCTGGGAATTGTAGTTTTGTGAGACATTTAGCCTTCTCTGTCAGAGAGCTCTTATGCTATAAAAAAATGACAGCTCCCAGGATTCCCTAGCCCTGAGCAAGGGCAGTTAAAGTGTGTCAAACTGGATTATTTCTGCAATGTGGATTGGACATCAGTTTGCAGCAACAGGAGTAACAAACAAAAGGGGAAAGTGGGGGGAGAAGAAAGAAACTGGGACATTTTTAAAGCATTTGGAAAAGTCTGATGGCATGGCAGAGTTAGTCTGGCCCATCCCTGCCTTATCAGGACAGTTGGAGGGTATGGATTTAATGGCATATAACAACCGCAATGCACATGATGGTAATATATCACATCTATCTTGCCTCCCTTGCAGCCTGACCTCTCCATGCAGGTAGAAAACAAAGTGCCCTTTTCTGTGTTTCAGTGGGCAGATGGGGAGGCTTTTTGGAAATATCCTATCCCTGATCTGAAAAAAGGATAGTTTCACCACAATGGGTCTTCAGAGACCTTTGTCAGCAACATAAGGCAGCTGTGGCATATTAGGGCCTCTCACAATTTATATGCATGCCAGTCGTCTTGTATGAGCCGTTGGGATTATGGCTCAGTTTTTCCTTGTATGAGAAACCACTAAGGCAATTATGTTTTGTTTTGTCATAAGCATCCCAGCCATTGATGTTGCTGAAGGCAGCCTATGCTGTCTCTCATCTCAGGACTGGCTGGGTTCAGACCTGTAGAGAAGGAACAACTCAGTCAGGAGTGCCTTGAGGCGATATCCCTGGCATAGAAATGGCAGGAAATCATCTGTACGGCTGTATAGCCTTCCATGTACTCTCAAATTTCACTTCTCATAAAAGAAAACTGGAAGTGTCTCATTCTCTCACTGGTTTTCCAGTTTCCTTAACATGAAAGTCAAGTGATAGCAAGGGATTTTGGAAGCAAGCAATTTTGCTTCCATTTGACATATTTAGGCTCGAGGTGAGTTGAAATGGGGCCTGAGCTCATCTTGGAGGTGGATGAAAGAGGCAAGTGGTTGATCTGAATTCCAAAACTTCAGCCATGGAATTTGTGCAGATAAACTTTTCCTTAACCGCATGATTTATAAGTGATGGAGTGATGAAATGCAAAGGGTGCTCAGCAATGGCTCTTTTTCGTCCTGGAGAGAAGTGACCAGTGGGGTGCCACAGGGATCCTTCTTGGGCACAGTGCCAGTCAGTCAACATCTTGGATGAAAGGAGAGAGAGCATGCTTATCAAGTTTGCAGATGACACCAAATTAGGAGTAGCTAATACATCGGAGGAGAGGATCAACATTAAAAATGACTGGAATAGATTAGAAAGCTGGGCCAGATCTAACAAAATGAATTTCAACTGAGAAAAATGTAAAGTACAGGGTGCCCGTGTCGTACACAGGTACACCATATGCAGCTTCCAGCCAACGCAGAAGCCACACAAGGAAAAAACCAATGGTGCCGTGCTCCTGGTTCATGCACTGTGGGCTCGTGCCCCATTGAAAACAATGGGGCATGAACAGACACGCTTTTTCCCTTATATGGGGGGATGAATGCCTCCCCCCATAAGGGAAGCAAGCACTTTACTATACTTAGTAGCATCACCTCTGTGTGTGTGTGTGTGTGTGGACTACACCAGGTGACACAACTGAAAGGGGTTGACACCACTGAAGGATGGATGACGCTTGGTATAATGAATATAGCCATGTGGGACAGGAAGTTGGGAGCGGGCCCTTTTGGCTCTGCCCCAAAAAGCCCTGCCTCCAAAGCCCCCCCACCCCCAACCAGGTGACACCCTGGTGTGGGATGCCGCTGACTACATATAGGCAGAAAAATTTCTAAATACATAGATATAGGATGGAGGACACCTGGTTTAACAAGACAATATGTGAAAGGGATCTAGGAGTCCTAGTAGACCACAAGTTGAACATGAGCCAACTGTGTGACACTGCTGTTTAAAAAGCCAATGCAATTCTACGGTATGTAAGTAAGATATAGTGTCTATATCAAGGGAAGTAACAGTTCTACTTTATTCTGCTTTGGTCAGGCCTCACCCAGAATACTGTGTCCAGTTCTGGGCACCACAATTCAAGAGGCATATTGACAAATTGGAATATGTCGAGAAAAAGGTGACCAAAATGATGAAAGGTCTAGAAACCATGACCTATGAGAAGCAGCTTAGGGAGATGGGTATGTTTAGCCTGGAGAAGGTTAAGAGGTGACATGATAGCCATGCTTAAATATTTGAAAGGGCGTCATATTGAAGATGGAGCAAGCCTGATTTCTACTGCTGCAGATTGAATCACAAGAGGTTTTGAAACAAAGGCAGAATGGCCATTTGTCAGGAATGCTCTGTCTGTGTATTCCTGCATAGCAAGGAGCTGGATTGAATGGCCCTATTGGACCCTTTCAACTGTATGATTCTCCTCCATACATCTGAAGTTGGAGGAAATGTTTCCAGGCAGGATGAAAACCCACGACGTCTCATTTGGGGGGGTTCAGCACATCTTTGATTTTGTGAGATTTTTTTTAAAAAGGCCTCTGACAAACAACCACATCTTAGAACACAGATGTACAAACACAGGAACACTCAGAAGTAGCAATTAGCAATGAACTGATTAAAAAAATATGGGAGGACAATCCAGAGCTCTGAGCAGCTTTTTCAACTCCAGCTCCCAGAATTCACCACCTAACAGTCAGTGGTGGTCCAAAAAGGGCATTTTTCAAGCTCTGGATTTCAAGGAGGGCTCTACATAGGGCAGGTCTAACAACTTTGGATGATCAGGAGGCCCAGTGGTTTTAAAACATCCACCTCATGGGTGCCTGGAAGTCCACTTCATTTTGATTCCTGAGAGATTTTTTTAGCAGAGGGAAGTTGTGAGATTCTATGAGTTTATCAGATGGGAGGAATTTCTCTCAATTTCAGATGGAGCCAATTCGAATTCAAGTAAATTCACTAGTTTAGTGAATTTACGTGAAATCTAATTGCATTCAGAATGCATTCAGAATGACTTCCCATTTCCCGAAAATGACCCCCCCCCCCACTGTCTAAAATTGCATGAGATACTCTAATATGCATTAACGTAAAACTTATGATTGTGTTCGGAATGACTTCCCTTTTGCCCGAAATTGTGTGAGATACATTCATACGCAATTACATGAAACCCCATGATTGCATTCAGATTGCCATTGCCTTATACCCCCAAATTCCGTCATATGATAAACTCCTATGTGTCTTACCTAAACACAAATCCACTGTTTCTGGATGCCTTCAGGAATATCGCCTAGTGACCCCATGAATTTTATAAGATTTTCTTAAGGAAAGGGATACTCATATTTTACCAGTGCCCTCCTCTGAAATACTGTATAGCTTACACCACCTAGTATTTGTTGGTGGTCTCATCCACAGTGGATCCTCTTAGCATCCAAGATAACGCAGGATCTGGTGCCTTTAGGATGAGTAGAACACACTTTTCCTTGGAGAATAAAATATTTCAGCGCCAGAAAACAGCTTGGAAGATGGGTGCTGGCAGATCATACTTTTGCCACCCTGTTGCATAAGCTTTCTCAGAGTAAAAAGCAAGTATACATTGTACAACGGTGAAGATAGAATTCAGTGACATAGCCATGTTAGTCTGGAAAATCATTACACAAAGGAATCTTGTAGCATGTTTAGAAGAAGTCGGCTCAAGTCTACTTCAAGCTACCAACTTCTTTCTTTCAGTTAGTCTCAAAGGGGCTACAATATCCCTTTGCACAAAGATGGAGAGTAAATGAAATTTTGTATTAGTAGCACATATCAATGACAGCACATGTCTCTGCCATGGTGCCATCCTATATAATCCTTGGATTGGTAGCTGAGTGAGGTACTTAGAACTTCCTACCAGAGAACTTTCCTGAGGTAGTTCAAGAGAAACTGACTAATAGAGCAATCTGGCAGAAAAATTCTAAGTACTTCACCAAAGTACAAACTTCAAGATTATTATTATTATATTTATCTATACCCTATTGGGTTCTCAAAGCGGCTTACAATTTAAAAAAAAAATACAATTAAAATCATCCAAAAATGAACATTAAAATCAAATTAAACTGATAACAGGTTCCGTAGGATGGAGCTATGGCAGTTAACATTGCATCAAACTGCTATAACTATATCGTTTGGATTCACCTCAAGCCTCATTGTCAAATGTGAACTTAGGCAAATCAAACTTGTACTCTTGCATCTGCAGAATAATCCTGATCAACCTGACAAGGTTGTTGTAAGGTTACACGTTTGAACTACATCTCTTCAAGTTCCCCAGCAAGCATGGATGCAATGGAATGGTGGTCACAAAAATGTTACTTTTCCAGGTTCGGGCTGAGATCTTATGTCAAAGAGAGCTACTGTAACTTTCTGCTGATAAAATTATGCCATGGTTGTCCTATAACACCTTGTTAGTAGAACTATGAAGCTGTATAACCAGAGGTACACTGTGCAACAGCATCACATGAGGAACTGCTTTTTAAATCTTCATCTGAAAACAGAAATTATACATTGGTTAAACAAGTACTACGAGACGCATAAAAGAACCTATCCGTGTGTAAGATACCAACAGGAAGCCAGTGTATGTTTACTATCATGAGTAGAAGAACTGACACATGGAATGAAAACTTCCATAATATTTGCATATCAAGACAGAACACCCTCTTGTTTAATCAAGAATTAACTTTATTTCAACTCACAAACTCTAATTCATGATTATCATGCTGTTTTTTTTTAAAGCATGCTTCAAAAACACACCCAGATCATTAAAACTTCTCTTTATTAAAGCAGAAGACATAAATAGCGGCCTCTGCATGAGCACCAAGGATGATGAACAGAAGGAGGGAAGAACTAACATTAGTGTAGTTCCTACAAAACCTGTGCCCTTTTTTCTCTCACAAACAATGGCCCAGCCACTGAGAAGAGAAAACCGCACAAGTGGCTCATTGCTGCTCTTCTCCTGGGGCTCTGTCACACTACACAGTGATAACAAAATGATTTCACTTGAACTACCCTGGCCGCATCCTATGGAATCCTGGGATTTGTAGTCTGATGAGACATCAGGGCTTTCTGGCTGAGTTCTAAATGCCTCTTCTTAAACTTACAGTCCCAGAATTCCATAGGACATAACTATGGGTGTTACAGTGGAATCATATATCCAAAACACACTGCAGAAATAATCCAATTTGACACCACTTTAACTGCCTTGGTTCATCACAAAAGCTCATGCTGCCAATTTCTTACTTTCAGTTAGTCTCAAAGGTGCTAGAAGACACACTTACACAGCTACATCTTTGAATTCTGCCCTGGCTCAGTTAGGGAATCCTGGGACTTGTACTTTGTTGTGGCACCAGAGCTCTCTGACAGAGAAGGCTAAATATATCACAAAACTACAATTTCCAGAACTCCCTAGTATTGAACCATGGCTGTTAAAGTGGTGTCAAACTGAATTATTTCTGCAGTGTGTTTTGGCACATAATGCTATAATTGTGTAGCGTATGAGGGCCCCTAGAGAGCCCTACACCCCCCCTCTCTCTATATATATATTTAGATAAATCGTTAAGAGAAATCACATTTGTGTTTCTTTCCAACTATTTCCCAGGGGGAAATGTCACAGCAGTTGCTGTGGCCCTCCTGGCCAGGATTTGGGAGCTGCAAGATTCCCCACAGCTGTATCCTAGTTATAAAAAACAATCACCCCAATATGGGGCATTAAACCCTGGAAGACCTAGCATACCCCTTTTGCTCCTTCCCAAAAGCTTAACAACAAAAGAGAAGGTTGATGCCTGTGCAAAAAGGTCCACCAATACTTTTGTTTTGTTTTTCCTGAAATGTTTTTTAAGGCACCGGAGCAGTTGCTCTCACATCACATCACTCTGTCATGTCTGTGTGTGCAAAAAATGTAAGGCCAGGGTAAAAGCAAATGCCGTCTTGGCATCTTCAGGAAAAGTCAGAGGTAATGAAAGACTGGATTTCTTCTCTCTTCATTTGAATGTTGAGGGAAAAGATCTGTAAAAGATGAGGGGAGAAAAGAAGGACTATGAAAACAGAGGACTAAAAGACATGGATCCAAAACACACGGCGGAAATAATCCAGTCTGAATCCACTTTAACTGGGAGTTTTGTGAGACTTTTAGCCTTCTCTGTTGGAGAGCTCTGGTGCCACAGTAAACTACAATTCCCCGTATTCCTTAGCAATGAGCCAAGGAAGTTAAAGAGGCCTCAAACTGGATTACCATATAAAATCAACTATAAAATTAACCTCCTATATAAGTCAAGGGCAGGTTTTGGGGACAAAATTGTGGATTTTGATATGACCCATGGATAAATCGAGGGTAAAATTTAGGAGCATGTAAAGAAGGATGCGAAGCAAAGGAAAATAATGCCAAAACACTTACAAAATTCCCGCAGGCATAATTACAGTGGGCCCTTGGTATCTGCTGGGGTTTTGTTCCAGGACCCTCCATGGATATCAAAATACCAATAATTTATTGTCCAGAAAATTACAGTGGATCCTCCTCATTCGCTGAGGTTAGGGACCCAGGATCCCCGTGAAAGTGGAAAAATTGCAAATTAAAAAAAAACACTATTTTTTTACCTAAGAAAACATCTCTCTAGAAATCTCTAGGTTCTCTAGGGCAACAAGTTCTGCCAGACATTGACATGAAAATGCACTGGAGGACCTACAAATGCCTAGAGAAGTGTTCTCTCTAGCAAGCTCTAGGTCATCCAGTGTGATTTTGGGCAGACGGTGACAATAGAGTCACACTGGAGGACCTAGAGATTCCTAGAGAGAACATACTAATCAAATCCATCAATAATCAAATTGCAACGGTGAAAGCTGCAAATGAGGAAGGCCAACTGTAACTAGCCTGATCTGTGCCCAGTCCTTGTCTTTCAGTGTTGTGAAGATAAAAGAAGGAAGCATACATGTTACATTGTTTAAAAGGTGAGCTTAAGAAGTAATAGCCAAGGTTTTGAAGCAGGGGCTGAGATCAACAATCTAAGCCTCTGCGTGTTTACTGAGATGTAAATCCTATTGATTTCACTAGGATTTGCTCTCAGGATTGGATCTGGAAAGGCCACTTGAGTCTCAGGGTTCTTTGCACTGAGAGTACCCTGTGTCAAAAGAAAAACCAGAGTCATGCAAATTAAATGCTTAAGCCAATATAGCTTCTGCAACTGGTTAGCTCTGTGTGTGTGTGTGTGTGTGTGTGTGTGTGTGTGTGTGCTGGAATGGTACACAAAGAAGGCAAAGAAATGTTGCAAAGCTTTTCCTAACAACCCTTGAGGGCTAGACACTTCACTCCTTTTTAAAAGCAAAAGATGCCACATCAGCATAATTGTTTGGGTAACCAGTGCAGGGGAAAGGGTTGTTGTTGTTGTGTGCCTTCAAGTCATTTCTGATTTATGGCAACCCTAAGGGCAAACTTATCACAGGTTTTCTTGGCAGAATTTGTTCGAGGGAGGGGTTGACTTTGTCTTTCTCTGTGGCTAAGAGAGAGTGACTTTGCCCAAGGTCACCCTGCAGGTTTCCCTGGCTGAACGGGGATTTGAACCCTGGTCTCCCAATGTCTGAGTCCAACGTTCAAACCACTACACCACGCTGGCTCTCAGAGCAGCACAAAGCATCAGAAAGAGCTATCCTCACCTTCAGTGTATCAGTGATTCCTGAGCTGAGTGGCCTCCGGTCTCCTCAATGGGGGCTGAAACAACAGAAAAAGAGAGTGCAGTTTTAAAAATAGGACACTTGTAGGTTTAAGTGGTCACTGGGAAGGAGACTGGAACTCAGCTCCTGAAATATTCACAGCAACAGAATCCCCACTGAACTTAAATAAAGAAGAGGGAGCACTTACTGGTGAATTTTTCCCGCCGCCGACAGCGGGCATAGGTTATGATGCCCACGATAAGACACATCACAAAGACAGCCCCCAAAGATCCTCCCACTAAAACCCACTTATTGAATGTATCTGGAGGTTGGGGGTCTCCACCTGTAAGGAAGAAGAAAGGGTTAAATTCAGATGAGCTTCCAAAAGACAACAACAAGCCACCCCAAATTCACTCACACTCCTCCTCCGCCAGCCCAGCCAGTCTCTTAATCTGAACCAGACTTCCACCAGATCCATTACTCAAAAAACCTTATGCTTCCTGCCAAACAATTTCCCACAAGAACAACCGATTGACCTGCCAGTAGAACGGAATATATTCTGAGAACCAGCCTGGTGTAGTGGGTTGAGCACTGGGAAAGAACTGTGGGAGACCAGGTTTCAAATCCCCACTAAAAGTCACGGAAACTCAAATGAACAAATCACACTTACTCTCAAGAAGAAGGCAATGGCAAACTTACCGTGAACAAATCCAGCCAAGAAGACCTTGCAATAAGTTTGCCAGAGAATTTCCATAAGTCAGAAGCAACTTGAAGCCACAAAACACACACACACACTTTGTTGTTGTTGTATGCCTTCAAGTTGTTTCTGACTTAATGGTGACCCTAAGGCAACCCTATTATGATTTTTTATAGTAAGATTTGTTCAAAGGAGGTTTGCTATTGCCTTCTCCTGAAGCTGAGAGCATGTGACTTGCCCAAGGTCACCCAATGCATTTCATGGCTGAGCTGGGAATCGAACCCTGGTCTCCAGAGTTATTGTCCAACACTCAAACCACTATCTCTTTCTTTTTCTCCTATCTATCTATCTATCTATCTGATCTATCATCGTCTCTGGTTCAAAACACACTGCAGAAATAATCCAGTTCGAGACCACTTTAACTGCCCTGGCTCAATGCTAGGGAATTCCAGGGACTGTGGTTTTGTAAGACATCTAGCCTTCTCTGTCAAAGAGCTCTGGGGCCACCACAAACTACAATTCCCAGGATTCCCTAGTACTGAGCCAGGGCAATTAAAGCAATCTCAAACTGGATTATTTCTGCAGTGTGTTTTGGACCTCTGTCTTTCTTTCTCTTTCTCTCTCACACACAAAATTACTGCAAATGTTTCCAGCACTGATTTTTTTGGACAGACAGAATGGAAGAAAATGTCAATGACGGTTTTCTTTTCAACATTTGGACCCGACATGTTGGACCAAAGGTTTAGCCCACACGTCGTGAATTGGGTGTGTACCCATATGAACGGAAACAAAAAAGAGAAAACAAGCCATAACTCAAAAATTCCATTTCTTAACAGAGTTGTACGACATTTAATATTTGGTCCTTCCTTTGCCAAATTTATCCAAGCTGTACGTACCCATCCCACACACAGTGCTGCCACTCCTGAGAACCAGTGTGGTGTAGAGATGATAAAATTAGATTAGGATTTTAGAGACCAGAATTAAAATCTGTTCTCAGACATAGAACTCTATGGATTGTCCAAGACAAACAATAAGGAGCTTGTGGCTAGACAGCAACTCCTCTTACTAATAGATATGATGTTTAGGGACAATGGATGCTGCATTACAGCAAGTTTTTAAAGGGCTACTTGGGGGCTGGGAATCACATGGGTCTCTAGGCTGTTGTTGTTGTTGCTGTTGTGTGCCTTCAAGTTGTTTTCAATTTATGGTGACCATAAGAAAAACTATCCTGGGGTTTTCTTAGAAAGATTTGTTCAGAGATTTGCCATGAGGCTGAGAACGTGCGACTTGCCCAAGGTCACCCAGTGGGTTTCATGGCCAAACCAGGAATCAAACCCTGGTCTCCAGAGTCTTAGTCCAACACTCAAACCACAATGGCTCTCAGCAGATAAAATACCTGTATGGAATGAATGGCATCAAAGTGATAAATGAACCAATGGAGGATGCATGGCCTTGATGGACTGCAATTTCCAGCTGCCATAGTCAACATAGCCTATGGTGATTTCTGCTGGGAGTGCAGCTCAACAGCATTTGACACCTTGCATGATTTTATTTATTTAATTAATGTATATCCTCCTCCTCCTCCTCTCCAAATATGAGGCCCAAAGTGATTCCTATTTCAGGGCTGGATATTCCTTAACTCCCCTCACCTGTCCTATACATCTTTGCATGTGAGATGACAGTGGAGAGAATAAGCAGCCAGGTCCCTGTAAGCCATTCCTGGTCCTCCAGATGTTTTGGACTTCAGCTCCCAGAATTCCTGACTGCTGGCCAAACTGGCTGGAGCCTCTGGGAACTGAAGTCCCAAACACCTGGGGGAATCAAAGTTTGCGGACCACTGCTGTAAGTCATGCTCCAGTTTGGAAGAAGCAGAAGGATTCTGGTGCCATGACAAACTACAGTTCCTGGAATTTCACAGCACGGGGCCATGGCGATTAAAGTGGTGTCGAACTGGATTATTTCCGCAACGTGGATATGGCCCAAGTCCTAGGCCACTCCAGCGCACAATGCTTAAGGTCTGGTGGCAGGCACTCACATGCAGAGCAGAAGTCATTCTTGTTCTGGAGCCGGCACACAGAGCAATCCATACATTTATCCAAATCTGGACTCCAGGATTGTCCTCCGGGGCACGCAGTAGCTGATGGGAAAGAAGAAGAAGATTCACAATAACTGCAGCAACAACACACAGCAACAGCCTAAACAGTTGCATTATTAGTTACATTTATATCCTGTTTCTCCTTCAGTGAGTCAACACCATTCCGTCCCACTTTATCATCACAACAACCCTGTGAGGTAGTCCAAAGAATGACCGGTGAGTATGTTGTGAACAAGGTCCCTGCTATGATCTGATCACGGAAGCAAAGCCTTTCCCTATGACTCTGGAGTCCTGCGTTCACTTCCCATCTCAGCAATGAAACCCACTGGATGACCATGGGAAAGTGACACTCTCTCAGCTTCAAAGCAGAGATGCTTTAATAAGATGCGCCTTATTACAACTTTGGATTGCTTTAAGAGAGCCACTAAGACGCATCTCTTCCAGCAGGCCTCCCCAGAAAACAACTAACTTTTCTGTCATCTATTGTCCCTCCAGTCCCATTTATTGAGACATTGATACTCTTGAGGCCGCCCACTTATCCAATTTTTAGAGCCATTAATGTCTAATGTTTAATGTTTCACTGTTTTAAATTTTATTCTTAGTTTAATTTATTTTTAAGGGGCGGGAGGGGAGACCGAAGTGTTATTTTAACTGTATGTATTTTAAAATGTTGTACTCTGCCCCGATTGCTCACCCAGAGAGGTGGAATATAAATAAATATTTATTATTATTATTATTATTATTATTATTAAAGGACGGCAATGGCAAACCTCCTTGGAACAAGTCTTGCCAAGGAAATCCAATGACGGATTGGCTTTAAGGTCTCCGTAAGTTGGAAACGACATGAAGGCACACAACAAACAATAATAACAGTCCAGAAGTGAAATGAAGGCAGACATTGGCATTGAAAGCGAAACAGTCAGGAAGAAGTGAAATGAATGAATGAATGAATGAAACGTGTAATAAAAGGAGTACACAAACATCAGTCTGGAACAGCAAGTGGATTAAGAGCTGAACCAAGGTGGGGCAGGGGATCACAGAAAGAAGGCCCATAGATGTGAGCCCATTGCACGTCGCCCACACATCATATGTCTCCCCCACACCCTCTGCGCGTGACACGGGGGCTATTTCTAGAGGGGTCACGTCAGTCAGGAGGGGGTCGTGTTTCACCCCGAAACCCGAACCAGACCCAAGCAGCAGCAGCAGCAGCAGGAGAGCAGAAAGGGGTCAGCTGCGAGGAGCATCAAATGGCCAGATCTGGGCTGGGGAGGGGGCGGGAAGGTGAAGAAAAGCTCAGAAAACATTCCTCTTGGTGGACTACAACTCCCAGAATCCCCAGCCACAGAAGAAGGGGTTCGGCTCTGAGGAGCATCAACTGGCCAGATCCAGGTTGGTGTGTGTGCACGTGAAAGAAAGCGCAGAAAATGTTCCTGCTGTTGGACTACAATTCCCATCATCCCCACCCAGCAGAAAAGAGTAAGCTCTTGAGGAGCATTAAATAGCAAGATCCAGGATGGGGTGTCTTTGTGTGTGTGAGGATGAGTGGTGAAGAAGAGCTGAGGACATGCCTTTGGGTGGACTACAACTCCCAGAATCCACAGCCAGCACGGCCAACGACACTTCCTCAGCTCTTCTTCACCTCTTCCCATACACAGTTGGCCATGCTGACTGGGGATTATGGGAGTTGCAATCTACCCAAAGGCCCTTTGTTAGTTCTTCTTCACCCCCCCTCGCTCATTGGTCATGCTGGCTGGGGATTCTGGGAGTTTTAGTCCACCCAAAGGTGCTTCTTTAGTTCTTATTCACCTCCCCCCCACACACATTGGCCATTATGGCTGGGGATCCTAGGAGTTGTAGTCCACCCAAAGGCACTTCTACAGTTCTTAATCACACCTCCCCCGTACACTGGCCCTGCTGGCTGGGGATTCTGGGAGTTGTAGTCCACCCAAAGGCACTTCTGCAGCCTCCCCCTACATTGAACAAGCTGACTGAGGATTCTGGGAGTTGTAGCCCACCCAAAGGCACTTCTGCAGCCTCCCCCTACATTGAACAAGCTGACTGAGGATTCTGGGAGTTGTAGTCCACCCAAAGGCACTTCTGCAGCCTCCCCCCTACATTGGAGATACTGGCTGGGGATTCTGGGAGTTATAGTCCACCCAAAGGCACTTCTGCAGCCTCCCCCCTTACATTGAACAAGCTGACTGAGGATTCTGGGAGTTATAGTCCACCCAAAGGCACTTGTGCAGCTCTAACTCACAGTGGCCATGCTGGCTGGGGATTCTGGGAGTTGCAACCGCCCCCCCCCCCAAAGGCACTTCCTCAGCCCTCCCACCCTTTCCAAGTGACTTCATTGCTCAAACATGCCCCCCTGCCAGCAGCAGTGGACAGATGGCTCCAAGCCCAGAAGAGGAGAACTGGAGCAAGGAAGGTGGGGCTTGCTGTGTGTGAGTCACTCTTCATCTTGGGTCGCATGATTCGAACACGTCACCTCCTCCTCCCCCTTGGGCTGCTGCTTTTGAGATCCCTTTGATTGAATACTCCAGAACATTTTTCTCAATTGCAAGGAATCAGAGTGAGTGAGACGCCCACCCACACACATTTTCTCCAAGGCAGCCAATCAGGAAGCAGCAAGGCTTAGGGGGCGTGGCTTCGCGTTCATGAAAATTCCAAAGGGTGACATCATCATCACCAGCGATTGATTGATTGATTGATTGATTGATTGCTGCTGGAGAGACTTCAATCGCAGCAGCAGCAGCGCCTGAATGCGAGCAATAATAGCAGCCTCTGGGCATGTGCAGAGTGCAAAACAGCTTCGGGCTGATCTGGCTCAAGCTCGCCTTTTCCATTTCTTTAGTCTTCCTCTTAAGCTGAGAAAAATGTCACCCCTGGCTATGGCTTTTCTTTTTTAAAAAATTATTATTATTTATATTATATATAATGCTATTAATTAATTATTAATTATTATATATAATATTATATATAATGCTAAATATTATATAATAAATATAGAATATTATATTCTATAATATAATATTATAGAATATAATATTACAGAATATATTATAGAATATTATATTATATATAATGCTATTAATTAATTATTATATATAATATTATATATAATGCTAAATATTATATAATAAATATAGTATTAATAATAATAATAATAATAATTATTATTATTTTAAAGGTTAGGTTCCCCATAAGTGGAAACAACAACAAAACAATAAATAAATAAACAAATTATATATAATAATAATAATAATAATAATAATTTTCAAACTCGCAAAACTGGGGTTAATCTATTATTTATTTGTTTGTTTATTTATTGTTTTGTTGTTGTTTCCACTTATGGGGAACTTATCCTGGAGTCTGCAAGTTTTCACAGGGTTTTCTTGGGCCAGGAATACACTTGAGGTTGCTTTGCCAGCTCTTCCCATTGAAATATAACCTATATTTTAATTTATATTTATTTATATTTACATATTATTTATTTATATTTACTCATAGTCCCAAAACTGGGACTCAGGGTGGCTTACAATATATATATATATATTTAAAAAAAAACCAAAAACCAGAAAAGCACCTTAAAATAAAATAAAATTGAAACAAATCACGTGCTTAAAAATAATAATAATAAAAAAATTTAGGACCTGGTCGGTCTCCCATCCAAGTACCATCCAGGGCTGGCCCTGCTTAGCAGCCCTGCTGAGGCGGGATCCGGGCTCTTTGGGGGTCTTGTCTGCTATACTTTTAGGATTTTATCCCCCTATACTTTTAGGGGGTTAAGGAGGAGGGAGGGGGATTGTGGGACTTTTCTTGTATTGTATGGGTTTTATCTTTTTGGAAAGGCAGAGTAGAAATAATAATAATAATAATAATAATAATAATAATAAATTTATTATTATAATAAAAATAACAATTTATTATTATTATTATTATTATTATTAGTGCAACGAACAGTTTTCTCCAAACTTTGATTCCCTCCTCTCCACGTGTATTATTATTATTGTTGTTGAACACACACACACACACACACACACACATATATATATTTATAATATGTGTTATATATATATATATACATACTGTATATATATATATATATATACACACACACACAATATAATACAATACAACAACAACAACAACAACAATAATAATAAAATTGTATTTATAGTTCCTGCCTCTCCCTTTGACAATAAATACAACCTCCCAATAACTGTAATATAAAAAGACATACAATGCATTTTGGACTACAGCTCCCACAATCCCCAGACCATTGGCCAAAAAAAGATGGACCGAGGCTCCTGGGAGTTGTAGTTCCAAAAAAAAAAAACACATGGAGAAGAGAGACTACTAGAGTCTTAACTCTTTGTCTGGCTCACTTGCTATGGAATTCTGGGAGTTGGAGTTTGTTGTGGGGCCGTAAGGCCCCACAACAAACTCCAACTCCCAGAATTCCATAGCAAGTGAGTCAGACAAAGAGTTAAAGCGCTTCCAAACCGGTTTATTTCTCCAACCTTAATCTACTCCTTGAGATCCTGGGATCTGTAGTTCTCCCCCATCTCCAAAGAACCCTTTACCTGGCAAAGGTTCAGCGCAGGTGATGCGGAGGATGGAAGCCAAGAGCCCCAGGAGGAGGCTGATGCAGGAGGAGAGCATCTTCATGGGCTTCTGGTCCAGGGGGTCCTTCCCTTTGGAGCTCCTGGCAGCGAGTGAGTGACTCAGCCCCAGCAGCAGCACTAGACCTTTCCCTTCTCTCCAGCCAGAGAGACGAGAGACTGAGAGATCCAGGCGGCAGCAGCAGCAGCAGCAGCAGCAGCCCCATTGGCTGGCCAGGAGCCAAGGCCCCGAGGCTTTGATGATGATGATGATCAAACTCCTCCTTCCCAGGGAAAGGGACCCAGACAAGCAAGTGCTAGCAAGAACTGCTGCTGCTGCTGCCAAAGAAGCCCCAGCACCTACCCAGGGAATCATCATCATCATCATCATCATCATCATCATCATCATCATCGTGGGGTTTTCTTGGCGAGATTCGCTTGCCACTGCCTCCCCCTGAGGCTGAGAGAGTGTGACTCCTCCCCCCCCCCCAGGTCAATCGGTGGGTCTCCAGCTGGGACTTGGAGTTGGAGTCCAACACTCTATCTATCTATCTATCTACCTACCTACCTATCTGCCATAGATAGATAGATGATGCATGAAGAGACGATTATCTATCAGTCTCTTCCTGTGTGTCAGGTAGATAGAGATACATGACAGAGATGATAGATAGACAGATAGATAGATAGATAGATAGATGGAGGCCAGAGAGAGATGAGAGATGGATAGATGACAGAGATGATAGATAGATAGATAGATGATAGATAGATAGATGATAGATAGATAGATAGATAGATAGATAGATGCCAGAGAGAGATGATAGATAGGTAGATAGATAGATAGATAGATGATAGATAGATGACAGAGAGAGAGAGAGAAAGATGATGATGATGACACATAAAGAGATGATTATAACCAATCTCATCCTGTGTCAGATAGATAGATAGATAGATAGATGACAGAGAAGATAGATAGATAGATAGATAGATGACAGAGAAGATAGATAGATAGATAGATGACAGAGAAGATAGATAGATAGATAGATAGATGATAGATAGATAGATAGATGACAGAGAAGATAGATAGATAGATAGATGACACACAGAGAGAGATAGAAGATGTAAGATTTTAGACTGTAAGCCTGAGGGCAGGGATCCGTCTAGTTATAAGATTGTATGTACAGCACTGTGTAAATTTACAGCGCTATATAAATAAAGGTTAACAACAACAATAATAATAATGACACAGAGAGAGAGAGATAATGGATAGATGACACACACATAGATGATAATAGATAGATAGATGAATGAATGACACACACACACAGATAAGTATCTATCAATTGTCTGTGTGTCATCTGTCTGTCTGTCTATATTAAGACAGCCAGCCAGCCAGAGATATAGATGTAAACAGAAGCACACCTCTAATGATGCTCTTGGGTGTCCAGACTTGTCTCTGGACTGACTGCTTTTCTTGTTGGTGATTTGTTTATCAGGTTCCCCATACGATGTTTGTCCAGAAAGTGGTCCATGGAGGATGAATGGGGGAATACAAAGGGCCCCTGTGGAAGAGTGTGCCAGGGAGGGGCACGGGGAGGTGACCCGGACCGCTGTGGTTTTGGACGGAGATCGGAGTGGGTTAAAACCAGGCCGAGAACTGGGGCGTCTGGCTTTTTTGGAAAACCAAAGTGGAGTCTCGGAGACAGACGGGTCGCCGGGTCTGTCTGGTCTGAAAGGAGGTTTTTCAGTTCCTGAATGAATGGAATGGGACACGTGTGGAATAAAATATATATTTTCAATTTAAAAGAGCAAGTGGAAACAGGAAGAGAGAAGTTGTTGGTTGTGCCAGTCAGGGTCAGCCCAAGACATTTTGCCGCCCAAGGCCTGGTAGGAAATGCTGTCCTTCCCCTCTGTCCTGTTCCGGTCACAGTGCAAAGTGTGCAAAGCCAGCCAAGTTACTTTGGCACACGATGCCGGAAATCCCAGAAGCCTAGCTCTCCCTGTCTTTGTTAGTAAGAAATACAACGCAAAGTAAGAAATGTGCTTGTGTGTGTGTCTACAAGTTGTTTCTGACTTATGGCAATCCTAAGGAGAGAACCTCTCATGGGGTTTTCTTTAGAGTGGGTTTGCCATGGCCATCCTCTGAGGCTGAGAGTGTATGACTTGCCCAACATGGGTTTCCAAGGCTGAGCCAGGATTTGAACCCTGGCCTCCAGGGTCATAGTCCAGCACTCAAACCACTATGCCACTTGATTTGGTCACTTCACTGTGCCGAATGGTAGGGCAAATGGCCTTGGCAAATGGCAGGAATATTTGGGCGGACTAGATTTTCTAACTGCCTTGAGAATGATAGGCTGGTACACAATATCCCAAAAACAAGTGGTTCTGAGACTCACTTTTGTTTCAAGTCAAGGTATATTGGCTCTTGGAAACCGCTGCCTATAATGCATGGTGTTGGCTGTACTTGTTTAGCAGTGATGGGAAGACACTCTGTACATGCCTAGTGGCACTCTTGACTTCATTGTTTCACATTTCCTTGCTTGGGGAGGCTGAGACCGGAAGGAACAAACTGGAACTTGATCAGTTACTTGGCACTAAGGAACCCTTCCCGCTCATCCCAGCCAGCAGCTCCAGGGCTGTATTACAACTCCCATCAATCCCAGCCAGCATTCAACAGAAGAAAATAGGTGGTCTCATAGATTTGTATATTTTTTTAAAACTAGTAATAAACTTTCTCTATTTCTATAAGGAACCCTTCCTGCTCTGCCTAGACAGCAGCTAGCTGGGGATGATGGGCATCGTAGTCCAACCCACCTGGAGCTGCTGGATAAGATAGGGGGACAGGATGGATATAACAGTGCCATAGGTGGACTGCCAAACCATTAAAATATTCTGAGCTTGGCAAGGGATATTTTAATTCTCAGCCTCCGAGAAGGACTCGTAAGTCGCACTGGAGAGAGTGTCGTTTGTGTGTACATTTTTGTTTGCTGGCCAACTTCTAGAATATCGAAATGCCCAGCATTTCAATAGACAGGACATGTTCAGCGAAAGGGTTGAGCAATCCAGGAATTTCCCTCTTGCAATGAAAATGGGCAGGACTCTGCCTGCCAAAGCGCTCTCCAGGACTTGTGGGGAAGGGGTGCCCTCCATTTCATGACAAGGAACGTGGCTTCAGGAAAGCATGCCTCCCTTCCCCTGTCCTCAAAGCAATTGTCAGGGCGACTGTAAAGAATCTATTTTTTAAACAACTCTGTGCCTCATGCTCTGGCAAAGTGGCTTACGAAATTTAAAATAACAGTTGAACTAAAAAGTATACTACAGGTGGAGTCACCCTTATCCAAAATGCTTGTGACCAGATGCATTTTGGATTTTGGATTTATTTATTTAAATGAAGATGCCAGCCACAGATGCTGGTGAAATGTCAGGAATAAACTCTTCTAGAACATGGCCACATAGCCCCCCCAAAACCACAAAAAACTATGGATGTCGGCCATGAAAGCCTTTGGCATTCATGTTTCGATATTCATATTTATTAATTATTGATTTTTATTTTTTGGATTTTGGAATACCTGAATTCACATGTATGTACATAATGAGGTATATTGGAGATGTGACGCAAGTCTGAATGCAAAATTCATGTATGTTTCATAGATACTGTATCTACCTAGCCTGAGGGCAATATAATATTTTAAATAATTTTGCATGTAAAACCAAGTTTGAATACATTGAACCATTCAAAAGAAAAGGTGTCACTGTCCCAGCCAAGTATGAAAAAAGGGTTTTGGTTTTGGAATATTTTGGATTTAGGAATTCCGGATAAGGGAGATTCAACCTGTATTGCAAAATTAAAAACCAACCAACCAACCAACCCAGACCTCCATTATGTTAAGATATATATAATTTTACTTTAGAAAATTGGTGAAGGAAGCTATGGGACACGTGGCTGATGGGAAAGCTTGGTGATAATGGCAGAGAATCAAAGGGACGTGGGAACCGATGGCTGTTTTACAAGAAATGGTTCCCATTAATTGAATACGTCAGTAACAACTCACAGTGTGTAAAACCACCATTGCAGCAGTTGGGATTTTGGAAAGCTGTCTTGACAGATGCTCCAGTAATGACAACAACACAATAACTTGAGATGTCTTGTTGTTTATTCATCAATATGTGTACTGTTTTCATAACCACAGCCACGTTTTGCTGTTTTGATTGTCCTTTGCTAAACGTATTGTTTTGCACCCTTTCAAAATTTCGAATAAAAAAAATTACAAAAACAACCCAGTTAGGAAAACAGTAGTAAAATACATTTACAGCATGATTATGACTGTATAAAAAACAAACAGAAGCACACATCTTTCAGTTCTACTCTGCCATATGATTAAAACCAAAGGCCTGCTTAAATAAAAAAGGTCTTAAGTTGCTCATGGTGGACCCAGTGTGGTTTGAATTTTGGACTATGACTCTGAAGACCAAGGTTCTGGCCATGAACACCCACTGGGTGGCCTTAGGCAAGTCACACTCTCTCAGCCCCAGAGCAATGTTTTGTGGACTGGTGCTGGTCCCCAAGTTTTCAGCTGCCAGTTCCTGAAGAGTTTTAAGGGCAGAAAGAAATTAGTTGTTGCCAATGGGTAAAAATATGATAGCGGTCCCTGTCACATTTTTTTGGTGGGGAGGGGGAAGTATCTTGAGAGACACTGACTTAATTTAGGATTATCTACAGAGATGGGGAATCAGTGGTCTTCCAGATGATGGACTGAAACTCCCATCATTCTGACCATTGACTTTGCTGATTGGGACTGATGGGAGTCTGAGGTCCAAAACACACTGCAGAAATAATCCAGTCTGAGACTGCTTTAACTGCCCTGGCTCAGTGCTAGGGTATCCTGGGAATTATAGTTTATTGTAGCATCAGAGCTCTCTGACAGAGAAGGCTAAATGTCTCACAAAACTACAGTTCCCAGAATTTTTTAGCACCAAACAGTTAAAGCAGTTTCAAACTGGATTATTTCTGCAGTGTGTTTTGGACTGTAGTCGCACAAACACACCCACCTGCTATGGACTATTCTGATTGACACTGGCTCTCAGTCAAGGGTTTTCCTTAGCTCTCTTTCTTGAAAGCCCTTTGCCATAAATGTTTACTTCTAGATGATCTTGGGCAACTCACACCCTCTCAGCCTCCGAGGAAGGCAATGGCAAACATCCTCGGAATAAATCTTGCCAAGAAAATCTCATGATAGGTGTGCCTTAGGGTTGCCATAAGGCATATAACAAGAAATTTTTAAGGTAGAAATTTGGGGCAAAGAACCAGGCCCCCTTTAGTACCATGAACAGGATTGCTTCCAAATACATTGGAACAGGCTGACCATATTTGGAATTACATGAGGTAATAGACATTTCCATGCCGGGTGGCTGTGTTTGACCGTGAAGTCCAAAGTCTAAGCTTATCTAAATTGCACCCACTGACTGGACCGGGAGTCTTTTGTAGATTAAAGAGGTGTTCCGCTGCTCGGTTGTGGCCCCAGAGGTGGCCCACCATTCCTGCTCCCCCATTCAATATATGGCCCCCCTTTCACACTATACTATTTATAGCAGTATAATCCCAATTTTCTTGCAATGACTGCATCCTATAGAATCCTGG
The DNA here is from genome assembly GCA_034509955.1 of Urosaurus nigricauda. NCBI lineage: Eukaryota > Metazoa > Chordata > Lepidosauria > Squamata > Phrynosomatidae > Urosaurus > Urosaurus nigricauda. The sequence continues at coordinate 11,277,488 of JAOEGL010000006.1, forward strand.
AATGTTATGTCTCTTCAGGCACCAGAGCTCTCTGGTCGACGATTGTAAATGTATTCCTCTGAACTGCAAAAACCAAGATTCCATGACACCTAAAGTGGAATCATAGCACTTTAACAGTGTAGCGTGAAACTGTGGTTGCTTTGTGGTTGTGTGCCTTAAAGTCCTTTGCAACTTATGACGACCCTAAGGCACATCTATCATGGGGTATTCTTGGTGAGATTTGTTCAGGCTGAGAGAGTGTGATTTGTTCAAGATCAGGGGATTCAAATCCTGATCTCCAGGATTTTAGTCCACTATGCTATTGCTGCCTCCCCAAATTCAAGTCGCTTGTCGATTTATGGTGATCCCATGTATTTCATAGTGGTTTCTTAGGCAAGTTGATTTTGCCAGTTCCTTCCACTCAAATATAGCCTACAGCACCTGGTGTTTGTTGGGTGGTCTCCCATCCAATGACTAATCATGGCTGACCCAGCTTAGTTTACAAGATCAGACAGGATCTGGTGCCTTTAGGTTGTGTAAGCCAAATTACATTGCCTGACCCTATCCATTGTGAGATTATTTTAATTGTTTTGACTTTTTAATGATGTTTTTAAAAGGTTTTTTTTTTTTACTGTGAGCTACCTTGGGTCCCTTTTGAGAGTTTTGATGGTGCAATTTTGTGGAATAATTTTAGTGAGAGAGCTCAAGTCTCCCAAGCCAGCAGCTGCTTCATAGGCAGCTGTTCCACAGGTGCAGCTTTCCTTCCACCTCAGCGGGACATAAAGTACTATAAACACTAGGGATGTTTTGCCACCAAGGGCTTTGGATTTCAGTGCTCTGACAAGGACGATGCCATGTGCAAGCTGCACCAGCACTTAGAGAAGTTCCATTTTTTTGATGACAACAAGGATTCTGGGTGTCGCCATCCAAAAAAGGAACCTCCCCAAGCTTTCAGCAGCATCAAAATACAGTCAGCCATCTGTATCCATGGATTCTTTAAACACAGATTAAACTGTCTATGGACTCTTTCAGACGTCGGGAATTGGAAGTATAATCTAGGGTCAATCCGAATGCAATCATGGGTTTGACGTTATTGCGAATTAAAGCTTCGCACGCAATTTCGGGCAAAAGGGAAGTCAATTTGAACGCAATCATGGGTTTGACGTTATTGTGAATTAAAGCTTTGCACGCAATTTCGGGCGAAGGGGGGTTATTTTCGGGAAATGGAGCGTTACTCCGAATGCAATGGGGATTCCTGTAAATTCGCTAAACAAGCGAATTTACAGGAATTCGCATTGGCTCCATTCGAAGTTTGGGAGAAATTCCTCCCATGTGAAAGAGTCCTCTGGTTTTTAAATGTGTGTATGTATGTGTGTGTGTATGCATGTATGTATACCAGTATATAACACACACACATCTTGTATATATATTCTCAAAAATCAACGCTTGATTTTGCTATTTTTTTTTAATAAGGAACACCATTTTATTATATAATTTGTATTTTGTGGGACTTGAGCATCCATGAATTTTGGTATCTATGGAGGTCCCAGCAGATATCAAGGGCCCACTATACTAAAGTTTCACTTTCAAGGGAGATGCCCACTCAGTGAAGTGGACGGGAGACAGAAACTGAAAGTCTGCACTTCCCATTGATGAGGAGGATGTTTGTGTGTCCTGGAAGCCTCTGGTCATGTTAACATAAAGAGTCTTTGAACTAAATTGAAGGAACCATGCATGTCTCTCCAACTTGCCCTTTATTGGACATCTTGGGCCTCTTGCAAATCCCTCCATACCATACTGGGCAAAAGAGATGGTGTAGGAAGGACTTGGACTGGGGCCATCCCTTGTGCTGCCAGTCATCCTGAGTAATTCATTTCTCTCCCCCTTTTCCCATTTTACCATCCCATTTTCACCCCACTTTGCCCATTACTTCCATGAGAGATTGTTTGCTGCCATCTGCTGCTGAGTTTTTTGTGTTGCTCTCTGTTGCTTTCAGCTGAACATCCTGCACACACTGTATTGGTATGGGCGAGTGCCAGGTAGGATACATGGCATACTTTGGGCAACCACAAGTGCATACCCCCCCCCCCCACACACACAAAGAGGACAAATGAAGCCCACAATCTGTATGGAATTGACATGTGCCAATTTTACACATTGGATTTTTAAAATTAGATCTCTTTCACTTTGTTGTTGTTGTGCGCCTTCAAGTTGTTTCAACTTACATCAAACCTAAGGCGAACCTACCATGGGGTTTTCTTGGCAGGTTTCTTCAGAGGCTGAGAGAGTGTGACTTGCCCAGGGTCAACCAGTGGGTTTTATGGCCCAGCTGGGATTTGAACCCTGGTCTCCAGAGTCACAGTCCAGTGTTTAAGCCATTACATCACACTGGCTCTAACTGTATAGTTCACACACACATATCACTTTGATACCACATTAACTGCCATGGTTGCATCCTACACAATCCTGGGAGACACTAGAGTCCCTTGGCAGAGAATCCTAATCATCTCACGAATCTACAAATCCCAGGATTCCATGGGATGGAGCCATGGCAGATAAAGTGGAACCAAAGGGCAATAAATGAATGAAACTATAAAGGACTGGTGTGGTGCAAAAATTGATGGACTGGGGATTTGGGAGATCCAGTCTAGTCCTAGCTGGACTTCACTGGGGAACATGTACCAATTTACTCTTTCTCAGCCTGACCTGCCTTGCATGGCCAAGTTGGGAATTGAACCCTGGTCTCCAGAGATGTCCAGCACTCAAACCACTATGGTGCACTGGTTCTCAGTAGATAAAATACCTGAATGGAATCAATGGCATCAAATTGATAAATGAGCAAATGGAGGAGGAATTAAATCAATCAATAAAATTAGAAAGCAGGAGACAGCACCACCCTGTGGACTTGTTGAAGAACTGCACCTCAATGGAGGGGCCAAGTAATCCTCTTTCTAGAAGCTAGTGTTCAGTATACAGTACTGCTAGGTGGTCTCAAAGAGATAAGACAGGTTGATCTGCTTTATTAAAAGAAGGGAAGGGACAGTGGGGTTCTAGTGGCACCTTTAGGATGGATTGATTTCAGCTTTCATGGAAAAACCATGCCCACAACATGATGTTTCCAGCACCATCCCTTAACTTGGGTATAATGTTCCCAGGGCAATGAACACTCTCAGTTTTGCTTTGTTTTGCTGCAAGGCCAAAAAGTTCCATTCTGATTTCCTTAGATCAGAGAAACCTTTCCCAATCTCACTCTTCTTTAGTCCAGCTTTTCCTGTCTCTCTCAACGCTGTGCTAAACCTTACCTTGCAGGGAAACTCACAAGCAGGGCATGAAGGCCGGCATAGATCTGTCCACATTGCAGAAATAATTTAGTCTGACACCACTTTAAGTGCCATGGCTCAATGCGATGGAATTCTTGGAACTGTAGTTTTGTGAGACATTTAGCTTTGTCTTGCAGAGAGCTCTTTGTGCCCCAATAAACTACATAGAAATTGAGCCACAGCAGTGAAAGTGGTGTCAACCTGGAATATTTCTGCAGTGCGGATGTGGCCTAAGTGTAACCTTCCTCAACCTGGCCGCCTTCAAGTGCCCTGGACTTACAACAGCTCCCATTTGAACACATTCTGCATGGTGCTGGATGGGGATGATGGGACTTGTGGTCAAAAAAACTTGAGGGCTGCCGTGCTGGAAAAAGGTGCTGACAATTGAAAGGAAAATTGCAGTGGTTCTGGCCTTCATAGCTCACCCCTTTCCTCTGTGGGCATAGTCTTTCTGGGGTTCTGTTTCTGGTTCATGACAGAGCCTGGAAAAGCTGTTTGTGTTTTTTATTTTGATGAATGAGAGCAGATGCAGCAGTAGATCAGTGTATCAGGTGCCTGTAATGTGGGGACATAAGCTGCAGATGAACCTAGCAAGCAAGCACTGTTTTTCACTGTGAGGACAGAAAAGGAGAACAGGTCAAGCTAAGGGAATTCATATGATCAAACGTCAGATATCCCAAGAGTGTGGGCTTGAGGATGGATTCATAATACACTGGAAGAATATGTGTTATGTGTGTGTGTGTGTACAGTGAGATCTTGGTATCCTCCCTATGGATACCAAAATCTGTGAATGTTCAGGTGCTATTATATGCAATGGCGTGGTGAAATGGTGTCCCTCATATAAAATGGCAAAATAATTTATATATTTTAAAAATATTTTCAAGCCATGGGTGGTTGAATCCTTGGATAAAGAATCTTTGGATATGGAGGGCCCACTGTATTTCACTGAGTGGACAGAACAGCTGACTGGGTTAAGCTTTGGGTGTTCATACGATTGAGCCTCAGATATTCAGAGTGTGGACTTAAGGAAGGATTCATAACATGCAAGAATATATATATATATATATATATATATATATGCATGCTTTGGTTCATTCTCTGGAACAAACAGTTAAAAAAATCAACCCTCCTCCCATTGGAAATCCTGATAAATCACGAACAGACAATATTAGGCAGATCTTAGAAAAGATACTTTCTTAAGACTATAATTCCTAGGATATTCTGAGGGATTCTGGAATTTATAGTTCCAAAAATGGCATGTTGAAACCCTGAGATTGGGCTGAAATTTATTTCTAAAAGGAAGTAAACCCGAAGCAATTTCCAACCATTTTCTGTTGTTAAAAAAGAAAAAGCCTTTCCTGGACTTAAAATGTCTCAGGGGATGTACAAAACATGGGTAAAATGTTCCTATATTAGCCAGGGGGCATTGGGGGATGTTTCAATTTATTTTTATTTTGTGCAGGGGTATGGTTTTTACAAAGTCTCCTGGAAGGCCAATGTGACCGCCTAGATCCAAACAGTTGCCTATCCTTGGGCTAAACATATGTACTTAACACACAGCATCCTTCATTCCAAATTAATCTATGGCTGCATCCGCACTGCAGAAATAATCCTGTTTGGCATCACTTTTTTTAACTGGCATGGCTCAGTGCTATGGGATCCTGGGATTTTTAGTTTGCTGTGGCACCAGAGCTCTCTTACAGAGAAGGATATGTATCTCACAAAACTACAAATCTCAAAATTCCATAGCACTGAACCATGGCAGTCAAAGTGGTGTCAAATTGGATTATTTCTGCAGTGTGGATGCAGCCTATGTGATGAACATGGAGAAGTAGTCATGTCATTGATCGACTGCATCCAGATTGCACCCTAAATGAATATATTTATTAATTTATTAATTATTATTTATTATTTAATATATTTTAAAAGTTTATTCAAGCAATCACAGCCAGCGTGACCCACAAATGCACTCAATTCTTATCTTTGTTCAAACTAGACAGCGTCTTTGTTCTGAATCCATCCTCCAGAAGCATCCAAGGAAAAGGACAAGAATGTCTTTTTGCTGCCTACACATGAAAGGAATGTGCCTTAATACTCCACGAAACATTCTTCACATTTTCATGTCCCTTTCAAAGAGACTTTCAAAGAAGGGAGGAAACCTGTGCTAACTGTAAAAAGGAAGATGAATTGCGGGGACAGAGGCATCCAGTGACATTTGTGAGACTAATTTATTTTAGCATGAACTTTCAGGGATTCACATCTTCAGATACACTGATGGAGTAATAAATTTAACTCAGCTATTTAAGCAGGATTACAAACATGTGGGGTCTAACTTGCTATTTGCCCTCCTTCTCAAATAATATTCTCTTTGAGCACACATTTACTCACTTGCAAATTGTAAATTCTATGGATGGCCACACATATAATTGCAACCACAGCATCTCAGGCTGCTGCCACATTGCAGAAATAAAGCAGTGTGACACCACTTTAACTTCTCTGACTCAACGCTATGGAATTCTAAGATCTGCAGTTTGTTGAGGCCCCAGATCTCTCGGACAGAGAAGGCCAAATATCTCACAAAACGACTAATTCCAGAATTCGATAGCGTTGAGCCATGGCAGTAAAAGCAGTGTCAAACGACATTAATTCTGCAGTGCAGATGCAGCCTTGGTCAAACATATATGTATCATTCATTTTAAAAAAATTATTAAAACTTTTAGAATGGACATGAAGTGTGTTGCAAACCGGAATGGCACATGGACTCACACATTTGGAATTTTGTAAATTTTTCTCTTCTTGGTGGGTGATAATTAATGCCCTCTTGATATAGGTCCCATTAACAAGAAAACTGAGGGTATGATGATGGGAACTGTAGTCCAACCTGTTTTGAATGAGAGGAAAGATAAAGAGATCTAATGAATGGGGTATTGTTTTGTGCATGTGTGTGTAGGGGGATAGCAATGGCTCATGTGCAGCTGGGTGGAGGCAACAGTGCTGGCAGCTGTTCTCGCCTCTTGGGGGTTTCATTTTGGCTTTTTTCTGTTTGTGAGTGGTTGGCCTGTTTTTTTGTGCAGGGAGTTTCCAATGAGATGGAACAAAAGTTAATTTCCCTTTTCTGGACCAGAGAGCGCAAGATAGGAAGCACACAGATATACACCAGAGTGAAAGGGAAGTGTGAGACAGTGGACTGACAAGAGGAGACTCAAGACAGCAAGGAAATCTAAAGAAAGAAAAAGGTAAAGAAAACTGGGAAGGGGGAATTTAGCAATTATCATGCTCTCGATACCATATTGATCAAGAGGCTTGCAAACGATGAGAGCAGATCTGGTAACTTTAGGCAAACTTTCAAGCAGTCATTGGATTTATTCTCTTCTTTTGAAAAGATGGAGTGTAAGAAGTGAAGGAAATGAGGATTTGGAAGGAGAACCAAGGGACACCCCAAATGCATTTTTCCAAGATATATATTCCTCTGCATGGTTTGCTTTTCCTTCTGAATGGGGACCATACTATTATATCTTAAAAGGAAGGATGACAGATTTCTTCTCCAGTGATGTTTAGGGACAATTCTCAAAGGACCAGGACAGAAAAATGTCTCTTTCCAAACAGCCAATGCTGTCCGTTGTTATAGAAACTACAGAGCCCTGCTAAATCCCAGTATCCAATGCAGTCCTATTTGCACAAATATTTGCTGCTGTTGCTCTGCAGTCCTGTTTTCTTTTTGGGGGTTGTGGCGGAGTTGTTTCTAGATGGGACTTTTCATGCAGTTACTCAATTTTGCAGGTCTAGAGTTGTCATCTTACATTTGTAACCCTCCTGTGGTTTCTTACCATAACTTCTCTCTTTTTCCCACTTCCCCCTTCAAAAAAAATCCATTAAGGAGGGAATACCGGAGTAGCTAATGACTTCATTAGTTATGCTTGGAAGATCTGTGTTTTAAGCAACAACAACAACAACAATATCGAGGACTCTACTCTCTTGAAGATTTCTGGGAGTTTAAAAGCATAAGAACTCAATTTTAAATAGAGATTCACAGAGCTTAATTTTAGCCAAAGTCGACCAACTGGAGATCATATTATTTTGCTCTATGCCAGGCCTGAAAAAATAGTGCTTGTGTGTCTTGAGCATGTGTTGAGTGCATTTTGCATTTCCGTGCTGAATAACTGCAGCCATATTCTCCAACTGTCCCGATTTAGCAGTGACAGTCCCAATTAATCCTGTTCTCTCACTTTTGCAACTACTTTTAAAATGCCCCATTTTCTTTCCTCCTCCTTCTCCCTTTGTTCTCAGATTACTTTCATTGCAGCAAACTGAGTTCAAATTACATGAAGAGGTAAACTTACTATGGGGAAAGGAAAGGAGAGGAGAGCTGGAAGCTTGCCTTTCCCAGCAGAAAATTGGAGATTATCATATGGGGATGAGATAAGGATGGGATCGCTCCCCTGTCCTTATCCCATCTTTGACTGCAATCCCACGAAAGGCTTTCGGATGGCAGCACAATTGTCCCTTCATTGAAGCGGCATTGCATTAACACAAACTCCTGTTAATGAAAAATGCCAAGCAATGCCGCTTCAGTGACTGGACAATGATGACATCTGCGTGATGTTGTTTGAAAGTCTTTCATGCAATTGCAGTCAATTGCACTTTCTGGATGGGATAATGTCCGGGTAAATGCAACGTTGTATGAAAATCTTATTGTGATTGTCCTATAAGAACGAGAAAAGGACGGACAAGGACGTTTTGTACCCCGTCTGATAATTTCCTCAGACAAAAGCAACATGCTACAGCCTTTCAAACTTGTGCATTTTTCCTCATTAATAACTTTTGCCTCATGTGCCCCCATTTTCATTTCTGAAATGTTAGAAGGTATGGAAGAGAGTTAAATCAGGCCATGTCATCCCTATTTTTTGTTGGTTTTCTGCTACTTTTGGCGAGCACCACACACAATATCCTAGACACAATACAGTACTAATAGGAGAAACCAACCAACAAAGACCTTCAGGAATTACTGAAGAATAAAGTGCCAAGGTAGGCTTACTGTTGAACATTGAGAAAACAAAAATAATGACCATGGAAGATCTACAGGAATCTATCTTAGATAATAATGTTTATTTGTAACACCCTTTCCACCAAATAATGAGAGCACTGAAGCAGTCAAAGTATTCCCACACCTTGGATCAAATGTTGATCGGAATGGTGACTGCAGTCAAGAAATAAGAAGACGGGGATTGAGAAGGGAAGCTTTCTTATGAAAGAACTGGACAAGATCATAGAATTATAGAGTTGTAAGAGACCCCAAGGGCCATCCATTCCAACCCCCTGCCATGCAGGAATACACAGTCAAAGCATCCTGGACAGATGGACATCTAGCCTGTGTTTAAAAACCTCCAAAGAAGGACCTCCATCAACCACCTTCTGAAGGAGCGTGTTCCACTGTCAAAACAGCTCTTACTGTCAGGAAGTTCTTCCTAATGTTGAGCTGGAATCTCTTTTCCTCTAGTTTGCATCCATTGTTCCGTGTCTTATTCTCTGTTGCAGTAGAAAACAAGCTTGCTCCATCCTCAGCGTGACACCCCTTCAAATACTTAAACAGGGCCATCATAGCATCTCTTAACCTTCTTTTCTCCAGGTTGAACATACCCAGCTCCCAAAGGGGCAAAATAGACTGTCCCTTTGGAATGGCATCTCACCACCACTTTCCTCGCTGAATCAGGGCTGCTGCAACTGCATGCCATGGCCCTGATCCGGCACGTTGCCAGTGCTAAAAAGAATGGCAAAATGCTGCTCCTTTTAGCACTGGCAAAAAGCTGTCCTTGCTGCTGGTCTGGCAGCTTTTTGGCTCTCCTTTGGTGCAGCATGTCGAAACCACCAAATCCCAGAATCCTCAACTAGATAGCCAATGGCCAGTGGCCATTCCAGGTAGAGGATTCTGGAAGTTACACAAACTTAAATCTTTTGAGCTATGCAAGTAAAAATCCTGTGTCTGTGGAATGTTGGATGCTGTGTATAGCTAGACGGATGCAGCAGCAGGAGGGGTAGTAGTGTCTGCAGAGGGCCAGTGGATCTGGGAATCAGCTGAGGTTTTGCTACTGATGATTTTGGAGAAAACTTTGTAACTCCCTACAGGTGGTAGTTATTTTTCTGATAAAACCAGAGAGATATAGGGAACCTGATCTCTTGGTCTGTTTTTCAGATAGGCAGGTCTGTTTTCTTTACAATAGAATTAAGCCCTTTAAAGAACAGGAATGCTTTAAACTTGGCACACAGGCCTGTCTGGAGTCTGGAGACTGGACTCAAGTATGGAAATAAAGGTGGGGAAAAGCAGAACAGAGCCAAAAACCAAGGCGGAGGAGAGACTGGAAAATTCAGATGAGCATCATAATGGTGAGATAATCACAGCCCAGACTGCCAGTGAAATAGTATCATAATTGTGAGAAATGCTTTATGTTGACGTGGTCCATCAGTGATTATGATCATACCAATTAATATCTAATAAATCATGCAACAAATGCTGCAGTTGCTAAAGACAATCCTTGCCTGATCTTCTAAATGCCTGTGTTCCAAAGACCGTACATGTTTACACTAAGTAAATCAAAAAACTATCAAGCATCAGAGAGGAACAAGCCCCTGCAAGCTTGGTGGCTCTTAAAAAATTCAGATGATCATGACTTTCAAAGCTCTTCTGTTCCTGTAACAGAGGGGAGCCCTAGCTCCCCTAAAGTATGCTCCTATACCAGGGATTAGAATCATGTGGGCCTCCAGAGAATTTTGTTTGTTTGTTTGTTGTGTGCCTTCAAGTCATTTTTGACTTATGGTGAACCTACAGTGAATCTATCATGGGGTAAGATTTGTTCAGAGGGGGTTTGCCATTGCCTTCCTCTGAGGCTGAGAGCATGTGACTTGCCCAAAGGTCACCCAGTGGGTTTTCACTGGGTGGATGGATGAGCAGAGATTCAAATACCCTGAATTCCACTGGATGAGCAGAGATTCAAATCCTGGTCTCCAGAGTCATTGTCCAATGCTCAAAAGTTATTAATGAGGAGGAACACAGAAGCCAGGAGACGCTGCAGCAGGCTGCTTTTGCCTGAACCTACTGGGAAGAGTAAGATTTGTCTCCCTCATCTCCTTACTAAGGGTGCATCTATACTGGCCAGAATACTTTGGGGGCAGCCCAGAGTATTCTGGCTCCAAAACTGTCCCAAATTCCCTTGTTACTTCTGTACTGCTGGGCAGCAGTCTATATATATGTTCTGCTGTGTCACTTGGCACTTCCAGCACTGATGTAAGTTGCTCCCTCAGAGGTTAGTGTCAAGCACATGGCTGGGTATCTTATTGTGACCCCAGAGGAATCAAACTGCACCAGTGGCAGAAGTGCTAGGTTACACAGTGGGGATGCATGTGAAGACAGCCACCAGACATCCATCTAGAGTGCTCCAGGTGTTCCTGGAAAATCTGGAGCAAAAGGTAAGTCATTTAAATTCATTTTAAGGCAAGGAATGGTTGGACTGAGTGTGAAACTGGCCTTCCATTGTGAAGACATACTGCACTTGATTTGGACATCGGTCCTGTGTCATCAAGACAGGGTGCCATAGGGATGGGTGGAAACCAGTTTAAGTGGCCCATGCTGACATGCCCTAAATTGAGTGAAAACTACTTTTGCACTTAGAATTCAGTTTGTAGCAACTGAAATATGTCAGGGACAAAAGGGCAAAGTGGGAGGAGGAGAGAGAAATGGAGACATTTTAAAAGCAGCTGAACTGGTGGGGCAACTGAAGATTAATCGGGATTCTCTCTGCCAAATCCAGACAGTTGGAGGGTATACTTCAGAGCAACTTATTGTTTGAAAGAAACTCACCATCTCTCCCTCTCCTTTTTCCTTCCCAGATGGCTGCTGTTGTGGCTGGCCTGGCCCGGGTACTTCAGCCTGCCATGTCGCTCCCTGGAGGTGAACCTGGTTGCCAAGGCCTAGCCCCTTGGTATCTCCTTCTGGGCTTACGCCTGGTAGCCCTTTTTATTGCTGATGGTCCTTGGTCTTCTGCCAAACCTGACCTGGCTTGCAACTGGACCTTAGCGGATCTGAACGTTCGACCATTCTGCAGCGCGCTCTGTTTCAACCAACGCTTCTCTTCACCGGTTTCCTCGGTGTGGGGATTTGCCTTTCTGGTTGCCCTACTCCCCGTGGGGCTTATGAGGCTCATAAGGGCTGGCGTGAAGCATGAGAGGAAAGTTGCAAAGGCAGCAGATGAGGAGCTGACAGATAGCATTGGTGTGAGACACAGCACGGTGTCTGGAATAAAAATGGTTGCAGGGTCAGCTCCTACACCTGGTGTGGCTGCCTTCAAAACTGACACTGTTCCCTCAGAGCCCAGGATGGCTTCTCGTTCTACCTGGCATTCAGTGGCCTTTGTCTTCTGTGTGATTCTTCTCTTGGCAATGGAGCTGTGCTTCCTCTGGGTTGTTATAACTCTGCAGATCCCATCAGTGTCTGAGATAACCTTCTTGTGCCTTCCAGGAGCACAAACATGTCCAGAGGCACTTGAATGTGCCATGGCCGGGCAAGCGGACAAGCAGGTGGCATTGTGGGCATTGGCTTTCACAGCCATGGTTGATGTGGTTGCTTGCCTGGCCTACCTCCTCCTAAGATTGGTGAGAGTTTCCTCATGCCATAGAAAATAACTGAGCCAATGGGGGGGAAATGTCAGAAATTCGGCTGTGAAGGCAGAAAATGAAAGACACCAATATAGTACGCACAAAAACAATGAAATTGGTAGACTATTCAGGAATATCTGCCCTTTGGGTTCAGTTTGGTGAATATTTTTTGTATATCTAGATCCAAGAATTTTTTTCTTCAAGTCCAGTATTTTCAAATTCTCTGTTGTCCTCCTTTCTTTTTTGCAACCTGCAGCCTTCCTTTTCTCATTATCAGTTTGTTTCTTTTAAATGTTTTAATTGTATTGTTGACTTTTGTGACTGCTAAGAGCTGTTTAGGACCTCTGCCTCAAAAGTGATAAATTATAAATATCTTGAACAGATTTGGTCAGCTTGGGGAAAGTTTCACTTAAACCAAGCCTGGGAAACCTTGGTGGGAAGGCAGAATTTAGTTTCCACGGAAGTTCTTGTGGCTGTGTTTTGATGGTGCCTGGAGCCAAAGTCAAGAGGGTGAAGCCAGAAAAAAGCATCAACTTTCCCAAACCCTTTCTAAAGTTTTTTTTGCCAGTAGCTAAGCTTCAGAAGAAGTGTTCCAGACTTTTAGAATGGGAAGAGTCCATATGAATGTTGAGAAGGCACCAGACAGTTGAATCATAGAGAAGGAGACATCTGGAAGGCCTCGAAAAGGGTGGATTCATATCCAGGGCCTGAGGTTCCTCACCCTCGACTAAAACAATAGAATGAAAAATAAGAGCAGCATCCTGGCTTTCCAGCAGGCTTGTCAAGTTATCAAAATAGCAACACCAGTACATCCAAACAAGATATTAAAATTTGTCAGGCTCAATGAACTGTTTATTATGGGACAGAAAATGAAAACCTTCAGTGCACTCTCTTCCTCCAACTGGGACACTTTTTAGAAAAAAAATTATTAACATAGAAAAATCAAAAAACTACACAATACAAAACACCCTTTAAAATGTCTAAAACTGTAACTCTCCACAGCAATACACTTACCACATTCATACAATTAGCACTAAAAAAATACTTCCTACCCTTTCCCCCCGAAAATAAGATATCCCCCCAAAATAAGACCTAGTAGAGGTTTTGCTGAATTGCTAAATATAAGGCCTCCCCTGAAAGTAAGACCTAGCAAACTTTTTGTATATAAATATATATACAGTATATAATAAATGGTCTTTTTTTTTTTTTTTTTTGGTTCAACAATAAATGTGAATTCTTCTTCATGGAAAAAATAAGACAATCCCTGAAAATAAGACCTACCACATCTTTGGGAGCAAAAATTAATATAAGACACTGTCTTTATTTCGGGGAAACACAGTAGCCCCTATTTGATGGCTATAATCAAAATTACAGTTGGCCCTCCATTTTTGTGGGGGATTTGTTCTGAATCCTGCTGCGAAAATGGGGGCTTGCACATATTCAAGCCCCATAGGTTTGAATGGTGTGTGTGCCTGTGTGCATATGCGCGGCCCATTAAAAATAGCGGAGGTTCCCCCTCCATAGATTTTCAAACTTGTATTTCCGAGATCCATGAGTTAGGAGGAACAACTGTACATTCCTTTTTATTATGTATTCTCTTTATAAGAGATTCTCTGTTTTATACTTTGCTCCTTATTTAATCTTCCCACTGTTGCTATATCCCTCCCGCAATAGCTTTAACTACATCAATAATTCTGACCAATCTTTTAAAATGTTATCTATTGAACCATTTCTTATTAGACAAGTTAATTTATCTATTTCAATAATTTCATATATTTTTAACCTTCAATCTGACTCATTTGGGATTTCTTTTTTCTTCCATTTTTGGGCATAGATAATTCTTGCCGCTGTAGTCATATAAAGTAACACGTTTCCATATTTCATGTCAAGGTCTTCCTCAAGGATTCATAATAAGTGCATTTTGGGATCCTTCTTTATTAATAATTAATACAGTTGGCCCTCTGTTTCCATGGATTCCTTATCCTTGAATTCAAGCATCAATGTTTAAAATAGTTTAAAAATATATAAATTTCCAAAGGTAAACCTTGATTTTGCCATTTTATATAAGGGGCATCAATTTATGATGCCATTGTATTTAATAGGATTTGAGCATCCATAGATTTTGGTATCCATGGGGGGGGGGGTGATTTTGCAACCCAAACCCAGTGGATACTAAGGGCCCACTGTATGTAATATCTTCTAGATTAATTGATGAATATGTGACCAATATTCCTTTGCTTTTTTAGATGACCACTACATATGACGTACAACTAACACATACCCAGCTGTTTCCAGCAATAGCAGTAGCAGCAGCAAGCCCAAAGCTTTCCTTGCCAGCCCCAGCAATGCCTCCTAAGCAGTGCATGTGGAGAAAAGGAGTCAAGTCAATTGCCATGGGGAAGGAAAGGCAGGCTATTAAGAAGAAAGGAAAGAGTAGAAACAGAGAAAGGATCAGCCAAATAGTGCCTAGCCTGATCCCTCCCTTCCCCTTTGCTGCACACATATTTCTCAAATGATGAATCATGCAACAATTGAAATTGTATGGTTAACACGTACACATTTTTTTGTGGGGAGAGAGATGCAGACAGAACTGGTTGTTAAATTATTTTGAATGACACTACTAAATAAATTCATGACATGTAGGGCTTACAACCTGGAAGCAGGTATTAACAAGTTTGTACTGTGCCTAAATACCAAATGGAAGTAAGCATTTTGGTTAATTTATTCATTCCTTTGTAAAATTAACATATTGTCCTTATTCATAAATTACATGTCTGTCTTCATGAAGGGCCAACACACCAAAATACTGTTGTCTTTTTGGCATCACATTCATACAGAAAAGGAAAAGCTTTCCATTCTCAAATAGGGGATATTACTTATAATAAGGGACACTTGCCAGTCCTGAATGGGACAAGCTTTCTAGCACTCAAATAAGGGTTGCCCCTGATAATATGGGACATCTGGCAATCCTACTTTCCAGCCAGGTTACTTAGAAAGTAAACAATTGAGATGCAGAAAAGAGTTTTCTGATGCTTTGTCTTTCTCCAACCTGGAGCCTTCCAGAAGTATTGATTTACAGCTCCAATAATAATAATAATAATAATAATTATTATTATTATTTCTTACCCACCCCTCTGTAAAACAATCGAGGCAGGGTACAACAAGGTTAAAAACAGATTACAGATTAAAATAATTCAAGAATTCCATCCCAACCTCCCCCCCTTAAAATAGGATTAAATTAGTTAAGTTTAAAATTAAATTACTAACAATAAAAGTACAATACAACATAGTACACAAAACCGCAATGCTGGCCACAGCATGGGTAGCGACAAAATACAGAGGGGGGGGGGGATAAGGAGTTGGGAATTGGCTGAAAGATTTTAGGAGCTGGGTAGATTATACAGTTTCAGGGAAGGCCTGCCGGAAGAGATGCGTCTTTAAGGCTGTTTTAAAACAGTCTAGTGATGTAATGAGACGCATCTCGTCCGGCAGCCCATTCCATAGCCTGGGAGCAGAAGCAGAAAAGGCCCTCTGGGAGGTCTGCGCTAACCTAGTCTTCATGGGCTGCAACAGATTTCTCCCAGAGGACCAAAGCATGCGGGGGGGGGGGGGGGTTCCATATGGGGAGAGGCGGTCCCTGAGATAAGATGGACCCAAGCCATGTAGGCCTTTAAAGGTTAAAACCAACACCTTGTACTGCGCCCGGAAACTAATCGGCAGCCAGTGGAGAGCTTTAAGCACAGGTGTAATGTGCTCTCTCCTAAGTGTACCGCTAACAAGCCTGGCTGCCATATTTTGAACTAGTTGGAGTTTCCGGGTTAGGCACAAGGGTAGCCCCATGTAGAGCGCATCATCCCCTACCTACATGGCCACAGCTGCCTTGGCTGGGTTTGAGATACCTGGGGATGATCTAGCTGGTAGAGGTCATGCACTGAGCAGGAGGTTGGACTCTATGGCCCATGAGGCCCCTTCCAACTATGAATTTATGACTGTGGGTTAGAGGAGGGATCTGTCAGACAACACAGCATGCACTGCTTATGGAGGCATTGCTGAGGCTAGCCAGGAAAGCTTTGGACTTGCTGCTGCTACTGCTATTGCTGGAAATGGCTGGGTATGTGCCAGTTGTAAGTCGTATATGGTGGTCATCTAAAAAAGCAAAGGAATATTGGTTGTATCTGGAGGGCCTCAGGATGAGGAAGGCAGACTGCTGCACTCAGTGGCTCAGTGATGGTGCTTGACCAACTCAGACAGTCAAACCTTTGGCAGGCTCCCCTTGGAAACATTGTCTCTGGGCACTCAGATCAGCTGTTCCTTGGATTTTGGAAGCAGCTTCTGGCCTGTGGTCGTGGAAAGGAAACCAGCCGCATTTTTTTCCCTCCGAGACACTCCCTTGGCCGCAGGGAGAATCCTGGAGGAACTGATGAGTCATTGCTGATTCTGCTGGTCATGCCCTGTAGTTAACCCATCTTGTCCTCTGTGGTGGCTGCTATAAAAACTCCGTGAGGAGCAGGGACATCATAGGAGGTTCCCTGTGTTGCCTGACAGTCCCTTCCTCTGACCCAAAGAGTCATAAATTCATTGTTGGAAGGGCCTCATGGGCCATAGAGTCCAATCTCCTGCTTGGTGCATGATCTCCATCTAGAACATCTCTACTAACATGTGTTAGTTATGGTGCCACTGTTTCTTTAATGATCTCTTAAAGCAACAAAGGCCTGGACCCATAATCTATTAGATTTAGTGCAGTACAGCGGTACGCAGGTAAGGAGCAAAGACACCAATGGCTCAGAGAACAAACGAAGTCTTTATTATATGAACTTCCTTTTAAGATAGGAAAGTTACTGCCAGTGACATCACTAAGGAACATGGTGATGTGGCCTGCACTGGATGACACCTCAGAAGAGGGGTGACACGTGGTCAAGCTTGTCCCTGTGCATGCTCCATCCCTGGGCCATCCCCGTGTGCCTTCCCGTGCTTTCCCCCATGTGCTTTCCCCCGTGCCATCCCCGCATGCTGTCCCCACACTCTCCTCACTCGTGCACCCTCCCATCCTTTTCCCTATCACGAAAATGATGGGGTGTCATGGGGAGAGAGTGTGTGTACCTCCCCCGAAGCCCTGCCCCCTGCACCAAATGGCACCTGGTGCAGGGATACCACTGGTTACTGAGGGAGCTATTCTAATATCTTTAGCATGGGACTCTTTCACACGGGAGGAATTTCTCCCAAACTTCGAATGGAGCCAATGCGAATTCCTGTAAATTCGCTTGTTTAGCGAATTTACGGGAATCCCCATTGCATTCGGAGTAACGCTCCATTTCCCAAAAATGACCCCTCCTTGCCCGAAATTGCGTGCAAAGCTTTAATTCGCAATAACGTGAAACCCATGATTGCGTTCGAATTGACTTCCCTTTTGCCCGAAATTGCATGCGAAGCTTTAATTCGCAATAACGTCAAACCCTATGATTGCGTTCGGATTGACCCTAGATTATACTTCCAATTCCCGACGTCTGAAAGAGTCCATGGTCTTGGTGAATAGTGGGGGTGAAAGAGAAGAAGAAACATCCCTGAGAGTATCAGTTTACATCACAGACGGATCAGGATAGATATAGAGGGAGATCATTGCAGGTCACTCAAATGATCTAGCCCTGTTACTGCTGCCCACTTTCAGGTATTAACTCCTTCATTGTAGAACACTGTTACACTTCTAACCTGCTCAGTGTATGATCTTCAGGTAGAGCATCCCCAGAATATGAATACTAATAAGTGTTAGCTAAGGTGCCACTGTTGTTGTCTTTGAGAGGGCTCTTGTTGAAGTCACCCCTCACTACTGCTGCTGCCCAGTATCTGTTTGGCACACTTAGCCTGGCTAAGCAAAAGCCTATCTCACATGGAAGGCCCTACCATCATAGGATCTTTCCTCACAGGAGCACACATTCTCAATACCATGGAAAGATATGGCCATGGGGTATTCACTGGAATTTGGTTTCAGGACCACCCTCACTCCCATGGATACCAAAATCTTTGGATGCTCAAGTCCTGTTATAAACATTGGGGTAGTACAGTCAGACCTTCGTATCTCTTGGGTATCCATTTCAGACTCCCTCCTGTTGTCCCTAATGGAAGCTTGCCATGTGAAGGCAGCATGCACATGCCACTATTTGGGACAACAAGGCTTGCCATCCTCGGATGCTGAAATAAGTGGATGGCAAGCCTACAGATGGTAAGGTCACACTGTAAAATAAAATAGGGTCCCTTATATAAAATGGTAGCATCAAGGTTTAATTTTTGGGTCCCCTCCTCCTACAGTGGTCCCCCGGGTTACGAATCCCCCGGGGTATGAAAACCCCAGGGTACAAAAGAGCCGGGGCCATTTTCCGGCCCCAGCTTGCGAAAAAAAAAAGGGTTCCGAAAGGAAAGCGGCACGAAATTCAAATCGCGCCAAGCGCTTTCCTATACTTACAGCGGTCCCCCGGGTTACAAAGGTTTTCGGGTTACGAAAGGGATCCTGGAATGGATTACTTTCGTAACCCGGGGGACCACTGTATTTAACTGTGGATAGTTGAATCCATAGATACAGAATTCGTGAACAGAGAGGGCCAACTATACAGGCTACGTCTCTGTTATGAAGACATGGCTCATTATTGTCTGTTTTATGGTGAATGCATGTCTGCAGTGAATTATGCCAATAAACAAGGAGGCAGGAAGACTCCAAGGATTTAATGAGTGCTGTTGAATGACTATAAAACCAAATGCCTTTCGAAAGCAGTTCTCCATTGAGGAACTTTGTCAGGGGTGTGGCTGCTTTTACTACAGTAAATGTGGCCACAGGAAAGGAAGCTGAAGCAAAACATTAGGAGCAAAAGATTGGTTCTGAACAAAGTCACAGTAGGCCTGCCGAAATTATTTGTTTGTCATGAGTAACATGCCCAACATTTAGAAAAGTTACTATTTTGGTTAATAATTCTCAGAATCCACCAACCACCATGCGATGCTGGCTGTAGGGTTCTGGGATTTGCAGCCCAAAAGTAAACTTCCCATCGATTTCAGTGAGCTTACTGGAAATATAATTAATTCTAAGCCCAACCCTATGAGTGGGGAATCTGTAAAATCATTTTCATAGATGAGAAGATTATCAAGATAGAGCACTAAACAAACACCTTGTGATTATCACTCGAGCTGTATATTCTGTTCCAGTGATATATAACAGTTACTGGGAGAGTGGGCATATCAGGTTCACAGTGTTTCTTTGTTTAACATATTATTCTTCCTTTTCCCCAGAACTGGTCTCAAGATTAGAAACAAGTGCAGACAAAAATATGAAGACAGAAATCTTGCTCGTGTCATTGTTGTTCAGCTATCCAGCAACATTGCTAGAGGAGTCTGTTCTTCTGAGCTTTAATCAAACCTCAGAACTAGTATCAAAGGCAGCACTGAGGATCAGAAGCAAACTGCTCTTAGGGAGGACAATGTAGCGAACGTGATCCAGCTTTTATTTGCATGCCATAGAGAAACTGTAGCTGCCTTCTTTCCATGGTCAGAACAGCAAAAGCTATTTTTTTTAAAAAAAAAAAACTTAAATGCAGTTATATATTCAAAGCACCCAAACCTGTTAGGTATTGCAATAGTTGCATTTTTTTTGAAAGCAACATTTTATTTTTCTGTTTGTCAAAGTGAACATTGTTACTTTTCATAATTTTAGAAACTGTCTCAATTCACCAGCACAAGTTGGCACATACATCATATGATATTACTTCTCTACCATTTAATGAATTCCAGAAATTAAAAAAGTAATTAACAAATTATACTAAAAAAAGGAGTGACACTATCTCACATTAAATTACATTCCCAATGTAACATATTAATACATTAGTTACTGGGGGAAAGCGACTTATTACAAGTAACTCATTGGCCAGCATTTTGTTAAGTGACATATGCAAGCAGCAAATGTCTTTTTTTGCTTGTTGCAGAAGTGTGTATTCTTTTCCACCATCTGAAATATCCAAAGCCCCATCAGGATTTACAGTTTTGCCGCAGTAAACTCCAAGAATGAGCATTGTGTGGCTTGTGGAGATTGGAACGTGGATTGGAAAAGCATCTGGCCATGTCCCTGTAGCCAAATGCAAAATCATATATAGGTCTCTGAAGCACCCTGGAAGATCTTGGTGAAATAAGCCATAGGTCTCTATCTGGCTATGGGGCATAACCAGAGGCTTCTTTGGTCATCATGGAATGGCTGTACTGTGATCTACAACATTTCACAGAAGAAAAGTGGGACACAAGATCTGACCAAGCAACATCAGAATGTGAGATTGCCAAAGTTACTAAGAAGAGAGTCACTCACAGACGTTGCCTACCCTTGCTTTCTTTTTTGGAGGGGGGAATGAACAACAGGAGGAGTGGTGTCACTAGAATTGGTGTCACCTGGTACAGTAACTCATGGTGACCTCCTCCTCCCATTTCACCCCATACAGAATCCTTAGTAATACTTTTTTGCACTGATGTTACTTGTAAATCGTAATTCCTATATGCCACTGAATGTAAAGCTAATAATTGGGGCATAAACAACTAGCAAAATTAAAATTATATCTTCAGATTACAATATCACAAGCACAACCTAAATGTATTTACATATACATAGTGAAGATTTGGTTAAAATGTAATTTTTTTAAAAAAGAAAATTTAAAAAAGAATAATTAAAAAATATTTTTACATTAAAAAATTGAAATTTTGGAATTTTAATTTAAAAAAATCCTGGGACCTCTCCTTTCTTCTCCCACTGACCTTCACCCCACTCTCACAATCTCTTACAGCATTTTAAAGGGGAACAGATGAATGCCACAACCTGTTTCTGCCAAAAGGTAGGTGTTTGAGGAACAGTGGTGTCATCCCCTCTTTAGGGTGTCACCTGGTGCATTCTGAACCCCCTGCGCCCCCCTAATGACACCATTGAACAGGAGACCAGAATCTGAACCTCGCTTGGCCATGAAACCCACTGGGTGACCTTGGGCAAGTCACTCTTGCTCAGTCCCTCTGAACAAATTCTGCCATGAAAACCCTATTATAAATTTGCCTTAGGGTTGCCATAACTCAGAATTGACTGGAAGGCACACAACAACAATAAACATTTTCTTTTCCCCAATATTACAGGTTTTTTTATGCTCAGTGTGCCCCAAGGAGGAAGAACCAGTTCACTTTCCCCAATGCAATTCTGTGTTTATGTGCTTCCAGGTTGCTTATGAATTTACAGTGACCCTGCAAATTTCATAGGGGTTTCTTAGCCAAGGAATGCTTCGAGGTGGTTTTCATTGCCTTCCTCTGAAATATAGACTTGAGTATCTGTTATCCACAGTTCCAAAATCCCACATAATCCAAATCCAAAATCATTCAAATGCATGGCACAGAGTCATACCTTTGACACCTTTGCTTTCTGATGGTTCAGTGTATGTAAACTTTGTTTCATGCACAAAATTATTAAAAATATTGCAAAAAATTTCTCTCAAGGTACTGTACATATATAACATAAATGAATTGAATATTTAGACTTGGGTCCTGTCTCCAACATATCTCAGTATGTATATGCAAACAATCCAAAATCCAAAGCACCTCTGGTATCAAACATTTTAGCTTAGAAAGACTCAAGCTGTATAGCCTGCAGCCCTGCCCTCTGGTATTCCTTGGCAGTCCCCTATCCAAGTGCTAACTAGGCCTGAGCCTGCTTAGATTCCAAGATCAGGTGGGATCTAGTGCCTTTAAGGTATTTAGAATGGACTCTTTCACACTGGAGGAATTTCTCCCAACTTCGAATGCAGCCAATGCGAATTCATGTGAATTTGCTTGTTTAACGAATTTACGTGAATCCCCATTGCATTCGAAAGGCATTCGGAATGACTTCCCATTACCCAAAAATGACCCCTCCTTGCCCGAAATTGCGTGAGAAGCTTTAATTTGCAATAACGTGAAACCTATGATTGCATTCGGAGTGGCTTCCCTTTTGCCCGAAATTGCATGAGAAGCTCTAATTCGCAACAACGTGAAACCCCATGATTGCATTTGGATTGCCCTTGGATTATACTTCCAATTTCTCATGTCTGAAAGAGTCCTCTGTCTCTCAATCCAGTAATAATAATAACAACAACAACGATAATCCTGCTCCCTCCCCCAAATTGGGACGAAAAGTGACTGAATCCATATCTAGATCCAACCCAATACAAGTTTGATATTCCACAGAGCAAAAATATAAAAACTAGAAAGTGAGAGGAAGAGAGAGAGAGATGCAGGCAGAACAGAACTTTATGCCCCTGCTTGCTTCTTTATAAATAAAACCATCACATTAATCTCTTTTCCTCATTCATCCAAAGCACAGCCCTTGGAATTCTCTCTGCTTTGAGAAGTGAGATGTGTGCTGAACTGTTGGACAAAAAGAAGTTACCCTACTAGATAAAAGGGTAATATCAGAAAGGGAGGATTCATAAAGACAGGAAACATGGGTTAATTGATTAGGGAGAGTTGGCATTCACTCTCTAATTGCTGAGTTGGCTGGCTTTCTCTGCTGTCTGCATTTTGATTGCCTCCACATTAAATTGCCTAAAGTCTCTGATGGAATATATTCAAGGAATGTGGCCCAGACACCACCACCTGAGTAGTTGAGATCAAAGCTTCTGTAAGCCTCTGAAACTGGTTTGTCAGTAACCACAACAAACCTTGATTCATTGCCAAGGTCAGCTCCTAAGCTCTCCTTGATCCCTAATGCAGAGCTTGGAATTAACATGTGATGAGTGACAGCATTACCCATAGTGTGCTACCTTTAAGGCTGACAATAGTTACTAATAGCAGTATGATTGGCACCTCCACATCTGCAGCTTTGACTTTTGCCAATTTGATTATTCCCAGATTTGATTAATACGTTATATCTAGGTCCTCCATTGTGATTCTGTGGTCAACTTCCACCAAATGTTCTGCTGGAGGACCTACAAATTCCTAGAGAGAACACTTCTCTAGGCATTTATAGGCCCTCCAGTGCAGTTCTATGCTCAGCTTTCAGCAGATGTTGACCACAGAGTTGTGCTGGAGGACCTAGAGATTCCTAGATAGGTGTTCTCTCAGGTAAAATAATATACAGTGGGGCTTTTTACATTGGCAAGAAAGTGTGACTTGAAGTTGCACTTTCCTTAATGCTTAGCAGCTAGACAGCAAGCCCCAGGTGTGCATTTAAAAAGTACAGGGCAGCTAGACTGAGGTTTTTTTCTGTGGCTCAGCAACTATATGGGAAGCTGTCAAAACGCTACAAACACAGGCGGAACAGCTACATGGGCGGCAAGGAACGTGGCTTTTAGCCGCGCTTTAAACATTTTTTTCCCTTGCTGGCTGCGAATTGCGCAATTGCGCAGGTACACCATACAGTCGGAGCTTATCACATGGGGGAGTACAGGACCATTCCGAAAGAGGGAGAAAGTGAGGTCAGTTCGGAAATGCACATGATTACGCACAAGCTCATCACACACAAAACAAGAGAGCATCTACACAAAAAGAAAATGCAGAGTCAATACGAAAGAATTCATCACATGTGAACATACTGGTCGGCTTTCTGTTGCAAATTAAGGCATCTTGGGAAATGGTAGCAAAGGCTCATGGGAGTTGTAGTCTGTGTTCTGTCAGAGCATTATATTGAGTTGTCTTGAGGTTTCAGCCCTCTGTCCAGGAGGGATTCCCATATGTCCTCCATTCTTGACAAGAGACCCCCCTTTTCCAAGTTGACCAGGCACGTCCTCCTTTGCCAGGACACGTCCTACTTTTCCAGCCTTCTTTTTGAAGAGGAAGCAGGAGGGCCAGGCGTGCTCTGGCCAGGCTCTGGGGGTCTCTTCCTGGCTCCTTCCCTCCCTCCCTCCCCGCTGCCTTCCTCCTCCCTTTGGCTGAGAGAGTGTGACTTACAGGGAGGAAGGGCAGCGGTGGTGCTCCAGGTCCTCCTGATGCTGGGCCAGGGAAAGCTGGAAACAGGAGGAGGTGGAGAGGGACCTGGAGCACCTCTGCTGCCCTGCTTCCCTGCAAGTCACACTCTCTCAGCCAAAGGGAGGAGGAAGGCAGCCAGGAGAGAGCCCTGGAGCCTGGCCAGAGTGTGCCTGGGCCTGCCTTCTCCTCCCCCCTTCGGCTGAGAGAGTGTGACTTGCAGGGAGGCAGGGCAGCGGAGGTGCTCCAGGTCCCTCCCCTTCTCCTCCTCCTCTTGCCAGCTTGCCCTGGTCTGGCTGAGCGCCTCCAGTGCCCTGCTGTCTCCCTAGAAGTCACACTCTCTCAACCAAAGGGAGGAGGTGAAAGAAGGGGCAGGCGCACTCTGGCCGGGCTCTGAAGGTCTCTTCTTGTCTTGGCACCTTCCCTCCCTCCGCACTTGTATCGCTGCCTTTAAATGGGCGCTTTAAAGATACAGAGCCCCATTTAACCGTTCAACTACACCTTAGCCTTTAGATGCAATAGGGGTGCTTTTTACATTGGCTAAAAGGGGCGGTCCAAACTCACCCCTTCTAGCGGCGAGATGAGGCCTAGGCTGCCACACGGGCAGCCCCAGAGGCCTCATCCCGCCGCAACGACCCGCCGCAAAAAAGAGCTCCGGGATCGAGCTCTTTTTTTGCGGCGCGGGAAGGGCGCGATTGGCGCCCTCCCACGCCACCAGAGCGTCAAAACATGCGCAGCGCGTCAAAACGCTGCACACGTGATGACGCTTGTACGGCGCCACCGTGTAGACGCCGCCATCTTTAAATGGCGGCGTCCATGCGTTTTAGGCTTAGGGAAGGTGTAAAGGCTACGCCCTCCCTAACCCTAAATGCGGGCTTTTTAGCCCTAAAAGCGCCTTTTTTTGCCCGTGTAAAACGGGCCAGCAATGCTGCACCCTTTTTAAAAAAGTAGTGGGGAAATCAAACTACTTTTTAAAGGCACTTCTTCTCCCTTAAAACTCCAAAATAGTGTTTTCATGGCACACTTTCCCTTTTTCTCATCTAAAGGCTGGGTTTTCAAGCAGCCTTCAACACACCTCTTTTTGCCAATGTAAAATGGGCCAGCTCCTTTTTAAAGGCACTTCTTCTCCCTTAAAACTCCAAAATAGTGTTTTCATGGCACACTTTCCCTTTTTCTCATCTAAAGGCTGGGTTTT
The DNA here is from genome assembly GCA_034509955.1 of Urosaurus nigricauda. Taxonomy (NCBI): domain Eukaryota; kingdom Metazoa; phylum Chordata; class Lepidosauria; order Squamata; family Phrynosomatidae; genus Urosaurus; species Urosaurus nigricauda. Next base: position 11,302,568 of record JAOEGL010000006.1, read on the forward strand.
CAAGCAGCCTTCAACACACCTCTTTTTGCCAATGTAAAACGGACCATTATATTATATTATATTATATTAGTTGCAGTTTTCCCACTTTTTCTCATGACATTGAAAAGAACAGCCAGAATTTCTCAGAAACTCAGATATGACCCTGGTTTTTCCACTGCCTGTTCCCCGGATATCTGATATAATAATAATAATAATAATAATAATAATAATAATACACAAACAACAGCAGTCATACTTAAGGCAATGCAGAGGATTCCTAGCATCTCGCTACAATCTTGTAATCACTTCCTGGAACTGGGTGCAGAAACAACTTTTCAGTACAAGCTTATCTCAGTTAACCTTTAGCAAAGAAGCTCCTTTTTACAAAGTTTTTTTACATCAACCTTTTCCTTTTCAGATTTTTTTAAAAATTTACATTGGCATTGGGATGGTGAAGAAGGGCTGGAGAAAAACAAGACTTTCAGTGCTAGGTTGCAGCAACATGCCTGCAGTAAGCAAGGAAGGGGGCGCTCTGGTTTGCCTTTGCCTTCCTCTGAGGCTGAGAGAGTGTGACTTGCCCAAGGCCACCCAGTGGGTTTCCATGGCTGAGCAAGGATTCAAACCTTGGTCCCCAGAGTCACAGTTCAGTGCTCAAATCACTACACCATACTGGCTCTCAAAATTTTGCTTGCCAAAATCCAGGATTGAAGCGAGAACCTTTAGATCTTCAGTCTAACACTCTTGAGATTGGAAAGCAAATGCCTAAATTTCATCATGACCTTGTAGGTGGAGGGGAGTGGGTGTTTTTCTTTCAGGAATTGATTAGAAACTGATTATTATATTGTTCTGATTGACAACAGTCAGACTAGGTGTGGAAAAACATAGCAGACCTGTTTTATTGGCAACCTTCATGCCATGTACATGCTGAATCATCTTTATTTTTAAGGCTTAAAACAATTTCAGTATCTCAGATAATCTGTATATCAGTTAATCATGCCTGTCAGCAACGTAATGCTAGAGAAGCAACCTCTCTCTTCTCCCCGTCATCAGTTCTGTGACTTCACTGTGATTTGTTTTAAATGATGTGTTTTGTTCTAGTTTTTGGCCATGCTGACTGGGGGGATTATGAGAGTTGCTCTCAACAAGGCGAACCTTTCCAGGCTCTTCGATTTATGCAAGAGACTTCTTGCATAATAACTTAAGATACAAAACTGGGATACAAAATGGTAAGCTGCCACAGAGATCCTCCTAGATCATTCCAATTTCATGCATATTTACTCATAGGTGAGCTCAGCTGAAATGAATTGTTTTGTTCCTAGCCAATTCGTTCATGATCAGCCATTGTGTGGAAGCTGGAGCTCACCCAACTAAGGGTTCACACACCCTCTGATCAACACTGAAATCGTGATTCTTATCATGTTTAATTACCTCATAGCTCTTCCTCTTATCTTGTTATACGCTGTTGGCATCGAACCATCTCTCTGTGTTTTACAAAATTTCCGAGGAACCCAAATTCGTTCGTGAGAAGATTCAAAAGAGAGGCTTTGAGTGTGAAGTCCTGCACAACAGGCAGAACATTCTACAGGTGCAGCTTGTCCAAGCGGAGAGATTCCTACAATGGCTTGAAGACAGAAATAACAACAAATCCTGTCAGATTCCTGCCTGTCAAACAGCTATTTGTGGAAAGGTTACCAGGTTGAAAATTGGGGAGGACTCCTGTACCTTTAATGGTTGTGTAGATGAAGCAAGTTCATCAGGTGCTAAGTGTTTCTTGATAGCATGAGAAGCAACACCTGCTGAAATTCCTGCTTCTACACAACCACTAAGGAGTCTTTCTTAATTTTCAATATGGCAACCTTAATTTGAAGTATGGGAGTCCAGCTGGGAAAAAAGTAGCAACCCTATGACGATGACTGCGGTTTGGAGCCTGGGTTCTCTTGTAGGGACAATCCTGTCCAGCAAGTTAGAAGAACCGATTAATTTCTAAGCTGGTGTAGGAGGGTTTGAGCACTTATCCTGCCAGCAGGTTCTCCCAGTGAAAAGTTTCATCTGGCTAGATTGGGTACCTCCTTGGGCAAATTTTAGGATGACGGGGTGGGGCCAATTTACATAGGGAGGATGAGTTGTTCCAAGGGAGGAAAAGAAAGAAGTGAGTGGATGAGAAGGAGAAGGCTCTTTAAGGAGAGAAGGTACGGTTAGTCCTCTAACAATGGGAGTGCGGGATGGGAACTTCACTGGGCATCCAGAGAGGTCCTCAAAAGAGAGAGTTCTTCTAGAGAAAGGGAAGGGAGGGAGGAAGAAGTGGTGATGGCAGCAAAAGGGAGAGAGAGAAGAAAGAACACTCCTAAAAGAGGAAGAGGCCAGATGGCTCTGCGTGTGTGTGGTGTGTGAGTGTTTGAGAGAGAACTGTGAGTCAGGAGGAGACAAGGAACCATTTTGCATTGTGGGCATATGGTCGGAGATGCATGCACATTTTTTTGCTACATTGATGGATAGAAGCATAAGGTAGATCTCAAAATGCTGGAAGATCTCAGGAGGTCTAGATTGCTCTTCCAACTTTTATGCTTAGTTATATTCAACCTGCCTATTTAGTATGGTTCTTTATTGTGATTAGGTAGAAACACCCTGATCCTATCTATGATTAAAAAGGTAAAGGTAGTCCCTTGACATGAATGTCTACTTGTAACCAACTGTAGGGGGTGGTGCTCATCTCCGTTACTAAGATGAAGAGCCAGTGTTTTCTGAAGACAACTCTAGTGGTCAAGTGGCCAGCATGACTGCTTTCAAACTGCTAGGTTGGCAGAAACTGGGACTAGTGACAGGAGCTCATCCCATCATGCAGCACTTGGGTCTCAAACTGTCAACCTTCTGATCTTCAGATCATCAGAAATGGCGTCTTAAACACTAAGCTGCTGCATCCCTTTATCTATGATTACCCAGTACTGTAGTTAATTTTCACTGATGTTCAATGGGATTTATCCCTTCACAACAACCCTGTATCGATTCCTGCTGAAAGATGGGGACAGGCCTTTTGCAGCTGAGTGGGGATTTGAACAAGTGACTGTAAGCCTGAGGGCAGGGAACCGTCTAATTATAAGATTGTACGTACAGCACTGTATAAACTTACAGTGCTATATAAATAAAGGTTAAGAATAGTAATAATAATAAGTGTCCACAGTCTTAAATCCAACTATCTAACTACTGTAGTATACTCTGGTTTTCTACTAATGCTTCACCAAGTTTTAAAAGTATTGTTAATAATATATTCTCTAGCACATTTAAAACATACGCTACCCTGCAGAATAAAGTACACACCCAGGCAAATGTGTTTTATTAAAATGTTTAATATAGGGTTGAGGAACCTTTAACCCTCGAGGTAATTTTGGACTACACAGCTTCCATAATCTCTTCCCGCTGACCATGCTAGTGGGTGTTTCCGGGAGGTCAACTTCAAAACATCTGGAGGGCCAAAGTCATCCACCCTTGCTGTAATAAGTTCATTTCTACACTTCTTTACAGAAATGTATGCAGGCCATTTTGAAATCTCAGGCATGGATAACCAAAATTATGAGAAAAATAGGTTAGAGAGAGGAAACAAAGCAAGGTGAGCTAAAACTATTAGTTTCCGGGCCCAGTACAAGGTGTTGGTCATCACCTTTAAAGCCATAAAAGGCTTGGGTCCAAGCTATCTCTGGAACTGCCTTCTCCCATACAATCCTCCCTGCACACTCCGGTCCTCTGGGAGGAATTTGCTGCAGCCTCAAAAATCTAGGCTTTCAGCTACCTCCCAGAAGGCCTTCTCTGTTGTTGCCCCCAGATTATGGACGGTCTGCCGGACGAGATCCATCAACTGATATCTTTAGACAGCTTTAAAAAAGCTGTCAAGACGGATCTCTTCTGGCAGGCCTTTCCTGATTAGACTGTCCTGGCCTCAGAAATTACTTCTCTTCGAGAGGTCCTAGAGTTCTCTTCAGCCAAGACCCTATGATGCTGCACTTGTTATTGTACAGTATAGGATTTTAGTATTCGTCTAAATTATCTGTTTTAAATGTACTTGATTTAATAATTTTTAAGGGGGGGATGGGAATGGGAATGGGATGTACTGTATTTTTTAATGCTGTTAGCTGCCCCGATTGTTCTCAGAGGGCTGGGATATAAATAAAATATTAATTTATTATTATTATTATTATTATTATTCAAGGCATGAAAAGAATATGGAAACTGAACAGAAAGCAAGGAAGGGTCTAAGATTTGGAATTAAAGTATAGGTATATTTCAGGGCTTGTCCACATAAGCCAAATCAGGTGGCCTTACCTCATATTCACAGTAGGCTGTCCAGACAATGTGTAGGAGAAAAGTGGAAATTTACACTGGGTTTGAGAGGAAAATCCAGATATTTCCTTGAGGGACTGAGCAGATGGACCTGGCCAGGATAGCACAGGGTCAGTATCAGTATGGGCTTCTGAACTTAAGCAATGGCACAGCAAGGTAAGGAGGGTGGAGCACCATCGAAACAGCTGGGGGGGGGTTTTGACCTATAAAGCTCTACATGGCTCGGAAACTCCATGGCAAACCAGGGCTCAAATTACCCCAGAATAATGGCTGTTTACTCTGGGATTGGGCCAGATCCTCTAGATTTGTGTCTGGTCTGGCAAGATTACACCAGGTCCTGCCCCCAATGTTTTGGCCTGCATCATCTGAACTGGATAATGCAAGGCTGCGGGGAACCTGGGACTTTTGGTCCATGAGAAAAACCCCTGAGGGTGCAGACAATGCTCTATGTATAATGACGTCATTGTGGGGCTGGGGGCAGGAGGGGTTTTATGGGGCTAGAACTGGTTAGGTCCAGGAAGCCTTGGGTGTGCCGCCATATTTTCATACTACAGTGATTGTCCAGCCATAAAATCAGTAGTATGACTGAGGCACTCCTGACTTTTCCTCTGCCCTGCTCAAATGTCACATTTATGTTTATCGCTAATAGTCTTCTCGCCTCCTCTGATCCATCTGATCATTCACTCATTTTCTTGTGGGGGAATCTGCAATGTATGTAGGGGGCAAGGGGGGAGGGAGGAAGTCCATGAGATCTCTGCATGAGCAAATGAGTGCATGATTTGGGGGAGGCACCCAGACACACGATTGATGTTGGGCACCTCATATAATAATAATAATAAATTTTATTTCTAACCCGCCCCTCTGAACGGGCAATTGGGGCGGGGTACGAAAGAAGTTAAAAACATCACAATTAAAATATCCAATCCCATTCCCAACTCCCCCCCTTAAAAAAAAGATTAAACCAAAAGCAAGTTAAAACAATTACAAATAAACAAAACCCACAATGTCACACCAAGAGACTTCCTGAGCTGTTTAACCAGATGGAAACTAAGAGCTAACAAGAGAGAGAGCCGGGAAATATTAGACATTTTCCGGGAAGGCCTGCCGAAAGAGATGCGTCTTCACGGCTTTCTTGAAGCTTTCAATAGATGGAATAAGATGCATCTCATCCGGCAGGTCATTCCACAGCTTGGGGGCGACAGCTGAAAAGCCTTCTGGGAGGTCTGCACCAACCTGGTCTTCCTGGGCTGTAACAGATTCCTCCCAGAGGATCAAAGTGTGCAGGGGGTGGGTTCATACAGGGAGAGGCGGTCCCTTAGATAGGATGGACCCGAGCCATGTAGGGCTTTATAGGTCAAAACCAACACCTTGTACTGTGCCCGGAAACTGATCGGCAGCCAGTGGAGAGATTCTAGCACAGGTGTCATGTGCTGTCTCCTAGATGTACCAGTAATGAGTCTGGCTGCCATATTCTGGACCAGTTGTAGTTTCCGAGTTAAGCACAGGGGTAGCCCCATGTAGAGTGCATTACAGAAGTCCAGTCGTGAGGTTACCAGTGCATGTATCACAGTTTCCAGATCCTTCCTCTCCAGGAAAGGGCGACCCCAGAGGGATCAACTCATGCCACTGCTGCCAAACAGCACAGCGGGACATGTGTGTAGATAGCTGCCTTGCATCCCTCCAGGGTGCAGAAGTAATGGGAGGAATCTGGCCAGATTACTCTGGGAGCAGCCTGGAGTATTCTGCATGGTATACATTTATAAAAAATATGAGCTTTTTGTAAGAGACTTTTTGTTAAAATAAGGTATCCCTGTAATTTTTTTTTACAATTAATAAAAGAGAAAAGTGAGAGAAATAAAAAAATAAGAGATGTATTAAGTAGTAAGAGATTCCAAGAGAATGGGAAGGGAAGTGAGTTGTAGTAGTCCCTGCTTAGCTTCTAATCATTTCCTCTTTTTCTTCCACATCCTCCTTGGTTTACTTCCCGTCTGCACAGATGGCTGCTGTTGTTGGAGGACTTTCCCGTCTCTTTCAGCCAACGATTGGGGTACTTTCCGGGGAGAAGGTCTGCCAGGGCATCAATCCGTGGTATTTTCTGATTGGCCTTCGCATGGTGACTCTGTTTTTTGCCTTTGGACCCTGTGAGTCTCTCAGGCATGATCTGATTTGTCAGTGGCCTTCAGATATTGGGGATGCAAAGACCTTCTGCTCTGCACTCTGCTATAACCAGCATTTCCCCATTCCCATCTCCTCCGTCTGGGTCTTCCACTTCATCACCATCATCTTCATTGTGGCACTGATGAAATTTGTTCACGTTACAGAGAAAAACTCTTCTGCGAAGGATGTAGAAGCAGCCATGGAATCCAAGCCAGGTTGTGGAAATGATGGGTCCTGTGACACAGCTGGCCCAGCTACATTCAGTGGTTGGAGATATGGAATCTACATCTTTTGCATTGTCCTAATTTTGACCATGGAGCTGAGCTTCATTTGGATTCTCCTGGGCCTCCAGTTACCAATTATGAACCAAGCTATTGTGGTGTGCTATCCTAACAATGCTGCCTGCCCTCCATCAGCCCAGTGTGCTCTTAATGTCCAATCGGACAAGCGAATTGCTTTGTGGTCTTTGGCATTTTGTGCTGCAGCCAATGCCAGTGTTTGTGTCGGTTATTTGGCTGTTCATGGGGGTCAGGCCTATGGTTGTTGTGGTGGCTGTGGCAGTAGAAGGAAGGCTAGACCTTGTTGCAGTGCTGGGAAATGTCCCTGTAATAGAAAAAACTGCTGCTGTCAGGGCAATGACAGTGGCAGGGATATGATCTGTGGTTGTCAGGGCAATAGACAGTGCCCCTGCTTCTTCCAGGGCAATGAGGTGAGGCAGAGCCAGAACTTGGTACCCAGCAATGAGGATTCAGAAGGGAAGTTACTAAGGGGCGACACAGAACTGGGAGGTGAAAGGAAGGACTGGAGACCTGATGATGGGAGAATACCAATGAGAGAGCCATTGAGGACTGGAGCCAAAAAGAGCCAAGATCGTCCAGGAAGAGAAGGGAGGATGGTGAAACATGCGGCAAAGTATCAGGCATGGGGAAAGCGGAGAATGTGAGAGTGTGAGAATGTGAGAAAGAAAGAGTGAGCAAGAGAGAGGGAGGAGAGGATGCAGAAAGGAGAATTGCTTGGAAAGATGGCACAGGGCTGATCCTACCAAGCAGCAGAGAGGAACAACCTGTCTCAGGCAGTATCGTGAGGAGGCAGGTAATAATCCATGAAGGCAAGATCTGGCATCTCAGTGATGTTGCAAGACTTTTTTTTTAAAATCTTGGCTCTAGCATATCCTTCAACAGTTCACAGATGAAACCTGGGACATGTTTGGCCAAACAACATGAGAGGGTGGTCAAGATTTCAAAAGAAGAAGAAGAACGGACAAGTTCAGAGGAGTTACAGAAAGTTTCCTTAAACTGAGCCTATTGGGAAAGGCAAGAGCTCCTCTGAGCTCAGTTTGCAGGATGAAGGGGAAAAGTAAGAGCAGGAGAAAGAAAGTAGGCTATTTTAAAAGCAGCTGAAAAACTGAGATGACAGTGGATTAATTGGAACTGTTAGTGCCAAAGTGGGACAGCTGGACTATTTGTCCTAGGAGGAGTGACTGTCTGGCATTTGGGTTTGCTTTCTGACAGTAAAACAGTTTGGGGCACCATTGATTTGGCTGCCTTTTGAAGATATCACCTTTAAAAATGTATGTAATTCAAATGCTTTGATACACACAGCAGCAAAGTAGGTACTGATCAAAATAGCAATTTAAAGTGTGGTATGAAACCTCAATATAGAGTGCTTTGTGTTTAATTCTCACTCTTCAGTAGCTCCTTGCCATTAAAAAAGAATGTAAATGGTAACATTAATCCAGCATTGGAGAATCTTAAATACTGAATTAATTCGCATCAGTATGAACTAACTTTACAGTACTGTAGTCATTTTCTCAGAGTCATTACTTATTTTTTTAAAGAAAATAAATGCTCCTTTTCCAAAACACCTTCCAAGTGGCTTATGAAACCAGAGAAAGAAAAGTTGGATGAGGGTGAACAAAATGAAGCTTAATCTAGATAAGAAAGAGGTGTCCCTGGTCTGCTGAAAGGTTGATCAGGGAATAGAAATTCAACTTGTATATAATGGGGTTACACTCCCCATGAAGTGGTAAGTTTCCACTTTGTCGTTGTTTGTTGTTGTATGCCTTCAAGTCATTTCTGACTTACTGTGACACTATTACAGGGGTTTATTGGCCAGAGTTGCTTTATGATTCATCGTTTACTGCCAAACTCTGTGCTTTAACCTGATACTTTCCACTTCCTCTGACTGGAATTCATACCTGAAAGCTTTATAACAAGCGTGCTTAAATCACCTTGTTATAAGAGGGCATCAAGCATTCACCAAGAAGTGAAGAACCACATTGGCATGGCCAGAGCCAAATAAAGAACAGGGCCAGAAGTATCATCAGTTATCTACAGCCTGTCCTGAGCAATTATACTTTTCTCTCCAGGGGCGGGTAGCCATGTCACTATCTGCTTCCTTTATAGCTATACCCCTAATCCAAAATAATTATGAACCAACAGTCACAATCTACTAATGGAATCATAAATCCAGCATCTTGTTCCTGTAACAATTGTTACTTACCGTATCTCTAGTCGGACCATCAGGGTATGCCATCTGCTTGCTCATTCTCCAACAATGATATATCCCACCACTGGTCAACAAAGCCCTTCTGCCTTGAGCAGACCATACATGTCAATCCCTGTATCACTGATAAGTAACAAGTCTTTCACATGACACAGTTGTAGTGCTATGATTCTGTTTTAATTGCCGTGGTAACATTCTCTAGAATCTTAGTATTTGCAATTTAGCAAGTGATATTTAGAATTTAGAGAGCCAACACAGTATAGTGGTTTGAGTGTTGGATTATAACTCAGGGATTATAATTCAGGAGATCAGGGCTCAATTTCCAGCTCAACCAGGAACCCACTGGATGAATTTGGCCAAGTCACATGCTCTCAGCCTCAGGGAAAGGCAATGGCAAACCTCCTCTCAGCAAATCCTGCTAAGAAAATCCCCTGATAGGTCTGCCTTAGGATTGCCATAAATTGGAAACAATTGAAGACACACAACAACATTTAGAATTTAGACTTTTCTAAATTCAGCACTAGTGCTTCTGATCAAAATCCCAGGTTTCAAAAGGGTCTAGCCATGGTAGTTAAAGTGGAATCTGTGTTGTGTGAAAGTGCCCGAGTAATAAATAAATAGACACAAATCTGAAATAAAAATCTAAAGATATAAAAATCAGAGGCTATTTTGCAAGTAGTCCTGCAAAGGACAAGAGGCAGCCTGGATCTCAAAGTAAGCATCCTTTCATCTTGCTAATGGAGTTTCAATTTTATTTCTTGGACTTTAAGACTCTTTTTATCTCCCAGAGCCCACACAATAAAAAGGAATAACCTCTACCTGCGTGAACATTCCTACCTATCATACCAACTTGACAACTTGTAGGCCTGTGATTCTAACATTGTCAATGTGATTTTTCTGTCGTTTTCCTTTCTCCTGTGTGATTTTTAACACCGTTGCCTGATGAAGAAGCCAGAGGAGCTTCAAAAGCTTGCAACATGTATTTTGTGTATTTTGGTAAGCCACTGGTTTGTGGATTTTGGATGCTATTGTATTTTGCGGATCTAAAAATGGCAGTGTTCAGAAACCAATGGACTACAAGTGGGAACTGTATGGAGCATTTTCTGTTCACAATTACAATGTCTCCATTCCATATACACATGCCTTGGTATTCTGTTTGCTACTTCAGCAGTTCCTACCTCCCTTGTTTTTCTCCTTAAATGTTTTTGTAGTTTTGCAAATCTCTGGATTTCCCTGAATGTGGTGATCAATCTCTCTCTCCTATCTCTTGTGTGCATGGGTGGTGCTATTTTGGTTACAGGTAAGAACTGCAACTCACAGAGTCCAATTGAGAGTGCTATTAATATGTACAAACAATGTCAGGCTCTCATGACACTCAAATGCTTATTGGAAAGGCACCTTTCAACAGGACAAAATTTAGGGAGACTCTATAAATTAGAATTTCTCTTCCATTAGGATTCAATCAAAATCATGGTTTTCTCTCCTACTACAGGTTTTAACTTGATTCTATTCTCATTACTAACTTCTGTTATGAATAGCTACTGATTATCTTTTATATAATTGAGTTTTACAACAAAATAGCACTGAGTATACCTGTTATATTTCATGGCCTTTTGGCCACTATGTTTACATTTCCCCCCTTTGTATGTCAATATGTGTATTTGCCAGCTGAGTCTAACTTTTCAGGTATCTGATGAAATGGGTTCTGGACCGCAGAGTGTATGTCCCAATAAAATCAGTTTGTCTTTCAGATATTACAGAATTATTTTTTGTTTTTGCTCCAGCATATAAAATGCATCAAAGGGTAAGGAAGGAAAAAGATTTGCCAGATTTCCTAAAGACTGGCACAATTTCAAATGGAGGTTATTTTACAGGGTCAAGACTACAGCTGTAAATGGCTGTGGCTTCTATTGTATGGACAGACAGTAACTGATCCTATGTGGGCACTTGGGAATTTGGGTGTGTTCCTGTATTAAACCATACACTTATTTGATACATCCCTTTAGGAATACAGCTGTTGTTTTAATTTAGTTTTCCTTTCCATTTCTAGCTGTTACAGTTGGTAATATGTCCAGGCAAATGCCAGAGTAAGTATTTTAAGTTGTAATAAAGTTTTCAATGCTCCGTTTCAACGTGTGTTCTTGGAAAAAACTACATTAACAGAAGCAGATTCTAGTTGGGCAAGGAGGGTGAGATGTTGAAAATGGATCCCAGTCATTTCGTAGGACAAAATAATTATTAAAATATAAGAACACAGACTAGGAGTGGGTTGCTTATGTTGCTGAACTGTAACTTCCATCATTGAATTCCATCAGCGTATTCCCGCATGGCAGAGGACTGGACTGGATGGCCTTTGAGGTGTCTTCCAACTCTATGATTCTATGACCCAGTTTTAACTGAACTGTTTTTTGTGAGCTTTTAAATCTTTTTTATTGACTTCTTTTTGGAGTTGACTTGTTTTAATACTGCAAATAGTTTAATCCTGTTTTAATCCTCATTTTTATATGTTTTAATTGTGTTTTAAACTGAGCCATTTTGAATCTCAATTCTGAGAGAAAAGTATGAATATTATTATTATTATTCTCATATTATTTTTTCCCACTTCACCCTTGGGTCTGCAAGAAAGAGCTCAGGGGAATTAAGTTTCACCGTTGTCCTCAAGCCTGAATCCATGAATATTTTTCATAACTTTCATTTCTTTGCATTAAAACAGAATACTCTTGATTTATAATTTTGATTGCCATGGTTTGCAAAGAATGATTGGACATTTAGTCCAATACATCCAGAAAGTGTCCAAGTTAGATAGAACTTTGTGCAAACTTTGTGTGAAGTAGCTGCTGGCTTCTTAGAGCCTTACTTGTGAATGACATTATACAAGACAGGAGCCTGGCAGATTTCAACCATGCCAACTTGCGTAATGTGACAGGTACAATTTGGACACACTGTAATTGTCACTTAAATTGTTCCAGCTCAGACAGGTGAATTTCTGGCTCGCAGGTTACAGTCTTCATGCAGACTGACCAGCTTATGTAGTGGAGAAAGATTTTAAAATGCAGCAGAATTCATTGGGCATATCCATATGTAGGCAGCCAACTGGCTCAGTAATTTTTGGGCCTTTGAAGACAGGGAGGTGCACCAGCTTCTGTGTTTGGGACTTGCACTAATCCTGAATGGTGCCAGATGTTTGGAGCCAAGGGCAAGGCAAGTATAATGTAGGCAGATGCCAAGCGTGCCACTGAAAGAGTCAGATAGGAAGCCGATGAAAGACTCGGGTGTTTGACAATGCACAGGCCAAATCTAGTGCCTTCCCTAAGATATAAATTGCCCAGACTGAACACTGCTTTAACTGTCATGGCTTCATCCTATGGGATCTTGGGATTTGTAGTTTGTTGTGGCACCAGAGCCCTCCGACAGAGAAGGTTAAATACGTCACAAAATTACAAATCCCAGGATTCCATTGCATTGCGCCATGGCAGTTAAAGCAATGTCAAACTGCATTAATTCTGCAGTGTACATGCAGCCATGGTCTCTGGACTATGCATGTTCATAGTTGGTATTATGGTCTTCGTTGCCTTACCCACCAAATTGGCTGCTGTGCCGTCAAATTTAACGTGGCTTGGTAGCAAAACCACTGATATATGGTCAAGATGCATGAGGGACACACACACGCTGATGTGTGTTCCCGGAATCCTGTAGGAAGTGCAATTCAGTTTAAAAACAAGGTGCAGGTACAATATGCACCTTGCTTTGAAGCAAAAGTGTTTTCCCTGCTGCTGCTGCTGCTGTTGCTGTGTGCCTTCAAGTTCTTTCCAACATATAGCAAACCTAAGGCGATCCTGTCATGGGGTTTTATTGACAAGATTGGTTTAGTGGAGGTTTTCCTTTGTCTTACTTTAGGCTGAGAGCATGTGACTTGCCCAAGGTCACCCAGTGGGTTTCCTGGTGGAGCGGAGAATTGAACCCTGGTCTCCAAAGACATTGTCCAACATTCAAACTGCTACACCATGCTACAGTGCCAAAATCTGGTGGCATGGGTTGGTGGGGCGGCCCCCAAACTATGTGAATCCCCCCCGGCCCCCCTACATTGTGACCTCTGGTTTAGACTATGGATTTAAACACACACATTTTTTTAGATAGCAAGATGTATTATTATTTTTATTTAAAGTATTGTAAGACAGCCTTGTGGCAGTAAAGTGTGTGTCTGTGGGGGAGTGCATTTTCTGCTCAGTCTGCTAGGAACCATGGATCTCTGCCCCCAGTTTCTGTTTTGGTGTCCCACTGAAACAGTGGAAGAGATTTCCACAGACTCACTTTCTCATGATCAGGAAAGGAAAATGAGGACTAAGGTACAGTACCAGGGTAAATTGCACGTTTTCAGCATGAAAGGCGTCTGAAGACAAATTGTAGCAGCTTGATAAATGCTTCCCTTTGATTAATGGACTAATTTGGATTTAGACAATCCATCTTAGCCAACAAACTATCATGCACCTGACCAATAAACAACCCAGACCAGCGGCTGCCAAGGGAACCATTATAGAACGATATCTTAGGGGAAGATTTTGATAAGGTTGGCAGATACAAATTGATAAAGTAGACAAATTTAAAGTGGAAACAAAAATCCATCAGTGATAACTTTAATAGCCAACCAAAATGCCCAGTATACTTGTCGCAAGCTTTTAAAGCTCCATGGGCTTCTTCATCAGGCAAGATGTTACAAACCAAACAGGTCTCAGAAAACCAGCTGTTATATTTTGCTAGGTCCAGCCTACCTAGGGAGAAGCAAGTAGGGACAACACTCCAGTATGTGCATTTTTGACCAACTATCTGGTGTGTTGCCTGTTTCTTGCTGCCTCCTGCTGGAATGAACAGCAGGCTTAAGAAAGGAAATGCCAGTCTTATGACTAACCAGAAATCACCCACGGTCCAAATCAAATAACTGGAAGCACTTTGGGGAAGCTATTTGTAAGGAAATCCCAGTGAGCAGGAGATGTTTTTCTGAGATGAAGTGACAGGCAGAAAAGAGTTACTTAACTTTCCCTCCTTAGGGATTTCCATGCAAAATTTCTCCTCCAGACACTGATTTCACTGCTGTAAACAGGACAGTCCCAAGACATTGTGCTGCCTGAGGCAAAGACAAGATGGCATCTTACCCCTTCTGTTTCATATACCAAAACCAACTGGATTACCAACAGACCTTTATTTCAACAATGGCGGTGGAAATGGTTCCTCCACAGGGACCCATACATACATTGTTGTTGTCATGTACCTTCAAGTCATGTTGGACTTATGGTGACCATAAGGTGAGCCCATCATAGGGTTTTCTGCTGTTGCCACCCTCTGAAGCTGAGACAGTGTGACTTGCCCAGTACATGGCCAACCCAGGATTTGAACCCTGGTCTCCAGATAAACTGCCAATCCTGGGATTCCATAGTACAAAACCATAGCAATTAAAATGGTATCAAAGTGCTATACAGTATTTGGACAGTGTGAAAGGGCTCCAGATCCGACAATGGCAGATTATTTTAGGATGCATCAGTAGCTGGCAGTGGCTTTCCTATTAGGAAGGCTTGCAAAAGGATAAGGATATTTGCCACAGTTTGTGGCCCTTGGGTCAAGAGGCAATTTCTCAGTAACTCTCCTTACAGAAGGACTGGCCTCTCAGGTTAAGTTGGTGAAATTTCTTTCTTGTGAAGCCACGTTTATAGGAAGTGATCTGGCCTGATGAGAGGTTTGGCCCCACAAATAATTTCTGTGTATATGTGTGTGTATGTAAAACTTGTTCATAAGCAAGATCCTTCTGCCTTAGGGTGACCTACTTACTCCGAAGCCTATTTTGAGACAATCTTCCTTATGCAGTGCCACAAGGTGCCAGGCCTTACAGAATACATAACATTTATTTTATGAATAACATGCGTCATGCTCCTAAGAGGGAAGATAGTCCTGGGTGCCATCTCCTTTGGACAGAAGTGGCTGGTGAATCTCCTTCAGGTTGTTAACTGGCTTTTAAAACAGTCATTCAAAGTACTAAATCCAATCCTTCAAACAGGTTCAACATTTTTGATATTCCCTTTAATAGTCACAATAAAACTCAAAAAGAATACACTGCCTAACTGAAATAGGAGTGCCCAGACACCATGCCCCATGCAGCTCTGTCCTTGAACAAAATGGGGCATGGTTGCCAGGGCACAGGAGGAAGCTCAGGCAGAGGAGCTAAGGGATTGCCACCATTTTTCCTCAAAATCTACTTTCTGAAGCAGTTGCCTCATACTGCCACCCCACGGTGTTCAAAACCATGTTTTCAATGATATATACAAGATAAAGGGATATAAAGATAAAGGAAAGGGTAACTCAAAGGTGCTTTGTAACAAAGGCTGCACTCACATTGCAGAAATAATCTGATTTGACATCATTTTAACTGCCATGGCTCCATGATATGTAATTCTGGGAGTTGTTTTCTAGGTTCTGGGAACTTTGTTCTGGTGCCACAACAAACTACAACTTCCCGAATTCCATACTATGGAGCCATGGAAGTTAAAGTGATGTCAAACTGGATTATTTCTGCAGTGTGGTTGTAGACTAAGAAAGGACTTTTCCCGAGGCTTTGTTTTATTTGGCTGTATGATTTGCAAAACTGTAAATTGTGTAATTCAGCCATGGAAACCCACTGGGTGATCTTGGGCAAGTCAGACCCCCTCAGTCTCAGAAGAAGGCCATGGCAACAACAAGTTGTGTAGGTCTGCTCAGGAAAAAATAGACTAAAAGCTACAAGAATGACTAGCTAACTTTGATTAGAAGTACAAAGAACATCGCAAAGTGTCAAGCATGCTTTGGATTTTTTCCATTAAAACAGTTTAATATTATAATAATTTAATTCTATTTTAATGTATTGGTTTTGTATGTTTTTAATTGCACTGTTTTTTTAAGCCGCACTGAGTCCCAGTTTTAGGTGGGATACAAATTATTATTATTATTATTATTATTATTATTATTATATTTAACTTATTCTCTTGCAGTAAGTTCAACACAGCAGTCTTCTGGGTGTCTCACCTGATATTTCTTGTTATGAGGCCATTTATCACTTTTTCCAGAAGGGGGCAGTAAAGGACTAGCAAAAAGCAATCCCTCATTGTCAAAAACAGACACAATGCAGACTGAAGTTTCAAGGAAGCATGAATGCTAGTACTAAATATTCATAGTCATAACATTTACATGGGATGTGCTTTAATTCCTGACCTTCCACCCAGCTCCTTTAACTTGGACTAGGGATCCCTAGATACAAAATCCTATATTTTCTGATTATGGACAAGCGACCACCTCTTGGTTTGCCCACCCTGCAGGACAGTTGTGAGAGTAAAGACCAAGGCATAGACTGAAGATAAAGCAAGTCTAGCTGTGCTCAGTGCTTGGTGATGAAACCATCTGGGAAGATCTGGATAGCATCTTGTCTTTCATGACTGCAAAACTCCCCAACAAGCGCAGGGTTTTACTGTATTAAATACAATGTGATGGGTAGGAGAGAAAAACTATGAGATAATGTCCACCCAAGATATTTTGTTGCCTGAGTCATAGAACAAGGTGTCTCCTTCCCAGATACCTTACAGCTGGTCACTCAGTAAGGCCTGGTCTAGAACAGAGAATAAAGGAGCAACATAAAGCTGATTTTTTTACCCGCTTCTCATATGGAGATACAAAAGCAACTGAATTTGAAATATACAGTATAGACCTGTGCTCTCCAAAATAACTCTTTGGTCATCTCAGTTCTCTATCACTGTAAGACTGACTTCACAGCACACTGCATTTGTCTAACACTTCATTTTTGCCCAAGATAATCACAGAAGTAATGTCCCTACACCAGCCTTTCTCAAACCACTGAATGAACGAACAAAAAACCACCTAGTGTTCTTCAGTTCTTCAGTTGCCTTGTGCTACATCAACCAGTATGAACAACAGGCATTCTAAGAACTAACTTTTCCAGCAGCTGGTTCTTCCTCTGCTCTGGTGGGCTTGACTTTGTCCATTTCGGGTAGTGAAATCTGCAGGTTTTATAAAGGTAAGGTGACGGAAAAGTGAGGCCTACTACAAAACCCTTAACTGCAAACTGTGGCTGTAGACATACAGTATGACCAGGAGCTTTCACCTGGAAAGTATTTCCCCAGGGAACCCCATCTCTTCAACTTTATTCCATCTATTAATTGTATTGCAGTTGTGATTTGCACACTTTTGAAGAAGCCCTTCTTGGATCCAAACAGTTGATATGAATGATTTTAGGCCAATTTCATAAAATAATAAAGTGGAAAGAGACTCCAAAGGCCACCTAGTCCAAACCATGCCATGAAGGAAAACATAGTCAAAGCACTCCTGATGGATGGTCATCCAGCCTCTGTGAAACTTCCAACGTAGGAGACTCCACCACACTTGGAGGCACCATCTTCCACTGTTGAAAGGGCTCAGAAAGTGTTTCTAATGTTTAGGTGGAATGTCTTTTCCAGAGATAGGACACAGAGGTTAGCAGAAGCTGGCAGGCAACTTGAAACCATGCACACACATGTGCACACACACACACACACATGCACACGTGTGTGTCTGTGCCTCTGCATGTGTGTTTGTGTGCATATGTATGTAGATACACTTTCCCTCTTTTCTCCCTTCGACTGCTATTCTGTTGCGGATGGGGGGCACTTTTGTGATTCGGTGATGTGAATGTATTCGAAATGTTATTCACACTGCCATTCGAGTGTATTCAAAATGCATTATTCATGTTGCTGCTGATGCAAGATGGTGCAGATCTTTTGGAAAGACTAAAAAAAAATTCCTGGGTTCATTTGCCCCAGGTTGAGTGGTTTTGTTTGAAAGCTCCCCCCCCCCCCCAGTGCACTGAGTGCATTCAGGACAGGTGTGAATACTAAGGAAATAAGATGGATTCATCCAGGATTATTATCGTAGTATGAGTTTATCACATAAAGGAGATTGGGAGTTTATCCCATGATTATCCTGGAGAAATCACGTAATTACATGAAAAGATTTCACATGAAGTCGCACAAAACCCTCCATTAAAGTGGTCACAAAGATACATTAACACACATCTTTTTATTTTCAGGATTTCAGTGACAATTTCTGATATAAATTTATTTGCCCAATTCCATGTGATAAACATTGGCGCAATTACTGGCCATTTTCACTTTATTGGCGGGATGGTTTAAATGTGCTTTAATCTCTCTTTAATGCCAAAATTAGCCCCAGTGTGATAAATTCCATTGTGGAAGTGGAGTTGTGCATTGCACATGCTGGTGTGTGTTCTGGGTAAATGGTGAGAATCTGTCTGTCTTTCTAAAACTTGAACAGTAATCCTTTGATTACCATTAAATTATTAAAAAATTAAATCCAGTTTAAAACACAAACAGTTAAAAAAAGAAAGAAAGCACAACCAAGGTAACAAATAGAAAAGCAGCCAACCCATTGTTTAAGAGGGATGAGCCGAGCCATGAAACATCAGTGCTGCCAAAACAGAAAGAAACACCCACAGAGGTCAAACAAAAAGAAATTTATTAGGCGGGCATCTGTGGAGGAGTAAGATCTTTTCTGGATTTAAAAAAAGAGAAATTCAAGATTTAAACACTTCCTGTTTGACTAATTCTTTTGAGAGTTAGATGATTTAAATATATGCTTTTCCCTAAATGAGCCATCACATACCTGAGGATGTGATTTTGGGGCCGTGTTCCCACTGTGATTTAAAACGAATTGCTAATTGGGTTATATGACCGTTGTTCCCGTTTGAAACCAGTTCCGATCCTAATGTGATCTGTTTCAGTCGTGATGAAGCGAGGCAAGTGCAAAAACCCCACTCTTTCCTGACACTTGTTTTTTGGTGGTTCTTTTGAAAGAAAAAAAAAATAATTCCGAAGCTTGTTCAACAAGTGAAAACAGCAGATCTGAATCGCAGCATCCTGGAGGGGAGGGACTAATGGCAGAAGGGTGTTTACCATCTCTAATTAAACAGACACAAATCCTCTTTGTATATCCTCCCACCTTGAGGCCTTGCCATTCAATAACAGAACAATATACAGATTAACATGGAAATCACTCCTCCCAACCCAGGGTCACACAGTATATAAATCCCACTCACTTCCATGCCAGCATTCTCTGAAATGCCAGCCACAAATGGTGGTGAAACATCAGGAACAAACTCTTCTAGAACATGACCACATAGCCTGAAAAACCCACAAAAAAAATATGGATGCCGGCCATGAAAGTCTTTAACTTCACATCGGAGAGAGAAACTTTGAAGAAAACTGTTACCTTCCAAGAGCTACATGGATCACCAAAAATGCAAAAGAATGAAACCAGGCTTCAATAACTGGAACACATGCACATTTCAAAATAGTTCCATTTTGGCTGGAAGTTTTAAATTGGATTAACAAAAAAACTAGCCAGAATACATACATTCAAAGTAGTTTACTGATTTTCTTTATTCACAATAAAACAAATGAAAATGACCTCTGTAAAGATCTTATTTCTTTATCTTGCTGTACACAGGAAGGATAGATATAGCAAAGATATGAAAGAACTTACAATCTATTTGTTGCTGATCAGATGTTGGCATACTGGAATACATGTGGCTCTGTTGCCTCAAAATAATTCCATTTTGCTTCGACATTCTTAATTGGATTAATAAATGAAATAGTCAGAATATATACTTTCAAAATAGTTTACCGATTTTATCAATTGATGAGAAAACAAATGAAAATGACCTCTGTAAAGATCTTATATCTCTACTTTGCTGTATGCTGGAAGGACAGAGATAGCAAGGACATGGAAAAACTTACAAGGTTTATTCAATTTTCTCTGGTTAGAGTTTGGACTCTCACACTGTTAGAGAAATTAACATTCAAATTTTGTCTTGCTGAAGGCAATATAGCTGAAAACACTTTTGAGACTACATGGCATCTGTTTATACGATAAATGTCACATGCCAATTCTAGACAGTTATGAACCATATGATATTTCAGAAGCTATCACGATGGACACTCTTTTCATACTGACTACAGTCTTTTGCTGTCATCTGTTTTTGATAGCAATTGTCTGACTACACTTTGAATCATGGGCTGCGTCCACACTGGGGAAATAACCCGGTTGGCACCGCTTTAATTGCCTTGGCTCAAGGCTCTGGAATTCTGGGAGTTGGAGTTTGTTGTGGGGCCCAGAGGGGAGCTCTGCTCCACTCTGGGCCCCACAACAAACTCCAACTCCCAGAATTCCAGAGCCTTGAGCCAAGGCAATTAAAGCGGTGCCAACCGGGTTATTTCCCCAGTGTGGACGCAGCCAACAAAGGTTGTCTGTGATGGGGTGGGTGGATAGGAGATAATTTACAATATACTATGTAAACAGCTTACAAAAATGGCAGGAATTTTTTGTCATGGTGCGTGTTACATAACTTTATGTGGTATGTGCCACAGCAGCCCCTTGCTGAATACAGATGTTGCAAAACTGCTCAGTTCTATTTCCTGCAGATGTAAGTCCATTTATGAAGACTTAAGTCCCCAACTGAATTATGTGCCAATATATTTTTTTAAAAATGAAAGCAGATATGGCTGGAAGTCCACTTCCTGATGTGAAACAAACAAACAAACAAACAAGGACTTGGATGGTAAATGCTTGGAGAAAGACCAGCAATTTGGTCTTTAAAAGAGGGCCTGTAGCAATTTGCCTTTTTTGCCAGAAAAAACATTTTTTATGAGTTGGAGCACTTGGTAGCAATAGCCATGAGGACCATACATAATTCCTGGGCTGTGTTTTTCCCACTCCTGGTGAAAGATGATATAGTCAATATATTATCTGTTTTTGAGGCCATGCCTCAAATTTAATTATAGGGATGAATGGATTCAGTGCATGGCATTTGAGAGAGTACAAGTTGCTGGTGTTTATATACTCTCTTCTTTTGAGAGGTCTCTGGCTTCTAAACTGAACCTACGTGGAAGGTTCCCTTTGACCCAAGAAGAAGAACACATAGAAGCTGCTGACAGAATGGCAAGAGAACATGTCAAGTCAAACTGCATTATTCAGTCTCAAAATTCCATTCAGTAACTAACGGAAACAATTCAAAGATATAGCCGTGTTAGTCTGTAGAATCAGTATGTATCTTGTAGCACCGTTGAGACTAGCTGAAAGAAAGAAGCTGGCAGTATGAGCATTTGTAGACTAAAGTCTACTTCCTCAGATGCGTTTGGTGTATTTGGTAACGGAAACAATGTTACAGCTGCCTATTGTTGCATATTGCAACATTTTACCAAGCTGGCTAACAAAAGATTACAATTAGTAATGGTGGTTACTAGAAGACACACTCGCATTTTCTGTGAGTGACTGCAGCAAATGGCATTCTGTATTTTAGTTATGGATTTGTAATCCCATAGCCAGATGTGAAGCCACTGTACATCTGCTGAGGTCTGGTAGGGTCCTCTGGAGTTAGCAATACCTGATACCAGCCTGTATTTCAGAGAAAGGAACAGGCAAAACCACCTCTGAGGATTCCTTGCCTAAGAAAACCCTATGAAATTCATGGTGTTGCCTCAAATTAAGCCTTGGAGTTAGCCAGGACTGCCTATGGCAGAAGGATCTTGCTTATGAACAAGTTTTATACACACTGAAGTTATTTGTAGGGCCAAACCTCGGCTCTCACCAGGCCCAAGCATTTCCTGCAAATGTGGCCTCATTCCACTAACAAGGCAGAATTTTCACCAACTTAACCTGAGAGACTGGCCCTACAGTAAGGGGAGGAGAAGGAAAAACAAAGTGGCTGAGAAACTGCTCCTTGGCCCATGGAACAAGAACCAAATGTCTTCTTCCTTTTGCAAGCCAGAAACTGAAACAGTCCAGAAATAATCCTTTCTGAAATAGAACTGCTTTACCGTTACACATTTTACTATGATGGTTAGCAGCTTCCCCTTTTCCCAGTTGCTTCCCCATCTATCTCTGAGACCTTGTCTGCACTGGCCAAATAACACACCTCTCCCACCCACCCACCCCGTCTGCACAGCGATCAGTCTGGATGACATAGGACCCAGTTCTGGTGCAAATTGTTCAGATGATGTACAGCCTGTTTAGCACTGAACTTGTGATACATCACCCTTAGAACAGATTTTTTAAAAGTAACTTTTTTGTTTGGATCTTCCTAGAAGATCCAGAACCTCTGGAGCAATGCTGTTTACAAGGTGTCCCATTGTTGCTGGTGCAAGCCCCTGTCCCTGAAGTCAGAACAAGATATCCAGCCATGTTATTGATGCTGAGCACCTGGTTTTTGGCCTCAGAAGGAGTGACCAGCAGGTGGTACAGCAGGACATATATATGAACAGCCAAACCTTGCTTGCTCCAGAGTGCCCAGTAACTCTCTGTGTGTGTGTGTGTGTGTGTGTGTCAGGACAGCTTTGGGGCCAGAATACTCCAGGCTGGATTCTGTTTCTGCCTGCTCAAGCCTTTTCCATAGCAAGTGCAACCCTGCAGTGCAGTCAGAATGGGCTCTGAGCTATTGGAAACCAGCAGGGCAAAAAAGAGGGAAGAGAAACATTTGCTGCGCAAGTTGCTAAGTAAGAAATGGAAATGATTAGCCATAGTTATAATCACCCGCATTTAGTTTTTCCATATTGACCTTTTATTGTCTAGAATATAGGGCTGCTGTTAATTTAACAGGTTCTGGCTAGTCTATTCTTTACAACACCTAAGTTGGCTGTTGCTGATGGAAGCACTGTTCAAAAACAAAACAAACAGCCTCCTTCTCTTCCTGCCAAGAAAAATGCTTGTCCGGTAGGAACTTCCAACCAGTTGGTAGAACAATCTGGAAAGAGAGTGTTTGGTGTTGGGTTTACCTATGTGCTCTCACTAGGTGGTGATGAGTAGGATGCACTAGGTCTTCTAAATGTTTCTCGTCTGCCCTTCACTCCCTTTGGATGGCCAGCACCTGTCCACCTTCTCTTAGTTCAGCATAGGTTTTGCTGGGCTTTATTCATTTTGGCAAAAGACTTATGTACTCTGAACTGAATCCAGTGAGAGGTAGTGGCTCACTTGGGGGCTATTCAGTCAGTGGAAATAATCCAGAATGAATCTGGGTTAATTTTCACATGCACCTGATTCAGTTTTAGGAGAGGCTGCCAAAACTCACCTAACCTGGGATAATTGATACCGAGTTTCCCCCCCTAGTTTTTATTTACAAATTTGCATCATTGGCAGACTGAATAACTGATGCAAATAGACCCAAGATAATTAGGAATTAAGCTGTGCATGCCTTGAACGTGTATTGAATACAACTACATCGTCGACTCCATGTTTATTATAGAGTGCTGGCATGTGTAAGCAACTGAATTCTCAGAGATGTGCAGAGATACAGATCCATAGTGTGAATAACAAACCCAGAATGTGTGAATCAGGTAATTCATATTATTCCGCTAAACAACAACAACAACAATACCTAAATGACCCCTTGGTATGGGTTGGTGTATGGATTCCAGGGCCTTTCTTTATTATTAGATTGATTGGCTCATAACAGATTGATCTGCAGTTTGTTACTAAGACTGGGCAGGTGAATTTGGCTTTATTTGATTTATATCATGTTTAATGGTAATTCTGGTTAGGTTCATTTCATCACATCTGACAGAGGTGTGTTGGGATTTAGGATCAATGTGCACCCACAGTCACCTTTAGGGTGATTGGCGATTTCCATCAATCTTGGAGGTCAGGACTTCAGGAGCTGTGGTGGGATAGCAGATCAGCTCCGGGACCAATTTTCTGCCCTGGAGACACTGAGGCACTGTAGGTAGGTTGACACAGGCTGTTGGTGCTTGGAACCTTCAGTCTGACTCTGGCTCCTGGTGATCCTTTTATAGGGTTTTCTTGCAAAGAAGTGGAGTTTTGTCATTGCCTTCCTGTAAATTTGATTTAGTGTGACTTGTCCAAGGTCACTTGGTGTGTTTCCATTGCTCAGCAGAGATTTAAACCCTGGTCTCTTGGAGATGTCTCATACACAGGGTCCCCATAATGATTTGAAGGCAGTGAACACACACAACCACAGTTTTATTCCAGCACTTAAACCAGTACACCATATTAATTCTGGTGACACAAGACGTGCCCCTATATGACCCTTGATGTGGGTCTAGACATGGGTTAGGCATTTTCATTCCCATCCTTCAAGTATGGGTGGACTTGCTCAGATATTTCTTTGGGCTTGTTGTCTGTGTAGAATGCAACAACCACACATATAATCATAGATTCAAAGAATCATAGAGTTGGAAGAGACCACAAGGGCCATCTAGTCCAACCCCATTCTGCCATGCAGGAACTCTCCATCAAAGCATCCCTGACAGATGGCCATCCAGCCTCTGCTTAAAGACCTCCAAGGAAGAAGACTCCACTACACTCCAAGGGAGTGTGTTGCACTGTTGAACAGCCCTTACAGATTGTCCCTACTTCAATGTATCTCATTAATGTTATTTTAAGAAAGTTGATCCTAGTTAAATCCATTTCTTGTGTCATACTTCTTTAATATTCCCTTCTTGGTGCATACCAATTTCAGAGACACTCTCCTTCCAACCTCCTCTGGAACTGACAGAAATAAAGTGGGCATTGAAATTCTAGACCTCCTGCTTTTTAAAAAAAGACATTATAACCAAGATCCTCAGGACTGCAAGAAAAGATCATCCAACCCTGGCCTGAAAAGAGTGAAAAGCATTGACAAAGTAGTCCATTGTTTTGTCACCTGGCTACTTTTCAGTGATGAGATTCTTAATGTATTCCTGGTAAGCAGATAGTTCTCAAAAAGGCTGTCATAGTATTGTTGATTAGTCATTGGATTTAATCCATCATTAATATGGAGACTGGGGAGTGACACCTTTGCTTGAAAGGATGAAGCTGTTGGCTAATCGAAAGGAGGATGGGAAGAGAAATGTTTTCATTTTATTTTGAATCACAGAATCATGGAGTTGGAAGAGACCATACATGCCATCCAGTCCAACCCCCTGTCATGCAGGAAAAAGTCCAGATGTGGTAGACAGTATTGATCCTGTGTTGTGGGAGTTGCGGATATACTGTGTTGGGAGATGGATTGGGCTCAAGTTTGCCACAGGTTGCAATCTTTCATGGCTCAGCATAGTGCCGTAGTTCCAAGATGTAGTATAAATGTACAGTGTGCTGAGCATCTCCCCTGACAGACCATATTGCCTCTGAAGCCTGCTTGGACAGTTGTGTCTGGAGGAGGGAGGGATCGCAAAATCATCTGGCTATGTACCCACTGCCAGATGTGAAACAATTATATCATCTGCTGAGGTCTGCCAAGTCCTCTGGAGGGATGAGCAGCATTTTCCATCTGGCTACAAGGACATAGCCTACGGTTTCAGTAATTCAATGCTACTATCCTCATGGTGGTAGCACAATGAATTTGATCTTAGATGGATGGAATGCAACACATTATAATATGCCTGCAAAAGTTAATGTTGTTTTTTGTTGTAGTTTAATGATCACACCATCTTGACCTCAAAAGGGGTGATAAGTAGGCAGCCTAAGATGTTAGAAATAACCTATCTGATGGGCAGCTGCTGAATAGGGGTTTCCAAATATTACCTTAATTAACATTTGTTTTAATATTTAAGTGAGTAAATGTATTTATGAAAGAAAATTAATTTAAGGTGTGGAATAATATTTTGCTTTGGATCAGGCATTGAATGGCATCCTGTTAATTAATTTAATAGGATTTATTTATATTCCGCTTTTTCTGAGGGGGAATCAAAGCAGATTACAGCAGTCAAGCAAACAGCTTCATTTATATACCGCTTCATACCACCTAAGCAGTGTCTAAGTGGTTCATAACTGTAAGCTACTTGCCTCCAACAATCTGGGTACTCATTTTAGCGATCTCGGAAGGATGCAAGCTTGAGTTGAGCCCTTTTGATGGTCTTGAACTCGCCACCTTATGGTTTTGAGTGAATGTCTGCAGTACAGGCATTTAACCACTGTGCCACCAGGGCTGTTAGTGCCTGGCAAATGTGTGGCGTATACATGTGTATACATCTTTTTTGGATGAAGTGCAACCAAAAATGTGGCTTATACATGTGTATACCTCTTTTGGGGATGAAGTGCAGGGAGTTATTCTGTAGCCATTTGACCATCCAAAATTCCTCTCCAGCAAGATCCAAGAAGAGCTGCTGTAGCTGGTTACTGGTGGAGGGAGAGGAACAATTCAGACAATGAAGATACAGCTATTCTGGACTCCAAGGGAAGGGTGAGTGAACCCATGTTTCTTTCCCATTCTGAGCTGAGATCACCTACTTCTTCATCTGAATTTCCCCTCAGCAGGAGGGTCCTCTCCCAGTGTGTGACAGCTGCTGGGGAACTGGAACTATGTGAGCAGAGTCTTATGGTCTGCCTACTTCATATACATGCCCACAGTTGCCTGTTCCCTGAGGAAATTGGATTTCATGAATGAACTGAGCCTGTAGGTTTTGAACTGTGTTTGGATCTCTCGTTGGATAGAAATTGTTATGTTAGTTGTCAAATTGTTCAGCTTTCTTACAACTTTATTATTAAAAATAATTTATCTGGAAAAAAAAAGTACCGAGGAAATATTATGAGTGTACGTATTAGACTGGGGCACTCAGGATGCAGGAGCTGTTGTGGCGGAGGCGTAATTTTATTTTATTTTATAGCCTCCTAAAACTGGTTTATGATTAATGGGCTAGTTTATACCTAGGGTTGCCAGACTGAAAACTGGAGATGACTCTTGTACCTCTAATGGTTGTGTAGAACCTGGGAATTTCAGCAGCTGCTTCTTATTTGATTGTGTGACAAGCATCATCTGCTGAAATTCCCTCTTCTTCAAAACGATTAAAGGTACAGGAGCCTTTAAAGCTAAAGGAGCCTATAGTTTCACTTGATTTATACATGAAGTCGACCTATAATCGAGTATAAATGGGTACTTTAAGAATTATAGGGTATATGTGGCCCTATTACTTTAGTGTGTTTTGCACCACAGTCAGTGGCTTGTAGCATGGTCATGCTGGCTGGGGAATTCTGGGAGCTATAACTTCTCTGATAGCTTTTTTGGTCTACACTCAAAAAAAGCAGGAAACATAGCTATGGTAGAAGTTAGTACCATCTGGGGGGAGAAATTAATCCCAGTTTCCTTTTTGAGCAGAATTTATTCAGGTTGAATTGCCTGAACCAAATGTAGACCAGAACACATTTTCTGAATAGAAATGCATCCATTTGGGGGTTTGTAATCTGATCCATGCAGCCCAAAACTACTTGATCAATGCACAGATTTGAAAAATGCATATGAAAAGTTGTAGATATTTTAAAGCTCACAAACATGCTTTAGTTGAAAGGGGAAGAGCTTACAGAGAAATGCATTTCTGTGTCAGAAGTGAGGGGAAAAAAAGTCTGCAGTTCTTTGAGTACCTGAGCTGGAATGAGCTTTAAGCTGCAAATCAGAAAGCCCCTAGGAGATCAGCTTTTGCTCACTGGCACATCTCCCAGCATTCATAACCTGTAGCCATGCTCGGTAGAGCTGATGGGAACTGAAAACCAAAACATCTGAAGAACATTGGGTTGGGCAAGGCTGCATGAGTCTTAGGACATGCCCACCACGGATGTAGACATGTGCCTGTTTACACAATAATTCATAATAAAGTCCTGAACGTGGTTGTTTCCTCTCTCAAGCCTGTAGTCCTGTACATATTTTACCATCTGAAGAAACCAGAGTAAGATTACATCGTAGAAATCCTTAAGCAAAGGTGAGGTATTCCTTTTACACGTTTAGGTGCCAGAGGTATTAAGGGTTCTACACAGCACTTATTATGAAGCAATTTATGCAGCAATGCTCTTCTTCACACCAATCATTTTCTATTATGTTTGCTTACAAGAAAGGCCCCAACAATGTTATTAATTAAAATTTTGCCCTGCAGTTTCTATCCCTTTTGTGGCTTCCTCCTTATGTTCACCACAGGGGCAGAGCAAATGATTAGTATCCTTCCCTGAGGAAGGATTAAGCCTGACATATTGCATTAAACATAAGGAAAGAAGTATTCAGGTGTCCATTTTCTAAATGAATCTTGTCTCAATAGAATGATGCTATTTTAATTGGAGTTCCTGGTTGACATGAGGTGGCTGTTGACAAGGAACTGGGTCCGTGGTGGAAGAAATAGCTTAGGCTTCCACTTGTCATAAGTGCTGACTCAAAATTCACAGTCTATAGGCATCAATAACCCCATATTTTGGGTGTGGGAAATCTGGAGAAAGGGTTTAGGCAGCTGATGGAGTTTCATCAGTTCTTCTGTTTAGACTCCACCTAGCACTCAGGCAAGGGATTTCAAATCTGAATGCTTGAACAACATGGGGTGCACATAAATCACAATTTGGCAACATGTGCACTAAGGACTCCTTTGATCTACGTCCCAAACTGATGTCCCTCCCCGATCTCCAAACTGCCAAAGAACACCCTCAGAAGTTTCTGATTCTTGTTCTGTGCCTTCAAGTTGACTCTAGTCTAGGATTTTCTTGACAAGACTTGCTCAATGTCAACAAGTGGTCACTCTGTAGTTTTCCAGGACTGAATGGGATTTTGAACCCTGATCTCCTGGGGGCCTAATGCAATGCTCAAACCACTGCATTACACTACACGTGGGTTCTCTAGAGGTCTCTATGGGGTGCAATTTGCTCTTGAAATGTAAATACACTTGCTAGCCCTTTTAGAGTAGGCTGGAAATTTTATTATTCATTTATTTAGAGTATTTCTACCCTCAGAGCAATTTACAGATTGTTGTTTTGACAGTTCCCTGCCTTCAGGTTTACAATCTAAAAAAGTCATGGCACAAAAGGGGACAGGAATGGTAGTGGGAATGGGTATTAAATTCCTTTAAATAGTCCCCTCCCCAATCACTGATCAGGAAGAATGGGTTTCCCCGGTTTGCATATCAGTATCTCAGAACTGCTGGGTTACGGGAAAGGCCTTAAAAAATAAAGAAAAAGAAATCAGAAGTGAATGGTCATCTTGACTTGGAATTCTGGGAAACACCAGATCAAAAGTATAACTTTTCCAGGCTTGGAACTAGGCATCTCATGTGTTTAAGCAACTAGGTTTGAGCTGAGTGGAGAAATTGATGAAATTTTTGATACTGAATATGTTATCCAGCTTTTCCACATCCAAAGCCTAGTAACACTGATGAATCTGGATTGTCAATGCAGAGTCAACATTTTTGATATATGGATGCCCAAGTCTCTTCTTCAAACAGTGCCCCAGTTCTTTATCAACAGTCACTTCAAATCAACCAGGAACTTCATTAAATAATTTTAAAAAAATCCTCCTGGTAGCAGCTCCTGGTAATATTTTAGCTAAGTCCTCAGCCACTTTCTTAGTGGTTCGTTCCAACTAGGGTAGATCTGTTGTATCAAATGCTGAATTTGAAGTCAACACAGAGGTACACCTGGTTAAGTTAACGGGTCTGTTGTACTTGGGATGAACAACAGTCTTTGTTGTCTCTTTGGATATGAGGGGGAAAAGTGCTGTGGTAGAGTGGAATATCCAAAGCAGTTTTATCAATCCTAATTTCCAGATGTTTCTAAAATGATGCTACCCAGTAGTAACAGCCTTGTCTGTACTTGACAGAATATCAGGGTGTAGCCTGGAGTATCCTATCACTGCAGCTGCCCTGCCCTGACTCCATTACCTCAACCTTCCGTTGTCTGCATGGGCATCCCACTGAGCTGCCAGGTGCATCTGGTGCTGCCGTGGGTTGTTTGCTTCTGAGGTCACAGCAAAGCACCCAGTTGGTCACATATCTGGGAGCCTTGTTTTCACCTCAGAGCAAGCAACTCCCAGAAGCCATGGAAGTGCTGGTGCCAGGCAACCCAGTGGGATGCCCATGTAGACAGCTACTATGGTACAGGAACAGAATGCTCCGAATCTTCATGGAAGATTTGGAACAACAGGTATGTTATTTACTCCATTTTAAGGCTGGTATAGCCTGGTTATGGTGCAGAACCTACCAGATGTCATCCAGACTGCATTGCCACCAAATGCAACTGAGGAAGTAGGCTTAAATCTGTGAAAGCTCATGATGCCAACTTCTTTCTTTCAGTTAGTCTCAAAGGTGCTAAGGTCTCTCTACATATGGAAACTATAAGCCAATTATGGCAAGAGCTGGGATAGTTCAAGAAAGTTATGGGTGACTCATATTTTCCCCTAGCTAGATAAGAGAAGGAGATAGGTCTGTGGGCCCTTTCCCACAATATACTGTAATTATAGCTTTATGATTCCAGTTGTAGCTGTCATAGATGCATCCATTGTCTTCCATCTTTTCATAGGTTGGTAAAATGAGTACTCAGCTAGTTAGGGGCAAATGGTTTACAGATTGCAAACCACTTAGAGAGTGTTGAGTTCACTATTAAATGGTATAGAGATGTAAAGGCTATTGCTATTGCTGCTATCTTCTGGATTCCTAGGATTTGGAGTTTGGTGAGGCACTAGAGCTCTCTGGCAGACTATTCCAAATCCCTCTTCCTAAATTGCAGTTCCCAGGATTCTATAGGATGGAAGCATGGCATTTTAGTGGAATAATTATGCTGTAACTGTGAAAAGGCCAGGTGAGTGAGGTCCTTCTGTGAAGCAGGAAGACAAATCTGCACTGGAAATGGATCTGAAAAGGAGGCAGGGAGAACTGGTTTTCCTCTTTCATGGAAATCCTGTGGAACTCTGGGATCTCAACAGAGATGTGTTGTGACAGCTAATATGATGGATACATGTGCTGTCAGCTCTCCATAGTCACAGATTTTTTTTTATTCACAGATGCATTTATCCACCGCTTGAAAAAAAAATTGTGTGTGTGTGTGTATCTAAAAATATTCCGAAAAGCCAACCTTGATTTTGCTATTTTATACAAGGAAAACTATTTCACTATTCCACTGTATTTAATGGGATTTGAGCATCCAGATTTTGGTATCCATAGGAGGTTCTGGAACCAAATCCCAGCAGATGTCAAGGGCCCAATGTAGAAATAAAATCTTACACTGGTGGCAGTGGTATCTTATCAAGTCATTTGTGATCTTCAGAGGAGGCCCTGTTGCATATCCCACACTTTGTCAAGTCAGATTGTTGGGAATATGTAATAGAGCTTTCTCTGTAGCAGCACTTCAACTGTGGGACTCCATACCCAAGGAAGTTAAGTTGGCCCCATCTCTTTTAAATTTCTGGTGAACAATCAAAACAGTGAGATTCTTTAACTGCTTTTAGGACTTTTTACAAAGTATTTTAATGCATTTTAAACATGTTTCTATCCTGGTACTGTTTTATTTTATGTCCAAGTAGACCATAAGTTCAACATGAGTCAACAGTGTTATGTGGCAGCTAAAAAGGCCAATGCAATTTTAGGCTGCATCAATAGAAGTATAACAAACAGCTTCATTTATATACCGCTTCATACCCTTAAGGAGTGTCTAAGCGGTTTACAATTGTAAGCTATTTGCCCCCCAACAATCTGGGTACTCATTTTAGCGACCTCGGAAGGATGCAAGCCTGAGTCGAGCTTCAGCCCTTTGCTGGTCTTGAACTCGCCACCTTATGGTTTTGAGTGAGTGGCTGCAGTACAGGCATTTAACCACTGTCTAGATCAAGGGAAGTAATAGTGCCACTCTATTCTGCTTTGGTCAGGCCTCACCTGGAATACTGTGTCCAGTTCTGGGCACCACAATTCAAAAAGGATGTGGAGAAACTGGTGTGTGTCCAAAGGAGGGTGACTAAGATGGTGAAGGGTCTGGAAATCATGCTTTATGAGGAATGCCTTAGGGAATGGGTATGTTTAGCCTGGAGAAGAGAAGGTTAAGAGGTGATATAACAGCCCTGTTTAGATATTTGAAGAGATGTCATACTGAGGAGGGAGCAAGCTTGTTTTCTGCTGCTCCAGAGACTAGGACCCAGAAGAGTGGATGCAAACTACAGGAAAAGAGATTCCACCTCAACATTAGGAGGAGCATCCGGACCGTAAGGGCTGTTCGATAGTGGAACACATTCCCTTGGAGTGTGGTGGAATCTCCTTCCTTGGAGGTCTTTAAACAGAGGCTGGATGGCCATTTGTCGAGGATGCTTTGATTGAGAGTTCCTGCATGGCAGGGGGTTGGACTGGATGCCTTGTGGTTTCTTCCAACTCTATGATTCTATGATTCTATTTGCTCATAGCCTAATGAGCCTTTGAGCCTGGGAGGTGAATCAGAAATACTTTAAATAAAATGAATTTCAACTCATGGCAACCCCAAGATGGACCTGTTATGGGGTTTTCTTGGCAAGCTGTGTTCAGAGTAGGTTTGGCACTGCCTTCCTCTAGGCTGAGAGAGTGTGACACTCCCAAGGTCATCCAGTGGGATGTTTCCATGACTGAGTGGGAATTTGAATTCTGGTCTTAGAGGTGTAGTCAAACATTGAAACCACTACACTACACTACAAAACATTACCCCACCCTCTTTTTCCCCCTCAGATTCTATGCCTTTGGCAGTATTTTCTGTTTTTACTGTTTTATTTTTGTGCACCATCACATATATTGAGCACACTATAATTATACAGAAGAACTGTAAGCCTCTTTTGAGCTGCTTGTAAGAAAACCCAATTCTGGCAGTGAGCTTTGTAACCTCTTGAACTTTTCACTGCTCTGAATTGGGGTGCATAAACATTATAATATAAATCCTGAAAAACCCAAATAATCAGAGTCAACCTGCACCATCGCCTTCAGTGCCTGATGGAACCTAAAATTCCAAGTCTTCAAGGTTTGGTGTTGGAAAGGATCCCTTCAAGTGTGTTGATCAAAGCATACTTTGTCTGTCAGAGAATGACCAATGGGATGTATTAAGATTTTCCACATCACATATAAATGTCATGTTCAGTTACCTGAGATTTGGCTTGTCAGAATAAACCCTGACTGATGAGAAGTACTGTAATGTGTAATATCTGCAAGATGATCAGGGCTTGCCTGGGGTTTCTGCCTGGCTCGGATGTTGTAACTTTCTTTGCCTCCTGACATGTCTCTGGCAGTGCACCTTTTTCTCAAATTGCATTAGACAGCTTGGACAAGGGCACTAAGAGTTCACCATTGAGGGGCAAACTAGACATGATATTTGTCACATAGCCCTTACACAATTATTTCTTTCTTTCTTTCTTTCTTTCTTTCTTTCTTTCACAACTCACTGTAATGAAGAGGGGGTGCTAATCTGGATTGGGATGATAGGTGTGTTTATGCATGTGGACAAAAAATAGATTTTAAAAATGACATCCCACTATCTCTTCTGCAAGTACATTTCATTCTAGAGGAAGGTCTTCTCTGCCCTCTAACCCATTCCTTACAATTGGCTTCAAAGAGAGTGTTGGGATCCCATCGCTTCTGTAGTGTAAGAACTTCTAAAACTTTTTTTGCCGGGCACACCAACTGTTCTCCCATCGTGCTACTCGGTACAGGAATGACTGAAACAGAGATTGTCAAAAGACAAGAAGACAAATCCTTCCTCTTCCTCCTCAACCACCTCCTCCACCAACCACCATCACAACCGGAACAGTTAAATATCTGGTTTAGGACAAAGGAAATGGGAAGTGCTGCAATAGGCAACAGGA
This sequence comes from Urosaurus nigricauda, assembly GCA_034509955.1. NCBI lineage: Eukaryota > Metazoa > Chordata > Lepidosauria > Squamata > Phrynosomatidae > Urosaurus > Urosaurus nigricauda. Next base: position 11,336,163 of record JAOEGL010000006.1, read on the forward strand.
GATAAATAATTCATGAGCCCTGTTGCCACACAATGAAACTCATTGCTGCAGCTGGACTGAGTCAGGATGCTTTATCTTTGACAAGCAAAACACAGAGGCCTACCTTTGGCCTATTTTGCAAACGGTCATGTTGAACTCTTCGGATTCAAGAGGAGATGACGCTGCTGCTTCAAGGACCTGGAAAGAATCACTAACTCATAACATGTTTTCCTCTAATTAATTCGCTTTTCTGATCTTACCCCCACTGCAATGAGGACATAACAAAGTCACATTTCTAAAGTAATGCAACATGTGGGTTATGTACTGCTGTAACAAGTGATGGCTGACATCCTCACCATACACATTGGTTTCACTTACACATGTGTATGTTCTTTTTTGGGTCCTGCTGAGATGAGTATTGCCTCTGTCCCTCCCATCTTCCTCTGCAGCATCCAAAGCCACCCACCTATACTTACAGTATAGCCTCTAAAACCCACCAACATGCTTTCATGGGGAATGGGAAGAACTGAGAAGTATCTGGCTAAGTTCCTGTAGCCAGATGCAAAATGTTTACATTAGTGCTGAGACCTCCAGAGAAAGTGAGTGCTGACATTTTTTGTCTGGCTATGGGAGTAGGAAGGAGGTTATTAATCAGAGCCTGTATGGTAGCTCTGGGGTGTGTGTGTGTGTGTAGATGGCTCAGCTTAGCATAGGTCTCCATGCCACTCTAACACACTCCATGGAGCCATGCTGAACTGCAGCCTATGTTTCCTAGTTACTTCTCAAAATTACTCTGAAAAATCATTTTAAAATATGTGAAGGTTTTCAATGGCCAGAATCTATAGTTTTTTGTGAGTTTTTCGGGCTATGTGGCCATGTTCTAGAAGAGTTTGTTTTTGATGTTTTGCCAGCATCTGTGACTGGCATATTCAGAGAATGTTGGCATCTGAATATGCCAGCCACAGATGCTGGCAAAACATCAGAAACAAGCTCTTCTAGAACATGGCCAGATAGCCTGAAAAACCCACAAAAAACTATTTTAAAGTATGACCTGGCACATGGCTGTACCATCTGTTGTGGGATCAATTGTGCAATAATGCAGTCCAGTAACTCCAGTGTAGCTGTACCAGTGTCATATTATGATGTGCAGCAGGTGATCAGGGTGTTAGCTAATTAGTTTCTTTTTTAAGCTAATTAGTTTAAAAATAATGAGTAGCAGCAACTTCCTAAACACTACAACACGTAATGGGCATTCCTTCCTTTTAAAAGGTCAGTTTCCAAGGCAAGTATGCCATTCAAATAAGGAGTGGCATCACTAGGGATGTGTGGGGTTATGGCCTGCACTGGTAAGTTGGTAACATCATCGAGGGGAGGGTGACACTGAAATGACTGTCTATAAAAATTTTGTGCAGTTAGAACCAAGAAAACATTTTTCATAAGCCTGGTTTACATGTAGAATAATAGAATCATAGAATTATAGAGTTGGAAGAGACCACAAGGGCCATACAGTCTAACCCCCTGCCATGCAGGAACTCATAATCAAAGCACCCCCAAAAGATGACCATCCAGTTTCTGTTTAAAAACCTCAAAGAAGGCGACTTCACCACTCTCTGAGGGAGTGTGTTCCACTGGCAAACAGTCTTACTGTCAGGAGGTTCCTCCTAATGTTGAGGTGGAATCTCTTTTCCTGTAGTTTGCATCCATTGTTCCGGGTCCTATTTTCTGAAGCAGCAGAAAACAGCTTGCTCCATCCTCAATATGACATCCCTTCAAATATTTAAACAGGAATATCATATCACCTCTTAACCATCTCTTCTCCAGGCTAAACATACCCAGCGCCCTAAGTCTCTCCTTCTAAGGCATGATTTCCAGACCCTTCACCATTTTGGTCTCCCTCCTCTGGACACCCTCCAGTTTCTCAACATCCTTGTGGGGCCCAGAACTGGACACAGTATCCCAGGTGGGGCTTGACCAAAGCAGGCCAGACAGGCACTATTACTTCCCTTGATTTAGGGCCTTATCAGACAGGAGGAATTTCTCTTTATTGCGAATGGAGCCAATTCACAATTATGTGAATTCGCTAGTTTAGCGAATTTACGTGAATTCTAATTGTGTTCAGAATGCGTTCAGAATGACTTCCCATTACCTGAAAATTCGCAATAATGTGAAAGCCCATGATTGCGTTCGGATTGCCATTGGATTATACTTCCAATTTCCGACATCTGATAAGGTCCATAGGCACTATACTTCTATTGATGCAGCCTAGAATTGCATTGACCGTTTTAGCTGCTGCATCACACTGTTGACTCATGTTCCACTTGTGGTCTACTAGGACTCTTAGATCCCTGTGGTCTACTAGGACTCCTAGATATAGTGTATCAATGTGCCTACAAGGCTAAAATTCTATGCTAATATACTTTTTGTATGCACATGCACCCTGGCCCTGAGTGGCAGAGTATGCGAGTGGGGTGTTGAAAGAGAGAGGGATGTGGGTGGGAAGGGCAGCCAAACCTCTTTGGGGGCTTTCAGATCTGAGATCCCTATATGTGCCTGAGGTGGTCTGGATGGAGAAAATGGAGGCTATCAGCCAGGTTTAATACTCCTACTCCTACTCGTACTCCTACTAGTAGTAGTAGTAATAATAATAATAATAATAATAGTTGTTGTCGTTGCTGCTGCTGCTGCTGCTTGGAAAATACAGAGAAATACATGAAAGAAGGCAAACAGTGAAATACAAAATATGCAAGATAAAGATGAACCAAAGGGGGAGAAAATCAGTAAAGAATATTATGGAACCTTAAGGGCCAATAAAACATGTTAATTTTATCTCTTCCTCCCCCTTTTCCTTTTCGTCCTCAGCTTACTTCTGTTGCTGCAAACTTTGTTCAAAGTGGAAAAGTGATTTTTGTACTCCATTAACTCAGCAGAGAGGGAGAGAAATAGAAGGGGAAGAATCCTGCCCTCCCACTAAGTTCATGCAGAAACAAACTGCTGCAGCTTTTCCTGGCTTGTATGTTCTTCCTCACTGATAACCTTTGCCATCTTGACCATACTCTGATGTTTTATTGGCCATGTGTGTTCCTGTTTTCAGTTGTGAAATATTGGAGGGCATGGTGAAAACAGAGATGGATCTCTCCTCCTGGTTTGAGGAGTTTATCAGACGGGAGGAATTTCTCTTTATTTCAAATGGAGCCAATTGGAGCCAATTCAAATTCACGTGAATTCGCTAATTTAGTGAATTTACGTGAATTCCAGTTGTGTTCAGAATGCATTCAGAATGACTTCCCATTACCTGAAAATGACTGCCCATTGCCCAAAATTGCGTGAGATGCTTTAATACGCAATAACGTAAAACCCATGATTGCATTCGGAATGACTTCCCTTTTGCCCAAAATTGCATGAGATACTTTAATACGCAATAATGTGAAACCACATGATTGCGTTTGGATTGCCATTAGATTATACTTCCAATTTCCGTCGTCTGATAAACTCCTTAGGGAGTGAAAGAGCTGGGCAATCCAGCTAGAGGCATCCCTGCAGATTCCTGGGCCAAGCTATTCAGGCCTATAAAGGCAATTACTGAGACTGAATTGTGCCTGGAAGCTACTATTCAAACCTGCTCATGCCACTTTAGGATTACAGAGGGTATTTATCTGAAGTTATAATTTGTCAAACTAGTAGGCCAGTAATCTGGTAAACTAGTAAATATTTCTTAACTGCAAAGGCCTAATTGGTTAGTCGAAACCTAGAGTGCATCTACACTGTAGAAATAATGCCGTTTGACACCACTTTAAGTGCTGCAACTCCGTCCTATGGAATCCTGGGATCTGTAGTTTTACAAAGTCTTTAGCATTCTCTGCCGAAGAGTTCTGGTACCTCACAAGACTACAAGTCCCAGGAATCTGTAGGATGTTGCCATGACTGTTAAAGTGGTGTCAAACTGCATTACATCTACTTACTCCAACTCCAACTTATTTTTCAGTCTAGTCTTGGCATTAGTTGCAAGACTGTCTGCCTGAGGGTCAACCTCATTCTTTCATACAAAAAAAAAAAAAAGGTTGGCATTGTAGCCTTTCCTGATGTCCTCTAGGTGTGTTGGATTGCAACTCTCATCATGCCAATCTGCATAGTCATACTGGCTGAGATTGACAGGAGATGTAGCCCAATATATCTAGACGATAACAAAAAATTGCTGTAGAGGATCTGGTTTCATTCGATAATTCAGTTCTCACAAATCTTCCTAAACTTATTGCAGGGTGACCAGATGTCATAACTGCAAAGGAGAACAAGGCTGCAGGACATTCAAGAAAAATGTGAGACATTACAAAATAAAAGCTAAAAACATTCATACAAATATAAATTTGTTTCATATGTTGTTTTTTTTTTTTGCAGCCATGTTACAAATACTGTATTTTGTTAGGTTCTCAACTGTATTTTTCTGGTGAATTTACCTTTGTTAAAATGCCTTGTTGGTTTGCAATATGCTTGGAGAACTCTGAGCAAGACAAATACTTAAAATTGTACTTCACAAGCAACAAACCCTTGGCTGAATCTACATTTAAATTACAATTGGCCCTCCATTTTCATGGGGGATCTGTTCTGGACTCTCCCCGTGCAAACAGAGGTACTCACATATTCAAGCCCTATAGGTGCCTGTGTATGCGCCTGTGCGCGTGCACACGGAGATGCGCCCCATTAAAAATAGCAGTGGTTGCCCCTTCGTGGATTTTCAAGGTAATGGATTCAACATCCACGAGTTAGCAGGGGCTACAGTATTCCTTTCATTTGCCCAATGTGCTGAAATTAAGGAATAAACCCTTTCAACATTTGCATTTATACCCTCAAGCAGCCCATGGCCTAACATGTTCGCTGGCCTTTTCCCCATAGAGAAACAAATGTACCTTGAGCTCTGGGATTAGTCTGGTTTTCTGCTGCTAATAAGAAAAAAAAGAACTTGAAAAGGACCCATCCTATCCCCCTGTTTTGCAGTGAGGACCAACTGCCAAGTAGACAAATTTCTCAAAGGGGAATAGCAAAGTTGGTGTTACTCAATGGGCTTCTTAGTCATGCTCAAAATGGAGGACATTTTGGAATCCCTCCTGGACAGAAGGTAGAAATGTAGGACAGAAAAGGAGGATATCACCCTGAATGATGAACTTACTGGGGCAGTGAATTCTTGGAGCCAGCATCTTGCTTAAAGCATATTATACTATATTGTAGTTTTATGTAACTACAGGTGAAATCTTGCAAAGTTTTATCAAACAGCTTAGGTTTTATATAGTTGTTCTTACTTATCTTACTTGTCTATAAACACGTGACGAAAGAAACGCTTGTGAAAGCTTTGGCTGAATGTGCCTGAGCAAATGCGACAGAAGAGATATAAACACTGTGGGACTTGAAATTAGGGCCTCGCATATTTCCAACCCCACTGGATGTTGATGACTTACTTGCTGGTATCTTAAGCATCTTTTTCTTTTGTGTTTCCTTCAGCACCTCTAGCAGGACATGCCGCATCCTTATCTCATTGGATAGGCATTGCTGTGATTCATCAGGGCTTGGTTTGGTAACTTATTCCATCAGGGGAGGAGCAGGAGGCAAATTATAGCTTGCAAATGCCCAAGGTACAAAACAACCAGCACACCTGAGTTGGCTATTCACCCTGTATCACTCACTAATGCGGCATCTGCACTGCAGAAGTAAATGAGTTTGACACCACTTTAACTGCCATGACTCAATGCTATGGAATTCTGGGATTTGTAGTTTGTTGTGGCACCAGAATGCTTTGGCAGAGGAGGCTACATCTCTTACAAACCTACAAATCCCAGAATTCCATAGCATTCAGCCACAACAATAAAAGCACTGTCAAACTCAATTATCTCTGCAGTATAGATGCAGACTAAGATGACACTTTTTCAAGTAACACTGGCCTTTCATATCACATTTGGATCTGAGGAGACTCTGTTTTGCTTTTGCTCATCGGAAGTGCCATAACCTTTTGCAAAACTCTTCCTGCACATCTTGCCCCAGGCTGTCAAATATTTTACATAATCCAAGTAAATTCTGCAAGCATATACAACATTCTTCCCTTCATTCTCTGAGGACTCTTAAAATGTGGGATGAGTGAGGTCCAATGCATTATGCATGAGTGAGCAATTTGCCACAATGGATAACATACCTTCAACATCTCACAGGTGAAAACTGGGACACATGTGGCCAACATCTGAATATGGACAAGATGGCAAAAGTTATTAAAGAGGAAGAATGCACAAGGTAGGAGAGGCTGCATCAGTTTGCTTTTGCTTGAATCTACAGGGAAGGGCAAGATTCTCTTGCTTTGTCCCCTAACTGAATTAATTGAGTGTAAAGTACTTTTGAACTTAGTTTGCAGCAATTGAGGTAAGCTGAGGACAAGGGGGGAGAGTTGTAGGAGAGCGAAACTGGGATATTTTAAAATCAGTTGAAAATATGGGACGACAGAGGATTAATTGGAACTGTTGCTGTCCCAAACTCACTAGCGGCAGGAGGATGGTCATGTTATCCTGCAGCACTAAGTCTGGCAGAGGCACAAATGTCCATTGCTTTGGAGAGCTGACTAGCTTTTAAGGTGGGTTTCAGGGGCTGGATGAAGAGTTAAAGCATACCTACAACATTGTGGCTTTGTTTCTGATACAGAATCTAAGCCAACTTTTTCCAAAAATAATTTCCCTGCATATTTTTTATAATACAGGTTGAGTCTGTCTTATCTGAAATGCTTGGGACCAGAAGTGTTTTGGATTCTGGATTTTATTTTATTTTATTTTTGGGTTTTGGAATATTTGAATATACTTAGCAAGATATCTTGGAGATGGGACCTAACCCTAAACATGAAATTAATTGGCATGTCATAGAAATCTACATATAGCCTAGAGGTTTATTAATTTTTAATAATTTTTGATATGAAACAAAGTTTGTGTACACTGAACCATCAGAAAGCAAAGGTGCCACTATCTCAGCCACCCATGTAGACCATTTTGGAAAACGTTGCATTTCAGAATTCTGAATAAGGGAGACTCAACCTGTATAATAGAAATAATATTTAACAAAGAGGGTCATGGAGATGAGAAGATAAAGGAAATCTTAGAAGGAATAGTGTTTAACTTATGATAGGAAATGGAAGATAATTGCTTGGTTTCACAACTTCACAAGACATACATTTCACTAACAGTATATCAGATACCTGTTCTGTAAGTCTATAAAGGTACATTGGACTGTAATTCAGTGCTACATCATATATTAGGCAGGATATAAATATTTTAATAAATCAATAAATAAAATAAATAATGATGTAAATCTGTCCTCTGCAGGTATGTCCCAATACATTTCACAGACTAATGGCAAGATGGTGATACCTTCCTTCATCTCATGTACAGAAGCCAAAAAGCTGGAGGTTGCATCTTGCTTCAGAAGTGGCAATTAAATAACATCCTCCAGTTGACCTGAAGAGAGCAGACTAGTTTTGGCAGTGTACAATAGGCCATGGGGTACATGCACATCTGTCCTCCAAGAGAGGGCAATGGCCCAGGGGCTAGGGAGGAACAACTGGGAGGTTGCCTTCCACCTTCTGTCACCTGAGGCAGTTGCCTCACTCTGCCTAGTAGAAGGGCCAGCCCTGCTTCCAATGTTGTAATATTAATACAGCAACAAGATACAAAGGATGCATTGTTCCTGACCTGGAGATTGGCTCTGTATAAATTGGTCCTTACATGCATATTTTGAAAACATAAAGAAGTTACTAGAATTAACTTGAGCTCTTTTGATTCCTCCTATAAGATCTCGTTTGGGCTTGAACATCTTTTCAGAGTTATTGTTCCTGAGTTTTTCCATAGGTACTCCAACTTCATTACAGGGATGGCCAACTGTGTGGGAACCAGGGAACAATTCTTCTCCTTTGAGTTCTCTGTAAGCCACCCCACAGTTAGTTCAAATACAGTCCAAATACCCCATATTCACTGGTGATAGGGGTGCGGGAACACCAGAAAATGGGGGGGGGGGGAACACAAATAATTAAATGCTTTTTTAAACCTGAGAGAACACCTATCTAGGAATCTCTAGGTCCTCCAGCACAACTCTAGGGTCAACGTTTTCAGAAACTGACCATAGAATTGCAGTGGAGGACCTACAAATGCTCAGAGAAGCATTTTCTCTAGGAATCTCTAGGTTTTCCAATGTGATTCTATGGTCAACTTTTGGCAGAGTTGCAATAGGGGAACTACCGATTCCTAGAAAGAACATATGAATCAAATTCATGGATAATCAAATCCTTAAAAATCAAATCTGCAAAAGTGCAAAGCCGGCAATACTTCTATTTTCCTTTACAGTCCTTCTCAAAATTGCAACAAGAAATAATGGCCCACATCCCTTGGGATTTTGAGAGGAACAACAGAGGGAAGGGGAGGTTTGGTGAGGTAGGATTCTGTGGTCTTTGTTGGGGGAAGGATTTGTGTATTTTCATGTGTTTGGGGACTTTGTAGTCTGAGGACAAAAACTGACTGAAAACCAGGACATAAAAAAAGCAACTAAGGGGAATGGAGGTCTCTGGGGAATTGTCAGACTGCTTCAAGAAACACAAAAGCTGAATCCAGGCACTGCATGCACTCAGCAGGCCACACTTTCTCCACTGCCGCTGTATGGCACCAAATGTGGATTGATTGTGGCAGCACTTAGTCACAATAACCATATCTAACAAAATTAGACAACTTCTATTTTGAACTTCAGTTTTTCAATTTTGAAGTTGAAAGGTCAGCTTTGATGAAAACATTTTCCTGTGGTCCATACATATATCACCATTCCCCTTCCTTGGAGCCCTCATATGTTGTGGACTACACTTTCCATCATTTCCAGAAAACACGGGAGTTATAGTCTAACACATCTGGAGAGCACCAGGTTGGAAGAAGCTGTCCTGCATAACGGAGAAAAAGGAGTAGATTATCAGCTATCCCCGATAATGAAAGGAAGAGCTTTCATTATTGCCCAGGAAGGCAACATTTATTTTTCTAGAAAATAGCATAGTTACAATCACATCCAAATCTTGTGAACAAGGCAGTCAAAGCAGAAGTATCTGCACAATCTCAAAGACAAGTCTAGTTTGAGAGATTTGTTACAACACCATAGTGGAGCATTCCTAAGTAGAGCCAGTTGGGAATTGTAGTCCCCCAAAAGGTAACTTTTCCAAGTGTTGCTCCTGAGCCACATGTTTGTGTCTCCATGAATTTTGCATCCCCTAAAGGGACTGGCCATATTTTCCCTAAAGAGATCCCCTGAAGACATCTGCCACTTCTCAGTCTTTTGTTGCAAACACTTGGGACAGAATGTTTTGTTGCAAATGTTTGTGACAGAAAAATGATCCAAGTGAGAAAACTACAGTGAAACTAATTTTTATTTGTTTGTTCCCAGGAAAGACATTTTCCTTTTGGGATGACACATTCTTGAATAAATGAATAACACAAATAGCAAACTACTTTGGTGCTAATTGCTGTGGTTGGCAATGTCCTGCCAGGTGTCAAATCAAGAACGAATCTGAAGATGAAGCATTTTCAGAAAACTGGTTGTACATGTGCTGAACTTCATCAGAAAGCCAGAGCTGCATTCCTTCCTCACTTTGTCATTCCTTTTATCTTCTGATCTTCAACAGATGGAAAATAATCCAGTTGTTAGATATGCTAAGCTAGAATCAGGGGTCTGTGTCTGCAAAATATGGAGAGAAGAGTAGTCCAAATCTGGTGCTGCTGGAGGGTTCTATGGGTGCCATGGACTGTCAAAAAGACAAATAAATGGGTCAAAGAGCAAATTATGCCAGAACTCCCTAGATATCAAGATGATTAAACTGAGACTGATTAAACTTGGACACATCATGAGAAGTCATGACTCACTATAAAAGGGAATGATGCTTGGTAAGGTGGAAAGCAGTAGGAAAAGAGGATGGACTCTGTTACAAGTGGACAGATTTAGTCAAGGAAGCCACAGCCCCAAGTTTGCAAAAACCAAGCAAGGCTGTTAATAAGAGGGTGACTTGGAGGTATTTAATTCAAAGGACTCTTTCAGACATCGGAAATTGGAAGTATAATCCAAGGGCAATCCAAACGCAATCCTGGGGTTTCACGTTATTGCGAATTAATTCTTCTCACGCAAATTCGGGCAAAAGGGAAGTCACTCCGAATGCAATCAAGGGTTTCACGTTATTGCAAATTTAAGCTTCTCACGTGATTTTGGACAAGGGGGGTTATTTTCGGGTAATGGGAAGTAATTCTGAATGCCTTCCGAACGGAGCAGGGGTTCAGGTAAATTCGCTAAACAAGCGAATTTACATGAATCCACATTGGCTCCATTTGGAATTGGGAGAAATTCCTCCTGTTTGAAAGAGTCCATAGAGTCATCAGAAGTCAAAGTTGACAGCAGTTAACAATGACCAAATGCAATCTACTGATTTCCAACATTGCATTTACCACAAGGATAAGCAAAATGTGTCAACGAGGCCTGTTTCTTTAACTGTCAAGGTTTCCAGCTTTCCTGGATTATCCTTTTTTTTTTTTTTTTGCTAGAAAAAAATTTGGTTAAGTCACCCTTTCTGAAACCCCCAGGATTGACAAGTTTTTTTGACACTTTTTAAATAGATTGCAGCTTTAAATAGGTTAAATACCCATATTTCAAAATGAGGTTTTTTTTGTTGGGGGGCATTTCCTGTTTAACTCTCACTAACATAAATATAGGGCATTTCCTGTTTAACTCTTGTTTAACTCTTGTTTAAATCCTGTTTGCCCCCTAGTGTGATAACACAGCCTTCAAGTCATGTCTGACCTATGGCAACCCTAAGATGAACCTACTGGGATTTTCTTGGCAAGATTTGTTCAGAGGATGTTTACCTTTACCTTTATTGATGCATCCTTATTAATATCTTAATGTAATCAATAAACCATTGTTCTGGTGCACCTGTGACTTTGTTTTATTTTAACAGATCCTTAAGACATAGTTGGCCTGGGAACTGAGTGGATCAGAACCCTGGAATCATCACACCCTGCATTAAATATTCTGACATTCAGGATGAAACCCCTAATATAGAGCCAAAATAGACCGGTGATAAACGTTGGCATCAGGACAGAGTCGGGGCATGCCCCAACTCCAACCCCATACTGGTGTGACACTGCACCCCCCCTCCACACACACACACAGTGAGAAGCATCACACCGCATCTTTGGTGCAGCATTTACATTTACATGCACTGCACCAAAGAGCCACAGAAGAGCTGCAGTAGTGGCAGTGGCTCGTGGGCCATTTCCACGGTGCAAAAAGGAACCACTTTTTTGCACTGTGGATTTGCTGGGTTGGGATTGGCATGTCCCCAACTCAGTACCTGCAGGGGCAGCAGGGAGCCACCTCTTAGGGGCGGCCTGTTCAGCCCCATAGTGGTATATTTTGATGTAGTACAGGCATTCAGTACGACCATCCTCATAGTCATGCTTCAAAGGAGATTCCAAAAAGTGGTGGCAACCACAAACCACTATCAGTTTGTAAAGCCAACAGACTTTAACTGCACATCCAAAAGTACCCAGATACAGTACTGCAATTGAGATGTCTCAAAGCAATATATTGCTTCTTGGAAAATCACCCCATGACCTCCAGCTGCTGTGAGAATTGGAGTGGTGCTCAGAGGAAAAACATGAGAGGGATGGCAGGTGAGATAATTTTCTCTGTAATAAAAAAAATTACCAGCAATTGGCTCTTGCAAGCTCTTATATTGCTATTATGTTGCTATAGATTTTCAAGTATTGTTAATATTGAAGTGTTATTTCTTTGATGCTAACATCAAAGGCACTAAGGAATCCTTTCATCCTTTCAGTCTTGATGAGGTTGAATGGAGGTTTATCCTTTGTTGTGAGAAAGTCTGAGAAAGACAAAAAGGAATGCAAGGGAGGTGGTTTTGATGGCATTGTCTGGATTAGGGATAGTTCTAATCTGCACTGCAGAAATAATGCAGTTTGACACCTTGCCAGGGTTCAAGGCTATAGAATTCTGGGATTTGTAGTTTTGGGTGATAATTAGTTTTCTCTTTCAGAGAGCTATAGTACCACAACAAACTGCAAATTCCAGAATTTCATAGCATGGAGCCATGGCAGTTAAAGCAGCGTCAAACTGCATTATTTCTGCAGTGCATATTAGACCATAGAAATGATGTTTAGTATTATTCATTCATAGCACAAAAAATACAGTTCCTGACAGTCACAATTGGTAAGAATATTAGAACAGCAAGACTCTTGTGCAATTAGCTTTCCATATGCAAACATCCCAAAGTATTGCAAATGAATTATTCTGAGTAGGAAAAGGTGTGGGATATCCCCCCCCCCCAAAAAAAACCCTGAAACCTTTCTATCCCATGAAGTTAATTTGTGCAGATAGCCATGTAAATAATTAAACAGAATAATTTCTCTGCAACATTTTAGAATGTTCTATTACAGGGAGAATACCGTGGAGGAATATTTGTTTTCTCCAAGAGTACCGAGAAAACAACTGTAATTATTCATCCTTGCAATGTGAAGATGAAATAGACAAGGATTTACATCCGTAGGGTGGATAACATAAGAGTCGGTGAATTTTCAGGAAACCCCTGCGGTCCATCTTCTGCAGCAGTACTTATTTGTTTTCAGAATCAAGTCAACCTGACCTTGTGAAAACCACTTCTATGTTTCTTGGATTATAGAAATATGCTTATACAGTGGAGCTTTGATTCTCCAGTGAAGCTGAATCATTTTCAACAAGTTGTCAGGAAGCTGCATGAATTGTTCTGCAGAATTACATTTGATTAAATATCAAGAAGAGAAGATAACTGGTCAACAGTAGGATAAATCTCCTGTTCTTATGCTGTTTAAATAGATGTAAGACATTTACCAAGTTCTCTAGTGCAGTGCTTCTCAAGTTTTTTGATATGGCAGACGTGTACTTTCTCCTCCCAATGTGATAGAGATCAACACTATATTCATGCCATGGTATTATTATATTATCAAAGTTTTCTGGAAAACTGATAGCCAATGACTTGCAGACCAGCGCCAGTATATGGAGTGTCTGAGTAGTACTGGCAACCACATGAACACCTTCAGTTTGTTTCCAGAACTCTGTATAACCCACAAGAATCTCTTGTAATTCGACAGCTAAACGCACTGTCCAAATTTAAAACAGCATTAAAAACCAGTCTTTCAGAAGGCCTATCCAGATGATTTTTAAATGATGAATTTTAAATGATGAATTTTAAAATGTGGATTGTTTTAATATGCGTGTGACTCATTTGTTCTTTTAAACTGGCATATGTTTTAAGCTGATATGTTTTTAACTTGAAGTTGTGTATTTGTTAATTGTTGTTGTTTCCTGCCTTGATCTATTGGGAGAAATGTTGTTGTTGTGGATTGGATGCACTTTAACTTAAAGAATATACAAGACACATCAAGAAAAGTTATAATTCTCCATCTGATAATGAACTCAGCTAGAATAGACATAAAATGAGACAATTGAGAAACAAGAAAAAGACATATGGATGATTGGAGGATTTATTTCATTTAATTTTTGATTGTTTATCAGGGCTGGCATCCTGTTAGTCAGTTATGGTAGTGTAAGGTAGATGTACAGCCTTGCAACTGTTTCCTATTCATATATTACAATTGTGGTACCACTGACATGATTATAAATGCAACTTAAAATTCATCCAACCGTACCAAGGGACACAGTTCTGTGTCGCTAACAAGGAGGCTACTGAAGGATAACACATTCAGCTTCCTCCTGCCAGTGAATCACAATGCAAAGAACAGAAACAAGGACCTCGTGGAGTCCTGTCGCAAATCCTTGGAACACCATGACTTTCCAGCTGGAGGAGGCTGGATGTGTCATCCTTCAGCATCCCGTTCACCAGGGTTGCAGAAAAGGTAACTGCTCCATAGTCACAATAACTACTTGGGCTGCATCTGTACTGCAGAAATAATACAGTTTGACACTGCTTTAATTGCCATGGCTCCATCCTATGGAATCCTGGGATTTGTCATTTTTTGTGGCATCAAAGCTCTTTGACAGAGAAAGCTAAATCTCTCACAAAACTACAAATCCCAGAATTCTATAGTGTTGAGCCATGGCAGTTAAAGCGGTGTCAAACGGCATTAATTCTGCAGCGCAGATGCGTCCTGAGTCACAGTTGTGACTGTATTGCCACAATAGTAACTCCCCTTCCCAACCAAATTTACCAAGCATCAGGTGCAGTAGCATTATCAGTAGGATTCTTGGGCTATCTGGGTGTAGTTTTTAAGATGGCCTCATTGTTAAGCTATCCCCAATTAAGGAAGCATTACTAACCATCGAGTCCGCTTAATGTCCGCTCCACTCCTTTCCGTTGGCTTGACTGCCCTCCTCTATTTCATATGAGATGTTATTAATTGTGATTTTATCAGCTAGTCAGAAGATGAGCATGCATGGGTCAGCCAAGAACTGACACCTTTTAACGCTTCCCACATTTTTTAGACCCAAAGAAAAATCTTGAGAACCAGTTTCTTCCATACGCTTGCTATAGAATCCTCATACACTGAGAGGAGATGGTTAGGGGATTCTGGGAGTTGTAATTTAAAAAAATGCTTCCAAGCTCTGGAGCTGATAGAAATATCTTTCAGAAATAGGAGCCACAATTACTGAGAAACTGCAACCGCAATTACTGAGAAGCTGCCTGGCTCAGGTTTAGATTAGATTAATCCCTAACATTATTACTGGGAGCTCAAGATAGATAAAAACTCAAAAATGAAACTCTTAGGAGGAGACACCAGAATGGGCTTTCCCACTGTAATTAAAGAATAATTGTGCTTGAAGATTTGGCATAAAAATAACCAACAACCCAGAAAAATCAACCAACTAACCAACCAAAACCTGTTTATCTTTAGTTTAAAAAAGGCAATATCTTTCACACTTATTATACTTCCCTCTGTTTTCTGCACAGACTGGTTTTAACTGTTTTAATCTACTGACCTGTTAAATTATTTGTTTGTAAACTCATAACTTACTTTTGTTGGTTTAAATTGGTTTTTCACCTCTTTCAACTGTTATTTTTCTTGTGTTTCAACCTAAGTTCCCATGATATAGAAGGGTTATAAATATTTTAATAACATTAATAATCTTTTAAAAAATGTACAAGTTGTATTTCGGAGAAAATGGTTCCAAAGTAACTTGTGACCGAATACAGATGTAATGTGGAAGACTAATGATCAGATTTCTCATCATATTTCCATGGGGGCTGGTGAGTGGCTGTGAGGTGTGAGATATACTGCATTTTATCAAAACAGCAGCAAAATTGAAATGGAGATGTTGATTCAGAATTCCTGTAGTAGCATATTTGTACAATGACTTTATCACACAGTTTAAAAATCCAAATTACCGTTGCCGAATTCAATTCGGATTTTATCGCACATGTTTTTGCCGCTGCCACCGGTGGGCAGGTGCATCTCCATTAATATCCAGATAAAATCTGAGTTCAGCCAGCCAATTTGCAAAGCTGGGAGCTTTGCACTCAATTAACTCGGACGGGGAGAGGAGAGGAGGGGGCAAAACTTGCACTTCCCAGTAAGCTCAGGCAAGAGCATACTTCTGCATCATCTCCTAACTTGTGTGTTCTTCCACATTAATAACTTTTGCCACCTTGACTACCCTCTGATGTGGCTTTGCCAGACATGTCTCAGTTTTCATCTGTGAAATATTGGGGAGTATAGGAAGATCATTCTAACTTTTTTCTCCAGTGGATTCCCTTTGGCCAGTCCAACTAAAATAACACATAGGAGAGTCTATTTTTGATATAACAATGTGTCCATATGAAACCCATTTAAAACTCCATATTTTTTGGGGGGGTGGGCGGTGGAATTGCACTGAAAAAATTGCTCCAGAAAAGGATTGTTTTCTTCCAGTTGACTTTGCCTATCAGGTAAAATCAGGTAAGATCATATTCTGACACCCTTCACCTACAGAAGTTAGATAGTACTGCTACTAGGGAGAAGGTGCTTTTTCTGCGGTTGCGTCCCAGTTGCAGAATTATCTCTAAGAAGATTTACTGCTGCCATCCTTACTATCTTTTAGATGCCAGTCTCAGCCTGTCCTGTTTGCCCGAGATTTCAAGAGGAACCGATACTAACTGGCCACAATGGTTTTAGTGGGACCTTGGCATCCAAGTGCCATTTAAGCTGTCTTTACAGACTCCTCTTGTTGCTTGTTTGTTTGTTGTTGTGTGGTAATGTGCAGCTTATTAGTTGCCCCGAAGGTAAATTCTGGCTGCAAGGGCGAGGCAATTGTTTTAAATTTTTAAAAAGCATAAATATTAGCTAGCTGCCATCCTTTGCCACTTCCTTCAAGAAGAATATAGCCTTCATGTAAAATGTGGGCATTGATGTAGAAGAGACAGGACAGGAAGAACCACTGTTTCATGTTTCCTGTTAGCCTCCTCTCCATCTCATTTAATATTGACTTTTATGTCTCCCTTCCCCCAGGGAATGCAGCAGCAAACTCTTCATTAAGTATACATTCATCTCCTTGGCACAGATGGGCATTAGTTGAAGAATCACATCTTGGTGAATGCAGTTAGTAAACACACTCTTCACATATGGAAAAGCTCAGGTTTGGTATTGCCAGATGAAGAATCTGAGCTTCTGGTCCTGAAGGTGGAAAAGTGGCAAATGTAATAACGCTAATGCTTTAAAGGGCTTCCAACAGAGAGTGAGAAAATTACAGGTCATTTAGTGTAACGTCTGTTCCAGATAAACCAGTGGAAAGCATTCTTAAAAGATGAAATTATCAAGCTTATAGAAGAACAGGCCTCGCTGAAGAAAAACCAAGATGGGCTCTCCACAGGTAAATTCTATTTCATTAATTCTTAAACTTCTTTGAGAAAGGTATGATATGATATGGTAGACAGTGTACATTTGGCCTTTCAGGACATTTTTGACAAAATCCTTCAATAGAGGCTGCTGGTAAACTCAGTAATCATATGAGAACAAAGGTCCTCCTCTTTCATGGATTGGTAATTTATTAAAGAATGGAAACAAATGAATAGGAATAAATGGGCATTTCTTGCAATGGAGAAATTAAAACAGTGGGATCACTCATTGATGTTTTATTAGTGCATTTACTTGTTCTTATGTGATCTGGAGTTAGGGATGAGCAGTGAGATGGCCAGATTTGTGCATGACACCAAAATTATTGTACGGTAGATGGTAAAAACACAGCATTTGGGGAACTGGACAATGGTGGGGACTGCAGTCCAAAAAATGAAGTTTCTCAACCCCTGGGAATATCAAAAGGATATTGTGAAGAACTTAAAAATAATTTCTCCTAAACAGAGGGATGAACATTAACATGGTAAATTAAGTTCTGTGTAAGTAAGGAAACAGTAATGGATATTGGGGCAAAGAGCTCTAACCTCACATATACACTGATCATATCTGAGTTCCTGATTGACCAGGAAAGAGATCTTGTGGTCGTGATGAGTACCTTTCTGAAAATGTTGATCCAGTAGATGGGTACAGGCGTTGTGAATATGGCAATTTCAAGGTTGGAACTGGGGCAGTCTGGGGAGGGCAGGGCTGCAGGGCCACCTTGCAATTGTCTCTCCAACCACCGTGGAAAGAAGAGGGTGAATGAAAAACTTGTTGGTGGATATGGCAGGGGCTCTCTCACATTGCCAAGAAAGGAGATTTCATACACTTGCTGGAGCCAAAAGGCTATTTTGGAGGGGTGACTGGGAAAATCACCTGTACCACAAGTCACTAGGAAAGAGTATTCCAAACAAAACTGCTAATGTCACCATAATTTCAGAGGTCTATGGCATGGTCATATTTGGAATACTGGGTATGGATCTGGTCACCATACATACATACATATATATAGTAATGCGGGGGAAAGGTATAGAAAGGGGCATCCAAAATAAGGGAAATGGGCCAACTTTCCAGTGAAGAATTGTTTGAGGCTATTGTTTGAGGCTATTTTAGTATGAGGAAAAGGTAGGGAATGCATGATAGTGGTCTATAAAATTATGCCTGGTGTGTAACTCTCTCTGTGTCCCTCTGTAATTTAATTTATATGTATTTCATCTTTCCTGCAAATTGGTATATTTAATCTTTCCTCCAAATTGGGACCCAAAACAGCTACAACCCTATCCAATAATTCTGACTGGTGGGAGATTCAGGAAAAAAACAAAATAAAATATTTTTTCACCTATTTAATAGCTAAACACAGTTTTTAAATAGTGGGCCCTTGGTATCCGCTGAAGTCTTGTTCCAGAACATCCTCTGGATATCAAAATCTGTGGATGCTCAAGTCCAGTTAAATGCAGTGGCATAGGAGTTTATCACATGGCAGGAATTTCTCTCAATTTTGAAAGAAATGAAAGTGGGGCCAGTTTGGAAATGAGTGAATTCGCTAGTTCAGCGAATTTATGTGATTGCGTATTGACACTGCATCACGTTTGGAATGACTTCCAATTGCCTGAAATTGCGTGTGATAGTTTCTCACGCAATAACGTGAAACCCCACGATTGCATTCGGAGGCTCTTCCCATTGCCTGAAAATGCATGTGGTAGTCTCTCACGCAATAATGTGGAACCCCATGATTGTGTTCGGACTGCCATTGGATTATGCTTCCAATTTCTATCATCTGATAAACTCCATAGTAAAATTGTTTCCCTTATATAAATACTTACAAGCAATGGATGCTTGAATCTTTGGATAAAAAAATGTGTACAGTAAGCCCTCTGTGGCTTTTATTTTAAAGGTTTAGGGCCTAACTACACATGATTTTAAAAACGTTGCTTGTAATGAAAAAAAAAGTTTAAACAAAGAAAATAAAGCATTTCCCACTTGATTTGGATTGGGATTATAATGTTTAGGAAGGAAACAATTAATTTTTCATGATTCCACTGTTACCCTGAAAAAAACTACCCGCTATGCAGCAAATAGCAATAATAATTTTTAAAAATTTAATTGAACACAATACAAAAACTATTCAAAAATAGAAGCAGTACAATAAAAACAATGTAAAACACCCAAAGGGCAATTATCTGCAAAATATTTAAATATACGAGGGGGTATAATAAAGTTTTAATTATCACCTTTAAAAAAATTGACAGAAAGTTTGTTTTGATTTGTAGTTGTTAACTTATCTCTATGTAGTCACCATCCAGATTTACACATTTTCCCCAGTGTTTCTGACCCTCCAAATACCATTATTGTAGAAGTCTGCAGATTGTGCCTGACAAGGATTTTATACTCTAGTCACTTCTGGCAGAGCCAGTCCCCAAAATAAAGGACGGAATGAGTTGATTTTCTCAGTAATGTGCAGTTAGGGACCAATGATTACACTGATAAAATTTCATCAATATGCCATAATAACTTACGGGTGATAATTATTACTTTACGATACTGCCTTGTAAGGCGCAATCTGCAGACTTCTACAATATCAGGTATTCAGATGGTCAAGATACGCTGGGGAAAATGTGTAAATCTAGATAGTGACTGCATAGAGACAAGTTAACAACTACAAATCAAAACAAACTTTCTGTCAATTTTTTTTAAAAGGTGATCATTAAAACTTTACGATAGCCCCTCATAATTAAATAGGTTTTCTAGGCCTAAATAACCACATGGAAAGATTTCCCCCCAAGGTGGGGGCGGAATTCTAAAGTTTCACTTGGAATCTCAGAGGCTGGTTTTAGAGTGTGGTTAAATTCATAGGGAAGGAAACCGCTTTTGAATATAGTGTGCTTCTAATCCCCTAAATAGGATCCTGCGGAGAAATATGATTGGTAAGATGGTAAGACGAAAAAGGAAGGAGCAGCCTTGATAAAAGAGCAGCAAAAATACATATGCTCCAGTTCTCCTTGTTTGGCAGGGACAGTCCCAGTTAATTCTCTGACATCCCACTTTTTCAGATTCTTTTAAAAGGCTCTAGAATCTGTCCTCTCCTTCCACCTTTTCCCTTTGTGTTTAGCTTACTCCCATTACTACAAAGTTCAAAGTGCAAAAATAGTTTGCACTCAATTCAGTGGCAGAATGCCAAAAATCCTGTGTTTTCAGTTATCTGTCAAATGCCCTGTTATTAAATTACACATCAAATGTTTGGTGGGGGGCAATACTAGAACTGCCAGATCTCAGAGCCTGGTCTTCCTCTGCAGTCATTATGGCAAAGGGAAAGAATCTCAGGGCAAGAGTACTGTCTTGAAAGGTGCGTGTATTTTTTTGGAAAACCTTGGTGTTTTGAAAATTTGCATGGCATACCCTGCGCAGCTCTAGTTGATGCTAAATGTACCTTGCTTAGTGATATCAACAGCCCCTGCCAGCTGTGGCACCACCTCTTGTGAGATACACATTCCCTGCCATTTCGCAGTTGAAAACTGGGACACATTTGATCAGAGTGTGGTCAAAGGGTATGCCCAGGCCACAAGAAGGCAAAAGTTATTAAAGAGGAAGAAAGTGCCAAACCACTTATTTTAAGCAAACGTGGGTATTTAACACTCCCCGCTCCGAGTGTTATACAGAGAAGCGGGTTATATATAAACTATATATTATTATTAATAATATTAATAATAATAATAATAATAATAATAATCTGGAATTTATGCACTAAGTTTAGAAACCTACTGGGTTAGAAACTTACTTGAAACCTACTGGAAAGTGCAAGCAATTTCCAACAATTGAAGTAAGCCAAGGATGTAGGGGGTAGAGGAGAGAGAACTCATCACCTTTTAAATGCAGCTAAGAAAGTTTGACAGAAGATTAACTGGGGCTGGCCCTGTCAAATTGGGACAGTTGCGGGATACGGGGACATGGTTGGTCTGATTAGGAAGGGCAAGATTCTGCCCCCTCCTATCCTTTCCATCCTATCCTTTCCCTCCTGCTGAATAAAAATAGCTTTTGCACTCAGTTTGCAGCAAGTGCAATAAGGATGAAGGATGAAAATTGAAGGTGGTGAAAGAAACCAGGACATTTTAAAACCAACCGAGAAACTGGGGTGGCAGAGGATTAAATTGAACTCTCCTTTCAAACTGGGATAGTTTGGGATTGTCTCAAGTTCTCATGTTCTGATGCTGAAATCCCAAAGCCTGGAAATTCATGGGGAAGAAAACTGTCTTTGAATATTGTCCTTGCAACCCAGGGCAGATGTTGCAAGCATGGCTATCACCTCTGCTTTCCACATTGGACCAAACAGAGCACTTGGCCTGCTAAAACTCATCTCCTTCTGATGGCTGGTGGTCTGCCACTGCAAGATTTCTAGGGATTCAGAGGTTCCAACAAAATGTAAGAGAGCCAGAGTGGTGTAGAGGTTTGAGTGCTGGAAATCAGGGTTCAATTCCATGTTCAGTCATGGTAACCCACTGGGAAAGTCGCATTCTCTCAGCCTCAGAGGAAGGCAATGGCAAAACCCCTCTGAAGAGATGTGCCAAATGTGCCCCTAGGGTCACCATATGTAAAAAATAACTTGGAGACACACAACAACAAAACAAGAATTGACATCTTGCAAAAGCCTGGAACTTGTTGCACGAGGCCTTCCATTCAAAAGAGTTAAGGCAGACATTGTATAGGACTGTGCCATCAGTCCCAACCAGTTTTGATTGTCCCTTATTGCTATTTTGAAAATCTGGCAACTTTACATGGTGTTGAAACCTTGTCAGAAATTGAAATGGAACCGGAAGCATAATGCTGTTTGAAGTACAGTTGCTGCCTACCACTCCTGTTTGCAGTGCTGAAGCCCATCAAGGATCAACCAAACAGGGGATGCATTGGAAAGTCTGTCCTGGACCTCCTCAGACCTGGAGCTAGCCCACGACAGCACAACATAAAGAAGTGAAGTAGCTACGTGATGTACAAGAATGGCCTATATGCAGCAAAGTGAAATAGGAAATTTATAAGGAAAGATGTAGGGCTTAGGTGACTCCTGAACACAGCAGTGAGACTTTTAAAAAGTGTTGGCCCAGGGTAGGAGAGATATTTGGCTCTTCATTTTAGGCAGCAGCACGTTTTGAATTGGCCCTGGGCAAAATGAGGGCCTTGATGAGGGTCTACATTGAAAAAATAAGGCAGTTTGAAACTGTTTTAACTACCATGGCTCAATGCTGTGCAATCCTGGGACTTGTAGATTGTTGTGGCACCACAGCTCTCTGACAGAGAAGGCTAAATATCTCACAAAACTACAAATCCTAGGATTCCATAACATTGAGCCATCACAGTTAAAGCAGTGTCAAACTGCATTATTTCTGCAGTGGAGATCCTCAGTATTTTAAACCCTAGTGGGCTCACCTCACAGGGGTGGCGGCAGACAGCCGGCACAAAAAAGCAGTATTTGCAAAAAGAATTGGGTATGGGAATACTGGTATTGAAGATGGATTGCAGAAAGCCCTGAGTTGGAAGGAGATTATGAGCTGGGCTTTTAAACATCTTTAGGATAGTCAGGAGCATCCAGTATTTTCTTCATTACAAAGTTTATGCGGTTTGGGGCAGTGTTTGTGGTTTGTTTTGTGTAGGCAAGAAACACCTTTGCAAAATCTAGGATGTGGTCTTCTCAGTGCCGTGGAGCTAATCACTCCGATGATCAGGACAGGCCTCTGTTTCTCTGTGACACCCCAAGATGCCCTGTGGGTGGCTGTGGAATGCATTGGCAGTCAAAGTAACACCGCCTGGTTGGGGCAGGGTTTGCCTCTGTGTGCAGGGAGTGACTCAATATATTGTTGGCTGGTATCACGCGGCATCGGCATTTTTAAAAAAGGTCTCTGCTCTTGTCTGGTGGCAGGTAGTTTGACAGCCTCCAAACTGGGATACAGGCTCCAGATTTCAGGATCTACTGTGCTTTGGCAGGAGGGATTGGACTTCAAGACAGGACGAATGAAAGAAGAGGGGGAGACCCACGTAGCAAGGATATCAGGTATGGGGCAGGGACAACAGAGGAACATCTTGATTAAGATTGAGGAATTACTGTACTGTATATACTCCTGTATAAGTATAGAAATTTTAGTCAAAAAATTGACCTAGAAAACCTGGGTCAAGTTGTCCATGCATCAATGTAAGTACTGTACTTTAACTCTCATGTGTGTATGTATGTATGTGTATATATATATATATCCCCTGGTGATAGGTAAGAGTTTTAATCTGCTCTGGAAGCGCTGACCCCATTATACTCCCATCCCTCCAGCCTTTAGTGTGAACATAGCTATGCCTGCTGGAATTTTGTAAATTCTTTGGCATTGTTTTCCTTTGAATTAGAGTCTTTGTTATATGCCCTTAACCTTTGATTTATCCACGGGTCATATCAAAATCCATGATTTTGGCCTCCAGACCTGTCCTCAACTTATACATGATGTCAACTTACAGTCAAGTATCTGTGTGTTCTGAGAAAGAAAGCAAAGAGAGTAGTTTATGGATTATTTCCCCCCAACCTGTCACTTTTTTCTGATGTGTTGGGATGTCCATGCTGGCTTGGGTGATGGTTTCTGTAGTCAACAACATTTGTGAATCACTAGGTTGGAGAAGGTTATTTTGGATGTTGCTGCAATGTGATGGGTTTAAGTTACATCACACAGGGAACATCAGATGTCAGTGCCAAAGAGAGGAGCATTGACCTCATCAGACCTCAGCCTGAGAGCATTCTAAAATATTTACTTTATTTATGTATGTATTTAAAATACTTTGACCTGACTGCCCTAGCAGAGGATATTGATCAAAACAGGACTGAAAAAACTTGGGTTAGATCCAGCCACAGGCATGCCTCAGTTAAACCCAATGACATCAATGGGGCTTCATTTAGGCCCTCCAGAGATATTCCATTGATTTGAATGAGCCTACCCTCGGCATGATTAAATCTGCATCGAACCCAATTGTTTTAATTGAATCTCGCAAAAACCCAGTTACATAAACCACCAGGCAAGAGTCAGTGTTGATAGAGTAACATGACATATGTACGTAAATGTTGGGGAAGGGTAACCAGGCAGTATTTTTAACCTGTTCGTTCAACAAGATAATACCAATGCAGCCTAGAAAGGGCAAAAGAAATTTCCAGCAAAAGACTCCCCCCCCCCCCCCGAAAGTGATTCTTCTCTGATGTTCCCTTTTTTGAGGAAACCTGCTTTCCAGGATGACCATTGACAAGACCCAGTTCCTAAGGAAAAGGACACTTTTCTGTCTCTGGTGCTGAACTTTAGATAGTGAGTGACAAACAGTTGGCTTAGCTGCAGCAGCCTCACTTAAACCGGTTGTATAAAAATGTTGTTGTTGTGTGCTTTCAAGTCAGTCCAACATGGTGATCCTAAGGATCTCAGTGTGTGACTTGTACAAGGTTATCCAGTGGGTTTTCATAGCTAAGTGGGGAATCAAACAAATCTCCAGAGTCCAAGTCCAAACCTCAAACCACTATACCATTGAGTACATAAACATGTTTCAAATGTTTATACTCAAGATGTAAATAAATATTTCTGCACCACTCCTCAAGCGCAACAGGATCTTAGTTTCAACTACCCGTTCAGCAGTAGTTGGGTTGCTTCTGTGGGTTTGCATCTTCTTCCTGACTGGGTTCATGTGTAGATCCTTCAGGTTCCCTCATTCAAGAAGGAAGAGCCTAGAACTTGCCTAATGTCACAATTCTCTTCTGTGTATCTCAATTATAATTACATCTGTGTGCATTTCTATTGTAATTGCTTCTCACGACCAATGTTCTCCAAAAAGCAAGGGATGATAAAGATAGATATAGATTATGTATAATTAGAGAGAGATAGGCCAACAAGCATGATCAATTTTTTTTTTTATTCTCCAGGGAAAAATTACATTTTAGATTATAACTAATCTAGAATCCCTCAGCCTGGATTTGAGGATTGTGGGATTAGTACTTAGAAACATTTTCAGGCTCTGTTTTTAACAGGCTGAGACAAAAAGCTGAACTTCCCAATTTAGTATCCAGTTGACTACTTCATCTTATCCCTCTCCAGATATCTCCTTTTTCTCTATACTGTTTCCCTCCTTCTTCTGCCCCAGTATGCAGGAAAATGCTTCCAAGACAGAATTTATATCTGTTGCTTGCATACTGGGTTCCTTTTTTTTTTTTTTAATTAAACACATACACACATAATACATTTTATATGTGCCATCTAAAACTACAATACAATACAATACAAATATTACACCTAAAACTACTGATTTCCCCTTCACTTACTGATGGCCTCTTTCTGTTATATTTCCTTAAAAACATATTTTGATACTGCTTAATAAGCAAATTCAACTTATTTAACAAAGTCTAAAGTTGATATATGTTCCCAATGTACATTCCTAAAATTAAATAAACAGCCCCCAATCTTTCTTAAAGTTTTTCAAAAAAAAATTACAGTATCTTTAATCAAAGTTGTCAATTTGTCCATCTCAGCAAGTTCAACAATCTTCATCAGCCAGTCTTCATCTTGGTATAAAGACTTCTTTCCATCTCTGAACATAAACAGTTAGTGCAGCAGTAATCATATATGGTAAACACTTTCCATGATTTTTTCCAATGAAAAAAATACTGGGTTTCTGAAGGAGCTACACTAAGCCAGCAATGTACATCTTGGATCAAATTGCAGTTTCTTTGACCAACATCCAAAACAAACATACATGTGGGGTTTATGCTGGGTGCCATTATGGAAGTTGTTCACCAACAACATTGAAGATACTGAACTGATTATGGTTACAGCTGTGTGCATTTCTATTGTAATTGCTTTTCACGACCAATGTTTTCCAAAAAGCAAGGGATGATAAAGATAGATATAGATTATGTATAATTAGAGAGAGATAGGCCAACAAGCATGGTTTAGTTATTTGTGTCTCAAGGCTGGATTAAGACAAATGGAAGGCCTAAACTATATAAATGAAAGAACTTGCAGCATTACTGTTGGGTATTCTAACAATTATGTAAAAAATGAAATAACCTAAATCCTATTGTTAGTCCAGAGCAGACCTGTGTACAGTATTGACTCACCATCCACAACTGATTAAATAAGTCTACTCTGATTGGTACTTATGAATAGGATTCAATCTCCCCCCCCCCCAGCCCTTCATAACCCCAGGCCCTAAAGAAGCAATTCCCCAAATTTGGTCCTCCAGGGGACTGGGACTTCAGCTTCCAGAAACCCCAGCCAGTCAGGAATTCTGGGAACTGAAGTCCAAAACATCTGGAGGACAAAAGTTTGGGAACCACTGCTAAGTATAGCTTTACTTAGACATAAACTCAGAACTGTTGTTACTGATCCTCAGAAAGCCAGCCTTTCCCTACCTCGAGATATGCAAATGCATTGGACTACAGCCCCCATCATCCCCAGCCAGCATGTCCTAAATGGTTGGAGTCCAGTGGACTTGGAAAGCTGGATTGGTGAGGACTTATACAAGGGATGTTCGCCTGGATCAAAGCAAAGGGCCATCTAATTCAATATTTGGTTTCATTATGGCCTCCCCCCCCCCCAGATGAATGCTACCCAGGTGTTTCCCAGAATCCCATCCACAAGACACACTTTTCTCAACCCTGCTCTCTTCTCTTGTAGCAGCTGCTAGGTACGCAGTGACTGAGCCTAAAAAGTCCATATAGCCTGTGGCCATTTGTACACCTCTCCTCCTCTTCCTCCTCTTCCTCCTCCACCTGTATGGATTTCTGTAATCCTCTTTTACAACTGGTGCCCAGCTCCATATCCTGTGACAGCAGGTTCTGTGCCTTAATTCTGCATCCTTTGAAGAAGGATTTTAGTCAATTTGTGTAACCTAGAGCTCTAGACTTAGAGAAACAGAATTCTTTAACCCTCCACCCACAACCCTTCATTTGGTTTACATCCTCCACAAAACACATAGTTTTACAAACCTTTATTGAGCCAGTGTGCCATAGGATTCGATTCCCAGCTCATCCATGAAACCCACTGGGTGATGATGGGTGCAAGTAATATACTCTCAGCATCAGGGGAAGGCAATGGCAAATCTCCTCAGAACAAATATTGCCAAGAAAACCCATGGCAGGGTTGCCATAAGTTGGAAACAACTTGAAGGCACACAACAACACCATGCCTTCACTGGTGATATTTCACCAGAGTGGATGGCCAACTGTCAGAAGCTTGTAGTAGTTACATTTATTGTTACTACTGTTGTGCGCCTTCAAATCATTTCTGACTTAGGCAAACCTATCACTGGGCTTTCTTAGCAGGTTTCTTTAGAGAGAGTTTTCTATTGTCATCCTCTGAGGCTGAGAGAGTGCGACATGCCCAAGATCATCCAACGGGTTTCCATGGCTGAGCTGGGATTTGAACCCAGTCGTAGTCCAGTGTTCAAACCACTACTCCATGCTGGGTCTCTTTTTAGTAGTTGCATCCCATGTTGTAAATTGAAGCACCCTGTTAAATCTGTGGTTTAGCCATTTTAAAAAAAACACAGATGAATAGAACTATAGTTTCCAAGTCAAAGAAAGTTTTAGTTCCACTGTATTATGTGCTAGTCAGGCCTTACCGGGAGTACTGTGTTCAGTTCTGGGTGCCTCATTTTAAAAATGTCTCCGAGTTGAGTCACCAGGAGTCACCAGGAGTCACAGAGTTGAGGGAAGACAAATTGGAGTAGGTTTAGAGAAGGACAAGAAGGATGATAAATGGTAGGGAGAACACAACATAGGAGGGAAGGTTGAAGAAGTGGTCATGTTTAGCCCAGTAAAAAGAAGACTGTGTGATGACATAACGGTTTGCTCTTTGCTGCCCCAGAGGGCAGAACCATGTCTGATGGTTATGGTTTTAAGTTACAAAAGGGTAGATTTCAACTGAACATTGGAAGGAATTTTTTGACAGTAAGAACAGTTTCTCAATGGAACCAGTTGCCTAGAAAAGTGGTGGGGTCTCCTTCTCTTGATGTCTTCAAATTGAGGCTGGACAGCTACCTGCTAGGGATGCTTTAGCTGGAGTTCCTGCGCTGAACAGCAGGATTCTGTGACCCCATAGATTTGATGTTTGGCCTTTCTTTGTACTAAACACAACTTTTCTTCATAGGGAAGGACTGCACACCCTCCTTTCTATCATGTAGATTGTCCTTTCCTCTACCTTTCCCAGCAATGTTAACATCTATAGAAAGCAGAGTCTTTGAAGTAGCACATATAATCGACTATAAGTTGACCTCATGTATAAGTCGAGGCCAGGTTTTGGGGCCAAAATTATGGATTTTGATATGACCCGTGGATAAATTGAAGGTAAAACTTAGGAGCATGTAATAAAGAAACTAAAGGATTAAGCAAAGGAAAACAATGCCAAAGAACTTACAAAATTCTGACAGGCATAACTGTGTTTACACCGAAGACTGAATGGATGAGAGAGTAGACTGGGGTCAGTACTTCCAGAACAGATTACACTCTTTCCTTGCATCAGAGCATGCTTCTCTTTTTTAAAAATAAGAATTAAAATACAGTACTTACACTGACCTATGGATGTCGACTCTGTTTTTTTGAGCCAATTTTTGGACTAAAATGTCTAGACTTATACATGAGTATATACAGTATTCCAAATGCAGCCATGCAACAGAACAGTTTTCCTAGTCCCCTCATGATGTATTGAATAACAGTTCCCAGAATCCTAGGTCACCATAGTTGGGAATGATGGGGATTGTACCAGGAGGCACCAAGTTGATGGTAGTTTCCCATAGAATTGTATCAAGCCACTGCGTGTGTATATGTCCTTTCAAGTTGCCTACTGACTTATGGTGACTCCATGAATTTCATAGTGTTTTCTTGGGCAAGGAATACTAGAAATATTTTTGCCAGTTCCTTCCTCTGAAATATAACCCAGAGCAGCTAGTCATTCTTGGCAGTCTCCCCTCCAAGTGCTAATCAGAGCTGACCCCACTTAGCTTCTATGGTCAGACAGGCTCTGATAACTTTAGGATATTTAGGCCATCAAGGCATTACTCTGTTTTCATTTTGTCTCCTTCAAATTCATAGCATGGAATGTGCAGCAGTTGTACCATTTGTTGCGGTGTTTATCACAGTTGCTATACTTTTTGTTGGTGGTTTTATTCAGCATAACCTCATGATAATATCTGATTAGTTTAATCCAAATGTATGTGATAAGTGTAAGATTGCCAGTTCAGGATTATCCCAGTGTCTGAGGTTGACAGGGCAAAACCTGAGACTTAGGAGACTTGATGATTCTTTAAGTATTATTCATTAAATATCTAGAACAGTTCCTTACAGCTTGTTATTCAGACACACACACATAAAGATTGAGAGACAGAACCTATTTTCCTGTTTGGACAAAAGTCTTATCTAAAGGAGATGTTCCTAGAACAAGGCTTACAGTATATTATTATTATATTATTATACCTAGCCAGAAGATGGATGCAGAGCAGATTGAAGGGTGAGCCCTGGCACCACAATGAATGAGAGGAAAGAGGGAAGCTAGCTTCAGCAGCAAATCAATTGAGCCTTGCAAATTGTAGCTGTTCCACTATCTGAGCTGGAGATATGTCCATAACCCTTTCCTCTTGCCCAGAGATGAACCCCTCAAAATTGGAGAATTTGTCTCATGTCTGGACTGGAAATGTCGTATCAAACCTGGAGCCAGGCCCTTAGATGTGGCAACCATATATGCTTGCAGGGAGAGTGGTCTAGATCACATCATTTCTCATTTACTGTCATTAAATTTATTTATTCTTATGTGGGAAAGTCACTTTGAAAGTGTTTTACAGTCCAGTAAAGGTTTTAACAACATAAATAAATTGGTATCATAGGTGAGACCCTGAATATAATCACATATTTGTTAGAGGAGACAGTAAACATGTTATATCCTCATGCTGGCCTTGATTTCCTTCCTGGTCAAGCCGTTCAGGAATTAAATTGAATCACTGTTGAATGCACATATCTTACTGATGAACTGTTTGCTTTTCTAATGTCTTCGGCAGTGCTTGCCTTCAGGATAGGGTGAGCTGGATATTGACATAAATTAGTAGAATAATATACAGCATTAATGATGAGAATATTTTCTTGTTGCTGCATTAGCATTCAATATGTAATTGTTATTAGTTGTTATTGTATTCGATTTGATTGGCTTGGAGTTATTATAGAGCAGGATGAAAACAATGATAGATATAATCGACTGTAAATTATATTGGTTGGAAGTCTAAGAATTTTATGTTTATATATAATTTATGTTTAGCACTGGTGGTGGGTGGGTGGGGTAGCAGGGTTAAATTTAATGTATTTTATATTCTCGCCTTTTCCTTTTCTTTCAATATGTTAGGTCTTTCTTTTTCACCAATCTTTTTATTGTCAATAAATGTTTTGTTTATTCACCAATAAAATTAAAAAAAATATATTTTTTCTGTGTTAGACCAGACAAAAACAGCAGGGGCCAAGTCAGAAGGAAGAAAAAAGAAAGAAACGGGGGGGGGGGGGGGGGGGCATGAAAATGGTATCACTGAATATAAAAGTAGTGAAAAATCTGAGAGATGAGGCTACAGGTTGAATCTCTCTTATCTGAAATGCTTGGGGCCAGAAGTGTTTGGGATCTCAGATTCTGGGGGATTTTTGGAATACTTGTATTTGCATATACATACATAATGATCTCGTGGAGATGGGACCTAAGTTTAAACACAAAATTGATTTATGCTTCATATATACTTTATATACATAGCCTGCACATTTATGCACATTTTAAATAATTTTGTGCAAGAAATAAAGTTTGCATAGACATAACCCTCAGAAAGCAAGGGTGTTTCTGTCTCAGCCACCCATGAACATTCTTTGGTTTTGTAGTATTTTGGATTTTGGAATCCCAGATAAGAGAGGCTCAACCTTTATTGGGTTTAGATTTCTTTGAATGACAGAGACTCCTGCAATATTTGGTTTATGTTGCAGGTATATTTATACATTTGAAAATATGAACATACAGTATAAAGGGGGGAGGGGGGAGAGAGTTTAAGGCAGCAAATCTACTCGACCTGCCTCTACCCTATTTGGAATGCTTTCCTAAACATAGGTTCAGATCCTGGGACAGCCCCATTCCAGTCTAGATGTTAAAATGTTTGGATTGACCGATATGTAAGCCACCCACTTTCACCACCTGAAAGTATTTATAGCCAGTCTCTTCCATGCTACACAATTAAAGTACAGGTACTCTGATTCTGCTTTAACTGCTATGGCAACGTCTTATAGAATCCTGGAGTTTGCAGTTTAGAGATGGGTATTTAGAGTTTTCAACCAGAGAACTCAAATGCCTCACTCAAACCCCAGGGTTCCACAGGATTCAACCATGGCAGTTAAACTGGAATCATAGTGCTATAACTATGTAGTGTGAAAAGGCCCCAAGCAGGATCATGACTTGTCAGTGGGTTGTCTACTTGTAAAATCAGGCTAGAGGTTCAAAATGATAGCATGTACTATCCCTTTTAGATCAGAGTTTGAGGGAGGCTGTGTATTATTTTGCATCACTATTCACAAATCCTCTAGCCAAACTGGAGCAATGGAGCTTGCTCTCCTATGTACTCCTTGCTGCTGTCACTACTGGCCTTAGTATGGAATGGGCATCAACAGGTGCACAACTAGGTAGTTTCCCATTTCAGATCCTAGCTTAATATCTTTATTTTTGTCTCCCCCCCCCCACCCAACTACAGATGTCCATCATCCTTTCGGGTCTTATCCACGTCTTCCGACCATTGCTATCCTCCCTTTCTGGTGCACTCGACTGCGAGGGCTTAGGACCATGGTACTTCCTGCTAGGACTCCGCATTGTGGCCATTTTCTTCTCCAATGGCCCATGGGACACAGTGAGGGAAGATGTGGCCTGCAATTGGGTGGCCCCCATGAACGACAAGTCCCGGGAGTTTTGCACGGCCCTATGTCACAACATTCATTTCCCGGTCTCTGTTTCTGCTACATGGGGGCTGGTGTTCCTTGCGTTGCTCCTCTTTGTGGGGCTCATGAGGCTCTCCAGCCCCAAGAAAAAGAAAGAAAAAGAGAACGAGAATGGGAAAGAGGATAAAGACAAAGGCTTAGCTATTGTTGCAACTGCATCTCACGACAACAGTCCTGACATCTCCACCGTCTACATGGTCGGTCGTCGTGGTCTCCCTAGACGCTACAGCAACTATCGTCCTCACCCCCACCATTCCTACCATCCTCATCATCACTATGCCCACCATGATGATTGGCATGATTGGGCTGATTGGCACGGGACACCTGGGGCCCCCATGGTTGGCGGACATGGTATTGATGGGGGCTTTGTTCCACAGGATGTTGGAGGATACGGCATGCCTGTCCACCAGGAGCACATCAGCCAGACCAAAATGCCTGACCACTGCTATGACATGTCTCAGCACAAAATGGGCGTCTACCCGAAGGACATGAGGCAAACTAAAATGCCCACACATGGCACTGGAACTGATCAATATGGAATATCTGCCTCCCCATGTCATGTGAGGCAAACCCATGGTGCACCCTATTATGCAGAAAAGGGGCAGTATAATGCACCCACCAAGTGTGTCCCTGTTTCTATTCATGGCTCACCCCATAAAGGCAAAATGGCTTCCCAATGTTCCCCAGGCAATGAACATGATGACAGCTTCCAGCAGAGATACAGAGACCCTGATGAATGTATAAGATATGGTGGCCAAAATAAGATGGTGCCCAGATACTATGAAGATGGCCAATACAGCATGGCATCCAAATGCAGGCCAGACCTTGAAGGTAGCATGGGCAATATTGCAATAGGAGATGACAATGCAAACATAGCCATCAAGCGTCGGCCAGTTCAGGGGAGTAAGATGCACACCAAACATCACGTGAATTTTGATGCCACCAGCAGAAGTGACATGGGCTTTGGCAGCCACACGTATGCCCAACCTTGGATGGCCAAGGATTCCAGCTGCAGGCCTATTGGTGGGAAGAAAATCATGACCGGACAATGCACGACCACTGGGCCAACCGTGTGTTGCCATGGCAGTGCAAGCTCTATGGGCACTGATACTGACCCATGTCACACAAACCACCAATGGGAACCCTATTGGGAGCCCCACTCTGAGCCCTGCTGTAATGCTCAGCCTTCCCACCATGATGGGCACAGACATAGAGAAAGTACTCCTGGGCCCCAGGAGAAAGCCAAGATGTCAATAAGTAAAATCTGTGGCATACCCCTTTTTGACATCTGGGTAGCACTTCTCCTGTCTACTGAGATCTCCTTCCTCTGCGTTGTGCTTCTTTTTCAGATGCCCACCCTTTTGGGGAAGTCGTGGATATGCTCCCCAGGAGCTGTTGGGTGTCCCCAAACTGTGGAATGCACTATGAAAGGGAGGGCTGAAAAACGGGTGGCGCTCTGGGGGTTGGCTTTCACCTCCATTCTTTTTATAATCGCCTGCAGCGGATACTTTAATCTCCGCTTCTGCTGGAACAAGAGGTGCCGCCAAATGTGCAACGAGAACGAGGAGGAAAATGGGGAAGAATGTGCAGCTGACACAGAGA
The DNA here is from genome assembly GCA_034509955.1 of Urosaurus nigricauda. Lineage (NCBI taxonomy): Eukaryota > Metazoa > Chordata > Lepidosauria > Squamata > Phrynosomatidae > Urosaurus > Urosaurus nigricauda. The sequence goes on from JAOEGL010000006.1 coordinate 11,369,649, forward strand.
CTGAAAGGCGGGATGAAGAGGAAGGTGGCAATGAAGAGAACAAGGAAGGAGACTGATCAGGAGCACAGAAAAGGTGGTGAGGCCTGTCCAGATGTGTCTGGGCTGTGCCACTTCAGACTGCAGGTCAGGCTGACAACACAGCAACCTTTCCAAACCACAGTCCTCCAAGCTGTTGCTGGATTTCAAATCCCACCACTGCAAACCAGCACAGCCAATGGCTGGGATGGTGGGAGTTGTAGTCTGTATCTGGGGATCCATGATTGCGGGGAAGGTTGTTCAAATGCTCCTTCTGGTCTCTTTATGTTCCCTAACAGCTCCATTCTCTGTCTTCTAAGCTTCATTCTCTGTCTTTTTCCATTTTTATTTCATGGTACAGAGGAGCAATCTGTCATGGGAATCCTTTCCTATTGGTCATCTGAGTGGTGTAGTCTAATATTTTGCCTCTTTATTATATATGTATAACTTATGGAGTAACTCTTAGATTTTCTGTTCTAGGTTCTGGTTCTTTTTTGAGGTAGTTAAAGTGTTTCTAGGCAGTACCACTTGAAATGATGGGATAGATCTAAATATATGGAATGCCCCAGATCCCAGCAAATTGGTTAGCAATTGGAATATTGAGGGTTGTAGGCTGCATTTCAGGGGAAGGAACTGGAAAAGCCACCTCTGAGTACTCCTTGCCTAAGAAAACCCTGCGAAATTAATGGGTTTGCCATAAGTCTAAAGGCATTAAAAGGTACACATGTGCATACACGCATGCATACACACACACACACACACACACACACACAAATAGAAAATAAATTCTTCCTTCCTTCCTTTAGGTGCCAAGAAGAAGGTGTCAGATTTTCTCCCTGACATGTCAATATTTTATTTGCAATGGCATTTTAATGTATGGAGAAGTATTTACTACTATGAGTCCCTACCTGCTCTGTGAAAAACTGTGAAATCTGCAGCATTTATTTTACAGTTTTCAGACTTGACTTCAAAGGACCAGGCAAAAAGTGAGACGGTGAGGACAAATGAGGGAGAGGAAAGGAAGTGAAGAGAGGAAGAGGTTGGGATGATGTGCTCAGCAGGTATACAATGAGAAGGGGAAAAGTAGAAAGGTGGAACACAAAAAAATATTTCTATGTAAAGGTCCCTGATGTTTGTTAGGTCAGTCCTTCCAATAGGCAAAGTCCGGTCCCTGCTCCAGGTAGCAGATTTGGGAACCAGTGAAGAACAGCAAATTGCTAGTTTATCATTATTGTACTTTTTCTGTCAGGAAATGGAAATGATGTCTGTGAGATTGTCTGCCTTAGGGGCCAAACTAACTTTTCTGGCTTAAGACGTTATGCCTTGACTTGGGGCGCATGGGAGAGAGAGTTTCTATAGGCTTTTTATCCTCAGGGACCAAAATGTCTTGGGCTGCCCTGAAGCTTATTCACTGACTGTTGCATGCCCTGCTCAGTTCAGCTGTTGTTTTCTGACCCTTCACCAAAATTGCCTACATGCTTCAATTCACAGCCATAAAGACTAGAATCTTGATTATTATTTTTGTTTTAAAAGTATGGGAACTTTGGGTCAACGAATGCTACGAATGATCCTCGACTCCGCACTACTCCTGGACTTCTAGTACTAGGTTCTTTATAAACTTTGGGATTAGAAGTTTCCCCTTCTTGTCATACCTGTGAAGGTCAGATTACTGGATCTTAATTGCATTTCTTTAACTGTTCTTGGTAAGAAACAGTTCTGGAAATGTATTTTCTTTATTTTCTACATTTTTTAAAAAAAAGTTACCACTTGGTTGCACTGCTTTTAAACAGGTTACTCACTGGAGATACTAGTTAACTGAAATAAATCTTTGTAACAGAGGAAAATCATTCCCTTAGACAATTCATATATTAAAGAGAGTTATGTGGATCCCATAAATAATAGGTCAGATTGGAAGACTGCTGCTTATAACTCAAGCTACTTCTTTATACACATAAGGTATAATGACACCAAGATCATTCTATTTTTAATATCTGGTATTAAATAATAAAAACATGCCAGTAATTTTTGAGACAGGTTCAGAAGAAATTGTGCAACGACGGCAAGCTCATAGAGAGAAAGAGGGAGGGAAGGGTTGGTTAATTTCATTTCGTTTAAAACCAACATGTAATTAACTTAATTAGCTTTGAGCCAGTTTTGAACACAAAGTAGGCGGTACAATATTCGTCAGTAATGGAAGGAGTGCAAAATCCAGCCTGTTCCAAGACGGATAATGGAGGCTTCAGTATGAGAGGTGAAAAAAGGTACTTTTGGGGACTACAATTACTGTGGCTCTGTGACCGTGATGGCTGGGGCTTGGAGTTAGAGTCCTGAAAGATAATTCCCTCCAGGCTTTTTCTGGGATATGCCCATTATGGCGTGGAGCATTCCTTTGTGTAGAGTCTATAACCCAGGACAGAAATTCTCTCTATAATACACTGGCACTAGTTTCCACCACGGAAGACCCAGGAGGCATGGCACAAGTCCAAATGCTATGTTTATACTAGATAAACAGCAATTACGCCAAGGACTTCCAGTGTCTTGTACACCATCTTATTTCCTTTGGCATGTAAGGTTGTTATTAAATTATTGTTATTATTTCAGTATTTGCATCTTCGTTGGCATCTTTGCCCAGTGGCATGGAGATGTTGTACACGTTCTCTGTATGTATTACATTTTGCCTCAGAAAAATTGGCAGGTTGGTAGGGAATACTAAGGCATATGAGGGCGGTCTAATTATTACTGGGCAAGTCTGTGCTTTCATGATCATACCAAAAAGACAATGTACGTCTTCCTCACATCAAATGCATCTCCAGCTGTCTGCTTGACAACACAGCACCATCTAGTGAACGGCTAACCCAAATTCTATAATTTCATCAAAAGAAATCACATCCTTCTGAGGAGGCCGTGGCCATGCTGGCTGATGAAGATGAGACTGGATGCTATGTTAATAATTTGCTAAAACTGATTTATCACCCTCGACCTGTTCAACATTTCACTGCAACAATTTGAAAATGTGTTATTTTAATCAGTAAATACCAACAACATGGTTTTTGAGTGGCCATTAAAGGTTTTCATTCATTTAATCCATTACTGGTATTAGTCATTATAAATTATCTTAATTTCATGATTTAACAGATTAGTAACCCATTAATGAATGAATTTAATGGAATTGTCTTAACAGGTTAGCATTAACTAATCAATATTCCCCATTGTTTTAATGTCATTACACTAACTAATATATAGTGTTTCCACCTGTGCCTGGATTGACATGTTGAAATATCTGAAATGGTGGAAGTAATTTCTATCCAGCATTAAGGAAACTGATAAAGCAGGCATGGTGGAGGTTGTTCTGGATTATGTGAGTCAGGCTTGTAGGCAGAAATTTTGTGAAGATGCCAGCCACAGATGCTGGCGAAACGTCAGAAAGGAACTCTTCTAGAACATGGCCACATAGCCTGAAAGCTCCACAAAAAACTAATTTTGTGATGCATTGGTATTCTGGTGCCATTGAATTATTTATTGCAAATACAGAATGCCTTATGTATTTAAAGTTATGGACAGAGGAATCCAGTGGCCAGGTGCTACTTTTGCATCATGACTGCCATGAATTTAGGGTCAGGCTGAGGTACGATGATAAAATGGGCAGTGAAGCAATTACTGTAAGTGAATGGTTATTACATAAGTGGTATAATAGCAAAGTAGAGGAGGCACAGGGGCTGAGCAGGTGAGCCCGGATAGCATGGGCTGAGTCCGTGTTATCCTGGCTTAGTCCCTGGATCAGCATGGGCAAGGATGGGTGTTCATGCACCTGTCCCTGCACCAACCTGGGACGCATGGCAAAGTAAGCAGCATGGCAGGCAGGGTGTGTGCACAGCTGGGGTTTGCTGTGGAGTTTCCTATAAATTCCATGCAAACCAGGGGTATATTCCCCGGGGGTATCAGCTGATTATTGGATCCTTCAGATACATTGCTGGTCTTGCAGATTCAAGCCCAATCCTCTTCCCGGGGTTTTGGCCTATGTCATTTGATCTAGCCGATGCAAGGCTGGGGGGAACCTGGATCTTTTGACCCATGCAGACCACCCCATACATGGACAAGGCCCTAGGCATTTCAACTGGGAAGAAATTGGATGAAAGAACAAGGAGGGGGAGGTATGGGAAAGGAAAGAGCCAAAGTTGTTTTAATTATGTAACAAATTATTTTCAAATTTATGTGGTTTAATTAGACGTTGCTAATGTTTGCTGCTCAGTTCCGACAATATCACACTGCACTGTTACAGAGTTATTATTCCACTTTAACTGCTATGACTGCCTCCTGTTGAATCCTGGGATTTTCAGTTTAAGGAGGGGCATTTAGAGTCCTTAGGCAGAGGGCTTTTAGGCTTGACTAAACTACAAAACCCAGAATTCCACAATAGGCAGCCATGGCAGTGGAATAATAGAGCTATAGCAATGTATGATATTGTCCATTGAATGCCTCTAGTGTGGACCTGTAGTTACTGAATAAAGGTTTGCTGAGCTTGAACTGCTGAAGCCAGAATTTCTGAACTTGATTAAATGTTGGATGTGAGAATTTATGCCAAATAGGGTTGCCAGACTGAAAACTGGACAAGACTCCTGTACCTTTAACGGCTGTGTAGAAGAGGGAATTTCAATTGGTGTAATTTGTCAGACAACCAGGTAACAAGCAACATTTACTGAAATTCCCTCTTCTATGCAATCATTAAAAGTACAAGAGTCTTCCCCAGATATTACTCTGGCAACCCTGAAAGAAATCCTCATCTCCAAAGCACTGCTGGCAGGGCACAGGAGCAGGATAGCCTTTCCCTTCCTTTCCACAATCTATTGTCTGTTTTCTTCTTTGTTGAGATTGTCCCTGCTATTGGTTCCATTGGGGCAAACACAGCAGCCCCAACACCATTCTGGAGCAGACTGAACAAATGAGAGGGCTTTGAATCTGTCAAAACTAAAGCCATCTCAACTACCTCTTGATACATCATTCTGTGTTATGTACTGGATACTGTATTGGCCTGGGATTTAGGAAATCCAGGTTCTAATTCTCATTAAAGCCATTAAAATCACAGGCTGACCTTGTGTTAGCCATGTTTTCTCAGTCAAACTTACCTGGCAGGGTTCTACTGAGGATAATGTGGTTTGGAGGAAAGCCATGTATACTGCCAGGAGCTTAATGGAACGGGTTATAAATGTAGTTAATAAACCTCCTCCTTTGCACTTTCCGTCTGTGAAGTCCTTTGTAGCCAAGGAGCAGTGCTGCCAAGAGCCTTCTGGGAGTAGATCTCACTCTCTTTGCTCCCAGAGGGTCCTTTCATGCAACACAATTGTAACCTTATATTCCATTTTAACCGCCATGGTGACATCCTATGGAATCCTTGAATTTGTAGTCTGATGAGGTGCTAGAGCTCTCTGGCTAAGAATTCTAACTACACCACCCTAAACTGACATGGTGCAGTGGTTTGACTGTTGGGCTAGGACTGTGGAGATCAGAGTTTGATTCCCTGGTCAGCCGTGAAACCCACTGGGTGACTTTGTGTGAGTCACATACTCTCAGAAAACCTAGAAAACCCTAAGGTTCACCTTAGCATGGAACCATAGAAGTTAAAAGGGAATCAGAGGAGCTTATTGGATGAAGAAAGAAAGTGTGCCTCACCGCATGACGTCGTAGTTCGTCAGTTCTCTTCCCATGGCAGATTATCATAAAAGCAAACCTCTTTTTTTAATTTTGTTTAACAAAAGACACATTTATGACCATCTCCCATGGAGAGAGAACTGAAGAACTATGGTGTTATGCGGTAAGGCATGTACAAAGGTATTACTATTTGAGTGAACTTCTGTTTTCTTTCCTCTTGTGATACGTCTGAAAGAGAACTGAGATGCATATGACACACACAAAGCTTAGTCTTCTAAGGGCAGCAGCCTGGGGTCTGAAGAAGTATCCTAGAGATGGCCATGGCTGCTCCTCAGAACTTACCACCTGAGGCACTGGCCTCACTCTGCTTAAGCGCAGGGCCCTGTTAGCCACCAGTCCATTTTGACATGACTCATATTTAGGTATGATGTCTGTCCCATTATAACCAGATTAGCACACCCTTTTTAAAGTGCTTTATTCCTGACAGGATAGAGACACATTTAAATTTACAAAAAGGTTTTATCGTATTCACTGAGGCTAGGCAAGTGCAGCCCATATACAGCCCAGATGCCAGCCGGGCTTATTCTGCAGATTTTCAAGAACAGGAAAATCCTATTTTTGAAAAGTCACAGAATAAGCCTGGCTGGCATCCAAGCTGCATCCAAGCTGCATTTGTTGGCATCCAGGCTGAATATAGACTGCCTTTGCCCAGCCATGGGTGCACTAATCTGCAACATTTGTATATCCTGACCATTCTACAATAGCTCCCCAAAAACTTGTCTAATAATAATGCTTATCTCTTTCAGGCTACAATAACATATGCACTCATTTGTAAGTAGGTCTCATTGAAACCAGTAAGATCAATGCGTAAACATACTTAGGATGTGCTGTCATTTCACTCTCCAGATGATTCAGCCATATATTAGCAAGCCTGTTTTGACTTCTGATTTGGGATTGGTTATGTGCCACATAGGATTGTGACGCCATTCAGGATCAAAGAATGTTGCTCTAGGGAAATAAAAGAAAAGAAGTGTTGTCTAGCAGGATGAGCCAGCTTCACCTATCAGTGTTTCTGATATGCATGGGATCTACTCAGAGAAAAGGCAGGACTAACAGCTGAACCAGGACAAGGCATTGGATGGAATGCTATTGTGTGCTCTGGGTGTTTTCTGATATTCCAGGATGTATATCTGGTTTCTCCAAAATAAAAACTAGTTTTACTAAATGGCTTCTTCATTTCATCCCTGTTGTTGTTTAAGAGCTCTTTTGGTGCAGAAAAACTCCCCATGGTGTTTGAAAATATTTCTTTTCAAACGATACTGCTACAAATTGAAAGTTATACCAATACTCGTTATTCCACCGCAGCCTCTCTTCTCTTTGCAGACCTGGTTTCCTCCTTTATACACACACATATAGATCTGAAAAAAGGACTTACAAAAATGCCACATTATCTTCTAGATTAGAATGAACACAGTGTTTGGTTAATCTATGGTCCTGAAAGTGGCTAGGAAACCCAGACTCCTGGTGTCTCCACCCTGCAGATACCATGCAAACAGGAAAACGGATGTGGTCAGGCATCTCTGAATAATTTCTTTTGCTCCTCCTCTCCTCTGCCCACACACAGTGGACCAAGAAGTGGGGATAAATATCAGCAGAGCAAGTGCTGTGATCTAGTGGAATGGGGAGGGAAAGATGTTGGTGGCAGTGATTCTCTTATGACCTATACTAGTTGTTTAGGAGGAGCTTTCTTCTGGTTTGCTCCAGCATCTCCATCAAGCAGCTCCTGGCACTTCCCCCCTCTCCTTTACCACTGATGCCTTCCAGGGCACCCTGGACTGATGTTTACCAAAGAACATGACCAAGGTGTTATGCCTTGACTCCCCTTCTCCTGAGGCAGTCACTGGCCCTGGTTCTATGTCCCAATCCAAACCAGAATCGACTTGTAAGTCCACCTACTCTGCTGACCCAGAGTAGTGCCGTTGTTGAAGCTGGTAGATGCAGAGAAGTGCCATTGGTAGCTCTTGGTGCAGCACCAGGAATCCACACCCTGGGTAATCGCAGGGTTGTCAAACTGTGAATCTGATCAGAAAAGGAAGATATGCAACAAAAAGGTTTTGACCAAAAGGGTCAGACTTCCCTCATGCTCTGCAGCTAGAGAGTGAGACATGTTTATTGCATACTTACAAGGCTTATATATCTTTCAACAACACAAAGAAAGGAAAGAGCCTCAAGCACTACTGCACATGCTTATCTTTACATCTTGCATAGTTGAACCAAGCCCCCTTGTTTATTGTTTTACGAACCACCTGAAATAAATCCAGGCTGGCCTTATGGTCATTGAGCCCTCTCATCTATGCTCTACAAAGTTCTTGAAAAGGAGAAGATACAAAGGAAATAGTTAAAGGTATACAAAATGGAGACACTTTGGTTCAATGTTTAAAACAACAGTACAGACAAAGAGCAATGACCAGGACGCAGGACACTATTCCCACAGTTATCATGATGTAGCCATCCCTGAAAGAGTTGTGGTCCACTAAATCTATCTCAAATGGGGAATTACATAAATTGATGTAGTCCCAAAAATCTGGTTGTGGTAGGCTTGTCGTCTCTGTTTCCTTCTCAATCTGTCTTGGCTTTTTGGATGTGGACATTTTGGAAATATCTCCCACAGTTCCTTGTACACTTTGTACAGTGTCCTGTTGGTCAGAAAGAGGTGGCACAGTGGTGGAAGTGGCCTTTTTTCCAGGATGTGAGACTGAACGTATGGTCACAGCAAGGGTTTGCTTGGGAGGCAGTTTGGGTGCTAGTGCCATGTCCTTGCTTTTGGGTGGGCTGGAAGGTGATTCAGTTAGTGGCTTGGATCCTGTGGGAGATGCCAATGAGACATCTGAATGCTTCTCTTTACTGGGTGTGATGTTTACACCCTTCTCTTGTCCAGCTGTGGCAGATTTAGGAGTGACAATGGCTGAGAGATGCGTGGCGGCAGTAGGTTTCCCTGTTGTCATATCTGAACCCCAAATAATGCCCAAAGTAAAAAGGACAATGAGGCCAAAGTGTTTGCTGAAGGCATGAATGGGGAATCTTGAGGTTTTCATGGCAGCAGAACTTCAAAGTCCAGGATTTTCTTAGTCTGTGGTATGTGGAACAAAAATCAATGGTAAACTAAGACCAAAAAGAGAGGAAGCGATAAAAGAGAATTTGAGAAGAATGCACTCTAAGACCTGATCTAGATTGGCAAAAAGAAGTGTGTTCATGGCTGCATGAAAGTCTAGCCTTTAGATGAGAAAAAGTTAAAAGGGTGCCATGAAAACGCTTTTTTTGCGTTTTAGGGGAGAAGAAGCGCCTTTTAAAAGGTGCTGGTTTTCCCAGCTTCTTTTTTAAAAACTAGGGAACAGCGCAGCTCCATCTAAAGGCTGTGATGCAGCTGCTAAGCATTAAGGAAAAGGCAACTTCATGTCACACTTTCCTGCCAATCTAGAAAGCCCCCAATTCTAGGAGAGTATTTAAAATGAGAGACAGAAATATTCCAGATGAGCAAGGGAGAATAATTCTGCACATAGGGGTTATTCACACTGTGAAAATAATCCAGGATGAATCTGGGTTAAATCTCCCTCATTCACTCAGATCCCAAATGCACTCAATTAGGTTTTTGGTGGGGCTGCCAAAAAACCCACTTAATTCAGGATAATCGATATCAGCATTTTTTCTTGAGGTTTTTTTTAAAGATCCACATCATTGCTAGTGTGAATAACTGATGAAAACAGACCCAAATAGACCCAGGATAAAATGCTGCAGACCAAAAAAGGGTTCCAAATGCATTCACATTGTTGACTCTATCTTTATTTTGATGCTTGCATGTGTGAACAATTGAATGCACACAAATGCACATTGATGCAGTTCCATAGTGTGAATAACAAACCTGGAATGTGTGAGTGAGACGATTTGCATCTGCACACTAAAAACAACAACATCTGAATAACTCCATAGATTTGCCTTGTTGGATTGGGAGCTTCATGCACACAGAGATGGCATGGATATATATCTCCACATCATAATGTTCACTCAATAGCAATTCTTTTTGGCTAAAATTGTTATAGTTGTGGAGAGTATTCAGTGTGAACTTAATCTGTGAAACAATTTGGTTGGAAGTGAGTGCACCTGTCTGTCTGGTGACATGGATGGGAATGCATATCTCCTTGTGCTTGTACAATAAGCATCAATTTATTATCCATTGCTATAGCTGGAATGGCTCAAGGTTTCTAACAACACACTCTCTTGTTATTATGTGCCTTCCAGTTGACTTGTTACAATTTATGACAACTCTATTGTAGAGTCTTCTTTGCACGATTTCTTCAGAGGGCAATTGTCATTGCTTTCCTTTAAGGCTGAGAGAGTGTAACTTGTCCAAAGTCACTCAGTGGAGACACTAGGAGACCAAATACAAACCCTTGCTTAATCAGGGAAATCCACCAGGTGACCTTGGGCAAGTCACACTCTCTCAGGTTAAGAGAAAGGTAATGACAAACCACCTCTGAAGAAATCATGTCTAGAAAATCTCATGATAGTTTCATCTTTGGATCACCTAAAGTTGAAGTGGTGATCAGAGATGACTTGAAGGCACACTACAACAACAAGCTACCTTTTCCTCATCCTTTGGGATTCAAGAAGGGTTATAAATTTAGAACAGGTATATATAAAAATTCACATAATCAAAACATACAGAAGCTAAAGTATAATTAAGCTATAAATGAAATTAAGAGCAATTTAAAAACTATGCATAAAAACAAAAACAAAAAATGATAGAACTATAATTATATAACTACCACCATAGTTATAGAGAAACTGTGGTGTAGTGGTTTGAACATAGAAGATCAGGGTTTGCTTTGCCTCTTGGAAACCTGCTGGGTGACCTTGTGTGAGTTACACACTTTCAATTCCCAAAAACTTTGCAATAGGGTCAACGTTAGGGTCGCCATAAGTCAGAAATGACTTGAAGGCACACAACTTAGAATTATAACTGTAAACAACTATTTTTAAAGTAACTGTCCAAATTCTGGAAAATCTTAAAGAAACAGGCTGCTTGTGGGGGAGGAAAGCTTAAGGCTTTGGGGCAGGACAAGTTGGAACCGGGGCTATTTGCCCTCTTGTCTGAGGTCATGACAGGTGAGAACTTTGTAGCTACAATAACCAACCCAGAAGGCGCTGCCCTAAAAAGTGGCATTTTCTACCATCCAGATACATTTCCTCACTACCCACATCCACATTCAAATTATAGCCAAACTTAAACTGAAGCACAAGAAGGAGGAACTGAAAAATAAAGAGTGGTGGGGGAGCAAGACCACCTGGCAAATGGAAACCAAAGATCGCCAAAGGAAGATGTGGGAGAAGTGCATAAAAAAGCAAACGAGGGGTAGTGGTCAGGGGATACCACTTCTATGAGATTCCAGGGCCCAGATTTCCCACTTGTGTTTTAATTTTAATATAGCATAAACAAGAATGTTTGCTGTATTTCTGCACTAGGGTTGCCAGATTGAAAACTGGCAAGGAGTCTGGTGCCTTTAATGACTGAGCTGAAGAGGTAATAGCAGGTGTTCTAGCTTGTGTGATAAGCAACACCTGCAGAAATTACTTCTTCTGTGCAACCATTAAAGGCTTGGGTCACCTCTACAGTTTTCACTCTAGCAACCCTAGAAGATCTGCGGACATTTTTTTAAAATGTTGAGGACATTTTTTAAAAAATAAATTTTATTGAAATTAAAAACACATACAATTTCACAAAAATCTAGCCAACCAACACATATAATCTTCTTCCATTAATAATCGCATTATCAGACACTAATGTCTAACCAGATATTGGTGATTATGCTATGCATTTATGCTGTCTTGTCTTGAATTTAGTACTGGTTCTTTTGTTGTTGTTAACCGTCCTTGAGTCAGTTTAAACCTATGGCTGCTCTGGTGCCACAACCAACTACGATTCCCATACTTCCATAGCACTGAGCCAGGGCAGTTAAAGTGGTGTCAAATCGGATTATTTCTGAAGCGTGGATGCAGCCTGAGAGGGTTTATGCAGCAAGTGCAGACAAGAAGAGGCAAAATTCAAGGCTTCTCTGCTGCTTTTGATGGATATGCACAACAGCTGAGGAAATGTGGGCTGGGGAAAACTCAGAGTTGGGTGAGGCAGCCCTTTCACTCAATTTGACAGCACAGAAATAGCAACTCAAGAAAAATGACATTGAGTGCTCATGTCATGACACACAACTTCAGAGCAGATACTGTCATCCACCAAACAGTTGAACTGTGTCAGAAAACAATGAGTAACCAAGTGTCTTTTTCTGTCAAAGGACTGTAAACTCAGTCATTTCATGGTACAGTCAGAACAAATGGCCAGATTCAGCAGAATCTGACACCAGCCTCTGGCTGGTGTGTCTTGGGATTCTAGTAGGAAAGAAAGTAGGCTCTTCAAACCCGAAGTCTGTGCTACATGCTGGCTGGCTGATAATGCAGTATGAGTCCAAGGCAGATGTCCAAAAGACGTCTGAGGCAAAGCAACCCAAATCCTGCAACTAGATTAAATATTTTAAAATATCTAGATCCTACCTCGATCTGTCTCTTTTACCATATTGCATGGCAAGGGTGCTGGAAATGAGGTAATGAATGGTTGCATACCACTACCCTTTCTCTTTATGGTTCCTCAAATAAATTACACGATGCATCTTAATCCTAGTATGAGGTACTGCAGATTTCCCCTCCAGAGGTGTAGGAATACAATGCTCATCACTCTCAGAAAATATGATTGGGCTTGGAGTGGACTATTATAGTGGAAAAAATGTTTGATTTCAACTTTGTTCCAAATGCCCACTCATGGTGGTAGCTCCCCAGGCATTTGGTCAATTCTCCCCCCAACCCCCATGTTAGCCCACCTTGTAGGATTTTTGTAAGGTTAAAATAGAGGTCACACATGCCCCCTGCCCTGATTTCCTGGGAGAAGAAGCTGGATGGAAACCAAATGAAATACAGTTTTAAAAAGCCAACCCCCACTCCTCTCTGCAAGCATATCCTTCCCCACCTCATTTGCAAATGATGCTCCTCAATACGGTTATAACCCTGTGGGATGTTCTCACCCATCCCATCCCAGTCCATTCTACCTTTGATGACGGCTACCTAGGATGGCTTCAAGCAAGAATGTGACCGTGCTCAGTTTGCATGCCAAGGGTTGTTTTCTTCTCACCAGTTTTTCACCTGGCCAAGGAAGAAGCAGCGAATGACACTGAGAAGGCAGCAACAGTGGAGAAATGCTGGAGGGAAAAAAAGAGATATTTACAATGCCAGGATTTATATCCAGCACAGATGAAAAAATAAGGAATGTCTCTGAGCTTGTGGAAGGTGCAATTTCCCCTCATTACCATGTACAGCTACCTTCGCTCACATCTTCTGCATCCAAAAAATAGGACTAACAACACCTTTGTAAAAGAAAAATGCAGCTTATTCCTTTCTAGTAGGTAGTATTGTGACAAACCAATTTTTTTCTTCTCTGCCACTGAGAACTAGATGTGAATTTTTTTATAAAAAAATTCTTTTCAAAAGTCCCACTTTCAAAAAGTTATATTTTTTTTCTCTTCCTGTCAAGAAGTATTTTTCACAGATTTCTCAAATGAAAATAAAAGACAAAGGAGGGGAACATTTACACTAATTACCTGGCATTTCAAACTCAATTAGCATGTCAAAAGGAAGTTTGGCAGAGGTTTAAAGAACATTCCTCTGCTAGAAAAATCCAATCTGAATGGTAGCTTTCCTTATGCAAAATAGTCAAATCCTGGCCATCGAATTAAAAACCAAAATTCTTACTCATTGATCAAGAAGTGCTCATAATTTCTTCTCTTTAAAAGGCTTTCAAAATCTTTGAATAACAGATATTTCTTCTGTTTATCGATTTTTGACGAATATTCTTTACATCGCTACTAGTAGGATTCCCATACCATTCACTACTGGTACTCAAACTTTTTTCCCTTGGGACCCTACCTTACATCTACATATGGATGCAGTTGTCAGCCAAAGGTTTCTTGTTAAACAGCAACCATTGGAAGGGGAGAGGAGACAACAGATATGGAATTCTGGCAGGATGGGGAAGGAAGATTCACCTTACCGTGCAATGGCCTCCTGTTCTGGATGCAGGGAGAATTTTCCTGCACGTCTCTGACTAGAAGGCATGCACAAATTAAAGGAAAGCTCCTTAAATAGCCCAAGCTCTTATCTCTCCTCACCAGTCTTACCCTTATCACTTCCACATGGGTTCCTATTTCCCTATTTATGTGGAAAGGCCACTTCTAAGAGTAAGGGGAAAGTGAGTTGAGTATTCTTTCCCACCCTCAACAACATCCAAAGCCCCCTCAATGAGCATTGCATGGCTGGTGGAGGACCAGAAAACATCTGGCCAAATGCACAATTATACAGAGATCTCTGGAGGACCCTGGAAGTTCTTGGTGGAAGATGTCACAGGCCCTCATCAGGCTATGGGGCATAGTGAAATGTCTCTCTGATCTCCTCTTCCCAAGCATGGAATTGGCTGTTCTGTAAGCTCTAATATTCCACTGAAGAAAACTGGGAAAAGTGTGACCAAGCAACATCAGAGTGTGGTCAAGATGGCAAATGCATCTGAGGAAGTGGACTTAGGTCTATGAAAGCTTATGCTGCCAACTTCTTTCTTTCGTAGTGTTCTGTGGGGTTTATTCCTGATGTTTCGCCAGCCTCTCTGGTTGGCATCTTCAGAGAATGCTGGCATGGGAGTGAGTGACTATATAAATACTGTGTGACCCTTGATTGAGAGAAAGTGATTTACATGTTAATCTCTGAAGATGCCAGCCACAGATGCTGGCGAAATGTCAGGAATAAACTCTTCTAGAATATACAGGCACATAGTCCGAAAACCCTACAAAGAACCATGCATTTCAGCCATAAAAACCTTCGACTTCACATTCTTTCTTCCAGTTAGTCTCAAAGGTGCTACAATCATTGTGTCTAGAGATCTCTCTACATACTGGTTCCACAGACTAACACAGCTATATCTTTGAATTTTACCGAGATGGTAAATGTTATTAATGAAAAAGAACACATAAGATGGGCTTGCAAGAGCCTACTGGGAAAGGCAAAAATCAATGGCATCACTAGCTAGCAGTGTCAGCTGGTACAGAGGATATCACTCAGGAAGGGCACACGTTCACCCCTCCTGCTGCTCCATCACTGGGCTTCCTTCCCAGGGTGGTGGCCTGGTGATGGAGCATCCAGGAAGAGCACACATTTGCCCTTCCTGTGCCAAAGGGGGAGGTGGGCCCAATCGGGTGTCATCCCTCCTTTGGAGTGTCACCTGGTGCGGTCCGCACATCCTGCACCACTCCCAGTGATGCCACTGGCAAAAATATACCCCTACTCTCAGCTCCTTCAGCTGAGTTCAATAAGCTGAGAGAGGGGAGGGAGAAATGAGGCACTTGAAAAGCTGAAAAAGTGGAAAGACAGAAGAGCAATAGAAACTCTCCTTGCCAAATTGGAATTGTTGGAGGGTATGGAAGACCACAGCAGAGGGTACCTTTCTACTAGGGTGTGTGTTTTCTCATCACATCCTATCATAATTGTTATTATTACTGTAATATTTTGCCACTCAAAAACAAAACAAACAAACAAACAAAAAAACAGGTTGAGCCCACAATAGCATAGCATTAGCATTTACATTTCTATATTGCTTCATAGTGAACGTAGCACTCTCCAATCGATTTACAAGGTGTAAGCCAATTGCCCCCAACAAGCTGGGTACTCATTTTACTGACCTATGAAAGGATGGAAGGCTGAGTCAACCTGGAGTCCTTTGGGATTGAACTCACACTGTTGTGTCTGCAGTACTGGCATTTAACCACTGTGCCACCAGGACTCCTTTGCCAGAAATAAAACTCAGGACACCAGGAAATGCTAGATACTGAGAAAATGGATGGTAATCCATGAAATCCCATGCTAAATAATTGTATGTAATCTTAAAGGAACCACGAGATTCTTCTTCTTTCTCCTTGCCTCTTCTTATTTTTACACGCATGCTGCACAAAGAAAAGGAGGGTTGATTCAGGATGTACCTCCTGTGGGCAGAAGGGCATCACTCACAGAAAATTCCTTCTGGCCAACCTGGGAGTCATTTCATATTTCCCATCCCATAGCCCCATTCCATTCTACAAGGTTCCCCAAATCTCTATGTTGCATTTTAAAGGGCTGGAGGAAGGGTCTCCTGTGGGGGAAAGCAGCGAAAGAGTGAAATCTTTTCCTCACCAGTCCAAGCTGTACACATCTAAATTCCATTCACCCACTCAGACTAAATTTATTTCACCTAAATGACTCATGCTGAGAAGAAATCATCCTCGGTGCTATTTTTAAAGGACAGCATATGATAGTAGCTTCCCCTGAGCCAGATGCACAGTCCATCTTGCTTAATATTGTCCTCTCTGATTAGAAAGGCTCTGAGACAGGCCTTTCCTTGCCCAGAGACTATTTTTATTTTTCAAAAACTAGGAGAAGATGAACGTGGGAGCTTCTACAAGGAAAGTGGTGCTCTGCCACTGGCTTGCAGTCTTTCCTCAAATAATGAAGATCTTGGGGGCTGAAGCCAGAATCTCAGTCACCTAGTCTCTGAATGACCTCTCACTGGTTACAGCATGGGTCCCACTGGTTTCCCACTGTATCTCACTGGTGTCACATTTTTGACCATCAGGCCTTGCCTTTGGCCAATAGTCCAGAGACTTCCAGAGACCATGAACTCATTCTTCCCACAACACAGAGGTGTCTATGTGTGTATGTGCTTGGCCTCCCTCAGTGCCATGACGTTGTTTGCTTCATGAGGAAAACGAAGCAACAGCACCAAGGTGCCCCCCCCAACTGGGTGTCATCCCTCTTCTGGGGTGTCACCCATTATGGGCCGCACCCCCTGCACCCACCCTAATGATGTCACTGATGCAAATCTCCACCTTAGCTAGTAGAGCAGCAGCTTTCTATAATTTAATCATAGGACTCTTTCAGACGTGGGAAATTGGAAGTATAATCCAAGGGCAATCCAAACGCAATCCTGGGGTTTCACGTTATTGCGAATTAATTCTTCTCACGCAAAAGGGAATTCACTCCGAATGCAATCATGGGTTTAACGTTATTGCGAATTTAAGCTTCTCACGCGATTTCGGGCAAGGGGGGGTTATTTTCGGGTAATGGGAAGTAATTCCGAATGCCTTCCGAACGGAGCAGGGGTTCAGGTAAATTCACTAAACAAGCGAATTTACATGAATCCGCATTGGCTCCATTCGGAATTGGGAGAAATTCCTCCCGTTTGAAAGAGTCCGTAGAATCATAAAATTGGAAGAGACCACAACAGCAATCTAGTTCATTCCACTGCCATGCAGGAACACACAATCAAACCACCCCTGACAAATCCCATCCAGCCTCTGTTTAAAAACATCCAAAGAAGGAGACTCAATCACGCATCAAGGGAGCATATTCCACTGTCAAGCATCTCTTACTGTCCAAAGCTTTTTCTAAGGCTTCACTGACAGCTTACTGCAACTTGATTTCTTGCTTCAGGAGCTAGGCTAGATTAAATGGTCCTTATCCCCTCTTCTTAAGGAAGTGAGATTGACTCATTGCTTAGTTCAGTAGTATCTGGGAACAGTCCCTTTAGCATAAATTTATGTCCAATCAGAAAAATAGGTTGTGTGGGTGTGTGTTTGAATGACAAGCTGTGAACAACTGTGGTGGGCATCTAATACATAACACTTAATAGCATCACCAGGGGCCATTCCTAAGACTCAGGTTTTGATCTGGAAACCCCAGGGCCTGCGAAAATCCTGAACTGGCATCCCTAGATTCTGCTTGTACACCTATAGCAGGTGGAGAGGACTCTCTTGCACGTCCTAAAGTTGTGTAGAAGAGGGCATTTCAGATGTTGTTGACTCATTGCATGACAAACGCTGAAATGCCCTCTTCTCACACAACCATTAAAGGTATCAGAGTCCTCTCTGGTTTTCTGTTTGGCAATTCTAACTGGAATTATTTGAACTAAGTCTGCAAATTCCTATAAAATCTTAAATTTCTTTCCTAATGCCATGTTCCCTCCACCACAGATTCCTAAAAAAAGCTCTTGCTGCCACCTTCCCCACAAGTGCCCAGAGAAAATGATATGACACAGAGGAGATGCATGTGGTATGGACACTTGAAGAGCAGACACATTTCATCTACTTAATCTTGACATGTCAGGAGTAGGAACCATTAAAAGGCAGGGGAGAGAAAACGAAAGTAAGGCAGGGGAGAGGAAACGAAAGTAACCCGGGCACTAGTAAGATGCCAGGCAAGACAGTCTGATAATGGTATATGGCCACTGGAACAGCTAATTTTCATGTCTGTATTTATGAGATAGCAAAATGCAATGGAAATCAAGAAGTGTAACAAGAAGATAATCTAGGGGTGCCATCTTGCCTTTATAGCATGCTTCAAGGCCTGTGCTTGCAGCTGTTCCTTCAGAAATATTGAATATCCTGGCCACTGTTTCCTACTGCCACTGAGGCATCCGTGAAGGGAGATGGAGAGCTGTTATGGGGCATATTTTCTAGTCAAATATAAGGAAAGTATCACAACCTCAACCAATTTTAGGATTTTGGGGTCTCAGAGCCTTCCCAAACAGAAGGCAACTATTAACTCTGTGTAGCCAGTGAGGGGCAGAAAGGAGTAGGGTATGCAACTCAGGGTGCAATCTCTTGGTTTCTTCTGCTCAGATGTTGTTCAAGTTGGGTCGCCAGCTCTCAAGACATTAGCTTTAGTCCCCAAATTTCATGGGTCACCTCCAGGTGCACATTCTGTGGCTTCTGTGTGGTCAGGTCCAAACAAAAGGCAACAATTGCATACAAACCTTCAGTCCAGAGCTTTTTGCCAGCCACATGTGCTTATCATTCTTTCCTCTTCTTCCTCCTCCATCTTTGCACTTCTACTTGGCTATGCAGCTTGCTTCAATTTGCAAAGCTTAACTAATTTCAATCAAGTTATATAGGGGAATTTCAGTACAGGAATACCTGGTTAACCTAAATGAATATAAGTCTCCAGGACCAGATGAACTACATCCAAGGGTATTAAAAGAACTGGCAAATGTGATATCAGAACCACTGGCAATAATCTTTGAGAACTCCCTGAGAACAGGAGAAGTCCCAGCAGACTGGAGGAGGGCAAATGTTGTCCCCATCTTCAAAAAGGGGAAAAAAGAGGATCCCAACAATTATTGTCCAGTTAGTCTGACATCAATACCAGGAAAGATTCTGGAACAGATCATTAAACAGAGAGTCTGTGAACATTTAGAAGCTAATGCCATAATCACAAAAAGTCAACATGGGTTTCAGAGAAACAAGTCTTGCCAGACAAACCTGATCTCTTTTTTTGATAAAATTACCAGCTTGGTAGATGAAGGGAATGCTGTGGATATAGTATATCTTGATTTCAGTAAGGCCTTTGACAAGGTCCCCCATGACGTTCTTGCAAACAAGCTTGTAAAATGTGGGCTAGACAAGGTAACTGTTACATGGATTTGTAATTGGTTGGCTGGCCGAACCCAAAGGGTGCTCAACAATGGCTCCTTTTCAACCTGGAAAGAAGTGACAAGTGGGGTCCCACAGGGCTCTGTCCTGGGTCCAGTGCTATTCAATATCTTTATTAATGACTTGGATGACAGAATTGGGAGCATACTTATCAAATTTTCAGATGACACCAAATTAGGAGGAGTAGCTAATACCCCAGAGGACAGGATCAAAATTCAAAATGACTTGAATAGATTAGAAAGCTGAGCCAACACTAACAAAATGAAATTCAACACAGAGAAATGTAAGGTACTGCCCTTAGGGTAGAAAAATGAAATGCACAGATATAGGATGGGGGACATCTGGCTGAATGAGACCACATGTGAAAGGGATCTAGGGGTCCAGGTAGACCACAAGTTGAACATGAGCCAACAGTGTGATGCGGCAGCTAAAAAGGCCAATGCTATTTTAGGCTGCATCAATAGAAGTATAGCGTCTAGATCAAGGGAAGTAATAGTGCCACTCTATTCTGCTTTGGTCAGGGCCCACCTGGAATACTGTGTACAGTTCTGGGCACCACAATTCAAAAAAGATGTGGAGAAACTGGAGCGTGTCCAAAGCAGGGCAACTAAGATGGTAAAGGGTCTGAAAGCCATGCCCTATGAGGAGTGCCTTAGGAAACTGGGGATGTTTAGTATGGAGAAAAGAAGGTTAAGAGGTGATATGATAGCCCTGTTTAAATGTTTGAAGGGATGTCATATTGAGGAGGGAGCAAGCTTGTTTTCTGCTGCTGCAGAGACTAGAATGAGGAACAATGAATGCAAACTGCAGGAAAAGAGATTCCACCTCAACATTAGGAGGAACTTCCTGACAGTAAGGGCTGTTGACAGTGAAACAAACTCCCTTGGAGACTGGTGGGGTCTCCTTCCTTGGAGGTCTTTAAGCAGAGGCTGGATGGCCATTTGTCTGGGATGCTTTGACTGGGAGTTCCTGCATGGCAGAATGGGGTTGAACTGGATGGTCCTTGTGGTCTCTTCCAACTCTGATTCTATGATTCTATGATTCTATGAAGTTGTTGCAGCTTGCAAAAACTCCATGGTGTTTGTTCATTTACTGAGTTAGCTAAGCTTCCTCACTTCTCCTCTCTTCCGCCATGATATCCCTCAAGACCATCCTTTGGTCCAAGGTTTTGGCTTGAAAATCATAGGGTACATTTGTCAGTGAAAGAAGGAGTGCAAAACCCAGACTGTTCCAAGACTGATAGAAGCTTCAGTATCAAAAGGTGAGAGAAATTGTTTTGGGGGACTACAATTCCTGCAGCCCTTTGGCCATGGAGATTGTTGCACTGCCTTTTCTCCTGACCTAGGCATGGGCTGAAACATTTAAAATTGGATTTATGCCCAGAGCAGAGGCATCCCGTACCTGATTATGGCATCCCATATCCACTCTGGACTTCTCCCATACTTTACAAAGAACAGGAAAATCTTATTCTTTCAAAAAGTGCTGGAGAATCCAAATCGGGCATGGGATGCCTCCAGCGTGGGTGTGGAGGTGTGCGATAAAACCAATTTTTAAAATGTTTCAGCCTGCATCTAGGTCAGGAGGAAAGGCAGTGTGATCATCTCCCATGAGTGGCCAGGGGTTCTAAAAGTTATAATCCTGAAAAGTAATTTCCCCAAGGTTTTTCTAAGATATGCACATCATGGGGGGGAACATTCCTATGTGTAGAGTCTATAACCCAGAACCAGACCTTCCCTCCATGATACGCTGGCAATAGTTTCCACCCTGAGGGCCCAGGAGGTATGGCACAAGTCCAAATACTACTCTTATACCAGATAAACATCATGCAGAGAGATTGTGCCAAGGACTTCCAGTGTATGCTGTCTTATTTCCTTTGGAATGAAAGCTTGTATTATTATTATTTATTCATCATCATCTTCATTGGCATCCAGTGGCATAGAAGATGTTGTACATGTTCTGTGTATGTACTATTACATTTTGCATCAGAAAAAAGGCAGATTGGCATGGAATACTAATGAATATGGAGGAAGACTGATTATCACTAGACAAGGCTGTGTTTTCATAATACCAAACTGACAATGTACATCTTTCTCACATTAATTGCATCTCCTGTTCTCTGTTTGACACCACAGCACCATCTAGTGTATGGCTAACCCCAACAAGGTAATTTCATCAAAGGAGATCACACATCCTTTTGAGGAGATGGTGGCCATGTTGGATGAGGAGGATGAGAGTTGTAGACTAACCTGTCTGGCGAGCAACAGGTTGGGGAAGGCTGTTCTAAGGAGTTTATCAGACGACGGAAATTGGAAGTATAATCTAATGGCAATCCGAACACAATCATGGGGATTCATGTTATTGCGTATTAAAGTATCTCACCAAATTTTGGGCAAAAGGGAAGTCATTCCGAACGCAATCATAGGTTTTACATTATTTTGTATTAAAGCATCTCACACAATTTCGGGCAATGGGTAGTTATTTTGGGGTAATGGAAAGTCATTCTGAACACATTCCAAACACAATTGGAATTCACGTAAATTCGCTAAACTAGCGAATTCACGTAAATTTGAATTGGCTCCAATTGGATCCATTCAAATTAAAGAGAAATTCTTCCCATCTGATAAACTCCTATGTGGTAGAAGGGAATTGTATAGTTGTCTAACCATAATGTTGAGCACAATAGGCTGGGAAAGCAAGTGTACCCTGAGGAAAGGGCTTGATAGACCAAGTGATCTGGTCAGGATGCCATGTGTTGCATTGTGTTGTATTGCATTGTGTTGTGCTTCAGACTGGGTCCTCTGTTAATAATTTGTCAACATTGATATAGCACCTTTAATCTGTTAAAACATTTCACCGCAACAATTTCAAAATGTGTTATTTTAATCACTCAATGCCAACAACTTAGTTTTTGACTGGCAATTAAAGGTTCTCATTACTTTAATTCACTACTAGCATGTTTTAGTACTTTAAAATGATTTTAATTTAATAATTTCATAGATTAATAACCCATTAATGAATGAACTGAATGAAATTGTTTTAACAGGTTAGCATTAATTAATTAATGTTTCCCATTGTTTTAATGTTAACAAATTCAACAACACTGAATTTTTCCAATCCCTGGGTTGTGCATCAGTCTTTTTACTGGCTCTCCTAAGTGGTAATGTAACATAAGCCCTTTAGTGCGGTGGTTCCCAAACTTTGATTCTCCAGGTGTTTTGCACTTCAGTTCCCAGTAGTCCCAGTCAGCTAGGCCAACAGTCAAGAATTCTGGGAATGGGAATCCAAAACGCCTGGAGGATCAGAGTTTGGGAACCACTCCTTTAGTGGATATGGACATTACAACATGGCCCAATTCTAATTTTGGGAGACATAAGTCCACTTACAAAGATGCATGTCCCCTTTAGGATTCTGGCTTTTAAATTTAGGAAGGAGTTTGTAGTATGCTCTAAATGCTCTTCTGGCTGCCATAGCCCTGATTTTAACAAACGTGTACATTGCGAGATCTGATCAACACTGTTGATTTCAACACTGTTATATACTGCACTCCCCCAAATTAAAACAAATTAAACATTTTTATTCAAGCAGTAATATAGGTGATGCACTAATACAGATGAATGCATTGACCCAACAGAAATAAAATATACTTTGACTTCTGTTATCAAGGAGCTGAATGGAGAAGAAAACCAACTAGAATAATGGTGCATTACCTTATGCACAGCTCCCACTTGTTCAGTGAAAGATAAGTTAAAAAATGGCACACGAGCTCTTTCACAGTTCATATTCAATTCAATAGGGTTTGCATAGGAGACTTCTGTTATTGCTGAATGGGACATAATGGTCCAAGACTGAGTTTGAGTGAAAAATACAACAATTTTCATGCCATCCCCCCCAGAGAACCATGGGATCTATACTTTTATCAGGGTGTTAACAGCTTTTCTCTCAGAGCTTGAAGTAAGACATTAAGAAAGACACAGTAACCTGTGTTATAAAAAAAGAAATTAAAGGGCATAACCAAAACACATTTCAAAGGTATAATGAGTAACATTTTCTTACTCCTTTTAAAAGGCACTTTGAAAGGGTGTTTCTAGGGGCATTTTGACTGCAAATCTTATACCATTCGCTTTTCAGTCCTAACATCTTTTTACAATGGAAAAGAAACAAACATACTCTCCCTTGAAGTGTGATGGAGTTTCCTTCTATGAAAGTTTTTAAACAGGCTGAATGGCCATGTGTCAGGAGTGCTTTGAAGGTGCAAAGGATTGGACTGGATGGCCCTTGATGTCTCTTCCAATTCTATGCTTCTGATTCTTTAGAGAGTATCACACCTCACTTTCACTTTCCCCATGTTGTTTAAAAGCTCTTTTAGTGCAGAAAAATGCTCCATTCTGTTTGAAAACATGTCTTTTGAAATGACACTACATAATAAGCAATGCAGTTATGTTGAACCAATGCCTGAAGGAACTGAGCCTATAAATCTTGTACACTTTAAATTGTCAGTCTCCAGGAATGGCTGTCTAACTGCACAGAAAGAAAAACAAAATGATGGTGACAAAATTTAATCTAGAGTTAGGGAGAAGACTTTATTCCAATTTATTTAGTCCATTCCTCCCTCTGTCCCTAGCTCTTTCACTTCAGCATCTGCCTTCTCATTCATCCAAAAAGCAGTTTTTGATATTAAGGAACATTAAGCAAATTGGAGCTTTTTGAATTTGCATACTTTTAGAACATGGTGATCCAAATTTCCTGCTACAAACTGAAAGTTATGCCAGCGCCCATTATTCCACCACAGCCTCTCTTCTCTTTGTAGATTTGGTTTCCCCCTTTATAAACACACATATTGATCTCAAAGAAGGCCTTACAAAAATTCCACCTTATCTTCTAGAATGAATACAGGGTTTGATGAATCTGTCCTGAAAGTGACTGGAGAACCCAGACTCCTGATTTATCTCTGTAATTATTTCCAGCCTGCAGATACCATGCAAACAGGAAAACGGATGTGGTCAGGCATCTCTGAATAATGGTGGTGAAACAAGAGTTTCTCTCTTTTGCTCCTTCTCTCCTCTGCCCACATACAGTGGACCAAGAAGTGGGGATAAATATAAGCAGAACAAGTGCTGTGATCTAGTGGAATGGGGAGGGGAAGATGTTGGTGGCAGTGATGTTTGTGTGGCCTATACTAGTTGTTTAGGAGGAGCTTCCTTCTGGTTTGCTTGGAGTGGAGACCACCTCAGAAGACTGCATGGTGGGCTCTGGTAATTTACCGTTTGCTTCCTCCAATCCTTCTGGACCAGAGCCTGTGCTGGCATCTCCATCAAGCAGCTGCTGGCACTCCTCTTTCTCTCTTTTACCACTGATATCTTCCATGGCTACCGAGGGCACCCTAGATTGACGTTTACCAAAGAATGTAACCAAGGTGTTACGCCTTGTCTCTCCTTCCCCTGAGACAGTCACTGGCCCTGGTTCTATGTCCCTATCCAAACCAGAATCATCTGGTAATGCCACCTGCCCTGCCCACCCTGCTGTGTTGAAGCTGGTAGACCCAGACCGGTATCGGCGTCTATGGTACAGAAAAGCAGTGATGGCCAGAAGACACAGGAGGCAAAAGGCTACTGCTACGATTATGAAGATGTAGTTCTTCCCTGAAGAGTTTGCACCAGCAGAATCAGCTTCTGGTTTTTCATCCGTGACAATTGGGGTATGGCGGCCCGCAGCACCAGTTGTGATGGTGTCCAGTGTATTTTGTGATGATGTGGTTGTCATCTCTATTTCCTCCTCAGTCTGAGTTGTCTTTTCAGATGGTTCTGGCCCAAATGTAACCCTCAAGGTGGTGCTGACAGTACCAGTTGTTTCACTGGAATTTTTGCCAGTTGCTGATGGGTATTTTTGTCCCACAGTGACGTGAACATGGGTATGGGGGGTTACGTGGCCAGGCAAAGTGGACATGTCAGAAATATCCTCAGGAATCCTTTGTGTAGCTGAAGTGCCTTCTGGTTCAGAATGAGGTGACACAGTGGTGGAAGTGGCCTTTTCATGGTGTGTGGTCAAAGCCATGGTCACAGTAGGGGCTTGCTTAGGAAGCGATTTGGGAACTAGTGTTGTGTCCTTGCTGCTGGGTGCACTGGAAGGTGATTCAGCTGGTAGCTTGGACACTGTGGGAGATGCCAATGAGACATCTGAATGCTTCTCTGGACCAGGTGTGATGTGTACATCCTCCTTTTGTTCAGCTGTGGTGACCAGTAGATGTGCAGTGGTGATAGGTTCCACTGTTGTCATGTCTGTACCCCAAACAGTGCCCACAGTAAAAAGGATAATGAGGCTAAAGGGTTTGTTGTAGCCATGGAGGAGGGATCTTGAGGTTTTCATGGCAGCAGAACTTCAAAGTCCAGGATTTTCTTAATCTGTGGTATGTGGAACAAACACCAACGGCAAACTAAGAACAAAAAGAAAGGAAGTGATAAAACAGATATCCAGGAGAAAGCACTATAAATACAGTATAACCCAGTTCTAGCTTTAAAATGAGAGGCAGAAGTATTCCAACTCAGCAAGGGAGAGGAATCCTGAACATAGATTCCTCTTGCTGGATTGGGAGCTTCATACACACAGAGATTCACATGAATATACATTTCCTCATCATAATGTCTACACAGAAGTGATTCTTTTTGGCTAAGAGTGTAGATGTTTGCAGGGAGTATTCGCCATGAACTTAATGGGTGAAACAATCTGGTTGGAAGTGAACACGCAGTCTGCCTATTTACATGGATGGGAATACTTATTCTTCTTGTGCTTGTGCAATGAGCAACCATTTGTTATCTATGGCTATAGCTAGACTGGGCCAAGATTTCCAGTGGTTTTGTTCGCACAGCCTGTTGTTGTCGCTGCTGTTGTTGCTATATACCTTTATTTTATTTATTACAATGTATTACAACTCTAGTCTAGAGTTTTCTTTGCATGATATATTCAGAGAGGATTCATTGCCTTCTTTTCATGCCAGGCCCAAGAGACTGTAACCTGTCCAAATTCACTGTGGATTTCCATGTTTGAATGGGGATTCAAACACTGCCCCCCTAGACTCCTTGTCCAACATGTAAACCACTACTCCATGCTGGCTGTTCACATAACCAAGAGACAAACAAATCTGTTTTAGTAAATCTCAGCTCTGCCCACTAAATCTCAGCTCTGCCCATTGATGATGAATTTTGCAAATGTTAATAAATCCTATTAAAAACAAACCAGTGAACTGGTTCAAATATTCAGCAATTTGCACTGGCAAAATTCAACAGGAACAGCCACATCCTGTACAGAAAGGACTATGTGCTGCCTGCCTATTGTATACAGTTAAGGACAGAGCATGTCATTTTTTTTAATGTGTCTATCCTAATCCAGAAGCTACATTTTGGGGGCATGCTATCTAATGCATTCTGAGTGACATAGTCCAAAAGTAACCTTTTAAGCTCTGTTCAGTATCATAAACATGGCTGAATTTACAAAGGAATTCAATCCCAGAGTGATATCGGTGTGGTCGGATGGTTCATGTCTTTCTTCTCTCAGATGTATATCATCTAAATGCCATTTCCATAGCTGTCATAAAACCACATTTTATCACTCAACACTTAAACTGCTTTTATGGGTATGCAGTGAAGTATCTGCACCATAGCAAAGAAGGGGAACAAATATTTAAATAATTTACTGTCTTGGCCCATATTTCATCATCTTGGAATATGTGTGACTCATCCACAGGACTGTTTTCCTCACTATTCTGCATAAGTAAAGGAAATAACAGAGACCATGGTAATGGTGCAGAATTCAGCTGGGGGGGGGGAGGATTGCAGGGAGACTCAGAACTTTCCATGTTATGAAAAAGTCTTCCCAAATTTATCACAATAAACTGACCTCACCTGTTATTATTGCTACTGGTAGCTGCTCTCATTTCTCCTATTCCTCAAAGTTTCTAGTCTTGCTGGCACCAGGGCTGAGCAATTTCTCAAGACCAAGGGAGTTAGGAAAGCTTATTGGATTTAGGGTTTTCAAAGTGAAAACTGGCAAGCACTCTTGTATAGAAGCAAGGGTTACTGGAATTTCAGAAGGTGTTGTCTGTTACTTGATTGCGTGGCAAGCAGCGTCTGCTGAAATTCCCTCTTGTATGCAACCATTAACCCTTGTCAGTTTTCAATCTGGTAACCCTAGTTAGGTTGAGCTAAGTATATTAAGTGCATGTAAGTTCCCTGCTCTACCTCCTCTTCACTGCTTTCCTGGCACTTCATGGGCATTGACTAAGCAAAGAGGCACACTTTTTCTGAGGGAATGGTAGCCTCTCAGAGACAGACTATACATGATGATGGAAATTTTCCTTGAAGCCAACATGTTTGGGGATAGGGGTCTGAATTGCCCAGGGACAGCAGGATTAGAAGAAAATGGGGTTGAACTTTTCTCTTACACTGTTTTCCTGATTAACCATCAGAGCTGGCCTACCCGTAGGCCAACGCTTCCTAAACTGTCTGATATGGTGGAGCAGCAATTATATTTTTCAAAAGTGAGAGGGACCAGTACTATATTTGTGCCAATTAGCTGCAATAGGGATTTTCTTTTCTTTTCTAGAAATATACCAGATAGCCCTTGCCAATGGCTTAGGCCACCACTTAGGCAGAACAAGACCATCATCTTGGGCACCAGGTGTGTGTGTGTAGAGGGAACAAGGGAGCTCCATGGCCATTCCCCTCGCAACCTGTTCTGCCCTCCCTAAATTTGCCTTATTTATTTATTTAGTTTATATACCATGTTTCTCTCAGAGTGGGACCCAAGGTAAGGAGTCCATTTAAAAAATGGACCCAAGGAGTCCATTTAAAAAAAAAAAACCTTTACAATAACAATTGAAAAACAATTCAAATCCCCACATAAAACAGTATCAAATCATTTAAAAGACATACAAAAAATTTAAGAGATAAATAAAACATCCAAGTAAGAAGCTCCTCTGCTTACATATTAAAAGCCTGTTTAAACAAAAAGCTCTTTGCCTGTCGGCAAAAGAAAAGCACAAAAGAGGCCAGCCTAACCTCCTGTGGAAAGCAGTTTCAGAGGGTGGGAGCAGCCACTGAGATGGCTCTGGAGTTTATCATACGACTGAATTTGGGGGTATAATGCAATGGCAATCCGAACGCAATCATGGGGTTTCATGTAATTGCATATGAGTGTATCTCACGCAATTTCAGGCAAAGGGAAGTCATTCCGAACGCAATCATAGGTTTTACGTTAATGCGTATAAGAGTATCTTACGCAATTTCAGGCAAACGGGGGATCATTTTCAGGAAATGGGAAGTCATTCTGAACGCGTTCCGAATGCAATTAGATCTCACATACATTTGCTAAACTAGAAAATTTACGTGAATTCAAATTGGTTCAATTCAAAATTGGGAGAAATTCCTCTCGTGTGATAAACTCCTCTGTCTTATGTCCTCACTGAGAAGATTATAACACTGGCTATTTTCTCCTAATCCGGGCACTGGCTGAAACTGTGTATAAATTGATGTTATCGCACAACTCTGTGCCCAGATCAGAGGCATCCCATACCCGATCAGGACTTCTCCCATACTGAGCAATGAACAAAAAAGAATAATTTTTTCTAAGTATGGGAGGAGTCCCAATCAGGTACGGGACACCTTCAATCTGGGCACAGATTTGTGCAATAGCATCCATTTTTACATATTCTCAACTCGTGCCCATATCGGGAGCAAACAGCCAGTGCAATAATCTCCCAAGTGAGCCTATGATGGTGGTGGGACCAAGAGAAGAGCTTCCACTGTAGATCTTAAAACTCTGGCAGGTTCATATAGGGGGATACAGTATTTCAGATGGTCTGAATCTAAGCTGTACAGGGCTTTATAGATCATGACTAGCATTTTGAATTGTGCCCAGAAACAAAGCAGTAATAGGTGAAACTGTTTTAACAAGGGAGTTATATGTTCCCTATAACTGGTCTTGGTCAGCATTACTGCTGCAGGATTTTGGACTTGCTGAAGTTTCTGAACAGTTTTCAAAAGCAGCTCCACACAGAGTGTGTTACAGCAGTCAAAATGGGATGTAATAAAAGGCATGTGTTACCATAGCCTGATCTGATATTTCAAGGAACAGATGCAGCTAGTGCACTAGTTTTAAGTGTGCAAAGACACTCCTGGCCTCTGCTGAAATCTGGGCATCCAGGCTCAGAATTTAGTCCAGAAGAACACACAATATCCGTTCCTTGAAAGATCTGGGGTGGGGTGGGGGGTAACCCCATCCAGCCCAGATGGAGCCCTATTCCCTGATCTGCCTTTTGACAGAGGAGAACCTCTGTCTTGTCTTGATTAAGTTTCAGTTTGTTTGTTCTCATCCAGTCCATTACTGACAAAGGACACTGGTAGTGAGACAGCTTCCCTGGAATTAGATGGGAAGGAGAGGTTGAGTGTTTTCAGCATATTAGTGACCTCCAAACCCCAGATGACCTCTCCTGATGTTAAAAAGCATGGGAGACAAAACTGAATCCCTATTCTGTCATGGCCACCCACCTTCAAAACCACATACTTGAATCCAGTAGATTGAGAGCAAGATGGGATCCCAATAGACCACTGCCACTCTGCTTCGCCACCCCACCCCACCCCACCCCATCTTCGCCTGCTGCTACACAATGAATCCATGTAGACAAAGCTAAGAGAAGGCTTTCATATCCGGCATCCATAGCTTTTTGTGGATTTTTCTGGCTATGGGCCATGTTCTGGAAGAGTTTATTCCTGACATTTCACCAGCATCTATCTACCCCACTCACTTCCATGCCAGCATTCTCTGAAGATGCCAGCCACAGATGCTGGTGAAATGTCAGGAATAAACTCTTCCAGAACAAGGACACATAGCTCAAAAAACCCACAAAAAATACAAAGCTGGGAGAGTTTGACCTGCCCAGGCCCAGCTTCATCTAGCCAAATCTCCGTAATACAAACCAGGTAGGCATGCCCATCCAGGATCAAGTCCTGGATCAAGGATGTTTTTTTTTTCTCATTCATTGACTTGGCATTGGGCAGCAGCATTTTCAGCCCAGTGTGTCTCTTGCTAAGGCTATCTAGAGTATTTGAAGTTGGGGACAGCATGGGGGTAACGAACAACCTGTGGCTCTCCTGTCTCCCCAGTGCCCTCAGGTGTAGAGGTGGGCACTGCCACTTCACTAATGTTGAATTAAAATTCAAATACCAAGCAGTTCTCTACTGAATGCTGTGCATGAGAATACTAACTTGTTCTTTACTTGAAACTGAAATATATTGGACAACCATAATATCACACACACACACACACACACAAACACACCAATTTTGTTATTATCCTCTGTAGTGACATGGATGTGTGTAATAATTCTAGGCCTTGCATGTGTATGTTGTTGTTCTTATTGTTATTTTATTTATTTCTATCCTGCCTTTCTCTCAGTATAGAAATGCAAGGTAACTATGCCTGGTTTGAGATGTTGTGTAAGGAGGTAGTAATTGCCTCCTTGCATAATATCCAACTCTTCTTTCCTCCCAAGAACCTATTCAGCAATGAGGCATTCTTGTGGCCATTTACTGGCTGAGGGAGTCAACAAAGCAGAGCCTATTCCAAGAAATGAGGGAAGGATCTAGAGGGTTTATCAGATGGGAGAAATTTCTCTCAATTGCGAAGGGAGCTAATTTGAATTCACGTGAATTCGCTAGTTTAGCGAATTCACGTGAATTCCTATTGCGTTCAGAATGGGTTCAGAATGACTTCCCTTTACCTGAAAATGACCCCCCATTGCCCGAAATTGTGTGAGATGCTTTAATATAAAATAACATAAAACCCATGATTGCATTCGGAATGACTTCCCTTTTGCCCGAAATTGCGTGAAATACTTTAATTCGTAATAACGTGAAACCCCATGATTGCGTTCGGATTGCCATTAGATTATACTTCCAATTTCCAACATCTGATAAACTCCCATAAATACCCTCTTGATTAATCCTCTGTCATCTCATTTTTTCAGTTGTTTTTAAAATGTCCCAGTTCCTCTCTCCTCCTCCCACTTTGCAACATTGTCCTCAGCTTATTTTAATTGCTGCAAACTGAATTCCAAGTGCAAAAGGAATTTCCACTCAATTAATTCTGCAATGGGAGAGAAGAGATGTGGGTGGAATCTTGCCCTTCCCAGTAGCCTTAAACAAAAGTAAAGTGCTGCAGCCTCTCCCAGCTTGTGTTCTTTCTTCCTCAAAAATTTTTGCTATCTTGACCACACTCTGATGTGTCGTAGCCCCATTATCCTGGTTTTCATCTGTGAAATGTTGGAGGGTTATGCAGGTGTCAGCTGCATAGTGCAAGCCTAGCCAGAGGAACCCTCCCTTTCCAGCCCCCACAAAGCCACTTCCCCTTCTAATGTCTCTCTTACATATATAAGCTTCTCTTATATCTTTGTACAGTTGACCTCCTGTATCCATGAGATTTGCATTTATGGATTCAACCATCCACAGCCTGAAAATATTCCAAAATAATATTAATTCCGAAAAGCAAACCTTGATTTTGCCATTTTATATAAAGAATACCATTTCACTGCCCCATTGTATTTAGTGAGACTTGAGTATCCATGAATTCTGGTATCCATGGAGGGTTCTGGAACCAAACCCCAGCAGATACCAAAGGTCCATTGTAATTTGAAGGGCAAAAAATGTATTTTAAAAAAGTGAAAACTATAAAATCAGGTCTGTGTCAGTCAATGACATTTTGTTATTCTCTCTCTCTCTCTCTCTCTCTCTAACACACACAGATCAACACTTTATAAAGTCTGCAGCATTTTAAAGACAATTCAGGAGGCTGCCTGAAGCAGATTATTTCATCCTGCTGCATTGCTCTGTCGAGGAAAGTTTCCAGAATAATTTCTCTGGGAAGACTGATGGCTCTGAGGGGCCTTGAAAAGCACGACCGGAGTAGACCCCGCAAATAATGGCTTAACATCTCAGTATTTTTCCCATGCAGAGTGGAAGTGAGAACTCTCACCCCAAGGGACATGTGTAGACAAGAAGATGCAAAATTCAGGGCTTCTGAAGGAGTGGGAGAAAGAGTCGGTTGAGGTGGCCCTTTCACTCAGTTTTGCAGCATGGAAATAGCGACTCAAGAAAAATTACACTGAGGAACACATGTTCTTCATCAACAGAGAAGAGCTGAAGAAATGGGACCAGCAGGTATTGGTATCTCAAATATCATTGGGCAGTAAACCCACACTCAATTTGAAAGAAGCTATTAAAGGGGCTAAAACTCACCCCCACCCCCAAGTGTGTCCCATGCATTGGCCAGTTCCTCTAAGTTTTGGACTAAACATCAGAGTGGATTCACCACCTGGCTACCAGTGCCTGGATGCATTGCCTGCCCATCCTCAGCAGGCAGCTATAAGCCACTCTGGATTATGAAGATGGAGGAAAAATGGGCAGAACCCTATATGAAATGACCCTATTACCCCATATGAAGGTGAGGGTGGGATGAGATGGAAGAGATGGGGCAGAGAATCACTGGTTCCATTAACCACTGACATGCCTAGCAGAGGCCTCTGTGCCCTTAACTGCTGCGTGGCTCTAGAAATTTAGCAGGTGCAAGTCAGCCTGCAACCAGCAGAGAGGCATGCATCCCTAAATAAAACTCTGTATCAGCCATATTCGATATAAAAAGCTAGCAATCGTATATCAGAGCAGGAGCTGGAAAAAAAAGCCCCTTTGGGGGATTCCAGATCCCACCATTCTCCACATCATTCTACACCTTTCGAGCTTAAAGTCCACTCTACATGTTGGCTACTCAGTAGTGCTGTATGAACCCAAGACATTTTGCTATTTGAAGCAGAGCAACCCAAATCCTGCAACTAGGTTAAATATTTTAAAATATCTAGTTCCCACCTTGATCTGTCTCCTTCACCCTGTTGCATGGCAAAGCTGTTGGAACTGAGATGGCTGCATATCACCACCCCTTCTTTTTCGGTGATTCTAACAAGTTACAGGATGTCTTTTAATCCTAATACAAGGTACTGTAGGCTTTCCCCACCTGGTGCCTTCCAAAGATATAGGACTATAATGTCCATCACTCCCAGAAAATGTGGCTGGGATGCTGGGTGCTGGCTTGGAGTGGACTGGTATAGTGGAAATAATGTTTGATTTAAATCTTAGTTCAAATCCCCTCTCAGCCCAGAGGCTCCCCAGGCATTCGGTTAATTCTCCCCCATGCTAACGTACCTTACAGGATTGTTGGAAGGTTAAAATAGGGGCCACCCATGCCCCCTGTTCCAAGTTTCTGGGAGAAAAGGCTGGATGTAAACCCGATAAAACACAGTTCAAAAATCTACTCCATTCTTGTCCACCCTGCAAACATATCACCCCCATCCCATTTCCAAACAATGTTCCTCAATACTATTGAAGCCCTATGGGATGTTCCCACCCGTCCCATCCCAGTCCCTTCTACCTTTGACTAGGATGGCTTCAAGGAAGGGAGTGACTGTGCCTGGCGTTTGCGTGCCAAGGCTTGGTTTTTCCTCACCAGTTTTTCGCCTGGCCAGGCAGGAAGCCGTGAATGAAACTGAGAAGGTGGTGGCGGTGGAGAAATGCTGAAAAAAGCCAAAGATGCAACCGTTACATTCATAGAGGAAGTGGCTTTGTGGGGTGCGAACACTGTTTAATTCCACCCATTTAAAAAAATCAGATTGGATCTGGGGAGAGGCCTTAGGTAGGGAAGCATTTTTAGGTATAATGCATAGTTGGAACCGAGAATGGCACATTATCCATGGATGCACACATGCATACAAGCATACACACACGGATATGCACACGCACACACACACAGTGCCTGGATATGTCTCTAGCATAGATGTAGAAATAAGGAGTGGCTCTGAGCTGGTCTCCAGTCTTCCTCTTATGCCAAAACATAAAGAAGAGATAGGGACAAGAGATGAAAAGGTACAACTCAGAGTGGAATTAATTGTAATGAAAACATGCAATTGTCAACCAAAAGTTTTTGTTGTTGTTGTTGTTGTTGAAAAGCAACCATTGGGAGAGGAGAGGAGACAACATATATAGAATGAAATGGAAGTTTCACCTTACCAGGCAATGATCTCTTGTCCTGGATGGGAACAGCACTTGCCTACACATCTGTGACTACAGAGCATCCACAAATTAAAGGAATGCTTTGCAAAACGCCCAAATTTATATCTCTCCTTACCAGTCTTGTTCTTATCGCTTCTCCATGGGTGCTTCAGCAGAGACTCAAGTTCCTCTTGATTCATCTAGTGGCCACCACATTCTTAGTTGTGGCTCCCGGACTTTGCCAGCATTTACCAGTTCAGATTCATCAATAAATTTGGAAGTTCAGTCTTTTTACAAAAAAAAAAAAAAAAAAAAACTTGAAAAAGCTTGAAAAGACCCACTGGTGGGTGCCAAATGGAATTTACTTGATTTGTTGGCTGCTGTTTGGACTTCTTTCTCAATGAGCCTTTCCAAGATTTGGTTGTTGTGCTATGTTGTATCTTGTTTTAATTTGTTGAGAATTTGGTATCCCCCTAAGCAAATAAATGATCTTCTAAATCAATACATTAAAGCTGGACTAGTCCTGTCCTGCTGCCATACCAAAGCCGAAGCAGTCTCCTTCAGATAGTACCATGAAGGAACAGGATGGATGAGAAAGAGAGAAGCTGGCATCTGAATGGTGCGGCAGGCAAGACATTTTTAAGCCCTTTTCCAGTGGAGGTGGAATGGATCTTTTTCAGCCAGCATTGAACAAAATCAATATAATAAAATAAAACCAAGCAATTGCTCTTGGTTAGTATGTTCTGCAAGCTTTGGGTTGTCCCTATGTGCTTTGTACGCTTGGGACTACTGTCACGTATTCATTTTGCATGCATACAATGTGTGTGTATGTGTGTGTGTGTGTTTATGAACAGGAAGGACCATAACTACCAACATTTTACTGATGAAAATCAGGACAGCATCCTGTTTGTTGTCATATACAAGCATAATTTCACCTTATGCCTGTGTATGCCTTTTGTGTGTGTGTGTGTGTGTGTGCTGTTATCGAGGTAGGTATTCTTTTCCACCCTCCACAACTTCCAAATACCCCTTAGGATTCAATGTTTTGCTCCAGTTTTCCCCTAGGATGAGCATTGCATGGCTGGTGGAGACTGGAGCAGGGATTGAAGAGGCATCTGACCACAATCAATCTTGTTTAATATCTTCTTCTCTGACCAGAAAGCCACCGAAATAGACTATTTTTTTATTTTAAAAAAATGGAGAATATCAACCTGGGACCTTCCACAAGGAAAGCTGATGGTCTACCACTGAGTTATGGGTTTGCAGTCCTGCCTCAGTTAATGAAGATATTGGGGGCTGAAGTCAGAACTTCAGTTACCCAGCCTCTGAATTCCGACTGGTTCAATGGCTAGAGCACTGAGGTTCCTGGTGCCATATGATCACTGTGACTTTTTCCTTAGTCAGGCCTTTTCCTTGGTCAGTAGTCCAGAAGGGTTGGTCATTATTTCTCTCAGTGGGAACAGACAGAAATTGGTCTCCCAATAGCCAGGAAGTCATCTTGTATTTTTGAATGAGTTTGGGGATGATTTTCCTTCATCTGAGAGAATATGTGTATGTGTGTCTGCTGCGGTTGTCAGGCTTGACCCCGAGTCTCCTGTTTCCATGGGTTATTTTCAGGCAGGAGACAAGGGTGCAAACTGTCTAGTTTTTTGAGGTGCGGGAGTCAGCTCCTGGCAAGAGGAAAGGGCTGGGTGCAGGTCTCCATCTCAGCTAGTTGAGTGTAATATACTTTAGGATCTTGCCTAGTTCTTTTATAGCAGTCCTTCCCTATCCTAATCTTCATCTGTTTCTTGACTGCAGTTTCTGTCCTGATCAATGTAAAGATATAGTCGTGTTAGTTTGTATAATCAGTATGTAGAGAGATCTTGCGTCACCTTTGAGACTAACTGACAGAAAGAAGTTGGCAGCAGCTTTCAAAGACTTCAGTCTATTTCCTCAGATGCATAGAGATGCACTCTACCATATGATTCTGAGGAAGTAGACTGGAGTCTAAGAAAGCTCATGCTGCCAACTTCTTTATTTGTTAGTCTCAAAGGTGCTAGAAAATCTCTGTTCTGATCAGTGATGGAAAATCTTTAACTGTTTTGATTTCCTTGCGATCTATTTTAAATTTAGGTCAGCCCTCTGTGCTCATTATTTTTGTTTTCTTAATGTTCACCAGTAAGCCTGTTTTTTTTCTTCAACTTTCCTTTGTAATTGTTCCAAGTCTATGTTGTTTTCTTGTAGTATAAAATCTTACATTTCTTTAACAACGTCTTTGTTATCACAGAGGAAAGGGGGGCCGTAGCAAAAAAAAATTTGACCCCTGCCATAGGGTCATTTAAAGGGGCTTATCCTAAGCTCATTAAGTCCATAGCCTAAAACTACTAACTAGTGTGTTAGTATTTGGATGGGAGATTGCCAACGAACACTAGGTGCTGTAGAATATATTTCAGATATCTATTTCACCACACTCTGATTGCTAAAGAAGTTTTTGCTGGCACCTTCCCCCACCTTCAGTTTCCAACTGCCTGGAGAAACTGATATACCACAGAAGAGACGCATGTGGTATGGACACTTGAAGGGGAAAATGCATTTCACCTACTTAATCTTGACATGTCAGGAGAATGAACCGTTAAAGGCAGGGGAGTGGAACAGGAAGAAATGAAAGTTACCCGGGGGACTAGTAAGCTGCCAGGCAATCGAGGACAGTCTTATAACTGTAAATACACACCCAATGACACAGGAAGGGTTGGGCTGCCAGAGCAGCCCATTCATCTACAGACTTCATCTCTGTGTATTTACGTGATGGCTTATGTGTAAAATGTTGTCTTCAAATACAATGGTAAACAAGAAATGGGATGAGATGAAGGCAATCTAGGGGTACCATCTTGCCCTTACAGCATCATCCATTGCCTAAGCTCACAGTTTTCCTTCTGAAATTTTGAATATCCTAGCCACTGTTCCTACAGTTGCTGGGGCATATGTAGAAGGAGGGAGAAAGCTGTTATGGGGTATACTTTCTAGTCAAATAGGACAAAGATTACCACAACCCTCAAGGAACCAGTTTCAGGATTTTGGGGTCTCAGATCCTTCCCCCCAAAAGGCAACCATTGGCCCTGTTTAGTCAGTGATGGGTAGAGAGGAGCGGAATGTGCAACTCAGGCAATAACCCATCAGTCTCTTCTGCTCAACCATCCTTCAGGTCGGGTCACTGGATCTCAAGACATTGGCTTTAGACTCCAAATTTCATGGGTCAGCCAGGAAGTACTTTGCACTTCAAAAAGTTCCCTTTATCTTTGACGTTTATCAGACGGGAGGAATTTCTCTTTATTTTGAATGGAGCCAATTGGAGCCAATTCAAATTCACGTGAATCCACTAGTTTAGCAAATTTACATGAATTCCAATTGCGTTCGGAATGCGTTCAGAATGACTTCCCATTACCCGAAAATGAGCCCCCATTGCCTGAAATTGCGTGAGATGCTTTAATTCGCAATAACATAAAACCCATGATTGTGTTCGGAATGACTTCCCTTTTGCCCGAAACTGCGTGAGATACTTTAATTCGCAATAAAGTGAAACCCCATGATTGCGTTCGGACTGCCATTAGATTATACTTCCAATTTCTGTTGTCTGATAAACTCCTTTGTGTGAAATACACTGTTCCCTATACAGAACATACCTTTTCCCCATAGAAAGCATGTATTGTGCATAGGTAAGTGCTTATTTTTTTGCAGGAAACATGTTTTATATATTTTCTGTACACACACGCGCACACACATGCATAATGTGTATTCTTGAGGGTCCAATTATAATTGGCTCCCAAAGTTTCAGAGAAATATCTTATTCAGTGAAATGAATAGTGAGGGAATTATTTATACCTTCTTGAGAGAAAGAGAGTAAATATATTAAAAGCCCCACCAGCGCAAAAAATAAAAGATGTGAACAGCACAAGAAGAGATTCAACAGCTGAATATGCTGTACGAATTTAAAATAGTCTTGAAGACCAGTCTCTTCTGGCTGGCTTATCCAGATGATTTTTAAATTGGGAATTTAGATGCTAAATTTTAAATGTGGAGTGTTTTAAAATCTATATGTCTTATTTGTCCTTTTAAGCTGTTATTTTTTTAATATTGTCTTTTAATTGTTGTTGTTCATTGTTGATTTGTTGTTGTTTCCCACATCAATGCCTGGGAGAGGTGAGTAAGAAAATAACAAATATGACATTACCCTGGTAGCAAATTTATGGTGGGAGCCAGGTTTGGGTGTTGGACTACTCTGGAGACTAGGGTTCAAATCCCTTCTTGGCCATGTAAACCCTTTGGGTGACCTTGGGCAAGTCACATTCTGTCAGCCTCAGAGGAAGGCTGAACAAATGTTGCCGTGAAAACTCTGTGGTAGGTTTGCCTTAGGGTTGCCATCAGTTGGAAATGACTTGAAAGCACACAACATCAACAACAAATGTATGGTCCTTCAGAAGACAAGCATGGCAATGTTGGATGGTGTAGAATCTGTAGGTAATAGTAGAAGGTCCATTCAGAAATGACTCCATCCTGAATAGCAGGAAACTTTTCTGTTACTCTGGCTTCAGCACCAGATGTGTGCCATAAACAGTACAGCAAACCATGGCATGCTTTTGGGGGCATGTTAAGTCAAAGATCTACAGAATGCTAGGTTCCCTCATTTCGCTGATACACTTCCAGAGCCAGAAACTATGCCACCCTGAGAGCATACATGGGGTGAAATGGGGGGGGGGGAGGGAGGAGGGGAGAAACGTCTTTACATTTCTCTCTTGGCTGCTCTGAGCTGGCAGAGCCTCAAAAGTGATGATGATGGTGATGATGATGATGATGATGATGATGATGATGATATAAAAATGTTATTTCTTTCCCCTCTCTGCTCAAGGCTTGAGGCAGGGTGCAACATGCTAAAATACAAAACACAGTTAAAAAGGAAGACCTGGTGGTGCAGTGGTTAAATGCCAGTATTGGAACTACAAGGCTGTGAGTTCGATCCCAGGGACTCCAAGATTTGCTCAGCCTTCCATTATTTCATAGGTCGATAAAATGAATGCCCAGCTTGTTGGGGGCAATTAGCTTACACAATGTAGACCGCTTAGGGCAGTGGTTCTTATCCTTCCTAATGCCATGACCCTTTAATACAGTTCCTCATTTTGTGGTGACCCCCAACCATAGAGGAGCAGTGTCTCAGTTCCTAAGACCATTGGAAATATGTCTTTTCCGATGGTCTTAGGCAACCCCAAAGGGGCCGCGCCCCCGGTTGAGAACCGCTGGCTTAGGGAGTGCTGAATTCACTGATAAGCGGTATAGAAATGTACTTGCTATTGCTATTGAAACCAACAGTTACAATACAATATTATAAAATCATTAAAATGCACTCATATTTAAAATATGCCATTTAAAAAGTCATGATTTAAAATTGACTGGGTAGGCTCCTCCACCATGGATTTTATCTCCATTTTGGATTTTATCCCCATTTCAGATTGTTCTGCCCAAGGACCAAGTAAAGCAAAAGGTCTCCACATTGTGCCAAAAAGACATTAAAACTGGTATCAGGCAGGCCTTCCTAAAGAGAAATGTCAAGAACTGGCTCACAAATAGAAAAGACCCTTCCTCATAGTCCTTTATTGCAAAAGAAATTCCAGGAATGATCATAATGTTTGGGCAGATTAATGGTGGAGAAGATAGTTATGAAGGCTTCTGTTAAAGACTGATAGGCACCAACACTCTAGACATCTATTGTGTATACTCTTTTGAAAGAATGTATGGTACAGTGAGCCAAAGATGTAGGGGAGGAACAGACAGGCAGGAAAAAGTGGCTGGAAACTTGTATTTTCTGGAAGCAAATGCCTGCACTGGTTGCTCCCAAGATGGCCCACATGCTCACAGCCCAACAGCATGGTGTGGCGTCAAGCCATGCCGCTAGGTACATTTTTTTTGTTGCTTCTCCACCATGCATGAGTTCCACAAACACACCACCAGTTGCTGCCTAGATGCCATCCCATAGGATGGCAGCCCCTTTGTTGGCCACACAGTCACACTCCTCCACCAGTACAAGGCATTGTAGCATTGGTGTGCCCAGTAAAACACTGGCAAAGCACAATCATGGCCTCCCTACATGCTCCCTTCACCCCACTTCACCCCATGCCCCCTCTTGGACTATGTGGATCGTGTGTGTTATATCTGTTGAAGGTATCATATTTTCACTTTTTTGCATTGCTGCCCAGTTTCTTCCTTTTTAAATGTGCACCTGCACCAGTGCGTATAGATGCAGCTTTAGGGTTAGGTTTAGGATGGATCACTTCTTCAGAGCTGCTTTCGCTTCAGGGTGTTTAGATGCAGAATCAAAGGCATGCATTTTCCTGGTGAAATCAGAATATCCTGGCTTCTTTTTGTTCCGGTTTTTAGCCCGAAAGCACAGTCTCAATCCGGTTTCTACTTGCTATGAAGGCATGTGTCATCTAAACATCCCATCTTCAAAGTGGGTGGAAACTGCTTTATTTGGCCCATCAGTTTCACCCCATAGGCCTATCCATCTACTTACAACAGTGGGAAAAATCATGGTCTAAAAGAATTAAATACACCTTAAATTATGACCTGAAAGAAAACTGATATAAGATGCAATATAGATGGTATCTTACTCCATATAAATAGCCAAAAGGAATTAGGATATTTAAAAAACATATGTTGATAATGCAACAAAGAAACATCTTCCACTTTTGGCGATCATGCGAGTGGGCCAAAAAATATTGGAAGGCTATACATAATCAAGTTACAAAAATACTGAAAATTAAAGAAACTTTAGCACCCCAAATGTACCTGTTAGGTATAGTCATAAACAAAGATTTAGATAATAAATATGGTAAATGTATATTCTATATGATTACGGTAACTCAAATGTTATGTTTAAGTATGAGGGGGCAGAATGATTGTCCAAAGGTAAAGAAATGGCTTTTAAAATAAAGGGGCTTTACAGACTGCCCAAAAAGGGCGGTCTGGCGCCACCTCTTTTTACTGCACACCATTGCCACAGTAACTATATGGAGTGGCGAAGGTGCGTAGTAAAAAAAAAGGAGCATGGAAACCTGGCTCCTTTTTGAGTTGCAGTTGTGACATGAAAAGAGTTAAAAGGCACCATAGGGCGCCTTTCTGATTTTGCAGCTGCGCAGCGCCATATAGACGCTGCACAGCTGTGATGTCATCACTGCGTACACTGTATAAATGGTGGTGCACAGTGACAATGTCCCCGTCATGTGCTAGGGTTGCAGGGCGTGTGTAAGCTCCACTCTGAGACAACCCTAGCACGTGATGAGGGCGCCCTATAATGCCTGTCTGTTTCGGGACTATATGACTATTTTGAAACTGATAAATTAACACAACTATTAAAAAAGAAATAATTGAATAAATTTAAAACAGAATGGAACCTGTTGATAACTTATTTTAAAAAAAGAATGAGGTGATGAATTTATAATAGGCTTGGATTAAGATAAAATATTTAGTAGTTACTTAAGAAATTTATAATATATAATTGGGGCATGTGAAATAAATGATAACATATGAAGGTAATAAGTTTCTTTACCTTAAAAACAGGGGGGAAATAGCTGTTGTTGATGTTATGTGATTGTTGTGGTTTTTTAGTGCTTGGTTGAATGTTGTAATTGCCTTAGTTATTTTTATTTGTTTTTGTTCAGTTGTTTATTGGTGTTTGTTTAATCATGTTCTGTTCTCTTGTATTTTTTCTTTTGTATGTTAATGTATTTTATTATTATTATATTATTGTGCGACACCAGCATGAACTCTGG
This sequence comes from Urosaurus nigricauda, assembly GCA_034509955.1. Lineage (NCBI taxonomy): Eukaryota > Metazoa > Chordata > Lepidosauria > Squamata > Phrynosomatidae > Urosaurus > Urosaurus nigricauda. Next base: position 11,411,796 of record JAOEGL010000006.1, read on the forward strand.
ATGGGAGAAGCAAATGGCTACTTAATCTTAAATTGCTGCAAATAACTTTTTATAGTATAGACAAACTCCAGGGTTGCTGAGAATCTGGAAAATCTGAGGTACCCTGGATTACACTGTAAGTGTAGACAAGCCCAGAGATGTATAGAATGAGACCACCTGGAAAGCATTTTTGAAAAGGATGTTGATTTAAGAAACAAAGTCTGTGGGCTTCTCATTTCCACTTTTACAATTTCCTGGTTACACTTTCCAACCTAACCCGACCATCTTGACGTAATATACTTCTTTAACACAAAAATTCTGTTTTCAAATACCTTTTCATCTCAGTTTTTTTAATTTTGTACCTTATACTCTTTTCATGTCTTATTGCCTGAACAAGCACACATCCCTAGGGCAAATAGTCACATCTCACAGACCTTTCAGTCTTCATGAATTCAGGAAAGAAGGAAGAGAGGGAAAGGAGAAAGTAGGTCTTGGACATCTTGAACCCATTCAGGCACAGGCCATTCTTAAGTACCCCGGTTACTCTGCTGGAAAAAACCCTTCAGGTCTTGTAGGGTTACCCGTGGCTGGACCCCCCATGTTGGATCAATGTGGTCACAGAGAGGAGAAGAACTGGTTGGACTGTATGTCTCCATCGGAAGGTCGTCGGTGGAATCACAGCTTCTTGGTTCCGCTGGGAGAATATCTAGAAACCAGTGATGAGAGCGCTGGATCCAAAGAGGGACTGTTTCCGATTGCCTTGAGAGGACATCTGGCTCTGCACGATCTTTGTTAGGCTCTATCCACAAGGTCCCACCTTGCCTCCAGACAGATGGCACGCCTCTTCTTTCCGGGGGCAGAGACCCACGGAAAACCCGTTCGCAGAGGATGGCGGCGATCACCATGAAGACGCCCGCGATGAGGGCAAGGCAGATCATGATCAGCAAGCAGTTGCCACATTCGCTAAGCAGAGGTGCAGTGGAAGGGGGAGGCATCGCAACACCTGTAGGGGGTGCCAGTGCTGCGATGGGGAACAGAAGGGGTGAGTCAGATCAAAGTTGTACCTGGATCTCCAATGGTCTTGTCGACTGGACTGGGGGGGGGGGGGAGGGACAGGAATAGGCAGATCAGTGGTTTGTAATGGAGCTGGTTTTCTTCATGATATAAATTGAGGTGAATCTGGGTAATCTCAGCCCAAATAAACAAAAAATAGAATCATAGAGTCATAGAAGAGTTGGAAGAGACCACAAGGGCCATCCAGTCAAACCCCTATGTTCTACAGCCCCATAAACTTTGCAAATTGGAATACCTAGGTTTATCATTACATAATGATGGGAGCTGCAGACCAAAATATTTGGAGGTGGCCTGGTTAGCACAAGTTGTTCTGTACTTTCTCTGAGCTCCTACAGAACTATAATATACATTTAGACCTTAGAACAGACAACTTCAACTCTTATGATTCCATAAACCCAGAGCAAGCATTGGCTATGGGTTACTGCTACCTTCCCCTGAGGCTGAGAGAGTGTAACTTGCCTAAGGTCACCTAGTGGGTTTCCTGGTCTCCAGAGTTGTAGTCCAACACTCAGACCACTATGCCACGACACAGAAGCCATTTCTCATTTCTAGCTATAGTAGAGGATGGAGAGGAAGGGGAGGTAGTGGAGTAGGGAAGCAGACTCTCACCTCTAATATCTTAGCAATGCATTCCTTGGTTTTTGAATCCCAAAACGCATTGGGTGCAGCACTGCCTCTGAGTGTCTCCACGACAAAGCCAAAGTTGTCTCATCTTCAACAACAGTGGAAAAAAGGATGTGGTGGAAGAGACGCAGCTTGGTCACATCACTTCCTGAGTACAGGCTGCAAGGCTGGGAGCTCACAAGACGGTGCTTCCTGAAACCAACCTCATTTGCACAGGTTCACGCTCACCCAGAAATGCAGCTGCCCGACAAAGAGATCTAGGGATCAACCACACCAAAGTGCTTCATGTTTGCGAGGACATGCTTATGAAAAATTAGGAGTAGCTGATACTCCAGAAGACAGGCTCAACATTCAAAATGACCGTAATAGATTAGAAACCTGGGCCAAAACTAACAAAAATGAATTCCAACAGGGAGAAATGTAAGGTATTGCACTGAGGAAGAAAAATGAAATGCAGATATAAAATGGAGGACACCTGGCTTAACAACAGTGCATGTAAAAGAGATGTAAGAGTCCTAATAGACCACAAGTTGAACATGAGTCAGCAGTGTGATGCAGCAGCTAAAAAATCCAATGTGATTCTAGGCTGCATCAATAATGTATACAGCACTAGTGTCTAGATCAAGGGAAGTAATACTACCACTCTATTCTGCTTTGATCATGCCTCAAATGGAATACTGTGTCCCATTTTGGACACCACAATTCAAAGAGGATGTTGAGAAGCTGGAGCATGTCAACGAGGGCAACCAAAATGGTGAAAGGTCTGGAAACTGTTCCCTATGAGGAACCACTTAGGAAGCTGGATATGCTTAGCCTGGAGAAGAGATGGTTAAGAGATGATATGGTAGCCCTGTGAAAGGATTTGAAAGGGTGTCACGCTGAGGATGGAGCAAGCTTGTTTTCTGCTGCTCTAGAGAATAAGACCCGGAGCAACAAATGCATACTACAGGAAAAGAAATTCCACCTCAACATTAGGAAGAACTAAGAGCTGTTCGCCAGTGAAACGCACTCCATTGGAAAGTGGTGGTTTGCTTTATGTATTCCAGCATGGCAGGGGATTGGACTGGATGCCCCCTTGAGGTCTCTTCCAACTCTATGATTCAATAATTCTATGAACAATTTTTAAAAAACCACAAGAAAAAGAATACACAGCATAAATTTAATTCAGCTACCACGGAGCATGATTAAATTAGGGGAGAGGGAATTATTACAGCCAAGACAGTTCAAGTTTTCAGGTTGTTCAGGTTTTTTGTTTTTTCCAGGGACAAGGGAAGAATATATATACACGCACAGACACACACGTGCTCAGAACTTGAATGAGTATATAAAAACCATTGTAATCATAAATAAAGGAAATGGACCAAGCCAAAAAATAAAAATTATGAAACACCCACCAGCTAATTTAAACAAAACACTAAGGAAACAAAATGCAAACAAATTAAAACACGCAAGTGTTTAAAACAAACGAACGAACAAACTACAGGGAGGATAGAGGTAGATTTTTGGAGGGCCGTGAAAAAAAAGGTGAAGGAATACATTTAATAACAAGCTATTGGGAAGAAAGGAGTAGGGAGAATTAATCCAGCTGCAGTGAGGCAAAGCTACTCTAATGGTAGGAAAATTATTTATATAAACACCCCAAGTGGTTTTATATCCAAAAGACAGCAAATTTGAATGGAAAAGTGATAGGAGAGAAAGGACTAGAACTTTAGAGAGAGGAATTATTCTTTGGGACTACAACTCTCAGAAACTCTCAGCCAGAATTGCTGCTGGCTAGGGGATTCTGGGAGTTGCAGTCCAAAAGAGGCAACTTTTCAAGCAATTTGCCCCCTTCATCTGCATCCACCACCCCCCCCATAGTTTTTTGGGAGCACCCAAGCAATAGTCAAGGAAGGCATTAACTATTCCTCTATACTGACAGTTCTCTGACATTGGTTCTCTTAAGCATTTTGGAATCCAACTCCCCAAAGCCCCAGCCTTTGCAGCAAATGGTCAGGGATTCTGGGAGCTGGAGTCCTAAACATAGGGAACAACAAAGATGAGAACTACCACTCTCCTCACAATTCAATCATCCCCTTCCCGTTGTGCTATTCTTTTTTATTTTCACTGGTGCTTCCCTATATGTAATGTATACCTAGTTTCTTATCTGGAAGGCTCCGACATTAATGGCATATTGAATCTGCCCCAGATTCTAGTCAAAACTAAAACCGAGCTATCCAAAGTGCTGAACCCTATCCATAAAATGGGCTCAGCACTTTTGACAGCTCCTTTCAAGTTCAATTCACAGCCCACTGACACTAGTATCTCCAGCCTCTCACAAGTGCAAGAACTGGCAAAATGTTAAGTGTGCAGCTTTTTCAGTCTGGAAAGTTACTGAGACTATACATTTCATGATGCCTTCTACACTCAACCACTGTTGTTGTTTTTTCAGGTGATCTAGAGCAAGGACTGGGAACTTTTTGTCTCTTTTGATGTTTTGGACTGCAACTCCCACAATCTCATACCCTTGGCCCATGCTGGATGAGGCTGCTGGGAAATGCAGACCACAACATCTGCAGCAAGAAAGGTCCCAACAGATGAACTAAGGCTCATGTGGTAATTGTCAGAACTTACTCTAAGTCTTAGAGGACCACAATGGCCTCTTGGGGAGCTCTGAGGGCCACACTGCATATACATACCCTGAAAGTTTGAAATGTTTATTGTCCCCTAAATATCCCTTTGGGCATTTAGTGGGAGTGGGAGGCAATTTAATCATGTTTTGGTCCTCTCTGGGACATTTTAAGGCCAGGGGAGACTATTTTCCCCCAAGGGCAACTGGATCAGGGTCCAAAAACATAATTTTTTCTTATTATTATTTTTAAAATGGGGATTAATTGGGCCTAGTGTGACCTATGGACCATACCTTTCCCACCCAATCTAAGAAAACTAAACTAAAATAAGATACCACTTATTTTCTGGAGAGGAGGCACACAGCCAGATAAGGAAGAGAGCTATTCAGGTAAGGCTTTGGGAACTGATAGACAGGGAGAGGGGAAGTGGAGGAGATTGCAACATTTGGAGAAAAAGTATTTGAAATATATTCATGAAAGAAAGTAAGTTCACTTCCATATCACTACCCCTCTGGAAGTGGCAAGATGCAGCCCACACATAGGATTATGAGGAAAGGCTAACTTGGGAAGGTGAGTGAAAATACAAGTGTGTCAGGGAACAGTGCAGATTTGGGCAGGCAAGGAGGTTGCACAAGGAGAATGCCTACAACCTAAAGGGTTTTTCCAGTGCAGAACAGTAATGGTGGAAGGAAAAAAGACACCAATCAATGCCAAAAGAATCCCTTCCCAACGATCCCACCACAAATAATATTAATAATAATCATAAAAAAAGTCACAGCCATTCCCTCCCGCCCCCGCATCCCCAACTTTCTGTCCATGAGTCAAAATATTCAAGAGTGCAGGATTAAGAACAGTGGCTCTCTTTGTCTTCTTTCTTGTCTCTTTCTTTCTGTCTCCCAACAGGAAGGTCGTCTGCCTTCTTCATTTTTTTTTGTCTCTCTACTTTTTCTTTTCCCTTTTTCTCCACCTGTCAAAAATGGCCACCTTCATCTCTCTTCCTTTTTGGAGACTTTGGAGGAGTGCCACGCTGTGGAGCTGTCAAAAGGAAAGCAAAAAAACAGAATATGAATGTTTCCTCAGAAAGAGATGGAAACCCTCTGATAAAGATGGCAGATATTCTTAGGGCACAGGCCACTTCAGCTAAGCCACTAAGGGGCAGCTTCTCACACCTACCGGATAAAGGTTTTGAAGGCAGCTGATTGGGGGTTGATACAGAGTGGGACCCGTTTCCCTCGCTGCTGGTCCAAGATAAACCTGTGCACCAGTTCTGAAAAAGAAGCAACTGTATGAATTCCTCCGTCTCTATTCTTTTCAGCCAGTTGGTGTCTCATTCATATTCTGCCGACTTCCATTTTGTATACACTATGCTGTCCGTGGCCAGGCCTACAAGGGCCAGAATGCTCTGAGAGCAGCCTGGAGTATTCTGGCCCTGGAGCTTCTGACATCCCCCATTACCTGGGACCCTCTGTTGTTATGCCAGGCAGATTTTCGCATATGTGTCACACTGTGCCACCTGGCACAGACATTGTCACATAGATTCTGAAGTCAGAGATTCATTCTGAAGTCAGTACGAGGTGCCCAGTGTTAATCACATGGCACGGTATCAGAGCAAACAACATAGCAGGAGCTGCGTCAGGCAGCACAATTAGATGTGTAGTAAACAGTTGTCCAGCCTCACAACAGAGGGCTCCAGATCTTCCAAAAAGATCTGGAACAAATAGTGAGTTTCTTTAAAGCATTTTAAGGGTATTATACTGCAAATTCAGTGCTGAGCTGGCTGGATGTTGTCTGGACTGTTTGCACCAGAACTGGGGGACTGGGCCCTGTGTCATTTTGGACTCCTTGCTGAGGACAGGGAGGGGATGTTTTATTTGGCCCATGACAACAACTCCCTCAGATCCTTTTGTCTAGCATCCAAAGTAAGCTTTTAGTTTGGTTTTATTTAATTACTATTAGTTTTGCTTCTAAATAAGCTGTGTGGGATCATGCAAACTCTACAGGCCATGACAGATTTTGTGCCTTCTCATTCTGCCCACCAGCTTCTCATTTCCCACTTCCATGCCAGCTCGACTTTCACAAATTTGTACATGGCCTACATACAAAGAGATGCCTTTGAAGACCTCTCAGGAGGTTCTGTTACTTCAAAACTAGTTAGCATAGCTAACAAGAAACACAAGTTACTATTTTTTACCACCGTGCAGCGAACTCCCACTGTTTCTACATTCATTTCAAAGAATATGTGATTTTTAAAACATCACAGGGCCTAGGTATCTGAAAGCCCATCTTTCCCATATGAGCCTGTTAGAGCTCCAATATCTTCAGGAAAAGTCCCACTGTCTTCTCAGGCTCGTCTGGTCGGAACAAGGGAGAAGACCTTCATGGTGGCTGTTCCAAGACTTTGAAACTGCCTCCTCAGGGTGGCTATGAGGGCCCACTCTTTGCTGTCCTTTCACTAGCAAGAAAATATTCCTACTCAATCAGGCTTTTAAAAACTGGCTGTGATGGGCTTTCAGTGGTGTCTTGTCGATTTTAATAGGGTTTTAAAATTAATTTTAAATGGTTTTAACACTATTTTTTTTAAAAAAATAACTTTTATATTCATATATTTTAACTGGTGCTTTTGTAGATTTTAATCTGTACTGTTTTAAATATATTTTAAAGCTCCTTGACTCCCAGGACTGGAAAATAGGCAGGATGCAAATGAATAAAACAACAACCTTTACCTGCTTGCACAGATATTGTTGTCAGGCATCCTTCCTTGTAAAGTGAGATGGCTGGTGAGAGGGTGTTTTCAGCTGGGACACTTAGGAGTAAAAAAGCTGAAGGTTGCTTCCTTCCTTATCCCTGGCCCCACTTCCTCTTTTGTTTACTCTTTTAGTCTTTTTAGCCTTTTTTCAGTTTAGCCACCTGTCCTTTTTAACTGTAAAACACTGCCATCTCCACAGTTGGCAACATGCTCTAGAGATGTAAAGAATATTCACAAACATTCTCATACTCATTTGATAAAAAACCCTACAAGTGTCTATGTATTTTGAGAATTTCTTTGTGAAAAAAATTTGAACAAAAAACTCTTGCACAAAACCCAGTTCTCCCCTCCAAAAAAAAAAAAAAAAAAGAGTGTTATGACTACAGTTACTATTAATACACTGCCTTCTGTGGAGAAATGTTTGGGGAGTGGGGGTGGGGTGGGATTGTTGAACCTTTCCTTGCTTCTGAACAAACAAATTTTTCACAAAAATTTCCCAAAGCAAGAAAAACATCAAACAATGGATTTTTTTTCATCTCACCCAATAGGGAGAGTTTTTTAAAATTATTTGTTTTTGCACAAGAGACCAAAATAAGTGAAGATTTTCACCCGACATTCTTATATCCATCCTTGCCACATTTATATTGAAGACCCCCAGAGTTGGATCCATAGTGAGACACACTAAAGAATATACCTACTGAATGGAACCTAAGCCACACGGATTTCAACAGGTGTGTTCTAAGTATGACTGAAGCTGGATCTGAAGATGAAGATTCCTATGGAATCTTGGGATTTTTAGTTTGTTGTGGCATCAGAGCTCTCTGACAGAGAAGGCTAAGTATCTCACAAAACTACAAACCCCAGAATGCCATAGCAGCGTCAAATTGCATTAATTCTGCAGTACAGATGCAGCCTAACTCTCTCTAATGGTGCTGACTTTCATGTAAGTGTATTTTGAACTGTAGCCTTTGTTGAGTAACCACTATATGCTGGTGACGGTTGCTGCTGTGTGTCTTCAGGTCATTTCTGGCTTATGGAAACCCCAAGGCACATCTATCGGTCCTAGCCAGAATGGGCACTGGTTGGAGATTTTGGGAGTTGCTTATTCCAGAAAGATACTTAATTATTAAATAAAAAACTAGATTCAAGAGTTAAGACTATTTGAGAGCTTAGAGGTCAGGGCTGGTTAAGAGAAAGCCAGATACCTTTGACCTGCCAGACAGAGGTGAGGTTCTTCTCATAAGACCCATCAAACATGGGGTCAGCCCGGGGCTCAAAGTCACTGGTGTAGACTCGACCCGAGGAGACTGAAAAGCAGCAGGTGCACATACAGGTGTGGTATCGCAGCCGTCCCTCATCCAGATAGGGGTGAGAGAGCGCGTCCTTGGCGGATATTCTCTTGGCCTACAGAGGAAAGAGGGAAACTCAGTATCATAAAGATTCTCTGCATCAATGGCCTATTTATATTAAATCAAGTAGCAAAGCTGCTACTAAACTAATAGAATCTTAGGCAATGGATTTTTCTCTACAGTCTTATGCAAATTTTCTTTTGATGAACTCAGTAGTCTGAGTGTATGTCCAACAGGACTTTAGGCAGCCAGTGTGGACAAAGTCTTTAATAGCATGATATCATCCACTCACCGGGTCGAAAACAAGCATCCGGCAGAGCAAATGGACGGCCTCATGGGTGGCTTCTCCTGAGAGCATGTAAAGGACAGACAGTGACGGCTGGAAGAAGACAATTGAAAACCAGTAAGGAAGCTGCCACCATTCCCATCCTCTTTCCCACTGGCCACCCCTCAGAGTCCCAACTCTACTCACTGGCTTGTGATTGCCACGCAGTATGTGGGCCCGGGCCCCTTCACAGGCTGAATGCAAGGCGGCAGCAGGAGGTGTCCCCAGGAGGTCTGTGATCAGGTCCAGCTGCCATCCAGAGTCCACAGCAAAGCAAGTCAAGGGAGTGGATGGAAGGAGGAAGAGAAGAAAAACATGTTACTGTTACTTCAGCCTTTCCTAACCTAATGCCCTTCAGATGTTGTACAATTGTTCTAGTTGGGGATGATGGGGAGAACTGCTCCGCACATCTACAGGGCCCCAGGTTGGGAAGGGGCTGGTCAGTTTTAACCTTTTCCTAGACCTTTCAGCTTCTTCTCAATCCATCTAATAACATAATGGCTTTGACTCAGCCCCTTTTCAATTTACCCCAGCTCTGCTATAGGCACATGGCTGTTTCCTGGACTGATTGGAGAGTGTACCCATTCAGCTATGGCAGGATTGGGGAATGTGCAGCCTGTAGGTTTGGTGTGGTCCCCAGGATCCCCAATTTTTTCCATTTTTTTAATGTACAAAAAATGCTCAAAAACAGCCCGTAGGGAATGTGGGTAGCAATTTTGCAACATTTAAAAGTCTTCCTGGCTTGTTAGAAAAATCAAAAACATGGTTAATTGGGGGATGTGGGGGTGACATTTGGGGGCAAGGATTTTTTTTCCATCTAGTTCTCCCACTATAGATGGGTTCTCCCATTATAAATACCTGCTGAATAGGGCTCTGAGCCTGGAAGAGGATACGCCTGCCAAGGAGTTCAGCAAAGATGCAGCCCACAGACCAAATATCAATGGGACGCCCATAGTGCCTGGTCCCCATCAGGATTTCAGGGGCCCGATAATATTGAGTTACCACTTCTTGAGTCATGTGCTGGGACTCATCAGGTTCCTCTACCCGGGCCAAACCAAAGTCACAAATCTAGAGGGGGGAAAACAAGAAATGTATCAAACATTAGTGGTATCTCCAGAGCAAAGGTGATAAGAGAAATCTTCTCTGCTCTGCACTGGCCTCTGATGGAACAAACAGGTCTCCCTGAAATCATTGCTACCCCAAATTAATTTCTATTATGAGAGATGGTCGATTACAGACTCCTACCCCATGACCTTTGACTTGGAAGGATTTTCCTTCTGATCCTAATTGTGTGGGGATATGTTTGTTGATCATTAAAATTACAATTCTAGGTGTGCCACACTGTCCCTCTTCTTTACTGCTTCATGTATGTTCCACATATAAGCTAAAAATGAACCCTGGGTTCAGGTCCTGATCTGCTCTAGTTGATCTGTTTAACTCTGCATCAAAATGAAGTATTCCCCACCTTACCTCCGTAATATGGAAAGGCAGCTTCCTGGTTGTGGGTGTGGACATGCATAATGTTACTTAATTTGGACAGCTTTAACCCTCCAGCATTATTTGCTATTTATATAGGACATAGCTTTTTATAACCTTTATTGCTCCGATCTTCATGACAACCGTACAATGCAGGTTTATGATATTTTCATTTTGGGAGTGGGGTGAATGATAACGACTGAGACAAATATTAGTGACTCATCAGGGGCCACCCAATCAATTAACTGCAGAGACAGATTGTGAACCAAATTCCTACAAAACCTTTTTACTGATTATCAGCCACATCCAGCAGAAAAAAAGAGCAAAGAGGAAGAACACGTTGAACCACCACAACCTGGTAGCAACTCAAGAAGTGAGACATTATGTGCCTTTTCCTGCTCAATCACATTTTTCTCAGATGGGGTGACACAAACACTATTTAAAAATCCAAATACAGCTAAGCATGAGTCCATATAAAGAGGAATGGGCAGTGTGGCTTGTTTTTGTGCTTCCTCCCTGGGGTCACAAATATTTGTTTTGTTCCAAAATGTCCCAGAATTACTTCTGTGGGGCGTGGAAGGCATTTCCATTATGTCTGGAGAACCCTGGAGTCTCCTCAGAGTCAAAACATATTTTTCCAATAACCTTTTTCCCCCTTAAAATGATCCAAAATGCCCTCTAGGGACCCAGGAAGAACAAAACACATGGCAAGAATGCCCCCATGTTCCATATGCAAAGGAATCTTGTAGCACTTTTGAGACTAACTGAAAGAAAGAATCTCGTAGTGTGAGCTTTCATAGACTTGAGTCTATTTCCTCAAATACATAGAGTGAATGGTCCAGGACAGACCAATATAAGCAGGCTTTGTGTAAGAATAGCAGTAGAGATGCAAAACATGTGGGTAAGAAGATGAGGTAACAAATTCACTTTTAACAAGGGTTGTTGGGAGAAAAGGCAGGATGTTGCCCAAAACCAAGGTGAGCAGATAATCATATGAATGGTGTTTGGAATATAGTGTGGGAACCAGAAAAAAGATGTCATGGTGTTTCAGAGCATTTGAAGGCTGAAAATACAGTTGGTGTTCTGTATCTACAGATTCTTTATCCATGGATTTGACCATCCACAGCTTGAAAATATTTTTAAAATATATACATTTCAAAAAGCAAACCCTTATTTTTTTGTCTTATATATGGGATAGCATTTTACTATGCCATTGTATTTAATGGGACTTGAGCATCCACAGATTTTGGTATCCATGGGGGGGGGGTGTCCTGGAACCAAACCCCAGCAGATACCAAGGAGCCACTGTGTATTGATTTATTTTTTGCAGGAGCATGTCTGGTGACGGGGAACCTTCCTCCATGATCCTGAGGAGTGATGCAGCTCCCATGTCTTCCAGAGTTTCCCACCTCTGCTATAAATATATGACAATACTCCTTCACTGTTTTCCAATCCTTCCATTTTACACGGAATTTGCTGCCTACATAGATGTCACGCTCTTAACTGAAGTTTTCATGAGTTGCCCACCATGATCTGAAAACCTCTTTCCTAACTAGTAATCACAGCATAATCACAGGTCGGGAGACCCATCAGACCCTTGGGCCAAATGAAGCTCTTTTGGAGTACCACTCTAGCCCTCTGGTTCTTCACGACACCAGTTTTTTGTATAGTGCATTTTCCCCCATTCTAAAGTGCTGTAGTACCTTTCCTAAGACAAACTTACTGACTGTATGCCCTTCCATCCAAAATGCTCAAATATATTTGGTTCCATATTTCTACCTTTGGCTTTGCCCACAATTACTGGAATGAGGATCTCATGAACTGTCCTCAAATTAAATTGAGCCCCCCAACTCAAAGATGTTCCCCACTTCTGAGAGCAATTAGTGGTGATACAGAATACCACACCCTAAGGACTCCCCCTGTTAGTGGTCAACATGAATTACCTTGAGGACACAGTTGCTATTGACCAGTAAGTTCCCAGGTTTGATGTCCCGATGGAGAACACCAGCAGAGTGCAAATATTTCAGCCCTGGTGAAGATAGGTGGGGGAAGAAATATTAAGGGTGACACAAACCACAACAGAAGCACATGGATGGAACAAAAAACCAGATATACAATTGATTAGGCAGCCACCAGTTAAACATACAGCTTTGTAAAACAAAATTATTTAATGCATGCATTTATCGGCATGCATCCTCCCTCCCTCTCTCGCTCCCTCTCTCTCTTTTATAGGAGGGGATGCCTCTTCTAAGATCATGCTTTTGGGAATACAGGGCATGCATGACCTAAAAACAAAGCAAGCTTTCCTCTTGTTTCAAAACTATTATGTCACCCATATACCAGCATAACTGGTAAGAAACAGTCAACTCAGTGAGTCCATCAACTAACATTTCTTTTAACAGGCTGTAGATCAGCAATGAACCACTCAGAGTGTCAAAAAAACTCAGAGTAGGAATGAAATGGTAGAAAGATGACTAAAATGAATTTTGAGTTATGGTGCAAACATGGTTTCAGAAAGATAGGAATTATTCAGTACAGCAGGAAGAGAAGAAAATGAGAAAATAAATTAAAAGAAGATCAGAAAAGAGAAAATTTAAAGGGAAGATGGTAGAATTATGTCAGGAATGAGAATTTCTGAGAGAGACTGGAGAGATCATAGAGTCATAGACTGTAGGACAGCTAGTTCAAACCCACATTCAGTGCAGGAAGTCTATAAATAGAGTATTAATTAAAAGATGGTCATCAGACACTAACTGAAGATCTCCAGTGACAGAGAGGCTGCTACTCATCTAAGACCCATAATGGGTCTTGCCATCTACAAGTTTTTCCTAATGTTCAACTGAATCTCCCCTTCTCTATCAAACCCATTAGATCTTGGTCTTGTTTTTTATTTTGTTTTTTTACGGCAGAAGAGAACAAGGCTTTGTCCTCTTCTCTGAATCAGTCTTCAGGTAACTGCAGAGTGCTACCATAGTCCTGACAGCCAGCATGGCACAGTGGTTTGAGTGTTGGGACTAGGACTACAGGAGATCAGGGTTTGAATCCCTACTCAGCCAGAGAAACCCACTGGGTGTCCTTATACTCTCTCAGCCTCAGAGGAAGACAAAGGCAAACTCTGAACAAATCATGCCAAGAAAACCTTGTGACAGAATGGCCTTAAGGTTGTCCTAAATTGGAAACAAATTGAAGACACACACATCATCATTTTCACACTCCTCTTGTAACCCAGTATTGTCCAAGTTAAAAACATATGCCATACTCTACAATCTTTCCTCAGAGGACTTGTTTTCCACACCTCTGATCCTTCTACAAATCCTGTTCTAATTTGTTTGCATCCTTCCTAAACTGTAGAGGTTAAGATTGGATACAGGAATCCAGATGAGGTCTGAATAAGCACACTATAACATGTGTTACTTAAGACTTTGAAAACTATGGATCTCTTAATGCAACTTCAAATCATGTTAGCCATTTTTGCAGGCACATCCCGCTGCTGACTCTTGAGCTGCTCATGGTCAACAAGAATCACAAGAACCTTTGCACACATAGTGTTACTAAGCCAAGTATCAACTATCTTATATCTACACATGTATCTAACCTAAATGCAGAATTCTGCCCAGACGACCAACTCTTTTATAAGGAAAGGTCATGGTGCTTTAACATCACACTTACCCCTGAGGATCTGATATAGAAAGACTTTGATGTGATCAGCACTGAGTGGTTGTGGAGACACGATGACTTTGTGAAGGTCACTTTGCATCAACTCAGTGATGACGTAACTGATGGGCATTGTCAAGGAGGATGATGGGAGACAGACAAGAACATGAGTATCTGTGTGCCCAACCCTTTCCATTGTATGTAAAAAAAAAGAAAAGTTGGATCTCCACTGTTCAGTAGTTGAACCAACTGCATTCAGCAAAATTAGGAGGAAGCATAGAACATAAGAAAGCAATGGCACAACAAAAGTAAAAGGAATGTGAATAAGAGTATTCCCTAGTGATAAAAGGACAAGAAAATAATTTACAAAACAAAAATCTAATGTTAAGAGAATGGTGTTGCCAGACTGAAAATAGGAGAGAGCTCCTTACTTTTAATGTCTGATGTTGAGGAGGGAATTTCAGCAGATGTTACCTGTCATGCAAACAGGTAACAAGCAACACCTAATGAAATTCCCTTCCTATACAACCATTAAAAGGACAGATCCCAGCACCAGTTTTCAATCTGGCAACCCTATAAGAAAATGTCAGAACTATTGGGACAATAATAAAAAAAGGTCAGAGGCCATAAAGAAGAGAAAAAAATCAAAAAATTAAAATAAAAACAAAGAAATTTTAATTGAAGAGACAGACTGTCTAAACAGCAGATGAATATAAAAGTAAAATGGGTAAGAGCAGGTAATACACTACCTTAATCTTTCCCAATGTGACACCCTCCAGATGTTTTGGACAACAACTCGCTTCATCCACAAAAAGTACTGTGAGTTTACTCCAACATATCTGGAGGGAACCAGTATGGGGAAGACTCTACTAATGAAAAGCATGAAAACAAAGAATTACAGAGAATGGGATATAGACTGAATCTCCCCTATCCAGAATTCTGAAATCTGAAATACTCCAAAATCCAACTTTTTTCATGGGTGGCTGAGATAGTGACACCTTTGCTTTCTGATGGTCCAATGTACATAAACTTTGTTTCATGCACAAAATTATTAAAAATATTGTACAGTGGTCCCCCGGGTTACGAAAGTAATCCGTTCCGGATTACCTTTCATAACCGGAAAATTTCGTAACCCGGGGGAAAGAGGGCGGGGACCTCCTCAGAGAGAAAGGGAGAGCCCGATCCACCGGATCGGGCTCTCCTTTTCTCCCTGAGGAGGCCGGCTGAGGGAAAAGAGCCCGATCTCGCGGATCTGGCTCTCTTTTTCCCTCCTCCAAGGCCAGCTGAGGGAAAAGGGGAGCCCGATCTCGCGGATCGGGCTCTCCCTTTCCCTCCTCCAAGGCCGGCTGAGGGAAAAGAGGAGCCCGATCTCGCGGATCGGGCTCTCCCTTTCCCTCCTCCAAGGCCAGCTGAGGGAAAAGGGGAGCCCGATCTCGCGGATCGGGCTCTCCTTTTCCCTCCTCCAAGGCCGGCTGAGGGAAAAGAGGAGCCCGATCTCGCGGATCGGGCTCTCCCTTTCCCTCCTCCAAGGCCGGCTGAGGGAAAAGGGGAGCCCGATCTCGCGGATCGGGCTCTCCCTTTCCCTCCTCCAAGGCCGGCTGAGGGAAAAGGGGAGCCCGATCTCGCGGATCGGGCTCTCCCTTTCCCTCCTCCAAGGCCGGCTGAGGGAAAAGGGGAGCCCGATCCTGCGGATCGAGCTCTCCCTTTCCCTCCTCCAAGGCCGGCTGAGGGAAAAGGAGAGCCCGATCCGGCGGATCGGGTTTTTCCGTATCCCGGGGGATCCTTTGGATCCCGGGGGATACAATCGCGGTCCCGCCGGTTTCAGATCCCGGGGTTTTCTTAACCCGGGGGATTTGTATCCCGGGGGACCACTGTATAAAATTACTTTCAATATATGTGTATAACGTGCATATAAAACATAAAACTATTTCATTTTTAGACTTGGGTCCTACCTCCAAATATCTCAATATGCATGTACTGTATATGCAAATACATATACGTATTTGCATATATGTGCATAATAAAAAATAAAGTGCAAAGGCAGGGTTAATGCTGAACATAAAGAAAACAAAAATAATGACCACAGAAAAACACATAAATCCAATCTGAGCAATGAGGAAATTGAAACTGTCAAAGAATTCCCATACCTAGGATCAAACATTGACCAGAGTGGAGACTATCGCCATGTACGAATGTGAGAGCTGGACAGTGAATGAAACAGATAGAAAGAAAATCAATGCGTCTGAGATGTCATGCTGGAGAAGAGTGCTTACTTATGGATGGCCAAAAGGTCAAACAAATGGGTCCAAAACTCTCCTTGGAAGCCAATATGATCAAACTGAGGCTGTCATGCTTTGGCCACATAATGAGAAGGCATAGATTACTAGAAAAAAAAATGCTAGGAAAGGTAGAGGGTAGAAGGAGGGGAAGACCGCAAGCAAGATGGATGGACTCAATCAGGGGAGTCACAGGCATGGGTTTCCAGGGACTGAGCAGAGCAATGGAGGATACGGAAGTATCTCCAAGGAAAGTGTCTCCAAGGGCATGAGTCAAGGCCAATTCAAGGGCAGGTAACAACAAATGCAAATACAGGTGTTCTGAAACCCAAAACACTTCTGGTCCCAAGCATTTCAGATAAGGGAGATTCAACCTGTATGATGAAATGAAGAGTAACGAGGGGAAAAATGTGAGAGATGATGCTGAGAAAGAAGCTGTGATTCTGCTAAGAATACATCAGAACCTGTGAAAGAATTGTGGGAGAATACGGGGGTGGGCTGGGAAACTGAAGAATGGTTGACAGCAACTGCAAATGAAGGGAACTAAACACAGATGGTAAACAAAAAGCAAAATAAAATGAAATACAAAACAAATGCAACAGAGGGAGTGAAAAAAACAAAAACAAAAACAAATGTAACCTCAGAATACTTAACAAGGAAATAAAGAAAATAAATGCCTAACAGGAAAAAAGGAAAAGAAAAAGAAAAGGCAGCAACATATGGGGTGTGAGGCATGATTAATAAAGCAATAATTGGACAAATGGTTACATGCCCCACCAGGTTATGTGTGGGATGAAGGATACATTTCCTCAAAACAGTCAATTTGTGGAGGCTGGAGAATGTCCAAAGCTGAGAGGACCTGAGGGGAGAAAAAAAAGAGCATTCACAAGTAAAAGTGTTTTTAAATGTCCAGTCATAGGCAGGGAGGTGGGATAAAATACAAAATGCATTTGCAAAAGCAAAATTATTGGAGTTCAAAAAGAGACCCCAGATAAAGATACACCAGTTGGCAGACTGAGCCAGTTTTGCAGTTACGAGTTCCTAAAATCCACCTGCCAAGGTTATTTTGGTGCCTCAGAATGAAACTTTCAAAGTTTTCCTCTTGAAGATTAAAAACAGTATGTTTTTAAAAATAAAGTAGCAATAAATTAAGTAAGCAGCAGTTTACTGCCATTTAATGATACCCCCCCCCCAAAAAATCAGATGACTGAGAAGACCAACACATGCCACCTAAAAGTAAGGCCACCCTACACCAAGATGCCTACAATCAAGTGGGTCAACGGAACTTTAAACATATTAACATCACAGTTCTCCTTCCATCGTAAACATCATGGATCAGACACTGACTTCCATTAGCTATCTCAACTGGGTCTGTACAAGAGATTACCACCTCACTAGGCCTGGCATGGCCATATGACAGCCACTTCCACCACTAATTTTACCACTCCAATCAGCACTAGAGGGATGAGCCTAGGAGCAACCATTTTAATTTCCCACAACTCCCCAAACAGAATCAGGTCTTTCTGGGAAATTTAAGACACTGTACCAGGAAGTAACCAGAGCATTCAATACCACCACTGGCAAGCCTGCAATGGCCAGCAGTTGGAGAGGCACTTTTCTGAATGACAGCTCTTACAGGGTGGCATCCTGTTGGTGACCTATGCACACGTCAGTTTCCTTCTGTAACTGGGTGGACGTTTTTAGCTGATGCGTAATGGACAGATTCAAGTGAAAGTTATGAAGTGGATTACAGATATGTGTAGCATAACACATTTGAGTGCTGCATGTTTCATACGGACATGTTGTCCACAATGTAGAGCACTGCACATTGATGACATGGTTGTGAAATGCATATCAATGCACAATGCCAACTGGTTGTGCAACACTGCAATTCTGTAATAACGTCACATAGAGAAACTGAGGCATAATTCCAGGAGTGTAAAGTTATTCTATGTCCCCTTTATTCGGACAGCTGATATTGAAAAATATTTCTCCCCAAGTTCTGATCGGGACATCCAGATCTGAGGGGAAAATGACCAGAAGCCAAAACACTAAGATGGCTGCCTCAGACCCACACCCAGCCCTACACCCCATGCCCACTCACGTTGTCGTGCTTGAAGTAACAGAGCATTCTCAACTCTCTGAAGACCCGTTTGCAAGAGACCAAGTTCTGGAAAACATTGGGCATCTTTTTGAGTGCAACTCGTGACCCATCCCGGGGATCTGTCACTGACCTGTGGACAGAAAAACAAGATGCCTTCCGAATTACAATCCCCTGTTGCACTGATCCTGTAGTCTCTTCCTTCCCTGCTTCCATTTTCATTGTTTTCACCTACCCCCTTAAGAAAACACTTCTCCACTTACCATACCACACCAAAAGCACCATAACCGATGGGCCGGTCGGGTTCTGGTTCCACCATCACCGCATTACTAGATGCCGTCTGCTGTTGCTGGGGGGAGGCTATCTGTACGCCATTATTGCAATAATACTTCTGGCCCCCGCCTAGCCCAGCTGCCAATGGGGGTTGTATTAGCCCAGTCAGTGCCCCAAAAACATTGCTACAAAGTTGAGCTTGCAGGGGGTGATTGGGGTCCTGAAAAGCCATTGGACAGAGGGACAGGGAAAGTGAAAGAAATGACAGGTTTGGATGCTACAGGACGGGAGGAGTTAGGTGCCTCCAGAATTCAAAGTGTGATGTGCTCTTGTGGGTAAAATAAGAATATCAAGGTATCCTTTTGAAAGTGAAGGAGCTAAAGTGAGAATTTGAAGATGCCTAGCAGGGAAGGATCATGTGAGTGCAGGTATACAAGGCTGAAGAAACCTCTTCAAAAGTTCTACAATCTATCTAGGGAGCATTCTAAATAGTTGGACGGACTCAATTGCCCAGTTTCTCTAAAGTTCCACCATTGTACAACAAAAGGAGGTATCGTGGGGGTAATTTGAGAGTAAGAAGTTGCTGAAAATGTGGTCTGATGTATCTTTGATTCTGGGACACTACAGGAGCAGTTTGAAAGTTCTCAGATGTCTGCTTCCAATCCACTCAAAACTGGGATGGTTCGGCAACTACAAATCCTTAACCATTATCTAAAGATTTTTCCACGTAAAAAAAGAAATCATTTACCAAAATAGGAGTCAAAACAGATCTGTGGGCAAACGGTCTATACAAATAGTAGTCACATTGGATAGGATTACTCTACTGGGGAGCTAGAAGAATTCTTGCCTTTTCAATCAGATACCCACAGAATTGTTTTTACAATACGAATGCTCACACTTTGTCTCAACATACAGCTGAGATCTGGATTTATTTTATTTTTTTACCTTTTGCAAGCTAAACCAAATTCTAGCCTCTCAAGAAATGCTATGGAGGGCTCAAGCCTGTCTGTCACTAGAAGGCTGAAAATTCTGGGGGAACCTTGCAACATAAATGGGCAATAATGAATTATTAGGCAAGGCGCCCCTCTGGATTCTAGGAAATTGGAACAAATTTCACAAATTTGAAGTGCACTTCAAAATATTGGGAAAAGGGGGGGGGGGGTCTATTGCCTTGATAATAAAAGGAAATTCAGGGTGCAAAAATTATTAGTGGTTGAAGCGGGTAGTAGGTCTTTCTCCAAAGAGAGGAGGAAACTTCTGAATCTCTTGTGGGATTCTCAATAGTTACAAGATGGAGCAATGAAGGGGAGGCATAAAATGAAGAAAAGAGGTGGCTCACTTTTGGGAAAGTTTCTCAATGCAGCGAAGAGACCTAGTCTCCTTTTTTTTGGGGGGGGGGACCCCAATTCTTTTCTCTTTCTATCAAATCTGAGGGGGTCTAAGAAATTAAAAATTATAAAATAAAAATTATAACATCTGGGGGAGTCTAAGAAATTATCCCCCTCCCCAAAAGAAGTGGTTATTAAAGGATGTTGTTAAAGGCTTAAGAGTAATGGATGCTATTGAAAGGGTATTATTAATGGATGTTATTGAAGGGTTATTGTTAATGGATGTTATTAAAGAAGGCTGAGGTTTGGCAAAGGGGGTGGTGGTTTAAAATACAGGGGCACAATGGAGGGTTTTATGGGGGGCAGGATTTCTTTTTAATGGGGAGGAAGAACAGAAAGCAACAGGAAGGGAATTATGGGGGGGTTGCCCAGAAATGAGTGAATATTTTTCCTAAAAAGGGGGTCCCTTGTGCCCTGGGAAAAGGCACCCTTGTTTATTGACTGGGGGGGGGTCCCTATCCTGCAGCTATGGGGTGGAAAGCAGGGGCTCCCATGGCGTGGAAGTGGGGGTCCCAACCCTCAGCAAGGCATGGGGATGCTGGGCCCTGCGACCCCAAGGGCCCCCCCGGGGGAAGGAGACGAGAAAGAGAGGCGCCCCCCTCCTCCTCCTCCCCTGCTCCTTCCCCCCCGGCCAGAGGAGGGCAAACCCGGCGAGGCGAGTCAGGAAAGGCCGCGGCTTCGGGGCCTAGCCGGTCCTTTGTTCCAGGCGCGCAGGCTCCATCTCTCCGCGCAGGAAGGAAGGAAGGAAGGCAGGGAAAAAGCAGGGAAGGAAGGGAAGAAAGAGGCCAGGGGAGCCGGAGGAGGACCCCATCTACCGGCCGAAGGGAGAGAGGCAGCCATGGAAGAAGGAAGGAGGGAATTATAATAGAGGGAGGCTGCGTCCACACCAAAGAAATAATGCGGGTTGACAGCGCTTTAAACATCCATGGCTCAAGGCTATATGGCATTACACACTAGGGTCAATTCCAGAACCATTCCACAATTATCCCATTGCCAATAATAGAATATTCATTGCCAATAATGGGATAATTGTGGGATGGTTCTGGAATTGACCCTAGTGTGTGATAATCTCACAATGGAGGCTAAACTTCTCACAAAACTACATATCCCAAGGTTTGGAGTCTAACAGGAGGGCATCAGGAGGATGCTGAATTTGGTTTCCTTTTGTTGCTGTTGTTGTGTGCCTTTAATAATAATAATAATAATAATAGATTTTATGTATATCCCGCCTTTCAAGGTGGGTTGCAAGAAAATATATAAACGAATACAGGTATATACACAACTGAAAAATTACATATCCCTTATCTAAAATACCAACTAAACTTAACTAAAACACCAACAGTATAAATACAAATTAAAATTAGTTTAAAATAGACAAAATTTAAAACAGGCAACTAAAAGTAGTTTAAAACTGTTCAAAACTGCTGTTTAAAATGGTAATATTTAGTAAGGATTTCATCATCATCATCATCATCATTACTACTATATTTATTAATATCCCCCTCTTTTCCCCTAACTAGGCTCAGAGTGCCACGGTTCATGACCTTAAAAGAACAATCCAGTTTAAAACATAGCATTAAAGCAGAATTAAATTGTTCCAGTACATAAAACGGATTGTTTTTTAAAAGAATAAAAAATATGGTTTAAAAAAAGATAAAATTTTAAAACACTTAAAATGAAACAATTATATATGTTGACTTTCTTTAGTTGTTGTTCCAAGTCTACCTCTAAGGGAAGTTATGATTAATAATAATAATAATAATAATAATAGCTTTTATTTATATCCTGCCTTTCCAAAAGGATCAAGGCAGGTTAAAATAAAATACATAAACAAATACATAACACATATGTATTATGTACCCTAAAACTTATAAATAAAACTTTTTTAAAAAAAGTGGTTTAAAACTTATGGTAACCCCAAGGCTGGGTTATCATGGGTTTTTCTTGGCAAGATTTCTTCAGAGGAGGTTTGCCCTTGTCTTCCCCCTGAGGCTGAGAGAGAGTGACTTGCCTAAGGTCACCCAGCACGTTTCATGGCCAAGTGGGAAACTGAACTCTTCAATGCCATTTTATGTTGTTAGTGTTGTGTAACTTCACGTCATTTCAGACTTATGGCAATCCTGTCACAGGATTTTCTAGGGCTCACCCAAATGTTTGTGACTTACCCAAATGGTTTCATGGCCAAGTGGAGAATTGAACCCAGGTCTCCAGAGTCACACTCCAACACCAAACCACAGTATTTTACATATTCAACAACAATGATGAAAAACAGTACATGGGACAAACCTGAAAGGGATCTAGGAGTCCTAGTAGACCACAAGTTGAACATGAGTCAACAGTGTGGTGTGGCAGCTAAAAAGGCCAATGCAATTGTAGTATAGCTCAAGGGAAGTAAAAATTCCACTCTATCCTGCTTTGGTCAGGCCTTACCTAGAATGCTGGGTCCAATTTTGAGCATAAGTCAAAAAGGATGTTGAGAAGCTGGAGCTGGAGTGTGTCGAAAGGAAGGTGACTAAAATGGTGAAAGGTCTGGAAACCATGCCCTATGAGGAGAGATTTAGGGAGCTGGGCATGTTTAGCCTGGAGAAGAGACTGTTAAGAGGTGATATGACTGCCCTGTTTTAAGTATTTGAAGGGACTTCAAAGGATATCATATTGAGGATGGAGCAAGCTTGTTTTCTGCTGCTCCACAGAATAGGACCTGAAGCAATGGATGTGAGCTTGCTACAGGAAAAGAGATTCCACCTCAACAGTAAGAAGAACTTCCTGAAAGTAAGAGGTGTTCACCAACAGAACAACTCCCTTGGAGAGTGGTCGAGTCTCCTTCTCTGAAGGTCTTTAGAGGCTGGATGGCCATATGTTGGGGATGCTTTGATTGAGAAATCCTGCATGGCAGGGGGTTGGACTGGATGGCCTTGGGGTCTCTTCCAACTCTTTCAACCAGGGTTTTTATACACATTATTCTTTCAACCAGGGTTTTTATACACATATGCTTGTGATGTAGTAGTTTGAGCATTGGACTAGGACCACAGGAAACTAGAATTTGGATCCCTTTATGGACCCGCTTGGGCAAGTCACACTCTCTCAGCCTAAGAGGAGGACAATGGCAAACCTCCTATGAATAAATCTTATTTAGAAAACTCAATGATTCGGTTATCATAAACTGGTGTTGACTGGGAGACACATACAAACAACAATACACGCTTATCGCAAGGATCTAGCCCTCAGCTCCCAGCAATACACATCGAGCAAGGATGTGTTTTCTAGCATATAAAGGGTGGAGTAGGTCTTACTGTTAACTAACAGTAACAGTAACAGTAATACACCACAGCGCCCCTCCCAAAAACCTGATAGCCTCTAAAATCAGGCATTAAGAGTTGTAAAAGGAGGGCACGGTGAAATGCTATCAGTATCTTCCTTCTGTAAGGAACATCTCCCAAACACCCTTTGGACTTTCCCTGCTTAGTCCACCCATACTTTAGTAGAGTGCCATATGGCTGGGCTGAGCCTGAATGGCACCAGACCTCTTGGGTGAGGTGTGTTTTAATTGCGTGCCAGGGCTAGTGACGTTCCTGATGTCTCTGGTTATCACTCCGTTGGTTGTGGAAGCCTAACCCCACAACTGCTAGCACACAACCTCCACACACCCAACCTCCACACCCTTTCTCCATTGTGGCCTTTACGTCTGTCTTCAAAACTCCTCTCAAGCCCAGAGGCAAATAGAAAGGGACCAGGAATATCCTCCTTTACTGTAGGATACTCTAGTTTATCAGACGACGGAAATTGGAAGTATAATCTAATGGCTATCGGAATGCAGTCATGGGGTTTCACGTTATTGCGTATTAAAGTATCTAACACAATTTTGGGCAAAAGGGAAGTCATTTTGAATGCAATATAGGTTTTACATTATTTCGTATTAAAGCATCTCACGCAATTTTGGGCAATGGGGACTCGTTTTCGGGTAATGGGAACTCATTCTGAATGCATTCAGAATGCAATTGGAATTCACATAAATTTGCTAAACTAGCAAATTCACGTGAATTTGAATTGGCTCCAATTGGTTCCATTTGAAATAAAGTGAAATTCCAACCGTCTGATAAACTCCTATGTCTCTGGAGACCTAGGTTCGATTCCTCATTTGGCCATGAAATCCTTTAGGTGAATCACACACTCACAAGCCCCAGAAAACCCTGTGAAAGGGTTGCCATAAGTCGGAAATGACTTCAAGCTACATAACAGCAACAACGAAAAGGGGGATAGGATAGTTTGATTCCCCACTTGGCCATGAAATCCTTTGAATGACCTTGAGCAAGTCACACTCTCTCAGCCTCAGGGGAAGGGCAAACCTCCTCTGCACAAATCTTGCCAAGAAAACCCCAGGACAGGGTCACCTTAGGGTCACCATAAGTTTTAAACGACTTGATTATTAAATCCTCTGATTTTTAAACAGATGCAAATACCATCAGAGAGATGAACTTCCACTTCCCCATCCAAATGTGCCTACTAGAGCTCCCATCATCCCCAGGGACAGTGCTTAGGTTGGCTGGAGATGGTGACAATTTTCGATGTATTGCATCTGAAAGACACTGAAAGACCAGAGGAGAGGAGGCTGAAGTGTTCCCTGTTATTTATCTTAATATATACTTTTTTCCATTTTCTTTGTGCATCAGTAGTGAAGGTAGAAGAGAGTCTCTTCAAAGACAGGAGAATAAGACCCTGAGGCTGCAATCCAATGCTTACTTGATTTGAAGGAAGCCGCTGTCTTATATAGAAAAATAGTCCCTTCAAGAAGAAAATGATCATGACTATGGCAGGGAAAAATGTTCTGGCTAAATTATTCCCTCTGCTGATTTTCTACTTATGATGAGCTTTGGATTTGTAATAATTAAAAAAAAGTTTCGTTTATTTGATGGCCTTCACATGGTAACACACGTTCTCCCCCGCATACTCTTCTGCAGAAGTAATGCAGTTTGACACCACTTTAACTGCCTTGGTTCAATGCTATGGAATTCTGGGATCTATAATTTTGTGAGACAATTACCTTTCTCTATCATAGAGCTCTGGTGCCACAAGAAACTACAAATCCCAGGATTTCACAGGACAGAGACATGGGAGTTAAAGCGATGTGTCAAACTGCATTATTTCTGCAGAGCAGCCTCCGTTACCAGTTGTCCCTTAATGTAAGGGCTGCTGCTCATTTGAAGGTTAGAAAGACTGTGGTTTCCACGGATAGTTCAGACTTGATCTGTTCTAGGACCCATTTGTTTGTCTTTTTGGCAATCCACAGTATCCTCAGCATTCTTCTCCAGCACCGCATCTTTATTATTTATTTAACAATGATGTTTAGAAAAATTTTCCCCAGTGACCTCAAAGTAGCGTACATGGCTCTCTTTCTTTTTATTTAATCTCACATCATAACAATTCTGCAAGACAGTTCAGGCTGAGAGAGATTGACTATCCTTAAATGCACCTAATCAGTTTTCATGGCTCAGTGAAGGCTTGAGCCTGGATTTTCCAAGTCCCAGCCCAGTACTCTAAGCACTACATGACACACTCTCTCTCCTTCCTTAGGAGTTCTTTGGGTTTAAACCAGATCTGTATTGATCAGCTATTCAAACAGAGAGTTGGAATTGGCCTCATTACAGCAGGTGGCTTCCATGGGCCAGTACAGGGAGAGGCGATTTGTTTGGAGAACTCCCAGGAAAATGCCAATTAACAAGTTTTATAAGAGATGAATGGTGTTTGCCCAGCAGGCTGGTTCCCAAGATAAGGGGATGCCACCTCAGACCTCATGGACGATATAAAAGATGAGATTTTTCTTCAGCTGATTCTGTGGAATCCAGACACGGATGACATCCCTGACCCAGGACTGGTCAAGCTGCAATGTAAGTAAAGATTACTTTCCATATTCATACACCAAAGAAAGAAGGAGGAAATCTCCTTTCCCTTTGGGCATGAGCTGCTGACATCCAAAGTGATGTCTCTTGTTTATGGGGTTTGGTAGTACTCTGGAATGGTTTCCTCTCAGCTCTGTGCTATAGATATGCTATTTGGTGGCCTTCTTCTGGACATCCAATTTTTGTAGACATTTGGGATATCTCTTTTAGTAAAATACAGAGTTCCATGAGTCTTCAACATGGCTCTCCGCAGAACTTGGAAAGCTACTTTTTTTTAGCATGGTTGATTAATTCCTGAATGCTGTTGTTGACCCAAAGTAGACCTGTTGTATAAATGAGAATTCATTTATTTATTTAAATATTTATTTAAAGTATAAATCATATAAACTAATTATTATAATTAATAATGATATTTTATTATTCTTTCTAATTTACTTATTTAATAATAATAATATTTATATGTACAGTTGGTCCTTCATATCCACAGATTCTTTGTCCATGGATTCAAGTATCCATGGCTTGAAAATAATTCAATATTTATATAAATTCCAAAAAACAAACCTCGTTTTTGCTATTTTATGTATGGGACACCATTTCTCCATGCCATTATATATAGTGGGGCTTGCACATCCATGAATTACAGTATCCACAGGTGGTCCTGGAACCAAACCTCAGTGGAGATCAAGGGCCCACTGTATAATCTGAGTAGGCTAAAAACAGTAAGATAATTTAGATAAGCTAGAACATTAAAGATATAAGAAGTTAAAACAGATTTTAAACATTTAAATGTTTTACAAATGATATAAAATAGATTTTGGGTTCAATCAATGAGCTTTGGTGAACAGCCAGGTTTTAACCAGGCGCTTAAATGACATGGCATTGGTGCCATTCGGGGGCCCAGGAAGAAGGGCAGGACACATTTGGGGTGTCATAGATCAGAAGGCCATCTCTCATGACCTGACACAGGACTCTTTCAAACGGGGAGGAATTTCTCCCAACTCCGAATGGAGCCAATGCGGATTTATGTAAATTCGCTTGTTTAGCGAATTTACATGAACCCCTGCTCCGTTCGGAATTACTTCCCATTACCCGAAAATAACCCCCTCCTGCCCGAATTTGCATGCGAAGCTTTAATTCGCAATAACGTAAAACCCATGATTGCATTCGAATTGGCTTCCCTCTTGCCCGAATTTGCATGCGAAGAGTTAATTCGCAAGAATGTAAAACCCATGATTGCATTCGAATTGACCTTAAATTATACTTCCAATTTAGCCTTGTATGAAAGAGTCCACAGTGTATTGATCTCACTGCTGGAACACCAATTTGCCTACTCAATCTTTGAGCAGGCAAATATGGGGAGAGCTGTTCGTCCAATGTTGAGATCCCAAGCTATTTAGGCATCATAAGCAGCTTGAATTTAGACTGGAAACATATTGACAACCAGTGTTAAGAGTGGCATTACTTGCTGTCTATATTATATTCCAGTCAGCAGTTGGGCTGCTGCATTTTGCACTAGTTGCTGCTTCCAAGTCTTCTTCAAGAGCAGCCCCATATAGCAAGCATTACAGCAGTCTATCTGAAAGGTTACTAGCACATGGACTACTGTGTCTAGGTAAAGCCTATCCAAGAAAGACCATAGCTGGTGCACCAGCTGAAACTGGCACCAAGCATTCAGAGCCACAGAGTCCACTTTGGCCTCCAGAGATATGAATGGATTTAGGAGCATTCTCAAGCTATTTATCTGCTTCTTCAGGAAGTGCAACTCCATTCAAAACAGGATGATTACCCAATTCCTGGACCGAAGAGCCATCAGTCCACAACAGGGGATTCACTAGGGGGTGTAGGCCATGGTTTTTGATCTTGGAAACTAAACAGTCATATACTTTATTTATTATTTCCAAGATATATTCTTATATTTATTCAATTTGTAAAGCAAGTAGTCTATTAAACTATTTGATGTTTCAAAGCAATTAATACCATTTAAAACTACAGTGGGCCCTCCACATTCACTGCGGTTAGAGGTGCGGGACCACAATGAAAATGAAAAAAATGCAAATAAAAACCAAACTTTTTTTAACCTGAGAGAATACCTCTCTAGGAATCTCTAGATCCTCCAGGGCAACTCTATAGAATTATACTGAAGGACATGCAAATGTGTAGAGAAGTGTTCTCTTTAAGAAACTCTAGGTCCTCCAGCGTGACTCTGTGGTCAACTTCTGGTGGAAGCTGAGCATAGAGTCACACTGGAAGATCTAGAGATTCTTAGTGGGAACATATTAATCAAATCCGTGAGTAATCAAACCTGCAAAGGTCAAAGCCACAAATGTGGAGGAACAACTGTACTCATGTTCACAAATTTGGATGAAATCAATCATGCCCTTAAACCTTAGAAAACACCATGCTTTTACTTGGCACCAGAATGACAGCTGTGTTTGGCACCAAGGGAGAGTTTTCCATAAGATGGATGCCACAAGGCCCCGTTCCATGTGCTTCTGCTGTGTTTCTCCCCAACTGATAGGACACAGAGAAGAACTTCTCTGACTTCCTGATAAAGGAGGTCATATCCTAATCTAATAATAAAATATAACCATCATGTAATAATGTGTAACAGTTAAAGTATTAATGGATTAACAATAAAAAAAATTAACAAATTATTAATACAAATTTCTCTTTTCAGGATGCTTTGTCTCACCCTTCTTGCCTTAATTTGTTGCGGCATCACTAGTGCAGGTAAATCCTTGGTGGGGAGGTGTCTCTTTTCCTATAGGGAGTGTGTTACTGGAATAAGTTGCTGTATCTCTTCCACATGGGATAGGGTGGCTTCAACATTTGTGGAGCAGTGAGTCGAAGTTCTGCTCTAATTTTAAAGTAGGTCTTCAAGGTGCTGAAGCCAGTGCCTAAAATAGATCTAGCATCTTGGCTAGCTCTCTAAAATTTGGATTAAAACCTGGAGCAGATTCACCGCCACCCCATTGACATGGAAGCCAATAGCTAGCTCTGTTTCTCATTAAACCCTTCTTTGCTTTGGAATTTATTTCAGGAGTCATTCAGGCACGCTCTTCATCCTATTCTGGCGAGTATGGTGGTGGTGGTGGAAAACGCTTCTCACACTCTGGGAACCAGCTGGATGGACCAATAACAGCCCTTAGGCTTCGAGTTAGCCGCTATTACATTGTGGGGTAAGAAAAGTATGAAAGCCTGGAGGATGGGGAGCTGTGTGAATGAGAGATAAAGTGAATGAGAAATAAAGTAAAGGGAGTAGCAAGAGAAAAAAAAAGGGAGTGGATCTTTTAAATTTTTACCCTGGCACTACACACTACTAGCACATGATCCCCCAAAGACTATCCAACTATAAGTTGTCAGAATTCTTTCTGGAATCAGGTATCTATGGGAAAGTGAAAATCTACATTTGCCAGAAAAATGTCAGTTTCTATTGCAAATGCCCCACTTACATACAGCCTTTGGACTATTTACATAAACCGTGCAAGAGGAAGACACAGAACTGTGATTTAAAGCTTGATTCTGGCAATATTGTTTATCAGTGATTTCTGCCCCGTGTCTGACTATGCTTCTTTGTGTCAGTTTGATCTCAGCAGCAAGTCCAGAGAAGGAAAAAGCCGTATATTGAGACCAACTGACACTCCATGTCAGTGGAGCAATGAATCCATCATAGGTTTTGTCTATCTTCAAAAGAGCTGTCCAAGGTCCTGAACCTAGAGCTCAGCACCTTGAAAAGCTCCTTTAAAGACAGGGTTAAAGATTAAATTGAGTCATCACTCCCCTGACATGGAAGCCATCAGTTGCCATTATATTGAAGATTTGGGCTCAAGAGCCTGACACTGAGTTCTAAATGAAATTACAGTTAAAAAACAATAAAGAGTAATCCACTGATCTGTGGGACTGAAATTTATTTCAGCGGACTTATGTGTGCCTAATTCTGCATTGCACTGTAGTTCTTTAGGCTAGATAAAAGGGAGATCTGCCTCCTACTCTGACTCACGTGTCCTCTGCTCATTCCAGTCTCCAGGTCCGTTATGGCAAACAGTGGAGCGACTACGTAGGCGGCTCATCTGGAGACCTGGAGGAGATCTTTCTGCACCCAGGCGAGTCCATCATTCAGGTCTCTGGGAAATACAAGCACTACCTCCGTAAAATCGTGTTCATCACTGACAAAGGGCGCTACTTCCCCTTTGGAAAGGACACGGGCACCAGCTTTAATGCAGCTCCACTCTACCCGGGTACTGTCCTGCGTTACTTCAGTGGCAGCTCTGGTGCTCTCATTGATGCCATCGGCTTGCACTGGGACAACTACCCCAGTAACTGCCCCAGCTGTGGAAAGTGAGGGGCATAAAAAATTGAGAGACAAGCTAATCATTGGGAAGAGGAAGGGGCACCTTATGGGGAAAATGGGGTGTCTTTGGCTTCACCCCACGTGGCCATCATATTCTATCAATCATATAGTCCATTCTCCTCAAACCCCATTTTAGTTGCTTAGTTAACCAACCCATGTCTTGCCTCAGCCCTGACTCATTTCTTCGGCGCTTTGTCTTCTCTTAAATGACCAGCACAACCGCTGCTACAATCTGTGTCAAGCAAATAAAAAGTACATTTTGAAACAAGCAAGCAATGTGTCTCTTTATTAATTGTCACACTACATGTTTACATTATCGTTACAATGGGAATGGAGCTCCAGAATGGGACTTTCAGTGTCATGAGGACTTTCTCTCTCCAGCTTCCAGAAAGAGTCACTAAAAAAACACAACAATATTTTAAATCATATCATACAATATAAAATTATACAAAAGATGTACAGAGTTTTAAAAGAAAGATAAAACATCCCAATAAAAAGGCATTTCTGCCTATCATAGTTATTTAACTTGGACTCTTCCAGATTTATGTAAAGAGCCATGGGTTCTTGAAATATAGCCCCTTGGATTTTGTGAGTGTTGTGACCTCCACATCTGTTTGTCTCATTCTTTGGGGAGTTGTTTGTACCAATTCCTTGGATTTGCACCAGGGCATTTTCAAAGGTTTCAGGGTTGTTGTTTTTTAACACAAAGCATAGTTTCCTGGAGAGCCAGTATGGTGGAATAGTTTAAGTGTTGGACTATGACTCTGGAGACCAAAGTTCAATTCCCAGCTCAGCCATGAAACCCACTGGGTGACCCTGGGCAAGTCACATGCTCTCAGCCTCAGAGGAAAGCAATGGCAAGCCTCCTCTGAACAACTCTTGCCAAGAAAACCCAATGATAAGTTGCCCTTAGGGTCACCATAAGCCAGAACACATTTAAGGAACACAAAAAAAAAAAAAAAACAACAAATAGTTTCCAGAGATGATCCTATGTTTTGAAGGGCAAATTTCCCTGAATTTCTTTTTTACAGCATTGAGCTACTGTACTATTTAACTGATGCACTATAGTACTATAACTCACTGCGAGAACCAAAACCCTGAAACAAAATTGAGCAGGAGATGGTGGGGATTCAGAACACTTCAAAACACCCCAGAGTATTCTGGCAAATGAAGAGGAGGCCTGAATTAATCTATTCTCCATCTTTCCCAGATAATACCCCTGCAATCTACTTCTAACCCACCAAAAAGAAACAAAGTAGGCTTGTCTGTGACAGAGAACAGATAGGAGAAAGCCTTAATAGAGACAGGACATTCAGCTGCAGGAAGAGGACTGAATAGGGTTGTAGGGAGCTTTGAATAGTTGAGGGCTTCATCTGTGATCTAATTATGTATATAAATAAAATTCTGTTCTTCTTTACAACTCTGACTTTTCCAGTTAAGTTTTCATGGTTTGGTCAAGTTTACCTTCGTGAAACCATTGAACAACACATCTGTTGGTCCATATAGGAGTCAGCTTGAGGCCCAAATACATGCTACAGAGAGGGATCTTGAGGGGCAAAGGGGTAAGCTGAATGACAGGAGCTCAAGGGTTTGGAACTGGGGGGTCAGCTTGGAGAGGGGTTCTGCCACACAGCCCAAAAGCCTCCCAGGAGCAATACCAGGCCACATGCAAAGATTAAGAAGAGTAAAATGACCAATGACATACACGTTTTATATCACATATCATTTGGATTCCCGTATCTGATTCTTTTTGACTTCTAAAATAACAACTTTCTTTTTTTAAAAAAAATAAAAATATTTGACTATATTGAAATCACGCAACTGTGGCCCAGTACTAAATGTTCTGTGGGAAGATGTCTGAAAAAGCGATGTTCCAAAGAAATGAAAAAGGCAAATGAGCACCATGTCTTTAGCGATAAATGGACTATTGACTATTTTTTTCTTTTAAACAAGGACAAAGCAGTTTGACTATTATGCCTTGAAACTGTATCGGTATTAACAGAATTTACTGTGAGAGGCATTTTGAATCTTGTCACAAGGACTACTCAATATATCAAGGAGAGCTGCAAATGAACAAGATTAAAATCTCTTCTAAATACTATATTTCTGCAGCAAAATGATTTTAGAAAGAGTGTCAAGGAGAATTTGCTATGAGTGCCAGCTATAATATTACTAAATGCATTGCTAATAGTAGGAGACCATGAACTGATGGTTAATTTTTTAGCAAGTTAATAGCTAAAATATTGGAAAAAATGTATCCTTATAAGAGATCTTGTATTAGGTGTGTCAGTTCATCTGCATCTACAATCAGCAGGTGTGTTGAAGAATTTGGAGAAAAGCTGCATACCACACTGTTGAGGCAAAAACTTTGAATATATTTCCTTGGCGTTAGGAGATGATCATAGAATCATAGAGTTGGAAGAGACCACAAGGGCCATCCAGTCCAACCCCATTATGATGGACACTGCTCAACTACTAATTCTTATCTGGGGTGTGTACCTCCATATCCACCAATCTTTTTTTATCCACGGTTAGCCTGCCATATCCACTGATTTTTTATCCATGGATTCAAGCATCCATAGAATGAAAATATTTTTAAAATATATAAATTCCAAAAAGCAAACTTTTATTTTGCCATTTTATATAAGGGACACCATTTTACTAAGCTGTTGCATTAAATGGGACTTGAGCATCCATGGATTTTGGTATCTACAGGGGGTCCTGGAACCAAACCCAGTAGGTACTAAGGGCCCATAGTATTTAGTGGGTTATATTTCAGGACAAATGGCAAGGGGAGTTTAGTGGGTTCCCACAAGTAGATTTTGTAAGAGAAGATTATAACTTAGTCATGGGGCATTTGCTCTTAAATCAGAGAGGTCTCTAACTATAATATTTACAATCCAGCTTCTCTAGCAGTAGCAGCAAGACTGTGCAAAGTTAGTTTATGCTGTAGATATAAGGATGTGGTTTTCTGTAATGCATGGAAAACTTTTTCATTTTAGAATGGGAGTCGCATTTAAAGCCACTAAGTGTTCAGGTATGCACACCTATAATCCCCAAGAACTGGGAGGTGAAATCCAGTTCAGACCCCAAAGCTGAGCATGGGTTTACAAGCAGGCAGTCAAAAATTCAAAGAGAAAAAGCAGTTCCAATGAGAGTCAAAAGCTGAGAGGGCAGGTCCTGAAAAGATTAGTCCAAAAGTATGTACTGAAATTCAGAGTATCAGGAAGCCAGAGATATCAGACAGGGTTACACAGAGATTTGGAGCTATCAGTTTAGGTAATTTATAGCCAGTAATCAATTTGCTGGACTCATTAGCTCAGCATCCTCTATTTAAAGGGGAACTCTCATTCAAATACCAAAGATTCTATGTTCTCACTACTGCTGACAAATCACTTACCATATTATATATACATACATCACATACATAACCATATTTTACCATAATTTCTCTAATAAACACTCCTTTTAAAAAAGGTCCTAACATCACACCACATAATCAAAACTTCCATTCTATGTAGGCAACTAAACTGGAAGCAGAACTTCACATCCACCAATGGCAATGAGAGGCTTCCATGACAACTGAAGACTGCAGGCTAGTTTAGGGATGCCAGAGCAGTTATATGGTATAAACATATAGCTTGGTCTTCCAAGAGAAAGGAATAGCCCAGAGGCTTAGTAGGAGGGCCACCCTGACTTCTCTCAATATTTATCGCCCAAAGCAGATGCCACACTCTGTGTAATGGCAGAGACAGCCCTGTGTGCGCATGTTGTGTGCCTTCAAGTCATTTCCAACTTATTGAAACCCTATTGTGGGGTTTTCTTTGTTCAGAGGAGGTTTGCCATTGCTTTCTCAGCTACACCATGCTGGCCTGAGACAGCCCTAGACACTTATAAAGCATGATCTGAAACACAATGGATGGGATGATTGCCTATTCTTTCAAACAGTTGCTCCTGCTTTGGGAAAGATTGGACAGACTGGATGTACAAAAGAAGTGGGCATTAAGGAGGAGCTGAAGAAAGAGAACAAGACTGTTGGCTGGACAGAAGATATGGGTGCCAATTTTTTCTCCTGCCTTCTAGTCATTTAACAAGCAAGCAGAAAAGCAGCCAAGAAAATCTGCACTATCAGTGCTTCCAAGTTCTGCAAAACTCTCCAAATTATATAAGGAAGGAAGGAAGGAAGGAAGGAAGGAGAAAAAAGAAATGCAGAGACATTTACTGCTGAATTTCTATTTGTTGTGAAGTCCAGAGCCACTGTGATTAGACCAGTGATGTCCAAAAACTCTGGCCCTCCAGGTATTTTGGACTTCAGCTCCCAGCATCCCAGTCCATTGGCCAAGATGGCTGAGGCTTCTGGGAGCTGAAGTCCAAAACACCTGGGGGGCCAGAGTTTGGACATCACTGGATTAGACTCTAATTATTAGACGGATGGGCAAGGATTGGGAAGATTCAGGTTAAAGTTTCCACTCACTCACTAATACACTGAGTGACCATAAGACAGTTTCTCATGCAACATAACCTATCTTACAAAGTTGTTCCCAAGAAGAAAAGTGGGTATAGATGTGGGGGTGTTTCTGATGGAGAAAGAAAATATTATAATGAATAATATGGCCAGGAGTGAACTGTCCCAATTTGGCAAGGACAGTCCTGATTAATCCTCTGATGTCCAACTTTTCCGGTTGCTTTGAAAATGTCCCAGTTTCTCTCTTCTCTTCCCACTTTCCCCCTTTGTGTTAAGCTTATTTCAGTTGCTGCAAAGTGAGTTAAATGTGCAAAAGTAGTTTGTACTCAGTGTCCTAATTTTCTTCTGTGAAATACCGGAGGCTGTGCACTCCTTTGCCTTGTTTCTGACACATTGATTGAGTGGGTAAAATAAATGTGGAAGCATCCCGGTCATACCAGTCCCATGCTTGTGTTTCAGGAGTGTCTGATATAAACAAATCTCCAGAACCCCTCTTCTGGAGGGCTTGTGTAAACTTCAGCTATTTTGTAAAAGTTAACACTTGGTTGCGATGCCTCTAGATGGCAATGTTTGGCCACACGAAATAGAGGAAGAGGCTTTGTTCTGTGTGTTCCCCATTCACATTCTCCCTCATCATCCTGTGTACCTTAAGCCATGCTTGTTGCTTATGCCTAGAATAACAGAACCTGCCTCGCTTGATGTTTGACCAACATGGATATCCTCCTTTTCCAGGACATGTCCTATATCTCAACCTTCTGTCCAGGAAGAATTCCAAAATGTCCTCTGTTTTGAGCATGACTAAGGAGCCCGTTGAGTAACACCACATTTTCTGTCCTTCTTCTAGAAATGCATCTACTTGGCTGCCTGTTCTCACTGCAAAAAGGATGGATCTTTCTAAAGTCCTTTCTTCCTAGGAGCAGCAGCAGAGAAGACTTACCTCCAGAGATTGGGGGTTATTTGTTTCTTGGAGGGGAAAATGACACCAAATGTGTTAGGCAATGAGCTGTTTGAGGATACACAAAAGTCTGCTACATGAGTCCTACTTGCCTTATTTGTAGGGCTTCATGGCTGAGTTGATTTCATGGTTGAGAAAATAGTTCAATGAGAGATTATAGGCATATGGCTCATGCTCTCAACAATTACACACACAAAAATTGATAGACCTAATTCTGGTCTAAATCCTATTCTTAGCTCCCAACTAGAGTAGACCCATTTAATCAGTGGGGTTTAACAAGTGTTGACTTATCATTCAACAATCATAGAGTCATAAATCAATCGAGTCAATGGATCTACTCTAGTTAGGATTAATAATTTTCAGGCCTCTGTACTGTATTCAATACCTAACATTCATTTGACCCTACAATACATTGTAGTCCATAGATTTTTAAGACTCATGTAGCTGGAAGGGTCCACAAGGGCCAGCTAGACCAACCCAACACCATGCAAGACATCACAACTAAAACATTCCAGAAAGCTGGCTATCCAGCCTCCATGGCATCTGACTCCATCCAGCCTGGGAGGGAGTGAAAAGGCAGGCCCAACGCCATCAGGCCTGGCCTCGATTAAGAATAGCCCTCCTTCCAATCCATCTGCCTTAGTCCATGCCTCAGAGGGAGAGAAGAAATGCTAGACCTGATCCCCTTCCACCATTCCCCACCTCCATTCCCTTCTCGTTTTGTGTCGTGTCTTTTTAGACTGTAAGCCTGAGGGCAGGAAACCATCTAATTCAAAAGATTGTATGTACAGTGCTGTGTGAATTTACAGCACTGTATAAATAAAGCTTAAATAATAATAATAATTATTATTATTATTATTATTTAAAGACCTCCAAAGAAGGAGAGTCCACCACCCTCTGAAGCAGTTTATTCCACTATTGATAGCTCTTAAGTTTCAAGACGGTCTTTCTAATGTTTAGGTGGAAACTCTTCCCTTGTAATCTGACTCTGTTGGTTCATGTTCTAATTCATAGCTCAGCAGAAAACAAGCTTTCTCTATATCAGTGGCATCACTAATATTGGTTTCACTTGTATGGGGCAGCAGTGGGAGCAACAAATAGCCTTGTCCCCTTCCCTCCTTCTGTCTTGCCTATCCGGTCAGGTGCAGAAAGACCTGGGCAGCTGGATGGATGGGAGAGCAAGGCAGCTGACAGCCTTGCCTCCTTTGCTGTGTTACCCACCTGAAAGGGAATGGAGGACAGGGCAACACTCTGGAACAAGGGCATCCTTCCCCACTTTGCACAGGCAGAAGAAGGGTTAAGATGGCTGATAGCGTCTCCACCAGGTGTTCATCCTCCTCACCCTGGGCTTTCAGCCGCTGTGCTCTGCACACCCACACACCCCTAATGTCACCCCTGCTCCATCTTCTATGTAACATCTCTTCAGGTATTTAAATATATCACCTGTAAATCTTCTCTTCTCCAAGCTAATTTTATCTAGCTCGCTATGCTTATAGGGCTTAGTTTGCGGATATTTTGCTGTTTTGTTTGCTCTCTTCTGAACATGTTCCAGCTTTTATTAGATACAAGTTCCAAGTCTGGATGACTCATCTGAAATCTCTGTTCACATTGTAGATTTCCCCCTGTCTTCAGGAAGGTGAGAAATGAATAAAGATCCACTCATTACTTTGTTTCAAACTGGCATTTTTATTGGTTGATATTACAGATAGTCTATGATCTGGATGATGTTCAGCATTTTACAAAAGGGAAAATGGTTGGTTCAATTGATTAACAGTAGAAAGGCATAATAGTGTGTTCGAAGGAAATAGAACTGATGGCTGGCTGAGTGGATGGATAAAATATGCATGTGATGAAGAAGGAAGGTTCTTCTGGGTGGAGCAAAAGAGTAGAGGAATACTAGAAATGCTGAAACGAGTGGTCTTTCAGATGTTTGAAACTTCAACTCCCAGCTATTGGACAAGTTGGCAGAGGTTCTGGAAACTGAAGTCAAAAACATATGGAGGACCAAAGTTTAAGAACCACTGGTTTAAACAAATAAAAGAGGATCCATCCAGAAGACTCTTTGGATAGCGAAAGGGTTGAGAGAACCATTTAGATCATAACTGGAGGTGATGAGGGGAAAAGGTGGGTTGAGTTGCAGGGGGAGCATAGTTTGTACCTCCCAACCATTCCCCCCAGCCCATTCCCCATGGCATCATATAGTCAGAACCTGGATAATTAAATTTTTTAGGCAACAAATTCCAGAAACTTCTAGCACTGGCAGTTATTATCCAAAAATTAGCCTTTTAAAGCTTTGTGTGAAGATGGCTTGTCTGTTGCTCTTTTTACTTTTCCATTTGTCCAGGTCGAGATTTTTTGGGTTTGACGTCCCAGTGAAAACGGATGGCATCAATGAAATAATCAGAACGGCCACTGACGTAACGCAGAACAGTGCCCTTTTTGGGTGGAAACGCATTGAAACTGATGCCATGGTTCTTTCCAAAGGACAATCGGCGCCCTTGATCAGTGATGAACTCGAGTTTGTGGACATGGTTGTCATAACTCCCTGCAACTTGGGTAATGTATTCGCCTTTGAACAGTGAAACCTCTTGCAGTATACCATATGGGCCACCCACATATCTACTCCACCTTTGGCCATAACAGATCTGGAGGCTAGAAAAAGAAAATAATTTCTGCTTGGAGATATCATTTTTTGTTCAGGAGGAATTTCAAAATGTCCTTGTTTCTGAGTGTCACTAAGAAGCCCACTAACTAACACCACGTTTACTGTTATGCTTCGAGAAATTTGTCTACTTGGCATCCTGTCCTCACTGCAAATAGGGGGATAGGATGATTCTTTCTAAAGTTCTTTTTTCCTAGACTTGCCCCCAGAGCTCTGGGTGTATTTGGACCTCAGAGGGAAAAAGAACAGTTTGCGTTAGGCAATGGGCTGCTTGAGGACACAATGCAAATACTGAAAGGTTTTTTCCCCCTTAATTTCAAATGAGAGGAATAATTTAAATGTACATTCAGACAAGGGTTTGTTGCTAGTAAAGTACACTTTTAAGCATTTGTCTTCTTCAGAGTCATATATGTATATTGCAAACTAACAAAGCATCTTAACAAAGCTTTTTGTGGGTTTTTCAAGCTATGTGACCAGCCATAGATGCTGGCAAACATCAGGAATGAACTCTTCTAGAACATGGCCACATAGCCCGAAAAACCCATGAAAAATTATGGATGCCAGCCATGAAAGCCTTCAACTTCACATTTTAACAAAGATAGTTTCATCAGAAAAATATGGCTGAGTACATAATAACAGTACATAAAATGTAGTTGTAAATAAACAATATGAAATGAATTCATATTTATATTGGTGTTCTAATCTTTTATTTTATAATGTCCTACATTTTTCTTGAATGGCCTATGTTTTTTGGTGCCTTGTCCCCCTTTGCAGTTATGACATCTGGTCACCCTGTTTTTGTGCACTATAACTCTCCCCAGCATTTCCAGATCTTGTGTGGTACATGGGCCCTGGCATGTGTATGGAAAATTGTCCCCTTAGCTCATTGGATGTTACTCACCCAAACATTTTGAACAAATTGGGTCAATTCTGTCTTAGACACTGGAACTTGCCCTGATTCTGATAAGATTGGTTAGGTTGGCTGCTTCATTTTTACCCAGTTTCTAAAATACATAGGATTTTTTTTTCATGGGGGACATAAGTCTCCAGAGCTCCAAAGAAAACTGTTTTCAAAGGTACAGTTCCAGCCACAGAGGCAAAGACAGAGTGACCATATTTTGCATCCCATCTCTCCACAGAATGGCACCTATTTAATCAGTTATCTGATAAGGTCTCCCAAACTGTGATCACTCCCTTTCCCGTCTGAGGACTAGCTTTGAACTTTCTTACCCCACTATGAATTCCCAGACTGCTCGAATCCTTATGGCGGTGATTGGTCCATTCTGTTGGATCCGTGAATGTGTGAATTTATCTCCTTCGACCCCACCATACTCACGAGAAGAAGAAGGAACTGACAAAGAAAAAGAGTGTGCCTCACGTCCCCCTAAAATAAAATTCAGAGCACAAAAAGTTGAAAGAACCATATTGCAGAGCAACTTGTTCCAGGACCAGAGCTTGGAGTGCAGTTCCCAAAATATCTGAATCATCACTGGCCGTAGTGATGGTAGCTCTGTCTGGGAGCTGTAGTCCAAAAAAGGTCTGTCCTGGACCCCAACAATAAAAAATGACAGAGGAACCATGATTCCCTTCTCTCACCCAGGATCTACCTGCATTGATGGTGATGCCACAACAGGCAAGGAGGATGAAGCAAAACAACCTGGGAAAAGAGATGACCAAGAATTACTTGATGATTTAAAATAGTACCCTGCATTTCATCCTTCATTTCAAGGCTCTCAAGACAGCATAAAAAAATCAGTCATCCCTTTCCAGTCTGATCCACACAACCCTGTGAAGGAGGTGAAGAGACAGGAAGTGTCCGCATGCCATTCACAGAATTTCAAGGCTGAGCAGGGACAGAAATCTACATTTCCTTTCTCAAAGCTCTACCTGTTGCCCCACATTGTCTCTTGGGGACTAACACATACTGAGGACCTTAAAGAAATACAG
The DNA here is from genome assembly GCA_034509955.1 of Urosaurus nigricauda. Lineage (NCBI taxonomy): Eukaryota > Metazoa > Chordata > Lepidosauria > Squamata > Phrynosomatidae > Urosaurus > Urosaurus nigricauda. The sequence goes on from JAOEGL010000006.1 coordinate 11,451,947, forward strand.
CAACAGAAGAATTAAAATGAAAAAGCTCAAGAACTGCCAGACAGTCCCACCACCTCAGCCTTTTTCATTTCAGCAGTATAACTGGAAACGAGGAGGGTCATCAGTGTATTGTCGGGAGTCAGTTGCCAATCTATTCAAAGCTCTCAGAGATTTTCCTGATTTATCTTTAACTCATCCCTTGCTTTAAAACAATATATCATGGCAGGTCCAAGCCGCCTTTATGAGATATCTTCCAACTCCACACCAAATTCCTCCAACTTGATTCCCTTTCCAATGGCCACACTAGCTGTGGATCAAGGGAGTCATTGTCCAACCCAACAGGATCCCAGCACGCTCATTCATAGCCACCAAAAACTCCACAAAACATTGTTTTTTCCCCTTCCAATATGGAAGAAAGCAAAGTCCCAGTATTTTGCCAGATTCATGGAGAAGGGTTTATCACTTACTTACATTGTAGCCTGTGCAGTGGTAGCCATGGTATGATCTGTGGCTGGATTCGCAACATCAGATTTTATAGCAGCTGTGATGCAAAGTGTGGAGTAACTTTTTCTTATGAACTCCAAGAGCCACAAGGAGGAACTAGAAGACCAAAGGAAAGAAATGGTGGGTGAGGGTACACTGCAATGTCTTTGGTTCTAGAATCAGGGCTTAAACCCAGGGTTTAATTAACATTAAAAAGAGCTATTCATAAGTTTCCAATTTATGGTGCTCCTCAAGTGAACTTACCACGGCGTTTTCTTGGCAAGAATTGTTTAGAGGGAGGTTTGTCTTTGCTGTTCTCTGAGGCTGAGAGAGTGTGATTTGTCCAGTTCACCCAGCAGGTTTCCATGGCTGAGTGTGGATTTGAACCATGGTCTCTTGAGTTGTAGTCCAATGCTCATACCACTATACCACAATTAGGTGTCCAAGGTGCTGAACCTATTTTGAGTTATAGGGTTTTTTTCAGCCCCTTTTTTCCAGAATAAAAACAGTGGGATTATGATATGGAAATTGCTAATTACCTACCGTTTTAGTGCAGGGGCAGTGAATTGTTTTTGGCCTGAGAGCTTCATTGTGCTACAAATACAGAGAATACAGGGAATAGATAGCTAGCTGGCTAGACAGACAGACAGACAGATCTACACACACACACACACACAAAAGCAAAAACTGTTTGCACCCACATATTATTCACATTTTTTTCATATGCAGTGAGCTGATAAGGGGACAGGGACAGTCAAAGTATGACTGCACCTCAGGGCTATTTTTGTGCCCCTCAAGACTTCCCATGGTACACATTTTAAAAAAAACAACCCTCTTCCCTCAAATACTCCCAAATGCCCTCTGGGGACAATTTTGCCACATTTTAGGCCTACCCAGGCCATGATAAGCTCAGGAACAAAGGAAGTGAAAAAGGAGTGACTTGGAAGTTGGATGTCACTTTCTGTTGTGGAAAAAAAATGCTTTTCCTGGACCTAAGGGGGCCACAAGCATGGCAATATTATATTATATTCATTTATTACCTGCCTCTCCCATGGATCAAGGCTGGGAATACCATTTTCCCACACCTCCACTAGGTTTTCTTCAAGGTCTTCAGGAAGGCACTGTGCTCTCCTGACACCCCACAGCTGCCCACTCTTGGTCTAGGAAAAGAGTAATCTCCTCCTGGTTTCCCTACTGGCTGTGTGTCTTCTGTGTGATTTGAGGAATAGCAATAGCAAGTACATTTCTGTACCACTTATCAGTGCACTTAAGCACTCCCTAAGCGGTTTACAATGTGTACGATAATTGCCCCCAATAAGCTTGGTACTCATTTTAGTGGCCTCAGAAGGATGGCAAGCTGTGTTGACCCTGAGCCCCTGAATGGTATTAAACTCACAACCTTGTGGTTCATGAGTGAGTGGCTACAGTACAAGCATTTAACCACTGCACCACCAGGTCCTGAAATCTTGGGAGGAAGGGGATTCCTTCCAAAGAGCCAGCATCTGGAGACTTCCAAGCTCCAAGTGAGGGAAGAATAGGATCATAGAGAAGGAAATTCTCCTTTGCTATGCTTCCCCCTCCATCTCCAATTGTGAAATAGCTCAACAGTGGTCAGGGGAGGTCTCATAACCTTTAGCTCTCCTGATTTGGCAGAGATGGCCAGATTAATCCTTTGTCCACCTTATGATTAATCCTCCTGCATCCACTTTATGCTGCTTTGAGCTTTGGACAGAAGGAGAGGAGATAGTAACTACCCAGAACAGGCAATGGCGAGGAATGCTGGGCTATGGAATCCAACAATATCTAGAGGACTGCACGATTCCCACTTTATGGGTAGATAAATCTGTTAAATGACTGAGAGACAATGGTTCAACGCTTCATTCTTTTGCTCATTATTCTGAGGTTTGCAGGGGTTTTCGCTCCTGCATTATATGCTTTTGGTTTTTATATTTCCTTTCCCCTTTTACCGGGATCCTAAACTGCCATGTGACTCCAAGAGTGTAAAGGCAAGCTCCAATTCATTTACGTAGGAACTCAGCTTAAATGTCTTCAGTGTTAATAACTTTCAGATTTATCCACACTTTCTGAAACCTGGCACCAAGTATTCATGTGCTCACAATCTCATTATAACTAAAGTTCAGACAGATCTGTTAAGAAATGACCAAGACCCATCAGGTTGACATTTTTATTCTTTCCTGCTGTTCCACTCTTTCTATTGCAACTATTTCTGTTCAAGGCATTATACACCTTACCCCCGCCTCCCTTCTTTTAATTGACTCTTGAAGTCCTCTGTCTTATATAGTTTCCCTCTCCTCCTCCCAGAATTCCAGAGTCATATCCTATTTGGTGTCTTATGATGTCATTATTAATGATCCCCATGCATGCAGTGCTTTACAGTGTTTAGTGTGCATCAAACACATTATGACTAGTGTCCTTTTAGAGACATTGCCGCTGTTCTTGATTTATGGAGACCCTAAGGCAAGTCTATCACTGGGTTTTCTGGGGCTGACAGTGTGTGACTCACCCAAGGTCACTCAATGGGTTTTCATTGCAGAGCGGGGAACTCAACCTAATCTCCAGAGTCATCAAAACACTACACCTCGCTGGCTCTCATACACATGGACAAGTTTTCCTCATGCATTTGTAAGCTTAGCCCACCAAAAATGGAGAATTTGCACCCTCGTCTACCACCTAGAGGTGGCCCAGGAAAGCTGGAAACTCAAGGCCAGACCCTGAGATCTTCATATGACAGTGGGGTTTTTTTTTGGGGGGGGGGGGGGTTATTGGCCTTGTTTTGGTAAGGTATGCAATGAATTAAAATATATCAGATGCTTTTTTTCAAATATACTTTTATTGTTCAGTGTAGAGGAGGATCCATTGAAAGATCTTCCTGCCCGATAGAAGAAAAGGAAGGAGAAACCCCATAGAACCAGTGAAGAGGAGATTGCCCATCCTAGCTATGGTTGTCTTCCCATTGGAGCCTTCAGCAGCGTCTCTCTCATTCTGCAGCAATCTCCTCAGCTGCCCCAGGATGGGGATAGATGTCCCAGTGGAAAGCTATAGCATCAATGAAATTGCCACTCCGGCCACTGAAGAAGCGCAGGATGGTCCCCGGGAAGAGTGGGACTGCTCGGAAGGGCTTGAGATTTCCAAAGATCAAGGTGCGCCCGTAATTGGTGGTGAACTCCAGGGAGCGGACATAGTCATCAGCCGACCCGGAGACTTGGGTGACAGTCTCGCCCCTCTCCAGGATCACTTCCTTCAGGGTCCCGGCTGAGCCGCCCTCATAGCCACTCCACTCATTCCCATAGCGGACCTGGAGACTGGGAGTAGGGGAAAATATACCTGAGTTAGAAGGGGACATAATTCTTCCTGTACAATCCCCCCGCACGCTTCGGTCCTCTGGGAGGAACCTGCTGCAGCCTATGAAAACTAGGCTGCCGCAGACCTCCCAGAGGACTTATTCTGCTACTGCTCCCAAGCTATGGAATGGCCTGCTGGATGAGATCTGCCTTATTACATCTCTTGACTGCTTTAAAAAAGCTGTAAAGACACAACTCTTCCGGCAGGCCTTCCTGGAACATTCTTAATCTCCCGGCTCCAAAGTTAAGGTTCTGTGATCCCCCAGCTAGAACTGCAGCTGCCAAAGCTAAGAAACAGGACCATTTCATCTTGAAAAAGATAGTGTTATTTTTATTTGCTAAATAGAGAGAACAAAGGGGTAAATTCTTTATAGTGTAATTTCTGTTATGAATTTCTACCTGTTTTGTATCTTTTAGGACTTTAAGATTTGCATTCAAATGTTCTAATACAACTGAACAGCAAAAGTAGAAAGGTCCTGCAATTAACTCCTGCACTTCAATTGGATACTTAGAATTTTGGGGTAAGTGCATATTACTGTCAAATTCAAAATATAATTTGTTGAATTGTTGTATAGGCACTTAAACTGTGATTGTATTTGCAACATTCAGTTACAGAACCCAGAAAGAAGTACACTGCATCTTCCAAGGAATATTACTGATGGCACAAGTGCAGTGAAGACCATACAGGGAAAAGATAAATCTAGCTCACCCTGTAATTTGAAGTCCGTCAGCCCGAACTCTGATGGCTGTTATGGGTCCTTTCCTCTTGTGTTCAGCGTGTGAGAAGGGAGATCCTCCATTCCCACCAAATTGGGGAGATGAGGAGGCAGAGCGACTCTCCTCATGTGCTGGAACATGATCTAGAGAACAAAGAGGGGATGAGCTGGAACAAAACCATGGTGGTTGCTGGCATTCTGGAAAATGTAATCCAAAACAAGGAACCTGTCTAGTTCTGTGTATGGCAACCTATTTTGGCACCCAGAAAGACACACACCCCACAGCAGGTCCCATCCTTTAGCCCGGATTATTTACCTGCATTGATGTCGATGCTGCAGCAAAGTAAAGCAAGGAGGGTGAAACGAAACATCCTGGGAAAAGAGGTTTTTTTATGGTTAATTCAATGATTGTGGGGTTTTTTAAAGCCCAACTTCAATATGGCATAGAAGAGTCAGTTTCCTCACTACATTTTCTCCACACAACCGCCCTGTGAGAGACGGAGAGCGTTAGGGATGGAGAATGCCACAAGATTCAAGGATTGGGAGGGAATGAATCCAGATGGCTCACCATCAGTTTGTGTGAGAGGTCTCATAATCCTCCCAGCCTTGACTTACCTGGCAGTCTGAGCAGTTCCAAGGTCTATCCCTGTGTGTTCTGCAACATCAGCTGAAGAGACAGCTCAGATTTTTATACCCACCACTAAGTGAGACGAGGCCTTACTTTTCTGACCTTTTGGGCAAAGATGAAAGCAGAGTATGGCAAAAGGTTAGGGAACTACGCAGGTAAGGAGGAGCTGGAATGCAATTGCTGGAGGAAGAAAGTTGGTTAGGTCAAGCAGAGGAGGAGATCGGGGTCATCACTTGGTGAATGAAACCTCAAGCTAGGATTGAGTTTGTCAACCAGTCCTGGCAGATTGAATGCCAGAAAAGACCAAGCTTTTTTTGTCGCCTCAAAGACAGCACCATAGAAGTAGCTCATTTCAAAGAATCATAGAATCCTAGAGTAGGAAGAGACCCTAAGGGCCATCCAGTTCAACCCCTTACCATGCAGGAACACACAATCAAAGCACTCACAAGAGATGTCCATTAAACAGCCTCTGTTTATAAACCTCCAAAAAAGAAGATTCCATTACTTACCTTATATACTCAGTTATAAGTTGATCTCATGTATAAGTCGAGGGCAGGTTCTGGGGCCATAATTATGGATTTTGACATGACCCGTGGATAAGTCAAGGGTAAAACTTAGGGACATGTAACAAAGGAGCTAAATGACGAAGCAAAAAAAACAATGCCAAAGAACTTACAAAATTCCAGCAGGTATAACTGTGCTCATACTAAAGGCTGGATTGATGAGAGAGTAGAAGGGGGTCAATGCTTCCAGGGTATATGCATGTATATGTATGACTTAAAATACAATATTTACATTGACCCATGGATAAGTTGACTAATTTTTTTGGGACTATTTTTTAACCTAAATTTCTAGACTTATACATGAGTATGTATAGTAAGCTGTTCCTTTCTCTGGGAACACTTCTGGCTGAAGAGTGGCTATAAGGGCTTAAAATAGAATATTTATTCATGAATAGAATAACAACAGGCACATTACAAAATGGTACCTCAGTGCTCCCCAGTTTCTTTAAAAATTGGCCAAACTCCTAAAAGGAGAAAACTTTCCCTTTCAGGGGCAGTGAAGCTGATGATAAAAGCAACTATGAACATATTCTCAGATGGTGACATGTCAGGAATGTAGTGAAAGATTTGGGGGAGCGGGGGATATCCAAAATGAGAGAAGCTTGTAAAACCTACAGTGATGGAGAAATGTACTTCAACCAGTAAAACAAGTCAGGTCTAGATTCTCCATGCAGTCTTCCACATCACTCCTATAGATAACATGAGCCACCAAGAAATCAGATAAGTGGCCATGATGATGCACAAAGGAAAGACACATGGCAACATGAAAACAAGGAGTGTGAGTTCATTGGAATGGGTACGTGTTCACGCGTGTGTGCCTTCAAGTCACCCGTTGACTTACAGTGACCACATGAATTTGGCTGGTTTTCTTAAGCAAGGAATACTCAGAGGTGGTCTTGCCAGTTCAGAAATGTGTGCAATATGTAATTTATGAATGTGGACATTATTATACAGAGAAATGCATGGCTAAGTTTAATGAAATCATGACTTTCATTTGGTATTTAGATAGAGCACAAACTTGTTATTAGCTACTTTATAACCACATGACATGAATGTCAACTGTTCTTTATTGCTAACAACAGTAGCTCCTACCTCTTGGGGAGAGGTGTGACCATTTTATGTTCATGGAGAATGCACTTATCTACAGGAAAATGTGGTAGGTGGGTCCCACAAACATGAGTTGATGTGACCTATGTGTCCCAGTCTAGAGTTAACATATCAACACAACCAATGTTTAGCAGTGATGTTGCCAGATCTCAGGGCCTGGCCTTGAATTTCCAGTTTTCATGGTTCATCTCCAGCTGGAAGATGAGAATATAATTGGAGAGATCCAGCCAAGAGAAAAGGGCTCTGCACAAATCTCCAGCTCAGCTAGGAGAGCAGCAGTTTGTTATAATTTTCAAGGCTTAGTTGAGCTGTCAGAGCAAATTGGAAAGATACTTGGGGGGTGGAGTATCTATGGATTTGCTTAGCTCCTTCCCTCCTTCTGTGGTGCCAGAGTTCACCTTCTGCTCTGCTTTGAATTCACCTTCTGGCTAGATACAAAGGGACTAGATTAAAAGGTCTTTCACCCTTCTACCTAGGTAGTTCAGAAGGAATGATTTTCCAGCTTTTTACCTTGTTCTGGGGACAATCCCTTTAACAAAGTCTTATGACTTAATTTCCAGACAGGAAAATATGTGTTCTCTCTCTCTCTCTCTCTCTTTCTCTCTCCCTCTGTGTGTGTGTGTGTGTGTGTTAAATGCCATGCTGTGGGCACTTAATACACCACATCACCAGCTCCATCCTTAAGTCTCAGATTTTGGCCTGGGAACCTCAGGGCTTAGGGAAATCCTCTAGTTACCAGTGTCTAGCTGATTCTCTAGTGACATTTTGTCATGTCTCCAGTTTTTACCAGATCCCTCCCTTTAGATCATTTCCCCAAAGTTACTAGTAAAATCCCCAGAGCTTAGAAAGTTTCTTTTAAGATGAATGTAGTGACATCCTGAAGCTACCCATCACTGAGCAATTAGTTGATTTTTTTTTTCTTAAAAGTTACTTTCCTCACTCTGAAAAATCCTGAGTTGAAGCCATGTAAGAGTGCATTTAGTTTCAGCTTCACTGCCCCTCATGTGACCTTTTTTTCCTTCAGGGCTTTGGACCTTTTTCTTAAATCAGGGCTTCTGCAGTATCACACTGCAATGCCCTCTGCCTATCTTCTTTATTTAAAGCATTCCTATACCAGGCTTTCAGCTAGTAAGGCTCCCAGAGCTGCTTATAGATCAATTAAAGAAACCAAACCAAATCATTTTTGCCTTCAGGCTTGCAGTCTGACAAGGCTTGAAAGAAAGGAAAACATGGATGGGGTGGGAAGGAAGAAAACAAGAAAACTCAGACATCAGCTAGTGACTTTATATGGTTCTTATAATGACAAGCTCCAACAGAAACAAGCTGCATAGAGTTCAAAAGCAGGCCTTGGTGAACATGCAAGATGTCACCTAGTGGCCTGACTTTTCAAAAAAGGCTATAATGAATGCATTCTGAGAAGTTATTGGTCTTACTCCACTTGCCGCAGGCATGCTTCCCCTACCAGATCAAGGCTAGTTTATTCCTTGGCAGTTGAAACTAGTGGCACAGATGTCATTGCTATGACAAATCTGCCCCAGACTTTAGTCTCCATTTCAAAAGCACTATCTTACGTCCTGAGCCCTATCCCTCAAATAGGCATGATAACTTGGATAGCAAAGTTCAAACTAGCATCCAGAGTGGATTTTCCACCTCTGTGACACAGGAGCCTCCAGACTCTGGTCTTTCTTGGGCCAAAAATGATTCCCTAACCCTGCTATGGTGGCTACCGTTCCTCACAGTGATGACTAATGGGTCATGACATGTTGGGACAGATGAAGAACCGCCTGGGATAAGGATGGGCAGCATCTGGCACACCAGAGCTCAGTGTTCTGCAGTTCCCATTAGCCTTGACAGCATATAAATAAAACTTATTATTATTATTATTATTATTATTATTATTATTATATTGCCATCTGTTGGGGATGCTTTGATTGTGTATTCCTGCATGGCAGGGGGTTGGAGTGGATGGTCCTTGAGGTCTCTTCCAACTTTATGATTCATGTGGGAACTATCTAGTTTTCACTCTGGCAACCCAGGCCTAAGATGGCCCAGTCTCCCCCCCCCCCCAAAAAAAAAACTTGGTGAAAATGCCACCCACTCTCCCTAGTGGGCATTTGGTATCATTTGGGGCCCAAAAGTGAACATTAGTGTGGACAGTGTACTGCAGGGGGTATGGCCCTCTAAGGTCTCTTGGGCAACTCTGTGGTCCCCAGCCTCGCAAACTACCCACCTGTATTGTAAACAGCATGCTATACCATGCCATGTTGTACATGACTTTTTGATGAATAAAGACTCCTTGTCATGATATAGACATCACCCATACTTCTTTACATGCATCGTCTTAGCTACAATCATCTGCTTTTCATGTTCTCATCTACAGGGACAATGAAGAAGAGGGCTTAGCTCCAGGAGGCAGTGGCAGCCACAATTGCTTCCTACACACATACTCCTTCCTTCCTAAGGTGGCATTTGGCAGTGCGGAAAACAGATCAAGCAACCATGGATTGCCAAAGCACTGTTGTGGGGGAAAGTGTGATAAGAAATGATGTCAAACCAGTATGCTTCCATTCTTAAACTATCACTATTTTGGCAAGATAGTAGGTAGATAAAGTCCTTAGTCATGCATCCATAACTATGATTGTGAATTCCAACCATCACCATCACCAAGCCCACAGCTTGAGATGGCTATGTAAATTTTCTGAAAGACTATCAAAACAATGGTCCTCTTTTTGAAAGCATGTTCTTGAAGAGCTGTTCAGTTAAAATCAAGTTTAAAGATATTGAACCATCAGAGGCAAGCCGAGAGTCCTTATGATTGCCCATGCACTGTTGTTGCCAGGATAATAGTCTAAGCATCAAACACATGGGTTGGCAGGTCATCATCTTCCCTCTTGCAGTTATTGAGATCCACTGTTATGTCTATTAAATATTGATTATTCCTGAACTAGTACCCAACCATGCAGATTATCAGATACAAATCACTCCATACTTTGACCTCTAAAATAGCCTAGCTATAGAGGTACTCTTCGGTCTTTATAACCATTTACACCACACCACACTATGGAATTAAAATAGGAAAGACTTTTTAAAAATGTGGAGGCTCCTCAGACAGAGACCAAAGCAGAAATAATGATTCAAGGATATTTTGGGAGCTTTCCGACAAAGCAGCAATAGCTTTCTGGAGAAGAGATGTAGATCTATAGAGATTTTGCTTGGCATTTTTAATTTGAAGGGGGAGTCTGTCATTTCAGATAGCAACCCTTTCCATTGCTCCTCGCTCTGGCCTTTTCATCTGTAGGCTTTTGGACATTTTCTTAAATTGGGGGCGCCGGGGTATCATTTTATACTGCTGCTGGATTCATTTTTTAATTGCTTGATTTATTGCTTAAAGCATTTAGAGATGCTCTTCAGTTAGGACAGCTGAAGCCAAAGAAGCTTACAGATCAAAAGAAAGCACAACAGCCTTTGCCTTTATGTTCACAGACTGAAGGAGGAAATAACATAGAATGAAAAAGGGCCAAGGAAGAAAAACGACAACAAGATACCTAGTCTTAATATTACACATTTCACATAACAATGAGCCATGATATAAATGAGTCACTGACAGGTTAGAAACAGATCTCATCAGGCCTCTAAGAAATAGTTCAGTAACCCTGTCTTCATCACAAGAGATGTTTTGAGTTAGAGGTTCTTGTCTTACAAGCTGTTTACATGTAATGGACAACAAGAGTTCAGACGTGGAGACTTATAAGGTGCATGTAATACACAACAGAGGAGATGCAGAGTGAATCCACATTGTAGAATTAAAGCAGTTTGACAGCACTTTAACTGACATGACCCTATCCTACAGAATCCTGGGATATGAAGTTTGGTGAGGCATGCAATCTGATCTGTCAGAGAGCTCTGGTGCCTCACAGTTAAAGTGGTGTCAGACTACATTATTTCTGCAATGCAGATTCATCTAGGAACATACCAGGATTGGAGATTTTCCTGAAAAAAACTTTATGACCTAGTTAGTCTCCTGAGATTCTCAGTCCAGGTTGGTGCCTGCTACTTACGAAGACATTTAAATTTATTTTGAGTTCCTATGCGTTGCATTCTTACACATTCTTACAATAAAGGGAGATGTAGATCATCCTGCATTACCAAGCACTTCAGAAAGTACACTTCCATCTAGGACTCTTGGATTTAGTCATCACACCTGAGCAAGAGGGATCAACAACGGGGGTGTGGAGCTTGTCAGAAAAAGTTCTAGAGCGGGAAGGGGATGCCTTTATCTGATTTCTATTGCTAGCAACACTTAGATTAATTGAATCCATGGAATTTGTATAACTGTCAACCTATCAAGTTCTTATTGGGTCCATTCAAACTATGCAATCACAACTTTATTTGTCATGGTTCAATCCCTTTGAATACTGGGAATTGTAGTTTGCTGAGGCACTAGAGCTCTCAAGTCTAAATGTCCCTCCCTCAATTCCCAGTCCCAGGATTCCATGGGACAGAACAATGACAATTAAAGTGAAATAATAGCACCATAATTGTGGAATGTAAATGGGCTCATTGATTCAATGCATCTGCTCTTTTGCCTTCTGTTTTGTTAGCAGAAGAAAAACTTACAGAAATATTCAGTTTGTAGCATGTCGGTTCTAACTTTTGATCATAATATGTTTTTAACAATCCGAGTCATAACCTAACCATTACCGTCTACTTCATTTTTAACAGTTTGCAAATAGCATTCCACTCTTTTCCCTCATGTTCAATGACAATTCTCAAAATTGATTTTCTTTTTTTAAAATCTCCTTTCAACCTAAAAAAGGCCAGGCTAGCTCTCTATAGGTTAGAAATTCCCCAGAAAGATTTTGTTCTCTCTTTGATATTTGAGAACTTCCATATTACTCTCCTTGACTTACTGTCGCTTTTCATCCTTCCTCTTACTCTCCAAAGGAGATGATGGTCCTCTCTAAAATAGAAACATAGTCATCCTAAACCTACATGTTCTCAGTGTTAGTAAAAACCAGATTAGTCCACCTTTTGCTAAAACTAGGCACAGAATAGTTATATGTTGTGTGCTATATTGATACTAAAGTTCAAGCAGATCTATTCAGTAGTGGCAGAGATATAGTGTTCAATGCTCTTTTCCTTTTCTTATTGCTCTGCTGTTTACCCAACAACAGTTCTTTGCTCAGGCATTGTATACCTTTGGATTTTTCATTCTTGTCCTTTTGTTAGTGTTGCCAGGTTTTCAAAATAGCAATAAGGGACAGTTGAAATCCATGGCATGCAGGGTTGCCAGCCAGGAAGGAGCTATTAACAAGTTTTTATTCTACCAAAATACCAAATGAAAGTATCGATATCAGTTGACCTAAGACATGCCTTTCTCTATAAAACTAACATATTATCCAGATTCAAAATGACATGATGCAGGTATTTTTGTCTTTATGAAGGTATGAAAGACAAAACACCAGAATCCTTTCTACTGTATATCTGTAATGAACATAAGGACTAAACCTCAGTAAGAACTAAATCAATACATATGTGTATAATACTGTATTGTGTCAGTTATGTAAAAAGAGAGTCATGTAATACAAAGAAGATGCCTTTTTAGTAACAGAATGCAATAAATCACCAGAAAATTCACTGGACAAGATACTAGGGCTGAGCAACATACATTAAAAGCAGATGTAATTTTTAGCTGTTGTTGTGTGCCTCCAAGTCGTTTCTGATTTATGGCAACCCTAAGACCCTATAATGGGATTTTCTTGGCCAGAGGTGTTCAGAGGAGGTTTACCTTTGCCTTCTCCTGAGACTGAGAGTATATGACTTGCCCACGGCCAAGCGGGGAATTCAACCCTGGTTTCCAGAGTCATAGTCCAATACTCAAACCATTATGCCACACTGGCTCTCACTGATGTAATTAGCAAGCAAATAAATTCAAGGCAAAAACAAAATGCATGTAATTTCTACTAGTGATACAAAACAGTTCCTGATATGAACATTCACAATTTCAACAATAAATTATAATAAACAGACATACAGTTGGCCCACCATATCCACAGATTCTTTATCCATGGATTCAAGCATCCACATCTTGTACATATTCCACAAAATATATAAATTCTAAAAAGCAAACCTTAATTTTGTCATTTTATATAAAGGTCACCATTTTAATATCCATTGTATTTAATGCGATTTGAACATCTATGGATTCTGAAATCCACAGACGTCCTGGAACCAAATCCCAGTGGATACCAAGGTCTCACTGTAAATTACAAGCAGATGTAATTCCCAAGTTGTAAATTCAAACAGAAGCATGTAACTGCTAAGTAGATAAATTGAAAGCAGAAGCAAAAATGGCCACCCCGAGGCTAACTTCTAAAGGATGTTTCGGCAAAGTCTTCTCCAGTTACTCTCAATTTCAACATCACCTCAACCATTCAAATCAGTAGCAATATTGGAATGGCCATCAAAACACATAGTATTCTTTCAGAGTGCAGCTGAAGTAAAAGACATCTTACACTTCATTACAAATTTTTTTATTGATCGTAACTGATGGGGAATCTTTTGCCTCATTGTGGATGACATAAGGGAATGGATGAATAGGAAGGGAAAGGTGGAAATGGCAAAACACATAGAAGAGGGTGCAACCAGAAGAATTCTTGGGTACAGATGTAGTAGTGAAGAACCATCTCACTCATAGACAAGAGTGAAGGGAAGCCCAAAGAGATGAGGAGAAAGGAGCTCATCTGTCCTTAGCCTGGATTGCCCTTCTTCATGTCATCAAATGGCTGGTCTCTCAGACTTTTTACCCTTCAGGATGCCAATTTGGGGGATAGCCACTGTCATAAGTGTCCCAATGGAAAGAGATGGCATTAAGGACTAAAAGAGCTCGGCCACTGATAAAGCGCAAGACGGTTCCTTGGTGGAGTGGGACAGCATTGAAGCTGGTGCCAATTCCGTGTCCAAAGGAAAACTCACGGCCCTGGTCAGTGATGAAAATGAGCTGCTGGATGGATACGAGGTAGTTCCCAGTGACCTGGATGATGGACTCGCTTGGGTGCAGGAAAATTTCTTGCTCTCTCCCAATCAAACTGCCTTTATATTGGCTCCACTTAGTGCCATAACGGAACTGGATACTGAAATGAAAAAGGGAGGATGTGATTTAGGGCACTTTCACACTACACAATTTTATTGTTATTGTTGTGTTCCTTCAAGTCATTTCCACCATATGGCAAACCTAAGGCAAACCTATCACGGGGGTTTCTTGGCAGGTTTCTTCAGAGGGGTGTGCCATTGCCATCCTCTGAGGCTGAGAAGGTGTGACTTGCTCAAGGCCACCCAGTGGGATTCCATGGCTAAGTAGGGATTTGAAGCCTGGGCTCCAGAGTCATAGTTCAATGCTCAGACCGCTATACCACACTGTTGATAGCACTATAATTGCAGTCTCTAATTGCTATAGCCATGTCTTATGGAGGTTTGAGTTTTGTAGTTTGGTGAGGCAGAAGAACTGTCTGGCCAAGAACTGTAAATACTCCCCTGCCTCTGAAAGGTGCATATCCCAGGATTCCATAGGATGGAACCATAGCAGTTAAAGTAGAATCATAGCACTATAATGATGTGGAGTGAAAGATGCCCAGACAAGGGCACAGTTTTTATGCCAGAAATGTAGCACAAAGTGTTAAATCCACCACTCCACTGTGAGGAACAGAGACCTCTACAGCGTCTGTATATGTGTTTTTAAGTTGCCTATCCACTTACGGTGACCCCATGAATTTTCTAGGGTTTTCTTCCTGGCTGCTTCTTGATTGGTGTGACCTGACATAGTTTATTGTATATATTTTCCCTCCCAGGCAAGAAAGAGGACAGAGGCTGCATTCCCACTATGATTTAAAGCAAATTGTTGATCAGGTTATATGACCATCGTTCCCATTTGAAATCGGTTCCAATCCTACTGTAATCGGTTTCAATTGCGATGAAGCGAGGCAAACACAAAACCCCACTCTTTCCTGACACTAGTTCTTTGGCGGTCCGTTTTGGGGGGAAAATGATTCCTAAGTGTGTTCAATGCCTAACCCCCACTCATATAAACTAGATTTACTGCCGCCTAAAGGCTCAAATATATAATGATGCTATCCAAGCATCTTCCAGAGAAATAGTAGTAGTAGACCCACTTTCTCCAAATTTGTCTGGGCTTTTAAGCTCTGTGTACCTTTTGGATTTTGAGGCTTGCCATACTCCTGCCTTGGCATATAGATTAGCTGCACAAGATGGATTAGCTAGGATTAGCTATGTGGGCTGCTGAATTCAGACCACTTTTACCTCCTGCTTCGAAAATATCCATGTAAATAGAGGTTTTGTGTAGTCATATGTCTATCATGCTCTCTCCAGCAAAAGAAATTGATTTAGCAGATAAAGTTATAACCCTTGATTCTAGAACCAAGAGGAAGAGGTAAAACCACATTTTGCATCCTGTCAATCAACCACAGAAAGGTGTTGTTTTTTAAAAAGGCATCTGTTTAGCTACCCAGCACAAAAACTGCAATTCCTCTCTCTTTCTAGACTTTCCTTAACTTACCCAACAATGTTTACAGGGTTAATTCGAACTCTAATGGCTGTTATTGGTCCATCCAGTTGGTTCGAAGAGTGTGAGAATTGTAGTCCTCCTGGCCCTCCATATTCCCCAGAATGGGAAGAAGACGAGAGTATGCCATTGTATCCCAATAAGGAGGAGGAAACACTTTGGCTGCCATATTCCCCTATGGAAGAAGAAGCACCTTGGGTGCCATATTCCCCTATGGATGAAGAAGCACTTTGATGGCCATATTCCCCTGTGAAGGAAGAAGCACCTTGGCTACCATATTCTCCAAAAAAGGAAAAAGAGGAGTTGAATCCTGAGACTATTTTTGAGTCTTGTTCAAAGGTACCAGTAATAAGACCTAGAGAAGAAAGACTTGATGAGTTAAAACCAAGCAACCTTCCACAGCACATTAGCAATACATGCTCCAAAACCTACCGCTGGGTTTACCTGCATAGATGGTGGTGAATAATGTGAGGAAGGTGCTGAAAAACATCCTAGAAAGAGAAATTTAACAAAACAAGTTAATTAAAGCATTATACTCTACTATAGCCCACCCTATTTGCCAAGATGCTCAAGACAACATATCCCATATACCTGTAGTCTCTTCTAAGGCATTGTGAGCCTTAGGTCATAGAGTCCTTCAAAGTGTGACATACCCTCTGACATTTCATAGATTAAAACTGGGACACACATGGCCAAGTAACATGGAAGTGTAATCAAGATGACAAAGGTATTAATAAAGAAAAACACACAAGCAAGGAGTGGCTGCAGCAGTTTGCTTTTACTGGAGACAACTGGGAAAGAAAAGATTCTGCCCCTTCCTCTTCTTTCCTCTCTGCTAATTTAATTCTGTGCAAACTACAATTACACTTTGAACACAGTTTTGCAGCTATTTATGTAATCTGATGGAAAAGTGGGAGGGAAAGAGAGAAACTGAGTCATCTTTAAAGTGAGACAACAGTGGATTAATGGGGACTGATCCTTCCTAATCAGGACAGTTGGAGGGCACAGTGTAGGAGTAGAGTGAGGAAGGTCTAGATCTACTTGGCAAAGTTTTGCAACAGCATGCTAAATTGCTTCCAGATTTTTTTACCTTCTAAATATAAGGTGGGCAACTGCACAGGGAAACATGGTCAAAAGCCACTTTTCATCTCGGTGTCTCTACGTTACGTCAAAGCACACCAGAAATGGTATTGTGTCACTTCTGGCACACCAGAAATGGTATTGTGTCACTTCTGGTCACACTTTTTGGCTGAAAACAATCCCGAAGAGGCTGTTAAAGTGGAAGAGGGGAGTATGCAGGTGCACTGCTGTGTTTATGCATGATTTTGAAGTGGGAAGTCACTTGAAAAACAGGCCATTTTAAAAAACACGAGTGATTTAGATAATTTTGGGGAGCTATCAGGGCCTTCAGGGGTTGAAACTGTGGGGCTGAGTGGCCCTACTTTGTCCAACCCTGTTCTAAAGAAGTCTGTTCAATTGCACCATATCTCCAGGATCTATAAGTGTACTCCATGTGCACTCCAGCGCCTCAAGGTTTCTTAAAAGACACTCTCATTCCTGAATAAATGTTTCCACCTAAGCACTGCATGACAGAGTGAGCACCCATCACTAGAATCATAGAATCATAGAGTCCTGGAGATATGGTGCAATTGAACAGACTTCTTTAGAACAGGGGTGGACAAAGTCCCAGCTTCTGCCAACCTAGCAGTTTGAAACCTTGTAAAAGTGCAAGTAGATAAATACGTACCACTTTGATGGGAAAGTAACAGCGTTCTATGCAGTCATGCTGGCCACATGACTACGGAGTTGTCTTTGACAATGATGGCTCTTTGGCTTAATAACAGAGATGAACACCACTCCCTACAGTTGGACAGGACTAGACATTCATGTCAAAGGGGAAAACTTTACCTTTTTTATAATAGTGCCCCACCAGCAATATATAGCCTGTAAGAGACATCCCAGAGGATTCTAAGGGAGCCATCACAAGTCATCCCCTGAATATGGCAGGTGCTCCCTCAAAACAAATACCAACTATGGAAGTAGAGTTTTCCCTGCTCCTTATTAGGGAAGTAGACATGCTCCTGCTCAGTGGCATCACTAGGATTGGTGTCACCCCAGTGGAGCTCATGGTGTCACCCCCATGGTGTCACCCATCATCAGCCAGAATGGGGGACAGGTGTCATGGGCATTGGGGAGCCCACACACACACATGAGACATCACACAACCCTCACCAATGTTCAGCTTCTCAATCTGCAAGAGAATGTGCTAGGCCTCAGAGACCCCCCCCCCCCCCCCACACACACACATGCAAGAAAATCCCCTCTCCCACATTCTTGGCTTGCTAGGGTGCCACTGTTCACCTGGTGCCGCACTTGGGGATGCATGGCTAGCCCAGCCAGGATGAGCTAGGTGGACATGGTGGACCTTCCTACTCTTACTCCTCATCCTGAGCAAGAACGGTGGCCCCACAGCTGCTGCCCCCACCTCCAACAACCAGGATGAGATTTCCTCAGGGCGCCAGGCACATTGCCAACACTGCTGCCTACCTGGCATTGTCAGCCCCTCTGATAGGGGCTAAACCTCCTAGTAAGGCCTCTGTTCCTGTTTTTCATTTGGTTTTCATGGGAAGTCTCACCATTCTCCCAGCTGCGATTTACCTGGCAGTGTGAACAGTCCTCCTTAGATCTATGCCTGTTTTTGTGTAGTATCAGCTGAACAGAACCCTTTGAATTTTATACCCATCACTAGCTAAGATGTGGCGTCACCTTTCTGACCTGTTAGCAAATAACCAAGGAGAACTATTACAAAAATTAAGGAAGCGAGAAGGAAAAGGTGAAGTGTGTGTGTACGTGCCTTCAAGTTGCCTGTCAACATATGGTGACCCCATAAATTTCATAGGGTTTTCTTTGGCAAGAAATACTCAGAAGTGGCTTTGCCAGTTCCTTCCTCTGAAATATAGTTGACAGGACCTGGAATTCATTGCCAGACCCCCATCCAAGCACTAAACAAAGTTGAGTCTGTTTAACTTTCAAGATCAGCTGAGATCTGATGCCTTTAGGGCAGTGGTATTCAAACCTTTTGCCTTTGGGAAATGCTTTCCCACTTGACATAGTAGATGAATAAAAATATTTTACTTGTTTAGTGTGCACATTTTCATTCACACATTCATATATTTTTGCATTTACAAGGTAATTACATTGTTCAAATTAGAACAGTTTTATTTAAGTAATTTCAATATTTAACTCAACGTGTGAGCAAATTTTACACATTAAAAAGTTTGAGAAGAGGAGGAGGGATCAGGGCCTCCAAGTCTCCTCCCCTTGAGCAATCCATACCCCTTCAAGGGTCCTTTTCCACCTTTTGAGAACCACTTCTTTGAAGTATTTAGGCCACAGAAGCTGAAAGGAGGGTGAGAAAGCGGGCAAGTAGTTACGATCAGGTACAAGAGGATATCTTGGACATTCCCTGGTGGGTGAAACCTCAAACAAGCATTGTGTGAGTGAAATGGTCCTTATACACTAAACACTAAGGATTGCCAAACTCTGGAAACAAAGCTGTTAAAGCAAAGCATTCAGGCTCATTAAGTACTAATTCAGTGAACTGTTTAATGCATATCTGAATTGTTTCTCAGAGAAGATCATGGAGGTGGAAAACTTGAAATGTGAGGATTAAAATCTTGAAAGTAACCATGATGCTTGTATAATAGAATTCACTGAGCTGGGAAAGACTGTAAAGCCTCTTTGGACTGTAAGGCCTCTTATCGGTGATGCATGGCTTCTTTTCTGGACTGGGAGATGGTGGTTACTCTGCCCAGAATCAATATGCATGATATAGAAGATGATGACCCACATCCAGTCAAAGCCTTTTCAGGAGTGGCACCAACTGTCTGGAACTCCATCCCAAGGGCAATCTCTTCTTCCTTGCTAACCTTCAGTTACCAGCTAAAGACAATTTATTTTCCAGCAGACCTTGGAGAAATTTCAAGTATTTGATGAACCAAAAAGATTCATATTGATGGCCTTGGCCAATCTTTTGCTGGTGATTAGTTAAAACACAGACAGGGGCTGCATCCGTACTGCAGAAACAATCCAGTTTGACACCACTTTAACCGCCATGGCTCAATGTTATGGAATGCTGGGAATTGTAGTTTTGTGATGTATTTAGTCTTCTCTGTCAGAGAGCTCTGGTACCACAGCATTAGGCCATGGCAATTAAAGTGGTGTCAAACTGGATTATCTCTACAGTAATGATGCAGCCAGTGACAAACTGCAGTTGCCATTTGCTGCTGCTTTTACCAACTTGGCTGGACACTTCTCCATAGAACACAAGGAGAGAGGATATCATCTGTTTCCCCTGAGTGTTACCTGGGAGTAAGAGTGGCCCCTTATGCATCATCCACCATAGATAGATAAATATATAGATAAGGACACATAGTCATCCTAAGGGGAAAGGAACAGGCTATTTCCATCTATGCTCCACAAGCCTATTGCTCCATCCCTTGTAAGAAAAACACAATTACTGGTGTACTACAGCCCTTTTGTGGAAAGACAAGCAGCAGACAATTTGCTAGAGACTCAATGATGTCTGTTTCCGATAGATTCCCCCCCCCCCCCCAATCTAAGCTCATAACTGTAGGAACTGTATGATGTTAAGAACTGGGTTTTCAATTTTATTGTTCTCTTTTACTTCTTTTCCTTATTTTTTTATTCTTCCTTTTTTCCCGTCATTTCAGTCTTGTCTTCTTGGATTGTAAACCTGCTTTCTGCATTTTGTGTTAACTGATTTGTGAACTATCTTATGAGGTTTTAGAGTTGATATCAATGTCATGCCCCACAAGCGTCCTGAATTTAAAAAGGATTGTCCCGATTAATCCTCTGTCGGCCCATTTTTTCAGCTGCTTTTTAAAAAGTTCCCATTTCTCCTATCTCCTCCTCCTCCTTCCCCCATTGTTTCCAGCATGGTTTCCATTATTCAGAGTTCAAAGTGTAAAAGTAGTTTGCATTCCATTAACTCAGCAGTGAGGAGAGGAAGGAGCAGAATCTTGCATTTTCCAGTAGGTGCAGACAAAAGCAAATTGCTGTAGCCTCTCTTCACTTGTGTTTTTATCTCGTTCATAACTTTTGCCATTTTGACCACATTCTGACGTGGCTTGGTTCCATGTGTCCCATTTTACATCTTTGAAATGTTGGAAGGGATGCAGTGTGTTAAATAAATGATTAATAAGCAGTAAATCAAGCATTATAAAAGGATACCACAGAAGGGATTTAAGAAAATGGCTCAGAGCCAAAAAAAAAATGTTGTACAGCGAACATGAAACTAAGAGATTCTTTGACAGTCTCTTCAGTGGCTTCAAGGCAGGAATTTTGCTAATGACTTTGGGGGGAAATGCCTAAAATGAGACAACCTTGTAAAACCCTGAGAGACAGGGAAATGCACTTAAGGCATGAACCAGATTTTCAGAGCCATCTTCTTCTCTTTCTGGTAGCTAAGGATATTTTCATGGGGCACAGCAAAAATAGATCATTTTAAGCTAAGAAGACGTACTTAAGGAAGAACATGTCTATGTCAAGACGAGGACCAAGTGTTTATTAGGTAGGAGATGTCATCTCCAGACATCTAATATGTATATTATGCCAATTATTATAATTCTGCATATTATTAGTCCCTTCAACCCAAGATTTTCCAGGTTTTCTGGGACAAATGGCAATCCTATTATTGGGTCACTTGTATAAGACATGGCAGAGAACAGTATAGGGATGTCAGATTGAAAATCAAAGATTATTAAAAAGGCAGAAGTTTCAGCTGGCTTTTTGAAAAGCAACATTTTCTGAAATTTCCGCATTCAAGATACAGAAGCCCTCTCCAGTTTTTAGTCTGATAACCTATTTCAATTGTACATCCTTTGGCTAAGTTACAGTCAGTTGTGGTGCGTTATCAGGAAATTGGGAAAACACATGAGCCCCCAAATGTTGCCAGATTGCAAGTCTTGTCAATTGTAGCCAGCAGAGGCAATAGCAAGGAATCATGGGAGTTGCAGTCCAGGAACATTTAGAAGGCTCCATTGTAAACTGGGTTTCAATAAGTGTAGCAGCACCAGCCTGAGAGATCAAAACAGGAAAATGTATAGACTGTGGCAGCAGCCATTTCAAGGGGTACAGGAAATGTTAGCTGGAGTGAGAAAAGGGATGATGAAAATAAATCTTGATGAAATAAAATATGTGGGATTCATCTTGTTTGAAACTAGTACATTGAGCTATATCAGGGTCAAACACAGAGAAGAAACAACCTCTCTAGGAATCTCCAACTGAGACAAAGGGTCTTTGGATTCCTTAAGGAAGAAGAGACCAGAAAGGTCATCTGGGCAAAGAGGTCATTCACATCCCACTCAAGCACCCTCTTCCATTTGGGCACACAGGGTCTCTAACCAGTAGGATCTGCTTGGCTGGACTGTATTTCTCCCCAGAGGAACATAATAGTGTTAAAAGGACCAACGGCAAGACAAGGCATCTGATGATGCATGTCACCAAATTATCCACGGAGGTGAGAACAAAAGGAGATTATGAACTCCCAAAAGGCCTCTTGCATGTGGAAGAATGGACATTAAAATGGCAAATGTAGTTCAATATAAGCAAGTATAAAGGGATGCGTTTTGGGGAGCAAAGAGCATTTCTCCTCAAAAAGCAGTCTCCTAACAAAGACTGTTATTGCCACAGAACCTGTTAGAAATGCTTACTACCCCTTCCCCACTCTCTCTCCATATATATATAGATATATATACACATACATACACACACACACACACCCAAATCTGCTGATGTAGGCTGTGTTGTCAGTGACTGTCCAGGAAAAGGGTCTTGGGATTGTGTTAGATATACCGGTATCTGGAAGAAAGGGTTGACAAAGTACGCAACTGTTGCGAAAAGGGTAGATTCAGACAGGGGGACATGATATAAGAAAGTAATTGAAAACAAAACTGCCAGTTATCACGATGTGTGTGTGTTTGTTTGAATGTGTGCCTTCAAACTGCCTATTGACTTATGGTGATCTCATGAATTTCACAGGATTTTATGAGGCAAGGAATACTCAGAGATGGCTTTTCCAATTCCTTCCTCTGAAATATAGCCTACAGCATCTGATATTCATTCCCATCCAACTACTATAAATCTATACAAATCTCTGGAGTTGCCATTCTCAGAATACCATGAACCTCAGGGGTCCTTTCACAATACACAGTTGTAGCACTATGATTACAATGTAATAGCTATAGCAGCATCTTATATAATCCTGGGGCTTGTAGTCTTCTGAGGCTCTAGAGCTCTCTGGCTAAGAATTCTAAAATTTTATAAAATATTCTAAATTGTCTTTCTGGGAATTCTAAATTGTAAAGACCAGGATTCCATGGGATGTTGTCATGTCAGCTAAAGCTGAATCATAGGCTGGCATCTTGTTAGTGCGCTACAATGTCCTAAATGAGACCTAAGATATTGTAACTGCTTCATATTCTCATCTGCAGCCATGGCACTATTGCTGTGATCACAAATGATCCTGAAAGCAACTTTGAAAGCCACTCAGCAAGCTCACTGGCAGGAAGGGCTGGCCATGCCATCTTGCAGCACCCTGCTTGGCAGCATCCTGCTTGGCAGCATCCCCAGATGTCTATCATTCTGGACAACTGACTGGCTTTTAGGGTGGTTTCAAGGGCCAGGTGAAGAGTTAAACCATAGTTATGATTTTATGGTTATGTGTTTGATGCAAGATTTCGACCATAATGATAGAACTGTGTAGTATGAAAAGGCCTCTGGTCATCATAATTTAAGAAAAGTGTCATAGAAATAGAAACAATGCAGTGTTTCAAAGTGTCCCAAAATGATTAAGTCTGTAAAACCACTAATTTTTATGAAAGCTTTAAGAAAGAGTGAAGGGAGGTGGGGGTTATGCTAGAAATGTTGGCACAGCTCCTCATTTCTGGCAGACAACATGGTGGACTGTGTGGTTTTCTCTTTCTACTACATTTGACTAATAGCTTCATCTTGTTGCTTCATTTCTCTCATGGAAGTTCCAAATTAACTCAGAATCTTCTTCTTACATAGCCTGTTATTGCCACAAAACCTCTTAGAAATTCTGTTTTACCGCAGATATACAAATATGGCTGCTGGACCACAGGATTTAAAAAAGAAAATGATTTAAGGGACTTGCTTCATTCCTTGGAAACATACAATAGAAGGCCAACACAAACCACAAAAGCTAATTTCTTCAGATATCAGGTTCCCCAAATAAAATACAGGTTTCCAAAGCCTCCTAAAAGAGAATTTTTATTATCCAATGCACAAGGTCATTGCACTGTGAAGGGCAGCTACAAAAGAACTAGACAAGAGCCTAAAGTATAAAGATATAAAACTGAATACTAAAGTTAGGATCATCCAAGCCTTTGTGTTGTCCATCGCTATGTGCACATGTGAGAGCTGTGTACATAAAGAAAGTGGAGAAGAAGTAGATCAACTCATTTGAGATGTGGGGCTAGATAAGCATGCTGAGGATACCATGGATGGCCAAATAGATGAACAAATCTCCTAGAAGAGATCAAGCCAGAATTCTCCCTGGAAGCCAAGACAACTAAATTGAGACTCTCATACTTCAGCCGCATCATGGAGACATGACTCACTAGAAAGGACAATAAGCTAGGAAATGTGGTGGTAAAGACAGAGGAAGACCACATACTACATGGATAGATTCAGTGAAAGATCCTGCAGTTGAGGACAGGGGGTGTTGGAGGTATCTCGTTCACAGGGTCGGCATGAGTCAAGGTTGGCTTTAAGGCAGTTAAGAACAACAACAATAAAATTCACAAGGTCAGCTCTACCCATTAGACAAGATGAAGTGGTGGCCACTTCAGGCCACAGCAGATGCTGTGGGTGAAAAGAAGTAGTGCAGCACTGGAAAATACAGCTGTGTGTGTCCCACCGCAGGCTTTGTATCCCTTAAGTACATGTGTGTCCTTGAGTATGGTAGAAGAAATAAGGTTTCCTCCCAAAAAAAAACTTCCAAAAAGAGAACTACCATGTTCACCAGACACTTCAAGGGGTGAAGTCAGTAGATAAGGATGTCTCACTGGGAGAGACTATTCTAGATAAACTTCATCCAAAGCTTTATAAATCTGCCACACACATTCATAACACCACAGATTGAAAGCTATAAACCAGCCTTGTAGCTGGTTATACGTTACCCTTCAGAATTGTGGGAAGGGAACAGGAAATCCTGTTGTACTCTTTCCTCCACACTGCCGGCAGGGCTTTGGAAAGGTTGGCCAAGCTCTCCTGCTAAGGAAGAGAAATGTTCTCAAGGGAAGATGACATTTCTATCCCAGCGGCATTTTGGCGATCAAACACATTTTCTCCCTCACCCCCTAGGGATAAGCCATCATCCTCTAGAGATTATTCATCCCAAACCAGAGACTCCCCACACAGTTCCTATCAGCTTTCCTTCAGGAGCCAGTTGAAAAATTATTTTGCCACCTGTTTGATTTGAATCACCAGGAGCCTGGTACCATTCTGGCTCAAGTGGAGCCTGATTTTTTTTTTCTACATTCCTAGCTCATCTCAAAATATTTCCTGGTGCCTGGACACTGACCAAGAACTACTTCTCCCTTTACCATTGTCTTGTTCCAGCATTGAGAGACCCATCAGATTTTGCCTGTCTCACTGACCTGAATGCAGCCATTAAAATTTCACTGCTAAAGCACAGTTAAGAAAAGTGTACATTTTTCACAGGATTTGTTCCACCAAACACTGGGGAATATCCTTTTGGAATTTCACTGCTGTCCAAAAGGAGAGACCATATTTAAGCCCATATTTATGTTTTTCTCCAATAAACACATCCTCAGTTGCCAATTGCTATGGTCACTCTAATGCCAGAAGGAGAAATTACTGTGTAGTCATGTTTGGAAGCATCCCACATTTTTGCCAGGGGAAACAAACTCCCCACCTGCAATAAATAAAGTTGCTTTTCAATAGGATCAGTTCAGGAAATATGCCTGCTATTCCAGTCATCAGACCTTCTTTTGATGAGGACACATTTTGGCTGGAATACAACAGGGAACATAGTGGACTTACATAGGCAGGAAACAGAATTGAATAGCATGCCCTATGAGGAACGCCTTAGGGAGCTTGGGATGTTTAGCCTGGAGAAGAGGAGGTTAAGTGGTGATATAATAGCCCTGCTTCCTGCTTAAATCTTTGAAGGGATGTCATCTTGAGGAGGGAGCAAGCTTGTTTACTACTGCTCCAGAGCCTAGAACATGGAACAATGGATAAAAACTGCACGAAAAATATTCCACCTCAACATTAGGAGGAACTTCCTGACAGTAAGGGCTCTTTGACAGCAGAACACGTCCCTCCCTTCCTTGGAGGTCTTTAAACAGAGGCTGGATGGCCATCTGTTGGGGATGCTTTGATTGAGAGTTCCTGCATGGGAGGGGTTGGACTGGATGGCCCTTGGGGTCTCTTCCAACTCTATGATTCTATGATTCTATGATCCTAGCTTTACATTCATCTAGGGCAGTGTTTCCCAAATTTTAGTTCTCGAGATGTTTTGCACTTCAGCTCCCAGAATTCCATACTGTTGGCCAAGCTTGCTGAGGTTTCTGGTAGTTGAAATCCAAAACACTTGGTAGACCAAAGTTTGGGAACCACTGACCTAGTGGCTGACATGCCGCCATAACAGAGGGGTCTCTATTGTGCAGTGGTTGCCAGTGGAGTGACTGATGCTCCAGAGCACTGCTGCGCAATGGGGCACTGCTGGTGATGTGCCAGATTGCAACAGGAGTGTTGTGGGCCTGTTTTAACACCTTGGCCAAGCTCTCCTTGTTTTTGCAGTTCCTCATTTTTTATTTATTTATTTATTAATTTTTTTGCAGAGCACCACGCAGAGGCAACTGCTTAGCAATGGGTAATGTGACTACCCAACTCTACTAATGTTGCCTAAGTTACATTTGCCACACACTTGTTTCATTCTTCTCTGGTAGGTTCCAAAGAAACCCAAAATCTTGACCCCGCAAATCAACCGTTATTGCCACAGAAGCTGTTAGAAATTGTGCATAACTCTCAGATGTCCTGACATGGCTGCTTCATCACAAGTGAGGACAGAAACACAAGGGTTCAAGAGTCCTTGCCAGCAGCACCCAGAAAGTTAGTACGTGGTTCCACAGGTCATGAAAAAAGTTATTTACACTTTCCATAGCCAGGCTTCACATTTCTATCCCCACTTGACACATCAAGAGATGAGTCAGATGAAAAAGTGCAGAGATTTAAATGGTAGAAAAGTGGGGGGAGAAGAAAATGATCCTAGCAGAAATGGACAAATTAATTACTTTGTAAAGCGATTAAATCGGTGGATAGATATTGAAAGAGATTGTGAATTAATACTTTGAGTTTGAATTTATAATTAAAAGTTCAGAGTAACCCCCTCCCCCCCCCTTTTTTTTTTTTTAGTATTTTCTTAGTTGGAAGAATGAGCTAATATCACACATTAATGGGTGAGAAGAAAGCAGGAGATCATATTTTAAACTTTATGTGTATGTTTATGTTTGTAGAGAGTAGAGAGTAGATGTTGTGTGTTATTTAGATATTGTTGGAGAAATCTATTAGAGAAACATGTGTATATGTGGGATTTTTATATGCTAATAGAGAGGAAAATTTTAAAAATCTCAGAGTGGTAGCTTTCATCTGGCTCCAATCAATAGCAGAGGAAAAAATGGACAGGGCTTGGGAGAGGTTGGGATGGAGGACACTCTCCCTTCATTATAGTGTGCTAGCAACTGGAAGTGAACAGAACTCACAAACACTGTCCCTTTCATATGTTAAGCAAAACCATAGGTACCCAAAAGGGAATTGTTATTCCCAGTGAACAAGACCAGCTGAACCATTAGGCATGGTGAGGTGGTGGCAACTCAAGCAGCTGCAGATGTTAGGGAGGAAAAGCAGTTGTTCACTGCTGGAAAATGGGGCTGTGTGTGCCCCACCTAAACATTAGGAAGACCTTGTTGACTTGTTTGACAGTTTGACAGTGGTGGACTCTTCTTCAGAGGTCTTTCAACAGAGGTTAGATGGGCATCTTTCAGGAGTACTTTAATTGTGTATTCCTGCATCACAGGGTGTTGCTCTAAATAGCCCTTGATATTCCTTTCAGTTCTACTGTATTGTTCTATACAGCATGTACCATACCCCTCAAGCAATAATATTCACCTTGAGTAAGGTGGAGGACATTTCCCCCTCTCTGTTGCTGAAGAACGTGGATAGAAAGAGAATTGACTCATTTGAGATGTAGTCCTGGAGAAGAGTGGTGAGGAGCCTGTGGACAGCCAAAAAGATGAAGAAATGGGTCCTAGAGATAAAGGATGGCTAAATTGAGGTCATTGCATTTGGACACACCATGAGAAGGAAAGACTCATTAAAAAAGGGCAATGATGCTGTGGAAAGTGGAAGGCAGCAGAAAGAAGGAAAACTGCACACCTGATGGCTAGGCTCAGGAAGGTCACAGGCCTGAATTTACAGGACCTAAGCAGAGCAGTGGAGGATAGGGAGTCTTAGAGATGTCTCACTACAGGGTCACCATGAGTCAGGGATGACTCGAGGGCACCTAACAACAACAAAGGATAATGTATTATTGAAGGACTGATCACCCAATGGTATGGCTGAATGACATACTTCCCCTTTAAAAGCTTTAGTTGAGATCCTCCATGGGAGACATAGCGACAATAGTATGGCTATGATCATCCAACCCCTTAAAATCCACCTTAAAAGCTAGGCAGCTGCACCTATCTAAGGAGTTCTGCTGCACTGGCAAGTAGAGTATTGAAGACTGATGCATCCAGCACTCTCCTATGAGGTCCTGACATAACTTCTTGTTGCACTGAGGTTTGCTGGCAGGTGGGGTCTGAATGTGCCATTCTTCAGTGTCACACTTACCAGCACTGAACTCCTTCACTTGGTATAGTTGTCTGGCTTTTAAGTGGGTTTTAGAGGGCAGTGTCAGTCATGGCAATCGTGCCACAATCATAATTGTGGATATAAAACAAGAGTTTAAGTCTAACATACAACATAAAATGCCGGCCTGCCAGACTCTCCCCCAACAGCACCTGAGCCGTAACACCTTTTGCCGCCTTGTGGAGGACTTTGGGAGGGGCGTAGCGCTGGTGGGAGCGGTGCTCCATAAAATGCCAGCCTGCCAGACTCCCCCCCACCAACAGCGCCAGTGCTGGAACACCTTTCCGGCCCTGTGGAGGACTTGAAGATTTATAACTGATTGACCTATGCTTATTGTAATTGTATTGTATAACTGTAATTGACTATGTTTATATTGTGGATTGCCCATTGATATTGTATTGCATGAGTTAAATTGACGTTATGAATAGGTGATACTGTGAACTATTTATTGATATTGTATTGTGTGCACATGTTAATGTATTAGGTTTTTATTTTTATTATTCTATCGATTGTATTGTGTGTATTTCATCGCTTTAATCCCGCGGGACATTGAAATAAATTATCATCATCATCATCATCATCATCATCACTACCCAACAAGATGTCATACTTTATGCTTCAGGAGAGAGATGTGATCAGCCATCTCATTTCCCCACATTTGGCCATGTTCCTCCTTGTGGTTCTTGGTGTTGGTGTTCCTAAGAAAAACTTACACCACTTCTTAAACCGTGACAGCTATAAATCAGAGGTTCACCTCCACCTGTACGATGCAGAATACAGACATAGGGCATCCTCAGCACTGCTCCAACCACCAAGTAAGTCTGGGAGGGAAAGGGATCTGGCTGCAAATCAACTCAAAGGAGGGACATTTCTCCCTTCATGATGGGATGAAGAGAACTGTTCCTCCTCCGAAAGGTGCTATCCAATTTAAATAGCTCTGGCGGGGGTCGTATGCAGTTCTAGGTAGTTTGCTTCTTATAGCATTTAGGAAAGGTCCCTGAGCTAGGATAATATATATTTTCAACCAGGGCTGGGAAAATGATAGCCCTTTAAATACTGAACTACAGCTCTCATGCCTCACGAGAGAGGGGTCTGGTGGGAGCTAGAGTCCAACATCATCTGAAAAACTGTTTTGGTAATTATATATTTCCATTAACCAAACATACAAAAGGGGTTTTAAAGACATAGCCGTGCTAGTCTGGAAAATCACTATGCAAAGGGATCTTGTAGCAACCTTTGAGACTGACAGGAAGAAAGAAGTTGGCAGCATGAGCTTTCATAGACTTGAGCCTCCTTCCAGCTTCCAACATGCATCTAAAGAAGTAGGCTCAAGTCTTTGAAAGCTCATGCTACCAACGTCTTTCTTTCAGTTAGTCTCAAAGGTGCCACAAGATCCCTTTACCTACAAAAGGGAAATGTATTTTCTGGTCATGACAAACAAACAACACTTCTAGATCCCTGGGGCACTTATAGCCATCAGATGTTGGACACCAAATCAAATAATCTCTTGTCATGGACCATGCTAAGTGTAGTTCACCGACCAGGAGTCCAGCTGAGCAGAACAGTGAATCCACTTGATTTAGGTGTTAGTTTGAACCATAAAGGAGCTGTCCACGGTGCTAAAACCTATTTTGGGAAAAAGGAGCTATCCATACTGGTATGAGAACCTCCAGTTTCCACTAAAAATAATCATGGTATTACAGCAAATCTTCTGCAAATAACAGGGCCACTATTTTGTTATTCTTGTTAGAAGATTAGTAAAGAGAAAGGAGGCGTATCACTATGAAAAGGGATCTTGAACTACCTTTAAGACTAATTGAGCAGAAGATGTTGTAGCATAAGCTTTTTGGCCTGCTTTAAAGTTCTGCCCAGAAGGTAACAACATCACACAGTTAGAGCAATTTTCTACCAATTCAAGAGTATTGGCTCCATACTATGAGTTCCTGGAAGAAGCAGTTTGGTGAAGTCTCTGCTAGGGAATGCTAATCCACTGCCCTGAACAACAGCACTGGAACTCTCTAGCAGATAATTCTAAATATTTTCCCAAGCTACCATTCCCAGAATACCTGACATGGATAAAGTGGAGTGAGATAGGTTTTTCTCCCTCTTTCATGATGTTAGAAATCAAGATAAGCCAAGCTGAATAACTGAACTTTCAAAATAAAAAAGGAAATGTATTCCACATGGAGCATGGTTAAATTAAGAAATTTGTTGGGTAGCTTTAAGAATAACTGAGGGTGCATCTGTAGAAATAATGTAGTTTGACATGCCTTTAACTGCCATGGCTGAAACCTACAGAATCCTGGGATTTTTAGTTTTGTCAGGCACCAGCACTCTTGGGAAGAAAAGGCGAAAGACCGTGTAAAACTACATCTCCCAGGATTCCACAGGATGGTGCTACAGCACTTAAAGTGGTGTCAAACTGTTATTTCTACAGTGTAGATGCACCCTTAGAGGTTCTCCAGGTGGAGAAAAATGTGTCAGGAGGTTATGGTATTGGTTGCTGTAACTCTCAAGGTTTTCTTAGCACATGAAAATGATATATCTGTCATTTTGGAAACTTTCTGATAATTCTGATAATTATTTTCTGATAATTCCCAGCAATGTTTATTTACACCCTCAAGTGAATTTCTTTTTTATTCTAAAACATATCAGAACAAAAAAGTATACTTCTCCTTCTTTGTCTCTTTTTAAAACAGTCATTTGTTTTAGAGTTCATCAGTGTGTCAATGATATGACACTTTTGCACTATAACAATGCATCTCTTGAGATTTTTTTTAAAAAAATCAAAGAGTAGAAATTTTGTCCTTCAAATCTTAAGACTACCTTAGCAAATCAAGTTCACAATTTCAAAAAATATTTACAAAAGCCTGGATACAGAGGCAAGAAATTGCTACAAACAGCCCTCCAAAAAGAATATAAGAAAGGGACACAGAGAGAACAATCTCTGGCAAATCCCAATAAAACCAACTGAGCTATATCACAAGTAGTCATGCTTGTTAAGAACAATCTGGGAGAGCCCTCAAACAAATTCTTGGAGTATAAAAGCTGAACAGGGCCGCCAGTCATAAGACCTGTATGCTGTCACTAGGGAGCACTGACACTGAATATCTGCTATTTAAATAATACAGTGGTTCCTTCACATTTGCTGGGGTTAGGGGTGAAGAACCCCCGTTAATGTGTAAAACCTGAAAATATAAAATACTATTATTTTTGCCTGAGAGAACACTTTTCTAGGAATCTCCAGGTTCTCCAGTGCAACTCTGTGGTCAACATCTGCCAGTTGATCATAGAGTCATGCTGGAGGACCTACAAATGCCTAGGAAGCTAGGTTTTCCAGCCCATCTCTATGGTCAACGTCTGGCAGAGTGTGCTGGAGGACCTAGAGATTCCTAAAGAGTACATATTAATCAAAACTATAAATATTCAAATCCATAGAACTCAAAGCTGCCAATGTGGAGGGCCAACTGTACTAATTTCAACATATTTCTACTGAGAAGGCTTTTGATATCATGGACCTTTGGGTGTCTGAACTCAAGTATTCCAACAGCCCTTACATCATATTTTCAGAGACACATGAGTGTAATACAAAAATTGTATTAAACAGAAGTTTAACATACAGTTTAAGATTACTTATTTAACACATTTAACTCTGACTGACCCAAACTAACTAACTTTCATTGATATTCCTAACTTCAACACTCGTATCTCTCACTCTTGGTATCCACAGAACTCTTCTCCAAGCCAGACAAGAATCTTTCTAACTGTTTGTTCTTGTAAAACTCTTTTCTAGGATGTCTGGCTTCACACTTCTCACTTTATTCTTTGTTGGAAGCACCATCAGTTCAGGTACGGGGTGATAATTTGTTATTGCACTGATATCTCAACTACCTGCTAAAAATTCAGGGTTGAATTGGCAAACCCCCACACAACTTGGATCATAGGCTGTAATTTTGGGGGATACAGGAAAAGGTTGTTGTGTGCCTCAGTTCAGCTCTTGTGTGTTGTGTTTCAGCATCCATTCTGCCAGTCTCAGACTCTTCCTATTCTGGGGAGTTTGGTGGGAGTGGTGGAAACCGCTTTTCACAAGCTGGAAACCAACAAGAGGGACCTATCACTGCCATGAGGATTCGGACAAATCGAGATTACATTGTGGGGTAAGTGTGTGAAAGTGGGGATCTGGGCTAGGGAGAGGCATAAACATCTTGCCTAACCCCAGAGAAAAGGTTTGATATCGTCTACACTCAGGATAGTTAGTAAACAGAAGACAGAAGCAATTGGAAGATTATACAACTTGACCTTTAATTGAGGTAAAATCTGATTCTGCTAAAGTTTTTTGAATTGATTTTTTAAATTTTAATTTATATCCTGCCCTTCTCCCAATAAAGGGTCCAAGGCAACACAACAGTAAAACTTAAACACAAAATATAATTCAACAATGTATAATACAAAATAAGCATGGTGTGCTGGTTTGATCATTGGATTGTGACTTTGGGGACCAGGGTTCAAATCCCAATCAACCATGGAAATTACTGGGAACCCGCCTTAGGCAAATCACGCTCTCCCAACCTCAGGGGAAGGCAATTGCAAACTCTTTCTGAACAAATTTGCCAAGAATATCTCATGATAGGTCCACCTTAGGTTCACTATAAGTCCAAAATGAATTG
The DNA here is from genome assembly GCA_034509955.1 of Urosaurus nigricauda. Lineage (NCBI taxonomy): Eukaryota > Metazoa > Chordata > Lepidosauria > Squamata > Phrynosomatidae > Urosaurus > Urosaurus nigricauda. The sequence continues at coordinate 11,485,011 of JAOEGL010000006.1, forward strand.
AACAGATACAACAACAGCATAATACAAAAGTTGTAAAGGCTATTAAAGTCTAAAGCTGATGATGCTGGACTGCAGTTCCTAGCATTCATCGCCTTTAGCTATGCCAGAATCTTATTAGTATTTGAAACCAGAATATGCTCATTCATTCAACTGTTGAGGGGTGAGTCAACATGTAGGTAAATCTCATGGAATCAATAGGTCTAATGTAGCAATGGGATCCAGGCCACAGTAGTTGTAACATGGGCTGGACACCCAATGGGTTACAAAACAGCATAACCGATGTGTCAGACAAGCAATGAGGATTGCAATGATGGTGGGTGATGACACAGCATCTCAATCAGAGAGGAGAGAGTTTATTCTGCATACATCAACTGATGGGCAAGCCAAGCACCATCCAACCAGAGCAGTGCTGGTCCCATGACACAATCCAAGAAGATGGCAGACTATGAAACAGGCTCAGATCTAGTTAGCCAATTATTTCATATTGCCTGTAGATCAGAGCTGGGCATACTCCAGGGATCCAAGGGACATGTTTTGGCATTTGAAAGACTCTAAGCCACAAGTTGGAATCATGCCGCCCTCAAGATCTTGCGGGACTCCTGCAACTCATGGCATTCTACAGTTGCAACACAGTGGCACACTTGATGGCACCTAGGGATGACATTTCAGAAGCCTAGAAGTACCCAGAGAGAGCCAGCATAGTGTAGTGGTCTGAGCATTAGACTACAACTCTGGAGGACTGAGTTTGATTCTCTGCTCAGCCATGAAACTCACTGGATGACCTTGAGCAAATCACATACTCTCTGCCACTTCTGAACAAATCTTGCCAAGAAAACCCCATGAAAATTGCTTAGGGTTCCCATAAGTCAGAAATTACTTGAAGGCACACAGCTACAAAGACGTACCATCTGGGCATCATTTTTAGAGGGGAAAACAGGCTCCTGGAGTCAGTTGTCAACCTAAAGAAAAACCCATGTGGGGCCATATTTTTCTTCTGAAATGATTTCAGGGATTCAAGCTGGGTATTCTAGGATAGTCAAGGGCCACATATGATTCCCCCCCCCCCCCCCGCACACACACACAGAGCTGCTATCGCCTATAATACATACAATTCCTCAATGCATTTTAGTGTCTGGTGTTGTGTGCCTACAGGTCATTGTTAAGCATGCATTTAAAGATGATCATTTCAGTTCTGGGGAATGCAGCCTCCATCTGAGGGGTAGAGGGTTTCCCTTTTACTTCACTTTCCTCTGCAGCTCCTCTTTGCTCAAAAAGGAGCACTCTAGGTAGGAGATAATTCTGCAGTTGTGTCACCTACCACCCTTGCATTGTTTTGGGATGCATGGGCAGCATAGATTTTGTGCTTTGTTTTTCCAGAATGTTCAGGTGTGTGTGTGTGTGTGTGTGTGTTTTACAGCAGATATTCCTTCCTTCCTTTTCAGTAGTTCTTTTCCTCTGCCATCAGTTTTCTCCCCCTCGTGGATATCACATTTCCCCAGAACTCAAGTCACAATATGCTGTTCTTGGTTCTTCTCCCAATTATTACAGATATGATTGTTTACAGGGATGTGGATGCGCAGCCAACGAGCGCTGTTCCCCTGTAGGAATGTGTACATTCTTAGCGTTAGGGCAATTCCTCTGCACTGCAGTTGCTCTGGGTTTCATGGGAGCTATCCAGGTACTGAACACTATTCCCAACATAGGTTCAGTGCCTGGATAGCTCCCCAAACCTAGAGCAGCTGTAGGAGCGCGGCAATAAAATTGAGTGCAGATTCACTACCTTATATTAATGAAGCCAACAGACACATTTGTACTGTGTCATAATCTCTTAAAGCAGGTACAAGAAAGCTAGTAAATAACATGATTTTATTTGCTTGCCTGCCTTTCCTGCTTTTCTATCGGTATTTTTTGCAGGTAGACTATTTATTTATTTATATCCTGGTCTTCAGCCTTAAAGGCTATCAGTGCGGCTTACAATTAATATTTTAATTTAGATAGTTCCCTGCCCTCAGGCTTACAATCTAAGAAGACACGACACAAAAGGAGAAGGGAATGGTGGTGGTGAAGAGGATCAAGTCCAAAAGTTCTTCTCTCCCACTGACGCCTGGACCAAGGCAGATGGTATGGAGGGAGGGCTCTGCTTCTTAATTTAAGACAGGCCTGATGGAGTTTGGCCTGTCCTTTCACTCCCTCCTAGGCCAGATGGTGTTGCCATGGAGAGAGGGCACTTCAACTTGAGGCCAGTCCCGATGTTGTTGCCAGGCCTCTCCTTCAGTCCCTCCTTAAGCCAGATGGTGTTGCATGGAGAGCTCTTAAACTTGAGGCCAGGCCCGATGATGTTGCTAACCTTCTCCTTCACTCCCTCCTTGGTCAGATGGTGTTGCCATTGAAAAAGAGCACTTCAACTTGAGGCCAGGTCTGATGGTGTTGTTCACTCCCTTTCTAAGCGCTTACAGACAGTTTAATAATCTGCTCTATAATCTTTCCTCATAGGCTGACTGGGCAATAATTATTTGGGCCATCTTTTATCCCCCCCTTTTGAAGATGGGGAAAGTATCCATCCTCCCCCAGTCTGCTGGGACTTCTCCTGTTCATCAGGAATTCTCAAATATTATTGACAGTAGTTCTGGGATTACCTCTGCAAGTTCTTTTAATACTCTTATGATTACCCCAAGAATTTCATAGGGTTTTCTTAAGCACGGAATACTCAGAGGTGGTTTTGGCAGTTCTGTCCAATGAATGTACATTACATATTTATTTAAATAAGTTTACAAAAACTTTCTGAATGTGCAATCACAGCCAATTTATTTATAAACAAACACACAAATGTATTCAATAATGTTATGTCAAAATTATTATGCCCAATTGTGAACAGCCAATTGGCTCTTTAAAATAATAAACTGGACCTTGAAAATGGAAATTCGAATCAAAAGGAATTCCTCATTTTTTCTCCTGTTTCATAAGATACTAAAACTAAATTTTAATGTAGGGGTGGTCAAACTGGGACCCTCAGTACAGTATAGCCAATGGGAAAGGATTACAGAGCCACAACTATTTTATTAGTTAGACTAATCGAACTCTGACCCCATTTCCTTCTTCCAGTCTCCAGTTCCGCTATTGTCGCCAGTGGAGCGACTACGTGGGTGGCAAGGATGGTGAGATGGAGGAAATCATCCTGTTTGAAGATGAAGCCATCACCCAAGTCACTGGAAGATACGACAGCTATATCCAGAACCTTGTGTTCATCACCAATCAAGGGCGCAGCTTCACCTTTGGAGCATACAACGGCTATCATTATTATGGCTATCGTGGCTATACCTTCAATGCAGTTCCAATTTATAGAGGCACAGTCTTACGTTATATCAGTGGCCGGTCCGGTTCTTACATAAATGCCCTGAGTTTCCACTGGAATAAAAACCCCAGGAAATCTAAAAGATGTGTAAGGAATGGAGTGGAGCAGAAATCATGAAACACAAGCTGTTCATAGAATTGAAAGAGAGGCTGTGCTATTTTTGCATGCAATGCTTTGAGCTTTTTGCTATGTACCATTCATGGGCTAGATCGGGGGTAGGCAAATTGTGATGCTCCAGAAAGGTGGCTGCAATTCCCATCAGCCCTCACATAAGCAATGGTGAGGAATTGTCAGAGTTTTGCAGCAAATGTATGGAGGGCACCAAGGTGCCTACCCTGATCAGCCACCTCAGTGACTAGGTTGTCAGTAAGATAACCTAGTTGTCTAGCCAGTCATTTCCAATGTGTCTTCTTTTATCAGGAAACCTTTTTTCATCATTCCACCCATCCATACACCAAACAATACAGTCGTCCCACATCTACTTTTCCATCTATCCATCCATTTATCTATCTATCCAAATACCAGCACTTCTTCCAACACAGTTTCTATCCTTCTTTTCTCAGTCAACTAAGCAGAACAACATCTGTACCAAATCCTGTTCTGTTTCTTCAGAACTGCCTCTTCATGTGCTGAGCAAGGGCATTGCTGGAAAGCAGTATCAACCCAATAAAAACATATTTGAAAAAAAAAAAAACTATTAGGCATTTCTTTACCAACTATTCACTTTGCAGGAAATGTCACTGACTCTAAAGTGCAAAAGTAGTTTCCGTTCAGTTTACTCAACAGAGGGGAGAGGGGATCAGGGAGGGGGGAGGAGGGGGGTATCTTGTCCTTCCCAGTAAGTCAGAAGGCTTAGGCAAAAGCAGTCTCTCTTGGTCTTGTATGAAGGGTGTGTGTCTACCCAAAGTAGGTTTGGAGCATGCCCTCCAACATTTCACAGATGAAGGCTGAGATATATGTGGCCAAGCAATATCAGAGTGTTGTCAAGAGTCATTTATTTATTTATTCATTCATTCATTTATACCCCACCCTATATCAAGAAATCTCAACACCACTTACAAAATAACACATTAAACAAGTTAAAAATGATAAGAAAGGATAACGCTAGAAACATATTAAACAATATAATGAATTAAAACAGATTTTAAAATTTTAAAAGTTTTTAAAACTATATACAGTACAGTATAACAGTTTTTGAGTTGAATCAATGAGGCTCAGAGGCTTTTGCGAACAGCCTGGTTTCCACGTGGCACCCAAATGGCATGGGTATTAGTGCCAATCAGACCTCCAACTGTGGAATGCTATAGCTGAGAAGGCCCTTCCCATGTATCAACACAGTGTATTAACCTCACTGGAGAAAGCCCCCTTGCAGCGGATCTAAATCCTTGAGCAGGGTAGGGATAGGGAGAGGCGCTTCCTGACGTATTGAGGTCCCAAGCCATTTAGCGGTTTAAATGTCATCACAAGCACCCCAGGTTCAGGCTGGAAACATATTGGCAGTTATTGTTAAGAATGGCATTACATGTTGTCTATATGATATTCCAGACAGCAGTTAAGCTGCTCCATTTTATACTAACTGCAGCTTCCAAGTCTTCTTCAAGGGCAGCCCCACATAGGCACATTACAGTAGTCTAATTAGAAGGTTACCAGCACATGGACTACTGTGGCTACGTGATCTATGTTTAGGAAAGGCTGTAGCTGGTGCACCAGTCAAAGCTGGCACTATGCACTCAGAGCCACAGAGTCCACTTTGGCCTCCAGTGACAGGGAAGAATCTAGGAGCACTTCCAAGCTATGTATCTGCTCCTTCAGGGGGAGTATAACCTCATCCAGAACAGGGTGATTACCCAATTCCTGGACCCAAGAACCAAGAAATCACAAAGCCTCTGTCTTACCAGGATTCAGCTTCAGTTTACTGACCCTCATTCAGATCACCACCTGCACAGCTCCAGTTTACTCCGATGAAAGATGAAATGGAGCTGGGTGTCTTCAGCACAATGATGGCACCCCTCTACAATGCCCCTTATGACCTTCCCCAGCAGCTTCATGCGGATATTGAAGAGCATGAGGGACAAGATGGAACTCTGTGGCACCCAGCACAGCTTAACTGCCATGGGGCTAACAGGAATCCTCCAATGCTGTTCGCTGGAACTGGCCCTCCAGGTAAGAGCAGAACCACTGTAGAACAATGGCTCCTACTCCCATCCCACAGAGCCAGTCCAGTAGTCACCACGACCAATGGTATCAAAAGCTGCTGAGAGATCCAGTAAAATCAATAGGCTAGCATTTCCCTTGTCTTTCCTGCATCAATCAGAGCAACTAAGGCTGATTCAGTGCCATTCGCTGGCCTGAAACCAGACTGAAATGGCTCCAGATAATCTGATTCCCCAAAGAATGTCTGAAGCTGCCCAACCACTAAGTATTCAACCACCTTGCCCCAAAAGAGGATATCTAGAATAGGGTGGTAGCTCCCATATACCTCTGGGTCCAAGGAGGCCCTCCTCAGGAGATGGCACATCACTGCCTCCTTCAAGGCAGCAGGCATTTTTACCTGAGGCATTTACCTGGACCCACCCACTCAATCCACCCCTGCTAGATTTTATCAGCCAAGACAGATAAGGGTCAAGCCTACATGCATTAAGCCAAACTGCCTCAAGCATCTTGTCCATATGGTCTCAATAACTGAAAATGATCCCATGAAAACTGATCAGTTGGTGTACTGGACACCTTCCTAAGCTCTGTTAACAAGGGTGCTGTCAAGTACTGAGTGAATGCAAGCAACTTTTCCTTCAAAGTACCAAGCAAATCTTTCACAGTAGATAGTCATGGATTGCATACTTGAGCAATCTGGGCCCATACACAAAAGACCCCTCACTACTTGGAAAAAGGTCCTACTGGGTGGGAGGGTGAGGATGCAATGCAAGGTGTGTATTATTATTATTATTATTATTATTATTATTATTATTATTTTGGCCTGCATCACTGCTGCATTGTAAATGCCATGAAGAGTTTTTACTGATTCCTAATTTCATTCATTCCATCACCTGTGCCACCTGCACTTTAGCCATTGTCCAGTCTGCCTCATTGCCCTCAGAAATAAACCAAGGTGATCATGGGCTTCACAACACTGGATTTGGTGCTTAGGAGCAACTGTATCAATAGCCCTTTCCATTTATCCATTCCACAGTGAAAACAAGGCTTCAACAGAATCATCAGCCCTACCAGTGGGAAAATCCTCCAAAGCATTCAGAAATCCTTTTACCTCTTATTCCTAACTATGACACTCACATTGTTTGCTCACTCTCTTTCTAACTGGCATCCTGCTAGCCTGGTTAACATCCTTTGAAATACTCAGCCAACTAGTAGTCACTCCCAACATTCACTACGACACCTTTTAGACAGATCACTTACCGTATTACATTTACTGATCACTTGCAGGCATAGTGATACCGTCTCGTAATTTATCTAATAAACACAACAACATTTTTTACCTAAGTCCAGAACATCATAACCAAGTAACAAAATTTGCCGCTACAGGACAACAGTGACAATAAAACAAGCCATTCATTAATTAATAATAACACAATCATATAAAATCCTTGTATGTATGCATACTCTTTTGAGTGAAGGTGAACCACCATACATAGGCACTTCTGGAAAATAGGTTTTCAGGCTAGTTAACTCTACTCCAATTGCCTAACTTACCTTTACCACAGACAGTTGCATTATTTCTCTTAGAAGGTACCAAGTATTTGCCTCCTTTCACTGACAGTTATTACCACAGAACTTATTTGAAGTTCTGCATAACTTCAGATACCCAGACCTACCACATTTTCAGGAAGGGTGTTTTGTTTTGTTTTGTTTTGTTTTGTTTTGGAGGTCGGGAAGGCTTACTTAATGCTAAGTCCTCCAAAGAAGAACTTGATTTATCCAAGATGTGAATAACAGTAAGAAAGAAGCAAAACAGAAGGAATGAAAACAACCTAGAGCAATGCATAGAGGCCCTGGGTATATTCACTACACCGTTATACTTCAGTACCACTTTATACTTCAGTATCACTTTAACTGTCATGGCTCCATCCTATGGAATCTGTGGAATTTGTAGTTTGATGAGGTACTTGGAACTGTCTACTAGACAGCTCTAGTCTTGTAGTTCAGAGGAGTTAACTGCAGCTATCTAGTAAAGAATGCTCAGAATAGTTTTTTGTGGGTTTTTCAGGTAATGTGGCTATGTTCTCGAAGAGTTTATTCCTGACGTTTCACCTGCATCTGTAGCTTCATTCTCTGAAGATGCCAGTCACAGATACAGGTGAAAAGTTGGGAATAACTCTTCTAGAACATGGTCACATAGTCCGAAAAACCCACAAAAAACTATGGATGCCAGCCATGAAAGCCTTCAACTTCACAATGCTCAGTATCTCATCAAACTACAAACCACGGGATCCCAAAAGACAGAGGTATAGCAGTTACAGTGCTATCAGACTATTATAATTGTGCAATTTGAGACATCCCTTGTTACAATCCCTTGATTGTCTTCTGTTGCTTGGGTAGTTCAAACAAAGTAGAAATAAGACATTGGCTGCTGCCACACTGCAGAATCAATGCAGTTTGATATTGCTTTAAGTGTCATGCCTCCATCCTAGGGAATCCTAGGATTTGTCATTTGTTGTAGCACTCTCTGAAAGAGAAGTATCCACTGGGAATTGGTTCCAGGACCCCCTATGGATACCAAAATCCATGGATGCTCCAGTCCCATTATATTCAATGGCATAGTAAAATGGTATCCCTTATATAAAACAGCAAAATCAAGGTTGGCTTTTTGGAATTTAGATATTATGGGGATATTTTCAAGCCATGGATAGTTGAATCCATGAATAAGGAATCTATGGATAAGGAGGCTGAATTTATCGCACAAAACTACAGATCCCTGAATTCTGTAGCACGGAGCCACGGCAGTTAATGCAGGGTCAAACTGCATACATTCTGCAGCGTAGATTGTCTGAGGTTCCAAACATAATGTGATAACCTTGTGTGTGATCTTAGTCCTCGACTCCCTGCTACCCCCTCTCATTTCCCCACCTTTGGTCATGTTCCTCCTTGTGGTTCTTGGTGTTTGTGTTCCTTAGAAAAGCTTTCACCATTTTGTACACCACAAGAGCTATAAAATCCCGGGTTCCCTTTCACCTACTGTTGCAGAATATAGGCACGGAGCATCTGCAGAACTGCTCAGACCACCAAGTAAGTCCAGGAGGGGAGGGACCATGGCATGAAGCTAAGCTAAAGGAGGTACTTTTTTCCCCTTGACAATGTGAGTTGAAGAACAGATGCATATCCATCTATAGCGTTTTGGAATTTATATATTTTTGAATATTTTCAACCCATAGATGCCTGAATCCATGAATAAAAAATCTGTGGATGCAGAGGGACAACTGCATAGCCTATAACCATGTAGTGTGATGACCTTATCACATTACACTGTTATAGCATTATAGTCCACAGGGGCATGGATCTCACAACAAACAAAAGGAAGTCCTTCCTCACACAGTACATAGTTGAAGCATGGAACTGACTACCAAAAGTAGTGATGGAGTACACTCTGCCAATTTTGATGACTTTTTTGAAAGGAAATCAGATTCCTATGAGAAGAAGGCTAAGAGTGGAATGTCATAGGGTTATTTAGGCAATTGTCTGCCTGCTGAGGAAGTGTTTTTCAAATGGGATGGTGCTGTTCTCCCATTAAATGTACTTTTAAATTGTTTCTAACTTGATGTGTTAATTTAAAATTTTGATTTAATTTAAAATTTAAATTTAACTTAATTCAAAAATTAATGGACTGTTTAATTGTATTTTAATATTATAACATACTGTATTGTGTTTTGAGGTCCATGCCTTTCTTAATCATCAAGAAAAAATATCAGGAAAAGGGCAGGATATGAGAAGGAAGGATGGAAGGAAGGAAGGGAGAGCAAGCAAGCAAGCAAGGCTATCTATTCTTATTACAGTACATGTTAAATAGCTAAATTAACTATGGCTGCCACAGCCCTTCAGAATTAATCCAGTTTGACACCACTTTGACTGTCATGGCTCAATGCTATGGAATTCTGGGAAGTGTAGTTTGTTGGGGAACCACACAAACTACACTTCCCAGAATTCCCTAGCATTAAGCCTTAGCAGTTAAAGTGATGTCAAACTAGATTAATTCTGCAGTGCAGAGGCAGCCACAGTTGTATAATGAGTTACTGTGGTTGCCTTCATGCTACATAATTGTAGCACTTTCATGCCATCTTAGCTACAACGGTTGTATCTTGTGGCATTTGAAGACATGGAGTTTGGTGAGAGACTAGACTCTCTGTCTGGTTGAGAATTCTAAATGCCTCAGCAAACTACACATCCCAGGATTCCTTAGGATGGAGGAGCCATGGCAGTTAAATGGGATGAAAGTGCTATAAATGTGTAGTGTGAAAGAGCCCTGAGTATTTGGTCAACAAAGACACAATAGAGTTACACTGAGAATTAGCATAATGAGTAAGAGCAAAGTTACTCTTCAAATACTGCTTAAAGGGCATTTTAAGGTAATTTTACAGGTATGTCATAGAGGTTTTCCAGTTTTACATCACTCTCTGATCAGTTTTATGGAGTGGTGTCCCCCCCCACACACACAATTTAAATTAATGGAAGCAATGGGGGGGGGGGGAGCAAGCAACCCAATGAGTGAGACAAGAAGTCATAATTTAAGCACTGTAATAAGTAACAGAATAAATTTAAAAATTAATTTTCCATGCTATACTATCAATAATATGAATTTCTAGACAACAGCAATGGAAGAAGGCTGTTGGCCCCTCCTGTCATGTCTTGCTGGAGGGCTTTCCACATGGATGGGGTTTACTGTGGAAAACAGCATGCTAGCCTGGTTTGATCCAAAAGTTCCTGTGTGTTTTATTCTTGCAAAACTCTTTTTCTAGGATGTTTTGTATCCCGCTCCTCCTTTTACTGTGTTGTGGAACCATCATCAATGCAGGTAATTTTTATTTGTGGGTTAAATTTATATTCTGGCTTTCCACTGAAAATCATACTCATGATCCTATATAAACCCCACAGCAACAGCCCAGCTCTCATGGGAGGAAAACTTTTTAGGTGCAAGAATAGGCATCTGAAGTCTTTTCTCTCTTATTTCAGCATCTCTTCTGCCACTCTGGGATTCTTCCCATTCTGGAGATTATGGTGGGAGTGGAGGGAAACGTTTTTCACATGCTGCAAACCAAGTGGATGGACCTATAACCGCCATTAGGATTTGGATTAGGTCAAATTATATTGAGGGGTAAGTATCTGCCTAGACATATAATCACTAAGATTATATGGACTGAAAATGAAATAAGTACACCTCTTCATATGATGGACCAAGTACAAAATAGGGCTTGGCCATTCTGTCTGTTTAAAGAGCATTCGCATGGTTGCCATAAGCTGTTCACTCAAATCCAGGCAGACTCATCTGCAGGTTGTATTAAATGTTTGCTTGTACAGTAATAGAAATAATATGGTGGACCAGCACCACGATTTGGCTAATTTCCCACTCAGAACTATTCATTTCAGTATTATTTCATTAAGAAGAAACAAAAGATAGGTTTTGTTTTGTTTTTTTAGATTCTTTGTACATAACGCATGAGTGCACAACTGGCAAATGGGCCACATATGTCTTCCCACTCAAGATGTTCACAGCAATCTCCTGAGCTCTTTCTCTGTCATCAATTTACCACCCTTTCTTTTTACAGAGCTCCTGTGCCTCTAAAAGTCTCTTCAGGAAAGCTTCTCTGTAGCCATAATAAAGTTTACGTACTATGACTTTTACAGCTGCAGATATTCAACAGCCATAGCATTTCCAAGAATGGGGATTCCACTAGGTTTGGGATCCAGCTCAAAGAATCCAAATCAGCATTGGATAAATTTACAACAGGAGTCAGACAAAGAAAGCTTCAATTACTCATTTCAAAGCAAGGAAAGTTGATAGCCCAACAACCATTGCATAGTAAGTTGAAGACACACATAGAGTATGCAAGCACATGAATAAAATAAGCACTGAAAATACCCATGTCATTGCTGGTAAGGATTTTTGCATCAAGAGACCCCAGCATGTTTGAGGCACAACCTGCCTGTTCAAACAAGTCAGTATCATCATCAACAACTACTGTTGCAAACACCCATTTCAGGACACAAAGAGATTTCAGATGCTGAATATGCAGGCTGTTAAACTAAGGAAGAATCATAGAATCATAGAATCATAGAAATTTAGAGTTGGAAGAGACCACAAGGGCCATCCAGTCCAACCCCCTGCCATGCAGGAACTCCCAATCAAAGCATTTCCGACAGGTGGCCATCCAGCCTCTGCTTAAAAACCTCCAAGGAAGGAGAGCTGTACAAACATTTTTAATTAAGTGAAATAATATATGTTACCATCTGCATAGTAAATTTAGCACTGTTATATAACTAACTAGTTTCATAATAATTACAATCTCCTGGCCTGACCCTCACATCTACTTTTCCATTCAGCTGATGTTTGAGATCTGGGCAGATAGTATTTTTGCACTACCATCCCTAAGCTACAAGGAAGTCCTGCTGCTTATGGTTTCACTCTGGCTGGCTAGCTGGCTGGTTGGCTGGCATGCAGGATGGTGGTGGGAACGGCAGCCACCTCAAGGGCCAGCAGAGCTTCTTGGCATGGCTGATGCCCAGTAAAGTAGGCTCATGGGCACTGACAAACATGGACTAACACCACTGTCTTGACTACATAAGGAGTGGTGAGAACTGCAGAGTAGGGGAACAAGAAGTAGCAGCAGAAGAGTAGCAGTGGCCTGCCCTCTTTCAGCTGCCCTCTTCTTTTCTGCAACAGCAGCCTCTTCAGGTTACCAGTGTCTGCAACAACAGACATTGCTTTTCCAGCAACTGCAACCAGTGGCATCACTAAGGGGGTGAAGGGGGATGCAGATTGCAAGTGACACTTCCAATATGTGAAGGGGTAATGTTCCTCCTGTCCCTTCCACCATTTCATTGCTATGGTTCGCTTGGACAAGGGAGCCAAGGCATCAGAGAAGAAGAGGGAGCACACGCCTCTTCTGTCCCTCCCCTGACCTCCCTTGCTCAGCTAGCCTTCAGTAGCCTGGGGCCATGTTACCACTATGTTTAAATCTGGATTGTGATCCGGGTTAAACAGGCATGGGTCCCACTGAATCCAATTTTAGAAATCAATTTAGAAATGGGAGGGCCCTGCTTTTTGCCCATTGTTGCCCATTTAACCTGCATCAAAAAGACGCTGGGAAAATGGGGTGTTTTGGGTTGAATCGCTGGGGGGGGGGAGCTGGTATGGCCCAGCCTCTCCTGACCCCAAAATCCCCAGCCCACCCTCCTTACTGGCTTCTTTGGCTGCTGACTGGCTTCCCTGGGTTTTTCAGCAGCCAAAAATGCTGGTAAGGAGGCTGGGCCAGGCATTTTGGGACCAGAGACAGGCCAGGCCATCAAGCTGCCCCCTCTTCCGCCACTGAACCGATTCCTGAAACCAGCACAAACATAGTAGTAGTGCACTACTCTAACTCCATTCTCCATTTCCTTCTTCCAGTCTTCAGGTTCGTTATGGCCGCCATTGGAGTGACCATGTCGGCGGTTCATCTGGTGAGCAGGAAGAAATTTTCTTGCATAAAGAGGAGTCCATCATCCAGGTCACTGGAAGATATGGTTCCTATGTCCAGAGATTGGTATTTATTACCAACCAAAGGCGCAGCTTCATCTTTGGACATGATACAGGCACTACCTTCAATGCAGCTCCGATTTTCAAAGGCACAGTCTTGCGTTATATCAGTGGCCGTGCCAGTTCTTACATCAACAGCATTGGTTTCCACTGGGGTGACTACCCCAAGAATATCCCCAACTGTGCAGAGAGGGGGAATTTATGAGAAATGTGCTACTCATGGCCTAGGTTGGGGTGGGAATCAAGTGGCCCTCCAAATGATGTTGGACTGCAACTCACAGCATTTCTCACCATTGGCAACCCAGGGATGCTGGAAGTTGTTGACCAACAAAATCTGGAGAGCTACATAACTCTCACCCTTGATCTTGGGAGACAGCAGGTTGAGCTATATTTTATCTAATTAATATATGGGCTTTAGATACACATTATTCATGAGATGTAGAGTTCTTTGAATCACATCAGCAGCCAAGAAATCTTTTTCTTTCTTTTTTTTTTCTTTTTTTGCCAATTCAACTGTTTCCAAAGTTGTGTGCCTTCAAGTCATTTCCAACTGATAGAGACCCTAAGGCAATAATGGCATTTTCTTGATATAAGTTGTTCAGAGGTGATTTACCATTGCCTTACCCTGAGCCTGAGAGCATGTGACTTGCCCAAGGTCACCCAATGAGTTTCATGGCCAAGTGAGGAATCAAATTCTCCAGAGTCATAGTCCAACACTCAAACCACTACACCACACTAGATTATAAGATAGCCATGGCTTTTCCCATCCATCTGTCTCCGCTCATTTCTTCAATCTGTGAGAGCTTGGAAAATTATTTTTGAAAAGTAATGTGTTCCATGAACAGAACCAGCATGATGTTGTGGTTTGAGTGTTAGACTTTGGCAACCATGGTTCAGTTCCTTACTCAACCATGGAAATCCACTGGGTGACCTTAGGCAAGTCACATAGCCTCATCTTCAGAGGAAGGCAAAGGTGCCCCGTCCCAAAGAAATTATTGTACCAAGATAACCCTGGGATAGGTTCACTTTAGGGTCACCAAAAGTCAGAAATGACTTGAAGGCACCCAACAACAACTGTATTCCCTTATCAGTACTTTAAAAGTCAGTTATTTCTGTAACTCATTACAATGATGGGACACATTAACTCATTAACCTGTATCCCTTTCATACATCCCATCCTATCTTGGAATTTGCAGCTTTATGAAGTATTCGGAATTCTCTACCAGGGAATTCTTTACTATCTCTAGTGCCTCACTAAAGGGCAAGCTACAGTGTGAAGGGGGTTACATTGCTTTTTATTTTTAATTTTATTTTCTTATTTTGAGGAAGAGGGGGGATTTAGCATTGATAAGCAAATGACATACATTTTGAAATCCTTCTATCAAAATGACTCTAAAAGTTTTAAAAGTAATGCTTTGTGGGGAGGGGGGGAGGACCATATCTCACTATACTTACTATTTATTTTGATTGTTTTTAAAATACAACAGTCATGCCTTCATTACCCTCTGCCTCCAGGCAACTAGCTACAGGTGACAATATTGCTGGTATCTCATTATTTCTGAGTTCTACCCATTTGTATCCATCCACTTTGGGCTTTAGCTACGCATCATTTGTGGTCTAGATCAAGGAAAGGCAAATTGTGATGCGCCAAAAATATATTTATGACTGTACTTCCACCAGCCCTAGCTTACTTGATGGTGAAGGATAATGGAAGTTTCAGTCCAACATCCAGAGGGGCACATGTTGAATAGCCTTAGAGTAAATCAGCCATCTCATTCACCAAGCATTTTTCTTTGCCTATCCATCTGTTTCCAGTTTGATTCATTTTATCAAGCAACCATCTTGCTTCCTTCTATCCACACATCCATCCATGGAACCAGTCCTTGTCCAACCATCCAAATCCCACCACCTTTTTCAACACAGTTTCACTTTCTTTTTGTCAGCCAGCTGAACCAACTGACTTATCCTTCCCCTTGCTCCTCAGAGCTTTTGGCAAGCAAGGTCATCCACCAAATAAAAGCACATTTAAAGCAAAGTATTATTGGGTGTTCTTTACTTACTCTTCACCTTGCAGGAAAACAGCATCATGTAAACAGAGCCCTAACCAAGTACTAGTCTGGGACTTGATCATAATAAGAGAATCTAGGATCGAGCTTTTCTTTTGAAGCCCAGCTATATAATATCTGAGTATTTTGTAACTGAGATGCAGAGGGACAATTCGGTACTATTCACTATTTACTCAAGAGGAGAACTGAACTGAAGTTATATTCAGCAATGTAGCGGGGAAATGCAGCCTCTTTATATAGGCAGCCTATTCAGCCAATACCAGGCAGTACTTAAGAAGCATGTTCTACAGCTATGCTCCTCCTGATACCTTCATTGTATCCTTTCACTCCATCTATGCAAGATGGTTTGAGCAGGACACCTGAGCCTCCACCTTTCTCAGAGACTGGGGAGCCTCTCCTTCAACTCCTCTTCCTGCTCTGAAGCTGACCCAACTTGCGGATGCCTGCACATCTGAACCCTACAAGCCACTATCCTCCTGTCCACCTTGTTGTGGCACAACAGAGTACAAGGCTCAGCCAATATGAAATCCTTCCTTCACTGTTTACATAGGCCATCCTTTCCACTGGACATATTAAAAGTAACTAAAAAGTGTCCGTTGCCCAGCAAAGGAGAATTACTCCTCTTAAGCTACTCATTACATTGTAATTGCAAGATAATGAAGGCATCCACTCATCCCTAGGAGAAAGGACAATTTGGCACAATCCTAACTTTGTCATTAGAATTACAAAAAACTGTCTGTCTGTTTGTACTTCTCATAAAAGGCACCTCTCAGGCCCAGTCCAGTCACGAGTTACTTCATAATGAGATACTTCTGAATTCTGATGCTAGTCTCAAGACTACACTGGCATTGGAAGCTGTTTAGTGAGCTACCCAGCACTTCTCATAAAAGGCACCTCTCAGGCCCAGTCCAGTCACAAGTGACAAATCAGCAGCTACTGCTCAGATTCCTACCATGGGCCCTTGGTATCCAGTGGAGTTTGGTTCCAGAATCCCACCTGGATATCAAAATCCATGGATGGCATAATAAAATCCCTTGTCCCTTGTATAAAATGTCAAAATTGAGGTTTGCTTTTTGGAATTTTAAAAATATTTTCAAGCTGTGGAGGGTTGAATCAATGGATGCAGAACCTGTGGGTACCAACTGTATTAGAATTCTTCAGTGCAGATTAAAAGCTGAACTGAGAAGATCCAAGGAAAGAAACAAACAGTTTTAGAATCTTGGTGGTTGGAGATTTCTACTTCAGAATTCAAAAAGTGTTTGTTCAGCAAAATTGGAGCTAATTGTGTTTGGCAGAATTAGCATTGCAAGTATAATTGTCTGTGTCAGCACTTTGGGAAAAAATTCAGAAGTCTCCCCAAAACATGAAGCAAGATGTTATAGGACTTTCTATTTTTCCCTTGTTAGAATCATAGAAATTTAGAGTTGGAAGAGACCACAAGGGCCATCCAGTCCAACCCCCTGCCATGCAGGAACTCCCAATCAAAGTATTTCCAACAGGTGGCCATCCAGCCTCTGCTTAAAAACCTCCAAGGAAGGAGACTCCACCACCCTCCGAGGGTGTTGCTGTTGTTGTTCTTATGTGCCTTCAAGTCAACCTCAACTTATGGGGTTTTCATGGAGAGATTTATTAAGAGGAAGTTTGCCATTGCCTTCCTCTAAATATAACCCACATCACTGCTTTTTAATCTACCTGATATGAGGTGAAGCAGTTTTGTTCCCAATGTGCCATAGACTAGCAAAATATTTGTGCCCATTGAATACAACTTTTTCTTTCGTTCCTAGAAACTTGTGGCATACTGGTAGCCAATAGTTCATGGGCTGGCACCAGTCCACAGACTGCCACTTTGAGTAGCACTAGTCTACAGCACTTGGCATTCCCTGATGGTCCCCCCTCCAATATCTAATCACGTTTGACTCTGGTTAGCTTCTTAGATCAGATGAGACTTTTTGCCTTTGTGGTATTTAGTCTCTTAACCACTTTTCCATCCAGCCAAAGGAAAGACATGCAAGTGAGCATTCATAGACTGATCTTGTCTCTCAGTGTGTGCATTCAAACCCAGCAAAATCATTATGGCCTGGGGAAGAAACTGCTTCATGGAATTTTCTTTTTGTGTCCTGGGGTGTGCTGAAGCAGTTTTTATTTTGGGCTAGGCTTCTTGAATGCTATGCTTGAAATATTTCATTAGAAATGTGCCTTCACCCCCCCCCCCCCAACATCTTATCAAAAAGGCTTTTTCATGAGTGTGTGCTAGTATGTGCCTTCAAGTCATTTCAAGTCACCTCATAAATTTCATAAGCTTTTCTTAGCCAAGGAATACTCTAAGGTGGCTTTGTTAGTTCCCTACTCTGAAATACAGTCTACAGCACCTGGTATTTATTGGCGGTATCCCAACCAAGTAGTGAGCAGAGCTGACCCTGCTTAGCTTCCAAGATCAGATGGGATCTGATATTTTTAGGGTTTTAAGGCCTTTTTCAAGAGACGTACTCATAAATGGTGCTTCCTTTGTGCAGAAAATTGTAGGCTTTGCAGCCAGCCTTGATGGTACCAGGCAGGTTTCAATGTTCATCCTTCACCTCTTCCATTACCAGCTGGACTCATCCCAAGGGGGAATAATTATTATTATTATTATTATTATTATTATTTTCCGCCCCTCTGGGTGAGCAATGGAGGTATGTTCATGGATAGCATGCACTCTTCTTTTTCCTTCCCCTAAGAGTCCAGAGCAATCTATCTTCATGGACTGAATCATATTCCTCCTTTCCTTCCCCATCACTAAGCAGCAGCAACAGCCCTTCACAGGCCTTGATAGCTTCCTGGGGAGGAGGGCTTTTAGGATGGGGCACAAGGGCAAGATAACAGCCCCCTGCATCCCGTTTAAAAAGGGATATACTGTATGTATGCATAGAAACACTTATGCATACATGTATCTCTAACAGGAATTCAGTCATTCTGAGTAAAGCACTTTGACCACTCCGTTCTTTCTGTTCTATCAAAGACAGGTGAAACAGTGCTCATTATAACCTGTACTTGAACTCCAACTGACAAAGTGAAACAAGTAATAAAGAAAGGAGCTATCCAAAGCTGTTAAAAGTTTGGAAGAAGCATGACCCCCCCCCAAAAAAAAGTGGGGGGGGGAGTTGAGGAAGGAATAAGTCATGCTTTCACTTTGGCTTCAAATTTTAGGGAAACTTCTGCTTTCACCATGTCACTGACATTAACATTTGTGTTTGCATTGCTATGCTGACTGTAGCAAACACATTTAGCTCCAAATGTGCTGAATCAAGACCTTTGAATTCTAAAGAATGGGTCTTGGACCATCAAAAGTCCAAAATAGGCCTGTGCCATCAGGAAGGTCATGTCCGGAGCTCATTGGAAAAGTTGCTTCCCTCTGAAGACTGAAAGATGCTTCTTGAATCTTTATGCTGTTTTCTATAGAGTGTATTCCTCAGAGTTTAACATGGCACCTCACCACCACTGTGCTGTTTAACATATATATGAAACCACTGGAGAAGTTGTTTGGAAGTCTGTAGTGTGGTACCACCAATATGCTCATCACACCTAACCCTATCTCTCCTTTCCATCAGAATTTATTGTTCTGAATCTAAATCAGTTTCATGGACCTACTATGGAAAAACCAGAGCTAGTTACAGTTTAATTACATTCTGGTTCAATTTCTGCCATGTGCTCTATATAAAAATGCCTTCAAGAAATGTTTGGACATTTCAGCTGGTCCAGAATAGTCCAGAATGCTGCAGCCAAACTATTGTTCAGGACTGGTTATAGAGCACATATGTCTCCCCTTGTCACAATAGTGTCACTGATCTGTTTCCGGGCACAGTTCAAAGTGCTGATTATGATCTACAAAACTCTCATGCTGAAGCCAGGATATTGCAGCAAGGAATAAATCAGTGGAATGGAAGGAACCATGAAATTAGCCCCACAAAGAGTTGCTGGGCCAGAACTAGGCCAGGTCTAGTTACAGGGAGCATACAACTCCCTTGTTGCAACAGCTCCATTGGCTGCCAGTCCGTTTCCAGGCACAATTCAAAGTGGTGGTTTTGACCTATAAAGCCTTATACGGCTTGCATCCAGGTTATTTGAAGGACTGTATCTCCCTGTATGAGCCCCCGAGGATATTTCCATCCCATTACCCTCTCAGGTGCATTTGGTGGGAAAGAGAGAAAGGGCCTTTTCAGTGGCTGCTCTCAAGCTCTGGAAATCCCTCCCTAGGGAGGCCAGGATGGCTCCATCCCTGCTGTCCTTCTGACAGCAGGTAAAGATGTTATTATGTCACCAAGGCTTTCTCATAACATGGATGCTGTTTTGTTTTTGTTTTAAAGAGTTTTTAACTTTAAATTTTAATAATGTAAAGTTTTTAATTGTATGAATTGTTTAATTGTTTTTTAAACTTGTATTTTGCATGTTTTATAGTGTTTTAACTTGGACTGTTTTAAATTTGTTAGCTGCCTTGAGTCCCTGCATTGGGAGGAAAGCAGGATATAAACAAACATAAACATCATTATTATTATTATTATTATTATTATTATTATTATTATTATTTCAGGGCCACAGCCTGACACTGGGGAAGACCCTTTGTGATGTCAAAGAAGGTGGGTAATGATAGTATCACTAAGCATGATACAGGTTACACAAAGAATGGTATTCAAATGGATAAGTATAATAATGATGACTAAGGAACTTTCAACTGAGCTAAGTTTTAAACAGAACATGTATAAGAAATGGAAAAATGGAGAAATCACGAAAGAGGAATTCAAACAAATAGCCAGCACATGTAGGGGTAAAGTCAGAAAAGCTAAAGCGCAGAATGAACTCAGGCTTGCTAGAGAGGTTAAGAACAATAAAAAGGGCTTTTTTGGATATGTCCGCAGCAAAAGGAAGAAGAAGGAAACAGTGGGGCCACTGCGTGCAGAAGATGGCAAAATGCTAACAGGGGACAGAGAAAAGGCAGAATTACTCAACACCTTCTTTGCTTCAGTCTTCTCAGAAAAGGCAAAGGGTGCTCAACCTAAGGATAATGGAACAGGAGACAGAATAGAGGAAATTTAGCACAGAATAAGTAAAGAGGTAGTACAGGAATACCTGGTTAACCTAAATGAATATAAATCTCCAGGACCAGATGAACTACATCCAAGGGTATTAAAAGAACTGGCAAAGGTGATATCGGAGCCATTGGCAATAATCTTTGAGAACTCCTGGAGAACAGGAGAAGTCCCAGCAGACTGGAGGAGGGCAAACGTTGTCCCCATCTTCAAAAAGGGAAAAAAAGAGGATCCCAACAATTATCGTCCAGTTAGTCTGACATCAATTCCAGGAAAGATTCTAGAGCAGATCATTAAGCAGAGAGTCTGTGAACATTTAGAAGCCAATGCCATAATCACAAAAAGCCAACATGGGTTTCAGAAAAAGAAGTCATGCCAAACGAACCTGATCTCTTTTTTTGATAAAATTACCAGCTTGGTAGATGAAGGGAATGCTGTGGATATAGTATACCTCGATTTCAGTAAGGCCTTTGACAAGGTTCCCCATGACATTCTTGCAAACAAGCTTGCAAAATGTGGGATAGACAAGTTAACTGTTACATGGATTTGTAATTGGTTGGCTGGCCGAACTCAAAGGGTGCTCAACAATGGCTCCTTTTCATCCTGGAGAGAAGTGACCAGTGGGGTCCCACAGGGTTCTGTCCTGGGCCCAGTGCTATTCAACATCTTTATTAACGATTTGGATGACAGAATTGGGGGCATACTTATCAAATTTGCAGATGACACTAAACTGGGAGGAGTAGCTAATACCCCAGAGGACAGGATCAAAATTCAAAATGACCTGAATAGACTAGAAAGCTGGGCCAGCGCTAACAAAATGAAATTTAACACAGAGAAATGTAAGGTTCTGCACCTAGGGCGGAAAAATGAAATGCACAGATATAGGATGGGGGACACCTGGCTGAATGAGACCACATGTGAAAGGGATCTAGGAGTCCAAGTAGACCATAAGCTGAACATGAGTCAACAGTGTGATGCGGCAGCTAAAAAAGCCAATGCAATTTTAGGCTGCATCAATAGAAGTATAGTTTCTAGATCAAGGGAAGTTATAGTGCCACTCTATTCTGCTTTGGTCAGGCCCCACCTGGAATACTGTGTCCAGTTCTGGGCACCACATTTCAAAAAAGATGTGGAGAAACTGGAGCATGTCCAAAGGAGGGCAACTAAGATGGTGAAGGGTCTGGAAACCTTGCCCTATGAAGAACGCCTTAGGGAGCTGGGGATGTTTAGCCTGGAGAAGAGAAGGTTAAGAGGTGATATGATAGCCCTGTTTAAATATTTGAAGGGATGTCATATTGAGGAGGGAGCAAGCTTGTTTTCTGCTTCTGCAGAGACTAGAACGCGGAACAATGGATGCAAACTGCAGGAAAAGAGATTCCACCTCAACATTAGGAGGAACTTCCTGACAGTAAGGGCTGTTCGACAGTGGAACACACTCCCTCGGAGTGTAGTGGAGTCTCCTTCCTTAGGGGTCTTTAAGCAGAGGCTGGATGGCCATCTGTCAGGGATGCTTTGACTTGGAGTTCCTGCATGGCAGGGGGTTGGACTGGATGGCCCTTGTGGTCTCTTCCAACTCTATGATTCTATGATTCTATGATTCTATGATAACAATACATACATACATTTTAAGGCAACAGTTTCATTCTAAGATTCTTTCCTTTCACCTTGAGGACTGGAGAAGATATTCCAGGCCCTGAAATTCACTCTGTACACTAAGATCTGGGAACCCCATCCTCACCCAGATTGTGCTGGACCTTCAAACCTTACAGCAGTAGAATAAAACCCATGAGATCTATTTCCTGAACACTGTGATCACATTGGAAGGGTATCTGATAGATCACCCAGCATGAAGGATCTGCCAATCTGAACCATCAGTCAGCCAATGGTTAGTCAAAAGGTTGCAATGTTCCATGTTCTGTCACAGGAAATTCCATTCCATTTATTTACCACCTACCACCTCCCAAATAAATTCCATTTATTTACCACCGTTTACCACCTACCATGCACAAATGCTCCATAGTCAGAACAGAACTGGATTCTGCCTCACTCCTTTTTTAAAAAATTATGACCTTAAATTTAGTTACTCTCCTTATCAAATTATATCAAATTGTCATAAGGATTGCCTAGGTTCTATTGGTTAGTCCTAACTAGAGTGGGCCAAAAATAAATCCTTTTGATTCAGTAGGACTACTCTGGTCAGGACTAGTAATAGGGATCAGGTCTGTATTATTTACTCAAGATTTGGTCTCGGTCACAATGAACACACCAGGGAATTCTTACAGAGCAGTTTCATAGGAAAGAACAGTGAGCAATATTTAGAGAGATATAATGAAAATAATGAGATTTGGAGAAAGAAGACATTCTCCAAATACAGACTCCATTTCCCAGAACTGATTCCAATTAGCCTGAAGGCATGTCAAGAAGTGATTTTCAAATGTCAGCAAAAAGACCTCACCTTTCCTCCTGCCTCCCAAACCTGGGTTCTGTAGCATGTAGCACAGAAGGGTTTAACTCTGCCTTTCCAAGCTCCCAAAATCTACTTTAGGATTGTAACTGCTACCATCCCCTCCTAGCTTAGGATCATGAGGGTTGTAATACCATCCCATCTGGAGAGCAACAAGCTGTGGTAGTTTGGCTTCAACTCCTGATGGCGGAAACAATATTTTGCCTTGGCCCAACGGCTGGTAAGAGGTCCTCTCTCCATATTCCCACAGCCATTGCTCTAGCCACAGAGGTGAGAGGATCAGCCAGGCAAAGCCCCATTGTGCCTTGGCCCAGTGGCTGGTGAGAGACCCTCCCTCCATGTTTCCAAATGCCATTACTCTTGAGTCTAGCCTCCTATGCACATCCTCCAATATTTCACAGATGAAATCTGGGACAGGTGTGGCCAGGCCAAGCAACATCAGATTATGGTCAAGATGCCAAAAAAATATTAATGAGGAAGAATGCACAAGCTAGAAGAGGCTGCAGCAGTTTGCCAAATCTGGACAGTTGGAGGGTATGCTTAGGGAGAGAGGATCAGCTAGCATTTGCTCGACTTAATCCCCTTCCCTGCTGCCATCCTCTTCAGATTGTGTGTGTTGTCTTATCTATATTGTAAGCCTGAGAGCAGGGAACTGTTGAACTAATGATTTGTAAGTCACCTTGGAAGCCTTTTGGCTGAAGGGCAGAGTATAAATGCTCTAAATAAAATGAATAATAAAAACAAAAGTAGAAAAGGCACAAAAAAGTAAAAAGGAAAAATACTGATAATTTCAGTTCTCCATTCTCTGCTGTGTGGCACAGTTGTAAAGAACACATGGGTGTCCTAAAGTTGGGAGATTTCAACTCCCATCAATCTGGCCAACAAAACAGTGAAGAATCATGGGAACATCTGGCTAGCCACTGGTTGCCCATCTATGGTATTTTAATGCAGGCAGGTAGTTTGAGGAACCATGAAAAGAAAAGTTACATAGATTTCTGTGATTACTATCTAGGTGAGGGAGTAGCAATATCAGTGCAACAGGAGCCAGGAGTGAGAGTGTGGGAAATGGCAATGAAAATAAATGAGATCTGGAGAAAGAAGATGCATGGGTACCATTTTGTTTCAAAAAGGCCCTGCTGGGCTATATCAGGGTTCAAGCACTGAGGAGAAACACAGCTTCTTCAGGAATTTCTGGTTGTTTCTGGACTCCTTATAGAGGGAGAGGCCAGAGAAAGCAGCCATCTGGGCAAAGCACTCGGTCACATCCAAGAAGCCTCCTTCCACCTGGGCACACAGAATCTTCAAATCCTCCCTATAGCTGGATTATCAATGGTTCAGTTTGTGCAACTGCTCAAGATCCTTCAGTGCCTAGAGAAAATATATAGCTCACTTCCATTCCTTCCATAGTCACCCCCTGAAACTCCTAATATTTCTGCTATCATCTGTATTTTATCTGTTACTTTATTGACTGAGTAAAAATGTGTGGGATCAAGCTGTTAGTTTCATTGACACAGCAGGCTAACAATGGGCTCAGACATGAAGGTTTCTCCACTGCTTTCTGTTACATTTTGTATATCAGCGGTTCATTCACCTATTCAGTACATTGATTTCTCTGTCTGCACACCCAGAATAATCCATATATATGAAGGAATACGACTAGGTTTGGAACAGCTCCAGGGCTCCAATCTAACCTTGGTCCTCCTGAATGAACAAGGCTTATGAACATGTCTGGATCTATTCAGGTGGCCAGTGCTTTCTTCTCAGCAGCACATAAGTGTTGTTTACAGATTGTGTGAGAGGGAGCAAAGGCAACGCACAGCATCTAATGATGCACAGCACCAAATTACCCAGGATGGTAAAAGCAAAAACAGATTGTAAAGAATTCTGAAAGAACTTCTCGCAACAGGGGGAACTGAGCTGTAAAATGGCAAATGGGGTTCAATGTAGGCAAGTACAAAGTATGAGGGGTTAGAACCCCCAAATAAGGGCTGAATCTGGCATAGACTGACCAGAAAAGAGATTGGGTTGTGGCAGTGAGGTGGTAGGGGTATGTGAGTCATCATCCCATGCAAGTCATGGTTGGATGCCTACTCTTGTTCACACCACCATCTATCTGCCATGTGGTCTTCTTATTGTTAATTGCTTTGACTTACAGCTGCTCTGTAAATGAGAGACCTCCAAGACAGCCTGCCATCAACAGCGCTGCTCAAGTCCTGCAAACTGAGAGCTGCAGCTTCCTTGGTTAAGTCTATCCACCTGCAATTCAGTCCACTCTTCCTCTTTTTCTATTATTTTTCACTTTGCTGAACATTATATTTTCTAATAAGTCATGTTGTTTCATGTTATGTCCAAAGTATAACAGCCGCAGGTTACTTAAGTTGGCTTCTAGGAAGAGTTTGGGCTTGATCTGAACCAGGACTCATTTACAGTCTTTTTTGTTATATGTAGAACTCTCTTCCAACCAGAAATTTCAAAGGAGTTTATTTCTTCCTGTTAGCTTTCTTCACTATCCAACCCTATATAGAAATCAGAAATAGGATGACACGGACAATCTTGACTTTGGTATTCAATCATCTATCTTTACAATTCAGGATCTTGTCTAGTTGTTTCATTGCTGCCCTTCCAAGTCCTAATCTCCTTCTGATTTCTTCAGTCTCCATTTTGATTTATGGCTGAGCCAAGGTATGTGGTCTCATTGGACCTTTTATTCACCCTCAGATTTTCACATGGATTTCTCCACACTCTTGTATCATTCTAAAAGCCTGTCAATAAAGATCATATGTGATGGTGAACTGAGGTGAAACCTATTTGCAAGTAGAATTACAATCCAAATTGTGTTAGGACATCTCTGACAATCTGGCCCTGGCACTCAGTAGTGGAATTCATTGCATTAATCCCATTAACAGGCATAGGAGAACTTGTAAAGCAACCTATAAAGCAATAAAGAAAAAGAGGACTATGGGTTTGTTTGTTTTAATGTGCATGTATGGAAGAAAATGCAGATCATTGCAATATATTGCAATAATAATAATAGTTTTTGGAGAGATATGCTCTTTCCTGTTACTGCTTGTATTGCAGCTTGTAAAGGGATGTTAGAAATTGGATTGAGTTCAGCAAGGGTGCAGTCTGTAACAAAGTTGCACTAGAAATATGGCATAATTTGACTAAAGATCAATTCTCAGTGCCCACATGCATGCCCAGTGATGCAACTGAATTCCAAACTGCTTCTTGCTAAATACACCGAGTGAACAAGATGATGCCAGGAGAGGGAGAAGTTCAACCTGCAAGGTCCAAACTGTCACAGTTGTTCCACACATGCCTGTCACCAATGAAGACAAAAATCACCACGAGATAACCATGCATGAATTAACTTCCCCCCTACATCCTTCTTGGTCCACTCTTCCCCCTCCCTCTCGTTTCCTAGTTATTGCTCAGATTCCACTTTGCAATTTTTGAAGTTCCTAAGAAAAGGTTACGCCACTCCTTGTCTCACAGATGATATAAAAGTTAAGATTTCCCTTCATCTAGTATTGCAGAACTCAGGCACAGACCTCAGAACTGCTCTGAGTGCAAGGTAAGTCACAGGTAGGAGGACAGGATCTCTGACAGGCATTTAATGCAGGGTTATCACTAGGGAGTGCAGGGGGTTCAGACCTCACTGGGTGACATCTCAGAGGGGGGTGAGCACCCAATGAAGTGGCTGCTCCTGTCCATCCAAGACCCCACCGGCCACCCCCTCTGCCAACCCACAGCTGCGGTTGTTGGTGGGGCTGCCTTCCAGGTCTGGCAGAGCTGCTGGTGGAATGGGAAAGAGGGCTGCCTCCCTTTCACGCCTGGCCAGCACCAAGCCAGTTTTTGGAGATATATGCTTTTTCCTGTCACTGCTTGTATTGCAGCTTGTAAAGGAATGCTAGAAACTGGATTGAGTTCAGCAGGGGTCTAGTCTATAACAAAGTTGCACTAGAAATATGGCATAATTTGGCTAAGGGTCCATTCCCAGTGCCCACATGCCAGAACCAGAAGATGCTGCCAGGGAACAGCAGCACCCTTCCAGCAGCTACCTTCTGGGTCTTCCAGCCTTCCTGAAGGGGCTGCCTTGCAGCTTTGGCAGCACTATTGACTATGGACTCTTTCAGATGTCGGGAATTGGAAGTATAATCTAGGGTCAATCCGAATGCAATCGTAAGGTTTGAAGTTATTGCGAATTAAAGCTTCGCACACAATTTTGGGCAAAAGGGAAGTCAATCCGAATGCAATCATGGGTTTCACGTTATTGTGAATTAAAGCTTCGCACGCAATTTTGGGCAAGGAGGGGTCATTTTCGGGAAATGGAGTGTTACTCCGAATGCAATGGGGATTTCCGTAAATTTGCTAAACAAGCAAATTTACAGGAATTCGCATTGGCTCCATTCGAAGTTTGGGAGAAATTCCTCCCGTGTGAAAGAGTCCCATGTGGGAAAGAGAGTCACCTGTTCAGGCTTGGCAGGCAGCTCAGCCAGACCTGGAAGGAGATGCCAGGTATAAGCAGCACCCCTTCTCCAGTATGGGGTAACCTGGCGGGTGGAGGGAAGTGGTTGGAGGGTGTGCCAGGCACCTTGGGGATGACAGCATGAGTTACTGCACTGGGATGTATGTTTTCTCTTATATTGTTTATGTTCTAGGATATATGGAATATCTGTGTTTTTGTGTAGTTCTTTAATACTAAATTGTATTCAATACATTTTATTGATAAATAAAATATTTATTTCAATTTCAATTTTTTTTTAAAAAAATGTTCCCAGGTACCTAAACATGATCTTTGGAAGGGAGGCCTGAGGGCATTTCCACCATATTTGGAGCCCCCCTGGATCCCCAGTGGTCAAAATGAAAATTTGGAGAAAAAAAATAGTCCTGAAACAAATTGCCTCAAAAGACTTGCTAGTGATCTAGAAGGGCCCCAAAACATGCCTCCATATCCCCTAGATGGTGTCTGGGGACACATGAGAATAAAAAGTGAATTTTAATTTAATTTAATTTTTTCCAGGAGCAGAGAATAGGTATGTTGCAGTGCTGGACTATGACTCTGAAAAACAGAGTTCAAATCCCCACTTAGCCATGAAAACTCACTGGATGACCTTGGGCAAGTCACATTGTCTCAGCCTTGGAGGGATTTGGATAAATCTTGGACACACAAAAATGTGACCCACTCTGCTTTAGGGTCACCATAAATTGGAACCTACTTGAAGGCACACAACAACAAGATACAATGGGGAGTGTGGCCCTCCAAGATTCCTGGAGAACTAATGTTGTCTTTTAGTCTTCCACAGTTGCCCACCCTGTTTTATGAGGAGCTCTGAAGAGCCAGAATGTGTCCATTCTATGGGTTTGTGCCAATATTAACTGTGTGGTGTTTTTTTTCCTTGCCAGACTCTCATTCCAGAATGCATTGGCTCACTTTCCTTGCTTTACTCTGTTGCAGCATCTCCATCCATGCAGGTAAACTTGAGGTGGGCTGGGCAAAAGAGTTACTCATCCACAGGGAGTGTACAGCTGGGGTTGTAGACTGGAAAGCTGTGCTCATCAGCCATTTTTCATTTATTTTAACCTCTTTATCCAGGGCCAACATACTCATATTCTGGCAATTTCGGTGGGTTAGGAGGAATACCCTTTTCTCACTCTGCAGACCAAAGAAATGGACCTATAACCGCCATTAAGGTTTGGACAAATGCCATTTACATGGCAGGGTAAGCATATGAAGGACTGAAGGACTGTGATAGTGTTGCATTTTGTAATCAGTTTAAAAAAGAAACCTAATACCAAACCTGTTCAGTTGATGATCAAGATCAAAAATAACCTTTGCTCTTTTCCACTGTGGTAACACCATTTGTAAAATCTGTTTACAGGTCAGACAGCAGAGAATAGCTGGTTGCCATGTCCCTCAATCTAGTGCCCCATACATCTATGCTAAAAATCAGTTTATGTCCAAGGTACAAAATGGAGAAAAGAATGAGAGAAAATCAGGGGCCAACCTGATTAATACAACACAGAATTTCAGCTGATTGTAATTTCAAAAAGACTCAGAATATGCCCAGCCAATTAGTTCAAAACCTGCCTCTACATGCACTTTAGGCCCCGTGGGATCATCTGGAGAAGTACAAATGAAAGATTAATAAGTGATTATTACTAATAATTCTTCATGCTGCCCATACGTGATGGTCATTGAGCATATCAGGAAATTTGATATTTGAATTTGAATTTGAAATTTAGGAAATGTCCTATTCTATCTCATCCTCCCAGGTCAGTTTTTTTTAGGTTGGGGTTGAGATGTGCATTCATAAGAAAATAAACATTCATAAGCAGGGCTGTATCAGACAAAGGCATATCTCTGCACTGGCATTTTCTTAAAAGTTGAACAGCCCTAATTTTTGCAACCTTTTCTTACCGGTTAGTTTCTTAATTCTACAATCTCAATATGGAGAGAGATCTTGTAGCACCTTTGAGACTAGCTGAAAGAAAGAAGTTGGCAACATGACTTTTTGTAGACCTAAGTCTACTTACTCAGAGGCGTTTGGAAGTAGACATACATCTATGAAAGCTCTTGCTGCCAACTTCTTTCTTTCCGTTAGTCTCAAAAGTGCTACAAGATCTCTCTACATACTGATTCTACAAACTAAGAGGGCTATATCTTTGAATTCTACAATCTCAAGCGACTGACCTGTATTCCATGGAGGTTGCAGTATAGATGCCTTTCAAGAGCTCTTTCCTTTTTTGTCCATTATTATGGTCCTCTGTGTGTGTGTACACACATGTATATTTAGCTGCAGGCCCAGGCCATCTTCTCTGCAGTTGATTTTCTCTTCAGGCTTATATCATTTTTCTTATATTCACCCCATCCATAGGGAGTGTGCAGCCTAGGTTGTGGACTGGGCAGCTGTGCTCATTAGCCATTTTTCACTTATATTCATCTTCTTTTATCCAGGGCCAGGTAATTTATCCAAGTATTGTTGTACGGTTGTGGAACTGGGTAGACTGCATGACCTCTAGCTTCCAACTCATTAAATCCATCTTTCTAAGACCAGAGTTTTAACAGCCCTTCCCATTTTAATTAGGGAAATTAGAGGTAATATATTGCCATGGCAACTGAGTAATTGGCAGATTGCTCATAATACCTGGTCCTCCAGATGAGAAGAGAATAGCAGAAAGTGAGAAATCCCTTTTCATCACCACCTCAAAGGAGAGGAAAATGTGAGCAAGGAGTTTGCCTTTGAAAAGGACAATAGCATGGCAGATTTCTGTTTAAGTTAGAGAAATACAGACAAAGCAAGAAGGCCACAAATATGGTTATGGTGGTACATGCCTTGGTTACATCCCGTTTGGACAACTGTGACATGCTCTGCTTGGGGCTGCCTTTGAAGAATGTTTGGAAACTGCAACTGGTCCAAAAAGCTGCAGCCAGATTGTTCTGAGGCAGGTTACAGAGACCACACAATGCCCCTATTGAAACAGCTCCACTGGCTGCCAGTTTGTTTCCAGGCACAATTCAAAGTGTTGGTTGTTGTTGTTGTTGTTGTTGTTACTGTTATTTCTTACCCGCCCCTCTGAGAGAGCAATTGGGGTGGGGTACAACATGTTAAAAACATATACAGTTAAAATCCTCCAACATACCCACCTCTCTCCTCTTAAAACAGTATTAAACTAATCATAGTTAAAACAATCAAATCTAAAATACATGAACTTTCAAATTCCCATATAGGTGGCCGGATAGGGGGCGGTGGGAAGGGGGTCATGAGACAGTGGGAGATTAATTACTATCCGGGAAGGCCTGCTGGAAGAGATGCGTCTTGGTCGCTTTTTTAAAGCCTTCCAAGGTTGTAATAATAAGACGCATCTCATCCGGCAGGTCATTCCACAGCCTGGGAGCAATAGCAGAAAAAGCCCTCTGGGAGGTCTGGGACAACTTAGTTTTTATAGGCTGAAGCAGATTCCTCCCAGAGGACCAAAGTGTACACAGTTATGACCTATAATGCCTCATATAGGTCAGGTCCATGCTATTTGGCAGACCATAACTCTCTGTATGAGCCAGCCCAGGCTCAAGATCTTCAGGCGAGGCCCTTCTCTCAGTCTCACAAGCACACTTGGGGGGGACACAAGAGAGGGCCTTCTTGGTGGCTGCCCCCAGACTCTGAAACTGCCTTCTGAGGGAAGCCAGAATGGCCTCCTCTTTGTTCTCTTTCCATCAGCATGCTAAAACCTTTTTATTCAGACAGGCTTTTAAAACAGAAAGTCTTTAAAGAATGGGCTGGGGTGTTGCATTCTTTCATAGTGTACTGTTTTTAAAACTTTTATCTTTTTAACTGTTTTTCATTCTTTAATGAATGATCTGTTTTAATATTGTAATAATGCATCACTTTTGTATGTTTTTAATTGTACTGTTCTTTTAAATTGTTAGCCATCCCAGTTTTGGGGGGGGGGGGGGGGGGAAAGCAGGAGATGATGATGATGATGATGATGATGATGATGATGATGATTCATCTAGGGACTCTAATACAACAAATCCATTGATTAAGGGAGGAAGACTGTGTGGAGCCAGTCCTCCCAGAGGTGTCTGCTTGGCAGGTCTTCCTCCTCCTCAATTTTCCCCTTTGCCAGAGAAAACAGGACTCATTGCCACACCACCTGCTCTATTTGTGCTAAGGGTGCAGAGGGTTCAGGCCACAAAAGCTGACACCCAAAGGAGAGGGTGACACCACTGTTCTTCAAATATCTGGTTTTTGGCCAAAACAGGTTGTAACATTCGCCTGCATCCCTTTAAAATGTTGGAGCTCAGTGAAAGAGATGGTATGGGTTGGGTTAAGTTCAGTGGGAGGAGAAAGGAGAAGCCTCAGGGTTTAATTATTTTTAAATTTTCTTTAAAAACATCACAACTTACCAAATTTTCACTTTAACCACATTAAACTATGTACATGTACTGTAAATACATTTAGGCTGCCCATATGATATTGTAAGTTAAAAGCATAGTTGTTTATGTCACAACTACTGCCATCGCATTCAGTGCCATATGGGAATTATAATTTATGAATACAATGAGGACAAAAAATATTACTAAGGATTTTGTATGGTGCAGTATGGTAGGAGGGCAATGGGGAGGTGAAACTATGAGTTACCACACCTGGTACCACCTAGTGGTGCCATTGTGCCTGCTGTCCCAACAATGAGCAGTGTGATAGCTGCAAAGCAGGGCAGTTAGGGTGGCAAGCAAGTAAGCAACAAATCATAACCAGGAGTAAGAGCTGCTACCAACACAGTCCTCTGCTCTCTCCTTTTTTGTGCAACAGCTGCCAACAGCCTCCTCTCTCAAGTCCTGATGAACTTGAATCCCACTGATCTCAACAAATACTCTCTGAATATGACTGAGTGTAGATCCAGCCTTCTGACCAGGGAAGGATGATGGGCAGGACACTGAGAGCATAAAGGGTGCTCAATAAATGGAAAGTTTGTAAATGGCGTCCTCGCAAACAATATTGCTGGTCCCAATTAATGACCAATTGACTGACAGATTCTAGACATGTGGAAACTGCACAAGTTGCCATCCGATTCAGATGATAAACCCATCTCTGCTGAGGATTAGAGGAAAGTAAGAAAGATCAAGGAGTACTATGGTTGTGTCTTCTTTCCTAGCTCTCTCATTTACTTTCATGTGTGATGGTACATGGTCTATCCTAACTCAGACACCCATTTCTTTTTTCAGTTTCCAGGTCCGTTACGGTACTCAGTGGAGCAAACCTGTGGGAGTCCAGCAAGGTCGGATGGATCAGGCCTTCCTAAACCCAGGAGAGTCTATCATTTATGTCAGTGGGACATATGGCCTTTTGATCAACAGACTCACATTTGTCACAGACCAAAGCCGTGTCTTCAGCTTTGGACCAAATCATGGCCTGCCCTTTGAGGCATATCCTCGCTATGGAGGAGCTGCCCTGAGTTATTTCAGTGGCTGTGCTGCCCTTGCCCTTGACAGCATTGGCTTTCACTGGGATGACAAGCCCAGACCCCAATATCCAACTGTGCAGAGACAGGGCCAGGCTTGCCATGGGAGCTCATCTAGGCAAGGACAAACTAGCTCTTCATCCCAGAGCTCTTCATCTTTATCTAAGATCTCTTCATCTTCATCCAGGAGCTCTTCATCTTCATCCAATAATAACTCTGGCTAGTTCTTTCAACCACCTCAGTAACAACCATTCATCCAGTTCCTGACACTTTTACCAAGTGATTTTTTTAAAACCTCTTAATCAATTGAACCAGCAACTAACATCTGTCACCACCTCTCCCATTTCTTTTCTGATGATGTATGCCATTGTCATCATCAGTATGAGCACCCTAGGTACTCTGTATCAAGCAATAAAATATATTTGAAGCAAAATGCCAAGTATCTTTTTAATCATGGTTGACCTTGAAAGCTGAGGTGGCAGACATGATATGTACAGAGATCTTACCACGTGGTCCCACTCTAGAATACATTGGCATGAGAACATCTGTCATTTAACATTTATCATAGTGTTGACTGCATCCTAGCAGCTGTACAGAACACAGAATTTGTTTGACCACTGAGATGTTGGAGTAGTTAAATGCATGAGCAATAATCCTGAAATCCCCTAATTCAAATTCTTCTACAGATACAAACTTGAGGCAAGCTGCTTCTTTGTAACCACAGTCACCTCATTTGCAATAACATACAGAAGTGATAATACTGGCATAATTTACAGGACCAGTGTACAGGCTACTGGAATAATGTGAGTGACACACTTTAGCTACTTTGAAGTACTGTACTATATATATTTTTAGCTCTATGACTGTTTAAGAGAGGATCAAAACATTGATCTGGGTTGTTTTTAAAAGTTTGTTGTTGCTGTGTGCCTTCAAGTTATTTCCGAGTTATGGAGACTCTAAGGTAGCCTTTGGTAAAATTTGTTCAGAGGGGGTTTTGCCTTTATCTTCCTTTGAAGCTGGGAGAGTGTAAAAGGTTTCCTCGGTAAAATTTGTTCAGAGGGGTTTTTGTCTTTGTCTTCCTTTGAAGCTGAGAGAGTGTGACTTGCCCAAAGTGGGTTTCCATGGCTTCTAATGGTTGTCTTCTTTTTTATATTCAGCACTAGCAGATATACCTAGATTTGCACTGGTATGAAGTGCCTTAGTCAACACACACACACACACACAGATACCATTATTCTTTCTCTCCCACCCATTTAGATGTTCTTTTTCTTCCCTTACCCATCCATCCTTGTGTTTTTTCCCATGAACGTAGGACCTTTCTTTCCTTCTCACCTTTTCTCGCCTTTGGGACTATAGCAGAGACACATGGCTACAGAATGGAGCAGCAAAACTTGTTAGCTGGCTAGGAAATTATCCATTCTTCTTAAGTATTATCCCAAACATTTCTGCCCCAATATCTCCATACCTGCCACCATTTCAAAGATGAAAGCCAGGACACATATGGCCAAGCGACGTCAGAATATAGTCACAATGGTAAAAGGCATTAATGAGGAACAACACACAAGCTAGGAGTGGCTACTGTAATTTGCTTCTTTTTTTTTTAACTTCTTGGGAAGGGCATGATTCTTTCTCCTTCCATTACTTTCTCTGCCATGCCAATGCACTGAATACAAACAACTTGGGGACTTTGAATTCAATTTACAGCAGTTGAATCAAGCCAGGGGGAAAGGGAGAGGAGGAGAGAGAGAAGCTGGGACATTTTAGAATTTTTTTAAATAAATAAGATGACAGAAAGACAAGGCAAGCATTACATGGATTTGTAAGTGGTTGACTGGCCGCACCCAAATAGCCCAGAGGACAGGATCAAAATTCAAAATGGCCTGAATAGACTAGAAAACTGGGCTAAAGCTAACAAAATGAAATTCAATATGGAGAAATGTAAGGTTCTGCACTTAGGGTGGAAAAATGAAATGCACAGATATAGGATGGGGGACACCTGGCTGAACGAGACCACATGTGAAAGGGATCTAGGAGTCCAAGTAGACCACAAGTTGAACATGAGTCAACAGTGCAATGCAGCAGCTAAAAAGGCCAATGTAATTTAGACTGCATCAATAGAAGTATAGTGTCTAGATCAAGGAAAGTAATTGTGCCACTCTATTTTGCTTTGATCAGGCCCTACCTGGAATACTGTGTCCAGTTCTGGGCACCACAATTCAAAAAGGATGTGGAGAAACTGGAGAGTGTCCAAAGGAGGGCAACTAAAATGGTGAAGGGTCTGGAACCATGCCCTATGAGGAATGACTTAGGGAGCTGGGGACGTTTAGCCTAGAGAAGAGAAGGTTGAGAGGTTATATGATAGCCCTGTTTAAATATCTGAAGGGATGTCACATTGAGGAAGGAGCAAGCTTGTTTTCTGCTGCTCCAGAGAACAGGACCCAGAACAATGGATGCAAGCTCCAGGAAAAGAGATTCCATCTCAACATTAGGAGGAAATTCCCGACAGTAAGGGCTGTTTGACAGTGGAACACATTCCCTTGGAAAGTGGTGGAGTCTCCTTTCTTGGAGGTCTTTAAGGAAAGGCTGGATGGCCATCTGTCGGGAAAGCTTTGATCAAGAGTTCCTGCATGGCAAGAGGTTGGACTGAATGGCCTTTTTTGGTCTCTTCTAACTCTATGATTCTATGATTCTGTGAAAATTAATCGGGACTGTCCCTGTCAAATTGGGACAGTTGGAGGATACATAAGCTGCCAACACTACCAGACTGCAAAACAATGGGGAGACAAAATGATTATTAAAGACTGAGTTGAAGAAAGAGAATAAGATTGCTGGGTGGACAGAGACTGCACCTGCACTGCAGAAATAATGTCGTTTGACACTGCTTTAACTGCCATGACTCAATGCTATGGAATCCTGGGATTTTTTGTTACAACAACAGAACTCTATGACAGAGAAAGCAAAATATCTCACAAGACTACAAAAGATCCCAGAATTCTGTAGCAATGAACCATGGCAGTTAAAGCAGTGTCAAACTGCATTATTTCTGCAGTGCAAACTGGGTCAGAGAATAACTATGGTATCATTTCCCCCCATCCCATCAGAGCCCCTATGTCTTTTACTACAATACTGTGGGGACAGTTTTCAGTAAGAAGGCCCAGGATGCATTGGATGGTGTCAGCCTTTAGATGGAGACCTTTGGCCACAAGAAGGCAAGTGCATAGCAGAAAAGGAAATTTATGTGACAAAGACACACTTTTTTTTCCTTTAGTGGGAGGTGAAATTGTGGGGAGTAAGCTTTTCTGTTTTACTTGGAAATGGAGATGGGGTTGGTGGCAATAGGCAGGAAGAATGAAGAACCATAAGTCCTGATTCTCTAAGAGCAAGAGCAAAGTGTACTTGTGGAATAAAATACCCAGCAGTTAAACTGATTGATATGATTTCTCCATGCTGTGTATTTGTTGTGTTTTGTTCTTATTATGCATTCACGTTATAATTTTTCTTTTGATAAATAAATATAGACATACAAGAGGAAAATATCTCTGGCTCCTGTATTCACTGGCAAATCCCAGTAGGAAAGATTGCAGGGGAGAGCATGTGCTTCTTTGGGGCTTTTAAAGCATTGCAGACCTGCAGACCTCCAGATTTTAGGGATTTGAACAGCCATCAGCCCCACACTGCATGGCCAATGGTCAGGGATAATGGGAACTGACAGCCATCCCAGGAAAGGCACAGAAATTCCCTCCTGCTGGACTACTAGTTAGAACGGAGAAACTAGAAATCAACAGTTTTATTTTGATGTTAAGATCAGTGTTACATATAATTAATATTAAAACAAATGGGTCTTGTAGAGGAGCTTTTAAAATCTAAACCATCTATTTTCAATTATACTTTAGACTCTTGTCATGAAAACACACAATTTGATTATTGTTCCATTTGTCTTGATCTGCACTGCTTATTCCAAAGAAGGGGACTGTCGAGACTTCCACACAGAAGCAGATGAGGAAAATCATGTGCTGTGACAAGCAGATGGCTTTCATCCTTTGAGAAAATGTCTTCTCTAAAAATGTGACAGGTGGATCTACCTTGCCAGAACTAGACTGGCACTTGAACTTGACTTGGAAGCCCACTGTACCTGGCAGGTGAAATACAAGTTTTGGGGCATTCAGAGCAAGCCAGAGAGTACACAGACTTCTCTGCTCCAACCTTGCTGGACGTATAACTTCAACACCTGCCACCTGAGGCAGACACCATTTCACACCACTTAATGGTATGGCTGGCCCTGGGTTTATCTGGATAAGACACTAGGCACCTCAGGAGCATCAGATCCAAGCCTGTTGTATAGGCAAATTGCTTTTTGGTATTTACTTCATAATGGGGAGAATATTGAAACAATAAACACATGATTGCCTTGGCTATGACTATTCAACAGGCTGCTGTACTGTGTCTTTGTTGAGTATTGGATATGAATAAAAGGCAATTATATGCCCCATAACTTTCTGAACAGAATAATGTAATTGGTTTGTGTACAGAAGGTTAAAAGCCAGCATAGAGCAGTAGTATGAGCAATAGACTATTATTTTGGAGACCAGGGTTCAAACCTCTGCTCAGACATGGAAACCCACTGGGTCACCTTGGACAAGTCATACACTCTCAGCCTCAGAGGAAGGCAAAGCAAACCTCCTCGGGACAGATCTTACGAAGAAACCCCCTTCACCCTAATGGTTTTAGGGGCACCATAAATCAGAAACTACTTGAAGGCACACAACAAGATACAGTGGGGAGTGCATGTTGGTGTAAACAAGCAGATGCACAGGTAAAGCAATCTCCGATGCCTTTGGAACTACCGGCGACCTTGGAGCTGTTCGGCTTTATCAGGAATTCCTCCTGCCCACTGCTGATGAAACAGACTGGAGCCAAATCTCTCTCCTCAGAGGTGTTTATTCTTAAAGTTGCTATATTTACAAGTATATACACGCCCGTCCAACAAAACTCTCCAACCATCTATCCACTCCGACTACCCAACAACCCACACTGTGGTGTGCAGGCTATTTATAGATTTGTGCCATGCGGTCACAAACCCCTCCTCTTCTGGTGACTCTTTTTCCTTGTGCCACCAACAATGTTGTCCCTTCACTCAGGAAGACTTTTGATGTTACCCAGGCTTACGTGCAATCAAGCACATGTCTGACCTTGAACACTGTCTGCTGTTCCAGCCTTCAGCTGCAGACAATTATGCCCATGATTCCTGGTTTCCTTTTGTGCACATCTGTACATTTCATAGTTGAGCCTCAATGCCTAACAGTGCAGCCCTCCAAGATCTCCTGGAGGGCTAATGCAGCCACTTAGTCTTCCACCCGTGATAGGGTCACCATAAGTCAGAAGTCAGAAACTACTACTTTGAAAGCACACAACAACAACAACAACAACAACAACAGTAGGTAAAGGGGAACTGGGTAGCTTTATGGACTTGTTACATCGTAATATTCTTCTCAGCCACCTGACTAGATTGCACATTGCACACATGTTAAAAGTAGTTTTTGAAAACACATATAAAACATAATAAAATAATGGACACTGGGGCACTGTATTGATTTTTCCTGTAAGGTTGTACTGAGAAAGTGGTTCTGGGAGATTACTGTTTGATATCATAGCCTTTGGACTACTGTGCCCACAAAGATCTATGTCTCCTGTGATGTTCAGCATCTATATCAAGAATTTGGCAGAGATCATTTCAAGCTATGTAATGAGGTGTCACATATCTGATGGTGCAATTGCACTCGCCTGCTCCTTGTCAGCTAACACCAAAGAACCAGCTGATAATCCTAGACAAGATAAGGGGTTAGCTGAGGGTGAAAAGCAGAAATTATATGCTGACAAGACAGAGGTGTCTCTTTGGGGGATTGGGGTTCACTCCCCTGAAAAGTTCAGATACTAGTCCAGGAATATTCCTTAGCTGGGCTCTCCCTGGGCTCTCAAGTGATAGGAGTGACAAGCAGTATGTTTGAACAACTCTCTTTAGTGTGCCAACTACAACCACTCCTGAGTGGATCTGACTTGGCAACAATCAGTGTTGTCTTAGTTACATCATGCCATGACTACTGCAATGTACTCTACTTGGGGATGCCCTTGAAGAGTGTCTAGGAGCTTAAGCTAGATCTTCTGCAGCCCAGTATTAAGAACATGCTGTCCCAATACTAAAGACCTACACCAATTCCCAATGGATTTCTGAGCCCAATTCAAGGTGCTAGTTTTCACAACTAAAGTCCTAAATGCCTTGGGCCCTGGCTTTCTGAAGAATGCCTATTATCTCACTGCAAACCTTTCTAGATGTTAAGATCTTCAGGACAGACCCTTTCGACAATATTATCACGTACTAGGCCTGCTTGAAGCATGCATAAGAGACAGTGTTCTCCTGTGTCTTGTTCCCAGAATGTGAAATGCACTCCTCATTAAATTGCATTAATTTCCCACTGTCTTTGCTCTCAGAGGTGATGGTAGGAGTGAGGTGAGGCTCTGTGGGAAGAGAAAGGAGTGGTCTCAGAGTCTTTAAAAATTTTAATCTTAAAATTTTAAATTAAAAAATTAAAATTAAAAATAACCTTGGATCCTACAAAGGTGAAGTATAAATAAATAATTATTGCAATGACTTTAAATGGTTTCATTAATGGAATTTTTTTTATTTTCTACTTTGTGTTTTGTAATTATGTTTATTAGCCATCCAGAATACTAGTTTCCTTAAATGGAAAAGGGATGGTGGTGGTTAAAATGTGATTAAATAAATAATTCAAATCTATAAAATTGTAGGTCAGTGAATAGTGTAAAGAAGACATTTCTCTGCATTCACAACAGCAGGAGGTTTTCCCTTTCTTATTTTCTTATTTGGGCTGTCAAGATAGAATGTTTCAAATTTTGGCTCTGCAGGGGATTTTTTTGCTTGGAAGTAACTAGTCAGGAAAAATAAGCTACATGTAAGCATTTCCCTTTTTGGCAACAATTAAGGCAGAAGTAATTTACATTATAATTGCAACATAAGGATGACCTTCACTTCTTTTGCAGTATAATGGCAGCTATTCAGTTACTTTTATACTTACAGGGAAATACTTTCGCTACTTATGTGTATTTTATACACCATGCCAGCTGCATGTGGCATTCAGATGTATTTTTAAAAGTAATTATCTTAGGCACTTTGGAATAATGAGAACGTAAAGTTAATTTTGGAACTGCAATGGTAACAAAGTCTGTGGGCTTTGAAACTATGATTATAATTTGCTACTTTAAAAAAAAATAACTTCCCAAGCTCTTGCCATTTTCAAATGTCTGTTGGCATATAGAAATTGATCTTACACTGATCTTTAGCTTGATTTTTTTTAATTGTACAGAATCTCTTATTTCTGACAAACTTTGTTGCCACTAAGGAACAAGATTTTATCAGATTTTAAAGTGATATTCTTTAGAACAGCCCTCTAATATGCAGCAAGTCTTTTTGTGGGGCAGGAGATTGGATATGCAGAGAAAGGACTTTAGAGATACAGCATGAGAGTCTATGAAGCCTTTTCTCTCCATCATTATGACAATCACTGTGACAATCTCACAGACCTATGGGAGGAGGCAGGATAGTTCCATGAAATGTTGCTTCACCTTGGAGGAGAGCCGGAAAAGGGAGATGGTTTATCATCGGGAGTAGCGCAAGACCTTTTTGGTACCAGAGGCAAAGCTGTTAATGGCTGCCACCATCGACTCATTTTAGCACACACTACTTTGTTATTGTTAGCTGCCATCAAGTCAACTTTGACTTATGGTGACTCCATGGATAAGAGACTTCCAGGTCATCCTGTCATCAACAGCCCTGCTCAGGTATTGCAAACTCAGGGTTTTCTTGATGGAGTCCATTTGGATTGCAGTTTCAATTGAGTTGTCTTGGCTCCTAGGCAGAGTCCAGGCTAGGAACCATTTATTTGTCTTTTTAGCAGTCCACTGTATCCATAGAACTCTTCTCCCGCACTGCATTTCAAATTATTTTCTTCCTATCAGCTTACTTCACTGTCCAGCTTTCACATCCAAACATAGGAATGGGAAATACAATGGTGTGGACAATTCTAATTTCAGTATTCAATTATATATCTTTACACTTTCAGATGCTGTCTAGTCCCTTCACAGCTGCCCTTCCAAGTCCTACTGCTTTATCACACTAGAGGCAAACAGAATTTAAACAAGAGTTAAAGTAGAGTTAAACAGGAAATGTCCTGTGATAAACATAGGCCATTTCCTGTTTAACTCTCATTTAACTCTCGTTTAAATCCTGTTTGCCCCCTAGTGTATCAAAGCAACTAGTTTATTCTGATTTCTTGATTCCAGCCTCCATTCTGATTAATGACTGAGCCAAGGTATGGGAAATTTTGACTATTTTAATGTCTACATCATCTACTTTAAAATTATGTAAATCATCTATGGTCTTGCATGGACAAGGGGCAGAACTGCAAAGGAGGGGCAGCCATTATATTCAAAAATTTAGTGCAATATGTTTGTGGCAAAAATCAATCGGCCAGGTTTATGTGGCAATTGGACCTAAATTTAGATATCACCAAAGCCATATGGGAACGCATATAGACCTTCCCTCAAATAAATCAAGATCGGCATTGACAAAAGAGGGGACCCTAAAATTAATCTACAAATGGTATCTAACATCTGTGAAACTGTCTATCCAAAATGTTGGAGAGGAATGGCTAGACAGCATATGGGGAGACCAGATCTGAAGCAAGACCAAGGGCAGGCAAGTACAAACTGCAAACAAGCATGCAGGCTAAAAACCAAGTCAGGTAATCTGAAAATTGGTAGACTCTTCAAAAGAACAAGGGTGGGCAAGGTGTTGCCACTACACCATATGTGACCCTCCCAGACTATTTTTGCAGCTCCCCAGATCACATATTTTCTGACAAAGAAAGAAAGAAAGAATAGATGAGCAGTCTCTCCTGAAAGCCTCTAGAAGTGGCAATTCACTTTTCAAATAAGTAACATACACAGTTTTAAAATGTATCAATGTCCATTTTTTTAAAAAGCACAAATGGACCTCTGGCCATTTTACGGCTTTCCTCCCAGTTTGAGAAAATTTGGGCAGATCATAAAACCCCCAGAAAGTGCTAACGTGTTTCCCTGAAAATAAGACAGTGTCTTATATTAATTTTTGCTCCCAAAGATGCACTAGGTCTTATTTTCAGAGGATTTCTAATTTTTCCAAGAAGAAGAATTCACACGTATTGTTGAACAAAAAAATAACAATGAACATTTATTATATACTGTATATATATTTATATACAAAAACTTTTCTAGGTCTTACTTTCGGAGGAGGCCTTATATTTAGCAATTCAGCAAAACCCTTTACTAGGTCTTATTTTTTTAGGATGTCTTATTTTTGGGAAAACAGGGTAGGAACAGAAAATTGGCCAACCCAAATGTATAGATCTGTGCTTGATTTTAGCACTTGATGGAAAACCTAACTAGATTAGATAATGGGCACACATCTATGATCAGGTCCACATGTTCTTTAAATTTTAACTGCCTGTATAGATAGATCCTTCCCATAAGTAGGGCAAATAGTGGTTTCACAATACAGAGCCCTATAGGGTGTGATTTTAAACGAGAAAAGACGGAAAGCATGCCCTTCCCTCCACTAGCAACAAGTAAAGTAGAGGTACTCACTGGTTTACTGTTTTCTAAAAATGTAAACCAAACAGGAAGTCTTATTGCAGAATTCTTAATGTTTAGTTTGGCCAAGAAATGAAGCTGGAATGCTTTATCAGCCAGCAACATCAGATTGGCCTTCTGTTGTCACATTATTTCCTAGCACAGAAGGATTATGAGTCTGTGGTATGAATGTCCTGGCTGGAACAGTTTGTAATGTTGCCATCTCTAAAGCTGGGGTAGGAAACCACTGCCTAATTTATGAAGATTTTGGTTTAAGCCCAGCAGTGATTGATAACCTCCATGTTTCTTTTTTTCTGACTTTCCATGGTTATACAATGCATTCTGTTATTCATATTAGAGAGAAAAGAGGCAGATCCCAAGATGCTGAAAATATGGTCTTTTATTAGCTAAAAGCCCCAAGGCATTTCAGCCTGATAGGGAAAGTGTCTTCAGGCAAGACCTGTGGTGTCAGGATGGAGATTAGCTGGTGACAGGTTTCTTTAGTACAAAAGCCCCAAATGCCCATAGCCCAAAGGTAAGGCAGCATTCAAGTCTGAAGAGGTAGTCTTTGGAGAAGAAGCATCAGAATAAAGGCCAGAGATGAAGAAATTTTAACTAGATAGAGGTGGAGGGCAGATCAAACCTGATGAATGAAGCAAAGCATCCAAAATGAGTTAAAATGAAGGATCCAGTAAGAAGGCTTCTTTTATCATTCTTTGCAAGGAAGATAGAGAAAACCATCTCCTCGATTGCCTTCATTTTGATTTGTCAAAGCTGAATAGTTTGGCAGTGTCCTTTTTCAATCAACATAAACATAAGTCAACACTGCCCCCCGCCACACACACACAGTTTCGTCCGACCTCTTCCTCCACTTCCCTCCCTAAATTCATTACAAGCCTTGGGTATAGCTAGGAACTAGACAATCTAGAAGGTTTTGTGAATGATAAATGAGAACCATATCTTGAATAGTTTTTGTCAATGCTAACCTGAATTGTTTCCACTGGAATTTGTTTTTCAGAAAAGACATTTCCCTTCTTTGTGATTCAATACTTTTATCAGTGTGTGCCTTCAAGTCATTTCTGACTTATGACAATCCTGAATCAAACCTATCATGGGGCTATCTTAGCAAGATTTGTTCAAAGCAGTTTGCCATTGTCTTCCTCTGAAGCTGAGAAAGTGTGACTTGCCCAAGGTCACCCAGTGGGTTTCTGTGCCCAAGTCAGGATTCAAACCCTGGGCTCCTGATCCAAGTCCTGATCCAACATTCAAATCATGCTGGCTAATCCGGTACGATGATTGCTCCATGAAAACTAAAAAAGTGGAGAGGGTAGATATAATAGGTACAAAAAGGCAAGTGGAAGAGATTTGTGGCCCTCCAGATGCTGCGACCACCCCTGATCATTGACCATCACTGCACTAATGGAAGCTGAGGAATTTCTGGGGAGCCACAGATTCCCCAGAA
Organism: Urosaurus nigricauda; assembly: GCA_034509955.1. Taxonomy (NCBI): domain Eukaryota; kingdom Metazoa; phylum Chordata; class Lepidosauria; order Squamata; family Phrynosomatidae; genus Urosaurus; species Urosaurus nigricauda. Next base: position 11,528,798 of record JAOEGL010000006.1, read on the forward strand.
CCTGGAGATGACAACATGGACTTGTGGTCAGGATTTCAAATATAAATGTTCTTCTAAAGGCAGTGCTAGAGTGCATATTGCAATGATTCTCAAATTCTGGTCCTCCAGATGTTTTGAATGCCAGTAGCCAGAAGCTCCAGCCAGCAAGGCCAGTGGTCAGAGATCTGGAAATGGAAGTCCAAAAACCTAGAGAGCCAAAGGTTGCATGTCACTAATCTATTGTACAGTACCTGTATGTTTACCTATCTGCAACTCTAATCGCCATTTCAAAATGTATGATTTGGATGAGGGAAAGGATAGAAACTCCCCCAAGACATCACTCTAATCCAAACTGGAGTGACCCACACCTCCTTTAAAATGTTTAACTTAACAACAGCATATTGGTACACATTGTGTGGAATACTCCCCCATCTCCTAATATTATGCATATTCCAGCAATTCATATTTTTAAGCGCATGTTGAAGATATATCTATTTTTCTAACCCTTCCCATTATAATTCACCCTACCATGTATTTTGCATTTGTGAGAGGTAGATACCATAGTACACACTGGTGTCCATGTATTTTGTTTTATATTGTAATATTACTTACACAGTAGTTTGGAATCTTTTGATGGGAGTGGCTCAGAAATACTTCGAATAAGTAGTGGCAGGTAAATCTGTATTTTCACTACCATGCTGCTGCAATATCTGAGTAGGGAGGAAAGCATGGGAGAAAGTTTTTGTGTTACAAAACAAATAAAAACCTTTCAGTATCATCACCACAACAGCAAGAACAACAAAAGAAGGAAGAGAAGGATTCTCCTTTCAGTAACAAGAGCAGAAAGTGAAATGCTTAGGATTTGTAAAATACTAAGGATTGTGATTCAATTGGGACGTTCATTCATTGTTTATGTCTCAAAATTCAAAAACTGGAGGTGACCACTGAAAACTGAAATACCTAACTAGAAACCAATGTTAGTCCACAAACAGCTAGGGCTGTCATTATTTAGGGAGGCAGGGCAAGGTGGAGGAGCTGTGCAAAATGAAACATCTGGTTGTGGGTATGTTGTAAAGGAAGAAGGAAGAGAGGTCTGGCTTTAATAGCTGTCCTCCAACTGATATTTGGCAAAGACAATTCTGATTAATCCTCTACTATCCCAATTTTTCAGCTGCTTTTAAAATGTTCCAGTTTCTTTCTCTCCCTCTCATTTCCTCCCTTTGTCCTCAGCTTACTTCAGTTGCTACAAACTGACTGCAAAATGTAAAGTAGTTTGCATGCAGTTGACTAGCAGAGGGGAGAGGAAAAAGGGGGCAGAATCTTGCCCTCCCAGTAGGCTCTGGCAAATACAGTATGACCAGACATCCTCCTTTTCCAGGATGTGATTTACATTTTAACACCTTCTGTCCAGGAGGAATTCCAAAATGTCCTCTGTTTGGAGCATGACCTTATCACACCAGACCAATTCAGATTGAATCTGAAGTGACCTTGGAACTGATTTCTGTGAATTCACTGAATTCTGGTGTGACTTTCGATTGACTTTGGATTGGCTTTGGAATGGCTTCATAGTAACAGCATTCACGTGCGATAATTCAATGCACATTCATATGAATTCATTTGGATGGATGCAGAGTGACTCTGGATTGGGGCTGCAAAAACCCTCATCTGATAAGGGCCTATGAAACATGAATTTATATTTATATGAGTGTTTTTAGCATTTATTTTTTTAATGTCGTACATTTTTTTGAATGTCCTTCATTTAAGGTGCCTTGTTCTCCTTTGAGAAGGAGAACAAGGGTATGACATTGGGTCACCCTAGGGAAAGACAAACTGCTGCAGCCTCTCTTAAGGTAGCTGCTCTTCTTCCTCCTCCTCCTATTTATTTCTATTCTGCCTGTATCTCTGTTCAGGACTCAAAATGGCTTACAATGAATTAAAAAATATATTGTTAAAAATCCACAGGATACAATGAAGGGCCTAGAGCAGTGTTTCCCAAACTCTGGTCTTCCAGATGTTTTGGACTTCACCTCCCAGAAGCCTCAGTCATTTTGGCCAATGGTGGGATTCTGAGAGCTGACTTCAAAACTCCTGGAAGGACAGGAGTCCCTGCCTGGAGCAAGAGTGGTCAGCTAAGTGAACCAATTTAAATCAGAGGCACTTTAGTTGATTCAAAGCATTCTTTAATTTGGGAAAAGGGGAATGTGATGTTCTCTAGATGTTTTTGGATTGTATGTACCTTCTATCATCCCTCACCATTAGCTATGCTGGCAAAGGCTGATAGAAGATGTACTGTAGTCTACAGTCTGAAGAGAAAAGATTCAAACTCCTAGGCAAGGGACTCAATTAAGGTAGTTGAAATTTGCATCTGGATTTGATGTCTAAGGGCTTGAACAGACACACCAAAATAAAGCTGCTTCAGGTCACCTTGCAGGTATTCTATTTAAATGACACACACATCTTAAGATGCCAGAAGGTGTGGCAAAGCTGCGTTCCAGTCCTTAGGACTAGAGTGTGGCTTTGGCACAGCTTCCGGCCTCTTAGGACGCATGCAACAATTAAACAGCATACCTCCAAAGTGATCCAAAGCAGTTTTATTTTGGCCTGTCTGGGCCCTAAGTCAAATTTAGATATCCAGGAAAGATCCCATGACTTTCAGGGCATGGAATCAAGAGTCTTGATTCATCCCAGTTGGCTGGATGTTCTCTACTCAGTGAAACAGGAGTTGTCTACCACCCCTGGGATCTATTGCATTCATGGAAATAATGCTAACTATGTGTAAAGAGAACATGAAAAGAAGCTCCAGTGGCTGCTGAAAGCCTTCAGCAGCAAACAACTAATCTTGCTCCTGGGGTGGGAATGTCTGTACAGCAACATTTTGCATGGCTGGTTTGGGGTGCAGGGTTCTCTGGACACCTCACATCAGCACCATATTCTTACAGAGTGAATCTGTGCATTTACATAGAAGCTCTGCCCTCTGATCCAGAATGTTCTGATAGAAGCACTGACTGGTGGGGAATATTCGTGCATAAGTAACAAATGCTTTGAGTGCTGAAAGCACTTTGCACATAGTGTCTAAGTAAGCTTTATATCGGGTCTATAAACTAAACTAATATCATTATCCCCATATTGGACTGTGAGACTTGAGATTGCCTAAGACCACCTAGTAAAACAGTGAGATGGCTGAGGAAAGATTTGAACTAAGGAGTTACCAAGTTATAGAGAACAAGGATCTAACTCTTTAGTAGCCTTCATTTTATAATACATCTAGGCAAGATAAATTGTAGAGGCTTTGGAGTTTAGGAAGATGAATCAGAACAAAAGGCTAAATCCAATTGATAATCCCACTTTAGAATCATAGAATCATAGAATCATGGATCTGGAAGAGATCTCAAGGACCATTAACACAAAAGACATTAAAGGGTCTCCTTTAGTTTGGACTAAGAATTGTTCTAAACATCAGTGACTAGTCTATGGGATAAGGTCAGTTACTGTAGCTCATGCGGCATTTGCCCCTTCCTTTTCACCGCCTGTCACAAGTCCTTTTTAGATGAACAGGTATCATGGCACCATAGCTATGCTTGGGATTCCTTATCCCATAAGAGCTTAAGTGCACAGTGCAGGAAGAAAGCATGAGGCTCTTTAACATTAGTGCAGATCAGCTATGGGCCCAGTTTAATAATGCTCACCTTTCATGGTGTCTAGAATCGTAAGTACTGGGCTACCTAATCAGCTTTCAATCCATGGTCTTCCTTGAGAAATTCCAGAAAACATTGTTTTGTAAAAGCCTGTCATAGTTCTGTCACAGAAGTCCAACAAAAGACCATTTCTAGCATCCCTTGGTGGACTCAAGATTGAAGGCAGTTGAATCAATTATGTACTTGTAGCATAGGAGTAATTGCTTGTGCTCCGTTCTGTCTTTCAGCTAGACAGCCTTTTCACACTATGCAGTTATAGCACCATGATTCCACTTTAACTGCCATGTCAACATTCTATAGAATCCTGGGAAATTAAGAAATTGAGACCAAGTTTTGATATTAATGGATTTAAAAGTTTAACTGATAACAAAACCTATAGCAATGGGCCTGTCTACACAGGCAGATTACACCGGTTTCCCCTCACCATCCCCACATCACTCACCATCAACATCAAAACCCTGATCTGAGTGCAGGATTGTCTTCATGATTAAAGGGCAGCTCCACACCAAAGCTTGTCCTATCCCTGGCTAAACCACTGTTTTAAAAAAAAAAAACCTCCTCATCTTTTTCTCATGATTTTGCTGAAAAATCCAGAGCACTCCAGAGCAGCACTGGGCACCTATCAGGCCTTGATTCTGGCCTCAGAGGGAGCAACCTGTGCCAGCAGTGTCAGTGCCAGGTGGCACAGTCTGCCATGTGTATAGACAGATGCTAAACATTGTTTTGGATTGCAGAGGTAATGGGGAATATGGAATGGCTCCAGAGCCAGAATTCTCCAGGAGCAACCTGGAGTATGCTGGCCAGTGTGGATAAGCTGTAGTTTCATTACTTCAGAAATTCAGAAAAATCACTGTAGGGATGTTCATGACATCAAAGCAAAAATACTCTGGAATTGCCCCAAATGCTGCACTTGTCAATTTAGGGCAACCCTTGAGTGTGGAGGACTGCAAGTATGCTGTCAGTTTTAGCGATTGATGCCATGTCACACTGCTTGCCCTCTGGGATACTGGGAAATGGTGTTCTTCCAGTTTTGTAGTGAGAGACCTGCTAGCACAACATATTTCAGCAATCCAGAATATTTTAAAGAGTGTATATGCTAGAAATTTTTATTGGGGAGGGGGTGCTCATTGTTTTAGTTGTTGGCAGTCACAAGGGTCGCAGGGAACCTCCTAAAAGACCACATACGGCTTGCACACTGTACAACTGCCACCTCTACATTAGCAGAAGTGATAGGATTGCCAACTAATCTCCTACAATGGTTGATGTATATTTATCAGGTAGTGGAACTTTTTGCATGGAAATGAACATCAGTAACTTGTAAAGATGCTTCTTCCTCCAGTAAGAAGTCATCATTAGATATAGTCAGTTTAATATAGCTGGGTCACAAGTGATGCACAAGTGATCAGCAGGAACATTTGTGAACTACAGATATGGTCATATCTATACAGTCTAAGACAAAACTCAGGTGTACTATTTTAGATGATTTTTAAGCCTGCCACTCAGTGTTGATGTGAAAGGCTGTGTAGTGACTGGGGCCCGCCAGTCACTTGGGGGCTTTCTCAGACTACAAAGGGTTAATCTGGGGGTGGTACATGCTAATGAGAGCTTGCAACACATGCTAATGAGTAATTACATCACAGATAACCTATGGCCCTTTAACCAATCAGTGAATTGGACCAGGACTTTTCAAGAACCTTCTATCTGAAACCTTTAAAAAGCCTTGAACCCATGTGCTCGTGTGTCTTCTTCTTTGTTTGGGAAGTCCAGCTGTTGAACCTCTGCCAACAGGGCAGGCTGGGATGTGGTCTGAGCTAGCCAAAAGGAGGCCAGCTTCCACATCCAGTCTCCCCAAGGACTGCAATCCCATATCTCTATGTGAGTAACTTAGAGTTATGTTAGCTAGTGCGATTTAGGCCTTTTATTATGTTTCTTATGGCTTGCTTGAACTGAACATTTGTATAACTATGCTCCTGTGCCTGCAAGGCAAGGAGGTCTTGCATGAATGAGACACCTCTATGCTCTATTTTTGTGTAGTTGGAATAAATCCATTTTCTTGAAATGCATATGTTTGCTCTCTATTTCTACAACACGTGCCTTAGCTTGGTAGTTACTTGCTAGTAGCAAGTAGGAAAGTGGAACAAGAACTATAACTCCCTTTAACAAGCCCTAGCATGTACTAAACAGGGGAATTCAGTTGTAATTCGCTAGGTGGCAGCAGCAATAAGTCTGGAGGACCTCAAGGGTGCCCATTCCACTCAGCAGGGAGTGGAAACAGGGACTCAGAGGACTCCAATAGAGGAAATCCTAAAACAGATCCCTTGGGGATCAGGGCCAAGAGCAGGGTGCTGCTGGGCTGCGTAAACCCCTGGGATCATCACATGGTGGCAGCGATGTTTGAACTTGGGAATTAGAGTTAGCTAGGATGCTTTAAAGGAAAGTGCTGGATTCTTTCTGCCTCTCTCTCTACCTCAACAGATAGCTGGTTTTGCTTTTTTCCTTCTCTCTCTCTCTTTGTCGTCTCTTTGGCTTCTAAGGGAGAGGAAGTGGGTGGGGGAGAGAGGAGTTAGAAGGAGAGTGGGGGGTCTCTGGTCTGCTGTGAGTGAGGGAAAAGGGGGGTGAACTCCTTTGAAGCTGATAGCAGGCTTGGATGCTTCTCTCTCTGCCAGAAGAGGTGGTGGATTTTTCCCCCTCTTTTTCCCTTTTCCCTGTTGCCTTAGGGACAGGAGTGGATCTTGTGGGTTGGGCAGTTTGAACCATCCACAAGAGTTTGCATGAAGTTTTCTTGAAAGGCTTTTCTTTCCCTGGTTGGAGCTTACATCTTTGAGTTTTTTCTTTTCCCCAAAAGCTTACAAAAGAGTGGACCAAAAGGTGGTTTTTGGAGTTGCCTCATCTGTTGCTAAGCAACTAATAGCCCTAGCTTGGCCTGGCAGGGCCATAAAATCTTGCATATCCTCTTGAGAAGGAGGATGCTCTTTTCTTTCTCTGGCTAGAAAAGAAAAAAGGGAGGGGGATCTTTGGCCCACTCCAGAGAGAGGGGGGCCAGTGGGCTTTAAAAGGTGCTCAGGTTTCTGGTTGTTTTTTCTTTCCTTCCTCTGAGAGAGAAAGGGAGGGGGATCTTTGGCCACTCCAGAAAGAGGGAGGGGCAGTGGGCTTTAAAAGGTGCTCAGGTTTTTTTTCTTTCCTTCCTCTTCTTTTCATCTCTTTTCTCTCCAACCTTTCTGCAACACAATTCACTTCGGGTAAGCCATTGTGTTTGTTTTTTTATTAGTTCTCTCGCGTGTCTCCAATATAGTTAGTCAGTAGTGTATGCATTTGAGGTCTGGCAGAATTCTAGTCATGGACACGCCAGTTGAACAATCTACACCTACAGGCACTGAGCCATCTTTGCCTGCACCTACCCCGCCTGATGCAGTCACCCAGATGCTAGCAGTATTTGCTGACATTCAACGCACAAACTCCGAGCAGATGCAGACACTGGTGGCAGGCATTCGACGCACAACTGCCAAGCAGATGCAGGCCATGATGGAGGGTATGCACAAGTTGCTGGAGCAGAGGGCCCCAATGCAGCAGGCACCTGCACTGGTACAGCAGGAGATGCCACGTCGCTACCCCCTTTACAGGGAGGGCGACGATTTCGAAAACTTCCTTGTAAGTTTTCGCCGAATTTGTGCGCAGCACAAGGTGCCTGAGGCCCAGTATATGCAGGAAATCTGGCCACAGCTCTCCGGAACCCTCCAAGACGTTGAAGCCAGCATGACGCCTGAAGAGATGCCCGATTTTGACCTCTTTGTGGAGAGGGCTAGAAGACGCCTTGGCATCACTGCTGAAGCTGCTAGGCGACGCTTCAGGGAGACATCCTGGAAGCCCAATATGTCCAGCTTAGACCTGGCTCATGCGGTTAAACGCAGGAGAGAAACTTGGTTCCAGATAAATAAAGCAACTACACTGGAGGAGATTTTCTTTCATTTTGATCTGGAGCAGTTCTTATCAAGTTACCCTGCGGATGTGGCCCACTATGTGTTGGACAAGAAGCCCAAGGACCTCCAAGAGGCAGCGTCGGCAGCGGACAGATACCTGGAGTCGAAAAGGGATCGGCCGGCACTGTCCAATGCTGGCTGTCTCAGGAGATCGCAGACAGGACAGCACATCTCACGAATGGACAGCTCCCAATCGCAATCACCCAAAGCCACTATTCCTAAACCTCCTCAACCGTCTCACCAGTCTCAACCTCATCAAACCCAATCTCCACGACAACCCTCGTCATCCCAACAAGGAAAATCCCAGGGCAAAGACTCAGTGATATGCTATTCATGTGGAAAAGCAGGCCACATGAAGGCCCAATGCAAGAAGAAACCTAACTTGATACACGTTCTGGCCTCAGCCCAGGATCCAGTGGCCGCATCTAGACCACCTGTGGACCCTGATCCCTCCATGATACCTGTGAATAGAAGACACATTCTCTGGGTAGGCAACAAGGATGTTGTAGCATACAGAGACTCAAGTGCACAAATCTCTGCCCTACATCGATCCTTCATTGACCCTGCCCTCATCGACGACGATACCAAGGTTCTTGTGAGAGCTTTCAAGTCACCACCAACACAACTCCCCACAGCATGCGTTCCTGTCCGATACAATGGTTGGAAGGGACACTGGACTTTTGCAGTATACAGCGACTACGAATGCCCTGCTATACTGGGGGACGATTTGGTCCTCCACATTAAACGAAAGCAATGGCGCCACTCTCGTCGTCGCATACACACACGAAGCCAGAGTGAACCTCGGATGACCTCTTACCCCAGTACCCTACAGCAGGAACTACGAGACAAAGCTGATACCTTGGTCATCACGACAGAGGCCTCGAGAGAGAGCACGGACTCGGTGGGGCCCATCACTGCGGTCCCTATGGCAAGGGATGACATCGAGAGCGACCAGGATGCTTCTGGGGAGGTGCAGGTCCGGCCTCCCCTGTTACTCCCACCTGAAGTAGAGACGCCCAGAGACACAAGTGAGGCTGTTGTGACCAGTGACCAGGGCCCACTTCTGGGTGGCGCCAATGCACCACAACTGGAAACTCCACCAACAGATGTCACTGCACTGGCGATCCCGAGATCTGACAATGGCCAGGTCTCCTCCCTGATAGAACAATCTACTCTTCCCCTGGTGGAGGGCCAACCAGTCCTGATAATGAAGGATCTGTTTCAGAGAGACCAACAATCAGACCCGGCATTACAGGCGGCCTGGTCCTTGGCGAAAGGTGAAACACAGGACACTTTGCAAAATGGCTGTGCCAAGTTTGTGGTGACAGATGGCCTTCTATACCGTGAATTTTGGCCAAAGGACTTTAAGGAGGACTGGTCACCACAAAAGCAACTACTGGTCCCAACTAAGTATAGGGCCAAGCTCCTCAGCCTGGCACATGATCACCCCAGTGGCCATACAGGGGTTACACGGACTAAAGACAGACTTAAGAAGGCTTTCTTTTGGGAGAGGATGAACAAAGATGTTGCCACCTTTGTCTGATCCTGTGTGGTTTGTTAGCGTGTTGGAAACTCCAAGGATCAGACAAGAGCTCCTCTGCAACCCCTGCCCATCATAGATGTACCATTCCAGAGAGTGGCTGTGGACATTTTGGGACCTCTTCCCCAGAAGACTGCCAGGGGAAAGCAATATGTCCTCACATTGGTGGACTTTTGTACATGGTGGCCAGAGGCCACACCGCTGGGTGGCATCTCAGCCAAAGCCGTAGCCCAAGCATTGACAGACATCTTTGCTAGGGTGGGTTGGCCTTTGGAAATCCTGACAGACGCCAGGTTGAACTTCATGTCCAAGGCCATGCAACATCTCTTGGAGGTACATGGAGTACAGCACCTCACTTTGGTCCCCTATCACCATCAGACGAATGGCCTGGTGGAGCGTTTTCATGCCACCTTAGGAACAATGATACGTAAGTTTGTGGATAAACACTCTAATGATTGGGACCTTGCTCTTCAGCAATTCCTCTTTGCTTATAGGTCCGTCCCGCACCCCAGCTTGGGTTATTCACCTTTTGAGCTGGTCTATGGCCATGAGGTGAAAGGGCCATTGCAGTTGGTGCGCAGACAGTGGGAAGGAGACCAACCTTCGCCACAAACAAATGTGGTGGATTTTGTCACCAAACTGCAAAATACCCTTAGGGAATCATGGCAGGATGCTTATCAAAAGCTTCAAGAAGCCCAGCATGATCAGAAGGCTTAGTATGATCAGTTTGCCAGGGAGTGCTGCTTCACACCTGGAGACCAAGTGATGGTCCTGAAGGTGACACGAACTAATAAACTGGAAACTTCCTGGACTGGTCCAGCCACTGTACTGGAGCGCATTGGAAATGTCAACTATCTCATACAGCTCCCGGACACTGCCCTCAAACCAAAGATCTACCATGTCAATTCACTAAAACCTTTCTACTACAGACCCCACCACCTCCTTGCCCTTGAGGTGGAAGATGAGGAGTGGCCAGAGGGAGCATTCTATGATAAGAGTGAGGGCGGTGACCTTGACGATATTCACCTGCCCATACGACTCGACCCTACTCAACGTGACCAGTTCACTCATCTGACATCCAAGTTCACCTCTCTGTTTTCTCCAATACCTGACATGACCATGGACCCTCAACATGTGGTAGCAGCAAATCACAACTGGCCTTCTGCAGAACAGCCTCGACAGGTGTCACCAACAGCGAAACAGGCGATTGAGAAAGAGATAAATGAAATGCTGGAGATGGGGATCATTCGACCTTCCCGGAGCTCGTGGGCTTCACCTGTTGTGTTGATGCCTAAGAAGGGAGGGACAGAGATCCGGTTCTGTGTGGACTACAGGAAATTGAACTCTGTAACACAGCCAGAACATTACCCTATGCCCAGAGTGGATGAGCTCCTGGAAAAGCTGGGCGGCACCAAGTATCTCTCCTCTATAGACTTGACGAAAGATTACTGGCAGGTAGCTCTGGCTGAAGAATCCAAGCACCACACTGCTTTCATTACCCACATGGGTTTGTTTGAGTTCAACGTCCTGCCATTTGGATTACGCAACGCCCCTGCAACCTTCCAAAGGCTGGTAGACTCCCTGTTCAGAGGCTGTGGAGACTTCGCGGTAGCCTACCTAGAAGACATTGCGATTTTCTCTGACTCCTGGGAGGACCATCTCCATCACTTAGAGACTGTCTTTCAGCGCATTGAGGATGCAGGCCTTACAATCAAGGCTAAGAAATGCCAGTTTTTTACTTGAACGGGTGACCTACCTTGGTCACGAGGTGGGACAAGGGACCATCACACCTCTGCAAGCAAAGGTTGAGGCTATCAATGACTGGCCAAGGCCATGGTCCCGAAAACAGGTCCAATCCTTCCTTGGCTTGTCAGGATACTACAGGCGCTTTGTCCCTCACTACAGCCAGATAGCATCACCTCTGACAGATCTCACAGGTTCAAAGAAACCCAAGCTGGTAAAATGGACAGCAGAATGCCAAGAGTCCTTCGAGGCACTGAAGAAGGCTCTGACATCTGATCCAGTCTTGATGGCACCTGATTTCAACAAGCCCTTCACAGTAGCCACCAATGCTTCGGACAGAGACATTGGAGCAGTCTTGATGCAGGAGGGCCCAGATGGATTTTTGCACCCAGTGCTGTTCCTCAGTAAGAAACTGTCTGCCCAAGAATCCAACTGGTCCATACCAGAGAAAGAGTGCTATGCGATCGTATACGCACTGGAGAAGTTAAGACCTTATGTCTGGGGACGCCAGTTCACCCTTCAGGTGGATCATGCTGCTTTGAGATGGCTCCACTCTGTTCAGGGAGCTAATAAGAAACTGCTCCGCTGGAGTGTATCCTTGCAAGACTTTGACTTTGACATTCAACATGTGGCCGGGACCTCTAATGTTTTGGCAGACTGCCTCTCCCGCAAAGGACTGGTGGGCCACTAAGAACTAAGGAACTGAACATCTCCTGAAATGTCAAACTTACTATACTGCTTATTTTTTCTCTCTCTCATTTAGGTTATTCTAGTTACAATTGTGATACTATGTGTTGTAGGTCTGTTTAATCTTTTCTTTCATAGGTTGCAAGAGGACATCCCAGCCAGCGTGACTTCATTCCAGTTGTTTTCAACGCAAATGGACTTTCGGGGGCGTGTTTGTGCACATGCTTTCTTCCCCACAGGATGAAATCTCAGCCAGTTTGGCCTCAACTTCCAGTTTCTTCCAAACCGTCAGAGATTTGGTGGGCGTGTAGTGACTGGGAACCGCCAGTCACTTGGGGGCTTTCTCAGACTACAAAGGGTTAATCTGGGGGGTGGTACATGCTAATGAGAGCTTGCAACACATGCTAATGAGTAATTACATCACAGATAACCTATGGCCCTTTAACCAATCAGTGAATTGGACCAGGACTTTTCAAGAACTTTCTATCTGAAACCATTAGAAAGCCTTGAACCCATGTGCTCGTGTGTCTTCTTCTTTGTTTGGGAAGTCCAGCTGTTGAACCTCTGCCAACAGGGCAGGCTGGGATGTGGTCTGAGCTAGCCAAAAGGGGGCCAGCTCACACATCCAGTCTCCCCAAGGACTGCAATCCCATATCTCTATGTGAGTAACTTAGAGTTATGTTAGCTAGTGCGATTTAGGCCTTTTATTATGTTTCTTATGGCTTGCTTGAACTGAACATTTGTATAACTATGCTTCTGTACCTGCAAGGCAAGGAGGTCTTGCATGAATGAGATACCTCTATGCTCTATTTTTGTGTAGTTAGAATAAATCCATTTTCTTGAAATGCATCTGTTTGCTCTCTATTCCTACAACACGTGCTTTAGCTCAGTAGTTACTTGCTAGTAGCAAGTAGGAAAGTGGAACAAGAACTATAACTCCCTGTGGAAACAGGGACTCAGAGGACTCCAATAGAGGAAATCCTAAAGCAGATCCCTTGGGGATCAGGGCCAAGAGCAGGGTGCTGCTGGGCTGCTTAAACCCCTGGGATCATCACAGGCTGAAAAACGAAAAAGACCATTTTAAGTGACCCAGTTTTCATTTTCTGAATCAATGGTCAGTAAGAATGTGTATTGGCAATTGCGCCTGCTGTTTGGGAGGGTGACAGCAAAACATTGCAGGTAACTAGGACAAAGTACTGTATATACTCATCTATAAGTCTAAAAAATTATGCCCAAAAATTGGCTCCAAAATCCTAGGTCGACTTATTTACAGGTCAGTATGGCAATGTGATAGCAGCTCATTCAGATTTCCCCATGTAGTTTCTTTCTGTCCTGAGCCAAGCAGATAGAATCCTTAGTGACTGATGGATTGATATTTGTTTAACAGTCCCCCTCCTACCCAGCTTTGCTATCCTGGGAATCAAGGCTGAAACACTGATCCCTCATATTCATTGTTGCTCCCCTCTTGCCACTTGCATACACACACTGAAGGAGCCTCCAAGTTTTACACTCAACCTATCCATGGGTCATGTCAAAATGCATATTTTTTTGCCGCCAAACTTGCCCTTGACTTATACATGAGCTTGAAGTATGGTCAAGTATATATGGTAGATGACTCAGTTGGCAAACTCAGGACTGAACTTCAGAATGTGTGGCTCCTATTGAGGTCTATAGCCTGTAGGATAGGACAATGCTCTGGACACCTACTCTTGTCCCATACCCACCACACTGTTACATGAGTCTGCTTTAAAAACCAGACATAAAAAGCAGTCTTGGACCAAATGGAAAACTAAAAATATGGAAGAGGAAGCAAACTTCAGCTTTACTTGAATGCTTAGATCCTCTTCCTAAGTAGAACTTCCTCTTACCTATAATCTTGGAAGAATGTGCTGAGATGTAAGCTCCACATTTTTGTTTCTTGTTTTAATTTTGGAGTGTGCTTTGGCAGGAACTCTAGAATCAGATGGCAGCATACACATGGAAACAATGAAATAAGCTAATAATAAACTACATGGTTCCCACCTTCTTTCTGTTTCTCCTTCCTTGTTATCTCTTTATTCCATCCTCAAGAGCAACACATTCTCGACCCTTCCCGCCCCCTTAACAGCCACTCGATGCCTCTTTGGGGATGTTACTGGATCCACCCCGCTACATTAGCCGAAGTGTTGCCCTTTCATGGCTCCAGGCATAAAGCCAGTGGCCTTCCACCCTACAGGCAGGCAAGGCTGCAAACAGGCTGGTGTATTTACAAACACCTCCGCTCTGTGGCCCCAGCAGCTGCTACAATGCCAGAGTGACAAGGGTGAAAAGATCCATTTCCAGAACCCTGACATCCAATCCAGCCCATGCTTTGCCCTCCCTCTCCTTCCCCTTCTTTGGTGAATGGATTCCAGTAGGCTTCACAGAGTTGATTTAAGCAACCCAGTGTTCAGTGGTGGCTCGGCCATCCCTGAGGAATATGGAAACCACCGGGCAGTGCTGACAGATGTGTTCCTCATAATGGCTGCACCTGTGTCCTGGGCAGCCAAGTGCTTAGCTTCAGCTTTACCTCGAAAAAATGAATCACTCTAAACAAAGACGATAACCCCGTGGTGTGGAAAGGGAAGAAGATTATTGTGCCGATTCAACACTTTCAAATGTAATTGCAAACATTTGCATTTAATGACAACTACAAGACAACTCGTAAAACAATGAAATGCTTAACAATTAGAGATATTGTTAAATATACTGGATGGGGGCATTATATTAAGGCTGTTTAATACCCTTATATTTAATCACCCTGCCCCTCAAAATCAATGTTTACAACCACCACTTGAATTTTTCCTTCCCAAAATAGGTGAATTTGTGTAGCTTTCTCTTTTAGGGATCAACAGTGTAATCTGGAGATTGCTGTCATTGGTATAAAGATCTTAACATGGGCAGACTGAACTCCTCAGATCTACTATACTATGTTTGACAAGATGGGTTTCAGCAGCTGGGAAAGGAGATATCTTAATTAATCAAGTTCTGTTTCTTCAAACAGAGACAAGGAGAAACTGTTTTTACCTTCCCTGAAGAAGTCAAGAATAGTAATGTGCTTTATATTCTTCTCTGGGTCTCCACCTCTGCATTTATGGAAACAGTTTGCTGTGAAAAAGTCCAGGCATCCCTGGGTTTCACCCTAAATGTGGGGATATAATAATAATAATAATAATCTTTATTTCTAGCCCGCTTCTCTGTGAGTACAATCGGAGCGGGGTACAACAAGATTAAACAAGATGCAGCAACTGTAGGAATCAGGAGTCAGGTAAGGGTCATAGAGAGCTGCCCTGTACTAGGTTAGACTATTTGTCTATCCAGCCCAGTGCTATCTACTGGCAGAAACCTTTGAAAGTTTCAGACAGGGAAGAGGTCTTGCCCACCAGTTGCTACTTGATCTTTTTATTGGGAGATGCCAGTAATAGAACTGCCTCCAACACATGTATTCTACCACTCAGAACATGTGGGCTGCCTATCTCTATGCCATTCCTACTTTTGAAAATTATTGTGCCATATGTTGCCCCTGTGCAATGGAAACCCCTGATTTGCTGATATAGTCTTAGGGTTGGCGTGGACATTGAACAAAGCAGCAAATATGAGGAGGGTGGAATGGCAGGAAAGCCTGGTAGAACTGATTCATTTCTGACTTTTTCAACATACCCTGGAACTATTGTAGCTCAACCTATAGCCCTTTCTGCTTTACCCTGGGGTGGGGGCACTGGCAGAGTGCAGGCCAGATGCAGCCTGTCGAGCCTCCCCAGCCGCGTTATGGCCTTCCCTACTTTCACAACCCTCACTACCCCATATACAGCATTGGTCATGGATGACAATTGTCCATTGACACGAACGGGAAGGATTTTTTTCCCCTAGTTACAATATGGCATGGTGATTGAGTGTTGAACTATAACTCTGGAGTAGAGATGTGAAGGCGTGCAGAAAAATTAGGGAGGAAAAACATTTTTGTCTGTGTTTTCCTGAATCATGTTAAAATAAAATATTCCATAATTGATTTTCTTCCTTTTATCAATTTTTCTTTTCTTTTCCCCAGGGTTTTTCCCCCTATTTCCCAGTTTTTGGGGGGAGGGGGATAAAAATGGACAAAAAACAAGAAAAAAGGAAGAAAATATTACATCCCTACACTGGAGACTGAGGGGCTCAACAGACCGCCTCAAAAAGGCAGGCTGGAACCACCCTTTTTTGCTCTGCATCGTGACTGCAGCAGCCAAATGGGGCAGCGAGGATGCAGAAGAAAAAAAGGAGCACTGACAAGCAGTTCCTTTTTGCGCTGCACCTGTAATGCCAGAAGCATCATAGGGCAGTACAGTGACATCACATGCACGCCGCACTATTTGGATGCACCGTGTGCAGGACCTCATCAATACGCACACCATGTAGACACCACTGCGTAACAACAGCGCCATCCATACGAACTAGGGCTTGGGAGTGTGCGGTTGCTGCACACTCCTGAGCCCTAGTTTTGGCTTGAGGACAGTGCTTCCTGCTGGTCTGTCACGGTCATGGTTTCGAATCCTTTCTCAGCCATGAAACTCACTGGAAACTCACCTTGGACAGGTCACATAGATGCTCAGATTCAGGGGAAGGCAATGGCAAGTCTCTGAACAAATCTTGCCAAGAAAAGTGCATGATAGCCTTAGGGTCACCATATGTCAGAAATGACTTCAAGGCGCACAACAACAACAACAACAACAACAACAACTCCTTTGAGGCTGTTTTTCAAGGGAAGGTTGCAGTCTCTTCTCTCCCCAAGCATCTTGCACTCAGTTCAGCTTGGAAAAAATTTCTGTACTAGGAGTGGAGATGTGAAAGCCTAATTCTCTGTATGAGACTGCATATGTGTGTTGTCTGTGAGAATGAATGTGAGTTATGATGTGCAGATGTGGATGCAATGGTATAGGCATGTATGGCCCTGCCCTCCTTTTTTACTTTAATTCCACCCCTTATTGGCATGTGACTTCTAGAAAGTCAGCCAACCAAGCATGTCATGCTCAGGTGAATAAAACAATCACCACCTTTTAAAAGAAAGCATGAAACACAAGAGACCCAGCATGGTATGATGGTTTGAGTGTTGGACTAGGACTCTGGGGACCAGGGTTCAAAACCCCACTCAGCCATGGAAACCCACTGGGTGGTCTTGGGCAAGTCATACTTTTTCAGCCTCAGAGAAAGGCAATGACAAACTATTCTGAACAAATCTTGCCAAGAAAACCCTCTGATAAGGTCACTTTGGAGTCGCCATGGGTCGGAAATGACTTGCATGCACTTAACAGTGACAAATGAAACACACATATTTGTGGGATTTTAAAATAGCCAGGAAGGGTGTCTATCTAGTGTTGCATGAAATTGACATGTGGTGGCGATGGAAACCATGGAGATGGGTTGCCTAAGCAATATGTGGCTTTTGGGTGTGCTGGAAATCAAAGGAGAAGGACGAGGAACCCTCTAAGAAAATGGAAGTGGGGGTGGAAATGACATAATAGACAGTAGGAAGGCACTGTGAATCATTCAACCAAAGGTCATTCATAGCAGGAGGCATTTTGATAAAGTTAGTACCTCTTTTACAAGGTACTAAATGGAGTGTGAAATATAGCAAGCACTTATCAGGATGGAAAAGTGCAGGCTGAAATAGTTACTGTTGGTAGTTACTGGAAAACTATCCCTGTGGCTGTCTTGCAGTCAATTTGTTGCTGTTGTACAACTTTACGTTAGTGGGCAAAACCCATCAATAGGCTCTCAATTGCATTGCTATGCTATTACTGCTTTTGTGAAATAGGTTTCTTCTGCTGCAGTTTCACTTCTCATATAGCCAACTGGTGTGAGTAGGCATGATTTTGCTTTTCTCCCCTTCTTCTTCCTCCCCTTCACAGCAACTGCAACTTCAAACAGCTTCCCGAAACCGTCTGCTGTGTGCACATTCACACAGCAGCTGGCTTCAGGAAGCAGTTGGCAATTGTGATCACTCCTTCCCACCCTTCCTCCTGGAAGGTGGCATTTGCCAGTGTGGAAAAGAGATCAGCTTCCATTCTTAAACTAGCACGATTGTGGTGTGGCAGCAGTCTGGTGTGATAAAGTCCTCGATGACGCATGCGCGCACACACACACGCACACACACACACATATATACACTCCAATCACATCCATGCTAGCATTCTTTGAAGATGCCAGCCACAGATGCTGGCAAAACATCAGAAACAAACTCTTCTAGAACATGGCTACATAACCCCCCCCGCCCCCAAAACCACAAAAAGCTCCTAAATGACCCTTTGTTGACAATTTTGCAAATCTACAATTCTATGATTTTGATTTTTGGAGAAGCAGCTGGGAGATATAAATGTTACTGTGAGATCTGAAGGTGACTCAAAGCCATTACGTTGTTTGTTTTGTTTTGTTTTGTTTTGTTTAATTTCTATCCCAGTTTTCTCCCATATGGAGCCCAAAGTGGCTACTACACTATCTCTACCATGAAACAAAGGATTTCCTTTTTAATTCAAGTCATGGAGAATGAAATGAAACATCCTATATAGAGGTGATATGAGTAAATGTATAATTTTACTCTGAAAATGTGACATTTCAAAGTGATTTTTTTTTTTAAAAAAAAATCAAGTTATTTCAGAGAAACATTTAGAAGTTTACATTGTATTCTTTTTTCTCTTAAAAAAGAAGGGGGGAAGCTACTTGTGAAACATTTGGGAAGAGTTCTGTGGATATAGAAATGTATAAAACAATTGTGCATGCAATTTTCTTTTTCTTTTTACACTGAAGTCACACAGCTGAGTTTCTCCAATATAAGGTGTTTATGTGTGATAAACATGGTTTTCAGTATAAATACCAAGATGACTCTGCAGGCTTTGGAGATCACAGACCTGTCTCAAAAAAATGAAACAAAATTTTGAAATGCAGATTAATTTAAAAAAAATCAAAACTTTCAAATTTAAAGATTTTAAAATATAGATACATGTTTTGAATAGTAGAAAGTAGTTTAACCACTGATACCATTAAAAATGAATTTCAGAAATCAACATTGCTTTAGGATAGGGTTAAAGAACATATTTTCGTCTGGATCAGAGGCAGGAAACTGCCAGAGGATGGGGTGGCACATTGTTCTATCATGGAACCTCAAAGGATTGCAGGGCCTACACTTCTTTTAAAACCAGGAAGAATTAATCCCCTTACATTTGGCAAGGGGAGCATTTTAGCAAAACAAAAAACATTTCCGCTGTTTTTAAAAGATTTCAGGGAGTATTTTAGGGGCCCCAAACCAGCCTTGGCTAAGGCTACATACAGGCCACGGGTCATACTTTGCTCCAATGTGCTCTAGATGTTGCTGGACTATAACTCCCCTCATCCTTCATCAGTGGTTATACTGGCCAAGTTAAATGGGAATTGCAATCTAACAACATCTGGAGGGCCACATGTTCCCCTTCCCACTCCACGTTAGGAGTTTAGTGGTGTTCTCCCCCTGCCCACCAAATTGTTTCAGCTCTATTGCACCATCACTAGGGGGTCTTTTGGGGTGGTCTCTGCTCTCCATGGTCGATCAAGATAATTGAGCACCCGGCGGATAGGGCCACGCTTTGTGGGCTCCAGAGCCAAGAGATTCCGTAACATAGTGACAGCATCTTGTGAGAGCGGGCGCCAGTGATAAGGCAAGTCTTCATCCAAGCCAGATTCTTGCCAGATCACAAAGTCCTCGAAGAAGGAATCCTCAGGCACCGTCTTCTCCCAAGGGAAGTAGCCAGTGAGAAGGCAGAAGATCAACACGCCAAGAGCCCAGGCATCTAGGCTGGCATCAATGGGCAGGCCTGGGGTGTCACCAGTGCCACGGCTCAACTCGGGTGCAGTGTAAGGGATGATCCCAGCTACAAGACGCAAGAGAGTGCCCTGAGGTCTGGTCAGGCCAAAATCCGTCAGTTTGATGCAACGGCAGTGACGGTCAAAAAGCAGGATATTTTCAGGCTTCACATCTCGGTATACAAGGCCCCGGCTGTGGATGAAGTCCAGTGCGCTCACCAGCTGCTTGGCACAGAGCTTAGCTGCTGGCTCGGGGATACCAGCCTGGTCAGATAATAGAAAAATCATGTGTTTTTTATAATTTCAGTTCTCTTCACCTGCCTATTACCTTTTGGTCACTGAAACACAATACTCCCACCTTATATATAAATTTAAACCATGACTTGTTAAGAATTCACCATTAATCTATTTAATAAATTATCGTTTCTAATCCTCATGGGAGTCAGTACGGTGTAATGATTTGAGTGTTGGACTAGGACTCTGGGAAACCAGAGGTTGAATTCTCGCTTGGGCATGGAAACCCATTGAGTGACCTTGAGCAAGTCACATACTCTCAGCCTCAAAGAAAGGCAACAGCAAATCTTCTTTGAACAAATTTGCCACTAAAACTTTGCAATAGATTTACTACTAAGTTGGAAATGACTTAAAGGCACACAACAACAAAGTCCTCATAATTTCAGAAATAAAACAGAATATTAATACATTCAATCTGAAGGCAACAAAGTATATAGCCACTGAAAATAATCCATTATGGAACCCCTTTCCTCAGCAGAAGCAATCCATTAGGGAGCCCCTTTCCTTGGCAAAATGATAATGCCTCATTATGCCTATCTTTTTTTGTACTTTGTTGGATGTACATCGTCCCTTTATCCCCAAAATGAGACCTACATTTATACAGGAAGTATATTTTGCATGGAATGTCAAAGGATTCCTTACCTTGGGCTTGATGATGGAGATGAGGTCTCTGTGCAGGGCTGCCTCATAGAGAAAACCATAGTGTTGGCTGGATTCTATAGCAATACCAAACATGCCAATGATGGCGGGATGCACAGAGAGTGAAAGTGCCACACAGTATTCATATAAGAAGTTCTGCAGCTTGGTGCTAGCCTTAGGCAACAGCTTGAGAGCCATAGGAGTCCCTACAATGAGGTTGAGAAAGACAAAAGGGGATGAGAGACTGAGAGATGAGTGCTCCAAAATATCAATAAATGTACGTCCACCACAGATAGAAACCTGGTACACATGCAATCTAAGACCCAATGGGACCATCTAGACCACCCAAAAGGAGCGGTCCACGATCGCCCCAGGAAGCAGCGGGATGGGGCCAAGACTGCCAGACCGGCAGCCTCCGCAGCCCCATCCCACCGCTGCCAGAGCCGCATGCCTGGATCGGGCTGGAAATGATATCTGATAAGCTTATAGGATAATGGTTCAGGTTCTATTCAGCTCCTTTTTAAATTTGTGACAAACTACATCTGCAACAGAATGGAGTGTTGAGCTAGTAGCCCTCAGAAACCCTGATCGAGAGAGTAGGGTTTTGCTATGCCAGGCCAGATGATATCTGCACTAGCAGAATAGATTATGTGTGAAAAATAGGAAGGGAGGGAAAGATTCATAGATTCGCTATGGCCATTCTCAAACAAACAAACAAAACCAATTTCTCCAGTTAATAATTGGATAGGGGCCCATCACACACAGCTATTGGAAGTGGCCACCATATCCAAGAGTTATGGGAATCAACTGCAGCCTTTGCCAAGAGTGACATAGACATAAGACAATTTACCTGGCCACAGATAAACAGACGAAAACTGGGATACATGTCAGCAAGGAATATCAGAGTGTGGTCAAGACGACAAACGTTATTTATGAGGATGAATATACCACCAGGAAGATTGCAGCAATTCACTTTTGCCAGGGCTTACTGAGAAAGGCAGGACTCCACTCACTCTTCTCCTCTCCCCATTGAGTTAACTGAGTGCTTTTGCACTTTGAACTCAGTTTTTATCAACTGAAGTACGTTGAGGGCAAAAAGGGAAAAGTGGGAGGAGGAGAAAGCAACTGGGACATTTTCAAGGTAGCTGTAAAAAATGGGACAACAAAGGCTTCATCAGGACTGTCCTTACTGAAATGGGGACAGTTGGAGGGTATGTTATAAATTTACAACCATATGACCACATAAGGGTTTCTTATTGAGTCTGGTTACCAAAGCATATACCACGATGCAACTTTACCTCTCTTTCTGTGAGTCACCAGGACCACCTGTCCATATTTCCCCTTTCCCAGCTCTTTGATGATTTGGTAGTGCTCAGTCACTTCCATATGCACAAGACTCTGGGCTGTGATCTCCAACATGTCTTCCAGGATAGCTTGAGCCTCCATGCCCAAGGTCAGGTCCATGACCAAGCTCTACAAGTAGCACAAAAGAGATTGTGAAACACCACTGAAATGAACTGTGTTGAGCAGTGGGCAGAATTAGAATTCAGTCTCTCTCTCTCATTCTCTCTGTCTCTGGAACAAGGAAAAATAATTCAACCCACTTCTCAAATTGTGTAATTTCTTGCTGCAGCTACAAATAATAACTACAACCTTTCAATTCTCCTAATACATAAAGGGAGGAAGAGAGCAATACCACACATCTCAGGGTAAGGTAACAAACAAAATGAGCCCCCTGGGAAAGTCTGTTCTTTATTAGGGATGTTATCACATGGGAGGAATTTTCCTCAGTTTCGAAAGAAATGAAAGTGGGGCCAGTTCGGAATTGAATGAATTCGCTAGTTCAGCGAATTTATGTGATTGCGTACTGACACCGCATCACATTCGGAACTGCCCGAAATTGCCTCCCAGTGGCCGAAATTACATGTGATAGTTTCTCACGCAATAATGTGAAAACCCACATTCGCATTCAGAAGGGCTTCCCATTGCCCGAAAATGCATGTGATTAGCTTTCACGCAATAACGCGAAACCCCATGATTGCATTCAGATTGCCATTGCATTATACTTCCAATTCCCATCGTGTGATAAACTCCTAGTAGAACATGAACTATGACTCAAAGTACCACTGCAAACACTCTGAACCAATCAGAGAAATACACACACACACACTTATTCTTAGTTTCATGTGGAGTGTTTGAAGAAGTACTTTCAGTAACAGTTCATGCTAATGTTCATTGTTAACTTTAAAAAATCACTTGAGCATTTCTGACAGAAGAAAGAATACCATCCTATGGGTCCAAAGCAGTTTGGGCTTTAATTGTGTTGGAACCAGTGAATGGAAGAGGCCGTAGGCACTTTGTGGAGCGAAGGATACCTATCTCAATCCAGGAAGATCCCAGGAAGCTTCATTGAACATTCACCTTTCATTAAAAGTAATCATGATTTTTATGAATAAGATACGTATGGAATGGAGCAGGTCCCTAGCCATAGCTGAAGATGTAGCCAAAGGAAAGACACTTTGCACAAACACAGGCTTTCTTTACTCCAAGCACTTTACAAATGTAGTGGTGATAATGGTGATGGTAATGATGATGACACCATATTATGTTTCAGACCCAAAAAATGTGGGCACAAAGGTCTTGACATGCAGATGACTTGCTGATGTCTTTTCTTTGCAAGCTGAAAAGTTTCACTTTTTAAAACTGTGCATAACCAATATTTGCACTGTGAGATCACCCTGACCAACCAAACATCCAAGCCAGCCACTGTGTTGCCAAACCTATTCAGACACACTAGGCTTCTTGGAGAGCCAGCATATGTAGTGGTTTGAGTGTTGGACTAGAACTCTTAACAGCTGGGGTTCAAGTCCCTGCTCAGCCATAGAAGCACACCAGGTGACTTTGCAACATCACTGTCTCTCAGCTGTAAGGGCAAGACAATGACAATCATTCTCTGAGTAAATTTTGCTAAAAAAAAAAGCAAACAACAACAACAACACTATGTTGAGCTGCCATTAGCTAGAGTCAACCACATATAGCAACATAACAACCAATACTTCACATACTTGTTTCACCCAGAACTTGGAAAAGTTACCTTTTTAGATTACAACTCCCAGGACTCTTTCAGACGTGGGAAATTGGAAGTATAATGCAAAGGCAATCCAAACGCAATCCTGGGGTTTCACGTTATTGCGAATTAATTCTTCTCACGCAATTTCAGGCAAAAGGGAAGCCACTCCGAATGCAATCATGGGTTTTGCGTTATTGCGCATTAAAGGTTCTCACGCAATTTCGGGCAAGGAGGGGTTATTTCCAGGTACTAGGAAGACATTCCGAACGCCTTCCGAATGCAATGGGGATTCACGTAAATTCGCTAAACTAGCGAATTTACGTGAATCCGAATGGGCTCCATTCGGATTTGGGAGAAATTCCTCCCGTTTGAAAGAGTCCCCAGAAACTCTCAACCAGGCTGGCTGTGAGATTCTGGGAACTGTAGACCAAACTGACAACTCTTTTGAACTTTGGTTCCAACACTCAGCTTGCCCCCCATTATCATTATCATTGTTTTTTGAGGTGTTTTTTAAAATCAGTCTTAGTTGCCCTGTCATTTTTGAAGACGCCCCCCACATCCAATTGTAACTTTTTCCAAGAGTGGTTGAATTCTGCTTGTTACTTCTTCCTCTCAGCTAGATTTGAAAGCCTGGAGAACTGGAGCTCCCCCCTCCAGCACCCAGATGCCCAGATTACATTTTTTCCAAACCAATTTAAGCTTCTTTGACCATTGCAGCAGTCTCCATGTGAGAATAAGCCCCTATTTTGCTCCCACAGAAACAGATCACCTGTCAGTTTTGTTCTTTGTCCCTGGGAGAGCTGAAAAGTTTTATTGGACATGGAGAAAAACTATGAAAATGGGAAACAGAAGGGAAACTATCTGGAACCAATTCATTCCATACCCTGACCTCCTCTGACTGTTGACAATGCCCTGACCTTCCACACATCTCCAGGTTCTTGATCTCATTTTTGGATGAGCTATTAAACAGGGCTAGATTAGTCAGTCTGAGATGACTGGCTTGGGTACCAGATTTTGGGGATCTTGAAAGGCCTCCAAACTGTTATTTATTTGGGGTGTTGTTGTTTTTTTTAACTGTTGTATTTTTAGTGACCAGGATGGGGGCAGGTGCTTGTGAGATTTTCTGTATTGCGCATCAAAATGACTTTGTGGGGAGGACTTGGGACACTGGGGGATCCAATTTGCAGCTCCAGGTCAATCAACTAAACAAATTGGGCTAACTTTATCACTAATTTAGAAATTTATAAGTACATTGTCAAACATTAAAGTCAGACAGGGCAGAAACAAGATGGATTTCATATGCCTTAGTCTGTGGTGGATCAGTTTTACAACCAGGAGGGGGAGACTGCTTTTAAAAAGCTGCCATTGCACTCATACGTCCCTAAGCTAACTGTGTTGGCAATCTATTCCTTGTTGTTGTGTGCCTTCATGTTGTTTCCAACTTATGGCAACTTATGGGGTTTTCTTGGAAGAATTTGTTCAGAAAAGGGGTTGCCTTTGCCACCTTCTGATGTTGAGAGAGGGTGACTTGCCCAAAGTCAACCAGTGGGGTTTCTTTCCCTGACTGAGTATGGATTTGAACCCTGGTCTCCAAGGTTGCAATCTCTCGTATGGTAACCTTCCTTGGAACAAATTTTGTAAGAAATCCCTGGGATAGAATCACCATAAGTTGGAAACAATCTGAAGGCATGCAACAACAACATCAGGTAGTGGTTTGAGCATAGGACTAGGACTCTGGAGATCAAGTTTGGATTCCCCACTCAGTCATGGACACTTGCTAGGTGACCTTGGGTAAGTCACATGCTCTCAACCCCAAAAAACTCCAACTTATGGCAATGCTAAGGCAAACCTATCATGGGGTCACCATAAGTTAGAAACAACTTGAGGGAAAACAACAACAAACAACTTCCATGTGAAAATGTGTGTACATGTGAGTGCATGAGCACACATTCACACACACACACACACACACACACACTTAATAGAACCTCAGTCACTTAAATTGACACCACATTTTTCTCCCTACTGAGCTGTCAAATGTTACCCTTTTCTCCAAGCACAGTGGCCCTTCGGTATCCTCTGGGATTAGGTTCCAGGATCCCTGTGGATACCAAAATCTGTGGATGCTCATCCCATTAATTACCATGGCATAGTAGAATTTGTGACCCATATATAAAAGAGCAAAATCAAGATTTGCTTTTTGGAATTTATATATTTTTGAATAGGTCAAGTTGTGGATGCTTATTATTATTATTACACTTGAATCCATGGATAAAGAATCTGTGGATACAGAGGGCCAAATGCACTTTTCTTCATGCAGGAAGGCTTGCCTCCTGTAGGATTTACCTCTTGAATTGAACCCTAAATGAGATACTTGTAGATACAGAAACAAGAACAGGCATACATTACTTCTGTATTCACCACCCCAGCCATGCAGTGTGTATCACTCCATCAGGGCCAGGAGATGTACACCACTTTCCACTGAGCTTGGCTCCTGTTTGCAGGACAAGGGAGAAAGAGGGTGTGTGTGTTCTGCCACACACAGTCTTTACTTAACATATGGCAATGAATGACGCATCCTTCTCACTATGTGGTGTCCCTTGGGATGAAGCAATAAATAGAGCTATCCTATAGCTGTTGCAGAGGCCCTCTCAGATGAAACCTTGCCCATGCCCTTCTTTTGCCTCCCTTGCAGCCAGCTCCCCAGGGTGTCCAGATATCCAGGAAACCTACCAGTGACCTTGAAACAGAGGCCCACATGAACTGTTTTGCACCCTCCACACATAAACATAGGCCAGATGGTTGAGTCCAGACGAGCATGATGTAATCACAAAGCAGAAAATGGACTTCTCCTGTCATGTCTTGTCTTCTTGTAAACTTTTATTATTCAAAGTTTGCATTGCATAGAGACAGATCGATTGTCAGTCCCAACACAGCGGCCCCATCTAACTATTGCCCTACCCTTAAATCATAACTACAGTTAGTCCAATAACGCCTCATTTGTTTTGTTTATATACATACATGAGAAAGACATGGATGCCAAAAGCACATACATATAAACTGGGCAATCATAAGGGGGTAGGGAAGGTAACGGCACATGAGAAGCATTTGGAATATTCAACTTCTTGATGGTTTGCTCATTTGTCAGTTCTAGTTCCTGGCTGATTTCACAAGCACTTTTTCAGTCTCTCCCTGCTCCTTTTTGATCATATCTTAGTTTGAAAGGAAACAATGCCCAGAAGGAATCTTAGATCTTTTTCACACTACACACTCATAGCTCTTACATATTTAACAATCATGGCTTCACCCAAAGGAACCTTGTGGGTTGTAGTTTCATGAGGTATATGGAATTTTTTGCCAGAGAAATCCAGCATTTCATCAAATTACAAATTCCAGGATTCTGTAAAAGGCAGTGATGGCTGTTAAAGTGGTATAGTGCCATAACTGTGTTGTGTGAATAGTTGTTTACAAGTTCTTTCCAGTGGATACTGTTGCCTGAGTAGAGTAATCTCACTCAGTTCACCATGAGAGTTTTAGTGCTGTATCACAAGAGAAAAATAAGCAGAAATGGAGGTGGGGAATAGTGCTTTTCTCTGTGCCTTACATGATGTTGTACCGCTTCAGTTCTCTTCCCATGAAAGACAGTTTTAAAAGCTCGTCTTTTGTCTAGATGGAAAAATTCATTCAACAAAAGACATGCAGCTAAAAAAGCCAATGCAATTCTAGACTGCCATCAATAGAGGTATAAAGGAAGCAATAGTGCTACTCTATTCTGCTTTGGTCAGGCCTCACCTGCAATACTGTGTCCACCTGCAATACTGTGCCCAGTCACCAGGATGTTGAGAAGCTGGAGCATGTCCAGAGAAGGGCAACCAAAATGGTGAAGGGTCCAGAAACCATGCCTTATGAGGAGAGACTTAGGGAGCTAGGTATGTTTAGCATGCAGAAGAGAAGGTTAGAGGTGATATGATAGCCTTGTTTAAATATTTGAAGGGATGTCACATTGAAGATAGAGCAAGCTTGTTTTCTGCTGCTCCAGAGAACAAGACACGGAACAATGGATGCAAGCTACAGGAAAAGAGATTCCACCTCAAAATTAGGAGGAACTTCCCTACAGTAAGGGCTGTTCGACAGTAGAACACACTCCCTCAATGGAGAGTGATGGGGTCTCCCTCCTTGGAGATCTTTAAGCAGAGGCTGAATGGCAATCTGTCAGGTATGCTGTGATTGAGAATTCCTTCATGGCAGGGGGTTGGACTAGATGGTCTTGTGGTCTCTTCCAACTCTATGATTCTATGATTTTGCAACTTTCCCCCACAAGAAGATAACTGAAGTGCTAAGACATTATGTGGTAAAGCAAGGAGAAAGGTGTTACCCTCTGGTTCTGTTTACACATTCTTTTCTTGTACAGTAAGGTTCTTAGTAGATAAATCCACCTACTCCTTTAGATTGGGTGGGCAAATTCAGCAGGTTCCAGGGAGGTTATGTCCTTCGGACTTTCTGGGGTCTGAATATGCTGTCAAAAATGTCTCCCAAATCTTGCTTTTTAAAATGGAGCTATCCACAAATCCATGTCTGGTTTTGGAAAATGCATACCCTCCAACATTTCACACATATGGTCAAGCAGCATCATACATGAAAATGGTTACACATCTGGCCAAGCAACATCAGAGTGTAGTCAAGATGGCAAAAGTTATTAATGAGAAAGAACACATAGTGTAAGGGAGACTGCTCCAGTTTGTTCCTGTGTGAGCCTAATGGAAAGGGCAAGATTCTACCATTTTCTGTCCTCTTCCTCCTGCTAATTTAACTGAGTGCAAACCAGTTTCATACTTTGTACTCAGTTTGCAGTAACTGAAGGAACCTGAGAACAAAGGAGAGGAAAACTGGAACATTTTATGAGCTGCTGAAAAAGTGGAATGACAGAAGATTAATTGGGACACTCTCTGTCAAAGTGAGACAGCTGGGGTATATGAAAATAGGAATTTCAGATGTTAAACTCTTTGTGCATGCAACCTAATAGATGAATTACTATTCTTGGAGGCTCTCAGGAGAGGAAATTCACTATGTGGTGAGGAAAGAAAATGGACAGTCTAGAGGCTCTGACATGGTTGAAAGCCAGCTCATGCAGGACGAAATGGCGCATTTAAGATGGCATTACACATTCACATTTAATTACTGTTGTTTTAATTTAAAAACCTGCTTCCTAACTTGTCAAGAATAGTCTCTAGAGTTACTCAAAATGTGTTAATTGGCTAAACTGAAAAATTGGCTAAACACTGAAGACTTAATCGGTGTGGGCACACAACCAGGTTGATGTAGTAGACATGCAGACTCAGATGGACTGATGTTGAAATAACCCTGTTATTAATCTTCTGCTAGCAGCATAAAGCACAATCTGTTTGCATCAGCTAGTTTCAACATCTTTGCAGTAAAAGCAGTTGTAATGAATTCATCTTTTGCAGGAAATTGGAAGGTGTTTTTCCTTTTTCAACATTGTTGTTTATCATGATTATAGGAAGTAATCCTAGTATTTCCAACCAGGCAGACCTATAATGTCCTGGCTGGAATTTCATCTATTTGGGCATTTGCCAGAACAAGATGATATAAAGACAGAGAGGTAAATGGGATTGGTAGATTTCTTACACACATGCAGTAAATGGGATTGAATGTGATCCCTCATATAAGACATGGCTGCTATTCTTTTTCACTGTGTGGTCTTTGGTCTCCATAAATCACCGCAGAGATTATCGCTAAGCTAGTCAGGCTGCTAAATTCGGGCTATGCCCCCTATGTGTTAACTGCCTTAGTTACTGCTGGGATATTTGCATTATCACAACAGTTTTGATCATGGTGAGTGCTAATAAAATAATTTCTGCATCAAGTTTCAATCTGATCACACACCCCAGTACTGTTCATAGTGTGTAAATATGCAAACTCTGAAGATTCCTGGTGTATGCCGTGCATACATACTCAAACTTCCATTCAAATTGGATTGCAATCCATGAAAATTTATGCTAGAAATATTTGCTAATCTTAAAGGTGCCACACAGCCCTTTATTGTTTTGCTACAACACAGACTTTTAAAAGTCAAGCCTTTCTGTTGCTATTGGCTTATTTACTACCTCTCTTATTTTGTGAATCAGTGTAGCAGCTAGGATGAAAGTCAGCTAAAGACACTCTGCTTATGCTCAGAGGTAACCCTAGCTACCCCAGATTCCCTTTGCTTTATAATCTATGCATGCCAACTAGGGGAAGTCAGGCACACAGATGGTGTATAGCTGTTCCCATGAGTAGCCTAGATGGGCAGAGGACCAGGCTGAAATCCCTTAAACAGGTGAACTGCGGGGAGTGTGGGATACACAGCATCAGTATTGTCTCTGGTATTCTTTGAGCCACAACTTTCCATGAATAGTCTCTCTCTCCCTCTCTCCCTCCCTGCTTACCCACTTTACACACATCCATCCCATTCCAAATTTAGCAAGGCAGAACTAACAGTGTTAGCTAAAGTGTATCAATTGGCCTGGCCAATTCCACTTACAAAGTGCTGTCCTGGTTGCAGAATGGAGCAGAACACTAGGATCCTGGAATGCAGAGTGGAAAACAGCCACTTTTTAGGCACTCTCACATTTGTCCAATTCTAAAGGGCGGGAGCACTGCTGACAGGCTCGATGTCATGTTCTCTGTTACACTTCTGGTGCCCCATGGAAGACGGACACAGTCGCCTGCAGCCCCCTCACTTCGCTGCTGCCTCAGTGCCTGCCTTCTGATTCCTTGCCAGGCGTCCTCTCTTACACGCTAGGAAAGTTCATGGGGATTTGGGCCTAAATGGGATTGACACGCTCCTAAAGCCACTTGAGATCCATTTCCAAGCTTCTGGAGACAGAGAAAGGGCATGAGCTGGGTCCATCCACCCTTCTCTTTTTTCTTGCATGCCAAGGAGGTTCTAGAAATAGACCCTCACATCAGTACAGGGGCAAATGCAAAGGAGCACAGATGTCATTTCATTGTTGTTGTTGTTGTTGTTGTTGTTGTTATAGGGTCAGAGCTCAATCCTACTCAGAAATTATTTTAAGCATCCCTCAACTTTAATCATGGGTGTATAGGGCTTGGTTTATTTGTGTTACCTTTGAGAGGTCTCTGAGCACATATAAAATGTCGCTGAATAAACATGGGATCCCAGGAGATGACTTTTATTATATTAAACAACACAAAACTGAGGGAATCCATTTGTGTGGAAGCTCCCTTATAAAAATGGGAAAGTATCCCACGAATATGGTAACATTTTATGGTTTGTAAAGTATGTGTTGTCACACCCAAGGTAACATATACAATTCCCATTTTTGCAGGGGAGCTTCCACACAAATGGATTACCTCGATTTTGTGTTGTTTAATATGATAAACATCTCCTGGAATCCCATATGGTATTTCATATAATGTAACTTTGTATACCTAGCTGCATAGCAGATCGAAGAAACTGAGTACTGAGTTACAACAATGCATAGCAAACCCCTTGATTGCGTTCAGAT
Source organism: Urosaurus nigricauda (assembly GCA_034509955.1). Classification (NCBI taxonomy): domain Eukaryota; kingdom Metazoa; phylum Chordata; class Lepidosauria; order Squamata; family Phrynosomatidae; genus Urosaurus; species Urosaurus nigricauda. The sequence continues at coordinate 11,559,778 of JAOEGL010000006.1, forward strand.
TGCCATTATATTATACTTCCAATTTCTGTCGTCTGATAAATTCCATAGTAACATAACAGCAGACGTCTACTGGGCACAATTCTAACTCCCACAGACCTAAGTCCACTTACAAAAACACAACACTCCAATAGGATTCTGGCCATCATTTTTAGTTTTTGTGACCCTTTCAGGTTTTTATCCCAGGAACAGAAAATGCAATGTTATGGCCATTTAAAAAAATCAACCTTGTTGTGCTTTCATTGAGAGAGAGCCAGCATGGTGTAGTGGTTTGAGCACTGGACTATGACTCTGGAGACCAGGGTTCGATTCACCACTCAGCCATGGAAAACCACTGGGTGACTTTGGGTGAGTCAAACACTCTTAGTCCCCCCCCCCCCCAAAAAAAACGCTGTGAAAGGTTCACCTTAGGGTCACCATAAGTCAGAAACAATTTGAAGGGACATAGCAGCAATGACATCAATGCTTTTATTGCCTTTGTTTATCAATGTTTCTTAATGTTCAGTGTTGTGCAAAGGGAAGTATCCTTTTGCACTGGAATCATGGTTCCTGCAAACAAGTACCAGAGATTCAACCAGTACTATACATATTATTTTCCTGTTACAGGCATGGCCAAAAAGCATTCCTGCCTGCTGTAGCATGCCACTTGGCTGTGATCGATCATCTGAGTCCGGACACCTGCAAGCAACCCAATCTGCCTGTCAGGACAAACCTTGCACGCAAAGCTGGGCCTAGGGGGAGGGCTGGGAAGGGGAGATGGTTGCCTTGGCAACCAAGCACAACTCTAAGGCCTATTTCACTCTGGTCCAGCTCACTTGCAGCAGGCACAGGTTCAAATAATAAAATAAAACCCAAAACCCTTTGTCATCTGCCAAGCACAAGTTTCTTTCCCTGGTTTATAAGTAACCCACTCTCAGCTTTCTTATTTCATGGACATATGGAGTGGCAGGGCCAGACATACCATTAGAAGAGCAAATTGGAAACTCTGGCATCAAATTTGGGGTGTCATGAAAAGAGAAGCAAAGGAGCTACACAGACGAGCAAAAAGAGGTGTTTTTAGACTGGCTTGAAGGTGTGGCATTTAGATGGCACATGCCTTGAAGCCAGCAGAAAAGTGCCCTTATGCAGAGAAAAGCCATTTCAAAAAGAAGCAGGTTTTTTCCACTTCTTCCTGGCTTGAAGCCCTGTCATATGGTCATGACATGAGCACTCCAGCTGCTTTGGGAACTGGTGGTGCAGTTGGTGGGGTTTCAATGTGGCTTTAGAAAAGGCAGCTTCAAGACACTTTTTTTCTGCCCATCTGTTTCACCCCAATGTGCTATTTGCTTTGTATTCTTAGGCATTGGGTTGCCAGATTGAAGAGTGGAGATAGCTCCTACACATTTAATGGTTCTGTAGGAGAGGGGATTTCAGCAAGTGTTGCTTGTCACACAACCTGGAAACAAGCATCACCTGCTGAAACACTCTCTTCTACACTCAACCATTAAAGAGATAAAAGCCTTCCCCAGTTTTTACTCTGCAACCCTATGGATAGAGCCACGTGTTTCTAGGTGGTGGTTGTGGTTCTTGTTGTTCTATATTATTGCCAAAATAACTAGTCTGGCTTTAAGCATGATGCACTTTGCTGTGGGAGAGTGTGTGTCAGTGATGTATTTTACTCCAGGTCTCCAGTCAAGTCTCAAGTCTCTACCTTGGAGTCTCAAGTTGAGTTTCAAGTCCTTGCAAGATACTTTCAAGTCAAGTCTCAAGGCAAGTCTGAAGTCTGGGAGCCAATTTTTAACAAGAAAAAAGGAGATGGGACATGTTTCTCAAACAGGAACAGCAAGTATGTTAAGCAATGGGGTTGAGGTGGTGATCGAGGTCTGCTTGGAAGCCTGTCCCTGCAGCACATCAGAGGAGTCTTCTAAAGGTTTTCAAAAGCTTTAGAAGGATCTTTCTTCCTCAAGCCCATTGCCTAACACCTGTGCTGTTCACCTCAAAGAAATGTACCTTGCACTCTGAGGGCATGTCTTTTGCTAGTCAAGATGAATAGTGCTAGCAAGTCAGTCTCTAAAAATATACAAGTATACAAGTCGCAAGTCAAGTCAAGTCAAGTCAGTGAGTAATTTCTTGGCAAGTCAAATCCAAGTCCAGTCTCTGAGGCAATATGAGTCCAACTTGAGTCCGAACCAATCTACTTGAGTCGGTATCACTGGTGTGTCTATGTGCCATGTTTTGTTCAAGCAGCAAAATGGCTTAGATCAGCCCTTCTGAGTATTAAAACTTTCTACCATCTGATCACAGTGAAGGTAGGCTGAATGAACCAGCTATGTTCAACTATTTTGCATTCTTTATTAGAATTTCTGCTTCCTGGCTTAAACAACTATGAATCCTATAGAAAACCATCTGTTGTGGGGTGTGCAGAGAACCCACAGTGCTCCTCTGAATCAAGAAAATTCATCATCCCAAAAGAGGGCAGATGTGGGTGCATATTTCCACAATTTTTTTATTTCATCCCCCCCCCTGCTTTCCACTGAACACATGAACAAGATGCATATATCTACATACTCAACAGCTGCCTTGATTTGGCAGGGACAGTACTGATTAATCCTCTGTGCTCCCACTTTTTCAATTGTTTTAAAAAGGCCCAGTAAAATATAGTATGTGCTCTTCCCACTCTGCCCTTTGTCCTCATCTTATTTCCATAGCTGTAGACTGAGTAGATAAGGCAAAAGTAGTTTTCACTCAATTCATCCGGGGGAAGAGGAGAGGAAAGGTGAAAGCTTCTTCTTCCCAATAGGCTCAGGCAGAAGCAAAATACTGCAGCCTTTCATAGCTTATGTGTTCCTCCTCATTAATAACATTTGCCATCTTGACCACACTCTGATCTTGCTTATCCATATACGTTTCAGTTTTCATCTGTGAAATTTTGAAGAGTACACACCTGTGTTTAGTTGTTTATCAGACACATTCTCTGTGTGTTCAGTTATGAAATGACCATATGTACTGTAGCTCTCCAAGGATGAAAGAGGTCTTTTTTCTCATGGGAAAATCTTAATACCACCAACTGTTTACATGGAAATGTTCATGTGCAGATTTCTATATGTTTGCAGATTTCACAAGTACACACACACACACACGCTGAATGCAGGAACTATAACCTCACTTAACTTGTAAGATTCTGTGGAAGGCTTTTTTGCTAAAGAGTGGGATATAAATGCTCTAAGTAAATAAAATAAATAAGCAAGCATTAAGGTAGAAAGAGATATTTTAAAATTATACTTTTGACCCTATAAAATTAAATTTCTGCTATTCCAGTATTCTGATAAGACAGATACGGGTTCAGCAGATGAGTCAATTTTTAACAGAAAGAATCAACTAAATTTCGGACACATCATCATCTTTCCTCCTGCTTTGAAACATGACCTTTGTACTAAACGTCCTCATTCTGATTAGTTCCACTTTCAGGCCAAGGAAATATTATCAGCAAATAAGGAAAAGCTATTTAGGAGCAGAGTCTGCTTAATCAGAGCAATCCACTTAACATCACCTCACAAACATGTTGTTAAAAACACCCTGAAAAGCTCTCACTGCATTTGTAAAATTTATTTATTTAAGGGCCAGTGCTCGGAGAAAAAAAAAGTACAATCAGCCTTCCATATACATGGATTTTTCATCCTTAGATTCAAGCATCCATGGCTTAAAAATATTTTTAATATATAAATTTCAGAAAGCAAACCTTGATTTTGGCATTTTATATAAAGGATACTATTTTACTATGCCATTGTATTTAATGGGACTTGAGCATGCACAGATTTTGGTATCTGCAGGGGGTCCTGGAACCCAAACCCCAGCAGATACCATTGTAAAAAAATGTTCCCAGTTTGCTTTTATGAATTTAAAAAGCAAAGGTGTTTTTTGTAGGCTGAGGCCTTGGTAACACCACTGACTAAGAGGAGGAGGGAAGGAAAGTCAAATGCAAGGTTTTCTCTTTTCCCTTCATCTTATGCCCCTGAAACGAAAATCCACTCCAAATTTCAAGTGACGCTGGATGGAAAACCTGTGATAAATCATCTCCTGCTGGCTACAGATGTGCAGCTATTAGTACTGCTAATACTAAGGACCTAATGATTTAAAATTAACTTAAGTTTTAAGTTAAAAGTTGCCAACAAAACCGGAAAACTTTAATTTTTTTTATTTAACTTTAGCTTTATTTTTAATAAATGTGATTGGCTTAATTTGGAATTTTAATGTCATTATTTCTCCAGAATTATTAAATTATTAGTTAATGAAAATTACTTTGTTTTTTTTTTAAGCCAGTGGGGCTTTCTAGATTGGCAGGAAAGTGTGACATGAAGTTGCCTTTTCCTTAATGCTTAGCAGCTGCACCACAGCCTTTAGATGGAGCTGCGCTGTTCCGCAGTTTTTAAAAAAGAAGCTGGGAAAACCAGCACCTTTTTAAAGGTGCTTCTTCTCCCCTAAAACGCAAAAAAAGCATTTTCATGGCACACTTTCCCTTTTTCTCATCTAAAGGCTAGAGATTCATGCAGCTATGAACACACTTCTTTTTGCCAATCTAGAAAGCCCCAGAAATGTTTACATTATCCAGTTTACATGATCTGTTACATTTTCCAGTTGGTTCTTTACCTAAAGTCCAGTTCTTTTGATTTTTGCAAATATATTTGTGGTTTTTTGTTGAAATCTTTGTCCCACAGGGTTTAGGAATCATCAGATTTAGGTCACAAGTAATAAAGGCACTTTGGAAAAGGGGTTCCTTCCTGCAATTTATTCTAGACACCACATGGGAATCTGTAAAAAAAAGGCAATTCATCTTTTAAGTTTTCTAGGAAACTTAAATTTGAAGCTCTTAAACTCTAGGATATTTGCATGGAACCACATGAGAATCAAATGCTAAGGAGTGTGAGAGAGTAAGATAGCTTTAGAAAAAAAGGAAAGCAAAAGTTAGGGTTTTGGTGGAATGGGTAAGAAATTGTGTTTTCAAAAATTCATGCCACTTTTTTTCTTCTCTCCAAGGTTGAAAATAGAGGTAGGCAGTGGAGAAGAATAAAAGGATGAATGAAATTTGCCCCCTTTATTCTGGCAAGGCTTTTAATGTGTAGTAATGTAACTTACATTTTAACATGAACTCAACATTAACTTGTTACAACTTTTCTCCTTTTAGTGTAAAAGCTGTTTAGTTTGATTTTTTTTAGCTTATAAATGATTAATTTAGCACATTAATCCTTTCCATTCACTTTCCCACAATTGATTATAGTTGTAGCAGAAGCTGTAGTATTACCTGTTTTCTCCTTTCTAAAATGCAGGGACTTGCAAATTTTATTGGAACAACAGCGGAGAAGGTTGCTGACCTCTCTCTTGCTCACTGCTTTCTGATCAGAGTTCCTTCCTTCTCCTTTTTTCTTTTTCTCAGCAATAAAGGAAAACAACATTTATTTATGTATTTGAAATGGAGAAACTGATTGAGGCATGATTTCAACTGGAAAAATGAGCTGCAGTGAAACGAAACACCTTGCTGCCTAGGTTTATGCTGACTGAATTTGCAAACCTTTGCATTTTTATACAAGCTAAATAACATCTATAGGCAAAACACACATCCAGAGTTGCCAGACTGAAAAGCAGAGATGGATCTGTTACTTAACAGTTGTGTTCATTCCCGATTTGTACTAGGGTTGCCATGATGAAAAACGGAGGAGGCTCCTATCCATTTAATGGTTGTGTAGAAGAGGGAGTTTCTGCAGGTGTTGCTTGTTACCTAGTTGCCTGATGAGCAACACCTACCGAAATTCCCATTTCTGCACAAGCATTAAAGTGATAAGAGCCTCCTTTGGTTTTCTCTTTAGCAACTCTACTTACCTTGCACATTATCACAGAACTAATCTTCATCTGAAGTTAGGAACTTTGTGTGTGTGTGTGTGGAGGGGTTGTTTATTGCTTTTTGAGGTTTTCAGTTTGGTTTCATTGTAATTTTTTTCTTTCTTTTTTTTCCTTTTTTTCCTTTCCAATGACTATTCTATAAGACAGCAGAAGTGTATTCAAGACCGTATGCAGAGAATTCAAATTATTTCTCTTTTGTACCAAGCAAAGCAATTATCGGAACGTATCAGAATTATCAAAATTTTCCATATAGGCCATGCCTGTATAGGACAGAACTGAACTGGTAATGTTATGCCAGAAAACAGGGATTGGAAAAGGTCACTTTGTTCTTGACACCCGAGGGGTAAAAAGACAACCAAGACCTCTCAGCAGCTGGAAGTGAAAGGTAAGGAGCGTGAGGAGCTAATGTTAGCTTTGCTAGTGAAAATCAGCATCGAACCCTTTTAAACAAGAATGCCTGTCACCTTCAGGTTACATGGGGTCATTGTTAACAAGCAAAAGTTCTTCTCTCCATCTCTTTTTCACATGGTCTATTGAAGAAATCCTCTCTCTAGCACTGAAACTTAGTTTGTGCTACAACTCTGTGCATAGCTAGCTGCTGTTTGTCAAAATCAAACATGTTACAAACATGCCTTTCAAATCCCCCTACACATACAACCTAGGATGTTTGTCAAATAATGATAATCTACATGTGGAAGAAAATTACATGGAATGGGTCACATTGCAAACTAGTTCAGATGCAGTAAGTGAACTCAATATGTCTGCACTCAGCCCAGATTATTTGATTAAGCGCTAATAGAATTGTTAAATGACACTGAATTAACACTGACAGTAGCTGCCTTGGATCCCATTTCGAGAGAAAGGTGGGATATAAGTACAATGAATAGAAAAATTATTTCTAAGAATAAATGAAGAAAAAGTGTAAATGAGGGGAAAGCTGTTCCCCGTTGGGAGAAGCCATTAACAGATCTAATGTTCAATTTTATTTCACCTGCCTTAATTTCTAATGTCTCACTCCCTTGCTGGGTTTCTATATATTGTGATTGCTATTGGATCTGGCTGTACTATTGACCAGTGCTACTCAAAGTGGTGGTCTGTGGACAGGTACCATTCCATAAGCCATTGGCTGCTATTTCTCAGCATGTTTGCAGCAAAGGGGGGAAAAAAACTGTTGTAGCCAATGGGTGCAGATATGGTACAAGTCTCTGGCACATAAGGGAAAAAATTGCCTACCCCACACATCATATGCTGCAGATTATTTCAACTTCTGTGAAGCCAGCTGATTGATTTGCCCGAGCCACTAAAAGGGATCCCATTTGTCATTGTCTTGCTTAGACCTCACTTTGCCAGATTACTAGGGGACTGGAGCAAATGGACCCTAGTGATGAATTTACAGTGGTTAAATGCCTGTACTGCAGCCACTCACTCACAAACCACAAGGCTGTACGTTCAGTACCAGCCAGGGGCTCAGGGTTGACTCAGCCTGGCATCTCTCCAAGGTCACTAAAATAAGTACCCATCTTCTTGGGGGCAATTAGCTTACACACTGTAAACTGCTTAGGGAGTGCTTAAGGGCACTAATAAGCAGTGTAGAAATGTAATTGCTATTGCTATTGCAAGAATGGAGCATCCTATGACAACTCCCACTAAACATGGTGAATGGGTGGAATAATCAGGAAGTCATTTGAGGAGTAAAGTTGGAGAGAAGCCAAATTCACCTACTGCAGAAAAAATGCATCCACTCATAATTGTATGAGTGCATCTCTATACAACTCTCACTGGGCACTATATATCAGCCAGATGCAAACCAACATGAATGGGTCACATTGCAAACTAGTTCAGATGCTCTTTTTGTGAGGGGACCATAAGAGATTTACCTATTTTGCCCAGATACCCAGAATTTTTCTCCAATAAACTTAAAGCAGAATGGGACAGCCCAAGAAAGAGTGATCTGCACCTCACATGGATTTATGCCTTTCTTTGTCTGAATGATGTGTACTACAACATAGCACATGATGTGATGCTGTTGTACTGTCCCTTTTATTACTCTGTGTAATGTCTGCCAGTTGCGTGAGGTGTGAGTGTGAAAATACACAGCTCAGTCACAGAATATCACACCATATATTGTGTCACAATAAACAGAGCCACTGAGAAGTGGAGGAAAGAGCAGCAAAACTGCTTTTTGCTGGAACACCACATTACACCATTCCTCCACACCTGCACATTGTTGCTACTCTGGTACAATTCTTCACATATCAAATGTCTGGACAAAAGCCAGGGAAAGTTTTTAGAATGTCCACACTGTGCTAAACATTCTGCATAGACAATAAATGTCATTTCTTGCCGATAGATAAGCCCTGTGTTCTATTATTGGCACCTGTGATAGTTTCCATACCTAGACTGCCTTAGCAATCTTCTCTAACATGCTGCATGCTTGAGGCTGCAAGCAAACGTAGAGTTATGTGAGCAAAACCCACCACTAAGGTTGTCCTAGGAAGAGTCCATGCTTTGCTGCTCAAATCATGGAACTGACACTGCTATGCCCCCAGTTATCACTGCTGCAGCAGGCACCAACAACCATGCCAGGTACTTACTCACCCCTTGTGGTGCTGACGGACCTCTGAGGTGCCCAGTCACTCCTTCTTGCTTCTGCTGGCTGTTTGGTGAGACTGTGTGGAGTGCAGCTGGGGTATCTGCCAGGCATTACCAGTCAAAGCGTGACGCTCCGCCTCTTCTCCTGTGCCATACACCCTATGGAGCTGGAGTTTGAAAAGGGGGAGCACAAGGGAGGGTGTCATCTATCTCTACAGGATAGATGAAAGAGTGAGCATACCAGGCAAGCTGCTGCGCCCGACAGCATTCTGTGCTGGATGGTGGCATCTGCCAGGATACCTAACCCTCAGCAAGACTTTGGGCTCCTGTTTCTGGGGCTTTGGTGGACTTTCACTTCTCTCCCATGGTTCTCTGTCTTGCCCCACAATCCTTTAGGCTGCAGCTGTGATACAGTGACATCCTGCGTCTAGGTCTCTTCACTACATAGGGAGGGGGGCAGACAAATAGAGTCTCTCTTTCAGCAACCCTTATGTCCACCTCCTCTCCATGATGGAGGACTAGGTAGCCACAAGATCTAGCTGTGATATGAGATTGCTCCCTCTCCTGGGCTTGCCAACAGCTGGCCACCTTACAAAGTTGGTCCCCATAGAAACATGGGAACCAGGCTGTGGTGGCTTAGCTCACATCTGCAGTAAGGGCAGAAAGAAAGTCTAGACACCAAGAAAGTGAACATTTCTCTTAGTGAAGCAGATCTCTTTCACAAGGAGGGAGGACGAGCATTTGGAGTTGTTAGGGATTTCTTTTCTTTTCTTTTTTCGTATTGAAGGCAACTAAGATGTGGCTACATAGAAAAGATACTCATAATAACAAACTATGTAAGTAGAATGAACAACAAGAAATGAGCAACTCTCCATCTCTCAGAGTGATAAAATCAGGTTTTATTCCATAAAACCAGCTAGCAGTAGATTTACCTGAAGCCAATGTATCATAATGATATGAGAACTAGTGGAGAAAATATGCAGACCCAAAGCAGCCCAATGCATAAGTTTGGTCAATGGAGTCAGTGCTCCACATTTATTTTCTAAAACGAGATGTGCTGTGTCCAGTCCGATGTCTGCATTAGAAGCCCTGCTTCATATTAGTGCAAGATTTATCACACCAATGCATGAAATATACTCTGCACATACCAAAAGGCTCTCTTGCACACGCTCACCTTACTGTACGTATCGCAGAGTCCTGCTATACAAAGCTTGTTCTGGAACTGAACAGTCGAGCTTGGATTAAGCCTTGCCACTGAGTGAAATGAGGATTTCAACCACGTGCTCCTGTCTGTCTGACTGTAATAAGATGAGCTTTGAAAAGAGCATCTGTTGAATTCCAAAATTTCAGCAAATGTCATATGCATTACTGACCCAGAATTCTATTGATTCTGGCAAATCACGAGAACACAGCACTGATGAAGATGTTTCACATATTTTTGAAGGCTGTTTTATCACACTGCCATAGCCAATAGATTTGCCACATGCAAATGAGCTCAAAACTTTAAAGGCTTCCTGAGTGATTGCTCTGCGTACTTCATTGTAATTCAAGTACTTTCATTTAATGGCCAGAAATTCCAGTCAATTACTGAGGCCACCATATTAGAAGGTCACAGGGTAGGTTTGTTGGAATGATGCTGGCAGCCATATTGACAAATCACATTTTATCCTTGTGATAATTCTTTATGAGGTAGTGGATAAAGTTTGACTTATGTATTTGGAAATGCAGTTTGGCTGTCATTTCTATATTTTATTCTCTAATGAGGCCAAACTATGAGTTATTGAGGACATTCACAATAAAAGAAATATGGCCCTACAGATATTGTGCATCCCTGAATGACTTTCCATGGGCCAGATTGGAAAACAGCATGAGGTTCCACATCCCACATAAAATTTCCACAATGGCTCCAGCCCCCCTACAATATTTATTATTGTTGTTGTTAATGTTAGTGTTGGTGCTGCTCTTATTTTTGCTCTGTCTGCTTCCCCTGGGAACACATGCCCATAACGCTATGCCTAACTGTCATATATTTTTTTTAAAAAAAAAACTTGCAAAAAAATTTGGGAAATTTTAAAATTTGGAAATGTTAAATTTACCCTTAAAATTCCAATCATGCCGTGGATCAGTCTGCAGGGGTACATGACGGGCCAGCCTCCATGGTTGGGGAAATTGTTCAGCAACCCCCCCTCCCCAAAAACGTTTCCATTTGCTTTTATTATTGCTATCATTATAATTATTATTGATACTGGATCCTCTGCTGTTTCACCACTGTGGGAGCAGAATGTGAGACAAGATAGGCCACTGGTCTTATGCAGGGTGCTTCTTATGTTTACTACGCCATTGTATTATTTATTTATTTATTTAGCACCGCCATGTATAGTGCTTTGCAAGTAATAGAACAGCAAAACAATTCCCTGTGCACAAGTTTACAAACTAATTAAGTCATGACACAAAATGCAAAGGGGATGGCAGTGTGAGAGGAACTGCTGATCATATGGTTCGAGTAGCATTCAACGTGCTGCTTTATTTTCCAGAATTTAAAATGTATGAAGTGAGCAAGGAAGCAAGCCATACCTTCAGGGTCACTAGCAGTGAAGGGAGGAATTTAATTAATTAATTACCTGTGGCTCTTCCCAAAGTCACCAGCGCTGGATTAATAACAGCACTGAGGATTATCACAACATTCCTAACTCATGTAGCAATTTCAGATAGATCCCTAGTCAATTTCAATGGTTTTATGAATAAATCAGGATTGAATCATACAAATACAGGCGAGTGCCTTCGGTTACGAGATAATCTGACCCTGTGGCTCAGAGTTATAGAACTGGAATCAGTGAAGGGTGTAGGAATGATTGTGGCAAAATAAAATATGCCACAAAATAAAATATGCCACATGTACACACATGTACATATATATTCTAATCATAGTTTTTTGTGGAGCTTTTGGGCTATGTGGCCATGTTCTAGAAGAGTTCCTTTCTGATGTTCCTTTCACGTCAGAAAGGAACTCTTCTAGAACATGGCCACAAGGCCCAAAAGCTCCACAAAAAACTATAGATGCCAGCCATGAAAGCCTTCGACTCTATATTCTAATCAGTTTATTGGACAACGGAAATTGGAAGTATAATCTAATGGCAATCCAAACACAATCGTGGGGTTTCACGTAATTGCGTATGAGTGTATCTCACGCAATTTTGGGCAAAAGGGAAGTCATTCCGAATGCAATCATGGGTTTTACGTTATTTTGTATTAGAGTATCTCACACAATTTCGGGCAATGGGGGGTCATTTTCAGGAAATGGGAAGTCATTCTGAATGCATTCGGAACGCAATTGGAATTCATGTAAATTTACTAAACTAGCGAATTCACGTGAATTTGAATTAGCTCCAATTGGCTCCTTTCGAAATGAAGAGAAATTCCTCCCGTCTGATAAACTCCTAAGACTAGCAATGCAGGTTTCCCTGAATGAATACTTGGCTGGTAAAGACATAACAATGATTGAGTCCCGGACTAGATGAGTAATTATTAGCATAACATAATTACAGCATAAATGCCTAAAAACAGAGTAGGCATTGTGGTTTGCACTCACATCTCCTCACAACAGTCACCTAATAGCCACATTCCAAGAGAAGTAGCCTGAAATACTTTATCTGAATAAGAAGATAAGAATGGGCAACTTCACCCCCCATGTTTTATTATCTGTATTTGTGCTGCATATCAAAGAGATATGGTAAAATCATTGATTCTGAGGGATTGTTGACCTCACTAGTGCTCAGCCAATCCCTGAGGCTTGTGTTAAGTTTCTGGGTCTTTGTGACATCACGGAGGCCAAATGGCAGTTGGCAGAAGAGGTCAACTGGCAGTTGGCAGAGGAGGCCAACTGGCAGATGGAAGGGAGATGATCATGAAGAGGCAAGTTTACCAACTTGCTAAGCAGGTTCTGAGTCTAGGGACCTGAAGCCGGTGGAGTTCCTTGACCTAACACTGGTGATGTCAGTTGACAGACCTGGCAGAAGCCTGTTGACAGAAGCTTGGTGGATACTTGTGGGTTGAAGCTGGGGCATGTCTGTGAGTGAAAGGAGAGTGTCTGGGAGAGTGAATGGAGCCAGTGTTCATGTGTGTGTGAATGTGAGGGAGATAATGTGGTCAAGGCGAATGAGTGTGTGTATGTGAGTGCACTTCAGGCTCTAGCGGAGGTCCGAATCTGGTGCAAGCATGATTGGGTGCCACTTGTTCAGAAGATGGCAGAGGTCCCCTTCCAGACACAGAGTGAATGTGATGAACCAGTGGATACTTGTGGGTTGAAGCCGGTGGATGCTGGCAGGCAGAAGTTTGGGAATGAAGTCACTGACAGAAGCCAATGGATATGTCTGGGATGAAGCTGGAGGATGGTTGCCAATGAGTCAGACCTCTTAGTTTGTTTGTGTTTCTCTTCCAGGGAGGCAAGGCTTCTTCTGAAGGTATGACCATCTAAAGGATCCTGGGAGCAGACTTCTTGTTGAAGCAAAGCAGCTCTGGGACGGGTGAACATGAGACGTCCTGTGAAATCTGTGAGAGAATCTTAGTTTCACTGATGGACAAAGACTGAAATAACAGTATAGAAAATAAATCTAGAATTTCCTTGAAGGCTATTTTTGATAATTGAATAAAATATATGTGACAACAAATAAAGCCTCTATTATTTTTTTTAAAAAAAAAATTCTTATTTTAATCATCATAATGACCCCACCAATTTGGTAGGTCAAATGCCCTGCCAAAGGAGCTTGAGTGAGGTGAAGAAAAACTAGAGGGCTGTGTCTGAGTTTTGCAAATGAATAATCTTTTCATGAGCCAGTTGCCTTTCTGTGAAGAATTTACCTGGGCCAACCATGGACTTTGGTTACCTGTTAAAGCACTTTTAAGTCAGGCTTCTTCCTAGGGGTTAAAATATATGAAAGTCACCTTGAAAAGAGCCAGTCTGGTGTAACGTCAGTGTCATCATTGGTTCCTAAGTGCACGTTGCTGAGAAAATCAGCTCATTGCGTCCTTTATTTTTGTGACTGGCTATGCCAGAAGTGACTAAAGTGTAAAATCCTCATCAGGCATAATCTGCAGACTTCTACAATATCAGGTATTCAGAGAGTCAAGATACACTGGGAAAAATGTATAAATCTTGCTAGTGACTACACAGAGATAAGTTAACAACTACAAATCAAAACAAACTTTCTGTCAATTTTTGAAAAATGTGATCATTAAAAGTTTTGGATACCCCCTCATAACAACTAATTTATCTGCCATTCTCAATCTCTCTCAGCCCTTGACTTGCCTTATTCCAGATCTGCATGCACGTCCCCATGTCCCGTGTATCTGAGTCAGTGTCCTTAAGTCTTCCATATCCCACCTTCCCCAACCAGCATACGCTCAAGACCACCTGAGATACAATAGCAAATGGTGCCTCCCACCATGACCTATGTGAAAACCAGCAAATTTATTTTGTCAAATAAGGCTGAAAATCCCACAAGCACCTCTCTCCACCTCAGCAGTACAGATGCAAGAACACATTGGGGCTTTCTAGATTGGCAAAAAGAAGTGTGTTCATGGCTGCATGAAACTCTAGCCTTTAGATGAGAAAAAGGGAAAGTGTGCCATGAAAACGCTTTTTTTGCGTTTTAGGGGAGAAGAAGCGTCTTTAAAAAGGTGCTGGTTTTCCCAGCTTCTTTTTTAAAAACTGCGGAACAGCGCAGCTCCATCTAAAGGCTGTGGTGCAGCTGCTAAGCATTAAGGAAAAGGCAACTTCATGTCACACTTTCCTGCCAATCTAGAAAGCCCTATAAAATATTAACCTTTTCACGAGACCTCTGATCTGCTTTCTGAGATGACTAATTCAACCTTCCTAATGGTAGGGCCAGACCTTTCTCCCACTCAGTTTTCACTCACAATTGCTCCCCCCTCCTGCTATTTTCCTTCTAGTCCAGGTATTGGCTCAAAGTGAGAGGCACTTGGAAAAACAACATTCTGAAATCATACATAATGTCCTGCCAGCCCTCTTTGTATCTGCCAAAATGGCCTGAGGTGGATGGAATGTGGAGATGAAAGTTCAGAGAGCAGATGGCACAAGATCCCCTTTCTGTATATTGTCAGTTTATACATCTAGAGCCACCTGGAAGTGTCCAAAGATAAGAAGTGACTCTTCTGAGAATTCCTTTGGAGTTGGGTGATACTAAGAAGGCATTAGCATTTCACAAGCAGATGGTTTCCTCATTAATTGGAACCATCTGTGTATCAATTTTAATCCAGGCTTTAAGAGGAGCAACCTTTTCTATCATCCAGTTCTGAGAGTCCAGGTTTCTGGCAGTCTTGTTGGTCCATCTTGGCTTCCATCGTTCGCATGAGATCTCTTTCCGCCTGGCTATTAGGGAGCTCGAACTCTTTCCCAGCAAGTGCTAATCTCATCATTCATCTGGTTAGCACAACAGCAGGTGGATGGAAATGTTCCCAAGGTGCAGAGTGCGAAGGGTCTCTTCCATCAAGGCTGTGGCACGAGACCTCAAAGAGCTAGTATTTGCCTTTAAGGAATACGTGATCTGGCAAAAAAAATATAGAAATAAAAATCCTGGGCTGAAATTTCATTGAGTTAGCACAGCCTATAGTTGTTGCTTTAAGTATGGCTATATGCTTAGCAGTGCATCCAATTTTTCATCCATATATGTTAATACTGAGAGAGCTTACCTCCACCAGGGCACAGTACTTATGCTCAGGGCTTGACAACAGCATGCTTATGCTGAGGGAGGGAATGGTAGCCAGATGAATGACAGTACTAGGAAGGTCCATTTGGGCCAGGGTTTCTGCAGTGCCCAGAAACCATTGCACAGGTAGGAGGGAAGCACTGCACAAGAAGGCACTGGATAATTCCTTGTACAACATTTGGAAAGGGATGTTGTGCCATATATATCTGGAAAAGGATTCTGTATTAAGGGTATTCCAACCATATATATTCAAAAATATAGCAGAGGCTTAGCACTACATGAGTAAGGGATTTAAAAAGTTTGTTTAAAAAGCCCACCAGCAGCTCTTTTATTGACATCTCTTGCGTGAAGATATCCAAAATCTTCCAAATACTGTTACAAACTCTTCTTACCAGGTTCTGTCTTGTGCTTCTTTTCAGGTTGTTGAACAGATATGAGCAGATGATAAAACAGCTGAGCTGATGTTTACTGCTGCCTTAGAGATTTTGCGGCCTGAGTCACATCCAAATTTAATTGCATATTAGTTGTATAATTATGCAATAATAACAAAGTGCACAACTTACCATTTTCTGCCCTTTCATGACATCCCAAATCATTGCTGCCTTTTACAACCAGTTCACTTTGCCTTCAGGTATAATGTAATTATTCAAAATCAGGGGAAAGTGGGACTGAAGACAATAGAACCTTGGTGACTTGGTGCTGCAATGATTCCAGCATTGGCACCAATTGGGCTTCCAAGGGAAAGCTATTCCACAACTGGGGCACTACTACATAGATGGCCCTCTCTCATGTCTTCCCACAATATGTTTCCCCTGCTAGTGGGACACAGATAGAAGGATCGCTTATAGGAGCTTATTGCACATGCACTTTCAGCCCCATCCGGGTCCAGACGGGATCGGGCTGGAACGGGAGAGAACCAAGTTTTAGTGCATATGAAATTGCTGCTGCACTGCCACCCAACCAGCACCCATCCTTCAGCTGCACTTCTCCCGGCAATTTTGGTAGTATGGAAGCTTTCCATATTACCAAAATTGGTCAGCAGAGCATAGCTCGGGGATTGGTGATGGTCGGGAGGCAGTGCAGCAGCAATTTCCTGTGCAATAAAACCTCTTTTCCTCATCCCAGCCCAATCCTGTGCCTGGATCAGGCTGAAAAAGTGAATGCAATAAACCCCATAGTCTTCTGATTAACTACTAATAGCATAGCATCCAAATTTCTAATGTATAGATTTCTCACACATTTATATTTGTGCTCTGCAACATTCATCCATTAAATTCTAGACAACTTTCTAGAACATTTTTCTAGAACAACTTAAAAATATCCCCCTTTGAACAGGCATTTAGTAGCTGGCATTAAATTGACATGGAGTAATTGTATGGCAGGTAGGGTTACCAGGTCTCTGGGTCTGCACCTCTTCTATGGTCTTCAGTGGAAGTGGAAGGGGAAGGAATCTCAGTGCAAGAGCACTGTATTGAATACACACACATGCACACACCGACACTGGCATGAATCCTATTGGTAGTGTCAATAGTATTTACCATTGTGTTGACTTACCATTCAACAATTGGTTCAGCAGATCTATGCTAGATGGAAATAATAAAGAGGATTCAAGCCCTTATATATATTCTTTGCCCTGCTTTACTACTGCCATTGTTTTCTGTTCAAAGCAGTTTGTGAAACTTTATTGGGTTGAGCTACAACTCCTATGTATTCGTAAATTCAATTCTCGCAAAGATGTTAAAAAAAGAGCTAGGAAAAATATGGAGGGTTTTTGTTGTTGTTGAATTCAGAGCTTGGAAAACTGAGTTTTCATCCAGAGAACCCTTTTCACATTTGTGTTTATTTATTTATTTAATTTATTTTCCACTCTTCCCTCAAAATGGGCCCCAAAGCAGTTTACAATAACAGTTGGGGGGGGGGACGGCTAAAAGAATATGTGGCATTAAGCAGGCAATCCAATTAAAACATTATTTCAAAAACATTAATTTAATACACAGAACACATCTTACATATTTTAAAAACCTCAGTCCCATTGTACATCTTTCTACCCATTGTCCCATTGTACATCTTTTTTATTTTGATAAATAGGAAGGTGTTGTTTGCTGGTAAAGAGAGCAGAGAAGGACCAACCAAGGTTCCCTCAGGAGATATTTCTGTAGCCTGGGAATAACCACCAAAAAGTCGCTCTTCTTTGTCCTCACTTGATGAACCTGGGTGGGTGGTGTGATAGAAAGAATGTCCTCCTCTAAAGATCATAAGACTTGAAGCAAGGTCATGTGGGGAGATATAGGTTTGCAGAATCTGAATCTAACATATAGGGCTTTAAAAGCCATAAACCTCATTTTGAATTGTGCCGAGAAATGGAATGGGTAGCCAGGTGTGCTGTTTCAGCAAGGGAGTTATATACTTGTGTGTTAGACATGGTGTTTATTATTTGATTGAGATGCTCTGGGTAACTGTGGTTGATGTTTAAGGGATCACACTTAATGATATCAGCAGGTCCCGCCTCTTATGGCAGGTTTCAGCCTAAAATCTCAGGGCTTGGGATGCTACAGACCCCTTGAAAATGATAAAGACAGAAATTGAACTAACTGAATGAAAAGAAATGCCTGACCTGATCCTCAATGGCCCACAAGAACCTTTCTCCTCCTTGTCTTTCCATTTCTATAGCTTGTGTAAGATAGATAATGAGATTATTCCCCTTGTGACATCCCTCAGTTAGGCAATGGAAAGGTAACATACCTCCACCCACAACTGTCCCTTCTTCAAACTGCATAGAATGTGCCCAGCCTCAGCAGAACCTTCACTTTAGTTCAGGCAGATTAACTCCATCACAACATGGAATGTGTGACAGTCCAGTGGGCCGTTTTGTTGATCCATTGGTTGCTGAGGTCATTGTTAAGCTTTTCAATTAGCCATTGAATGATCTAGATAGAGTGTCACCCCAACAGCTGTCCCGGCCTGGGGGTGGGAGTGATAGAAGTCCAAGAAGATAACTGAAGCTCTGTTCCCAGTGTTGTAATCACATCTAATGCAACGTTTCCCTACTAACATTTAAAGCATGTGTGTAGGGAAGCAAGCCCAGAAATGGTCAAAGATGCACATCTTAATAACAGGGAGAATCCACTGAGAGATTCAAGGTTTGCAAAAACAAATAAGAAATGTTAATGTTTTGTGTTATTATATGTTGTAAGTAGTTAATATGAACACAGGATTACATATCTAGATAGTGAAACATAGAGTTGTGGATGGATTGTTTCTGTGTGTTGTGTTGGAAGTGATTGTGATTCCAATGCTATGCTATTGTGTTGTTATTTGTGTTTGTTTTGTATATTTATAATAAAAAAATAAATGTTAATGTTCTTGTTCAGCTTTTGTCCCTCTTGAAGGGTCTTGAGGACTTCCTGGTGTCTTGCTCCCAGTGTTACAAAAATTAGACCTAAGCAGGAGACCCTTCTAGAACTTCTGAGAAGATTCAAGGAGTTTTATGAGGTATGGGGGCTCTCATACCTGAGTCTGATTCTATTCCTGTATGTCTTTGTATTCTGTCATTTCTAAAAAGGGGGAAGAGCTATAGCTCAGTAGGAATGCAGAAGGTTCTGGTTTCAGTCCCCAACATCTTTAAGAGTGAAGAAGACTGGAAAGTTGCTGCTAGTCAACGTAGGCAACCCACGACTAGATATATATGCTGATGTCATGAAAAATTAGCAAGTGGCTAGTTATTTAATTTGTTAATGTTCTGTTGTGTTGTATTTCTGGTGCCCACGTAACTTGGCAAGTTGGGTATTATGCACCTTGACTTGGGAAAGTGGGGGCAGGCTAAATTGTTCTATCTCAGGCAGCAAAATGATTTGGGACAGACCTGGCTTGATAGATGATTGATGTGATTCAGTACATAGTAGCTTACTATGTTCCTAGGTAGTGGAGTAGCATATGTGATTTCCCCTTCCCAACAATGCAATGGGAAAAATTAAATTGAGGTTGCCTGGGGAACCTCATCTTTATCACAGATTTTGGAGTCTATATAAACTACAGATACCTAATACATTTTAAAAATTGGAATGGCACCCACTAGGCTTTTAGAAGTAGTAATAGTGCACTGAAGTCTTTTTGTGTGTTGTGAGGCCAGATTGATTTATTTAAAAATATTGGCAATGTTCATGCCCAGTGTTAGCCTTGTGAGCTCTAAATAAGCAAGACCGGAGGGCAAAAAGGTATTGACTCATGATGGCATCAGTCTTGTTATCCAAATTGTGATTTCTCTGAGCTTGGCTTATATACTGGTAATGGATTCCATTTTGAAAGAAAGGCAGGATATAAATTCAATAAATGAATGCTAAAAAGGAAGGAAGGAAGGAAGGAAGGAAGGAAGGAAGGTGTGCTGCAACTGGGTGCTGATTTAACCCTGTCCTTATACTATGCAGTATAAGCCCTGGTGACGTGGTTAACTGTGGTGGTTAAATGCCAGTACTGCAGTTGTGAGTTCGATCCTGGGTAGAGCTCCAAGGTCCACTCAGCCTGTCATCCTTTCATAGGTTGGTAAAATGAGTACTCAGCTTGTTGGGGGCAATTAGCTTACACATTGTAAACTGCTTAGGGGGTGCTAGTTCACTGATAAGTGGTACAGAAATGTATTTGTTATTGCTATAATGTAGGTCAAACTATTGTGATAAGTGTGTTATAAGTAATTTATGTATTTATAACTGTGCAGCTTTCCTCTTCTGCTCATACATCTGCCTCACTTTGGCTGCTCCACCAGGATATATTTGCAAGTGGGACAGCTGTGTTGGCAGAATATCATGCTGGTAGCATATCTGCTATTTCACCAACATCACAGGCCTTCATTTTGCTGTAACTCCTGTATAGAAATGCACCCCAAATTATCACATTATATAAGCAGAAGAAAATATAGATTCATATAGGCAATGAGAATAAGCAATAGCCATCATTTTTAGCCTGAATAGTGTAGTAATTTAAGTGTTAAACCAGAACTGAGAGATCAGGGTTTGACCATGGAAACCCACTAGTGACTTTATGCATGTCACACTCTCTCAGCCTTAGAGGAGGGCAATGGCAAGTCTCTGCATAAATCTTGTGGTGGTAGGGAAAAAAGCCTAGGACAGGATTATGATGTGTCACTTAAAGGCACATAACAACAACCATTTTTTCCTCTTTTTCAATTCAGTATAGATGTCCTTGTATTTATATATTGTTGGTGTTATGTAATTTCTGACTTATAGTGACCCTAAGGTGACCCAATCACATGGTTCTCTTGGCAAGATTTCTTTAGAGGACATTTGACTTTGCCTTCCTGAAGTGGAGAGACTATGACATGTCCAAGGTCACATAGTGGCTTTCCATGGGCAAGCAAGAATTTGAACCCTGGTCTCCCAGAGTCCTAGTCCAACACTTAAACCACTATACCACATTTTTATATTTAGGTAAATCCTCATATTTATGTATAGGTGGATATAAATTTGAGTTAAAAACATTTCTCCCCATTTTCTTGATAATCTTTTAAAATTGTATGCACTTTTTCCAAACCTTATGTTGTAAAGTTTCTTAACTAAATGGCTGTGAAAGTAAACTGTAAGGTGAAACAATTAGCAAACTTGAAGGACCTTTTTTAATGGGGGCAATGAAACATGATTAATCTATGTATTTGATAGAAAGACATATATTCAGCTCCTAATGACATGCTTAAACATGGGATTAGTCATGGTTAGCAATGATACTGTAATGCAATACATTAGTAATGGTAAAGAGCCCTAAAGGAAAGCCACAGACCTGATTTCTCGAGTTCACCCTGGAGAGGGCTGGGCATGATATCCCCCTTGAAAAGCATTCCATAGCCTTCTCCCACCTCCTGCTGGCTATAAATCACAGTTAAGCCTTCTTCTCCACCTATCTTTCTCTTCTATCTTGCCCGTTTTTTCTCCTTCCTACCCAGCAGGTGCCAGCAGGAACTGAGGGGGCAGCAACTCCCTTTGGGATCCTTGTTTTTTTCACTTGCCAGCTCTTGAGTTTAGGCAGCTGCTGCTGTTGCCGACTGACAGGACCTCTTGTGCTCTGAGGTCATCTCTTTAGACCTCATTGTGCTGGAATCCTTTGGCTACATTCCCAAACTGTTGGCATCTATAAGCCACACTGAACCATGACAGTGGGAATGGATATTCCTGAGTATGCCAAGTTGCCAACTTAGAATCATGGAGTTGGATGGGTCATCCAGTCCAACCCTCTGCCATGCAGGAATATACAATCAAAGCACTCCTGACACTCCTATGATAGATCTCCTACCTAGGTTGGCCCTGCAGTTCCAATTCTAGGGTTTCTATCACACACTTTGCCTTTTGCCTTAAAGATTCTTCCCTGGATCTCCTACTTGGGCCTCACGGTGACTACTATACAGATAAGTGGCTGTGATGATCAGTAGGTTCATTGTGGTAAAGTGTGACCAGTTCTCCCTTTCAGTTGTTAAATGAAAACAGTCAGATGCTGTTGTAGAAAATAAAACCAGTAAAGATTTTTGTTGTTCTGTGTCTCCAAGTCATTTTTGACTTATGGCGACCCATAGGATGTGGATTTTTTGGGAAGGGTTGAATGTTTCTTCAGCGGGGGGTTGTCATTGCCATCCTCTAAGGGACAAAGCATGTGACTTGGCAAGGTCATCCAGTTGGGGGGGGGGTATGCTCAAGCAAAGAACCAAACCCTGATCTCCAGGGTCATAGTCCAATGCTCATATCACTGCACCATGTTGGCTGGGATTTATTATGTAACAATTAAATTAAACTTGGGCACTCTTTCTACATTCCTAGTTCCTAAAACCCTGTTCAGATCTTAATCTTATCAATTCTTCTCTTTCCAATTGGTCTTCTCTCTCTGTCTCTGGCTGCACTAACTCTATTTCATTCTGCTCCTATCTCTATCTAACTTTTGAAAAGACAGATCTCTAAGTTGTAGCTTTTTCTCTCATAGGTTCAACTTCACCCCTCTTTGGACCACCTATATAAGAAATGAGAAAACTCACTATACACTGAGTAGTTATTATTATAAAGTTAAGCAGCCCTATTTATTACCTATATAATTTATTATTATATAGCAGTTCAAAGTACAAATTCCTTTTGCTATTGAAAGGAGGAAGAGTTAAAGAAAAGTTGGCATTGTTGATTACATTGGTGATTTTCAGAGGCAAGACAAAATGCAGGGAGAGGAGCACAAAGGCAGCATATGTTAAACCAAGTCCTTTTTATTAGGATGACCACATCCAAGAAGGAGGCTTTGTACTTTGATAGACATGTGTATTACAGACTTAAACAATATTCACATTTTCTTTCATCCTTGAAAGAAAGGACTGTCCCAACACATCGAGGCACCATATTGAGAAAATGGCAATTCTCTAAGAGGTTTTGCATTTCGGGGGTTTTGGACATACAAAAATTGAGGTTTTTCTTCAAACAAGACTGTTTTGCAAAAAAAGTAATATTTCTGTATGTTTGCTCAAAAATTACCTTTTTTCACAAATGATTTGGGTTTTTGCAGAGAGAGAGAGAGAGAAAAAAATGTGAAAGATAATTGGGAAATGTGCAAAAATCTCATTATATAGCCCTTAGGACACAAACCCCTTTAAAAATCATTTGATTTTGCATGAAAGAATTAAAAATGCAAAGATTCATTTTCCCAATATGTCACTACTCCTTCCTTTCCTGCCCTTCAAAGGCATTTTCCCAGTGAAATCATGCTTATCTTCCTCAACCTCAGTATTGAGCTAGTCACTCTCTCTCAGCTTGGCCTACCTCACAGGTTGTGAGAGTGTATGAGAGAGAGGAGGACAGCCATGAACACTAACTTCAGCTTACTCAAAGAAAGGGTGAGATTGAAATGTAACAAATAAAGTAAACAATGGTTAGAGGTTGGGAATTATCAGCAAAATGTAAAAAAACAATTTATTCCTTGTCTATCTCCTTCAATTATCATGATATGTCCAAAATACAACAGCATCAGTTTTGTCATCTTTGCTTTTAGAGAGAGTTCAGAATTGATTTTAATAAGACCCATTAATTTGTCTTTTTAGCAGACAAATAATCTCCATAGAACTCTTCTTTAGTGTTGTATTCCAAATGAGTTTACTTTCTTTCCTTTATCTTTCTTCACCACCCAAATTTCACAATGATATATAGAAATCAGAAATACTATGGCCTGGAACTGCCATTATGAAAACATTTTAAGAATGACAGAAGTGCTGCATTAGGTGCTTTTCTCATTCCCTGATGGTTTTACTAATTATTCATGCTCTATGCCACTTTATACCAGAAGATGGCAGTAGGCCTTTCCTTTTGTAACACAAGGCACTGATCCCCAGAAAACAGCACTTGTGATTCCCTGTTGACAGCAGCAGGCAGTTCACATGAAGGATGCAATACAGATCTGGTATGGAAATCTTGCATTATTAATTGTAACGACAGTGATGGAGCTCTACATTACAATTATGTCTGATGATGCCAACTGCCCTCAACCACTTTTCAGCCTGCTAGAAAGCCAACCAAAGGTTGTCTTGGGTACTTTGGGTCAAGACACTGGAAAAAGACACATTGTACTGGTTGTGAGGCATTTGGAGAATGGAGCTAGATGGATCCTTTGAGATTCTGCTGCTTGTCTCTGTGTGTCTCATAAATAGAAAAGCACCGCACATATCATTTCCCAGCACTGTGATCTGCAGTGCTTCAGAAGCCCTTCAGGTGGGGCACTGGCGGGCTCAAAAGGTGGGTCTCGGGAGTTGTTAACAGCTATAAGCACGAGTCCTTATCAGTTAGAGATCTTAAGTCCAAGATCTTGTAGCTACTGGAAAGGATGCCAGCCAATATGTTTTTGCTGAAATTTGTGTATGTTGTGTAAAATGCACAAATGCATTGGAAAGCCAGGTTTTCTTTTTTGTTAACTGCTATCAAGTCAACTTTGATTTATGGTGACCCTAGGAATGAGACACTTCCAAGACACCCTCTTATTGACAACCCTGCTCAGGTCTTGCAGGCTGAAGGCCATGGCTTCCCTGAATGAGTCTATCTAATTGTAATGGGGTCTTTCTCTTTTCCTACTGTCTTCTACCTTCCCTAACATCTTTGTCTTTCTAAAGAGTTGTGTCTCTCATGATATGTCCAAAGTATGACAATCTCAGTTTAGTCATCTTGGCTTCTAGGGAAAGTTCAAACTTAATTTTCTTTAGGACCCATTTATTTGTCTTTTTTGCAGTCCAGGGTATCCACAGAAGTCTCCTCCAGTATCTTCAGTATTATTATTGTTATTATATTTATATAGTGCTGTAGATTTACCACATAAGTGCTGGGTTGGTCTTCCCTTTATTACAATGAAAACCAGAAGAAACATCTGTACAATCCTTGGTCTTTTAGCATAGCTAAAGTCAGTGTCTTAAATCAGCTACCCTTCAGCTCTGCCATCCCTGTGCACTAATTTTCTTTTGCAAAATTGCAGAGAAAAAACAGGCATTGAATATTGGTTAAAAAAAATAGCAGATAAATAGCGGGGGGGGGGGGCATGTAATTAAGCAGAAATAGAGTAGTTAACACACTTCATTCATAGGCAGCTTTTGAGACAAGAGGACAAACATTTTATAGAGAGAGTAGTTAGCCATGTACCCATTAAGTTGGTTTATGGTGAAAAGAGGTATAAACTAATACATCAGAGATAAAAGGATCCCTTTCAAAATATACCAGTATGCTTTGTTTGTACTTTTTAAAGAACCTGTGTTGTTCTAGCAGAAGAAAGACAAGCAATGAAGGGGGGGGGGTGTTTGTAGTTTGCCTATGGCCCATCTGAAACTAGCTAAACACATCTTTAAATTACGTTACCAACCTCAAGTGTTTTCTATTCTTGAGGACCTCTCTAGTCTAGAAGAGCTTCAGATCTGCCACCTAGTGACTCAATATGATACTACAGGCTTCAAACCAATATATTGTAATTACAATTATTATTATTTTTTTAATTTTTAAATCTGATATCCCTGTTAGTATCTATACCAAAGTTTAAATTACCTTGGTTTCAAAGTGCTGAACCTATGGTAGAGTTGAACACTCACTCATACAAACATTATTTATTGCCCATTATCGTATTTATTTCTTGTGCAGTTAAGATGCTGACTTTGACGATGGCAAGATCGGTGGATCAGCCATTCGAGACCTAAGTGCTGCATGATGGAGTGTTTTGCCAGCTTCTACCAACCTTGCATGTAAAAATGCAAATAGATAAATAGGTCCCACTTCAGTGGGAAGGTAACATTGTTCTATGCAATCATGTTGGCCACATGATCACAGAGTCATCTTTGACAACGCTGGCTCTTTGGGTTAGTAACAGATATGAGCGCCATTACCTATGGTCGGACATTGCTTGACAAACTTGTCAAAGGGAAAACTTTTACCTTTGTATTTATAAACAGGAGTTACAGAACTATATACAATTATACAACTTGAACATATTAAGTTCTGGATAGTTCCAGACCTTCTTGGTTCACCTCTACACAGTTTCTGGGGACAGGCGTAGTTGTGTATCTTCAATATAATTTTCCAAGGATGTGGTAAAGGAGATTCAGGGATCATTGCCGGGGCAGGGGGGATTACTTCCAGGGAAGGCAAATTCATCTGGTTTGTATAAAGACAAAAGGCTTGTTTAAAAAATGTAACAAAAATGAATATGAGGAAATCAAATGGAGTATCATGAAAGATGGCACAGGTGAGTGGCTGGAACCTTAAATATGAGCACTCCTTTTAGAAGGTTAGAAGACACTGAAACACTTTGATGCAGATTCCTTTTGTATGCATCTATTGGAGCGTACATAATTCTTAAGCAAATGAAACAGGGGTTTTTAAGAAGTCTCTGTTAGCAAAGGCTGCAGAAAAAGAGAATGGGCACAGACAAATCAAAGAAGAAAAAGCAAATAAACTGAAATACAAAGGAAGAGAACAGAGTTTGAAACTCTTTTTGGTACTATTTGGGACACTAAGGACCCTTTTACCCTACACAGTTATAGCACTGTGATTCCTCTTCAATTGCCATGGAAGCATCCTATGGAATTCTGGGGTTTATTGTCTGGTGAGCACTAGATCTCTCTGCCAGAAAATTATTAATATCCCTCCCAAAACAGCAAATCCCAAGATTCCATCCAATGTTGCCATAACAGTTTAAGTGGAAACATAGAGCTGTAAGTGCGTATTGTGAAAAGGCCGTAGCAGTGAGCACTAAAAGATGTCTGCATGAAATACTTAGTTTGAACATCCAAACCTTTCAGTAGATCATGTAGTATCATATTCCCATACTAGATACTAGGGCCAACTGGTTATTACTGCTCTAGATGAAACTAAAATTTTGCATAGATGTTCACACCCAACACACACACACACACACACATCTTTTGATCTATGGCATCAGGATAAAAATGTGTCCCCTTACTCAGATATTTCATGCTTGCAGCTGCATTTCTTTCACACCATATAACTGCAAAGGGTGGCTAGAGATAAAACTGAAAAGAAGAGGAACAATTACCTTCATTGTACCACCCAAGCATCCAAGTGTGGAAGAGGGATGATGTTTCCCACAACCTAGAGTATTTTTCTAATTAATTTGGATCTTCAAGAGATTTAGCCAACTACACAACCAGTTTTGCTGTTAAAAATTTATTATAGAAACTTCATCAACAATACAGTAACATTAATATACATACAACCTCCAGCATGGAGCTTTATTTTTTAAAAAAAAAAAATCAATATTCTGCTATACAGACTATGACATATACACTTCTGTAAATCTGTCTTCTTTTATTGCAAGATTGGGCAAACCTCTATAGATTATAATTACAGCCCCTCCCAGCATTCCTCATGCAGGCTAGGATTGAGAGCAAGTTACAGTCTAATAACATCTGGAGGGTTGCATTTTACTTTGTTGCTGCCGTGTGCCTTCAAGTTGTTTCTGGCTTATGGCAACTCTATAGCATTCCTTTCATAGAGTTTTCTGGGGCTGAGTGTATGTGACCCGCCTAAGGTCACCCAGTGGGTTTCCATGGCCGAGTGGGGAATTGAATCCTAATCTCCAGAGTCATAGTCTAACACTCAAACTACTACCCTACACTGGCTCTTCGCCTACCCCTAATTTATTGCTTGTACAATTAGGCTGTCAATGTTCTATAGAAAATATAAGCTTTTAATTTCTTCTGCAACAACTCAGTTCACAACTCCTGAGGCATGACTTTTTTTGCAATAAACTGGAAGCAGCATTAAAACAAAGGTTCAATACTTCCCTTTGTTAGCACTGTGAGACACAACACCCTTTCCACAATGGCCAACATCTTTCTGTAACATTTGCTCACAAAGAAGGCTCTTTAAAAAATGTTTTATTGTGCTTCAATTAAAAGTTTCTTGCTCACAGATTGTGCATGCTTTATGGCTTCTGGTTAATTACAGCTGTATAGTGCCAGGGCAGTGCTTTTCCAAGCTACCTAATATGGGGGCCAGCAGGATTTTCTTCAGTGCCAAGGATTGGCACCATTTTTGAACCCATGCACTACAAATGATTCTTTTTAACCTGGAAACTTGCTGTGGACCAGCTCATGGAGAGGACTGGTCCACAGACCACCACTTTCACTGTTACTGGTGTAGAGGATTTTAGATATGGCTCTGCTTTGGTTCAGACCAGCTATTCTGTAGGCCATAACTAATAAGAAAACACTGGGAAAAGAAAAAAAATTACTGTCCAGAATATCTTGCTACACCATAATACATCCTGCCTGATGGTTTCCTGATATAGGAGAACTAGGTAAAGACACTGCATGAGAAAGGAATTTGTTGCTGACTTGCTTGACATGTGTTTACTTATCACATTATCCTGTTGTAGTGCTATATTCCAGATCCCACTACACCATAGCATCAAGCCATGGCAGTTAAAGTAGTATCAAACTGCACTAATTCTGTAGTGTAGATGCAGCATGGTTATATTGTCAACCATAAAGGGTGATGGCAGGAGTGAGGAAGAAAGATTGTAAATACTGTATAATTCATGAAAATAATTAAATTTACCCTGAAAAATAGAAATGGACATTCTGATAAATCTGAAAGGGTCTTTAAGAGGCATTAACAAGCATTCAACACTAACCTTGTATTAGAAAGCAATAAAGTAAACATCATCTGCAAAGAGAGGGAACTTGTTTAAAGAAACAGGAGCCCAGAGAAGCCTTAATTTCACTTCTTAAAAAACATATCAAGTTTATGGAGTAGAGATGCAAGAATTACATAGAAAACACTGAACTTCAGTAATCTGATAATAATAATACTAAGTACTGCATACCAAAATGGATAAACCAAGAATGGCAGGTCCAAGGGGGGAAATGCTAGTCTGGAATCGACTCATAACTGGAATCAACTCATAGGGTGGTGTTCCTGTTAGGATAATTAAATGGAAATTGTGTAAAGTTTACTTGTGCGTTTTGTCATCCACAAAAGGAAAGGGGTGTCTTGGCCATCCTATTGAGAAAGTGGCCAATCACTGTGAGAATTTGAGGAAGGATAATTTTTAGTACAGAAATTTTAAAAATCTACTGTTTTTGTGCAAATGATTTTTTTTGCCACAAAAAGGTCTTGAAATATGAAATAAAAAAATACAAAATGTGCAAAATTTCAAGTAATCTTGCCCAGTAGGGAAAGAACCTTGAAATTATTTGTTGTTGATTGTGTGAAAATGAAAGAAGTGAAGTCTGACATCCCTAAAATTGCCATACTGATATCACTACTAACCAACCTCTGGTCACAGAGCTGTCTCTACTGAGTGGCTAGTTCTACTCTGCCCTGACTAACAGAGTGGGGAAGTGACACTACTTCACCAAGTGTTCTGAAAGCTCCTCCTTAGCTTCATAGTTAGTACTGCTAAGTCCTCCCTCCTTAACTTGGGCCTTTAGAAGGGGGTTATTTCCTCATTCAAAGCTTTCTTCAAGGTTGGAGCCCAGACTCAGCTAACCTTGAGCCTTCCTGTGGATTGGAATTGCTTCCAGAGCTGGGACCCATTTGTATGGCATGGGTTTTCTCTGAGACCATCACTTCTGGGTGCATTTGCCCAATATAATTCCCCTTAGAACTACTGTCTGGGTCAATATTGTTCTCGGTAGGGCCACTGAGGAACCAATCGAAATCTGCTCCTTTGAGAGCATCACCTGGGGGATTCTGTGTCCCACCACATGTGTTCACCCGCCAAGGCAGACGTAAATACTTGTGCACTTCAATAGCAGGACTGCGACGATCAGGGTCAATGGTCATTAAGCGGCGGAACATCTTCAAGAGGTGAGTTGTGAAGGTTTTCCACAGGCCTGGAGCCTCCCCTGGCACTGTGCGGTTCTGCCAGATGCCAAATTCCTCAAACTGAGGATCAGGGCTCATTGCTACATCCCAAGGGAAGCAACCAGTGCAGAGGCAGAACAGCAGCACCCCAAAGGCCCAGACATCCAGACTGGAGTCCAGAGACAGAGTCTCTGTGCCCTCTAGCAGGCACAGTTCAGGTGGGGAATAGGGCAGGGTGCCAGACATGGCCGCTATTTTTGTGCCTTCCACTCGTGTCAGGCCAAAGTCAGCCAGCTTCACGTGGCGGCACTCTCTGTCAAAAAGCAACACATTGTCCAGCTTTATGTCCCTGTGCACTAAGGCTTTGCCGTGCATGAAATCCAGAGCTTCAGCCAACTGGGCTGCACAGCATTTCACCTGCACTTCAGGAAGGCCCTCCTGTTGAGAAAGAGAAAGAGGATTTAAAGAAAAGCATGACACATAGAACAGGCCCTCAAAACCCCATGTTTACAGTAGTGGTGGCATGGTGGTGGAGCCAATTTCAGTGTGGTTTGTGGAAATGTACCATTTCTCTGAAAGTACTGAACTATGTGAGTTGTGGGGTGCAGTTCAATTTAGCCACAAAAGTCAACAGTAGATGGTGCTGACCAGCTGGTACCTATAATGTCACAAAGACAACTTTGCCCCCATTGGCTTCATTTGCTCTCGTCATCATCACCCACTCAGCATTGGAGCAGTTTTTCCTTTTAAAAATATTAATAAAGACAAAGGATATGGACAGAAAAGTGTAATGTGGCACCTTCACGAAAACAAAAACAAAACAAAACACATAGCCCAATTCAAGTGGTATTAAATACAAGATTGACACTTGAACCATTGCCCAATCTACTGCTATGCACTTCTGCCATCAAGTTGCAAGCTGGACTTACACCACATCAGAGAGAGTTCTGCTTTTATACCAAAGATTTTGGAATGACCTGCCAGGAGAGATTCAACAGCAATCTGAATTCAAAACAGTATTAAAAACCTATCTCTTCCAGCAGGCCTACCCAGTTGATTTTAAATTATAAATTTTATATTGGTATATTTTGAAATTTATTTTGGATGATTTTAATGTATAATGGCTATTTTAATACAATGGTTAAGTATTTTAACCTATATATTCAAATGGTTTCATGTCTTTAGTTATATATTGTATTTTAATCTGTGTGGTACCCTGCCTTGAGCCTTGATGAGAAATGGGTATTTGTTTCTTTTTTTTATTTGGCAAATTTCACTACCTTCCCATCCTGTTGTGATTCTCTACCAAGTTCATAGACCCCCTACAAAATCTTTGCTTCTTGTTACATACCTCTGAATTCAGAATAGAACAGAGATCCCCAGCTGGTGCCAGCTCTTGTGCAAATCCATAATGTGTTGACGTCTCAAAAGCACTGCCGACGGTTCGGACAAGGGCATGGTGTGAGGAAAGGCAGAGAGAGATACAGTATTCTCGCAGAAACTCCCGTCTCCCTGTGAGCTCCTTAGACATCATCTTCAGAGCCATTATGGTCCCTGAGAGCAAACAAGATAAAGTGTCAGTAGATGATCATCAGGAGATGCCTAGGTGCCACCATCATAAAATGAGGGCATGGTCCTCCCAAATAAGGATTCTGCCTCCCCACATGACATTTTCCTTCACTCTCCAAATATCTAGTATTGAAGTAACTTATAACTTCATCTGAGCATTAAGAAATAGAATTTAGGCATCCAAGCCAGACCTTGAGCAAGTCACATTCTCTCAGCCCTAGTAGAAGGCAATAGCAAGCCTCCTCTGAACAAATCTTGCCAAGAAAATATGATAGGGTCAATGTAAGTCAGAAATGACTTGGTCAATGTAAGTCAGAAAAGCCACATAACAATAACAAAAGTTACCAAGATAATAATACCAAGTAGAAGATGTTTTTAGAAGAATTACAGGTGTGCATGATTTTCATTGCATTATCTCTGTAAGGCTAGAAATCTGGGAACTGGAGGAAAATTCCATGAGGAGCAGAATTCTCATTTGGAGGGGCAATGCCCTTATCCATAGCTACACCTCTGTTAGGAGTGGGGATAAAGAAAGCTAGCTCAGCAATTTCTGGCCCACATGCATCTTGTTCATCTAACTCATCAAGCCCCAAGGAACAAACCTTCCGGTCAGAAGGCATGTATTATATGGAAGGTATCTTGAGTCATGAAACTCACTTGTTGTTTTTAAAAAAATGTTGTTGTTGCTATTGCTGTTGTTGCTGTGTGCCTTCAAGTTGTTTCTGACTTATGGCAATCCTCAAGTGTATCACAGGGTTTCCATGGATGAGTGGGAAATGAAACAGTGACACCTAAACTGAGAACAGCAACAGCTTGACAAAATGCAGGCTTGGAACTAACATTGTCATATATTTCTTTTTCCCTCCTGTACGATTTTTTAACATCTTTGCTTGCTGAAGAAGCCAGTGGAGCTTCAAAAGCTTGCAACATGTATTTTGTGCATTTTGGTTGGCCGACAATAGTATCACTGTTCTGTGGATTCTGATCTCCAGAGTCATAGGACTTTATCACACGGGTGGATATTGGGGGAAAAGCGGGGGTTTAAATGGACATTATTCCATGAAAATCGCACAATCGTGGTGAAGATCTTCACACACATCATGATTCATGATTTCCCTGTGAATGATTTGTTGCTGGTTATTACCTGGTCATTACCTCTTCAGTTGCGACATCATGTGAAAATCTTCACAGCGATCATGCAATTTTCATGGGATAAAGTCTGTTTAAACCCCCAATTTTCCCTGTGTGATAAAGTCTATAATCCAACCATGCTGGCTCTCTTTTAAAAGCTTAACTGCTCTACTGTTTATTAGTGACTTCCCAGCAGGTGGCACTATGAAGCCAGTTTATCATAGTAAGGTTAGTCCTCCTAGATCATTTGGGTAACAGATTATTTGTTTCCCTAGCCTGGGATTTGATCTTTCTTTTGTGCAACTTGACATTCTCTTGCACATTTGTGCAGACAGAGTTGCCTCCTTCCTTAATGTTTTATTTTTTTTCCAGCTGTGTAGCTGGCTGTCTTGCTACTCTGGATGCTGGGCCTTGCTTGGCCAACACAGCACCTGCTTGTTGGCAGCTGCCCACATGCCTGGGATGACACAACTAATTAATGACTTGACTTGTGTGCCAGATGAGGTCAAGGGAGCAGCTTGGGCTGAGCTGAGCTGCAAGTAAACGTTAGCTGGGATTTAAGTTAAGTCAGGATTTCAGCTCAGAGCCATTTCTTTCAATACTAGAGAAGGTCCTCTCCAAAACTAAGATCAACTCTAGCTTAGAGACAAGGATTGTCTTTAATTAATATTATCTGCCTCCCATTTTCCACCACAGTATCTATGTGGTGAAATCAACTGTTCTCAAATATCTTACTAAGGGGCAATAAACTCAACATTTTGGGTACTTCCAGACGAAGCGGTCCTGGTGCTATCATGCAAAAGATAATGTTCAACTCCTGTCGCCCCCCCCCCCTTTAAAAGAGATTTTGTGGAAATAAAAAGGCAGAAGAAAAGCGAGGAAAGCATATGACAGTTACACAATAAAGACAGCTAGGTCTGGACACACACACAGAGTTAAATTTCATGATGAGTCAGGAAACACAACTTGTTTGGAATCTGATATACAACAAACAAACCAACTCTATGCCTCTTTCCCTACATACTTTTGACACAATTCCTCATCCTTGGTCAAATTTCAGTAAAGGAAAATTGAAGAAGGAAGTTAAGGAGAATCTCCAGCTCTTTGTATCCTAGACTGGAGAGTATATGCAGAGTGAAAAAACAGCAGTTTTACCATGACAAGAAGAGAGGAACAATGCTTATGAGCAGCAGTAGGTCTAGGGTCTAGATTAGGGATGTGGGGTATATGTCCTTCCAGACTGTCTTGGACTGCATCTCTACCATATCATTCTTTTAAAACCTCATTTAAAAACAGCACATCTTACCATATTTTCACTTTAACCTATGCACATGTAAATACACTTAGGTTGTGCGTATGATATCGTAATTTAAAGATATGATTTTAATTTTGCTAGTTGTTTATATCACAACTATTGCCATTACGTTTATTGATATACAGGATTTAAAATTTATGAGTAATATTAGTGCAAGAAACATTATTAAGGATTCTGTATGGAGTTATATGGGAGGAGGTCAATGGGAGGGTGATGCCATGAGTTACCATAGTGGGTGATGCCAACCGTATTACATTACTGTCTACTTTTCATTGTTAGCGTAACCTGATATCACTTCAATTGTAATGGCTTCATCTTACTGAATCTCTGGATTTGTAGTTTGGTGTGATGTTTAGAATTCTCTGCTGGAGAGCTCTAGCACATACTACAGGAAACTGGGAGAGATCTGTAGCAGAAAAGTCTAAAAACCTCACCAAAGCATATATCACAGGATTCTGTAGAATGGAGACATGACAGCTGAAGTGGTATCGAACTGCTGTAACTTTCTAGTGTATATACTCTCCTGTTTTATTTTGCCTTTGTCCATCCTGTTGCTCAGTGAAACAAGAGATACTGCAAACCTCTGTATCAATGCTTCCAAAGCCCATAAGGACAACTACCAATAGTCAAGGATGTATAAAATCAAATCATCTGACCCTTAAATGCTCTCACCTCTCTCACAGTGTTGAACCTGCAGAACATGTCCGTAGGAGCCACTCCCTAGTTCCTTGGCTACGCTGTACCTCTCCTCTATCTCCAGCTGAGGTAAGCTGTCTGAGGTGATGGACATAAGCTTCTCTAGGAACTCTTCATTGTCCTCTGTGTCTTCGGGGTTCTCAGCTGAACTGGAATTTGCTTCAGCAGCAGAATCTGTAGGGAGACAGAAGGGGCAATATGAATTTTGCCACAGTATCTTAACACAACAATGTTCTCCTTTATCTGAAATACTTGGGGCCAGAAATGTTTTGAATTTTGGATTTATTTTATTTTATTTCATTATTATTTTGGATTTTGGAATATTTGCATATACATAATGAAACATCTTGGAGATGGGACCCAAGTCCAAACATCAAATTCATTTATGTTTCATATACACTTTATACACAGAGCATGAAGCACTGAAACATGAGAAAGCAAAGGTGTCACTATCTCAGCCACCCATGTGGGCAACTTTGGATTTTTAAGTATTTCGGATTTCAGAATTCCCGAAATATATATCTACCCCAAAATTGGTTTAAATACCTATTGATTTTTTAAAACAATATTTTAAAGATATTATTTGTGCAATACCTATATCTGCCTCAGGTACTTTTTAAAATAAAAGTTCAGAATTAAACTTTAGCAAATTCACCCTACAGAAAAATGGGTGCCTTCAGACACTTTTTGATGTACAGTGGTCCCCCGCCTTACGAATCCCCCGGGTTGCAAAAACCCCAGGATCCGAAAGGCGGCGGACCGGCAATGTATCCCCCGGGATACGAAATATCCCCCGGGATACAAAGAAAAAAAAGCCGCGCAGCCCCTTTAAATGGCCGCGCGGTCCATTGATTAAAGCGGTCGCCCGGGAAACG
Source organism: Urosaurus nigricauda (assembly GCA_034509955.1). Taxonomy (NCBI): domain Eukaryota; kingdom Metazoa; phylum Chordata; class Lepidosauria; order Squamata; family Phrynosomatidae; genus Urosaurus; species Urosaurus nigricauda. The sequence goes on from JAOEGL010000006.1 coordinate 11,594,879, forward strand.
AAAGCTTCCGGGTTACGAAAGGTAATCCGGAACGGATTACCTTCATAACCCGGGGGACCACTGTACTATAGTATGCAAAACAAACAGTCTGATCTGAATAGGTATTTTAATTTTTATGATACTCAGGGCTGACCAATTTCCCAATGGTTTGCACATATAAACGATGTTAATATTTTTCCAATTGTCATTCTTTAACAGAGAAATCAAGAAGTCTTAAATGTTCTTGATTTATAGCAATAGCAGCCACTGTACATTTCTGTACCACTTCATACTGAACTAAGCAGTCTCTAAGCTGTTTACAACATGTAAGCTAATTGCCCCCAACAAGCTGGGTACTCATTTTAGCAACCTCGGAAGGATGACAGGCTGAGTCGACACTAGAGCCCCTGGCTGGGATCAAACTCACAACCTTGTGGCCGCAAGCAAGTGGTTGCAGTACTGGCATTTAACCACTGCACTCTGAATGTTTATTGTCCTTACTTGATCAAACAGTGTGGCAAGTAAAGAGGGTTAGAGAAAAGGAGTTAACAAGAAATTGGTAGTCCAGTGTGGCACAGTGGCTTGAGTGTTGGACTACAACTCTGGAGACCAGGGTTCGGTTCCCAGTTCAGTCATGAAACCCACCTTGGGCAAGTCACATGCTCTCAGCTTTAGGGGAATGCAATGGAAAACTTTTGAACAAATCTTTCGAAGAAAACCCCATGATAGGTTCACTGTAGGTCAGAAATGACTTGAAAGCATGCAAAAACATAATAATCAGGTACAGTGAGGGAGCTGCATTTGGACAGCTGATTCACATTTTCCTGAAGTTCTTATTGTTACATTTTTTACTGCCACAAATAGGTGCTTGTGGGATTTTTGCACCTTGCAAAAATCCAAGTTGACCAACTGTGGATACAATATACTATGACTCACTGAGAGCATCATTTGCTGCTCCCCTGCTTGAAGATAAGCATCCTGGTCCAGTCTTGATCACAGAGCAAGGACTGTTTACCCATGCGTATCATTATCTTTAGGCCTTCAAATACTCATAAGTATTCACTCATATGTGAAGAGTCAAACTTATTCAATGAAATATTAAATTAGCACTTACAGCTTTGCCAGAGGCAGCAGTTTCAAATGTGGCCTACAAATCTCAAGGAAAATAGTGAACAAACCAATATATAGTGGGTCTTTGGAATCCACTAGGGTTTGGTTCCTGGACCCCCTGTGGATACCAAAATCCATGGGTGCTCAAGTCCCACTAAATACAATGGCATAGTAAAATGGTGTCTCTTGTATAAAATGGCATGTATAAAATATTTTAAAAGTTTTATTTTTTAGAATTTATATATTTTTGTAATGTTTTTCAAGCCATGGATGCTTGAATCCATGAAAAAGGAATCTGTGGATATGGATGACTATTTATACTGAATAGATGGCTGTGAAGGGAATGTGCTTATTTTCTGTTCAGGCAGCTGCAATCTTTAGGAAAATGAGGTGGAGATTATCATGTATTCCTCCCTCTAGTGCAGCAAAAGCACTTTACCAAACTCATCAGGAAGAGAATAAAATAATCCTATGTACATCTCTTAATAGCACAGGTGTAAGGGATAGTGCCTACCTGAATTAAGAAAGTGGATGAATGTCACATCATGTTTATTCCTTCAAAGCACTTTCTTGAGGAGAAATTGTATCTGGTGTTGCAGTGTGAGAAAAAAGGGATGTTTACCAGGAGGAGATTACAGTTCAAATTCCCTCCCCATCCCTTCTGTACATATGAAGATCTGCCATGTAGGTTAGCGGCACTGATCCAATGAGATGTTCTCCAAGGCAATCCAACAACTGAAGTTTTTGTGAACTTGCCTGTCATTTAAGCAGGGCTTCCTGAGTATGGTTTGTCTTGAATTTCTAGCTATCCAGCACTGGTAGGTAGGTATGTGCTTGGAAAAAGTGGGAAGGGGCTCCTTTCTTGTATTGTACACCTACAGCAAGGAGCCAACCTAGCAGCAGTCTGGGCTGCTGAGCACTGAATCTGAGCCAATAGTGGCATCCTTCCACCATCCCGCACACAGCAGGGGGGACATTCCCTTCATACCACCTGCGTCTGTCTTAGCAAATGACTCTGCAGTTTTGAATCCCTGGAAGACCTTCAGACTGAGTCAAACAAGTGCCTGGGAACAACAAGCTGGGGTGTATTGAAAAGGAGGTGTATAGCCCCAAGGAATAATATGAAGATTATTCTATGATAGGAGCAAAAACTACTGTAGATGAACTGTGGGAAAGTTTAGGTATTGTACTTCCCTTGTTGGCTTCCTCTGGAGAGATTACTGAATACATAATGGTGTTGTGTAATATCTGGGCAAATAATAAGATGAACATACGCTATAGTTCTTTTTAATGTTTGGTGAAATTTCTTTTCTTCCACCTTGAATCCAATGGTTTGAGTCCTTATCTTGGGAACAGCAGAAAACAAATTTGCTCCATCTTGTATATAACATCTCTTCAGATACTGAAAGATGGTTATCCTGTGACCTCTCAGTCTTCTTCAAGCTAACATAAACGATTCCCTAAGCAACTCCTCATAAACCTGGGTTTCCAGTCCTTTTACTATCTTGTTCACTCTCCTCAGGCCACATTCCAGCTTGTCAATATATTTTTTGAACTGCGGTGCCCAAAACGAGACATAGTATTCCCAATAAGTTCGGACCAAAGCAGAACAGTACTATTACTTTCCTCAATCTGGATACTATAACACAATCACAATCTAGAACTGCACTGGCTTTTTCGAACCCATCACATTCTTGTCTCATGTTTAGCTTTTCATCTACGAAGATAACTAGATCTAGTTCACATACGGCATACTGTTGTCAAGCCACGTGTTATCCATTCTGTATATGCATTTCCCACCCTTTCCTCTGTACAAGTATCCCTGATTAAGTTCAGTTTTTTTAAATTTTGGCCAAGATTCCCAATCTGTTATGGTCATTTTGAATCCTGATGCTGTCTTCTAGAGTATTAACTGGCTCTCCCAATTTGGTTAGCATTCCCTCCATTCCATTATCCAAGGCATTTGTAAAGATGTTGACCAACATTGGACCCAGCACAGAACCTTGAGGCACTACGCTGGTAATTTCTCTCCACTGTTTGTGTTCAGCCCATCAGTCAGTTAGAAATCCACCCAAGAGAAGCATTGTCTAGCCTGCATTTTACTAATCTATCTTCAAAATGATCACAGTGAACCTTGCCAAAAGCCTTACTGGAATCAAGATATAGTACATCCACAGTATTTCCCTGATCTACCAAGGTTGCAATTCTGTCAAAAAAGAGAGCAGATTAGTTGGGCAAGACTTGTTTTTGAGAAGCCCATGGCAGAGTTTTAGTAAAGATAACATTCCTTTGTAAGTCCACATGGACTGACTGTTTAATATCCCAGAAACTTTCCTGGTACAGACATCAAGCTAACTGGTTGCAAATAGATAATTCCTTCTTTTCTCACTTTTTGGAAGATGGGAAAACATTTGCCCTCTAATTTGCTGGGGCCTCTCTTTATTCATCACAAATTCTCAGTATCAACAGAAGGTATGGAATTATGTTATTAAGGAATTAATGGGAACAAACATATGTCATGTAACAGTATATACATGTTAATCTCAACCTGGATACAACCCTGCTAGCCAGAGTTTGTTTCTCCATATGGCCAAGAGGTTATATGGCCATGATATGAAGTTGAAAAAGCCAAAGTACATCCTCCTCCATGAGACAAAGCTAAAAAGAGATGTATGGATTTAAAGCTGCCATAAATGTCTGACCTGAAAGCCTACCCCTTATTTCATTAATTTCCCACAATTTCTCATAATATCTTTTGAGATACACACAGCAGGCCAAGTTTAGGTCTGGTGTGTTTGATACTCACTGTTGTGGGTCATCATGAGATAGCAACTGAGAACAACTGGCACCTTTTTAACAGAGAGAGGAGAAATTCCTCAAACTGTGAGGGAAAGGCTCTCACCAGCTCTTTTGTGCATTCAGCATTTGGGAGGGAAAGTTTGGGAAGTAACAATGATTAGTCACTTTACAAATTCAGCACCATAAAACACACTGGCAAGGACAGACATCACACAGGGGATTTGCTGCACATGAAGCAAGAGCCAAGACACTCTATATGACACAGAAAACTCTCCCTCAAGTACCACCTTGCCCACCACAGCCAAGTATTCTTCCTGTATACAATTCCTTGTTGCTATTATAAACTAGATTAAAAAAAAATCCTTCAACACGTGAACTGTTGCAACATATGACACAAAGAGTGCTGTCTGAATCTTTAAACTAAAATATTCACTTGGAAATGTATGTACGTAAAGGTTTGTCAACATCTGTGACATTGACTCTGACAGCATCATGATTTATTTTATGTATGATATAAGGCAGAAAACAGCAGCCGTGATCTGAAGTATAAGATTAGCCAAGTACTAGCTGTCCAGTAATTTCTCATATGTTTGAGCATGTAAACATTTCTCAGTGTCACTCATCTCATAGCAACACTGATCCTTCTAGATTATGGCATTTTTGACTAGTGTGATGTCACCGTAGCAATGCTTTGTAACACTGTGTGGCCTTGGGGAAACAGCTCACTCACTTTCCCAGTTTGATCCACATTACAGAACACTGTTGGTTCTCAATAAAGAGGAGAGAGGAAAGAAACAAGGCGTCTTGGGGGTACTGTTAATGCTAACCTATTTATTTCAGCATGAGCTACCATGAACAACAGACCACTTCTTCAGACATAGAAGGTTAGAAGGAGGAATGGAAATAATTACTCACTGTTATTTGTTTTTCTGGCAGAGAAAAAAGTTTCCTGACATTTTGCTGTATTGCTTTTGTTGTTGTTGTTGTTGTTGTTGTTGTTATCCTACCTTTCTCTCAATAATGAGACTCAAGGAGGCTAACACCGTATTTAAAAATAATAGATTGCAAAACTATACAAAAGCTTCAATAAAAATATAAACCTACAAGTTTAAAAAAATTGATACAGTTAAAAACATTCAACATTGGAAACCTTAAAACTCATTTAAAGACAATATATAAGCCTTAAAAACAGCAACACAGTACATCCAAAGCCCATCCTGTCAGTTTCTAAATGCCTGACTGCATAATTTTTTTTAACTTGTTAATGGAAGGAGATCAAGAACAAGGCCTGGGGTGTCACTAGGGGTTGCTGGTGGTGTAAACTACACCTGGTGAAAGCCGGGGGACTGAACACCTGGTGGGGCAGTTGCTCATTGTCCATCTTATCCCTGCTGCTGCTGCTGGCATCAGCTGGGGCACCTTTGCAAAAGGGAAGAGGATGCTCCCATTGCAGATCATTGGCTGGCCTGTCCTCCCTGCCACCTAGGTCTTTTCTGTGGCTGGCCAGATAGGCAGGCGCAGGAAAGGAAGAGAAGGGGTTTGGGCCATCTGCTGCCACCATTTCACACTGGGTGACACCAATCCTGGTGACATTACTGGACAGGGCCATGAAGAAGACAGTGTGGACAAGCAATGACCAGGCCACTATATTAATCAGTTCTAATTGTTTTAGCCATTCACAATAACAAAACATAAAACAGAGTACCAAATTTGAGAAAACAAAGCCTGCCCTTTCTTATCCTTTCTGCTCCTGGGAAAACTGCTCTGAAAAGGGGAAATAGCCATTCTGTTGCTGTGCATATTGCACCTCTACTGCAAAGCAGAAATACAGATAAAGTTATCAGCGGAGAAAAATGAACATAATGTAATGAGTGCACTTCCCCAGCAGGAGCACTGCCCAAATTATGGGTGTCTTTGTAGAGACCAATGAAATCTTTTCTGCTGAATTTATTTTCCAGATTGGGACTTTGGCCCCCACACACCATCTCAGAATAAAGACGGAAAAAGCTGTAGACTTTCATGTCAAAAAAAACTATAAAAGCTGTAGGCAGAATTGCTTGTGGTCCCCAAGGCTGCTTTTGCAGCCCTTAGCTCTTTCCACAGACCACTTCTACAGCCAAAAAAGATTGATCTGCCACTCTTAGAAGTCTCCAAGGGTGACAACTTGCCCTTTAAATAGGTTGCAAGGGCCCCTGCATTGTTAAACTTTTAAAAAAAGAACAGATTGCTTACTTGTAGCAGTGGGTCTTTCAGTTGTCATCTGTGAACTCACACTAATAAGTGCAAAACTCTTCATTTGTGTGCGTCAGAGATCACAAAGAACACTTTGCTTATCTGTAACTGTGGTTCTTCAAGTGGCCATATGTGAACCCAAGCACATGAGGCTATTTGTTCATTTGTATAAATCACAGAGACCATGAAGAAGAAACTCAAGTGGACAAAACTCAAGTGGACACTTAACTAGTTTTTCTCCCTCATTTGGGAGTATTCTGGGCCTCAGGTCTCAGGGGCAGAGCCATCAGTTACCCACCGCTGGTGTAAATAGTGTATACAGGATGTGTAGTGGTTGGACATCTGACATTCAATCGCCACTCAGTCATCAAGTTCACTTGATGCACTCTCTCCCTAACCTGTCACACAGATGGTCATTGGGGTTTTAAAAAACTGGAAGGAAAAAACAAAATCTAGTATGCTCAGTTACTAGGAGAAAAGCAAAATAAACATAAAATAAACAAGAAACAGAAAAGAGGAATTTTGAACTTTTGCCAAATGCCTTTCCCTCTTCTTAAATTAACATAACCAGACCATTCACTGAGTTATGAGAACCATTCTGTTGACATGTACAAAAGCAAGAAAGGTTTCTAAAGCATAGAGCTAAATGTCTAGGCTGGCTTGAATATACAGCACCTCTTCTTTTAGAATTAAATGTGATCTGGCTTTCTCTCACTAAGAAATTGATGCCCAGGCAGCTTCTGAGATAGGGAGAGGTGCAATGGAGTACTAGTTTCAGTATCACCCACAGCAAACCTTCTAGGAGAGGAGGGAAGATATTGCCCTGTACTCCTGGGTGGATGGAAGATTTGCTCTTTCCTTGTGGGAAATTGCTGACAGGGTGTTGGGTGCCAGGTTGCAATTGCGCAGTGATATTAGAGCTACTGTTGAGAGACAAATCTAGCACTCAGTGGATCCAGCCCCCAAGGCCACATGGAAAGTGTTTGAGCCACTTGGGAGGGGATGCTACTTACCTGGCTGATTGGTCAGCAAATGATTCTGAAAAACTAGGACAACTGCATACATCCTTTTCCCATAGATGTAATGAGAAAATCTCTAGCTACATTTCCTTGCAACCAGATATTGGAAATATTCCTAGCTTAATCTCAATCAGAGTTCACCAGAAACTAGCTCGACATTTCATCTGTAATAAGGTAGCAAGCTGCCTTGAGTCCCATTGGTGGGAGAAAGATAGGATATAAATCAAATCAATTAAATTATTTCATTCATTATTAATTACTAAGCGTTTACCACTAATTGTATGCAAATTTGCTGCCCCCTGGCCAACAAGCAAGCACATCCAGCTCTTCTGCAGTTAGAGGCCTGATGTCCTAGCACGTATCCTTGAATCCAACCCTCCCTCCAGAAATATTTGGTGTGGTTAGAAAATCATCACATGGAGAAAAAAGATGGGAAAGAAGCGGGATGCTCCCTACCATTAATGAAAAGTGACAGGACCATTCCACTTCATTGATGGGAGAAGGACGGGATGAGCGCAATGTTGCGGGACCTCTTTGTGAAATTGCATGATAAGGATGGGAGCATCCCATTTCTCTCCCATCCTTTTTCTCCATGTGATAATCTGAGTGCAGATTTTAACTGGAGGTTCAAGTCAGATTAAGACACGTTAAATCTGTAACAAAAAATAAAAAATATGAAAATAAGAAAAAAGCCATGGTAGCTCTCAGACTGGATGAGGACTGTGGCCCTAGGGCAGTGGTTTCCAATTTTTTTTTTCTGGCTACCTTCTCCTTTCCTCTTGAGTGACAACCCTAGAGCCTGGCAACACATATTTCTTGATATTAGGTCTACTGTTCTACTGAAAAACCAATCTCAGTCGTTGTTGCTTTTGCACTCTGTCACCCTGGGAGCTGAGCAGCAATCCAGAAGCCTCTTGCCTGTGCCAGCCTTTGCAATCAACAAGGCTGTGCAGTGGTTTTAAGGGACCCTGAACAGAGAGGTTTTGTGCAATCCTTAAAGATTGCCTGAAAGGCTGCTGTTTCCCTTTGTCTTTTTTGCATGCCAATACTTTGACTGAAGGCCCCCCTGCCAGCCCCTTTTTTCTCACCATCCTCCTTCTCCTCTATTTTCCCTCACAGTACCACCTACATTGAGGATCACTACTCTAGGGGATGGGAATTAACTCTCACCAAATGTGCCCTTTTCTCTCTGGAAATCAATAAGGCATAGTCTCACGAACACTGTAAAGCTAATCTTTGCCCCAGAAGAAAAACCAACAAATATCATAAAGATGTCCCTGCCTACCACACCACATTATTTTTCCACCTACCCAGAAGTGTCATACCCTGATGGTTCATTGGCAAGTTTTGCAGGTGTAGGTTTAGTACAAGAAAGGAAGGAGAATGAGAAACCACAGGAAGTATTTAATAGAATGGCCATACTGCTATAGGTTGAGTGGCTCTTATCCAAAATGCTTGGGACCAGAAGCGTTTTGGATTTCAGATTCTGTTATCTTTGCATATACATAATGAGATATCTTGCAGATGGGTCCCAAGCCTAAACATGAAATTGATTGATGTTTATATACACCTTAAATACATAGCCTGAAAGTAATTTTATACAAAATATTTTAAATAGTTTTGCGCATGAAACAAAAGCATACTGAACCATCAGAAAGCAAAGGTATCACTATCCCAGCCACCCATGTAGACAATTTTGAATTTTAAAGTGTTTTGGATTTTGGAATTCCAGTTGAGGGAAACTCAATCTGTTTAATGAAAAAAATGAACCAGTAGTTTTTACTTGGCGAATGAAGGGTACTCCAATTTCAACAAAAATTATTTCAGGATTGAAAAGAGATCTCCCCCTGTCCCTGATGTAGAGTGCCCATTCCTCTACCTTAAGGCAAGTGAGCAGAGATTTTGCTTCGTAAGAGAAAAGGTAATTATTATTATTATTGGCTGTCAGGTCAATATCGACTTATGGCAAACCTATGAATGAGAGACCTCAGTGAGCCCCAGACATCAACAGCCTTGCTCATGTCCTGAAAACTCAGGACTATGGCTTCCACAAATGAATCAATCCATGTATAATTGGTTGTAGCTGTTTGACTCCTCAGCAAAAATCTGTTTGTCTTGGGAATTATTATCAGTATAGCCTCTTACCTCAGAAAAAGGTACTATCACAGTGGAGAAAAAGGTGTGACACTTAGTCACATCCTTCAAGGGGGAAACACAGATCCACCATGCTTTATGTTCAGCTGTACTCCCTTCTCCTTGATTTATTTTTGTAATTAGAATTGGGGAGTGTGGGGGAGAGGGAAAATTATTCTGAGAACTTTTGGGGAAGATTATTATTACCCCACCTGGAATACAAGGACCAAGATCCAATACAATTTTACACAGCGTAAATTAACACTACCAACGTTACGCTGGACTCGAGAGTTACATAATGGATTGCTCAATGGCCGTCATGGCCTTGAACTCACCTGTCGCGCAGCAGTATTTTAGCTCCCCCCCCCATGTCAAAAGTGTAAAAGAGGCTCCATGTGTTTGCAAAAATCATCGGCTTCGCTAGGGACCTCACTTATGCAATCTCTGATAAAGGGCAACCACTTCTGCAACTGTTTTTATGCTGGCCGCAACAAGTTTTTGCCAAGATTTTGCTGGGTAAGGGAAAATGTTTAGGACAAAAATAAAACTGCAGTAGGTTAGCTTCGTACACTAAGTATGGTGGGCAGAGTTCAAGCTTACAGGGTCCTTGTTGCTATTAAGCAGAAACCTGAGATCCACTGAATAGAGGCATGTGCAAAATACCATCTCAGGTGCACCAGGATAGACTTTGTGATCAATACTAGAAGAAAGCTCACAACTCCTTTCTTTAAAAAAAGAGCAATTCAATTTAATTTGATGAGAGCCAGCATGGTGGTTTAAGTGTATGACTTGGACTTTGGAAATCAAGGTTCAATTCCCATCTGATCCATGGAAACCCACTGGGTGACCTAGGGCAAGTCACACACTCTCAGCCCCAGAAAACACCATGATAGATTCGCCTTTGGGTTGCCATAAGTTAGAAATGACTTGAAGGCAGAGAACAACAGCACCAACAAAATTTTAATTTACTGGAGAAAGGTGAGAAAAGAGTTCTTGGGGGATTTTTAACTGAGAGCCAGCATGCCATTGTGGTTTGAGTGTTGGACTACAACTCTGGAGACCAGGGATCTATTTCCATCTTGGCCATGAAACCCATTAGGTGACCCTGGGCAAGTCATTTGCTCTCAGCTTCAGAGAAAGGCAATGGCAAACCTTTTCTGAACCAATCTTGCTAAGAAAATCTTATGATAGGTTCACCTTTGGGTCACCATAAGTCAGAATTTACAACTTGAAAGTACACAACAAACATACACATAGGTAGACAAGCAGGAGTCAAAAATCCTTGACAATTTAATTTAAATCATCCAGAGATTTTTCCAATAGATCCTGATCCACAGCCTGTGCTAATCCATCTGAGTCAGCTGTTCTTTAGAACAAAAGAACAAGGGACTGAAGGAATGTGTTAATTGGCTTATAAATAGCCTGCTTCCCACCCACCCAAGCATTACTACCAGATACGTCCCCCCATACACTCACTTTAAGACAACGCAGTGGAAAAAATTGAAGCCATAAATATTTAAGCCCTGTTAAACTAGAAGAATTTCTGTAATCTTGTTGTCTTCTAAACAATATCATCCAGACTGAAATAATTAGTGACAGATCTCTGGCTCAGAGTAACCACTGCTAAAATATAACATAATTCTGCTGTTCCAAATTCAGTTAACAAAGCTACTCCTCCCTGCCCCATGGCTCAAAGCAGCACTGGAGACTGGAGAGCGGTTCTCTCTGTTCATGTCAGCCTCATCAAGAAATGTTTTGTTATATGAAAAGTCTCTTCAATATTTTTCATGACCTAGCAATTCCAAGATAAACTAGTTGCCTTTCTGGCTCAGTGGTTTTTCATCATACTATTGTTCCCCTGCGGCTTCCAGCTGTCTCGGATCAAAGTACTGGTTTAATCTCCCTTTAACCACTATAGCTAGTAGGTGTTGATAGACTGATCCTCTGTGAATATGTCTAATCCATCTCTGGTCCCAATTAGCTTTTTAGCTTTGACAACATCCCACAGCAACAGCTTCTCCTTCTTTACTCTGCTTTAGTTGACAGACTTGGTCCTGTCCAAGTTTTGACTTTTGTGTCTTTTAGTCTGTCAAAGTAAACACTCTGTGGAAGCTGTGAAGTTTTTTTTACAAAAAGAACCAACCCTGCCCTCCCCATTTCAGACACTGATACCTTTTGTATCTTATTTTTTAATGCACCCAGTAACAAAATTATCTGAGTGTATTACAAAAACCTGAAGCCTCCATTCTGTGTTTTGGCCTTAGATGAATATTTGCTCATGCTATACATGACCATATAAAGAATCTCAGGCTCCATCTGTGCTGCTGAAATACAGTCGCCCCTTGGAACTTGCGGGGATCCATTCCGGACCCCCCTCCCCACCAGTTCTAAGTCCTGTGCATATTCAGCCTCCCATAGGCTTGAATGGGGTGCATGCATGCGAGGGGTGCACCGCGGGCACATGCCACATTAGGGTTATTGGCAGTCGCCCCTCTGCAGATTTTCAAATCCACAGTCTTGGAGGAGCAACTGTAATTCAGTTTAACACCGTTTTAACTACCATGGCTCAATGCTATGGAATCCTGGGATTTGTAGTCTGTTGTGACACTAGAGGTCTTTGACAAAGAAGGCTAAACATCTTGTACAAATCTCCCAATAATTCCACAGCACTGAGCCATGGCATTTAAAATGGTGTCAAACTGTGTTATTTCTGCAGTGCAGATGCAGCGTGAACATTCAAGAAGTATTCCTTAACAGTGTTGGACAATAATGACCTGGAGTTCTGGATTTAAATCCTTGCACAACCTTGAAGCTTACTTGGTAACCTACAGCCAATCAGTGTCAACTTAATGTATCTGACAAATTTGTTGGGAGGATAAAGAAGGGAATTCTGTGTGCTCCTGAGCTACTTGGGAAAAGGGCAGGATAAAAATGTCACACAGAGAAATACCAGCAAACAGATATGTAGACAAGATCTGCTAACTGAACACCATGCCAGGTTTTCTGTTACCTACAAGAATATATTTGGGCTAACACTTTTCAGTGTTTGGCCACAAGACATGTCTTTAATGTAAGGGCTCAGAGTGAAATATGGAAAATAACTGGGAAATATGGTCACACAGAGTCATACATCTCTGATCATATGCAGATATCAAAGCAACCTCAATCTGTATTGATAGGTTTAAGGTAAAAGGACTCTCAAGAAGCTGGAACTCAAGCATCCTTATTTTTAGAAATGAATGACTGGTTAACTTTTCTTGACCACACGTTACAATTTTTTGAAAAAATAAAACGTCTCTGAAGTCCAAATACAAACAAAATTTTATCATAATGTAACTCAGAATTTTCTGTTAGTTTGTCACGGTTTACTTCCAGTGGATACCTACCACATAAATAAGCTTAAAAGGCTGAAAAATGTATTTCCTTATGAAATATTTGGCATGTGAAGAGACTGCTCTAAAGAAGGTGACTGGAAAGATTGAAAAGGCTGACTTGAAAATAAAATCAGGTTTTAAACTTGCTCTGACATACTTTTCCAAGTATGCAAATAATTTTTTTAAAAAAATATTGTTGAAAAGGAATTTTTAACACAAATTAAAGCTGTTGTTGTTGTTGTTGTTTTAAAAGGTTGCTGATAAATGACACATCTTGTAAAGTTTTGGATATATGATGATAGATTTTTCTGCATAGTCTGTCACTGTATGAAACCATGTTTTTAAGAAAAATCACCAATCATAGCTATGGACATTTTGTATGGCTGTTACATTTTTTTCTTTAAAAAAATCTGAATCTCTGCATTTTGAGAAAAAACTACAAGGATAACAACTGTGAATCATGATTGGATGACTATTTCACTTACATGCAGCCTAAAACTTCTGGAATAAAAACTTTAAGCACTGAAGGAATTTCACTTCTTTCAAAGAAAACTTGGGATTTCAGCGGAGAATTATCAGAACACCATCAAACTACAGTTTCTCAGATTTTCTAGGGGAAATGACAATTAAAGAATCATAAAAACAGTGTATTTTGTAGTGCTAATGTGACTTCCTCTGTCCCACTCCTTCAATTCCTACCCTGTTTTGTGCAGCATGTAAATTTCTCTCCCGATATACTTCCTGAGACAACTTGGAGTTGAAGGGAGATGAAAGGAAGAGTCGTCCTCTTTTCTTGCTTCTGTTCTCTTCTGTTTCAGAGAAGAAAAGAACAACCAGAGCTCCAGAGAAATCACTAGGTTTTCTTGGAAAATACTACTAACTCTATAGTGGCACTACAACTGTAAAGAGAAAAGCCTGTTTTAGCATTTTGGAGGGGCGTGGGAATCATAGTCTTGCATGCATCTAGACTGTAGAAATAATGCAGCTTGATGCCACTTTAAGTGCTGTAGCTGAATCCTGCAAAATCCTGGGATTTGTAGTTTTGTGAGCACAAACACCCATTGACAGAGAAGGCTAAAGACCATGTAAAACTGCAAATCCTAGAATCCCTAGGACGGCACTACAGCACTTGAAGTGGCATCAAACTGCATTATTTCTACAGTGAAGATGCACCACTTTGATTCCTTTGTTTGGACACAGCCCAAAGCCTTAATACTGACACTACAAGTAGTGGTTCTTATCACATGCCTAAGGTTTCCAGGTGAGAAGTAGGACAGGCTTCCTGTACTTTTAATGGTCTACAGAAGAAGAAATTTCTGCAGATAAAGCTTGCAGGACAAGCAACACCTGCTGAACTCCCCCCTTGACACAACTAATAAAGGGACAGGAGTCCAGTTCTCTTTTTCCTCATTCACACTAGCAATATTTAAGGTGCCTGGTCCCTGTTTCACAATCAGATTACTATCGCAAGGAACTCACGCATTAAATTGTGATAATGGGAGACAAAAGAGTAGAAAATGAAAGGTAGAAAGGGGAGAGATAAAGATAGCAATAGATGAGTCTCTTCACTCTTGTGACTCAATTTGGAACATAAGGGAACAGTGAGAAGGAAATCTGTATCTAAATTCCCAAATCCCCCCAAAATTTGATATTCTCTGGTCACTCTCAGGAGGGAGGAGAAGCTTTTAATTAACAAAAATGTAATCACCTAATGCAGCAGAACTTTTGAAATTTAAATAAGCATATTTGGTTTATACTCAATTTTGCCAGTAGTTGGTTGGAAGTAGCATTTTAAAAAACTGTCGTTTTGGTACCATAACAATCCAAATGATAATTAGTTATATTATCAGCTGAGGTTCATACTTAAATGGCATAAACTGACAATCACAATTATGGGCTATGTGGACATCAGAAATTTGAGTGTCTGATTATACATCTGTGTATAAACCTATGTATCTTTAATTGAAGTAGATTTTGCAGAATTTTAAGTTTAGTAGAAGTAAATGTATTTAATTCGAACCTTACCTATATACCCACTAGGGAATTCAGTTGTTTGAACCACTTTGCTGTCTGAAGGAGGGTTAAGGTACTGTTTCAGATTTTTTTCAAAATATGGTATTCCTGCCATATAGATAATGTGCAAACATATAGCTTGTGTGACCATATCCAAATGGGTTCTGCTACTTATCCATGTCTTCAAATTTATAAAGCATTTGCATAGAATTTAATGTCTCTGCTGGAGGTAAGGAAGGAACAAAGGAGAGAAAGTCCAATAAATAACAAAAGCACCAAGCTAAGACTTTTTACATGATAGGTCCTTTCTGACAAGTCCTTTCTTGTGCGTTCATATTGCCTAGAATTGTCAAAGACAAATTGAACTCTTATAAGGAAATCCTGAACTATGTTGCCAGAATGTTGTTGTTGTTTGTTGTGTGCCTTCAAGTTGTTTCCAACTTATGGCAACCCTAAGGTGAAATTATTGTGGGCTTCTTTGATTTGTTCAAAGGAGGTTTGCCATTGCCTTCTTCTGAGGCTGAGAGCATATGACTTGCCTAATAATTAATAAATAATAATTGTGCACACATGAATCTATTACTGTAAGAATATGCATTTTGCTTATTTACCAAAATTATTTCTTACATAGAGTTAAAAAACAATCCAAACAAACTGAGAGCTTGTATGTATGTATGTGTATGTATATCTGTATATATATATATATGCACACATATATAAAAGCAAGTTCATGCCAGTTGTAATTGCTTGAATAAAAATAATGCAACATGTGCAGAAAGAAGGTGAGCAGACATAGTTTTTAAAGGGAAGTTGTAAAATTGTTTTGCTAGAATTCCCAAATATTTGGAACTGCCTGTACTAATTTTACAACTTCCCTTTAAAAGGGCTACTCGTGTTTGAATGTCAGATATATGGACACATACTTACTTGTATTATTTCCTGCAGAAAAGATCTGTCCTGCAGATTGTGTTGTATTTTTATTGCTCTTCCCCACCCCCTTATCTCCAAGGCCTTACCTTGGTTTGGCAGGCATTTCTGGGTTGTAATGGAAGGCTCTTGTGGAAGGACAGCCGCAGGCCATTCTCCTGTTGTCACCTGTCTCTCCTGGGCTATGGCATTTGTCTGCTCCAGTGTCATTCTTCCCGGTGCCGACCAGTTTGCTTCTGCCTTAGTCTGATCTCTTTGGACCGGGGATGCAGAGCGTTGCAAAACAGTCAAGTTTGTTTCTGTGCTCAGACTGTCAGTTGCACTTGTAAGAGCTGAGGCTGTCCTGGCTGGTTCTAATCTCTCCCACCGTGAAGGGAAGGCAACATGTGTCATTGGCTCAGACACAAGTCAGGCAAGTTTCCAAAGATAGGCAGGGAGGCATGGGGAAGGCAGCAAGATGCTGGGAACAATACAAGGTACCAGGGCAGACAGCCTTCCACCTTGGGGCACTGGAAATTTGGGCACTACATAAGGCCAGGACGTTCAGAGCCCAGATAGAGAGGATGGAGAAAAATATGGGAATAAGACGTCATTCAGACGTTGTTGTTTTATTTAGCACAACTATGTGAATAATCTCACTCGTGCATTCCACGTTTGTCATTCACACTATGCAACCACATTTCTGTACCTCTCTGCAAGTTTTGATGCCCATGCACGTTAGCGCTCGAATAAAGCTGGGGTCAATGATGCAAATGTATTCAAGGCATGTAGAGTTTTATCCCAGGTCTTTTTGCATCAGTTATTCACACAACAGGGAATCTTTTAGAAAAACCCAGAAAAAAACCAAGATTGCTCCCCAACTTAATCAGAGGCATTCAAAATGCATGTGAACAGCAAAGATTCAACCCAGATTCTACTTGGATTATTTTTAACATTTGAGTAATCCCTAAAATGAAAAAGGGTACACCAATTGTGGAAATATTTCTCATGGAAGATGGGTTGGCTCCATCTTTCCTGAGTTTCCAACACTTATTGCTTTATCACACTAGGGTGCAAATAGCATTTAAACGAGAGTTAAACGAGAGTTAAACAGGAAATGTCCTGTGATAAACATAGGGCATTTCCTGTTTAACTCTTGTTTAACTCTCGTTTAAATGGTATAATTTTGTCATGTCCTAAAATGGGTTTTAGTTTAGCATTTTTTCGTTTATTGTTTGTTTGTTTGTTTATAGGATGTATATCTTGCTTTTCTCTCAAAATAGGATTCAAGGCATCTTACAATAATTTAAGAAGATAAAACTAAAACAATAATTACAAAAGTTAAAAAAATTAAATAGTATTAATATTAAGATGTAAGGTTTTTTAAAAAGCATAATTCAAAACCATTTTAAAAAGAGAAAACCATTAAAGCATTTTTTTAAAAAATCCTTTATTTCTGCAGTGTGGAAGAGCTGTTGTAGACTGTCTCCTGGAGATACAAAGCTGAAAAATATTGTGACATAACAATGAATAGCACTACAGGTACTGCCAAACACAGAGGTCATGTCATTTGACAAATACTGCTAGTTATCACCTATCAAATATCGGATACAGATATCAATGGGTATCAAACAGCTAGAGGATGTTTGGGCATTGAGCAAATATTTGACACCAACCTTCACAACTGAGAATTTGGAGAAACAAATTTGTTTTGGCTCTGAAACAGAATCTAGCATTGATTACTTGGTAATGAAGGAAAGGTCTGTCTTCTTTCCAATCTTCACATATCCCATAGTCAGTGCTTTGATATAGCATTCTGAGGGAAGCACTGGGGAATGAGACCTGAACCAGAATCAAAGAAAAGGATAAATCAAATGGTCCTCCAAATAGTATATGAGTCCAGAGGTCCGAGGAGGAGCAAGGCATGAAAGAAAAGTTCAAGATGAAGTGTCTGAGCTAACTCTGCAAAGATTATGCAGCCAAGAGCCAACCTTCTGGTGGCACGTACTCCAAGGCCTTTCGGGATATTTGTGGTGAGAGTGGATCAAACTATAAACCCATCTTCTAACATTTGGAAAAGATAGGTTAGCCCATCCCTAGCAGCTGCCAGAGCTATTTACAATGGCTGGCTGAGTTCCTGTTCCTCAGAAGCTTTAGGACATGTCCTACGTTACAAGGCAATGAAGCTGCCGCTGTGTTTTACAAGAAAAGACAGGGGATGTTTGCATTGAGATCTAGAAGCCTGGTAAACCTTATGGTTTCCTTAAATACCAGAAAGATTAGTTCCTCGGTGTCACCTTCTGGGAAAGAATGCACCAACTTCTGAATTATTGTGGAATACAAATGGGCCAAAAAAATTGCTTCTAGACCTTTGCTGGTATCTGCATAATTAAATTGTTGAGGCTTAAGTTTATGTGTCACTAGTATTTTTGTTTGTCACTGTCATCATCAAAAGGCCAGCAACAGAGAAACCGAAAATGAAATCTATTCTCTAGGAGTTAGGGTTTTTTTTGGAAATTATATGAAAATTGCCTTAAAGTAAGTATAGAAGTATAGAAGTAAGTGTAGGAATTTATCACACTAGGAAGATTCTGCTGAAAAATGGGATTTAAGCTAGATTTAAATTTTTAAAAAACACAAATGCGGGAAGTTTATCAGACACAAAGTTAAACTGGATGTAAAGCAGAGAAAAATGGAACTTCCCAAAAGTAAAAAGCTGCTATTTTTCTCTGCTTTTCTTTTGGTTTACCTTTGCGTTATTTCACTTTGGCAGTCACTATGTGTGATAAACTTGTGGGTTATGTCTCTGAAGACACAGCACCAGACTTAACTGTAGATGCAGGAATTGCACTTTGCTTGTGGATAACATAAGAAGTAATTCTTCGAGTCCACCATCCTAAAGGGCGAATAATTATCTATATTAAATAAGATCTGCTTCCATCCAATTAATGTATATTGATGAAGACTATTTCACACATGCTCAGTTTTCAGCATTGCTGTTCGTAATTCCAGCAATGATCCATACCTTTCAAAATAAGTACTAAATATGGACCTTGATGGGAACAACTCCTGCATCAAAAAATAAGTACTGCCTATTCTAATTAGTAAATTATACCATCTCACAGCAAATTCCATGGCTCAGTTGCTCTCCTCATCCATTTTATTACAGCTAAAACAAGTTGTGTGTCTTGCAACCAAACATACATAGATCCTCCACAAACCATTGCACAACTTGCAACGACTTCATCAGTCTGGATGTTGATTGTGCTAGTTATGTTAGAGCTTGTATATTTGTTAATAGAACATCCACCACCACCACTCACACCCTGTACTTTTTCTGCTTATTTATTGCTGGATGTAACACTTCCTCTTGTACCATTAATATGAGTTTGTTAATGAGTTTAACATCAGACCTTCATGAAAGATAATGCTAATCTCTATGCTTGTTAAAAGCACTATTTTAGCTGCATGTCAGAAGCTTAGTAAAGATGGAGCCAGCAAACGTCCTTTGGCAAAGAGTTCCACTATAGGGAACATTGCATTGGGTGGTACTGCGTGAAAGGGGACAAGTCTCTGGAGTTGTGACATAAAAAAACTAGAAAGATTAAAATTATTCCCTTAAATTACAATATCATACGCACAGCCCAGCTATATTTACATGTCATCATTTCATGTGGTTAAAGTGAAAATTTGATAACATTTCATATTTTTAAAGAAAATTTTAAAATAATAAAAAAAATTAAAAATGTATTTTTTTAAAAAACAAACCTGGGCCATATCCTTTCTCCTCTCACTGAACCTCTCTCCACTCACACCATCTCTTCAGTGTTTAAAGGGACATAGGCGAATATGGCAGCAGTGGTATCACCCCCTCTTAAGGTGCTACCTGATGCACCCTGCACACCTCTAGTGATGCCTCTGCTCCATGGAGACAGAGAAAGCCCTCGATATTGTATAACACCAATCCAGATTGTTAAAATATGAACAAATTAAGTAATATGTGTTGGGTGATCTGGGTCCAAAATACATTGCAGAAATAAACCAGTTTGAGACTGCTTTAACTACCCTGGCTCAATGGTAGGGAATTCTGTAAACTGTAGTTTTCTGAGACACTTTGCTTTCTCTGTCAGAGAGTTTTAGTGCCACAATAAACTACAATTCTCAGGATTCTGTAGCACTGAGCCAGGGCAGTTAAAGCAGTCTCAAACTGGATTATTTCCGCATTGGGCTTTGGACCCCTATGAATAAACCTTTTATTATTCAGGGTAGAACTTTAACAATTGAACAGAAAAGGAATTTCAAAGTATATGAGCAGATGGTAGACTTTTTTCTTGCAATGAATTGCATTCCATTTTGTCACTAAGGACCTTATCACACCAGACCAATTCAGATTGAATCTGAAGTGACCTTGGAAACTGTTTTATGTGAATTTGGTTGTCAGTGAATTCACTGAATTCTGGTGTGACTTTGGATTGACTTTGGATTGGCTTCATAGTAACAGCATTCACATTTGATAATTCAATGCTCATTCACTGAATTCTGGGGTGACTTTGGATTGACTTTGGATTGGCTTTGGAATGGCTTCATAGTAACAGCATTCATGTGTGATAACTCAATGCACATTCACTGAATTCTGGGGTGACTTTGGATTGACTTTGGATCGACTTTGGAATGGCTTCATAGTAACAGCATTCACATGTGATGATTCAATGCGCATTCATGTGAATTCACTTGGATGGATGCAGAGTGACTCTGGATTGGGGCTGCAAAAACTCTCGTCTGATAAGGGGCTACGTGATTTACACACTATCCCTAAAGTAAGGCAGTTCAAGAGAGCAAAGGTATTCAACTCAAATGTCACCATTTGCCAATGAAAAGATGTTTATGAGCTAATGATAATTAGTTAACTTATCAGTTTGATTTCAGGCTCGTAAAATTTCTTGAACAAATCTCTTTATGCTTGCCTTTAAAATTCCACAGCTGTTGGAAGACTTTCTTCATACGCAACTGCTTGGCTTTTGCATCTGAAACTAAGCTAAAATACTCTTTGTCATGCTTACTTAAAAACTGGAACAGCTGGAACAGGCCTTTTTGTGAGCTTTTACCTTTGAAGCAAGCTTTGAAATATATTTGAATACAATTTTAAAATTCAGCATGAAACATTGATAGATACATAGCTTTCAGAAGCTGTTTTAACCATTCTATACTATATCAGACATTCTCACAATAAATATTTAAAACATTTTGTTTAAGTATTAATACAGCAAATAAGTCTGCATATTACATACAATCCAAGGGCTTTCTCTTTTAAAATTAGTTTTATCGGGTTGTATACAGTCCAATTCGAGCAGGAAAAGCACAAGAAGTCATGGGTCTTCTAGTAGTTGTGTGTTTCACCTTGTTGTGTGCCTTCAAGTGGTTTCCAACTTAGGGTAACCCTATGGTGAACCTGTCATGGGGGTTTCTTGGTAAGATTTGTTCACAGAAGGTTTGCCATTGCTTTCCTCTGAGGCTCAAAGACTGTGAGTCTTGCCCAAGGTCACCCAGTAGGTTTCTCTGGCCATGTGGAGATTTGAACCCATGTCTCCTGAGGTCCTAGGCCAACACATCATTACTCACAGGTAAACAGTAGAGGCAGCATTCAGCATAATGAAATCTGCTATTCTGCAAAGGAAGCCAAGGGTGAAAACTGCTGACAGTGTTACTTTTGTAATGTCAAAACATCCCCAACCCTGGGAAGTAAAATAGAATCCTTGACTGGCTTTGCCATATTGGGTGGCTGAGATAGTGATGCCTTTCCTGTTTGATGGTTCAGTATACATAAACTTTGTTTCATACACTAAATCATTAATATTGTATATAAAAGGCTACATGTGAAAGATGCATATGAAACATAAATGAATTTCATGTTTAGCTTTGGGTTCCATTTCCAAGATATTTTAGAATAGTTTAGAATTGGGTCCCATTTCCAAGATATTTCATTATATATATGTAAATCTTCCAAAATCCAAAAATATCCAAAATCCAAAATACTTCTGCTCCCAAACATTTCATATATGGTAAACTCAACCTATGTGTGTGTGTTGCAGCTAAATCAACAGAAGAAAAGTGAACTAAACCCATAGGGCAAAAGAATCATAGTGTGTTCTATTTCTAAGAGATGCTTGTCTGATTGCGTTTCTGTGTTGTGTGCTTACAGGGGACTGGAAGCATCCTTTTTTCCTGTAGCTAAGGCCCTGTGCAGGCCAGCCTTAAAGGTTAGGTTGGGGGCAGAGTCGGGGTGTAGCATCCATATGACGCATGCCCCCACACGACACGTGGTGTCACGGCATCCTCTGGTGCTGCATCCGCATGAAGCAGTGCTGAAGGGACACCGTAAAGCCACGGCACCGCAGCTATTACACCCTTTCCAGGGTGCAAAAAGGAGCCACTTTTTGCAGCTCCTTTTCACTCCCGGGAAAGGGCAGATCAGGGCTGCGGTGTGTGGTTGCTGCAGCCCCCATCTGGCTGCAAAAGGGGCAGCTGGAGGTTGCCCTTTCAGGGCTGTCTTCACAGCCTCTAAGGCAAAATTAGAATTGTATCTGAAGAGGACAGAATGTATAAAGTAATTCCAGCTCCCCCACCATGAAAGAAGAAAGAGAACCTCACACTTGCTGGTCCCCTCTAAGCAGGCAGGCAACATAGAGTCCTTTTATCCAGGATTCTAGCACTCCCTTCCCATTCTAAGGTTCTTGTGTCTTCTCCATCAAATGCCAGCCAGTATTCTGTCCCTAGTGATCATGCTAAGCTCTTCTTGGCCTGTTTTGGTTTCTCTCTTTGTTTTCAACACATTGCCTACCATATCCAGCTACAATCAGTTAGTTGATTTCCCTGTTAATGTCTACAGGCCATTCTTTGTGCATTCCAGCACATTTACTGAGGGCTTGTAGCATCCCTTCACAACCAATTGCAGAATTGGGCCCCGTAAGAAATTGTATCTAGATTATCCTTAGCTGGCAATCCAATTTCCCTTAGTTTATGGGCCCCTTATGGACCAGCTGGGCTTGAACATGCCTGCCCCCACTCCCCAGGTGGGGCTGGTGGAAATTGAACTCCCAAGTGTTATATTGAATAGAAACAGAAGAAAATCAAAGTGTGCAAGCATGATCTGTTTTCTAGATATCTTAGAAAACTCTAATTCCAGAATTCCATAGCATTGGATTGAGCCATGTCAGTTAAAGTGGTGTAACACTGCCTTATTTCTGTAGTGCAGATGCAGCCACAGTCTGTTCTCAGCTTTCATATCTTTTCCCAGCATCCAACTGCCAAGCTAATGCAATAAAGTGCCTAACAAAATCACTAATACAAATAAACCCTTTCTGTGTCCCTTGACAGCATTTAACATCTGACCAAGATGCAAGCAAAAGAAAAATCTAAAATCCATCTGCATAGTGGCAGAGTCACCATGTACTGTGCATGTTTCTCTAAAATAGGATCAGTATCGCAGAGAAGCATTCCTGATTTGAAAATATTTTAATCTTCTCTTCACCTACATAGATCTGTTTCTTTTTTGTTTGTTTTCAAAGTCTTTTTCTACAAAGCAATGTTTACATATGATGCATTTGATGAAATAGACTGAGTCCACAAAAGCTTTTAAGAGAAATTTCTTCTTCCTAATTAATGTCAACGGTGCTACTGAGATTCCTTTATGTCTTTGCAATCTGACTTGCTGGTTTTGGCTCAGTCCCCATCAATATCGAAAGAATCACATTGGAAACAAAAATACAGATACAGTAACATGTTCCCTTGTTGTTTCTTCTGTCTCAAAAGCATCATCAATACTGAACCCTAAGTTGCATCCAAAGCATACTGGTTTTGTGCTTTAGGAAGAGCACCTCCTGGAGGGAAAAGGGCACTGCAACTGGAACAGTTAATCTGCCTTGAAAGGAAGGCTATGTTGAGATGCTGACAGTTATGTTTATGTAACTTTCCTCCAGGGCTTAGTTAGGCTGGCAAAGAGATTGAGGTGCCATGCATAGATTCCACCCACACACTCATGCCTGGGCACTGATATAGGAACCCAGATGAATGATTAAGTCTTTCCAAGTGTGTGAACACATTCAGAGAAAGCCATTTACACCAGGTCCTTGGTATCCAGGATTCACCATGGATAACAAAATCTGTGGATGCTCAGGTCCTATTAAATACAATAGATAGTAGAATGGTGATCCTTATATGAAATGGCAAAATCAAGGTTTGCTTTTTGGAATTTATACATTTAAAAAATATTTTCAAACTAGAGATACTTGAATCCATGCATAAAGAATCCAAGGATACGGAGGGCCAACTGTACCTTTAAAGTAACATATGCTTTGACATTCACAAGGGAAAGTTCAATTTTGGGGAGGGAGAAGTTACCACATGAGACTTGAGGAACAACGTAACCATTTTGTTCCATTCCACACCAAGCCTAGCTGTCTTCTTTAGTGCTCTATAGATTGTAATGTACATGGAGATATCTGTTGGCACAGAATGAATCTCCTCTTCTTTAAATATAGAGATGGGGAACATTTGACCCTCAGGAATCCAAGGATACTTTGGACTATAACTCCCATTAGTCCTTACCATTGGTCATTATGGTTGGGCCTTCTGGAAGCTGCAGCCCATTCAGATAGCCAGAGGTTCTCCACACCTGCTTTAACTGTGCAAATAACTGTAGCACACACAGATTTTCTCATACTTGCATACCCACTCAGACATTATCTAACACAGTTCTTGAAGGATATATAAGAGTCTGGTCAAATCTTGTAGCTGGTCACCCAAACACAGCCTCCAAACTGTTGGTTCCCCCATGTTAAATCCCAACTCCTTTTAACATCTGGGGTTGTTTGGGAATGGAAATTTCCTGGGGGTCTATTTCTGGAGGCTGTGTTCTGTCAACAGCTCTTTGGCAGCACACTGACTTTGTGCCTGCCAAAGGAGTATTATTGTATTGAATTTGGTTGTCAAAAAGAGGAGTTACCCAGTTGCTAGGGGTCAAGCACCCCTAATTATAAACACGAATGGTTCCAAGGATGCCCCCCAGGGGGCTAGAAAGGAGTGGTAAAGCAGGTGGACTGGGGTGTTGGTTTACTTGGAGCAACCAGAAGCAAAGGGGTGCCAAAGTCCCACACCTTCTAGTAAAGGGAGGAGATGGAATTTTGCCCCACCGGGGCTACCAAAAAATTGTCATGAGGTATGGAAGAAGCTACAAATGCTGTAATTTATTTTTCTGTGTAATTTCTTTGCTTCTGGTTAATCTACCTTGGATGAAGAATAGGATGCCAAAGGTGAGAAATAGCTCAAGCAACAAGAGAACTGGCTGTACTCTCAGGAAGACTCAGAAGCCTTCCAAATGGAGTGATGTTTGCATGCTCACACACTAGCAGTGTCCAGGGACCAGGCCTCTTGTGGCCTAAAAACAACAACAACAACACTGAGACCCTTAAGCTGCATCCACGCTGCAGAAATAATGCAGTTGAACACCACGTTGAACACCACTCCATGCAAGGGAATCCTGGGATCTGTAGCTTGTTGTGGCACCAGAGCCATCTAAATATCTCAGAAAACTACAAATCTCAGAATTCCATAGCTTTGAACTAGGGCAATCAAAGCAGATCAAAATACACTATTTTTGCAGTGCAGATGCAGCCTTAACTGATGCCTTCTCCTCACTTTTTGTATTGTTCCCACTTAACATCTGCCCCATTTTTTGTTACATTATGTTTTCTGATGTTTGTTGCAAACCTCTTATCTTTTGGAGCATAGTATGAAATCTACCTGTTTAGGAGCAATACAGTATTCCTTTCAAAATGCTGCAGGGTGGGGAGAGACCGAGAGTTAAATTCAGAAAATTGTACATTTCATAGGGTATCTATACCCAATTTGGCTGAGCCAGCCAGGTTTTAAACCGCTTTCCAACCTATCGATCTCTCACCCACCTCTTGTTTTCCCAATCCACCACCTCTCAATCTCTTTTCCTTCCAAAAGAGCCAACCAGGTTTTAAACCCCTTTGCAGGCCATCAGCCTCAGTCCTGGCTGGCTCTTTTGGAAGGACAAGAGATTGAGAGTTGGTGGATTAAGAAGAACAGGAGTGGGATGAGGAGATCAATAGGCTTTCCGGGGTTTAAACTCATGCCGAGGCTCCTTTGGATGGAAAAAAGATTGGGAGGAAGTGGAGAGATCAAGGTACCTAAGCAGCAGCTACAAACAACAGATAGTCAAAATGCCAAACCTGTGAATGTGGAAATCTGACAGTAATATTGTTATTGTTCTTTTATTTGTCTTGCACTAGGAATGTACATGCCCATTTTATATGGTTCCCCCCTTCCTATTAGTCCCCACAATAACCCATAAGGTACATTTGTTGAAAGGTAGTGATGTCCTGGGATCACATGGTAAATTCTATGCTCGAACAGAGAGGTCTGAACTTGAGGTCTCCCTGCTGAAGTTCCAGTTTTAAACAATATTCTACACTGGTTCTCTCAGATCACTTTGAATCATAGAATCATGCAGTTTTGTTACTATTTAAAAAACAGTATGACTGAAACATGAAAAAAATTAGTGGCCTAATTTGCTGAATTAGAATACAAATCAATTATTCGCAAAATTATAATTATTTGCACTATGCAAAATATTTGGCAACCCCAAATCTTCAGCTGTAAAGAATGTCAATATGAAGTTGTTTTTTCTTGCTTTAGTTTATATTTGCAGCCATATTATCACAATAAGCAACTATATTGAAAATCCTCTGATATATAGCAGGTGAGCCCAGGGTTTCCAAACACTGAGAGTGCTGCGAGACAACAGTTGGTCTTCCTTAACCATGGAATTCTGTGTGGAATCCAAATTCTGCTCTCTTCCATTCCTAACCTACCACTTTTTTGTTTTTCCCATCCTTTAAAAACAATAACAAAAAGTAAAGGATTGAAAGCAAGGAATAATGCCATATTGCTATCAGCTGCTTTTGAAATGCCCCATGTTCTCTCTCCTTCTACCACTTTCCTCAGCTTACTCACACTCTAATGTTTCATGGCTGCACATCACCCAGTTTTCATCTGTGAAATGTTGGAAAGTCTGGTGTTTTTATTTCAAAGGGGGGGGGGCTTGTGAGATTTTCCCACCATTTGTGCTAAAATGACTTGTATCTCTTTCCATGCAGCAACATTTGCTGCTATGCTGCAAGATGCAACATGTCTTAATCCTGGCCTACATCCACACACTTAACTGACCATGACACATGTTAAAATGCCCAATCTAATTTGCTCTGTTCACTGTTCCACATAGGTCTTAAGTAGGACCTGAGCACCACTTCTGGTTTTCCAACACTTGCCAGAAATATAACTGATACTTCAAATTTAATATTCCTCCATGGTTTTGTTTTTAACCCTGTAGTTGTCACAACAACAAAAATTACCAGACCATTCCAGTGAGTCACTGCAAACACTCTTGTCATGCTAGTTTTAATTTGGCTGATGAGTATATGCTGTTTCATATTTTATTGCTGCATTTGTTCCTACAACTTTTATTGCAGAATCTGATCTTAGTTTTATTCTCTTCTCCCTATTTGTTTGTCTGAAAAGCAGTTGTAAAACTTTCCTATTTTAAAAAAAGACATGTAGAGCAGTAATTTCTTTATAAGAAGGATATTCTTCATATATCATTTATAACATTGAATCAATACTGTTTTAAACAGAATTATGAACTGGGCATTAAAATAAGATAGTACTCTAAGTATGGGGCTTTTTAGATTGGCAGGAAAGTGTGACATGAAGTTGCCTTTTCCTTAATGCTTAGCAGCTAGACAGCAAGCCCCGGGTGTGCATTTAAAAGGTACAGGGCAGCTAGACTGAGGTTTTGTCTGTGGCTCAGAAACTACATGGGAAGCTGTCAAAACGCTACAAACACAGGCGGAGCAGCTACATGGGCGGCAAGAAACGTGGCTTTTAGCCGCGCTTTAAACATTTTTTTCCCTTGCTGGCTGCGAATTGTGCAGTTGCGCAGGTACATCATACAGTCGGAGCTTATCACATGGGGGAGTACAGGACCATTCCGAAAGAGGGAGAAAGTGAGGTCAGTTCGGAAATGCACGTGATTACGCACAAGCTCATCACACACAAGACAAGAGAGCATCTACACAAAAAGAAAATGCAGAGTCAATACGAAAGAATTCATCACATGTGAACATACTGGTCGGCTTTCTGTTGCAAATTAAGGCATCTTGGGAAATGGTAGCAAAGGCTCGTGGGAGTTGTAGTCTGTGTTCTGTCAGAGCATTATATTGAGTTGTCTTGAGGTTTCAGCCCTCTGTCCAGGAGGGATTCCCATATGTCCTCCATTCTTGAGCAGAGGCCCCCCTTTTCCAAGTTGACCAGGCACGTCCTCCTTTGCCAGGACACGTCCTACTTTTCCAGCCTTCTTTTTGAAGAGGAAGCAGGAGGGCCAGGCGTGCTCTGGCCAGGCTCCGGGGGTCTCTTCCTGGCTCCTTCCCTTCCTCACTCCCTCCCTCCCCGCTGCCTTCCTCCTCCCTTTGGCTGAGAGAGTGTGACTTGCAGGGAGGAAGGGCAGCGGTGGTGCTCCAGGTCCTCCTGATGCTGGGCCAGGGCAAGCTGGAAACAGGAGGAGGAGGAGGAGGAGAGGGACATGGGGCCCCTCTGCTGCCCTGCTTCCCTGCAAGTCACACTCTCTCAGCCAAAGGGAGGAGGAAGGCAGCCAGGAGAGAGCCCTGGAGCCTGGCCAGAGTGTGCCTGGGCCTGCCTTCTCCTCCCCCCCTTTGGCTGAGAGAGTGTGACTTGCAGGGAAGCAGGGCAGCGGAGGTGCTCCAGGTCCCTCCCCTTCTCCTCCTCCTCTTGCCAGCTTGCCCTGGCCTGGCTGAGCGCCTCCAGTGCCCTGCTGTCTCCCTAGAAGTCACACTCTCTCAGCCAAAGGGAGGAGGTGAAGGAAGGTGCAGGCGCACTCTGGCCGGGCTCTGAAGGTCTCTTCTTGTCTTGGCACCTTCCCTCCCTCCGCACTTGTATCGCTGCCTTTAAATGGGCGCTTTAAAGAGACAGAGCCCCATTTAACTGTGCAACTACACCTTAGCTTTTAGATGCAATAGCAATGTTGCGCCCTTTTAAAAAAAGTAGTGGGGAAATCAAACTACTTTTTAAAGGCACTTCTCCCTTAAAACTCCAAAATAGTGTTTTCATGGCACACTTTCCCTTTTTCTCATCTAAAGGCTGGGCTTTCATGCAGCCTTCAACACACCTCTTTTTGCCAATCTAAAATGGGCCTATGTAAACCAAAAAGTCAGCAGATTTAACAGGAAATAACTTTAGAATAAATATGTTTAGGATCAGAGTATGAATATAAAATATAGTTTCTTTTTCAGAGAAATTTTGTCCTGTAAATACACTTCGTTTCTCCTGTGCCTCACTGTAATATTTTTTTCTTGGTGGCACCATCATGTGCTACATAGAAGTCCCAGAATTTATTTGTTCTAGAAGCCTAACAGAGAACCAGCATAGTGTTGTTCTTTGAGCACTGGACTAGGACTTTGAATCCCCACTTGGCAATGGAAACTCACTCGGTGATCTTGAGCAATATTCACACACTTAGCCTCAGAGGAAGGCAAAGGCAAACCCCTTCTGAACAAATCTTTCCAATAAAACCCTGTGCTAGGTTTGCCTTTGGGTCAGAAAGAACTTAAAGGCACACAGTAACAAGACACCTTGTACCCTGAATCCCTGCAAAGTTGATCATCTGGTAGATTGAGAAAACTCAGGATATGGTCCTGAAACCTCTTTCATTAAGTTGAACAAATCTTGCACTGCAACAACAACAACATGATTCCCAAATTAATCCCTGATTATTAGCATTCTTCAACAAAATAGAAATGCTCTTGGCAAAGGATACATGAGAAAAACCTGTTCTGTCATCTGGTAGAATAATAGGTGTTAGCTTTACAGAAAAACAATCAACTCATTTGAGATGGGGTGCTGGAGAAGAGTTCTTAGGGTTCCGTGGGCAACCCAAAAGACAAACAAATGGGTCCTTGAATAGATCAAAGCTGAACTCTCCCTGGAAGCAAAGATGGTCAAATTCAGGCTGTCATACTTTGGCCACATCATGAGAAGCCATGGCTCACTAGAAAAGACCATAATGGAGCTGTACAGGCCACCCAAAAAGGGTGGTCTGGCGCCACCTTTTTTTTACTGCAGACGTTCGCCACAGCAACCATATGGTGCAGCAAAGGTGCACAGTTACAAAAGGAGTGGGGAAACCGAGATCCTTTTTTGCGTCGCAGTTGCAATGCAAAAAAGGCAAAAGGTGCCATAGGGCAACTTTGCGATGTCGCAACTGTGCAGCACCATATGGATGCTGTGCAGCTGCGACAGCATTGCTACATACACCGTTTAAATGGCACTACGTAGTGGCGATACCCCTAGGGTTGCGGGGCATATGTAAGCTCCGCCCCAAGGCAATCCTAGCACGTGATGGGGCACCTCAAAGGGCCGGTCTGTACCGGCCCAATGCTAGGAAAGGTAGAAGGTAGTATAAAGAGATGAAGATTTCACACCAGGTGGATAGATTAAGTCAGTGAGGTCATTGTAAAAAATTTGCAGGACCTAAGCAGAGCAGTGGAAAATAGGGGGTCTTGGAGATTTGTCATTGACAAGGTCATCATAAATCGGCGTTGACTCAAGCATAGTGGCATCACTAGGGTTGGTGTCACTTGGTATGGTAACTCATGGTATCACCCCACCCCCATCCCTCATTGACCTCCTCCTATATCACACCATACAGAATCCTTAGTAATGTTTTTGTACTAATGTTACTCATAAATCATAACTCCCATATCTTACTGAATGGTGTGGTACTAGTTGTGACATAAACAACTAGCACAATTAAAATTATACTTTTAAATTACAATATCATATGCACAGCCTAATTGAATGTACATATACATAGTTTTGTGTATGGAAAGTGAAAATTTAGTAAAAGGTGATGTGTTTAAAATATTTTTAAATTAAATTAAACTTTTTTGAAAATTGAAATTGGAAATTTTTAAAATAAAAAAAAACCTGGGGCCTCTCCTTTCTTCTCCCATTGATCCTCATCCCACTTGCACCATCTCTTTAGCATTTTAATGGAACACAGGTGAATGTCACAGCCTGTTTCTGCCAAAAGGCAGATGTTTGAGAAGTAATGCTATCTTATTAGGGTATCACCTGGTGCAGTCTGCACCCCCACATGCACCCCACACACTCCTAGTGATGCCACTGCTTGAGGTCCATTAGCAACAACAACAAAAAAACAACAAACTTCAGCTATCTTTTTAACATTTTATACCAATAACCCATTCTTTTATTTGACCTGATGAGTCTGCCCTTCAGGAGGGTGTTTTTATATCATCTGTCCATTTTGCACTGCTTTTGCTTTGCTCTGGAAGAAACCAGCTCGAGGAGAGAAAGCCTGATCCTCCAGGCCTCATTTGGAAGGTAATTAATACTTGACAGTACATTAGCAGCACCTTGGCTTGGCAGAGGGAAAGGTCAGATATGAGGCCATTTGCCCGCAAAGACTTCCGAGATTCCGAGAGGCCAGACTGCCTGCATCTGGTTAATTTGTTTACACACTGTGAGACTGATAGTTAGAAGACAGATTAGAGGAAGGTTTTCTTGACAGAACCAGAGATGGGAGAAACTGTATTTCATCTGCCTACTGACATACTCAGAGCATAGGCCACAAGCTTTCATTCCTGATGAACAAATTATCCCAAGAAAACACTGTCATATATTCACTTTAGGGTCACCATATGTTAGAAATGACTTGAAAGCACAAAACAACAACAAAGCTGATTTATAATTCTCACGTTCCATGTACCTATGATATGTAATGTGCAGCTTTGGACTTCCCTTTTGCCTCTGAGCAAGTCAACAGCTGAATGTCCTTTGGGCTTCAGTTCCGCTGCATCATTAGCCACAGCACTACTTGGAGTTATCCTTTGCTCTTCCCCAATACCTTCTTGGGTGCCTTCCAACCTGGAAGTCTGGGACTAGTCCTGGGACTATCTCTCATTTCATTTTGGAATGCCTCATCATAGTAAAAGATCATGAAAAGGAAGTTTGCTTTGTCTCCTTCTCAATAGTACTAACATGTGTTAGCTATGATGGTACTGCCATTGCCTCTGAGAGATCCTCTGCCAGTGTCACCTTGGCACGTTTAGTCTGACTCCTCAGCAAAGGCATGCCAAACATGGGAGTCCCTACTAACAGGATAACTTCTTGCATCATTGAAGCATGTAATCCAATCACCACAGAAAGGTAATGTCATGGTAGGAATAGAGAGAAATACTGAGACAGAGACAGAGAGAGCACAGTGACACACTATTGCTACATAATATAGGTCCGATACACACGGGCAGTTTAGGGCACCCCCATCATGTGATGGGGTACCCAGGAGCAGAGCCAATAGATGCTCCACAACCCTAGCACGTGACAAGGGTGTCCTCGCTCCGCAGCGCCATATGCACAGTGCATAGAGCGATGATGTTGCAGGTGAGCAGCACCTAAACAGAGCTGTGCAGCTGCACCATCATAGGGGTGATATATGGTGCTTTTTGTGTCTTTTTCTGTCACAAGTGCGATACCAAAAGGAGCCACTTTTTTGGGCTCCTTTTTCCGCCGCACTTTTGCCACTTCATCTGGTTGCTGCGGCAAAGGTGTGCCAGAAAAGGAGGCAGCTTCAGACCGCCCTTTTTGGGCGGTCTCTAAAGCCCCATAGATATCAAAAGTCTGTCTGAATAAAAAAATCTTCACCTGACTGTAGAAAGAGAGGAGTGAGAGGACCAACTGGACTTCCCATGGAAGGGGGAGGCCATGAAAAAGGCTGTCTCCTGTATCCTTACCAAATGTTGCTATGAAGGTGAAGAGACTGAAAAAGATTCTCTTCTGCAGATGTTAAAGCTCAAACTGGCTTGTCTATGGAGATAAGATCTTTCAGATAGTCTGGACCCAAGCCATGTACAGCTTTAACGGTCAAAACCAGCAATTTGAAACTGTGCCTGGAAATGGACTGGCAGACCATGAAATTGTTTCAACAGGGGGGTGGCGTGCCACATCATCCCTGCAATTGGCCCTGAAAGGCACTTTTACTTGAAGGGTATCTATTTTCTACTGTAGAGCTGCATCACAGACAGAGTATCAATGAGATGAGAAAGGAATAGGAAAGGAAGACCAAAACAAGAAAAGTGTTGTGATTGCTTCTTTACAAGGAAAGTTAAAGGTATCAGGTGAAGGCAGGAGTAAATTTTTAAAATGGTAGTTCATGTGGTATAGTGTATTAAGTGCTGGACTATGATTTTGGAGAGCCATGGAAACCTACTGGATGACACATACTCACTCCCTTCTCTAATATGAGAAATGCAGCTCATTCTCAAAACCAAAAGAGACAGGAATGTATCTAGTTCTCTGTTATTCTTCCAAACAACTCAACAATGAAAAAACTATCTGGAATTAGAAAACAGCCATGGAAATAATAAACTTGCAACAGTTGCACAAGAGCACTAAACTAACTAAAGCCACTTTTTAAATAGCAGTAATAACACAGTTATAGCAAGGCCTAATTATGGCACACTCATCACAGACCAAATCTCTCCACCTTTCCCCAAGCACAGGATTCAATGAAACATCATTGTTGTTGTTGTTGTTGTGGTACTTTAAGTAGTTTTCAACTAATGGCAACCCTAAGGTGGCCCTATCCCAGGGTTTTCTTGGCAACATTTTTTCAGAGTCAGGTTTGCAATTGCCTTCCACTGAGGCTGAGAGAGTGTGACATGTCACCCAGTGGGTTTCTATTGCAGAGCAGGATTTGAACCTGGGTCTCCAGAATTGTAGTCCAACACTCAAACTGTTACACCAGACTGGCTCTTTTCAAGGTGACTTACATACATTTTAATCCCTAGGAAGAAGCCTGACTTAAAAATGCTCCATCAGATAGCCAAAGTCCATGCCTGGCCCAGGTAAATTCTTCACAGAAAGGCGTTTGGCACTTGAAAAGATAATTCATTTACAAAACCCAGACACAACCCTCTAGTCTTTCTTCATCTCACTCAAGCTCCTTTAACAGGGCGTTTGACATACCAAATTGGTGGAGTAATGAGGATGGTAACAATAATAATTTTAAATAATAATAATAATAATAGAGGTTTTCTTTGTTGTCACATATATTTTATTCAGATATCATAAATAACCTGCAAGGAAGTTCTAGATTTATTTCCTATACTGTTATTTCAATCTTTGTCCACCAGGGAAAACAAGATACTCTACACAGATTTCACAGGATGCCTCATGTTAACCTCTCCCAGAGCTGCTTTGATTCAACAAGAAGCCTGCTCCCAGGATCCTTTGGATGGTCACACCTTCAGAAGAAGCCTCGCCTCCCTGGAAGAGAAACACAAACAAACTAAGAGGTCTGACTTGTCGGCAACCATCTGCCAGCTTCATCCAAGACATATCCACTGGCTACTGTCGGTGACTTCATCCCCAAACTTCTGCCTGCCAACATCCACAGGCTTCAACCCACAAGTATCCACTGGTTCATCACATTCACTCTGGACTCTTTCATACAAGGCTAAATTGGAAGTATAATTTAAGGTCAATTCGAATGCAATCATGGGTTTTACGTTATTGCGAATTAACTCTTCGCATGCAAATTCGGGCAAGAGGGAAGCCAATTCGAATGCAATAATGGGTTTTACGTTATTGCAAATTAAAGCTTCGCATGCAAATTCGGGCAGGAGGGGGTTATTTTCGGGTAATGGGAAGTAATTCCGAACGGAGCAGGGGTTCATGTAAATTCGCTAAACAAGCGAATTTACATAAATCCGCATTGGCTCCATTCGGAGTTGGGAGAAATTCCTCCCCGTTTGAAAGAGTCCTCTGTGTCTGGAAGGGGACCTCTGCCACCTTCTGAACACATGGCCCCAGTCGCACCTACACCAGATTCGGACCTCTGCCAAAGCCTAAAGTGCACTCACAGACACACACGCATTTGCCTTGACCGCATTCACACACACATGAACACTGGCTCCATTCACTCTCCCAGACACTCTCCTTTCACTCACAAACACTCCCCAGTTTCAACCCACAAATATCCACCAAGCTTCCTTCAACGGGCTTCTTCTGAGTCTGTCGGCTGACATCACTCAGTGTTAGGTCAAGGAACTCCATGGGCTTCAGGTTCCTAGACTCAGAACCTGCTTAGCAAGTTGTTAAACTTGCCTCCTAATGATCATCTCCCTTCCATCTGCCAGTTGGTCTCCTCTGCCAACTGCCAGTCGGCCTTCTAAACCAACAGCCAGTTGACCTCTGTGATGTCACAAAGACTCAGAAACTTAACACAAGCCTCAGGGATTGGCTGAGCACTAGTGAGGTCAACAATCCCTCAGAATCAAGGGTTTTACAATGTCTCTTTGATATGCAGCACAAATACAGATAATAAAACATAATAAAACACATGGCACTTCTCTTTAAAATAAATGCATATTTTATTTTGCCACAATCATTCCTACAGCCTTCACCAATTTCAGTTCTATAACCCTGAGCCACATGGGTTAGATCATCTTGTAACTTAAGGCATTCACCTGCTATTTGTGTGATTCAATCCTGATTTATTCATAAAACCATTGAAATTGACTAGGGATCTATTTGAAATTGCTACATGAGTTAGGAATGTTGTGATAATTCTCAGTGCTGTTATTAATCCAGCGTTGGTGACTTTGGGAAGAGCCACAGGTAATTAATTAATTAAATTCCTCCCTTCACTGCTAGTGACCCCTGAAGGTATGGCTTGCTTCCTTGCTCACTTCATACATTTTAAATTCTGGAAAATAAAGCAGCACATTGAATGCTACTTGAACCATATGATCAGCAGTTCCTCCCACACGGCCATCCCCTTTGCATTTTGTGTCATGACTTAATTAGTTTGTAAACCTGAGCACAGGGAATTGTTTTGCTGTTCTGTTACTTGTAAAGCATATATAGTGTGGTGGTGTCAAATAAGTAAATGATTAATACAATGGCATAGTAAACATAAGAAGTACCTTGCATCCCAGTCTTGGGATTCTCACATTTAGTGGTGTGGAATTTTAATTTCAAGCATGTTCAGGGAAACTTGAGGGAATGATCAGTCAATTACATGGGTGACTTTTGGATCAAGCCAGTCACACCTTTTCCTGCCACTAATCCTGGATAGAAGCACCACTGGACTATTATTGCTTTTTGACTGTCCTTAACTGCTTGAAGAGTTTTATTTATGATCCATTTAGGTTTCTCTTTCTTGCAGATACTGTCTTTTTGCATTCCTCCCCGACAATGTCCCTGGCTTCAGTCCACAGTTCTTCTGGCTTCCAGTCAATATATTTTTCACATTATCTTTAAATCCTATTGAGATGTTCTTCAGGTTGTATTTTGGCATGATGGTTGGTTTAGTGTTCTTCTTTGGCTCTATTCTAATATTTTAATTTAATTTCATTTTTGATAATAGTTGTTTATGGCCTGTGCCACAATGTCTTTCTATTCCTGGTCTTTTGCATGTATGTTAAATTAGAAAATGGGCAGTACTTAGTGGGCAGTTCCAAATACTGTGTCGGACAGGTTTTTGGCATGAAAAAAGGCTGCAATTCCATGAAGATTACAAATGTGATATAAGGAAGAATGCAGCCTCACTTGCTTTATGCAATTGAAAACTGCTATTTAGTGAGAAGAGAGCCTAGTGCAATAAGTATCCACCTTGTTGGGGGGCAATTAGCTTACAGATTTTAAACCACTTGGAGAGTGTTGTGTTCACTGATAAGAGGTATAGAAATGTACATACTATTGCTACTGCTATTTTTGTGCTCCAATTATCTATGATTATCAATATGTCCTGTTTTGGGGTGTGATCAGTTTCCTCCTTTCCATTTCTTCCACTTTTCTCTCTGTTGTTGAAACATAAAATTTTCTAAGGAAAATTGGATTATGGTTACATTAATGACCTTTCCTGAAGTCTTACTGATACAGTACTATTTTGTCAGACTTTACATTATATTCCCTGACTACTTTTGCTACACCTGTCCTCACTATTAACGCCACCCCATTTCTTCTTAGCTTTTCATTTCCTGAGCAAAACACAGCTTTAATTAATTCTGATTCAAAATGCCCCATTCCTGTCCCCCTTAGCCCACGCACTCCAAGCAGTAAAATGTATATACATTCTTATTTCTTGTTTTGCAATGTTTAGCTTCCCCTAGAGAGCTTGTGTAGTAGAGCGGTTTCAGTGTTGGACTAGGACATTGGGTGGCCAGGGCCTGAATCCCTCTCAGTCAGGGGAAATCCACTGGATGACCTTGGGCAGGTAACACACTTTCCGCCTCAGATGAATACAAGGGCAAGCCCCCTGAGAGCCCATGTCCAAGTGTGAGTGCTGAGAATGATAGATGAGAGTCTTAGTGATGTGCAATGGCTTTTCCTGGCTTGAACTACTGATAAACCAAGGCTTAACACCTCTAGGATGATGGGGGGATTTATAAAACTGTGTCCTTCAAACAGGCTTAAGAAGTGGCATTTCTCTTTTCAGAAGTAAACAACAGCTTTTGACCACTGCATAACATGCCATTATCTAAGAGAACCAGGAGATAATCTGGTCTGATTTGTGCACAAAAATCCTGCCACTGGATGCCATATCTACCCAAAGGAAAGAAGCCTGATGTGTTTGTTCCAAGGCTCATCTTTTCTGTACATCCCAAAAAATAAAAATAAAAAAATCTGTATGACTAAAGATGTTGTGGAAACATGTAGAAATCAGACTCCAATGCACTGTCTGTTCATCCTTGTTGGACATATTTGAGCTACAGAAAGTGGTCAAAAGGGCTGGTTTTCAGTTCACCAATTTGCAATAAAAAGAAACTTCATTGTGAAATTGCTGAGCTAGCATTCATTATTAAGGCTAAACCAAGTATCAGAGAGATTTCCAATACTACAGGGGTTAAATTATATGAAAATCAGTAAAACTGTAGTATGGACAATCATATTGTAGCTTTAAATAGTCATTGTGAAGATATGATATAGGACCATTAAGTTCTGTATAGAAAAGACTTTACTTCTTCCATTGATTATTATGGGCATGAAGAAGTGGGCTGAACATGCTGCATCCTGAAAATGTCTGAATTTTTCCCTTAGATTAGGTCCCAAGGATGCATCTACACTGTAGAAATAATGCAGTTTGACACCACTTTAATTGCCATGTCTCCATCTTACAGAATCCTGAGATATGTAGCTTTGCGAGGCACTAGCACTATCAGATAAGGCCTTGTAAAATTATAAATCCCTGGATTCTGTAGGTTGGAACTACAGCACTTAAAGTGGTGTCAGACTGTATTATTTCTATAGTGTAGATCTACCCTAAAACTCTGAAATATATATGTGTTGCTTGTCATTATTTCTAATGCTTAGGTGTACTATTAGGTCCCACTTTGGCACTGGAAACCCATGTGGACACCATGACTAGGAGCACTTGGGACCAGCTCTGACTAGTCTACCAACTCTGGCCTTTCCTGGGCAGGAATAGTCCCTGCACAGGTAACTCCCCAGTTTGACTACTGCAATGCATTCTACATGGATGACTTGGACACTGCAGCTGATGCAACATGCAGTCACTAGATTGTTGATTGGAATATAATACAAAAGCCATATATTACCAGTTTTAGAGGAATTGCATTAGCTGCTAGTGTGCTTCTGGACTGAAATCAAGGGCAATGATATTTAAAGCCCTAAATGTCTTGGGATCTCCATGCTTGAAGAAGCACTTCTCCATGTAAGCACCTGCTTGAGGTTTAAGGTCTGCTGCAGAGATCCTTACTTATGTCACATCAGTCAGGACAAGATGCTGTGGGAGGTCACAGGAGAGGACATTCTCTGCTGTGGCTTCCCCCATAAGAAACACCTTCACTTTGGAGGCCATTTGGGACCAATATTGTGTTCAAATGCCAAGTAAAAGCATGGTTAGTCTGGGGTCTTAACTGGTATTTACAAAAAAAAAAACAAAAAAAAAAACCCTCCGATAAACATGATTTAAATTTCTTTAAAATAATTTTCAGTCTTAATCCTTCTTTTTAACCTGTGAAATTGCTTAATATGTTTTCTTAGCCTTTGAAAATCATTTTAATTCCCCACACTGTTTTACATTTGTTAGACTGGTTTTATGTATGCCATCCTTAGATTTCTGGATAGAGAGGTACGATATACATATTTCAATTAAAAATAAATTCAGCAAGCAGTGGTGAGTGACCGAACTAGTAGTATCGTGCCAATCTGGTCATTTCTCTGTTCTCTCTAGATCTTGCATTGAGAGACTTTCCCTTGTAAGGCCACAGTTGCCGGAGTGGGTACCGTTGAGGCCCCTGTTGGGTACCACTGAAGCCTATGTTGGTATCCCTTTTCCACTGTGGAGGAGATAGCCATGTTCTTCCCAGTGACATCTCCAGGAACTGTGAGAAGGAATGAAACAGCCAAGGGGCAGTACAGAGCAAAAGGTTGGGTGGGTAGGAGGTATAAATAGACATGTTGTGCTGTAAATAGCCCCCCCCTGGGTGGCCATGCTGAGTGAAGGCCTGATGACAGAAGGACGTTCCACAACACACCAGAAGTAGGTCCAAGCAGCTGTTGCTTGGGGGCCACCCTTAGAGATGGCAAAAGGAAAAGGCCTCCATAATTTCCTACAATACTGTACCTATTGTATTGGACTGGCATTTCTTTCCTCATTGTGCCTTCGAACTGCTGCTTGCATCCAGCCCATGTGTTTTAGTGGTGTGTATCAGGGCTGGTACAGTTTTTATCAGGGCTGGTACAGCTTGCCCTGAGTGTGGCCTGTGGGATAGATTTTGCAAAGAAGTCTGAGTGTTGGCAGTGTCTTCCTGGGAATAATACCACTGTTGACATATTACTGGCTCCAAATAGGTGTTTTGCTCTAGCAGGGAGGAAACGCTTGATAGCTGCTTAGTAACCTCCCAATACAACAATCTCTAACAAGCCTTAATTTCTAAAATGAGAGATGTGGGACTTAAGTTTGCCTAGATATGATGATGACAGTGTGCATCATCAGAGTACATAGCACCTTGTGTGTACCTTGGAAGTGACAAGATTTTCGTTGCTGAAGATAAACAAGTAGATATGGGACAGCATACTTCCCAGTATTTCACAGATGAAAGCTGGGACACATATGGCCAAGCAACATCAGTGTGTGATCATGATAGCAGAAGTTATTAATGAGGAAGAACAGACAATCTAAGAATGGGAGCAGCAGTTTGCTTTTGCCTGAGTCTACAGGAAACAATTCACCCGTTTTTCTGCTCCCACTGAGTTAGTTGAGTACAAACTATGCTTACATTTTGAACTCACTTTGCAGCAATTGAAGTAAGCCAGGATGAAGTGGGAGGAGGAGAGAGAAACTGCAGAATTTGAAAAACAGGTGAAAAGGTGGCATGACAGGCAATTAATTGGGACTGTTTCTGCCAAATTGGGACGGTTCCATCTACCAGGGACATTAATTCTGCATCCAAGGACTTGGTGTCCACGGTTTCTTATAACGCTATAATTTAATGTTTCAGGAAAAATAAAGGTCCAGACACACACATCTGCCAGGACATCACCATCTAGATCCTGAAAATCTAATGTAAAATTATATTTTCTGTCTTGGATTCACCTTTCCCTAATTCCTATAAGTGAACTGACTTAGTAGTAGCATGCAAAAGTTCCGTGGTTCAATGTCAAGCATTTCCAGTTAAGCTGGAAAAACTCATCTTTGAAATCCTAAAGAGACAGTGCTGGTCAGTGTCACAAGTATTAAGCCAGTATGTAAATTTACAGCGCTATATAAATAAAGGTTAATAATAATAATAATAATAATAATAATAATATTGTTCACTTTATTCAATATTATTGTTCACAATATTGTTTATCTCACCCTCTACATCATGGGATCCCAAAGTGACATGCAGGTAAACTCAGTTTAAATAGTTTAAAACAATTTAAAATTTAAATTAAAGGATTTGACATGCACTCAGAGACAATCTCTTCATGTTTTGAGACGGAACTGCAACTGAAAATGTATGGACTTATCACTGTTCTCTGTAGTCACCATCTATAATGGACAAACAAGACAGAGATAGATAAAAGAACAGGAATAGAGAGATTAGTAACAGAGATAAAGGAATGAAATGTCCAGTAGCAGTAGAGCAACAAGTGAAGTGAAACTAGGGAAGGCTCTGAGGAAATGGTGGTCCTGACAGTCCTGAGAAAGTAGACAAGACATTAGCAGAAGACAAAAACAGAACAGAAGCTACTGTGAGAAGAGAATACAACAAAGATGAGCAATGAAAAGGAAATGGTGTGTAGTGAAAGCAAGAGAAGCTATATTAATGGGGTTCCCATGTGAAGAGAATTAACCATGAGTCACCTTGAATCCCATTCTTGGGAGAAAGGCAGGGTATAAATTAAATGACTTATTCATTGAATTAGGAGGACAAGAAACTTGAACTAAATAGTGAGAGATTGAAAACCAGTAGTGAGAGATTGAAAACTGTGAATAATGAGAGACTGAAAACCAGATTGGAAACTGTTTTAAACTATTTAAACTAAATTACCTGTCTGTCACTTTGAGATCCCATGATGTAGGGTGAGATAAATAAGTGAACAATATTGATTTTGAGCAGCTTTTACCTGTATTTAAGACACCCCACATGGTTATCGCATGAACATATCTTGTCTAGCCTTTCCAACAGTGCTCCGTTTCCCTTTCTCTGGTGTGGAATGAAAAAGAAAAATGATGCAGCTCATTTTCAGCAGCGCTTGTGACATGGCCTTGTGGCCTGTGGTCCTCGGGACCATTGCACTCTGGGCTTCAAGGCTGGGACAGGTGGTGGTCTTAGTTGCTAATGAGCCCTTACATAAAGGGGTCAGGCGCAAGGTCCCAGTGGGCCCTCTCATGAATTGGACATCAACTCTGTCCTTACCAGCCTCTTTCCCAGCACCTGGGCTGCCACTCCCAAGCCATGACGGAGTGAATTAGCACCTCTCTTCTCCCCCCATCCCTGGGCAGCAGCTGCACCTGACACGCCTTTCATTCTCTAATCACTGTGCTAAATATAATGCAGCTGGCGGAGTCCTCACTGTGGGGTCAAAGGGATGCGTTCAAGGCCCATGTGCCATCCCCCTGCCTCTTTGGCATACTCAAGCCTGGGGGAAAATATAAGTGATTCTGAGCTGCGATTTGACTGAAAAGATGCGACACCATCACTTCGAGACAGTATATATTCTTTTTCAGGAGGGGATGAAACAGAGCATAGCTAGTCCCCATTGGGCAGGGGGTCTGAGCCCAAGATTGATGGTACTTTTCATTAGGAACACACAAAATGTTAAGAAAAGAGTGAGGCAACATTCTTCAGAGGTCCTAATCAGATGGCATGTTTTCCTAAAAAATGTATTGTTGTGCTGACCAGGAACATAGCAGGATGGGAAATATATGAATCTATGGACTGCCAATCCCATCATCTTTCATCATTAAGTACACCTGGCTAAAACTATAGGAAGATGGAATCCAGCAATATCTGTAGGGCCATATGTACCCCTGGTCTATACAGTAAGAATGCACTAGTGTTTCCCAGACATTGGTCCTCCAGATATTTTGTACTTCAGCACCCAGAATTCTTGATTGTTGGCCTGACTGGCTAGGACTTCTGGGAACTGAAGTCCAAAACAACTGGAGGCCCAAAGTTTGGGATACACTGCACTAATATATAAAAGAAAAGGGGAGGGGTTTTGCTTGTTTGTTTCGCTCTCTCTCTCTCTGTCCTTCTCTTTCTCTGTCTGTGCGTGCACACACGCATGTGCCTTTAAGTCATCTGTTAACTTATGGTGACCCCATGAATTTTTCATAAGGTTTTCCTAGGCAAGAAATTAATACTCATGGGTGGTTTTGCAAGTTCTTTGCTCTAAAATATAGCCTACAGCACCTGTACACAGAACATGTATACAGTACATGTCTGTAAAGAGTGAAGAGAATGAATTTCAGGGTCCTTGAATGTATTTAAACACAAGAACTTTAG
Source organism: Urosaurus nigricauda (assembly GCA_034509955.1). NCBI lineage: Eukaryota > Metazoa > Chordata > Lepidosauria > Squamata > Phrynosomatidae > Urosaurus > Urosaurus nigricauda. The sequence continues at coordinate 11,637,584 of JAOEGL010000006.1, forward strand.
GTCTGAAGAGAATGGGGCACAATAAGACCAGCCAGGGCAGGGAGGGAGCAGATAGATTACTCCAAGAGATTTTTGCTGTGCCATTTAATGCTCACTCTTAATACATCTTGTCATGTCTTGTCGCTTCCCCATCTAAACGTAGTCCCATATTGTAAGAAAATGGAAAAGTTAATGAATTAATTAATTAAACAATCTCCTGTCTTTAAAAAAAAAACTTCAACAAAAAGGCAGCATGTTTTGGTTCATTTCTAGGCATTTTGCATGTTGTGATGTGGGGATGTACAGGTTAATATGGGTATGTCCGCCCTGCCACACCTCTAACTTATTTTGCCTTCAGTGTGCTTTATTCCTCACAGATATCCTCATGGTTCCCCAGTAACTCTACTCCATACAATATTTTTACAATTGTTTTAGAATCTCTGCATAATGTTAGCTCTATGGTTATAAATTGCTACGTTGTTGTGGCTGTTTTTCTCTCTCCTTATTCTTTGTGTGTGTTATGTGCCCTCCAACCCCATGAAAATTTTAGGGTTATTTTAGGCAAGGAACCCTCAGGTGGTTTGCCAGTTCTTTCCTCTGAAATAGTGGCCTGGTACAGATGGGCAAAAAGAGATGCTTTCAGGCTGGCTTGAAGGTGCTGCCTTGAAGCCAGCAGAAAAGTGCCTTTATGCAGAGAAAAGCCATTTCAAAAAGCAGCAGCTTTTTTCCGCTTCTTCCTGGCTTGAAGCCATGTCATGTAGTCATGACATGAGTGCTCCAGCTGCCTTGGGAGCCGGAGGTGTGGTTGGTGGGGTTTCAATGTGGCTTCAGAAAAGGCAGCTTCAAGCCACTTTTTCCTGCCCATCTTTCGCCCCATATGCTTCCTACTGAAAACAGCCCCTGAATGGATAATGTCAAACTCTCTTATCCTTGCACCATAGGAATAATGAGTGTCCTTACAGAAGCCTCTGAGGAATCAAAGAAGAGCATTGACTAAAGTAAATAAATGAGATGAAGTTAATTAATGTAACTAGTTATTTCAAAGTTCTGAGTGAATACTGTTTCTCAACAAAGTAATCAATTAAACCTTATTGGACAGCTAATTAGCTGAGCACTAATTAAATATGACTATTTTCATGTTATTTTCATGTTCTGTAAAAACCAAATTCTGAGTTGCCAATGACTAATTTTGTTTCAACTCCAGAATCTAAGTACAACTCCAGACTCTCTAACTTTCAGAGATGAAAAACAGGACAAAACCAGTGGCCAAGCAAAAGCAGGGTCCGTTCAAGACAGCCAAAGTTATTGTGGAAGAACACACAAACTAGGATAAGCTTGCTTTTGCCTGACTTTGCTGGGAATGACAAGACTCACCTTCCCTCTGAAGAGTTGAGTACATGCTATATTTTCATTTTGAACTCAGTTTGCAGCTGGGAACAATGCAGGAAAGTGGGAGGAGTAGATAGAAACTGGGACATTTTAAAAGCAGCTGAAATGGTGAGATGACAGAGGATTAATTGGGACTGTCTCTGCAAAAAAAAAAAAAGGACAGCTGGAGGGTATGAAACTGACAGAAAACATAGCCCTATGCATACTTAATAATGTTCACTGTATTTAGTGAGGTTTTGTTCTTAATAAATCTGTTTAACCTTGCAGGCATAATCTGTATGTGACTCAACAGGAATGCTGCAGCTACTATTTTCATGCAGCAGTAGATGTTACAAAAGCCCTCCACACTGGCCTTCTAGAAGTTGCCCTTTCATGTAATCACTCAGATAGAGGAACTGATCTTCAAAACTTTCATAGCTTACCATTTAGACTCCTCTAGGTTGGACTCCAGGGTATTTAACCATGATAATACATGTTGGGTAACATCTGGGCCTTTTGAACACCATTATGGTGTAACCCAAACTCTAGGTACATGTTAGCTGGTCTTAACTACTGCTTCATTTGTTTTTATTTTGTCACTGCAATAGACAGACTAATGTGCTTGTTTTTTGGATTATGTTCCTGCCTCCTTACGTTATCTCTCTGGCCACCTATACTGACTTGGGGTTCAAACACAGAAAACATCCTAGTTCTTTGAAGACTTGCCTTGGTTTAATGATTGATTTGACCACCAACTCTTAGGATGTATACTTCTTCCAGATTACATACTGCCATCTAAATCCTGCTTGGGTTTGTATCTTGTCTGAATATAATTTTTATTGACAAAATCATAATACAGTCAGCCCTCTGTATCCATGGTTTCAAGTATCAGTGACTTGAAAATATCGTTTAAATTATGTAAATTCCAAAAATCAAATCATGATTTTGTAATTTTTTTTGTCAGTTTATAAGAGTGGCATACTGGTTTGAGTGTTGGATTGTGACTCTGAAGACCAGGTTTTGATTCCCCACTTGGCCATGAAGCCCACAGGGTGACAAGTCACATACTCTCAGCCTCAGAGGATGACCATGGCATCCTCCTCTATTCATTTGTTCATCTCTTCTGAACAAATCTTGCAAAACCCCAGGAGAGGTTCGCCTTAGGGTGGCTATAAATTGAAACAACTTGAAAACACACAAGAACAACAAAAGGCCTTTTACGGTATGTTTCTTTGTTGTTCATTATTATGGCCCAAATAATGTTCCCAAATGTTGCGGGAACTTGGTTATGTAAGTTCCATTATTTAATTAGTCTTGTTCAGTTGAGATTATCAATTAGATTTAGGCCTATGCTGATAATTAATTGCATTTTGAATTTCAAAGGTGTGTCAAGCAGAGACATTAATAAATTTAATAACAGTTTCTCTAATGAAAGAACGTATCTAAAAAGGATAATACAGTGAATGATCAGACTACTCCAGGAATCTTATTAAAGGTAGATAAAAAACAGCTTGGGAAGTTCAGCTGCAAGGTTGTGTCGATGACATTGTGGTGCTATCTGGTGGCCAGTTTAGGAATTTCATTTCCAATATTGCATTTGACTAGGTATTTCACAAAGCAATACAGTGGTACCCCGGGTTACAAATCTCCCAGGTTACGAATCCCCCGGGGTACGAAAGAGCCGGGGCCGCAAAAACGGCCCCGGCTTACGAAAAAAAAATCCGGGGTACGGAAAAAAAACCCACGCGTGGTCTGTCAAACAAAGCGGTCCCCCGGGTTACGAACACTTCCGGGTTACGAAAGTAATCCCGGAACGGATTACTTTCGTAACCCGGGGGACCACTGTATAGATTTCTAAATTCATATTTCCATACATTGAAAACCAAAAGCAATTACAACAGATAGAATGCAGCATAGTAGAAAAATGTAGAGCTTCCTGGTTCAAATCTTGCCTGTACCGCAAGTGGACTAAGCTAGCTATTACTACCTTCACCTCACCACTCCACCCATCTGAAAATCGGTAAGAATTGCATCCATTCTGTCTTCAAATATTAGCATTTTGTATGTCGCCTGAACACTTAGCAAAACATATATACCATGACGATTGTTTGGGGATCTCATACTTATTCCGCATTATAGAACCCAGACTTGTTCTTCCCATATATTTGAATCAGCACTAACTCTTGAAATGGAAGTGGCTAAGGCTCAAGCCTACTTGGAATTCAAGAAGTCAATACTTGAAAAGCACTGTCTATATGAAACCATAGAGCAAATAAAATATGCTGGGAATAAAAGTACACACCTTCCAACTGACCCAGTTTGGCAGGGATTGACCCAATTAATCCTGCCATCCTACTTTTTCAGCTCCTTGTAAAATGTCCCTGTTTTTCTCTCTTCCTCCCACCTTTGCCCTTAGCTTACTTCAATTGCTGCAGAGTGAAGGGTAATGTGCACTCAGTTAACTCATCCAAGTGTAAGGTAATGTGCACTCAACTCAACAATGGGAAGAAAAACGAAATACATGAAATCTTGTCCTCCTTTGGAAGGATCAGGCAAAAGCAAACTGGTGCAGGCTCTCCTGGCTTTTAAAAAATTTCTTCCTTATATGCCATCTTGACCACAGTCTGATGTTGCTTAACTAAGTGTATTCCAGTTTTATATGTAAAATGTTGGAGGATATGAAAACCTGGAACTAACTCAAGATATGTGCTGGCTCAAAAGAAGAATATATTGAGGCATCTTCAATGTGAACATTCTTCACTGTTCAACTATCTTCATCCCCCCCCCCCCACTAGCACTGGAATCCCCCATTGGATGGACATTGTACATGCAGTTCAGCAGGCCAGTATAATATTCCACAGATAAGTAATATTTGGTGCTTGGATTTGCTTGCTTTCTTCCTCCTTCCCATCCCTTTTTTCCTTATGTCTTTGAGATTGAAAGCATATGTACAGGAACTCCTATTTGTTACTTTGCTACTACTCTGGAAGCCCTTTCAGCTGAAGAGCAGGGTACACTCACTTTACATATATAAAGGAATAAAACAATTTGAGCTGGATAGCTAAATGTCTATTCTACATGTCACAAAGTATATATGTTTTAGCTTTTTTTAAAAAAAATAGCTTGCTTAAAGTTAAATCCCATCATGAGCATGATGAACATTTAACATTTTTTAACTTCTCAAAGCTGAAGCAATGCCTCTCCTTCAAATTTGCAGAGATAAAGAGTGACATGCAATTTAAGAACCATGGAGAAATATCTTTCTAATTTTAAGCATTTTAAATACAACATAAAATTTTGTGGTCTATATATTGCCAGGTCATAAAAAGGTATTGACTGTGTTCCTCCTCTGGATTACAGAAAATATAATCTTGTGTATCACTTGGGAAATTTACAGATAAGGCCTCCATTGTACAGTTTCCTTACTGAAGGTTACAGGGGATTCAAATGGTGGTGTCTTCAATTTGTAATTCTCGTGCATCTGCCTGTTCTTTGTTATCTTTCCTATTACCACAGAAGATCCATTAAAGAGGGAAAGGCAGAATAGCTGCACAATGCCTTCTGACTGATATTGCTAGGAGGCATTTGTCTGGAAGCATCATAGGAGCATTGTCCATTACAGTCGCCCAGGTAATCTTGTAATACTCTTTATATTCATCTAATGAGTTTATCACACAAAGGAGATCAGGAGTTTATCCTGTGAATATCCTGGAAAAATTGTGTAATTATGCTAAACGATTTCACACAACATCGCACAAAACCTGCCATTAAAGTAGTCACAAAGTAGCATTATTGTGCATCTTTTTACTTTTGGGATTTCAGCAACAATGAATTTCTGATATTTATTTGCACAATTGCATGTGATAATCATTTGTGCAGTTACTCACCATTTTTGCTTTATTTCCAGGATGCTTTAAATGTGCTTTAATCTCTTTTTAATGCTAAAATTAGCCCCAGTGTGATAAACTCCTAAGTACCAATGCTTTGCAGTTTGATCTCTTGTCAGGTGTTTGATAATTTTGCCACTTAAATGTTGAGATGACAATTAGATTTCCAACTGGTTAGCCTCTTGTTAAAATGGCTTGTGGCAATAATCTTTATAAGCAATGTTACAAACCTTTTAACTAAATAATAAGATAGGAGAGCTAAGCAATAGAAGTGAAAAAGAAAAAATCAATCCAGGGTAGAAATCCATCCTTCTAGAAACTTGTAGGTAGTGTGAGCACATTCCCAAAGCAATCTGGTATGCAAGTACTTTGTTAGTGGACTTGGACAGTATATATCTTACCAAGGGGAATCGTCCTCACAACTTTATTCTATATCAGTATCCAGATTGGAAAGATACTCACTCCACCTCTCTAGATATTTCGTCCCTTTTAGCATGAAAGTAAAGTTACTCTATATATACTCAATTTATTACACAGAAAGTGCTTCTGGCCTACCTGAAAAAGGGAAATACCCAGATTTGAAAAATCCATGATTCCTTCCATTAAAATCTAGTATATTTTAATAGAAAACACTTATCAGCCATCATGTAATGATACTCATTCAAGTAATTATCCAGTTATCCATTCAGAAATTTCTCTTAGCATGGGCAGGACCCAGTCGCAATTGGTTGTGCATTTCAGACATTCCCACATCTGATCCAATTTGCTATCCACCAGCCTCTTTGATTTCTAGAATCTTAATATATATGTGAGACTTGTGTGTGTGTATGTGGTGTCATATATATGTGAGAAACATCCTAAGATATATTCTCATGTACATTAATTAACTTGGAACACTCCAAGCAAGGAGGCATGTTTGATATGAATTGAACACAACTTACAAATATCAGGAAACGCATCCTTGTGTGGAAATGTATAGTATTTCTCAGCTCCCACCCCACCCATTAACACCTTTAAGTAATACATAAATGGGCCATAACCATCATGACTAGGCTATAGTCCACTATACTCTCTTTCTGCAGTGCTTGTGACCTCTGCTTATTGCATGGGTTAATCTTGGCCCCATCTCAAAGCAGAGTTTGACTACTGTAGATAGCATTTTGGTCTCTTTCAACTCTTAAGTACCTGGTCTCAGAGGCAACTTCTGTATCTTGCAGGAAGTGTTTCATTTTAAGGGGAGCTGATTTTGCAATTGATTCTCATCCTGCCTATGAGGAACAGAGGAGGACTGGATTGAAACCTGTTGTCCTAGGGTAGGCAGTGCCCTCACCAGATGATGCACAGAAGCTGCCAGCTCAGCTAGACTGTGTGCAACAGCTTCCAGTTGGGAACCTTGATGCTGAATGGTGGTGGAGAGGGAGCCTAAATCCCCACGGAGACCTTCCATTGCTTGGACCAAGTTTCCCAAGGCAAGTGATGAACTACAGAAGTTGTGATGTTCTTCTTGTGGTTCTTGCCCACCAGGGCATCCAGGGGATGATTCACTGAGCTTAGCAGGGTTGGTGACAGTCTCAGCTGATGAAATGTTTGGGCCTGGTGCTTTAGGCAGAGCTGATGCCAAGATGGTATCAGTATAGCCTGCAAGACAGAAAAGAACCAATGAGTGTGCCTCTAACACCATTTCCCCAGCAACCAACAGAAAATAGTCCCAGGCAGCGAGCCAATGTTTGATTAAAACTGTGTGACCCACTGAGCTGAAGAAAAATCATGGAGGTGGGCTTTGACTACAGTTAACAAGCGTAGCTGAAGAATTATAAACTGGGGGAACCTTATGTGAAAACTAACCTAGATCAAGGACAAATCACATTCCTAGCTACTAGACTTAGGCCTGGACAGTGAGGCATCTGGGATCATATTCAAGGGGCTCTTTGCTTAAACAACTTGTGCCAAATAACAGGAGGATTGTAATTTCCAAGATACTTGCCACACTAAGGCTGCTAGTCTCTTATGTGACAGAGGGTCCAGTGCTCAGCTGCAGCTATGGAGAAAATAGTGTGCAAGACTTGTGCATTAAAAAAGAGACCTTCAAGATGAGATTCTTTTCCTAACGTCTACCAAGAGATTTTGTCTCAGATACTTACTTGTTCCACTTTCTGTGTCTCCCGAGCTCACCAAACCATCCTCAGATTGACCATATGCTAAGATTGTGTGTGGCACTGGACTTTGGAGCCATTCAGTTGTATTGTGAACATCTGTTTCATCCAAAGAACTCACATCACTGAGAGTGAAGGTGGATTCTGGTGCCAAGGGGAGAAGAATGTGGTTAACAGAGATGGAAAATGAGGCTTCCTTGCCTATCCTCTCTCCCTGCTGTTTCCAGAATTTTGCTCCAAAGGGAAAATAAAACTACTTAAGTGTGTTAGTGGGCAGCTGCTGCTCTTTTTCCTCCACTCCACCTGCCTTCACTTCTCCTCTGATGGATGAAAAACAGCCACAGCTCACAACAAAGAAGGAGCCAAATTATGTTACTGTCTGCCTCCCCCCAACCCCCCATCCTAGAGTGGCTAGGGATTTCCCTATATGATGAGAACTTTATGACATGAGAAAAGAAAGCCAAAATGGAGTGAGAGAGTAGCAGCTTTCTCCGTACCTCTCTGCATATCATCGTAGCACTTTCGTTCTCTTCCAGAAGACACAGTCATAACAGTAGTGGGTACTGTTTCCCCCTCCTTTCTCACCGCAAAGTTACTCAGTAATTGTTAAATGTGACATTACAGCTGTCAAACCAGTAGAGAGCTGAGAGGGAGGAGGAAAGTTGCCGAAAGCCAGAAAGCTCTTGTCTGAGAGTTGCAGTCTTTAGACAGGATTTTCAGGTGATTTTCAGATGGGGGAAAAAAGCTGGGAGTAAAAGATATACTCCCAGCAAAGTTGCTCGATCACGCTGAAGATTTTCAGATGATGTCACGCTGATCCAGGACTTCTCCCAGGAAGAACCAGGAATACTCCAAAAACAAACCATTCATGGGACTTCACCATGGATCGTTTGTTGCTGGATCACTCTTGGGTCTTCCAGGGAGAAATCCTAGATCAACATGTGTCTGAAACTCTTCAGTGCAGTTGCACAACTTTGACAGGAGTATGCCTTTTAATCCTGGCTTTTTCCCCCCTGTATGAAAATCTGCTGTGAAAAAATCGGGGTTGGGGGGAATTGGAGAGTTGGGGAGGGCGGGGAATGCACATAGCTGGTTTGATGATTGTAACATCTTTTCATAGCTGATGATTTCTGCACAACTTTGGAGCTGGGGTAGAAAAAGGGAGGGAATATTGCAGAAAAACAGTACCCAGAATGTTTCAGCTGGAAAAACTGGGCATTTTTCAATGAAAACTGTGCAGTTTGGGGCCAGGAAGAAAAAAGTTCCACCAAAGCTGAAGGAACTGTGTGGGGGTTTTTTCCCCCTTACTGTACAATTTCCAAAGAGGCTGGGAATTGCAATTTTCACCCCATTTGGGAAACTGCCAAATTCCTATCCCATCTCTAGAGGTGGTGCCAGGGCAGTCTCTCACCTAAAGGCTGTATGGTATGAGGATTTTCATTTGAACTCTCTTGCTGCTTCTGACTGGTGTCCTCACCAGAGTCTCCAGAGACTTTTGGGTAAGTTTTTTCCATGTACATTACAGGGTTCACATTCTCTGTGGTGGTTAGCAGTTCCATCTCCATTGTAGCTTCTAAATTCTTTGAGAACAGAACCGGTTCCTTTGCTGCATTATCAGTTGTCTCCCTATCTTTTGCAAGCTCTTGGATCCACATAGCAGTGGTAGGTTGAACTTCCACTACAGTGCCGATGAATTCTACATCCTGTGTGATGTGAGACACTTCAGGCATATTGTTCCAGTGTATGGGAGACACCATGTCTGTTGCAGGCTTAACAGTTTGTGTTACTGTGGGCAGTTCCATGTCTGATGGACTTGTTAACTCAGCTTCTCTTTTAGATTCCAGATCCCCTGTGACTAATGGTGGCAGGAATTCACTGGAGGAAGAGGTAGGCGTTTGTTCCCATTTGTGTGGGGTTGGCCTTGTCTTTGGGGAGCTATTTGATTCCATCTCTTGACCATTCTGCAGAGTTTCCAAATCAGGTATGGATCTATCCATGGTCCTGTGGGTTGTTGTGGTTGCTTCTTTTTCAGATTCCAAATCCAACATGGTTGAAGATGGCTGAGACAGTGTTGTGGCATGAATTGGTGTTTGTTCCCATTTGTGCAGAGATGTTGTACTCTTTGGGGAGTTGGTTGATTCCATCTCTTCACTATTCTGTAGGATCTCTAGATTGGCTAGAGTTTTATCCAAACCCAAGTGGGTTGTTGTCTCAGTTTCTCTTTTAGATTCCAAATCCAGCATGGTTGAGGATGGCTGAGATTCTGTTGAGGCATAGGTTTGCTCTTGTTCCCAGTTATTTGTGTATGATTTTGTCTTTGGAGGGTTGGTTGAAGACATCTCCTGAACATGCTGCAAGATCTGTGGATTAGGCATTGTTTCATCTGCTGTCTCCTGCAACCATTTATATGTGGTTGTCTTTTTCCTTGGAATGTGGGTTGATTCTATTTCCTGCATAGGAAGCAGGATTTCAGGATTATGGGCTGTCTCAACTATGTCCATGGAGCTTGCTGGCTTTGTGTTCTTTTCTAGTTCAAGTTCCACATTTTGTGTGATCCCTAATGGTTTATCGTGGTCCACTGGCTGCAATGTCTCTGTTTCCCATTCATTTGGAAACCCCCAAATAGCTCTGGTAGTCTCCAGTACATCCAAGGTGCTTTGCAGTCCTGGTCCATCTACAGGCCTTAGACCCTGTGTTGTAGTGGTGGTGGTAGTAGTGGTAGTTGTAGTGGTAGTAGAGGCAGTGGTGGTTAACTTAGCTGAATCTCTGGATGACTTTGGTAATGACAGACGTTTCCACTTTCCTGAAAACACAAAAGTGCCACAAACTTACACCAGAGATGAACATGGTGTTGACAGCTATTCCCTGTCTCCCAAGTAACTGCAGCATGATAGAAAATCTCAGAGAATTCTCACCAGCACCATCAAAATAATATTCACCAGATTCTTCAGCAGGAAACTACCCTAGTGTCAATTGGGGGACTCAAGTATACTGTTATATCTACATTACAAGCATAGACTTGAGTTCCCAAAAGGACATTGGATTTAAGCCAGTATAAGAATTAATACACACACACACATAGAGAACTTTGAACTTTCCTTTATTGTTTTACATGGAAAGTTCAGAACAGCTGCTCATAGCTCTCTGCCCAGAAAGTTGCATGCCTGTCCCATGGAGAAATAAAGACATAACCATGTTAGTCCAGAAAACAGTAAGGAAAGGAATCTTGTAGTAGCTTTGAAACTACCTGAAAGAAAGAAGTTGGTAGCATCAGCTATTATTATTATTATTATTATTATTATTATTATTATTATTAGCCCGCCCCTCTGAACAAGCAATTAATTACATGTTAATTAAAACATTAACAGTTAAATTTGAAACAACCCAATCCCAACCTCCCACCCCTTAAAATAAGATTAAATTAGCAATGAATTAAAACATAATACAAAAATACAAAAACAAAATCCGAAGCGTAAAGATTCTTGAGCAGTATGGGTAAAGGCTAAAATCATGGGGGGAAAGAAGCTGGAGAGACTGTAGGCCTTAAGTTTGGAGCCAGGGAGTATTAAGCATTATCTGGGAAGGCTTGCCAGAAGAGATGTGTCTTTAAGGCTTTTTAAAGACGCATTTCATCCAGCAGGCCATTCCACAGCTTGTGGGCAATAGCTGAAAAACCCCCTGGGAGGTCTGCGACAGCCTGGTCTTCATGGGCTGTAGCAGGTTCCTCCCAGAAGACCGAAGTGTGTGTGTGTGGGGGGGGGGGGTTCATACGAGAAGAGGCGGTCCCTGAGATAGGATGGACCCAAGCCATGTATGGCTTTAAAGGTTAAAACAAACACCTTGTACTATGCCCGGATACTAATGGCAGCCAGTGGAGAGACTTAAGCACTGGTGTTATGTGCTCTCTCCTAGATGTTACCATAACAAGCCTGGCTGTCATATTTTGGACCAGTTGTAGTTTCTGGGTTAAGCACAAGGGTAGCCCCATGTAGAGCACATTACAGTAGTCCAAACATGAGGTTACCAACGTGTGTACCACGGTTTCCAGATCCCTCACATCCAGGAAAGGGTGCAACTGGCGTATCAACTGAAGTTGATAACAGGCACTCCTGACCGTCGCATTCACCTGATTAGTCATGTGATGCGACGAATCTAGGATTACCCCCAGACTGTGAACAGAGTCCTTCGAGGAGAGTGTGACTCCATCCAGGACTGGAAGTTGTATTCCCAAACCTGGTTTCGGGCCTGTGAGTGTTAGTACCTCCGTTTTGTCTGGATTAAGCTTCAATCTGTTTTCCCTCATCCAATCCATTACCGTTGCAAGACAGTCATTGAGAGCAGAGACGCCATCTGAAGTCTCAGCAGGCGATCTGGTCATGGAGAAGTATATCTGAGTGACATTAGCGTACTGATGGCACTGGGGGATGCCAGAATTAAACTGGATTTTGGAAGAGCAACTGTCCCCGAGTCTCACCCTTTGGGATCTGCCGGAGAGGAAGGACCAAAACCACCGAAGCGTGGTGCCTCCAATCCGTAGTTCCCTCAGCCAATCCAAAAGAATGGAATAGTTGATAGTGTCAAAAGCCCAAGAGCACCACCAGGGTCACACTACCCCTGTCGATACTCAGGCGGAGGTCATCCGTCAGACCGACCATGGCAGTCTCAACTCCATATCCTGTCCTGAAGCCAGTTTGAAATGGATCGAGATAATCGGTTTCACCCAAGACAGCTTGGAGTTGGGAGGCGACATCTCTCTCGATCACCTTGCTTAGAAATGGGAGCAAGGAAACTGGTCTGTAGTTGTTCCTGTTCAGGAGGTTAAGGGAAGGTTTCTTCAGGAGAGGCTTCACAGCCGCCTCCTTCAGACAAGATGGAATAGTGCCTTCCCTAAGGGACGCATTGATCCCATCCCGAAGGAATGTTCTCAATGCGTCCCCTCCCTGGATGAACAGCCAAGATGAACACGGATTGAGAGAGCAAGTCATCTTCCTTGTACTTCCAAGGAGCTTGTCCATGTCATCCGTACTCACCGATTGAAACTCATCCAGTAAACTAACAGCAACGGAGTTGCTGGAGACCTCATTTACGGACAGTGGTAGAATATTGGCATCCAAGTCGGTCCTTATCTGAGAGATTTTATCTGCAAAGTGAGTGTTAAATGCCTCACAGCAGGCTGCCGTAGGACTTGGGCCTGCTCAAGTCTACAAAAGCTGGTGTTACCACTTTCTTTCTTTCAGTTAGTTTCAAAGGTGCTACAAGATCCTGTTCCATGGAGAAATTAAGTAGTTCCTTACCTGTGCAGATGACAGAAGCATCTTCATGATGATTGCAATTATGCTTCCCCCAGGGCTGAGAACGGCAGCGCCGTAGAGTGAATTCTGACCCAGTGCAGTTGACATCATCTAACCAGATAGGTCCAGATCCTGGCCCATAACGTGCATTCCCAGGGCTGAGCAGAGGGGCCCCACAGCCCAACTCACGGCACACCACAGCTGCATCTACCAGATCCCAGCCATCATCACACACTGTTCCCCACTGGTTTTTATACAGAACCTCCACTCGACCAGCACAGGATCCAGGGCCTCCTTCCAGCCGTATCTGCCACTGGCCTGAAATAGAGAGGGTGGAAAATCCTTAAATGTTAAAAGTCTGAACATCACAGTTCTCTTAGTCTTGCAAGTAGTCACAGCAGTGAATGTCAAAGGTCTGTATTTCTCAGTCATGCAAAGACATACATAAGCAGAACCATTCTAAAAATCTGGACACTGTGGTGGTGTACCCAATGGCTTCTGGAAGCAGGTGAGGATCACATTCTATGGTAGTATAGATCCAAGATAGATATGTTGTAGAACTTCAAAGGGCTTTAGAGATCATGGATTTCATCAAGTATCCACATTTATAACTCAGGCATTAGCTTTTCAACCCTTTTCTGCACCACAATAAAAATAGCACTGCAAGAGTTGAAACCATCACCACCATTTCAGCCTTACATTTAGTTTGAAAACTCACATTTCTTTATAAGAGCCTACCCTTGCTCTAAGATCTGCAGGGAAAGGCTTTCTTTTGGTCCCACCACCATCCAAAGCATGTCTGGTGAAGACATGAGAGAAAGAGTCTACATCTACACTGCAGAATTAATGCAGTTTGACTCCACTTTAAAGGATATGGCTCAATGCTATGGAATTTTGGGATTTGTTGTTTTGTGAGATAGTTAACCTTCTCTGTCAGAAAGCTCTGGTGCCACAACAAACAACAAATCCCACCACTCCATAGCACTTAGCCATTAAATAACTGCATTAAATAACTTTTAGTGGTTCTTTTTTATTGTAATGTGTCTTTAAAACATTGTATACTTACATTGGAGTCTGTGTTGGGAGAAAGGTGGGATATAAAATAAACAAATAAATAAAATAAATAAATTAAATACTAAAGTATGGTTAGTGGACATTTCCCATCAGCTTCCAATTTAGAATCTTCATAAATCACCCTTGCTTGTTGGATAATCATAGAATAGAATCATAGAATCATATTATTATGTATTCATGTATTCTCATTTATTGTCAGATGCCTTGGGAACCTCTTCTCAGGCAGCAATGTGAAATATAAATATTTAAAATAAACCAATGTTATTTCTTGCTACTACTCACCAGCTAATACACCCTCTGAATTACTTTCCTTTGGACTCTTTTCTGCATGAGATACTTCATTAGCCACCGGTTCTTCTTGGTGCCTTGAAGGCTGAGTGGGACGTGGAATTCTCTTCGGGGCTACAGATCGGAGTCGGTGAGGTGCCAATGTCCTTGTGAGCATGGCCACACGTTCTTCCACCATGGCAAGAGGCATCTCGCCTGCAGAGAGAAAGTAAGCTATGTGACAAACTCAAGCTAAATATCAAGGAAGCTACAGAAGTGCCAAATAATATTTTTGTGCAGTATTAGTGTTGGTATAATAATTACTATCTCATTGGTCTTCAGTGGCCCAAATATATATATTTAAAGCCAAGTAGTTCATCATTCAAGTTGCCTCCACACTTCAGAAATAATCCCGTTTGATGCCACTTTAACTGTCATGGCTCAATGCTATAGAATTCCAGGAACTATAGTTTGTTGTGACACCAGAGCTCTCTGACAGAGAAGGCTGAATATCTCATAAAACTACAGTTCACAGAATCCCATAGCATTGAGCCATGGCAGTTAAAGTGGTGTCAAATTGGAATATTTCTGCAGTGTGGATGCAGCCTCAGCCCTATGGCAATGAATTCCACAGTTTAACAATGTAAGAGTTTAAGAAGAGGTAGTCACAGCTGGCAATTTGGACAGCTTTCTCAGGGTAGTGGATAAATTCATGGAGGTTATGATCATCAATAGCTACTGGCCACAGTTGTTATGTTTTACTTCCAGTATCAGAGGAAGCCTATATCTATATATCAGTTGCTGAGGAACACAAAACAAAAGATGCAGTTGCACTCATGTCTGAGTGTCAGGCTTCCTTATTCCAGGAGTGGGAATCATATGGCCTTTCCAGATGTTGCTGAGCCACAACTCCTAGGATTTCTGGCCATTGGTTGTGCTAACTAGAGCTGCATGAAAGTGCTGGCTGGAAACCATGCCCTATGAGAAACATTTTAGGGAGCTGGATATGTTTAGCCTGGGGAAGAGGAGGTTAAGAGGTGACATAATATCCATGTTTTAAAGGGATGTCATATTGAGGATGGAGAAAGCTTGTTTCCTGCTGCTCCAGAAACTAGGACATGGAGCAGTAAATGCAAACTACAGAAGAGATTCCAACTCAACATTAGGGAGAACCTCCTGACACTAAGAGCTGTTCAGCATGGAATCTGCTGCCTTGGAGTGTAGTGGAGTCTCATTCTTTGGAGGTTTTTAAACAGAGGCTGGATGGCCATCTGTCAGGAGTGCTGTGATTGTGTATTCCTGCATGGCAGGAGGTTGGATTGGATGGCCCTTGTGGTCTTTTCCAACTCAATGGTTTTATGATTCTAATATTTGGAAAGGTGCATGAATCCCAACCCCTATATGGGGCAATTAGCTGGCCACTGTTTGATCAGAATGTTGGACTAAATAGGCCTTTAATCTGATGGCTCTTCCTCTGTACTCATATATGGCCTATAACTACAAACTTGAGTTTTATGTGTATGTAGTGAACTTGATGTAGGAGAGTTTAGGTGGCAGGGAACAGAATGGTGTGGGTGTGATTGGTTTCTACAGTAACAGACGATAATATAGCTAAGATGGATGGTTAAGAAAGGAAGAAATAAGAATAAGAGGATGAGATAAAAATAGCAATGTTAGGTTTACTTCAGCACTTATCTATGTACTTTATATACAGTACTTGATGTACCCAGTTGCTCATATATCTCTTGCTCACCGTAAATATACTGATTGTGTTAAATTGTAAAATGGCAACTTTTCTTGCTTTTCAGTCATAGTCGTATGGCATAGTAGTTTGAGTGTTAGACTACAATTAGACTACAATAGACTACAATTCTGGAGGCCAGGGTTGATTCCTAGCTTGGCCATGAAAACGACTAGGCGACCTTGAGCAAGTCACACTCTCTCAGCCTAAGAGGAAGGCAATGGCAAACCTCCTCTGAGCAAATCTTGCCAAGAAAACCCCATGATAGGTTCAACTTAGGCCATGTTAGAAATGACATGAAGACATACAACAACAACAATCCTGCTTTTGAAAGAAACCAAGAAAGGAGTAGATTGGTAAGATTTTGAGAATTCCAGTAGAGACTTCCAGCCTCTTGCCCCTGTAAAGAACCAGAGTTTGTAAAACTTTAACAGCTGTTAAACAATATAACTGTCCCACACCAGTCTCACCTGAACACACAGCACCAGCGTCTTCACTGTGTCGGCAGTTGTTTGTCCCCCAGGGACTGGTATGGCACTGAACCAGAGCTGACTCTTCTCCTTGGCATTGCACATCATCTAGCCAGATGACACTGTTCCCTTCACCAAAAAAAGCACCACCTGGTGCTGCCAGAGCCTCCCCACAATCTAGTTCCCGGCAGACCACAGCAACATCCAGAAGGTCCCACATGTCATCACACACTGTCCCCCACTGCCCCTCATGGAAGACTTCCACTCGGCCAGAACAGTGGCTTCTGCCACCAACAAGACGGAGGGCAGGGGCCCCTGGATGGAGAAAGAAGAGAGTAGTATAAGACAACCTATAACTGGTGAAGCATAGGTGTAGCAGTAGTAGAGGGTTCCCCAATATCACATTACATCTCATTTTTCAGGGAATTTTCTTCTTAATTTCTGGTTTAGGGCTAATACATGGCTTCTGCAGCCATGAAAACGCTCTTTCTTTACACATTTTGAGATATTAAGCCCACAAATGGTCCCACAAAATCAGACATGTGGCCCAGAGTACACTTTCAAAGAGGAGACAGGTGGAGTTTCCAGAACCTATTAGGATTGCCTTCACCATCTTTATCTACTTTAACCCAACTCAGGAGATGTATGTTGTTCACATTAGCAATGAGAGTAATGGGTTACAGGGATGCCTATGCACTTACCTTGAGCAGGTGTGGGAGACACCAGTGGTCTTGCTGTTGTTACTGCCTCCATTTTGCCTCTCCTGTGAGTTGTTTGAGGGGGGGAAGCAGTGAAAGGAGGAAAACGTTGTTCTGTAAAGGGAGAAAGGGAAAAATTTAGATGGGCTTGTTGGTCCAGAAGGCTTGAACAGAAGGAAAAACACCTAGCTTTCCTTTTCCAGAGACAGAACGGCATGTAACTGAGAGTTTAACTTTGCATCCAGTTCCATATCCATTTAGCCCAAACATCACCAACAAATCTTCAGTGACATTCTGCCAGTTCAATATTTTCTTCTGTAAGGTGAAAAATGTATGCAGATGTGTGATTTTTCTTTAAAGGGATGCCAGGGTACAGTTTTGTTGCTACACAAAACATCATATTCTAATGCATCTTATGGGAAAAAGACCTCCTCTTCCTTAAGTTTAACCAAATGCTTCTCTTGTAACTGTCTAAGGACAGATCTTTGGCCTGTTACCAAAGCATTTAACATGCATTTAAAAGTAGCCTTTCGCAAATGTCTACTTTAAATTAGACTTCATAGAAGCCATCTCTGTGGCAATTTCTTTGCCTGGAAAAAAACAGAGCTCTTCAAAGAAAAGCAACAAATGTAGCAGGGTTTGGGGTAGAGGTTCATATAGGTGTATCCTGGAGAATGCTGTGTGTTCATCATGGTGATCAGTTTCTAAACAGAAAAAGTGCTCAGACTAAAGCCATACCTTCTGAGTTGGAAGCACCCATGCCTAATTTGGCAAAACTATGCTACAGTTACTCAGTCCTGAAGAAAATCTAATCCTTACATGTTTAGACAATCTAAGGATGTACTTTAATGTTGTCTTGCTTAAATGAAACCCTGACTGTGTGATACTCACTTTCCTTTTTTGTAAAACCAGCATATACCAGTATGTTAATTTTGGGTAACTTTAGTCTTACCTGAGCAGATGGCACTGGCATCTTCTTCATGGGTGCAGACATGCTTCCGGAAGCCAAGGTGGCAGCAAGAGTGCAAATGCCACTCAGTGCCTGCACAGCGCAACTCATTCAACCAGATGGGCCCAGCTCCTTCCCCAAACCAGGCCCCATGGGGTGCTGAAAGAGCCTCTCCACAATCCAACTCCCGGCACACCACAGCTGCATCCCGCATGTCCCAGTCATCGTCACACACCGTCCCCCACTCGCCTTGGTGGAAAAGTTCCACCCGTCCAGCACAGAGGTTTGGTCCTCCAGTCAGACGAACAGGGAATGGGTCTGCCAGAAGAAGGAGAGCTCTTCAAAGTCATATTCATACAGGTATGTATGTCTACACTCTCTCATTTGAACTGAGAAACAGAATTTTGATAAGCCATTTTGCCACTTAACTGTGAAATCCCTTCTCTGGATTCTGTCTTCACTTACTTTGTATATTTATTCAGATTTCCTAACGAATATTATTGAAGACTTTACCACACAAGCACCATCCTTGCAGCAACTGCATCCTTTTAAAAAAATGCAAACATAGCAGTTTCAAAGCAGCCATTATTGCATGTCTTGTCAGTCATTATGACTGGGGCTACTTTCTTTCTGAATCCCACCTAACCCTGCCTCTCTCCCCTATGATCTACCCAGCATGCCGTTCATTTTTTTAATTGTTTTTAAAAAATATTTTCACTTTTTCATGCAATTTCAGAGTTCTGCTAATACTATTTAAGTTAAAAAATAAGAAAGAATAAGAAAAAATAAGAAAGAATAAGAAACAGACAATCAGCCTGCTTGGGAATAGTGAGATGGATGGGGAGAGGGGAGGGGACACTGAAACTCACATGACTGCCAATATTGCAGCTGCCCTGGCAGCAACATTTCATACCTAAAGACTAACATGATTGGGAGGTCATTGATGGGTTTCCCCTGTCAATGAAAAGGGATGCCCTAGCTGCACTACAAGGACATATTAGGCAAGGGTCAGAGGTGTTATGCAATAAGTATCACTAAAGATACTTTTTTCTAGATGTAATCGCAATTTAAAAGCCAATTAAAGCAATTATCAACAAGAGAATAGAATGAGTTAGACTGAAGTAATTGCCTTTGGAACCAAGCTTCTTTCAACTCTATAATAATAAAAACCATAATGAAAAGGTCTGTATCCTGTTGCATTTAGGTCATATTAGAGCATGAAAATGGAACACAACTGATATAAAATGGAGCTGTATCAGTTTGGTCTACATTTTCCAGGGCTGGTCAAATCACCACTGGCAGAAGGGACGGGCCTTTGATTAGCCACTCTGGAACATCATGGATGAGCACAGCATGCAAAGAATTTGATGTGTTCACTTGGTCTACATCTTCTTATGGGTGGCAAAGGGGATCGGCTGCAAAGTGGTGCAGTGTGGTATGAACCTCCCAGCCAAGCCATTCTTCATGATACTTCCATTCCATTCATTCTTCTGTCTGCTGTCCTGCAGTTCCCCCCACTTCTCATTCCAGCAGTCATGCAGCACTTCATGACCACTGAGCATGCTCCTCTTTCAGCTGTGGTGGGGTCCCCATCCACTTTGGATATTTTCCCCTATTGGGTATTTCTTCAAACCTTTCAGTTCATCGAAGCCTGCTAATATCTCTTTTGTCTAGTTGGTATCCTTTTGATTGCATTAGGACCTTCAATCAGAAAACTGAATTTGCTGCTGATATACATGAGAATATATATTGGCAACAAACCAATGTGCGGGGTAGTGGTTTGAATATTCAAATAGATCAGACTTAGAATCCTGCCCAGCCATGGAAACCCACTGGGAGAACCTGGGCAAGTCATACTTTCTTAGCCTAAAAGGAAGGTAATGACAAACCTACTCTAAACAAATCTAGTCAAGAAAGCTCTATGATAAGAGTTGCCATAAGTTGTAGTCAACTTGAAGGCACATGACAACATATATGAGAATAACCACCTATTGTGCTAATTATTGGAGACAATGAAAATAGTCTTATTAGAAGCAGGAATTCAGTTTTTACCTGTGACATGAAGACTCAAGAAGACAACTGAAAAGAGAAAGCAAGAGGTTAAGAAATAATAATAACAGGTTGAAGGACACCCTACTTTTATGACTGAGGTTTGAAGACTACATCATGTTGGGATGCACTCTAAAGGTCACAAAAAGTTGTTAAGCCCTGGCAGAGGTAGGTTTAGAAAGCCATTTTACTTTAAGCTCATGTTGTCAAAGAACTTGAATAATAACAACCAAAATAACAGCAATAATATTGTTGAAGGATTAGACAATACCCAACTACAGTAACTAATAATTCTTATAAAAAGGAGAATGTCTTTTGGCACCTGTAAGACAAACTAGATTATTTTTAATTGATTGACTTAAGATGTACTTTCAGAAATTACCTTATTTCTATAATTAATTATTAAATCATCAACTAATTGAATGAGAGGTAGAGGCTGCATCTATACTGCAGTTTGACATGCTTTAACTGCCATGGCTCAATGTTATGTAATGCTGGGATTTGTAGTGTTATGGGACATCTCACACTCTCTGTCAGACCTGGATGGCCATCTGTTGGGGATGCTTTGATTCGGAGTACCTGCATGGCAGGGGGTTGGACTGGATGGCCCTTGTGGTCTCTTCCAACTCTATGATTCTATGATTCTATAATAAACCCCAGGATTTCATAGGATAGAGTCATGACAGTTAAAAGTGTTGTCAAACTGTATTAATTCTGAAGTATAGCAGCAGCCTAGGCTAAAAGTGAACAAATTTTACATCTTCTTACATGATTTCTTATTAAACACAATCAGCTATGGAAATTTTGTGTATTTTGGTTCATGATTTGTGTATCACAGTTTAGATAATTCCAAGGTTTTTGGTTTTTTAAAACCAACATATAGTAAGGGCAGTTAGGAAGGAAGCAGTTAAGTTTACATCCACATGGTCCTTTTCTGTTCTTCAATGGACACTAATCTGTCCCAGGAAACTGATTCTAAAATTCGTATTTCTGTGACTTTCATTGGGTATTCCATGTGACTTTCACACGGAAATCCTCAAGATAAGGAAAGCAGAGGTTGAGAAGCTGAGATTTAAAGGAGGTAGAAAAGAAAAGCAGGATAAAGGTTTTTGGTAGGTTGGGGTGGGCATTTCAAAAATTCATGCAGCTGTTTCTTTCTCTCCAAGCTCATAACAGGGGCAAGGGCAGGATGAGTAAAATCACTGATGGTATGTCTTACCTTCATTGTAGTAAAGATTTTAGCATAGTTTTCTAACTTAAATAGTAAATTTAGGATCCCATTTTGGGAGGAAAGAGCCATATAAATGCAAGAAATAAACAGCAGTTTGACATAAACATAACACTTAATTTATCTTTAACATCAATTATTCAGGTTGGTTTGGGGGTTTGTTTGTTTTTTAGTTTATTATGTATTAACCACAAACTTTCCTATCTCTGAGAAGGCATGGGAATTATGCAGCCCTCCCAATGCTGTTAGATTAAAAGTCCCAGTGGTCCTCACCATCATAGCTTAAGGTGTGACATGTTCAGGGTTGCAGCCTAACATCACATGAAGGGCCACACAATTCCTGCCTCTGATGTATAGGGCTGTGAGATTAATCCAATTTGGTGCATAGTATTAACTAGGATAGCTAAATAGAACATTCCAGTTCATCAACAAACCTTTGAGGACTAACAACAGGAAGCATGTCTTGTGATTCTCAAATTTTACAGAAGCATCTAGCAGGAAATGGGATGGTGAAACAGTAGAAAGACTTTTGGACTGATTCAGCAATACTTTATTATGTATGTTTGTCTCCTCAAACCAAGCCCCAGACGCACTCGGATCTGGTGTCCTTAATTAAATGGCTTGCTGTACCTGCTGTTTTAACTGTTGCCACTAGCAGCAATTGCAGCCAATTCCCTCCAGTGTATAGATTTTTCAAAAACCTGTGGGCTGAGCCAGAAATCAGGCAATGATTGCCTCCACTGCAGTGATGTAGGTGCCCAGTACTTTAGTTATCTACACACCTTTGGAGGAGTTCTTTGTTAAAAGGTGCTGGCATGCAATAGTTCTTCAGATTCCCTCCCCCACTGTCCTTGGTTTCCTAGAAGTCCCATTTTGGTGAGCATGGGGACAATATTTTGATTCCCATGCATATGCTTGTACAGAGCTTGCTACAATTCCATTTTTGGATTACAGCTTCCAGAATGCCCCAAAAACAAATTTTCTCCAGCTCTGTGCCCACACATGGACGCACACAAAATTCAGTGCATGCTTTCTTCCATCTCTTCACCTCTCTAAACAAAGCCATAAATGTTGCAGAATGGTTTGAGTTGCAGCTTTTCTATAAATATTGCAACCAGATCCATAATGGAATTGACATACTTAAATGTCATTGCTTTAAAGAAACTATGACAGTCAGTTTACTAACATTTCCTAGCTTCACAAGCCAGTGCCGGACAGACTGTTGCAGAATAAATGAATGCAAGATGTAGCAGATGGAGAAAAGTTTTTCAAGAATAGTTAATGTCAGGGAGAGATGGAGATGAACAGCAACTGACATGAAAATAGAGGCATGACATGCACTCGGGGGGAGGGGGGACCCTAGTTAACATTGTAAAATGTTAAAGCTTCTGTTGCACCCATGCATGAACAGACTTCTTTTCAAGGGCTGCAAAGTAGAGGCTATTCCCTCTCCAAACCTACCCTGTTTCCCCCAAAATAAGACATCCCCATAAAATAAGACCTAGTAGAGGTTTGGCTGAATTGCTAAATATAAGGCCTCCCCTGAAAGTAAGACCTAGCAAAGTTTTTGTATATAAGTATACATACAGTATATAATAAATGTTCTTTTTTTGTTGTTGTTGTTCAACAATAAATGTGAATTCTTCATGAAAAAAATAAGACGTCCCCTAAAATAAGACCTAGTGCATCTTTGGGAGCAAAAATTAATATAAAACACTGTCTTATTATCGGGGAAACATGGTATGAGTCAAGCCCAAGCATCATTCACCCACCCACCCACCCACCCACACCATAACTGCAGTGGAATCCAGCCCTGCTAGTGGAAGCTTTCAGCCTCTCCATGGCAGTCAGATGTCCAGAAGGAAAATAGTGACTGCACCTTGGCAAAGGCCATGTGGCGGGCAACACTCACCCACAAAGAAGCAGCAACCTTTCATGGTGTTAATGGCAGAGTTGGTGTCCCGGTTGGCTGCTAGGCAGAGGAACTTTTATTGAAGCCCGAGGACCCAGGCAGTGAGTCAGCTAAGCAGAAAAGAAAATGGGAAACACCCCTGCTTGCTCTGGGTCTCTCGCCTCCAGTTTGCAATCTGGAAAGGAGGGAGAGAGAAAGAAAGAGAAAAACGAGAGAAAGAAGAGAATAGGGGAGAATGATAGGAGGAGTTCCCACCAAGCCCAGCCTAGAAGAACCATGTTCAGAAAATTCTGAGAGTTTCCAAGATAATGGCATTGGATAGTAGCATTCCTGCTGCAATGTTTGGTGTACTTAGATGGAGTGGTACATGTTGGCTTGCCAGCTGTCTCAAAAGAATCCTTTCAGGCCCTAATTTAACTCAGTGTAATCATGTATCTAATTTTAACACAGTTTGTGAGTTGGGGAGGGGGTCACACTTTTTTAGCACAATTATGCAAATAATCACACGCATCCCAGGTATGTTGTTCACACTATGGAACTGCATCAATGCACATCTCTGCAAGTTCTTTTGCTCGTATGTGTCAGTGCTCAACTACAGATGGAGTTGATGATGCGAATGTATTCAAAATGCATTCAAGGCACGCAGAGTTTTATCCAGGTTTGAGTCACATTGGTTATTCACACAGCCAAGAATGCAAATCTTTTAGAAAAACTCGAGAAGAAACCCAACATCCATTATGCCTGGTTAAGTGGATTATTTTGCCAGCGCCCCAAAATGCATGTGAACAACAAAGATTCAACCCAGATTCTACCTGGATTATTTTCACCATCTGAATAACCTCTGGTTTATGTAGCACTGTGATGGAGAGAGATAAAAAAGTCAAAATCTTTCCAGGACCATGCCTCTTCATTTTCCACTTCTTTCTTGTCTTTCTGTGTTCTTCAATCTACATCTTTACTCTTTTTATAGGAAAGGCTGGGGCCCTGCTTTTTTTATCTGCATAATTGAACTTTCCCAGCATATCCTTGTTCCAAACTTCTCCTGTACTTGTACCATTCCATGCATTTGGAGGTTACATGCAAGCCTATCCTCCTGTTCCTCTCTATCTTGATTTGGACACCTTCCCCTTTCCCCTTCCTCAATGTACCATCTCATTTTCCATACCAATCCTCCTCCTCCTCCCTCTCATGCATTAAATTCAACTTTCAACCTAGTTGAACTTTCAGCCTAGTCTTTTGTGCTTAGTCTGTTTCTCAGGATCAATTCCAGGCCACTCTTTTATCAACTTCTGTCATCTTGGCCACATTCTGATATTGCGTGTCCTGGGGCTAGTCTACACGTAGATGGATTGTGCAAATTGCTGTGGATTTTTGCACATTCACATCAAAGTTTAATTATCTTCACTTGTGTGTATTTGCATCTATTCTCCATCTCTCTGCCAAAAAATGCAGTCACTCATTCAAAAATGTGAATCTTCATGGATACTCTGGTATCATGAATACTCTGGTAAATGTGCATCTTCACGAATACTCTGCAGATCCCCTTTGCCACCCATAGGAAAATGTAGACAAAGCCCTTTTCTCTGAAGTTTAAGGAGTTTGTTGCCACTCCCCAGCCCTGAACTCCCTGCTAATTGCATGTAGCAGGATCACATTCTAATAGACTGGAATGAGGAATATTATAATTGTGTAGACAAACCCCAGTTTTCATCTGTGAAATGGAGAGTGTGCATTGCAACTTCTGGAAGGTAACACAGGTTTCCCACCCCTAGCTCTGTTCCTTGCTCCTTGCTCTTCCCAGTAGGCTCAGGAAAAAGAAAACCGCTGCAGTCACTCCTAGCTCTATGTTGCTTGGTCACACATCTCCCAGTTTTCATCTGTGAAATTTGGAAGGGTATGCCATATTCACTGAAATAGGGGAGGAAAGAGTAGTTAAAGGTACTTTCCTTTTACACAGGTTGTCAGATTTTCAGTGTAAAAATTGCAACTGGCTTTTGGACCAATCCTTCCCAGCAGTAAAGTGATGTTTTTTTTACTCAGATCATATTTTGGGTTGTTCATTCAGCACAGGATAAAATAGGAGGAAAGTGTGATAACTCCTCCCAGGTCCAAGCTTCTGGTAGGAAGGGGGGGGGATACAAATGAGCATGAATGGGAGTAATCTAGACAAGAAGCTACATGCTGTGGCCCCTTCTTGAGACGGTCAGATCTGTTGAGGATTGTACACTTCATTATATGTTGAATTTTTTCTTTTCACAGTGTTACGCCCACATGGAGATAAAAATGTAGGCTGATGCTTGCTGGTAGCTCTGCTAAGCAGCAAGCCAAATTCATCCATAGGGAAAGCATCACAGGAAATATGAGTCACAGCCTTCATCCCAGCCAGGACGGCCTGGAAACAGAGAAGCAGCTGGTCAGTTTTGCATTTGGAAAAAAGAACAGCAATACTTAGGTCTAAGTGAAATTGTGCAGGGAGCCAGGTGGAAGGGGAAACACCTGAAGCCAGGTCTTACTCAACGACAGAGTTAATCTTGTGCCAGCCTAGAGAATCCAGTGCTGGTTGCCCTCTAGTTTTTGAGACATTTTCTTTGTTCAGACACCTGCACAGCCGGGTTTTTGTTGTTGTTGCTCCTGGGTCAGTTCAAGCTTTTTGGCACAATAACTAATAACCATAGCAACTCAGAAGTATACATCTAAACATTTGACTTTAATTTAGAACATTGGCTGGCTACTTTGGGGGATGGTTGAAAATGTGACCACTAAAGTACAGACTAACAGAGACTTCTTGCTCAGGTTTTTAATTATTTCTATCTGTATATATATATATATATATATATATGCATGTTCAGCAATTTATTCAGTTTAGGCTTGGAGCCTGCTTTTTTTTTAAAGGCCAGGTAGGTTTTCTTTTGGTTTTTGCTTGGTAGTTGTATAGTTTTTATTTCTACTAATGTAAGTTGAAAGCCATCTTCCAATTTATAGTATCAGAGCAGACATGTACAGAGACTTTCCATGAACTACTGAGTATTCGTAGCCAAAGTCCTACAGTTTGGACTTGTAGAAATAGCTGTTGGGTTCCTTCCATCAATTCTTGAGTACCAGCACTTTTGCTATTCAAAATACTGTGAACTGAGCTCTAGATGGGACTAACCTTGATAACATTTCAGAAATTTTAGCTTAGGTTACAGATAAGCAAAATACTGTTCATCCCATTTAGCCAGTTGCTTCAGATTTCAGTGCACAGCACCCCCAAAGAAGTTTGCATAGAAGTGCAACTAAATGTTCAGGTCTGTAAAACTATTTGCTTAAAATATGCACTTCAAACCATTTAAATGTTTTAAATTTTGTTTAATTATTTACAAAATGACATTCTAATGCCTTGACATCCTCTTCAAATCATCATCCTTGTATGGACCCCATGTACATTTTTTTTCTTCATGGAACATCAACAGCACCTAACATGTAACTCACACACACAGTTTTAGAATCCACTCTCTGTATATTAACAT
Organism: Urosaurus nigricauda; assembly: GCA_034509955.1. NCBI lineage: Eukaryota > Metazoa > Chordata > Lepidosauria > Squamata > Phrynosomatidae > Urosaurus > Urosaurus nigricauda. The sequence goes on from JAOEGL010000006.1 coordinate 11,664,159, forward strand.
ACATACATGCATACATACATATTCCATCACCATGGGAGTAATAACTCTGTGACAAATTAAGCACATACTTTCTGGTCCTCTGCCCCACTGAAAAACCCTGAGAGTCCCATGTTTTAACTAATTCCCTTTTTTTAATTCCCATGGTGGCCCTGAGGACAAAAATAGAAGTGACACAGAAGAGATTCCCAAAAAAGGGTTCCTTGCAGCTTTAAAAACATTAACAGCAACTGTGAGGGATGGAAAGCTTCAGAACAGTATCAAATTAGAGTAGGTTAACCTGTGCCATTCTACCACTTGAAACATGACAATACTACTACAGATGTGATTCCTATGTATTCTTCCCAATAGGGCTTCAGGTTTTCTTCCCTCTTCATATAAATAAGTAGGGGGAATTTAATTTCACATAACAGTACAAGGTAAAAAAAAAAAAAAAAAGCACTCATGTTCTAGCATTTTCTAAAGCAAATCCTGCCCCCCATCAGATTTTTATTTTTATTTTCAAAATCACAGCAGTCCCTGGTTGTGTCATGGAACTCTCTATTTTACCTAGTTTGACTCCCCCTCTGGACCCACTTCTTATTACTCCTTTAAGAGATAATTCTGTGCTAGGTCTGGCCCTGACTGTGTAAGCAAGTGACCTGAAGAATGTGAAAAAACAGAGTTTGGTAGCAGCAACCTTGGTATTTATTTATCCCTATTACAAGTCATGTCGATGCTATAAACAGAGAAAGCCTGGTGGTTTGGATGGAGTGCTGCTTAACATGAAGGACAGAAACAAGGATACTTAGGGTGTGGTGCTGTTGTCCATATATATATATATATATATATATATACACACACACACATAATTAGCAACTTGGATAGTAAATTACTATTATTACAAAGCCACAATGAAGCTGCTGAAAAATCAGATGGAAATATCAGAAAGGTTTGCACAAAAAGAAAATTCCTGGGGGGGGGGGGGGAGGACCCTAAGTGTACAATTCTTAAACCTATGTGTGTGTGTGTGTCAGCCAGAGTAAGTTTTCTGAGTAAGTTTTCAGTGACTACAGAATGCCAAATATATTGGTAGGGCGGTCAACCAGGAGGCCTTCCAGACTACAACACTGGGTTGTAGGTTCCACTAGCAGTATGATTCCACTTAAACTACCATGACAACATCCTACCTAGGGTTTATAGTTTGGTGAGGCACCAGCACCCTCTAAATCTAGCCTTCCCTAAACTGCAAATCTCAAGATTGCATATTTCTATATTGTACAGTGTGAATGGACTGGGCTGGTGGCCTTTGACTGAGGACAATGAGAATTACAGTGCAGCACATCTGGACGGCATCAAGCTGCTAAACCAGACCCTTGCTTCCAGACTCACCGGGGTCAGTTTGCAGCCTAATCCCAGTGGGGTCCTCAGATGGACCCCGTTGCTTTTCATATTAATAAGTAGTTACCATTCCCTCCTGTGAAAGTAAGTAACTTTTTGTCATTGAGGGCACTGGTGCTGAGCAGGCAAAATGGTTCTTTCATCCTCAACATCCAGTATCCCATTTTCCATTGACAGGGGTTCCATAATGTAAAGATACTCCCTCTTACTTGGAAACCCAAGCATTTCATTAGATCTGTCTATGTAGCAGGGGTAGGAATCATGCAAACCACAGAGTTCCCTGTGAACCACATACTGTATATAAACATGACAAACCCAGCTAGACTATGTGCAACATAGCTCTGCAACCTTGCCTTGGCAATCACCTAATTTGACAACTATAAAAATGCAGGAAAAGAAGTCTTTGCCTACTGGGTTGAATGATGCCCTACTCAAATGAGTGTAAACAAAATCCCAGTGGTTCCTTTGACTAAGAAAAGACAGCTCCAGGAGGGAGCGACCTGCTTAACTCTATCCCTGACTGCCACTCTTTGGATGTATCACAGCTGTCCTAGCTGCATTTCTCCCCATGGTCTTCAAAGCAGCCACAGGAAGGGGGTAAGGGCTATATAATACAATTTAAATAACATCTCTTAAAAGAAAGCAGACCTCTAATCATTTTCTTACTTTTTGTCTTAGTGCACCTCTCCCAAATCCCACAAAAACTCATGTATGTGAACAAAAACATTTGTTATGAAGTAGTTTATACAAAATAAATACACATGCATGCATTTGTAAACAGCAGCACATAATCTCTAAGGGCACAATCTAAATTGTCTCAATATGGTGTTTTGAAGCGAGGGACTGGTATATAAGAAAATAAGAAAATTCTGAAGACACCTCCTGTTCTTTGCTTCAAATAGATCTGGAATACATCTGAAACTCTAAATACAACCTGAAACAGCCTGGACCTTTGAAATACCTCATCTCAAAGGAAGAATAGTTTCACATGTGAAATTTAAACTGGTTTCTACTTCAGTCCTTTTACAGAGCAACTGGAAAACCTATGATGGCCTGAAGTGCATTCAACTTTGCCTTTTTTATACCAGTCTTGCTTCAGAACATTTGCACATCCCACAAAAAAGCACTGACATGCACTGACCAGCAAAAAAAAACAAAACAAAAAAAACCCACTTTATTTATTTGATTTATACCCCCATTTTTCTCTCCAGATAGGATTCAAGGTGGTTAATCTTAATATACACCTATTCAGATCTAAATCCCACCCAATCTGAAGAGACTGGCTCTTTCCTAAACGCATTCACAAGGGAGTAAGTTTCACTGAACAGTGCAGAACTTCTGCAAAAATATGCCTTAAAATGTGCTCCCTGAAACAAGGGCCCTTATATACTGCTGTTCTTTATCCATCCTTCTCCAGCACCAGTGGTAGCTTGTGACCCCTCTTGTCACAGGGGTGATGTCTCCACTCTGGGAGTCTGAATTTTGATGGAGCTATCCAAGTGCTGAACCTATTTTTGGGTAAAAGTTCCCTTGAAATCAGGGCTAAACTCAGAGCAGATTCACTGGCCTCCTAACATGGAAGCCACCAGCCACCACTGCCTGACATAAATACATCTAGAAAACTCACCTAAGAGGTTATAGAATCCATCTGAGGTAAGCTTTCTGGGCTATTGGAATAATAGAAAAATAGGGCAGTGACAATTGCTGGACAGTTAAACATCTTGAAAGTCTTAGCTTTCTTCCTTTCTGTTGGTAAAGATATCTTGAGCATATCCTAATGAAATCTCTAAGTGTGTTCAAAATTATTATCAGGGGAATATGTTTGCCGCATTCTGATCAGCTGCCTTCTGGGTAGTTAGTAAAATGAGACTTAATTTTAGATTGCTAGTTCTTTGGGATAAGGCCGTCTCACCTTCTAAAGTGCAACACACACCAGTGGCGTGATATAAATAAAATAAATATTGAATTTCCAACGTGCTCCTTTTGCATAATTTACCCAGAACTCCTAAATTAGGTTATCTTAGTGTAAAAACTGGATGTGCTTCATACAAATTACACACAGCTTTTGTGTGGCACAAGGCATGAATTGGAAAACAGGAAACTGGTTGTCCATGCTCCTCAAACTGTGAGTTCAAAATTTGGGACTGAAATCCCAAAACAACACAGGGTCTGAATGCCATGCCAGGCTCAGTAAACTGTGACAGACAATCATTTACCCCGATTAGCTTTGCATTGATGATGACAGAACCTTCCTTTTGCAGTTGGAAAGAGCCACCTTGTTCTGCCAAGGACTACCCTGTTTGGGGCTTGGCAGTCACTTCTTTCTCCACAGCTGGTTTGGGGAGCTCTATACTTTTCCCTTTAGGGATCAAAATGACTCAAAAACCCCACATGCTATTCTGCCTGGCTCCCTAAACTTAGCAGCAGGTGCTGAAGTAGCAAATACAGCTACTAAAGCTCCTTTCTGAACTCCTGCTGAACGGTGTAACCTAGCCACTGGCGCCCACCACTCACACTGTATCCAGAACTTTCAAAGAGGCCAATTGCTGCCTTGGTAACAACTGAGACCTGGGCCACTAGAAATCTGAAGCCCTGAGCTCGAGCCTGCTGTTCCAGGAAATGGAGAAGGTGGCGCCCCACTCCAGAACGCCGGTACCAACGGTTGACAGCAAGCCGCTTGAGCTCAGCAATGTGCGGTTCCTCGCCATGGGGCTCCAGGGCCACACAGCCACAGACGTCATCTTCATCATACACGGCCACCCAGAGCCCACGCTGGCCTGCGCTGTAATAAGCATACAAGTGTCTCAGATCAGGGGAGCGCCACAGCAGAAGTTTCAGAGCCACTACAGTAAGCAGCACCGGCAGGACGAGGGCCACCACAAAAGAGTTCAGGAAGAAACGCAGGCCACTGCTCACCACCGCCATCAGCAGCAACGCCAGTGGTCGGGTCAGCACATATAATATCAAGCGGTTCTCAGTGTCCTTGAATCCATCCTGGTGGGACAGAAATGAGAAGGCACTTAAAGCTAGGATCATGGAGCTGGGAAGGACCCAATAATCTGAAGCAGAATTTGCTACACTTAAGGCTATATTCCTCTACATAAGCTTGGCCCCCATTCTTTCTCTTACAAGCCTCCAAGGAAGGAAAGTTTATAGCTTTTGCAACAATTTGCATGTCATTAAGAAAGAACCAGAGAATGCTAGCATCCCTGAAGGCCAACAGCTGTTTGGCAGGATAAGGAGAGCCACTCTTTCTCACAGCTCTGTGGTGGAAATCTCATTGCTTGGCTGTTCTGTTGAAAATAGGAAGCTCTAATGTAAGTGTTTTGGAACTAGAAGCCTTGATTGCTTGTTCCAGTAAGCTGAATTACTCTCTTATTTAAAAAGCTTTCTTCTGGATGGGTAACTAAAGTAGAAATTAATATAGTTAACACCATGGCTTGTTGTCCTATTCTTGGTGATCAATTGTTTCTCTTCTTGCTAAAATCCCTTAAAATATACACATTGTAAGTAACTAACTGCATCATTCTGGAATCTAGAACAGACTTGCCAGAAGTACTGCATGATGCTATAGAAGCAGTCTCTCTCCTATCTCTCTCTCTGTGCACATATGCACTCATGCGCTCATAAATACATACATAATTTCTGTTTCTCAGAATGAGCACAAAGGTCTGAAACCAATTGTTAGGCACAACTAATGTACAAATACTGTAGTTAAATGACATAATGGTTAACTTGCTAAAGTCCCAATGATTCAGTGGGTCTACTCTAATTGGGACTAACAATTGGATTTAAGCCAAATGGCTACTGAAAGGCACACTACACTGTCTTTTAAGAAAATGTTAACAATCTCTTTAAGGAATTCTGAATCATCTTCTGAAGAGCCCCAGAAAAATGACCCAGCCTGCTCTTGTGTCTTTTAAAGAAGGGTTATCTGTGTAGCTTCACACAATTAGATAATTAGTGCATTCACCTGCTAATATCTGCTCATCAACAGTCTTGTTGAAAAATTCATCTGTAAATTCCAATGAGGATGTTGGCAATCCACTGCTCTAAATGAATTACAGTGGTCCCCCGGGATACGAATCCCTCGGGATACGAAATCCCCGGGACCCGAAACGACCGGGACCGGAAAAACGGCCCCGGTCTACGAAAAAATCCCCGGGCCCTTTAAAACAGTGCATTCCGGCGCGCTGTGCACCAAAAAAAGCGGTCCCCCGGGTTGCGAAAACTTCCGGGTTACGAAAGTAATCCCGGAACGGATTACTTTCGTAACCCGGGGGACCACTGTATTCCTATTTAGTACTATCATTCCCGAGGGCTAGCGTGACATAATGGTTTGAGCATTGGACTATGAATCTGGAGAACAGGATTCAGTTTCCTGCTCAGCCATGAAACCCACTGGGTGATGTTTAGCAAGTCACATGCTCTCAGCCTCAAGAAAAAGCAATGACAAATCTCCTCTGAATAAATCTTGCTAAGAAAACCTTGTGATAGCTCCGCCTTAGGGTTGCCATAAGTTAGAAACGACTTGAAGGCACAAAACAACAAACTATCATTTTGCGGGAACAGATGTAGGAAGCAACAGGACATCCAGCATAAGCTTGGCCCCCCATTCTTTCTCTTACAAGCCTCCAAGGAAGGCTTTTACAACAATTTGCATGTCATTAAGAAAAAACCAGAAAATGCTAGCATCCCTGAAGGCCAACAGCTGTTTTGCAGGACCATGATGCGGACCATGATGTGGAACTGCATCTCACTGCTGGCTGTGCTGGCCAGGGCTGCTGGGACTTACAGTCCAGAAGGCTCTGGAAAGAAAAGCAGAAACGTAGCTGAGACAATCCTCTTCAAATCCACCTCACCTTCAGAAGTTCCAAAACCATGGGTGCTTCCTCCTCTCTCATTTGCCTGATGGCCAGTTGTTCAGGTTCCAGGGTAGGCATGCTGGCAGTAAACAGAAATGGCACCTGCAAGGAAAGAAAGCTCAGATGTTGGTTGATTTAGTCTGTGATGAGAATCTGGGAAGGAAAAGAAGCAAGCCTCCCAACAGCAGGTACCATATGTGAAGGCTCAACAATCTCCAAAGACCAGGAAATCTCTTCCAGGAATTGGGAAGAACTTCTTTGGAGGTAGCACAAACCCCAGGAAAAAATAAGGAGTGATCATTCCTCTTTGAACGGCAAGGTGTTTGGGGAGAGAACTAAAGTAATTTTAGAAGCACCAGCTTGATAAAAAAAATTGGAAATAAGAGCTGAGAATATTTATTTTTGACTTGACACCTTTGTATGTACATAAGCTCAGTACAGTACTGATCTCCCTCTCTGTCTCCATCACTCTTCCTTCATGCATAAGAAAAGGGTGAGCAATCTGTGGCCATTCAAATGTGACTGGGACTGCAACTCTCATCATCCCTAACCACTGGCTAAGCTAACAGGAGTTGTAGTCCAACTATATTTGAAAGACCAACAGTAAACTACATCTCTTCCCAGTTTGCTATGCCAGTGTATTTAATGGGACTTGAGCATCCACAGATTTTGTAATCCATGGCAGATCCTGGAACCAAACCTCAGTGGATAACAAGGTCCTACTGCATAAGGTAAATTGTGACGTTATGAAACAAGTACAGTTGAATAGTAAGTATTCTTGTTTGTTTGTTTGGAGTATTTATACCCCACTCTTCAGGCTCTCAGAGCGACTTACAATTTTATTTTATTTTATTAAATACCACAGTTCCTTGCCCTCAGATTTACAATCTAAAAATTACTCATTACTCATTTCTAGATAACTTTGGGCAGGCTACTCTTCTTTGGCCTCGGATTTCTTTTAAACTGGGAACCCTGATATTACAGGATCCTCTTGAAAAGTATATACAATACCAGTCGAGTCTCCCTCATCTAGAATTCCAAAATCCAAAATACTCCAAAGTCCAAAATTGTCCACTTGGGTGGCTGAGACGAGCAGCACCTTTGCTTTCTGATGACTTGATATACGCAAACTTTGTTCCATGCACAAAATTATTTTTAAAATTGTGCATAATATCACTTTCTGGCTAGGTGTATAAGGTAGTTATAAAAAGGAGGGATTTGGGTCCCACCTTCAAAGATATCTCATTATATGTGCAAGTATTGGTATTCCAAAATAAAAATAAAACCCAAAATCCCAAACACTTCTGGTACCAATCATTTAATTTATTAAATAATAATAATAATAATAATAATAATAGAATTTATTTATACCCCGCCTCTCCAATGAGCTCCAGGAGGCTTACAACATTAAAGTATAAATACAATACAATAACATCTCCCACAAACACACCCACCCATTCACCATAAAACCAAAATTAATAACAATAACCATAATAAACAATACAATTAAAATTGTTAAAACAAGGTAGTCAATGGGAGGAGAATGAGCCACTGAGTTGTTATCATTATTAATTATTATTATATTAATAATTAATATTGATATTTATTTATTTATTATATTTATTTGTATCCCTCTCTTTCTCAGGACTGGGACTCAGCAGTACAATTAAAAACATTAATTGTACTGTTTTTAATTCTGCGAAGCCGCTCCGAGTCCCAGTCCTGGGGAAAGAGAGGGATACAAATAAATATAATAAATGAATGAATAAATATTATTAATATTAATATTAATAAAAAGTACAATTAAAAAGGAATTAAATTATTAAATCAGATAGTTATTAAAAGAATAAAACCTATTATTATTATTATTATTATTATTATTTTATTGAATTGCACAAATCCTTTGGTGTGTATATTTAAATACTGGTGCCCAATTTATCAGTTCCAGTATTGATCACTCCCACACTGCTCACTTTGCACAAAAATAGCCCAAAATAGGGGTGCTTTTGAGCCATACTGCTCATAAAAATGGTGAACTCTATTTTTCTGACCTTCCCACCCTTTGAGAAGGGATAGTCCTGAAAATAAACCCCATTCTGCAATGAACTGACCCTACAAAATGTTGCCCTATTTAAAAGCCCTGCAAAATTAGAAAAGCCCAATACTGTATAGTACAGAAGAACCCATTATTACACCCCCCCTTCACACGGAATGGACTCACCCAGAAAGTACCTGCAGCAGCTGTCACCCCTCCAGAGCAACATGGAATGCCCCAGTCCCCCAGAGACTCTTGAATAGCCCCGCCTCCCAGGACAAGTGTGTTATGATTAAGATAGCCATATGCGCATGCGCCTTAGCTCTGCCTCCTCCTGCCTCTCTCTCCCTTAGCAACTGTTGCTAAGGGGGGCGAAACGAGGCCTACCGGGCTGCCAGAAGCCTGAGCTGTAGTAGTAGTTAAGCCAGGCCTCAAAAAACCACCTATTGTCCCTTAAGTTGTCACTCATTTCCTTTTATGGTAGAAAACAGGCATGTTGACCAGCTGTCCTCCTTTTCCAGGACATGCCCTACATTTCTACCTTCTGTCCAGGAGGGATTAGAAAATGCCTTTCATTTTAAGTAGAACAGTGCAGAAGTAAACCAGTTTTAATGGCCCTGGCTCAATGGAAAACTGGGAACTATGGTTTTGTTAGACATACAGCCTTCTCTGTCAGAGAGCTCTGGTGCCTCAATAGACTGCAATTCCCAGGATTCCCTAGCACTGATCCAGGTTCAGTTAAAGCGGCCTCAAACTTGATTATTTCTATAGCATATTTCAGACACATACAGTTGTCCCTCCATATTCGCTAGGCAGAAGACCCCTGTGAATATGGAAAAACCACAAATAACAAAAACACTTATGTTTTTACCTGACAGGACACCTCTCTAGGAATCTCTAGGTCCTCCAGTGCAACTCTGTGGTCAACATCTGACAGACACTGACCATAGAACTGCGCTGGAGGAGCTTGAAATGCCTAGTAGAGTGGTCTCTCTAGGAATCTCTAGGTCTTTCAGTGCAACTTATAGTTAAAATTGACCATAGAGTTGCACTGGAAGACCTACATATTCCTAGAGAGCACATATTAATCAAACCCGCAAATATCAAATCCGCAAATATGGAGGGATTATTGTACTAATATATACACACACATACTCATATTTCATACTTATATGAGTGTTTGTAGCTTTTATTTGGTCATGCCCTACATTTTTGTGTTGCCTTGAGGTCCTTTGTGGTTAGGGTATCTGATCAACACAGGGGCACTGAGACTGGAGATCTGGGGAAAGCTTCACCTGTTGATGTCTGCCTGTTGGGGAACTGCTAAAGATGAGAGAGCTGCTGCTTATAATCCTCTATCTTTAGTTTTTGTGTGTGTGTGTGTGTTGGGGTTTATTGGGCTATGTGGCCGTGTTCTAGAAGAGTTTATTCCTGACATTTCGCCAGCATCTGTGGCTGGCATCTTCAGAGAAGATGCTGGCAAAATGTCAGGAATAAACTCTTCTCAAACATGACCACATAGCGCAAAAAACCCACAAAAAACTATGAATGCTGGCTATGAAAGCCTTTGACTTCACAAATCCTCAAGCTCTTTATCAGAAGCATCTTTCAGAACAGGCATACACTTTTCCAATTATTTGGGGAAATCCAAGAGGACAGAAAGGAAGGGGATTTATTTTTATTGTAAGGGAACTTTATTCTTAGGCAATTCAATGTTTCTGGCTTTAGCAGATTGCCTTCTCTAAGCCTTTGAGCTAAGGATGGTTACAAATTTAAATACAGTTGTCCCTCCCCATTTGCAGTTTTGACTTTTGCGGATTTGATTATTCACGGATTTAATATGTTCTCTCCAGGAATCTCTCCAAGTCTTGCAGCAGGTCAATGTCTGCCAGAAGTTACACTAGAGAACGTAGAAGTTCCTAGAAACAACACTTCTCTAGGCATTTGTCGGTCCTCTAGTACAATTATGTGGCCATCCAATGGCAGACATTAACCAAAGGGTTGTGCTGGAGGACCTAGAGAGTTCTAGAGAGGTGTTCTCTCAAGTTAAAAACAATAGTGGGGTTTTTTTCTCTGTATTTTTTCCATTTCCAGAGGGGTCTTGTGCCCCAACTACCAGCAAATGTGGATGACCCACTATAATGCACAAATGATTGCCAAAAATAAGATGCATAAACATTGGTTTTCTCTTTCCCTAAATCTTTTATCTGAAATCTACAAGATGTCAGGCTCTGCTACCCTACCTGTGAACTTGTTCTAAGTCGGCTTGGATGCTGCTCTGAAATAACAGTTCTATGTGGCTTGAAATATTTCAAAAACTATGCCACTGGTATTAGTACCCATAACAGGTTTTGTAGTGTACTGTACATTAAACTTGGAAAATTGCAAATCACAAGATGATTTAAACATTTTAAACAATCTTAAGTGTTGCATTGTATCTGTATAGTCCAGATGCACCCTCCTGTGGTCAGAACCAGGTAGTGAATATATCAAGCAACTCAAAAATTACTATGTGGAAATTTGACATTGGAAAAAGTAATGCAAGAAACAGCTACCATGATCCAAAACATATTGCAGAAATAATCTGGTTTGAGACCGCTTTAATTGCCCTGGCTCAATGCTTAGGAATTCTGGAGGCTGTAGTTTTGTGAGAGATTTAGCCTTCTCTTTCAGAGAATTCTGGTGCTACAATAAACTACAATTCCCAGGATTCTCTAACACTGAGCCAGGGCAGTTGAAGCACTCTCAAAATGGATTATTTCTGCAGTGTGTTTTGGACCTAGATCTTATGCCATCTTGTTCATATCTGTGAGACTGCAAAGAGATCTTATAGCATCTTTGAGACTACGCTAAAGAAGTAGAATAAGCTTTTGAAGTGGCCTTTTTCCTCAGATGCGTGGAGTGAACTTGTACCCAGGCACTCCATGCTTCTGTTCATCAGTTTCCTATGTGCATCTGAGGAGTGAGGAAGTAAACCAAGTTTAGGAAAGCTTTTGCTGATTGCTACAGCTCTTTTGCTCAGTCTCAAAGGTGCTACAAGTGAACCGATTTTGAATTGATTCATATGCAAATTTCTCTGTGCAAAAAACCTAAGTATGACTGACCCAGATAGGCCTCTGGAAAGTTTAAAATGTTTTGTTTATTCACAGTTTATTGTTATTTAAGTGCCTTCAGGTCAACTCAACTCATGGCAACCCCACGAAGGAGACATCTCCCAGACCCCCTATTCTCAGCCTCTCTGCTTGGGCCCTGCAGGTTCAGCCCTGTGATCTCCCTGATTGAATCCATCCATCTGGCATGCAGTCGTCCTCTCTTTCTGCTGCCTTCTGTGAGGCTTCCTCCTTATTTCAGTATTCACAGAAGGCAAGCTACTGGTTGTCCTGTGGCAACATGACCACATATACACACCACCATTTGGGACAACGAAGGCTTCCCTAATGGCAGCACAGCTCTGTTCACACACTACCATTGGATACAGCGGGATTTGAGTTCCCGTGGATTTTGGTATCTGTGGGTGAGTCCAGAACAGATCCCCCATGGATACCAAAGTCCCACTATATGATTGTATTTTCTAATGAGTCGTGCCTTCTCATGATGGGCCAGAGTATGACAGTCTCCGTTGGATCACCCTGGCATCCAGGGACAGTTCACATGTGATCTATTTAAGGACCCATTTGTTTGTCTTTTTGGCTGTCCACAGTATCCTCAGCACAGTCTTCTCCAATACTGCACATAACCACACCTGGAAATGCTCCATGAATTAAAAAGGGGCCTAAAATGGATAGTTCAGACTAGTTTCCAGTCTTTTACCATTGCTGGATGGGGCTGGTGAATGCAATAGGCAATATATATATAAAGGGTTAAATGTTCCTTTTGCTTTCAAACATATCAGGCCTACATGCTTATCCACATCAGCATATGAGGAGTTACTGTTGATAGCTGCATGGTGGACATGGCTCTCTCTCCCGCAGGAAACTGGAAAAGGTAATATCTTAAATCATTAAACATAATTAAAAGCAAGCTTCATCAGGCTGATTATGGAAAAAGAAAGTGCAGTCCTGAAGTCATCCCAGCTAAGTGGTGAACCTACAGAATCTGAGTTTAGAATTAAATTTACACATGGAATCTCCAGATCTGAAGAACATTTGAGGTGTTCTGACATAGGATCCCACCTTAGGGGATGTGGAAGATCTCTAGGCTTACCCTGATAAACAAGTCCTGTAACTTGCCTTTTAGTAGTGATATTATGCTAATAAACCCCATGGCTATATTTTATTTTTATTTTTTTGTCCTTCTGAAAATTCATGTTTTGGAAGTCCAAATCAATCTGAGATAGACAGCCACTTGGTGGGAGTATTAAGCTAAAACCACACCAGAAGTATTTTGTTAGAACCATTATCTGTAGTACCTTGTAGGTTTTTACTTGCAATGTAGGGTACAACTAGCTGTCTTTTCAGACACCATTTTACTTTTGGTTACCTCAATGGTTGAGTTTTCTAGGTATAACTGGGAGGGGGGTGTTGGAATCCTGGAGTGCAATGCTGATTAGTGTAAGCAATATTGGGCTAAATGGATCAGGTACAGAACATCTTTGGTCCTTTGCACATTCTTATATCACTCCTTGGGGAATGCACATCCTGTTTCCAAAACACCAAGGAATCATGGCTGGTACTGCATATATCTACACCTGTTCTAAAGGTATGCTAGAGTGCTCTAATGCAATATTACTCAAAATGGTAGTCCCAGGACTGGGATCAGAACCAGTCTGCAAGTCATCAGCCCCATCCAGCAATGGTAAAGGAGAGACCAAATGGAGAGACCAAAGATTTCTTTCCAAGAACAAAATGCAATGAGAGCTTGTTATCTGTTGGGGTTTGGTTCCAGGATCCCCTGTGGATAACAATCCATGGATGCTCAAGTCCCACTAAATACAATGGCAGAGCAAAATGATCTCCCTTATATAAAATGGAAAATCAAGGTTTGCTACTTGGAATTTATATTTTTTTGGAATGTTTTCAAGCCACGGATGTACAAAAATGGCCTTGTCAATCTGTGCATAAGGAGGGCCAACTGTAAACAATTGCATTTCTGGCAGACTGGTGAAAAAAAATTGCTGGCCCCCTTAAATTGCTTGGGAGGTACTGCTGTAATATACTCACCTGCACTGCAGTTCACCTGTTATCCAAAAATGACCTGAGTTCAGCAAAATTCACTAGTGCTCTCCTGCAGAAAATTTTATGTACCTCTGAACTACAAATCCCTGGATTCCTCAGAGCCATGACTGCTAAAGTAGTACCAGACCAATATAGCTGATTCAATAACACCTCAGAACAGAAACCCTTGTATTTTTAGAGATGTGAACCCAGCCTGTGCATGGCACATTCAAGAAAAGGACTAAAAGAAGGGCAATGGTGCTTCAAAAGCAAATGTTTATTTTTATTATAGGGCAGAAAAGTCTGTGGCCCTCTTGTGTATGTTAGCACCAGGAAATGGGCTCCACTCAGAAAAATGGTTCTGCATATGGTGAAGGTGAGGGTGGAATGGGGAACAAGAGACAAGAAGAAGCTAAGTGGAAAAGAACATACGCCTGGGAAATGCAGCCTATGGCAGTTTATCAAGACTGCCTCCCACAGCATCCAGAACCAATGGATGACCCAAAAAAACTGACCCACTGTTGTGTTACACAAAAGGATCTTACATAACTACATAATGCTTCAGGGTATTCTGGTCCAATGTTGTAGCATTGAAAGAAAGTGAGAAAGAAGCCAGATGTGCAGTTGTTATCCACTAATCGCCCTCCCTGTTTTGTGTGACAAGACCAGCCTTGGCTGCTCCACATAGTCTTAACCATCAGTGTGCACATATATCTGGATCTTGACAAAAAAATATTACAGGCAGAAGAGAACAGGGATGTATATGTGACATCTGGCTACCCCTTTCTTTCATGCAATATAGGGCATATAAATGATTGGGCATGGGGGATCACAGTGGCTGCAGGGGCAATAAGCAGCAGCAGACCCATGAGCAGGAAGGAGAAGACCTATAATCATGCTTTGCTGTCACACTGAGAAAGAATTTATTATGAGGAACCAAAGCTGAGCTCACTGGGAGTCTTTATGTTGCCCAGACAGAATCCACCTGGACTGCCAACAACCAAATTCTAGTAAACAACAGGTAGCCCTCTCCCACCCCTATTTATTTGGAAAAGCACGACTAAGTCCCGGCTGATGCACCAGCACAAAGTGCAGGGACACACTTGCTTTCAGAAAGTGTGAACAAGCTGCATGCTAGGTACTGTCTGCACAATCTGAATGGAGGGCAGGCCTTGGGATGTCACTGGGCTCTGCAGAAGCTGCACCATTTGGGAGGTGCTGTTGCTGTCAAGGGCAGGTTGTGTGCTGTCCGGGCTGCTCACCTGCAGAGTGGGAACACTCTCTAACACCTGAAGAGTCTGTTCTCCCTGAGTGCTGCGAATGATCAGAAGGTTCTGTCCAGACCCTGAGCTACCCTCAGGACCTTCCAGCTGGAGGCCAGGCAGTTCTTGCACTGTCTGGATGTTTTCCACTTCCTGAACACACAGCCGAGTCTGCTCTCCACCTGCACCCCTTAGCACCAACACATTTTGAACCCCTTCCTCAGTCTGTAGAGTCTCAAAGTGCATGTCCTGTACACCCTCAAGGCTCTCCACCTCAGTCCCAGGCCCTAACAGCTCCTCCCCTGGAGAGTTCTGCACTACAATTAGGTTCTGGCTTTCTTCCTCTATGGTGGGTCCTTGCTGGAGATCCACCTCTGTCAGCTCATGAGAGCTAGATAGAGCAGTCCCCACCTCATTCATCTCCTGAGGTGGGCCTAGAGTCTGGAGCTGGGTGTTGTCCATCTCTTCTGAAGGCTGCAGCTGCTGCTCTTCTTGGGAAGATACCAGGCTTTGTATTTGAATGGTACCATCTAGTTGCTGGGAAGGTGAAAGACCTTGAATTTCAATATCATTTGCAGACTGATTTGAAGGGGACAGATTCTGGATCTGCAGAGTGTTGGCCGGCTGGGGAGATGATATGGTCTGGATCTGAAGGGAGCTCAACTGCTGGGAAGGCTGGAGGGTTTGAAGTTGCAATGCCCCTACCTGCTGGGAAGTTGGCACAGCCTGAAATTGCACAGTGCTCACTTTTGGGGAAGATTGAACTGTCTGGAACTGTACTGTGCCAGCTGGAGGACAACTGGACAGACTTTGAATCTGCAGTGTGCTTGCTGGCTGAGAAGTGGGCAAACTTTGGATGTGGACAGTACTTGGAGGGAGGGGAAGGCTTTGGATTTGCACAAGGCCTGGTTGTTGGGCATGTGGGATTGCCTGGATTTGGATTGTGCCAGTCTGCTGAGGAGCAGGCATGGCCTGGATTTGCAGAGTGCCACTTGCATGAGCAGCAGGAAGGCCCTGGAGCGACTGGGGTTGGGGCAGCGTTTGAATCTGAAGCGTGCCTGCTGGGGGAGTGGTTGTCATGGTTTGGATCTGAAGTGTGCCCGCTTGCTGTTCTGGTAAGCTTTGGAGTACAATAACGTTTTGCCCACTAGCCTGCAATCCTGGTGTCTTCTGGATTTGAACATTAGGAAGAGATTGTAAGCTGGGCCCAGTGGCATTGGGCACAATAATAATATTCTGGTTCCCCGATACCGGTGGTGGCAAAGAAGGTAGCGGCACAGATTTCTTGCCCTTGCTTTGACGAGGCAGGACAGATTTGGCAGAGGTGGTGGGAGTACTTGGCAAGAGGGTAATGGTGGCAGGAGCAGTAGGTGTCGATACCACCTGGGGACTGGGCAGCAGTATGAGTTTGGGAGGTGAATTCTGGGGTGGTGGGGGTGGTGGGGGCTGTTGCTGTTGTACACTGGGGATAAGTTGCAAGCCCTGTGCTGTCTGCACTAGCAGGAAAGTCTGAGTGTTAGAAGGACCAGCTGGGGCTGGGTTGCTACTTAACTCCACGTTCAGAGTAGCCTGCATGTTGGGCATGATTTGTACCTCCTGAGTAGCAGTGGGTGAGGCAGCCGCTGGGCGACTAGCCACTTCAGTGCTGCTGTGAGTACGCAAGTGGCGCTGTAAATAAGAAGCCATCACGAAGGCTTTGGAGCAAACAGGGCACTGGAAAGGACGCTCTCGTGAATGGGTGCGTCTGTGCAATGCCAGATTAGAGGAGTGGGTGAAGGCCTTGCCACAATCCCGGCAACAGTATGGTCTTTCACCTGTGTGTACCCGCTGGTGCTGCCGGAGGTTGGACGTCTGGGTGAAGGCCTTGCCACAGGTCTGGCAGGCAAAAGGGCGCTCACCTGTGTGCAGCTGCTGGTGCCGGCGAAGGCATGAAGTGTTCTTAAAGGCTTTCCCACAATCCTGGCAAGCATAGGGGCGTTCACCGGTATGCTGCCGTAAGTGGTACTGGTAATGAGAGGCCCACTTAAATGCCATCCCACAGGTGGGACAGGTGAAAGCCCGCAGCCCTGTGTGAACCCGCTGGTGGATGCGCAGTAGAGACGAGCGCTTGAAGGCCTTCCCACACTCCCCACAAGCATAGGGACGCTCTCCTGTGTGGTCACGCAAGTGGTAGCGCAGCCCCGACGAGCCCTTGAAGGCCTTCCCACACTCCCCACAAACATAGGGCCGCTCCGGGGGTGGGGGCGGTGTCACAGTGGCCATGGGCACCGGCTCAGCCTGTGCTGGACATGTTACCTCAGCTTCCTCTAGCCGCTGCTCAGCAGGGGGATGAGACCGTTGGTGGCCTAAGAGGCTAGCCAGTGCTGGGAAAGAGCGTTCACAAACCATGCAGGTATACGTGCGGTCCGAAGAGTGCTGGCTCTGCTGGTGCCGCGCTAACCCTGCTGCACTCTTGAAAGTCTTACCACACACAGAGCAAGCTAGTGAGGGTGTGGGAGACACCACAGGGGCCGCCTCTTCTTGCACAGAGGCTGGCACTGGTGGCGGTGGTGGTGGCGGCGATAGTGGTGGTAGAGGCAAAGGGTCCACTGGAACCAAATGGGTTTCCTGGTGGCTCAGCAGCTGCTCCTCCAGAGGAAAGGTAAGATGACAAATGTTGCATCGAAAAAGCATCTCTACGGTGGTGGTTGGTTCCTCTAGGAAGAGCTGCGCTGGGGGTGCAACATCAGCATGAGTCTCCAAGTGACGCTGCAGATAAGTGTCTGATGCAAAGGACTTGCCACAGATGACACAGGTATGGGCGGGGCGGGCAGCATGAGCTGATCGGCAGTGCAGTGCCAAGTTAGATGAGTGAGTGAAAGCTTTTCCACAGTCCTGGCATCGGTAGGGCCTCTCGCCTGTGTGTACCCGCTGGTGCTGCCGGAGGTTGGTGGACTGCGTGAAGGCCTTGCCACAGATGGGGCAGACATAAGGACGCTCACCTGTATGCGTGTGGCGGTGCCGCCGCAGGCTGGAGGAATTCTTGAAGGCCTTGTCACAGGCTGGGCACGGGTAGGGCCGTTCCCCCGTGTGCTGGCGCAGGTGATACTGGTAATGGGAGGACCACTTGAAAGAGAGGCCACACTGTGCACACTTGAAGGCCCGAAGGCCTGTATGCACACTTTGATGAATCTGAAGCAAGGAGGACCGTTTGAACGCCTTTCCACATTCACCACACTTGTACGGTCGCTCCCCCGTGTGTCCTCGTTGGTGGTACAGCAAAGCTGAGGACCCTTTGAAGGCCTTGGGGCACTCTGAGCATTTGTAAGGGCGCTCACCTGTGTGAGTCCGTTGGTGATGGATGAGCCGCGATGACCATTTAAACACCTTCCCACATTCCAGGCACTCATACTGGTGATCTCCACTGCTACCACCAGGACCTGAGCCAGCTGGGGTTACTGCCGGCACTGCTGCGGCCTGCATCTCTAGCTGCTGAGCTCCCACCATTGTACCGGATTTCACCTGCCAGAAACAAAAATGTTAATGTGTTCTCTGGTCACAACTTTCACAGATCTGAGCTTCACGCTGCTATTTCAACCATTTGTTTCTAGATGTTGAAATCTATACATAGCACCCTGCTTTCACATGGGAAGACAGGACAAATTCTAAAAGCTAACTCTTTTTTTAAAAAAAATAAGGGCTGAGAAGCTGCTTTTTTAAAAAAAGAGTTATTCCTCAATTTTCACATATGTACAGGGCAAGATGTAACTGTACAACTTGCAACCCAGTGGCTTAGGTAAACCATTCTTTAAACTTGTTGTTATTGTTGTTGTGTGTCTTAAAGTCGTTTCCTACTTATGGTAACTCGGTTTTCTTGGCACGTTTCTTCAGAGGGGTCTATCATTGTCATCCTCTAGGGTTGAGAGAATGTGACTTGTCTGAAGCCTCTGGTCTCCAGAGTCATAGTCCAATGCTCAAATCACTGTACCACATTGGCTGTCTTTAAACTTAGTTCAGCATAACTCAAAGCTGTAAAAAGCTAGGTGCCCTGATCCCCGATGTAGGCTGTTATCCAACTG
The DNA here is from genome assembly GCA_034509955.1 of Urosaurus nigricauda. NCBI lineage: Eukaryota > Metazoa > Chordata > Lepidosauria > Squamata > Phrynosomatidae > Urosaurus > Urosaurus nigricauda. The sequence goes on from JAOEGL010000006.1 coordinate 11,682,909, forward strand.
ACTGAACATTACTTTTCTAATTATCTGTCCAGTAGCACTGAGGAGTCAGACTCTGTATTAGGAATGTAGTATCCTTACCTATGAAAACTTTTAAAAAGCAGAAAGAGCAAGATAGGAGAATGTCTCTACTGACATTACAAGGACACTTTACTACTGTTGTTTTTGTGTGCCTTCAAGTCATTTCTGACTTATGGTGACCCTTAGGCAGTCCTATCACAGAGTTTCCATAACTGAGATTATGTGAATCACTCAAGGTCACCCAGTGGGTTTTCACATCCAAATGGAGAACTGGACCCTGATCTCCACAGTCACAGTCCAATGCTCAAACCACTACACCACACTGGCTCTCAATACTATTATGTATTACTTCAAGAGACAGTGAGCATGTTGTGGAACTTTGGCTTCAAAAACAATTTCATATATGTGTTGACACTATATTAAAACTATCTAAATATTCTTTGGAAATAGGGCTGGATTAACCATGAGCAAACTTTTGTTTGGAATGACTGTGAGCTCAGTTTTGTTCTGGTGGTATTCCAAACAAGCCACATAAATCACAGCAGTCTGATTATTAGCTTATCAAAGAAGGCTCCAGTTGGGTGGCTTCCAGAGGACTGGTAAATACCAAAACAAATCCAGCAGGTCTGAAGTCTATCTATTCTTTCTGTTCCTTCAGCAGGAACAGAGGTTGAAACTCAACACACAGATAACCTACTTTTACCTGCAAGGAAGGCTATCTCTCTGCCAGTTAAGGATCAGCAAATAGGAAATAAACTAGTTTTCCTGTACCCACTTCCCCAACTCAAAAGATCCTTTATGCAACAGGGAGAGCTGCTGTCCCATTACAACTTTAAAAGATCTCAAAGATGAAGTGAGGAACTGGGTCATCAAAAGACGAAGGGCATCAAAACCAGTGATCCCCTACCTTGCTCACCTGGCCTCCTGCACAAAACAAATCCGAATCCTTCAAAAAGAGATGACAGCAGATTTGTAAAAACATCAAGCACCCCTTCAGACAAGCCATCAGTCACTTAGGAGTACACATTTATTAGTATGACTAATAAAAGAGAAATGTTTGAATATCATGGCAATATCATTCAGCTTCCACTGTCTTCAGTTGCTCTAAAAAAGGGGAAGCTGGGTCCAAAATAGCAGTTACAGTAACTTACAGAACACAGAGGATGGAACATTTCATAGTGGATGGATGTCTTAAAAAGGGAAAAGCCAAACTGTCATGCCATGACAACGAGCGAGCGAGCCAGCATGGTGTAGTGGCTTGAGTGTTTTTCTAGGACTCTGGGAGAGCAGGGTTCAAATCCGTAGTTGGCCATGGTGGAAACCTATTGAGTGAACTTGAGCAAGTCACATTCTCTCAGCCTCAGCAGAAGTCTGAACAAATTCTGGCAGGAAAACCCTATGACAGAGCCGCCTTAGGACAGTCCTCAGTCAGAGGAGGCTGCATCCACACTAGGGAAATAACCCGGTTTGGCACCGCTTTAATTGCCTTGGCTCAAGGCTATGGAATTCTGGGAGTTGGAGTATGTTGTGGGGTCCAGGGGCTCCGCTCTGGACCCCACAAAATACTCCAACTCCCAGAATTCCATAGCCTTGAGCCAAGGCAATTAAAGCGGTGCCAAACCGGGTTATTTCCCTAGTGTGGATGCAGCCAGAGAAGGCTTGAAAGCACACAACAACTTGCTGTGATATTTAAGTAATTTTGTATTGTTAGCCACTTTAACAAATATATCTTCAACTTATTTTTTGTTGCATCCATCTGGGACCCAGGACCAACTTGTTTGCAGCTTGATGCTTTAAAAACAATTCTCTTTCTCTCTCTCTCTCTTTGAAGACATTGGGAAAACAACTTTGTATGACTACAACTACATGACCGTACTGGGCTGGTGGATGCTGGGAGTTACACCCCCACAAAATATCTTTTGTATAAAAGCTATGTAGCTTAAAGTTCGAAAGATAAGAGACACTGAACCGAGGTAGTGTTTTCCCTTTGAGCCAGCTTGCACAAATGGACACTGTAAAATAATAAAGAGATAAAAAATAATGTTTCCCAACATATTTAAACCAGTTCCAAGTCAGAGGAAACTCTTCCTCTCGCAAGGAGTTGTCCACATTAGGAACAACTAGTCAAAAGGTAACCGAGGTAGGGCTGTCCTCTGGACACAATGGGTGCACACTGGCTTTCCAGAGGTGCTTTGGACTACAACTCCCAGAATTCCTGATTGTTGACCATGCTGGCAGGGGCTTCTGGGAGTTGAAGTCCAAAAGGGTTTGAAGGCCCAAAGTTTGGGAATCCCCACTGATCTATATTGTACAAATAATGGAGTTTGACACCACTTTAACTGCCATGGCTCTATCATCCTACAGGATCCTGGGATGTGTAGTTTGGTGAGGCCCCAGGACCCTTTGGCAGGGAAGGCTAAAGGCCTGGTAAAACTACAAATCCCACTATTCCACAGGATGGCCTGATGTTATGTCAATCTGCTTTATATGTTGAAAACTATCTCATCTTAAAGCCACCACTCTGTACTATAAAAAGTGGCTTTATATTCATGATATAAGCTCATCTGAAAATAAAAAAAACAACACTTAGGCTACATCCCTCACTGAATAAACAATCCAGTTTGACACCACTTTAATTTAGCTCAGTGCTATGGAATTCTGGGATTTGCAGTTCTTGGTGGCACCAGAGCTCTTTCTGACAGAGAGAAGAGGGCTACATGGGGCCACAAAAAATACAGATCCCAGAATGCCATAGTAGTACTCAGCCATGGCAGTTAAAGCGGTGTCAAACTGCATTATATCTGCAATAGGGGACTCAAATAAACAACCTATTTTTTCTTTTTTTCAACAAAAAAAGGCCACCTATCACTATTCAGGAGGCTAATTATGTCGGAGGGCAAAAAATACAGACCCCCCCCCCACGCGGCATCCCCTTTAAATGCGAGTCTTCCCCTTTAAAGAGCCGAGCTGCTTTGCCCCTCCCCCTTCTGCGTCGCGCGCGACGTCTTTTCTTCCTCCCTTCCCCCTCCCTGCTTCTATTTCTAAGAGCTTTTTTTTTTCCTTCATCTCACCTGGCGGTTTTTTTTTCCCCTCCGCGCGCGCTTCGCTGCAGTGGAGGGTGAAGGGGAGGGGGAGCAGCGGGGGGGAGGGGCCCCCGCTCCTCCCTCCCAACAGGCACCGGCGCGAGACACCCAACCTTTATCTCGCGCTCACACTAACCGCCCGCCGCGACGCCGAGCTCGCCCCGCCCCTTCGCCCTTCAGCCATTGGCCACCCGGAGCATCTCGGGAAGTGTAGTTTTTGGCATCGGCTGCCGCCATCTTGCGGCAACGTCACGTGACGTGACCCCCCCCTCTACAATTGAGCCTAAAATTATAATAACAATAACAACAACAATTATTAATAGTATGACATAATAATATAATTATAGTATAGTTATATTAGTTAAATATAATCATAATTTAATATAATTATATTATATTAAATATAATTATAGCTAAATATAATTATATAATATAAATATAATAATAGCAATTAAAATTATTATTATTATTTCCACGTGACCCCCTCTCAAATTGAGCCTAAAATAATAATAACAATAGCAACAACAACAATTAATATGAATATAATAATATAATTATAGCTATATTAATTAAATATAATTATAATTAAATATAATTATATTATATAATATTAATTATATTAATTATATATAATTATAATTATATATAATTATATAATATAATTATAATCATATAATAATAATAACAATAACAATAATAATTATTTTTCACGTGACCCCCTCTAAAATTGATCCGAAAATAATAACAATAATAGCAATAACAACATTAAAAAATAATAATATAAATATAATGATATAGTATTATTATATTATATTATTATATTTAATTATAATTATATTTAATTAATATAATATAATTTAATTATATTTAATTATATTAAATATAATTATATAATATAATATAAATATAGTAATATAATATAATAATAATAGCAACAATAATAATAGAATAAAAAATACCCTAAATAGGCGCTTGGGGAAGATGGGGAAAGAATTTTATTGTTTTATTTTCTTGGCCTGTATCCACAACTGCAGGAATAATCCAGTTTGACGCCACATTTAATTGCTCAGTGGCTCATTGCGATGGAATCCTGGGAATAATAGTTTGTTGTGGCCCCAGAGTTCTGACAGGGAAAGCTCAATGTCTCACAAAACTACAATTCCCAGAATTCCCTAACATTGAGCACCGCAGCTTTAAAGCGCCCCTTCAGCACTGTGTCATGCGGATACAGCATCAGTGGAGAGCCATGGCACCATGCATTGTGTGGAGCGGCACGCAGCGTCATGCCACCCTGTCGGTGGAGTCGTTGCATGTGGACATTATGCCCTGACTCCCCCACCCCCAAGCTGGCCTTTAAGGCTGGTCTGCACAAGGCCTTAGGGCATAGTGCATACAGCCTCTAAGAGGCGGCAGGACACCACCCCTTTCCTAGCCAGATTGGGGTCTCGGCAACCGCACACCATAGCCCCAATCCAGCCTTTACAGGGCGCAAAATGGAGCCGCAAAAAGCAGTTCCTTTTTAGCCATAACAGTATGGCTATACAACGCTCCTTTGGCGCTGCATTGTATTGGTGCAGCACCAGAAGAGCAGCATGACGCCACATGCCGTGTGGAGCAATGCATGGCGTTATGGTGCTCTGGGGGCAGAATCGGGGTGTCATGTGGAGTTATCTCTTTTATTGTGATTTTAAATTGCTATGAGCTACTTTGAGGGTGCATGGACACTAGAAGAGCAAGATGGATAGGTTTCTATTTATAAAAGGCTGCTATTACCGTATATACTCGACTATAAGTCAACCTCATGTGTAAGTTGAGGGCAAATTTTGAGGCCAACATTATGGATTTTGATCTGACCCATGCATAAGTCGAGGGTAACATTTAGTGGCATGTAACAAAGGATCTAAAGAATAAAGCAAAGGACAACAATGCCAGAAAACTTACAAAATTACAGCAGGCATCACTGTTTGTGATCACACTAAAGGCTGAATGGATGAGAGAATAGAAGAGGGTCAGTGAATCCAGGACAGATTATGCTCTTGCTTTTCATCAGGTTCCCCTTTTTATAGGCGTTAAAGTACAGGACTGGCATTGACCCGTGGATAAGTCGATCCAGTTTTTTGGAGTCAATTTTTTGACTAAAATTTCTAGACTTATACATGAGTATATACAATATGTCTCCCCTTAATTTTCCACCAGGCTAAACATACCCAATTGATCTGCAGAGGACTTTGCCTGCACCTATGCTGCTGAATTAATGCAGTTTGACAGCACTTTGACTGCCATGGCTCAAAATTCCATAGCATTCAGCTATGGCAGTTAAAGTGGTGTCAAACTGGATTGTTTCTGCAGTGGAATTCTGGGTTTTGTAGTTTTGTGAGGAATTTTGCCTTCTCTATCAGAGAGCTCTGATGCCACAACTAACTACACATCCCAGGATTCCATCGGCTGGAGCCAAGTTAAAGTGGAGTCAAACTGCATTACTTCTGCAGTGTGGCAGCAGCCTTTGTTTCCAGAACTCATATGGTCACCATCTAGTTTGTCAGTATCATTACTAAAATGTGGCAATCAGAACTGGATAAAGTACTTAAGAGTGAAGCTCTTACATTTCATGGAGTAACAACTGCCTATATCTTTTATCCATTTGGGGGCAGCACTTAGTTTTGTTCATTCATTCTACCAGAACTAGATGAGAATCCTTTGCTGAACAGAAAGATTAAATCATTTAAAATGCAATTCCAGCTTCCTGGCTGATTACAAATAACTGTGGCTTGAGCGTTTGGCAAAGTGAGCACAGTTAAGTTGCATGCTATTTAATGTGACTTCAGATAACAGATTTTGTTGTTGTGTGCCTTCAAGTTGTTTCCAACATATGACAACCCTGCAGCGTACCTGTCACTGTGTTTTCTTGGCAAGATTTGTTCAGAAAGGGTTTGCCCTTGCCTTCCTCTGAGGCTGAGAGAATGTGACCAAGGTCATTTAGTGGATATCCACAGCTGAGTGAGGATTCGATCCCTTGTGTCCAGAATCACAGTCCAACAGACAAACCACTACACTGTACTGACTCTCTGCAGTTGCAGATATACCTCAGTTAGCAAAGTAGATATTTTCCTGGGCATTACTTTTGTAACAAAGTTTGGTGCCAGAGTTAGAAATAACATAGGAAAGAAAAGGAATGCACTACACACAAAAAAGAAGAGCAGCTAAACATGTTTCAGCAAACTTTGTATCTTGACAACGTGCAAATATGAAATGAAGCATCCAGGTCAGGTAAGCCTTGCATGAGTAAACAAAAACATTTGAACCTTCTAGAAACCATTTAAAGGATGGTTTGTTTGTTTGTTTGTTTGTTTCACCATCTTCCATTTTCCTGTGATTTCCATTTTGACAGCCAACATAGATAATTAGTATGGCAGGCTTATCTGCTTTGTCCTTTTCTCTCTGTTCTGCTGTTCCTCACATGTTCAGCGTGAGATCCTGGAAGCAGCTGCTGTATACCTTTTGAAAAAGTTTACAAAAGTTGGTAAAATTTTACCTTGCAAAATTGGCAACAGTAGGATCAACTAGAGTAGAATCCCATTCTATTCCATCTCAAACTTTTATGCACCATTTACTGCAGACACACCACATGTTTGTTTATGTAGGATATAAGCACTCTGCTTTTACATCAACAAAGCACCAGCAGGTGGCTTAACAATGTTAAAATAACTGTTTAAATGACGAATGAATGATTAATTTAAATTCTTTGTATTTTAGATAATTGCATGGAGTGTAAATGACCTAGTGAAATGGCAGTATGTTCATTCACAATGTTAGGTTCAAGGACAGAACTTCGAGCTAGGCTTGAAATATCTTATAAAATGATAAACCTCTACCACCCACCCCTCCATATATTAGCCTTCTCTATCAGAGACCGCTCTGATGCCACAATAAGTGACAATTCCCAGAATTCTCCAGCACTGAGCCAGGGCAGATAAAGCGATCTCAAACTGGATTATTTCTGCAATGCAGATTGGATTTGTGTATTCTGAGCTTTTGTTGGTATTATTACACTACCAACAATTATATTGTAAAGGTTTGTTTTCAGCTGCTGCAAGTAGTTTGCATGCACGGTTTCAAGCTTTGTGCCCTCTGAGTGCCCTTCTTTAAGACTTTTGGTTGTAGCCTGATAGCTAAGAATTGCATAGGCTGGAAGTGTGGCTAGATAGAGGGTACTGTCATTGGGCAGGTCAAATATCCTAAATAGCCTCTTTTGATCCCATCTGATATTTGATTTTGCATACATTCCAACCAACAGAAGTTAGCACGGTCTCTTGCTTGAAGACAATGGAAGCCTAAAAACCCAACAATCCCGGTGTGTGAGTGTGTGTGCTGTTATTGCTGCAGGGCAAGGGAAAGGACCCGGATGACCTGTTGAGTTGTCCCAACAGCTGAATGGCATCTTGGGGGCCAGCATGAGCTGCTTGCTTGCTGGAGGGGGGCCAACATGCCATGGAATCGGGGTGTGAGAGCAGATTCTCAGCATTGTTGACAAGAGATTACACAAACACTTTTGCTGTTACACAACAGTCCTTTGGCTGCTTTCCTGAAGTGCCAGCCAGCAAGTCACAACAACATCACTTGCATATAGCCTAATAGAGTCAGTGGTTCTTTTTTCCTATGCAGGACAACAAAATCTTGTTTTTTCAGTGGTCATCTAACTCATTTTAGATAGTCCTTAACATGTTTTACCTGCCCTATTATCCATAACATCTAGGTGGCTCAGGTGGAATCAAAGGCTGACGAACAAACATTTTGTATTGAGGCAGAATTCAGCGATATAGCCATGTTAGTTTGGAATCTCAGTACTGTATTCAAGGGGACCTTGTAGGTGCCACAAGATACCTTTGAAAACCTTTTCTATGTTTTCTCTGAGTTTTCACCCTACTAAGCAGAGATGCTGTGGTTGTGAAACAAAAGGGTGGGCTAGCAAATATCTCAGATTATTATAGTCAGAATAAAGGGGCTGCCCACTTTTTAATTCTGGGATAAAGAAATAAAGCACACCTATCAGATGTTCTTTTCTGTTTCATCCTACTATATTTTATCCAGGGGCACATACTCTTATGCTTTCAAGCTATTACAGCTCAGTCTTATGTAGTTTTGATATGCAAAAACTACTGCTTCCAATTAGACATCCAAATGCACTTCTCATATTATTGGATTTTATAGTTTTATTGTTTCACTCTGTAAATTTTTATCTGTTTGGTTTCTGATGTTAGATTAACTGCTTGAGAGCATCTGGGTTCAAAGGACTAGTAAAATAATTGAATTGACCATAAAACTTATATCTTACCTAAGAAACCCTAGGAAATTCATGGGGTCACCAGAAGTTGTCAGGTAACTCGGAGGCACATACAATGAAACACAAATCTACCCAAAAGTTAAGGACCTACATGGTTCCTTGGAGCAGATGACCTTAAACATCTTTTCATAGAATATTCCTTCAATCTAGCAAGCTGAATGTTCATCAAATGCTGAAATATTTGAAACTTTCTGCAATGCCTCATAGTATGATAAAACTAGGAAAGAAGCATTAAAATTGGGCATTTTCTAGTCAAAGCAGGCTAAGTTGAAGACATGAGACTGCTACGTTCTTGTCTGACTAGTCTGATTTGGGAAAGGATGAAAGTGTGGGAAAGGTCTAGTCACTCAAGAAGGCCTGGCAGATTTAAACTCCATCGTATGATTTATTGTGTACTGTTCTGCCAACACCAGCTACATTTGCTGTGGACATGACCAAGGATGTAAATCAAAGGGAGGAAGAAACTCATGGAATAGTGCCATGAGTAGAATTAGAAGTGCTTTGTGGGCACAGATTGTAGTGATTGAATCCGCAACAGAGCTGGAGGGGAAGGTAGATCAGATAGCCATCTCTGTGGATGTCTCTCCATTTCAATTGGCAGCCATTTTCTGGATGTTTAGAGTCACTTACATGAGAGTTGTAGGCACTGATGAATCTGACACTTGATCACCTATAACAATATAAGAAAAATGTGTGTCCTGAGACCATGTTACACTCCAGGTTTCTGAGAACCTGGTGGTGGGTAGATTGTTCAGTGCTGAGACTGTAGTCCTGGGGGCATCAGGCACTGAGCACAATCCCAGAAAAATGTTTAATACAAGGCCAAAGGTAAGTGTTAGTGATGGACCCTGCTGAACAGCTGTGGCTCAAGCAACTGCCTAAGAAAATTAGATGCTGACATCAGTCCTGCCATCATCTCCTTATTTTTGTCTTTATTTACTCCCAGTTAGTGCCCACTTCTTGATGGGACAACTACTCTTCTTTAAATATGGAAAGGGTTGGGTCCTTGTAAATAGGCTGAGAATAAACAGATTAGGACGGTGGTGGGGTGGGGTTGCATCAGCGATAAAATAAATTCCTTGGGAGGGAAAGAGGTGTCTCAAGACCTCCTGGAAACTTTACTCCTAGTTTACATGGTCTGGGTATGTGCTCTGCATAGTTCTTTCATGGTGATGTATTCTGAACGTGTTCTGAGGCTCATTGGTTCAAGGCATAAGCCCTGGTTTCTATTACTATTTCTAGGCCCAAGCTCTCCCTCAAATTTAGCTCTGAAGGCTGTTTTCTTTCTCCACACAACTTCTTGTTAAAGACTCCCTGAAGCCTCTGATGCACTGGGCTACATGAGTTCACATTCATACCAAGCCAACAACAATAATCGTCTATTGGAAAATGAGTGATAATGTGTGGATGTTTACTGGGGAGGGAATGGAAGGCTTCAAATCTAGTGTGTCCTCTGTAAAGCCCTTTGCGTCAGCTGCGAAGCTGGCTGGTACAGACTAACTGCAGCTAAGATTGCAGGACACTGATTATTTAGATGGGACCTTTGGCATGCTTTGTAGAGAAGAAAGTGTTGTAATCTTATAGGCATGATAAATCAGTTGTTCTTTGTCACTTGTTGTGATGTGATCCATTTAGATGTGGCTTTCTGTTGTGATCTCATCCTCTCAGCATCTCCCACCGCAGATTGTGATGATATCCGTGTGATTTTCTTGCAAAGCAGAGACTGTTTTCTGCCTTACTTGGATGGATGAGCCCAGGGTCCAGAACAGTCTTGTCTCTGACTGTAAAGTCATTGTTGTTCAAGTTGTTACCAGCTTATGGTGAACCTAAGCTGAACCTGACATGGGGCTTTCTTGGCAAGATTGGTTCTGAGAGAGTTTGCCATTGCCTTCCTCTGAGGTGGAGAGAGTGTTACTTCCTCCAGGTCATCCAGTGAGTTTCCATGGCTGAGCAGGGATTTGAACCCTGGTCTCCCAGCAATCAAGCCACTGCACCATGCTGGCTGTGAGGACGTACTCTTATCTGATAAGAAATTTTGGGGATAAAGAGTTCTAGACTTAGGTGTATGCTCCTCTGAGACCAGACATTTGTCTCTATTCTCAGGTACTCTATTCTCAGGTACTGTTGTACTGTATCTTTTTGCTTGTTTCCAAGTGGTGCACCCATTCAAATAGACCAATGCTCAAATTAAAGTTAAATAAATACGCTTTATTCTATAATAAGGAATAGATAATCAGAGTACAACTTATTCTAAGGGTCTGTTTAACACATATAGTTAAAGAGTGAAGAGGAAGGAAAATTGTAGAGGTTTAAGATACAATGTACAAATGCTACTGTAATCCCATGTGATGCTTTAGTGTGCTTGCGTATCCATGATGATACATGCAAACATGTTAATTGAAAAACACATTGTCTAGAGGGTATCCTTACCCAGTATGCATTCACCAGCTTCTAACCAGACTGGTGAAAGTTCTAGCTAGTTGACAGTCTATACAGTACTGGTAGCTGTGTTGGCTTCATGACTGCTGTGCAACTCTGTGCCTGTTCTGATGATGCCATAAACAGATAAAAGAAATTGGAAGGGGAAAGGAGCAAAAATGGAAAGATTCTGGTGCTTGCTCCTAAATAATCTTCAGTCCTGACACTGCTATCAGATGATTGCATGATGCAATAAAAATGGCCAGTTGCCACTTACCCAGCATCACAACTTCATGGAATATGTTGATAGTATTTGGTTGATCAGATAATATTTCTGTATCAAATATCACTTGATTGACCAAATGTATCACTTCATCTGAAAACATTGTTTAACTGGTCAACTGACTACCATCTTGACAATACTCTATAGGCAGTACCCTACCTATAACTTGAAGAAGAGGGTGGCCTGGTGAGGAGACATTTATGCACTTGCTGAAAATGGATGGTGGGGGTGGGGATCAGGTCACTTTCCCCTTGCATCTTCCTTTTCTTTAAGGTAAGCAAACTAATAGCATCACAGCCAATTTGATCAGGTGGATGGAGAGAGTCATTTCTCCAGTCTCTAGCCTCAATGGCCTGCAGCTAGTCACTTAGGGACTGGCCTGTGCATGCAGTACATGCATCTAGGAATAGGCATTTTCAGTGTCGCCCTGTCACAACAGTTTAGATAAGCACCTTGGCTACGTCTTCATCACTCTTCAGATCTTCACACCCAAACTATCAGTTTTCAAGGAACTTTTTAAAGTGGCAAAGGATTAGAGATACCCAATGCCTGCCCAAAGGTCAAGAAGACTTACAAGCAGCAAAGTACATCCAGTGCTCTCTTAACAAAATTTTATGCTTTGGCTCAAACAGCCCATTAGAAAGATCCAAGCAAACAAACTTTTGGCCTGTAACAGATCCTCTTCCTTGGCTGTTTGTGATAAAACAGTCCACACAAATCCTTTCTTCTTCAACAGCTTTAACCAGTTGATGGTGCCTGTGATCTTTTACCTCTTCCTATGTATTTGGTTGAATTCAAAGATATAGCCACATTATTCTGTAGAATCAGTACTTAGAGAGATCTTGTAGCACCTTTGAGACTAACTGAAAGAAAGAAGTCGGCAGCATGAGCTTTCATAGACTTCAGTCTACATCTGAGGAAGTAAACTGAAGTCTACGAAAGCTCAAGCTGCCAACCTCTTTCTTTCAGTTAGTTTCAAAGGTGCTATAAGATCTCTGCATATGTATTTGGTTGTTAGCACAGATAGTTTGTTACCTGTGGGAGCTGGCTTGTAATGAGACAGATATAAGGGTTTTCTGATATCTAAGGAACAAATTAAGTGGTAGCTCCACCACTCTCTCTCATAAATTCCTTTCCTCTCATTATTCATTCTGTATAATTTACAGTCCCAAGGGCTGAACTTGCTAGATGGATGCAAGTATTTTGCAATCAGAATCATAGAGTTGAAAGAGACCACAAGGGCCATCCAATCCAACTCGCTGCCATGAAGGAACTCGCAATCAAAGCACCCCTTACAGATAACCATGCAGCCCCTGTTTAAAGACCTCTAAAGAAGGAGACTACCACACCAAGGGAGTGTGTTCCACTACTGAACAGCTCTTACTGGACTCTTTCAAACGGGGAGGAATTTCTCCCAACTCCGAATGGAGCCAATGCGGATTTATGTAAATTCGCTTGTTTAGCGAATTTACATGAACCCCTGCTCCGTTCGGAATTACTTCCCATTACCCGAAAATAACCCCCTCCTGCCCGAATTTGCATGCGAAGCTTTAATTCGCAATAAGGTAAAACCCATGATTGCATTCGAATTGGCTTCCCTCTTGCCCGAATTTGTGTGCGAAGAGTTAATTCACAATAACGTAAAACCCATGATTGCATTCGAATTGACCTTAAATTATACTTCCAATTTAGCCTTGTATGAAAGAGTCCACTGTCAGGAAGTTCCTCCTAATGTTTAGATGTAATCTCTTTTCTTGTAGTTTGCATCCATTTTTCTGGGTCCTATTCTCTGGAGCAGCAGAAAGCAAGCTTCCTCCAAAACAAGCAAACCTTGGGCTGCTCACTCAAGAAAGCTGTTTACAAGACTGGGATTTTTACCACTTTTCTGGCATCTCTTCTGTGCCCCTTTGCAATGTCTGTCATGGCCTCTTTTGGAAAAAAATCTAGAACAATTTACAAACCTAGTTCTTCAAATTGCCCCTTAGCCTGATATTTGAACCAAAGCAAAACTTGCAGAGTGCAAAAGATGAAAATACTGATTTGAATTAAACCTGGTTCTTTATGGATAGTCCATATAATATGTAAGGAGTTTGCTTCAGGAAGTCTAGAGCTTCCACTTCTTGAGATCATGTTGTTGTTACACATAAATCATATTTCACTTAAGAATTCACTCACATGTCACTTCCTTTGCTTTAAGGAAATTAGGGTGCCTCAACACTGTAGAAATAATGCAGTTCAGCACCACTTTAACTGCCATGGTCATCCTACAGAATTCTGGGATTTGTAGTTTTGTTGGGCACCAGCACCATTTGGCAAGGAAGGCTAAAGACTTTGTAAAAGTACAAAACCCAGGATTCCATAGGATGGAGCTACAGCACTTAAAGTGGTGACAAACTGCATTATTTCTACAGTGTAGATGCACCCTCAGTTATTTTTGATAGTGAATGCATTGTGGATTTTGTTTTGTTAGCATCATGTGCACCTATTGGTCATGTCTGCAGTAGTAGAATCATGGGACCTTAGAGCCTGAAGGGAAAATTTGATAAAATGTATTGTCTTTAAAGAATAATTTAAAATGTTTTTTTAAAAAATAAAAAAATTGAAATTTTAATTTAAAAAAAAAAAAACAACCCTGGGCCCTATCCTTTTTCCTCTCACTGAGCCTCACCCTACTCACACCATCTCTCCAGCATTTTAAAGAGATACAGGTGAATGCCATGACCTGTTTCTGCCAAAATGCAGATTTTTTTAGGGAGCAGTGGTGTCATCCCCTCTAGGGAGTCACCTGGTGCAATCCGCACCACCGGCACTCCCTTCATGACGTCACTGCCTCTGTAAACCCCAAAGCAGCATATAAATATGTGCATAGTTAATGCTGGAACAGCAAAGGGAATTTGGATGGCCAACAGTTTGTCACGCATTGGTGAGGAAAATGGTGCCCGATAAATGTTTTTACTCTGCACAACTATTAATCTTACAGGAAGCTTGTCTTCCACCCACCCCCTCCTTAATATTTGGTTACTTTTTCTTTCTTCCTTTAAAAAAATCCCCCAAACCTAGAGCACTAACCAAGAAAAAGTAGCACATCCTGGCACACCTGTTGAAGGCCAGCGACTGAACAAGTGATGCCCCAGGATTGACACTTCTCTGGAAGCCATTGATCAGAGGCATATGTTACTCTATTTTAAACTAAAGCTGAGGTCAGGTTGAGGGGAGGTGGGAAGAACACGTTCATAGTCCAGGTGGCAGAAAAACTATCCAGCCCCATTTGAAACCAGCTCCCCAGCGATGGTGTCGACTTTACTTAGTTTACTATGTTTTGAACATACCTCCAACCCCTGCCAGCTCCACTAATTCACCATGGGGACTGACAGTTTAATGACTCCCTCACATTGGTCTTCCATCCTAGAAGCTGACAGCTGGGAGTAGCCAAGAATACTTTTTTAGGGCCTCTGAAAGAAAAGCAGTGACATTGAGGATAGATGGGCACTAGGTGCAAAAAAAGTGATGGTGGCCTTACCTTCCCCACTGCAAGATGCTTGGACCTGCAATGGATATCCCTGAAAGGTAGTCACTGTTTCTTTGCATTCATCTCTTCATTATACACAGTGTATATGTGTGTGTGTGAATATATATATATATATATATATATATATATATGCTAATACAAAAGTATTAACTACACTTACAATTCCCAGGATTACTACAATTCCCAGGACTCTCTAGCACTGAGCCAGGGCAGTTAAAGCGGTCTCCAACTGGATTATTTTTGCAGCGTGTTCAGACCAGAGAAATGGTTGAGAGATTCTCACATGGATCTCCATGCATGAGGTTGTGTGAGCCTTGCATTTGCTCCTTGCGTTTGCTCTAAAGAAGACGGAAAAGTAGCTTTTCATTCTCCATTTTGAAAACACAAACCCATGTTAACATTTAACAAAAGAGAGAGAATCTGAGAATCACAGAGCTGTAAGAGACTCCAAGGGCCATCCAGTTTAACTCCTTGCCATGTAGGAATATACAGTTAAAGTACTCTTATTAAAAACATCCAAAAAAAGGAACTCCACCACTCTTTAAGGCAGTATATTTCATTGTTGAACAGCTCTTACCATCAGGAAGTTTTTCCTAGTCTTCAGATAGAATCTCTTTTCCTGTAACTTGAATCCATTGTTCCATGTCCTAGTCTTTGGAGCCACAGAAAACAAGTTTGTTCCATCCTCAATATGACATCCTTCAAATGTTTAAACATGATTATCATGTCATATCCTAACCTGCTCTTTCCTAGGTTAGACATACCCAGTTCCCTCAGCTGCTGGTTTCCAGACTTTTCACCATTTTGGTCGCCCTCCTCTGGAGATGCTCCAGCTTGTCCACATCCTTCTTGAATACAGTGATCTCAACAAAAGAGATACTGTGTATATAGTAACTATACAAGACTGAACTCTACCAAGAAGTCAAGGTGATTAAACTGAGACTGTTGTGCTTTGACCATATGACGAAAAGACATGATTCACTAGAAAATAAATAAAATGCTTGCTAAGGTAGAAAGTAGTAGGAAAAGAGGAAAACTGCATGCCAGATGGATAGACTCAATCAAAGAAGTCATTGCCATGAATCTGCAAAACCTGAGCAGGGCTGTTCATGATGGGGTGACTTGGAGGTCTCTTATTCATAGGGTCATCATAAGTTGAAGTCATTTTGACAGCAGTTAAGAACAACTGTTTGTTCCAACCATTTGTCATACCCTGTGGTGAACAAAGAATGTCATGAATTCCATTGACTTTGATGCAGTGAATTCACTGGAGTCAGCAAAACTACTGAGGATTCAGTCCTCTGGTCTAGACACTGAGTTCATGCAAGAAAGGTTTTTAATTCATATTTTAACAACATCCTTTAGTGTATTTTCTTCCAAAGAAAGTAATGGTTGTACAACAGTCATAATTAATGGTTGTACAATAGTCATAAGCATTTAGCTCTGTGTGTAGCTGAGCCACGTGGCAAGTCAAATAACTGAACCACTAGCCACCTACTGGGAAGGAACAAAGAAGTAGTAGGCAGCAAACCATTGCCTCTGATCATACAGGTGTTGTCCAGCTCCTTTCTGGTTTCTGAGTTAACCAGTAACTTCTCCAAGCTTTCTCCGGGTATTGCTGGTGAATGTTCAAACTTATCCTTGCATCCTTAAGGACTAAAAAACTAAGAGCTCAGTTGGAAAATTTATGCTGTATCTTGGAATGTCCAGTTCTGTGTCAGGTACCAAATTTTGTGATTGTGCATCATCAGCTCTAAGTGCAGAGAAATCCACACATTCTTGAACAGAATCCTCTTCAGGTTCTGTGACACCATAATTTGAGCTCTTTCCTGAAAAGAGTCAAAAGAAAAGGAAATGAAAGGCAGAAGAACTGTATTTTTCTCTCACCCACCTGCTGTGGCCATCTTCAGCCTTGGGTTATATTTAGCAGGTGCGTGAGAGGACGCAGCAGCCCAGGCCAGACTGGCCACTTGTTAATCGTTTCCGGTTACAGCTGCTCTTGGATGTCGGGGTCTCACAGCCTGAAAAGCTTCGTGCTGGACAAGGCTTGAGGAGTCAGAAACCCTTCAGGGTGTGGGACAAGTGTGTCCCCTCAACATGTAGTATAAATAAGCACAGGATGACCAGATGTCATAACGGCAAAGGAGGGAAAGGCATTGCAAAACAGAGGACAGTCCAGAAAAATGGAGAACACGAGCAAAGAAAAACTTTAAAAAACCCAACAACAACACACACACACATATATAAATTCATGCTTCTTAGGCATGCTCAAAATGTAGAACGTTTTGGAATTCCTCCTGGAAAAAAAGGCTGAAATGTAAGACATGTCCAGGAAAAGGAGGGTGTCTGGCCACCCTGAATAAGCACCTTCTCTTCAGAGCAGTCCTTTTGGATCACAAGCCTTCACGCTGCTTAGTGACTGAATTGGTTTGCCTCGATTATTGGTGGAGCTTATAAATGCTGGCTGTGGGAATTGTCATCCCAGAAGTCAAACTCTGTTCCAAACTCTCATTTTAGGGAAGTTTATTATTAGGGCTGCTCAGCTGCAGGGTCTGAAGCTTCTTTTCTGGTCCTTAAGGCAAGGGGGAGGAATCTCAGGGTGAGACCACTGTCTTCAAAAGTGTATGACTATTTACTATCTTCATTTGTTAAACCTGGTGCTTTTTATTTGAATGGTGTATTCTGTGCAACTACCAATTGATGCTTAAGAAATCACCCCTGATGACATTACCTGCCCTTTTTAACATCACCAAGACCCAGCTCCTGTAACATCACAAGAAGCCATCTGTAAGTCTCAAGCTTTGAAACCTGAAATCTCAGGGCTTGAGATATCCTAACTCAGCAACTCTGTTAAAATGAATGAGTAATGTTAGCTTCTACCCTGTACACATTGTAGTAGTAGTATTTGTTGTGTGCCTTCAGGTCATTTCTGACTTATGACAACCTTAAGATAAAGCTATCATGGGGTTTTCTTGGCATAATTTTTTCAGAATGTATTTGCCTTTTCCTTCTTCTGAGACTGAGTATGACTTGCCTAAGATCACCCAGTAGGATTCCATTTGTAAGCAGAGATTTGAACCCTGGTCTCCCAGCATTTTAGTCCAACACTCAAGTCACTATACCCACCCACACCTGCCTTCAAACAAGCTTTCTCTACTTTGAAATACTTCCTTTGGTTCTGATTTTTTTCCTCCATTTGCAAAATATGCCTTGGTTTCTCTGTTTGAATGATCTGGAGCTGTTTGGTGTACAGGCACCTTTGAGCAACACAGCTTGCTCACTGTTTGTAGTTTGCTGATGTCTGGATTGTGTAGAGTGGATGGGTGTTTGGTTTTGCATACAGGGGATGGTTTTACATTTTAGCAGGAAGTTGAACTTAATTACCATTTTATTTCAATGGTCATAGTATTTTTTTAAAATGTTATTAGTTGCATTTACTCCTTTCCTCCAATAAGCCAAAGATAGCATACATGGCTTTCCTCTTTACTTTATCTTCACAACAATCCTATAAGGTTGATCAGGCTGAGCGAGATTGTCCACAGCCATGAAACAATGAATTCGATGGCTCAGTAGTTACCATAACCTGAATCTTCCAAGTCCAAGACTTTGGAAATGGTAACCAGTGGTTTCCATATCACTGTGGTGATGATTCTGGTCCAGGTTGTCATCTGAACTTTAAAGGAGCTATCTAATAGGCTGACTCTATTTTTAAAAAAGGTATCTATGAGAGCACCTTGGACAGCTCCTTTAAGTTCAGGCAAAAACCTGGCAGAGTGTCACTGGCCTGTTGACACTTCTATCATATAGAGAAGGAAAGAGAAGCCATTTGAATCTGATTTCAAGACTTCAAGCCAAGATGACAGAACTGAGGCTGTTGTATTTCAGACACATCATGGGAAGGCATGAGTCACTGGAAAAAACAATAACTATAGGAAAGGTGGAAGGAAGCAGAAAGAGAGGAAGGCTGCATGCTAGATGAATGGACTCTGCAAAAGAAGTCAGAGGTATGAGTTTACTGGAACTAAGCAGAGCAGTGGAGGACAGGCGTCATGTAGATGTCTCATCCACAGGGTCGCTATGGGTTGAAATCAACTCAAGGGCAGTTAACAACAACAACAATAACACTTAAACAAAAGGATTTGACAGAATCCCAAGATGGCGGAATGCACTGTAGTACTTCAGATGTGGGATATTTATTCTGAATGCTACCCTAGTTCACAATCTGTGTGTCAGTATAAATTAGAAATTAAACCAGATCCTTGACTGTGTGCTGTTTAAATGTACCTGTAGGGAAGTCTAGAGTGCAGGAGAACATTTTAAAAATGTAATCCTACACCTGCATTGGTACAGCCCACTCTACCACCACAATACTTGGCCATCTTGATAACCAGATGGCAGGTAAGAAGCAAGGGCTTGACAGAAAGAGGTGGAAAGGGCATGTTGAAAAAGGGCTTAGGGGAAGAACTGCACATGGGGGCTAGAGAGCATGAATAGCATGTGATCAATACAGCAGGTATGGATGTTTTAAAACCTGGATGCAACAAGGACCCAGAGACAGGATGGCTAAAGAAAAGGGGTGAGAGAAGAGAGGTGGATGAAAATGCCAACTTGGTTGTACATAGGAAGTCAGTGCAGAGGAGGGAACCTATTCAGACTTTGATCAAATAATCATCAACTTTCTCTCTATAATTGCAATAACTATCATGCCCCTCCCCATTTTCTCAAGTAGTAAAACATTCCGAACAATGAGTTCAGCATCTCCCCACCTTGGGGAAAAAAGACTGGCAAGATATAGTGTAACTACAATTTGTTTATTTACAAATGTACAAATTGAGTTGGTAATACAGCAGCAAATAAGCCAGTGCATAGGCAGATAGTGTTAGACTCATAGCAGCATCAATAGCTCATCACTGTCCACGGTCCATGTTCACTTCATGCCAAGCAGACACTGAATGACAGGACACCATGGTTCACAATAACAAAGAAGACATTTCGTAAATCTGACCAATATTGTTCTGGAAAACAAGACAACATGTTTCCAGACCATTCATTCAAAAGTAATTTTGAGTCAACCTCATTTGGTCTGATCAAGAGTGGGCAGGAAGAGATACCAAAGCTTCAGCACCCAGTAGATGCAACTCTCTTTGTTTCCTCTCCCTTGGGTTTTATTTACAAGATACGATGGTCAGCTACTAACCAAAAAGAGCCCAAAACGAAGCCTTTGGACTTCTGATCCAGAGCTTGAAGATGGGACTAGGGACTGCTACTTCCCTAAGGGTAAAGGAGGGTGAGGTATTTTGTGCAGCTTGATTTGTTTTCTGAAAGTGACACAGGCTTTACTCTCTTACCCTGGCTTAACAGTGTTTTCTCCCTGTTCCTGAGAACAGGGGCATGTCTTGGCAATGACTATCTTTGGTCCCTCAACTGCTAAGGCAAGATTTGGAATTAATAGCATCCTGACCCTTCTCTACAGAGCCAGCCTGGCTCCTTAGCATCGTCGGCTGGTGCCAAGGAGTTCCCTGCTGGGTCGGGCACAGCTTTGGACCTCTGGGAGCAACCAGGGCGTTTTGATATAATTCATCACCTCTTTGGCATGGCTACGGTGAGCTGGATTGGGCCTCAGCAGGCCCTGCAACATCTCCAATGCCTGGGGGGTGAAACGCTCCCAATGTGGTGGAAGTGGAGCAAAGCGGGGGCTGCGATGCCAGCTGAGAAAGCTGCGGTAATACCGGTCAGCAGGCACAGCTGTGAGCCAGGGGAAGTAGCCAGTTAACACACAGAAGAGCATCACTCCCAGCCCCCATGTGTCAAGGCTGGATTGGGCCTCCATGCGGGCTTTAGGACCCAAGACACACAACTCAGGTGCTGTGTAGGGCAGGCTCTCGGGCAAGGCCTCGATAGCCCGGCCTCGTGGGCAGCTTAGCCCAAAGTCTGTCAGTTTGATGCGCCGGCATTCGGGGTCACACAGCAACACATTCTCTGGCTTAACATCACGGTGAACCAATCCCTTGTTTTCCATGTACTCCAGGGCACTAGCAACCTGGAGGGCACAGCGCTTCACCCGCTGCTCAGGTATCCCAACCTAGAAAGAAAGGGGAGGAAATCCAAAGATCAGTCTTGACCACAAAGACTTCCTAATGTGAACAAGGCATGCCAAACTTTACACCTCAGCTTTAAAGTGGGGCAAACAAAAATTCTTAAATTAAAATAATGAGGAGCACATACTTAGAGTCACTTTTATTAATATAGAATTCAAAGATAGGGATGTGTTCGTCTGTAAAATCAGTGTATAAAGAGATCTTGTAGCACCTTTGAGACTAACTGAAAGAAAGAAGTTGGCAGCATGAGCTTTTGAAGACTTAAGTCTACTTCCTCAGATAATTCAGAACTAATGATGCTAACTTTTATTAATACAGGTTTTCCTGGAAAGAAAAAAAATCCTAAGGCAACTTTTTTAAATATCTGAAATAGAAACTGAGGCATATGAGTGAAGAATACCTTGTCCTCTCATCTCTATTTTCTCCCCGCCTCATCTTGGAGGTTTTTAAAAATGTGGAGGGGGGCTGATAACTGTGGAAGACATAGTTGGCCCAGGGGCTGCTAGCTGCCATACTCAATTCTCAATCTAGTTAAATGTTTGGTTGGCTTGTTACCTTTGGTACCATGAGAGAGAAGAGGTCCCTGGCTAAAGCCAGTTCTTGTGCAAAGACATAGTGTTGAGGGGTTTGGAAGGCAATTCCAAGGGCCGTGGCAATGCAGGGATGGGCTCCCAAAGTCAATGCAATGCAGTATTCACTCAGGAAATCCTCCAGTTCAGTATCCTTCTTATGTACAAATTTCAGAGCCATGGGTGTTCCTGAAAGAAAGGAGAAACACTTAAAATGTTCAGTTTATGAATGAGAAGAGAATGTAACGGGGTTTGGCTTCTCACTTCAAATCAAACCAGCTAATTGCATATACAGTGTGCCCTTGGTATCTGCTGGGTTTTTTTCCAGGCCAGGGGACCCACCATGGATATCAAAATCCATGGATACTGAAGTCCCATTATATACAATGGTGGAGTAAAATGGAACAAAATAAAATAAAATGGCAAAATCAAGGTTTGCTTTTTGGATTTAATTCCCCCCCCTCCAAAACTGTGGATAATTGAATCAGTGCGTGCAGAATCCATGGATATTGTGGGGGGGGGCTGTAAATTAATGGCCACACTAATTATTGTTATTGTTATTATGGAATAAAAGCAAACAGACTGACTTCAATTTTGAGGTAATTATGGAATGAGCCTCCAATCTATATTGTTCTAGGGCTGTTGTTTTTCTAGCTTTTACATGTACTTTTTGGACAAAAGAACCAGGAAAAATCAAATTTAAATTCTCATTAAAAATAGATTTAACATAGGTGCATAATTATCAAACGAATAAGTATACTTATGCTTGACAACATTCTAATGAATCAGTTTAAATTATACTGGTGAAATCCTATATGTGTGTACTTAGAAGTATGTCCAGTTAAGTGATTAATGTGACTTATTGACAGTTAAGTGAGTAAAAAATTGCAGCCTCAGTCTGAGCTCATTAATTTCAGCGAGACAAGTTACCTATGCCTTAGATTCCATTTATTTTGGGAACTTCTATGAGAATAAACAGTGAAGGCTATTTAGAATTTTACAAATGATAGTTGGAAGTTGAGCAGGGAGAATAGTAATCCAAAGATAGTGTGAGAGGATGAAAATGTTTCTGCACAAAACAACACTGAATACAGTCAGACTGCACTGTACAGCTCTCTTCATCTCCCCCCTTTAATATTTGTGTGTGTGTGTGTGTGTGTGTGTGTACATCAATGGTGGGAAAATATGCCTTGTTTCAAGTGGAAGATGACAACACCTGGACTCCACATAAAATTCTGTGAATGAGGCAGTGCAGTTGTGTGATAAAATCCTAGATACCCTCCAAATTTATATTCAGAAAGTTTACCCAGGGGTAGTTGTGTTGGCCACATTGCAAAGTACAATAATATCAAAAATCTACAAAACAATGATACCTTTATTGGACCTACCAAAATGACAATGTTGTGCTTGCAACATGTACGTTGTGCATTTGGTTGGCCCAATAAAGATATTGCTGGTTATTGCTGTATTATTGGTTATTACTGTACTCCAGATTTTTAGTTCAGTCGGTATAGAATGATACCTCCAATCATTTTCTACACTACAGAATCCTCAGGGTATGGAAATGAAAAGTATATTTTTCTGTTGTGTGGATTAGGAACAACTATGTTTTCTCTTCCTCCTCCTGGAGATCAGATTAAAATAATTGAACACTACCATGCATGTTTCTTGGCTTCAGTTAGAAGAGGACTCCTGCAGGTCCATCTATGAATCCCACCATTTTAACTATCACTTTCCAATTCCCACTTCAACAGTGATCTACCCTCTTAGCCCTGCTCTTTGTATGAGGGGAGGCTTTAAATAATCCTCAGTTCTGCTTGTATTCTGGTGCAGTTCAGTCCTGAAGCAGATTATCACCTCATTGAGAATTAGACTCTAGATGGGCTCAAGCCGATTCTTATCAGATAATAATATTGAAAGAAAAGCACAGCACATATGCTTAACAGCACTTTTCTCAACTTGTTATGTCCCCGGGTTTAACTCTGGTGCTCTCAGGCTGAAAATTACATTGTTTCCAAGCTCTCTTTCATACTCTTTCTCATCCCTTCCTCCATCTCCTTGGTTCTGACATACCTTGGCGCTGGTGGACTGCCATCAGCACATGCCCATACGAACCACTGCCTAATTCTCGAAGGATGGTGTAACTACTAGCCACTTCCACCTGGGGCAGGTTCTGGGCTGTCAGCAGTACCATCTCTTCCAGTCGTTTTGCAATGTCACCAGGGACTAACTTCATGCCTGCAAAGGAGTAGAGAGAGAGAGAAATGAGAAATGTGCTGAAAACCATCGATCAAATGACCACTTATTTCCCTATGTACTTTCTTGAGTTTGTCTACAATATCCTACCAAATAGTAAAAAGAAATGTAAAATGAGGTGGAAAGGCTGCATTTCTTAGCTCTCTTCTTCTCTGTGTTGCATATATATATATATATATATATATATCTCAGATCTCATAACTTTTTTTGTAAAAGACTATAGCACAGACATATATCTAAAATATACATTGTTGTTCTGATGCTTCCACTTTGACCCAAAGATGGTCATATTAGTGCAGCATACTGGTAATCTTGAGCCAAGAATTTGATTGCCCCTTTCTTTCCTCAAATTTTCTTTGGGTGTAGATTTTTGGTAACTATCTCACTACAGGGAGGATAAAGATGGATGGCCAATACCAACTGGAAATATCAAAGGAGAATTTTACCATTTTCCTGTTTCCCTAAATTCCATAATAGGTTTAAAAGTGTGGTATAAATTATCTCCTAAATATTTGGTGTGATGTCCATTATAAAACTACAGTACACAACCTTTTTTCCACCTGGGCAAATTTAAGCAGCCCATTTTTTTTACATGAAAATCAAGTTATTTTAAAGTGTAGAGCCCACTACCCGAATATAGGGTCCCACGCTATGTCATGTTTCCCTCCCCACTCTCACAGCTCCTTAGTCACACTGAAACAGCATGTATTCCCATGTGAGAGCTATCATTACCTTTGGCACAGCTTCAGAAATGACAACACCAGAAGGATGACATAGGCAGAGAGCCCAAGTATTGGGTTATGTGTAGACTAACTGCCTTTGAAGGACAGCTAGATGCACTCGGATTGTGTATGCAGATTGATGGTCCTTTAAAACATGATCACAACCAATACCACCTTAACTGAGATCTGGGGAAAACGCTTGCAGGGTAAGAAGATCAATTTGCAAGCTAGCAGGTTTCAGCTCCAATATTATACAGGTCTCTGGTGGTGGTGGCTATAATGGGCAGGGGCAGTAATCTAAAGGTGATTTGCATTAATTTGCCATTTCACACAACAGAAATACATTTTGCATAACAGTGACATATTTGGAAGCACCTCTATTAATGCCTTGGAGCTAAGAGGGTGTCACCTGCAGATGCTCATGTAGAAGAGAACAGAAATGCACTTTTCTAGACTTTAAGCTTTACATTTGAGCTACAGCCCCAGGTGTTTGCAAGCAGCAGACTATGCCTCCCTTGCCTAAGATAGAGGCTTACCTGCCACGGTGAAGCTGGAGCACTTGGTGCTTTCCTTCTCCAGAGTGTTTTCTTGACTGGCTGAGTGTTTGCTACCTACTGCATGTAGATCCACATGAGCCTTTTATAGCGACCACTTCCCATCTGGTTCAGTCCAGCCACACAAATAGGAAAAGATGCCAAGCCACCCCTCCCTCTTTTCCTGCTCTGCTCCAAAAGGTCAGTGCTCTGGAGTCCAAGCAGTTCCATGGGGCAAGATTAGCAGCCACTTATCAAGGTTATTTTTACCTCCAGTGGCCCAGCTGCTTTTACACTTGTGTCCCAGATGTTCCTGGAAAGAAGGATCCGTTCTTTTCTTTTTCTCCAAGCCATAGGTGTCTAAGATTTAATGGGACAAAGTGTGTCAGACTATACAAGAAAGACTACTATCAGGCTGATCTTTTCATCTCTTGCCAGGTAACAAGTTACTGTTCAGTCTCAGTCCCTAAGACCCTCCAAAGCACATCAAAACCAGTACATCCTGATCGATTTGCTAGGGCCAGCGCTTCCATCAGTTAGAGCAAGATAACTACCTTGGATTGCAGATATTGTTTGGTAGCAGTAGCAACCCATAGCTGTACCCCTAAACTTCCTGGCCTTTCTTCTCTTTTAGAAGACAGAGCTGTCTCTGTTCACAGCCTCTCTGCAGCCTTTAACGGTAGTGGAGGACCTTTCCCCCTTTGTTGTTACATGTGTTCAGGTCATCTCCAACTTCTTGTTGTTGTGTACTTTCAAGTTGTTTCCAACTTATGGCAACCCTAAGGCAAACCTATTGTTGGGTTTTCTTGACAAGATTTGTTCAAAGGAGGTTTGCCATTTTTTAGGCTGAAAGCATGTGACTTGCCCAAAGTCACCCAGTGGGTTCCATGGTTGAGCTGGGAATCGAACCCTGGTCTCCAGTGTCATAGTCTAATGCTGAAACTACTGTATCAAGTGGTTCTATCTTCAACTTATGGTGCCACTATCACAGGGAAGATTGATTCAGAGGAAGTTTACCATTGCCTTCCTGTAAGGCTGAAAGCATGTAATGTGCCCAAGGTCATGCAGGGGGTTTCTATGGATGAATGGGGATTCAAACCTTGGTCTCCCAGACCAACACTCAAGCTATTGTAACATGCTGGCTCCCTTCTATTCTTGCCAGTGCTGAACTGAGACAACCTGTAGTCCAGTGAATTCAACTAGAATGCAAGGGTGTCACCTTTAAACAGCAAAATTGTTTGGGTGACTCTGTTTCCACCTTCATACCTCTGGTTTATAGTACAGTACATAATTACTTTGCACCTCTCATTTTCATGTCCTCCAACATTTCTCAGAGGGAAATTGGGACATATGTAGCCAAGCAACATCCGAATATGGTCAATATTACAAAAGTTATTAATGAGGAAGAATATACAAGCTAGGAAATGCCGCAGCAGTTTTGTTTTTGCCCGAGCCTACTGGAAAGAGCAGGATGCTGCCTCTCCTCTCTGCTCTGAGTTAATTGAGTGCACACTGCTTTCGCACTTTGCATTCAGTCTGCATCAGTTTGGAGTGTTAGTTCACTGATAAGCGATGCAGAAAGGTACTTGCTGTTACAATTGGATTGTACCAATGGAATTATGCTGAGGACAAAAGGGGGAAAGTGGAAAGAGGAGAGAGCAACTGATTCATTTTAAAAGCAGCTGGAAAAGTAGGGACAACAAAGGATTAAGAAGGACTGCCCCTGCCAAATTCAGGCAGTTAGAGGTATGTGAGTAAAAACCTCAGATGCGATTTTAACAAGGCTAGTTTTCTTTGGCCGAATAACTACTGGAGACATAAATCTTGTTTTGCAATATCTATTCCTTTACAAGTGTATAGGTAGAATAAACAGCAAACAAATAGGCATAATTTGTCCAGCATGCTATGACTCTGAAAATCTGGTTTTGCTAGCCAAGAATACCTTAGCCGAACTTGTTTTTCCTTGGCTAAATTCAAACTGCATAAGCTATCCCTTTCCAGCCCCAACAGGACACACCCCAGCAGCTGAAAATAGCCACTGCCCATCAAATATCAGGTAATACAAATATCTTACAAAGAAGCAGCCATTTTGCACCATGGAAGAGTTTGGCACCAACACAATTCCTATTTCACCTGGGCAAATGCCAGATTAAAAGGGCATAATACTTCTTGAAGGCCACATTCAGGGAAAGATGCCATGCTCTGGGTTTCTTAGAGAAAGGACAGGATACAGATCAAACAAACTCTCAATATTTATAAATGCTAACAGACCCATACAATCATAGGAGTTTATCATACAACTGAATTTGGGGGTATAATGCAATGGCAATCTGAACGCAATCATGGGGTTTCACGTTATTGCGTATTAAAGCATCTCATGTAATTTTGGGCAAAAGGGAAGTCATTCTGAACATAATCATGGGTTTTACATTATTGCGTATTAAAGCATCTCACACAATTTCAGGCAATGGGGGGTCATTTTTGGGAAATGGGAAGTCGTTCTGAACGCATTCCAAATGCAATTAGAATTCATGTAAATTCGCTAGTTTAGCGAATATATGTGAATTCGAATTGGCTCCATTCGAAATTGAGAGAAATTCCTCCTGTGTGATAAACTCCATAGAGATGGAAGGGACTTTGTGGGTCACTGAGACCAAACCTCTGCTCAGTGCAGGATCTCCAGCTAAAACACTCCCAGCAGGTAGCTTTCTATCCTCTTTTTGAAGACATCCAGAGAAGGAGATTCCCACCACCTCTCTAGACAATTCAACCAAATGTATCTATGAACTTTTAAGTCTTTTGAAGAGCCCTTACTGGGTTGTCAGTGTCAGTATATTCATAGCTGTCTGACACCATTAACAAAGAACAATATACTGCTTTTGCTGAGATGGAATGGCAAGAAGGGGGTTACTACAAAAATGAGCTCTTGATTTTACTGTGGCAGTACAGATTGCAGGTGAAGCTTCAAGAGACTAAATTTTAGAAACTATTTTTTAAAAGATCACTCACTAGGATTGCCAGTTCAGGATCATCTCATGACTTGAGGTTTCTGGGACCTGAGTCTTGACAAACACTGGTGATGTCATTAAGCATTATTCATTAAGTACCAATCCACATGCTCATAGATTTTAATTCAAACATATACATAGAGAGGAAAGAGAATGAACATATTTTCGTGTTGGGAAATTATGACGGAAATCTTAGCTGAAGTAACTATTCCCAATGGGGGAGTTACTCCTACTCACTCACTTTGGGAGATGGAAAGTTTAAACTAACCTACTTGCTTCTAAACAGAAGGTGGATGCAGAGTGGAATGGAGAATGAGTACTGGAGCCACAATGACTGGGAAGGAAGGAAAAAGCTAAAGTAAATACATAGACTACTTGGAGAGTCTGTGCAAGTTGCAGCAACAAATAAATTAATCCTTAAAATTGTCACACACTGGTGATCTATTATCTGAGCTGCAGATTTGCACACTCTCCTTTCCTCTTGCCTAAAAGTGAACCTCTCAATTTCTGCCTGAGATGACGCATGAGAAGTAGCTCAGGACCAGACCCTGAGATCTAGCAACCTGAGCCACACAGAAAATAAATATATCAGGGAAAGTTTGTATAGAACATTCCCTGACAGGAAGTATTATGTGAGCCTCTACTTGCAATCTGAACTTGCTAGTGGCTTCTTTTTGCTATTTTCAGTGACAAGTAGGTGTGTATGAGTGCACCTATGTCCTTGTAGAAATTTCCCTTTGAAGGAGGGAGGCATTGATAACTTGGCACTGGCCCTCTGTCAGTGAAGACATAAGAGATTATTACATTTATGGCTCTCTTGGTTATGGAATAAATGTTGTAAGGATTAAAGGGACCTGACAAAAGATTTGGAACATTTCAAATGTTTGCCTTCTGATGCTGTGCAGATATGATTGCTTATCTCGCACTTTTGTGCTATCTACATTGTCTCCTGTACCCTGGTTTTATCATCTCAACTGCAGCTGAGATTGCCACTTTACCCATAAAGCATTCTTTTAACTGAGGAGCAAAATTAAATATTACCTTGATGGATGGTTTGTTGTTGTGTGTCTTCAAGTTGTTTCCAGCTTATGGCAATCCTAAGGCAAACCTTTCATGGGTTTTCTTGTCAAGAGTTGCACTAGGTCACACTGGCTCCAAGTGATGAATGGTAGCTACAGTTCACCCTCCATATCCACAAATTCTTTACCCATAGATACAAGCATTTACAGCTTGAAAATATTCCATATATATATATAAATCCCAAAAAGCAACTTTGATTTTGCCCTTTTATATAAGGGACACAATTTTACTATGGCACTGTATTTAATGGGATGAGCATCCATGGATTTTAGTATCCACAGGAGGTTGTGAAACCAAATCCCAGAGGACACAAAAGGCCCACTGTACTACCTAATTTCCTGTTGTATGATCTTGAAGATGAACCCTTAAAAACCTTAGAGTGGAGGAGTTATTTCCCAACCATTAGGTTCCTTTACCCAGCAGATTAGTTAATTTGCACCATTACCAGTTTGTTGGCTGAAAGCCTTTTGCAGAAGAGCCATCTGTTTCTAGAAGGATCATTCTTACTAACCTGCCTGATGGTCACTTGTCTCTCAAGAGGAGACATATGTGCCCTGACCTTTTCCTTATGCCTTGGCAGCCTTTGCCTAGCATGTGGATTGGCTTCTGCCAGTGAGGGCTTATTCATGAACAAGCGCAACTTGCTGCCCCTGGGGAAGGATTGGGGGGCTTAAGCAGGCAGGTGTGAAGTGCACTGTTTGTTGTGCCCTGGAGCAGGGTTTCCATGGAGAGTCACTCACCGGAATGGTTTGTCACTGTAGGAGTGAAAGGGGGGACTTGTTTAAGTATCCAGAGCTGGGTTTTTAACAGAATCCATTGGCACTCAAATGCAGACTGAGGTGTTTGCTGGGGAAAAACAGATCACCTTTCCTCAGGGCACACCCATGCTCAGCTGTGTGCATAGTCAGAGTGATGGATCATTAAAAGGAAGGGGGACATATAAACCTTCTATGTATGGCTTACTGTAGGTGATAGATTCAAAAAACAATTCTCTACCTTCCAACTATACTTATTTGGCAGGGAGAGTCCTGATCAATCCTTTGGTGTCTTTTAAAACGTACTGGTTGTTCTCTCTTCCCACTTTCTCCCTTTGGCCTCTGCTTACTTCTCCTGCTTCAGACTGAGTTCAAATTACAAAAGGAGTTTGCACTCAATGAACTGAGCCAGGAAAAGAGGACAGGGTAGAATCTTGCACTTCCTAGTTGATTCAGGCAAAAGCAAACTGCTGCAGCATCTCCCTAGAGTGTGTACTGTATTCTTCCTCATTAATAGCTTCTGTCACCTTGACTCATCTGTAAAGGTTTGGTGGTATGCAATTCCATAGACCAACCATAAACTTCAGCATACTGAACAAGATGAGAATGGGACATGCGTCTACCATATTTTCATGACAGTGGGAATATGATTCTGAGTGAGTGAGTGAGTGAGTGAGTACAGGTGATTTAAAAACAAAGAAATAGCAGTTCTGATGAATTTTACAATCTCATTTACATGCCTGACTGCAAGCATACAAGATGATATTTCCAGTTCATGGGGAAACAACTACAGACCTGCATGCTCATTTCAGAAATCACAAACCTACAATCCTGAACAGGAAGCTTGAGCAACCAGTAGCCAACTTGATATTAACTTGCAACACCATTTGTCTTTGGTACAGAGATGCTATCTCTTTCAAGTACTTTGGATAAAGGGGAAAATTTCTGCATCCATAGACTTGACACTACATGGTCTCAGCCCAGGGAATAATACACAATACCATCATCCAATTAAGAATGTTGTCAATAGAGTGTTCCAGGGTGCTGTCTTGGGTACTTTTAGTTTGAGCAACTGAAAAAGGCAAAAGCTGAAACACTTTGCTAATTCTGATATTTTGTTCTTTTTATTAACCATTCTAATGAATGTATGTGGAGAGAAACAGACAGACAAATGGACAGATGGCTGGACAGTTTAATAAAACAATTGAACAATACTATATTTGGGTAGAACCAGGATCCCAAAAGATTTTAACAATGACTGAAAACAAATACATATTGGCATGAACCCAGCATCAGATGTTTCAGCTTATTTCCATGACCTAAGCATAGAATTCAAAGGGATAGTGCTGGAGGCAAGAGTGGTAATGTCCATAAATTATTTCTACACAAAAGTGGTGGTCTAGACTGGTACTGCTCTACGAGCCGTCAGCTGCTGGTTCACAGTGAGTTTCCAGAAAAAAAGGAAATGGCTGTCGACAATTAGCAGAAATATGTCACTGGTCTCTGGGACATTAGCACTGCTCTAAAGCATGGTTGGATCATGAGGTTTCACCACTGGAATTATGACCATGTAGGAAAGGCTGGATAAAGGGAGCCAGGAAAAGAGAGGCACTAAGCTTGTGCTTTGCCTTCCAACTGTTGATTGTTCCATTTTTTTTCCCTTCCTTCCCAACTATTTTAGGTATTAGGGGGAAGAAGGGAAAGAAGATATGGTGAGATAAAACACAGAATATGGAAAGGTCAGTGGTCCACACTCTTTCCCTCTCCCACCATTCATTCTGGAAGACCAAGGTGAGCCATTTCATACATAAACAGACAGATGCCCCGAAATATTGCCTCCAACTATCATATGTGGTATGGACCTTTGTGCTATTAAAGATGATGGATCATTCTTCCAATACAGGCTATTTGGTTTGGTTGCTTTCAACCATAATGACATGTGATGGTGGTCATTAAGGTTGCCAGACTGAAAACTGGACACCGCACCTAGGTACCTTTAAAGGTTGTGAAACAGAGTGAATTTCAAGAGGCATTGCTTGTCAAGTAATCAGAATAACATGCAACACTGCTGAAATGCTCTCTTCTACACAACCATCTCCAGGAACCATCTCCAGTTTCACTCTTGTAGTCATGGAGCAGATTGTTAATTCATCACATTCAAGAGGTGAAGCTCTTCCTCAGAAATGCTACCTTAGGTTGCAGTCCAGAAGGTGTCACTTGTTTTAATAATCCCAATTATTACTATCAGATTTGGCTGATATGCCAGCTGCTCCCCTACCTAGAACTGGAGAATCTAAAGATAGTGGTGCACATGCTGGTAACCTTAAGGTTGGACTTCTGCAATGCTTTGGGCTACCTTTGTGCCAAGTTCCGAAACTTCAGTTGGTTCAAAGTATGGCAGCCAGATTGGTTACAGGAACATCCGGGAGTGAACATATTACACCCATACTCAAGTCACTCCATTGGCTGCCAATTAGTTTTCGGGCAAAGTACAAAGTGTTGGTTTTGATCTTTAAAGCATTACATGGTTTGGGTCCAGATTATCTACAGGATCACCATCTCCCATACAATCCTTAAGTCCTCTGAGGGGCAGTTGCTGAACCCTGCAAGAACCCAACTGGCAGCCGTTACCCAGAGGACCTTCTCATCGGCCACCCCAAGACAGGAATGAACAGATGGAAGAGATCTGACAGCTAAATATAAAACACATTTCTTCTGGCAGTTTTTAATCATGAATTTTAAATATGAATTTTATGTTTAATTATTGTCTTGTGTATTGTAATATAAATATTGGATAGCGATGCTGCTTAAAATGTGTATTTTGTGTAATTATTGTGTTTTAACTATGTTGTAACCTGCCTTGAGTCATGAGGAGAGGCAGGTAAGAAATAAAATTATTATTATCATTATTAATTAGATTTTGCCTGCTTGTGAGAGTCGTGTTCAAACCATCATGCCCTGTTAATTCTGATGGCTTACAGCTGTCTCTGACTTGTACTAATGAATATTGCTTCATCCCTTCCTACTTTTTTCCTTTTAATTGGGTTATAGGATCTCACACAGGAAGTGGTCATTGACCTGTGAAGGATCCAGACCTGTTATCTCAGGGGATCTAAATCTATGGCAACCACTTCCCTAGAAACACCCATGTTTGCTCCTCTTGGGTCAGAATTATTCTGTTGCTATGGCCACAGATCAGTCATGAGGCCTCCATCCCTTGATCCAGAGTGAGCAAAGATTATGTCCCTTTTCATTGCCCATTGTTAGCCAGCTATCAGGCGGTAATTCTGGCACCCATCCAGATGGTAGGTGGCACATTCCCGCTTAACGAAGCTCCAGGCAACAGCTGCGGATTTAGGTGCTGTTTACCTTGGCAAGGGCACTTTCTGATTATCATTGCCCTGACAAAATAAAAAGAGAATCAACACCCAGCTGGTAATTTGAATAGGAGATTCAGTTCCAACACAGAGAGAAATAAACTGATGTCTTTAGACATTGTGTCCAGGCATGCTTGTTATTGTATTCCAGAACAGCTCACACAGTTTCACAATTAATGATGCCAGCTGCTGTCCTGTGCTCTAGCGTTAGCTTTTTCAGAGCATGAGAATGCATAGTTTTAGTTGTACCCCAGCTGTCAAGCTCTTTGGAAGAAGGTGCAATATGAATGTTGTTGTTGTGCCTTCAAGTCATTTTCATCTTATGGCAACCCTAAGGCGAACCTATGTGTGGATGTGCCTTCAAGTTGCCTGTCAACTTATTGTGACCCCATGAATTTTGTAGAGTTTTCTTAGGTAAGCAATCCTCAGTAGTAGTTTTACCAGTTCCTTCCCCTGAAGTATCACCTACAACACCTGGTGTTCAATAGTGGTCTAACATCCAAGTATTAACCAGGGCTGAATCTGCCTAACTTCCAAGTTCAGTCAGGACCTGGTGCCTTTAGGGTATTTAGGGATCATCACAGGGTTTTTTTAAAGCAAGATTTGTTCAGAAGGGATTTGCCTTCACTTCCTCTAAAGTTGAAAGAGTGTGACTTGCCAAGTGTCACCTATTGGACCTCCATGGCTCAGTGAGGATTCCAGTGCTGGTTTCCAGAGACATAATCCAGCACTCAAACCACAAACAAATAAATATCTTTAAGTGTTATGTTCTGGATTATTGAAACATGTTCACTTTGATCATTTTTCAGGGTAACCTGTTATAAAGTATTATTAGTGCCAGGTTTTTGGGAAGAGCTAAGATCATGGCCAGACCATTGATAACACAATGCAAATAGGAAAATGTTTCCAAAGGGCATCTACCAGGTTCATGCCATTGGCTCTTTTAGGAGGTTTGTATTTGTGTATATAATGCAAGTCTTTTATTTTAGTAGGCCTTGGATTTGTAAGCTATCAGAACCGAACTGTTTCAAGTATTTCCTTCTGGTGTTATAATTACCTTTGATTTACTTTGACATCAAAAGTTAAGATTTTGCCTTTCTTTTTTTACATCCACATCCTGTGCATTCTTCAAGGAATGTGGAGTAGTATATACCAGGGGTGGGAATTGTGCAGCCTTGCAGATGTTGCAGTGCAATGTCCATCATTGCAAACCAGCATAGCCAATGATAAGGAATGCTGGGAGATGCAATTTAAAACATGGATGGCCAAAAAATCACCAGCTTGGCATATATGGTTCCCACTCCATTTTATCACCTCAAGAAGCTTGTGAAGTAAGTTAGGCAGAGAGGTAGTGACTACATTACCCAAAGGACAAGGATTTGGACACAGTATTCTCTGCCAGTATGCTATCCATTGCCCCATATTAGCTCTCCTGCCTATATTTATATAATGGTGTTAAACTGCTTTGAAAGATTGTCAAAAAGGAGAGAATGGTCTCTACTGTTCCAGAGTCACATGTTGTTGCAATATTGACACATAAAAAGACCTACAAGGTAAAGCTTTCATGACATTTTCACCTCAAAAGCTGTAAATGGTGCTCCTGTGTCTTAACCACTTGGCATAAACTGTTTTTTTTTCTCTTTTCTTTCTTGACAAAAATGGGTGTGACAAAAATTTTCACCAACAAATCTATTTCATTTCTTTGTGTAACTTATTTTTTTGCAAAAAAAAAAAAAAAAAACAACAACAAAAAACTGGGAATTACTCAAAGCAAGCATTCTTCCTCTCAGGAACATGCATTTTGTTGCGCATGGTATTTGGATATTGTGATCCTGGACTCACAAATCTTCCTACAGACACAGGGCATTTTAATGCTCCACAATACACTGGAATTCTCATTAGGATCAGAAAACAAATAGCCAGTTAAGACACTGAGTGGTTTTTCTCTATCTACCTAGATGAGGGCTAATACAGAAATAAATAATGCAGATGTGAATAAAATGTTCACCCAAACGATACGGTGAACCATGAAACAAGCCAGCTTTGAAATTCCTGGACTGGGGCCAGTTGTTAAGCTCTGAAATGAAAGGAAACTGTCTGAGGCTGAAATTTGTGTGTACACATCAATAGCAAACTACCTTCTGACAGACAGACCAGACAGCTGCTACAACTGTCAAATGAACTGAAAGGAAAAACAAACACAATGAAACTACATACACAGGCAGGGTACCATCTATCAGGTCTGTAGCACCACCACCTGGCTATGCAAAGAACTCCAGCCACTTCTCAAGGTAGGAGCTGCTCTAGGTGTACTTCCTCAGGAGCAAGCCCCACTGAATTTGTTGTTGTTAGCTGCCCTTGAGTCAATCCCAACTCATAGTGACCCTGTGGATGAGACATCTCCAAGACCCCTTATCTTCCATTACTCTGTAATCCCCCTGACTGTGTCCGTCCATCTGGCGTACAGTCTTCTTCTCTTTCTTCTGCCCTCCACCTTTCCTAGCATTACTGCCTTTTCAAGTAATCCGTGCCTTCTCATTATGTGGCCAAAGTATAACAGCCTCAATTTTTGCTCGACTTCCAAGGAGACTTCTGTCTTGATCTGTTCCAGGACCCATTTGTTTTGTCTTCTTGGCTGTCCATAATATCCTAAGCACTCTTCTCCAACATCACATCTCAATTAAATTGATTTTCCTCTGGTCTACTTCCTTTACTATCCAGATCTTGCATCTGTACATAATGGTTGGCAGTACAATTGCCTGGACGATTCTAATTTTAGTGCTTAGCTGTATATTTTTACTCTTTGATATCTTTTCTAGTTCTTCCATAGACACCCTTCCCATTCCTAGTCTTCTTATTTCTTGACTGCAATCTCTGTTCTGATCAATGTTTAATCCAAGGTATGGGAGCTATTTAACCATTTCAGTTTCTTCATTGTCTGGACTGAACTTACTCAAAAATAAAATAATGTTAGGAAAGGTGGAAGGCAACAGAAAAGAGTATTTGGTAAAGGAATTTGTTAACTATTTTGATTTCCTCATTGTCTAGCTTGAATCTATGTATTTTTTTCCCCTGTGGTCTGAGTCTTATTCCCAACCCCTGAGGTTGCTATAAATCAAAGCCAACTTGATAACACATAATAACAATGGTCCCAGGAGGGAAACCAGCTAAGGCCTAATCCAATTGCTGGTTTGAGTTAGAGTATAGCCATTTGGTGACAGCCAGTGCGGTGCAGTGGTTTGAATGTTGGACTAGGACACTGGGAGACCAGGGTTTGAATCCCCTCTTGGCTATGAAAACCTACTGGATGAGTAAGGGCAAGTCACACTCTCTCAGCTTCAGAGGAAGGCAAGGGCTAACCCTCTCTGTACAATTCTGCCAAGAAACCCCCCCATAGTAGGTTCACCTTATAGTCACCATAAGTCAGAAATGACTTGAAGACAACAATAGCAGACCCATTCAATCAGCAGACATTGCCCAAGTGATGACTGTAGAAGTTCTATTGATTCAATGGGTTGACCGCTCTGGTTGAGATTAATGATAGGATTTAAGCCTAAATGGGTACCATTTTAAGGACTATGACTGTTCATGGAAATAGAACAGATATTCACCTTTCAGCTCATTTTAGCTGAAAAGACACAAGTGGGCAATTAAAAATGGTAATGCTCTGTGCTCAGTTTTGTGAAAAAATTCTGTATGTAACAGCATCCAGTTTGACAAATGAGAAAGAAATGTTGACACAGGTGTGAAAGTGACTTTTTCAACCAGGAGAGGTACAAAACAAGATACCAATCCCTCAAGCAGAAGATCACAGGATACATACTGTGGTATGTAGTATTGATACAGGACATACTTTCTTAAAGCTTGCCTTGATGAGGGTAAGATTTCACATAGAAACATCCAATTTCCATCCCTCTAGGGCAGTCTGGCCTGCTTAAGCAGTGATCTAAATGGGAATGTGGCAGGCTAACATCCTATACATAGCCAATAGGAATGGAAGCTGGATGCTTCCATCTTACCTTCTTCAAGGCAAGCTTTGAAAGACTCAGTACAATCAGCCCTCCATATCCATGGATCCAACCACCCACAGCTTGAAAATACATTAAAAATCTATAAATTCCAAAAGGCAAACCTTAATTTTGCCATTTTAGATAAGGAACACCATTTCACTATGCCATTTTACATACAGTAATTGGTCTTGAGCATCCATGGATTTTAGTATCCAAGGAAGATCCTGAAACCAAGCCGCCGCAGCAGCTAAGAAGGGCCC
The DNA here is from genome assembly GCA_034509955.1 of Urosaurus nigricauda. Classification (NCBI taxonomy): domain Eukaryota; kingdom Metazoa; phylum Chordata; class Lepidosauria; order Squamata; family Phrynosomatidae; genus Urosaurus; species Urosaurus nigricauda. The sequence continues at coordinate 11,720,249 of JAOEGL010000006.1, forward strand.
ACTGTATTACATGAATAATGGAGCTGCTCACAGGGGCAGTTCAGCCTTCCTAGCTGGCTTTTGTGGGCCAGTCTCGCAAGGATAAAACAGGGAGGTCGCCACAGGAAACACCAAAAATGCTTTATTCCCAGATAGTTATGGGCTGAAACTGTTTTTTTATTTTCTTTGGGAAGTGTGTTTATGTAAACAGATCAAGAGAGTAGGTATCAAGCAATCCTCTTCATTAGTCAAGTCATACTTTAATGAATCATTAGCACAGAAATGCAGCAGGCTATCCATGTCTTTCCCCTAAACAGATGTCATTACTCCACTCCACCTCAAGTATTGTTTGGATTCCACATGACTCCCAGTCCATTCAGTCCTGTCTCAGTCCCTTTTTCCAACTAGCCCTTAAGATGTCACTAATGGGCCTCTTGAGGTTTCCTCCTTCCTTCTCTAGATACTTACAAAACATTATTGTAGGTAACTTTGAATGTAGGTCTTGACACCCACTTCCTTAAACTTGCATGTAAACCAGATTGAAGCACTTTCTTAACTAAAATGGCATTTGCAATCAGAGTCCAGACTCACTCCTCATGGACAGTATTACATTTCAACAGGAGAGATGCTCAAATGGTTTCTGAAAATTTGACCCTCTGACATTGAAATAAGGCTGCAGTAGACGCAGCAGAGAAGCCAAAGAGGGTGACCACCTTCTTCTTTTGCTTTTGATCTTCTGAAAGATGTGTGACTGGCCCCAGCCAAAAACAGAAAGCTGGGCTGGATGGCCTTTTAAAAAAATCCTGCTCAGCAGAATTAATTCTGCATATGTAGAGGCACCGTCTTCTTTGTTAGCCCTGTGATCTATTCCAAATCTGAGTTCTTCCTCCAGTTAAACCATGTATTTCTAAGAATCATATGAAAACTTTTCCTGGGAAACAATTTTAAGAGCAAGCTCCAGTGTTCTAGGGCAAGTACAAGGGGGTATCATAAAGTTTTAATTATCACCTTTAAAAAAAATTGACAGAAAGTTTACTGTAAAACAGCTGGCTTTCCAGATTCTTCCTTCCAGTGGCCTTACTGATTTAGTAGTTCTTGGACAGAGCTGTAGACGGAACCAATGCCAAAAGAAAGAAGGAATATTACCAATAGTCTGAATAGACTAGAAATCTGGGCCAACTCTAACAAAATGAAATTCAACACAGAGTAATGTACTGCACTTAGGGCGGAAAAATGAAATGCACAGATATAGGATGGGGGACATCTGGCTGAATGAAACTACGTGCGAAAGGGATCTAGGAGTCCAAGTAGACCATAAGTCGAACATGAGTCAACAGTGCGATGCAGCAGCTAAAAAGGCCAATGCAATTTTAGGCTGCATCAATAGAACTATAGCGTCTAGATCAAGGGAAGTAATAGTGCCACTCTATTCTGCCTTGGACAGGCTCCACCTGGAATACTGTGTCCAATTCTGGGCACCACAATTAAAAAGGATGTGGAGAAACTGGAGCGTGTCCAAAGGAGGGCAACTAAGATGGTGAAGGGTCTGGAAACTGTGCTCTATGAGGAGTGGCTTAGGGAGCTGGGGATGTTTAGCCTGGACAAGAGAAGGTTAAGAGGTGATATGATAGCCCTGTTTAAAGGGCTATCACATTGAGGAGGGAACAAGCATGTTTTCTGCTGCTCCAGAGACTAGAACGCGGAACAACGGATGCAAGCTCCAGGAAAAGAGATTCCACCTCGACATTAGGAAGAACTTCCTGACAGTAAAGGCTGTTCGACAGTGGAACACACTCCCTCGGAGTGTAGTGGAGCCTCCTTCCTTGGAGGTCTTTAAGCAGAGGCTGGATGGTCATCTTTCAGGGATGCTTTGATTGGGAGTTCCTGCATGGCAGGGGGTTGGACTGGATGGCCCTTGTGGTCTCTTCCAACTCTATGATTCTATGAATACTCTCTCACAATCTTCTTTTTCTTCAGGTTAAACATACCCAGTCCCCATAAGCTTGTAACGATTGATTTTTTTTTTTTATAACACTCTTCCATCTCCATTAAAGATTCAAGGAGGAGTTTGGAAATCAATGTAGGACTCACAAAACAATACCTTCTTATATCTTGGGAATGATGTTCTGGTTGACACAACTAGTTCAAGTAAAAGATCCCATTAGAAGAGGCATTAGAAAGGAACTAGACTGCCTCTGCAGTAACGGCATTTGGGAATGAACATTAATTCTGTTCTGATCTTTTCTAGCCAAGTCAAACCCAAAGGAGACTGAAAATGATGATCAAGAAGATAAAAGTGACCTGGGGTTCAGTTTTGCCATGCTCCAGTGGATGGACTGGGCCAAGTTGTTTTGTCTCATCCATGGTTCTTCATCTGCAAAATGCAGATAACAAAAGTCTTGCATAATGGTGGGTATTGGCTAAACAGCACTGTTTTGTGAACTACCGGTAAGGGTACAGGACAGAACATGCGCTGATACTATTGAGTATATACAGTACAGCCCACAATCTTTAGTATGTCCTTGTTCACATTCCAGATCTGACATAGATTTAATGTATGGCTTTAAGCACATCACATAATCTTTTTAGGTCCTCATTATGAAACAGTGGGGGAGGGGGGATGATAATGACCTATCCTATAGGGCTGCTGATACAGACAGTATGGCCTTTTTGTTATTTTCTGGTAGCTACATAGAATAGTCATGGTGGTGATGATGATCTATTTTATATAGCTCCTAGAAAATAACAAAAAGGCCATACTGTCTATATCAACAGCCCTATAGGATAGGTTATTATAATCTCCCCCCCCCCCACTTCATAATGAGGATTTAAAAAGATCCATCTCAAGATGAGAGGAAAAGATTTGTCCTAAATCAATCCATTGTAAAACTGAGATTGATGGATACCCTACATACATGACTTAATGGAGATGGAAGAGAACAGCAGGGACAAAATGGGGTTGACAATGCGGAAGTCCATTCTAGTACCAGGAAAACAATACAGAAGCAAGTAAACCCAGATATCTCCCACGCTTTTTTCTGTTTCCCCAACACTTCTTTGGATTTTTTAAAAAAGAAATCAATCTTTCCCAATACTAAAGTATCTACATCTTATGCTTGATTGATTTCAGAGCCTTCAGATCAGTGGAACGAACAGTGGAACGATACAGGGAAAGGCTTATTTATCCCAGCAGTTCCCATGTCCAAATGACCACTCCAAATCTAGTATGAAGGACTACTGATATTGTGGCCTCCCAAAATGAGAAACATGAACAAGGGGAATTCAAAGATATAGCTATGTTAGTCTGTAGAATCAGTACGTAGAGAGATCTTGTAGCATCTTTCAGAAAGGGAAATGTCTGTGTGTACACCCAGGGCCATAATTGTGACCTTTTTCGATCCAAAAACCCCACAATTTGATTGGAAGATTCTTTTTTGTTAAAAAAAATTTTTTTAAACAGTTGGGCAGAAACATATGTTCCCTTGATAGAACCAAGGAGATAGCTGCTAGGACAAACAAGGATACTGGAATTTAATTTCTCTCTCTCTCTCCCCCAGCTTTTAAAAATTTCAAAAGTTTAGGAATATCAGTTTTCTGGATACAAACCCACAGGACAGGGAAATTTAGTCTGTGCATGTCTGTGTGTATGTGTGTGTGCGCGCATGCATAAATTATGAATTTGTTATTGGGTGAAGTCTCTGATGCTTGACCAGTGTTTGTCTCTGCCTGAATCTCCTCCCACAGTCAGTGCAGCGATACGGCTTCTCTCCTGTGTGGATTCTCTGGTGGATGATGAGGTCGGCCATTCGAACGAACCTTCTCTCGCACTCATCACAGGGATAAGGCTTCTCTCCTGTGTGGATTTTCTGGTGCCTGGTGAGAGAGGAGAGCTGATTGAATCTTTTCCCACACTCCTCACAGCTGTGGGGCTTCTCACCCGAGTGAGTCCGTCGGTGCCTGTGAAGGTGAGAGAGCTGATTGAACCTCCGGCCACATTCATCACATGTATGAGGTCTTTCTTCCGAGTGAGTCCTCTGGTGCCTGGTTAAAGCAGATGAAGCAATGAACCTTTTCCCACATTCAGGGCAACCATAGGGCCTCTGCCCCATGTGGATCCTTTTGTGCACTGTGAGAGCAGAGAGGTGGCTGAAACATTTCTGGCAGTAGGTGCAGCGGTAGGGCCTTTCTCCTGTGTGGATTCTCTGGTGGCTGATAAGATGTGCCCGCTGGCTAAAGGTTTCCCCACATTCAGTACAGGCATGAGGCTTCTCCCCTGTGTGAATCCTCTGATGCCGTGTGAGATGTGAGAACTGGTTAAACCTGGCCCCACACTCAGCACAGCGGAAGGGTTTCTCGCCTGTGTGGATGTGCTGGTGTTTGGCCAAGTCTGATGGGCAATTGAAACGTTTTCCACATTCGGCACAGGGATGGGGTTTTTCCCCTGTGTGTATTCTCTGATGTCTGGTAAGATGGGACATTTGAATGAAGCTTTTGGGGCACTGGCTGCAGTGATAAGGTTTCTCTCCTGAATGAGTTTTCAGGTGTTTGGCCAAGCCTGAGGGCCGGGTAAATCTTTTCCCACACTGAACACAGGCATAGGGTCTGTCCTTCCTGTGGATGCCGCCATGAGCTCGGAGTTCCTCCTCTCCCCGAAACCTTTTCCCACAATCTGGACACTGGAAGTACTGTCCAGCTCTTCCCAAAAATTTGGCACCTGTTAAGTGTTTAAACAAACAGTTGTATTTGGCATCACCTTACTAAAAAGAACAACAAAAATGAAATAAAGTATAGAAAAATTATTGCTAAATAAAGCAGGAGACAGTATGGGATTCCTTACCCAGTGAGTTGCCATTCCCATTATCCTGCTGCTTGGCTTCCTTGTAGGTTTGCCTTGGCCTGATATTGATGGATGGCCGTGGAATCTCAGAGCAGTTTGCATCTCCTCCTTGAACTCTTCCTGATACCTGAAATTGCAGCAAAAGTTCAAAGAGACAAAAAAAAGAGAATATTGGGTCCAAGGCAGCTTTCCCAAACCTGGTGTCCTCCAGATAGAAGACAATATGACCAAGATTGGGGAATGCAAGATTCATTTTTCTCTCCCTCTGCAAATGTGCTTCCTTCAGATAAAGTGTGTAGTATTGTTAGGCAACCAACATATTTACACTTTCTGGATTTACACCATAGCACCAGCTAGAGTAAAGAAATAGCATTCCTCTTAGACTCAAATTCCCCTTTCCAAAATACCTTTTTGGGACAAGAGCAAGCATCAGTTTTCAGTGTCAGGGCTTAAGCCCTGTACTATTTAAAGGCTTATATGCCTCTGAGCATGTACAGAGTACATTCTTTTCACCAATGAATAATCAGAACCAGCCCTACATATTGGAGTGGAGACAGGCCATCAACATTAATGTCAAACAGCATGATTTCCAGGCAGAGAATCTATTCTAGCAGTACAGTTTTGTAGGCAGTGAGGCTAATTGTTGTAGCAGCAAGTGAAGGCAATGGGAGGAACCAAAAAGACTTGATGTGTGTATTGCACACAGTCTATAGGCCTCATGTTGTCATAGACTGGGGACAGGGAATAACTTCCCCATTGCTGGAAAAGCAACTTTTCATAAGCTCCTAGAAATGTACTTTCTTGTCATTCTGTGTTCATAGCAATATTCTTTTCTGGAGACACCCTTGTTCAAGGCAAATTTGAGCCCCCTTCCAGTCCATGTGTAGAAACTATAAAGTGTGTGGGTTTACATAAGTTAGTATCCAAGTATGTTCCCTCATCTGGAGCCCTAAAAATTTGTTGGACAATCTCTAGTTCTACTTGCATGTACCAAGATGACAGCAAATAAATGATCTCACCTGTTGTTCCCTTTCTATCTGTTCATGCTGCCTCAGCAAGAAACCCTCTGCTAGGGCCACAGCCTGAGCACAGGTCTCTGGCCCCCGTGCCTGAACTTGGTTTTGGATTTCTTTTGGCAGAATCATCAAGAATTGTTCCAGGATCAGCATCTCCAGGATTTGTTCCTTTGTGCGGTTCTCTGGCTCCAACCAGCGATGGCAGAATTCACGCAACCGGCTGCAAACCTCACGAGGCCCTTCGGCATCTTGGTAGCGGAACTGGCGGAAGTGTTGCCGCTGCCTTTCTATGTTTGCAACATCCCCCCGTAGAATGGCAACCTTCACCTTCCCAAAGTCTCTCCTGTCTCTGGTTTCTAGGATATTAAAGGTCTGCTGTGCCTCATTATTGAGTGGAGTTGGCACAAATTTGGCCATACCTTCCCCTCGGGGCCACTGGCAGGCATCAGCCACGCGTTCAAATGTGGAGAGGTCATCCCACGGAGGCAACTCTGACAGCTGAGAATTTGCCCATCCTGAGTGAGAGGCCTGTACCGACCTCAGGATTTCTTGCCACTGGGCTTCTCCATGTGGTGCCATTCCCTCCTGTCTCTCAACTGTACTCTGCTGAGGTGTAGCCCACCTCAGAAACTCGCTGACTGCCCCAGCTTGAATAATTCGAGATGATTTTCCTGCTCCTTGACCCATCTCAGGTCGTGCTGGGTTTGGTTCCTCCATTCCTCTCTCTGGATTGCTCACAAAGGCAGCTAAAGCTGAAAGAAGTGTCAGTGTTACCACTTTTCTTGGATCACAGCCATTTTGTCTCCTTGGAGCTGACCTTAGCAAGGCTCAAGTGCATATCTCCCACACCAGAATTGGCAGGACTGCAGTCAAAAGATGATGTTAGCTAGGTCAGGCCTTATCAAGAACAGTGCATGCCTGCAGGCAAGACATTCTAGTTTCAAAACCCAAGGTGGAATATAGAGCACACCAAAAGTCCTCTCTAAGGAGCTTTGCTGTTGCTGTGTGCTTCAATGCCAAAACTTCATCTCCAGAGTTACAGTCCAACACTCAAACCACTAGTCTGGTCCTAAAGAGAAACAGAGAGAAAGAATGTAGCAATGGTATATGTAATAGCTAAAAAGTAAAGTATGCAACCTATCATGCCTGTGGACTCTTTCAGACGTCAGAAATTGGAAGTATAATTTAATGTCAATTCGAATGCAATCATGGGTTTTACGTTATTGAGAATTAAATCTTCGCATGCAATTTCGGGTAAGAAGGAAGCCACTCCGAATGCAATCTTGGGTTTTACGTTATTGCGAATTAAAGCTTTGCACTCAATTTCGGGCAGGAGGGGGTTATTTTCGGGTAATGGGAACTAATTTCGAATGCCTTCCGAACGGAATAGGAGTTCATGTAAATTCACTTAACTAGCGAATTTACATGAATCCGCATTGGCTCCATTCGGAGTTGGGAGAAATTCCTCCCATTTGAAAGAGTCCACAGTGTCACAGAATGTAGTCATGCTAACTGCTGAGAGTTAGTACGAAAATTTTAATTTACTTCAGGGCAGTACTCTGATGGAAATCAAAGATGGATCTGGGTGGAACACTAAAGAATAATGTAGTATCTAGGAGAAGAATCAGGCAGACAGATGATTTTAACTGTACTTGGTTTTAACTCAAATTGTTAGCTATCTTGTGTCCCATACTGGTGGAAAGGCAAGATAGAAATTAAATAAATAAATAAAAACTACACTGGGCTCTTATTATTTGCTTGGGTTTCAGTCCAGGATCCCCCATGGACACCATAATCCTTGATTGCTCAAGTCGCATTAAACACAGTGGCATAGTCTAATGGTATCTCTCATAAGATGGCAAAATCAGGGTTTTTTGTTTTGTTTTGAATTTATATTTTTAAAACATATTTTCAAACCGTGGGTGGTTGAATCTGTGGCTAAAGAATCTATGGATACAGAGGGCCGACTGTACTAAAAATAGAAGATGTGAAGTGGTAAAAATGCTTTTCAGTTGAAATATTAATTAATAAGCAGGTTACATAGGAGTTTATCATATGACTGAATTTGGAGGTATAATGCAATGGCAATCTGAATGCAATCATGGGTTTCACGTTATTGCGAATGAGTGTATCTCACGCAATTTCAGGCAATGGGAATGCAATCATGGGGTTTCACGTAATTGTGTATTAGAGTATCTCATGCAATTTCGGGCAATGGGGGGTCATTTTCGGGAAATGGGAAGGCATTCTGAATGCATTCCAAATGCAATCAGATTTCACGTAAATTCGCTTAAAATAGCAAATTCACGTAATTGCGAATTGGCTCCATTCACAATTGAGAGAAATTCCTCCCATGTGATAAACTCCATAAAGAAAAACAGATTGTTGAAACCTGTATAGATGGTGTAAGTCAATCTAATTTATTCATTTTGTATGTAATTAACATAGTTGTTCTTGTTTTTTCCTTCCTGCTGGTAAAATGTGGGTTGAGGGGCAAAGAACATTTCAGAAGTGTAGAAATAAATCACTTTGATGCCACTTTGCCATGACTTTGCCCTACAGAATCCTGGGATTTGTAGCTTGGTGAGTCACCAGACCTCTCTGACAGATCAGGCTGAATACCTCAGCAAACTGCAAATCCCAGGATTCCACAGGCTGGAGCCATTACAGCTAGAGTGGTGCCAAAGTGCTTTATTTCTGCAATGTGGAAGAACGGCAGGACACTCATGTTCCACCGCTGACTATAAAAATCTTACTCAGCTTTCCCTCTGTCTCCTTTCCTATCAGTCTTTACAGTCTTCAAACATCATTAATCCTCAGGATTCTAGATCTGCACCCAGTACCACTAATTTTCTTGAGTAACATGATAGCAAAATGCAGATAGATGAAAATAGCCAAACACAATCTGCTTCTCTCTTGATGCACTTTTCTGCCTTACCAAATGGAGATCACTAACATACATAGGTAATTATTTGGAAATACTAGTAACTCAGCTCTCAGTTTCAAGGTGGATTCATTCATGACAGCTGCAATTCTGGGGTAAGTCCCATTGAGGCTTACTTCTGAGTGTGTGTGCATAGGCTTGGGTCAAATACACAGAAAATATGTTTCCAGCTATTAGAGAAGAAATCTGTGGCATCCTGCTCTGGCAAGGCTGTCCACATTCAGTGTAGTCTTCAGCAGTGCCATCCAATGACAAACATGCAAGAATAACAACCCTCAGTTGTCCCCATCTCTAAAATGGGAAGAAAGTATGACCTATCTCCCAGGGCTCTTGTGTGAAATAATGAGAAAGGGACTACAAAGCACATTTTATGGCATTCTTAGCTCTCAAAGGATTCATTCCTAGTGTAAGTAATACCTGCTAGCCCCTTGTGTGGAGCCTGTCCTGCATGTTGAATGATTTTTTAAAAATTCTCTAAATGAAGATGAACATCACTCCATAGAATATAATGGACCGTCTTCATATGAGAACACCCATCTTCTCTTTCAGTCAGTTAAATGTGCTCCTGGTTTCCCAAACACCCCCTAAATTGCAACCCTACATCTGAGGAACCACTCCAGACTCACCTCTGCTGCTTTGCTCAACCTGGGGTTATATCTGCTGCCTCAAGATCTGCTGTTTTTGCTGGCTGGCTTTTGGAAAAACCAAAGCTGACTCAGAGAGGAAGCTCTCTATGGTATTGCTTCCCCCTGTCTCTGAAATCTGGAGGGCTCTAGGACTCAGAAAGCTGGATCCATTTAACCCTTCATCCTCTGGCCTGGCTGGGAGAAACTCCTTGCTGTAGAGAGACATAGTGTGAGGGTTCCTGGATGAATCAGTTCAGACAAGTAGATCCTACCATCCTTTGTTTTGGGACAACACTGCTGTTTTTAAAAGTCAGAACCCTTCTAAATAACCAGCTGATTCTGAGGATGATACAGAGGGTGAGCAAAAGTGTTTGGAGCATCGTCTCAAGATCATAGTTTAGAAGATGGGTGGAGGGCACTGCAATTCCCAGCAGCCTTAACCAGCATAGCCCATAGTAAGGGCTGGGACTTTCAGTCCAACCTCTGGAGGGTCAGGCCTCCCTCATTCCCTACCTTAAGGTGTGCTTTCCTCCCTCCCCACTGAATCCAACTACTGGGCCTTTATTGCAGAGATGGGAATTATACAACCCTCCAGCTGCTGTTGGACTGCACTTCCCATCATCACTCACCTTGGGCTGCTGGTTTGGGCTACTAGGACTTGCAGTCCCACAGGATCTAGAGGCCCATATATTCCTAACCTTGCTATACTGGCTTTTCCCCCCTCTGGCCTAGAAGTGACTCCATTATTTTCAATAATAATAAATAATAAAACCATAATTTGTTGTTATCATTGTTGTGTGCCTTTGAGTCGCTTCTGACTTATGGTGACACTGGCTCTCCAATAATAATGATTGATAATATTACTACTGCTACTACTACTACTACTAATAATAATAATAATAATAATGCCCTTCTAACTTAATTCTGTTGTTGTGAGCCTTCATGTTGTTTCCAAAAGCCTGCTCTCCAGAGTCATACTCTGGCTCTGTAATAATGAATGAATGAATGAATGAATGATATTGTCCTAATTTAATACTGTTGTTGTTGTGTGCCTTCAGGCTGTCCAACACTTTGCTATGCTGGCTCTACAATAATAATGAAATAATAATAATAATAATAATAATAAATCTTTCTAATTTAATGTTGTTGTTGTTGTTGTTGTGTGCCTTCAAGTTCTTTCTGATTTAAGGCGACCCTAAGGAGAGCTTGGTTCATCAAAGGATGCAGTGGGGCCCTCCTTTGAGGCTGAGAGAGTGTGACCTGGGGCTGCAGCTTCTTCCTTTCCCTTTGGCCGGAGCCAGAGCCGCCAAGGGTTAAGCCGAGCGTCCGTCTCTTGGCTCAGCCCTAGAGAGGCTCAGGATGGAGGAGGATGGAGGAAGGAACAAGGAGGCGGGATCCATAAGCCCCGGACACCCTTCCTGCTCCTCCTCCTCCTCTTCCCGGGATGATCATCATCATCATCATCCCCCAAATTGGGATTCTTGGAATTGTATAAACACACAGCCCGGAGGGAGGAGGAGCACAGCTGGAGGAGGAGGAGGAGGAGGAGGAGGAGGAGGAGGGCAACATCTGGAGGGGCTCCCGTTGGGAACTTGAGGAAAAGCCAGGCAGCTGGAGGAGGTAAGTAGATAGGAGATCAATAGGCAGGTAGAGGTAGAAAAAGAGAGAGGGTAGGTAGGCAGATCGAGTAGGTAGAGACTGTAGGGAAGGCAGAGAGGGAGGGAGAATAGGCAGACAAATAGGATAAGGAGATAGATAGATAGATAGATAGATAGATAGATGATAGATAGGGTAGGTAGGTAGATTAGGACAGATTATCACACTAGGGTCAATTCCAGAACCATCCCACAATCATCCCATCATTGGCAATGAATATCCCATGATTGGCAATGGAATGATTGTGGGATGTTTCTGGAATTGACCCTAGTGTGATAAAATAGAGTAGCTAAAACAGAGAGGGAGGGAGAGAGGGAGGGAGGGAGAGAGGGAGGTAGAATAGAAAGACCGAAAAATAGATAGGGTAAGTAGGTGGATAGATAGAATAAATAGATAGATATTTACCTGGCTCATCAGAGGAAAAAGGATATGCATCCGATGTCCTATCATGGAGGATGGGCTCGGGGTTGCAGAGATCTCCATGGAAGGCACCTGGGGCAAAAGAAAAGCACTGTCTATTTATATACCTCACCCATTGGACAGCAGAGAGAGAGAGAGAGAGAGAGAGGAAGAGAAGGATGGATGGATAAACTACATTCGTAGATAGACAAGGGCAATAGAGTAAAAAGGTAGAGTGGGTAGGTAAGTAGATAAAGTAGACAGACTGAAGGGTAGGTAGGTAGGTAGTTTAGAGTGGGTAGGTAGGTAGGGTAGGTATGCAGATGGATAGAGTAGGTAGGTAGATAGACTAGGCAGATAGGTAGATCAGGAAGGTAGGTAGACAGAAAGGATAGGTGCGTAGCTAGAGTAGGTAAGTAGATAGATAAGGGATGGAAGTGGACAGATAAGGAAGGTAGAGTAGGTAGGTAGATTAGGTAGATGGGGTAGGTAAGTAGATAGTTAGATAGATAAATAGAGTAGGTAAGTAGATAGGGGATAGGTAGACAGTAGGGGAGGTAGACATAGAGTAGGTAGGTAGGTAGGGTAAGTAAGATAGATAGATAGATAGATAGGGCAGGTAGGTAGAGTAGATAAATAGAAAAATAGATAGGGTAAGTGGGCAGATAGAGTAGGTAGGCAGATATTTACCCCGCTCATCAGAGGAAAAAGGATATGTGTCAAATGTCCTATATAATGTTGATTCATTTTAAGAGGACCCACTCTTCCTTCAGGCTGGCAGCCCAGGGCAGTGCCTGTGGGCCTAAGCACCTGGATGATGCCCACAACAGGAAAAGGTGTGAGGTAGCAATTTTTCAAAGAGTCTATTTCAGGAAGGCGTCTTGTGGCATCTTTAAAAGAAACCCATCTACTTTCAGGGATGACAGTCCACTTCCTCAGGTACACTTAAGACAAAAGTGGCAACCAACCAGCTTGATGGCAAAATAAGCATTTTAAGCCCCAGGTTTTACCTGATCTAAGGATGATGTTCCCTTATGTTGGATGTTCTCCTTTTTCTGACTCACCTTCAGGAGACACTCCTTAACCTTGCATTTTCTTAAACTAAACACATGATCTGTTGCAGTGCTTCTCAGCAGCACTGATGTGTGGGATTGGCAATTATAGTTTTCCAGTGTACCAGGGACTGGTGCAAAAACTGTGCCCATTGCCTACAACTCTTTCTTTCTTTCCTGGGAACTGGCAACCAGTGGCCCAGGGACCAGCAGTGCTTTGAGCAATGCTGATGTATTGACGTGACTAAGGTCACCTGGGGATTGTAAGGCTAGTTTTGAATCCAAAAGTCACATTACCTTTTGGCCTCCCATCTCCAGCTGTGTCCCCCCTTCTAGGTTTGTTGCTGCTGCTGCTGCATGCCTTCACATCGTTTCAGACCCTAAAATAAACCTATCATGGGGTTTTCTAGGCAAGATTTGTTCCGAGGAGGTTTGTCATTGCCATCCTTTGAGGCTGAGAGAGCGTGACTTGTGTTTTCATGGCTAATCCAGGATTCCAGAGTCCTCGTCCGATGTCCAAACCATTGTGTCATACTGGCTTTCATAGTTGCAGTAGCAAAATAAAAAAATCATGTTTTCAGTTTGGCAGAGGTGATGTCTGGCAAGATTTCAGAGGTCCTCTTAGGATGGGGGTTATTCGGAGGAGGGGATGAATAGGATGTTTCTTGTGATTTCTTAGGAAGGATGGATGATGGTGTTGAGGCAAAAGATTCCTGGATTATCTTCTAGTCTGAGAACAGCTGGGAGATTGAAAGGTGGATTATAGGAGGCTCCTGGGTTTCTTGTGAGAAGCGGCACTAGGAAGGGCGATTAAAGACAGATGAAAAAGGCCGGAATTTTGCCATCTTTCCATTGTGTATCTATGGGTGAAGGAAGGGTTTTATTCCATGCTCTTGAACCCAGATTCAGGCACTGGCCTGGATTTTAATCAGTACGGATTTTGTACATGTAGTATAAAAGAGCCAGCATGGTGTAGTGCTTTGAGCATTGGATTAGGACTTTGTAGACCAGGGCTTGGCCAAGTCAACCCACTGGGTGACCTTGGGCAAGTCACACTCTCTCAGCCTCAGGATGAGGGGGAAAAACCATTGAAGAAACTTGCCATGATAGGTTTGCTGGTAAGGTTGCCATAAGTCGGAATGATAGGTTGCCATAAGTCGGAAACGACTTGAAGGCACACAACAACCACAACAATAAATAAGGAGGACACAGCATTCTGCAGAGCTCTCATTTGCTATTATCATTTTTATTTTTGTATCTGTTTAGCAGATTTTCATTCCTCCTTGCTTTTCGGCCCTTGGATGCCGTCTGCCTTACAAGAGATAGTGAAACAGATATGAAGAAGCAACTCCTAGCCCTGAACAGCATGGAGGAAAAGCTCATCGCCAATAGGACTCCTCTTTGGCTTTCCCTTCTGTCTGCATCGGAGGATTTAGGAGGTGGGTTGGGGGATTAAGAGACCCCCAGTGTGTTGATGCCTATAGGGGTAGGGCAAGCGGGCACAGCCAATGCTGATTCTCTGCAGAATGTGTTTAACTCTTGAGCCGATTAAAGGCTTGGCTTATCCCTCTCTGGACTCTGCACAACAACATCTCTGTTTTCTTTCCAAAGAGGATCTCTTTCTCTTTATTGGAAACCAAGGCTTCCAAATATGGCTGGCAGAGGGAAGAAAAGGGAGCTAATGGAAAATGTTTCTGGTATGTCCAGTTGTGTCCACACCTTCCTGTTTTCAGTTGCCCACTTTGTAGCACAATTTAGTATTTTATTGGCAGGTGAAGGTTTTGCATCTCACACCTGCATTTACAAATTGATTAAACTTCAATTGCAATATGCTTTCTAAATTGGATGCTTCGTGTAAATTGGTGTTTTGGGGGAAAGGCTGTCTAGGAGTAGCATGAGAGATGGTTGGGGAGGGTTCTTGGGAGCATCTCTCTTTTTCAGGTTTGTATATAGTATTTCAATGAATTGTAATACTTTTAATGTTTAATGTTTTCATTTTATGAACTGTATGATTGTTTTTAAATTTTATACTTTCATTCACGTTTTTGTATTGTTTTAAATATGTTGTCAGGCACCTAGAGTCCCATTATTAGATACATTATGTTCATGCCCTTTATACACCTGAACTTTTGTTTCCTTCATTTTGGGTGAAATTATTAGCACGTTTTCATTTTTTTCCACCTAGACTAAAAGTTTTGCTTTAAAAAGTGAAGAATCACATACAGCTTAACTTCTGTTTCCTTCAGTTATTAGTACACTTTCATTTTTTTCCCACCTAAACTAAAAGTTTTGTTTTAAAAGGTGAAGAATCATACAATTCTGTTCAGTTTGCTGTGCTTTATGTTGCTCTGTGTAGGTGGAGCTGTTGACTGCATGCAGAAATCACAATTAAGCAAGGTTAATAGTAATAGGAATATGTCTAACCTTGTGTCTTCCTATCAGTGGTGTCATTAGGTTGGCAACACCCAGTGCAGTAACTCATAGTGTCACACTGCCATTGACCTTCTCCCATACCACACCATACAGATTCCTTAGTCATGTTTTGTACTACTGTTACTGATAAATCATAATTCCCTCATATCACTGAATGTAATGGTAATAGTTCTAACAAAAACAACTAGCAAAATTAAAATGATATCTTTAAAACACAATATCATATGCACAGCCTAAATGAATCTACATGTACAGTTGGCCCTCCATGTTTGCAGCTTTGACTTTTGCGGATTTGATTATTCGTGGTTTTGAATAGTATGTCCTGTCTAGTTATCTCTAGGTCCTACAGTGCAACTCTACCAGAGGTTGACCATAGAATTGTACTGGAGAACCTAGAAGTTCCTAGAGAAAACACTTTTCTAGGCATGTGTAGATCCTGCAGCATCAACTTCTGGCAGATGCTGCCTGTAGAGTTGTACTGTAGGACCTGGAGATTCCTAAAGAGGTGTCCTCTCAAGTAAAAAGAATAGTGTATTTTTTTATTTGTGGTTTTCCTACATTCATGGGGGTCCTTCCCCTCAAACCCCAGCAAATGTGGAGGTACTGTACATAGTCACCTGTGGCTAAAGTGAAAATTTCGTAGGATGTGATGTTTTTATCGAATATTTTAAATTACATTTTAAATTAAATTTTAAAAATTTTGAAATCTCTCCTTTCTCCTGCCAATGAGCCTTGCCCCGCTCACACAAAACAAAACAAACGAACAGCTTCATTTATATACCGCTTCATACCCTTAATGAGTGTCTAAGCGGTTTACAATTGTAAGCTATTTGCCCCCCAACAATCTGGGTACTCATTTTAGCAACCTCGGAAGGATGCAAGCCTGAGTTGAGCTTCAGCCCTTTGCTGGTCTTGAACTCGCCACCTTATGGTTTTGAGTGAGTGGCTGCAGTACAGGCATTTAACCACTGCGCCACCAGGGCAATCTCTTTAGCATTTTAAAGGGGCACAGGCAAACACCACACCTCATTTCTGCCCAAAAGCAGATGTTCAGGGAGCAATGGTGTCACTTCCCTTTGGGTGTCATCTGGGGTGGCCCGAATCACTCTAGTGATGCCCCTACTTCCTATCCCTCTGATGTAATCATGAGGAAGAATGTAGAAGCATTCCCTTCATGTTGTAGTTTGTTGCATTAACTAGATTGTTGTCAATATTAACTGTGGTTTGTTTGAAACAAGCCACTTTCAAACCATAGTTTATGAAGCTTACTTAAGATTAACCACAACAGTTGGTTTGGACACAATGGTAAAATACAGCAAAAGCTTCTGCTCTCTTTGCAACCATCCTAAAAGAGGAGAGGAGAAACTGATGAGCCTGCTTGGAGGTTAGATTTGTTTGCATCCTACTAAGCCTGTTTATTATTATGTTTAAATACAGTCACTGTAGGGCCCAGAGACTTCATTACCCAGCATCTTATTGCTTACAAATGGCTGCTCTTACATTGTTAAGATCTTATCTGGACATGCATTAATTTCTTTTTTCTCTCCTGTTTTCTCTTAAGAAGAAATCACAGTTTCATGAATAGGACATATGTTGGCTTCAGGACGGTTCAAGTAATTTCCCTTAATAATTGGGAATATCTGGGTTCCCAGGAGGGCCTTTTCACTTAGTGTACAGTGTGGGGCTGAAACTAGATTTTCCTTTGACCTATTTTGAGGTGCAAAATAATGGATTTTTAGGAACGAAGGGCGAGCTTTTTCTTTGGGAGAGGACCAACCCAAAGAAGACAAGGACTTTCTCACGCGGTCACAAAGTGTACCACCTTGTGGAAATGGCAGAACAAGTTGAAACAGGTTCCGAGTCAGGCTCTGAGGGATCAAAGAGGGATAGTTTTCCAGTCCAGTCTGGAACTGCTCAGGACATGTCCCAATGGGCAACACCACGACAGGAGGGGATACCCCGCCATTTGGAAGCCCAGTGGCAAGAGTACTTGAAAACAGCTCAGTATCCCATCTCAGGACGTGGGACTTCCCAGCTGCCAGACATGACTTCATGGGATGACCTGGCCGTGTTTGATCGTGTGGTTGGTGCCTGCCAGTGGTCTAGAGAAGGGATCAGCCGTCTCATGCCTACTCTCAGTGCAGAAGCCCAGCAAGCCTTAATTAGCTTGAATGCCAGGGACAAAGGGGACCATGGAAAGGCCAAAGCCACCACCCTGCGAGCCAATGCAAGCAGTGCTGAGACACAGCGCCAGCGCTTCCGTCGATTCCGTTACCAGGAGGCTGAAGGACCTCGTGAGGTTTGCAGCCGGTTGCGTGAGCTCTGCCATTGCTGGCTGGAGCCGGAGAGTCGGACTAAAGAGCAGATCCTGGAGCTGCTGATATTGGAACAATTTTTGACAATCCTGCCCAAGGAAATTCAGCACAGAGTCCGAGAACGCGGCCCTGAGACATGCGCCCAGGCAGTAGCCTTGGCCGAGGGATTCCTTCTCAGGCAGCAGGAGAGCTTGCAAAGTGGACCACAGGTGAGGGGCTCAGGGACAAACAGGACTGGCAACCTTGTCTGTTGAACAAGAGTGAATAAAATAGAGTCCAAATTCAAATTCTGTGTGGCAGCAGAATATGTTTGTTCATTTGTTCTCTTTGGATAATTTTAAGTTGCTTTTCACCATCTCTAGAGGATGTATCTACACTATAGAAATAATGGCTTCACCTCTGTAGGGGAACATTTTGACACCACTTTAACTGCCATGGCTCTATCCTACAGAATCCTAGGATTTAAAGTTTTGTGAGGTGCCAGCAATCTTTGGCAGAGAAGGTGAAAGACCTTGTAAAAGTACAGATCCCAAGATGGGGGGGGGGGGGCATATATATAAGTTAACCCCAAAGTGAGTGATATGCCCCTGCTTGGGGGGGGGCAAGGGTGGTGAAGAGAAAAGGGGTGGCAGAGAGGCCTTCAGTCAAAGTATTGATGGAATCAGCAGCTTTAGGAATCAATAGCTTTAGGATCATGGAATCAGCATAGGATCATGGTGGAATCAGCAGCTTTAGGACTATGATAGGAATGAGGTTGGGGCACAGGACATCACTTGTGAGGTTAGGGCACAGGACATCACTTCTGTGGCTCAGAGCAGTGCCATTTTGGGACAGTGACTGGAGCAAGTAGTTAGAGCACATGGCAGTGGTTGAGAAGTGGTGGCAAAAAGGAACTTTCAAATTTCACACCATGCTTAAGCTTTGTGAGCGTTGTTGGGACTTGGCTAGCAGGTCAGAGTGGCACTGCAGCTCCTGCTGATTTCATCAGATAAGCTAGGAGGTAACAGAAGAAATAATGTTGGGAGCGGGGAACTTAAAGCTCTGTGGGAAAGACATATTGCTGAGTTGCTGCTCCCAGGATGACTGGGTGCAAAGGGAGAAGTAACACTGCAGCTGGTCAAGCAGTAACAGAGAGGCCTCTTGCCTGTGCCAGCCTTTGTCACAAGGCTGGCATGGCTGAGAGCCTTCTCAGTCTCTGCTCAGCCAGCAAGTTTGGGGGCCACTGGTGTACAGCATGTATTGCAGTGGTACAGTATTTTTTGGACTGTTGCTTGTGTGCTTTTTTTTTTTTCTTTTTTTTTTTTTTTTTTTTTTTTTTTTTTTTTATTTTTTTTTTTTTTTTTTTTTTTTTTTTTTCTTTCTCTGCTGGGTTATTGTGAAATGTGTTTCAGATCTCCCAGATGTCTGTAGCCTCAAAATGTTCCTGCAGAACAAATCCCTGTACATAGAACGTGTTAAAACGACATGTCAAGAATCTAGGACAGCATCAGCCTCTGACATCTAGGTGCCTACTTTCTGTCTCCCAGATATCTGTCCATGCATATCTGTCCTTGCCATGCATATGGTTGTATGTGGTATAACTGTCCATGTGCCTGGGAGCTGAGATCCATTAGTGGTCTCTGCACACTTTTATGCATTTGGTCCAATAAACAGACATTGGGGCAAGGTGAAGGGGCCTGCAGGTACAAAGACCTTGGATTTGGTTCTGCTTCTTCCACCACATCTTTACTGAAGGACTAAAGTGTTCTGTATACTGATAGATGTTCTGGTTCATACCTGCTAGTCTACAGACTTTCTATCCTATGTTTTAACCAGTGACATTGCATGATTTAAAAAAAATAGTTTTCTTTGGAAGTGAAGGGCTTCAGTGCTGGTTTCCAATTTTGTTTCAGGGCTCTGACTCATTCCAGGAGACAGCTGTAAATCTCTCTGAAAACCAGAGAGATGCCAAAGAGAGGCCTTCAGTCAAGGAGACCAGGCAGCTGGATAATGGGAAGGCCATCTCATCTGGTAAGGCTGATGCTTACAGTCCTGTTCTACACAATGTGGCTTATGGGAACAAGTTGTCACAACTGTTCAGGAAGAGAAGTGGATGAGGTCAAAAATAAGACAAGGAAGTGCTAAATTTTAGAAGTGCTGATTTTATCCTAACAAAAAATAATTGAGTCTCCTGAGGCACTTTAAGGGTAACAAAAACCTTCACAATGTGTTATGTGGAGATGTGTCAAATACCATGTGCAAAGTGAACCCCAATCAGTCTATAAATGGAAATCTTTCACCCTCAGGTCTCTTCCTGGGGCACTGGGATAGTTGTAGCTAATGATAAGGATTGAATGGCATGGCATTGCCCCAAAGTACAAGCATATTATGAATGAAATATTAAGTAGATGGGTTTGGGTTCATCTCAGAAGAATTTCTGCAGCACACAGATTGACTTTTTTGTTGTTGTTGATAGAAGAATTCTGAATACTTGTTTTGCTGATTAAGGTTCTTCCAGGCACTAAATCCAGTATAATGTAGAGGTTAGAGTGTTGTATTAGGACTCTGGGAGAAATGGCACACAAGAACAAGGTTCAGATTCTCTTGTTGCAAAATCTTGTAGCATGGATTATCTTGGTTGATGGTAACAGGAAGAAGAGATTGATTTTACATGGTTTTTCTTGGGCTACCTCCGCACTGCAAAAATAAATCCATTTTGACACCACTTTAACTGCCATGGCCCAATGTTATGGAATTCTGAGAATTGTAGTTTGTTGTGGCATCAGAGCTCTCTGACAGAAGGCTGAATATGTCACAAAATGGATTATTTCTGCAGTGCGGGTGCAGCCTCAGTTTCTTACAGTTCTATGATTGTATTAATTTTAGAAGAGTGCCATAAACCATGGTGCTCTTATGTAAAGGAAAAGGAAGTATGTCCAAACCAAATGTTTGTGCAAGGAACAGTTGCTCAGCACCATTTTTATACATGATGCATATTAGCATAAATTATTTGATTACTTTATTGTTTATTTTGATGCCTCCTTGGTTTAGGTGGTACTGTAATCTATTTAGGAAATTGAAACCTAGCTTTGCAAGCACTAGAAATCTGTTTCAGCAATCTTTCTTGGAAAAACTGGGGAAAAAAATATTTTCAAGCATGCCTTCTAGCATAAGCCTAGAAACTTGCTTTAAAAATAACATGTACAAAAGCAGAGTTTCAGGAAATTTGAATCTTGTACCTGCTTTCTTGCCACATTCTGTGTTTCTTCTCCATTATGCCAGAATTTGCAAGACAGTCTTAGTCATGAGCAGAATGAATTGGGTTGTTAATACTGCTAACATAATTTTTTCATATTATTTCTTCTCCTCCATCTAACAGGTGCCAAAGTCACAAACCGTGCACAACTTCAGTCTTCCGGAGCCAAGGAAGAGGGGATTACTCCAGGTATGACTCCAAAGAAAGAGAAACCCCACATCTGTATTGACTGTGGGAAATGCTTTGCGCGTCCCTCTGACCTGGCTAAACATGAAAACATCCACACGGGTGCCAAGCCCTTTCGCTGTATGGAGTGTGGAACACGCTTCAGTCAGTTATCCCACTTGACGAGACATCAGAGAATTCACACGGGGGAAAAACCATACACATGTACTGAGTGTGGGGCATCATTTGCCCAGCGAGCCTCACTGATTAGTCACCAGAGAGTCCACTCAGGAGAGCAGCCCTACCGCTGTTCTCATTGCCATCAGTGTTTCAGCCACCAGTCAGCGCTCAAAGTGCACGAACGAATCCACACAGGTCAGAAACCCTATATCTGTCTGGAATGTGGGAAGAGATTTGTTTCTTCCTCCACTCTTAAAATACACAAGCGGATCCATACAGGGGAGAAGCCATTTTCCTGTGCTGAGTGTGGGAAGCGATTCATTCAGCGCTCCAACCTGATTTCGCACCAGCGGACCCACTCTGGAGAGAAGCCCTTTTGCTGTGGTGTGTGTGGCAGAAGGTTCAGCTACCCATCAGACCTCACCAGGCACCAGAAAATCCACACAGGGGAGAAGCCATTTCCCTGTGATGAGTGTGAGAGGAGATTCACCAGGTTCTCAGATCTTCTCATACATCGGAGAATCCACACCGGGGAGCGGCCATATCGGTGCCTTGAGTGTGGCCGAAGATTCAGGCAGAAGAGTGCTTTGGTGACACACCAGCGAATCCACACAAAAGAAAAAGCAGCTGAAAAAAGCAAGCCTGTGGCACCCATAGAGCCACAGACAGATAATGAACTGAGAGTCAAAAAAGAGACAGAAGAGAAAGTAGACATTCCAGAGAAGGAAGAGAAGTAGAAAGATTGCACTATGCACCTAGAAGGAACCAGCCTCGCCTTGTCTTCCCAGCTCCTGATCTATCACTCCCTAACTAAGGAACTTCCTGCTAGAGGAGTTGAAGAAGTTTCATTTTGTTCCCTTGATAGATCCCTTCTCCCACACTAGTCAGCAACAAGAACCTTTTTCCAGGGTGATTTAGCTCAGGAGGATTTAGCTGGGAATAATAACCTCTTCCTTACCCCCAGGGACTTTGCTGCTTTAACAGCTGCTCATGAGGCATGTAGAAAAGATTGCTTCACCCTGAATGACTGGAAAAAGAATTCAAGCCTTGATGATTTTCTTTATTCCCATTTCCAGCGCAAGAGGAAGCAAGATTCCTCTTAAAAAGAATTTGTTGCTGTATGGATTAGTCATATAGGAAATTGATTCTGGCAGATGGAATGGGATACTAGGACAATGCTGGAGCATAGAATGCCACTGAAAACTGGAGTTGTTCGAATTAATGCCATCATGTTTCTCCCCTCACTTTGTTTTCAAGGGCCTGTCCACAAGGGATCCTTCCAGGTTTCAACTGGTCATATGAATCGGAATCAAGGGTACAGAATGTTTTGTGTCCAGAGGTAGCATAAAATCTGATTTGCTAGGTTTGGGGAATGAAAAGTAGATGGCTAGTGCTACATGATCCTTTTAAATGCTGTGGGAACATTCTGGGAGGATAAGAAAGTAAAGGTTTGCACATATTTCTTTCATTTAAACTGCACCTCCCACAATTTGTCATATCTGTCTTATAAGCTGTCACGGTGAAGGTTAGTATCCAAGCCAGGAGGAATTCCCCTTGTAAACATGTCTATAATAAATCCCTGAGCCAGTGTGGTAAGTGAATTTCTACAGTCAAATGTCCACTCAAATATAGATTCAAACAGGTTCAAGTGTCCACTTAATGTGTCATTGGGGACAAGTTATACTCTCAGCCTGAGTTCCCCATCTGTAACAGGGAAGGCTGGGGCCTACCTCAAAGAGTTGTTGACAAGGATAGCCTACATGAAGATTTATGGCAATTTGTACATTAAAAATGCTATGTAAGTGATGAAGAATGATTTCTAGGTTCGGGGTGGGGGAAACAAGTTTCTGCAGACTTTCCCCAGTAATTGACATTCCATCCTCTTATAGTGTTAGCTGGAGTATAGCGCATGAGAGTGGAACCATAAGAACTACTACTTATATTTGCGTAAGAGCAGGAGAGAGCTATGATATTTTTCACCATGATAAGAGTTGCCAGAGTGAAAAAGTTTGTGGGCATTAAATGGTTTTACAGAAGAGGGAATTTCAGCAGATCCTTGCCATGCAACCAGTTAACAGGAAACACCTGCTGAAATTCCTTCTGCATGACCATTAATGGTATTGGAGCTGTTTCCAGTTTCCACCCTGGCAACCCTAAATATGTATTTCCACCAAAGAGTTGTAGAGTTGGAAAGACTATACAGTGACCATCTGCCAGTGCAGGAATCCTCAGCTTGGCAAAGTGGCTGTCCAACCTCTATTTTAAAAAATGAAGGAGAGTTCACTACCTTCCAAATTAGTCCATTCCACTCAGGTGTGCCCAGCTATAGTTGAATTGCTGGATCAGGAAAACCTGAGAAAGGGCAGACTGGATGAAATGCACTCAGAAATGCATGGCTTGCAGCATTGGCACCAAGATGGTCAGCTCCAAGGTTGGGCAAAGTGGTCTATGGGAGCATGCAGTTCTTAGAACCCTCTTGGGTCAAAAAGTTTATTTACATTGTAAACAAATTGCAAAACATTTTTTTTGCCCTGTAAAATACTGAGGGCATTTCAACTGTGTTATCTGGCCTCACCCAGGACAACTAGGCACAGAAGAGGCCTTAATAGGAAGTGACTTCTGTTGTTTAAAAAAGGCCTTTCATGGACCTAAAACGTTGAGCTTCAGTATAATCCTTAGATCTGAAAATGTTACCCTTTTAAACTACTGCTGCCAGAATGTCTAGCCAGCATTGTCTAGATTACCTTACGCATTGTTTTGTTTAAGAAAGTAGAAAGATTATCCTTGCAGTGATTCTTTTGGAAAATAGTGGATCTTAAACTTTACAATGTTGTCTGATACATTTTATTCCAGCTGTCCCAATTTGGCAGAGACAGTCCTGCTTAATCCTCTGTCATCCCACCTTTTCAGCTGCTTTTAAAATGTTTAAAATGCTGCAAACTGTGTTCAGAGTGCAAAAGGTGGTTTACTATCAACTCAGCAAGTGGGAGAGGAGAGGATAGCATCTCTCGTCCTTCCTAATCAGCTCAAAAGCAAACAACTGCAGCCTCTCCTAACTTGTGTTCTTCCTCATTAATAACTTTGCCATCTCAACTACACTGATATTGCTTGGTGACATGTGTCTTTATTTTCTTATATGAAATATTGGAGTATAGAGAGCCTGTGTAGTGCAGTAATTTGACCGTTAGATAATGACTCTGGAGACCAGGGCTCAATTCTAGCTCGACCATGAAACCCACTGGGTGACTGGGTAAGTCACATGTTCTCTGCCTCAGGGCAAGGCAATGGCAAACCTCCTCTGAACAAATCTTGACAAGAAAACCCCTTGATAGGGTCGCCATGAGTCAGAAACAACTCAAAAGTCACACAACTCATGTAGGTCTGCATACCATTCAGACATAAATTTGTTGAATTCTAAGGATCTTACTCCAAGGTAAGTGGGCACACAATTGTGACTGTTGAATAAAGGTGAGACTTGGCCACTTGCGTGCAGGTAGAAGAAGCAATGTAGAGGTTGTGTTTTATAGTTTAACATTCAGGTATGGTCACACCATATGAAAGCCTGCAGGTGAGCAATCCCTTTGGGCCATAAACCTGATTAACACTGTTCTTTCTGGAAATCAATCAATACCATAAATACCATTTTCTTTATCTCCTGCTGTTTGCTATTATCAGAGGTGACCATTCTGTGACTGTATGCTTGTGGAACAAAATCACTGCAGACTCTCCACAACTAACCCTCTCTCTACCATGTCCTTTTGCAAATCCAGTGAGATCAACACATGGCAGTTTATTTACCTGTGGGCAAAGTGTGGATTGGGCAAAAGGATTATGCCCAGAGATTAATAAAGCGCAATATGTGCATGCAACATCCAAACAAACAAAACAGCACTCTGCCATCCTTCAAAAGAAGAGAAGGAGTGAAAAGTTATTGAAGGCAAAGCCTAGGAGATTGTTCAGAAGTCCCACATGCACATATGTTTCATGAATTTCCATCACAGGTCTCCTTGTATTAGAAGCAGTAGACCTGAATATTCAACAATGGATCTGTCAGTCTCCTGGCTCTTGTGTGGAATTTGCAATAGGAAATAGGAAACAATAGGAAAATTTGGTAGAAGAGAATGCTACTGAACCAGGGCCTCTGCTCTGAATGTATCTCCTCCCCTGCACAAACTGTTCAGGCATAAGCACCTCTGCCAAAATTATGCGCACATATGTAATGCAATTATGTGTACCAGTATTTCAGGGTCGTGGATATGTTACACCAACTAGGACATTACTGCTCAGTATTTCAGAAAGGAAGAGCTGCCTGTTGCTTTATGTTAAGAGTTATTTTGAGCCTTCAAACTTTTAAAATCTGACTTACCAAGGATATTATTTGAACCTCTGACTTAAATTAAACATTGGCAGCTTTTTGAGTTGTTTTGTAAAATAAAAATAAATCAGTGTTATTTGGTTGGAATTCCTGTTTACTACTTTATTATTTATTATTATTAACCTTTATTTAAATAGCGCTGTAAATTTACACAGTGCTGTACATACAATCTTAAATTAAACGGATCCCTGCCCTCAGGCTTACAGTATAAAAGAGACAATACAAAAGGAAGAGGGGAAGGTGATGGGAAAGGGGTGAGGTCCGGTGGTTCTTCTCTCCCTCTGGGGCCAGGACCAAGGCAGATGGACTGGAGGGAGGGCACGGCTTCTTAATACAAAGTTAAAAAGAGGCATCCTGGGGCGGATGGCACAGTCCTGGGAATGCTTCCCTAAATAATATAGTCTTTAACTCAGTTTTGAACGTGGTTAGGGAAGTGATGAGGCGTGCATGTGGGGGAAGAAGGTTCCAGGAGTGAGGGGCAGCAAGTGAGAAGGGACGAATCCGGGACGGGGCAGTGGAAATCCTCGGCTGGGACAGGAGACCTTGAGTACCAGAACGGAGGGTACGAGAAGGAGTGTGAGGAGAAGGAAGTTCAGACAAGTAAGGAGGGGCCAGTCCATGGAGGGCTTTGAAAGTCAACAACAAAAGCTTGTACTGGATGCGGAAGGGGAAGGGGAGCCAGTGAAGGGAGGATGAAAGAGGAGAAACATGGTCAAAGCAGCGAGCAGATGTGATAATACGTGCAGCTGAGTTCTGGACAGAGATTAAAGGATGGAGATGAGAGAGGGGAAGCCCTGTCAGAAGGAGGTTACAATAATCTAGTCGTGATACCACTAGGGCATGAACCAGAGTCTTGGCAGTGGAGGCTGAGAGGAAAGGATGGATTTTAGCAATGTTGTAAAGAAAGAATCTACAGGTCTTGGCAGTGGCCTGAATCTGGGGAGTAAATTACAGAGAGGAATCAAAAATGAAGCCAAGACTGCGGGCTTGCTGAACCGGTTGAATAGAAATGCCGTCGACAGAAACAGAAAAGGAGTATTGAAGGGTGGGCTTAGGTGGGAAGACGAGAAGCTCTGTCTTAGACGTGTTGAGCTTCAAGCGCCGATGCCGCATCCACTGAGAGATGGCAGCCAGACAAGAGGAGACTTGCTGTTCGAGCCCCGGCAAAAGGTCAGGGGTTGAGAAATACAGCTGAGTGTCATCGGCATACAGATGATAGGAAAAACCAAAAGAACGGATGAGTTTACCAAGGGACAGTGTGTATAGAGAGAACAGAAGGGGACCCAGGACAGAGCCCTGAGGAACTCCTACAGATAAGGGAACAGAGGAGGAAGTCTGACCACGGCAAAGGATCGGTCTGACAAGTAAGATTTAAACCAGTTGAGAACAGAGTCAGAGAACCCGAAGTCAGAAAGTAAGTCAAGTAAGAGACAGTGGTCCACGGTGTCAAAGGCAGCAGACAGATCTAGAAGAATGAGAATAGAGTAGAGGCCATTTGCCTTGGCCTGCAAGAGATCGTTTGAGATTTTGGTGAGGGCTGTCTCTGTAGAGTGCCGTGGGCGGAAGCCAGACTGAAAAGGGTCCAGGATGGAATTGGCTTCAAGAAACTCAAGACAGCGAGAATAAACTATCCGTTCCAGAACCTTAGAGAGAAAAGGAAGAAGAGAGATCGGGTGGTAGCTAGACAGGGAAGAGGGGTCGAGAGAGGGTTTCTTCAGAATTGGGGAAACAAGAGCATGTTTGAAATCCGAAGGGAAGGATCCCGAAGAGAGAGAGAGATTAAAGATATAGAGGAGCAGGGCAGAAAAGAAGGGGTTATAGAGACTAGAAGATGGGAGGGGATAGGATCAAGAGAACAAGTTGTAGGATTGGAAGAATTTAGCAGTGTAGAGAGTTCATCCAGAGATACAGGTGGAAACACAGAGAGTTTATTAGTAGAAGGTACCAGGAAATTAGTGGTAGAGGGCAAATCAGGAGGAACAATTACAGATCAAATAGTAGTGACTTTTCCGAGGAAGTAGTTGGCGAAGTCAGTGGGGGAAAATGATGAAAAGACAGGGGGAGAAGAAGGTTTTAGCAGTGAATTGCAGCAGGAGAACAAGCGCTGTGGGCGCCTCTCGTTGGCAGAGATCAATGATTTATAGTAATTCTGTTTTGCCATAGACAAGGCGCATGAGAAGGATGAAAGAACAAATTTATAATGAATAAAATCGGCCCAGTCCCTGGACTTTTTCCAAAGGCGTTCAGCTGCTCGAGAGCAGGACCGGAGAAACCTAACTGCAGGAGAGAACCAGGGCTGAGGACTAGACATAGAGGAGGATGTGCGAACAGATACAGGGGCAAAGCTGTCAAGGGTGGAAGAGAGAGAGGAGTTGAATAAAGACATTGCTGAGTCAGCAGAGTCCCCAAAATTTAGACAAGAGAGAGAAGAACCCATGGTCTGACTGAGATGATCAGAATTAGCAGATTGAAGATTACGAAAAGTGCATTGAACAACATTACGAGGAGGTGGGATGTAAGTAAGAGTAAAAGAAATTAGATGATGATCTGACAATGGATAGTCAGATGCCAAGTAGTCAGAGATGACACACTTAGAAGCGAGAACTAGGTCAAGGCAGTGACCAGAAGAATGGGTAGGAGAGGTGGAATGAGGTTGAATATCGAAAGAAGCTAAGAGGGAGCTAAAGCGAGATGTTAGCATCTTCTTGCAGTGTGTATGGATTTGAACATTCTGAGATTTAAAATAACTGGTGAAACAAGCCTTCAAAAGGACTGTAAAAATACTTGAAAGGTGAATGGTTTCCTAAGACTTAAGAGTTCAAGGAACTTATTCCAATCAAACCAGGCACAAGGTTCCTGGTTGGGGTAGAAATGTACCAATTAATATTCTTGGTTTGTATAGTATTGGGGGGAAAGGGGGTTGTACATGTGGGGAATATAGCTCCTTGAAATATTGGAATGCATAGCCAGTAGTAAGGGATAATGGGAGGTGCTGTACAGCAGCATAAGCAGAGCTGCATGTAAACCTGCTCACTAAGAATAATGCTTCATATTACTGATGTGTATTTTAATCTTATGAAAATCTGATGCAATAACTTTGTTTCAAACACTCATATGTTGCTTTTTGTGGGTTTCTTGGGCTATGAAACCATGTTCTATAAGGATTTATTTCTGACATTCCAGCAGCAGCTGTGGCTGGCATCTTCGAAGAATGCTGGAATGAAGGGAGAGCATATATACTGTTGGTTGAGTGGAGGTGATTTGCATGTTAATCTTGTATTGTTCTGTTGTTGAATTAGCCTAAAGCAAATGAACCTTTTTAAATATCATTAAATGTGTTGGGTACGTTTAGCAAATGCTAGAAAGAGAAACTGTAGATTTACCAATAAGTAAGTCTCACTATAAGAGCCATTGTGGTGTAGCAGTTTGGGCACTGAACTATGATGGGAGACCAGGGTTTGAATCCCTGTTCATCCATGGAAACCTGTTAGGTGGGTCACACACTCTCAACCCCAGAAAACCACATTAGAGGGTCACCTTACAGTTGCCATAATTCTGAAATGACATCAACAAGAGGTCTCAAGTTGTACTTTCCCTACATGCATAAAAATGACCAAAACCAGAATTTCTTCTTTTTATTTTCAGCAGTTCATTGGCTGATTTTCAGAGGGTATGGCCTGCTTGCAGGGGCAAACACTGGCCCCACCATCTCCAATTGCCCACCCTGAATTTCCCCCAAGAACATGCAATAGAGTTGTAGCCAATATCTGAAAGCAAAGGGGCTTAACACTAACAAAATTGTGTTCATTACTTTCAGTAATGAGTAACGAACCATTTTCAAAATTTGGGCATTTGGTCTGGAACAAAATGGAAAAAGCACACATTTTACATCCTTCAATTACAGATTTCTAACAGTATGATTTGAAGAGAGCTGGGGGGTCATACTCTCTGCTTAAGAGAGAAGCTTAAATGGATAGTCCTACTAGGGAGGACACAAGGAGAAGCAGGCTTTTTCCCTTATCCACATTCAGTTGTTGACTGTGCCTAAGTACATCTAGAGAGAAAAAGTAATTTACAGAGATCCCCTGTCCATTTATTATGGTGTAACACTCTAGAGTGGCACAGTGCTTTGAGCATTGCACTATGACTCTGGAATCCAGGGTTCAAATCCCCATTCAGCCATGAAACACTGGCTGACCTTGGCCAAGCTGCAAACTCTTAGCCTCAGGGGAAGGCAGTGACAAACCTCTGAACAAATCTTCCCAAGAAAACCCTGTGAAAGTGTTGCCAGAAAACAAACAACTTGAAGGCACACAACAACACCAGATTTCATCTGATCTTGGAAGTGAAGCAGAGTCAGACCTGGATAGTACTTGAATGGGAGAACTGTAGGCTACATTTCAGAGGAAGGAACTGGCAAAACTACCTCTGAGTATTCTTTACCTAAGACAACCATGTGAAATTCATGGTCTCCATAAGTCCACAGATGACATGACAGTACTCAGTAATTTCCTATGCATTTCTCAAGGAGTCCTAAATCAGCTTGAAGTCCCTTTTCTGTCATCATCTCCATGCAAATCCACTCTGTCTTCTATGAGCATCTTTAAACCAATGGGAAGAGTAGTCATGCCAGCCCTCCACTGCAGGATGCCAAGCAACCCTTTTATTTCTTCTCCTGCACTCGGTGAATTTCTGCCTGCCGTTAGAGCATGGGACCTGTCTCAGGAAAGATGGCCAGGGAGAAGCTAGTGTGCTGCTGAGCATGGACTTAGGGCCAGGGTTGAGATTCCACTCAGCTATGGGAGCCCACTAGGTGACCTTGGGCAAGTCATACTCTCTTAGTCTCAGGGGAAAAAAACCCAGTAAACTGGACTGGCAGTCAGGCAGAAAACACACTTCTGATGACATATCGAGGAGTAGCCATATAGGCCACATAGCAAAGTACAACCTCCAAAATCCACAAAACATAGCACTCTGAGACAGAAGGCTAAACATCATACAAAACTACAAATCCCAGGATTCCATAGCATTGAGCCATGGCAGTGAAAGTGGTATCAAACTGAATTAATTCTGCAGCATAGATGCAGCCCTAGGTGACCCTACTGTAGCTGTGAGTGCTTATGTATAACAGGCAAGGTAGACAGCTTTATGTGTTCTTTATGAGGCCAACCAAATGCAAGAAAAATAACACATTGCAAGCTTTCAAAGCTTCTCTGGCTTCACAAAGGATGGGGGTGACCTGGATCTTAAGAGGACCATTTCTTTTTGTCTTGCACATGGAACTTAAAAATTCTTTATTTCCATGAATACCCGCATGGCCAGAAGGAGAAAAGGGCCCACATGTATAGATTCTCTTACAGAACTATCTGAATGGACAACAGCCACATCTTGACAAAATGAAGCCTTAGGACTAGCATAATCTTTCTTCCGTTTTCCTCCCCCCCCCCCCCTTTTCCGTATGATTTTAAATATCTTTGCCTGGTGAAGAAACCAATGAACCTTTGAAAACTTGCGACATGTATTTTTTGAATTTGATTGACCCAATAGAGTTATAATGGTTTTGTGGATTTGGGATGTTATTGTACTTTGATGCTTTTGATTGTTCAACTTAATTGGTATATTTTAATGATTATATTATATGAGTGTATTTTAATAGTTTTATAGTACTGTATTTTAATGGTTGGTTTTATGTGTTTTGGTTTTTTGATTTGTTTTTGTTTTTTAAATTGTGTTTTGTATTTTAACATGTACCCCATCCTGGGCCTTGAGGAGAGGCAGGAAAGAAATAAAATTTATTATTGTTATATTTTATTATTAAGGAGTTAGAATCATAGAATCATAGAATCATAGAGTTGGAAGAGACCACAAGGGCCATCCAGTCCAACCCCCTGCCATGCAGGAATTCCAAGTCAAAGCATCCCTGACAGATGGCCATCCAGCCTCTGCTTAAAGACCTCCAAGGACGGAGACTCCACTACACTTCGAGGGAGTGTGTTCCACTGTCGAACAGCCCTTACTGTCAGGAAGTTCCTCCTAATGTTGAGGTGGAATCTCTTTTCCTGCAGTTTGCATCCATTGTTCCACGTTCTAGTCTCTGCAGCAGCAGAAAACAAGCTTGCTCCCTCCTCAATATGACATCCCTTCAAATATTTAAACAGGGCTATCATATCACCTCTTAACCTTCTCTTCTCCAGGCTAAACATCCCCAGCTCCCTAAGGCGTTCTTCATAGGGCAAGGTTTCCAGACCCTTCACCATCTTAGTTGCCCTCCTTTGGACATGCTCCAGTTTCTCCACATCTTTTTTGAATTGTGGTGCCCAGAACTGGACACAGTATTCCAGGTGGGGCCCGACCAAAGCAGAATAGAGTGGCACTATAACTTCCCTTGATCTAGAAACTATACTTCTATTGATGCAGCCTAAAATTGCATTGGCTTTTTTAGCTGCCGCATCACACTGTTGACTCATGTTCAGCTTATGGTCTACTTGGACTCCTAGATCCCTTTCACATGTGGTCTCATTCAGCCAGGTGTCCCCCATCCTATATCTGTGCATTTCATTTTTCCTCCCTAAGTGCAGAACCTTACATTTCTCCGCATTGAATTTCATTTTGTTAGCACTGGCCCAGCTTTCTAGTCTATTCAGGTCATTTTGAATTTTGATCCTGTCCTCTGTGGTATTAGCTACTCCTCCCAGTTTAGTGTCATCTGCAAATTTGATAAGTATGCCCCCAATTCTGTCATCCAAATCATTAATAAAGATGTTGAATAGCACTGGGCCCAGGACAGAGCCCTGTGGGACCTCACTGGTCACTTCTCTCCAGGATGAAAAGGAGCCATTGTTGAGCACCCTTTGAGTTCGGCCAGTCAACCAATTACAAATCCATGTAACAGTTAACTTGTCTATCCCACATTTTGCAAGCTTGTTTGCAAGAATGTCATGGGGAACCTTGTCAAAGGCCTTACTGAAATCGAGGTATACTATATCCACAGCATTCCCTTCATCTACCAAGCTGGTTGCTTTGTGACCTCAAGTTGTTGTTTATGGTGACCCATCAAGGGGTTTCATTGGCAAGATTTGTTCGAAGGGAATTTATTTCTGCCTTCTTCTGAAGGTGAGACAGTGTGACTTGCCCAAAGATCATCCAGTGGGTTTCCATAGCCTAGAGGGGATTCAGACTCTGGTCTCCCTGAGTCCTAAGTCCTGTACTCAAACTGCTGCACTACACTGGCATCCTCCATCCTTGTTCTAACACAATGCTACTCAAAGCGGCAGTCCTGAGACTGGTGCTGCTGCCAGTCCCTGCTGAGTTTACAGGGAAAGAAAGAAACAATAGTGGCTAATGGACACAAATATGACACTGGTCCCTGGAATATTGGGGGGGAAACTTGCTGATCCTCCTACATCAAGTAGCTTGGGTAGCGTTATTCTAATCTAATCTTTGTTGGGCACAAATGCTTTGAGAGTGACAGGCTGTTCTAAGGCTGTTAGGATGTGCTCAATTCCATTGAAAGACAGACAGGCGAGGAATGAGAGCAGCCTGTGAGGGTGGAAGAGGAGCCAATAAGAGCAGGAATGGATTGTTTGTATTTACTACAGTTTTATCCCAATTTTCTGTTTTAAGAAATTAGCATTTAAAGTAGTAAAAAATAAATGGAAGAATAAATATGCTTCCGGGGATTACAGAGACTTGGTTGAACAGAGTTCCTGTAGGCAAGACAAACGGAACACTTTCTTTCTTTGAACGAGAACCACAGATTAGTACTTCATGAGGTAACGTGTACTGTTTTTCGCTTCATCTCTCTGCTCCCTACAAATGTCCAGTAGCATCACTGCATTGCCTTTACCACTCATGTCCCAATTCATTGGTGTCATTGACTCAGAAAATGTTACAAGTTATGTTCAATTAATATGAAGAAGGCATGCTGGGATGGTAGGGCAAGAAAGCCTGAATCCCTGTCCATCTTGGAGAAGTCATTTTAAAGTACAAAATGGAATTTCCCTCCCTCCTGCTGATGAAGAAACGTTCTCATTGATGTGATCAGGAAAGTAATCAGTGCTTAACTGTCTTTTTTACCTCCACTGAATGGAGACCTTCCAGACTGGCTCAGACTGGTTCACATACACACATACATACACCCAGTTGTTAGGTATTGTGCAGTTTCCAGAGATGTTGGACAAACCTATCTGGATCTGAAAGAAGGTAAATGTCTTTATTTAATTGGCTTTGCCTTATGTATGCAACTCCATTGTTTTCAACTCCCAAAACCATTTAAGAGTATTATCAGTGCCCAGAGGGAATATTCACATTTGGCACACGCTTTGCACACATCACTCTAAACACTTGGTTTTGTTTTTGAGGTTATGTACCCCAACCAGAGTCATCCCCTTTATTCTAGGTGACAGCCCCCAAGTTAAGAAAAGGTTAAATATAGGCAAAAGGGGAAAGCATCACAGACAGAGACGGGGAGGGGGAGAGAGCATCTCCAGCAAGTCTCCATTTTGAATCCTTTACACAGCTGCTTTCATCATCGTGATGTCATCTCCAGCCATCCACCTTACCCAGACTCTACATCACATTGGATGCAGTTTAACACCGCTTTAACTGCCATGGCTTAATGCTATGGGGTTACTAGGGTTTGTGGTTTTATGAGACATTTAGTCATCTCTGTCAAAGAGCTTGGGTGCCACAACAAACTTCAAATCCAAAGATCCCATAAGAGGGAGTCATGACAGACAAAGTGGTGTCAAACTGCATTAAATCTTTAGTGTGGCATCTGCATAAGTTTATACTCTGGGAGTATGAATTCCTTCAGAACATATTACTAAAACATGGTAGAAACCAGCAGCAACAATATTAAAAGATTCTTCAGAGCAGAGTATAATTCTTATTTTTCGTATTTTATTCTTTTATTCTTAAACCTTTATGACCTCATATTCTTTGTAAATTCAAAGAGCCATAGAAGTGAAAAAAGACAAGCAGAACAGAAACTCTGACAGGTAGCAGTACCACTGCGTTGGGACTGCCCTCCTGATGTTGTTAAGCTTCAGCTTCCAGCAGCATAAGCCAGTATAGCCAATGATGAAGAATGCTAAGAATTGCATTCCAACAATAGTGGAAAAACTCCATGAGTCCCACTTCTGTAGAACAGGTTGTGAACTTTGTAACATGCTAGTATCCATGTGCAGATTGTTCCCTGCTATGCACTTTTCTGCTAAGTTGTGCATATACAAGAATTTAAGTGTGAAATCTTGAATCACTTGAATCATCAAATTAGTCAAATTTGTCTTTGCTAAGAACTGGATATGTTTGATAACCAAAACTCCTACAATTTTTTTTCTTTAAAAGACTTGCATTAAAAGGGACTGTTTTATTTGTGTGTTCTTCAAAATAATGAGGCTAAAGCGTTGTACAGATGTTTTTCCAAAGTGGAACAAATGTGTTTTGTTGCTTTTCAATGTACGGGGTGACACCCACACCCACACACTTTTACTCCCCAACAGTCACATTTACAGCCTTCAGACCAAAAGTTTCTCCATCTCTTGCATTCTGAGTGAGATGTTTGGCTTCATATTTGGCTATTTCTCCAAAATATTTTCATCCCCACTAATGATACAGTGGTTAGTTGTTTGTTTAGAAAGGTTTTTATTTTTGTCTACTTAAACTTGAAAATCTCTGATAAGAAAGGACAGTAGTTTCATCATGGCAAGCACAACGGCTATCCCTTCAATGCTGCACATTCCAGCTCTAAGAAAAAAAATATTTGCTTTATGATGGGTATGACCAGTAAGTGCTGTACAAATCCAGTTTCTCTTCTAATCCAGAACAGAGTGCCTTGAATTTAAGTCTCAAAAGAAAAGTGAGTAAAGTTCAACAGCTGGCTCTCTACTGAAATGATGCATGTCTACACACAGCCTATATTTATCTACAGCAGTGACTATAAGTTGAATGTGCAGTCTTGCTGCTCTTCTTTGTGATAGAGAAGATGTAACAGAACTAGATTCACAAAGAGGAACAGGGACTGATACATATTTATGCGCCTTCCCTTGACATTAAGGCTAAAATCCTAACTGTACCTGTTAGGGGAAAAGACATATTAAAACAAAATGGATTTTCTTCTCCATAGGCATGAACACTATTGGCTGCAAGATTAATACCTTTCTAGCTTAGTATCAATGTTTAATCAGTAAGCATTTATAATTTTTTTCTTATCAGTTAAACCCTGTTTCTGGCTGGATGTGTGATGAATTTACTCAGTTATAATAAAGCAGTAGAGTAATAGAGCATGAAGCTATAGCTACATATCACTCTGTCTTACTTTAATATGCAGCTGGAAATGGAAGTGGAGATGGGATCTGAGTTGTAATATGGAGAAGTCTAACATTCTTTTCATGTTGAAAGGCACGTGTCTGAAACTTCTTCCCCTTGAACTGGAAAAAGACAACAATCTTGCAAGTGAGCTAGGAGAAGCAGGAGGAATGATTTCTGGGTCTTGGGGTGTAGTAGGTGAAGATATGCTCTGTCAAGTATATAGGAGGGGAGCAGGGGAGCATGCAGGGGAGCATGTACTGTTGCATGAAAGGATTGGCAAGAAAGGCATGGTTGGGAAACAAATTTTCCAAAGTCCCATCCCTTAAAAGCTTTAGCTTCATGGATATTCCAAAGGACTTCTGTTTTGTTTTCTTCTGTCCTGGCTTAATGGGACCCATTTCCTTTTCATATTCCCATAAACTGGGATATTTGTATGTTCTCAAAGATCCCAGCAAAAGCACATCTAGTTTCCAAATATTCACTGTAATAACAAAAAAGCTGGTGGCGTGGATAAGGCCTCCTTCTGTTATCTCTTCTCGGTACCTGAGCCATCACTCCTTCCTTAATCAGTGTGCTCTGCAGAAGGCTCAGAGGTATTTTTCACCAGGCAAATGGTGTCACCTTCATGGTCTGCCTCTGGTGCAATTTGCTCTCTTCCCCGCATATACATTTCCCGAATCCCATTTACCATATCTGATCCTACTGTAATATTTTCCATGAATACTTCTGCAAGAAAAAAAGAGAATACGTTGCTACATCTGCTTCATCTTAAAACTCTTTGTTGTTAGGTTCCTTGAAGTCTTTTTTTTTTTTAACATGTGGTGACCCTAACATGAATCTATGAATTGCTTCCTGCTCATTCTCATTAAAGCTGCTGAGTGGGAATATATCTGGTTATCATTGTGGGGATGTATGTGCAGAGGCCAAAGATATAGGGCAGGAGTGTGCTTTTCCACAGTCCAGTTTCAAAATATGGCAGGCAAGGGTTTAACTAGATCCCACTGACCTGATATTCTGCCTGCACTTAAAAGATCTACAATAGTGCTACATTGCTTCTAAATGCAATTGGAAATGTTGATTTAACTTCATAAAGACCTAAATCTTTTGGGCCTAGGTGTCTCCTATGTGAACTTGTCTGGACATTCAGGGCTATAGAACTCTTCAGATATTTCTAGCCAGTGGTAGCTGGTAGTTCTTATGACAGTGGGAAAGAGGATTTTCTTTTGGCCTCAGGCTGAAAATTAAAGGAGCTATCCAAGATGCAAACCTATTTGGAGGTTCAGAACCTTGGATAGTTCATTTGGTGGAAACATGGATTGGCAACTGTGCTGAGACTGAAGCTGCCAGCCACTGCTATCTCTTATCATTAAAAAAAAGAATTATGGCTGTTCCTTAAGGAGAATTTTTGTGGGGGCTGCCACAGAGATTATAGAATACTCTCATGGTGTAGTGGTTTGAATATTGGACAATGACTCAGGAGACTACAGTTTTTAATCCCCATTAGACCATGGAAACCCATTTGGTGACCTTGGCCAAGTCACACTCTTTCAGTCTCAGGGAGGATAATGGCAAAACCCCTTCGAACAAAGCATGCCAAGAAAACCCCATGATAGGTTCACATTAGGGTTGCCATAAGTTGGAAATGACTTGAAAGCACACAACAGCCACAGTCTTCGAGACCACATTATTGGATTTTAGATGCCCAGTAAAAATGTATTTACCTAGACATTGAGTGGCTGTTGGCCTGAATCCTATTGGTAATTCCAGCTAGATTAGACATTGCATCAGTTGTTGAATGGTGAGTCAACATTTGTAAATCCCACTGATTTCAATTAAGATTACCACATTGCATTCTCAGAATGTTCTCAGAACGTTCTCAGAGTGGTACAAAATGGGAGTGGATGGGACTGGAAGTGTCTTTTACCATTTTGTACTGTTCTGAGAACATTCTGAGAATGCAATGCAGTAAACTATAATGAGTTTACTGTTCTAGTAAGGACTACCACTACCACTAAGATTCAAGATTTTAACTTTGTATTTCTGGCATATTTTATAGAAGAAGAAGAAACATACTTCCAAGAACTATGTGTAACATTTAGGGGTTACTGATCAAATGACACTAGTTTGTGTCCTGATGAGGTGCTAGAATGCCATACCAAACCTGGAAGTGATAAGGTAACTGGAGCTGGACTGAGTTCTCAGATGGTGACTTTTGCGAGCTTTGAATGACTCTGCAGTCATTTGGTAGGTAGAGATTGATGCTGGAATATCCAGCCAGATAACCAAAACTGAAAAATCTGTTGGCATCTCCTTACCTCTTTTGCGAGTAAAGGGATTGACTGTAAACAATTTCCCTCTCTTTTTTCGCAGGTAGAGCAGAACCCCACCAATTATTAGGACAACAGCTAAGAGAGTCAGAATCACTGCAACAACTATCCCAGAACCTGTGGAGGACAGAAGAGAAGCTGAGAGTGAGGGCTGATAGGTGTGCATAATCCAAGCCACAGTCACCCAAGACAGAGTAGTTACCTGATGATCCTTGACATTCTGCTCCTGCATAGGAGCCACAGACGCACTTATGGGGTCCTGTGGGCACAGCCTTGCATTCAGTGAGACTTGATTCTGAACCAGTGCAGTCCACCTCATCCAGTAAGGCTTGGCCAACACCCATGCCATATTTATTGCCTATTGGTGCAGACAACGCTAAACCACAGTCCAGCTGGCGACATATGACCATGGCTTCTGGGAGATCCCAACCAGAGTCACCAATTGAAACCCAAGTACCATTGTGCTTGAACTCCACCCGGCCACTGCAGGAATTGGGACCACCAGCCAATCGGACCTCAATTTGACCTGGAAAGCAAAAAGGAAAATGATAATGGTCCCAGATGAAGCAATGTGCCTTCTCTGTGATAGAACACTGCCTGTGCTGTCATTTTCCCAGGCAGGCTCTCTTGGTATGTCATATGCTACTCTTCCCCTGAAGAGATCAGATGCTTTCACTTACACTTTAACCTGATCACAGTCCCCTAATAGATCCATACATGGGGACCTGCAATGTCCTTAAACTGTGGCTTGTTAAAACATGGCAAGATGTAAAACTGTGGCTTGTTAAAACTTGCCAAAATCTGAAACTAAGGTTTGATGCAGTTCATGTTCTAAATAAACCATGATCTATAATAGTCACAGTTCTCAAAAGTCAATTTGTGACAGAAAAACACATATTGTTGCTTCATGCATACAGGGTAGCACATTAGTGAGAAACTGCAGCATTAAAATTGCCTGAATATATCATTTCTGGGAGTCAATCTATATTTGTCTCACTTCCATCTCTCAGTGTGATGTATAACTTTTGGTGTGAAGCTATAGGACAGAAGGGTGTTAAACTTTCTGGCCATTTTTTTCCAGTCAAAATTACTTCCCCATATTGCTCCACCCTCTTCCCCTTTTTCTAGATGTATTTGCAAGGGCAAACGTCATTCAAGAATCTTGTGAAAGGATTTTGACAGGTGAGAGACAAAGCAATGATAAAACAGATATGAAATCCCCCCCCCCACTTTTTTTTGGCTAAAAATTGCCTCCTCTTGGTTAGTCCCCACTAGTATAGACTCATTTAATCAGCTGTTGAATGGTGAGTGAATCTATAAATAAATCCCATTATTAATTTTAAGTTTGAGTGTTGTCTCAAACCTCTATGTGGGAAAAGCTTGCATCTGAAAGAATTACCTGAACATACCACGCTAGCATCCTCTGCATGGTCACAGTCATGTTCTCCTACAGTACGGCCACCACAGTCTTTGAGGGCTCTTTCTGACCCTGTGCAATTCACATCATCCAGAACAATAGGGCCTAGACCTCTTCCAAAATGTGCTCCATGGGGGGCCTCCAAAGCAATGCCACAGCCCAGCTGCTTACACACAACGTTGGCATCTGGAAGCCCCCATCCATCATCACACACCGTTCCCCACTGCTGTTGGTGGAAAACCTCAAGCCTTCCGGCACAGGAGTGTGGACCATCTTCCAGTCGGATATTCCCCACATTGAGGCTAGGTGATGCTAGAGAATCCAAGATGATCATATATTCAGTACAGGTATAAAGATATGAATGGATTTTTTTTCTATCCAGGGAAGGGAAACCCACTGGCTGAGAACTTATGTGATGAAGCTGCCGATGTTTGAAGATGCAAAGGAAGGAAGTATAGCCCTGCCCTTTGAATCAATTCATTGAAGGTCCTATTTATCATGATAAAGAATGAAAAGTAGGGAACAAAGAAGCTCACTATATTCAAGTACACAGCTGTATATAACTAAGGTATGTCACACAGTGTTTTCAGCTGACCAAACAAGGGGCCCATTCAGACTACGTTATAAACCGGTTAGCAAACCGGTTTAAAATCAAGAAGTTCACACTGAAACTGGATTTAACACTACTGAATCCGGATTTTGCACACCCGTAGCGGGGTAAATCCCCCATAACCCAGGTTTTCCCAAAGCGGGTTTTTTACCGTTTCTTTTGGGAAAACCCGGTTTGCGGGGAATGTGAACTTGGCTCCGATCACGATCGGGTCAAGTTCAGGGGAGGGGAAAAGGCCAGGGGGAGGAACATCCCTCCTCTCCAGGCAAAATTGGGCACTCCAGCATTTTTAAAATATTTTTTTAACTGTATTTTTAAGTAATTATTTATTTTATTATTTTATTTATTTTAGAGTTATTTCATTTTTTATTTATTTATTGTATTTTATTGTATTTTATTTATTAGTAATTTAATTGCATTCAATTGTATTATATTTTAGTATTTTTTTTAATATTTTTTAATTTCTTATTTTTTTATTATTTTTTTCAGTTTGACAGCTTATGCGCATTCTACGAGGCTCTGTTCCCATCGAAGTTTATGAATGGGGAAAAAGGGAAACTCCTGTCCATATATGGATTGGGGTTCCCTTTCATGGGGCCCTTTAAAAATTGAAAGGGAGCCCCAATCCATATATGGACAGGAGTTTCCCTTTTTCCCCATTCATAAAATTCGATGGGAACGGAGCCTCGTAGTATGCGCATAAGCTGTCAAACTAAAAAAAAAAAATTAAAAAATATATAAGAAATTAAAAAAAATATTTAAAAAAATACTAAAATAAAATACAATAACTCAGGTCAAGTTCAGGGGAGGGGAAAAAGCCAGGGGGGAGGGGAACATGCCTCCTCTCCTGGCAAAATTGGGCACTCCTGATTTTTTTAAATATTTTTAATGTATTTTTATTATTATATTATATTATAATATATTTATATATTATATTATATTATATTGTATTATTTTATTTTATTTTATAGTTATTTCATTTATTATTTATTTCATTGTATTTTATTGTATTTCAGTGTATTTTATTGCATTTCATTTCTTAGTAATTTATTGGATTTTTTTGTATTTTTTTGGTATTTTTTAAAATATATTTTTTTCTTTTTTTCCCCCATTGACAGCTGTAATTCGCTTTGGCTGTTCCGTTTTTATGAATGGGGCAGAGGGGAAACCCCTGTCCATATATGGACAGGGGTTCCCTTTCAGGGCCCCATTCATTCTTTAAACTGGAAGGGAATGAATGGGGCCCTTTTAAAGGGAACCCCAGTCCATATATGGACAGGGGTTCCCCCTCTGCCCCATTCATAAAAACGGAACAGCCAAAGCGAATTACAGCTGTCAATGGGGGAAAAAAAGAAAAAAATATATTTTAAAAAATACCAAAAAAATACAAAAAAATCCAATAAATTACTAAGAAATGAAATGCAATAAAATACACTGAAATACAATAAAATACAATGAAATAAATAATAAATGAAATAACTATAAAATAAAATAATACAATGAAATATAATATAATATAATATATAAATATATTATAATATTATAAATATAATATAATATAATATATAAATATTATATTATATTATAAATATAATATAATAAAATATTTAATAAAATATTTTATTTAATAAAATAAAATAATACAATATAATATAATATAATATATAAATATAATATAATATAATATATAAATATTATATTATATTATAAATATAATATAATAAAATATTTAATAAAATATTTTATTTTATAAAATATATATTAAATTTAAAAATAAAAAAAATATTGAAACATATAGTAAATAATAATTTAAACAGTACTGGGAGGAGGAGGAGGAGGAGGAGAGGAAAGGATCGCCTCAATCCGCACCGCTCCCAGCCAAATGCTTCATGCGCATAAGCTGTCAAATATTTAAAAATATTAAAAAAAAAACACAAGCATCTCGCGCGGCCAATGGCCGCATCAGACGTCACCATGACATCATTTGATTGACAACCAAGAGGCTCCATCTTTAATCGGTACTTTTGCATGTATGAACTTCGTTGGGGTAAAATGCACCGGGAAGCCTCAATGGGGGCAAAAGATAGTATGAACTCCTCTCTGGATAGAATCGGTTTGCCACGATCGATCTCATCTGGATCAAACCAGGGCAAATGGGCTAGTCTGGATGGGGCCAAGGTAAGATTTTAGGCTGATTGCTGCTGACCTTGTTTGAAAAGCCCAGTGAATATGAAGGGGCCAGAAGAACAACAAAACTGGGAAGTCAGATTTTAAAGCACAAGGGAGAAAGACAAGGTCATTGATCCCAAGGTTTCTTCTTTCCTTAGGGTATAGTAACTTAAATGTTTTCTGTCTCATTCTGGGTCTTGTCCTATGCTGAAAGGAAAATCCTTCCCCCATGTTAATTTCAAATCCTGCCATTTCTTTCCCCTCTCTTTTCCACTGCGTTTTTGGGTTGAATAGTTGAATGAAAACCTTGAGACTGTGTGTTCTAAAATGTGGGAGATACTTGCCTCCACTAAGAAGCTTGTAAGCAGCTTCTGTATGCCTCTTTCAAAAGAAGCGGTGAAGATTCTTTCCCAAAGATGTTTCTACCATTAGTCTAAGCATTTGTTTTATTATTATGTTTTCTCTGGGTCTGGGTCAATCCTGAAATACCACTCCAAACACTGGATTTTAGATGGCATGACTGCTTGGCTATGCAGTCCATCCAAGTATTTTAAATTCTGAACTAGAGAAACTAACTTATGTTTCTAGTACTGTGAGATTGTGAAAGCACCTCCAGATGGAACATGGATGATTGGAGAAGGGGAAGCACAATTTCCTTTAAAAAAACAAAAAACAATTACAGGAATAGTTCCCATGTCCCAACAAGATGTTTGTCTGCTTAGTAACATTTGAGGTAGTAATAAAGTCCTGTCTCTTTTTTCAAAGGTAA
Organism: Urosaurus nigricauda; assembly: GCA_034509955.1. Taxonomy (NCBI): domain Eukaryota; kingdom Metazoa; phylum Chordata; class Lepidosauria; order Squamata; family Phrynosomatidae; genus Urosaurus; species Urosaurus nigricauda. The sequence continues at coordinate 11,763,064 of JAOEGL010000006.1, forward strand.
CTAATAGTTACAGGCCTGTGGTCTGAAACATACTGTCCTCCTATTCACTTCATTGTGGCCTCAACATTAACAAAAAGAACATGAAGCACAATAAAAGCCAGCACTTGAACCATCCATTTGTTTCATCCCTCTTCCTGCATTGTTTAGAGAGCCAAACTCCCATAAGTATAGGAGTAACTGAAAGTTTCATTTGCACTGCAAAGGTTACAGTGCAGTGCACAGAATTAATCCTTTGTTAAGTTGTGGACATATTTTAACTTAGTTGGACCTATGCTAGTAGGAAAAGACACCACTTACAAGGAATTGGGTATTTGCAAGTTCTGAGAGGAAAGGTTCAGCCTTCTGTGCTAAACTTTTGATTTGCAGCTCCATCATGACTGATATGGATGTTTTGTGACTTCTTACTCATTCTTTGTCATGTTGTTCTTTGCTCCCATTTTGCAAACATTCAACATTACTGTGGCAGATTACCTGAACAAACAACTCCTGCATCTTGTCCATGATTACAATCATTTGTTCCCTGAAAATTTGCTCTGCATTCCTGGATGGCATCTTCATTGCCTTTGCAGTTGATGTCATCCAACCAAATGGAACCTGATCCACGTCCAAAATGAGCTCCACCTGGGGCTGATGCAGCTGTCCCACAGCCCAATTGCATGCATACAACTGAAGCATCATTTATGTCCCACGTACGGTCACATACAGTTCCCCATTCATCACTGTGGGGTGTCCGGATCTCAACTCTCCCACTGCAGCGATTTGATCCATTGACCAGCCTGAGATTCTCTGAGAACAGAGTGAGAAGCAACGCAAAACTGAAGAATTAATCTTACAGAGAATAGGCCCTGAAAGTGCCCCGATTAAGAAGAGCCTATTCTCTAGAGGCAAGCAAATATTTAGGAATGGGTTGGTTCTAAACTGGTTCCCTCAGCCACTTGGTCTACCGAAAATGTTTAAAAGGGGGGGAAGGGGTGATAACTTCTGGTTTTGAAAAACTGGTATTTTTATAAATGTCAAACAGTGGAAGGAGGGAACTGCAACCTACTTTAAAAGTGAATTCCCTTTCCTGGAGGACTCTAGGAAAGGCAATTCACCCAATTTTGGCTGGTAAAAAGGCCAGCTGGGACTCTGGAAGTGTCAAAGGCTGCAGAAACAGAGCTTATCTACACTGCAGAAATAATGCAGTTAGACATCACTTTAATCACCAAGGCTTCATGCTATGGAATTCTGGGATTTGCAGTTCGCTGTGTCACCAGAGTTCTCCGACAGAGAAGGTTTAATACCTCACAAAACTACAAATCTCACAATTCCATAGCATTGAGCATGGCAGCTAAAGCGATGTCAAACTGCATCATTTTTGGAGTCCAGATTAGACTACAATCTTGATGACTGCAGGTGGCCTTGAGGCTACAATGACAAATGTCTTAACTTGTTCTGGTGCCCTTTGGTTGTATTCCCAGTTAAGCAAACAACTGTACACCTCTTCCTTGTGGAACAATTGTGCAATTGTTCAAAGTAGAGTTTCAGCTCATGGTAGATGTCAAAGGATCACTCTCTTTAGCAAGGAGCAACCATCAGCTGGACAACATGAACATAGGAAGGACCCTGATGGATCAGACAAAAGATCCAGCATCCTGTTTCCCACAGTAGCCAATCAGATGCCTATGGGATGCCCACAAACAGAAAACAAGGGCACCAGCTCTCTCCCCCTTTCTTGTCCTCTAGAAACTGTTATTCAGTGCACTTTATAAGGAGAATGTGGAATAAGGCTCTACTGCTTTAAACGACTGTCTGAAAGAGGCAATTTCCTTGAAGACCAGCAATATTTGGGCATGTTGTGGACTGACCCCCATTCATTGTAGAATATTGCATTACCTGAACATATGACACCAGCATCTTCACCATGGTTACAATCATTGCTTCCCCAAGGCTTGGCTCTGCAAGAAGTCAAGGTTGTTTCTGTTCCTTCACATTCCACATCATCCATCCAGATAGGATCGGCTCCACGTCCAAATCGAGCCCCACGGGGGGCAGATAAGGCTGTTCCACAATCAAGGTACCTGCACACAACTATGGCATCATTTATGTCCCAGCTGTCATCACAGACAGTTCCATACTGCTGGAGGTGGAACACCTCTACCCTTCCAGAACATCGATGTGAGCCATTAACTATCCTCAGTTCCACTGGGTCTAAAATGGTCAAAGAAAAACATTAGAAATTAGATATTAAAGGCCACAGACAAAGAAGAGTTTCAAGTGAATAGGTACTGTTTATTGCATATCATTTTCTGATTCTGTATCACACATTTCACTATATTCAGATCAGACATCTCCAGGAATAGGTGTGCCTGTTGCACTAGTTTTATCAGTGCCAATGCACTGAAACCTGGGCATCCAGGCTCAGAGCTGAATTCCATAGCACATCCAAACTGTGGACCTGAAATTTCATGGGGAGTGTAATCTACTCCAGCATAGGCTAAATCCCTGATCCATGGTTTGACTTTTAACTGACCACAAGAACCTGAGTTTCTCTTGATTAACCTTCACTCTCACCCAGTTCATTAATGACACCAGAAGTTTAGCACCACAATGGATTTCTTTGATTTAGCTGGGAAGGAAAAATAATGTTAAGTGTCATTGACATAATAGAGGCATTAAACCCCCAAATGCTGGGAAATGTCTCCCTTCAGCTTCATGTACATGTTAAAGAGGATGCTGAACAAGAATCTTCCAGCACCATCTTCCCAGTTCACCCCTTCAAGAAGGACCAGAGCTACTGTAAAACAGTGTCTCTACATACCATTCCAGTGAGGTGACCCAGAAGGCTGCTATCACTGATGGTATCAAAAGCTGCCAAGAGATCCAGCAAAACCAGTCAGGACACTATCACCTGCCATCTAATTTATGGCACAGGTCATCGACCAAAGTGAGCAAAACCACTTTTGTCCCATAGCTGGGCCTGAAGCTAGATAGACATCTGTAGTAGGAAGGTGTTTACATGCTTCAGTACTTTGTCCAAGAATGGGATATTGGAGACTGGCAGGTAATTATCCAGTATGGCAGAGGTCAAGAAGGGTTGTTGGTTGTTGTTTTTTTCAGTGAAAGAACTTTTCACACTTGAAGAAAATGCAGAACGAGGTCATACATCCAATTATTAATACCAACCAGAGTTGGCCCATTGAGTCAGCATATCAAGTTTCCATTGATCCAATAGGTTTACTTTAGCTGAGATTACCAATTGAATATAGGCCACCATGCATAACATTTTATATAACTACAAGTAACTGTCCAGCTTTGCATGGTCCAAACAGCCCCTAGTTTGATAAGCCAAAGCTTTGAAGCAAACAGATATTACCTTTTCAAACATAGCCCATATCACACAGGGGAAATCGGGGGTTTAAACAGCAATTATCCCATGCAAAACGCTTTATCGCAATTAAGATTTTCACACAACATCACTATTAAACAAGCAATAAACAGACAATATACAGCAACAAATCATTCATGGGGAAATTCTGGAAATGATTTGTTGCTGTTTATTGCCTGTATAATAGCTATGTGTGTGAAAATCTTAACTGTGATAAAGCATTTTGCATGGGATAATTGCTGTTTAAACCTCCAATTTTCCCCACGTAATAAGGTCCTATACATGGACCTGTTATCAGCTTTGGTTGATATGCCAACTGCACCCTTTCCTGGAACCTGAAGACCTGAAAACTATAGTCCATGTGCTGGTAGCCTCACGTTTTGACTTTTGCAATGTGCTCTACATGGGGCTACCCCTGCACCAAGTCCAGAAACTTCAACTAATTCAAAATATGACAGCCAGAGTGGTCACTGGAAGATCTAGAGGTGACCATATTATACCTATCTTAAAGCCTCTTCACTGGCTGCCTATTAATTTCTAGGCCTTCCCAATTTGACATTCCAACAACCCCCTGTCAATTTAACTAATTATTTAGCAACCCCTTGCTGCCTCTGCTCTGCTTTTACTAATTGTTCTAACAATTGTTAATAATTTAATTGTATTTCATTATAGGTGGGAAGGTTGGGAGGGTTTGGGATACAATGGACAATGAGACATTTATTGTATACTTATTGTATTTTATGTTTGTTTTACTGTTTAGCCACTTTGATCTTATTGGAGAAGCAGGCTACAAATAAATATTATTATTATTATTATTATTATTATTATTATTATTATTATTATTATGGCCTACTCATTTCCTCTAAGGAGAGGGAGTCTGAGCAGCCTTATAATTCTGTTAGTCAGGCATCTGTTTAAATTAAAAGGGATACAGAAGTGTTTTTATGAAATGAATAAAATTTAGACTACATCTATTCCTCACACATTGAGGATTAGAGAAGGATTTCTGGGTGTGTTGATGTTTTTAGACATCCAGCATGAATCATTTATACTTATTTATAAAATGTATTTTACATCCACTTTTCAGCCCCAATAATGGCTCTGAAGATAAAATACAAGAATGACACAAATAACATTAAAAACTCAACCAAAAAGAGCAATTAAACTAGGGATAAAAAGAGATAACTAAAAGCAGAACAGGAAGTGGAGAGAAAACCCTATGATAAAAATGAAGCCAGATGAAACACACAACACAACGTCAACTACCTCGTCTGAACACTGAAAGGAGACACCTGAACTTCTCTTATAAAAGATATCTATAGTCTGCTAAAACTGAGAAGACTGTCTTGGAATGAGATATGATACAAGGCCATCAGTGTTGAATAAAAATGAGCAGTCAAATTTATGCGAGAAGGAAACAGTCCTATGAATATCCTGCTTGCAAATTGTTACACAATAAACATAGATTACCTGCACACTCAACCCCAGCATCTTCTCCATGATTGCAATTATTGTGTCCCCAGCTACTGGCTGTGCAGTCTCTGAGGAAAGCTTCTGTTCCTTGACAATTTACATCATCCAGCCAGATGGGCCCTGTCCCCTGTCCAAAGGAAGCTTTTGTGTGAGCTTTTATAGCGACACCACAGCCGAGCTCTCTGCAGACAACCTCAGCATGTTTAGGTCCCCAGCGGTCATCACACACAGTCCCCCATTGCTGGTCATGGAATATCTCCACTCTTCCTGAGCAGCGACTTGAGCCGTTTACCAACCTGAGTTCTTAAGGAAAGCCAAATATTGTTAGAAAAAATACATCACGAAGAAATTATTGAGATGGTTTGTGAGCATCTAATGACTGAGAAGACTGGATCACTTATCACAAAGTGCATGGTCTTTTTTAGCCCCTTAAAGGAGAAAGGAGAAGCAGTCCCTCTTTTTCTATCCCATTTCCAGAGCAATCTGTTGCTGCTTGCAGGACAAACATTTTGCAAAGAGCAAGGAAATTATTTCTGAATCATAAATCTGACCATCAGCAGGAAGCAGCTGTTCCCACTCTGTGGTGGTGGAGTCTAGTCTCCTGCTAGAACAGTTCTGAGAGACCCCTGGCTGATCCAGATAGGTCCGGGTGGGAATCATGTGATCCTTCAGAAGTTATTGGATTGCATCTGGAGGGTATATAATTCCCACACTTGTTTAAGGACTGCTTACGGTTTCTTCTTCAGTAATAAATTTTGCCATCTGGATCACATTCTGATGTTGTTTGGCTGTTTTCACCTCTAAAATGTTTGAAGGGTATGTAGCATAAAATTTTTAGTGCCAACCTATTACCTGAACAAACAGCGCCAGCATCTTCTCCATGGTTGCAATTATGTTCTCCCCAAGGTTTTAGACGACAATCCCTGAGAGCAGCTTCTGTCCCCTTGCATTTGACATCATCCAGCCAGATAGGATCAGCCCCTCTTCCAAAGGTAGCTGATCGTGGGGCAGACAAGGCAACACCACAGCCAAGTTCCCTGCACACAACTTGGGCACTGCTCAGATCCCAGCCATCATCGCACACCGTCCCCCACTGCTGGTTGTGGAGCACCTCAACTCTCCCAGCACAGCGGCTTGTTCCATTCACCAGTCTAACCTCATTTGGGTCTGAAAAAGATTAAAGATGTTATTATGTCTCTTCTTCCCAGGTCCTCGCCCTCCTCTTTCTTTGCTGCTCCCCATTAGTCTAGTCATAATGAACTTAATAAAATGTGTATCTAGCCATTTGTGTCCATTTCCCCTCGCCCTGGTGTTGCCCTGCTCAGATGGGAAAGACAGTCACTCAGCAAATCTGGGCCATCTCTCCTTTCCCGTTTCTTAAAAACTCACTATTTGCTTTGGATCTTCCTAGAAAATCTAGAGCACACCAGAGTGACACATAGCAGCTGTCTACACAGCATCCAGATGTGCTGTCTGCTGTGGTGGCAGCTGCTGCAAATCACTCCTCTAAGGTCACAAGACACCCAGCCATGTGACTGATGATGGGTATCTTGTTTCTGGCCTTAAAGTGACTTGCACCACCACCAGCAGGCAGCCCAGTGGAAAGCTGTGTAGACAGCTGCCCAGCATTACTCCAGAATAACTGGACTCTCAGTATCCATTGGGGTTTGGTTCCAGGACCTTCCGTGGATACCAAAATCCATGGATGCTCAAGTCCCATAAAATACAATGAAGTGGTAAAATGGTGCCCCTTATATAAAATGGCAAAATCAAGGGTTGCTTTTGGGAATTTATGTTTCTTTGTTTTTAATATTGTCAAGCTATGGATGGTTGAGTCTGTGGATAAGGAATCCATGCATATGGAGGGTCAACCGTATGCAGGTAATGGAGTTGTAGCAACTTCTGGCACAGAATCCTCCGGGGCAGCCAGTGTAGACCCACCCACAATATATGAGTCAGGGCCCATCTTGAAGTAGGTGAATTAGACCTACTGCTTGGAAGTATTCCTAGGGGAAAAGAGAGTTTGGATTATTCCTTCCATCAGCATGTGATACTTCAATAGGTGTCTCCCTGTGTAGCCAGGTTTTGCTGCTGGCTGGTAAAATGGAGTCTTGTGACAAAAGGTTATGTTGATTGTGAGCATCCAATGCGATGCTAAAGACAAAGGCTGTCTTGTCTGGGTGTCAGCCAAATATTTAAGGCATTTCACAGTGAACCCGTCTCACACACAGGCATGCCATATGCATCATTCAGCTTATGCTGAAAGCTGTGCAATGGAAGAGGCAGTGACGCATGTGCTGCACCCAACCCCATGCAGAAGCCCCAATGTTTTCAATGGAGCTCGAGCATATGCAGAGTTCCCCTTATGCAGGGAGATCCAGAATGGATTCCCCGTGTAAGGGAAGGTCCCACTGTATATTGGCTGTCATCATTTCCTTCAGAAGAGTTGAACCTTCCAGTTTTCAGCTAGATTCTGGAAAATAAATTTTGGAGGAAAATGCTAGAAACAAAGGATTTGACTTTGATCTCAGAGATCAAAGCCTTACATAAGTTTCTCTAAATGCATCACATCACAACAAAATACCTGAACACTCCACACTTGCTTCCCTGTTGTGGTTGCAGTTATGCTCTCCCCAGGGCCTTTTTTGGCATTCACTTAAAAAGGCTTCTTTTCCTGTGCAGTTCACTTGGTCTAACCATATGGTATTAGATCCTTGGCCAAACCGTGATCCACCAAATGCATTTGTAGCGGTTCCACAGTCCAGTTCTCTGCACACCACCTGGGCATCATTTAAATCCCAGCTGTTATCACAAATTGTGCCCCATTGCTGGTTGTGATACACCTCAACCCTTCCTGAACATCGACTTGTGCCACCCACTAGACGTAGTTCTGATGAGACAAAAAAAAGTTAAACATATTAGCACATCCTTGGGGTAAAGCCAAACACAATTCTCTGAGCACACCTTTGCAAGATAGTGTGATCAACTTTATTTTTTGTGATGGGAAACCAGAATTAATATCAACAGACATATAAGATCCATTTAGTCTCTAGAAGACATGGGCTGAGATTCTAGATCACAGTCTACATTTCATAACTTCATCAGTCAGAAGCTATATTGCAGAAATACAATGAAACTCTGTTAGTGAACGATGAAGTTGTACATCTGGGCATTGATAAGAGTGCTCCAGTACACACCAGACACTTCTGCTGTGTATTAGGCAATTATGTTATGCATGGAATACTTATAATAATAATATAATAATAATAATAAAAGTTTATTTGTATACCGCCCTTCCTGTGATCAGGGCGGTGAACAGTACACAATAAAAATACACATACAAGTTAAAACATAGAAATAAAATAGCATAAATATAAAATCAGCCCAACGGTAAAATTATATCAAAACAGAGCCCCAATCCAGTCATAATGATGGAGAGGTACGGTAACAACAAGGGGGTGAGTCAGGGATAAACCTGCTCAAACAGGTGTGTTTTTAATCCTTTTTTGAACAGGTTCAGGGAGGTGGCCAGGCGGAGCTTCGTTGGCAATGAGTTCCGGCACTTCTTCGCTATTATCCAGATGTGCATTGGAAGTGCCCTGATGTATATTGGAGCCGTGGTGCATCAGTTACTCCAAAGGCTACCATTGCATAATGCACACCAGTGCATTGTTACATCACGACAGCACCTAGGCAAATATGGACATTTCAAAACTATTATTTTATATTCCCTGCACATACAACAGGGTAGAGTTTCCTTTAGATTAGAGAATTGTTTTAATACAAGAGCAGATTGATAATGGAGCCAGTTACACATGTGATGGAGGGATTATCCCCTTTCTGGCAGTCATCAAGCATAGGTGAACCTATGTGTTTGTCTTATCTCACATATAAGAGAGATATTCCACTTATACCAGTTCAAAAGGATTACAAATATATGTCTGTGCTGCAAATTTTTCACTAGGGCTATGTTGAATTTCCATACCTTTTAGTAATTTTTTTTTAAATGTAGGAAGGATCCTGAATGACAGTGGACAGTCAAATGAATACTACCTGAAAGCCTCCTGATGGGGATTTCTGTTACCATACTTCCTGTAGGAAAGAGCCTGATCATTTTACAAGTTTATTAATGATGTTGTTAATGATTATTGATGTTATTTGCAAACTACTTTAGAAGGGCTGTTCCCTGAAAGAAGCATGATTTAAATAATAGGAAAGATAGCAATTTACATTTCTATATCACTTTACAATGCTAAGCACTCTCTAAGCATTTTACAATGTATTCGCAAATTGCACCTAACAAGCTAGGTACCCATCTTATCAACCTATGAAAGGATGGAAGGTTGTGTCAACCTGAAACCCTGCAGGATCGAACTCACAATGTTTTGGCTGCAGTACTGGCATTTAACCACTGAGCCACCAGGGCTAAATAGCACAATAATAGAAAAAGGTGGAGTTTTGTAGGACATGACATTTTCTTCTTCTTCTTCCTAAAAATGTAAGTGCTTCTGCAGAGAAAATAAATGACAGCTGTGTAATCACACTCTTTTCCCTTCTTTTGGCAAAACCCTTGTTAAGAGAAGGAATGAAATTGTCACCTGTTAATTGTGGGCATAATGTAATGTGGTTATGTGTTAGTGTAAACCCTATAAATTATTGGTTTGGCTCGATGAGTAGGGAAACCCTAAGTAAAGGCTATGCTTACCAGGTGAGTTCAGAAAGAGAAGGAGAATGGAGGTCTTATCACATTACAAAAGAAAAATGAGAGGGAGTGAAATAGAACTGGCTTTATACTTTGTAATACTTTTGTTCTCCCTCCAGAAGAAGCTGGTTGTAAATGTGTGGCTTTTGCCAAACGGATTTTTCCAGCAAGATAAAAGGCATGCACTTATGACTGGCACTTGGCAGTAGCGCAGAAATGTTTTGTGGGCATGCAGAAATGTCAGCATAAAGCTGATTCTGTTGTTTTGTAATCTGATAAATCCCCTAGACATGGAGAGGAGTTGCAGTAGCCAGGGCTAAGAAGTAGGCCCTTTTTACTTTGTGTATGTTCAATTGTGTATGTAGGAGGAAACAAAAGGAGAAATTCTTTCTAGTGGAATTTATATTGCATTTGCTGCTATTTTGTATTTATTACTTAGAACTTTAAAGTTTCAACATTATTGACCAGTACAAGCAGAAGAATCCTGGCACCTCAAAGGATGCAATGAACTTTTAGGACAGTGCATATGTGTCAAATTTAATATATAATGTGTTGTATTGCTGCTAAAAATACATTGGGACTTAAACTGTGATTGTGTTTGCAAAATTCAATTATAGTTGACCCCATAGCACCCAGCTCTTTGGAAAAGAACCTAACCACAAGTAACTAGTTTCTTATGGATTATTTCTAAGCACTATGTATGACACACTATAATCTGGATTGAACTGGTGAGACTTGGATGTGTGTGTGAAGAGAAGGATTTAGAGCAGGGATGATCCCATGGGGGGGGGGGGGGGAATCAAGACAGAGATAAAATGAATGAATGAATGAATGAATGAAATGAATGAAATGATCCAGCTTCACAGGAAATGGTAGAAACTGATTATCGTTGGGATCCTTATCAGTTTATGACATTCTGCAATTCTTAACATTTCAGGTAATTCTAAGTATTTGAACAAACAAATAAAAAACTCTCTTCCATCCTCTACTTCAGAGTTGAATTTCCACATGTCCTTCTTACCTGCACACACAACACCTGCATCTTCCGTGTGGGTGCAGTCATGTTCTCCCCATGGTTTGGATGGGCATTTGCTGATTGCAGTCTCAGTCCCTGTGCAGTTAACACCTTCCAACCATATCGGACCTACTCCTTGCCCAAAACGAGATCCCCGTGGTGCTGAGACAGCAGTTCCACAGCCTAAATACTGGCAAACAACTTTGGCATCATCAAGGTCCCAGTCATCATCGCAAACGGTCCCCCAGAGTTTCTCATGAAGTATCTCCACTCTTCCAGAACATTTGCTGGGGCCATTTGTTAATCTGATCTCAGGTGGTTCTAAGAAGAATGAAAATATTGATAAAACATCTACATTTCTGGTGCCACTTTACTGCACCACTGTTTCTCACAGTGTACCTGCCCTTTCCTACTGTCACACTGTAGTCCCAGCTGGGTGGTGTGCCTTCAAATGTGTCACTGATATGGTGTGACTGCTTTGGAAGCATAATCACAGTATTTTGTTCAAAAATGAAATCTCTTGGGATCACCTATAGGGGAAGCAAACTGGCCCAGACTTGTATTGTGATTCACCCCTTCTTAGCCATTTTGGAATAGTACTGAAATTATTTTACAGTTTATGACTAATCTTTTAAAGGAAAAAGAAGGGAATAAATGTATATGTAATTCACATACGGGCACCTGCAACAGGAGCAAGGGGCAATTTTTGTCTCCCTGACTCCTGGTATGCCATATGGACACATTTTGGAAGTTATAAAATAGGAATAAACCCTAGAACCCACTTCAAAAAATATTGAAAGCCAACAACAAAACTAGGTCCAAAGAGGTTAGGCTACTCTTTATTGTGACTAAGATTGTCTTTATTGTGTGTGTATTATTATTATTATTATTATTATTTAATTTCACTCAATTTATTTACTATATTAAAGTCCATACATTTTGGAAGTAACACAATTTCACTTCTGGTTTTGGCTTTGGCCCCAAATTGGCTGTTTTGGCTGGTGTTTGGGGGAAGTTATGAAGAGGGGGCAAACCTATGCAAACTGCTTTTTATTGTTTTTTAGTAGTCTGGGTATTTCTCAGCTGATCTTTGGCAATTCTTCAGACTGTTTTTTTTAAAATAAAAATGGTGTATCCAGTACCAATAACTTGCAAGGGACAGTCATGTGCAGTTCCTGAGCAAGAGGAATAAATGTCTTAGTTGTCTCCTTGCATGTACATTCACAGAGTAAGGCTGACCTGCTTGTCATTTGAGATCAATTTCTGGAGGACCACCTCTTCCTCTTCCTTCCAGATGGCAGAGAATTGCTTTCTGAGGACTATTCTAGAAAGACCTCACCTATAATGAACTTTTCCAATTCCTGTGAATCAGATGTTCTCATCCCTACCTCTGAACTTGTTGGGGGTTTTTTTCCCAGTAAGGAGAGGGAACAAAAATCTCTGGAGGGAATTAAAAAATCAATAAAGATCTGGAAGCTGCTTGTCAATATATAAAATTTAATAAAAACGGGAGTAGCTAAGTAAAATTCTGATTCAACTTTCTACTGGAACAGAAGAGCAACTATCTGTGGAGGATTTCTGCCAGTAGGACAGAACTCTTGAGTTAGAAGACATCTTAAAGAAGTGAACAGAAATTATTTCATGTACCTCTTTCAAGGGCCTTTGGCAAACTCCCCATTCCACCCAGCTGCCACCCAGTTTCAGCTTCAGATTTCTTTTCAAAATATACTCCTTTCTTCCTTTTTTTAAAAAAAAAAACCCAAACTTTCCTCCTTTCAGCTTTCCCATTCCTCCACTTGATGCTCCATCAGGCCTCTGTACAGTAATAGGTCAGCCAAGCATACTTGGCCCAGGTTTTACCAGTTGCTCATTGCATTTATTTCTTAGCTGGGTGCTTTTGTGGTGAAGCAGAATGTCCTTTGGGGTTTATAATCTCACCAATATTTTCTGTTTCCATAGTTCTGTGTTGATTACCTGAACATTCCACACCCGCATCCTTGCTGTGGTCACATCTGTGTTCCGCCAAGGTTTTTGGTGGGCATTCTCTTAAGCTGTTTTCTTCCCCAGTGCAATTCACTTGATCCATCCAGACAGGACCAGATCCTTGTCCAAATTTAGCTGCACTAGCTGCTGCCAAAGCTTCTCCGCAGCCTACTTCCCGGCACACAACACGTGCATCATTTACATCCCAGCCGCTGTCACACACTGTTCCCCATCTTTGGTTGTGGAGTATCTCGACTCTGCCAGTACAGGGAGTTGAACCACCCATCAGCCTCACCTCTGTCAGAAGAAAAAAAGAGAACAAAGGATATGCCCAGTGCAGGTGATGCAGCAAATTCCTTGGGCTTTGCTAAATGGATCCCCACACACATGAGTTCCAATTCATGCCATAGGCAACATTATTTTAATATTGCACTTGAAGATGCAGCTACAACAAGAGAGATAGAAAATAAACTTTTCCATGGAGCTAGGGGTAAAGGTGTGAAGGAAAGAGAGGAATGGAACTGAACATCTTTGGGGTTTTTAAAAAAATAATGATGATAATGATTTCTTTTTTTAAAAAAAGTATGATTACAAAGAAAGAAGGAAAATGAGAGAAAAATTGGGGAAAATACATAGAATATGAGTGTGGGTTAGATATATTATTATAAGAAGACTACATTTCCCAAAAGACATTATCTTGACGTTGACATCAATAAAATACATGTTCATGCTTAGCTAAATCAGTGAGCTGTTCTATCCATTGAACAATAGATGATGAATGTTTATTTTTTCAACCCTGGAGTACAAGTCTTTCAGGATTCACTCGCATAGACCATTAATTAAATTCCATGATCCTTCATAGGAATATAATTTTAAAAACACATGGGTCTACAAATACCAAATATTTTTTCCAGTAAACAATTAATATGTTGTGAAACATTTACTGAATGAATCCCCATATGACAAAGAGAAGCACTGTTTGTATCGCATCACTAATAGTTCGTTGAAGTTGCCAATTTCTTTCTAAACAAGTGTAAAGGTGTCCAGTATGCCCAAAATGTCAATGTTTGCTAAACCAAACATAGTTTTGAATGGAGAGAAATCTTAGATAGTGAAACCAGGGCAGTTTTCTATTGGTTGATTTGCCATTTGTGTTGCATCTACACTGTATCAATAATGCAGTTTGACACCACTTTAACTACCATGACTCAGTTCTATGGAATTCTAAGATTTGCAGTTTTATGAGACACCAGCACTCTTTGGCAGAGAAAGCTAAATACCTTGTAAAACTAAAAATCCCGGGATTCTATAGGACAAAGCTGTAGCACTTAAAGCCATATCAAACTGCAGTATTTCTGCATTGTGGCAGTACTCTTAACATAGACTTACTTCAGACTGTAACAGCCACGCAAGAAAGCACAGTCATAGAATCATAAAAACATAGAGTTGGAAGAGACCAATATACAATCCTTCCATTCTTTTCAAAATATACTCTGCCATAAAAGCCCTCAGTTCTAACTAATGTTAGAGACAGAATATTGGAATAGAAGAGGCTAGGTTCTGGTCCAAACTATGCCTGAAAGAGATAGATTGCCCTCATATAGGATCAAACACTTCAGGGAACCTGCTCCTTCCTAATCCCTTCCCCTCTTGTAGTTGCCTGCATTCACCACATTAGGATGAGCATGCATAAAAAATACTCTTATTTCAAAAGTACCTAATATACTACTGTTGTAATGAAATGCCTTAATTAGCACTAGCCATGCTGACTTTAGTGAAAAATGAAAAGTGAGGTTTCTTTTTCTGCCACGAAGAGCTGTTGTGGATTGAGACCTGTGTATCAAACTGTTATTGAAGTGTGCATGCCAAGTGGCAACTCTGCTCTTGGCAGAAGTATTATGCCCTATATATAATATCTATTGCTGTTGTGTGCCTTCAAGTCCTTTCTGAGTTAGGCCTAAGGCAAACCTATTGTTGGGTTTATGAGAATACCTACACCACATATTTGACTCTGATCAAGTCAAAAATGAGAAGGCTTTATGTAGCAACGCCCTTTTTTATTGGCCACTGAAAAAGACAGCACACATCAAAATGTGTCTATACAGGAATCCTATCTCACCATCTGTGTTACATAACTTTACATACACTTAACAGAGATGCTAAGAAGCCCTGTTTGTGAATCACCAAGAAGCAAGGCCACCAGCAAGAGTGCCAGAAGCACATTGGTGCTCAATGAACATTGTGACTAATGCCATGTATACTAGGATGAATAGTCCCATTGTGCAACAGTCCCCATTGTGCTGGCTCTGCTATGTAGTAACATAAAAGCAGCCCTCCACTGAATACGAACATTACAGAACTGTCCAGCTCCAATTCCTGCAGATGTAAGTTCACTTACAAAGATGGAACTCCCCCAACTTGATCCTGGCTAGCATTTTCTATCTTCCTTCCATTATTGAGGAGATTTATGAGTTGCATCCTTTTACTTCTATATGTCTGTATGCCTCTTGAATGAAATAATTTTTTACGTGTTGTAATAAATGGGGGAGTTGACTCTTTTGTGAATTGGTGTTTGTTTCTTTACAGTGGGTATATCTTTTGGGTTGGTTGAATTTGTGTTGATGTGTTCTAAGCTGATCTTTTTTTAAATTTCCTCTGAGAAGTGTAATGTGAGGCAACAGCAGTTGCCAACTGTTAACTGTCGTCAACATACTGTTGACTGTTATTGTTTACTGTATTTATTTATTTTATATTTAATTTATATCTTACCTTTCTCCCAAAGAGACCTAAGTGGATCACTCATTAATTAAAACAAGTTACATGAATTGAAAATTAGTAATGAATTTTTAAAAGATAATGAAATAACCCACCACGTTACAGCATCAATATTTTAATACAATATAAAGGCATTTAATACTTTGACAAGAACAATACAGAAATACAACAAATGGACTCCATTAAAGATCTTTAACTTACTGTACTGTTAAGTCTTACTGCAGTCAACTTACCTGAGCAGACAACACCAGCATCTTCTCCGTGATGGCAGTCATTTTCTCCCCAAGGCCTTGCTGGGCATTGACTGAGGGCTGATTCAGTCCCTGAGCACCGGAGTTCATCCAGCCAGATGCGACCTTCTCCTTTTCCAAAATGTGCATTCCGTGTTGCACTTATTGCAGCTGCACAGCCAAGCTGCCGGCAGACTACCCGGGCTTCCTCAATGCCCCAGCTGTCATCACAGACTGTACCCCATACTCCATTATGCATCACCTCAACTCTCCCACTACAGCGACTTGAACCATTAATGAGCCGGACCTCGGGTTGGTCTGCTTCTGGAGTCGTCGTGCTCCAAACTATGCCTAGATAAACAAATTGCAGAAAGAGAGTCAGTTGGCAGGAGGGGAAGAAACTCTTCCAGGTTTAAAATAGCAACAGGACAGAAAAGACAAGTAAGGGAGTTTGTCTGACAGCATTGAGCCCTAGATGCGTCTCATTGCATCCATTGATGGCTTTTAAAAAGCCTTAAAGATGCATCTCTTCCAGCAGGCCTTCCCAGACAGTGTTTAACATCCCCCGGCTCCAAATCCAAGACTTAGAGTTCTTCCAGCTTCTCTCCCTCATGATTTCTGCCCACCCATACAGCCCCAGAATTTTTAGGAATTTTTAGGTGTCGATATCACTTTGTATTGTGCATTATGTTTTAACTTATTGCTTAATTTAATTTTGTTTTAAGGGGTTGGATGCTGGAACGGGATTGTTTTATTTTAACTGTTGTTGTTTTAATTTTGTTGTTCCCCGCCCCGATTGCCTGTTCAGAGGGCGGGCTATAAATAAAAATTATTATTATTATTATTATTAGGTGTTCCTGGCTGCTCACAAGCATAGCATGAAGGTGGTGGCCATCCGCATTCCAACTTTCCCCAACTTTGTATCATAAAGATATGATAGACTGCTATTAGCATCATTCCCAGCCAATGGCCATAGCCCGGCATAACTAGAGGGCACCTCATTTGAGAAGGCTGCTATCTTCTTAGTTCTACTATATCTTTATGTCATATCTGTTTGGACTCTAACTTCTTGGGTTTCTCTTCAAGTTTCTTCTCCACCAGCTCATTTACACACATTACATACATGCAAGCACATTCACATCTAAACAGCCTGTGTTAATCTATTTCTATTATTTCACTTTATGGAATCTGTATTTTTCTCTCATCTTTACATTGTTTATATCTTCTTACCGCCTTTATATTTTCACTGCCACCTTGGCAGCTTCATACCCTATCCAAAACTAGTAATTGTGCAATCCATCAGGAGCTGTATCTACGCTGCAGAATGAATGCAGTTTGACACCATTTTAACTGTCATGGTTCCATTCTATGGAATCCTGGGATTTGCAGTCCGTTGTGGCACCAAAGCTAAATAGCTCACAAAACTACAAACCCCAGAATCCCCTAGCATTGAACCATGACAGTAAAAGCAGAGTCACACTGCATTAATTTTGCAGTGCAGATGCAACCCATCTTAGATAAACTAAAGCACACTGGCCGAGTAATTTGGAAAGTGAAAAAAAAATGTGCAAGATCAAGAATTTGAGGTCATGTTGATGCCTGATACTTCCTGGCTTTGATTCTTGTGCCCCCTGCAATACATGTTTCTGAAGGGTTAGTGAGATATATGATTTTTATCACTTTTAACACCTATATAATTTTTAACACCTTTCTGTGATGGAGAAGCCATTGGAGCTTTGAAAGCTTGCAACTTGTATTTTTTTACATTTTGTTTGGTCCAATAATGATATTATTATTTTGTGGATTTTGGGTGTTATAGCCATGTTAGTCTGGAATATCAGTAAAGGATCCTGTAGTACCTTTGAGACTAACTGTGCAAAAGAATTTATACTATAAGATTTCATAGACTTGCTCTACTTCCTCAGAGGCATTGGAAAGGGATTAGTAGCGCCTTTGAAACTGACTGTGCAAAAGAAGTTGCAGTATAAACTTTTGTAGACTTCGAGGCAAAGTAGGTGGTCCCGTAGGAGTGGCTTCTGGCTGTTCCAGCCACAATCACAACAGAACCACAGTGACTGCACAACTTGTTTCCAAAGGGGCCACTGCCACGGTACCAATTTGGAAGGAGCCAGATTATTTCTGCTCCTTTTTGTGGCAGTGCCAGACTCTTCCTGATGGCACAGGAGTAGCTTTCAGTTGCTTTGGGGACATGCACTGTTTGAACGCCACACCCCAAAGCAGCTGGAAGCCGCCTTATTTGGCCTGTGTGTTCTGGGCCTTCATCTACTTCCTCAGATGCATCATGGGGTTTTCTTTGGCAAGATTTGTTCAGAGGGGATTTGGCTTGGCTTCCTCTGAAGCTGAAAGAGTGTAACTGGTCCAAGATCACCAAGTGGTTTTCCAGGATCAAGCATAGTTTTGAATCCTGTTCTCTAGTCATAGTCCAGTGCTAAACGCCAATATACCATGCTGGCTGTCGGCTTTCATGTACTTTTGAAAATATATTTTTAAAAAAACTTAGACAAGTTATAGCTGGTTTTGTTTCCCAGTACAGGTCAATGGGAGACCTAAAGATCTGGATTTCTGTATTTCCCATCAGATTTGGGATCCAAAATGGGCCGGATTGGGTCTGAATCGACCCAAATGAATTGGAGTCCAGTCAAAATCATTAAAGCATGAGATCTTTCCACAGTTGTAGTTTTAATATATGTTAGTAGACAGCTAGGCTTGATGAGAGGAGGGGAATGATAACCATTTTATGTAAATAAATACAAAATATAAGAGGATGCAAATTTGCACATACTTGGGGGTGTCTAAAATCTGTTACAGTAGTGATGTTGTGGGCTTTAGCCAACATATGCCTCTAGCACATATATTCCAGTGCACAATTCAAACTGCCAGATCTATGACAAAGCTTAGAGAAGTTCCCTAGTAGAAGAATGTTGATTTTTTTTTACTATTAATATTCTATCAAATACCTATTTTCTGCTTGTCTATTCAGAAGTATGCCTTATGTTGGAAAAGCCTTTTCTCGGCCCTTAAAAAAGGATCATAAGGGAGTCTTCTCCAGTTGGATGCCCTCAAGATGTGCTCAGTAACAGTTCTCCTGGTCTCTAAGCAGCATCTTTCAATCCGCTTGAATGCCTGGGTTGCCATTGGGGGGCATGCTGACAAATCACGTACACAGAGTCTTTGTTGTGCAAATATATCTTTCACAATGCTGTTCTTGGGAAATGTGGATATTCTAAGAAGTTACTCGTGAATGGCCCTTGTGGTCTCTTCTGACTCTATGACTCTATGATTCATCCTTTTTTCTCTCTTTGAAGTGTTTGTAAAAATGAACACAACTGCCAAGTAGCAGTAACCCTTTTGCAATCTCAACAACCAATCCCTATAGATTTTTAAACCTTTATTGAAGACACCATATATATTCGACTATAATTGACCTCAAATATAAGTTGAAGGCAGGTTTTGGAGCCAAGATTATGGATTTTGTTATCATCTGCAGATAAGTCAAGGGTAAAACTTAGGGGCATGTAACAAAGGATGTAAAGACTGAAGCAAAGGATAATAATGTCAAAGAACTTAAAAAGATGTGGCAGGCATATCTGTTTGTGCTCATCCTAAAGGCTGGATAGATGAGAGAGTAGAGGGGATCAATGCTTCTTATTGGTGCTCTCAGGATGGACTAAGCTCTTGCCTTTTGCTACTCTATTCAGAGAAAGGCGATAGCTCCCCCCCCCCTTATATATGTGAAGTAAAGTACAGTACTTACACTGACATATGGATAAATTGACCCAGGTTTTTGACTAAAATTTCTACACTTATACATGAGTATGATTTCTATGTCACATGCCCTCTCACATTTCACAGATGAAAACTGGGACACATGTAACCAGTCAATGTCAGAGTGTGGTCAAAATGGCAAAATTTATTCATATGAAGGACACGCTAGCTAGGAGAGGCTGAAGCAGTCTGCTTTTGCCTGAGCTAACTGGGAGAAGAAGAATTCTGCCCCTTCTCTCCTCTCCCCCCTGCTGAGTTAATAAAGTGAAAACTACATTTGCACTTTGAACTCAGTTTGCACCAATTGAAGTAAGATGATGAAAAGGGGAAATTGCGGGAGGAAGAGAGAGAAACTGACATTTGGAAAGCTGCTGGAAAAGTGGGATGACAGAAGATTAATCTAGACTGCTGTTGCCAAAGACTTCCAGTTAGGAAACTGGCAGACGGATGTCCTCTTTTCAATGCATGGAGAGGGGAAAGAAACAGTGTAAACCCTCTCAGAATTTAAGGGGTATCATCAAGATCACCCACACAGCCTCTGAACCACACCTTCTGCATGGGGATCATCAGGAATGAGATGATCAGGTGTGGGAGGAGTGAAAAGGCATCAGAAGAATCATCAGGCCAGACAGCACATCTTTAAAGGACTTTCATTGTTTTAAAAGATTACTAACTCCGCATATCCTCAATAATAATGAGAAGTAAATTTGGATTAAGAGAATTTTACAATGGATTGAGAGATCTGCTTGATTAATGGCTGGATTATACCACTGTGAGTGCTTTCTGTCTGTGAATTGAATTTAAGGGTCTGCAAAACTGGATGAGAGTACTGTGTCTTTAAACCAAAAAGCACAACAAGAGTGTGGCTTAATAAACTTTTTAAAATGAAAAGGGGATTACTGTATAGGTAAATATTGGATCTGAATTTCAACATCATTAGAAATTTGGGTTTATGTAAGACTATTTATGAATGAACGTAAGCAATTCTGGGAACGTGGAAGTTATTGGATGCTATGAACAAAATAGATATGCTCTATAGGCTACACTGTAATAAGTATAGAAGCTACTAAAGAATGCAAGGCTTAGCTTTGCAAAAGGGACACTGCCACTGCTGATATGAAGCTATTGCTATTTCTGAGAAAAGGGAAAATGAGATTAGAATGGTGTGCCTCCTCTTTTTTTTCTAAGTACAAAGGTGCTTTAATTAGCAATGACAATTACAAGGCAGAAAGCTTTAGAAAGGAGAGGATCAAGTGATCTGTCAGGGATGGATCTGGATTCCCTGATGTTGTTCAAAGAGTGGTAAAATAATAAAAGAGATGGCCTAAATGAGAAAGGTTTTGACAAGAGATTTTGAGTCTGAGATTAAATATTTAAAAGGTTGTTTGATACGTTTCTGCTGAAATGAAGCAAATGAATGAGAAAGTTCAAATTTGGGGGGGGGGATCTTAGAGAGGTTTACAATGCAGAAAGATGTGGATAATCTTGCTCTGATGGAACTAAGAGGAAGAGAATTCTGTTTAAGCTTTAGAGAGGCATGGAGGAAAATATGTCTCAAGATGTTAAAGAAAAGATGATTATAGTTTTGGCAGGTTTTTTGGAGCACAAGGTGCTAGATGTGACAATGGAAATGGACTGTGTTTGTAGAATAAATTCGTATTATGCACAATTGAGAAAAGTGCCAAGGGATACTATAGTTCATTTTACTAAGAAGTCAGCAAGAGATCAGATTCTGCAGGAACATTACCAAATTAGCTTAGACATTGATGGTAAATGTACTTAAGGAAATTCCATTACATATATTACATTAAAATGGATTTATTTTAACTGAGAAGATTTTTTTATAGGATTTCCATTCATATGGGAAAATTTAATTTAAGATGGATTTCTGGAATAGTGGAAATCCCTCATGGAGTTTTTGAAGAAAGATAATGGGGCTTTTTACATTGGCAAGAAAGTGTGACATGAAGTTGCACTTTCCTTAATGCTTAGCAGCTAGACAGCAAGCCCCAGGTGTGGATTTAAAAAGTACAGGGCAGCTAGACTGAGGTTTTTTCTGTGGCTCAGCAACTACATGGGAAGCTGTCAAAACGCTACAAACACAGGCGGAGCAGCTACATGGGCGGCAAGGAACGTGGCTTTTAGCCGCGCTTTAAACATTTTTTTTTCCTTGCTGGCTGCGAATTGCGCAATTGCGCAGGTACACCATACAGTCGGAGCTTATCACATGGGGGAGTACAGGACCATTCCGAAAGAGGGAGAAAGTGAGGTCAGTTCGGAAATGCACATGATTACGCACAAGCTCATCACACACAAAACAAGAGAGCATCTACACAAAAAGAAAATGCAGAGTCAATACGAAAGAATTCATCACATGTGAACATACTGGTCGGCTTTCTGTTGCAAATTAAGGCATCTTGGGAAATGGTAGCAAAGGCTCATGGGAGTTGTAGTCTGTGTTCTGTCAGAGCATTATATTGAGCTGTCTTGAGGTTTCAGCCCTCTGTCCAGGAGGCATTCCCATATGTTCTCCATTCTTGAGCAGAGGCCCCCCTTTTCCAAGTTGACCAGGCACGTCCTCCTTTGCCAGGACACGTCCTACTTTTCCAGCCTTCTTTTTGAAGAGGAAGCAGGAGGGCCAGGCGTGCTCTGGCCAGGCTCTGGGGGTCTCTTCCTGGCTCCTTCCCTCCCTCCCTCCTTCCCCGCTGCCTTCCTCCTCCCTTTGGCTGAGAGAGTGTGACTTGCAGGGAGGAAGGGCAGCGGTGGTGCTCCAGGTCCCTCCCCTTCTCCTCCTCCTCTTGCCAGCTTGCCCTGGTCTGGCTGAGCGCCTCCAGTGCCCTGCTGTCTCCCTAGAAGTCACACTCTCTCAACCAAAGGGAGGAGGTGAAGGAAGGTGCAGGCGCACTCTGGCCGGGCTCTGAAGGTCTCTTCTTGTCTTGGCACCTTCCCTCCCTCCGCACTTGTATCGCTGCCTTTAAATGGGCGCTTTAAAGATACAGAGCCCCATTTAACCGTTCAACTACACCTTAGCCTTTAGATGCAATAGGGGTGCTTTTTACATTGGCTAAAAGGGGCGGTCCAAACTCGCCCCTTCTAGCGGCGAGATGAGGCCTAGGCTGCCACACGGGCAGCCCCAGAGGCCTCATCCCGCCGCAACGACCCGCCGCAAAAAAGAGCTGCGCACGTGATGACGCTTGTACGGCGCCACCGTGTAGACGCCGCCATCTTTAAATGGCGGCGTCCATGCGTTTTAGGCTTAGGGAGGGTGTAAAGGCTACGCCCTCCCTAACCCTAAATGCGGGCTTTTAGCCCTAAAAGCGCCTTTTTTTGCCCGTGTAAAACGGGCCAGCAATGCTGCACCCTTTTTAAAAAAGTAGTGGGGAAATCAAACTACTTTTTAAAGGCACTTCTTCTCCCTTAAAACTCCAAAATAGTGTTTTCATGGCACACTTTCCATTTTTCTCATCTAAAGGCTGGGCTTTCATGCAGCCTTCAACACACCTCTTTTTGCCAATGTAAAATGGGCCAGCTCCTTTTTAAAGCACTTCTTCTCCCTTAAAACTCCAAAATAGTGTTTTCATGGCACACTTTCCCTTTTTCTCATCTAAAGGCTGGGCTTTCATGCAGCCTTCAACACACCTCTTTTTGCCAATGTAAAACGGACCAATGATGATTTAATGGTTACAGGATTTGAATAAAATAGGTTAGAATGTTTGTGATAATAGAAAGAAGGGTGTTTTAGATTAATTAGAGAAATTGACATAAAATAGCTGCACATGATCATCTATATGCCGATTGGAGGCCCTTCTTTTCTTTTTTCTATTTCCCCCCTATATTTTCTCTTTTTTGTATTATTGGATATTTCTAAATTTTAGAATTGTATTTTCTGTTTGAAATTAATAAAGAGTATTTTTTTTAAAAAAAAGATGGCCTTACCAAATTGGGACAGTTGAAAGGTATGATCTGAAAAGGTGAGTCTTCTTTGAAGTTTCAAGAAAAAGCAGAGTTAGTAGTAAAGGATAAATGTATTTAGTTTATCATTAATAAGATTTTTTAAAAAAATAAAAAGACTAATTCAATATATATTAAAAGAGCGAAATATAGCTATTGAATTTATATTAGACTCCCATATAAACTGGTTAAATGCCTGCATTAAATGTCTTTCCAGAATGAAGATAAAATATACCATGCATGGTTACTTTCACTCCACCCCTTTGGACAATCCCTGTTCTGAGCTTCTCCTTACAACCTGCTCTTCTTTCTTTAGCTGAATGATTCCCACTTGAAATCAAGCTAAACTGCCACGACTAAAGAACTCCAAACTCCATTTCCCTCAAGAGATCAAGTACCTTTGTGCATTGTGTCTGGTATAAAAGACAAGAAGATGCATCTCAGTGCAAAGAAGGCAATCACTTTCCTAGTTGCCCTTACAAATTGTAAATTCAGAAATGTTAACATTTGGAATAAATTAAAGGGGTCATGCTCTAATCATGAACTAAAATAAATTATTTGGATTTTATGACCTAAAAACTGTAATTACTCAGCCTTGAAGAACTAACACAAAACAAGAAATAGCTTCACTAAAATTTGGAAGAACAGGGCTTTGGATATAGAAAAAATTGGGAAATGTAAAATTTGTTCATTCTTTACCATTGCCTCTTATTAAATTAAAAAAAAACTGAATAAATGTAATGCTAAATTTTTAACTCAAGTCAATCACTTTAATTTAAACCTAAATTTAATTAAGTTATCTCTTTCTGTTACAAATGGCTATTTTAACAAATTAATTTCTTTCATTTAAATAGTTAATTCATATTTGTGGTACCTACTAAAAAGAATGGGTGCCTCTGCACTGTGGAAATAATGCAGTCTAACTCCACTTTAAGTGCTGTAGCTCCATCCTATGGAATTCTGGGATCTGAAATTTTACAAGGTCTTTACCCTTTTCTACCAAAGAGTGGTGGTGCCTCACAAAACTACAATTTTTTTTTTTTTGGTAGTTTTGTAAGATGGGGGCCTCGGCAGTTAAAATGGTGTCAAACTGCATTATTTCTACAGTCTACATGTACCCATACGCTGTGTCTGCACTGCAGAAATAATGCAGTTTGACATCACTTTAACTGCCATGGCTCAATGCTATGGAACTCTGGGATTCATAGTTTGTGAGACATTTAACCTTCTCTGTCAGAGAGCTCTCATGCCGCAACCAACATACAATCCCCAGAATTCCATACAATTGAGCCATGGCAATTAAAGTCATGTCGAACTGCATTATTTCTGCACTGCGGATGCAGCAGTAGTTAGTGCATCTTAGCTTCAAATAAGATACTAGAGTAGTCTGCACTGGCCAAATAAAACAGCTTGCAACTGCTTT
Source organism: Urosaurus nigricauda (assembly GCA_034509955.1). NCBI lineage: Eukaryota > Metazoa > Chordata > Lepidosauria > Squamata > Phrynosomatidae > Urosaurus > Urosaurus nigricauda. The sequence continues at coordinate 11,787,769 of JAOEGL010000006.1, forward strand.
GAAGGTGGGGTATTTAGATGATGCATGAGGCAAAACCAGGTGGAAAGCAATACGAACCTGCACTGCGGGTCAAAATAACTGGAGCAAAAAGAAGCTGGGATACTCTGACACACTTGGAGAAAGAGAGAGTTGTGCTTAGGAGAAATGGACGCTATTAACATCTCATTAGCTACCTTAATCTCTATAACCTCTACAAGAATGTAATCGTTCAGCAAAGATCTGAGGCTCCCTTCTCCCTTCTCTGTGGAAAACATGAGATAGATAGGAGTCAATGAAAGCACCCGGGGGGGGGGGGCAATTCCAATAGTTGCAAGTGTTTGCGCTTGCTTGGGCGGTGCACAAAATATTGATCATTGGCATCTTCTTGTTTGAGCACACACAAAACATCAAAGCCTACTGGGGCAAAGAGACAGTCAAATGTTGGCTTATCTAAAGTAATGATTTTATTAACTCAGCCATTGGACCAAAATCCTGATAACTCAGTACCTCCTTCTCCATGGATGTTCAAGCCCCATTGTATACAATGGCATAGTAAAATAGTGTCCCTTATTTTTTAAAAAATTGCAAAATCAAGATTTCCTTTTTGGATTAAAAAAATATTTTCAAGTTGTGTATGGTACAATCTGTGAATGCAAAATCATGGATAAGGAGGACCAACCATATTGTATTCTTCCCTTTCAAATTTTCTGAGTGCATTTGAATGAACACATCTTCTAGATTTTTGAAAATTTACTCATTAAGATGTTGGCAAAGGTATCCTAGAAAGATGACAAGCAAGCATTATGGTCAATAAATGCTGGTGTAAATTTGCACTGCAAACATATTGAAAAGAGACAAATATCAAAAAAATGGACACAGCAACCTTCTGATGGTGAAGGAGTTATTCTTTGATGGAACACCCATTTTTAATAAGTCTTGCCAGTTCTCTCTGGCCAGGATCTTTTTAAGAAAGATCCAGAATCTTTTAAAGATTCTGTAAAATAGATTCAGATTAATGAACACTACAAAGCTCAAAAGCCACCCTGATTTTCCCATGTATAGAAGAGAGCAGGGGGTGGAGTCCTGTGATCACAAAGATCAGAGAAAAGAGGTTCGGAAACCTACCTCAAAGACATAACTAGTCTTCTCAGCAGCTCCTGCAAAACCATCCCCTTATTTACAGGAGGCTTGTAGTGCCCCAGTTATGGAATGCTCTTGCCTTGGAAGTGTGACTGGTGTTGACATTTAGCTAACATCAAAGTGTTTATTTGTCTGATTTCATCATCATCATCACCACCACCACCATCATCTTTTTTTTTTTTGCAGCTTTCTTTGTATTAATGATTTGTTTTGATTTTTATTTATTTAATTTTTAAATTGTTTTACTCTATATGTATAGCACTCTATAAAAATTGAAGGGAAGTTTTAAAACTTTAAGTTTTAAAGCAGTCCAAAAACTCTAAACAGAAACGTAGTAGCAATTAATGAACCTAAGGGCAGGAGCCACACAGACTTTGGAAAGGCATACTGGCTGGGGGATTGTGGCATTTGTAAACCCCCGCCCCCCAAATAACTTTTCCATGATGTAGAAATTTGGTAAATTTGAATGGCCAGATCCATCTAAAAAGTAAGAAATGAACCTGTCTTCCAGTAAGTAGGTTCATACCACTATACCGGAGAGTCAGCTTGGGCATGCTGTTTGCAAAATGATTTGCTCTCAAGCAGCTTTAAAAACAAAATAAAATAATGAATAAACAACAAAGTAGGGTTTGAACCAGATGGTGACCATTGCACATAGGGATGGAGTCTTTAACCCTTTGCCTTCATCACAGTTCAGACACACAATACATGTTTTTGCAATAAGAGGGCAGCTTCCTTTGACATCAGAAGGTGCCTTTCTCTCTTTGTGAATAGTAAACCCAGGTACATCCCATTCCCATGGAGATTACACTTGGGGCAAAGGATGAAAGCCTCCCTCCCACTACCATAATCCTGATCTATTTTACAACCCTCGTCACTTAATGCTGGCTAAAGCACATCTTTAAGATAACATTAAGACAACAGTTTAAGATATGTGGATGACACCATACTACTAGTGGGAAACATCATAAACTTGGGATTACTAAGGGAAGTCAAGGAAGAAAGTGCAAAGGGAGGCTTGCTGATGAAACCAAAATAAAGAAACCAAAAATAATGACCATGGAGTGTCTACATAAATTCAACCTAGACAGTGAGGAAATCAAAATTGTTAAAGATTGCCCAAACATTGGAAAACATTTGATCGGAATGGAGACTGCAGTTAAGAAGGAAGAAGAAGACTAGTCATGAGAAGGCCAGCGATGAAAAAAAAAAATTAGACGAGATCTGAAAGATATACAACTGAGCAATAAAGTTAGAATCATCCAAGCCATGGTATTCCCCATAATTATGTATGGATGTGAGAACTGGACAATGAAAAAAGAGGATATAAATAAGAAAAATTCAAATGTGGTGTTGAAGAACAGTGCTGAGAATACTGTAGAAAGTGAAAAGGGCAAACATATGGGTCCTTGAACCGCTCAAGTTTGAACTCTCCCTGGAAGTCAAGATGATTAAATTGAGGCTGTCGTACTTTGGCCAAATTATGAGAAGGCATGAATCACTGGAAAAGATAATAATGCTAGGAATGGTAGGAGGCAGCAGAAAGAGAGGAAGACCTGGAAAGGAGCCCTGGTGATGTAGTGGTTAAATGCCAGTACTATAGCCACAATGCTGTGAGTTCAGTCTCAGGGTGTCAAGGTTGACTCAGCCTTCCATCCTTTCATAGGTCAGTAAAATGAGTACCCAGGTTGTTGGGGGCAATTGGCTTACTGATTGTAAACCACTTAGACAGTTCTGAGTTCACTATTAAGCAGTATATAAATGTAAATGCTATTGCTAAGACCACATACTAGAAGGCTAAACTCAATCAGGATGATCAGAAGCCTGAATTTACAGGACCTAACCAGAGCAGTGGAGGACAGAGGGTCTTGGAAATGTCTCATCCACAGAGTCGCCATGAGTTGAGGTCGACTCAAGGACACTTAACAACAACAAAGCACAGCTGCAGTGGTCATACTCCCAAATCTTTTTTACTTGGGCTTTAAGATTACAATCTTCAAAACTAGTTCTCTTTTCATAAATGAAAGTTCCATCTTCTCTTTGCGAACTTGATTTATTTTGCCCTTTCAGCATTGTTCTGCTGGTAATGCAAGATTCAGCAAGCCACAGATTTCATAACCTGAACAAATGTAGACCACAAAAAATACTTGCTTGGGCAATCACATCACAAAAACTAGAAAATTATTAATATACTGTAACTCAAAATTACAAACTAATTGATTTCTGGGAGACAGTGGCCTAAATCCAGTTGTTAGTCCCAACCAGAGTAAAGCTATTGAATCAATGGATCTTTCCTACAGTACTTATTGTCTTGCCAAGTTCTCATTGATCCAGTGGGTCTTCTTTAGATGGGATTAGTCACTGGATTGAAGCCAATGCTCCCAAAGCCCTCTGCAATAATAGCTACTACAAGAAAATCCCAACACAAAACTGAGAGCGTGTATATGCATGGACACACATATACCTCAAGCAATGCTGGGTGCTCTTGTACACATATCTTATTCTATGGAGGCACTAGTTCCCTTTTTAAAAACAACTTCTATAAACAGTGATTATACATCCATTGCAGCATTCAGAAGAGGAGTGAAAACAATGTGCCCTCCAGATGTTATTATACTACAATGCTGAGCAGCCATCACCAGCATAGCTACTGGGATTTGCAGTCCAAAAACATTTACATGATCTTCCCCATTCTCATTCCTGGCTTAGAACCATCTCACTGCTGCTTCACCTCTTGTGGGCTTCATTCTTTGGATTTCTTATCTCTGTAGCAACAGTTGGTGGAAGGTAGCTCAGTAGACATGCAAAAGATGGGGTGATCTGCAAGAGATGGGTAAGTCTTCCTGACTCCCAGTTGCTTAACAATAGGAACAACACCCATGCCTCAATAAGACTAAAGAAAACTTTGAAAGATCAGGAATGGATTTCTCTTAGAAAATCTTGAAATTCGCTTAGTTCTAGTGTTCAAAAAATGTTTCTACATCTTGCCACAGCTACTCAGAAATGACTTGCTCTTTCATTCTAAATTCTTATCTTTTACTGGAACATAGAGCATATTGCTTTGAATCAGAATTTACCAAATTCAACCTTTCTTTCTAGGAATACAAACAAGTGTGGAGATTTAAGAAAAATATTGATAGTGGGAGAAACTGAAACTGATAGATGCATCCACTCCAGGGCCAGAGCTTTGTCTATTAACACCATGTTACTCAGAATTAGGATAATTCCATCCCTGTCTCAGAATTCCAGTAAAAACCAAAGAGGTCCTCACAAACCTGAAATATGCTGCAGAGCATGGTAGTGAGCAGATTCAAACATATTCCAACATAAGGGGTTTAAGGAATAAGTACAATGCCCTTCTGTAGGCAGATGCCTTTTCTCTTGGCTGATCTCAGAGATCTGCTTAGAGAAAAATCTGTTATCGGAACTGCTGTGTTAGCTAAGATCTGCTAATAGGAAAAGCCATAGCAGGGATGGAGAGGGAGGAACCAAGTTGAACCAGATCAAAACTTCCTCCAGCCTTTCCTGTCTTATGCATCAGGATCTAATATTCATATTTATAGAGCATGACTTGTAACCATGGGCAACTGCTAGAGGTTGGAAAGCTGCATTGGCTCCCTGCAGAAATTCAGAGAACCACACACCTGCCATATCCTCATCTCTGTCCTCCTCCTTCCTTTAAAAAAAATATTTAGCAACAATGCCTATGGAATCCCACAAGTAGGACATGAGCACAACAAATTTCTCCTTTGTTTTTGCCAACAAAGGACATACCCAGTTATGAGTATTAGCTTTCATTTTAGGAGCATAATGAATCTGCTGCAGGCCTTACTCCAGCTTGAAAGGAACTATCCAAGATGCTGAATCCCAACTCCCAAATACTTCCAGCACTTTGGACAGTGCCTTTAAAGTCTGGATTAGAATTCATTTTGATCCTTTGTTCAAAAGGATTGATTGAAGGTTAGAGAAAACTCTTTTTCATAAAAGCTCATACTGCCGGAAGTTGTTATTCTTATTTTGTTTGTTTGTATGCTTGCTTGCTTTATTCCTACAGTATATTTCCTATCATTTGCTGTGTTGCCACTATTTTCCATCAAGTTGGGGCTTTTCTTTTTTAACCTTTCTGTTTTAATTCAGAGACATTATGGCTCATGGAGAGAATGTGATGAGTTCACCTGAGTGAAACAAAACCTTTTCCTAATAAGAACAAGGTTTGTTGTATTAAACATTGTAATGTAGATGTCATGCTCATCTATTGCCAGTTTTTCCTTCTGTGTTGCCTTATTTAGCATACATTCTGATGAACAAATGGATTTGAGACAGGAGGGGGGGGCTGTCAATGCAAAAGAAAGGGATAGATAGAGATGGAGAGAACACAAGATAGAGAGGACTAGAAAATGTAATGTTCCTGGACAAGAGTGGAATAAAGCTAGCACAGATCAGTTGAAAATATAGTGTAAAGTTGTGTAAAATAAAGATTAAAATGTTGGATCATTCCCTCCCTCCTGCCTGCTAGATATTTTGGACTAGGACTCCCAGCCCAAAGCAACATGGGCAATGTCAAGGGAAGAATGGAGATGTAGTCCAAAATATCTAGAGAAGTCCATCTTGGGGAAGACTACTGTGGATTTACCCTGTGAAAAAAGTGATAGAACTCTTGCACCTTTAATAACTGAAAAGAAGAACAAACTTTGGAAGGGGTAGGTTTTTTCAAAACCCTAGCATGAAAAAGTGCAGCTGCTAAAATCTATTCTTCTAATACCGCCATGAAGGTGTCCTTATGTACTTTGATTCTGTTTATTCTTTTGGAGGGACATGTTTGGAGTAGAAAAACTAAACTTTTTGATCAATCTAGATGGATTAGCTACATTATTAAGAATCCAAACTCCAGATTATGTTTAGCATGCAAATTGACCCTGAGTGTTTGTGCATCATCATCATCATCATCATCATCATCATCATCTGGATCCAGTAACTGAGGAAAGGAAGAGGTAGTAGTCCAGACTAGTGTGGGTGAGAGGGTTATCATACATTGCAGACCTGCCAAAAATAAATAAAAATAAATCCATGCTCCCAATCAGGAAAGGAACCCTCTTATTTGCCAGATCCACATGCAAATAACATGGGATTGAAGGGAACTTTTTCCCCAAATTGGGGCACAAAATTAAAGGGTTACAAAAATACCAACCATTCATGATGCCCACCCTGTTTAGGCGCCACTCTTAGAGGCATCTTTTTACAGATTATAAGAACACAAAAACAATGTATAAGGCTGAACAAGCCATGTAATGTAATGTATAATTTGGCCCAAATATATTTTGTGTGTGTACCTTTGCTGATTTGGCAGCTTGGTTACAGACTATGATCAAAGTCTATGTTCCTCTTTACTTTCATTCTTGCTTTCTTTTTTTATCTAGTGGACAGATAATGTTTCTTGCCAACATATGTCTGCTGTTTTGGCCACTTGGTAAGATGGTCCAGGCCAGGGGATCTACCCTGTGGGTCAATATGGATCCTGAGCCATTATAGACCTTGTTCATTCTGCTTTCTAAATGGATTCTGAAACAGTGATGTCTGACACATTTATTTTTTTGCCTGGGCTTTTATAGAAGAAGGCCTACTTTGACCAAAAAGTTAAATCCCAACTTCCAATGGCACGGTGCAATGTTGAGGTGCTACTACTAGACTCTTTGCATAATTTCCAGATGGACATCTCCTTACAGTTCCAGAATTTGGAGGTAACAAGATATAAATAACTGCTTACTTTTAATTGATTCCTTCCATTTCACAGTAAGAAAAACAAAAGTAAATTATATTGTCACTGTAATTTAATGGGAAATAACCTTGCTGATTCTATCACAAGGAAACCTTTTCTCTCTTTTAAAGTGATAAAGGGTGGGATTACTAAATGGTGGTGGCTCATACAGTCCCAAGATTCAATAGGATGAAGAAACAGCACTTAAAATGGTATTATTTCTACAGTATAGATGCATCTTTGTTTCTTTGCCTCCAATATCAAAACATTTTGGTTGACTTAGGATACAATACACCTTGACAGTAGGGAGCGAGGCTTGCCCCTATGTCTCAGACAGCAAAATCTTTTCTGCTAGCTCTGCTGACACTGTAGTGGATGGTGGGAGTGTGTGTCCTTCACTGCAAACCATTGCTTTGTCACATTCAGATGACTTTTAAAAATGTCTAAAAGTAACATCATTACTTTTGAGAAAGTAATGGTGGACAGTGTTTTTTTTTTTTTAAACACTGGAACAATGATCCTCACAGCCTACTTCTTTGTTATTGGAACTTTAACATGAACTAATTGCTTTTAAATGTAACTTTCTGAGCTCTGAATGTTACTAATTCAAATATATTGTGTTGCTATTCTAGCTTTCCTTCCTTTCTGGATTTTATAAGGTAAGAAAAAAATGTTGGAAAACACAAGAAAATGAAATAGAAAATGAAAACATTGTATACCCTTCCCTATAAACATCCAGTTTTGTGCAAGAGGCAGGGCTAACAAACAACAGGAAATCTGTCAGACCCACACTTTTAAAATCTGGCACATGCCCACCTGTTCAAACATCCAATTACCTACAACCATGTCCATTTTTCCCTTTCTGACTTAAGCCTTTAAAACACAATTTAGGTTGCAGATTCGGTGTGTCCAGTGCTACCAGCAAGCCACAAAATGGCTGCAGTGTTTTGTGGCTAATAAGCATTCGTTTCACCAGTATGTAATATTCCAGAATTGGTACTACTTTTAGATTTTTGGAAAACAGCTCACAGAAACCTTCAGCATGCCCTATGGCCATGCTGGGTGGAGGATTTTGGGAACTGCAGCCACAACAAGTGAATTTTCCAAGCAGCTCAACTTAATGCTGCTGTGCAAAATGTTAGGTGGAAAGTTGACATTTGGCTTAATTTGGATGAGGGAAGGCCGACATTCATGCATCGTGCTGACCTTTTTGACCTTTTCCTCCCAAGTTAAATATATTCTCAGTTAATATTTGCACTGTTTAATGAAGGTATTTATTTGAATATTATGAGAGAGTGTTAATAATAGTATTGATAATTAAATTTTAACTTTTTTTTCTTTTGTACTGAAGTGGGCTTTTATTTATATCTTCTAATAACCTGGTGCAGGTTGAGTCCCTGCACTAGGAAAAATGTGTGGTGTAAATAAAATACTGGTGATGATGATGAAGTAATGTTAAACTTTGCACATACTCAAAAACAGCCTTAATATTTTTATTTCACTTATTTCAAGGCTGAGATTTAGCATCACATTTAGAAGTGGGATAACTTCAGCCTTGTGTGCTTTATGCTTTTATTACTCTTCCTACTATTATTTGTATTAGCATTATTAAATTACTCAAGAGCTTACAATAGTTAAGGCATGACTAACATGTGTTTAAAATAAATCCTAGACTTTAACAGATTTATTATAGCTTGAGCTTTTGGGATGAACAGTCCACTTCCTCTGATGTATGCATCAAAGGAAGTGGGTTATATGTCCACAAAGCTCATACCATACTACACCTATTAATATTAAAGGTGCTACACAACTTTTTGTAATTTTGCTGCAGCACAATAACAGTACCTCTTTGAAAATGGCTAACCTGTGTTAAGTGCCCCCAGGTATGCATTCTTGATTGGGCTGACCCAAGATATTTTGCTGTCTAATATGAAGAATATAGAATCATAGACTCCTTGAGCTGGGAAAGACTTCAAGGGCTATCCAATCCAACATCCTGCCATGAAGGAAGACACCATCAAAGCACTCTCAACAGATGGTCATCCGGCCTCTGTTTAAAAACTTCCAAAGAAGGAGATTTCACCACTCTCCAAGACAGAGTGTTCCACTGTCAAACAGCAATTGCCATCAGGAAGTTCTTCCTAAGAGTTAGGTGGAATCTCTTTTCCTCTAGTTTGTATCCATTGCTCTGTGTCCTTGTCTCTGGAGCAGCAGAAAACAAGCTCGCTCCCTCCTCAACATGACACCCTTTCAAATATATAAACAGGACTGTCATGTCAGCCCTTAACCTTCTCTTCTCCAGGATAAACATACCCAGCTTCATAAACTGTTTCTCATAGGACATGGTTTCCAGAACTTTCACCATTTTGGTTACCCCTTCCCATTCCATCTATGGAATACATTACGGCATTCCCTTACCATTTCATGTACCAAAGCCAGCAGAACAGGTAGTTCAGTCTTATTTCAACAGGGACAATGGGGTAGGTACCACTAAAGAAACTGAGCTAGATCAAGACAAGTATTGCGGGGGGGGGGGGGGGGCTACAATTGTGGTATCCTGAAGGAATAGGTAAGATGCTGCTCTTACTGATCCCATATCTTGCTTGCTGCCTGAGAGGGTCATCTTGTTCAACCAAATGCTGTGGCTCATGATAGGAAATGTTAAAAAGTGCATAGTGGATCAAACTGAGCTCAACTTAATCAAGAATTCAGATGCTCAATTGATCATCAATGAACCATAATCTATTAATCTATCAATATCCACTGCAGGCAGAGAATGTAAGTGCCTCCTAACAGTGAACCCATAATGGATCTTACTGTTTATGAATACTGTTGCTTAAGAACATAAGAAGAGCTTTGCTATGTCAGATCAAATTCCACATAGCCTAGTACTCTGTGAGAATTGCAACTGGCAGAAGCCAAACAACCCACCAGAAATAGGCCACATGTGGGACACAAATGGACCTCAGCCACCTTCTACAACACTTTGTATATAACAAGAACTCTTAAAACCAAGCAAGCAGGATGTAATCATGTAGAAACAGACTGTTGCCCCACAGCAGGGGTACAGTTGCAGGTGGGCAAGATTCACATTTGCTAACTTGCAGTTTAAAGAAAAAAAGAAAAATTACTCACCCCAAAGACAGGCCAGGAGAAAAAGGACCAACATCATCTCTCTGAGCCTCCTTCCTAGACATTTCCATCCAAAGGAGAGAGCAAAAGAAGCCATTGGTCCCCAGTACCTAGCTAGTGGTAGCAGATTCTTTGCTCAGTTGGAGTGCTCACAGTATCTGACTTGTGCTGCAGCTTGTCCTAATGGGACACGTGTATAGTTCATTGCCATGGGCAAAGGTTGGGTGGCAAAATGCTGGGAAGGGGCTGGTGGAAAATGAAAGGGTGGAGTCTCATCGAGCTTAACTTGGCTATCTGCAAGCATTGCTGTCTTTCCATGTTTGTGATATTGTGAAACAACTTTCAGTTCCCCACAACTTTTTATCCTGACCTGAGGGTAACCCACATTAATTTTTCAAATACAGTTGGAGTTTTACTTAAGTCTCAGCTCAAAAATTAGTTGGTCTCAAGGATCAGCTCTAACATATTAGAGGGTACAACAAGTGTGTTTCAGAGCACACATGAAGAGTACCTGCGCCCAAGTGAAGAGTACCTTTTCAAAGGAAACTTGCATCCCAACATCATACCTTCCCCCTCATTAATCCCCCAACTGTGTGCCAAGGTATACTAGAGAACAGAAGCTTTATCACACTAGGGGACATTCAAGATTTAAACAAGAGTTAAACAGGAAATGCCCTATGTTTATCATAGGACATTTCCTGTTTAACTCTTGTTTAACTCTCGTTTAAATCCTGTTTGCCCCCTAGTGTGATAAGGCATAATAATATTCAGCTTGAGTTACCATATATTAAGGCTGTAGCTCAGTGAGAGAGCAGATGATATGCAACCTGGAGATAGAAGGATTGGAAAGGCTCCTCAGAAGACCTCCTGCCCATCTGTGTAGATAATACTGAAATAGATGGGATCTGATAATCCAGAGATGAGGAATACCTGGGTTTTCAGCTATTGTTGGACTGCAATTCCCATCAGCCCTAGCTGACGTAGCAATGGAGAGGGATGATAACAACTAAAGTCCAAGAACATCATTGTTGTTAATTTCCCCTGAATCAACCCTGACTCATCAACCCTGTGGATGAAACCTGCCCAAGACATCTTGTCCTCCACTGTTCTACTTAGGTCCTGTAAATTCAGACCCATGACATCCCTAATTGAGTCTATCCATCTTGCATATTATCTTTCTCTGCCCTCTACCTTTTCTGGCATTATTGTGTTTTCTAATGAGTCTTGTCTTCTCATGATGTGGTCAAAGTATGACAGCCTCAATTTGATCATCTTGGCTTCCAGGGAGAGTTCAGGCTTGAGCAGTTCATAGAATCATAGAGCCCTGGAGTTGGAAGAGACCTCAAGGGCCATTCAGTCCAACCTCTTGCAAGAAATCAAAGCCCTTCCAACAGATGGCAATCCATGTTCAAAGACCCATTTGTTTGTCCTTGGTATACTGTTTGCCCACAGTATCCTCAGCACTCTTCTCCAGCACCACATCTCAAATGAGTTGATTTTCTTCTTTTCTGCTTTCTTCACTGCCCAGCAATCACATTCATACATGGTGATGGGGAACACAATGGCTTGGACTATTCTAACTTTAGTGCTTAGTTGTATATCTTTACTCCATGGGAATCTTTTATGGTTCTTTCGTAGTTGCCTTCCAGTTTTAGTTTTCTGATCAAATGTTTGATCCAAGGTATGGGAAATCTTTAAATGTTTCAATTTCCTCATTGAATTTATGTAGACCCTCTGTGGTAATTATTTTTGTATTCTTTATGTTCAGCAGTAAGACTGACTTTGCACTTTCTTCTTTGACCTTTCTTAGTAGTTGTTCCAAGTCTATGATGCTTTCTGCTAGTAGTATCGCGTCATTCACATATCTTAGACTGTTGATATTCGTTCCTCCTGCCTCCACTCCTCTTCTTTCTGAGTTTAAACCTGCTCTTTGTATGATATTTTCTGTATATGTTGAACAAGTAGGGAGATAAAATGCAGCCTTGCCTGATCACTTTGCCAACTGAGAACCTGTTTCTCTATATTCTGTTCTGACAGTAGCCTCTTGCCCTAAGTAGAGATTTCTCATCAGGACTACCAGATGTACTAGCACTCCCATGTCTTTAAGAACCTTCCATAGTTTTTTTGTTACCTATGCAGTCAAATAATTTGCTCCATTCTATAAAGCATACATTGATCCCCCCCCCCTGGAATTTCTTGGTGTGCTCCATTAGCCAACATTTATAGAGCACATATTCCACACTCCTGTAATATCCCAATGGTCTAACTGACTGTAAGGAAGCTATGTTGAATCACTTACTCAGTTACTAATGTAACCTCCACTTCTCCTCAGTGCTGTGTGTGAATTTCCTAGTATGGGACTTTTATAATGGCAGTTATATTAATAATAGCTAACTTGTTCCATTACTTTCAATGTGCTAAGCATGATTGTGTCTCAGTACAACCCATGGTAGATAACTGTGGAACAGTGAAGCTTATAAAAATGACTTTTTGGGGTTACAACTTCCATATTGGCTGGCAAGTTTCTGTAGTTATAGTCCATAAAAATAACGTGATGAAACTCTGGGAAGAAGTGTATGTGTAACATAAAAACCTGGGTACTCTAGAAAAGACTGATTTGTAAAGGTTAGTATCTTCCTTATCTTAGTAAAGTCAGGACAATGAGGAATGAAATCTTTTTTGCTATGATACAAAAATGAGCTAATTTTTTATGTGATTGTTATATATCCATTTCCTGCTATTTTAATTAAACTAGAAAATTGTCAAATAATGGATATTCAATTAAAGAAGTAAGGAATACTTGCTTCATGTCTCTCATTCACTCATTCCCACATTTGTTTACCAACAAGACTCCATTCAAAATTTGTCACTGGGAAATATATTGTTAATGAAATTATTTTAAACCAGAACTTATCATTTTTGAAGCGGCTGATCAAACAGAAAATGACTGGGGAGACGGAGGCATCTGTTTGCAGAAGCAAATAACAAAGCTAACTTTCAACCATACACAAACATGACTGAGGGAATTGCCTCATATAAGGAGGCTGTTTTTTCCAGCTGTCACACGAAAGGGCCGTGTGCACAGGCTTTGGCAAACCCCAACTTTAGTTTGCTGGTTTCCCTTGTAAGGGCACTTCATGGGTTGCTGTGCAGGGATTCACAAGACTGGAACCCTGTTAAAGCACAGGCACAAAATCAAGTCCAAAAGACAAACTGTGTTACAAACTGGGGTTCCAAAATGTCTCTACTGTATATTTTTTGGAGAGAAAGATGAAGGCACTGCTTAGTGCGGAAGGCTGATCACTTCTTGTTATTAACTTTATTTATACCTTGCCTTTCCCCCCAAAACCAGGACTCCGAGTGGCTTACAAATTAAATATAATGCAGTTAAAACATAGCAAAACAATTGATATCAAAATTAAACTGCACCCTGCCCCTGCATTGCTCAAAGAACAGGACAATGCGGGTTCTGATTTGCATAGAAATTGCACCATACTAATTTATATATACAGATGAGAATTTAGACATAATTGCTAGAAGTACAATACACCTTGCAAGATCATTCTTGCTTGGCTAGGTGTACTTGTGCATGCAAATGCATACATGTACACAAACACACTCACACACACCTCGTGTTTTTCTTTGCTGTTACTGTTACTGTATTTGCAAGTGCTGCACAAAGATTAACAAAACAGAACCTTCCATGGGTTTATAATCCAATAGGTAAAGGTAAAGGCATTCCCCTTTGGCAAGATTGTCAAGTCATGTCCGTCTGTAGGGGATGGAGCTCATTTCCATTACTAAGCTGAAGAGCCAGCGTTGTCAAAGATTACTCTGTGATCATGTGGCCAGCATGAATGCACAGAATGCTGTTTACCTTCCCACTGAAGTGGTACCTATTTATCTACTTGCATTTGCATGCTTACACAACACTAAAGCCAAAGGATGTGGGGAGGGAAGAGGAAAGAAGCAAACCCAGGTAAAGTTTTTCAGATTAACCAATTCTCATGCTGAGAACAATATAGTATAGTAAGAACATAGTAAAGGAAGGGAGCAGTCGGTTTCTCAATCAAGCCAAGCCTTCCTCTGCTACAGCTAGAGAGGAAACAAAGACACCACTGTGCATGTGTGTGTTTTCTGGATGAATCCTATATTCTTCTGCCACATCACTGACCCCTGGAGCAATTCGGTCAATGCTGCTAAACTTCACAGGAACAACAGAGCTGTCATGGAAGAAAGTTTCAAGGAATATGGGAAAAACCAAGAAGGAATGTTACTCAGGAGAGGATGGAGGGAAGGGAGAGAAATAACTACAGAGCTGGAGGCAAAAGAATCCATAGTGAGAGGCAAGGAATGCCTTGAACCCAAAAAGGTGGCACAGCACAAAGAGCCAGTTACCTTGAGAGTATTGAAAAAACAATTGTCAGCGTGTGTTGTGGCTGATGTCAGAGGGGAACAAAGAGGGGTAATGGTGGCAGTGGCCACACAGCAGCAATGGCGGAATGGTAGTGACAGCAGATAAAAAGAGGCCGAAGGCAAGAGCAGCTTTAGGGCTGGCTTTGCAGCCACAGTGATCTCCACCAATATTTGCCACCATCAAGGAAATGGAAACTGTTCAGGAGCGTAGATCCCTGCCTAGCCCAAAGGCAATGTTAGGGGAGCCCTGGAGCAATTGGGTTGATATCATTAAACTTCAAGTGAAAGGCAGAGCTGCCTAGGAAGAAAGTTTCAAGGAATACAGGAAAAACTGTAGAGAAGGGAGCAAAAGAGGAGAGAATCAATTGCAGAAATGCAGCAGAAGGATCCATAATTAATGGCTGCAATGTACATGTAATGTTTGTTTTCTCGCCAGAAAACATCACCAGCTACACTGCAGCAAGCAGAAATTGATAGGTGTCTTGAAAGAGAAGGTCAGTGCACTACAGCTTCATGTTGTGTCTCTTCAATGTATCAAAGAACAGAAGGACTTCTTGAATAGAGTCCAGGCAGAACTGATCATACAAAACCAACAGGAAGAAACTGCCAAGGAAAACAACCTGATCAGGTTATTACTGTGCAAAGAGATCTGGTAGCACATTTGAAAGTAACTGAGTGAAAGAAATTATAGCATTAGCTTTTGTAGACTTGGCATCCAAGGAAGTAAACAGTTTATGCTGCAACTTCTTTTGCTCAGTTATTCATTTATTTATTTATTTACAGTATTTCTAACCCGCTCTTCTCAACCCCCGAGGGGGGACTCAGAGCGGCTTACAAGGCAATCATTAGATACCGGCAGTATACAATTTAAAACATAAATACAGCAAGTTAAAACAATCATAATCAACAATAATTAACAATCAAGCCGTTTAAGATCTCAATATATGATCCTTCCATATCCCAAAGCGGTAATCCGTGTTCTTATGACCATCAACGTTAGCCAGTCCCAGTGAAGTGCTGCAATACATTAATGTGCAAAAGCCTGGTCCCACAACCATGATTTTACTTTCTTCCTAAAGGCCACGAGGGATGGGGTTGATCCTATCTCACTCGGAAGTGCGTTCCACAGGTGGGGGGCCACTGCCGAGAAGGCCCTGTTTCTCGTCCCCGCCAGCCGCAATAGCGAGGCTGGCGGGAGTGAGAGCAGGGCCTCCCCAGAAGATCTTAAGTTACGAGTCGGGACGTAGGGGCAGATGCATTCGGACAAGTAAGCTGGGCCAGAACCGTATAGAGCTTTAAAGGTCAAAACCAGCACTTTGAATTGAGCTCGGAAATGGACAGTTAGCCAGTGGAGCTGACATAACAGGGGGGTAGTATGCTCCCTGTATGAAGCTCCAGTTATTAGTCTGGCTGCTGTCCGTTGGACTAGTTGAAGTTTCTGAACTGTCTTCAAAGGCAGCCCCACGTAGAGTGTGTTGTAGTAATCTATTCGAGATGTGACCAGAGTGTGGACCACCGTCGCCAGATCAGATTTCCCAAGGTACGAGCGCAGCTGGCACACAAGTCTTAACTGTGCAAAAGCTCCCCTGGCCACCGCTGAAACCTGGGGTTCCAGGCTCAGCGATGAGTCCAGGATCACTCCCAAGCTGCGAACCTGCGCCTTCAGGGGGAGTGTGACCCCGTCAAGCACAGGCTGTAACCCTATGCCCTGTTCGGTCTTTCGACTGACTAGGAGAGCCTCTGTCTTGTCTGGATTAAGTTTCAATTTGTTAGTCTCAAAGGTGCTACTGCCTTTGGATCTGATATTCCAGATGAACACAATTATGTCTCTGAATTCTGCCATCAGGTTATTACTGTGATTTCAAAATTGCACCCCTCCATGAGACATGAAAAAAATTCCTCTCTAGTTGATGAGCTTGCTATATTTTTCAGTACATATGTATAATCTGTGACATGTCTTTTAATGTTCTCAAATTCCTAAGTGTGCAATGATAGTTCCTTTCATAGTAAATTATGATGAAGCTGCAGTTTTGGAGGGTTTCCTTCACCACAGCCTAATCCTGGGTAAACACAGGGTCTATGTTGCATTCAGCAGTTCTCTGTCGAACAGGAAATCAGCTTTGAACATTCAGATCCTGTGACAGAACATTGTGCAAATATTAGTCGGAAATGCTGCATGCAGGCAATCCCATTTGCAGAATGAAAGATCAAGAGATTTATATCAAACACATTGGAGTAATGTCCCATTCAATATGGAATTTTAATTTTTCTTTGTGCTATCCTGAGAGAAAAAATGCAGACAGATTCCCCAGGTCTGGAGGCTATTTGTAGGAAACATGTTTTTCTGAGTGAGTTTTTTAACCTGCTAAATCTATTCTTATACTTTAGATCTGATCCCAGAACCAAGAATGGCAGATTAAGAGCTGCCATCAGCCTCCTACCAGAAAAAAAAAATTGCCCTTGAAGCAACAGTGGATATTTCACCAAACTGTAACAACAGGTTCTTTGAACACATGTTGTAACTGGAAATTATCCTGAATACATCTGTGTTTCTCAGCCTGACAAGAGTGTTGTTTTGTGGAGTGACAAATATTTTTTTTCCAGAACAGGTACAGATGACATTGGTCTTTGGAGAAAGAGATAGCTTCTCTATCATTATTGCAAGCACATCTGGAATGATTCTGCAATGAAAAACATGGAGTATGGTCTCCATAGGGAAGAACATTCTTTAAATGGCTGTCTCCAAAGCCCAAATTGGGAAAATTAGTAATAAAAACATCCCAGGCTGATGAAAGAGGAAATGTTAATATCCAGGGGATCTTTGAAGACATAAATAAAACAAGATCATTTAGGAAGAGGTGTCTCACACAAGCCAGGATTATTTATTAGTCTGAAACTATGATTGTCAGTCCAAGAGTTATCTGTCAAGGAAATCTGACACCATAGATAGAAGAAGAGTGAAAAGGGGGAAAACATTTGAAGGGTTTGTGTTCACAATGGAATTGCTCTTACTGTTGTTGCTATTTCTTCTGCCACATTATGCATGTAAAACATGTCAGTCTTTTCAGGCAACAACAATACAATATAATTACGTGCATAAATATTACACTTCAGGAGACCACATTGTAGGTGGGAGTTTTTCTCACAATTTTTATCTCTATGACATTGAGAATTTCAATAAATCTCCAAAGCAAATGTGTATCCTCAACAAGAGGTGAGTGCTCTCTTTTTCATTGATTGCATATTCATGTGAACACAGAGACACATGCAAACACTGTATTGATTAAACCACTCAGCTTTCTTATAGAGAGCAAATTGAAACAAAAGGGTCCTTATTTAGTAAATAACACACAGTCCAAAATCCTCTATAGATATTAATTATACCTGTTGAAACTTATCACACTATTTACACCTCCATTCAGTTTAAATATTAAATTGCCAGGTCTGCATACATAGTATGATGCTGTAAACTGTGCTGTTAAGGAAAATCCTGGAATGTGTGCATAAGATGATTCACAGACCATTGTGACAGACAGACAGACAGACAGAGAGAGAGATTATAATATAATATAGAGAAGGATGGATATGATTTAAAAATTGGGGCGTAGTCTGAATGGGTCCTTACATTCAATATTATAATCCCCCATATAGAATGATTTATATTCCATATAGAATAACTAACATTTTTCTAGATAGTATCCTTCAAAGAAAGAGGCAGTGTTTCAAACCTCACATCACTGTTATGGAAAAGTTAAAACAAAGCTATGGTGTTTTTCATTTGGGGCTTCATTGAGCACTGATTACAGATGGCTGTGGTTTATAAACCCACTGCTCCAACTCCATCCTGTTTGTGACTGAAGTTGGTGTTTCATCCCAAAACATCTTACATTCTACACGTTTTTGTAATATATATAAATGCAAGCACTTAAATATGTTTTTATATGCATGGCACATGTTTTTATGTAAAGCCTTCCATATTTTTGTATAAAATATTTTCATTAGGCTATGTAAATGGGTGTCCATCCTCTTTTGTCTCGAGAATTGTAAGTATGTACACTACATCCCCTATATATATATATATATATATACACATATATTTAATAATAAACTGTGTGCTTTATTTACTAATGCACTGACTATTTTCAGCTAAAGAAGAGTTTGTCAAAATGATGGCTGTGATGTGCTATTGCATCATATATATTTGTATTGCAGATTCATGCGCAAGAATCATTTGCAAGCACTGGCTTTCCTGTTTACAAGAAAGGAGATCAATGAACAGCTTCATCTCTTGCCCAATGTCAGCCTCGGTTTCCACATGCTTGAAAATTATTTTATTCCTCAACTGACTTTTAAACACACTGTGAGTCTCTCCTCCATTCAACGTCAAAGAGTCTTTAATTACAAATGTGGAAGTCAAGGCAGTATTTTGGCTACTATTGGGGGAATGAATTCTGAGGCCACCATTTCAATGGCAAATATCTTAGGCCTCTTCAAGATCCCACAGGTTGGTGTTCATACTGAAAAGAAGCACTTTCTAGGCCAGTAAATTGTAAACAAGTAATCTAATAATCTGTATTTTCAGGAGCAACATTAAAGGAGTATTGTAACTGAGGTACAGTGAGTGGGGCCTTATTATCTGCTGGGATTTGGTTCCAGGACCCTCCATGAATAACAAAATCTGCATATGCTCAAGTCCCATTAAATATAGTGGCACAAAAAATGGTGTCCCATATATAAAATGGAAAATCAAGGTTTGCTATTTGGAATTTATACTTGGGAATATTTTCAAGCCATGTATGCTCAAATCCATGGATAAAAAATCTGTGGATAAGAAGGACCAACTGTACTTGTCTGCAGGTGTAAATCAGATCAGACTAGGAGTGGGCAACTTAAGCTCTCTAGATCAACTTAGACAGAAACTCTCATGATCCCTTATCCTTGACTTTGCTGGCTAGGGATGATGGAAGTTGCATCACAACCATATCTGGAGGGCCACAAATTGCCCATCCCAGATTAAACAATTAAACATATCCTTTAAAAATTGTGTTTTTACTGATGTAAAGTGCCTCAATCTTGTTGGAGAGGCAAGGTAGAAATTGTTGTTGTTGTTGTTTTGTTAATGCCTGCCAGAATTATCTTTTCCTACCTAACTGTATACCATAATAAAAAGGATAAAATGGTACGATATATTTCATGGGATGAATTATAAAAACATGTAACTGCAAATAATAAATTATATTTAAAGATTATTAACTTCAGACAGATCATGTTCAGTGTTACTATAAATGTAGCCAGCAATGTTCAATAAAGTAATACTGGATTCATCTATACCAGAAGAATACTCTGTTTGTTAGTTTGTTGCATCAAAAACCCCTGAGGTACCTAAAAGCAGAGAACCTTTAGTCCTCCATGTTTTGGAGTATAAGTCCTACAATCCCATACCTTTTTTCATGCTTGCTGAAGTCTCTAGAAATTGAATACATTTGGTGGGCCAAAGCTTTCCAGACTCTGGCAGATATCAGCTTTTGCTATGACAAATGTGTAAAGATGCCACAAGTTTCTCTTGTAGTTCTAAGCATAGTTTTTCTGAAAGTAAGATCTTATCACATACCAAGAAATGAAATAATAATAATAATAATAATAATAATAATAATAATAAACCTTTATTTGTATAGCATTGTAAATTTACACAGTGCTGAACATTCAATCTGTAATTAGACTTCTTGAAATCGAATTTTAGACGTCTAGATCTAGTTTTAGACTGTAATTAGACTTCTTGAAATCTAATTAGAAACCTTGAAATGATGTGCAATTGTTATCAAATTCTTAATATTTATGTTTTCTTAAGCTCAGCTATGGCTCCTTTGCTCCTGAACTGAGTGATAAGACTCAGTACCCCTTTTTTTACCAGATGGCCCCAAACCAAGATCTTCTCTTATCAGGAATAGTACACTTACTTTTACACTTCAAATGGATTTGGGTTGGACTCTTTGTTTATGAAGGAAACAATGAGGAGATGTTTCTACAGATGATTAAATCAATCTTTACAAAGAATGGCATTTGCACTGCCTTTGTGGTTAGACTGCCTTATCTGCATTTCAGTGGGAAAACTTCACAGTTTATCCAGAAGCAAAAAGAGTTGCAGCAAAGCACTGTCAGAGTGGTTGTCCTCTATGCAGATTCTTCAACTTCATTACATTTCCAGATGAACGTGGGTGCGAGAGTTTTTATTTCAACAGCCCAGTTTGATTTTCTTGAAGACAATTCTTCCGTTGATGGTTCAGTTTATTTCAATGGTGCTTTATCCTTTGTGACCCATTCTAAGGAACTGAGGGCCTTCAGAGACTTTCTTCTGAACTTGAACCCTTACTCTTCTGATGGAGGTTGTATCATCCAAACATTTTGGCAGGTCATGTTTTGCTGTTGGATGCCAATATGTTCTTTACCTGATATGATGAACCTGGTCAAATGCATGGGGAAAGAGAAGTTTGATTACCAGAACACCAATGCATTATGGCAGGCTGTGTCTAGCGAAAGCTACAGCATCTATAATGCAGTTTATTCTATGGCACATGCACTACATGGCATGCACATAACAGTCTCCAGACATAAACCAATGAAAAACAGAGAGAAATTGAATCTTTGGAATCTTCAGCCATGGAAGGTAAATAACTTCCCATTGTGGGGGGAAAATCTGTGTGTTCTGAATAAACTAATTGTTGCACATTTCTTGAAGGATGCTGCTATCGTCGTCACAACAGGGATATCTGTTTTAAAAAATCTTTTTTAGATATCTTCTTTATAAGTTAAACAGTGCAGCATCTGTATAGTTTCGGTGGATTATTCAAAGATATTCTACCACTTTAATAATTGCATTACAAAACCTAGGGAAATCATTCTACAACACGTGTCCACGTCAGTGGGTAGTCAGTTCTGCATTGTGAGTGTGTGTGTGTCTGTATGGATCTGTGAAGAGGTTGTATTTGATTCAAGGCAATGTGTATTATCTAAGTCTTTGGGTAGAGATTGCTTGTCTCAGCTAAAGAATGGGCTTTGAAGCACATCACGTCAGAAAATGGCATATTCTAATTTCTGCGAAATCTGCCTTCCTTTTTCCTAGCTTCATCTCCACCTGAGAAATGTCCGGTTTAACAATAGTGCTGGTGATGAGGTGTATTTTAACCAAAACGGGGAGTTGGCCACAGGGTATGATATCATAAACTGGTTTGTGTCACCCAACAAGACTATAACTAAAGTGAAAGTTGGAAAAATGGACCCACAAGATTATTTAGGTCAACAGTTTTATATCAATGAAAGCATCATTCACTGGCATGATCATTTTAACCAGGTAATGATGTAATGCCCCTTCCAGATTCGCAGGCAAGTGGTACTTTCCAAAATACTTTTAAGTGGTACTTTCCAAAATACTCTAGGGAGGTAGTAGAGGTATTTTGTGAAGATGATGGTGGCCATAGAGCAGTGATTCCCAAAGTGGGTGGAACATCCTCCCGAGGCTGAGGGGGCAGTGGAAGTTTCTGGGGGGCAGTGAGGGAAAAGTGGGGCAGTAGGGGGGCAGTGAGGGAAAAAGAAGGTGGCAGGGGGGCCTTCAGTCAAAGTATGAGTGTGCAAGAAAGACAAAGGGAACCAGCAGCCTTTAGGACCATGGTGGGGATTGAGATTGTATGAAACTTCTTTTCAGGGTCCTCAAAAAACCATCACACAGCTTCACTGATCATTTTTTGTGGTGCTATCTCCCGCTCTTTGGCTGCTCATGTGAGCTCACCGCCCTTACAGGCTTTGTTGCTAGGAGTGGCAACTGAGAATCTCTTCTGATGCTTGGGCACAGGGCATCACTTCTGTGGCTCAGAGCGGCATCATTTTGGGACAGAGTGGAGCAAAGTGTTAGATCACATGGTGGTGGGGGAGAAGTGGAGGCAAAAAGGAACTTTCAAATCTGGGACCCTGTTTAAGCTTTGTGAGCTATGCTGGGAGTTGGCTAGTAGGTTGGAGTTGCACTGCTGCTCCTGCTCTCTAGCAGAGAATTATCCATACAAACCCTAGGATTCCATAATTTAGAGCTATAGCAGTTATAGTAGCAAACTGCTAGAATTGTGTAGTGTAGGTGTAGTGTAGGTCTGTAGATCAGATGGCGTTGTGTACAAACCAGTCAATGATAGTACTATCTAGCCATCTGTAGCGGTGGTGCCCCAAGATCAGCAATGAATGCTAGCTGCTATGGTGCACAAGGAGTAAGAAATGGGGGCTTTTCTATCTGTTGCCATTTCTCAAAGTCCCTTGTTCAAAATCTAAGGATTGGTATGGGTCAACAATAGGACACAACCGAGCCTGAAATTAAATTAAGCAATATACTGTCCAGTAATATACTGTTTAATAATATCATATATACTCAACTATAAGTCGGCCTCATGTATAAGTCGAGGGCAGGTTTTTGGGCCAAAATTATAGCTTTATATTATTGGTATGACCCGTGGATAAGTCAAGGGTAACACTTAACAGTATGTAACAATGGATGTAAAAGATGAAGCAAAGGAAAATTATGCTAAAGATCTCTAAACATTTGACATGCATAACTGCTCATCCTAAAGCCTGGATGAATGAAAGAGTAGAGGGAATCTATGCTTCATTTTTATGCTCCCAGGATGGACTAAGCTCTCACCTTTCACTAAGGCATGTTTCCTCTTTTGATAAAAATTAAAGTACAGTATTTACAGTAAGTCGACCCAGTTTTTGGGGGTCGATTTTTTGACTAACATTTCTAGACTTATACATGAGTATATACAATATGGTTATAATTTTGTGTATGCGCAGGTCTATACAGATGTATATTTTATGGCATTTTATGCAGTTCTAGAATGAATACACTGGCTACATACCATACCATACAATGTTTCCTTAGCATGCCAACACACATGACTTGGAAAGTTTAGATGTGGACAGAAGTGTCCTATATGACCCTACCTGAACTAATGGAATATCCTCAGGGTAAGCAAAGGTCTCTAAAATCCTTCATTCTGTCAGTAGTTCGGAAGGCACACTTGGAAACTATATGTCCCATAAACTGTGGCCAAAACTGGAATTATAACAGTCCACTCATTGTGGCAAAGGATCTAGGAAAGCCTATTCAGGATTTTTGTGAATACAGAGGTGGGGACTGTTTGGATGTGAAGGGCTGAAGTTTCCTCAGGCCAACTGACCTCTCTCAACCTTTTAACATGTGAATTAACTTTTAATGTTTATACTTAGACAACACCCTACTCCCGGTGCACTGAAGTCTGTTATCATGGATACATCAAAGTTGTCAGGGAGGATGAACAAATTTGCTGTTATAATTGTTCCCCATGCTCCGAAGGGACCATCGCCAACAACACAGGTCAATATGTTTTATATATTATATATTCATATATATAGCTATATCTTGTGCTGGCAGGGGAATTCTGAGATCTGAAACTGGAAAAAAAATATTTTCCCCCAAGGTCTATTTACTTAGTGGGGGTTGAAATTTCTTCCCCAACTTAGTTTGTCTTTTTGAGTTTTTCATTCATAACAAACATATTTCAGTGCAGAGAGTGATTAATATTTTTGTGTCTGCAAAGTTAATAGTATTAGACATTCAAATGACAGCATAATTATTTCATTTTGTATTATTTTACTTTCATGAGAGTAAATTCATGATGTGTCTACACTGCAGAATTAATGCAGTTTGACACTGCTTTAACTGCCATGGCTCTGTGCTATAGGATCCTATGAGATATTTAGCCTTCCCTACCGGAGAGCTCTGGTTTCACAACAAACTACAGAACCAAGGATTCTATAGCCATGAAGCCAAGACAGTTAAAGCAGTGTCAAACTGCATTAATTCTACAGTGTGATAGCAGCCACAACTTCTCCAAAATTTTGTAATGCTATTTTATGAATCACAAAGTTTGTTCCTTTTAGATATGAATGATTGCGACAGATGTCCAGATGACCGCTATCCTAATAAACTGAGAGATGAATGCATACCGAAGCTAATAACTTTCCTTTCATATGAAGAACCTCTGGGACAGGTTTTGTCTTTCTTTGCTCTTTTGCTGTTTCTCACCACTGTTGGGATTTTTGGAATTTTTATTAAGCACCAGAACACCCCAATAGTCAAAGCCAACAATAGAGAGGTGAGCCATACTCTTCTAATTTCCCTCATGCTCTGCTCTCTAAGCTCCTTCTTATTCATTGGGCAGCCTAGAAAAGTGACCTGCCTCCTCCAACAAACTGTTTTTGGCATTGCTTTTGCTGTTGCTATTGCATGTGTATTGGCAAAAACTATCACAGTGGTTCTGGCTTTCTGGGCCACAAAGCCAGGAAGCAAGATGAGAGAATGGATGGGTAAAAGACTGTCCATCTTCATTGTCCTTTCCTGCTTTCTTACACAAGTTTGCATCATTACTGTTTGGCTGGGAAATGCTCCCCCGTTTCCAGAACTTGACATGCACTCACAGAATGGAAAGATCACTGTGCAATGCAATGAAGGCTCTGTTGTCATGTTTTATGTTGTACTGGTGTATATGGGTCTCTTAGCCCTCACCAGTTTCATTGTGGCCTTTTTTGCCCGTAAACTACCTGACACTTTTAATGAGGCCAAATTTCTCACTTTCAGCATGATGATTTTTTGCAGTGTATGGGTTTCTTTTGTACCAACCTATCTAAGCAATAAAGGGGCAAACATGGTAGCTGTGGAGATCTTCTCTATATTAATATCCACCGCTGGGTTGCTGGGTTTCATCTTTCTTCCCAAATGCTATATTATAGTTTTGAAACCTTCCTTGAACACAAAAGAACAGTTAATAATCAGGAAAACAATGGTCAGGAAATAATAAGGGTAACAGCATTTCCAGATGTTATCAAACAGAAGTTTAAATTATATCACAGAAATGAAGCCAATGGACTTCATATAGACATGATCTGAAAAGAATTTTTGCTATTGCAAATAAGAACAAAACACTTAGTAATAAGTGGGAGCCCCGAAACAACTTTGTGTTTTGTTTATTGAACTTCAAGGTGTGCATATATTTCGACACCACTACCCCACATACACTATACATGTTAAACATTGATTAGAATGTCACAATGTGTTTTTCAAGCTACCTTATGTTATGATATGCTGGTCCTATATATATATATATATATATATATATATACACACACACAGTCCATCTACAGATACAATTTTAAAATCAGTTCACCTTAAGCAGTGGGTATTTTATTCAGGTACCAGACCTTATATGGTGGTAGCCAAAGCAGTCCTATTAGAGAACAGAGCTGTGTACGCCATGCAATTTGTCCTAATCTCCTGTTCTGCCATGCTGCCCTCTGATTTTGTGGAAGATATTTTTATTAACTTCAGCATCCCATTGTCATTAATTCAATGGGTTTTATGTACATTGACAATCCATTCAGCTTCTGTATGTCCACTGGAGGAGTGTGTACCATTTTGTATTTTACAGCAGGCAGTGAAATGTCTTTAGCTTACCTGGGCTGTCTCAAACACAAAAGATGGCACCCTCTTATGCATGGATAAGCATCGTATGCATGGATTCTTGATCCACAGACTCAATCATTGGTTTACCTGGGGTTAGTGTCACCCGGTGCAAGGGAGGGCAGACTATTTTGACCCCTGGAAGTCCATTTGGACTCCAGTATGGCTGCAGCTACTCCTCAACAGCATGTCATGGAGTAATCACCCCTTTTCTCACACCTGAAATATTGGGCTGAGTAATGTTGACATGTATCAAATTGCCTATGATGCAGAATTAATGCAGTTTGACACTACTTTAACTGCCATGGCGGAATGCTATGGAATCCTGGGCTTTGTTGTGGCACCAGCACTCTCTGACAGAAAAGGCAAAATATCTTACAAAACTACAAATTCCATTATTCCATAACATTGAGCCATGACAATTAAAGCATTAATTCTGCAGTGTAGATGCAGCCCATGTCCAAACTAATTATGCAGCTGGTACAATGAAGGACTCCATGTTTGCTGTCCTTTGAACTCTGGTAAAACTGTCAATAAATTATGCCCAAGTATGCATATCTATATGTCATTTTCTTAATTTCTTGTCCATACATTTCTCCAGATTTTATTGTTGTTGTTATGCTCTATTTTAAAAAAATCCAAGTTCTTTAATCTTACTTTTTCTGTTCTTCTTTGTGGTATCTATGACTCACACAGAGCCTATTAATGCATACACACACACACACACATAACTTGAATGTTCTAGTTTTAAGCATAATATTTTCCCTTTTTTAAAAAAAGGGGGGGAGGGCTCTTTGAGTAAAGAGTCAACTCCTTCCCCTAATGCAAGCTGTTTTAATTGTATTTCTGTTGTTGCTATATGCCTTCAAATTGACTGACTGGCAAACCTCTTCTGAATAACTCTTTTCTTGTATTGCAAGAATTGGAAAGAGGAGGTTTGCCATTCCCTTCCTCTTAGGCTGAGATTGTGTGGCTTGTTCAAGGTCACCCAGTGGGTTTCTATGGCTGAGTTGGGTTTCAAACCCTGTTCTCCAGAGTCATAGTCCAATGCTCAAAATGTTGGCTCTCTTCTAGAGTGTAGATGCACTCTAGGAATGGAAAAGCCACAAAGTAGTAATCTTGCAATACCATATTCAGTGACACCTGAGGTGTCTCCATATTTCTCAACCTGCTAGTGGTTGCGAGTTGATAAACTTTGAAATGAGGAGGAGGAAGGAGAGCGGATGGCCAGTCAGATGTCTCAGAGATTCTGATCCAGCCACTAGCAGTTAGGACCAAGCCAAAAATGGTTGTTGTTTTTTGAAAAAGTTTATTTTCAAGGCAACAGTTCTGCCCAAAGATTCATAACCTTGTCCTGAGGCCTACAAGAGAACAGCCAGATGTGAGATACATGTGATAATTTCCTGGGTGATTACAAAGATCTTCTGTCAGAAAAAGAGAAGTGGACTTGGACTTTTAGGAAGTTCAAAAATTCTGGTGGGGAAGGTAACTGCTAGAACTGCTATGTTGATTTTGAGTATTTTAAACTCTCCTTGAGGGCATGGTTATAGGGACTGACAAACTGAGTGCCTAAAACATTGACTGAAACCATGGCAGAAAGGAAAGTACAAAAAAGGAAACTACTTGAGTAGCCAAGTGGCTTTTTTCAGAGCTTCAGTAGCCATGCTCACTTCAGAAATTAGCTCATACAGAACATTCTTACAAATTTACATACATATAAATAAAAAAAATCATGGATCCACATATCAGGTCACTTTTAAATGAAAATAAAAGAGGGGAAATTTCTTTCTTTTCTTGACATGATTCCTCAGCCATCACAGTTTGAACAGGAAAATTGTTTAATACTGCTGGAACTATACCGTTACTGTGGTTGTTCTGTCTCATCCTATACATGCCAAAGGCAACAGCAGAGCACATAGATGCACATGAGACTGCCGTGGACCCTTGGTATCCACTGGGGTTTGGTTCCAGGACTCCCCATGGATACCAAAATCCATGTATGCTCAAGTCCCATTAAGTAAAATAGCATAGTAAAATGGTGTCCCTTATATAAAATGGAAAAATCAAGGTTTGCTTTTGGGAATTTATATATTTTAAAAATATTTTCAAGTCCTTGGTGCTTGAATCTGTGGATAAAAAAAAAATCTGTGGATAAAAAAAATCTGTGGATATGGAGGGCCAACTGTATCTTAGCCATACTCATTATGTCATATATGCAACATGTGTAACTATTTATGTCTGCAGCCTAGGATGAAGTATAATTTACATATGTCCAAAGAGCTGTGAATGAATTCAAAACAGTAATGTCACCATCATCATCATGAGAGGCTTTTTCATTTCTACTGAAAACGAAATCATGCCTAATGGATGTATGGGGCCCAACTCGCGAAGAGTGGTTAATTATTCTAACCATAGAGTTGGATGGCTCTACAATGAGTTATGTGCAGGATCTATCCTACGTGTGCTCATGCTATAATGCACATGCACCACTTGACTGTATAAGTCTTCGCCAAGGAAGAAGGAAATCTGGTCCACAGATGCAAGAACTACAGTGAGATTCTGTCATCTGCACTTTGACCCCTTGTAGCACTGCATTCATATGCACATTTAATTGGGAACAAGCATAATTGAACAAAATGGAGCCTACTTCTATGAGACTGCATGTTAGTAATACAACTGTTTAAATAAAATTTGATTGTTTCAATCTTTGTTTTGTGACTGGAGTGCTTCTTTATGAAAGTTCCACTTCATGGAATGTTTACTCTCAGTCAGTAAATGGGATGTCCATAAATGGGCTCCTATTTCTATTCTATGTACTTACCAAATGTAATTTTGATGGTAGCAACAATTGCCAAAGCTTGAAAAAGTTACTTTTTTGGAACACAGTATGCAGAATCCCTCAGGCTGACATGAAAACTTAAATAAAAATTCACAGGAAATTACAGAACCCTCACATATGCATAACACATACATGTGTGGCCATACAATCCTGATTCATTGCAGAAATAAATACAGCAATAGTTGTGGATTCTGTGGAAGAAATTCTATGATCATCAGTGGAAAAAAACTTCCCCTATGCTATGGAACTCCCTTTCCGGGGAGCTAGAAAGGCCCCCTATTTGCTTCCTTCCACTGGCAGGCTAAAATTTATTTATTCCAACAAGTTTTGGAAAACCTGGAAGGAGATACTCTTGAACTTCTGTTTACTTGCAACACTAGGTATCACATGCTCTCAACCTCCCCCCCCCCCCCCCATGCTGAGCCTCCCAGATGGTCCTACATTTCCTTATCTCCATATGGTTGGGCAACTTCTTCTGCCCTAAGGGCACCCTTGTGGCTACTTGTCTTAAGACAGCTCTTTTATATTATTTTGATATCAAAAGGAGGGTGGCTGCATGGAGGGGTGATCATGGGGTAACAAACCTGGCCAACTCCATAGTTCTTTCCTGACCCTTATTCAAGCAGGCATTTGTACAATATATCTGGCAACCTCTCCAGCGTTTCCACATTCTGATACACACTCAATCACTGAGGACATTATATAAGAGTGTAATGAGGAATCAATTGCTACATTTTACCACTGATGTAGACTGAAGGCAATTGACTCAGACTTAAAGTCAGATTCAGGTCGCTTCTATGTCTTGACTTGGCAAAAATGACACACTAATTCAACTTGAGATGTGTATATTGTAGTGACTAACTAGCTGATGCCTTTCACTTCAAGCATGATTCACCCTCAGAATGCAGGGCACATTTCTTGGAAAGGAAGAGCAAATGCATTAGGCTGCAGGCTTGGGGTGGAAGGATCCTTTAAATTTTTGACAGACTGCTGAGCAGACCTTAACCTTTACCTCAAGCCCATTACCTAATATAGTTGCTGTTCCTCTCCAAGAAACACACCCTGCATTAAAGATTGGCTCCCAGGCTTGAAACTCGACTTGATACTTGACTTGGAAGTATCTTGAAAGACTTGAGATTTGACTTGAGACTTGAAGGTAGAAACTTCACCTGAGACTTAGATTAAAAGATTTGGGACCTTATCACACTCACTTTCATCCCTGACCTGGGCATGGGCAGGGGACGCGTGCAGCTGAGGGAGAATGCATTTTACCACACACCACACTGTCCTAAAGCTTGCCCCATGCATCACCTGTCACCAGGTTGTTCCCATTCAGAGATGAGCCGCATGATTTTGGTCTGATGGAAGCTTTCCATCAGACCAAAATCACACACCTGAGCCATGATTGGGGCCGGCCTGGCAACAGGTGATGGCATGGGACCGGCTTGAGGGCAGTGTGCCATGCATTAAAATGTGTTCTCCCTCATCCAGGCATATCCCCTGCCCATGTCCAGATCAGGGATGAAAGTGAGTGTGATAAGGTCCTACAATACATCACTGCATTTTACTGTGTTCTTGCCTATCTTGGCTTCCTAGTCCTTATCAGCCTCTCTGTGGCTAACCAGGAAGTTAGCGAACAGTTTCAATGAAGCCAAGTTAATCATTTTCAGCATTTTGGTGTTTTGCAGTGGTTAGTTGTCCTTTGTTCCAGTTTACATGTGCACCATGGGCAAATATATGGTGGCCATGGAGATTTTCCCCATATTAGTCTTGGGAGCTGGGCTGCTGAATTGCATCTCCCCCCTCCCCCCAAATTCTACATCATTGTACTGAGGCCTGAGTCGAATTACAGAGAACAGCTAATGAAGGAGAAAACTAAAAGAATTAAAGTACTTGGATCAGTTGATCTAGGATACAGTCACGAGCTGTGACTGCAATGAGAATTTTTCTTCCAGCCTCTTGAGGCTTTTAACAACTTTAAAATCCTTGGCTACATAGTTACATAGAGAAAAACAGTCCGTTCCTAAGTAAAGTACAGTAGTTGGAAAATATGTTTATTTTAATGGTGTCTCAAAAAGCAAAAAACAAAGAACCCTGTATAATACTTTGGGGAGGTGATTATGAGCTTTTGTAATTATGTCAAATAACTGTAATAAACCATTCTCCCTGATCAACAGGGGAACATACCCTGTTGAGTTTTCTTTTATTGTTTAATCTTGTTTTAACTTTTGTATCCTGTGGATTTTTAATGATGTCTTTTTTAATTGTTGTAAGCTACTTTAAATCCTGATCTGGGGGAAAATGTGGGATAGAAATAAATATAATATCATCATCATTTCAAAAGCTGACATAGATTTTTCAGAGGCCATTCAAATGATCGCACAAGTCTGACAATGGAAATAAAATATCCCTGTAACTTTCCAACCTGGCCCTTAGGGACATGCAGCATGTTAGCAAGCCTTCGTTTGGAAATTTTTCCTTCAGACTCTATAAAAGTAAAGGTAGTCCCTTGACATGAATATCTAGTCGTAACCAACTGTAGTGGGTGGTGCTCATGTCTGTTACTAAGCCATAGAACAGTGTTGTCCAAGAACTACTCTGGTGGTCATGTGGCCACCATGACTGCACCCAACGCTGTTCCTTACTACCAAAGTGGTATCTATATATCTACTTGCATTTTGAACTGCTAGGTTGGCAAAAGCTTGAACTAGTGATGGGAGCTCACTCCATTATTCAGCACTTGGGCTTCAAACTGCCAACCTTCTGATCTTCCGATCATCAGAACTGGTGTCTTAACCACTGCATCTCTATAGGTTATTTATTATTTCATTGAGGGATTAAGAAACGCTAAAAGCAGAGTGGTGCAAACTTTCCTGCACAATAGATGACAGTTGGATGAGAATCATGTTGTGCAATGTGGACCCATGAACTATCAAAATGCCTCTTTTCCTATTGCTGCTTTTATTGTTGCTGGTACATCTTAATGAATCTACAGCACATCGTGCTATCTGCGACTTTAGCGATCATGTTTCTGTCTTGCATGAATACTATCAACCAGGGGACCTTGTCATTGGTGGGATTGTATCTCAGTTTTTTTCCATTGCTGATCTTTCATCTTTCACGGAACACCCCAAAACTAATCCTGATGATGAACCTATGTAAGAAAAAAATTCCCATTATATTCACCAGACAATGCTATAAATAAAATATAATTTTAAATAGATTTACCTGCCCATCGATTTGAAATGATATCATATTTAGATATCTATTTACTTTTCAACAGGAATATATGCTGGCTTATAGAGTTTAGTAGTTCCTTGTAAATGCTACCCACATCGTTTCATTATTTTCTCTTTCACTTCAACGAGTCATAGCACTATACAGTTGGATTCTGTATTTCTTTGTCTTAACAATATCTCCCTTTCATAATTTTATTTCTATTTCTTCTTAAGCAAACTTTTCCATCTGCCATTTTAAATTTTAGCATCCCATCCATATTTGATCCTAAATGGTTTTAGATTATACCTCTAGAATTAGTAAATAGTTATTCCCATCTACATCATATAAGGCACTCTGCCATGTGTTAATATTTATTTGCTTTGAATTCAGAATGAGGTACATTTGTTTTAAATGGCATAAACTTTCACCATATTGGATGTTCCACCATATTTCTGGGAGAAAGGTTGAATAGAAAAACACATTAATATATTTCTCAGTTTCTGCTGTCAGGTTATTATGTTTTATCTCCTTAACATATTAAAAGGATATACACTTTGAGACTAAAGTATGCTCATAGTTTTATGAAGAAAGGTGCATTTTCTGAAGCAAATACTCAATAACAATAAAGATTAGATTCAACTAACACAACACATAACTGTCGTTGCAGTGCTGTTCTAAAGCACTACCAGCATGTCTTGGCTTTGGCATTTGCTGTGAAAGAGATCCAGAAGAACCCAAATAAACTACCAAACATGACCTTAGGGTTCCATATCTATGACAGTTACTTTGATGCAAGGATGACATCTCAGAATACCCTGAAATTTGTCTCCACCTGGTATAGACATATCCCAAACTACAGCTGTGACAACCAAAAGAAGCTGGTAGCTGTCATTGGAGGACTTGATTCTGAAACCTCCACCTACATTGCAAACATAATAGGGATCTACAAGATTCCACAGGTAAGAAAATCTCATAAGGCATATAGAGCTTGCACTATGGCACGTTTTTATTCCTACTGAGTAGGTGAGGGAGAGAGAGTCAACAGGGTACAGTGGTTTGAGCAGGGTTCGTGCAGAGACCAGGGTTCGAATCCCTGTTCAGCCATGGAAACTCACCGGGTGACCATGAGCAAGTCACACTTGCTTCCCCTCAGATTAGGCCAAAATCAAAACCCTTCTGAACAAATTTCCCAAGAAAACCCCATGATTGGTTTGCCTTAAGGTTACCATAAGTTGGAAACAACTTGAATGCATGCACACAACAAAAACAGGTGAGGGAATTAAAACCAAACTTTGGGTCACTGTAAGTTGGTATGGTAAGTACCCCCACTTTTTCATCCAGACTTTGAAAGAGCTGTGAAGGTACCAAATCCTAACCCCGCAAATATAAGTTCTGCATCTTGGATAGTTTCTTTAAAGTTCAGAGTTGAAACTCTGAGTTGAAAAACTGAATTGCTTCCTGCAGATAAAGCATTACATTCCAACAATGAAAGTCTATCTTTCTGCACCCCTCCCTAGATTAGGGAGGATGGGGAAGGAGGCCTGCAGAAAGCCAGTCTTTCAGTGTTGAGATATAATACTGTATCTGCAGTAAGCAATGCAATAAAGCTTGACCTGGGAAAAATTGGAATTCTACTTTAAGTGATTCTACTGTAGCTTTGTGTGCATCAGGCAAGTACAACAGACTAAGTAAACAGCTGCCTCCAGAATCACTTACAGAGAAAGGGGGAAAGCCAATTAGCCTGTTTCATCAGATACCCTGGCATACTGAAAAATCAAACATCATTAACTGTGGTATAACTGAAAACATATCCAGGGGTATGCCATACAGCAAAGAACAATAACTTTTAGGAAACCATTTAGGCCTGTGACTATAACATCATCAAATTTTTCTTTCTCCTGTACACCTTTCCCTGCTGAAAAAGCCAGTGGAGCTTCAAAAGCTTGAAACATGTATTTTGTGTATTTTGGTTGGTCCAGTAAAGATATCACTGTTTTGTGGGTTTAGGATGCTATTCTACTTTGAGGTATATTTGTATAGTGCAGAGATAATGCAGTGTACACATTGATATGTCACTAGGAGGGTATCAGTCATACAGTAATATGTTACTATAGTCTTTGCCTGTATATTGGGTTGCTATATTTTAATTGTGGGGCTTTCTAGATTGGCAGGAAAGTGTGACATGAAGTTGCCTTTTCCTTAATGCTTAGCAGCTGCACCACACCCTTTAGATGGAGCTGCGCTGTTCTGCAGTTTTTAAAAAAGAAGCTGGGAAAACCAGCACCTTTTTAAAGGCGCTTCTTCTTCCCTAAAACGCAAAAAAGGCGTTTTCATGACACACTTTCCCTTTTTCTCATCTAAAGGCTAGACTTTCATGCAGCCATGAACACACTTCTATTTGCCAATCTAGATCAGTCCTGTATTTGCTTTTTAAGTGTTGTACCCCACCCCGATTTCTTACCCAGAGGGGCAGGATACAAATAAACATTATTATTATTATTATTATTATTATTATTATTATCTGTATGAAAATATTTGTTTTTCCATAGATCACATACAGCTTTCTTGTTCCAGTGATAGGCGATACAGCCAGGTTCCCTTCCATCTACCAGATGGTCCCCAAAGAGATCCTTCAGTACAATGGGATTGTCCAACTTCTTCTGCATTTCCAGTGGACGTGGGTTGGCATCATTGCGATGGAAGATGAAAAAGGAATACACTTCATGCAAACATTGACATCAGTGCTTTTACTAAGTGGCATCTGTACTGCTTTCACTGAAAGAATCCCAATCACATCTACTGTGTTTGACCTGTGGCACCTTATGAAACACACGGAGAACATGACACCTCTTCTAAACATGACCAATGTTATTGTCATAAATGCACATATTCACACTGTGTTTGCTTTCACAGCATTAATACATCTTGGAAGAATAGGTAATTTTGAAGAGACAACTTTAAGTAAGGTGTGGATTATGACTGCTGAATGGGCTTTCTCATCCCACAGGTTTTATGATGGTTTGGATACACAAGTCTTCCATGGTGCCTTATCCTTTGCAATTCACTCCAGCAAGCTGGTAGATTTTCAGAAATTCATTCAGCTCCTAAATCCTCACAATCCAGGTGGTGATGGTTTCATCAGAGTCTTCTGGGAGCAGGCTTTCAACTGTTCATTGCCATTCTCTAATATGGACAGGGGAAACATGAAAAACTGCAGAGGAGATGAGAACCTGGAGAACCTTCCGGGATTGTTTTTTGAAATAAGCATGACTGGCCAAAGTTACAGTATCTACAATACTGTCCATGCAATAGTGCATGCTTTATGCACTATGTGCTCATCCAGACCAAAACACAGATCAGTCACAAATGGAAAAAAGTGTGAGCCTTTGCAGCTGCAACACTGGCAGGTAATTTCTTCAACTGAATGTTTTCTCTGTTGCTATCAGGATACTAGAAATGACTGGTAGATCCATTCTGGGTTTTAGAGTGTCATTTAAAGGAGCTCTCCAAGGTGGCAGACACTAGTCCCAAAATAAATCCAGCACCTTGGCTAACTCCCTTATAATCCAAATAGAAGCCAGAGTAGATTCACTGCTCCACGGACATGGCTCTGCCAGCCACCACTAAAGAGTACTAATGTATGTGACAGCCTTGTTTGGAGACAATATTCACATCTTCAGAAGTTCTTTACTGGAAATAATCTATTTTCCTTATCTTCAAAATACTAGAGATATCCCACCACATATATTGCTTTCCATCTTCCAGACCAAATAGTTTCTTTAGAAATATATTCCCTTTCCTCTTGTCTGTGTGATCCCTTTAATCCATCTGCAAATAAAAATGAAGTGCACTTATAGCACTGTTCATATGTTACTCCTGTGTAGGAAAATATCAAACTGAAACAGCATGGCTGCTGTGCTCTTGGCCCACCCAAATCATTATTGCATAGAGCCTTTTCCCCAACTAGCTAATCTAGAGGTGTTAAAGTGGAATTATCTGAGGAACATATTGACAGAGGCAGAGCCAGGAGGAAGACCTAAACTAAAGTGTTCCACAGCTGAGACTTGGATGGGATATCTGAAGGCAGCAACAGCATATAATTTTCAGTTCAACCACATCTCATTGCTATTAACAACAGTCTAACAGCGTGTGGCTTTTTGGTAGTTGTTTGTAGTCACGATTCATTGTGACACCTGATGCCGATGACCTGGGATTGTATCCCATTTTCCTCTGTGACTATCCCTTGTTTGGTGTTTCTCTGATCTAGAGAGGTTCTGACTTCAGACTGTTTGGCCCTGACTTTGGAATTCCTAGCTTTCAAAATACCTGGTTTTGCCATTTCTGCTTCTCTGACTCTGCCCCATTTAAAACAGAATAGTCTATGCTACAGGGCTACATCACAGGGCTTAACCTGCCTGCAAGCAGATGGCTGCTCGAAGTTCAAGAAGGGAATTAATTAAAAATCTATGTTGATTAAAATACTTTTTAGTTTTCATTGGCATTCTAGTAATAAAGGGGATGGTGTGCTTCTCCCATATTACAGAAATTTTAAGAAAGCATCAGGATTGTATATTTTTAATGATGGGGATTCAAGCTTCCCTGCCTCTCTTCCAGCAGTTTTAGGGACAGATTTCAGATATAAACTAACGGAATCACATTACATGTGACAGATTCCTTCTGTTGTATTCCAGGCTGTGATCAAACAGACTCCATGGCTTCAATATCAAGTTATCTGCTTCCCCCATGTTGCCAGACAGAAGGGTCTAGAGCTTTCTAATGCATTTTTATGAGTGTTTGGGTATTGCAGCAGTATGGATTTAGGGATTTTTTATTGGCTAACAATGGTTTAGTGGGTTGATTGTTTGACTAGGACTCTGGGAGATCAGGGTTCAAAAACCTGCTTAGCCATGAAAACCCACTGGGTGACCCTGGAAAGTCATACTCCTTCAGTCTTAGATGAGAGCAATGGGGAACTACCTCTGAATAAATATTTCCAAGAAAACCCTTTGATAGGATCATCATAAGTTGGAATTGACTTGAAGGCACACAACAATCACAACCACTTTTTTACCCTATCCGTTCCATGGCTTCCCATGAGACAGTTGTACTGGGATAGCTATTTAGCATTTTAAAGTTTGATCATAAGGGAGTAGACAGACACTTAGAAATGTAATTAGTGTGTTTAGATCAGCAGTTTCTCAAAGCAACTGTTATCTCTGTTATGCCTTCTTTTTAGCTAGCTAGTTACAAAAAGATTCAGTTATGTTTCACATTAACTTCCCATAGGATCAGCATCCCTTTGGTGAATTTTATACACCTGCCCCATCCATGTTCTATAGAAACTCACTGAGAGACTCAGGACCTTATGCCAAACTGGAAAATAGTCCCTATATTACAATGTTCTAGTTCTGGAAAAGGTAATGTTAAAGTATGACTCTTCTTAAGAAAGAGGGAAGCAATAACTTAAATAGTTCTCCTTTAAAAAAAAGCAAGAACCCACAGTTGTTATCCCTTTTCATTGAATGTTAAAGACTGCCTTTTATTCCCTACCTTGTAGCTTCACCCTTTTCTAAGAAGTACCTCATTTAACAACAGTGCTGGAGATGAGGTCTCTTTTAATAGCAATGGTGAATTGGAAGCTGGATTTGACATTATCAACTGGGTCACTTTCCCAAACCAATCCATCATTAGAATCAAAGTTGGGATGTTCGATCCCAAAGTTTTGCCAGGCAAAGAGGTCACCATTAATAAGACGATTATTACATGGCACAGAGAACTAAACCAGGTGGGATTTTCCTATTTGTTGCTGTTGTTCTACGCTTTCAAATAATTTCCAGCTTACAGCAACCTTAATGCAAACCTAACATGGGGTTTTGTGGGTGTGTATGACTCGGCCAAGTGGGGAATCGAATCCTGGTCTCCAGAGTCATATACCAACATTCAAACCATTTCACCATACTGGCTTTTGTGATCTTCCTATAGGTTTTTAGAAAATGGTCCAATCCCCAGAATGGTCCAATACCCATAAGCATGAATCTCTTCTCTCTCTCTCTCTCTCTTTTTGGACAACATTGACTCTGGTCTAGAAGTTATGAAAAGGATTTTATTTTGTAGTCAGATGTTTTTAAATCATGTTTAAGACTGTAATTCTGCAAAAGGGATGAGTTTGCAGTGGGCAGAGAAACAAAACTGTTTACTTCTAGAGTGGCTAAATAGGCAATGCTGTTCAGACAAAACTGGCAAAGACCTGGCTGAGAATCTTTGCCAGTGACACAAAGTTTGAAAAATATGGTGCAGGACTACATGAGAGGCATTCCCGCATAGCCAACTGTTAAAAAGTGCAATATTCAATGTCAGAATTGGAAGGTGTCACAAGGGCCACCTTGTCCAACCCCTTGCCATGCAGGAATACAAAACTACAGCACTCCTGAAAGATGTCCATTCAACCTCTGCTTAAACATTGACAAAGGACACTCCACCACCATCACTGTTCCAAGGCCAGGAAATGGTTGGGTTCAAGAACCTGCAGCTAAGAAAAGGTGGGTTTGGAGGGAGGGACGTTTGTTCATTGCACAGTCAGTAGTGAATTCCAACCTCTACAACAATCCAAAAAGCAAATTTTGATTATGTAAGACCAATGGAATGTCATAATAATAATAATAATAATAATAATAATAATGTTTTATTTATACCCTGCTCTTCAGCCAAGGCTATCAGAGCAGCTTACAATTTGTTAATTAGACATTTCCCTGTCCTCAGGCTTACAATCTAAAAAGATACGACACAAAAGGAGAAGGCAATGGTGGTGGGGAAGGGGGAAAGTCCAGCAGATCTTCTCTCCCTCGGAAACCTGGACCAAGGCAGATGGACTGGAGGGAGGGCTCTTCTTCTTTTTAGGCAAGGCCTGTTGGAGGTGGCTTGCCTTTCTCTCCCTGAAGATGGTGGATGGAGGGAGGGTTCCTCTTGCTTTCAGGTCTACTGAGATGTAGACCATATGCCTACGATTACTTAGGAAATGATATCACATCAAGTTATATTAATTGCCAGTAGAAAAGCCACGAAGAAATACAAATTTTCCACTTTTTATGGACAGCGCTTACCCCGTGCTGTGTGCAATGACAACTGCCATCCAGGGTACAGAAGAAAGAAGAAGGAAGGGGTGCCATTTTGTTGTTATGATTGTGCTTCATGTCCACAAGGGAAGATCTCGGATAGGAAAGGTAAGAGATCTAATTTTCAGTTTGCATTGTCCAAGAGCCAGCTTGGTGTACTGGTTTGAGCATTGAACTATGATTCTGAAGACCAGAATTCTAATCCCGGCTCAGCCATGTAAAGCCACTGGGTGACCTTGGGCAAGTCACGCTCTCTCAGCCTCAGAGGATGGCTTTGGCAAACCCCTTCTGAAGAAACTTGCCAAGAAAACCCCATGATAGGGTCTCCATAATTGGAAAAGGCTTGAAAGGCAAACAACAATAACAAATGTTCTTTAAACACGCAAGCAATTGATAGAGAAGGCACTATCAGCCTATGGAAAAGGTTTCTAGTCAGTGCATGAATTGTGTGAGCCAAACACACTTTCTTCACCTAGCAACACTCAACTTTTAAAAAAACAACTCCATTAATGTTAGCTTATAGAAAAGGTAAAGTTAGTAGACTGCATGTGACAACATTTTTCTGTGTATTTAAACATTTAAACAAAATGCAATATAACTGTTAGGCCTATTCACATTGTGTAACACTGTCACAGCCTGTCGTTCTGTCACAATAAATGCTGTGATTTGTCTTTAATCAAATAAATTATCAGTGTTTATTGTTTATTTTTGTTTAGACCAGGTCAGGGAGCAATTGCCTGCCAATCACTTCCCCATGCCATACTCCCAGGAAGCCCAAACACCTTTGTTTTCCTCTGCAGTCCTTCTCAAAATGGTGAGAGCAAGTGATGAAATGTCACTGCCTGTTACCATTGGAAAGGGAAATTTATTTGGAATAATACAAGATTCTAGGGTGCATATACAGATGGGTTGGGAGTATTTGTGCATGTTTTTCATTTATTTGGGAGGTTTCTGCATGGTTTAGGGACAGAAATTGACAGAAAATAACACTGACTTTTTAAAAGCAAAATTGGGGAGTTGGTGAGGGTATCTTGGGATACAAAAGTGGGACCCAGGGGGGATACTTGTCCAATACTTGTTTAGCTGTTGTTTGTGTGACAAAAGTGTTGGCTCTTTTTTGACATCTGCCTCACAGAAGCATATATCATTTTCAGTGTATGAGAAATCTGTGTCTCTATAACTATAGTTTTGTCACACTCACACTACGATGTTCATCTTTTTCTTTTTCTTTTTGGCCACATTAAAATGGAAACAGCTTTTGTCATTGTTGTTTCTCCCAATTGTTATAACTGTTAAAATTATATTTTAAAATAGCACAAGATTTAAAAAATACAAAAATGTAAATGAAAGTCTATGACAGTTATTTTAAAACTGATCAAACTATTTATAAAGTTAAAAGCATTAAAATGCATTAAGGGACTATACACAAACCTTAAAGACAGCACTACACAGCGTTAAAAGCTGTAAACTGAAGCCTGTTAGTTTAGAAATCACTAAAGCAGATTGTGCTGTGTAACAACAGTCACATTTTGATTTCTCCAACTTTACTTACATTAAGCAAAAGTAAGTAAAATGGCTGAGTTCCTTCCCATGTACAATTGGTCAGACAATGATGTGGATCTTCCCAGTCACTAGCTGGACTTCATAGCAATCTATTTTTGACCCTTTCACAACCAAAATTTGAATTATTTCTTTCTCCTACTTACAGTGTATGATGCTTAGCAGAAAAAAATTATTTTCCTGCTGAATAAGAATGGGTCTAGACACTTCTGTAAACCTCCTAACTCCCCCGCCATCATTTTTTTTTTAAAGAAATTTGGTCAGTTCTACTATTCAGT
Organism: Urosaurus nigricauda; assembly: GCA_034509955.1. Classification (NCBI taxonomy): domain Eukaryota; kingdom Metazoa; phylum Chordata; class Lepidosauria; order Squamata; family Phrynosomatidae; genus Urosaurus; species Urosaurus nigricauda. Next base: position 11,828,732 of record JAOEGL010000006.1, read on the forward strand.
AGCTTAATGTTTATTTAGGGAGTACTGGAGTATTGAAGGGTCCATTCAAAATAGCCATTTTATTGGAAGACCGATAGCTAATAGGAATCCAAAAGAGTTCTCCTCTGTGTCCCACCAATGCAAGCTGTACATTCAGCAAGGCAGTGGGATAGGGCCTTCTCTCCTCTGGTACCCAGATAATGGAATATCCCACTCAAAGGTTCTATTGGCACCACCAGTGGCTTCATTTTGGCACCAAGTTAAAACATGGTTTATTATCAAATGATATAGATTCTTACACATTTGCCCAAATCTGTATAGGTACACAATTTTAAACTGATTTAATTTGTTAAAAAATTGTTCCTGTAGACAATTTACATGATTACATGCTGTTTGAAACTGATATAAAATAAGAAAAAAAATTAAATTGGGAAGAGAGGAACTAACTCATTTTTTTCTTTTTTCTTTATTTCTTTATGTCACAAATATTCTTTTCTTCAGATATGGATGACTGTTCCAAATGCCCGGAAGACCAGTATCCAAACAAAGATCACATCCAGTGTCTTCCTAAAATTCTAACTTTTCTCTCTTATCAAGAACCTTTGGGGATTGCTTTATCCTCCCTGGCTTGCATGTTCTCTCTGATCACAGTTTTGGTGCTAGGGATATTCATCAAACACCGAAACACACCCCTTGTCAAAGCCAACAACCGGGGTCTCACCTACACCCTCCTCATCTCCCTCCTCCTCTGCTTCCTCTGCTCCTTCCTCTTCATCGGATGGCCTCACGCAGTTACCTGTTTCCTACGACAAGCCTCTTTTGGCATCATCTTTTCAATGGCTGTTTCTTCAGTCCTGGCCAAAACCCTCACTGTGGTTCTGGCTTTCATGGCCACAAAGCCAGGAAGCCAAATGAAGAAGTGGGTGGGGAAAAGACTGGCATGTTCCGTGGTTCTTTCCTGTTCTCTTATTCAAACAGGGATTTGCGCTGGGTGGCTCTGGGCTTCTCCTCCTTTCCCAGATTTGGACTTCAACTCTTTTTCAGAACAAATGGTGGCAGAATGTAACGAAGGATGCCCCATCATGTTTTACGTTGTTCTGGGGTACATGGGAATCCTGGCGCTCATTAGCTTTGTAGTGGCTTTTTTTGCCAGGCGATTGCCCAGCACGTTCAATGAAGCCAAGTTCATCACTTTCAGCATGTTGGTCTTTTGCAGTGTTTGGATCTCTTTTCTCCCAACTTACCTGGGCACAAAGGGAAAGTACATGGTAGCTGTTGAGGTATTCTCCATCCTGGCTTCTAGTGCTGGACTGCTGGTTTGCATCTTTTCACCCAAGTGCTATATAACTGTAATGAGACCTGACCTGAATTGTAAAGAGGAGCTAATGAAAAGAAAGAAATCAATATAATAAAGTTTCTCTAGCTTTGTATTACTTTTCAGTCATTATTTCAGTTCAGAAGAATAATTCATAAATTGGAATTCTCTCCCAATTTGTCCACATTTCATCTATGCACTTAATAAATTACATGTTTTCAATTAATAATCTATAGTATGGGATTGTGATATCATGGACTTTTATTTGAAAATGTTGGTTGCTTTATTGCTTGCATATGACTGTAGGTTTTTGATCAACAGGTGGGTTACTTGGTGATAAGAATAAGAATACATCCAGACCCATGTGTACACGAAACCTATGTGCTGCTGTAAACTATAAAAGTTGTGGTCTACTTTGTTCTAAATATTTTTGGCTTTGGTGTATTGTTGTCAAGTGGAGCAGGACCCATCCCTGAGCACACACTATACTTTAAGCAAAATCAGTGTTTTGTGTTTCAGTTTATTGCAAAAATGAATTTTCCATAAAAGAACTCCAGCAGTTTGAAAACTCATTTTTTTAAAATGTAAAAAAACCTCATCTATTGTGGAGCATACCAGTGAAATTATCCATACTAGCATAAAAGATATCCATCTTTAGTGTCATTATCTTCACTTTTTCTTTATTTTCCCCATGAGTTTCAAGATACTTCCAAACCTCCTATGTATGACACTCCATAAACATCAAAAAGGAAAAAAAATCATATTTTAATAAAGAAAGAATATTTGTTGCACACGTCTGGTAGTGTACATTGGGCCAAATGGGGCATCTGACTCAGACAGTAGCTGCTGGGAAGCAGGCTTAGGGGCTTTTTAAACTGTTAGTATAATACTGTTTTCATCCAGAGGTTAAAAATAAAAATTTGAGAAGATTTAACTTGCTATGTCTGGCCATGTCAGGCATCAAGTTTAGCTTTAGCTGGAAGATAATATTGCAGTAAAAAGGAGCTGGTTAATCTGGTGTCCTCAGTCAAATCATGTAGAGTACTGGCCTGCCAACTGTTCTACGTTCATCTTCTCCTTCATAAAAATGTAGTTTTGGGTGGGTGTGTTGGTTTAAATTATATGCTAGCCAATTCACAGGCCATGTCTTTCAGGGTTCAACACATAATTTCTTACAGGCCTCAGTCCTTGTTTCCCCTCTCACACCACTATAGGAATTATAGTGGCCAAGAACATCTGTCAGTTAAGGTAACCTCCTTAACAAAAACAAGAAAAACATATGGATGCTGTCTTGGATAAGTTTTACACAGTATGTTACTCTAATTAGAACCAACTTTATAGGATCTTAGGTACTGATATCTAATAATGAAGATAGCTAATATCTCATAACTTTTAGTTTCTGATGGTTGGAATTAGACCTGGAACCTGCTGCAGTGGAACCATGGAAGGTGGGTTCAACAGCATTCATAAGGTTTCCGATCTTAACAGCCCATCAGAGGTGATCATATCAGACCATGAGTCCGAGTTTACTGGCCAAGTCTGGCAACATCTACTTCTACAGTTATATATCACATTGGTCCTCCCACACTCATTGTCTGATGGACCAACTGAATGCACCAGTGCCACAATGGATAGCTTGCAGGAAATGCTGGACTTAATTCCCAACCCACGATCCCCATTTCTTTGTGTGTTACATCTTACTTAGATTATTAGCCTGAGAGCAGGGAACTGTCAAACTAACCAACTATATGTTACTCAGGGAAGTTTTATAGTTGATGGCCAGAGTACAGTTGGCGCTCCTTATCCACTGATTTTTTATCCACAGATTTGAGCATACACGGCTTGAAAATATTCCCAAAAAGTATAAATTCCAAATAGCAAACTTTCATTTTCCATTTTATATATGGGACACCATTTTGTTGTTTCATTATATTTAATGGGACTTGAGCATACACAGATTTTGTTATCCACAGAGGGTCCTGGAACCAAACCCCAGCGGATAACAAGGATTCACTGTATAAATACTCTAAATAAATAAATAAATAAATAAATAAATCTTTGTTAAAACCATCATCTTATGTGCTTCAGTAGCCAATGTGCACACACAAAGATGTCTGAACAAACATGTGCCAACATCAAATATGGGGATAGGATTTCAGTAAAATCATATTCCCCCTTGCCTTAGCCTTCCTTGTTTCACAGACCCAGTAATAACTTAACCCATTTATGAAGAGGTGGCTGAAAAACATGTTTTGTTTCATAGTGCTAGAAAGAAATAATACCTGTGGGGAAAAATTATGTACCTCTGTAATTATTTCACTTCATTGCAATCTATTCATCTTTCCAATTTTGACATGGAGTTTCAGAGACCATTTGTAGAATTAAACAAACCTGTTTCAAAGTGTCTATAAAAGACCCTTGCAACATCGAGATCAGACTGTGACGGAAATACTGCATGACAGCCATCACTCTTTTGTAATTTCAGTCTTGAAATTTAGATGTCTTTTAGCCATTTATTAAGGAAGTACTGCTAGCATAATGATGCAATCAACTTGCAAAGTAGAAGGCAATGAGTTAGATGACAATCATGGAATCTTTGCTCAGGATTTTGAGGATTCATGGAGTCTGTCTTCTGTCAAGATCGCAGTTTTCTTACTGCTCTTTTTACTCTTGCCTCTGGCTGAGTTCAAGCCATACGAAGCTATCTGCAACATGAGTTATCCCATGCTTTTCATGCATGAATATTATCAACCAGGCGAACTTGTCATTGGTGGGATTGTGTCTCAGTTTCTTGACATTGCTGACCTTTTGACTTTCAAGGAACACCCTAAAACTAAACCGGTTTATGACCCTTTGTAAGAAAACATTTTTCCTTCATTTTTGCAAAACTATGCTAGGAGTATGGAAATATAATTTTAGATCTATTTAAACCGTAAATCATACAATCATATAATTGAAAGAGACTAAAAGGACCATCCAGTCCAATCTGCAACCATGCAGGAATCCACAATTAAACGACTCCCGACAGATGGCCATACAGCCTCTGTTTAAAATACCATAAAGGCATCAGGTGCCATTTTATGTTGGAAAGCAAGCACAGTGAGTACTTGGATGGGAGACTATAGCTGCAGGCTATAATTCAGAGGAAGGGAATGGCAAAACCATCCCTGAGTATTGTTTAAGATAAACCTATGAAATTAATGGGATCCCCGTAAGTCTACAGGCGTCTTGGGGACACATACACACAAACATCTATATATCTACATAAACAGCAAGTCCAAAAAGCGATCTGTTTCCTTAATGATACTGGAAATATATTCCAAGCTATAGCAGGCTTATCAAATGTTATATGCACATCCTCCCAAGTGATATCCACGTATTTTCATTCTCTTTGTCTTTCATTCATAAAAGTACTATATATCTGGGTCTCACAATATTTTTCTAATCCTGTCATTGTTTCCATAGTATTTCTTCAAAGGCAATTCCCACAGTTTTTTTTTCTTGTCATGTTTAGAATGCTTTGAATATTGCACAGGTTGAGTCTCCCTTATCCAAAATCCTTGGGACCAGAAGATATTTGGATACTGGAGTTTTTTCTGATTTTGGAATATTTCCATGTACATAAAGAGATATCATGGAAATGGGACCTAAGTCTAAACATGAAATTAATGTGTACCCCTTATGCCCATAGCCTGAAGGTAATTTTATAAACAATTTTTAAAAATAATTTTGTGCATGAAACAAGTTTGTATGCATTGAAACATCAAACACAAAGGTATCACTATATCAATGTGGACAATTTTGGATTTTGGAAGACTTTGTATTTCGGAATTCTCCATAATGGAGATTCAACCTGGATATAGAATGGTATCAGTTTTCCTGTTCCCTGGAGTTCTGAGCTACAGTGGTTCCTGTCTGTACTCCATAGTCTTAGGTATATTGTTTTTAATTGGCTGATCTTTAGAATCTAGTAGATTTCTTTGATTTTATGTTCCACCACTTTCAAGTTTTATGATTCTAGATAAAGTCTTCTAGTAATTTATATTTTTGAGATTATGGACATTATGAAACTAAAGATGCATTAATAGACTTGATGTGGGAGTTAGGTACTTAGAAAAAGATGTTCCATTTCAAAGGCAATCAAGAGGAGAGTCATCTAAAAAATAATGTAAGTGTCATTGCAGTGTGATTCCAAAGAACTACCAGCATGTCGCGGCTTTGGTATTTGCTGTGAAAGAGATCCAGAAGAATCCCAACATATTACCTAATATGTCCATAGGATTTCACATCTATGACAGCTACTTCAATGCAAGAATGACCTATCAGAACACCCTGGAACTTCTCTCTACCTGGCATCAGCCAGTCCCCAACTACAGCTGTGGCATTCAAAATAATTTAGTAGCTGTCATTGGGGGACTTGACACTGAAACCAGCATCCATATAGCCAGCATAATGGATACTTACAAGATTCCTCAGGTATGATTCCATCATCAGCTGTGCAGAATTCAGTTTGCCTTGAGTTCAACTACTTGGAATAGTATATTATCTTTAAGTGTTAATGTACAGCAAACTGATTTAAAATATAAAGCATAACACAGATGGGTTTCTAATATTTTTAAAGGTAGAGATCAAGCAAGGTAAAACTGCCTAGCCAGTGAAGTGTTTCTCTGTCTGAATATGCAAAACTTAGTAGAGATTTTCAAGCTCTTCATTGTATGCTGTCATAATAACATAAGGACATTGGAAAAACACAACTGGTTTGGACATATGGTGTTCCACAGTTCAAGCATTCTTTTTTGTAGTGATATAGAACCTTTACATGGATTAGATTGCTTAACACAATAGGCTGGAGTATCTACTCAAAAGAGTGCCTTAACTTTTCTTTAGAGGGCCTGGGATGTATAGATACAACTAAGCAACTCTGATCTACACACAAATATTGACTGTTCCTCTTTGGTAGTCATGGATAGAGGCATGGAATATGAAGGGCTTTTCTGCATAAAATCTAAGAAAATACTGGGATACATTTACATCAATATTTATCTATTTGGCCTTAGTGGATTTATGTGAGAAATTATTACAGAGTCTTGCATAATATAGCTATATCATGTTCTCCTGAACATTAAAAATATGCATTGCTTTTTACTTAGATCACATTTGGTTTTCTTATTCCAATGATTGGTGGCAAAACCAGGTTCTCTTCCATCTACCAGATGTTCCCCAAAGAAATCTATCAGTATACTGGGATTGCCCAGCTTCTTCTGTATTTCCAATGGACTTGGATTGGGATCATTGCAACAGAAGATGATAAAGGGATACATTTCATGCAAACATTGATACCAGTGCTTTCCCAGAATGGCATCTGCACTGCTTTCACTGAAAAGATACCAGAAATATCTGCTGTTTATGACCTTATATATGTATTTGAGCACACTGAGAATATGAACCGTTTTCTAAATAAGACAGATGTCATTATCATGAATGCACATACTCAGACTGTGTGTGCTTTCCTGGCTTTAATAAATACTGTGATAATAATGTATACAGAAAGGATATCTGCAAGTAAGGTATGGATTATGACCTCTGAATGGGCATTCTCATCACAAACTTTTGATCTTGGCTTGGAATATTCAGGAATATTTGATGGTGCCTTATCCTTTGCAGTTCATTCCTCTGAGATGTCCAGTTTTCAAAACTTTCTTCAGAGTCTAAATCCTCTCCATTCAAAAGGAGATGGTTTTCTTGGAATTTTCTGGGAGCAGACATTCAAATGCTTGTTGCCAAATTCTAATACAGATGATGGGGACATGAAAAGATGCACTGGAGAGGAGAAGTTGGAGACCCTTCCAGGAACATTTTTTGAAATGAGCATGACTGGTCAGAGCTACAGCATCTACAATGCTGCCCATGCCATATCATACGCTTTACATGCCATGTATTCATCCAGACTCAAACATAGATCAATCACAAATGGGAAAAGTTGCAATGCTTTGCTGCAGCAACACTGGAAGGTAATGTCTTCCATCCAAAGTAATCCCATTACTTTGAGAATGCTAATGTGTGTGATGAGACAGTTTCAAGACCACATCCTTGAAATGTTCTCTTCTGCTTTCCTTTTCCTCTTTATACACCTGCAGGCAGCATTTAGGTTAAGATCATTTCCATTTTCCTTGCCACACTCTTTCCATTTTCTTGCCACACCTCTTGCCAGGATTCCTGGTGGCAAAGCAGTTAAATGCCAGTACTGCAGCCAAAGCATTGTGTTTCAATCCTGCAGGTTTCCAGGTTGACTCAGCCTTCCATTATCTCATAGGTCGGCAAAATGTGTACCCAGCTTGTTGGGAGCAATTGTACATTGTAAGGCTCTTAGAGAGTGCTTAGCACTATAAAATGCTATAGAAATTTAAGTGCTAAGTGTTATTACTTTCTTCATATTTGGCCTTCCCCCCTACTTTTCTCTTTATGCCTTACCTATTCATTTATGCATAGCCTTACCTATTTATGAATAGCCTTACCTATTCATTGATGCAAAGGAAAATTAAATGTGCTTATATCCCATTTACATTACTCATATGTAGGGCAATCACACATTGAAGCAGAGACCTCAGTGCATGGGGCCTCTGTAAAAGCAGCTGTTGAAGCAAACATGGTTCATTGCCGATGTTTACACTCAATACACAAATAATGGAAGATACGACTTACCCCAGATGCAATCAAAAGGGCAAGGTGAGATCTGTGGTCCCCATCTTGCTTCACTGTGTGAATGCATCCTGCATCCTGTGTACATAATGCAGAGAGCTTTTATGAGCTGTATAACAGAATGCATTGAGCATAAGACAGACTTGTGATCTAGCATTCATCCTTTTTGTTAGCTTCCCAGAAGCGTCTGGCCATCCATTTCGAAGGAGCTTTTTATGTGCTCTTTGAAGGACATGTGTGTGTGTGTGTTACAGTTGAGGACATTGCCATCTTAATACATGAGAACTTCCTATCAAAATATTATTGCATGGCATCTTACAGCAACACTTCCATTTCTGCAACCAGCTGTAGACATGGTTTGAATCCGTCCTCTTCACATAAGCATGAAACATTTCAGCAAAAATTCTGGCCAGCTGTCTGCAATAAATGTTCAGCCATTTGCCAGTCTGTATTTTCCTGTGGTTAATTTCCTAACTTTGCCCCAACCAAATCTTCTAACAGAAGTGCTTGATGCTCTCTCACAAGCTTGCCACTGAAAAGTGGGTCGACTCAGGAACTGTTTGTAAGTTGCATGGCAGAGGACCAGGTCCAGAAGGTTGGAACAGAGAACACAGCATATAAAAATAAAATCACCAACTAAAGGAGTTAACAGTGAGACTATCATGAAAACAATGACAAAATAAGAAATGCAGCATTAAACCAAAAATTTAATGTATAAAATGTTTCATGATGTAGTATGTTATGTTTTAAAGCATAAAATTAATACTGTATATACTTGACTATGAGTCGAGAAATTGATGCCCCAAAATGAACTCCAAAATCACGGGTAGTCTCATATACAAGTTACTACTGCTGATAAAGTTCATAAAAGAAGTGCCCACCTTCCTTTAAACAGCTCCCCGTTTGAAGCCCCGCATGCTCTCCCTTCTCTTCTCGCTCTTCATGTGTGTGTGTAATTGAGAGAGAGAGAGAGAGAGAGAGAGAGAGAGAGAGAGAGAGAGAGAGATCGGTCCCTCAGCCTCCCCGCAGCCATAGCTAACACAACCAGCTGCTCAGGCAAGGGAGAGAGAGAGTATGCTCAGGCTTGGACCCCATTTTGCAAGCCATGAGCATTGGAAATCCTGGGGTTAAGGGCAGAAAGAAAAAAAAATGATTTGTGCCCCATTTTGTAAGTCATGACCTTGGAAATGCAGGTTGAAAAGGGGAATACAGTGGGGCTTGTACCCCATTTTGTAAGCCATGGGCCTGGAAATGCTGGTGGCAAAGGTGTGTGTGTGCGTGCCCAGGCTTGTTTCCCCATTTTCCATGCTGAGACTGTGACCTTGGAAGAAGTCCAAAGAGGGCGATATAGGGAGGGAAGTGGTGCTTTGTTTCCCCCTTTAGATCTTTTGTGGCATGCCTCACTATTTGACCCTCAACTTATCCACAGGTTAAAACTGCCCCCAACTTATACATGAGGTCAACTTATACACAAGTATATACGGTATATCATGGAAAGGGGAATATTCATAATACCATATTAAGCAAAAGTGAAGATGGGTATAAACTCCGACATTTCTAATTGGTAATTCCTCAGGAGGTTCAACTACCACAGAACTTTTGGTGGTCCTATTCTAAAGTCCATAGATAGCCTCATTACTTTAAAAATATGCTGTGGGAGATGCTAAAGGGATGGTAGTTAATCTAATATGGAGATGCAGAATCTGTGGCAAATGGAAAATTCCAAACGTCCTCCTTCTCTCCCCCTCTTGAGATTCCAATTTTGAGATTTCAAACAACTTTCTCTGATCCCCTATCTAGTCTGGGATGGCATGTAGCCTACTATTCCAGGCACTAAAGTTGTTCAAATACTTCCAGTCTCAGACTATGCATGATTAATAGTTACTCTTTACACATGGGGAAGGTATGGGCAACTAAAAGTTTATGCCAAAAGATAAATCTGCTCTTTAAAAAAGAACTTTCTAGCTGAGGAGTAAGAAGAAACAGTAATGTGAATATCTCAAACACCACTTTTTCAAAACAACAACAACAACAATAGTGTAATAAAAAAGCTGTTGTCTGTTTTCATAGTACATTGTTCCCTGATTTCACTGCTTTCCTTGTAGCTTCACCCTTTTTTGAGGAGCATCTCATTTAACAACAGTGCAGGAGAGGAAGTCCTTTTAAATAGCCATGGTGAATTAGTGGCTGGATTTGATATTATCAATTGGATCATTTTCTCAAACAAATCCATCAGTAGAATCAAAATTGGAAGGATGGATCCAGAGTCTTCTCCAGGCAAACAGGTCACTGTCGAAGAGAAGAAAATCTCATGGCATAAAGATTTCAACCAGGTGGGATCTACAGTATGTGTACATTCCTAAAAAGTCTAAACAGCAAAGATAGTTCCATGATCATCAGCCTCAATTTCTTAAGATTATAACGTAATGATTTCACTGTAAGACATTTAAAGTGCCTCTAAAATTAGCTATGACAATTGGCTAATAAACAAAATTTCTCCTTTTCATTTCTAGATCTTGCCACTTGCATTGTGTAATGAGAATTGTCCTCCAGGATACAGCAAAAAAAAGAAGGAAGGGAAACCATTTTGTTGCTATGATTGTGCTCCATGTCCAGTAGGAAAAATATCAGACATGAAAGGTAAGAAACATAGAGTGAAGGAAAATTATGCATTAGAGAATACTATTTCTCCAGTAGTTTCCAGGATGTTAGCACTTCTCCAAGCATTTAATTCCTTATATTCCCCTGTCCCAAGATGACAGGAACCTCCCTGAGTTATCATCACTGACGTCTAAGGGATGCTGTATCGTTTTAAATTGTATGGCCAGAATTCACTAATGCGGTTACTAACATGTAACCTACAGCTAAGCATTCATGACTATTTTGCATTCATGATCTCTCAATATTCCCATTTTAAGGGATATGTATGGACTGCAATTCACACTTACTGGGCAGCAGCCACTGCAGTCAATGAGGGTCTGTTCCTCCATCAATCGGGAAGCAGCTGGCTTACAATGACACTACTCCTTACTCAAACAATCTACAGCACAAGGGGAAATTGCAGTAGGGACCCTGCTTCTGACTATTATACCAGAAGTCTTTCATGGACAGGGATGGGACCATCAGTCAGATGACTGATAAGGGAACAGACCCCTGTCCATCAAATCAGATGTTGCCCAGTAAGTGGAGACTGAGGGAAGGTCGGGCCAGAAGATGCCACCTAGCCATTGAACTGTTGTGGTTACACATTCATGACTGCCTTAATAAATTCCAGTCATTGTATTTAGCCTTTCTAAGCATATGTTTTAAATTGTTTTCATATTGTTCATAGTTCAACTCTATTTTTATATTGACCTTCTGCATGTTTTAACTATATAGTACCTATTTTAGGAGCTTATCGTATTACCTTTTAAGCTGACTGCACCCCAATGGAACGCAGCTGGGACATGGGATGCAGGTGAGAATTATCGTACGTAATTTGCCACCAATTCTGCTGGGCATGTACAGCCCGGCTGCATTCCAGGCCCCGGCTATGCTCAGCAGGTCCTTTTCTGAAGTCAGAAAGCTGGGACCTGGGATGCAGTTGGGCTACATTCGCCAAGAAAGGTCTGTGGTGGATTACGTGTGATAATGCCCATCTGCATCCCTCATCCTGGCTGCATACCGTTGGGGTGCAGTCAGTTTAAAAGGTGATGCAATACGCTCTTTAGTTTGTAAGTTGTCTTGGGTCCCAGTTTTCAGGGGAAGGTGGGATATAAATAATGTTATCATATTTATATAGGTATGGAATACTTCAAAAGGCATAATCAGTCCAAAATCTGATTGCAGGACCACAGCTCAGTGGTAGAGTGCATCCATGCTATTTCTTTTTGCCTGTCTCTTATGGTTTACAAATGTGTAGTAGAATTCTTTTAAAATTTAATTTAAAACCAGAACCAGGGAGACCTAGGAGCCAATTGGAAAGGAAAACATAGTTTATTTTGCTGCAGCTGTTCCCAGTAGAAATTACATTCAAATTACTGGGACCCAGATCTCCAAAAGAATCAGCCCTTATAGTTCCTTGAACAATGAGAACTACCAATCACATGTCATTGGTTATATTTGAATTAAAAATTACTTTCATTGAATGTTCAAGCCTTAAGTCTCTATCCCTCATGAGAAAAAAAAAGGGGGGGGGAATCCTTTCCCACTGAAGACTTAGTAGCCACTAGCAGAAGTTAGTTTTCCTAGTCAACAAACAGCTCCATGGTATCCCAAAGTTTAAATCAAGTCAGTTCAACATTCACTTATATATCTCAATTCCATCCCCCTCCAACCCTCTGCTATATTTTGGGATTTAAAATATATTTTCACATAAAACAATCCATTCTTATATATTTTTGGGTGGATCATCACATAAAGATGCTTTCAAAATCAGAATTTTATTGGATGAGACATCAGTATTAGGGAGGAAGGCAGGAAGTTCAAAAGATGATACAGGAGAGAAACTGCCTTGGTGGCACAAAGGTTAAATGCCAGTAATGCAGCCACTCGTTCACAAACCACAAGGTTATGAGTTAAATACCAGCCACAGGCCGGTCAACTCAACTGGCATCCTTCTGGAGGTTGCTAATTAGCTTACACTTCATAAACTGCTTAGTACACCAGTAGAATCATAGAATCATAGAGTTGGAAGAGACCACAAGGGCCATCCAGTCCAACCCCCTGCCATGCAGGAACTCCCAATCAAAGCATTCCCGACAGATGGCTATCCAGCCTCTGTTTAAAGACCTCTAAGGACGGAGATTCCACCACACTCCAAGGGAGTGTGTTCCACTGTCGAACAGCCCTTACTGTCAGGAAATTCCTCCTAATGTTGAGGTGAAATCTCTATTCTTGTAGCTTGCATCCATTGTTCTGAGTCCTAATCTCTGGAGCAGCAGAAAACAAGCTTCCTCCCTCCTCAATGTGACATTTCTTCAGATATTTAAACAGGGCTATCATATCACCTCTTAGCCTTCTCTTCTCCAGGCTAAACATTCCCAGCTCACTAAGTCATTCCTCATAGGGCATGGTTTCCAGACCCTTCACCATTTTAGTTGCCCTCCTATGGATATGTTCCAGTTTCTCAACATGCTTTTTTAATTGGACACAGTATTCCAGGTGGGGCCTGACCAAAGCAGAATAGAGTGGCACTATTACTTCCCTTGATCTAGATACTATACCTCTATTGATGCAGCCTAAAATTACATTGGCCTTTTTAGCTGCTGCATCGCACTGTTGACTCATGTTCAACTTGTGGTCTACTTGGACTCCTAGATCCCTGTCACATGTGGTCTCGTTCAGTCAGGTGTCCCCCATCCTATATCTGTGCATTTCATTTTTCCACCCTAAGTGCAGAACCTTACCTTTCTCTGTGTAGAATTTCATTTTGTTAGCATTGTCCCAGCTTTCTAGTCTATCTAGTCTATCTCCTCTCTCAATGATTGCCTGGCAGAGGTAATGGATTGGATGAGGGAAAACAGATTGAGGCTAAATCCAGACAAAACGGAGGTACTGACAGTCACCGGCTCGAAACCAGGTCTGGGAATACAACTCCCGGTCCTAGATGGAGTCACACTCTCCTCGAAGGACCTTGTTTGCAGTCTGGGGGTACTTCTAGACTCATCGCTTCACATTCAGTTGAATGCGACGGTCAAGAGTGCCTGTCATCAGCTTCGGCTGATTCGCCAGCTGCGCCCTTTCCTGGAGATGAAGGATCTGGAAACTGTGGTACATGCTTTGGTCACCTCATGTTTAGATTGCTGCAATGCGCTCTACATGGGGCTGCCCTTGTGCTTAACCCGAAAACTTCAACTAGTTCAAAATATGGCAGCCAGACTAATCACTGGGGCATCTAGGAGACAGCATATAACACCAGTGCTTAAGTCTCTCCACTGGCTGCTGATCAGTTTCCGGTCACAGTACAAGGTGCTGGTTTTGACCTTTAAAGCCCTTCCCATATGAGCCCCCTTGTACACTCCGGTCCTCTGGGAGGAACCTAAGAAAACTAGGTTAGCACAGACCTCCCAGAGAGCCTTTTCTGTTGTCACTCCCAGGCTATGGAATGGCCTGCCGGATGAGATACTCCTTATTACAACCCTGGACGGCTTCAAGAAGGCCACCAAGACGAATCTCTTCCGGCAGGCCTTCCCAGACAATGATTAACCTTTCTGCCAACTACTGTCCCTGTTGCCTCTTCCACTGGGATATCTGATATTGTCGAGGCCGCCCATCATTTTTAATTAGAGCTTTCCAAAGTTTTAATGTTTTAATTGTAATGGCTCTGTTTTTGTATTTTTAAATCTTATCATAGTTTGATTTATTTTTAAGGGGTGGGAGGGGAAATTGAATTGTTATATTTTAATTGTAATTGCTTTTAAATGTTGTACCCCACCTCGATTGCTTACCCAGAGGGGCGGGATATAAATAAATATTTATTATTTATTATTATATTATTATTAAAAGGAACCATTGTTGAGCACCCTTTGGGCGCAGCCAGTCAACCAGTTACTAATCCATGTAATGGTTACCTTGTCTAGCACAGATTATTTTACAAGCTTGTTTGCAAGAATGTCATGGGGAACCTTGTCAAAGGCCTTACTGAAATCAAGATATACTATATCCACAGCATTCCCTTCATTTACCAAGCTGGTAATTTTATCAAAAAAAGAGATCAGATTTGTCTGGCATGACTTGTTTCTCTGAAACCCATGTTGGTTTTTTGTGATTATGGAATTATCTTCTAGATATTCACAGACTCTCTCTAAGATGTATAGAAATGTACTTGCTATTGCTATTGCTGAACTAAATTCTTATTATCTTTCATTGGTTATAATGTCACATGTATTCTTTTCTTCAGATATGGATGACTGCTCCAAATGCCCAGAAGACCAGTATCCAAACAAAGATCACATCCAGTGTCTTCCTAAAATTCTAACTTTTCTCTCTTATCAAGAACCTTTGGGGATTGCTTTATCCTCCCTGGCTTGCATGTTCTCTCTGATCACAGTTTTGGTGCTAGGGATGTTCATCAAACACCGAAACACACCCCTTGTCAAAGCCAACAACCAGGGTCTCACCTACACCCTCCTCATCTCCCTCCTCCTCTGCTTCCTCTGCTCCTTCCTCTTCATCGGATGGCCTCACGCAGTTACCTGTTTCCTACGACAAGCCTCTTTTGGCATCATCTTTTCAATGGCTGTTTCTTCAGTCCTGGCCAAAACCCTCACTGTGGTTCTGGCTTTCATGGCCACAAAGCCAGGAAGCCAAATGAAGAAGTGGGTGGGGAAAAGACTGGCATGTTCCGTGGTTCTTTCCTGTTCTCTTATTCAAACAGGGATTTGCGCTGGGTGGCTCTGGGCTTCTCCTCCTTTCCCAGATTTGGACTTCAACTCTTTTTCAGAACAAATGGTGGCAGAATGTAACGAAGGATGCCCCATCATGTTTTACGTTGTTCTGGGGTACATGGGAATCCTGGCGCTCATTAGCTTTGTAGTGGCTTTTTTTGCCAGGCGATTGCCCAGCACGTTCAATGAAGCCAAGTTCATCACTTTCAGCATGTTGGTCTTTTGCAGTGTTTGGATCTCTTTTGTCCCAACTTACATGGGCACAAAGGGAAAGTACATGGTAGCTGTTGAGGTATTCTCCATCCTGGCTTCTAGTGCTGGACTGCTGGTTTGCATCTTTTCTCCCAAGTGCTATATAATTATAATGAGAGCTGACCTGAACTGTAAGGAGGAGCTAATGAAGAGAAAGAAATCAATACCATACTAGATGGGGGATCAGAGAAAGTTGTTTGAAATCTCAAAAGTGGGGGAGAGAAGTAGGAGGAGAGAAGTAGGAAGGTTTGAGATTTTCCATTTGTCACAGATTCTGCATCTCCATGTTAGGTTTATTACCACCCTTTTAGCATATACCATAGTGTATTTTTAAAGTAATGAGGCTACCCATGGACTTTAGAATAGGACCACCAAAAGTCATGTGTAGCTGAGCCTCCTGAGGAATTACCAACTAGAAATGCCCTGGTTTATACCTGTCTACACATTTGCTTAATATGTTCTGATAAACATTTCCCTTTCCATCATATACTAATTTTGAGATTTCAAACAACTTTATCTGATCCCCCATCTAGTCTGGTATGGCATGCAACCTACTATTTCAGCCAATAAAGTTATTCAAATACTTCCAGTCTCAGACTATGCACAATTAATAGCTAGTCTTTACACATGAGGATGGTATGTGCAACTATAAAACTTCCCTTTTAAAAAAAGATCTTTCTAGCTGAGGAGTAAGAGGAAACAGTAATGTGAATATCCCAAACACCATTTTTTCAAAACAACAACAACAGTGTAATAATAAAAAAAAAGCAGCAGTCTGTTTTCATAGTGCATTGTTTCCTGATTTCACTGCCTTCCTTGTAGCTTCACCCTTTTCTGAGGAGCACCTCATTTAACAACAGTGCTGGAGAGGAGGTCCTTTTAAATAGCCATGGTGAATTAGTGGCTGGATTTGATATTATCAACTGGATCATTTTTTCAAATCAATCCATCAGTGGAATCAAAATTGGAAGGATGGATCCAGAGGCTGCTCTAGGCAAAGAGGTCACTGTTGAAGAGAAGATAATCTCATGGCATAAAGATTTCAACCAGCTAGGATCTAGCTGTATATTCCAAAAAGGTCTAGGCAGAGATATTTGCATTATCACAAAATATGGCAGCCAGGTTGGTCACCAGAAAATCCAGGAGTGACCATATAACACTGATTTTGAAATAACTCCACTGGCTGCCTATTGGTTTCTAGGCACAGTACAAGATGTTGGTTTTGACCTTTAAAGCCCTACATGGCTTGGGCCCAACCTATTTACGAGATCGCCTTCTTCTGTATAATCCGCCCCACCCACTCAGGTCCTCTGTGAGGAACCTATTGCAGCCTTTAAAGACCAAACTGACTGCTACTAGAGGTCTTTTTCTTCGGCCGCTCCCTGCCGGAAGAGATCTATCACATTACCAGCTTGGATAGCTTTAAAAAAAGCTGTCAAGACAGATGTCTTCTGGCAGGCCTTTCCCAAATAGGAAAACCCCGAACATAAAAACTGGAGTTCTCTTATGTTTTGTCTCCCATTGCCCCTTTGCTCAGTTTGAAAAACTTAATTTTGTTATTTTTAATTTTTAGAGAGTCTAATAGACTATTTTAATTGTCATATGTTTAATTGTCATTTTAATGGGGGAGGGAAGAGTGGGTCATTTATATAATGCATTGTTATAATTTTAAAGTGTAAGCTGCTCCGATTGTTTGTAACAGAGAAGCGGGATAGAAATAAAAGTTTTATTATTTATTTAAGTATTTATCATCAGCCCTATGCCCTTGCAAATAAATTCTTTCCAAATCAGACAAATGTGATTGTCTGGATTTTTCCCCCCTCATTTTGTCTCTCCTAGTTGAGGTCTACCTATGATGTCAAGCACAGGCCTCTCTCATCTTTTTAAGTGGGAGAACTTGCACAATTGGTGGCAGACTAAATACTTTTTTGCCCCACTGTATTGTGTGTGAGAGAGAGGAAGAGAGGAATAGAGACAAACATGAGGCACTTAAGGGTAAGTGTTATTACAATATGGGGAAATTATGAATGAGAAAAGACTCTCTTTGTTCAGTAAATTTCATAACATTAGCACTTCTCCAGCTGACTGAGGAGAGAGGCACTGCATAGCTGTGGAACAACAATGGTTACAAGCTCATAACTGCCTTAGTAAATTCCACTCATTGTATTTTATTCTTTCGAAGCATATATTTTAAATTGTTTTCATACTTTTGATAGTTAAATTCTATTTTAATGTTGATCTTCTGCATGCTTTAACTATATTGTATCTATTTTAATTTGTTAGCTGTCTTGAGTTTCAGTTCTGAAGAAAAAGGTAGAATATAAAAAAAAGTTCATCATGATAATCTAATCAAAAATTATAGGTGTTTGGAATACTTAACATGGTCTTACCAGTCCAATGTTTCATGGCAGGATACAGCTCAGTGGTAGAGTGCATCCATTATATTTATTTTTACCTGTCTCTAATGATTTACAAATGCACATACAGTGGTCCCCCGGTTTACGAATATCCCGGCCTACGAAAACCCCGGTAAACGAAAGAGCTGGGGCCGGAAAAACGGCCCCGGTTTATGGAAAAAAACCCGGTTTACGAAAAGAAAGCGGCGGGAAATTCAAATGGTGCGGGGGCTGGTTTAAGGGGCCCCGGTTTACAAACTTTTCGGTTTAAGAAAGGAGTGCTGGAACAAATTAATTTCGTAAACCGGGGGACCACTGTACCTGATCACAGAGTCCTCAAAGTTGCTACATTGTATAATAGGACCAAAATGAAGACCTTAGTAATGGTTTGAACCCCATCAATCAACTATTTCAGGAGCCTCCTATTTTGTTTTGAGTAGAAACAGTTGAAATGCAAATTGTTCAGTTTTGTATCCTAGTTTTTGGGTTTTATTTGATTGGGCTGAGTTGGGGTTTTATTTTTGTTTTTTGTTTTAGAATCTAATGGGTTGACGATCAGGATTACGCATTTTGGGCCATTTCAAAAGTGTCGTGCTGTGAACAAAGTCTTATGGATCATGAAACTGATTAAACCTTTGTTTAATTCAGATCATCAATATCAATGTAGGCAATGCCTTGTCAATGTCCCAGTATACTGTTTACAGAAGGACTTGAGTTTGTTCCCCAGAATCTCCTGTAGGTGTAGGAAAGACTCCTAAAGAAATGATTCCAGTCAGCATAGATGCAGAGTAAGGCTAATGTTTTTACTTTACACGTTTTCACTTTTTCTTAGGGGATGTGCAGACTGCCCCTGAAGGGGTGGCCTGCAGCTGCCTCCATCTTCCCCAGATTGGGACCTCAATCTGGCCTTTCCAGGGTGCAAAAAGGAGCCACAAAAAGCTGTAAAGGACACAATAGTCGCAGTGCCACAGCTTTAAGGCACTCCTTTGGTCTTGTGTTGTACAAACACAGTGACAGAGGAGTGCCATGACGCTGCACGCCGTGGAGCAGTGTGCAGTGTCACACAGTCATGGGGGCAGAGTCAGGGTGTGCGTCATATGGATGCCATGCCCCGACTCCGCTGCCAGGCTGGCTTTAATGGCTGGTCTGCACAGCCCCTTACTCTCTACAGTATCCTAAAGGTCATACAGGGATCAAGCCAGTTCAACATTCCCTTATATATATCTCCAGCACTCTGTTATATTTTGGGAATATTTTTTTTTAAATTCACTCTTCTTTTTTGCTATCACATAAAACAATTCATTCTTATATCTCTTTGGGGTGGATCAGCACATAAGGATGCTTTCAAAATCAGACTTTTTTTAGGAAGAGAGACCAATATTAGGGAGGGAGCCAGGAAGTTCAAAATATGATATCTGAGAGAAACTAACTCCTTATTATCTTTCATTGGTCTTAATGTTGCATGTATTCTTTTCTTCAGATATGGATGACTGTTCCAAACGCCCAGAAGACCAGTATCCAAACAAAGATCACATCCAGTGTCTTCCTAAAATTCTAACTTTTCTCTCTTATCAAGAACCTTTGGGGATTGCTTTATCCTCCCTGGCTTGTATTTTCTCTCTGATCACAGTTTTGGTGCTAGGGATGTTCATCAAACACCGAAACACACCCCTTGTCAAAGCCAACAACCGGGGTTTCTCCTACACCCTCCTCATTTCCCTCCTCCTGTGCTTCCTCTGCTCCTTCCTCTTCATCAGCCGGCCTCACACAGTTACCTGTTTCCTACGACAAGCCTCTTTTGGCATCATCTTTTCAGTTGCTGTTTCTTCAGTCCTTGCCAAAATTCTCAGTGTAGTTCTGGCTTTCATGGCCACAAAGCCAGGAAGCCAAATGAGAATTTGGTGGGGAAAAGACTGGCATGTTCCTTGATTCTTTCCTGTTCCCTTATTCAACAGGGATTTGAGCTGGGTGGTTCTGGGCTTCTCCTCCTTTCCCAGATTTGGACTTCCACTCTTCTTCTGAGCAAATGGTAACGAAGGATGCCCCATCATGTTTCACGTTGTTCTGGGGTACATTGTTGCAAGGGGGTGTTTCTAATGTCAGCACTTGTTTGCTGTATTGGTTCATTCCTGGTTACATAACTGCAGGTTTTTTTAAACAATTCCCACAATTAAGTGAATATTTATATATTCACTTTATCTAATAATAATAATAAATAAAATATTTATATCCCACCTCTCCCTATGGCTTTTATTTCCCCTTTGTTCTGATTGCTCACCTGCTTTTCTATAAAGTGAAGTTCATAGAGTATGGGGAGTTGAAATCCCGATACATACAGTACAAGTACTGTACATTAAAAAAAAAATAAACATCAACTTTTCCAGATGCCAGTACAAAAAAGGGAGCTACCTTTCTCTGGTGGGAACAATCAGGTGACACCCCCACCCCCGACCAACCTGGACCCATCCTCTCTCCATCTACCGACCCCAATTACATCAAAATCACAGTTCAGGGGTCAAACCACACATTTTAAAAACCCTGTTCTTCTCAAAAACAGCAGGATGAACTTGAGGTTTTTAGAAATCACCTTAAAGCCCTCAGGCAGAAAATAAGTGTTTTTGTATCAAAAGGATGGGAACATGTGTTCCAACAGGACTTTGGATCAATAAGGGTGAATTGTTTATCCTATGTAGATTCTGCCTACAAAACTTTTGCAGAACTGAATCCTTCTTCAGCCGTTAAGTCTATCAGCAAACAAACACCAGCAGCATTTCCTGAAGCAAAGAAAATGATTGGTGCTTTTCCAGGAGATGGTGGTGTCAAACTTGCTTGCAGTTCTGTCAATTGGTTCCCTAAGTCTCAGCTGCATTGGTTGGCAAAGAACGGGCAAATCAATAATCTGTCTGAACAGGATCATGAGCAGCTGTTCTATACTGTGAGCAGTACCATAGTCTTGAGACGTGGAAAAAAATTACCTGATTAGTGCATGAAAGCCATTTGGAAATGAGGCAGAACATCACCATGCTCCTTTCATGCGAGTTAACTGTAATGAGAGTTAGGCTGAACAGGCTAAACAATGTGTCCTTACCTCAATCTCGGTCTAGCTGGAACACAAGAGCTTCCCCTCCTTCCAGTGTGAAAACACTTCTCTTCAATGCCTGAGAGCTTTAAGGCGATTTTTAAAAATGTTCAATTTGCTCTGCCGTGTTGGGGAAGAACTGGATTTTTTAAACGTATTGTTTGACCCCAAGTTGGGCTTCCAGTGGAATTGGGAATGGGGGAGGATGGGACCAGGGTTGGTGGGTGTTCACCTAGGTCAAGTGGTCCCCTGACTGTTGGGGTAGCTCCCTTGTTTTTACTGGCATCAGGAAAATGTAGTGTTGCCATTTTGGGGGGTGGGGGTGGGGATTTGCATGCACACATTCATGCATCAGCATTTCACCTTTCCCATCTCTATGTGCTTGCACTGGTGGCATTACATAGATCACTGTGACATTCACAACCCATGTCTAGTTCTGATATCAATTCACACAGTGGATGAATCACCCCAAAAAGGCCTATTACTATTGTTGAGAAGTTGGAGAGACACCACTGGATCTGAAGCAGAATAGTCTGAAGCAGAATAGTCATATTGGGCAAAGCAAAAGCTGAACAATAACCACTCCCATTCCCACCTACATAGAGACACACAGAGGGTCTAACAGAGAAAACAGAGAAGCTTTATTTACATATTATTTCTTACTTGCATGAAAGAGGGAGAGAGGTGGAGGGACAGAGAGAAAAGAGGAAATGGCTGCAGGTAAGAGAAATTCAGGAAGAAAATTGGCGTGGTTAAATTTATCATCATCATCTATTTATATACAGTAGTGCCATTATTGCACCTGAAGCTTTACAAGTACAGTTTTCTGCCCTCTGGTTTATAATCTAAATAAGATATGACACAAAATTGAAAGGGGATAACAGTGTGGGAGGGGATCAGGTCCAGCAAATACTGCCTCTTCTTCCCTCCCTCCAAGGCCACAGTAGTGGTAGTTGGGATGAAGGGAGAGTCTTGTAGCTACTTCTTGGCCTAGGCATGATGGAGCTGTGCCAGAAAAACAGGTAGTCATTATAATCAGACTAGCAATTAGTAATACCTTTATTAGGCCAGCCAAAACTCATATAAGATATGTTGCAAGCTTTTGAAGCTCAGTTGCTTTCTTCATCAGATGAAGGTGTTAAAAATCATACAGGAGGAAGAAAAATATGACGACGTTAGAGTCACAGGCTTACATTTAGTCAAGATGCTGTTGTTGTCCAGAGATGATGATGATGTTTTCAGAACCAGAAGACTTGGTCATTAACTTTTGATTTTGTACTGTCATTGTGATACTACAATACAAACCCTACTTCGCATCTAAATTCTCAGCTTCTAGCCATTTGAACTATCAAGGTAATAGTTCCAGTTCATCTTCTTTTAATGTGACCAAATTATTTTCTGTGCTTGAGATAAGTATTTTCAATCTATACTCAGCATTTTCTGCTAATATATTAATTAATCCTACTAATGTTTGCCTGGCTTTTCTCAATATGCAAAAGGTCTACAATACAAGTTACCTGTTGCCATTCCATTATTGTCAAGGACTTTCCATTTATTTCACGCCACATTGGATTTCCCTTTAGTTTCTTCACAACTATGCAATTGTAGATGTAGTATGACTAAACTTTAGATCATTCACTGATATTCATCTCTGTAAAAACAATGACCACTAACCAGAGAGTTTGTGGAGAATTCACTTACAAAAGCTAAATATATTAAGAAACCATGCTAAAAATATATTAAGAAAAACCTCAAAGGAAGGAAGACAAGCAAATACTCAGTAAATAGAAAGAGAAAACAGGCTATAGAAGTATAATCATGAATGTAATAACCCTAAAATTTCATTTGAGGTATTCATTAGACATACTGAGTTCTGTTGTTAATGCATTTTAAATATTTTATCTTAGTCTAATCAAACTGTTGCACTTACTGTCTCTCATCACTATGAGGGCTCCACACATGGCCCAAAAAACATATCCGAAGTAAGGCCACTTGAGAGGAGATCATGGCTCAGTGGGAACTTAAACCTGAGTGTTCCAGATCACAGATTCACAGTGTAACACAGGGTAGGCATCATCTTCTGGTATCAGCCCTGCTCAAAATGTAGAAATAGCTAATTATATCCTGAGAAACCTTGGTAGGTATGACTGAATATGTGGTAAACAGCACTGCAGATTAGACAGTATTTTTATTTTAATTAATTAATGACGTTAATAAAAATTAGGTACATAGTTTACAAATGTTCAGAAACAGATTCATTCGTACAAAAACACCATATTTGTCTTGGTACACCTTTCACTTGAGGAGGAGATAATTCCACAGAGATTGGTAGTGTATGCAAAGGGATTTTGTAGACTCTTTGAGGTTAACTGAGCGAAAGAGTTCTAGCACAAGCTTTCATAGACTTAGTCTACTTCCTCAGACACATGGAGTGAACTGGTGCCCGGTAAGGACTAGGTATGGTGATGTGGTGAGAAGTTAAATTTTAACAAAGGTCACTGAAGGGCAAAGGCAAACTGAAAGCTGTTGCCTAAGTCCAGGGTGAGTGAATGGTGGTGGTAGTTTTGGAATGTGGTCTGAGCAGGCTGGGTACCAAAAAGGAGATTTAATAAACTGGCCAAGAGCATCTCATGAGGCTGGGGTGTTAACTAGCATTATAGCATGCGTAGTGCTCCAGAAAGCCACTGTGTATGCAGAAAGATTGGAATTTGTGTGGACATATTAATACTGTATGTTCTCTCTAGGAATCTGTAGGTCCTCCAGCAAACACCCACATGTGTTGAATCTTGATTTTGGTGTGTTTCAGTGTCGGTAGCCAAACTTTGTTTATTTTCAGGGTTTCTTCTTTCCTGTTGGACATTGTCCAGGAAAGAAGAAACCCTGAAAGTAAACTTTTCTTTCTAATTAAAACAATGGATGCCAGCCATGAAAGCCTTCAACCACCTAGAGAGAACACTTCTCTAGACATCTGTAGGTCTTCCAATGAAATTCTATGGTCAACTTCTGGCAGATATTGACCACAGATTTGCATGGGAGGACCTTGAGATACCTCGAGAGGTGATCTCTCAGGTAAAAAGAAAACAGTGGGTTTTGTATTTGTGGTTTTACCACTTTCACAGGAGTCCTATGCCCCTCACCCCTGCAAATGTGGAAGGCCCACTGTATTCCATTTCAACTGTTTCTCTTTCCAATCTTCCTTCAGAGAAATTTTGCATTTCTCCTGATGATGCAGTTACTCATTTCTATGGCTATTCATACAGTCTGACTATAAAAATCCTTCCTGGGCATCAGTTCACTTTGTGCATCTGAGGAAGTAGACCAAGCCTGCAGAACTTATGCTACAACTCTTTTATTCAACTAGTCTCAAAGGTGCTACACAATCCCTTTGCATACTGATATTCCAGACTAACATGGCTATGTCTCTGAATTCTTCCCAGATTTGTACTGTATGGTTGTTTGGTGAGGGAGAGGTAGCTCAGAGCACAATGTTATCAACAAACCTGCACAGGTGGGAGGCACTGCTCTGGAAGGTAACTTTGTAACTTATGGGACAGGAAACATGTCAGGCCTGAAACAAACATGTGGCCATGCTGGATGTCCATATTAACCTTCTGCTTATTTGTTACCTTTCTATTTCACCATATTTTATAAGCTATATTTCCTTAAGTCCTAACTGGCCCTTCTTTGCCCATGTCCTTCCCTGTCCTCTCTAGACTGGTAGCCAGAATGTCTTTTGGCTGGCTAAATGTCTTTTGGCTGGCAGAATGTCTTTTGGCTGGCAGAATGTCTTTTGGCTGTGAAAAAGACAAATAAATGACTAAATCATTGCCTGAGCCTTCAAAAACCACACTATCAATAGCAGAGATGCCTTTGGTGTTCTATAATATAGGCTAGTTGTTGTGTGGATAAGTTTCCAACTTACAGTGACCCTAAGATGAATCTGCTACAGAACTTTCTTGGCAAGCTTTGCTCAGAGGGGACTTGCCTTTGCCTTCTTCTAAGGCTGAGAGAGTATGACTTGCCCAAGGTCACATGAGGTTTCCATGGCCAACCAGGGATTTGATCTCTAGTCTCCCACCATAGTCGAAGTTCAGCACACAAAGCACTATGCCATATTGGCTCTGATATAGGCTACTTGAAGATAACATTTAGCTGACAAAGTATCCAAACCCCAAGCAAATTACTTTGGAATACAATTCTGAAATGCCCGCAAGCCTGCCTCCTCATTCCTCTATATATGCAAAAAGAAGAAATTAGATAACCATGTCTTTTCCTGACACCAAAAATCTGCAGCCTGAGGCACCGGCCTCACTGGCGGCAAACCCTGAGCTGTGCTTTCATATCTATATTACACTCTGATTTTTCTACATGTGAAACTGGGGGTGAGCTGAAGATCTCCTATAAAGAAAGTGTCAGTGCAGGAGAAAGAATCATGCACCCCTCCTGATGAAGTTTGCAAAAAGAAACCAATTGTACCAGCAACAGCTTTTTTAAAAGGTACACTGTTATTAAGATATGCTCTATTTGACTGAGTGAATGATTGTGTGATTGTGCATGTAAACATTTACTCTGTAAAGGTTCACTAAACTTTTAGCATTTCAATTTTCCCCATATGCTTATTAGTTGCCAACTACTATACATCAGAGCTAGTCATTTCTAGACATAAACACTAGAGGGCAATAAACTCTTCACAACTAATTTGTGCAAAATTTGAATTTTCCACAAATCTGACTGTACTTTCAACAAGTACAGTCAGATATATATTGAGAAGTAGGAATACCTGTACTAGAGTCCTGAAGTCATTATTTAAACATTAAAAACTACCCGCCTGGGAAGAGAAGGTGCATAATGCTTTTCCTGCATGCCATTTCTCTGCTCTAAGTATGCTCCAGTTTCAAGATTTCAAATAATAAATACAATAAAAATAAATCAATAGTTAAAATTAAACCCCCAAAATGAAAAGCATTACAATCAGGAATAATTAAACATGAAAACAGTTTAAAAGGGCAGTTTGAAAATACAGTGGGCTCTTGGGACTTTAACATCCACAGATTTTGGTATCCATGGGGGTCCAAGAACCAAATCCCAGCAGATGCTGGGGTTTGGTTCCCAAATCCCCATGGATACCAAATCTGTGTATATTCAACTCCCATTATATACAATGGCATAGGGAAATGGTGGCCCTTATATAAAATGGCAAAATCAAGGTTTGCTTTTTGGTTTTTTAGTATTTTCAAGCCGTGGATGATTGAAACTGTGGATGCAGAATCCGTGAATAAGGAGGGCCAACTATATGTGCCTTCATATACTTTTAAAAGCAGCAAGGAAAGTGTATTCCACAATCTGGGAGCAATACAGGAGAAATCCCTCTGCCACTTGTCAAGCAAAGTAAGCCTCTGTAGATGATGGACTTGGGAAGACCTATCCTGAAGATCTCAGCATCCAAAGAGGAAGGAACAAGAGAAGCAGTCTCTTAGAGAACCATGTCTCAAATGATAAAAAGTGTTAAAGATTAAAACCAATACTTGAATTAGGCCTGGAAAGCAGCAAACAACCAATGACTGCTTTCTAGGCTGGAAAAATACAGTACCAAGATGTCCTGTTACTTAATTTTTAGTATACATCAGCTTGCCTAAGCTCGCATTTTGTACTTAGCTCCATCTGGTAGACCTCAGAGTTCTAGCAAAAATACAAAGATGATCTCACTAATCTGAAATCAGCCCGCCCCTATTCTAAATAACCTAAATGAGGCAACATAAAACAAAAACTTGCAAAGAGCAATGATCACTCCTGATGTTCAGTAGATAACTTTTTTTTTACTGTCAACTACAACTCCCATATGCCCTTGTCAAACTAGCCAATGGTGAAGAATGCTGGGAGAGGCTGTCCAACGACATCTAGAAATTATAATTATAAATTACAAAATAAATTTAGCATAGAAAACCTACTCAAGTAAATTTAGCATGTTACTACAAATAGCAAAATGACAGTTTGGAATACACAATTATCACTTACGTGTTTTAGTTTTAGTTTTATTTAATGTTCTGAGGCAGAAAACCCCTCCACTGCTTGTGTTTTAGTATCTGCACATTTTTCTCATGATTCTCACAAAGGCAGAATATCACAACTTATGAAAAATAGCACTAAAAGATTCACCATGTTAGTCTTCATCCATTGTTCCAGCACATTTATTCCAAGACATATTATTAAAGAGAAATTCCAAAGAGTTAGTGGCAAAGAGGCTCAGCGTTCCCCAGTCTGGTCTTCTCTAAATGCACTAAGCTTCATCTCCCAGAATCCTCAAGCCAACTGGTTCAGGGATTCTGGGAACTGCAGTCCAAAACATATAGCAAGCAGCAGGCTGGGGAAGGCTGAACTATAGGCAACTTTCTTGCAATGGGTGGAAGCTGACATTTCTAACTTAAAACATGAGGTGTAGGCAGATGGAAGCCTATGTAAAACATGCATGTGCACGTAATAGTTTCAGAAGCCTCTTTGTGCATCACCATGTTCCTCTGAAGAACTTCTACAATAATGCCATGAGGTCTGGATTTCTTAACTTCTCTCCTATGTCTCTGCTCCTTCCAAGTAAAATTTAATCACAGCATGGCTAACATGACTCCCCACTGGCATGGCAATGAAACTTCCAGTTCCAACATTTCTACTCTGGCAGACCTGAAAAACTACTGTTGTTGTTAACGTACCTTCAAGTTGATTCCAGCTTATGGCAACCCTACCATAGGGTTTTCTTGGCAATATCTGTTCAGAGGAGGTTTACAACTGTGTTCCTCCGAGGATGAAAGAGTGTAACTTGCCCAAGGTCACCAAGTGTTTCCATGGTGGAGTGGGAATTCAAACCTTAAGTTTCTCAGACTCCTAGTCCCAAACTACTACACTAGCTCTATCTGCAACAGTATCACAACCAAGATCTGGACCAATATATGGCATTCTGTCAAAGGCTACTTCCCAGGTATGGCTTACATGCTTGTAATGAATCATTTTTCCACCCACCCCTAGAGTCAACACAGAGAAGGTATCCTTCCATTCTCGTGAGTTCTCCGGTGAGCAAGGAGTTCTTTCTGTTTGCTAAAAGAGTCCCCGCATGCATCACAAACATATGGCTTGTCACCTCGATGCCTCCGCTGGTGTTTGTAACAATTGGACAGGTCCCCAAAGGATTTCCCACACTCAGCACAGCGGTAAGGCTTCTCACCTGAGTGGATCCTCAGGTGAGTAGTGAGGTGGTACAACCGGGTAAATCTCTTTCCACAAACAGCACAAGGGAAGGGTCTCTCCCATCGATGGATCCCTTTGCGCAAAGCAAGTTCCTGCTTGGCACGGAAGCTCTCCCCACACTCTTCAAACTGATGAGGTTTCTCTCCCCAAAAGAATGCCCTTGCCTGGCTTGCCTGGTCATTGGTTTCCTGCAACGTTTTCCTGGCCCTGCTGGTCTGTGAAGGTAAGACTGCTGGGCCCTTTCTTAGCCTCCGTCTTTGGAGGCCAGGCTCATCTTCCGATGAGGCATCTCGCTCACCCAAGTGCTTCTCCTCTTCCCATTCTGATGAAATGCCCTCACCCATATTCCTCCATGATTGCCTGGGCATCTCCAGTGAGTTTTCAGGAGGGCATTCAGTGGTTGGGATGGTAGGCCCGGCACCTGCTGACATTTAAATAACAACAAATGTCCAATTTTTACTACCACTGTTACATTCAAATTACAGTTGGTCCTCTATATTCATTACAGATTTTACTTTTGTAGATTTGATTATCCGTGGATTTAATTAATATGTTCTCTCTAGGAACCTCCAGTGTGACTCTACTGGACGTTGACCACAGAGTTATGCTGGAGGACCTAGAGATTCCTAGAGAAAATACTTCTTTAGGCATTTTTGGTCCTCCAGCATGATCAAGTTCCAGCTGATGTTGACCAGAGAATTGCACTGGAGGACATCAAGATTCTTAGATAGGTGTTCTCTTGGAAAGAAAGAAAGAAAGAAAGAAAGAAAGAAAGAAAGAAAGAAAGTCATTTTTAGGGTATTTGCAATTTTTCCACTTTCACTGGAGTCTGGTGCCACTAAACTCTAAGGAGTCATCTATACCTGTAATTTTAAAAAGAGCGGAGTGGACTTTAACTTCATGATTTGTATTCCAAGTATTTTGTGAGGATAAGATTTTGTTTAGTTTTCTAAAGTTTACATTCTCATGAATTTGATACAGGTTGTACAGGGTTGAACTCTTAACGTGTGGTGATGAATAACTCTGTAGAGTCTTGGGACAGAATATTTGCAGCCTTTGCTACCAGACTAAATCCTCAGGATATTAGAAGACAAATAGACCAAAACAATTAATATTTTTTTGTACTTTTGTAAAGCTTGCAACCACCTCCTCCCTGACAAAGAGCACATGGATACTTGTTCTCTGGTTCTTTACTGACCTCATTTTAGCTCCTGTCAGCACACCACTGTTGAAGAGATGATAAGCAGTACAGTCACCCCTCCATTTTCGCAGGAGAATCCGTTCCAGCCCCACCCCCTACCCTTGGAAAATGGAAAATTGTCGATATTCAAGCCCCATTGGCTTGAATGGTGGCATGTGCCCCATTTTGTCCCCCTTTGTTTGCTGCCTGCAAATGGGCAAGGGACACGGATTCCAAGTCTGCAAAAACGGAGGGACAACTGTATATCTACTTATCTACTTACTCTCAGAGAAATCCCATCCAGAAACAAAACATAGTAGCAAAGGGCAGTTCAAGCTGTTTCCAACTCAGCATACATTAGGTGAACAGATATAGCTTTCTTGAGCCATGCTGTAAGGGCTGAGAATCTTCCAGCCCTCCGGATCATGGCTCCTTTCACATTATACAATTATCGTACTGCAATTCCACTTTAAATACCATAACGGCATCCTATGGAATCCTGGGATTTGTAATTTCCTGAGGCACTGGAACTCTCTGGCTGAGATATCCTGCCTTAAACTCCAATCCCAGAATTCCATAGGACAGAACCATGAAAG
This sequence comes from Urosaurus nigricauda, assembly GCA_034509955.1. Classification (NCBI taxonomy): domain Eukaryota; kingdom Metazoa; phylum Chordata; class Lepidosauria; order Squamata; family Phrynosomatidae; genus Urosaurus; species Urosaurus nigricauda. Next base: position 11,858,831 of record JAOEGL010000006.1, read on the forward strand.
CTAAAGTGAAATAATTATTATGTGCTTCTGTAATGTGAAGGAGCCCCAAGTAATGTTGGTCTGCAACTCCCATCACCTCTCTCTAGTATAGGATAAAAGATGATGGGGACTGCAGTCCAACAATATCTCGAGAGGGACACATTCTTCATCCCTGTAGTGCAAAGATTATACACATACACATACAAGTCATTACCGATTTCTTCTAAAGGTTGAGCTTCTTCCCTGAGAATGCAGGTCAGCTCACATGGTGGTTCGGCTGGTCCTCTTGATTCTACTGCATTCTGAGAGGAGCATCCAGGAGAGGTCTGAGTGCCAGGGACATCCCACAATGCACCAGCCAATGCCATTTCTTCCTCTTCCTCCGCGGAGGGCTCTCCTTCCACCTTCATATCAACAATGACCTGAGGATGGCAAAGAACATGCGGTCAGTGCTGAAAAAGCCTGCAGGATAAGGGTGACAAAGAACCCAAGAAAGGCACTTTAATGGACTACAGCTCCCAGAATCCCCTGCAGTCCTAGACACATAGAGAAGGAGAGGGAATCATGCGGTCCTCCAGATATTGTTGAACTACAGCTCCCAGAAGCGCTAGCCAATATAGCCAAGGAGGAAGAATATGGGGAGCCACAGTCAACATCTGGAGGTCTGCACAGTTCCCACCACTGTTTTAGACTGCATTTGCACTGCAGAAATAATCCAGGCTGACACCACTTTTAACTGTCATGACTCAAAGCTATGGAATTCTGAGAATTGTAGTTTTGGGAGATATTTAGCCTTCCCTGTCAGAGAGCTCTGGTGCCACAACTACAAATCCCAGAATCCCACAGCATTGAGCCATGGCAGTTAAAATGCTGCCAACCTGGATTATTTCTGCAGTGCAGATGCAGCTTTAGAGAGTAAGCCCTGCTGAAAACAGTGAGGCTTAGTTTCAAGTAAGCATGCTTGTGACTGCATAGCACAGAATCCTTTATGTGTCTCTGCTCCCATGGAAGAAAACAGGTGTGCAATAAGAAAGGTAGTTCTCACCAATCAGACTGAATCCTCACTCTTGCACTCTGTGCATGCTACAACGTAGATGTCCTATCTGAGTAAGTTTTGGAATCATGTTAGGCGCCTATCCAAGGTCCACATATGCATCTGGCAATAGTCCAAGTCTTACGAGTCTCATGCTGAAGTCTCGTACTCAAATATGCTTTTTTTACTTATAAAAACATTTATATCCCACTTTATATACAGGGATATCATGGTAGCGTATAATTAATAAAAACATTTCTAACACAATTTAAAACAAAAGGAAATCACACAAAACACAAGACAAACCCCACAATCTAACAAGCTAGGGCATTATCAGTGGACCACTAAAGCTTGGATTTCCAACTCAGTACCAGTCAAGCCCCCAAGTGCAGGATATATTCTACAACCAAGGTGCCATAGCTCAGATAGCCCCAGATTGAAGCATGCAAAGAGGACAAGGACTAGGTTGATGCATGCAAAGATGACAAGGACTAGGTTTCAGGCTGATCATTAGGAGGCACTGAAACTTTTAAAATTGCATTGAATTGAGAAATTTTAACACATGCTCACATGGGCTTCCGATTTTTCAGCCTCTTGCTGCTTCAAGACAAACTCCTCTGCCAGGGCCACAGCCTGGGCACAAGTCTCTGGGCGGCATTCCCAAACCCAGCTCTGCATTTCCTCTGGCAAGATAGTCAAGAACTGCTCCAGGATCAGCAGCTCCAAGATGTGGTCCTTGGTGCGGATCTCTGGCTTCAGCCACTGACAGCAAAGTTCACGCAAGTTCCCACAAGCCTGCCGGGGACCCTCGGCTTCCTGAAAGCAAAAACGCCTGAAGCGCTGCCGCCGGGTTTCACTCCCAATATCGCAGTGGCACAAAATGGCAGCTTTGACCTTCCCATAGTCTTCTCTGTCTCTCATGCTGAGACTGGTATAGGCCTGCTGGGCTGCCCCATTCAGGGCGGGCACCAGTCGGGCAACCCATTGGTCCCTGGGCCACTGGCAGGCATCAGCCACTCGCTCAAAAGTGGACAAATAGACTTCGATATCATCAGCCAAAGTGAGCTGAGGAACTTGAAGATTGCCCCATGCAGGGGAGGAAGCCGAGGTAACTTCTGGCACTTGTGGCTCCTGCCACTGAACTTCCCAGTGCTGTAATGTCTCCTGGCCTTCATCATTGGACTGTTGTGATGCCACACATCTCAGAAGCTCTCCAGATGTCCCAGTCTGGATGATAAAGGGGGATTTAGTTATATGTTTCAGGCCCTCTGCTAGGACAGAATCTTCCAGGTCAGGCTCCTCAATTTTCACCACAGACAGTAAGCCCTGCTTGAGCAGAATCTCATTCTGCAGTCCTGAGATAGTAGCTGTCATTCTTTTTATTCCAGCTCTAAAATGAACTTTCAAACCCAGATTCACACGTCCCCTTCTAAACCAGGGTGTAACAATGCTGGATTACCCTCTGAGAACTCAAGCACAAGATTTCGAGTCTTTACACATCCAGCGTTCTCATGAAGTACAGCAGGTATACAGGGAGAGCAAGTATACAATGACTGGGAAATCCAATATTTTTTTTCTGTCAGAGAAAAGAAGAGAAATATAAACAAACTGTGGAAACATTCATTGTCATGTTCACATCTTCTGCTCCATCACTATCATCTCAAGCATAGCAAACAGACTTCAAAATTTTAAGCTTGCCATAATAATAATAAAAAAACAGGTTAGAGCTTCCTTGACTTTCAAACAGAGAAGTTCATCAAAGTGCTTACTTCAGGGCTATGCCAGGAGAAGTTTTGTCTGTCAAGATTCTCTCTTCTAATTAATTTATTTGTGCAATTTTTAACTTACTCCATCCCTAGAGGCAACATCTTTTAAGAAAGGTGTAGGAAAGATTTCACCCTCCAGATGTTTTGGCTTTTAATTCCCATTAGCCTTCCCACCACCTGGACCAGCATGGCCAATGAGTGTCTGTGAAAACTATCTAGAGTTGAAAGATGAATCAACATTGCAGAAATAATGCAGCCTGACACCGCTTTAACTGCCATGGCTCATTGCTGTGGAATCCGGGGATTTGTAGTTTGTAGTTTGTACCAGATCTCTCTGACAGGGAAGGCAAAACAGCTTACAAAACTATAAGTCCCAGAATTCCGTAATGCTGAACCATGGCAGTTAAAACCGTGTCATTTCTGGAGCCAAAGCTTCCCTGACAGATTTAGGTGTACATTATTGTATATTGCTTTCATCTTAATTTCCTTCCAAACCACAAAAAACAGAATTTTTTACCCATAATAGTCCTGTAAAAGTAGGTTAGTTTGAGAAGTAACGATTTACCTACAACAGCCCAGTGAGTTTCATATAGCTGAAAGTGGTTGGATTTCAGAAAGAATTCTCCTGCTGCTACTTCATATCTACACAGTAGTTTTTAATTACATTTCAATTACTTGTATATCATAGCTTATTTCCACAACAGCATCAGGCAGGTCACAGTGGTTTTGAGGAGAACTAGATGTACTGCTTTGAGAGGAAAGATGAGCTATAGAAATAAGTAATATGTAAGTAGAATTCAAAGACAGGGCTGTGCTAGTCTGGAAACTCATTACACGAAGGGCACCTTTGAGATTACCCACATATATTCACCTCTCAATTGACCTCATGTATAAGTCAAGGGCAGGTTTTGAGGCCAAAATTATGGATTCTGATATGACCTGTGGATAAGTTGAGGGCAAAATTTAGGGCCATGTAGGAAAGGATGTAAAGGATGAAGCAAAAGGAAACAATGCCAAAGAACTTTAAAAATTTCAGGAGACATAACTGTTTGTGCTCATATTAAAAGCTGGATCAACAAGAAAGGATAGAGGGAAGTCAGTCTTCCAGGACAGATTACTTTTTTGTTTTTCACCAGGGGATGTATAAATACAATAATTACATTTACCCATGGATAAGTCGACTCAGGTTTTTGGAGTCACTTTTTCGACTAAAATTTCTAGACTTATACATGAGTATATGCAGTAAGTGAAACAAAGAGGTATGTAAAGAGATCTTGCAGCACCTTTCAGACTAAGGTCTAAAACACACTGCAGAAATAATACAGTTTGAGACCACTTTAACTGACCTGGCTGAATGCTAGGGAATTCAGAGAAATGTAGTTTTGTGAGACATTTAGAGAGCTCTGGTGCCACAATAAACTACAATTCCCAAGAGTCTCAGGAAGAACTAGGGCAGTTAAAGTGGTCTCATACTGGATTATTTCTACTGTGTGTTTTGAACCTAACTGAAAGAAAGAGGTGAGTGAAGGGATTTTTGTAGAACTTTTGAGACTAATTGAGAGAAAGAAGTATGAATATCTTCTTGAACCTTTAAGACTAAAGAAGATGGCAGCATGAGTTTTTCAGTCTATTTATGAAAGCTGATGCTACCAACTTCTTCCTTTCAGTTAGTCTCAAAGGTGCTACCACAAGATCCCTTTACATACTGATTTTAAAGTTTAACACAGCTATGTCTTTGAAAGAAAGAAGTTGGGTAGCATGAGCTTTGCTTGACTTGAGCTTCCTAGAGGCACCAAGTCTAGGAAAGGTCATGCTCCCAGCTTCTTTCTCCCAGCTAAGTCTAAAAGGTGCTGCTAGATCCCTTTACCTACTAATACAGAAGTGAATAAATAACATTTCCAACCAACTCAACAATACAGGGAGTTTGATCCTGGCTCACCTTTGCATTTAGAGCTCCTTGTCCATTGCATGCCATACCCATTTGCCATTATCACTCCATTACCCTCCCCTTTGTTTTCCCACAAGAAGTTGTAAGTAGGAAATGTGTATTTATATTATTATAATAACTCATCCTTCCACATTTGCTGGGGTTTGGGGCACAGGAGACCCCTGTGAATGTTGGGGGGGGGGGATGCAGATAACAAAAACACTTTTTTCCTGAGACAAGAACACTTCCTTAGGAATCTTTAGTCCTCCAGTGCAACTCTGTGGTCCATGAGGTCGACCTTATGGTATATATGGTCCATGATTTTGTTGCAGGAAGCTGCAAGTAGGAAATGTGCATTTTTTGCAACCTAGGGAAGCTGCTGCCACAAAGTCTCAAAAAGGTGTTGCAAAAAGATCCCTTTGCCTCCAGGAGTTGTTTATGTCAGCTTAGTTTCCCTGCAATGGCTTTCCAGCAAGCTAAGGCTTTGGGTGCTGCAGATCCATGCAAACACCATTATTATTATTATTATTATTATTGACTCACCCTTGAAATGCAATCTTGTTCCCAGACAAGAGGAAGTCCCAAATCAAGCAACCCGGCTGCCTTTAGGACCAGGAAGCCTCTGCCTCCTTTATTTAACCCTTTCAGGCCCTGCTTGGCCCAACATTAACCCTTTCTCCCTTTTGCTGGTGCAATTGCTCTCCTTTGCAACAAAAGCAATCCCTGGAGCTCTGAATAGGTGTGCATTCTTTTTTTGCTGCTGAAAGAGAAACATCCCACCTTTGCAAAGGATCCAAAGGGAGGGGAAGGTCAAGAGAAAGGAAGAAAGTGCCCCTGAGCATAGGCAGAGTACCTTTTCTGGTGCTGCCAGAGAGAGTCCCTTTTTTGCTGCCATTTCCCAAACATCTGGGATCACAAGGGGGAAGGACTTCCAGGGTCAGAAGGAGGTGGTTTCCGGGCAGCTTTAAGCCCCGGCACCTTTCTTTCTTTTTATATTTATATATATATATATATAATTTTGGAAATTCAGCACCAGCACAAATTTTTTTAAAAAAAAGCTGAAGGAGAAGAAGCTGCAGTTGCATTTGCAGGATTGCTAAACCCAGGGATTGCACTGCATTTGCATTGCATTGCTTTGCAGGGAGGTGGCTCCAGTCAGTGCAAAAAAGCCCCAAGAAGAACTTCCCATTGCACAGCCCAGGTTCAGCAAAGGTACAGTCCTCTCTTCCTTTTCCTCTCCATCCCTTGCAAAAATGTTCCAGATCTTTATGCTGCTCCAAAAGAACCCTAGGCTTGCCTGTTTGATCCTTTCTTTCTTGCCACGATTTGCTTTCTATTAAGGAGCAGGGAAACACTCAGCAGTTTTTTTTTCCCTGACTCGCCTGATGAAGAGTCCTGTGTCACCTGGAAGCTTGCACAGCCAAGGCTGGGGAAATGCAGGAAACAGAGCATCCAGTTTGAGGTCGCTTGTTTTAACTGCCCTGGCTCAATGCTAGGGGATTCTGGGAACTGTAGTTTTGGGAGACATTGAGCCTTCTCTGCCAGAGGTGCCACAATATACTACAATTCCCAGGATTTCCTAGCACTGAGCCAAGGCAGTAGAAGCAGTCTCAAACTGGATTATTTCTGCAGTCGGTTTTGGACACATGCTTCATAGTCCTGCTCAAAGTCGAGGACTCTTTGGGTTTGTTTTTTTCTTGGAGAGGAGGTTGAAATGTAGGACATGTCCTGGAAAAGGAGAACATTTGGTACCCTGGTGGGGAAAATGACCTGGCTGCATGATAATAGAAAATATTGGAGTTGTTGTTGTTGTTGTGTGCCTTTCAAGTAGTTTCTGATTTTTATGGCAATCCTAAAGCAAATCTATGTTTTCTGGGCAGGCTTCTTCAGATTGGGTTTGCCATGGCCACCCTCTGAGGCTGAGAGAGTGTGACATGGGCCAAGGTCACCCAATGGGATTCCATGGCTGAGCAAGGATTTGAACCCTGGCCCAACATCCAAGATCATTACACCAGGCTTGAAACATGGGGGTGCTTACTGGCTTCAAATGAATGCTTGGCACCAATATATGTGTGCTTAAATTTTGAAATTCATTTTGGGGAGGGAATAACAACAAATTTTAAAATAGCACAAGTTTTTTTTTATTGCAAAAGCATTAAATGTGTGGATACAAAGTTTTTTACATAACAAAAGCAATTTTTAAAAGTTAAAAAAGTTGTTGTTTGCCCACAAGTCATTTGCAACTTATGGCAACCTAAGACCCTATCACGGGGTTTTCTTGGTAATAAAATAATAATAATAATAATAATAATAATAATAATTTATACCCCGCTTTTCTGTTGTCAAACAATCAAAGTGGCTTACATCTAAAAATCAATCTGATATACAGTGAATTATATATATATATAATATCCCCCCAAAAGGATTAAACACATTATAATTAAAATTGGTCTATTAAAATAAACTGTTAATAGTAGAATAATCAGATAGGCTGAGTGATACACAATACATGAAGACAAAACTCTTCAGAGGGGAGTTGCCATTGCCATCCTTTGAGGCTGAGACAGTGTGACTTGCCCAAGGTCACCCAGTGGGTTTCCATGGCTGAACAGGGATTCAAACCCCGGCCTCCTGAGTCATAGTCCAGGGCTCAAACCACTACGCCGCCACACTGGCTCTCATACTTCTTTACTTGAGAGTGATTCTTACTCATTTAGCCCAGATTTAATTCCCACACAAATGTGTTTACAATTGTGGCCCTAATTCAGGAATGCAGATCAGGCGAGGAATGCTAGGTGCTGCAATCCATGAATGCCTGGAAGACTGATACACTCGTCCCTCCACATTTGCGGATTTGACATTTGCGGATTTGATTATTCACAGATTTTATTAAGATATTCTCTCTAGAAACTCTTGAAAGCAAGCATAGTTTTCCTACTAAAGATGTATAGGTTTTCAATGGCCTACTGCTGTTGGAAAAGTTTAAATTTAGGTTCTGTATAACATAATAAAGGGTCTATAACTTATTCACTCAAGTTGCAATCCTGCATTTCACCTATCAAAGGGATTTAACTTCTGTGTAGCCCTATTTCCTATTGGACTCTTAGGCCTTTCCCCTTTTGGGATGCTCAAGATTGGCCAATGACAATAATCTACTCGAGTCTAAACCAGTGTGCAGGATTATCTATGGAAAAATTATGATTAGGTTGACTTGAAAAGAGAATTTATACTTACCAGATTTGAATTATGGTGTTGGAGAGGGTAGGTTTTCAAAAGTTTGACTAGATTATGTCACAACCAACACAACACAGGGGCTTTCTTGGCTTTTGACTGCCCATAGTTCCAAAAATCCACTAGCCAGTGGCTATGATGGGAGTTTTAACCCCAACAGAAATGGAAGGTACCAAGTTGGGGAATCCATAGATCTGTTGGACCATAGGTGACCCCACATTCTAGAATTATGAGAGAGACAATGAGAAAAGGTTCATCCTAGCTACTTTGTCTACTGGCCTTCCAGATGGCTTTCACCTGGTCCTACAACTTTCCACGAGCACCAACCAGTTTAGCCAAAGGTGAGGTTTTATGGAAGGTGCAGTTAAAAAACATCAGGAGGACCATAATGCCAGGTCAAATTAAGTATGATGTCCAAACATGGCTTCCAACCACAGATTTAGAGACTGTCATGCAGTGATTCCCAAACTCTGGCCTTCCAGATGTTTTAGACTTCAGCTCCCAGAACCTCAGACCATTGGCCAAGATAGCTGAAGCTCGGGAAGTTGAAGTCCAAAACATCTGGAAGGACCAGAGTTTGGGGATCAGTAAGTTAGAGCAACAGGAGGAAGAGCAATATATTAACCATATCCCCATCAGTTGCCCTTCCAAATATAATGCCCCTTCAGCAACAGTTCCATCCATGGGAATTTTTTTAAACAGTTTGTAGAAGATGTTTTGCACACACACACACACACCCCAAAATGACCTGTTTCAAAATGGTTCGAAAGCCCCTTCCTTTCTCCTTCAGTCAGATCAAATGTAAAGTTACTCTGTCTCTTTTTTACCCCTACCCTGACTGGGTTTCCTTTTCCCCCCACCTGATGTTGGCAGATGTTTCACAGGCCTCCAATGTCAAGATTAGTTTGGCCCTACAGGCTTCACCTTTAATTATAAGAACATCTTTCTTCTTGTTATTACATTTAACAGTGGTGGGGAAGCCAACAATTAAAGAAGAGGAGCAGGAGAGAGTTGCATGTATCGTAACAATCCAAGAATGATGACTGGATTATTCAGAACTAAGTCTTTGTTATGTCTTTTGACAGAGACATGTTTAATCAAAGTAATGTATGATGTATGCTGGAAAGACCCTAAAAACCGAGCGTTCAAATTTGAAGGATACTTGATTTTTCTGATGCTTTAGAACAAGTATTGTAGCTTAATCCTATCTTATGTATTTACATGGAAATAAATCCTGTTTAGTCTAAATAAGTATACAGAGTGAGCAAAACATGGCCCTCCATATGTTGTTGCACTGCAAGACCCATCAGCCCTAGCCAGCATAGCCAGTAAGGAGGAATGCTGGCAATTGTAGTCCAGCATGAAGGGCTACATTTTGGATTGCAGGCTTAGTGGGAAAGTGTACTTTTAACCCTAGTGTCCTGCTTCATGTTTGGGTAAAAGTCTTATCCTTCAGAAATCCCATCTTCTTTATTAGCCATGAACTCAACAGGCCAACTTGTTAAATGTAAAAGAAATTTTAAAATATATGTCACAATTAGATCATGCCCCTTTTCCCGACATACTGTAACTAATATGGCTGAAATGATCATTTTCCTTTCTGCTGCAATCTGTTCCTTCATTTACACAAAAGTGGCACTTATAGGACAAGAAATCTATTTCAAAGACATTAGCAACTGCTAAATTTCCAAACCAACAATGATTAATATCATTAGTTAATTTATTCATGCATGTAGCCCTATTAGTATTACTCTAGTTGATATTTTTTACAATTCTCACATTGATATTTGCTGCTTGTTTTTTAAAAGAAATATATTAGTTGCATTTGTATCCCATTTTTTCTCTGTTCAGCTCAAGGTGGTATGGTACAATATAGTATCTCTTCCCCATTTTTATTTTCACACCAATCCTGCAACATAGACTGGAATGAGAGAAAATTACTGTCCTAGGCTGCATCCATACTGCAGAAATAATCCAATTTGACATCACTTTAACAGCCATGTCTCCATGCTGTAGAATTCTGGGAACTGTAATCTGTTGCATCAGACTAAACATCTCACCAAACAACAGTTCCCAGAATTCCATAACAGGGAGCCATGGCTATTAAAGTTGTGTCAAGCAGGATTATTTCTGCAGTGTGGATGCAGCTCTAGTATAACCCAGTGAGTTTTATAGCTTAGTGGGAACTTTGAGCTGTACAGGCCAATTCTCATTCCAATATTCTAATTTGTTGTGTAATTATAACTTCTCCAGCTTGCCATCTGGACCAGTTGAGGAATTTGTCCACCTGATAGCTTTTGCTTGTTAGTACAGTAATTGGAAACTGTACCAGAAAAAGTCCATATAAGTGCAGAAAGCAACCTGAGAATGCGGAGGAAAATGACAGCAAAGCGTAATATGGTGGCCCAGTACCTCCAGTGTCCGGCTCCACCGGAACAGCGAGCACAACCCCTGGTGAAAGTGGAGAAGGAGCCAGACCCAACTGCTTCGGATTCACTGGGGGCATCAGAGGGCTCTGTGAAAACCTATCGAATTGTGCAGGTTGGGAGTGCTGGAGGAGGCCTAAAACTGCAGCAGACCAGGAGTGAACGACTGGAGACACCCCAGCGCTGGGAAATTCAGGGTCAGGAATTGCCGACTCCAGACCTTACACCAGTACAATCGCCTGCATGGCGAAACCTGCAGGTGCCAGAGCTTACGCTAACGGAAGATGTGGAGACCTACTTGGCTACGTTTGAGGATGTGGCAGAAGCCTGCAAGTGGCCAAAGGAGCAGTGGGTGACCCGGCTCATGCCAGCCCTCAATGGAGCCGCGCTCCAGGCCTACAATAGCTTGGATCCCAGAGAAAGTGGGGATTATGGGAAAGTGAAGGCTGCTATCTTGCGGGAGGATGCTGTCAGCCAGGAGAGACAGCGCCAGAACTTCCGTCACTTTCGGTACCAAGAAGCTGAGGGACCCCGGGAAGCCTGTGCTCGGCTGCGGGGGCTCTGCCATCGCTGGCTGGAGCCAGAAAGCCGCACCAAGGAACAGATTGTGGAGCTCTTGGTCCTAGAACAGTTCTTGACCATCCTGCCAGAGGAAATGCAGGACTGGGTTCAGGAATATCGCCCAAAGACCTGCATCCAGGCAGTGACCCTAGCAGAGCATTTCCTGCTGAAGCAGCAAGAGGGTGACAGATGGGATCAGCAGGTGAGAGCACTTTAGCATGAGCTCTGGAAGTCTAGGAAGTTGCAGGGCTGTGATCGTACTGCTATGCTTTAATGTAGAATCCAGTAACTTGCACTGAGACCAGAGGAATTCTGATTTTAAATTATTTTTAAAGGAAAAGATTTCCTCCATTATTGTTTGAAGATATTCACATTGATTGCTGTATTGCCAGAAACTACAGAAGCAGATACTGGGAATGGTGACAATAGTGGCACCCAGCCGGCTATTTCTTTTGAAATCATTGACTCTTCCTCTCTGTTAAAGGACAGTTTTGTGTATACCACACAGCGTGTTTAGGAAAAACCCCTCCCCATCCTATCCTTTTAAACTATTCTGCTATTTTTGTTGTGCAGAAGATAATATCTCATTGCCAATGCTGAAATAAGGTTCAAATACCAATTGAGCCAGCTTCTAGACATAGAAAGAGGAGGGAATGTTGTCTTATCTGCAGCCTCAGACAACCAGATGTCTGAGGCTGGCTGTGTATAGTCTCTTCTGCCCATACTATTCTTTTTAGGTTCCACTTACTGATTTGTTCAAGGGTTGAAATTTGTTGTATAATTACTGACATTGTTGTCCCCTTTGTTTTGAATGGGGTCTATGCTGCTGTTTCAGGTGCTGGGGCCATTTGTATTTGAGGAAGCTGTGAGTTTCTCGGAAACTGAGCAAATGTCAATGGATACTAGGCAGATGGTGCTCTGCAGAGATTCCAAGGAAGATGTTAACGAAAACCCCTCCTCACTAGGTAAGAGTATTTGTGAAACCTGTGTGAGGTGTACAGATGAAACAATATACAGAAAATGGTATACAGACATGAGCTTTAACACAATTGGTATTCACTTAGTATTGGCTAGCCTAGCCAACGGTAAAGAATTAAAGGAGCTGAAGTCCAAAACATCTGGAAGACCAGAGTTTGGGAAACACTGTGACAAGCTACATGTCCAGCAGAAACAAACAGAACCATGAATACAAAACAAACATTAATTTTTCCATATTTTTTAGAAAAATGCATTTCACACATATTTATTATTACAGTGGTCCCCCGGGTTACGAATCCCCCAGGTTGCGAAAACCCCGGGATTCGAAACCGGCGGGACTGCGATTGTATCCCCCGGGATCCGAAAGATCCCCCGGGATACGGGGAAAAAAAACAACGCACGGCCCCTTTAAATCGGCCGTGCGGTCCATTGAATATAGCGGTCCCCCGGGAAACGAAAGCTTCCGGGTTACAAAGGTAATCCCGGAACGGATTACCTTCGTAACCCGGGGGATCACTGTATTTTATTTATTTTATTTTTATCCCACCTTTCTCCCAAAGTGGGACCCAAGGCAGCTAACAACACATATAAAACACATTAAAACAACAATTAAAATCGTAGAATTAAAATCGAAAAAAATGTAAAAAATTACAAACATAAAATTTAAAACATACAAAGTTAAAAATAATAATCTAAAACTGGCCCCCTCATCCCCCAATAAAGCCAAGCCTGCTAGATCTTTAAAGGCCTATTTAAATAAAAAATGTCTTCCCCTGCGGGTGAAAGGCCTAGTCTCCCGTGGAAGGGAATTCCACAGGGTGGGAGCAGCCACTGACAAGGCTGTCTCTTGTGTCCTTACCAGGTGAGCCTGGGATGGTGGTGGGACCGAGGAAAAGACTTCTCCTTAAGATCTTAGGGCTCTAGGTGGTTCATATGGGGAGATACGATCTCTCAATAGTCTGGACCTAAGCTGTGTAGGGCTTTATAAGTCATGACCAGCACTTTGAATTATGCTCGGAAAACAACTGGTAGCCAGTGAAACTGTTTCAATACAGGAATTATACTTTCCCTGTAATGTAGAAGATTAGAGGGTCATGGCAAAACATAAGTGTAGGTTCTTTTTTCCATAATATGCTGGGTTTCTATAGTTTTTGGTGCAGTCATACTATGGCACAAAACAGATGGGCCGAAAAACGCAGTTTCTGGCCACATTTGGGGCACAGTGTGTAGATGATGCATGCTCTGAATGCAAAGGGAAACCACAGCAGACTTGTGTTATTTTTCCCAAACAACCAGACCAAAAAGGAGTGCTAAAATACTGCTACTTTTGCTGGTGTAGTTTAAAACTGACGGCAGCCTGGATTGGGGTTGGGTATATGTGGTTGCCATGGCCATGGCGCAAATTGCGTCGGTATGACCACAGACCACATTTTTCAGCCCATGTGTTTTGGGCTTATATCGCCACTACCCCTCCCCCCCACACACACATCCCTACACCCTGAGTGGTAAATACTCAGGATGAGCACAGCATCATGTGGTTCACTTTACAGTGGTCCCCCGGGTTATGAAGGTAATCCGTTCCGGATTACCTTTCGTAACCCGGAAATCTTCGTTTCCCGGGGGACCGCTATTTTTGCCGGACCATTAAATTTGCCGGACCCCTTTAAATTGGCCGCACGGTTTTTCTCATTCGTATCCTGGGGGTTTCTTCGCATCCCTGGGGCTTTTTTTCGCCCCTGGCGGTTTCGGCTCCTGGGGATTTCGTTCCCCGGGGACTTCGTATCCCGGGGGACCACTGTACTTACACGTACTGATTCAAAGAGTGGATCAAGTTATACCACTGATTCTGTGAAAATGACATACACTTTCAGGGGATTCTTCATAAAATACTAAGAGCATGTTCTTGTTTTCCCAAGTCTTTGCAATCCATTCATTTGTTTTTGCCAATGAAATTGTTACTGTTCATTTAATAGCTTGTTTTATTATCTTAATTTATTGTTAACAGGTTTTAAATTTAACTATAAGTTGCTTTGAGAATTCTTTGTACTGAAGTGCAGAATAGCAGGTTCAATAAATCAGTTTTGACTTTGACTTTCCAGACATTTTGGACTACAACTCCAATCATCCTTTAACACTGGCTATATTTGGTGAGGTTGATGGGAATTATAGAACAAGTCATCTGGAGTGTTAAAAGTTCCCTGCCCCTCAAATACTTAAATCACAACTTGTGTAATACATATATGTACTGTAGTTGTAAGGCCAGATAGAGACATTAGGATCTGTGAAATAGTGGGAATCTAAGCATAATGCTTAGTGCAAATCCAGGCCTTCTGCTATAGATCCTCACATCTCTCTCCAGCTTTGCAGATAAGGTACAAATATATATTACAGTGCTTGTACAGTGTATCACAAAATCCAAAATATTCCAAAATTGAAGTCTCAAAGCGGCAGTCAAAAAAAGTTTTGGATTTTAGAGCATTTTGGGTTTCTAGATAAGGAATACCCAAACTGTACTTTGACACCTTGGAAAGATAAATATACCTTAAAGGTGCAGGTTATAAATTATCTGAATAAATAAATAACTGGAGAGGACAGTCTCTGAGCATGTTTAAAATTAAGAGCCAGTGAAATATCGTGGTCAGATTATTGGACACAGGCAACAAAGGTTCAAATATCCACTCAGCCTGATTTTTAAAATTATTAGTAGCAGTAGTAGTGGCAATGATAGCCATCTAACTCCCAGAAACTTTATCTTTTGTGTATAAAATGCTTCTTTCCTTGCACATGATCACAACACCTTTTTTTACTTGTTAATTGGATAAACAGAATTCACAGTGGTTAAAATTGGCGCTTTTCATTCATTCCAGCAGGTGATGAGAACCAGTCCAAAAATGACGAAGAGTTCCTAGTACAAGAAGGTACAAAGAGGCAAAAAAGCCGTCTCCTTCCCAGCCTTCAGCCTGCTCACTTTTCCCGGCAGAACACCGATGGACCACTAGTCGCAAACAAGCAGGCTTCTCACAAGCAAGAAGCCCTTTTCCCCTGCCCCGAATGCGGAAAGAACTTCTCTCGGAAATCAACACTCACCAGACACCGAAGGGTGCACACAGGTGTCAAGCCCCACCAGTGTACCGAATGCGGGAAAAGATTCTTGCACAAATTCAACCTGGTGAACCACATGAGAACCCACGTGCGAGAGGAGTCAAGCCGTTGTTCATTGTGTGGGAAAAATGCAAAGCGAAATTCAGGCCTGGGGGGTCAAGAGAGGAAAGCTGGGTGTTGTGAATGTTCGGAAAATTTTGGACCACAGTACAATACAGAGCAGGGAATGCCTGAAACTGGGGAGTCCTTCAGCTGACTTCAAATTTTGGGGAGAGAAATAAAATGTAGCTGACTTGAATGTAGAGAGGAATATTAGGAAATGTTCACACCCCAGTGCATCTCAGAACCACGTTCCGAGAATGAGGCAGTTACCTTAAATGCAATCAAAGCAAAGAATGTTTTCAGCATCTCAATTTGGTTAAATATTTTATTTATCCTTTTGTTTCTTAACATTTAGGGGAGCGTAAAGTCCAAGAAATTTCCCTCAGAAACAGTAGAATACCAAGTGTTGAAGAACAAATTCTGACCATGAGCAGTTATAATGTAAGCTTCACTTCATGTTGTTGATATGAATCTAAGCTAAAAATGTATTAGATGGTCCAAGAAAACAGTATGGGGGATAAATATTATCCAGTCATCTCTTGCTCATTCATTACGTGGTCAGAAACCCGTTTTTTGGGGGCAGGCCTCCAGGATATGCAGGTGCTGGAGAACATGTGGCCCTCCAGGTGTGTTTGAACTGCAATTCCCATAATCTCAGACAGCATAGTCAGTGGTAAGGGATGGTGGGAGATGAGCTTCAAGAAATTCTGGTCACATATTTCCCACCCCTAAGAGAATGTCACCTCAAAGGCCTTCAATCCAGTGCCTCCTTATCAAGTCATGTTTTACATTGTGATACAGATAAAAACTGATCTACTTACTGGCGGTTAACTTTGAGTTCCTGGTTTTTGTTTTTGTTTTATAGTACCTCTGTAAGAGGTACTTGTTGTCCATTTCAAGTTTCCTGTTATAGTTGTTTGGGTCAGGAATCTGTACCCTACTCACACTCTTAATCTTTTGTTTTGTTGTGTTGTCAAACAATAAAATTGATTTTTTTTCTTTTCTTTTTTTTAAAGACAGCAAGAACCTGGGCAAAATCCAAAGGAATGACCCAAAGGGGAACTTTGGACTTGGGTTTAAACTGTTTTGAAATTGGTGACAACTGTCAAAAAATTATAATTCATATGAAATGGGAGCTCTTATTGTGCAAAGGAGAGGGAATCAAAGTTCCCATTGGGTATACTTAAAATAGCACTTTGGACATCTGCCTGTTTGTTTTTGCTACATGCCTGTCAAACACATTTCAAGTATTTCAAAGGCCTTCTAACACTACCAGTTTTTTTTAACCCCTGTAACATTGTTCCTATACCAAAACTGCATGTTTGGGATTTTGCAACAGTTATAGCTGCATATGTAAATTTTAGATTTTTTTAAAAAAAGAGAAAAAATTGTTTTTGTAAAATTTTTATTAAAGCTTTATTTTTTTGTAGTTTGCACATTAAAAGAAAAGGTTTAATGTTGTAATAATGATGTTTAGTTCCTCATGTTCCACTTAGTCCTGGGGGTGGCCATTCTTTATTTTGTTGTTTTCTTAGGTAGTAGCCCACTGGGTGACCTTGGACAAGTCACATGCTCTCAGCCTCAGCGGACAGCAATGACAAACCTCCACCGAACAAAACTTGTCAAGAAAACCCCATGATAGGCTGACCTTAGGATCACCATGAAATTACTTGAAGGCACAAAACAACAACAGCCCAGCTGAATCCAAGACCACTGAACAGAGCCACTGCTTATGAAATTGATTTGGTCGTGGCAGAGTAAGGCTCTGATTTTTTGCACGCTTACCTGGGAATAAAATATCCACTTTAATTTAGTGAGCTTTAATTCCAAGTAAACATCCAAAGGACTGGGCTGTAAAGACAGTGATGCATATGCACACAATGGGCCCTTGGTATCCCCTGGCATTTGGTTCCAGGATTAGCTGTGGATACCAAAATCCATGGCCCATTAAATACAGTGGCATAATAAAAGTGGTACCCCTTATATAAAATAGCAAAATCAAGGTTTGCTTTTGGCATATATATATATATATATATATACACACACACACACACACACACACACACCGTGTGTATGATAGTCCCTTGACATTAATGTCTTGTCATAACGACTGTAGGGGGAAATGCTCATCTCCATTACTAAGCTGAAGAACCAGCGTTGTCCAAGGACAACTCTTGTGTTCATGTGGCCAGCACGGCTGCACAGAATGTTGTTACCTTCCCACCAAAGTAGTACCTATCTACCTACTTGCATGTGCATACTTTCAAACTGCTAGGTTGGCAGAAGCTGGGACTAGTGACAGGAGCTCACTCCATCATGTAGCACCCAAGCCTCAAACTGCAGACTTTCCGACCTCCCGATTATCAGAACTGACGTCTTAACCCCTAAGCCCATATATATATTCAAACCATGGATAGTTGAATCTGAATTAAAAAAAGCCATGGATCCAGAGGGCCAAATGTGTGTGCGTCGTGTGTATCAGTGCTTGGAAAGGCTAACTCTTGGAACTAAGACTCCCAAAATCCTTCAGGCAGCTAATATATATATATATATATATATATATATATTGTTTCAGTTGTAGATCAGCACCTTGAGACGAGGTGGTTGCTTCAGTGGCAGACGTAAAACAGAAGCAATTTGTTAGTTACTCCATCATTTGTTGCATTTTTGGTTGCCACTTGCCAGGAATGGGGAGAGGTGCTTGTGGGATTGTCTACCTCCTGTGCCAAAATATCTTGGCTGGTTTTGAATACCTGGAGTGGGAGGCATTGTCTTCTGTGCCTTGGGCCCTCGCTGGGAACAACAGTTTTGCAATCAAAATGAGATTGCTATATTTCTGGGTTCAAAGAAAGGACATGTTTGGGTCAGGTGCCTCCGGCTGCCAGACTCTTTGCTGCAACCAGACATCTTGGCATGCTACACATCTTAAAGCCAAGCATGAGAGTGTGAGAGCCTTGCCTTCTTGCCTGACAAATCTGGCTAATATTTTTGCAGCAAAGAAACTGAGGAAGTATTCAGGTTGCCAGACCTTAGGGCCTGACACCATGTCTCCAGTTTTCACAGGCAATCTCCCAAGTGAGAGACGTGGGTTTTGTGGGGCTTAGTTTCAGGCAAGAGGAAAGAACTACAGTACAGTGGGTCTTCTACATTTCCTGAGATTAGGAGCACAGGACCCCCATGAAAGGAATCTCTAGGTCCTCCAGCACAACTCCAAGGCCAAAAGCCAGCAGACTGACCACTGGGCATTTCATCAGGTGTTCCTTGTTACCTGATTTTTATGACAATTAATACCTGCTGAGATTCTCTGTTCTGCACAACCATTAAAGATACATGAGCCCTCTCAATTTTTCACTTTAGCAGCTCAAAAGGAGAAAATACAGGCTACCAATTTGCCATCTCTAGACTAAGTGAATTGGGGATATTACCCAGCAAACAAAATAGGACTCTGTGCTGCTAGTGTTTAATGGCAGAGTAACAACCTTTGCCCTCTAAATGTTTTCAGCTGCCAATTCTAAAATGAAATGTCTATTAGCTCAGAAAAAGACAAACTTGAGAGCATCCAGTGGAACCAGGGCTCAAGATACTGTAAAGGAGAGACGTTTGCCGCATACTCATTTCAACATAGGCTGCATGCACACTGGAGAAATAACCCATTGGCACCACTTTAAGCATCCTGGCTCAAGGCTATGGAATTCTGGGAGCTGGATTTTGTTATGGGCCTAGAGCAGAGCAGAGCTCTGGGCCCTACAACAAACTCCAACTTTCAGAATTCCATAGCCTTGAGCCAGAAAGAGTTAAAGCAGTGCCAAACCGGGTTATCTCTCCAGTGCGGAATGCTAGGAACTACAGCAACCAGCACACAAGTTTTTTTTTTAACTTTTAAACAAATCTTCCAGCATTTTGAGAGGAGGAAAATTCCAGCCTTTGAATTTCATTCACTTGCAAAGCTATGCTGTACAATTCTGTGCATGTCTACACAGAAGTAGGACTCGCTGAGTTCAGCCAGGATTGTGAACAGATATCTAGGGATGCATCTACACTGTAGAAATAATAAAGTTTGACATCACTTTAACTGCCTTGGCTCCTCCATTCTACGGAATCCAGGGATTTGTTATTTTGTGAGGCACCAGCCTTTTGTGAGGCAGAGAAAGCTAAAAGTCTTGTAAAAGTACAAATTCCAAGATTCCACAGGATGGAGCTACAGTTTGTGGCATTAAACTGCATTATTTCTACAGAATTCTGGGACTGACTTGTTAAAGTTTTAGAGATCTTTTAAGCATCTATAATTTTTATTCAGTGAAAAGAACCTAAATGTCCCTTCCACATGTTCAACAGTGCTGCTCTTGCCCAAAACCCTTTTTCTCTCATATGACCTGAGCTCTCACAAAAGTCTTCTACACAAATCCTGTAATCTCACATTAGCCACCATTCTCTAGCCTCTGGTACAGAAGGTTGCTTTCTCTGATGCAGAATCCATAGACACACCCATGATAATCTGGGATATCAATATGCAAAGGGATCTTGTAGCATCTTTGAAACTAAATGAGAGAAAGACATAGCACAAGCTTTCATAGACCACAGGTGCAGCCATGCTGCAAAAAAATAAAGCAGTTTGACACCACTGTCATGACTGTCTTCTACAGAATCCTGGGATCTGTAGCTTGGCGTGAGGCACCAGAGCTCTGACAGATCAGGCTGAATACTTCATCAAACACCAAATCCTAGGATTCCACAATATGGAGTCATGACAGTTAAAGTGGTGTCAAAATAGTCAACAGTTCCTATACCTTGAACCAAACACTGATCAGAACTGTAGTCAATAAATTAGAAGGCGGCTAGGACTGGAAAGGGCAGCCATGAGAGAACTGGATAAAATCTTAAAAAGCAAAGATATAACTGAACACTAAAGTGAGGATTGTCCATGCCATTGTATTCCCCATTACCATATATGGCTGCGAGAGCTGGAAAATGACGAAAGCTGATAGAAAGAAAATCAACTCATTTGAGAAGTTGTGCTGAGGATACCATGAAGAGCCAAAAAGATAAATAAATGGGGCCCTGAACAGATCAAGCCTGAAATCTCTGGAAGCCAAGATAACAAAGCTGAGTCTGTTGTACCTTGGCCACATCACGAGACGGCATAACTCACTAGAAAAGATAATAATGCAAGGAAAGGTAGAAGGCAGTAGAAAGAGAGAAAGACTGCATGCTAGATGGATGAACTGTCTGAATTCACAGGACCTGAGCAAAGCAGTGGAGGCCAGGGAGTCTTGGAGGTGTCTCATCCACAGGGGGGCCCTGAGTCAGGGCCTATTTGACAGCTGTTAATAACAACAACAATAAACTGCTTTATCTCGGTGTGGAAGAGCTGCTGGTTTACTTCTCAGATGCATGGAAGGAACTGGTAAGCAGATGCATGGAGTGCCAGTTCACACCATCCATCTGAGCAAACACAGCTGGGATGCATCTTCCCTGCAGAAACAAGGCAGTTTGATCCAACTGCCAGGACTCCATGCTATGGGATTCTGGAAATTGTAGTTTGTCAGAGAGCTCTGGTGCTACAGCAAGGCTAAATGTCTCACGAAACAACAGTTCCCAGAGGCATAGCAGTTAAAGCGGTGTCAAACTGCATTGTTGCTGCAGAGCAGACGGAGCCAAAGTTTATGCTTGGTGCAGTTTGTCTCCAAGGTGCTGCAAGACTCCTTTGCATCCTGATTTTCCAAGGTAGCTTAAAGCATCCACAGATGTTCTAACAGCAAAGGAGGACAAAGCACCACAGAATGTAGAACCTTCAAGAAAAAATGTAGGACATGACCAAAGAAAAGCTTTAACAAATCATATAAATGTAAATTCATGGTTCTTAGTCATGCTCAAAATGGAGGAAATTTTGGAATCCCATTTTGAGCATGACTAAGAAGCCTGAATTTATATTTATATCAGTGTTTTTAAAAAGTTTTTCTTTGATCATGTCCTACATTTTCCTGGAAGGTCCTCCTTTGTAGCTGGGACATTGGGTCACCCTGGTTGTTGCGGTTGAGGCAGCTGCCTCGCAGAACTTCTCCGCTATTCAGTGCTCCTGGGTTTAAAAAATACAAATAGTAATTGCTATTTATCCCAGAATTCCATAGCACTGAACCAAGGCGGTTAAAGTGGTGTCGAACTAGATTATTTCCAAAGTGTGGATGAGGTTTAGGTCCAAAACACACTGAAGAAATAATCCAATTCGAGACCACTTTAACTGCCCTGGCTCAGTGCTAGGGAATCCTGGGGACTGTAGTTTATTATGGCCCCCAAGAGCTCTCTGACAGAGAAGGCTAAATGTCTCACAAAACTACAGTTCCCAGAATTCCCTAGCATGGAAGCAGGGCTGTTGAAGCAGTGTCAAACTGGATTATTTTCTGCAATGTGTTTTGGGACTTTTAGAGTGGTGCAGAGGAGGGTTGCCTTTCTGGAAGCTCAAGCAGGGGGAGCTCGAGGGTCATGTCTGCAAAGTGGAGAGGAGGAGCCCAGGGTTCTCTTGCAGTGTGGGCCTGATTGCAATCTAGAACCCGGACACAAAAACCCATCCAAAGCAGCTGGAGGGGAAGGTAGGGATTGGGAAGCAATCTGCCAAGTCCAAAGTAGAGGCATGCATGCATGCATCACTCTGGAGAGAGGGATGCATGCAAGGAATTGGGGTCCAGAGAAGGCTGGGGGGGGGGCTCTCTTTGCACATAAAAAGTCTGGGCCTGGACCCCACTGCTGGGCAATAGGGCTGGTTAGTGGTCCAGCCTGTTACTAGTACTGTGTGCCTTCAAATTGTTTCCGACCTCTGGTGACCCTCTCATGGGGTCTTCATGCCAAGATTTCTGCAAAAAGGGTTGGCCCTTGCCTGTCATCCTCTTGAGGCTGAGAGAGTGTGACTTGCCTGGATGGACGCACTAAAACAAATGACAGTACTTGCCCATAGAGAAACCATACTTGCCCCTAGAGAATCATTGGGGAATATTTGCCCATAGGAAATCATTGGGGAATGATTGCCCCTAGAGTATCATAGGGGAATACTTATCCATAGGGGATCATTGGGGAATGCCTGCCCATAGAGAATCATTGGGGAGTACTTGCCCAGTGATTCCCCAACGTATATCCCAAATGATTCTCAGTAGGCAAGTATGGTTTCTCTATTGGCAGGTATTCTTCCCTTAAGGGCAAGCATTCCCCAATGATTCCCTATGGGCAAGACCACAACGATTCCCTAGGCTGGACTAGCCCTATTGCCCAGTGGGTCCCAGGCCCAGTCTTTTTATGTTCAGAGGGAGCCCCCCTCTAGCTTTCTCTGGATCCTAATCCCTTGCATGCATGGATTCCCTAATACAGTACTGTGATTTGTTTTAGTACAGTATGTCCTTGACTTGCCCATGGTCACCCAGTGGGTTTCCATGGCTGAGCCTGTGCATACAAAAAAATTCATTCCCTGCACAC
Organism: Urosaurus nigricauda; assembly: GCA_034509955.1. Lineage (NCBI taxonomy): Eukaryota > Metazoa > Chordata > Lepidosauria > Squamata > Phrynosomatidae > Urosaurus > Urosaurus nigricauda. The sequence continues at coordinate 11,881,397 of JAOEGL010000006.1, forward strand.
ATCATGAGCAACCCTAGTTTTGCACTGAGATGTGCCTTAGATTGCAGATGCATGTATATTGTGTCTTTAGTATTTGGCATGAGTATTCTGCAAGTATAAATGTTTGTCTGGAACAGCAGTCTGCAAAGGGATCTTGTACCACCTTTGAGACTTAACTGTCTAGAAGAAGTTGTTCATAGAATTGTTCTGGCATCTGAGGTAGACCAAAGTGTACGAAAGCTTATTCTACCACTTCTTTTGCACATCCAGGATACATATCCTGGGGTAATTGTGTTGGCCATATAGCAAAGCACAATAACATCCCAAATCCACAAAAGAGCGATACCTTTATGGGGTCGAACCAAAATGCACAACATATATGTTGCAAGCTTTTAAAGCTCCACTGGCTTCTTCATCGGGCAGCGGTGTTAAAAAAAAATGAGGCTGTGTGCCTTCTAGTTGTTTCCAGTTTATGGTGACCCTATCATAGGGTTTTCTTGACTAGTTTCTTCACAGGGTGTTTGCCATTGCCGTCCTCTGAGGCTAAGAGAGCGTGCCTTGCTCAGAGTCACCCAGTGGGTTTCAGTGGCTGAGCCAGGATTTGAGCCTTGCTCTAGAATCATAGTCCAACACTCAAACCATCATACGGGAGAAAAAAAATAATAAGGTCAATGTACATCATCACAGGTCTGCATTTTGTCAAGATGATGTTGCCAGAAGGAAGAGAGGCCTGCCTGCCTCCATTAATATCTCTCCGTTCTCTGTCAGCTCAGAACAACATCAACAACATTTTGACAAAATGCAGGCTTGTGACTAACACTGAAACTTTTTCCCTTCCTGTATGGTTTTAACACCTTTGGCTGATGAAGAAGCCAGTGGAGTTTCGAAAGTTCCAAACATGTCTTTTATGCATTTTATTAGGTCAAATAAAGGTAGCAATTTTTGTGGATTTTTGATGTTATTATACTTCTTTTGAACAGATAGTTTCAAAGGTGCTACAAATCCCTTTGAATATGTAAATGTGTGTGTTCATATACAGGATGGTAGGTAGTGAGTAAGGTTGTCAGAGTGAAAACTGGAGCAATCTCTTGTACCTTCAATGTATAAAAGAGAGAATTTCAGCAGATGCTGCTTGACAAACAACCAGATAACAGGTTGTTTGCTGAAATTCTCTCTTGTGCACAATCCTTCAAGGTAAAGGAGTTCCCTCCAGTTTTCATTCTGGCAACTAGGTTTTGCAAGCCAGGTAACCGGATATAGGCCAGAAATAACTTTTCATCCTTCAGGTGCATGAAAACTCCATCCAATTTTAGGGACTCCAGATAACAGGTGTGCTTGTATTTTTCATTTTTGTACAAATTGTTGGTTGCCATCAGATTGACTTCAGCTTATGGCAAGCCTATGAATAAGAGTCCCAATCATCAATAATGTTGGCCAGGTATTATAAACTCAGGGCTATGGCTTCATTGGTTGAGTCGATCCACCTGTAATAATGGTTTTCCTCTTCTCCTGTTCCCTTCCACTTGACACATTATCATCTTTTTGAGTGAGTTTCATGATATGTCCAAAGTACAAAAGTCTCCATTTAGTCCTTTTGGCTTCTAAAGAGAGTTCAGTCCTAAATTTTGTTCATTTATCTTTCTGATGGTCCATGTTTCCGTATTTCAAATAAGTTTATTTTCTTACTGAAACCGTTCTCTTGCTTTCACAATCATAGGGAGAAATTGGGAATAGGCACAATACACTTCTTTTCGTGCATGAACTCTTTAACAACTCAGATCTGACAGCTGCACTGCACAATCCAAAAACCTCCCACAACACATCTTTTTATTTTTATAACCCTAAGTCCAAGACACTAACAGCCTCACAGGAATGGTTATTATCAATAGTTTTAAAGTAGAGAAAGGGAATCTGTCACTCTCCAGTTGATGTTGGACTCTGTCTCTCATCAGCCCCTGCATCATAATCAATGGGGAGGCATGATAGCAGGAGGAGTTTTTCAATGTTGAGGGGAGCACAGGCTCTCAGTCCCTTTTTTAAAAGGATATCTCCAACTTTATGTATACATACATACATCAAATTATTCCTAAATGTAGTAATTTGATAAGACTTATCCCCCCCCCCCCCCCGAAGATTACTGTTACTTTGTAGGGTGGCAAGGCTTCACAGAAAACACATTTCTTTCAGCAGGTACAGTCTGTATTTCATCACTAAATGCTGTGATGGCTACATAAAATCATCGAGGTGCAATCGATTCTGGAAGCATTTTATGAGATTCCTTATTTGAGAACCTTATTTCTAACTACTTTGCACACTAAAATCTCCTAACCAGCATACTCTATATTGAAAATTATTCATGTTTGTGGATGCTAAATAATCAGTGGTGGTTCTCAGCCTCTAGTTTTGGACTTCAACTCCCAGAATTTCTCACAACTGACCAAACTGGCGGGGGGCTTCTGTGAGCTGAAGTTGAAATAGTGGATTGGAACCAGATTTCTTCTTTTGCTTTTGGAAGAATTTCCCAATTAAATTTCTATTTAGAATGCTTTAGCTGGTGGTGGAAAGGCAGGCCTCCTTCCTTCTGCAGCCTCCATTTCTATCTTTCCCAGTGTGAAAAATGGTCCCCCAGGTTCTCTGGAGCAGATTTTCAGGGGGTAGAAGAAAAATACTTCCTCTTGTTTCGCCTTCAGAAATGCTCTTCTGTATCTGAAATCTTCCATGGACAGATGGAGCTTTTCTGTCTGCAGAAGGAAGTCCTGGATCCAAGCCAGTGTTTACATAGCACTTCTAAATGTTCAAGACATAATGTAAAAACATGCACTTTCAAGGCACTGTGGAAATACATGTCTTGTTGGAAAGAGCAAATCGAGAGGAAAGGTGTCAAATGGGGGCACAACTACATTTGGTGATAGCGCAGCCCTAATCAAACATTTTCAATGCTGTGATTCTTTGCAAGTTAAATTCAGAAATAAAGCCCATCGGACTCCCAGGTAAGGAGGCACAGGATTATGCTGCAATCCCATTAGTTTTAGTGAGAAACTAAGGCTACATATCCTGTATCCACTTATCAGAAGTAAGCCCTATTGAATTCAGTGGGATTTCTCAAAAGTGGTGTCTAAAACAGCCCTCCTAAGCACATTTTGCAATGCATTGCTACACATGTCCATACTCATTTCACTGGGGTTTACTCCTAGATAGACAGTTTCAGCCTAAATCTATCCCATTGAAATCTTTGGAATTTAGGCATGCTGAACCTTCATTGGACGACACTGTTATTTACATGTAATCATTCACCCTTTATTGATGGAGTTGACAAGTTCAATATTTCAGAGGAGGATCCCTCCAACAGATTTCAGTTCTTGAGCAGGCACATATACAGAGCAGTGTTCCCTCAAGTATTGCTGTCCGATGCCTTTCTAAATGTACAAAATAAATACATAGATTTGCCTGAACACACACAGGACTCTTTGCTTAATTGGGATCTTTGCAAAAGCGGGATTCCTTGTCATGCTGAAGCTTCCGTTTGTGTTCAGGTGACCACAAGGTGAAGTTGCCTGCAGACAATAGGAGGAACAGGGCTGATGCGCATAGTAAATGTATAAGCAACTCAAATGTATAGTAAATGTATAAGCAACTCTTTGGACACAACACCCAAATAGGACTAAACCTCATCATTGGAACCAGTGATCCCACTGCCTCCTATTTCTCCCTTTTTTCCTATGCTATAATTCAGTGGTACTCAAACTTTTTACCCTTGGAACCCTCCTTAGATTTCAGGCAAATCTATGTGTTTATTTACATCTGCATGCAGTTGTCACAGCCTCCTCTGTTCACTCAATGTAGTATATGAAATAAAAATATTTTGCTTATTTAGTGTGCATATTTTCATTCGCGCATTCATGTATGTTAATATTTTAACATTTTATAAAGAAATAACATGGTTCAAGTTTTGTTTAAGTAAATTCAATATTTAACTCAACACGTGTAAATTTTACACATAAAAATGTTTGGGAAGAGGAAGATGAGGGATCAGAGTGTCCAAGTCTTGTGCGCCCCTTCAGCAACTCTCAGACCCTCCCTGGGGATCCTGCCCTACCATTTGAGAACCACTAATATAATTGTCTCCTCTGCTTTGCTTGCAGGTGCAATGGGGGACTTGTGTCTGGGCCAGGAGTTCCACACTTGGCACCAGTTCAGCCTGTTTTTTGATGACTGGTGTGAAAAACACAAGGTGCTCTTCATCATTGCCAGCCTGAAGCCGCTCATCTCTCTGCGCCAGAACCCACCACCTTATCAGCCCAGCTTGGCTGAGACACTTCGTTTCCGTTTTGTACGTCTCATCTGCAAACACAGCGGGACCTATGTTGGGCAAAGCACAGTGCAACGGAACCGCAAGTAAGTGTTTTTAATATTAATACGATTATTATTTATACAGTACTCCATTTTTGCATTGCATGTGCAAAAGGAAAGCACCCTACCCCAAGATGTTTACAGTCTAAAATATATTACTGAAGTAATAACAAAAGAAGGTGAGGAGGAATAAACTGGGGAATAATATTTTATGTGCTTAGACTCAATTACTGTCAGGAGTTCCTGGATGATTACTAGCAGGGTATGCTCAACATTATATGGAGAAAGTAAGAGAAGATCTGAAGGAATGAAGACAAGTGGTGTCTCGCAGTTGTTCTAACAGTCAGTTGCAAGGATTTGGAGTGGTGAGGGAGAAAAGATGGAATCTCTTGAGAAAGCCTGGATTTTTCTATATAGAAAGAGGCAAAAATCCTGGTTTCTCTTGTTGCATCCTGTTTCAGTCACAGAAGGCAGCTCTTTAATAGGCCCTCAGGGATAGTTCATATGCTGTGTATGTGGAGAGTTCAGACTATAACACAGAAAAGGTTTGTAGGGGCTAGAAATTTCAGAATCTCAGTCATGCTGGCTGGGGGATTCTGGGACTTTTAGTCAATCAAAGTAACTTTTCCAAGCTGTGTCCTGACAACTGCAGTGAAAGGGATTTGGGCTAAGCTGACTGGGAAAGATTCCTAAGAAGACATTAATCCTGTTTAGGTATTCACCTGAGCGTGTAAAGGGCTATAATGGCAGAAGGGTATGAACGAACCTCATAGCCCATCTCCACAAAATTCCTGAGCAACTGGAAGTACATTAGACCATCTGTGCATTGACCGCAAAGGTCTGAAGAGGGGCCACTTTCAACTGAACATAGTTAGAAAATTTATGTGAGCTGATAAATATTTTCACTTATAGGAGCTTTGTATCTGTGTTCAGCTGAATGTGTTTACAGGGGACCTGTCAGACCTTTGAGCTCCACATGTGAAGGCCTAACTTACAGCCAGGTGTGCTCGGGGAAGTTGTGGGATAAAACTTATCATCCACCCACATCCCTGTCCCTAGCTTTAACTTTACACATGTTTAGATGAGTGCATGAACAGAAGTTACTTCTTATCTGATGAACATTTGACATTTGGTCATCTCCCTTCCTGCAGCAGTGAGAAGATTGACTGCCCAGCTTCCATCACACTACGCTTAGGCCCCAAGAAGGACTGCCTGGTGGTGACTGAAGCCAACCTAGATCACAACCATCACTTGTCTGAGCTGGAGTTTTCCCACCACTTCAAGCGGCACCAGCTGAGGGCCAGCCTGGGGCTGCCCATCCGCATTACCAACAGCATATCGAAGCGTTTCCTGGCACCTGACCTTGTCTGGAACCTGGAGGATTATAGCAAGGCCAAAGACAAGGGCATGTGTGAGCTCCTGGCTGTTCTAGATGGGCTCTTCAAGGCCGACATGAGCGCGAAGGTCAAAATGGTGTTCCAAGAGGATGTGGCTGTCCTCAATAGTATCTTCCTGTCCACCGCACACATGCAAAAACTAGTGCAGCGCTTCCCAGCTCGCCTTTTTCTGGAACGTGCTGCATGTCTCAATGCAGACTTTGAGCTTTATACAATATTGTGCCAAGATGCCAATGGACGTGGTCGGGAGGTGGCTTATTGCCTGGCGCGCCAGGGGCTACCCGACCTACTTATATTTATGGTGGCTTCCTTGGTACAGAGCGTCCCAGGCATAAAATTGAGTGTGAAGGTAGTCACGGTCGGGGCTGGTGTGACTGGGCTAGATGCAGTAGAGGAGGTGTTGCCCTGTGCCCGCGTGCAGATCTGCCGCCTTCAGGTCTTGGAGGCCCTCTACAGCAAGGCCTCTGAACTGGCAGTGCCAAAGGAAGACCAGATCCACAACCTGCTACTCAACCTGGCAAACGCTGACTCTCCTTGCGTCTACAACCAGTACCTGAGTGACTTGCAAGATGTGGCTCCAGCCCCCTTTCTGCAATACTTCCTAGAGCATTGGCACCCCTACAAGGGCATGTGGGTAGAGTGTTGGGCCTTTGAGAAGAACAGAGAATGCTCCTTCCTCGACCACTTTAGTTCCCATCGTCGTAAGCTTCTGACAGTGCTCAGCCCCCCTGTTGCATTGGCTGCCTGTCTCAAAGGCCTGCTGGATCTCCAGGCCCTACATGTGGAGGCGTCAACACTCAATGTGGCGCCTGTGGCAGAGCTGTACCACACTGTCTGCCTGTCTGACAGCACTGACTTGGTTGCTGAGGAACTGGACCTGGTGCCCCATGCTCACTACAAGCTGAAAGAGTCATCTGAGGGATACCTCTTGGAAGGGCACACCTGCTCTTTTCTGGTGAGCCATGACCTGGCTACTTGCAGCTGCTCCATTTACATGGCTCACCAGCTGCCTTGCAGACACATCTTTGCCATACGCCTTTGGGTTGGAAGGCCTCTCTTTGACCCCAGCCTGCTGCCCCATGTGCCACAAACACTTCAAAAAACCACAAGCCAGGAGAAATCCTAGCTGGCAACCATATTGGTCCCAGTCCCAGACCCAATAGTTTGTCAAAGCTTGAAAAAAAGAATTGTTTGGATACAATTGATTTCCTAGCAATAATACATGTTGCGAGCTAGCTGTGTTGTAATATAAGGTTTTTTTGGTGAAGACAATGAAGTCCTTTGGTCTTGAATCAGAAATGATTATCCTTTAGTTGAACAAAAGTTGGTGGTGAAATGCTGGGCCTTGGCTCCTGGACTCCCCATGGATACCAAAATGTGCGAATGTTCAAGTCCCATTAAATACTGTGGATGGTAAAAATGTATCCCTCATATAAAATGGCAAAATCAAAGTTTGCTTTTTGGAACTGATATATTTTAATATTTTCCAGCTGTGGATGGTTGAATCCATAGATAAAGAATCCATGGATACAGAGCATCTGCTGTAGTGGTTTCTTGATACTGATTAACACAGCTGCCCGCATTTGGGACTTTTCTTGGGGACATGTCTATGGGGGCTGTCATGATGAGCACATTAAATTATACCACTGCTTACAGCTGATTGGGCTGCGTATCCCAACATATTCCATAGATGAGGGTCAATAGTGCCAGACCACATGAAGGTCAAAAACTGAGAGAGAAATCACAAATATATTACATGAAAATATAAATGTGTTAGAATACATTTTTCTAGAATGACAATAGGGTTTTCAGCAACCATGTCCATTCCCTCTGCAAAAAAATGGGGGGGGGGGGGCGCTGCCATATTTGCTGGGGTTGGGGGGTGCAGGACCCCGGAGAAAGTGAGGGGAAAAAACCCACCAAAAAATCTAGGTGCTCCAGTGCAATTCCTATGACCAACATCTGGAAGAATTTGACCATAGAATTGCACTGGAAGACCTAAAAATGTCTAGAGAAGTGTTTTCTTTATAAATCTCTACATCTTCCAGTGTAACTCTATGGTTAGCTTCTGGCAGAGTTGCATTGGAGGACCTAGAGATTCCTTGAAAGAACATATTAAAGTGTCACTTTACCCCCTTTAGCCTGCTGGTTAACAGCATCACATCTGTCACCATAAATACAAATATGACAATATTTTAAACATTTTCCCACCTGCCCATCAAATTCGCTGGGTAACCCCAAATTTGAGAAAGAAGATGATAAGAGTGAAGAGTGATCAAAAGAAAATTGCAATAGTGATACACAATTGAAGCAGCTATTGGCATAATAATTCAAAAGACATAGCCATGTTAGTCTGGAAAATCGTTACGTAAAGGGACTTGCCACTCCACTCCATGCATCTGAGGAGGTAGACTCAAGTCTACGAAATCTCATGCTACCATCTTTTCTCTTTCAGTGAGTCTCAAAGGTGTTGTGTGCCTTCAATTTGTTTCTGATTTACAGGGACCCTCAGGTGAATCTGTCATGGAGTTTCCTTGGCAGGTTTTTTCAGAGGAGGTTTGTCATTGCCGTCCTCTGAGGCTGAGAGAGTGTGACTTGCACAAGGTCCTTCAGTGGGTTTATCCGAGCCAGGATTTGAACCCTGGTCTCCAGAGTCATAGGCCAACACTTAAACCACTTTATCACACTGGCTGTTCTCAAATGTGTTACAAGATCCCTTTTATTGGCATGTAAAGAACCAGGACCCTGAAAAAATTCCATTGACCTCCATTGTAAGGGTCTTCGTTGCTTTTGCACTGGGGCTAATTCCCTGACTCTTCCCAATATTCACAAAAACATGTATGTGGGGTTGTTTTGTGCCTTTGTTTCTAACTTAAGGTGACCCTATCATGGAGTTTTCTTGGCAATATTTGTTCATAGGCAGGCAGAGTGACCAGATGTCCTAAATGCAAAGGAGGACAAGGCATCTCAAAATGTAGGGCATTCCAGGAAAATGTAGGACATTACAGAATAAAAGCTAGAAAGCACTAATGTAAATTCATTAGTCATGGTCAAAATGGAGTACATTTTGGCATTCTTCCAGAAGTGTGGGACATGTCCAGGAAAGGGGGGGCCTCTGGTCATCCTGATCCCAAAGGTGAGTTGCCATTGCCTTCCTCTGAGGCTGAGAGAGTGTGACTTTTCCAAGGACACTGAGTGGGTTTCATGGCTGACCAGGAAATTGAACCCTGGTCTCCAGAGTCATAGGTCCAAAACAAACACACTGCAGAAATAATCCCTTATGAGGGGGCTTTAACTGTTCTGGCTCAGTGCTAGGGAATCCTGGGAATTGTAGTTTATTGTGGCACCAGAGCTCTCTCTGACAGAGAAAAGCTAAATGTCTCACAAAACTACACTTCCCAGAATTCTCTAGCATTGAGCCAAGGTTAATGCGGCCTCCAACTGGGATTATATTTCTGCAGTGTGTTTTGGACCTTTTAAGACCAGAAGCAGAAAATTCAGACCCTGTATGACTTAACATCTTCAATTTTTTTTATCCCTGATGAAGAAGCCAGTGTGACTTCGAAAACTCGCAACATTTAATTGTGCATTTTAGTTGGCCCCATAAAGGTATCATTGTTTGGCTGGGTTATATACCAACAACTCAGATCCTTTAAAAAAAAGAACTCAGTTTCCCAGCATGCTCGAGCGAGCGTCGAGTGCGCATGACGTCACTGCCAATCGACGAGCTAGGGGCCTGGCTGTGCTGTCAATCAGAAAAGCTCGGTTGGAATTTTCGCGCGGGAAAAAAAAAGGGCTGCCAAGGATAGAGCTCGCGCAGGTAATAAAGGTTCTGTCTCCCTCGCGCAGCGCGCGCCCCTCCCCTCCCTGCCTCCGTCGAACGTTCTATGAGGAAAATTCTCGCTGTGGGGGGGGGGGAGTGATGTTTGAAATTTCGGCGGTTATTTTTCTCTCAGCGTTGAAGCGCGAGAGGAAATGGCGGGAATTGTATTGTAGTAGCTGCCTCTTTAGGCTCCGCCCACACATTGTAAAAGTAATGCAGCAGTAGTGCTTTTTCAGTACAAACCAAAGGGAGAAGATAGAAACCAAGCTGTTATTACACACTATTATATTTCACTAAATACAATATGACTACAATTACAAACCAATAAAGATACTGCAAAAATAAATAAAATAAAAAATTTTTGTGACACTCTTACAAACACATATACTGTATGCCCATCCAACAAATGTCAAGAGGACAATAAAATGCCTATTCTCCATACTGATGCATTTTAATTTTGTTATTTACTTTACTTTGAATGCATTTAATTAATTTTATTTACTTTGATTTTTTTTGTTTACTTCAATACAGAGGTGACAACCAAATCAACAAATGCATTTTTTGTTTACTTCAATACAGAGGTGACAACCAAATCGACAAATTCATATTGTACTATATATATTCCTTATTGATAGCCTTTAAGGCTGAAGGAGGGTATAAATAATAAATAAATAAAATAATAAATATTGTATTATATATTAATTTTATATATTTATATATATTTGTAATACTCGTATGTTTCTTAAGTCTTCCCCTCGCATACTTTCTTTTATTTAATTTTCTGAATTGAAATGATACAAAATCTTATCTTTTCATCTTTTGTCATCCTTATTATTATTATTTATATCCTGCTCCTCTGCAATGAGAACGGCTTATAAAGATTAAAAAACCAAAAAAAACAAAACTAAACCCATCAATTCCTCCCTTAAAATACTATTAAATACGCTTATCTTGTTTTCCCACAATTTTGACATCATACTGATGGGAAACAATATATAAAGTTGTTGGTATAAAGTCCAAAACCAGGTGATCTCCTTGCAGCAATTGTACTGCAAAAATTGCATAAAGCAGAACAATGGATATAAATCCTCTTCTCAAATGGTTAATCCATGATAGTCAATGAGAGGCCAAAAAATATCATACTTCCAATTGCTCTATGCAATTTACAGTACAATTCCTGTGAGGTGATCTATTTTGGACATAACGGCAACAACTTTATTGTTTTCCATCACTATGATGAATAGGAATTTTTTTTAATTGTCCTCTGATACTTGTTGGATGACATAATGTGTTTGTAATGGTGTAACATTATCTTATTGGTTTGTGATAACTGTATTTAGTGAAATATAGTGTAACAACGACTTGGTTTCTTCTCCCTTTGGTTTGTACTAGTCTTAGTGAAAAACCTCCTGTTGTGTTAGGCTTAGAAGTAATGCAGTTTGACACAGGGTGACCAGGCATCCTCCTTTTCCCAGTATGTCCAGGAGGAATTCCAAAATGTCCTCCATTTTGAGCACAAATCTATATGTTTTGACCAGTGTTTTTAACTTTTTTTGCCATTTTTTCTGGGATGTCCTACATTTTCCAGCAGCTTGTCCTCCTTTGGAGGCAGTACATCTGGTCACCTTGGTTTGACACCAATTTTTTAAAGTGCTGCAGCAGCACCATTCTGTGGAACCCTAGGATTTGTAGCTTTTGCTACAGCCTTCTCTGCCAAAGAGTGAAGGCTGCCATGCCAAACTACAAATCCCAGGATTATGCCTTATGGTATTTCAACAAGGTCTCTTCGGCCTTCTCTGCCAAAGAGTGCTGGTTGCGCCACCAAATTACAAAGCCCAGGATTCTGTCTTATTTCTACAGTGCAGTTTGACACCACTTTAAAGTGCTGAATGTCCATCATATGGAACCCTGGGATGTGCAATTTTATGGGGTCCTTTGTGGCCTTCTCTGTCAGAAAGCTCTGGTGTCACAATAAACTACAAATCCCAGGATTCCATAGGATGGAGCCATGGCAGTTAAAGCAATGCCAAACTGCATTAATTCTGCAGTGCAGATGCAGTCCAGGCCACAAAGAAAAACTGCTGAAACACCCTCTCCCACACATCTATCAAAGGTAGGGTTGCCAAAGTGAAAAACGGAAAGGATTCCTGTACTGTACTTTTAAAAGATGTGTAGAAAATAGACTTTCAGCAGCTGTTGCTTCTTACCTGGTTGCTTGACAAGCAACACCTGCTGAAATTCCTGCTTCTATATAACTATTAAAGGTGAAGCAGCCCCCTCCAGTTTTCAAACAAATACTGTAATATGGGTATACACTTGTCCCTTCACATTCGCTGTGGTTAGTGGCACAGGACCCCCATGAATGTGGAAAAACTGCAAATAACAAAAACACTGTTTTTTTACATGGAAGACCAATCCTCCAGTGCAACTCTGTGGTCAACATCTGCCAGATGCTGCCCATAGAATTGCACTGGAGGAGCTACAAATCCTAGTGGAGTGTTCTTTCTAGGAATCTCTAGGTCCTTCAGTGCGACTTCTGGTTAAAGTTTACCATAGATTTGCACTTGATTACCTAGATATTCCTAGAGAGTACATATTAATAAAATCTCTGAATAATCAAATCCGCAGAAGTCAAAGCTACAAATGTGGAAGGACAAGTGTAGATTGCTTCTTTGTTTATTATAGATCTTCAGGTGTAAACTGGGATGGAATATTTAGCTAAATAAATGACTGTAAATGTATTTTTAACCATTGTTTCAGCAGACATGGCACTTCACAAGGTAGCAATGAAACTCCACAAAGAGTTTCAAATGTAAAATCTGTTCAGGAAAAAAAAAACTCCAGTGGAGTGGAGAATAGGATGTAGGTGCAGCTAAACTGTGGGAAAGTATGCATAGAGTTTGTGTATAAGTTTATGGTTGCCATAAGTCAGAAAAGACTTAATGGCACATGACAGTAAAGTAAGCTGAATGAATACTCCTTCTCTTTGTTTAGCCTTGTCTCTTTTCTGCTAAATTATTTGGGGTAGAGGGGATGAGATTAAGGGATTGATAACAAACAACACTTAAAGGAATTCTATAAAGCAGTGGTCCTCAAACTGTGCTCTTGAAGGGATTTTGGACTTCAGCTCCCTGAATCCCAGACTATTGGCTAACATGGCTAAGACTTCTGGGAACTGAAGTCCGAAATCCCTTAAAAGGCACAGTTTGGGGACCGCTACTGTAAAGCAATATACCCTGTACAGTAATTGATTGAAATTGTCTCATTTTTACATCACTGCAGCAAGGTCTTTCAGTGCTCCTGGAACTTAGGGTGCAAGTTTGTGTGACATAACTGTAGTTGCTTACCTGCTGCCTCTCTCATTTTCCATCAGATGTGGCCTGTGACAAAATAGAATCTATCTAACACATACTGTATTGCATACAAACCTTCACAATGCAGAGCACAATAAGGTAAGCACAATCTTGGAATTTTGGCAGGCATTTTGTGTGTGTGTGTGTGTGTGTGTGTGTATGACCTAAACTTTAGAAGATTTTTTTCTAGTGTGCAAAACCTAGAAATCAATAACTTTGGAGGAAAGTGTTTGCATATAACCCATCCACCCCCAGACTGGACAGTGTTAATAATTCTTAAGAACAAATGTTCAAATGAAGGCTTATAATTAGATTCTTCCATTGTTTTCTCAAACCACTGAAAATTAAGGCCCAATGTATTTAGTACCAGAAATACAAAACTTAATCTGCTAATAGAAAATAATGTTACAATTCCAAACAACGTTTCTTTTTTCTGTAGCATGCTTCATCCCTCTGGAGCAAGAAGGCTGCAATTGTGGGAATCCTTTTGTTGTTGTTGATTGTTGGTGTGGGCCACATGCCAGTGGAGTGGGTGGACTCAAACCAGAAGTCCAGAGTCAAAAATGAAGAAAGCATGCTACTTAACCCTCTCCCTTGCCCCTTTCCTTTCCTCTTGTTTCCTCCTCTCCTCAGGGGAGGAGAGAACTCACGATACGTGGCTACAGGGCCTCTGCTCTAAGGCATCACTTTTATTAGTTATATCTTGGTGAGTGGGTAGTTATAACTTGGGGAGAAAGACTATTGACTTTTTGAACTGGAGTGCTACTTATCATGTTGTTGCAAAAATGGCACTAGACTTTGTTAAAGGAGAAGAAGTATTTATATGTGTTTATTTATATGTGGACAGATCATTCTTCCAGCCAGTAGCCCGAGCAAAGCCTGAAAAAGAGATAAAAGAGAATAACCATCTAGAAGAACAGCAAACCCCCAAAAAGTAAGTTATCTTGGGCCCTGTATAGGTGTGTGAACAGTTCTTGATGCCACTGAATTTAGGATGCTAAATATGCACTGAACATTACAAAATCTGCTGATGTGACTGTACAGTACATACAGCCTTAATTATCGTACAGTATTAAGAGGTGTTCTAAGCTCTGAGGTTTAAAGTATCAGAGAGCTGGATCCAGTTGTTGATGGCACATGGAGACTAGAATAGACCTCAGATTCATTCTAGTGCAAAGAAAGTACATTAGGAATGGCTTGTGTATGCATACAAAAGAGAGTCAGTGTTGTAGAGATTAGAGTAGTGTCTAAATACTGGGGAAAGCTATATTCAAGCCTTCAGTCAGCCACAAAGTTCATATAAGGGTTTCAGTCCATCATTATCTGTCAGCATAACCTAATTCACAGTGTGGTGTAAAAATAAAATGGCTTTGGAGAGAGTTATAATATCTGCCTTTGGGGTCCAGCAGGGTTTTTTTTTTCCTAAGTGCTCTCCCTCTTTTTAGGAAATCAGTAAATTCTGAACAGCCAGTAAATGGTACGGCACTCTGTGCAGATTTCTCAAGGAATCCAGCAGCCAAAAAAAGTGAAGATGAAGAAAGTTCTAGGAAAATAGAAGAAAGGGATACACAGGCTGATGAAAGCAAACAGGTAGGCTTATTTTGACCATATCCCGATTTTAACAACTCATACTGGCATCCATCCTATCTTCCAGTGCAGATTTTCTTGCATTGCATCTTTTGTGTATAATTTTAGTACCCCAAAACATAGTCTATTCAGGACACCCTAGTTCAGGATTTTGGACAAAAGAGTTAAACGTTGTTTTGTTCCTTTTTTACTTTAGAAACTGCATAAAGTGCATTCATAGTATGTTTGCTCTGGAAATAGGGGGATGTATTTTAAGGTCCCTGTTAGTGTTATCTCCAAATATTAATAGCTGTCTAGTGGCATGAAAGAGTTACTGTGTATTAGTGACCTTATTTGATACTTTTTGCATTAGCTTGATAGTCTGAAGCTTGGGAAAGATAAGAAGGATGGGGTAGACTGGGGAAATACATTTTCCTCTTTTGCTAGCCTATTTACACAGGTCTCATTGCTAATGGAGGGGAGATGGGTCATGCTTATGCACTTTTATTTTCTTTGCTTGTTTTGGTTCTCTGTAATCTTTGGAAGTCCATTAGTCTCAGTTATAACTTGGGGAGTGTATCCTAGTCTATATAGCCAGTGACAGGGACTGAATTTGATTGATGGCTAGGAATAGTTTGGATAGAACCAGTTGTGGGGACCAGTTCCTCCATTGGCTGTGCGGAAATGCTGGACCCCTTTAGTAAAAGGGCTGGAATGCTTTTCTTCTGTTTACCATCTGCTACCGGTATATCATTTGCCACAAATAAAGCCTATTCTACAGGACTAACATGTGTCAGTGTTTGGCACTCTTTTGGAGGCCTGCAAACACAACACGTTCTGGCAGAGAAGAGTCGTTTTCTTGCTCTGTCTAGCCTAAGAATGTGACATCTCCATTTAATATGGTTTCTTCTTTCTACTACACCTTTTATACATTTTAGCTCTACCTTTCTAGGAGTTTGTCTCTGTTCCTGAACAGAATAATCCTGCAGAGAGCATCTCCCCAAGCACTAGTCCAGCTCCCTCTAATTCACCCTCACCTTCTAGCATCCCACGACGCAAAACTGGTAAGTATCTTTTTGGTCATTGAGGATAGCCAGAAATGTTTAGTTTGTGTCTCATGTGACCTTGTGGTGTAGGGGTGGGGCAAATGTGGCACTGCAAGCCCCCAACTCGTTTTTTTTCTACCCTCAAATCACCCCCAAACATTTAAAACCCTATCTCCATTTTTTAGATGAGTGGGGGGTCTGACCCCCCCCCCCCAAATGGGGTGGAGAGACTGCTAAAAAATCATCGAAAACTAAAGCTAAATGAAAAGCAGAAATGACCAAAATCTAAACCGAAATCACTACAGCTCATGGGTGTGGGGACAAAATTGTTTCCCAGTACTAGTGCAGTTGCCCATCTTTGTTTCTTTTGACATAGTTCCTGTCTTATGACTGACTCCTCTGGTATAGAGCATTTTTATTGCTATGGCTTTTAAATTATTCTTTAAACAAGTATGGTGCGATCTTATTTCTTGTTTTCAGCCCGCAAGCAGGTCCCTAAACGTAAAGCACAGGAAGAAGTCAACAGCCATAATAATTCTGAGGAGGCTCTAAGTGCCAAAAGGCAGAAAGGAGGTGGAGATGGAGATGGTGAGTGTTTCCATGTGCTTTGTTGGAGTCTGGAGAAGGGCAAGCAAGTGGTGAAGAAGCAATGACATAGAAGTAAACAGGGAGTAGAATTGTCAGAACGGATGTGGGAATGCCCTTCTTTCATGAGTAAAAGTGTGGTGCCTTCTCAACCACAACATTGTGGGAAGAGGATGAGATGTGTGTTCAGTCTTTGAGAGGTTAAATTTAAGTTGCAGTTCTATGCACATTAACCTGAGAGTAAGCACATTGAGTCAAATCCTATGTAGTTCTGTCTAGATTAAATGGAGTATCTCTTTCCTATATTACAGTCATTGTGCCACTTTGCACCTTACCATTTATATGAGTTTGTGCAATTGCAGCGTGTGCAGTATTTCTGTTAATAGTGTACAGTAATATATTAAGCAGTCCTTAAGACAGATTCATGGTGTAAACTCTGCTTCTGTTTTTCAAAGATTTTATGAACTTGAACTGCCTTCAGTTCTTTTCTGGATCCTTCAGGCTCAAACATTGCTCCCAGCACTCTTGCATCATTGCAATGTATCACTTAAGCTGTTCTTGGGAGATGTCAGAAGCAACCCTTCTGTGACTAATCTTAAGTTGGCCAGTTTTGTTTCAAAGAGGTCCAGGTGGAATCTTATTCAACATCTGTTGGATACATAGCTTTCACATCTTTTATAGGAGAAAATGGAGAAATGGATGAGAGACCCATGGAAGTAGAAGAAGCTGAAGTCAAGAAAGATGAGTGTTCAAAACTGATAGAGCATGAAGCAGAGGCAGAAGCAGAGGAAGAGAAAATACTGACATCCTCTAAGCCATTGAACAAGCCCATCTCTAGCTTTTTTGGTAAGTATGTGGGAGGCCATTTGTATGGAAATATGTACATTTAACAGACCACATTGAAAATGTTGTTTAGGAAATTGGCCACAGCTGCACATGTTTGCTGTCAGCTTCACAATTCTGAAAATAGGGGAATTTGTCATAATTCACCATGGAGGCACGCACGTGTATGCACACAGACACTTTTTGAAGATATCGTTAGTATATGATAATGGAAGGAAATGTGATTTAGAACTATGAAAGAAAGGATACCTTCTGTGCCCATATCCCATGTCATAAAGATAATAAATCCTGAGAAATGAGTGTGTTGTGTGAGTCTGGCAGGGCCAGGAGGTGATCCTCAGTCTCCCCCTTTAATACCATTAGTGGGATTTAATGTTCTGGGGACAGCATTTCCTTTTTCAAAATTGTACAAACAGCCCCGAAGGGCCAGCTTGGAGCTGCCCCTGTTTCAGCGAGATCAGAGCTGCAGCAACCTCATGCTGTGGCCCCAATCCAGCCTCTCCTTTTTGCACCCTGGAAAGAGCGCCATAGCTGCAGTAATGCAGCTTGGTGGCGCTCTTTCAGTGCTGTATCATATAGACATAGCACCAGAGGAGCATCATGATGCCCTGGGGGTGGACTTGGGGCATATGTCATGTGGACGTGATTCCTGACTCCTCCCCCAGGCCAGCCTTTCAGACCAGTCTGTACAAGGTCATAGTTTCAGTGCCTCTGACTTTGAGATAACTCATATATTCCATACATTAATCATCAGTTAATCCTCCCCCCCCCCCCCCCATATGGGGAAAGTATCA
Organism: Urosaurus nigricauda; assembly: GCA_034509955.1. Lineage (NCBI taxonomy): Eukaryota > Metazoa > Chordata > Lepidosauria > Squamata > Phrynosomatidae > Urosaurus > Urosaurus nigricauda. The sequence continues at coordinate 11,899,133 of JAOEGL010000006.1, forward strand.
TGTTTTTCCCCCTTCTTCTTTACAGCCCCCAGGAAAGCCTCTGTGAAAGCAGACAAAACTCAGCCACCTGAGTTGGAAGAAAATGTTCCTCCAGCAAAGAGTCACAGCGAAGTCAATAACCATGAGTTGAATAGCAGGGCTGGAGAGTAAGTGTTCAGTACCATTTGTTGGGTGGGATGAGAGACAGCATGTCCCATTTTGTTTTGCAGGCTGCCAGGTTCTTGAGAGCATGGGGCAGAGAGGGGTAGGCAAACTGGAGCCTTGGCCATGTGATTTTAAAGGGAATTTGAAGTTATTAGCTGCTCTAATCTCCCCACTTCCCCCCCATTTATTTATTTATTGGGCAGTCCAATGCAGTACCAGTATATAAAGCCCTACATGGCTTGGCTCCAGCGTACTTGCAAGAGCATCTGTTTCCATATAACCCTCCCCGCACTCTCAGGTCCTCTGGGAAGAATCTTCTGCAGCCAAAGAAGACCAGGTTGACCACAACTTCCCAGAGGACCTTTTCATCAGCCGCTCCAAAGTTATGGAATGGCCTGTTGGAGGAGGTCAATACTTTTAATCCTTTTAATTAAATTTCACTGCAATTTCAACTTGAATGTTTTTAGAACGTGTATTTTGAATGTCATTTTATATTGGAAACGGGTGGGGAAATGGTGTATTTAATGATTTCTGCACTATGTAAATGTAATTTTGCTATTTTTTTGGAACCCGCCCCGATCCAAATGGGAGAGGAGGAATAATAATAATAATAATAATAATAATAATAATAATAATAATAATAATTTATTATTATTATTATTATTCGGAGGGTACTGGGCTCCTGGTAGTTTTTCATTTGAATTCAAAAAGGTTTAAAAACATACTACTCTTGTGGTTTGTCTAATCTGGGGTGTGCAAACGGCAGCCATCCAGATGTTACTGGACTGCAGCTTCCTTGAGCCTTAACCAACATAGTCAGTGGTGAGGGATTATGAGAGTTTTAGCCCAGTGACATCTGGAGAGCTGCAGATGTCCATGCTCACTTGAATCAAATTTGTCCATGCTCACTTGAATCAAATCATTTGGGGCCTTATCAGTTCTCAGGAAAGTTTCATAAGTAGCCATTTATGTGTGGTGAGGAAAAATTAGCTTTTGATAAAGAAAATACAGAAGTTGTGGTAAACAAGATATGCATGGATTTTTTTCAACCACAAGAGTTACTAGGACTGATGTGCTACAAATTACTTAGGCTGCATCCGCACTGCAGAAATGCTCCATTTTGACACCACTTTAACTGCCATAGCCCAGTGCTGTGGAATTCTAGTGATTGTAGTTTGTTGAGGCACCAGAACTCCATAGCACTGAGCCATGGCAGTTAAAGTGGTGTCAAACTGGATTATTTCAGTGCAGATGCAACTTGAGTGGTATACATAGCACCTGACAGATTTTTTTAAAACAAAACATGTGGACTAGTAACTTTTATGTATTTTCTTGCTAAGTTACCTGAAAATATATGTGGTAGGTACTCTCAAGCTAACTTCATTCATCTTCACTGCTTTTACAGTTCTCTAAAGCCTTCGCTCACACTTGAGCCTTCAGAGTACAACCCTGCAAAGAGCAATTATCATCCTGTCCATGATGCTTGTTGGGGTCCTAGTCAGAGGTGAGTGCTACTGAGGTGGAGCTTTGTATTAAAGATAGTTGTTATGCTCAACCCCTGCTTCCGTATTTCCTTTATTTTCATATCTGTCTTATCATTCAAGGAAAAGAAGATATACTGTAGGTGTGCTGACTGTTTTCAAATCACCTTCAGGGTCTGCATTTCAAGTCTGTACTATTTCTAGCAGATGAATGGAACATCTTTTTCCCCTCTTCTGTTCCCATCCCAAGCGTTTGTTTAGAATTATCTGTCTTAGGTATTTCTAGCACTTGCTGCTTTACTTGGTGTTATTTGTCAGTGACTGATGAGTGTGCTTTACTTTTGATGGTTAAAAAATGGTTTTCTCTTAGAGTGCTTCTTGACTCACTGTTTTAATCACTGGCAACCTAATCTCTGTTTGTGCTACTCTTCTCTCTTGAGTTTTTTGAGCTGATAATGTAGAGGCTGGGTGGACATTGCTCCTGAATTTTGAACATCAGGTTGGCCTTGTGCAGATTTTCCAGTCCTCTGATTCTATAATAACACTCTTTTCTTAGAACAAAGCAAGATGGTGACAGAGGCTGTTTTACCTCTGCTGATCTGTGTGGTTTGGCTTCATGCTTCTGAATCATGTTCTCATTTTCACAGGGTACCATACTTGGCTGTGGCTCGTACCTTTGAGTGGATTGAACAGGAGTCTGCTCGGTAAATGACTTAATAGAATCAATAGAATGGATGGGGAAAGCAGTAGCACTCTATCCTGACCCTCAATCCATCCAATTCCCTTCTGTTCTCTGATTCCAGGTTGAAAATTATTGAGACCCTGAGCAATCTGTTTCGCTCTGTGATTGCCCTGTCTCCAGAAGACCTTCTGCCCTGTGTCTATCTTTGTCTAAATCGGCTAGGTCCAGCATACGAGGGGCTAGAACTGGGAATTGGCAAAACCATTCTTATGAAAGCTTTGGCTCAGGCCACAGGTGGGTTTGACTAATTACAATTGCTTCAACTGATAAGACAGCTGAGAGAACATACATATCATTTAAAAAAACTGGTGCTTCAGTCTTTATCACAAAGATGAGAATGCTAGAAATTCAGAAGAGATTAATATTCAAGAAAAAACTTACTTTTGGGATGATAAACATTTGCTCTTTCTTCAGGTCGGCAGCTGGATCAGATCAAGGCAGAGGCAGCTGAGAAGGGAGATCTAGGATTAGTTGCTGAAAGCAGCCGCACCACACAAGGCACCATGTTTGCCCCACCAAAGCTTGGTGCTGCTGCAGTCTTTGGCAAACTGCAGGCAATTGGGCGCATGATGGGGAGCTCTGTAAGTACTGGGTGAGTGGGCTTTGAAGGTCAGAGAACAATCAAGAGAGTGGTATTGGGTTGTCAGGGAATAGGGCAAGGCCATCATGGGTGGGTTTTTCTTCTGACTGTAACAGTGTTAATCTTGTCTTCTACTTGGCACAAGATGCATGGCATGACAGAGTCCTGTGATACTATGTAAGCAAATGAGGATATGATAATATCTGGGTAGAGCTGCATACGTGTCTTCTTGAATTTTATTTATTTTACTTTATTTATATGCCACATTTCTCCTAAACTGGACCGAAGGCGAATAACAAAAGATGCTTTTAAAAAGTAAGATTTTAAAAACATAATTAAAACATCACATTATTGTAACAAATTAAAATATAAAATAATTACAAACATAGTAAGAAAAATATAAAACCATTTAAAACACATAAAAACAAACACCCCAGGAAGAAGACTCCCTGGACACAGTTACATATTGAAAGGCTGCTTAAAGAGAAAAGTTTTTGCCTACTGGCAAAAGGAGCATAGGAATGAAGTTAGTCTAGCCTCTTGTGGGAGGGAGTTTCAAAGAGTGAGAGCAGCCACTGAGAAGGTGTTTCCTCTTGAATATCCTGAGAATGCTATATATCTGTGGGAAGATCCTTTGATGTGAGGGTTGTTGCTATCATTTCTTGCTATCACTAGAAAAATCACACACACTAGACTACTGTTCTCTCTCCCTAGTCCCTGAGAATACAGCTGACTACTCACCGTTTCTGTCCCCTTTAGTCCATGAACAAGAAAATTGACATTATCAAGTCCTTGTTTGTTGCCTGTCGCCATTCAGAGGCTCGCTATATTGCTCGGTGAGTGTAACCATAACTCTGTTAACTGTGTTGGCACTTCCTTTCCCCTCAGCATCTCCTAATTGTACCCATACATCAGCCCATTTAGTTTCTTGCCTTGCCTATCTCCACAGACTTACTAAAACTATATTGCTATAGTTATTGCTCCCACTCCTTACTTGTCTGTTAGTTAATTGGTATCCTCTCTGATAATACTGTTGCCTCAAAGAAGTATACATGCACATACAAAGTTTGCACAATAATCCTCAACTTCAACCTTATAACATTACAATGAGGTATTCTTTTGTATTTCAGATCACTGGAAGGGAAGCTGCGGATTGGGTTAGCAGAACAATCTGTCCTGTCAGCTTTGGCCCAGGCAGCATCACTCACTCCTCCAGGACAAAGTGAGTTCACAATGAAGCTAGAGAGAGACGTGGGTACTGGTTTTAAAGATGCATAGGGGGTTAATTGCATTGTGCTGACAGTCTTGTGCAATGAGTTTGATAGTTGTATGTGGAGTGTGTGGCACTTGGTGCCATCTGCAGAACAAGGTACTGTATTGTGTATTCTCCTGCAATTAGTCACAACTGGATGAAGGCCATTTCAAAGCTAAGGCTTCTTGAAGAGTTTGGAATTTGAAGCCAAGAGAACAATGGTTAGGAAGACAAGGAAATGAGGCTTTGCTACCCATTCTACTGAAAGACAGACCATAGTTACTGTGAAACAAAAATATAAAGCTGTGAAAGGCAGTTCTGTTGTAGTTGTGTGGCTTCAAATTGTTTCTGACTTTAACAGTGACCCCAAGTCCAAAAGGGGTTTTCTTGGCAAGATATATTCAGAGGGGTTTGCCTTTGCCTCCCTCTGATGATGAGAGACTGTGATGGTGTTCTCTAGAGTTGTAATCCAACATTCATACCACTACACCATGCTGGCTCAGTATCCACTGTATAAGGAGCTTTCAGATCAGATGTGATTTAAATGGGGGGCATGTGTGTAGGAAATGGAAGATGGTGCAAATCAGCAAAGCAAGTTCAAGCATTTGGAAGGAGAAGGAAGGAAGCATTTGGAAGGAAACTCAAAGTCAGAATGCTTTTAAAAGTGTGTGTGCACATGGGTCAGCTATATTCAGAACAATAGGAAGGACAAAAAATGGTATGTTTACTGCATGAAGGAGACAGTGAAATGCTAGCAGGTGACAGAAGGTGGAACCTACTTTACCTCAATTTTCATCTAAAAGGAAAACAAAGGGTCAGAAAAACTAGCCGTGTGAGGGATAGTCTGAAAAGGGTCTGAAAAACAAGCAAAGGGTCTGAAAAACAAACTATATGAGGGATGGTTGAGGGAGTCGGATGTGACTGACCTGCAGAAGAGAAGATGAAGTGATATAATAGCCATCTTCAAATGTCTGGAAGGAGTATAATATGGAAGCCTGCTTTCTAGTGCACCAGAGGGAAGGATTCAAGCTAAAGAATTCAAATTCCAAGAAAGGATTTTCAACAGGAGGAAGCTAAGAAGGCCAATGCGATTCTAGGCTGGATCAATAGAAGTATGTCTAGATCAAGGGAAGCAACAGTGCCACTTTGATCAGGACTTACCTAGAATTCTGGGCACAATAATTCAAAAAGGATGTTGAGAAGCTGGAGTGTGTTCAGAGGAAGGCAACCAAAATGGTGAAGGGTCTGGAAATGAAGCGCTATGAGGAGAAACTTAGGGACCTAGATATGTTTAGCTTGGAGAAGAGAAGGTTCAGAAGTGATATAATAACCTTGTTTAAATATTTGAAGAGATGTCATATTGAGGATGGAGCACGTTTGTTTTCTACTGCTCCAGAGAATAGGACATGAAACAATTGGTGCAAGTTAAAGGAAAAGAGATTCCACTTAAATATTAGGAGGAGCTTCCTGACAGTAAGAATTGTTCCAACAGTGGAATGCATTCTCTTGGAGAATGGTCAAGTCTCCTTCTTTGGAGGTTTTTATAAAGAGTCTGGATGGCCATCAGTCAGGAGTGCATTGATTGTGTGTTCCTGCATGGCAGAGGGTTGGACTGGATGGCCCTTGTGGTCTCTTCCAATTCTATGATTTCCAAGCTTCCTTGGCACTTAAGACAGATCTCTTCCGGCAGGCCTACCCACCTGATCTACTATAAAGGATGGCTAAAGATCTATTGGAGAATGATAGCAACTGATTAGGTCTAAGGATTGCACTAATAATTGTTGAATAATGGTTTTAGTGATTGATTTAAGATAATTTTAAATTGCTGAATTTTAAACTGCTGAATTGTACCTGAATTTTATGGCTGTATTTTAGCTACTGTTGGAATCCCGCCTCGATCCAACGGGAGAGGCGGGAAATATAAATAAAATTTTATTATTGTTATTATATTATTATTGTGAAATTGAGCACTAAAATGAGCCTTTTTCCTTTATTCACTGCTAAGCTCAGTAATAGCTCATGTATTGTTAAGGTGAAAATTTGAATGTATAACATATGTACATCCAAGCCACACAGAGGACCTAACACTTTATATGTAAGCAAATTGCTATGCCTGTATTCCCTCCTGCTATAGAATTTCCCCCAGAAGTTCTGGATGCTGCAAAGGGCAAATCTGCAGAGACCCGCAAAGCCTGGCTAGATGAGAGAGCTTTGATTGTTAAGCAAGCCTTCTGGTGAGTAACTTCCTACTTAGTGACCTGGGATAACTTTTGCCTATTTGTGGCCAGGAAAGGAGTTGGTGTGTTTGGGAATATCCAGCTTTCTTGTCTTCAGCCATGACATTGTGAGCCTTTTCAGACAAATCGAGCTTCCAGTGGGTAGTAGTAAACAGTGATGTCCTTACACTCACCACCTATATAAAAACAAAAACAAACAAACAGCTTCATTTATATACCGCTTCATACCCTTAAGGAGTGTCTAAGCGGTTTACAACTGTAAGCTATTTGCCCCCCAACAATCTGGGTACTCATTTTAGCGACCTCGGAAGGATGCAAGCCTGAGTCAAGCTTCAGCCCTTTGCTGGTCTTGAACTCGCCACCTTCTGCTATATAGATTGTCATCTGTCAATCTCAACCCCTGCCATTTAGTATTTTAATATCCTACCTTTCATGTCCTTATGGAAAGCAGGCTCAAGTGCTGTTTGTATTTTTCCTTGCGTTAGTCTTGCCTTCCCATAAACAGGATCTTGCAAGGGCAAGAAGTGCTAAAGATAGCTTTAGAAAATATTGCTGGAGTGGAGTGGCTCTAAGCATGAGAGCAGTAACAGATATTTGCAAGACCTAGTCTTGGATTTGTACATTCTTGGGACCCACAGTTTAGTTAAATCTTAGGCTTAGAACAAGGGTGGACAACTGTGGAAGACTAGAGAGCCACAACCCCCCCCCCCCAACACACACACAGAGAAGACTGTGGACAGCTGCCTCCCCCAACAAAACAATTTTTTGCACCTGAACATCTTGTATTCCCAACTGAGACCCAGGCAAGCCTTTTTAAAGCAACATTTTAAAAACCAGTCTCTCCTGGGTCTAGAAAAGGCTCAGAATGGCATGGCCCAGAGGGGCAAAAACATGACGAAATGGTTGTCACATCCCCTAGAGGAAGACAGTTTTTTTTACCTTGGGAGTCACAAAATGGCCATGGCCATGGCCATGGCACCTCACACTTTACCCACCCCTCTCTTAGAAGGACCAGATTAAGCCTTTCTTCATCATTCTTGCTTGTTTTTCTTTTCAGTGAGCTGCCAAATTATGACACCATTGTACCTGTCCTTTTAGAGCATGGTGTGGAGAGCTTGCCTAAGCACTGCAAAATCACACCAGGTATCTGCAGTATTTCTTGGGATGGAGGGCATTTGATACAGCAGGAATATCTTGCTTGTGCAGCGCTAGTGCCTGCACCCAAAAACCTTTATTATGGGTATGTATTTTAAAACAGATGTCCGTTACAAGAGTCTTCAATAAGAGCAGAATTTCTTTGCCATTAATATATGGCTATCTTCTCCTTGCTTTGTTTTATTTTTTACAAAACAATCTAGACTTGTGCAAGCATGCAAATATTGACTCTGGTATAAAGCATATAGATATATTTGTACATAATGATATTGTATATTATTAAGTGCACCCATGTATGTGTATGTGCATAAATATACACATTATACATTAAGAAGACTGAAAATTGAAATTAGATAGGGTACATAATATGTGGTAAGGAAATTCTTTTTACGCTATTTTTCCTTATCACTATCATAAGCAATCCTTCGTTTTCCCACATGGGAAGCTCTTGTCATATTACCTTTCAGTGATGTGGAGATGAGCTGTTCCTACAAGTCCCAGCCTCATGTATTTTTTTCCCCTCAGGAATCCCCCTGAAGCCCATGCTGGCTCACCCAACCAAAGGAATTGGAGAGGTATTAAAGCGTTTTGAGGAGGCAGCTTTTACCTGTGAATATAAGTATGATGGGGAGCGAGCACAGGTAAGAATGTTTGGTGTCTACCCCAAAGAAGTATCCTCCATTCACCTTTGCACTGGAATCTCATGCATGACTTTTCCCTTTGTCACAGATCCACATTCTGGAGAATGGAGAAGTACATATCTACAGCCGGAACCAAGAGAACAACACAACCAAATATCCTGACATTGTCAGCCGTATCCCCAAGGTATTGAGGTTTTTGGAAATATGGAGTCAAAGGAGTGTGTAACAAGGAGGAACCAGAAGTGATATTGGCTCCTGGCATAGTGGAGTCTCCATAGATGATACTGAGGACGGCCTCTAGTAGAGAGTAGTGTTGATGCTGAGAGTTTGGGACAAGGAGAAACTCAGCTAACCTGAACCCACATGATTTTGCAGGTGAAAAAGAGTACTGTACAGACATGCATCTTGGATGCTGAGGCTGTGGCCTGGGATCCTGATACTAAACAGATCCAGCCATTCCAGGTGCTGACCACCCGGAAGCGTAAGGTAAATTGTAATTACTGGATTGTTTTAAAGACTTGTTGACCAGCATCCCTTTTGTTTGCTCCTGCCTTTAACTGGAATAAGATAGATTATTCATAGGCAAGTGGGGTAAAGGGGATTTTATGTGTTTTTGATACTAGGTAGCATGTACATTACTAACAAATTGTAAGACATTTAGAAAGGAAATTACTTTGGTAACAACTATTAGCTGGAAGATGTAAAAAGATCTGTATGAAGGACCAAAGTCAGAACAATTTTCAAATATCTACTCTCTGTTTTCCTTGACTGCACCATTTTTCTTTCAGGATGTGGATGCTGAAGATATCCGAGTGCAGGTTTGTGTGTATGCATTTGACATGCTCTACCTCAATGGGCAGGTAAGTGTTCTAGTTCCTTTATATAACTGAACATTTGGTGCTCTCATTCAGCACACACTTCAAGTACCATCTGCTTTGTATTGTCTCCATTTGTTTTTCTGCTGCTGTACCTTGTCCTACTCCACTTGATTCCCTATTCTTTGCCTGCCTGTTAAATGAGTAATTTTGCATCCTTCTAGTCTTTGGTCCGGGAACCCCTATCCCAGCGCCGAGCCCTACTGCGCGATTCTTTCACTGAGGTTGAAGGTCAGTTCCTCTTTGCTACCTCCATGGATACTAGTAACACAGATGAGATCGCTGAATTCCTGGAACACTCCATCAAAGGTAAATGGCATTCTGGTTGTGTTCCCCCTCTCCCTGTCTTGTTTCTTATAAACCTTAGGCATCTTTTGAATCCCAGAATTGTAGCTTGTGTAGTCTGGTAATGCACAGTATACTGGATTAGAATGTAGGACCACCCAGGTTCACATTACTTCTCAGGCATGAAACTCACTGAGTGTCCTTTTGCCAGTCCTTAAAAATGTAAGATAAAAGCAGAGAGTATTCTACCCTAAACTCCTTGAATAAAGAAGCAGGATTTTAAAAAAAAACATGCTAAGTGGGATGGGCTAATGTGCTTTTTCTCTTGTCTTCCTCAGACTCCTGTGAGGGGCTAATGGTGAAAACATTAGAAGTGGATGCCACATATGAAATTGCAAAGAGATCCCACAACTGGTTGAAGGTAAGAATTTATTGTTTGCTCAGCCAGTAGTCCCACCTGATATGTTGTCTGAGGTGTACTAATGTAAGGAAGGACTGGAGGTAGCATTCCCTTCTTTCCCCTGATTCACCAAGCTATTCACGGAGGGAGGAGGATCAGTAATTTTTCTTACTTGCTTATCAGATTGACTAAAATGGCCATAATGAGTTACAGTGATATAAACAATAGTATCATATGAGTAACTGGGTGGAGGGCCCTTGTGTTCTCTTCCAACTCTGATTCTGCGATTCTAACATCATGTTTAGCTCCCTCAAGGACAATATCAAAGCTTGCATTATTTAGAAGATCCCAGACAAATCTCTTATCTAGATTGACAGGCTTATTCCATGTCCCTGGTAATGAATGAGTCCTTATAGTAACTGTGTTTCCTATATTAGCTGAAAAAAGATTACCTGGAAGGTGTGGGGGACACTCTGGACCTGGTTGTGATTGGTGCCTACTTGGGCAAGGGCAAACGTGCAGGCACATATGGCGGTTTCCTCCTGGCTTGTTATGATGAGGAAAGTGAAGAGTTCCAGAGCATCTGCAAGGTAAGATATCCCCAGAGTTGTAGTAAGCTGGACCTCTGCCACTAGGAAGATGTGAGTGTTAGAGTTCTTGTTAGCATCATGGCCAAACCTTAACAGTTGTCCAGCAGCATGAAAAAGAAGTAGTGACACTGGGGGGTGCAGAGTGTGCCAGGTGACACCACTGGAGGGGGGTGACACCCAGTGTGTGCCCCCCCCCCCCCCACAGTACATTCCCTCCCTCAATCCCTGCCCTGCATGGCTCAGGTCCACACTATTTGGCAAACCATTTCTCCTGGTATGACACCAGTCCAGATTCTGAGATCCTCTGGAGAAGCCCTTCTCTCTGTCCCAACACCATCACAAACACGGTTGGTGGGAACATGAGAGTAGGCCTTCTCGGTGGCTGCCCTGGACTCTGGAACTCTCTGCCCAGGGAAATCAGAATGGCTCCCTCCTTGATGGCCTTCTGCCGGCAGGTGAAGACCTACCTGTTCACACAGGTATTTAAGAAATTGCTATGTGGATAGGTTGAGATGTTGGACCATTTTAAAAATTTGATACAATTTTTTCTCTATATATAATTTTATCTTTTTAAAATATGTTTTATTCTTTTAATAACTATCTGTTTAAATACCGTAATAATTTAATTCCGTTTTAATGTAGCTTTTTTTTAAAAAAATGTTTTTAATTGTAGTGTTTTTAATGCTGTGAAGCTGCTCTGGAGTCCCAATTCTGGGAAAAGAGCGGGAAACAAATACATATAATAAATATAATAAATTAATTAATTCAAGGTAAAGCCACACAGGACAGGGAGGGTGTGCCACCCCTCTCCTCCTACCCTGCCCGGCTGTACTCTGAAGTAAAGCTGCACAGGGCAAGGAGTTGGGAGTGGGCCCTGCTGGCTCTGCCCCCAAGCCCCACCCTCTGCACCAGGTGACACCCTGGTGTGGGATCCCGTTGTAAAAGAGTTAACTTGTATTAATGACCTTGTTGAATATTTTTTGCATTGGCTTTGGGCTTTGTGGCTGGGAACAGATATGAAGACAAGACAGGGGAATGAGCTTTTCTCTGTTGCTAATCTGTTTGCCCAGTTCTCAAAACTGTTAGAGGGGAGATGGGTCACGTGTGCACACTTTGTGTTTACTTCTGCACTATAAAAAAACCATGGGAGTTTATCTTCCATAAGCTTCAGCTCGGGAGGGATGCACCCCAACCCAACTTACCTATATGTCTCGCAATAGGGATTTGATTTGATATGATTGCCATCTGAAGGGGGTAAATCTGGGTTTGGGGGGCCAATTCTGCCATTGGCTGTGCAGGGTGCTAGACCCCATCAACAAAAGGGCTGGAATGCTTTTTTGCTGTATATCATCTGCTGCATTATTTACCACAAATAAAGCTTATGTGATAAGAGTAATATGTATCACTATATTACTCTTTGTATCTATGTATCAGGATATTACTCAAACCCTAGGAGAGGCCTAAAATTACTCTCAGTTCCAGAGCAGGGTAAGGTTAACCCTTTTTCTCAGGAGCTTTTAGGCACTTGGCTTCTGTCCTAGGACTTTGGGGAGTTTTGTTATCTGTAACAAATGTTGTACGACCAATGTGATCAGAACCTATAAAAGTCGGAGCAGCTACAAGATTATTTTCTGTTATTTTATCCTGACTGCAGGATAAAGATGAGGCAAGTGGACTATACCACCAAAATAATTTGCAAGGGGTAGTATCTGAGATATAAAATGGGTGATTCTTGCATTTCTTATACCATTATTTGCCCTGTGAGGGATTAATAGCCATTTGATTTTTCAAACTCCTCCCTCTCCCTGTTCTTAGATTGGCACTGGATTTACAGATGAGGACCTTGAGAAACTCCATAACTCTCTCAAGGTAGGAAATTTTTCCTGCTCAAAATAGGCATTCCCCTTGACATCTTCTAAGCATACAAACAAAAGTGGTTATGCTTTCCATCCTCCAGTATTTCCATTACAGGAGATTTTTATTTATATGGTGTTAAAGCGAGGCAAAGAGAAAAGGAGCCTAGCATTCTTGGATCTGGCCTCCTGCAAACTGTTCTCCATTCTTTGAGAGGAATCTGTGTCTCTTTCCAAAAGCTGATAGTGTCCCTCAGCCTGATCAACCAAAGAGAAAAAAATTATATAACATTGGGCAAGAGATCAGTATGTTGATCTCACTGGGGTGGTCCTTGCCATGCAAATGTAGGAATTCATCCTAGTTTTTATACTGTAGGACCATGTGATTCCACAGCCACGGCCATACTATCGCTGGGGTGGGGCAGCAGATCCTGACCACTGGCTGGAGTCCCAACATGTCTGGGAAGTGAAGTGTGCAGACCTATCAATTTCTCCTGTTCACAGAGCAGCAGCTGGATTGGTGAGTGAAGGATGGCCACTGAAAAGGCTACATAAAAATTGTGAAAAGTAGAAATTGTGCATTAAGCTCTCACTGTTATCTCCAGGGTGGATGTTACCTCAAATATTTATCATCTCTAGGGTCTTGAAAGGAATGCACAGCACATGAAAACAAACAAAAGAATTGTTGAAAAACAAATCAAAATAAAATAGGCATATCCCTGTTAACAAAACCTCTGACAATAAAGCTCTTTTTTACAACATCTTTGTATGCCCACCCCAGCAACCTTCTCATCCCTTGTTGACTGGAAGGTTTTTAACAGCATCAACATTGGGAGGACTGGAGAAACACCAACTTTAAGTACTGTCCACAATAAACAATGCAATAAAGGCTTGAGGTGGGAAAGAGAGGGATTCTATTATAGCCAGTCCTACATGATGTGTGTATTCCTAAAACAAGCAATGTAAATGGCAGTTGTCTTCAGAATCCCTAGTGAAAGAAAATAAAAATCATTCCTGGATGCATTTTGGAAAAAGCCTTCAAGTGGTTTCTAGGTTAAAAATGTTTTTTGTTTACTGATGCAAGCGTTACCTGACCTAGTTGTTTCATTTCACATGTGCCTATTATTAGTTTTGAATTAAAAGTTTCCTGAAACACGTTGAACTGTTCTTCCTTTTGTGATGTAGGACTCTACCCTATTCTTTCTATGTTATTTCTGTCTCGGATACAAAAATTCCTGTTGAAGAAGTAATGCGCAAGAACACTTCAACTTTGTAAACTGAAGTATATCTGTACTTTTAAAACCAGTATTAAAACACACACAAATAATACACTGTAAAAGCTAACCCTGATTTTAGAGATCAAAGGTTATAGGAGTCAATGTGCTCTTATTCTGAACAGAAGCTCAAAAAGGAGGGAGCCAGTTTGAGTTCGCCTAGGTGGTTTCATCAAGGTGATGCTACTGAGAAAGCTCTGTCTTGGATATTCACTAATCAAGTCTTTTAGGTAGTAGGCACTCACACTCAACTTGATCCTCCACTGAGGATCTCAGTACACAGAGAGAATCATATGAAAGGAAGCAGTCTTTCCGATGTCCTTGGCAAAAGCTATTCAGCAATGGCAGACCTCCTCTGGAAAAATCTTGCCAAGAAAACCCTATGATAGGGTCACTGAAGTCAAATTTGACGTGTACTTATGTGCTACCGAAATAGGGGTAAAAGGGGATGTGTTATATCTTAGTATATGTTACAGTGATATGTGTGATGGGACTATTGTCTTTTGTTGTTGTGTGCCTTCAAGTCTTTTCTGACTTACAGTAACTCTGAGGTAAACTTATTATGAGGTTTTCTCTGACTTGCCCAAGATCGGGATTGCCATCCACAGATTTGAGCCTCAGCGGACAGCAAGCCCTGGCTTTTGCTATGGATGCACATTCTTGTGCCAGCACAGGCAGGAGCATGCTCCCATTGCAAACAATCGATTTGAGGTCCCACGTTTTTTGCCATCCATGGGGAGGGGGGGTCTGGAATGGATCCCCAACGGATACCAAGGACCCACTGTATTCCATACCTGCTCCACTTCCCTTGCTAGCAAAATCAGCATGTTCTCTAATTAGCTAGTTTGTAGGCAACATCTGCTTACAGAAAGTGTTGGGATGGAAAACTGGCATGTCCAATAGCAAATAGGGCATTACATGACCTACATTACATGGCCAACCTGTCCTTCAACTGCAGGTGGATGAAGAAAAGGGCATCTCTCTACGTTTCCCCAGATTCCTACGCATCCGAGAGGATAAGAAACCAGAGGAAGCTACTACCAGTGCTCAGGTATGGAGGTGGCAGAGCATGTATGTATGGGGTTATAGTGGAGAGGAATCTGACCATCACTGTCTCTTTGTAGAGCATGCAGAAATTTGTCTCATTTCTTTTAACTGCCATACTATGCTGTGGATATAGTATACCTCGATTTCAGTAAGGCCTTTGACAAGGTTCCCCATGACATTCTTGCAAACAAGCTTGCAAAATGTGGGATAGACAAGTTAACTGTTACATGGATTTGTAATTGGTTGACTGGCCGAACTCAAAGGGTGCTCAACAATGGCTCCTTTTCATCCTGGAGAGAAGTGACCAGTGGGGTGCCACAGGGTTCTGTCCTGGGCCCAGTGCTATTCAACATCTTTATTAACGATTTGGATGACAGAATTGGGGGCATACTTATCAAATTTGCAGATGACACTAAACTGGGAGGAGTAGCTAATACCCCAGAGGATAGGATCAAAATTCAAAATGACCTGAATAGACTAGAAAGCTGGGCCAGTGCTAACAAAATGAAATTCAATACGGAGAAATGTAAGGTTCTGCACTTAGGGCGGAAAAATGAAATGCACAGATATAGGATGGGGGACACCTGGCTGAACGAGACCACATGTGAAAGGGATCTAGGAGTCCAAGTAGACCATAAGCTGAACATGAGTCAACAGTGTGATGCGGCAGCTAAAAAAGCCAATGCAATTTTAGGCTGCATCAATAGAAGTATAGTTTCTAGATCAAGGGAAGTTATAGTGCCACTCTATTCTGCTTTGGTCAGGCCCCACCTGGAATACTGTGTCCAGTTCTGGGCACCACAATTCAAAAAGGATGTGGAGAAACTGGAGCATGTCCAAAGGAGGGCAACTAAGATGGTGAAGGGTCTGGAAACCTTGCCCTATGAAGAACGCCTTAGGGAGCTGGGGATGTTTAGCCTGGAGAAGAGAAGGTTAAGAGGTGATATGATAGCCCTGTTTAAATATTTGAAGGGATGTCATATTGAGGAGGGAGCAAGCTTGTTTTCTGCTGCTGCAGAGACTAGAACGCGGAACAATGGAAGCAAACTGCAGGAAAAGAGATTCCACCTCAACATTAGGAGGAACTTCCTGACAGTAAGGGCTGTTCGACAGTGGAACACACTCCCTCGGAGTGTGGTGGAGTCTCCTTCCTTAGGGGTCTTTAAGCAGAGGCTGGATGGCCATCTGTCAGGGATGCTTTGACTTGGAGTTCCTGCATGGCAGGGGGTTGGACTGGATGGCCCTTGTGGTCTCTTCCAACTCTATGATTCTATGATTCTATGATTCTATTCTAGTATTAATGCTTGCAGCCTTTTCAAAGGGGATGGAGGGAATCACAGGTCTTCCTGTGAACTGGATGACTGCAAACTATTGGCCCTACCTGATCTGAAATTAATTCAGTCCAGAGGGTATTAAGGAACCAGCTTTCCCAGGGATCCATTGGTACAGGGAACAATGAAAATGTAGGGTGATAGGGAATAATGTTATGACCAAGTCAGCACACTGCAGGGCTAGTATGTTAAGAGGCAATGAGGAAACAATACTTTTCCATAATGCATTTTTACTCTGTTTTAACAGGTGGCTGAGCTGTACCGGAAACAGCAACAGATCCAGAATCAGCAGTCAGTGGAAAAAGGAGATGATGACTTTTACTAATCGTCCTTCTTAAAGTTTTGCTGGCTTCTTGGCTTCCTAAAGATGGTATTATAAACCACCCCACCCACTTTCTGGTGGTCAGGGAAAGGGTGTGTGTGCTGAATCTAGATTCTGCTTTTCATTCCTGGGCTTTTTAATAATACCACACAGCCTGCAATTGGGCAAGCAAAGGGAAAAGTTGGTGGCAGTGTATTAATAAACCTTGGTATTTTGTGTTACTGCCTGCTTAGTATGAAGTGCTTTGTTTGGATTTCTGTTTATAGTCTGGCTCATAGTAAGTGTTTAAAATAAATGTTTGTTCATGCATAATTAGGAAAAAGTAGCACAAGAAATAAATGCTATGACGCATGCATACAAAAAACAAACACACACACATCTCAAAGTTCTGAGACTGTCATCTGGTTCCCTTGTGAGGGTGAGAGGAAATAGAAAGGGAAATGAAAGAGGTTTTATTCTGATAAAGCTTACACCAGAAATCTTGAGACTCAACAAAGAGGGGAATCGTGGGTTTTTTCCTACTTCAGCAGCCTTATTTCCTTCAAATGGAATCCCTTCTACCCTTTATCTATGCAGAGTCCATTAGCCCCACAAATCAGTGAAACTGTCTTTCATAATTCACCTACTAGGCTCTGTCCTCCAGAGCATCATGCAGGATACTAAGCCCCACCACTTCCCAAACATTATTCCTACATGCTTATTCTGTTCTTGTCTATATCCATTGTCCCTCTGGCTTCTTGAGGTTAGTCTTTTGGGGAAGGAAAGAGTATTAAGGCACAGGTCCTTGCCCCTCGGGGATGGTACGCAGACGCTGACTTCGTGCCTTATAGACTTCAATGAGCAGATCTTTCACATACTGGATTTCTCTCTCAATAGATTCTGCTTTTTCACGCAGCTCGCGGTTGCGTGCCTCGAGGACCTGGCACTCATCCCCCAGTGCCTCATGTTCAGCCCGTTTGCGCTGACGGTACCGCAGGGCTGCTGTCTTGTTCTGGTCTCGCTTCTTCTGGCGTCGGTCCCCCTTGGGTGCTGGTGCAGGTGGCTGTTGTACTGGGACATGGACTTCACTGGCCTGAAAAGGGAGCTCAGAAGGTGTCTCTCTACCATAGAGCTCCAGCAACTCAAAGCAACCTGAATCTAAGGTCTGCAGGGGAGCAGGTGTGCAGTGATTGTCCAAGGGTTGGAAACCATCACCAAAAGGAAACTGGAAATTCCCATCAGAGGGAGGGGTGCTGGGTGCTACCTGGTCTGGTGAGAGTGACTCCTCCAAGAAATAATCCTCCATTTGCTCCAACTCTTTCTTGAGCAGTGAGGCCATGGCCTCCAGGTCCGGAGCGGGAGGGGAGGGCAGTGAAAGCAGCGAGGGCTCCCCTGACACACTCAGGAGCGTGGCCAGGTCTGTGCGCTCCGTCATCCAGTCTGAGAAGCCATCGCCTACAGACAAGTGAAGCAAAGTCAGCAAACAAGGGACAAGATTGACAAGAAAAGCAGACTGTGTCAACATCTAAGTGTGAGAATAGATGGCTTAAGAGCCAAGAACCCTTCGATCCTGGGTAGTGTGATTTCAGGCCGTTGGTACATATGGAATAGTTTACGGAAGGGGTTGTGTCAGGAGGAAAAACAGCAGAGGAAATGGGTCAAAATACAGAGTACCAGAAGCTATATGGGAGATGGAGGGGGGAAAAAAGAAGAAGATGCCTTCTAATAGCCCACCACTTGTTGGATTGGAAACACTGACTATGCCAACTAGGACTACTGGATGTTGCAGTCTACAACTGTTCTG
This sequence comes from Urosaurus nigricauda, assembly GCA_034509955.1. NCBI lineage: Eukaryota > Metazoa > Chordata > Lepidosauria > Squamata > Phrynosomatidae > Urosaurus > Urosaurus nigricauda. The sequence goes on from JAOEGL010000006.1 coordinate 11,917,125, forward strand.
TAATCTTGAAGGCTACAAATGGTCCATCCCTGCTTGAATTCGTGGGAAACAGGCAGTCCTTTTGAAAGCCTTTCAGCTTCCAGATCCCAAGCTGGCCTTTACAAGTATGAAATAAATTATTTGTGTATGTGTGTTTGAAACGGAATGATGTAACTTGCCAAGAAAACCCCGTGACAGGTTCACCTTAGTTGGAAATGAAGGCAAACAGCAGCCACAAAATGTTGAGAAATGTGTGTATCAAATGTTTCCTACATTGACACTTCAGTCATCAATGCTGCCACAGTTGGACAACTGAATGAACAACTGGAATCCATGCCAATATTCCCCCCACCTCTAAGAGTCTCCCTCCTCCGGTTTACTCACCTGTGAGTCGATGATGCTCCATGTTGGGGGCAAAGCCCTCCACAGGTCCGGCTAGCAGCTCACAGTGACCGGCGTGGGGCAGCCGGTGCTTGAGCAGCTCCGGCCTGCAGGACATGCTGCTAGCTGGGATCATGGTCAGATCTAAGTCCAGGTCCAGGGTCAGTGCCGCCATGAAGGACATGGTAGCGATGATTACTCAATACAGGGTTGGGATACGGCAGGTGAGGAGTGGTTTGGCTCCTGCAGGCAGGGATGGTGGTGGTGGTGGCAAAAGACCTGAAATACAAAGAAATTGAAAGTTGGGGCATGAATCTGTCTAATTTTATTTTCTCAGCAATCAACAAAAGGGACTGACTCCTTCAAAATCTAAGATGAAGGCAGCTTACCCATGTTGATGATACTGGCACTTTTGTCCTGTTAAGAGAATTTAGCAACCTTTGGAGCAGGCAAATCTGTGTATGTGCCGGGACTTGCATAGCACAACAGGCCTCCTGCTGGGTAGATCTATGGTACCCCATAGCACCCTTCTTCCCCCTGACCCCTATGGTTGGCCCCATAGCAAAGACAGTATGTGCGTAGTCTGCCTTACTTGAAATATTTTGGATTGCAGATTTTGGATTAACTGCATATACATAATGGAATATTTTGGATCAAAGTCTAAACATGACACACATTCATGGGTCCCTTTTTGGGAGAAAGGTGGAATAAAATGAAATAATAAATACTGTTTTGCATACGACCATATACACAAAGCCTGACGAAAAATTTAGACATAATATTTTTTAATAATTTTGCGCTTGAAACAAACTTTTGCGTACACTGGCTGAGATAGTGACACAAAGGTGTCACTGTCACAGCCAGCCATTTGGCCAATTTTGGAGGATCTTGGGATTCTAGATAAGGGAGACTCAACCTGTATCCACAAGGAAGGAGAGTGGGGAAGTTGTATGTGACATTCCTCCCTCTCCATACACCTTGCCCCATGAGCCAAGAATAGTGTTATGTAGTTATGTAGTGTGCTGTTTTAGTGTTCTAACAGCTTCATACTTTGCAAGTGGTTTTAACTGTGCTGCTTTCAGCTTACATTTTACTGTCAGAATCATTTAATTTTTAACTTTTGAAATGCATGTTTTTGTTTTATATTTTTAAATTATCGTAAGCCGCCTTGAATCCCATTTTGGGAGAAAAGCCATAAAGAAAGAAATAAAATATGCTGCCCTCCAGCCATTTAAGACTATGCAGTGTTACCTAATCTTTGGTCCTGCAGGTGTTTTGGACTTCAGGTCCCAGAAGCCCCAGCCAGGCTGGTCAACAGTAAGGCATCCTGGGAGTTGAAGTCCAAAAAACTTGTAGACACAAAAGGTCCAAAACACACTGCAGAAATAATCCAGTTTGAAACTGCTTTAACTGCCCTGGCTCAATGTTAGGGAATCCTGGGAACCATAGGTGATTGGGGGCACTACCAGAGCTCTCTGACAGAGAAGGCTAAATGTGTCACAAAAGTACATTTCCTCCAGAATTCCCTATAATCAATGTAATCCATGTTTTAGTTCTATCTTTTTAAATCGCCTTGAATCCCATTGTGGGAGAAAGGTGGGATGTAGATCACCCTCCTTTCGCCACAAATGTCTTTCCCCAAACTTGCCTGTTTTAAATTTTATCTATTTTAAATTAATTTTAATTTGTTGGTATTTCAGTTAAGGTAAGGGATAAGGGTATATGTAATTTTTAGTTGTTTACGTGTCATGTATTTATTTTCTTGTAACCTGATTTGATCCTTTTGGAAAGGTAGGATATAAATAAAATATTATTATTATTATACCAATCCAATAAATAAATAAATAAATAAATACAAATAGCATTGAGCCAAGGCAGTTAAAGCAGTCTCAAACTGGGTTATTGCTGCAAGGTGTTTTGGACCAAAGTTTAGGAAGCCTTGGACTATAGTTTCCATATGGCCAGCTGACCAGCCTGGCTGGGGGTGATGGGAGTTGTAGTCCCTGGCTTTCCAAGCACAAACACCATGTCTCCCAAGAGGTGCCACTCCTTCCTCCTCCTCTCCCTTCCCTCCAGAGGGAGGGCAAAGGATGCCCCCCCTTTGCTCCTCCTTGGCTTCTTTCTTCCTGGGGGATCAGGCATGTGGCAGCTGCTCCCTCCTTCCCCAGGGACCCCAGAACAATGTCCCAGGCAGCCCCAGATGGGAGAGGCAAGAAGGAACAACAACAGCAGGAGGAACAACAACAACAGGAGGAGGAGGCAACCAGAGCCCTAGTAGACCTGGCTTTTTGGGGGAGGCAGGCATCCCTTGTCCCTTCTTCCTCACCTTGTCTCCTTGGGGGCAGGCAATCCCACTGACATGATCTCCCCTTTCCTTAGATCAGTTCCCAAACCTTCTCCTCCTCCTCCTCCTCCTCCTCCTCCTCCTCCTCCTCCAGGTGTTTGAGATTTCACCTCCCAGAATCCCCCACCCACTCTGGGAGCTGAAGTCCAACAAACCCTAAAGTTAGGGAACCCCACTGCCCTAGATCTCCCAGGCTCCAAACTTTGGTCTTCTGTGTCTATGTGTGGATCATAGCCCTCCTCTCCATACAGTGATCCCCAACCTTTGGTCTTCTTCCAGATGTTTTGGACTTCAGCTGACTGTTGGCTGGGGCTTCTGGGAGTTGAAATCCCAAACAGCTGGAGGACCCAAGTTTGGGGATCACTGTATACAGAGGATGGGGGTGGGATCGAGGGAAATCCCATGATCCACAGACACCCCAGAGCCCAGGACAGGACTGTACTCACTCCATCTTGCTGGGGTTTTCTTGCAGCGTGCAAGACACGCTTCTTCGCTTCGGGATCCTCGCAGCTCTAGAAAGCAGCCATGGCTCAGCCCAGCGCGGGATCGTTACGCGATCTGTCTCTGTCTGCACCTGGATGAAGAAGGGAATGAAGCATCAAGGCTGGGTGGAGCTTCCCTATATATCTGGGATCAGGTTCCCAACCAAGCTTGGTCCCATATATCCATCCGCCTGGCCTTGCTCCTCCTCCTCCTGCCTTTGCTCAAGCTTCAAAAAAGGGAGAGATCTTTTTTCTATATAACTTTAGGATTTCTCTCTTTTATTTTGTAGAAAAGACAAAGGCAGGGAGTAGGTAATTCTTGCAAAGTAAAGTGCTGGGATTCCCAGCTTTAATCCCCTTAGATCTAGAGGAGTGAAAACCTGGCCTCTGGTTAGTCAGTGGCACAGGGGCACCAGATGTCCTCCACAAAGGAGGACAAGGCATATAATAATACTAATTGATAATAATTATTATTATTATAAATAATAATTTATATGCCGCCTCTCTTGCAGGATCAAGGCGGTTTATAATATCAGATAAAATACAGTATAAAATACAACATAAATTAACATACATTCTATTAATTCCTCCCCTTCCCCCAACTACACTATAACAAAATATCATAAACAATTAAAACAGCTAAAATAGTCAAACAAAATGTAGGGCACTCAAGAAAAATGTAGGGCTTTGCAAAATATTATTATTTACTAGGTTCTTGTCTCTCACCTTTCTCCCAATATAGGGACTCAAGGCGGCAAGCATCAGATTTAAAACGATACCATCTTTAAAATTGTACATTAATATATATAAATATACAATTTTAAAAACAAACCGTTTTAAAAGTTAAAACCTTTACGAGTTAAAATCAAAGGTTACAATACTTAAAATTTAAATAGCACAACATTCTTATTGATTTGCAAAAGCCCGCCAATACAAGAACGTCCATTACCTGCCACCAGAAGGACAGCAAGGAATGGGATAGAGTCATTCTGGCCTCCCTAGGAAGGGAGTTCCAAAGTTTGGGAGCAGCCACTGAGATGGTCCTCTCTCTTGTTCCCACCAAATGCACCTGAGAGGGTCGTGGGATGGGGAGAAAGGCCTCTTTGGATGATCTCAATGAATGGCTCATACAGTGAGATATGGTCCTTCAAATTACCTGGACCCAAGCCCCATAGGGCTTTGTAGGTCAGAACCAGGTTCAAACACTCATAAAAATTTAAAGGTCATGCTTAGCCATGCTCAAAATGGAGTACATTTTGGAATTCCTCCTGGACAGAAGGTCAAAAGGTAGGACACCTCTGGGAAATGGAGGGCATCTGGTCACCCTGTCAGTGGCATGGATTTTTTTGCACATGCTCAAAGGGAATCTTATGTTTTGATATAAATTTGTTGCTAGCTGCCTTCCAGTCAACTTCCATTCATGGTGACCCTGTAAATGAGACATCTCTGTCACCCTCTATTCTCAGCCTCTCTTCTCAGGTTCTGCAGGTTCAGACCTATGACCTCCCTGGTTGCATCTGGCCATCCAACATGTAGTCTTCCTCTCTTTGTTCCCGACTTATGGCGAACCTATCACGGGGTTATCTCGGCAAGATTTGTGCAGAAGTTTGCCATTGCCTTCCCCTGAAACTGAGAGCATGTGCTTGCCCAAGATCAGCCAGTGGGTTTCCACAGCCACGCTGGGAATGAAACCCTGGTCTCCAGAGGCATAGTCCAATGCTCAAACCACTATGCCACACTGCCTCTCCCCTATATGTTTCCTAGAATTATCAACTTTTCGAATGAGTCCTGCCTTCTCATGATGTCGCCAAAATATGTCAACCTCAATTTGATCATTTTGGCTTCCCGGGAAATTTCAGGCTTGATCTGATCAAGGACTGTTTGGATCCATGGTATGTATCCTCACCACTCTTCTCCAGAACCACATCTCAAATGAGTTGATTTTCCTTCTATCCACTTTCTTCATTGTCCAGCTCTCACATCTGTACCTGTTAATAGGGGATACAATATTGGACAATTTCAAGAAGAGATTCCACCTAACCATTAGGAAGAACTTTCTGTCTATAAGGTTTTTTCAACAGTGGAATGGATTATCTTGGAGGATGGTGGGCTCTTCTTTGGAAGTTTTGAAACAGAGGTTGGATGGCCATCTCTGAGGAGTGCTTTAATTGTGTATTCCTGCATGACAAAGATTGAGACAAGATGCCCTTTGCAGTTTCTTCCAACTCTAATTTAATTTAATTTAAAGTATGATCATCTTCAGTATGACCATTCAAGTTTTAAAAATAAACATCTGTTCTTAAGAGGAGTGTTGAAACCCCCATGACACGTTCATCTTAGAGTTGCCATAAGTCGGAAACAACTTGAAGGCACACGCACAATATAAAAGCTTTGCTGTGGTGCCACAGCAAACTACATTTCACAGAATTCCACAGCATGGAGCCATGGCAGTTAAGGTGGTGTCACACTGGATTATTTCTGCAGTGCAGATGCAGCCAGGGTGTAAACACCCATCACTTCAAACTGATCTTTTAAAATTGTTTTGATGTTTACTGTGTTGATTCCAATGGGTTGCTTTATTATTATTATTATTATTATTATCATTACCTTAATGGTGTTCTTACTTAAGTTGTTTTCAGTTATGGATTGTAATTTGTCGAGCACTATTTTTTAAAGTGAAAAGGCAATGGAATGAATAGGCTGTGTGTTAGTGTACATATATATACACATGTACATCCCACAGTTCCCCTATCCAACATTGGATACATTCCCAGGGGCCCGAAAAGCTGTGTATTCTACTTTTGTGGATGATGTTCATAAACTATTTGATGTGGTGGAATGCATTTTTTTTCATCCAATGTGCATGGTACTGGTACTATATTTGTGCTAATTGGTCATATTTGTTTCTTTCTTTCCTTTAGGCAGCAGATGGCTCAGGGACTGGCCTGCCACTTTGATTGATGCTGGATGAAATCATATTCTTTCAAGCAATAGTTAAATTGAGCATGAGATCATGCTCTTTTGTTCCCGCCTACCTTGCTCAGGAAAGGGCTGATGTCAGGACTATTTTACCAGCGCAAAGAGCAAAATGCATGCAGCCGAAGCAGCAGCAATACGGCCGATTGCACCAGAGTTGCATCAGCTGTGGGTGTACAACACACAGATAGTAAATGCTCAGGGCACCATTCCTTTTCATTGGCTATAGGACAATGAACATGACACCAAGATTGGCTCCAAGACTTGTCCATCTAAAGCAAGACTCTTTCTGCCTTTTCTCCTCCTACAATTGCCTGTTAGGTGGTTTCCAAATACAGTGCACTCCTTAGAGTCACTTTCGTTGTCTCAAAAGTAGCTGTGTTTTCATATCACACAGGATCCCTGGCAGGCAAGCTTAGAAAGATAAATTGTATAAGAATTCCACAGGTATTGCAGTGAAAGCTATTTTTAAGGAGAAATAGTCTCAGCTTATTCTATTGTAGGAAAGGAATGTCATTTCAGGTTTGGCACATAATGGCCCTGTTGGCAGCTGCATGGCAAGCTGTTTCAGACCTAAATCTAAAAGATCCAGCAAAACCTGGGATACAGCTTTCAAGATTTTTGAATGTTGAATCTGCAGACCAACTCCCCTCAGGCAAATATTAAATAGATCTTGATTTTGCCATTTTATATAAAGTACACAATTTTTCTATGCCACTGTTTAATGGGACTTGAGCATCCACAGATTTCGGAATCCACGAGGGTCCTGGAACCAAATCCCTGCGGATACCAAGGGCTCACTTTATAATGAGATTGTGTGTCTCTGTGTGTGATTAATTTATATGAATGCATGTATAGACACTAGATTGCAGTGAGAAAATTCAGATGTTGGCAATGAGATCAGAGCTTTCATCCAAAAAGAAATTGCTGCCTTGATGAATTTTTAAATATGGAGGAAATTTAAAGCCTTCGACTCCACATGGAGGAAATTTGTTAAATGTTTTTCCTTCTTGAACTTTTGCTTCAATTGATAATCATACCTTTCTTGCAATCATCATCATCATCCCCCAATAACCATTCTCCTATTTTACCTTTTTCAAGACCCACATGAAGATTGCATGGAAAAGGAAGAGAAGGACATGTAAATTTATTATCAAGGAACCGAAAAATAAAGACGCATCTCATTAACAGCTTGTTCCTGTAACAGGTTGATTATAAATAACTATACATTCTGAGACTGTGCAGATGAAATGTCTCTCTTTCCATATTCTCCTTTTATCTCTTGTCCTACTCAGAATAACTTCTTTTCCCCCACTGACTGGAGCTGGTTCTAACTGCTTTGGGATGCTTCTGCCTGTTACATAACACTTAGTATTCCAAAAGACCAAAGGCCATCATTCATTTCTTTTTTGTTCCATACACCTGGCCCTCTGTATCCATGAATTCTTTATCCATGGATTCAAGCATCCACGGCTTGAAAGTATTCCCAAAATATCTAAATTCTAATAAGCAAACTTTGATTTTGCCATTTTATATACAGGGCCCCATTTTAATATGCCATTGTATATAATGGGACTTGAGCGTTCATGGATTTTTGATATCCACGGGAGTTTTGGAAACCAAGCCCCAGTGGATACTAAGTCCCCACTGTGAGTGTGGATATATACACTCAAAAGCCTGTATACATGGCTCTCCTTCCTCTTGCTTACTTTATACTCACAACAACCCTGTGAGATATGCCAGGATGAGAAAGAGTAAGTGACTAACCTAAGGGCCACTCAGTGAGTTTCATGGTTGTCTGGTGACTTGAACTTGATCTCCCAAGTTCTAATGCAATGTCCTCATCACGCTGCCTAGCTCTACACAGCTAAGGAATTATTTAACTCCTCAGGCCTGTTTTGCCTCAGCTAACACCTAGACTGAAGGTGAAAACAGTTGCTATTCTCCTCCTTTGATAATATTTAAACTGTCTCAGGGCAAGGCCCATCCTTTCACTTACATTGCTCTGTAAAATTTTTATGCATTTTTAGTGGTTGCTTGTTTGGAAGAAGTCTTAGATCAGCCATTGCTAACAGGAAAATGTTCATTATGCAAGAAAATATTTCTGTTCATTTTAATATTGACATGGGAAAGGAGTATGTACTTGCCATCCAGAAATTCCTGGCTGACGCACTGAAATCTTTTTCAAAAAGCCAACTGTTTCCATCTTACCCTGGCAGAATGTTTTGTAATTTTGAAACAGATGAAGAGAACTCCTTTGGGCCAGGAACCTACCGGTAAGACTTTGTGAGTGCTTTTAATATAAGACACAAAGAAGTAGGCAGCTGCTTCCAAACCACGGTTTTGTTGCATCTAGTACAGTTTCCCTAAAATTACAGTGGTACATGTTGGTCCAAAAACATCAGGCTGGCTTCATTCAGTCCAGACTCCAAATGTGAATCAAGATGCTGAAAGTTCAGTTTGCTAGTCCTCCCACTGATATACATTCAGAGGCCAAAACAACCATTAAATTTGGAGAGGTGATGGGGTGGGGAACTGTGCAGAGGGCAGAGGCCAATTTACACCCTGGCATGAATGACTGCACTAGAACTAAAATCATGCCACTCCTGGGTGCTATATTCAGCTGGGATTTTTTTAGTGGACAGAAGGTTAAAACACCACATTTTCATGTGGTTTGGGGGCATTGGGGCCTTCGTTAAGTGAAAAATCCCCTGAAAATCAGCACCTTTTTTTAAAAAATGGGAGGAGTTCAAGGAGTTATGGTGTCTGCAAAAATGTGTTTGGGGAACTGTGTATGGCCCACGGACCATCCTTTCTTCAACCCTGTGAAGTTTTATTTAATTGTTATTTTACAAGCAAACAAAAATGCTGTTTTTAAAAACATGTACGTTCTCTTGTCAACTGATGCTGGGGTTTTTTTGGTGATAGCACTGTCCCCTTAGTATTGCTGGCACCTTCCTTCCCAAGTTGATGAATGGCACCCATTAAAGGAACCAGTTAAAGAAGAACCAGTTAAAGAATAAGAATTACAGTGGAAAAGGCAGCACAATTGGCTGTGGGTAAGCAGACTAAGAACCACAGTAGAAAAGTAGGTAGCTACATCACAGATGACTTTCCAGGTGTTTTTCCATAGTCTGATTATCTAGGGGAACTTTGCCAGAATTCCAAAGATCACCTCAGAGTTTCAATACTGAAGTGTTGCTGCATTAAGTAGTGCAGTAAAGACAAAATGTACAGTAATAGTCACAGTTTAAAAATTGCATTGAGAAGTGGCTTGATGGGCACTGGATGGACAACAAGCAGGCGGCAGTGGTCAGTAGAAGTGAGGAAGCAGGGAGACTGGCTAAAAGAAGAGCAGCAGGCAGCTAAATCATAGCCTTATAGGTTGGCACAGCCTTCTTAATTTAGGAGGCACCTTGGTAAATCTCCTAATGTCTCCTACAAGGTTCAGGGTTGAAATGATTACTACAACAAATACAGTTGGCCCTCCAAATACACAGATGTTTTATCCATGGATTCAACCATCCACAGCTTGAAAATATTTTTTAAAATATATACATTTCAAATGTAAACCTTGATTTTGCCATTTTGTATAAGAGACACCACTTTACTACATCATTGTATGTAATGGGACCTGAGCATCCACAGATTTTGGTATCCATGGAGCGTGCTGGAACCAGTAGTAGCTAGATTCCATGTTTCATTATCACACTAGGGTCAATTCCAGAACCATCCCACAATTATCCCATTACCATCCCACAATTATCCCATTGCCAATAATGGGATATTCATTGCAAATAATGGGATATTCCTTGCCAATAATGGGATAATTGTGGGATGGTTCTGGCCACCTCTGCTCTTCAGGCCCAAACAGAGTACTCCTGACAGTGGAAGCAGCCTAGTTCCCACTATGAGCCTGTACAAGTCTTACTGGGAATAAAGCAGGATTGTGCCCACAACCCTAAAATTTGGCCTTTACAAGTCTTCCTGCAATACTGTATTACTGTAACAGAGATGCCTATCTCAGCACAGCATGAATGAAATGGGCAATAAACAGTGCCTGATTTGCTTCACAATATGAATTAAATGAGCAATATCAAGACAATGGAGATTTTCATACAGGGAAAAATAGCTGGGAGTAAAAGGCATACTCCTTGCAAACTATTAATGGGAAGTACTGTGAATGCTTGGTTGCTGGAGCATTCCTGGTTCTTCCCGGAATAAATCCTCGATCAGTGCAATGTCATCTGAAAATATTCAATGCGATTACATGACTTTGCTGGGAGTATGCCTTTTACTCCTGGCTTTTTTCCATGTCTGAAAATCTCCATAAATGCAGGTGACTTTGGGCAAGTCACACTCTCCCAGCCTCAGAGAAAAGGAATGGTAGCCCCACCTCAATGAATCTTGCCAAAAAAACACCATGATAGGGTTGCTATAAGTCAGAAATGATTTGAAAGCATATATCAACAACAAATGTGCTGTCTGAATAAAATAAATATGACACATTAAAGAGATTACTTTTAAAAGTAACCAATAAGAAATGCAAACAGAATTTGAAAAGGCTACTCAGGACCAGTACAGATGGGCGGGAAGCGCCGTCATGGTGCCAAAACTAGGGCTTGGGAAAGTGTAGCAACCGCACACCCCCAAACCCTAGTAAGGGTGGGCAGCGCCATTATTGAGTGGCACCGCCCACAGGGGGGCATGTCCATGACATATGGGCGTCTGAGCACCCAAATGTCTGTGCCAGAAAGGGGCATCATAGGGCTGCGTTGCAGATCTTATGATGTCTGCGCATCGTTGCCCCACAGTTTGGTTGCTGCGGCAATGAAGTGCAACAAAGAGGGGTGGTGTTTTGCCACCCATGTGTACTGTGCCTCAGATTAAGAAGATAAAACTGGGAAATAATGGGGCAAAGACTCAGAGAGACAAATCAGCAACCACATAAATCTTTACAAGAGGTCATTTAGCAATCTAGTTCTAAAAGCTAAATGTGTAGCAAATGAATAGATATAAAGAACATAACCAATTTTATGTGACCACACATAATTCTTCCCTATAAACACTGTGTGATTGGAGAGAGCTAGTGAGATTTTTGTTCCAGATTATCAGTTATCTGATAAATCCTTCCACATCATATCACCTTGGCAGTTTTCTTATATTGTCAGTTATGGAAAACTATCTGGTTTCCTTGTTGTTTCTTTATCTCAGAATCTCCAGATCAATCCAAACGGCTTCAGCCCACAGTGTTCTGTTCCAAAACCAAATTGAGCCTACCTAATCCAATCAACTAGAAGAACTAATTTGGAGTTGGATCTTAAATTCAAATTAAAGATTTGGCTGAATCCATTGTATACCCCTACTTTCAACCTTTAAATTAACAATAGCAAAAGCAAATTGAATGTTCCCTTGTGGGGCAAAAAAACAGACTAAGGCTGCATCAGCATTGTGGAAACAATCCAGTTTGACAACTGTTTAATTGCCATGGCTCAATGCTATGGAATTCTGTGGATTGTAGTTTTGTGAGACATTTAGCCTTCTCTGTCAGAGAACTCTGGTGCCACAACTAAAATTTCCAGAATTCATAACGTTGAGCCATGGCAGTGAAAGTGGTGTCAAACTGGATTATTTCTGCAGTGTGGATGCAGCCTGGGTCTCTCTTTGGTGCCTCTGAAAAGTTTGCTCCATGGAGAACAACAGTGAGATCTGGCTGAGAGGCCTCCCTGTGTTTCCTTGACTGAAAACTAGTTTTTTCTCACTATAGGCAAGTAACCTTTGCCTCTTTTGGCTGCATTCCTGTGGGTCAATAACCCACATAGGGCAGAGGTTGCTCCATGTAGCCAGCGCAGCAGAGACAAGGCCTCTGGCTCCCAGACTGCTCTGTACATTGTTTCTTTGTCCTCTTTCCAGTCACGAAAATAGCATGTGGAGACCACTAGCTTAGCCTGTTTTCCACCAGTATCAGCAACAAGAGAGCTTCCTAATTTCCCTTTTGCCTACATTTAGTTCTGTTATTGTTATTGGGACTGCCAGAATTAAAACTGGAGAAATTTCCTGTAGTTTTAAGAAAGGGAATTCCAAAGTGTTACTTGTTAACTGGTTGCATAACAAGTGCTGAAATTTCCTCTTCTACACAACAATTAAAGGTACAGTAATTCCCTCCATTTCTAATCTGACAATCCTAATTATTATTATTTACATTGTGCTTGGTGCTTTATAGAGAAAACGCAAGGAGACCAGGCCTCTGTCTTGAGGCACTTTCAATCTCAACTTTGCCTTAGGAAGGAGTGAACAAATGAAGAATGATGGATGGAAAGGTAAACTTGGGGAGAATATGTATGAAACACGGTGATACAAATTCAGGATTCGTTTCAGTAAGGGATGAAGATTAAAGATATAAACCAATAGATCCACAGAAAGGGTGCCTTTGTGGGTTACTACAGTGTGTTTGTGTGTGGTGGTGTAGAGGAGTTGAGTCTGGTTCCCATGACTGATGATCCAAGATATCTTTTAAATTGCTTCTTTCTAAATCCAATTTTCTAATTGTGCACCCTGCCTTTGCTTTTACTGTAGTGTTATTGTAGTGGGAGAATGCAGCTGATACCGCGGGGAGTCCCCAATCCGTTCTTCAACCATTCCACAGCAGCCAATTTTGTAGAATGATTATGAACAGTTCTTCAAAATCGGCCGCTGTGGAACTGTTGGTGAACGGATTGGGGACTCCCAGCAGCATCGGAGGCATTCTCCCATGCAATAACATATGTTTTCCCCTCTTTCTGTTCTGTTCCCTTCCACTCCATTCTCCAAGTCCCATGCGATAAACCTAATAGTTTATTTTTGCTGCAGCGTTTGCAGAGGAAAACATCCAAATTCTGGAGCCCAGATCTCCAATTGAACCAAGGTTTTATAGTACTTTGAACAAAGAAAACTAAAATTACATTCATTGGTTACATATAAACTAAGCATGTACATCCCTTTATATTCATTGGATGCTCATACATACGTCTAACATACATTTCTCTATTCCTCGTGGGTATTCATCAGTCAAACTATTATCTGTATATGTTTTCTTCACTGTCTCCAAACTATCTTTGCAGTACTTCCTTTTATTTGGGTTAACAATTTGAGGCAGGAACCAATTCAGGGTTGTTGCATTCCAGAGCAAAGTGTTTGACCTGACCTTTATCCTTCATCCTGGCAACCCTTGCTCTTAATACATTTCAGTACTATAATTTTCAGCTCCTGAGCATAGTAACAATTTCAATTCTAATCTATCCTCTTCAACAATACCAGGGACAATCTCATAGTTTCAGGTTGTGGCCTGGAAACCCCAGGGCCTGGAATGACCCTGAATTGGTAAGTCTTTGTCATTTAGCAGAGAATGGAATGAAAGGTGTCTACTAGGCAAAAGACCATCTGTACGCTACACACACACTGATCTGGCAACCCATGCAATATTTCCTAAATATTGAGACCTTGGCTAGAGCTGGAAGGTGAAAGCACTTTGTACATTTATTGTTGCTTTTGTTAACTTCTCTCAAGTTGACTTCAGCTCATAGCGATCCTGTGGATGAGACTTCTCCAAGAATCCCTATTCTCCACCGCTCTGCTTAAATTCTGCAAATCCATGCCTGTGGCCTTCCTGATTGAGTCTATCCAACTGGTATGTGGTCTTCCTCTTTCTACTACCCTCTACCTTTCCTGGCATTATTCTTTTTTCTAGGAATCCATGCCTTCTCATGCTGTGGCCAAAGTACAACAGCTTTCAGGCTTGATATGTTGAAGGACCCATTTGTTTGTCTTTTTGTTTGTCCATGGTATCCTCAGCACTCTTCTCCAGCACACTTCTCAAATTAGTTTACTTTCTGTCTTCTTTCTTTACTGTCCAGTTCTCACATCTATACTTGGTCATGTGGAATACAATGGCTTGGATGATTCCTACTTTAGTGCTCAGTTGTATATCTTTACTTGTTAGAATCTTTTCTCATTATTTCATTGCTGTCCTTCTCATTCCTCGTCTTCTTATTTCTTGAGTGCAGTCACCATTCTGATCAATGTTTGATCCTAGGTAAAGAAACTCTTCAACTATTTTGATTTCCATCCCCATAGTCAAACTATTCCTAAAATTAAAACAGGTTCTAGGGCTGAACATTTACTGGAAGCAAGCTCTGTTTGCCTCTAAATCCTTTGAAATCTTTTCCAGGCTCATTGAAAATACTCACTTTGGGATTTGTTTCCACAGGCTGAGCAATGTTCCCCACAGAGTATTGTATAACTAAACATTCTCTCCATCCTCATTGCAACCTCAAAGTCTCCATAGTGACTGAGGCTAGCAGACTCTCTCTCTGGTGAGTTGTCATGGAGACTTCTTTTAAAAATTCGAGGAGCTAAAGTGTTCTAGCCAACCTCTTCCTTAAGGCCTGGGGTGGGTCCAGATGTAGCCATGACAGCAGCCCACTCAAATCCTGTGGGGAGTCAGCTGCTGGCAGCTTCTCTACTGAGAATTTCTAGGAAAACATACTTGGGTTGTGTTAATGCAAGGCAGGCAAGCTCACTTCAATGCTTACTTGTTCACTCCAACTATTTCCATTTATCCAAGACAGTCCATACAATCTGTTTCATGTTCCCTGATCTATTCCATATTGACTTTTGGGAAAGAATTTGGGGACACATTTTAAGAAACATTATATGCACAACTGAACTAGTGCAGACTGTTGTTTATTCCATTGAGAAGCCGCTTCACTATCTAGTCACTGTTGTTTAATGTATGCAACCAACTGTTGTTGTTTTATGTGTCTTCAAGCCAATACTGGCAAATGGTAAACCTATCATAAAGAGGAAGAAAGACTATGATGTGCCTGACATCCCCAAGTGGGTTTCTGTGTCTGAACAGGAATTCAAACCCTGGTCTCCTGGAATCCTAGGAGTTTATCAGACGACGGAAATTGGAAGTATAATCCAATGGCAATCCGAACGCAATCATGAGGTTTCACGTTATTACGAATTAAAGCATCTCACGCAATTTTGGGCAAAAGGGAAGTCATTCCGAATGCAATCATGGGTTTTACATTATTGCGAATTAAAGCATCTCACGGAATTTCGGGCAATGGGTCATTTTCGGGTAATGGGAAGTCATTTTGAATGCATTCCGAATGCAATGGGAATTCACATGAATTCGCTAAACTAGCGAATTCAGCTGAATTCGAATTGGCTCCATTCAAAATAGAGAAAAATTCCTCCCATCTGATAAACTCCCTAGTCCAAACCACTATAGTAGAAGAGAGGGTATTTGTGGGAAATCAATGGCAGAAGTACACTTTACACATGTTAAGGGACACTCTTCTTTTCTCCCACATGGCTTGATGGGTTTCAGGTTAGACCCTGATACTGAAGACAGGTGCCGCTATTAAGGCTGATCCCTGGCTCAAAACTGAAGGAGCTGCTTGTGCGCTCAGAGTTTTGGAGGGTGGAGGCCCTCAGGCATGTTTACTTTCACATTAACTCCCAAATATGTGCACTTACCACTCTGAGCCAATTAAAGCCATGTATTTTTTTAAAAGTGCTCTGTCAAATGTCATACCCTCCAACTTTTCACAGGTGACAATTGGGACACATATGGTCAAGCAACATCAAAGTGTGATCAAAATGGCAAAAGTTATGAATGAGGATGGACGCACAAGCTAGCTAATAGAGTACAGTAGTCTGAGCTCAGTTTGCAGCAATTGAAATAAGCTGAGAATGAAGGGGTAAAGTGGAAAGAGAGAGAAATCTAGACATTTTAAAGTCAACTGAGAATAAAGGACAGTTGAGGATTAACCATGGCTGTCCCTGCCAAATCAGGACAGTTGGTGTGTATGTGTATGCCTGAAGCAATCCCTACTTTGAAGATGGAATGGGACCAAGATTTCTCAGTTTAGAGCACCAAATGCAGAAGATCCCTAAGAAGGGTTAGGGAACCACAGGAAAGTCACTGCTAAGCAGTGAATAGACTAATAATTTCTGGGTTGCAAACCAGAGTTAGGTTCCATGCAGCAAGGGTTTTAAATTAAGAAACTTGATGGGGGTGATTGAGATTCCTTGTAATCTGAATTGCCTGATCCGTAACTAACACTAGACTAAATAAACAGTTTGATTTGGTATAAGATAGTTTCTTATATTCCTATGATTCTTGCCTAAGCTGAGAATTTCTCAGGTGGCCCTAGGCAAGTATCCTCTTTATGATTTGCATTAAGACATTCTTCTGTATTAGAAAGTGTTAGAAGCCCACTGTTCTTTTCCATTAACATTCTCACCTTTCAAGCCATTTTTTTAGCTGCCTGTGACCCAAGCAAGCACTGAGTTCCTGTTAGACTCGCTTCTACAGTTCACAGTATTCCACATTTACAGTGTTGTTTACATGGCTCAGGTAATGAACACACTCAAGGGACATGTTTACTCTGATCCTTCCAATGTACTCAGAATCTGAACAGCACCAGAGTTCTTCTAACAAGCCTAAGCAAAATTCTTGCTGTTACATATAGGTGCAGCCAGCTGTTCTTCAAACAACTAATGCTCAAAATAATAGAAATGCCTGTTTCAAGTGACACTGTTCTTTTGGAATAGGCAGACAGTGTAAATAAAGGCAAAGCAATATAGAAGCTAACCATTTTTCAGAGAGGATGCAGTGTGTGTAAAGCACCATTCGGCAGAGTAGCTCTTTCAGCCAACAGAAGCTGTATAGAGTGGGAAGGTGATAGAGAAACACAACCTGCTTTACATCTTGTAAACTAGCCTGCTTTCTGTTACAAGAGCTGGAATAAAATTTAACTGCTATATCATCGTGTTTTTTGTTAAAAAGAAAGTTTATATGGTGCTCTTGTCCTTTCCTTCAGGCATCAAAATGGCTTGAGCCAGTTTCAGAGAGTTTTTTTTCCAGAGCAGGCAGCAGACATCAGTTGAAACAGCATTCTTCATTAAACAGTAAAATAGTAGACTTTGAAAAATGCAGACAGATCCACCCTTACGTCTGTGAATAGAATTTTGCACAGAGTCTCTGACTTGTAGTAAAATACTGGCTGACGCATCTGAAGGCAACTTTCCATATGTCTATCAAAATAAGAACAATCCAACTACTTACCTGATTGGCAAGGAAAAGGATTGTGGCTTCAAAGGGCCTACAGTGACCACATTTTAGTCACAGGTCAAATCATTTGAAATTTGTTTTCATTATTAAATATTGACTTACAACCAGGACTTAATGTCCAAGCTTTTATTATCTTATTCAGAAATGCTAGTTTAAATACATAGAAACATGCATTATTTGTATACAAAACAGCTTAACAGCATTAATATGGGTGGAACAGGGGAATCTTATTCATTGCGGCTTCAAACAAATGTAG
This sequence comes from Urosaurus nigricauda, assembly GCA_034509955.1. Lineage (NCBI taxonomy): Eukaryota > Metazoa > Chordata > Lepidosauria > Squamata > Phrynosomatidae > Urosaurus > Urosaurus nigricauda. The sequence continues at coordinate 11,934,668 of JAOEGL010000006.1, forward strand.
CCAGCTTCTTTTACCTACTCTTTCAGCAGTCATTTTATCCACAGCATTGATTCAGATCCCTAATAATTTCTCTGTGGCAGCACTTCGATTGTGGAATTCCCTACTCAAGGAAGTCAGGCTAGCTCCATCAAAAGTTTAGCAATTCTCTCTAAAAGCAGCTTGTGCCTCAATAAGAATGTTAATAGAGTTCAAAAAGGAAGTAAATCTGAAATGGGTATATAACTTTCCTATTACTGATAGCAGACTAATAGCTTTATAATTCCCTGGATCTTTCTTGACCTTTCTTATAAACTGGCACCACGATAGCTTGCTGCCAACTAGCAGGGATTTCACAAGAATTATTCATCTTGGAAAAAGGGAAGCCAATAGTGATGCCTACCAATATCAATTTTATACATTCAGCAGGAATAGAGTCAACACCAGGAGCCTTTCCATTTATAAGCTGTAGATTTAAGTCAGAAAGCTCTTCCACAGATACCAGGTTGCAACCAGGAACAGGTGTAAGAATGACTTCATGGGCATTATCAATATTTGTTCAAAAACATTAATATCTGTAAATATGGATCTAAAATGATCCTCCTAAATCTGAGCTGGAATAACACAACTTGAGACAAGCTACCAAAAAGTTTTTGTGTCATTATTCACTCAGCAACTGTGACCATGAGGTAAGTTCACACTGTGGCTTTTTATGAGCCAGTAGGATATTACCTGTATACTCCTTTTAAAAGTGAAAATAAGCAGAAGGCAAATGGCCTGACTCCATTTTTTTATAATCAATATAGTCTTATATATTCAAAATAGTCTCTCAAGGCTTTTCCCCCCTCCAATTGGCCCTCCTTGTCAAACCAGATGGTATATCCTTGGGATTGGTAGAGTCTGCACCAGGGTGAAAAGGATTTGCTAAATATGTTTTATTTTCCTGAAGACAGTGAATCAGATCTTCTTATGCCTCAATGGTATTTAGGACAGGTTGCTTAGATAATGTTGTTGTTGTTATGTGCCTTCAAGTTGTTTCCTACTTATGGGGACACGAAAGCAAACCTATCACAGGGTTTTCTTGGCAAGAGTTGTTCTAAGGGGGTTTGCTTTGCTCCATCTGAGGCTGAGAGAAAGCGATTTGCCTAAGGTCAACCAGTGGGTTTCCATGGCAGAGAAGCGATTTGAACCCTGGTCTCCAGAGTCATAAACCAATGCTCAAACCATTACACCATGCTGGCTCTCTCTCAGTATTACAAATCTTTTAAATGTCGCTTGATCAGGATTCAATCTCAGAACAGGTGGCGGTGAAGAACCTCCTCCTTACCTGGAGACAGACAAATACAGACAGACAGGAAGAGAAAAGAAGAGGCTATCCTCATAAAGGATGGAGACAAAACTGGATCTCAAGGGGAGTATCTTTTTGTCTTGCTAATGGGATTTGAATCTTATTTCCTGGGCTTTAAGCATCCCCCAGTACCCACATGGCCAGATGTGGTCCCTGTGTGATAAACTCCAAAATTGTGCATTTGGGTTGGCCCACTAAAAGGGGTATCATTGTTTGGAAGTTATTGGATCAGCAGGTATATTGTTACTGCACTGTCCAAGGGGAGTGTGTGCCAGAGAGTGCCTGCGCCTTTGAGAATCTGGATGGGAGGGAGGGAAGGATGGGGATGGAGGAAGGAATGGGTGGTTGAAGAAGTGGGAAGTGCTGCCGGGTCTGCAAAGAGGAAGAGGAGGGCTGCTGAGTGTTTGGGAGCCTCTGCACTCAGGAGGGGCAGGGAATTGCAATGCAAAGAAGAGATCAGCCTCAAAGGGGCGGAGGAGGAAGGGGAGGCTGGAGGGTGAGTCAGAAGGATGCTCCCCCCATTCAAACCCCGCGAGCAACAGTGGCTCAGGCAGGCAGGCTGCTTGCTTCATCCTTGGCCACTCCGCTTTGCCTCTGCATGCAGGGAATGATGCTCCTCCTGGGTCTCTAAATAGGGAAGGTTTACTGCAGCTGGGCAGCAATCTGTGTCCCTCCCCTTTGCCATGTTATTGTGATTGTTGTTAGCTGCGTGACAACCTTGTGGATGAGGCATCTCCAAGAATCTCTATCCTCCACTGCCTTGCCCAGATCCTGCAAGCCCTTGCCCATAACCCTCCACCCCCGTCCCAATTGAGTCTATCTATCTTGCCTGTGGTTTTCCTCTCTTTCTTCTGTTCTCTACCTTTCCCAGCATTATTGGTTTTTTTAGTGATCTGTGCCTTCTCATGATGTGGCCAAAGTACAATAGTCTCGACTTGATCATCTTTGCTTCCAAGGAGAGCCCTGGTCTGATCGGTTAAAGAACCCATTTCTTTGCCTTTTTGGCTGTCCATGAGATCCTAAGTACTCTTCTTCAGCACCACATTTCAAATGAGTTGACTTTCTTTTTCTCTGCTTCCTTCACTGGCCAGCTCTCACATCCATACATGGTAATTTGAAATACAGTGGCCTGAACGATTCTGACTTTAGGACTCAGTTGTATTTTGCTCTTCAGTATCTTTTCCAGATCTTTCATAGCCGCCCTTCACATTCCTAGTCTTCTTATTTCCTGACTGCTGTCTACATTCTGGTCAATGTTTGATCCTAAATATGGGAATTTTTAAAGTATTTCAGTTTCCTCATTGTCTAGATTGAATTTGTGTTTTTCTTCTATGGTCGTTATTTCTGTTTTCTTTATATTCAGCATCAGACCTGCCTTTGCACTTCTATCTTTGACCTTCCTTATTGACTGTTCCAAATAATACCTTGACGTCTTTGGCTAATATTATGGTGTCGTCTGCATATCTTAGGTTAATGTTGCTTCCTCTTATCTTCCCTTGCCATGGCAGCAAGGATTTTCCTTAATGGGTTAGGGGCAGGAAGAAGGAGAGCTCCCTCTTTCCCAGGATAAAGTGGCCAAAAAGCCAGGGTGTCCAGGTGTCCTCCTTTTCCAGGACACACCCTCCATTTCAGCCTTTTGTCCATATGGAATGCCAAAATGCCTCCATTTTGAGCATGACTAAGAAGCATGTATTTCTGTTTCTATGAGTGTTTTTAGTTCTTGTTTGGCCATATCCTACATTTCCTATATTTTGTGGGGCCTTGTCCTCCTTTGTGATGAGGACATCTGGTTGCCCTGTCAAAGGTGGAACACTCCTTCATTGCCCCAGGAAGGAAGAGAGGTTGTGATACATGTGATACATGGGTGGTGGCACTTTTGTTATGGTCAGAGCATCCATGTAGTAATCTTGCAATGGTCTACTGCAGTGTTGCTTCCTTATAAGAGTTCTAAGGAAAAGGCATAGAAAATCAGAAATAGACCAGTGTTTACCAAACCTTAGTCCTCAAAGTGTTTGGGATTTCCATTTCCCAGAGGACTTGGCTAGCCTAGCCAACCATAAGGAATTCTGGGAGCTGAAGACCAAAACTTCTTGAAAACCAAAGTTTGGGAAACACTCGTCTATTGCCTGTTCTCTGTGCCATTTCCTTAGAACTCTTATAAAGACGGATGGGATATAAATTAAATAAGTAACCATGGTTTGAGTGTTGGATTTAGGACTCTTTAGACCAGGGTTCAATGCCCAACTCGACCATGGAAATCTACTGGGTGAACTTGGGCAAGTCACACTCTCTTAGCCTCAGAGGATGGCAATGGCAAATCTTCTCTGAACAAATCTAGCGTTGCCATAAGTTGGAAGTGACTTAAAGGCACACAACAATAACACATGATCTGAAACATGCATTTTTTAATAGAATATAATATCTTGGCTTCTTCCCAAACAGTATACTGGCTGCATGGTCAGTTGATTCTTTTATTCCCCACCCCATCCCCCACCCCACACTATGTCTAAAATGGAAAGGAAAAGAAGGAAGGGTTGAGAAAGTAGAACTTTAAAATAAATAAGGATGGTAGTCATGTGCTACAAATGAAATTTCTGGTCCTTGAAGGATACCCATCATGTGTCTCAGGATAATCCCTTAGCATTTTTAAGATAATTCTTAAAAAGCAGTACAGTACTTTATAGTATTTTAGTGTTTTATAATGTATTTTAATGCTTTGTTTTTGCCTAATGCTTTTTAGCCATAGTAAAGGCTGAATCAGGAAAAAAACCATTTTATTTCTTCCTTCAAAATATGCTAGAGTGTTGCAAAAATCAATAGTAAGAGGGTCCTAGCTCTTAGTCTTGAGCCAGAGATCATGTGGATTGCAGTCCAACAGGCTATAGGGGTGTCACATGTTCCTCAGCCCAGTGTATAAACTGTCAGCAAAATACAGTTGTTAGTCCCAGTTAGAATAGACATGCTGAATTAATGGGACTTCTTAAATCAACCATTATGTATTGATTCAATGAATCTACGTTGGTTGAAACTAACAATTGGATTTATCCCCTTTGTTGGCATTGCAAATTATTCTTGGGAAATAAACTGTATTTCATACCAACACAGTTGCAGCGCATAGCATCTCACATTCATTCACTGTGACATTAAGGCTGGTTTAGTACATACAGATTTTTTTTAAACATGAAAACCACTTCTGTGCTATGCATGTCTTGACTACCACACATGGTGATCATAAAAGTATAGATCGTGTACTTTTAAGCCATAATTTGCTTTTGTTTCTTGAGCAAGAAGTTTGTGTGTGTGTGCAGCAAAATGTGTACATTTGCCACATATAGTAAAGGTAAATGTGCCTTCTGCTGAAATGCTGGTATTCTGAAATGACCTTCAGTGAGTTGGCAAAGTACTCATTTTTATCACCGATTTAGCTCAGAGCAACCTCTGCTGGAACATTGTTGAGGTCATCTCTGGAACTCACTGTAAGACTCTGATATCCAAAATCATTATCACCATGAAAGGAGGCAAGGGTTACAGAATTTAGAAAGAAAAGAGTCATGCTTACTATGGGAATATGGTCAGGTTGGAAACCATGCTCATCTTGATTAGCTTCTTTATCACACTAAGGGGCAAACAGGATTTAAACAAGAGTTAAACTGGAAATGCCCTATGTTTATCACAGGACATTTCCTGTTTAACTCTCGTTTAATTCTCGTTTAAATCCTGTTTGCCCCCTTCTGTAGTAGTGTCTACAGATGTGAGCAGTGAGAGCAAATCTCTACGATCTAGGTGATTTTAGACAAGTACCTTCTCTTGGCTTCAGCCTCTCATCTGTATTATTGACCTACCAAAGAGTGTTGTGTATCACTGAAAAGATATGATATGTCATTTCACCACTGAAACGAAGCACTACATGAATGCCTTATTTTTGTTATTTCTTTTTAGACAGCACTAGACAGTGAAACTGGCAGCATCTGTTATGATGGACATTCCCTCTTCTCCCATGAGCAAACTTGATTTCTTCCAAAGTCATACACCTACAGATGGCTCTGATGAATCAGAACTGTCAACATCCCTTGAGGACTGGAGTGATGATGAGAGTGATCTGGAGTCATGCAGAAACTCTCCAGACCACTCATGTAAGACTCCTTTTTATTGTATCCCTTCTCAAGACAAGATTATTAGTGTTGAAACTGAGGAGAGGGAGGCAGAACTACAGCTATTCTGGCTCTCCCGCCACAAAACCCAGCGGTGTCGGAAGCAGGGAATTTTGGCCCAGGAGGTGGGGAAGCCCATATCCAACATTGGAAAAGGAAGACATTTGCATGGGAGCCATCTACAGCTGCAGGGTGCACGTAAGAAGAAAGTACCTGTGGAGAATGGGCAGGAAGTGGCAGAGGCACCAAATACCAAAATTCCCCATTCAGATGACATGGTGCAGTTGATAGATGAACATGGGGTGTATTCTTCAGCCAAATTGGTACCTACCACAGAACTAGCACTCTCACTGTGCCCAGAGCAGCAGCATTTGGGACATAGTGACAGAGATGGAGAGGAATTTGAGATCCGGGAAGTGATAGTTGATGAGAAGCCATTTCAGTGTGCCGTCTGTAGAAAGGTTTTCAAGCGGGCCTGGGAACTGTTCAGTCATGAGGTGGTGCACAATGAGGAACGCCCATTTCGCTGCCATCTGTGCCAGGTGAGAAGTTTGAAACTGTTAGCCAATATGTGGAGGTTTGAAATGGTTCTGTATGAGTGCAGGGGGTGTTGGAACTAGGATCTTAAATGGCAGGGAGGAACCCCTTAAATTATTGTTTCCTGTTATGAGTCTTCAGCAGGAGTTAGAACATTTAACTGCTCTTAGGAGAGAGAGAAGCTGACAGCTAGGAAGAACCAAATATGTTATTTCATGCTTTTCACTTTAGTTGAGCTGTAAACTTTTCAGTGTGGGAAGCTTTTACTAGGATAATTTATCTTGAGAAGAGAGAACCAGAAGAGATAAAATAAGTGGAAGAAGAAACTACCTATAATAGGTTTCTGTAACAGTCTGAATTGAATGTGGAGGTTTGGTTCCCCCCAAAACAAATGGCCTTCCTTCTGAAGTCTGTTTCCCTTACTTCATTCTTCCTTGGTAACCAGCTGGTCATTTTCTCTTTGCAGTTGTATTCAAAACTGCTAACATGTTTTCTTCAGCCTCTACCCACACATGTCTAGTCTTATGTCTAGTAACTACCATATTACAGAAAAGGGGAAAATGCAAAGGATGCAGTGAAATTTTTTAAATAAAATATCATGCTTATAATATGTCCATTTAATCCCACACCCCAATCTTCACACACACACTTTTCTGGGAGTTCTGTCTTTTGACTCTATGCTTCTTTTGTGAAGTAACTAGTATGCTTAGCCCTTAGTATCCACAGATTCTTTATCCACAGTTTCAACCATCAATGGCTTGAGAATATTCCAAAAATATATGCATTTCAATAAGGAAACCTTGATTTTGCTACTTTATATAAGGGACATCAGTTTATTATGCAATTATATATAATGGATCTTTTGGATTTTGGTATTTACAGTAGGGGAGGTTCCTGGAACTCAAACCCCAGCAGATACCAAGGGACCACTATAATGACTAGCTATCCCCAAAACATCAGTGTATCTGAAGTGAGGATTTTTCTGTTGTATCTGATGAAATGGACTAGAATCTGCAAAAGCACATGGTAGAAATTTCTTTTCCTCAGTTTCACAGGTGCTGTAAAATTCTTTACATCTTTTCAAACAATATTCTGTTTTTAACCTATATGAAAATCTAGAGTGGTGGCCATCTTGTTTGCTTGGCTGTATCAATCTGAGTAATGGGGGAAAAAAGCTAGTAATACAGTAATTCACAGAAAAGCAGGTGCTTTTTTCTGTCCCACAGGTAACCTCTGATGCTTGCTCAATGTATGCCTGTGTGTGTTGCTTTCTTTCATGCTTTCCTCTCCCAATCCAGGCTTCATTTAAGCGCCATTCTGACTTCAAGAGCCATGGCCTCGTCCACACAGAAGAGCGGCCTCATCGCTGTGAGCTTTGTGGGAAGCGTTTTAAGCGAGCCTCCAATCTAGCCGAGCATCACCGGATCCATTCAGGGGAGCAGCCACACCGCTGTGTTACCTGCACCAAGCGCTTCAAGACACCCTATGAATTGCAGAGGCACATGTTAACACATTGTTCGGAGAGGCCATTTACCTGCACTGCCTGTGGGAAGGGCTTTGCAGCAGCAGGGGCCCTTCTCCTACACCAGCGGCAACACTGTGATGACAAGCCTCATGTCTGCAGTATTTGTGGCAAGAGATTTGCCTATGGACATAGTCTGCGTGTTCATGAGAGGGTGCACACGGGCGACCGGCCCTTTTCCTGTGCTCTCTGTGGCAAGGCGTTCAAACAGTCCAATGCCTTGGCTTCACATGAGCGGGTGCACACAGGGGAGCGTCCCTTTGCCTGTCTGACATGCGGCAAAGCTTTCAAGCAGTCATCGTACTTGGCTATCCATGCACGCTCGCATACGGGTGAGCGTCCCTACGCCTGTGTAACTTGCAGCAAGGCCTTTGCACGTCCCTCACTTCTCCTGCAGCACCAGCGTGTCCACAGCACAGAGCGGCCCCATCGGTGCCAGCACTGTGGCAAGCTGTTTAAAGACCTGGCATATCTGGCAGTGCATGAGAAGGTACACACTGGCAAAACACCTTACAAATGTGCTGTCTGTGAGAAGGGCTTTTCCCATCCATCGAACTTACTACAGCACCAGAGAATCCACCGGGATGGATAGAAAAAATGGTGTGTCACTAATAGAAACATGAGTGTGTGCTCCACCCTGTACCAGCACCAGTGTGTGTACTGTGATGGAATGAGAATTTTCTTTGTATGGCCTTTGCACGCATATTAAATCATGTGTCAGCTTTGCTGGGCATGCATTGTATACTATTGCACTAATGGTTCATTTAGCCCTTTGCGTAGCCCCTGCACTACCTGCACTGGAACATATCGGAGCTTTTGGATATTTCACATACCCTACCCTATGAATCTTTGCCCTTTTTTTCCTTGTTGCAAGCAGTTTCTAGCCCTTATGATTACAGAGATAACATACTAGATATTTTAGTGTGTTACAAATCAGATAGTTAAGAGGAGCAGGAATTTCCTTTGTCACAGGGCAGCATGTTAGTGTTCTGTGTACCACTTCTTCTTTCTCTTTGGCTAGAAGAAATAGGAAAAAGGTGTAAAATAAAGAATTATATATACAGTGGCTTATTTTACATTAATTACTATTTTTTAAAATACAGCAGATTTGTCAGTGTTGTGGTTTTATGTCCCATTCCATATTTTTCAGATGCTTTTTTATTATGGTAAAAGCAGTTTTGGGATAGTTCTTAAAGAAATAGGGATAAATATTGTCATACAGAAAGATACAAAATAGAATTAAAGGGGAAAACAATTCTAGCCTCTGTTTTTCTTTGGGAAAAATTACACTTTTTCATATTGTGAACTACTTTCTCATACCACTGTAATTGTGTAAGAAAATTTATTTGAAAGATTTTTTAAAAATAAACATTGCAAAATGCCATCTACAGTATGTATGCTGGACCTCTAGAACTTAAATTAAGAAGCTAATCTATGTTTTATTTTTAAAGACTTGGTAATTTTTGTTAGATGAAAATGTTCCTGTGCCCCAGCCACCTTTATTCTGTGAAGCTACTATTCTGAGAAAAAGGAGATAGATGGTTATGCCCCGAGTCCATCAGCTATTTACTATTTACCAAACACGTCTGAAGAAGTATATGAACTGAACAATTGTCTCAACTGTTGTTGCAAGAGCCTATGAGTTATGCCAGTCTCATTTCCATAGCCTATGTGGAGGTTTAGGCAGAAACCATTGTGGTTTTCCAAAAGCTACTTTATGAGTTTGCGGCAGAGGCAAAGTTTGAACTGGAGCCTTCCTTTTTCAGGCTCCAAACAACCAGTCAACATTTGCTACACAAAATTACACATGTACAAACTTACTGTGGCTTCTAGGAGATTTTAAAGTACCCATAGAGCCTCAGCGCCTGGATACTGATATCCTAACTGGGGTTAGCAGAACAAGATATTAGTTCTTTAAAAAATTATGATGTGTGATGCCCTTGTACTTAATTTGTTGTTGTGTGCCTTGCCTTCAAGTCATTCCCAACTTAAAACGACCGTATTAAAGGGTTTTCTTGCAAGTTAATTCATAGTGGGGTAGCTAGTACCATCCTCTGAAACTGAGAAAGTGTTACTTGCCTAAGGTCACCCAGTGGGTTTACATGGCCGAGCTGAGATTCTAACCCTGGTCTCCAGAGTCATAGTCCAAAACTCAAACCTCTTTATCTGTCATAATGTTAGCCTTGAATGCATAGATTGAACATGATCTAAAGGATCATTCTTGGATACATTCACAATTAAGAATTTCTGTTTTAATTGTTTCCTTTTTCTTAATGGTCCAGGACAGTACAACTCTGAGTGATGATCCATGGGCTAATCTCTGGAGAGTTTCCAGGAGAGAAAGAAGCAGCTATAACCAGTGGGCAAAAGTATAGTATCGGTACCTGGTACCATCAGATAGCTTAAGAAGTACCAGCTCAGAGGACCTTGAAAATATTAAACAATGTGGGATAACCTCTCCTTTGTGGAAATAAGGCCTTCTGGTGCCTTTTAACTTGCATAGCTGGAACATATGCAGCTGCAACTGCAGGATCTTTCCTCTAGGAGGCATGGAGGACTAAGCTTTTGAGTAACTTCTTCTGAGGCTTCAGCTTTGCTATTTGGCTGCATCCACACTGAAAAAATAATCCAGTTTGACACCACTTTAACCGCCATGGCCCAGTGCTATGGCACTCTGGGAATTGTAGTTTGTTGTGGCACCAGAGGTCTCTGACAGAGAAGGCTTAATGTCTCTCAAAACTAAAATTTCCAGAAATCCATAGCATTGAGCCATGGCAGTTAAAGTGGTGTCAAAATGGATTATTTCTGCAATGTGGATGCAGCCTTTACAGCAATCAGAAAAGCATTATCCAGTAGGGTGGGGGGTTTGATAAAAGAAGGTATTGATACAGAGAAGTAGGAAAAACTATTTATGTGTAGAGGTGGAGAACAATGACTGGGTTAAACTTATGATTCAGATTTATCTCAGACTGGAGATTGGGTTGAAATTTACCTCATATGGGGGTTTAGGTTGCAAGCTACCCCAGACTGGAGTTTGGGGCTGAAATTTACCTCACAATTCAAAGATGAGGCAGACATTGGAGTTCATCACATGGGAGGAATTTCTCTCAATTGCGAATGGAGCCAATTCGCAATTACGTGAATTTGCTAGTTTAGTGAATTTACATAAAATCTGATTGCATTCAGAATGCATTCAGAATGACTTCCCTTTTCCCAAAAATGACCCCCCATTTCCCGAAATTGCGTGAGATACTCTAATACGCATTAACATAAAACCTATGATTGCGTTCGGAATGACTTCCCTTTTGCCCGAAATTGCATGAGATATACTCGTTCGCAATAATGTGAAACCCCATGATTGCGTTCGGATTGCCATTGCATTATACCCCCAAATTCCATCGTATGATAAACTAGCTTGTTTATCTTTTCAGCATATTTTTACCTTGCCTTTCAAATGAAAAGGCACCCAGAGCAGTTTATAAAAATCAGAAACAATACAGTTCCAGCCCATAGGACATTGTAGTAGTAGTAGTTGTTGTTGTTGTTGCTGTTGTGTGCCACCAAGCTATTTCCAACTTAGGGGAACCCTGTCATAGGCTTTCTTGGCAAGACTTGTTGGGGTGTGTGTTTGTGTTGCCTTTGTTTCCCTCTGAGACTGAGAGTGTGTGGTTTGCCCAAGTTCACCCAGTGGGTTTCCATGGCTGAGCAGGGATTCGAACCCTTGTCTTCAGAGTCATAGTCCAACGCTCAAACCACTACACCACGCTAGCTCTCTGGCTTCCAATATGAAGACATAATAAAAAACACAAAAGAAAAAAGTGACTGAGAGGAGGGCATCCACGCTTGATGTCTGTAGACTGAGAGATTATTACCCACAATTGGTACCTGTAAACTGGAATATTATTAAGAAGTGGAAATTGTAAAGTAAATTATAGTAATTACATTATACTTCTGCCACTCTTTCTACTCAGGTTAACTCCCTAGTTCCCTTTAAGCATAAATGAGGACCTTGTGAACCTCCAGACATTATTAGACTACAGTGCCCATCTTTTCTTACTGCTGTCTATGTTGGCTGGGGTTGGTGGGAGCTGGAATAAAATTGGCACTATCTAGGCAAAGGTTTCCCACCTGTCAGGAATGGTACTTGTTCCTTCATTCTCCTTTTAACTGAATTTAACAGATTGGTTTTAAATTTGTTTGTTACTGCCACTCTAAAGCAACTCTTCCTGCACCATTATCAAAGTGCTTGTCCTTACGATTGTTGTTGTTGTCATCGTCGTGTGCCTTCAAGTCAATTCCAACTTATGGTGACCTTGTGTTGTTGTTGTGTGCCTCCAAGTCATTTTTTACTTATGGCAATTTCTTGGCAAGTTTATTTAGAGAGGGTTTGCCATTCCAATCCTCTAAAGCTGAGAGAGTGTGACTTGCCCAAGGTCACCCATGGCTGAGCCAGGATTTGAACCTTGTTCTCCAGAGGCATTGTCCAATGCTGAAGACACTACACCATGCTGGCCTTACAAGAGCACCTACAAAATGGCTGCTTAGAAGATAGGTCCCATATGGGGCATCCTCTCTTTTTTTGTTCCATGGTTTGGAACTTATCTGTTTGCTCCTTAGGTCTTTTTAGCTCTTGTCGGCTCATTGATTCTACACATTATTACCATTATCCTAAAAAGAAAAATGGGCCTCTACAGCCAATATATATCAAGCACATAGATCCTAATGTTTATACATACATGCACAGAGTGACTAGCCCTTATGGGTAAAAGCCTTCATTCTCATAAAGTATAAAACCTTTTTAAAATGGTGCCCCAGGAACCCCAAGACATAAAAAGTAGTACAGAATGAAACTATGGTATCTTATGGACGTCTGACTGGTGATATATCTCAGTTTGAGCACTCAGCTCCCAACAATAAAAGCAGGCCGTCAAAATATATGTGTAAATGTATTTGTAAAAGGGTCAAACTTTCACTGTATTTTATACATTGGCCATTATGAACTTAGTGGCTGTGAGTATATCCTAAGGTTGCTAGAATGAAAATTGGACGCAGCTCCTGTCCCTTTGAATATTGTGTAAAAAAGGGGAATTTCAGTTGGGCTTGCTTGATCTGCAACCAGGTAGCAAGCAACACCTGTTGAAATTCCCTCTTCTATAGAACCTTTACAAAGATGGGGCCATGTCCAGGTTTCATTCTGGCAACCTTAAGTGTACACATGTGTATGTAAATGATACAAAACAACATACTGTAGTATACATGACAAAATGGGGGTGGGTGGGTATCATAGAAACATTATAAAAAATACAACCCATTCATTATAAATACAGTGTTTTAAATATAAGGGCATGGAGGACTTTATTTTTGTAATAATGCAACAGACCAATTTTTAAAAAACCACACAATTTTCTCCAGGGAAATGGCTTCAATGACATTTCAAACTTCACTGAGATTCTGCTTCATGTACAGAAGACAAATGTGTCACCCTTTAAGGGGTTGGGAAAATCTTCACATCCTCGAGGGAAATCTTTATAAATTGCAATAACTGCTGCCTTTTCTTTTGTTTCCTTAATTCCCCAAAGGGAAAGAGTTTCACAGCTGAGGTTCATTTTCTATCATCCTGCTCTTATATAAAACCTGCTCTCAGGGCTGCCTCTTGCATGGCCATGTGGGTAGTACACCTTGGATGAGAAAAAGTAGAATCCAGATGACAAATATATCAAGAAAATAAATATATATTTTACACTTATGGTTGTAATGTATTGTTACATATCCACAAAACCCTGAGCAATGCCAGGATTAATACTACAAGACAAGCCTTAAGAGATTAAAGGCATCTTTGCAATATATGTCTGATTTACAAATATACAAGCAAACAAACAATATACAAATGTACAAGAGAATTCCTCCTTAAGGAGCAAGATGGGCAGCCAGTTTCAATGAAAAACGTTCAGTGCCTCTCTGTTTCTGGATCCAGGGTGACTTCCATGTTTATTAAGTGAATTTGCAATAAAACTGGAGGGTGTGTGTGAAAGACCCACAGTTCTTATTTTTTGAACCAAAATGCATGGCTGAAAAAGATATGGAAGAAGACATCAATTGATAGGGTTAACAATAACAAAATAAGTTCTGGTTGTAGAGAGCGGGACAAGATAACACAAGCTCTTTCCACATTTGGTTCCAGATTATTTCCATCCACACACGTTTTTTAAAAACAGGGTCAATGGGGCTGCAAGGATGGAATGCATACAGGGTATTCTGTTAATGATTTGCCTTTGGGCTGTTTGCAACTTGTGAGGATGGCACTTGGCAAGGCAAGAGACCTTGTTCTGTTTCAGTTTTCCAGGAGAGCTAGGGGTTATGCTTGAGTTTGAGGCTGGTGAATGGGAGACTGTTCTGGCCTCTTTTGGGGGGTGGTATGTTAAGATTTCCCATTTAGTGCTGCTTACAATTTCTCCTGGTCCCTGCACATCGTGGCAAAAGTCACATTTTCACAGGTGAGTGATCAGCTTTAGAAAAAGTGTAAGTGTGTGTTGTGTGTTGTATGACAGCACATATTTATCCCAAGCAGTACAAACTGTCACCTACAACAGGTCCTGGAGTCGAGATATTAAGGTCTGAAAGCCTCCAGAATGTTTATTTTCAAAACCTACTACATTACTTGGTGTGCACATTTTGGAATCATGTTGTGCCTGTACGAAGACTCATGTGGCAGCTTTAAAACTAACAGATTTACTATGGCATCACTTTTTGTGAACTACAACCCACTTTATCAGATGCATTAAGTAGGATCATGAGTTATAGTCGTACAGGTCTTATCTGTCTACCCACACAAGTGAAGCCAGGAAGGGTGCTGGGATTTTAAACAGTGAAATCAGAGGGAAATGAAATACAGAATGTGCAGACAGGGATATAAAGGTAAAGCAAAGACAGAGAGGAAGTGACCAAGCTCTCTGGAGGCAATCTGTAGCTTTAGTTTTGCTGAAGCAGCTCTCTTATTAATTAACATGCAAGCTTTTAAGATTAGTTTTAGCATTTGGTACAAGAAGAAACTTGCAGTTCTTTTCTTTGGCCAGAGTCCAGTGGGGGCACCGATGGCACACCTTATGTCATAAATTCAAAACTGCTGTAGACTGAATCTTCCTAACACTCAAACAGTTCCTTCCATTAGATCTGCCTGAGGGTGATTTCAAGTATAATAATTTAATTGGAGTTTTGTCACCATGATGAGCTTTCCTTTTGCTTTACAGGAGATGGCTGTGAAGCATGTCCAATATAAGGGGATAAAGTTTCCCCCTGGATATAATTCTGTGGACAGCCTTTGTTTTGCTGAGAATGAATTTCAAGTGCGAGATGATGATATCTTCAACATCACTTACCCCAAGTCTGGTAGGACAATGGGATAGGGTGGGGAATTGGATTTATACTTTCCAAAACTCATACTTTCAAAACTAAGAGAAATTCTATAGATCTCTTGTTTGGTACTTAAGATATGGGATCCAGGTTGAAATGACAATCTGTGTAATACTGGCATATGTTAAAATATAGCTATATTTTATATATAAGAAGTTTTGGGCAGGGTTCTATCAATACCTCTCCAACATTTTTGTGGATGGAACTGCTATATGTGGACCTATTCATGATATTTAGAACCACATTTGTCCTAGTTATTATAATAACATCCCTCCAGTGCCCAATAAATGTGCACTGATAATTCTCCTTATGGTATAGGTCAAGTTTTAAAATTATGTGGAACTGGAACAAGTTTATGAAGAAATTTTAAAGCTTGCAAAAGTGCAAATTATTTAATTTGCTTCTAATTTGACCCTCTCCCTAAAAAGCACGCATGCATACCTTAATTGTCAGTATGGGAGAAAGTGAAAAATGAAGGACAAAGATGGATTACTAGTTGAAAAATGACAGTTAAAAATATTCAGACAGTTGAGAAGTTAAATTGGATTTATTACTTGATTTTGAATAATGGAAGACATAACTTGGGTGCCAATCACCTTTCTATTTACCTGGAAAGAAGCTTCCCTGAACTTACATCTCAGGAGATGTGTGTAGAATTGAACTAAGAGTCAAGATTTCTTCTCTTTAATCCTTCTTCAAGGGACGGTCTGGATGATTGAGATTCTGAGCCTGATCCTCAGTGGTGGGAACCCAGCCTGGAATCAGACTGTGCTCAATTCCCTTCGTGCGCCTTGGTTCACCACTCAGTTGGGCCTAGAGACAGCGCAAAACCTCCCATCTCCACGTCTGCTCACTTGCCATCTTCCCATTCAGATCTTTCCCAAAGCCTTCTTCAGCTCCAGAGCCAAGGTGAGTGGCAAGATATTGAGTGAGCAACTAAAGCACTGGAATAAGATGAGAAATCCAGATGCAAGCTCTTGTTAAAAACATGAAGCTCATTGTGTCCCTTAACCTTGTCGTTCTCCCATGCCAAACTACCTCACACAGGTGTTGTGATGATACAATGGTGAGGAGGAGAACTATATATGCTACTTTTCATTGGACCTTATCAGACATTGGAAATTGGAAGTATAATGCAATGGCAATCCAAACGCAATCATGGGGTTTCACGTTATTGCATATTGAAGTATCTCATGCAATTTCAGGCAAAAGGGAAGTCATTCCGAACGCAATCATGGGTTTTACGTTATTGTATATTAAAGCATCTCATGCAATTTCGGGCAATGGGGGGGTCATTTTCGGGTAATGGGAAGTCATTCTGAACACATTCTGAACGCAATTGGAATTCATGTAAATACGCTAAACTAGTGAATTCACATGAATTCGAATTGGCTCCAATTGGCTCCATTTGCAATAAAGAGAAATTCCTCCCGTCTGATAAGGTCTATTGAAAGAAAGATAGGATATAAATATAAATAATTAATAGACAACAACAGAAGTATAATGCTTATTTTAATCAGGAGCATAGGAGAAAAAAATATTGCATACTCTTTATCTTAGTTGTTCCACCCTTTCTCTATTCATTCCCTTTAGCTTTAATTACCATAACAGTTCCCATAAATATCCATGTTCTTTCTTTACAAAAACATACAAACCAAAAGAGTAGCCACAATTAGAATTAGAGAAGTGTGACACCACTTTAACTGCTATGATTCTGTCCTACAGAATTGGAATTTGTAGATTTGTGAGGCAGCATTGCTCTCTAACAGATCTCTAATTCTTTTACTCTTTGTGTCTTCAACTTATGCCTGTCAACTTATGGTGACCTGTTGTTGCTGCTGCTCCTGCTGCTGCTGCTGTGTGCATTTTGACTGTAAATTCTCTTTTATCACTTTGGATATGGCTGTGCCCCTTTTGGGTTTCAGCCATAGAATGTGCAATGTTCCAAAACAGTGTAACAAAAAATTGCTTCTTATATTGGTAGTGTTCCCCCACTGATAATCCCTCCTGTACATTAACAGTTGTTTTCTTCCACAGGTGGTATACACGATGCGGGACCCGCGGGATGTGCTAGTTTCCTACTATCATTTCTCTAAGATGTGCATCCCATTTGGAGATCCCAAGTCCTTTAATCACTTCCTGGAAAGATTCTTGAGTGGGGATGGTGAGCTGGAAGAGGGAGATGAGTGGAAAAATAGGAAGAAATCCAATTGATGTGTCCAGCTGCTGGTTTGCCACACAATGCAATGACAGTCCACTAGTTCAAGCAGCTTTTTAAGCAAAGCCTGAGAGAAAGTCAGACACAATTAATTTGTTTTTTATTTTGATTTATGATCTCTACAGGTAGAATTCCTTCTTCAGAGGTACACTGTGATTGTGCTGCGAAAAAACAACAGCTAACTCCATCATTCAGGCCCTGCTTGTAAATTTCCTGAGACATCTGTCTGGCAATTCTTGGAAGTTATAACTAGGGTTTAGGATAGATCTTGCTAAGAGTTTGCACATTTTTTATCTTCAGCTTCCTTTTATCCACCCTGGGCAAAAAGGGTTGTTCACATCAAAGCTTTCACTAAAGGACTCAAGACGATGAACAAAATGCTTGACACATGGGGCAATTGTCCTTTTTCTCCAAATGTAAAGGACACACAAGCTCATCACCCATATATCATATTGCCATATTTTGCCTGATGCAGCGTTTCTTCTGGCAGTGCTGCAGTGACAGGAGAAAGACAGCCTAGAGGTTTTCTTACATCTCACATCTCCTGAAGCATCTTTCAAGATTCTGCTTGATAACACATGACTCCCTTTTAACATATCCTCCACATAAACATAGTAGGCATGGGTTACAATAATCTGGTTCACAGGTTAAAAACACACTGCAGAAATAATCCAGTTTGAGACCACATTAACTGGCCTGGCTCAATGCTAGGGAATTCTGGGAACTGTAATTTATTGAGACATTTAGCCATCTCTGTCAGAGAGCTCTGGTGCCATGATAAACTACAATTCTCAGGATTCCCAAACACTGAACCAGGGCAGTTAAAGCAGTCTGAAACTGGATTATTTCTGCAGTGTGTTTTGGACCATTCTTGCATGTATCCGTATGTGAATCATTTCCTTTTCTGATATTGGGTTCTATGTGTGGTGGTCAAGGGCAAGACCAGCAAAGAAAGGTGGCATTGAGAATGGGCCCAAGGCCATGAGCTCCATGAATTTATTCCACTCATGGAAAGAACATGTGAAAGGTATTATATGCAAAGCAGTGCTGGAAGTCTAGTTTGTTACTGACACCCTTGTATGCATACCTTTGTGCAGTGCCTTTTGGATCCTGGTTTGACCACATCACAGGGTGGATGAAGCTGAAAGGGAAAAGTAACATCTTCTTCATCAGCTATGAACAACTGCAACAGGTGATAGTGAACTTTTCTTCTAAATAGTGTTAAGTATACTTTTGTTTTGAAGTAGGAGGGGGAAAAGCAAAACTACTAAATTAATATGAAAAAGGAAGGGAAGGAAAGTTTGTGTTGACAGCTGATGTCTTGAGAGAGGGCTGTGTTATTTATCTCTTCCACACATCAACACTGAGCACTGTAAAGATCTGAAAGACCTTATCATCTCACCCAACTCTTTGAAAATTTAGGACAGGGGACATGATTTGCAGTTTTCTGGATTCTATCAAATTCTGTCCCACTCCCACAACTGTATAAATATGCATTAGTATCACTCTGTATGCATCTGAAGAAGTGGATTTATATCCAAGAAAGCTCATGTTTAAAAAAATGTTAGTCTTAAAGGTACTGCCACATTCCTTTTTAAAATTCCTCTCCCTTCCTTCTTTTTATGCTGTAAGAGACTAATGTGGCTAATGAAACTAAATGTTTCATTAACATGACAGAGTAAAGCTATTTTATCAAAGTGAAAATTAGAATCCTAAAATGTCTGCTAGACTACTTATACAGGGAAAAAAATCAGACGCTGCCGTATACTGCCAGACCATTGACCTCTACCATCACGTCTGACTGGCAGTAGCTTCTCTGGTTTTCAGACACAAGGTCTTTCCAAGCACAACCCGAAGATGCCATGGATATTTGGCATGCAAAGCCTGTGTTGTAACACTCAGCTCCAGCCCCTTACAATTTTTATTCAGTTACGGTTGAAATGTGCTCACATCATGGCTTCTTTTCCTTTGTTATCTATTCTTGAGCTGCCTTCTTGCCATAATTTATGCCAGCCTTCCTTATCCTGGCAATGTCAAAGTGTGTTAGGCCAGAACTCCCATCATCCCTGGCCTGTATACACTGGATGGAGATAATGGGATTTGTAATTTGGAGGTGCTGTTGGGGAAGGCTCATTTAATGTCTTTATTTGAAGAGAGATCTGGGTAAAGCACCCCACATTTTGGAACACTGGGAATTTATGTATTAATTACAATAAATACAACATGGTGATGCCTATGTAGTGAAGCATCCCAAATCTGACTTTCTTGTCCTGGTTATCCCCCCTACCCCCTACTGGGGCATAATAATGGAGGAATCTGAAG
Organism: Urosaurus nigricauda; assembly: GCA_034509955.1. Classification (NCBI taxonomy): domain Eukaryota; kingdom Metazoa; phylum Chordata; class Lepidosauria; order Squamata; family Phrynosomatidae; genus Urosaurus; species Urosaurus nigricauda. The sequence goes on from JAOEGL010000006.1 coordinate 11,954,152, forward strand.
TAATCCTAAAATTGGTATAACTGCTGTACTTAGGACAGGCAATCACTATGCATAATTTGATATTGAGGTCACAGCTCCATCATGAGCATCTCAGTTTCTGTTTTTTGTATTTTAACTTGGGTTTCTATCCATTAAGACTGAAGATGGACTTTAGATAATACATGTCACTTATATCTGTGTTCTGCATGTCCACAGGACCTGTATGGGAGTGTCAAGCGTCTCTCCCATTTTCTAGGAAAGGAGCTAGATGAGGCAGCCATTGCCTCAGTAGTGGAAAATACCTCCTTTGAAGCCATGAGGAAGAACAACATGTGTAACTCAACAGTGCTTCCTAAGGAGTTTATGGATCAAGAGAAGGGGACCTTCTTGAGAAAGGGTGAGGCAAAGCAGTTTCTGAAGAGAGTGACTGTCTACGCAAGGTGCAGTGTAAGGAAGGGAATCTCTGGACTGACTTATTAGCTGTATGTGAAACTCCATGGTCTTCATTTGTGTTTTGGCCTCTCACCTCCTAACATTGCCTTTGAACCAGCCATTTCTCCTTCACTGACTATAGTGTCCTAAACCAGTTTGCTGACCATTAAAGTCACCCTATGATCTAACAACCAAAGGTGTCCCCATGAGTCACTACCCCCACATCTATTCCCCACAGTCCAGATGTATTTCCCAGAGCCTTAACTGTACTTTGGTGCTAATGGGAGGCTTAATCCCCTTCCTCACCTTAATAGTCATTCAGGGAGCATTTTTTTCAAGAGAGACTGCAGCTGCGAAGAAAAGGTTAACATTCCTCTCCTGACATGCTGCACCCCACATGACAGTTAAGCATGGGGAAGAGAGTTATTTTGGTCCTAATGAGAGGTCTTGTCCCCCCTCCCTTTAGCTTAATTGCCATTCTAAACAGGATTTTCAGAGAGATCAGCAGTCCTTGAAAGCCAACATGGTGTAGTGATTTGGGTGTAGTACTAGAACCTTAAGAAGATTTGAATTCCCACTCAGCTGTGAAAATGCCTGGGTGACCCTGGAAAAAATTCACATTATCATCCCTACAGGAAGGCAATGGCGATCCTCCTCTAAACAAATCATGTGGTGTAGTGGTTTGAGTGTTGGACTACAACTCTGGAGACCAAGATTCAGATCCCCACTCAAGCATAAAAACCCACTGGGTGACCTTGTGCAGGTCACACTTTCCCAGCCTTAGCAATGGCAAATGCCCACTGAAGAAATTTCATGATAGCATTGCCATAAGTAAAAAATGACTTGGAGACACACAACAACAACAACAACAACAACAACAACAACAACAGAACCCTATGATAGGGTCAGCATATGTTATAGCTGACTTGAATGTGCATAACAGCAGCAGTAGCTCCCTTCCCTGTGCTCTCTTGGCTTTTCTTTGCATGAAAATTAAATTTAAAAACACACACACACACATTTACACTGAAATTTTATTCAGATGGGAGCATTTTTTTCTCCAAGAAGAAAAGAGAGGGGAATGTTGGGAAGGGAGAGAGAGGAAGAAAGACAGAGAAATACATATATTTGTTTCACTAAGTGACAAACTTGGGCAGGAGGTCACTCTCCCTGTATACAAGTGGTGGTGATATGTTTTGTTTCATCTTGACCACTGTGTATCTCTCTGCCTTCTATTATGATGCTCAGAGCAGTGAGTACTTACTATAGGGGGCTTCCTATCCTGTTCTGACTGTTTCTTCCTCAAGGCTCGAATATGTTGGGGTTGGGGAAGTCACAAAACACCGCCACACAGATGACTCTAGAAACTGCAGAGCAGGGGGAGAGTATCCTTCCACCTATCCCACATCCTCAGTCCCTTCCTCTTTCTTTTTCTGTTTTGGAGGGGCTCATGAAAAAAATCTATCAATAACAAAATAGTTGCAACAGAGGAACTGCTGGTGATCAGGGTTAGTACATAAATTAATTGTAGAACTTACAGTATTGGAAAATCATCTGGATGAGAAATTAACTGACTGGCTTTGACTTTTGTGAAATTTTAATGAATCCTAATAATACCGTAATTTCTAAATTTGTGCATATAACATAAATGTACATATGTACATTTTATGGGGATGTGTCATGTAGGCCTGGGCCCCAGTTCTTGTGTATGTCTAGCATTGCCCCTGCTAAGAGTTCTGATTTTACACAATCTATTTTCTTTGGCTTGCAGAGGACCTGACATACAAAGTCTGACCATGAACAGCTTAACTTTAAGAAAAATTGGAACTGCTTTGTTAAGCATATAGTTATAGAATTTAACTGCAAACAAAAGTAATTTAGTTTTCAAGGTGCAAATGAGGAGGTTTCTCAAAGAGCTTAGCCTTAGGGCAGGTGTGAATAACAATGCCCCTGAAGATGTTTTTGGAATATACTATAACTCCCATGGTATCTCACTGCTAGCTATGCTGACTAGAGTTGATGGAAACAGAAAGCCCAAAACATCTGGATGGCCACAGTTGCCCACCCTTGGTTTACAATACCTATGGGCCAAGGCAATTCTCATCTAGGTAAGATGGATTTGTTTATTTAATTTTTAATTTTTTTTAACTTTTGGCTTTTGTTCTCATTGTATAGGGATCTGTGGAGACTGGAAGACTCATTTCACTGTGGCACAGTCTGAATACTTTAACAGGATTTACCAAGAGAAGATGCAGGGCCTGAAGGAAACCTTCCCTTGGGAACAAACTGGAGATCAACTTAGGAAGAGGACTTAACTTTTGAACTAAAAAAAATGGGAAGAGCTCAAGCATACATTGATGTTACATAATATGATCCAGAAATCTTTTCCACAACCCACCTTTGTGAAAGCTTGCTTCTGCTGGAACTCGGGAAAGGTGGAAGGTATTTTGTATATACTCAGTGGCATGCGTCTTTCATGAAATTGAATATGAAGACACATTCAACTAAAGTGTGCATGGCATACCATGTGATTGTGAATGCATATGCTGCAAAAAACTTTGTTGAGGTTAATTTGTTCTGGATCAGAGCCACTAAATGGAAGATGGCCTGAAAATCTGTTCTAGGCTACAGAGAATTCCTCTGCAAGTGTGATACAGTAGCTATGGGTTTGTTTGTTTGTTTGTTTTTTCTTTATAAAAATCATAATAGTATTTTGGGCATGACTGATGGATTTTTAAAAAATCTGTTGTTTTTGTATACAACGGGAAATGACTCTAACTTATGGTGGCCCCATGCCTTTCATAGGTTATCTTACTCAAGCAATACTCATAGGTGGTTTTCCCAGTCCCTTCCTCTGAAATACAGCTTACAGCACCTGGTATTCATTGGCGGTCTTCTATCCAAGTACTAACTAGAGCTGACCATAACATCTTATTTTTAGGGTATTTAAGTACCTTTTGGGTATTTAAATACCTAATTAAATTAACTTGAGGGGGCCTAAATACCCTAAAGGCACCAGTTCCTACCTGATTTTAGAAACTAAGCAGTGTCAGCCCTGGTTAGTACTTGAATGGGAGACTGCCAGAGAATATAGCGTATAATTCAGAGGAAGGAACTGGAATGGCAATGCCATTTTTTTGAGTATTCATTGCCTAAGAAAACCCTATGAAATTCATGGGGTCACCAGAAGTTGACAAGTGACTTGAAGGCACAGGTACACACACAGAGAGAAAGAGAGAGAGAGAGAGAGAGAAATTTAACAGAGACCTGAACGGGTGGAAGTAGAAGGGACGAGGAAGTGATGAGACTGGATAGTTGAGGAAAAACTTCAAAGGGCCTAGGAATGGGAAGGATTGTGTGTTGGTGGCAGAAGATGTGCGGTCCAGTAAGGATACCTTGGAGACCAGCAGCCAGGGAGCCTGGTGGGGATAGTGGGAAGCTGATCTGAGCTAATTTGCTGCCTTCCCTGGCTATACATTTTTAATAAAAATAGACTGATTAATCTTACTTGTTCTTTTGGCTGCAAATCTGGAAACTAATCAAAGCCAAGTCATTTGACTTTCCCCACAATTGCCAACTTTCTGAGTATAAAAGTCCTCATCCCTCCCTATCCTTTTTCCTCTTTCCAAACCTCGCTCAGTTGGAACTAAAAAGCCTATAAAAGTTTTTTTTTAATTTAAGTTTAATTTTTTTCCTGGAATGTAAGCAGAGACTCAAAGGAAAACCTTGAAGAAAATAGTCATTCCCCTGGCTAGCATTAAAAAGCTGCTGATAGAATGTCAGTCTTTATATGCACATTTATGGTCCTTTATTTTAGAAACTAGGGAAGAAGTTTGGAACACATTCTCTTGGAACACATACCCTTGCTTCCTTATCTGAACAGCCTAGAAGTCTGGGGGTTTTGTTGTGGCTACGCACTAGCAAAAAAAGGATGCGTTGTTCATACAAACAAGGTGGTTAAAGAAGATAAAAATCCCCTACCCCACATTCACACATAATTTCAAAGCATGTTATTGGGTAAATCCATCCATGTGATTCTTAACAGTATTAACAGAGAGTGTCTTATTTGCCATACTGGCTAGATGGATCCTTCATGTTAAGAAACAGAATAGCTCCGACTGACTGATGTTGACAACAAAAGAAGAAGGTGGTCACATTCATGGCATGCTAAGCTTCCTGGAGGCATCCTGTTGGTAACAGAATATCAGATTCCTTGGAACCTAGTTGAGTTTGATCTGAAATTAGTGCTTTCAATATCTTTGGAGACCGGAGTTCGAATCTCAGTTCCCACTGGGTGAACTTGGGCAAGTCACACTCTCTCAGCCTCAGAAGACAGCAATGGGAAACCCCTTCTGAAGAAACTTGCCAAGAAAACCCTAGGAAAGTCACCTTAGGGTTGCCGTAAGTTGGAAACCACTTGAAGGTACACAACAATGACAGCAGAACAACAATTTTCAATATGGAATAAATAGGATAGGAGTGTTTTTTTTTTCCTCTGGTCCACTGCAGGAATTCAATGTGGAACCTATGGACCATTCTGCTTTTAAATCATACTGTAAAGCTGAGGTGGGGAATGTGTGGTTCTCCAGATGTTGTTGGGCTGCAGCTTCCATCAGCCCTAGCTAATATAGGTGATGGTGAACAATGGTGAAAATTATAGTACCAATAACATTTGGAGGACGACACTTTCTCCATCCCTAGCCTATGAGGGCAGGGTTTCATTTCTGGTTTTTGTTGATGAATGTTTACACTGTTTTTAACTTGCCTGTTGTTTCATTATAACAATGTTTAAATTTATATTTTAACATTTTAACTTGTGTCATTTAGCTGTATCTGCTTTCTTAGTTCTGTGTGTGATTGAGGTCCTGGTACTTTGAGAAAGGAAAGACACGAAGTAAATAACTAAACAGCAGACGTGTTGTGGCTAAATTCTCTTTTGAAATCATGCCCTGGAGACCCTAATCTCAAATTCTCCAAGTAAGGGGCTGGTTATGATTACTCCCGATGGCGCTCTGCCTAGGTACACAGGCCTGTTCCTTTTCTTACTCAGATTGGTGAAAAAGAACAGGACTCTGCCGCTGTTTAAAAAAAGAGGGAGAGAGAGGAAGGGGAGACATTTATTCTGCAGGTGCTAACTACTACTAAAATTCCCTCTTCTGCACAACTATGGAAAGCCTAGGTTTTGTTTTGTTTTTTCATCTGGCCACCCGACCAAGCATCTGGCTTAAATTTAACTACACAAGTGGTGCTTGAATTATGAGAGGAAAGGTAGGAAGGCTCTTAATGAAACCCACAAGCTCTGCTCAGATCTCGCCCCACATTTTTTTTAAAATGCCATATACAGTATATAGATGGAGCGGGGAGGAAGGAGTTGTTCATGGGTCTATCCCCAAAGGTAAGGGGCACTCTGCACCTTCCCAGAGAAATTAAATGCTGCCTAGAAGCCCTTTGAGAGTGGCATTCCCCAAATCATTCACTCTGAACTTGTACCTTATTTGAAACTATTTCTTCCCATTTTAGTGGGAAAAGTAACTAATGCCTCTGTTTCAGAGAAGCCCTGCTGGGTCTCTAATCTGCCTTGCAAGTGCAAGCCCTTTGACCTGGCAGCCTCCCTTTCCATCACTGTATCAGTCATTCATGCCTCTGCAAAGCCTCAGAGACACCCTCTGGTCTGGATCCAACCTGAGCCTTGCAGATCCTGGCAAGTAATAGCCCTTGAGGTGGATGTAAAGACTGGGAAGGGCAACTAGGAAAGAACTGGACAAGTCCATAAAGTGTAAAGCCATACTGGGCAAGACCATAAAGCAAGGACTGTCCAACCATTGTACTCCCCATCACCATCTATGGATGCAAGAGTTGGAGAGTGAAGAAAGATGATAGGAAGAAAACCAACTCTTCTGAGATGTGGTGCTGGAGAAGAGCGCTGAGGATACTGTTGACAGCCAAAAAGATGAAAAAAATGGGCCCCGGAACAGAAAGGGGCATCATTGGAGATGGGTGCAGGGGGTATAGACCACACTGGATGACACCCAGAAGAGTGGATGGTGGAAGAGGAGTGCCACCCAGCTGGGCCCTTTGTCCACTTGGATGCAGGGCACCCATACACTTTTGCCAGCTCCTCCCAGGGAAGAAAGCCTGGAGATGGGGGAACAGGAAGGGCTCCACTCTGGGCCCCACAATCCTTGGGAGTTTATCACATGGGGAGAAATTTCTTCCAATTTCAAATGGAGCCAATTCGAATTCATGTAAATTCGCTAGTTTAGCGAATTTATGTGAGTTTTAGTTGCATTTGGAATGTGTTCAGAGTCACTTCCCATTCCCTGAAAATGACCCTCCATTGCCTGAAATTGCATGAGATAAGTTATTACGCAATTACGTGAAACCCCATGATTGTGTTTGGAATGACTTCCCATTGCCCAAAATTGCGTGAGGTAAGTTATCACGCAATAACCTGAAACCCCATGATTGCGTCCGGATTGCCTCTGGAGCATACCCCCAAATTCCCTCGTGTGATAAAACTCCTAACTCCCAGAATTCCATAGCCTTGAGCCAGAGAAAAGACTCATCATTCATGATGGTCCCGGAATTGAGCGCTAGGGTGATCATCTCCATCTGAGAGATGATCACCCTAGGGGTCAATTCCAGAACCATGCCACAGTTCTCCCATTATTGGCAAGGAATATCCCATTACTGGCAACGGGATGATAAGTGTGGGATGGTGTGTGATAATCTCATCCGAGTTCCAGGGCTGTGGATTGCAGCCAAGGCCAAGAAGCCCTTGAGGCGGGTCCTGGCTGGGGCTGGTGGTGTCTCTCCTGCTGCTGCTGCTGCCTCTCAAGGGCAAGGCGGGCAGCAGGAGAGGAGGAGGCGAGGGCTGAGTGAGTGAGTGAGGCTGATCCCCCCTCTCTTCCCTTCCCTTCTGCTCTCCTCCTCCTCCAGTCCTGCTGCTGCCGCAGTCGCTTAGTCTCCACGTGCCCTTGGCTGGGCTCTCTCCAGCACCAGCAGCCAGGCAGGGATCCTGGGATTTCTGCCAGCCAGGGCTCCCCCATCATCGCCTGGGAGGCAGGCAGGCTGGCAGGGGGGCTGGGTCTGGGTCTGGATGGAAGGCGGTGGTGGGGGAGTCTGGATTGGAGGCAAGCAGCAGCAGCAGCAGCAGAGAGAGAGGCAGGGAGCCTCGTCCTGTCCGGTCCTCCTGCACCATGGTGAGCCCCCCCTGTGCCTTTGGATCAGGGCTGGGAAGTGGGAAAGGATGGAAGAGGGCAGAAGAAGGGATCATCATGGGTGGGAAGAGGAGCTGGGGGTAGGATCCGGGCTGGGGAAGCCAAGGCAAAAGGGCCCCCTGCCCTCCCTCCTCTGCCCTTTGAAGGACGGTGGGCAGGAGGGCATCGGAGAGGGCATGGATTGCTTGCAATGGGAGGCGGGCACCAAAAGGCAGCTGGGAGTCGTTGGGCACTGGAAGAAGTGCCCAGCTCTAGCCTATCAGACTGGGATCGGGGCATCCAGAGCAGGTCTCAGGTTGGAAGGAGATCGGGTTGGGAAGTGGGACACTTGGGCAGTTTGGAAAGAAAAAGATCTCCCTCCTAGAAGATCAGACCGGAGAGGGTGAGTGCAGAGGTTTCAGGATAGAGTCCTGCGAGGAGGAAGAAATCCTCCCCAGCATTAGAGTCTCAGGCTGCAGAGGTTTTGGAGATGGACCCTGTTGGAAGGGAGTAAGCCTCAGATTGGGAAGTAAGTTGGCCACTGTTGGAAGTTGGAAGGAAGAAACCCTCCCCAGCCCTGGAATCTTTAGGGATGGGGCATCAAGAGATGTGAGAGTTGGGCACAACTGTTGGAACAGGCTTATCAGCCTGGGGTGGGTGCATTCAGAGGTTTTGGAGCTGGGCACTGTTGGAAGGAAGAAGACATGCCCAGCCCTAGGCTGGGACAAGGTGCCTCCAGGTAGACATCCAGCTGAATCCTAACCCTAGTTGCCCTGGTAAGTGAGCTTCCTGGATACTGGGGACTTGCAGTGCTGCCTTTTCCATGGAGTAGCCCCAAAAGGACCACTTTCTTCCCTCCTCCCAGCCACCCTCCCTCCCTCCTCCACTATTCTTTTTTATGAATGCCTGCTTTTATATGAATGAAGCGCTGAGCTCCTAGCTGTGGTTCTGGGTAAGAGAAGAACCAGGGCTGGTGAAGAAGGCATCCAGCCTTTTTAAACCACCGATTAATTAACCCGGAACAGAAGAGGCTCCCTCCATTCTGCTTTCTGCCGGCTTCTCCCTTGCCCTTTGACAACATTTTCTGCATGTCTTTTTTAAACAAAAAGGCCTTGATGCCAACCCTGATGCCATAAGGAGGGAAATGCCTTACATTTTAGAAGGGAAGGCAAGGAGTGGCTTTGCTCTTGAAAAGCTGGATGTCAAGGAGAGATCTGATCTCATCCTTGTCTTTTAGCCAATTTAGCAATTCCTGCTGGGCTCAGGTTGGATGCCCCAAAGAAAGATGGGTAGCAAGGGACTTTTCTGGTGATTTTAAATTCTTGCAGTCTAGGGCTGGAAGCTGTGTTTCAGAGAAGGGCTATGGCAAACCACTGCTGAGTATTCCTTGCCAAAGAAAACCCTAGAAATTTATGGGGTGACTGTACGTTGACAGGTGACATAGGCTGCATCCACACTGCAGAAATAACCTGGGTTGACACCGCATAGATCAGCATGGCTCAGTGCTATGGAATTCTAGGAATTGTAGTTTGTTGAGGCACAGAGCCTTATTCTGGTGCCCCCAACAAACTACAATTCCCAGAAGTCCATAGCACTGCCATGGTGGTTAAAGCAGTGTCAAACTGGGTTATTTCTGCAGTGTGGACAGAGCCTAGTGTGGACGGAGCCTATACACACAGAGATGGAAAGTTAGCCTGTTGGTAGCACAGCTCAGTGTCTTACACTGTTGTAACTACCGTGTAAGATACTGAGCTGTATTACCCATAGGTGTAGTACAATGGTACTCAATTTTTTTACTCTTGGGATCCCCTTTACTTCTACAAGTAGATGCTGTGCCCTCCCCACTTGACGTAGTATATGTATAAAAATATTTTGTATATTTAGTGTGCATATTTCATTTGCATATTCATGCATATTCATATTTTAACATTCTATAAGGAAACAACATCATTCAAATTAGAACATAGTTTTCTGTGGGCTTTTCGGGCAATGCGGCCACCTTTTGGAAGAGTTTATTCCTGATGTTTCACCAGCACCTGTGGCTGGCATCTTCAGAAACGTCAGGAATAAACTCTTCTAGAACATGGCCACATAGACCAAAAAACCCACAAAAAACTATGCATGCTGGTCATGAGAGCCTTCAACTTCAAATTACAACAGTTTGTTTAAATAAATTCAATATTTAACTTGATGCATGTGTAAATTTTACACATAAAGAAGTTTAGGAAGAGGAGGGATCAGAGCCTCCAAGTCTGGTGGCCCCCTTGAGCAACTTTCGTCCCACCACATTCTTTGAGAACCACTGCTGTAGTATACGTGTGGGTGCCTGATTTGACGAAAGTGCAAGAACATTGATCTGGAAGCGTGCTCAGTTTAAAACACACATGCAGCCCCCCACCAAGAAAAGGAAAGAAAGAAAAGGGTCAGACTACATATTTTATATAAATACATGCAACAAAACTCCAAACAGCTGTTTTTCTAAGGAAAAACAGATTGTGTCTGCGTGGCGGGGGCAACCAAACATACACTCATATTTAATCACATTAGGCATTTATGGGCTGCTCTGTAACCATGTTCTCAGTGTAGTGTACAAGTATATGGAACAAAGAAGCAACGGAATAGGATTTTTCTCCTTGTTAGTTTTTTTCCACTCTGAATCTTTCCTTCCCTGCCATCTATTTTCCTTCCCATTTGCACCTATGGTGCATGGGTGAAAGACCGGAGCTTAGGAAAGTTACTCTTTGAATCACAACTGCAAGAATTCCATAGCCGGCATGGTTTCTATCTGAGGAATTCTGTGAAATTGTTGTCCAAAATATATTTTTCTTGCCAAATTATTTTTATTTTTTTAAAAAAGTTTTATTTGATTTATATCTTGCTTTCCCCCTAGACGGGACTCAAAGCAGCTTAAAACAGCACTGTTTAAAACAATGTGGAGTACACAAGTTTTAAAAAAGGTCTTAAACCATAATCCAATGAAAGCTTTTAAATCATTAGCATTAAGACACTTAAAACAATTAAAGACATATTGCATACTAAAAACAGTACACCTCATTGCATTTCCCTCTACACTGGCCAGTTAAGTCTGAAGGTCGGTTTTATATAGGAATGTCATTTTGCTTTTTTTTTTTTTTTTTTTGTATTTTGGCCTGAGCAAAGGTGTCCCCTGAACCAAATTCACAGTAAAGGGCCTTTCTCCTGATGGTGTCTGTATCCTATGTGGCTCCCAGCTGAATGTCTCTCTAATGGGACAGAAGGCAATACTGAAGGCCTCCTTGGCACTGGGCACCTTGTTTCCCAACTTACTTTTAAAAACAAATGGTCCCTGGTCTGTTAGTCATCTGAACTGGAAGTTCCTGCTTAATCAGAAGGGACCATAACTCCTGGTAGAGCAATTGCAGGGCTGGCTCTAACCCTGTGCTGACTGAGAGTCACACTCTTTCAGCCTCAGAGGATGGCTATAGCAAAAACCCCTCTGAAGAAACCTGCCAAGAAAACCCTTGTTATAGATCTGCCTTAGAATCGCCATATGTTGGAAAAGACTTGAAGGCACACAACCACAACAAAAGAGCAGCAAATTGCTAGGGTTCTCCCACCTCTCTAGGGATAGGGGAGGAGTGGTTGTTGCATTTTTGTTGTTGTCATTTTGTTTTGTGTGCCTTATACCTAAAGTCTTGGTTGGATTTGGGTACTGTGTATGTGTGTGAGTGAGGGCAGCATTGCTGCTCCCGTTCATGAGCTGGCTCTGAGCATAATTTGCATGTAAAAGGCAATGTGGTCCATGGCATCTTCAGTGTAAAAAATGTCCAGGTGGCCACTGATGAAGGATGTGGTGAGGAACCTGGGCCAGAGATCCTAGAAATCTACTGGCCAGAAGTCAGCATTGGAATAAGCAGACAAGTAGTCTGGACTAGTATAAAATAAATTTCCTATTCTTCTGTGCATAGTTACTCCTTATATAAGGAGGCGAGAGTCCCATGCTTTTACTCATAAATCCAGTTATGTGCAAGCTAGAAATGATGGTAAAGAACTACCTGAAAAGAAAAGCCACTGCATTTGTACAGGCCATTTTTCAACCCCCTTCACTGCTTGCCATGGAACAAATTATTTTTTTACACAAGCAAACATCTGCAACAAGTCTGTCTCAAGATAATTTACTGTCCACCTGAAGTGAAGGGCACACTGTTGCCTCCTTTTATTTCGCATACAGAATCCAACTGGGCTGGTTGTTGAACCTTTCTTCAACTGCGGGAACAGGAAAGCATCTTCCATAACACTTGACTGCAACAGGCTTGTTTGCGGCGTGCAGGACAAGCTGACCTCTAAGAAAGTGGAATAGCAAGGGCAGGCACAGGATAAATGGCTAGGGGAAGAAATTTACCATAGTTGTCCTCATTTTTAGAATATGTAGAACAGAGGTTCCCAACCTGGGGTGCCCACACCTACAGGGGATGTGAGATAGAATTTCAGGGGGTGTGACGCAGATACTTATGTGAATCTAGATTCAGTTTTCTTTTGTGAGTCAAGACAAAATTTTGAAATTGCCTGAGTCCACAGGAAGACCTGTGGATCACAGTCAGTTTGCTTAATCACAGTATTATATGTAGTTTAATTTATAATAATAATAATAATAATAATAATAATAATAATAGTTTATTTATAGCCCGCTCCTCTAATAAATACTCGGAGCGGGGTACAGCAGAATAAAAAGATTAAAAGATCAGAAATTAGACTTCTTCATCCTCAAATGTGATATTACTTTTGTAGGGGATGTGAACATTAATCATATATTTCCTAAGTGGAGCATAGGAAAAGGTTAGGAACAACTGATGTAGAAAGTGTGCCCATTCTTCCATCCCAGCTATTCTCATGAAAACTACTGCCAGCAGAGTATTTCTAATATGAATATGCCTGATACTTATCCATTTGTGTTACCAACACCCCTTGCAACTATTGCTAGCAGTGATTGCTTCACTCTGTCTAATGATGGGGCTGGTCCTAGTCAACAGAGACATAACTGTGACAGCTGTCATTTAATGGGTACCCCAGCAGCAGTATCTGAGACTGAGGTGGCATTTTCTAATGCAGCACACATTGGAAGGGAAACACAAACCATCAAAAACAGCAAAATCCTCCCCCCCCCCAGTAAGTATTATGCATCCTTTGAATAGAAAATACCAGATCTTGCATTGAAAAATAGAACATGTTGATCACTTAAACATGATGCTAATACTGCGGTTATAGGGTACAAGATTTTAAACCATGACTGTTTGTTTCTACATAAATTGTATAAAATCACACACATATACAAATACAGTGCCTTGCAGAACTATTCTCCCTGCCCTTGTTTAGCTGAGGCTCAACAAATTTGCTGAGGTTTTAAATACTTCTATAGCTGTGTAGAGCCAGGCGGTGTGGTGATGGTGATATACTGGAACTTGAAAATCATGTTCAAGTCACCACAGGGCCATGAAAACTGACAGGGTGGCCTTGGGTCAGTTACTTTCTCAGCCTGATTGACCTCACAGGGTTGTTGTGAGGATGAAGTGGGCATTGGGAATGCCATCTGTGCCACCTTGAGCTCTCTGCTACAATGCTTCATTGAAGTATTCACTCCCCTTTCCCACGTTTTGTTGCAGTTACAGCCTGAAAGGGATTCAATTGCCCTTGTTACCCAAATGCTGGTTTGTTTTGGTTACTTCATTTCTGCAGTGCAGTAAAAATATTTTGTACTTTCACAGCATTGAGTTATCTTGTGTACGTCAAGAAGTAATAACCCCATTGATTCCTTTCCAATTCCGGGCTGTAATGCAATAATGTGTGGAAAAGTCAAAGGGGGTGGGTGGGTAAATGCTTCTGCAAGGTACTGTATTGGATATGTGATAGTAATAGCTTTCATGTGGCTGGGAAGAATGGACACATTTTTTATATACAGCATTTAAGAATATTCTTTCCAGAATAGCTGCCTGGGAAGAATGGATACACTTTTTATATATTTCAGAATGTAATGGCTTTTAGGCAAATACAATAAACAATTGACTGCCTGACTGATATATTTCAGAAATAGGGACCATGATCAGTAATTTATTTATTCCTACATTCTCTGTTTAAAATAATAATTCAGGCAATATTTACTAAGAGCAGCAGAAAGAGGAAGATTTTGCACAAAAGTCAGGCTAGGAAGCAGCAGGGGATGCATGTCGGTGGACTTTGATTTACCTAACCTAAAGAGGAAGAGGACACAGCAGGTGACTTCTCCTTAGTCATACAAGAAACCATTTTTTCTGCAACTTTCTAAAGCTTCCATGATCATAAAAATTGCTGCTGAATTATGTATCTATCTCCCACTGGTTTGCACAGTGTAGCTGTACAGACTATCTACTACTAATAGGGAGGAGAGTGGAGAGGAATGGATGAACAACATGTTGCCTTGATTTGATCCAGGCCAGGCAATTCTAATACAAGACTGCTACTGCCGTTGTTTGCAAAATAGGAAAACGGGGGAGCAGATGATTACCTGAGAAATGGAAGTTGCTTTTCCCCATAGTAAACTCTTTAAGTATCAAACCTTTGAAGATTTGCTATAACCTGGCTTCCTTGAATACCAGTGCTATAATATTGGTGGCAGTGAGAGCAAGGGTGCGTAGTGGGTAGATCTAGAAGTGATGGGAGCTCTCTGATCAATTTGCAGTACTGTTGGAAAGAATTTGTAAATCCAGATTTTTTTAACAATTCAAGCAATAAGGACACTCCCTCCATTAAACTTTTAAATATGAGGAGGGTGCAGAGTAACTGGGTGAAAAATTTGGGGAAGGAGTCTGAATTTCATTCAGTTCTCTTTGCTAGTATGTGCGTTCAAGTCATTTCTGACTTACGGCAATCCTGAAGTGAACTATCATGGGTGTTTTTTTTTTTGGCAGAATTTGTTCAGAAGGGGTTTTCCATTGTCTTCCCCTGAGGCTGAGAGAGTGTGGCTTGCTCAAGATGACTTGCCTAAGATCACCCAGTAGGTTTCCATGGCTGAGTGGGAATTCGAACCCTGGTGTCCTAGTTTAACACTCAAAACCACTATATCACATTGGCTCGGTTCTGATACATACAATAAATTCATGAGCTCGGGATTGCCTGATAGTCAGCATAGGTCCTTTGCACCTGGCTTTGGTTTGTGGATTGCAGGGTTCTAGTAGTAAGCAAAGTAGGTCCTGCAAGCCTGTGGTCTGCCCAACCCTGCCTCAGCAAATGGGCTGAGCTCTGCTTTTGGGATTTGCTGTGTGATGGATTTTTCATAAATGCCAAGTCATCACATAACATGCACAGTCCCTCAACAATGAGCATCATGCATGTGTGAACTTGACCAAAACTGGGGCTCAATCCAAGCCATGTTTTATTTGAGATCAGCCCCTGTGAGGTGCAGCATAATGGCCAAGTGACAGAGTTGTGAACCAGACCATCCCTACATTTGAATCTCAATCATATTAGTTGATCTATGGTCCTGTAGATGCTGTTGGCTAGCAATTCCCATCCACCCTAACCAGCATAGTCAATAGCAAGGATGGTGGAAATTGTAGTCTAGTATCTTGGAAGTCTGGAAGTTGCTTAGTAGTATCATAGCTACTATGACGATACTTATTTGTTGTAAGGATCCTTATAGCAGTGTATGCAATACACATTGAATTTTCTTTAAAAAATGCAGTAGAGATTATAATCTGGCAATGATGTTTTCCAAAAAGTATTCCCCTTTCTGTTAAGCAACCACAACCAGGCTTGAACACATTCTTCATGTACATTGTATACATTTTCATTTCAGTCTTTTCTCTAAATTGCTCCAAGGCCTACATAGGCCAAGATCCTATTGGTGACATACACTGGTATCACCCCCATTTCCACTGGCATATGCATTTTGATAGACTTTGCCAGGATGCATCCCCATTGCTAATTATTGGGCAAGGGGGCAGGGAGGCAACAAGATCTGGAATTGGCCAGCCAGGGCAAAAAGGAACACTGAGGACATCTTGTTGTTGTGTGCCTTCAAATCTTTTCTAACATATGGCAACCTTACGGCAAAACTATCATGGGGTTTTCTTGATAAGTTTCTTCAGAGGGGGTTTGCCATCGCCATCCTCAGAGTTTGCCCAGTGAGTTTCTGTGGCTGAGCAAGGATTCGAACCCAGGTCTCCATAGTCATAGGCCAATGCTCAAACCACTGCACCAGCCAAATGCCTATACCAGTCTTGTTATAAACATTTAATCATTAGGAATTGGGACTTCTTAGTTAAAAACTCTGACTTCCAAGCAGCTTTCCTGGAACTTTTTTCTTTTTCTGTGCACTGGAATGTGTGGAACAAGTATTCTGATTTGTGCTTATGGTGATAACAATTGAACGAGGGGCGGATGTGGATAAGTGGCAATTGTTAGAGATCAATCTAGCCAAAATAATGTAATGAGAGAATTGCTTTGGGTGGAACACAAAAGACAGGAACAATTCCAGAAATGTTTTCCTGGCTGCCTCCTATCAGGCCAGCTGTGTTTGTTGCTAGCTGTATAGGTCTCTTCTCTAAAAGGTAAGGTTCTATGTAATTTAAAAATTAGATAAATTGCCCGACCAGCCTTTTAGGGCAACAGAAAGGGTCTAATGTGGGCTGTTCAGGAACTACAGTAGGATGTAGAACATGTCAAATGAGGGAATGCCTTCTCTCCACTTCTGTAATGTAAAAATTGAACTATTGTCAGTATTGATTCCATGGCTGCTGCCACACTGCAGAATTAATGCACTTTGACACCGTTTTAACTGCCATGGCTCAATGCTATGGATATTTGGGACTAGTAGTTTTGTAAGATATTTAGCTTTCTCTGTTAGAGTGTTCTGGTGCCACAGCAAATTACAAATAACAGGATTCTATAGGATGGAGCCAAAACAATTAAAGCGGTGTCAAACTGTATTAATATTGCAATGTGACAGCAGCCTTTGTTGGAGTCTGCAACAAAAAGTTGCATTATAGAAGAATCTTAAGACTTGGAAAGGCAACTGTGAAGGAACTAGATAAGACCACAAGTGTAAAGATACATCATTAAATATCAAAGTCAGAATCATCCACACTATATGATTTTGAATGCTGGACAATGAAGAAAGTAGAGAGGAAAAGTATAAGCTCATCTGAAATGTGCTGCTGCTGGAAAGACAAATAAATGAGTCTTTGAGCAAATCAAGCTGGAACACTCCTTAGAAGCCACAATGATTGAACTGAGGCTATCATACTTTGAACATATCATGAGCCATCATGACTCATTTGAAAAGATGATAATGCTTAATAAAGTAGAAGGCAGTAGGAAAAGAGGAAGGCTTTTTAAAATCAGTAAAACCACAGACCTGAACAGGGCTGTCCATGGACGTTTCTTATTGATAGGGCCACCAAAAGTCAAAGCCAGCTTGACAGAACATAGCAGCAGGGAGGCAGCCTGCTGGCCACCCAGTCTTTCTATGATACTCCATTCCATTCTCTCTTCTGATATTTTCTGCCCTAATCCTGTATAGATATCAATCAGCATTTCATATTCAAGGAATGTGCTCAGCCCTCATTAAGTTGTTTTTTTGGAGTCCCCTCCCCCTTAATTCATCCTTCCCAAAGGCAGGCTTACTGATGAACATAAGGGAAACAAAAATAATGACTGTGGAGGATCTACACAAATTCATAGATAATGAGGAAATAGAAATAGTAAGAGTTCTCATATCTTGGATCCAACATAGATCAGAACAGGAACTGCAGTCAGGAAACCAGAAGAAGATTAGGAATGGTGGGGGGGGGGGGGGGCACTATGAAAGAACTAGAAAAGATCCTAAAGAGTAAAGATGTACAACTGAGCATGAAAGTGAGAATTGTACAAGCCATTGTATACCCTATTACCATGTATGGATGCAAGAGTTGGACAATAAAGAAAACTGGTAACAAGAAAATCAGTTCTTGGGAGATGTTCTGGAGAAGAGTGCTGAGGATACTGTGGACATTCAAAAAGACAAACAAATGGGCCCTTGAACAGGTCTGCCTGAAATTTCCCTGGCAGCCAAGATGATGAAGTTGAGGCTGTTGTACTTTGGCCACATGAGAAGGCATGAATCATTGAAAAAGACAATAATGCTAAGAAAGATGGAGGGATATAGAAAGAGAGGAAGACCACACGCTAGATGAATGGACTTAATAAAGGAGGTAATGGGAATGAATTTTCAGCATTCAAGCAGAGCAGTGAAGGATAGGGGGTCTTGGATATGTCTCATCCACAGGGTCAAGATCGACTCAAAGGCAGATAACAACAACAAATGTTTTAAAATGTCTTTATATTTCTGCAAATCTTGGGGGGTTTCTCCATCCCTGCTGTTCTATTCCCCTTGTGTGTGTGCATCAGAGCTTGGAAAAGCTGAATTTCAGACTGTAGATTTGCCCAGCCAGTACAGTCGCAGGCCCTACTGATTGGTGGATTTTGAGGGTTGTTCATAAGGACCCGTGTTTGGAGAATGTAATTTGAAGCAAGGAGATATGAAGGCGTCAGTTATGTGTCTGCTTGTGTTTAAAGTTTGAGATACCACCAGTGATCTTACTGGAGGAGGACAGCTGTCTGTGGGTTCCTTCCAGCAGTGGCTCTTCTTGCTGGAACCGTCTGTCTTGCACACCCTCCAGGACGCTGAGCCAAGAAGGGGCCTCCCCACGCCTTCCTGCCTCCTGCCAGTGTCTGCTTGGGAAGGGGGGTTGCCTTTTCCTGTCGGGGATATAAAACTTTCCCTCAGACTTGGCTGTCTTTGAGTTTGCACTTTCCTGCCCCGCTTCCAAAAAGTGGCTGAAATTATTGAAGTAGGGGTGAAGGGAGGGACTGGGAATGTGTAAGGAAGACATAACTTTCCACCATTTTACAAAATGCTGTGCATCTCAGAAGTGGAAATTAAGGTTCCGAAATACTTAGCATTGCTTTCTGAAAAGTAGCCGAGGAATCTTTCACACCACATTGTGATTCCACTTCATTTGCCATGATAATATCCTGCTGAATCTTGAGGTTTGTCCTTTGGGGAGGTGCCTGAACTCTCTGGTTCAGAACTCAAGATTGTTGTTGTTGCATGCCTTCAAGTAATCTCTGACTTACGGAGATCCTCGGGGTTTTTCTCGGTACAGGAAGAAGTTTCACTATTGCCTTCCTCTGAGGCTGAAAGAGTGTGACATGCCCAAGGTCACCCAGTAGCTTTCATGGCTGAGCAGGGAATTGAACCCAGGTCTCCAGTCCTAGTCCAACACTCAAATCACTATGTCACACTGGCTCTCGTGAACTCTAAATACTCTTCTCTAAACATCAAATAGAGCCAGGTGGTGTAGGGGTTTCAGCATTGGACTATGACTCTGGAGAGCAGGGTTTGATTCCCCACTTGGCCATGGAAACCCACTGGGTGACCTTGGGCATGTCTTCAGCCCCAAAAAAACCCTTAGGGTTGTCATAAGTCAACAACAGCAAACTGCAAACCCCATGATTTCTTAGGAGGCAGCCATGGCAGTCAGAAGTGGAATTAAAATGTTAAAATTGTGTAGTGGGAAAATAACCCCAGGTGGTCTCATTTAGGGTTCTCTGTGGGAAGAGAGTAGGTTGGAATCTTCTGGAGCACTTAGTGGTAGAGTACCTACCCGTCTTGTAATTGAAAAAGCCCCAGGATCCAGTCCTGCAGAATCAGCCTTCCCCAACCTGGGGCCTTCCAGAGGTGTTGGACGGACTACAGCTACAGAGGCAATGAGAGTTGTAGTCCAACACCTCTTGAGGAAGATTGTTTCAAGCTGCAGAGCTTTGAATAATCTCTCATACAGAGCCATCACTCTTTTGAAATTGTGGTTCCTCCTGCTAGCTGGCTTTACACCTCTTAGTAGAGGGTTGTTTGTTTGTTTGCTAGCTTGTTTGTTTGCTAGCTTGTTTGCTTGTTTCTCCAAATATTTTATAGCCATATGTATGGCAGAAAGCTTTCTCCACTGCCATTTTGTTCAGCTCAACCAGCCTTTATTTATTTGGGACCAGAAGGAAGAGTGTTTAGGCTACTTGAGAGGGGCATGCTCTTCTTTGACTGCAACCGCAATGCAGAAATAATCCAATCTGACACCGCTTTAACTACCATGGCTCAATGCTATGGAATCCTGGGAGTTATAGTCTGTTGTGGCACCAGAGCTCCATAACAGACAAGTCTAAATGTCTTGCAAAACTATAAATCCCAGAATTCCATAGCATTGAGCCATGGCAGTTAAAGTGGTGTCAAACTGGATTATTTCTGCTGTGTGGATGCAGCCTAAGTGAGGTTTCGGTAAACTGTCCTTGAAGATTGCACATGTAAATTGATAAACTAAATACAGAAAGAAAATAGAGCTAATAGTACAAAATATGTCAGTTCTAAGGAACTGCAGTCTTTCACACCCTTCGCTCTCATTTCCCTGCTACCTACAAAATATACACCCACATTTTCATAATGTAAATCCGCAAGCAATGTGTGCTCTGTACAATCAGGCTGTAATCTGACTCTGTAGTGTTCACAGAACTTTCAAAAACAAAGCAAAGCAAATCAAAATCATTTGCAAAGTCATTTGATCCAGATCCTGGCAACAAGGGAAAAAAGCAGGGCTGTTGTGCTTGCACCCCCGTACACACACGTACACATACAAACCCAGCAGCAGCCTAAAACAATATTTCAAAATGGTATTCCAGAATTAGGTTTGGATTTGATGCAACTGGTAAGCACCATCCAAAAAGTCTTCTTGTGCCTTTTTCTTTCTTTATTAGGTACAATTGAAAGGTTTAGCACAATGGCTGCTTCTCACTGTTGGCCACCTTCCCTTAGAGTCTGTCTCTCTCTCTTTCTGCCCCCCCTCCCTATTTCCTTTGCTGGGTGGTGCTGCGGAAGGAATGAGCTCACAGCTGCTAATGTATTCCAGATGGAGCTTCAGGCTGCTCTGTTCTCAGACCTTGGCAGTTTCCCAAATGCTTTCTTTTTCTCGCCGCCCCCTTGCGCCCCCTGTTCTTTTAACACACTGACGATCTGTGCATGCATTGTGCCCCTTCCCCCAAGCCCCATCCTGGCTGGCACTTCCTTGCTGCCCTGTCCCATTTGACATACCACTAGAGGGCAGTGGCCTTGCCTTTGGGCATGACGCATGATGTGCCCACGGTGCTGGTGGCTGTTGCTACTCCAGGTCACCAAAATGGACCAACTGTGTTATTTTGTTGAGCAAGGAAAAATGGAAAAAGGTCAAGAACAAGAAGCCGTGGCACCAGCTCAGCATCACGAGTTTGGAGCAGGGTAGATGTTGCACCTGTATGAGGACGGGCTATGAGATTACACCAATGCAACCAGTGGGAATTTTTGATAGTGGTGATTGTTATAAAATTAATGTTGCAAGGATTGGCATGGATTTTGCTGGCTTTATGGGGGGGGGGGGGAAGGTCCTGCAGGCTTGGGGAGGGCAGGATCAGTTGGCGGTAGGGAGTTCTTGGATGGTAACCATTGTCACCCAACTGCAAATGCTTTGTCTTTCCCATGTTTACAGGAACCTGAACCGGTGGAGGAATGTGTCCAGAGCACGCTGGCTGCCTTGTATCCCCCCTTTGAAGCCACTGCCCCCACTTTGCTGAGCCAGGTTTTCGAGGTGCTGGAGCGGACATACCAACATGATGCCCTGCGCTACACCCTTGATTTCCTTGTTCCTGCCAAGCACATCCTGTCTCGCATCCAAAGTGAAGCCTGTGTGAGCTACTGCCTCGGTTTGGCTCTCTTTCAGTTGGGAGTAGCGCTTGAGTGGGAAATCCAGCTCACTGCTGCAGGGCAACATGAAAACCCTCAGTGGCACTGATCCTGGAATCTCGTGACAGACTGGTGTTGGAGGCTTAAATTGATTTAAAGCAGGAGTGGTGACATTTATCCTCCCACCATATGTCTTGAACATCAGCTCCCAATAGCTCCAAACAGCATAGGGGTTATGGGAGTTGTACTACCCTAAAGGCACAAGATTCTGCCCGATCTTGGAAGCCAAGCAGGGTCAGCCCTGGTTAGTACTTGAATGGGAAACTGTCAGTAAATACCAGGTGCTATAGGTTATATTTCAGAGGAAGGAACTGGCAAAACCATCTCTAAGAAAACCCTATGAAAATCATGGGGTCACCGTAAGTTGACATATGACTTGAAGGCATATACACATACAGTCCAAAACCTTTGAGGAGATAGATGAAGGTTCTCCAACCTGATCTAAAGCAGATATGATGAGCCTGTGGTCCTTCTAGATTTTGTTGGAAAGTATGTACTATCATCTATCATCAGTTTCAGCCAGAATAGACAATGGTTAGGGACAGTGGAAGAATGTTATAATCCAGCACCATCTGGAGGGCAGCAGGTTCCCCACCCAAAACTGAAGTGAATATTTTCTTTGATGCTAGAACTCAGTTCTAGAATGTGGCTGGGTCTTAACTCTATTTTCTTTCTCATAAACCACTTCTCAGTCCCGGCCCCCAACCAAGTGTTGATAGATATGGGTGGGCTTCCCCCTCAAGGCTGATTTTATTGTTTTTAACGTCCTTTGAAATAGTAATTAAAAACTGGGGTTTCTCTGCACCTACCACACATAATTTGTATGCATTTCTTGCTTCTACCATGCAAAGGGTTGCTTTTTGTAAAGACCTTTGACATACTAATCCAAAACCTGGATTTCCTCTCTCCCCTAACCCCAGTACCAGATAATTTGTAAGCATTTCTTGACTGTATCATGCAACAACAGAAACAGAGTCTAGAATTTGTCATTCTGAGCACCTCAGCCTTTGTGTGCAGGTCTTTAAGGTGGTGAAAGTAAGCTTAAAAATTATGTAACAGGGGAAATTCATGAGGCCAAGAATGAACAGGTGATCAGTATTTCTCTTGGCCATGGTATAACTCTTTGCCCCTCTGTGAGGATGGCAGAAGTGGAATGAATTATGCAAACTAAAAAAAATGCAAATTCACATTGTTTGTACATGTCATTGATTTCTTGATACACAGTTTTTCAGTCCTTTGTGTCATTTGACCTTTCCTCTCCTTCTCTCTTTCCATCCTCTTCAGGCCCAGTACAGTGGCTTTGTGTTTTGCCATGAAGGTTGGCCACTCTGTCTTCGTGAGAAAATCCTGGTGCAGCTGGGTTCCTTGCCCTGGCAACGCCTCTGCCCTGGTGACTTCTATCTGCAAGTAGTGCCTCACCGGGAATGTGCCCCACGCCTGGTGCTGAAGTGCCTGTCTCCAGAAGGTCACCGTGGGGTTCAGGAGCTGCCTGTGTCCCCTGACTCCTACCCCTTTCTTTTCACCGTTGAGTGGCTCAACGGCATCAACAAGGAACGCCGTGTGGGACGCCTGGAACGCTGCCTACTGGCAGCAGGGGAGAAAGTGTTGAGCCTGCCCTGGCCAGAATTAGTGTACCCCCAGTTTGTGCACAAAGACGGATTCATTGTCGGTCAGCGCTGTCCTGTGGATTTGGCTCCTGAGGTGTTAGGAGCCCGGAGTCCTGGGGACGGACGTCATTCTGGTGGAGAGAACCGTGAGTCTGAGGGAGAATACGTTCACCTCTTGGAGGTCAGCCCTACCCTTCACCAGGCAGCCAGGATCACGCAGACTTGTGGTACCCAGATCCAGACCATGCCTGCCCGCAAAGGACACAGCAAGAGCAGGAACCGGCGTCACCGGGCCTGGCTCCACCACAAGTCTGGGTGTGGGGAAAATTTTGCCTTGCGTCAGGCCTCCAAAGCCCAGGAGGCAGAGAAGTCTAGTCAAGAAAGTGGCACCCGGGGGGACAGGATCAATCAGATGAGAGGTGGTCCGAGCCTGGTATTAGGTCAAATGTCAGGAACCTCTAAGGTAGTGGGAAACTTGAGTCCTGGACAACCAGAGCAAAATCAAGTACTTTCTGGAAATAAGGCACGACCTGACATCTTTGGGGGTGCCGCTGAAGATACGGGACTGGGAAAAGCAGAGCTGCCAGGATCTGGTCACCAAGATCCAGTTGGTTCCAGAGTAGACAGCATTGAAAACCAGTCTCCAGTTTTGGCCACACCAAAACGTGCTGCCAAAGGAAACCGCAGGAAAAAAAAGGGAGCTGGGAGAGGAGCTGGTGGTGGCAGAGCTAGACAAGGGGGTGATTTAGCTAGCAAAGAAACAACGACTGCCGTTGATACAAAAGAATCTGGGAAGGAGATAGTTTGCATTAGTCCAGGAGAACAGAATTGTGGAAACAGGGAAGCCAACTCTGGTACCACAGAAAAAGCTGCCAGTATTGAAGAATGCTGTGTTAGTGTTGCTCAGTGTAATGTCCCCCAGGAGAGAAATGGTATTGCAGAAGACCAGAATTTTGGCGCTGGAGAGGAGGGTGTTGGCACCAAGGAGCTGCCTGTTGGTACCAGAGAATGTAGTGTGGACAACAGAGAGCCAGTCAGTGATATGGAAAAATTTTCTGTTGATATGGGGGATAGCAGTGCCAGCACCAGAGACAGGACTGTCAACCAAGAAGGCCAGGGCCTTAGCACTGAAGAGGTGGATGCTGCAGTTGATGCTGGTCAACCAAGAGTTGGCACAGAGGAACAGGCCCTTGGCAGCACAGAACAGAAAGTGAATGATTCCAAAGGACACATTTTGGGAGAAGAGGACCTCACAGTTGGCACTAATGAATCCACGCTTACTAAGTTGCCAAAGATGTATGAACCAAGTATTGATGGGGGAGAGGAACCCCCAAGTGTAACAGTTGACCAAGGGCTAGAGAAAACAGAGGATTCCTCTGTGTCTCCCACAGCTCATCTTGGACAGTCCGTGAACTGGGCACTTTTGCAATCTGGTGTCTTTGCTTTAACAGGTAAGTCAATATCAGAGCACTTCTGGGCAGGGAGAATTTTCTTTGTAGGGCTAGAAGCTGGTCATGTTTTGTCAAGTTTACAGCTCCTGGAAAGACTACGTAGAGAAAACCTAATTATCTAATGCAGAGGTGGAAAATGCATAGATTGCATTTGGCATCCAAGCATTTGTCAATATTGCTCCCAATGCTGCCAAATTTGGCTGATGCAGTGGCAAGAAAGCTAGATTTTTCTTTAAAAACTAAGTGGCACAGGAAGTAAGCACTTTGTTTTTAGGCAGAATCACAATCTGAAGCATACGTCCCAAAAAGGAGAAAATAAAGCATACACCTCCAAATCGTGATCTCTGTTTGCCAAGACGTTTTAACTTGAATGAAGCCAAGCAATGCTTCTGTTCTCATGTATTCTTGCCTGTTTATTCTAATTGGATATAGTTCTGTTAGGATTTTAAAAATTATTATCACACTTGGTAAACTACTTTTTTACCATATGATGAGGAGCAGCATGAAATACTTTAATTAATTGTATTGTTTGTGATGGTGGTGTGCAAATGTATATATAGCTCAGTTTGCCATTGCAAAGTTCTTGCTGCTAACCAGATTGAATCCCAAAATTGAACCCTCTGCAAAATGAAACTCCTTAGGCTTTCTAAACTGCCCGCCAATAAACCAACATTTTTGCCATCTTACTAAATATCACGAGGTCTGAACAAAACAAGCTGCCGGCTCTCCATGTCACAACCCTTTGCAAAAACCACTCCCTCAGTCAAAGCCACAAGACACAACCTGAAATAATACTAGAGCTGTGGTGATCATATTACCAAAGGCTTGTGGCTTTCAAAATGGGAGGCCGACTGTCCTGAGGGGGCATTGGAAGCATAAACAAAGGCACCACTGAAAAGGAAAAAAAAAAAAAAGTGGGGGGTTTACAGAATCAGAATACAGGGAATAAATTGTGGAGAACTTAAAAAGGCAGCATAAGCAGCCAGACAGGACAAAAAGAAGTTCTGCTTTTAAAAACACCATTGTGGCATTCTTTAGGATCCCTGTACAGCAAGAATCTTATCCTATTTTTTTTTCCTATGGAGGAACAGCACTGCACCCAGACTGATGTTCCTGGAAAGTTTTGTAACAGAGCATAGGAAAGAGCTGTTCTCTGCTGGTTGTCCACAGTCATTGGAGATGCTTCTGAACATAGATTTTTGTTCAGCCATCCATCTAAAGTACACAGGTCTGCTATAATTGTGTAATGCAGTAATGATAACATTGTGGTGCCACTTTAACTACCGTAGCTCCATCGTATGAAATCCTGGGATTTGCATTTTAGGGAAGGGTATTTACAATTCTCTGCCAGAGATCCCTAGTGCCTCACCAAACAACAAACCCCAGGATTCTATGTCAATTAAAGAAGAATCATAGTGCTATAATTGTTTAATAGAAAGGAGACCATCCCCAAGCCCACATGTGATCATATTGGTTAGGGGACTCTGGAAGCAGTCATACATTCTTTGTAGTATATCTTCCAGAAATTACTTACCTAGTATGTATGTAGCTGTGCTGACTGAGCCTGCATCTTCTCTGCAGAAATAATGCAATTTGACATTACTTTAACTGCCATGGCTGAGTACATTGGAATACTGGTCTTTGTAGTTTGTTGTGGTACCAGAGTTATCTGACAGAGAAGGCTAAATATCTCACAAAACTACAAATCCCAGAATTCCAAAACATTGAGCCATGCCAGTTAAAGTGGTGTCAAGCTGCATTATTTCTGCACTGCAGATGCAGCCCAAAGGATCCTGGGAGTTCAAAACCCAAGTTTTCCAAGGTCTGGGATTTTTTTCATCATTTTCTGCCTCCCCATCTAGCTCTCGGGAGAGTTATGGATATAAGATAGCCCTATTGCAGAGCAAAATGTTTTGCCATCTGAGGCAAAGCAGCAGTTTGGCACCCATTACCCAACTGCATCAAAGTGCTTAGTACCCCAAACCGCCAACTTATTTTTGCAGTGAAAGAACAAATCTTGGAAATAGTTCTCCCCAGCTCTGGCATTAAAACTGCAATTATAACAAAGGAAATCATTTAAAACTCACTGCCATTTTATAACACTCCTGTAAATCAGGCAACCACTTCACTAATAGTAGTGTCAGCCCTGAGTTGCACATGGCTATTCCATTGTTTGACCTATTTCCCACATCACTGTTTAATGCTTTTTAAGAGCCATCTAGGCTGGAGAGCAGGGGCAGGATGCTGTTTTCTTTCCGCTGAGGTGCTAGAGACATGTAGGGCTGAATCCAAAGGTTCAGTTTATCTGACAGAAGGAGTCTTTCTCTGGTATAAGGACTTTTTCCATCAGTAGAAGACTCTGTCGGGGGAAAGAAATGTTTGAATCCCATCCTTGGAACATCCTTCTAATTGTGATATTTTTTTTTGTGCCGCATACAGTTAGTTTGGAAGGACCTTTGGGATGAAATTGCACAAAAGTTTATATAGGATACAACAGAGTAAGAGACGGGGGGAAAGAAAGGAGTCTCACAGTAGTAGCGCAGGGATATATGTGGATATGTGTTTATAAAAAGGGTGGGGAACATATTTTCTGTCAAGTGCCACATTGCCTTCAGACAGTCTTTCCTGCATGCATGCCCATGGAGGGTGGGACTAGAGCCAAAAGTAGATATGTCCACCCCTTCTTTTATTCCCTCCCTTTTTCTGCCATCTCCCTTTCTTTCTCTCTGTGTGTCACCCATCTGCTCTCTTACTCCTCATGCAAGTCTGCCAAGGGAGGAATAGAGCACTTGGCTTTGCCAGAGATCTGAACAGACCTCTTGCATAGGGCTTTTGAAATTGGCCTAAAGGGATTTATGAATGTGTTGCACATGCCTGGTTTATAAGGATATGTGACATAAATAACAGGTAATGCGCGTCGTGGGATTTTCCTAAGGGTGAAAAGTAGGATGAGTCTCTTGTTAACCCCTTTTGGAAGTTGTATTAGGAGAGACAATGGTCCAAAACACACTGCAGAAATAATCCAGTTTGAGACTGCAGTAACTGCCCTGGCTCAGTGCTAGGGAATCTTTGAAATTGTAGTTTATTCTGCCACTAGAGCTCTTTGACAGAGAAGGCTAAATGTCTCACAAAACTACAGTTCCCAGAATTCCCTAACATTGAGCCAGGGCAGTTAAAGGGGTCTGAAACTGGATTACTTCTGTTTTAGACCTATGTTGATAGAACTTGGATCTGACAGTATATTAATTTTAATGCAAGGCAGGGATTGTGACGTATTCTTAACTACTGGTTCTGCTGTTTAAGGTTGTTGTCACCTGCAGTCCAGCAGCATCTGTGGGCTGCATGATTCCCACCCTGTTACATTGCAGTTCTATATGTGTCTATTTAGATGTAAGGCCCATTCAAGACAGGATGTTCAATGGGTCTTATTCCCCAAATTAAGTGTGTTTAGGATTGTAGCTTTGATGAAATACAGTGGTCTCCCGGGTTACGAAGGTAATCTGTAACCCAGAAGTTTTAGTTTCCCGGGGGACCGCATTAGGAAACGGACCGCGCGGCCGATTTAAAGGGGCCATGAGGTTTTTCTCCTTCGTATCCCGGGGGATCCTTCGGATCCCGGGGGATATTTTTTGGTCCCGCCGGTTTCGGGTCCCGGGGATTTCGTTCCCCAGGGGATTCGTAAACCGGGGGGCCACTGTATATGGAAGAAAAGCCCTCTTTTCTTCTTCTGTCACATTTGACCATCCCCAAAGGCCTTATTGGAGAATTGGGGGGTGATCTGAATGATATAGGGTGTAAAGGAGGGACAGCATGGATGTGTAACTTTTTGTGAACTTTCTTAAGTTAAAATATTCTAACATCCAGTCTTGGAGCCTTTTCACACTACACTTTTATAGCACCATGATTCCACTTTAAACTGGCATGGCAATGTGCTATGGAATCCTAGGATTTGTAAGGAACATTTAGAGCAATTGCTCCTCCAGAGGTTTTGGACTTCAGTTTCTAGAAATCCTAGCCAGCTTGGCCAGCAACAGCCAGGAATTCTAGCATGTGAAGTTCAAAACATCTGGAGGATCTAGGTTTGAGAACTACTGCATTAGAGCTTTGTGGCTGAGAATTGTAAATACCTCTCCCTAAACTGCATATCCCAGGACTCCATAGAATATGATAATGGCAGTTAAAGAGAAATCATAGCCCTATAACTGGATAGTGTAAAAAGGCCCCAGATTTGGAATGATTCTCCACCCACCACTCCAACCTGTGCTGTTCTCCCATGACCCCAGAGAGGCCTTTTGGCGTTCAAAAGTAGAATGGAAGAAAGGATGGGAAAATGTCCTTTTATTGACATATTGCAGGATCCAAACTTCTGTGTTTTATGTTGGTTGCTACAGAGTGAATAAATCATAGGAACTTGTAGGAAACAGAATGTTTGATCTGGAGGGAAATTGCTGATTTTTTTCCAACTGTGAAGGGAAACACAACACTGCTGATGGAATAGTGTCTTTTTTAAAAAATGGAGAATGAGCTCTTCCTGTAATAACAGCATACCATTTTTTAAAAATCTGTTTTGGTCTGGTAAATGGAGATGACTTAGATGTCTAGATGGAGACACTGATGGCCTGTGTTTGCTTCATTCTTATACTATGTGTTTTAGATAGCAGTCATGCATATATTTAGATGCAGACATAAAAACTGTCCTGTGTGAGCAACGGACCCTGAGATTTTACTTGATTGGTTTCAACCCAGTTTTGTCCTTTGGACCATGGCTTAGCCTTTTATTATTCCCTAGTGTAATTCTATCAGATTTTAACAAACAAAACAAACAAACAGCTTCATTTATATACCGCTTCATACCCTTAAGGAGTGTCTAAGCGGTTTACAATTGTAAGCTATTTGCCCCCCAACAATCTGGGTACTCATTTTAGCGACCTCGGAAGGATGCAAGCCTGAGTCGAGCTTCAGCCCCTTGCTGGTCTTGAACTCGCCACCTTATGGTTTTGAGTGAGTGGCTGCAGTACGGGCATTTAACCACTGCACCACCAGGGCTGTTTTTATTCCTGTAGTATCTATTTTTATTTTACTTCATCTACACATTGTAATGGATGAAATGCCAGAAACTACGCCTCTCATCCTCTGACTGTTTGCATGCTTCCTCCTTGACACACTAGGAATAAATTTTTGATACTCCAGAAGGTGGGGAATATGTGTCCCTCCTAATGTTGTTGGACTACAGCTCCCATCAATCCAGTTAATAGGATCATTGGTAAGGAGTGATGGGTGAATATCTGTAGGGCCACAGGCATACCCATACCATACTCCCTTCTCACAAAATTCAGTACTATGGAAGTCATAGTAGATGAACTTTCTAGTCAGGGTAGAAGGTCACAAGCCGAGAGACATTTCTACCTATGAGAGACTTTTGCATTAAAAAGCACCATTGCCCGATCAATAGAGGATGGGAGTCAGCCAACAGGGTTTTCTTTACACAAACAAGGAATCATGTAAGAATCTATGTGGAAAATTTCACCATACATTTCTCTTCAGTGATTTGCAATGA
This sequence comes from Urosaurus nigricauda, assembly GCA_034509955.1. NCBI lineage: Eukaryota > Metazoa > Chordata > Lepidosauria > Squamata > Phrynosomatidae > Urosaurus > Urosaurus nigricauda. The sequence continues at coordinate 11,984,187 of JAOEGL010000006.1, forward strand.
GCTGGAGTATTACAGGGCCAAATACTACAGTCAAACTGTGAAAAATTCCAGATCAGTCCACAGTCAGAATGTTTGGTTGTTGTTGTCTGCCTTCAAGCCCTGTCTAACTTATGACAATCCTATAGTTTTCTTGGCAAGATCTGCTTGGAGGTGGGTGGCATTGCTTTCCCCAGAGGTTGAGAGAAAGTATGACTTGCTCAAGGTCCACCCAGTAGGTTTCCATGCTTGAGTAAGGATTTGAACCCTGGTCTCCCAGAGTCCTAGTCCAATACTCAAACGACTACCACACTGGTGCTGTGATGTCTGATACTACACTGAAAACCATTATTGACATTTATTTATGACACTTTCCTACTGCCTTTCATCCCACAAGGACTGCCATGTCAAAGTGCAGAGTGTAAAGGCATTTAAAACATTAAGTTACATGAATGAAAACATTTAAAAACAGACACACACCCCCCCATAAAAAAAAACCACCATAAAAGGAAATTAGGGCATGGCTATCTTCCTATCACTTTACTGCATGCTCAGTATGGTTGGCATGAGCAACTTCAATGGCAAATGAGTTCTGTGATTGTGAATGTGTCTAGGTATAGGTATAAATGGGATTGAGTCAGTTCTATGTTTAGTGAGCTTTGGGTTTTGAGTGGAACCTGCTATGAATTGTGCTGAAGAGCTTTTTCAGGCCCAAGGCAAAAAGTTGTAGAGTTATAACTTAGGTATTCCTTGTTTTTCACCCCATACAGGAGGAATGGACAAGGCAGGACACTCCTTGCTGATGGTGGTGCCACAGCCTCTTCAAGATGAGCTGCCTCCTGGACAAGAGGATCTGGTCAATACCTTGAGATACATGCACTCACTTCTCAGGTGAAATACCATTCGGTTGAATGAGGCAGTTCTCTCAGAGGGCGTCAGATGTTGAAGGCTTCAGTGGTAGCCTTCTTCCTACAGCACGGGTGAACAACATCAGAGGGGCAGGGGGCATTCCTCCTTCTAGCCCCCACAGTGAGAATTTTGTTGCCCCAGAAGTGACATCATGTTCAGCCAGTTTTTTTTCCAAGCTTTTTCATCAGAGGTTGGGGGCTCTGGTGAGTGGAGAAAGTAAACTGTTGCATTTGCAGCTGTTTTTGGATGGATTGGACCATTTTTTGTGCAAATGGTGGTCCCCAAATCAGCAGAGTTTTAAAAATCTACATTTTTGTGGATCTGGAACCACTCTTTGTGATCCCAAAGGTTTCATGTAGCACATAGGCTGCATTTTGCCCACCCTGTCTTACAATGTTCCCTCTGACCCAGGTAGATATAGACCACAATGTGATGTAGTCTAAGGCAAAGGACAAAATGTTACCCCTCCCTCCCAATATCCCATGTACATAAGCTGTTTGGAGTGGAAGTTGAATCTTATTTTGATATTGGTAAGGGTTTTGAGTGTTGGACAATAACTCTGGAGACCAGGGTTCGGTTCCTAGCTCAACCATGAAACTCACTGGGTGATCTTGATTGACCAAGTCACATCCCATGGTTTCATCCCATGGAATCCTAGACTTTGTAGTTTGGTGAAGCTGTAGAGCTCTCTGGCCGAGATTTCCAAATAAACCTCCTTAAACTGCAACTCCCAGGAACCATGGCAGTTAAGGTGGAATAATAGCAATATAATTGTATAGTATGAATGGGGGGCTCAATTGACTTTTGTATGTAGAATGGCAGTTTGTGGGGGTTGCTATCTTGTCCTTCATATTGGGTAGCACAATGTCCTTAGACAGCTTTGTAAACATCTACCTCAGAAACTTCCCAGGATGACCCAGCAGGAAATCTGCTATATCAGCCTATCTGAGCTAACAGCTGTATTAAATGTGAAAACCTTCAGGATTTCCTTCCAAAGAATCCTGAAATGATTCACTGAGGCAGGTGGAAAATGCAGGAAATTCTCTTCATAAAACTGCAGCTCTTAAGGATGGTGCTCTGGGAAACTGTTAACAAATTGGCTTGAAACCAGGTGTTGTTGTTTTTTAAACCAATGGCTATTTTCAGCCAGTAGATTAAAAGTGAGCTTGAGTCACTATCACATTTTTTTCCCAGGATGCAGTAACGGTTATGAGAATAAGTTGTGAGCCCTATTGCCTCAGCTGTGAATTTATTTGGTCATTTGAAGCAAGACACCCGTAATTCCTCGGTCTGTAATACAGGAACAATAACACTGACCTACTTTGCAGGGTTATTGTAAAGTTTGCTGAAATGGAATATGTGGAGCACATTGGAAGCTTAGGGAAATAATCATACAGATTTATGTTATTTGTCTCTCTTGTTACATCGATATGTTCAGTTACTGTAGATTCTCCATTTCTAAATATGGAATTGCTAATAACAAACCATCTTTTTCTGTATTCTGCATATATCCAAATTGATACATCAAAGACACACACACACACAGAGAAGCAAGCTGACATGCAACTGTTAGCTCAGTCTCTATCTATAGGACGAGTACAGCCAGTTTATAATATATTGGTACATCAAGGGAGCGAAAAAAAAGCAAACATGCATGTAATCATTAGCTCAGTCTCTCCATCTATATCATGAGTACAGTTGGCTTATAATATATTGTAGAGAGAGTCTTGCCTAATGGTGAGAACAAGGACCTAAATTCCACCTTTGTCTCTTCTCACTCATTCCAGGCAAGAACTGAAGGCCCTTGGGCTGACAGTGTTGTTGGACCTCAGCCAGGTAGATGACTGGGCCCTCCAGGCCCCTGTGCTGCTGCCAGCCTTACGCACATTCCAGGTAACGTCTTGACTCTACTAAAGGAGCTCACTTGCCATGTCTTAAAATGTCCTCCCCTTGTGCTACTGGTCTCCTTAGAATATTGTTTGTGAAGAACTGTTTGTTTTTGTAAAACCAAACCAGCCAGCTGTCCTGAAACTGTAGTAATTTGTTGTTGTTGAACTAACTTAATAATAAAAAAATATGTATGGGAGTCGGGAGAGGAAGAGTAAACATACCGTCATTGTATCCTGTGTCCAGGAAACTTGGGATGTGTAATGAGGAGATAGAGGGTTGTTGTTATAATTAAAAATATCCTCATCCCCCCCCCCCTCGTACAGACATTAAAATGGTATTGGGTTAAAAAAAATCATAATACGATCAATCAGAGACTTTGGCTGCTCTTCAGAGAGTGGCAGTTTCAGCACTGCAGAGATGTGATGAAGAACACATTTGCATGATCTCTTGTTGCCTCTTGCTTCCTGTGGCTATTCTTTACCCTCTACCCTCAAGTCCTCCTCTCTTTTTGGACTCCAAATTTGGGACTCCCTACCAACCCTCTTCCCCTCCCGTTCTCTGTGCATTTTCCTTGAAAATAAGCCACCCTGAAGCAAGAGCTTTTTCCCCCTTAGGAGAGGTCACCACCCCCCATTAGTCAGCTGTTGGTGATCTTACCGCCTGATGACCGTTTTGTACCCCATGAAGAGGAACTGGTTTTGGAACCTGCTGTGGTAAGTCTTCCTATGTGGGGCTACATTGCTGATCATTTGGGAGGAGAGTTGGGAGTGGGTATTCTTCTGAGGAGGTCAAATATGAAAACATTATGAACCTGGTATGGTCTTCTCATCTTGCAGGAGGTGCGGCTCTTCCCTCTTTCTGAACTGCCTAATTATGTGGCCTTGGACCAGCTGACTCCAGCGCTAGGGGGGACTCTGCACTACTCACCACCAAAATGGGTTGCAGAGCACCAGGTAAGAGTGACCAGCAGTTAAATGAACCTCACCTTGCCCCATAGGTTTCACCAAAGGAACCAATCCAGTCTGCCTCCCATGCTCTGTAGAGTCCCAGCTCTGTTTTTAAAAATGTTTTTGCTCATCATTCCCATGTAATCTGTCCCCTTCAGGTTTTTAGTTTATCTTTGATACTTGCAAGAACTTCACGCTCCTCTCCAACTGCATCTAGATTCTTTGTTAAATTGGAGCTTGGAGGGGCCTACGTGCCAGAAAAGAAAGAAGCTGCTTTGAATCCTTCTGGTATAAAATGGTTCTTCTCAGAGACTTTCATGTGCATTCTGGATCTCCGCATTTGTCAGGAGTGGCCCCACCATTAGGCAGATTGAGGCAAATACCACAAGCAGCAGATGATGGAGGCAATGGGGGCATGTTCTCATGTACTCCATTCCCCATGGTTGGAGGACAGAAGGGTGTCTGCTATGCATTGTGCCGTGGGCCCCCCCTAAATCAGTTCTGCTCAGTTTGATGGTCTGTAGGCTGATGCTAGTCCACGACCCATGTACTGCCAGTCTGCAGCAAAATAGAAATAAGTTGCACCCAGCACGTAAAAATATATCACCAGTCCCTGATTCTCTGGGGAAATAATTATGTCAGTCCCACACATCAGATACCCTGAGGAGCACTGCCCTAAATAACCTCCTTGACTCATGGAATGGTGTGGTACAGGAAGCCATCTCATCAATTGTGTTAAAAATAACATTTAACCTACCAGTTACATTAGCTTTTGAAAGTAGGCAGTGGAAGAAGTACCTATCTTGTCCTTTGCCTCAGAGAGCAAGATGTCTTCTGTGATGCCTACTTCTCTGCCTCTGTGCACTTCTCTTTCTCTTTTTTTCCATACAGGCTCTTGAGCAACTCCAGGCGCTCTGCCGTAGTGTCTTGCAGGCTGTATGTGAGGCCAGTGCCCACCTCAAGTCAGTCGGATCAGCATCAAATCAGGAGGTAGACAACCCATTGGGACCTGCTACAATTTTCCATCTTCGCTCATCTTGAGAGACTAACCTTCAGCCCCGTTTCTGATGAGAGCAAGGATGGGAATCATGGAGCCCTCCAGAGGTTGCCGGACTGTAAATCCCAACAACTGTAACTATCATAGCCAATGAGGAGGCTATGGTAGTTGCAGGTCAACAACATGTGAAGGGTTGCATGATTCTCTCCACAGGTTCAGGATGTTAAATATAATCTAATTATATATGTGTGGAATAGAGCTGTTACCCAACTGGCACTCTGGGATTTCAACTGTTTTGTTTTTCAGATAACTATAGAGAAGAGCAATGTGAGATTGTTCTGTCTGTAATAATATGAAAGTATCTGGCTGTTTTATTTTTTGGAAAGGAGTATAAATTAGTTCAGCCAAAAAAATGAACTGTTAGTCACTAATGGAAAAGTGGGTATTGTATTGTAAAGCAGAGTCCACTAAAGTTTATTTTTTGGACTACATTTCCCAGAATCCTCTAACCAGAATGACTGCTATGGGCATCATAGTTCAAAAAGTAACTTTTCCAAGCAATCATGGAAAGTTGTTTCCTTTGTGTGGTTCAGCCATGCCACACTTGGAACTTAAAGCAGGATAAGAAATTGATCCTTTTTTTTAAAGTTATTTTTTCTAGAGAATTGTTGTTGCTATATGCCTTAAAGTTGTTTCTGACTTATGGCGACCCTAAGGTGAGCCTATCATGGCGTTTTCTTGGTAAGATTTGTTCAGAGGACGCTTGCCATTGTTTTTGCCTGAGGCTGAAAGAGTGTAACTTGGTCAAGGTCACTGAGTGGATTTCCATGGCTGAGTGGGGACTCAAACCCTGTTCTCCAGAATCATAGTCCAATAACTAAACCATTATGCCACGATAATCCTTTTTATGATGTATAATATTAGTATTCATAGACTTTGGTACTAATCTGATGCTTTTCTGTTTGTATAATTCTTATGATTTATGGTCTTACCCATAAATTGCTTGGGCTGCAGTGTACACCTCTCAGATTCTCTTAGCCAGTATGGTCAGTGAAGAAGCTGGCTGCGGGAACTTTTTGGGTTGTGGTCTAAAAAGTAACTTTTATCTGCTAATCCCTGGTGTCTCACCATCATAGGAAGTGTCAGCACAGATCACATTGCACCAAGAGACGATGCGGAAACTGCTCTCTGAGCCACGTCTTCTGGAGCTCCAGCGCCGTGGGGGGTCCTTGCTGGCACGGCTGCCCCCTCTGGGACCCTGCAGGTGAAGACTGTTATGCTAGAACATAACAATGCTGCTGTTTCTTAGCATAATTATATCAAATAAGATAATCACCCCTTAATTGATTTTGAAATCACATTTCTGTCCTGCTTGTTTAAGTTTTCTACACATTGAATTGGTCCTCTGTGTGATAAGGCCAAGTCCAAGATATTTCAACACCAAACAAACTACCCCTTTCCCCACCATCAAGGTATACAGTAATGTAAGCTAGTCAAGTTATTTTGACACACGAGGAAGAAACTCTCACAAGGCCATCTCATGGCACTAAAAATACACTTGGCCCTCTTTATCCACTGATTTTTTTATCCACAGATTCAACCATCCATGGCTTGAAAATATTTTTAAAAATATAAATTCCAACACCCAAACTTTGATTTTTCCATTTTTTCCAAGGGACACCATTTTACTATGTCATTGCATTTAATAGGACTTCAGCATCCACGAATTTTGATATCCACAGGGGGTCCTGGAATGAAACTCCAATGGATACTAAGGATCCATTCTGCCCCCACAATAAGTTGTATAAAGTAACAGTTTGCTACTCTTTCTTGATACTCAAAATGTATTGCTAAGTTCAGAGCTAGGAATGTTATTTTGAAAAGTAATTAGTTGCTTTTAAACTTCCTCTCCAAAAACACTAGAACACTACTGTTACTTGTTATTTATCATCGTAGTAACATGTTACTTTTTGGTTTTATTTTTAAAAAGTACACTTAAAAATATCCAATTGTAAAAAAAAAATGGCCTCAAATCTTCCTGTGACTAAATTGTTTTAAGAGTAACAGATAAATGGTTAACAGTGTTGAATTATCTTGGAAAAAACCCAACACTTCCATCTAGAGATATGAGGGCCACCTCATATGATATGATAACATATCTTGGGGTGATGCTTCATGACAATCTTCTTGCTTTCTTCCTCCCTCCATCTCCTTGTCTCTCTTCTTATAATGTCAGCCTCACATAGGTCCAAAACACATTGCAAAAATAAACTGAAGTTTGAGACTGCTATAACTGCCCTGGCTCAATGCTAAGGAATTCTGGGAACTGTAGTTTTGTGAGAAATTTAGCCTTCTCTGTCTCAGAGCTCTGGTGCCACAATAAACTACCATTTGCAGGATTCCCTAGCACTGAGCCAGGGCAGTTAAAACAGTCTGAAACTGGATTATTTCTGCAGTGTATTTTGGACCATCTTTTCATAACAAGACAACAACAAGAAAGTTCACTGGGATGCCACTGAAATCATTAGCTTTAACTTTGCAGCTTGTCCCTAAGACACAAAGGTGGAGGTGAGGAGCATCAAACCATGGAGCAGACCTAATACATGTGTTGGAAGGCATTGGGCTGTCAAGGCCTGTGGTGAGGAAGCTCCTATCTGATGGCAGTTTGTGGCCTGTGAAGTTTTTCTGTCCAGCCAATGAGATGCTCAAGGAAAAAAACCTACCCCCCCCCTTTTTTTTTTTTTTTTTTTGCAGGCTACATGTGGGTATTTGTGCCTTCAGGTCACCTGTCAACCTATGACTTAATATTATAGGACTTTATGGCTTAATATAATACTATTTTCTTAGGCAAGCATTACTCAATATAGCCTACAGCGCCTGGTCTCTACTGGAGGTCTCCCATCCAAGTACTACTCTGGGCTGGCCCTGCTCGGCTTCCAAGATCAGATGGGATCTGGTGCCTTTAGAGGATTTAGGCCCTATTACTTTTGAATCCCCTCCCCTAGCGCAGTCATGAGGAGAAGATTAAAAGAAAGCAGAGGACTCCTCTCCTAGAGAAGCACTTGACTGAAGTCCTTTCCTCTGGCCCTGTTCTCCAGTAAGAATATCTTGAGCTAAATATTTTTAGTAGATGCCTGTAAAAAACCAAAACCTCCCTACTTCCTTCAAGTAAAGAGATTCCTTTTGGACATATTATCATCTCTCCTTCTTAAAGAGAGAACATTCCAGTATATAATTCAAAACCTCCAGGAGAAAGGTCCTGGCCATTTGGACTGGCTCTTAAATGTGTTGTGTCTCATGAGGGCCCTTGCTGGCATGAATCTGCCACTCTGCACCCTTTTCCTCTTTATTTTGCATAGAAGGCGGCTGTGCCCAAAGTGATCCACTGCTTTTTTTCTGCAGTATGGAGGCTGTGGCTGCCACCAGGCTCTACCAAGAGGTGGATGAAGCTCTTCATGGCCTTGTCCAGCTCAGCAACCGGCGCCTGGAGGTGTTGCAGCAGGAGCGGGATAACACACAGGTAATTGCTAAAGTGTCTTTCACTGGTTTGCTTAGGTGAATTTGAGGCTTTGTAGGCCTTGGCAAGCCTCTTACAGTTGAAATTTATAGACAAACCCATAGAAAAGCTAAGCAGAAGAAACCCTAGAGTTTATTTCTTGGACATCATACCCTTCTTCCACTACCATCCTCTTTTCCTTGTGTTTTGGGTCTTTTTTAGATTGTAAGGGAATTTGAGGGATCTGTCAACAAATTTTAAGCTGCTCTAGAAGCCTTTTTTGCTGAGGGCTATAAATAAATAAATAAACCCACTGGTTCCAGTACTGGAACTGAACCATAACAATGAAATGGGACAAACCAGGCAAATATTCTGCAGTGGACTTGAAGGAGAACAGATAGTTCCTAAAATATATTTTTGAATTGATAATACAGTCATGAACAGTGTGCATGGCTCCTTGAAGAGTCAGTCCCAAACCTGTTAGGATGGTTGAAAGGGGCTAAGTGGGGTTGCACTGGCTAATTTCTTCAGAAAAACTAGTTTTCTTGAGATGGGAGATGAAAATCTAATTGGCAGAAATAGAAGAGCTGTGGCTGAAGCAGCTTGGAGAAAGCAAGAACTGGCAGTTCGGAGGGGTAAGCAGTGCAGAGGCTATAGGGAGAGTTAAGGTATACTTAATGAAGTATCTTGGTCTGTATTGCTGATGGGAGGTAGGCGATGCCATGATGAAATTTGTGCCTCTTGGCTTTTTTCTCTCTTGTGTACAAGTTTAAAAAGTTGGGAGCCCTGAAAGACTGCCGTGGGGTGCAGGGCCCAGTTTTTAGTGCCTTGGGTAAAATGTACCTTTGATGTCTCCTTCCCCACCAGTTTTGCAAAACCTTCCCATGTGTACCATGGTTGGCTGTTTAAAAAAAGTGATATCAAACTAGAAATAAGAAAGTATCATGAAACTAATTGATGGAAGATCATTTGCATAGTTAGGTGCCCAGACATCCTAAAGATTATTTCTTTTTGAGGGGGGAGGGAACATCTCCTCCTGCTTCTGTGGCCACAACATGTAAGAAGCTTAGTTCAGTGCCGTACCGAGTTTGCCTTCCCTCAGTTTTGATCCCAGAAGGCAGTTCTGTAGGCTTGGCCAAGTAATCACTTCTTTTTTGTGATCTCTTTCTCTCTCCTCCTCCTCCCTCCCACCCCCTGTCCCACCACAATAGATCCAGCAGCAAACTCTGAAAGACAAGACATGCCTTGAACCTGGTGGTAACAGTATGGAAGAGAAGAAGGAAGGGAAGAGGCCAGCTGAGGGCCTGGCTGAGGGGGCATCCCTGGAGAGGACATTGTTACAAAGCCCCAAGTCCCAAGGAAAGACACCACCCTCCCCAGATATTGGCTGTGCCCCACGGTCCCGTGCCTGCAGCATCAGTGCCACATCCTCTCCTAAGCATGGCTGGGGCCTGAGTGCCAGGTTTGGCTCCTCTTGCAGCCTAACCTCCCTTTTTCAGCCACATGCCAGCCCCAAAGCCTCCCCTTGCTGTTCTCCCACTCGAAGCCATGCCCTGGAGAATGGGAAGAAGAGACAGGGCAGTCCGAGATCACCCCTGTCTCCTGCTTCCCCCATCGCGTTGCGGGCCTCAAGTGACCCAGGCCGCACCAGTGTACACATCCGTGGCCTGGAGGTGAGCAGTCGTGAGCTAGCAGATCGGAGCTGTTCTCCCCGTGAACATGTGTTGTTGAGTCGTAGCGGTACCCACGTTGCTGAGGCTCCTTGGGGGGCCACACCCCATATGGAAAGAAGGCGCTGTCTTGGGTAAGAGTGGGACTAATGACATAATATCATTCTTTGCTGTCTCATTAATCCAAAACTATGTCCATGGCTGAACACTGCACTTCTAATGGTTTGGAAGGGTCAGTCCAAGACATTTGGTCCCTGTTGCAGACAATGGAAATGCCTCCCTGCTTTCCATTCATGAACCAGAGGCATATTCAGACATGTGGAGCTGTGAAAGAATTGTTTCAGTTCTGTTTCTGTTTCAATAGAGATTGCTCAGGAGACATTGCTAGTAAAGTGCTGTACAGAACAGACACATCTTTCTCTCACTGTGCCACTGTATCCACAATCTGTCCAGGTCAGGATAAGGAAAGTATAACCTGAAAGCTGGATGTGGCCCTCAGAAACCTCCTGCCACTATTTCCCTACATGTTGGACCCAATCCCTGAGCTGTTTTAGACCTGAGAGGGTTTTATTTAGCCATGAGGTGAACTGGAAGTTGATTACAAATTGTAAAATTGATAGTTTCCTCGGTCTTAAAATTACCTCCTAGGTAAATAAAGGTATTTCCTGGGGTTAAAACTGCACCGGGGGAGGGGGGGAGACAACAAAATCCCCCAAGTCCTTGGGGGCCATTTTGAGTTGAAACAACCATTTTGAAAACATGTTTTCAATGTTACTTGAAGGAGGTCTAATGAGGGTGGTGGGGAATATGCTCCCTTATTCCTGCAGGGAGCCAGCCCTATAAAATGCCCATACTTGCCCTAGCTGATTTAGAATTTTTTTTTTTTAAGCGCCCTTCTTTCTTGACTTCACAGGGCCCATGTGTTCCAGATTGCCCAAGCAGGGCCAACCAACTCAGTGTTTCATTGCTCACCTGCCCCCCATCTTTTTTCAGGGTCCAACAGCAGCTTCTGGCTGAGCTGCTGGAGTGTGAGCGGGAGTACGTGAATGCCCTTTCCAAGCCTCTCTGTCTATCCCAGGAACCTGGGGGACAGGCTTGGCCAGCCGAACTGCGGTGCCTGGGCAGTGCTCTTCGGACCATACGGGACCAATTGTTGGCCTTCCATAGCAGCTGCCTCCTTGGCGAGTTGGAAGGATGCATGAACCACCCTTCACGTGCTGGGAGCTGCTTTCTGCACCACGTGAGTGTTTGCCTTCACCCTACCCCTCCAGCTAAATCATTTTAAAATCTGCTTTACTCTGCTGCATGCTGGAGTCCATTTACTACACCACAATCCATCTCTTCTTCTTCTTTTTCCTCACCTCCAAGGACAAAGCCTCCACAAAATTTAGTTTGTCATTGTGACTTAGCCCCCAAAGTTTCTGTTCTGTGCTTCTGTACATGCTATAATAATGGTGAAGAGAGCACTGCTGAGCATGTGTAGAGATAACCTTTTGTCAACCATGGATTAACTGTAGGCACACTTGCCTATCTGGCAAAGATAGGTAAGGCTATGTAGCCCATTCCCCTTTTAGAAATAAATACTATGAAACTATTCAGTAGTGCATCTCTCACCTTGTACCTTTCCTCCTTGTCTATGCAAGTCTTTGGTCAATGGCTCATTCCAACCACAATTAGCTGCTGGAAGTGTGCAATAACACACTTCTTGTAGGTGTTTCTAGGTGTGTCCAGATAGGCAGGTGTGTCTAACAAGGAGGAAGCTACAGGTAGTAGTTTGTGAAAGTTAAATGCTCTGACTTCAACACATCAGCAAATCATATGGCAACCAGCCAAGGGATAAGAGAATGACCCCAAAGTAAATGTAGAAATCCGGGTGGACACAAATACTTGCACCTCTGCTTTGTATATTACATCCAGTTTGTAAAATTACTGGGTGGGGCAACTGTGGTCTCCAGATGTTTTAGACTGACTAGCAAGATGTTTTAAATAGTTCCTATCTTACCATTAGGTATGTTGGCTAGAACCGATGAAAACTGTAGTCCAAAAACAGTCAGTCACACAAGTCCTTGAAATAATGTCTTCTGATTCCAGGCTGGCACATAAAGATAGAGACTGAATTTATTTGGGAATGTAACACAGTAATTTAAGTATGGGTGAAATGAATCACCTGTACCCCTTTGTTTTCTGGTGACCGGATGAAAAGCAAAATACCAGTCAGCCTGGGCCCATTAATACTATACACTTACAGCACTATGACTCCATTTTAACTGCCCTGATTCCATCCTGTGGAATCCTGGTGTTGGTAGTTCGGTGAGACACTAGAGCACTCTATCACAGAATTCTAAGTACTGCTCCCTAAACTACAAATCCTAGGATTATATTGGATGCAGCCATGGCAGTTAAACTGGAATGATAGTGCTATAATTCTGTATGATGAAAGGAGCACTGATTTTTTTGGGTTGGCTGATGGGCTGGTTGGGATCTCTACCTGTGTTAAGAATATCCTTTTTGCAGTTCTAGCAATTCCCGCCCACTCATGCCTCAGTTGTTGTTGTTGTTGTGTGCATTAAAGTCATTTCCAGCTTATGGCAACCCTATGGTGTATCATGGGGTTTTCTTGACAGGTTTCTTCATAAGGGGTTTGCCATTGCCATCTTCTGAAGCTGAGAGAGTGTGATTTGCCCAAGGTCACCCAGAAGTTTTCATGGCCAAGTGGGGATTCAGACCCTGTTCTCCAGAGTCATAGTCCAGGGCTCAAACCACTACACCACGCTGGCTTGTACTGCCCTATATTCTTATCTCCCATACTGCAAATTGTTCTGCCTGGGCCCTAAGAGTGAATTACCCATGCTCAGTCTTCTTTTTGAACCCTAATGCCAATCCTTAATACCTGGTTTGGGACAACTTGTTCTGCTCCAGATATTAATGGTCTGCCATTACCATTAGCCTTCTTATGCTGGATCAGATCAAAGGTTTAGCCAATCCAGCATTCTGTTCACTGAGTGGCTAACTGATTGCCCATGGGAAATCCAAAGCAGGACATGCCTACAACTGCAGTCCCAATTGATATATACAAGTAAATTGTCTCATAATCATTTCCATTTGGCTATGTTGGTTAGGGCTGATGAGAATTGCAGTCCAGCAGCATCTGGAGGACTACAGTTGTCTACCCTTTCTTTGCAAAAAAAAAAAAAAAAAAAAAGAAGAAGAAGAAGAAGAAAGAAAGAAAGAAAGAAAGGAAAAAAAAAAGAAAAAAAGGGGGGGGGACATAAAGGCTCTCACAATATAGTTTCCCTTTTATGCTTGCTATAGAATTTCTATCTCTTTCCGTGAATCCTTTCCTCCTCCACATCTTCCTCATAAAGTAGGGGTAGAGTAAATGTGGCACCTTAGCTGTTGCTGGACTGCCTCTCCCAGTACTCTGCACCATTGGCTTTATTAGTTAGGACTGATGGGAGTGGCAGTCCACCAACATTTGGAGTGCTGCATTTTACTTATACCTTTTTTAGTGCTATCACTGCTGCTACTGCCACCACAACCACTACCACCAACACCTTCTCCTAGCTTGCTCTGCTCCTGTGCCTTTAACAGCCTGGCACACCAAGTTGTAGCTGGCTGACAGCCAGCATAATGTAGTGGTTTGTGTGTTGGACTCTGGGGACCAGGTTTCAGTTCCCTGCTCAGACATGAAACCCATTGGGTGACCTTGGACAAGTCACTTGTTCCCAGCCTCAGGCGCAAGCAATGGCAAACCACCTCTGAACAAATCATGCCAAGAAAACCCCATGATAGTTTTGGAAATGACTTGAAAGTACACAACAACAAGAAGAAACCTTTCCTGACATAGACATGAAATAACGGATAATTTTCAGAGTGCTGTTTAAAAAGTATAGCCAAAGGGCCCCAAAAAGGGGGAAATGACAACCTTGTCTTTTGTGCTTGTTTCTAAAGGCTGTGTTCCCATTTGACAAGTTGTGAGATGAAAGAGGAAAAGAACAATATTTTGCGTAGGCTCTATAACTTGCTTTATTCTATTGTCACAGCCAATTTTTCTGTCTTCTGCCAGAATGACTGAATGAAAGAACTTTTTTCTCTCCTGCCTGTAGAGAGAGAAGCTTCAACTTTATGCCACCTATGCCAAAGATCACCACAAGTTCCAGGCTGTCCTGGCTTCACTTCGATCATCCAGCAAGGTATGAGCTGAGGGCCACATGAGATGTGGGGGTGGAGGCTCAACTTTGACCTTTTGGAGTGGGCAAAATTAATAGCTTGGCTGGTCGTTGCTAAAAGGAACTATTTTGCCTCACAATGGCTTCCTTTCACTCACTGGCAAATGGAATGCCTCACAGTGGTGTGGAGGAGTATGGAGAAAATGGATCCAAGACAACAATGTTCAACCAGAGTTGGATGTACATAGTGTTAGCAATGTATCATGTTTCAGAATTTCTGTATGGCCATCTCCAGACAAGAGTTTTATCTTGCAATCACCCTGCCACAAATGTCACATTTTACATGGGATACAAGTCTCATCTTCCCTTGATAAACCTTCCAATGTTTTCCCACAGTTTTTTTTCTGGCTTTTCTCTAAGCTGAAAACCTCTGCTAAGGAGGGAAAGACAGAATAGGCAGAGTGTAGTATTAGGAGCCCCCAGTTTAGGTGGGCAGCAGCCAGATTTCAGGAAGCTGCATTGCCTTTCATGTGATCTTAGAGGGTTGTATAACACCTGGTGGCATGCATTTTTTAAAAACCTTTCTTTTTGATTTTTTTATGGGAGAAACTCAAAATAGTCATCCACATCCCCTGGGGTAATAGAGGGCTAATTTTGCCACGTCTAGCATCAGGAGAAAGAGGTGTTTTTTTAAAAATTACACAAGGGGTTGAAAGAAAGTGTCTTCTGGGCTTAAGAAAAACTTGGCATTTTCCCCTCAAATGTTTCTCAGGGGTTTTTTTTTCCCAGTGGGAGTATTGAGGTGCCTCGGGCACTTTAAAAACAGCCTTGAAGGCTGCATGTGACCCTTGGGTCACATTTCCTACCACTGCCTTAGTATTCCATTGGAAAGCTCCCTTCATCTCTCTGTTTAGGTGATGGTGGTGGGGAAGGTTCCTGGCAGACTGGTGGAGTGAGGACTGAGTGCCTAGTCTTTGGCTTTCACTGTCTGTTGTCTCTATTCTCCTTGCAGAAGAGCCCGGCAGAGCTGCATGAGGATGGGCATGCAGCCCGCACTTTGCGTGTGCCCTTGGAGCAGCTGGAGCGGTATCGGCGCTTCTTGGGTGAGCTGCTACATGAATGTGAGCTCGAGAGGGGGCCTGAGCGCCAAGCCCTGCAAGAGGCCCAGCAGCTGCTGGAAGCCCAGGAGCAGCGAGGCAGGGATCTGCTGGCCGCTGAGCAGATCCGAGGCTGCGAGGTGAGCGCATGAGCGCTCCCAGCATGCAGCACTGCATCCTTTGTGCTGCATAGCTGTGCATGTGCTGCTTCCTTCCCTGCTGCTTTTCCCATACCCAGCTTGATTTATCCTATGCTCTAATACTTGCTTGGCTGTGGGACCCTTTGCCACACTTTATACTTACTACATTTTAAGGTACTTACTACATTTGCCCCAGCCTAGGGGTGTACTGAATGGGAGCACCTAATGAGCTAATTGGAGGCATAGGAGCACTTTTACTGCTTCTTTTGGAAATGGTTGAGGAGGGAGGGAGTGGATAATGTCAGCCTCATGACACTGATCAGCACTCCTATGTCCCTGCAGATGAAATTATCAGAACAGGGGCCGCTCCTGCAGCGTGGCGAGCTCACTGTGGTGTGCGGGCGTCGTAAGTGCCAGCGTCACCTCTTCCTCTTTGAGCAGCTGTTGCTCTTCACCAAGTGCAAGGGAGCTGAAGGTGGCTACGTCTGCAAACAGGCCTTGCAGGTAGGAGGGGAGACCTTTCTTGGAACTCGGAGCTGCATAGTTCTAGCTCCAGGCTGATAGCTATGTTGCTTGAAATGGAATCGCCACCATTGTCACCTGTTTGGGGGAATACATGTGATTGTCAGATTTGCCTATGAAACAAAGCTCAAAGAAATTGCAAACAAAATGGTGGATGGTATTTATGAAAACAAGGATTTCTTGGACCAATGGGCTTTAAAGAGGAATAAAATTTGCAAAGACTGGCAGACAGCATTACATATTGGGAATCAAAATGCAAAATGTAGCTGGGGCAGGGCTGGTTAGTTGATTAGTATCTGTTCTGACATAATGGGATACAGTTATGTTCCCAGCTGGGAGCAAAGATCAACATTTTAGATCAGAGATTCTGTATTTGAGACCTTTTTCTAGATGTCCTGCTGCCCTTTGCAATAAGATTGGTCTATCTTCCTCTGCCCTGCATACTTCTCAGTATTGAATAAGAATGTCCTACATGCAGATGGCTTAAATAAAATATCTACTTAAATTTCCACTAACCTTCTCCCCATATTTTCTTTTGGCACAGACAGCTTCTATGGGGCTAACGGAGAGTGTGGGACCTACTGGGCTACGCTTTGAGCTGTGGTTTGGACGAGGACCAGCCCGGCAGGCCTACACACTGCAGGCAGCCTCTGCTGAGGTCAAGCATCAGTGGACAAATGTGATAGCCCAACTGCTGTGGAGACAGGGTACGAGGATATGGGAATGGTGGTCATAAACACCCAGTAGGGCAAGACTGGTTATCATGACGATGTTTTTGCAAATTGTTACAATCAATCAATTAATACTAAAAACACAATAAAAATCATTTTCAAGAAACAAATCTTATCTAAATGACAGAAAATAAATTTAAAGGATGGCAAAATAAAGTGCTTTTCCTAGCACTAGAATGGTTTTGGAATGGGTGAGTCTCCGGGGATGAGGCATTCCAAAGTCAGTGTGCCACCACAGAAAAGACCTTTTCCTTAATGATCACTGACACTTGAGTTGCTGAGATAGCTCAGAAGAGGCATTAATGACATTCAGTGTTTAGGTAGGACCATGTGGAAATAGATATCCTCTGTCAGTCCTTACTCCTGAAAACTGGGGTAGGTGGGTATGAAAATAGAATGTACTCCAGTCCCATTCAGGTGAAACAGCTATTTCATGCAGCAGATACTACAGGGGGTGCAGAGCAATGTAGTAACAGAATGTATTAAACTATTATGTCTTTTTCCTATACAGTGGTCCCCCGGGTTACGAAGGTAATCCGTTCCGGGATTACCTTCGTAACCTGGAAGTCATTCGTTACCCGGGGGACCGCTTTAATCAATGCACAGCGCGCCGGAAGCACACGGTTTTAAAGCGTCCATGTTGCGAATTTTTTTCGCAATCTGGGTTTTTTTTCGTTGGCCGGGGCCGTTTTTCTGGCCCCAGCGGTTTCAGGTCCCGGGGATTTTGGATCCCGAGGGATTCGTATCCCGGGGGACCACTGTAATGTTTGTACATTTGAAATGCAGAACTACATATTTTCTCCATAAGATTGTCATGCAATCTTCCTGCTGCCCATAAACTGACCTGCAGTTCTCTGGTACAGTGTGAAATCATGCCCTGTCACCAGTACTGAAGTAATATTTGTAACTGTCATTCCAGTTAGCTTCTGTATGTTGATGGCATGGGGAATCTTGTACTTTTCCTCAATCAGTCAAGTGTCATTCCTCTTGTAATGGTTCTGTCAGTCATTGAAAGGAGAGTCTGATTTCTCTATAAAAAGGGAAAGAAAAGGAGAATTCTGGGGCATTTGGGGGGCATTGCAGGTCACAGTCCTTCCTTATGGAGAAAATATGTACTTCTGCATTTCAAATATACGAACAGTATAGGAAAAAGACATAATTGTTTAATACATTATGTTACTAATGCTGCTTCCTGGTTTCCACATGAAATTAATGTGGATAATAAAAGGCACAAAAAAGTGTTGCATGGAGCAATTTTTCTTTGGTGATTTGGGAGAATTGTGCTGAGGTAACTGATAGGACTTGTAGGATGTCAGAAGTAGAATGCTTTAGGTGTTTCTCTTTCTCTTCCCTTCCACTGCTTCAGCTGCCCATCCATCTGTCTCCATGAGCATATCCTCCTGTCCTCCCCAGCGTTTGGCCCCTCTTGGCTTGGGTCCTGGGCCTCCTACTGGGCTGTCATTGCCTGGACACTTTGAGGAGGAAGAATGGGACCTGGACGTCAAGCCCATTCCAAAAGGTGAGTTCAGCGAAGTTCTCTCTGTCTTCCCTGTGAGAATCACTGTTCATGTTTGTACATATGCCTTATATTTCTCTTTCTGTTAGCTGAGACCTCTGAGTCTGCAGGAACCTCCCCAGTCCACCCAGAACCACTTAGACAAGGAAGAGGATCATTGCCCAGCAGCATCACTGCTCTAGGGCACCACCAGTCGGTGAGTTTACTGAGAGCTAAATGACTGTTTGTTGAGGGTGTCTGTTTTTCTGAACCTATTCATATACTCTTTAGATTTCACTAAGGCTGAAGAGAGAGGGGGGAAGTTGTGTATTTTAACAATCCTCCATTCACAGAAACACCCTATTGGTTGAGAAAAACCAAGCATAGGAAGGATGAAAGGTTTAATCCAATGTCTCCCTGCAATACTAGCTTCCTAAGGAATCTAGAACACACTGCCTGCGCCCTCCAGATGGCTGGAGTCTGAAGTGCTAGAGTCCAGAAGAAGGACTTATGCTGGCTTGTATAAATTGGTCCAGTTGTGAAGTACCCAGTGTAAAGTGTGTCTTTATACAGAGGGTGGGAAAGCTTTGGCCTTTCAGATATCTAGTTCTGAATTTTATCTCCCAGAAGTCCTAGTCCACAAGGGATTGTGGGAGCAGCAGTTTCCCCACTCTTGCTTTAAGTCTTTCAGAGGGGTGTATCCCACCCTCCCCTCCCCTCCCCTCCTGTCACACAGGTATGAAAGCACCAGGAGCATACTCTTTTAGCGTATGAACAAAACTCTGTGTTGAGTGTGCTTTATGTGTGCAAGACGGTATGATCCTCCTGTCCTTTCCCTCTTTAGGGTTCACCATGATGGCTTTCATATGTTTTCTTTATTTGCCAGATGTCTGGCGTTGCCGGCGAACCAGTGACCCCACTCTGAGGCCATGGCGGCCAGGTACTACAGCGCCCACGCCAAACCTCTCTACCTTTGTGCCCTTCAACCCCAACTTCTTTTACCTGCTACTGACTGTCCCTCTTTTCCCTGAAGTGCAGCACATGGCATTTCCCCCACCTTTCTTAGTCTATATTTCCAGACATACCTCCTTGTCCCACAAGTTTACTTTATCCTTGTTTAAATGTGTGATTAAATGTGTGCAGGTGCTTTTTAAAAAAATCTGTTTCCTCTTCTTGTAGTTTCTCTGTCTTTGTGTAGCAAACCCAATTGTCTCTGTACTACTGCTGTTTAAAATTTTTCTTAGTACCTACAGAGCCAGTTTAATGTTACTAACAAAGTTAGTAATTCACATCTCACCTTGAGATTGGGCATGTTCTTACTGGATAACCGTGAGCAAATCATTATTTCTCAGCTTCCTCTCCCCTATCTGTGATAAAAGTTTAGAGGTAGCACTTTAAATGCTGTATATATTTTTAAAAGGACTACAAAATATATGTTTTATTTTAGACTACCAAAGTGCACCATGCCTTCCCTTCAGAGGACTTAAATCCACTTTAAATCCACTTTGAATTTCACAAGCCTGGGATGGCTTTCAGGAATATTGGTGCAAAACATAAACATGAATAGAAGATTGAAGAGGGTATATAGTCTGCAAACCTTTTGGGCAGCATTGGAATTATTTCTTTGTATCAGGACACTCATTTGTCCCTCTTTCTTTTGCAGCGTTGGGTGTGGAGCCTACACCGGAAGCTCTTCTCCCCTGGCAGTCATGGAAGGCAGGACTCAATCCCCAGGGACTCTGGGAACAGAACAGTCTGAGTCCCACAGGACACACTAGGGGGGACATGGCATAAATGGATGCTGTTGGCCAGCAGTACTGTGACCTGCTCCCACCAAGTCACCTGATGGTTCTCCTACGCACATCACTCTTCTGCCATCCGATAGGAACACCCAGGCTTGGCTGCAATCCTACCCTGGGATGCTTCTGTCCCACCACACAGTACCCATCCAGTGCCTTTCCCACCATTTTCTTGGGCTGTGAAATTACTGAAAGCTTTTTGGCTGGGCTGATCCTGTTGGGGGTGAGAGGAAGTTGTGTACCAGGCAAAAAGGTCAACCAACAAGGTCCATGTTGGCTCAAATTGTAAGATGTAGACTAGGAGGAGAAAATTCTGCTGTGTCAGCACTTATCCATCAGTTATCAGTTCACCCAGAGTCTACTGAAATTGCTACGTTTTCTGGTGCCCTGTCTCCAATCACAGCTGTGAATCCCTGGACAAATTGATATTGTGCTTTGTCTCATGGGGGATGAAAGGAAGAACCTGGAATGCAGTTATTAAGCAACAGTGGGAAGTAATTTCTGAACTACATGCAGGTCAACTCTAGAGGAAAAGGAGGAAGAAAGAGTTGTGACAAGAGGTTGCACTGGTGGAGGAGGTGATTATAGGGGAACATAAAGTCACCACCATCCATCTAAAGATGTTCAGAGGCATGTCCAGCTGAATCAGGGAAACTCTGTGTGATAATAGCATTATAGCTGATGCTGGGGGAAGCTGTCCTGGAGCTGTACACCTTTAGGATGCAGAGAAGAAGGGGACACCCATTTGGATTCTTTCCACCATCATTGCAAAAAAGGCCCTTCTCATATAAAGAAAACTAGCGTGTCAAAGCTTCTGGACTTGTCATATCTTTGATGTGTACTAATTCTTTTTTAAATGTCTGGAGAGGTTTGCTAAACAAGAGCACTTGGTAAAGTGTCCCTTCTACACACATATACATACATCTGATGACATACAGTCCAAGAAAGGCTGTACTACATTTCTGCTGAACATAAGATATTCCTCCCAATACACAACACACAAGTGAGTCTTAAAATGCACAAAATATGTAATGAATGAAAACCTTCTTGTAATTGGACGACAGTGCATAAGATAGTCTGCAAGACTCTTTATGTAGCAGACTTGTAAAATTCATCAATATTTTAAGTATCAATTCCAAGGAAATTTAACAGCCCTAGTATATATGCCTTTTTCCAATTCTTGGCTGAATACTGTGGATCTCTACTAACCACCACTGCCCTTTTGGGATTAGAACAAATTTCTCCATTTACAGACACTTTTTAAAAAGAGATTGCTGCTAGTCTGCACAAATTATTGCACCACACCCTCCCCATTTTGGGATTAAAACATATTTCTCCATTTATAACCACTTTTGGGGGGCCGTGGGACAGACTAGTGCTACTGTTTTGACCTAAATTACTGGGAAAAATATATTACAGAAAAGCAGCAAGCTAGACATAGGAGAAGGTGTATGCATTTACATTCCTTTTATGTATAAAAGGTGTTCATTTTTACAGTAAAAGTGGTCCAGTGGGTAGGAAGTGCATCGTTCTTCCCCTGCTTGCAGTTTGTCTCCCTGAACACCGTTCTCCTTGAATGCTCAAATGAGACATTACTCTCATTATGTGGTCAGCAACCATGTCTGGATGTTTTCTTTCTGTACTTAATTTTTGCTTTTAAATACTAGTAAGTGCAAGTGACAAATATAATTTTCATCAGGAGCACAGCAAGCAGTGTGGTTTAACTTTTCCTTAGCCATAATCTCAGTAAAATCAACTATCTGCTCAGATGCTAGTCCATAACCACCAATGGGAGTTTTTCCCCCTTAAGGCTGCTAACAGCCTTAAGGGCGTTGTTAATCAGGACTGTGGATAGGAAGTATTAGATTTCTCATGTCCTGATGGATATACCTGCCCCAATTTCAGTCTGGTACATTTTTAAAAATCCCTTAGGCATGGTTACTAAACCCATGACTGGATAACATTTGGTTTGTCCTCAGATGAGCTTCAAGAATAGTAGTGACTTCAGTACCTGTATTTTAATCATTTTGCTGTCTTAACTGGATAAACCTGCTCTGCCACATTTAGTAGATGGTTCCATATTTTCAGTATGCCATCATGCATCCCTTCACTCTAAGGTCTAAATTCTATTATTAGTCCTGACTAGAGCAGACCCATTGAACCAATGGGGTTTACTTATATGTTGATTCACCATTAAACAATTGGATAGATTTACTATACTTGGGATTAACCAACATGATGTCAGTCTAAAACTGCATGTGTTTGCTCATTTCTCTATACAAAAATCTTCCTTATGCACAGAAAACTGTCATGTCAGGGAAAAGGCTAGATAAAAACTCAACTCCCTGACATTTAGTCTTCTAAGTGCAGGGATTTTTCTTTCTGTAAAAGCAGCCTCTTGAGCCTCTGCCTGCCAGTCAGAAACAGTGCCATCCAGGTACAGTTGTTTAGTGCCTCATCTTCAGTTTGTGAAATCTTGTCCCAACTGATTCACCTGCAAAATTTAGAGGATTTGGATAGAGATTTGAGTTTTCATAGCAAAGACAAGCACGTTTTTGTACTCAAAACCAGAATACCAGGCTTGGATTTTGTAGCATCTACAGTTCTTTAAATGGCTATATTTAATTTGAGTGCTGTGCACTAGGAGGAAAAATGAAGTCTCTGGAACTTGAACTGAGTTTACTTCTTGGAGAAACTGGAACCTTCAGTATTGCAGTGTTTCCATAAAAAGATGGTTTTCTAAAGAGGAGCTTTGGCTGCTCTGCAGGCTGGGTAGAGTGCTATAGTTGTGCTGGTTGAGAGCAATCAGAATGGGCATAATGTCATTATTTGATTGAAATGTAGAGTGCTTTAAAAACTGCATGCTGTGCAGAATGATTGTTCAGGCCCAGGTGTTAGGAAAACTTAAATATGGTGGAAACACTCCATTTTATAATCCACTTGATGAATGCTTTCTAGCTATTGCTGCCCGCAAACTTAAGCCATCGTAAGGTACTAAGCAACCACCTTGGGCCTCTGTAAATTAATGGTTATCGTTGCTAAACATGTAATCTTGTCAAAATAATCAGTCAGGTTTGTCTGAAAAGACCATATTTTATATATAAAAAAGCATGCTTGAAATACCTTAGTCACTTCTGTTATTCTGTTCTTCAGTTTCAGAGGTACCTGCTTTCCCAACCATTGTACTTTGGTTATTTATCAGCTTTGACTGGAATTGCAATTATTAGACCCTTTTTACTTGTCACTGGGTTTTGATACCTTTTTTTTTGTATTTAGCTTTTAAAATTGCAGCAATGCTTTACTTCTAGCTGTTTAGCTTTGGTAGAGGCTGTTAGAGAGTGGGAGTTCTCTTCAGTCAATTCTTTTACAACTACATGGCCCCTTGGTATCTGCTGGGGTTCTAATAATAATTTATTTCTATCCTGCCTCTCCCATAGGATTGAGGTGGCTATATATATATATATATATAGAGAGAGAGAGAGAGAATCAGTGTTGGCTTTTGGAATTTATATATATATTGGAATACAGTGGGCCCTTGGTATCCGCTGGGGTTTGGTTCCAGGACCCGTCCCATGGATACCAAAATCTGTGGATGCTTGTCCCATTAAATACAATGGCATAGTGAAATGGTATCCTTTATATAAAATGGCAAAATCAGGGTTTGCTTTTAGAATTTATTTATTTTTTTGAATATTTTCACTCAGTGGATGCTTGAATCTGTGGATACCAAGGGCTGACTGTATTTTCTAGCCATGGATAGTTGATCCTGAGTAGAAAAAAAATCTGTGGATATAGAGGGCTGACTGTTTAGCTGATTTATTCTAGGCACTTGGGCATTGATTTCATTGAAATCGTGGGAGCTCCTTCATGAAGAAATATTAAATTTATTTACATCCGTAGCCAGGTTGCCCCCCTCCCCGCCCCAGTCTAGTTTCTTGTGTGATCCTATGGACGTTTACTCTTTTGCTTTGACCTGGCTCCAGCCTTTCTGTTTCTCCCCCTTCTCTCCCACATGGAGAGAGAGGAAGGAATACAATGGAAGAAGGCCCCTTTCCTGGCCTATAGGCCTGTGTATGTACTCTTCCCCACTCTGGCAGAGAGGCCTGTGCAGGAGGTGAATAAAAACCTGGCCTATGGTTGCTACGCAACCATAATGTCCCTGTTCCTACTCCTTTTCCTGAGCTGACCCAAGAGTGGCTGAGTGAAGAGCAACACTGAGGGGCCCTTTCAGCAGGCCTCATGCCTCAGACTAAGCTTTCCAGGCCTGTGGCCTGGCAAGAAGGCCAGAATCTTACTCATCAATTGTACATAATCCTTCCCCAGCCCCCTCTTATCAGTTCACAAGTCTGGCTTCGTTTGGCCATTATGCGGAGGACCGCCGGAGGATCTGGCCACCGCTTAGCATTTTGTCCTCCCGTCCCTCACACTGTTGCTGTA
Organism: Urosaurus nigricauda; assembly: GCA_034509955.1. Classification (NCBI taxonomy): domain Eukaryota; kingdom Metazoa; phylum Chordata; class Lepidosauria; order Squamata; family Phrynosomatidae; genus Urosaurus; species Urosaurus nigricauda. The sequence goes on from JAOEGL010000006.1 coordinate 12,008,462, forward strand.
GCTCAACAATGCCACAGGAAAACAAAGGCCCCCATGCTTCCCCAGAGGCTTTTTGTCAGAACCAAAAATGGCTCTCGGTGCCAGGGAATTTAGCTGCGCTGACTTTGCAGCAGACAGTCCTGTTGCCAGACATTGCCCTCATCTGCTGCAAAAGTGTTACTTAGATGGGGCTAGGCTCTGCCAAGCTGCCCATGCCAATCGTGTGCTTCATCATCATCCATACACACACACCATTTATCATGGCACAAGAGAGCATACAAAGCCATTCTGTGCCTAGCTATGCCAGGATACTGTTCTCCTGCCTTCCCCCTCTCCGCTGCATATTACATGCCATCAAGACTAAAGATAAAAGGAGGGGGACACAGTGCGCCAGGCTGATGATGGCTTCCCTCTCTCTCCCATCGCTGTGGCGCAGAGCAGACAATGCCTGTCTGTGCCAAGATGGTGCCTTGCTCCCCCCCATCTTCCCCACTCTTATCCTGCTCAGTCAAAGGCAGGCCAAGCCTGCCTCCGCCATCCAGCAGCTTCTCATCTGCTTCCATGGAACAACACTGTCTGGCTTTGCCAAACCAGAGGGGGCACATTCTTTGCTGACTTCCGATAATACTTCACGTGAACCTAAATGCCACTCTTGGAGCAAGAAGTGTCTCTCCATGTTCTTGCCTCCTCAGACAATTCAAAAGCATAGCGGTGTTCAGCTGCAAAATTCAGTACGAAGAAGGGATCTTTTATAGCACCTTTGAGGCTCAAGGTACAATAACATCCCAAATCCACAGGACACCTTGATGATGGTGCCAACCCAAATGCAAGCTTTGGAAGCTTGCAACAATTTAGTTGGTGCATTTAGGTTTCCTCCTTCAAGGTCTCACTGTTTTGTGATTTGGGCTGTTACTGTGCTTTGTCATAGGGCCAATGTGGCACAGTGGTCTGAATGTTAAAATTATTACAACTCTTGGAGACCAGGGGTCGATTCCCTCCTAGGCCATGAAACCCAGTGGGTGACCTTGGGCAAGTCACACCCTCTCAGCCTCAGGTGCAAGGCAATAACAAACCCCCTCTGAACAAACCTTGCTAAGAAAACCCCATAGGATAGGATTGCCTTAGGGTCACCCTAAGTCAGAAACAACTTGAAGACACACAATAACAACACACCAGGAAATCCACAGGTAGTTGTGTTGGTTGTATAGCAAAGCACAGCATCATTCAAAATCCACAAAACAGTGATAACTTGATATCAAAACAAAACAGTGATCCCTATTTGGTGTACACCTTGCAGGCCTAAATCTCCAAAAGTACACATCAAGGAGTACAGCATTATCCAAAATCCCCAAAACTGATGGGGATTTTGGATAGTGTTGTACCCTTGGATGTGTTCTTTTGGAGACAGTGCTACAACTACAAGATCCCTTTGTTTGTGGAGCTCTGTGTGTTTGTGTATAACACCACACATCCTCTTCCTTGCATTTTCTTTCTGAGGGCCACATCTAAAATTTCCTTTCACCTGCTTTTTTGAGGTCAGTGTAATCCCTTCCAACCCCCTATGCCACACAACAGACACAACTCATGTGCCCTATTTTGTGGTGTATATACAAATGTTTTGTTTCCCTAGTTTGCTTCCTCACCAACACATTTCTTCCCCTCCGTTTTCTCCTTCTCTTCTCCCCCAGTTCACTTCCCCTGTTTCCATCTACCCTCATCCAACATAACCCACCCAACTTCTTTGGCCTATTCTAACGTGTGTGTGTGTGTGTGTGTGTGTGTGTAATTGTGTTTTGTTTTCCTTTGCTTTCTCAGGCCTAACAGGCCAGCCAGTTACCCTCCCTCCATTTTCTCCTCTTCTTCCTTCCTTCCAGCCTCCCCCACACACACAACATTCAAAATGGCTTATATTGTGTATAAAATTGTGTGTTTTGTTTCCATTTGCTACCTCATGGCCTAACAGTCCAGGCAGTGTGCCAGCCCAATACATTTCTCTCCCCACCTCCATTTTCTCCTCTTGGTACCACACAAGACACCCGACCCAACTCCAGTGGCCTAGTCTGAGGTTGTGTGTGTGCATACATATACATGTGTGTATGTATATGTGTGTGTGTGTTTGTTTCCCTTTACTTCCTCAGGCCTAACAGACCAGGCAGTACCAGCTCAATTCACTTCTCTCCCTTCCTTCCATTTTCTTCTTCCTCACATCCAAACCCACCCTGGTGCCACACAACATACCAAACTCATGTGGCTTATATTGTGGTGTCTGTATATAAATGTGTGTTTTATTTCCCTTATGCTTCCTCACCCAGACATTTCTCCCTCTCTCCATTTCCCCCCCTTCCAACCTCCCCCCCATAAGGGCCACACAACACACCCAACTGCTGTGGCCTATTCTGAGGTTGTGTGTGTGTGGTATGTTAAATTGTGTTTTGTTTCCCTCTGCTTCCTCACCAATACATTTCTCCCCTGTCCCCTCCCTCCATTTCCTCCTTCTCAACGTCCCCCCTCTCCAGTGCCACACAATGCACCAAACTCCTGTGGCCTATTGTGAGGTTTGTGTGTGTGTGCGCACACACACACACACTTGTGTGTTTTGTTTCCCTTATGCTTCCTCACTAATACATTTCTCCCCTTCCCTCCATTTTCTCCTTCTCTTCCAACCTCCCCACAAGTGCCACACAAATGTACCCAACTCCTGTGGCTATTATGAGGTTGTGTGTATATAATAATAATATATATTATAATATAATAACAATTGTGTATTCTGTTTCCCTCTGCTTCCTCACCAATACATTTCTCCCCTCCCCTCCCCTCCAAGTGCCACACAAAAATGTACCCAGCTCCTGTGGCCTATTCTGTGTGTGTGTGCATATATATATATATATATATACACACACACACACACACACAATTGTGTGTTTTGTTTCCCTTATGCTCCTTCCAACCTCCCCACAAGTGCCACACAAATGTACCCAACTCTTCCTGTGGCCTATTTCTGAGGTTGTGTGTGTTTAAACAACAACAATAATAAAATAATAATAATAATATTCTATTTTAATATATATAACAGTTGTGTGTTATGTTTCCCTCTGCTTCCTCACTAATACATTTCTCCCCCTTCCCTCCATTTTCTCCTCCTCTTCCCCCCTTCCAAGTCCCCTCAAGTGGTGCCACACACCACACACAAACCCTCACAACAACCCCTGTGTGTGGCCTATACGTCGATATGTGTGTGTGTTTTGTGTTTTTTTGCTCCCCCACGGCCTAGTAACAACAACAGAGCAACACAATAATACATTCCCCCCCCCACCATTTTCTCCAGAGGGCTCCAACAACAACAACAACAACAAAAAGTGGGGTATCATAAAATAAAAGTTTTATTGATTTATTAATTTATTATTATTATAAATATTTCCATCCCTCCAAAGTGGGTAAAGGGCGGTTGTGGTGGGTGGTGGAGGTGGTTGTTCTTCTCCCCCTCCTTTGGTGCCCAATAATAATGGCTCAGAGAGAAATGCAAATCCACTACAACGAACCGAGGCTGCCTGCGGCTCTGTACAATGGAAGAAGGGAGGGAGGGAGAAAGAGAAAGAGGGAGGGAAGGAGGAAGAAGAAGAGTGTGAGAGAGGAGAGAGGGAAGGAGAGAGAAAGAGAAAGAGGGGGGGAGGCCCATGAATGATGATGATCGGCGGGGAGGGAGGTGGCGGTGTCGGTGGCGGCGGCCACGCTCTCCTCCTCGCCGGGGCCCAGCCCTAACGACGCGGCGGGGAAGGAAGACTAAGACTAACAACTAGAGCCCCCTCCTCCTCCTTTCCTTCGCCGCCGGTGAGTAGGACTCTCTCTCTCTCTCTGCGCCGCCTCGTCCGCCCGCCCACCGGGCGGCCCCCTCCCCAGAAAACCCGCCCGAGAGAGAGGACTCTTCGTCTAGAGCCTCCCTCCCTCGCTGTTTTTTCCATAGCAGCAGGTGCAGAAGGAGAAGGAAGGAAGGGAGGGAGGGAGGGAGGGAGGGAAGGAAGGGGGGAACCGGGCCAAACCAGGCCCGGGTCATTCGGGGATAGGGAAGGCTCAGAGCCCGAGGCTTCCGCCAACGACGACTCTACGACTAGGCCTAAAAAATCTAAGGCCTCGGGCTTCTTTATCCCTGGATGACCCAAGGGCCCAACAACAAGGCCTCATCCTTCTCCTTCTCCCTACAAGAACCCAGTTTGGGAATAATAAAAAGGGGGGTCTTTCATATCACATCCAACAAACCCCCCCCTCTTTCTCTGAAGTGAAGAAAGGAGGCTCACACACTTTTATTTTGGGGTGTGAAAATCTGTGGGGAGCATAGTAGTTACTACTACTAGTAGTAGGGATCCTCTTCCTATCCTCCTCCAGGCCCCAAAGGAGGGCATTTGTAAGGGCCTTCTCCTCCATTTTTAGCTCCCCAAAATTACTTTTCAGAGAGAGGAGGTGGTTGTTATGTGGGGGTGGGGGTGGGGGTTCACCTTTAGGAAAATGGAGGGGAAAAGAGATTTAATTGTAATTAATAATAGAAATGTGTTAACTCTCTCTCTCTTCTCCCCCCCCCCCACAAAAAAAGGAGGACGAGGTAAAATGTAGGACCTTCTAAGGAAATGGAGGCCACCGCCAAAAGCAAAGGGAAAGGCACTAAATAAAATCTCCTCTCCACTACAGAGACAACTGGACCCAAATTTATGAGGTGTGAAGGAAAGGATAGTGGGGGGGGGGGGGGGGGACGACTATGGGGGGGGGCTTAGTGACCCCCCCCAAAGGAGGACAAGAGGCACTTGCAAAATGTAGGGCCTTCTAGGAAAATGGAGGCCATGACCAAAGCAAAGGGAAAGACACTAACAGAAATGGAAATTCATGCTTCTTGGTCCTCTGTGTGTGTGTGGCCCCTGCCTTAACTACATGACCTGAGTTTGGGATAATTTTTTTGGGGGGGGCTCCCCTAAAGACAGAGAGAGATTGTATAGGGTGGGAGGGAAAGGAGGGTTGTGGGGAGTGACCCCAAAGGAGGAGGGTGAGGCACTAGTTGCAAAATGCAAGACCTTCCAGGAAAATGGAGGCCACCAGCCAAGCGAAAGACATTATTAATAGAAATGGAAATTCATGCTTCTTCGTGGCCTGAATTAGGGATAATGGGTGTGTGTGTGTGTGTGTGTGTGTGTGATCCCCCCCCCCACACCTCTGAAGTGGTTTTGGGGAGGGAGATGCATTGATAAAGACTCTTTATGAGTTGTGAGGGAAAGGAGAGTTGGGGGGTATATGAGGATGTCCTAACCCCAAAGGAGGTTGAGGCACCTGCAAAATCTTGGTCCTTCCAAGATAATGGAGGCCATGACCAAAGGGGGGGGAAAAATCTAGTCTCCAACCATGAGACCTGAATTTGGGAAGGGGGGGGAGGCTGAACCCTCCACCTCTGAAGTGGTTTGGGGGAGGAAGGTGAATTGAGATACACTGTATGGGGTGTGAGGGAAAGGAGAGGATTGGGGTGACCAGCTGTCCTATCCCCAGAGGGTAGGGATAGGGTCTAATAGGAAGATGGAGGCCATGACCAAAGCAAAGCGGGAAAACACTCCCAGAAGTATAAAGGGGTGCCTCTTTGTCCTTTGCATTAGCCCCTGCCCCAGCCACATGACCCAAATTTGGGCTAATGGGGGGCACCTCTGAAGTGGTTTAGGGGAGAAAGGTGAAGAGGGAGACCCTATGTGGGGTATAAGGGAAAGGAGGGTTGGGAGGTATGTGGGGAGCAGAGCGGCTGGCTGGCATGACCCTAAAAAAGGAGGACATGAAACTTGCAAAATGTAGAAAGATGGAGGCCATGACCAAAGCAAAGGAAAAAAAATACTTCTAGAAATGTAAATTAATGCTTCTTCAACCTGCTCAAAATGGAGGAGAGTTCCACATTCCTCCTGGTCGGATGGAAAGTTGAAATGGAGGACAGGCCCTGGGAAAAGGAAGACTGCTTACTCTGGGGTGAAGGTCATTTGGGGTTGAAGGCACCTCTGGGAGGTATATATATATATATGCGGCAGGTGTTAGCAGGTGGCTTGGAGGCCATGCTGGTCGTGGGGCTAGGCTGTGTGTGTGTGTGTGTGTGTGTGTGTGTGTTTGTGTTGTGGGGATGTCATCCCATGTGAGGTGCTGCAGAGACCCAAAAGAGGCTACACACTTCACCCTCTCCAGGACATCCTGTTTCCTCTTTCCTACTACTTTTCCTCCTGTTCTCCAGTACCATCTTTTTTTAAATGGTAAAAAAAATGGGAAACTCAATGGACTCAATGGGAAATGAGGGGTGCAGGGTGTGTGTGTATGGGGGGCATAGTCCATCAGAGCAAAGTTGTGATGGGGTCCAGTTGTGTGGGGTTCATAGTGGGAAGGGGCTTACTTCTCCTCCTGGAAAACCAGGGATGCTGTGTTTGTGGGGGTGTTATAGCCCAATAACACAAAGGTGTAATTCTCAAGGACTTACAAACTTAACCCTCAATTTTTTTTAGCTCTCCAGGGGATCTCACCACCTCTTTCTCTCCTGTTAGGAGGCTTGGTTTACTTTTCCTCCTCTTTCCCAGTCCCATGTTTTTTTCATGTGCCTGCAGTGTCACTCAATAGAAAACAAGGGGTGGTGTATGTGTGCGTGTGATCTTATAGTTGTGATTGGGATCCAGTTGGGGGGGGGGAGTTGATAAATCTCCTAGTAGGAGGGGTTTTTACTTCTCCTCTTCGCTATTCCCATATTTTTTCATGCTCTTTCGGGACCACTAAAAGGAGGTCAGTGTGTATATATGGGGGTGGGGGTGGGGGTGGGTGGGTGAATTTTATAGTCCAACAACACAAAGTTGTGATTCTCAAGAAGTTAAAACTTAAATCAGGGTGGGGGCAGATTGTGTGTGTTGGGGGGTGGTGGTTGGTAGTCCTTAGTCACTGGAACAGTCCCCTTTACTCATCTCTTCTCTCCTCCTCCCCCCCTCCAGGAATGTGCACTGGAGCATTTGCTGAGGCAGCTGCTCCCTTTGTTTGGGGTGTGTGGGGTAGGAAGGGGGGGGTCAGCTCTGTGTCTCACTGGGACAGTCACTCTCTTGTCTGGCCTGGAGGCCAAGGCAGGGCTTATGGTAGGAGTGTGGGGACTGGTGCGCGCGCTCCCATTGATATGCTCCCTCCCTTTTACTCTCTCAACAAGGCCTGGAAGTTGGCGGGAGTTGGCTTGAGGCCTGGCAACCACTCTCTTGGGTGAAAAAACTGCCACTTTTCCCTGAGGATGTGTTCCCCTAAGAAGCAGCCATCTTGTTTGTGTTTTTGAGTGAAACTGAATGAGCATCCTTCAGCACAGTTGCATCACCTTAAAGTGTAACACTCCCTCCCCATCTTATGCACAAACAAGCAAAGCAGGAGAGTCTTTCTCAGTCACACTGAGTAGGCTGCAAAGATTTGATATTGTGGGGGATTATTGTATTTCCTTCCCCCCCCCTCCAATTAGTCATTTGGGTAGTGCTGTAGGCCCAGTATGGCAGTGTGCCAAAATGAATCAGCTGTCTTTTACGCAGGCTTGTGAATACCACCAGCCTTTCACTGCTGCAGAAGAATAAGGCAATACTGTTTGATTTGGGCAATACTGGCCACAGGGCAAGCCCCCAAATATTTTCTCTTCCCTCTGGGTCACCATTTTATGCAGCTGGAGTATTTTCATCATAAGGATGTTAGTATATCATCTAGTGTGTTCTTCCTTGCTCAGAATTTGGGCTCAGTAACAGAGAGCTTGCAAAATACCATGGAGGGTGTGTAAAGTGCCTTTCCTTCACCCCTAACCACAATCAGCTGCCCTTAGCCACCCCAAACTGAGATTATGGGTTAGAATTTCACAAGACATAATTTCCAAGCAGTCTTGAGCCTTGTTTCCACTATTATTAAAAACTAAGATTTGCTCTTTTGGAAAAGCTTTCAGGCTGCACATTTTTCAGCATGGCAAGCTTTTACATTGTACAAAAGTTTTCTTCAGGAATCAATAAAGTTCAAAGTAATGACTTTTTTTTCCCTGCCTGAGGAATGTTTCTATGAATCTCACAAGGCTGCTGCATTACGTACTCTTATCTGTACCACCTTAGGGCTTGTTAGTACAAGTTTATGATGTTATTCTAAGGTTGTTATCCTGAAATAATAGCCCTTGTCTATACACGCAAAAATTCCAGGGAGTTTCCGCCACACTCCATTACTGTCTTCATTCAAAGGTTGCTGTACACCATCCGACAGTAATCACAATCTAATTTTAGTTTACAACATGGTCATCTAACCCAGGGTGAGAGAAATTAAGAAAGAAGTGTTCAGAGGCCTTGATCTTGCTATGGTTTGCCAAATATCTTTCAACTGATTATCACTTGAATCCGTAAAGACCTTCTGTTTCAAAATCACTGTACTTATGAGAACATTTCTGCAATAGAGACTTAAACCATTTTAATAATCATGCTGTCTTCTCAGGGAATTCTGGGAACTGTATTTCTTCCAGGATGACTAGAGGTCTAAAAGGTCAGCTTTATTGTTAACCTCCAATACCAATGTTATATTTTAGTGGCAAGGAAGAAGCCTTGACTGTTAAGGAGCTAGAGATTTTCTGATTGCTCTCTTGATACTGTATTCCCTGCCCATTGGAGATGACGAATATATGTCTTTCCTGATGTTGTTGGACTACAATAGCCAGCATTCCTAACCTTTGGCTGTTTTTACTAGGAATGATGAAAGCTGGAGTACAACATCAGGCCTCAAGTTCTCTGCCCCTGCTATAAATCCTCCTTTAGGAGGAGAAAAGTAATCTGTGTAACAGGATGTACAAACAGTTGAAAGTGCATGTGCATTTTGCATCTGAAGTATAAAACACACAAAGATTGTGTGTGTGTGTGTGTGTGAGAGAGAGAGAGAGAGAGAGAGAGAGAGACATTTTAACTTGAGATAAAGGTCAGGCCTGTGTCTCATTGTTTGTTGTATGTACAGTCAAGAAATAATGCTGATTCTACTAATAAAACATGATGATGACAATGATAGCAGCAGCTGCAGGGTTAAGAAAGAAGTGCTGTTCCATGAAAAGCAATAGAGAAATAAGTGAGCAACCTTGTGACAAACCAGCTATCTAAATACAATGCTTAAATGCTGCAGTATCTGTTTTTAGTTGTGTGAATTGTATCATACAAACAGCAGATGTTTTGGTAAAACTGTTCCTGGACTGAACCACTTTTGACAGCAGGAATGGGGGATGGCGTAATTGAATGTTCCTTTAAAGATGTATGTGCCTTGCAAAGAGAAAACTAGACACAAGGCCAGAAAGATTTAGCTTAGCTTCCCTCATATGCTCGCCTTGTATCAGCAGGAACGTGACTGGCATTTTATTTTATTTTTTAAGCGGGGAAGCACTCAATTGCACACACACATGCATGCATGCACACAGGAAGTCTGTTCTGTGAAAGGTATTGTCTTACCAATGAGAATTATCAACTCCAGACAGACACTTCTCATAGTTTCCTCTGTTCTTCTGTGAGGTCTGTTGCCCTGAGGCAGGAGTGGGGGAAGGGAAGGGGATGTCACATGATAAATAGTATGAATTCACCACTCTGATTCATACATACCCAAATTGTGAGTTGTCAGCTAAGATTTCCACCCTCCCTCTCCCTTAACAAAGCAGGATGCCTTGAATGCAGAGAAGGCTGTTAGGCCTTGTACCACCTTCTTTCCTCTTAGGTTTCGTCTTGTAAGCTTCCACACACAGTACCCACCACACTGCTCCCAAACAGTGATATTCACAGGGAGTAAAATTTTCATATTGCAAATTTCCTTTGAATATAAGATTTTAAAAAGCAGATGCTGAAAGCTCCATATTTGAAATACCTCCTAACACACTTTGACCAGTCTATTGCACACATAAATCAGAGTGGTCAAAGAGCATATTTTCATTTTAATGAGCAAAGCAATGCTTTGAAATCCTGTGAGTATGGAACTGAGAATCCAAACTTGTGATTCTCTGGGTGTTTGCTTACCTGGTACAAGGAGAGTGATGAGCATCTGGGATATACTGTATATCATATGTCCTAGTTGGTAGGAGGTCCTTTGTTGCCTCAGTTGCTTACACAAAGCATTGTGTAAATGGTGCACTGGAGGGTCACAGTGCTGATACAAGTTGTCTGGTGGGCTAGCCCAAAGATTGCAGTTTGGTTTGCAAGTCCTCTAAATAGACTCCTTTATTTATTACACACAGAGATGGATAGCCTGCCTTGTGTGTGTGTGTGTGTCTGCAGACCTGTTGACTTATGGTGACCCCATGAATTTCAGAGGTGGTTTTGTCAGTTCCTTCCTCTGAAATATAGCCTGCAGCACCTGGTATTTGCTGCCATGTACTCTAAGAGAAAGTGGATGCAGATGAACTGTTAATTTAGTTTGCATAGTAATCACTTCATAACAATGCACTTGTGCTTTTCCTGTGAAATAAACTTTATCTGACAAACAAATCACCAGATAGAGCAAGCTGGAGAGACCGAGGCCTAAAAGGTTTAGTTCAGTTGCATCAACTGGCAGCCTTTGCTAGCATAGCCATTAGGAGGGGATGATAGAAGCTGCACCTTTAGATCTGCACAACTAAATATTGCCTATCTCTGACATAAAGATAGCCCCCGTATCCTCTGCAGAACCTTCGACCTGCTATCAGCTAGAATTAAAGCTAGCTTGAACTTCAAATCAGTGGCTGACTGGCCCAAAGGATCTGCTTTATAGACCTGGAGTTAAAGGCTGGAGAACCTGCAGCCTGCATGTTGTTGCTGGAATCTGTCTCCCATCAGCTCCAGCAAGTCTGGCTAATTGTGAGGAATGATAGGACTAATAATAATCAACATCCGAGTGACCTGCCCCTGTAAATAGTGGGCTTATGTAACTTTTAACAGTTGAAGCTTCACCCATAGAGGTTAGGATGCTAAGAATTTATTCTTGAAGATTCTTACTTACACTTTGCAAAAATAGTACCATGAAGAAAGAGAATGTAAGTGTCCCTGTGGTGCAGAGTGGTAGACTAGGTTTGTGGCGATATGGGTTCAAAACTCCCTAGTAAGCTGGAGAATTCACTAGACTAGTTACTATATCTAACTATGACCAATGTGGCTTGTATTAATTGAAGAGAAGGAGGAGATGCATGTATCTGTCCCCCTTCCCTGAGTTTCTTTAGGGAAAAGCTAGGATAAAATGGATTTTTTAAAAAATCAGGTGTTTGTTTATTTATATCCAGCTTTTCATTGTGAGGCCCAAACCAGCTTACAGTATTATTTAATTAATTACTAATCTAATATGCCTCTATATTGTGAATGCATTTTCAATCTCTTATCTAGCTCCAACAACTTTTGGTGGTTTTACAGATGGATATATGTAGGATGATGGATGCAAAAAGGTTAGAAAAGGAATCCATCCATAGTGAGGGAAGAAGTAGTCATAATCATCATGTTTAAAGTGATCATGTAGATGACTATGCTAACAGAATGTTTCCATGCAGACCAAGCTAGATAAAATACCTGAGGGTCAGAGACAGTTTCTGAAGGATTTATTCCAAATCATGAAAGCATATGAAAAGAGCTCATTCTCCCAGTGATCCCAGTGTTGGATCGGGACTTGGGACAGCCACATAATTGTTGGGACCTGAAATTCACTGACTGATTCTGGGCCAGTATTTTTTCAGCTTGATCTACTTCACAGAATTGTTGGGAAAATAAAGGAAGGGAAACAATCATGTATGTTACTGTGAGTCCATCAGAGGACAGAATATAAATGTAACAAATAAACAAATGCAATTAAAGAACTGTACTGGAACAAACCCAAGATCTATCTTGGCCAGCATTTTGTTCCCACAGTGGCCAACTAGGTGATATATGAAGCCCACAAGTGGGCACGTGCATGCTGATCTTCCACAGTAACTAGTATTCAGAGATATTCTGCTACTGCTACCCTGTTTCCCCGAAAATAAGACATCCCCCTAAAATAAGACCTAGTAAAGGTTTTGCTGAATTGCTAAATATAAGGCATCCCCCGAAAGTAAGACTTGACAAAAGTTTTTGTATATAACTATATATACAGTATATAACAAATGCTCATTTTTTTAGTTCAACAATAAATGTGAACCGTGATAACGTCATTGCGCCACTGGAGGGCACTTAGTGCGCCCTTTCAGCGGCACCAAAAGGAGCTCCAAAATGGAGTTCCATTTTGCGCCTGGTCCTTGGCATGGCCTTTACACGGCTGCACCAAGGACCCCCGAGGGGAAAGGGGCCATGGCGGCCACCCCTTTCTCCCCTTGGCAGCGCCGGGGATAGCAGGGTGCAGCGAGTGCCCAGGGCGCCTGCTGCACCCTGCTTCCATGCCACGGAGAAGCGGCAGTTTGCCGCTTCTCTGTGGCCTGGAGAAGTGCCGTGATGGGGCCTCTGGGGCTGCCGGTGAGGCAGCCCTGGCCACATCCCAGCGCTTCTTAGGGCGCTGACAGACTGCCCCTTTTGGATGCTCTGTACAGCCCCATGGTGTAGTAAAATAGTGTCACTTTCATAAGATGGCAAAATCAAGATTTGCTTTTGGGAATTTATTTAGCCGTGAATAATTGAATCTGTGGATCCAGATGGCCAACCTTATACATTTTTGTATATATCACTAATAACAGGTCAAAATAAAGGACAAATAAAGCTGTTAAAAGACATGGAGAAGAAATAGCAGGCAGCTCCAGCGTTGGGTCAGGTTTGCACTGTGTTGTGTCAAGTATAGAAACCTCTCTCCCAATTCTACTTATTTTGGATGGGTAACCTTGGGCTTTTCCAATATTAATGGCCTAATACTTAGTTGTACTTTGCTATAGGCCAGGTTGGCTAGAACCAAATGGACATGGTGTTCAAAAAAAAACCTGGAGGATCATTGTTCCCCAACCCTATTTTTAGGCTGTCTCCTCTTCTGCTCCCCTTCTCCATTATATTCATGCTCACCTGCCCACAGCATACTTCACCCTTCCTCACTGGTCCCTCAGCAGCTTGCAGCCTCTCTTGCTTTTTGTGCTCTGTAAATTTTTTTCTCCGTGCCAAATATTTCCCTAACAGATGCTGGGCTGTTGTCCTTGTTCTTTTGCTTACATCCTCACCCTGAGAAGCTAGAATATTTGTAAATGTCCTATGGTGTCATTTTAGGTCAACTAATGGCTGAAGGAAAAGGATCAGTTTAGGATCAGAGCTTTGTGTGTGTGTGTGTTTTAACATACTCTACACACAGAATCACTTTCAAATAGCAGCGATATTTGGCAGGGAAGGTGATTCCAAGCAATACATTTATATCTCACAAATTCCAGAGCCAAATGCTTCTGTTTTTATTGGCTTCTGTGGAAGTGTAGGCTTTTCTCTTATTCCGGTCTGTGGGTGTGTGTTCTGCTGAACTCTGCAAAAGAATGGGAGGCTTTTACGTGCAAGAGCTTGTACTGTGTGAAATTCTTTGAAGTATTGGGAAACATTGCTAAGGTGGGAGTTGTTAACACACCATTTGCCATGTGTGTACCTTACCTCCAGTGAGTTCTAAGCAGCATTGGAGCTTCACAACAACCCTATGAGGTAGATGATGATGATGATGATGATGATGATGATAATAATAATAATAATAATAATAATAATATTTATGGTGATTTGTTGTTAAGTTATTCTTTCAGCTTTACAGCTCCCAAGATTGGAACTGAATGTATATTTTTCAGTTCTGAGCACAGATTTTAAGCAACTGCACCAAACTAGATCATCCTTTCCCCCATAACGAACAAATTTTCTGGATGATTCAGGAAGATCAGTTTTGCTGTATGAGATAAGGAAAGAAATTTCCATCAGTTCAAGTAGTTTCAGATCCCGGTGGATATTTTTGTCTTTGTTAGGCTTTGTATGAACTCCTTAGTCATGACAGCAGAGACAGCTATAGCTTTTTCCAGATTGTGCCTGTCACAGACTCCCTCTGCCTCATGCCTGCAGTGAGGTATAACACTTGAGTCTTTCTTTTTTTTTAATGCTACAGAAAGTGAGAAGAAAGAGTGGGAGACAGGACTAGGCTGGGAGCAACAGGATAAGAGAATCAGTGGCTGCTTCCCTTTTATTTTATTTTATTTTATTTTATTGCTTTAGAGCAAACCAGCCCAGCAGACAAATATCTCCAGGTTGCAACCTGGCAACCCTTTATTTGGCTTGGCTTTTTTTTTCTGTGTATCCTCACTCGCTTGGCTTTAAGCAATCTCAGGAATGTTGACCAGAGACCCACCATGAGTAACACCTATCAAGGTTCTGTAGGTTGTTTATTGCATCCCAGAGAAGTGGAATAAAGATTGCTGTGCTATGTCAGGTCAGGCTTTGAATTAGCTTCCTGTCTGTACTCTCAGAGGAACAGGGTTTTCTAAGGGATGAGACACCAAAACTCAAATTCATTGGGAAACAGTACCCTCCGCATTACTAGAAGCCCTTCCCCTCAACTGTGAGTCCTCTGTCTGTCTAAAAAGGTGCCATTAACAAGTTGCAGGTCTTTTTAATTCTGTTTTTGATATGCTCCAACATTTGAGCCTTGGCGTTGACACAGATTTAATCCCAGTGACTGTTTTCTTTTACAAAAGAAATTTCTTAGATTTGTAACATAATGTGAACTTGGAAATAGCAACAGTGTCTGCAAAGACTGAAGCTTTATTGTTGAAATTCTTCTCTCCCTCTTCCATCCCTTTCCTCCAGCTCATGCTCCCATGTCACTACCTGCCCAGTGTGACATGCCAGGTGCCATCCAACTGGTGGCCCTTTCATCCATCAACAACTGAAGCATGTGATCAGGAGCACCATGGAGGTGAGTTGCTGGAGTCAACAGACCAGAGCTGAATGTGGCTGGAGATAAGGAAAAGGGACTCAAATGCTTCCCCTCCCATAATTTTCTATTTTTACCTTCCTGCCTCCCTTAGCCATGCGTCTGAAAGCTACTGAAGATGAGTGACTTTTCCCAGGTTCATCTTGGATTAATATAGAAAAGATCTTAGATTTCCTACCCGAACTACCCTCTCCATAGTCACTAGCAAAATGAGATTTGTATAATTATTCTTAGCCAGTTTAGGGTCTGGAGAAATGGTTTACCTCTCAGTCTCTGTAATTCTTGCACCTACTAAATGTAAAAGGGTAAATTGGCTCAGGAATGCATCTGCACTGCAAAAATAATCCAGTTTGACACCACTTTAACTCTCATGGTGCAATGTTATGGAATTCTGGGATTTGTAGTTTGTTGTAGCATCAGAGCACTCTGAAAGAGAAGGTTAGATGTTTCACAAAACTACAGTTTTCCATAGCATTGAACCATGACAATTAAAATGGTGTCTGAAAAGACATGACAGAAAAGGAAAAGGAAATAGCATTAGGGAAGGGAATCAAGTCCAGTAGATACTGTCTGTCCTTCTACCACTCTAAGGCCAGGGTGGTAGTGGTTAAGATGCAGAGAAGGCCTTTCATCTTCTTCTGGGTATAGGCATGTTGGAGTGTGTCTGCCTCTCCTTCTCTCCCTTCAAGGAGACTGTATGCTGTATACTTACGTACACTTTGTATGCTATGGGACTCACATTTGGTGAATCTACGGCTGCTTGTGAAAAATCATTCTCAACATTGACGTATGTGCTGACACCATACAGGTCTTCAGCCTTCATCAGATTAAAAATCTTGGCTTTCGAAAGTAGCATATTTGAGGGAATTTGAAGTGCACAGTTTTTCCATGTGCTTGTAGACTTTATTAACAACAGTTCTGATCATTATAGTAGGATAAGTTTCACAGTCTGCATTTAATTCCGAGTCACTGTTTTAAAATTTACACAGCTGTTATGCATGTGGAAAATGCTGGGCTTGAAACTGATCTGCTTTTCTGAAGAAGCTTCACAACATACTTTCTAATTGAAATGCATTAATTAGAGGTTATTTTTATCATCACCTTGATATCATCACACACACACCATCATGAAAATAGTGTCATTATACCCCTGGGGATGCAGGCAGTCCAGTCAAACTGAAATAAACAAGAAAATTAAATGACTGCAGAGGTAAAACGAAAAAAAAAGCAAAGAAATGAACAGAATGAGCTTGTCTTCCATTGAGGATGCTTTTTAATATAACAAAGTCATGTCACCCCATTCTGTTTAATAGAAAAATACTTAGGGAGAGAAAACTGGGAGTTCCTCTCTGTCTCAGATTTTACTCCACACCAGGGAATAACTCTGCCTTGGGCAAGTCACATGCTCTCAGCCTCAAGGGAAGACAATGGCAAACTTCCTCTAAACAAATCTTGCCAAGAAAACACCATGATAGGTTCCTTGTAGAGTCGCCATAAGTCAGAAATGTCTTGAAGGAACACAACAACAAAACAACACATTCCAAAGCAGCCTGTCTTTTGAGACATTTTACAATCACACAAAGTTCTTTTCTGATCATCACGCAGTAGAATTTTGCTTGTTATCTTCTGTTCCAACAGTGAGTCAGTGATAGTGCTTCGTATTCTTGATTCCACACTCAAGGTCCATGTTCTTCTTCCCCACAGGATGCTGTTATTATTATTATTATTAACCTTTATTTATATAGCGCTGTAGGTTTACACAGTGCTGTACATATAATGTTCCCAAGCTTTGTCTGTTTTCTGAGAATAAGCCTACAGATTATTGGTTTTCAGTATTGCTTTCTCACAAATCAACAAGACTAGATTTTTGCTCCTGAATGGAGGACTTTATTAAATCACTTCCCCTAAACCTCATATGAAACTTTGCCCTCCCAGTAATAACATTTATTTGGCTTTATTAGCAGCTGCTAGCTTACATAGTGGTCTATGGAAGAGGAGCTATCCTCATTGCTACTGTTACAGGAAAGGAAGGGAAGCTCTCCTCAAGTCCCAGAGGAGCCTTTTATGAGGAGAGAAGGGGCTCTTTTGTTTGCTTTGTCTGCAGCTTGTGTGTCAGCCACTGGTTTGCTGACCTCTCTCTGGAAAGTCAACAGAAAGGTTAACATCAAGCCCCCTTTCCTTCATATCAAACTGTTAATTCACAGAGCATGGAAAGGATAGGAAAAGGTATAGGACAGGGCTGGGCAAAGTGAGGCTCACAGACTGCATGCAGTCCCCTAGAGCAATTGCAGCTACCAAGATCCTCCAAAAGTCCCAAAAATTAAGATTTTTTTTTGTTGCTAAATGCCATTTTGTCCCTAAATGCCCCCAGCCATTTCAGGCCAAAGAGAGGTCTTTTTCTAAAGCAGGAAGTGAATAGAAACTGATTTCCCTTCACTTCCGATTGTCAGGCATGGAAACTTACAGTACTGGGTGACTTTAGACAAATCACACACTCCTAGCCTCAGAGGATGGCAATACCAAACCCCCTCTGAAGAAAACATACCAAGAAAACTCCATGATAGGGTGGTCTTAGGATCACTAAAACTCAGAAAGAACTTGAAGGTACATAACGACAACAACCTGTTTTAAAAAAGGCCTCCCATGTGCCTAAAATGGCCCTGGGAATTAAAAGATAGTGGTGACAATGCCCTCATAGCACCCAGAGGACATTTGGGTGAAAGATTTATATTTTAAAAATATTTATTTATTTGCTGGAGGGTGCAGTCCTCCACAGTGTCTTGAGAAGCTAACGTGGCCCTCTAGCCTTCTATGGCTGCCCACCCTTGGTGCAGGGAAAAGTATAATGCCACACTTCTGTTTTCTTTTCTTTGTTCTTGCAGGGTGCAGATTACCAGTTGCCTTCTGCCAGCCCAGGAGGGCTGGTCCTCCCTTCCCCCTCTTCCTCCTCCTCCTCCTCTTGCGATGGAGCTGATAGCCTGGCTTTTAATGGGGAGCTGGACCTACAACGCTACTCCAACAGGCCAGGGGGTCTGGGGAGCGAATCTCGCCCATACCCTTGCCCCATTTGCGGCAAGCGTTTCCGCTTCAACAGCATCTTGGCCCTGCACACACGCATCCATACCAGCGCCTACCCTCTCACCTGCCCCTACTGTGGCCATCGGGCTGGGCAGCGTGCCAGCCTACGCCTCCATCTCCGTTCCCACTGCCCTGAGGCCCGCACCCGCCTCAGCCACCAGAGTCGCCTGCTGCTTGAGTTGGAAGAGCGGGCACTTCTGCGGGGGCAAGAAGAAGAGGGGGAGAAAGAAGAGGAGGAGGAGGAGGAAGAAGAGGAAGAAGAAGAGGAGGAGGAGGAAGAAGAGGAAGAAGAGGAAGAGGAACCAGTTGCTCCTGTCCCTCCCCCACCCCAGCCCATCTACCGCTGCCCATTCTGCAAGGGCAAATTTCGCACTGCTGCGGAACGGGAGCGCCACCTCCGCATCCTCCATCAGCCATACAAGTGCGGGCACTGCTCTTTTGCTGCCACCCAGGAGGCAGATCTGCAATGGCATCACCAGCAGGCCCACAGCCTCCTGGCTGTAAGGCCGCCTACCCCACCTGCCCCTGTCCCCACCCCAGCTCCCAAAACCGCCCCACCTGCCCCTCCGGCCTCCGCTCCCACTGCTCCCTCTGCCTCCACACCCACTGAGTTCCGCTGCCAGGTTTGTGGGCAAGCCTTCACCCAGTCCTGGTTCCTCAAGGGCCACATGCGGAAGCATAAAGACTCCTTTGACCACAAGTGCCAGGTGTGTGGGCGCGGCTTCAAGGAGCCGTGGTTCCTCAAAAACCACATGAAAGTTCATCTCAGCAAGCTCGGCCTCCAGAGCGAACAAAGAGGACTGGGGGCCAGCCGGTCAGCGCAAAGCTTACTTGTGGGCTGCGAGGCTCTTTATCCTTCACTCCTCTCTCCCCGGCCCACAGATAAAACTGGCACCGGTAATTTCTTGGGCTATGGAGATGCCAGCTGTGCAGAGCGCCTGCAGGCTACAGCTAGAGCAGTGGAGAGTGGCCAGCAATGGCGGGAACGCCCTTACGCAGCCGGGTCCAAACTTGTGAGAGAAGACCCAGGAGGGACCCACCGTTGTCCGGATTGCTCCCGGACCTTTGGTACATTCCAGCAGATGGCCTTGCACCGCCAAAGCCACTTGTCTCGAGAGAGAGAATGGAGCAAGGGACAGTCTCTGGGTTCTCACCTTCTCACAGGACACTGGCTCCCCACCAGTGTGAGAACCTCCACTGCCGCTAATGCCAGCTCAGCCTTGCTGACCCAGGAAGAAAAGAGTAAGCATGTAGAGGCAGAGCCTCAGTAAAACATTCTGCTTTGTAAATATGTTTTTTTGGAAAAATATGTGGGATTGATATTGTACAGAACCTGGTACATAACCAGAAAAAAAACCCATGTGGATGCAAAATCTTCATTCAGATGAATATTGGTGATCATACAGCTCTTCAGATGTTGTTGGACTGCAAGTCCCAGAAGCCCTAACTAGCATAGCCAATGGGAAGGAATACTGAGATTCGGAATCCAACAACATCTGGAAGTCCATATGATTCCCAGCCTTCACCTAGACCAACTCATTGTAAATATTAGTTTTTTAAAAAAGTTTGTTACACAAAAGTCTGCTTTCTCAGGAGGAAATGGATCATTCCCCCCTCCCAGTAAGCTATGTGACCTCAGGTATTTTCCCTTTTATAAAAGTGGATGTGTGAAATTAAGTGGTAGGGGGAGATGAAGGAATTAAAAGATATATCTAATTGAAAGCTATGAACAAAGGTCAATAATAAACTGGTGCAGGCCAAAACCACACAAAACAATATTTACTTGATGTGTAGCTTGTGAAAATGCATAATAAAAGATTGATTTCACCAGTGGCTTGTGTGATAGTACCTAATAGCCACTATTATTTACTTTATCAGAAAGGTGGGAGGCCTGTGTGTTTGCTCCCTTCCAGCAGTTCCCTAAAAGGCTCCTCTACCCCTTGTTCCTGCCAAAACTGTACCTAGTAGGTACCACTGTAGACAAGATCCCTCACCTTTTATGGGAGGTTGCTGTTTATTGCAGTACATGCTGTTTCATGTACAGGTTGAGATTCTCTTATCTGGAATTCCAAAATCTGAAATATTCCAAAATTGTCCACATGGGTGGCTTAGATAGTGACACCTTTGTTTTCTGATGGTTCAGTAAACACAAACTTAGTTTCATGCACAAAATTTTTAAAAAGATAGCTTATAAAATTATCTTCAGGCTATATATATGAAGTGTATATGAAATATAAATGAATTGCATGTTACATTTGGGTCCCACCTCCAAGATATCTTATTATTTATATACAGACATTCGAAAATCCCAAAATCTCCAAAACCTAAAACACTTCTGGTTCTAAGTATTTTGAATAAGGGAGACTCAACATGTATTGCCTATGCTTTGTTTTAAAACCAACTGGGCTATTGTGCCCCCACTAGATGTTTTGGACACCAACTCCCATCTCTCTTAGTATTGGTCATGATGATTTTTATTGGTTTTAAGGAACAGAGGTCCAAAACATTGCCAGGGAGAAACAGGTGTAAATGTTCCACAGCCCTTTTAAAATAAGTCTCATTATGCATTGTCCCACGCCCTCATATGTTAGCTCAAAAAACCTGTATCTATCTTAGCCATTTGTGTGAACTAGCAGGAAACAAAAATGAGCTGGCATTTTTAAAGCTTCCATGCTTAGTTTGCTGGAAGTATCATGTAATCAGATGTATAATTATTTACTGGTTTGATCTAAGGCTGTGATGGAGTTTGTGCAGCCTAAATGTATGCGCTCAACACATAATACTATGTGAAGTCGAAGACTTTCACTGCTGGCAGTGGGTTTTTTCAGGCTATGAAGCCATGTTCTAGAAGAGTTTATTCCTGATGTTTCTCCAGTAGCAGCATGGGGGGACCCGGTTGGTCCCCTGCCCCCGGCAGGGCCTTGGATGCCATGTCAGGGCTGCCGCGGGGCTGTGCACACAATTCACTGGTGCATGATGCCCATCACATGCACACTCCCATGTAGCATGCGAACCGGAAGCCCCCCGAAAGCCTGCCCCCCCACACACCGGGTGTCACCAAGTCGGGTGACATCACCATGTTTTGCCAGGAGCTGTGGCTGGCATCTTCAGAGAAATCTTCTCTGAAGATGCCAGCCACATCTGCTGGCGAAACAGCAAGAATAAACTCTTCTAAAACAGAGCCTCATAACCTGACCCCCCCCCCCAAAGTACTTATAATGCTAATTGGGCTAACTGCAACGTGTCCCTTGCTCCCCAGTTATGGAAACGTGTTCACCATCTCAGATTCTGCACATAGAAAATTCATTGTCTTAACAAAAAGTGGGATATAAATAATTTTTTTATTTTATTATTTAAATTGAAATCTCAGAGGACATTAAACACCTGTAAAGAGGCTTGAGGCACTTAAAGATGAAAGAAAATTAAAGATTGAGGAAAATATTAATAATTGGAGAGCAAGCTGGTTTGAGTGCTGGATTAGGACACTAGGAGACACTAGGAGATCAGGGTTTGAACCCCTGCTGAGCCATGGAGACCTACTGGGTGACCTTGAACAAGTTACACTCTCAATCACAGAGGAAGACAAAGACAAAGCCCTTCTGAATAAATCCCAAGAACCCCTCCATGACTGGTTTCCCTTAGGACTGACAGAAGTCAGAAATCAATGGAAGGTACACAACAACAATAGAAAAAGTGTTTCCCTTTGAAAACAGAAAAAACACATTACATTTATGCAAATGAATGCTACGTTGTTGTAAGCACATTCCTGTACTACAGATATGAGGTCCAGTGTGTTGAGGTGCTTTGAGTGTTAAAAATAGGATTCTGGAGGACAGGGTTCAGATCTTTACATGGCTGTGGAAACCCATTGGGTGACTTTTGGCAAGTCATACTCTCTCAGCCTCAAAGACAAAACCAAATCTCCTTTGAACAAATCTTGCCTTAGGGCACACAACATAAATAACACACTGCAAATATATCCGTTGCATATGGTTTTTTTCCCTGTACTAGCTTTGTGTTTTGGTGAGGTTGTTACAAAATAAACACCCTCACAGCGCTATTAACATTGTAGCCATTCCTGATTAAAGAATATGACTGTTAATCTAATTAAATTTGTGTTATAGAAACCCACTCATTTTCAAGTTTAACATCTTGTTTGGCTCTGAAAAAGAAAAGCTGAATCATATATTATCTCACCTATGAGGTGATTTTTATGTGCCATTTTAATGCATGGCAGCTGTGTTGTTTAAATGTGCCCTCAGGTGGTGAGAGCTGGAATTTATCACACTGTATGATACAGTACAATTAGAAATTCGTTTTTGAGATTATTCTATTTTATAATGGTGCACTTGGGTGGAAAAATTCATTTCTTGCCACTCAAGGTCACAAACATGTTCAGGATCTCCGCTCTGGGACCACAACAAACTCCAACTCCCAGAATTCCTTAGCCTTGAGCCAGAAAAGAATCAAAGTGGTGCCAAACTGGGTTATTTCTCCAGTGTGGATGCAGCCTCAGAAAATGACAATTAGCTGCATTTCCACTGGCCAGGCAGGCTGAGGCCAAGGTAGTTCTAAGCCAAAACATCTCATGGGTTCAAGTCTCTCTATCCCTTGAGAGACTAGGAAGGATGAACAGATGTGCCTTCCCCTCCACCGCCATTTCTGCCACCTTCCAAATGTGGAGGGCAATATGAATTATGAATAGGGGAACTTTTTCTGCAAGAGCCTCCAAGGACAGAAGAGGCTCTCCTCTTGAGAAAGTTTCCCTCTCCTTAGAAAGGGTGACAGAAATGGGAATGGGAGGGAGGGTGGAGATAGCATACTTCCCCTTCTAATATATTTTCTCTGCCAGTGCATCTGCACTGCGGACATAATGCAGCTTGACACCACTTTAACTGTCATGGCTCCATCCTGTGGGTTCCTGGGATTTGTAATTTGTTCTGGCACCAGAGCTCCCTGACAGAGAAGCCTAAATGTCTCCAAGAACAACAAATCCTAGCATTGAGCTATGGCAGTTAAAGCAGTGTCAAACTGCATTAATTCTGCAGTGCAGGTGCAGCCACAATGTCTGACTAGGGCTATAGGTTATCCCAGAAGCTATTATAGGAAAGGTGGGAAGGTCAGAAGCATGATGAGTTTGCCTAGCAACTCTGAATGCCCTCTTCCCTCTGCTCCCACCTACATCTCAGTATCAGACTTTGTGTTTGTCTGGGATGGAAAGGGGATAGGACCTCAAAAAGTTACAACTTTTGGGGGGGGGTGTCTGTTGGCCCCCAGGCATTTTTCATAGTCCAATTGCCCCTTTCTAATCAGTTTTCAGATTGGTTAAGATTCCTCCGTGTTCTGTTCATATTAATGTGTGTATATGTGTTGTGTACAGTCAAGTCATTTCTGACTTATGGCAACCCTAAGGAAGCCTATCATGGGCTTTTCTTGGCAAGAGATGTTCAGAGGAGGTTTGCCACTGCCTTCACCTGAGGCTGAGAGGGTGTGGCTTACCCAACATCACCCAGTGAGTTTCATGACTGAGCAGGGAATTGTACCCTGGTCTCCAGAGTTGTAATCCAACACTCAAACCACTACGCAATGGCAAGTACATTTCTATATTGTTTATCAGTGCACTTAAGAACTCCCTAAGTGGTTTACAATGTGTAAGCTAATTGCTCCCAACAAGCTGGGAGCAACCTTGGTAGGATGCCAGGCTGAGTCGACCCTGAGCCCTTCTGGAATTGAACACCCAACCTTGTGGTTTGCAAGTGACTGGCCGCAGTATAGGCATTTAACCACTGCATTACCAGGGCAATGCTGGTCCTCCAAAAGAGATACCTGCTGGTTTATAGAAATTATAAGGATACATTATAATAATAAAATACACAATAAATGACAATCATGGGATTTTTTTAAAAAAAGGGAGGGGGGAGCAAATACTTAAAAATCAACAGCCAAATTAAAAGCAGAGTAGTAAATGGGAGACAAAAATAAAATAACATCATACTGAAATTTTAAAAAGGCTATCCAGCAACAGCCTGAAGACTATAAGAGAAAGGACACGGTGGATTTCTTTAATAGTGGTGCCGCTACTGAAAAAGATATGTGTGCTTGCATGTCTAAATCTGTTTTAAAGACAGGCTCAAAAGTATAATCTCCCCTTCTCAACTAAGCTGATGATGTGAGAAAAGGGGAGGTGTCTGTTAAAATTCAGAAACACATGATTTTCCAGTTTTTGGATAAAGCAATAGTGGGCAGATGGTAGATCAGGGTATCTGGATAATTTGCAGTACAGTGGTCCCCCGGATTATGAAGGTAATCCGTTCCGGATTACCTTTCGTAACCCGGAAATGCTCGTATCGCGGGGGACCGCTTTAGCGGACGGACCGCGCGGCCGATTTAAAGGGGCCGCGCGGTTTTTCTGTTTCGTTCCCCGGGGGATTCTTTGGATCCCGGGGGAATTTTTGCGGTCCTGCCGGTTTCGGACCCTGGGGATTTCGTTCCCCGGGGGATTCGTAACCCAGGGGACCACTGTAGATTGTTAAGGATTTCCAGTTCTTAAAAGCAGTAATGAAGATTTCCTGTGTCTTTAAAATTAGGTTGCTGAGACAATAAAACCTTGAAAGGAAACTGGGATTGGCATTGTCTGTAAAAGAACTGCGCACTCAGTTTTGAGAACAAATTTCTTGGCTGAGCATATATTCAGAGGTGTATTTCCTCTTAATTCAAAGTATACAGCTATCATGCTATGTCATCACATCACTCCCAAACCAGTGTCTTGCATCCAGCTCCAGGTGGGCCCCAGAGTTTTGGTAAAAGCTTGATATTTACCCGCCTCTGGTATAGAAGATACCTCTATAATCATTTTCTACAGGGTAGTTTTTAAAGAAGCAGCTTTTTTGTTTCCTAATGCTGTGGCAGTGAGGGGGCACCAAAATTATACAACACAACTCACGTAAAAAGCAGAAAAAGGAGAGACAATGAAATGCTACAGTACTGTCAAATATTAATACAACAACAAAATGTTCTACCACCAATTAAAATTATCTTCAAAAATTCGTATAATTGCCATCTGTTGGAAATTATTTTTTCCATTTCCAAATCCATGAAAAGCACTGTCATTCTTCTGTGATTTCACTGCATAGCATGTTCCTTCCCTAAATTCACATGAAGAATAGCTGTGATTTTCTCAACAAGCATTGTATATAGTCTTTTTTTGAAGCAATTCTTCTGGCACCAGTACTTTTATTTTATTCCCAGTTAAAAGCAACCATCATTTCTACAGCTGTTCTGTTGAATTATATTGCTTAAGACAGCTGTCAGTTTGGCATAAATGGAAAGCCACATTTAGCTATCTCATCCGTCTAAAGGAGGTTTCTGTGCTAGTGTTAGGAGACACCTGTGTATTCACAGCCAGTAAAATTAGTGTTTTAAAACTAAATTTCTTAAATACCCACCTAGCATGATCAGAAGCTACACTAGCTGTGGCTTCTGGGAGTTGCAGTTCAAAAAGACCTGGTGAATGTCAGAGAAGAGATCTTCCAGGTCTTTTAAATGGGTCAATGCTGAGAGAAAATAATACAGAGACTAAACAGGGAAGGTAAATAAATCTTGGAATTTTTTACTATTAAACACCTCCTCCCCTCCTTGCTGTGTCTTTTCCAGGCATGCAGGGGCAGTCACGCCTGGATGGGTCCCGCCGGGGCACTGGGAAAGATTGTCCATTCTGTGGAAAGTCCTTTAGATCCTCCCACCATCTTAAGGTGCACCTCCGTGTCCACACAGGTAAGAACTGAGGTTGGCTGCAGTGCGCAGGATTTTCCTAAATGGGTGTGAATGTTCTATTTTGGGTGATCCCATAAGGCTTCTTTGCTTATTTACTCTTAGTCTTTTTTCTCTTTCACACACACACACAGATATTCCACTCATGTAGCTCAGGCTGCTTCATGAGTATTGAGTGATGCAGCTGTGATTTTCTGTAGCTTCAATTCAGTAAGCTTCTGTCAAATCTGGAGTTTGAAATAAGGTTTAGAAGAGCCAATTTTCTATTGTCCTCAACAGGAAGTTGATACTGTTTAAAGACTCATACAGCTGCCTTACCATTTTATCTTTTCCTTTCATTTTTCCTGCAGGAGAGCGCCCATACAAATGCCCTCACTGTGACTATGCTGGCACCCAATCTGGCTCTCTGAAATACCACCTGCAGCGCCATCACCGAGAGCAGAAGAGTGCGGCAGCTGCAGCAGCTGCAGCAGCGGCTGCTGCAGGAACACTAGAACGGTGCCACATCCCCCTCAGTCCCACTGCAGTCCCTGCCTTTCCCCCTGCACAGCTCCCCAGGAGCCACGGTTCCTTCCTCCCTCTGGGGGGCTTGGGTGCAGCTCGGTCCCGTCCATCCCGCCGCAAGCAATTGCTCAATGGGAAGGCCGACTTCCAGCCCTTGGACCTGTCGCTGCGTCCAACCCTGGCAGGAGGGGCCCTCCACCGCTGCCAGTTTTGCCCCTTTGCCACCTCAGCTCCTGAGCTCATGGAGTTGCACCTTCAAGTTCACCACAGTCGGAAAGCCCGCACCCGCCGCTGCTCTCACACAGTCCCGAAACCCCAGGCAGTGGCAGAGGATGTGGTGTGTGAAACCCAGAGTCCCCAACAGAAAGAATATGAGTCCCTAAGTCCAGAAAGGGAGACCACCAAACCTCAGACCACCTGGCATTCAGAAGAACAGGGAGATTCTCCCAGGCCTGATTTGCATCGAGGGAAGTGGACTTCCGATGGAGCAATAGTTGCCAGTCTTTCTCCTGTAGTGCCACCAGCTCAGCAAGATTGGGAGAGCCTCTCGCAAGACTCTGAGGAGCCAAGACCTGAAGAGGAATTGTCCGGCCCAGAGGTCCAAAAGAGACCACACCAGAAGACATCTAAGACAGGCCAAGGCCTTATGGAATTGCAGTTGGAGCCAGTGCAGGCATGAGTATGTCTACTCTGCATATATACACCAGTTTCAAACCTGTTTTAACTGTCATGACGACTCCCATCCAAGGGACCCTGGGAACTGTAGTCTTTTCTATGATGTGTCACTCTTACAAAGAATTCTCCATCGCCCTAACTAAACTACAATTCCCAGAGTTCATGGGCAAGGGCTTCGGAGAGCCTATAGCTTAGTGGTAGAGCACATGCTTTGCATGCATTAATGTTCCAGGTTTAATCCTTTGTATCTCTAGCTGAAAGAGATAGCAGGGCTCAGAAAGTCCTCTGCTTGTGACCTTGAATGGACACTGCCTGTCAATGCAGACAGAATGGGGCTAGATGGACCAGTGGACTGGCTCAATAAAAGACAAATGTCTAAAGACAGTTAAAGCAGTTTCAGACCTGTTTACATTTGTAGTATAGATGTGCAGAGACCAGGAGAGGCAACTAATAAGATGCCTTCCCAAGTGTCATGCATCCATCTATGAGAGGCATTGGGGTAGAAGGTAGTAGGGTTGTTGACTTTGTTGAAACAGGTCTCTGTCTTAAACACCAAGACAGAAATTCAAATGGTACAGGTGTTGTCTGTCATGCATCTGTTAGCAGTACAGGAACCCGACCTGGAAAAGAAAAAGGAAAAAGTGCCAACCCTGGGAGATAAAAGAGAGAAACTGATATGGCTGGGGTGTGGAATTTGGCAGTGATGCTGTAGCAATTTTTATTTTTTAAATAAAGTCAAACAGGGTTTGGGGGTGATGTGGCTGGGTATGTTGGATTCCAACCCCTTTTTTTCTTCTCAGTTTTGGGCTTGATGCTGCTTCCTTTCAGTGCCACGGTCTGAGGGATTGGTCCCTTTCAGACCTTGCTGTTGGCATAAGTGAAGGGTGATACCCCCATATGGGAAATTACTCCTGAGATATACCTTGAAAAAAATGTTGTATGTGAGGAATGTTTCTGCAGGTGCATCTTTTCCCTCCATACTGCTGCTACAGTAGGAGAAGCTGAACCCTTCAGAATTCTTCCTTAACCAATTACTAATGACCCAGGAGCCCTGTTCCCCATTAAGCCTGTTTTTCCTGTCAAGTGCCACAGAGGCAGGGTGGCTTGCACCAAGCACTCTTGGCCTGAGGGGACTTCAAGTACCTATGATGGGGCCTTGGCTCCATAGCAACCGAGTGCCACAGTCTCTTGTGTGCGTAGCAAGCGACCCAGTGCCAGTATCTTATCTTCGTAGTGATCCAGCCACAGAGCTTTGTTTCTGTAGTGACCTGGCATGTCAGGGAGCTTGACAACTTCTAGAGTTTTCTATTTTTTTATTGTTTTCTTGTAGAAAAAAAAATGAAACTGGAAATAAAAAATAAAATGAGAAATGATTTATTGTTCCCTTCAATGCTTGTGTGAGTGTGTACCTTGAGCAATGTCCTTTAAGGGCCTTCTTTCAGCAGATTGGCCTACAAGGGTTTGGTAGATGCTGCGTCAACCTCCTTGTTTGAAAAGAGCCCCCCTCACACAACCCATGGGTCGCTAAAGAGTGCTTTAAAATCATAAACTGCTAGGCTTCCATAGAGATGAATGAAGGAGAAAGTTTATCTGTACCACAATTTATCTCTGCTATTTTAGCCCCCCTTGGATTGCTGTTCTTTTTATTCCTTATCCTGGCTGGCGACACAGTGCACTTTAATGCATGTTTCTCTGTTTCCATCATATCCACAGAAACTACAGAGATTTGTTGTGTCTGATTAGCTTTTCACAGGCTGTAAATCAGTGATCCCCAAACTTTGCTCCTCCAGATGTTTTGGACTTCAGTTCCCAGAAGCCCCAGCCAGCTTGGCCAACATCAGGAATTCTGGGAGCTAATGTCCAAAACATCTGGAGGAGCAAGGTTTGGAAATCACTGGTGTAAATCAAGGACTAGAAAGCCCTACAAATGCTTGTATATAATTCCCATTATTCTTCACCACTAGTTATGCAGGCTAGAGCTGGTGGAAGTCATAGTCCACCAATATTTGGAGGACAGCACACCAAGGACACCTGATATAAATGCTAAAATGCTTAAATAGATGATTTTGTTCTCTGCATTACAGAGTCCATGCAGCATTACAGGTCTTCTTGATCTGAGCCATTTGCAAAATATGTCTTAATCTGATATGGTAACTGCTGGGAACTCCCTAGCTTTAAACCTTTCATGAATTAGCACATTCTCAAAATTGGCATACATAAGGACCTTCTAACCTTGGAAAGATTTCTGGCAGTGGAGGAGAAAAGAGTGAAGTTGGCAATCCAGCAAAATGCTGACTGAATAGTGGAACAAAATAGCCACTGATAATACACTAGAGGAGTGTGAATTTCCATCATACTTTAAATTCATTTCAATAAATTCTGTGGTAGCTATCCTTCCACATGTCCAAGGTGGTGTACAAAGAGGTAAAACAAACTACTCCAAACAAAACAGAATAAGTAGTAAATAAGCAAGCAAGCTTTTCCAGGAAGCTGAAGAAGTCCCAAGAGATATGTTTTACACTATATACGGGAAGACCAATAACAGGAACATCACTCCGTAATTTGGAGCACTGTTGGATTTATTTTTGCTATCTTTCTCATCTCCAGAACTGTCCTATGAACAGCATATGATCAACAACTGTACCAGATCCTGTCTGATCTTGGAAGATAAGCAGGATCAGCCCTACTTAGTACTTGGATGGGAGACTGCCAAGAAATACCTGGTGCTGTAGGCTATATTTTAAAGAATTGGCTAATTCTTGAGGTCACCATATTTCAACAGGCAACTTGAAGGCCTTTTGCAACAGAACTGTCTGTAATTGTGTTGGAGTTTATTCCTAGGTAGGCACATGTAGGATTATAGCTTTATTCCCAAACAAGCATCAATCTATCATAAACTCATAAGCACTATTGAAACATGCTAGAAAGCTCATCTGTTTTTACCACCTTGACTAAGATCATAGCACAGTAGTTGAATTATGCGAAGAACTTGGTAATGTTTTATGGGATTATCTGTTCTGCCATCTATGTGGGCTGTAGATCAGTTTCTAAAATGGTACCTGGCAAAGTGTGAATGCACTTGAGTAATTAACAGTATTCAAAGACATAACTATGTTAGTATGTTTCAGCAGAAAAAGATACAAGGGTATCCTTTGAGACAGAAAAAGAAATTTCCTAGCTTCAATTTATATGGACTCCAGACCACTGTTGCATCTGATGAAAGCAGTCCATGAAAGCTTACACTAGAAATTTTTTTATTTCAGTCTCAGAAGTGCTATAGGATTCCCTTATATCTCTGTATAACTATTTAGAAATAAAATAGGCATCCCTATACATCCATTTTGTTACCAGCCAGCATGGTGTAGTGGTTTGTGAATTGGACTATGATTCTGGAGAGGAATGTTAGAATCCTGGCTTGGTCATGTAAACTCACTGAGTGACCTTGGGCAAGTCACACTGTCTCAGACTCAGGGGAAGACTGGCAAGCCACTGACCAAATCTTGCCAAGAAAGCCTCCTGATAGGTTTCCCTTAGGGTTGCGCTAAGTTGGAAACAACTTGAAGACTTGCAACTGCAGCAGCAACCTGTCCAGTTTAGAAATAAAATAGGCAGTGTCTTTTTGTATCCCCAGAATATTTCCCAAGTATATAAAAGTGCACTTAAATTGAAGGTTTTTTAAAGAAAAACTCCCCTTTCCCATTGTGTTGGGAAAAAAAACTGTACAGTATTCAGTTCTATCCAGGATATATATAATACTGAAGGCAGTTGAGCCACTGACTGCTGGACATGTCAGTTAAAAATTAAAAATTCTGGAGGTGTAAGTTAGAAATGGGAAATTGCAAGGAGTAATTAGGTCTTCTTGAGAAGAACGTTTGTCACAAGCTTAAAAAACAAAATCTCTGATCATACTGACTCTTTCCCTTTCTGTACTAGATAAGCGTGATGTGGTTTGAGCACTGGACCATGACTGGAGACCAGGGTTCAAATTCTAGTTCAGCCATGGGACCCCACTGGGTGACCCTGGGCAAGTCACATTCTCTCAGCCTCAGAGGATGGCACTGGCAACCCCCCTCTGAAGAAACTTGCCAAGAAAATCCCGTGATAGGGTCACCTTAGGGCCACCACATTGGAAATTATTTGAAGACACACAACAACAACAAACACTACACAGACATTTTCTCCCAACACAGTAGTCGGAGGTTCCAAGGGGGTTTAGAAGAAATAAAAGTGGAGTTCTTCCCGCAAAACACCCGCATGGCAAAACCCTACACCACAAGACTTTTACTGTGAGTTTGACACTGTCATGGTGCCTACAGAATCCTGTAATATGTACTATAGAGTACATATTGAACTATAGAGTCCTTTGAACTATAGCATTATAAGTACGTAACCAATGTACACATCTCAGAACTTTGCAAAACAGAGCCACAGCAGTTAAAGTTGTTCCCAACTTATAACTAGATACACCCATGAAGATTGGGTGGAGCTCAGAACAGAAAATGTGTTAGGGGACATTTTGTCCTCAGTTGTATTATTTAGCACTTCTCTAATACTTTTGGATGCTGAAATAAGAAAAAGGAAAAAAAAAGAAGCATGATCCTGATCTTTACAAGAATCCTGAAAAGCTGACCAATAAGTATTATTGTTCACATTTTGCAAAACAATGACAGCAAATGGACTATACTCTGTCCGAGATCTGAAGTAGTAGTAGTAGTAGTAGTTGTTATTATTATTATTTGTAGTCAAAGAATGAGGTTCTTGCATTCAAAATTAATCCCATGCCCAAGATCTGGTTAAAAATTAAAGCCTGCGGATGTGAGCCATAAATCCCATATACAGTATGCTTTTGTGGGAGTAAGCTCCATTGAATTCTGTGGTGGAGTAGACTACTTCTGAATACATAGGTTTTGGATTGTGTTGCAAGGAAATCTGATTACTTTGTAACTCAAAAGAGTGTATAGCAGTGGTTCCCAAACTTTGATCCTCCTCCAGCTGTTTTGGATTTCAACTCCCAGAGGCCCCAATCAGCTTGGGCAACAATTTTGGGAACCACTAATTTATAGCATTTTAATTCCCATTCCATTGGCACAGGAAATGGAAGTGTTCAGTTGAGGTTATATACTTAAGGTCCAACTTTCAGTGGCTTTGGTGAACAATCACTTTATCTGGCCTTTCTGACATCTTTTAAATTACCATTTGAAAAGTGCTGCTCATCCTCCCCATCTCCTTTTAACTGTGATTAACTAGGAAATTATTGCTGCCGTTGCTGCTGTGTGCCTTCAATTCCTACTGATTTATGGTGTCCCTAAGGCGAACTTATCACAGGGTTTTCTTGGCAAGTTTTTTCAGAGGAGGTTCGCCATTGCCATCCTCTGAGGCTGAGAGAGTGTGAGAGTCATCCAGTGGGTTTCCACGGCCAAGCAGGGATTTTACCCTGCTCTCCAGAATCAGTCCAATGCTCAATCCACTACACCATGTTGGATTTTTTTCCACCTCCAAATCCTGAAATGGCCTGTGGAATTGCAAACAGTACATACCTTTTTTGGCAGTACATACTTTTTTTATCATGCTTCAAAATAAACATGCTTACCCTACTATTGTATTCTCAATTAGAGGCCTATGGTGCATCTTCTACACTGTAGAAGTGATACAGTTTGACATCACTTTAACTGCCATGCCTCCATCCTACAGACTCCTGGGATTCGTAGTTTTGTGAGGCACCAACAGTCTTTGGCAGATCAGGTTATACACTGTGAAAAACTACAAATCCTAGAATTTCATGGAATGGCGCTACAGTGCTTAAAGTAGTCTCAAACTGCATTACTTCTACAGTGTAATGCACCCTTACAGAGGAAGTAAGACCATCTAAGGTATGGCTGAGATGCAGTTTAAATTAGGGATTCTATAGACAACCAGTATGACCTAGGACTCTTTCATATAAGGCTAAATTGGAAGTATAATTTAAGGTCAATTCGAATGCAATCATGGGTTTTACGTTATTGCAAATTAACTCTTCGCATGCAAATTCGGGCAAGAGGGAAGCCAATTCGAATGCAATCATGGGTTTTACTTTATTGCGAATTAAAGCTTCGCATGCAAATTCGGGCAGGAGGGGGTTATTTTCGGGTAATGGGAAGTAATTCCGAACGGAGCAGGGGTTCATGTAAATTCGCTAAACAAGCGAATTTACATAAATCCGCATTGGCTCCATTTGGAGTTGGGAGAAATTCCTCCCCGTTTGAAAGAGTCCCTAGTGGTTTGAGTGTCAGACTATTACTCTGGAGGCCAGGGTTCAATTCCCAGCTTAGCCATGAAACCCACTGGATGACTGTGGGAAAGTTACATGCTCTCAGCTCCAGGGGAAAGCAACATCTAAACAGATGTTGCCAAGAAAACCCCACGATAGATTCGACTTAGGTTTGCCATAAGTCAGAAATCACTTGAAAGCACACAACACACAGAGAGAGCTTATTGAAAACATTCAGGTGTAGCTGTGTTGGCCATTTAACAAACACAAACAAATATCCATCCGTGATACCTTTACTGGCCAACCGAAATGCTTATTTTTAGCTATGCCCCTTTTTGCTACCAACAATATCTGCAATTTTTCAGTCCACATGTTTGGTTTCTCTATCTGAATGTATTCTTGAAGGCTGGGTCTGCTGCTTTCTGTAAACCAGTCCTATTGTCTCAGGGGACTATGAAAGAGAGAGGAAGTTCCACTATTGTTTCTAGGCCAATTCTCTGTGAATCAATCTTGCATTGAGTTAACCTCCACTCTGTGTCTCCTGATGTATATATTCTACTACTACTACTACTAATTTCTTTCCTGCCTCTCCCCATGGATCGAGGTAGGGAACAACAACAGACCAACAAATATGCATAACTTAAGAACACAACATCAGTTAAAACATGCATCAGTTTAAAAGAACAAACAAGACACATATGTATTAAAGCAAAACTCGGAGGGTGGTGGAGTCTCCTTCCTTAGAGGTCTTTAAGCAGAGGCTGGATGGCCATCTGTCAAGGATGCTTCGATCTGGAGTTCCTGCATGGCAGGGGGTTGGACTGGATGGCCCTTGGGGTCTCTTCCAATTCTATGATTCTATGATCCTATGATGTTTAAAATTAAGTGTTTAACATTTACGGTTTTAAAAATGATCTGGATAGGCCAGCCAGAAGAGATTACTCTTCAATGCTGTTTTAAATATAGACAGTGTATTCAGCTGTCAAATCTTTTCCAGCAGGTCATTCCACCAGTCGAGGGGCAGCTGAAGAAATAATCCTCTGGCTGACAGCAAATGTCTGCCAGATGACCTGAGTGGATGGGAGAAGGCAATCCTGTAGTTAACCTGGACCCAAACAATGTAGGGCTTTAAAGGTAATAACCAATACTGTACTTTGTACCTTGCCCAGAAACTAATTGGCAGCCAGTAGAGTGATTTTAATATCGGTTTGATATTGGTTTGATATGATTACTCCTGGATGTCCCAGTAACCAATCTGGCTTCCATGTGAACTTTTCAATGATCTCTTCAATCTAGTTTGGAAGAAAGAAAGCCTTGTCCTGGGCTAGCCTTGTATCCAGCCCTATGATCCCAGAAGTCAAATAGCAGCAAGAGAAGAGAATTATTTAAACCTTCACTGCTGACAAGGAGCACTAATTCAATCAAGTCTGCTAACTCAATTAAGCCATATTGACCTCAGCGGAGAAGGAAAAGCACATCCAGTAAATAATAAAACCCTTTCTTGGAAGCAACTAGAGTTTAAAATGTAGAAATGTTCAATAGTTGCAGGCCACAAGTCTGGGAAAAGAAATAGTGGGTGTTACCCACTGGCTAAGATGAGAGTCTTTTTTAAGACTCTGAGACATCAGTGTCCTGCATGCTCAGTTAGGATTTCTCTTCCTTTTCTGTTGTTGTCGTGTGCTTTCAATTCGTTTCCCTAAGGCGAATCTATAATGGCGTTTTCTGAGGCTGAGAGAGTGTGACTTGCACAGGGCCACTCAGTGGGTTTCCATGGCCAAGCAGGGATTTGAACCCTGGTCTTCAGAGTCACATCCCAACACTCAAACTGCTACAGCATGCTGGCTCTTTCTCTGTTGTTGTTGTGTGTCTTCAAATCATTTACAAATTATGGCAACCCTATTGTTCAGAGGAGGTTTGGCATTGCCTTTCTCTGAGGCTGAGAGCATATGACTTGCCCAAAGTCACCCAATGAGTTTTATGGCCAAGCAGAGAATTGAATCTGGTCTCCAGAGTTGTCCAACTACAATGCCATGCTAGCTCTCGCCTCCTTTTCTGTACCCAACATCAATGGCATTTCCCCCTTCAGCTGTTGTCAGTGTTGATGATCCCCCTTCCATGTCTTGAGATTAAGCAGCTCTTCTCTTCTTAAAGGTCCTGCTACTAAGATAAGATTGTAGGAAATTTCTGGTTCTAACACTATCTTAGTTCTGACCTATCTTGATGGCCTTAAACAAATCACTGTTTTGGAACCTTGTCTTTTAATCCGCTAATGGAAATGGAAGTGTCATTCTAGATTACTTTAGTGGGTTGTTGTAAGGAAGACTGAAAAGGTTATGTAAACATAGTTTGAGAAAAAAAAAACATTGTTGAAATGAGTAGTATTACTGTATGTATGCATGTGTAGAGCACCAGTAACAATGTGGCATAGTGGTTTGAGCATTGGATTAGGACTCTGGAGACTTACAGGTTATGACTCCCTGCTCAGCCATGGAAGCCCACTGGGTGAACTTTGGAGAGTCACATACTCCTCTGAAAAACCCCATGAGTTTGCCTTAGGATCGCCATATGCTGGAAACAACATGAAGGCTCACAACCCACATACATGTGTACACTCACACACAGATAAGGTTACAGATATTAATTTATATTATGTTAGTATACACATGTTAGTGTGTACACACACACACATCTAATAAATATTAGAAAAATCACTGGTTTGTTACTACAGAATCTGGAAAAGTTACTTTTTGGACAAAAACAGTGGCTGTTTTGGCTGGGGATTTTGGGAACTGTAGTTCAAAAAGTAACTTCTCCAAACTCTGAGCTACTGCTGGTGATTTGGAGGAATTTTCTGCCAGGGTGCTCAAAAGACAGTGGAAGCAGTTCAGGATTAAAACATGTAATTATTAATATTATCCAAGGAAGAAATACTCAGGTTGAATAACCAAATTCAGCTTCATTAAGCACAAATATCCTTTTCTTCAAACCAGCTTTCTCCATACTCTGTCAGTCTGTCAAGGATCAATGCAATATTTTTTAATTTTTTTCCTTTCTTTTGCCTGATGACAAAAGACAAATTTGAGAAGGAAAAGAAGTACATTTACTCATGACTGCAATAGCAGGCAAGTAGAAGAGAAATTTAAGTTGGGCCTCTGAATCGAGGGATTCCTTGTCCACACATTCCACTATCCATGGCTTTAAAATATTATAATTTTTCAAGCCGTGGATAGTTGAATCTGTGAACAAGGAATCCGTGGACAAGAATATATATATATATCTATATATATACAGTATTCCAAATAGCAAATCTTGATTTTGCCATTTTATATCAGGGACACCATTTTACCACATCATTGTATTTAATAGGACTTTGGGCATCAACATATTTTGGTATCCATGGGGGTCCTGCTGGAACTAAATCCCAGTACTGTAGATGCCAAATGCTGATGCTAACAGGAGGAGGTGAATTTAATGCAGGCATACAACTGCTGCTTGAGAAGGTAGGTTAATACTGCTCAAAATGTTTTGGAAAGCCATCTCCTCTCTTTTGTGAGAAGCAAAATGGTTTTTCAATAAAGTCCTTTGCACCTCTGATGGCCGGCAATTTTCCTTAACAATAATTTGATAGCCAGATGATAGAAAAAGTAATCTCTGGCCATTTGCTGGCCATCCTTGGCTTGTAAGAACTCCCTGTCACCAAATGGAAATTGCAGATGGTGTGGTTGTGGGGATGGAAAGGCCCATGCTTGCCTTTGGGGTGGAGCAATGACAAAGGAATTAAGATAAGGCCAGTTTATGATAGCCACTGGAGGGAGAGCCAATTGAGGATGGAACAGTCTCCACCAATGGCATCCCACCTGGTCCAGATAACCTGAAAAGAGATGGCATGCAAAAGGTGGGGCTGGGAGGAAGGGGCTGCCCCTGGAAGTTGAGATACCAGATGAATTCAGGTCATCCTGGAGGACAAGATGCACATGTTTGGACATAGCATGGGGGCACTCTAAATCAAGGTAGGGCAGGGAGGAGAGGGAAGATGAACAGATCCCAATTGTTCTTGGCTAGGGTTCAATTTTTTATAATTTTCTATCTACTTTTGTTGTGTGGGGTGGGGGTCTGGGGGAGAA
This sequence comes from Urosaurus nigricauda, assembly GCA_034509955.1. Lineage (NCBI taxonomy): Eukaryota > Metazoa > Chordata > Lepidosauria > Squamata > Phrynosomatidae > Urosaurus > Urosaurus nigricauda. The sequence continues at coordinate 12,045,710 of JAOEGL010000006.1, forward strand.
GGAAGGAGATACTTAGAATTTGTTGCCTGCCTTGGCCCTCTTTGCTTTGCATAGCAACAATGACTTTAGCAGTGCTCACAATTATTTATAGAAGAGTAAGAAAATGAGGCTTAGGTGATAAGTAGGTTTCCAAAAGGGTTTCAACAAGATGACCCTGTGGTCTTTTCCATGCTTCCTGGGACTGTCATGGGGATGGCACATGTTTGGCTGATTTCACACTCATCACTTCTCTACACAGTTTCAGTACTTTTATATTTTGTCAACTTGACTGGTAATATATCCAGGGGTAGCCTTGCTGGCCATATAGCAAAGCACACTATCATCCAAAATAGTGATACCTTTATTGGGGCAACCCAAATGGGACATGTTCCAAGATTTTGGAGCTCCACTGTGTTCTTCATCTGGCAAAGAAATTATACAGGAGAAAGAAGGAAGGGAGGAGGGAAGGAAGGACAAACAAGATGTTGGTCAAGATGTAGTTTGTCCTTCAAATGGTATGGTAGGGTATGCAGGCAGGCCCCTTCTCCTTCTGGCCAAGTATGGACTGGGATATTTAGTTCAAGAAATAAACTTTAAATTTCATTGATCATGTAATGGAATAGCTAAAATACACCTCATTGGTACCATCTGCCTGTATGGAAGACCCTAGAAAAGATGATCCCCCCAATCACTCAGCCCTATGGCAAAACAGAGAACAAATCCCACCCCGCTTTCTCAGGCACACTTGGTCAGTACTTGTTCACTGCAACTATGACAATGTTAATCTTCTTTAGTGATTATGAATTTTTGTACTAAGCGAACAGAGCCAATTTTTCAGTCCTTTATACCTTTGAGGTGCCCTGCTGTGCTCACTTTTAAAGACTTTTTGGAATAACATAAGCTAAATTTCCCATTCTTTTTCCAGTACATGTTCAAAGGCAAAGTGGTGATTAAAATCCAATAGTTATTATAATCAGTTACAAATAAATTTCTAAATACCAAAATAATTAAAATGGAGCAAAAGCTTGTGCTCATACAGAGATGCCACTTTTTGATTTCCCCACTTTGATGCTTGGATAATATGTCCAGTAATTATGATTCTGGCTTTTTTGGATGGGTCAAAAACATTCATTCTTTTAATGATGGGAAGGAACAGAGCCTTGGGAGAAAAAGATGGGTTGGTTTTGGGCGCTTGTGATGAAATTCCTTGGACAGGATAGATTCTACTTCAGATGTAAAATACAATTATGTTTTCATTCTAGGGGCAAGGATTGCTTCAAAGTTCAATTTGCAGAAATGCTGAATATTTTAAGCATATGCTGTGTTCACTTTAAAAACACTTAATAACTGTGCTATCAATACAACATCACACACCTCTTCTGAAGCAAAAACTTAACTGACATGGCTCAATGTTCTCAAATTCAGGAATTTGTAGTTTCATGAACAATTTAGCCTTCCCTGTCAAAAAGCTCTAGTGCCACAACAAATGACAATTCCCAGAATCCCATAGCATTGAGCCATGATAGTTAAAATGTATGAGGTCAAACTAAATTATTTCTGCAGTGTGGATGTTGCCTTAGTATAACTATCTAGTCAAGTCTTAAACTAAACTGTCTCCTTTCAAAATATTGTTCCAGCGATACAGCAGCTTTCTAAGGCAGGCTAACTGAACCGAGATTTTATTTCATTTATGACAATTTAAAAAATATATATACTTGCAAAGTTCCCATATGTTCAGACAGTGGCCATGGTGGGTGGGAGATTCTGGAAGATGTAGAGTAGCCTAAAAAATTTCCAAGCCTTGAGTTCTCATCTGATCAAGGAATGCTGATTTTAAGTGGGGGTAATGCACATCTGTTGCAGAAAATAAAAGAGCTAAAAGAAGGAAGCTGCCTCCATCAGATTAAATTTTATTATTTTTTAAAAAGTATGCATGCTTTTGCAAAACACAAAACACTTGAGCCAGAGAAATGCAAGTTGTAAGCCAATCCAGTACTGCTGGTTTTATACAGTGGTGGGGGGACCCCATCACAAACAGCAAAGAGCTAACATGACAACATGAGACCATATTAAAGCATAAACTAACATTTTATTTTATCAGATAGTTTAGTAAATGAGTTGCCTTTACAGATGTTTTTGTTAAAGCAAATCACTGATAGGAAGGCAGCTCCCATTTGGTTGATAAAACTTACTTGGCTAACTGAGGCTGGTCATTTTTAATATTAAAAACAAACTTCTATGTAATTACTTAGAAGCAAGCTTTACTGAGTTCAATAGCAAGAGCTTTTGCCCCAGATAAATCTATGTAGGGTTGCAGCTGTACAGTGTAATCCTATCCATACCAAGAGGTGAAATTTACAATTTAGGGATTACTCACATCAGAATACATAAGATTTCAGACTTTCCTGCTCTAAACCTATTTATTGAATGCCAGTTTTTCTAGTATTTGGAATTTGTGGTGTGCATGTGGAAGGGGGGGGGGGAAATCTATGAATTAGGAAATGTTGGTTTAATAATGCTAAAGTCGTTTTAAAGCATTAGGACCTTTTAAAGATTTTAATCAACAGGAGTGACACTGGTATTTTAAGAACCAATTAACTATAAATTAAATTCCAGAGCTGGGCAAGAGCCCAACCAACCAAAATACCACAAAAGTATGCTTTCAGATTTTCTAGGACTCTTCTGCATTCTATATGATACAAAAAGTAAGGGTTGGGGGAAGGAACAGAAAATGGCAATGACTGGGTCAGATGTACCTGGGAGATTTCCTTAAGGCCAAACCTCAAAATGGAGACTGCAGTAAATTAGTCTTTTATTCCCTAGTGAGCATCACTGGTCAAAGAGGTGATATCTGATAACTTATTCTGGAAAATGTAAAGGAGAGCCAACATGATATAGTATTAAACTATGCCTCTGGAGACCAGGGTTCAAATCCCTGCTTGGCCATGAAACCCACTGGGTGACCCTGGGCAAGTCACACTCTCTCAGCCTCAGAAGATGGCAATGGCAAACCCAAGAAACTTGCCAAGAAAACCTTGTGACAAGTGCTCATTAGAGTCATCATAAGTAGGAAATGACTTGAAAGCATACAACAACAACTCAGGGAACCCAAATCTGTCTCTTGTCTTGGGCAAAATCAACATGTAGCAGTTGGTAGGAAGACTTTAAACTCCCTCTGCAGGAGGTTGATTCTGCCCTAAAGACTAAGTCAAGAAAACACATTAATAAAACAAATAAAACAATGCAAAGGTGCTTGAACCAAACCATCACTTGGACAAAAGAAAGGCCTCCAAAAATTTATGGGTGTGGGTTGCTTTTGTAAAATGGATTTTCCCTGCCTAGTTTTCCTTTTATGCTGAGGTGGTAGGCCTATAGAAAGAAACATATCACTTTCACTCTGCTAAGTGCTAGATAATAAGGGTGAAAAGATATTAAAAACAAACAAACCACCACTAGATAACAAAGAGGGGTCACTTCCTGAATCTTGCAGCAAATAAGATGGAAACACCTTTGCCACTTTTGTACTATATATTTTTTAAATGGCTGCAATAATAGCAGGAAGCCAGGAGGAGGAACTAGCGTATGGTGTTAGATTTACATCTACTGTATTTCTGCAAGGCAAGGAGAAATTTGTTCTAGCAATAGTATCATTTTTTTTAAAAAAAATTAAAAATTATTTAAAGATTGTTGTTGTTGTGTGCCTCCATTTCCAACTTACGGCAACCCCCAAGGCAAACCTATCATAGGATTTTCTTGCCAAGATTTGTTTGGAAGAGGTTTGCCATTACCTTCCCCTGAGGCCAAGAGAGTGCGACTTGCCCAAGGTCACCCAGCGGATGTTATGGCCCAGCTGGGAATCGAACTTTGGTCTCCAGAGCCACAGTCCAACACGCAAAGCATTACACCACGCTGGCTCTCTCAATTAAAGATTAGGTTTGCTTAATGGAGCATTTGCCCATGGTCAAAGAAGAGGCATACAAAATTGGGAAGAGTTGATCCCTTGACCAATGTGACAACACTACATTATCCCCTTGCTTATACTGTATATCCTTATGGGACTTCAGAAGATCCTGAGCCAGTCTGTCTCCTTAATGGTAAGCAGCACATAAATTGGTTAAACATTCATTAATAATAACTCTTGGCCCGCAGGTGCCTTGCTCTAGGAGGAAAATGGCTTCTTGCAATCCAGGTTTGGGTGCAAAGATTCCAGCAATTCTTAGGCCTTTGGCAACTGAAGAAACTGAGGCCGCTAAAGGTGAGTTTCCTCTAGATACAGACGGGTGCTTTGTGGCGCCCTGGGGCCAATATGAGGGCTAGATAGAGCTGGGCGTCCAGGCATGCCCAGACGTACTATCGCTGCAGGTGCGCCCAACCTTCCACACAGCTGGTGCTACAGCTGCGCAAGTGTTGCAGCGTACAGACACCTCTTTGCAGAAGCAGCATCATAGAGCTGTGTTGCAGCCCTTATGATGCCACAAAAAAGGAGCCTCCTAGAGTGACTCCTTCTTGAGAGCGCATCTGTGCTGCAGCATGTGGATGCTGTTGCACAGATGCGCAGCATACAGGAGCACTGTATAAGGATCTTCCTTATTTCATACAGCCTTCAACTTTCCCCAGCATCATTGTCTTTTTCAATGAGTGGTGGTTTCTCAAAATCTGTCCAAAGTACAATAGCCTAGGCATAGTCATTTTGGCTTTAATAAGAGTTCAGGTTTTTATTTGCTCTTTGCTTTTATTTGCTCTTTGCTTTTATTTGCTTTATTTGTGGTTTTGGTGGCCCATGCAAACCTACAGCACCATACTAAAATGAGTTGATTTTCTTTTAGTGTCTGCTTTCCTAATTGTTCAGCTTTCACACATCAATGCACCAAAGTTGGAAATGCCACAGTGTTATGTATGTACATACAATAATGGCTCTACAGAACACAGTATCTGGCACTGCCATCTTAGGCTTCCTAAGAATATCAGATTTAATTTGCTTTTTAAAATTAGATAACCTAAAAGGATCTAGTCTTCATGACTGTGGAGATTTAGTGAAAAATAAGAAGGTTCCTGGGGTTGCCATTACAATAAAATCCTTATTTTTCTCTAAATTTCCACAAACATAACAGCTAGCTAAACCTTTTTAGGTGAAAGCCAGTGTTGTGTAATGGTTTGAGCATTGGACTATGACTTTGGAGATCAGGGTTTGAATCCCCATTCAGACATGGAAACCCACTACATGATCTTGGGCAAGTCACATTCTCTCAGCTTCAGAGGAAGGCAAAGGCAAACCTGCTCTGAACAAATCTTGCCAAGAAACCCCTGTGGTATGTTTGCTTTTGGGTCAACATACTGGTAAGTCAGAAACAACTTGAAGGCACTCAGCAACAACAATAGTAGGTGCCAGGGTTCAGATCTAGTTCTTTCTTCTCTCTTGTACTAGATTTTTAGGAACAAGTTATACAGTTGTGAGGGGAACAGAATCTTGCATATGTTCAGTAATACTCTTTAGTTTATCGTTACATGTGCTTTAAACCATTGCACTGCACTAAATTCACACTGCCATGAAAGGTGCCAAATCAGTTTATAGTGAATTACATCATTTTGCTGCTTCCTTCTTAGATTGCCCACAATAAAACATTCAGTTTTCTCTCTGCTGTATAGATTGGCCAGAACTCCATCTTGACTCAGCTTCCTGGATAGAAGGGGGACAAGTGTGGGTCCTCGAGCTTGAACCTTGTGATGCTGAAACTTCTCTTGGTGAGTCAAAGGCTTGGGTACTTTTATAAAACTAAAAGTTCCAACTAGATTACAAGTTGTATCATAGAATCATAGGGATGGAAGGGATCACAAGGGTCATCTAGTCAAACCCTCTGCCATGCAGGAGTACCCAACTAAAAAGCCCCTGAAATATGTTCATCCAACTTCTGTTTAAAGACGTCCCAAAGAGGAGAGCCCTCTCCCCGCTCCAGACAGTCTTTTCCATGGTCAAACAATTTTTTAACAGTAAAGAAATTCCTCTTAATGTTTAGGTGGACATTCTTTTTCTTCTAATTTGAATCCATAGGTTTGTATTCTAGTCTTTGCAGCAAAAAACACAAGCATTAAACGTTATTCCTGGTTTTCCAGAATGCTTTCTAAGCTAGGCCTTGCCCAACTTAAAACAGTCAGAGAAAGCACATAATGCAGCTTTCCTGGATCCATACCACTTCTGAATACTGGTGGGAAAATCACATAGTTCTCAAATAAATGAACCATTTGTAGTAATAGACAGAGAACCCTGTCTATATGCAGAAAACCTTCCTGTCAGAGGGAAGACCAAATTAGAGTTTTTGAAGAAACATTCAAACCACTGTTTTCGAACTGGCATTTGAAAAGTTATTTATTTATTTAAATTTAATTTATTTGTATCTCACCTTCCTATGTACATTGGACCTAAGGTGGCTTAAAATAATAATGTACCAGAAGGACTTAACTTGCCTTAACTTCACGTAAATAATTCCTTAGATTAAACCTTGCTGCTGTTACCTGTTTGTGATTCTTAATCTCTGACATGAGCATTCATAATTTTTCTTTGGTGTCCTGAGCAGATGCTGGAGAAGGCAAAGGTGTAAAGGAGACAATCCCACAGGTCTAAGGAGAGTAAAAAGCATTTGATCCTTACAGTTCCCCAGTTAAACCACAGATTAAAATTATGTATTGCAGAAAAGTATTTAATGTGTTTTTTAATCTCAGCAGGTGGTGAAAATGTAGAGGAAATATACCAGTCATCAGGTATGGAGAGAGCAGATTCAGAGAGTCTAGCTAAGGAAGTTGCAGTTTCAGAATCCCAGCACCAGTCAGATGAAGAAAAGACAATCCCCTCGGCCTGCCAACATAGAAAGGAAACCTCTGGAAGGGATGGGGAAACATTCAACCAGATCTCAAAGCTCACTACAAACCAGATCAATCATGCCAAGAATCTGCATGCCTGTGACCAGTGTGATGCAGCTTTCAAATGGGCCTCCCACCTTGAACAACATAAAAATATTCATTCTGGAAAGAAAGCTTCTCAACAAAGCCATAGATTGAGCCAGAAGCAGTCAGCAGTGCCCATGAGCCAAAAGTCATGGGTAATGACAAAGCATGCTAAGAATTTACACACTTGTGACGAGTGTGGGAGAGGCTTTTGTTGGCCTTCTCAACTTGTCCAACATCGTAAAAATGTGCATCATGTGAGCAAAGCAACTAGGCAGGGCCAGAACAAACTGGGAAAATTCAAACCAAGCTTTCTCCACCAAAGGTCCATAGCAAAGACAGACCAGAGCTGCCGTACAAAGCAGCCATGCACCTGCAACCAATGTGGAAAGGACTTTCCGTTCCCCTCAGATCTTGCCCGTCATCAGTGGGTTCATTCTAGGAGGAATGCAGCTAGGCAGAATCTATGCCAATTGGAAGGATGTTGCCCAAATCTCATGGTGCCTGGCTCTCTGAAAGCAAATAATGCATTTGCTGATTCTTACAAGACTTTGAGTAATGACACAGACAGCACCACCTATACCAAGAATCTTCACATCTGTGGCCAATGTGGGAAGGCCTTCCTTTGGCCCTCTCTACTTGTTCAACATCATAAAAATGTGCATGATGAGAACAAAGCAATTGGGCAGAGTCAGAACAAACTGGGAGTATTCAGACCAAGGCTTCCCCACCAAAAGTCCATACCAAACTCGGACAAAAACCGTTGCGCAAAGCGTCCACTCATTTGCAACCAATGTGGAAAGGACTTTCGGTTTCCCTCAGATCTTTCCCGTCATCAGTATGTTCATTCGAGGAAGAATGTGGAAAGATGCTGCCCAAATCACTTGGTGTCTGGCTCTCTGAAAGCAAATAATACATTTGCTGATTCTTACAAGACTTTGAGTAAAGACTCAGACAGCACCACTTATACCAAGAATCCCTACATCTGTGACCAATGTGGAAGGGACTTTCGGTGGCCCTCTGATCTTATCCGTCACCAGCACATTCATTCTAGAAGGAATGCAGCTAGACAGAATCAGAATCTGTGCCAATTGGAAACATGCTGCCCAAGTCCCATGGTGCCTGGCTCTCATTATTCAAAGAATGCATTTGCAAATTCTTACAAAACTTTGAGTGAAGACTCAGATAGCACCATTTGTACCAAAAATCTCCATATCTGTGACCAGTGTGGGAAAACCTTCCAATTCCTTTCTAATCTTGCTCGGCATAAACTCACTCACATTAGAGGAAAGCTACGGAATGGTAAGTGTACTCAGTTCAAGAGGTCTAATATCTGTGATCAATGTGGGCAAAAATTCAAGTGGTTTTGTGACCTTGCCCGACATGAATGCACAGAGAGAAAGCAAGAGAAGTCTCACCTCTGTGAGCAGTGTGGACAGAGCTTCAAGTGTGCCTCTGACTTCATCCAACATATGTCCAACCACACTTCAGAGCGGCCCTATGGCTGTACCATTTGTGGGTTCCAGTTCAAGCGTCATGCACAGCTAAAGGGGCACCTGAAATGGCATGCAACAAGCCATGAAATGGAAGAAGAGGATGAAGATCAGAATCACCAGGGTGTGCATGATCAAGAGCTCCCTGGGGAGAGCGTCCTCGAGGATCAGCTGCAATGCCTTAACCTCCCACATTCTGAGGAGGACAATCAATCTTTTGCCAGTTTGAAATGCTGTGAGTTTGGGGAATGCCACATTACTTCCCCTAAACAACTCCCCCCAAACACCATTTTGGAAATTGGAGTCAATGGGGTTCCCCATATCCTGCCCCTTCCACAGACTTGTGAGCGCAAATACTGTGAAGCCGATGATGGCAAATTCGGCATGAAATCCCCTGAGTTGCCTCATCTGAAAACTGGCATTACAGCCAATTCTGAGTTGCCATCTGCTCTGTCCACTAATTCCACTGTCCTGATCACCTCAAGTGAAGATCACATGGAAAGGAAGAAAGCTTCTGCTGCAAGCACTGCTGCACATGCTCAGTGGTCGGATACTGTCACTGGTCAAAGCCATAATGATCCAGTTGGGCTTCCAGAGCAAGCCTCCCATTTGACAGGCAAGGAGAAGCTTTTTTCTTGCCCTAAGTGCCCAAAGCAATTCACCTTTCTTTCCTATTTGATGAAGCACTTGCAGGTCCACCAGCCAGGGAAGCCCTATCAATGTACAACCTGTAACAAGTGCTTTGCCCGGCGTTCATACCTGTCCAAGCATCGCAGGCTGCACACCGTAAATTTATCACACGAATGTCCAGAATGTGGCAGCTTCTTCACTCAGATTACTTACCTGCGCAGACACATGCATAAACATTTAAAGCAGAAACAAGAAATTTTGTCAGACCCCCGCCGTTAGATAGGGTAAAATAGTCCTCCTAGATTATTGGTTTGAGGGTATGGTTAAAATGCAAGTGTGACATGACCTCCTTTACTACCAAGGTTGATTCCATCTTCCAACCTCAGAAGGTACCCTGCCACTAATACTTGCCCTACTTTCACCCTTTTAAGCCTATTCTTAAGTGAATAAGGGCTAGGGTCCCAAGTTTCTCCATAAACCAGTTTCAATATTTTAGGTAGCGGGTTCTCTTTCCAGCTTATAACTGTCAATTCTTTCAGAGTCAAAATGATAAAACAGTAACTTTCATTGAGAAACATACAGTAATAAAATATCTCATGTGAGTTGACTTCTAGTTCAGTATAGTTACATTAAAAGCCTTTAACCATTTTAACTCGCTTCCTCTAAACATATCCAGGGGTAGCTGTGCTGGTCATCTAGCAAAGTACAATAACATTCAAAAAATTCACAAATTTGGTCAACCAAGATGCACAGAATACATGTTGCAAGAGTCTGAAGCTCCACGAAAGCTTCTCAAGAGAAGCATCTCATTTTGTCTCGCTAATGGAACTTGATTTTTTTCCCCTGGAGTACTTATATGGCCAGAAGGAGGAGGGACCAGCCTGCATGATTGTCCCTCCAACAACATCTGAATTGAGAATAGCTACATCTTGACAAAATGCAGGCTTGTGACTAATGTCATAATTTGTTTTCTCCTATATGATTTTTTAAAAAAAAAAAAAACATATTTGCCTGATGGAGAAGCCAGTGGTGCCTCGAAAGCTTGCATCTTGTATTTTGTCCATTTTGGTTGGTCAATAAAGGTATCACTGTTTTATGGATTTTGGATGTTATTGTTTTCTTTCTCTAGACACACATCTCTGTATCAGCGCCTCAAATATCCACCAACTAGACCAGACCAGACTAGCTGTCAAAACAGAAGCTTCTGCTCTTTAAAAAAAAAAAAAAACACTTTCTAGGAAGCCCCTCTCATCAACCACAACTGGACTGGTTTTGCTGCTTTCTGTTGTCTGGCAAGCAGCCATCAAGGTTGCATTTCATCCCTCAAAATAGCCAGCTTCTAAAGCCACTTTGTCACATCAGGGAAGTAACATGATAGAATATGGCAATATAAAACCCACCATGGATTCCTCAGGAATATGTTGCCAAACTTTTAGTTTAATATTATATTTTTATTACCATGATGGTAATAATCATTTTCTTCCTTGGGGACCACCATGTCTTCAGTCACTTCTTTGCACAGTACAGTAAAATGGGCTGAGTAGTTTGTCCACATTTTCTGAGTTCACTGGCTGAGTGGAGGGACCAGAAAAGGCCTCAGTAATTTTCATGGGCCTTACGCTTTTCTTGATGTCTAGGATCTGTATGTTGCTAGTACTTCCACATCTGTCCTCTGCCTGCCATTGAATTGGAGAAGAGAAAGTGTGAAAGTAAGCAAGAAATTTTTCAAGATGCTTTGGTCAATGGGCTGGAACAGACTTGCAAAATAAGCTGGCTTGCCAGTGACTTGGGGGCATGACGTACACATGATGCATGCTCCTAAGGTGGCAGGAAGCCACTGAAACCATCTGGCTTTTTGCACAGTAGCAGCTTTTTGGCAATCCAGTGGCATGGTGTTTAGACACTGCACGCTGCAGAAGAACCAAAAAGCCACAGCAGCAGCAAAAAGGGCACCCTTTTTCCTGAGCAAAAAGGAGTGGCATTTTGCAGCTTCTTTTTGCATGGAAAAAAGATAGATTGGGACCGCGGTGTTTGGTTGCTGCAGCCCTGATCTAGTGCTCAAAAGGGGGTAGCATCACACCGCCCCTTTGGGCCAATCTGTTTTGGCCCTTAGCATACTTAGAGTAAGAACATAAAAATAGGACTGAAGTTAGTCATGACTAAATTGAAGTCTTGTTCATTTCAATGGGACTACTTGAAGCATACCTAAGTTTGGATCTATCCCAGTGAATAGTGTAGCTTTTGAATGCTCAGTTTCACTAAATTGGATATCACAGAATATCCTTTTTAAGGGAGTTATAGAATCACAGTAGTTTATTTTAAGTGACCAAGTTATGGCTGATATAGACACCACTGGAAGAAAATATGAACTTGAACACCCACTTTTTCTCCTTTCCTGTTTTGGAATGGGAAATGTTCTCTCTTGCATTGACATGCCAGCATTTAAAATCCCAGCAATTTTTATCCTGAAAAGTACAGTGCCATCCAGTTTGGAGGGAAACTGAAAGAAAAAGCCAAGTTGGCATAAAGAGGAGGGACTTGCACAAATGTCAGGTTCTTCTGGAATTCCAAGTCTCATAGATTTTACCATTAGCCATGCCATATTATTAGGCAGTCCTACATTTGGGAAGTTCTTTCCATTTTAACTTAGTTACATGTATGGTGTCTTATCAATTCCAGAAATGCCTCCTGGCAGTCTTTTTATTTGGATATTCAGAATATATACTCCTGTATTCATTTTTCCTCATTGGTACGTCATTCCGGCCTACATTCCTAATAAATCCAGGGTGGGTTTTTGTTCTACCACATTCCTTTATGCTACTTCTCTTCCATTAAATATTTAATTCTTGTCTGCACTCTTGCTATTGTTTCTCTATTCAAACCCACACCAAAATATGGAGAAATGTCAAGAGGCATAGCATTGTTTGCTTACAATGTAGACATACAACATCTGCATTTTTCAGTTCACACATACTTCTCTAGTTTCATAAGCCTGAGAAACCACTCCCTTATATCATCTGAGGGAGCAGGCCCAAGTCTATCAAAACTTATGCTACCAAATTCTTCCTTTCAGCTAGCCTCAATGGTGCTGATTGTCCAGACTGACATGGCTATGTCTTTGATAGATGCTTCTATTGGTTTCAATTGTATTTCCTTCTTGGTACAGGGTCAACTATTTATGTCAGCCATGACATCACAGGCAACCAACAAGGTCATAATCCTCACTTTAAAATATATGCTAAGGCTTCTGGTTCTGTTTTGTCCAGAGCAAGGCTTCCCCTTCAGGCAATACATAAGAGAAACATGTGAAGCCTCTGTAGTTTGCAAGCTCTGGTAAACCCATCCCTTGGCTATTTTAAGATGTGAAGGACTCTCATCTCTATGGCTTCCAAGATCTGTTGATTGTCTTTTGGATGATACTAGATGTAATATATCCAAGACTGGCACTGAGTATGTAGTTGGGAATCTGGTGGGTTGAGTTTGGAAGGCAAGGTAGATCCAAAGCCAAAAAAAAAGTGATGAAAAGAGCTAGTAATACCTGGAATGAGTGGTGATAGAAATCAGTGTTGACTAATCAGAGCCTTTAATATGTATATTGATAGTTCTTGTGGCTTGTGCTGAATATTGATAAAATATAATCTGTTCAGATAATACAGTTCATAGTATTTCTTAATTAACTCTGGTGTCATTGCCACTCTCTGGCCCATACAATAGAAGGTGAAAGAGATTCTCAGGGAGCAATGGGGTCAAATCCTGAATGCTTTTCTTTAGTCTCTGAAAACAAAAAAGTTGTCTTAAAAAAAAAGGCTGAACAGTTAGGAAAAACACAGAATTATCCCTGAGGGGCAATAAGATGCAAAGTGTTTGCTATGGATAACCAAAACTGACCTGTGCTTTGGAGGATAAATTTATTGTATGAAAACATGAAGATATTACTGATAAGCATTAACCTTTCAAGTTCAGAGTTTGTCATCTCAGTTTCTCTGTGAGTGCAAATTTCTAAGGCTTCAGAGGGAGAAGAAAGACATACCATAATCATATTAACACTAAACTGGGCATAGAGCTAACTTTGGAATATATTGTACTTAGGTTTGCACTGTAAAGTATTGTCAGTTTTTAATGAAACATAAGGAGCAAGAGGACTGAACAGGAATTTCACTAATCCGAATGAGATTTCACTGTTCTGAACAGCTTTGGATCTCTCCTTATGACTGAAGGGAAAATGCTGAAAAATAAATGAAGTACTACAACCTTAAGTGACACTGTCATGCTAATGGCAGCTGTCAGTCAACTGTGTTAGACTAGAGTTTTGTCTGGCATTCTACACTCTTCTTTTTTGAGCTGATCTCTTCACAGCTTTGGTTTATCAAGGTCAACTGTATTATTTGGTTAACTTACAAATAGATAGCAGAAACTGGCTTAAAGCCAGTCATTAGTTCCAATTCAAGTAGGCAATGAATCATTTGCTGAATGATAAGTTAGTGCTTACATAACTCATTTGTTTCAGTAGGTCTTCTCTCATTTAAACTAGTAATTGGATGTAGGCTATGAATCTGACTTGGTGAGGAATGTCATACTTTGATGTGGTGTAACCATAGCTTTTGAAAAAAAATATCTTGAAGTTTTTTTTATTGTTCAGGTGTTATGGCCCCACTAAATCGGGGAAAAGGAATAACACATGATTCAACTGCTGGAGAAGGAGTAGCGCACATGGTTCATGCTGTGCCTTGTGCAGTTACTTCTCGCTTTATTGTGGGTTCTGAGAAGACAATGAAATGGGTAGGAAAATAGTGTTTGATACTACAGGGCAGAAATGTTCATATGTTTTAGAAGTAACTAAAAATAAAGTGGCCTTTAGGACTCTTACCAGGCCATATCATGTGGTAAATTTTACCACATTCCCCAAAAATATTAGGTTATAAGGCTATAGTCAATTTCACATTGGCTATAGATCCTCATGATAAATGTAGAAGCAGTTATCATTTCTTGATTGCTGACTATCCAGAGCTTCAACCAGTTTGAGGGACATGTAGTAGTTTTACACTGAGTTAATACGGATTCCCAAACTGAGGAAACACCATTTCAGAGAGATTACCCTTAGCTTCCAGATTTTCCTATACTGTATGTCATCCTTCCACCTACACAGCTATTTAAAGCAAGAGAAAAAAATCCAAGATGCCCCTAAGGAGAACATCCTCTTGTCTCTTTCTTCAGTTCCTTCCCTCACAGATGCAGGAAGGATGTCAGAACTTGAAAAGAGTTTCCGTAAATATGCGGTGTATGGAGGAGAAACCTCTGCCAGTGGCAATGAAATGACAGGCAAGAACTTTTACAAAATGTTGGATGAATGTGGTGTGATGGATGGAAAGACAGTGACCAGCGCCGATGTGGACATCATCTTCCACAAATACAAGTGAGCTGGAAGGCCAGTGGCTAGTGACCAGCACCAGGTAGCATGACTCCCTAGACATCAAATGACTGGGCGCAATATCTTGACTCTGCTTATCAGAACCTATTTCCTTTTGTTGAAAAACCGAACTATATGTTATATAGAGTCAACTGTCAGTTCAGTAACCTTCTGTTTGGACTGGCAAAGAAGTTCCACCTTGTCCTTTGGCTTAGGATAAAACCTTCTAGATCTACATGCCACAGTAGTTCTCTTTGGCACTCATGTTACTTGTTGTGGTGTAGCAAACCTCATTTTCAAGTAAGTCTCCTCCAGCCTTAGCTCATACATTAGACATAAGAAGGAACACCAAGGTGATCAAAATTACTTCCTTTGTTTTGAGTGAAAGCTTGATAGAAGTGCTAGTTCGCAACAATGGGATTGTCAATATGGTCCTAGGGTGGTGGAGTGAATTGTACTATTTAGGACTGCAGATGGTGCCATTTGTAAACATTTTATGTTATTGTTTCGCTAAAAATTCTGCAATGTATCTACATTTTACTGCTTTGTATTGTTTTTAACCTGTACTGTTTTAAATTTTGTTAGCCACCTTGAGTCCCTATATTGGGAGATAGGTGGGATATAAATAAATAAAATAACAATACATTCATCCCTCTATGCCAATGGAGTTTTTGAATCCACAGACTCAACCACCCACAGCTTGAAAATATTCATATATATATATATATATATATTCCGAAAGCAAATTTTGTTTTTTTCCCCTTTTATTTAAGGGGCACAATTTCACCATGCCATTGTATTTAATGGGACTTGAAGTGTTTTGATAGCCAAAAGATATTGGCTAGCTCAGGGAAATTCCATGGATGGGAAAAGCCATTAACACTTTTTCAAGGATGGAGTGAGAAAACACATAGATCAAACTGTATAATGTGGACAGCATGTTCAGAGGACATAAAATGCTAAGTGTGAGGACTGTACATGCTCATTGGACACAGAATGCCCAGGGAAACAGCGGAGTGTGTCCAATAGGCACAGAAGGCAAGTGTGTGTTGAGTGCCACTTTCCTATATGCCATACTTCAGGAAATCTGTCTGCCGAAGGCAAAACCCAGATCTAATCCTGAGTACTTAGCAGGTGGATAGACCAGGAGAATGATGGGAAGAATGCAGGTATGATAAACAGAACAGGTACATGGACTCAGAAGTAACTGTTGTTTCCCTCTGCCACCCCCAGAAACAGGGGGGCCCGTAGCCTCAACTTCATTGAGTTCCAACAAGCCATTAAGGAGCTGAGTGGAAAGCGCTTCAAGGGCAAGTCCCCTGAGGAGGCTTTGGATGCCACCTTCAAGTTGATGGAGGGAAGAGAGCCAGACCGTTTGGTATCAAGAGTGAGTGTTACTCTCCTGAGAAATGAGAGTCAACTGTACTTTTAAAGAAATGTTCTGTAGCCTACAGTATATTGTATTTCTGTGAGAGTGCAGGAATAATGTACAGAATGTGTTTTCTTGAGAAGCACAGCTTTTAAAGTAGAGAGAAATTCTATGTTACAAAGGCATATGTTAAAACTATGGGACTCAACAGACTGCCCCTTTGGAGTGGCCTGCAGCTGCCCCTTCACTCGTTGGATCTGGGCTGAAGCAACTACATGCTGCAGCCCCAATCTGGCATTTCCGTGGCGGCTTTTTGCCACTTCTTCAGTGCAGCGCATGCATGTGCTGCACCGAGGACCCAGCATGATGCTGCCTGCCATCTGGTCAGATGGGTGGTGTGGAGATGGTGGCCAGGCGGCCAGTGTGCAAACACCACACCCCCACTCTGCCCTGAGGCTGGCGTATAACACCGGTCTGTACAGCCTGTATGTAAGCAAGGCTTGCTAAAATGTTTGAAATGAAATCAGTAAGAGTTTCTTTAGATGGGAACAGGCACTGATATGTCTCAATTGTTTGTGCAATGTTTAGGTGTTATCTCTGAATGGGGAGTCAGTTACCACATCAACAGAACCCTTGAACTACTTATTATTTTGCATTCATTGGAATTAACCCAGCATAAAAGCAATTATCACTTACTTGTTACTTGCTTATCTTTCAGAAATCCATTGCAGACCAGGTGGTGGAGAGACTGACAGATACAAGCAAATATACGGGCACTCATAAGGAACGTTTTGATGAGTGTGGCAAAGGCAAAGGTTTAGCTGGGCGTAGAGACATAGTTGAAAACACGGGTTACGTCAGGGCCTACAAGGGGGCCGGAACTTATGACAAGACCCACTAGATGGGGAAGGAGGCTTGCAGTACCTTCTGAGAGCTTACCTGCTCTTTTTGGCCAAGGAAGGGGATTCCAATAAACAGCTGCTGTGGTAACACTTCTGTCTAGGGTATATGTGTCTGTTTGTCTGGGAGAATGATCACCAGGCTGGCCTACTATGGATGGAGGGATGGATGGATGGATGGACAAACCCAGTTATACCCTACTATGGATGGATGGACCAAGTTATATCCAAGCAGGTGGCTTAGGGAATGGATTTTTAGGGGTGCATCTGAAAGGTACCCTGCAAGAAAAATCCTGCAGAGAAGGTATGTCTTGGTGGTCCAAGAAATCCATTTGGAGAGTACCCATGCCAAGATGGAGAAGACACATTTTGCGTATTTTCTTTCACTATGGAAGAGTCCTGAGCACATGGCTTGCATGTCTTTGCATGCCTCCAGCTATAGGCTGGAGGACTGAGGTATTAATAACCAAGTGGTTGGTAGTATCATAAGTGACAAGCAAAGGCGAAAAAGGTAAGCTTTACAGGATTTAACAGCTTCTGGGACACTGGAAGAAATCTCAGAGGGTAGAAGGGATGAGCTGTGCTGACTCCTGTCCCATCCTGCCTATCAGCACTTACAGTAAAATAATGGGCCCTCTTGGTTGTCTGCAACTAAAGAGAAAACTCAGTCATTTCATGTCCTAAATTGTAGCCTTAGCAGAGAGGATGGCCCTTCTGAGAACCAGTAGATAGTGGTGATGATTGTAGACTGTCAAGTTCCCAACTGACCTTCCTATAAATTCATTCAAAATGTATGCTAACTGTACAACACAGGTTAACTGGTATGTAGTAGCACCAGTGTGGTGTATTGCTTTGAGTATTGAGACTACCATTCTTGAAGACCAAGCTTCAAATCCTTGCTTGGTCAGGGAAACCCACTGGTAAGTCACACACTCTCATCCTTGGAGGAAGAAAATGACAAACTTCTCTGTGAAAAATCTTGCTGAGAAAACCCTGTGATGGGCTTGCTGTAAAATCTCCATAAGTTAGAAATGAAGGCACACAACAGTGAAAAAATCAACAGTGAAAATTCAACTGTTAGTAACCCAGCATACAAAACTCTCTGCTGTCATGTGTACACTGGGTGATATTATTTAAATCTGATGCATGTGTTAGGTGGATTAATTATTTCACTGTATGGTGATATTTTCCTGCGCAAGTTGCTCCAAAATTCAGTGAGACTAGAGCTGAAGTGAGAACATCTTTGACAGTCTCTTGACTGTCTCTTTCACAGTCAAAAAGCTACAGAACTTGCTGCTGGCTAAGTCCCACAAAGGCAGGCAGTACTTTAAAAAAAAGCAAGTGAGATTGGCTGTGATGTCATAGACAACTTAATGAAGTCACAATTCCCACCACAAGCTGTACTCCCAAGCCACTGGTGAAACTTGGCACAGAGCAGGCCATCTCCAACCCAGGAGGAACACACCCAAGCGGGAACCAAGCAGGGGCCTAACCATCTACCAACTCAGGTAACCCCAGCTTCAAAAGACTGCAACAGGTATCAGTGGAGAAGTGTTTGTCCCATGCACTGCTCTAGGGTGTTAACTCCAGGATGACAACCACAAGTTTTCTATGTCCTGGCTAGACTTAATAGAACTCTGTCACTTTTACCATTTTTGAGCAAGATTCAGAGTTCTAGATCACATTGGTATCTTTTACATTATCTTGTATATCTTATTTCAAAGTTGGAGTTAAGAAAGCAGGCAGGGCCTTATAGTCTCCCCTTAGAGTTTTGACTGTCTGTCCTCCATCTTTACTTCCACTTGGATGTTATGCTCTGGGTAGCTGCTACCAACTCTTCCCTGACTTTACTCTAGCTATGTTCATGGGTAATTCTACCATTTAAATGTGTTTAATTACATCTGACTCATGCAGTTGTTAGTGTTCATGTGTGTAGTTTGTGAGAATATCTACCCATGCTTGTCTGCAGATAGGGCAGTATGATGCACTCACAATTTGGTCAGGCACCAATTTAGCCAGGGAGTTTTTTTGTGTTATCTGAGCCAGCATGATGCATTGTCACATGAGAGCTCAGGAGGCCCAGGTTTGACTCAATAATTTAATATGAAACTTGGAACAATCGCATCCAATGTAATCTACATTGTGAGATTGTGAGGATGGCATGGACATGGAGCTCTCCATTTCTGCATCAAAGTGGCTGTCTGTATGGACGTCCCACTGAAGTCACTGCAGGTCACTTTTTCTGATGTCAGAATGAGGTGTCCAGAATGTGCCCAGCATGGGCTCATCACTGGTCACCTTGTTCTGACTTCATTGGTGGATGTGCCAGGTGGCTCAGCAGGATGATCATGCAGATATGGAAAGCCAGGTAATGGGGTCAGAATGGGAGAGCTGCAGAGCCAAGATACTCTGGGCTACCCCTGAAAGAGATGCAGTGGCTTAGTGGTTAAGACGCCAATTCAGAAGACTGGAAGGTTGGCAGTTTGAGGCCCAACTGCTGCATTGATGGGGTGAGCTCCTGTCACTAGTCCCAGCTTCTGCCAACCTAGCAGTTCAAAAGCATGCAAATGCAAGTACAGTGGTCCCCCGGGATGCGAATCCCCCGGGGAACGAAATCCCCGGGACCCGAAACCGCCGGGGCCGCAAAAAAGCCCCCGGGATCCGAAGAAAACCCCGGGTTGCGAAAGGGAAAAACCGCGCAGCCCCTTTAAATTTGCCGCGCAGTCTGTCCACTAAAGCGGTCCCCCGGGAAACGAAGATTTCCGGGTTACAAAAAGTAATCCGGAACGGATTACTTTCGTAACCCGGGGGACCACTGTAGATAAATAGGTATCACTTTGGTGGGAAGGTAACAGCATTTGGTGCAGTCATGCTGGCCATATGACCATGATAGTAGTCTTCAGACAACACTAGCTCTAGATATTCATGTCAAGGGAATACCTTTACCTTTATCCTGGCTAGTGCAGACAATCCCTTGGACTGTCCTTGCCAAATCAGGACTATTGAAGGAAATGCTTTTCTAGGTTGAGGAATGGCTTGTGAGATAGTCTTAATTTCATTTCAACCAGAAACTCTCCTGTTGCTTCTCTTCACTGTCTTTCCTTATAACTGCAGGAGGAATGGCAGATCTTGAATCAACTTTCCGTAAATTTGCTGTCTATGGAGACACAGGTGCCAGCGGCAATGACATGACAAGCAAGAACTTCTCCAAGATGATGAAGGAATGTGGTATAATGGATGGGAAATCTGTGACCAGCACTGATGTGGACATTCTCTTCAGCAAAGTCAAGTGAGCTGGTGGTGTTGGATGGCTTTTTTGGGGGGGAGGCGGGGAGGGACAGAATGGGATTTTAGCTGGTCCTACTATAGTTGTGTGTGCTTGCCCACAATAGGCAAGGTAAACTGTAGCTGCTGCCAGAATCCCTGACTAAACGTGTGTACAGCACAACAGATCGAAAAGGGAGAAGCAGACTGGCCTGCATCACAAGCTACCTCCAGCATGTAAAAAAATTAAAACAAGCATTTACTGCCCAATTTGAAATAACGAGACCAGACACAAGACGTAGATTGAAATAGGGCCACTTTATTGAAGGGATTAACTATTTAACTGTCTCTTGAATACTTGCAAACTATAAAAGGGGGGCAACCTGATGCGGGAGCAGCCAAGGCAGGTGGTCTATTCCTCAGACCTCCTCCTAAGCTTCCCTGGGCAAAACACCTGAGCTCCGAGGATAATCCAAGTACTGGGTTGCTCCCCAGCCAGCTTGCATCTGGAATGCCCACCTGAGACCTCCACAGCCAACTCCTTTCCTCTCTCCTTACTCACACGACTATAACTATAAATCTATAAGTTTGTCCACCAAACTGGAAATCATAAGAAAAGTGGAGGCTGATGAAATAAAAAGTAATCCTTGCATGCCTTTTGGAATAGTGTTTCATGTGGTCTCTAGAAGGTTCAGAATGTTTTTGTTTACTTTAGCTGACCTGGTTGTTAAATTTCACATGTGCATATTGTTAATTCTGAATAAAAAGTTTGCGGAAACTTGTTGAACAGCTCTTCTTTTTTGCTGTGTAGGAACCTATCATTCTTTCCATGTTAGGTCTGCCTCTGGTACCAAATCTTCTGTTAAAGAAGTAATGCCCAGGAACATATAGGTTAACAACACATTGTTAACTCAGGAATACCTATATCAAAGTGGTATAGTGTGCTTTTTATTTTGTTTGTTTTTTAATTCTGTCTTTATGTATCCCCAGGGCCAAGGCTGCCCGTAATATCACATATCCAGAATTTCTGGAAGCCATAAAGGAACTGAGTGTTAAACGCTTTAAAGGGAAGTCTCCAGAAGAAGCTTTACAAGCCACACACAAGCTGATGGAGGGCAAAGAGCCCGGCAATGTCGGAGCCACAGTGAGTAACCTTTGTTATTCCCTTATAAAAGTTGGGTCCAGTCAAGAATTTCCACCTCTATGCAATAAATATTGCATTGAAAAATTGGGTTAGAAAAACCAGTGGATCCTTTTTAGCATAGTATGGTCAAGGGACAGTGCAAGGAAGGATCCCAGAATTGACTGCATATTTAAATTGCTAAATGAGATATACAAGAACAATCTTAGCAGCTGACACTTTTGGGCAGCAATGGGCTGCTGGCCCTCCTCTTCTTTTTGCTCCTAATTTAGGACGCAAAGCAATTCCAAAATGTATATAAGGATCACCATTTTACTATCGTATTTAATGTGACTTGAACATCCATAGATTTTGGCATCCACAGGGGGTCCTGGAACCAAATCCCAGTGGATACCTAGTACATTATATAAACCCTGTTTCCCCTAAGATAAAAACAACTCTCAAAGGTCTGCCAGAATAAAAAGGGTTTCAGCTGCTTACAGATAATAAGGAGGGTGCCAATGCAGCCTTTCTGGGAAGAGAATTCCAGAGCCTGGAAGCAACCACTAAGAAGCCCCTTTCTCATGTTCCCACCAAATGTACATGTGAGGATGATGAGCCAGAGATCATGGCCTCCCCGGAATATCTCAAAACCTGAGCATGTTTGTACGGGAGAGTACAGTTTGTACAGTACCAAATAAACTGGTCCTGAACCATATAGGCTAATCGAGGACAGCAATTGTGACCTGGCTTGCATAACCAAGACCTGGCTTGGGCCTGAGGGGGATGCTGTGTGGGCTCAGGCCCTCCCTTCCGGGTACTCGGTGAAGGACCAGAGCAGGTTAGGTGGGCGGGGGGGGGGTGTTGCCTTGGTGCATAAAAACACCTTGTCTCTAACCAGGAACCATGTCCGTCAGACTACCTATATCGAGTGTATTTACCTGACCCTGAAGGCTAGAGACAGTCTAGGGATTCTGTTGGTGTACCGGCCACCCCGTGCGCTAACAGACTCCCTTAACGAGCTGACACAGTTGGTCTCGGAGTTGGTGTTGGAGTCCCCCAGGCTTTTAGTCCTGGGAGACTTCAACATCCCCCTCGTGGCCAACTCAGTTCCATCCGGTGCGGCTTGGGAATTCATGGAGACCATGACAGCCATGGGCCTGTCTCAGCTAATTATGGGTCCTACGCATTCGGCGGGGAATACACTCGATTTGGTTTTCTGCACGGACATGGAAACTCCGTGGGCGGAAATTACCAACATCTCCGCCCTGTCATGGACGGATCATTTCCTGGTGGAGGCAAGCATCAAGGCATCTACCCAGATCCCCTCCGGGGGTGGCGGACCTATTAGAATGGTCCACCCTCGAAGGCTGATGGAACCTGTTAGGTTCCAAGAAGCCCTAGAGGGGTATATGGTTGGAAGTGACGGCGACACTGTTGATGCCCTAGTTAACATCTGGGATACTGATCTCTCCAGGGCTATACACAGTATCGCTCCCAAGCGCCCTCTCAGGCCTGCTTCCAAAAGGAAGCCCTGGTATACGGAAGATCTCCGGGCAAGGAAGCGGGTCCTGCGACGGCTAGAGCACACCTGGCGGAAACACCAGCGTTTATCCGACAAGGCTCTCCTAGATCTTCATTTGGAGGACTATGGAGAGGCGATACGAGCAGCTAGGAATTCGTTCGTTGCTGCTCGTGTCGCGTCCGCGGAGTCGCGTCCAGCAGAGTTGTTCAGGGTAGTGAGGGAGCTAACTCAGCTCCCTCCTGCCCCGAACCAGATCCTTGAACCTACTAAGGCCTGCTGTGACCAATTTAACAACTTCTTCGCGGATAAAATCTCTCGGATAAACGAAGGTCTGGATGCCAGGATTGAAACAGAAACCAGAATAGAGGCGTCCAGAGCTTCCGTGGACTCTGTTATACTGGATCAGTTTGAGTCTGTCGGTACCGAGGATGTGGACAAGATCCTTAGAAGTGTTCGGAAGACAACCTGCTCTCTCGATCCCTGCCCCTCATGGTTGGTGGCCCAGGGGGGATTAGCGGTAACTGCGTTGCTTCGCCAAATTATCAATACATCTCTGAGGGAGGGTCAATTTCCTAACCATCTTAAATTGGCCATTGTAAGACCGTTGTTGAAAAAGCCCTCCCTCGACCCCCTGGATCATAATAATTATCGGCCAGTCTCGCTGCTGCCATTTCTGGGGAAGGTGATCGAGAGGGCGGTTGCACTCCAACTTCAATCGATCTTGGATGAAACGGATTTTCTAGATCCATTTCAAACCGGTTTCCGGGCTGGCTATGGGGTTGAGACTGCCATGGTCGCCCTGGTCGATGATCTCCGTCTGGGCATCGACAGGGGTAGCGTGTCCCTGTTGGTGCTCTTGGACATCTCAGCGGCTTTCGATACCATCGACCATGGTATCCTTCTGGAACGCCTGGTAGAGGTGGGAATCGGGGGCACTGCGCTCCAGTGGTTCCGGTCCTACCTCTCTGGGAGGTTCCAGATGGTGCAGCTGGGGGACGTCTGCTCCGATAAGAGGGCCCTTAAATCTGGGGTCCCTCAAGGAGCTATTCTGTCCCCCATGCTCTTCAACATTTACATGAAACCGCTGGGAGAGATCATCCGGAGGCATGGGGCGCGGTGTTATCAGTACGCTGATGACACCCAAATAGTCTTCTCTATGTCTCCGACTGATGCAGTGACCAGGGATGGCGTCGCTCCTCTCGTGGCCTGTCTGGAGTCGGTAATGGACTGGATGAGGGAAAATAGACTCAGCCTGAATCCAGAGAAAACGGAAGTACTCGTGATAGGTTCCCCGGGTCCGGGTATGGAGGTGGTTCCACCTGTCCTGGACGGGGTCACGCTCCCCGTTAAGGACACAGTACGCAGTCTGGGGGTGCTCCTTGACTCGTCGCTCCATCTAACTTCTCAGGTGGATGCAACAGTCGGGAGCACCTGTTATCAGCTTCGGCTGATACGCCAGCTGCGCCCCTACCTGGGCCAGGGGGATCTTGAAACCGTAGTACACGCTCTGGTAACCTCTCGGTTGGATTTCTGTAACGCGCTCTACATGGGGCAGCCTTTGTATCACACTCGGAAGCTGCAATTAATACAAAATATGGCAGCCCGGGTGGTCACTGGTGCTCCCAGGACCGCCCATATAACACCTATTCTGAAAGACCTTCATTGGCTGCCGATCCGCTTCCGGGCTCAGTACAAAGTGCTGGTTATCACCTATAAAGCCCTATATGGCCTGGGCCCAGAGTACCTTAAGGACCGTCTCTCCCCATATAATCCGCCCCGCACACTTAGATCAACCGGACAATGTTTATTGAGAGTCCCAGAGGCAAGATTAGTGAACACAACAAGGAGGGCGTTCTCTATCTCTGCCCCTCGCCTCTGGAACTCATTACCTTCCGAGCTCCGCTTGTCCCCCACCCTCAGCCAATTCAAGAAAGATATGAAGACCTATTTATTCAGGCTGGCATATCCCTGATCGGTTTGTTTTATGTAAAGTGCCTGCCAATCACCCGCTTCCCCATTGTCGCCGCCCTTGATATAAGGGATAATCTTTTAATGTTTTAATGTTTTATTGTGTTATTGTAATTTGTTTTATTTTACCTGGTTGTAACTTATTGTTTTAATCTTGTACACCGCCCTGATCTCCGGAAGGGCGGTATAAAAATAAATTTTATTATTATTATTATTATTATTATAGATCATCACAAGCACTTTGAATTTGGCCTAGAAATTGATGGGCAGCCAGTGGAGCTGTTCCAACAAGGGATTTTGTGCCTAACACCCACCTGCTCTCCATAGCCATCACCCTTTAACATGCTGCTTGCATGTCTTGCAGAAATCTATCCATGCTGGAGCAGTGGACAGACTGACGGACACCAGCAAATACACCGGTTCTCACAAGGAGCGTTTTGATGAAAGCGGCAAGGGAAAGGGGATAGCTGGACGCGCAGACTTGGCTCAGAACACTGGCTATGTCGGGGCCTACAAGGGGGCTGGAACCTATGACAAGACCCACTAGAAGTGGGTGAAAATGATCTGTACCTCCTGAGAACCTGCCTGTTCCCCTTGGCCATGGGAGGAGAGGCCAATAAACCTGTGCTCTGACTCCTTGCTTTCTTGTGTGTGTGTCTGGAAGAGGAAGAGCTGTTTAGTTTCTTCCCCTCATGTCAAAGGCCCTACCCAGTTATTCCCATGTCTTGATGTATGGTGCAAGGAAAAGCCATGTGTACCTTCAAGTTGTTTCTGATTTATGGCAATCCTAAGGTGAACCTATCATGGAGTTTTATTTACAAGATTTGATCAAAGGGAGGTTGCCCTTGCCTCCCTTTGAGGCTGAGACTTGTGCAAGGTCACCCAGTGGGGTTTCTGTGGCCAAGTAGCGATTAAAAATTTGTCCTCCAGAGTTGTTGTCCAACACTCAAACCACTACACTGTCTAGCTGTCCGAATATTTTAGTACTTGTGTCCAATGTATTTTCATTTCCAAAATGAAACATGTGAAGGGGCTCTATATTAGCAGGCTGTAAAATCACTAGTCAACTTGGAAATCCTGATCTAAGCATTTATTACTTCACTTGGTGGCAAAACAAGTAAAGTCTCACACACTGTGTTAGCAAGTCATTAGCAATCTTTTAATGGATGTTAAAAGACTCATGATGCAGTCCTCTGCATTTCTGCTTAAGTCAGGCTCATTGTGTTTAAGTGGGACTGACTTCCAGGTAAATGTGAACAAGACTGAAACTTTAAAAGCACAATCTAGAAATCTTTATAGGCCAGCTCTTGCGCTTAAGATATGACCTTTCCAAATTTTTTTCTCTGAGCTCCGTGGCCCAGATTGGCAAATTTTTGGACAGGAAGAGTAGGACCTCACTAACCACCTTCTCCAAATTATTGCAAGAGAATCTGACTAGAGCTGCCAGACTTTTGGATTGAGGAAGCTCCACTTCTCAGAAATGTAGACTTTCTGGGCTGAATATCCTCATGTGTGTGTAGTCAGGTATGTTAGGTAGCAAGCTAGCTCAACAACTAAACTGAATGAGGCATCTCCTCATGTGGCAGATGCTGTGAGGAGATACCAAGGTGCTGAAGGGGGAAACTGTGCTAACTGACCTGCCTTCCTCCTGCTAAGATGTTCTGTCACTTTCAGATGTGGTAGACAATGCTGACTGTTTATTTGAAGTTTATTACTTCCATGGCATAGAAAAAATATTTAGCTGCCTGTCCAATGGGCATCTGTACCTGGAATGGAAAGAGATGGTTTTGTTCATTGCCTCAGGCAGTAAAATGTTTTGCACCAGCCATACTAGGTAGGGTCATTCCCTAAGCAGTGGTACACATGGTCCAAAGTGTTAGAGACTGCGTGTTTATTTTGTAAGTACATTCTGGTCTTCAGAGTAAGGGGAGGAATGAGCAGTCCATGTACTTGGTCCTTAGAGTTTGTTTGAACTTGTAGGGGCCTCTGTACTTTGTTCTGTGTGAACAAACGGCATGCTGGATAGCATGCTAACTGGTTTATTGGGGTCTGAGGTTCAACAAGGCAAGGTATAAAGTGTACAGGAGAAGCAAATTGGGAATT
Source organism: Urosaurus nigricauda (assembly GCA_034509955.1). NCBI lineage: Eukaryota > Metazoa > Chordata > Lepidosauria > Squamata > Phrynosomatidae > Urosaurus > Urosaurus nigricauda. Next base: position 12,072,406 of record JAOEGL010000006.1, read on the forward strand.
TGGGCTTCTTAGGTATTTCTAGAAACTGTGGCCCCTTTTTCACTGCACAGTTAGCTGTTTGACATCACTTTAATTGCTATGGCTGCATCATGTGGAATCCTAGGATCTGTAGTTTGGTGAGGCACTGGAGCTCTGACAGAGAATTCCAAATACCCCACTAAACTATAAATCCCACAATTCTGTAGAACAGACAGAGCCATGATAGTTAATTTTGTATCAAACTGCTATAATTGTGTAGTATGAAAGAGTCCATTGTGTGTCTACTATTTCATTAGGAGCATGGGTTTTTTTTTTTTTTTTGGTATGCCCTCCTAGTGCCAAGAGTATATTTTCTTTTAGCTACATGTACCTAGGAAATAACTGGATTTATTGCTAATTATAATCGTTTTAATTTTTTGTTGTCAGCTATCTTGACTGCTGTAGTGAATAATATAAAGCCTATAAATCATTCCCCTTCACAGTAGTTTTTTTCTTGGGAGGGGGATAGCAGGGGTGAGTCGGAATTAAAGCTTTTTAAATCCCATTGACAACCCCCCCCCCCAACTTTCAGAAACATATTGGAATGTCACATTTCAAACATAAAATAAGCAGATAAAGGCTTGACTGTGAGTTCAGCCAAACAGCACTGGAATGTTCCCCAGTGTACAATGGCTGGAAAGCTTTGCAAAATAAGACTTTCACCAGTTGCTTTTTTCTTTGGCAAGTTCCTTTTGAGGCTGTCTGAAGCTAGTTACTTTTGCTGCGTACTTTCTTTAATGGCCAGCAGAGAGCAGCAGTATGTCATCACCCTCCATGGACTTTAGGAATGGAGTCAGAAGCATGCTACGATAAGTGTTGATCTGGCATTTTCTGATAAGGCGTATCCACACAAGCTGATTTTCATGGAAAAAGCGGGCTCAGTCTGTATGTTATCTCAGGTAACTGTCCACAATCAGGATTTTGGTTCTGAAGCTTTCCCTTCTCTCTTGGCTCCATCAGCGTTGGATTCATATTTAAGCACAAACCACTGGGTTGACAGAAGGAGATGCCCTTGTGTCCTTCTCTTCATGGCAACCCTTCCAGTCCCCTGAAAACCATCAGATCCTGCTGAATGGGATAACCTGGCAGGAAAGGGGATCCATAAAAATCATGTAGAGGTGGCTTCTGCCAGTGGAACCCTCCCAGCCCAGAAAGGTGGATCCTGGTTCTAACTGAAAAGTTTTAGCTCTTAATTCCTCTTTGCCCTTGAAACTTTAATCTTTCAAACCACCTCAGAGAACATGGTGATACAAGTATATGTAGTGTTTCAGGGGAAGATGGAAGTTGAGGACTAAAGTGTGGAATAGGTGAGTGAGGCTTCCCACTGTCACTATTATAATTCAGTCCCTTGCACATTTACTCAAAAGCAAATTAAAATAAAAGTTTATAAGCAAGAGTCTTCTTCCTAAGTCAAGTGTGCTCCCTAGGATTGGTGTCGCCTGGTGCGGTAACTCATAGTGTCACCCCCCCCCCACACACATTGACCTCTTCCATACAGTATCCTTAGCAATACTTTTTTGCACTAATGTTACTCGTAAATCGTAATTCCTACATACCACTGAATGTAATGCTAATAGTTGTGACACAAATAACTAGCAAAATTAAAATTATATCTTCAAATTACAATATCATATGCACAACCTAAACATATTTACATGTGCATAGTGAAGATGTGGTTAAAATGTGATGTTTTTAAAAGAAAATTTTAAAAGAATTTTTTTGGAAAAATTTCAAAAAAAATTTTTTTTTAAATTAAAGGTCATATTTACAGGATATGCCTCTGCGTTCCCTCTTTTCAGTTTGCTCTGTAGTCCCTGAATCACCCCAAATCAGCAGGATTAGTGGGCATGGGAATGATATATGGAAGAGAGAATTTGGTGGAAATTATCCCTCACAATGAAGAGAGGAGCAGCTTTTAGCAACATAGCTAATGAGTTTAAAAGCATTACCTCTCAATATATTAGAAACCATCTCTCCTTGTATTTAACATCAGAGGTTGGAAGAGTGAGCCTTTTACACCGTCCACATGTAGTTGCTCATATAGGCATCTAAATACAAAGACATAGCTGTGAGAAAGTAGATGCATGTGAGGAAGCAGACCAGGTTTAATGTGCAACAAGATCCCTTTGCATACAGACATTTAAATAGTTGCACTAGGAGGCAGATCTGCATCCAAATGATTTTTTGCAAGTGACATTAGCATTGGGAATGCAAATTTGAAGATCTGAGTCAACAGTGCCCATATCAATGTACTGTAATTTGACTTATTTTAATTGGGGGGTAGTGGTGGTGGTGAATTAGGTCTTCCCTTTCTGCCACACTGGAATGGTCATAGGAGTTGGAGAAGAAGCTTGTTTACCTGATGACCTAACTCAAAATGCCTGTGAATGGACTTGGGACTGGGCCCCAATGGATATCATGGTTTTGGCTTCAGATGATGTTGCTTTTGCATTCCAGTTTCAACTCTTTGCGTTGCTGCCTTTTCAAACAAAAGGGCGTCCAGCCTTCACGCTGAAGTGAAGACGACCCATGTTCAAGTTTATAGTGAAAACACTGGATACAGTCACATGGTCGTGAGCTGGGCTGAGGGCCCAGGCCTTTGAGAAACAGGTCGAACATTTCCCCATTCCACCAAGATGGATACTTCTTTTGTTCCCTTTGACTAACAATAAGAGGTTTTGACCCTCTCTCTTTTTTCTTTCAAGGGGAGGGGAGGACTTGGCAGGGTAAGTGGCTGTTTTGGTCTTGAAGCTGTTTGTTGGCACAAGATGGCAAAGGAAAAAAGACTTGCTCTTTTGGTTCTTAGTAAAAGGTCAGCCCCACTGGGAGGAGACTGCTGATGGAAAACAGTTCAGCAAGGGGAATTCTGCCCAGAGAATGCCTTGCAAATCCCTTTTGTAGGTGCATGTTCTAGAGCCTTTAATACATAATCCCTTTTCAGAATCAGCAAGAGTAGCAACTTTATGATGCAGGATGGAGGCAAAAATTCAGCTTCTTTGAACACTCACATTGTTGTTGTGGTGTGCCTTCAAATTGACTCTGACTTAACGGCAATGCTATTCTAGGATTTTCTTGGTAAGATTTACTCCAGGGAGATTTTCCATTGCCTTCCTCTAAGGCGAAAACTGTGACTTGCCCAAGATTACCCATTGGCATTCCATGAATAAATGAGGATTTGAACCCTGGTCTTGCAGAGTCCTAGTCCAATATGCAAACCAGTACAGAATCACTGCATGTAGTTTGCTCATCACCCTGTCTCTCTCTTTCCATTTCACTCATGCAGGGACATGTGTGCATATGGGAGGAATTTTAAAAAGACCTCAGTCCGCCCACTTGTAAACTGAAATGATATAATCGAGAATGTTATTATTCAGCAATGTGATGGAACAGAATCTAGGGGTCTCCCATGCATCTCTCTTGCACTCTCCCTTTGTGTTGTTAATTACTGTTCCCCTAGTGAAAATGAAAACTTTTCTGTTCTCTGCTTTTGTTTTTAAATGTTTTCTCCAGTTTAAATCATTGCCTCCCCATCAAACTGTTATAGGATTCTCAAACAATGAGGAAAAAAGAATTGCATCAATAACTGGCTGTTTTCCACTCCAATGCTAGGTGGGTGGTGAGATCTGGGAATGGGAATGGGAAGAAAAGATCATTGAGTCCAAACATTTGGGGGCCTCATCATGCCACTGTAGGATGGGGAGGGGGGGTTTCCTGTGCCTGGGCCACAGGTTGCAAGTGAGGCATGATATAATCTCAGGCTTGTCTTGTCTGCAATAAGATGATGATAATACAAACCTACAATCCAGTGTAGGGGCATTCAACTGATGTACATTAATGTACTGGAAGTATCAAGTATTTGAAGTGGAACTTGCAATAAAAAGCATCCTCACTTCTTAGCTAGAACCAGCTGTCCAGCTTTCCAGTTAGTCATCCCCTAAGAGTTTACCTGTGGCACCTTAACCATTTTTTTTCAATTTCACGGGGGGGGGGGATTTCCGTAGCTACTAAGCACCCCCACCTCATCACTAAACCATTACAAAAAACAGAGTGGACCTCTATTAGTGCTTAAATCCCCCACCCCTACTACTGCATTCCTTTCCCAATGATTCCATTCTGAGTATAAAGATGCCAGCACTCACCATCTGAATTTGCTTAGATATTACACATGTTTTGCAAGAGGTCAGAATGTGGAGCCTCATCAGTGGTCTGACCCAATCTGTGGTTTAAATCCCAAATAGGGTAGACCCACTGAATCAATGGAAATTTGATAAATCAACACTTATGTAATTTCCATTGATTCAATGGGACTACTTTAGTTGGAGTTAGCAACTGGATTTAAGCCCCCATATTTAATTTTCATCACAATCATCAATGGATTTCCCATGCCCACAAGATATGTATCTTGTATGACCACCTCAGCAATACAAAAGAAGCAAAAACTCATTCCTCTCTAGAGACTTTATTGTTAAAGAGTTCGGATTCACCAACAAGTGCTCTGGGGAGAATAAAACAGAGCCCACACATTCCATATACAACAGGATCCCATGATATGCAGGAGTTAAAATTCCATTTCAAACAATTCCTCTCTATACAGGCAGCTGAGCCATTAACCCCCAGTGCCTATTCAGCATTAAGAAGCAAGTAAGGTGACTGTCTAACTGGACCATCATCTTTTAGATTCCATAGAACCCTTTTCATCTTAAGAAAGCACTGCGTGTCACTCCAAAGCTTACATATAGAATACCTTTACTTACAGCTGGTCCAAAGAAAACATTTTACCTTATTTTGAGTTCCTTGATCTTTTGAGATCAACATGGCAAACACTATCTAAACATTTAGTTTTTTTTTAATACAGCCAGTAACATTCAGAGAACTGATACAGTTGGAATCCCGTTTACAGTAGAAGCTGACACAAAGTTCACCCTCCACAGCACCACAAGAGCCCTGCTCAAAGCCAGAAGCTGGAACCCGTTACAGTCAGTGCTTGTTGCAAAAAGAAATTCACAGCTGATGACGGTCAGAGTCTCCTCCACACATATGAAGCCAGTATATAATCATATAGTCTGTCGCTAGCTGTGCTGGCACAGTTGCAACAGGACAATCCGTCTCAAGCCCCCGGCCTTTCTCCCACCCTGGTATTCCCCTAAAACCTCCAAGAGGAATTATCCCACCCTCCCCGATCCCCCACCCCCCAGTTTCACCCTCACCCAGCCTCCCAAATGCCCCTAATCACCCAAAATCACTCGCTGTCTTAGCAGGAACTGTACATGCACACCACAAAGCAGCTACCATCTACAAAGGATTAGTTTTACTAGGGGCAGGGAGGAGGAAAGAGAAATGCAGCCCTTGGTTACAGAGGGATATATGCATGGACGTGGAGAGGATACAAAAGAAAAGCAGTGCCAGATAAGGTACGGTCAGTGTCTTTTAAAGTAAGAGTGGAACAGAGTTTGTCTTAACCCTGAGAAGGAACTAGAACCTTCTAGTGCATACTGAATGATGGGAGAACTGGGAAATGAGACCAAACCAGACACAATGGGCATGAGGGTACAAAGGAATAGTGGTGGCAGTAGGGAAGACAACTCCTCCCATTTAAGGAGCACTATGTCAGCATGACAGTAGCAATGCAAGTCCTTATAGGGGCTTGTGCGTCTCTCTTGTGAGGTTCTGCTTTTGGCTATGTACACTCCAGAGGGGGACAAAGAGAGCTAGCAAGGCAATCCAAATGCACATCCAGGATACTCCAAGAACTCCAGGCTGCTCAGAATTCAAGAGGGAGGAACAATGGTTAGTTATGATTTAGATAGAAAACAAAACCCAACAATAATACAGACCTCTGTTGTTAAGAAAAACATAAGTGTGCAAAAGGGATAGAAGAGAAATTCAAAATAAGTGCTTGAGGGTCTAACAGTTTAGACAATTTATAGTACTCCACCCATACCTCTCTAGGTGCTGAGGGTCCCTAAAGAATCTGGAGGCTGACACTAGTTTTAGGTTATGGGAGAGAAGCGGACAGGGTTGGCGAAGGAGGTGTGTATGTGTTGGGTGAGAAGGATGGGTCAGGGTTGGGGGAGTTAATGTTTGTTTTAAAAAGAGTAAAATTGCATCCCATCTGGGCCTCCCTGGACATTTAGTACCGTTAGGGGAGATCGTCACATGGCCCAGTGGCCGGAGTGCATTGTGGGATAGCAGAAGTCCTGTTCAGAGGTGGGAGGCGGTCTCATCCCCTGGCCCGGCGCTCAGCAGGACACCTCCATGGTGGGGGCAGGTGGCTGATGTGCCCCTGCCTCGCTGCTCTGGGACAGAGTGCGCGAGCGGGAGCGGTTCCCGTCCCCCGAGGTGGCACTGGACAGAGAGGCGGTGCGTGAGCGAGACAGACGGGTCATGCAGGATGAAGCCACTGTGGGAAGGAGAAAAGAGGAAGAATCAGATAAACTCTCTTGCAAGAGCAGAGCTATATTCCACCCTCCAAAGTCTTGCTCGGAGATGAGCAAAAGAGATGAGTGGCACTGCAAAGTGAGCAATATTCCCCAAGCATCTACTGAAGCATTTAGGGAGTGCACACTTGAATGCAAAATAAGGGCCTGGAACTACAAGGGAATTGTATAGGATTCCCAATTATTTATATTTACAGGACTGAAGTTCCTTTGAATCCTCAACCTCCTGGGATCCACTGAGCAAGTTAAGGGAAACTGAGGATTGACTAGGGGTGGGGAGCGAAACCTCTCAGTAAAAGTATATGGTGATCCTCTCTGAGTGCAGAAGGGAAAGGATCACAAAGCATGTTTCTAGTCTTCATGGGTTGCAAAGCTTAAAGGCAATGCAAATTATTTTCATCAAGTTGAATAGTTATCTAGGTCTGAAGTCATGCTTTCTTCTCTGCAGTTGTCACTCATCCTCATCTTCCTTGCAAGCTTCTTCCTTTAAAAAAAACCCCCCAAGATGCACCCCATTCTTCCCCATTCCCAATATTCTGCAAAGTTGCAACTCTTAGATCCAAGACGTGGGATGCAAATCTATCACCTGCACGCAATTAGGACATTTCCATAAAATGTTAATAATGTGAGCAAACCCAGGGTTTCAATGGTGCTGAGAGCTGTTAGCAGCCCTTGTATGATACCATACAAAGGCCCATTATCAGTCTTCTTGACTTAGGCACACAACTGAAATCCAAATAAAGCAATTGCTGCTTTCTCACGATCACTGCAAACAGCTCAGTGTGTCCTAGAGAGGGATTGTGCACAAAGGAGTGAGAAAGTCATGGGAGAAGTGAGCAAACATGTTGAGGAAAGAGTGTGTCAGAGTATTATGGGTGACTGGGGGGGGGGGTATACCACAGAAGGTACCTGACCCCTGACTCAGTTTCTTGTCCAGTACATGAGGGACTGAAGAGAAACACGAAAAAATACCTCAGTCTACAGTGGTGGGGAATTTCTTGGGAATGAAAATTCCCCATTATTCAAGAATTAGGCCAAAGCTTTCGGAAGTCTTCAGACAACTTGATCAAAGAGGACTTCTTACACACAATGGGGAGAAGATGGAGGCTCAGGTGCGGAAGGGAGAAAGGTCAGAGAAACTCTGTTACTGCAAGGTGTTTGGGGTGGTGACAGGGATTATACTAACTGGATTCAAGGCCTAGCCAAAGTCAAAATAATGATCACGATGGCTATTAGACTCCCCCCCTCCCCAAAAGCAAGAAGCAAGATGGCAGATGGCCCTAAACCTTTTAATAAAATTGGGACTCATCAGTCATATACTCTAAGCAGATCTCCAGTGCTGACTGTAGGTGGGTCTGGTAACCACAGGGATAAAACCGGATTCATATTTAGGGATAATCTGTTCTGGGGTACATAAAATACACAGTCAAACTCTACCAATGCACGCCCTTGATGAGGTGTAGAAAGGAACACAGGGTTTCAGAGGCAATACTCACTGTATCCCATGCCTTGCACAAAGTACTTGAAAGCCTCAGTCAGTTTACCAGGCTGAAAAATGGAAGAGAGGAAAGAACAAAAAAGAAATACATCACAGATATTCATACATGGGGAATACAGGAGGATGAGGAGGGGACGACAATAAAACCTGTCCAATTGTTTGTTCTGTTGTGCTAGTAAAGTTTCCCCCCACTATTTCTATCATATTTGCCCCCTCCCTGTGCTTCCTTCAAATGTCTGGAATATTTGTAGAAGGAAAATACTCTTTAGAGAAGTAGCTGCAATGCAATAAAAAAAATTAAAAAATGACAACCATTTAATCCCAATTTACTCACATTTTAGAAGACAGCCAATTCCCAGTCCCTCCTTCCCCTTTTATTTAGTGTTTTGAAAAACAAAACAAGCATTTCTATCCCCAAAAATCAGATTATCTCTATTACTACTGTCTTTCCTAGAAACTTGCTGCAGACCACCACTTTGGGGGCCATTGCTTCAAGCAATCTTCAGGACCAGCAATTTGGCCAGCGGGGGGGGGGGGGGGGGGGAAGAGCAAGAAGGAATCTAGTAACCCCCCCCCCCTCCCCCATGGATAGGGACCGACTGGAAATTGCAGACCACACATTTACCATGTCTCATCTGGCAGAAGAAATGATATATTAAGAAACATTTTTCTTTAAAAATAACAACCCAGGAAACATATAACTCAGTCCTGTCCAAACCGTCTTCCCAAGTTTCAGATGATCTTACCTGGGTCAGCTGTGGTTGTCCTCCTGAATCTGCCATCTAAAAGACAGAAAGAAAAGTCAAAATGTGCAACTCACAGTTATTCTCTCTCTCTCTCTCTCTCAGGAGTGTACCTGGCTTTATTTCTATGTGGTGACCTGGAATGATGGTTTGCAAGACAGCAGATACTTTTAACAAAAAAGGAAACCCTAAAGGGTGAAACTTGTATGTGCATATGAGAAAAGAAGGGAAGCAACAAGACAACCAAAATTTGAGGATGAAACCTGCTCCCTTTTCAAGCACAGAGAAAATCTATCCACAGCTTTCCATCCTCTCAAGAAAGGTTATCACTTACACATGTTATCACTAATAGGAAGGGGTTGACAGAAAATAATCTATGTTAGGCAAGCATCAGGGATGAGAAAGGCAAAGTTTTGGGGCCATTAGACCAAATCCTATTTGACAGTGATGCAGGAGGGAGAAGACAGAGATGCAAAAAAAAAAAAAAAAAAAAAAAAAAAAAAAAAAAGCCCATGGATGGAATGAACAGGGAGCAGAGATGAGCATGTAGCATGACTATTGAGAGGTACTGCATACCTTGAGGAAAGAAGTCTGGGTGGGATCCAATTTGGAATTACACTCCACCTGTTAGGAGAGAGAAGCAGACAAACTGTATGAGGATAAAGAACAGATTTGCAATTAGAGAGAGTGTGTCTTAACTTCTACTGAACTTCAGAGTAAGGGACTAATGGCCTAACAGGACAGAAATCCCAATTCTGCACAGCTTTTTTTTTCCTTTTTAAGTGATAGGACCAGCACTCACCACTGCATCTTCATGAGGGGCTTGGTCTCCAACCACCAACATCACAGGACACCTGCCAACATGGACAGGAAAAAGAAAAGGAGACAGAAAGACAAAGTAGTTTTAAAGTTGCAACTCAACTTTTCTTACCAAGTCAACAGCCATAGAGTTATGTAGCAAATAGCCTCACTATTTGCTACATAAAGGCCTGATCTAGATGGTCAAAAAGAGCTGTGATTAGGGCTCTTTGCTGCGCTTTTCGGGTTAGGGAGGGCACAGTATCCACACCCTCCCTCACCATTTTAAAATGGCGGCGTCCATACGGATGCACCATGATGTTGTCATGGCGCGTGCAGCATTTAGAAATGTTGCACGTGCCATGACGACTTCGCGCTGTGGGAGGGCATCAAGCGCACCCTTCCTGTGGCACAAAAAAGGAGCTCCAAAACAGAGTTCCTTTTTTGCGCTGGGGGTTTGACACGGCCTTCAAATGGCCACACCAAAGACCCGGGGAGAAAGGGTCCGCAGCGGTGGCCCCTTTCTCCCCTCAGCACTGTCTCTGGAAGCGGGGTGCAGCAGGTGTCCAGGGTGCCTGCTGCACCCCGTTTTGAGGCCACGGGGACCCGGCAGTTTTCCGCTTTCCTGCGGCCTCCGGAAGCAGCAGGATGGGGCCTCGGAGGCTGCCGGTGCGGCAGCCTTGGCCCAATCTCACCGCTTCTTGGGGCGAGTACGGACCACCCCTTTTAGGCAGTCTGGAAAGCCCCCAAAAGATATCTGTCAGTTATAACACAGTAAGTCATTATCAGGGTCAATCAAAATGTCCACCAATAATAGTAAGCGAATGCTCACATTCTCTAGAATTTTCTCTCAGGTAGACTTAAAACAAAAATGAGTGTCAAGCAGAGAAAAGGCTGGCATGACCAGTAAAACTGCAATGTATGTAGTGTGAACCCATTTCAAAATTGAGAATGGATCAATTAGAAGAGAGACATGGGATCCTTTCACACTACACAAATAAAGTAAGAGAGACTCAACCTGTATTAATTTTTCAGGTACCATGGTTTTCCTTCCTTAATTTTCCCAAGGAGCTGGGTGGAAGAGGAACAGGAAACATTAGCCATTAAGTATAAGGAAAGATAAATACCAGGGGGAGAAAGGCAGCTAGAGACTCCTTCCCTGGTGTTGTGTGATTATTTCTGACATTCTTTGCCTATCTGTGAGTGAGCCATTATAATTCACAGAAGGTCTTCTTGCTCCCATCTCTCCTCTCACGGAGCCGGTGAGGATGTGGCAAGCCTAAGCCTAGTATGTATTCATTCAGGTTTCCTTAAGTGATGGAGAGCAAGGTGGTTTTTCTAGAATTCTCCTTGTAGAATGGGTTTGAAAAAGTCAGGACTGCTCTACCCTGAATGCTTGCCTGAAAGGGAGACCTGGCAGCTATCTCACTTCTGCCTGATACATCAGCTGAGGCCCAGCCATTTTGCTGGAAGCATTTTCAGAGATTGCTTAGCAACCCCAGCATGCTTTCAATACCCTCCTCCTGCAGGGTCAGCTCAACCCAGCTCAACAAGCACAATGCCTGGGATGTCAAATTTGAAGAGGCAGAGTTTTGCTGGAAAATTCCACAAGGGAGGAACACAACTTGGAAAAATAGGGTCAAGAGAAAATCACAGCCAACGCCCCTGCAGTAGCTGAACCTTCATGTCACACTATCCACTTACTGACTTGCCGTTGTTTGTTGTTTTGTGCCATCAAGTCATTTCCAACTTATGGTGGGCCTAAGATGAACCTTAGTGTTTTCTTGGCAAGATTTGTTCAGAGCAGGTTTGCCTTTGCCTGCTTGAGGTTGAGAAAGTGTGCCAAGGTCCAAGGTCACCCTGTGGGAGTTGTAGCCCAGCACTCAAACACTACACCACACTGGCTTCACTTAACTGACTCGGAAGCTGCAATTGGGAAGACTACGCAATGCCCCATATGTAAGACACCAAGAATGGAAGCAGCAAAATTAATATTTTGCCTGGAGTAACTGTATAGCATGAACTGGCCCAGTCCGCCCTAACCTTGGCAGAAGAACCAGGCTTACATCCAAGTCCTATCAAGATGAAAGCTTCCTTTTCCCTTTCCTCCAGATTCCAGCAGTGTTGCTGGTGTGAACATGTGAAAGAATGTGCAGATGATTTTGTGTAACCTGTGGCCTTTCTAATATACATACATACATCTATATCTGCCTAAGACTGGTTTTTGAAAGAAAGGAGTGTAGGAAATTCCTGGAGATCAGCAGAAAAGTATCAAGGGTATAACAAACACAGCTAGCTCTCATGGAGGCCTTATAAGCAACAATTCAAGGAGCTTGGTATATTTAGCCTGGAAAGGAGGAGACCTAGGGTAGGTTTACACTGGCCAGGTTGTTCTTGGAGGATTATGGCCCCGAAGCTTCCCTGAATTCCCCCCATTAGCTCTGCACTCTGGAGCGATGCCAGGGGACTGTCTACACATATGTCCTGCTGTGGTGCTTGATGCTGCTGCCAATTGCTGCTCCAGAGATCAGAAATGCCCAGCATTGATCACATGGCTGGGCACCCCATGTTGACCTCAGAAGGAACAATTGGTGCCCATAATGCTGTGTGGCACAGCAGGACACATGTATAGACAGCCATTCTGTGTCAGTCTGGAGTGCTCTGGATTTTCCTGGAAAACCTGGAGCAAAAGGTAAGTCTTTTTCATCTGTTTTAAGGCAGGGGTGGTCCAGATTTAGTGTGGAACTGGCTTCACATTGTGAAGATAATCTGCACTTGAATCTGGGGTTTTGCCCTGTGTTGTGGGGATATTGTGCCATGAGGAGGGGGGGCGGGGGAACCAGTTTATTTGGCCCGTGTAGACAAGCCCTGAGAGGTGACATGGTAGAGCCATTTTTAAATATCTGAAAGGATGTCATGTAGAAAATGGAGTGAGCTTGTTTTCTGTTGCTTCAGAGACTAAAACATGAACCAATGAATTCAAATTAGAAGAAATGAAATTCCATCTAAACGTTAGAAAGATGTTATTGTAAGAACTTTTTGGCAGTGGAACAGACCACCAGTGGGGCAGGTGGACTTTCTGTCTTTGGAGACCTTCAAACAGAGGTTGAATGGGCACTTTTCAGGAGTGTTGTAGTTGGGTATTCCTGTATGGCAGGGGAGCTGGAATATATGGCCCTTGTGTCACATTCCAACTCTTTTAAGATTCTACGGTTTTATGAGTATTTCCCTCTTTAGCTGCCCCCCATGTCTGCACAACAGTTTCTCCTCCTTGTTCCTGCTTGTTCATCCAGAAAGCTAGCAGGGAAATACATGATAGTAATGAGGGCTAGTGGAGGATTAGGGGATGGTAAGGCCCTGACAGCTGCCCAAGGAAGTTGATCCTTGACACCAGCCCTATAAGCAGGGATCAGTGAAAACAAAAATAAAAGCTCAGTAACAGCAACAGAAGGTTGCTTATATTCAGACATAACTTAAGAAATCTCTATTTTTAGTTTTCCTCTCTCAATATCTCCCAGCTCAGAGGATGACTTCTACCTTGCTTTTGCCACTTTAATGAGTTATTCACAAGGTCACACCTTTTATTTTGGGTTAATTAATCATGCACGCATGTCCCTGATGTTTCAAGAGTGTAAAAATTAGTTTAAAAAATAGAATGGGCTTTGAATTAATTAATCAATCCAAAAATAAGATTAATTAGAACAGGAAGCAAGGAAGGAAAAAAAAAGGTGACACTGGTGTATTTTTAAAAGCCTCCATCCTCAGTGTTTCCTCCTGTGTGTACACACTGTCAAGTTGCTTGCTAACCTATGGCAAACCCATGGACTTCACAGGGTTTTCTTAGATAGGGGATACTCAGATGTATTTTGCCAGTTCCTTCCTCTGAAATATAGCCCACAAAAACTGCTATTTACTGGCTGACTCCCATTCCAGTACTAACAGAGCTGACCCTGCTTAGCTTCCTAGATCAGATGGGATCTGGTGCCTTTAGGGTATTTAGGCATCCTGAATTACTTATTTTTATACCTACCTACCTACTAACATATTTATGTAGAGTCGCATACCAACACCCCTTTTGGATCAGCACAGGAAAGCACCCAGTTTGCAGAACTTGGAAACTCATCTAGAGAGTGTATCCATTTATTGGCAGGACTGCTATGCTTTGACCCAATGTACAGTGGACAAAGAATCTCTAGGTGCAGCTTTTCGTAGCATGGAAAAAGAGTGATGGAGAAAGCTTCCCTGTTGAGTATCTAACTCTCATTGGATTAAGGGTATGTGAGCTCTGCCCAAGATAAAGGTGGCAAGCATCAGAAGCCTAGGACAAATGTGTGACTTCAACAGGAAGGCCAAATGGCTGGCTGAATGGGCACTCACTTGAAGGTGTGGTCTCCTCCTCGCTCCAATGCCAGGTCTCTGCGGCTGTAAGAGGAAAAGAGGAGATTGGTAAGCATCTTTTTTCAATGTCTCAAGCTCAGCTTTCTTTAACCAACCAGTTCCCTGCATTCCTCCTGTTTTTCCTCATTAGAAAACCATAACTAGGCTCTCTCTATAGTTGTTCCTTTTGCTATCTAATCTAGCTAGACTTGCCAATGCCTGAAGTATGCCCTGCCAAATTCTTCCTTGCCACAAGTCTTTTAAAGGCACAGAATCACCCCTCAAAGTTAGGTGTTGGCAATGTTACCTATTTCTAGGACTATGTGTACATAGTATTTCAGTCTTTTCCCTGTAACACACATTCCTGCAGAAAAACCACATCCTGTACCACTCAGAGCTTAAATTTGCAACCTGCTAAAAATTATGGCTATGAATAACAGTTGAGATCCTGAATCACCTCTGTGCTGTTCCATGTCCAATTCTGTGTACATCTTTTTGGGAACGGGCTGCAAGGGGCTATCCTCTAGACATTGTGCCCCATTCAAAATCTCCCCCCATCATACAGCTCTCAAGTTACCTCTGAGGCAGCCAGGCATGAATTCAGGCACAGTAAAACTTAATAGAGATGGTGCCATGATTGATCCACTTAGAATTACTGTAACTGCCAACTGTCACCACCATCACCATCATTTAAAACAATGTTTAATGTGGCAGACATAAATTCAAAATAATACAAATGATCCAAGTGTTGATTTTTAAGTTGAATAATTGGTCATTCACTGATATACTTATATGTCTAGATATTTCCTAAACCTCAAGATAAAAGCCTTTGAAATACTGAAGGATGCATGAGAGACAATAACTATGATTTAATCAAACAAAATCTGCAATCCTCTGAATGACAGTTCCCTAAACAAAACAAAAACAAAACAAACAGCTTCATTTATATACCGCTTCATACCGTTTAAGGAGTGTCTAAGCGGTTTACAACTGTAAGCTACTTGCCCCCAACAATCTGGGTACTCATTTTTTAGCGACCTCGGAAGGATGCAAGCCTGAGTCGAGCTTGAGCCATTTTTCTGGTCTTGAACTCGCAACCTTATGGTTTTGAGTGAGTGGCTGCAGTACAGGCATTTAACCACTGCGCCACCCCTAAATAGTGCCATGAGAAAGAGCTGAACTAATGTTGGCCCTCCTGATGTTATTGGGATTAAAACTCCAGCATAACAAATGGTGAGGAATAATGGGAGCTGCAGTACAACAACATTAGGAGGTTCGCATATTTCCTATTCTTGAGCTAGAGCAAGGCATGAGAAATTAATTCATAGCCAACATACTTTTTGGACAGGATGCAGAGGGCTACTCTTTTGCCCTTGTACTCCATCCAAAAATGTCCCACGTGTAGCAGCTGTCAAGCCCTGGGAGAGACTGCTGCAGATTCTTCTTCAAAGCAAGGGAAGGGGGAGATGATCCAGACCATGAACATCTATCTGCTCTAAGCTCTTGGAAGAAGGAAAAGGTGGGTACACACCATTTGAGAAAGAACCTTCATTTCTCATCCACTGAGCAGAGACCAGCTGCTTTTCAATGGTCTAAAAGCAGCAGGGGCTCCTAAGGGGTTTGACACCTGTCAGGAGGACATGAAAATTTTTGTGCAGGGCTATACATAAATGTAGGATCTCGGTTAAAGTCTCCTATGAACCCCAAACATTGACTGAGGCCCAACTAAGGATCCCACTTCAGAAGCCTGTTCCAATAGGGTTGCCAGAGTGAAAACTGGAGAGGTCTCCTGTAATGTTAATGGATGTGTAGAAGAGGGAATCTTAGCAGGTATTACTTGTTGCTTGGTTGTGTGATAAACCATATCTGCTGTAATTCACTCTTCCTCACAATCTTCAATGGAGCCTGCTCCAGTTTTCAATCTGGCAATCTTGGGATGAAACAGACCAGCAGAAGGGACACCTTGAAGCTGCCCCTTCTGAAGACAGATTGGGGCTGTAGCAAACACATGCATTGGCCCCAATCTTCTTTTTCCCTAGCTGAAAAAGGAGTGGCAAAGAAAGTCTCCTTTTTGGCCAGCAAAATGCCAGGTTCCAATCCCCCCCCCCCTCGCTGAGGCTGGAAGCTGGCTTTAAGACACTGTGGCGACATATAAATGCCACGTCACTGGCTTGCCTTGAAGCCACCCATATGTAAACAGCCAGGGTGGCTTCAGGATGTGCAGCGTATAAATGTCATGCTCTGAAGCCACCTGGACAGTGGTATAAAGGGGCCATCTGTTTCAGCCCCTTTTCTCCTGAACTATCTAAAAGAAAATCCTTATACAGCTGTACCAACTCTAGGAGGCTGACATATTATTTTGCAATGTCTTCAACTTAAATAGACTTCTGACACACTATAGTAAAACACACACACACAAGCCTGGTGGTACAGAGGAAAGATAATTAGAGCAACCTATAAATCATACTAGATAGAGCCCTGACAAGCTCACTCTCCCAGTGTAGCTCAAGTAGCAGTAACTATGCAGAAACAGAGACTATGGTCTTCTCAGGGCAGCTATTCTTTCGCTTTGAAAGTAAACTGTTAATTTAGAATTCAAAGCCTCAGCTATTACACGTTCAGGAAATGCCTATGTTGGGTGGAAAGAGCACTCAAGTTATTTACTTACATATTCCTAATATTTACATCCCCTGGATGCTGCCAACACTGTGTCCACCACCCTGGCACAAAATGAACCACTAGCGCAATGATTTAGGGAACTGTCCCAAGCAGCAAAGAATTCTCAGGCACTAGACTGGTCCCATTCACCCAGGCTATCCACCGGGCCCTCTTAGGAAGGAAGAGTTGTATTAATAATGCTGTTTCAGATGGGTCCTTCCTGCTCTATTATGTTCCAGTTTGCTTCTTGGTTTTGTTTCTCTTTTGATGGCTGCCAGCAGCTCTCATCTTAGGTTGATGGTGTCTTCTCAGACCACATCTGGCAAGCACTAACCCAGTGGTTCTTAAATGGTGGAGTGGGGCAGGCCCTCAGGGTGTGTGTGTGTGAGTTGTTCAAGGGAGGCATGAAACTTGAAGGCTCTGATCCCTCCTCCTCCATTTCCCACTTTTTATGTGTAAGATTTATACATGCGCTGAGTTAAATACTGAATTTACTTTATTTTTCTAACTTGAACAATGTTATTTCCTTATAAAATGCTAAAATATGAATATATATATAAATGAAAATAAACACACTAAACCTTTTTTCCCATATACAGTTGGCCCTCCATGTTTGTGGATTTGACTTTTGCGGCTTGATTATTCACAACTTTGATTAATGTGTTCTCTCTAGCAAACTCAAGGTTCTCCAGCAAACCACAGAGTTGTGCTGGGAGACCTAGAGACTCCTATGGAAGCGTTTTCTGAGGTGAAAAAAATGCGACTTTTTAAATTTGCATTTTTTTCACTTTCACAGGGGTCCTAACTCCGACCCCCATGAATGTGGAGGACCCACTGTACCACTGTGTGGGGCGAGGTGGGGTGCATGCAACATCTGCATGTAGATGTAAACAGAGTTGGAGTATCACTGCACTAACCTGTTGTAACTGCTCCAGTAGAGTTGGATATTCGGCAAATTGGTTGCATGACTCAAAGTATCCCGCTGCTGCTGCACAAGTTCAGTGTTCTTGGACAGTTCTTCCTGTGAATGAGCAGAGAAGGACCATTACTGAAGTATACTAAACATACTTTAGTCCCGTTATACTTAATGTACTCTTTAGTGCTTTCCATGTTTTTCATCCAACCTCATTAGCTGTGCCTTAACCCCATCCTGAAATGCAAGGCTCTTTCTTTTTTGGCAAAGAACAATGCTGATCTCTATGCTATGTAAAACTTTGCCTGCTGACTTCTACAAATCCAGCTGAGATTAAAATCCCAAGCAGAGATCAAGCCCCCCATCCCCGGTCTAGATCACTGGAACTCCCTCAAACTGAAATTCAGTTTTCACAGAAATTCCAAAGATGCTAAACAGCATCTCTCCTTCGCATATATAAAAAAAAAATCCCACCTATCCTGATAAATCTGGACTGAATTGCTTGAGATGACTAATTGGACATCAAATGTCCAGTCAAATCAAATCCCTCCAGCCAAATTTCTCATTGTTTAGAGAAAGGAAAACTATCTTCATTAATTTTCATCAAATTTGTAAAACAAGCAGTGCCTGGGCCCTCGAGTTTAGCTGGTGATTGCTGAGATAACTGAAGTTGACAATGCAACAGGCCTGCTCCTCTTTTGGATATCTTCAGTCATGATTCTGAACATCCTTGAATGTTAATGTATTTGGCTCAGTCACGACACTAGTTTTATTTAGCCATTGCAATCTAGGCTTTTTCTGGGAAGGATGTTTAAACCCAGTGCAGAAACTAGTACATCACAGCACCGGGAAGAATCTTTCACAACAACAGCAACAACAACAAACAACAACAACCATAATCATCATCCTATTTTCTATCCTCTTCCTGAGGCTGAAGTGTGTGTGTGTGTTCACGTCGCCTGTAGACTTATGGTGATCCCAAGAATTTCATAGGATTTTCTGAGGCAAGGAAAGCTCAGCAGCAGTTTTGCCAGTTCCTTCCTCTGAAGCATAGCATCCCATAGCATCTGGTATTCATTGATGGTCTCCCATCTGATTACTAACCAGGGCTGACCCTGTTTCGCTTCCAAGATCAAACAGGATTTGGTTCCTTTAGGGGGTTTAGGCATCCTGAATTACTTGTTTTTGTATCCATCTACCTACTTACCTATTGACATTAAAATATAAATTATTTATGTAAAGAGCTGCATACTTTTTAACTAGTTACTGTTCCATGCTAGCTTCCTCAATGCAGGAAGTTTAGATTTCAAACTCCTTGGGCAGGAATCTGCTTATGTGGTTCTGTCTTATTTTGCCTTCTGTCTGATTTCTAACCCCTTGGTAATTATAACCAATCAATATGAATATAAATTAAAGCAAATTATTATTTTAAAAAGTGAACAGAAAAAATAGACATTTGAGCCACAGACAAAGTGTGATTTATGGCTTAGACATGCCTCCCACCTTTGGAGAGAGAGAGATGGGACCCGCTCCAGCAACAAACATTTTAAAATCTTCAACAAAATTTGGTTTTGCTGCTCTTCTTGTTTATATTTGGAGTCAAGGAAGTATGGAGTGGGTAGGCTCCCACAAGCCCAAATAGCTTCCAAAAGCCAAAAATAAAAAACAGAAGTGTACAGATGCTCACTTCCAGTTTCAGTGTCAGAACTGGTGGGGTTTTTTTTGTGTGTGTGCAACTTTTGGTCCCAATGTGAAGCATGGTGGGTTTGGTGGGGGAAAATTTGGCAGCTTCTAGCTCTCCCAAAATTGAATGCCAGGTCTATGCTGTTAAGGAGGGAGGGTGGTTGTTTCCTTGTTCTGCTACCAATTGCCATGGACACTAAAACAAATTCATCAATGTATGTACATCCCACTATGAGAACTTATAGGCAACACCCTAATTTCAGTATGAAAGGTGTATCATTGGCATGCTGTTGAACACACACATTATTATCCTCTTTCAGAATGAGCTTACCTGGCTGAAGAGATGTTGCAGAATCATCTCAGAAATGGAAGATGTGAGGCCAGTCAGCTAAAGAGAAAAGCAGAATGAGATCAGCGGGGATGCAAAATGGACACTATTTTGAATGACTCAGACAGATGTCTGTATGAGAAGAATGGGGATTAGCTCATTCACCAGTAGCAAGGTAAATATTTTTGAGACTATGGCCCTTATCTACAGCTTTGATTGTATTCCAAGTCCAGAGCTTGGAATACAAAACATTGTATTGAGAGTTCTTCTGACTATGTGTAGAGCATCTTTTCTTCCATGACTGAATTACTGGGAATCACCTCTCAAGATCCAGAAACTGCAGAGTTTAGCTTTCATGTGAGAAGGATTGCTATTCCGCAGCCTTTGGCCCTTATACTTGGTCTTTTTAATACAGGGCTCTATCATGTGGAATCCTGGGATTAGTAGTTTGGTGAAGTATTCAGCCTGGTCTGTCAGAGAACTCTTGTGCTTCACCAAACTACAAATCCCAGGATAGAATCATGACAGTTAAAGTGGTGTCAAACTGCTTTACTTCTGCAATGTGGATACATCCTTTCACAAATTCCATCAGCCAGCAATTTAGAAAAAGGAATCCCACCAGCCAAAAGGTACCACTTCCCCAGATTCTAAGCAGTTTAAATTTTGAGGAATATGTTAATTTATATTTTCATGTATTTAAACCAATGGATAATGACCGGAACAGTAACATAGATGCACTGTAGCATTTGATGAAACGTGTACTGATCTTTTCCATCCCAATACCCAGTTAAGTCTAAGGTGAAAACCGAAAAGAAAAATAAGTTCTAATGGTGAAAAGATGCATGCATGTGAGCAACGGCTACTTTTTAAAATTTTCTTTTGGGTAATGTGGCAAAACTGTCACCTCACGGTCATCAAGGGACAGCCATTTTTATTAAGAGTGTGACAAGACAGGTTCCACAGCCTGGAAAACAAGATTACTGATGTCTTTAAAGAGAGAGTGAGAAACAAAAAAGACAGCACAGCTAGAAGCACCACTCTTGAAGGAACTGGCACAGCATTTCCGGCAGAGGCTGAAGGAAATGCCCTTTGGGAACTGGGGAGACTTTGTCAGCCATTTATACCAGCAGCTGATGGGGCAGGAGGTCAGAGAGAGGCAGCTGGAGGCAGCACACAATGGTCTACAGAGGAGCGAGAAGACTGTAGAGCGCTTCAGGCAGGTGCTTGAAAAATTACGAAAAGGGCAGCAGAGAGGAAGTTGGGTGGTTCCCTAAGCCCATCTGAAAGACCAACTCCACTGGGCCCCTCCACTGCCAGTACTATTTCCAGCTGGTTTTTATAAGAACTACTATTTCAGTTTTAAAACTGAGTTTGCTTCCCCATCCCTTCTTCCTTCTGTGTTGTGTTCTTTAGGCTGCAATCCTGCAGGATTTTACTGTTCATATAGAAGATGCTCTGATAAGACTTTTTGGCTGAAAAGCAGTTAAAAAATCTTTTGGGTAAGTACAAAATCCTGCAGGTGATTGTGACTTCAGGCAAATTTTGGACTTCTGGGCGTCTAGAAAGGGATGTGGTAATGAACCTAGTTTTGAGCCAAGGATAGAGAAGTGTCAGTGGCAGCATACATGCTTTGCATGCAAGAGGTAGCACATTCACTTGTAACTTCTCTGGGTAGGGCTGAAAAATGCCCCTCTCTAAAATCCCAGAAAAATGCTGTCAGAAAGTATAAACTATATAATTATTATTTATTACCTGGCATTTTGTAGTTGCTGTTATGGATCCATAACCTAAAGTTACAGACCCATAACTTTTCCATATTCAATAAAATTGCATATTCATGGTTGCAATCATAAATGTTTCCCAAAATCATAGAATCATAGAGTTGGAAGAGACCACAAGGGCCATCCAATCCAACCCCCTGCCATGCAGGAACTCCCAATCAAAGGATCCCCGACAGATGGCCATCACATTAACAGTTAGAAGCGACACTGAAATCCTTTGCCTAATATGACTGCTGGCTGTTAAGGTGGGCTCAGGGGTTGGGAATCAGGCCATGAGATGTTACTGAGCTATGCATTCATTACTAAGTAGCCAATGTAGGGTACTGACAATTATTATTACTGTATTTATTTATATTGTGCATTTCCCCCAGTTTTCCCACTCAAGGCAGATAACAAGAGTTAAAAGAAACATAGCTAAAAATTATACCAAAGGTTAAAAATATCATTAAGCTATCCATAAAATTAAAAACAGTTAAAATCAACAAATAAGCAAAACACTAGATGGACGTAATATAAGAAATCTTCCTGTGATCTTTGAAGCAACTAAAAGGAATCCGCAGAACTCTTTCAAGATGCTCGGAGAGATCGAATAAAGGTATATCCTCTGAGAAATAAATTTAGGATACATCAGAAAGAAGGAAAGAGATTGATATTAAGGCGGAGGGAAACATGCAGTACCATTCTGCTGAAGTCATTGTGTACCTTCCCACGGATGTTGCTGGACCACAATTCCTATCATCCTTTATTACTAGGTATTTTGGCGAGGACTGATGGAAGTTCCTATCTAACAGCATCAGGCCATGCAGTCCTCATTCATCATAGAAATAAGTGGCACAGCGTGATTTGGGTTTGTTTGCAGACTTTGTTGTCATATTGCTTTGGTAGTCAACTTATACATTACGCCTCTTGTTTAAATCTACAGTAGTAATGAACATTACTGAAGTGAAACCAGTGGACTAAAGACAGATTAGCAACGTGGGTCGGAAACTAAAACCCACATGCATTATATGAAGCTGTATTATAAGCTCTGCTCCTTCCCTAGTCTTACCTTGTGGGCAGCCCAGTCCATCCAACCCTTGGCATTGGGGTCGATGTTGATCAGCACCAAGCCCTCCACAGTGTTTGCATGAGTGAGCTGTAGGTAAAAATAATAATAATAGTTATTGTTACGGCTATTACAGCTATAAAAAATTTATACCTACATAACATACTGGTGTTTTGTTAACTACACTTCTTATATCTCATCATAGGCTAGGGTAATCTTTCCAAGCAGCAGAATGATTTGACAGTACAACAGGATGGGCTCAGAGCTGCAGCAACTGGCAAGGGGAGAGGAGGAGGGAGATAAGGGCATTGCCCTACAAATAAGAATTCTGCCCCCCCCAAATGAATTCTTTCTTCAGTCCCCCAATTTATAGCATTGTAATAATTTAAAACTTCAGTTGTAACAGAGTTTTGGCACCCAAAGAAAAGGGGCAGGAAGAATTACCAAGGCAATAAGAAAAGTGCAAATACCAGAATGTGTGAATGATTTCCAATGTCTCGCTTTCTCCATTGATAGAATGATATTTTCTCTTGGTAAGGCAGACTTTATTGTTGTTGTGTGCCTTCAAGTTATTTCCAAATTATGGTGACCCTAAGGCAAACCTATCATGGGGTTTTCTTGGCAATATTTGTTCAGAGAGGTTTTTGCCTTTGCTTTCTTCAGAGGCTGGGAGAATATGACATGCCCAAGATCACCCGATGGGTTCCCACAGTTGAGCAGGGAGTTGAACCCTGGTCTCCAGAGTCACTACACCCCACTGGGTCTGGGTGGCAATCTCTTTGTTTTGTCTCTTCAATGATTTTCTGAGGGAATTTAAAGATATAACCTCTTTGTTTGCAATCTTAAGCAAAGTGATCCAATCTACCACTTCATTCTTCACTCTATACACCAGATTTCATATATTTATTACAAGAGCCTTCCTGATATGATGCCCTCCAAATACTACATATATTGTATTAGTGAAAAGGTTCAACTACATGTTTGGAATGGTCAAAAGGAAGTGATATTTTATTTAGCTTACAATTGTAAATGAAGCTGTTTGTTTAACAAATTGTAAGCCGCTCTGATAGTCTTGGCTGAAGAGCGGGATATAAATAAAACATTATTATTATTATTATTATTATTATTATTTCATACAGTGAACAGTTAACCTATGAAATTCACCGCTAAATGATGTAGTGACAGTTACTAGTTTACAAAGGACCATATTCAGAGCTTGGAAAAGGTGTTTTGGAAACTTTTTGAAATGATAGAAGCTGTAGTCAAAAAAGTATAATTTCAAAGCTCTGACTATTGATAGGTTTATCATTATGAACCACTCAGTACTTTCAGGAGAAGATGAGTAATAAAACAAAATAATACAGTCTATATTTATATTTAAAGGTGTAGAGAAATGCAGGGAGGAAAGTAGGCCAACTAGTGGCACTGGCTATGACAGTGAAATAGAGATACACCTTTGAATACCAGATGGTGGGGACATACAACAGAGGAGATCTGTTGCCTTATTGGCTTCCCAGAGGCAGCTGGCTAGACAATGATGGAAATAGGATGTAGCACTCAATGTACCCTTGGTTTGATTCAACAGCGCTCTTCTTATGTTAATGATTTCTTCTTCTTCTTTTTCTTCTGGCTGAAGGGAGAATTGAACCAGAGCACTACTTCGTCTGTCTTTGACACAATGCCACATTAACTCTCCTAAAGCGCCTTTCCAAAATGCTCTCTGTACTTCACTCACATTGCCACAGCAATCCTTAACAGCCAGTGGTGCTGCAGGGTCAGAAACACCCCACCTTGGCCATGGAGTTTGCTGGATGACCTTAATTCATTCTCACTCAGCCTAACCAATTTACTGTATTAGGGTTCTTGAAAGAGAAATGGCGGGTAGGGATAAGGTGAGAGAGAAGAAACACACACAGCTCATTGAGCTCTTTAGAGGAAATGTGAGATATGAATGTCATAAAATAATCCAGTCATGAAGGTCAGGATAAAATATGCCTACCTAAGGCCAAAGCAAGGATGGGAAAATGAGTCATTCCTGATATGGAAAGTCCCAGTATCCCTCACTACTGGTGATGCTGATGAATGCTAATGAAAGTATATTTACGGTACACCTTTATGTTGTTGCTTTAAACGTCAACCTCTCTTCCAGTACTGGAACCCAAGACAGCTAACCACATGATGAAAACCAGATACAACTATAAATGACTTTTTAAAACAACAAAACTGAGTCAACATGGTGTAGTGCTTTGCATTTTAGACTAGAACTCCAGAAGGCCAGTGTTCAAATCCCCCCTCAGCCACCCACTGGGTGACTCTGGGCAACTCACAGTCTCTCAGCCTCAGAAGAAGGCCTCTCTGAGTAAATCTTGCCAAGAAAAACCTAAAGTAAGTTTGCCTTCCATTTGCCATAAGTGGAAACACCTTGAAAGCACACAACAAAGAAACAACCAAAAGTACATTAAATTACAATACTGAAAGCCCCTATTAAAACAACAACTAAGAGGGAAATTCAACATCCCATGTTTAAAAAACAAAAACAAAACCCTTTCTCAGAAGCCAGTCAGTTGCCAAAACCCAGCTTGAAAATAAAGGTCTTGAGTGCTGGAGGAAGGACAATGAGAGGCCTTCTTTCTAAAAACTGTTGGAGCTGTAATCCAGCAGAATGTGAAGGACAACAGTTGCCCATCCTTGGCAAAAGGAGTGTATCTATTTCCACTTATTTATGAATTAAATCAAGAATCTTCCTCATTCCCTTAACTATTACAATACATGACACATGCTTTGCAGTGGAATCAACACAGGATTCCTCCTATCACACACTACCTCCACAAAAAACCCAAACCTCACACTTGTGGGGCTATTTCATGTCTGCTGGGGTTAGGAACATAGAATTAGTGGTCTGATTCTCTTGTTACTTCTGAGATGTCCAAGTCAGTGTGAGCTGAGGCCATCTGACCACAACCATTTGGCATGCTGATTATGTATCAAATGTCTCTTCACATGACCAGCACTGGATCTTAGCCTACTTACGCTATAGCGTGCCAGAATGTAAGCTCCAGCTCCGACTCCAATTCCAATGATGCTGGTGAAGCTATGGAGGGGAGAAAGAGAGAGGCAAGTTGCAAAATACTCCACAGTGCAAGAGCTGTCTGGACTCCTGGGTTTCTTTTATGAAGCTTGGAAAGAGAAGTGGGTTCCTGGAGTCACTGCATTTGCTTATCTTGTGCCTTTCTGTGTTGTGTTTATGCTTGGAAATGTCACCGACTGTGCCTTTTTTATTTTGTGGCCTTTTGGCTCCACTGTTTACGTTCTCTTTCTTTATCTTCCGCCCCCTCTCCATGTAGATTTCTATATTTATCTCTCTCGATATAGATATGCATGGTTCCACCAGCTGAGGTTCACACTTCATGCAGCTGATGAAAGAGACCACGTGAGCCCAGACTGCAATAAATCAGTACTACAAGCCTCTCTCCCGCTCTCTTTTAACATTTCCTGTAACAAATGTGGCTACCTTTTTGGAACTATTATTATATTAGTAAGCACTAAAGGGGTGAGACTGAGTAAGGAAGGTCTCTAGCAGATCAGAAGAAATGATAGAGGTTCCACCCACACCTCCAGGATACGAAGAAATCAGCTATGGCCTAGGAGACCTAAGTTCTTCATCAAAGAGAAGAAATATATAGAAGGGCAGGGAATCTCTAGATTATTTTCTCAACCTTCAGGAAATCCCTGGGACCAGCAGTAGACAAGCCTAGGAATGGGCTGGATTTCATGGCTTGGAGCAAAGAATATTTAGAGCCAAAGTCCTGGGTTGTGTTCACAGTTTCAGGAGTAGTGTATGTGAAAAACAGAATGCGTAGATTGGGTTTAGAGCAGGGGTGGGAATCATGCAGTCCTCCAACCCCATTCACCATAGCCAATGGTGAGGAATTCTGGGAGTTATAGTCCATCTCCTCGTTTAGAATTTACATACTGTTTCGGAAAGAAGCTTAGTGCCATTAATGGATGCTTAACAGGTGCATCTTATCATATCAAGGCACCTGAGATGGGAAAAGGTGATCTTGATGAATTTCTGTCAAAGGTGATGAATCTCTTTCAGTAATCCAAGGAGGAGGTTGGACAGTAGAATCCTCTGGGTTTCAATACTGTCTCCGAGTTATTTAGCTTTGCATTTGATGCAAAGTTTTGTATTTTCAGATTTTACCCTCCAACCTCTTCTGCAGAAAGCTACTTCACATTCCCATAGACATTCACTTACCCCCCTCCCCCGCCATCATCCCATTCTGACTCACTTGACATATTGCAGGATGCAGGGGATCATGTCAGCCAGCTGGTCCAGAGAAGGATACTGATACCTAGGAAGGAAGCAAACAGCAGAGGCTGCATTAGAGAGCCAGACTTTATCCCCACAACACCCAACAGTGCGGGTGGGGCAGGAATGGAGGCTGCAAGGCTCACCCCAGAGGGAAGGCCGGGGCACCCTCCTCCATGCCGGGCGCGTCCACATGTATCACCACGAAGTTCTTTATGATCTCTTGCATGTCCTCAAAGTGGAAAAGGGTGTCGAAGCACGAATGATCTGGGGGTGGGGGGTGGGGGAGACAGAAGAAGGGGGTGTCAGGCTGCAGAAGGGCAAGAGGTAATGCCATCACAGTGGCAAGGTGTAACTCAAAACAGGGATGGCCCTGGAGTGAAGTAGGTATCAGAGGAAGACGCAAGGCAGCCAAATATCTATCAAATAATTCTTTCTTAAAAAATAACACACACACACACACCAGAGGATGGGAGTTCTGCCTTACATCACAATGCTATTCAGATTTAAACTAAAGAAAGGTCCACTGTGGTCTATGAAGTCTACTCCTAGGTGACTATCCATAGGATGGGAACCTAAGGCACCAAACTGCCTTCACCTGGCTTAGAAAAATAGCAAGAGAAGGGAACATTTACACAAGCAGTCAAACTAGAATTGGTGGGGGCCTATGTTCTCTCTGCAGGGGGAATTAACTTTGTGGAAAAGGGGAGGTTTCTAGATTCTTACAGGAAAAAAGATGCCTGTGAAAGGATTCTAAAACAGAGCTTGACTCATAGGGAATGTATGTCTATTTCAACACTTCCAAATCAGCATTTGAAACTGGAACCTGATATGAATCCACATTAACAGAGAGATAAAACATGGCTCTTTTAGGGCAGAAGTACATATTTTTAAGCAGCAAACAAACCTTAGCATCAAAACAATGCATGCTACTAAAAATGAGTTTCAGGATCAACCAGTCCCATCCCAAAAGCTCAGTTTTCAAAAATGTTTTATTGCTAGTGATTGTCTAAATTGGCACTTGGCTTAAGAAGTGTTTACAATCCAGCGGTAGAGTACCTTTGCCTCTACAGATGTTCTGGATGATAACTTCTACTCTCTTTAACCACCAGCCAAACTGCTTATGTTTCCAGGAGGTGATGTCCAAAAGGATGAAAGTTTCTCCACCCCTGTCATGTGTGTATGAGCTTTCAAGCTGCCTGCTGACACATGGCAACCCCATTAATTTCATACGGTTTTCTTAGGCAAAAAATAGAGGTGGTTTTGGCAGTTCCTTCCTCTGAAATATTGCCTCCAGTACCTGATATTTGTTGGCTTCTCCCATCCAAGTACTAACCAGGGCTGGCCCTGCTTAGATTAAATGGGATCTGGTGTCTTTAGGGCATTTTAGGCCTCCTCACCTGTCATAACCTATGTAATTCACATTCAGAGCGATTCACAATTACCTCTATTTTCCACATCAGAAACTAAGTGGTTGTCACACCTGCCCTGTGATAGTAGCTCTGCCATTCTGTGGTAATTCTGAACATTTTCTTACCAAAAAGCAGAAAAAGCTGGAGGGAATAAAAAACTGACAAACCGTGAAGGATAAGTTGCTAAGAAAAATTAGCTACTGAGATAAGCAACAATGGGGGAGATGAAGTGGGCAACTCCTCTCGTTTTGAATAACTGGTTTCTGTCACCTCCAGCTTTCTCTGACTGCTAGAGAAGGAGCCTCCAGAGTTTGTTTGCAGCAGGAAGAGCTTCCCTGAAATGTGTAGGCAGGCTGCAAGGCAGATGAATGGACTTATTCAGAATTACCTAGTGAGTTTTGGATGTGAAGCCAAGCATTCTCCTTTTAAAAAACAGCAAGCAATCAGAGCTGAAATTCTCAAGCCGTATCAGCTTTAAACAGAGTGAACCAAGCCTGAACTCCCCCTAGAAGCCAAGATGTCTCAACTTAGACTGTTGTACTTTGAACACATCATGAGAAGACATGACTCATTAGAAAAGACAACACTGCTTAGTAAGGTAGGAAGCACTGCATTATAGATGGATAGACTCCCATCAAGGAAACTAAGGTGCTGAGTTTACAAGACTTGAGCAAACAGGATGACTATTATTCACAGGTCACCATAAGATGGAATCAACTTGACTTGAACTTAACAACAACACACAACAATCAGTTTTTGATCCTCATCCTTTGAGAGGCAGCCTTGGGATTGGTTATGCTTGGTGAGGCAGAATGTGGAGGGCAAAGGCCAAGAAGGTGGTTTCTGCATCAGTGGGATGGTGGGTCCACTCAGGGGTTTAGCCAGAACTTTACAAGAACTATTCAAGGCGCTGAACTATTTTGGGAATAAGGTTACTCACACTGGTTAGCTTCTTTAAAGTCTGGACTACAATCTGGAGCAGAATCACCATCCCAATGATGTGGACAACACCTGCCACTGGCAAAGGCAGATCAGAATCTATACTGGTAGAAGCCCTGCAAAGGCATCTTTCTCCCAATTGTTTAACAAGAGCATCATTCAAATGGCTCTGGCACACAGATTAGGCCATTAAAACCCCCTGGACTCTATGAATTCCAGGGTAGATATGAAGGTATATATTTCAGTGTCTGGCTCATGGGATACATTAGGCCGTTTGTTCTTTGCTCTGAGTAGCCAGTTTTTGCATACCCCTCTCCCACCATCGCAAAAATGTTGCACCTGAGGTCCCATTTTTTTTTTTAAAAAAGCAAAATAAATCCTGGGCACACAGAGCCATACCCACAGATATACACAGGGTGGAAATTTCTACTAAAACAAGAAATTTGAGATTTCTTCCCCAAAGGCAAGACCCTTTAATAATTCCATGAGATACACTGCAAATGCAAACTCTTACATTCTTTCTTGGGGCTGAAATGTCTGGCAAATTCCCACTCCCCCTGCCCCCCAACATGTGGGCATTCCAGTCTTACGGTTTTGTCCCACATCATGGTAGGTGAGGATGGCAGGACGCTTGGGTTTGGGTGTTCCATGGATGGTGATTGTCACAATGCCATATGGAGTCTCCACTGTGTGTTTCTGTGGAAGCAGAAAGAGAGAAAGACAAGAGAGAGAAGGGTGAACAAATGCAGTATGGCAATGCTAGACAACTTTAATCAGAGTTACACCGAATGCACAAAAGAAGGAAGACTGGTGAAAGGCCTCACCTATCCATGAGTGTCATGCATAAAGTGTCCCTTATGAACATTTTGTACAAGAGCAGGGCCTCTGTGCAAAGAGGCCCTACTCATATACAAATTGTTCATTGGAGACCTACTGGTAATCTTGGACCCATCAAAATAGAGTATCTCAAATAATATGTATATAGAGCTTGTAAACACATATAATTTCATGCATGAGGTACAACATACATGGGGCTAGCCCTCTGATTCTACTCCTCTATTCATGTATTCAATGTACCCTCACCATTGTGGCTGTCCGCACAGCAAGGACATACTTCACATGGTCTTCAATCCTTGAGCCAGTGTGTTGAGTGTCAGACTAGGACACTGGGAGACCAGCGTTCAAATACCCATTTGGCCTTGAAAACCCACTGGGTGACTTTCGGCAACTCACATTCTCTTAGAGAAAGACAACAGCAACAGAAAACCCTCTTAGAACAAAGCTTGCTGAGAAAACCCAGTGATATGTTCACCTTAATATTGCCATAAATCAGAAATGACTTGAAGGCACACCACTACCACCACCACAACACTCCAGTCCTTGGTCCCCCCCCCCCCTTAAAAGAACTTAAGAAGACAGTTCCAAGTAGCAAGACCACCAAAGAAATAAGTCAAGATAAACATGGGAAACATGACTGTTACCTTCCCCCAGAATTTAGGACAATTATGTTTTTGGAATACAACTCTCAGAATTTCTCAGGTAGCATAGCCAATGTCCATGCAGGGAGAAATTATCAGAAGAGGAACTTTTTGAAGTTCCACTTTTCCATATGAGTAAGGATATGTATATATAGTAGGTGTGTGTATATATATATATATATATATATATATAAACTGTAGGAAGTGAATCAAATTAACACTCAAAAGAAAATAAAAATCTCGCTTTTGCACCTCCAGATATATTGGCTTATTCTAAACACTTTATTCTGCTCATACCAGAAAAAGGAAAAACAACCAAACTACTCTTATGGACTAATTTCTTGCCCTTTTCCATCTGTTGGAAATTCCGCTTAGAATCTCTCCCCCAGGGCTTTCCAAATGACTAAAACTACAGTCTGGCATGCTCCTGTGCCTTTAATAGCAGCTTGATTTATTCTCCATGTAGGATGGAGCCATGGCAGTTAAAGTGGTGTCAAACTGCGTTATGTCTACAGTGTAGGTGCACCCTAGGTTACATTGGAGTAAAAGAGCAAATTCCAAAATTATATGACAAAGCCCAAGTAATGCTAAAAGCGGAGTACCACTGTGCAGTGCTATTTTCATACCACAAATTAGGATCCTAACAGTATCAATTCTGTCTGATCTTGGAAGCCCATCAGGATCGGCCCTGGTTAGTACCCGGGCAAGAGATGGCCAAGGAATATCAAGTGCTGAAAGCTATATTTCGGAGGAAGGAAGTGGCAAAACTACCTCTGAGTATTCCTTGGCTAAGAAAACCCTATGAAATTAATGGGGCTGTCATAAATTGACAGGAGACTTGAAGGCACATACACACAGAGACATGCTTAGGCACTGCAAAATGGATTTAGGCCAAGGATCAGAACTGTGCAGGCTTCCAGATGTGCTTGACTACAACTCCTAGCACAGTCAGTTATTAAGAATGAAGGTGTGCATGCACACTTACACATACACACAGATAATAGTGTATACACCAAATCATACACACTCTGCTGTCCTGTGTGTAAACTTTTTAAAAATATGTTGTTGCTGTTGTTATGTACCTTCAAGTAGTTTCAAATTTATGGTGACCTTAAGGCCATTTATATAATATCATAGGGTTTTCTTGGCAGGATTTGTTCAGAGGAGGTTTGTCATTGCCTTTCCCAGAGGCTGAGAGAATATGACTTGCCCAAGGTCACCCAGTGAGCCAAGTGAGCAATCGAACCCTCATCTCCAGAGTCGCACTCCGACCACTATACCACACTGGTTTAAAAATAATATTCAGACTATATAACTTGTCTAAGCCACACTGTGTCTTTGAGAATGCACCTGAAGGACTTGTCAGGTCAGAAAGTATGACTCACAAGGAAGATCTAAGCTTGGGCATTTGTCATCTTAAATATTAAATACTGCCTCCCTCTAACATTCCAGAACAAGGGAGGAATTCAGGGCCGAAAAAAACCATCTCCGCCTTATCCTTGTTCCCAGGATGTAAGGGGGGGGGGGACAAAACTTGGATCAATATTTAAAACAATCAGATTCTGTTTTTTTTAAAAATAAAAGTTCATTGTTTACTTTCTTAGCCCTTCCTGTTAAGAAGGCTTTCTCTGATGGCACACAAGGGAATTCAATGTGTTCAAAAGCAATTGGAGTGGCAGGGGAACAGAGAGCTGAGCTATTTGGCACTCTTCCTCGTCCAAACCGCAATAACACAACCATGAACAGGGTGAAAGGTGGAAACAAAGACACAGTCCAGAAAATAGGCAGTTGCCGCTGAGGAGAGGGTGAACTTTGCATTTCGAGTTTGCTTTGCAGTTTGCAAAGCAGTCACAACAACTAAAAGGAGGAACGCAGGGCCTAGAAGTGGCACTTTGTCTGCACTGCAGAAATAATCCATGTTGACACCACTTTAACTGACATGGCTCAATGCTATGGAATCCTGGGAATTGCAGCTTGTTGTGGCAGGAAAGGCTAAATGGCTCAGAAAACGATAATGCCAAGAACTGCATAGAACTGAGCCATGGTAGTTAATGAGGTATCAACCTGGATTATTTCTGCAGTGCAGATGCAGCCTAGAAAAGGATAGACCCATCAAGCGAAACATAGCAAAACAGTCTTTTGTGACCTGACAGGTATGTTATTTTGTGTGGTCATGCCAGGGGATGTAATCCAAAAAAAGGAACATTTCCATGCTCTGCTTAAATTCTGACCATTATATTCTGGCACCAAATAAAACCTATTAGCTCAT
Source organism: Urosaurus nigricauda (assembly GCA_034509955.1). Taxonomy (NCBI): domain Eukaryota; kingdom Metazoa; phylum Chordata; class Lepidosauria; order Squamata; family Phrynosomatidae; genus Urosaurus; species Urosaurus nigricauda. The sequence continues at coordinate 12,105,095 of JAOEGL010000006.1, forward strand.
ACAGATTTTTTGGGGGGCGGGTCATGCCAGATAGCCCTGCAAGCACTGATTGGTCCCACATACTGTTTGGTGACCTGATACATGATATAAATAGCTCGAGGAAGTCAACTCTTGGATTTACAGCTGCTCACAAAAAGGCTCCCTAGGGTGCATCTACACTGTAGAAATAATGCAACTGGACACCACATTAAACTGCCATGGCTCCATCCTATCGAATCCTGGGATTTGTAGTTTGATGAGGCACCAGCACACTTTGGCAGAGAAGGTTAAATTCCCTGCCAGAATTGCATAGGATGGAGCTACAGCACTTAAAGTGGTGTCAAACTGCATTATTTCTGCAGTGTAGATGCACCCATGTTTACTGCAGATGTTGCTACTCTACCCCAACTTAAAATGAATGAGATTCTGGGCTATTTGTGAGGCTCCTTGGGTTCCTTTCTGAGAGAAAGGGGACATAAATATGAAATAAATAAATATGGCTAAGCTTGGCTCTACTGACCCCCTTGCTTATTTGTTCAATGCATAACGGGAGCTTCTGATAATGAGTACAGCTGTTATCAGAACTGCTGATAACGCATTTATTTAAAAGGGTTATATACCTCTTCCCAACAAGGATTTTCATATAAGTCTGCAACCATGGCTCCCTGCTATAAAATCCTGGGATGTGTAGTTTTGGGAGGCACCAGCAAAGAAGGCAGAGAAGGTTAAAGACCTTGTAAAATTATAAACCCCAGAATTCAATAAGTTGGAGCTACAGCACTTATAAGCAGTGTCAAATTGCGTTATTTCTACAGTGTAGATGAACCCATAAAGAAATCCAAAAACACTTGAGATTAAATGAGAAAAAAGAAATCTCTAGCCTAAAGCTTTTGCAGACTCTCGACCAGTTCATCAGATTCAGGGCCGCACATTGGATGTAGTGGACTAAAGGCCAGGAAAGCGTATGCTAGAGTTTTATAGGTTAAGCAGGGAAGGTTGTTATTTAGATGTATATCTGTGTTTAAATTTTGTATGCTTTTCAAATGATTTTATAGTGTTTTAACATGGGACTTTTACATTGATTTAAACTTGATTTAAACCTTTTCAATTTGTTGTCTCTGGAAGCTACCTTGTGTCTCCACCCTGGGAGAAAGGCAGCTTATAAATGAAGAAAATAAAACAAAATATTATTTTTTTCAGTTAGTCTCAAAGATGCTACAGGATTCATTTGTATCTTTTAATGCTGACATTAGGTTCTTTTTGGAGCAGTGTGTAACAATGGTGGGGAAATAGCAGAAAACACTGCCCTCTGCCAGGTAACTGATAAAGACTTTGTAAAACTACAAATCCCAGGATTCCATAGGCTGGTATGACAGTAATTAAAGTGGTGTCCAACTGCATTATTTCTCCACTTTAGATGCAGTGTTGACTTTCGCTTCTTTGCCACCTTGTCAAATATGTAACTAAAAAGACAGCTGGGTGGAAATACAGTAAATAAAACAATTAAGAGACGCTGCAACAAAACTTTGCAGCGTATTCTCACACATCCACCAGACGTGTTCCTTTCAGGATTCCACTGAGTAATCTGCTACAAAACAGAACATTCTCAATGATTTCCCATATTTCTTTTCAGTTCTCTAGGTACTGGGTGTGCTCAAGTTGGCTTTGGCCTGTTTTTCCCCTCTGTTGTTTTTGTTTTGAAAGCTACTTTAGTGCTTCTGCAAACCACAGGACTTCCCCTCATCGTGCGGAAACTCAGTGGTTCTGTTTTGGCTCCTTTTTAATTGTGGCTTACTACTTGGGTTCACTACTATAGTAAACCATTAAATAAAATCTGAATTTGTAACCCACACAGACAATATTTAAAATCCTAACAGCTGCTAAGGTTTGCAAGCCAAGCCTCCTGGATTCCCTCTCCAACTTTGCCATGGGATGAAATGCAAATGTAATAGGGTCAAGCACAGGACCTTGCTAACATTTAGTTCTGTTAGGTAGATCTGGGCAGCCCAGGCTACAGAATTAATGCGGTTTGATGCTGCTTTAACCTCCATGGGTCAATGCTATGGAATTCTGGGATTTGTAGTTTGGTGAGATATTTAGCCTTTTCTGTCAAAGAGTTCTGGTGCCACAACAAACTACAAATCTCAGGATTCCATAGCACTGACTCATGGGAGTTAAAGCAGCATCAAACCGCATTAATTCTGTAGCCTGGGCTGCCCAAATGACAGTTAAAGTTAAAGTGCTGTCAAATTGCATTAATTCTGCAGTATGGCAGCATCCCCCAGTTTCTCGCAGCCTCAGATCCTCCTCCAGAAAATGGGCACAAGCCGTACTTACCTTGTGTAAGGGCAGACTTATGTAACAAGACTTTTGCAATCAGGAAGTCTGCCATTTCAACTATACAAAAAACTATTGACCTAACCTCACAATAACCCCATAATTAAACATCCCTACTTTTCCATTTTGAAAAGAGAGAGGCCCAAAGATGTGGTGCTTTGCTGAAGACTAGCCAATAAGGCCATGACTAAGCAACTGGGCTTGTTACACGTTTAGCTGGATGACAGGCCAACGCTCCAACAGGTGCAGCTTTCCACAGCTGGCGAAGCATTGGATTTGCCAAGAGAGCCAATAAACAGCTAAGGCTGCTCCTATGTCTTTGAAAGTAGCTTGATTTGCAAGAACTGAAAAAAATCAGTGCTTTTTGTAGAACAGAGTTAAGCATGATCACTTGGAAAGAACAGTTTTAAAAAGCCAACAAACCCATTTTTTAAAAAATTTAAACTGTTTTGCATTAATGCTTAGGACTACACCAATATAGGGCTAAATAAAAAAAATTAAGTAGTAAAATGCAGTCCAGATGTTACGGCCACTAACTAAAATAATAATTGTGTGTGTGTTTTAAATGCTCCTTTAAAGCACATTGTCTTCACTGAATTTATGTTACTTGAAGCTTTTGCTCCTGAATGGCATTTCTTGTGCCATAAAATAAAGTGATGAAAAAGAAGAATTGACACTGGACCGTGGTCTAACAATGAACAACTTAATAAGCTGTTCAAATGTTTAAATTCGGTCACTGTTCTTCCAGTAGGACACTTGGAAAAAATCAATTAATAGTCATTTGGTTCAAATCAACTTGGTTTAAAACAGCCAGCCCTGTTGGTAATGCCTGGGGCTTAAATCACTGTTGTAAGAATAGCAGGAAGGGTGTTGGTAACATTTGGCAACCCCAAGATAGGCAATTATTTAAGACTTGAGAGTGGAAGTTAGGGTTAGAAGAACTTTTAACTTAAACTCAATTCTGGTTTGACCTGTCCCTACCTTTATTGGCCAATGGGCCAAGTGGCAGAGAGTTAGAATAGTGGTGACAGGGCTTCGAAAAGTGCATGCTACAAATCACAGCCAACCAACAAAGAACAGGCTGGGCTCCAAGCCAGGACTCCCGCGGAGAGTTTGTCACTTCTTTCCCCCTTTGGCAAGGTTTCTGAGCATTTCACGATTACATAACAGCAAAACTGGGGTAGGGGTGGGGAGGGATGCCATTTACTGTTACAGTACATGTGCTGAATGTCAAATATTCCTTGAATTTCCAAATAAAAGACCATAGCCTGAAACCCTGGAGAGTGGCTGCCACTCAAAGTAAAGGAGCAAAGGATCAGTGAGCTCAAGAGAGTGATGGTCTGACTTGGTATAAGGCACCATCCTATGGTTTATAGTGCCTTTGTCATTTGTCCTTGTGTGCTTTCAAGTTGTTTCCGAGGCTGAGAGCATGGGACTTGCCCAAGGTCACCCAGTGGATTTCATGGCTGAGTGGTCTCCAGAGTCGTGGTCTAACACTCAAACCATTATGCCATACTGGTAGTGCCTTCCTATGGTTTAATTCAGCTCCTAGAAGCCTCAGACAGTCAGGAATTCTGAGGGTAAAGTTCAAAACATCTGGAAGACTAAAGTATGGGAACCACTGGTTAAATGACTCATGACAGGTCACTGTATCCCAAGATAAGTCAAAATTCCATCCTGGAAATTAAGGAAATCACTTACCGTTTTCATTTCTGATTTTTTGGGGGGCAGGGAGATTATTCTTTTTTGTGGGGTAGAATTCACTAATCATTTACTGGGGTGCCCACAAATGCCGAATTTACTCTGGAGCAGTTGGATTGTGTGCTTTTTTAGGTTTCGAAGGCTGAGGGGACTTGGAGATGTAAAAATACATTGGGAGGCACATGTGGTCCGCACCTTCTGCACTCTTGTTTTAAATCAGCCTTTTTACCCTGGAGTAATCCTTGGGGGGGGGGGGGTCAGATCTCAAAGAATCCCTGCACAAAAATTATTATATTTTTAAAAAGTTATCCCCCCCCCCCCGCCCAATCATAATCTCTCAGGGAACGGTACAGTTCAAGGGAACCCTGGTTGAGAAAAGAAAGATAGAGCTTTTCTTAGCAGAGGAAAGCACAGCAGTTTGAATCTTTTCCTCTTATGAAGCAGTGAAATGAAACCAAACGAAACTTGTAGCTCTAGAAATGACCCCAGTTCATTATGCCCACTATACAGTATATCAAGCAGCTCCCACAATTGCTCCCTATTCCACTTTCGCTGATGCACACAGCGACAGAATACGTGGCTGCCCTCTTCTGCAACCCCATAATATCTATGACTGGCAGTAATTCAATGCTGATTCAAATTTTGGGCAAAGAAAAGAAGGAGAGATCACTGAAGACAAATGGACCTCTTCCTTCAGTTTGGATTTTTGATGATGGGGATTTTAGCAGGCATGGGGAACCCCATTTTTGACCCCATTAAATGTGATGGAAAAGCTGAGGTAGGGCATTACCTGGCCGTGTTCCTGCAGAAGTTTAGCTGTTATCAGTTCAGCATCCTAGAACACAGAGAAAGAAAGAAGAGGGAAGGGAAAGACACACAGACAGAGAAGGTGCAAGAAGGTAGGAAGTAAGTGAGGAAGAAGAATCAGAGTTAAAGGGAGAGGTAGGAGCTAGGGGAAGGAAGCAGAGTGTGCAGAATTTCCTTGCCACTGAGTCTTAAAACTGGCGTGGGAAACAAGCAGGCACTGTGCAAGATGGATTCACCAAAAAACTAGCAAGGCTGCATCAGCACTGCAGAACCGATGAAGTTTGACACTGCTTTAATTGCCATGGCTCAATGTTATGGAATTATGGGATTTGTAGTTTTGTGAGTTATTTAGTCTTCTCTGTCAGAGAGCTTGAGTGCAACATACAAATCCCGGGATTATATAATATAGAGCCATGACAATTAAAGCGGTGCCAAACTGCATTAATTCTACAGTGTGACAGCAGGACAGTTATCCATGGGCTCTGTTTCATGTTTCCAGTTGGCTAAAGTATTACTCAGCTGGGGAGTTCAAGGGTTGCAAAAAGGGAAGGCCTGTCAAAATACTCCTGAATTGTTAATGAAACTGTTTGGATGAAGGGCAAGCATAGCCCACCAGAGACAGTGAGACTGCAATCCCCAGCAGCCCTTGTCTGCATAAGTGATGAGGAGAAGTTGTGGGAGTTGCAGTTCAACAACATCTGGAGGGGCACACATCCCACATCCCTGGTTTATACTAGAAAGCCCATCCACAGTGTGCTCAGCAACCTGCCAAGAGTTGCCTCTCAAGCTCTGGCAACAAACCCAGATCACAGGGTATCTGTTGCTGGAAAACAAGTAACAAAAAGATATTGACTTCTCTGCAATGTTCATCACAATGGGTGAAGCAACGATCTCCTCCCAGAAACAAGTGATAATCTGGACTGAGTATCCTTTGCAAATGGAAATTTAAGCATTGTTTTCCTTGTGCTATCTAAACACACAAGTCCAAAGTTTGTCAAAACCAAACGATCACAGTCAATCCAGAGAGGTCAAACGCAGTACAAAAAGTATTCACAGCTCAGCGGTGCAGCTTCAAAACATGAAAGCAGTGCAGCTTCAAAACAAAAACTAGCCATGTTTTGACAAAGTTCTACCTCAGTCACATTAACAATAATGCTACTACAGTGCAGCAGTTCCATTGCTGAAAAATACTTGAAATATGCAAGTGTTTTGTTATCTATTGCCTTTATTGCCTTTACTCTTCACACTGAGAACTCAAGGCAGGATGTAGAGGATTCCCAGATGGCTTCATATCTATGCATGGATAAATGTTGTCAAGAGTATCATCTACCTTTGGGCAATATTCTAGGCCAGTATGGGACTAAAGTCAATCACTTGAGAGGGACATATCCCTTGAATAACAACTGGATAGCATTTTTAAAGAGGTAGATTTATGCCACTGTTTACAGAGATTTCTTTGCATTGAAACTGCCAACAGTGGCTCCAAATGCATTTTGTGGTGGGACTTTTAGGTCCTATCTCATCATTAGATAGAGTGAACAAATGCTGGCAGGCAAGGACAAATGGCAAAGTGTTGGAGGACAAAACTTTGTGTACATGTGTGCCACATAGCCTATCCTGCACTCCTAAGTGAGCCTGCTGATTTCAAACATTGGTGTGGAGGATGCAATTCATTTACCACCATTGAACTACAATTCTATTGCCAGATTAGTCAGGTTCTGCATGTGGAAAGGGTGCAGGGAGAGAGGGTAATATTTTGTCCTTCACCTCAAGAAAGTTTTAGGCCAGCCCCTGGTCTTGAGCACAAAGGATGGCCAGATGCAAAAGAGGACAGGCTTCTGCACATTTCATAAGTTGTGCAGAAGAGGGAATTGCCGCATAATTCATCATCTGAGCCACTTCTGGTGAAACTCTCTTTTCAGCATCACTATGGTGCAGGTGCCTTGTCATCCTTTGGTATCTGGCCACTCTACATGGAGGATGTCCTGAGCAGGTCCTTACAACTGCTTGCTCCTTTCTACTTAAGATTCAGTGACTCAGCCATATGAAAAGGGCAAAAAAAGAGAGGAGGTTGCTACTTCTTCTCTCTTGTCACACCCTGCATGTTTAGAAAGGACAGGTGAATAGGCAGGCACAACAAAGAAGGCAAGGAGGAGAAGAGAGCAGGAGCAAGAGGGAACGCCAAGAAGGTCTCAAGTGTTTTGGGACAGGACTTCTTATTGGAATGTGAACCATGGCCAGTGCCTCATAATGTCAACCTTGGATGTTGGCATCAGCACCCATTTTAAGGTTTGCCAGTATTGCACTCTAACACTGTACCTTGAACAAAAACACAAGGCACAGAAATCAGCAGGTGATTGTGTTTTATCTCTGTGGTGTGAAAAGTTTGCCCTGCTGTTTTCTGTATATCCAAATGGCTGTTGAAAGCCATGAGACAAAGCAGAGCTGGGCATTTGCTCCTAGTCAGCTGGTCACTATAGTTCCAAGTAAGTTTTAATATTTTCATGCCACACAAGGGAACCTATGAATATGATCGCACAGCATTTCATATGACCAAAGGAACCCTGGAGCATCTCTGTTATTGGCTGTGAACTGTATTTAGACAGAAATCCAAACATTATTTGTTGCGTGCATAGCTGGTGTGTATGTGGGTCAAGATAAGAGTCTCTGCATTTTTAGCCACTTTCCCTACCAAAACAGGCACCACACTGTTGCATCTTGTTCTGCCATCACCTCTGATCAGAGTTCTGGAAGCTCCATGGATTTGGCTGCAGTATTTTATAGCTTGATAAAAATTCCCATGTTTTGCTTTGGGGAGAAATCACAGTGATAATCACAGATCATTTTGTGACACACTTCTGTTCTCAGAAAAGTTACTGTGTATGATCTCAGGATCCTCTAGCCACTGGGCCTGCTTGCTAGAAAATTCTAGGAATTGTCATCCAAAAAACCTAGCCAACTGACCAGTAAATAACTTTTCCAAGATCTGGTCACAGGAAATGCTGTGCGATTCTAAGGTCTGGGAGAGTGCACAGCTTCAACACAGAAGATCCCAAGCATGCAGAAGTTCCCAAGCCCTGGCACTTCCAGTCAGAATGGATAACACCAGGCTAGACGGACCAACCGTCAGACTTAACACAAAGCCTGCTTTGTAGGCTTCTGCTTTGCCATCCTTTCTGAGCTGGGAAAGAGCATGGAGGGAAAGAGGTGGGACTGGATGATTCAGGAAATGCTGGTGGGAGGTTAAAAGAGGATGACAAGGTGGGAGGGAGAAACTGAAGAAACCTGCTTTTTTGCTGACCTTGCCCGGATCAGGTGCTCCTGGGGATTGTAGAAGTGGTTTCCCCTCTGTGATCTGCACTTCCTGAAGTTCTGTCATGGCACCTGGAGAAAAAGATGAAGGTATTGACATCAAATACCCTGTTAGTTAGGAAGTTTCAGCTAATATCTCTTACAGTCTATTGACTGGGGATGGGAAGACTATCCGGATACTGATTCCTTGTTCTCCTCAAAGATCTGCATTGACTTAGGACCACTTCAGTGATGCATGTTCCTGATTTGATGACTGCACCATCAAGTGATGATTAAGGGAGTGAATGAGATGGAGAGGGGAAGTGCCTCTGGGGTTTAGTCCAAACTTCAAAGAAACTATCCAAGCTGCCAAATCTTACCTCCAAATAGTTTAGCACCCTGGGTAACTCCTTTAAAGTTTGTACTAAAACCCTGAGTAGATTCCCCATCCCACTGACATGGGCACCATCATCTGCTACTGTCCCAGATCTAACTCCAACAGATGGAACTTACATTATCATTACCCAACATCGCCTCAAATGCAACATTCCCAATGCGGCACCATCTGGTCATACATTCAGCTACCCAGACTGGCCTTAACACTAGGCAGAGATGACAGATGCTGAGGGAAATGGGATAGATAGAGGTTTGTGTGCCACTAAGACCTGCTCTGTAACCCTTAAACCACCAAGTTTTTCTCATGTCTAATGAAGGATGCATTGTTGCCAGTACTGAAGAAAGATCCAGTTGTTAGCTTTTGGATATGAAATGAAAGCAAGGTGAGGGTGGGTGCCATCTTGCTCTTTGCCTCAGGCAATATGTTTTGGGCCAACCCCATTAAGTGGTAAGGATTATATGCGTGAATGAACCCACAGCCATGGCCTTAATTTAACAAATATAGCCCATCAACAGCAGTGTGAGTTTCTTCCCCCCATACGTCACTAAAATACTATAGGGTCAAGTTTCGTTCCTTGTGCTTTGCTTGTGGCCCAGGACTGTGAATGTGGGTCAGAAAGCAGAACGAATCCCACATTAAATATGCTACTCATTTGATCAGCAAAGGTATTGTTGACTTTTTACTGATTGTAGAAATGCAAAAATGACCACACACAAAAATCCGAACACACAGATTACACACCGATTAATTGTGAAATCAGACAAAGTCTGCTTCCTTACAGTTTAACACGCATAACCCATTTGCCTGTACGTCACAAGCTTTATAATGCTTGACACTCACAACAACCTTGAGGCAAAGGACAGTATTTCATTTTACCATCACAAAGGAATTCACAAAGATAAGCAGTAAGAGAGGACATAAGATGTGTTATAGAAATACATCTAAAATTCTGTCCTTGTTTATATGTTCAACCTTCATGAAAACTGTGGGGAATGTGTGCCGTCGCATAGCCAATGGTAAAAGATCATGGGACTTACAGTACAACAACCCCTAAAGAACTTTACACTATTTACATGGACTAAACATCTGAAATACATTTTGTAAGTCTTGGCTGGTATGCTTAATATTTCATGACACTCTTACACACAGGTTTTATTGTACTTAGAGTAAAGCTATTGAAATAAATTGGACAATTAAGGCACTAATAACTTCAAATCCCACTTATTTTAACTGGATTGCTCTGTGACAAAAGTGCAGTCCACACCATAGTGATATTAGTCACTTTGTGATGTTAGCTTGTATTGATTCATGTGGTTGCTTTTGGACTTGACACCCATGACTCATAGCATAATAATGGCTACCTCCCATTTTACAGACAGGAGTACTGAGGCCAAGAGAGAATGAGAGAGACTAGTCTGAAGTTGCACAAGAGTCCACGGCAGAGCTGAAAAAGGGAATCCAGTTTTTTCAGATCCAATTCTCCTGCTTGCACAACCAACTGTGATTTCATAGAAACAACTCCTCCTTGCCAAGCGGGCTGGGCCAGCCTGACAACAAAGCAGGCCAAAGCATCTCCAGGGCTCCAGGGAAACATTATGAATATTGAAGATGAACCCTGGAATTTCTCTGCAACCAACTCTCAGAGCTGATGTGGCCATATGTGCTCTGTGAACATGGAATACACTTTCCAAACTGTGCTGTAAACCGGGCCTGTGGGTACAGAATACCTTAGATCGGCCCTGACATACACATACACACACACAGAGCAAGCACTTTTGTTCTTTCTTGCTGGGGTTGCAAGAGCTGGTCAAGCATTATGGCAGTGAACTATAAAGACTGTGACACTTGGAAGAAAGTGTTACAACAGAAATGACAAGGGAACTGTAGCCTACAGATGACAGGGATGTCTATGCTTGGTGGTTCCCCACCTCCACCCTGCCATCAAAAATTTGGACTAAAGGAACTCAAATTCTATGCCACAGAATCTATACTAAACACATTTAGACTCTGTAATCTATCGTAATATGCATATTCCCTCTTTCTTTCTTTCTTTCTTTCTTTCTCTCTCTCTCTTTCTTTCATTTTTTTGTGGTAGGAGCAACAGCGAGAAATATTAAGGCCTGATTGGAAAGTCTGTTTGGAGTATTCCCAAGTCAATGTATCCTATACCAAAAGCTCCCTTCTCCTGGCAAATACTGTATATTCATTGGCTGGAATATTAGGTGCCTGTTCAATAGTCTCCAAACACAATGGATAAAAACAAGATTTTAAAAAAAAAGTTTAAAAAGCACCTAAAAGCCATTGTGGTGGGATTTTTAAAAATCAAATCTCAGTCAATTAAGAACAAACATGTTCATGCTTATTTGAGTAATTTTCAAAAACTAAATCTTGACTATCAAAGAGAGCCTGTGGTCCTCCTGACATTGTAGGATCACAGTACCCATCATTCCCAGTTACTAGGTATCCTGACTAGGGCTGGTGGAAGTTATATATGGGAGTTATAGCTCATCATCAACTGGAAAATACCATGTTTCCTATTCCTATTATCAAGTTATAAACATTGGTCTTCTGGGTATGAAAACTAACTTTTAAAATAAATTTTTGTGCCACACACATAATTTTGTGTCACATGAGTTTTGCAATGAAGTAGAATGATGATACAACAAGGCATACGTTACCATGTTAATTGTATTGGGCTTCCCACTGTATCAAGGATTGAGAAAATCCCTACAGTATCATTCTACTAGGTCATCCATGGAGACCATATGGTGATCTCCTCCTCCTCCTCCTGTTATGCTCTCCAGCAACCTAAACCCTTCCACGTGTTCAGTTCTCAAATGATGAATATTAATGACTCTGCTAATCCAATAACACAAACATTTACTTTCCATTTCATGGGAGGAGGGGGCAATCTCATGCCCATTTAACTTTGAAAGACTGTATTATCCCTTATGAGCCTGCCTGGGTTTTTCAGTCTTCAGGGGAAGCTCCTCTTCAAGCCTACCACCTGCACAGGCACATTTGGGGGGTGCAAAAAAAGGATTTCTTGGTGGTTACTTCCAAAATCCTGAAATTCCCTTCCATGGGAGGCCAGTCTGGTCTGCTCTTTGTTTTGTCTTTCCAATGTCAGGAGAGAAAAAAAACCTTTCATTTGGACAGACTTTTTGACATTGGAGTTGGGCTAGCTATGGTAACTGGAAGAGGGCTGTTTTTTCTTCTTTCCTGACTTATTTTTAAACTTTTTTTCCTTTTAGCTGCATTTATTTTTATTTGAAGTGTATTGCTGTTAGCCTATGAGTGCCCTTTTTAGCAGCAAGATAAGATGATGTTTTTGTTGTTGAGTGCCTTCAAGTTATTTCCAATTTATGGTGACCCTAAGGCAAACATATCCTGGGGTTTTCTTGGCAAGATTTGTTCAGATGGGATTTGCAATTGCCTTCCTCTGAGGCTGAGAATCTGTGACTTGTCCAAGGTCACCCAATGGGTTTCATGGTCAAGTGGGGAATCTAACCCTGGTATCTAGTGTTGTAGTTCAAAACCCAAACCATTATGCCACACTGGCTATACATTCGATTAATTAACACAAGTCTCTGTTTATGAAAAGCTCTGGACATGTACACTTCAGTGGTGTGATGCACATTTACTTGGATAGAATCCCCATAGAGCAAAGTGAGATTTATTTCTCAATAAATAGGCATGGAGCTGCATCTTTAACTTTTAAGTATAGGGTCTTGTTAGCATCCTCGCATTGGGTGAGGCCCAACATAAAACATATCTATCTTCCAAGAGAGGTTATCCTGCTGTGGTGGACATTTTGGATGATACCCTCGGCTTATATCAAGCTTCTGTTGAGTTGCAAATCAGGAGGTTGGATTTAGATAAGGAAGAACTCGGGTATCATTAGGCTTAATGGGATCATATTTGACATGGAATACGTCCCATTGATGTAAACTGGTACTACGTGCAACTAGAATAAAGAACAAACCTACACATCTACCTTGAAGTACATTCTATTGCGTTCAGCGGAAGTAACTCTGAGTTAAGTGGGTGTAAGGCTGCAGCCTTAGCCTGGATCTAACCCATTATGTTTACAACTTATTGCTTGGAGATATCATCAGATACAGGAAGCAGCAGCTAAACTGATTAAAAGAATAATCAGAATAATAACGTATGTTACAGCATCCAGTTAATCTACTTACGCTTATTCAGGGAATCTATGCATTTCAAAATGGGAAACATGATTTAAATCAGCAGTCTGTACCAGTCTTTTTTTTTCTTGGTGATTTAAATCATCTTGATTTAAAACTATCCATACTGTCCCCGTGAGGGACAAAACATCAACTGAGCAAAGGTCCACAAAGTCCACTGAATAGTCTTTGACAAATACCTCTCTTTCTCAATGCTGATTCACACATGACAGTATATCACTAGAACTCTCTATATACAAGAGGCAAAAAATTATACGTGTTTACTTGGAAAAACACCGACTGTGTATTTCTCCTCCGTTGGAACAGTCCCATCACATGCAGTGATGGCAAATGGAAGCAAAACATGCTTCACCAAGGTTCATTCCTGAAGAAGATTCAGAAGTTAGTTGCACGTGGAGTGGCAGAATGGTGTCTGGTTATTCACACATACATATCATCACTTTTCCAGTGAAAAGCAGCTCCAGACTAACCTACTTCATAGGGCTGTTGTGCAGTTGGCAAGGGGGGGGGGGGAGAGAAGATAGGCATTGTGAAGCCCTTTGTGCAAATACAGAACAGACAGTAACACACCGTGCTTAGACAGGGGTGTGTCCGCATATACTCTGCCAATGCTTGCATATCCTGGGGTGTCTCTGAGTTTGGAAAAATAGAACGGATCTTCCCTTTGCCGTAGGGCATCCAGAGAAATGGGAGACGTGCGCACAAACACACCTACCTAGCCCCACAGAGTAACAAGACATAGTCAGAAAGACTGGAATGCCTTGAAGACTCGCAGGATGGCAATGCCTATTCCCATATCAGGCACAAAGAGGGATGAAGACTCATGGGATGGCAATGCCCATTCCCATACCAGGCACCAAGAGGGTTCAACTAAAGTCATGAACTGAAGACCAACAATGTGGGCCCAAATGGGATCACTTCTCTGTGCCCTCACTACTTCCACTCCTCACTCCCTGGCAGATGATTCGGAGAACACTTACATGCCCTATCCTTTACATGGAGATGGATGCGTGAGCCCATTAGCTCTTGTCATTTTGCCTGACCTCTCCTGCTTGGCTGCTAGACAGCCAGTATGGTGTAGTGGTTAAACTGAAGGATTGGGACCTGGGACATCCAGGTTCCAGTCTTCTTCCAGTCCCATGAAAGACACAGTCAATCTTTCTCACATTATACCAGTGGTTCCCACTATACCAGGTGTTTTAGATGTCAGCTCCCAGAAGCCCCAACCAGCTTGACCAACAACAGCCAGGAATTCTGGGAGATGAAGTCTGAAACATTTGCAAGATCAAATGCATTACCACATTACACAACTATAGCCCTTTTGATATCACTAACTGCCATGGCTCCAACCTATGGCATCCTGGGATTTATTGTTTGGTGTTTAAAATTCTCTGTCAGAGAGATCTGGGACCCTGTTGTTGTTGTTGTTGTTATTGTTGTATGCCTTCAAGTTGTTTCTGATTTAGGGTGATCATGGGTTTTCTTGGCAAGATTTGTTCAGAGGAGGTTTGCTGTTGCCTTTCCCTGAGGCTGAGAGCTTGTGATTTGCCCAGTGTCATCAAGGAGGTTTTATGGCTGAGCTGGTAAACGAGTCCTGGTCTTCAGAGTCATATTCCAACACTCAAACCAATATGTCATGAAAACTACAAATCCCAGGATTCAGAAGGATGAAGCTGTGGAAGTTCAAACTGCCAATTGTGTAGTGTTAAGGAGACCACAGTCTGGCTTCCCTCACAGGGCTGTTGTGATGACAAAAAAGGGAAGGAAAAGAGCCATGCATGCCACTTTCATCTCTCTGGAGGAAAGACAAGATATAAATGCAATACAAATAAAGAAAATAAACCCTCTGCCATCACTTGTTGACACTTAGCCATCACTACCATGAAGGCTGGATCACCAGGGCCCCATAAGAGGCGGCTGCTCCCCTGGGCTCTCTCTTTTTCCTCCCAGGTGCCATGGCTGGTTTCCACTCTGGCCTCCACCCAAGGATCCCCCTCCTGGGCCATAAATAGCTGTTTTGATCACCATGACATGGGCAGCGATCCAGTTCCCTGGGAGCTCCTTGTCACTCTGGGGCCCTGGATGGGGCAGGCAAGGAGCAAGCACCCAGAACATAATTCTTCTGCCCACCAATGAAAAAGTGCTGGCACATGTGTGGGCACCAGGTTGAGAAGACAAGGCTGAAAGCGAAGGGGAGCCAGGTTCCTATCACCCCAGGAAAAGATGGCACAAAAGAAAGGAGGAGGTTTACAGAGGCCTAGCAAAAGGGCTGGAGATCTGTGCCCTCCAAAGAAATAGGTTTGCCATTCCCTGCTTCTGAAAAAGGGCAAGATAACTGGCAGAACACAATGTTATTTGGGGGGCTCCCAGCAGGGGGGATTTTGAGGTTCTCTGCCTCCCATTCTTTTGGACTTCCCTGTCTATGGCTGCTTCCTTTCCCCCTCCCCACCTTCACCAACCTCATCAGGGGGTTTCACCCAACAATTCAACAAATGCACCAAACTCCTTTGCTAGGAGGCAGTGCCACCTGTTGAATGCCAGCCTGCCACACATGGCCCTCTGCCAGGAACACACTTTTGATCCGCTGAACCAAGGTAGCGAGAACAGCAGGTTATGTACAGAACTTTAGATGCCGGGGAGTTAAAGACTTGGCAGCAAAGGATGACCCCCTGCCCTCCTTCCCCTTATCGCACCCCCCCACACAATCCACACCACCAAGCTGTGGGGCACCAGCTAACCTAGATGTTTTTCAAAGCCTTCCCAATCCCTGGCAGCCAAGCCAAGTTTCAAGTAAGCCCCCCAGTGGAGTGTTGTAGCTTACTGGTTCATACAGAGAACATCTCCTGACCCACAACATACGTGGGCTTGGCTTTCAAAACCAGGCGACAGAAACATCCAACGCTCCTACGCTGCAACATGTGGCGTGGGTGTGTTTGTGTGTATATCTTAAATCACAACCAGTTTCGCCCAATCCACGTGTTTCCAAAGCTTTCAGTTTTCAAGGTGAGTTCTTTGGTTTTGACCTTCTTGCCTAAGACCCTCAAGGGCTTTCGGGTGAATCGGCTGAAGAGCCAGACCACTCTCCTGACCCATAACTGATCCATAACCCATGATTTCTTTTCCAGTCTGATCCAAAGGAAGTAGGACACTATGGTGCTAGCTTGCGAAACCTGGAAATGAGTTCTTGAGGTGTCCACGGATGCCAACCCAGGGAGTGACTCTGGTGCCAGGAGTCCCTGGCACGCATACATCATACACACAAGGAGTTGGAAAGAAACACTGGCACACCCACTCAAACACCCACACCTGTGGCTGAGACCATATGGAGCCAGACATCCCTGGACTCCTTGCTGGACCACCAAGCCAAATAAAATGACCCTTCTCCACATTCCAATCATCTCTTTTGGCCCCTGGCCGAACCTGAGAGGGTAACATCCAAAAATACAGAGCCAGGAATAAAAAATCCGGGTGTCCAAGCCTTGGCCTCCGTTCCCTGTCCTGCTGTGACTCTCACCCTACTGAGCCAGGAGACACACTCCCAGGATCTCCGGTATAGGATACCTCCAGCGACATCCGTGTTGCCCCAAAGGCCACCAAGTACCTGGATCCACCTGTTTTCACCTGGCTGTTCTCCTCCCACCTACACCTTTCCCACAGGACTCCAAATCTCATAATCCCCAGAGCAAACCCCAGAATCCTCAAAACCTGTCCCACTCCCTCTGCTATGTCCCCCTGCACACACCCCAGGGAGAATCAGCCCCCTTCCAAATGTAGGACACCAATGTGTCCTCTTCTCTTCCAAATGTGGGACCCAAATGTGCACTGTTCCTTTCCAAATGTGGGACTCCAATGTGTTCTCTTCCCTTCCAAATGTGGAGCTCCAATGTGTCCTGTCCAAATGTGGGATCCAATTGTGCCCTGTTCCTTTCCAAAGGTGGGGCCCCCAATGTGTCCTGTTTCTGTCCAAATGTGGGCCCCCAATGTGTCCTCTTCCCTTCCAAACGTGGGACCCAAATGTGCACTGTTCCTTTCCAAACGTGGGACTCCAATGTGTCCTCTTCCCTTCCAAATGTGGAGCTCCAATGTGTCCTGTTTCTGTCCAAATGTGGGACCCCAATGTGTCCTGTTTCTTTCCAATCTGTCCTGTTCCTTTCCAAATGCGGGATCCAGATGCGCCCTGTTCCCTTCCAAATGTGGGGCTCCAATGTGCCTTGTCCCTGTCCAAATGTGGGACTCCTGTTCCTTTCCAAATGTGGGACCTCAACGTGTCCAGTTCCCCTCCAAATGTGGGATCCAAATGTGCCTTGTTCCATTCCAAACCTGGGACCCCAATATCTCCTGTTCCCCTCCAAACATGGGGCCCACAATCCCAGTCCCACACTGGGGAGGGGGCAACCCCAAACCTGCCCTTCCTAGCCCACCCCACATCCTTGGACACCGATTTCTATCTCTGGGGGAGATGGGACCAGCAGCACCCAGGTGGCTTCTGGACCCCCAACCATCCATCCACCCCACCCCACACCTCTCCCCCTTCCCTTGCAAAGTATGTCAATCCAAGGGGTCCTAAGAATCCTGGTTTTGCAAAGCTCCCCCCCCTTTTAATCCCTTTCCAGACAAAAAAAACTACCCTTCAAACCCACCCCATAAAACCCACCCTACAAATCCCTCCTCTCTCAATCCCTCCATCCTGCCAGACTCTAAGAGGATCCCCCCACACATTTCCCCCTCCCCACAAAAAAAAGAACAGCTAAGGGAAGAAAAGGAAAGGAAGGAAGGAAGGAAGGAGGGAAGGAAGGAAGGAGGGGTGTGTGCCTCCCTTTCAGCATGTTTCCTCCATTTGACAGATCTAAATAAAATAAAAAAGGGGGGGTTTAAAGGAAGGCATCCGATCCATTCCAAAACAAGGTTTGTGGGTCTGGAAGAGGGGGCTCATCCATATGACCATATCTTTGGTTATTAAAAAAAATAAAAAGGATTGGGGGAGATCTGGCCAAGCCTTGCAAGGATCTAGGAAAAGCCTCCCAGCTGCGCAACAAACAGCTTTTTAAATCCCTCTCTGCCAACATCTGGCTCCTTTGCCCTGCCTTTGCCAAGTGGATCCCCGATCTCTCGATCTCCCAGGATCTCCCCTCCCCCCAACTCACTCCTTTGTTTTTCTTTTCTTTTTTTTTTCTTCTGGGGGTGGGGGGGTACCCTTAATCCGTGGCCTTCCTCCTCCTCCTCCTCCTCCTCTTCCTCCTCGGTGCGCCTGGAATCTGGATCCAACCCGGATCGCCTTCCACCTTCACTTGCCTTTGACTAGTCCCGGATTGCAACCGCCCCCCAGCCCTCCCCTCCCCTCCCCCCGGGAGACCCTCCCCCTTCCCAGCCCCTCCTCTCCACCAATCCGGATCCAGGAGGAGAAAGAAGAAGAAGAAGAAGAAGAAGAAGAAGAAGAAGAAGAAGAAGAAGAAGAAGGAGACTCAGTAGGAAATCCTCCATCTTCCAGCCTCAAACACAACAAAGGACCACCACCATCCCCATCCCCACCACTATCACCCCCAGCCCCAATTCAGCCTCACCCTCCTTGTTGGGTCTCTCCCAGCTTTTCTGTCTCTCTTCTCTCCTAGGGCTTCCTCGTCTTCTTGGGATCAGGAGCAGGACTCAGGGACAGAGTGGGAGGAGGAGGAGGAGGAGATGATGAAGGCTTTTTGGGGAGGGGGATTGATTGAGAGAGGGAGGGAAAGGGGCGCCCCCTGCAGGAGAAAAGTCCCGCCTGTTGCCTGAGCTGCTGCTGCTGCTGCTGGGTTTGGATTTAGTAGGAGCTGAATTGCAAGTCGAGAGGGGCGTTCCCGGGAAGGAGAGCGGACTGGAGCAGCCCTGATGATGATGATGATGATGATGATGATGGAACCAGAGTGTTAGTCCGGAATAATAATAATAATAATAATGGAACCAGAGTAGTCAATCCAGGGTGATGATAATAATAATGATGGAACCAGAGTAAATAATAATAATAATAATAATTTAACAAGAGTAGTCACTCCAGGATGATGATGATGATGATGGAACCAGAGTCGTTAGTCCGGAATAATAATAATGGAACCAGAGTAGTCAATCCAGGGTGATGATAATAATAATGATAATAATAATGGAACCAGAGTAAATAATAATAATAATAATAATAATGGAACAGAGTAGTCACTCCAAGATAATAATGATGATTATGATGGAACCAGAGTAGTCAATCCAGGATGATGATGATGATGATGATGATGAAGAAGATAATAATGATGGAACCAGAATAGTCAATCCAGGATAATAATAATAATTATTAATAATAATAATAATGGAACCAGAGTAGTCAATCCAGAATAATAATAATAATAATAATGATGATGATAATAATGATGGAACCAGAGTCATTAATCAAGAATCATCATAATGTTGCTGAGGATGGTAGAGCCAGAGTCATTAGTCCATAATAATTAATGATATAATAATAATAATAATAATGGAACTGGAGTCATTAATCCAGAATAGGAATAATAATAATAACAGCAACAATGATGATCATGATGATGATGATGATACTGGAGTAGTTAATCAATAATAATAACAATAATAATAGATGATGGAACCGGAGTCATTAATCTGGAATAATGATGATGATGATGATGATGATGGAACCAGAGTCATTAATCTGAAACAAAAACAACGGTAATAATGGTGATGATGATGGAACCAGTTGTTAATCCAGAATAATAATAATGATGAAGATGATGGAACTGGAGTCATTAATGTAATGATGATGATGATGATGATGATAAAAAGTTTCCAGCTGCATGATAAAAAGTCGCAGCTGCTCCAGCATCTTCCTTTTTGTGTGATAACATCCAAAATCCACAGAATTTTGAGGGTTGGACTGTGGCTGCCTCCACACTGCAGAAATAATCCATTTTGACACTCCCTGGCTGGATGTGGAATTCTGGGAATTATAGTTTGTTGCAGAGCAGAGTCCTTTTAATAACAATTCAGACGGAATGGTGACTACATCCGCACTACGGAAATAATCCATTTTGACACCACTTTAACTGCAATGGCTCAATGCGATGCAATTCTGGGAATAGTAGCAGAATCACAACAAACTACGATCCTCATAATTCCATAGCATTGAGCCATGGCAGTTAAAAGCGGTGTTAAAACGGATTATTTCTGCAGTGTGGATGTGCTGTATGATTGTGGAGAACAGGGGTCCTGCCTTGGCTATGAAACATTGGGTGAGCTTGGACAAGTCACATTGTCTCCACCCTCAGGGGAAAGCAAAAGCAAACAGCCTCTGAGCAAATCTTCCCAAGAAAATCCCATTATAGGGTGGCTTTAGGGTCGCCATAAGTCGGAAATGACTTGAAGGCACACAACAACAACAGCAACAACAAAGGTGGCCAATAAGGCTACGGTGGACATGTTTCCCTCTTGTTGTTATTGGGCCATCTTTTGGTGCATCTGCACTGTAGAAATAGTACAGTTTGACACTGCTTTGACCACCATTGTTCCAGAATCCTGGGATGTATAGTTTGTGAAGGCACAGCTCTCTTTGGTAGAAAAGAAAAGGCCTTGTAAAACTGTAAATCCCAAGGATACCATAGGATGGACCGACCACCCTTAAAGTGGTGTCAAACTGCACCATTTCCACAGTGTAGATGCACAAGAACCTGTTTTGGCACAAAATCCTGCTAAATGTGACTTAGCCACATACAGAGTCACGTTTCAGCTCAGCAACATTGAACAGATCACTTCCCCCATTAAATCTTAGATCAGGATATAGGCAGACATTTCTTGTTCTAAAATAGGAAGTGTTTCACAATCTGCCTGAAAGTAACACTCTCTCCAAAGCCAGATTTCCTTGATTCTTGAAGTTTTCCGGAAGCACTCTGCACATGCTCTGAAATACTCTTTAATTCTAAGAACAGTTTCCAGGACAGAAGGTTTAATTCCCCAATAGGATCGCTTTTCTATCCTGGTACAACTAACTTTCCTTTATTCTAGCATCCCCCTCGTGTTTATTTTTTAAACATCCAGGGGATCCTCGAGTTGGAGTTTCAACTTGCCTATCAACACACTGAATGTCTTCAGACATTTTGCTCTCTGCTTTTCAAGCTCTGTTCTTTCAAAAGCGATCAGAGATCTTCATTTCAGACCAAGATGTTTACTTAGTAGATCTCACTGTGATCTTAAGTAAGTCTGCACAGATTGGAAATATTTATTTTTAAAATTCCCATTCCAATTTAAATGCCCCAGAGCAACAAGTTATTAAAACATTTTTTTTAAAACAAGAGTTTTATTTTCATGTTCAGCTAAAACTGATAACTTTTTTAAAAAAATCTTCCTCTAAGACTGTGATAAAAATCATACACAAATGGTGAGGCCACAAAATCACTGTTGACAGTTACACTGTGAAAAGAATGCTGTTATCCTTAACTTAGGCTGCATCCGCACTGTAGAAATAATCCATTTTGGCACCACTTTAACTGCCATGGTTCAGGGCTATGGAATTCTGGGGGCTGTAGTTTGTTGTAGCACCAGAGCTCTGCTACAGTTCCCAGAATTCCATAGCACTGGGCCATGGCAGTTATAGCGGTGTCAAAATGGATTATATCTTCAATATTGATGCAGTCACAGTTATGTTTTAATTGTTGTGAAAAGGACTTATTCCAAGCCACTCATTTATTTGTAACACAACAAACTACAATTCCAAGAATTCCACAGCATTGAGCCATGGCAGTTAAAGTGGTGTCAAAACGGATTATTTCTGCAGTGCAGATGCAGCCACAGTTATCTCTTAATTGTTATGAAAAGGACTTATTCCAAGCCACTTGTTGATTTATAACAAGTTCGGCTTAGAGTCTATATGTCTATTTTAACAAGTGGTTTAGATCAACCCCTGCAACCGCAACATCATCACCAGAAAGACGGACATTAAAAAGCAGAGCATTCCAGAGCTGGAGCTTAGATGTCACAAAGGAAATAAGTGGAGCAGAGTCTCAGTTTTGACAAAAATGTGTTGATAAGGTTTGACAACTTGCTAAATGTGATGGGTTCCTCGCCCTACTCCCAGACATCCCTAAATGAAATGAAAAGCCATTCAAAGTTGGCTGCATTGACAATGCAGAATTAATGCAGTTTGAGACCATTTCAACTGCCATGTCTCAGTGCTCTGGAATCCTGGGATCTGTAGCTTTGTAAGCTAGTTAGTCTTCTCGGTCAAAGCACTCCGGCACCACAACAAACTACAAATCCCAGGATTCCATAGGATGGAGCCATGACAGCTAAAGTGGTGTCAAACTGCATTAATTTTGCAGTGTGGCAGCAACCTAAAGACAAAAAAAAGTTGTGTGCTTTGAAGTCATTTCCTACATATGGAGATCCTAAGACCAAACTACTGCAGATTTTTCATAGCAAGATTTCTTCAGAGAGGTGTTGCCATTCTCTTCTGAGAGAGTGTGACTTGCCCCAGGCCACCTGCTGGTTTTCTGTGCCTGATCAAGGATTTGAACTTGGTTCCCCAAAGTCCTTGTCCAGCACTCAAACCAGCAGCAATGTGCCATTTGTAAACATTTCTTTATTGTTGTTATTATTATTGTTTCATTTATATAGTGCTGTAAATTTACACAGCACTGTACCTTATGTTGCTGTTTCTCTGTATGTTTTGTTATGTTAACTTTATGTTACTGTTTCTCTAAAAGCTCTGCAATGTATTTACAGTTTAATGTTTTGTATTGTTTTGTATTGTTTGGAACTTGGACTGTTTTAAATTTTGTTAGTCGTCCTGAGTCGCTATATTAGAATAAAGGTGAAATATAAAGAAATAAAACAATAAATAAATACTTATTGCTGCTGCTGCTTCATGCCTTCAAGTTGTTTTCAACTTATGGTGACCCTAAGGCATGGAGGTATCCTTGGGAAAATTTGTTCAGAGGAGGTTTGCCTTTGCCTCCCTGTGAGGCTGAGAGTATGTGACTTGTCCAAGATCACTTAGTGGATTTCATGGCTGAGCAGGAATTGAACCCTGGTCTCTAGAGTTGTAGCCCAACAGTCAAATCACTATGCCATACTGGTTCTATATATTTTAATTTTTTTAAAGGCAAAGCAAAACTGAAACCAAGTCACTCTGGTGTAATGGCTAAAATTTTGGATCAGGGTGCAAGACACATATTCAGACCTCACCTCACCTATACAGGTCACTGGGTGATTCTGGCCTGTCTCTGTTTCTCAGCTAACTTGGGGCTATTAGTGAAACAGAAGCGAGTAGAATCATGTAGAATCTTGAGTCCCCCAGAGGAAAGGCAGGATATAAATAAACTTAATATCTTTTCTCTGCAAAAACCATTCCAACTCTCAGTAGCGAATAAACAGGATTATCCAAGCAATATACTTCTTACGTATTCCGGGCCAGCCCTACATGACAATTTTGAAAGGAAGAGACGGAGGTGAAGAACAAGATCAAGTCTCCCCCTACAAACACACACACACACACACACACGTCCAGAAGATGATCAAACTGACAGGTTAACCTTACTTAAATGCTGGCTGGGCCTATGACATACGAGGGCACATGAGGGCAGCAGACTAGCTCCAAGATTTTAGTGGCATTTCTTACCCGCGGCAGAGGTGTAGGGGGATGGTGGTGGTGAGGGCATTGCCTTCCAAAGAAGAATTGTGCCCTGAATTCTGCAATTTTCCTTTAATCCTAAAATTTCTCTCATTGCAAAGAGTGAAAGTTGCTCGCACCCAGAATTCCTATATTTGCTGTTTGCATTCCCTGGTAACTCTCCCTGAACCTTTTCTAAATGCTCAGTTCAAGTTATGTTACTGCAGTGCTAGAAATTTGGGAAGGAAAATTTCATTGGGAGGGGAGAATTCTTGTTTGGGGAGAATGCCCTCTTTTTGCCCTCCATCATAGCCACTGTGAAGTGGTTGCCTCTTTCAGCTTAATGCAAGGAACGGCGGTGGATCAGTCACTCATATGGATCAGTTACTCATTACGTCCCCCATGTACAGTAATTGAATTTGCACTGGGAAAGTAGCTAGAAATGTTCTGCTGAGGAGCATCTTAAGTGACACAGGAAAAGCCAAAGTCAGGTGGAATGTTGCTGTTGTTGAATTGCAGCTCCCAGCATTCTTAATAATGGTCTGTGCTGGGAGTTGTAGTCTAGCACATCTGGAAGCCTGTACAATTCTGATCCTTGGCCTAAATCCATTCTGCAGTGCTTAAGCATGTCTATGTGTTTCTGTGCCTTCAAGTCTGCTGTCAATTTATGGCAGCCCCATTAATTTCGTGGGGTTTTCATAGGCAAGGAATATTCAGATATAGTTTTGCAGGTTCCTTCCTCTGAAATATAGCCTGCTGCGCGTGGTATTTGTTGGTGGTCTCCCATTCAAGTACTAACCAGGGGGTTATTCTGCATAACTTCCAAGATCACACAGAATTTGGTGCCTTTAGGGAATGTCTCTTCAGAAGAAATTCCTCTTGAGGGCTGGACTTGGGTCATAATATTTTGCTACCTTGAGACAAAGACATAAATGGCACCCTCCCTTCCTCTTAGCAGAAGTCAGGTTATACATATATTTTTTAGAAAACCCAACATAACATAATATAATTTGAGGGAAATCCCTGCTTAGTTTCAAACTTTTTTGATGGACCTTGGGCCTGTCACCATCTTTCAGTCTAACCAACCCCAAGGACGTTAAATGATGTGGGGCCAGACTATGCATGCTGCTATGAGAATTTTGGTAGTGTAATAAATACCTGGTTTTGTAGTCAAATACACCAGTATGGTATCTTGGTTTGAGCATTGGACTATGATTTTGGAGATCACGTCTTGATTGCCTGCTTGGCCATGGAAACTTACTGGGTGCCCTTGGGTGAGTCACACACTCTTGGCCCCAGAAAACCTTGTGATAGGTTCACCTTAGGATTGCCATAAATCTAGAATGACTTGAAGGCACACAACAACAGTATCAACAAACCTCATCAGTATTTCTGGCCCATCATAAGTGTAATTATTTCTGATCCACTAAATAAATTTAGAACATAACTTGGGAAAGTTTCTTTTTGAACCAGAACTCCTTGTCTCTCCTGCAGAGTTTGTGAAAGTAACTTTTCTAAGCACCAGTTTGGGCCCCACCAACCTTTTCATATGGCATGGCATGTTCCTGATAACACACCAAGCCTTCCAGTTTTTGCATTTCCAGGATGGTAGCAAAAAATAGGAACCTCTTACCCCTGGGTAAGGTGCCAAAACATCTCTCTGTGTTTCTGAGTTGGCAGATTATGAGGCCTGCTCTGATAAGAAAGTGTCACCCAGATGCCCTTCCTAATGCAAAACTGCACACACAGAGATCTGTGCAAATACAACCGAGGCTGAGTTACAGAACATCAAGGCTGCTTTTGAGCATCCAAAAATTTCTTCTCCTTGTGAACTTCTTCCTTTTCTCACTTCACAGCTAGTGGCAGCCTCATGTTCCTCACCCACCCACTTAAACGTTGCTTTTTCTGGCAGGGCTGGGTGGGACTGTTTTGCCTGGCACATTCTTTTGGCACGTCTGTCTGGTCTAACCAGTTAGACCCTGTACTGTTTGCATTCTGGACTAATCCTAGTGCAAAATCATCACGACACACACACACACACACAGAGCTCATTTTCTGGGTCAATGGCATGGTCTGCATCTCTCCTTAGGCCATGAGGCGGGGATCATGTGGCCTTCCAGATGTTACTGGATTGCAACTCCCATCATTCTTCACCAGTGACTTGTACTAGATAGAGCTGCTGGGATGTACAGTCTAGGAAGGTCACCTGATTTCCACTCCTGCCTTTCCTTACTTCTTTCTTCAAGCACCTTGCATGGCAGGCAGCCTAAAGAGACCCACTTTGAGCCAAGATTATTGAATTCTCTTTGTTTCCTTCCCACCTCACTTGCTGTTGATGCCAAGCTTGGATACAAATTGAGGGCTAAGCTAGACATTAGATTAACTGCCTCTTTGTGTCTAATGTGAAAGCTTTTTTAAAAAATCCAAATGGCACTGCAACTGATAATTAAGGGGGGGGGGGTCACATCAGAAAGGGAGAGAGGAGAATTTAACTCTTTATTAAGGATCGTACTTTTTCTGAAACTGGTATTTGCTTTGGGGTTAAATTTCACCATCAGTCCCAATGGAGAATCTCTTCCCCATGTAAATTAGAGAGACTTCCATTAGGGATGCAGCAAAGGGAGGAAAGGGCTCTTTTCTCCAATCTTGCTCTGAATCTCTTGGTGATCACTTTTCTTCCAACCAAAGCAATTTGCAAAACAAAACAAAGAACAAATAAACACCATCAAAAAACTCAATAGCGCTTCCCTTCATGTTAGCATTTAAATTCTGGTCTAGTCATGTCAAACCTTCATTGTGCATTAAGACCCTAAGGTTGCATCTACACTGCAGAATTAATGGGGTTTGACACTGCTTTAACTGCTGTGGCTCAATGCTGTGGAATTCTGGGAATTGTAGTTTTGTGAGACATCTACTTCCTCTGTCAGAGAGCTTTGGTGTCACAGCAAACTATTCCCAGAATTTCATAGCATTGAGCCAGGGCAGTTAAAGTGGTGTCAAACTGGATTATTTCTGCAGTGCAGATGCCTTCAGGAGGCCAGAAACTACACTACATTCTGGCACAAAACACAGGGTTTTGTGGGCAACTTTGGAACCATGGCTTTGCTCACGTTAGGAATTCACCACACACGGTGTACAATCTGTAACCAAGCAGAAGAGACATTTCTTTTTATAGTAAGAGAACAAACACCCTCCTCATTATTTATTTTATTTTATTTACAAGATTTATGGCCACCAAGAGATCAGGGCGACTTAACAAGAGTTCAGCTAAACAGTCATATTCAAAGCAACCTTTGGAAAAATAATTAAATAATCCAGGCCTTCCAAGGATCAGCCGCGATGAAGCGGCACTGCAAAATGATATATTGAAGAACTTAACATGATTCACCCATATCATTCCTCCCAACCTTTTCAGGGCAACAATCCAGGTTTATGGAACAATTTCGATCCCAGCCTTAGAAAAGCCAACAGATGCATGAGCCTGCCAGGCAGGATGAGGCAGGCTGCCACTGGGAGGAGATTTTTAGGAACCTTAAAAGGGTAGCAAATGGAAAATTAAATAGTTTATATATTTAAGCACCACAGTAGATTGGGTGCAGGTGGGCTTTCTTCTCAGGCACAAAAGTTATCTGGGATTGATAATACTAACACATAAGACCAATGCAACTTTAATATGTATAGTCAGCCTTCCACATTTGCACCTCTGACTTTTGCTGATGTGATTATTCATGGATTTGATTAATATATTCTCTCTAGGATTCTCTAGGTTCTACAGCTTGATTCTACGGTCAACATCCACCAAAGGTGCACTGGACCTAGAGGTTCCCAGAAAAAAACACCAGGTCTTCCAGTGCTATTCTATGGTCAATTTCTGGCAGCTGTTGACCACAGACTTGCGCTGGAGCATCCAGCCATTCCTAGAGAGGTGTTCTCTCAGGTTAAAAAAAAACCCCAGTGTTATATTATTTACGGTTTTTCCACCTTCATAAGGGTCCTGTGCCCCTAACCCCAGTGACTGTGGAGGGCTCATTGTAGATGAAAAAAGAGAAGTCCATACAGATCTGTTCATTTCACAATGCAATATCAGATGATAATGACTGCAAACCTTTCAACATTTCATAGATGAAAACTGGGAAAACCACATCAGGCAGGGTGTGATCAAAAGGGTGCAACTAGGCAACAAGTGGCAAATGTTATTAATGTGTGTGTGTAGCAGGGGTGGGTGGGTGTTATTTTAACCAGAGAAACCTTGGAATTTATTTACTGGGTTTAGGAAGGACAAGACACTGATCCCTCCTGTCTTCTCCCTCATGTTCAGTTAACTTCTATACTTTGATCTCAGTTTGCAGCTGCTGAGGACAAAGAGGAAAAATGGGAAAAGGATAGAGAAACCATCACATTTTAAAAGCAGCTGAGCAGATGGGATAGCAGAGGATTGATCAAAGCTATCCCTTTCAGATTGGGACAGTTGATATCATCATCGTCATCATTGTCATCGTTGTCATCCTCATTCCTCTACAAAAGTCTATTCAGTTGTTTCATTGTTTTGTGAAGGTGACTGTGGATCCCTAAAGGTTCTAGAAGGTTCTACAAAACTGATGGGCTGCATCTGCACAGCAGACATAATGCACTGTGACACCACTTTAACTGCCATGCCTCAGTGCTATGGAATTCAAAGTGTAAAATTAGTTTGTACTCAATAAACAGTGGGGAGAGGAGAGCTGGGGGCAGAATCTCTCTTAGCTTGGTTGTTCATCTTCATTAATTATTTTTGATCACACTCTGATATTTTTTTGGTCACAGGTATCTTGGTTTTAATCTGTGAAAGGTGGGGTGTTATTCAATGGTAGAACTGGGCAGCCTCTTCTACACTATATGTGTTCCTCTTCATTAGTAACTTTTGCCCTCTTGTGCACATTCTGAGGTTGCTTGGCCACATGTGTCTTAGGTTATATCTGTGCAAGATTGGAGGGTATGGACCTGTAGCTCACAGGCAACCTTTGTTCTCAGGGTGAAAATTCTGCTGCATCTGTCCATCAAGAATGACAGAATAATCTACTGTGCCATACAGAACTGTGGTGGATTTGGCTATTCTGGCATCTTCTGCTTTCTATCACAGGGGGATGGAACAGGAGGGACAGCCCTGAATCTTGCTGTCAGCATCTTTCTTTTTTTGAGGTTGCATTTGATCTGAATCTTGATGAACTTTCCTGTTTCTTCACAGGAATACCGCTCTGGCTTGGCCTGTACTGAGAATTCTTCACTCTTCTTCTGTTCCTCAACCTAACCCCTCCTCCACAGCGCCCCCCCCCACTTTTTTTCTTCTTTTTTGGATGTACTTCTGGGACATTTTGTTCCTGGCCTGCCTGAATGCTGCAAAGATAGCAGCCCTTCAGCTCTGCTCTTTTCTCCTCTGTCCTGCTCTTGAGTTCGAAAGGGGGGCACCCGAAGAAAAGAGAAGGTCTCTGGGCATGCAACAATGTGCAGCTTGTAGTGGAACCGTCTCCCTGGATGCTTTGGAAGAGGAGGGAGGAAGAAATAAAGCTTTGCAGCAGTTTGGATTAAGAAAGGAGGGATCAGCTATCGGCAGCCAAGGGCCACCAGTAAATTGGTGTGGGCATGCTTGTGGGGGCATGCATCCTGCTTCCAATCCTCAAGGTGGTCTTGTGTCCAATAACCCAAAGTATTATGGGGACACCAACAGTGGTGAGGAAAACAGAGGGTGGGATGCAAAGTCGAGGGGACACAGAGGGGCATTCTTGGGGTGGGTAAAGCAGTTGGCTTTGGACTCCCAGCCCCACTTGGCCTGGGTTCAGGGAGGCTGGCAGGGGAAGCTGCAAAACAAGTGAAGGGGGGTCGGGCTGGAGACAAGGAGTGTCTCTAAAAATAGGCCACTTGGCAGAGCATGCCAAGCGAACAAGGACTGATTTAAAGAGACACCAGAGCAGGCATGGGGCGTGGGAGACATTGGCCCTTCAAGCAGACCTAAAACGCACTTAACCCCACACTGGGCAAGGAAGGGAAAGCTAATCCTTCCTTGGTCTTTGATAGAACCAGCTGTTCCCAGGGCATAAAAGGACTTGCTTTTTAAAGGAGGAGTGGGTGCTTAGATATTTGAACTCCTGGGCTCTTTCTTTCCTATCCTTGGTTGAAAGAGAAGGTGGTGGTTTACCAAAGGAAGGATGGGAAATGTGAGCTGCTGAATTCTCTGGCCATAAACTGTTACCTAATGGCAGAGAAAATAGGATGAATATCTCTTAAGAACAAAGGCTTCTGGACCCTCTTCCAAGCCTTGTTTTGTAAGGTTGGACCTAGCTATGCTCTATAACAGATAGTTTGGAAGACAAGGAGCATACAGCATGACATCATCTGCATCCACACTGCCTTAACTTCTATGGCTCAATGCTATGGAATCCTGGAAATATAGTTTTGCAAGGCACCAGAGCTCTCTGACAGAAAAGACTAAATATCTCACAAAACTATAGTTCCTAGAATTCCATTGCACTGAGCCATGGCATTTGAAGTGGTGTCAGGCTGGATTATTTTTGCAGCACAGATGCTGTCATCAAGTTACTTTTAACATGGATTAGATTTGGTGTTGCCACATGTGAAAGAGGGAATGCTAGTAGATGTTGCATGGTATCTGGTTGTAGGACAAACAACACTTGCTGAAAATCCCTCTTCTACACAACCATTACAGTTACAGGAATCCTCTCCAATTTTAATCTAGCAAACCTAATTAGGTTTCACCCACACTTAGGTGGCAGATAGACATACTCTTACATGCCCCTTTCACTGTGATGACGTAGGGACTGTAAATCAGAATTTGAGCTTGGAAATAGGTGACAGATAGCTATTCCAGAACAAAATATTCTGATTTTGCTGTCTGCAGGCTGGGAAGTAAGAAGGACCTAGAAGTTAAGCTGGGAAAACAGAGATTCAAGATCCTGAAATTGGCAGCCCTTCTGTTTTAAAAGTGGGCAGCCAGATACAAAGAAGAACAGCATCCCTGTACTTTTAATAGCTGTGGAGAGGGCAAGAATTTTGGCATTGGTGGAAAAAAAAACCCTGCAACATCCGATGTCCCTGGCTCTGCAGAAGTATTACAGGAATCCCATTTCTCCTTTCAAGTGTGAAATGATCCAGAAGACAGAGCATCAGTATTAAGAGATTTTAGGAATCCAGTTAGGAATAGTTGAAGTCGCTATTCAGATTAGCTAATTTGGAAGGTCCTTTCACCACAGTTTTGGTCAATCCTATCTCTTCCCACTTTTTCAGTGGCTTCTAAAATATCCCAGTTTCTTTCTCCTTCTCCCACTTTCCCCTATGTCCTCAGTTTAGTTCACTTTCTACAAACTGAGTTGAAAGTGCAAAAACAGTAACTCGATTAACTTAACAGGGGGAGAGAAGAGGAGGAATGAAAACCCTGTCCCTTCCCTGGAAGCTCAGCCAAAAGTAAATCGGTGCAGCGTCTCCTAGTTTGTGTGTTCTTCCTCATTAATCACATTTACCAACAAGACCACACTCTAGCTTTGGTTGTCCACATGTGTCTCATTTCGACATTTTGCATGTAGCACTTTTGTTTCAGCTGTTCTCACAAAAAACACCTGGGTGAAAAGATCCTGAATGCCCATGCTGAGAAGAGTTAATGTGGTATAATGGTTAGAATGTTGTATTGGAAAGTTCAAGTCAAAGTCTCCAAGTCATGCAACTCACTTAGGGACTTGGAGTACTCAGTGTTTCTTAATCTGATCTACCTCCAATGGTTTTTGTAAGAATAAAAAGGGAGGAAAAATGCAAGCCTGTTGGAGATAAGATGTGCTAAAAATGTAATTAATAAACATATAAAGGAGTTTTGTAAATCAAGATATGCAAAGAAATTTAGCCACAGTGGAAGTTTATGTTGTAGCCAGTGGAGAATAATCTAAATCAGACAGAGCTGCTAGTGCAAGGGATGCCCTGTAAAACTCTAGGCTTTTTAAAAATGTTAATTTAAATTTATTTTTTGCTGGGCACTTGAAGAATCTCTTTGAAGGGAGTTACTATCTTTTATGCTGGGAGCCTCCTTACCTTTAATAATGACAAGTAGATACATACTTGTCCCAGTTTGGCAGGAAAAGTTCCACTTAATCCTCTGTTGTCCCACTTTCTCAATTTCTTTTAAGATATCCTAGTTTCTATCTCCTCCTCCCACTTTCCTTCTTTGTCCTTGGTTGGCTTACTTCCTTTGCTGCAAACTGAGTACAAAGAGCAAAGGGAGTTTGGATTCAATTAACTCAGCTGGAGGGAGAGGAGAAGAGGAGGCAGAGCCTTGTCCTTCCCAGTAGGCTCAGGCAAAAGCAAACTGCTGCAGCTTCTTGAACCAAAGCATTCTGTACTGCATGACCCCAAATTGCCTTTTGAGATAAACAAAAGGAATAAACACGTCTTGTAAAAAGCAGAAGAAGGAGAGAGTCCAGCCAATTAAAAGATGTTTTTTCTTGAGAATTATGACATTTGTGGAACTGTGCCCTTGTGTGCCAGTTTTCATCTGTGACATATATTGGAAGATATCTAGATATTAAATATATAATATGGCAGGGGAACATTACCCATTGAATTTCTGATACACACAGCTGTTAAAATGCACAGGAAAACAAGTGTTGGCCCCTATGGAGGAGACAGCGAGCTGCTGCTCTTAAAAAGATTCTGGGTTCTCCGCTTCCTCCCACTCGTGTGAGGCTTTGGCTGGTCACCCAGCCAGGACTCTGGGTGAGGCGACTTTTCCCAGTGAAGGGAACAAAAGACCCAATGCCGGGTGCTGTGAAGGGTGTGTGTGTGTGTGTGTGTGAGTGAGTGAGAGGGACTTCTCAATGCCCTTTTGTGCCTCAGGGCTGGCCTGCCAAGGCGTGGGACTTTCAGGCTTGACAAAACAGCAGCCCCCTTATACGATTCTTTTCAGCTTAGACCTGGCCCTGGGACTCTCAGTGACTGAGATTTGTGTCAAGGGGTGCTTTGCTGAGGAAAGGCCTCTTGGAGGGGGGGAACCTTTCAAATTGCAGGTTGGCTGAGAAGAGAATCTGGATATGCCTCACTATGGGGATAGTTTCCATGGCAATTTGGGGAAGGGGGGATATGAGTCCAAAAGGAACTGGCATTGAGCCTGGAAACATGTTGGCACCAAGTGGCAAGGTGCCAGGAGCAGCAGGCCAGGGCCGGATCTCCTCCCTTCTTCTTGCATCCCCTTAGGCAGCCCCATGATCAAAGCTGAAGGGGAAAGCCCTGCAATGGTTCACCCAGAGCCAGCTGGTTGCTCTGATTTGGGAACAGAGTGCTTGGGGTAAGTGGGGGGTTGGTTCCCTTAACCAGCTTCCTCCTCAGCCTTCCAGACTCTAAGCTTTCATGAAGAGGTAGAAAAAATCCCTGCTTGCTTGAAACATCCGGTTTTGCACGAGGGAGGAATTAACTCCTGCCGTCTGCTGCAGCTGCCCAGTTCTAGGTCATAGAGTCAGTCACCCACCACTGAGCCCGAGTGACTGGCCAACTGTGCCAATTTCATAAGAAGTGCCAGTCTTCTGTACTTTGAGAATCCAGAATTACACACAACTTTTGGAAGATCAGAACTAAATAGTTTTCACGTGAGGCAGCTGACCCCACTGAAAACCTATTTATATGCAAGAGTGACTGGCTGACTTATTATCAGCCGCTACTATCAGCCATGTTAGCTTATGTAAACTCTGACTTCAGAGGCAGTGAGCCCTTGTGAACCTTTTTACCTGAGAGCAAATGTATGAGAAGGCAATTGTTTTCATGCCCTGATGGTGAATTTCCTGCACGTTTTAGGTTGGGTGCTGTAAGAAGCAGGATGCTGGACCTTTGGCTAGTTCTTACTATAGTGGCTTTTAATTTCTAATAGATGATGCCCAAAAGTTTTCAGAGGGGATAGTTCTGAAAACATCTCTTGTTCACATAACTAGAAAGAGGGAAACTACTTAAGCTAACCAACTTCAAGTAATTTGTGCATCATTACAAGGCATGCTGTGGATTCTTGGCTCCAATCAGCTGTGCCTTCCTGAATTAATGACCATGGCCCACATTCTACATCAGCAACTTAGTTTAGTATTCTTAACTAAGTAACTTCTCCTGGCCTGACCCCTCTATACCTGATGAAAACATCATTTAGCCATGATCTAATCACCAGTAGAATGGACCTCCTTCTACCCATGCAGTGGACTCTCAGTAAAGTAGGTTGGGGGCAAGGGGAGTTATGATCATGGCAATAGTGGCACAGCTATGACTAAGAAGTGATTACCAATATGGAACAGTTGCAGGTCTTGTTACAATCATGACTAAGTAGCAATTATGAGTATAGAACAACTGTTGTCATTATGTGCCTTCAAGTCATTTCTGACTTACGACGATCCTAAGGTGGCCCTATCGTGGGGTTGTCTTGGCAAGATTTGTTCAGAGGAGGTTTGCCATTCCCTTCCCCTGAGGCTGAGAAAATGTGCCTTGCCCAAGGTCACTCAGTGGGTTTCCATGGTCAAGCAGGGAATTGAACCCTGATCTCCAGAGTTGTAGTTCAACACTCAAATCACTACACCGCACTGACTCTCACAGAACAGTTACATTATTCGTGATCACTCTTCTGTAGTCATGATTGCTGTTTAGTCAGGATTGTTACAGTATTGTCATGATTGTAACTCCCCTTCCACAACTGACTTTACCAGGCACAAGCTGCATGAGGAGAAGGTGGTTAATTTTGCCAATAATTGGAGCACAGGTGAATAATGTTTCTATCAGTTTTTTTTTTTTTTTTTGGGAAGGGTCAAGCCAGGGAGGTTATTTAGTTAACTACATTAAACTAAGTAGCTGGTTTATTATCTATATCTTGCAACAAGTGGGCATATAAAGAGACCAAAGAACCCCTCACTATCCAGAACAAAGGTGGGCAGCTTCCTGAAAGTTGTGGATTATATTAGACACCCTGAAAACCACCTGGTCTACATTGATAGCCAATTCCATGCTGTTCAGATGGCAATCACCAAAATCCAACAGCACAGACTACTTTCTATCCAGGAGTGTGCTAAGGCAGACAGTCAATTTCATTTACAGTAGCATCCTGGAGAGAAGAGCAGGGAAGAAAAAAAATCCCCCAATGTTGGTGACTATACTTACTACTGCAGACTTAGGCACTGTTGTTTCCTATTCTACTAACATACAAACTGAGGCAGAGAGTTGGGTATGATTTTGAAGCCATATGCGTATTCTGTAGCTGAAGTGGGATTTGATTAATGCCAAACTAGCTACACACTTAGCAATACCATATCCTCCAATATTTCATAGATGAAAACTGGGACATATGTGGATAAGCAATGTTAAGGTATAGTCAAGATAGCAAAAGTTATTAAGGAGGAAGAACACACCAGCTAGGAGAGGTTGCAGCAGTTTGCTTTTTCCTGAGCTTAAAGGGAAGGGTACAATTCCGTCTCCTCCTCTTGTCTTTCCTTGGTGAGTTGAGTGCAGACTACTTTTGGATTTTGAACTCAATCTGCAGCAAAGAAGAAGAAGCACCCACCACTTTTAACCTTTAGCAAATACAACAAAAGACATTTTCTGAATAAAAATGTCTGCCTGCCAGTGAACAAGGAAATTCTCCAGCTTGGAAATAAAGGTCCTAATGTGCCTCTAATAGTAGTGGAAAGGGAGATTTAAGGGGTGGAGAACATGAGATTGCCAGCCGATGGGAAAGCAAAGACAGGCAGCTCATTTCACCATGCATATATTTATTAGCAAATACAGAGGGGGAATGTTGTTCCTCAAAATTAATTTGCTTTTTGCATGAAGATTGAGTTACTACCTTCTTTCCTGACCTCACCTTCAACAGGTGCAGCTTTACTTGTCAGAGTTATGAGTACCCAGGCCAGAGCACTGGTCAGACTTCTTCCCAGTTACCTCCATACAGTAAACACACAGAAATCTGTCAGAGTAGCAAGCAGCAAGCCCAAGTAAGGAGGGCCCTGATATTATAA
Organism: Urosaurus nigricauda; assembly: GCA_034509955.1. Classification (NCBI taxonomy): domain Eukaryota; kingdom Metazoa; phylum Chordata; class Lepidosauria; order Squamata; family Phrynosomatidae; genus Urosaurus; species Urosaurus nigricauda. The sequence continues at coordinate 12,140,456 of JAOEGL010000006.1, forward strand.
ATGGTCCCATGCCAATCTAATTTCTGTTGGTATTCGTCCAGCAAGCTTGATGCTATGCACATTTACATAAGCAAGTTGTTGACATGACATTCTTAAGTATCAGTTAGTGAAACAGGGCATAGAAGGTGTTACAGCACCACACAATCGGTTGGAAAGCTGCACCCAAACAGTAGCAATTCATGAAACAATGGCTGGCATCTGGCATTGCAGTTATGGATCCAGACCCTAGAGTTACAAAGCTGTAGCAGCTCCATGTTCAGATGTGATAAATAGTACGTATAATTTGTATCTCATTTATCTTGCAGAATTGGGGCCCAAAGCAGCTTACAGTCTAAAAACTTACAATTAAAAACTTACAAAAGTGACAATTAAAATAGAATTAAACTATTGCAATGTTAAAACAGATCATTTGTTTAAAAATAGAATACAATTAACAAGATAAAAGCACTTAAAAGCCGTGCACATTAAAACAACACACCACTCCAGGACATAAAAGCTTTCTTGTTTAAACTCCTGTCTAAAGAAAAAGATCTTAGCCTGCTGGCAGAAGGACAACAAAGAGAGGACCAGTCTGGTCTCCCTGGGAAGCAATGCCAGAGTCTAGGGGCAGCCACCGAGAAGGCCCCACTAATCAACTGTGTTTGTGATGGTGATAAGACTGAGAGGAGGCCTCTCCTGAAGATCTCAATTGCTATGATTGGCCCCCAGATCCCACCCTTAGACTTGAGGGAACCACTCCAAGTGATGGAAATCTGAGGCATGGGCAAGTGGGGCATTTCATGATGACATGGCTTGTCCCCTCTCAGCCCCAAGCTGTGGTGTATTGAGACCTCTCCTGCCCCATAGTTGTAATGTACAGTGGTCATGGTGGGGCTTGCTGTGCCATCTTGAAGAACCCCACTCACCCGTGCTGTTGCTTGGAGCAGGTATCGTGAGTTTATTCATAACTACATTTGTAAAACATGTTTTTTCCCCCTAAAACAAACATTAATAACACACAAGCATCTCAGATCCAATACAATGAGGCATATTCAGTTGGTGTTTCCTGGCTATTATTACCAGTTATCGTTATCATCGTCATCGTCGTCGTCATCGTTGTCATCATCTTGGCTTTCTCCTGATATAGGAACCCCAGGCAGCTACCAAGAAATTTAAAACATGATAAATTAAAAGCAATACAAAAGCACTGAAAAGTGTAAATATAAAACTTTAGAAACAACTTAACAATTTATATAGTTAAAAACATCACACATTAAAAATATTAAGATGTGTTAAAAACTGTATGCAAACCTTGACATCTTAATTGCACAGCATTTAAAAGCTCATCAATATGTCAAAACCCGATGACACACAAATATTTTTACCTGCTGCCTAAAGGCATACAATGATGGGTCCATCATGGTCTCTCTAGGGAGGGATTCCAGAACCTGGGAGCAACCACTGAGAAGGCCCTCTCTCTTGTTCCCACCAAATGAACCTGAGACGGTGGTGGGACAGAAAGAAGGGCCTCTCTGGATGATCTTAGTACTTTAATGGGCTCATAAAGAGAGATACAATCCTTCAAATAACATGGACCCAAGCTATATACTTGGCTGTCAAGTAAAAAATCTCCATATGACATGACAATTTGTTGTTGTTGTCTGCCTTCAAGTCACTTCCAACTTATGGTGAACATAAGGCAAACCTAACATGGGGCTTTCTTGGCAAGTTTCTTCAAAGGTTTTTTTGTTGTTGCCAGTGCTACACTGGCTCATGAGAATTACAAGAGTATCTTTTTAAAAAAATCAACATGTGAGGAAGTAGGAATGAGGTGTCTACTTTTACACAGTTATGAATGCAATGTAGGGTCTTGACCAATGTCGAGATGAGAGAGAGGTAACTGCTTCTATGTCAGGTGGCCAGCAAAATTTCCACTGATGAACTTCTTAAAGAATTTGGAAATTTGGAAATATGCTTGTCAAATGTGCATACAAAACCAAGTGGGAAGAACCTGCCAATACTCAAAAAGATGTAACATTTAAATCATGCCTCATTAAACTAGAATACAGGTTTGTAAGTAAAATTCATGAAATACAAATTTGAAAAAAGAAAGCAAATGTACATTAGGGATGGAAAGAATATCTGAAAATATTTGAAAAATGGTTGAAAAACATGTTTTTCAAGCATTGAGAAATTCTGAGAAGAATACTGGATAGACCGGAATCTTTGTAGAATATGTTCAGGACTTATTCTGTACAAAATTCACACACTGTAGTTTTGTGCTAAAACCAGCATTTTCTGTATACGAAACAGTATCTTCTCTGCAGAATATAATATTTCTATGCATATTTCCTGTGCTGAAAAAGCTGGTTTCTATGCAGAAAATGTATTCTGGGATTTGTAGTTTGTTATAGCACCATAGCTCACTGATAGAGAAGGCTAAATATCTTTTAAAAAACTACAAACTACAGAATACCATAGCACTGAGCCCTGAATTATTTCTGCAGTGCAGATGCAACCTCAATGAAGAATTACATTCCTAATGTACAGATATTAAAAATTATTCCTGCTAACAGGAAATTCATGTGGTGAATGCTGACAGGACTGGATCTCCAACAGGGCAATGAGGAACAGGAAGGAGGGACATGCAAGTTCAAGGAAAATGTCAATTTAAAAGTCCATTTAAGACTACCCAAAGGAACATGGGTGTATACATGCCCCCCTCAAGTTACATGTGACTTATGAGTTTTGTTAGTCAAGGAACACTCAGAGGTAGTTTTGCCAGTTCCTTCCTCTAAAATATAGCCTACAGAATCTGGTATTCCGTAATTGTCTCCCATCCTTGTACTAATCAGAGCAGACCCTGTTTGGCTTCCAAGACCAGACAAGATCTGGTGCTTTTAGGGTATTTAGGCATGGCCAAAGGAACATAATCCCCTTCAAATAGCAAGCAGAGGACAGACCATGTTCAGTGCCCACATAACCTTGGGTGTAAGATGGAAAAGAAAGTGTGTGTGTGTGTGTGTGTGGGGAGATTGAGATGTGAAACTGGGTATTCTGGAAGACATGGCTAAAGTGGGACTGAGATGGATTTGCATACAGAATCTGTATTACAGGTCAGAATTAAATGCAAACAGCATGTGGACTTGTAACTTGTCCCTGCTGCAAAAAGGACTAAACCAGGAGTGTATATACAGTACTTTTGATTTAGAAGGGTTACTGAGATTGCTAGGTTGAAAACTAGGGAGGATGTCTGTACTTTTAATGGCTGGGTGAAAGAGAAGGGTTGCTTGTCGCTCAACAAGCAGTGGTCTACCCTTCTTGGTCTTCTAATTGAAATGTGGTTCTCCATTGCTGGTGTTCAGGATTTTTTTTTAGGGTGGGCATCTGATAATGGTGGGCTCCTCTTGCTCCAAGCCTATGATATCAACATGGCCTTGTATTACATGTGGGCTCATTTTTTTTTTATTATTATTTTTTTTGTGGCTAACCTTACCTAAGATGTGGCTACTAGGTGCAAGCTGGGCAAAGTGTAGGAAAAACTAAAGGCCAACTGCAGGATAATTACATGAAAAGGAAAATATTTACATGCACATCTATCTCTGTAGTACTTCCTTGAAAAACTAGCAATTTTTTTATACTGCTCAATATAACTTGCAATGGCAACAAGTGTAGACATGTAATGATAACATCAACATACTGGAGCCAAGATTATATAAAATGTGAATTACCCTTGCCATTATAAAAAAGAAGAAGTTCATAATCTTTAACAAGTTTCTTACTTGCCATACCACAATGTATGTAAAGAGATTTTGTAGCAGCTTTGAGACTCACTGAAAGAAAGAAGTTGGCAGCATGAGCTTTTGTAGACTTAAGTCACCTTCCTGAGATGGCTTTGAACCTACCTACCACAGTGTGTTAGGTATAAGACCGAGTCATTTTAGTGGAGTAGTTAAAAGTGCTGGACTATATCTGGTGCCCTTTCTCACTGCACAGTTACAGCACTGTCATACCACTTCAGTTATGGTTGCATTTTAGGAGATCTTGGGGTTTGTAGTTTGGTAAGGCACTAGAGCTCTCTGGCTGAAAATTCTTGATACCTCTCCCTAAACTGCAAATCCCAGGGTTCCATAGGATGTTCCTAAAGCAGTTAAATCAGAATCATGATTTGATAATTATGTTGTGTGAAAGAGGAAAGGAGAAATACTTGCACAATCACAAAGTTTACTGAAGAAGCTTAGCCCATTCACTAGCAATCGACCTAACTTCATCAGTTGTTTTGAGGCTGAATCAAGATGATGGAATAACTATAGGTTCCTTAGAGAAATATCTAGCTACAAATATAATAATTTAAAGTCCCAGTCTTTACTAATTTCTGTCATATTGCTGGTCTGAAAGGGGCAGAACAAAGTAACCCACCCTCTCTTTTCTAGCCTATATATTAACTTTTCTGTCTGGTTGCTTAACTGTAATTCTTGCTCACCCAAGCTGATCAAATGGATATTTACTACCTTGATCAGCCAGGCTGGTAGCTTATATTAAAAAGTTCAGTACATTTAAAACAGGTAGGCTGGTCAAAATAGGACCTTGTGGTAACCTTTAGAATGACAATTTGGAACTGGCAAGCTTATTTTGCCAGGTTTTGATTTTGGCATCAAAAGAAGGAAACAAAAGTGAAGGGAGACCTTTAATAAAGGTAATTATGGGTTTGCCACATACACATGCATAAAGGAGTAGTTTACAAAGAATTAGGCACATATAGCTAAAACAAACCGGGGTGGGGTGGGGGTGGGAACTAAACAGGACAGAATGACAGTTTGTAAATACTGAAAAGTAGGTTGTGTAGCTTTACATGCCAAGAAAGGCTAAGTATGTGCCAAGAAAGTTTAATCTGGAAAATACAGGCTGCACATTAAGTCTCAATAATATAGAATGTAGGCCACTTTCCCTTACTGCTGATTCTGACCAGAACAGCTTAAGAAAAGTCAAAGAAATGGTGGCTGTCATGTGTGTAGGTTTAATACAGCATTGGACAGGGACAGATCATGAAAGTGGTGGTGCATTTGTACAAAGTCCACTGCCACCTGCTGGGTGCTTGACTGTCCTTGTGTTTTTGTCAAGTCAAGTTTTATCTAGTCTCTTATAAGCCACCACACGTGACGGGTGGCCTGTGTTTAGATTAGCAGCCCACAAAGTCATACAAGCCGTGTTTGCATACACCACAGCTTTTACACAAATAAATTACAAAGACTGTTTATTTGCTTTGGACAATATGTTGATGTGGCAAAGGGACAACCACTGTTCTTCAGTGCCATGGACAGAAGCTTAAATCTAACGTGACACCGCTGGTAGTGTGTAGGATTGCCAGATCTCAGAGTCTGGCCTGGAGTCTCCAGTTTTCATGGGTCATTTGTGGCAGGACACACGGCTTCAAATTCTCTAGTTTTTGTGGGCTCAGCTCTGGACAAGGACAAAAGACTATGTGCAAATCTCCAACTCACCTAGGAGAGCACAAGCTTGCTACTGTTTCAAAGGTTTGATTGGTTGCTGCAACTTGCAAAGACTCTTGGGACAATTCTCTTAGTTAGCATACTCCTTCCTTCCCAGTTGTTGTCATGCCAGGGCTCATCTGCTCTGTTGTGCATCCATCGTTGGGCTAGAAGCAAATAGATTAGATTAAATCCAGTCTATTTCTTGTTATCTCACCAAGCAGATGAGCAACTTAATTGTTACTTAATGCATAATGCATGATAATATGAGCAGGGACCATTTCTGTGTCTCAGGTTTTCTCCTGGAAACCTCAGGACCGGGAGATGACCCTAAATTGGCAATCCTAATAGTGTAATTTTGGGCCTCTAGCCCTGCCTTGTTCAGTACTGTCTGGCATTGAAACATGTTTTAGAGCAATTTCCAGCCCCCAGGAGCAGACTTTTGGGATATTCAGAGGACTGTAGTAGGAAGACTCCACTGCTCTCATATTTTTGCTGAATTTCGCCTTGCATGAGCAGAAGTACACTGTCAGATATAACTCAGAAGTACTGCATACAGCCTAGCTCATTCAATTTGCGTGTAAAGAAAATACTTAGGCCACATTCCTAAATATAAACATGGGATTAAGTTCCACTGGACCTGGATGGGACTTGTGTCTGAGTATAAACACATACAGTACAGCTATACACAGATAGCATTGTTAGGAATAACTGAAAAAGAGAAATAATGGCTCTAAAAAAATATAATGGCTGAAGTCTGTTACTGAGAGTGTTTGGAAGTGGCCAACTTCACTATGATTCTATGATTTTAAAGTGTCAGTGCTGAAGATAACTGCTGAACCTCCCGCAGACTCAAGGCAACCTCCAAACTGAAGTCTGAAAGATGTACACAAAAACCAAACAAACATGGCATATCCAGGAACTAGGTGAAACTGCCTCCCTTTGCAAGAGGTCCAAAGTTGACAATAGACTGCAGGTGACCTTCCAGATGAATTTCCAATTGACTTCTGTGTTCTGTTGGTACAGTCAATTATAAGGGCTGATGGGAGTTGTAGGTCAGAGGTTGTCTTTTGTAGTTTAACTGTTAAGTCAAGACCAGTCAAGATCTTAAGTCAAGACCACAGCCCTGCTTACTGTACCACCACCACCACCACAATATATGAGGAAAATAAAGAAATGAATGCTATCAAAATATATAATCTGCTTAAAGATGGACTCTGGAACTCAAAAGGTTAAAGACTACTGTGGCAGGTGGACTAGAATGCAGAAACACAGAACTGAGAAAAATTGGCCTTTTCCACACTTATCCTATACAGTACATGATTCAGCCAGGCATTTGACATATGCCCAGTTTCTTCATTTTGCACAGTACTTTGGTATCCTTAGCCATAAATTAGGACAAAGTACAGGGGAAAAGTTACTTTGTTCTGTGGCACCTATGTACTGAACAATTGTTTTATACCTGGTACAGATATATATATATTTTAACTGCCTCCAAAAAACAGGGGGAGGGAAGTGTTTTAAAAAATGTTGACTCTGTTCTTGCTGCTACCAGCACAACCATTAATCTCTTCAGGGGGCTATGGCTCCCCAAAGAGAGAAGTGGTGATGGCAGTGTATATGTGTAAGCCTGAGTCCTCCATGTTCCTACTGGCGTCACTGCCACTCCTTTGCTCAGGGAGCTGCAGCACCCTGTAGAGATAAGCAGCAGGTGATGGGTGAAGGACTCAGGTCTCTATGTTCCTGCCACTGCTGCCGCCATTCCTTTCTTCAGAGGGCCACACCAGGTGACACCTTAGAGGAGGTGATCCACACCTTCTAGTGACACCCCTGCTTGGGCTCAAAAGTGATTGAAAATGTACTTGCTCTGTGCCAGGCATTCTGGTTACCTCAAACTTAGTGTTCTTCTGCAAAATCAGTTGGGTGGACAAAATCCCCATCAAAATAGCAGATGACCTTTGGCAGCAGACTTCCCATTGAAGTTGTCTGGTGGGTCACACTAGCTGCATACATGAATAGTTGGATTTAGTACTTTTGAATTATTTCAGTACCTCCACAATTCACCATGCAAACCATTCATGCTCACAGTGTACATGAACTACAGGATTCAATTCAGGCCTGTATTCAGGGGTTCAGGAAGCATTCTGGTTTGACTTAGGGAGATTCAGAGGATGCTCAATTGGAATCTACACTTCAAAAATGGACTCTTATCCTACCAAATCATGGGATTTGTAGTTTGCTTTCTGACAGACCAGGATGAATACCTCACTAAAGTACAAATCCTAAGAGTCCGCAGGATGCAGCCATGACAGTTAAAGTGGTGTCAAACTGCTTTATTTCTGCAGTGTGGCAAGTCTCTTAATCTCAGTCCAGAAAATCCCATTTTGTACCAACAATAACATTTTTGCAACAACTATAACATTTCCTCTGTGAGTCAGAACTGGATGCTATTTGAAGGTTTCCGTGTCCCATAAGAAGGGATTAAATTTACCAAATGTCAGACAAATAGACAGAGGGCTACTTGAGTTGCATGCCTTTAAGAGCTGCCAATGACTGTTTCATATCAGAACTGGATGTAATTTGCAGGGAGACTTTCCTCTTGTGTAGGAATGAAGCCAACGAATAGAAACATCCTTTACAGTCTTGGATTTTCAAAACAAAAAGGGATATGCTTATTTCCCTCTGTTGTTTTTTGGGAAGTGGAAATAGCATGTGCCACAAAAGTGTTCCTAGGCAAGAAACCTTGCCTAGGGAGTTAGGTTGAATAAAAAACAGTTTTAAGATATATTTTATTTTCCCGTCAGTTAGCACTAAAGTGAGATAATGTGCAATAGGCCAAGGGTACAGGATGAATGTGGAGCGTACACTTCCTCCAAATTCAATTTGCAAACACATCTGTAGAAGTATTCAGATTTGGATTTGGTCCATTTTATGAGTCCTGCACTGATTCAGACATCTGTTCAACCCAGCCCAGTGCAGTAATAGATTCATGCAAATCTGAAACAAACCCCCATTTTTTACTTATGTCCAGAACACTCTCTCTAACGAAGAGGGAAAAAGGCAGCCTTCAGTACAGCTTTACTGGGGATTCTAATGTTTTCCACATACAGAGTGCCATCTGGAGGCCACTATCAAAAAGCTTATACAAGTAGTCTTATGCCAAATCATGAGAATTTTCTTCTGACTAATCAACTTCACACTCCTTATACTTAAATAACATGCTTACCAAAAATGCAACTGATGAAGAAAATTGTCCTTTTAATACAGCCCATTCTGTAGTAGCTCCATTATACGGATTGAGCACAGTTAAGTCAAAGCTTACCAGATGGTGAGACTTTAATAATAATAATAATAATAATAATAATAATAATAATAATAATAATAAATTTCTAGCCCGCCCAATCACGAAGAAAAACTTTACATCATCTGAATAAATCGTAACTAGCTTAAACACAGTATCCTGAATATTATTTTATTGATTTTCCTCATATACAATAAAAACACCTTGAATTTTTGTTTCCACCCTCCCTTCCGTACATCCCTTCCAGACATCCAAATATATCTTAATATTTGATTTACCTAGTTTTTAAATTGGAGCACAATACATTTATTTTTCTTTTATTAAAAAAAATATTTCCTTGTTTATCCTGTATTTAAAAAAAAACCCTGTATTTTCTATTACAATCTACATCTATATCTTTCAAATACTGTCTTTTTATTCTTTAACATCCATTCATCTAAATTAATTCATTAAATAACAGATTTGCACTTCTTAGTTGTAGTAAACAACATGAGCAGATAAAAAAGATGAGGGATTAGTGCTACCGCTTAGCTTAGGTATTTCTTAACATTTTGATTTGTTGTTGAATTTGCTATTTTTTGCAATGAGACGACAGTTTCAGACATTTATTCCTTACTGTTTTAATCTTTCTTGAATGTAGAACAATTTTTTTCTAGTATATTGTCAATTATGATATAGTATTTTGTTAGTTATAACCAGTGGTTTCTACAAGTATTCTTTTCGTGAGTACCAATCTTCATTCCAACCTTCTTTCCAAGTTCCTTTAATTAACATTATTAATCTGTCCAGGTCTATCATATTGAGACATTTTTTAACCATTCCTCTATTGATGGTGTTTCTTTAGTTTCCACATCTTCTCAAATAATAGTCTAGCAGCAGTGATCATGTATAATAAAAATTTTAGATGTTTCCTTTTTTCTTTTTCTTCTATCATGTTTAAAAGCAATTTTTCTGGATTGAATTTAATTTTTATTTGTAATATATTTTTTTTGCCTTTCATTGTATACTTTCTTCCAAAAAATTTTTGCAACAGGGCATGTCCACCATATGTGGTACAATGTTCCTTCTTGCTTTTCACACTTCCAACATTTACTTTTCCCATCATTCTTAATTTTGGCTATTTTGTTGGGGGAGTAATACCAGCAGTGAGCCATCTTGTAAAAATTGTCTATTAGATCCATTGAAATAATAAATCTTAAATCCAGACCCGAGGCCCTTTCCCATTTATATTATTGCATGCCAATATTTCTTACCAATTTAATGGTGCATTCTTTTATGATTATGTGTTCCATTTTTCTTTCCAATAGGTAAGTTTATGTAAGTTTAAACACAGTATCATCTTAGAAATACAGGCAGCTAACTGAAAGCCAGCATAGTGTAGTTATATAACCACTGACCTGTTCTCTGGAACATTGGAATTGTTTACTTTCTTCATCACTCCCCATGTCCCTTAATTAATCACAATGCAATATATTTGATTTTTCTGTCTCAAATGGCTGATACTCCTGGTTTGAATTTGGTGCATATCTTGTGTTGCTTCTAATGCTCCCCCCTATGATATTGGCATCAGGTGTCCATACATATGCAAAGATTCTGCAGCCAAACTTTGTCCATTGTTGCTTTGTGACCTAAGAATGTGATGGGTTCAGAAAACTCCTGGTGTTTCAGCCATGTCTTTTACATGTTAAGCATCTGAACTGTTCCATTTTTTCATTATTGAAAAGAAAAAAAGGCTTACGTACATAAAAATATTACAGTTCCAAATTCTTCAATGTCCATCAAGTTGTGTTTTAGCAAAGGGCTACAGGCACTATTGTGTGCGTATGTGACTTCAAGTCACCTGCCAACTTATGGCAGCCCCATGAATTTCATAGGGTTTTCTTAGGCAAGGAATATTCAGAGGTGGTTTTGACAGTTCCTTCTTCTAAAATATAGCTTACAGCACCTGGTATTTATTGGCAGTCTCCCATGCAAGTACTAACCAGGGCTGACCCTGATGAGCTTCCAAGATCAGACAAAATCTGAACAGCCATTATTCCCTTCTCCCAGATCAAGAAACTCAAAGGGGGTAGTTTTCTGAGTATTTAACAAAGATGATTTGGCTTCCAGAATTTGCTCCATATACAGATATGGAGCCAGGTAGATCCATGGAAGAAGGAAGTAGAAGCCTTGAAAGTGATCCCTGCATTCCCAATAGGAAACAATGCAAAGCACCCAGAAAGAAGCAGACTGACATATATGCCTTTTTCATGCAATTTAATCTGGTTCAGTGACTGAACAGTGCTACAAGCTCACACTTTGGTATAGCATAGGTAATAGTTCACATCAATTATAAAGGGTTCTTGTTGGCGATCTAGTCCAACCTTCCAGTTCAGTGCAGGAAATTCCAGAGCAAAAACAACCTTAAGAGATGGCTGTTGAAACTGCTTGCAGAACTCCAGTGAGAGAGAGAGAGAGAGACAGATCCTCCAACACATGGTTCTTTTATCAAATTACTTTTATCATTAAGAATTTGCTGCGATTTACACTGTATCTTTATTGTGTTATTGTTTCATAAGATGGATTTGATTTTTAAGATTTATTGCTTAATTTTTAATCTCATCAACTGGTACATTTTCAAAACTGCCAAAGAGAAGGCCATGGAAAAACTGTTGGAGGAAAGGCAGATATGAGACTGGGCTCTGTAGCTTGCTTTTCCTCTCTATGGGCTGCACCATCCAATCCACCATTCCTATTTATTGGAGCATGAGAGAAGGGCAACCCATTTCAGAATGTTCTCATGTAGAACAGTGAAAAAGAAGGAACTCTTTGTAGTACTGCTCAAGAAACACTGTTCTATAGAGAGTTTTGGGAAAAGCAACAGAGCTTTGCTAAGATAAGGCATTTGGGGGCTGGGGAAACCATCCTGAGTGGAGAGAAATCATAGCATGCCATCAAGGAGGAAAGAGACTCAGGCAGAGGTGGGATGACTTCATTCTGACATGTTCTTCCTCCACTCTATTTGATTCCGAAATACTACAAAACTAAAAAGCAAGAGTGCAAACTCAAATTCTCGTAACAGTTAAGGCACCACCATTTTGTGTTAATTCTGAAATGCCTTCTTGTTTTTGAATATAACTAGTTTGCTAGGTCCAGCTATAATTCATTTAAGTACTCACTGCAAAAGTAACAATATGCACCATACAGTAAAGGGTCCACCTGAAAAGCCAGTAGGCACATGGTGGACCACCATTTAGCTCTTGCCCACTCCCTGCACTAAGGCACTCTAAGTATTGGCAATAATCCTAGCAGAAGGAGACACTGACATAACTGAAACAGCAGGTTCAGGAACAGCAAGAGACAGTAAAGCAGAAGTCCCAGTTTAAGATTCAGGATTACATATTGCAGTTCAGAGACCAAAATCTTGGAGGCTCACAACGGTTCCCAGCAGGACATTCCCAGCCTTTATACATTCAGCCAGCTGAAGTCCTGCAAGAAAGAGAGGCAATGATGGAAAGTCAAGTACTGGACAAATATGCTTGAACACCTTTATATTCTTCTAAGACTGATAAAGTTTGAGGCATGGCCAGTTGTTGTTACCTATGTGGCATCTACTCCTTTGCCCTCTGTCATCATGCTCTCTTCCAGATAACCCTGCCTCCCTACCCTTTGCCCTACCCAGCATGCCTTTCAGATTTTAATTTTTTTTCTTTTTCTTTTCACTTTTTAATGCAATTCCAGTTCTGCTAATGTGCTTTAAATTAAAAAATAAAATTAAAAAAGGCTGCTTTGGAATAGTGAAGGGGTGGAGGAACAGGTGGAAAGGAGGAGACTGTGACACTATGTGACTATTAATATGATAACTGCTGTGGCGGTGACATTTTGCACACGAAGATTAGAGGGACTGTTGTGCAATTGGTAGGTTATTGGTGGGTTTCCCCTGTCAATAAAAAGGAATGCCCATACCACACATCTCAGACACAGCAGATATACAAGTCAGAGGCAACATCATATTGTTAGTATTGCCAAAGTGAGTATTTTACAACTATAATTGCAGTTTAAAAGCCATATATAATCTCCTTACGGTAGATTGGTCCCTGCCTTCCCATGCCTAATTTTGATGAACCCCTCCAGTGAGCCTGGAGGGAGACCAGTTGTGCTATCCTCCCTGACCAAAGGGAGCACAAGTTGTGGGACAGAATTTCAGTACTATTTTTAATTGGATTTAACTTACTTACATAGGGAGCTTTACAGACAACTAAACCCAACTCCATTAAAAAAGTGATGAGTTAGTACTTGATGAGAGGAAAATGCTTGGTCTTCCCTGACAGATTCAAGAAATCTATATTTGGCAAGCAAATGGATTGCAATAGGAGCAGAAGATGGGTACTGATGTTTGTTTTCCCATGAGCTACTGTCCCTATTCCAGTATCTTTCCTCGACCCATTCTTGGAGCCCTCCAACTTGAGTCCCAGGACATATCACCTTCTGTTGCCCGGAGCCATCTCAGAGCTTTCATTTCTAGTAGCTCCCATTCATTGCTCTGCTCTTTAGCATGGGAGTGGAGCCAGAGGATAGCCAGTACTGTCGCCCACACATCTGGGGCCACCTGGAATGGCAGACAAGAGATACATTGAGTCTTGGTGTTTCATTGAGTTTTGCAAACACAAGGCTGCATCTTATCCAATTTTTTTTAAAGCTATGAATTAAATATGCACCTGAATGGTCTACAAACCATATGAAACTATGTTTTGAGGCAGGGTGAGTGGTGTCTGATATCTTCCATCAGTGATTCCACTGAAGCGATTTGGGTTTAGTTAGAACTTTAAAGGAATCATCCAAGGAAGTAAACCTATTTTGGGGATAGGATTGAACACCTTGGGTATCTTCTCTAAATTTGAGACTCAAGCTCAGAGTGGATTCATCAACCCACTGACAGGTACCACTTGGCATGGTTTCTGTTAACCATTGTTAAATGTGACTTCTGCATAGAGCAAATTGTGGTGAACCCACCCAGCTGCTAAAATGACAGGTAGATCACGTACATCTCTTTCACTCTACAAGCTAAACCATGATAATCTGCAGTTTTAAAAAGAAGACATGAAACTATGGTTATTTCTAATAGTGCTATATTTGCACTGGAAAATTATGTCAGAAGTAGTTAGCAACAGTCCTTTGCTTTAAGCTTCCCTATATTCTGCAGCCTTCATACATCCTTAAGACTGGTTAAATACATCCCTACATCTATCAGTTACAATTACAGCTAAACAGATGGATTACAGCATCCACCATGCATGAGACAGCACTGGCATCTGCTTCAGGGGTTTAGTTAATCAGGTGCGGGGGAGGAATAAGAAGATTGCCACATCAAATAGGAATTCTAGCCCTCATGAGATTTTCTTTCAGTCCCCAAATTTCCAGCATTGCAGAGAGTGAGACACTGAGTCACTCACACCTGAAATTCATATATTTGTTGTCCTTGCATTTCCTTGGTGGTTTTCCTTGTCTTTTTCTTTGTTGTTGCACCTTTGAATTGCTTCTGACTTATGCTAGCCCTAAATCAACATAAATCCCTATGATTTGTTTTTATGGGCAAGATTTAGGAGGCTTGCCAAACTCATAAGTTGAGAAATTGTGACTTGCCTAACAACGTGGGTTCCCAGCTGAGTGTGGCCTCCTGGAGTCCTAATCCAATACTCAGATCACTATACCATGTTTGCTTCCTTCACTTTGGATACCTAACATGTGCTTCTAAAAGTTCAACTGAAGTATTAAGTTACAGCGATGCTAAAAAATTGGATACTGTAAGAAAATTTCATGGGGAGGAAAGGGAACTCCTGTTTACAGGGCAACACTCTCATTTTCCCTCTGCTTTCACAGATATACCTTTGGTCCAGTCCAATGCCAAGATTTAAACCCACACACTCACTTGGGCAGGTGTTTTGCTCAAGATGTCAGCCTCAGCTAGGCCAAGGATGCTGGCCAGGCCACAATCGAGAAGCCAGGAACCGTTGGCATTCTGCAGGGAGATCAGGGTCAAGAGAAGGGATTCCACCTTTTTTGGCACAGGATTGCTATCTGCAATATTCAAGACAGGCAGTTAAAAGGGAGTCCACTCCTTTCTCTCCATACTTTTTTTTTTTTTGGTAAAAAGCCATCCTATCCCTGAAGGTAACTGCAAGGTACCATTTGGCCCCAAAAGGCCTATTTACCACAAAGAAGGCTCAGTTAGGACTTTATCACATGAGGCCATAAAAGTGAGATTTTAACAGGATAAAAGCATCTTACATGACATCATGCCCTTTCTGATGCTGCCTTGCATTTCATTCATAATTGTAGTGTACTTTTTAACCAACACAGAAAACCCTCAGTCTTGCAGCTACTACATTATTGCATTTGTGCTATAGGTTTCTTCTGCTGCAGTTCCACTTCTCAGGCAGTCATGTGGTATGAGTAGGTTTGATTCTGCTCCTCTCCCCTCTTGCAGACAGCACAGCTGCCAACAGGTTTCTGAAGCCAACTGCTGTGTTCACAGCCATGATTGTTCATTCCCACTCAGTTTTCTTCCTCCCAGAAGGCAGCATGTGTATCCAGCTTGTTGGGGGCAACTGACTTACACATTTTAGAGAGTGCTTAGTTCAGTATGAAGTGGTACAGAAAAGTTGTTGTTATTGCTATTTGACAGTGTAGACAAGAGATGGCATGGCCTTGGAACACCAAAGCACTATCATGGGGAAAAAGGGTGCTAAGAAATTATGCCAAACTAGTATGCTTCCATTCTTTTACTAGCATGATTGTGATGGGATAGCAGGCTGATGTGAAAAAAGTCCTTATGCAAATAGTACTGGGGAAGGATTGTGGTGGAAAATAGCATGGAGAAGAAAGGCCTCCCTGCCTTTCTCAGTGCTGACTGGATCCCCCCCTCCCCCATTGCCTCAGATGGGCAAGTGACACATTATAAACTTAAAAAGTAATTAATGTAACATAGGGTTTTATTTACTCCTAAGGTGGTTTTGAAATCCATGGCAAATTTACAGGGCTTTTTATTTATAGCTGGGCTTATTTCTCCCTCATGCCAACATCTGCATTATCTAGCACTATGTTAAAGCTCTATTTTATCTTTCTTCTCTTGTCCAGCCACTTCATTTGCCCAGGCACTACTTTGGGTGCAATCTTTCTAAAGCTTTCATATTCAGGAATGCACAGAATTTTTTAGCTAAGCAAACTCCACATTGGCACATTGGACATCACACATAATAAATTTATATAACTCACTGTCATAAGATAAGTCGATGTTCCCAGCTTCACTGGGTTTGAAGAAGGACAGATAAGTCTGCAGAGGAGTCAGTCAACTATTAAGTGAGGCTTGTTCAAGAATCGGCTTTTGTGATGGAATTGCATGGCTCAGTCACATTTTATTGAGGAGGGGTGTCTCCTCATTATCTTATCATCCATTTGTATTCTTCCTATATTTTTCTAATGTCGTTGCCATCATTTTTTGCCTGACCTTTTTGGGGGAGGGGTGACTGTGGTTGAAAAGCAATACACTCTTCCCAGGTGTAGATTCCATTAGTGCAGTGGTTCTCAAATTTTGGTCCTCTAGATGTTTTTGGATTTCAGCTCCCAGAATTCCTGACTGTTGGCCAAGCTGGCTGGGCCTTCTGGAAGTTCAAGTCCAAAACACCTGGAGGACTAAAGTTTAGTAATCACTGCCTTAGTGCTGTTTTCCTGCATTTTTTTCCCTGCATTTTTTTCAAGTTATGAGCTTGAGACAGGCAGTGGCTGAACAGTTACTATTCAGTGCTCAACAGGTATTCATTATAGCCTTTGTGGTAGGTGCTAGGTCTTTTTAAATTTTCCTTTTAGGTTATACTAAAAGAATTTTTCAGATATTTACAAATATATTTGAAACAATAATGAAACACCACTTAAGTAAAGCACTGTAGCTCATACTGCAATCCAGCATGTGATCCCTGATGTTACTTAAGGAAGAATGGATACTGGTTTCTTCATCTACTTGTCGGACAATTTACTGCATTCCCAATTCTTCTTTGCACTCATTTTACTGCAGGTTGGTGTTAAGCCACTCAGCCTAGAGGGCATGCAGGCCCCAAGGCTATTTTTGAGGCCTTTGGCCACTCCAGAATCCCTGCACTGTAATTGTTTTGAATATAAAAAGGTGTGAATTGCCTTACATTGAACAGTCCTTATGATGATTACCTGAAGATGGGGAGCCTATGGCATGTGGATCATCTTCAGAATAGTGCTCTGCAAAGGAATATAAGGAAAAAGGTTTTAGAAGAGACTTCTGCACCAGGGCATCTTTAAGTATATACCTTCTATTCAATTAAACATAATGTCCCTTATTTCATATCAGAGTTTGGAAATCATTTCTGTTGTTAATAACTTTTATATATAGGTTTCTTCAGAGTTATGATCTAGATTACCTGAAGTTGAGGAGTTCACTGTATGAAGTACAGAGTCCCTGTCCTTAATACACAGCTTTATTGCCTCCAACTCCATTTCCTCAACCTTCACTGTGAAGAAGGATAAGAAAAGGGAATTTCACTGCACTTTCCCGCCTTTCTTTAAACAAACAGCTTCATTTATATACCGCTTCATACCGCCTAAGGAGTGTCTAAGCAGTTTACAACTGTAAGCTACTTGTCCCCAACAATCTGGGTACTCATTTTAGTGACCTCAGAAGGATGTAAGCCTGAGTCGAGCTTGAGCCCTTTTGCTGGTCTTCAACTTGCAACCTTATGGTTTTGAATGAGTGGCTGCAGTACAGGCATTTAAGCACTGTGCCACCAGGGCTCCTCTTTAAAGACTTTAAAGTGTTTTATTATGGAGAAGCCACACGTTCTCTCTGTAACTGTTTCTTCTCTTTAACATATTTAAGCAACTCCTTACTGTTACACTGTATACTTGAGGGAGACAAGCCACATCCCATTCCAAACCCTTTCTGTCTAATCCCTTGGAATTATGATTCATCATCTTAACACAGGCATTTGGAATCATTCTAAGGCAGATCAATCCAAACAAATGATAAGAGATTGTTTGGACTGTATCAGAGCAATCCAAACAATGGATATGGGTGGTAATTTGGAATATTTGAAAGTTCTGGCTGGAATTTTCTATCAGCTACTTCGTTAAATATACTTAACATAGGGACTGGCAAGAAACACCAGTGTTAGGGTGGAGTGGGGGTGTGATGACCACCCACTGCCTGCCCTGACTCTGCCCTGACCCAAAGCAGCATCACATCGCCCACCCAACCAGACGGCATCATGACGTTTCTGCAGTGCGACGTTTACACATGTTGCACTGAAGAACTGCAGAAGGGCTGCAGGGGTGGCAGGAAGGGTGGCTTTTTTCTGTCCCCAAAATAAGCGGCATTTTGCTGCTTCTTTTGGGGCTGGAAAAATATCAGACTGAGGCTGCAGCATATGGTTGCCGTGGCCTTGAACCAGCGAGCAAAGGTTCGGTGCAGACACACTCCTCTAGGGCCGTTTTTTTTTGGCCTAAGTAACTTCCCCTGGCCTGATGGAACCTGATGGAAACATCATTTAACTGTACTTCAGTTTCCAACGTGATATACCTCCATTTTCCGATGAAGCTGATGTGCAGAAAAGGGGGGGGGGG
Source organism: Urosaurus nigricauda (assembly GCA_034509955.1). Lineage (NCBI taxonomy): Eukaryota > Metazoa > Chordata > Lepidosauria > Squamata > Phrynosomatidae > Urosaurus > Urosaurus nigricauda. The sequence continues at coordinate 12,158,849 of JAOEGL010000006.1, forward strand.
AGTTATAATCATGACAATAGTGCCAAAAAACATGATTAGTAGGGATCAAGAATACAAAACACTTGTCTAGATTTACTCATTCATAATCGTTTCTTATTCATGATTACCAATTAGACATAATTTTGACACCATTGTCATGATTGCAACTCCTCCCCCACTTTATTAGCCATTAGATCCATGGAGAGAAGGAGATCCATTATGCCAGTGAGCATGGGTGAATGACATTTTTGTTGGGTTTGGGGAAGAGGCCAGGCCATGAAAGATAAGTATACAATTTAATTATCCATAACTGTTCTGTACAGGTTGAGTTTCCCTTACCTGCAATGCTTGAGACCAGAAGTGTTCTGGATTTCAGAGTTGTTTTAAAAAAATTTATTTGAATACTTGTGTGAGATATCTTGGAGATGGGACCTAAACCCTTCGAAATTGTTTCATACAGCTTTGGGCAGTTACTTTTATATGTTTTATTTGTACTATGTTTTTAATTCTTAGCTATTTAATTCTATTTTAAGGGGTGGGTGAGGGGAATGGGATTGTTGTATTTTAACTTGTGCTGTTTTTAACTATGTTATACCCCGCCCCGATTGCCAGTTCAGAGGGGCGGGCTATAAATAATAATAATAATAATAATAATAATAATAATTCCAAAACATAAAACTCATTTATGTTTCATATATACCTTAGCCTGAAGTTAATTTTATACATACATTGTATTTTTAATAATTTTGTTCACGAAACAAAGTTTGTGCTTACTAAACCATGAGAAAGTAAAAGTGTCACTCTCTTAGCCACCCCACCCATGTGGACAATTTTGGAGCATTTTGGATAAGGGATACTCGACCTGTATTAATGATTACGCCTTAGTCAGGGTTGTGATGTTTTGCCATGATCATAACATCCCCAAAACATCTTTATCAGACATCAGCTTCATAGGGAGAAGGAGGCCCATTCTGCTGGTTATTGAAGCAAGGCTGAATGATGTTTTTCTCAGGCCTAGAGAGGGTGGTGTTGGGCCAGAAGAGGTTATTTTTTGTAGTTAACTGATACAGCTGATTGGTTACTTGATATAGAATACAGGCTGTTTCCTCTAGTTTAAACCCTAACTTCCTCCACATGAAATTGCTCTTGGTTTCTCATACAAGGAGTCAAACAGAATCATAGAACCATTGAGTTGGAAGAGACCACATCATGTCCAAACTCCTGCCATGCAAGAATACACAATCACATCCATCCAGCATTTGTTTAAAACCCTCCAAAGAAGGGGACCCCACCACATTTCGAGGGGTGTATTCCACTCTCAAACAGATCTTATCGCCAGGAAGTTCTTCCTAATATTACTAATATAAAGCCATTCATTCAGTCAGTCAGTCAATCAGTGCATCTGTATCTGTTTTCCATTTGATTGCTAGTAGAACTACAGGGTAAGTGAGTGAGTGAAATATGGATTTGGATGGGAAGATAAAGCCAGGAGAAGTTACTTAGGTATATATATATGGGGCTTTCTAGATTGGCAGGAAAGTGTGACATGAAGTTGCCTTTTCCTTAATGCTTAGCAGCTGCACCACAGCCTTTAGATGGAGCTGCGCTGTTCCTCAGTTTTTAAAAAAGAAGCTGGGAAAACCAGCACCTTTTAAAAGGTGCTTCTTCTCCCCTAAAACGCAAAAAAAAAAGAAAAAAAAAAAAGCGCGTTTTCATGGCACACTTTCCCTTTTCCTCATCTAAAGGCTAGAGTTTCATGCAGCCATGAACACACTTCTTTTTGCCAATCTAGAAAGCCCCATAGTTAACTGAGCAGATGATACAGAATTTTGGCTTCTGTTCTTAAAATGTAATTTTCAGACTTCACATTTACCAAGACATAAAGCAACAACAAATTGATCCCTCAAAGTTGTTTAGAAATTAGCAGGGGTGAAAGTAGCACTCTGCCACCAACAGTAAGAACTTGGAGAGTACAAAATTCTGGCTTCCATAAATGGATCCCATACTGCCACTCTTGCTCCATCCCATGCATCAGTCTGTATCCCATTCTATCAACAGTTCCTCTCAAATCAACAGCACAACCTGCCCATCACCTTTACGAAACAGTAACACTGAGTATTTCCAGTCAAGGCTTTTATTGTGTAACTGCTTTGCTTTATCTGTTGAATCCTCCATTTGTAACATTCAGTGTTACTGCAAAAGACTCATTAAGGAAAATTAGAACAGTTCCTCAAAGCCTTTTAGTTAGTAGTGTCAAGTCCCTTTGCAATGACAAATGGAAATGCAAGTCGAACTCGTAATTCAAATAAATACCTTGATTTATATTATATAAAATGTGTCTCCCTCTAATCCTGCACTCAGGGCTAGAACTTTCCAATTGGTTCAGCAAGGAACTACAGTGATTTTATTACCTGTTGCAATGGCTGCACGTTTTGTTCGCTTTGCATATAAACGTGGCTTTGAAGGATAGCACCCTAGAATGAGAAAAAGAGTTTGTGGCAAGAGTGAGTAGAGCAGCCAGCCAAGACAAAGACAAAATTGTTTCTTTTTCTTCTTGTTTTGGGTCAACATCTTGTATCCTGCATTCCTCATCTGAGGTGGAACATATGCTAGTAGCAGACTGAGGTAAGGATGCATTCATTCCTCTCATTGGAAATAAGATAAAGGCACTAGATCCTGTCAGATAGTGGAAGCTATGCAGGGTCAGAACTTGGTTTGCACTTAGTTGGGACACCACCAACAAACACCAGGTGCTATAGGCTATATTTCAGAGGAAGGAACTAGCAAAACCACCTCTGAATACTCATTGACTAAGAAAACCCCATGAAATTCACGGGGTTATCATAGATCAATAGCAGACATGAAGGCAGGTGTGTGCATGTGCATTCGCGCACATGCACACAGCCACACGAACAAGACAGGAATTTCAGTGTTCCTGTGAATCAAGGTTCCTCAGCTATATTCTGTATGAGGGCTACCAGCTCTCCATCTTATGTTTTATTTTATTTTTTTAAAAACGTATAGCATTTTGTGGTCAACCCTCTCTTCACTGAGCATTTGAAGTGGGGCTTTGACACAGTAAGAGCAAAAAAGCTGCAAAAGCTGGATAGCGTTTTGCAGGATAACCCCTTCCCGAGTAAGATTAGGAAGAATCTACACAGCAGTACGATCTGAGCTTGTTCTAAATTGATTTCAATGTTGTTTTTTTATTTGAGTCAGGCCCTGGAATGCCATACTATTTTTTAAAGTCCAAATCTGAACTGATCTTATGAACCACATAGTTGGCATGCAAGTGCAAAATCAGAATAAAGGGTGATGCCAGCAATATGTAGGGGAGTGTCTCATTTGCATGGAATTTGGTATTGTCTTTATGATAGGAATTGGGGATAACCTACAGTCATATTTTTTCCAAAAAAAAGTCACACATGCACATAAGCACTACACACACACACACACACACACACACACACACACAGTATTAACACTTCTCAAATAACCATCAAGGGGTTTAACTTATGTGTTAGATCTTTCAAAGGGAGTCCTCCTTATCACAGGCTGGCCTGTCTACTAAGCCCCTATGCCTAGATTGTGCTTGGGACTTTCACAGCTTCCTAGGCACCAATTTGAGAGAGAGGCAGCCCTTTCTGGTTGGTTCAAAAGGATCTCAGTGATCATCTCAAGCATGTCCTTCAACTTACATTCAAGAGGGATATCACGCTGGAGGAAGGGCTCTTGAATTGGGGTGCCCTGCTCCATGTTCACCCCCACAAATGCTGTTTGTCCACACACCACACCAGAACTCAAGCTTGTCTCCAGTGCCAGACATTTCTTTTCCTCATCCTTCTCTGCAGCTCCTTCTAGTTCTTGCAAAAGGGCATGAGCTGCCAGCCGGTGAATAGGGAGCCTAGGTAAACAAGGAGAGTTTGGAGCAAATCTGATTATTGCAAAATTTGCGGTTCTTGCCTCAGGCACTATAGTGAGCATCAGCAATCCAAATACAGAAATGAAAGAGCCTTTATTCTGTTTATTTGTGCATGCTTTATTACTGAAGCTGTGTTGACAAAAGAGGAGATACCTCTAATCTTGTCTAGAAACTTCTAATAATGCCTGGTTTATGCCAGCAAGAACTCTTTTTGTCAAAACAGAATTGATGGCAATTTTAGATATATTCATAATATGTTCCTACTAAAATTCCTAGCCACAGCCACAACAGTTTGCCATGCCATCTCACATCAATATTTAGTGATTACAACCTGGATCTTCAGATGGAAGTGATGGTACATAATGGGTGTGAAGAGTAGCTAAAAATCTAAACACCTTGAACTTGTAATTCAGAAGTGGTGAACCAATTACTCCCCAGATGTTACTGGACTAAGTTCTCCAAATCCCTAACAACTGATGGTGCTGTCTGGGGCTAAGAGGATCAGTACCCTAAAAAGCAAGGTCACAAGTTCTCCATCTTGGCCCTAGGTGAACCACTTTTTTCTGCAGGAGTTGTGTTTTAAACTAAGCTTAATGGATATTGTTATGATCAAATATATGTATTATCCACAGAGCAACTTAACATATATTTAATATGGTTGAAAACTCGGGTTCTGCAGACATTTTCAACTAGAGTAATAACTGTAGATGCTGCTAATGGTGGGAAATGTTACTGGTGAACTGTTTTAAGTCAACAGTACTAAAGCAGTATGAAGGAAGAGCTCTGGTCTTCCGGATTAGTCTTTGTGAAATGCCACAAATTCAATACTGTCAATAATGATGTTTTGCCTATCCTTACAATCAACCTAGACAATATATGAGAGATATAACTGAGCTGAGTGTATTATTTTCATCTGAAATCCCCACCCCCCCCCCAAAGAACCCCATCAGACATAAATGAGATTGGATCAGGGCCTTGGTGCAGACTATGGCTGCTGCCACACTGCACAAATAATGCAGGTTGACACCATTTTAAATGTCATTGTTCCATCCTATGGAAACCTGGGATTTGTAGTTTGTTGTTGCACCAGAGCTCTTTAACAGAAAAGGCTAAATAGCTCACAAAAATTCCAGTCTGAGAACTCCATAGCATTGAGCTATGGAGGTTAAAGCAATGTCAAACTGCATTAATTCCACACTGTAGATGCAGCTGGAGTGTGGGCTTAATCTTTTCTTCCAACATTGCAGTCCTGAGGAAAACTCTCCTGAGGAGGGAAGTTGTCAGATATACCAAAGGAATCTACAGTACCTTCCCTGGTAGGAAGGGCAACTTGAGCGTGGATACACTTCTGTTAGGGTTGTGTTGTGGAAAGAACTGGGCAACACTTCCTCTGTGCAGTCTCAATCCTCATCTGAGGTCCCTGTAGCTACTATTAAAAAGCAATAAAGTATTGCCATGAAAGTCACAGATTTTGCATATTGTTTAGATTGGCCCTTACCCCCTCTTCATTCATCCTATCAACCACACACAGCATTTCCAAACATTCCATTTCTATCCCAGATGCCTTGATGGAGATGTCTTACCTGTCAGTTTCCTGAACTTGGAGTGGGAACTTCATTGTCTCCTCTAAGGTCTCATCTTGGAATGTGTACTGAAGAACAACACTGCCCTCTGTAGTGCCCGGAGACTGAGGAAGAACAAAACGTGTCAGAGCAGAGGAAGGTGGAGTAGGGCCAAGGAGGAGTAGCTTATGGAACGGTAAACTCCAGTGAGCCAATACTCCAGGGTGTGACTTCCAGATACAGGGTTGTTGGGATTAGGAATCTGTTGGTGGGAAGGGGGCTTCAAATCATTTCTCAAGTTAGGATCTACTTGCCTGATTCTGCCCACGGATCTGGGCATAGATGAGGCAGCGATGTCCTGGAAAAATGACCTGAGGGCCTGATCCTACAAGCACAGCCTCAAGACCAGCAGGTAAGTCCCAGTTCCAAGAGAATCCTGTCACTGCTGGCTGCAGGGCCTTCTTCAAAGACTGTAGTGCCTGCAAGAAGCCAGCCATCTTATATTGGAAATGGAAAATGGCAATGCTCTACTACAAAATTAAAAAAGGAAAACTTTTACTTTTTTCTTTTTCAAAATAGATTATCTTGCTAGTTCATCTGGAAATCAGATTTTGATTGAAAATTTGTGGCTGCTGACATCTGGGCAGATGATGTTAGGTTTCTTCTTCTGGCTGCAGAAGTACAGCTGCATAATGTTCAAGGACCTCCTGCCTTCTCACAGCCAATAACTGGCCATGGCAGCATGCTCCAGTATTTGAAAGCTACCTTCCAGGTGGAGCACTGTGCTCCTGTCCTTAGATGTGCAGAACACATTAAATAAATGTAGAATTGGTACATGTCAAGGTAATATTGGGGGGGGGGGAGGGAGTAACTCCTCCATCCTCACCTTGGCCTGCATGCGCTCCTTTGCTGTGATAAACTCTGCACTGCCACCAGCTGCTCGAGCCATGCCATTGATGAGGGAAGTGGAGGCCCCTTGGCCAATCCCAAAAGTGAAGCACCTGTTGTGAAGGTGGATTGTCAAAGCAGATTCCAGCCAGTGTGTAAAGGGCAAAAAGATGAACTTGCATCTTCAGATCATACCTGTGAGAGCTTCTGTGACGAGATACTTCAGCAATGACCTGCTCTGTGTTTCCCACCTCTCCATCAGTGAACACAAACAGCTGGGGAGAGAGAAATGAGATCAAACCTTTCCAAGCTCTATGATAACCTGCAAATACACAGCTGAATGTCTGAGAGTAGGGTAACCATGGAGGTAATTTAAACAACTGCCCCTAGATACTGCCACAGCAGTTAAAGTGATATCAAAGTCTTCTATCTCTGTATGTGAAGAAGTGGCGTCATTAGGCTTGATGTCACCCAATGAAGTAACTCATTGTGTCAGCCCCACATTGACCTCCTCCCACACCACATCAAACAGAATTCTTAATAATTTTTTTTTTGTACTAAGTTACTTGTAAATTGTATCTCCTATAAATCATTGAATGTAATAGCAATAGCTGTGGTATAGAAGAACAAGCAAAATTAAAATGACACCTTTAAATTACAGAATCATACACACAGGCTAAATGTATTATGTACATAGTTTCATGCAGTTCAAGTGGAAATTTGGTAAATTGTGATGTTTTTAAAGAAAAATTTAAAAGAAAAAAGTTTAAATTTAATTTTAAAAATACAATTAAGTTTGATTGGGACCCGCTAATATTATACCTAGAACAAGTAGGAAATCCTTAGTTTACTTATTCTTTATTTTATTACAACAATAGGATGTCATTTCTTTGTTCAAATCTCGATGCAAGATTGAGAATAGGATACGTAAGGTTTGTTTGTTTGTTTGTTTGTTGTTTTTTTCAGGTTTCTAAGATTAACAATGTCTATAATCCTAACTAACTGCAAATGATAATAGCTGGAAATCTTTTTTTTTTAAGTTGACACTGTGATTTTTTTTTTTTTTTTGTCTCAATGCAAAAATTGATACGGATTTTGTATTGTGGGTCTTAAAATAAAATGAGACTGGGGGAAGAATTTAAGATTTGCTGAAGATTAGAAAGAACTCCAGGGAGTCACTTTTATGTATATTGTTGTTGTGCTGTGTTATTGTTTGTCTCTTTTTCCTTTGTCTTTGTTATACATGTAAGGTTTGTCTTTTATATTATTAATAAAAACAAAATAAAAATACAATTAAAATATTCTTTAAAATTCTAAAACAACCTTAAAATACAATTTTAAACAGCTGAAACATTAAAGGCCATGTGGAACAACACTGTTTGGGCTGCTTACCAGAAGCTCAAAAGTGATGGACTCAAAAATATCCTAAGAGAGATTCAGAGGTTTCTAAATACTGGAATTGTACCCTGATGACATCCAGCAAATACAACATTTGTCACAGTGTATACTTGGCTCAATGTATTATGGAACAGTCCCTCACAGAACTCTTGATACCTGACGGGGATGACCTTCCTGACAGGGCAGTTTGTAAATGGCCTTCAGAGGCTTCAGGATCTCCGTTCCACCCAAATTAGCCGTCACCTTCTCGAGACGCTCCAGGGACTCGGACATGGTCTGCTGGGAGTACTCTACACTCTGCCTGCAAAGTTAAAGAATGTAGAGATCCTTGTTTCCTCAAGCACATCTCTGACTTCCATCTTGTTCCTTCCCCTGCTGGTCACACTCAACCACACCAGCACAAACTATTCCATCACATTTCCAATTCCAAGATTCCTGTTGACTTATAGTGACCCCATGTAGGGAGAAGAAATCCTCAAGATATGGTTTTGCCAGTTCCTTCAACTGAAATACAGCCTACAGCACCTGGTATTTGTTGGTGGTTTCCCACCCTGCCTAACTTTCAGATGGGATCTGGTGCCTTTCAAGTATTTTAGGCCCTACTTGTGTAACCACCAATCATCAGACAAAAACAAACTATCAATTTGCTCTCCCAAATTTTATTCAACTCATAACCCAATCTCTCATGCGCTCAGATTCACATGTTTTATCTTGTCAATACTCCAGTGATAAGTGCAAATGGAACAAAAATGTGGAAACCAGAGATGGGGAGAGAAATACCAGTGGGGTAATGTCAGGGCAAGAACATACGTAGTGGCCTAGGCTGAATGCATTGCTTAATGAAGAGGTCTAAGATAGAGAAATGAAACAGAGGTAGAGGCAGTGCAAGACCCTTCCTCAGCTATTCAACTGAAAACTTCTTCAAGCTTCTTTTCAATATCTTGGATAAGCCTTTCAATATTTTTTCATATTATTTTGTCAAAGTTCTGATTGTGTCATGGTCTTTCCTTCCTTTCCCCATTAGTATAAATAGGTAATACAGAGAGAGCAGGGAGCTAGAGAAACAAGGAACCAAGATGGCTGATAGGATGCCTATGACATTCTGACACTCACGGGTAAAAGGATTCAAAATCAGTTCCAAAGCCATAGATGTTGAAGTAACACCCGAGTGGGAGACTCTTTAGCAGAAGAACCAAAGTATCCTGAGACGGAGAAGAAACAACCACCGTTAACAGCTCAATTTATTATTACAGGTCTTGTCAACACTACAGGCCCCCAGTTTCCAACTCACTTTCTTCCACAGATCACATCCTGGGAATCTAACCACCTAAAGTACAAGACAGAAGTTGGCCGGCTTGGCAACTGAGTCATACTTTAGCATTGGTAATGAGATGGTGTTTTTTTACCACACCTAATGGCAGCAAAAATGACTTGAGCAGGACCCTACCAATCACCCAGTGTCCACTGCTTAAGGCAGTTGCTTCAGCTTGCCTAACAGTCTGAAGTGATTTACACCCCACAATCCTCCCAAAGTGAGAATAAAAGCAAAGAAAGGGGTATAATTTGATTAAAACGGAGAAGTGTATTCTGAAAATTGTGTTGGTGGGCCATGTTGGGGGCACGGAGGCAAAATCTGGCAGTTGCCCACTCCTGAGGTATAACAAGGCAGTGGCCCCAGGTAGCAATTATTATGGTATGCCAACAAGTTGCTGGAAGAGAGGGCTGTGTGCTTATACAGCTTTGTTCTGTTAAGAAAGCCTGCTCCCCTCAGGTGTTGTGCAAAAAACTATCCGATAACTGAGGTTGTTGTAAGAGTCAATTGTCAGTCTGCTAGGCCTCTATGACAAGAATAATCGGCATCATGACCTTTGCCTCAGGTGACAAAATGTCTTGGGCCTTCCATATTCCTCTGTATACTTGTGCTTGTTCTGTCACCCTTCCTTTTCCAAAGGTGCTGACCCATTCTATTCATGCATGTATGCATCCACAGGTACCTTGGCACTCTGGATTCGTGATCGTGGTGAATAAGTGTCACAATCCATGCTGCCAGAGCGATCCAGCAAGAAGATAAATTCCCCAGCATCATTCGGGATAGGTTTTGGAGCAGGAAGACTGGGATACAAGGTAAGTAGAAGCACTGGGTCTCCCATCAGTGAACCTGGGGGTTACAAGAGGAAAAGAGATCCAACTGCTGTTTTTATCCACAATTACAACATTCTACTTCTCAGCATCCCTTGTATTTTGCTCCCATCCCCATTCCCAGGCCTGCTCACCAGGATCAGCCCCAGGCTTCCCTGCTTCTACAAGGGCACTGGGCTTATGAACATCATTGTAATAAATCAGCAGCTCCACATCTTGATTGAATTTGTGCCCTTCAGCCAAGGAGACCTTTGGGAGCAGAGAATAAAAAGAAAAAGGGCAGTATTGATGTCTGGCTTACATTTCTGTTTCCCAGAAGTATTTAAGCCCAACTTGTTAGTTTGTGGAAAGTTGAATTAGCTCATTCCTATATTCTGTACCCCAAGAACATTGTTAATATAACAAAATGGAAATACATTAATTTTAAACAATGAAATCTAAATTTGAGCAGATATAGAGCCAACTAATCTTTGGAAGTATTGCTCATACACCCTTGATTTACTTCGAAGTAACCTCTACTAAGGGTGGTAACTCCACAAGACCCTCTGTTGGCTTTGGTTGTCCAATATTGGATCTGATGGGGATTCTATAAATACATTCATGTGTAATAGTGCATCTACACTTGTTTTCATATCAATCTCAACATGCTGGTTGTATCCCTGAAAACGTATAGTATAGGTAGTGTCCATTATTCTCCACATCCTACAACCTGTATTCTATTGAATTTTCCAGCCGAGAAAGTGTGAAAACAGAGAGGTCACTTGACCTGTACAGTCCTCTCCGTAGAAGGCACCAATGTCTGGCAGCTTCCCAAGTTTTCAACAGACAGTACAGCTGGAGAAGTGAAGAGACATGGGACAACTAGAGTATTAAAACAGGGAGAAGAGTGCTGTTCCATTCTGAGATTTTTTTTAAATTAAAGATACAGGGGAATCATTGGCAGAGAAAGAACGTACATATGACTTCCAGAAGATGCAAGATAGGGCAAAGGAAAGCAATGATAAACCATAAAATACAGGTTGAGTATCCCTTATCTGGAATTCCAAAATACATCAAAACCCAAAACTGTCCACAGGAGGGGCTGTGAAAGTGATTCCTTTGCTTTTGGTGGTTCAGTATACACAAACTTTGTTTTAAGCACATAAATTTTATACATAAAAATATTATGTATAAAATTACATAATATTCCAAGCTCTGTATATAAAGTGTATACGAAACATAAATGCATTTCATGTTTAGACTTGGGTCCCATCTCCAAAATCACATTATGTATATGCAAATATTCCAAAATAAATAATAAAATAAGTAAATAAAAATTCTGAAAACCCCAACACACTTCAGGTCCCAAGCATTTTAGATAAACTACATTTAGGGTTACATGATATAAATCAAGAAAAGCAAGAACTCCAGAAAAGAGGCATCCAACACCCCTTCATCAGTCTCATCCCATTTTGTTTTATAGGTCCTTTTGGGCCCTTTTTGCTGCATTAGTTCCACCTCAAAGACTACCCATTCAGAAATGTCACATGGCAATACCATATCATTTCATGACATTGGAATGCTCATCCAAGTTGGCAAAAACAAAAAGCCTCTTTTCAAACTGAAAACAGGCAAAACAATACTAGGACTAAGCTAGATCCTTTCCACTCCACAAATGCTCATTTTTAAAGGCACACCAGAACATGAAGAGTGAAAATAGCTTCAAAACTGGTGCAGCCATGATATAGATCTCCACCAACAGTAAAGATCTGTGATTAAGTGATGCAATGTAGGAATTTTACAGCACAGCAATGAGAAAAACAACGTTCCTCTGTTCAGATATAGCTGCCATACCTGAGCAGTAGTATGATCTTCTGTTAAATAGCGCAGGGGATCAAGAGTACATTTTGACTCCACGCGGTTGATACCGTAGGAGGACTTCAATGTGGCGCTGAGACTGAGTGTGTATGGAAGCTGACCCTTGGGCACTCGTGGTATGCATGCGGCAACACTTTTCTTTTCTGAGCCTACAGAAAGAGCCATGGGTAGAAATGCTGTTTTATAGGACAATGTGGGCAAACCAACTCACCTACACAAAAATCAACCTATGTCCCTATGGAAGCAGAACAACCTAAATATCCGATTGGAACAGCGGCTATTTTTTTGTATTTCTTTCTCCAGTGGGGCTGGTCCATGGTGGCTAATAAAGGTGCAAATCCCTAGTTATTAAGAGGTAAGGCAGAATGGCACCTGCTTCAGCTATCTCAGTGGCATCGAGATATACAGTGGCTTGGATCAGGGTCCCAGCATTGCAGCAAGACATGTGTGACAGCAAATTGCTTTTGTGAGGGGATCTTTAGGCCAGTTTTGTGTATTAGGTGGCAAGCTCTTACCATGAGGTACATAACGGGGGTTGAGAACAGCAGGCAGGACAAAGCGAATGGCTCCATCAGGCTCTGGAGCTAACGCCTGGACATAGCGCAGCTTCAGTGTAGCCTCTCCATCAGTAGGAAGGTTCCCAAGTACACAGGTAAAGACATCACTGGCATTTTCTTCTCTTTCAAGCAGGAAAGCCTGACGGCCTTCAACCACAGCATCCTCATACTCCTCCTGTGCCTGTAATGGAGAAGAGAGACTTAGTCAATAAAGCAGGCAAGGAGAAGTTAAAAATAAAATGGACGACTCTCTTCCATTAACTGATTCTATTTTGGCACACCTGTTCCTTTTTTCGGATCTGGGCCTCAATCCGTGTCCCCCCAATCAGGCCCTCAAAGGCATATACAGCAGCCTCTTCAGCCATGGGGAAGACAAAATTGACCTCCACTGGGTTCTCCTCTTCATTTTGGTACCGAAGTTCAGATACCACATCAGCCACGAAGCCTTGGACCACTACATCCACAGAAATGCTTCTCAAGGCCACTGGAGTATTGAAATAGGAAGGCAGAAAAGTGATTTCAAGGTTTAGTCTGCTCCAAGTCAGTAAACCACAACATGACCAAGCCTGTTTTTTGGTCAGGGTGGTGTTGTTGTGAGCCTTCAAGTCTTTCCAACCAATGGCAACCCTACCACGTTTTTTTTTTTTTTCTGGGCAAGATTTATTCAGAGGGAGTTTGCCTTTGTTTTCCTCTGAAGCTGAGAAAGTGTGACTTGCCTAAGGTCGCCCAGCATCTTCATTTTATATTGTAAGAAATGTCATTCAGAAACAAATACTCCCATTAACCTATGTTCAACCAAAACAACTTGCTTTAAAGGAGCACTTTGTAAAGAACAATTATTATTTAAGATAGTCACCATAACATCTAAACTGTGTTGTGCTACTATGATTTCTGACTTAGTCCTACAGTATATTGGTGTAGTGAGAGCCAGTGTGGTGTAATAGTTTGAGTGTTGGACTATGACTCTGGAAACCAGGGTTTGAATTCCAGCTTGGCCATGAAACCAAGTGAGTGACCTTAGGTAAATCACAGACACTCAGCCTCAGGGGAAAGCAATGGCAAACCTCCTATGAACAAATCTTGCCAGGAAAACCTCATTATAGGGCTTCAGGTTTGCCATAAGTCAGAATGGCTTGAAAGCAAACAACAACAACAGTGAAACCTGCATAAACCAAAACCAAAAAACCCTGCTTTAAACAAAAACCAAAACAAACAAACAAACAAAAAACAAAAACCATCATCACCAACAAAAACCCACACTTTTTTTAAAAGCTGGGTTCTCCCTCACCCCCTGCAACCCAGCCCTGCATTTTGGCAGCTGTCCTTCCTTTAAAAATTCAGCTGTAAACTGTAAGTACATTTATTCGAATAACCATAGGCAGGTGACTCACCTGGATTCTGACTGTCTGTGAGAAGGCCACTTACAACCATGGCAGAAGATTCCTTGCCACAGGAGACACTGGGCTAAAGACACACACACACCAGCTGTGAAAGTAACAATGAATATCTGCTTTTATGTTTGTCCACAGAGATGGAAAGAGTTAATAGGTCTGAATTTGTTTACTCTCATCATTTGCCCTATCTGTTGCATATCTCAGCCTAGACACTTCCCCATGCTAATGAAAAGAACTTGAAACAGCTCTTCAAATTCTAAGTTTGATCAATTTATGTAATTTAAATGATGCACATATGTGCTTTTATTTTGACAATCAATTAACAGTACAGTACGACCTGTCTGCAGGATTACTACTGACACATGAACCTGCGGATGAAAATGAACCTATTGAAATGAATGACTTCACAGAAGCATACCACAAAATTGTGCTGGAAGACTCAGATAGTGTCTAGGGAGGACTTCTTTTTTTGGATGTGGGTAATTGAAATGGCGACATCCCCATGTAGATAAAAAGGGAGTCACGAGAATAGTATGTTTGAAAACCACTGCATTGCACGTCTTGGAAAAGGCACACCACGCCCTGCAGCGTTATGCCAGTCCTGCCTCTCATTTCTGTCTTCTGTGTACCATCGCCCAGCTAACCTGCCTTGGTGCGCACTTTCTATTTGAATCCTGGAACTGTTCACTAACCTTCCCTTCCACAATTGCACAGTAAAGAATCCTGCTTTCCTTGCAGTTCTGTCCATCCAGATGAATAGCATTACTGGGCTGTGTTCCTCTCCCTTCTTTAATTTCTGACTGTCAAAGGCACCAAGGGATAAATGCTACTTGGAAGTCAGGTGATCTGGTGAATCCAACCACAGATGCTCAGTGATGAAAGAAGAAACATTTGGCCTGTGCTCCAAAGGCACTCATTGCACGCATGGGTACTTCCCATTAAAGACTGCATTCATCCCACCAAGCCATGCTTTTTTGAATTTTGGGTTTGAACCTGTCAGCTCAAAAGCCATCTTTTGTTGGAATGGGGCTTGTTACTGTTGTTGTTGTGTGCCTCCAGATCATTTTTGTCTTATCATGACCCTAAGGCACACTTATACTAGGGTTTTCTTGGCAGGTTTCTTCGGGGGGGGGGGGGTGTTCCATTGCCACCCTTTGAGGCTGCAAGATTGCAACTTGCACAAGGTCACCCAGTGGGGATTTGAACTCTGGCCTTCTGGATGGGGGGTTACCATCCATACCCTCCAATTTGTCAGGACAGTACCCACCAGTCCTCTTATTCCTCTGTCCCAGTTTCTCACTCCTGCCACTTGGCTCAAGCAGAAACAAACTGTTGCAGCATCTCCTAGCGTACCTGTTCTTCCTCACTAATAACTTTTTGTCATCTTGACTATGTTCTAATGTCGCTTGCCCATGTTATGTCCCAGTTTTCATCTGTGAAAGGTTGGAAGGTATGCAATAACACCTAGTTTGGAAACCTTTGTTCTTGTTTCTGTCAACAGTTTGACAGGATATTCAGATTCACAAAGTCCAATTATAGCAATACTGCCCTTTGAGATAGAGTGTTACATCCTACAGTAGTAATGGAGGTGCATGCTTGTATTTAGGAAACTAATGTTGATCAGATGACAGTAATCGGGGAGTGTTTAACCACAGTTTCTTTGGGTTCAAGCCATGGTGTGGGGTTTTAAGCACTATAGTGAGCTGGGGATGTTTAGCCGGGAGAAGAGAAGGTTAAGAGGTAATACGATAGCCCTGTTTAAATATCTGAAGGGAAGTCATTTTGAGGAGGGAGCAAGCTTGTTTTCTGCTGCTCCAGAGAATAGGACCTGGAACAATGGGTGCAAACTGCAGGAGAAGAGATTCCACCTCAACATTAGGAGGAACATCCTGACAGTGAGGGCTGTTCGACAATGGAACACACTCCCTCGGAGTGTAGTGGAGTCTCCGTCCTTGGAGGTCTTTAAGCAGAGGCTGGACGGCCATCTGTCAGGGATGCTTTGATTGGGAGTTCCTGCATGGCAGGGGATTGGACTGGATATCCCTTGTGATCTCTTCCAACTCTATGATTCTGTGATTCTCTCTGAACCTTTTATTTATTATATTGATACCCCACTTTTAAGAAATGCTCTCAGAGTGGCTTACAAATTGTTAGACAGTTCCCTGCCTTCAGGGATTTCTTGGCAAGTTTCTTCAGAGACTGCCATCCTGAGGCTGAGAGAGTGTGATGGCCATCCAGCCTCTGTTTAAAAGGTCTGTAGAAATAATGCAGTTTGACACCACTTTAAGTGTTGTAGCTCCTTCCTATGGGATCCAGGGATTTGTAGTTTTACCAGCTCCTCAGCCTTTTCCACCAAAGAGTGCTGGTCTCGTTGTTGTTGGCTTCCAAGCTGTTTCCAACTTAGGGCAACGCTCAGGTGAACCTATCCTCTTGGGTCTTCTTCAGAAGGGGTTTGCCATGGCCATCCCCTGAGGCTGAGAGAGTGTTGCCTAGTGAGTTTTCATGGCCCAGGGAGGTTTGAACTCTAGCCTCCTAGTGTCCAACATCAAAACCAATATTACACCATGTTGGTCCTCATGGAACTACACATCCCGATTCTGTAGGATGGAGGCACAGCAATTGAAGTGGTGTCAGACCGCATTATTTCTACACTGTAGATAGACCCTAATAATTTGCAGAGGCAGGGACCAGCCAGGCCTCCCTCCAAGGCAGGGGGACTAGACGTCCCAACCGCAAAGGAGGACAAGGCACCGCCAAATGTAGGGCCCTCAAGGAAAATGTAGGACATGACCAATTAAAAGGTAAAAACACTTATGTGTAAATTCATGCTTCTTCATGATGCTCAAAATGGAGGGCATTTGGAAATTCCTCCTGGATAGAAGGCTGAAATGGAGGACATGTCCTGGAAAGGGAGGACAGGTGGCCATTTTGAAGAACATTTTGAAATTCCTCCTGGACATAAGGCTACAATGGAGGCCACGCCCTCGGAAAGGAGGACAGGTAGTC
Organism: Urosaurus nigricauda; assembly: GCA_034509955.1. NCBI lineage: Eukaryota > Metazoa > Chordata > Lepidosauria > Squamata > Phrynosomatidae > Urosaurus > Urosaurus nigricauda. Next base: position 12,175,551 of record JAOEGL010000006.1, read on the forward strand.
ATTCTGGAGGAGGACATTTTGAACTTCCTCCTGAATCGAGGACATGTAATGGAGGACATGTCCTGGAAAAGGAGGACAGGTGGCCACCTTCCCTCAAGGAGAAGACACGGGAGGCGAGCAGGAGAGAGGCCCGAGGAAGGGCCTGGACCTGTCCTCCTTTTCCCGGACCCGTCCTCCATTCCCCCCCCTCCATGAGGAATGCCCCCAAATGTCCTCCATTTGGAGGATGTCTCCAAGAAACATGAATTTAATGTTGTTAGGAGTTTATTTTTTTAAAAAGCTTATCTTGGGCCAGGTCCTATATTTTTGCTTGGGCTAGGTCCTCCATTTTGTCCTCCAGTCCTGAAGGGGGGAGCTGTCCTTTCATTACCAGGGAGGCTGGAGATTGGTTCTTGATGCATCCACACTGGGGAGATAACCCGGTTTGGCAGCGGGTTTAACTCTCTGTCTGGCTCTTTGCTATGGAATTCTGGGAGTTGGAGTTTGTTGTGGGCCGCTCTGGACCCCACAACATACTCCAACTCCCAGAATTCCATAGCACTTGAGCCACAGAAAAAGTAAAAGCTCCACTCTGGGCCCCACAACATACTCCAACTCCCAGAATTCCATAGCAACTGAGCCACAGAAACAGTTAAAGCTCCACTCTGGGGCCCCCAACATACTCCAACTCCCAGAATTCCATAGCAAAGAGCCAGACAGAGAGCTTAAAGCGCTGCCAAACCGGGTTATCTCCCCAGTGTGGATGCAGCCTGCGACACAGTAACAACACACCCTTCCCTTGAATCCTCCCTTATTTACCTTCTCCTCCCTTCTGCTGTTTTTCTTCTTCTTCTTCTTCTCCTTCCCTGGCCAGGGAGCGTCTACAAATTCAGCCCCAGCCACCAGACGCTTCAAAGGCAAAGGAAGAGGCAAGGGATTGCTGCACTGCTGCTTCAGGGCTCTGCAGGCAGAGGAGGGTCTCTCCTAGTCCTTGCAGGGGCTCCGGAGGGAGGGGTTTTCTCAATTTATCCCAAAGAGGTAGGAGGGAGGGGGCTGCTTGCTTTTGGTCCTCCTCTTCTCTCAGCTGGAGCAGAAGAAGAGGAGGAGGCAGCTGATGATGATGATCATGAGCATCATCACCACCAGCTGATGAGGAGGAAGGATGGGGATCACTATGGGATCAAATAGCAGCCTTTGCCCATAGGGAACCATTGGAATAATTGCCCCTAGAGAATAATTGGGGAATGCTTGTCCATAAGGAATCATTGGAGAATGCTTGCCCGTAGGGAATCATCGGGGAAAGTTCGCCCATAGGGAATCATTGGGGAATACAGTACTTGCCCATAGAAAATCATCGGTGAATGTTTGCCCATAGGGAATCATTGGGGAAACCTTGCCTATAGAGAGTCATCAGGGAATACTTGCCCATAGGGAATCATCGGGGAATACTTGCCCATAGAAAATCATCGGGGAATACTTGCCCATAGGGAATCATTGGGGGGATATTTGCCCATAGTGCATCATTGGGGAAACCTTGCCCATAGAGAGTCATCAGGGAATATTTTCCTATAGGGAATCATGGGGGAATATTTGCCCATAAAGAATCATCTGGGAATATTTGTCCATAGGGAATCATCAGGAAATGCTTGCCCATAAAGAATCATTCTCTGGAGCTTCAGCAAACAAGCTTGCTCCATCCACAGGACCTTATCAGACGTCGGAAATTGGAAGTATAGTGCAATGGCAATCCAAACGCCATCATGGGGTTTCACGTTGTTGCATATTAAAGTATCTCACGCAATTTCAGGGAAAAGGGAAGTCATTCCGAACACAATCATGGATTTCACGTTATTGCAAATTAAAGCATCTCATGCAATTTCAGGGAAAAGGGAAGTCATTCCGAACACAATCATGGATTTTACGTTATTGCGAATTAAAGCATCTCATGCAATTTCGGGCAATGGGGGGGGGTCATTTTCAGGTAATGGGGAGTCATTCTGAATGCATTCCAAACGCAATAGGAATTCATGTGAATTCGCTAAACTAGCGAATTCATGTGAATTCAAATTGGCTCCAATTGCAATAAAGAGAAATTCCTCCTGTCTGATAAGGTCCACAGTATGACACCCCTTTAAATACTTAAAGAGGTCTATCATATCAGGCATTGTTTTTCCTCTTTTTATAAAACAGTACAATCAGTGCAAGGAAAATAAAATGTGGAAAAACTGTTCCCAATGGAGGCTACGGAGACTCCCAACTTTGCATGTCCAGGATTGTGTTTAGCTACCCTACAGTATGGGTGGGCAACTTTGGCAGGTCTGGCAGACCACTTGGACCGCCTCTGAAGTGAAGAGGCATGTGATGAAAACACACACAGACACACACATATAAAAATTAGAGGCCCAGGGTTCAAAAACTGCAAAAGCAGCCTTGGGGCCCATGTGCAGCTCCAAGATAACATTTTTTACCATCCCTGGCCTATAGTTGGAGAGAGGGAAGAGGACTAACATAAATATTTTGTGAGTTTTTTTTAGAAACAGGAAAGATTCTTTAATATCCTACTTAAAAATTCAGGGCAAATGAGAGGTTTGTAGTCTGTGCATTTCTTAGGGTAGAAAAGAAGAAACACCTTTTGGGAAGCAGCTACCAATCCCATCGCCTTCATTCATCAGCAGCCCTAGTAAGGCAGTAGTTCAGTCTGCTGCTGTATAATGGTCAGGTTCAAAGATACGCTTTGGATCCACACAGCTGATGCTTTAGGCACTACAAATAAAATGTGAGGCAATTCCAATATAATACCTAGGATTAGTGTATAGAGGATATTGGCCATAGTTTTCTATGAAGCCCATCCAAAACCCTCCTAGGCATCCGTGGACCACGAGTGAAGAGTCCCTGTTAGATGTTGCCGGACTGCAGTTCCTTACATGTCAAACTGGTACTGTATAGCCAATACTGTGGAATGCTAGGAGTTGCGGTTGAGTAACTTCTGGAGAGTTGCACAATTCTCACCCCAGCATAATGGCTTGGCAGAGTTCCTTGGCTGTCCAGAGGATGACTGGCCATTGATAGTATAAGCTGAAACATGGCACTTCCAATGAAATTAAGGGCTGGTTTTCCTTCTCTGTCAACTCATGGCTGTCTCTGTGGTGTGGAATGCCCAAATCATTTGACATACTTGTCATTAATAAATCACTTGCCCATATGCCCAAGGATAGCTCTAATCATACATCCAAAATCTGATTATTCACTAAGTAATAACATACTAAGTAAGCATAGTTACGTGGATTTGCAATTTATTTGTTCATCTCCTGGAACAAGTAATACAGAAGAGACAATTAACCAACGTTAATGTGATATACTTCGGGTTACAAGGCATAGCCATAAATCTGAAGGCTTATTTTCATTTGCTTTGCTTTTTCTGTAAAGATGTATGGTGGTTTTGTGTGTGTGTGTGTGTGTATGGATTTTTATTTTACAAACGGAGCACATCCTCTTTTTTGCATATTAATAGCATGTTTTTGGCCCAAAGCACTAGGTTACAAAAAGGGCAGGATCACCATGGTAAGGCACCTTTAAATAAGAGTAAATTCCAGCACTTTGGAGGCATCAGAAAAGCTATAACCTAGGGATCAATGCTACCTCTTGGGGGATGCAGCAAGAGACTCTTTGGCAGGAAGACAGAAGAGAAGCAGAAACTCCAGTTTAATCTGTAAGTTTGCATTGGAGAGTTCAGAGGCCAAATACCTGGGGGCTGACACTGGTTCCCAGCAGGGCATTGCCAGCCTTCACACAGTCAGCCAGCTGAGAGCCTGAAAGAAAAGAAAGCAAGTCAAACTGTTTTAGTACTTCCACTTTTTAGTCCATGAACAAGTATTAGGCAAGACTTTTAACTATGTATTAAGAAGCCAAGCCCTCCCTCCAGTCCATCTGCCTTGGTCCAGGCCCCAGAGGGAGAGAAGAACCACTGGACCTCATCCCCTTCCCATCCCCTTTCCCTTTTCCTTTTGTGTTGTCTCTTTTAGATTGTAAACCTGAGGGCAGGGATCCGTCTAATTATAAGATTGTATGTACAGCCCTGTGTAAATTTACAGCGCTATATAAATAAATAAATAATAAATAATAAATAAGACTTAAATGTTAAACACACATAAGCTTGGACATACATAATGATTGATATCTTGGAAAAATAGCTTTACATGATGCAACTCTTTAAAGTGGCTGATGAACAGAAATATTCTTAGAGGGCAATGGTAATTGAGAATGGATAAATGGGCTTTTGGCATCTTGGCTGCTCTCATTCTGAATTATATGAGATAGTAATTCAAAAAGGAACAGAGAACAATATCCAGTACAGCCTGGGAGCATTAAGCCCTCTGACGACTCTTTCAAACGGGAGGAATTTCTCCCAACTTCGAATGGAGCCAATGCGGATTCATGTAAATTCGCTTGTTTAGCGAATTTACATGAACCCCTGCTCCGTTCGGAAGAACCCCTGCTCCGTTCAGAATTACTTCCCATTACCCGAAAATAACCCCCTCCTGCCCGAATTTGCATGCGAAGCTTTAATTCGCAATAAAGTAAAACCCATGAATGCATTCGAATTGGCTTCCCTCTTGCCCGAATTTGCGTGCGAAGAGTTAATTTGCAATAACATAAAACCCATGATTGCATTTGAATTGACCTTAAATTATACTTCCAATTTAGCCTCGTATGAAAGAGTAGTGAGTCAAAAGGACAAACAACCAAGGAGGGATAATCATTCTTAGCTATGCAGCCTCCATTTTATGCTCTCTTCCACAGCCAGAAAGATAGCTGGAGACATCTTTGCTCTCACCAGACTTTCCTTTCTAGAGAGATCATAACCCTCTCCTGATTTAAATTTGAAAAATTGCTGATTCAGGGCTGATGTGAATCACAGGGCTTTTACAAAAATAGGTATTCCAGCTGCAGAAATCCCACATTCTGCAAAAGGAAAATAGGGTTTGAGACAGGCCTAAGGCACAAAACCAAAAGTACTTCAAGGGCATTTACAAGGATGCAACAAAGTGTTACCTGCCTGCAGATGAAGGTGAAAAAGAGAGGGCTCTGGCTCAACAGAAAGTGTTTTAATACAGTTTGGGCAGTTTATTTTGAAACTGAATGCTATATGTTCTGGGCATAATGCCCCTGTCATTTAAGTGGTTAATAAACATTTAAGCCTAATGTGTTCAGTTTTCCTCCCTATTTTTATAACTGCACATTATAAAATTTCCAGCTCCAGATTTTCTATCCAATGCAGATAAACAAAAACTTGGAGAAGCCCAGTGATGCAACCTAATCTCACAAATGGAAACTCTGGCAGTAAGCCATCATGACCATCATTGTTACCATCATTCATTTAAAAAAATGCAGACTTGAATTCAGACAAAATAAAGCCCAACTTCCCAGAAAACTCTACCAAGCATTACTTCCCTGCACCTGTCTCTGAAAAACTGCTATTTTTGCTGTCTCTCTTTTATTCCTTTCAGGTAATTTTGGTGATGTCTTATAAACTCACCTGTACTATACCCCTCCCCCTTTCACTGTATCCCCTTCTCCTGCCTACTGGTAACAGATCAGTATTTTTATTTGTATTGTCATTAAAGAAAAAGAAAATCAAGACTGGAGTAAGATCCAAGTAGGGTGGATTACTTCTTTCTCATGAATTTGAGCCTTAATAAAGGATTGATTCTACCAGAGGAATGGGGCTGCAGTTGGGGTCCTTTTCTCTCAGCTGCAGGCCATGTACCCCTCTATTCATCCTCATCCCATTCATTGTCCACAATAGTCTCACAAGCCCATTGCATCTCACCTGCAGCCCCCTGAAGCCAGTTGAGAGCTTTTGCTTCCAGAAGCTCCCACTCATCCCTCTGCTCTGAAGCGTTGGAGTGGAGCCAGAGGATGGCCAGCACTGTTGCCCACACATTTGGGGCCACCTGGTGATGATGGAGAAAAAACAAGAGACACATTGATTCCTGTTCACAATGCCCATTCCTAAAGAAAACAGCTGATGGTTCATAACTGCATCATTTCAAGCCCTAAACTTTGGTTATCAATTGTCAACAATCCAGAACGTAAAATCATGGTTTGAAGTGGATGCAGAAACCATGAACAATGATTTTCATGGAATAATGAAGCAGTTTCCTGTCTGTCCCACCTCCCTACAGCTGAAGGAACAGAACGTTGAACCGGACACACCTTTAATCTGATCTAGCCTGGTTCAGTCATTAATATTAGAATGGATAATATCAGAATGGATATCAGATTGCAGTAGAAATCAGAAGACCAGGGCTTGGAAGGTCAGCTATGGCGGAATTAGAAAAGGTCCTGCAGTGTAAAGATATATCACTGAATATTACAATTAGGATTGCACATACCATCGTTTTTCCCTATTTCTATCTATGGTTGTGAAAGCTGGACACTGAAGAATGGAGACAGGGGGAAAAAAATCAACATTTGAAATGTGGTGTTGGAAAAGAGTGTTGATGTAAACAAGCAGAAGTGCACAGTTCAAGCAATCTCCGACGCCTTCGGAATTACCGGTGACCCTGAAGCTTCGGCTTTATCAGGAATCCTCCTCCCAGTTGATGAAACAGACTGGCGCCAAAACTCTCTCCTCAGAGGTTTTATTCTTAAGTTGCTGTATTTACAAATATACATACACGCTCAACAAATCTCTCCAACCAGCCACTCACTACTCCACCCAACCTCTTCTGATGATTCTTCTTCCTTGTGTTACCTACAATGTTGTCCCCTCAGTCAGGAACTCTTGTTGTTTACATTAGGTCTACGTGCAAGCAAGCACATACTGACCTTGAGCAGTGTCTGTTTCCAGCTTTCAGCTGCAGACAATTCTAGCCATAATTCCTGTTTAACCATTTGTGCACATCTGTACATTTCATACTGAGGCCTCAAAGCCTAACAAAGAGTTCTATAGATACTGTGGAATGCTAAAAGGAAAAATAAATGGGTTCCAGAGCAAATCAAGCTTGAACTCTAACTCAAAAGCCAAGATGACTAAACTTAGACTCTTGTATTTTGGCCATTTCATGAGAAGATGTGACACACTAGAAAACACAATAACGGTAGGACAATGCTTAGTAAGAAAGAAAGTAGTAGAAAAAGAGGAAGAATGCATTACTGATGGATAGACTGAATCAAGTAAGCCATAGCCCTGAGTCTGCAAGACCTGAGCAGGGTATTGATGATAGGGTGATTTGGAGGTCTCTCATTTAAAGGGTCACCGTAAGTCAAAGTTGATTTGACAGCAGCTAACAACAACATGCCTCTTATTATTAGTAGTATTTTAAAATCATGTTTCTGCCCACTCAGGATCCTAAAATGGCAAGCAATAAAAATATTTTAAAAATTCTTTAAAAATAGATTAAGAACCTATTTTAAAATGCAGTTTTAAAAATCAAAGCCCATGCTGAAAAGTACCATTTTGGCTCCTTGATGGAATCTCATTAAAGATGGGAGCATTCTGACTTATCTTCATAAGGCGGCCTCACTTGCATCTCATTCCACATGCCATTAATTTACTGTTGTTGTGTGTCTTCAAATCATTTTCAACTTATGGCAACCCTAAGGTGAAGCTGCAGGCTATATTTCAGGGGAAGAAACCAGCAAAGCCACCTCTGAGTATTCCTTACCTAAGAAAACCCTATGAAATTCACAGGGTTGCTGTAAGTCAACAGGTAACTTGAAGGTGTGCGCATGCACGCACACACCCATGGCACACACCCATGGCAAACTTGTAATCAGGTTTTCTTGGCAAGATTTGTTCAGAGGGGATTTGTCTTTGCCTTCCTCATGGGCTGAGAGAATGTGACTTGGTAACCCAGTGGGTTTCCATGGCTGAGTGGTATTTAAACCCTGGTCGGCAGAGCTGCAGTTGAATGTTCAAACTACTATGCCACACTGCCTGTCCATAATTCATGCTATGTATAAAATCTTAAACTAGTTGTACAGCAGCAAACCACAGGTAGCATTAATATTATGGCTTGAATCCTATCATGTTTCCAACTAGAGTAAAGAGATTAACTCAATTGGATTTACTTAGCTATTGATTTAACTAGCTATTCACTTAACATTTAACAATTCATGGGGTCTAGTCTAATTGAGACTACCAATAGGATTTGGGCACATGTCTGAACTGAGTCACTTGCCAATCACAACAGCCCAAAGTTATTCTTTCCAGCTTTCAAATTTTAATACAGCAGTTAAGTTGGCCATTTCAAACCACAGGAACCTAGTCAGATGAACAAGGCCCTCTTTTCCCCACTTTAGACACCCCAGCCCTGCCACAAACTCACTTGAAAAGGTGTTTTGCTCAAGGTGGTTTCACTGTGGCCCAGAATGTGGGCCAGTCCAGAATCAAGAAGCCACGAACCATCAACATTCTGCAGGGAGACCAAGTTGAAGAGTGGTGATTCATTTTCTGCCGCTTCATCTAAAATATACAAACCAGATTTTGACTTTTTCAGACGTAGATTTTATTTTTTAATCCAAATACGTTTCTAAGGATCTGTATATTTTTCTATGAAATTATTATTGTAGCTGTACTGGTATTGCAGCCCACCTTAGATCAAGACATGATCCTGATCTATCCTTGCTCTATGCTTGCTCTGTCCTTGCCGGGATCTTAACTGCCATTCCTATCTGTACTTTTTGAACTATATGCCTACTGTGAGACCTTTGTTCCTGAGTTGATCTCTCAGGGTTCATGAGCTGTATCCACATTTGTGAATGTACAACTCATAGGAGTTTATCACATGGGAGGAATTTCTCTTAATTTCGAAAGAAATGGAAGTGAGGCCAGTTCAGAATTGAATAAATTCGCTAGTTCAGCGAATTTACTTGATTGCGTATTGATGCTGCATTGCGTTCAGAACTGCCCGAAATTGCCTCCCAGTGCCCGAAATTGCGTGTGATAGTTTCTCACGCAATCACGCGAAACCTCATGATTGCATTTGGAAGGACTTCCCTTTGCCCGAAAATGTGTGTGATCAGCTTTCACACAATCACGCAAAACCCCATGATTGCATTCTGATTGCCATTGGATTATACTTCCAATTCCCGTCGTGTGATAAACTCCATAGTTGTGTTCATAGTCACCCTCATATGAAAGGCCTCATCATACTATAACCATGCAGGCCCCTCAAAATCAACACATAATCTATGGATAATATCCCTGTATTGGATGAATGGAAACACTGTCCAGGGCTACAACCATGAGATTACTTCTATATAGATGAAATCCAGTTCCACCAGCTCCTATCTGTCCTATGCCACTAGATGTTTTTTCTCCTTCTCATTCAGACTCTCCCAGTCTTTCCTCTCTACCTTCTGGTAGAGCAAGGGGGAAAAAAAACCCAAAACATTGGCATACTCCCCGCCACCGTGTGATCTTATCCTTCATACCTTGAGAGATCACCCAGGGGCATGGTCAAATTTCCAAAAGGGATTGACCCATAAACTACCTCCCCACATGCACTGCCCTGGGCGACATAGGGCCACATCTGTGGATAAGGCAACTGATATGGTATCTGTGGGGTGAAATGGAGAGGGGCATGAGTCAGTGACCCAAATCCTCACCTTGAGAAGTGGGAGACTTCTTCCCCCTTCCCCCCAAACTACCCCTGAACCCTCAGTCCTCAATGCAACCTGAAAAATTTGGCCCCTCCACTCTGCCCCTCCAACCCCAGCTCTGGCCGCCTTTTGGAACCTGTATCCTTGTTACCGTGTTCATCTACATAGGGGCCAGAATGGTCCATATACACGCCTCCTAGGCTTTCTTCAGCCTCTTCACCCAGGCACTTATCGGCTGCCGCTGACTGAATGCCTTCCCAAAGGACAAGAAAAGATGTTAAAAGTATGTTTTCTCTTTCCCTTATCATTACAAACAGCTGACTGTTTTGGTGGGGCATATAGATTTCCAACTGCTCCAGTCTGACCAATGTCTCTGCCCTGCCTCCCACTTCTGGTCCGGTGAAGGACCTGTGTGTGTGGACACTTCGCTGGGGGCTTCTTGAGTGGGGAGTTCCCTTTAGCACCTCCCAACTTTCATGGACACCTTGCCTATACCTAGGTAAACCATGTTGGAAAGCTCAGGTGATTCTGACCGAATCACAAACAGGCAGCCTCTCACACACATACATGGTGGTGGGCCGGGAACACCCTCATGGTCTTCCGTGCCAGGTATGGGCAGGGGATGAACATCCACAGCCACCGTGTGGGGACAGCCTTGCTCACATGGTTGCACATACATACACAGGCTGTGTGTGCAAAAGCCAATAGCATCTGCCTTGCCAGCAAGAGCAGATTAACACACACAAAGGATGGGTGATGTGTTTAGGGAAACCTATGGAACACGGGAAGAGACACATGGAGAGATGTGCAGGCTTTATATGTGCTATAATTCCACCCCACCTCCAGCGTAATGGTGCCTTGTACCAGATGCAAAGGCTTCTGGATTCTTTCCCTTGGAGGCCATCCAAGGTGGTCCCTCCCAAATAGCACTGGTGCTCACATGTCAAGGAACACAATATTTTGCTAACTGTTTGACCTATTCTAGAATATATGTATTTTATTTTTTTTAAATCAAATCTTTAATTACCATATACACTCATGTGCAAGCTGGCGTCAAGTATAAGTCGAGGGAAGGTTTTAGGACCAAAATCATGGATTTTGGTATGATCCGTTGATAAGTCAAGGGTAAATTTAGGGGCACGTAACAAAGGTTGTAAAGGATATTAAATTCTTCTCTGCCAGCATCAGGGAACAAAAAGAAAACACCACTTTCTTCCCTCCTCCTCCCTCTCTAGACCAATCCCCATGACCAAACACCCATTTCTCTGGTGCTAGAGAAACTTTTACATTGAATTGAGAAGGGAAGGAATTGGAGGGAAATGGGGCTTGGTGGTCAGAAAGGAAGAGGTCTACAGAGGGAGAAGGAAGATGAGATGGGGTGGGGTGGAGAAGGTTTTAACATCGGAGTGATGTTTTACACCCATCCACTCCCTGCCTTGGCAGCTCTTTCAGACATCACTGCTGAGGCAGGAGAGTGGGGTATTTTAGCACCTTTCTGAACATTATTACTGTATTGACCCATATATAAGTTGACTCAGGATTCTAGAGTCCATTTTTGGGCATACATTTTTTGACTTATAATTGAGTATATACTGTATACGTTCTGTTTGAAGCAAAGATGTATCCTGATACATACAGTCCCTGAGCTGCTCTTTCTTTTTCTGATTTATTGATCTGGTCTAGATTTTGACAGCCACAGCAGAATATGGCTGCAAAACCTGAAGCTTCAAGAGATTGGGGGGGGGGGGGGGGGAGAGATCATTTTAAGGAGTAAATTTATAGATCTTACTAGTATTTATAGACAATCAAATGCTCACTTTTAAAAGAATCCTCTTATTATGTGATACATGTTTGGACTAAAGCAGAGTCCAAGTGATATCTTTAGAAGTAGAATTTTGTGGAGCACAAATCCCTGGCCCCACAAAGCTTCTTTCTGATTTTCTCTCAAGCTAACACCACATTCACACCACCACTCCAATTCAAATACTTCAGCATAAGAAGAATATACCAGTGTAACTATATGCAAATATGCAAGATACAGACAGCTGCATATCATTTCTGGTATATAATTCATTGTCATTACACATGCACATGTGTATGCACGTGAACACTCATGTACACACACACAAACACTTTATGTTCAGTCTGCCTCTTCTCTCCAGAATGTGAAAGCATTCTGCAATGAATGCATTCATTTACTTACCATAGGGCAGTGACTGAGAAAAGGCACTCTGAAGAAAAAGTTTTTTAGACAGTTTCCCATGCTTTGGTAATAACCCAGATGTTTGATGTACACGCCGTGATAATGCCACTGGTGACGACGACATCGAAAACATTACTTTAGGCATTCCACCAAAAGATGCTGCATGAAAAGAAAAAGCTTGGAAGGAACAACATCAAAAAGCAAAGAAAAAAGAAAAGAAAAGACTGTGACTGTAGTTCTTGGCATCTTATTTTCTTTCCTTCTTTTTTAAATCATAGGGACACATAAATCTTCTGAATATCAAGTGAGATCACTGGTTCATCTAGGCCAGAACTGTCAACAGTGGCGTTATTAATACTGCACAGGGAGACACCTCAGAGGGGGGTGTCACCTGGTGGGGTGGTATACCTGGTGTGGGCTGGTGCAGCTGCCAGGTGAGTGAGAAAGTGTCTCAATACTTTCTTGCTTGCCCAGCAGCTGCTTGAGAACTCAAGTGGACCTCTGGATGCCACAGCACTGCCCCCACCACCCACAAGCAGTGGTTGAATTACCTTTAGTTTGTGATCCAGCGTGACTGCCCCTCCAAGCAGTGATCCCAAATAGCCCTCTGGAGGCTGCCGCACTGCCCCCCCCCCCAGCAGCTGGTCCAGTGCATTTCATTTGTGATCCGACATGGCTGGCTCCTCTGAGCAGCTGCTGCAGATCCCAAATGGTTTTCCTCAGCACTGAGGCCTCAGCACCCAACAGCTAGCAGTGGGGGGAGGGCAGTGCCCTTTGTTTGGGATCTGGCATGGCTACTCCTCTGAGCTGTGCCAGATCCCAAACAACCATCAGGAGGCTGCAGCAACCCCACCCCAGCAGTTTTGCCAGGTAGTGGTGGGCCAGCTGAGAGGCAGGCAAGCAAAGCTTTGGGACAGAATGAGGGTGGCAGGGCAGTCTGCTTCCTCGCTGACTCCCACCCCCGCAATGAGTGACACCAACCATAAAGACGCCACTGACTGTCAACACTGACTGGCAGAAGCTCTCTAGAATGCCAGGCAGGATTCATACCTAGCCCTATCTGGAAATCTTTGGGAAATATTAACCAGGCCAAGTCAGCTTACCTTTTAAAATTAGTAAGATTAGTATGTTCAGGTTGATATGTTGACCCCTATTCTGCCATTTTTCCATAGAGCCAAGGGTGATCTAGACCAGTATAATCAAAATGGTACTCTGTAGACCACAGATGCTTCCTGACTCATCACCGGCCAGTCTGTATTGAGTTTTCAGGAGGGAAAGAAATAGTTGTAGCCAGTGGTACAAATATCATGTGGTCCCTGGCACACTGGTGAAAAAAACAACTATTGGTCTGTCACATCAAATAATTTTAGAAGTTCTGGTCTAGATCTTGGGAGCTGATAAAGAGTGAGCCTGTGTCTCTTACAGCAACTATGAGGTAGGTACACTAGAGAGAAAATGAAGCTTCAGGACAGGCTTGCAAGTCAACTAGGACAATGGCTCACACACCCAAAGTTGGACCTTAATGAAAGAAGAGCAGCTATTTTCTAGAGACAGAAATTCTGAAAGGGAAGAAATTTTCATCTGATTGCTAGACAAATCAGTAAGGCCCAATGAAAATTCCATTAGAGATGCTTTCATGACTGTGTTCATTAGGACTTCTTTTCTTTTTTTCAAGGAAGAGTTAATTCCTTCTAGATCCAGCTTTCTTCCACCCATTAAAATTCAAGATGACTCAAAATCAAAAGATGTACTAAGTGCTCAGGAATTGTAACAAATGGTGCTCACTCAGGCAACTGGGATTGCATCTACACTGTAGAAATAATGCAGTTAGAGACCAATCTCCATGCTGTAGCTTCATCCTATAGAATCCTTTGATTTTTAGCTATACAAGTGTTTTTGCCTTCTCTGCCAGTGTCAGGTGCTACACAAAACTGCACAACCCAGGATTCCATAAGCTGAAGTCATGGCAAAGTCAAAGCATCCCCTGTCTTCCACTACTCTGCTCAGGTCCTGTAAATTCATATTTGTGACCTCCTTAATTGAGTCTATCCATCTAGCATGTGGTCTTACTCTCTTTGTACTTCTGTCCACCTTCCCTAGCAATATTTTTTTCTAACGAGTCATGCTTTCTCATGATGTGGCTACAGTACAATAGCCTCAGTTTTGATCATATTGTCTTTCAGGGAGATTTCAGGCTTGATCTGTTCAAGGATCCATTTGTCCTTTTAATTGTCCTTAGCACTCTTTTACTGCACCACAATTCAAATGAATTGATTTTCTTCTTATCCGCCTTCTTCGCTGTCCAGCTTTTGCATCTGCACATGGTGATGGAGAAAATAATGGCTTGGACAATTCTAACTTTAGTGTGCAGTTGTAAATCTTTACTCTTTAGGCTCTGTTCTAGTTCATTCACAGCTGCTCTTCCTATTCCTAGTCCTCTTCTGATTTCTTGACAGAGATCTCCATTCTGATTGAAATCTGATCCAAAATACCAGAACTCTTTTACTATTTTGATTTCCTCATTGTCTATGTTAAATGTGCATAGGTCCTCCACTGTTTTTCTTTTCTTTATGTTCAGCATTAAGCCTGCCTTTGCACTTCTTCTTTGACTTTAATAATTGTTCCAAATCTATTTCTACAGTGTAGAGGCACCCTGCAAGATAACATTGGCACTAAAACAGGAGTGGATGACTCTCTTAGGTCTGGGCACTCTTTTAATCCTCACTCAGATCTTAAGAAGCTGTATCCACACATTTTTAAAAATTCAGACATGCCCATGCTGACAAAACAGAGTAGCATAAAAATGGCCAGTGACACTAACTCGTCTTTGGAATGGGTGCTCCTGACACATTAAAGGCTATTCCAGTGCCTCTGGTCTTCTTTATCTGGAGGGGTGAAATAGCATTTAAATGGCCCTTCAAAGATTTGGGGGAATATTGCTAATTGTATGTTTAATTATTTTCTGATGTGTGAGGAAGTCCCTGGAATGCATGTATGGCCTGTAGGGAGCACTTTGCTCACTTCTGTAATAATGGAACAGTTTACATTAGTATAACATGGACTCCAAGTTGGAGCAGATGCAAAAGCTGCAATGACCTTCTGAAGGCTGCAAATGATATATCCAATGCCCCAATAAAGACACCCTTTTTCATTTGGAAAAGCTCTCCTAGATGGGTGCAAGCAAATAAAAAGTCTTTCATTTTGATTGTCCCTCAGTGATCAGCCCATTCAACAAACATTTGCTTTAATTCACCTTGATATGCCATTGGTATATTTCGACTGATGAGAGGCCCTTGAATTGGTTTACCCAGCTCTGTGTTGACACCAACATAAGCTGTCTGTGAACACACCACCCCAGAGTTCAGGCTTGTCTCCAGTGCCAGGCGTTTCTTGTCCATTCCCTCTGCCCCCTCCAGTTCCTGCAACAGGGCCTGAGCTGCCAGCTGATGCACAGGGAGCCTGGAGAAAGAGAGAGAGAGAAGTAGAGGTATGGCCTGGGGACTGCTCTGTAAGCTTGATTAGATTGAAAGATCACAGCCTTTGCCTTTGATGGACAAAAATCAACAGCTAAAGAAATCTAGGAAGTCTTTTCCACTTGCCTTCTTCTGTGTTAGCATGGAAAAACAAGCCACTAATCATGTTGGACCATGTGAATAAAATCTCCAAAACACACATGGGAGTTAGTGCTTGTGTGGCTTTCAGAGAAACCATTTTGGAGTAACTCATTGATTTGCACATCTTACATGCTCTCTTTTTGTCTGAAAATCACCCCCCAAAGTGGTTTTTTTTTTAAAAAATTAGGAATTCAGTATATGGTTGCAAGAATGAAAACTAGAGAGTGGGGTATAAATACTCCAAAAACCCAAAGAAATAATAATGATTGCAAAGAAGATGGAATGTTGTTTGCTACCTGGCTGTGTGATAAGCAACATCTGTTGAAATGCTTCTTTTGACAAAATAATTATAGATATAGTTGGCCCTTCAGATCCATGGGGGTTGGCTTGGTAAGGAGTAGTGTCTGCAAAAGTGTGATCTAAGGGCCGCATGTGGCCTATGGGTTGCACTTTTCCCTTTCCTCCTCTCCACAGTGGTAGGGCTGGCATTAGCGGAAAATTATATTGGAACATCCAGTGTTATTGCTGCACACTGATACAGCCAGATAACCCCATCAGATCATACTGACAAAAGGGGGCTTCCTAAGACAGGCAGTTAAAGCGGTGCCAATTGCATCAATTCTGCAGTGCAGATTCAGCCCTAGACATGAAGCTCAGGGACTTCACATTGGTACCAGGATGATCCTAGATTCTCCATTTAATGCTAGAAACTGTAGTACAATGAGAAGTTCCCTTTCATCGATGACAAAACACAGACAGACAAAGACAGACGTACCTATCCTTTTCTTGAGCACTGAGTGAGAACTTTGCTTTTTCCATGAAAGTCTGATCTTGGATGGCGTAATGAAGGACAGCAGTTCCTTCTGTAGAGTGTGATGACTGCAGAAGAACAGAAAGTACCTCAGCAAAGTGATGCGGGTAGTTAGCAGCTTCTCTTGACATGCTAGGACTGTAAATCTCCAAAGGTTGCTACCAGTATGCTAGAACTCCCTTTGCAAAGGCTTGCCTGATTTGTTATTTAGGATATGAGCCAGGGATTTTTCAGCAATTATGATCTTGATGGAGGTTACTTGCCTGAAGCTGCCCACGAATCTGGGCATAGATGAGGCACCGCTGCCCCTGGAAAATGACCTGAGGTCCAGATCCCACAAGCACAGCTTCGAGATCAGGAGGCAAGTCCCAGTTGAGAGAAATCTTTGTCACTGCTGGCTGCAGGGCCTTCTTCAAAGACTGTAGTGCCTGCAAAGAGACAGCCATCGTATTTGTGAGTTGGATTGTGACAGTGCTCTACTGCAAAATTAGCAGCTCAGTTTTCACATTGAAACAACAACAACAATTGAAACCCCACTACAAATCCTCTCAGTCTCCAGAGCTTATGGATGTGAGGTTCTGTTTAAAACTGTCAGGGCACTGGCTACAATGAAGTAAGAAAGGTGGCTGAAAAAGATGCCCCAATATCTCATCTATCTTATTTTATATCCTGCTTATCACAAGTGGGATCACAAGGAATCACAGGATGATTAAAGGTGGCATTAAATAAAAACAGAGTAAGTTACAACATTGTGGTTTGAGTGCTGAACTAGGATACTGTGAGGCTAGGGTTCAAATTCCCACTTGGCCATAGAAATCCACTGGGTGTCCTTGAGCAAATTATATACTCTAAGGACTCTTTCAAATGGGGAGGAATTTCTCCCAACTCCGAATGGAGCCAATGCGGATTTATGTAAATTCGCTTGTTTAGCGAATTTACATGAACCCCTGCTCCGTTCAGAATTACTTCCCATTACCCGAAAATAACCCCCCCCTGCCCGAATTTGCATGCGAAGCTTTAATTCGCAATAAAGTAAAACCCATGATTGCATTCGAATTGGCTTCCCTCTTGCCCGAATTTGCGTGCGAAGAGTTAATTTGCAATAACATAAAACCCATGATTGCATTCGAATTGACCTTAAATTATACTTCCAATTTAGCCTTGTATGAAAGAGTCCACAGTCTCAGAAAAAGGCAATGACAACCACCCTCTGAACAAATCTGGCCAGGAAAATCCCATGATGGATTCACGTTAGAGTCTCCATAAGTCAGAAAAGAATTAAATGCACACAACATTAAGTTATAACATCAATACACAGCTGAACAAGCTATAACAGTAAAAGACCCTAAAGTTCTTAAAGGATTGAACAGCACAACAATTAGTATTGTTTTAAAAAAAATTGAATATGAATATGAACTTGAAAACCCTTCCTCAGCATCTACTCAGTTGTCAAAAGTCTGCTTGAATATGGAGGTTGAAGAAAAACACAGCCAGTCCAACTTTTATTGGAAAGCAGTTCTCAAACCTGGGAACAGCCATGGAGAGCCCTTCCATATCATACAATTACAGCACTATGATTACACTTTAGCAGCCACAACAGCCTCCTATGGAATTCTGTGATTTGTAGTTTGGTGAGCTACTGGAGCACTCTGATTGAGAATTCTAAATACCTCTCTCTAAACTACCAATCTCAGGGTTCCATAGGATGGAAAACATGGTGGTTACAGTGGAATCATAGTGCTATAATTCTGTAATGTGAAAGGGCCCCAGGAATCTTTCTCCTGCATTCTACCCAATATGGTAGGAATGAGAAGAGTTTTTCCTGAAAATTTCAACAGTTCAATCAGGCTTGTATGGGTGAATACAATATTTCAAACAGCCTGGAACAGTATGACTCCTGTGTCTGCAGGAGCAGTAACTATGGTTTTATTTACCATCTGGGGAAAAAAAGTCTATCCAGGCATGTGGACATCCTCCAAATTCTGTAGAAATATAGTGTTTGCATTTAACTGTGATTTCACCTATCCGTGGGAATGGATCCATTGCAGATTCAGGGGTTGTACTGTATAGTTGTATATGTCATAAACAGAATTCCATACTTGCACTCAGACACAGATAAGGAATCAGTGAAGCTGTTCTAACAAGTGATTTTTATGTTTCATGTAAACAACCCTAACCTATAGCCTGGCTATAGCATTGTCAAACAGCTATAGTATAGTATAAACATTTTTCAAACACCCTTTGAAGGCAGACCAACATAGAGCATGTTGTTGTTGTTGTTGTTTTTGTTGTTGTTGTTGTTGTGTGCCTTCAAGTCTTTTCAACTTATGGAGACCCTAAGGTGATCCTATTACAGAGTTTTCTTGGCAAGTTTCTTCAGATGGACTTTGCCATTGCCATCCTCTGAGGCTATCCCAGGAATCCAAATGGGACGTAACTAAGGCACTGTGGCCACATCAGAGAAATCCAGGAGTAGGCACAATGGGCATACTTGTTTAAATTGTGCAGATTCATGGCCATAGCAGAATTTTAGGCCTAAATCCTACTAGAGCAGATCTATTGACACAGTGTGAAACAGACATCCAGGCAAAGAAAGGAAGGAGAGGACTATGTCAAAATACCAGTCCAAGGCTCAACTGCTTCAATGCCCAGCCTCTTAAGGTGTGAAGGAACATCCAAAATCTTTATTTATTCAGGTTTTACACAGGCTCTCCACATAAAGCCCAAGTGCTTTTTAGGGTAAGGATATCATAATCCAGCTGAATTTTCTAACACTGAAGAGGAATATAGCAAGTTGCCTATAGCTCAGGCAAGACAAGTGGAGATGAACACACGAGCAGGGATAAGAAAGAGCTCTTCTGCCCTCACCTTGGCCTGCATGCGCTCCTTGCCCGTGATGAACTCTGCACTGCCACCAGATGCCCGCGCTACACCTTTGATGAGGGCAGTGGAGGCCCCTTCGCCAATCCCAAAGGAGAAGCACCTGTTGTCAGGAAGGGGAGGAAAGCAGGTCAAAGAAGTTAAAGAGCCAGGAATGGAGACTGGGATGCATTTTATCTTCTGTTATCTAGCCTTACCTGTGGGAGTTGCTGTGATTTTTAACTTCAGCAATGACTTCATTTGTATTATGGACCTCACCATCGGTAAACATGAAAAGCTAAGGGAAGAGAGAATGGGAGGGAGAAAAAGGAAGTGTGAGGTAAAGCCTATTCTAGCGATTGGGTGACTTGACAAGAGAGATGAAGAACAGGAAAAAGGGGAGGATAGTTCCATACAATGTCTCTGCACCAAGCTCCAATCGGAGGCAGGTGATGCCAGTCACAATGAGGTATAGGGCAAAACAGACCGACCCTTTGGTATGGTGTCCCACCGTCTCTTTCTTCACCAGATTGGGGCTGAAGCAACCACATGCCATGGCCCTGATCCAGCGTTTTGCTAGCGCTAAAAAGAATGGCAAAATGCTGCTCCTTTTAGCACCAGCAAAAAGGTGCCCTTGCCACCACCGCAGCAGTTTTCAGGGTTTCTTTGGTAAAGCACATCTAAACACTGCACCAAAGAAATAGCATGATGCTGGCGTTGGGGCGGTATTGGATCATGCGACGTGCGGACACCACACTCTACTTTGCCCTGAGGCTGGCGTTAAACACTAGTCTGTTTATCCCCTAAATTATTCAAGTCTTTTTAATGTGAGAAATGATTCTAATGAACAATTGTGAAGAAAATCAAAAATATCCTTGGTCTCCTTGTATTTCCTTCCATTCATAGCCCCATATCCAAGATTCTGCTACTCAGAGACAGTGTGGTGTTGCTGGACTGCGACTAGGAAGATATGCATCCATACTCATGTCAGGAAGACTTATGTGGTGATCTTGGACCAGGCTCTCTCTGTTTCTCAGCTTGAGCTTACTTGTGGGATAGTTAAAATGTTAAAATAGTGAAGATGAGAGATTATACTTTGAGCTCACTGAATAAAGTGTAAACAGTTAGTAATTAAATATAATTAGTGGATTAATTAATAAGATGTGGGGGCATGTCTGCTTATTTATGCATGGCTACAGTCAGAGATTTCTGAATGGTAACTTCCCAAGAAATTAACACCCCTGTATTTACTAATATTTTGCAAGTCTTTTGACTTCTCTACAAAACTTCATCCTCTACAGTGGTCCCCCGGTTTACGAATACCCCGGGGTACGAAACCGGCGGGACCGCTAAAATATCCCCCGGGATCCGAAAGACCCCCCAGGATACGAAAAAAACCCCCGCGCGGCCCCTTTAAATCGGCCGCGCGGTCCGTTGAAAATAGCAGTCCCCCAGGAAACAAATGCTTCCGGGTTACGAAAGGTAATCCGGAACGGATTACCTTCGTAAAGGAATATTTCCCCCCCCACAGACCCTCAGTACCTGCCGAGGATGTCCTTCACGACACGGCTGGTTGTAAATAGCCTTCAGAGGCTGCAGGATCTCTGTCCCCCCCAAATCAGCCTTCAGATTCTTGACACGCTCTAGGGACTCTGACATGGTTTTCTGGGTGTATTCCACACTCTGCCTGCAGAAGAGACCAGAGAGGCAAAGCTAAAGTGGCATTTCTCCAAATTCAGTCAAGCATTCATTATGGGTTCCCAAAAATGGTTCAGCCTGACTCATCTGGAGCACTTGTCTCCTTACTAAAACACAGACTCAGGTAGGGAGATGAATGCATAAATAGGGAGGAAAAGACTTGGGATAGCAGGGCCAGTCCAAGATATTTTGCTGCCTCAGGTAGAGAAGGAAGAGATTCACTCTCTGCTGGATAATATATTACAGTGGTGCCCCGGGATACGAAGCCCCTGGGGAACGAAATCCCCAGGACCCGAAACGGCCGGGGCCGAAAAAAAGCCCCCGGGATCCGAAAAAATCCCCGGGTTGCGAAAGAAAAAAGCAACCTGGGCCCTTTAAAACAGCGTGCTCCGGCGCGCTGTGCACCAAAAAAAGCGGTCCCCCGGGTTACGAACACTTCCGGGTTATGAAAGTAATCCCGGAACGGATTACTTTTGTAACCCGGGGGACCACTGTACTGTATATCTAAAGTTGGTCAAGTGGTTTTGACACCTGGGCTATAAAATCCTAACAAAAGAATTTAATAGAAATGAAAAGAGGAAGCAGAACAAAAAATTTCATAGGAAAACCAGAATGAAAAAGAGGAAAAGAGAGACACATCAGCCAAGATAATTTACATCTAGGATGTTCTTCCATTAAGTAATCTGCAGATGAATACTGAGGACAAGTAGCTTACATAAGGTTCCTACTTTTTGGATTTTCTTTTCCCTTCTTGATTAAGTATGTTTTCTTAAGACTAGGATAGAGTAAGACTAGGTACTATTGAATTATGTGGATAACTGGATGCTTCCTTGGTCTTGGAAACGGCAGTTAAGCAAAGCTTTAGTATGTAGAGTACCTAGTCTTACTCTTTGCCAAAATCAAACAACAACACAGAAACCAATGAGAGATGGAAAAGTGAGGACATAAAGCTTACTGGGAGAACTTTTGATCTTCCAGATGTTTTGGACTAAAGCTCCCACAATACCTTGCAAGTGGACATTCTGGCTGGGGATTCTGGAAGTTCTAAAAACTTTGAGGGTCAAAAGTTTCACTCTACCTTTATTTGGCAGGGAGAGAAGCCTAGAATAAAATATAAAGTCATGCAAGATCGAAAGGAGAGAGGAGAACTGGTATTGTCTAATTTGGAAATGTATCATAATGTGTGCACAAGGATAAGGGCCGGGATTCTATTAGAAAATGCTAAGATGTTAGAATTAGAAACCTGTAAATTGGAATTAGGCTGGCATGCTTATCTTTGTTATGGGATGACCAAACACATCAAAAAATTTAATCAACATTTTATAAGGAAAGCTTTGATAGCTATTTGGAATAAATACAGAAAACATCTCTACAGAAAAATCCCAAGATGGACATCCACACAAGAGGCTTTTCATAAGAAAGAAAAAAAGGTATAGGAAAATGGTTGAGTTATGAGGAAATCTTAATAAAATCAGGAGGATTAGAAAATTAAAAGCAAGGGAAGACATTCTGAAAGAAGATCCAGGACTTAATTGGCTAAAATACTGGCAAGTAAAAGAAGATTTTAAAAAAAGATATGGGTGAGCACGGAACAGAAAGTGAAAAGACTGACTTTGATAAAATAATTACGGGATATAGAAGACAATTAATTAAGAAAACTTATAAATTTTTGTTAGAATTGGAATTATTTGAAGAAATGGTAAAAAAAAATCAAGTGGGCACAAAATATTGGGAAAGAAATACTTCTTGCTAGTTGGGAAAATGTTTGAAAAAGAAATCTACGCTTTACAAAATGTAGTAATTTAAAAGAAAATATTACAAACTCTTTTATACATGGTACATAACTCCAACAAAGATAGCAAAAATAGGCAAACATGAAAATAAAAACTGTTGGAAATTCAATGACAAAGTGGGGTCCTTGTACCATATGTGGTGGCAGTGTATAAAAGAAAAAAAAATCTGGAAAGCAATACACAAGGACATCACAACTACACTAAAAAAACACACCCACACCCACACCCACACCCACATACCATTAAGTCCTAAACTATTTTTGTTAAATATAACAGATACAGTACAATACTTGATAATCTAGTACAGGATGAAGTGAGTGTATTGCTTTACATCATCACTGCCACCTGAATACTGTATGCGAAATATTGGAAGTCCAACATAATACCAACTGAAGATGAATGGATCCTAAAAATTGAATGACTTGGCCACACTAGATGCTTTACCAATGTATGAAAGTAATAGAACAACCCAACAACATGAAGGAAAATGGAAAGAGGTAGCGAAATTGTGGGAAAACAAGACAAGATCATAAATATCTTGAGTTAGCTTAAGTACTTGGAGTATGGATGTAGAAAAATTTGAATGAAGTAAGCTGTATTTGAATTACTGTTGAAAATATTAAAACAAAACAAAAGAAAAGTTTACAGTGGTCCCCCGGGTTACGAAGGTAATCTGTTCCGGGATTACCTTCGTAACCCGGAAGCTTTCGTTTCCCGGGTTACCGCTTTCGCGGACGGACCGCGCGGCCATTTAAAGGGGCCACAAGGCTTTTTTTCTTTCATTTCCCGGGGGATCTTTCGGATCCCGGGGGATACAATGGTGGTCCCGCCGCCTTTGGATCCCGGGGTTTTCGTAACCCGGGGGATTCGTAAGGCGGGGGACCACTGTATTTATTTATCATACCCGCCCTTCAACCATAGAGGCTTTCAGAGTGGCTTACAATTATTATTATTATTGGTGAGCATATTGAATATACTATGCTGGTTGTTTTAATACTTACGGGTAGAATGAGTCATATGTGGATCCAAAACCATAGATGTTGAAGTAACACCCCAAAGGAAGACTCTTTAATAAGAGGATCAGGGTCTCCTGGGATGTGGAAAGATGAAAAAAAGAAAAGAAAAAAGGCTTCAGTCACCCTGAATATCCTAACCTACCATTTAGGATATCTTTCAACATTATAGGTTCCCTTTTCTTCCCCAATCCCACCTTTCATAATGCTATCCTTGAATCCCAGTGTTGTGATGGTTGGGGTAAAGGATTAGGGCTTTGGAAAGCAAGGGTGCTAGCATTACTTAACCAAGAGCCTCACTTTCTGACCTCATCCAATCACTACTTCATAGGCTTATTGTTAGGTTAAAATGGGTGCATGAGAATGAACAACTGACATCTCTGTGAGCATCAGTGGCATTTGATAGTTTCCATGACAGTGGGCCAATTACTCTTTCAACTACTTTGAAGTTGAAAGAGGTTATCCAAGTGATGAGCTTGTTTTGGATTGACATAGTTCAGCACCTTGGATAAAGTCTGGAGGAGATTCACTTCACCCACTAACATGAGTCACCAGCTGCCACACATCAGCATCCTCAAGCAATGGCATCATTTAAATGACATGCAGACAGAAAACTATGTCTCTTCCCCTGCATATTGAGCCTACATATATAGTATCACAAACAAACTGCCCCCTCCATTTCCCAAAGTCCCATAGTTCCATCTCATCCATCCATAGTACCTTGGCACTCTGAATACGCAGGGGTGAATCCTGATTGTAATCAGTGTTGCAATCCATGCTGCCAGAACGATCCAGCAGGAAGATGAATTCCCCAGGAGTAGTCTGACCTAGCTTGGTGGCTGCGATACTGGGGTACAAGGTAAGCAGAAGTGCTGGGTCCCCCATCAGTGAACCTGTGTTTTGAAGGAAGAAGGGATTCCAAACAAGGATTTTCAACCCATGGTGGCACATGGGTTCACAGCAGCCCTTTCACTGCAGCCCCCATCCCGGCCATCACCTTAGACTTTGCTCACCAGGGGCAACTCCAGGCTTCCCAGCTTCAAAGAGGGCACTAGGTTTGTGAACATCCTCATAATAAATCAGGAACTCCACATCTCGGTCAAATTGGTGCCCTTCAGCTAAACAAACCTTTGGGAAGAGGGAGATAAACAAAACACCTTGCCAATCGACCTTCAGATGAGCTCCCCCTCTTCTGTTTTCCCTTCACTGTACATAATTTGGAAACACTACTGCAGGCTGTGCAATACGTATTTCCAAACCATGTGTCAAGATGAACTTCTAAGTGGGGATAATAAATTAAGTTATAAAAGATTGCTGTAACTTAAAGGGATCAAAGGCTGAGGAGGCTGCCTGCTGTTTCATTGCCAATCTGCCCTTTTTCTATAGGCATGATTATAGTTCTAGGCCAGAGTTGATCAAAGTCCTCTAAAGCCTGCAGAAAAAATGAATATATTGGGGCTTGCTGTTTTCAGGATGTGGTACATGGGATTTGTGTGTTGTGCATCTGGGATGGAAGAATTAGCCCTGCCCCACATAGTTGGCAACTCCTATTCCAGACTAAAGCAACGATCACCCATAAATCAGAAGTGTTTATTATTCTACCATAGGGGTGGGAAACATGTTCCTTCAAGGCCATTTTTGTGTTTCTTGAAGGGAGTTATTTTACTCACAGAAATATAATAAGAATAGTTTATCTTTAAAGCACTTTCATCCTTTCGAAGTGATTTTCCCCACACTTTATTTTAATTCCAGATCTAGTTATTATCAAAAAAGGACACTACCTTCCTTTTTTGTTTTTGTTTAAGGAGCAGGCCTAATGGATCTCAGACCTCAGGAGCTGCCCACCCTTCCTCTACAGCTTCGAAACTGGGATTGGGTATAATCACTTTAAGACTGCAAATCTCAATCTCTAAAAACTGTCAGTTTCAAATGCAATCTTAATCTAAAGGAATTCACTCTGGATTGAACATGAAGCCTCTCACAACCTATGCATACTTTCTGTTACCCCGGTAATGTTTGCATTCTTTCACTCATTTATTCTATATTGCTGTTTGCTCATGCATAGAGATGACAAACAGCATTGTAACTGGGATTAACTCTTCAAATCCAGCCTGCCTTGTGATATCAACATGTGACTTGTTTGTGCTGGTGGTGGTGGTGGTAGAGGCTGGTGCTTTCTGTTTTAAATACATTGAGGCTACACCTGCTGAACTAGTCTTGCAGTTTTGTGACAGTCCAGCAACAGGGCTACATAAAAGCCATTGTGCTGTTTTCAGTATGTCTCTCCCTAGCTACAAAAACTAACCACCACCTGGTGATTCATAGATAATGAGTCAGTGTGCCATTATATAATGTCTATTATAGATGATAATGGCACATTCTCCCTCAAAACAATGAATTATAAAAAAAAAAATAGCTAGCTAACCTAGCTATGGGGAGAGAGAAGGTAATGAGGATCAGAACCATGGCATGGGAGTAGGAGGAGATATAATATTAGCCTTTCCCCCCAATTCCCAATGGAAATCTCCCCTAACTATCTGCATGCTAATGAAGACTTCCCTTTCATAATCCAGGTTATCACCTCTGCCCAAATGGATTGGCTATTTGCGTTGAAATCAGCTCCACAAAGCTCAAGAGTGTGAATATAACAGTTCTAGCTTGGCTTGCATGTTCCAGCACAAACTGACCTGGATTTGGATGGGATGTGTATGGACTTTGCCAAGGAAGATAGAACAAAACTCACACTAGTTTTCCAAAACTGTCAGCTTCTCAATAAGTCAGTAGCCCTACCTGGGCGCTGGTTCGGTCCTCGGCTATGTAGCGCAGAGGCTCAAGGGTACATTTCGATTCTATACGATTGATGCCATAGGTGGACTCCAAAGTGGCACTCAGGCTAAGTGTATAGGGAAGTTGTCCCTTGGGTACACGTGCTGTATTCTGAGTGACGGTGGTCCCTTCTGATCCTGAGGAGGGAGAAAGACATGAAAGACAGTGACAACACAACTCCGCGGACAACCTGTTTTAGGAGAGCAATAACCAGGGTGGAGTAATCTGCCAGTTTCATTCCCCCCGCCCCACATCCAAATACTTTAAATCTCTATTTCAGTTTAGAGGGAATTTGCAGATACCAACTAAACACTAATCAGAAACAAACTTAAGTGCAAATCACAATTCATCTATGCTGGTCACATTCGAATGGTAGTTTTTCTCAGAAGCAAGGGTCAACCTCCTATGTAACTGTTAAAAGATAAGAAGCTTCTCAGAAAAATACACTGGACAACAAACAGTTGAACATATAGGGATTTAAAGCTAGACTTTTGGTTTTTCACTTAAATCACTCTGCCTGGATGGCAAAATTGGTAGTTTTGCATTGTGCCGCATTCAATTTTAAATCTCAAGTTCTTACCACGGTGTTTGTGAATTTTGGAAAATTCTTATTGAAAATCTTAAACTGAACTAACAGCATCACTATATGCTACACTGAAAAGTATATCCTACATGATACACAATTCAAGGATCAGAAGGATAAAGGAACAGAACTGTGTGTACCATCAGGCAAGAAACTTAACTGGGAGAGGGCACAGTAAGACTGGGACTGTCTTAGGCTTGGCCTACAAACATCCCAAAACAAGAGTTTTGGAATCCCAATAATGGAATGCATTACTTCTGGAATCACTTTGGAGGAAGCAGGGATGCAATTTTTATTCTGGTTATTAAAAACAAAGAATGGAAAACAGACTGGTATATGAGAGAGAGAGCAAGGTGAGAAAGAGAGAGAGAGTGAGTGGGAATCTTCAGGCACCTTACTTCTTTTCTCAAGTTTTTTAAAATTTTATTTAGAGAGTTTTTTATGCCAAAAACATTAGTAATGTGCAGACTTCCAGCTGCTCTCTGAAGTGGTATGCTACATTCTTGCACCTCATTCTGTCCCCTGTGGAGACCAAGCGTTAATGGATATGTACATATTTGACAATCTACACATTTTGGACAACTATTCCCACTGTCTTTTAACATTGGTCATGGTGGGTGGAGCTTCTAGGACCTGAAATTCCAAAGACCTGAAGGGTCTCTGTCTCGAGAAAGCCTGATATGTGGCTGCAAAGAGCATTCAGAAACACAGACATGAGGTATGCTACAGTACTGCAGCCACTTGCCCACAAACAACAAGGTTGTGAGTTCAGTCCCAGTCAGGGACTCAGGATCAACTCAGCCTGCCATCTTTCAGAGGTCGCAAAAATGAGTACCCAGCTTGTTGGGGCAATTAGCTTACAGCTGTAAACTGCATAGAGACTGCCTAGTGTGGTATGAAGTGGTATATAAATGAAGCTGCTATTGCTACCTTGTGGCACATAGCGGGGGTTCAGGACAGCAGGCAAGACAAAGCGGATGGCTCCATCAGGCTCTGGAGCTAATGCCTGGACGTAGCGCAGCTTCAGTGTGGCCTCCCCATCAGGGGGTAAATTCCCCAAACTGCAGGTGAAAATGTCACTGGTGTTTTGTTCTCTGCCAAGCATGAAAGCCTCACGGCCTTCAGTTAAGGCATCCTCATACTCCTGCTCTGCCTGAAATGGACAATAGACAACAGAGAGAGAGAGAGAACAATCATGATGTGTGAAGAGGTCAATGATACGTGCAGATATGGTCATAAGCATGGAAACATAAAGAAACTCTGTAGCTTTTGACTGATGCAAATAGAAGCCACTACTTATCACAAGTTCTGCTATTTCAAAGATAGCTACAGAAAGCAGAAGTTTGAGTAAACTCGGAATGCCCTATTTTATCTTCAGCACTTCAAAGTCAAGGTCAATCTAGTTCCTGTTTGTAAGCTCCCTGGTGGTTTTTCTTTAATTCTAGAGGAAAGCACCTGTGGGGCCACCAAAATCATAGAGAGGCCATGGAGCCTGGGAAAAGTAAATGGATTTAATTCCCTTCCTGGTTCCCTAGTTGAAACCACACTTCCATGGTAGAAAGCCTACAGTGATCACAGTGTTCTGGAAATGCATAATCATGGCCGATAAAACACAGGAGACCCCTTCAAGTAAATGTGACAGGACCTTCTTTGGAATTGTTTCCAATTGTGGAATTTCTTCCCTTTTGAGCTTAGGCTTCTCTGACCCACCCTGTTCTCCATCCAGCAGCAGCCAAAGATCTTTGTATTTAGACAGGCTTTTCGCTATTAAGTAGTTGCTGCAAATGAATCTTCTAATGAGGGCTTCTATAGGTTCATCATCACTGTTATGTTTAAAATACATTTAAACCGTTTTAAATTCTTTAAAGCTGTTTTTAACAGGATACTTTATTTTATATTTTTAATAATAATAATAATAATAATAATAATTTCTTTGCTATATTTTCAAAAATCTTTGTTGTGCGTAAGCTTGGGCCCTATATTGGTATAAAGGAGAGGATATAGATTGCATTAAAAATAAATGAATATAATAAATAAATATCTGAAAAGCTTTATGTATAGAACAAAGCTTCTTGACTCAAGACATTAATGTGAAGATCTTGTCTTGTGTGCCTTCAAGTTGTTCCAGATTTATGACAACTCTATCACAAAATTTTCTTGGCAAGATTTGTTTTGCCTTCCTCTGTGACTAAGAGTGTATGACTTGTCCAAGGTCACCCAGTGGATTTCCATGGTCAAGCAAGGATTCAAACCCTGGTCTCAAGAGTCCTAGTCCAACACCAAACCACTGTATCAAAGTGACTCTCTCAATGTGAAGACAACCTCGTCTCTAATAAAATTTCTACCTCCCCTCAAAAACCAGACCACACTATTCCCCAAAGATTTATTCTCTCCGGGACTCATATACCTGTTTTTTCTCTCGGATCTGGGCCTCAATCCGAGTCCCTCCAATGACACCCTCGAAGGCATATACGGCAGCCTCGTCATCCAGAGGGAAGACAAAGACAGCCTCCACTGGGTTTTTTTCCTCATTCTTGTACTGAAGTTCAGAAACCACATCAGCGATGAAGCCTTGGACCAACACATCCACGGAGATACTTTTTAAAGGCACTGGACAAGGAAACAGGGAAGTAGAACAGTTAGTACAAAGCCTATTTTGGGTTGCAGCTCCTCAAAGTCCTCAACTGCATGGATCCTACTCCAGACACCTGGGCCCTTCAAGAGTAGACTAACCAATTGTCTGGACTAAGAACCAGGTCATCACAGTTTCATTTTTAAGCTGTATACAGCACCTGGGACTCAGTTTACAGTTTCAAGTATCAGATAACTGCCATTCTGCAAACCTTTTGTTGAATAACCACAGGGAGGGGATTTACCTGGTTGCTGCGACTGTGTCAGAAGGCCACAAACAGTTGCCATGGCTGACGATGATCTCTGAAACAGAAGGAAAGGCCATGTGACATATCTGTCAACTATAGAAACCAACTGTTTTATCTCTGCTTTTGCTTTTATTTGGCAGGACTGCAAGAAGTCATGAGAATAAAGCTACAATCAGGGGAACCGGGAAGAGGAAACAGGGATTCAGGATGATTTGAATGGAGTGGCATCCTTTTACCAGTAGGAGCACAAGATCCAAAACAAACTGCAGAAATCATCCAGTTTGAGACCACGTTAACTGCCCTGGTTCAGTGACAGGGAATCCTGGGAATTGTTTATTGTTGCACCAGAGCTTTCTGACAGAGAAGGCAAATATGTCACACAACTACACTCCATTCAGTAGAAGCCACTCCATTCAAACCATCCTCAGTCCCTGAAGGGAGATAATGCAAAACAGAAGAGCCTTCTCAGAAAGCAATAACATGAAAGGTGGAAAGAAGTGAGGAAATGGAAGGTAGACATAAAGGAAAAAGGAGATAAAGAGAGATGATGTCAAAATAATTAAAGTAAGAAGGAGAGGGGAGAGATTCGCAGAAGGAAAAAGAAAGAAGGAAAGGAAACTTAAAAGGAAGGAATATGAGAAGGAAAGGGGAAGAGGAAAATAATTGAGAAAAACATAGAAAGTGAGAAGATTAAAAGAGACATGTGAAGAGAAACAGGGAAAAGAGGAAAGGGACAGAAAAACAAAATGGGAGAAAAGATTGTGATACCAGAAATGTTTACCAGAAAAAAAGGTAGATACATACACTTTACATATAAAACAATTCGTATCCTAGTAAGGAATACATTGTCTCAGGAAATAATGGAAGATTAACATTGCATCTAAATATAGTTTAATGTATTAACGAGAAATAGATTTCAGCAAATGTGTGCTTTATGCTGTTATGGTTTTTGTATATATGTATGGAGAATTTCTCAATAAAAATAATTAGAAAAGAAAAGAAAAGAATGTAGTCACACAAAAGAAGAGCCTTACCCTGCTGATCCTGGGTGATTTGCTGCTGCTTCCTCCCTTCCTTGGTCAAAAAACAACCAGAACTGAAAACGAAAGGAAAGCTTAAGTTGTCAGAGCATGATGCTGGAAGCCTTTCCTCTTTGCTCCGCCTCTGCCTAGGGAGCAGCCACAAATTCAGTACCAGGCACAAGTGCATGCCATTGCCATCCACAAATCTCATCCTGATGCACAGTGGGGCCTTTACATTCCCTGGGGTTAGTGTGGGGTAATTTAGGTTTGCAAAGGCTTACCCCTTTGGTAAGGAAACAAAAATATTGAAATATCAAAAATGTCAAAGCCAAGCCTGTTAAGAGTCCACCTCAAAATTCTAGAAATCTTGCAAATCAACTTTGAACTAAAACCAGAGATTTACTTGTTAAACATGCTGACACAACAGGTCCTCACATTGAAGTGAAATATGAAAGAGTTCCCCAATATATGATTACAGCATCTAGACTATTACTTGGGAGTTTATCAGACGGGAGGAATTTCTCTTTATTTTGAATGGAGCCCATTGGAGCCAATTCGAATTCACATGAATTCGCTAGTTTAGCAAATTTATGTGAATTCCAATTGCATTCGGAATGCATTCAGAATGACTTCCCACTACCCGAAAATGACCCTCCCCACTGCCTGGAATTGTGTCAGATGTTTTAATACCCAATAACATAAAACCTATGATTGCGTTCAGAATGACTTCCCTTTTGCCTGAAATTGCATGAGATACTTTAATACACAATAACGTGAAACCCCATGATTGCATTCGGATTGCCATTAGATCATACTTCCAATTTCTGTCATCTGATAAACTCCTAGGAGAGAAATGGAAAAAAACAAGAAATAGTGGCTGTAGATGAATGGTTACTGGAAATTAATGGAATGTTAGAGATGGACAGATTTGTTAACATCATTATTGAATCATGGAGATATGGATGAAGAGTGGTCCCCAATCCAGGTTTATTGTAAGGAAAGATGGCAGTAAAATGGCAAGCAGCCATAGTCACGGATTAAGAGATATTTAATTTTGTATAGAATGATATGATAATAGGATAGTATTGAATAAACATTTCCTTTAAATCCTGTTTGCTCCCTAGTATGATAAAGCAGATATAAACAATAATTGTAAGAGACAACAAGGCACTTACTATTGTAGGAACAAAGGAAGTTTGTTATGTAATGTGTTGTATATAATTTTGTATTATGATGATAGAAATGGTTGTATTTTTATGTTTTAATTAAATTTTTTAAACAACATTGATAATAATAATAATAATAAAGAAATATCCCTTTGTCTAATGATGCTTCCTTAAGAACTGAGACTTACTGCAAAAACAACACAATCAGTTTTTAGTTCAAAACAAAAGTTTACTAATGGCTTTAAAAGATATCACAAATTTTCCAAAGAAAGTTGTGAGAGGAGGAAGATGGAGGACCAAAGGTTCAGTTGAAAATCTTGAGAGAGAATGTCTGTTAGTCCCAAAGGGGGAGTGACCTAAATTAAATGGTTAGTTTGAATGAGAGAGAGAGAGGGAGAGAGCAGAGTGTGCATGCAGGAAATCCCTATCTATCTAAGGAGGGGGAAGAGATTGCAAAAATGTTCCAACAGTTAGGGACCCAGGATCCCTGTGAAAGTGGAAAAACAGCAAAACAAAAACAAAACACAAAACCGGTTGTTTTTTAACCTTCAGCCTCCAATGCCACGAATGGCAGACATTGACTATAGAGGCACTGGTGGAACTTTGTATGTCGAGAGATCTGGTAGCACTTTTGAGACTAACTGAAAGAAAAAAGTTGGCAGCATGAGCTTTTGTAGACTAAAATCTATTTCCTCAGATGCATTTGGAGGAACTTTGTTGTTGTTGTTAGCCGTCCTGGAGTGGACTAGAATGCGTGGCAACCTTGTGGATGAGACACCTTCAAGACTCCCTCTCCTCCACTGGGAGGAGATGCTGCAAACCTAACTCTTGCTTTGCAAACCTATATCTGTGTGTCATCCCTGTCTGACTCCACCCATCTTATATGTGGTCTTCACCACCTTCTTCTACCCTTCACCTTTCCTAACATTGTTTTGGTTTTTTTTATCAATGAGTCATACCTTCTCATGATGTGGCCAAAGTATGACAGCCTCAATTTGGTCATCTTGGCTTCCAGGGAGAGTTCTGGTTTGATCTTTTCAAGGACTCATTTGTTTCTCTTTTGTTTGTCCATGGTAATCTGCAGCACCATGCCTCAAATGTGTTGATTTTCCTTCTGTCTGCTTCCTTTACTCTCCAGCTCTTGCATTTGAACGTTGTGATGGGGAATACAGTGGTCTGGATAATTATAACTTTAATACTCAGTTGTATATCTTGTCTCTTCAGGAGCTTTTCTAATTCCTTCATAGCTACCCTTCCCATTAGTCGTCTTCTTATTTCCTGAGTGCAGTCACAACACTGGCCAATGTTTGATGGGAATTCTCTGATTATTTTGATTTCCTTGCCTAGGTTCAATTTACGTATTTCTTCTGTAGTCATTATTTTAGTTTTCTTGATGCTCAGCATTAATCCTGCCTTTGCACTTTCGTCTTTGTTTGCATGTTGCTCTACAATTCAAGGAGGCCAGGGTTCAAATCCCAGCTCAGCCATGGAAGCCCACTGGGTGACCTTGGAAAAGTCACACTCTCTCAGTCTCAGAGGAAGGGACTGTCAAATCCCCTCTGAAGACATGTGCCAAGAAAAGTCTATGACAAGTTTGCCTTAAGGTTGCCATAAGTCAGAAGGGACTCAGAAGCACACGACAACACCATGGCAAGTGGCCAAACTGGAGAGACTCTTGTACCCAAGTTTCAATTTCCCCAAATAGAACTTGTTCAAGCTCTATCCCAGTGAGTCCCAGACTTTACTTCTCCAAATGTTTTGGACTACAGGTCCCAGAATTCCTGTTAACCAAACTGGCTGGGGCTTCTGGGACCAAAGGTTGGGAATCACTGCTCTATCTTCTTCAGGGCCAGGTACTGTATTGAGACAAATTACTTTTTTTGCACCTCCAATTCCCCCAAATGGAACTGGTTCAAGTTCTGTCAGGAACCCACCTTCAGGGCCAGAGGTTGGGCCAAGTTCCTTTTTTTGTACCTCAATTCCCAGAAGCCCTCATGCTATGCTGGCTGGGGATTCTGGAGGAAAAGAGTCCAAAAAAAAAAAAGTAGTTTGTTTAAGCATAGAAATAGTGCAGTTGGGCCCCACTCTAAGGGCTGCAGCTCCCTCCCATGGAACCCTAGGATCTGTAAGCCAGGTCTGCCAAAGCAGTGTCCTAGGGAGTCTTCTGTAGGATGGAGCCAGGATGGTTGAAACAGTGTCAAACTGCACACATAACACACACATATTGTTGTTGTTTTTGTGTGCGTTCGAGTCGTTTCTGACTGAGTGTAGGCCTGCCCATTAAGGAGCAGAGGATGGGGTTTTCCTGGCCTCCTTCTTGAGAAGAAGGGGGGGCCTGGGGCATTGCAGAGCAGGGCTTGGCCTTGCTGAGAATCTGGAGGCGGATTTCTGGCTCTTCTGGGAAGCCAAAGGAAACACCCAGAGAAGAAATGGCTTTCCCGTATGGTCCCTCCTCGTCCTCTTTCCCGGCCTCCAGGGCGCATCCCCAAATTCTGCCCCAGACCCACATTCCCCTCCATGCATGCCCCATCTCTGCTGCTGCCTCCTCCTCCTCCTTCTCCAGGGGACTGTCCTGTCCAGGCTAAAGAGCCTTCACAGAAAAGAGGGCTCTGTGAGCAGCAACAGTTCTAGTCAGACAAATGGGAAGCCACTGGATGGAGCCATCCACAGAGAAGTGGATGCATATATGGAACATCTGATTCTATATACTGTATATATATGTGTGTGTGTGTGTGTGTGTACACATGCATACCCTGTTTCCCCGAAAATAAGACATCTACAGAAAATAAGTCCTAGTAGAAGTTTTGCTGAATTGCTAAATATAAGGCCTCCCCCCAAATGTAAGACCTAGCAAAGTTTTTGTATATAAATATATATACAATATGTAATAAATGTTAATTTTTTTTGGTTCAGCAATAAATGTGAATTCTTCTTCAAGAAAAACAAGACATCTCCTGAAAATAAGACCTAGCACATCATTAGGAGGAAAAATAATATAAGACGTTGTCTTATTTTTGGGGAAACACGGTACATAGATGCACACACAGACCCACATATGTATATGTGTATATGTGTGTACACATATACATACATAATATGGCAACACAATACACACACACATACGTATAGACATATATATATATATATATATTCATACATATATATGCACACACACATATATAATATAATATAATACACATACATATATATATATTTATATATATAGAGAGAGAGAGAGAAGGGGGGGTCTGTCTGGCCTAAAGCAGTCTTGCAGGGCTGTGGAAAACCACTGGAGCCACCCACAGAGAAGTGGGTACATATACGAGAACATTTGATTCTATATATATATGTGTGTGTGTGTGTGTGTGTGTGTATGTATCTCTCTCTCTGTGTGTGTATATATATATATATATATACACACACACACACGTATACTATGTGTATACCCTGTTTCCCCGAAAATAAGACATCCTCAGAAAATAAGACCTAGTAGAGGCTTTGCTGAATTGCTAAATATAAAGCCTCCCCCAAAAGTAAGACCCAGCAAAGTTTGTGTATATAAATATAAATATACAGTATATAATAAATGTTCTTTTTTTCAACAATAAATGTGAATTCTTCTTCATTGTAAAATAAGACAGCCCCTGAAAATAAGACCTAACACATCTTTGGGAGCAAAAATTAATATAAGACACTGTCTTATTTTCGGGGAAACACAGTATGTGTGTATATACACACATATATGTATATATATGTGTGTATACACACATATACACATGTAATATAGTAATCCAATACACACACACATTCATATTCATACATATACATATACACAAACATATATAATACAATACACAGACACAGAGACAAACACATATATATAGAGGGGTCTGTGGGGCCTAAGGCTTGCTTGCAGGGCTGCAGCTGCAGCAACGGTTCTAGTCAGGCAAATGGAAAGCCACTGGAGCCACTCACAGAGAAAGGGGTGCATATATCATATATGGAATGTTTGGCTCACTGTGTGTGTGTGTGTGTGTGTTTGTGTAAGCAAGTAGAAACATGGTGGATATGACTGATCACCAGGAGACTAAGCCTGCTACTACACTGCAGAATTAATGCAGTTCAACACCACTTGAACTCTCATGGCTCCATCCTATGGGATCCTGGAATTTGTAGTCAGTTGTATTTAACAGAGAATGTTAAATATCTCACAAAACTACCAGTCCCAGAATTCCATAGCATTGAGCCATGCAGTTAAAGGGGTGTCAAACCTAAAGTATATTTAAAAGAGGAATCATCATTTGGTGACAAATGCTAGGATATTACTGGCTAATAAATGGGGAAGGACAGAGGTACCTACTATCGATGATTGACTATACAAAATGATTGAGACAATAGAAGCAGACAAAGGTAAAAATACAAAAGAGGGAGAATCTACAATTGAGGCTAATGAAGAATGGAAACCACTGGTTACTTATTGTGAAAAAAATGTGGTGTAGATAACCATTTCCTTTTTCTTATGGCATGCTATTAATTGTGTGTTAAGGATGTGATGTAGAGAACATACAGCATTAGATTGACAAAAATGGATGTTCTGAAAAAGTATATACATACATGTATATTTGTTCAAATTACGCTGTACTGGAAGGGTTTTGTTAAGAACATGGGGGAGTGGGTGGGGCTAGATTTAATAGTTTTACATATTGTAACTTCATTTATACTTTCATTATTTATGGTTTGAGAAACATGTAATGCTTTCCTTTTGTATTTAATAAAGAAAGGGGACGGAATCATGGTTCCTGGAAGTTGCTATGATAGCCAATTCACCTTTTTTCTTTGGACCAGACAAATGGCTGTCTGGAGAGTTTCAGGGACTGCAAGAAAGATGTGGTGCCCTTGTGCTACATTGTGCCCAGCCCTTCCATACAGCTTGGCCCACATCCTTTAAACTAGCCTGCTGTCCTCAAATGCAGAGCGCTGGTGCGGCAACAAACTGTGCTTCCCAGGATTCCATAGCATTGAGTCAGGGCAGTTCAAGTGGTGTCAAACTGGATTATTTCTGCAGTGCAGATGCAACCTCTCTCTCTTTCTCTCTGTTCTATTTTGTCCTTTGTCTCAAGATTTTTGAGATGGTCAGATTAGAACCTTCAGTATCTTGTATTTTGTGACAGTGCATAACAAAAAACCAGGGGACTTGATCTTGTATTTGAGAACTGTGTCTTGCAACTGTGATCCTGTTTTCATCTGTGAAATGTGGGGAAAAAATTATGCAGTTTCTATATCAGAGGAAATTGTGGGTGGGGGAGGTTAGGCAGTATGGGAAGTAAAACTAGGCTTGCCTATCTCTTCTCCCCAGATCTACCCTCCCCCCATGTGATCGTGCAAATCTTTAAGGCAGCAGGTATGTGAGTGGGCATGGGAGCTTGAAATTTCCCCATGTGCAAAAAAGTGGAACCAAACACTTTTGCTTTTTAGGCAGTTTCAGATCTTGTCAGATGTAGGCAACATCATTAGAGCAACAAGGAACAGAATTCTTGTAGATTCAGAACACTGGCATGATTATGGTTGGTGTCACCCAGTGTGGAGGTGGGCAGTGAAGGGGCTGACTGCCATGAACTCCAGAAGAGGACCATTTGGGGAGCTGGCATGGATACAGCCATGTTGCTGCATGGCTGATGCTGTAGTCCTGCTAGAACCGAAAGAGAAGATACTGCCTCTACCAGCAGCCTGGGCTGCTGGAGGGGGCAGTGCTTTGGCCTTTGGAGGGCTGATCAGGGCCTGATATGACTGCTGGGCAAGTCAGAAAGGGACACAATGCCCTTCCACTTGCCCACCAGTTGCACCAGTCCCATGGGGTTTACCACCCCACTGGATGTACACTCCCCTCTGAGGTGTCACCCAGTGCAGTCCACACCCACTGCACCCCCTGTGATGCCACTGATTGAGAGAGGACTGTGCTCTTTTTTTTTTTTGCAGACGTGTAGCATGGCATAGTGGTTTGAGTGTTGGACTTTGACTCTGGAGACCAGAGTTTGATTCCCATTTGGCCATGGATGGGTGACCTTGGGGAAATTACATGTTCTTAGCCTCAGGGGAAGGCAATGGCAAATCTCCTCTGACCAAATCTTGTCAAGAAAACTCCATAATAGAGTTGCCTTAGGGTTGCCAGACTTGAAAGCACACAACACACAATGGAAGCTTGTTTCAGACTGCTCTTTGCCATAGTATGGCCATTTTCCCAATGGAGGATAACCCTCTCTGACAGAGAAGGCTGAATGTCTCACAAAACTACAGTCCCCAGAATCCCATAGCACTGAGCCAGGGCAGTTAAAGTGGTATCAAACTGGATTATTTCTGCAGTGCGGATGCAGCCAAAGTTATTTGCAGTTCACAAACACTTGTGGCCCAGTACACATTATTACAGTACTGTAATCAGAGTAGGTGAGTAAAGAGCATTTGTGCTAGACACAACTTGGACAGCAGCAGCACAAAATGAGCATTAAAACACAGACATCATATTGCCAGTTCTGCTACTGGATTTGTAGTTTTTCTTTTCCTTTTCAGTATTTATGTTTCTATCCCATGCTTCAAATACATTACCAGAGCAGCTTCCTATGAAATAGTAAATCCTGGATTAATTGGAGTATTTTCACACTACATAAAGATAGCACCATGATTCTACTTTGACTGCTGTGGCAACATCGTATGGAATCCTGGGTTTTGTAGTTAAGCGAGAAGCATTTAGAATTCTCAGCCAGAGAATTCTAGCACCCTCCCAAACTACAAATTCCAGGATTAGCCACAGCTGTTAAAGTAGAATCACAATGCTATATTTAGGTAACGTGGCAGGTTAGAGCTCACGTATTAGATGATGTTGGACTGCAAGTCCTAATGTGACAAACCCAATAACATCTGGAGGGCTGCAAGATTCCCTTTTGTGGCATAGAGGCTTGTTAAGTGCAGCTGACTAGGTAAAGTGGCTGTTGCAGCTTGATGCTGGCTGTCCTTGGAGCCTAATGTTGTAAAAGCACAGGCAGATACTGAATATATCTGAGGAAGACAAAATCAGGAATATATGCAGCAGAACAGCAGTCACCAGCAGGTGGCCTTTTCTCCTTTCACAACAGTTTTGATGAATGCTATACCTGAGCAATAGTAATTTAGAATTTTCACTGCAGGGCCATCATTAATCTGTTGCCTTGACTCCCAGTATTGAGAAAAAGGCAGGATGGGAATGAATACACAGTTGGCCCTCCTCATTTGCATCTTTGAATTTTTTGAATTTATTTGCAGATTTGATCAATACAGTATACAGTAGCCCATCCCAATTCATGGATGATCTGTTCTAGACCCCCCCTGTGAAAATGGCAACTCACAAATATTTGAGTCCCATTGAAAATAATGGCACACATGCTTGAGGTGCATGTGCAGGTGGTGTGCAGGTGCACCCCACCATTTTACCCCTACCCGCTTGTCCCTCCCATGAAGGGTGAGGACTCCAAGTCCATGAAAAAGGAGGGACACATGTGTTCCTTCTAGGAATCTCTCGTGAGATTCTGCCAGAAGTTAACCATAGAGATTCCTAGAGAAAACACTTCTCTACACATTTGTAGGTCCTCCAGTGTAATTCTATGGTTAATGCCCACTTGATGTTGACCATACAGTAGAGCTAGGACCTAGGGATTCCTAGAGGGGTGGTATCTTAGATTTTAAAAAGTGGCTTTTTATTTGTGGTTTTTCCATATTTACAGGGATCCTGTGTCCCTAACCCCAGTGAATGTTGAGGGCCACCTGCAGTACTATTAATTACTACTACCAACACCACTGCTTTCACTGTAGACTGGGAGATTATCACACCCCAAAATAAAGCAACTGATCCCCAATTTTCAGATTGCTACCAGATATTATCAAACTCAAACCACTGTTGCTGCCACTGGGTGACTGCAATCTGGCTGAATCCCATGTCCAAGCAGCACTTAGCTGGCTGAATCCCAAGTCCAAGCAGCACTTAGCCTGCTAAGCACTGCTGGGACCCAGGATACAGCCAGACTGCAGTTTTCTGGAGGCAGTGACGGCAATTTGAGTACGATAATATCTGGTAGAAATCTGAAACGTGACTGCATCCCATCAGGAATCAGTCGCTTTTTTTTGGTGGTGTGATAATATCCTGGGACCTTACCATTTGACGTCTTTACTTCCAACAAAACGTTTTTCTTAAAAATGTGGACTACATTTGGCATGTTTTACCAAAATACTGTAGCATCTAATACATTTCTCTATGTAAAAACATGGAGGGAGTCCTTAGAAATTCAATACTCTCTACCTAAGAGTTTTTGTCTTCACAAAGGACTGAGGCAACTTGGATCTCAAGAGAAGCATCTTTTTTTCTTGCTAATTAAACTTAACCTCCTCCCACCACATCGAAAGGAGAAGAGGCTGGCCTGCATAAATGTTCATCCAACAACACCTGAACTGAGAGCAGCAACATCTTCAAACTGCAGGCTTGTGACTAACATAGTCATATTTTTTGCTGTCCTCCTGTATGATTAACATCTTTGCCTGATGAAGAAGCCAGCAGAGCTTAGAAAGCTTGAAACATTTTGTGCACTTTGGTTGGCCAATAAGGATATCACTGTTTTGTGGATTTTGGAAGTTATTGCACTTTACTTCTACTGTTGTTGTTATGTGCCTTCAAATCATTTCCAACTTGTGGTGACACTAGGGTGAATCTATTACATGGTTTTCCTGGCAAGATTTATTCAGAGGTGGTTTGCCTTTGCTTTCCTCTGAAGCTGAGAGAGTGTGATTTGCCAACAGTGACTCAGTAGGTTTCCATGGCTGAGCAGGGAATTGAAACCTGATCTCCTAGAGTTCTGGTCCAATGATGAAACTACTACACCATCCTGGCTCTTACCACTCCTATAAGAACTACTAGTCAGAATGGTGATGCAAAAATAATACGTACTGGACTTTAAGTTTCAAACCAACAAACCATTAGAACATCCTATACCAGACATAATCTGTGGCTGGGAAAAAGAAAATTTGGATTATAAATGCAACATTAATGGGGAACACAAGAATAAAAGACAAAGAGAAGGGAAAGAATTTGTTGTTGCTGTATGTCTCCAAGTCATTTTTTTTTTTTTTTTTTTGCTTATGGTTACCTTAAGGCGAACCTCTCCTATGGTTTTCTTGTCAAGTTTCTTCAGAGGGGGTTTGCCATTGCCATCCTCTGAAGCTGAGAGTATGTGAATTGCCCAAGGTCATCAAAGGGGTTTTTTTGCTTGAGTGCGGATTTGAACCCCCATTGGTCTAAAACTGAGATAAAAAAAAATACAAAACAAAACAAAAAACAAACAAGCCTGTGGTTCCAGTAGTGATCAGTGATTTCGAAGTGATTCCAACTGAATTGACAAAATGTCTGAATGAAATTGCCATAGATCACCATCAGCACAATTAGAAAAAAAGTGACACTGCTTGGAACACATTTATCTGATAATATCTCCCTGATTCCTAGATTGTTGGATAGAATCCAAGTCATTGATGGTCCAAAACTCCCATCGGTAACACCTGGAAAGGTGTGGAACTGATGATAATGATGACCAATGAGGATAAAATGCTCTATAGTGCCACTTGTATAACTGTGGCCATAAAATAGAGACCTTGCAGTGGGCTTACAAACTGCTAGTACAAACACTGATTCCTTAGCACTGAGAGACTTTTGCTTTTTTAAAACTGCTACAACAGATACATATGATGGCCTCATCTGAATTTGCCACTTTGTAGCTTAATGAGCTGGTAAAGGATATAGGTACATTTCTGGAATTTCCAGAGATTAGAATATGATGGGTTTTCCTTATTGCAACAGCTCCACTGGCCTACAAAGCTCTTTATGGCTCCGTTCAAGCTATAATGAGCTCATTTATCTGATAATTTATCTGATAATATATATCTGAGCTCATTTTATGAGCTCAGAGTTCCAGGATCTGTTGGAGAGGCCTTCTCTCTGTCCCACTATCTTCTCAGGGTTGTTTGGTGGGACCAAGGGAGAGCTCCTTCTTGGTGGCTGTTTCAAGACTTTGGAGCTCGCTCCTTAGGGAGGCCAGGATAACTCCATTCTTGCTCCTTAAATCATCAGGTTAAAATATTTTTCTGTCATCAGACATCTAGAAACTGACTGGGGTGGGCTTCGAGTGCTGTGTGATGCTGTTTTTCAGTTGTATGCTTTAGGGTTGCCATAAGTCAGAAATGACTCAAAGGCACACAACAACATTTTTACTGTTTAACCTTTTAAACTTTATAAATGGTTTGTTTTTATAATTATACTTTTATAGAAGGTTCTGTATAATTTTTAATCTGTATTGATTTAAAATATGTTGTTAGCCACCTTGAGTCTCGTTATTGAAAAGTGGGATATAAATGAATAAAATCCATCTGGGGTGGATTAGCACTCTACTGACATGGATCTTGCTAGCCACCATGGGGAAATGTAGACATTTTTGCACAAATGAACATTGGCAGGTTTTGGAAGTGTATTGCTATGACTTATCTGCTTAGCAGTTCCTCCTGCCAGCATGGATGTTGACATCTCACTTACAGTGTTGTTTACTAGCACAATTCCAGGGAAACCGGCTCTGCGAGTGCCCAGGTTCTTTTTCAGCTGCTCCCATGGGAGGCAAGTGGGGGCTGGGATGTGGAACAGAAGCCTAGAGGAGATGGGAGGGTAGCTGAATTTACAGGAAGGAAACTGGAGGAGCTACAATGCACTGGGCTACTGATTTTGATGCATAGCATTGATGACTTGCTGGTTTACATAAGAGATGGATGAAGGCTCTGATCATATAAACTAGCACCAAGATTCACATTCTAGAGCAGAACGGGGAGATTGTGGCATGGATTTTTTTTTTTTTTTAAGAGAGGCAGGGATTCCTTATTTCCAGTTGTAGTAAGAATACTGACAGCAACCCAAGCATGATAAACAAGCAGCTGAAAAGAAAAACTGAAATATTTAGGGAGAAACTGGTGTGTGTGTGTTTGGGCCAGACTTCGATGAGCTCAGTAGTCAGACTGAAGAAATGTATTCCTGGGCTGAACAAAGGTAACCTGTTCTTAATTCACCCAAACAAGTATTATACACCTGATTTTAACTAGAATCATAGGCAGCACACCAACATCCCAGATACATATAAGTCCTACAAGCCTGAAATCTGCCCATCTCCTTCAAGATGGAATATACCTGGCTTTTAGAGAGTTTTTTTTAAAAAAATATTCACCGTTCTTCAAATGTATTATAGAATTATCAACTCTATCTCAATTCAGGTAAAATAATTTTTGAAATTTCATCATGAAACTTCACTTGTGGAGAAAATTGTAAACAAACAACAGCACAGATGTACAGTGCTTGTTATCTGCTTGGGTTTGGTTCCAGAAACTCCCACAAATACCAAAATCCATGGATGCTCAAGTTCCATTATATATAATGATGTAGTAAAATGGTCTCTCTTATATAAAAGGCAAAATCAAGGTTTGCTTTTTGGAATTTATATTGTTTTGAATAATTTCAAATTATGGATGGTTGAATCCATAGATGAAGAATCTGTGAATATGGAGGGCCGACTGTAGTAGCTGAAGTTATAGGCCTTTCTTTTAAAGACTGAAATAAAGCACTGGCCTCAGCTTCTTTTTAAAGGCCAAGAAACAAAGATGCTGGGCTGGCAGATGGGATGAAGGAGGAGTGGTTTAAAGGAGGAGTGAGGTGCCACCACCAAGTGAGCCCTGTGGATTGCTGCCATCTACTTCCATACCCTTCAATTGCCCTGCATTGACAAGGATTATCCTAATTAATCCTCTGTTGTCCCATGTTTTCAAATGCCTTTAAAATATCCCAAGTTCTCTCTCCTCTTCCCACTGCCCCCTTTTGTCATTAGCTTATTTCAATTGCTGCAAGTGAGCTAAAAGTGCAAAAGTAATTTCCACTCAATTAACTCAGCAGGAGGGGAGGGGAGGGGAGGGGAGGGGGGAGAGTCTTGCCTTTCCAGTTGGCTCAGACAAAAGCAAACTGCTGCATCATCTCCTAGTTGGGCATTCTTCCTCACTGATTTCTTTTGTCAGTTTGACCACATTCTGATATTGCTTGGCCATGTGTGTCCTGGTTTTCATCTG
The DNA here is from genome assembly GCA_034509955.1 of Urosaurus nigricauda. Classification (NCBI taxonomy): domain Eukaryota; kingdom Metazoa; phylum Chordata; class Lepidosauria; order Squamata; family Phrynosomatidae; genus Urosaurus; species Urosaurus nigricauda. The sequence goes on from JAOEGL010000006.1 coordinate 12,219,768, forward strand.
TGAAAAGGTGAAGGGTATGCACCTAAGAAAATGTAGAGCTCCTAAAATATGTAAGAAAGTATTGATGATCAGACACAGAGGGACACATAATTCGCCTCATGCTTCTTTAAACTACACAAGGATCAGTTTCTGATGATGTATTGGAGTAATCTTTGACATTTGCAGATATGCATCTGTTTTAAAATTATTTACTTGTCTCTTGGAAATTAACTTCTTATCAGTGGCAAGTGATTCTTGACATCTTTTCAGTGGCCAGTGCCTCTTCCCCTTATATTGCAACATTGGAGAGAAAAATATCTACCTTGTACATTAGTAAAAGTGGATTGAGGAATTTACCACTCTTTCAACATCTGAGTATGTGGCATATAGATACTAATTTCTTATGAAGTACGGTACAGATTTCCCCCAATGATGTTTTTTGTTGTTCAGTGGTGCCAAATTGGTTTTGAGTTATGGTGACCCTACGAATGAGAGACCCGTTAGATACCATGTTCTTAACTGCCTTGCTCAGGTCTTGCAAACTCAGGGTGGTAGTTTCTTTCATTGACACTATCCACATGTAATGGGGTCTTCCTATTTTTCTACGGCCTTCAACTGTACCAATCATTGTCATACTTGCATTTTGTATTATGTATTTGCATGTTAATATGCATACACACAGAAGAGTTTGGCAATTTTAGTCTAGTCATAATGGTATCTGAGATCAAGTGAAGGTAGCAAATCACTCTTCAGATCAGGGGTAGGCAAAATGCAGCCCTGGAGCTACATGTGGACCTGAGCTATTTTCATATCTTTCAATTCTCCAGGCTCCTTCACCCCCTTCCTGGCCAAAATAAACATAAAAATATAAAACAGTGGGAGGAACTGCCTCTTCTTGAAGCCTCCAGTACTGGCAGGTCAACATTGGATATAGGGCCCCAGGCACTAATGTTTAGAAAACATCATTTATTTTCATAGCCAAAAGTGAAATTCTAGCCACTTCCAGTTTTCTGTTTTGTTTTGTTTTGAGGCAGTCTTTTGGATCCCCAGAAGGTCCCAACATACTCCTCAGTTGTCCTGATTTAAAAGGGACAATCCTAATTTAACTCTTCTCTCATTCCACTTTTTCATCTGCTTTGAAATTCTCTCTCCTTCTCCCACTTTCCCACTTTGTCCTTAGCGTACTCTATTGCTGCAAACTGAATTCAAAAGACTAAAGTAGTTTGCACTCATTTAACTCAGCAGAAGGAAGAGGAGAGAAGAGGTGGAATCTTGACCTTCTCCATTCAGGCAAAAGCAAACAGCTGCACTCTAACCATGCTTGGCCACACCTATCCAGATTTTTATCTATAAAATTTTGGAAGGTATCTCCCATGGACAGAAAAATGGCTCCTGGACCCAGCACAGCCATCCATCCTGCTATGGACTATAATGTGCATTCTGTGCTTCAGGTCATAGTGTGGCAAACACTCCCTGTTGTGTTTGGGATCTTTTCTGCTCATTTTGTTGAATGAGGTCCCTGGATATGTCCCCCAAAATCCTACACTGATCATACCTGTGATGGCTGGTGACCAGTGAGGGATGGAAGGAAGATGGGCACAGTAGCTAAAGTGAGAAGGAGTTGTATCAAATGGTCGGGATACTAACTTTCTGGTTTTGGGCCCATTCTCCTTGCTTTTCAGGGTACTAAGAACTCTGAAGTGGTGCAGAACAATTCCTGATGTCTAACTGAAACTTAAAGAAAGCCTCCCCCTCCAAAGGGACAGGTTTCTGTAGGTAGGTTTTCAGATACACTAATCCCAAACCATTTAAAGGCTTTAAAAGGTCATGCACCAGCACTTTGAATTGTACTACATACAATTAGTAGACTTTATAGTTCCTGAAGGGAGAATTTCAGTGAGTGCAGCACTGTCTGTCTCTCTCACCTCTATGAAGACCTGTTTCAGCTGAAATTTTCTGTTGTGAACCAAGACAGATCCCTGTCTGCCTTTGCTTCTGGCAACCCTATCACTTCTCTCTCTCTCTCTCTCTCACACACACACACACATCAATTCCTCCCTCTTTCATATTGCTCTAAAACCACTAGCCTCTTCTTGCCCAGAGATGGATGTGGAGATAAAAAAAGTTTAAGGATAGTTTGGCTTCCCAGTGAGTAGGCAGCTGAGCTGGCCTCACCAGTAGCTGGGGGTGGAGTGTGGAGGACAATACTCAACAGCTCAGGTTTAGCTTGTTGGCATCCTCCCTGGTACTCGGCGACGCCAAGAGGCTGCTCCTTTTTGCTGTGCACCAATCCTGTCCAAAGGTGCCTGGCCTCAGCATCCCAGCCCAGCACATATTCCTCCTGTCTTCCTGGGTTGGCATCAGAGCTGGATGATTCTGGGCTGATGATCCTGGACCATGCTGAGTCTTTCCTGCTCCCAGATTGTGCTGCTGCTCCTGTTGCTCAGAGGTGAGTGGCTGGAAGGATGTGAGTGTGTCTGTGAGAGATAGAAGTAAATGGAATAGGTACCTTATGGGACTACAGCTCCCAGAATTACTCAGCCAGCATGGGCACTTTTCCATGCTGTGTGTGCATAAGTGTGTAATCAATTAGGAATATAAGAACCATTCTTGGTTTCCTGTCCCAGATGTTTTCATTGAGAAGATTATTCCATAGACTATGGAATAGAAGGGACTCAAGCCCCCCGCCCCTCGAGATTAGGGTTAAAAATAGACTAGGCCTGAAATTATCAGGCAAAATTAGACCTGTACTAAATAATCACAAAAACACACAAATTGCAGATAGTGATTGCGTCCTTTCAGAAATACCAAATACTTCATGCAATCTGTCCTATAAACACTTACTTGGAAATAAACTACATTGATCACGTGGACAGGATTTATATACAAGGGCATCACTATGGGGAACAGGATATGGACTGCAACAGGTGACACCCTGGGAGGGCACTGTTTCTCCCCAAACATCTGCCCTTTGGCAGAAATGGGCTGTGGCATCCCCCTGCATCCCTTTAAAATGTTGAAGAGATAGTTCAAGTAGGATGAGGCTTGGTGGGAAGAGAAAGGAGAAGCCCCGGTTTTTTTAAAATTTAAATTTTTAATTTTTTTTTATTCATTTAAAATGTTCTGTAAAAACATCACATCTTACTAAATTTTCTCGTTAGCCATATGAAACAATGTACATACAAATACATTTAGACTGTGCATATGATATTGTAATTTAAAAGTATAATTTTAATTTTGCTAGTTGTTTATGTCACAACTATTATATTCAGTGATATACAGGAATTATGATTTATGAGTAAGAGTAGTACAAAATATTTTGCTAAAGATTCTGTATAGTGTGGTATAGGAGGAGGTTAATGGGGGGTGGGTGACACCATGTGTTACCGTATGAGGTTGACACCAACCCTAGTGTCCTCCCCTGACTTTGCCCTCAAGCTGTTGTGATGGCCTGGCTAGAGAATCCAGATCACACACAAGGAGGCAAAATGCCCTGCACTCAATGGCCCTAGGAAACATCTACACTCTCTTTAAGAGTTGTTCACTGAGCTAAAGGTAAGTTTGCCTCTTGGTTAGAAAATTGGACAAGGGACAGCTGTTTTAACTTTGGGTGTTAGAGAAAAAATAGAAGAAAAAGGCCTACTTTGACTCACTGTGTCAAAACACTGTGATTCAGAGGCATCCTTGAGTGAGTAGTCTCCAGAAAGTATGTTTTCTTCCTGTAATTTTTGTTTGTAGTCTGGAACTAGTTTGCCTCAGTATTTTGGGGGCATTGATGGGTCAGTGATGGGTCACTTGGAAGAGATTCCTAAAACTCACCTGGCCAACCTCTGTCAAGATAGGAATCCAAAGTAAAACATTCTGGAGAGATGGCCATGCAACCTTTGGTTAGAAATCTCCAACAAATGACAGTGTTTTCCAAAGCAGTCCCCTGAGCAACTTTCCTGTGTATAATTTAGACAACATATTACATGTGTATCCACACTGCAAAATTATAGCAGTTTGACACCACTTTAACTGTCATGACTATATCCTACTGATCCCTGGGATCTGTAGTTTTGTGGGGCACCAGCACTCTTTGGCAGAGAAGGTGAAAGACTGTGTAAAACTGCAAATCTTAGGATTCCATAGCATGGAGCTTCAGCACTTAAAGTGGTGTCAAACTGCATTATTTCTAAATGTAGATGCACTGCATATTACATGTTAATGCACCATGTATAAGATTTGTATTCTAGGACAAATTCCTAACAGCACCAGTAAGACAGAAGACAAAGGGCTTCCAGGAAAAGTCCATTCATGATGTCTGCATTCTCTGAGAAGGGCATGAGTCACATGGTAGGATATGAAGGAAAAGATCTCAAGTGTGGTCTGTAGATGAAGACGATGATGATAATTTCTTTCCCACCTCTCCTTAAGGCAGGGCACAGCATAGATTAAAACAAGTAAAACTATTTTAATGCATTAAGTTAAAATACATAAACTTAGGACACACTAAAATCATCCAACATAAAATTAAAAATATACCAGTTTAAAAGTCATAGTTTAAAATCATCTGGGCAGACCTGCCAGAAGAGACATGTCTTTAATATTGTTTTACATTCAGACATCATATTCAGCTGTCGAATCTCTCCTGGCAAGCCATTCCTGTTCTCTGGGTGACAGTTGTGAGTCTAGTCCTGGCTGGTTGAAGTAAGGTCCCCAGGGTGTACAGGACCGATTATGTGGGAGGAGGCAATTCTGTAGGTAACCTGGTCCTGAACCATGTAAGGTAAGTAATAACTAACACTTTATACTTTGACTGGAAGCTAATTGGCACCAGATGAATGGTGGATGATGAGCTTCATTCAGAATGTTTCTGAAAAAGTTGTAGGACTGTTGAAAATATTTCTACTTGGTCTTCTACTTGATTTATTTTTCTGGCATGAAAGATGTAGAGGTTGTTCAGCTGGGACCAGACTGTTGAATAGGTTATAAAAATGTGGCCTAGGTTTGTTATTTTCAAATAACTGATCAAGGCTAGGTTGCAATCCTATTCAATGTTCGCAGACCAGAATGCCCCACTGGTGTTATCAATGACCACCTGGTGTGTGCATCTCCTCCTGACACATGTTGATGGTATCTGAATGTGCCTGTCTCTTTAGTGTCTAACTCTGAGAGATTCTTGGAGCGAAGGTATTATAAGAGGATTAGTTTAGAAAATCACCTATGCCTTTTTCCAAGCCACCTCTCTCTTGTCTCTGAACAATCCTCAGCCAGGCCTGAAAAAAATAGCATGTGTTAGGATTTGGGTGGTGTGCAACTGTTTTGACTTCTGATAATCTTTTTTTTTTTTTTTGTGGTTCAAGGAGGTCTTGGATACAAACCCTTCATGGGTGATGAAATTCTAACTTCCCTTGTATCCAGCCATTGAGTGAGCAGTTTGTTACTATAAGATCCTGGCTTATGAATTTTCCCATGAAAAGCTACCTGTTAAAGAAGCCCTGCTTAGGCCCAGAATGTGTTGTCAATGCTATAGAAAAATGTGTGCATTATAATATCAGTTATGCATATGTTTTGTTGTACAATAAACATAATCTTTAGTGGTCTGCCAACCAATTTCTTTTTTTGTTCTTTGTTGTTCCCGCTGCGTACCTTCAAGTCATTTCTGACTTATGGTGACCTTAAGGTGACACTGTCACTGGGTTTTCTTGGCAAGGTTTGTCACAGGGGGTTTGCCATTGCTTTCTCAGGGAGGCTGAGAGCATGTGACTTGCCCAATGGGTTTTCAGGACTGAGAAGGGATTCAGATTTTGGTCTCTCGGAGTGCTAGTCCAACACCCAAAGCACTATACCATGCTGTCTCTCTTCTTTACCTCCCCTCAGTGACTCTTTAATTATTTATCCTCTGAAGTCTGATATTTTTTTTTGAAAGAAAAATTGCATTGAGTGAATTGAATGGTACTTTCTGAACCCCAATGAGAATTCCAGTGTATTGAGAGCTAGAGCATAATGTAAACTTATAGTGCGAGGAGTTTCCAAATCCTGCTCCCTGGGAAGGAAGTTCAGTTTCCCTCAAATGGAGCCGACCAGTTGAACAACCAGAGCACGTCACTTCTCATTTGTGCATCGCAACTTACTGGAAAACAGCCTCAGATTTTTTTTTGTCCCACTGTATTACATTACATCAGCTGGGGAAAAAAAACTCCCACAAGCCAAAGATATGTTGGGAAATATTTAAATATTTCTCCTCCTGGCTATTCCTTCTTTGTTACATTAAATACTGATACATGGGAAGAGGAAATTTGAAGATACTAGCCAGCATACAAGCCAAGATTTTGCATCAGCTAGCTCCATCGGGCTAGTTCCAAGTCTTCCCTTGTCAAGGTGGTGGTGGGAAGCTGTTGTTGCTTACTTATGGGAAGGGGATAGATGAAGGAAGCAGGTCTTAGAATGAAGATGCAAGTGCTCTAGACATGGAGGGTAGTGTCCTCACAGATGATATGCACCCTACTTTTCCTTCCCCTCTGGAGCCCAGAGCAGCTGCTTCTCTGTGATCTGAATTTCCTTCTTCTTCTGTCTTCTCCCCATAGTTAATGGGTTGCCATTGCTGCCACCAGTTTCCAAGAACTTGGCATCTGCCTGAAGGTACATGAGGCTTTGGATGAGGCCCAAACAGCTATAGAATAGGCTCCTGTGCCCTGCCCCAAAGAAATATATGTTTGCATAAGCCATCCTTCTATGTACTTATTTTATTTACAGGATCCCACCCACCATTTACAGTTGTGCAGATGACAATGCAGATGTATAAATGGTGTCAATTTTGCAACAACACCTAAGTCTGAAAAACGAAAATGTCCCATTATCATGATTATCAATAACCTGCCCTTTTCCCCAGGTGACTTACAACCTGAAACAAATGTTGTAAAGATTAAACAAAAGCATATGAGAAGATCTCATTAAAAAGTAATCAAATTACCAGCAACAATAGTAACAATTTGAAGCATACCTAAAATGTAAAATAAGTTTTAAACAGTGCAGTACCCTATGCCAAGCCTTTTCTTTAGGGTTCAAATCCTTTCTTTAGGATTCAAATTTAGGATAAAAAAGTATTTGACTTGCCCTTTTGTTTCTTAAGGTAAGTCAACACTGTAGAAATAATGCAATGTAACACTACCTTAAGTGAGGTACTGTAGCTCCATTCAATGGAATCCTGGGATTTGTAGTTGTATAAGATCTTTCGCCTCCTCTGCCCAAGAGTGCTTCTGCTTCATAAAGTTACAAATCCCAGGATTCTGTAGGATGGAGCCATGGTAGTTAAAGTGGTGTCAAACTGCATTATTTCTACAGTGTAAATGCACTCCAAGTTATTTAGTGTTTGGTATTTTAGTAAGTGTTAAGTACTTTAGTATTATGGATTAGTTTTAGTTAAGTTGTAAATGCACATGTTTGTAAGCCCACTGGGTGACCTTAGGCAAGTCACACTCTCTCAGCTTCTGAGGATGGCAATAGTAAACTCCCTCTGAAGAAACTTGCCAAGAAAATCCCATGAAAGGTTTGTCTTAGGGTTGTAACAGCAACAAAATATTTCATCATTTGTCTCTTTTTTTGGTCTTCTTTTTCATTTTATATTTTTCTTTCTGCATGTTTGTGGTTATGGTTGTGAATTAGATTGTTTGTGTTAAAATTAATAAATACATACTTAAAACACAAACACTTTTCATGACTGTACTCTCACTCTGAGATTTCTCTCTGTTATGCTTGGGACTGGAGAAGAGCCTCCAGACCTTGAGATCTGGGAATCCTGGGAAATAATTCAATTGGTGCAGCTTTTCTTCCACTCTGCGGATGCTAGCAAAAGTTCAACAGATCTCACTTCTCTCCTGCTACAGAGGGGCCCATCACTGGGAAGATTTCACTTGTTAATTTTCTGCCTGTAGGCAAATAGTAAATGTACAAGGGGATGGTCACAATGCATGCATCAGTCCTGATTCTGGAAACGTATGTGTGTATATGAGTGAAAGAAAAAGGGGAGGTGAGCTCAGCAGAGAGAGAAAAGTTCAGAATATGGGAGGATCTTGATTTCTTCCTTTGCAACCCATTAAATGTGCAACATTTCAGGATTTTCTTGTATCATACAATTAGCCCGTGGCATATTTTCACCTGAGCTGAAACAGTTTGTACCTCTCTAGGCCCCATGGAAGGTTCACATTACCTTTGTTCCCATGCCTGTAATGCAATGCTAGGGAGATTGGAATTGCTGGTTATCATGTCTCAGAAGCAGATCCATTGCAATGGTGGATAAGAAATCTTCTTTTTGAGATGCTTCAGTGGCTGTCATCAACCTGGCTTGACTTGCCAGCCAACAGACGTTTCACTGCTGACCAAATTTTCTGAAATCTGTGTGTCGACTTACTGGATAGGCCTGTCTGTATCTTGGCAGGAGCAGTGCAAAAGCCATAGCTTCGGTTCCCTATCTACCTCTAAAGCTCCCATTCTAATTCCCCATTCTGTTTTTCCATTTATAGGTGCTGAAAACAGTCCTGCTCCAAAAGGTAAGAAGCCTTACCTACTCACAAATATCACAATGTGGTGGAAATAGGCTCAGCATGCAGAGGGATGGGGATAGAGAAGCAATTTGACCTGCAGCTAATTCTAAACAAATGAAATAGATTCTTTCCCTATTTGCCTCAAATTTCCTTACATCCTGTGTTATTTCTCTGAGTCAATTTTGAGATTGTAAACTCCTCAGTGCAGGATACATTCTTTTCATGTGTCCTCTAAAGCCCCATGCCCAGTAATGGGGCTATGTGTACATGTGTGTCTATCTCCCAGAATTATCAAAGATATCCTTAGAGCACACCCTCCAGCTATACCGATTAACCAGGACCGTCCTGGTTAATCCTCTGTCAGCCCACTTTTCCAGCTGCTTTTAAAATGTCCTGCTTTTTTTCTCTTCCTCCCACTTTCTTCCTTTATCCTCAGCTTACGTCTATACCTGCAAACAGAATTCAAAGTACAGAAATATTTTGCATTCAATTAACTCAGCAGGAGAAAGAGAAAAGGAGAGAGCAGAATCTTGCCCTTTTCAGTTGGCTTAGGCACAAGTAAACTGTTACAGTCTTTTCTTGCTTATGTGTTCTTCCTCATTAATAACTTTTGCCATCTTGACCACACATTGATGTTGCTCGGGCTAATGTGTCCCAGTTTTGAACTACACCTTCTAGAATTGCCAGCTAGTTTGATCAGTGTCTGTTAGTAGTTAGAGCAGAAGTTACTTCCCAAAGCTCTCCGTTCCCCAAATTCACTCTGTTTCTCTTAAGAAAAAATAAGTGGTGCTCCAGCTAGTACAATCACCTTTTTGAAGATTTGCATGAGAGTACCTGTGGCTAAGATCAAACATTGATCAGAATGGAGACGACAGTCAAGAAATCAGAAGAAGACTAGAAATAGGAAGGGCAGCTATATAAGAACTAGACAATTTCCTAAAGAGTAAAGGGCAGCTTACTCTTTAGTAATTGATACAATTCAACACTAAAATTGAACAACTGAACACTAAAATTAGAATAATCCAAGCCATTGTATTCACAATCACCATGAATGGATGCAAAACTGGACAGTGAAGACAGCTGATAAGGAGAATATCAGCTCAAGTGAGATGTGGCACTGGAGAAAAGTGTTGAGAATACTGTGGACAGCCAAAAAGACAAACAAGTCCTTGAACAGATCAAGCCTGAAATCTTCTTGGAAGCCAAGATGATCAAACTGAGGCTGTCATACTTTGGCCACATCATGAAAAGGCAAGACTCACTAGAAAAGACAATAATACTAGGAAGGGTAGAGGGCAGAAGAAAGAGAGGAAGACTGCATTTTAGATGGATAGACTCAAGCAGGTAGGTCACAGTTCTGAATTTGCAGCACCTAAGCAGAGCAATGGAGGACAGGGGGTCTTGGAGATGTCTCATCCACAGGACTATCACGTTGGAGTCAACTCAAAGGCAATTAACAACAATATTTGCATGACTGCTTTCATTCTGCTCTGTTGCTTGTTTTTGCATTCAAGTCAACTATCATTAGCAAAAAGTCTTCTTTCGGTATGTGATCAATTTCTTCTTCAACACACAGAATCTCTCAGTTTCCTTGTCTTTTGTATGAGTTGCATCAGAGTGCAAAGCCAGAAGTAGGGGAGAAAGAACATACAGGAGAAAAGAGTAAAATGCATTGCAGGAATTTCATATCCATGTGCAAGCTGACTAATTTTTCGGCCATATAGAGAAGAGGAAAGTCAAAATAGGTTGGTACTGTGTAAATTGTGGATGTTAAGTGCATTGAATGAGCCCATCTGCAAGCCCAAGATACCTTTGAATGGACAAACTGAGGACATCCATATTCTCTTTTTGCTCATAAATACCAACCTTTGCCCACAAATACCATATAATTCCTTTGTTTACCTGTCATTGTGTACACCCTTATTTTTACACACACTTGTATTTACCTATCTACCACTCTATTGTTATTTTATCCACACCCATCCACCTACATACCTTCTACATTTCTCTGTCTCTTTCTCTCTTTGCCCACAACAGCTACACATTGTTTATAATTGACTTTGATTTAATCACCTCTACTTCCGACCCACCCTGCTCTTCAGACTTTTGGTTAAGTGTCAGCATTTGAAAACATTTGAAAAGAAATAGGAAACATGAAAGATTTGGTCAGACCAAACCAACCAGCCAGCCAGCCAACCAATGCCTAATGCTCCCTGGAAGATGTTCAGGTTCTAACTGTTGTGAACCCCGAATGGAAAATTATTCTGTAGTTGTTGAGCAGCAATAGAAAACGCCAGTATTTGTACCTAAGTGGTTTCTACCTGATGCAGAGAGGCAATGGTTAAATAGAGCTTCCTGGCTGATAGGACATGCAGAGATTGGAAAAAGTTATTTTTGGACTACAGCTCTTAGAATGAAATGTATCATGATTTATTAAACATATCCATCCTCCTGCATCACTATATTAATTTCTACCACATCTCTCTCGCTATATATTTGGCTTTCATCATTGATTAATTTATCCATTCTTTCTTACATATACTTTGAACCCTTGGTGTCCAATGGGGTTTGGTTCCAGGACTCTCTGTGTACACCAAAATCAATGGATGCTCAAAGCCCATTACATACAACGGCACAGTGAAATGGTGTGTTTATATAAAATGGCAAAATCAAGATCCATTACGCTGAACAGCATCCTTTCTTTCCCTTCGTTTCTCTATTTAACCTTTCATGTTCCCAACATTTGTCTAATTATACTAGCTGCTGCCAGGTATGACATTATGTTTGATTTGACTGTGCAAATAATTTAAAAATATGTTCTGAAGTGAAAATTTTATGATCTGATTTGTCATTTTGGCTAAAATATGAACTGTGTAGATAATAAAAATGTTATGTATTTATTTTGTGATAATTTGTAATTCCTGTCTTCCCACGTTCACACACACACACGTACACCCACCCACACACAGAAGATACTTTGCTGTTCCTTACTTAATATTAATAACAGTGGTGGTGACAAGAACAACAGTGACAACCAGTGAACAACCAGGTCTGTGGAATCAGTACACCAGATCTTTGCCTCCAATTCCAAATCTAACTCTTCTGTTTTTTTACTGTCTGATTCCTCCTCCTTCATAAAGGGCAGATGGATATTAATTAATAATAACAAATTTACTGTAGTAAAATGGTAACACAAGGCATTTCATCACTAGCATGTGAATCATCAGGATACTTAGACTGATGGCACATAAAACATATTTATTTGATTAACATTTTGGAAGAAGGAAATGTCCCCAAATTCCTATGAAAATAAATATGTAACAAACCAGGAATTTAATTTTATATGTTTTTACTATGAAGTTGGAGTCAGAGTCAGTACATTTCTACTCTATCCAAAATTGCTCGTGTCTCTGACTCCTCAACCCTGGAGGGAACTATAATAAAGCAGTATACCTACAACTGGGAGGGCCCTGGTAGAAACCTGTCTTTCAAAGATAAAACAGAATACAACACCGTGTGTGGCTTGAATTTCCTATAAAATGCCAACCAGCTTCTCTCTGTCCTTCTCCCTCCCTTACACCTTTTCTGGTTCTTCTGAAGTCTGTGGCCAACCTAAAGTGCACTCCCTTCGGATTGTTGGGGGGCAGAAGGCTGAAGAAGGGGAATGGCCATGGCAAGTCAGTATCCGAGAAAATAGACGACATGTATGTGGTGGAAGCCTCATCTCATCTCAATGGGTGGTGACAGCAGCTCATTGCTTTGATGGGTGAGTAGAATAAAAAACGTGATAAGATGTTGCTGCACACTTAGGGAATCTCACTGATTCAGTGAAGACCCCAAATACATCATAGGGTGGAGACAGAGAGACAGCAGTAAAGGGAAGTTCAGCAAAGAACCAGTTTCTTCCCCCTTTTCTGAGCATTTCTTATTCACCTCTTCCTCCTCCTTTGTTGTGCCCCTTCATCAGCTCTGGGACTCAAGGTGGCTTACAAAAGTTAAAACCAATACAGCTAAAAATATTTATATCCTAAATTGCATATATTTGTAAGCTGTGATTATATATATTTGTAGGCTGCAGTTTTTTGTACACTTGAAATGTTGTTGTCCAATTGAACAGTAATTGGAGTCAGCATTAATTATGAAGATATTTATCTCAATTGCAAAGTCAATTAAAACCCCACAAGTTGATATAAATGCAAATTGTTATTGTTATGAAACATGACACAAAATGCAGTTGCTTATGACATGCTAACAATCAGGTAATTTTTCATGCTTTTTTGATGTTTACATTGTTTTAGCTTAATTTTGCTTCTGGTAAATACACTTTGAGCCAGAAAGCCTCCAGTTCAAATAGCAATTTAGCTGAGAACATTGTGTACACGAAACCTATTCCCTGAGCCTTGGACAAGCTCCTTGCCTACCTTATAGGACTGTTGTATGCTTTATTGGCAGAATGTATGTGAGACACTGTTACAGTGTGATCCTATACACGTTAAGTTAAAAAAAAGTCCCACCATATTAACTGAAACTAGTTCCCAGATCAGTGGGTATAGGATTGCAGCCTATTATTGCAAGCACTGAATGGAACATTGACAACTGAGTTGTCACGACCTGTCATTTCTAAATATGTTTATAAATCTCATTGAAATTAATGCAACACATATCAAGATGGCTGGGACAAGAGTATAATTGTCCCTCAGTTTATAAACAGTTTGACTCTTCTTGATCCATCCTAGTTTTACAACAACTCTGTGAGACAGATGAACTTGAGCAAGAGTGCCTTTCAGAAGGCTTCCAAGAGCAAGGAATTTAATTCAGACATTGTCTACTGTAGAAGATATTGACATTTCCTTGACTTCCATAGACCACTGGCTCCATTTATGTACCGGATAAACCTGGGAGAATATGAGCTCCCCAAACCTGCAGACAGCATGGTCTCCGCTGCCATTGGCCAGATCATAGTGCATCCCTATTATGCTGGAGATGGACTCAGTGGGGATATTGCATTGGTACGACTGAAGGAACCGGTCAGTTTCTCTCGAACTATTATGCCCATCTGCCTGCCAACTACAACAGATCCTGAGCCCTTCCCTGTTGGGATGCCATGTTGGGTCACTGGCTGGGGAAACCTCTATCCAGATGGTAAGTTTGAGCTTGCAATCTTGTTAGTCCAGGTGTGTATTTGTGTGAAGTGCAGAACTTGAAAAATTACTTAGTAGTTAGCTACGACTCGGTGCCAGATGATAGCGCTAGGGTAGTGGGGCAGTGAATCTGGTCTAGGTTTTGTTTATTATTTATTTACAGTATCTATTACCACTCTCTTCAGCTACAAAAGTTCACATTAGTTTTAAAGTTGCTATAAGAGTCTTTGTTTTCCCTTGGGGGAATGATTTTTAACCTCTAATATGCCAAAGAGGAACATTTGTACTATGCATTGAGTATTTATTGACTTCAGTGGCATTGATCATTTTGAGATGGTTATAGACTAAATGATAGATAATCAATCTGCATCGAGTGCAATGGAGCCCACATTCAGTTTCACTGCCTACCTTTTCTTGTACCAGCCCCCTTCCTTACTCGGACCCTGCAAGAGTTGGAGGTGCCAATCCTCGATGTAGACGAGTGTGACAAAATGTACCATAATGACTCCAACACTGACAGTGAAACTGAGACTGTGCCAAAGGGCTACAGGCTGATTTATGATGACATGATCTGTGCAGGGTATCCAGAAGGAAAAAAGGACTCCTGCCAGGTAAGAATTATGGATCAGAACAGCAAATCAACAGTAAAGGGTATTATGTATGCAAGCATGTATGTATGCAGGTGCTTCCAGCATTTCATCAGGACACATGTGGCCAAATAATATCAGAGTGTGGATATTAGTAAATCACTGTAGGTTTATAGTGTAGGTGAACAATTACACGTGGTTCCCTGTGCCTCCCTGCATCTCTCATTCCAGAGAAAGATAGATGAAGTGTATGTATAAATGAATGGATGTGTATTATTGTGGCTGGTGTCCAATGTCAGATTCCTTTGAATGACCTTGGATGATGTTGTGGTGTTTCAAGGTACCCCAATACACTTATTTCCTTCCCATTTGTTATCTATGGATATGCATTGCTGTTGACTTATGGCGACCCCATGAATTTTTTTAGGCAAGGAATATTCAGAGGTGGTTTTGCCAGTTCTGTCCTCTGAAATATAACTTAGAGTACCTGGTGTTCATTGGCAGTCTCTCATCCAGGTATTAACCAGGGCTGGCCCCTGTTTAGCTTCCAATATAATTTTCTCTCTCTCAAGAACAAGATTTTATGTGATGAGAAAATATTTGCTGTTTCTTTCTCACATCACATATAAGAAGAAGACAAGCAAGGATTTTGCTATACAGCCCTAATCTGACCCAAACGTTGAGCCAATGGCATCAGAAATCGATATTGAAAAATCTGAAGCAGGATTATTAAATAAGGTTGCTGAAAAGCAAAAGCTTTAATTCTCAAAAGCAAGCCTCTTCCAACCTGGTGCACTCCAGATGTGTTGGATTACAGTTATCAGATTGTCCAGCCAATATGGCCTTCCATGCTTGTTGGGGATGATGGTGGTTGAACATAACCTAAAGGATGGCAAAGCTGCTCTAAAGTCATATATAGGGGTAGGGAATATGTGGCCCTCCATACATTGCTAGACTGAAATTCCCATTTCTTTTACCCATTCCCTTCTCAGAAGACTGATGGCTGTTTCCTTCTTCTTTTTTTAGGGTGACTCTGGAGGACCCCTGGCTTGTAAGCAGAACAACACTTGGTACCTGGCTGGACTGGTGAGCTTTGGGTTGAGCTGTTCAGAGCCCAACCGACCTGGAGTCTACACCCGAGTCACCTCCTACATGGACTGGATTCAGCGCACTATGGAAAAGAACAAAGCTACCAGCGGTGGTGTCCATGTCTCAACTGCCAAATCTGCCACCCTCTTAGTTCTGCCCCTTTTCCTGGGTATTTTCCACACTTGGGCCCTATCTTAAACTTGTTGGAAGTGCCATCAAAATGGATGCTCAACAATGCACTGATTTTACCACCAGTAAAATCCAATGATGCCTATAACTATGGCCCTGCCCTTCTGCATTCCCCCATTCAGTATAATGAGATTTATTCATGTATCTAGGAACACCTTTCTGACCTGTCATTTGTTTATCATAATAATCACAGTTGCTCTTGAAATTATATATGAACTGGAAGGTAGGCAATACATTTTTAAAAGTCTGCCCCACATGAAGGTTGTCCACCTATCCCACCGCTGCCACCAATTATGATGGATTCCACCGGTCCCTCCACTATGGTACCAAATATGGGGACCTTCTAGATGACACCATTGTTCCTTGTGATACAATCTGACTACTGGACACCACCACCCTCCAACCACTGCTGCTACCACAGACACCATATGTCTGAACTCATCCACATCAGTGACACCATGGCGGTGTTCTCAGAGGCACAAAGGTATAATACAAACATTAATTTATTAAACAGAAGTATAACATACAGTGGGCCCTTGGTATCCCCTGTGGCTTGGCTCCAGGACCTCCCGTGAATACTAAAATTCATGGATGCTCAAGGCCCATTATATACAATGATCTAGTAAAATTGTGTCCCTTATATAAAATACAAAATTTGTTTTTTGTTATTTTTATTTGGAATATTTTCAAGCCATGGATGGTGGAATCTGTGGATGCAGAATCTGTAGATACAGAGAGCCAACTATATATACAGTTAAAGGTTCCTTATTTTACACATCCAAATTTTGATTGATTCTATTCTAACTCAGACTTTGATCTCTACCTTTGATAGACTCATATCATAGAATCATAGAGTTGGAAGACACCACAAGGGGCATCTAGTCCAGGCCCCTGTTATGCAGGAATATCTCTGATTAACTTCTGTATGCACCCACTTATTAAAATCCTATTAGATATTCAGCCAATCAAAAGTCACTCCTAGGATTCCATACTCTTATCTGTCCTAACAGATCCTTACCATACCTTGTTACATATCACACCTACACAACAATATTTTATCCATAATTTCTCTAATAAGCACAACAACAATTTCCCCTTAAATGTCCATAACATTACAACTCCTTACTGTTAGAGCTATGAAAAAAGGGGGAACAAAAGGGCTTGTATCCTGAAAAAAAGCTTAGGATGTCCTTAAGTGAAATGTTCCCTCACAATGAAGAGACTGTTGCCTACATAATTCTCCAGTGCTTCATTTTATATTTCTGGGCCTCATGACTCTAGAGCAGTGGCTCCCAAACTCTGTTCCTCCAGATGTTTTGGATGTCAGCTCCCAGAATCCCTGACCATTGGTCAAGGTGGTTGAGACTTCTCAGAGTTGAGGTCCCAAACACCTGGGAAACTAGAGTTTAGGGTGCACTGCTCTAGAGTATAGATCCCAAGTATAAATGGTTTCTCTTCCAATTTTTAGAAATTAAAGTACAGTACTGGATTCCAGAAGAGTGCTACTTTTGCTAGATTATGCTGCAGAGGCAAGAGAGATGTTTCCTAGTTCATCAGATGGGCCAAGAGTAATACACCAGAAGGGAAACTGTGAATTACAGAAAAATTAGGAATAAGAACTATTGTTGCCCAGTGTGGTGCAGTGGTTAGAACATTGGCTGGGGAATTGGGGAAATCTAGCTAGAGGCCAGTTTCTGAGGGCCTTGACAGACCAGCACTAAATGCTGGCTTTTGGGCAGAGTGGCGGTATGGTGTTCACATGACGCATGCCCTGACTTCTGTGATGCTGGTGTCACGCTGTGCGCCCAACCACATGGTGGGTGGCACCATGGCGCTGCATCCAGATGATGCAAACCAAAAGGAGCATTGGAAAGTGCCGTGGTGGCAGCAAAGGCACCCTTTCTGTGACACAAAAAGGAACTGCTTTTTGTGGCTTCTTTTTGCACCATGGAAAAGCCAGATTGGGACTGCAGCTTGTAGTTATCAAGGCCTTGATTAAGTGAGGAAAGGGGTGGCTGCAGGGCACTCCAAAGGGGTGGTCAGTTGAGCCCCATAGTCTGTCCTACCTCACAGGGCTGTTGTGGGGATAACATGGAGAGAAGGAGGAGAGGCATGATGCACACCTTCTTAAGATCACGAGAAATAGTGAGATAACAAACAAACAAACAAACAAATGGCTATTCATGATGTGGTGAATTCTAGATCACTGAGAAAAAGAGAATCACTGAATCACTGCAGGACTAACAGGATGGGGTGTAGTTGTTTATCCAGAATCAACTCAAAATGAAGTGGAGGGGAGCCTGCAAAGGTTTTCCAGTCCTAAAAAAAATCCAGATATCAGGATGCAAGAGTGTACAGTAAGAGATCATGAAGGCACACCCTTTGATTGACTTTTAAATTGTACTATTTTGTTTGTTTGTTTTGGGAATGTTGTTTGTTGTTGTTAGGTGCCTTTGGGTTGACTCCCTCCTCCACTTCTGATGACCCAAACTATTGCTTTTCAGATGCATTGGCTTTGATTGGAGTGGATAATGGGAAATGTAGCACAACACATCTGGGGGCACACCAATTTAGAAAGAGTGGGTATAATCCAGCTATTAATATTGTTGTTGTTTCCACCTTCAAGTCATTTTCAACTTATGATGATCCTAAATGACCTTATCACAGGGGTTTTCTTGACAAGTTTCTTCAGAGGAAGTGTACCATTGCCATTGTCTGAGGCTGAGAGAGTGTGACTTGTCCTGGGTGACCCAGTGGGTTGCTAGTTATACACCTACAAATCAGCTCTGACTGGCTCTGATTGATGGCGGTCCTCTTCTAAGGTTTTCTTTGCAAGGTTTATTCAAAAGAGATTTGTTGTTGCCTTCCTCTAAGGCTCAGGGAGGGTGACTTGCCACCAGTGCCACCCAGTGGCTTTCCATGGCCGATAAGGGATTTGGACCTTATTCTCCTGGAGGTCTAGTCCAACACTCAAACACTGGTATCGCCAGCATTCAAAGGATGTAGCCTGGATGTAATCCAGGGATTGGGAATAATTCCTTAAAATTAGTTATGCAGACTAGGACTGCTTTAAATTTTCCATTCCAAAAATACTGGAAGACCACAAGTTACCTAGCCCAGATGTCATTGACTTCACACCTCATGAGCTGCTCTCTGATGGAGCAGAATTGCTCTCTGCTGCTCTCTGATGGAGCAGAACTGAAATAAAAGCAGTGTACTATTATTTACTTTATATCTCCCATGTCTTCCCTTCCCCTGGGAGCAATTAAGACTAATCAGCAGATCCAGTTAATTCATTCACAGTAGGTTCTCATTCGTTTAGTTGCTTTACAGCGTCCCATTGTGGTCAGAATGATTTTCACACATTTTGAGAATGATTTAAGCTATCTGGTGTGAGGGATCTGCAGAGTTTTCCCTCCATAAAGTTCCAGATACCAGCATCATATTTGTGCTCATTGATTCTAACTGCTTATTTCTCCCCTGGAAACTTGCTGATGATCATTAGCCAATAGCTGGTGGACCAGCATGGACCACTATTTTGAATAATACTGCTTTAGAAGTTCTCAGTATTAGTACACAGAGCAGTTTCATACCAATTTAACTTGACACAGCTCCTTCCCAAAGGTGTCTGGGGTTCACAGTGTGGCAAGGTCCTTTAGATTTCTCTAGAAAGCACCCAGTTTCTTAGGATCTGTTTGTGAACCAATACCACCATTCTTGCTTGCTTTTACTCTCTTTGCCACTCCAAAACAAAATAAAACAAAACAAAGAAAATACAAGAATGTCAAATTAGTAATTAACACTGAAAAAGTGTGTGTGTGTGTATTCATATAGCTGTTTGTTGTTTTTATTGTGTGTGTTCAAGTTGTTTCTGACTTATGGTGACTCTAAGGCAAATCTGTTATGGGGTTTTCTTGGCAAGTTTCTTCACAGGAGGTGTGCCATGGCTGTTGTGTGAATCTGAGACTTGCGCAAGGTCACCCAGTGGGCTTCTATGGCTGAGCTGGAATCCAAACCCTGGTCTCCCAGTGCAACACCCTAACCATTACACCATGCTGGCTCATGTGTACATATATCTGTAAGCATGGATAAGATCCTACACTGTCAGCATAACTGGAGCTCTGTCATGGAGTTACACCTGATGATGTAACTCCCTCCCCCCAAGCTACCATTGTAGCCTAAGGTGCTCAGAAACCATGTCTGCAGCACTTTTTTGGTCCCAAGGCAGCCATGACCCAAGCATGCTGCATATCCTCCAACTGCCCTGAATTGTCAGAGGTACAGTAGTCCTAACTAATCCTCTCTCCCACTTTTTTCATCTGCTTTCAAAATTTCCTTGTTTCTCTCCTCCTCTTCCCAATTCCCTCTTTGTCCTTGGCTTACTTCAATTGTTGCAAACTGAGTTCAAAATCAAAATGCAAAAGTGTTTTGCACTTAATTTAGTAGAGGGTGGGAAGAGAGGGAAGAAGGAGGTAGAGTTTTGATTTTCCCTATAGATTCAGGCAAAAGCAACCTGCTGCAACCTCTCCTAGCTTGCACATTCTTCCTCCTTAATAACCTTTGAGCTATTGAACATACTCTGATTTTGCTTGGCTATAAGCATCCCAGTTTTTATCTAGGAAATGTTGGAAGGTACATTTCTGCTTAGTAAACATGAATCCCCATCTGTTATGATATCATGGGTCAAGCTTATAACAGCTGAACAGAATGCCAGCCGTGATTGAAATATAGAGAGGAGAGAGAAAGCCTACCTCGGACAATAGTAATGGTGTGCTGTTGACCCAGTAAAAGCAAGCAAACAAAGAACTCCTGGAATTGCAATCTGCAAGTAAACAAATAAATATCTCTCACCATTGGTTGTGCTGGCTAAAACTGACTGGACTGATTGCAGCCTATTTCTATACTGGTTATGTCTGTTATGCATAGCCCTTGAAATGTCTTCTACTTGGCCGAACATTCATCTCATCCTCTTAGTTTCTTCCTAAGAGCATGGTCAGCTGCAAAAGTGGCCGGTCTTTCATACCATTAAGGAAAGATCCTCTTTCCCACATCTATCCAGGGTTCAGGAGCCCCCTCTTCTTTTGCACCTGGTCACCCCACATATTCCCCAAAGATGAGGTTTTGCAAAATACATTATTGCCACTCTTGATTCTGCTGTTGGGCCTCCCCCCCCTATAGTTTTTAGCATAGATCATGTGAACCACCCCTTCGAGTTTTTTGAACCACCCAGTGACTTATTGCCAGATCATGGAAAACCTTGTGAGGAGCAAGATCCTAATTGATACTCTGGTTAATGCTGCTCTTTCCATGAGCACAAAGTCTTCTCCTTTCTCTTGGCTGCAAAATGACAGCTTGATGGTGTTTTGGAACTCCTCTCACAATAGTCAATGGCTATTTTGATCCAAGTGTAAAGAGTTTAGCCAGGACTCCATCTGGCCACTCTTGTGCATCTCAAGGTGGCGGCGTGGGGGGGGGCATTGCACAGGGAGATACTAGAACCTCCTTGCAAAATGTCCAAAGAAAGTACTTTGGTCACTGTAGCACCAACCTAATCTACATCAGCAGGGACATTCCCCAAACTCTGCTTATTGCTTTAAATCAGGCTTGGGTAAAATGTGCCGACCTGAGTCAAAGAAAGCGGCTGTAGTGGGAGAAAAACCTTAGACTCATATGTGACTATTTTGACTTTGGTTTTGCCTTTTAACAAACGTTTCTTACAAATATTAGACTGAGGAGGAATAAAGCTATTATCCACCTTTCTGTAGTGCACAGTTCTTGAAAGTGTTTCCCTTCAGATGTGTTGACTGTGGTTGCAGGGAATGAAGGGAACTGCAACACAAAGCCTCTCCTTTCTCTTCCCACTGAGCTTCGCCCCCTCCAACCATCTCTTAAAGCATGAATGCCACAACCCATTTCTGCCAAAAGGTAGATGTTTGAGGATCAGTGGTGTCATCCCTCCTTAGGGAGTCACTTGGTGTGATCCGCACCCCCTAGTGATGCCACTGCATGATGGGAAGAATGGGTGCCTCCATCTTGGTAACATGTCACTTTGGCCATCATTATTAAGATCTTACTGGATTTTTTTTTCAACTCAAAAGAATGTAGGAGGAGTGGAAATGCATCATCTGAAAAAATGAGAGATAATTGATTTATTTTATTAATTTGTCTCCGTGCCCCTTTCAGAGGTTCATTTATTGTTCAAGAGCCTTTTCAAAGCATCTTTCACTTCCTTATTCCTCAGAGTGTAGATGAGAGGGTTGCAAAGAGGAATGATGACAGTGTAGAAGAGAGACAATAACTTGTCAATTTTCATGGAGTCAGGGGTCTTGGGAAGGATGTATGCAAACATTGCAGAGCCATAGAAGAGACTCACTACAGTCACATGAGATGAACAAGTGGAAAAGGCCTTCTGCCGTCCTGTAGCTGATGACATGCGCAGTATAGCCTTGGTGATGTACACATAGGAAGCCAAGATGACAACAAATGGAGCCAGTACAAAGGTTGTGTCTTCTATGTATATAGTCAACTCATTAGCATAGAGGTCAGCACATGCTAGGCTGAGAATGGGAGGGATGTCACAGAAGAAGTGGTCCATCTCATTGGGCCCACAGAATGGCAGGGAGAAGATGAGCCCAATTTGCACCAATTGCATTGGGAGACTGATAATAAATGAGCCAACCACCAGCCCCACCTGCATTCTGTAATTCATGATCGTCATGTAGTGCAGAGGCAGGCAGATGGCGAGATAGCGGTCATAGGCCATGGCTGCCAGCAGGAAGCACTCAGTCCCACCAAGGAAAAGCAGGAAGAACATCTGGGAGGCACAGGCTGGCAGGGAAATGTAGCGGTCCCCAGTGGCAAGACTGGCCATCATCTTGGGAAGGGTGACTGAGGTATAACACATCTCCAGTCCAGAGAGGCTGCGGAGGAAGAAGTACATGGGAGTATTCAAGGCAGGGTCCATGGTGGTCACCACTACAATCAGACCATTTCCTAGTAGAATGGTCAGGTAGATGGCCAGGAAGGCAGTGAAGAGTAGGGCAGGGTGTTTATGATATCCGAGCAAGATAAACTCATTCACAGTGGTTTGGTTCCCCCAGTGTTTGGCTTGTTGGAGATCCATCTACAGAAAGAACAGAAAATAGATTGATGAAAAAAAGAAAGCCTTTCAGAGTAGCAGAGAGGTTGGAATCATATACTCCTCTAGATGATGTAGGACTGCAACTCCCAGTGACCGTAGCCAGCACAGTTCATGGTGAGGAATACTGTAGGCGCTAGTGCAACAATAACTCTTGGATCACATGATTTCCACTCCTGGTTTAGCATAGTGACTTAAGGAAACATAAGTTTTACAATTCCGTGAAAATGAAGTTGTCTGCCTGATTACATATTATGGCTGCCATTCTGTTAGTGACATAGTGTATAGCAGTGCAGTTACATATGTGTAGATCCCTTTTTGGATGCATCTCAAAGGGATGTTCTCTTGCACTTGCACTCTGACCAAAATTCTGTGTGGCATGGTGTCCTGTGCTGTCATTGGAAGATTTTTACTGGCAGAGTGAATAAGCCCCAAATTCATTAGTTCATTGTGGTAGACAATGGGTTCTAGATAACGGAAGCCATGAGACAAGCTGCCATTCCATGTGAGAAGGGCCTAGCTTGAATTACCATCAGGCTCACCTTTGAAGTATAACAGAAAAAAATCATATAAATTCAAAAAGGATGTAGAGAAACTGGAGTGTGTCCAAAGGAGGGTGACTAAAATGATGAAGGGTCTGAAAACCATGCCCTATGAGGAAAGACTTAGGGAGCTGGGCATGTTTAGTCTGGAGAAGAGAAGGTTAAGAAGTGATATGATAGCCCTGTTTAAATATTTGAAGGTATGTCATATTGAGAAGGGAGAAAGCTTGTTTTCTGCTGCTCCAGAGAACAGGACCTGGAACAATGGATGCAAGCTACAGGAAAAGAGATTCTACGGACCTTATCAGACGTCGGAAATTGGAAGTATAATCTAATGGCAACCTGAACGCAATCATGGGTTTTCACATTATTGCAAATTAAAGCATCTCATGCAATTTTGGGCGAAAGGGAAGTCATTCCGAATGCAATCATGATTTTACCTTATTGTGAATTAAAGCATTTCACACAATTTCGGGCAATGGGCAGTCATTTTCGGGTAATGGGAAGTCATTCCGAATGCATTCCGAATGCAATACGAATTCACGTGAATTCGAATTGGCTCCATTTGGCTCCATTCACAATAAAGATAAATTCCTCCTCTCTGATAAACTCCTACCTCAACATTATGAGGAACTTCCTGACAGTAAGGGCTGTTTGACAGTGGAACACACTCCTTCAGAGAATGGTGGAGTCTTCTTCCTTGGAAGTCTTTAAGCAGAGGCTGGATGGCCATCTATCAGGGATGCTTTGATGGAGAGTTCCTGCATGGCAGGGGGTTGGACTGGATGGCCCTTGTGGTTTCTTCCAACTCTATGATTCTATGATTCTAATTGTATGTTTAAAACAGTATTACTGGTACAGTGCCAAATTACCTCAAAACTAATTCTGACTAGTATTCCTCCTGGTTATCCCTTAAGGCCCTGGTTATCCCTTAAGTGATTCCACTTCAACTGTAATGGCTGCAACCTTCTTAGTCAATCATGAGGAATTATAGGAGTTGCAGTTCAACAACATTTGGAGGGCTACGACACCAAATTAGAAGGAGTAGCTAATATCCCAGAGGACAGGATCAAAATTCAAAATGACCTGGATAGACTAGAAAGCTGGGCCTAAGGTAACAAAATGAGATTACAATATGGAGAAATGTAAGGTACTGCATTTAGGCTGGAAAAACGAAATGCACAGATACAGGATGGGGGACACCTGGCATGATATCCTGGTCTTAGGCTTTCGGTAAAAACCTTGATCTCAAGCTATCCACATTCCTCTTCAGTTACTTTCTTTTTGGCTGGGATTCTAGAGAACCAGCTCACTCTCACTCTTGAACAAAACATGGGAAATGAATTCCAATAATATATGCACACTTACATGTCATTAAATCCCACTGAACTCAGTAGGGCTTATTTCCAAATAGACATGCATAGGACTAAGCTGTTTATCCTTCCTTCTTTCCACCCACCCATACATCTAACCATCCATCCCAACTAAGCACACACTGTACCAACAACAAACATTGAGCCACTCAAATCCTATTGGTATCACCTTCTTTTCAATGTTCCCCATCACCACCTCTCTGAACCACATCTAAACCTGGCTGTGGGCTGTCTACTCAGAAGCATTTGCTTATGAAATTGGATAAATGGCTTCCCTGATTTCTGGTTTTGGGGCAGAACAGAAATAATGTAACAACCAAGAGTAGAATTTTTTTTGTCTCCTGCAGTCCCCTCCTTGGGAAAGGAGGTTACAAATTATATAGAAATTCTGTGGTCTGGATTAAATTCAAGATCAGGACAGATTATACAGGCCTGCAATGAAAAAAAAATTTTTTTCAAGATTGCAGATGTTTTTATTGTATTTCTGGGTTCTAAATCAAAAAACAGTAAAAATGTCATACCACACACAGTTCTTTCACAAATTCAATATTTTTACCAATTCAGTTGTTATGTATGGATGCTGATGTTCAAGGGCAATTTGTTTTAGTGCTTTTGAACTGATTTTTCTGTTTCATCTCCATGAATTACAGTGTTTTGAAAGTCTAATAGAAGACTTTAATCCATTTCTTACTCTTTGCAGGATAGTTCTTAGCAGGATTATTTCATCCAGTCACATATTATGACATAGAAATATCAAAGCAAATTGTGAAAAAAAAAACCTGTGATGGAACAAATCTGAGGTCATGTTTGTATGTAAAATGCTAAATTCCTATAAAACCAGCATACATTTAAAACAAGTTTTTAGGACCCTCAGTTTTGCAAGCCTGTGTTTAACATCCTTAATGTCAGAATAGTCCTTATAGCACATGTCTATATGACACCAAAGGGTGTTTTCCCTATCATTTTGGAGTTGTTACACTCAAATGAAGAATCACATATAGGCATCCTTTACTATAGGAGGCCTCAGAGCTTTTAACATTAAAAATATTATGTACATTTTATCTTCAGAAAGTGTCCCAGTAGTCTTATGCAAGTGTTAGCATACCCAATTGCCTAAATGGGAAGTAAGACTATGCCATGTAGACCCTTCCCTGATGTAGGCCTAATTATGTAGCCCCCCCTTTGGCATATATTATTTCTGCTCTTTTTGACTAAAGAACATGACATTATGAAACCATCCCTGATTATTAAGTGTTCTTGTTGTGTGCCTTCAGGTTGTTTCCAACTTATGGAGATCCTAAGGCAGGATCCTATCACAGGAAATTCTTGGTAGGATTTGTTGGGTTTGAGAGAGTGTGATTTGCCCACGGTCACCCAGTGGGTTTCCATGGCTGAGCGTGGATTTTGAACCCTGATATCCAGAGTCATAGTCCAATGCTCAAACCACTACACTACTCTCTCACCAGAAAATAATCATAAACCATTATCTCACTAGAAAATAAACATAAAGAATATCCCATCTGTCTTTGAATTATAGTAAACAGAAAGTTTATTGTTTCACAATGAATTTTGCTGCTGGCATCACCAAACATAAATCGTGGATACATATTTGACTTTTCAATGATTAAGAGACACAGAGACAAGTATATTTTTTCTTCATAATAAACAAAACTTCTTTACCCACCTTGAAATTAATTGGCAGTGGATCAGAACAGACACACAGTTCTTCACCGAATCCAAAATATACTGGTGAGACTGATGGCAATGAGATGGTGTCATGTATTAGAATAGGCATTTGTAAAAGATTGGTCAACATTGTCATTGATGATACGTTTACCCAATATTTGAAGCAGGTGCTGGAGATAGTTAACAGGAAGGGATTGTTGAATTCTTACCCTGAATTATGCTATTTTCTTGGCCACTGTAGTTAGTAGATTTTCTGTGAGTAGGGATGCCATTTTTCTTCTTTCTCATCCACAAAATTCATCTACTTTTCTAATTCTAATTCTAGTCTAATTTAAGATAATTTAAAAATGAAATTACACTAGAACCTATGCATACCTCAACTGAACAAATTTATTTTAGATTCTGCAGTCTTCTTATAACAGACTCAGTGGTTTCTAGTGCATTGTTCCAAAAACTGTCTAATCTTGCACTTGTTTCCATCTATGACTGGTACTCCTTCTGATTTCTAACTTTGTAGGTATGGCAAGGAGACCAGCAACAAGAAGGGAGAAAGGCTAGAAGTGCACCAAAGACATCAGCCACTTGGATCAATAGGGATGTTTTGATGATTTGTCAACTGCAGCACAAAGATTTGTAGGCACAAGATATTCACAGAAAACTGGACAATATAATTATGTTGGTTCATATATCTGCTCCTAATAATTTTTGCTTGCTACAAATATCTCCAAAGAAACAAATGTCCTGCATGTCTGGGTTTTGAGATGGTAGCATTCTCCTATTAGTTATTCTCTTTTTTCAAAGCATAATCTGCCAGCAGCAGCAGCGGTTGCTACAACAACAAAACATTATTTCTATGTAATATTCGGTCCCCAAACATGCTGTATTTGATCAATTCCATTGATAAAATTTCACTGGAAATATCCCAGTTTACCTCTTCACTGCAGGAGCCAAATTCAATTGAAGAGCTGAATAACTGGATGGCCCTTGCGGTCTCTTCCAACTCTATGGTTCTATGAAATCCAAAAGCCTTGATGTGTCAGTGACCAACAATGACTTTATCCCAAGTGCCTTTGGCTGTTTAATCTTTCTTGAAAAATCATGTTCTGGCATTAATCCAATTTCTAGTCCCATTGAATCAATTACTGCAAGGTAAATCAATGCTTATGTAAGTCCTATTGGTTCCATTAGCTTGCTCTAGTTGGTACTAGCAACTAATTTCTGATGGCTCACACACAACATCTTTGATTTTAGAATTACTTGTATGCCATGCTATGCCAAACCATTTCCTTTCATTCATTAATTTGTCACCTATTCTGTCCACATTCGGCAAATTCATTTCACTTTTCTTGGCCTATCAAAATAGAACCTGGGTTTTAAATTTAAATCTTTACTTTTTGTTAATTGTATTTGCTCCCCTCAGTCCCAAAAAGGATGAGATGGGGTACAGAACATGGACAGCAGTTTCCACCAAATATCTTCACTTAAGATAAAGCAATTTTGGGTTATATAAGGTCACATTTATTAACTGTTTAACTTTACACATTTTAAACATGAACTGCAATGGGGGGAGCTATGCAGTATGAATTTCTGCTAAGGCAGGAGGTCGCTTCCTGATCGCCTCTTCAGCCACGCTTGGGTGAGATTTGAACAGGTGTCACATTGAGGATGGAATAAGCTTGTTTTCTGCTGCTCCAGAGACTAGTCTGAAGTTTATCACACAACATTTCCTGGTTTTCTCTACTTTGACTCTTTTTTAAATCCTGTTTGCCCACTAATGTGATAAAGCAGACAGACATGGAAGAATGGATGCAAATTACAGGAAAAGAGACTCCACCGTAACATTAGGAGGAACTTTCTGGCAGTAAGACCTGTTCGACCATGGAACACACTCCCTCAGAGTGTGGCGGAGTCTCATTCTTTGGAGGTTGACAATTGGGTTACACATTGTAAACTGCTTAGGGAGTGCTAGTTCACTGACAGGCAATACAGAAATGTACTTGCTATTGCTAATGGCTTGCCTGCATCGGGTGACACCTGGTGCAGGGGGGCTGGACTTCCGGGCTAGGTTGAGTGGTGCAGATTGAAGAGATCCTGTCCCCCCCTCCTCCTCCTCCAGTCCTTTTTAAATTATTATTTATTATATGTTTTAATATTTTATTATTTATTGTATTGTATTGTATTTTTTATTAATTATTTTTTGTATTATTTTATTTTTATTTTATAGTTATTTTTATTTATTATTTATTTCATTGTATTTTATCATATTTTATGGTATTTTATTTATTAATAATCTATTGTATTTTATTGTATTATTTTTTATATTCTTTTATTTATTATATTTTTATTTTATTTTTTTCAATTTGACAGCTCATGCGCATTCTACGAGGCTCTTTTCCCCTACGGTTTTTATGAATGGAGTACTTTAAACCAGAGGGGAAACCCCAGTCCATATATGGATTGGGGTTCCCTTAATGGGGCCCTTTAAACATTGAAAGGGAACCCCAATCCATATATGGACTAGGGTTTCCCTCTGGTTTAAATAGCCCCATTCATAAAACCGGAGGGGAAAAAGAGCCTCGTAGAATGAGAATGAGATGTCAAATTGAAAAAATAAAATAAAAAATATATAAAAAATAAAATAATATAAAAATAATACAATAAAATACAATAAAATTACTAATAAATAAAATACAATGAAATAAATAATAAATAAAATAACTATAAAATAAAATAATACAAATTTTTTTAGTAAAAATACAGTAAAAATATTTTAAAAATAAGGAGTGCCCGATTTTGCCGGGAGAGAAGGCATGTTCTGCCCCTGGCCTTTTCCCCTCCCCTGAACTTGACCCGATCATGATCAGAACCAAGTTCACATTCCCTGCGAACCGGTTTCTCCCAAACGAAACGGTAAATATACCACTTTGGGAGAAACTGGATTATGGCGGATTTGCCCGCTACCTGTGTGCAAGATCCGGATTCAGTAGTGTTTAAAACCGGTTTCAGTATGAACTTCTTGATTTTAAACCAGTTTGCTAACCGGTATATAACGTAGTCTGAACTACCACTTAATGACCAATATCTGAGGCTAGTAACAACCTAGTCCAATGGAATCCCCTCTTCCCTAACCACTCCACCATGGCTCATTCACTGAGGCCCAACAGAGTCCGAAGTGGGTGTTGCATGCCCAATGGTGTGGAGCTCAAAAACCACACTGTGCCCACAGATCAGCCCCTTGATTCTATCCAGCTCTCTCCCCAAAGCCAAAAGAGACACAAATGTTAATAGACAGAATGATTAACAATTGAAGGTCTGAACATGTGGAGAACACAACCTTTCTATCAATTAGATGGCATAGTCACTATAACCCATTGCAGGTGTGGTAGAGGCTGCCCCAGTCTGAAAGGAAGGGGTTCTAAATTTATGACCCCATCTTAATTTCTCCAGTGCCCTAGATCTGATAGCCCAAAACTAGCACCTGGTCAAGGGCTTCTGGCTATAATTCTTGCAATGCCCTCACTGAGGGATCACTGCTTTGCTGGAGCCTGGAGAACAGTATTCTTTTTGGAGTTGGAGAATAGTACCCTTTTGAAGTTGCTTGCATGTTAAGGATGCATTGTTCATTCATGCCACATGACTTACACTACATCCGCAAAGGTTTGCTGGGGACTTGAGGTGTTGTTACCTTTTGGCTTCCCTACCTGGCCATCTCCAGCACCTTCCACCATCATGAAATATCACCACTGAGGGAAACTGACTCTTAGAAGAAAAAAGATTGTTCACCTTAGGCACTGCAGGCTTTGATATTGGAATGGAGAGCATGGAAGATGGAAAAATCCAAGATATTAAATTTCATGGGCCAGGGATGGCTTTATCAGAATCACTACTCTGCTCTCCTTCAGTCTGAACTAACCATGATTGGTCAAGCAGAAAAGTGAGAAATAAAGCATCAAATGTCCTTGTTCTTTTTAAAAAAAAACTCCATTATTTATTTAATTTTAAATAAATTAAAAGACCCTTATTTTTGACCTTTATAGATTAAGTGCAGTAGGACTACATGGATCCAGATGTTCTAAAAGATCACATTTCCTCATATAAACCTGCCCATGCTTTGAGACTCACATGGGAAGGCCTTGTCTTGGTTCCAGCAAGCTCCCTAGCATATTTGGTAAGGATATGAGAGAGCCTTCTCAGTGGCTATTCCCAGATTGTGGGTTTGGTGAGAGAATGAAATCATAGGTAAGATTCAATGGATGGTCTCAACCATCCTTATTTCAAGGGCTCTTTTATTATTGAAAAGCCTCTTCAGGGCAGCTTTCACCTCCTTGTTCCGTAGAGTGTAGATAAGGGGGTTGCAAAGAGGAATGATAATTGTATAGAAGAGAGACAGTAACTTGTCAATTTTCATGAAGTCAGGGGTTTTGGGAAGGATGTATGTAAATAATGCAGAGCCATAGAAGAGACTCACCACAGTCACATGAGAGGAACAAGTAGAAAAAGCCTTCTGCCGTCCTGTAGCTGATGGCATGCGCAGTATAGCCTTGGTGATGTATACATAGGAGGCCAAGATAAGCACAAACGGAGCCAGTACAAAGGTTGTGTCCTCAAAATAGAGTGCTAACTCATTAGCATAGAGATCTGCACATGCCAGGTTGAGGATGGGTGGGATGTCACAGAAGAAGTGGTCCATCTCGTTGGGTCCACAGAATGGCAGGGAGAAGATGAGCCCAATTTTGTACCAGCTGCATTGGGAAACTGGATGATAAATGAGCCAACCACGAGCCCTACTCTCATCCTTTGGTTCATGATGGTCATATAGCGT
Organism: Urosaurus nigricauda; assembly: GCA_034509955.1. Taxonomy (NCBI): domain Eukaryota; kingdom Metazoa; phylum Chordata; class Lepidosauria; order Squamata; family Phrynosomatidae; genus Urosaurus; species Urosaurus nigricauda. Next base: position 12,250,839 of record JAOEGL010000006.1, read on the forward strand.
AAGGGCAAGCAGATGGCAAGATAGCGGTCATAGGCCATGGCAGCCAGGAGGAAACACTCAGCTCCACCTAGGAAAAGCATAATGAACAACTGGGAAGCACAGGCTGTCAGGGAAATGGAGAGGTCCCCAGTAGCAAGACTGGCCATCATCTTGGGAATGGTCACTGAGGTGTAACACATCTCCAATCCAGAGAGGCTGCGGAGAAAGAAGTACATGGGAGTATGCAAGGCAGGGGTCCATGGTAGTCACCACTACAATCAGACCATTTCCATAGTAGAATGGTCAGGTAGATGGCCAGGAAGGCTGTGAAGAGTAGGGCAGGGTGTTTATGATATCCGAGCAAGATAAACTCATTTACAGTGCTTTGGTTTCCCCAGTGTCTGGCCTGTTGGCTATCCATCTGCAGAAGGAACAGAGAAACATACATATGTTTAATTACTAGCAATAATTCCCTGATTTAGCATATTGAATGTTAGTGTTTGCTTTACCTACTCAGTCTAAAATAATGCTGGGAATTTGCAGATGTTAAGGGCCACACTTAATGTAGTCAAGGTGAAACAAGGGACAGAGTTTTTGTCCTTTTGTAGAAGATGGAATTTCAGCAGTCTCTTATGGCACTTAACAACCCTAGTGGCACCCTTAACAAATACATCATTTAGGAAATAGAAGCTGCATCTGCATTGCAGAAATAATCCAATTTGATACCACTTTGCCATGGCTTGATGCTATGGGATTGTAGGAATGATAGTTCGTTGTCGACACTGAAGCTTTCTGCCAGGAGAAGGCTACATGTCTCATAAAATTACAATTCCCAAAATTCCATAACATGGAGCCTTGGACGTTAGGTGGTGTCAAAACAGCGCTATTTCTGCAGTGCAGATGCAGCCCTAATCTTGAAATTTACCACTTGTTATTTTAGCCAACTTTGACAACATCTTGTTGGGGCAGCATACTGAGAAAAAAATTGAATAGGCTCACCTACCTTTGGTTGTATCAGTCAAAAGCTTCATGCCACATGCCTGGCATGTGGCCCCTGGAAGATTACCCATGAAGAAATATGGTCCTCAAGGGTAAATATGTTTATCTAAGAAAGAATTATATCCACCCATTTTTGAAATTGCAATAAAGAGGAAGGGGGATTTAATGATAGGAAGGTAAAAGTAAGCAGTAGAAGGTAAGAGTACAATGTATGAAGGTAAGAAGGAGTATAAGCAAGTTGGAGGGAAGAAAGGGTGGGACAAGAAGAGACTTTTTGAGAGGAAAGAAAGAGTGTGAAGTGCAAGGGGGCAATAAGAGTTAAATACAAGGAAAGAGATGGGAAGTAATGTAAAAGAGATGCCTTAGGGAAATATTAGAATAAACAACATCATTAAAATAACAATATATACAAACTTACAAGCATGACATACAAACATCCATCAATCACTGTAAAGGAAACAACCCCTAAAATCGATACCATACTTACTGCTACCCGCTACTGCATACTTCACTCCTCCTACAACCTTCACCTTCTTCCCCTTCCTACCAACATATTCCCTTTCTTCCATCTTCCATACAACCTTTCACACTGACTTCCTCCCTACCAGTTACGTCTAACAGTTGTAAATAATTGACTATTTAGTTACCACTAATTACTCAATTCCTATCTCATTCAATTCCTATCTCATTTCATTTAACCATCCCTTCTTACTTCCAGACCTCTCCTAAAGGAGGAGACAGAGATATAGCGTGGATTCAAATTTGTTACAGCTAAATTACCCCACTCTGATTTGAAAAACTTTATAACTTTGCTCCATTGATGTAGTAAATTTGTATCCATCTCATTTCTTAAAGCATATGTTAAAATGTCCTTTCCCATCATACAGTTTCAATAACCAATCTTCCCTTGATGGTGGATGATCCTTCTTCCAGTTCTGAGCAAAACAAATTTGGGCCAAAGATACCATATAAAAGATGATTTTTTTCCTTCCTCTTTTCCTTCATTATATATTTAAATATAAATTTAGATTTAGATTTATACATTTAGAGTATAGACTTTCATGCAAAAATACTATACAATATGGTCAAGAGGTGTTATAAGGATAGGTTAAGGGGATAGAAAAATGGAAGATGAATGTTTAATTATATGTGATTAACATGATTCAATACTCTATAAAGGAAGTGTAAGTATTGTGATATTATGTAAGGTGATTGGAATAGTGGAAATTTGAAGTTTTGTAAATATGAAGCTAAATAAGTAATATTGTTTTGAAATATGTAGAAGATACTTGTTGTGAAATGACATTGTGTATGAAAATGAATAAAGATATATTTAGAAAATGTAAAAGAAGTTAATCTCACCCACCCATGATCTTAGCATTTCTGGTTTAAAGACAGCATAGATCACACTAAATCATGCCCTTCATACACTTCCAAATCTCAGCTCAATTTCTTGAGCTATTTTCTGAATATAAGTAGAACCTACTCCTTTCCTCTTCTCATTTTGGGTCATAATGGTGGAATGTGGTAGATCTGCCCATATGGCACTATAATATTTATTTGTCTGTTTATTTCATTTTTATGCTCTCTTTCTCCCGGAAGGGGGACACAAGACAGCTTACAAGATAAAATGTTTTAAAAACTTTACAGTGGGACGATAAAAACATAACCAATGCACATACACACAAGTAAACTAAAGCACACACACATGCACACAAATATATACATGCCCAGTGGCTTCTGAGTCCAAGAGGTCTTAAGGTACTCTGAGTTAAGATGCAAATTTCATTTTGTGCATCAGAGAGAGAAAGAGGCAGATAGAAAGAGAAACAACAACAACAACAACACACAAACACTTCTAGTGGGACATGTTTTGGGGCCCTTCAGAGAGTCCTTATCCCTTTGCTTAGTTGATATTGCTGAGGAAAATTTTGTTGACCTAGATATACTTTGTACAGTAGTGGTAATTTCAATCATACGCTTCTGCTCCAATTTAGGACAAGGTTAAGTAAATAGAATAGTTCCTACACATACCTAAATGGTATGCAAGTTTATTCCTGAGTGTGGGTTTCTTTGTTGCAGAATCAGTGAGAGATTCTAGAAATAGTTTTTTTCCTACTTCTTTTCATCTGTAGATCGGTGCTGCTTCTTGATTTCTATCTTGCCATCTGCATCAAAAGCACTACAGTGAGAAGGGAGAATGATTGGATAAGGACCAAAAGAAAGAAAAAGAAAGAAAGAAAAAAGAAAAAAGAAAAAAGAAAGAAAAAGAAAAGCCAGTGTTTCTTTTCTATATGCTCCAAAATGGCACCACCTTCCTTGATCTACAGGACCGTTGTATTCAATATTCAGTCACAGCACAAGAATTCTCAGGAAACCAAGACTTGTGCAAAATTTGGCTTAGATACCTACCCTGGTTTATTTTTGTTTACCACATCAGACTTTGAAGAAAGCAACAACATACATGTCTGGATGCTGAGTTGATATCTATCTCATGATTCTTGTTTTCTTTCTTAAAGAACAGCAGTACATTCTCTCCATTTCACACCCTACTTCAAAACAAACTTCATGCTAATAAATTTTTGGTAAAATGAGACAACTTTACCTGCTAATGGTGGAAGCTGGATTAAGAACCTGAAGAACAAATGCCAAAACGTCAGGTTGTAACAATGATAAATAGAAAGTATGTCTCTTGATTTATTCCAAATGTACTTTCAGCCATGCAACCTCTCTTGCAAACCTATATCCTGATTTCAACGTATTAGTCTCCCAAATTCACTTGTATGATAAATGGATCTAAATAATTTCCCTATTATCAGCTCATTATCTTACTACTATCCTCTGAGGCTCTTATGAACTATACTTATATACTAACAGAGAGGATCTTGCTATCTTCCCTGCTTTGAATTTGCTTCCTGAAGCTCTGAAAATTATGAAATGAGAGAGAGAGATATGTTTGATAGTAGGTTTTGCCCAGGACAGTTGAAGCAGAACATCAAATGATGCAGCACTGCCAAGGTGTGCTACAAACAAAAACTTTAAAAATGCTGCTGAGGATGCTGAACCTGTTATCCCCAAACCATTCACCACCTTGGATCGCTCCTATAAATCTTCAATCCAGAGGACTGGAATCCACCAGCCAGCACTGAGGCATACAACATCCCATAGCATTTTGATAGCTAAGACAGAAATACTAAAAACCTCTTCCTGATCCTGGCAGATTTGCTGTTGTTATTTGCCCTAAAATCAACAATGACTTATGGTGACGTATTGCCAGTCATTAACTGCCCTGCTCAAGTCTTGCAAATTCAGGGCCATAGTTTCCTTGATTGAATCAATCCACCTGTAATATGGTCTCCTTCTTTTCCTACCACCTTCCATATACTGAGGCTTATAATATTTTCCTAGAAATTAAAATACAAATGCTTGGGACCAGGAATGTTTTGGATTTAGGATTTTATTTTTGGGTTTTGGAATACCTGTATTTGCATATATGTACATAATGGAATTTCTTGGAGCTGGGCCCCACGTCTAAACACAACATTCATTTATGTTTCATATACAATTTATACACATAGCCTGAAAGTAATTTTATAAAATATTTTAAGATAATTTTGGGGATGAAGCAAAGTTTGTGTACGATGAACCACAAGAAAGCAAAGGTGTCTCTATCTCAGCCACCCATGTGGACAATTTTGAATTTTGGAATTCCAGATAAGGGAGACTCACCCTGTTCTGCAATTAACATGCTTTTTGTTATTGGCAAGAACTGTAACCCAACAGTAACAAAAATAAAGAACAATTTGCTGACCCAGATAAGCTGCCTTCTCTGTGGATAACAGCATGGTTGGCATTGTTTGATAAGCAGTCATAGGAGTTTATCAGACGATGGAAATTGGAAGTATAATCCAATGGCAATCCGAACGCAATTATGGGGGTTTCACGTTATTGCGTATAATCTCACACAATTTCGGGCAAAAGGGAAGTCATTACAAACACAATCATGGGTTTTACATTATTGCATATTAGAGTATCTCATGCAATTTCGGGCAATGGGGAGTCATTTTCAGGCAATGGGAAGTCATTCTGAACTAATGAATTTACGTGAATTCGAATGGGCTCCATTCAAAATAGAAAGAAATTCCTCCTGTCTGATAAACTCCATATATAAACTACAGCAACTAACATAATAGACAAGTGCATTATGTGGGGCAGAGACAGCCTGAAGTTTGGGGTCTGCTATGCTCCTGCACTAACCTAGGAAAAGCACTACAAGGAAGGAGGCATGTTTACCTTCTTCTCAGCCAAAATTCGCCTGTGTTCAACTCTGGATTCATTCCTCCCTGCCAGAATCAAATTGATCTCACTGGCACCCTTTCACAGAAATTTACAATTTCCCAAGGTATATATAAAGTGCTTATTCATATACAGGATGTCAAAAGGCTGTGTGGAGTCCCATAGGAACAAAACTTCTTTGTTCAATTAAATGTCAAGAAAGAAAATGTTTGAAATAAACTTTTAAAATATAAGAAGCACTGCATATTGGGGGGGGGGGGGGGGAACAGAAGGAAACAATTCCCCCACTCCATGAGATTGCCATTTTATGCCTCACATGCTTCACTGAATAATATTGTATATTATATTGTATAAATGTTGGCTGGAATTCTATATATAAAAATTGAGTCTTTTGTATCTGGAATTCCGAATTCTGAAATGCTCCAAAATCCAAAATTGTCCACATGGATGGCTGTGACACATTGATTTTGGGTGGTTCAATGTACATGAACTTTTCTTCATGTACAAAATTATTGCAAATATTGTGTATAAAATTACCTTCAGGCTTTGTGTAAAAGGTGTATACAAAACACAAATGAATTTCATGAGTAAACTTGGGTCCCATTTCTAAGCTATTTATGAATAGGCAAATATTCCAAAATTTGAAAAACTCTGAAATTCAAATCACTTCTGGTCCCTTGAAAGATGGCATATAAATAAAATAAAATAAAATAAAATTGTGACCTAGGGAGAAATTTTCAGTGTGGATACTTAGGAAAGAGGTGTTGAAGGAAACTGCTCAGGAAAAAAGAACATAAATATACTGGAGAAATATGCTGATTAACTGCATAGGATGGTACTGGGATGTGGGGTAGAAAGCATGCAAGAATGGAATTTCCAAGTATCCAGTTTCCTGAGATAACATGGTGCAACTGATGAATATTGGATTAAGAGTCTGGGAGAACAGGATTTGAATCCCTGATCTGCCATAGAAACTCACTGGGTGGCTTTGGGCATGTTACATTCTCTCAGACTAAGAGAAAGACATGGCAAGTTTATGGGTCACAATAAACTGGACCTGATTTAACATAATAACAGTAATCCAGTTTCATGGTTCAAGGGCTTCCCTAGCAGAATTATTACTCTGCTCTCACTTGGTTTGACTTCTGATAAGATAGGTCAAACAAAACAGTGAAAAATGAACTGGTCAACACATTAAAAGGCACTTAATCTTCAGCTGCGCCCCAAAATAGCACTCCTTTATCATTGGGCTATAATCAGCGATTCATTGCATTAGAAAGACAGCTCCTTAGTGCCTTCTTTAAGTCCCTAAGAATCCTTCCCAAACATTTTCAAGACAGATATGGCAGTGGCATCAGCATGACAGCTGTGGTTTTTAAAGGTGTAGGAAAGGATCTCTTGAACCTCTATAGGCAAAAACCATTAGGACATGGCACAAATATAATATATTCAGGACAATAGAGCAGGTGAAGATAGAAGGCTTTAGGTTTGTAATAAAACAAATTGCTTTTGTGAAACTTTACTGAAACATGTTTTCTTTTATAGCCAGTTTTTGATGTTGGGGGATGGATTTCACCATTTTGGACTTCATGACAGATGCAGAATCAGTTTGTCGGCAAAATTCAAGTCAGTCAGCCTTCCATATCTATGGATTTTGCATCCACAGATTCAACCATCCATAGTTTGAAAATATATTTTTTTAAAAATCCCAACAAGCAAACTTTGATTTTACCAATTTTAAAAAGGTTACACACACACACACGTGTGTGCACACACCTTAATTTTACCATTTTACCATGGATTTTGGTATCCATCCAGTAGATAACAAGGGATTACTCTATTCAAGGATAATTAAAAGTCAAGTCAGAATATTCTCAACATCAATAATAATAATAATAATAATAATAATAATAATATATTTGTATCCCACATCTCTGTGCAACACAACCCAGGGTGGCTTACATATTCAAACAATATAGTGCAACCCCAAAATCCACCACCCCCAGGACATAATCAAAGCATCAAAGCACATCATAATCTTCAACTATGCAATGGCACTGGAGGAATGTTTTTTCATAACTAGGCAAACCAGCTCATTGGGATGATAACTCTGAACATGGCCACAAGGAGTTTTAATTTGAGATTAAAATATACTTTCTGACCACTGTCAGCCCTGCCCGTGTTTTCAAAAGGAATCTCATCAAGACTTTGTCAAGGATCTATTTGGTATATATCAAAAATATATAGAATTTTGACAAGGAGGGTTTATTACATGAGGGGAACTATAAAGTTATGCATTGGGTTTCACTCATCCTGTGTTCAGCTTGAAGAACCCTTTCTGGCTTAAGAGTCGACTGAGGCTGGCTTTCACCTCCCTGTTCCTCAGAGTGTAAATGAGAGGGTTGCAAAGGGGAATGATGACTGTGTAGAGCAGGGAGAGCACTTTGTCAGCTCTCACAGAATCACTGGTCTTTGGGCGCAAGTACACAACCATCCCAGAGCCATAGAAGAGGCTGACCACAGTGAGGTGGGATGAACAAGTAGAAAAGGCTTTCTGACGGCCAATGCCTGCTGGCATATGCAAAATGGTTCTGCTGATGTATGCATAGGAGGCCAAGATGAGCACAAAGGGGATTATAACAAAGAGGATGTTCTCAGTATACACAGCCAACTCATTGACGTACAAATCAGCACATGCCAGGCTGAGTACTGGTGGGATGTCACAGAAGAAGTGGTCAATCTCATTGGGTCCACAGAAAGGCAAGGAGAAGATAAGTCCAACTTGGACCAGCTGCATTGGGAGACTGATGGCAAATGAGCCGGCCACCAGCCCCACCCGCACCTTGTGACTCATGACTGTCATGTAGTGGAGAGGGAGACAGATAGCAAGATAGCGGTCATAAGCCATTACTGCCAACAGGAAGCACTCTGTTGCACCCAGGAAGAGGATAAAGAACATTTGTGTAGCACAAGCTGACAATGAGATGGAAAGGTTCCCTGAGACCAAATTGGCCATCATCTTAGGGAGGGTGACTGAAGTGTAACACATTTCCAGCACTGAAAGGCTGCGGAGGAAGAAGTACATTGGGCTCTTCAGGGCAGGGTCCCATGTTGTCACCACTACAATCAAACCATTGCCAAGTAAAATGGCCAGATAAATGATGAGAAAAGCAATAAAGAGAAGGGTACGATGTTCTTGGTATCCCAACAAGATGAACTCTGTCACAGTGCTTTGGTTCTTCCATTGTCTGCTTGGGTCAGGATTCATCTGTAGAGGTAAACAAGGTACATGAGTTTAATGCTCAAATATGTATCTGTGGGCCACTTCAAATGAAACTGAAGGAGGTGCTACATAACCTGATTTATCACTCAATTAACCAGGTTTGAATGGGTAAATGTTCTCCTTTTCCTCATCTCCTTCACCTGGAAAACAAGCCCCATAAGGAACATCTGAGACAGCTATTCTTACAGCCATGTTACTTACTCTTGAACATGTATTTTATAGCTACTCATGAATGTGTATTTCAAGTAAATGTGTGTTTGGAAGTACAGTCAGTTTGTATCAATGAATGTGCCTAGCACCTGCTTATATTCAATGAATAATTTTACTGTTTTTCTCTCTGCTATGAGAAAGGCTCGTGCAGTTTTCAAGGACTATTCACAGTTCAGGATGTAACCTGTTAAAAAGACCTGCACATGTAGGACATTTTGTACAGCTGATGACATTTTCTGTGCAGAAAGATTGGTTTTCCAGCTGGAAAATGTGATTTTCTGCACAAAACCACATGTTCTGTGCAGAAAATGCCATTTCTGCCCCTGAAACAATCAATGTGAAGTTTCTGCATAGAAAGTAAACTGTGAAAATTTTCATCTGTCCAAGATTCTACTCATCAGGCTTTCCCAGATCTCAGGGAACCCATTTTTTTTCATCTATTGTTTGAATATTCTTTCAATTCCTAGTTCAAAATGGCAACTGATACACTGTTTTTAGTGAAAAATGACTCACCAGAAGCTAACAAAAATAAGTGTCTATAGTTTATGTTGTTGTTGTTGTTGTTGTTGTTGTTGTGTGCCTTCAAGTCATTTCCAACATAGGACTACCTAAAGGTGACCCTATCATAGGGTCTTCTTGGCAAGATTTGTTCAAATGGGGATTGCCTTTGCCTTCTTCTGAGGCAAAGAGTATGACTTTCCCAAGGTCACCCAGTGGGTTTCCATGGCCGAGCAGGGATTTGAATCCTGATCTCCCAGTATCCTGGTCCAATGCTCAAAACACTACACCACACAAGATATACCTAAGAAGAAACCCATAAAGGCAGAGACACTATTTTTAACACAATGTGGAATGTTTTATTCTATAATTTAGCATTTCAAGCTTCATACTTTTCCTTCTCAGGACTTACATTTTAATCCAATTTCTAACAGTGGGAAGACTCACTTAAAACAAGAATACCACCCTCACATATATCTGACTTCTGTTTCATTCTCCTGCACCCTCTCTCATTTTCTTCTGATTTCTATTTTATCTTTCTTCCTGTCCTCACAGTCTTACACTCACAGTGCCATAAAGGAACTTCCTTCAAGGTAAGAAAGTATTGGATAGCACATTTATTATACTCTTTCTCTCTGGCTCTGATTTTGTTTAGATTCTGAGGATAAATTTTTAAAAAATCAGAGAATGCAATCCAAAATATGACTATTTTGGATTAATTGAATCAGCAGCAGATGATGGTTCTTCATAACAGTGGAATCTGCTCTGAGTTTCAGATTAAACCTTAAAGGCACTAAGATTCTAAACCTATGTCAGGGACAATTTTTTAGCACTTGGGACAGCTCCTTTGCTGCTTAGCCTAAAATCTGGATCAGGGTCTCCATTGTCATGGAAGCCACCATCTGCCACTGCTTGAACCCAGGACTTGAGCCCAAGTAAGTGGATCTAGAATTGCAGCCACCAAGGAAGAGAGGAGAGTTTCATTCCTGTATTCACATATCTGAAAATAAGCTCCACTGAACCTACTTGGACTTAATTCAGAGAAGGTATGTGTAGAATTTGTCTTTCACAAGCACTCTTGCTCTTTCTCTCCTCACCATCTTTCCCCTTCTTTTAAAAATATAAAGAAAGAAAATAAAGTAAAAGCCAATAATTAGGCAGCTGGTACAACTCACACCATTAGGGTAATTTTAGGCAACATTATTGACAAAACAGAAATGGAAAGAGGAAATAGCCAAAACATTGAGTGGTCAGTGGATGGGGAGAAGGAAGACTGGTGGTATTCTGTTTGTGTGCCACAATGACCACATCACCTATGCCAGTTTTCATCTGTTTACTATTCCCATTGGCCATGCTGCTTGGGGAAGATGAGAGCTCAAGAAACCTGATGTATAGAATTGGCTGCCAAAATATGTACCAATCGTCATTTGTTTAAAGAGTGATACATAAACTGTGACAGCCAACATGTTGTAGCAGTTTGGGCATTGGACTATGAATCTGGAGATCAGGATTTGAATTCCCGCTCAGTCATGGAAACCCATTGGATGACCTTGGACATTTGACACTCTCTCAGTCTCAGAGAAAGGCAAGGGCAAACCCTCTCTGAACATATTCTGCCAAGAAAACCACATGATAGGTTCATATTAGGGTTGATGTAAGCTGGAATTGACTTGAAGGCACACAACAACAACAATAACAAGAACTTTATGTTTGTTAACTTGTGCTATGAATGCATTCAAGTGACTCGAGGACACACAAGAAACTGATATTTTGCAAAGAGGTAGCCAATATAGGTAAATTCTGTGCTCTTATTCTCACTTTTTTCAGGTTTACATCATGTTTTATAATTGTGGAAGATGCTTCTCTGGAAGCTGAATTTTGTATTTTATACATTTTCAGAATTGTCTCAAGACTTTTCATTGCCAGAGCATCAAATCACCTCCTGGTTTCAGCCATAAGAGAGGCCAGAAAATGTAGAAATACGCCCCCCTGGCTGATGATGCTTTATGTATACTACTGTACAGTTCTAGAACTTGGGCAGCTCATTTTTAAGAAGGAATTCATTAGAGGGTGTAGACCCAAGACTCACAAGTTCTTACAGTTACAGTTTATTTTTTTATTTTTTAAAGAGGCTATTACTTCCCATGCCAGTAGAAATGCAACATTAGTAAATTAAATTACTGCCATTTTCCTACACTTTCACTTCCAGAGAAGCATCTTCCACAGTTACAAAACATGATGTAAACCTGAAAAAAGCATCACCTGTCTGAAGTTGGAACCTCACTATCACTAGCAAAAGTTCACCATCACATACCTTCAGGATAATGGCTTAAAAGAGTCTTGGTGGTGATTCTTTTCCAGGGGAATCTGGAAAGATATAGAAATGTATCAAACTATGTTCTATATTCAACAAAAAGGATGAGGAAATAGAGCCAGCATGTTGTCGTTTGAGCACTAGTCTACAACTCTAGAGATCAGGGGTTGAATCTCCTCTCTGCCATGGAAACACATTGACCTTGGGAGAGTCATACTCTCACCCTCAGATGGAGGCAACTGCAACCCCCCAACAAATCTTGCCAAGAAAACTCCATGATAAATTCCCCTTAGGGCAAAAGCACACAGCAATAGACAACAAAAGCTATGCATTCATCTTAATGCTTGGAAAGATATTCTTGATTAGATCTCCTACCATAGACAGTAACAGCGAGCAAGACAAATATCAGAACAAGCAAGAATGTCACAAAGGGAAGCAAACATCAGTAAAGAAAATCGGGGTGAGAGGATGACTTATGATCCAGGAGCTGTGCAAGGCACCAATGTACTTGCGGGATGGGTTTCAGCATCTCAGACTAGAATCTGGAGTGTATTCACATAGAAATCATCATTCACCACTAATTAAAATAAACAAAAGTCACACAATTCTGCAAGAAAACTCTGATCATGTAATCAGATGGTTGTTGTTGTTTATATTATTGATGTGTGCTTTCTAGTTATTTCTGATTTGTGAGGTTTTCTTGGCAAGTTTCATAAAGGAGGGGTTGCCTTTGCCTTCCTCTGAGGATGAGGGAGAGTGACATATCCAAAGTCGCCCAATGGGTTTCCATAGATGAGAGTAGATTCAAACCCAGGTCTCCAGATTCATAGCCCAATGCTTAAACCATTATACCATATTAGTAAATGCTGACAAAATGTAGACACCAACAGATCTGTTAATTTTGCTTTTGCTCAGTCTCTTATTTTCCAGCTCTAGTCTGTTTCATCCCATTTCTTCATGAGTTTGCAGCCTATAGTGCACATGAAAATTTGTATACATTTTCATGAATATTTCATGTAATATCTTGATTTTTCTACATAGCTTAGCTATTTTTGCAAGCAATTTCTCCCAGTATAATGTAATTTTGCATATTTTAAAACTAATACATACATTGCATGAATGTATGATTTAACTAGAAAACTAGAAAAAATATTGCAAAGTCTGGAACTGCACGGATATACAATTATAATTGCATTTCAGTTCATGTATTGACACAGAAAGTGGAAACAGGCAAATTTTCATTAAAATGTGAATTTCTCCCCTACCATTCTCTGGTGACAAAATGAAACAAATAAGAAAGGGCACAATTCACTGGGAAGTTTGTCTGAACAAAGGTTCTGTGTTCAAGTACAATGGAGCATGCGCAAGAGAAATTATGTTTTCAGAAGCACGCAAGATCAGTTCACATCAAAGCACATAACTCAGAATAAATGAAATAAAGTAATCCACAGTAAGATAATCAAACAATTGTCAACAATACTGTATACAATGAATATTTGGTCGTAGAGATAAGTGTAAGCAATACAGCAGTCCCTTGAAGAATTCTAACATGTTAACTGTTATATCACGCTGATCTTCCAAGTTTTGTCCAAGATTTTTGGAAGCCTAACTGATATAAATGTAATGTCATGGACTTTAAGGATTCGTTTCTCTTATAACATGTTCTGCATCAAAATGTTCAAAACCCCATATACATGGAGTTTATTTCCCCAAGTTATTCTTGAAATAATTTATAAGATAATTTAGCCATAGTGGTAATCAATATACTACCTTAAAAGTATAGTAGGCAGCAGAGTCCTTTACCCTTTCCCTACAATTGTGCAAAAATCAGATGCTATTCCAGTACAACAGTAGAAGTATATCCCTAGTGCAGTGGTTCCCAGCCTTTGGTTCTCCAGATGTTTTGGACTTCAGTTCTCAGAATTCCTGGTTGTTGGCCAAGCTAGGTGTGATTTCTTCTGGTTGAAGTCCAAAACTCCTGTAGGACCAAAGGAACCACTATCCATTATCTTGGGAGAACCATACTACCATACTGCAATCTTATCCATCCTATCCATCTCTATTCTTAAGTAGGTTGTGTTGCGTTTAATGAAACTTACTCCAGGTAAGTGAGTATAGGACTGCAGCCTCAGAGTTTATAGTGGAAATCTTATAATTCTACTTCTAGTTCCAGCTCTAAATATATTTTATAGAATTCTAGTTTATTATCAAAGAAGGAATGTTACCTTCTTTGCAGCTGTATTGCTCCTGTTCACAGTCTTGAATGGATGTTGTACTTCTCTTGCTTGGATCACAACAGGGAGTTATGACCATTTGTCATGTGAAATAGTGCCCTCCTGATATGTACAGAAGATGGTCAATGTGTGAGGACATGGAATGAAGCTAACTGCTAGCTCAACTAATCTCCAAAGGGCATGGTTAGCTAAGGTAATGTTTTTCATTGGCATTAGCTCCAGCAGTGCTGAATTCCAATGGGAGTAATGTGCTCCACTTGGGTAAACAACAGATAAACTACTTTTAAAATTAGGAACACTAGAAGAATCCTACTGGGTCAGACCAAACTTTCACCTATTCCAGCATCCTGACTCCAGCCTTCACCACTTGGGTGGCTTGAGAAAGGTTATGAACTGTATTTTGGATTTTCCAAGTCCACATAAGAGAGACTCAACCTGTACATGGTAACTATTTGTACCTCACTGTCTAAAATTACATCAAGTTTCCTTTCTATCAACAATCATATACTCATGTTTTTGACATTTTAATCTTGTTTCAGGGCTGATGGCCTTGGAGGAGGGAGACCAGCCACCTTGAAACATCAATACTGTTGCTTTGCTGGAGGTGGGTGCCTTCCATATCACCAAGATGGAGAACCCACTCCATGTTTAAGGAGCTATCCAAGGTGCTGAAATGTATTCCCCCATACTGGTTCAACATTTGAGGGGGCTTTCTTAAAGTTTGGACCTGACACTGGAGCAGATCCACTTCCTAATGACATGGAAGCCATCAGTTGCCACTGACAAATATTTTTCAGTAATATCTCGTATCTGAATCTCAAAGCTGTAATTAAACTTTATGGCTACTAGCCTTGTCTTATCCTGTATCATCTGAATTTCATTTAATCCTCTTCTAAAGCCATCTAAGCTAATAGCCATTAGTCATAACAGCTTTTGGTAGTGAGTTCCCTAGATCAATTATGCATTGCATGGAACAAATTTTCTTTTGTCTCTTCTTTTTTCTATCACCATGTCTATGTCATATACATACATGTGTAAATAGGACCAGTGTCAGAAGCTGGCAGTGTTGGATACGCTTTTAAGCCAATGTCTTACAGCAGGCCCACTATCTAACCATGCTTGGCCATGATTTTGCTCCACCTCTTTCTTGCTATCACTTCTTGTTCCACTGCTTGGATGTGGAGAAACTGGAGCATGTCCAAAGGAGGGCAACGAAGATGGTGAAGGGTCTGGAAGCCATGCCCTATGAGGAGCGACTTAGGGAGCTGGGTATGTTTAGCATGGAGAAGAGAATGTTAAGAGGTAATAATAATAATAATAATAATAAGAAGGCAGTGTACAAATCAATAATTAAATAATTAAATAAATATTCATTCATATACCACTCAAGACACAGTCTGAATCTGGACATCACTTTGTTTTATTCTCTTAGGAGTTTATCTGATGACGGAAATTGGAAGTATAATCTAATGGCATTCCAAACGCAATCATGAGGTTTCACGTCATTGCATATTAAAGTATCTCACACAATTTTGGACAAAAGGGAAGTCACTCTGAATGCAATTATGGGTTTTATGTTATTGCGTATTAAAGCATATCACACAATTTCAGGCAATGGGCAGAAATTTTCAGGTAATGGGAAGTCATTCGGAACGCATTCCAAATGCAATTGGAATTCATGTAAATTTGCTAAACTAGCGAATTCACGTGAATTTGAATTGGCTCCAATTGGCTTCATTCAAAATAAAGAGAAATTCCTCCCATCTGATAAACTACATACAAGCATCATTGATTGATATTTTTTTTCTTCCATGAAAACACAAATGGTATCAGCAAAGGAGAGTGTCATTAGCACATTTAAGCAAACCTTCCCAATCTGCAGTTCCTGAACAAGATGTTCTCCTGAACTAATTGGAACAGTTATTCTTTGGCCTGTGTATTTGTCTGAATTTTTAATGCATTTCTTGGCTCAAAAACTGAGTGCACAGACACTGCATTAGAGAAAATTATATAGAAAAAGTTTCTGGCATGAGAACAAATTGATGGCGATAGAACTGATCCAGCATATTGACTATGACAGCAGCCCTCTACTGGATATGGGCATTATGAAACTGACCAATTCTAATTCCTTCATATGTAAGACTAAGTATGAAGACATAACCCCTATACAGCATTCTGGCCATAGGTTTTTATTAAATAAATAGATAAATCCCAAACAAACAAACAAACAAAGCAAGCCTTGGGGACCTAATTGGTACCATCGAAATCTGTGTTCATGTGCATAGTTTTAAATTGTCTCCAATTGTTTTTTGTTTTAAATTGTTTAATGTTCCTCTAAGTTGATTTAAACAGCTTTAAAACGGTGCTCATGCTTTTAAATTGATTTTATTGTACACTGCCTGAGATTCTTGGTTATACAGTGGCATGTAAATATTTTAAGCCAGCATGGGGTTGTTAGTGGTGTGAGCATTGGACTACAACTCTGGAAACCCTGGTTTGTTTCCCCCCTCAGCCATAGAAACCTGCTGGGTGACCTTGGATGAGTCACATACTGTCAACCTCAGAAAATCCTGTGATAGATTCCTCTTAGGGAAATAATTTGAAAATACACAACAGCATGTAAATATTTTAGAAAAAGATAAAAAAAATCTCTACTTTTGTTGAATTGCAGGTCTCATCAGCCCTAGGTAGCATAGCCAATGATAAGAGATGAGGGGATTTGCATTCTGATGACATCTGGGGACCTGCACACTCCTCATCCAGGCTAAAAAAAATGTGTTATATGAAGGATGAGCCGCCAAAGGAAACTAGATAGAAAGCTATAATAATCAGCATCCACAACAAATGTGAAGCTAGGAATGCCTGGGATAGTAATAAGAGAATCATGGAGTTCTGATGTCTGAACTGGAATAATCAGAAGGGCTGCCAGATCCAGAAAAACCCAGAGGATGGAAGACAGACAACCACCCAAAGGGAAGGTATTTTTACCATACATCAAAGGAGTCACAGACAGAATTGGGAAAATGGTGAGGAAACGCAACCTTCGGATGGTTTTCAAACTGACCAAGAAAATCCAGCAAATGCTTTGCTCAGCCAAAGACAAGAGAGATTCTCTCACAGCTGCAGGAGTTTACTGCATACCACGCAGCTGTGGACAAGTCTACGTAGGGACCACCAAATGCAGTGTGCAAACAAGAATCAAGGAACATGAGAGACACTGCAGACTGGCCCAGCCAGAAAAATCAGCAGTAGCAGAATATGTTATAAACCATTTTGGGCATAAAATGCTGTTTGAAAACATTGAAATCTGGACCATGCAAACAACTATCATGTCAGAATACACATGGAAGCCATTGAAATCCACAAACACTTGGACAACTTCAACAGGAAAGAAGAAACCCTGAAAGTAAACAAACTTTGGCTACCAGTGCTGAAAAACAGGAAGACTAAGCAAATGCAAATGAAAAACTGCTCAGGGCCAGGGGCCTTCCCAGCAGACAATGATCACCAATTTGCAGACACAAATCCTCTGTTGCATTGCCTCCCCCCCCCCCCCCCCCCGTTAGCAACATGCAAATCACTCTGCCTTTCTCAGGGTCACACAGTGTGTATACACACACACACACACACAAACACACATATATTGTCCTTCCCAGGGTCACACAGTGTGTACACACACACACACACACACACACAACTCTTTTCCAAGCAAGCATTCTCTGAAGATGCCAGCCACAGTTGCTGGCGAAACGTCAGGAAGAAACTCTTCTAGAACATGGCCACATAGCCTGGAAAACCCACAAAAACCTATGGATACCGGCCATGAAAGCCTTCGGCTTTACCTTATTATTGTGTACTTTCCAAGTTTCGTGTACCATAAAATAACGAAACATTGAAATCTGGCCTTGTTTGGCCTTGGCTTTGGAGAGAGGCCCCTTTGAGAGTTTGCACTAAATGGTAGGAGAAACATTCAGGTAAACACAGGCCAGAACCAATGTCATTCACTAAATTAGACCAGAACTTTTCGCTTTTTTTTCTCAACAGAGATAGGAAAAGTTTTGTCAAGCCATTCCATCTTTGGCCATTCTCTCCATTGACTTTGCTAGGTCAAAACTATAGAAAGGGCCATGGATGCTTTGTGCTCTGCAGTGGCAGTTGGTGGCTCCCATGACAGTGCCATGGAGAAAAGATTATAGAGTTTAGTCTGACTTTTAAAACTATTCAACATGCTGAACCTTCTCCCTCAAACAGGTCCAGCATCTGGGATAACTCCTTTAAAACTTATTAAAAAAAACCCAGAGCAGATTCACCACCAGACTGAGATTGGAGCCACCAGCTGCCATTAGTGCTCCATTCAGACAAACCCTGTGCTAAAGTAAATCGAATCAATGAGACAAATTAGGCATATTTCTATGGAGCTCATCTATATAATCTAGTTTCCCTCTCAGCTCCATCTCTCATGATTTTCTAGCTGTTTGGTCAGCTATGGGATTGCATAAATTCAATGGATCATCCCATAAAAGGAAAAGTGCTTCCCTGCTAAATATTTGGTTTAGAATAGCCACTTTTATTTATTTAAAAGGCATGCAAAAGTTAACATAAATCTAAATATTAACCATTAAAAGCTTGCTAAACAAAAATGTATTTACCTTCCAGTGAAAGGAAAGAAGGGAAGAAGCCAGTTTAGCCTCCCATGGAACGGCATTCCAGAGGGTGGGATCAGACATAGAGAAGGCTCTTTCTCATGTCCTGACCAGTCGAGTCTGTGATGGTAGTGGGACCAAGAGAAAGTCTTCATCTGTAGATCTTAGAGCTCTGGCAGGTTTGTATGGGGAGACAGCAGTCTTTCAGATAGTCTGGACCTAAACCATACGGAGCATAATAGGTCATGACAAGTACTTTGAATTTTGTGTAGAGATGTGTAGTCAGTGAAGCTATATTCTCCCTATAACTGGCCCCATCAGCATTCTGGCCACAGCATTTTGGATCCACTGAAGTTTCTGAACAGTTTCCAAAGGCAGCCCCATGTAGAGTGCATTACATTAGCTCAAATGGGATGTAATTAAGGCGTGTGTCACTGTGGCACACACTCCAGTAATCAAATACAGTTTAACAACCATAATTGTATATGTGTATATACTAACACAGATATACTTTATAGAAAAACATAGCTAACATTTTTGGGAACTGGATATGTAGTGCATCTGGGTCACAGAGAAGATAGATCAGGATCTACCAGTAGATATTTAGGCTTTTTTGTTTTGTTTTTTTTTTGTTAGAAAGCTCTGGTGCCGCAAATTACAAATCCTAAAATTCTATAGCATTGAGCCATTGCACTTAAAGTGGTGTCAGCCTGGATTATTTCTGCAGTGTGGATGCAGCCTCAGTCAAATGTTTCAAAGGTACAAAGCAATTTGTTATCGCCTGTCTACTTGTAGTAACTTGGCCTTGGCCTCTTCCATTATAGCACAAAGATCTTTCAAGAGTGGAATCTATTTCCTCAGAGAGGTTAAACAGACACATGTCTGAGATGGATAAAATAGTGGACAATATCTACATCCCATGACCAAGTTGTTTTATTGACGCATTTTGCAACTGTCTTGTTATCTCCTTACCAGCCATAAAATCTGTGGTTTTATGTCAGTTGGTGCAACTGTTTTATCTGTGAAAAAGAGTTAAAGATCTGATTTCAGTTTGGGTCTTAATCATCAACTTTGACTCCTAGAATTCACTATTCCAAATCTCTTAAGCTACCTGACACATCTCCAGTATACTTTTGAGTTTCATGCAGGGTATTAGGATGGCAAAGCCTCAAAATCTTGTCTTTGTTTTAGTTGCATTAATAGTGTGGCCTTCTCAAGTGGCTGTAGAGGTAAGTCTCCTCGTCTTCTCTCTCCTTTGAATGAAAAGTGACTAGTTAGGTTAAAAACAAAGGGAGCAGGGGATGAGCATCTTTTGGGAAGGAGAAATGGATTTACTGTGGTTAACCACTGTGGGAGACCTGGAGATAGGAATCCTATCAATACTAAGGACATGGCTGTGGCTAGTAAGGCCATCACCGTATTCAAGGAATTGGTAAGTGTGTGCATATACATGAAGAAGAGGGTGCAAGAGAGTCTGAAGTGTAGATGCTGCCATATCTATTGAGGCCTGGCATGTGTATAAGAATGAAAGAAAGGATGGAAGAATGGATTGTTAAGGTTGCTGAGTTAGCCCAAATGGTCATATTAACACGGGTTCTAGGAGATAAGATAAAGACGTTTTGAAAGATTATAAAACTTCTATGGATTTTTTGACCAATAAGAAATCTAATGTTTTAATCTCTAGCTTTAGTTACTAGTAATTTTGGTAGGATAATTCAGTTGGATCTTTAATGGTAGAATAATATATTTCTTTCTTCTTTCTTTTTATTTTCATTACAGTCAAGATTGGGGGGTTGGAGCCCTACTGTGTATTATCTGTATGCCTCTCCTTTCTTCCTTCTGTTTCTTGTACATTATTTGGAAATTAGACAGTTTATACTAAAACCTAATAAAATTAATCTAAACAAAAAGAACAGTGGGAAAAGGGTTTTGCTCATCTAAAGAGTTTCAATGGGCACAATAGCCTCTCCTATTGTGCTGTTGTCATCTTTGTGTGAAAATAGTAATGACAGAAGGGTTGGAACAGTGTACATCTTTCCTTACATGTGGAGTAACATGCTTATTAAACACTTTAATAGGGATCTTGTATCAGCCTTTTCATGAAGAGTCCCAATATTTCAGCTTCCAGTGTTGCATCAATGGAATCATGTATGATTAGATTCTTGCTCCTACAGTCTCCTGCACCTATTTAACACATAAAATGGTCAGACTTTTGCAGTTTTTCCATTTTGTCTGTCCATTTTGGGTTTCTTAGGTTATCATTTAATTTATCACTTTACTAATATAATGGATGATGGGTTTTACTAAGAATTATTTTGTATAAAAATTCTTAGAATGACAGAGTGAAGGAGACAAATGGACCCAGAAAGTCTGATTGAGAACTCAGGTTTATTCTTCCTGCCAGCAAAGGTTCCCCAGTGGAAATTCAGTTTCCAAAGACTGAGGCCCAGAATTATACATTCTGATAGGCTTTATAGTAGTTTTACACAAAGGATCTCCAAAAATGCTTTCTGTTGGTTAATCTTAACTCTAAACAAATGAATCTCAAGCAATCAGGCAACGAATACATGAATAATTAAAATCCACTTAAGACTCATCAGCCCACCTCATAAAACTTACTTTTTCCTGTCAACAAAAAAATGATGTCAGAAACCTTGTGCACCATTACAGAGTGCATTTCTACTTATCTATTGTTTTCTGTTTTGACTTTCACTGTGGCACCTGAGAGGGCATCTTGTACTCTTGTTTGCTCCACAACCTTCACTTAGCCCTAGTTTATACATGCACAGTTTGGGTTTTTCCATTCTCCCAGAATTCAGCATTCTAAACTCTGGTTCAAATAGCCATTTTAGTACACTCTTCATAGTATAACATTAACTAAATATTGATTCTAAAATTTGCCCACTACACTAATACAACCATTTTACTAGTATGGTCCTTGTAATTGGTTTTTTTTTTTTTTTTGAGTTAGCATGAAAATTCAAATGCATTTTCATTCAGGTTTCCCATAATATATGCACTTTTGAATGGTCTTTCCACTGATGTATACATATGGTTATATGCACTTTACTCCTAGTTGATGAATCTCTACAAACTTGTTCTCCTTAATTTAACACATTAAAGTAATTCAGTTAAGGGCATATGGTGATGACAATGACACATTCATCCAAGAGTGGATTGGAGAGATTGCTTTGTCAGTTTATCACAGCAGGGACCCTACTTTAAGATTAGCAGACTTGCTTCTCTGTTTTCTGAGAGTGCAACATGACTCACATTATGTGATTATTCATTGATTTCAGACTAACTCCTCCAATGAGAAGTCAACTGATACACTCAAACCTGTATTGAACATGGCATATGCCTCACTTGATGATCAGTATAATGGCTGCATGGCAAACATGAAGAGCCTTTTGCCTTCACTTCTTCGAAATGAGCTACAGGAATCTACACTGTATAGTGAAGCTTGGATGGAAGCCCTGTTTAATTGGCAGAACAATCAGACATGGATGTATCCAAGGAATTTAGAAGAACTTTCTGAAGTGGCTCTCTATGCATATACTTTAGCAATCCCTCCACTCTATAAGGAGTTCAATTCTGCCACCCGCACAGCAGCAAAAGGAGCACAGGAATATGCAGCCTACCCTTTCAAATCTCTCCATTTTTTATTAACCTGGGCAACAAGATTCTGGGGAAAGAAATTCAGGTGTCAGCGTGTCTACAGGGGTACCAGTGTGAAATTTTCTATTGGCCGTTACTTCCGGTTCGGGCAGTTCACCTCCACATCAGAGAATGCTGAAGTGGCCAGATTCTTTGACACAGTAACCTTCTTCAAATTGATCACCTGTAAGGGGATAGATATAAGTGATAAGTCCTATTTTCATCATGAGGAGGAAGTGTTAATCCCTCCCTATGAGATGTTCAGGATCAAGTCGATTGAAAAAAACTCAGAGAACAAGACTATTTTTGCCATTTCGGTGGGAAGTTGCAGCAACCACAACTGTATTTTTGTGGGAGAAGGTAACTAAATGGAATTTACTAAGCCACTTAGTAATTCAGGGAGCCACTGTGCTGTAGTGGTTTGAGCACTGGGCTATGACTGCAGAGACCCACTGGTTGGCCTTGGTCAAGTCACTCTCTCAGCCTCAGAGGAAGGCAAAGGCAAATTCCCTCTGAACAAATCTGGCAAAGAACACCCTGTGACTTATGGTCTTAAGGTTGGAAATGGCCTGAAGGTGTACAACAAATTGCAATTCAGCATCTCTCTCTCTGCACCCCCCCCCCGCCCCAAATTTGGATTTGGTATGGGTAGGTGGATAGGAGAATGCAAGGAAATCTCAATTGGAGATTGAATACTGAAAATCGTTTTTCATCAAATATCATCTTAATTGAATGAAGTAAAATCATGGGAGATGCATCTTTCTTGTGTAGGGGACACCACCAATTCTACTCTTATTTCTTTTTAACATTGTATATAAAGTAGGATTCCACTCCCCAATCCCCTTCTAAAGCTGAATGTCTGTTTAGAGAAACCACAGAATGAGCTTATTTTCTTTTTTCCTTTACAGGTTCGAACCATACCAAGAGTTGTCATAACCATCAAGGTACGTGCAGCAGTGAAATATGATCATAGCTCTGGTGGGGAGGGACAAAAAGGACTGTTATAGTGGCTTGGGGGGGGGGGGAGGTCAGGATTCTCAGGTTTTCCCATTACTGTATATACTCATGTATAAATGTAAAAAATTTAATCAAAAATTAACCCCAAAAAATCTAAGTCGATTTATCCATGGGTCAAAGTATGTACTGTACTTTGACCCTTATAAAAAAAGAACCATCCCCTACTGAAAGGCAGGAGTGTTATCTGTTCTAGAAGCACTGACTGCCCTCTACTCAGTCATACATCCAACCTTTAGTGTGAGCGAAAACAGTCGTGTCTGCTGGAATTTTGTAATTTATTTGAGATTATTTACCTTGGTTTCATCTTTTAGATCCTTTGTTACATGTGCCAAAGTTTTAACCTTGATCTATCCACGGGTCATATCAAAATCCATCATTTTGTCCCAAAAACTTGTCCTTGACTTAATGAGGTTTGACTTATAGTCGAGTACAACTCTTCTCCAAGAATTACAGTACAGTGTGGAAATTGATCAGCTAAACGTCAAAGTTGGACTTTTGTTTCCTCACAGGATGGCAAATGAAATGTGCCTTGATTTGCTGCTTTTTTTTTTTTTTTTTTTTGTAGTGAACTGCCTGCTTTCCTACCTTTTACCTGGGCATTTTTGTTTTGTTTTGAGGATTTGACACACAATTCTTAGTAAAGTCCATTCTACTATCTCCGGGAAAACACAGATTTTGTAATTATGGATGATGTTTAAATGAGTATTACATTCATTTAATGACCACATAGCTAACAGTTGATGTCTTTAAAAAGAAAAGATCAGGGGGTGGATGCAGTTTTACCATGAAGGAACATGAAAAAATTATTTCAGTTAGCAGATTAAAGAGTGAAAGGTATTTTCCCAATTCCAAACATCCTTTGCATCTCTGTGTAAGAAAAAAGGGCTGAGTACAAATCTCCACCTTAGCAAATAGAACAGCCCCTTTAGCTAAATGTTCTTTGATTTCCAAATAGGACAATATGTTTTTGTTTGTGCCTGTATGTTTAAATCACAAGCTGTGGACTAGTCTGCTCAGTACATCACAAGGGAGCATCCTTAGGTCTCAGGTTCTGGTCTGGAAACCTCAGGTCCTCAGGTGATCCTGAACTGGCAATCCTGTTTGAATTAGCAGTTAGATTGAGGGCTTTTGGTGTTCTTCCACTGTCAGTTTTTTTAAAAAAATGCACAATAAATGCATATTTATTTTGTATTGATTGTGTGTTTAAATATATAAACATTGTTTATATATTTAAAAAATTCCAACTCAATGTATTATTAGGGGGCTTTCAAGGATTTCCTCCACCCAACTTAGCAATAGCAGTTTCTATCAGGAGCTAGGGGATTCCCTAATAAGGATTTGCTATGTGTATTTAGAGCAAACACACTCCTTGTTAACACTGGATTGTACTTTCTCTCTTCCCTCTGCAGTGCTGTATTTGTGAGGCCACATCTAGCCAGCAACCACAGATTCCAGTCCACGAAGACTTAAGCTTCGCAAGAGCCTCTGCAAATTTCCCATTGTCTTGGTTTGTGTGTATGTATGGATCAGGCTGCATTTACACTGCAGAATTCACACAGTTTGACACCGCTTTAATTGCCATGGCTCAATGCTATGGAATTCTGGATTTTTTTTTAGTTCTGTGAGACATTTAGCTTTCCCTGTCAGAGAGCTCTGGTGTTACAACAAATGACGAATCCCAGGATTCCAGAGGATGGATTCATGACAGTTAAAGTTGTGTCAAACTGCATTAGTTCTGCAGTGTGGCAGCAGCCCTAGACTCTAAAGATGACTCAAAATGTTCCCATCAATTGAGTTGCCCTTTTGTAGGTGACAAAATAGCAAGTAGCAAGGAGAGGAGTTTAGTTGTTTTTGAAGGTGTTTTCAATTTAGACTCCAGTGGTGGCAGTTGGAGCAATACTCCTCTGTGAAGATGGCAGTTACCCTCTCCTTCTCTGAGCTCCACTGAGGTGACAATACATGAAAAGGATCCCTTCCCCCTGCCATGGACTGAATGAAGAATAAAAATGGCAACTGCCAGCTGCACCGAGAAATATTGCTGCTGGTGGTGGGGCAAGCACTACCACAAAGAAGGTGACAGTGGCAGGAAAAGGTAAAGTGGGTTTATATTTCAGGGCTACTCTTCTACTCTACTTCACTTGCCATTTTAACCCAATAATCTTCAATCAGTCTAGATATAAAGACACATACATAAATAAGATTTCCAAAGTTACATTTTTGGATTGTATCTTCCTTCCATTTTTGGCAATATTTTCTACTGCCTTACAATTTCAAAAAGCTTCCCTATCTTTTTTTTTTAACTGACAGGAATGCAACTTATTCTTGAGTGCCTTCAAGTCATTTCCAAATTATAGCAACTCTAAGGCGAACCTATCATGGGGTTTTCTTGGCAAGATTTGTTCAGAAGGTGTTCATGTTTGCATTTGCCTTCTTCTGAGGCTGAGAGAGTGTGACTAGCCAAGGTCACTCACTGGGTTTCCATAGCTGAGTGGGGATTCAAACCTTGTGTTTCAGAGTCTTAGTGCACACCACTATACCACTATACCTTTTCTCCCTCCAAAAAAGCTCCTGCTACTCTAGCCAGTATGCCCAATAGTTGGAAATGATGGGACCAGTCGTCCAACAACATCTGAAGGTTTCTAGGTTTCCCACCCCTGACTTAAGGCATGCTTGAATGTGAGGTATAACAAAGACAAGTAATTAAGTAAATTAATGCAGAATCCAAAGTTCATATTGCTAAACATGTACACCAGAATGTCAGTGTGTCATGTCAAATGAATGGCCTGCTAACCCATTGTAGCATCATGGCTTGCCACAGCATCTAGCCTTGGCAGAGTATGAAGAACATACCAGTGCAAGTGCTCACCAGTAGTGTTACCATATGTCTTGTTTTTTCCAGGAATGTCCTCTTTTTCAGAGCTAAGATTTATCTTCTTGGGTGGATTTTTAAAACGTTCAGGTCTTCTTACAAAGTCTGGACTAGAGAAAGCGAGCAATCAGGTAATAGAGCTCTGAGGAGGAAGAAGAGAGACATGCCTGGATAAAGCCCCCAGTACAGCCAGACTCAGCCCCATTGGGGTTAGTGAGTGACTCGCTGGCTTCCAGATGATCCAGATATCAGAAGAGGAAAGTTTTTGCTGATCATATTGACTGACCTGAGGAATTTTGCTTTCTAATCTCCCACTCTCCAGTTGCTGGTTACATGTATCCCCCCCCCCCCTTTTGATTTTCAAAATATGGTAACCTGTGTGGAAGATTTTATCAAAATTTTTTGCAATGCTTTTCTGATTCTGAACTCACACTGCATATTGGGAAAAGCTGAGTATTTATTGTTAATAATAATAAAAAAAATCTTCTGTTATGTTTCTGCTTTGGAGCTATCACATGCTAGTTCTCAATTAGAATTAAAAGACACCATTTCAAGAAGAAGACTAAACATCTGCCAGTGACCTTCATTTTTCATTCCAGTCACCTTATCCGAGAGAGGAAATGTAGCCAATGAAGATCCAGAGAAACTTCTGGAGGAAAAAATCTATTAGGACTATGAAAAAGTACCAGGCATTTAGGGTAAAGCAGAGGAAAATTGGATAAGAGATCAGAGTAGGGGTGGGCGATGTGTGTCCTATGGGCAACAATATGGCCTATGGACTATGCTGAAGCTCTGCAACAGTTTCTAATGTCCCCAAGCCCCAATTGTTAAAAAAATTCTTGAAGCAAAGGAGCCTGCTGTAATTTAACATTGAAAGAACAAAATAAGATGGGAATTGACTGATTTAAGACTTCTTTTATTGCTTTCTGTGTGTAAGACAGAAACCTTTTTCTCAATTGCCTTGGCTTTTGATAGCACATAATAAAAACAATTCTGCAATGCAAACCTGTGTTGTTGTTTTTTAAATCTTTGTACCTCTATGATTCCTGTTGATGGTATCCATTAGAAAGGAGAGAGAAAGAGGAAAAGGGAAAACCCTTGTTAGTATTTCTTAATAACAATTGTTGGCTCAGTCAGCAGGGTTGTAGCTAAAGAGAAGAGATTCTTTCTCTAGATTTCTAGCATTGCTGTACCTTAAAAATTCCGTTGAGTATTCAGAAATATTGTACAGTTTAGGCATTAAAAGAAAACAGGCAGGAAATGTTAGTAAGCAAACATGAAAACAGAGAATATCATATAAGAGTCTCTCACTCCTCACTCCTCAATGCCAGAAAAATGGGAACTAAAGGAACATTCTATGGGGGAGGGGGGGGCGGATTTCTAGTCAGAGGGGCAATGCTCCCCTTGAGATACACCCCTGGCCCAGTGAAATGCCCAAAACAGGCCTGGTTTTGGTGAAACATAGGAGGCTATCAGTTATTGAAGTTTTCAGGAACTTCATTATATTGTTACTCCTTTAAACACTTCACATTTATGGTATTGACATCTTGCTGATATTTTCTTTTTCTTTCTTGCAAAAATTTGATAGTAATAATCTAGCATAACAAATCAACTAAATCTTCCAGTTTTCAAGGGAAGAATGTGAGAGGAGAAAAGAGAAGCTGGAACATTTTAAAAGCAGCCAAAAATGTGGGACAACAAGGGATTAATAGTGACTGTCCCTGCGAAATCACAACAGTTGAAGAATATCGAGGAAACCTTTCAGTTATAGTTGGCACATTTGAATTTACTAAGGCTTGACCAACTTGCTTTTTTTTTAAACTACAGTTGTTGGAGTCCCACAGCCAGCAGTTTGACAACTTTTTGTTGTTGGAGTACATATAGCTATGTCTATTCTAGTCCTAAACTTAACACTCTTCTCATGAGCAGGAAAGATAATATAGTTCCATAGGAAAAGGCCATGCCAAATATATAAGGAAATCAGGATGTGGAAAAATTACTTTTTTTTTTTTTTTTTACTTTTTTTCATCCCGCAATGCTACTGGCCCTGCTGATTGTGGAATTCTGGGAACTGCAGTCCAAAAAACTACATACAGTAAGTCAGTATTAGTGACTTACTTCAGTATTACTCTGCCAACCCATTGATGTCCAAGGGAACTTTGTACAAGGGAAGAAAACATGTACAATATATGGGTCACACAACAAAATTGGATTTGCATTGAAATGTGTTTACTTTTAACTTCAGAGTTATGTGGAATTAATTTTAGCACTGCAGTTTGAAGGCTTATAAGAGCAGCCAGAATTTCTAAAAAGTTATTTAAAATACTTATAATAATTACTTTTCAGTTTCTTTATGAGCAGGCACTGTGTGATATTACAAAACACACATAAATGTGAGGCCACAGACCTTGTAACTACAGAAGTAACTAAGCACAGCTGCTGCTGTACTGTAACAATTTCCATTGTAGTGATGTTACTCTTATGGGACTTTGTGTGGAACTAAGGCTGCACTTTACTCACCTTTGCGGTATAGTAAAGAGAGTCCCCAAACATTGCAAAACAGTCTTGGTGCATTTTAAAGTTAAGTTATTTATTTGTTATTAAAATATTTATATCTCTCCCTATATTCAAAGATCCAGTAGCAGAGTTCAATAAAAGTTGCTTGAACAAGGAATCTAATGAACCATCTAATGAACGTTCTACGTACACTGAAAATGATTGCCTAGTCTAAAATTACCCCAAAGCAAGTCTGCTTAAAGCAAGTCCTGCTTCAACATGCCATTTAGGACTGAATTTTCCAGACTATGGAAACATGTCTTACACTTTTCCCTCTTACAGTAATTATATACCTAGCACAAAAGAAACTCAGAGATGTTTGAAGGTTAATGTTTTAAGACACTTTCAATTTTTATTTTTTTGTCTCCAGCACTGAGTTAAAAACTGTTGCATGAGAAATCAGCCACAGCCAAGGAAAAGTTTCAAAACTTTTTTTTCCCCTGGCTAGGCTGTTAGATGATCCTTTATGTCACTTTTGTCATCAGCTGTGACAGCTTCTTGTTGATATTATTAAAATAAAATGTGTGCAAGACAGCAGCTGTGTCCAGGGGAGGGGAAGAGCTGCTCTTTACTTTGTAACACCTAATAATCAGCTACTTGGTAAAGTTCATTCTAAACTTAGTTTGCATGTCTGATATGGCCTCTAATTAAACTCTTTGCTAGATCTGTCTGTGATAATTATGCCTAATTACAGGCTTTGCACCTTTGTTTGCGCTTTGGAGAGATGTCCCATTGGGAGTTCGCACTAAAGAGAAAGAGAAGTATTCAGGTAAACACAAGTTTCAGGGAAAGTTAATACTGAAGTTTTTGTGCTGTTGGCTCCATGAAGATTAGAAAGTTAATTTCAACTTGGGGGGCAGTCTCCCTTTTGATTTTGCTAACCATGTCATACAATGAAGACACACTGACTTGTGCTTTCTATACCTGCATTGTATGCTGAGCATGTTTATTTCTGAGACTTGAATCAATAAAAGAAAATTACACAGAACTTGTGGCAACTAGTGGCTCCCATGTCAGTGAGATGGTAATCCACTTTGGAGTCTAAACTTTTGAAGAGCTGTCCAAGGTTCTGATCCTATTTTGGGGATAGGGATCAGCACCTTGAATAGCTCCTTTAAAATCTAAATGAAAACCTTTAGTGATTTGTCCTCCATTGACATGTAATTTGCCAGTTGCCACCACACTTCCATATGTTGTCAGACTGTTGCTCCCATCAGTCCTAGTCAACATAGCCAGTGGTGATGGATGATGGCAGTTGCACAATTCAACAACATCTGGGTAGAGGTCAAATATTGCTCACCCCTTTCATGTATTTCATAACCTTTAATCTCTTCATGCAAAACTTTGTGCTTCCAAACAGGAAGCATCCATATCTGATTAAAAGCACTGGTAATCTGTTGTTATGATAACCCATAGCCTTCTATTTTAATACCAGAAATATTGTGAGGTTTATCCTTCCATGACCCTGTATGTAGGCCCCATAAGCTCTCAATGAAGGGTCATGTCAGTAATTTAGGAGTTGCAAAAGGGCTGATTCACTCACACGCACCTTAGGAAGGTGAGGGAATTCTTCTAAGGAACTATACACCAATTTTCAGGTGCAATGTTTGTTCCTGTCTCTCACTCCTGTGGATTACCTAAAGCAAAAATATGTTCATTTACATTTAATTTTGACCTCGGAAGCCTCCACCCCAGGCGATTACCTCATACAATTTGGACTATTGGCGATGGGACCCCTGGTTCTTTGCCCCAGGTGGGATTCCTCCATAAACCCCCCAAATTTTCTTTGCTTATTGGACTAGTTTGTTCGCAGGCAGACACTCTGTCATGCAGAACTCTGTTAGACCCAGCTCATCATTGCCCTCTGAGTGCTCAGGAACAGCCAAGTCCCATATCCCAAGTTACCAAAACTTCATCTACAGGATTGGTAATTATCACGGGTAGTGGAGCCTATTTCTATTCCCATCTAACTCCTTTATTTGTTAGCTTCTTGTGTGCTTGTGTGAGAGCATATACAATTGTGTGTGTGTTTATTTGTTTAATAAAATATAATGTGAGATAGGAACTCT
Organism: Urosaurus nigricauda; assembly: GCA_034509955.1. Taxonomy (NCBI): domain Eukaryota; kingdom Metazoa; phylum Chordata; class Lepidosauria; order Squamata; family Phrynosomatidae; genus Urosaurus; species Urosaurus nigricauda. The sequence goes on from JAOEGL010000006.1 coordinate 12,281,463, forward strand.
GCCTCTGCAGTTCTTTGCCTCCCCACCCCTGTAAATGTTTCCCGAGGCTGCTTGTAACTCAGCCGTAATTTAAACTAAATATAAAATTCCCTAGACTTCATAGTTACACCATGGGTTCTCACTTCCCTCCACACATGCCATGTTTTGCTTGATCAATATCTTTGGCTGAACCTAACCATCTTTCCCTTTTCACCTCTCTGTTTTAGGGCAAAGAAACAGGGTGGCTATTTATTAATTTATTATTTATTGGATTTCTATCTCCTCCCCACCCAATAGCAGGCAGCTACAACTATTTTTTTGGGGGGGGGGTGATAAAATGCCACAGGAAGTTTTGCAAGGAGCTTTGCTTTAAACAGATGACCATCTGTCAGGTATGCTTTCATTGAGATTTCCTGCATGGCAGGGGTTGGATTGGATGGCCCTTGTGGTCTCTTCCAACACTATGATTCTATGATAAGAAAGCCTCTTTTTCAGTCAATTGCTTGTGTCCATGTGCAGCAATGGGCTCCACTCTGGCACTAAACCTGAGCATTGCCATCACTATCTCATCCAAAATTGTTCTCATTGATATAATTGTATTCATTAAATAGTTCCTAATATTCTGGGATTATTTTTTAAAGTAGAGATCAGATGGAAAATAAGAATCTGAAGTAGTAGGAATTGAAGGGTTGGGGAGTACAGAATTGAAGGGGTGGGGAGACATAGGAAATCCACAAATGGAAGTGCAATTTGTCATTTTTTTGTTGTTCTTCTGTGTCTTCAAGTCATTCCCAATTTATGGAGACCCAAAGGTAAACCTGTCATGGGGTTTTCTTGGCAAGATTTGTTAAGAGGAGATCTGCCATTGGCAGAGGCTGTGAGCACGTGACCTGCCCAAGATCACCCAGTGGGTTTCATGGCCAAACTGGGAATTGAACTCTGGTCTCCAGAGTCATAGGCCAACACTCAAACAACTACACTACATTGGGTCTTGGATATGCTATCTGTCTAAACACTATTCTATGAGGGAACAAAGTACTTTTGGAAGTGCAGTATAAAAGTACTTTGTTCCACTGACAAAATAGTGTTTAGACAGACAGACATGAAGCGCAGTCCCAATGAACTCCCAGATTTCATGACATGTGGATTGATCTCCATGTATTCTCCATTCTTCTGCCTTGTACCTTGAGGTGCATGATTGCTTCCACCCCCTTTCTATCTTTTTCTCATTTGCTTTAATAAAATTGTATCTAGACCTCCCCTTGCTCTTCTGCCTATTTTCTCTATCTAGACCTTCCCCTTGTTCTTCCGCCTGTTTTCTGTTTAATCATCTTGAACAATCTTATCTCCCTTTTCTTAGAACATACTGTGGCATAGTTGATTGCATCTCTGTCAAAGTTTGCATTAGTTTCCGTTGCAGGCCTGACCTCACCATTAGGCAGAATGAAACACTTTCCCCAAGTGATCCTGAGTTAAATCCTTATGCAAAGGGATCTTGTAGCATCTTTGAGACTAACTGAAAGAATGAAGCTGGTAGCATGAGCTTTCACAGACTTGAGCCTACTTCCTCAGATGTATGTGGAAGTGAATCCTGTGGTGGAAGCTTCTGTCATTAGTAGAATTATTTTGTTTCAGGCAGCAGCAATACCTTGATCTACCCCTTTCTAGTTCTCTAATTCAGTCTTTTCTTATTAGCTTCACAAGGAACTCCCCCCCACCCCCTACCCCCGTTTATCACATGCAGTTTAAAGTGACTTACCCCATTCACATTAAATTTGAAGCCGGATCTTATTGCACACACTGGGGGCCAGGCGAGTGCAATTGAGCTGAATCCTGGGCCCCAGCCAAGCTTATCCAGCATCCTTTCAAAAATGGCAGATTCCCATTTTTGAAAAGATGCAGGATAAGCGTGGCTGGGACCTGGGCTTCAGCCCAGTTGCTCTCACATGATCCCCATCGCATGCGATAAGATCTGGCTTCAAAATTAAATGTAAGTTGCTTTAACATAATATGTTAAATTAATGCAGTTTAAGACCTTCTTCTTTTTTTAAATGCCAGTAATTATCCATTTTTGTCTATGGTTGTGAAAGCTGCACACTGAAGAAAGCTGACAGGAGTTGAATCAACTCACCTGAAAAGTGATACTGGAAGAATGTTCTACAGAGACCATGAACTACCAAAAAGACAAACAAAGGAGTCCATGACCAAAACAAACCTGAAATTTTCCCTAGAAGTCAAAGTGACTAAACTGAGATTTTCTGCATGCTTTCACCTTTAAAGTGCCTCCAACCTTCAGCTATCCTGATTTGACAGGGACAATCCCTAGAAATTCTCAATTGTCCCACTTTTTCAGCTGCTTTTAAAATGTCCTAGTTTTTCTCTCCTGCTCCCACTTTCTCCCTCTGACCTCTGTTGATTTCAATTGCTGAAAACTGAGTTCAAAGTGCAAAAGTAGTTTGTATTCACTTGACTGAATAGGGGGAGGGGAGGGGAGTGATGGGGGGGTTGCAGCCTTGCCCTTGCCAGTTGGCTCAGGCAAAAGCAAACTGTGGCAGCCCCTGCTTTCTCACCAATAACTCCCACCATCACAGCCACACTCTAATATTGCTTGGCCATATGTGTTCCAGTTTTCCTCTGTAAAAAGTTGCACTGTATGTAATGAACAGCCGGGGTGCTATAGAAATAATGTCGTTTGACACCACTTTAACTGCCATGGCTCCATCCTATAGAATCATGGGATTTGTAGTATTGTGAAATATCAACGCTCTTAGGCAGAGAAGACTAAAGACTGTTTAAAACTACAAATCACAGGATTCCATAGGATGGAGCTGTAGCACTTAAAGTGGTGTCAAACTGCTTTATTTCTATAGTGTAGATGCACCCAAGGCCAGAAAGCTCATGGACCTGGAGCAGGGTAATGTGTTAGAGATACCGGCTGCTGCTTTTGCAGCCTCTGAACATACACCTTCTTAATAAGACAGCTTTTGTTCTGGTACTGCTGCTTTTACAAAATATTCAGTATTTTACATTGTTTTTGTGATAAACCACTGTTTTGCATTATGACACAGAAGACCACACTGGGGTGCTGTTGGCTAACTTTTTCCTCTACAGTACAATGCTTCATTTTCTCAATTGCAAGAAATGAACCCTGTCAAAACCTGTGCTTCAGAAGGAAACCCTTCAGAGCTCTTCTTCTGCAGAGTGTATATAGGAAGATTACCGTGAATGAGTAGCTTTTAACATGCAAACCATTACAAGCCATTGCAGCAAAGTATTAATATGGATTCCCATTATTTCAGTGCATGCTGCAGGATAAGTGGTGGCTTCTGATGAGTGATAACTGTAAGCACAGAATGTGGACAAAGGAGAGGACATTATTCTACAGAAACTGATGTATACAAAAATATGGTCTTGAATATTTGGTGAGGTGGATGTTGCACTGTTATTATGTGGACTGGCCTCAGAGTAAAGTCATCAGCAAATAAAACTACTCAGTCATTAAGAAAATTGGAAGTCATGAATATCACTAATCACTCACATACCTTATAGGTATCTGTAATAGCAGATGATGGAAGTTAAATAAATACAGATAAAGATGAACTATAAAAATTCAACTATATTAATACCTTTTAAAATTCAGACCTAAGGATTTTATTTTTCCCCTTCTTCTCTTCTGTTCTTTCACCTCCTTTCTCCCAATGCATTCATTTCATCAGCTCACTTGAACACTTAAATTAGGAGAGGACAAAGTACAGGCCTGCAGATGTTGTTCAACTGCAGTTCCCAGCAGTCCTTGCCAGCATGGTCAACAGTGAAGTATATTGAGAGCTGCAGCCTCGCAACGTCTAGATCACAATTGCAATCCTGTCTTAAATAGTCCTTAAGAGGTCCATAGAGCTACATTTTTTCTTCCTTTTCAGATGCTGTAGACTACAGTTCTGCTAGATAGTCCCTAGTCACCCTAACCCTGATATATGTGCTAAGCCATTGAAGTTTATTGGTTTTGGCTTCTGGCCAGATCAGAGAAATGCATCCATTTATCACTAAACCATGGTTACTTTTACTGCTTGGGCATAACTGGCCTAAATGTGCCAGATCCTGTTTGATCTTTGACATTAAAAAGGGTCAGTCCTGGTTAGTACTTGGATGGGAGACCACCAATGAATACCAGGTGCTGTAGGCTATATTTCAGAAGAAGGAACTTTACTATACTAATTTTGAGTGTTTCTTACTTAAGAAAAGCCTGTGAAATTTATGGTGTTGCCATAAATACCATAAATAAATAAATAAGTTGACAGGCAACATGAAGGCATGGACACACACAATAAATGTTATTTCCTAATCACTTTAGCAATCAGACATGCTACTAGGAACAATATCTGTATCTGATGAAGCAGACCACGTCTGTAAAAGCTACAACTTTTTCAAAATTAGTTTCAGTGGTGCTACAAGTTCCCATCACATCTGCAGTAATGTGTTACCTTTTGAGATAATGATGACATAATGACAGTTTTCTTTCCTGAAAAAAAATGACAATGCATAACCCCATTAATTTCTTATATAGAGAATAATCTTTATCTTTCACTTCTTTTTCTGGGTTGAGATTACTTTCTTGGGGCCTTTTGAAGCATTTTTGTTCAGTCCTAAGGCCTTGAAAACAAACTTATATTCTCCCCATTCCCACTGAATAGTAGTGAAGGAGCATAATTTTCCTCCATCTCCATCTGAGGAAGCAGGCCCATTTGGAAGGCTAGAAAAGATCTATGTGGCATACAAAGTTCTACCTACTGGACAGAATTTGGACAATTACTTTTTAAAAGTAATTTAAGGAATTACTATGTTATCAAGGAAACAAAGCAACAAAAATAACAAAAAGGGTGTATAAAAACTTGTACTTAGGCCCAGTACAAACAGGCAGGAAGTGGCATGCGGGTGTTGATTCCAGGGTTCAGGAGTGCACACCAACCGCATGCTCTGGAACCCTAGTCTATATGGACACCACCATCATGGTGATCTCCCATCCACATAGGGGCCACCATGATGATGCCACTGCTGTGCGGCATCTGGACGTCGCTGGCAGGAAGTGGTGTCATGGCAGCACCCCTTCCTGTTTGCGATGCAACAAAAAAGAAGCCATTTCTTTTTGGTGGTGCATCAGTGCTGCAAAGACGGAGCCGCCCCTCTGTCTAGCCCCTTAGTTTCTCTCTCTCAACTTTACTGGTAACATGTTCTTGGAGGGTGGTGAGGGTGTTTTGCAATGCTTATATAACAAATTACTTTTAAAAAAAACCTCACAACTTTCCAAATTCTGTCCAATGAATAGACCTCTCTATGCCACATAGATAATTTCTGGTCTTCCAAATGGGCCTGCTGCTTTAGGAGAGCTGGGTGAAGATGCTACTCCATCACTATCATTTAAGCAACACTCAGCTAGTGGTCCAGTCAGCTTGTGTATATGGATTGGGGTGAAAGAAGAGGTGGGATGCCCCCTGGCTCAGGCTTAGAATGATTTCTCCCTTTTGAGACGCAAACTGTCTGAGGAAGGGGGAAAAAAGATTCACGTCCTTGAGAATCTGTGGTGATCTAGCGCTCTCCAGGGAGAAGAAGCAATTTTCCAAATTGCATTAGTGCCCAGTCTTTGGCCTCCTTTCTTACTGCGGGTATTGCTGCAGTCTCTGCTCTGCAAAGCAGACAGTGTGATGATATCTGTACATATTGGCCAGCATTCCCAGCCAGAGGGTGGGGATAAGAGGACTCATTGCAATGCTCATGCTGCCAAGGAAACAGAAGAGAGTCCAGCTAAAAGGAGAGCTTTAGAATCTGAGATAACTACATGCCCTCAGTCCATCACGGTAAGTAGCTTCCTTTGCCTTTATTCTAGCATTCAGCACACCAAGCTGTGCTAGTCAAAGACCGATCTTCATTTGAATTTATGCTTTTGGAACTGTCATTTAAAGTCACCCAACTTGGTGTGAGACCAACACAAAGGCAGCAGTAAAGTTTGGGGCCTAACCTGTCAACTACTTTGGATATCCTTGGGAAAAACACCTCCTTCCTTCCTTCCTTCCTTCCTTCCTTCCTTCCTTTCTTTCTTTTGTTTTAGGGTGCATGTTTTTGAATTGATTTTGACCAAATGTGATATTTAGATTTAGGCTGAAAATCTCACTTTTTGAGTGTTTTGTGTGTGTGTGTGTGTGTGCAAATTTGGGACCAGTTAGCCATCTTCAGATTATTTCTCATAAATTGCTGCTTTGGGTCCATTTGGATTTGGAGCTTGATATGAGAAAATTTTTAAGGCTACCAGTCAAACATGTAATCGTTTCTTTCAGATCACAAATGAAATAATCAGGAACAGGCTGGTTGTTATGGGCAGATTTTTCTGTCTTTTGTCAATATAGTGCCACCATTCCATGGAGGTTAACATTTTCATCTAAGTCAAGTTCGATCATTAGACAGAGTGGCTAGCAGTATATGGTGGTAGAATACCATTAAATGTATAGCACAGAGTTTGCTCTGTGGCCTATAAATTAACCTGTTGATCTCAGATGCATTAAAAGGAGCCAGAGTTGAAGATCTAGCTGCCAGTCTGGTTAGCATCTGTGTGTAGATTTGTGTGTATGTGTGTGTTATTCTTTGCCACAGACAACAGAATGAAATAGCTATCTTGGGCAGCTGTCAAGAAAAGACATCCGATCACTCGTTATTGTTTATTATTATTTTACTTTTGCTTCCAGGGAGGGGGAAAGGTGTTTGCAATATTTTTGCCTGTGGTGCCAAAGGAACTTGACTGATCCTGACTGCTGTTCACCTTGACCAGGGTGGGGTGGGGTGCCATCTACTGTTCTCCCTTTTTAAATAGAAATTGGTTATGTCTGCATGAAGAAATGTCTCTGTTTAAGTCTTTCATTGAAATACAATAATTCAACTTATAATACATCACTTCATTTCATTCTTTCCAGGCAAAGCTGCTTCTCTGAACAAAAATGGATTCAAAGATGATACTGGAGAGGAAATATCCTGATAAAGTCAGGCTGGGGAAGGAGGGGAGCAATGTGTGTGTGTATGTGTTTAAAACCCTGGGCCAACTTCAAGGGCCTAACTAATTGTCTAGAGGTTCATCTTTTATTATATTAAGTTCCAACTAAAGACCATCACCCATTTGGATGGCTGGGTTGTATGTCTCCTTCCTCCAAATATGAGCAAACAATAATATTTATTCATGTTAAGAAACAGTACATCAATTAGAAAATAGCCGCACAGAAAATCAAAAATTTACTCAGGAATTCTTACCTTTCTGAGGACTAGAGAAGACACTGGAAGGCTAAAATTTTTGTCATTACACTTAAGACAGGACATAGTCAATGAGTAGAGACCCCATATATGATAGATGAAGAGATAGAAAATGAGAGCATTGTCATATATCCTTATCCATCAAGCGGCAACAGAAGCAAATTTGGTACACTGCAATATACAATGTATTTACATGGCATAGTGCTAGAAGTGCAATATCACTTGCATTCCTGTGGTTCTGTTGTACTGTGTCCTAGGATTTGTAGTTTGGTGAGATACCTAGATCTGTTTGCTAGAGATCTCTAGTGCTGTAATTTGGGGAGAGCAGTAGAGCTCTTTAGCAGGCATTCTAAATATAACACCAAAATTCCATAGGATTCCATAGGATGGAGTGGTATCAAACTACTGTTAATTGTGTAGGATAGATAGATAGATAGATAGATAGATAGATTACTGCTAACAGGTGGCAGCCTCTGGAGTTCCCTTTCACCTTTGTAGCTCATAATCTCCCATTCTAGTAGGGATTTCAGCCAATACAGTTGGTCCTCTTTATACACGGATTTTTTATCCACTGATTTGAGCATACACGGCTTGAAAATATTCCCCAAAAGTATAAATTCCAAATAGCAAACCTTGATTTTCCATTTTTATATATACGGCACCATTTTGTTGTGCCATCATATTTAATGGGACTTGAGCATCCACAGATTTTGTTATCCACAGAGGGTCCTGGAACTAAACTCCAGCAGATAACTAAGGACCACTGTATATTGTTGCTCTATGCCTTCAAGTTGTTTCCAACTCATGATGACCCTAAGGGTTGGGCAAGATTTGTTCAGAGACGGTTTTTCTTTGTCTTCATCTGAGGTTGAGATGATGACTTGCCCACAGTTACGCTATGAGTTTCCATGGTGGAGAAGGGATTTTAACCCTGGTCTCTAAAGTTGTAGTCCAATGCTCAAACCACTACTATGCTGGCTGTCTCAGCCAATATATATGACATCATAAAATCTCTATGGCAAAATCTAAACATGTTTTACACATCTTTAGCATATAGCTCTTGTAGTTTTTGCAGCAAGGAGATCTAACTGCTAGCAATCATCTCATTATTTTTCATTCTGCAGAGGTAAAGGACTTTATCACATGGGAAGCTTACAGTGAGTAAATCACCATGAAATCATCAGAAATCCTGAAAGAAATATGATTGGGGTTCATACCCCTGAGTGCTTCTCCCGTCAGTAAATTGTCAGGGAGCCGCCATTTTGCAAAAATGGAAGATCCCATAATTACCAAATGGCGGCCCTCAGGATACTTTACTCATGGAAAAAACGAGCCCCGATGCCTTCATGTTGATTTACTGACAGAAGAAGCATGCAGGGGTGTGAACCCCGATGACACTTCTTTTGGGATTTCTGATGATTTCATGGTGATTTACTCACGGTAAGCCTCCTGTGTGATAAAGTCCAAAGAGAAGTTCCAGTGTGAAACACTTTGCCTGACCAGATCAGCATGGCTAGTTTTTCTAGTGCCATTTGTTAGTACACCCTGGATACCTCATATAGTTTTGGGCTCCATATTTTCATATCAGGGCCTTGCATGGTCTTAAGAGGTCATGATGACCTTTGGAATTTCAAGGGAATTCTCCCATGGGAGGCCACAGAAACTCAGACACAGGTGGGAGGACCCAAGTATTGAAGCTGAATGGGTGTACTCCTTTCTGCTCCTAGACCCTCTGCATGTTCTCTTGCACCATGAGACAAAGAAGGTCTCATCACACTGAAGGCAGTAAACTAAAGCTTCCTACCTGCCCCCTGTTGTGTTTCCAGCCAACTTCCCTATCCATCCACCCTGAGGTTGTCTTAACCCTATATCTGTTTTTGTAACTCTGAAGTTAAAGCCATCAGCAAGTCTGGAATCCCGTTGTTGATTACTGGGAAAACCATCAGGTCTTTGTTACATTGCAAGATAACACCAAGCACACATCAAGGCTAGGATTTTGGGTATAAATGTCAGTCCTAGACCTAGTCTCCTCAAGACACCATATCCAGTGTGACCAGAGAGATCCCTCTACTCATTGTTTCTCTCTCAGACACCAGTCTGACCCACTTCCCATTTTCCATTGTCTACTCATTTGGATAGATAATTGTCACCTGCTTTACAACCCTAAAATGCCACTATCCAGTTTTCTCACCTCTGCTTCATTTAGCTCTCTGTGTTGAATCTGTGTGAATTACTATGATATGTTTGTTTACACTTTTGCCTATTTTTAAACAGAAACCTTCTTAATTCACCCAAACTTGGAGTCCTCCTCAGTTACTACTGGTATACACAGGTGGAAATGATCCTAAGGCTATCGAGCTCCTCTCAACCTTAAACTAATTCTCCCAACATTTAAAGAGAAGCTAACACAGTTGGACGGGACCCCCCCAAATGTCTTTGGGTAACACAACTGAGCTCAGGGTGAGCCTGCAACCTTGGTCAGAGAGCCCAAGTGTCCCTACCATCCCTGAGTTCCTGAAGATATTTGAATGTGGAATAAAATGGATGGTGTAGCTGCATCTAACATGGAATATAAAATGTAATATTTTACAAAATTTGGAATCTTACTGGGGAATCTCCATGTACACCCAAATTTAATTATTACATTTTAAAAAGTGATCCTGGCTTCTTTAAATGGCATAGGGTCCAAATAAAGTTGACTCTTCATATCCATGGATTCTTTATTCATGGATTCAAGCATCCACATTTTGTTATGTTATATTTTGTTATGTTTTAATTTGCCAATCTGTCTGATTGTTATAATAATAATAATAATAATAATAATAAAATTTATTTTTATACCGCCCTTCCGGAGATCAGGGCGGTGTACAAGATTAAAACAACAAGTTACAACCAGGTAAAATAAAACAAATTACAATAACACAATAAAACATTAAAACATTAAAAGATTATCCCTTATATCAAGGGCGGCGACAATGGGGAAGCGGGTGATTGGCAGGCACTTTACATAAAACAAACCGATCAGGGATATGCCAGCCTGAATAAATAGGTCTTCATATCTTTCTTGAATTGGCTGAGGGTGGGGGACAAGCGGAGCTCGGAAGGTAATGAGTTCCAGAGGCGAGGGGCAGAGATAGAGAACGCCCTCCTTGTTGTGTTCACTAATCTTGCCTCTGGGACTCTCAATAAACATTGTCCGGTTGATCTAAGTGTGCGGGGTGGATTATATGGGGAGAGACGGTCCTTAAGGTACTCTGGGCCCAGGCCATATAGGGCTTTATAGGTGATAACCAGCACTTTGTACTGAGCCCGGAAGCGGATCGGCAGCCAATGAAGGTCTTTCAGAATAGGTGTTATATGGGCGGTCCTGGGAGCACCAGTGACCACCCGGGCTGCCATATTTTGTATTAATTGCAGCTTCCGAGTGTGATACAAAGGCTGCCCCATGTAGAGTGCGTTACAGAAATCCAACCGAGAGGTTACCAGAGCGTGTACTACGGTTTCAAGATCCCCCTGGCCCAGGTAGGGGCGCAGCTGGCGTATCAGCCGAAGCTGATAGCAGGTGCTCCTGACTGTCGCATCCACCTGAGAAGTTAGATGGAGCGACGAGTCAAGGAGCACCCCCAGACTGCGTACTGTGTCCTTAACGGGGAGCGTGACCCCGTCCAGGACAGGTGGAACCACCTCCATACCCGGACCCGGGGAACCTATCACGAGTACTTCCGTTTTCTCTGGATTCAGGCTGAGTCTATTTTCCCTCATCCAGTCCATTACCGACTCCAGACAGGCCACGAGAGGAGCGACGCCATCCCTGGTCACTGCATCAGTCGGAGACATAGAGAAGACTATTTGGGTGTCATCAGCGTACTGATAACACCGCGCCCCATGCCTCCGGATGATCTCTCCCAGCGGTTTCATGTAAATGTTGAAGAGCATGGGGGACAGAATAGCTCCTTGAGGGACCCCAGATTTAAGGGCCCTCTTATCGGAGGAGACGTCCCCCAGCTGCACCATCTGGAACCTCCCAGAGAGGTAGGACCGGAACCACTGGAGCGCAGTGCCCCCGATTCCCACCTCTGCCAGGCGTTCCAGAAGGATACCATGGTCGATGGTATCGAAAGCCGCTGAGATGTCCAAGAGCACCAACAGGGACACGCTACCCCTGTCGATGCCCAGACGGAGATCATCGACCAGGGCGACCATGGCAGTCTCAACCCCATAGCCAGCCCGGAAACCGGTTTGAAATGGATCTAGAAAATCCGTTTCATCCAAGATCGATTGAAGTTGGAGTGCAACCGCCCTCTCGATCACCTTCCCCAGAAATGGCAGCAGCGAGACTGGCCGATAATTATTATGATCCAGGGGGTCGAGGGAGGGCTTTTTCAACAACGGTCTTACAATGGCCAATTTAAGATGGTTAGGAAATTGACCCTCCCTCAGAGATGTATTGATAATTTGGCGAAGCAACGCAGTTACCGCTAATCCCCCCTGGGCCACCAACCATGAGGGGCAGGGATCGAGAGAGCAGGTTGTCTTCCGAACACTTCTAAGGATCTTGTCCACATCCTCGGTACCGACAGACTCAAACTGATCCAGTATAACAGAGTCCACGGAAGCTCTGGACGCCTCTATTCTGGTTTCTGTTTCAATCCTGGCATCCAGACCTTCGTTTATCCGAGAGATTTTATCCGCGAAGAAGTTGTTAAATTGGTCACAGCAGGCCTTAGTAGGTTCAAGGATCTGGTTCGGGGCAGGAGGGAGCTGAGTTAGCTCCCTCACTACCCTGAACAACTCTGCTGGACGCGACTCCGCGGACGCGACACGAGCAGCAACGAACGAATTCCTAGCTGCTCGTATCGCCTCTCCATAGTCCTCCAAATGAAGATCTAGGAGAGCCTTGTCGGATAAACGCTGGTGTTTCCGCCAGGTGCGCTCTAGCCGTCGCAGGACCCGCTTCCTTGCCCGGAGATCTTCCGTATACCAGGGCTTCCTTTTGGAAGCAGGCCTGAGAGGGCGCTTGGGAGCGATACTGTGTATAGCCCTGGAGAGATCAGTATCCCAGATGTTAACTAGGGCATCAACAGTGTCGCCGTCACTTCCAACCATATACCCCTCTAGGGCTTCTTGGAACCTAACAGGTTCCATCAGCCTTCGAGGGTGGACCATTCTAATAGGTCCGCCACCCCCGGAGGGGATCTGGGTAGATGCCTTGATGCTTGCCTCCACCAGGAAATGATCCGTCCATGACAGGGCGGAGATGTTGGTAATTTCCGCCCACGGAGTTTCCATGTCCGTGCAGAAAACCAAATCGAGTGTATTCCCCGCCGAATGCGTAGGATTATTGCTTTTAACTGTTGTTGCCCACCTTGATCCACTACAGGGAGAGGTGGGATATAAATTATTATTATTATTATTATTATTATTATTATTATTAGTAGTAGTAGTAGTAGTATCCGCGGCTTGCAAATATGCAAAAACTATATAAATTCCAAAAGGAAAACTTTGTTTTTGCCATTTTATAGAAGGGGCACCATTTTACTGAGCCATTGTATTTGATGGGACTTGAACATTCATGGATTATGATATCCACAGGGAGTCCTGGAACCAAACCCCAGTGGATACCAAGGGCTCACTGTACAGTAAAAAGTCACAAGCCTTGAAAGGAATGGGAAGCTGCTCAAATTCATAATGTTCAGGGGTGGTGCAGCCCATCAATTGCTATAGACCAATCCTTTTTTCTAAAAGAGAGAGAGAGAATGAATTTCATTTCCTGGAAATTATCAGGAGCAGAATTATACCTTGAAAGAGTACTTCTCCCTATATGTACCTGTCAGAAAACAGTTCTGCAGGAGGGGCTCTCCTCTGTGTCCCACCAGTGGAGGACGTGGGAGAGGTCTATTTCTGAAAAGATTAGGAACACCTTATGCCTACTTTGAAAGGCCTTAACTTTGCTAATAAATGAGTAGCTAGTTATCTAAGATTCTCTCACTTTCCTGTCCTGTTCTCTGCTTCTGGGTCCTAGTACCTCTCCAAAGCATCTCAGTAGATGTGGTGATCCAAGATTTCATGGTGAATGTTGTGACTGAGCTTCAGTACAAGAATAAAGGCACTGTTCCCCTGGAGGTTGTTGTTGATGTGCGTCTAGACAAGGATGTTGCTGTCTATGCCTTTGAAGGCATTATGGATGGGAAAAGAGCTGAGGCCCAGATCATGGAAAAGGAGCAGGTATGAAGACCAAAGTGGAGGTGATATTAGGGCCTAATATGATCTTCAAGATGGATTATCAGCTTGTTGAAATGTTTTAAAAAACAAAACACAGAAAGCTAATATGTGTGCTTGGAATCAGTCATGGAAGTCACCTTTGCATAGATATAAAGGCCTCTGCAGGTTATTTTGATGGCATTACTGCAAATCTGTGTAGCAGACTAGGTGAAGTACTGCACTTGGACCAGGATGACCTGGATTGAAACCCTTCCTCAGAAATAAAGCTCACTGGGTAAATCAAGCCAGGCAACATCATAGGAATGTGTAATAACCCTGTACTGTGAGCCCTTGGTATCCAATGGGGTTATTATATTATAATTATAAACTAATACAGTTTATGAACAACAACATTGGGATTTTATTTCTTAAGGAAAATAGCAAAAGGAAAGAAGTGGATTGTTAACAGTGACTGCTGATTTTCATTAGCCAAGAAGGGGGAAACATCAGAAATGGGCTAAAACCTGGTTTTCAATAAAATATATTTTTCATGAGTGATTGTTTTCCTGGTTTAGCATGATCGTTGGGAAGGAGGGGGATATCATTTCCAGATTCTTAAAGTTTTATCTGTGTCCATCCAGCCAAGGTCACTAAAATGGACCACATGCAGTGTCATCACACAACTTTTCAGCAGTTGCTCACTTGTGTGGATCACCACATAAGTGGATGGGACAGATTCTCTCACACATATTCATTTAAATCTAAATAATGTGGATACACTTATTTATATACACATATGCAAAATTCCTTCGATTCCCTGTATGGACCAGTTCTAAAATGGCTCTTTCTTTTAACAAGAACTCTTGTGGCTGTGTTGGTGTGGTAGGTGAGGAAGATAGAGAGAGAGGGAGAGAGAGAGAGAGAAAGAAAGAAAGAAAGAAAGAAAGAAAGACTATCTATTGAGAACGAAACAAGATTCTTAAGTGAGATTGAGGATTAGAAGAATAGACAATTTCATTCCAGTTGTTTTCTGTCCATGTTTTTGATCATCCAAGATCTCTGTACTTCCTTGACCCTTTCTCTTATCCTCTCCAGGTGAAGCAAAAAGTAGAAGAAATCTGGGGGAAAGATGCTGCCCACTTTAAATGGGATCCAAATGACATTTTTGGATGCATGTTGGGTAGCCTTCCTCCAGATGGGGAAGCCACACTGAAGCTACATTACGTCCAGGTTTTGGCTCCGGCACCTGGTGGGACCACTCACTTTGTCTTACCAGTTGTACCAAATCCACAGTATGTACCACAGGGTAAGAAACTTCTTCACCACCTGTCAACTCCTCCTTCTTACCCCAACAAACGTTCCCCACTGAGGTTTTTTTACTGTGTCCCAGCCCTCACTACCAAGTCTTTGATGCCTCTTCAGACACCTTTTATAGTCTACTTAGATTTTTCCTCTACAACAACCAACATACAGACCTGGTGACTCCCACCTACAGCCTTTTCTTTCCTTTCTTTTCTTGCTTGCTTCTTACCAGCTGTGCCTGATGAAGAAGCTTGTGAAGCTTTAAAAGGTAGCACAAATATTTTTGTGTTATTTTGGCTTGGTCTAATAAAGGCAACCTCACAATATAAATAATGGAATATGGATTATGGTATCCACGTTTCTCTTTTATCACATATTTTAATTTACTTGTCAGGTTTTCTAACAGGCTGTTGTCCAAATTCTAGTTAGCCAATTGTGCACAGTGAGTCTATTTAAGTTTTTCCATTGCTAGCAATTTCAGCCTTGACTGCAGCAAGGAAAAATCTAATCAAATCTGTTTGTTTAAATTATTTTGCTCTGACCAGTAAATATTGTCAATAGCAGTAATTCTCCTTTGGGATTTATATTCTGCTTCTTCATACACGAGAGGAAGGAACACATTGTTTCTTAATTATGCTGCAGCATTTATGTGCAAGCATTCTATTAGAGAAAGAAAATAATCACTGTAATTAGTTTTTAAAATAATTCAGTGAGATATTTTTTCTTCACTGTATCACAAACTTTTAGTCTACCTGCCAAGACTGCTGCAAGGAAATTTCAAAATATGTTCACAGGGTTCTGTAGATCTGTGTTCTAACTGAGGCTTTCTCTTTTATTGTGGTTGTTTGTCTCTCCAATTTCCCTGCCTCTTTCCTTGGATATTTTGGTGTGATGTTGATTTGTAGTCATATAAATATGAAAATGTGGGCATGACACTGCCTAGAGAAATTATTTATTTGATGTTGCAAATGTGTTAGATGTTCTCTGATACATAACTCTAATGTAGAACCCAGAAGCAGTTAAGCTGAATCCCCTAAAATGTTCTTGTAGAAGGGTTTATAAAGAAGTTCACATCATTCCAAAGGGAATTATGGAACTTGTGTAGGTGTGAACGACATTGCGCCAGATTCTTTGGTGCCAGAAGCATGGGGCTGGCTGCAATGTTTTCTTTGGAGATTATAGTCTGTGGGATTGTAGCAACCTTTTTCCATTTATGCTCATTCATGAGACATGTAACCTATTGTTTGGGAACAAAGGGAAAAGTTACTTCCAATCACATCTGTGCTCTCTTTCTAGAAAGGGATAATGGCAAGGTCTGCTATAGTCGTTCCTGTCGACACCATCACTGTACTTCCCTATATAGGAATACTTTCATATTCAAAGGAATTGAGAGAACTGCTGAATTTTTGAGGAAGATGTATTATTCAGCAGCTACTATCCTTGCCAGCAGTGACATAAGATGGACAAGTTATTCTACAACAGGAGATTTCCTTCATACTCATAGTGTGATCTTTGATCGACCTGATCTCCCAAGTAAGTATGTGTGTGCTAAAAATGGAAAGAATATTTGCATTTATTCATTTCCAGGTGAAAAATTGCTTTCTTGACAGTCAGTGAAACTTACTAGAAAGTATAATAGACAACCAAAAACTTGCAGTTTTCTCCTGATATTTGAATACCTCCCATGTGAAATGACTAAAAGTCCCTCAAAATCTTTTTCAACTTTGCACTTCTCCCCCAGCTATTTACTGGATTATGGAGACCGGTGTGGAGTTGAGGGGGAACATTTAACTATGTGCCTATAGCCGGATAAACAATGATGAAGGTAGCTTGATGGCACTTTAGTGATCGCAGGGAATGAAGCCATTGTTGCATGCCCACCGATAGGCACATACCTTGACACTTTTCCAACTTATCTTCACTAGTCAGTATATGGGCATGTCAGGAGGTGGCAGACATGAAAAAAAGGGGGGGTTTAAGGGGGAGGGGAAAAGAGGTGGAATTTTATGCTTCATCTTTTACTGCAGGATCTTGGTCCATGTCTAACAAAATCATACCAGATGTGATGTGTGGATACAGCTCAAATATTTTCTAAACTCAATTAAAATATCTGTCTTTCTGTAGTTTGACTCTGCTTTAACTGTCATAGCTCCATCCTATGAAATCCTGGGATCTGTAGTTTGGCACCAGAAATATAAAGCTAAATATCTCACAAAACTACACCTCCCAGAATTCTATAGGGAGGAACCATGGCAGTTAAAGTGGTGTCAAACAGCATTAATTCTTCAGTGTAGATGCAGCTTTACTCTACCTCTGAACAGAAGAAACCTGCACTGACCAGCTGTGTGCCATTCCTTTCTTCTCCCTCAAAAAAGAAAACTTTCAAAGCATTAAGGAAAACATCTTGTGAATTTGGAGTCGAAGGCTTTCATAGCCGGCATCCATAGTTTTTTGTGGAGCTTTTGGGCTATGTGGCCATGTTCTAGAAAAGTTCCTTTCTGAACATTCTCTGAAGATGCCAGCCACAGATGCTGGCAAAACGTCAGAAAGGAACTCTTCTAGAACATGGCCACGTAGCCTGAAAGCTCCACAAAAAACTATCTTGTGAATTTTCTCATGCATGATGCAACTTCAAAAATTAGCAGCACTTAAAAACAAAGGCTGAAAACAAAGATTAACAAGACCCAGATGCTAACAGTGACCCTGAGGAAGCCATCATCTCCCCTATCATTGTCAAAATTACAGTGTCTGTTCTTTTACACAGAGGAGTTCCAGGGTGCATTAGAAAGATCAATACTTCATCAAAGCCTTTAAAAACTACATTTAGCTGAATGTATATGTGTGTGTGTGTGTGTGTGTGTGTTTGTGTATATATATATATATATATATATATATACACACATCTCAGACAAATAATATACCACCGTTAGAAGCAAAAGGAAGGAGTCAGGCACCATCAATACCAGTTTAGGGTGCATCTGTTCAGTTAGTTTACAGAAGCTATAAATCTGGGTAATATAGGATCCTCTTTTATTTCTTGGCAGAAGCAGCAACAATAGTGTTGAGGGGCTGAGATCATGCTGTAGAGGGAAACATGGGATTCTGTGTGTGGAGGAGAAGCTTTCTCAAAAGGCTCATGCTAGTGGCAATCTGCCTGCTTGTCCTGCTGTGCCGTATTATATGCAAACCACTTCTGATGAATTGTTCCATACCTGATGATCCCCTCCTTATTCCTCATGAATTTTACCAGCCAGGTGACTTCATTTTTGGTGCCATTGTTTCACAGGTGGCCTTCTTCAATGATAAATTGTCTTTCATGAGGGAGCCTTCGCGGACATTGACAGAACTAACTATGTAAGACACCCCCCTCTTTATCTCTTCCTCTCCTTCTTTCATATTTCATACTTAAGTAAGATGGAATTTACATTTTTTGTGATTAAAAGTTGTATTTGTGAAACATTTGAGTTCATGTTCATTGTTTTGCTGTGGTGTGTTTGCGTGTGTGTGTAATTTGCCTTACACTGCTGCTGCTGGGTACAAATCTCTGATAAATTACCATTCATAATCCCACTGGAATGAATGCAAAACAAACAAACAAACAGCTTCATTTATATACCGCTTCATACCCTTAAGGAGTGTCTAAGCGGTTTACAATTGTAAGCTATTTGCCCCCCAACAATCTGGGTACTCATTTTAGCGACCTCGGAAGGATGCAAGCCTGAGTCGAGCTTCATCCCTTTGCTGGTCTTGAACTCGCCACCTTATGGTTTTGAGTGAGTGGCTGCAGTACAGGCATTTAACCACTGCGCCACCAGGGCTGACGCATCCTCCATTTCTCTATAGGATCTATGAAAGATCCACATGCTAGATTATGTTCTTATTGAGATTTTCCACAATCCTGTCCTCCCTGACCTTGCTCGTGTACTTCCATGTCTTTTGAATTTTAAATGTCTCATTTCATATTTTTGTTTAGAAATAAAACCATGTTTCATTGTTTTCTGTTGTTGGTAATGGTGTGCCCCTGCTATTTCTGACATAGGGTCAATTTTGAGTTTATTGGTGGAATGTAAAACAGATTTTTTTGGGGGGGGGAAACAAAATCAATTCAATTTCCCAAAGGGTGTATGTGCATATTTGATTATATTTGCCAACAGAGGTTCATCCTCATAGATGAATGGACAGATAGATAGATGGATAGATAGATCCCCCCCCCCCAAAAAAAAAAAACAAAACCACAACTTACATATTGGCATTCAGCTACAAATATGAAGCATCTGGAATATTGCATTGAAATGTGTGTGGGCTCATGCAAATATGTAAGGTTACCATTTGTATATACCTTTTCTCATGCCAACTGCTAATGAAGATTCACTTCAGTTGTACTAATATGTCTCTGACTTCAGGTAATAAGAATGACTTGTTATCATTTGCTTATTCAATCCTTACATCTAGTATCATTTATTTATACACTTCTCCACAGAAATGCTGTGGGTGTCAATACCAATACTCAATGTGATTTAGAAAGGGATTGTCCTTGCCCTCATCATCAAAATGTTCAGGTCTTAAAATGGGGAATAAAGTGAGGAAGGCTGCCACTTCCCCCCAAAAAAGGAAAAAGAAAAAGAAAGAAAGAAAGAAAAAAGAAGGAATAATACAAGTTGAGTCTCCTTTATCCAGAATTCCAAATTCTGAAATACTTCAAAAGTCAAAACGTTTTTCATGGGTCGCTGAAATAGTCAAATCTTTGCTTTCTGATGGTTCTGTGTATACAAAATTTGTTTCATGCACCAAATTATTTTAAAATATTGTATAGAATTACCAAAATTCACATCCGTTCCTTATAACTGATTTGTAGGGTACTGAAATTGCCTACAAACTGGCTTAATGATCTTTTTAACATTCCTAGCCTCACCTGGATAGTTACTTTTGTCCCTGTGAAGCTGGTTCCCTGGGGGATTACTCCTCCAGAAGCTGTATAGAATTACCTTCAGGCTATGTGTGTAAGGTGTATAGGAAACATAAATGAATTTTGTATGTAGACCTGAATCCCCTGTCCAAGATACCTTGTTATATTATATATGCGCAAATATTGGTATTAAAAAAAGTCAAAATCCCCCCCCCCCCCAAAACAAAAACAAAACCCACTTCTGGTTCCAAGCATTTCAGGTAAGGGAGAGTCAACCTGTAATAAATGACTTTATTTACATTTGACCAAATAATTTAATATTAGAAATGACAAAAAGATATAAATAAAGGTTAATAATAATAATAATAATTAATAATTAATAATTTCTGAAAGAGATTTCTTTTGCAAAAAATAAAATAAAATAAAATAAAATGAGGAAACTGCTAAAAGGGTGTTATGAAGAAGCAATCAAAAGGGTTAAATCTGCCTTTGACATTTGGGTTCTATTCAAAACCATATTAACAGAGGATGCATTAGAATACATATCACAGATTAAGAAGGGGAGTTTGAAATTCAGATAGTGAAGAGTATCACTAAGGATAAGAGTGAAGGAAGTTGCTACAGATGAAAAATATCCTCCAAAAACTGGAAGCCTTGCCCAAGTGACTCAAACTTGAAAAATATAAGATGGGCACAAAGAAAATGCAAGCAAACAATTAGGTATGCAATTTTTGATTATTAGAATCAGCTCTGAGGCACTCCAAAGGAGACCTCCTTCCAGTTTGAACCTTAGCTATTGATGACAAATCTTTCATCACTGGTTTCCAACCTATTATGGATCCATCTGATGATCTTTCAATCTCCTACATATTTAGTCAGTTTGTTATAGATGTAACTTGCAAATATGATTTATGTTATATTCATGACATAGAAACACATTATAAAGAACATAATTGTATAATAACTGTATAATCACTATAGTAATCATATTTGCTTTTTGTCTGTACTTCTCTCCTCTACTTGAATTTTATTTGTTTTATTTTGTTTATTTGTATATATGATTTTAATGACCAATAAATTTTTTTCTAAAAAAAAAAGAAAGAAAAGAAAGAGCTGAGGTAAAAAATAAAATGGAAGCAAAGAAATCACTGCAACCAGATGGTTTCCAAGATGAAAAGAACTCATATATGAAATTGCTGATGTTATAACATGTCTATGAAATCATCCTCTGTACTAGTGTTTAAAAACACAACAGTAAGTTTAACGTCTGTTTCAGCTAAATTGCTGAAAAGTACCTGTATATATATATGGAGAGAAGATCAGTGGTTCCCAAGTTTTTCTCACTTGCATACTCCTTGGCAGCCTGTTTCTATAAATTGTACCCTTCATGTTAGCAAAACATTTGCAATTAATCTAGGTTTGTTCTGCTGTATCACACTGTTGAATCATGTTTAGTTTGTTGTCTCACAGCAGCTTAGAAAGTGAGGAGTAGGATTCTCTTGCTTCCTGTTCCTGAAGCTAGAAGCTTTGGATTCAATGGGCATACAAGAGTCTCCAGCTTTGAGAGTGGGAAGTAAGAAGTATCCTATTCTCCACTTCAAAGGTAGGAGACGGTTGCATGCCCATTGACACACAAGCTTCTAGCTTCAGGAGAAGGCTGTTGTGTGCACACTGAAGCATAGAATCATAGAGTTGGAAGAGACCACAAGTGCCATCCAGCCCAACCCCCTGCTATGCAGGAACTCCCAATCATAGCATCCCCGACAGATGGCCATCCAGCCTCTGCTTAAAGACCTCCAAGGAAGGAGACTCCACTGCACTCCGAGGGAATGTGTTCCACTGTCTAACAGCCCTTACTGTCAAGAAGTTCCTTCTAATGTCTAGATGGAATATCTTTTCCTGTAGCTTGCATCCATTGTTCCATGTTCTATTCTCTGGAGCAGCAGAAAAGAAGCTTGCTCCCTCCTCAATGTGACATCCCTTCAAATATTTAAACTGAGACTGCTATGCACAGACTCACACCACAGCATCCAACATCCTTAATCTTGGGGCTCTGGTAGATAGCTCAATTAAAATATTCACCAAATGTATTGGTGAAGAAAGAAAGAAAGGAAATTCCATATTGGATATAACTGGAAAAGCAACTGAACTGCCACTATCATGCTGACTTTGCATAAACTGCAATCTGACCCCATCTATGTTGCATACAGATCTGCACCATCCCAAATAAAATATTGAAGTAGTAGAAAGAGTGAGGAAAAGTGCAACCAAAATGACAAAAGCTATTGAGCCTCCAACCCCCATAAGATTATAATGTATGGTTCAAAAAAGACAAAGATAGGAGGCATAATAGAAGTGTATTTTGAAATCAGATAAAGTGGTAGACTATGCCGCCTTGGAGTATAGTGGGTCCTCCTTTTATTGGAGGTTTTTAAACAGAGGCTGGATGACTATCTGTCAGGGGATGCTTTGATTTTGTATTCTTGCATGGCAGGGGGTTGGACTGGATGGTCCGTGTGGTCCTTTCCAACTCTAGGATTCTGTGATTCTATGAAAGCAGTCCCAAGGTATATGTGCAGGCTGAGAATTTTCTTTGGAAAAAAAGTATAAGTTACATATGACCAGTGTGCTTAGGACTGCCTTTTTGGTTCCTGTTGTTATTACTGTTTGTGTGTAAAGAAACTAAACACAATAAGTGCAGGATGCAGGAATGATCCAAAAACTATTCCTGAGAAAAAACATACTTTTCAAATGGTTTACTTCTTACGATTTCATTCAGTGTAATTTGAATTAAGCCTCAAGTTTGAAACAATATGTCGTTGTTGTAGTTACTTGTTAAAAGAATGTGCAATGCTTTTTACAGATCAGTGCCTAAGAACTATCAGCACATCCTGGCCTTGGCATTTGCTGTCAAAGAGATCAATGAGAATCCCAGAATCTTATCCAATCTCTCCCTGGGGTTCCACATCCTTAACAGCTACTACACAGCAAGAATGATTTATAAGGCCACCTTGAGCCTCTTTTCAACACGACATAGGTTTGTGCCCAATTTCAAGTGCCACAACCAGAACAATCTGATAGCTGTCGTTGGAGGATGTATCTCTGAAATCTCTGCCAATGTGGCCATCCTTTCAGCAACTTACAAGGCTCCACAGGTAAGCTGTAGGAAGAGGCACACTATGTTTATTTCTGTCTTCAAGGAGACAAAAGAAGGAGTGTTTGTGTTTTTGAGCTCAAGGATGATTGCTTGCCATTTCTGTTGTTTTGCATGAGTGCTTCCCTCTCCTTTTCCCTCTGATCCTTCAGTCGCCCTCAGTCTATCTGTCATTTTGTTCTACCCTCTTGTTCTTTGTTCCCTCATGTCCTTCCCCCCTTTAGTTTCTCCCTTGCAGCAGTGGAGGTGTTGGTGATTATGTTGGTGGTGCTGATGATGTTGCCCTGGCCAGCCTCTCTTCCAACCAGCAAGTATCCTCATGGCATGATGACAGACTTCAGCTATAGTGATCCATGGCAATGGCAGAATGTATGTTTCCAGCACCAGTGGGGGGTGGGTAGAGATGTCTCAGCATTTCTGAGGTCCTGCTCTTTGGTTGAAGTGGCAGCTGCATGTCTCTAGCATTGGTGGGAGCTGGGTGGAGATACCCAGCTCTCCTGTGCCCTTGTTCTTTCATCAAGGTGGTGGCTGTGTGTCTTCAGCAATGGAGGGCATGACTCATTAAAAAAGACAATAATGCCAGGAAAAGTAGAGGCCAATAGAAAGACAGGAAGACTTCATGCCAGGTGGCTAGAATTATTTAGGGAGGTCATGGGCCAGAATCTACAAGACCAAAGCAGAGCAGTGGAGGATAGTGGGTACTTTGAGATGTCTCATCCATGGGTCGTTATGAGTCGAGGTCGACTTGCAAGCAGTTAACAACAACATCAACAACATGTGTGCTTTGTTTTTTTTAGGTGGGGACATGTGCTCTCCTTGGGCTCTGTTGAACAACTGAGGATAGAACTAGCAGCTGTTCATTCTAGGGAATTGTTGCAATGTCCTCCATCATCTGTGCCTTGTTCATTTTTTTGCTGGAAGACGGGGTGGGGGATTTCAGTAAGTGTAAGCTGGTCATCCTGCAGGAAGAGAAGGTGCAGCCACTTGAGGCCCACAATTTTTTAGGAAGGATGAAGGTTTTTAGTTGGTGTAGAGCACATTCTCCTAGAAGGGCAAGACACAGGGGATGTCTTTAGAGAGCCCAAGGCAGCAGAGAAGCATGAACTAGGGCAGGTGGTGGAGAGCTGCTACTGCTGCCTGGCACCAACTTCTGGATTGAGAGGGGCATTCCTCCAGCCATCCCATTGAATGTCACTCCCCCCCCCCCCGGTGTGGTCTGAACCCCCCCCCCCCCCCACCAGTAATGCCTCTGGTCACAGCAGTCTGGTGAAGGATGAATGTTGCCTCTATCTTCAAAAAGGACAGGAGTAGGGTATGAGCTATTTCTACCAGTCACCTTGACTTTAATACCAGGAAAAGTTCTAAATTAGACCATTAAATGGTAATTCTGTGCACAGTTGGAAAGGCATTCTGTGATTAATAAGGACCAGCATGCCAAACTAATATTATATTTCTCTTCTTCTTGTTGTTTTTAAATAGAGTTACGTATTTGGTAGAATAAATAAGAGTTTTGCAGGTAGTACATCTTGATTTCAGTAAGGCTTTTGAAAGGGCCCCTCATGATATTCTTGCAGGCAGCCTGGTAAACATTGGGCTAGACAGTGCTAACGTTAGGTGGATTTGTAATTCATTTATGGACCACATTGATAGAGTACTTCCTTAAAGGATATACAGGAATCATTGGTGAGTACTCTTTGGGTTTGGCCAATCAACTAATTCTATTGTGCTAGTGGGTGCCTCAGGGTTCCATCAATATCTTTATAAAAGGCTTGGATAATGGAACAGAAGATATGCCTGCCAAATTTGCAAATTACACCAAATTAGGAGGGGAAGTTAATGCCCCAGAGGATTAAAACCAGGATTCAAGATGACTTGACAGACTGGAGAGATGGCCCAAAACTAAAAAATACAATACAATAAATGAGGTTCAACAAGGATAAATGTAATCTACTACATTTTTACATGAAAACTGAAATGCACAGATAGAGGATGGATGATCGATGTCTTGAAAACAGTGTATGTGAAAAGATTCTAGGGTTCCTAGTAGTTTACAAACTAAACATGTGATGCAGTGACCCAAAAAGCCAATGCAAGCCTAGGCTGTATTAACCAGAGTATAATGTTTAGCAAGGGACATAGTAGTGTCCCCCTATTCAGCTTTTGTCAGATTTCACCTGGAGTATTCTGTCCAGTTAGAGCACCATAGTTCAAGAAGGATATTGAAAGATTGGAAGGTGATCAGATGACCAAGATGATCAAAGATATGGATATTAAGATATTATGAGAAATTGCTTAGGAAGCTGGATATTTTTACTAGAACATATATTAATGGATTCAAACAACAATTCCATAAAAAAATTAAACCTCTTTAGTGTAAGAATTTGTTCAGACTTTACCTGGAATATACTGCCTTGGAGAGTTCTGGGCTCGCTTTCCTTGGAGGTTTTTGAACAAAGATCTCTTAGAAGTGCTTTAATTGTGTATTCCTACAGGGAGTTACTCTATATGACTCTCAGAGGCCTTTCCATCTTTGAGATTCTAATAATAGAGTCTTCAGTTGGGTTAAGACTATCTTTTACCAGAGACATATCAGAGACTGGTCTATTTTTTTTTTTTTTTTGGGAAGTCTGAATTTGCTGCAACATGCAGGGTGTGGAAAGAGATGGCCCCAACTAAGTGTGTGATTTAAGACTATCTTTATAATCTATCTGAATTTCCTCTGTAAATTTTATTTCAGCTCACATATGGATCATTTCTGCCATCCTATCCTGCCAAACTCCATGTCCCCTTTTTGTATCAGATGGTCCCAAATGAAACGCAACAGTACAGAGGAGTTGTAAGGTTACTTCAGCATTTCAGATGGACATGGATTGGACTCTTTGCTGTGGATGATGACAAAGGAGACCATTTTTTACAAACAATGGTGCCAATGCTTCATGAGAACGGCATTTGTTGTGCCTTCATATACAGATTATTAAACTGGGCCTATACAGATGACATGTCAGATTTCTTTCTTCATCAGGGGCAAAGGTATAACAACATTACTGCAGGAAAAGCCAATGTATTTTTTGTATATGGTGAAACCCCATCCTTTGGTTCTTTGAGAGCATTACTGTTTTCAACAACTTTCTTGGCATCACCTCCACTAGGCAAAATGTGGATTGTTACCTCCCACTGGGATTTTCAATCATCTATTATTCAAAAGGACTGGGATATAGAAACTTTCCATGGTTCCATATCTTTCACTGTTCACTCCAGTCAGCCCAAAGAGCCCTCCCTTCAACCACCATCTTGAGGGGAGAGAAAGGCAGGCCACCTCCTGCTGGAAGCAAGAAGAGCCCTCCCTTCAACCACCATCTTGAGGGGAGAGAAAGGCAGGCCACCTCCTGCTGGAAGCAAGAAGAGCCCTCCCTTCAACCACCATCTTGAGGGGAGAGAGATGCAGGCCACCTCCTGCTGGAAGCAAGAAGAGCCCTCCCTTCAACCACCATCTTGAGGGGAGAGAGATGCAGGCCACCTCCTGCTGGAAGCAAGAAGAGCCCTCCCTTCAACCACCATCTTGAGGGGAGAGAAAGGCAGGCCACCTCCTGCTGGAAGCAAGATGAGCCCTCCCTTCAACCACCATCTTGAGGGGAGAGAGATGCAGGCCACCTCCTGCTGGAAGCAAGAAGAGCCCTCCCTTCAACCACCATCTTGAGGGGAGAGAAAGGCAGGCCACCTCCTGCTGGAAGCAAGAAGAGCCCTCCCTTCAACCACCATCTTGAGGGGAGAGAGATGCAGGCCACCTCCTGCTGGAAGCAAGAAGAGCCCTCCCTTCAACCACCATCTTGAGGGGAGAGAGAGGCAGGCCACCTCCTGCTGGAAGCAAGAAGAGCCCTCCCTTCAACCACCATCTTGAGGGGAGAGAAAGGCAGGCCACCTCCTGCTGGAAGCAAGATGAGCCCTCCCTTCAACCACCATCTTGAGGGGAGAGAGATGCAGGCCACCTCCTGCTGGAAGCAAGAAGAGCCCTCCCTTCAACCACCATCTTGAGGGGAGAGAAAGGCAGGCCACCTCCTGCTGGAAGCAAGATGAGCCCTCCCTTCAACCACCATCTTGAGGGGAGAGAGATGCAGGCCACCTCCTGCTGGAAGCAAGAAGAGCCCTCCCTTCAACCACCATCTTGAGGGGAGAGAAAGGCAGGCCACCTCCTGCTGGAAGCAAGATGAGCCCTCCCTTCAACCACCATCTTGAGGGGAGAGAGATGCAGGCCACCTCCTGCTGGAAGCAAGAAGAGCCCTCCCTTCAACCACCATCTTGAGGGGAGAGAAAGGCAGGCCACCTCCTGCTGGAAGCAAGAAGAGCCCTCCCTTCAACCACCATCTTGAGGGGAGAGAAAGGCAGGCCACCTCCTGCTGGAAGCAAGAAGAGCCCTCCCTTCAACCACCATCTTGAGGGGAGAGAGATGCAGGCCACCTCCTGCTGGAAGCAAGAAGAGCCCTCCCTTCAACCACCATCTTGAGGGGACTTAATTGTCTAATTAACAAATTGTAAGCCGCTCTGATAGCTTTGGCTGAAGAGCGGGGTATAAATAAAATGTATTATTATTATTATTATTATTCCAAGAATTTGCTCATTCAATTGGACCTTCTTGGACAAGAAGAGATGGTTTTATCCAGGACTTTTGGGAACAAGCATTCAGCTGTTCTCTAAATCCTTCTAAGGGGAAGGAGGAGGAGAAACCCTGTACTGGGGAGGAAAATCTGGCGACTCTTCCTGGACATTTGTTTGAAATGTCCATGACAGGGCACAGTTATAGTGTCTACAATGCTGTTTATGCTGTAGCACATGCATTGCATGCTAGGCACAAATCCATCTTCAAGCCCAGAAGGTTGGCACATGGATTGAAATGGGCTTTTCAACCATGGGTGGTAATTAAAATTGAATGCTTTTTTTGAAGGGGAGGTTAGCTTGTGGTGCAGGGAGAAAAACAGATGGCTGTTCTGCATAATACAATTACAGATAATTGGTTTGGTATGGAAAATAGATTTGGAATAATAATTCTGGCCATGTTGGTATTTGGGATCTAAACTTGCTAGGAGTAGATCCAGTAAAAGCATGGCATTTTAAGTTCATCATGAATTACTCCATTGATTCTAGAGGACTTGCTAGGTGTAGATCCAGTAAAATCACTGTGTTTTACTTCATTGATTCTAATGGATCCACACCAATCATGACTACATTTTAAAAATTGTTATTATTCATAAATAATATTTTTATTCATGATTGACTACTTGCAAGGAGTCAGCTGTGGGAAAATGACAACTAGAAATACAGCATCATTGCATATATGGATGTCATCTGACTTAGATCTTTCTGAAGCCTACTGTCAAAATTTGAAACCCCATTTCCCCTTTCTTTATGTTTTCCAGGTCCATCACTTTCTAAGTAGCGTCTCATTCAATAACACTGTTGGAGAGACAGTGCATTTCAACACAAATAGAGAATTAGTGACAGGATTTGATGTTACAAACTGGCTGATGTTGCCCAATGGCTCAGTGGTTAGAGTCAAAGTTGGAACACTGGATCCTCAAGCTCCCCTAGGCCAAGAATTAACCATTAATGATGACCAGATTGTGTGGCACAAAATCTTTAATCAGGTGAGTCACAGGTATAAATCTCTGAATATATCAAGTGACAAGATTATTTATAAGCCAATTTCATTCCTCTGCCTCCTTCTTTGGATGCTGAATTACGCTTGATAGCATTATTATTACAAGTCTATTCTTTTTTAAAAAAAGAAACAATAAAAAGGAATAGCAAGGTTAATCATCTTAAGGTCATCTAAATTTTCCAATTGTTCTAAGAGACTTCACAGCACATTTTTGACTTCATATTTTCATCTTTAGGAGGAAGAGAGAGAGAGAGAGAGGAGAGAATTCTTGTCTACCTGTTGTGCCACTTCCTTCTTTTTGATCAAATTCTCTTGTTAGTAGAAAGGTGACATGGAATTCAATCTAGATTTTAAAGGAACTATCCAAAGTGCAGAACTTAATTAGAAGACAGGTTTCAGGATTATGGATAGCTCCTGTAAGGTTCCAAGTAAAGGCCTGAAATGGATTTGACCACTGACCACCAATTGTCATGGCCTTTCTTGAGAATTCATCTTCATTGGAAGACAAACCAAACTTAACAACAAAACTATGAAAACTTGGCTGTCGCCGACCTCCCAGAGGATTTTCTCTGTTACCGCTCCCAAGCTATGGAATGGCCTGCTGGATGAGATCCATCTTTTTGCATACCTTGACTGCTTTAAAAAAGCTGTAAAGACGCATCTCTTCCGGCAGGCCTTCCTGGAAACCTCTTAATTTTCCCAGTTCTGAAGCTAAGCCTTTGGATCCCCCAGCTAGTTCCCAGCATTATGACCCCTGGTGCCATTGTCTATGTTGCCCAGAGAACTTTCAGTTCTTAAAGTTATATTGTCCTGTCATTTTTATATTGTGCTGTCAATTTTTGCCTGTCTTGTTCTAACCTATGCTAGTTTAATTTAATTTTAAGGGGTGGGAGATTAGGAATTGAGTTATAGGATTTTTTTTAAAAAAAAATTGTGACTGTTTTAACCTTTGTTGTACCCCACCTCGATTGCCTGGACAGAGGGGCTGGTTATAAATAAAAATTATTATTATTATTATTATTATTATTATTATTAAACAAAGGAGTCACTGCAGATGCTGACAGCCAGCCAAGTCCTCCTTCTGATCAGCAGGTTAGATTGGGTTTACTGCAGGAAGAGAAGCTGGAGAAGAAACCCTCCAAGGCCCACAGAAAGGGGGAAGGCTCAGGTGTCAGACCCAGACCATACAGATGAAGTGAAAGGCTGCAGTCAAGGCACTGAGAGGAGCACAGCTATGGAACCCTCTCTCTAAATATTGTGTGGGGCCTGGGCATTGGCTAACCATGCTGGCTATAAAAGAAAGTTACAACCACCAAATATCTTGCTGAGTACAGCATCAGTCTTCCTCTTGACAACTCAGCTTATCTAAGTGTACAGATTGACAACCCCTGGACTGTTTAAAGACTGGGCTACTCTTAGTTCCTGGAATCCTGACTCTGATTTATGACTTTTTGACTCTGGACTAGTGCTGGATATGGCTTACTCCTGACAATGGTGACTGATCCTTGGAGTCTGTCCAGTAAAGACTCACGGATTCTGGAGCCCCAGACCTTGTCTGCAGTGAAAAGCAAGATACGAATGTCCACTGGTGTAAGATCTGCTCCAGTGAGATATTTTAAGCTTTTAGATGTAATTATCTTCCCACAGTTTAGTGTATTACTATACATCAAATTGTAGGAATCATATTATCCTGGACCTGGAGGCCTTTCTCGTCATGGGACCATGGTGCTGTGTCTTGAAGTGTAGCTCTCAGAGGTCATATAATTTTATATAAACCAAGTTTAATGCTTTTCAGATATAACACAACATTTGCATTAAAGTTATCTCTGGGTAGAAATCAAGATTCAACTTTAATTTCCAAAGCCCCCTTTTATCACCTTATTAGGCATTCAGATCTCTGCATGAACTAACAAAGCAATTTTGACAGTCACTTTTAGAGTCGCATCAATATCTTACTAATCAGACTGACATAAATGAATTCAATTGTTAGTTCAAACTAAAGCACAGCCACTGAATCAATAAAAAGTTGGCAAGTCAAAATGAAGCAAGTACAATTGATTTAATGGGTATACTCTATTTGTGACTAAAAATTGAATCTAGGCCACTGATGCATTAACCAAATTTTGAAACCGAATCAATGTTGAATTCCCAAATGTATCCACTTATTCCTTTGTGTTCACAGCCCTGATCTACTCAGTGTGAGATCTCTGAAAAATTTCCTCCTATACTTCATCTGCTTCCATAATTCTAGACATGTGCTGCCTTCTTCTGGCTACAATAACAAGTGCATAACATGGGAGCAGGAAAGATGTTTCTCCTGTATGTGCAAGAGATTTGACATTCAGGAGAGTCTGATAGAGCTTGGCTTACCCAGCTCATGAGATATTTTCTATGTTATCTCCAATGTCATCAGTCAATCAATCACAACAAATTGCTGTAGGGGGGAAATACATTTTCAAGGTGTGTTTGCTCATCAACAACAAAAACCTTTTATTACAGTCCAGAAACAATCAGTCAACACATTAAATACATGGATATGTTAAAACAGCTCAACAACAATTTAAAACATATAATATTGCCTACAAATATATTAATTGTAAACAATAGCATGATAATAAAAACCAAGATAAACGTTCTCTCTCTCTCTCTTTAAATGTACCTTTATTATTATCACATGAGCCACAATCATGCATAATATGAAGTATAAAAATATTGATTAGCCTCTATAAAAACGGTCAGGGTCTTAATGGTCATTGGGCAGAACTAACTGTAACACAAGTTTAGATATCTAAGGGGCTAAACAGACAGGCAAAAAGAGGTGCTTTCAGGCTGGCTTGAAGGCATGGCATTTAGATGACACAAGCCTTGAAGCCAGCAGGAAAGTGCCCTCTTGGCACCTTATGCAGAGAAAAGCCATTTCAAAAAGAAGCAGCTTTTTTTCCACTTCTTCCTGGATTGAAGCCATGTCATGTGGTCATGACATGAGCACTCCAGCTGCCTTGGGAGCTGGTGGTGCAGTTGGCGGCATTTCAATGTGGCTTTAGAAAAGGCAGCTTCAAGTCACTTTTTCCTGCCCATCTGTTTAACCCCAAGAGTCTTCTACATTTTAGCACTCGAAAAGAAGAATTGCTTCTGTTATATTTTTCTAAGAATCTCCTAGTATGTGCACCACGTTAATTAGTAAAGGTGAAATAAATTAGTAAAAGGTACAGAAACATGAGATAGAGACTCTTCAGAACTCCCTCCACAAGGGCAAACACATTCCGTATAAGGGATTCCTTTAAAGTGGCCCTCTAATAAAGCAGAGGAGATAACATTGAAATGTGCTTTGGTGAAAGTGGCAGAATATTTTGGAATAATTAGATTTTGTAGATAATAATACTAATCAATGTTCACAATTCTGGACAGGTGCTGCCCCATTCTATGTGCAATGACAACTGCTATCCTGGCTATAGAAAGAAAAAGAAGGAGGGAGAGAAATTTTGCTGTTACGATTGTGTTTTGTGTCCACAAGGGATGATCTCACACCAGATAGGTAGGAAACATGATGTAAAGACATATCAATGTAATACAAGGGTAGTATGTGTGCATGTGTTCACTGGCTGCCAATTAGTTTCTGGGCTTACAAGGTTGTTGATTTTAACCTTTAAAGCCCTGCAGGGCTTTGGTCCATCCTATCTCCGGGACCGCCTCTTCCTGTATGATCCCCCCTGCACGCTCTGGTCCTCTGGGAGGAATCTGCTACAGCCCATGAAGACCAGGCTGATGCAGAGGACCTTTTCAGCTATAGCCCCCAAGCTGTGGAATGACCTGCTGGATGAGATGTGTCTTATGACATCCGCTGACAGGTTTAAAAAAGCCTTAAAGATGCATCACTTCTGGCAGGCCTTCCCATATAATATCTAACTTCCGGGCTCCATATCTATTGTCGATTCTTTTTCTTAGCTCCTTTCCCCCCATTGAAATTGTTTTATGCAGCTTTTGGAAGTTACTTTTTAAATGTTTTATTTGTATTATGTTTTTAATTGTTAGAGATTTAATTCCATTTTAGGGGTGGGTGAGGGGGATGGGATTGTTGTATTTTAACCTGTGATGATTTTAACTATGTTGTACCCTGCCCCGATTGCCAGTTCAGGGGGCGGGCTATAAATAAAGTAATAATAATAATAATAATAATAACAACAATAAGTGCATGGGCAGTATATATTAATTAAATGAAAATGAAGGCAGCTCTTGTAACATATTCTCTCTCCACAGATATGGATTCCTGTGTTCTGTGTCCCAAGGAACAATATCCAAATAAGGAACAAACTCAATGTGTTCCTAAAGTTGTAAGCTATCTTGCTTACACAGACTCTTTAGGGATCATTCTATCTACCTTGGTTGTTTTTTTCTCTTTGATCACAATTATAGTCCTTGGAATATTTGTGAAGCACAAAGATACTCCCATAGTCAAAGCCAACAACCAGAGTGTCACATACATTCTTCTCATTTCACTTCTTCTCTGTTTCCTTTGCCCCTTTCTCTTCATTGGGAAGCCAGGAAAGGTGGACTGCCTTCTCCGACAAATGTTTTTTGGCATCATCTTCTCGGTGGCACTTTCCAGTATCTTGGGAAAAACCATCACAGTAGTCTCGGCATTCCTGGCTACCAAACCAGGGTCCAGGGTGGGGAAATGGATGGGGAAACAACTGGCAAGGTCTATTATCCTTTCTGGCTCCTTTGTTCAAGCAGGCATCTGTATAGCTTGGCTGATTATTTCTCCTCCGTTTCCAGATGTGGACATGCATTCACTGGATGGGGAAATCATACTGGAATGCAATGAGGGTTCAACTGCCTTTTTTTACTGTGTTTTGGGCTATTTGGGTTTCCTGGCCACTGTCAGCTTCCTTGTGGCTTTTTCAGCTAGGAAGCTACCTGACATTTTTAATGAAGCTAAATTCATCACTTTCAGCATGCTGGTCTTTTGCAGTGTTTGGATGTCATTTGTTCCAACCTACCTGAGCACCAAGGGGAAATACATGGTGGCTGTAGAGATCTTTTCCATCTTGGCTTCCACTGCTGGGTTACTGTTTTGCATCTTTTTGCCTAAATGCTACATCATTGCTCTGAGGCCAGAGCTGAACAACAAGGAGCAGCTCATGAGAAGGAAATACTGAGTGTATTTGTTTATCTCCTAGATAGATTTTACTGGAAAAGCTGAAAATAGACCTGCTGGTAGAATTTGCACATTTGGACATCCTTGTTCAAACTCTTTTCAGTAGAGATGGCTAGACAAGTCTCACTGCAGATGGGTCTTAAAACTGCCAACACAGAGCTTCACATTACCCATTACTTTGTTGAAGGCTTGACCAGCTAGCATGCAATGCTGTAGATTTAGAATCTATCAAAATAAAAGAAACACAGTGGTCATAAATCAGATTGGAACATTTCCTTGCATGTTGTGTCCATTAGATAGATAGATGTGCTTTTTCTGATGATTCAAGGTTGGTATTCTTATCTCCTCCATGTAGCCTCAAAGCATCTTCCTAACCTATTCCCATAAACCACCTCAAACAGGCTTCAGTGTGAAGTGGAAGGATCAAAGAAGTATCTACCAATATCTGCCCTAAGCCAAACACACATTGATTACAGAAGTGCTGAGGACCTCCCAAGGACCCCAATGGACCTCAGTGCTAATGTCATCATTGTGTGCCCAGGTATGGGGAGGAGGTGTGGACAGAATTTCTCCAATCCTATCTACTTGCCTTTAAGCATGGATTGCCTGAGTAAAGCAGCTTCAGGGCTTTAAATTAAGTCAGGGGAAGAGTTTATAAGTCACCATAGTCCGCATAAGAATCTTTATCCCATGCTGTGAAGATGTTGAATTGAGCTCTATGACTTTCTGTGTATCTTGTTCTACCATAGCTCCAAGATCATTAAACCTGGTTAATATTGATGCTAAAGGAACCTTTAGGGGCGTGCCACTGTGCTATTTTGTTTTAATTCTCATCCATCTTGATTAAAACAAAACTTACAAGAAATTAATTCTGTCACATCTCCTGACCCCTTAGGTCTGGGTTTTATTTATATACGGATTTATTTACTTTATTTACATGCCACCTTTCTTCAAGGCCTGGACCCAAAGTGGCTTACATTAAACATCAAAAAGATTTACAAAGGGTTAACAATATCTTTTAAAAACACATTAAAACACTATATGACACTATGGCATGGTACAGATGGCCCAAAAGGGCAGTCCCCACACTATGATTAGGGCTGGGGAACACACAGCATTTACCCACTCCCCAGCCCAAGCACGTAAAAACTCCTGCATCATTATGTAATGCCATTTAGACGGCGTGCGTAATGATGACGCCACAACTGTGCAGCTTCTAGACACAGCTGTGCAGCTGCGGTGGCATAAAGGAGCCCAATGGTGCCTTTTCAGTTTATTACGCCACAACTGCAATGCTAAAAAGGAGTGTGGTTTCCCTGCTCCTTTTTTTCTGTGTAGCTTTGCCGCAGCATCTAGCTGCTGCAGCGAAGGTCTTTTTGGGCGCTATGTAAAGCTAAAAGCTATAAAAATTAAAAACAGAAAAAACATACATGTACATTAAAAACCTTCCCTGCTTAAGTATTAAAAGCTTGCTTAAATACAAATGTTTTTGCTTGCTGGTGAAAAGAAAGCAGAAATGGGGCCAACCTAGCTTCTCATGGAAGAGAGTTCCAGAGGGTAAGAGCAAGTACCAAGAAAGCTTTCTCTCTTGACCTCATCAGGTGATCCTATGATGGTGGCAGGACAGAGAAAAAGTCTTCCCCCAAGGATTGTATTGAGGTTTAGTAGCAGGAGTAAATTTAGCTTCACATTTTTTTGTATTTTCTTAAACCTCTCAAAATTCAAATGTCACCTGTCCAAATGGGTTCAGCCTACTGATACCCAGAACACATTCTTCAGGAGGAGGAGGAGCTTGTGTGAGTCACATCTTTGAGTCACTAGTGGGAGAAGCTAGGAGACTAGCTACATAGAACTCCTCTCAGAGCCAGTTACAGGCCAGTTGGAGCTAGAGAGAGAAGAGGGAAGAACAGCTTCTCGGCGGCCATTTTAAGTGTGTGTCTGTTGCAGAGGAGGAGGAGGAGCTTGTGTGAGTCACATCTGTGAGTCACTAGTGGGAGGAGATAGGAGACCAGCTACATAGAACTCCTCTCAAATTTATTTCCCCCACCTCAGAGGAAAGTGACTACAACTTAGCAGCCAGGAGATTTGTGTAAAGTCATATTCCCAGTAAATTGAGCTCACTGACAGAGATTGGTGTAATAGGCCAGAACATCAGGGGGCTTTGACCTTGCTGTTTACCAGGGGATTTTCTTTGAGGAGGAAGCCCACAGTCTTGTTTCAGTGCCTCCTTAAGACTTCTCACAATGGGCACTGAAGGAACTGCTCCAGTCACTTGCAACACTTGTGAGATGTTTGTCTTCTTGCCTACAGATGTGGGGAGCTTCACACGCCCCAAGTGCAAGTTGGTAGCACTCTTGGAGGAGAAAGTACAGCAGCTGGAATCCAGGGTAGCAACACTTCAGCATATCAGGGAGCAAGACGCTTTCCTGGACAGAACTGAAGAAATGATCTTGGAAGGGGACAACACAGAGGAAGTTGCTGGGGATGAGAATGTCATTTCATGTACACAAGAGGTAGACAGTTGGAGGAATGTCACACAGAGAAGCAGGAAAGTCAGGGATAGCTGTGGGAGCTTACAGCTACAGAATCGTTTTGAAGCCCTTTCCCTTATCAAGGAGGATGAGGTAGACCAGCATGGACAGACTTCAGGGACAGAACAGGGGAGCCTGGGAGTTGCATTGCAGGGAACAGTCGCTGCTAAGCCTCGGAGGAGACACGTGGTCGTGGTGGGGGACTCCTTGTTCAGAGGTACAGAAGCAGTGATTTGTGGGCCTGACAAGATGTCTCAGGAGGTGTGTTGTCTCCCTGGGGCAAAGATCCGTGATGTTTCAAGCATGAACCTATCCCAATTGGTCAACACAGGTCACACACTCGATGGGATTTTTAGTACAGAACAGGAGTATCCGTGGGCGGAGGTAATTAAAAACTTTGCATTGTCATGGACGGATCATTCTCTGATCAAAATGGAACTAAAAGCTGCGCATGATCCCTCCGGGGGTGGTGGACCCATTAGAATGGTCCACCCTCGAAAGCTAATGGAACCAATTGGTTTCCAGAAGGCCTTAGAGGGTTTAATGGTTGGTAACGGTGATTCCGTTGAAGCCCTAGTGAATACCTGGAACACTGACCTTCCCAAGGCTATCGACGCAATTGCTCCTGAACGTCCTTTCCGGCCCGCTTCTAACAGAAAACCCTGGTTCACAGAGGAACTCAGGGAGATGAAGCAGACTGGACAATGACTAGAGTGCAAGTGGTGGAAGACTTGGTTTTCATCCGACAGAACTCGTCATAGGCAGCACCTTTGCGCCTATCGGGAGACATTGTGTGCAGTGGAGAGAATAATAATCATAATAATCATAATAATAATAATGCTTATTTCTTATCCGCCCCTCTGTAAGAACAATCGAGGCGGGGTACAGCAAAGTTAAAAAACAGTTGCATTAACATAATTCAATGATCCCATTCCCAACCTCCCACCCCTTAAAATAAAATTAGATTAGCTGGGTTTAAAATTAAATTTCTAACAATAAAATAAGATCCTTCTGCTCTGCAAGCATTGCATCTGCAGATGTCATGGCCAGCCAAGAGATGGAGTCAGAGGATAAGGAGGAGGATATGGCTTCTCAGGAGCAAGAGGAGCTGGAGGCTAGACCAGGTCGCAGTTCTGCCATGCCAGACCCCAGTCCTGACATTTCAGCCCCAGGACTGGGAGCCCATCCAGGCTCTGGCACTGTGGAGCTCCCTTCAGAGGCTAAGCAGCTGACTGAGATTTTAATTGAAGAATCCAATTTGGTGGTTCCCTCCTTTAAGGAGAGGAGGGCTGAGAGTGCTTGTGTACATCGATCCTGCAGGCTTGCTGAAAAGCAAACTGGTAATAAAGCACAGCAGCCAACAGGGAGGGTGTCTCCTACTTAAGCACCTGTGGGATGCCATCCCTTTGCCAGAACTTATTGAAAGTCTCTTGGTGTGACTGTGTGCTGGCTTCATGTCTTTGGAACTCTGGTTTGCCTTGACCTTGGAACGATTTGGACTTTTGCTGCTTTCTCCTTGACCTGACCTTGGACCGGACTGACTTCTGTGATTTCCCCAACCCTCGGCTCTGGCTTTTAGACTATTCTTAGGATCAACGTTTAGGTTTGTGGAACTGCCTTATCAGCTTTTGTTGATGTGTGCTGGCTGCAGTCCGGGACAGCAGAGTCCCACCCAGCAGAGCTGTTCAAGGTAGTGGTGGAGCTGATGCAGGTCCCCCCTGCACCAAATCCCCTACTCGACCCTATGACAGCCTGCTGTGACATGTTTAACACCTACTTTGCAGATAAAAATCTCTCAGGATAACTTGGACTCCAATGTTTCACCAGTATCCGCAAATGAGGCAACCAACAACTCCGCTGCTGTCACTTTACTGGAAGAGTTTCAATCTGTGAGTACTGATGACATGGACAAGCTCCTTGGAAGTGTGAGGAAGATGACTTGCTCTCTTGACCCATGTCCATCTTGGCTGGTTGTCCAGGGGAGGGATGCATGGAAGACATTCCTTCGAGATGTAGTCAATGTGTCTCTCAGGGAAGGTATTATTCCATCCTGCCTGAAGGAGGTGGCGGTAAAGCATCTCCTGAAGAAACCCTCCCTTGATCCCCTGGACAGAAACAACTACAGACCAGTTTCCTTGCTACCATTTTTAAGCAAAGTGATCGAGAGAGCTGTCGCCTCCCAACTCCAAGCTGTCTTGGATGAAACCAATTATCTCAATCCATTTCAAACCAGCTTCAGGGCAGGATATGGAGTTGAGACTTCCATGGTTGCTTTGACAGATGACCTCCGCTTGAACATCGACAGGGGTAGTGTGACCCTGCTGGTCCTCTTGGATTTCTCAGCAGCATTCACTACTATAGATCACTCCATCCTTTTGGATCAGCAGAGAGAAATGGGCATTGGGGGCACTGTGTTGCAGTGGTTCCGCTCCTTCTTCTCTGGCAAGTCCCAAAGGGTGAGGCTCGGGGACAGTTGCTCCTCCAAAATTGAGCTTAATTGTGGCATCCCTCAGGGCGCCATCCTGTCCCCGATGCTATTTAACATCTATATGAAGCCGCTGGGTGAGATTATCTGGAGGCATGAAGCGAAGTGTCATCAGTATGCTGATGACATTCAAATCTACTTCTCCATGACTAGATCATCTGCTCAGACCTCAGATGGGGTCTCTTCTCTTAATGAATGCCTTGCGGCAGTAATGGATTGGATGAGGGAAAACAGATTGAGGCTAAATCCAGACAAAACGGAGGTACTGACAGTCACTGGCCCAAAATCAGGTCCAGGAATACAACTCCCAGTACTAGACGGAGTCATACTCTCCTCGAAGGACTCTGTTTGCAGTCTGGCGATACTTCTAGATTCGTCGCTTCACATGACTAGTCTTTTATCTTTTACTGTAGGATCTTGGTCCATGTCTAACAAAATCATACCAGATGTGATGTGTGGATACGCCTCAAATATTTTCCAAACCGAATTAACATATCTGTCTCTCTGCAGTTTGACTCTACTGTAACTGTCGTAGCTCCATCCTATGAAATCCTGGGATTTGTAGTTTGGCACCAGAAATATGTAGCTAAATATCTCACAAAACTATACATCCCAGAAATCCATAGGACGGAGCCTTGGGAGTTAAAGTGGTGTCAAGCAGCATTAATACTTCAGTGTAGATGTAGCATTACTCTCTACCTCTGAACAGAAGAAACCTGCACTGACCAGTTGGGTCCCATTAGTTTCTTGTCCCTCAAAAAAGAAAACTTTCACAGCATTGAGGAAAATATCGTTGTGAATTTTCTCATGCATGATGCAACTTCAAAAACTAGCAGCACTTAAAACAAAGACTGAAAACAAAGATTAACAAGACCCAGATGCTAACAATGACCCTGAGGAAGCCATCATCTCCCCTATCATTGTTAAAATTACAGTGTCCTTTCTTTTACACAGAGGATTTCCAGAGTGCATTAGCAAGAACAATAGTCTGCCTAATTGTTCTTCATCAAAACCTTTAAAAACCACATCTAGATGAATGTGTGTGTGTGTATGTAACAGCCAAAAATAATATAATAATATAATAATATAATAATATAATATAGTAGAAGCTAAAGAAAGGAGTCAGGCACCATCAATACCAGTTTAGGGTGCATCTGGTCAGTTAGTTTACAGAAGCTATAAATCTGGGTAATATGGGATCCTCTTTTATTTCTTGGCAGAAGCAGCAACAATACTGTTGAGAGGCTGAGATCATGCTGTAGAGGGAAAGATGGGATTCTGTGTGTGGAGGAGAAGCTTTCTCAAAAGGCTCATGCTAGTGGCAATCTGCCTGCTTGTTCTGCTGTGCCGTATTATATGCAAACCGCTTCTAATGAATTGCTCCATACCTGATGATCCCCTCCATATCCCTCATGAATTTTACCAGCCAGGTGATCTCATTATTGGTGCCATTGTTTCACAGGTGGCCTTCTTCAATGATAAATTGTCTTTCATGAGGGAGCCTTCGAGGACATTGACGGAACTAACTACGTAAGACACCCCCCTCTTTATCTCTTCCTCTCCCTCTTTCATATTTCATACTTAAGTAAGATGGAATTTACATTTTTTTGTGATTAAAAGTTGTATTTGTGAAACATTTGAGTTCATGTTCATTGTTTTGCTGTGGTGTGTTTGTGTGTGTGTGTAATTTGCCTTACACTGCTGCTGCTGGGTACAAATCTCTAATAAATTACCATTCATAATCCCACTGGAATGAATGCATCCTCCATTTTTCTATAGGTTCTATGAAAGATCCACATGCTAGATTATGTTCTTATTGAGATTTTCCACAACCCTCTCCTCCCTGACCTTGCTTATGTACTTCCATGTCTTTTGAATTTTAAATGTCTCATTTCATATTACAATTTAGAAATAAAACCATGTTTCATTGTTTTCTGTTGTTGGTAATGGTGTGCCACTGCTATTTCTGACACAGGGTCAATTTTGGGTTTATTGATGAAATGTAAAACAGATTTGGGAGGGAACCAAAATGAATTCAATTTCCCAAAG
This sequence comes from Urosaurus nigricauda, assembly GCA_034509955.1. Lineage (NCBI taxonomy): Eukaryota > Metazoa > Chordata > Lepidosauria > Squamata > Phrynosomatidae > Urosaurus > Urosaurus nigricauda. The sequence goes on from JAOEGL010000006.1 coordinate 12,322,171, forward strand.
TGTGTATGTGCATATTTGCTCATATTTGCCAACAGAGGTTCATCCTCATAGATGAATGAATAGAAGGATAGATAGATGGATAGATTAAAAAAAAAACAACTTGCATATTGGCACTCAGCTACAAATATGAAACATCTGGAATATTGCATTGAATTGTGTCTGGGTTTATGCAAATATGTAAGATTACCATTTGTATTTTTCCTTTTAACTTTTTTCCTCATGTCAACTGCTAGTGAAGATTTCCTTCAATTGCACTAATATGTCTCTGACTTCAGGTAATAAGAATGACTTGATATCATTTGCTTAATCACTCCTTACATCTAGTATCATTTATTTATATGCTTCTCCACATATCTGCTGTGGGTGTCAATACCAATACTCAATGTGATTTAGAGAGGGATTTGTCCTTGCCCTCATCATCAAATTGCTCAGGTCTTGAGTTGGGGAATGAAGTTAGGGAGGTTCCCCCCCCCCCCAAAAAAAAAGAAAAAAGAAAGAAAGAAAAAAAGAAGGAAACAAAGAGAAGGAATAAAAAACCCTTTTCCTTATCCAGAATTCCAAATTCTGAAATACTCCAAAAGTCAAAATGTTTTTCACGGCTGGATGAAATAGTGATACTTTTGCTTTCTGATGGTTCTATGTATACAAAATTTGTTTCATGCACCAAATTATTTAAAAATATTGTATAGAATTACCTTCAGGCTGTGTGTATAAGGTGTATAGGAAACATAAATGAATTTTGGGTATAGACTTGAGTCCCATTTCCAAGATATCTCATTTTGTATGTATATCCTAATGCTGGTATTTTAAAAAAAAAAGGTCAAAATAAATAAAAAACTAAAACAAAACAAAACAAACAAGCAAACAAACTTCTGGTTCTGAGCATTTCAGGTAAGGAAGAGTCAATCTGTAATAAGTGACTTTAATTACGTTTGACCAGATAAATGCATGTTAGAAATGAAAAAAAGATAAGATTTCTGAAAGATTTTTTTGTGCTGAGAGGAAGTAATCAAAAGGGTTAAATCTGCCTTTGACATTTGGGTTCTGTTCAAAACCATATTAACTAGAATACATATCACAAATCAAGAAGAGGAGTTTGAAATCCAGATGGTGATGAATATAACTAAGGATAAATGTGAAGGAAGTTGTTACAGATTTTTTTTTTTTTTTTAAAATCCAAAACCTGGAAGTTTTGCCCAAATGAGTCAAACTTGAAAAATATAAAATGTGTGCAAAGAAATTGCAAGCAAACAATTAAGTATCCAATTTTTGATCATTGCAATCAGCGCTGGGGAGATCTCTTTCCAGTTTGAACCACAGCTACTGACTAAAGAGCAGGAAGCAGAGTAGGAATAAACTATCATTTCTTGCAATGGAGGGATATGTGCCATGGGGTCCCTCAAGGATGTATATGTATATTAGGACTGACACTTTTAAACTTGTACTTGGGGTTGCAGTGGCGTAGTCTGGTGGCTGTGTTTGCTAACGATCCTAAATTATTTAGAAGAAAAATTGATAGCAAGCACCTCAAAAACAATATTCGAAAACTGGAAGAAAAAAGAGGAAAACGGAAAAAAAAGAGATTCAGGATAAGCAAGTGTAAGGCAATGCATATTGGGGCAAATATCTATCTATCTATCTATCTATCTATCTATCATCTATCTATTTTCTGTTTGCCTATCTATCTATCTATCTATCTATGCATCTATCTATCATTTTCTTCCAATTTCTCTTGAACATATGAGCTAGCTAATCAAGAAGTAATTAATCTTGGGGCTCTGGTAGATGGCTCAATGAAAATGTTGACCCAGTGTATTGGCTGCTGAAAGAAAGAAAGAAAGAAAGAAAGAAAGAAAGAAAATTCCATGTTGGTTATAACTGGAAAAGCAATTGGTTCAGCAAGCCCGCAGTCTTGGTTTCATTTTTGATTCCTCTCTGTCGTTTATCCCCCAGATTCAGGCCACCGCCAAGACCTGTAGATTCTCTCTTTACAACATTGCTAAAATTCGTCCATTCCTCTCAGCCTCCACTGCCAAGACTCTGGTCCATGCCCTTGTGGTTTCACGACTAGATTACTGTAACCTTCTTCTGACAGGTCTTCCTCTATCTCACCTCCATCCTTTAATCTCTGTCCAGAACTCAGCTGCACGTATTATCACATCTGCTCGCCGCTTTGACCATGTTTCTCCCCTCTTGTCCTCTCTTCACTGGCTCCCCTACCCCTTCCGCATCCAGTACAAGCTTTTGTTACTGACTTTCAAAGCCCTCCATGGACTGGCCCCTCCTTACTTGTCTGACCTTCTTTCTCCTCACACTCCTTCTCGTACCCTCCGTTCTTGAAGTCAGGGTCTCCTGTCCCAGCAAAGGATTTCCACTGCCCTGCCCCGGATTCGTCCTTTCTCACTTGCTGCCCCTCACTCCTGGAACCTTCTTCCCCCACATGCATGCCTCATCACTTCCCTAACCAGGTTCAAAACTGAGTTAAAGACTATATTGTTTAGAGAAGCTTTCCCAGATGTGTGACTTTGTCTGGCTCGTTTTCACTGTGCATTACGAAGCCGAGCCCTCTCTCTAGTCCATCTGCATTGGTCCAGGCCTCAGAGGGAGAGAAGAACCTGATACACTTCCCCATCACCTTTCCCTTCTCCTCTTGTGTCGTGTCTTTTAGATTGTAAGCCTGAGGGCAGGGAACCGTCTAATTATAAGTTTATATGTACAGCACTGTGTAAACCTACAGCGCTATATAAATAAAGGTTAATAATAACGCTGCCTTTGTATGAACTGTAATCTGACCACATGTATGCTGCCCTACCCCCAAACAAATATTGAAGTGGTAGACAGAGTGCAGAAAAGTGCAACCAAAATGACAAAAGGTATTAAGCCTCCCACCTCTATAAGATTACAATATATGGTTCTAAAAAGTCAAAGAAAGGAGACATAATGGAAATGTATTTTGAAATCAGATGAAGTGGTGAACTATGTTGCCTTTGAGTGTAGTGGATTCTCCTTTTTTGGAGGTTTTTAAACAGAGGCTGGATGGCTATCTGTCAGGGAATGCTTTGATTTTGTATTCTTGCATGGCAGGGGGTTGGGCTGGATGGTCCTTGTGGTCCTTTCCAACTCTAGGATTCTGTGATTCTATGAAAACAGTCCCAAGGTATATGTGTATATATTAATAGATATTTTAATTGTATCATGTTTAATCCTGTATTAAGGGGGGGGGGAATCAGATATGTAATGTTGAATGTGGATATTTTAATGTGTTGTGAGCCATTTTGATTGTCTTGTCACAGAAAAGTGGGATAAAAATAAAAGTTTTATTTACTTTTTTATTATTATTATGTGCAGGCTTAGAATTTTCTTTGAAAAAAAATTATAAGTTACATATGCCCAGTGTGCTTAACAATGCTTTTTTGGGTTCCTTTTGTTATTATTGTTTGTGTGCAAAGAAACTGAACACAATAAGTGCAGGATGCAGGAATGATCCAAAAACTATTCCTAAGTAAAACATACTTTTCAGATGGTTTACTTCTTACGATTTCATTCAGTGTAATTTGAATTGAGCCTCAAATGTGAAACAATACGTTGTTGTTGTTGTAGTTACTAGTTAAAAGAATGTGCAATGCTTTTTACAGATCAGTGCCTAAGAACTACCAGCACATCCTGGCCTTGGCATTTGCTGTCAAAGAGATCAATGAGAATCCCAGAATCTTATCCAATCTCTCCCTGGGGTTCAACATCCTTAACAGCTACTACACAGCAAGAATGATTTATAAGGCCACCTTGAGCCTTTTTTCAACGCAGCATAGGTTTGTCCCCAACTTCAAGTGTCACAACCAGAACAATCTGATAGCTGTCGTTGGAGGATGTATCTCTGAAATCTCTGCCAATGTGGCCATCCTTTCAGCAACTTACAAGGCTCCACAGGTAAGCTGTAGGAAGAGGTACACTATGTTTATTTCTGTCTCCGAGGAGACAAAAGAAGGAGTGTTTGTGCTTTTGAGCTCAAGGATGATTGTTTGCCATATCTGAAATTTTGCGTGAGTGTTTCTGTTTTTTTTCCCCCCCAGTGAGGGAATGCACTTCTCCTTGGGTTTTATTTAGCCACTGTCTCGGTTAAGGATAGAGCTAGCAGTTGCTCATTCTGCCTCAATCTCTAGTGGAGACCAAGGAAACAGGCCAAGGGTCAAGACTCAAGAGATCTCAGGGCAGAAAGATGCAGTTTGCATGAGTGCTTCCCTCTCCTTTCCCCTCTGATCTTTCTGCTGATGGATGACTGGCTTGAAAACAGAGTATGTGAAAAGAATCTAGGGGTGCTAGTAGTTTACAAACAAAAAATGTGATGCAGTGACATAAAAAGCCAATGCAAGTCTAGACTGTATTAACAGGAATACAGTGTTTAGCAAGAAACATATTAATGTCCTGCTATTCAGCATTTGTCAGACCTCACTTGGAATATTCTGTCCAGTTCTGGACATCATATTTCAAGAAGGATATTGGAAAGTTGGAAGGTGTCCAAAGATGACCAAAGATATGGAAATGAAGCCTAATGAGAAACGTTTTAGGGAGCTGGATATATTTACTAGAACCGATATTAATGGATTCAAATAACAATTCCATAAAAAAATTAAACCTCTGAATGTAAGAATTTGTTCAGACTTTACCTGGAATAGACTGCCTTGGACAGTTCTTGGCTTGCTTTCTTTGGAGGTTTTCAAACAAAGATCTCTTAGAATTACTTTAGCTGTGTATTCTTGCATGGCAGGGAGTTACTCTATATGGCTCTTAGAGGCCCTTCCATCTTTGTGATTCTAACAACAGTCTTTGGCTGGGTTAAGGAGACTTTCATTCACTAGAGGCATTTCAAAGACTGGTCCATTTGTTTTGTTTTGTTTTTTATTTTTTTGTAAGTCTAAATTTGCTGCATCATGCAGGGTGTGGAAAGAGACGGCTCCAACAAAGTGTGTGATAGAGGACTATCTTTATAATCTATCTGAATTACCTCTATAAATTTGATTTCAGCTCGCATATGGATCATTTCTGCCATCATATCCTGCCAAACTCCATGTTCCCTTTTTGTATCAGATGGTTCCAAATGAAACTCAACAGTACAGAGGAGTTGTGAAGTTATTGCAGCATTTCAGATGGACATGGATTGGCGTCTTTGCTGTAGAGGATGATAAAGGAGACCGGTTTTTACAAACAATGGTGCCAATGCTTTCCCAGAATGGAATCTGTTGTGCCTTCATATACAGATTACCAAACTGGTCTTATAATGATGACATACCAGATGTATATATTAATCAAGCGAAAATCTATAACAACATTACTGCAGGAAAAGCCAATGTATTTTTTGTATATGGTGAAACCCCATCCTTTGGTTCTTTGAGAGTATTACTGTTTACAACAACGTTCTTGGCATCACCTCCACTGGGCAAAACATGGATTGTTACCTCCCACTGGGATTTTCAATCATCTATTATTCAAAAGGACTGGGATATAGAAACTTTCCATGGTTCCATATCTTTCACTGTTCACTCCAGTCAGCCCAAAGGATTCCAAGAATTTGCTCATTCAATTGGACCTTCTTGGACAAGAAGAGATGGTTTTATCCAGGACTTTTGGGAACAAGCATTCAGCTGTTCTCTAAATCCTTCTAAGGGGAAGGAGGAGGAGAAACCCTGTACTGGGGAGGAAAATCTGGCAATTCTTCCTGGAACTTTGTTTGAAATGTCCATGACAGGGCACAGTTACAGTGTCTACAATGCTGTCTATGCTGTGGCACATGCATTGCATGCTAGGCACAAATCCATCTTCAAGCCCAGAAGGTTGGCACATGGATTGAAATGGGCTTTTCAACCATGGGTGGTAATTAAAATTGAATGCTTTTTTTGAAGGGGAGGTTAGCTTGAGATGCAGGGGGAAAAACAGATGGCTGTTCTGCATAATACAATTACAGATAATTGGTTTGGTATGGAAAATAGATTTGGAATAATAATTCTGGCCATGTTGGTATTTGGGATCTAAACTTGCTAATATAATAATGATAATAATATAATTTATTTATAGCCCTCCCCTCTGAACTGCATCACAGTTAAAAATGCAACAATCCTATCCTCCTCACCCACCCCTTAAAATAGAATTAAATAGCTAAGAATTAAAATCATAGTACAAATTAAACATATAAAAGTGACTGTCCAGAGCTGTATAAAACAATTTCGAAGGCAATGGACAGGTGTAGATCCAGGAAAATCACTGTTTTTTAAGCTCATCATGAATTATTTCATTAATTCTAAGGGATCCACACTAATCATGACTAGATTTTAAAAATTGTTATTATTCATAAATAATATTTTTATTCATAATTGACTACTTGAAATGAGCCAACTGTAGGAAAATGAAAAGTAGAAACACAACATCATTTCATATATATGTACTTCAGCTGAGTTAGATCTTTCTGAAGCTTACTGACAAAATTTCAAATCCCATTTTCCCTTCCTTTATGTTTTTCAGGTCCATCACTTTCTAAGTAGCATCTCATTCAATAACAGTGTTGGAGAGACAGTGCATTTCAACAAAAATAGGGAATTAGTCACAAGGTTTGATGTTACAAACTGGCTGATGTTGCCCAATGGCTCAGTGGTCAGAGTCAAAGTTGGACGGCTGGATCCTCAAGCTCCCCTAGGCCAAGAATTAAGCATCAATGATGACCAAATTGTGTGGCACAAAATCTTTAATCAGGTGAGTCACAGGTATAAATCACTGAGTGTATCAAGTGACAAGTTATAAGCCAATTTTATTCCTTTGTTTCTCCTGTATGTGCAAGATATTTGACATTCAGGAGTGTCTGATAGAGCTTGGCTCACCCAGCTCATGAGAAATTTTCCATGTTAACTCCAATGTTATCAGTCAATCAATCACGACAAATTGTTGTTGATGGAAAAAACATTTTCAAGGTGTGTTTGTTCATCATCAACAAAAACCTTTTATTAAAGTCCAGAAACAATCAGGCAATGCATTAAATACATAAATATGTTAAAAGAGGTCTATAAAACATACAATTTAAAACATATAATATATCCTGCAAACATATTAATTGTTAAAAATAGCAGGATAATAAAAACAAAGTTAAAAGTTTATATGAGTTCTCTCTCTCTCTGTTTAAATGTACCTTTATTGTTATCACATGAGCCACATAATATGAAGTATAAAAATATTAATTAGCATCTATAAAAACTGTCAGGGTCTTAATGGTCATTGGGCAGAACTAACTGTAACACAAATTTAGATATCAAAGTCTTTCACATTATAGCACTCAAAAAGAAGAATTGCTTCTGTTATATTTTTCTCAGAATCTCATAGTATGTGCACAAGGTTTTAGTTGAGAGACCTGTCTGGGAACTTAGTTAGTAAAGGTGAAATAAATTAGTAAAAGGTACAGAAACATGAGAGAGAGACTCTTCAGAACTCTCTCCACAAGGGCAAATGCATTCCGTATAAAGGATTTCTTTAAAGAGGCCAAATGACAATGAGATAACATTGAAATGTGTTTTGGTGAAAATGGCAGAATAATTTGGAATAATTAGATTTTGTATATAATAATACTAATCAATGTTCACAATTCTGAACAGGTGCTGCCTCATTCTATGTGCAATGACAACTGCTATCCTGGCTATAGAAAGAAAAAGAAGGAGGGAGAGAAATTTTGCTGTTACGATTGTGTTTTGTGTCCACAAGGGATGATCTCTCATCAGATAGGTAGGAAACATGATGTAAAGACATATCAATGTAATACAAGGGTAGTATGTGTGCATGTGCATGGGCAGTATATATTATTTAAATGAAAATGAAGGCAGCTCTTGTAACATATTCTCTCTCCACAGATATGGATTCCTGTGTTCTGTGTCCCAAGGAACAATATCCAAATAAGGAACAAACTCAATGTATTCCTAAAATTGTAAGCTATCTTGCTTACACAGACTCTTTAGGGATTATCTTATCTACCTTGGTTGTTTTTTTCTCTTTGATCACAATTATAGTCCTTGGAATATTTGTGAAGCACAAAGATACTCCCATAGTCAAAGCTAACAACCAGAGTGTCACATACATTCTTCTCACTTCACTTCTTCTCTGTTTCCTTTGCTCGTTTCTCTTCATTGGGAAGCCAGGAAAGGTGGACTGCCTTCTCCGACAAATGTTTTTTGGCATCATCTTCTCGGTGGCACTTTCCAGTATCTTGGGAAAAACCATCACAGTAGTTTCAGCATTCCTGGCTACCAAACCAGGGTCCAGGGTGGGGAAATGGATGGGGAAACAACTGGCAAGGTCTATTATCCTTTCTGGCTCCTTTGTTCAAGCAGGCATCTGTATAGCTTGGCTGATTATTTCTCCTCCATTTCCAGATGTGGACATGCATTCACTGGATGGGGAAATCATACTGGAATGCAATGAGGGTTCAACTGCCTTTTTTTACTGTGTTTTGGGCTATTTGGGTTTCCTGGCCACTGTCAGCTTCCTTGTGGCTTTTTCAGCTAGGAAGCTACCTGACATTTTTAATGAAGCTAAATTCATCACTTTCAGCATGCTGGTCTTTTGCAGTGTTTGGATGTCGTTTGTTCCAACCTACCTGAGCACCAAGGGGAAATACATGGTGGCTGTAGAGATCTTTTCCATCTTGGCTTCCACTGCTGGGTTACTGTTTTGCATCTTTTTGCCTAAATGCTACATCATTGCTCTGAGGCCAGAGCTGAACAACAAGGAGCACCTGATGAGAAGGAAATACTGAGTGTATTTGTTTGTCAGATAGATTTTACTGGAAAAGCTGAAAATAGACCTGTTGGTAGAATTTGCACATTTGGAGATCCTTGTTCAAACTCTTTTCAGTAGAGATGGCTAGACAAGTCTCACTTCAGATGGGTCTTAAATCTGTCAACACAGAGCCTCACATTGTCCACTATTTTGTTTAAGGCTTGAGCAGCTAGCATGGGGATGGAGAAAGGGAATTCCATTTTAAAGAGAAACACAAGCCATCCTTCTTTGTTAGAAATTGCCGAGGGAGCTTTATGGTTCACACCATTAATTTCAAGAGAAGTTAGGGAGGGGAAGACTGTTGAGCATGTATTGTGTTATGGTTAAGCAGTGTGCTGGCGCTGATACTAGGGTTAGGGAGCATGCAGCAACTACACACTCCCTAACCCTAGCATGTCATGGCGTCGGCATTATGGTGGCCTTTTGCCCACACGGGAGCTGCCATGACATTGTCATCACTGGGTGGCCAAACAGGGTGCCCAGGAAGTGGCGCTGTAAGAGCCACTTCCTGTAAGTGCTATAGCAAGAAAGGAGCTGCTCTGAGCAGCTCCTCTTTGCTGCAATTGGCACCCAGGAACTTCATCCACGTGGCAACCAAACGCCTGCAGGGCCAAAGTGCAGAAGAAAGGGACCGAGTGGCCCCTTTCTCCTCTGGCAGTGGGCACAGGGTGTCCAGGGGCCTTTTAATGGAAAAGCGGCATTTTTCTGCTTTTCCATGGCATGGAGAAGCAGCAGATTAGGACCTCTCTGCTAGTTGTGAGGCTACTCTGGCCCCAATCTGATGGGGAAAGGGACGGGTAGATACCGTCTCTTCAGGGGCAGTCTTTAAAGCCCCTTAGTTAATTGTTTGGGCATTGGTGTGTATATTTCTTAAACTGGAGCCTTATTAGTCCCTTTCCTCCACCCTTATACTTAAAAAGGCCTGGGTTTGAAGGGCACTGCATACTTTACATAAGAAAAACTTTGAAGTCTCTTCTAGAGTTTATTTCAAACATGGATAAAATTAAGATTGTCTCTCTCAATGTAAAAGGACTTGGATCTCAACCCCCAAACATACCTGGGTTAATAATTATTTGAAAAAAATTAAACCAAACATTGTTATTTATTTATTTATTTGTGAGAAACACTTAGAAAGGGCACGGGAAACATTCTAGCATGATCTCCCTTTGACTCACAATATACAACTGGAAATTATAACAATAAGGCATGTTCTTTGATAAAGCATGTCCTTTTCAGGTTAACAAAGTAAGCTGGGACTGTTTGGATCGTTACTTAATATTGGAAGCTATGCTTGCCAACAAAATCTTCACACTGGCCACATTTTACTCCTCAGACAATGACCAATGTGACTTTCTGGCTTTTTCCCTACAAACCTTAGGGGAGATTGCAAAGGGCAATAGCAATATGAGGGTGATGCAAATGAAGTCCTAGATTACACACTAGACAAATCATGTCCCCCTCCCCCCGCAAAACATGAAAAAGAAACATCACTAGTATCTGACCTCTTAACTAGACATTTATTTAGAGACCCCTGGAAAGCTCTCTATCCATCCTGTAGAGACTACATTTTTAATTCAAACACAAGCAGATGTACAGGTGGGGTCTATAATTTATTCAGACCATGCTGCCACAACATTAACCTGGTAGATTGGACCTGATCTACCAAAAATATATTTCTGGAGATTCAATCTGTATATCCTCATAAATGAACATTTTAAAAAACAGATTCAAAATGAAAGTAAACAAATTTAACTGGAAAATAGATCACCTTAGACATATGAAGCCTTGTTATGGGATACCCCGAAGGCAGGCCTCAGAGGCTGATTAATTAAGGAAAGGGCTACACAAAAGAATTAAGGGAACCATAAGACAAAGCTTCCGCCAAGAGACAGAAAACTATAATTAGCTCATAAAATAATCCAAACCCAAAAACTGAAGAGGAATGCCCAGAAACTAAATCTTTCCATCCTATTGCACTTCTTAATCAAGATGCAAAAAATATTTGCTGCTATTATGGCCTCCAGAATAAATGAGTTTATTTTAAAATACATTGATCCTGACTAGCTGCTATATCACACTGGGGGCAAACAGGATTTAAACGAGAGTTAAATGAGAGTTAAACAGGAAATGCCCTATGTTTATCACAGGAAATTTCCTGTTTAACTCTCGTTTAACTCTCGTTTAAATCCTGTTTGCCCCCTAGTGTGAAAAAACAGTAGGTGAGCTTAATGCTGGGCAGACTCCAAGCAGAACCAGTCTGCTCAATATCATCCACCATTACAGCCAGTCAAAGACTCCTCTAGCCTTACTTTCACTTGATAATGTGAAAGCCTTTGAGAGTTTGGAATGGTCATTTGTTTTTGGAGTCCTTCAAGAAATTGATTGTGGAGATGGCTTTATAGGAGCACTTCGTCTTATCTATTGGAAAACAGAGGAGACAGTGTTATTCAATGGCCTTGACTCAACACCTTTTGCACTTCCCAGGGGCACTACACAAGGATGCCCATTGTTCCCCCTTCTATTTGCACTGACAATAGAGCCTTTGGCATAATGCTGATATCACTAGCCTTTGCACCAACACCCAACACCATATGGTCATGCTTTATATTGATAATGTGGTGATTTTTTAAAATCATACTCATGTTTGCCTCTAAAAAGGACAGTTGAGACAGTTGAATCCTTTGGTAGTTATTCAAGTCTAAAACAAATCCACATTAATGGCTCTAAACACTTCATATCAACAGCAAAAATCCAGGCAAGACTAAATGGGATTGCAACATCGTCCCTCAGGTTTTTCCTATGTGGGAATAATCATCATGAAAGACACCCAGCAGCTCATACCCTGAAATTATAACACAGCAGACACATGGATACTCTGTACATTTAAAGAATGGAAGGCTTTAAAACTTTCCATCCTTGGCAGGATTGCGTTAGTCAAGATGTTCATGATTCCTCGACTCTTTTTTCTGTTTCAAACAACAGAAACTCCTCCCCATTGACTCCTCCCCATCTAGATTCAAGAAATGGCAAAAATTAATTGATCAATTTATCTCACACCTGTAATGATGTCTAAAATAGTTAAAACACTCTCTCTGGAGGGGATGTAAATCTAGAGGCTCTTATAGGCACATGTGGATAGAATGTCCTAAAGTGAGAAAATTCCGGGATGCAGTTCTCTGTCAAATTTCATGTATCACTGATCAAACCACACATTTCTGTCCGATTTTGCTTTTGCTTTTCATGTTTGTTAAACGTAATCTCACTTGAAACATAGGAAACTGATAGTTTTTCTTATTACTGCTGCCAGATTAGATCTAGCCAAATGTTGGAAGTCAGGTGACCGCTGCACTGAGAACTGTCTTTTGCTGGGAAATAATTTTGTTTTATTCTGCTGCTATTAATGAAAAACTATGAAAAACTATTAATCATATAATACTCCGAGCCCTTGTAATTAGTTGTTGTTGTTTTTGTTATTGTTCTACAGACTTTATGTTTTCTATTGTAAAAACTCAATAAAAATTTAATTAGAAAAAAAAGACAGAGAAAGGGCCAGTTTAGAGAGCAAGAAACAGATAAATGAAAAAAGAAGGAAAAACGAAGCATCAATAAAGACATACTGAAAAGAGAATGGGGGATGGAGGAATGTAAATGTAATTTTTAAAAATGTAAAAGAAAGGAAAAAAAAGATCATACAAAAGGAAAACAGAGCTCTATTTACGCTTATATTTCATTTTGAAACCAATGAAAAGGAATTTTTCCACATTTTGATTCTGATTGTTGAATATGCCACTTGGCAACACTGATATATTGAAGCGGCCCCGATCCAGCCTTCTGAGGGCACAAAAAGGAGCCACTAAAACCAGTTCCTTTCTGCGCTCTCAGAAGGGCACCATAGCCACCCCTTTGGCATGGCATCAGGGAACCCCGGGGGGTGCATACGCCCCTACTTTGCCCCCAGGCAGCCTTTCAGGCTGATCAGTACAGGACCTCAATCTAGTGATCATGTTATTCATGATTCATACTTAAGCTGGCATGTTATTACTGCAATCTGCTGTACATAAAATAGCCTTTAAATAATGTTTGAAAACATCAGCTGGCTCAAAACAGCCAATAGAGTAACTGAAGGTAATCACTTGGAAGATATACCTCTTGTTGAAGCAGATCCAATGGCTTCCAATCCTTGGAAAACTTAATTTCAATTTTATCCATTTAAAAATCTGTGCAGTCTTATATTTTTGAGGATGTGCTTGTACTTCAAATATACTAAAACGTGGAAGTAATGAGTTATAATTACATTAGTTTCCTGTTATTTTTTGAGGGGGCTAATTTGGGGTGAAGAGGGTGTAGAGGAAAGTCATTTTGTAGAAAATGCACCAATTAAAAGGGAAAGTAGTTAACTGGAGTAACAAGTAAGCTTACCAAATGTTGCTTTAGGAAATTATTTAAGAGATTTTTTATGGAAGATTTTATGTTATTCTCTAATCAGACTTGCTTCAGCCTGAAAGTAACAAAAAGCAAAGCAAAGGAAATGAATGGCAGAACAAGCATTGTACTAAGTTTCTTGTCCTATGTTAATGAATGATTACAATAGGTTTCTTATTACAAATATTGTAATAAGTAACAGGAACAACCTCTTTTTGAAAAATAGGTTACCAAGATATAGAATGAGTGAATGAACAAATGAATGAATGAATGTTATACGGGTTATATTATGTTAATTAATTTATATCTCTATACATAATGTTGCCTACCTTTAAGGTGAGAGATAATCTCTTCTGAACAAGCAAATATATGGCTGATTGAAGGGGTCGCCATGTGATGGAATGGCATTAGGGCAGACATGGGAGGTACTTGGAGGTTGCAGGCAGTATGTTTGTGAAATGGTGCACATGCATGGTAGAGAAGCAACAAAAACAAAATACCCAGCAGTGCAGCTTGATGCCATGCCATGCCATGAGGTCTGCCTGTGGGTATTCAGCCCACCTTGGGAACGGGTCGTTCTGGCAGTGGGATTTTGACCTGCTTTTGGAAAAAGCAGAATCAAGCTATTTTTTTCCTGCCCATCTGCTCCATTGCAATGTTAAAGAGCCATGCAATATGTAATTATTTTTTTAAAATAAAATATCATGAGAAAATTCAATGACAACACACAAACACAGCATAATAATAATAATAATAATAATAATAATAATAAATTTTATTTTTATACCGCCCTTCCAAGGATCAGGGCGGTGTACAAGTAAACAGTTAAAAACATACAAAAATTAAAACATTCAATTGTTCAATAACAGTTTAAAATTATAATATCAGCCAGGGTACAATGGGAACATCAAGTCCAGTCATAATGAGGGAATGATGGGGTGAAGAGAAAAAATCATCGATAGAATTTTATTTAAAAAATCAATAGGTATAATAATCACTACCAGACCCAATTCTATCAACACTAACACCTTTATTCAAAATAAAACAGTTTGCAGGATTTTTTTTAAAATGTGAAATATGACAACACAAACTTCTTCTGCCTCAGAGGAAACAGTAACTCAGTGATTATTAATTTTCTATCTACAAAATTTGGTCTATAAAATTTTAAGAAGTTAGTTTTTTTTTTAAAAAAAATGTTCTAGAGGCTAACTGTGAACATAAATGTTGTAGAGGTAAACTGTGACACTAGATACACAAGTAAAAGATAGCAAATCCCTCCTGCCAAATCTGCCACCAATAGCTAGAAATTAAGGTTGTGTCTGCGTGGGCCCTGTCTGCATGGGCCAGAATACTTAGAGAGCAACCTGGAGTATTTTGATCGAGTACAACCATCCCCTCATTACCCGGCACTCCCTTTGTGACACCAGATGGCAGTTTGTATGTGTGTATCACTGTGCCACCTGTCGGGGCTACTGGCGTGGTGACTCACCCACTCTGAAGTCAAAATGAGGTGCCCAGTGTTGACTGCATGGCTAGGTGCCTTGTTCTGACCTCAGAACAAATGACTTGCTATGGTGGCAGTTGCACTAGGAGCCACAGGAGGGCACATTGTAAAGTGCCTTATAGCATTGCAACAGAGGGCTCCAGAGTTATTTTGATTTGTTGTAAGGCAGGTATAACCTGATTTAGTGGTGAATAGGCTGAATGCCATCCACATCAGGCCTGGGGTTTGGGCTGTTCATTGTGTGAACATTCTGATGAAAGAATGAGAGGAGGATGTTTTATTTGACCCATGCAGACAGGGCCCTTGAAATTAATGTACACTGAAATCAATTTTTCTTCTTTCAGTAAGGTAATGGGAAAAGTAACTTAAACGTTTATTTACATCACAAAAAGAATGAAATCTTCTCCAGTTACTTTACAATTGTAATATAAACTGGTTATGCCTTTATTATTGAGAAAAGAGTTTACAGTATATTTAACATTATTTGGAACTAGTTACTTACAAGCTCTGTGCTAGTTTAATTGTCCCCCCCTCCCTTCTCAATCACCTTCCCCTTTGTTGAATATATTTTTTAACTCGAAACAATTTTTTTTGGCCTATTAAGAGGCAAAATTATTCTTTCAAATTCTTTCATTTTTTCTTCATGAGATTTTCTTTCCTGTTCAGCTCTGGCCTGACTACAATGATATAGCATTTAGGGAAAAAGATACAACCCAGTAAGCCAGCAGTGGAAGACAAGATGGAAAAGATCTCCACAGCCACCATGTACTTTCCTTTGCTGCTCAGGTAGGTTGGTATAAATGATACCCAAACGCTGCAAAATACCAACATACTGAAAGTGATAAATTTGGCCTCATTGAAACTGTCAGGTAACCTCCTAGCTAAAAAAGCCACAACAAAATTGACAATGGCCAGGGAGCCCAAATAACCCAAAACCAGGTAAAACATGAAGACTGATCCCTCTTTACATTCTAGTATAATTCTCCCATCTAATGAATGCATGTCTACATCTGGGAATGGAGGGAACATACTTAGCCAAATGATACAAATGCCTGCCTGAATAAATGTCCCAGAAAGGATAAAAGAATATGCCAGTCTTTTCCCTACCCACATCCTCATTCTAGATCCTGGTTTGGTGGCCATGAATGCTAGAACCACAGTGATGGTTTTTGTCAAAATGCTGGAAAGAGCCACAGAGAAGACAATGCCAAAAACAATTTGTCGGAGAAGGCAAGTCACTTTCTCTGGAGGTCCAATAAACAGCAAAGAGCAGAGAAAGCAAAGAAAAAGTGAGATGAGAAGGAGGTAGGTCAAACTTCGATTATTGGCTTTAACTATGGGAGTGTCTTTATGCTTGACAAATGTTCCAAGCACTAAAGCTGTGATCAGAGAGAAAAAAGTAGCTAAGATAGTTAAGATGATACCTAAATCTTCTTTGAAAGAGAGATAAGTTAGATTTTTGGGAATGCATTGAGTTTGGTCCTTACTGGGATGTTGGTCTTCTGGACATTGAATGCAAGAATCCAAGTCTGAGAGAGAGAGAGAGAGAGAGAGAGAGAGAGAGAGAGAGAAGAATTTGTTTAGTTGTTCAGGACTTTTAAAAGACTGATCAATATTTCTGTTTTGTTGTTGTTGTTGTTGTTTAATAGTCACATTCATATAATTGGAAGTTGGTGCACTTGTATTCTTGTATAACAGGCTAGGAACTATTTGAAATATTTTATGCCCCAATTTTTGTAAGAGTATGTTTAAAAAGAAAAGGCATTATACTGATTTGTCATTTCATTTCTGAGAATGGACACAGAAATCTAGTAATGACCAGTGACAGGAGCTAACAAATTAAAAAAATTGTTATTGAAAAGAAGGAAGCTTAATTAAACTGGGCCAATCACGGCAATATTGTAATTGTAAAGGTGGATACTAAACACTTACGGATGTATACATAGCTCAACAGAATGCCAGGCCATGAATATAATTCTATGCAAATGCCACCTATAGGACCCTAGAAGAACACTGCTCAGTTATGGATGGCTTCCTCATATCATTGTAGTTATGCTTCCCAATACATTATGGAATTTCTTGATATCCTTGTCTATCATGTCTCACCCTTCTGGTTAGAGATCATCCCTTCTGGACATGGAATACAATCATAACAACAAAATGCCTCTCCTTCCTTCTTTGTCTTGCTGTATCCAGGATAGCAGTTATCATTGCACATTGAACGGGGCAGCACCTGTCCAGAATTATGGGGAAAGATTAACAGAAGAATATGTCATGAGAGCTCTGTTTTCCAATTAGTTGACATTGATGGATTGATTGATTGCCTTTACAGTTAAATTTCTCCAAGCTGGGTTTGAAATAAAACTTCTTAGACTTGTTAACATCTACTTTATCAATAAAGTAAATAAGGTAAATTCTACAAACCTTCAATTTTTAAAAAATTTTTTGGAATAAAGCAGAATTGTCACCTCCCCTAACAAAATGCATTTTAAAAAATGGCCAATGGGGAACTCCATTCTAGTTGGTCAAAATCTTATTTTAATCAGGGATCATGCAGCCCAGATTTAGTTGAATCCCATCGAGTTTATGAGGCAGTAATGTTTCAGAAGAAATGGCATGATCTGCTAGGGTTGTCCATGTATGCTATCCACATCTGCCAAAATATCTGTTTGGACTTGAAATTCAGTAAGGACAACAATGGAGTACAAGGGATAATATGATGAAATTAAGACTTGAAGCAAAATTAATTCATACAATCTAATTAGACATGGATACATCCTCATATGCAGAGAGGCAGGATTACAAATATGTGGAACAGACTGAAAATAGAACATGGTTTATTTACCACATTTTACTATCCAAGGCACACTCCTATTTCTGCTAAGATCTGCTTAGGTGACCCTAAGGTGAACATATGACAGGGTTTTCTTGACAGAATTTGTTAAGAGAGGTTTGCCTTTGCTTTCCACAGAGGCTGAGAGAGTGTCACTTGTTCAAGGTCACCAGTAGGTTTCCATGGCTCAAGTGGGGATTTGAACCCTGGCCTCCCAGTGTCCTACTTCCATACTCAAACTCCCTGTACTACTTTGTAAATGATAACATTTGGTCAGAAAATAACAAGCGGCATTTTTAGTCTGACTTTGCACTGAATGGAAAGAATAGTAATTTGTTTTTTTCAAAGTTTGCTCAGCATGATTTGGCTCAAAAAGGGACAATCCAACAATGATCTATTCCATTGGATATACTCAGTCTTCGATAGCTATGGTTTACCTGCTTAAAACTATCATGCCATACAATTTGGTCATCATTAATGGTTAACTCTTGATCCGGAGGGGACTGAGGATTCAATCGTCCAACTTTCACTCTAACAATTGAGCCATTGGAGAACATCAGCCAGTTTGTAACATCAAATCCTGTGACTATTTCCCCATTTTCATTAAAGCACACAGTCTCCCCAGCACTGTTATTGAATAAGATCCTCTTTAGAAAGTGATGAACCTATAATGAAAAGGGATATATGAAGAGCTAGATCATGAAAGTACTATTTTTCCACTTTAGTAGTGGTGGATCTATACTGAAAGACAGTATGTAAAAAACAAACCTGGGTCTTGAAATTACAACAATGAGCTAGCTTACTGAAATTTCATGGACATTTTATGGGACAGGGTTTTTTTTGTCATCTCCTTGCCATTTGCCTGATAGCATTTTGATTTCCCTCCAGTTTTTAATGGTCTGAATCCTAAGTTATTAATGAATGGTCCCAACCTAGCTGGTTTCATTCATTCATTCATTCATTGTGGCTGCCTATGCTAATCCAAAAGTGTAATTTTACATTTAGATTATACTACCCTATTTTGAAGGAAAGAAGAAGAAGAAGAAGAAGAAGAAGAAGAAGAAGAAGAAGAAGAAGAAGAAGAAGTAGTAGTAGTAGTAGTAGTTGCTATTACCAGCCATAAGGGCACATTCAATAATGTCAGTCTTGCTCCTTTTATCACTCTAGCATGTTTGGAGCTGGATTCATATACAGCATGCAGAGCATGTGCAACAGCATACACAGCATTGTAGACATTATAACTGTGGCCAGTCATGTTCATTTCAAATAGAGTTCCAGGCAGATTCTTCAGCTCTTCCTCACCACTGCAATATTTCTTCCCTTCATGCTTGCTATTCCTTTTTAATGAACAGTCAAATGCTTGCTCCCAGAAGTCCTGGATAAAAGCATCTCCTTTGGCCCAGGAAGGTCTTATCATATGAATGAATTCCTGAAATCCTAATGGCTGGTTAGAGTGAACAGTGAATGAAATGGAACCATGTAAGCTTTGTAGATCCCATATCTTTTGAAGCGATAAAGATGCGAAATCCCAGTGGGATGTAACAATCCACACTTTACCCAGAGGTGGCAATCCTAAAAAGGGCATTGCAAAGAGCAAGAGTCTCAAGCTCTGATAAGAGGGAGGCTCTCCATACACAAAAATTACATTGGCTTTCTTCTCAATCACAATATTATAGCTTTCCCATTGCTGTAAAAGCAAATCAATAATTTCCTCTATATATGCCCACTGTAGAATTCTGACAGTGAAGGCAGAACAGATGCCATTCTGGGAAAGCACCATCTCCATCACTTGTAAAAATCTGTCCCCTTTGTCATCATCAACAGCAGCAAGCCCAATCCATGTCCATTTGAAATGCTGAAGCAGTCGTACAACTCCTCTGTACTGTTGGGCTTCATCTGGGACCATCTGATACAAGAATGGGAAACGGATTTTGGTACTTTGTGCTGGCAAAAAGGACCCATACGTGAGCTGAAATAAAATGTATAAGGATTTTTCCCCCCTTTTAATAAGAGACTGGCATTTTAAAAGCACAAATTTTAAGGGTTTCCTGTAATGATTCACTTTGAATGAAATCCAGAATTAGAGAACTCAGTTTCTCTTCTTGGAAAAATAAAGTTAGAGAAAGTCTCCACCAAACCACTGCTGTGAAACATTGCTTATGATTAAGAATGTTCTCGCAAAATTGAATCCTGCCATCTGAGGCTGCAGGAACCCAGTCTTTGTCTTCTTCTGAATGATAATATAGCCAGGTTCTTCAGCCTTTCCTCAGAGGATTTGTTTTTGACAATCTTGTCCACTACAAAACCAATTTCAGTTTTTCTATAGTCTTAAAGTTTAGCATTGAGAATTATACTCTCTGTAAGATCTGGGTCACCTTTATTTACAGCTGAATTATTCTGAGTATTCATGCTGAGCTTGTGAGTAACAGGGATGCCGAGATGCTTTTGTCATAGCCTACACTTGAACCAGAGACCTAAATATCATAAAGGAACCAGATTGTGTCTGTTCTTGGAAGCTAAGCAGGGTCAGCTCTGGTTAGTATTTGCATGGGAGTCTGCTAAGATATACCACTTATTATATTCAGCCCTGTTTTCTCATTCTACCAATTGTACTGCCATCTAGTAGTAAAGTCAATATAATATTTTATTTTGCACCTGCACTTCTGATTAGGATTTATTTCTTAATTAATCTCTCCCCCCCCCCTTTAGATTCATGAAGAGCCATTTACAACTAATCTTACTACAGATTTCCAATGAACTGTTGATTCATCTGGGGTTTTTTGTATGTCTTGCTTGTGTTTAACCAGTTTGCTAGACAAGAAGTCTCAGCAAACTTCATTAAATGCTTAACTGAAATGAAGATGGCATCCAACACTTGGGAAACCCTCATGCATACTGCTTACCTGTGGAATCTTGTAGATGTTTGCAATTATCTCTATATTGGCAGAGATTTCCGATATGCATCCTCCGATTATTGCTACAAGATGGTTGTGGTTGTGACATTTGAAGTTGGGGAGAAACATATGTTGAGTGGAAAGCAAGCTCAGGGTGGCCTTATATGTCATCCTTGCGGTATAGTAACTATTGAGGATATGGAATCCCAGAGTAAAATTGGTTAAGATTTTGGGATCCTTGTTGATCTCTTTGATGGCAAATGCCAAAGCCAGGATATGCTGGTAATTCTTGGGCACTGAGCTGTGAGAAGAGTTTCAGGTTGTTCAAATTATTATTATTATTATTATTATTATTAATTATTATTATTATTATTATTATTATTATTATTATTTTCTTACCTGTCTCTCCCCATGGGCTGAGACAGGGAACAACAACAATTAACAAATACACAACACTAGTTAAAAAGACATCACTTAAAACACACATCAATTTAAAAGGACAAATATGATGCACACATAGTAAAAGAATCCACATTTAAAATTCACAATTTTACACAAAATTTGCAGCCAAGCAGTAGAACCAATATCAATGCACTCAGGCTCATCGTCATTCTTTGGCAAGCTTTCAAGACTGAGGTTGGGGTTTAAAACCACCAGAGACAATACAGTGAAAGACTTTAATAAAATGAAATAAGGGAAGTAGGATACTTGAAACAAGCAGAACAGCCAAGAAGGACTAAGAGCTAAACATATCTGCACAACAGGGGGTTGGACTGGATGGCCATTGTGGTGTCTTCCACTTCTATCATTCTATGATTTGAGATTATTCTAATGCCTAATAATCTAATGCCTGCACTTACTGGAGTGCAATTAAAGAAACATGTAAAATGACATTAGGCTGGACCAAGTTGGATGTCCTAACTGAAGTCAGAGGGACATTCTAAAATTCTACAGACTTCTGCAATGTCAGCTAATTTGGGAGGAATGCCTCATATATTTTGGACTAGTTCATGACACTTGACAATTGATTCACAAATTTGTTTTTAAAGAGTATAGACAACTAACACATTTTTGAGTGAAAAATATGAAGAAAGCAGAACAAAACTTTTTTGGCAGATACTTGTATCGTATACTTCCTCTTTATAAAGGTTTCAGAATTGACTGAGTGTTCAAGTACGTATGCTTTAAGTGTGACCAATAAGCCTGACTTTCATGCTGCATAATGTGGAAATAGGCCAGGAAAATATGAGGGATGAAAACAATGGGGAGAATGAAAATGGCAGCATCTCTAAAATGTTACAGTATGAAACGATATTTTTGAAAAATCACGTAGGATTGGAAGTGATTAAGAGGTAATAAAGGCAGGGACAAAGGATGAGATAGAACAAGGAGTAGGAAAACAAAATAATGGAAGTGGTGGAAGGAATGACAAGTCCAAATACTGTAACGTGGGATGCTACTTTTAGCACACTAAACAGTAAATTAACAAATGGCTAATAAAGCACAGTAATAAGACACCAAGAAAATTATTTCTTACAGAGGTTCATCAATCAGTATCTTTGTAGGCTGTTCCACAAAAGAGAGGTTGTTAGAAAGAAAGAAGACTTGAGAAACAATTCCACCAATGACAAAATCTCCAGGCTGGTAAAATTTATGATGAATAGGAAAGGGATCATTGTATATGGTGCAGTTAATAGAATGCGTCTTGCATGCAGTACGACTCAGCAATACAAGCAGTAATACCATTACCACCACAATCTTATTGAAAAAAATGTTGTTTCCAAAAAGTGTCACCCATTGTATCATGATCAGCTTTGTTTGTGGGTATATTACCAGTTATGCTCTAGCTTCCTTGCATTCTGGAAGACACTCTTGCTACACAGACTTTCTGCTTGCCTTTTATAGGCAATTGGATGTCAGTACCATATTTTTTAAGGTAACAATGGCTTCTTGTCCACCAGTGTCCCTGCACCACATAGTTTCTTTATATCTTCATTTGACTTCTTGGACTGAACAAGATCCACAACCTTCTTTTCTTTCTGAAATCCTCCTGTATAACGGTTAAGCTGCAAGTAACAGTAAGTTCATATTGTTATTTAATGGAAGATGTGTAACTTTGGAAATTCACAGAAAGTTTGTTTTCAATCAGGTGTACAACAATTTTTTAAAACTCAATGAACTCAGTGATGATGAACACATTGAAGATATTTAGTCAAAAGGAAGAAGTCTGTGTGCTAATTCATAATTTTGTAATAAGAGTCATTTTTCCAAGATAAGAAAGAAAGAAGTAGAAGATTAATTGTGGAAGGAGAAGGGAAGTGAAAGAAGTATACTCACTTTATATGTTTTGAAATTGTGAAAAGAAAATACTGACAACAATGAAATTAAGAGCATCATACATACAAATGACCAGGCTCATGCCTAGGTCAAGTTCTAACTGTGGTTTATATGTTTTAACATGTCAGTTCTTATACCCTTTTCCAGATACAGTTGTTGATTTTGCTAGTAATCTCTTGAAAGCTGTTGCGTTACACAAAAAGAAACCAGTAATTTAGATAATGATAGGGAAGATGGTAGCTTGTCAAGCACATTAGATTTTGAAATTACATCACAACTAACAAAACTTTTGCTAGTATTTTGAATCTTACAATTGTTTTCATCTTTGAAGACAAGAAGAAATAAATGGCACACAGAACTAAAATTATTCAAAAGTACTGGTTGCTCATATTTAATGTAAGTTGAAAGCTCATATTAAATTTAGAATCACTACTAGGAGAATTTGATACACAGTATGATTTATGATGATATGCATCTTCTTCCAAAGAGCACTTCCATTTAATGTTTTTCTTCAAGAGATCACTTCCATTTAATGTTTGGCCCGTTTATGCTTTTTGAGTGTTATTTCTAAAAGTATTTATTAATGAAATGTTTTGATTTATGTATGCAAAAAAGAGAAATAATAATAATAATAATAATAATAATAATATAATTTTATTTTTATATCCCGCCTTTCTGCCTGGGCAATCTAGGTGGCTAACGTAGAATAAATTGGTTTAAATAAAACATTGCCTGGGTAAAAAAATAGACCCCCCCCCCTAAAAATAATTAAATATAATACTATTTAAAATTGAAAACTCACCAATTAAAACAACAACATGATATTAAAACAGTGATTTCCTGTTAAACAGCAATGTTGGATGGAGTGGGGAGAGCTCAGAATGGGTTTGATTGCTCTATTCGAGGAAGGCCTGCCAGAAGAGATCTGTCTTGACAGCTTTTTTAAAGCTGTCTAACTGCATTATCACACAACGGGACAAAGTGTCAGAATCCTTGTAGTATTCTTCCAGATATGGGTTAGTCGGTGTAGTTGGGGATGATGGTACATAGTTAGTTGCTAGATAGTAGGGAGGAGTGCATAGCGGTGCCAGGAGGATTTATCAGTTGACCTTGGTGCTGCTCAGCTCTGAGCTTGGAATGCAGAAGTTTCTGGTGGGAAGCGTTCAGCTAAGGGGGGAGATAAGGTGGAAAACGAAACTAATGGAAAATAACTGGAATGAGCTTTTCGCGGGCTTTTGTGAGAAGGGGGGAGGTGTGGTCCTCGGGGATGTATAGGGGTGCTGGGCGGGAACTGGTCAGTCTCAGCTAAGAAGCTGAATGGTGTGGTTTTGCTGATCCTGGAGCATCAATAAAGTTCTGTTTATTCTACATAAAGCTGACTGGTTGATTGTCTAGGATTCTGGACCCCTGTTCTGACAGTTAGCTGAGACTCTCCAAACCATCAACTCTTCTCTGAAGCAATGCAGGAGCAGGAGACTTCAGAGGAGCCTTTCACAACTCAGACAGCGGAGGCGGAGGAGGAGGCCAAGGCCTTGGCCAAGGCAGGCGCGTTACCAAAGGCCACGACACCCCCAGTGCTACAGACTCCGGTGAGCGGAGGACAGTGGTTTGGACAACCGGTGGCTCCGATGCGGACCCGAGAACGGAGGAGGGCCACTCGGTGGTCGGATTGGGACACAGGTCTCACGCAGCCCCTGAGAGTACAAACGGGCGAGGAGGCAGAGCTAGGTGAGCAAGTTGCCGACCTTCGGGCCGATGTGAACAAATTGCATGACCTCCTGAGGGAACTGCTGGCTGCACACAAGGGACGCCCGGACGGGACGGGAGAGGGGCAAGAGGCTGACGTCGCGGCGGTTGCACCAGCGGTCCTAGCCCAGGACGAGGCACCGCAACCGGACCAGCAGGTAGTTCGCCCGGTACCAGACCGTCAGTTAGACCCACAGGCCCAGAAGTTGGGGGTTAAGTTCGACGGGGACCCCCAGACCCTTCCCTATTTTTTGTCCCAGGTGGCTGACCACATGGAGGAATGGGGGCCCACCTTTCCCTCAGAAGCGGCTAAGGTGAAGTGTGTGGTGAGGCACCTCAAAGGGGAGGCCGCCAACTGGCTGGTGCAGCTGTACGATTGCCAAGCGGCTGAGCTGCGAAATCTGGCGGACTTTATGAGAGCCCTGAGAGCCAGATTCGAAGACCCGTTCAGGGCTGGCACTGCCCTGGCCGGTCTGAAGGCCCTAGACCAGGGCACCCGATCCGTCTCCGAGTATGCTATGGAGTTTCGGAGATTGATTGCCCAAGTGCCAGACTGCACCGAGGGGATGAAGATCCAATATTTTAAAGAGGGACTGCGTCCCAACATTGTGAACAGGGCACTTAACCTGGGCAACCCCCCTACAGCTATGGAGTGGATTTGGTTGGCTGGAGAGGCAGAGGCAGTGCTGCACGAGATTCGGATGCTAACCCAGCGGAGGAATAAAGGGGGCAAGGGAAGAGAAACCCAAGTCGTTGGGGAGAGAGGCAAAGGCAAGGTTGGCAGACAGCCGGGGAGGAGAGAGAGCGACGCCGTAGGCTGGGGCTGTGCCTGGGTTGCGGGCGCAAAGGCCACCTGGTCGCCAGCTGCCCGGATCGTATCCCGGAGAAGAAAACATCCCCCTTCGCGCCCCCTCCAGCGCAGGCCCCCAAGAAAGGGAAGGGGAAGGCAACGGTGAAAAGCTACGTCGATCGCGGGTTTCAAGTGGTGACGGAGGCCGAGGAGGAAGCCTGGACCGACGACGACCGTGCCGATGGAGAGGAGCCAGCTTTAAACTCCCCGAGCCTGCCTTAAAAAGCGGCCAGAGGCAGGCTGGGAGTGGGGACGGCTGCAAACCTATGGTGAGTGGGGGCATTCCCCTCTATACCTTGACTGTGACTTTGGTGGTGGGACGGGGGCAGAGAGCCATGACCCTAACAGCGGCAGTGGACTCGGGTTGCACTAGGTGCTTAGTCAACCCAGAGGTGGTTAAAAGCCTGGGCATAAAAACCCAAAACCTGCAGGACCCCATCTCTTTCTCCCAGATGGATGGCAGCTTGATGGGGGGGGCAAGCTTTGAAGGAGTGAACCACCACAGTGTGGCTGGGAATAGCAGACCACTGGGAACGGATTCAGTTGGTGGTGGGACCCACGTATCATTATCACATCATGCTGGGGATCGATTGGCTACATCACCATAACCCCCACACTAAGTGGAGGCAGAGACTATTAATTTTTGATGATCCAGGCTGCCAGAGCCACCATTTGGACCCCACTATCAAAGTCCCTCCAGTGCAACAGTCGGTGATGATCCCCCGACCCCAGGCGGGCGAGGTTGCCACTCACTTAGAGCCGGTGAACTGGGGAGGGGATGAAGGTGCAGTGGAACCGGGTGGCAGCCCAGAGGAGGCAGTGGCTTCCTACCCGGACTGTTATGAGGATCTTAAGGAGGTGTTTGAATCTAAAGAGAGCGACATACTGCCACCGCACCGAGAAACGGACTGTGCCATTGAGATAGAGCCCGGTGCGCCCCTGCCTAAGCCAAAACTGTACCCCATGACCCCCCGGGAGTTATTCACCCTTAAGGAGTTTATTGAAAAGAACCTGGCGAGAGGATTCATTAGACCATCCACCTCCACTTTTGCAGCACCAGTGTTCTTTCGGGAAAAGAAAGATGGAACGCTGCGGCTGGTCACGGACTATCAAAACCTAAATGGGATTTGTAGCACCAGTAAGTACCCTCTGCCTTTAATGAAGGACATGCTGGGTCGATTGGCCATGGGCAAGGTGTTTACCAAACTAGATTTGAGGGACGCTTATTATAGGGTACGGATTAAAGAGGGGGATGAACATAAGACTGCATTTAATTGCCCTTTAGGGGCCTTTGAATATTTGGTCCTCCCCTTTGGACTATCGGGAGCCCCTGGGGTCTTCATGAGACTCATAAACGAGGTACTACACGACTTGCTGTTTGAAAGGGTGCTGGTATACTTGGACGATGTCCTAATTTACTCTCAGGACCTGGAGAGCCATGTGCCACTGGTGCGAGAGGTGTTGCAGCGCCTGCTTGATAACCAACTGTACGTAAAACTGTCTAAATGTCACTTCCATACTGACAAATTGGATTTTCTGGGGTATCGGGTGTCGGCCCAGGGGATTGAGATGGATCCGCAGAAAGTGCACACTGTCCTGAGCTGGGCCCCCCCTAAGACGTGAAAACAAGTACAAAAGTTTCTGGGCTTTGCCAATTTCTACAGGCAGTTCATCCCGGACTTTGCTAGAATAGCACTACCAATTACGGATCTTTTGAAAACCAAAACCCAGGAGGGAGGGGGCAAGGGCAAGGAGGTTAAAGAAAAGAAACAGCCCAAACCCTTTACTCCGATTCACTGGACAGATCAATGCCAGAGAGCATTTGAGCAGTTGAAGCTCTTGTTTAGTGCAGAACCTATTTTACTTCACCCTGACCCCGACAAGCCGTTTGTCATTCAGGTGGACGCGAGCGACCACACAGTAGGGGCCGTGTTGCTACAGAAGGACAATAACGGGCTGTTGAGGCCTTGTGCCTACTTGTCTCGCAAATTCCAAAAAGGGGAGCTGGGGTGGCCCACTTGGGAAAAGGAAGCGTTTGCGGTTAAGCATGCTCTGGACAGTTGGAGACAGTTTTTAGAGGGGGCGCCTCACCCTTTTGAAGTTTGGACTGACCATCGTAATCTAGAGGCCCTGCAAACTCCCCGAAAGCTAACTCCCAAACAGAGGAGGTGGGCCAAGGACTTTTACAAGTACAAATTCAAACTAAAGTTCCTCCCAGGAAGACAAAACATTTTAGCTGATGCTTTATCCAGGCTCCCCCAGCATATGGGGAAAGAGCAAGTTCCTCTGCAAGCCATTTTCTCTCCTGAACAGTTGGGACTGGCTGTAGTGACTCGTAGCCAGGCTAAGCAGAGACCGGTCGACCCTTTGCCCCAACTGGATGGGCTGCTGCAAAAGATAAAAGGGGAAGCCGAGAAAGATGAGTGGCTTCAGAAGCACAAAGATCGGTTGGTTTTGAACTCACAAGGGTTGTGGACCAAGGGCTCTCAAATTTATGTCCCTGCATCAGTACGGCCTGAGGTTCTTAAATTGT
Organism: Urosaurus nigricauda; assembly: GCA_034509955.1. Taxonomy (NCBI): domain Eukaryota; kingdom Metazoa; phylum Chordata; class Lepidosauria; order Squamata; family Phrynosomatidae; genus Urosaurus; species Urosaurus nigricauda. Next base: position 12,350,098 of record JAOEGL010000006.1, read on the forward strand.
GCCATGATTCGAAGGCAGCAGGTCATTGGGGATATTTGAAGACTTGGCACAAGGTTTGGAAAACTTACTGGTGGGAGGGAGTGAGAGCTGAGGTGGAAGAATATGTGAAGAGCTGTTCGGTGTGTGCCCGTGCCAAACCAGTTGTAGGCAAGCCCAGGGGGCTTCTACAGCCGTTGCCCACTCCTGGGGGACCATGGAAACACATTGCTATGGACTTTATCACAGATCTGCCTGAGAGCAAGGGGAGGAACACTATTTGGGTGGTGGTGGACCTTTTTTCGAAACAAGCGCACTATGTACCCTGCAAGGGGATGCCTAGCGCTACTAAGCTTGCTGACCTGTTCATAGCACACATTTACAAGTACCACGGGTTGCCAGACAAAATTGTGAGTGACAGGGGTAGCACCTTCACTTCCACCTTTTGGAGGGTGCTGCAAAGAAAATTGGGGGTAGAAGTAGCCCTGAGCACCGCCTGGCACCCCCAATCAGACGGGCAATGTGAAAAAACGAACCAGGCTCTCGAGAAGTACCTCCGATGTTACACTAATTATTTGCAGGATGATTGGTATGACCTATTGCCCCATGCCGAAGTGGCGTTCAACAGTTCGGTGCACCGGAGCACTGGCAAATCGCCTTTTGAGATTGTCTATGGATATGAACTCAGGACCCTCCCGGCCTTGCCATCCGACTCTTCGGACCCTGTGACTGTGACTCAGTGGGTAAAGAGGGTCCAGGCTGCTTGGTCACAGGTTGCCAAAGCTTTAGAGGTGGCTAAAAAAGACTATAAAAAGCATGCTGACCGTAAGAGATCTGTGGGGTGGGACATCAAACCTGGGGATCGGGTGTTTTTGTCTACGAAGAATCTGAAATCTAGGCACCCGTCTAAGAAACTGGGACACAAATTCATAGGGCCTTTCCTGGTGAAAAGACTAGTCAATGATGTGACGGCGGAATTGGACTTGCCTAAATCGTATAGACATTTACACCCTGTATTTCGTTTTAGCTTGCTGAAACCGGACCGGAGCACAGGACGATGGAAACAGGACAAGGAACCGCCCCTACCCATGATGATTGAGGGGGAACAGCATTTTGAAGTTGCTAAGATCTTGGACTCTAGAATGCACAGAAACAAGTTACAGTACCTGATTCGCTGGAAACACTTTTCAGCGGATCATGATGAATGGGTGTTAGCTAAGCATGTTAAAGCCCCTGATTTGATAGCTAAGTTTCATCGAATGTATCCTGACAAACCTAAATAGTATTTAGTTGCTTTTTCTGTTTCCTTTCATGTTCTGTCTTTCACATATGTATGGGGGGGGGTCTTCTTTTCGGGGGGCTGACTGTCAGAATCCTTGTAGTATTCTTCCAGATATGGGTTAGTCGGTGTAGTTGGGGATGATGGTACATAGTTAGTTGCTAGATAGTAGGGAGGAGTGCATAACGGTGCCAGGAGGATTTATCAGTTGACCTTGGTGCTGCTCAGCTCTGAGCTTGGAATGCAGAAGTTTCTGGTGGGAAGCGTTCAGCTAAGGGGGGAGATAAGGTGGAAAACGAAACTAATGGAAAATAACTGGAATGAGCTTTTCACGGGCTTTTGTGAGAAGGGGGGAGGTGTGGTCCTCGGGGATGTATAGGGGTGCTGGGCGGGAACTGGTCAGTCTCAGCTAAGAAGCTGAATGGTGTGGTTTTGCTGATCCTGGAGCATCAATAAAGTTCTGTTTATTCTACATAAAGCTGATTGGTTGATTGTCTAGGATTCTGGACCCCTGTTCTGACACAAACAAGATTTAAACTAGAGTTAAACAAGAGTTAAACAGGAAATGCCCTATGTTTATCACAGGACATGGCCCTCTCATATGCCTTGAGAGTAGACGGGGCTAAAGATGCAAGAATGCCCTGCGTTAAATTGAACATCTAATCTCCCAGAGGTCCTCCGGGAACTGGACGGGGAGAGGGTCCGCATCCGGTGCCAACTGCCGAAACTGGCCCACCTGGAAATGAGAAAGGGAATCTGCAATTTCATTTTGGAGGACTGGAATAAAACAAGCTGTGAATGAAATATTGTTAACCAAACAACATAAACCAGATTGGTGAACAAGGAACATGACCCTTTCTGACCTGGAGGTCTGCTTGTTGACCACACTGACAACTGCCTGGTTGTCACACCAAAAGCAAACCCTCTTATTTGCGAAGTCCTGCTTCCAAATAGACACAGCAGCAACAATCAGGAAGAGCTCCAAAAAAGTAAGGTCACGCAGGGTCTCTTGGGCCAGGAAGCAGGCCTTGATTGGGAGCACCAATGACTCTGAAAATAAAGGCCAAAACCAAGGCTCCCAGCATCATCCGAGTGGACTTGAAGCTCCTCACCGAGCAGCCAGGTCCTTTGCCAAAACTCTGAGCCATTAAAGTCCCTAAGGAACTGCAGCCAAACCTTGAGATCATCTTTTAAACCTTTTGACAACCTGGCCATGTGATGAGGTCGCCGAACACCTGAAGTTGCCCTGGCCAATCTGGAGCAAAATGCCTGGCCAGGTGAAATTACCCGACAGGCGACAGTCAGGTGTCCAAGCAGTGAATGAACTTGTTTTAGGGTCACCTTTGGGGTGGAAACAACCAGAGCAATAAAGGCCTGCAGGGAGTCCAACTTGGCCTCAGGGAGGTGGGAAACTCCGGCCATTGCATCCAACTGTATGCCCAGGTAAGTGAGGACTGAGGTAGGACCCTCTGTCTTTCTTACAGCCAAGGGAAGACCGATTTCGTGGGCTAAAGACTGGAAGGTGGTCAGGAGGTGAGCACAGCCAGGGTCATTAGCTGGACCAACAAACGAGAAATCATCCAGATAATGAGTGACCAATGGAGATACTGCCCTATGCTTAACTTCCCACTCCAGGAAGGTGCTGAAAGTTTCAAAGGCTGAACAGCTAATTGAGCAACCCATAGGTACGGCCTTGTCAAAAAACCAATCAGAGCCAATTTTGAAACCCAAGAGCCGGAAATCGGAAGGGTGGACTGGGAGCAAGTGGAAGGCAGACTGGATGCCGCACTTGGTCATGAGCGTGCCCTTGCTACACGATTGCATGAGGTGAACTGCATGGTCAAAGGAAGCTTATCTAATGGACCAGAGTTCAGGTGGGATGGCATCATTGACAGATGCACCGGGAGGATGAGACAGGTGCTGGATGAGCCTGAACTTGCCAGGGGATTTCTTTGGGACGACTCCCAGAGGGGAGACATGAAGTCAGGGAAAGCGGGGGGGAGGGGATGATGAAAATGGGCCAGCCATTCTGCCTGCTTGAATCTCCTTGTTTACATTAGCCAGAAGAACCTGAAGTATTTCCCTAGCTGATTTTAGATTTCTGGGCTCAGAAGGAGGGAGAGGGCCAACTGCAGGAATGTGGAAACCCTTAGAAAAACTGAAGGACAAGGAAGAGGCTGCTTCTTGATCAGGGTAGGCTTTAAGGAGTGGAACGAGGGTCTTTACCTTAATAGGAGTGGGAGCAAGCGACAGAAGGGGAAGGGGAGCAGCCTCATTCTGATTTTGCGACACCTGCACCTCTGACTCCAGAAGGTGGTCCCTTCTGACCAGAGGCTGCTTGGGCAGGGTGCCCACCCCAAAAGGGCTGATGAGAACCTGAGGACCGAGTATAAGCATCTTTTTGGTGAGGACCTTTACAAATCTCACAACAATGTTCAAATTTACAATGGAGCCAAGTACATTTGTCCACATTAAAGTCCCAACAAACGTAACACCACTCCTTTTTGAAGGCCTGTTTTAGAGCACCCTTTGGTTTCCCATGCATGCCAAACTCCTCCAACCAAATGGCATTATGCACCAAGTCCCAGCACTCTCAAGTACTCTGGGAGGCATGCTGGCAAAAGGCCGCATCATATGCTATAGCATCAGCATCTCCCGCAAAGGACCTGGCATTCAAAACATTGAGAAAATGACTGTCTAAATGCCAAGATCTCTGGGAATGCCATACTAACAACAGCCTGGAAAATGGTGAAACCTTCGAGCCTGTTTGCAAAGGTGTGCTCTGCTGGTGACACCTTAGGATGCTTCTTGCGCCTTTTTGCAGATGTAACAGCCAAGGCCTCCTGGCCTTTTGGCCGCAGCAAAGTGAGGACATCAATGTAGCAGCCCCTGAGGATGAGCTTCCTGACCCTTTTAGAAAGGTAAGAGCCCAGGGGCATACACCAGAATCTCCACTGCCTTGCAGTTGATCCAGACCCCTTGCAGACCGGGATGCCATGAACGGCGCCTTATGATCCACTTTGGTAGTCCTGGAGTAAGGGCATGTTCAAGCCAAAACCCCTCCCGCCCCACTGGCACATTTGAGCACATTCCACTCGTGCTCGATTGATCATGCTGGCTAAAATGGCAAGATTGATGCTCTTTCCTCTAAGCCCGCTTCCTTTTTCTTTCCCTCTTCCTTCACACCGCTTCTGATGAACCGGCATGGATCTTGTCGTCGGAGCTGGTTGCCAAACAAGAAGAGCTGGAGCTAGATGACAAATTGGACCTGGAGCTGAGAATCTCGGCAGATCAAACCTGCGAAGCAGTCGAGGCTTGAACCACTGGAAAAGGTGCCTGGGAACCCGTCAAAGCTTGAACCACAGCAAGTGCACCTGCCCGCCAAGGGCGGGAGGCGCCATATATTTCAAAACCCAAAACTTTTTTAAATTGGTGGCTGAGATTTATCACATACACTTTTCAGCTGGAATGGGGGAAAACACGCCTTTGGTATTATAGAAAGCGTATATGGTTCCAAAATCGTGGGATGGTCAGGCAGCAGCAATAAAATCCTTTTTGTCTCATTCCAGCCCAATCCCATTCTGTGCCTGGATTGGGCTGAAAAGTGCAGGCAATAAACTTCATAGTGACACCTTTCCTTTCTGATGGTTCAATGTATGCAAACTTTGTTTCATGCACAATATAATAGAAAGAATAGAAAATCCAAAATACTTTTGGTCCCAAGCATTTTGGATAAGGGAGACCCAACCTTAATTTAGTTTCTGTTCGGATTCATATAACTAAGACAAATAACAAGACAAGGAAATAAATAGAATACTGGTCATTTTTCATATTATATATTTTTGAAACAATTACTCTCATTCTGATGCTTTTGAGAGTTCTGTAACAGAAAGGTAGGATACAAATTTGAGTAATAAATACATGATTAAACATTTTGTTGTTGTTATTTGTTATTAAATTGTTTTGGATTTACGGTGACTCTATGAATCAAAGACCTCCAAGATCCCCAGTTATCAACTTCACTGGTCAAGTCTGGCAAGCTTAGGCCCATGGTTTTCTTGATTGACTCAAGCTACCTGTAGTGCATTCTCCCTTTTTTCCTACCAGCTTCATTTTACTAAGTTTTATTGCCTTTTCCAATGACTCATGTTGTCTCACGATATGTCCAAAGTATAAAAGCCTCAATTTAGCCATCTTTGCTTTTAGTGAGAGTTCTGGCTTCATTTGCTTTAAATCGATTCATCTTTTTAGCAGTTCATAGTATCCAGAGAATTCTTCTTCAGCACCACATTTCCAATAAATTGCTTGTTTTTTCTCAGTTTTCTTCACTGTCCAGCTTTCATGAGCATACACGGAAATCAGAAATACAATGGCCTGGGCAACTCTGACTTTGGTATTTAATAGTATGTCTTTATACTTGAGCAACTTACCTTATTCCTTCATAGCTGTCCTTCCAAGTTTTAAGTCATTTTTTGATTTCTTGACTACACTCTCCATTTGGGTTAATTAATTAACCAAACTATAAGAAATGGTTATCCATTTCAGTATCTTCATTAACTACTTATTTTTATTTTGGACAAATGAAACAATGAAGGTAGCTAACTTTGGGAAGGAGCAAAGAGGAGAAACAGGAGTACGAATCACAAGGATAAAATCTCCTTGCTGCAGAATCCTTAAAATTCCTGATGTTCTTTTGGCTGGCTTCTATTACTTCTTGGGATTAGACATCCAACTAATTTTTTTAACATATTGGTCTCATATGAATGCGCAAATGTTGTATGCTTTATAATTGTCACTGGGCATTCGTATTATAGTACAGTAATTGTTCTCTTTGGATTAACTTGATTTATGGATTTTATAAATGTTCTGCTTCATTTATGTGCAGGTTTACTTGTAGTGTATGAATTCATTAATTCCTTACTGGAAATCTCAAGTATAGTGGTCCCCCAGGTTACGAAAGTAATCTGTTCCGGATTACCTTTTGTAACCCAGAAGTCTTCGCAACCCGGGGGACCGTTTTGTCTGCTGCATCGCGCGGCAAATTTAAAGGGACTGCGCGCTTTTTTCTTTCGTACCCTGGGGTTTTTTCGGGAACCGGGGCCGTTTTTGTGGCCCCGGCTCTTTCGTACCCCAGGGTTTTTGTACCCCGGGGGATTCGTAACCCGGGGTACCACTGTACTGAGAAGAAATACAAAGATTATTTAAAAGGTTTAAAAATGAAAGACTGGTACCCCAAAGTTCCTGCTCATTTCACCTAATTTTCCAATCATTATAGCCTGCTTCTAAACCTTAGAGAATGGGATTTAGTACCCCTAGGTATAGGGTTCAACAGATAGTAAAATGAAGTGCTTCCAAATGACAGATGCCTCCAAAGCAGCCAGAATCTGCACGGAAACCATGCTCTTGCCCTTAAGATTGGAACAAAAAGAAGCTGGGAAAACCTGATTCCTGGCAGCGACAGTCAGCCCCTCTGTCTTTGGTCCACCTTGGAAGTGGTCTGTGTGGACAGCGGGGGTCTGATCTGCTTCTGGGTGGAGCGGATTTGGACCACTCTATCATACCCATCTGCTCCAACCCATAGACTAGGACTACTGAATCCCATTCTCAAAGGCTTGGATGCAGGGTATAGTGAATGGAAATTTAGGTACAGGAAGTCTGAACTACCTGTATTTCCATTTTAATAATTTTTTAATACATTTATTTCTTCTCAGTGCTGCCAAAATGCCCAAAGAACCAAATCATTTCTAATCTTCTAAGCTAAACAGGATTAACCCTGGTTAGTACTTGGATGGGACATCATCAATGAATACCAGGTGATGTAGGCTATATTTAATAAGAAAGAACTGGCAAAACCACCTCTGAGCATTCCTTGTTTAAGAAAATTCCATGAAAGTGATGTGGTTGTCATAAATTGACAAGTGACTTGAGGGGACACACACACAGAGGCTCCATATTAGTCCAACCATAAGAGGAACATTTTTAAAAGCACCAAAATGGGAACAAAATGAATCTTCTAGTTGGCAAGTGACCTGAGATAACATTTTAAAGTAGTTTTGAGACTGATTGCAAAATAACATTCAACCGTAGATTTAAAGCTTTTAAAGGTAAAATGTCAAACCACAGAAGATGACATTCCTCCCCTCTTTTTAGGGAATGTAGTAGTAACTAATGTAGTACGGGCTATATGAGAGCAGATTTCAGATGGGGTGCATAAGATTGTTTGTTATTGCTCATGTCTAGTGACAAAATCAAGCAAGGCTTTTCACATTTGCTAGCATCCATGCTCACATTGTTACAGGATTCATATTATTAAAATTTTGAGTGTAATAAGAATCCAAACAAAGAGATAAACTTAATTTTTACAAATATTTCTTCTAATTAAACTCTCCTTGTTGTTCAACTCAGGCCTCAGTACAATTATGTAGCATTTGGGGAAAAAGATGCAACTTAGCAATCCTATGCTAGAGGACAAAATGGAGAAGATCTCCACAGCCACCATGTACTTTCCCTTGGTGCTCAGGTAAGTTGGAACAAAGGCTACCCAAACACTGCAAAATACCAACATACTGAAAGTGATAAATTTGGCTTCATTGAAACTGTCAGGTAATTTCCTGGCAAGGAAAGCCACAAGGAAACTGGCAATGGCTAGGATGCCTAAATAGCCCAAGACACAGTAAAACATTGTGGCTGATCCCTCATTGCATTGCACTGTGATTTTTTCATCTGATGAGTACATGTCCATATCTGGGAATGGAGGAGAAATAATCAGCCAAACTATACAGATACCTGCTTGAATGAAGGAACCAATGAAGACAACAGACTTTGTCAGTCCTTTCCCTACCCACATCCTCATTCTGGAGCCTGGTTTGGTAGCCATGAATGCTAGAACCACAATGATAGTTTTTGCTAAAATGCTGGAAAGGGCCACAGAGAAGACAATGCCAAAAACCATTTGTCGAAGAAGGCAGGTCATGTTTCCTGGCTTTCCAATGAACAGCAAGGGGCAAAGGAAACAAAGAAGAAGGGAGATGAGGAGTATGTAGGAAAAACTTCGATTGTTGGCTTTTACTATGGGAGTGTCTTTATACTTCACAAATATCCCAAGCACTAAAGTCGTAAGAAAAGAGAAAGAAGTAGCCAAGATTACTAAAATAATTCCTAACATTTCTTTGTAACAGAGATACATTAGCACCTTGGGAATGCATTGAGTTTGGTACTTGTTGGGGTAATGGTCTTCTGCACATTTCATGCAGGTATTCATGTCTGAAAGAACAAAAGATAGGGCTCAGTGTTTGATTCTTCAAAGAAAATTGTGCTCAGAATTGTTTTCATATACATTCAGGATATATAAGCAGGCACGTGAATTGTATTTTGTATGACTGATAAATTGCATTTAGCTGGAGATTGTGACAAATATTTTACTTCCCATTTTCCTCAAACAATGCCATGATAGAGCTATATTAATCTGGTTGGGGGTATAATAAAAGCTATAGTTTATAAGTGTTTATCATGCTGCCTAAATCAATGTACTTGATAGCAGAGGCATAGTGTCCAAACTTAATTGGATTAAGACATTAGTAAGAATTTGCCCCTGAGTTATCAGTTCCTTCAGTTACTTTCCAGAAAGACTAAATCTGATGGACTGAACATTTTCACATGCGTTTGGAAGTAACTGGAAAACTTTACAGCTGAATTTGGTTTCTTTCTTTCTTTCTTTCTTTCTTTCTTTCTTTCTCTCTCTCTCTCTTTCCTTTCCTCCTTTCCTCCCTTCCTCTCTCTCTCTTTGGAAAATTGATAATACTGGTAATTTTGGATGGAACTTGGTGTGAAACAGATTTCATGACAGGTGCTGCCTGTCAAACTATTCTTTCTTTCACATTATAAACAAAGCCATCAATGTTGATGCAGGTAATGCTTTATAAATTTACTCAACTATCTTGGGGTGTAATTAGTTTATTCTGATAATTACCTATTTTAGTGATCTCAAATTATAGCATATTTTTGTTTCTACATTCTTTAAGAGTGAGCCATCCATCTATATGATGATGATTTAAAATTTTTATTTACGGTTCTGTCCTGCCCTTTATTATGAGACTGTGGGCTGGCTTACAGAATAAACAATTTAAAACACTTCCAATTTAAAACCATAAATAATTTAAACATTTTTTTTTAAAAAATAATCAGAGCAACAGTTAAAGGTGCTGTAAAAGTTACAACAGTTTTAAAACAAGAAGTTTACATTACTCTCTGAACAGCTGAATAAAAATCAAAGAAAGAAAGCATGGGAAGATCTCTGCTTCTAGACAAATAAAGAAGAATAAATATTATTTCTTGGGACTTGTTTGATATCTCTATGAATTATTCCACCTACCCTTCTGCTGAGAGATCATCCCTCCTGGACATGGTGTGCAATCATAGCAGCAAAATACCTTTCCTTCTTTTTTTTGCTTGCTGTAACCAGGAAAGCAGTTTTCATTGCATACAGAAAGGGGCAGCATCTGTCCATTAAAACAGAGGATGGTTAACAAAAAGGTCTGTTTGGAGAATATACGGTCTTCATAATTTCTTCGAGCTGGGTTTCGGAGAGATCATTCGGACCTTGTTGAAGCCTTCCTCAGAGATAAGCTCTTCATGCTCTTCCCCATTCCCTTCCAGATTTGTTTAAGAAAGAGAAGGATCAAAAGGTGCTCTGGCTGTTAAATGCTTTGTGTGGAGATGAGAAAGTTCTATGTGAAGCAAACAAAACCCTTTGTAAGCAAGAGATACATCCCATTCCTGAGACCGCCAGAAAACCTAGGAACAAGTTTCTACCTGTAAAATGTAAAAAAATATGCAAAGCTTTTGTATGTGTATGTGTGCAGGGGTATGTATCCACTACACTTCTTCTCCCTTTCCCCAAATGCCAATAATTTTTATTGCTTGGAATTTGAGCCTTGAAACAATGTTGTTCATTTTTTTAAGTTAGAAGTAACATAAAAATAAGTTAACTTCATTGAGAAGACACCCCCCCCCCCCACCACCACCACACACACTGAGAGTTCATATTCTTAAGTTCGGGAAGTGTTATTGTGTTAGTTGTGTTATTGTGTAATTGGGTTTTTGTTTGTGATATTGTTGTAATTTTATATAAGGGAAGGGAGTTGGAATTAGGGGAATTGGGGATAATTTAGTTTAGTTTAGGGTTATGTTTGCAGGCTAGGGAGTTATAATTTTATATGCTATGTATGTAAATAAGTGGTTTTGAAACTTCATATGTTTCTTATTTTAGAACTTATTTAAAAAGATTATTTTTTTCATTGCTCTGAAGAAATGTACAGGTATAGTTTTGTGTTCTAAGGGCATCAAGCCTGACAAGTTACCTGACAAGTTACAGATAATTTTGTACAGAGATTGTTTTGGCACAGGCAGTCTTGACATTTGAAAGACATGCTTAACCTTTGAATCCATGCATTTGAATCCAAAAGAAGGACATGCTTTCTGAACAAGATCGATGGCAATTTCACCACGGGCTGGGTGGGTGGGTGGGGGGAATCCATGCAGTTTTATATGGATAAGTGAAGCTATTTGTTTAGAAGAAGCAGAAAAAGACCTACAGTTCTAGAGGAGAGTGATTTATTTTCATTTCTCCCCTCATCCCCCATGGATTGATTGTTGTTGAGTTATTATTTGGCAGTTTGTAACAAAATGCCACACACCTTATATCTTAATTTTCCATGCTGATAACGCTACAAGTTTCGCAAGGATAGCATCAACAGTTTGGGAGCTGCCATGCTTGAAACAGTTTATGTTTTTTATACAGTAATAGTGAGAAAAGAGAGGAAATCCGAATTATGCTTTAGGGAAGTAAGGTGTGATTTTCATAGAACAGACTTGCTTCCCTAAAGTATAATAACTGGAAAACCACTCGTAAAATGATCCCTTGAACTCAAAGATGGATATAAAAGTCATTGGAGTCAGTTTTAGTGATTCTTGTAACAATGTAAAGATTGATTTTTCTTTGTCTGTCTCCTCTCCTATTCTTGAATGAATTTTCTAAGACAATAAATGTAAGAACTCAACCCCAAAATCCAAACTTTACTGCAGCATCCAGGTTGATTACTTGTTGTTCCACTAAAACCTCACATTTCATTAATTTATTGTAATCAGCTATCACAGACATCAAATATTCATAAATTAAATAGGTTGCAGCATCCCATTTTGCTTGATTTACCTTTAAAAGTGAATTTTCAGGTACTTCCAGTTTCTTTCTGAAATATTTCAGGACAATACATGATAAACTTCAGGAATATGCAACAGCAACTCACCTGATTGAAGCTGTTATGCCACACAATTTGATCCTGATTTATGATTAAGTCAGGGCTTGGACGAGCCCAAGGATTCATTCTTCCAACCTTCCTTCTAACCATCGAACCATTGGGAAACATCAACCAGTTTGAAATGTCGAACTCTGCAATTAATTCTCCATTGTCATCAAAGTGCACAGTATCTCCAGCACTGTTATTGAATAAGGTGCTACTTAGAAAGTGATGGAGCTGGACAAGGAAAAAAGAATGTGAGCAAAGTAAACCCTTGAAGCTTCATAAAGTTCTGTCTCTCTGTTTTTGGAAAGAATAAAAATAATTATATTTCTAGTAGTCATTCTTCTCCAGTTGCCTCCATGTGAATTACTGATTATGAATTTGTTGTTGTTGTATGCCTTCAAGTCATTTCTGGCTTATGGTGACCCTAAGGTGAACTTTTCATGGGGTTTTCTGAGGCCAAGAGTTTGTGACTCGCCCAGGGTCACCCAGTAGGTTTCCATAACTAAGCAGAGAATTGAACCCTGATTTCCAAAGTCTTAGTCCAATGCTCAAACCACTACACCATGCTCACTCCGATTATGAATAATTATCAAAATAATGTCAAAATAACAACTACTATTTCGGAGTTGGATCATGGTTAAGTGATGCATAGAATAGACCCATTCAAAAATAATGGTTTCACCAATTTCCAACCATATCTGAAATCTTATCTGAGTATAGTTAAATCTAGATACAAACCAATGTGGCTGGTAATACCCGACTCAAATGAATTTGATAAAATAAACAATTTAGCTGGAGTTTGTGCAAAATATCAGTTCACATTACTTCTAGTTCATAATCTACTTATAAAAACAGATGACTAATTTTGATAAGTGTAAAGATATGATTACCAGCCATGGATGCACTTTTTGAAATGACAGTTTTCCTCCTGCAAACCTTCTATATTTACTGCTGGATTTGTAAATGGCATGCAAAGCATGTGCTACAGCATAGACAGCATTGTAGACATTGTAACTGTGGCCAGTCATGCCCATTTCAAACAATGCTCCAGAAACAGTCTCCAGTCTTTCCTCCCCAGTGCAGGTTTTTGGTTCCATTGAACCATTAGTCATTGTTAAAGAACAATTGAATGCCTGTTCCCAGAAGTTGTGAATAAAACCATCTCCTTTGACCCAGGTAGGTCTTATTGCCTGAATGAATTTTTGGAATCCTGATGGCTGGTTAGAGTGAATGGTGAAGGATATGGAACCATGGAAGGTTTCAATGTCCCAAATCTGTTGAACAGATATGGATGCAAAATCCCAGTGGGATGTAATAATCCACACCTTGCATAGTGGTGGTAATGCTGCAAATGGTGCTAGAAAGAGCAAAAGTCTGAATATCTGATAGGATGGGTGTTCTCCATATAAAAAGACCACATTGGCTTTTGTGTCAATGAAAGTACAATAGTTTGTCCTCTGAATTATAAATGAATCAATTATCTCTTCCAGATAAGCACATTTTGGTAGTCTGACTATGAAGGCATAACAGATGTCATTTTGAGAAAGAATTGGTACCACTGTTTGCAAAAACAGGTCTCCTTTCTCATCATCTACAGCACACAGCCCGATCCATGTCCATCTGAAATGATGAAGCAACTTCACAATTCCTTTATATTGACGGACTTCATTTGGGACCATCTGGTACAAAAATGGGAACAGGATTTTGGTCCCATGGCCTTGCGAAAATGACCCATAGGTGAGCTGAAACAGAGATTTTTCAGACAGACTGCTGAGTTTTAGAAGCACAGAGTTCTAAGTGGCCTCAAAAATTGCCTGCATGATGAAGAAATTCAGAACTGGAAAGTCTAGAGGATGGATGTTTACAAATGATGCTTTGAATAAGTTAACTCCCCTGATATGATGGAAATGTTTTGCCAGAAACCAGTTGGCAAACCATCTTTTCTCATCTGTAGTTTCCCCAGCAGGCACAGAGAGTTCCTCATTTGACATTATTCACTCCCAATACATAAAGAGATTGTTGAAAAAGCAGAAATATTTGTATCTCAGTCTGAAGGAACCTGTCTTCTTACAAGAGCCTGCCCAAGACTTATGATCATTGCAAGGGAGCTTTTTTTTACAAATTCACTATTGTTACACACCTGCCTGAGGAGGATCTCAGTCAATGACTGACGGCCTTCTCAGTGGCTGCTCCCAGTTTGTGCAGTTCCTTCATATAGGAGATTAGCTAGACGTGTTTTGCTTTCCTTTCACTGGCAGATACAGACTTTAAAAAAAAAAATTACGGCAAACCTGTTGATTAATTGGTTATGCAGGAAATTTTTTAAATGGAATTATGTCTGCTGTATTTTTATCTTCATTTTAATGCTTTTAAAATTATTTTGAATTGTTTTAAATTAGGTTTTTTTTTACATGATAGCTAATTTTATTTTATTTTGGAAACCAACCTTTTGTATTAACAGAGCTTTACCTTTACAGTTGGCCTTCATATCCATGGATTCTGTATCCATGGATTCAACCACCTACCACTTGAAAATATTCAGAAGAAATATACATTCCAAAAAGCAAACCTTGATTTTGCCATGCCATTTTATTTTAAGGGACATTATTTTATTACATCATTGTATTAATGGGACTTGAGCATCCACGGATTTTGGTATTCACATGTGTGTGTGTGTGTGTGTGTGTCCTGGAACCAAACCCCAGCAGATCCCAAGGACCCACTGTATCTTGTTTTAACCTTGTTGTAAGCCACCTCAAATAACTTGTTGGGAGAAAGTGAGGATGTAAATTAAACAAACCATAAAATAAAAAATATATTAATGTATTTTCATATAGCCTTGATTTATCCAGTTTGCTAACCAAAGATCTGTATCTAATGATTTTCTGAAGTATATCATAACCATGAAACTCCATAAAGGCATCTTACGTACCTGTGGAATCTTGTGCATTGCTGAAATGATGGCCACATTTGCAGAGATTTCAGAGATACATCCTCCGATGATAGCTATCAAATTTTTCCGGCTATTACATTTGAAATTGGGGACAAACTTAGGTTGTCTAGCAAGCAAGCTCAAGGTGGCTTTGTAGGTCATCCTTGCTGCATAGTAGCTATTGAGGATATGGAATCCCAGAGTGAGGTTTGGTAATATTTTGGGATTTTCATTGATTTCTTTGACAGCAAAAGCCAAGGCCAAGATGTGCTGGTAATTCTTGGGCACTGAACTGTAAGAAGAGTTTCAGGCTGTTTAACAAAGCAACAGCAAGATAAACAAAGCAACAGCAAGATAAATAGCAAGAAAATATACAAAATGTATATTTTCCCTCCTCATATCAATCATCTGGTTGTCTTCAAAACTAATCTGTAGCTTGGATCAAACATAAAAAGCTGTACGAAATTAGTAAATTTCTCATCATGAGTGAGAATGTTTTTGAGGCATACCAATGTGAATCCACCTGTGATACTGTAATGAATCCTCTACATGCAAAGAACTGTATCAAAGCCAGCTTGAAACAAGCTTTATTTAATATATCATTTGCTTTGTAATTTTTAAAAAAGAAACTCAAAGAATCTAAGATAGGTACAGTGAGACTTTTTATCCAGTGACTTTTTTTTTTAACTATTCTCAGTAAGTGACTATTGCTAAGAATATCTATGCCAAATATTTCAGTGAGTCAAGAAATATAAAAGGAGATGACTAATGTGAATTATAAGAGATAATTTGTATTACTTGATATCTATGACAGACTGATGCAATAGAAGAGCATTTTCTGCCAGGAAATGAAATGAGAGAACATAGTGCAAAGAGAAAGGACAAGCAGGAGCCTTAAAAAACTAACATATGCTATATCTGTTCAAAGTGGCAGTGTGCCAATTATCTGTCTGTCTATTTGTCTATACATTTATACATATACACAGAAGTCATACATGAGTATATTTACAAATACAGGGATTATAGATATTCTACCATTAGTCATATTTGGTTGTAAAGTTGTCTGTTTCAAGTCTGTTTTAATTTCCAAAAATTAAGCCATACTTAATTGTGTAAGCTGGGAATCACCAGAGAATTGAACCATGGTGGCATTCCTAAAATATAATAATAATAATAATAATAATAATAATAATAAAAATCATCATCAAATGAAAGATTTTTAAAAATTGAAGATGGATGGATATGGATGCCAAATACAAGAGGGAACAAGATTATGTGTCATAGGCTAATTAATATAAATGCATAGGAATAAATGCATAGGATCCATTGACTGCTAGGGTATGTAATGTAGAAGGCAGGTGAACAACAATAACAAACAACAAACAATGCCATAATTTTGCAGAACTGTCATTTTTCTTACACCAAAAAAGAAATGATTTGCTACTCATTTAAAAATATGTACTCGGTCATTAGTGTCTGAATCTAAGAGCAAAAAGGAAGGAGAAGAAGACTTGGTGTCTTACATAGGTTCCTTGATAAATGCATGTGTAGGTTGTTCCACAAAATAGAAATTGTTATAGAGGTAGAGCACTTGGGAAACAATCACTCCAATTACAAGTTGTCCTGGTTGGTAAAATTCATGAGGAATTGGTAGGAGATCATCCTGGATGGTGCAATTAATAGAATATGCCTTACATGCAGTGGGACACAGCAGTACCAGCAGCAACATCATCAGTAGTATGATCCTGTTGACAGAACTTCCCCTCCAGACGCTGATTCCCATATTTCCATGGACAACATTATATGTGAATCTTCTCAGAGTTGTAGACTTATTTAAATTCTGGGCAATTTCATTGTTACTCAGATTTACAGCTTGGTTTGTGTGCCAGTATCCTGAGCCGGTGACAGCATGTTCTTTTCTAGAGACAGTGGTGTCTTATAATAATAATAATAATAATGTTTTATTTATACCCCGCTCTTCAGCCAAGACTATCAGAGCGGCTTACAATTTGTTGAACAAACAGCTTCATTTACAATTGTAAGCTATTTGCCCCCAACAATCTGGGTACTCATTTTAGCGACCTCGGAAGGATGCAAGCCTGAGTCAAGCTTCAGCCCTTTGCTGGTCTTGAACTCGCCACCTTCTGGTTTTGAGTGAGTGGCTGCAGTACAGGCATTTAACCACTGCGCCACCAGGGCTGTCTTAATTGTCTTTTCTCAGTTTGTCTTCTAATGGTGAGTGGGAGAAATGTATAATTTTACTTTTGTTTGAAATCTTGATCTATTGTTGTTCATCTATATAAATAATAATGTTTCCTTAGTATGCAACGTTAAAAAAGGGTATTGTTGTTGTAAATTAGAATCTCAAGAAATGGTGAAGATGGAAGAGACAAGATAATGCCTAATGTAAAAAAAAAAAATGACATAAAATATTTGCCCCAAAGAATATAGAATATATGAATTCCAGAAGGCAATGTGCATGGCTGTGTGTTAATTCTTTGTTAATGGGGTCTCATTCTACAATGCAAGAAACTAAGAAGACAAAGAAAAATAGGGAAAGGAGAAGGGATGAGAATTAGGCATGCTTAGATATACCGATTTTTTTTAAAAAAAATAACAAGGTAGAATTGGAGAGTAAGAAATGAAAACTAAGCTGTGAAAAGAAAAAAATAACAGAAAATGTACCCTACCTACATCTAGGTAAAGTTCCACTTAGAGTTTATAACCTTCCTTGATACTGCCTGTTTATCTTAACAGCAGGTTCCAGAAGCTGATTGTTAAACAGAATCTAAGGCAGTAATTTTAATGATGATAGGGGAGATGACTACTCCCTTTGGGTGTTGTTAGCCTATGAGGCTGGATCATGCATGGCAGAATAGCAAAGCATTTCCCCCCCTAAATATTGCAGTTGTTGTTTTCTTCTTGAAAGAACAAACTAGAAGTAACCATCATATAGGATGAGTGGTTCAATGTGCTATTGTCCAGATTATGTGGAACCAGAGCTTACTCATTGACCTATTTATGGTTATTAACTGATATTATTCTAAATTTATTTAATAGGAGATGTATTCCAGTGTTTGTGTCAACTAAAATGCTATTGTGGCCAGAGTTTCTAGCATTAGTTTAAACAGAAGAATCAGCTGGTGAAGAAGGGTTTTCCCAAAATGTGTCAGCTGGATAAATAAAAGCCTTTTCATTTTTTACAAAACATGGCTTAACAACATTTTGTTCCACACAATCACCATATCACATCTCACATTTTTCAGCATTTCACTGTG
The DNA here is from genome assembly GCA_034509955.1 of Urosaurus nigricauda. NCBI lineage: Eukaryota > Metazoa > Chordata > Lepidosauria > Squamata > Phrynosomatidae > Urosaurus > Urosaurus nigricauda. The sequence goes on from JAOEGL010000006.1 coordinate 12,367,864, forward strand.
CTTTTTCCCCTTCAACTCTCTCCTATTTTACTGGGAGCTGAAAATGTGTATGGATCTCCAAAATATAGCTGGAAAGAACAAAAATAAAATCTTGGACTTTCTGGTCTTTTTAAAAATCAGTGGATGTGCATTCAGTTATGCTATCATCTTAGAGGTGTTTAAGATTTTTTTTTTAAAATACAGATAGGCCAGCATCATGTTGGTTGGATCTAAACTTCATGCCCTGGTATTTGATCCTACCTAAATGAACAAGGAAAACATGTATTTCATGGTCCTCTACCTTAAAAAAAAATCTCTGTGCTCATTGATTTCTGGCCCATTGTGAATCCTATCTCACATGTAACCAATATTCTTATAGTTATTGACCACAGTACAAACATAATCTCAGGGGATCTGAGCTGAGAATGTTCTGTCAATTTCTAAAATATCAAGCACAGAATATAGCAAGCAATCACACCTAACATATGTAGCTTGGAAAGACAAAGATAATGATACTGTATACAGTTCCTTTTAACTGGTCTTCAGAAAGATTCCAGTATTTCAATATAATTTGCTAATATTTGAGTTGACTGGCAGCTTACTGTCAATCTATAATGGAAGCAACTCTCTGCAGGTGATGTCTTCTTTAGATATTAGGAAACCAGGCAAAATAATTGTGCATCTACCCAGAATGAAAGAGGTGAACACAAGTGATGCTAAGGGCTATGTTTAATAAGTTGATACCTAGCTTCTGCACTATCCTGTCAGTGCAACTGAAATAGGTTAAGACTCTACCATAGCCAATCACCCAATTATCCATAGGAATGTAGTAGACGCTAGGCAAAAATTTCCTTGCTGCCTTTTTCTAACATTGCCATTCAGGTAAAAGATGGTCTATATTCCCTATCCAGTACTGAAACAACAAGCAGAAACTTGCACTGCTCAGTGAGGGTGTGGATGGGCCAAATGACAGATGAGAAAGAAGTTTACAAAATCCTCCCTGTCCAGATAGCCACCAGAGACATGGTGGCAGAACTGCTATTGGACACCTACCAGGAAATAAAGTGGTGGACACAAGTGATGGCGTGAACTCAGGGCCACATTTATAAAACTGACACACAATGATGCCTAAATAGTGTAGAATTCACCTGAGACATGCACAAGCACCCAGGCCCTGATGTTCCCCGTAACCCTATGGTGTGGCATCAGTTAGCAGTTCAATCCCAAGACCTTCTCAGGCCTTCCCTTCCCTTCAACATGTCCCCTGCAGAACTTACTCTCAAGCTCAGAACCCAAAAAGTTCAATGTCACTAGGATGGACTGGCAACAGCTGGAAAGTGGACTTGCTGTCACACATACCAAGCTCTGTGACCATTCCACATTGATTTGCCAACTGATTTGTTGCATCAAAGGGAGTGTACCTCGACAGGCATAGGTGGTCAAAATTGACTGAGTACCCTTTAAGGCATGAAGGATGGTGAATTAAACAGAATTCACCCAGGGCTTTCTTGGGCACTATTCCTAGTGGGGACACCCATAGGTTGCTAACCATGGCTGACTGAGAATGTGGCCTTCCTTAACCTCTATCAATCTTCTGCAACACAATTTCTTCCACCCATTATGGATTTAAGATTCCTGACTCTTTATGTAACACCCTCAAATGGAAAATGAAAATATTGAGGGTGTTCATGTGCTCATTTAGAGCCAGGAATCTTGAATATGAAAACCCAACTGAAACTCAAATAGTCCACTCTCATGCTTACGATAAAAAGATAACCATGTTCCAGCTGGGGTGAATTAACTGGGCTGAAACTTTTTTCAGAAGCAGAGACTGAGCCCCCTCTTTTCTTGGATTGCTGCTTCCCGCTGCTATCCCAAGCCTGAGTATAAGATGTGACTGTACCCCCTCCCTGCACAAAGGGAGCACTCAGCTTGAACCAGCAGGCCTGGAAGGTACAGAAGCCTAGAGTTCTGAATGCCCAATGCAATAGGTGAGGCTGACCTGCTTGACCTGCAACAGTATAAAATGTGGAAGAGATGTTGATGGTGTGTCTACTAGTGGATTTCATGATATGTGGGTACAGCTTTGGCTGCTGCTCATCCCATTGCAGCGAGGGATTGATAGCAGACCTCATGCAGAATGTTTCATCCTAAGAAATCTATATGGGCTCTATAAATTATGCCAATGTAAACCATGTAGAGGTACCATATTCAATCTGATCTTGGAAGCTAAGCAGGGTTAGCACTGATTAGTACTTGGACTGGAGACCACAAGAAATACCAGGTACTGTAGGCTATATTTCATAGGATTGTTGTTGTGTGCCTTCAGGTTGATTCTCACATGGTGATCCTACGACAAAACGATCATGGGTTTTTCTTGGCAAGATTTGTTCAGAGAAATTTGCCATTGCCTTACCCTGAGGGTGAGAGGCATGTGACTTACCCAAGGTCACCCAGTGGGTTTCTATGGCTGAGTGGGGAATTGAACCCTGATCTGTCAAGCCACAGTCCAACAATCTAACCACTACACCACATGGAAAGAAATGGTAAAACCACCTCTTGAGTATTCTTTGTCTAACCCTATGAAATTCATAGGATCACTGTAAGTCAACAGATAACTTGAAGGCACATAAACACGATGGTAAGAATTAATTATGGGCACAACCCACTTATGCATATGATGAACGAACCCTGTCTGTGGGGTGTGAGTAGGGCTGGGGAGGGCACAGCATTTACACCCTCCCCAGCCTTACTGCGTATGGATGGCGCCATTTTAAAATGGCACCATCCATATGCGCACACCATGATGGTGTCATGGCTTGCGCCATGTTTAGACAATGCAGTGCATGCCTGACATCATGTCGCCGCTGGAGGGCACCTAGGGCGCCTTTTCAGCGGCGCCGAAAGATGTTTCAAAATGGAGCTCTTTTTTGTGGCTGCTCCTTGGTACTGTCTTTACACAGCCGTACCAAGTACCCAGAGGGGAAAGGGGCCATGGCGGCGGCCCCTTTCTCCCTTTGGGACTGCCAGGGATTGTGGGGTGCAGCAGGCACCCAAGGCGCCTGCTGCACCCTGCTTCCAGGCCACTGAGAAACGGCAGTTCGCCGCTTCTTCATGGCCTGGAGAAATGCTGGGATGGGGCCTCTGGGGCTGCCGGTGAGGGGGCCCTGGCCCCATCCTGGCACTTCTTTGGGCGCTTACAGCCCCATTGTTTGGTGGGTTTTAGATACTGGATAATCTTAACGTGTTAAGAGTAAAGAACTGCTTATGCATGTTCACCAATCAGCATTTCTGCTGGCAGTTTGATAAATGAGAGAGCAATACTCAGGAAATAGACCTGGGGAAACATGTTGATAAATAGAGAGAAGATCATCACGTACAATGCAATTAATAAAGTGTGCCATGCATACCATATGACACAGGAGTGCAAGGAGCAACAACATCACTAGTTCCAGGATCAAAAAATCCTGTTGACTGAACTTCTCCAAAATCCAATTCTCATATTTTCACTACCAGGCTATCAATTTCCTATAGCCTGTCTTGAATTATTAACAATTCTTTTGCTACCCTCGCTTACCAATTTGCCTATTGGGAAATGAGTATGACAGTAGCATGGTTGCATAGCTTATAGTGGCTTTATGTCAAAGGATGCCTCTGCATTGCAGAAATAATGCATTCTGGGATTTGTACTTTTGTGAAGTATTTAGCCTTCTCACTCAGGGAGCTCTGCTGCTCATCCCCAAACTATAAACCTCAAGATGGTATTTCCATGACCAAAAAATGGCAAATCAAATGGCTTGTGCTTGTACACCCACACAGATGAATTCATACCTGTCTACTGCTTCTCCTTGTTAACTGGTCCCTGTTATTTAGTTCAGGCCTCAGCACAATGATGTAACATTTAGGGAAAAAGATGCAAGCTAGTAAACCAGCAGTGGAGATTAAGATAGAGAAGATCTCTACAGCCACCATATATTTCCCCTTGGTGCTCAGGTAAGCTGGAACAAAGGTCAACCAAACACTGCAAAATATCAACATGCTGAAAGTGATGAACTTGGCTTCATTGAAACTATCTGGCAGTTTCCTGGCTAGGAAAGCCACAGTGAAACTGACAAAAGAAAGGAAACCCATATAGCTCAGCATGCAGGAAAACATGGCAACTGAGCCCTCATTACATTCTACTGTTATTTCACTTTTTAAAGAATGCTTATCCATTTCTGGGAATGGTGGGAAAGTACTTAGCCAAATTGTGCAAAGTCCTGCTTGAATGCATGGACAGGAAAGGGCAATGCCATTTGACAATCCTTTCCCAACCCATTTCCTCAGCCTGGAACTTGGTTTGATAGTCATGAATGCTAAAACTACAGTGATGGTCTTCGCAAAAAGAGCAGAAAGAGCAGCAGAGAAGATGATGCCAAAAGTTATTTGCCGAAGAAGACAACTCATCTGCGTTGGCTTCCCAAGGAAAAGCAAGGAGCAGAGGAAGCAAAGAAAAAGGGAGCTGAGGAGGATGTAGGTGAGGGTCCGATTGTTGGCTTTCACTATAGGAGTGCCATGGTTTTTCACAAAGATTCCAAGGACTAAGGCTGTGATCATGGCAAAACCAACAGCAGACAAAGCTAAAGTGATTCCCAAAGGTTCTCCATATGAAAGGTAGCTTATAATCTTTGGAATACATTGGTTCCTTTCCACATTCGAGTGCTGATCTTCTGAACATTTGACACATGCATCCATGTCTGAAAACAGGAAGAAATGTTTAATTATTCCAAGGTTTTAAGATTTATGGAAAAGTTTGAAACAAACATAGCGAACAGCTCTTTCTGTGGGTCTTATCTTCCTAAAAAAATGTTTATTAAAAGTATAGAAATGGTCGTGTGTAGGTTATGGTTTTTTCTTCTTCTTCTAGAGTCAGGAAACCATTAACTTCAGATATCAGAGGGCGATCAAACTCTTGGTGATCCACCTCATGCATTGTTTTCCCTGCCATTTATGGCTGCATCCACATTGCAGAAATAAACCAGTCTGATACCACATTAACTGTCATGATTCAGTGCTATCCAATACTGGGATTTGTAGTTTGTTGTGCCACCAGACCTCTCTGACAAAGAATGCTAAACATCTCACAAAGCTACAGTTCCCAGAATCCTCTAGCACAACAACAACAACAACAACAACAACAACTGTCTCCTCCCTTACAATCCTCCCCGTGCACTCCGGTCCTCTGGGAGGAATTTGCTGCAGCCTCCCAGAGGGCCTTTTCGGTTGTCTCCCCCAGATTGTGGAACGACCTGCCGGATGAGATCCGTCAATTGACATCTTTAGACAACTTTAAAAAGGCTGTCAAGACGGATCTCTTCCGGCAGGCCTTTCCAGGATAGATAATCCTAGCCTCAGGAACTCCTCTTTAAGGAAGGTCCCCAAGTTCCTCCTAGAAGTCTTAATGAGAACTGTTGCTGTAGTACAAAATTGCCACTGCAAAATTATTGTTGTATTTTAATTGTTGTTGTAATTCTAATTCCTGTTTTTAATTTGTAACTGATTTAATAATTTTTTAAGGGGGGGAGGGAACTAGATTTTGTATATCTGTATTGTATTTTATTGTTGTTAGCCACCCCGATTGGCTTCAAAGGGGTGGGATATAATTTTTTATTATTATTATTATTAGTATTATTATTATTAGAAATAAAAACAGGTTACAACAAATGTGGTCTCTATGGCCAACATCAGGTGGATACTGACAATCAAATTGTGTTGGAAGACCTACAAATGCCTAAAGAATTGTTTTCTCTCGGTCTTCCATTATGACTCTATGCTCAACTTTCAGCAGAGCCATGATGAAGGACCTAGGGATTCATAGAGAGATCATATCAGTTACATTCTCAAATAATCAACTCTGCAAAAATCAAAGCGCCAGATGTGGAGGATTGACTGTATATGACTTGCTTCCGGCCATGTGTGGGTAGGGCTTGGGCTGACAGTTTCCAATATTTTATTTTAGTTTTTACTAAACCACCGAGACCTATCAAGTGAATCATGGGAAGACACTTTTTTTTAAAAAAAACCCCCATAACTATGTTTTCAATAAACCAGCTAACAGCCTCTCCACATAATACTCCACTCCTTGTTACCACTAAACATTGTTCATTTCTTCATTGTAAGGTATGGCGGGGGGGGGGGGGGAAGGTGAGATCATTTTGTTACTGCTATTGTTAAATAATTGGTTGTCATAAATCCTTATAGATATTTTCCAAATCACCCAGATACATAAAAGTAAACCAAGACGTACTTTCTCACCATCTTTGATATAGGATATGTTTGAAATAGCAGTACTGTTTACCCCCTACCCTTCTGATATGAAATCATCCCTTCTGGACACGGAGCACAATCATAGCAGCAAAACTTCTCTCCCTCCTTTTTTTTCCTGCTGTATCCAGGATAGCAGATTGCAGACAGAAAGGGGCAGAACCTGTGAATGAACACAAAAACAGACTAGAACCAATAAAATTCACAGTATATTCTTTGAAAAAAAAGATGGTTACTACTTTTTTGTCTGATGCCTGTTCTTGGTGTGTGCCTGATGTGGAGACGTTGAAATAGTCATGGAAAGGGATCACAAAAAGAAAAAGAAAGAAAGAAAGAAAGAAAGAAAGACCAGGGCCCCATTCATACTAGCCCATTTGCCCTGGTTAGATCCGGATCAGATCATGCATGCCATTACCAAATCTCTCCGGAAAGAAGTTCATACTACCCTTTGCCCCGAACGAAGCTTCCCAGTGCATTTTACCCCACTGAAGTTCATATGTGCAAAAGTAACAATTCAAGATGGAGCCTCCTATTTGTCAATCAAATGATGTCATGATGACATCTGATGCAGCCATTGGCTGCGTGAGTGCTCCATCCGGTGTGTCGCTTTTTTTAAATACTTTTTTTACATTTGACAGATTATGCGCATGGAGCATAGGGCTGGGAGTGGTGCGGATTGTGGGGATCCTTTCCTCCCCTCCTCCTCCTTGTCCTCCTCTTCTTCCTCCTCCTCCGTTTTTCTCAGCACCAGGACTGCTTCATTGGGCACTTCTGAATTGTTTTTTTTATTATTATTTTTACAATTTGACAGCTTATGCACATTCTACATGGGGCTCTTTAAATGGGAGAGGAAACCCCAAGTCCATACATGGATAGTTTGCTTCCATATATGGCTTGGGGTTCCCTCTCCTTTCCTTTAAATGCTCAATATGAATGGGGCTCTTTAAACGAAGGGAGAGGGAACCCCAATCCATATATGGAAGCCAACTATCCATATATGGATTGGGGGTTCCCCCTCCCATTTAAAGAGCCCCATGTAGAATGTGCATAAGCTGTCAAATTGTAAAAATAATAAAAAAATTCAGAAGTGCCTCATGAAGCACTCCTGCTGCAAAAACTATTAGACAGCACTGGATTAAAGCCGGTGGTTGCAGGGAGAGGAGGCATGTTCCACCTCTTGGCCTTTACCCCTCCCCTGAACTTGACCTAATCATGATCAGAGCCAAGTTCACATTTGATTGAACCAGTTTTTCCGAAAAGAAACGGTAAATATCCTGCTTTCAGAAAGCCCAGGTTTAGGGGGATTTGCGCAGCATCCGATGTGCAAGATCTGGATTCCCTAGTGAAAAAAAAAAGCGCCAGAATGAACTTCCCGATTTTAATCCGGGTGACAAACCAGTTTATATGGTAGTCTGAATGGCCCCCAAGTTAACCTTGTTTTGGGTGTTTTCAAACACCTAATCGCTGCAATAGCAAGGGTCACTTTGTGACTAGGGTGCCTGCCCAGAGTGCATACAAAGAGGATTGACTACATAGAGGGCTCATAGGGTCAGGAAACATGGCTTGAGCATATAGGTTTTATAAGCACATAATATAATCACCATTGTGTTCACTACACTGAGTGTATTATAAGTCACGTACATTATTCCACCAGTACATTATTCCATAGGTTACTACATGTTGTTGGAGGAGAATATTTGTGCATTCCATGTTTTCAGCTTGTCACAGAGGCTGTATCCCATGGAAAGGTGTGCATCAAACACCTTTAGTTGTGTGACTTCTCAAACATACCAAGAACCTTTCATGGAAGGGGCTTTATTTAGGGTCAAAGGCCCGACACAGACTGGCAGTAAGAGCCGCTGTTGTGGCGCGAGTAGGGCTGAGGAGGGTGCAGCATTTAGACCCTCCCCAGACCTACCACTTATGGACACCATAATTTTAAATGGCAGTGTCCATACGGGCGTGCCATCATAATATCATGGGTCATGCAGCTTTTAGATAATGCTGTGTGCGCCTGACGTAATGACACTGTGGGAGGGAGCCTAGGGCGCTCTTTCAATGGCATCAAAAGGAGCTCGTAAAGGGAGCTCCTTTTCATGACGTGCCTCGTTCCCACAGCAACTAGATTGCTGTGGGAAAGAAGGCAGGGAGAAAGGGGCCAGGCAAAGCCACTAGCACAATGGTTCCCAAACTTTGGTTCTCCAAATGTTTTAGAGTTTAGCTCCCAGAATTCCTGACAGTTGGCCAAGGTGGTTAGGGCTTTTGCGAGTTGAAGTCCAAATCATCTGGAGGACCAAAGTTTGGAAATCACTGCAGCAGATAAATAACAGGAATATAGCTGCAAAAGGAGCTTCATTTGAGCTATGCAATTCATTATTATTATTATTATTATTATTAATCCCACTTTCCTCCCACATCTGGGGCTCAAATTAGCTTACAGTCTAAAAAACACAATGCAATTAAAAACCTATAAAATTTATGATCAAAATGGTATTAAACTGTTTCAATATTTAAAATATCATTCATTTAAAAATTCATTCATTCATTCATTCATTTAAAAATAGAACACAAGATAAAATACTTTAAAACAATACACCACCCCAAGGACGTGGTTTTTTTTTTTTTTCCATTTAAAATGCCTGTCTAAACAAAAAGGTCTTAGCCTGCTGGTGACTCTGAATCGGAAGGGGTAAGTCGGGTTTTTTAAAAAGTGTGATAAACTCCCAAGAAGGCCCTCTCTTGCATCCCTACCAACCGTGCTTGCAGTGGTGGTGGGGCTGAGAGAAGGGCCTTTCCTGAGGATCTCAGAGCCCAGGGCAGTTCATACAGAGAGATACAGTTTATCAAATAGCCTGGACCTGTCCTGAGCCATATAGGATAACTTTATTATATACCTGGCTTCCTTGGCTGGCATTCTCATTTAGAGAAAGGCTTGCCCTCAGCTTTCTCCAAGGAGTTTAGCACACAGCTAAAAAATCTGGCTTACCTTGCCTAGTTTGAATCCTTTCCTGGGATGGAACCAGATATTATCAGACACATTTGGCTGCCAATGCCACTTCCCACCTAAAACTCACCTAAAACCCAGCTACCAGCCACAATCTGCCAGCCGATTTGCAAAGTTGGGAATTTGTCAACTTTGCAAATCAGCTGGCTGAGCACGGCTGGGAACTGCATTTTTAGGTGGGAGGCGGCATCAGTGGCAAAATCTTTTGAAAGGAATAGATTCTGGAGCGTGTTCAACAAGTGGGAATGACAGATCTGAATTGCATCCTTTTGGAGGGGAGGGACTAATGGCAGAGGGGTGTTTAAGACCCCGCCTCAATTTTTGGTAGGTCCACCATTCCCCCCCTCTCTCAGCGCTGCCTTTGTGCTTGTGATGTAACTTATGGGTGCATTTTTAAAAAAATAAAAAAAATAAATAATTCATAGAAGATTCAATTAATCGATTTTGCAACTACTTGTTGCAAGTAGGCAAGTGGTTGCAAAACCAATGAATCAAATCTTCAATCAATCAATCAATATGCATATGCATGCCATGGAGTTCTTTGATGGTTTTAGCACTGTGCTCTGAAAACGTCTTTGGGGGAAGCACCTGCTGAGTGATGCCCATCCAAGAGGCCCAGTGCCTTCCAGCTCCCTTTCCCCACTCAGAGCCCAGGCTGCCACATATGTCACTGATGATGCACAGATAGTTGACGTGCATTTTGAAGCAGTGCAAACTAGTGGGGATGACAATTGTGCCAAAAAAAGAAGTGATTACAAGGACATAATGAAAAGACTCGCTTTCTTAGTGGGAACAACTGACTTTTGGGATTGATTTACCAACACAGAGCGAAGGCAAATCCCAAACTGGTTTAAATGTAAGTGAGGATGAGCTCAAGGTCTTGCAGGTTGGTGCTTACAAAAGAGGGAAAGAAAATAACTTCAGGGTGTGAAGATATGCAGTGAAACTGAGGCTGAAAGTTTTTGATATCCCTATGCAATACATCAGGTCAAGGGCAAACAGAAGCCTGCTCACAATAAAAAAATTATCAATAGTCTTTACAGTTAGATATCTTCAGCTACAATTTACCTTATTAAAGCTTGTGTGCCACACAATTGCATCATCATTGAGTGATAATTCCTTGCCCAGAGGAGCCTGAGGATCCAGTGTTCCAAATACGACCCTCACCACTGATTCATTGTTGAACAGCAACCAATTTGTCACATCAAAGCCAGTCACTAATGCTCCATTTTCATCAAAACGGATAGTGTCTCCAGCACTATTATTGAACAAGATGTTTTTAAGAAAAGGATGGAGCTAGGTTGGAAGAGAAAATGTAACAAGGTGAACTTAAATAACTATTTCGTCACAGAGTACATAGCTTATTCTTATTTTGTAAATTTATTATGTAGCTAACTTTTTATTTCCTTTCTGAGTGAGCAGGAATATGTGAAAAAAACCACCCACAATTAATATTTTATACAGTGGCTGCAATCTCATATTCCCTCAGCATAGCATAAGTATCCATAGTCAGAGATACTCTATGCCAGTAGTATGTAACCCCCATGCAGAACAAAACATTGTACAACACATGTCAATGACTGCAGGCTGTTGTGCAATGTGCAACTATAATACACAATGATGTATATGCAAATCTGCTTCTGTCACAGTCAGCAGAATATTTCTGTTGTGCTCTGGTGACAAATCACTCTTCATGTATAGCACCATTTATACATCATTATACATACATAACAATGTCAGCCAGTATCTGGAAGATTTTTGCCCCACTATAGCGTCGGAGGTCACAATTTCCACTAGTTCTGAGTTATATTCCACCTTGCTTTTAAAAATGTAGAGCAGTTTAATTACCTCCCATGGCTGCACATTTTGAAATATCATTCTACCTCCTTTTGCTGATCTTTTGTACTTGGAGCTAGATTTGTATAAGGCATCCAGAGCATGCGCCACAGCGTAGACAGCATTGTAGACATTGTAGCTGTGGCCAGTCATGTTCATTTCAAACAAAGTTCCAGGAATGGTCTCTAGCTTTTCTTCTCCAGTGCATAGTTTCTTCTCTCCCTGCCCCTTGAATACTTTCAATGAGCAGTTGAATGCCTGTTCCCAGAAGACCTGAATAAAGCCATCTTGTTTGGCCCAGGAGGGACTTATCTTCTGAATGAATTTTTGGAAACCAAATGGCTGATTGGAGTGAACATTGAAGACTATGGAACCATGGAAAGTCTGTATACTCCATGTCTTTTGAATGGACAATGAATCAAAATCCCAGTGGGATGTAGCAATCCATACTTTACCTATTGGTGGAAATCCCCACCAATCATGTGCTAGAAAAAGTAGCAACCTCAGCACTTGAAAGGATGGAGGTTCCCCGTATACAAAAAATACATTGGCTTTTCTTTCCATCAAAACTGAATATTTCTCCACTTGCCCAATAAGCAAGTTTATCAGCTCATTCATATAAGCCTGGTTTGGAATTCTAACCATAAAGGCGTAACAAATGCCATGTAGGGAAAGCATTGGCACTATTGTCTGCAAAAATTTGTCCCCGTTGTCATCATCCACAGCAAAGAGTCCAATCCATTTCCATCTGAAATGCTGAAGTAATCTGACAACCCCAATATACTGATGGGATTCATTTGGGACCATCTGATACAAGGAAGAGAACAGTGTTTTATCATCTTGTAGTGGAGAAAATGATCCAAATGTGAGCTGAAATGAAATCAGTCATGATTTTTTTCAGGTGGTTTACAAGAGAATGTCAATACTCCACCATTGTAAAATATTCATACCTTTCTGCGTATGTCTTACCTGTGGAATCTTGTAGATGGCAGAAATGGTGGCAATATTTGTGGAGGTCTTAGAAACAAGGCTTCCAATGACAGCCATCAGATTACTCTGAAGATTACACTTGAAGTTTGGAACAAACCTATGTTGTGCAGAAAGCAGGCTGAGCGTGGCTTTACATGTCATACTAGCTGTGTAGTAGCTGTTGAGAATGTGGAACCCCAGGGAAATATTAGATAAGATTTGTGGATTCTCATTGATCTCTTTTACAGCAAATGCCAAGGCCGGGATGTGCTGATAGTTCTTTGGCACTGAACTGTAATGAAAGATATAGCCTGTTTAAGCAAAAAGAAGTACATGGGTAGCCTTCAGTAGAATTGTTCTTCATATATTCAAAACTGAGGAGTAGAATGGATGCCAGATACCAGTAGAAAACGATGTTATTGAAGAAAGTGGTATGTTAACACCTTTTTAAAGAGTATCTTGAACAAGGAAATATATACAATAAGGAACAATATTATTATTATTATTATTATTATTATTATTGGCAGTTGTAGTCTTTATTCACCTTTAAGCAGTTATCTAAGCATACAAACATTTAAAAAAACAAATAAGTATACAAACATTTAAAAAATAAATCATGGCACAGTTGTGCTGTATATGATTACAGCTACATTTCTATGCTAAAAAAAAATGAAAGGACTGTATGGCACCTACTCACATTGGCTGATAAAACTTAATGAGTATGTTGAAATAGGTAAGTTGAGCATCTTAATCAAGCAGAAATTCCTGATTAACTTTTTAAAAGAGTGGAAATTGTTTATTTCATTTTAAAAATGAAAATGGGGATATTTGTCAATAAGTGGGTTTGAATACAATTATTAGATGTAGAAGGAGATTTTTATTATCCTTATTTTTTATCAGCCTAAACTTCTCAACCCTAAGAATTATTTTAAGAATATAATATGAATTTTAAATTGAAACAACTTATATTTTCTAATGTAGTTATATATATTATAGACATACAGCTATTAGGGTGTCACAATTTGCTCTAGCTCACTGTCATTTTCCATGCTAATCTGTAATGTGTGAGATGAATGAGTTCTTAATTTTGTTCTTAACATGTTATAGAAAAAAAATTGCTTACACAGGTTCATCAATTAGCATCTGTACTGGCAGTTCAATGAACGAGGGAGGATCATGCAGGAAGAACACCTGGGAAACAATACTACCTAGGATCAGATTTCCTGGATGATAAAATGCATAAGGAATGGGGTGAGGATCATCATGTATAGTACAGTTTATGGAATGTGTCTTGCATGCAGTACGACACAGGAGTAGAAGAAGCAACAGCGCTATCATAGTGATCAAGTTGAGAAAACCCATCTTCCAAATGTAGATTTGCATTTCCCTCCAATTGCATCAAGAGCTTATTGGCATTCTGTTTACTATGGTTTTACTTGAACTTCAGTGCTTCTCTTAGTATTCTGATTTCTATATTTAGCCAGTAGAAGACCTTCTATTGCAGTGTCTCTCCCTTCCTTCCAGTTAAAAAGATTTCCTTGTGTTCTTTGGCTTATAAAACATACTGTGTTTACCTCCCAGTTTATCCTCTCAGAATAAAAAAAAAATGTAAGCTTACTTTTGTGTGTGTGTGTGTGTGGGGGGGGATAATATCCTAACTGATAGCTATTCTTTGATAATCAGGAACTGTGCTAATTTATGGAGATACAAAAAGCAAAACCTTGAGAATTCTCTTTTTAAAAAAGATAATGTAAGAGGAAAAAATGAATATAAGAGCTTTGTAGAAATGTTAAATCATATTTTCAGGAGAAGATCTTAAGCAGCATTGTATTAAGTCTTTCTGTGTGTGGGATGTACAGAATTAATCATCATGTGCATTTCTATTTACTAAAAAAATGATGAAGCAACCAGCTTATGTAAATAACATTGAAATATTAAAACTATATTGTAGTAGAGAATGACGAAGCCCTTCCTATACCTACCTATCCCCAGTTCTAAATAGCATGAGGAATTTTATAGTTTCTTTTTTCAGATGGAAGAATTGTTGACCTTGATAGTGGTCCATAGAATTCCATTGTGTAGCAAGAAGAAAATCAGCAGTTTCAACAATGACAGGGGGAGATAATTACTTCCCAAGAGTTTTGGCCTTTGTGAAATCATATGAGAAAACAGATACATACAATGTTTAGTTTTTCTGATTGCTTTGGCTGCTGCTAAATGGCATAAGTCCTGGGTCCCTTTGCTTTGAACAGTTCTGAAGTTCTTAGCATATCATCGCAAAAAATGTCTCTAGATTGAATACAAAGTCATAGCTTGGGGAATGTTTTAAAATTTTTTATTTACTAATATTTTATTCTTTAAGACAACACAAACACACACTACAGCAGATTCATGCCCAATGTAATATGGCTCCAGAGCTCATTCTGATAAGTAATGAAACATGTACATTGCCCACTCATGTTACTTATATCAAAAAGGTATTATGTGATTCCTAGAAAATGGAGTTGTTCATCTGGCCCACCTATATATGGGTGCCATGATTGTGTGGAAGTGTATGCATAAGCAGCTGCCAATGATAAGCTTCATCAATGCAGATGACCAAAATCTCGCTATCCAGAAGTGATGCCAGTCTCATGTCCTACACTTCAGTGGTTTGGAGTATGTGGTGTTTAGTTGCCACATGTCCTCAAAACATCTTAAAGCTGCCTGGCTGCCCAGACATGGGTGACTTCATGATGCTCTGGCAGCATGATCTTTACACAACACAAGCCGCCAGAGCATCATGAAGTTGCCATGGGGGCACAGCAGGATGGAAAAAGCCAGCTTTTTGCTGGCCAAAAAGGGAGCTGATTTTTTTCTGTTCCTTTTTTGGCCTCCTTCAAGGTGGGCTGGCATGTGTTTGCTGTAGCCCCGATCCATCTTCTGCCCATCTGTTTTGTCCCTAAGGTTGAATTTGCACTGCAGAAACAATCCAGGTTAACACCACTTTAACTGGCATGGATCAATGTTGTGGAATTCTGGGTATTGAAGTTTGTTGTGGCACCAGAGTTCTCTGAAAGAAAAGGCTAAATGTCTCACAAAACTATAGTCCCCAGAATTACATAAAAATAAGCCATGGTCATTACAGTGGTGTCAACCTGGATTATTTCTGCAGTGTGGTTGCACTGTAGAAATGTCTTTAATTAGGTATATGTGTTCCATTTTTATTGTTGCTGACTTGTTTTAAAATGATATTATATTGTTTTAAAGTACTGGTGGGTTTTTAAAAATATTATTAGTTTTTAATTTATGTATCTTTTTAAAATTCAGGTTGTAAGACACCTTGGGTCACATGCATGAGAAATGTGGGATATTGAAAAATATGCAATTCAAACCCAAGTGTCTTTATTTTTTTCTCCTAATTAATAGCTTTTTGTTGTTCAAGTCAGGCCTAAACAGAATGATGTAGCATTTCGGACAAAAGATGCCAATAAGTAAACCAGCACCGGAGGTCAAGATGGAGAAGATCTCCACAGCCACTATATATTTCCCTTTTGTGCTGAGATATGCTAGAATAAAGGACAACCAAACACTGCAGAAGACCAGCATGCTAAAAGTAATAAACTTGGCTTCATTGAAACTGTGAGGTAACTTTCTGGTTGGGTAAGCCACAGAGAAGCTGATAAGGGCAAGGAAGGCAATATAGCCCAAGACACAGTAAAACATAACCAATGAACCTTCACTGCATTCTGCTATGATTTTACAACTCAATGAATGCATGTCTACATCTGGGTATGGTGGAGAAATACTTAACCAGATAGCACAAATTCCGATTTGAATAGAGGAGCAGAAAAGAATAATAGATTTTGTCAGCCTTTCCCCTACCCATTTTCTCATTTTGGATCCGGGTTTGCTAGCCATAAATGCCAGAACCACAGTCACAGTTTTGGCCAACACACAAGAAAGGGCCACAACAAAAGCAAGGCCAAAAACAATTTGCCGTAGTAGGCAGATCACCCTTTTAGGCTGACCAATAAACAGCAAGGAGCAGAGGAAACAAAGCAGGAGTGATAGAAGAAGAATGAAAGTGAGGTGTGGGTTGCTGGCTTTGACGACAGGGGTTTCCCAGTTCTTCAGAAATATTGCCATCACCAAAATGGTGATTAGAGCAAAAGCTATAGTAAACAAAGCTAAAGTGACCCCCAGTGGTTCTTGATATGACAAGTAGGTTATAACTTTGGGAATGCATTGGTTTTGGTTGAAGTTTGCATAGTGGTCTTCTGGACATTCATTGCAGACACCCATATCTAGAAAAATAAAGGATATATTTTAGTTAGTTTAGGATCTCTGAGACAAAAAGGGCTTGTCTAAAATTTTGTCCAGCTCTGACCTCACTAGATAGCAAGTTGTTCATTAGGCAAACCATCTTAGGCCTGTCTTGAATGAAAATGCATTCACAATTTCATGCATTCTCCTTACATTAGGATCATCAGCCTATCATCTTTACTAAACATTATCTCCATCCAAGGTTGGATGGATGAATGGAATTGTATGGGATCCATATCAAATAAGGAACATAGGTTGTTGTTTTTTTAGTTGTGACTTTCCAAAAAAAACCAAAACAAACCAAAACTAACAAACAAACAAACAAACAAAAAAACCACCTATTGATCTGTTAACAACCCTTTTGGGTGCTTAGCTCCCAAGATCAGAATCTAGTTTCTTTAGACCAGAGAGGTATATACATTATTTCTTTGAAAACTCATTTCATTTTCTCTGACATGATATGCTTGACAGCATTAATAATTATGCCTCCAATCTTTCTAGTCAGGAATCTTCTTACCCTTTTCTTGTGAAATCTTCCCTTCTGGGCATCGAACACAATCATAACAGCAAAATGGCTTTCCTTCATTCTTTTTCTTGCTGTAACCAGGATAGCATTTTTCATTGCATAGAGAAACAGGAAGTACCTACATTGAAACATCAAGGATTGAGGAAAAATGCTGCAACTATTGTTTTAAATTAGCTGCGACTTTATTTGGTGGCATGAATAATAATAACACTACAAACACAGTGGCTTTTCATGTCTCTTTCTGCTTTTCTGTTGTCAGTTTTGTTTTTGTTTTTCATAACCATTAATATAAATGATGTTTTCTCTTATTTCAGAATAAATCCTGAGTGAGAGGTGGTTCTAAGAATTCAATATCTATAAAAGGTTTATTTAGGTAATAATTGTTTCTGTTATAGCAGGGTGTTGCACTGCATCTAAGAAGGCAACATTTTACCTTTTGGAAATCATTTCTTTTAGAAACTGTTTTTACCATCTGTCACAAAAATATACTTCTAGGCTTCCTTCCCTTCCCTTCCCTTCCCTTCCCTTCCCTTCCCTTCCCTTCCGATTACATCAAATACTGAAGAATTCAAAATAAAAAACTAGGCAAAACAAAATACTATCTTATTTTAATTGTTCTTTCAAGAGGCATCCAATTGTAACATCTATTCGATTCCTCTTCATCATTTATTTAGATTTCATTTATTTATTGATTTAAAGTGCTGCCTTTCTCTTAAATTGGATCCTAGACAGCTCATAAAAGATACTTAAAAACAGCACAACTTTAAAAGCTGAATTAAAACCATCACATCAGTATAACAAGTTACACTCACCTGATTAAATTTTTTGTGCCACACAATTTTTTCATCCTGATTTGTTAACTCTTTTCCTGGAGGAGCCTGAGTATCTAGCCTTCCAACATTGACTCTAACAAAAGATTGATTTGGGAAAGTTACCCAGTTTGTAATATCAAATCCCCTAATTAATTCTTGTTTTTCTCCAAAATATATTGTCTCGCCAGCATTGTTGTTGAATGAAACAGTCTTTAAGAAGTGGTGGAGCTAAGTAGAAAGGGAAAGCAAGATATTGCAACCCTGAGACTCACAAGGATGTATTCAAGAGTCAGTTATATTATGTTATGTATAAAAATACAGGTTCTACAGGTTCTAAGAAACACAGTTCCACAACTGGGCTGTTCAGATAGACCCCCCTCCACTTCTTATATTTCGGACAGTAGATTCAGCTGAGAAGCCCTCCAGCCATCTCATCTGATGTAGAAATGGGGCATGTGGAGACATGGATGCAAACAGGTGCTCCATTTCCACATTAAATGGGGCGACTGGGAGATTTTTCATTTGGATCAACTGCTGGGAAGGTAAGGAGTGGAGCACAGGTCCTGTGCCTTGAGTCATGGGCGAGTGCAAACACAGGTGTGTGAATACCTGCTTATGCACACACTGAACCAGAGAAAAACCTGGGTGAGTCTGTGCTATCCTGGCAATTGTGCTCAGTCCCAGAAAGAAGGGAAAAGAAATAATCCTTAGCGGCTGAGACAGAGAAAGGAATGGAGAATGCATCTTTGAGCTTGGGCAAGAACTGATAGTGAGCAGCAATGACTGAAAATGGCATTTTTTGATAAAAAGTTAAATACAAATAGAGAAATAATCTGGTATATATTTTAATCATACAGTATTTCCCTGAAAATAAGACAGTATCTTATATTAATTTTTGCTCCCAAAGATGCGCTAGGTCTTATTTTCAGGGAATGTCTAATTTTTTCCATGAAGAAGAATTCACATTTATTGTTGAACCCCCCCAAAATGGACATTTATTATATACTGCATATATATATATATATATTTATGCACAAAAACTTTGCTAGGTCTTACTTTCAGGGGAGGCCTTACATTTAGCAATTCATCAAAACCTCTACTAGGTCTTATTTTGGGGGGATATCTTATTTTTGGGGAAACAGGTAGTAGTTTAAATCCTGCAAACAAGCTACATTAATGTATTTTCTGTGTGTCAGATATACATTCTAATGCTCCAATATTTCTGATTGTAATGGCAGATTGAGATGTACCTGATTCAGCCATAACATAGAGACATAACCATGGCCCTACAATAACCATTTTAATAAGAAGTTGAAGATATATATCAGGTGTTTGAAAGGGTGTTGCATTCTAAACATACCAGTAGGTAAGAAAGGAACATTCTACTTAGAGTGAATTACCTGCCATGGCTGCAGATTCCATGGTGTCACCTTCCTTTTAGCTACCTGTGTATTGTATTTGGACATGTGTTTTCCATATAACATGTTCAGAATGTGTGCAATAGCATGGATGCCATTGTAAATATTATAACTGTGACCAATCATTTTCATTTCAAATAAAGGGCCAGGAATATTCTCCAGTTTTTCATCTCCACTGCAGCTTTTCTTAGTCTTTTCATCCACCTGCACATTGAAATTTCGCAATGAACAATTGAAAGCATGCTCCCAGAAGTCCTTAATAAAGCCATCTTCCTTTGCCCAGGAAGGAGTTATATTCTGAAGAAAAGTCCCAAATCCAAGAGGTTCTTTTGAATGAATAGTGAAGGACAGCATACCATGGAAGGACTGTATATCATAGCATCTTTGATTGGATGCTACTGTGAATTCCCAAAACACTGTCACAACCCATACTTTACCAATGGGTGAATGAAGAAGGGCTATATGGTAATAGCAGTTCAGAATATCCATTACTATAGTAACACCATAGACAACAAATACATTGGCTTTGCTTTCAACAACACCTGAAATTTTATTAAATTCAGAATGGTACTCTGATATTCCATCAACATAAGCCATTGTGTGCATTTTAACTGTAAAAGCCAAGCAAATCTTGTTCAGGGAAAGCCGTGGCACTAATTCTTGTAAAAATCTTTCTCCAACATCATAATCCACAGTAAAGATCCCAACCCATGTCCATCTGAAATGAAGTAATAACTGAACCATGCCAGTGTACTCATGGATACTATTTGGTGCCATCTGATACAAGGAATGGAATAATTTTTTCTCAGTAAGCTTTGGATGAAGGGAGCCAATTTTAAACTAGAAGAGAATATGAACATATGTGACACAGGATAATAGTGTGCTATGTGTCTGTGTTACATGGCTTGTACTTGGTAGCACAACATGTTTTCCCCAATAGATACCTATATGGTTCCACTTATAACACTACTATTGCTTTCAGAGGAGATATGCATATGCTATGAGTATGTAAAGAAATGAGAAATAATTAATTGGTTGAATTCATTAAGTAAGGAATAATTAATTGGATCCAGACTTTCAGGGTAACCCTGTGCATGCCTACTCCCAAATAACTCCTTTTGATGGTGGTGGTGGTGATGATATGATGATGACAATAATAATTCATCGCCCCTTATTCTTATGTAAAATCAGCACCATCGCTAGCAGCAACAATGATTACACAGTCTCAAGGCTTTCTTGGTGAGGAACACTATGGCAATCTGAATATTTCTATGGTACTTTATGTTCTAAGATTCTTTGTACATTCCCCCAAAAGACTAACATAGCAAAACAGATATATGTAACCTTTTTGTATGCTGAGCAATTTAAGCTACAGAAATGCTCCTCCTAGAAAATTTGTTTTAAAAGAGATTGTGGAAAACCTGGACTTTGCATTGGAGAAATGAATGCTTTTCCCCCCCTCCAAAGATCAAATAAGAAATGGTTTGTTATTTCAAGTGATCTCTCTCTCTCATTCTTTCTCTTTCTCTTCCTCCCTTCTTTTTTACACATGCATGTACAGTACATTAACTCTACTTTTGCCCTTAAACTACAAATTCTTCCATGATCAAGAATTAAACTAAGAAAGATGCAATTTTTCCATTATGATTGTTGTAATATTTCAGTGCTTCTTTCCAAAATTTCTACCTCTGGAATCTTGTAGATGTTTGTTATGGTGGCCATGTTAAAGATGCTCCCAGGAAATACTTCTCCAATGACAGCTATCAAATTGTTCCGGACATCACATTTGTAGTTGATAACACTTCTGTGCTGAGAAGAAATCAGTTCCAGTATGGTCTTATAATTCATGTGTGGATTGTTATAGCTCTCATAAATGTTGAATCCTAAGGTGACATTAGGTAAGACTGTTGAATGTTCATTGATCTCGTTCACTGCAAATACCAAGGCTAGGATACGCTGATAGTTCTTTGGTACCACACTGCAATAAACATTACATGCTAAATAACATCTTAGAAAAATATGGCTTCTTAGCTCTTGAGATATTGGGGTTTCTTCAAAATTATGTTGAGCAGCAGATTTTCTCATTGTATTAACATATTCCAGACCTAATTCTGCCTACAGTGCAAATTGTCATATACAGTGGTCCCCCAGTTTACGAATACCCCGGCCTACGAAAACCCCGGCCTACGAAAGAGCTGGGGCCGGAAAAACGGCCCCGGTTTATGGAAAAACCCCCGGTTTATGAAAAGAAAGTGGCGGGAAATTCAAATGGTGTGGGGGCTGGTTTAAGGGGCCCCAGTTTACGAACTTTTCGGTTTAAGAAAGGGGTGCTGGAACGAATTAATTTCGTAAACCGGGGGACCACTGTACTGCATATCTTCACATTTAATTACTAAATAATACAAAAAAGTGAAGCAACAGACCCATTAGTCTATTTTGGGAAGGTCCCCACCACTTACAAACTAGGAGTCTTCCCCCAAAACAAAATGGCTGTTGAGTTTTTTTGCTGCTGCATGGGTACCACTCAGTCTCTTAGATGAGTGTACTGCTGTTTAGCCCAACTTGCCAGATCATATTACTCTTTTCTCTTGCACTTTTCTCCTCCTTCCCTCCTTTTTACTCCTCCACCAGCAAAACTAGACATCGGACAAAGCCATAGATGTCACAGACAGATATATCTGTCCCACCCAAAACTCTGGCCAGACTGTCAGGGGAACCACAGGAATAAGGAAGAAAGCCTGTGGAAGATTTAAAGCCCCCCACAAGAGAGCTGATGTCCAGTGTGATCCAGAAACATTGCACCTTTTCCTACTGTCATAGTTTGTACATTTGTGTGATGTGTCATCTAATGCATTCCCCCCTCCCCATGAAGCTAAGCATGCACAGACACAGAAGGCCATAAAAAGAAAGGCTTACTGCTCAAAACCAGACAAATAGCTTTCTTGTGTAGTGTGTGGGAACATAACTTAACTTATATATTGAGATATTTAAGGAAGGGAAGAAGTTGGTACACATTCCTAGCAGAGCTATCCATGCTTCCCCCCTTTTTTTCTTAAAGCAAAGTGCTCTTCAATTATTTTACTGCCTCTGAGGCTGCATACACACTGCAGAAATAGTCCAGTTTGACATCTCTTTAACTGCCATGGATCAAGGCTGTGATATTCTGGAATTGTAGTTTGTTGTAGTACCAGAGGTCTCTGACAAAGAAGACTAAATGTCTCACAAAACTACTGCTCCCAGAATTCCATAGCAATGAGCTATGTCAGTTAAAGTGTTGAGAACCTGGGTTATTTCTGCAGTGCAGATGAAGGCATATATACTTTTTGCCCAAACATTTAATGTCTGTCTTTGTACTTTCTGGAGGAATGTCAGCTTCTCCATGAAACAATGCAATTCTCAGTTAAAGCCAAAAAGCACTTTCCACCTATCTCTTTGCAATCAGATAACAGTTCTTAGCTATTAACCAGAAATTTGCTTATGCAAAGGATATTGGCCAGCATCTGAAAATCTCTTATGAATAATGTTTGGCATTTATATAATGCTTTACAATGGTTAAAGTACCCGCAGCTATCCTTGCAATAGTCTTATGATATAGATTAGCATCACTATCATCACAGTATGGAATAATAAGTGGAGTGGGAACAGCTGGTCAATTCACAATTGAGGAAAGAATATCCTCGGTGTGATTTTCAACTATAAAGTTAAGCAAAAAACTTTGCAGTAATAAAAATAAGAAAGAATTGGATTATGAAAAATTCCTGTGCAACTTTTAGGATGAAATATAAGGTCAAACAAATTTAATGCCAAAATCATACGAGAATAAACACCAGAAAAAAAGCCAATACCACAGAGCCAAAACTATAATGTAGGTGTCTGCAGAAATATACAATGTAGTATTATTACTGAGTAAAGAAAAAAGTTAAAACCACTAACTCTGGCGTAGGAAGGAGTGATGGAGATAACATCAATGGCAACGAAGCAGTAAAAAGCATGTACTGACACAGGGGATACAAGAAAATAAACATACATGTCATATTGAAGAACAGATGTTTATAATGTCTAAATGACATTGAAATAATGTATTGACAAAAGCAAAGTTGATTCTCATTAAATAGAAAACATATCATGAAGAAGTTACAGCAGAGACATAAAATGAAAAACCTAAATGTGTTATTTTTGAGATTATATTTCGGGTACCAATGTCATCAAATACTTTGTTGCTTAATTTTCTGTTCCTCGATTATATCAGATAAATAAATACATGTTATAGGGAGAACACGAGAATTCCTTACATGAGTTCCTTACATGAGTGGCTCCTTGGTTAAAAGTGGAGAGGGCTGTTTGTTGAAATCAGTTTTAAAGTATGAAAGAAAGAACATGGAAGATATTCCTCCGATGAGAAGGTCTCCTGGCTGAAAATATTGATGTGAAGTAAAGAGGGAATCACTTACTCTGCATTGAACAGGATGGGAGTCAGTCACAATAGGAGGCAGAAGACTAAGGAGCAGCACTAGTAATACAATTTTCATGACAAAATCTTCCTTCCAGACCCACATTTTACTGTTTCTTTCAACTTCATTTAAGTTTTTCAAATTAGCTTTGTTAATAATTGCTGATTTCATAGTTACATTGATCCATCAATATGACAGGGTAGCTGCCTCAGTGCTCCCCTTCCTTTATTTTTATAATTCATCACTTCTTTAAATTGTTCTTGCTTTTATTCTGTGCACCTCAGACTTTTTGTGGAAGCTTTCCTATGCTTGTGTAACAAGGTTGGATTGTGTTCTTTGTAAAGAAGATTTTAGAAGTGAAGAGACTGATGAGGTGAGGTGAACAGTGGTTGAGAACCTAACAAATGTCACCTATAGCCAAAATCACAGGGCAGACCAGGTGAATTGATGTAACCTATCAATCTCTGTTTTTTGAATGACAGCCCTGCCTTCCCTATCCTGACATGATCTCAGCATTAGAGAAGGCTTTTATAATAAATTTTTGCCATGGTGTTTTCCTCTCCATGGATATACAGATATTCATTCGGGTTAGGTAATCAGGTCAATTATGTGCCAATAATTACAGGAGAGAGAAACTATGAATCTACTGACATTACTTTGATAACAAGTATAGTGAAGCATCTTGAAAAACTGAAGGTGTTGTTTTCTTTGCCCAGAGTCATAATAAAATGAACTTGCTCCCTACTATCATTAGTTTATCAGGCTTCCATTCAGTCTTAGGTCCAAAACAAATTGCAGAAATAATCCAGTTTGAGACCACTTTAACTGCCCTGGCTCAAAGCTTGGGAATTTTGGGAACTGTAGTTCTGTTGGACATTTAGCCTTCTCTATAAGAGAGCCCTGGTGCCATAATAAACTATTCCCAGGATTATCTAGCACCGAGCTAGGGTAGTTAAAGCGATCTCAAACTGGATTATTTCTGCAGTGTGTTTTGGACCAGAGTCTTCTATACATACAAGTGTATAGGCAGAGACTCAGTAAACAGATTATGAAGAACATGTGTAGGCTGACAGTGGAGGCTGTGACAGTAATGCTAAACCTCTATCCACACATGAGACAGTGTCTTATATTAATTTTTGCTCCCAAAGATGCACTAAGTCTTATGTCCAGGGGATGTCTTATTTTTCCATGAAGAATTTACATTTATTGTTGAACAATAAATAAATAAATAAATAAACAAACAAACATTTATTATATACTGCATATATATATTTATATACAAAAACTTTGCTAGGTCTTACTTTTGAGGGAGGCCTTATATTTAGCAATTCAGCAAAACTTCTAATAGGTCTTATTTCCAGGGGATGTCTTATTTACAGGGAAACACTCTGCATATGACTGTGGTAATAACTTTAAACAGTCTGACCATTAATAGACTGCAAATGTTCCTTATTGGTATTATAAATGCTTAGGTCAGAATTTTTTCAAGAAATGAAAAAGGCAGTAAAGAATGATGTGAGATCACTGTGATAGGGATAGGTTCAGATCTCGTGGTTCCTAAGGAGTTTATCACTCAAAGAGAATTGGAAGTATAATCCAATGGCAATCTGAATGCAATCATGGGGTTTCACGTGATTGTGTGAAAGCTGATCACACACATTTTCGGGCAAAGGGAAGTCCTTCCGAACACAATCATGGGGTTTCACATGATTGCGTGAGAAACTATCACATGCAATTTCGGGCACTGGGAGGCAATTTCGGGCAGTTCTGAATGCAATGCAGTGTCAATACGCAATCAAGTAAATTTGCTGAACTAGCGAATTTACTCAATTCCAAGCTGGCCTCACTTCCATTTCTTTCGAAATTGAGAGAAATTCCTCCCATGTGATAAACTCCTAAGAGAACATGCCAGGTAAGTCAACAGTTAAGAGACCTGGCATAGTAGCAAAGGGACAATGTTAAAAGGTGGGGAGAGAAGGCAAAAAGCACAAATGACAAAACAAACAAACAAACCCAGAACTTTTACTTTCCAAAATACATACTTGTCAATCCTGCCACCTTCTGGAATCTTGAATTCTCTACTTGTGTCTTTTTGCTCAGTGAACAGTTATAGTGGGATGAAAATGGTTGTTTTTCTAACCTTTTGGCCAGGTAGTTTGATGAAACACTGTTAATCCTGGAATACGTTCCCCAAAAGGAAAATTTGAGGAGCACACTAACAACTTGTTGTGGGTTGCTTTATGTGGAATACATTGTAATACACAGAACATGTCTTCATATAAAACATGTTAAAATGGAATAATGAGTTGGGGACAATGGGACTTGAGCATCCACAGATTTTGGTATCGGGGTGGTGGGGGTGGTGGTGGAGCGGAACAGATCCCAAGGGCCAACTGTATGTTATGAGCAATAATCTTGCTTACTGTTGCGGTATGTTTGACAGGAGGTGGGGTTGGCCCCCATGTCTTGTGGTAGTTTTGATATGAGGTCTGTAAAGGGCTTTCATACCTGGCATGAGGGGTCCACTTGAGGAACCTCCTGTTTTCCCTAAAATAAGACATCCTCTGAAAATAAGACCTAGTAAAGGTTTTACTGAATTGCTAAATATAAATATAAGGTCTCTCCCGAAAGTAAGACCTAGCAAAGTTTTTGCTTGGAAGCATGCCCATTTTTTTATTTTATTTTTTGTGTTCCACAATAAATGTGAATTCTTCTTCAGGAAAAATAAGATATCCCCTGAAAATAAGACCTAGTGCATTTGGGTGCAAAAATTAATATAAGACACTGTCTTATTTTCGGGAAAACATGGTAGGCACAGGGCCCGTTAAAGGACCAGTATGGAGAGTTAACATTAACAACCTAAGATATGGAGATGACACAATACTACTGGCAGAAACCAACAAAGACCTGGGAAAATTACTGAAGAAGGTCAAGGAGGAATGTGCCAAGGTAGGCTTAATGTTGAATATAAAGAAAACAAAAATAATGGCCATGGAAGATCTACAAGAATCTACATAATGAGAAACTTGAAATAGTCAAAGAATTCCTGTACCTTGAATCAAATATTGATCAGAATGGAGACTGCAGTCAACAAACTAGAAGACTCAGACCAGGAAGGGCAGCTATGAAAGAACTGGACAAGATCAGAACGTGTAAAAAATATAACTCTAAACACTAAACTGAGGATTGTCCAAGCCATTGTGCCCCCCCCCATCACTGTGTGTGGATGTGATAGCTGGACAGAGAAGAAAGCCAACTGAAGGAAAGTAAGAACATTTGAGATGTGGTACTGGAAAAGAACGTTGAGGATACTGTGAAAGGACATGAAGAGAAAAAAAATGGGTTCTAGAACAGATCAAGCCTGAATTCCTCCTGGAAACTAGCATGACTAAATTGAGATTGTAGTGATTTGGCCACATCACAAGGAGGAGGCATGGATCATTGGAAAAGATAATGAGGCTTGGAAAGGTAGCGGGCAGTAGAAAGAGAGGAAAACCACATGCTACAAGGGGGTATCCAAAAGTTTTAATGATCACCTTTTTTTAAAAAAATGACAGAAAGTTTGTTTTGATTTGTAGTTGTTAACTTATCTCTATGTAGTCACTATCTAGATTTATACATTTTTTCCCAGCGTATCTTGACCCTCTGAATACCTGATATTGTAGAAGCCTGCAGGTTGCACCTTATGAAGGGGTATCGTAAAATAATAATTATCATCAGGAAGTTATTATGGCATATTGATGAAATTTTGTTAGTGTCATCATTGGTTCCTAAGTGAATGTTGCTGAGAAAATCATTGCGTCCTTTATTTTTGTGACTGGCTCTGCCAGAAGTGACTAAAGTGTAAAATCCTCATAGGCCACAATCTGCAGCCTTCTACAATATCAGGTATTAGGAGGGTAGATGCTTAGATTCATTCAAAGAAGCCACAGGCCTGAACCTGCAGGAACTTAGCAGAGCAGTGGAGTTCAGGGGGTCTTGGAGTGGTCTCATCCATAGGGCTGCCATGAGTTGAGGTCAGCCTGAGGGCAGTTCACAACAACAATATGGAGAGTTGCCTTAAGGAATGTTGGGGATGTAGGTCACTCACAGCTCAGGGGCATATTACACTACCTTACTTCAAGGTGGTCTAGGGGAAATCACACAGTGCCATCTGACTGAGTGGATGCCTACATCTTTCTGATGCTATCCAGCAAGCCGGCTGGATGAATGGCTTTCAATTGGCTCAACCAAGGTCTGTTTCTGGGACTATACTCTGGGCCATGATTATTCAACAAAAAAGTAGTGGCCTTTTCCCATTCCAACAAAATTCTGCACCTGTCAATTAGTTGCTACTTACTTCCTTGCATACAACTTTTTCCTGGCCCAAAGGGGGGGGGGGACACCCTTTGCCGTTTTCTGGAAAATCCTCTTTTGTAATTTAGTTATTTTTGATGAAGCTTCGAAGGCTAACAAGACCCTGGGGGAAGGGATGATCTCCTCTGTCATTAAAACTGTAACTATAACTATCAAAACAACTGGTTACTGTAAAGTTTTCAGAGTGTAGTAGTAAAATCAGCAGAGAGTGTTGGGGAAAGGATATAAAACCATTCATACTGTTCACACATGGCCTATGGATGAGCAGAGCTCTGTCACTCTTTACTATTGTTTGTTGTTTGAACTTCAGGATTCCACTACCCAATTCAGGCCTGACATTTAAGCAAACAGTGAGAGAACAAGCTGTAATGTGAATGTTTGTTGTTATCCTCTGTTCTCCTTTTTTCAGTCTCTTTTCCACCTCTTTTCTTACTGTGGATGAAGGAAACCTCCTAGGAAGGTATTAATGTACACATGCAGGGGCACATTGCCCTAAGGGAATGCACTTCTTTCTAATTAAACCTTTCTATCTTCCCTCATCTATATACCAAAACTCGAAGGTATATACATAAAAACACTAAGATAAATCCTGAGAAGTGGACAAAGCCATTTTTTGTTAGCTGTGGCAGAATATGAAGGATATTTTTAAAGGGATGGAGGAAGGTTCTAGCTTTTTCTCTTTCAGACTCAGAGAATAGCACGTGGAGACACTGAAAAACAAACAAACCCTGAATCTCTGTGGGAATGGAGCCATTAATAACAGCCCAGGTTCTTGATAAAAAATAGATTTCCTAACAGAATGAGCAGCAAATCTGAATAAAAAAGGAAAAATCTGAAGGCTACAACAATTCTGATCGAAGCCACATTGAATGCTGTGGATGAAAACATGGGACTTGACATCTGGAGACAATGTATTGTTGGCAAGGTGATGCTAGTGGTGATGTTGGCGCTTGTATTGCTATGTCACATGACCTGTAAACCACATTCTATCAATTGCACTGTATATGATGATCCCTTTCCCATTCTCCATAAATCTTACCAGCCAGGCCAATTTGTCATCGGTGTGATTGTTTCTCAGGTAGTCTTCCATTATAACTACCTCACTTTCATGGAACAGCCAACACAGATGGTGATGGATGAATCAATGTAAGACATTAGTGCTCCTATTATTTTTAGCCCATAATAAATGAGAATATGGCATTAAGCAACACTTTGTTTAAGTAACAGGTAATTTATTTTTTGCTGTGAGACTCTGAGACATTGTGATCAATTTTCTCTACTTGGTTTTGCTCTGCTTCTGCATCACATATCTGGATCCAACCCCCTGACAGATTTTTCCTCACTGCACACCATACAGTGGAACAAATTTGAGTCTATTGTATGAAACCCCATCAAATCAATTATGAACAAGTGGCTATGTTTTAGAATTTGGCTATTTGCACCAGAGTCTTGGCAAGATTAGTTCAGAAGGAGTTTTTCATTGCCTTCCTCTGAGGCTGATAGAGTATGACTTGCCCAACATCACCTGGTCTCCTGGCGTTCTAATCTAGCACTCAGACCAGTAGATATGCTGGTTCCTAGATCACTTGACTGTTTCATTATCTTTATATCAGATATATTTTAAAGAAATATTGAATCTGTTTTACATGTATTAATATATATGCAATTTTACTTAAATGTATATTTTAAAATCATGTCTCAATAATCTCTTGACTCTAAATATAAGATTCTATGTACAGCACTGTGTAAATTTACAGCACGATATAAATAAAGGTTAATAATAACAACAATAATAAAGACAATGATGATATGAGAGAATTACAGTCTTGTTTCCCAAATGGGGGGATGTGTATAGAATCTGCATTTGCAGGGGGTTGTCTGCACAGGCCAAATGGCCTGGCTTCCTCCCAAGCCTGGAGTTGTCTACTTTAGGCTACACAGGCTGAAACTCCTGTGGAGGAATGAGGCCAGTAAAGACACAAAATGGAGGATCTGGTCTGAGCCCAGGGTAAGAGCGTTTACCCCAGGGTAAAATAATGCTGGATTTGCACTGAGTTTCCATAGCAAAACTAGGCTGTTCTGACAGCCCCGCTGCCATGCTGCTTAGCTTTCCAGTGGACAATCCATCTTCAAAGACCCCCAGTTGCCCTTTCTACTGTGGAAACAGGGTGCCTGCCCACATGGGTGCAGCTAGGTGCTTTGTTTCCATATCAGATGGGTGACTTGAGGCTTCTCAGTTATACAGTATTGTACACCAGAAAGGTAATGAATGCCCTCAGGTCTTGGGTTGGAGTGGGGGCAGGTGTATGAATACCTGTTGATCCGCACACTGACCCAGAGACTGAGATGAGCACCAGAAGGATATCATGGTCCAATCCTGTGCTATCCTGCCCATCTGTTCAGGCCCTTAAAGGTAAGTGTGTATGTGTACGAGTGTGCAGATTTGTGTCTATATTTGTGAAGTGACCCACAGCCATCACACATTGATATGGATTACTTGTGCAGTTGTTTCAAGTATAGGTCAATTTATAACACTTCCAAGATTGTCCTGTATACTTTCTGGAAATAATATGTTCTGCTCATTTGTCTCCTTATGGTAAATACCCCTCAATTGCATTAATGTTTTATGAACAATTTCTTATTATTTGTTTGAATAAATATTATTAACTTTTAATTTCTTCTTTTATTTCTTGTTGCAATGGTTATTATATACAGATTCTCAATGATAATAATAAACTGAGTAAAATCACTGAGTAAAATGCTATTTAAGAGACCACACCTAACCTATGATCTATCCACTTTAGGTGCTTTTTGTTGCTTTGTGATTTTTTGTTGGAAACTTTTTGCATTCTCCCTGCCCCCCTTAGAGAGATAGGGATTTCCTGCATGAAAACTCTCTTCTCTCTCTCCCATTCAAACTACTCATGTGACTTAGGTCACTCCCCCTTTGGGACTAACAGACTCTCTCTCAAAATATTTTCAATGGAGCAGTTGTGTTTCCATCTTCCTAGTCTCTTAACTTTCTTTGGAAAGATGGTGAGATAAATATTTCTTTTACTAGAACTATTCACTAGGTAGATTAGGATATAGCTTCTATGTAAATATATACATTAAAACTATTAGTAAACTTTTGTTTTAAATAACCAACTTCATGATTGTTGTCATTGTTTTTTTGAGTCAGTCCTAGTTCTTAGGAAAGCATAGTTAGAAAAAAAAAACATATTTGCTACTCTGCTAATTTGAAGCTAGACCCTAGCAGGCTTGGCTTTCACATTTTTGGTATTTAAATATTTTAGTTTGCTTACCTAAGGCTCAAGCCTTAGGTACCCCACATTTTTTTTTATTATTCTTTGTATGCAAATGGACTGGCTTCAGTAAATTTAGGTTGCCATTTATTAAGAACTAAAGTAAAGGTAAGGCAAACCCTTTTTGATTCTTATCTTATGTGATAATATGCTACAATACAGTTTGGAAAGCTGGGGATAATTTATTAGAAGGGGTGCAACTGCATTATTGGTTTTCATAATATTTCACTTCTTTTTAGTGTTTAATAAAATAGAAACCCTGCAACTCTTATTACAGGTCAATGCTCAAGACCTACCAGCACATCCTGGCCTTGGAATTTGCTATCAGAGAAGTAAATGAGAATCCCAACATTTTATCAAATCTTACTTTGGGTTTCCACATCCTCGATAGCTATTACACAGCAAGAATGACATACAAAGCCACCTTGAACCTGCTTTCCTCTCAACATAGGTTTGTCCCCAACTTCAAATGTCAGCAACAGAACAATGTGATCACTCTTATTGGAGGATGTATCTCTGAAATCTCTGTCAACATGGCTGTCATTTTAGCAAGTCATAAGATTCCACAGGTAAGGTATACAATGTGGAGTTTCACACCTCTGACATACCATCATTTCAGCAAAGGTTGTGATAAATGTTACTTGATATTTTCCTTAGCAGGCTGGTCAAATGCAAGCTAGACCATAGTATGGTCCAGGGTTTGACAGCTACACAATTATACAGTTTATGGAAACAAAATATGTTTGGAGTGGTAATCAATGGCTCCTCATTAAAGATGAGGGAAATTTGGAGTTGGAATGGTGAATAGTTTTGTACAGGGGCTAAAACCTCCCGACATTTTAACTAATGTTTAAGATGAATGTTTTAGAGTTAGGATGTAGGGGATTACTAATGAACAAGTAGGACAGAGTTGAGTTCTCCCCTCCAGGACACCTTAGAAGATTACATTTCCCTAAAAAAAATTATGGAATTTATTTGTCACCAAATGACCCCCAGGGAAACCTTCTCTCCATGTTTCTGGTCATCTCTGCACCATTGCAAACCATGCCCTATGAAGGAGCGAGTTCGGGAGCTGGGTATGTTTAACCTGGTGAAGAGATGGTTAAGAAGTGATATGATAGCCCTGTTTAAATATTTTAGGGGGTG
Organism: Urosaurus nigricauda; assembly: GCA_034509955.1. Lineage (NCBI taxonomy): Eukaryota > Metazoa > Chordata > Lepidosauria > Squamata > Phrynosomatidae > Urosaurus > Urosaurus nigricauda. Next base: position 12,400,274 of record JAOEGL010000006.1, read on the forward strand.
TCATATTGAGGATGGAGCAAGCTTGTTTGCCAGAGAATAGGACACAGAACAATGGGTGCAAGCTACAGGAAAAGATATTCTGCCTAAACATTAGGATGAACTTCATGACAGTAAGAGCTCTTCCATAGCAGAATACATTCCCTCGGAGGGTGGTGGAGTCTCTTTTTTGGAGGTCTTAATACAAAGGCTGGATGGCCATCTGTTGAGAGTGCTTTGATTGTGTATTCCTGCATGGCAGGGGTCTGCACTAGATGGCCCATCTGGTCTCTTCCAGTTCTATGATTCTGTGAAGTGACTTGGAAGTTGACGTTGGAGAAAAGGCTTCTTGTAGCATAAAAGATTTTGGGGTAGGGACTCTGGGAGGGGGGAAATACCCCATGATCCATAGGAGATGTTTGTGGGCATTTTGCAGCAAACAAAGAAACATGAAAAAAGCTGAAATAAATACTTTGCCCATTGAGGCTGCATGTGGACAAGGGGCTGCCCTCCAACCCCCTGTTGAAAGAGACGCAGAACTAGGAAGGACACATAAAGCCTAAGGAGAGTGTGGTGATATTTTAAATGGCCATCAAAGGGAGAAAATAACTCAGGAAATAGAACAAAATAAAATTCCGTATTTAAGCAAAAAACAAAATGTACCACTAGAAGATGAAGGACATTGGGCTTGGCAGCCATGCATATTGAAAAGATATTTGGAATACATATATATGGGCTATTGGACATAAGTCACCATTCTAAGCCTGCTGTAAAGAAGTGAAGTGCTTCTTTTAGCTGCATCAATACAACTATAAGACCACATTTACTGGAACTTGAATTGGTTAGTTCAAAAGCTGGACATGTTTTACCAGGTTGCAGTATCTTATTCTAGTTTTCCTTCATCAGATTGAGTGTTGAACAAGATTTTCTGAAGGATATTCTAAAACTTTATTACTTAATCATTTGACATTCATCTACATCTCATCAGAATCTGAAAATCCTTAAAATTTGTTTTCAGATAACATATGGATCATTTTTGCCAGCACAAGATTTCAAAAACCACTTCCCATATGTATCCCAGAATCACATCTGTGATGCGTTCATAATCAGGCTACCAAAATTGAGCTATGTAGAAGAATTTGTAGATTTATTTTCAGAGCAATGGAAAAGCTATCAAATTCTCATTGAGACAAAAGCTAATGTACTCCTTGTATATGGAGAGGATCCATCCTTTCAGGATTTGAGAATTATACTGTTTTTAGCCCCCTTCTTTGCATTGCCACCTCTTGGTAAGGTATGGCTTGTCACATCCCATTGGGATTTTGCATCATTATCTTTTCAAAGGATCTGGGATATACAATCTTTCCATGGATCTATTTCTTCCAGCATTCATTCAAATCAGCCATTAGGATTCCAAGAGTTTGTTCAGATGATAAGACCTTCCCAGTGCAAAGAAGATGGTTTTATTCTGGACTTCTGGGAACAAGCATTCAGTTGCTCCTTAAGAATGCCTAAAGGCCAAGAGGTGGAACAATCCTGCACTGGAGAAGAGAAACTGGAGACACTTCCTGGAATGTTGTTTGAAATGAGCATGACTGGCCACAGCTACAATATTTACAATGCTGTCTATACTGTGGCACATTCTTTACATGCCCTATTTGAATCCATCTCCAAACATGGAAGAGTGATAAAAAGAAAGAAACTAGCACCTCAGGATGTATATCCATGGCTGGTAATAATGATTCAACCCTTTTTCTTTTAAAAATGAGTATTTTACAGAAGGGGAAGGATTCTAATTCTGCACTTAACAGTAACTCTTCCCTCCCCCTCCTTCTCCTCTGCAAATTTATTTGAATTAGAGCCTATCATATTGGGTCATATCACACTGAACTATATTAGAATAGACCCAGTTAAATCAATGGTTTTTAGCTTAGCCATCAACAACATGACTCCAAGTTGTCTCTCAATTTATAATTGTCTGGTTAGAACCCATAATAGATGTTTAAAAATATATGTGATTCCTAACTGGATACCCATGAAGAGCCAAATGTGCAGAGGATGATATCTAGAAATATAACAGCAACACATATATAATAGGAACAATAATCTAAATGTTAGTTGAGATAAGATTTTATAACACTCACTGTAGAAATGTTAAGAGTTAACCAATTTTCTTTCTTCATCTACCCTAGGTCCATCACTTTCTACATATTGTCTCATTCAATAACAGTGCTGGAGAGACTGTTTACTTTAATGCAAACAGAGAATTAGTTGCAGTGTTTGATATTACGAACTGGTTGATATTTCCTAATGGCTCACTTTTTAGAGTAAAAGTTGGAACACTGGATCCTCATGCTCCTCCAGGCACAGAATTAACCATTAATGATGACCAGATCGTGTGGCATGAAAGCTTTCATCAGGTGAGCATAGCTGTTAACACTAGAGCAAATAAAAGAAAAAAAATATCATTTTTAAAAGACATTTCATTCTTCTAGAATATAATCTGGCAATTGTGAAAGCAGAAGAGCCAGCATGGTTTAGTGGTTTGAATGTTGGAGTAGGGCCTTGGAGACCAGGGTCCAAATTCCTATTCAAGCCATGGGAGACCTTGGGCAAGACACAGTCTTTCAGCTTCTGAGGACAGAAAAGGCAAGCCTCCTTCTGAAAATATCTTGCCAAGAAAATCCTCTGATAGGTTTGTCATAGTGTTGTCATAGGTCAGAAATGACGTAAAGGATGGAGTACTGGCATTTGAGCACTGTGACACCAGCCAAACGTCTGGTTTGCACATGATCTGAATACACATACACACATACTCATTGGTTATCATCCTCCGTGTTTCTGGACAGGTGTTGCCCCTTTCTGTGTGCAATGACAACTGCTATCCTGGCTATAGCAAGCAAAAGAAGGAGGGAGAACATTTTTGCTGCTATGATTGTGCTCCATGTCCAAAAGGGATGATCTCTCACCAGAAGGGTAGGAAGCAAAATGTCTAGAGGTATCAATTAATTCTCACAAAGTTTCCTTTTTTTTTTTTGCAGTGCCTTTAGTTATAGACTCTAGTTATGAATAATTGGGTATGTGAAACTACAAGATTAATGAACCAGTTTGCCATTTTTGAAATACTGTTATGTGAATGAGGGGGAAAGGAAGGATGATCTATGGATCTGAATTTTGTTGCCTTTTGGAGTATTGCCTCAATCATAGTTTTGTTTTTTTGTTTTTTGCTTTTCACTCTCTCTTAGGCTGCAACTGTACTGCACAAACAATGCAGTTTGACAACACTTTAACTGCCATGGCTCAGTGCTATGGCATTCTGGGATTTGTAGATTTGTGAGACATTTAGCCTTCTCTGCCAGAGAGTTGTGGTGCCATAACAAACTATGATCCCCGGTCTTCCATAGGATGGAGCCATTACAAACTGTGATGGCAAACTGAATCATTGGTGGTACGGTGCCAAACTGTATCATTTCAGCAATGCAGATGTAGCTTTTGTTAATTTTAAGTATTTCAATGATACATATCTCTTGAATACAAAGAATCTCAATGGCCTGATCTATATTGGCACTAAAGAGCGCCTTTAGGGCTCTTCAGTGCACCTTTAGGGTTAAGGAGGGCGTAGTGTCTACACCCTCCCTAACCCTAAAACGTATGGACGCCGCCATTTTAAGATGGCAGCGTCCATACGGACATGCTGCAAGAGTGTCATCATGTTTAAGTATTTGAAAGGGGGTGGTCTAAATCAGCCCAAAATAATTTTTTTAGAAGTGAATTAAAAAAAAACAGTTCCAAAGGGAGTGACAATAGGAGAGAAATTTAGAAAATTAAAATGACTTGTTATGCTCAATGAATCAAATGTCAATTAAAAAAAGAAAGATGAGGAATGGGCAAGGTTGGCTTCCTTTTGTTGCCTAGGCTGAGCTTCTGAAATGGCCCTCTTCTGGATTTCAGCTGAACCATGCTGAAATATTTTCCAGCTGTTCTCAGGACACTGTTAGGTTCATATGGGAAGAGGTGATCCTTTGAATTTAAGGATTGGTAAGATTTTTCTCTAGATATTGGAAAAATTATATATTTATTTACACAAATATCATGCAGAAATTTTTAACAATACCTAAATACACAAGTTAACAATAACATAACATAGTATGTTATTATAATCACAACCACAAACAATAAAAACAAAAAGTGCTTCCAATCTTCTAAATCATATCTTACTTTTAAAATAAACTTTCTTTTTAGTTTCAGTCATAAATATTAGACATATAAGCCAGGGAATGCAAGATCCAAATCCTACCTCTAGTGATGCACTCAATAGGAAAGCAAACCTATTCCTTCTCATCTTTAGTCCTCATACAGAAATAATGGCCCGATTTAGATGTGCCAAATGAGGCGCAATAAGGGCTAAAAAGCCCACCTTTAGAGTTCCGGAGGGTGTAGCTTCTACACCCTCCCAAGTCCTAAAGTGTATGGGTGCCGCCATTTTAAAATGGTGGCATCCATACGGATGTGCTACAAAAGCGTCATCACGTGCACAGCGTTTAGGAATGCTGTGCACATTGTGAAGTTTTTGCACCACGGGAGGGAGTCAAGTGTGCTCCTTCCACAGTGCAAAAAGGAGCTCCAAAATTGAGCTCTTTTTCTTTGCGGTGGATGTTTGCCGCGGCCTTTAAATGGCAGCTGCAAAGATCCAGGGAAAAAGTGGCCGCAGCAGCGGCCCCTTTCTCCCTTCCCCACTTCCGAGGGAAGTGCCTACTGCACCCCACTTTGAGGCTGCGGGGAACCGGCAGTTTGCTGCTTCCCTGCGGCCTCCAGAAGTGGCGGGATAGGGCTGCGGAGGCTGCTGGTGTGGCAGCCTTGGCCCCATCCCGCTGCTTCTTGGGGTGGGTAGAGACTACTCATTTTGGGCAGTCTAAAAAGCCCCAATGTTACTGAAATAGTAAAGTCGGACAATCCTAACTTTAGTAGTTACTCCTTCTATAAGCCAGGAAATATATATATATATATATATATATATATATTGTATACATATATGTATGTATGTATGTATGTATATATATATTCCTGGCTTAAGGAAACAGTACAAATGCCAGGGAGTAATCTCTCCTGGCTCTGAGAGAGGAAAAAAGCAGCATTCAGGGGGCATTTAAAATATGAAAATAGCCTGGTGTGAAACTGGGTTGTTTCCTTGCTGTTCACACACACCACGAATAACTGGGTGCATATTGTGGGAGGGGGCTACCCCAAAACCATCTTAACCTGGGATATTCAATAGTGGGGTTTCTCCTGCATCTTTTTTTTTTAAAGAACTGCATCAATCTGCATCTTCAGCAGTGTGAATACACTATCGAATTGGTTTAGATCACACTATATCATTCAAGAGAATGGAGGTGGCTCCATTTTACCCCAAAACAATTGCCCATGTGAATAACTTGAAGAGATTCAGGAAAACTAAACTTAATGGGAACAATGATCCCAATATGCATCAGTGTGGCAATTCACACAGTGGAGGGGAGCCTCTGGGATGAGCGTGGGGCACAATAGGTCAGGGAATCTATTTGGATTTTTCCCCCTACTGTAGACAAGTTCTCTGTCATTGCAATATGCCAGCTCACCATAATGCACAAACTCTTCGGGGAAGCACAAGAGCATAAAGATAGACTTATGTGTTATGTCCTTCAACTCCAAGTAGTTTGGGATGAAATTGATTTTCTGGATCCATTTCAAACTGGCTTTAGGGCAGGATATGGAGTTGAGACTGCCATGGTTGCCTTGTACAAGGGGTTGAAAATCACTTTTAAAGCCCTTCATGGCCTGGTTCCATAATAATGGAGAAGCGGGGATGATGATGATGATGATGATTATTATTATTATTTATCCAATGCACGGAATAAACACAGAAAGTAACAATATTCCTTTCTTATATTTACTTCTAACTCATATTTAACTGATTACCAGACGTTTCAGCATTTATACCTTCTTTTCCAGATATGGATACCTGTGTCAGATGCCTAGAAGATGAGCATCCTGATGAGGACAAAACTCAATGCATTTCCAGCGTGCTTAACTACCTTTCTTACAAAGAAACCTTAGGAACAGCCTTAGCTATCTTGGCTATTTCTTTCTCTCTGGTCACAGCTTTAGTGCTTGGAGTGTTTGTGAGAAATAAGGACACTCCCATAGTCAAAGCAAACAACAGAAGCATTTCCTACGTTATCCTCACCTCCCTCTTCCTTTGTTTCCTTTGCACCTTGCTGTTCATTGGCCAACCTGGAAAAGTCATTTGCCTTCTCCAACAAACGGGTTTTGGCATTGTCTTCTCTGTGGTCCTTTCAAGCATTATGGCAAAAACCATTATTGTGGTTCTGGCATTCATGGCTACCAAACCTGGATCCAAGATGAGGATATGGGTGGGGAGAGGGCTGGCAAAGTCTATTGTCTATTCCTGTACTTTTATTCAAGCAGGTATTTGCATAGTTTGGCTAAGTACTTCTCCTCCATTTCCAGATGTGGACATGCACTCACTGGATGGACAAATCATACTAAAGTGTAATGAGGGGTCCCCTTCCATGTTTTACTGTGTTTTAGGCTATTTGGGCTCACTGGCCACTGTCACCTTCCTTCTGGCTTTCCTGGCTAGGAGGTTACCTGACCGTTTCAATGAGACTAAATTCATCACTTTCAGCATGCTGGTATTTTGCAGTGTTTGGGTGTCTTTTGTTCCAACATATCTAAGCACTAAGGGGAAATATATGGTAGCTGTAGAGATCTTTTCCATCTTCTGTTCCAGTGCTGGATTGCTGGGTTGCATCTTTTTTCCCTAAATGCTACATCATTATACTGAGGCCTGAACTGAACATCAGGGAACAGTTCATGAAAAGGAATATATGAGATGACACAAATTTGTATATTTATACTATGATGTGATTTGCTTGGTAGGTGTGCTGCAGAAACAAAAGGGGGGATGGGGGAAAAGGAAGAATGTAGCAGCACCTTTAAAGCTAACTGGGCTTTATTTTAATGTGAGTGTTTGTGGATATAACCCACTTCTCCAGATGCAGGGTTTAGGCAATTTCTGAGTAACAATTTCATCCTAGCTAAGCGTCAGTTATTTTAAAAAGGAACGAATACCCCAGAAGAGTATATGAAAACAATTCCATCAAGTACCATTCCCACACAGCCAACACTTGAGAGAAGTAGGTGCTTCTGAAGTTGACCATGAAATAATGGAACCGGAGAAAATCAGTTGGGTTAAACAAGGGCCATCTGTATTGACCTAGAACCTATTTTAATGTTTAAGGCCCAGGGTTGACCAAGCAAAAGTGGCGGGGAACCATCTAATGTGAGTCCAACTGAGGGCCAGACGTCAGCCTATGACGCCTTCCCAGCCAAACCCTGGGTAAAATATCAGACCCTGAAAGCAATCCAAAGAGATTCCTTGCTATCTCAGATGGTCATCTTTGGAGGGCAAAACCTGGAGGTCTCCCTCCTAAGCCCCATGACTTTATAAGAGAGAGTAAACCCCCAGGTTAGCCTCAAGGGCTGACTCCTTCACAAGCCCCCCAGTCCTGTGCCCTATGGAGATAGTTACAGAGCCCAGCCCTCCAGCACAATGCGGGGCCAAGGTGTACACCAATCTAATATTTTGTCTCCCCATCACTACCTGCCAAATGGAAACCTATTTATCAGCAGCACCCCATCCCAATTGCCAAAGTCCCAAGAGTCTGAGCTAGTCAAAAATATAGCAAAGCAAAACAAAAAAATGGTAAAAGGGAAATAGCCCTGCCCATCACCCCCTGCAGGTGAGGCCACTTGCCTCATGAGGCGAGGGAAAAGTATCCTGAACTCCAATTAATAGAAGGCACTCTCAAATGCACTTGTGGTCATCATGCAGCTTGGGAACGGGAACCATGAAAGTGTATTAGTATGTGAATTCACATGTGAATGTCCACCTATATCCATGGCAGAACCTAAAGAGGCAGTTTCTGAGCTCTATCCCTCCCCAGAAGTGCTGCCAATGTGTACACCAAAACTCTTATAATCTCCTGTCAAATGAAAATCAATTTATAAATACCACCCATGGCCAACGATCCAAGTCCCTCAGGGGGCTAAACACATGTAAATGGGAGAAAATTCTTAGCCAGCTACAAAGTGACCAGCAAAGCTCACACAGTACTGGGCATGGGAGGGTGGGCCAAGAAGCAGTGATAAAAAGAGGAATCTGAAGGAGCAGAAAGGTCTTTTATCACATACAACTCCCCCCCCCCACAACATCTTGCCACTTTTCACCAGATGCAAAGCCTTCTGGTCTCTGACCATGGACCCTATTAGCATGATTTATGTGGTAATTTCTTTTTAACTATGATATTACTAAATAAAATTGTGATTTCAAATGTGTATTGCTTTTTTAAGTTGCCCTGTGTTTTTAAATGCAAGCTGCCTTGAATCGCGTCCTGGGAGAAAGGTGGGATGAAAATTAAATAAATAAAAATATATTGTCTGTTATGCTGATGTCTGGAAATTTGCACTTTGAAGGCCACATGTCACTTCCTTTATGATTGAACCCAAAACAGAAATAGGCTTCCACTCAAAACAAAATTAACAATTATCATAAACTTTTCAAGCTATTTTATGTGTCATGCCACAGAAAATGCCAAGACATAAGGGACCATGATTATATCCTCTGTATTTATTAAAATTACTGTACTCTCCCCTTAGTCTTGCTATCCAATGTATTCCTAAGGGATAGGAACAAAATCAACAATAACTATGTGTGAAAGATGCTATATTAGCTCAGAGTATTGTAGAAGACAGAAGGTATTGAAGACGGAAGGATGAGATGCATCTTTTTATGACGTTGGATGGTTTCAAGAAAGGTGCCAAGACGCATCTCTTCCGGCAGGCCTTTCCGGATAGTGGTTAACTTTTCCCGATTCCTAAATGTTTATCCAGCCTCTCTGTGCTGTACATCTGATACTCCCCCAAAGCTGCCCAAAAATTCTCATTGGAGATATTGCATTGTTTTAAGGTTTTATTGATATTGTTTTTAATTCTGTGTTAGTTTAATCTTATTTTAAGGGGTGGGAGGCGGGACTAAGTTGTAATATTTTAACTGTACTTGTTTTTAAAATGTTGTACCCTACCCTAATTGTTCATTCAGAGGAGTGGGTTATAAATAAATATTTATTATTAATATTTATTAAGGTAGGCATAGGCAGGTCTCTTTCATTCTCTAATAGTTCCCTACAGTTAATCACTCTATAATCTATGGGGCTTTCTAGATTGGCAGGAAAGTGTGACATGAAGTTGCCTTTTCCTTAATGCTTAGCAGCTGCACCTCAGCCTTTAGATGGAGCTGTGCTGTTCCGCATTTTTTAAAAAAGAAGCTGGGAAAACCAGCACCTTTTTAAAGGCTCTTCTTCTCCCCTAAAACGCAAAAAAAAGCATTTTCATGGCACACTTTCCCTTTTTCTCATCTAAAGGCTAGAGTTTCATGCAGCCATGAACACACTTCTTTTTGCCAATCTAGAAAGCCCCTTAGTAGTTAAAAAAAATAACAATAAAGTTTACCATGACTTCACTTTTCTTTCTCTCATAGATAAGAAAGCATACTTTGTGTTGTTAACTTAATCACAGAAAGAGAGAGAGAGAGAGAGGAGAGAGAGAATGCAACTAAAATATTTCAATGGGATAATGTGCATATTTGCCAGTGATTCAGATGAGGCTGGCAGAATGAGGCTGGCAGAAAATTAGAAATAAAACCACTTTGTAAAAAGGCAGGGGTACTGTGGCTGCAATATTTCTTTTTGGATATCTCAGAAAATAATATCTTTTCAGGGCAAAAAGTACAGCGACTCTGGAGTCTGGAACCTTGAAAATGTACATCTGGAATGACAGTTTTGGCATTAGGATGGCAATGGTAGCACTGCTGTTGCTCATGCTACCCTTTCGTGTTGTATGCAAGACAGAATCTATAAATTGCACTGTACATGATGACCCACTTCCTATACCTCATCAGTTTTATCAGCCAGGCAAAGTTATAATTGGCATGATTGCTTCTCAAGCCTTCTTCTTTCACAACAGCCTTACTTTCATAGAACAGCCCATGCACACATTGATTGATGAAGCTGTGTAAGGAATTATTGTCCTTCCTTCCTTCCTTCCTTCCTTCCTTCCTTCCTGTTGTTTAACAGCCAAAACTTTTTTTTCACTATGAGAAAAGTAGCACCATAGCAAACTTAAGTAATATTTATGTTAAATTATATCTTTCCTAGCAAGCAAAGACTTTTTCATTTAACAAAGCATTTGTAAATTGATGGTGCAAAAGGGTCTCTATATGGTGTGTGTGTGTGTTTTATGTATATCCTTCCTTACTGTTATGTTCCTTAAAGTATTATTTTGTGCTTTTTAAATTAATAATGTTTTAATATGATTGTTGGTCTTGTTATGTTCCTTCAAGTTGTTTTGACTTATGATGATCCTAAGGCAGGGTTTTCTTGGCAAGATTTCCTCAGAGGAGGTTTGCCATTTCCTTACACTTTAGTATGATAGTTTGTTTAATTGTTTAAAAAGTTCAACTATTTTTAATCACCAGGCTTTTAGGTCTACCTTGTTTTAATGTTATTGCAAGCTGCTTAGGTCTCATGCTGGGAGAAATGAGGGATATAAATATAATATAAAACAGTTTAGAATTATATGTTGTAAAATGGTCCTGGGTGCTACAAATGAAGGAAAGAAGTAAGCAAAGGAAAGAAGTAAGCAAAATGCTCTAATGTGTTGTAGTATCTTTCTCTGAGCTCTTCATTCCCTCTCACCTTTTGTCTCATTATTTTCCATTCATTCACACATTCAACACATTCCTCCATGTTAAACATCTTTGTTTTATATTATTGTATTTCACCACTTTTATTCTGTCTCTAATATTCACCCCTGTAGTGTTTCCTGTTTCATTCTGGGCCTTGTTGTGTATCACATAGACACAAATCTGGAAAGTGCATTAAACAGAGGAGGCAAATAAAATATAGTGGTTTGCGTGGTGAAATGTGATTCTGGAGACCAGGACCCGATTTCCAGTGTGGCCATGAAACCCACTGGGTGACCATGGGCAAGTTGCACTCTCTCAGCCTCAGAGGAAGACAATGTCAAATATCTTCTGAGCAAATCTTGCCAAGAAAACCCCATGATAGGTTCACCTTAGTGTCTCTATAAGTTGGAAATGGCTTGAAAGCACACAACAACAAATCAGTAAATACGTAAATGAAAAGTAGTCCACTTAATTCTGTGTCTTGTCTCAAGAGAATATTTGCACTATTTTAAATAAAATCCTTTAACTAACATGTGTGAATTAATGTTGTTTAGGATCTGTATAATACTTTTCAAACTTGGAAGGTGATTTTCCACAGTTTTTATGAAGCTTCATGTATGCTAGGCATACCCTGGAGCAAACAGGTGGGAAGGAGAGGCCCAAGGCTGCTCCGGCTGCAAGCTGAATGGGATCATGGCGATCACACTGCCTACTCCCAAAGCAGGCTGGCACCACAAAATCCAGCCTGCGCCACCAGGAGCTGAATTATCCCAGCTCCCTTTTACTCTAGTCCAAAAGAATGGAGCCTGGCATCTGAGCAGATTTGGGCCACCTTGGGGGCGTGCGTCATGTAAATACCATGCCTCCAAAACAGCTGGGAGCCACTTCTTTTGGCCTATGTGTTCCAGGCCATAGACAGTCCACACTTTTTCGAAGTTTTTTCATTGTATTGTATATTTATTGTTTGACTCAAGTACAAATGAGCAATATGAAATACTAACTAGGAAAATAAGATTAGGGAAAGGTCACTCATGTTCTCTTTTGTAGCAGTGTTCAAAAAGAAAAAGAAAGAAAAAGAAAGAGTACAATTGACTTTGTGGGGGTTCCATTTCAGGCCCCCTCCCATGCATAGCAAATTTTTGGAGGACTTTACTCCCGTTCTTCTAAATGGCGGCACAATCTGTACATGATGGAGTCATCCATGGGTGCTCCAATTTGTGGATGGAAAACTTGAGGAAGAGAAGAGCCAACTGTAATTTAAAAAAACGCAAAACAAAAGTCTTTTTATGGTCATGTTTTCTTGCTTCTTTAGAGTTTAGTCTTTTAAAAAAATGTTTGGAATTGGAATATTGCACATAGAGAACATGAACATTTTCTGTGTTCTTGGAAGCTTCCATATTCAGAGATGTAGATGTAGTATTTAACATAACAGTGATACATAATTTTGATGATTTGCAGCACACGTAAGAGAGAATAGAATTATGATTATTTCACATGTAACTTGCTTGGGAAGCTGGTGGTTTTGATTGCAGAGAGTAAGTGAACCTGCTGTGGCTTTAGTCTAAACTTTTAAAAGAACAATCCAAAATGCTAAATCTCTTTGGAAAACAGTGTTCACCACCTTGGATAGACTCTTTAAAATGTATATTAAAACTAAGAATAGATTTGTCACTTCACTGACATTTAAGTTGCCAGCTGTTCCTGCCTTCCTTTCTTTTCACATGATCTAGGAGGAGCAAATACGTTACCTGTTGTCATCATTAATTTCAAACTGTTTGAACCTTGAAACACACTGAAGTCCACATTGAAGGCTAATGATATGCTTTCTGTTATTTTCTAAAACTTCTAATTCTCTTTGCAGTTCCATTCCAAAGGCATACCAGCACATCGTGGCTTTGGCATTTGCCAGGAAAGAGATAAATGAACATCTGAAAATCTTACCTAATATGAGTCTGGGTTTCCACATACTCAACAGCTACTACATTGCAAAGATGACCTATAAGGCCATTCTGAGCTTGCTTTCTACACACCAGAGGTTTGTCCCCAACTTTTTATGTGAAAATCAGGAGGCCATTGTTGCTGTCATTGGAGGTCTTGTGACTGAAGCGTCTGCCATTATGGCCACCATTGTGAGGCCCTATAAGATTCCACAGGTAGGACATATGCGTGGGGACCCAGAAATCCTAGTATACATTCTCTTTTTCAGTCACTTGATTCCTGGATGTACTATTTCTTTCAGCTCACATATGGATCATTCTCCCCACCACATGGTGACAAAACATTATTCCCATATTTGTACCAGATGGTCCCAGATGAATTTCATCAGTATGTTGGGTTTGTACAGTTACTTCAATATTTTGGATGGACATGGGTTGGACTTTTGGCTGTGGATGATGATTATGGGGACAGGTTTTTGCAGACAGTGGTGCCCCTGTTTACCCAGAATGGCATCTGTTATGCATTCATACTTCAAACACCAAAACGAACATATATGGAGGAGTATACAAGTTTGATTTTAAAACTGCTAGAAAATTATCCAGTTCTTTTGGAAAGAAAAGCCAATGTATGTTTTGTACATGGAGAACCCCCATCATGGCATAATTTGAGAATGTTGCTGTTTATTGTCCCCTTTTTATAATTTGCCACTCCTGGCTAAAGTGTGGATTGTAACATCCCAATGGGATTTTGAATCTCTATCTATTCAAAAATTGTGGGATATACAAAATTTCCATGGTGCCATATCCTTCACAGTTCGCTCAAACCAGCCTCCTGGATTCAAAAAATTTATTCACACCATAAAGCCTTCCTGGGCAAAAAGAGACAACTTCATCCGGCATTTCTGGGAGCAGGCATTCAACTGTCCATTTAAGCAATCCAAAATGAAGGAAGACAAGAAGGAATGGTGCACTGGAGAAGAGAAACTGGAGAGCCTTCCTAGTACTTTGTTTGAAATGAGCATGATGGGCCACAGTTACAATGTCTACAATGGTGTCTATGCTGTGGTACATGCTTTGCATGCTGCATATCTATCCAGATCAAACTATAAAAGATTAACAGAAAGAGAAAATGCTGGATTCCATAATATAAAGCCATGGCAGGTAACTGCAGTTCTAACATAAAGGTCTATACTTGGCCAATAAGGCAGACATTTTGCACATTCACTTGTCCTTCACAATGACCCTAGAATCTATACTACACTGTGATATAATGTAGTTTATACAGGTTGGTTTGACCTAATTTATAAGGGAATGTTTTTTGACTTTAGATTCTCACAACTAACTCACTTTCAAACATTAGGCTTTCCCATTCCCATGCCCCCGATTACTGGACCATATATTAGTCTGTAATACGCTCTATGACATGATATGTGCTTTGCCCATGTACAACTCCATCTCTAAACATAAAAGGTTTATGTGGGTGCTAGAGTGATGGGAAGTGTTGCTTTAGAATTTGCATCTAGCTGCATATCATTACTCTTTAAAAAGTTTTCCCGTCTAAGGCTGTATCAGCACTGTGAAGACCTACCTGTACACACAGGTGTTTAAGGAATTGATATAAGGACAGGCTGGGATGTTGGACCATTTTTAAAAATGTTTTAATTGTACTGTTTTTAATGCTGTGAAACCGCCCTGAGTCTCAGTCCTGGGAAAAGAGAGGGATACAAATAAATATAATCAATCAGTCAATAAATCAATCTGCACTTTCTAGAATGCTTCAGTGTCCCCAAAGTATTCTGGTCCCAAATTTGACACTTACCTGCTTTGCAGTGATGACGTTGCCTTCATTCATGCAGTCCTGAGCTGACTGTTACCCACACTGCTGTGTGCAGAATGATGCTAGGTTCCTCATTTTGACCTCAGAGTGATGGTAGTGGTGGCCAGATCAGGACCACACAAGTGAAGGCAGCCATCATTGTTGTTGTGAAGAATCCAGAAAATTTGCAGCAAAAGGTGAGTTAAGTAAATGCAGGTCAGGGGATCCAATGATGAGTGCCACTTAATATAGTTTGCAGAACAAAATTTTGTCTTTTTACAAATGCTTTCATGCCTTATTTATCTGAAAATGTTTATGTCCATGGTTTGAAATGGTTTTAACCAGTTTTGAAACTGGTGAACTTGATCAATGTGTTTCTAAATTATTTTTACTATTTTACTATTTTACTATTGTTCAAATATGTTTATATCAATTTCACATGTATACAGTTTGAGATCACACAATATACTATGTAGTTTAAAATTTTAAATAAATGAATGAATTAAATAATAATAATAATAATAATAATAATAATAATTCTGGTTCATTTTCTTTTTTTAACCTAGCTCCATCATTTCCTAAGGGGCATCTCATTCAACAATAGTGCTGGAGACACTGTGAGTTTTGATCAAAATGGATATTTAATAACAGGCTTCGATATTACCAACTGGGTGGCTTTCCCAAATAATTCTTTTATTAGAGTAAATATTGGAAGACTGGAACCTCATTCCCTTCCAGGCAAAATGTTGACCATCAGTGATGATAAAATTGTGTGGCCCAGACATTTTAACCAGGTGAGATAAACCTGAAGTTTTTAAAATACAATTATTCTGAATAATGATGATGATGATGATGATGTATTTCATTTTGATGAAATTAGAATTTAGAGGGCTGTCAGGTAATAAACTAGATTAAGAACAATTTTGTTTTATTTTCAAATTCATGTTGGTTCCTGAGGAAGAAAAAAGATATTCAGTGCTAAATGTTTTATTCATCTAAAGATCTGCACTATCACAACTTTTAACTTTAGGAGTTTGTGACAAGGTAAAAAAATCACTATTGAAACCATTTAATTTACAATAACCAGGCATTATATATTTTATTTTATTTTATTCATGACAAAATATTTTTAGCTGGTTTAAATGTTACAGCACCCCCCCCCCCCCAAATGACATATATAAGCAGAAATAAGGCACAAACACAAACATGTAATATAAAACAGCAATGTACAGAAAACTTCAAAAGTGCCTTTACTCTTACCCCCACCTGGAGGAGAGACATTTTTCTTAATGTTTGTCGTTATTAACTGCCTTTGAGTTGACTTTGACTCACGGTGACCCTGTGGATAAGACATCTCCAAGATTCCCTGTCTTCCACTGCTGTTTAAATTTTGCAGACTCTTGTCTGTGACCTCCCTGGTTGAGTCTAGCTATCTGGCATGTGGTCTTCCTCTCTTTTCTCCCATTTTCTCCCAATAATCACACAAGAAAATGCTAACTTTGTGTTTCATAGACTAAGCTCTGCAAAATTGCCATTGTGTATCAACAACTAACCCTTGTAAGATGACCAAAGTTCAAAATGCATTTTGGTAATGCTGTTCTTCTTATGCTTCCACACAGATGCTGCCACTTTCCATGTGTAATGATCATTGTTATCCTGGCCACAGAAAGAGAAAGAAAGAGAGAGAGAAATTTTGCTGCTATGATTGTATTCCATGCCCAGAAGGGATGATCTCTAATCAGAAGGGTAGGAGAAATAATGTAGACTAGGTTGGTCAAATAGCCAAATACAATCTGCTTTTTATTTAATTCAACAATTGTATCAACAAATCAAATGGAATACAAGAAGTGCTCTCTACTGGCAGATCAATGCAATATCGAATTCAATTATGTTTGTCGTTGCTAGGTGCCTTCAAGTCAATACCAACTTCTGATAACCCTATTACAGGTTTTTCATGACAAGGTTTATTAAAATGGGGTTGGTCATTGCTTTCTTCTAAGTCTAAGAGAGTGAGAACTTTCCAAAATAACCTGTTGAGTTGACATGGCTGTGTGGGGATCTGAATTCTGGCCTCCTGGAGTTCTAAACCAATATTCAATCCACCACACCATTCATCTACCATAGATCAATAGTACTTACACAAGGGATGGCTAGCAAGTGTTGTCAATGGGGCTACTAACAAGTGGAGGGCACTAACAAGTCTATAAACAATGTATGGGTATGCTTTCCTATCAGAGTGGGAGTTTTTTCACTAATAGCCAGTATGAATCATTCCTTCAAAACATTGCTTGAAATCTTGAAATCTTGGACTAACCTTTCTTTCTTTCTCTTTCTTTTTAAGATATGGCTGCCTGCATCAAATGTCCAAATGGTCAGTATCCCAGCAAGAATAAAAATCAGTGCATTCCTCTAGTTCCTACCTACCTTTCTTATGAAGAACCTTTAGGAATAATCTCTATTATACTGGTTTTTTCATTCTCATTGATCACAATTTTAGTGCTTAGAACCTTTTGGAAATACCGAGATACTCCCATAGTCAAAGCGAACAACAGAGCCTTACCTACACTCTTCTCATCTCCCTTCTTCTTTGCTTCCTGTGCTGCTTGCTGTTCATTGGAAAGCCCCAAAGGATCACCTGCCATCTGCAACACACAGCTTTTAGTGTTGCATTCTCAGTAGCCCTTTCCTCTCTGTTGGCAAAAACCATCACTGTAGTTCTGGCATTTATGGCTACCAAACCAGGATCCAGGATGCAGAAATGGATACGGAAAAGACTGGTGAATTCTATTGTTCTTTTTGGCTCCTTTATTCAAGCAAGTATTTGCATTATTTGGCTCAGTGCTTTCCCTCCATTTCCAGATGTAGACATGCATTCACTTGTTGGAACAATCATACTGAAATGTAATGAGGGCTCAGCTTCCATGTTTTACTGTGCCTTGGGCTATTTGGGCTTCCTGGCCCTTGTTTGTTTCACTGTGGCTTTCCTAGCCAGGAAGTTACCTGACAATTTCAACGAAGCTAAATTTATCACTTTCAGCATGTTGGTGTTTTTTAGTGTTTGGTTGTCCTTTATCCCAACTTACCATAGCACAAAGGGAAAACATACGGTCTCTGTGGAAATCTTCTCCATTTTGTCATCTGGTGCTGGTTTATTGGGTTCTATTTTTCTCCCTAAATTATACATAATAATAATGAGGCCTGAGCTAAACAGTAAAGAAATTTTAATAAGGAAAGAAAGGTAAGGAAAGGCCCTGAAAAGATGGCCATTTTAAGCCACTGTATGTGCATGATCGGAGAGCAGTGTTTTGACATCATATGTTGTGATGACACCCTGAAGCTGGCTGGAAATTGGGCAGCTGTCCAGATGTGGATGACTTCAAGGCATTCAGGTGGCATGGCATTTATATGCCACATGCCACCGGAGCTGCACAGGAACTCATCATGAGACCATGGCGGTGTGGGACAAGCTGTCTTTTCCCCAACTGAAAAAGGAGAGGATCTTTTCTGCTCCTTTTTTTAGCTGGCTTCAAGGTGGATTGGAGCCATGGCATACATTCGCTGTGGCCCCAATCTGTCTTTGGAAGGGCAGCTTTAGGCTACCCCCTTTTCCCTGTCTGTTTCACCCCAAAGTTAGTGTCTTTGTATTATTTTATACAAGGGACAGGAGATGGCGCTGCATATCTGGACCCTATGGATCCTGATATGGCAAGGAACTGTTATTGCCCTACCCACCTATTCCACTCAGTTTGAGACTACCTGGGAATTTAACATTGAAGCAGACTGCCATTGGGCAGTGCCCTACCCCGGGATATACAATGTCATGCCATGGGTGAGGCGCAAACATGATATGACAGACACCTCCCCCTAAAGGTAAATACCCGAGTGTATGTCACAGAAATCAGAACAGTTAAGTCAGAAGTTATTATGTTTGGACCACAGGGGCACACCTGGGTCAAAGCTGACACAAGGAGTCTCCCCCTCTCAGAAGGGTTCTGGAACCCACACTGGTTCGATCCCCCACTAAGCAAAATCCCCGCCTCCTTTTTCACAACTCTCACTGTACACCGCGAATGCCATCCTACATGGACTTGGAAAACTAGACTTTTCTTGTGTCATAATCTCACTCGCACCCCCACGCGGTGCACTGTCAGCTAATGCCAAATAGATTCCAATAACTATATATCCTTTATTAGGACGCACACAATATGGGAGAGGCACACACACACACACACACACACTAGCAGGAGGAAGGGTTTAGGAAGAGAGGCACCACTGGGGAATACTACCTTAGAAGTCCTCTCTGGGAAGTCCGATGGACTTGGGGAAGATGGCCGGGGGAGATAGGATTGGAGCTCAGACTGACGTGGACCAGGGAGCAAGCGGATGCTAGTATCCACTGGCATGGACCAGGTAGCAAGCTGATACTAGCATCTACGTGGGGTCTCAACTCAGGGTCTTTTATAGGGCTAAACGTGTCCGGAGGCTACTAGATAGTCTTGGACAGAGGCTCTGATGGCTTAGGCTTTCTTAAACTAAGAGTGGGTAATGTGTAGCACAATGCATTAGATCTAGACACAATTTGGAGGGGAGTCTGACCTATATAGCCAAGCAGTTAGGCTGGCCCATTAAGTGTGAGGCCAATTCTATTGTCTTACTCAGGAGAGCAGTGGCGATTCTGGTTTGGCAACTCCCAAACTTCCTATAGAGATTTCCTTACTAGGGACTAGCCCCTCCAAGCGGGCTTGCCTACATGACCTCCTCGCTTGGGGCTGATGGTGGGTCCTTGCATAGGTCAGTCAGGGGTCATAGTACAGTCCACATGGCCCCCAAATTTTATTAAAAGCACTTCAGGTGTCACTACTTACTTCCTTGCATACAACTTTTACCTGGCCCAAAGGAGGGCCCAAAGGAGTTTTCTGGAAAAAAACTCTTTTGTAATTTAGTTATTTTTGATGAAGCTTTGAAGGCTAACAAGACCCTGGGGGAAGGGATGATCTCCTCTGTCATTAAAACTGTAACTATAACTATCAAAACAACAGGTTTCTGTAAAGTTTTCAGAGTCTAGTAGCAAAATCAGCAGAGAGTGTTGGGGAAAGGATATAAAACCCTCCATACTGATATTAATTTACACATGCAGGAGCACATTGCCTTAATGGATTGCACTTCCTTTTAACTAAACCTTTCTATCTTCCCTCATCTATATAACAAAACTTGAAAGTATATACATAAAAACACTAAGAGAAATCCTGAGAAGTGGACAAAGCCAATTTTTGTTAGCTGTGGCAGAATATGAAGAATATTTTTAAAGGGATGGGGGAAGCTTCTAGCTTTTTCTCTTTCAGACTCAGAGAATAGCACGTGGAGACACTGGAAAAAAAAACCCCTGAATCTCTGTGGGAATGGAGCCATTAATAACAGCCCAGGTGCTTGATAAAAATAGATTTCCTAACAGCAAATCTGAGTAAAAAGGAAAAATCTGAAGGCTGCAACAATTCTGATCGAAGCCACATTGAATGCTGTGGATGAAAACATGGGACTTGACATCTGGAGGCAATATATTGTTCGCAAGGTGATGCTAGTGGTAATGTTGGTGCTTGTACTGCTGTGTCACAGGATCTCTAAACCACATTCTATCAATTGCACTGTATATGATGATCCTTTTCCCATTCTCCATAAATCTTACCAGCCAGGCCAATTTGTCATCGGTGCGATTGTTTCTCAGGTAGTCTTCCACTATAACTACCTCACTTTCATGGAACAGCCAGCACAGATGGTGATGGATGAATCAATGTAAGACATTAGTCCTCCTATTATTTTTAGCCCATAATAAATGAGAAAGGGGGCTAAACAGACAGGCAAAAAGAGTTGCTTTCAGGCTGGCCTTGAAGCCAGCAGAAAGGCTGCCCTTATGCAGAGAAAAGCCATTTTAAAAAGAAGCAGTTTCTTTCCCATTTCTTCCTGTCTTGAAGCCATGTCATATGGTCATGACATGAGCACTCTAGCTGCCTTGGGAACTGGTGGTGTGGTTGGTGGGGTTTCAATGTGGCTTTGGAAAAGGCAGCTTCACGCCGCTTTTTCCTGCCCATCTGTTTTGCCCCTTTATGATCAATTTTCTCTACTTGGTTTTGCTCTGCTTCTATACTCTGGATCCAACCCCTAAACGATTTTTCCTCACTGCACCTCACTTGCTATGAATAAATCTTGTGCATTTCTTAGATGTTCTGCAGAATAGACACAGAGTGGATTAACTCCTCCCTTAGCTTTTTGTCATACCACTTCTTTCTCATTATTCATCTCTTTTTCCAGCCTGTCTCATGCACTATCGTTTGTTTATTACATCCTTCATTTTGCATTATGTTATTTCAGAAATTTTTTATATTGCTTCCAAATCTCCTCCCCCCCCCCCACCTTCAGTTGGACAAATTTGAGTCTATTGCATGAAACCCCATTAAATCAGTTATGGACAAATGGCTGTGTTTTAGAACTTGGCTTTTGCACCAGAGTCTTGGCAAGATTAGTTCAGAAGAAGTTTTCCATTGCCTTCCTTTGAGTATGACTGGCCAACATCACCTGGTCTCCTGGCATTTTAATATAGCACTCAGAACACTAGACATGCTGGTTCCTAGATCACTTGACTGTTTAATTATCTTTATATTAAATATATTTTAAAGAAATATTGAATCTGTCTTACATGTATGAATATGAATATATATGCAATTTCACTTAAATGTGTATTTTAATATCATATCTTAATAATTTCGTGACTTTAAATAAAGACAATGATGACATGGAAGAACTACAGTCTGGTTTCCCTAATGGGGGGATGTGTACTGAGTCTGCATTTGCAATTTGCATTTGCAAATGCAATCTTGACTGTTAGGGGGTTGTCTGCACAGGCCAAATGGCCTGGCTTCCGTCAGCCTGGTGTTGTATAGTTTAGGCTACACAGGCTGAAACCCCTGTGGAGGAATCAGGCCAGTAACGACACAAATGTGGAGGATTTGGTCTGAGCCCAGGATAAGAGCATTTACCCCAGGGTAAAATAATGCTGGATTTGCACTGAGTTTCCATGGCAAAACTAGGCTGTTCTGACAGCCCTGCCGCCATACTGCTTAGCTTTTCAGCAGGCGATCCATCTGCAAAGACCGCCAGTTGCCCTTTCTGCTGCAGAAACATGCTATGTTTCCTTTGTGGCTTTTTGTTAGAAAATTTTTGCATTCTCTCCCCACCGCCCCCCCACCCCGAGAGATAGGGATTGCCTGCATGCAAATTCTTCTCTCTCTCCCATTCAAACGAACAGATCAGGACTAACAGACTCTCTCTCAAAGTATTTTCAACTGAGCTGTGTTGTGTTTCCATCTTCCCAGGCTCTTAACTTTCTTTGGAAAGACAGCGAGATAAACATTTCTTTTACCAAAACAAAAACAAACAGCTTCATTTATATACCGCTACATACCCTTAAGGAGTGTCTAAGCTGTTTACAATTGTAAGCTATTTGCCCCCCAACATTCTGGGTACTCATTTTAGCAACCTCGGAAGGATGCAAGCCTGAGTTGAGCTTCAGCCCTTTGCTGGTCTTGAACTCGCCACCTTCTGGTTTTGAGTGAGTGGCTGCAGTACAGGCATTTAACCACTGTGCCACCAGGGCTGCTTCTACCAGAACTATTCACTAGCTAGATTAGATATAGCTTCTATGTAAATATATATTAAAACCATTTGTAAACCTTTGTTTTAAATAACTACATATTTGTTGTTTTATTTGAGTCAGTCCTAGTTCTTAGGAAAGCATAGTTAGACAAGAGCACATTTTTGCTTCTCTGCTAATTTGAAGCTAGACCCTAACAGCTTTGACATTTTTGGTATTTATATGTTTTAGTTTCCTTACCAAAGGCTGAAGCCTCAGGAAGTTTAAATCACCCCACATTTTTATTATTCGTTGTATGCAAAGGGACTGGCTTTGGTAAATTTAGGTTGTCATTTATTAAGAACTGAGGTAAAGGTAAGGTAAACCCTTTTTTATTCTTCATGGGAGAAACACCTTTCCAAATGGCTTCTTTCATTGTTTATTG
The DNA here is from genome assembly GCA_034509955.1 of Urosaurus nigricauda. Classification (NCBI taxonomy): domain Eukaryota; kingdom Metazoa; phylum Chordata; class Lepidosauria; order Squamata; family Phrynosomatidae; genus Urosaurus; species Urosaurus nigricauda. The sequence goes on from JAOEGL010000006.1 coordinate 12,422,876, forward strand.
TATGTGATACTATGCTACATCACAGTTTGAAAAGCTGGGGATAATTTCTAAGGAGGAGTGCTAATTTTTTTTCATGATATTTCAGTTCTTTTTACTGTTTAATTCTTATTACAGGTCAGTGCTCAAGACCTACCAGCACATCCTGGCCTTGGAATTTGCTATCAAAGAAGTAAATGAGAATCCCAACATTTTATCAAATCTTACTTTGGGTTTCCACATTCTCGATAGCTATTACACAGCAAGAATGACATACAAAGCCACGTTGAACCTGCTTTCCTCTCAACATAGGTTTGTCCCCAACTTCAAATGTCAGCGACAGAACAATGTGATCACTCTCATTGGAGGATGTATCTCTGAAATCTCTATCAATGTGGGTGTCATTTCATCAAGTCATAAGATTCCACAGGTAAGATATACAATGTGGAGTTCTACACCTCTGGCATACCATCATTTCAGCAAACCTTGTGTTACATGTTACTTGATATTTTGCTTAGTAGGCTAGTCAAATGCAAGCTAGACCATAGTATGGTCCAGGGTTTGACAACTACACAATTATACAGTTTATGGAAACAAAATATGTTTGGAGTGGTCATCAATGGCTCCTCATTAAAGATGACGGAAATTTGGAGTTGGAATGGTGAATAGTTCTGTACAGGGGCTAAAACTTTCCGACATTTTAACTAATGTTTAAGATGAATGTTTTAGAGTTAGGATGTAGGGGATTACTAATAAACACGTAGGACAGAGTTGAGTTCTCCCCTCAGGACACCTTAGAAGATTACATTTCCCTTTCTCCATGTTTCTGGTCATCTCTACACCATTGCAAGCCATGCCCTAGGAAGGAGCGACATAGGGAGCTGGGTATGTTTAGTTGGTGTGGCAGCCTTGGCCCTATCCCACTGCTTCTCGGGATGAGTACAGACCGCCCCTTTTGGGCAGTCTGGAAAGCCCCATTAAGCCTAAGGGGAGCGTGGTGATAATTTAAATGGCCATCAAAAGGGGGAAATAACTCAAGAAGTAGAACAAAATGAAATTCAATATTTAAGCAAAAACCAAAATGTCCCACTAGAAAATGAAGGACACTGGGCTTGGCAGACATGCATATTGAAAAGTTATATGGAATACAGTTGAGGAAATGCATCCCACTGGGATAGTGGAAGTAAGTCATCATTCTAAGCCTGCTGTAAAGAAGTGAAGTGCTTCTTTTAGTTGCATCAATAGATCTAAAGGATCTAATTTCCTGGACCTTGAATTGGTTAGTTCAAAAGCTGGACATGTTTTACCAGGTTACAGTATCTTATTCTAGTTTTCTTTCATCAGATTGAGTGTTGAACAAGATTTTCCGAAGGATATTCTAAAACTTTATTACTTAATCTTTTGACATTCATCTACATCTCATCAGAATCTGAAAATCCTTTAAATGTGTTTTCAGATAACATATGGATCATTTTTGCCAGCACAAGATTTCAAAAACCACTTCCCATATGTATTCCACATGGTCCCAAATGAAATCCTGCAGTACAGGGGAATTGTACAGTTACTTCTGCATTTCAGATGGACATGGATTGGGCTTGTTACTGTGGATGCTGACAAAGGTGATAGGTTTTTACAAACAATGGTGCCAATGCTTTCCCAGAATCACATCTGTGATGCGTTCATAATCAGGCTACCAAAATTGAGCTATGTAGAAGAATTTGTAGATTTATTTTCAGAGCACTGGAAAAACTATCGAATTCTCATTGAGACAAAAGCTAATGTAATCCTTGTATATGGAGAGGATCCATCCTTTCAGGATTTGAGAATTATACTGTTTTTAGCACCCTACTTTTCATTGCCACCTCTTGGTAAGGTATGGCTTGTCACATCCCATTGGGATTTTGCATCATTATCTTTTCAAAGGATCTGGGATATACAATCTTTCCATGGATCTATTTCTTCCAGCATTCATTCAAATCAGCCATTAGGATTCCAAGAGTTTGTTCAGATGATAAGACCTTCCCAGCGCAAAGAAGATGGTTTTATTCTGGACTTCTGGGAACAAGCATTCAGTTGCTCCTTCAGAATGCCTAAAGGCCAAGAGGTGGAACAATCCTGCACTGGAGAAGAGAAACTGGAGACACTTCCCGGGAAGCTGTTTGAAATGAGCATGACTGGCCATAGCTATAATATTTACAATGCTGTCTATACTGTGGCACATTCTTTACATGCCCTATTTGAATCCATCTCCAAAAGAAAGAAACTAGCACCTCAGGATGTATATCCATGGCTGGTAATCATGATTCAACCTTTTTTCTTTTAAAAATGAGTATTTTACAGAGGGGGAAGGATTCTAATTCTGCACTTAACAGTAACTCTTCTCTCCCTCTCCTTCTCCTCTGCAAATTTATTTGATTTAGAGCCTATCATATTGGGTCATATCACACTATACCATATTTAAATAGACCCAGTGAAATAAATAGTATTTGGCTTAGTCATCAAAAACCTGACTCCAAGGTGCCTCTCTAGGTATAGTTGTCTGGAGAGAACCCATAACAGATGTTTAAAAAGATATATGATTCCTAACTGGATAACCATGAAGAGCCAAATGTGAGGAGGGTGATATCTAGAAATATAACAGCAACACATATATAATAGGAACAATAATCTAAATGTTAGTTGAGATATGGTTTTATAACACTCACTGTAGAAATGTTAAGAGTTAACCAATTTTCTTTCTTCATCTACCCTAGGTCCACCACTTTCTATATATTGTCTCATTCAATAACAGTGCTGGAGAGACTGTTTACTTTAATGCAAACAGAGAATTAGTTGCAGTGTTTGATATTACGAACTGGTTGATATTTCCTAATGGCTCACTTTTTAGAGTAAAAGTTGGAACACTGGATCCTCATGCTCCTCCAGGCACAGAATTAACCATTAATGATGACCAGATCGTGTGGCATGAAAGCTTTCATCAGGTGAGCATAGCTGTTAACACTAGAGCAAATAAAAGGAAAAATATCATTTTTTAAAAGACATTTCATTCTTTCTTGAACATGATCTGGTAATTGTGAAAGCAGAAGAGCCAGCATGGTTTAGTGGTTTGAATGTTGGAGTAGGGCCTTGGAGACCAGGGTCCAAATTCCTATTCAAGCCATGGGAGACCTTGGGCAAGACACAGTCTTCCAGCTTCAGAGGACAGCAAAGGCAAGCCTCCCTCTGAACATATCTTGCCACAAAAACCCTCTGATAGGTTTGTCATAGTGTTGTCATAGGTCAGAAATGACGTAAAGGATGGAGTACTGGCATTTGAGCACTGTGACACCAGCCAAACATCTGGTTTGCAGATGATCTGAATACACATACACACATACTCATTGGTTATCATCCTCCGTGTTTCTGGACAGGTGTTGCCCCTTTCTGTGTGCAATGACAACTGCTATCCTGGCTATAGCAAGCAAAAGAAGGAGGGAGAACATTTTTGCTGCTATGATTGTGCTCCATGTCCAGAACGGATGATCTCTCACCAGAAGGGTAGGAAGCAAAATGTCTAGAGTTATCAACTAATTTTCACAAAGTTTCCTTTCTTGCAGTGCCTTTAGTTATAGACTCTAGTTATGAATGATTGGGTATGTGAAACTACACGATTAATGAACCAGTTTGCCATTTTTGAAATACTGTTATGTGAATGAGGGGGAAAGGAAGGATGATCTATGGATCTGAATTTTGTTGCCTTTCGGAGTATGGCCTCAATCATAGTTTTTTGTTTTTTGTTTTTTTGCTTTTCACTCTCTCTTAGGCTGCAACAATGCAGTTTGACACCACTTTAACTGCCATAGCTCAGTGCTATGGCATTCTGGGATTTGTAGATTTGTGAGACATTTAGCCTTCTCTGTCAGAGAGCTGTAGTGCCATAACAAACTATGATCCCCGGTCTTCCATAGGATGGAGCCGTTACAAACTGTGATGGCAAACTGAATCCGCATCTCCTCGGGACAAGAAAACTGAATGTGAATGTCCCCTTAGATGCACAGACACATGCATCTGATATCCAATGTCCCTGTGCAGAAGGAGGTAGTGGGGGGTAGAGCCTCTGGGATGAAAGTGGGGCATAACAGGTCAGTGCATCCATTTGGATTTTTCCCCCTACTGTAGACAATTTCTTTGTCATTGCAATATACCAGCTCACCATAATGCACAAACTCTTCGGGGAAGCACAAGAGCCTAAAGATAGACTTATGTGTTATGCCCTAACTCCAATTAGTTCTGGATGAGACTGATTTTCTGGATCCATTTCAAACTGGCTTTAGGGCAGGATATGGAGTTGAGACTGCCATGGTTGCCTTGTATAAGGTGTTGGCAATGACCTTTAAAGCCCTTCATGGCCTGGGTCTACAACTCACCCCACACACTAAGGTCTTCTGGGAAAAATTTACTACGACCAATAAAGATGAGGCTGGCTGCGGTTACCCAGAGGACCTTCTCATCTGCTACTCAAAAAGTATGGAATAGCCTGTTGGAGGACATCCAAAACATTACCAACTATGAAGGCTTTAAAAAAGGCTGTCAAGACCGATCTCCTCTGACAGGCCTTCCCGGAATAACCTGCTCAGTCTCCCATTTACATCATCATCATCATCATTATCATCTTTATTTCTATTTCCCGCCTCTCCCTTCGGATCGAGGCGGGATTCCAACATATATTAAAATACAATTTACAAAACAATGCAGTCTTAAAACATCCTAAAAACTTCAACAATCAATTAAAACCAACTACAATTCAGTCCTTAGTCTAATCGATTCTCCTATATTCCTTTTGGATCGGATTCTACCTTTAATTTCTGATCCATTAGAGTAAGTTGGGTCGGTAGGCCCGCCGGAAGAGATCCATCTTAAGTGCTTTCTTAAAAGCATCTAAGGTGGCAATAAGACGGATCTCCTCCAGCAAGCCATTCCAAAGTTTCGGAGCCATAGCAGAGAATACCCTCATGGAGGTTGACATCATTCTTGTCTTAGTGACATCTAACAAATCGGTAGCCAGTGTAGAGATTTTAATATCGGGGTAATATGATCTGTTCTTGACGCCCAGTAAGTAATCTGGCTGCTGCATTCTGAATCAAATGAAGTTTCTGGATTTGGTACAAAGGTAGCCCCATGTAGAGCACATTACAGAAATCTAAACGAGAGGTTACCAGAGCATGTATCAATGTTTCAAGGTCCTCTTTGCCCAGGTAGGGACGCAGCTGGCTTATCAGCTGAAGCTGATACCACACACTCCTGGCTGTTGCCTCCACCTGTGAAGTCAGCTGGAGGGATGAGTCCAGCAGTACACCCAGACTGCGAACTTTGTCCTTTCGGGGAAGTGTGACCCCGTCCAGGACAGGTTGACAAATCTCCATCCCTGGGCTCGGAGAGCCTATCACATGTACCTCCATTTTCTCTGGATTCAGCTTAAGTTTGTTTTCCCTCATCCAGCCCATTACCGATTCCAGGCAGGCATTCAAAGAAGAGATGCCATCCTTGGTCACTACAGCAGTCGGAGTCATAGAAGTAGATTTGAGTGTCATCAGCGTATTGATAACACTGCGCCCCATGTCTCCAGATGATCTCTCCCAGTGGCTTCATGTAAATGTTAAATATCATGGGAGACAGGATGGTGCCCTGAGGGACGCCAGATGTCAGCTCTCTTTTACAAGAGCAGCTGTCTCCTAGCTTCACCATCTGGAATCTGCCCGAGAGGTAGGAACAGAACCACTGGATCACAGTGCCACCAATTCCTATCCCACTCAGGCTTTCCAGAAGGATACCGTGGTCTACAGAATTGAATGCCGCTGAGATGTCCAAGAGCACCAATAGGGTCACACTTCCCTATCGATGCCCAGACGGAGGTCATCGACCAAGACAACCATGGCCATCTCAACTCCGTACCCCCTTCTGAACCTGGTTTGAAATGGGTTTAGATAATCGGCTTCTTTCAAGACAGCTTGGAGTTGGAAGGCAACTTGAATCACCTTGCCCAAGAATGGTAACAGTGAGACTGGTCTATAATTGTTTCTAATCAAGGGATCCAGGGAGGGCTTTTTCAAAAGTGGTTTAACCACAGCTTGTTTCAGCTCAGTTGGAAATTTGCCCTCCCTGAGGGATGAGTTGACAACAAGCTGGAGTAATGTCATCACTGCATCCCCTCCTTGAAAGGTCAACCAAGATGGGCAGGGATCAAGAAGGCATGTCATCTTCCTAACACTACCAAGGAGCTTCTCCACTTCCTCAGTACTTAGAAACTTAAATTGATCCAGTTTAACCAAGTCCATGGCGTCGCTGGATGCCTCTCTCATAGTTTCTGTATTAATGCCGGCATCTAGATAGGCCCTTATCTGAGAGGGCTTATCATCAAAGAAGTTATTGAAAGCATCATAGCAGGCATCTGTTGGGTGGGAGGAGGCCTAATTAGTTCTTTAACCACCCTGGATAGCTCTGCTGGACAGAACTCTGCCAATGCAATACATGCAGCATAAAATGAGTTCTTTGCTGCATCGATTGCCGCTCCATAGGACTTTAAGTTCTCTAGGAGCACCTTGTCAGATAAGCGTCAGTGTTGGCGCCAGCGGCACTCTAGTCGTCTCGTCTCATCTCTCGCTTCATCCTCCGAAGATCTTGTGTATACCATGGTTGGAGAGGACGCTCGGGAGCGATACTGTTTATAGTCCCTGTGAAGTTGGTGTTCCAGGTATTAATCAGGGCATCAACAGAATCGCCATCATTCCCAACCATATAACCCTCTAGGGCTTCTTGGAACCTTTTGGGTTCCATCAGCCTTCGGGAGTGGACCATCATAATAGGTCCTCCACCCCCAGGGGGGGATGTGGGTAGTGGCCTTTAATCCTATCTTGACCAGGAAGTGGTCCGTCCATGACAGGGCAGAAGTTCCAATGACTTCTGCCCACGGATTATCCTGATCCATACAAAAGGGCACATCGAGTGTATTACCTGCACAATGTGTTGGCCCTGTGATCAACTGGGAGAAATTCATGGCAGTCATGGAGTTCATGAACTCTTGAGCTGCACCTATCAAGTTTGTTAAGCCGGCCTCGAAGGGGATGTTGAGGTCTCCAAGGACAAGGAGCCTGAGGGTCTCCAGCACCAGCTCCGAGAACAGCTGTGTCAGCTCAGTTAGGGAGTCTGTTAGGGAGTCTGTTAGGGTGGACGGTAGACCAACAGAATCCCCAAACTGTCCCTGACCTTCAGGGTCAGGTAGATGCACTCAGTGTGAACTGTTCTACTGATAGGTCTCCTGATCAATTTGATTGTGGTTTTATGGATCAAGATATGGACCCCATACATAATATTCTATGTACCCATCTTTTTGTTGCTGTTTGACTGATTGTTTTAATCATCTAAATGTCATTTTATTGTTAGAAGGGAATTTTAATTGTTGTATTGGTGAGAGGGATGATGGTTTTATTTTATATGGTTATATTGCTGTATTTTTATCTTTATTGTAAGCTGCCTCCCACCACCTTACCCTTCTCCTTTTGTGTTTTGTCTTTTTAGATTGTAAGCCTGAGGGTAGGGAACCATCGAATTAAAAATTGTATGTTCAGCGCTGTGTAAATTTATAGCGCTATATAAATAAAAGTTTAATAATAATAATAATAATAGAGAAGCATGATATATTATTATTATTATTATTATTATTATTATTATTAGTTATCCAATGCATGGAATAAAGATTATATTTATATTTAATAAATATAAATATAAATATATTAAATATTATATTTCTTAAACAAATAAATATAGTAGAATCATAGAATCACAGAGTTGGAAGAGACCACAAGGGCCATCTAGTCCAACCCCCTGCCACGCAGGAACTCTCAATCAAAGAATTGCTGACAGATGGCTATCCAGCCTCTGTTGAAAGACCCCCAAGGACGGAGACTCCACCACTCTCCGCGGGAGTATGTTCCACTGTCGAACAGCCCTTACTGTCAGAAAGTTCTTCCTAATGTTGAGGTGGAATCTCTTTTCCCTGGAGCTTGCATCCACTGTTCAGAGTCCTGTTCTCTGGAGCAGCAGAAAACAAGCTTGCTCCCTCCTCAATGTGACATTCCTTCAAATATTTAAACAGGGCTATCATATCACCTCTTAACCTTCTCTTCTCTAGGCTAAACATACCCAGCTCCCCAAGTCATTCCTCATAGGGCATGGTTTCCCGACCCGTCACCATTTTAGTCGCCCTCCATTGGACCCGCTCCATTTTCTCCACATCCTTTTAGAATTGTGGTGCCCAGAACTGGACACAGTATTCCAGGTGGGGCCTGACCAAAGCAGAATAGAATGGCAATATTACTTCCCTGATCTGGACACTATACTTCTATTGACGCAGCCTAAAATTGCATTGGCCTTTATAGCTACTGCATCGCACTGTTGACTCATGTTCAACTTGTGGTCTACCAGGACTCCTACATCCCTTTCACATGTGGTCTCATTCAGCCAAATGTCCCCCATCCTATATCTGTGTGTTTCATTTTTCCTCCCTAAGTGCAGAATCTTACATTTGTCTGTGTTGAATTTCATTTTGTTAGCTTTGGCCCAGCTTTCTACTCTATTCAGGTCAGTTTGAATTTTGATCCTGTCCTCTGGGGTATTAGCTACTCCCCCTAATTTGGTGTCGTCTCCAAATTTGATAACTAGGCTCTGAATACTGTCATCCAAGTCATTAATAAAGATATTGAATAGCACTGGGCCCAGGACAGAACCTTGTGGAACCCCACTGGTCACTTCTCTCCAGGATGAAAAGGAACCATTGTTGAGCAACCTTTAACAATATTCCTTTCTTATATTTACTTCTAACCCATATTTAACTGAATTACAAGATGTTTCAGCATGTATACCTTCTTTTCCAGATATGGATACCTGTGCCAGATGTCTAGAAGATGAGTATCCTGATGAGGACAAAACTCAATGCATTTCCAGCGTGCTTAACTACCTTTCTTACAAAGAAACCTTAGGAACAGCCTTAGCTATCTTGGCTATTTCTTTCTCTCTGGTCACAGCTTTAGTGCTTGGAGTGTTTGTGAGAAATAAGGACACTCCCATAGTCAAAGCAAACAACAGAAGCATTTCCTACGTTATCCTCACCTCCCTCTTCCTTTGTTTCCTTTGCACCTTGCTGTTCATTGGCCAACCTGGAAAAGTCATTTGCCTTCTCCAACAAACGGGTTTTGGCATTGTCTTCTCTGTGGTCCTTTCAAGCATTATGGCAAAAACCATTATTGTGGTTCTGGCATTCATGGCTACCAAACCTGGATCCAAGATGAGGATATGGGTGGGGAGAGGACTGGCAAAGTCTATTGTCTATTCCTGTACTTTTATTCAAGCAGGTATTTGCATAGTTTGGCTAAGTACTTCTCCTCCATTTCCAGATGTGGACATGCACTCACTGGATGGACAAATCATACTAAAGTGTAATGAGGGGTCCCCTTCCATGTTTTACTGTGTTTTAGGCTATTTGGGCTCACTGGCCACTGTCACCTTCCTTCTGGCTTTCCTGGCTAGGAGGTTACCTGACCGTTTCAATGAGACTAAATTCATCACTTTCAGCATGCTGGTATTTTGCAGTGTTTGGGTGTCTTTTGTTCCAACATATCTAAGCACTAAGGGGAAATATATGGTAGCTGTAGAGATCTTTTCCATCTTCTGTTCCAGTGCTGGATTGCTGGGTTGCATCTTTTTCCCTAAATGCTACATCATTATACTGAGGCCTGAACTGAACATCAGGGAACAGTTCATGAAAAGGAATATATGAGAAGAAACAAATTTGTATCTTTTTGCTATGATGTGATTTGCTTGAAATGCAAGTGGATGCCCTTCTTGATCCAGAAAATGACTTCTGAAGAGAGAGCAAGATCTGTTATGCAACAAGAATAGGGCTGTACTTCAGTATGTTTGTCTTTTCTTTAATTCCTCATGTAACTGCTAAAACTACTGTGCATCCCTTGGGTGTTTTGTCATACTAAACACGTTTTTGCTTTGTTGGGATTCCTACAGATGTTCAGGTACTGTGTGCTGATTCTTCTGTGTATGTACCCTGGGATTTGGATGCAACTTCTGTATGGCCCTAATCATAACAATGTACTTTCAGTCATAAAACTAAATTTTTTAAAAGAGAGAGAGAAAGAGAGAGAAAAGAAAAGAAATGAATACCCCAGAAGAGTATATGAAAACAATTCCATCAAGTGCCATTCCCACTCAGCCAACACTAGAGAGAAGTAGGTGCTTCTGAGGTTGACTTGTGGTTGACCAACCATGAAATAATGGAACCGGACAAAATCAGTTGGGTTAAAAAAGGGCCATCTGTATTGACCAAGAACATATTTAAATGTTTACGGCCTGGTGCTGACAAAGCAAATGTGGGGGGAGTCCAATTGAGGGCCAGATGTCATCCTATGATACCTCACCAGCCAACCTTTGGGTAAAATGCCAGACCCTGAAAGCAATCAAAAGAGATGGTCAGATGGTCATCTTTGGAGGGCAAAAATTGGTGGGCTCTTTCCCAAGCCCCATGACTTAATAAGAGAGAGTAAACCCCCAGGTCAGCCCCAAGGGCTGACTCCTTTACTAGTTCCCCAGTCCTGTGCCCTATGGAGATAGTTCCAGATCCCAGCGCTCCAACACAATGTAGCACCAAGGTGTACACCAATCTAATATTTTGTCTCCCCATCATTACCTGCTAAATAGAACCCATTTATCAGCAATAGCACATCCCAATTGTTAAAGTCCCAAGAGATATAGTATGAGGTAGTCAAAAATAAAGCAAAGCAAAACAAAAATGGTAAAAGGGGAATTTATTCCCCACCCAGCCCTGAAGAGAACAGCAAAACTCACACTAAACTGAGAATGGGTAGTTGGGCTGGGTGTACAACAAAACTCTGATCCCCCTACTTTTTGGTGACATGGAAATGGTTGTTGATGGACAGTCCACATCCCTTTAAAGATAGTTTTTTTGGGAGGGGGGGCGGGGGAGAGGACTTTTGGTCTTCATATGATGAGAAGAGATTTCAGCCTTGAATTTCAATGGTGTGAGTCAGTCTTATGCACTTGTAATACATAAGTGGCATGTCAGCCAGTATATGGATGTTTGGAGGACACAACAATCAATGTCATCGTTATAATAGTGGTCTATCAGGATCAGACGAGACAATGAATTATGTGGAAAGTGGTGATCCAACTTTCTGACTGTAGCAGCAGGGCAAGGTCTGCCTAGATGAATAGTATTGTTTGCAACTTTTGTATATCAAAGCATTGACAGTTCTTGCGATTTCATGGCTCCTAGAGAAATATTTTCCCCAAGTCATAAATCAAGGGTTTGTTTTCTTTTTGGGTGGGAGGTGGGGGTTACAATTGTGTATAATTGGTAGAGACATATTGGTAATCTGATAGGGAAAAGGAAGAGAAAATAAATTACAAAAAGAACTATATCTCTATTTCATGTACTGACTCAGGTTACGGAAATCAGTGCTTATTGACTAGATATTTTGAAGGACAGAGTATATATTATCATAATAATAATTGGGTCCTTTCAAGACTAGAAGAGGAAATGACAACATTTGTAAGGACATGTTGCAGTGTTATGATTGGCATTGCCCTAAGTTTCTGAGAGACTTGAGCTGTGATCTATGTTTGCCCAAAACACTGTTTATGCCATCTGGTGCCAACTCCCAAAGGGACTTTCCTCATAAGCACAAACAGGCCAAGACCTTGTAATTATTCAAAGCTGGCACTGATCCAGCAACAGCAATTAAAGCTGACATCCAGAATTCTGAGTAATGTTAAAATATTTGTGGACATGTAAGATTGGCATCACAAGCAAAAATCAACTAAGCACAGGTATTATGTCGCAAACTATTCAGTTAGATAATGACAACAAACAGCTCCTACCCTAGTGACAGAAAACAGACTCAGAAAAGTTCGTACACATCATCCTGCAGGACGTTTTTTCATTTACAAACATGTCATATGAGTTCCATAATAATGAAATGATTTTATATGTATATGAAGACTGGCTCATTAATGTAGGTCTGTTTTTGAAACATATTTGGAAACATCAGCTGGTCCAATATTCCTTGGCCAGTTACTTGCAGCATGACATTCCATTTGTTAAAATAACTTCACACCTTGGTAATTGTGCATTTCACTTTTGACAAGTGTCAAGCACCTCAGCATTAGTTTCTTTGGAGCACTGTCTTCTCTCATCCTATATGGGTATTCTTGTTATGGAACCCCATCATTTGAAATATAGTATTCCAAGATATTCTAATTAAGTCCTTTGGTAGGTACATGAAAACAAGCCTTCTTGGAGACAACAACAAGGTCTCTTCTCAAAAAAGCCAAAGTAGAATCATAGTATCATAGAGTTGGAAGAGACCACAAGGGCCATCAGGTCCAACCCCCTGCCATGCAGGAACTCCCAATCATAGCATCCCCTACAGATGGCCATCCAGCCTCTGTTTAAAGACCTCCAAGGAAAGAGACTCCACCACACTCCGAGGAAGTGTGTCCCACTGTTGAACAGCCCTTACTGTCAGGGAGTTCCTCCTAATGTTGAGGTGGAATCTCTTTTCATGGAGCTTGCATCCATTGTTCTTGGTCCTGTTCTCTGGAGCAGCAGAAAACAAACTTGCTCCCTCCTCAATGTGACATCCCTTCCGATACTGAAACAGGACTATATCACCTCTTAACCTTCTCTTCTCCAGGCTAAACATCCCCAGCTCCCTTAGTCATTCCTCGTAGGGTATGGTTTCCAGACCCTTCACCATTTTAGTCGCCCTCCTTTGGACCCGCTCCAGTTTCTCCACATCCTTTTTGAATTATGGTGCCCAGAATTGGACACAGTATTCCAGGTGGGGCCTGACCAAAGCAGAATAAAGTGGCACTATTACTTCCCTTGATCTAGACACTATACTTCTATTGATGCAGCCTAAAATTGCATTGACCTTTTTAGCTGTCGCATCACACTGTTGACTTTCACACGTAGTTTCATTCAGCCAGATGCCCCCCATCCTATATCTGTGCATTTCATTTTTCTGCCCTAAGTGCAGAACCTTACATTTCTCTGTGTTGAATTTCATTTTGTTAGCTTTGGCCCAGCTTTCTACTCTATTAAGGTCATTTTGAATTTTGATCCTGTCCTCTGGGGTATTAGCTACTCCTCCTAATTTGGTGTCATCTGCAAATTTGATAACTGTGCCCTGAATACTGTCATCCAAGTCATTAATAAAGATATTGAATAGCACTGGCCCAGGACTGAACCTTGTGGGACCCCACTTGTCACTTCTTTCCAGAATGAAGAGGAACAATTGTTGAGCACCGTTTGGGTGCAGCCAGTCAACCAGTTACAAATCCATGTAACGGTTACCTTGTCTAGCCCACATTTTACAAGCTTGTTTGCAAGAATGTCATGGGGAACCTTGTCAATGGCCTTACTGAAATCAAGATATCCTATATCCATAGCATTCCCTTCATCTACTAAGCTGGTAATTTTATCAAAAAAAGAGATCAGATTTGTCTGGTATGACTTGTTTCTCTGAAACCCATGTTGACTTTTTGTGATTATGGAAATATCTTCTAGATATTCACAGACTCACTGTTTAATGATCTGCTTCAGAATCTTTCCTGGTATTGATGTCAGACTAATGGATGATAATTGTTGGGATTCTCTCCCCCCCCCTGCCCCTTTTGAAGATGGGGAAAACGTTTGCCCTCCTCCAGTCTGTTGGGACTTCTGTTCTGCATGAGGTCTCAAAGATTATTGCCAATGGTTCTGATACTACCTTTACCAGTTCTTTTAATACCCTTGGATGTAGTTCATCGGGTCCTGGAGACTTATATTCATTTAGACTAATCAGGTATTCCTGTACTATCTCTTTACTTATTAAATGCTGAATTTCTCCTACAATAATAATAATATTAATAATAATAATATTTATTTCTAATCTGCCCCTCTGAACAAGCAATCGGGGTGGAGTACAACAAAATTAAAAACAATGACAGATTAAAATACCCCTTCCTTACCCTTACCACCCTCCCTTAAAAGCGCATTAAATCATAATAAAGTTAAAAGCATAAATAATTAAGATAGCAATATACAATAGCAGGGAGCGGACCCAGGCTTAGGTTGTATGGGGATAAAGTGCAGGGAAAGGGCCTAAGAAACCCTTAAGGCCTAGGTGTGGAGCTGGGGATGTTAATTTCCTCTGCGAAGGCCTGCCAGAAGAGATGCATCTTTAGATGCGTCTAAAGATGGAATGAGGCGCATCTCATCCGGAAGGTCATTCCACAACTTGGCAGCAACAGCCAAAAAAGCCCTCTGGGAGGTCTGCACTAGTCTGGTCTTCATAGGCTGTAGTAGGTTCCTCCCAGATGACCGAAGTGTGCGGGGGGGGGGTTTCGTATGGGGAGAGGCGGTCCCTTAGATAAGATGGACCCAAGCCATTAAAGGTTAAAATCAACACCTTGTACTGTGCCCGGAAACTAATCGGCAGCCAGTGGAGAGCTTTTAGCACCGGGGTGATATGCTCTCTCCTATTCTGTCCTCTGCTTCATTGTCCTCACGGTGAACACCCTTTGCCTTTTCTGAGAAGACTGAAGCAAAGAAGGTGTTGAGTAATTCTGCCTTTTCTCTGTCCCCTGTTAGCATTTTTCTATCTTCACCACACGGTGGTCCTACCAATTCCTTCTTCTTCCTTTTGCTGTGGACATACCCCAAAACCCTTTTTATTGTTCTTAGCCTCTCTAGCAACCCTGAGTTCATTCTGTGCTTTAGCTTTTCTGAATTTATTCCTACACGTGCTGGCTATTTATCTGAATTCCTCTTGGGTGACTTCCCCATTTTTCCATCTCTTATACATGTTCCGTTTAAAACTTATCTCAGCTGAAAGTTCCTTAGTCATCTATCTTGGTTTCTTCAGACATCTCCCATTTTTCTTCCTCAATGGAACTGTTTGAAATTGTGCCTTCAGTATCTCCCCTTTGAGGAACTCCCATCCGTCTTGAAATCCCTTCTCTTTTAGTATTCCTGACCATGGGATCACCCCCAGTATTTCTCTAAGTTTACTAAAATCAGCTTTCTTAAAGTCAGAATGCATGTCTGACTATGCCTGGCTTCTCCTTTCCACTGTATAACAAACATATAACAAACGTATAATAAACGTCTTTTGCATTACATTAAGCAAGTACCAGATCCACAGACTAAGCCTTTCCCAATCACTGAAGACACCTGAATTCAAATTCTGATATAGCCATGAGGCTTACTGGTTGATCTTGGGCCATTACAGAGGTGTTGTGAGAATAGAATGGAGGAGGGAAGGTTTTATAGGAATGTGTGAGAACTAGTCTTGAAAATGTCCAAAATCTTTCCGTGACTGAAAAAAAAGGAACACTTTACTATCTGGGAGTGATTTTTCTCTTTTTCTGCATTTTCTGCTTTATAAACAAATATAAGTCATTTGTATTCCTATACATTCATCTACCCATATCTGTCTGTCCATTATCTATCAATCCATCCAACAGGATTAGATGTCATTTCCCCCTTGGAGCCTGCATGTCACATGAATTTCAGTAAAATAGATTTAGCTCTGACAAACATTCATTTTTATTTTTATTTTTATTTTTTTGTCTTCTGTAAAGAACAATACTCTAGAGAGATTATACGGTAGCCTATTATTATCAAAAACTACTGTGACTAATTTGCCATCTTGCCAGACCTCATGCTGATTTTCTCAGATATAAAGAATGACAAAGATGGGAAGTTCATATAAAACGTCCCTGTGAAGATGACTTACCCCTGAACTTCTGAATGCCTGTGATGTCCATTTATTGGAATGTGTTCTGGAGACTTTTTTTTTTTTTAATATCCAGCTAATGGAGAATTTCACATAGAAACACATGTTTTGTGTTGAAGATTTGTCTCAAGATGGCATGGATTTTTATTTTCTTATTGTTTTCACTGTGGCCATCTGGATGTACGATGCACCCTGTTATGTGCAACCTGACTGATTTCCTCCAAATTTCACATAAGTATTTTGAAACAGGAGACTTCCTTATTGGCGCTATTGCTTCTCAGTATGCCTGCGTCATTGACCAAATGCCTTTCAATGAACAGCCCAAAACAACAGCTGTAGCTGAATTTATGTAAGGAGATTTTCTCTCCCCTGTTATCCACTGATAGCTCTGCACCCCATCTTAGAGTTTGGAGGATCTAAAAATGGTAGTGCATATATTGGTAACCTCAAGGCTGGATTTCTGCAATGTACTGTAAGTTGGGCTACTTCTGTACCAAGTTCAGAAACTTCAGTTAAATTCAAAACATAGCAGCCAGATTGGTTACTGGCACATATAGGAATTACCACATTACACCAATATTAAAAGCTTTCCACTGGCTGCCAATTAGTTTCTGGACAAGGTATAAAGTGTTGATTGTTATCTTTAATAACTCATGGTTTGAGTTCAGGTTACTCTGGAGGACATTTACTCCAGTCACCCCTTCAGTCACCCCTACAGTGTGGAACAACTAGCTGGAAGAGATTCAGCGGCTGAATATGCTATCTGAATTTAAGACAACATTAAAGACCAGCCTCTTCCAGCAGGTCTATCCAGATGATTTTTTAAACTGTGAATTTTTAATTATGAATTTTAAAATATGGATTGATTGATTATTTTAATATATACTGCTTTATTTGCTCTTTTAAATCAATATCTTTCATTTATGCATTTTAAACTGATGTTATAATTTTGACAGATGTCATGTGTTGTGTGTTGATCTGTTGTAGTTCCCCACCACAATCCAGGGGGAGAAGCTGGTAAGAAATAAATAAATGAATAAATATTACTGTATATTCATTAGGCCAGGATGGGATCTTTACAAATAGACATAAAAGCAGCATCATTCTCCTCAGCCTGTGACTGCATTCACATTACAAAAATAATCTACTCTGACACCACTTTAAATACCATAGCTCAATGGTATGGAATTCTGGGAAATGTAGTTTTGTGAGAAATTTAATTTTCTTTGTCAGAGAGCTCTGGTGCCACAATAAATGAATTCTATAGCGTTGAGCTATGACAGTTAATTGAATTATTTCTGCAGTGTAGATGCGGCCTGTGAAGACTTTGCTTCTTGAATTTCTCTCTCTGACAGCCAGAAAAAAGCAGTTTGATCCTGCTTTTTCCCAAACTAGGTCAAAACCTTGCTGTCTGCATGGCCCACTTCCACAATGGGCCAAATGTGTACTGGCCGACCACATGGCATGGCATCATACCTTCATTGTTTAGTAATATTCTTTTGTTTCATGCCCACCATACATGTGCACTGTTGCACAAACACATAGCTGGTGACCACCCCC
Organism: Urosaurus nigricauda; assembly: GCA_034509955.1. NCBI lineage: Eukaryota > Metazoa > Chordata > Lepidosauria > Squamata > Phrynosomatidae > Urosaurus > Urosaurus nigricauda. The sequence continues at coordinate 12,440,257 of JAOEGL010000006.1, forward strand.
CCTGAAAAAAAGCACCTGCAACATCTGCCCAGATGCCATCCAATTGGATGGATGCCTCTTTGATTGGCTGCACAGTCTCATGTGCGATGCTTCACCCATAAAGAGCACAAGTGCATTGGTGTGAGAGTAATACATGGCAAAGCACAACCATGGAGCTCCCCCCCCCAAAACAGGCCTCCTTCACTCCATGCTCCCTTGTTGGACTGTCTGATTTGTGCATATTGTAATTACATCCATTGGAGTTTCCACATTTTCATTTCTTTGCTTTGCCTCAGCCCACACTCATGTCGGGGTGTTTATATGCAGCTGTGAAGATGTGCATCATCCGTCTTGAGTCAAACTATCCTGAGTTCTGTTTGCTTCAGTTTTTAGCCCCAGAGTTGTAGTCTCTGTCAACTTTGGAGGCATGCATCATCTAAACGTCCTGCCTTCAAAGCAGTTGTTGTCTTTTTGGTTTCAGAAGAAGACCTTTTTTTTATTCCAATAGACATATGGGAACTCCAACCCATTCTTTCCCAAGATAACTGGTTCATCTCCCTGCAAATGCCGTAAGGGCATCAGGTGACCATGCTAAGAAGGTTGAGGAAGGACACACACAAAAATCAGGAATTGGAGTTTCTGAGAATAATGTACCATGAGGGTAAGAGAAAACAGATTCTGGATCCAAGACTTCATTTTTGAGCCCATGAATAATATTCAGAACTTGGCATTTTTCTTTCCAACTTTTTGTCTACATATTCCTGAAAAAATGAAATGTATAACAGCAGTCTCCTAATAATTTCTAAAATGATATTCATGGGTACAATTAAGATGAATTTAGACTAGTTTTGCTTGTTGATTTTAATGGTAATGTAAACTATTTTCCTCCCCTCTCCCTTCAAATTAGTTTTTAAAAGACAGCTCAGCTAAATTATTTGTGCTGATTTTTTTCCAGCACTGTCAGGGAGACTGTCAATGGGAGGACATCAAGAGAAGACTTGACATTTTAAAGGAGATGAATTCTGTAAATATATTTTGATTAAGGCAGAGGAGTCTTTATGTAAGGTACCTCATCTGGGCAGGGAAAATGAAATGCACAAATGGAGGATAATTTAGCTTGGTATATTGGAAAAGGATCTAGAGGTTTTAGTAGACTATAAGCTAAAAAGTCAACAGTGAGATGCAGTAGCCGAAAGCTTAAGCAATTCTATGCTACATCATCAGAAGTATATTGTCCTGGTCGAAGGAAGTAATAGCTTCAACTTGTTAGACCTCAACTGGAACTTTGTTTTGAACATAACAGTTCAAAAAAAGATAAGCTGGAATGTGTTGAGAGGAGTTGACCAAGATGGTAAAAGGTCTGGAAGCCAAAACTGGAGTTCAGCTTGGACAAGAGAAGAGTAAAATCTTTATTTTGAATATCTGAAGGGATGCCGTGTAGAAGATGGAGCGAGCTTCTTTTCTAGTACTCCAAAGACTAGGACATGAATTAATGCATTCAAATTAGAAGAAAAAATATTATTCCTAATCACCCAGAATATAAGAGCTGTTTAACAGTGCAAGACTGCCTTAGAAGGTGATGTATTATCTTTCTTTGAAGATCTTTAAGCAAAGGTTGGATGGCCAACTTTTAGGAGTGCTTTAGTTGTGTGTTCCTTCAGGGCAGGACATTGGATTAGATGGCTGTTGCAGTCCCTTCCAGCTCTAAGACAGAGGTCATACAGATATGGCATGGTATTCTTTGCTATGGAAATTTTCAGCTTCTCCACCTACTTGGAGCCTGGCTTTTAGTAACAGTATGATGGACATAACTTCCATTTGTCTGTTCAGTGGAACAGATGCATGAAATCTATGCTACTAAAACCACCTTATTATGTTAAAATTACTCATAGTATAGTATTGTGAATGTGAAAACTGGCCTTACTTGTCATAATTTATGGCCATTTCCAGTTGCTACTAATTCTGATTAATTAGATCCAGGAGATTATGAGATAGAGGGAGGACAGAAGCAAAGTGGATTTTTCCCGTTCCTTTTGCATGATCATTTGATGGGGTCATTACACCTCACAGATGGGAGAAGGAAGGGAGAAGTGTGCTGTGTGTGATAATCTTTGCCCCGATCGTGCAAATGGGATGGGGTCAGTCCGCACTGCTCCTGTCTTTCTTCCTCCATCTGATAATCTCCCCAGTAGGCTATACCAGCTAAAGCTCCAGGGGATTCCTATTCTCCCCAGATCTACAAGAAGTGATTCACTTTGGGGAAAGGATAATATTGATTTCTGTAAGAGGTGGCATCAAAATTTTGGCAGCCATCTCTGGGTCCAGGATTCACTTGTTCAATGTTCAGAGTGACTCACTTTGGGGAAAGGATAATACTGATTTGTGTAAGAGGTGGTATCAAAATTTTGGCAGCCATCTCTGGGTTCAGGATTCACTTGTTCAATGTTTGTATGTGTGTTTACACAATGTCAGATCACCAAAAAGCAATGGAGCAAGGGGAAAGTGGGCTGTGCATCTATTCAGGCCCATGGTATTATTTGCAACAAGGCAAGGAACAAGATAATATCATGGGTCATAAGCTTCCTTGTTATACAAGGAGCAGCAACAGTTCAGGACCTAATAAAAAAGAAAAGCACTCTGGGCTGGCAAGGAGCCTTTCACAAGCTCCAGAAGCAGCAGCATCGGGACTGGAAAATATTGCCACGTAGTGGTAGTAAGGTCACAGAGATAAGCACCTGAAGAAATAGTGGCAACCAGTGCAACTGCTGGGTGCTGACTAAATGGCTCCCACAATGGTTCTAGGTTGAGATAGTTCTAACAGGACTCTGGATCCATTTAACTGGGTTTTCCTTGTGCCTGTTTTTACAAGGGAAGTAAAGATGTAAATCTTCACTTATTGTGTTCTTAAATACCAGAAATAACAATTTCCCAAGGTTTCTCTCTAATGGGGGAGATCGTGACAGTTACTTTGTATTTTCAATTGACTTTTCAAGTATACCCACATGAATCAATAAGTGTGAAGGCTTCTCCAATACTTTCTGGAGCCTTTGAATACTGAAAACAACTCACTCCACTCAGAATACATAATACTGCCCTGATCTTTCACCATGTGGCAGTGGACTAGCAGGGCCAACTTACATTTTGCACTTTCAGTTCAGTCCTATATGTACTTAGAAGAAAACATCATTGATATCAATGAGACTTACTTCCAGGAATATGTGTTCATTACTGCGGGCTTAGACTGATTTTACACAGATATACATTGATGTAAGCCAAACTGGACAGAATGGCATATTATTTCAGTTATACAGACATATAGTGATACATGCTACAGGAAGATATGACAAACATGTTTTCTTCTGATGTAGTGCTTCAGCTGGTCTTTCACAAAATATAATACTCTCAAGGATATGCCTTTTGCCCCTGTAATTACAGCAATTGTAGGAATTCATCTTTTACACTAAACCCCAGGTGTATATTACAAGGCTAAAATCAATAGCACAATCAGATAGTTTATATAAGATACTCCTATGTTATCCAGAGCTGAGGGAACAGGATGTGAATAGACAAGTGTGTATTTTCCTTATCATTAAATCTTCCTCTTTATTAAAAGAAATTGAAGTCACTGAAGGAAAGGTGCTGCATGCTGGCTAATAGCGAGAGATAGAAAGTCAATATTAAGGATATTTCCCTTTAGATGGCAGAGTTATTTCTTCTGATGCTGCTCTTTCTGTGGCTGCAGATGCACCCAACTGAATGTAATTCACACTCTCTTAAGAGTACCATGATGACTGATCCCTTCTATCTTCCAGCAAAGTCTTATCAGATGGGAGACCTAATAATTGGAGCAATTGCCACTCAGTTTGGCTGCGTATTTGAGGAAATATCTTTCAGTGAATATCCCAAAGCAGATAAAGTGGGTGAAATTACGTAAGGAAATCATTTTCTTCTAAAATGTTGTGTAGGCAGGCCATATAATGAATACAGCAGAGAAACTCCTATGTGTTCCAAAGCTGTCTGAATATGACTTTTTAAAACCCTTTTTGGCTTATTAAAATTATGTATCTGATTTTCATTAAGTATTTTCTTGGTCTGGATAATTTTGCTTTGATGGTTTTCTTCCTGTCCATTCTAGATTCCACATATTCCTCTGTCTCATAACATTATCCCATACCTTTCATCACTTCCTTCTTATTTCATTTTCAGTTCATCTGGTTCTCTGTGTTGTATTCCAGTCGAACTTCTCCCCACAACCCCAGTTAAACTCTCGGATACCACAATATCCTGTTGATTAGTTTGTCAGCCTCAGGTGTACCACGGTAATGCTATACTTCTGATTAGGTAGATCAGCTTTAAGTCATATAAAGTTTTTGTAAGTATAACATAATTTAAGAATTTTTTTTACTTTCTTCACATTATCTCTGGCTTTCTTCCGTGTACAGGTACATCCCAAGATGAGCATAATCCAGCTTTAAATTAAGCTGTTTTTATGAAGTTCTTCCCAATGCTTAGGGGGAATTTCATTACTACTAATTTGAACCCATTGGTTTGTGTTCTCTTTTCTGGAGAAGCAGAAAACAAGCATGCTCTCATCTTTTTGGTTGACATCTCTTAAGATATTTAAAGATAACCACCATGCCATTTCTCAGTCTGCAAGCTAAACATAGCCAAGTCATTGCTCATAATTCTTGTTTTCTGGACATCATCCCTAAACTATTCAGAAGCTTCAGAAGCTTCAGAAGACTATCTAGAAATGTATTCTGAATATCAGGAAAAATATACAGTATATAGCCGAGAAGTATATCCATGTGCTCAAATTCTAGGACAGACTGCAGTGATAGGATTTATCTGTTTTTGCTTTTCTTGCTTTCTATATTATTAAAGATATGTGGATCTCACTCCTGAAAATATCTGTTGCTTTGATTATAGATACTATGGCATACCCTCAAATATGTATTTCAGGAAGGGTTGTGTTGCATAGTTGTTACACCAATGATTTTTTTCTTTTATTGATTTGTAAGCCACTCTCAAAACTTTTCAACTGTAATGTGGCTATAAAAGGACTAATAATACTATAAACTAATATTATAAAATAATACTATAAAAGTATAATGGATTATTTATTTATTACTTTAGGGCAACACCAAAGAACTACCAGCATGTCCTCTCCTTGGAATTTGCTGTAAAGGAAATCAATGAAAACCCAAAGATCCTATCAAATTTAAGCCTGGGTTTTGAGATTTATGACAGCTACACAAATGCAAAGATAACTCATCAGAATACTCTGAAACTTCTTTCCACCCCAGAGAGGATTGTTCCTAACTATAAATGTGATACAAAAAAGAATGTGATAGCAGTAATTGGAGGACTTGACTCGGAAATCTCCTTTCATATAGCTACTATTTTGGGCATCTACAAGATTCCACAGGTACCTGAATGTTAATCCGTTATATTCCATTCTTCCAAATTGGGAGACTATTCAGTGATGAAATAAAAACCTCTTTAGGGTAAAGACTTGTTATGGCTATCTCAGACTTCATAATGCCAGGAAATTGAAAGCTAAAACTGGTGCATTAAGAAATATGCTCTACATGACAATGCATGATGTTATACAATTAGCAGAAATAATGTTATCACATATTTTACTTCCTTTTGAATTATGCCTATACATTACCTTGACCTTTCAGTCAAATTCCAGATGAGGTGAACAAAGTGTCTTTGGGTGGCAAAGATGCCCAACTTTCTCCTGTCTTAGGAAGAATCTGAACCTTACTGTATTGCAAGAGTGAGGTCACTCATGCTTGATGGATGCTGGTAGGATGGGTTCAACGGTCACTCTATTCACTTTTCTTATAGTGTCTCAACACAAAGGAGCTTTTGTGTATACACTGTCTGTATACTGAGAGAATCTGCTGGGCATATTACTACAATTACATCTACTACTAGTGTACTAGTGGAATAAAGAAAAGAAAAGAAAATTTACCAAGCATCCATGCATTAGATTTTTTACCCCACCTTTTTTTCTCAAGTTAATTCAAAATTGCTTACATGATTCTCATCCTTTCCATCCTTTCCTCTCATCATATCTATCTATCTATCTATCTATCGCTCTCCAGATGTTGGACTGCAGTTTAAATGACACATGCTTTTTAAGAGGCCAGAAGCTGCACCAAAGCTGCGCTCCAGTACTTAGGATTGGAGCATGGCTTTGATGTGGCTTTTGGACTATTAGGATGCATGCATCATTTAAACAGCATACCTGAAGCAGCTTTCTTTTGACCTGTCTGTTTGTGCCCCTAGCCACCACAAGAGAGGCACTGGTTATATCACAAAGAGTGGAAGTCTTACAATTTTTCCCATGTGTCTGGTCAAGCTTTTCCATCTCATCAGATATTTGAGGTGAATTATTAAATCCATCATAAGATAAAGTACTTTTCATGAAAAAAAATAAATTTATTTTTCTTAGATTGCCTACAGTATATTAGCTCCAGCAATAAATGTTAAAATAGAGCTCCCTGCTTTCTACCGGATGGTCCCCAATGAACTACATCAGTACCGAGGAATTGTCCAGCTACTTTTGCATTTCCAATGGAAATGGGTGGGCATTGTTGTATCAGACAATGACAATGGAGAAATCTTTGCGCAGACCTTGACAACAATGCTTTTCCAGAAAGGAATCTGTACTGCTCTCAGCGAAAAAACACCAGCCATATCTCAAGTTATGGAGGTGGTGCAGTCATTTAATTCTATCCAAGTGCAAGTAACTTCCATAACCAACCCACAAATTAAAGTAATGATTGTTAATGCTGAGCCTCAGACCACAACATGGTTGAAATGGCTGATTTATTTTTATTCAATGACTGAAGATATCAGAGGTATTTCTTTTAGTAAAGTGTGGATTATGACAGCCCAGTGGGATTTCTCATCAGAAACAATGCAAAAGGATATGGATATACAACCTTTCTCTGGTACTTTGTCTTTTGCAATTCACTCCAATGAAGTGTTAGGATTTCTGAAATTTCTTCAAATGCTACATCCTGGCTTACAAAAAGGCAATAGTTTTTTCAGTATCTTCTGGGAACAGGTATTCAGCTGCTCATTAGCCACTTCTAATGAATCCAGTGTTAACTGCACTGGGCAGGAAAAGCTAGAAAGTCTTCCTGGCATTCTTTTTGAAATGAGCATGACAGGTAAAAGTTACAGTATCTATAATGCAGTCTATGCTATAGCACATGCTTTACAGAAGACATTGAAGCACAAACTCAGAATGGTGATCAATGAAAACAGGCACTCTCCTTCAAATCTTCAACCCTGGGAGGTAATAATTCATAAACAATCTCTCCAGCAATGACTGATTTTTCAGGGTGCATGTTTTTTATGGTATACCCTGTGTAACTAACGGGGTACACACTCGGAGGGGTGAAACAGACAGGCAAAATAACGTGCTTTCCAGCCACTTTGAAGGCAGAGCATTTAGATGACACATGCATTGAAGATGCCTACAAACTAGACCGAAGCCATGCTCTAGGGCTAAAAACCAGAGCAAAAAGAAAACGAGGTAGTCTGATGCATGGTGGAAAATATGCATCTTCACTGCACATATAAATGCCCTGACATGAGAGCGGGGCTGTGGCAAAGCAAAGAAAAGAACATGCAACAACTTCAAAGGATATAATTACAACACACACAAACCAGGCAATCTAATAGGGTGTATAGGATGAAGGGGCCATGTATCACTCCATGATTGTGCTTTGCCAATGTATCATGTGCACATTGAGGCGCCTATACACCGTAACGGTGGAGCATCACATGTGTGACTGTGTGGCTGATTTGCATGGGGAAGCCATGCAAATGGATGGCACCTGAGCAGACATGGAAACAATTTTATTTAGCCCACGTAGGTGTGCCCCTAGACACAGATAGCTACCCTCATTTTATGATACTTCAAGACATATCTGTGCCCTTCACTTTGGTTCCCTTAGGGATGAAGGTGTTTCTGAAGAAGGGATAAGGTCAGTGGCAGTAGGGTCCAGGTACGAAAAGGTAACCTGAAAAAGGCTCGGACATAGATTCCTCTTTTTGTGGATCAGTTCTGAAAGCAATACATATCTGTAATATTTCAGGGACTATCCAGTAATAAAGGGTCTTAGAAGTTCTGGGTACTCCACTGGCACCAATGAGACAGTTAGCACTTTTTAAAAAAATTCCTCGCCGTGAAAAGACATCAGATTCTGAACTCATTGGATCTTAATTTTATATAAGTCTATACACTGTAATCTATAAACACTGCCATCTGTTTCCATAATTTTGTAAAATATACTCTTCCTTTTTGAAAACTTAGCTTCACTCTTTTCTGAAGACTATCTCATTTAACAACACTGCTGGAGATTTGGTATCCTTTGATGAGAATGGTGAATTAGCAGCTGGATTTGATATTATCAACTGGGTTACTTTCCCAAATAAATCTTTCTTCAGTGTGAAAGTAGGAAGGATTTTACAAAGCGAAGAACTGGTTCTCAAGAAGGAGGCCATCTCATGGCACATAATGTTTAATCAGGTGGGATTCTATTATTGATTATAATGGACAAAACTAAGTGGAAATGAGCCATTTTATACAATTTCTTTGTCATTTGTTGTATTTGCTCACACACGCACACACGTGTGTGTGTGTATGTGTGTGTGTGTGTGTGTAAGAGGTAATGGGACACTTGGTATTCTGAGATGATCTCTGAAGCATTGCATTGTGCAGAAGGGAATTTAAACAAAATATGTTTGCCAAATTCATTACGGTTAAGTGGAACATATGGATTGGCTATGACTCCTGCTTTATGTTTATGGCTGTGTCCATAATGAGGGCAAAACCCAGCTTGTTTTCAGGGGTTCTACATCTGTGGGGTGGAAAAGCTGTCTGCACAGCTGGCACCCACAACAAGCTGATACCAACAGCACTGTTCATAAACTGCCCCTTCTATTCTGGCACCAATCACTCATTTTAGCCCTGTGCATCATCTAAACAAGCCAGTGCAGGTGTGAAGTAGGAATATTTCTTTTCCACCATGCAGATATTGCCTAGGTGTTCTTTGCAAACCTAGTCTTGATGAGAGTTTTGAAATCTTAACAGGTGCAACATAAGCCTACCAACAACTAGACTCATGCAGATATAATGGAAATGTTTGTGAGATAGGTGCTTAAAAAGCAATAACATCCCATGGAAAGATGATATCACAAAGCAAGTGAACAAACAAACAAGCAGAAATCTATCATGTACAGAACACAGATGTATTGATGCCACTTAAATCATTACATTTCATTGAATTCACTAAGACTCAGATTAATTGCCACAGGTAGATTCCTCTCTGCAATACAAGCAACTAGGGAAATTTTGATCAGAGTTACTGGCTGTATTAGCCAGTGGCTATCCCCTACTGGAAGCTTCTGCTGCTTGCTTAGTTGATCTTTACCCACCAGCACTGAGACTCTCAGGGACTGTATAGATCAGGGCCATGGCAACCACACACTGTGGCCCTGATCTCTCCTTCTGCGCCTTCTGCAGCATCACGCCAGCCTGGGAGCGGAGTCAGGGCATGTGTTGTGCAGACGCCATGCCCCAGCTCTGTCCCAGGCCATCTAAAGATGCCGGTCTGTACATCCTGTCAGTTAGTTTTGTTACGCAGGATGATAATGTTATAAAATTACACAATGCCAGCATTTTGAAAGTTGCTTTGCCCTTTTAAAAATCATTCTCCAGAAATGCAGAAACATCCTGCTTGTATGCTCAGTGCTGAACTCACAAAATCAGAGCTCACTGTTGAATTTACACTTCAGAGTGCTATTTAATTACAACCATTACTACATCTCTATAATGTGAAGGAACTTGGCTGTCAACTGAATATTATAGTTGACCCAAATGGCAAAGATTCAAAGAACTGGGTATAGAGTGTAACAGCTGGGTGTTAACTGTGAAGAGATTTTTTTTTTTAAAAAAAATATTATTTAAAAAATAAATAACACTTCTTTCAACCATCACAACACAGTAAAAATATAGGGTGAAAGGTATAACAAACCCATAATTTGTAATACAAAAAGTTACAGTTTTCTTTTGCTTTCTTCAGAACCTGTTTTCAGGTCTTCTTTCTTCATTCTTTATTCTTCTATGACTTTCCGCTGTCTTCCTTCTCAAAACCTTCACCTTTCATAACCCAACTTTCCAAGTCTTTCTTCTCCCCTTCCATCCATTCCTTATAATTTCTATTCCAACTCAACTTTCATTCATTCCTTATTCCCCTCACTATTACCAAAACATTGGATGGGAAGGAGCATGAAGATTGTGGGATTTATCTACATAACATAACATATTCCCTTCTCAGTTTTTCATACTCTCTCTTGTACAATGATAGTTGGTCTCATTCCATGGGAAGGTTTGCCTCTCTCTCTCTCTCTCTCTCTGTAATTTTTAGAAATCAATTACTGACAATTTATTATACCATATCCCAACTACTAACTGTATGTTGTTGATAAGTTTAAAGGCATTACTGTTTCTTTTTATTACCAGGTGTTGCCTACTGCACTCTGTAATGACAACTGCCACCCAGGTTACAGCAGAAAAAAGAAAGAGGGCAAACCATTTTGCTGCTATGACTGTGTTCCATGTGCAGATGGGAAAGTCTCAAACCAGAAGGGTAAGGAGTCATTAATGTTCAGTGTTGTTTTTTACTGTAGCATTTTACATTGGTTTTCTTTGGACAACAATTCTTTATTTGAAAACATAAACAATGATATTAACTTAGTCATGCTCCAAATCCGTAATATATTATAAGTTGAGTCTCCCTTATCTGGAATTCCAAATTCTGAAATATTCCAAAATCTAAAATTGTCCAGAATGGATGGCTGAAATAGTGACACCTTTGCTTTCTAATGATTCATTGTTTACAAACTTGGTTTCATGCAAAAAATATATTTAAAATATTGTGTACAAAATTACCTTTAGGCTATGTATACAAGTTTTTTAAAATGAAAATTAAATGAATTTCATGTTTAGACTTGGGTCCCATCTCCATGATATCTCAATATGCATATGCAAATATTCAAAAAAAATACCTCTGATATCCAAAATACCTCTGGCCCCAAGCATATCAGATAAGGGAGACTCAACCTGCAATGCCAAAACAAAAATAGTCTGGGAACTTCATAGGCGTAGGAAAAAACCTTACATCATGCTGATAGAAGACCACACTAGCATATTTATTGGAGGTGGTAGAAGTAATAAAGACTGCTTCAATTGCAAAACTGCTTCTTCCAGTGCACAAGAAATACCAGTAGGCTCCTAAATACAATCTCATCTTTCCAGCTACTGATCAGCTGTGGAAATGCATCCTACAGATCAAAATTCCAATTGTTCCTCTCTCAGTGTTCAAATCAGTGTTTAACCTTTCACCGGTATAATGCCTCGCTATTGTTATATGCTGTGCTGGGACGTTGTAGTAGAAGCCTCCCTTCATAAGCTTAAAAGAATGCATGCAAAGATATATCTCCTTATTCCACCTGTGTTTGTTACAAAGATGCCTGTCACAGGGTTAAAAAAATATTTTAAAACAGTTGAAAATTGTGTTTCTTTGATGTGGACAATAATAATCTTTGACATTTGTAACTTATTCCATTCAAAAATCACATGTCATTATTTTTTCTAGAAAACAATATTTTCTGTGTCAAAAATAATATTTAAAAACCATATTTGTTTGCACAGAAAATGCTGTGTCCTGCACAGTAGGTGTTGTATCTGTGCAAGAAGATAATGTGTATTTTGTGCAGAATAACTTTGCAATTACAACATTTTTTGTGAAAGAAATGGCATTTTGTGCACAGAAAATGATATTTATGTTCAGAAATATTAAATTCTGTCAGAAAAATGCTGTTTTTGGTGAAAACACTGCATAAAATAAGTCCTGAACTGCAAATAGTTTTTGAAAACTGCACAGGTTCCACATAGTGTTTCACATCAGGAAGACAATTGGTAAAGTTACTCATTGCTTCCTTCAAGAAGAAAATTAGCCAACATTATTATTATTATTATCATCATCATCATCATCATCATCATCATCATCATCCTTTATATATATCTAGCGCTGTAAATTTACACAGTGCTGTACATACAGTCTTAGAAATTAGACAGATCCCTGCCCTCAGGCTTACAATCTAGTCCCTTGCCTCTCTTAATTTCTTGGTGAAGAAGACAATTACCAAATTTCTCAAAACAGAAAGTAGGTTTTTTGACATGTATATTTAAAAGCTCACCATGTTTGTTTAACAGATGCCAAAATTTTACTGCTAGTTGGAACATTGTCCAGTTCTACAAGTCACTTCCAAAGTGTTGTGTCATCTTGGCAATTCCATCTTCCACCTTTGGAAATATATCTGTGCCTGGGTAATGAGAAGTAATGCACACATTGACTAATTTAGTAATTTTAAGTATGTGTACAAATCTGGACATACATTTCTATGTAATACACCATTAACTGCTGAATCATAGATTATGGCAGTTATATGCCATTCTAGATGGATGTCCTTGTGACAAATGTTTCTGTATTGATATTGCAGAAGACTGTAATAAAGTGCTCACATCCTTGATGAGAAAGGATGTTCCCACAGATCAAAATACTCCATTGGGAGTTTTTCACATTTTGAGACTTTTTGCAAAAAAAGAAAACTTGTTAGAATAAAAAGGTAATATTCTGTGCAAATCCCACAGCACTTTGTGCAGAAAGAGGCTTTTGCCCAAAATAAAGTTTTCTGCAAAACAAAAACAAAACCCAAAAACCCAAAACCCAATCTTTATTTTTGAACAAATTTGGATTTCAAACAACAAAGGTACTTTTCTGCACATTTTCCCTCACAAAAAAGTTCCAAAGTCTTTGAAAAATCAAAAACTCAGAAATGCACTAAAGCTCTTGTAATTTCACCCTTACAGTAGAACAATTTTTCAAACAAACATCTTTTATCAAGTAATCAAACACACAGCATCAGAGATACATCTGTATACAAAGGGATCTTGTAGGACCTTTGATACTAACTGGAATTAAAAAATGATACCACGAGCTTTTGTAGACTTGAGTCTACTTCCTCAGCTGCAAGAGGAAGGCTCATGCTACTAACATCTTTCTTTCATAGTTTTTGTGGGGCTCCTTCCTTCCCAGGGCCACACAGGATATATATATATATCCAATCCTTTTCCAGGCTATCATTCTCTGAAGATGACAGCCACAGATGCTGGTGAAACGTCAGAAAGGAACTCTTCTAGAACATGGCCACATAGCCCGAAAGCTTCACAAAAACTATGGATGTCGGCCATGAAAGCCTTCGACTCCACATCTTTCTTTCAGTTAGTCTCAAAGGTGTTATAAGACTGCTGTGCATATTGATTTTTCAGATTAATATGACTATGGGCCAGCCAGATGCAGTTCTGATGCCAGCCAGATGCAGTTCCGAAACCCACTGACCACACAGCTCTCTCTCAAGGTGGGCTGTGCATGTAGAGGCAAACAGGAGTTGGATTATTCAGGCTCCTTATTGCTCTGGTCCAAAGGACCAAAGAGAGGCTTCAGGACAGCTTCCGGCTGCTTTGGAGGCCTGTGCTGTCTAACCAGCCTGCCTCCAAATTGGCTGGAAGCTGCTTCTTTCTGCCCCCCTGTTTCACCCCTATATCTACCATCAGATATAAAGTTGTTCATCGGGGATCTATGAAAACAAAATTGTTCAGATGCTTGAAGAATAGAACTGTAATTTACTTTATGTTTTCAGATATGGATGACTGTTTCAAATGCCAAGAAGGTCAGTATCCAAATAAGAAGCAAGATCATTGCATCCTCAAGACCCTAACCTTCCTCTCCTTCTCAGAACCCTTGGGGATCATTTCAGCTTTTTTATCTTTGTCTTTTTCTCTGATCACAGCTACTGTGCTAATAATATTCATCAAACACAGGAACACTCCCATTGTTAAAGTGAACAACCAGAATCTCTCCTACACTCTACTCGTCTCCTTATTTTTCTGCTTCCTCTGCTCCTTGCTATTTATTGGTCTGCCTCACACAGTGACATGTTATCTGCAACAATCTGCTTTTGGTATCATATTTGCAGTGGCAGTTTCCTGTATATTGGCAAAAACCATGACAGTAGTTGTGGCTTTCATGGCCACCAAGCCAGGATCCAGAATGAGAAACTGGGTAGGGAAAAAGCTGGCCAACTCTATTCTTCTTAGTTGCTCCCTCATTCAAATCATCATTTGTACATTATGGCTACACACTTCTCCTCCATTCCCAGATTTTGACATGCATTCTCTGGCTGAGAAAGTCATAGTAGAATGTAATGTGGGGTCAGTTGTAATGTTTTCTTGTGTGCTGGGATATCTTGGATTTTTAGCCATTGTCAGCTTCATTGTGGCCTTTGTTTCCAGGAATCTGCCAGCTAATTTCAATGAAACCAAGCTCATAACATTCAGCATGTTGGTTTTTTGCAGTGTTTGGTTGTCCTTTGTACCAGCATATCTTAGCACAAAGGAAAAATACATGGTGGTTGTGGAGATCTTCTCCATAATATCCTCTAGTGCCGGGTTACTGGTTTGCATCTTTTTCCCAAAATGCTACATAATTATTGTGAGACCTGAGCTGAACAGTAAGGCCCAGCTGGGTAGAAGAAATTAGTAAGAATCTGAGGCTGAAATCCTGTACATATTTATCTGTGATTAAATCAGAGAGGGCAGAATTTTGCAGTATGTTGCCCAGAATTTGCACTTCTTGAAGTATTTTAGGAAATTATTATGTGCAGACATACATATGAGACTTTTTTTCTTCAGAAAATGCATTGAATTCCATTTCTGGAGAAAGGTGGGATATAAGGTGGGATGATAATTAATAAAAATAATAAACCAAAAACTAATGCATCCAAAAAACCATATGGGCTTTTATGCAAAATCGTGGATATTTGTGCACTTGTGTACATTTTTTCAAATATACACAATGTGCATATTTCATGTGATTTACACCAAGATGCATAGCAAGCCTAGGAAATGTATAGATTTGCGGTGAAAAATAAGGTTCACATCATTTTCACCTTTGAGTGGTGGATATTTTTGTAGGAAAATACAAACCCAACAAGTTTATTTCCTTCTCCTCAGACCCAGCTGTTATGCACATTTTATGTCTCCCATTTGTTGTTAAGTGTTGGAATCTGTATACACCCCTGAATAACTAGGTGAGCATTAAATAAATTAGAAGAAAATACACCTGCCTCCCACCTTCTTGTCATTTACTGGAATCATCATTTCCCCCTTTTTAATATAATCCATTTGTGTCCAGTCTCTGAGTCAGCAAACCCCTACTTACTTAGTTTATGAAACTCTATAACTGGCTGAACTCTTGGCATTAGGTCATCAGTTCATTCCATCCCATGTACTTTCTTCATGTTCTGAGAGCTTACTCCGAAATCATATTCTTCACAGTACAGTTTTGCACTTTATTCTGGTACCTGGGCAACACTGAATTGTTTGGGTTTGTAATTGTCTCCCCCTCCCCCCTTCTTTTGAAAAACCACATGGGTTTAAAAATGAATCAGGGAATTCTTTCTCCAAAAGGGTGGTTCCTTCTATCATTGATATGCCATCATTTATTGACTGTAAACACTAGAAGGCATAAACAATCTTGCTATGTGCAATATAAATGGAAATAATAGGTTAGCATATTTTGTCCAGAATGTGGTTTGTACTGTATGGTAAATCAAACACACCATTATGCTGTTTATTATATTTTCTCCTGAGTGATACAGGGAAGATAAGGAAATTCCAGAAGCAAGAAAAAAGGCTTCAGGCGCTGAGTTTGCTATTTCTTAATCCCTAATATTTGATCAGTACAGTTTGGGTCATCAGAACCAAAGCACTTTTGTAGATGTGGTTTAGAAAAATAATCCGTATCATCATCTGTTCACATGTGAACCAGAAATAGGGGGTTGGGGCTGGGATCTTCAACTGTTTTTCATTCCTTATAACTCTTTGTATCTGTATCTGTTGTCAGAGATGTTGCAAGTTGCTTGATTAAAAACGCTTCTACAGCACATAATTTTCACACAAATCTCCATAAATCTGAGGAGGAATTACACCCTTCCACAAAAATATTTGTTCATTATTAAAACATTTCCATCTCACTCCCTATTCTGAGCATTTAGAGTGGCATGCAATTAAATCCAGAGAGCCAGTGTCATGCAGTGGTTTGAATGTTGGACAATGAGTCTAGAAACCAGGGTTCAGTTCTCTGCTCAGCCATGGAAATCCACCTGGGCAAATATGGATGAGACACATATTCTCAGGCTCAGAAAACTCCATGATAGGATCATAAGTTAGAAATGATTTTAAGGCACACAACAACAACAAACAATTAAAACAACGTAAATTATTTAAAACAATTCCAGACAAAAATAATAATTTTTAGGATAAAAGACTAATAAATAGATCACCAAATTAAATCAAAAGAATAGGATAAAACAGTAAAAAATATGTCAATTTACATAGGCCCCCAAAGCTTTAATGTTTTTAGTTGACACTTAAAAGAAGCCTAGTTATCAAATTTGCAGATGACACCAAATTAGGAGGAGTAGCTAATTTTTTCAAAATTCAAAAAGACCTGAATGGATTAGAAAGCTGGGCCAAAGCTAACAAAATGAAATTCAACACAGACAAATGTAAGGTTCTGCACTTAGGGAGGAAAAATGAAATGCACAGATATAGGATGGGGGATACCTGGCTGAATGTGAAAAGGATCTAGGAGTCCAAGTGGACCACAAGTTGAACATGAGTCAACAGTGTGATGCAGCAGCTAAAAAGGCCAATGCAATTTTAAGTTGCATCAATAGAAATATAGTGTCTAGATCAAGGGAAGTAATAGTGCCACTTTATTCTGCTTTGGTCAGGCCTCACCTGGAATACTATGTCCAGTTCTGGGCACCACAATTCAAAAAGGATGTGGAGAAACTGGAGCGGGTCCAAAGGAGGGCGACTAAAATGGTGAAGGGTCTGGAAACCATGCCCTATGAGGAACGACTTAGGGAGCTGGGAATGTTTAGCCTAGAGAAGAGAAGGTTAAGAGGTGATATGACAGCCCTGTTTAAATACTTGAAGGGATGTCATACTGAGGAGGGAGCAAGTTTGTGTTCTGCTGCTCCAGAGAACAGGACCCGGAACAATGGATGCAAGCTCCAGGAAAAGAGATTCTGCCTCAACATTAGGAGGAACTCCCTGACAGTAAGGGCTGTTCGACAGTGGAACACACTCCCTTGGAGTGTGGTGGAGTCTCCTTCCTTGGAGGTCTTTAAGCAGAGGCTGGATGACCATCTGCCGAGGATGCTTTGATGGTGAGTTCCTGCAAGGCAGGGG
Source organism: Urosaurus nigricauda (assembly GCA_034509955.1). Lineage (NCBI taxonomy): Eukaryota > Metazoa > Chordata > Lepidosauria > Squamata > Phrynosomatidae > Urosaurus > Urosaurus nigricauda. The sequence continues at coordinate 12,457,649 of JAOEGL010000006.1, forward strand.
ATTGGACTGGATGGCCCTTGTGGTCTCTTCCAACTCTGTTATTCTATGATTCTATGAACACTGGTGCCGATCAGGCCTCCAAGGGCATTCGGTAAATGGTGCACCAGAGCAGAAGACTTATCCCATGTTTACATGGGATGGATCATTCTCATTAGTGGATCACAGAGAAAGGCCCATCCAGCAGATCTCTGTTCTCAGGTAGGTGTATATATGGAAAGGAACTTCTTCAAGTATCAAGATCCCAAGCTATTCAGGGTTTTGAAGGAGCCCAATTCAGATCAAAAGCAAACTGGCAATCAGTGTAGCTCAAATGAAGAGGTATTATCTATATAATATGGTAATCAATTATCTTGTTGCCATACTTGCACTACCTGTAGTTTCTGAATCATCTTCCAGGGCAGCCCCACATAGAATGAATTGCAGTAGTCTGAGAATTTACACAGTTGATATTATTTACACACTCAAATACAGTTGATCCTTGGTATCTGTGGACTTGCTATCTGCAGATTCAAACATCCACAGACAGAAAGTCTATGTTGTCCCCAGCAGCACCATGTTATTAATAATAACCATTATTAATATACTGTAACCCACCATAAATCCCACTGTGGGAGAAAGGTGGGATGTAAATCTTGAACATAAATAATAAATAAACAAAATAAATTAGCATCATCCCCGTTGTCTCATGGTTGTGCATACATATAGCCACATCACCATTAAGTTCCATTATCCCCAATGGCGGTGCAGCAATGTGTACGTGCCGCCATGGGACAATGGGAATTGTCCCTAATGGTGGCATGGCCATGTACATGTGGAACCATTGAGGACAACATGGGCTTGAGGATCCACAGATTTTATTATCTGCAGAGGGGGTCCAGAACAGATCCCCTAGATACTGGTTTGAGGAACACACACACACATTAAGGTGAAGTTACATGCTAGAGGAGAATTGCTGCTGCTGGAACCTTTGACATTCTCATTTCTGACGCCAATATTTTGGGGCAGGGACCTTCATAGTTGGGAAAGGTCCAGAAGTCCCAAAATAATTTGAAGAATACATATAGTTAATTGACAGATAGAATCTCACTTCTTCTGGCTCTTGCACAAATCTTTAAACCTCCTGTTCTGAAATTTTGGAATCTTGACATTTTTGCCAAGGGTAATTAAACTTTTAATTTTTATCATATTCCATCAAGAAATAAGGAACTAAGTTGGACTAGCTGCCAATTCACTCCTCCTCTGAATTTAAGGAGTTCAAAACACTCAACCACTTTGGGCCTCAATAGTATAAAGAGCCCCTCTTACACTATATATGATTGCCTGAGACCTTCTGGATCTCAGTCCTCCTCCACGTCCTCTGAGAAGAAACAATACATTGCAGGAGAATACGGGAGGGCTGATGTTGCAGTACCACATTCATGGAATGCTTTACATTTTGAGATGTGATTGATGATCTGGGTTTCTTATCAGATCCAAGTTAAAAAAATTTTTTTTTGTAGGGAGGGGGATGGGGAACTGAAGCAAAATAGGCATTGAGTAATTCTACCTTTTCATTGTAATCCATTAGCATTTATCATCCATATTGAACAGCAGCCCCACTGTCTCAAGTGCAACTGACAAAAACCTTTCTGTTGCTCTTTGCTTGCCTAGCCAATATCAGCTCATTTTAGCTTTCCTTGTGCTAATTCTGCAAGTTTAGGCTATATATCTGTACTCTTCCTTGGTGATTTGCCATTCCTTCCATTCTATGTACATAGTCTACATTGATTTTTTTTCAGATGTTTCCCATTTTTCTCCTTCCATGGTATTGTTTTTTTTAATTGTGATTTTTACAACTCCTTCTCCAAAAAATCCCACTCTTGCTGGGTGTCTTTACCACATCTAGACATGAGATTCCTCCCTGTAATTCCCTGAACTTGTTAAATTAGCTTTTCTGAAATCAAAGGTCAGTGTTTCAGTATATTCTTTGCCCTGTTCCACAATCATGAATTCTACCACTCCAAAGTCATTTCCCCCTAAGTTGTGAACTACTTTGATTTCAGTGACCAACTCCTCCCTTTTGGTTAGGATGAAGCTCAGGGTTCCTGGACTTCCTCTACCTTTTGAAATAAAAAAAATTCTGCAAGGCACATTAGGAATTTGTATGGACTTTATCACACAGCTTTTAAACCACCATTAAAGTTAGGTAATAGTGCCTTTGGTGATATTTATCACATGCCCCCATTTCCATCTCATTGCTTCCTTGCCCTACAAACTCAGTTAGATTACACCTTGTCATTAATGGGGAAAACCTGTCAAAAATTTCCCAAATGTGCTGTTGTAGTTGTAGTTCACAAGTATGACAGGCAATCCCATTATTGGGCAGCCACACAGTGTCAGTATCATTTTCTCTTCCCCCTCCTCCTGACCTTTCTCTACTCCAGAGCAGATTTTTAACATTATTTTATTTTCTCTCCCCCATGACCAGCCAAAAAAAGAAATAACCATCTCTGTCTTCCAAGAAGACACTCTTAATTCCTTCTTTAGTGGGTAGAGGGAGGCAGAAGCCAGCTTCTCTGTGTGGCAGCAGTGTGGAAATTAGATCACACAGCAGTGGATCAGTAAAACAACTCTAAAGTGCTAATGCAGAGAATGTATGAAAAAGATTGATGCAAAACATCTGATGTGCTTCTGATATTAAACTAGCTCAATTGTGGGACAGCAGGCACACGCAATAATGTCCTATGCTTAGCAGAGGTAGACCCTCAGCAGATATGAGAATAATTTGACTTCCCCATTTCAACTAATTCTTGTACCTCTGAGAATCCTGAGATTTGTTTCTGAAAAGCATCATCCTGTATGGAGTGTGTATGTATAACTTTTTGGTTGTAGTAGATAGAAGACTTCAGCGCTTCCAACATAACTTCTTCCATATGACATTTACTTTTTTCTGGTTTACCCCCCCCCCCCCCCCCCCAGTCATTCAACAGGGGATGAGCGATGCAAGAGAGTCAGCCATTCTGTCTCTGGCTTCAGCAGGAAGAAAAAAAGCATACTCCAGCACCTCTCCAAGTCTTCTAAAGCTCTAGAGGTATGACACAATCTCAGAGCAGCTGTCAGAAAAAATAAATAAATAGAGCTATTTAACTGTCCTTCATTCTCCCCCTGCATCCTTCCCTGGCCACTGTATTGCTTGGGGATGGGGAAGAACCCAGATGGAAACCAGATAGGTCAACTGAACAGGGAAATGTTGGACTGGAAAGGGGCAAACAACATGTCCTAAACAATGCAAAAATGAATATCCAGAAAACTATAGACCAATCAGCTTGACCTCAATATCAGAAAAAAATTCAAACAGATTATACAAGAGACTATCTGCAAGTCCCCTGATGAAAATGCAATGATCACTAGAAGCAGAATGGGTTTGTCAAGAACAAATCCTGCTAAACTAATCTTATGCCTTTTGGGAGGAACGAGATAGGTCACTAGTTGAGTAAATGGTGAGAATGCTGTTGATTCCATTTTTCTGGATTTGAGCAAAGCATTTGATAGGGCCCCACATAATATAATGCTTAGCAAACTGATTAAATGTGGCATAGATGTGAGTTCTGGCAGATGGATCCACAAGTGGCTGAATAACTATACTAAAAGAGCCAACATAAATGGTTGCACCTCAGATTGGGAGGAGTTCTTGACCGGAGTACATCAGGGTTCTATCCTAGAGCCATTGCTTCTCAACATTTTAATCACTAACCTGAGTTCACAAAACACTGCAGAAATAATCCAGTTTGAGACTGGCTCATTGATCAGGAATTGTGGGAACTGTAGTTTTGTGATACATTTAGCCTTCTTTGTCAGAGTGCTCTGGTGCCACAATAAACTCCAATTCACAGGATTCCCTACCACTGAGTCAGTTAAAGGGCAGTTAAAGCAGTATCAAACTGGATTATTTCTGAGGTGTGTTTTGGACTTTAGATGATGAGGTGGAGGGAATCCTTATCAAGCTTGCAGATGACACAAAACCTGGAGGATTGGTTTGCCAGTGTGGTGCAGAAGCTCAGCCAGACTATTGCAAATTATTCTTGCAAGTATGATTACAGATATGTCTATTGCAATGGTTGGCACAACACTGACTATGAATGTTTGACAGGTGATCACATATGAAAAAGAGACCAATTTTAATAACTTGTATATAGGCCAATTTCAACTCATCTGTTTACTGAGTCTGTGATAATTCTCTTACCATCAATTTTTTTTATAACAATACTGAAACATGAAATGTAAAATGTAGTATTGCCCTGTATTCCCATGTATTGTAACCATGTACTTTGTAAATTCAACCCAATCCCCAAACAACCACATATTTAAGTTTCCTGGCAACATAGGTAATGTAGCTCCTGATAGCTTAGAGATTAATTGGCACTATGTCCACCTTCTTTTTCTTTCTTCCCTTTTCATTTTCTGATTTTTTTTAAAAAAAATTAAGGCTGCAAGTGCTCACACTGGGAAATAAAATTCACACATACCCTGTTCCCCCTAAAATAAGACATCCACTGAAAATAAGACGTAGTGGAGATTTTACTGAATTGCTAAATATAAGCTAAGTACGACCTAGCAAAGTTTTTGTGTGGAACCATGCCCATTTTTTTTTGTTCAACAATAAATGTGAATTCTTCTTCATGGAAAAATAAGACATCCCTGAAAATAAGAACTAGTGCATCTTTGGGAGCAAAAATTAATATAAGACACTGTCTTTTTTGGGGGGAAAACACGGTAATAGTTTACTGCACAGGCTCCAGGCATGGTATGAGAACAGTCTTAAAGGGGCCGGGAAGGGAACAGAATGAGTGGGGGATGCATTTTACTGCACACAGGAAGTTCCTCACTTGTTCCGTTCCCTTCCCTTCTGTTCCCAATCTGTCCCATGGGAGGCGATTTTTGAGAACTGGCCCCTTTTCTCCCTTGCTTTGTTCTTGGGGCAATCTGGTTGCCATGGGAACAAAGCGCTCGTGCGAAAGGAGCTATGAGCAGTTCATAACAGTTCTCAAAAATCGCCTCCTCTGGGATGAATTGGGAATGAAAAGGAAGGAAACGGAACGGAACGGGCACTTCTGTTTGCAGTAAAATGCATCCCCCACTCATTCCCCACTCATTTCCAACCGCCTTTGTTCCGTTCTCCTTCCATTCTGTGGAGCCCCTGTGCGATAAACTTAATAGTGTTGCTTACTAATATCTTCAAGTATTAAGCTAAATTATTGTGACCCATGAAACCTTTGGCTGAGATTTTACATCAGAAATAGTTATAGAGATGTAGCTATGTCTCTGTAGCTATAGGGCTATACAGACTGGCACTTTGCGCCATCTTCAGCCCAAAACTAGGGCTGAAGAGCTTGCAGCAAACACACACTCCCCAGCCCTGTTTCGTATGGATGGCACCATATGGACGGAGCTCCATTTGCACAAGCACTTTGTTCCCGTGGCAACCAGATTGCCATAGGAACAAAGCAAGGGAGAAAGGGGCCAGGTGGCCCCTTTCTTCCATGGCTCTGCTGGTCGGAGTGTCCTTGGGGCATGAAGGGATGTTTTTTTGCTTCTCTGTGGCCTGGAAAAACAGCAGATTGGGGCCTCTGGGGTTGCCAGGGAGGCTGCCCTGGCTCCACTCAGTTGCTGAATGGGGCCGCAGAGACCCACCCCTTTCCAGCTGTCTGTATTGGCCCTATGTCTCCCAATGCAACCACTCTGAAATCTGCATTTTACATTACCAAGCCTCCCCAACATTTCTCAGTTGCCATAGACTTGTGAGCAGGTGAGCAATGATGCATCCAGCCCAGATTCTGTAACACCAATAAACAGTACATCTTGAAGTTGTAAAAGAGTAGATTTTGATTGAACATTAACAAAAGCATAAGAGAAAACCTGTAGGACAACTGAACGTATGTCATTTTTTTCTAATTAACCTGTCCTTGCTATTCAGTTCAGGTCTCAGAATAATAATGTAGCATTTAGGGAAAAAGATAAAACCCAGTAAACCAGCACTAGAGGCTAAGATGGAGAAAATCTCCACAGCCACCATGTATTTTCCCTTGGTGCTCAGATAAGATGGAACAAAGGACAACCAAACACTACAAAACACAATCATACTGAAAGTAATGAATCTAGCTTCATTGAAACTGTCTGGCAACTTCCTGGCTAAGTATGCCACAGTGAAGCTAGCCATAGCCAGAAATGCCAAATAGGCCACAATGCAATAAAACATGGTCACTGAGCCTTCATTGCATTCCAGGATGATTTCTTCAGCCAAAGTGTGTATGTCAGAATTTGGAAATGGAGGAGCAGTGCATAACCATATGGCACACATGCTGGCTTGGAAAAGAGAGCAATTAAAAACAACTGAGTTAGCCAATCCTTTCCCCATCCATTTTCTCATCCTGGATCCTGGCTTGGTGGCCAGGAAAGCTATAACAACTGTTATGGTTTTTGCCAATATGCAAGACACAGCAATTGAAAAGATGGTGCCAAAGGTTGTTTGTCGCAAATAGCAGGTCACTTTCTTTGGTTGACCAATGAAGAGCAATGCACAGAGGAAGCAGAGCGATAGGGAGACGAGGAGAGAATAAGTGAGGTTGAGGTTATTGGCCTTTACAATGGGAGTATTCTTGTTCTTGATGAATATTTGTAGAACCACAACTGTGATCAGAGAAAGTGAGAGAGCCAAGAAAGTAAGAGTCATTCCCAATGGTTCTGTGAAGGAGAGAAAGTTTATACTTTTGGGAAGACATTGATCTTTTTTCCTGCTTGGATACTGACCATCTGGACATTTGGAACATTGATCCATGTCTGAAAAATAAATCAGATAATGTGTGTTATTTCATATTTCAGGAAATACAGGCTCAAGTACCCATTGAGACGTGAAACCCACTGGTAACCTTCAGTCAGAAAGTGCCTCTCAGCTTAACCTCTATCAGGATGAATATGAGACTAAAGTGACGGGGAAGAAGGGAGACATGGATGCTGCCTTCCATCTTGCCTTGTGAGGCAAGGCAAGTTGGAAATGTAGCTGGTAAGTAAGTAAATAAATATACGACATCGTTTTTTTTCTCATATTTGTCATCTAGTTTCCAAATAATCTACCCCTACTTTTTGTTGCTATTGCAATAAGTCATATTTCTGAATATTTTTCCTCTACCATAGTCACATAAAACTAAGTCATTTGAAAGTGCTCAGATAAGGAAAGCTTGGTGGCCCCTTTCTCCCCGGGTCTTTGGTGTGGCCATTTGAAAGCCACTCCAAAGACGCAGAAGCAAAAAGGAGCTCAGTTTTTGAGCTCATTTTTGTGCCATGGGAAGGGTGCACTTGGCGCCCTCCCACGGCGTGAAGTTGTCATTGTGCGCGCAGTGTTTATAAACGCTGCATGTGCTGTGACAACATCATAGTGTGCCTGTATGGATGCCGCCATTTTTAAAATGGCAGCATCCATACGGTTTAGGGTTAAGGAAGGTGCGGACGCTGCACCCTCCCTAACCTTAATTGCGCACCAATGAGCCCTAAAGTTGCTATTTAGTGCGCATGTAGATCGGGCCAATGTGATTTGCAGATAATTGTGATAACTTATAAAGAGGAAGATTTAACTATCAGAAGGGCAGGTGTGACAAACAAAAACAACCTCATCAGGAAGGAAATTATATGAATGGAAAATAAGGCAATATTTATTTCAACGATAATAAGAAAATGAAGAAAATCAAGTTTATGTTATTTTTTAAATCTATATTGCTGTAACAGTGTGCTCAAGATACCTGAAAGAATGTATATTAATGTACTGGAATGAATAGATAACCTATGTTGTGTTCATGGTTGTAAACTTGTATAAAGACTATTTTTTTAAAAAAAAAATCACTGGTAAACCTCATTCAGCAAATGCTTACATTATACCAGGATTGATATGAGGCTAAAGTGAATTGTAATAATGGGAGACATGGATGCTGCCTTGTTAAGAAAGCCAAAATGGAACTGTAACAAGCAAGTAAATGAATGACATTCTCATTTTTCTTCTTATTTTTGTCATCCTGTGCCCAATGGATCCACTACTATATTTGTTGTTCTTACCAGAAGTTATATGTCTCAGTAATGTTGTTCTACTTCAATCACATTAAACTAAATCATTTGAAAGAGGGATGGAAATTCCATAGATGTGGAAAATGTCAAAGGTAATTAATCTCCCCTTCCATGTTGGCGCTCCATGTTTGTTACTGGCAAAGAAATTCATTTGATTTGGATTTACCTCTGTATATATCAATATCATACCACTTTTGACTTGTAGTAGGATAAATCACAGCTCACCTAAGAGTAATGTCGATTCCTAAGGCATGTGACATTTTTCAGTACAGAAAAAATATGCATAAATGCATGCTCACATGTCAAACATATAAATAGTTAAAAAATGCATAGTATAACACAGGAAGTATTGATTTCTCTTCCTGAAAATTTATGAGAGAATGCAAATCTTGCAACCTGATATTGAGCATCACAGAAAGAGAATGCCACTAGAATTGTGTTGATATACAAGAAAAAAGAAAACTGACAGGTTTTTGCTCCTATAACTATCTGTCTATATTTAAATAACTCAGTTATCAAGTAAAACAAAAGAAATGAAAGATAAAATAAAAACTACATATTAGACGATCTACCTTTTTGGTCTGAAATCTTCCCATCTGGACATGGAATGCAGTCATAGCAGCAAAAAGGTTCTCCTTGTCTCATTTTTTTTCTGTAACCTAGATGGCATTTATCAGTACATAAAGAAACAGGTGGCACCTATCCATAAAAAGGAGAGAAAGTCACTCAGACCTCCATGTTAACAGCAATAACAGAAATATTCTATGCAATATTATTCATTTTGGAAATACACATTTGACCACACCAGCAGAGCTGTAGAAAAAGCTTTATTTGTTGTTCTTATGAAGGGTTCAAACAGAATCTAATAATCGTAAAGTCTATATTCCTCTGATATTTCACACACCAGAATAGGATTCAGGAGCAGTGAAAATTGGAATAAGAAATCTAAATATTTTCAGATATTCAGAAAAGACTGTTACTAGTGGAAAATGGAAAAACTGCTGGAATGATTAATAACATGAATAAAGGGGGGGGGGTGCAAAAAAAAAGTATTGCAGGTGAATATTATGAAAACAAAAATGTGGAGAATGCTTACATAGCCTAAAAGGGGATAATGAAGACATTGAGCTAGTTAAAAGTTTTTCTACACCTTGTATCGGTTATAAAGTAGAGTAGACGCTGTAGTAAAGAGATCAGAATAGGACTAAGGTCTAAAACAGATGGATAGACAGGGGCGGCTTCTGGTCACTCGGGGTTTACAAAATGCACTCCCCCTGGGGCTGGTCCAGGGCTGCCTAAGTAGGCCCAATTCTGGCCCCAAAAGTAGCTGAACTTTTCCATTCCTATTTGGGGCCACAGCAGGAGGCGCCCTTGGGGCTGTGGCATGTGTTCACCGCAGCCCAGAGCCAATGGATGGTTTTTTTTGTGGAAGTCTTTAAGTTGACTTATGATGAGTTCTTTCTCTGTGTTTACAGTTTTAAATGGGATATGCCCCTTCTTCCCTTAAAACAAAACAAAACAAAACAAAACATCGCTTTTAATTTCACATTCCATTATAAACATTCACTTCATTTTGGTTTTCTTCTTCAAAATACTAGCTTTGTTTTTTGATCTATGTTCCTTTTTTGCAGTCTTGCTGCTTCTTTTTCATGTCCATGTGCTTCACCTGCAAGACTTGGTAGGGCCACTGTGAAGGAACCCCATTAAGACCCCGTGTTGCAAAGATAGATCACTGCTCAGAAACAATACAACAAAACTTTCTGATCTACCTTTGCGTTTTGCAACTTTTACATAGATCCCACCTGATTAAACATACTGGACAACGTGATAGCCTCTTCATTAATTCGGAACCCTCCTCCCAAGAAAGCCTCTGGATCCATCCTTCCTACTTTCACTCTTTTGAAGGACTGGTTTGGGAAAGTAACCCAGTTCATAATATCAAATCCAGATGCTAATTCACCATTCTCATCTAAAGCCACAGTGTCTCCAGCACTATTGTTAAATAAGAGACTCCTCAAGAAGGGATGAAGCTAGATGGAAAATGCAGAATTGTGGGGAAATTATTAGAAGGGGAAAATGTTGAGAATTTATATTCATTTTCCACTGTAATCTTTACAGACATCAGTAAGAGATAAAGGACTTTTTCAGTCTTGAACTGTCTTAGGGACATGGCCACTGAGGACATCACTATTTTCTTAATATATCTCACCAAATGGCCAATGGATGGCTTTTCTTGCTAGTCTTTATGTTGACTGATGATGATTTCTTTTTCTGTGTTTACTGTGTTAAATGGGATATACCCCTTCTTCACTTAAAACAAAACAAAATATCACTTTTAATTTCACATTCCCTTATAAACATTCATTTATTTTCGGTTTTCTTTTCAAACTATTACTGTTTTGTTTTTTGTTTTGGATGTATAGTCCTTCTTTGCAGTCAAGGTTGCTTTTTTATACCCTGGGTGTCTGTCATCATAAGTGATCATTACATATCTTTGTCTCATAAGTGAGACAAAGTCATTGCAGTTTCACATAACTGATGCTGAAAGCTTCCAAGGAAACATGAAGCATTAAGTTTCTTTTTATTTTGAGATGTCCCCTGGCATTATATTTCAGAAAGTAATAAGGAGCAAACTCCAGTTTAAATTTAATGTATTGTTATATAGTTCATGGTCCCACTTCTGTTATCACAATGTTAGCCACTGTTTTTGGCTTGTATACCTTTCCACTGTTTTAAAGATATTAGTTTAAACCTTTGATATCAGTGATGCTGGGGGTAAAATAGGTTTGGAAATAATATTTTAAAATATTTGAAAAATATTTGAAAAATATGTTTTCCAAATTCTGGGGAGCTCTGATGAGAAGAATCCTGGACTGATAAATATCTTTGCAGTTTGGGACTGACTTCGCACAATATTTGCTCTTGTTTTGAGTGTGTGTGTGTGTGTGTGTGTGTGCAGGTAACAACATTTCCTACACAGAAATATTATTTTCTGCTTAGGAAAGCCTGCTTCTGGTGCAGAAAATGCTGAAATAGGAGACTTATACTGTGCAAAATGTGCACATGATTGATTTGCAGAATTAATATTTCCACACAGAAAATGTGTGAATTTTGGGTAGAATAAGTTCCAAATTCTAAATAACGATCAAACACTGGGTGGTTTTCAAAGCCTTTCTCACGGTGAGAGGAAAACTGCTAAAAGTTATGCCTTGCCCCTTTTAAGAAGAAATTTGGTGAATAATTAAATCCATTGTATAAGAAGCATTACCTGCCATGAATGAACATTTGAAGGATGTGGTGGACCTCTGAATGCCTTAGCCCTTTGTTTTGGTCTGGAAGAATAAAATCTTTCCAAAGCATAGGCAATGGCATAGACTGCATTGTAAACACTGTAGCTTTGGGCAGTCATACTCATCTCAAAAAGAGTTCTGGGGAGATGCTCCAGCCTCTCTTGCCCAGTGCAAGTACCAGGGTTTTCATTTTCTTCATTCAAGTCAGAAAAGGTACATTGGAATGCCTCTTCCCAGAATAACTTGAGAAAGTCATCTCTGTTTGTTGCTCTAGGATTAAGTGTCTGAAGGAATTCTGGAAATGCTAGGATTTCCCGTGAATGAATTGCAAACGACAGGGTACCATCAAAGGCTTGTATATCAAAACTTCTGTGCACAGCCTGTGATGAGAAATCCCAGTGAGCAGTCATAATCCACACTTTAGAAAGTGATCTCGATGTAGTCCCCTTTGGTACAATGACATAAATATAGATCAACCATTTCAAATATGATATGGTCTGGTGGTCTGCATTTACAATCACTGCATTGACTTTGGCACTCATTAGAAGAATTAATGTGGTTTCAAAAGTTTCAAGAGGCTGCTCATTTTCTAAAAATTGAGCCAAATGTTTTGTTTTTCCTTTATAGGCAGTGCAGATTCCTTCCTGAAAAAGCACAGTTTCCATTGTTTGCACAAATTGTTCTCCATTGTCATCATCAGCTGCCATAATCCCAACCCATCTCCACTGGAAATACAGGAGGAGCTGAACAATCCCTTTGTACTGATATGCTTCATTTGGGACCATCCGGTAGAAAGAAGGGATGTAGTTTTTAACACTCCTCACTGGAGCTAACACACAGTAGCCAATCTAAACAAAAAGAAACTGTTTTTTAATGGCAAAAGTATTACAGTAATTTTCAAATGTCAAGTGCAGATTTTTTTTTTAAAAAATCATATGGGCTTTCATAGTTATTTTTAAATTTTCATCATTAACCCTTTTTTACATTCTAGAGAAAGTTAGCAAAACAGGCTGGGAGAATTTTTTTTGTTGGTGCTTTACAGTACCTGTGATATATGCAGACTGGGAATCCTAAGTATATATTTCTTGCCATGGAAGTGATACAATCACCCCTCTGTATCCTGTATCCATGGATTCAAATATTAATTTATATAAACCAAATAGCAAAGCTTGATTTTTCAATTTTGAATAAGAAACACCATTTTCTTATGCCATTGCATATAATGGGACTTAGCATCCATGAATTTTGATCTTCATGGGGGTCCTGGAACCAAACCTTCGAGGGCCCAGATACCAAGGGCCCATTGTAATAGCACCCATATGTTATGTTGAAGTGTTTTTGGTCTTTAGTCACTTTAGTGTGTTGTGTGCATTCAATCATTTCCTCCTTATAGAGATCCTACGCCAAACATATCATTAAGTTTTCTTAGCAAGATTTGCCACTCCTTTCTTTTGAGGCTGGGAGTGTATGGCTTACCCACAATATGAAAGGACTGTGGCAAAAATGGCAGATTTGATATTTTGTTTGAGAAAAAACATTAAAATGTTAATTATTTGCACATATTTTGCCAGAGGGGAGATGGAGGAAATATCTTGAGTATAACATGAAAGGTAAAAGATAGTGAAAGACTCTGCCAAAACATAGCACATTCATGTATTTTACCTGTGCAATCTTGTAAATGCCTGTGATAGTAGCTATGTGAAAAGAGATTTCAGAATCAAGTCCTCCAATGGCAGCTATCAGATTCTTTTCATTGTTACAATGGAAGTTGGGGACAATCCTTTTCCAGGTGGAAAGAAGTTTAAGTGTGTTTTGATAAGTCATCCTGGCATTGAAATAACTGTCATAGACATGGAAGCCCAGGCTGACATTTGGTAAGAGGTTGAGGTTGCTGTTTATCTCCTTCACAGCAAAAGCCAGTGCCAGAATATGTTGATAGTACTTCAGTGTTGGTCTAAAGGAAGAAATAAATACTTATATATATATATATATATATATATGTATGTATGTGTCCCTCCACATTCACTGGGGCGTAGGGGCACAGGACCTTCGTGAATGTGGGAAAATGCAAATAGCAAAAACACTACATTTTTACCAGAAAGAACATCTTCTAGGAATCTCTAGGTCCTCCATTGCAACTCTGACCATAGAATTGCACTGGAGGAATTACAAATGCCTTGTGGAGTTTTCTCTCTAGAAGGTCCTTCAGTGCCACTTTTGGTTAAAGTTGACCATAGTGTTGCACTGGAGGACCTAGATATTCTTAGAGACAACATATTAATAGAATCTGTGAGTAATCAAATACGCAAAAGTAAAAGTAAGAAATGTGGAGGTCCGCGTGTATATATTTGTAACATATACAAGATAGATATTCAATGGAACTCTCCACAAATCACTTTTAAAAGAATGCTCAATAAATCGTATAACAAGCAATGTATCTTTATCTGATATTTCAGTTTTAAACATGAGGGAAGACATATGTTCAAATTCAAACTCAGAGGAAATAAGACATTTCACTATTTCTATGCTGTTGAATACTCGAAGAAGTAATATACTCTTGAGTAACATACTCCCCTTCTTTGCTAGACTCTCATAGTACAAGATAGGATTCTTAGACATTTTCTAAAGCAAAGTATGCCTAATTTGCAACTAAAATAAAGTACATGTAGAGTTGAAACTTACTTAAGAGTAGGCATTTCATTAAGCCAATGGGACTTAACTACAAGATTACTCTGTTAGTTCCACAAAAGATTTCCATCTGGGATGCATCTGCTCAAACTTAAGTTCTGTTGTGTTCCATATAGCTCACCTCCAGGAAAATAACATAGATCTGTAGCTTTAAAAGTGAATTTAGAATGCAATGCACCCACTAGAATGCATGTATGAAAAATTCACTTAATTTTGGATTAGATGCTGTGATAAGGGTGATATATCTCAAATAGAAACATGACTAAGGAGATTAGTGCATTGGCTTTATTCCCCAACTGGATAGATGCGTATTTAATTTTCAAAATGGGTGTTATCGCATCCACCTATGCCAGGGCGAATGCAACCGTATACAGCCTGAATGCCAGCTGGACTTATCCTGTGGCTTTTCAAAAATAAAGGGGATAAGGTGCTTTAAAGCCAATGCACTAATCTCTTATGAGACATTGGGATGCCCAAGGAGAACTGCATATATCTTAAACTTCAATTTCTGTTACCATGATTCAGACCTAGATATCATTTCCTCTAACATTCTCGAAAAGATATTATTATTAACCTTTATTTATATAGCGCTGATATCCAGGGGTAGCTGCATTGGTCATGTAACAAAGTATCAAAAATCCTCAAAACAGTGGTAGCTTTATTGGCCAACTAAAATGTACAAAATACACAATGCAGGATTTTGTACATTATCGTTGTTTTCTGTTTACTTTCTTAATTCCTAATACAACCAGGTGAAATCCATTGAAGTGTCTAATAGAAGCCAAGACTTCTAGATCATTGTGAGCCTTGCTAACTTTAAGCTTACCACTCTGGCCTTTATTTTCCCTGCTTCAAAAGTGGCTGTTAAAAACTGAGTTTGGTTTGTAGCCCTCCTCACTTTAAGGGTGCCCTTGAGATAAGATCTCACTCGATACACACTTAAGTCACTTTGGGGGATTGAGAATGCAAAGAAATCACATTCATGATTATGTAATGGAGGAAAGAGGAGGCATGCAGTAACATGGCTGGACATAAATCGTACTGAAATGGGAATACTGCTACCATCGCTAAGAGCATAATGAGAAATTCTGTGTCTGTGTGTGAGTCAGTGTGCGTGTATATGCAAAAAGAAAGACAATCTTAAGAAGGAAGTACACACATTTTAAAGCCTGCTTGTAAATCTAAATAAATTTTCAGAAATTACATCCATACATCAGTTCATTTTCAAACTTGGTGCTGGGATGTTCATCAAAAGACATTTCATCAGACAGCATACCAAACTGGGAGGAAATTGCTCCAATCAATACGTCACCTTCCTGATAAGATTCATATGGCATCTGGAAGGCAACATTTAGGGAACACATCGTGGTGTGTGCCTTGCCCTCAGTTTGAGATGTCTGCAACAACAAAGAGAATATAGATAGCACAAATATCCCTGCCATCTCAGTGGAAAAACTGATATACAATTGCCAGTTTCTACATGGTAGCCACAGTAATATGTTTTTAGCATTCTTTCTTCACTGAGTGTGGCTTCATTTGGATAAAAATAATCTGTGAGTGTTTCCCTCTTAGTGCCTGCCACTCATTTTTGAATGGAAAAGTTAATTTTTATAACAATTCTTGGGTTGTTGATTACATCTTAGGCCTCAAAGAAATGCAAGCAATTTGAGATAATGACACAGTTTTAAGCCATTTCTCTGGAGTATTGGGCTGTAGATGAAGCCAAAGAAAAGACAATGGAAAACAGGTGCTTTTTAAAAAAAGAGTTCCATCATCACATTTTGTTTTGTTTTTAGTTTTATCATAACCAGAAGATGCAGGGTCAAAGTGGCACCAAAAGGAAAATATTTTAAGTACAGAAAGTCAATGACTGGAGGCAAAGGAAATAAGCATGTGTGGCAGACATTGTATTTCTAGTTGTTGTTGTTGTTGTTTTACAGTTTATTCATGACAACCATATACAGGTTATAGCCATCAAATTACAAAAATGATTAAAACCTTTTAAAACTTTTACAGATACAGTCGACTCTATAACAAACAAAGCAAAATGTTTACACAAAAATGTTTCATACTAAACACATCACAATCTTACATAATCCATTCAAATTAGTATAATCTATTTATTGCAGATTCCCATGCAGGCCTTTATCCTCAAAATCCTATCTAAGTTTAGCTCCTTTCACAGCGAATCTGGCATTGCTGTATTAGCTAATAAGTAAGTGATTTTCTCAACGTCATTTTGGTTAGCTACAAGTTCTAAACTTCTCTTCAGAAACTTATCTCTTGGGGGTTTTATATATGCTACAATGTAGCGTATAGTATACGGTGTCTACATTATCCCCACTTCCACAAATGCAAACATGCTGCTCCTTGGGGATCTTTTTATATTTCCCTTCAATGTATTTGTTTTTCATTGAACTTTATCACACCAGGAAAATTGAGGGTTTAAACAGTGATTATCCCATGAAAACTGCGCAATCGCAATTAACATCTTCACACTACATTGCAATTAAAGTGCCATTATCCTGGGAATAAACAGGCAATAAACAGCAACAAGTAATTCACAGAACTGACTTGAGAAGGGCAAACATAGGGCCTGTACAGATGGGGGGAAAGGTGCCAACCAAAAGATGCCGCATTGATGAGCATGAAAAAGGAGCTGTGAAATGTGGCTCCTTTTTTGGCCATGCCGAGGCGCCATTAGCACCCTGGAGTGCATGGTGACGTCCCTTGTGTACCACACTGTTTGGATGTGATGCTTAAGGCACGTCATCAGTACATGCACCGTGTAAATGTGTGCACACCAAAATGGCGCCTGGACAGCATGGTAGGCTTGAGAGTGTGCAGATGCTCTGCTCTCCCAAGCACTAAAATTGGCCCCAGGCCAGCACTTTGCGTCAGTCTATACTGGGCCTTAGTCTTCTTTTTGTAAATGCAAAAAAGAGAAGGAGGGGGGGGGGGAAGGTCCAAGAAACTACAGCCCAGGCAGCCTGAGCTCAATATCAGGAAAAATATTAGGATAGATTATACAAGGGTCTGTCTGCAAGTACCTTGAAGAAAATGCAGTGATCATTAGAAGACACCATGGAATTGTCCAGAACTAATCCTGCCAAACTAATTCAATATCTTTTTTTAAAAAATCTGGTCACAGTTTAGCAGATGGCGGGAATGCTGTGGATGTCGTTTATTTGGTTTTCAGTAAAGCATCCGATAAGGTGTCCCATAATATTTTGATTAGCAAACTGATTAAGTGTTGAATAGATGGGAAGATTGTCAGATAAATCCACAATTGTTGAGAACTGTGCTCAGAGAGTCATCATCAATGGTTGCATTTCAAAGTGGGAGGAGGTCTTGAGTGGAGTGCCTTAGGGTTTTATCCTAATGCCAGTATTCTTCGATATTTGTATCAATGACTAATCTGGTGGAGTTAAGTTTTTAGTTTTATCATATTAAGTTTATTTATTAAGTTTGCAGATGACATAAAACTGGTAAGGGTGGCTGACATGTTGGAAGATAGGAACAGAATTCAAAAGGATCTTGATAAACTAGAAAACTGGACAGACAAAACAATAAAGTGAATTTTACATTTAGACCACATACACCCCCTAAATGCACAGGTCTAGGGTGGGAGATACATGACTCAGCAATACTACATCCAAAATGGTCCTTGGGATTATATTTGATCTTATTTTGAACATGATCAGCAGTGTGATACTAGAGCAAAAAAAGTGAATGCTATTTTAACCTATATTGATTTCCAAGCTGAGGAAAGTAATAATCCCATTAAATTCTGCACTAGTCAGGCCTCATCTTGAGTACTGCATTTAGTTTTGGGTACCTCATTTTAAGAAGGGTATAGATATATTGGAGCATTTTCAGAGAAGAGCAGGGATTTTGATAAGAGAAAATGTTGAAGGGGCTGCTGGGCATGTTCAGCATGGTGAAGTGAAAGCTGAGTGGTGATATGATTGATTTTTTAAAATACATCATCGGATGTCACAGAGAGGAGAGAGCAGACTTATTGTCTGCTGCCTAGAATGTACCCCTAGAGCGTAGGCCCAGGCTTAATGGTTTGAAGTTACAGGAGATTAGGTTTCAACTGAACATTAGAAGGAACCTCTTGAAACTAAGAGTGGTTGCTTTGAGAGGTGGTGGGGTTTCCTTCTCTGGACATCTTGAAAAAGAGGCTGGATAGCTGCCAGCTAGGGATACTTCAGTTTAAGATCCCAACTGAGCAGGAAGTGGGATTAGATGGCACACGTGACTACAGGTTCTCATATTGGGGGGAAACTTGCACATATAAAGTGAATTACTGATTTGTCCAAATTATCCCTGTTGTGCTAAAATGAATTTGTGTAGCTCATGATAACTCTGGCTGAGATCCTACCTGAGGAAAGATAGTTGTGGAGTCTAGCTCTGGTCCAAAACACTGAAGAAATAATCCAGTTTGACATTAACTGCCTTGGTGGAATATTAGGGAGTCCTGGGAATTGCAGTTTATTTGGGCAGCAGAGCTCTCTGACAGAGAAGATTAAATGTTTCTCAAAACAACAGATCCCAGAACTCCCTAGCATTGAGTCAGGACTATGAAAGCTGACTCAAACTGGAATATTTATGCAGTGTGCTTTGGACATACATCTCTGTAGCTATGTCTCCTAATGCTACCACCCCAAAGTCTACTTTTTAAGCTTGCCATTTCTGAGTGGCCAGCGTGTGTGTGTGTGTGTTTGTGTTTGTGTGTATGTGCAGTCCTGCATCCACCCAAATCCAGTAACTGGACATGCTGTGATAGGCAGGTGCATCATACCTAACTAGAGTAGGAAGGCAGGACACATTGTCAGCCCACCCCATCCCCTCACTCTCTAATTATTTGGAATTTGCCATCCTGGAAAGGGCAATATGTGGTTTTAAAGGTAACTTGTTGGAATTTGGTTAGTGGAATAGTGAAATGATGATAAAAGTGAATTGGAATGTTGTACATTATGTTTTACATTGGAGTGTTGTACATTATGACATTGTAAATGCTAAATATGTTTAGATACTACAGTCTATCTGTGTGCATAATATATCAAAGTATGCACCAGAATTGATTAAATCATGGACTTTCAAGGATTTCTCTCAAAACTGAAAGCAGCTTTATTGTTAATTGTTTAACAATGCGTCCTTCTCATAGACTGTCCAGCTGGCCTAGAAAGAATCATTGTGCAATCTTTTACAAGTATATATAGAAATATCCCCCACTGTGTTGAATGAAACTCACTCTGCATTGTCTGAGTTTAAAATCTGATGTGAGTCTCTAAACTGACTCAACAATAAACAGTCTATATTGAAGGAAAAAGCATAACAGAAAATATCTAGAACACAGGCTGCATCTGCACTTTGGTAATAATCCAATTTGAAACTACTTTAGTTGCCCTGGCTCAGTGCTAGGGAATCCTACGAACTGTGGTTTATTGTGCACCAGAACTCTCTGACAGAGAAGGCTAAAGATATCACAAAACTACAGTTCTCAGAATTCTTTAGCACCGAGCCGTGGCAGTTAATCCAGTGTCTATTTCTGCAGTGCAGGTTAGACCTATATCAGTTTATTTCTGATTAGCTTGTCCTTGCTATTCAGTTCAGGTCTCAGAACAATAATGTAGCATTTGGGGAAAAAGATAAAACCCAGTAAACCAGCACTAGAGGCTAAGATGGAGAAAATCTCCACAGCCACCATGTATTTTCCCTTGGTGCTTAGATAAGCTGGAACAAAGGACAACCAAACACTACAAAACACAATCATACTGAAAGTAATGAATCTGGCTTCATTGAAACTGTCTGGAAGCTTCCTGGCTAAGAAAGCTACAGTGTAACTAACCATAGCCAGAAATCCCAAATAGGCCACAATACAATAAAACATGGTCACTGAGCCTTCGTTGCATTCCAGGATAATTTCTTCAGCCAAAGTGTGTATGTCAGAATTTGGAAATGGAGGAGCAGTGCATAACCATATGGCACACATGCTGGCTTGGAAAAGAGTGCAACTAAAAACAACTGAGTTAGCTAGTCCTTTCCCCATCCATTTTCTCATCCTGGATCCTGGCTTGGTGGCCAGGAAAGCTATAACAACTGTTATGGTTTTTGCCAATATGCAAGACACAGCAATTGAAAAGATGGTGCCAAAGGTTGTTTGTCGCAAATAGCAGGTCACTTTCTTTGGTTGACCAATGAAGAGCAATGCACAGAGGAAGCAGAGCAATAGGGAGACGAGGAGAGAATAAGTGAGGTTGAGGTTATTGGCCTTTACAATGGGAGTATTCTTGTTCTTGATGAATATTTGTAGAACCACAACTGTGATCAGAGAAAGTGAGAGAGCCAAGAAAGTAAGAGTTATTCCCAATGGTTCTGTGAAGGAGAGAAAGTTTATACTTTTGGGAAGACATTGATCTTTGTTCCTGCTTGGATACTGACCATCTGGACATTTGGAACATTGATCCATGTCTGAAAAATAAATCAGATAATGTGTGTTATTCCATATTTCAGGAAATACAGGCTCAAGTACCCATTGAGACGTGAAACCCACTGGTAACCTTCAGCCAGAAAGTGCCTCTCAGCTTAACCTCTATCAGGATGAATATGAGACTAAAGTGATGGGGAAGAAGGGAGACATGGATGCTGCCTTCTATCTTGCCTTGTTCTTCATATCTATGAAGAAACAACAAATCTTGCAGCTGGATATTGAAACACAGCAGAATGCCCTTGGAATTCTGTCAATATAAAATGAAAAAGGAAAACTAGGAGGTTTTTGCACCTATAGCTGTCTGTCTTGATGTAAATAATTCAATTATTTGATAAAGCAGAAGAAATGACAGATAAAACAGAAACTACATATTAGTTTGTCTACCTTTTTCCTCTGAAATTTCCCCATCTGGACATAGAATGCAATCATAGCAACAAAAAGGTTCCCCTTCTTTCTTTCTTTTCCTGTTACCTGGATGGCATTTATCATTACACAGTGAAACAGGTGGCACCTATTCATGAAAAGGAGAGAAATAGTCTCAGTCCTTCACGTTAACAAAAATAACAGGAATGTTTTATGCAATATCATTGGTTCTGGAAATACAGTTTTGACCACATAAACAGGGCTGTTGAAAAAGTTTCATTGTTGTTTTTATCCAGAAAGAAAAAAGGGCCTCACGGGATGATTGATTAAACTTTTGAAACATTTGAGGACAGTCAATAAGCAAAAGTAAAAGGTGAGTCAGGCAGAGTCAGAATCCTAAATTCAAGAACATATATATAGGGTGAAAAAGGAGTATCATAATAATCAGTTCAAAGCAACAGAAGACAGCAAAGATGCAGAACAGGGAATCTCTTCCACCACATCCAGTAGGGAAGTGGAATGATCAACATGGGAAAACATAATACGATCAAAACAAAATAAGATGATGGAAGTAATACACTGAAGAACTACATAAAAGAGACAACAGAATGTCAGATTCCTTCAAAGTACAACTTTTAGGCAAAGAGTCAGGATGTGACAAAAAATGCTTGCTATTCCCAAAACACATGTGATTTTAGGGCTTTTTAAATGCCTTGGCTTTGAAGTTGCCAACTTTGTGTAAGAATTTTAAGATATGTCATTTGCAAATGAAGTAATGGGGTGGGTGGGTCCTTCAATGGAAATTCATTTTTATTGCTTAAGTATTTTAAGTAGTGTCCCAGCCATTCAGAGTGGGTATTAGGTTGAACAGTTAACAACAGGGGGTGCCATACATTCTGCTTCTATATAAACAACAAAATATATTTGGTTTAAAGTTTATCATCTAACCATTTTTTGTCTGAAAATTCACCACCAGCAAAATGATATTTGATCATTTAATTTGTTCTTCAAGCACACTAGTCTGGAGTGTCCTGTCTATGCATGCAGAGAAGATTGAAATCTTATCTAAACATGGTTGGGGAAAATAGTTCCATTGTTCTTAGTGTCATTTACTTGAGAGCAGACCTGCCTTGGCCTCTGCTCCCAGAGATGTCTAATGCAATCCAAACAGCTGGTCTACTCAAAATATAGCATCTGGATTTTGCCTTGTGCAACTTTAAGGCCAGATGTCTAAATTTACAAGATTTATTTATGAATAGATCTATTTAGGTTTGTATTGTTAGAGGCAGGTGGACTAGAGGATTCTACAGATTCACGGAATATCTATCTATCTATCTATCTATCTATCATCTATCCATCAAAATGTCTGTCTGTCTATCTGTCTTTATGTCTCCCAACTTTCTCCCGATACAGGTACTCAAGGACGAATGGAATTATAAGGTTTAAATAATTTCCACATAAAGCTCATCTGCTTACCATGAGCAATTGCATTATTCTGTGTTAACCTATCCCCATGGGGTTGTAATTAGGATAAAAAGGCAGTATCTATATGCATGCCAGACAGAATTCCCCCAACATCCATTTTGACTGATTGCTGGGGCACTCATGTGAAAATGTTAGCTAGTTAGCTAGAGGAGAAGGAGATGAAACATACAATAATCTGTGTTGGCAGTGAATGCTCCTGTAATTTGGCTTCATAGTTTTTGAAGGCCACACACTGCCAAATAGAACATTTGTGGTGGCCCATTCATTCTACATAAACTACAACATTTCCAGCCTTCAATTAACATCCTTTATAATAAATGAGATCTGGTAACCTTATTTAGGAAAGCAAACTATAGATTACCATTCATATTATATTTTTATTACATCTAGACTTTGGATCATGAATTGTAAATACAAGCTAGTCAGTGGTCCCCAAACTATGCCCTTTAAGAGATTTTGGATTTCAGCTCCCAGAAGCCTCAGCCATGTTAGCCAATAGTCTGGGATTCTGGGAGCTTGGCCTGAGTAGGGCCGATGGGAATAATATCTCCACCTAGCCTGGAAATAAGGCCCTATGGCCTGATCTAGATGGGCACTAAAAGGCGCCTGGGTGGTGCCATTAGGGTTCGGGAGCGTGCAGCGTTCACACTCTCCCGAACCCTAGCACGTAATGGGCAGAATCTTCCCCTCCCATGCAGCCTCCATATCATGACAGTTGATATATGAGCTTTCTCTTACAAGTTTTCCTGGTTATTTCATTCAAAACCAATTCTAAAAAGGAAAGTGGGTATGTGATTTGACTACAGCAAAATCAGAATGAAATCATTTCAAATCATTGCTGTGCTTGTCAGAAAAAGAGCCTTATAGGAACATAGTTTTTGTTGGTTTTTGGGGGGCTATGTAGCAATGTTCTAGAAGAGTTTCTTCCTGACATTCCACCAGCATCTGTGGCTGGCATCTTCTCTGATAAAGAGAAGCTGGTGAAACAACAGGAAGAAACTCTTCTAGGACATGGCCACATACCCGAAAATCCCACAAAAAACTATGGATGCCAGCCATGAAAGCCTTCAATTCCTCATAAGAACCTTTTACAGTAGGTCAGGATAGTATGAGCAACTGGTGCCGAAGGAAGATGGCGAAACCAACTGAAAGCCTTTCAGGGCTTTCTCTCTCCCCCTTTTTCTTCAGTATGTGGGATGGGTAAATTATGAAAAAGGCAAGGAGGGTGACTTGGCAAAAGGTTTCTAAGGAAACATCCTTGTGTCTGTTCAGGCCTCACCATATACCAATTCACCATATACAAATTTAGTGGCTTGACTATGCAAATAGCATTAGCACCCTAACTTGGAAATTGTCGAGAAACACCAGAAATAAAGAGGCTGGTACAAAGGATGGTTTATTTATTACATTTATTAAATCCAATGAGAATGATCAGCAGAACGGAACTGATATGTTGTGGAATCCTTAAGGTTTAAAGCCTTTGCTCAGATTAGGGCAAACATTCTTGGCAACCCTTGCACACAGCTCCCCTGGTCACACCAGGATGGTCTTCTAAAAACCACTCCTTCCCAGTGCATCACACCTCTGGGTGATCACTGACTGTAAGCATCCAGCCATATCCTGCACACAGGTCCATTAGTCCTAGAGTGCAGGTCTCTGCTCTGGCCTCCAGGAATACACCAACATGTCCCTAATCTCAACCACTTGCAACATCTCTGCCAAACTGTGACTAGTTAAACCAGTTTACAAGTACCCAATACAAATTAAGCTACTACTGATTAAACTGTGCAGAATAGCAAAACACAAAAACTAAATCCCATGCAAATTACAAATGACCCAAAAATTCCTACTTGGCCTCCAATGATATCGAGCTAATTGTGTACAGAATTTAGGGCTGGTGTGGGGAATTGGAGGGGGGCTGATGCAAGGCTGAAGCTGACAGCCTGGAAGGGGAGGCCAGAGGCTACTCTGGATCCAATTGGGAAGGCAATGGGGCAACCACACAGCCTGCTCCTGGTACAGGCCACCACCAGGTTCTTAAATGGGCCACCAGCAAGACTGGATTAAATCTGATTCTGAAAGGGCCAGCTCCTGACACCTCAGCATGGCTTCGGAGCATCTTCCAACCACTTTGTGTGTCATCTGAATGCCATGTGTATGTCATCTGAATGCTATCCCCCCAAGGTGGGCTGAAGCTGCTTCTTTTGGCCCATCTGTTTCGGGCCACAGAGAAAGAGGCTTAAATAGGAAGAGGGCCAGGCTTAAATACTCTTGTCTCCTCTTCAACAGCACATAAAGTAACTACATATCTCCCTTCTTTCCTGCTCTCATTGCAAAAAGAATTCCCAAACTGGAGTGCAGTACTGGTCACGGAATGGAATATATATTGGATAAGAGAACAGACCAAAGAATTTCAGAAGATGATCAAACTGTATTTTACAGATTATAGCAAAGCCTTTGAGAAAAAACTGTGGTGCTATCTAAAAGAAATGGCTGTGTTATAACATCTGATTTTCATGGTGCCTAACCTATACTTTGGTCAAGAGGCCACTGTTAGGATGCACTATGGAAAAACAGAATGGTTTTCAACAGGCAACAGTTCAGGCAAGGGTTCAGACAAGGCATTTTATCATCTCATTGGTTTAACATATATGTAGAACATATCATATGGAAAGCAAGATAAGACTTAGGGACAGAGAAAACTAGAAGAAGAAATCTCAATATTTTTAGATTTTCAGAAGATACAATATGACCAGTGGAAAATGGGAAAATAGCTGGAATGATTAGTGATATGAACAAAAGGAGGAAAATGCATTGTTCCAGACGAATATTAAGAAAACAAAAATATGCAGAGCCTTTACATAGCTTAAAGAGACATTGAACAGATAATATTTTTTTACAACTTGATTCAGTTATAAAACAAAGTACACATTGTAGTCAAGCGATCAGAAGATGCCTTGGAAAACTATGGAGTTTATCATATGATGGAATTTGGGGGTATAATGCAATGGCAATCCAAATGCAATCATGGGGTTTCACGTTATTGCATATGAGTGTATCTCACACAATTTTGAGCAATGGGAAGTCATTCCGAATGCAATAATGGGGTTTCACGTGATTGATTATTAAAGTATCTCATGCAATTTCGGGCAATGGGGGGTCATTTTCGGGAAATGGGAAGTCATTCTGAATGCATTCTGAACACAATTAAAATTCACAAAATTGCAAATTGGCTCCATTCGCAATTGAGAGAAATTCCTCCCATGTGATAAACTCCTAGGAAGGATCTACACTAAGATCCTGTGTTATAAAGAAATCACCACTCAGTATCAATACAACAAAACTTTCTGATTTCCCTTTGCTTTTTGGAACTTTTAGATAGATCCCACCTGATTAAAGATGCTGTGCAATGTGATCACCTCTTCATTGATTCTGAATCCTTTGCCCAGGAATGCCTCTGGATCCATCCTTCCTACTTTCACGCTTATGAAGGATTGGTTTGGGAAAGTAACCCAGTTCATAATATCAAATCCAGCTGCTAATTCACCATTCTCATCAAAAGCCACAGTGTCTCCAGCACTATTGTTAAATAAGAGACTACTCAAGAAGGGATGAAGCTAGATTGAAAGATGATAATGCAGAATTGTGGGGAAATTGTGAGAATTTGTATTCATTTTTCACTTTTATCTTTACAGACATTTAGTAAGAGATTAATAATTGACACTTTTTTTTGTGGAATTCTCCTAAAAGGGAATCACCTGTTGCTCCACATTATTCACTAAATGACCAATGGATGGCTTTTCTAGGAAGCCTCTAAGTTGGCAAATGATGAGTCATTTCTGTGTATTTACCATTTTAAATGGGATATACCTCTGTTTTACCTTTTTAAAGAAGAGAACATTCACTTATAAGTTGCACATTCCCTTCTTTCATCCACTTCTTTCTAGTTTTCTCTTTCAAAACATAACCCCCCCCACACTGCCTTTCTTTACATTCACGTCTGTCTTCATCCATCCAAGATGATTAAATAACTTTGTCCCTATATGACTATTAGAATTGCATCTAATTGCTGCTTTAAAATTCCAAGGAAACATGAACCATTAAATTTCTTATTTTTATTTTGGTGTGTTCTCTGCCATTGAATTTCAGAAATAGTAATAATGACTAAACTGCATTTTAAATTTAATATATTGTGATATAGTTCATGCCCCCCCCCCCTTTTGTTATTCCAAGCATAGCCACTGTATTTTGTCTCCTATGTCTTCCCACAGTTTCAAGATATTAGTTTAACCATTTGATATCAGTGCTAATGGGGGATAGGATAGGGTTGGAAAAATATTTTAAAATATTCGAAAAATTGTCTAAAAACATGTTTACCAAGTGCTGAGAAACCCCGAGGAGAGGAATCCTGGACTAAGAAGTATCTTTGCAGTTTGGGACTGATACTGCACAAATTTCACACTTTGTTGTTTTGTGCAGGAACCAACATTTTCTTCACAGAAATATTTTCCTTGCATAGAAAATGCTGTTTCGTGTTCTGAAAATGCTGAAAATGAAGATTAATTCTGTGCAAAGTTTGCACAGAAATTTTTCAAATCTTCCCTGACTGTTTTTGAAGTCTTTCTCATAGAGGGAAGAAAACTGGTAAATCTACCTTTTACTTCATTGAAGATGAAACAACTAAATCATAATTAAATACATCAGATAAGAAGTATTACCTGCCACGAATGAACATTTGGAGGATTTGGTGGACCTCTGAATGCCTTTGCCTTTTGTTTTGGTCTGGAAGAATAAAATCTTTCCAAAGCATAGGCAATGGCATAGACTGCATTGTAAACACTGTAGCTTTGGGCAGTCATACTCATCTCAAAAATTGTTCTGGGGAGATGCTCCAGCCTCTCTTGCCCAGTGCAAGTACCAGGGCTTTCATTTTCTTCATTCAAGTCAGAAAAGGTACATTGGAATGCCTCTTCCCAGAATAACTTAAGAAAGTCATCTCTTTTTGTTGCTCTAGGATTAAGTGTCTGGAGGAATTCTGGAAACTCCAGAATTTCACTTGAATGAATTGCAAAAGACAGGGTACCATCAAAGGCTTGTATATCAAAACTTCTGTGCACAGTCTGTGATGAGAAATCCCAGTGAGCAGTCATAATCCACACTTTAGAGACTGATCTCAGTGTAGCCACCTTATGTACAATGACATAGACAAATATCAACCATTTCAAATATGATATAGTCTGGTGGTCTGCATTTACAATCACTGCATTGACTTTGGCATTCATAAGGAGGTCTAATATGGTTCCAAAGCTTTTAAAGGGGTTTTCAGATTCTAATAATTGAGCCAGATGTTTTGTTTTTCCTTTATAGGCAGTGCAGATGCCTTCTTGAAAAAGCATTGTGTCCATTGTTTGCACAAATTTTTCTCCATTATCATCATCAGCTGCCATAATCCCAACCCATCTCCATTGGAAATACAGCAGGAGCTGGACAATCCCTTTGTACTGATATGATTCATTTGGGACCATCCGGTAGAAAGAAGGGATGTAGTTTTTAACGCTCATCACTGGAGCTAATACACAGTATCCAATCTAAACAAAAAGAATCTGGTTTTAATAAATTTTCAGATGTCAAGTTTCTCTGATTAAATTCAGGATGTATTTTTAAAAACTCTCTACAGCTATTTTCAATCAGTACTCATCATTAATCTTTGGTAACATAATAGTGAAAGCCACAGATACACCAGTTTTGCTTCATGATACTTAGCAAATGAAGTAGAAAGAAATTTTTATAGCTTTTCAGTACATGTAATATGTCTAACATGGCAATCTGAAATTTATATTTCTTGCGATCATCATAGCAATAGTACCCCTTTATTATGTTGAAGTGTTCTCATTTTCATTGTCTTTTGCCTCTTTTCACTGTGTATTGTGGAACATGAATGATCTCCAAGTTATAAAGATCCAAAGGCGAACATATCATGATGTGTGTGTGTGTGTGTTTTTACTATATTTGTTCAGAGAAGTTTTGCCACTGCCTTCTTTTGAATCTGAGAGAGTGTGAGTTGCCAAAAGTGACCCAGGTAGTCTCCATGGCAGAGTGGACCTTGGTCCACTCCTTGGTCTCCCAAATGTCCTGGGAGTTCTCTATTACATTGCAATGCCACACTGGCCTGTGGATATCTTTCTTTGCTAGTCTATTTTTATTATGAAGTCTTAACTTGAAGGGAAATTATTTAGTGTTTTGCATGTACTATTTTGAATTTGGTGTTTTTAATTTACTTTGGGGTCGGATCCTTGTTGGAATGGAAGGTGGGTGAGAGATGCTAAGCTTTTCAAATCTATCTTGTTTTTTTGCCCTCTTGAACTTGAAGAAACTGAGAGATAAACATTTATTTGAATGACTAATTATTTACTACGTGAAATATGAGGCATAAATGTATATTAAATTAAAGATTTGATATACAATTAAAGATCCCCCACCCAAGCATGGAACACTCACTTACTTTACCTGTGCAATCTTGTAATTTCCAATGACTGTAGCCATGTAAAGGGAGATTTCAGAGTCAAGTCCTCCAATGGCAGCTATCAGATTCTTTTTCTTGTCACAATGGAAGTTGGGGACAATCCTTTTCCAGGTGGACAGAAGTTTCAAGGTGTTTTGGTAAGTCATCCTGGCATTGAAATAACTGTCATAGACATGGAAGCCCAGGGTGACATTTGATAAAAATTTGGGATTGCTGTTTATCTCCTTCACACCAAAGGCCAGTGCCAGAATGTGTTGATAGTACTTCAGGGTTGGTCTAAAGGAAGAAATATATGCATATATATTTGGAAGATGTTCATTGGAACTCTCCACAAAGCATTTCTTTGTGAAGGCTGCTTGACAGATCCTATAATAGGTAAATGCATCCTTATTTAAGTTTTAAATATGGAGGAAGATACATGTTCAAACTCAGCAGAAAGAAGACATTTCAACCTTTTTTTAATGTCATGCAGAAGCTTCCTAAGTGGCACACCCCCTTCTTTACTAGATTCTCATAGTATATGAATATATTACTAAGGGATTTCCCAACATTTTCCAAAGCAAAGCCATTCCTAATATACAACTAAAATAAAATACAGGGTAGAGCTGCCACTTACTTAAGAGAAAGCATTCCCATTAAGCCAATGGGATTTAATTTTGAGTAATTTATAAGGTTACACTGTACGTGCTACTAAAGATTTGCACCTACTATGTATCTGTTCAAAATTAAGCCTCATTGTGTTGCATGTGGCTCACTTCCAAGTAAATAACAGTGCAGCTTTAAAAGTGGGGCTGAAATGCAACACACCCATTAAAATGCATGTGTGAAAAATTCACTGAACTTTGCCTGGATTTGATGTTGTGCTGATGGTGATGTACCTCAAGCAGAAATAATCAAGCTGTGGCTTTCATCTACTCCAATTTTGGTTACTATGATACAGATCTGGATATCTCCCCCTCTTACTTATTTCTGAATACATCCAGAAGGAATTCATAAGAGATAGAGTACCTAATAGAAGCCTAGACTTCTGGATTACTGTGAGCCTTGCTAACTTTACATTATAAACAAACAAAACAAACAGCTTCATTTATATACTTAAGGAGTGTCTAAGCGGTTTACAATTGTAAGCTATTTGCCCCCCAACAATCTGGGTACTCATTTTAGCGACCTCGGAAGGATGCAAGCCTGAGTCGAGCTTCAGCCCTTTGCTGGTCTTGAACTCGCCACCTTATGGTTTTGAGTGAGTGGCTGCAGTACAGGCATTTAACCACTGCACCACCAGGACATTATAACACTGGTCACCATTTCTCCCTCTTTCAAAGGTGGATTTTAAAAGGTGAATGTCACTCTCTCCCCATGTCCTTTAAGGGTGGTCTTAACATAGTGTCTCACTTGATACCCACTTAATTCACTTCAGGGAATTCAGAAAGCAAAGAAATCACACTCATAATGATGAAATGGAAGGAAAAGAGAAGCATACAATCACACTAAAAAGAGAACAAGACATAAATCATACTGAAAAGAGAATATTGCTGTGTTGGGAAAATGATAAATCCTCATGATGTAATTATTAGAGGTTGTTTTACTCATGCTTGTGGCTGAGATAAAATATAGGAGCATTTATGGAAGGAAGGAATCATAAACAGAAATACATCAAAGAGAAAACATAGATGGAAAATGAAAATGTAATCAGGAAGGGAGTGATAGAAGCTACAGAGAAATTTCTTGTAAAGCATAAAACAGAATATGGAGTGGATTAAAATAGAACTAAGCAAAATGACTTTGAAACCACTTTGGATAGTATAATGAAAAATTACACACACACACACACACACACACACACACAGAGGCAGATAATCTTAAGAAGGGATCACATACATTTTAACTCCTGCTTGTAAATCTAAATACATTTTCCAAAATTGCGTTCTTACATCAGTTCATTTCCAAACTTTGTTCTGGGATGTTCGTCAAAATACATTTCATCAGATATCATACCAAACTGGGAGGAAATTCCTCCAATCAATAAGTCTCCTTCCTGATAAAATTCATATGGCATCTGGAAGGCAACATTTAGAGAACACATCGTAATATGTGCCTTGCCCTCAGTTTGAGATGCCTGCAACAACAGAAAGAGTACAGACAGCACAAATATCCCTGCCATTGCAGGGGAGGAAACTGATATAAAATCTCCAGCTTCTATGTTGTTTCAACAATCAACATGTTTTTAATGTTTTTTCTTCAATGAACGTAGCTTTATTTGAGTTAAACAAATCTGTTGACGTTTCTGACTTTGTGACCTCCACTCATTTTTAAATGGAATAGTTAATTTTTATAATAGTTCTTGGGCTGCATTATTGATTATGTCCTTGGCCTCAAAGAAATGCAAGCAATTTGAGATAATTACACGTTTTAAGCTATTTCTCTGGAGTATGGGGCTGTAGATGAAGACAAAGAGTAGACAATGAAAAACAGGTTTGTTTTGTTTTTTCAAAAGAGTTTCATCACCACATTTTTAAAAATTGTTTTTAGTTTCATCATAACCAGAAGATGACCCAGTTGAAAGTGGCCCCCAAGTGGAAGTTAGTAGAAGCATAGAAAGTCCATGAGTTGGAGGCAGAAAAAAAGGAAGGAAGGGAAGGAAGGAGGGAGGGAAAGAAATGAGCATATGCAGCATACATTATATTTCTAGTATTAGGTCTCTAAATCTGACCCAAAGAATTCTGCCCATTGGCTCCTCAGCTTTAGCCACAGCAATCCATAGTTGGTAGGATGGATTGGGTGATTTAGCAGGGTGTATCTCTGTATAAAGCATCACAGTTCTGGTGCAGTGAAAGGAGGCTGTCCGAGAATTGGTACAGCCATGTGGTTGCATGTTGCTATAGAAACTTGCAGCCCACCCCCTCACATTCCTACCTCCCCCAACCCCATGAGAAAATTTTAGTGCATTCCCAAATTGCATTTGCGGCCTTGCCGTGCGCCATGACCCAGCATACTGGTACAGTTGGCCCTCCTTATCCACAGATTTTTTTATCCACAGATTTGAGCGTACACGGCTTGAAAATATTCCCAAAAAGTATACATTCCAAATAGCAAACCTTGATTTTCCATTGCATATATGGGACACCATTGTGTTGTGCCATTATATTTAATGGACTTGAGCATACACAGATTTTGTTATCTGCGGAGGGTCCTGGAATCAAACCCCAGCACATAACAAGGGCCCACTGTATATGTTGGAAGGTGGGCTGCATTCAATGAAGTGAAGTGGACCTACCCAGTACACGGGTACCAAGGGCTTAGCCCTTGGGTCATTGGAGCAGCTTAGGCCTGGATTGAATTGCATATGGTTTCATTGTTC
Organism: Urosaurus nigricauda; assembly: GCA_034509955.1. NCBI lineage: Eukaryota > Metazoa > Chordata > Lepidosauria > Squamata > Phrynosomatidae > Urosaurus > Urosaurus nigricauda. Next base: position 12,489,946 of record JAOEGL010000006.1, read on the forward strand.
TCCTTTCTTTTTTGGGCTGTGTGGTGTGGAATAGGCCTTCCGTGTATGCTCAAGTCCATTAAATATGATGTCATAAGTGGACAAGTAGGCCATAAGGCACAGGCTAGACCAAGGCCTAATTAGGGCATAGTTGCTGTTCTGTCCTAGTGTAATCTCTGAGGCCTGATAGCCTACATCAAACCCCATTCCTATCCAATGGCATCACTAGGGGGTGTGGACCACATCTGGTGATGCCCTAAAAGGGGGGGGGGTGACATTACTTTTCCTCAAACACCAACTTTTGGGCAGAAACAGATTGTGGCATTCACCTGCTTCTCATTAAAATGCTTTAAGAGAGTGGTGTGAAGCTCAGTGGGACAATCATATTGAATCATAGAGTTGGAAGAGACCACAAGGGCCATCCAGTCCAATTCCCTGCCATGCCAACTCCCTGCCAAAGGAGAGGCCCAAGAATTGTTTTAAAATTTAGAATTTAAAAATTTAAAAATGTTATTTTTAAAAAAAAAATTAATTAGTTAATAGACAAACTTTTTATCAACAACAATAACATTTATGAAGTTACATCTAAAGAAAAAAAGAGAACAATAAAACAATAAAAAGAAAACACGCACACACAAAAGAGTATTAAAAAGCCTAATAGAAAATTTTATCACCCACCCACATTTATTTTTAAGTCCTTTATACATCATAGGTCAAAAACACACTGCTGAAATAATCCAGTTTGTGACCACTTTAACTGGTCTGGTTCAATGCTAAGAAATTCTGTGAACTGTAGTTTTGAGAGACAATTAGCCTTTTTTTTTTGCCAGGGAGATCTGGTGCCACAATAAACTATAATTCCCAGGATTCCCTAGCACTGAGCCAGGGCAGTTAAAGTGGTCTCAAACTGGATTATTTCTTCAGTGTGTTTTGGACCTTAGACAATCAAGCTGCAATCAAGTACCATTTATGCATCATCTTATAATCTTTTTCTCTAAAATCATAACTCAATATGTCTTATGTCTGAAAAAACTGAATTTGAGTTGAATTTATGCATGGATGATGAACATTTGATTGGGAAAATTTATATGTAGTTAAAAATAGAACCAGAAGATGAACAGGTTAAAGAATGTAAGATTAAACAGAGTCATAATTTTGGATACAATTTGAGCTGGAATTTTGGGGCAAAGTGTGAAATGTGATTTAAAAGACATATTGAAAATGACCTGATATTTAAACATTCAGGTGTAAGATAAAGCAATGTAGGTATAGCAGTCCATTCCTAATTTCTGTTCCCAAGGAGTCCTACAGTGTATATTTGCCTCCTTTCTTCTAGTGTAGTCCATTTCACTGAAATCAAGTAAATCAAGAAACAGTCATTTTCAACATGCAGGATTTTTTTTATAAGTGTCTTCAATTGAAAATCTTATTATTTATAGTATGGGTTCTTTAGATCATAGGAATAGCAATGAGACAAAGGAAAAGGTTATTTGTGAGAGAATGTAGGATTTTATTGTACATACTAACAAGCCAACAAGGTGCCTGGGTATAAGAATCAAGTTGTATTTTGGAGCATCTAACCTGACTCCAAGGATACCATTCTGTAAGGGGAATATGTCCTTTCATTGCTATAATTCCCAGGATTCCCTAGCACTTGCACTTGCAAAAGAGAAACAAGTTTTCCCACATTGTCAGCTTCTGCACACGAAGAGGACAGCATCCATGAGAACCATATATAATTACAATTGTAAATTATTATAATAATTAACATTAGTTTTGTGAAATATCACATAAAGCTAATAAAGTGTGTTTATAAAGAGGATAAATGGTGGATGTTGCTTCAAACAAAAATGAACAAATTAATAAACAACAACCACAACATTACACAACAGATACTTGTTATATTACTTTAGCGTCCGTCTACTCTAAACAAATGAAATGATAAATCTAAAGCTGAATAAAACAGGGGTGTACAACTTGTGGCCCTCTGTATATTGTTGAGCAACGACTCATATGAACTTCCATGGTGTGGTATGACAGGAGTTCTTGTGCCTGGAAGACTGCAGGTTGTTCATCGTAGAACCAGCGGCAATGGATATCATAGCTCTGAAGGGAAGTGCAGACTGAAAAATATGGGATTCCATAAATATGTTTCCTGGATTTTCTTCAGGATAAATATACCTGTTTCAGAATAACAGAAAGTATATACCTACTTAACCATTTTTCCTTATTAGCTGGTCTTTACTATTCAGCTCTGGTCTCAGGATAATTATGTAGCATTTAGGAAAAAAGATAAAACCTAATAATCCAAAACTAGAGGCCAAGATGGAGAAGATCTCCAGAGCTACCATGTATTTTCCTTTAGTGCTCAGATAGGACAGAATAAATGACAACCAAACACTGCAAAAGACCAGCATGCTAAATGTAATGAACTTGGCTTCATTGAAACCATCTGGCAACTTCCTAGCTAGGAAAGCCACAATAAAGGTTACAAGGGCCAAAAATCCTAGGTAACTCAAAATATAATAAAACATTGTCGCTGACCCTTCATTGCATACCACGATGATTTCTTCATCTAGAGAGTGCATGTCAAAATCTGGGAATGGAGAAACAGTACATAGCCATACAGTACAAATGCTGAGTTGAATAAGGGGGCAACCAAAGAGAATACAGTTGGCCAGTCTTTTCCCCATCCATTTTCTTATCTTTGATCCTGGTTTAATGGCCAAGAAAGCCACAACAACAGTAATAGTTTTTGCCAGTACACAGGAAACAGCTATTGAGAAAATGACGCCAAAAGCAGGTTGTTGTAAATAGCAGTTCATTCTTAGAGGCTTGCCAACAAACAATAAGGCACAGAGGAAACAGAACAATAGGGAAATAAGAAGGCAATATGTGAGGGCCCGGTTGTTGGCTTTAACAACAGGAGTGTTCTTGTATTTGATAAAAATTCCTAGCACGAAAACTGTGATGGAAGCAAACAACAGAGGCAAAATAACTGAAGTCATTCCTAAGGGCTCGATGAAAGAGATGAAGTGTAGGGTCTTGGGAAGGCACACATCCTGCTTCTTGTTTGGAAATTGATGTCCTGGGCATGGCAAGCAATCATCCTTGTCTGAAACACAGAAGATATTCTGTTATCAATAGCATCCAGTTATCAATAGAATCCTGTTGGTGACTTATGTTCACATAAATCCTTTTATCCCAGCCTAAGTACTTTTGGGTGGCATCATGCAAAAGACAAATCCCAGTGATCCTCATGGAACACATTTGCTCTGGCCACACAACAGCTGCCAGAAAGTTCTACTCAACAACCACTGAGTGTCACAGAAATTTATCCATCTACTATCCAACTGCCTTTACATAGCATGGGGAAGAAAGGCAAAGAAACTTGTACCCATGTCCAAGTGGCCAGGCCCAGGCAAAGAACAGATTTGCTACCCCTGACAATCGGTTTTTAATGCACTGATGGAACTTTATGCTCTATCAGCAGTCTAACAGAATCTTAACCAAAGTCATCATTATCAGGATGGAAGAAGGACTGAAAAGTTGAATACTAAATACTTTTTCACTTTAGCTATTGAGTTTGTGCAGACATTTGTTTCTGATTTTGTGCCCCTTTTTTAGCCATTTCATTTTACAATGTTCACATGGCTTTCTGTACACTTTATTTTTCTGAAATGATTCTGTGCAAACTGTTAAGGTGAAGTGCAGTTCTCAAGAATCTCAAGAGGAGTACCTCCAGAGATACTTTCATAATGAATGACAGATGCAGCGAACATTCCACTGCAATATTAAATTAGTCACTCTTTAATTCCATTGACTTCATTGATTCTAAACATGGCTAATTTAAGTCTGGATTTAACCCATAAAACTGAGCCGTTGGGTAGTAGGAAGAAAAATTATTGTGGACAATTGAAATATCAAAGGCAGCTGATTCCTCTCCTTCCACATAGGTGCTCCGGAAAGAGCATTAGTCAATCAATTAACAATATCGCCTTCTCAACTTTCTGTTACATGGTTTCATAGTTTGAATCCCTTGTTTCTCATATTTGTTTCCCCTGTCCTCATCAGGCTCAAACAGAATGAGTCTGTTGGTGCAAAATCAGAACTTTGATAAGATCATGCTTAACAGATTCACCACATACTATTTACAGGAAGTCACTGAGAGGTTCAAGATGATTTTGAAAACGTTTGTTTAACTTGTAAGCTATAGAAATAGAGGTAGATTATGAAATTATGAAATTTCTTGTTTGGTGCTGAGATTTAATTGTGTTATGAGTTGAAGATTTAGCAGTGCAGTTTGGTATATAATTTCATGGCTCTGGACAATAACTGGGTTGCCATGATCTACTCTCTTCTCTTTCAAACATCTGACATGGCAATGTAGAAGAAAAAAAATATACATAATAATATGCTTAACACCATATAGAATACTGGCCACCATATCTCTTACCCATCTGATCTGAAATCTTCCCATATGGACAAGGAACGCAATCATAGCAACAAAATGGTTTCCCCTCTATTTTTTTCCTTCTGTAACCTGGATGGCACTTGTCATTACACAAAGCAAGTGGCACCATCTATCCTATTCAAAGATGAAAGAAAATAGATGGCTTAATGGGGAAAAAAGACTATATCTAGCTAACAGAAAAGTTATTTTGTATCAGGAAAATGCATTTTATAACTGGCAATAAGGAACAGAATCTATCTGATTTTGCAAATTCTGAATTATCCAGATGAGCAGAACTCCTAAAGATGTGAAGCTGGCTTCTAACTACATTTAGTGGGAAAGAACCACATTCTTCCCATTCCATAATAGTGGTCAAAAGTCAGCTTGGCACAGCATAGCATAGTAGTTCTGGACATAGAACTATACTATGCTGAACTATTTATCAGCTCCTGGACTTTACCATAGAGCTGAGAAACACTACCCTGCCTTGTGATTCTCTGCCTTACAGAGAGTTAGAAAATTACAGAAGTGTCTAGTTATGCCATTGTAGACAGATGCAAAGTTCATTGACATCAATTAGAGTCCTCCAGCGGTCTCAGCAGATGATGTAATCATTGCATGCCTGATTGAAGAGACATAGACAGATGCTTCTGTGATTTCCCTGCCCAGAATCTCTATGGCCCGATCTAGACGGGCATTTAGAGGTGTGATTAGGGCTCTAAAGAGCACCTTTAGGGTTAGGGAGGGCGTAGCATCTACACCTTCCCTAACCCTAAAGCGTATGGATGCTGCCATTTTAAAATGGCGGCGTCCATACGGATGCACTCTCAAAGCATCATCAGGTGTGCAGCTGCTAGACACGCTGCGCACATGATGACGCCTTTGCACCACGGGAGGGAGCAAATCGCGTCGGGTCTTTGCTGCGGCTTTTAGACAAGCTGCGGCAAAGACCCAGGAAGGAAGGGGCCACGGCGGCAGCCCCTTCTTCCCTTCAGCCCTGCTTAGAGGCCGCGGGGAACCGGCAGTTTGCCGGTTCCCCACGGCCTCTGAAAGCAGCGGGATGGGGCCGCGGAGGCTGCCGGTATGGCAGCCTCAGTGCCATCCCACAACTTCTTGGGGCGGTCATGGACCCCCCCCCCCTTTTGGGCGGTCTAGATCGCCCCATTGAGGCACAGAATGTCTATGGAGAGGGCCTTTAAAACCTCAGTGGGAAGTTCACTGAGGGGCGTTGGTCACCATGGAGAGAGGAAAGGAATATCAACATTTTTGGTGTTCACATAGAAATATATACAAAGTATATGATTCACTTGAACTCAAGTATGCTACCTATAGGATGCCAGCCAAAGTGTATGCAAGGGACATATTTGCTCTCTTTTCTACAGGGGAAAGATGTAGAATCATACCTTGCTCTCTTTTTTACAAGGGGAAAGATGTAGAATCTTTCTCCATGTACATACTGGCCTGAAAGGCTGGCTAGGGAGTCTCCACGACGCGCACCCCAGCTCCACTCCCACTTCACATGGTGTGCGGCATCACGGTGCTCCTGAGGCACTGGGTACATACAATACAGCACTAAAGGAATGCTGCCAAGCCATGGCAACATGGCTATGGTGCCCTTGCCAGTATGCAAAAAAGGAGCTGCTTTTTGTGGCTCCCTGTTGTGCCCTGGAAAAGCCAGATTGGGGCCGTGGGTGTGGTTACTGCGGCCCTGATCTGGTTGAAACAGGGCGGCTGGATGCTACCCCTTCAAGGTTGTCAGTACAGCCCCTTTATCTTTTTTTCCCTTTCCTTTTTTAAAAAGGCCAGCTGATTCCATTCCTTGAAGAACCACCAAATCTGCATGTCTTCATGAACGGCTAGAATTGCCTAAGACAGATGAATTCAAGATGCTCCTTCCTTATTGCATGAACATATCTGTACTTGCTGATATAACTCTAGTATTTAGGCGATGAGAGCACCTTGTCTAAAGCATGTGTTGTAGCATATAGCTCTAGGAACTCATGCTAGTCTGAGTGAGCTTTCTTGCTTTCCTTTACCACCAGAGCCCTTGGAAGGGGATCCCAGCCCTCTGAAACAAGTTTTCAATCTCCATAAAGAGAAAGAATGGGAAAACCAGCTCTTCCTCTCCACTTCCACTGGATCCCATTGTTCAATTGGCATTTATCCAGTACTGAATAAAGAACTTATCTTTGCATCTTAAAACTATATTCATATCTCACCTGATTAAATGACCTGTGCCATGTAATAGCTTCTTCATTCATTGTGAACTTTGGACCCAGTAAAGCCTGCGGATTCATTCTTCCCACATTTCGTCTTAAGAAAGATTTATTTGGGAATGTAACCCAATTGATTATATCAAATCCACCTGCTAATTCACCATTCTCATCAAAAGACACAGTATCTCCAGCGCTGTTGTTAAATGAGATATTCTTCAGAAAGGAGTGAATCTAGGTAGTGAGAAGAAAACATGAAGTAATGAACAGAGATAACAATGGCATTTGTTTGAATTCTCTAATCTTTATAATCATCAGACTTTGAAGCATTTAGTTCAGGGTAAAAGCAATGCTACCAATGTGGCTATTCAGGGGACAATAAAAAATTCTCAAGATGTTTCTCCAGAGAAAGAGCGTATGGCTATTTTTCTAATTTCCACTAGATAATCAGTTACCAATTTGCTTGGAAGAATAATTTATTCAGTTTTTTCCCTATCTGACAATATGACTTTGGCAAACCAAATCAACACCTCTAAGACCAACATGTTCAGGGAATGCTTTGAGGAGATGACCTCTCCTCTCACTTCCTGCTACCACATACTAGAACACACATGACAGAATTTTTCATATTTGAAACATTACCATCCAAGAGTGCAGATTCTGAGGATCCCATCTACTATTTGCCATTGCTCTTAGTGTAGGTGTAGATGATGAGAACATTTTGTCTAAAGCATGTGCTATAGCATATATTGCATTATAAATGCTATAGCTCTGGGCAGTCATGCTCATTTCAAAAACAGTTGCGGGGAGGCTTTCCAGTTTTTCTTCACCTGTACAAATATTATTCTCCTTTGCTTCTTTAGGGTCAGGAAATAAGCAATTGAATGCCTGCTCCCAGAAGATCCTGATAAAGCCATCTCCTTTTTGCAAATTAGGATGTAGTTGCTGCATGAATTTTGTAAATCCTGGCACTTCATTTGAGTGACTTGCTAGAGACAAGGCACCATGGAAAACATGTATTTCAAAATTCCTGTGAAATGTCTCTGATGAAAAATCCCAGTGGGCTGTCATAATCCATATTTTACCTGTAGATATCTCCATAATACCATCTGATATTTCATAAATAAATATCAGCCACTTCAAGCATGAGATGGTTTTAAAATCTGCATTTACAATATATACTTTGACAGTAGAGTTGGATAGTGACGCAGCAACTGCAAAGATGGATTCTAACGGCTGGGAATGTTCTAAAACATCAGCTAGAGTTTGTGTTCTTTCAATCACAGCTGTGCAGATTTCATACTGAGAAAGCATTGGCAATAATGTCTGCACAAAGTTTTCTCCTTTGTCATCATCTGATGCAATGATTCCAACCCAAATCCAATGAAAATGCAGAAGGAGAAGAATAATTCCCATGTACTGCAAGTTTTCACACGGGACCATGCGGTAGAAGGAAGGGAGCTTTTCTTTAACATTTGTCACTGGTGCTAATACAGAGTAAGCAATCTGAGGAGAGAAACCATTAATTTTTCTTTCTTTCTTTTACAAGATGGGAATTATGGTAAACTTTGTATATTACACACTTTTATAAAGGAAGAATTTAAAAGCATTTACTGGCCCTGGGAGATGTTCTTTAAAGGAGCTATAGCCTTGTCTGTATGGGCCAAATAAAATGGTCTCACCCTATCCTCTTGGTGGGGAGACTAGACAGCACACAGCCCAAACCTTGGTTTCAGTATGAAAAAAGAAGGCTACATCCAGCCTGTTCTCCACCAGGACCAGGGTATACTCCCTTTAAAATGGATTAAAATAGTTTACCAATCCAGAGTCCTCTGTTCTGACACCAGACAGCTGTTTAAAGTGCACCCTGCTGAGCAATCTGGTGTCCACTGATGCCAAAAGCCACTCACTCAGGTCAGAACAGGGAGCCTAGCCTTATGACCATCACTGGACACCTCATCCTTACCTCAGGGTGAAGTGAATTCCAACAGCATCAGATGTGATGTGTGGCTCAGCAGGATGCATGTGAGAAGAGGCACCCAGTGTCACAACCATGGGTGAGACAACAAGGGCAGGGGGAGTTTGGGACAGTTTCAGGGCCAGGATCTTTTGGGCTGTCCCTGAACTGTCTTGGCCAGTGCAGACAGGATCAAGAACTATGCAATGTAAGACTAAAAACCAATCTACTCCAGTATTTGGTTCACACAGTGAACAAACAGTTGGCTCAATGCTCCTCAAGCCTGGTCTCATCTCTAGGATGGACTGTGGTTTACAACTTGGTAGACATAGAGAAGATTGCACTAACACTTATCCAAGTAGAAATAAGTGTCTTGAATAAGCACAGAACCTGTAAACTTTAAAGTTTCTTTGCATGTATTTTCTTTTTGCTATGAGCTAAAATTTTATGTGAATAAGTTATCAATGGACCTATATAGACTGGCCTGAAAGGCCAGCCTGTGGGCAGAGTCAGGGCACAGCATCTTGACGAAGCATGCCCTGACTCCACCCCTAGGGCACCATGATGCTGCACAATGCTCCAGATGGCATGCAGCATCATGATGCACCTCCAGCGCTGCATCCAGATGACACAGCACTGATGGGGTGCCATACAGCACCACTGAAGTTATGGAGCCCTTTGGAGGGTAGAAAAAGAAGCTGCTTTTTGCTGCTCTTTTTTTGCATACTCCAAATGCCATTGGGGCTGCAGCATGAGGTTGCTGCGGTCCTCATATGGCCAGGAAAGGGGTTGTCTGTATAGTCCCTAAAACATATAAACCAGCTAATCAAAGCATTCCTATGTCTTTTTAAATTTTTTTTTACTTTTTGAAAATGGTAATCCAAAGAGTAACGTTACTTTTAGATTCTGTTTATTTGAAAAGACAAGGCTTCCCCTTCCCCCAGTAGAAATATTTTTAGTTAGCCTGGATGTTTCATTTGTCAAAAAACTGTGGAAGATCTTCTTCACTGACTGTTTGATTAATTGATTGGCTAATATCCCCCCCCCCCTGCTTTAACTCAAAGCAATATACCCTAGGAATTTCCCATCTGTACTCTATCTTTTCCAAAGGAGGCATAGGGGAAAGAAAATCCTGAGAGTATCAGTTGAGAGAGAAACATAACATCAAAGAAAAATGGATGGTTAATATACTCATTGTACCTGTGGAATCTTGTACGTGCCTAAAATGGTAGCCATTTGAAGTGAGGTTTCAGCATCATGTCCACCAATAATAGCTATCAGATTATAGTGTCTATCACAGATGTAATTGGGGACAATCCTATTTTGAGCAGATAAAAGCTTCAAGGTGTTCTGATAAGTCATCTTTGCACTAAGGTAATTATCATAGATGTGAAAGCCAAGGCTGATATTTGGTAAGAGTTTGGGATTCTCATTGATCTCCTTCACAGCAAATGCCAAAGCAAGGACATGCTGGTAGTTTTTTGTTTTTGCACTAAGGAAAGAGTAATATTATATGTGTAATAAATAACCTTATTGTAATGGTACGTATAACTAGTTTTATATAAATGATAAGAGAGTACCACTGTGCACAACATGAAAGCTATACACATATTAAGACATATCAAGTAAAATTAAAGGGAAGCCTAAATAATCTAGTTCTTTGGAAAACATTTACTAATGACATACTTTTTTAAAAATAGGCTATATAATACAGAGACAATAAGCAATATTACAAGCAATAAGAATACCCCAACAGTAACTATAAACAAGTGGAGCATAGAAAGGCTAATCCAAAGTTTATGACTGATATCTTTCATTAGGAATGATTATGCCAAATATCACATGTAATTAGTTCACAACAAACCACAAAATTGTGACAAGAAGCTTGTGGAATTGTTCCCATTTTAATGGTAATGTAGGAATGTCAAATACTTTAAAAATAAATAAATAACTTTTGAATATAGCAATTAAAAAAAAATTCTTCAATTTCTCTTTTTTTCATATTAGACTGAAAAGGGGTTTGTAGTTTCAGCTACTGGTATTTTCCATTTAAATTTTCGGAGCTGTTTCGGTTCAAATAATTATTGATTCAGTGACTCATACTTAGTCCTGATTCAGTTCAGGCTGCTTCATTGAGAAACAAAAATGACCCTAACTTTAAAAATAAAAATAAAAACTTGGAGATTAAATTTGTGGACACAGTAACATATCAGAATAGCCTAACATTCACAAATCCAGGCAAATAACTGTAGGGACTCTTGGTAAACTACTGCTAAAATTTGCTTTTAAAACCTTTTGCTGTTGTTTTGTGATTCCAAGTCACTCCCAACTTATGGCAACCTTAAGGGAAATCTATCATGGGGTTTTCTGCATGCAATTTGAAGACATGGAAGCCCTGATCAAGAATTATGAGTTCACCTTTTTGGTGATGTTTTTGCAATTCAAGGGAAATGTTCAATTTAGTGTAATGTTCAATTGGCTTCCTATGTATTTTCAACAGATTGAAATCAATATCAAACCTAAATTCTTTTTCTTTTTTTAAGAAAATAAAACAAAATAATAGGGCCACAATATGTAACAAAGGGAAGTACCACTGCATAATGAAACTACTATTGACACATATACTATTTGATAAATATAAAGACGATGTAAGGATGTGTTTGGATAGATAAAATATTATTAAAGTGAAAATGGAGATGGGGTGATGCTGAGATAAAGGAAGAAGTATATGGAATTCTAAACAAAAAACTTCCACCAGGCCTTCAAAAAAGTTCCTTATATTTTTAAGAAAACTAGGAAAAGAACAAAAGAATACATCCTTCTAGCAATGTGACAGGAGTATACTGCTGTGATTTTTGTCCTGTATTAGAAGCTAAAATGGTCAAAGGGCAAAGTTTCCTTCTTCTCCACCACCAAATGATTTCTTTATCTGGTGCTATTTTGTAACATATTTGAGACAGCTGAAGTATAGTCCATTATGTCTAAAGATTATGACCTAGTTTAATGCATATTAAGGAAAACAAAGTATTTACTTACATGAGTTGGTCTACAAACTTGGTTTTGGGAAGTTCATGGAATGACATTGTTTCAAAGAGGCAGTCAAGCTGTGTAATAATCTGTCCAATGATTATGTCTCCTGTTGTACAATACTTGTATGGGATCTGAAATAAATAACCCATGGTGCACATTGCAGTGGGTGTCTTGCATTCACTTGTAGCTAACAATATCCCAAATAATATCTGTATCAGGAAGAAACCTTCCATGGCATATGAATCAAATTAAGAGTCCAGGGTTTGTCTAACTCACCAGCATTAACCAGCAGATATGCACTTATCAGATTAATGTCCAGTAAAAGGAAGTTCTGCATATGTTCAATCACGTTTGTCTTGTCATATCCTACATCCGTCCAAATATTTTAAAAATACACACAAAAAACCACAGTTAAAATGTACTTTAAATTATTTCCCTAAGATATCACTTTTTCATTCATTTCTCTTGACTTTTCTCATTCATTTCTCTTTGCATTAATTTCTCATAAATTGCACATATTGATAACCATTTCCTTATACATTTTTGAACCAAGGGTTGTTGTGCATAATGCATTGTCCAGACCGTGTTCCAATCTCTACGTTAGTCAAGGAAGTACAGCTTGGGTTGATTTACTTAAAATATAGAGCAAACAAAATCCTTGAAAAGCTTGAGACACTAGTTATAAGAACCTTTTTAACTGACACAAGATTTTAATGGCAAAATAAAAGATAGGCTGATACAATCCTGTGTGTTTTCAGACTCTTTTGTTTTCAACAGTATAGGGAACAATTTGAACATTTTTGCTGATACTGGAAGTGATCTCAGGGAATTCACATGATGAAAGATAAATTCTAGTATTATGAGATAATTACAGTGTTCAACATCACAACCTTAAGTATGGTGAAAAGTGTTTTTTCCCATCTGCACACAGCCAAAGTGTTGAGTGTTTTATTTTATTTTATTTTATTTTGAGATCTCACCTCTGTTACTTAATGAATGCAAGAACTGATGGGACTAGTAGGGCCACGTGTAATAAAATTGTTATGAAACAAAGGTTGAGAGAAAAAATCTCTTTATCATTTCTTTTGACAATTTCCAGATAAATATCAAGAGAAAGAACAAATAGGTCATTCAGGAATGTATGGAACAGTGTAGAATGTCTCACAGTGGGACTTCTACATACATGTTTTTCTCCACTTGTAAGCATCCAAATACCACACAAAAATCTGCTCTAGAGGAGAAATTTGTATAGGTACATCAAGGATGAGAAAGAACCTAGGTGTCATTGGTGAGACTATTCCATCCATGAGAAAAGCTTACTGGATACCACTCTTTGAATTTTTCAGAACTAAAATTTGTCACTTTATCAGAAAGGCCAGTTTGTGAAATATGTCTGGATCTGCAAGTGCCACAGTGAAGATTTAAAGGAAAACCTCAAGCTGATCAACTGTTCCAGTCTATCATCAAAATTCTACACTAGCTACTTGGCTATGTATGTATAACTAAGTAATGCTTCCTGGCCTGACCATTAAACCCATGTTTAATGCAGCTGCATCAGGCAAAGGAAGTATTTTCAGTTGTCAGCTGGGGTAGAAGGAGAAACACATTTCCAGCCTTCTGCAAGTCTTAGCAAGTCTGTCACAAAGAAAAGTGAAATGAGTTCATTTTCACATTGCTGCAGCCTTGCTAGAAGCTTAATCCTCCTTGTGCCCCAATCAGCAGTTGAACAGATTTCCTTCATCTGCTTCTGCTTTTGGTTGCTGAGGTGGGCTGAAGGGGTATTTATTTAGTCTTAGAGTAATACTACCTAGGGTGCATTCACACTGCAGAAACAATGCAGTTTGACACCATTTTAAGTGCTGTGCCTCTATTCAATTTAATCCTGGGGTTTTTAGTTTTACAAGGTCTTCAGTCTTCTCTGCCAAAGACTGCTGGTGCATCACAAAACTACAAATCCCATAATTCTGTAGAATGGAACCATGCCAGTTAAAGTGGTGTCAAACTACATTATTTATGCAGTGCAGATGCCCCTATAATCTCACTGAATACCCCTGGAAATATTTTCTGAATATAAAGCTGTTATAGATCCCTAACTCAAGGGTATAAATTTGTAACAGCAGTCCAAGAACCAGCCTTCAATCACCTCTTTGTGATCCTGTTATCAAATTAATATAAAAGGGGACATCTTAGGCAAGCAAAACAAAAGGGGGCTCTCCAGTGCAGGATGGGCATCCAGCTGGCTCAGCATTGGGGAAGGCGAAAGCACTTAGCTGAAATCTCTCAGAATTATATTCCCCTCACTGAAGAGGATGATAGAGGAAAACTTGGGACTGGAGCAGACAGGCAGGAAAAAACAGCTTGAACCTGCTCTTTCTGAAAGTGAGTTGAATTCCCACTGTCTGCATGGCCCACTCCCAAAGTGGCCCAAATGCACATGTTGTCAAGCCATGCTCTGGGTTGTTGTTGTTGTTTTATCATCTCCCCACCATGTATGTGCCCCATTGCATGAACACACCACCTGTGACCGCCAATACCTCCCACATCCTCCTCACATGCTATCCCATTGGATTGCCACACCTTTGATCATGCACACATACACACATGCAAAGCTCTGCCGGTACTGAGCATTGGCGTACAGGAGTGTCGAATGATTCATTCACATCAAACAACCATGAGACACCCATACATGCCCCTTTCACACCCCTTCACCCCATCCCCCCCCGTTGGACTCTCTGGTTTGTGTATGGTGTAATTAAATCCATTGATTTCATTGCAGTTTCAATTTTTTTTAACGTTGCCACATCTGCACTTGTGCTGTTCATATATATGCACAAAGATGCACACCTTCGACACATTGATGGTGTACAGACTGGCTTCTTTGGCTGGCATGGCAGCAGAGTCAGGGTGTGGAATCTACACAATGCATGTTCTGACTCATCGCCAGGCTGGCATGACGCTGCATGCTGCATCACATGACAGGCAGTTTACGGTACTCCTCTGGCACTATGTCTACATGACGCAGCACCAAAGCAATGCCAAAAAGCTGACACACCAACGGCTATGGCACCATTTAAGTGGTACAGAAAGGACTGCTTTTTGCAGGTCCTTTTTGCTCTGCAGAAAGGCAAGATCAGAGCTGCAACATGTAGTTGCCATGGCCCTGATCTCGTGCTAAAAGGGACAGCTGCAGGCCGCTCATTAAGGGTGGTCTGTATAGCCCCTAAATCAATGTATCCTGGCTTCTTTTTGCTTTGGCCTTTAGCCCTGGAGTATGGCTTCACTTTGATTTCCACCAGCTTTGGAACTGTGTCTCGTATAAACACCCCACCTTCAAAGCAGCTGGAAACCGCTTTATTTGGTTCGTTTGTTCCACCCCTCATTTGCATATCCCAGAGAAAGGAAGTTTTCTTTGGAGATCAGGACACCCTTTGTCTGAGGAAATTCACACAGATTGTCCAGTGGTTACCGTATATTGCACCTTATTCTTCTCCCCTGGGAAAGCAGGTTTAGCACTCAGTTCACCAAACACTGCCATAGGACACATTTCTGAGTGCAAATATGGGAGCCCATACAGTAGGTATTTGGTCTAGCCTGGAATTAAACAGAACCTATGTCCTGTCCAATTTCAAATTGGCACCTCTGTAAGTCAGCCACCCCATGTGCTGCAAAGGCTACTGAGCCATCTTCATTCCAGTATCCATGCAATTGGAGCTGTGCTTCAGGATTAGTACAATATTTCTTCTTAGCCACCCCACAATTTTCTACCATTTACTACCTTTTTTCACTCTCTGAAGATGCCAGCCACAGATGCTGGTGAAAAATCAGGAATAAACTCTTCTAGAACATGGCCACATAGCCCAAAAAACCCACAAAACACTATGGATGTCGACTATGAAAGCCTTCGACTTCACATTTTCTAGCTTTGTTTTGTTAATTCTTGTGTGTTAGAGAGACTGTATTTGTATGCTTGTTGATTTCCCTTTTAAATAAAACTACATTGATTTGGAAACTGCCTCTGGAGTTCTTAGAGTCTGGAGCCATTAGACATAGGCATTACCATTACATAGAGAACCATTACATAGAGTAAAAACCTCATAAATTCTTTTTAAAATGATACAATTTTTTTTAAATCCTATTATGCACACATAGTGTGAGTTGATTGCTTCTTGAACATATGTTGTACCTTGAATGCATTTTCGGGTAAATTTAGAACTGCAAAGTCAGTGGATGGGTTATGCAGCTAGGAATGTATAACCTAGAGTTATGTACAAAGACTGTTATGGATTAATGACCCCTACATCACCTCACGTTTAGGACTGTGAATGTGAAAGTTCCCCAGTTCCCACTTACTTGACAACAGCTGCTACAATTAACAGAGTCCTGTGTCCTTGTTGATCGGGAAACACCTAAATTATGTTTCTACCCACCCACATATGAGGGTTTTCTGGCTTGTGCCTACTTAACAAAATATGATTACAATAGGGATCAAAATCTTCATTTATTTTGGTCTAGAACACAAAACCAAAATATTTCAAAAGTTGTTTCCTTTTTGATAAGATTGTTAGAGATTTTGGGCAGTTTCTTTCAATGATATTCTGCATTTCTAGATTACTCTTTTTAAAAAAATCATTTTCACCAATAAATACATATTTTACACAAAATACAAAGGTGTTTCTGGAGAGTCCCCAAATACTAAGAATCATGCAAGAATGTCCAAACACACCTTCTTGTCAACAGCAAGAACATTTGGAAACTTTCTCCCCATTTCTATCTTTCACAACATTATAATTGTAAACAGAAATCATGTTTCAGCTGTGGTACAGAATTAGGATCAGGGAGTTCCACAACAGTCAGCAAAAACTAAGAAAAATCAGTTAAGTGGTAGCTTAATTTTTCCTCTTTATCAATTGTTCTTTTTTGTTCAGTTCTGGCTTTACCACTATAATGTAGCATTTAGGGAAGAAAATACAACCCAGCAGCGTAGCACTGGAAACTAAAATGGAGAAAATCTCCACAGCTACCATGTATTTTCCCTTGGTGCTCAGGTATGTTGGAACAAAGGTTAACCAAACACTGCAAAATACCAGCATGCTAAAAGTGATGAACTTGGCTTCATTGAAACTGTCAGGAAGCTTTCTGGCAAGGAAAGCCACAGTGAAACTCACCAAAGCCAGGAAGCCCATATAGCCCAAGGAAAAATAAAACATAGTCAGGGAACCTTCATTACATTCCAGGATAATTTCTGTAACTATTGTGTTCATGTCAGTGTCTGGGAAAGGAGGGGCAGTAAACAACCAAACAATACAAATGCATGCTTGAATACTGGCGCATAGAAGCACAATGGAGGTGGACACTGTTTTTCCCACCCATTTCCTCATGTTGCTTCCTGGCTTAGTGGCCATGAAGGCTAAACAGACTGTGATGGTTTTTGCCAACACACTAGAGACAGCAACTGAGAAGATGATGCTGAAAGCTGTTTGTCGGAGGAGACATGTCACCTTCTCAGGCTGACCAATGAATAGTAAGGAAGAAAGGAAGCAGAGCAGGAGGGAAACAAGGAGAGTGTAGGTCAGATTCCGGTTATTGGCCTTCACAATGGGAGTATCTCGGTGCTTGATAAACGTTGCTAATACCAAAGCAGTGGTCAAAGAAAATAAAATTGCAGAAATGGCTAAACCTATGCCCAAAGGTTCCACATAAGATAGGAAGGTTGCTACTTTAGGAATGCACTGGTTATGCTCCACATTTGGATAGTAATCTTCTTGACATGTGGTGCAAGAATCCATGTCTGTGGAAATGAAGAGACCTTTTAAAGTTGGCTCATTTTTCAAAAAAAATCTACAACTGTTAACAATAGCAAAAGTAGTACTACTAGTAGTGACTGACATAATATTAATGGTTGAAGTAACAGTAGTGATTACATTTGTTACTTGATGGTTGTGATTGTTATTAATAATTTGTCTCTCTTTGCTCTCATCTTTACATTTTAATGTGAAATTGTTCACTGGCATATTTAGCAGTACTGACTTAACAGTGAAAATTCTTGAGAATCTGGGTGTTTTAGTAAGTTAGTATACAATGCATAGTCCCACACACCCAGTGTCATCAACCAAAGGGGACAAGCAAGGAGTTATTCCAGCCACTTTCTTGTTTAATTTATATATCAATGATATTATTGATCTCTTTTCATCTCCAACCCTTCATTCCCCAATGATAGAAAAAAAAATCTGTTTCCTATTGTATGCAGAGATTGCAGCAATTGTGTACCAAGTGGGACTGATGAAGTTTTTAGGGACATTTTCTGAACATTGTTAAAGGAGAACACCAGTGAATTCTTGTAAAGCCAGGGTACATTTTCCTTAGATGGCAGAGGTGGGGCACAAAGGAGATAGAAGAAGGTGGGTTGGCAATGTGGCACAGGTAGCAGGCAGACAAGACTCTCCTACAATCTCCAGGAGAGCTGAGGGAGATGGGGAGGCGTGGTGACAGGGGGTGGGCAGGGGGGGGCACATAGAGAGATGGAGGTGAAGGTGGCAGCTGCTTCTCTTGGTCCAAAGGAAGCAGTGTGATGACTCTCATACTTGGCACCTTCTGTATGGTCTTGCACAGAAGGAAGTTGGATGTATGTGACACTATGAGTTACCACACTGGGTAACAACAGCTGTAGTGACCCAACTGATTCACATGATGGTAGTTGGTTGAAAGATCTTAAGCTGAGGGTAAACCTAATTGATCTTTAAGTTCAACAACTACTATGGTTAGATGTGAGCAAAGCCAAATAAGCAATGGTTGCTGGATAGTAAAATAATTAGTTTATAGCAGGTTTTCTCAACCATGGAGACCTAAGGTTCTGCAAGAAGTTACTAGGGGTTCTGTGAGAGATTGTAACTGAAAAAAACAAAACAAAAACAAAACAGGTTTATATTTTTAGCTAGAGATATACTATTTTTATGCAGGAGTTCCTAATTTAAATTCCAAGGGATCTTTCAGTGTAAAAAAATTGGGAAAGGCTGATCTATATTGATAAAACTTAGCCCTTGGTTTAGACAAGAGTTCATCTAATTTTCTTGATTCCTCTCCCTCTTATTCACAGTATTTAACAGACCCAAAAGTAAGAAAGCCTTCTCAAGCACACATATGAATATGCTTGGGATTGATACAATACCATCTAAAGCTGCAAGCCACATTTTTTTTATGCCATTGTGTATTACATATATATTACCTGTCTGCCAAGAAATCTTCCTGTTTGGGCATGGAGTGCAGTCATAGCAGCAAAATGCCTTCCCTTCCTTTTTTTTCTTCTGATAACCTGGATGGCAATACTCATTACACAAAGAAAGAGGCACCACCTTTTCAGAAAATATGAAGAATTGGCATTTATATTTTATACATAATGTCTGGATTTTAATGAAAATGTTGTCGGGGCATGAAAACATTACCATTTTCATGAAAATTATTTGGACAAAAAGTGTGTTAACAATTCTCAAACTGAGAATCCCCCCACAGAGTGTAACTATGAATACAGCCTATACAGACCAATGCAAGAAATTTCTTAGGTGCAAGAAACATACAACCCCAACTCACCGTTTCTTCTTTTTATATTCCTTACTTATTATACTTATATGCATCTAATCTTTTCGGCAGCATCCACACTGCAGAAATAATCCAGGTTGACACCACTTTAACAGCCATGGAATTCTGGGAACTGTAGTTTTGTGAGACATTTAGCCTTCTCTGTCAGAGAGCTCTGGTGCCACAACAAACTGCTATTCCCAAAATTCTATAACACTGAGCCTTGGCAGTTAAAGAGATGTCAAACTGGATTATTTCTGCAGTGTGGATACAGGCTCAAATTCTAGTGGATGACATAAAATAAATGCATGTTTTGAAATAAAACAAAATCCTAATTTCTAATGCATCATAACAGTAGCAGTAGAGTGATCCATCAATACAACACATTCACAGAAGCACTCCAAAATGTCATACTGTAGTTCCTAACAAGAAAAGTGGCAAGAAGGCAATAATATTTTAAAACTAGTGTACTACTACTGAAATGTGCTTCTCTCTAGAATTTAACTGCTGCATATCATATGACACGAGCACATGAAAAAAACTTAAAATATGATTATAAAATATAGCCATATACATGTAAGTTGAGATGGGCCTTCAAGTAACCTGACTTCATCCGATTATGGCCCAGAGTTAATGTGAGGCTTTGAAATTGACCTAGATACAAACGGTGTACTTTATCACAAGAGTATCTAGGGTTGGCCAACTACCACCTACTCAAGCATTTGCACATTTTAGTGTACAGGATGTAGATGAAACATCAGTTTGCTTCTATGCAACCACTTTGTTGCTATTGTTAGCTGCCCTCAAGTTAATCTTGACTCATGGGAACCCTGTGGATGAGACAACTACAAGCTCTGCTTAGGTCTTGTAGACTCATACCCATGGTCTCTTTAATTGAGTCCAGCCATCTGGTGAGTGGTCTTCCTACTGCCTTCTGATTTTGTTAGCGTTGTTGTCTTTTCTAATGAATCATTACTTCTCATCGCACCTTAAAGACTAGTATTTTTTATTTGTCAAAAGCTTTCATGGTTTCCAAACCACTTCTTGTATGTGATGAAGTGAGCTGGAGTCCACAAATGCTTAAGCAATATAAAACCTGCCCACCTTTAAAATGCTTAAGACTTTGTTGTTTTAAATTCAAAATGGTTCTTTTGCCTAGAAAAATTATGTATATGCTCAACTTTTACTACGAGATAAAAGTTAAAGACCTCAGCATATAGCTAAACACAGATGCTCTGAGAGTATAGAGTAAGGCCCGATACAAATGGGTACCTCGTGGCGCCCTTGGGCCAAAACTAGGGCTCAGGAGCATGCAGCAACCACACGCTCCCAAAACCTAGTACGTTTGGGCAGTGCCATCATGACGTGATGCAGCACCAGCCACACGTCACGTGGATCGATGATGTCACACATGCACCGCATCCAAATGGCACGGCGCACCTGTGACATCACCACGCCATCCTACTGTGCTTGTGGCATCACAACTGCAACACAAAAAGGAGCTGCTTCTGAATGCTCCTTTTTTTTTTTACTGCATGGCAGTACTGCACCATTTGGTTGCTGCGGCAGCACTGTGCAGCAATGAAAGGTGGCTCCAGCCCGTCTTTTCCAGGCAGTTTGTATTGGCCTTAAATGTCTCTGAAAAGTATTGTGTGATGACAAAGACAACAAAGCTATAACATGGACGTTCTTCTGTTTTGGATTAAACCGTATATGCTATTGACAAAATTTCCTAAACAAATGAATCGATAAAGAAGGTTATAGATTCCTGCACTCACTGTAAATATATCATAGTTTTGAACAACATATTGAAATCAGATAACAGGATCCTATAGAAGCACAAAACATGTGTAACAGTCCATTAAACAACTGTTACTTTCTTTTTCTGCTCTTGTTCAGGGTGATGTTAGTGATGGAATGGGAAGGATACCAGCTCTTAGCTACTTACTTATTGAGTGAAGATTTAAATCTCCCTCCCTCCCTCCCTCCCTCCCTCCCTCCCTCTCATTTCTTGTGTGTGTGTGTTTATGTGTAAAGCAAGCCAATAAAGAAATGTCCACATCATCACTGCTATTGAGTCATTCGTTCACCACCAGCTCATCAGGACATTTTGGACATTAAGAAATATTGTTAATGGGACAGGCACTTGACCAATAATGTGCTCCACTACCTTGCTTTCCTTCTGGAGTTTTTGGGAGCTTCTGATGGCATATGTATCCCATGTCAACAATGAAAATAGACTAAGGACTGGTGCAGATGGGCATGAAAGTGTGGCCCCAGTCCACTCCAGCCACAAGTGGGCCACGACCCCACTGTCTGCATGACCCATTCCCAAGATGGGCTGCAGATGCAGGCCCAAACCTGTGCCAGTCCAGGACCTGAGCCTGCTCCATTTTGTTCCAGTCTGGAGAACTGGAGTGTGGCTTCTGTGTGGCTTCTGATCACCCTGGATGTATCTGCTGTTTGAACACCACACTGCCAAAGTGGCTGGAAGCTGCTTCATTTGGTTTGTCTGTTTCAGGCCTAAGACATGTTACTCAGTAGTTTAAGAGACTTTGCTCCATTTCTATACTGCTTGCACTGAAATCTGTCTACCTGAAGCTGCAAACCTTAAAGTTTATAGTTCTATCCCACCTGGTTAAAGCTTCTGGGCCACATGATAACATCCTCATCAATACTGAAATCTTTGCCAGGAGGAGCCCAAGGATTGATCCTTCCAACTTTCACTCTGGCAAAGGAATTATTGGGGAATGTAATCACATTTGTAATGTCAAACCCCATTGTAAACTCCCCATTATCATTCAAGAACACCCTTTCTCCAGCACTGTTGTTAAATGAGAGGTTCCTCAAAATAGGATGGAGCTAGATGAAAGAACAAAAGAAATTAATGGTAATAATAATAAAAAGTCCACAATGGAACATCTGGATGAATACTAAAATAATGCTGTTATAAAAATAAATTGTTTCAAAATAATAAAATTATTAAAATAATATGATTTTAGTTCTATATGTAGAATATAGAAGGACAAAATAAGAAACAGCCCACTACTGGCATTTCATTTGGCAACCATTCTAACTGCTGAAATAGAACTGAGATTAATTTCAGCGATTTACATGCGCCCACATAAAATCCATGCTACTCAGTGCCATTTTATGGTCTGGGTAAAATGAAAAGACTACATATTGTGATGGCTGCTATTTACCATGTTAGTGGATGGTGAATCTTAATTTGAGCTTCAATAGAGCTATCAAATGTGCAAAACCTATTTGGAGGGGATACATTTCAGCACTTTGGATAGATCCTTTATAGTTCAAATTAAGTCCAGTTCAGCTTCACCACTCAACTCATAAAGGGGCCACCAGCTACTAATTTCCACATCTCAATTGAGTTCTGAGATTTTACAAACAAAGGAATATTGCAGATGCATTGAGATAGTATATTTTTATATTGTTCATGACAATTGAGGAGAAATTTCAAGATAGATTACCTGCCATGGCTGCAGTTTCCTATGTTCTATCCTCCTTCTGGATACCATTAATCTAGATTTGGGTCTGGATTTATACAGTTTATGTACAGCATAAGCCAAAGCATAAACAGCATTATAGACACTGTAACTTTGACCAATCATTCTCATTTCAAAGAATGGTCCAGGTAAGTTCTCTAGCCTTTCTTCTCCAGTGCATGTCTTCACAACACCCTCATTATCTTTGGGATTTTGAAATGAGCAGCCAAATGCTTGCTCCCAGAATGTTTGGATAAAACCATTTTCCTTGGCCAAATGAGGCCTCAGGTTCTGAAGAAAGTATTGGAATCCTGGCACCTCTTCTGAGTGGGCTGTGAAAGATAAGGTTCCATGGAACAGTTCTATATCCCAGTCTCTGTGCATGGATACTGCTACAATATCCAACTGAACAGTCATAATCCACATTTTACCAAGTACTTTCTCATAATCACTTTCTTCTTCATGTATCAACAGCCTCAGAATTAACATGGTACCAGTATCTCCATGGACAACAATAACATTGGCATTGCTTTCCATGATACTGGCTTGAATTTTCTTCCAGTTTGCATGGGCATTTAATAAATCATTAAAAAAGCTTAATTTGTACATTTTCTCTGTGAAGGCAGGGCAGATCTCATTCTCATAAAATACTGGTAGTATGTCCTTCAGAAAAGATTCTCCATTATCTTCATCTATGGTTATTAGACCCACCCATATCCATTTGAAATGTGTAAGTAGCTGGACAATTGACTTGTACTGATGCATGCTGTTTGGAAGCATCTGGTATGAAGACAGAAAATGGGACTGAGTCCTCATTTCAGATACAAGATTGCCATAGCTGAACTGAATGGGAGAAAAAAGAATAGTAATTATTCTTCTATGTACATATATTGTACATTATTGCTGTCTAAATTAATTTTCTCCAGGAATGTTTGGAGCCCATATATATAATTATAGAAGAAATCAGTAGATAGCTTCACAGAATACTGATTCATGTTTTTAAAATGTCTGGACTCAGTTCCATAAAAGATTCTCTGTGGTTTTGCATTGGAAGATAAATCCAGCTATTTGTATCCTACTGGATATGGGGCAGTAATGAGCATATGCCAGCTCCTGTCACCCAGACTACTATGGAATGCTGAAATCATTGTCCCAACAACATTGTGGATCCTGTCCAGCAGATGAAGTTTTGCAAGTGTTATGGGAGCTGCTGTCATTTCACATTTCTGCTGAGAATGAAAATGTGACTGTGAGCCTTATATGGGGATATAGTTAGTTATGAGGGTCATGTTAAAGCACTGTGATTTCATGTCATGTACTGAACAGTGAAGCTCTATTACTTTTTCATGTAATGTAATCAAAATATTATGTTCCTGATTACTAAACCCGAAATTACTGAATCTGTACCATTTCTTAAGAATCACTCCTTGAATCATTTGATTTTCAGTTAAGTTCATAATTCCTCGCTTTTCAGAGATACTTATATCTTTATAAACATTCATGCTGCTCTATGATTACTGAATGGCCGGTGAAAATGGAACTTTTAGGAGCTTAAAACCAGTCTCTTCAATTGAATACTTGCACTCAAAAAGGCATTTTTACAGATTTTCTTCAGCTTGATAGAATAAACGTTATCTTGTCCATGCATTGGTCTTCTATTACTATTGTCAGATGACACCCAAGTGTCACAAAACTTCTAATCCAAGTTAAGAAGAAGAATATAATATAATTTTTAAAAGTTAATGTCCTTTGGATGATATTGATTGTGATATGGGGATTGTTTGATTATATGCACAGGAATATATATAATAAACACAAACAAAATAAAATCAGAAAGAACAAGGGGGAAAACCCCTACAAATTCCAGGATTCTCTAGTATTGAGCCATGGCAGTTAAAGTGGTGTCAAACTGCATTATTTTTGCAATGAAGATGCACCCTTAGAAACGGAAGAGAAACAATTGTGTTGCAATCTGAAAACTCCATGCTTAAGGGGCAAATTCTACCTGTGGTAGTTTGTAGATGTCCAATATGTCTTCTATACAATGAGATGTTTCAGAACCAAGACCACCAATTACTCCTATTAACTTGTTCCAATTTCCACATGCATAATTGGGAATTAATCTCTGTTGTGAGGAGAAAAGTTCCACTGCAATGTGATACATCCTCTTTGGACTGGTGTAGCTCTCAAAGATATGGAAACCCAAAGACATATTAGGCAAGATCAAGGGGTTTTGATTAATCTCGCTTACTGCAAATGTCAAGGCAAGGACATGCTGATAATTCTTTGTCACTACCCTGCAAAAATAAATAAATAAATAAATAAAAATTGGATGACAGATAAGAAAGAGCACTCCAACTCCTTAAAGATTGTCTAAATCAGTTCTAAATCAAGCTGCATATCATTAAAGTGAACTCACAGAACTAAACAAGGATGGCAAACAATTTTTTCCCCAAATATAGTTTGCTTATTTCATTGTAGTGATTCTTATAATCTTACTATCAATTTCTCTCATTGATAATTCAGCCTTTCTACAAAATATATATTCTTTCTGTATTGAAATAAAATTAATGCTTATTTTCACAATGGGACTTGACTATTCCTTTTATCTAAACCCAATCTTCCTTCTTTCCTTCCTTCCGTCCATCCATCCATCCATCCATCCATCACATAATTTATATTCTGCTTTACTCTCAGGGTAGGACTCAAGGCACCTTACAAAGAGACAGAGGATACAATAAAACACATATTGTTAAAAAAGACACAGTTGAGATTAAAACAACGTTAGATAACAAGATAATTATAACCAATTAAAATACTACTTTAAGATAGATTAAAAACTCTCTCTCGGTGTGTATCTATGTTCCTTCAAGTTGCTTGTTGACGTATGGTGACCCCATGAATTTCATAGGGTTTTCTTAGACAGAGAATACTATGATGTGATTTTTCCAGTTGTCCATTTCTTTCCTATAAGGTACAGCCTGCAGCACCTAGGAGTACCTGCAGTATCCGTTGGGAGTCTTCCCTACAAGTACTAACCAGACTTGGCCCTGCTTAGCTTCCAAGAACACAGAATCTGGTGTCTAGTGTACAGTACGATAACACCTCCATCTTTTCTTTTTCTTATTCTTTTCTTTTTTCTTTTTGCCATTGTTCTTAAAAACAGTTTCCAAAAGCTTTCTGGAAAAGAAAGTTCTTACCCTGCCTTTGAAAGGAAAGCAAGGAAAGAGCCATCTTAACTGTCCTAGGGATGGAGTTACAAAATGTGAGAGCAGCCACAGAGAAGGTCTTCTCCAAAGGTCCCACCAACTGTGCCTGTGAAAGCTGTGGGATAGAGAGGCATGCCTCCCCTGGAGATCTTTAAGCTCAGATAGGCTTACATGGGAAGATCCGATCCATCAGCCTGGAATGACCTTCAAATGCATCTAGATATAAATAAAGCTTCAAATGGAACAGGGTGAAAATAATGAGATGGAAATGGCACGAAAGAAGTAGGGATAAGACTTGTGGCCATAAATCTGGATGCTCTGCAGCAGGAATGTAACAAAATCTTACTATTCTGCTCATTATTGATGAGACAGGCCAAGAGAATTCACAGAATATAGTGCTAAACATTGCGGCTGTATAAGAGAAGAGAGTGACAAAAAATAAGATGGAGAAAGATGACTAGAATCACAAAGAAATGTGATGCAATAGAGCCTGTGTTTAAAAAGAAGGGGCTAAATGAATGCATAGTATAGAACAAAACACAATGCATTTTTCAATTCTATCTTAATGGTTAATAAACTATGGCTGTATACCTATGATTGCATAGCAGGGCATAAGCCTCAATTAACTCAAAAGTTACACTTATTGCTACAGGTAACCTGGCACATAATTGGGATTAAAAAGTATTTCATTACTTGCCAGTCTACACAGTATCTGCTTATAAAAGAAAGGATATGTTTCTAGATGAGAAAATCAGCATAACATATTGGAAATTCATAGGTCAGAGGCGTAAAAGTTAGGTGATATAGGTAAGAATATGGAAGAGAAAAGAGCCTTACATAGGGAAATCAGTATAATGAGCAGGATATTCAAAAAAGGAAAATTCATCCAGAAATACCACCATCTGTGAGACAGTTCCACCAATCTCAAGGTCACCGCTCTTATAATACCTATGAGGTGTATGGAGAGCATCATGCACAGTACAGTTAGCATTATGCTCCCAGAACTCAGTGTGAGGTATATGCAGCAACAAAAGTAGCACTTCCATCCTGATCATGATCACCTCTAGATATCGATTAATGATTTTTTAACTACAGCCATATCAATGGAATTGTTCTGGCAACTTCTGATTAAAGATAGTTGATGCTTTTGGTGCAGTATTTGAAGCTTTTAATCACTTCCCTCCACTGAAAACTAAAGGAAAATCATCAATAATTGTAGTGGTGGAGACCTTCCTTGCAAATTCTGCATCTGAAATCAACAGAATGTTTTTAAAATCATTTCCCCATAAACACTGCCTTGCCATGTTTTCACCTTTTAAAAATCCACATGGGAGATGGGTCAAAAGAAGACATTGAGAATATAAGTTGTGATATCTGTTGGGGCTTTGATGTGAATTACATGTTAGATGCAGGGGAATTACAATCAGCCTCTCCCAAGGAATTGGGACCTTAGTGACATTTTGTCTTGTACAGTTCTTGTTGAAAGATCACACACTGACCAGCTTAGTCACAGACTTTTTATCTTTTATTCTTGACATGTGCTGAGAAGATCACATACCTGAATCATAGAATCACAGAGTTGGAAGAGACCACAAGGGCCATCCAGTCCAATCCCCCTGCCATGCAGGAACTCTCAGTCAAAGCATCCCCAACAGATGGCCATCTAGCCTTTGTTTAAAGACCTCCAAAGAAGGAGATTCCACCACACTCCGAGGGCTTGTGTTCCACTGTCGAACAGCCCTTACTGTCAGGAAGTTCTTCCTAATGTTGAGCTGGAATCTCTTTTCATGGAGCTTGCATCCATTGTTCCAGGTCCTATTCTCTGGAGCAGCAGAAAACAAGCTTGCTTCCTCCTCAATATGACATCCCTTCAAGTATTTAAACAGGGCTATGATATCACCTCTAAACATCCCCTGCTCCCTAAGGCGTTCATCATAGGACATGGTTTCAAGACCCTTCACTGTTTTAGTTGCCCTCCTTTGGATATGCTCCAGTTTCTCAGTATCCTTTTTGACGTATCAAATTATGTAGCCTGAAATTGGGGAGGGGGGGGACTATTCAGGCAGTGGGAGCAGCATTTTTTTTAAAAAAAATTCCAGCACTGCCCTGATGGGATTCACCAGTCTGTAATGCACATACTGGAAGTGGACTGGATGTTATAATCACTTCCAGTTATAGTCTGGACTGTTTTGGGCCTGTTTGCGGTTTTGACAGGTGTATGTGAGAGGAGATGGTATACAATGGAGCTCATGGGAGTTACCAGAGGAGGGGACTATACATTAATGTTCAGTGATTGGGGGAAGTTTAGGGATGATCCATGAGTTTGGGGAGGGCGTTCTGAAATAAGTCTGAAAAATAAGCTAGAGATAGGGCAAGGCAATGTTCCAGAGGGCTTCTGGAGCAACAAAGCAGGGTTCAGGGTCTCATGAACTGCACTTTCACCACTTCTGCTATAAAATTGGGGAAAGAACCAGCCAGCCTATAGAACATGATGGGGAACTTTGTTGCAAATGAGGAGATTTCTCAGAACAGACAAGAGGACATATGCAAATTCAAGCTGAATCAATCTTGTCAATGCCTGATTCTTGGACTATGATGCTAACCTCTTTCATCTGCCCCCATGTCAATATATATATATATATATATATATATATATATTTGAGTGAAGTTGTACTACAATACTATTTTACTACCTGCATGTCCATCAGTAGGATGTTGTAGATAAACATTGGGTCAATCCCATCGCACCAACACATAACAAATATATGTGTAATCAAATGGATACAGAAGCAGTGGTACAAAGTAGACTTTATTGATGGATGCAGCAGGAGTTTTATAGCCATGGAAACATTGAGGGGTTTTCCACAACAAGGTTGGTCCTTGAAGCCTGTTAGACCCACCCATCAGCCATTTTCCCTAGGCTATAAAAGCATTTGTTTGGAGGAAGACAAGGGCATGCTTATTTTCTTAAGGGCTACCAGCACAATGCAGTATATTAATAGACAGGTTACTCCTCCATCTTATTTTCTAAACCAAATATAAGGGCATACAAGCTCTGATTCCACCCCCCCAAAAATTGTTTGTATGTTTTTAGCAATAGCAATAGCATCTACATTTCAATACCAATTCATACTGTATTATTATTATTATTATTATTATTATCCTTTATTTATATAGCGCTGTAAATTTACACAATGCTGTACATACAATCTTATAATTAGACACACTCCCTAAGAGGTTTACAAAGGGTAAGCTAATTGCCCTTAACAAGCTGGGTATTCATTTCAGCAACCTCAGAAGGATGCAAGGCTGAGTCAACCCTGGAGCCCTTGGCTGGAATCGAACTCACAACCTTGTGGCTGTGAGTGAGGGTATGTAGTACTGGCATTTGACCACTGCACCACCAAGGCTCTCTGCTTTTATTTCCTGGAGTATCCATTTAGGATAACAGTGCAGCCTTTTATAATTAAATGTAAAATTATCCTTCCATAACATTGGGGAATGTATGCCATCATTTTGGCCATTTCTGATAAAATTATCCTTGTGTTTAATACCTCATAAGATTATTCTATGCCTACTAAGCATATCGGGTAAGACTAAGGTCTAATCTACACTGCAGAAATAATGCAGTTTGACACAGCATTAACTGTCGTGGATCTATCCCATGGAAGCCTGGGATTTATAGTTTGCTGTTTCACCAGAGCTCTCTGACAGAGAAGGTTAAATATCTCACTAAACTCCAAATTCCAGAATGACATAGCATTGAGCCATGACAATTAAAGTAGTGGGAAACTGCATTATTTCTGCAGTGCAGATTAGACCTAAGTGTGAGAATTTTTAATGCTTTCTCTTTATTAGAAGATCTTTCTTGTTCAGCTCAGGCCTCAGCACAATAATGTAGCATTTAGGGAAGAAAATACAACCCAGAAGCCCAGTGCTGGAGACTAAAATGGAGAAGATCTCCACAGCTACCATGTATTTTCCCTTGGTGCTCAGGTATGTTGGAACAAAAGTTAACCAAACACTGCAAAATACCAGCATGCTAAAAGTGATGAACTTGGCTTCATTGAAACTGTCAGGAAGCTTTCTGGCAAGGAAAGCCACAGTGAAACTCGCCAAAGCCAGGAAGCCCATATAGCCCAAGGAAAAATAAAACATAGTCAGGGAACCTTCATTACATTCCAGGATAATTTCTGTAGCTGTTGTGTTCATGTCAGTGTCTGGGAAAGGAGGGGCAGTAAACAGCCAAACAACACAAATGCATGCTTGAATACTGGAGCACAGAAGCACAATGGAGGTGGACACTGTTTTCCCCACCCATTTCCTCATGTTGCTTCCTGGCTTAGTGGCCATGAAAGCTAAGAGGACTGTGATGGTTTTTGCCAACACACTAGAGACAGCAACTGAGAAGATGATGCTGAAAGCTGTTTGTCGGAGGAGACATGTCACCTTCTCAGGCTGCCCAATGAATAGTAAGGAAGAAAGGAAGCAGAGCAGGAGGGAAACAAGGAGAGTGTAGGTCAGATTCCGGTTATTGGCCTTCACAATGGGAGTATCTCGGTGCTTGATAAACGTTGCTAATACCAAAGCAGTGGTCAAAGAAAATAAAATTGCAGAAATGGCTAAACCTATGCTTAATGTCTCCTTGTAAGATAAGAAGGTTGCTACTTTAGGAATGCATTGGTTATGTTTTTCATTTGGGTAATGATCTTCTTTACATGCAATGCAGGAAGTCATATCTGTGGAAAGAAGAGATACATTTTTATACATTTTTTTTAAAAAAAAGACAGTTCTGTTTCTTAGCTCTTAATACATTTTTTTAGTTTTATAATGAGTTGTGTTTTGAGAAAACATAAATTTGGTAAATTCTTATCTTCACAAATAACTAGGAATTATCTTGCTCTATTAAATAAATAAAGAGCAAATGTTATTTAATAGATATATTTTTATTATAGTATTTGTCCTTGTGATATATGATATAATTTGCTGTATCTATTAATCAGAGATGGTAAATCTAGATTTCCTCCACTCCCATGTCCTGACAGATATTGAGAACAATGAAATGTTTTTGATCCTATAGCTTTTAGGGATTTATCTTCCCTACAATGAAGGAAATTGTACATTTCCCCTCCTTATTTTAAGACTAGCAATCTTTATGCATCATATTTTATTACTGTAATTAATGTCTATATTAAAGGGTATTTTAAAATACTGTAATTAATGTCTCCATTAAAACATAGATCTGACTTTTCCTTACAAGGCTAAAATTAGGCAACTCATCTCATACAGAACAACATACATTGAAGAGTGTCCCTAGCTATAGTTGAAGCGAATTGTTTTTGTATAAGAGTGATCTTAACTAAATGAACAATATAAGAGAAAATGGGCCATTTTATCTATTGTTACTTTAATTAACACTAGTCATTTTCTAATGTGCAGTACACTTTATTACTTAACACATTATGTATTCATTAGATATTCTACCTGTCTCTTGGGATATCTTCCCATAAAGACATGGAGCACAATCGTAGCAGCAAAATGCCTCCCCTTCTTTCTTTTTCTTCTGATAGCCAGGATGGCAGTGATTATTACACAGAGAAAGGGGAATCACCTTTCAAAGGATTATAAGGGAATAGCAACAGATGGAAACATCAATACAGCAGAGCCCAGTTCAGCAAAAGTGTCACAAAATATTAGAGGTGTATAAATTCCTGTGTGATTTTTCTTTTAGCAGAGAGCATGTTTTCCACCTTATGATGAACAGACAATAACGTGGGTGCCAACATCCATTTCTGTGCAGGGCATTTCACAACTACAACTCCACCAATGAAAAGCTTTCTCTATAGAAACCATCTGTAATACATAATGTATTTGGTATCTGGAGAATGTTAATAAATTCTAATAAATATATGTGACAGGTGATAGTATTTCAAATAACATGGCCCATAGCTTGTGAAAACACCAATCCCGGTATTTAAATTTGGGCTCAAACACAGATATAATGTGAGAATATGTACCCTTTATCAATATTGGCATAGCCAATACTGAACTATCATACCCCATAGTGTTTTCGTAGACTTTGTAACCCTGCTTTCCCTGGCTGGTCCACTCATGGAATTCCTGAAATAAACTGTATTGGTCGCAGCTGCCAATGTGTACATAACAACATGTACATGCTAGACTTACTTAACAGCTTACTGGTATATTTTGTTTTTTTGTTGTGTACCTTCAAGTCATTTTCAACTTATGGTAAACCTAAGGTGAACCTATCAGGGGTTTCTTGTTCAGAGGGGTTTTTGCCATTGCCATCCTCTGATGCTGAGAGAGTGCAACTTGCTTAGGGTCACCCAGTTGGTTTACACAGCCAAACCAGAATTTTGAACCTTGGTCTCCAGAGTCATAATCCAACTCTTAAACCACTACACCACTCTAGCTTTTAATTACTATATACATCTGTAGAAATGAACATTTTGTTTCAGTAGACATGACTAGGATTCTATAAAAATGCAGCACCTTAAATCAGTGAGGATAAAGGCCCTGTACATACTGGTGCTTTGCGCTGGTCTGGGGCAGAAATTACGGCTCAGTAGGTCTGGGTGTCCACACATGCCCAGCTCTACTATTGGGGCCCTTGTCATATTGCTGCACCCCTGCCCACACAGAGCATGCCATTATGACACACAGGTATCCAAGGACTAAACGGTGCTTGTCGGAGCAGCTCCTTTTTAGGGAGCACATCAGTGCTGCACCATGTGGCTGGTGCAGCACAGATGAGGGGCAAAGATGGGCAGCCTAGAGCAGCCCATCTGTATCCCACCACCCCCCAAGACTTCAGAATTATTTTATAAAAGTACCCTATCTTAATACATTCTTGTGCAAAATTATATTCTGGAAGGCTTTACTAGCATCTCACCTGGTTATAGATCCTGGGCCACATGATGATGTCCTTATCCATGCTAAATTCTTTTCTTGGAGGGGCCCAGGGATTCATCCTTCCAACTTTCACTCTGACAAAGGAGTTATTGGGGAAAGTAATCAAATTTGTAATATCAAACCCCATTGTAAATTCTCCTTTTTCATTCAAAAACACTGTTTCTCCAGCACTGTTGTTAAAGGAGAGATTCCTCAAAATAAGATGGAGCTAAAAAAATGAAATAACAAGGAAAAATAATGACACATTTAGTTGGATCTGAAAATAGCTGTGCTTTGTCAACTTTTTTTTTTTTAAAAAAAATCTGAGTTATTTTATATGCCTTATAAAACTTGGGGGAACAAAATATAGGACAACACATTGCTATACATTTAGATTTTATTGATCAGTATTAACTGCAATGGTTGAACAAAGAAAAGTTTCACTTATGTACACACTTCTCATGCAACACCAAGCTATAGACTGAAATTCTCCGGTAGTGTGGACTGATATGGAATAAATTAATATCAATGTGGCACTGAATTTTGGGAAGCAGGACCATGTTCAAGATACTGAATGGCAGGAGTGAGCAACTTTTGTTCTTCTTGCCTTGGTGGGCAACATGCTCTCCAACATCCAATCTCTAATTTTGGGGGTGAGTTGGGAGGTTACATGGTTGGATTGGGTTCCCAGGGTTGTGTTGGGGACCCCATAGGTAGCCTGTGTCCTATGTGGCCATACCCCAATTCTTCTATATATGTTTCGATATCGTTTGTGGCAACGAAGCAGAATTCTTTATTAGCTATTACCTTCCATGGTTGCATGCTCTCATGTTTTAACTTCCTCATGGACAGAATGATTCTGGATTTGTACATAGATGAGTGCAGGACATGAACAGCATTAGCCAAAGCATACACAGCATTGTAGATGCTGTAGCTGTGGCCAGTCATTCCCATTTCAAAGAATGGTCCAGGAAGACTCTGTAGCCTCTCTTCCCCAGTGCAGGTCTTCAACATTTCCTCATTAACATCAGCATTTGGAAACGAACAGCTAAATGCCTGCTCCCAAAATTCTTGAATGAAGTCGTCATCCTTGACTAAATGGGGCCTTGTATTCTGAAGAAAATGTTGGAATCCTGGTACATCCTGTGAGTGGGCTGTGAATGCTAGGGCTCCATGGAACATTTCTATATCCCAATCTCTGTGCATGGAGACTGCTATCAAATCCAGCTGGCTTGTCATAATCCACACTTTACAAAATGATTTTTCAGAATCAGTTTCTCCTCCACGTAGCAGCAATTTGAAAATTAGCATGGCTTCGGTATCTCCATAGACAACAATAGCATTTGCATTACTTTCCATAATCTCTACAAAAGTTGCATTCCACCTTGCTCCCACATTTAATAACTCATCAAAGAAGATCAGTCTGGCCATTTTCTTTGTGAAGGCAGGGCAGATACCATAATCATAAAACATTGTTATTATGTCCTTCAGAAACGATTCTCCGCTATCTTTTTCTATGGTCATTAGACCCACCCATGTCCATCTGAAATACAGCAGCAGTTGAATGATCCCCCTGTACTGATGGATATCAGATGGAACCATCTTATACAGATAAGAAATGTCGGACTCATCTCTCAGCCCAGGGGCAAAATCACCATGACTGAACTAAACAAAGAAAAAAGACAACAATTTTTCAAATGAATTAGAAACCTAAGAGATCTGTCTGTTGTTCTTTTAGAGTTCTCAGACATTTATTTTAGTTTGTCTTGACAATAGCTATTTTAAAAATTGACTTGAAATCTACAGATTTGCACATTTTGAGCATTTTTAATGCACTGGTTCTTCAACCAGTGAAGGTTTTACTGGAATTTGTGTTCTGCATAAATAGGAAATGGACACCTCATCCCCGTATCCTAGACTAACCAGTGCTAAGAAACCTCAGTTTTGCCACTTTCCCCCCATAATAATGAATTACCCTTGATACTGTAGTAAAAGTAGCCTGCACTCCCATGACATCCCCCAACTGTGCTGAGGATGGAGACATCCAAGAATGCAAGATTCTAGCAGTGGTTACCACACTTTGATTATCCAGATGTTTTAGACTTCAGCTTCCAGAATTCCTGACTGTTGGCCTAGCTGGCTAGAGCATCTGGAAGCTGAAGTTCAAAACATCTGGAGGACCAAAATCTGGGAACCATTGTTCTAATGCATTAAATATTGAGTGTTTCTGACCATTATGTGGTTTGTGATAAATATTGTGTTTTTGGAAGAAGAAAAGTGTAAGAAAATAGCTTGAACTGAATAAGGAACTAGGAAGGAGGCAAGTAGTTTAACTCAAGTTAAAACAAACTAAAAATACTAGGTTTCATCCTAAGCTTTTTCTCTATGTTGAAGATTGACTGACAAAAGGAGCAAGATACCAGCGAAGTACATTCATTTTTTAAAAAAATCAAACTTATAATTTATCTCCCACATCGGAGTTTAGAGGGCTTTAATGTACTTTGTGTGAATACTCATTGCTAAGTAAAACACAGAGCACAAAAAAGAAGTGGGAAAAAAGAAAAGAAAATGCACCACAATTTTGAAAACTCCATATTCCAGAGACACGTTCTACCTGTGGTAGTTTGTAGATATTCAAAATGTCAGACAAATAGCGGGATGTTTCAGAGCCCAGCCCTCCAATGACTGCTACAAGGTTGTTCCTGAGGCCACATTTGTAGTTAGGGATGAATCTATATTGTGTGAAGAAAAATTCCATTGCAATATGATATACTCTCCTTGGACTGAAGTAGCTCTCAGAGATGTGGAATCCCACGGACACATTGGGCAAGATCTGGGGGTTTTCATTAATTTCACTTACAGCAAATGCCAAGGCCAGGACTTGTTGATAATTCTTTGTCACTACCCTGAAAAAAAAGGTAGATAACATATCACAGTTGATTTATTCCTTAAGGCTCCTTAAATCCTTGATATTAGTAGATACATAACTAAAGCAGATGCACAGAAACACAGAGCACTACAAGTAAATATAAGGTAATAGTTTGTTCCTGTGCATTCTTTTGATCTTCATCATTTTTCTTTTATATCAAGTTCTGTCATGCAGAACTGAAGCTGTAATTTTCTAACAAATTATCCTTCTGTTATATTTGAATAAAACCCATGCCATTTTATCCAGTATTACGTAGTACTCTAAGCAGATGTATCTAAAGAACTAGAATATAAACACTGATCAAATGGCATGAAAAAGTATTTACTGTTATACTATTATATAATAATAATAATAATACCCACAGGGTATTTGGACATGAATCATGTTAATGATTAAAGGGAAGGATGTGAGTTTAAATGCAGTGAAAGCAAAAGTGGATTTGCAACAGTCACTAATCAAGTCTTATATCTTGAAATAATCAGTGTTTTGAAATAAAACAACAGTAATAGCATCAGACATGTGGACATAATTGTATAGTAATATAGTATCTTAGAAATATTAAAGTCAAAATAATAAGAGAAACAAAGCTGATAGAACAAATATGTGTAAGAGAAGAAATAGAAGAGATGGGGACAGGGAGGAGTATTAAAGTGATATTTTGAAGAGCCTGGAGGAATCAAAGACATATGCCTGAAAATAATGGAGTCACCCTAAACATAATGTAAAAAACTTTTAAATGAAGTTTAGAATTCTCTTTTGATGACATGAATACTTACCTGAGCACAAGACTCAGAAAATGCAGCAGGACTTACTTCCAATCAGACATGAAAAGGACTGGAATGCAAATATATTTAAATGGCAACATTATGTAATAGAAAAAGTTGCTTACATGGGGAAATGAGCATAATGAGCAGGATAATGAGAGAAGGAAAATGGATCCAAAAATACAGCCATCTGAGAAGCAGTGCCACCAATTAAGAGGTCACCTGTCTTATAATACTTGTGAGGAGTATAAACTGCATTGAGAATGGAGCATCTTGCAACGTGTTCCTGGAATTCAGAATGAGGTATTTGCATCAAGAA
The DNA here is from genome assembly GCA_034509955.1 of Urosaurus nigricauda. Taxonomy (NCBI): domain Eukaryota; kingdom Metazoa; phylum Chordata; class Lepidosauria; order Squamata; family Phrynosomatidae; genus Urosaurus; species Urosaurus nigricauda. The sequence continues at coordinate 12,526,786 of JAOEGL010000006.1, forward strand.
CAGAAAGATTCCCAACAACATCATTTTGATTATGGTGCGCTTCTCCCCATTATGCACATGTCCAGTTTTCTACTTACTGCCATTGGTATAGAATTGTTCTTATGAAAATAACCTATTTAGAAAGGCAACTGAACTGATGGTGCTATATCTGTTTTTATCCCCTCTCCCATCTTCCAACACAGAAATAGACAAGCTGCACAACACAGTTAAGTGAAGCTCATCACACAATGGAGAGCAGGAGCAATTCTTCCTTGGCTGTAGTTCTCTGCGTCAAAGATGACCTTTTAAACATATTTGTCACTAGCCAGTATTCATTGCAGCTGCTTGGAAACCACATGGAGGCTTGGCCAAATGTAAAACTATAGGGAGTATCTTCTAGGGAATCCATAGGGGACCTTCGTCTGTGAGAATTATAGGGTAATATAGTTGTGGATAACATGGTGTATATTGATAATTCATGTAATTAGGTCTTGAGCCCTTACTGACCTATCTCTCCTTGAGGTTGTTTGAGGTCTTAAATTGGATTTTTTTAAAAAGAAAAACAAAACAAAACAAGAACCTTCCTGTCCTTAAAAAAAGTTCCACGGATAAATAATATTGACATGGTAAATTGTACCTTCAGGCTTCTCGAGGTGTGATTTGCCATTATTTGGATAACTTATTCTCACTGTTCAGAAAGACATGAAATTTGAAAAATTCCAAGGGAGGGGGGAAAATGGCTTCTGGACCTCAAAAAGCTGCCAACCCTGGTTTAGGGGGGCTATTTGATTTTAATCTTTAGGACTGCAGCCATGTGTTGAGGTCAGCCCCAATGATTCCCCCTCCAAAGGTCAAATACAAACTTGCAACAAATGTCCTCTTTCAAATATGTACCCCAGTCTTTTCTCGTATGTACATCCTCATTTGTCATGATAAAATGGACAGGAAGGCTATTATAATTCTGAGATAACTTTTTATTTTATATTTCTTATATTTTATCATGATCCACATTGGTATTATTTGTCAAGCCTTTCACCCTTTTGCCATCCCAGTTTAGCACAACTTTGAACCTGAAGAAAAATCTTGCAAATTTCTTGTTTTGTAACTTTTTAAAAAATGTCCTTATAAAAGTCAAATTTTTCCTGGTGTGTGTGTGTGTGTGTGGTTGTTGTGGAATTGGAATTATATGGTCTACATCCAAATTTGCTTATCCTGACCAGAGGAGACCCACTGAACCAGTGGATTTATGTAAGTGTTGACCTCCTATTCAGCAACTGATTTGGTGGATCTACTCTGGTTGGATTAGTAATTAGATTCAGGCCCTCTTAAATTATATATATGAAAATATTGTATAAACAGAATAGATAAAGTTTGAGTGATAATTTTCTTTTAATTAATTTCTGTTAAGAAATTATCAATTCACAATTTTTGATCTTTAGGATGCAAACAAAGGGCCTTAACAGACAGGCCAAAATAAAGCTGCTTCAGTTCACTTTGGAGGTATGCTGTTTAAATGACACATGCATTTTAAGAGACCAGAAGCTGCACCAAAGTTGCGCCCCAGTCCTTAGGACTGGAGCATGGCTTTGGCGTGGCTTCTGGCCTCTTAGGACACATGCAGCATTTAAACAGCATACCTCCAGGTTGACCCAAAGTTATTCCAGTGGCAAAAAGCAACTGACCTATTAGAATTTTGTGTCTGTTTTGTGTCAAGTATTTACAGAATGAAAATGAAAATTGTCCATAGCAAGCAGGTAGAATTTGGGACTCTTAATCCACTGAAGAAGAGGTATGTGTGAAAAACAAACTGTCAGAATTGGGAAGGAGAGAGCATGTGTGTGAGAGAAAAAGACAGAAAAAGAGAAGAAAACTTAATTATCCAAGCACCTTGTTGTTTCTGTGTTCCTTCAAGTTGTTTCCAACTTAATGTGGACTTTATCATGGGGTTTTCTTGGTACGTTTCTTCAGAGGAGGTTTGCTATTGAGGAAAGGGAATTGTGTAATTAAAAATTCCTAAGCAACTCTGAGGGCCTTTGTGGCAGAACAGTGAAGTAGAAATACTCCAAATAAATAAATAAATCCTCTGAGGCTGAGAGAATGTGACTTGCCTAAGGTCACCCAGTGGGTTTATATGGCTGAGCCCACTTTATAAAAACCATCTATGGGAATTACTTGTGAGTAAACATAAGAAAGGAAAGGGTTTAGGTAAGAGAATTTTTTTTCCAAAGTAGCAACTGCAACTTCACCAGTTTCTCCCTCTTTCTACAGATGTCCCAAATGACATGATTGCAAAACCTCCCTTTTGTAATAAGCAGGTTGAATGGGAAAGTGAAGCAAATGAGATTTTTAAAAATACTGTGTGTCCCTCATCTCTAGCTTTACATTTAGGTGGAACAATCTTGGTTGTCATTGTGGCTTGAATTTGCTAGTAAAATCCCACTGGGATTTTCTGAATGAAGATAATTGCACCTTATTATCGTTTGGATAATTATACTCAAAAACTCCCCCCCCCAAAAAAAAATGATGGCAAAAACATGTTTTTCACTACTCATCAAAAGTTGTCTTTTCTTTTCTGTTGAACAAAACTAAGCATTGTTGGGGGCCTTGGAGAGATAGTTCACAAGAAAGGGTTGGTGGAGTTGGGCAGAAACTTGGTCTGGAGATGGAGAGGAAAAGAAGGACATATGTCATATTGACTATTGTGGCTCCACCTAAAATCCCTCCTTTCCCTCACTGTCTTGGGTCTAATCTCCACTGCAGAAATAATGCAGTTTAACACCAATTTAACTGCTGTGGTTCCATGCTATGGAATTCTGGGATCTGTATTTTTGTGAGATCTTTAGCTTTCTCTATTAGAGAACTATGGTGCCACAACAAACTACAAATCTCAGGATCCATAGCATTGAGCCATGATAGTTAAAGCAATGTCAGACTGCATTATTTCTGCAGTGCAGATTATACCTTGATCATCTGATGCATCTATGAAAGTTAAACTCAGGGGGGAAATAATGCTGTGGAATATGGTCGCTACAATGTTTTTACTGCTAATATGCATTTTACAAAAATAAATTGTCATTAGGAATAGAACCAAGTACTCTTCTGACTGAAATAATGGATGGACCCATAGGTGTTTGACCACAAAAGATACAGAAAAGGTCTAGGAGCAGCCACTTTCTAGCAGATCCCAAACCTGTTACCAATTTAACAGGCAGAAGGACATAATCCTCATAAATGGATGAGGAGTAGGTTGTGGCTACTCAGGTGCAGGAGTAACCTCAGGCCATGCCAGGTCCCAGCTCTGTTCCTCCAGCCCCAGTGATTGATGATCAGCAAGACCTGAGCTCTATGGGTCTCCTCTAGAGGCTCAGCAGCCTAGGGTTGCTCCAGAGGAAGAAGCAAGCATGCAGGTCCCTTCCTTCAGCCAAAGGAGGGCTGAAAAGGCTTGCTTACGGAGATCTAAGAGACTGGCAGACAAGCCTGCTGCAGATAAGGAACAGCTGGGAAAAGGGAAGTCTTCACTGATTTAAGGCACCTGGAGAACGCTGACTCTTTGCCAGAGTTTATTGCAGATCCATCATAGTGGGTGCTGTCGGCATTGGCTCCTAGAATCCTGTACTCTTATGCTTCTTGAACCTTTGTTGGACTTAAACCTATGACTCTGGAATGGACTTGACTACTCCAAACTTTCTGGCTCCCCTGACCTTGGCTTGTTCTGACCTCTGTGACTTCTGGTATCTTGACCCTGGCTTTCATTTGTGGTTTGTTACTTTCGGACTCTTGAAAAGTCTGTAGACTGTTTGCTAGCTGCCTACTTGGCTTCCCTCACTAAGCCATTCCTATCAGTGTTTGTTTGTGGCTGGGTACTGGCAGCATTCCCGGACAGTCTAGTTCAGTGGTACTCAATTTTTTTACCCTTGGGACCCCCCTTTACATCTACATAACACTCTCCTTTGACACAGTCTATGCATAAAAATATTTTGTTTATTTAGTGTACTTATTTTCATTCATACATCATGTTATATCCATTTTTTAACCTTTTACAGCATACCCACACCATCTGTGGGCTTGCCATCTGCGGATTTGAGCTTCCACAGACAGCAAGCCATAGCTTTTTAAATGGGTGCGCATGCACGCTGTTGTGCTCATGTGCCTATGTACCCATTGAAAAGAATTGGATGTAAGATAGCATTTTTTTTTTTTTTGGCTATCTGTGGGGGGAAAGGACTGAAACAGATCCCCCACAGATAACAAGGGATTACTGTATAAGGGCCCAACATTAATCAAGCTAGAACATATTTACTTAAGTAAATTCAATATTTTACTCAATGCACACATTTAATTTACACATTAGAATGTTTGGGAAGAGGAGAAGAAGGAGGGGTCAGAACCTCGAGGTCTCACATCTCCCTTGAGCAGTTCTCAAGCTCCTCCTGGGGCTTCCACCTTACTGTTTGAGAACCACTGGGCCATGGAAGTGGGAGAATGCTGGGGGGCAGAGAACCTGGACCTGAAAGTGCTGGAGGAGTCAGCACACCAGGCAAGAAGGAATGTTACAACCTACCTGTAGTGAGCAGGCCATGGAAACAGCCAATCACAGAACTCCAGGCGTCCAGCCAATGAGAAGCTGGCTGGGCAGGGCTATAAAAGAGCCTCGACAGGGAGCGAAAGTGGGTTTTATTTTGTTGGAGTTGTGAAGGAAAGGGACACCTCGGAGGGAGGGTGTGCTCTTGGGGTTCCTGGGGGATCATTTGTAGGTTAGTTTATAGACCAGGGAAGGGTCTGAGAAGTCCAGTAGGGACTAGATAGGCTTGAGGGAGTCTAGGAAAGCGAGGCTCAGTAAAAGCCTGTAGTTGTTAAGGAAGATTTTGGCCTTATTACTGGAGATAAGGTTGCCTGATTGGCTCTAGTATATTTGTTTGAGGAACTTTTGTAACTAAGGAACAAAACAAATAAAGCTTTAATTATATTTTATAATTTATTTTATATTTTACAAATAAACTTTATTCATGTTTTGAAATACCGTTTGGCCTCTGTTGCACTTTTGAAACACGCTACCAAAGATATCAGTGCCTCAGTAGGAGATAGGTGGTGGGCAAACTAGAGGGGGTTATCACGTTCAGTTTGGTCCGCACCACACTACTCACTCCAAGATAAGAGAGAGGTCTTTTTACTAGCTGTTGCTACCTGTTTCCTGCTGCTGCAAGCCATACAGTCACATGTGTGATGCACCAATGGTGCAGGGCATTGGTGTGCTGAATAATACATTCACAAAGCACAATCATGGAGTCCCCATGCATGTCCCCTTCACCCCCTTCACCCCACGCCCCCCTTTGGGACTGTCTGGTTTGTGGATGTTTGAATGACGTCCATTGGAGGTGTCACACCTTCATTTATTTTATTTTATTTTATTTTATTTTATTTTATTTTTTGCTTAGTGCAGGGCTGTTTCTATGCAGGAGCAAGGATGCACATTTTCCCTGCTAAATCAGATTATTGTGGCTTCTTTTTGCTCCAGTTCTTAGCCCCAGAGTGCAGCTTAATTCTGGTTTCCACCCACTTCCATAGCATGTGTTGCATAAATGCCCCATCATCAGAGCAGCTTTATTTTCAACCTCTGTTTCACCTCTTAGTCACCCTCCTCTGGACACATTCCAGTTTGGCAATACCATTCTTGAACCATGGTGCTCAGAACTGGACACAGTATTCCAAGTGACATCTGCCCAAAGCAGAATAGAGTAACAGTACTACTTCCCTCAATCTGAATACTATAGTCCTGCTCATGCAGCCCAGAATAGCATTCTTTGTTTTTGGTTGCTACGTCCCACTGCTAACCAATATTAGTTTGTGGTTTATTAAGGCTCCTAGTTACTTTTCATATGCAATGCATCACTCATCCTATAGGTCTGTATATCATTTTTCCTGCCTAGATTTTGTAGAGTGGGCCTTTGATGTTCCCTGGAGTTTCATTCCAGGTTCAGGACCTGGGAAAAAAGGAAAATAAGTCTCTTTCAGGGAATGTTCAAATGCTATTATATACAATTCCATAGTGAAGTCCCTTTGAAATTTTTAAATCTATTTTAAAAAATTAGAATTAGTCTAGACCAGGCTTCCAAAACAGTTGTTGTTGTTGTTGTTATATTAAAATATTTATTTAATGTTGCATAATTTATGTTCAAGTTAACACAACTGCTTTCTTTAGTAATGCCACAGAGAAATCATAACATGGACAAGAGATTCCCTCCCCCCTTTCTCCCCACTTATAATTATCAAATTGCCTGTGATCAATTCTGATTCTAACTAAAACCTCTGGAGGCCGCATGGCTACTAGCAAAACCAAACAGAACATAATATATATAGTCACTGTATCATTCAGATCTGAAGCAAGGTTTGGAGACAAGCAAAATTCAAAGATATTGTATGTTTTATGTCTATACTTTAAGATTTCTATCCTATGGTACAGGACAGCTGGTGTATTCATACATGTACATTATGAAAAAAAGGAAAATAAGTATCTTTCAGGGAATATCTGCTTTTAGAATGGTGACATTAGTGTTTTTGCTGTTGATACTGATGCCTCACATGGTATGTAACAACCATGCAATGAAATGCACCATCACAAGTCCTCCACCTATTTTTCACAGATATTTTCAGCCTGGTGATTTCATCATTGGTGGCATTACTTCTGTTGTCTTCTCGCCTGATGTTTCAAACAACTTCACTGATCATCCCCATAACCTCACTTATGAGAAAATGTAAGGAAATGTTTGCCTCTCTCAATTTCTCCCTTTCCTTCCCTCTGCCCCTCATTCCACAGGAATGTATCTTTCAGAGTAGCTTTCCTTCAACTGACTCTCAAAATTTCTCCTTTCCCAATAGTCTTTTGAGCTATTTAAACTGATGGATACTGAAATAATTCTGTCATCCCCATCAAACAAACTTCTTCACTGTCTTCCTCATTTGTCATGGGGATGCTCAGTCATTATGTATTATGCTCTATGTGCATACTCCATAACAATTTTTATGACAATTACTTTTGGCTCAAGTGGATTTTTGCATTTGGGTTGCAACTCTCAGGAAGATATCATTTTATGAACTGTTATGCTGTTACCTGAAAGTGTGGAAATTCTACCTCTAACGGTAACTACTGAATTCTAGAAGATGATATATACTAATTCCCAGGCATGTGATTTGATATGATCACTTGATAATTAAATATCAGTGTTAGTATGATTGATTTGTTCTTGGGAATATGTACTGTTTTATATTTGTATTGCTTTTTAACTTGTTTTTACACTTGTTTTATACTTGTTAACTTGTGTATATTTCATAGGTAAGATGCCTACAGTCTTTTTTAAAAAAGGAAATGCAGGAGGTGGTGGCAGTAGTGAAATCATAACAATTACAACTATTATAATTATCAAACAATATTATCTGATAGAAAATGTAGGCCTGTGACTCCAACAAGATCACTTCTCCCACCCTTCTGTATGATTTTCTAACATCTTTTGCCTGATGAAGAAACTTGTGTGTATGTATGTGTGGATGGAAGTGGGGGAGATGAGCAATTTATCAACTGTTTTATTTGATCCAGAATTTCTCTGTAATACAAATATGATTTTATTGTAGAGTAATGACTAAGAATTACCAGCATGTCTTGGCTTTAGCATATGCTGTGAAGGAAATCAATGAGAACAATAAGATCTTACCTAACTGGACCTTGGGTTTCAACATCTATGACAGATATGGTGCAAGTTGGACTTATTATGCCACTATGAAACTATTCTCTCTACGGAAGTCTTTTATCCCCAATTACACAAATGACGTTCAGACCAACCTGATCTCAGTCATTGGAGCTCTTTACCCTGAAACTTCACTCCATATGGCTAACATCTTGGGACTCTACAAAATCCCACAGGTACAGTGTGTGGGTGCTCTATGGGACTTCAGGGCATCACTTGATAAGTTCTTGATGAATACTTTGTGTCGAATCTGGCTTTGGTTTCCCATGGAAGGTAATCTCTTTCCCATTCTTAGGAATCTCCCTCTGTCCCACTCTATTGTACACCACATTCAAGGCTTCGCTAAGCCCTGGATCTGTCACTATACGCTTCCCTTTGTCAGATAACATGAAGGGAGTGACATGAAGGGAGGCTGCTGTAATTTGAGCAGTGAAGATGAAACAATGTTTGTCAATGCACCCTAAAACAAATGGATATTCTTCCTAGTTTTTATAACATTTTCCAAAGAATTTGTAGTTTTTGTAGGTTCATGGCTCCTGAAATAGTTTCAGGTGGTAAGTACTGCCATAAGGTAAAAGAAATGAAGAAGTCACCCACAGTGCAATAATAACAGCAGTGTACTGTGGAGGGTGAAATGGGGCGTGAGATCCCAATGCATCCCTGGATTTTCACTTTTAATCCTACAGCTAAATTACTTAGGAGTCAGATTTTTAAATTCAGTGGAATGTAGCCATTGAATAGCTATGTTTAAGAATCCATAGCTAGAGAATTATTTATCTTCAAGGATTGATTTGTCATTGCAAGTGTCTGGATAAAATGCCTAATTTTTCAGTAGATTGAAGAGAATTACATAATTATTTTTAAAGGTTCCTCAGTGTGCTGAAATCTGTATATTTGTATACTGAATTCTTCAATACGCTTCCCATAGTTAGTCCTGGAACACAAATGTTAAATTCAGTAACAGTCTGGGAACCATCCATACAATTTGGGAGAGAGGAGTTGGATCAGTGGCCCACATTTACACACATTAAATTTGAAACTCTCCTTCTTCCAATCCATCCAACTTTTCTTTTTGCAGTTCATGTATGGCTCTGCTCCAGTGACACATGACAACACTGAGAACCTTCCCTTTTACCAAATGGTTCCGAATGAAACCTATCAGACTAAGGGGATTGCCCAGTTACTTTTTCACTTCAAGTGGACATGGGTTGGTATCATTTCTAAAGATAATGAGAATGGAGAAAGATTCGTGCAGACATTACTTGCACAGTTTGCCCTCTATGACATCTGTTTTGCTTTCATAACAAGTATCAAGACAATCAACATCTGGGAAATGGAGAAGATAGTTAGGGCTTTATTTGAGATCTATGATTTCATTCATAGCAATGCAAATGTTTTTGTATTTTATGAAGATCACATAGTATATTTGAGAACGTTGCTATATCTACTAGAATTTGGAGAAAAAGAACCTAGAGGTAAAGTATGGCTTATGACTGCCCAGATGGACCTGATGGCATTATCTTTTCAAAGGACCTGGGATATACAACCTATTCATGGGGCTCTCTCCTTTACTATTCACAGTTCAAATGAAGGTTCTGCTTTCCAATCTTTTCTTCAAGCCAGAAATCATTTTTTGACCAAAGAAGATGGTTTCCTCAAGGATTTTTGGAGAAAAGCATTTGACTGTGAATTTTCACATTCATTTGATAGCAAAGCAGCTGTCAGTATGTGTACAGGGGCTGAGAAACTTGAGGATCTTCCTGGGACTTTTTTTGAAGTAAGCATGACTGGCCACAGTTACAGTATCTACAATGCTGTCTATGCTGTGTCACATGCTTTGCATGCCATGCTTGCTCAGCCCAAGCAGACAAAAATGATGAATGGATCCAAGTCTAACCTTCAGTATCAACACTCATGGCAGGTAATGGGCTGAGCAGGCACATATGAGAGAGCAAACTATCTTGAAATGTCATAAATACAACTGCCAGTGAGTATTTTCTATTACCTGCACCTCTTATTAATGGAGTCAACAAACACAGCTTGCAGGGCTGGAACTTTGGATATTATTTTATCTCTTTGTTCTGAAGAGGCTTTGTGTTCTTCTGTCGCTGCCCTGTTCTGAAAAAATGAGTGAGTTATATTTGCTGACAGTAGATTCTCACGAGATCCTGAAAATGCTTCTCGTGTTCTGCCACATTGTAGAAAACAAACAGCTTTACACTACTTTAATTTCATGGCTCAGTGCTATGGAATTCTGGGATTTTTAGTTTTGTGAGATATTTAGTCTTCATTTGCAGAGAAATCCCAGAATTCCATAGGACTGAGACATGACAAAGGTGTCAAGCGACTTTGTTTCTGCAGTGTGGCAGCAGCTAGAGTGTGTCAGGAAAGCACTCTCCTAAGCTTAAATTTCCACTGGAAGGGCAGAACATGAAAGGTGAGGCTTATCAATGTTTTCAGCATCCTTCAAAACAGAAGCAAGAAACTCTAATAGATTATCAAGATTGGCACATGTGTGTTTCTTTAAAAAGTCTTAAACAGTTATAAGTGGTTTTAAACTGACTTTAACCTATCAGATTGTTTAATATATTTTAATCTGTTTATAAATTAATGTCATTCTTGACCTTGCATTTATCATGCATTAACTTGTTCCATCACATTTCTTCCTCTGTTTGTGACTGGATATTTTTTTTAAAAATTTACATGACAATTTGTAGGTATTTTCATGCACATTTTCCTAATATATGCATTTGAATACATAGCTTTGCCCAGTTTGTGGATTTTTGCTAGTAGTTTGCCCTAACTTTATACATAATTATGTATATAATTTTGACAAATATATACAGATAAAATAAGCCATGCTCTAACTCAGAAGGAATCAGGTATAGCTGCCATCCATGTACATCTACTTACAGACTTTTCTTTATATATACAGCTCCATAACTTTCTTGAAAGAGTATCATTTAATAACAATGCTGGAGAAAAGATTTTCTTTAACCAGAAGAGAGAACTGGTAACTGAATTTGACATTGTTAACTGGATTACTTTCTCAAATCAATCATTTAATAGGAAGAAAGTTGGAAGGCTGAACACCCAGGCTCTCCCTGACAAAATGCTCACCATCCATGATGATGCCATCTCATGGCACACCGGTTTTAATGAGGTAATTTGGTAAATATCCTAATTTTTAAATGATCCCTAATGTGCAAAGTAGATTTTACTGAAAACACCTTTTTTGGATTCAGATTTAATCATGTTTAAAGAAAACGTATTGGAATTGATGGAAATTACATTAATCCTGATTAACTTGTCCCATTGATTTTGGGAGGCCTGATCTATATATATTTGGATGCAACATATTGAGTTATTGGTATATATTTTTAAACCTAAAAGTAAAAGAGATGGCAAGCTGTTACTTGCTATAGAGTGGGTTGCAATAAAAATCTGAGGCTGTGCCAATTACACTTCTCCAGGTACCTCTCTGTCCTGATCCTTTATTACCTAAGTCAGAAAGACCACAGTATCTATTAAATGTAAAACATCAGCCGGTTCTGAGATGCTACATTCCTTAGAACCTGTAGGATACTATGATGTTATTCTGTACCAACTATCTATTTCCTTAAATTTTATCAAATATGAATTTGAATTATAGCATTTGTTTTTCATTTATGGAACAGGCATTGCCCATTTCTATATGTACTGATAGGTGCAACCCTGGTTGTTTCCGGGCACAGCAAGAGGGGAAAAAATCTTGTTGTTATGATTGTGTCCCATGTCCAGAAGGACAGATTTCAAACCAGAATGGTAAGAGCTTTCTGAATGTCCTGAGAAATATGCTTAGAAAATGAATGTACATACCAGAGTGCATGGATTATGTTGAGTCATACGCAGAAGGAAATTTTGTCTGCCTGAATCGACAGAAATACAGTATTTGACTTCCATCCAACTCTATGGTTCTGTATTAATGTTTGGTGGATAGGCGTTTGTAGCAAGTAGCTTTTGTTGCATGATAGCTTCAACACCATAAACCTCAGGTTATCTGTTCCAGTAAGCAGAGAATTCTGGAGTTAATGCTACCATTCAGTCAGCACTGACAGCCATCAAGCACCAAGATAATAATGAAGCCAGACATTATCAAAGTATCAGATATCTATATCATCAACATAACATATATTTTTAAATTCCAGTTTGGAGTTTTAGGTGGGAGACGTTTAAAGAAAAGAAATTAGCACCTACACTGTAGAATCAGATTGGAAAACACGGCTCAGATTCTGCAGCAAAATTTGATCCCCATATGTCTGCAAGTTCTGTAAAATCTTTGCCAAGAAAATCTGTGATAGGTTCACCTTAGGGTTGCCATAAGTTAGAAATGACATGAAGACGCACAACAATATCTGTACTAGTGTTTTGGGTGTTGGACTACAACTCTAGACACCCAAGTTCAAACCCCACCTCAGCCATGGAAACCTGCTGGGTGACCTTGTGAAAGTCCCATACTCTTGTCTTCAGAGGCAGGCAATGACAAAACTCTCTTTGAACAAATCCTGCCAAGAAAGCCCCCTTGATTTACCTTAGGGATGATTTACCTTAGGACTGTCATAAGTTAGAAATGACTTGAAACACACAACAAGAAAAACAAATAGTGGCAGTAACGGTATTCCAAAGAAGTTTGCAAAGTAGTTTCAGCTGTAAAATGAGTGGATTATATTTGTGTGTGTATTTAAGTGAACATAACCAGTAAGCAACATCTTCTACCACTAACACAGTTATTCTAAATTATGGGATGATGTGGATGAGAACTATAGAATGTTTGGGAAAAGTTATTTTCAGGCAGAGATTAATGTTCTAGACTAAGGAGATTATCACATTACCAAATAATGTGACTTTATCCCTGATGACATACGATTGCGTTTTGGATTAATAGCTGATTTTATCACACTCAAATCACTCAAATGCTGCTGTTGGGCGACTGCAACCCACATATAGCCTGGGCTCCAGCCACAGTAATTGAGCTTCTTTTCCAAAATGGGAGCTTGCTGTTTTGGAAAAGTGGCCACATAAGCGCAGCTGGGACCAGGGCTGTATGTGTATTGCAGTCACCTGGCAGCAGCGGTGGCAATGATAAAATCAGCTATTAATTCAAAGCACAACTGTATCCCATCGGGTATAAGTCATGTTATTTGGTAATGTGATAATCTCCTAACTCAATGTTCTCTGTATCAAACTATAGATATGAATCTTTGTATCTCCCACCTTCATTTTAGCCCTTATATCAGTTGCCTATTCTGTGTACTATGGCAGAATAGAGTAAAATAAATCAGGCAATAAACTTGTTATAACATTAGGTTGCAGTGGGCCCATGTATCTGCTGGGGTTTAGTTCCAAGACCCTTTGTGCATACTAAAATTGTGGATGCTCAAGTCCCAATATATACAATGGCATAATAAAACGATGCAAAATGGAAAAATCAAGGTTTACTTTTTGGACACCCTTCCCCTCCCCCCAATATTTTGAATATGTGGATGTAGAATGGAGGGTTACAGTTACTTAGGACCAGCTGTAAAAACATAAGTCAACAAATGTTATAAACTCAGGTTTTTGCATCATGTTATTCTTTTTCTTAGAGAAAATACCAATATTTCATTTTCAGACATGGATGACTGTTTCAAGTGCCCAGAAGATCAATATCCAAACATGGAGCGGAATTCATGTGTTTACAAAATAATAAGCTTCTTGTCCTTTGAAGAGCCTTTGGGGATCAGTTTAGTCATTTCAGTAGTTTCCCTTTCTTTATTCACACTTTTGGTGCTAGGGACATTTTTGAAGCACCATGACACTGCCATCGTCAAAGCCAACAACAGAAACCTTACCTATATGCTTCTCATCTCCCTTCTGCTCTGCTTCCTCTGTGTTTTTCTCTTCATTGGCCGACCTAGGCAGGTGATGTGTCTCCTCCAACAAATTACTTTTGCCATTGTCTTCTCAGTTGCTATAGGATGCATTTTGGCAAAAACCATCACTGTGGTTCTGGCTTTCATGGCCACCAAACCAGGAAGCAGAATGAGAAGATGTATGGGGAAAAGACTGGGCAATTTCATTGTTCTCTGCTCCTCCTTTATTCAAGGAGGCATTTGTATTGGATGGCTCTCAACCTCTCCCCCATTTCCAGATGCAGACATGCACTCAGTGACTGGAGAAATTCTTCTCAGATGTAATGAAGGGTCAACTATCCTATTTTATTGTGTCCTGGGCTACATGGGCTTCTTGGCTGTGATCAGCTTCACTGTGGCTTTTCTTTCCAGAAAATTACCAGATAGTTTTAATGAAGCCAAGTTTATCACTTTCAGCATGGTGGTTTTTTGCAGTGTTTGGTTATCCTTTGTGCCAACCTACCTGAGCTCTAATGGCAAATACTTTGTGGCTGTAGAGATCTTTGCTATCTTAGCTTCCAGTACTGGATTGTTGGGCTGCATCTTTTTCCCCAAATGTTACATAATTGTGTTGAGGCCTCAGCTGAACAACAGGGAACATGTCATAAAAAGAATACTTTGAAAAGGTTAATGAAAGCGAGATGCTCATAGAGCTAGAAACTTGTCAGTCTCATTCTTCTGCATGCAGCCTATTGCCCATATTACTGTTTAAGCTATTTGATCCTTTCCCCTTCTCCTCTAAAATGGGACACAAGGCAGCTAACTAAAAAAGGATGCAGCTAAATTAAATTAATTCGTTCACAAGCCAATTTACAATATAGCTTTAAGGAAACAATATTCCCTTCACAGTAGCACAGAATGGCCTGGCTGAATAAAAATATTTTTTTCCTCCCTGCAGAAGGACAATATTGTTGCTATCATATTTAATTTGGGATCACATCTTGACCCTACTCCCACAAAATCAGAATTCAAGTCAGCTTACAAATTAAAACAAACACAATATAGTTAAAACTACAAGAAGTCAACATTAAAATGAAATTCAGCTATCAACAATATTAAAAACAATTTAAAATATACTAAATTTAAAAGCCCTGAAATCTCAGGATGATGATTTTTGAAGATATTCTTTCCCTTATCCTGTTTGATCACTGAAATCTTATGAAGTGGTTCTGCTGATAATGTCATGTTGATTGAAAATCTGCTTGTAAACCACAAGGAGGAGAGTTTTCACTGTATAAACTTTCATCCCACAGTGGATCCATCTATCTGAGATGGAAAAAGCCTCAAAAATAGTATTCAAGCGAATGCAAAGAACAAATAAGTGACAAAACAAAATAAGCTTTCTGAGCAGGCTAAATTAACATGCTGCACTGACTATTCATTCTTAATTGAGGTGATTCAGAGCAGCAGGCTGAAAATCCCAAATATGTTGGTCTGCAGTTTGAGGCCCAAGCTCCATGTGACTGAGCTCTTGTCACTAGTTCCAGCTCCTGCCGACTCAGTAATCCAAAAGCATGTAAAAGTCCAAGTAGGTAAATAGATACCACTTCAGTGAAAATGTAATAGAGTTCTGTGTAGGTCATGCTGGTCCCATGATCACAGAGTTCTCTTTGACAATGCTTGCTCTTCAGCTTAGTAACAGAGATGAGCAATGTCCCCTACAGCCTGACACAACTTGCTATTCTTGTCAATGGGGAATACTTTTACTTTTATTTAATGTTTTGGCATTACTCTTTCAGTCTGGCCATATTAGTTGGTTATCTGGTTATCTCCTTCACCCCATTCTTTGCCATTCTTTGATTTGAATCCATTCTTCCTTCACCTCCTCCTATTATTGAAAGACTGTTTATACAAGATTGTCTTGTTTGGCTGATACATAGATAGTGGTCAATAGACAGCAGCAAAGATCCATTTTGTCTCCCATGTATGCATACATCTACCTTCTGAAAATATTAAATGATGTAATCTGGAGACCTGGGCTTAGAAGTCAACAAAATGCTGATGATGAGCTGGCCTATCTCATATTTCCATAAAATTCTGTGAAGCTACATCATTTTATGAGTCAGTGTATGATATAGACCATGTGATGAAATTGAAATATAATCACATAAGATAGCAATTTTATTGGCTGGGAATCAGTAGATGTAAAGGCATGCAGCATCTTCTGGTTGGGGTTACTCTTTGTGTTAACATATAAATTTGCAACATGTTGTTAGTGTTTTAGTCTTTGAATACTCAGAAAACATTAGTAACAATCTATCTATCTACCTATCACTATAGTTATATATGTCATACATACATATTGATGTGATAACTCTCTGTGACTCCTCTTGAGATAATACCTCTTGAAATTAATACTGCTTTTAATAAATAAATAAAAATGCCATTGCTGTATCAGTGCTACTATTGCCCAGTGGCATCACTAAGGTTGTGTGTGTGGGGGGGGGGTGCAGACTTCACCAGGTGAGACCCTAAGGAGTGGTGACACTCTTCCTCCTCAAACACCTGCCTTTTGGCAGAAACGGGCTGTGGCATTTATCTATTTCCATTTAAAATGCTTAAAGAGATGGTGGGAGTGGGATGAAGCTCAGTGAGAGGAGAGAGGAGAATTTTTTAATATTAAAATTTTAAATTCATAATTTTAATTTTAATTTTTGATTAATTTTTGAAATTTTTAAATTTTGAATTATTTTAAATTTTTCTTTAAAAACATAATATTTTAAAGAACTCTTCACTATGTATATGTAAATACATTTAGGTTGTTCATATGATACTTTAAGTTGGAGATATAATTTTAATTTTTCTAGTTGCTTATGTCACAGCTATTAGCATTATATTCATTGATGTATGGGAATTGCAATTTATGACTAACATTAGTGAAACAAACATTACTAAGGATTCTGTATGGTGTGAAATGGGAGGAGGTCAATGGTGGGCAGGACACAACAGTTACTACTCCAAGTGACACCAATTCAAGTGAAGCCACTAATTTTGTCTGGAACCTCCTTTCTATCATCTTGGGCCCCAAACAGACAGACCAAATAGATCTGGGCAGCTGCTGAAGTCCTGAACTGGGCCGCCAGAAGTAGCAGAGTCCATCATCTGAATTCAACGCCCTGAACCTGGCAGTTTAAAAACATGCAAACTCAAGTACATAAATAGCTTCCACTTTGATGGGAAGATAGCAGCGTTCTGTGCAATAATGATGGCAATATGACCATAGAGTTGTCCTTGGACAACATTAGCTCCTACAGTCAGTTATGACTAGACATTCATATCAAGGGGAAACCTTTACATTTTATGCTTAGTGGAACTGGGAGTCTTCAGTTTTGTAAGCAATCAAGTTGCTTTGACTAGAGTTAGAAACAATATGCTCAGTGGAGCTATGCCCATCTGCTCTATTCGCAGGCTCTGACTCCTCTTTATGACCTGGACTGCTTTTATATGATCTTATTTGATACTGAACCCCTTGCATTTCCTCAGTACAATATTGCTGAACTCCTAGTAACAAAGGCCTTCAACAGACTAGCAAAAAATGCCGGTGCGAGGGCAGACTGGGGGCATGGCGATACACCCCTATGCTGGTGTCACCAGCATTACGCTGCCTGACCAACCACACGGTGGGCCACATCATGTGCCAAAGAGCCATGGAAAAGATGTGGCAAGACCAGAAAGGGAGCCATTTCCATGGCACAAAAAGAAGGTGCTTTTTGCAGCTTCTTTTTGCACCGGTTTGGGGGCATGGCATGCAGTTGCAGCATCCCCAACGCAGGGCTTCCAGGGGTGATGTGGCACTGCCTCTTAGTGGTGGCCTGCTGAGCTCCAAAATTGGCTTTCATAGACCTCTAATTACTCACCCCAGCTCCCACCAGATTTGCTTTCCAATGACAGAGAGTGAAATTAAGTCAGAGTAGTAAAAGATAACAGACTGTTCAATGGGATCAGAAATTCTAATTAAGCATAGGGATCTGGGCAAAAATAGAGCATATCTCCCTCCTAAACATGGAGTAGCTGGATACAGAGAAAGAGAAGGAAGCTCTAGCATGAATAGTCTCATCCTTCTACTTACTTTTAGCCCTTAGCCAAATGTCTGAACAGGACAATAGAATGAGCAAACATGATGACATTTTGTTTGTATTAGATCATTCAATAAGATAGGTAACTTGTTCTATTAAATTTACTCACCACAAGAAAGAACTACTATTGATATAAATGCTACAGGAGCAAAATATGCTCCTAGTACTTTGGAGTCCACCACTAGAGTATGACTCTGGAGTCCAGGGTCTGAATCCCTGCTTAGCCATAGAAACTCACTGGGTGACTTTGGGCAAGTCACAATCTCTCAGCCTCAGAGGATGCCAATGGCAAACCCCCTTTGAAGAAACTTGCCAACCCCAAGATAGGCTCCCCCTTGTGGTCTCCATAAGTGGGAAATGACTTGAACGCACACAACACCAGCAAACATTTCAAAAACAGTTTAGTACTGCTGTTTCTGTATATATTTTTCTGAAAAAGGAACTCAAGACAGAAGAAACTGTGCAGCCCATGACTTTCTGCCTCTAATGGTGTTGGTGACTGACCAAAGTATTTGTGTTAAAATCATTCAAAACTGGAAGAAATACAGGCTGCAAGAATGAATACTTCTCAATACAAGATATTTGCAAATATATTAGTGACAAGAAAGTCCTAAAAACCTTAATTGATGAAGATCAGAATGGCTTTCTTCCAAATAGACAAATTAAAAATAAGAACGGTATTGAGCATTCTGGAATATTATGAAAACCATCCTGGGAAAAAATTTGTAACGATCTCCGCTGACGCAGAGAAGGCCTTTGATTCAGTAGATTGGGAACAGGTTGTGCTGTGGAGAGAAGCAATTTAGTTTTTCAGTGGTTTCTCTTTATGATCTGTTCCTTATTGTTCAGCTCAGGCCTCAGAACCATAATGAAACATTTGGGGAAAAATATGAAACTTAGCAACCCAGCACTTGAGGCTAAGATAGCAAAGGTCTTCATAGCTACTGCATATTTTCCCTTTGTGCTCAGAAACGTTATAATAACAGATAACCATACACTGCAAAAGATGAGCATGCTGAAAGTGATAAATTTAGCTTCATTGAAACTGTTGGGTAGCTTCCTGGCTAGAAAAGCTACAGTAAAAGTGACAATAGCCAGAAAAAACATGTAACCCAAGCTAACGTAAGCCATAGTGTCTGAGTTTACATTACATCTCAATAAGATTTTTTCAGTTTCTGAATGCATGTCAAAGTCTGGAAATGAAGGATAAATTGATAAACACACAGCACAAATGGCTACTTGAATAAGAGTACTGGAGAGAACAATGAATCCAACCAGTCTTTTCCCCATCCATTTCTTCATCCTTGATGCTGGCTTGGTGGCCATGAAAGCCATAACCACTGTGATAGTTTTTGCTAACACCAATGAAATGGCCACTGAGAACATAAGGCCAAAGGTGATGTCACGGATGAGACATGTTATTCTCTGGGGTTGGACAATGTATAACAAAGCACAAAGGAAGCAGAGCAAAAGAGAGATGAGAAGAGAGTAAGAAAGAGTCCGGTTGTTGGCTTTGACAATGGGAGTGTCATGATGCTTAATAAATGTTCCAAGTACCAGACCTGTGACAAAAGAGAAAGAAAGAGCACCAATACCTAAACTAAGGCCTAAAGGTTCTTCATAGGACAAAAAGGTTATAACCTTAGGTATGCATAGACTGTGGTCCTTGTTGGGATAATGATCATCTTGACATTGAGAACATTCACTCATATCTGAAAGAGAAAAGTTGTAGTTTCAGCAAACACAAATGTTCTGTATTTTAAGAACTGCTTTCAACCACATATACTGGCTGACTCATTTTTCCAGAGTATAATTCCACTGGAAAAGAAAAGAAAAAATGTCTTATCGTTTAAGGAATTATGTTATATTATAATTTTATTTCAAGCTTAGCTTTAGCAGAAAAGAGTATGCAATAAAGCAAAGACGTTTTGTCTTCATTTCTTTAAAGTTTCATTTTAATGTGAAGAAACAGGGTAGTGAAGGAGAGGGGAAAAGGCATAAGCATCTTTTCCATTCATGTTAAATTAGGTAATTGCAATGTGCTTTTTCAGGACTGGCATTTTCAGGCACTAAGCAGTATTGGGAGAGAAAGGGAAGTTGTGGGCAACACAAGGGGAGAAGCCACACAGTCTGATGATTTGCTTCTCTAAGACACACAGTCTGATGATTTCTTTCTCTTCTCATGTCTGTTTGTTTGCTAATTGGCAAAAATAGGTAGAAGTTGTTCTTGTATTAGAACTAAAATATGTGAATGTATTTATAGGAGTAGATAAATTGGTGTATGGTGTGGTGTAGCAAGTAGTATAATCATTGTGACATGCTAAGCTATTTTTTGCCTCATTCATCCAGAGAGTTGGTCTACCTGTTCATGCCACTCAAAGCAGAGCCTTCAGTCAATTTTACTGTTATCATTGCAGGTGGGAGATACTGGTATGTGCCTCCAGCAATTGCTCAGATTCTTGTGAATGACTGCCATTCTACTTTGAACCTCTACCTACAGATGTGTCTCATTCTCTATAGGATTTAATAACCCTTATCTTCCACATGGGAAATGAAGTTATTCCTTATTATCAATAATATTCATTTTATTGTTTTTTCCCCTCATAGGGGTTCCCAAATGATGTATAATATAATAGACAAAAGCACTCCTGAAATCAAAGTTATGATTGCTCTTATATTATCATTTTATATACAAAACACTGTTCATAAGAAAGTGAAAACCTTCCTCAACTTTGGCCAGTCTGCAGAACATGAAAAAAAAAAAATCTTTCCAAGTCTTCACCTCCGTGAGAAATTACTGTGCAGGATTGGTCTACATTTGGGGATAGGTAGATTGATTGTGCTCATGTATTCATCTAAAATACCAAGAGACTGATTTGAATAGAAAATTGTGTTTGTGTTTCCCTCCTCCTCTTAATAGCTAGGAAACCTGATAGTGTGGCCCTGATAGAGAAACAAAGGGTGAAATGAAGTAAGTGGGGATTTGATTTGATTTATTGTGGTTTTTGAGGAAATAAGGGTGAGGAACACATTTTTAAAAGCTTTTGTCAGAGGTTTTGTTATATATTACACACACAATGTGGTGGTTAATGGAGTACATTCAAAACCCATTTCTGTTTCTAGAAGGACTAAACAGGACTGTCCTTTTTAAACTCTTTTGTTCCTTTAGTTATGGAAACTCTTGGCAATTTTTTTGTGGAGTGATCACAAAATTATGGGAATAGTCAACAATCAAAAAAGCTTCTTGATCTTGAAAATCGTTCTTGAAAATCGACCTCTGTGGGATGGATGGGGAACGGATTGGGGACTTCTGGTGTTATTGACAGCATTCTTCTGTGCAGTAATATGCACAATTTCCCCTTCCCAGTCCATTCCATTCCCGATCCCTTCTGTTCTGCACCATTTCCATTCCCCAGGGCCCCTACAATAAATTCCTAAGATTCCTTTTGATTTCTAAGATCCTATGGAAGAGGCCTACCTTTTCTGTTATCTTCTCTGTCTTTGCACTGACTATTACAATAGTCCTCCATTACAATATTACAATAGTCTATAGTACAATGGTACAACTCTCACCAACGTGGTTGGAAATCTTCCCTTCTGGACATAGAATGCAATCATAGCAGCAGAAGAATCCACCCATTTTTGTTAGTTTGCTATAACCAGGGAGACATTTCTCATTACACATAGAAAGAGGTTGTGCCTGTCCACCAATTATAGAGAAAGTTAATCTTCAGAATGAGTGAGAAGCCTTAAACACTCATAAAATAACAAAACAATCTCATTGTTTCCTAATCATGGAGCCAGCAACTATACTTCTATCTCCGTGCAATAAAAGTTATAAACAGATATGATGAACTCAGACATATCCTGATTTCTCATGCTATGAAGCCATACTTATTTGTCTAAATATAATCCACACTGAAGTCACTGTGGGAATGAAGAATCTGTTACCTGCTTTCCATAGTGGTATAATTCAAAGATATAGCCATGTTGGTCTGTAGAATCAGTATGTAGAGAGATGTTGTAGCCCTTTTGAGACTAACTGAAAGAAAGAAGTTGGCAGCATGACTCCAGTCTACTTCCTCAGATGCATCTTCCTCAGATGCATCTAATTCTTTCTTTCAAATGGGCTACAACATCTCTCTACAATCTATGACATTTATAGACTTGAATTTCCATAAACTCTTATTCAACATGGATGTTGTTCAGGGATGACAGAAGGTGCACTCTACCTCCCTCTTGAGGTCCTTCAATTTCCCAAGCTTCTCTTAAATGTTTCTACTCCTTAGATTCTAAAGCTAGGGTTTCTCTTATGGACAAGCTCTGTTTCCAATGCTTCAGGGTTGGAAAAATGATTTAATTTATCCACTTCACCATGTGAATTTACTCCCCATTTCAAGATTTTTGAAAAGTGAGAAAGAGGGGAGAGGACAGAGACTAATACATTGGGAGAGGGTGCATCTACAAAGTAGAAATAATACCATTTGGCACCACTTCAGTGCCGTAGTGCCATCCTATAGAATCCTGGCATTTGTAGTTTTACAAGATCTTTAGCTTTCTCTTCCAAAGGGTGCTGGTGTTTCACAAAACTACAAATCCCATGACTCTGTAGGATGGAGCAATGACAGTTAAAGTGGTGTCAAACTTCATTATTTCTACCTTGTTGACACACCCAGCAACATATCCATGGTTTACAATTTGAGATGAAAGCCCTCCTGTAGAGACTCAAATCTACATTTATTTCCTCATAAATCACAACAGTAAATTTTTTACAGGTTTAATCCCTGCTGAGTGAGATTATGAGCGTCACATTTTAAAAATTATTTTGTACTTTTCAGGATTTCTTTGCAAAAGAATAAAGTACATTGTGGAATTTTTGGCAAACAAAATTATACAAAATGAAATCTAACTACTTTGGCTTCTGGATGTAATAGTCTGGGACCACTTCAACCCACCTCTAAATTGTGGATGTTTCAGTATCAATGAAACAGGAAACATGTCACCAGAGTAAAACCATCTAGGGATGGACAAAACTCTTGTAACCTGTCAAAATGTGCTAAGACACTCTTTCCTTTTAAGGATGAGAAAATCTGAGAATATTCTAGACACCCATACTCAACAACCACATCCTCATTCATAAATGAGAGGCTTTCCAAATGTCTACATTCCAGTCTTACCTGTTGAAACCAGCTGTGCCATACAATGTCAGATGAATTAATAATCACTCCTTGGCCTAGAGGAGCCTTGGAATCTATCCTTCCAACTTTAACTCTGAGAAAAGAATGGTTTCGAAATGTGACCCAGTTTATGATATCAAAGTCTGTTAATAATAACCCGTTCTGGTCAAAATAAATCTTCTCCCCAGCACTGTTGTTAAAAGATACTTGTTTCAAAAAGTAGTGGAGCTAGATTAAAAAAAAAGAAGGAAACAAAAGAGAGAATAAATTGTTAAATAAAAAAAAATATTTTTAAAAGTATCTAGTGATCTTACCCACCTATATCTTGACTGTTCCTATGAAAATCAACTTAGTTCATGGCACTTGAAATCCCAACTAAGGCTGTTCAGCCTTCCCAACCATTCCAAAACTTTTGCAGGTTTTGATGGGTGTTGGATTTTAAGATCAGTTTCAAACCCACCTACATTCAGTGTAAAGCAGAAGATAAACTATGTTACCCAACAGGGTTAAGTAACATTACCCTTCCTTGTGTTATACATGTTTTCAAAAACATATAGATTGGCATTCTGTTAGGGATATAACCATGCATATGTTTCCCTTACAGCTGCATATCTCATTTTGCAGGGTGTTGGGAAGAGGAGCATTCCCTTCCTGCCTACTCAATACCATAGCATCTGGCTATATGCCCATAGCCAGATATGAATTGATTATAGCAGGACTGTGAGCTGCAGAGGACCCGGGTGGATCTTAAAATTGCTCCAATCATTTTTTGCCTGGTTATAGGGATACAGCCAGATAATTCTCTGATCATGCCCACTCCCACAAGGCACAGAATGGCTGTGGGGATGGGGGGCTCAAACACTGTGTGGTATATTGGGAGTGGTATAAGGAACAGGCTAGCATGGGTCCACATGCAGAACTACTACACTACACTGAGCCATATGAGATTGCAGCCATACACTGTTTTGTTTTTAAAGTGTGAAGAGAGTTACTTTAGTAGATAAAGTGGAGCATATAATGACAGAGTAGGTTGCCCTATCTTATGTCTGTCTGCTAAGTTTTAATTGTGCCCCCACCCTGGCCTAATCATTCTTATTAAAAAAATTTGGAGGGGAAGAAACTGGTATTACAGTAGTGGTACAGAGAGAATGATAAGGGAGAGAAAAAGAAAACATTTGCTATTATCTTCCCATATACTTGAATAATTAATGTCATATCCACTAAGAGGTGAACCATAATGCCAGATTTCTGGGCAAAGCAGTGTATGCCATACTTAAAGAAAATCCTTTGAATCCATCTTACTCCATGTGACCCCACTGAAGGCTCAAAATCATGAAAGGCAGGTTAAAGATTTCTTACCTACACAGATTAAAATAAATTGTGTTATCCATAGATAGTTGGCAACTGGCTTGTAATACAATCAGTCAATGAATTATAGAACTAAAAGACACAGAGTGCTTTCAAACTTGCATTGATACAAAATAGCTAAACTATGGCAGCTACCATGCTCAGAAAAAGGATATAAACTACATGAGAAGCCATAACTTTACCTTCCATGGCTCTTGGTTTTGGATTTTCCTCCTCTCTCCACCTATTCCTCTGGATTTAGTTGAATACATAATCTGTAGAGCATGAGCCACAGCATAAACAGTATTGTAGGTGCTGTAGCTAGAACCAGTAATACATTTTTCCAAAACATACTCAGGAAGATCATCCAGCCACTCTTCTGCAGGGCACATATCACCATTCCTACTGCCTAAAAGTGAATCTGGGAGAACACAGTGAAAGAAAAATGCCCAGAAGCCCTTGATTAAACCATCTCCCTTTATTCTATAAGAATCTCTATTCTGAATAAATGCTTGAAATCCTGGCAGTTCTTCAGAATGGACTGTGATAGAGAGAGCTCCTTGTAATACTGGTATACTATCTCTCCATTTTTCCACATCCCCATAGTATTGTAATTCCACCTGATTTGTCAGAATCCATACTTTACCACTTGATTTGTGTATTGTTTCTTTAATGTCAGACAAACCAATGAACCAATTGAAAACCAACATAGAATGTGGATCTCCATAAAAGACAAAAACATTGGCTGTACTTTTCATGATTCTCTCAGAGACCTGAGCTGTCCATTTTTCAATGCCTTCATATATATCCATGCCAGAATGGTCGATTGTGTCCCAGAAGGCAAAGCAGATGTCATACTGGGAAAATTCTGGAACCACAACCTTCATGATCCACTCTAAATTCACACCAGATGAAGTGAACAATCCAATCCATGTCCATTTGAAATGGAGAAGTAACTGGAGAATCCCTTTGCACTGATGAGATTTGTTAGGGAACATTCGGTAGAGAGGAAGCATTTGGTTGTCATCCATCACTGCTGCACCATAGGAAAACTAATCATATTTGATAGTGGAGGGATAGATAGAATGATTTTCAAAATGAAATGCATCCTCACATACCTCCATATACTATTTTCAAAATATACATGCACACATGATGACGCATGAAATGCATTTGAGATTCTTCCAAGGAATCAGAGGAGTCGGATCTAGAAATACCTCTGGCTCCAGATCACAGCTCCCTTCTAGAATCTGGACAAATAGTGGCAGACACAGCTGGCAAGGACCTCACTACTTCACTTAATCTCTCACAAATAGTTCACATGTGTATGACCTGGATTGGCTTGAATCCTGTGTAATTCTTCCCCCTACTATAGCCTGCATTTCCTGGCACTTCCTATCCCTAGGCATAGCACAGGGGATGAAGAAGCATCTTGTTTAAATATATGAATGGGGTTTAGCTCTGTTAATGAGTTTCAGGAAAGTGAAACATCTGTTGAAATGAGCTGGAATCTATGAAACCTTATGCTAACGAAAATGTATTACATTTTAAGATGCTACAAGAATCATTATAAACACAGGGTACTGCCAAGGATAAGGCAGAGGCATCTCTGTTGGTGCTGTACCCAGACCTCCTTCTTTTCTCACTGCTTAGTTCCCTCATAAGAAATAGAGTGTGTTAAGGGGTCTTTTAAAGGTTACTGCATGGTTACTGTCACGTCTTGAATCTAAAATGCAGAAAGATATGAGCAGAAGAAAGCAATGAAGATGTCACATGGACACAACTTGGCTCCTACATTTCAAAATGCAGTACTAATTTGACTAGCTAGGAGTAGATAAGAGCATAGTTGTAATGGTTAGACATATTAATTCAGAAGACTATGTGTCTAATTTGTTCGTGTTTGGAACTGAAGTGTCATCTTTTAGAAGTACTTTAGAGAAAAGGGTAGATTTATGGATTCCCAGACTTAAAAAGTTAGCATCTCATGGTCTCAACCTAGAAAACAGTACATAACATCACCATTGGTGTTAAAACACTCCATATTCTGCATTTTTAACTTCCATTGTGTAAACTGAAGTATTTGCACTATATCAGTATTTCAATCAGATAGATTAACTGCATTGTAGACTGCAATGTTACAGCTAGAATATATTTTATCTTCAGTATGGAAAATTCATTACAGTGGTTCCCCTTGCCATTTCTATTTACAGAAGAGAAGTCAATTAGATTGTATGAAATACAAACATTACCATTTACACAAGCACACAAAGACAAAAACATCATATTACCTGAGGAATCTTATAGACGTCCAAAATGTATTTTATCTGTTGGGAAGATTCTAAGTCAAGTCCTTCAATGACAGCAATAAGATTTTCCTCAATATCACATTTGTAGTTGGGGATGAAATTATTTCTTGAGGAAATGAGTTGAACTACAGAATGGTAACCTGATGCTGTATTCATATGGCTGTCATACATGTGAAATCCCAGGGAGACATTGGGCAAGATCTCTAGATTTTCATTTATTTCCTTTATGGCAAATACCAAGGCAAGAATGTTCTGGTAGTTCTGAGTCATTACCCTAGGATGAGATTTCCATTGAATGTCACACATATTTCATAACATTACTTATGGTGCAACATAATTGCTAGGATATTGTGCATTACATTTTCACTACTGCAGTTAACTTTGGAATGGGACTGAATCCACAATAGCTTGTGCTAGAAATGTCTTTTTCCCCAGTTTCCCAGCAACTGGATTCCTATATGTTTTTCTGTGCTAAAACATAGCTATCTTTGTGAATAAACAAACTTTATTAGTTAGCCAAGGCTATCTGTTTAGCAGAGTAAAATTACAAAAATACAATGGTATCATCAAATAGTTATGTTTCAGAGGAAAGAACTGGCAAAACCATTTCTGAGTATTCCTTACCTAAGAAAACGCTAGGAAATCCATGAGATCACCATAAATCAAGACAGAATGTAAAAGCACATGCAGACACATTTATGAGACAAAGCCAAACTCTGATTCAGAATGATTCATGGAGAATGAAACTGTATGCATATCTGCAGCTAATACAGGCTAGCAAGCTTAAATTGTGACATCTCTTCTAAGTCATTAAGATATAAATTTACTACTGTATATGATATAATAAATAATATCATCCTAATGCAGACAACTGCTCATAAATACAGAGACTAAGCATTTTTATAATGAGCAGACTTTCTCTTCCCAGTATGCGCTTAAGTTTATAAAAAGCTAATATATGCATTTAAATAAACACACGTTCTCATCAACACAAACATTATGGGAAAGTTATCATATATTAAAGGTTCTTTACATTACACTATTGGAAAATGATCTCAGATATCAACTTTCCAGGTTTAATTCAAGTGCTTGTTGCTCATGGGATCTTTAATACTTCCTCTCTGTCCTAGACTTTCCTCTATCCTAAGCCTTTGGGCAGAAAAGAGATAGCTAGCAAACAGAAACTCTCCACTCCTACCCACACACTCACCAGTACTTTTTCCTCTACATTTCCAAGTGGAAAGCAAAACCACTTTTCCCTTTCTACCCCTGGAGAAGAAAATAACCCCAATGTGTTCCTTTTGGATAGCATCTTCTTGATGTTGAGTCTGGGTTGAGTAGCTAAAAGGACTCTGAGGCTTAACCATGAGCTTAATTAAGTATGCTATATAAGAAGGATAATGCGTACATCATATTTCTGGATATCATATTGCGGAGCATTCTTCTCCAAGCATTGCTTAGAAAGTTGTAAAGTTACAGAAACATATAACACTCCAAAGACACCTTGAAGCCAATAACCAGCTAGAAAAACAGAATAAAAATCTTTGATGCCCCTAACTAAAATGGTCCCTTGCCAAAAGTGGAAAAGTAGAACGTGCATTCTGATCCATGGTGAAAGAAGGGGGGGGGGGTCTCACTCTTTGGAGATGAGCCTCTACCAGCCTTCCTCATGCCAATGAGCAGCATCCCACTAGAGAGCTTGTGGGAAAAAAGACTGACCATCCCTGGAGAGCAAAGACAGTAAAACCTAGAGAAGGAAATCAAGACCTTCCTTTGGATCTGACTTAGACATTATTACAATTCTTGCTGCAGTTCATTCAATCAATATAAACTATTCATGCCAACAGACTACTCAGCATTAGCTGGACACATGTGATACAGAGTGCATATTTGTGTGGAGGAGTAAAAGTCTTACAAGAAATGTTCAGGCTGTACTAGAGCAGGTGCCTCGTTGAACGATTTGGGTGTAGATAAAAAGAAGATGTGAGAAACAAATCCACCTAACAGCAGATCTCCTGATTGAAGATACTTATGAAAAATAGGATTGTGACCCATAACCTGACATTTTCTGACATTTGCCTTACAAACTATGTGAGGCAGCAGTAGCAGGAGCAAAACTATTGTTATTAACATCCTATCTCTGAGCACAACTACAGTATTATAATTAGAGCTTTCATAATTACTAATACAGCTAGATTTGAATAAATGTCCTATCTTCTGACTGATTTGCTCCTGCAGTGCAAGTGCTAAATACCAGACAACAGACTGGTAGGTCCCTATCAGTCCCTACACCTGACACTTGGTTTCATAGGCATATACATATATCATTCTTTGTTATTATTTTTTGTATTGTCCACTAAAACTCCACAAGGGTTTTGAAAGCATAAGAAATAATTACAGTGATCTGGAGTGATCTAAAGGAACTGTTCTAAAATGAATATTTCCCCATGGCACTGCTGAATACATTTGTTTTGAGCAGATAATAGTGAATTGATTTCAGGCACCAACCAGCTATACTTAGTCGCTTTCTCTACTTATTCCAATAAATGGCAAGCTGGTGTCTCTGGTGATCTAAATAAGCAGAGATGAAAACTCTACTGTCTTGAACATGGGTGATGGTATATAGAGACAAACCTTCCCCAGAAATCATGCTCCTAGATTACAAAAGTGGATTGAATTTACCCTATTGGCATTTTGTGGAGCTAGAACATAAAAGAGACTAAATATGACCAGCTGAAAGTTCAAAATTTATGGCTATCTCACTTCCGAAATGGCATGTAATTTATTTATTTATTTAATTTAATAAGCAGGAAGAATTGTTTTTCACATTGCTTTCAAATAATGAACATATTTCAAATGTATGCAGTTTTGTGCAGAGTTTTTCGAATGCACACATCAAGAGAAAATTTTCCATTGAACAGAGCATTTTAATATACATTTCCCCACATAGGTACACACGTGTGTGCACATCTTCAAATATATTGTTTTATTGGGGGGGTTGTGTGTGAGGGTGTATATTGTATGTATTGTTTTCTGCATTTATGTATATTTAGTTTTTATGTCCAATTCTATCCCTGTTTGTGATCATCTTTACAAATGATAAATCAGTTAAAGCAGTGTTAAAGTGGATTATTTCTGAAGTGTGTTTTGGCTGAGATCTTGCAATGCCAACATTGTTATAACCCCCCACCCCACCCCCCAAAAAACCAACCCTACATTTCCACTGCCCCATGCCAGATTCATCCCTTCTCACTTGCTGCCCCTCACTCCTGCAACCTTCTTCCCTCACATGTGCACCTCATCACTTCCCTAACCAGATTCAAAATTAAGTTAAAGACTATATTGTTTAGGGAAACGTTCCCAGGATTGTGCCATCTGCCCCAGGATGCCTCCTTTTAACTATGTATTAATCCAAGCCCTATCTCCAGTCCATCTGCCTTGGTCCAGGCCCCAGAGGGAAAGAAGAACCACTGCACCTCATCCCCTTCCCACCACCTTCCCCTTTTCCTTTTGTGTTGTCTCTTTTAGATTGTAAGCCTGAAGGCAGGGATCCGTCTAATTATAAGATTGGATGTACAGCACTGTGTAAATTTACAGCACTATATAAACAGTTGTTGTTGTTGTTGTTGTTGTTGTTGTTGTTGTTATTTCCAACCTGGCAGCACCTCCACCAAAGTGCTACAGACTGAGGCATTTACAAGTGGTGTCTGCATTTGTGCTTGGAAATGAATGCTGGAATCCTTTTATGGCTGTATATCTTCATAAGTGGTCTTATATCTGCAGGAATTAGATTTGTGCAGTTCCATAATGTTTATATCTCTATGTCCAGTGGAGGGCTGCTTTTATGCTACTATATAGTTGACAAAGTTATTTTTGATGTGCATTGCATACTGATGCACATTGTACACCCATGTGCATTGGTTCTGATGAGCAGAACACAACTCGGTATGCATCAGGCACTCTTGTCTTTGTTTCATTACACATCCTGTGTCTGTTTAAAAACCGCCAAAGGAGACTCCACCACTCTCTAAGGCAGCATGTTCCACTGTCAAACAGCTCTTACTGTCAGGAAGTTCTTCCTAATGTTTAGGTGGAATCTCTGTTCCAGTACCTTGCTCTGTGTCTTAGTCTCTGCAGCAGCAGAAAACAAGCATTGGAGTAAAGAACTCCAAAGTCAACCTCTATCAGGAAACCTATTAATTTCCATTCCATCCCTATAGTTTCAATTTGTTTATCTTTCCCAGTGCATAATATGGATTATAATAGCCAGCCTTGGTTCAGAATGGGTAGACATTTGGAAAGAGCTAAACTAATTTTGAAAGAGCAAGGCTAATGTGGTGACTATACCGCAGCATGCAAGTGTTGCAATGTGACTTATTTGAAATTAATATATCTAAGCTCAGTACTTTCAAGATCCCTAGCAACAGAATCATCTTTAAGTGATGCAAAACTAAATTATTCCTTTCCCACATCTCTGACAATATTGGTTTCTCCGTCACTCTGAAGCTGATGACCCTGGCAGAATAGCTTGGACACATTTAACCTATATGGCGGGGGGTACACTGATTTTACTGTGATGATCTTAGTAAATGCAACATATACACAGATGATTGGAGGGAAAGTTGGCATAATTAAGATCCAGATAGTTTTATATCTGTATTTTATTTCTACACTGCTACATTTTATTGCTACATTAGGTCTCAGTAAGCATAAACAGGTATTATTACAAAAGGTCTTGGTGGCATTAAAGAAACAAAATATAACCTACCCTAACCTTCAACAATTGAAAAAGAAATTTACTATACAGTCTTTCATGACTATCATAGTACTCAGTAGGTTTTACTTCCAAGTAAGCTTCTATAAATTCAATTTCTTGTCCTATGTCCACTCATCTAGGATTAACCCATTTAAATAAACAAAAATGTTGGGGTGATAGATAAGAGTTCTAAACATGGATAACCAAACCCCAGTGGATACCAAGGGGCCACTGTATATTCAACTGTGCATTGTAAATATATAATCTACAGTATGATTTGCTTCTGTATTATTAGTTGTGGATTTTCCTGTTCTAGAAAAGCCATGAGATAAGCCCAGGTTGCATATAGGCTGCACACAGGCTGCATACAGGAAATTTTTGTAAGACCTGTCTTTAAAGTTAAATGCGCATGTATTCCATTGGAAAAATAACAGGAATTAAGTGTATGAAATCTTATTAGTCACAGATACAAAAATACATCAACATTTTCTCTTTATTAAGTGTTCTCTGATGTTCACCCCAGGCCTCAACAAAATAATATAACATTTGGGTGAAAAAATGCAACCCAGCAACCCAGCACTTGAGGCTAACAGAGAAAAGATCTCCACAGCCACCATATATTTTCCTTTCACACTCAGATGGATGGGAACAAAGGACACCCAAACACTACAAAAAATCAACATGCTGAAAGTTATAAACTTGGCTTCATTGAAAGTGTCTGGTAACTTCCTAGCAAAGAATGCTACAGTGAAACTGATGGTGGCCAGGAAGCCCATGTAGCCTAAAACACAGTAAAACAAAAATATAGACCCCTCATTACATTCCAGTATGATTTCTTTAGTCATTGAATGCATGTCAACATCTGGGAATGGGGGAGAACTTGTCATCCACACAGTACAAATGACTACTTGGATAAGAGAGCCAACAAGAACAATAGTTTTGGGCAATCTTTTCCCAATCCACTTCCTCATCCCAGATCCTGGCTTTGAAGCCATGAAAGCCAAGACTACTGTGATGGTTTTTGCCAGCACACAAGAAACAGCCACTGAGAAGATGATGCCAAAAGCAGTTTGTCGGAGGAGACAAGTCACCTTTTGAGGACTGCCAATGAATAACAGTGCACAAAGAAAGCAGAGCAGGAGTGAGATGAGGAGGGTATATGAAAGGTCCCGGTTGTTGGCTTTGACAATGGGAGTAGTGTGGTGCTTCAGAAATGTTCCTAGCACAAAACCTGTAATCAAAGTAAAGGAAAGAACAAGACATACTAAAAAGATTCCCAAAGGTTCTTCATAAGACAAGACATTTATATATTTAGGGACACAGATGTCCTGTTTTTGGTTTGAATAGTTTTCATCTGTGCATTTATAGCATTCATTCATGTCTGAAAAAGAAGAAAAAATGTTTCAGTCTATGCTTACGTGCTCTAAAGCTCATCAATATACTATAACTCAGTAGGGGGAATTTCATATTTCAGATGTTGACTACTGTTCCCAGCATATCTCACAACTGGCCAGCCTGACAAAGGGCCAAAACACACTGCATAAATAATCCAGTTTGACACCACTTTAACTGCCCTGGCTCAGTGTTAGAGAATTCTAAGAACTGTAGTTTGTGGTGGCACCAGAGCTTTCTGATAGAGGATAAATGTCCCATGAAACTACAATTCCCAGATTGCCCTAGCACTAAGCCAGGGCAGTTAAAGTGGTCTCAAACTGGATTATTTTTGCAGTGTGTTTTGGTCCTAGGGCTTCTATCCTGCAAGTTAGTCCCAATTATAACACACCAATTGAATATTTCATTGAATGGTGGGTTAATACATAGGTACATTCTATTGATTCATTTGGTCTACTCAAATTGAGACCAGCAGTAAAATTTAGGGTTAGAGCTGATAGGAAATGGGACTAAAACAACATCTGAAGAGCCATATGTTTCCCAGTTATGTATGCTCTTATCATACATCAAAATGAATTTTCATGATTAAAATTACAGGTTTTATGCACTGCTGTTTTTATAAAATATGGCAGGAGGCCGATGATGGAAGTTTCTATAAAGGTCTCAGGTGGTTAAAACCTTTGCCACTGATGTCAGAATGAAGATACTGACAGTTGACTTTGCAGTACCAATAAGCAAGCCTCATTTCTTTGGATGTCACTTGATGAAGCATGGAAATATAAGACTCTTAAATTTATATTTTACTGCTAGTCTCAATTTGAGTAGACCAAATGAATCAGTAGAATGTACCTATGTATTAACCACCATTCAATGAAAAATTCAATTGGTGTGTTGTAATTGGGACTAACTGGGACGTCATCTCACTCCTGCTCTTCTTTAAAAATACAGTTAAAGTCAAATACTTTTCTATTGGAGATGTGAAATGAACAAATTGATAAGAAATTCAGAAAGACTTTACAATATATGATTACCGCAGCTAGAATTGTGTATGCTAAAAGATGGAAAGATGCTGTTACCCCAACAAAAGAAGAATGGCTTATGATGACAATTTTGCTAAAATTGATAAATTAACAGTGTTGATTAAGTAGAAATCTTTGAACAATTTAAAGAAATATTGGGAATTGTTTGTTAACCTTTTGGAATCCCACTGGGGCTATACCTCTGTTTTAGGCATAGTGGTTTGAGTGTTGGACAATAACTCTGGAGACCAGGGTCTGATTTCCAGCTTGGCCATAGAACCCACTGGGTGAACTGGGACAGGTTGCACTCTCCCTGCCTCATGGGAAAGCAATGACAAACCTTGTCTGAACAAATCTTGCCAAGAAAAGCCCATGATAGGTTCACCTTAGGGTTTCCATAAATCAGAAATTATTTAAGAGCACACAACAACAACAGCAGTAGTAGTAGTGGCAGCAGTAAAAAATTAAACAGAGTTTATTAAGCAGGAAAAGAATAAATACAATTATCACATAAAGGAAGTTTAGTAATAATTGAATATAGACATCAGTTTGGAGGTGGGAAGTCAGTAATGTTAATATTGTTTGTGGAGTCGAAGGCTTTCATGGCCGGCATCCATAGTTTTTTGTGGAGCTTTTGGGCTATGTGGCCATGTTCTTGAAGAGTTCCTTTCTGACGTTTCGCCAGCATCTGTGGCTGGCATCTTCAGAGAAACATGCCAGGCACAGATGCTGGTGAAACATCAGAAAGGAACTCTTCTAGAACATGGCCACATAGCCCAAAAGCTCCACAAAAAACTATTAATTTTGTTTGTTTTTGTTTTGATGTTTAGTTGGGTTTGGAGTTCTTTTGTTACGTGTTGTTTTAAAATATATGATTTAAAATGTATGGGGCGGTATTTCTGTTTAAAAAAGATATTTCATAAAAAAGAATTTAAGTTGATCTCTTTGATTAATATGTACATGATTAACTTTTCACCTGTCTGGTTTGAAATCTCCCCTTCAGGACATGGGATACAGTCATAGCAACAAAATGGTTTACCTTCTTTCTTTTTCTTACTAGAACCAGGATAGCAGCTCTCAGTACATAGAGAATATGGTCGAGTCTAATCCATAAAGGAAAAATAAGAATTTAAATTGTGAGAATAATTAATATAGATTCTGAGGCCTTTTTAATGTCCATTAACAGCCTGGGATATGAGTCTGTATGGAAATTGCTCTTTCCACTAAGTGAATATTAGAAATGGCGAGCCAATGTAGACGTTTTGAACAAAAAATATCTTCTCAGAATATGGGTATGATAGACAAAATTGTAATGGAGACTTATGCACACCTATGTTTTCCCTAGAGTAGTAGTTGGGTATTTTGTCCAATGAGGAACATCTATGCTCAGTTAAATGTTGCAGAAGGGAGGTTATGCCTGTGGTTCTGTTTCACATGTAATTGCACATCAGGTTGTGCAAAGTTACATTCAAAACAAGTATGGCACAATACAGACAATGCACTACACCACAGGCTACTCAATCCCAATGTAGCATCCCTTTACTGATGTATTTTGATAGTGTTCATATTCTGTCCCTAGAGTGCTCAAAATAAATGTGCAATGGGGATGGTTTGCATTGGTAAGATATAATGTACAACAACACAAGACCCAAACCAGAAGTTCATGAATTTTCATTTTATAGGGACTAATTATTTCATTTGTTTATTGTTTGCAATAAAAATTTGTTGTCAGTTGTTGGGAGTAGACTTTTTTTCCCAAATGGTGTCTTTTTCTAGGCCATGTATAGAATTTCATTCTTGTATCAAAATTAATTACTAACAGAATGAATGGACGTAGAATAATACAATCATAGAATCACAGAGTTGGAAGAGACCACAAGGGCCATCCAGTCCAACCCCCTGCCATGCAGGAACTCCCAATCAAAGCATCCCTAAAAGACGACCATCAAGCCTCTGCTTAAAGACCTCCAGGGAAGGAGACTCCACCACTCTCCGAGGAGTGTGTTCCACTGTCGAACAGCCCTTACTATCAGGAAGTTCCTCCTAATGTTGGGGTGGAATCTCTTTTCCTGGAGCTTGCATCCATTGTTCCAGGTCCTGTTCTCTGGAACAGCAGAAAACAAGCTTGCTTCCTCCTCAATGTGACATCCCTTCAAGTATTTAAATAGGGCTATCATATCATAGTACTAGTCATATTGTACAACTGAATAGGATGGAATTCTAGTAAAATATAAAATCAAGGTTGTAATTTGCTCCCTCCCTCCCTGCTTTGGTTGGCTATTCCTAAAACAAACTAATATTTTTATATTTTTATATTTAGGGCACATCTCACAAGTCATGCCAAAATTAGTTTCTTAAACATTTTCAGTGGTTTCATCTCACCTTCCCATAAAATTTAAACAATTGAAGGGAATGTATGGCATTGAGTTTTATATAATGTTTATATTGTTCTGAAGCACCTTCCAAATTTTGGTTATTCTGTGTTTTTAGAATATAACAAATAAAGCAAATCTCAAGTGTTATCAGAATGTTCTCAATTGTTCTCAGTTAGACTGCAATCAATATTCAAATGTGAAAGCTGTAACACATTGTCTCACAACTGAACTCTACCTGGTTAAACCAGTTGTGCCATCTTATAGTGCTCTCGTTTATGGTGAACACTTGGTCTGGAGGAGCCTGGGGATCTACCCTTCCAATTTTCACTTTGTGAAATGAATGGTTGGGAGAAATGACCCAGTTGACAATATCCAATCCAGCGATTAACTTCCCTTTATGATCAAAAGAAATTTGATCTCCGGCACTGTTGTTAAATGACACACGACTCAGAAAGTGATGGAGCTAGATGAAATGGGAAGGAAATGGAAATGTGATGAAACATTGTAAATTTATAGCAATTTTTTGAAACTCTTAGGTTGAGATCCAAGCTCTATTTACTCATCCAAAAACCATGTTGATTCAATGTATGAAAAGATAAGTGCACCAGACTACCTTTCCATCTCCAGTGTCATCCTCAAGTGGAGAGCAACAAACCTGAAGGGTTTTCTTTATGTATGGTTACTCTCCAAAATTAGGTTTCAATTAGTTAAAAATGATATTCATTATAGATATAAGATAAGAATTTGAAAATAAAATGTAATAAAACATTGTAGGTTACTATTCAACTTACGCAGAGAACAAATTAAAAACATAGGTAGGAAAAGAAAAGAAAAACTTGTATTTTGAAGTGTTATCAGTATCGAAGAGTAAGTTGAATCCTATGTTATGAATGTTGATAAAAGCCAATATTATATAATACAGGAACTAACAGAATAGAGAGGAAGTCTTATGTTTATGTTATGTAACGTTTATGTAATATTATGGTTTAGATTCTGTATATTCCATTGTGCATTCTTAAGTAATTTTGGTTTGTTTGTGTACTGTTGTGTGTTATGTGGTTTTAGTATAATAAAAATTAATAAATAAAAATAATTTTAAAAATGATATTTGACCATTCTAGAATATTATATATATATACATTGCAAACATACAATAAATACACAGCCATTATTATAGGGTCATTGTTCTGGATCATTACTAAGGGTAAGATGAGGTAAAATGTATGGTTCACAGTACAAAAACAAAAAGAAACAAAAGAAATGAACAATTCTGAAAACTTTTCTGAATCTTGACTAAAAATAATGATTTAACTGAGTTTAAAACCAAGCTGTTGTACAAGTGTGGTTGGGTTCCCCTTCCCCCAAAACTTGGTAGGAATGAGATTTTTCAACCACTTTTTCTATTCATACAGCATCTTTATAGAAACGGTCTATTAGATCATAAAGTTTGCCTAGTATTCATTCTTAGTAGAAATATAAGGCGTCTGTAATTTTGAGTCATGTTGCATGTTTTGTTAACATTATGTAAAAGAGACAACCGGAAAGGGGTTGGCATGTGATAATTATAAGGGAGGTGAGGAAAAAAGCAGGGGAGGCATTCCTATTCTCAGTTTCTATTCTGTCTCAGAGAAAGAAAGATATCACCATAAAATTGAAACCACTCTGCCCTGCCAAACCTCAGATAAATAGCTGTCAATGTTTTTTATGCTATCAGCCTTTACAGTTTGACATATTTTTTAAGGAATGTTATTGTTTGTTCATTCGTTTTACATGTGATATTTTCCTACAAAATTTCAGAAGAATAGGTGGATGTTCTGGTGAGCAATTAAGCTTCAAAATTAATTTGGTGAGTTTCAAATAGTGGTGTGTGATAACACTGGAAGAATCAGAAAACATTTGGTTCCACCCTTGTGCTACCACATCCCATTTATTCTAAACATCCCCTTTAACTCTGATGTGCCAGTCTACAGTGTTTCAAGAAAAATAATGAATAACAAATCTGACTGCATGTTTGGCTATTATTAAAATCATGGTGCACACAGACCTGTGCTGTGAATATCTGGACAGGAACAAAGAAACATCAGTGATGTGATTCCACAGCTAAGGATAATGTAATGTAACATGTCTGTGTTAAAGAATAACAAAAAAGACACTAGTATAGTAGTGTCCAT
The DNA here is from genome assembly GCA_034509955.1 of Urosaurus nigricauda. Taxonomy (NCBI): domain Eukaryota; kingdom Metazoa; phylum Chordata; class Lepidosauria; order Squamata; family Phrynosomatidae; genus Urosaurus; species Urosaurus nigricauda. The sequence continues at coordinate 12,565,053 of JAOEGL010000006.1, forward strand.
TGTCAGCATACATGGATAATACTGTACATATTGGGAAGTAAAAATGCTGAGAAATCAACTTAAAGAATTTAAATCAATTTAAAGAAATCAAAGAATTCAAAACTGTTCTTAGGTAAGCAAAAAAAAGAAATGTTGATTGAAAGTTAGAATTCCTGACCTAAATTGCTAATCCCAATTACAAAAGGCAATTACAAAAGGCATCAATATAATGAATATAAATGTTGACTGAGTACATTCTCCTTAATTCAACAGGTTCATGTCAATTCTCTTTGAGACTATCAATTGGATTTAGGTCATTTTGTCATTTCCAGTGGATGAGAAGAGAAAAGAAGAAAGGGAGCTCTGAATATGAACACTGGGAGACAGTTGACTATAAAATTAGACTCCACTGACATAATACTACATGGGGAAGGAAAAGCAGTACCTTCCATTGCTCCTTATTCTGAAGTTTCAGTCCTCCTCTCTCCACTTTGGTTTTGTGTTGTAGTCTGGCATGTAAAGCATGGGCTAATGCATGGATAGAATTGTAGATGCTGTAGCTGTGACCAGTTATGCTCATTTCAAAAAAACATCCAGGAATGCTCCCCAGGTTCTCCTCTCCTGAGCAAATAGCCCCAACTATCTCATCCTTTGATATATCTGGAAATGTACAAGCAAAGACCTGTTGCCAGAAGTCCCTGATAAAACCATCTGATTTTGTGTTGGGAGGTTTTCTGCTTGCAACAAACTGTTGAAACCCTTGTAGATCATGAGAGTGGATCGCAAAAGATATACTTCCATGGAATATTTGTGCATTCCATATAGTGTGAAAGACAAATGATGTGAACTCCATCTGTGATGACATTATCCATACTTTACCATTTAATTCATTTGTTAGATATTCTCCTTCTAATACAGGTGACACCCATCTCAATAATGCAGTGGAATATGATTCTCCATACACAACTACAACGTTGGCATTGCTGTTCATGATGATTTTTGTATGTATTTTGTCCACTGTTTCAAATGCTTCTCCTATATCAATGACATGCTTCACCATGGGCAATCTTTCTATGAAAGCAAAACAGACACCACTCTTGGAAAATTTTGGAATCACAGTTTTCACAAATACCTCTCCATTGTCATTATCCATGGTAATGACACCAATCCACGTCCACCTAAAATGCTGAAGCAAAGAGAGAATCCCTTCAAACTGAAGGTTTTCTTGGGGAACCATTTGATAGAAGATAAGTCCTGGAGTTTTATATTTTATTTCTGGAGAAAATCCATATATGAGCTGAATATATATGAGTTGGACAAATAAAGAATATATTCTCATTAATATATCACTTTCATGTTTTTAAATTACATTCCATGTATTATGTCTTGCAATATTTCTATAAGATTAAAAATTAGTACTTAATTACATAATTTGTCTGACATAAAGTTTTTCAGCATGAAGCATGTTTCTGGGTATAGACACACGACACTGCCATTCATTGCTTCTCTGCAAATAATACATGAACAACAACAACAACAAAAAGAAACCTGACATGTTTAAGCAAGCCTGAACAAAAATAACATGAATGGAGAGTAAATTTTGGGGAGATGCTATAGAGATAATTCTTATTTCCTACCTTTTCACTTAGAATCCAGGTTTTAGATAAAGGAACTGCTACCCAGATGAATTATACATCTGGTGACAAAGACATGTCACTCTCTCCATGTCTCTCTCTCTCTGTGTTACACACATATGCACATATACAAACCAAATGAAGAATGATTATACTCAGTAATCAGTCAAGGAGAATAGGTCCAATGTCACAGGGTGTAGAATTTGCTTCAGGTTTTAGCCTTATCTTTAAAGGAGCTATCCAAGGTGCTAATCTCTATCTCCAAAACAGTTTCACCAACTTGGATGACTTTCTTAAATAACAGGCTAAAACCTACAGCAGACTCTTCACTCCATAAAATTGAAGCCAGCAGTCTCTACCTATGGAAACAATGGAATGTATGTGTGTATAGAGAACGAAAGGAACACAAACAAACAGCTTCATTTATATACCACTTCATACTGCCTAAGGAGTGTCTAAGCAGTTTACAACTGTAAGCTACTTGTCCCCAACAATCTGGGTACTCATTTTAGTGACCTCGGAAGGATGCAAGCCTGAGTCGAGCTTGAGCCCTTCTGCTGATATTGAACTCGCCACCTTCTGGTTTTGAGTGAGTGGCTGCAGTACAGGCATTTAACCACTGTGCCACCAGGGCTCTTATATGAGTTGGACAGAGACACAAGATGCCAGTGAAGAACCTATCAAATTTATAGGTAGAAACCTGAACCGGTGCACTCAGATTAGGAAATGAGAATCATTTTGTTGCAACAATCACTTATGCCAAATGTGTTTTTTGTTTTGTTTTTAGTATTTTTGGCTTTAATGTTAAAATTAAGGTCCATTTGTTTTGTTTTTGTATGCCTCTGCAATGAATAGATGAAATAAATGTGAATACAATGTTAAATTTTTCTTCCTTCTCTCTTATTCTCTCTCTCTCTCTCTCACACACACACACACAGACAGACACACACAGAGATGCACACACCTGTGGAATCTTGTAAATATCCAATATAGTTGCCACATGAAGGGAGATTTCAAAGTCTAGTCCTCCAACAACTGCTACCAAGTTATTCTGTGGATCACATACGTAGTTGGGGACAGCATTCTCCATGGCAGATGTAAGACATATTGTGGAATGGTAAGTACTCTGTGCATTGAAATAACTATCATAGATGCGGAAACCCAAAGTCAGATTGGGTAAGAGCTGAGGGTTTTCATTGATCTCCTTCACTGCAAATGCCAAGGCCACAATGTGCTGGTAATTCTTAAGTACTACACTATAACAAAAAGAACTGTTATATTAACCTGTGCAAAGAAATAGAAGAAAGCAACAAAAAATGGTAGAACAGCACTTTCAACTTGAGCAGAGCTGTTGATACCCAGGGCTTTTGGAGGACTCTCTTTAATAGGGTCAGTGTAAGTAAAAACTAACAGTGCTCTAGAACTTTCAGCAAGAGTGATCTTGCATGTTTAATTATATAACTGCTTTTGTTGGTATGCTGCACTGTTGTGGTATTAGTTCCTAGTACAAGAATACAGCACATGCTACCTTTTGGAAATTAGACTTTGGAAAGGAAACAACTCTGCTCACCTACCTGGATAATATCCTTTTAGAAAACCTTAACTCACAGAAGTGTTCAATAATAGTCATGTAAACAAGGGTCCAAAACACATTGCAGAAATAATCCAGTTTGAGACTGCTTTAACTGCCCTGGCTCAGTGCTAGGGAACTCTGTGAACTGTAGTTTTAAGAGAAAACAGAGAAACAGATGAAGATAGACTCACTTTCCTCAACAGCAGAGACAATGGCGGAGATGACACAACTTGTAACAAATCTCAAAATACAGCTCCTTCTCCACTCCCTAAATCATTACAGAAATCTTATTTAAGTGAAGCAGTCTCCCTGTCTTTTCAAAATATAAATATAAAAAACTCTCAGGAACAGAGATAACAAAGAAAAGTCTTAGAACCCACTGGCAATAATTTTACTCAGATGTTCCATGAGTTTGCCTTTTGTCTGCAGAAACCTTGATTCTTATTCTGCAGAGAGTAAATCATATTGCAAACTAGGTGGAGAAATTCCAGCAAGCCTTTCAAATACAAAACTCTTATGGCAAACAGGGTTAAAATGCATCTGATTTTTCCTCACATGGCAGAAGACTGCCCAGTTTCATCAAGATGCCTGGATGTTCCCAAACATTCCCAGGTGCTACAGGAAAATCAGCTGAAAATACAATATCAAACACATATTTGGAATGGCTGCAAATCAATTACAAGATACCTTTCAGAGCCCTTAAATGTATACAGCAGAATAATTAACTCAAAAGACTGTTACTACTTATCCAGCCCTAGAGCAATCAAATGTATATTTTTGTCTTTTAATCAGGCATCTGTCCTGAACAGATTAATATAAAAGAGCAAATTTAATCACCACATTCTGCTGATAATAAATTTCTATATTCTTCCAATGAAGATGAAATCCCAGATCAGAAACCTGTGGACTGAACTGGAAACATACTCTGCTTATCTCATATTGCAGACTCCAAATGCATTTGTAGTCCTAGGAGAGATTTGAATGCTAGATGGGGACTCAAAGACCATATCCTATATACCCAGCACAAATGCCCTCCTCCTAATCTTAAGAATGCTGGAACCCACCTTGTTCAATGCTCAAAAGACAAGAATTCAATTTTTGTAGGCCTGTGTCTGGCTCAATCAGTCTTCATACTAAATCTTTGTATCCTGAATGGTGCTCTGAAAAGTGACTGTCCAGCTGACTTCACTTATCTCTCTGGATACAGAATGAGGACTACATAATCATTTCTAAGGATCTTCTCCCCTATGCCAAGGACCTAGAAATCATGCCTAGGTTTGAAAGTGATCATCTTCCAATTCAGCTACAAGTAAGCAACTTCACTCAGGGGATGCACACCAAGGACTGCTATCAACTTTCTTTAATGCCAACAGGAAAGACCTATTGGAGAGCTAAATGGACAGCCCAGCTAAATGAAACAATAAGTAAGGTATTGGCCTCAGATAGCCTTCAATATCTTCAAAGTGACCTGAGGATATACCAGTCACTTTTGGATGCCAGCCCTGATATAACATATAATGCTGCCAGGTTCTGTGCAGCTGCAGTTAAAAACTGTCAGGCAATGACCTCTGCAGTAGGCTAGTACCAATCTTGCCCTGCCATACTTGCCCTGCCAATCTTGCCCTGCCAAATGGCATTTTAAATACTGTTTTTACCTATGTTTTTACCTTGCTTTTACCTTCTTTTACTCTGAATCCCTTTTTTTACCTGTGCTAGTCTATGACCATAATCAAGATGAACTGAACTAAAACAGAGCCAGGACAGTTCAAGCAGTGTGTTTTGGCCCCTAGTCATTCCTGTGGATAATTTTACTGAACATATAACATAACCCTTTCCGCTACACCCAGAGAGAAATGTTTGAGAAATGACCTACAATAAATTTAAAATCAAACAAATAATAAAAAAAAGAAACCCTGAAAGACTTGTACAAGAAAATGACAAGGTTCAGCCATTAGGGACCTAAACACAAATCTGGACCCAGTGCATAAATTCTTAGTCATATGTGCTGTTGTTCATGAACTGATCTAATGGAAGCATACTTACTCATCCCATCAATTCGGATCAGGTCCTCTGACCACTTGGAAAATGCCACACAGCGGGCTGAGGACCCCAGTGATTGGAATGAGTGGGGATGGAATATTAAGCAGAAACACTGTCTGCAAGTGAAGCTCTCCAGCCCACTGAAGGCAGACCATGGATCTGAAAGAGTTCATGTTGTAGCCCACAATTCAGATGTCTTCATTAAAAAAAATGTTTCAAACAGGGAGTGGGAAGAGAGTAATCCAAAATAACTACAGAGATATTTAGTGTGACATAGAAGCTGACAGAGAAAATGTTTTAAAACATGTAGAAATAAAATTTCATAACTGGTATGAACGTTTTCTTAAGAGCTTAAATGCATAACAAGTTATTTTCCCCATACTGTGGAAAAAAGGGACCCTTCAAAAACCAAGAATTCCCTAAACTGTACTTTCTTCTATAGCTCCATCCAATACGATTCTATTCTCAGATATAGCTTTACCCCAACCCCCATGTGTAGATATATATGCAGAGATAACATGCATACACTCAAAGCGCCACATCATCAAAATTTCAACCTTACACAATATTGTCAGATGATACTGGATCAAATTCTCCATTGAAGGCTGTTGGATCAGAAACAATGAAAGCCTGAGAAGCAATGACACCAACAAGGAAGTCTCCTGGCTGATGAGACATGTGAAGTGGAGCATCTATATAATGCATCTTGCATTTAACAGAGTGATTGTTGCCTAAAACTTTAGGAAGAAGTACAAGCAGCACTGTCACCACAAATAAGATCATCCTGAATACAAATCAAAATCTTCTATATCAGTGCAGATGCCCCTACATGCCTTTTAATGATTTTTTTTTGGGGGGGGGGATTACATTTTCTTGAGTGACAGCCTTTTGAACCCTGGAGTTTCAGACAATGGATTGGTGAAAGCTTCCATATTCCGCATCCCCTTTTACCTCTAAAAGAACTACCTGCATTTATAACATCAATCACATTCTTTGCCGTTATCTTTTTGCTAAAAGCTAGTGGAACTTTATGGATGAACTTTTTTTAAAAAAGAAGCAGAAGTAATTACAGGCCTCTTCATAATTGCTATTGAAAGTAAAAGATCAAACTTGGAAATTCCCTGCAGATTGGGTTGTTTTTCACATTGAGAATTTTACCTGCAATTTAGTTGAACAATTTATTTGGCTTGAAATTATCCGAACAACAAAAAGAATAACAAAGATACAAAACTGTGGTCTCAAACTAGAAAGGAAATTAAGGTATATGTTTGCTAATGGGAGTGGCCTATTTCAAAATACCATGAAATGTGTGGGGGATATCTGACCTATATGCCACTTGAACTCTGTACCCATCTTTTCCCCCAGGCCTTCACCTGATAAATTAACATGCTACCAAATCATGGTAGTACTAGTGAAAAATAACAACTTACCTTTAAGACAAGGCATATGGGGAAGTATATAGCATCTCTTTTTGCTAACACCATCTTCCACTCAACTGTGACACCACAGTGGCCAATGTAGGTTGCAGATCCCAGTGTGTTCAGGAGATACAGCTTATCTCCTGGAGATGTTGCCTATTCTTTGCCTAGAAGACCAGTGTATGCCATATTCTCTGCCAGATTTTCAAGTATCTTCTCTCATTCTTTCTCTCTCTCTCTTACACACATGCACACGCGCACACACACACAAATGCTCCATAGATGCAAATTTTCTTTCAAGTACTATTATTTATCTATTGAAATATTTTTGTATCCTAACCTAAATGGCAAGATCTCAAGGTGGCACATGAATAAAATCAGTCTAAAAATATAGCAAATCAATTTAATTTTAAAGCAATATGAAATTGTTTCAATGGTATAAAAGACATGAAACAGCCAAAACAGTTTAAAACGTGCACAGATTAGGAACTTTGGCTGTCATAAAACATACTGTTCCAGCTTGAGTGAAGTATACCAGAGCTGACCCCATATAAAATTAGGATTTTCTCCATTGGTGAATTTCAAATGAGACTATTCTTCTATTGAGTTTATCAGACAATGGAAACTGGAAGAATAAACCAATGGCAATCTGAACGTAATCATGGGGTTTCATGTTATTGCGTATTAAAGTATCTCAAACAATTTTGGGCAAAAGGGAAGTTTACAACTGTAAACTACTTGTCCCCAACAATCTGGGTACTCATTTTAGCGACCTAGGAAGGATGCAAGCCTGAGTTGAGCTTGAGCCCTTTTGCTGGTCTTGAATTCGTCACCTTATGGTTTTGAGTGAGTAGCTGCAGTACAGGCATTAAACCACTGCGCCACCAGGGTCATTCCGAACACAATCATGGGTTTTCCGTTATTGTGTATTAAAGCATCTCATGCAATTTCGGGCAATGGGCAGTCATTTATGGGTAATGGGAAGTCATTCTGAACACATTCCGAACGCAATTGGAATTCACATGAATTTGCTAAACTAGCAAATTAATGTGAATTCGAATTGGCTCCAATTGGCTCCATTCGAAATAAAGAGAAATTCCTCCCATCTGATAAACTCCTGTCAGATTTTAATCTGAAACATTTGAAGGATTGTTACATATTTCTTTCCCATACAACCCATTTTCTTATGTTATTCCAAGTGCCAAAATTCATTTATTCTACTCCATGAAGCAAAAATATTTTATTTTGTTCTTGGTGTTGTTTCCACATAACTCTTCAGTGTCAATGATGGTGGTGGTGGTGGTGGGGTATTCTTTTCCCCTTCCACTTCTGTGAAAAAGTAGTGGAGATATATTTTGCAACATTTAGAGATGAATACTAAGAATTCTCAGAGGTGGGCCTTACTTTTAAATACCAGCTAGTTGTCAGTATTTATTTCTTATCTTGACTTTCTTCTATAAAACAAAAGCATTTCTTCCACTTGACATTACCTGATATTTTCTTCATTTCAGTCTTACAAAGTTAGGATGAGGAGGGGAAAATAGTAATTGTCTTGTTTCCAATATTTTAACAGGAATCAACCTTCTGCTCACCCCAGTTTAAAGGACACAAAAAACAATGATTTTGAATTTTTTAAAAAGCTCAAAAGGTTGATTATAATTTAACAGGATGCAAATGCTACAAGCAAACAATTCTTTGGGCATTGAATCCTTCTATACCCCACATTACTTGTACAATAAGATTCTCACTAGATAGGAAATACCCTATTACACACATAGTGCATGTTTCATTTAAATGGTAGTGCATGTCATTGAATCTTCTACCTTCTCTTAATATTTCTAGTTATTCCTATTAAACTATATGAAGCTGAATGTTCATTTCTTCTTTATTTAATATGGTATTTCTCAATGTTTTCAAGGAAAATGGGATCAAATAATAATAATAATAATTAATAATAATAATAATTTTTATTTATACCCCCGCTCTTCAGCCAAGGCTATCAAAGCAGCTTACAATTTGTTAATTAAGACATTTCCCTGCCCTCAGGATTACAATCTAAAATAGACACGAAACAAAAGGAAAAGGGAGAGGTGGTGGGGAAGGGGGAGTTTTAGTCAGGGAGTTTTCACCCCAGTCTGTGGTAAGCCCCCCCCCCCCGGCAAACATTATTAATACAGCCTCAACCATAGAAGCAAAGATTATGTTAGTTCCAGTCCTTTTGCAAAGTCTTTCTGTTCCTAATGTTATTTTCCTTGTCTTGTTGAGTACGGTGTGTCCAGTAGATCTAAGATTCATCTGGAGATGTCTGGCAAACAGATTACACAGTCACAGATTGTCATGTCACTATTGATTTCTTTGATTTCTGGCTATCACAGTCATCTCATCTCAATCTTCACATGTACAAAAAATGGATGGGCTGCATAAGATTTATGTATTGCTGCTGGTATAATTTCTTTATAGAAAACCTAGTAGTTATCAAGTTTTTCTCATACCCATTTTGACACAGTTCACTTTCACATACAACCATTAGGATGTTTTCATGAAAAAAAACTTTTCATGAAAAAATTTCTGAAAAATGTTGCTGGGTAAGTATGTACAGACATTGGTATGTACTCATATCATCTTCATTATCTCAAAGAACTAGTGGTGGTGGTGGTTTTACAAATATCTGTCCTTAAGCCCTTATTCCTATCTGTAAAATCTGGACTCTTATCCCATTATATAAAATTCCATTTAAAAGAAATTACATTGATTCCTGCAGCAGGGATATGAGACATAAAATTCCATTCATGATAAAACAAAAACCTAAATAATCAGCTTAGATATGTGCAGATTGGAGAAACAGGGACAAAACATTACATTCTTCTATGTTTTCTCCAAATAAGTTGTTCCCTGTTGTTCAGCTTAGGCCTCAATATAATTATGTAACACTTGGGTGTAAAGATGCAGCCAAGTAACCCAGCGCTGGAGGCCAAGATTGAGAAGATCTCTACAGCTACCATGTATTTTCCCTTTGAACTCAGGTAGGCTGGAACAAAGGACAGCCAAACACTACAAAAGACCAGCATGCTGAAAGTGATAAACTTGGCTTCATTGAAAATGTCAGGTAGCTTCCTGGCAAGGAATGCGACAGTAAAACTGATAGTGGCCAAAAAGCCCATATAGCCCAAGACACAATAAAACATAGTCACAGATCCTTCATTACACTCCAAGAGAATTTGTTTGGTCATTGAATGCATGTCAACATCTGGGAATGGGGCAGAGGTTGCCATCCAGACTGTACAAATCCCTGCTTGAATAAGAGAACAATAAAGAACAATGACATTAGCCAGTCCTTTTCCTACCCACTTTTTCATTCTGGATCCTGGCTTAGTGGCCATGAAAGCCAGAACCACTGTGATGGTCTTTGCCAACACACAAGAAAGAGACACTGAAAAGATGATGCCAAAAGCAGTTTGTCGGAGGAAACATGTTGCCTTCTGTGGACGGCCAATGAACAGCAATGCCGAAAGGAAGCAGAAGAAGAGGGAAATTAGGAGAGCATAGGTGAGGTTCTGGTTGTTGGCTTTGACAATGGGAGTATTCCTGTGCTTTAGGAAGATGACCAACACCAGAGCTGTGACTGTAGAGAAGGAGAGAGCAACAAAGCCTAAGCTGATCCCCAAAGGCTCTTCATAAGACAAGAAGCTTATATCCTTGGAAATACATAGGTCCTGTTTTTTGTTTGGATATTTTTCATCTGTGCATTTATAGCAATCATTCATGTCTGCAGTGAAAAGATATAATCTTGGTTTCACAAAACTGGAATAAATCTTACCCATGAGCCATAACTTCTTCATGGATATGTGTTTTTCTAGGCAAAGCGATTCATATCAGTTACATGGAAATAACTTGAGCAATTGAAATCAAACTGAAACGAAGGGGAACTATGTTCAGCTCATTTGGATCCAATGCAATGTCCCAACTATTCTGCTATCCACTGCTTATGCTGTAAAATGTGGTAGAAATGGGTCAGCAAGAAGTGCTGACTAGAGGAAAATGACTAGAGCTTTTTGAGCAATGTGTTGAATGTTCAAAAATCCTCAATGAAGATCAGGAATATTCAAAAAGAAAGCTGGCATACCTCTACTGCATGCTGAGATGATCCCACCATTTAAAAAACTCATTTTAATAAGTTAAATCAATGTAGCAGATGAAAGAGCAGGAGTTGTCATATTTATTGTAATCTAAAGTACAGTAATTTATAGGGATATTTGATCATACAGTCCATAATCCTTTGTGTGAAAAGATGGTGCCTAAAACTGTATTTATTTCAGCTTTCTAAGTTTGACAAAACTGGCAAGTCTTTACCATTTTAAAGAGAAACCTCTGCTACCCCATTCTTCAATTCCTTACCCTAACATAGGGGTGTTTTTTTTTCAACACAAGGATAGCAAATGAAAGAGGAAATCAAGAATGTATACAGAACAGAGATGATGGGCATAGAATCACGGAGTTGGAAGAGACCACAAGGGACATGTTACCGAAGGATTTGTCTTTCTTTATTTTGCCTATAATAATTTGAATAAGCATGTTCACCAGATCAAATACCTTTTTTGGGCATCTTTGCCAGTTCCTGGAATGGTATTGAGTTTTATTGCATTACTTTATTTAGGTTTACCCAATCTGATATTCTCAGTCTTCTTGAACATGCCAGCTGGATATTTCCAAGGCCATGGACTCAGATAGAATCACAGAATCCTTTTTGTATTGATAAAATGAATTCTGTATTGATACAATCCTGCAGAACATCTGCATGTGGTTGGTTCTACAGAAAACTGCATTTTCATGAAATATTATTTTCCAAATAGAAAATGCTGCTTCTTGTGTAGAAAACACTGTTTTCTGTGCTTAACAACTGCATGCAAATTTTTCACAGAATAAGTCCCAAATTGTGAATAACCTTTGAAGACTGCATGCTTTTCAAAGACTTTCTTGCAATATAAAGAAAATTGCTGAAATTACTTATTAATGTCTTCAGGAAGAATCTTAGTGAAGAACCACATCCCTACCTATTTGCCATGTGGCTGTTTCCTATAACAAGCCTGTCAGAAAAGAAGAGCTGTCAACTCTGTCATTCCCACAAATATAGCTGAGTATTAAGACATTCAAAGGCAGATGTTTAACAGCTAAACACTCAAAGCCCTCTTCCTGAATAAATTGATCAGTTACACTTTCACCTAACTCTTTCCAAATCCGCCATCATTTGGGAATTTTGTGAAGTTCTTATTACACATACACCTGCTTCCCAAATGGAATTCTCATTCTTATATATCATGCTAATCCATTTGATAACTCTGTATAAGTTCACATCTTACCCTCCTGGTCCGAAATCTTCCCTTCTGGACACAAAATACAATCATAACAGCAAAATGGCTTCCCTTCTTTCACTTTCTTACTAGTCCCAAGAGGACACTTTTCAGTACATACAGAAACAGGCTTCACCTAAACCGTAAATGAAAGAGAAGAATTACATCAATTTATTGGAAACTTTTACACTCTGGAGAGATCCTTTTACACTTTAGGAATAGTATGGAAAACAATGACCAAAATCCTATTGTTGATATAAGTGGGAACAGACCTATTGAATCAATTGTGTTTACCTATATGATGGTCCATCAATCAACAATTGATTTAATGGGTTTACTCAATCTGGGACACCACAAGGTCTTCCTGTCAATGCTTCAAGGCAACCCTTTTACCTCAGAAAAATCCGAAGACTCCTTCTCAATGACACTGGCCCAACATCTTCCCTTAATATAAATTCCCTAAATGTTTAAAGGTTAGGATACTCAGTTTGTCCTTCTCTTATAACCTTCAAATTTGTTTGGTAACATGTTCCCTGTACTTTTGTTGCTATGAATTCACAGTCAGAAGCTTGTCTTGAAACAAATACAATTCAAATTTATTTTTGTTTTTTGTTGTTAACTGAGTTGATCTAAACCCATGGTGACCCTGTGGATCAGACATCTCCAAGACCCCATGTTCTCCACTACTCTGCTTAGTTCCTGTACATTCATAGCCATGACCTCCTTAATAGAGTCCATCCATCTTGCATGCAGCCTTCCTCTCTTTCTACTTCCCTCCTTTCTTCCTAGCATTATTGTTTTTTCCAGTGAGTTGTGTCCACGATGTGTCCAAAGTATGACAGCCTAAGAAGTTTTGCCATCTTGGCTCGAGGAATATTTCCAGCCTGATCTGCTCTAGGACCCGTTTGTTTGTCTTTTTGGCTGTCCATGGCATCCTCAGCACTCTTCTCCAGCACTACATCTCAAAGCAATTGATCCACCCCCCCCCCTCCAATATTGTTTCTTAACTGTCTAGATCTCACATCCCTACATGGTAACAGGGAATACAATGGCTTGTATGATTTTAATTTTTGTGCTGAGTTGTGTATCTTTGCATTTTCATATCTTTTCTAGTTATTTCATAACTATCCTCCCTATTCTTAATCTTCTTTTGATTTCCTAGCTGCAGTCCTCATTTCTATCAGGGTTTCTTCCCAGGGATGATAACTTTTTTACTCTTTCTATATCTTCATTGTGTAAGTTGTGGGTTTTCCAGTGTCAGTTTGAAGGTTGCCAAGTTTTTGTCTGGAATGGTCCAGATCAGAGAACAGCAAAACTCTGTATTAGGGGGAAATGTCTGAAATAAGGTCTGTCTGTATGAATTCAGCAATTGTTCCTTGTGCTCTTAATTTATTTTATACACTATGCATTTGATTTTACTAAGTCTCTGGACTGTAATAAGGAATTGTTTTATTATTATTAATAGTAGTAGTAGTAGTAGTAGTATTACTTATATAGCACTGTAAGTTTACACAGTGCTGCACATACAATCTTATAGTTAGACAGATCCCTGCCCTCAGGCTTACAGTCTGAAAAACAACACAAAAGGAAAAGGGGAAGGTGTTGGAAAAGGGGATGAGGTCCAGTGGTTCTTCTCTCCCTCTGGGGCCTGGACCAAGGCAGATGGACTGAAGGGAGGGCATGGCTTCTTAATACATAGTTAAGAAGAGGCATGCTCTGCTATAATTGGACACTGACCTCTTTATACAGTCATACATACATAAATTCTATTTTAAATTTCCTCTAATAATTTCTAAAGGGGGAAATGCTGTGTAAATTAATTTGATAAAGTAATTCATGTATCATGTTTTTTTCCCCAGCAACAATAGTAACCATTAATGATTCATCAATTTTAGTGTCAAAGTAATTTTACAACTCAAGAACAATGTATCACTGCTCAAAACTGGAGGAATTCTGAACTGTTAATGACTGGATCCTACCTGATTGAATAAAGTGGGCCATGTTATAGCATCCTCATTGATCAGGAAATATTGATCTGAACCAGCATGGGGATCAATCCTGCCAACTTTCACTCTAGTAAAGGTTTCGTTGGTGGGAATAATCCAGTTGGTAATATCATATCCAGTGACTAACTCCCATCTCTGGTTAAAGGAAATTTTGTCACCAGCACTGTTATTAAATGACACAGCTTTCAGAAAGTGGTGGAGCTAGATTGAAAAGACAAGTGTTTTGAATATGATGGTAGCATGGAATGTTTTCAGACAGGAAATCTATGTGATGTAGAAATCATAGGAGAGGACACTACATAAATTAGCACAATTAGCACAATCTATGCTATTTGTATAATCCATTAACATATTGTAAAGATGAAATTGGAGAAAGCTGATTAAATTAGAGGGCACTTCATTTTTATTTTTTTAAAAAATTTTTTGCCTTTAGACAATTAGAAAACAAAGATGGAAATGTGAGCATAGAAGTAATTCAGGGAGACAGTAATTCTCCCTGATACTGAACAATGTATGAGAAATACAGGAAGGGAATATAGGAACTGTGCCCTTCTCCATTATAATTTTCATTGACCTCTAGACATAGCGGGCAACTTTCTAAAGGAGAGAGCTTCCTGTATCCATGGAGACTTTTTACATATTTTTGAACACTGGTTTTCCTGAACATTATAAATTAAATGGAAAGCCTTCATGCCTAGAAGAGGTTCTTCCTTTCATAAAAATAATCTCCCATGTATAGGGGTGAAAGAAATCCCTGAGAGGTTATGGAACCAACACACTTACCCTCCTCAGGCACTTAGCATGCAAAGCTTTCCATACCAGAATGGAAATTGCAGTGGGTCCTTGGTATCTGCTGGGTTTGGTTCCTATGGATACCAAGATTCATGGATGCTCAAAGTCCCAATATATACAATGGGGCAGTAAAATAATGCCCCTTATAAAAAAATGGCAAAATCAAAGTGGGTTTTTTGGATTTTTTTGAAAATAAATATTTCCAATCTGTGGATGTTGAAATCCGTGGATTAAGAATCCATGGATACAGAGAGGTTTATCACACTAGAGGGCAAACAGGATTTAAACAGGAATTAAACAGGAAATGCCTTATGTTTAACATAGGGCATTTCCTGTTGCCTTATGTTTAACATAGGGCATTTCCTATTTAATTCCTGTTTAATTCCTGTTTAAATCCTGTTTGCCCTCTAGTGTGATAAGCTTCATTGAGTCAGCTGTACTACAGAGACTGTAAAATGTTGTAACACACAAAAATGTCAGAAAGGCATTTTAAACTCATTACCTGCCATGGTGGTTGGTTATGAACTCTCTGCTTCTTTCTGTCCATCACTGCTCTATGTTTGGGCCTTGATGAGTACATGGCATGTAATGCATGAGCCACAGCATACACACTGTTGTAGATGCTGTAGCTGTGTCCAGTCATATTCATTTCAAAATAAGGCCCAGGAAGACTGTCCAGTTTTTCCTCTCCAGTGCAAATAACTTCTTTCACCTCATATACAACTTTACGTGGGAATATACAGCCAAACGCCTGCTCCCAGAAACCTCTGAAAAAGCCATCTCCTTTTGGTTTAGTGATGTTTCTGCTTTGAACAAATGACTGAAATCCTTCTACAACATTGGAGTGAATTGTGAAGGACAGAGCACCATGGATTATTTGTGTCTTCCATGTCTTCTGATAGACAACTGAGGTGAGCTCCATCTGTGCTGTCATTATCCATATTTTCGGTTTATTCATTACAAATTCTAGATGTGACAGATAGGGCAACCATCTTAAAAACACAACTGAGTAAGATTCTCCATAGGCTACCAGTACACTGGCATTGGTGGCCATGATTTTATCATTAATACTTGCCCCCTTTTGCATCATGTTTTCTATTTCAGTAACATATGTTAACAGAGGGCTTCTCTCTATGAAGGCAAAACAGATGCCATGCTTGGAAAACTGTGGAACCACAGTTTGCACAAATTTTTCCCCATTACCATTATCCATAACAATGAGCGCAATCCATGTCCACTGGAAATGAAGAAGCAAAGAGATAATCCCTTCATACTGCAGACTTTCCTGTGGGACCATCTGGTAGAAGGAAAGGTTTGGAGTTTTATCATGCATCTCTGGAGCAGGGCCATATATAAGCTATGGAGACAAATTAAGAAGATGACACAGTAACCATCCAAAAATACTGTTAAGTGTTTTGTTAAAAGAATAGTGAAAATCAAAATACAGTTGGCTCTACACATTTGCAGCTTTGACTTTCATGGATTTGATTATTTGCAGGTTTGATTACTATCTTCTCTCTATGAATCGCTAGTTCTTCCAGTGCAACTCTGTCAGACATTGACCATAGAGTTGTGCTAGCCAGTCTAGAGGTCCCTACAGAAAATCCTTCTCTAGAGATTTGTACATTGTCTGGCATGATTCTGTGATCAATTTGGGCAGATATTGACCATAGAATAGAATAGAACCATAGTACTATTATTTTTAGTTCAGTTCAGTTTAATTTTATTTTATTTATTAAAATTATTCACTGCTTCACACCAGCCCAAATTCTGAAACTTTTTATTTTCACAAGAAAATAAAATTTGAAAGGTAATACAGAATAGCACATTAATTAAAAACATAACCATTTACCTTAAAATTATATCAAACATTAACGGCATCTTATAGCATGTTTGAGACTAACTGAAAGAAAGAAGCTGGCAGCATGAGCTTTCATAGATTTGAGATTACTTCCTCAGATGCGTCAAGTCTATGAAAACTCATTCTACCAACTCAAGCTTCTTTCTTTCAGTTAATCACAAAGGTGCTACAAGATCCCATTGCTTATTGTCATGGCCAGCCAAGAGGTGGAATAAGAGGAGGAGGAGGAGGATATGGCTCCTCAGGTGCAAGAGGAGTTGGAGGCTAGACCTTGGCCAGAACTTATTCTGTCCTGAACTGCAGCCAGCACACACAAACACACGCCAATAAGAAGGGCTCAGCAAGGAACTAGCTCTGCAGCTGGGAACAAGTCTACAGACCTTAGTATTGTCCAAATGGGTAAACCAGAAGCCAAAGACAGGAGAAGTCACAGAAATCAGTTCAGTCCAAGGTCAGGGCAAGGAGAAGGCAACAGTAGTCCAGTTCATTCCAAACAGTAGTCCAGTTCATTTCAAGAAACACAGTCAGTGCTGGCAAGCAATCACACCAAAGAATCCTGCAATAAGTTCTGGCAAAGGGGTGGCATTCCACAGGTGGTTAAATAGGAGACACCCTCCCTGTTGCCAGCTGTGACTTATCTGCAGATTGCTTTTCTGCAAGCATGCGGGATCGATGCAGGCAAGCAGTCTCAGCTCCCTTTCCTTGAAGGAAGGGACCAAGCTTGGTTCTTCCTTAGAGGCCACACTCAGCTGCTGAGCCTCTGAAGGGAGCTCCACAGTGTTAGAGCCTGGCTGAGCCTCCACTCCTGGGGATGAAATGGCAGGGCTGGGGTCTGGCAGGGCAGAACTGGGACCTGGTTTGGCTCCAACTCCTCTTGCACCTGAGGAGCCATATCCTCCTCCTCATCCTCCGATTCCACCTCCTGGCTGGCCATGACACTTACTGGTTTTCCAGACTAACATGGCTATGAGTTTGAATATTAACGTTATTATCATGTATTCCAGCTATATTTTTGAGTTGTGACTTTGGAGTTACACATGAATAAATCACCTTTGCTATCAGTGAGCTTTACTTGCTGTTAGGTCTTTGCTCTCACATCAGAACAAAAATCCACTTTATAAAATGGATCTTCTTCCTTCAGAAGGTCTAAAATTGACGTGGGACTTAACAATGCAGATATTACTCCCCTGCCATGTTTGTATTAATTAGTACTTAATGTGAAAAAGAGATTACACAAAAAGAGGTAAGTTTAGATTCAAACATTGAATTGGAGGTTTATTGAAACTTGATCAATGACACAGTGGAATAGCATGAATATAGTCATTGAATCACTGTAATTTCATTTCTCATTTATGATTGAATTAAGAAATATATTTTTTCTTTGTCTGCAAAATATTTGTGTCTCTAAATTACAAAATGAAAGCAGCAGTGATGCTGGAATTAAATATGAAATTCTACAGTTCTACAGGACACAAACATATACACGACCTGTGGAATTTTATAGGTATCCAAGATGGTTGCCAAATAAAAAGATGTTTCGGGGTCCAGTCCACCAATAACTGCTAACAGATTACTCTGAGTGTCACATTTATAGTTGGGGACAAAGGTATCAGGTGCCGATGTAAGTAACATTGTGTCATGATAAGTCCACTTTGCATTTAAATGACTGTCATAGATGAGGAAACCCAAAGTGACATTGGGTAAAAGTTGAGGGTTTTCATTGATCTCCTTTATTGCAAATACCATGGCCAGGATGTGTTGGTAATTCTTTGGCACTACCCTGGAATAAAAGTTGTATTCTGTAAAAATATATGTAATTTTCTAATTTTTCACACCTGAATATTCTTAGTTATTAAAACTTGTTGACAGATGATGGACTAGATAGATAGATAGATAGATAGATAGATAATTGATAGAGAATAAAATATTCCATTGATGAAATTTTAACACTAAGATTGTCTACAGAAAGAGAGACAAACCAAACACTATAACTGATCATCTTCAGAAAATATTATTTTGTAGATATCTGCATGGAAGTTACAGAACAGAACAATATAAGCATTCATAATATGGACAGCTTATACTTTTCCAGTTTAGTTTTCTTTTTTAAAATGGATAGTGTAATAAAAGCTAAATAATTAAAACTTATTAGAACGTGCCATTTGGGAATGTAGAAAATATTTACAATTTTTCTTATCTTAGAGAGAAATGATTTCAAAACACTGTAGGGAAAATGTTCAAGTACCATGATGCTTTTTACTTAATTGGGATTGCAAAAAACAAAACAAAAACCTTATCACATAAAAGTTTTACCAGTATTCTGTAACAGCTATTTCATTAAGTAAACTTAACTAAGCAATGTCTCCCTGCCTGACTTCACCCCCAAACCTGAGGAAAACATCATTCACTTGGTGCTCCAATAACAGGCAAAATGGACTGTCTTCTCTGGATGCAGCTGGTGCCCAATAAAATAGGATCAAATTTGGAGTTATAATTGTGAAAATAGCATCATAATTGTGACTAAGTAGCCATCATGAATACAGAAGATGTACAGATGAGTAAACCTAGGTTACTAGATTTGTAATTGCTATTCCTATTGCTATAATTATATAAAAAGAATTTTGAAATAATATTGGAAAGCTTAAGTTCTTCTCATAGTGCCCCCCCCCCCTTTGACAGTTTATACTATTTTAGCTGTATTTACACATCCTTCTTTGCAGTCCATTCTTCTGGTCATTCATGCAATGGCAATAACCACTGGTCTTTCATGCAAAGCAACAACATTCATTCTGTTCATGCAACATGGTTCATTCCTGAAAGGCAAGAACAGCAAAAGAAAAATAAAGTTGACAAAAATCAATCCTTACGTAAACTGCTCAAATAGTGTTGGTGAGGCTGGTTTAGTGAAGTCTGTTGAACTGGTAACAACGAAGGACTGAGAAGCAATGCCACCAATGAGGACATCTCCAAATTGATTATATTTGTGAAGTGGAGGGTGTGGATCCTTAACCATGCATTTAACAATACGGCCTTTGCATACCTTGTGAGGAAATAACAACAACAGTGCCACTACTAACACAACCATCCTAAAGGGTGAGTTCAAGCCTTCATTCAAGAGACAGAAAGTCGACAAACCCTGTCATCAGAGTTTTTGAAGTCAGAACAAGCTGGTTTGCTGGGTGTGAATATAAATAATCTTTGCTTGTAGCCCTTATTGCGCATATTTACAAGAACCTTCATAGTCTTTGCTATTACTTTGACTAGTGGTCACTGAAATTTCACAGGGATTTCAACCAGCAGCACTAATTGCAGTACTTTTGATATTATAGGGAAAGGAAATTAACAAGTCAGAGGTAAAGAATCCCTGTGGAATTGCTGCACTTGTTTGTCAAAAACCATTTTCCCTTCTACTTAATTGAAAAGCTAAGAGCACTCTACTTTTGGATTATGGCTCCCAACAAGGAAAATATATTAGAAACAGAGAGAAATGGGCTGCATGTGAAGAAATCAACACATTTCATGATAATGGCCTCCATTACAATATAATCTATTAAAAATTCACTTGTACTAGTTTTTCCTGGCCTCATATTATTTTTCTGATTTAAATATAGATGCTCCTGGACCACCGTTAAAATATAGAAGCACAGATAACCTGTTTTTACACTGCTGAACAGGAGAATCAGCTATGGTAAACTTTCACATTTTCACGTGATCATTATCTTGAAACCTCTTTGCCAAATTGTATTTAAAAAAACCCCACAAATAACACTGAGTGTACTGTATATACATTTTCATTTGAAAGCCACTTAAATCACAGTACCGTCATGACTACACAAATAAACTGGTATTTGCTTTTGCTACTGCTAAATTCATTTGCAGGATGATCAACAATTATGTGTTGAATATATATTTTAAGAAGTTATTAATTTCTTAGGGTTATAGATAACATCAAATCCTAAATGAAATGGCTTACTGTCATCTAGAATAGACCCACTGAATTAATTGCTAAATGGAAACTTTGTACCTATGTAAATCTACTCTAGCTGAAATTGACATAGGACTGAGATGTAATAGTGAAATCCAAGGTCTATCACTGAAGATTCTACAGTCCTTCAAGATATTAAACCCATTACAATAATCAACTGTTATATAAAAGTTAACTGCTGAATTGAGTTTGAACTATCTGGATTAGAAAACTCTCTGGGAGAATTTACTTGAATTTAGCTTCCATGAAACCAAGGTCCCTTCTCTGCTCAACTCAGTTTGCTACCAAGAGACTAACAGATAAGAAATATAGCCTTCTTTATTAGAGATTAAAGGAAAGGAAGAACTGAGAGTGATCAAAGTTTGTTATTGGTCTCCTTTAGCAGCAACACAGTTCCAAGGGTTGAGCCGCGGTTTAACATGTGCTGATGGCTCATAGACAGGACACATGACCAATTAATCTTGCCAACACATTCATATTCTGTTTTATGGAAACATAAATATATATGATACATTTGCATTTGTATTAATGGGGACATCAAAACTGAGGACAGTTGACTTTCTACTTCACCCCCAGGCCTCTATTAGACCAGCAAGTTTATTAATATTTTTTTATTAAATCCATTGTATTTTTGACATTGTTTTGTCATCATTACACTTCACACAGTATACAATGGGTCAATGGTTCAGATGACCACTAGTGCATCGGTGCAATAGTTCACATTTTCTGGCTTGAACCAGAGCAAACCAGGGGTTATTTTTCTCTGGCATTTCACTCCAGAGCACAATTTGGTTCTGGGTTCCTCCCATTTGGGCCACGTGCATTGTTTAAACCAGTAGTTTTTAAAACAGGGTGAAGCCACTTGATATGTTACTTTATTACAGTATTTACATTTTTGCATTTCTGCAACTTCACAAGAAAATCCGCCTATTCACATGTTGAATGATACCTTTATTTACTATGGTCTTTGCATATCCACATTAAAATGTTCATTTTCATCATCTGAAAAATATGTGCAACTTTCTCCGAATGTGTCCTCAGGTTTCTTCAGATACCATGAGGTATACATTTGTTAAGGCTAAATTTGTTGTTGGTTTTTAACAGAAAGTTCATTCATTAAAATTTGTGGGCTAGTATCTGTAGTATATGTCCAAATTTGTTGCTTCTAACTGATCTTTCACAGGATTCAATTGACATTGCCTGAAAAGTGATGCATGATTAACTATTGTCACATTGACTTCCATTCATGGTAACCTCATGAATGAAAGAGCTCCAGATAACCCTATCATTATCAGCCCTGTCCAGGTCTTGAGGCCCAGGGCAATGGCTTCATTAAGTGAGTTTTTCCATCTGGAATATGGTTTTCTTCATTTCCTACTGCCTTCTAAGTTACTAAGCACTATTGTCTTTTCCACTCAGGTCCACACTACAGAAATAATCCAGTTTGACACTGCTTTAACTGCCCTGACAGTATCAACATATGTACTTGTGTTCTCCTGTAGCTACAAAAGATCTATTCTGAATAAAAAGAATATTCTAACCTTTGCAAAATGATTGCTAATTAAATAACACAACATGTTCGCCATTTTCTCCTTCAATACGTGAACATTCATTCATGCGCACATGCACACACGCACACAAACAGACACACCATCTTTCTTGGTGTAATTTCCAATAATTCCATTTCATGCAAATACATTTTGTGCATTTGGGTTGGCCTCATGCAGGTATCATTTTTGTGGGTTTTATAATGCATTGTACTGGACCATCAGAAAATGTTGAAAGATTATATAAATGTAGGAAAAGACATCTAGGGATCAAAGATTTTAATTTTAAAATCTACTCCCATTTTTAATAGAATCTTTTCACAATTAGTCTTCACATTCTTTATTGCTCAAAATCTGAAGGCTCTTGAAGAATGATGTTACTCAAAGAAATGACCCATTGAGGGAACACTTATATATATTTTTTTGAAAAATGTAATTATTTCCCCCCTTATAAACCTTTTGACACTTGCATGTGTTATTAATAACAAAACTTAGATTCCAGGTGGTAAAGTGGTGTAAAATATGTCTTTTGGGGTTAGTGTGATTTTTGAATTTAGTCATCTTGGAGAGTACCTGCAATAGACATAATGCCTTCACGGATCATGTCTGGCTGCACCCATCTAAGTTTCTCTTTGTGTTCCTTGAAGATGTTCCATGTAGAATTATCTATCTTAAGCAGAAAACTGCAGAACTGTTATAATATGAACCTTTGGTAGAAACAGGAGTAATTACTCAGACTACTCTTATAAAGTAAAAAAAAGAAAAGAAAAATGTATGTTTATTGTCTCAGACAATCCATCCTGGGCTAGGAGAGGAGACAGACAAAAAAGCACAAGAAGTTGACTTCATGGGTTCTACAACAACAAACAGACAAGATGCAGCTCTGGACACAGACTTTAAGATTGTTCAAATGCAGCATCTAGATAATAAACAATTTAGCCCACAGAATGCCTCATGAACATTATTGAAAAGAATAAAACATAGCTATACAAATATTCTTCTGTATGTGTAAATATGAGGGGGTATCCAAAGGTTTTAATGATCACCTTTTAAAAATTGACAGAAAGTTTGTTTTGATTTGTAGTTGTTAATGTATATCTAGGTAGTCACTATCTAGATTTATACATTTTCCCCAGCATATCTTGACCCTCCAAATAACTGATATTGTAGAAGTTGCGCCTTATGAGGGGGTATTGTAAAGTAATAATTATCACCTGGAAGTTAATATGGCATATTGATGAAATTTTGTCAGTGTCATCATTGGCCCCTGAGTGCACGTTGCTGAAAAAATCAGCTCATTGCGTCCTTAATTTTTGACTGGCTGTGCCAGAAGTGACTAAAGTGTAAAATCCTTGTTAGGCACAATCTGCAGACTTCTACAATAATGGTATTTGGAGGGTCAAGAAACACTGTGGAAAATGTGTAAATCTGGATGGTGACTACATAGAGATAAGTTAACAACTACAAATCAAAACAAACTTTCTGTCAATTTTTTTTTAAAGGTGATCATTAAATTTTTTGGATATCCCCTCGTATATATTTCTGGCTTGCAGTCAATATAAACTTCCACAGAAATATTTTTTTCAGTTCTTTTTTCTTATCAAGTGTTCCCTGTTGTTCAGTGTAGGTCTTAACACAATGATGTAACACTTGGGAGAAAAAATAAAACCAAGTAACCCAGCACTGGAAGTTAAGATGGAGAAGATCTCCACAACTATCATGTATTTTCCCTTGGTGCTCAGATAGGTTGGAACAAAGGTTAACCAAACACTGCAAAAGATGAACATGCTGAATGTAATAAACTTGGCTTCATTGAAACTGTCAGGTAGCATCCTAGCAAAGAAGGCCACTACAAAACTGATGATTGCCAGAAAACCCAGGTAACCTAGGACACAGAAAAACATAGACATAGACCCTTCATTACATTGAAGTATAATTTCTCTTCTCATTGAATGTGCGTCAGCATTGGGGAATGGAGGCGAGGTTAATAGCCACACAGTACATATGCTTGCTTGAATAAAAGAACAGAAAAAAACAATGGTGTTGGCCAGTTTTTTTCCTACTCTTGTCAGCAACCTTGATCCTGGTTTGGTGACTGTAAAAGCCAGAATCACTGTGATGGTTTTTGCCAACACACAAGAAACCACGACTGAGAAGATTATACCAAAA
This sequence comes from Urosaurus nigricauda, assembly GCA_034509955.1. Taxonomy (NCBI): domain Eukaryota; kingdom Metazoa; phylum Chordata; class Lepidosauria; order Squamata; family Phrynosomatidae; genus Urosaurus; species Urosaurus nigricauda. The sequence continues at coordinate 12,589,405 of JAOEGL010000006.1, forward strand.
GCTGTTTGTCGGAGGAGACATGTAAACGTTGAAGGCTGGCCAATAAAAAGCAATGCACAAAGGAAAGAGAGCAAGAGAGAGAGCAGGAGTGTGTAGGTGAGGTTTCGATTGTTGGCTTTGACAATGGGGGTGTTGTGATGTTTCATAAATGTTCCCAGCACCAGAAGTGTAATCAATACAAAGAGAAGAGTGACAAAACCTAGGCTGGTCCCCAAAGGTTCTTCATAAGATATGAAGGTTACAATTTTGGCTATGCAAAAGTCATGTTTTTTATTTGGATAGGTTTTCTCTGTACATTTATAGCAATCAGGCATATCTAGAGAGAGAGAAAGAAACGATCTGGTCAGAGGCATGTCATAATAATAGCAATATATTATAAATATTCTTCTTACACAGGCATGCCTTCTATCATTTATTAAAGACAATTCTATGTGGGGTCACATTCAATTCTATCTCCCTTTTTATCTGACATGCTCAAGGTATTTTTAAAACCTGGGCAATTAAACCAATAAAAATAACAGTTTAAAAAGAAATGTTAATATTAACTCTCAGGCACTAGATAAGAGAGATAAGATCACAGATATTATCCTGCACTGTAGAATGAATTTATATGCCTTATACAGCAATATTTGAATCATGATTGTTTTAATGAGGCCTCATGTGGGGTCACATTCATTTCAGTTGAGCTTACTATATCAGTTAGTATAAACACTGTCTGGAAAAGGCCCGATTTGACTCAGTATTCAGGCTTTGGCTAAATTTACTATTGATATTGGATCCAAATTGAAGGACACATCTATAAATTATATGTCTTACCTTTCTGATCAGAAATCTCCCCTTCTGGACATGACATGCAATCATAGCAGCAAAACGGCTCCCCCTCCTTCATTTTCTTGCGAGAGCCAGGATAACAACTGTCAGAGCACACAGAAATGGGCTGGACCTATTCAATAAATAAAAAGGGTCAATGAGAACATATTATAAGTGACTTTTGGTGTGATACAAAGAGAATTAGTTTGTGGTCATATCTTGTGTGCTAATGTTGAGCTTTATAAGGTTATGTAGATAGCACTTATTTCTCACATTTGGATTTATCACACAGATGCTTACCATGTGCTTTTCATCTGACTGGAAAAACATGTCAGATGTTGGATGTAAAAGACATCTTAGAATGGCCCCACAAAGGCCTGAAGCAGATTTTTCCTGCACTTTTTTTTCCAGTGGTTTGGGCCACCTTGGGCCACCATGGAGTAGCTTCCAGCCAATTTGGGGATGTGTGCCATCTGAATGCCATGCCCCTGAAGTGGCCAGAAACCACTTCTTTTGGCCTATCTGTTTCAGGCCTTAGTTATAGAGTCATCCCTCCAAACTTGCAGCTTTGGCTTTTGATTATGCATTAATTTAATCATTATGTTCTCTCCAGGAATCTCTACTTCTTTCAACACAACTCTGTGGACAACATCTTTCAGAAGCCATACCAGAGACCCAAACAGAGACTTAAGACTTCTCTAGGCATTTGTAAATCTTCCGGAGAAAGTCTATGGTCAGCATCTGGCAGATAGTGACCATAGAAATGTACTGGAGGATGTAGAAAGAGAGAAGTGTTCTCTCAGGTTATTTATTTATTTGCAATTTTTCAATGTTTACAGAGTTCCTGGGCCTCAAACCCCGGGGAATGTCAAGGGCTGACTGTAGTCACACATATTAGCAAAAGGGCAGAGCTCTGTTTCATACAGAATTTCAAGAATGCACTATCTTCAGTAGTTATGGTGGTAGTAGCAGAAACAATTATTATTAGCTTTAGTTAATGTGATTTAATGTAAATTATATTGCAAGTAACTTTTTACATTAATTAAAATGGGGATTAAAGAAAAGTAATTTAATTTTTATTCAGTCCTCTGCATTTTCCCATACCTTTAAACTGACCAGTTAATGAAAATTCATTAATTGCCTATCCTATGCCTATTATGCTATGCCTGTTATGCCATAAGCCATCTTTAAAGAAAATACTAGATCCCTCTATTCAGTCCAGATGTCTGTAAATCAGTATTACATCTTCCAGCTCCATTGTGCTGTAATACTTTGCAGTGACTTGGAATCAGATCTCTGTTATACAGATGCAATGAAACCCTGTTAACTGAACAAAATATTCCATGTATCCATCAAATATCTACTACCTGGTTTTGGATACCCTCTGTAATATAATGTGAAGTGATATGCATGGATGGGAACAATATCATTGTGACTCACCATGTACACCAAATTTTACAAGCTCACAAGACAAGAAAAGAGCGATACTTCAAGCCAAAATAAATAAATAAACAAATGAATATTCAAATATTGCATTCTAATACCTATATGAGGCAAAACAATTGTATTCCTGAAATCTACGTCAAGCCAAATTTCCAGTTAGTCACACCCAGGAAATCTACCATTCACAAATGATTTGATGTGAAAGATGCCACAAGTCAAAAGAGCTCCATCAAAATTGTACTTGGTGTTTACCTGGGGAAAAATAGTGAAACCTGCTATAACAAGTAGCAATATGTGCTTTCCCAAGACAGTCTTCTGGTTATCACATCACTTCCACATAGTCAGATATGATGCATGAACTTGATTGATTCTCCTAATCTGGCTGCTGCCGCACTGCAAAATTAATGCAGTTTGACACTGCTTTCACTGTCATGGCTTCATCCTGTGGAATCCTGGAATTTGTAGTTTGTTGTTTCTTCTCTGTCAGAGAAGGCAAAATGTCTCACAAAACTACAAATCCCAGAATTTGATAGCATTAAGACATAGCAGTTAAAGCAGTGTCAAAATGCATTAATTCTGCAGCATAGATGCAGCCTTGGAAAGTTTGCATTCTGGGTTGCTTTGCAAAATAAGAATTTGCCCAGAAAATATTTTCTGTAAAGGCTTTTTGATCTGGTTATGATTAAATGGAGACTTGCAGATGTGACTTGAAACTTGGAGTAAAAGACTTGAATACATTACTGGAAAGGAGAGCTTGTCATGTCAATTGCTTCTATTTCAGAAATGTTAAATCCTCCAGCCAAATCCTGAAATCTACACAATAGTATTCTAGAGGGGATTCATTATTTAGATTCAAAAGTACAACGTAGTGCAGTAATAACAATTATTAAGTTTATTGAGTGTTGTTTATCAACAAAAGCAACAACAAAAGCAATCCCTAATTCACCTACTTGGGAAGACAGAATTCATTACTTGGTGCTCATTCAAGATCTAAAAACTTCCCAAAGTGTTGACAATTGGATCTTACCTGGTTAAACCAGCTATGCCATGTGATGGCATCATCATTGATGCAGAATGCTTGTTCTAGAGGACTCTGATGATCCATCTTCCCAATTTTCACTCTAGAAATGTTTGATGTAGTAATCCAGTTGATGATATCATATCCAGTAAGTAACTGCCCATTCTGGTCAAAAGAAACCTTGTCCCCAGCACTATTGTTAAATGAGACTCTTCTCAGAATGTGATGGAGCTAGATTGCAAAAGTAGAGCCAAGAACTTTGAAAAGGCAAAGTTATCATGAGATTTCCAAAGATATCTTTTGGTTCGGGGGAAGGACTGATAGAAGGTGTTTGCAACTTATGAATGAGGGATGTCAGGGACACAATATGGAATTGAAAACTGTAGCAGAGTATACAATATATTAAAAGTAAAATGAAAGAAGGAAAGGCTGACTGTTGTATTATTTATTTAGTTAGTTATTTATGATAAGGAGAGGTATGAAAGTGAAAATGCAACCATGGGAATGTGAAGTCAAAGGCTTTCATGGCCGATATTCATAGTTTTTTGTGGGGTTTCCAGACTATGTGGCCATGTTCTAGAAGAGTTTCTTCCTTCTAGAACATGGCCACATAGCCCAGAAAAGCCACAAAAACTAATCATGGGAAGTGTTGTGCAGAGGCAATATCAGAGAAATAAGTAGTCATTGTTGCATATGAAATCTGATGTGCTGCTACACAAAAAGTTTTGTGGAGTCCTTACCTGCCAAAAATATTGATTGTGAAGTTTTGGTAACTTTGTAGCTGTTATTGCTTTATACTTGAGCCTGGATGAAGATAGGTCATGCAGAGCATGGGCCACAGCCCACACAGCATTGTAAATGCTATAGCTGTGGCTGGTCATCCTCATTTCAAAAATTATTGCTGGGAGGCTTTCCAGCTTTTCTTCCCCAGTACATGTTCTCGTATCCATTTGGTTCACACCGGTATTCGGCAACACACATTCAAACGCTTCTTGCCAGAACTCTCTGATAAAACCATCTCCTTTTGGAATCAAAGGATTTTTCTTCTTAAGAAATTTTGGAAATTCTGGAAGATCACTAGAATGAGTTGTGAAACTTATGGCACCATGGAAGATGTCTTTGTTCCATGTCCTTTGATAGGAAAATGAAGTAAGCTCCACGTGGGCAGTTGTTATCCATACTTTGCCTGTTGGTTTCTTAGTCATAGTTAAAACCGAAATCCATCTGAAATATGCCAAGGAGTAAGATTCTCCATAAGCCACTAATACATTTGCTTTGCTGCTCATCAGTTTATCCACTATCTTTTCTCCCTGTTTCAGGATGGTTTCATATTCAGGGAAAAATTTTAGAATGGGTATTCTTTCTATAAAGGCAAAACAAACTCCACCCTGGGAAAACAAAGGAAGCACTCTTTGCACAAACCTTTCTCCGTTGTCAGTATCCATAATAAAAACCCCAATCCATGTCCACCTGAAGTATAAAAGCAAAGACAAAATTCCTTCACATTGAAGCTCTTCATCAGGAAACATCTGGTAGAAAGAAAGGCCTGGGGTTTTATCAGATATCATTGGAGAAGGGCTGTATGTTAGCTAAAGATTAGTGTGAAAGGGAGATGGAATAGAAAATATTAAAAACAACAGTGATTTGATTTTGGATCATATAGCAATGCTGTGTCTTCATGAAAGAATTGAATCAACTGATCTTCCTATGTAGCATGGCAGTTATATTTTCAGAGAATAATGGGAACTTTTGAATCTTTAAGTAGTATCAAATACAACATCCAGACTTATGATGGGGTTCCATAACTCCTAGCATTTTACCATATTATATTCATGAAATTCCATTAGCTGCTAGGCTGTACCCAGTTAGGTGCTGATTTTCCCTTTAGAAGCTTAAAAGTTGTGGAACTGAGATGTCAGAAAGAATGTCTGCTCTGTAAGAAACCACATGGAAACTAAGAACATATTGACACCCTTTTCTGCAAAGTACAGGTCAGTAGATGCCAGACAAAGCCTTTTCTGTAGTTGTGTCACACCTGAAGCAAAAAGAAGCAGCTCATCTCCCTAAGAAAATTCCTACCCAAGTTCATAAAGTTTGAACTTGTGGCTAATACCTGAATCTTCTTGGTGGAACCAAGTGGAGCAAACCCACAGGACTGATTGTTTTTTTAAAAAATAGTTTTTATTAAATATTTTAAAATCGCTACATAAAATCATAGAGAAAAACCCATTACAAGCGATATCGGAATTTCACAATCACATCTTGCACAAACACATATTTTGCACAGACGCATAATTTCAAACATACACACCTTTATCTATACTATTTAAAAGTCTTTCGTTGTCTTTTGTTTGACAATGATGACCATCAACTACTTTCCCCTTATATTCCCTCCACCTTCTACAATCCCTTATCCCTTTCTTATCTTTTTAAACCTTCCTCTTTAATCTTTCTTCCTTTCTTCCTTTCCTTTCCTTCTTTCCCCCCTTTCTCCAATTTCTATCTTCTCTGTCCTACTTCAACTTCCTCTCAGTCACCATTATTTCACTTACTCTAACCCTCAATCACTTGCTTATACCTTCTACATTTATACCTTACTTCCTTTCCATCATCTGCCCATTTATCTTTTCCTTTGTTGTTGGCTTTCTGTTATTGATATATTATTGTTGACCACATCTACTTCAGTTGTTATGGTCTCAATACCAGTTGTTGTTAAGCTCGCTTATATAATTTATTACCTTACTTGCCTTATTAGATTACTGTCATTACCTTCCTATTTTTCTATCTTGTTTCTTACTAATCTGGAGTCTATACTTTGTCTCTAACCTATACAATTTATTTAATGAGATATATAAGTTGTGTAGTCTGCAGATAATAAAATGCTCATTTACTTATTAATGACATTTCTAAAAGTTTTTACTTTACTATTTTTCTATCTTATAAATTGTTATATCTGTGAATTTCTACCATAAATACTTCTATCTTTATACCACACCTATATTTACAATCTTTCTTATTATTAACGTACATAATATTTCTCCCTATTTCCATATTGCTAGATCCTTGTTTCAGACCTTCCTATTCATTTATAATATATTTCCTTTATTGCACGTTATCTTGAAAAAAACCAAAAAAATATTCTGTCCTATATTTGTATATGGATAATTATACAATTTATTTTGCTATCTTTCAATTTCTTCCTCTTTTTTCCTTTCACCTCCCTCCTATTTTTGTTTACATTTTCCATATTTTACTCAGAAAATAAATATAAAAAATGAATGGCAATTAGTATATAATTTGTTTTCCCTTTAATATTTGGGTTAATTTATCCATTTCCATTGCATCGAATAATTTTACTAACCATTCATCTTTTTCAGAGACTGATTGTTGAATGATGAGAAAACACCTACATATGATTGATGCAATGAGTCTGTACTAACTGGAAGTAGTAAATGGATTCTTGACTGAAGAACTACCACTTCCATTTATGACAGAAACCTAAAACATTTATTTGATAGCATGGAGGTATGGCATTCATTCCAAATATAGTGTGATGAAGCCAGATCTAGTTAGTTGTACTCAGGTTACAAATTTTTATCTATCTGGGACTGAGGACTGTTGATCTTATTGGAACATGCATCTGAACGGGCATACTTTGGACTGTGCTATTTTTTTCCTCATTGAAACTACAAGGATTTAAATTAAATAAGGCTGCATATTTATTTGGGTTAATTCATTCATTCATACTTATTTGGGTTAATCCCCACTGAAAACAATGGAACTTACATCTGAGTGAACAGGTAATCAATTGCAATGTAACTTGATTGGGATCTAACCCAAGGCTATTTTATTCATTCAAATGTATGATTTTTTTGTCTTAATATCATGAAATCAACTCTTAAAGTATAAAGAAATCATAAAATATTAAACACACACACATCATACTTGTGGTATCTTGTAAATATTCAAGATAGTTGCCATATGAAGGGAAGTTTGGGAGTCCAGCCCACCAATGACTGCTATCAGAGTATTCTGGATATCACATATGTAGTTAGATACAAATCTCTCCAAGGAGGATATAAGAAGCATAGTGGCATAATAGGTCTGCTGTGCATTGAAGTAGCTATCATAAATATTGAAACCTAAAGTGAGATTGGGTGAGATCTGAGAGTTTTCATTAATCTCCTTTATCGCAAATGCCATGGCCATGATATGCTGGTAATTCTTTGGGATAGTTTCAACAGTATTTTCCACCCTTAATTAAAAACAGAAAAGAAAAACCTTGTTAATGAGAAAATATTTATTCTGCATAGAACACATAAATGTGAAAATATTCTAGGCTTTGTGGTACACCACAAACTTAATACAAGTTAACAGTATGATACAGTGGCAAAAAAGAGAGGCTAATGCAGATTTAGGCTGCATCAAAAGAACTAGAGTGGCCAACTCAAAGGATGCAGTTGTACCGCTTTATTTTGATTTGGTGACACACCACAGGAAAAAAAATGATGTTAACAAGCATGAATGTATTATGTGGAAGGTGAAGAAACCTAATGTTATGTATAATTTTTAATGTTGTAAGCCACCCCATTGCCTGAGTGCAGATGGGCTGGGGTATAAATTATAATTATAATTATTATTATTATGGCATGATTGAGGGAGTTTGATATGTTTTGCCTGGAATAGAGAAGACTGATAGACCTGAATCAATCAGTTCAAATGACAAAAGTATAAGATTTTGATTAAACATTAGGAAGAACATCCAGACAGTAAGAGCTGTTTGACTTCTTCAGAAGGTGGTAGACTCTCCTTCACTTGAGATTTTTAACCAATTGGATGTTCATGTTTCAGGGGTAGTTTAAGTGTGGATTCCAACACTGCAACAGAGTTGGACTGCATGGCCACTAGAGTCTCATAGCCATGCTTCTAAGAAGAATCCAAGCATTCAGGCTTCTGTGTTGATTCATAGTAACAAATCAGTTCGAGTGGTTATCCTCAGGAGCAGGTTTTATGGAATTAATACTTTATATTACCCAACAAATACTTTATATTACAAGTCGGGTAAGGAAGCATAACTTGTTATAAAATATCATTGATAAATAAACCCTTTCTTTCTCCCAGGTAAGAGTGAAATTTTCAGCTAAGCTCTGAGGGAACTGGGAAACTGAGGTGGCTTGGTTAGGGAAGCAGTGCATGGAAGATGTCTTATGTATTCCTAACAGTGAATACATATTCAATTACTTTGACCTGCAAGCCTTTTCTCCACCACACAACTGTGGATTTTGGCTTGTGGAATTAATCCTTCTTCCTTCTTTCCCTCCTTTTCTTAATATTCATTAATTTTTTCCTGCAATAAGCTATGGTTATGAGGCTGAAACATCTTGGTGTGATAGTACCAATAGCAGGGAGAAGTGGAAATACAAAGTTAAAATTAATTCCTTACCCATCAAGCAATGCTGGAGGTTCTTCACTGTAGGCTATTGAGCTGGAGTAAATGAAACTTTGAGAAACAATGCCACCAATAATGAGGTCTCCTGGCTGATGATACTTATGAAATGGAGGATGTGGAGCATGGATGCTACATTTAGCACAGTGGATCTTGCATACCATGTCAGGAAACAGTACCAGCAGTAAGACCAGAAATATTGTCATAGTGAGTTCAACTCTTCACTCTACGTGCAAACTCTCCATTTTCATTTACAATACTTTCATGAGAAAGTCTGAATCAAAATGTATAAGTAATCTTGCTGATGGATGCTGGCCTGTTCCTTCTCTCTAAAACCAACTCTGACAGCTAAAGGGTAAACTTATATGGTTATTTACAGCCTCAGTAATTAGTTTTGACAGTGAACATCTTAATTCCTCAGTGGCAAAAGAAATTGTAGTGCTTTTTGATTATTAAAGGGGAAGGTGATCCCTAAAGAATTGCACAAGAAATGTTTATTAGTCACCTTTTCAAACTAACTAGATATGAAAGGGGAACATGTGTATGATCAAAAATTCCCCAACTTGTATTGTTCTTTAAAGTTAATGTTTTATCCTCACTATTGGTTGACTCCTGTTGGTTGATTTCCAGGCCAGTCATAAGGCAGTGTAAAGTGGTTACTTCAGGTGGAAGATGTTGAGTGGTATGGCCACACAATGGCCACAATCTTGTGTAGTATTGTGGGCTACCAAGAGAACACATATTGAATCAGTTGTTAAATCAGTCCACCACCTCTCTGTCTTCCATTCTTCCAAAAGAGACATCTTGATGATCTTGTTACACAAATTGCAGGGGGTCTTGAGCGGGCATCCAATTATTGACTTCAATGGGAAAATTAATTTAGTTCAATAGGAAGCAGCAAGAGAGTTTGATCAATTCAAAGATAGTTGTTTTAACCTATGTATGTTGTTTCTAAATCTAGAACTCCAGAGGCAGGTTCCAAATCAGTTGGTTTTATTTATAACAATAAAAGATACTTGTTTCACTCAGAGATACTCATGCATGCATACAAGAGCTAACAATCTAAAAGGTGGTAGCTGATAGCAATTTTAGAGGGTCCAGATTCAGGCACAGGGTTCTGATCAGAGGAATTGCAGTTCTTGCTCAGCCCATAGCTGGAGCTTTGTGCCAAGGAGTCAAGGGAGAAACCAACAAAGTATCAACATCCTGCTGAGACTGAATTGGAAATGCCTCAGACAGGAGTCTATAGGCATTTAAATGGGTCCTGAGGCAGTTTCCTAGGAGTTGAAAGAATTTTTTCAGGAGTTAGTAATGGCCATGGTTTGGAGAAAATGGCAGGGCAATCATTCTAGACGTTTCACACAAAAAAGGTGGTGTCTCCGGAGGGAAGTGCCCTTTGATTCCCAACCCTTTGACAAGTACTAGATGTATTGCTCTCCATTATCCACCTGTGTGAAGGGATTATGCTGATTCCAGCCCGAAAAGACCTACCCTGTTTGTGTGTGGTAGTGTTCCCAAACCAAGTTTGCCGGATCTCCATATTTGGGCAGGCTATTGTTTTTGCACGGGGCACCTCTGTTTCTACATGACTAAACCTCTCTTTTAATATCAAGCTGATATCAAAGGTTGACTAAGGGTGATGGAGGAGTCATCCATGGAATTACAGGCTGGAGAGCAGTTAAAAACCTGGCTGGCTCTTTTGGGAGGATGGAGGATTGAGAGGAGGTGGATTTTATTCTTCCTCAGCTTTATTCTTGTCCTTTTTATCCTAGTAGTTCATTGACTGGGCTGCAGTCTGCACCTGGTCTCATTTTTGCTGCAAGAGAAGAACTTCTCCATCTCCTCTTTCCAATTATGTTTGTGCTGTCATGTACTTTTAAGTCATTTCTGACTTATGGCAACCATAAAGTGAACCAGCCATGGGGTTGTCTTGGCATGATTTGTTCAAAGGAATTTTGTCATTGCCTTCCCCTGAGGTTGAGAGCATATGACTTGCCCAAGGTCACCCAGTGAGTTTCCATGGCTGAATAAGGATTTGAATCCTAGTCTCCAGTTACAATCCAACATGCAAGCCACCACACAATGCTGGCTCTTTTCTATTAATGTCATCTATCTGATCTTTTTATTGGTCAGCAGGTAAGGTCCATAGTTGAATGAAGAATGTCTCCTGCTTCATTTCTTGATCATATTCCAAAATTTCCTAGTTTTTTCCCTCTGCTCTGCTTCCTATATTTTCATTCCAGTCCCCTATTGTTAACAAGAATCTCTTGACTCAGAAAGTTCTTCCACCAGTGTCACCCATGACTGTTGCTGCTCATTACCTGGTTGTTTCCCTAATCCTTACAATCAAACTCATAGGAAATCCACTCCCCAGGAATGATTCAGGGACACAAAGGAAGGAGTGTCAATTCCCTGATGAGGAAGCATGCCTGGCTTCCAGACATGCATGCTTCCTCCAACTTTGAGCGACGTTTCAGTGATGTTTTAGCAGCTATGCAGGCAGGTATAAAAATCTCCATTCACTGAAATCAAATGTGGTAAAACATATTTATTCTCAGTCTAGAACAAAATTGCTGTAAGGATTGGGGAGACAACCAGCTAGTGAGCAGCAGCAGTAGTCAAAGGTGACACTGATGGAGGAACTTTCTGAGACAAGAGGATTCACACCACAACTAATGTATGTTAGTACTGCATAGGGAGAGGCATTGGTATAAAAATCTTCAATGAGAACATTAGATTGTAAGTGTGAAGGCAGGGATCCTGTCTAACTATTTGTAAGCTGCTCTGAGAGCTTTGTGGTTGAAGAGCGGGGTACATATTCTCCAAATAAAGATGAAAATAAAAATAATAAATATTTAGCTGCCCCTCAAGTCCACACCTTCTAGACAAGACAGGTGCTCATGGTTATTCATAAACTGATAGGGAAATAGGCTGTTTGGTTTACACTCACCCTGAAATCCTAGCTCTGCATCTGTGGACCTCATTTCCACAGGAAACTAAGTTGACCCCTCTCTGCTCTCCTGCCAGCGGACAAAGACCTTTTCATTTAGATTGAAGTTTGGCAACTAACTAGTTGCTGCAGAAGGGCCCTTCAACAGAAATGTATATATCCTCTGCCACTGTTCTCATTGTTATACCTTAAAATTCTTTTTGGCTGTTTTATATTAGTGCACATTTTACTGGTATAGTTCATTTATTTTTAAATGTGTTTACATTTTATTATTTATATAACTATATGTTTATTTATTTAAAGGATTTATTTCCTGCCTGTTTCCAACAATGGGAATCAAAGGGATTCATTATTGTCTTTTAAGCACACTTTGCTAGTGACCCTTCTGGGGTTCTATGTTGACGGAAGTCAATCAATTAATCTTCATTGATCCAGGTCACTGAAAATAATTTATATGTGAACAAACATCAGCAAGTAGTAGAGAGGAATTCTAAAACTTTGGGGGAAAAAGGGCCAATTTATGCAGTTTCTGGTAGGAAAAAAGGGTAGGGAAGGGTAAAGAATGGGGTATATATCAAAGGCCAGGAGTGAAGAACTTTTCACTGTCAAAATATTGCAAACATAACAATATTCTACTCTTTTAACAGCAATATAAAACAAGGGGGTGGGGATGGTTCCCTACCTTTGCATAATGTAAAATTTGATTTTATTTTCCAAATTAATTTAATAGCTAGGAACTATAAGGAAACCCTTATATTGCTAAGGACTGTGAAGGAAACATTGAAAAATATTCTGCTTCATAAATAACCTCTTCCAAATAATCAAGAGATAAATAATTCTGAAGTGGAGAATGGAGAGGCACATTCATCATATGTTCCTTCTTATTATCTGTTTCCTATTCCTGTTTAGCTCAGGTCTCATTACAATAATGTAACATTTGGGGAAAAAGATGCATGTCAGCAAACCAGCACTGGAAGCTAAGATAGAAAAGATCTCCACAGCTACCATGTATTTCCCCTTAGTGCTCACATAGGCTGGAACAAAGGATACCCAAACACTGCAAAAGACCAGCATACTGAAAGTGATGAACTTGGCTTCATTAAAACTATCTGGTAGTTTTCTGGCAAGGAATGCAACCATGAAACTGTTGATGGCCAGAAAGCCCAGGTAGCCCAGAACACAGTAAAACATAACCAGAGACCCCTCATTACATTCTGATATAATATATTCAGTTACTGAATGCATATCAACATCTGGGAATGGCGGAAAGGTTGCCAGCCACCCAATACAAATGGCAACTTGCATAAGGGAACAGGACAGAACAATGGCACTAGAGAGCCCCCTCCCAATCCACTTTCTTATCCTGCTTCTTGGTTTCTTGGCCATGAAAGCCAGAACCACTATGATTGTTTTTGCCAAGATACAGGAAACAGCCACTGAGAAGATGGTGCCAAAAACAGTTTGTCGGAGGAGACATGTCAGCTTCCGAGGCTGGCCAATGAATAACAGCGCAGAAAGGAAGCAGAGCAGAAGAGTAGTGAGAAGAATGTATGTGAGATCCTGGTTGTTGGCTTTAACAATGGGAGTGTTATGATGCTTCATAAATGTCCCTAGAATTAGAGCTGTTACCAAAGAAGAAAAAACAGAAGTGCAAGTTAAACTAATCCCCAATGGTTCTTTATAAGACAAGAAACTTATCTCCTTGGGAATACACAAATCCTGTCTTTTGTTAGGATACATTTCATCTGGGCAGTTATAACAGTCATCCATATCTGAAAAACAAGTGAAAAGGTTTCAATCTAGTGTTCATGTAGCAAGTCTTGGTAACTTATCATGAGCAGTCATCTTGCAGGGCCCAAAGCTTATGTAGTCCTATGGCCAAATATTTTAGGGCAATCATATTAATGATAATGCCACCATGCTGTGTAGCAGCTGATACATCACAGAAAGGCCTAGGTGAAATTCTCTGCAGTAATCCACTGTTAATTTGACAAAGGCTTGCATTCATCATCATCATCATCATCATCAGTAGTAGTAATAGTAGTATGATCATCATGATCATGACCTATAAAGCCCTGTACAGCTTAGGTTCAGACTATTTGAGAGACTGCATCTCCCCATATGAACCTGATAGAGCCCTAAGATCTTCTGGGAAAGGCTTTCTCTTAGTCCCGCCATGATCCCAGGCTCGCTTGGTGAAAACATGAGAGACAGCCTTCTCAGTGGCTGCTACCACCCTCTAGACTTCCCTTCTGCAGGAAGCTAGGTTGTTTTGCTCCCTCCTTGCATTTCACTGGCAAGCAAAATTTTTTTATTTAAGCAGGCTTATTAACATATTATAAGGACAGGGTGGGATTTTTTTAAATGTGTGTTTTTAGTTATGTTTTTAACTTTTGTATATTTCTGTATTAATTTTATACTATTTTAACTAGATGTTTTTAATTGTTCTTAAATTTTTATGGCCATGTTTTAAGAATGTTTTATCTTGTCAGCTGCCTTGACTCCCTTTTTTGGGAGAAAGGCAGCCTAGAACTGAAATAAATAAATAAATCCACCTTTTATTGTGTAATTTCAGGGAAGTGTACAGAGAGAAAAGAAAATATTTAATAATAAAATAGCTTATCATATTAAACCATATTAAACATAACAAGAAGTTAAAACAGCTTAAAAGGCTACAATAATTAAAAATAATATAAATATTTTTAAAGTTAATGAAGGCCCCAAAGAAACCAATTGACACCGATTGGACCTCCAAAGGGAGGCCATTCCACAACTGGGGTGCAACATCTGAGGAGGCCATCTCCCATGTTCTTCTGTGCTTTAGTGCTCCCAATGATAAGACATGGAAGAAGGTCCTTTCTGAAGACCTGAGTCCTCAGATAGGCATATACAGCTAGATTTTTAGAAAGGATTACCAATGAAAAGTTTAGCAACCTACACAAATAGCAGGAACTGAAGACTGTCACTATGCATGCCTGTTTGCCTTGTCTCAAGCTACTCAGAAGCCATGAAACTTTATCAGTTATCTCTAAAACAAATAAAGTATTGTGTAGCTCTCAATATTATGCACAGACTCTTCTGCAGATACCACACACCCAACAACATGAGTAGCTTATTTCTACTATTCATCCCTGCAGGATCATCTTGCACAACACCTGTGATGCCAAACCCAATGCTTTTTCAGCTTGCAAAGTTCTATGGGAGGACTTGGCACACAAGAAGACAAGAACGATAATTTCCAATGTTGCCAGGCTAGAAACCAGGCATAGTCAAGGAAAGAAAGCAGCTGTCTATGCTTTCTTATGCTGAGACAAGGATCCTGGAAAAGAATGTCTGAAGACAATCATGTCTGCTCCACCTTGTCACAGTGACAAATTATATTTGCCACTTTGGAATACGATTCCTTGGATCGTGGTTTAGTCTCCTTCTTTTAAGGTTTTTAAACAGGCTGAATGGTCCTATGTTTAATGATTTTATGTTCATTAGACTCATTCTCATTCAACCTAGCCATGCCAAAAATGCTCCTTTTTCTTTCAAAGGCTGAAGAAAAGTGATTTGCTATGTTCTATAAATTTTCTGTTTTATAAATTTGCTTTTCCTGATTATAGACTAAATAAATAGTCTTACCTTCCTGGTTAGAAATCTTCCCCTTTGGACATGGGATGCAGGTATAGCAGCAAAATGGCTCCCCCTCCTTCAATTGCTTTCTCGTACCTGGGCAGCATCTCTCCGTGCATAAAGACAAAGGCTGGGTCTAATTCAGACATTAAAAAGAGGAGAAGAATCTTAAGAATAATGAACTAAGGAATCAAACACAAACCCACATTGAAGGAAGAACTCTACATTGGAACAAGCTTTGGTGTAAGGAGTACCTCTCCCATTGACATGAATGTCTAGTTGTAACCAACTGTAGGGGGCAGTGCTCATTTCTGTTTCTAAGCCGAAGAGCCAGCATTGTCCGAGGACTGCTCTGGTGGTCATGTGGCCATCATGACTGCACCAAATATGGTTACCTTCCCACTGAGTAATGTTACCAATTTATCTACATGCAATTGCATGTTTTTGAACTGCTAGGCTGGCAGAAGCTGGGACTGGTGATGGGAGCTCACCCCATCATGCAGCACTTGGGCCTCAAACTGCCAACCTTCTGATCTTCTGATCATCAGAATTGGTGTCTTAACCACTAAGTCAACGCATACTGATGCCCTCCATATGTTTTTATTTTATTGTTATTTAAATAAAAACACACACACTCTTTTCAAAAGAATGATTTGAAAGATGACCATCCTCCTTATCAGGGTCATTCATATAGCAAACCATTAGTGACATATACAGGCATAAACTTGCATATGGCTTCTTGTTTTTGTTTTGTTTTTCAGTTACAGAAGCTGGTATATGGCCATGTTAGTTGAAGCATCATATCTCCCTTTCTGAACCAATAAGATCACAAGATTGTCCAGAGAGGACCTTCTCTCTGTCTCACCACTCCCTTAGGTTCATTTTGTGGAAACAAGGGAGAGGATTTTCTTGGTGGTTGCTTCCAGACTTTGGAATTCACTCCCTAGAGAGGCTGTCCCTGCTTTCCTTTCAGTGGCAAGTAAAAACATTTAAGTGTCATCATGCTTTTACATACTGATGAAGGTAATGCTTTTAAATGCTATGTGAGTCAGATTTTAAGGTGTGACTTTTGTTTTTAAATAAAAGTAAGATCTAGATTGGCAAAAAGAAATGTGTTCATGGCTGCATGAAACTCTAGCCTTTAGATGAGAAAAAGGGAAAGTGTGCCATGAAAACGCTTTTTTTGCGTTTTAGGGGAGAAGAAGTGCCTTTAAAAAGGTGCTGGTTTTCCCAGCTTCTTTTTTAAAAACTGCGGAACAGCGCAGCTCCATCTAAAGGCTGTGGTGCAGCTGCTAAGCATTAAGGAAAAGGCAACTTCATGTCACACTTTCCTGCCAATCTAGAAAGCCCCATAATTTACTATTTTAATGTTTAATGTTTTTAACCTTAGAAACTGTTTATTTTTAATATTATATTTATATCTTTAAAATGGTTTTTGTATTTTTTAATTTGATATGTTTTGAATTTACAGTTATCTACCTTGAGTCTCTACATCAGGGGAAAGGCAGGATATAAATAAATAAATAATATTTTCTTCCATCTCTGTAACAACCAATTGATCCCAATTCACAATTTAGATGTTGTAGCTTCTTGCCCCCACCCAGCTATTTAGTGGCTGATGGAAATTGGGGGGGGTTTAAGAAAGGTTTATCACTGTGTCCCCATAGCTAGAGACTAAATAGTGAGTCAGTCCAGGAGGTAGGACTGAGACAAGAAATATAGCATAGTGTCTGCTTTTGAAATTTTCATGAGGTGCTGTGTTTTGAGCGCTGCCAATGCACAGTTTGTACCCTTTCAAGGAGACTGGATGAATATTTAAGGGGATTAATTATGGCTTTATAAGCAGAGCTTTGTGAAACATTTCCTAATAACTGATAACAAATGAATAATTTCCCCCAGGAACTATTTCTTTGGCATCTTGAGATGAGATCAATCCACTACAACTAATTTTACCTGTCAAGAATGGGACTAAGCATTTACTCGGGTATCAAAGATTTCTTAAACTGCTTGTGATTGGATCCTACCTGGTTAAACCAGCTGTGCCAGGTTATGGAATTCTCCCTGATGCTGAACATTTGTTCAGATGAAGTCCAGGGATCCAAATGCCCAACCTTTACTCTATGAAATGATTGGTTGGAGGCAATGATCCAATTAATAATATCATATCCAGCAATAATCTTTCCATTCTGGTCAAAGGATATCTTGGCTCCAGCACTATTGTTAAATGATACACTTCTTAGAAAGTGGTGAAGCTAGATAAAAATGGACAAGGCAATTTTTTTTAAAAAAAAGCTGCAGATGGCAGGTGAACACAAGACAGGGGTTTACTTTGTCATCAAAAGTGCATTCATATTTATTACTGTCATTAGTTTTTGTGGCTTTAGGGAACTTTCTTTTCCTTTTTCTACCACTTGAAAATCTAATGCATGTGTCCTCTCCTGCTGAAAACCATTTTAGTTTCCAAGGCTGTCTAGGATATTGCATTATAATGTAATATTTTGTGTGGCTATGTTCCATGAGAGAAGATAATTGGAAGTTTGTATTTGCCCATTCGACTTTCCCCAGAATGTTATAGCACCATATAATAGTAAAATGATACATTCACCTTCTTTCACATGGGACAACACTCTCACTACTGAAAGAATAGATAGGTATGAGATACATTTGTATTGCTACACTTACAGATTGCCTTAAGAATATCTATGAGCACAGACCTCTCTAAAGTTCAGTTTCCTTTGGAATAGGATCATTGAAAGAGTTATAATGTTTTGAAATTGCTAGATCAGCAGTGATTAAGACTTCGCAATAATGACACAAACTGCACTTGTTGGGATAAAAGTGGCCGCAACTTTTTCTCGGTCATAGTTGTAGAGGTGAGGCTCCAGTATGAGTTCAGATCTAGGCATCTGTCAATCCACCTGCCAACTGATGGGAATGAATTACCCATTTCTCCTGCTGGGTATGGAAACCAACTCAATAAGCTTGGCTGTAGAATATACATCTAGAATGGCAGACTTGGACATGGGCATAAGCCACTGTGTGGTTCCCCTTGCCACTAGGAATGGGATAGCTGAGATGGAAACAACCTGATGGTGGAATTAAAGGCTTTCATGGCTGGCATCCATAATTTTTTGTGGAGCTTTCGGGCTATGTGGCCATGTTCTAGAAGAGTTCCTTTCTGACGTTTCGTCAGCATCTGTGGCTGGCATCTTCAGAGAATGAAGATGAATGAATGGCATCTCTGAAGATGCCAGCCACAGATGCTGGTGAAATGTCAGAAAGGAACTCTTCTAGAACATGGCCCCATAGCCCAAAAGCTCCACTCACACACACACACACACACACACACACAACAACAACAACAACAAAAAACCCTGATAGTGCACACCCCAAGGACTTCAATTGTGTATTGCCTTATTGTCTTCCATCTGGATCTGGGCCCTATGCTAAAAATTGACCAAAGCTGCAACAAAAGTAAAGTTCTATAAGAAGTGACATAAACTACAAACAAAGTCCCAAAACCATGAACAGGAATACAGACAGAAGGAGAGAATTAAGTTTTATGAGGGAAGCCCAGGATAGGCTTCTTCTGGGAAGAAGATCCCCATCAGTGGAGAAAACAATTCCTGTTTCGCTTCCTTATTAAGACACATAAATGGTGTTTCCCTGGTAAGTCAGGGAATGCTTTTTCTGACTCCTCCTGAGTGAGCCTGAAATAGTAAGTGTGAACCAAGCCTTAATCTCCTCATGGTTGGACTATTGGAATGTGTTGCATGCATATGGGGTATAGGGATTTCAAAATCTCACTGTATTAATTTCATTCTTTTCTCCAAATCCAACCTGCATTCTTGTTCCTTTCTGGTTTCATTTTGGCTTGCAAAGCATTGTTTTTTCCTTCTCACAAGTAAAGTTGAACATTTGTTGTAATTTTAAAAAACACAAAATAGATTTTTGTATACACAATGCACAATTTTTGCATGCATTAATGCACAAAGTAGATTTGTGGTTTAAATGGGATGAAACAGCACATCCTCTTGATGAAATAAATTTCATGTTGAAGAAAAATGTCATTTATTTTCTTCCTAATCATTTTTGGCCATATGCCCCCTTTTGTCAAATCTATTATATCAGTTCCCAATACTAATTCTTTTAAAACCCTCTTGTTCAAATCCATAATCTTACAGCATTGTCCATTTAAATTCTGTTGTAACATGTGAAGACTAAACTAAATTGGCCAGATCAGTCCGTTTTGTTTAAATTTTTAATTAAAAATCTACAACACTTGCAATTATAGATTTTAGACTAGGATCTAATAACAGAACAGAATGATGCTGCAGATAGGATTTTCACTGGAGCAGGTTTGATTTGGTGAGTGCTGACACTGAATAAGCTACAGATCATGAGGAGTCCATGCATTTCCTTGTAACAGTATTACAGTGATGATTGTGCTGAAGAAAGGATACCAATCAAAGGGGAAAGATAGAATTAAACATTGATCATTCTAGCTGGCAGAAGAAGGATGAAAGATTTAACCCCAAGGACAGCAAGGATTAGGAGACACATTTCATTAAAGGAATTGAAACCTCTTCCCAAACCAAATTGTGGGTCACACAGTCATAGTAGTCTACCTGCAAAAATGGATGATTCTGAAGTTGCATTCCTTGTCTTGCCAATACTGCTCTGTGTTGGGGTCTGGATGAAGAGAGGGCATGCAATGCATGAGCAACAGCATAAACAGCATTGTAGACACTATAGCTATGGCCAGTCATGCTCATTTCAAAGTAGGGAAGGGGAAGGGTCTCCAGCTTCTCTTCCCCCGTACATATATTCCCCTGCACCTCTCCCACAACTGAATCTGGAAACACACAAGCAAAGGCATGCTGCCAGAAGTCCCTGATAAAACCATCTTTTGTAGCACTGGATGGGTTTCTGTCCACAACAAACTGGTGAAATCCTGGTACATTCTTGTTGTGAAATGTGAAGGCTATAGAACCATGGAATGTTTCTGCATCCCACTCTCTTTGATAAGTCAATGAATTGAACTCCACTTGGGCTGTAATTATCCATACTTTGCCTTTGGGCGTGATTCTTCCATGATCTATATGATATATAAATGACAACCATCTAAAAAATGGGAAGCAATATGATTCTCCGTAGGCCAGTAATACTGTGGCACTGCTGCTCATCAATTTATCATGTATTTCTCCCAATCGTGCTGCCAGACTTCCAAATTCAGTGAGAAAAGTTGTTATAGGGATTCTTTCTATGAAGGCAAAACAGACACCTTTCTGGGAAAACAGTGGGGACACATTTTGCAAAAATCTCTCTGCATTGAGCGAATCCATAACAACTACTCCAATCCAAGTCCACCTGAAGTGCAGAAGCAAAGAAAGAATCCCCACATGTTGAAGATCTTCTCCAGGAACCATCTGGTGGAAGGAAAAGCCTGGAGTTTTATCCTTTATTATTGGAGTAGGGCTGTACGTTACCTAAAAAAGATATGTGAAAGAGAGGTGGAGAAAATGTTCATAGCATTTATTAGCGATGCTGAGAAATTTTTTTGGACAGCATGTCAAAGCAAACAGAACTGATCTCCTCTTCTCAGATTTGATGACTTGGAATAAATTTATTCCTTGTATTGAAAATTGGATTAAATAGAAAATATGATTAAAATATATAATATGAGGAAAAATGATTATAAATAGCAAGCACATAAACCTGTTGTGTGTCTTTCAAATAATTTCTGATTTATAGCAACCCTAAGGCAAACTTATGGGTTTCTTCCTCTGAGGCTCAGAGAGGGTGACTTGCCCAAGGTCACCCAGTGGGTTTCCATGCCTGGAAGGGGATCTGAACTCCAGAGGAATAGTCCAATGCTGAAACCACTACACTACACTGGCTCATTATATACAATGGTGCAGTAAAATGGTGTCCCTTACATAAAATAGAAAAATCAAGGTTTCTGGGGGGCAGTGTGTGTGTGTTAATAGTTCAAATCATGGATGGTTTAATCCATGGATGTAGAAACTGTGGATAGGAAGAGACAAATGTGCATACATGGACATTTTCCCCAATTAAAATCATTTTATTTGTCAGGCCAATTAATTCTTGGACCATCTCTTTGCTAATTCAGTGGTTGTTTTAAAGTAATCCTTTTCCACCTGACTGACATCTTTAAAAAAATATGGCATGAACTGCTGTGGTCACAGCATTATTATGGAAGGATAGCATATAAATGTTTTAACAGGCATGAAGCTTAGTAAATATTTCCATTCCTTCAGTGTGTGTACATAGCCATGGATATACATAATGCCTGTCTGTCTACTACACCAATGGAGAAAGTTTTTAAGGCCTCTGCTATTGCATCATTCAAAATTTAGATCATCTATAAACTAGGATTCTTATAAATATTGCTGAATGGAGTGGATGAATCCATTGAATCAGTTCCCAAAACATGCTGGTAATATACTTATCAATTCAGACTTAATAAAGCAAAGCAAACAGAATTAAGAGACTTTTAATATACTGATATGAATGTAAATATGAAAAGTATTCAAGATACTGAAGATACACCTTTTTTCAAGTCTCTTTCTATTTTCAATTGCAAATTATTGACCCCCACCACCACTTCATTATATATCATGCATTTCTCAGACTGAATAGCATGCACACACAAGATTAAAAGTCCACCTGATTATTTCTGGTACCTTCATTTCCATCTCAACATCCCAGACTTCAAAATTGCACTTGGCAGGACAAAGCAACTGAAAATAACTAATGTTAAAAATTTATACACTTATCCTACCTGTGGGATCTTGTAGATACCCAAGATAACTGCCATATCAAGGGAAGTATAGGAATCTAACCCTCCAATTACTGCAGCCAGTTTATTCTTTATACCACAATGGTAATTTGGAGAAAAATTCTCCACAGTGTATATAAGTAGCATTATGGAAAGATAGGTCCACGTTGGATTGTAATAATTGTCATAGATGTGGAAGCCCAAAGTGACATTAGGTAAGAGATGAGGATTTTCATTAATCTCTTCTACTGCAAAGGCCAAGGCCAAGATATGCTGATAATTCTTAGGCATCACTCTAGAATGTCAATAGTATTTTGTATCAGAGGAGCATTCCAAAAGCTTAAACTTTTCATTCCTTCATGACTCATCATTACTGTCATTTATTAACAACATTCTCAGGAGCATTTTCAGTTCAATGGGAGCGTAAAACAAAAATAAAGCAAATAAGAGTTTATTTGTTTTAGTCTAAGATATATGATTTTTTAAATGAATGTAGACAGATGTGTTAGCTTTTCAGTGGAAATCCACTATGGTGTTAATCAGAGGAAATAGCATATTTGTGCTATATTTGAAACCAAGCCTCAGAAAGTTCAGGAAAAAAAAACAATAACAGTAAATACTAGATGCTTAGAAGATGAGAAGAAATAGTTAATAGTAAATCATAATGCTACATGTAAGATGAAATAGAATGAGATTTAAAATTCAAGGTAGATGTCACATGAGGAAAGGATCACGGTGCTGATAATTTATGATAAAGCCTTTGTGCAATCCATGTCGGGTCTACATGTAAGTGTGGTTTGGCCTTATGATTAAATGGTTCTATTAAATAATGTTCATGGATAATGCTGGCAGTGGTCATGATGATGATGATCATCATCATGATCATGATATTAGGGACATTCCTTAGCTTACATTTATTGTTTCAGCTACTGTAAACCAACAAACCACTGTTGTAAGGATAGAGCTCTAGCACTGATCACTCTACTGCCAAAATATACAGAACAAAATAATAAGCAAAAATAAGCCTTACACAAGTTCTTCCAACAAAGGTAAAGAGGGTTCTTGAATAAAATCTGTTGCACAGGTGGCAAAACTTCCATGAGACGCAATGCCACCAATTATGATGTCTCCTGCCTGAAGATATTTGTGTGGTGAAAAGTGTGGATACCAGCGCCTGCACTGAACTGTGTGAGCCCAACATGCCATCTGGGGAAGTTGAATCAAAAATAGGACCAGTAATACCAGCATCCTGAGAACATGTGTAAACCTTCCCTCTGCGCAGATCCATCTGATTTCACTTATAGCATTGTTCCATTTACAACCCAAATGCTCCCCAAAATTTGGATAACTTAGAGGCTTGTTGCTGAAAATATTAATGATCATTGTTCATGCTGTTGTATACAGACACATTTCTGCTTCTTACCCCTAGTTCTGATTCTTTTAGGGTGTATTTATCTCATTCTTCCCCAATTGTTCACAGTTTTCTCAAGTGGAAACTGCAATGCCACAAGGAACTTTGATATTCAGCAGCATTTATTACAAGTCTTTGTGATCCAGACCAAAATTGAGAATTCCCTGTGGAATTGTAGAAGAAAACATGTTTATCATGTATCTACAGAGGCCTTTTCTTCCACATAGCTGCATAGGAAAGGACTGTGAGATTGACATAACCACCAACAAAGAAAGCAAACTAGAAATGCAAAACAACTGCTGGGAACTATAGAATAATTTGGTGTCTTTAATGAGAGGATTAGTTTGTTGTTGAATTGACCTGTGGAGACTGAATGCATGAGGAAATGAATTTCTATCCCAGCACTTCCTCAGTTTTAATGAGAACCATAACTATGTGTCTCTAATCACTCTCTCACACATATGTAAATCCAGTTGATACATGAGATTCAGGATCTTGAATCTAGAGCAAATATGTTCAGTGAGGAAAATAAGTAATACCACACAAATTAAACATTGGGTCACAAAATATATAAAACTATAAAGCGATTAATATGCATCTTTAATAGAAGAGAAGAACATGGCTCAGCTGAGAAACATCAAAGCTAGACTGGTAGAAAGAAAAGGGAAACATCTCTATATAAATTATACTGAATTAGGCAAGCAAAATGTGAAAAAGAGAGAAAATCAAAGTAAACAAACTGTCTTCCTCTCCTGTATTTGGCATTGTTTTTTGTTTTTTTTTTATAAATATATAGACATACAAACATTTAAAACAAAACATATAAACATCTATCAGATATATATACACGTATACAGAACCTTGATTTTACATGTAACTCTATTTACATATACATATTTACAAAGCCTTTGATTTTACACGTAATTCTAATGCATCTTACTTTAAACCAAAAGAAGCTAAAATCGTATCTCAGCGTGTCTTACCATAATCTGTGTTTCTTAATCCATATTTTTATTGTTATTGTTGTGTGCCCGTAAGTTTTCTAGTTTTCCTTAATCAAGTCTACCGACGTTTCATTCTGTTGTTTCTTGTATTCTTTATTTTTGGGATATCAATTACCTCCTGTCTTATATTTCTTTATCTTCCCCTTTTGTTTTCATTTTCCAGTATTCTATAACTAAATTCCACTCCTCCTGAATTCCTTCAACCTCTTCTCCTCTCAAGCTTCTTGTTAAGTAATCCATCTCCTTCATATCCATCACTTTTTCTAGCCATTCTTCTTCTGTTGGTATACAAGGGGATTTCCATTTCTGTGCGTACAATATTCTGGCAGCTGTTATTAAATATAAAACCAATTTCCAGTATTTCCTTTCTATTACTTTTGGGATCGGCGATGTTATATTTAACAAATACATTTCCGGTTTCATATAGAAAAAAGAGCCCAAAATTTTCATACAAGCCAAGTGTACTGTTTTCCAATATTTTTTAGCCTTACAACAGTTCCACCACATGTGGAAATATGTCCCTTCTTTTTTTTTTTGCATTTCCAACATTTAGAGTTAACATTGTCTTTTTTATAGATTGTAGCCAGTTTACTTGGGGTTAAATACCACCTATGAAAGCTCTTAAAGTAATTTTCTTTTAGATTTTGACATGCAGTGAATTTATTTGTTTTATACCACGACTTCTCCCAGGTTTCCATATCAATATTCGAATGTATGTCTTGACTCCATTTTATCATTACTTCTTTGACTACTTCATGTTCTAATTCTCTTTTTAACAGAGCCCCATAAAATTTAGCTATTTTTTTCCTATTTTCTCCAAAGAAAATGTCATCTAATTCATTTTTTTGAGTTTCTATACCTGAATTATTTAAATCAATCTTTGCTCTTTCTAGCAACTGTCTATATCTAAACCAGTGTATTTTTAATCCTTCATCCTCAAGTTCTTCTTTAGATTTCATTCTAAGTTTTCTCCCTTCCCCCTCCTCTTTCTTTATTAACTGTTTATACGTGATCCATTCTTCATCTCTGTTTTTGAATTTTCCCATTAGAGCTTCTTCTGGTGAGGTCCAATAAGGTAATTTACTATAAAACATTGTTTTGCATTTTAACCAAATTTTTATCAGGCCTCTTCGTATGCAGTGATTATTGAATTCTCTATTTGCACTTACTTTATTATACCAGATATAGCCGTGCCACCCGAATCTTAAGTTGTCATGTTCCAGGGTAAGCGTTTTTTTATCATGCAAGTTGCACCAATCCGATATCCATGTTAAACCAGAAGCGTAATAATATAATTTTAAATCGGGTAGTCCGACACCTCCTCTACTCCTACAATCTGTTAATAATTTCCTTCCTATTCTGGGTTTTTTACCTGCCCAGATAAATTTCATTATTTCTCTTGTCCATTCAACAAAACACTTCTCATTAATAATAATTGGTAAGTTCTGAAACAAATATAAAAATTTGGGTAATACGTTTTGTTTAATTGCCGCTATTCTTCCCAAGAAAGATAAGTTTAATTTTGCCCACTTTTCCAGGTTTTGCTTTATATCCTTCCATGTTTGCTTATAGTTATTTTCATATAGGTCTTGAGTATTCTTAATGATCATGATGCCTAAATATTTACATTTACTTTGGATTTTAAAACCCGATTTTTTTTGGAGTTCTGATTCTTCTTCTTTGTTTAAATTCTTAGTTATTATAACTGACTTATCCATGTTAATATTAAAACCCGCTAATTCTCCAAAACTTGTTATTTCTTTTTTTAATTCCTCTATTCTTTGTATTGGATCCTCTAAAAAAAGTACTATATCGTCCGCGTACGCGCCCAATTTATAATGATAATCATTAATTCTAGGGCCCTGTATATTTGGATTCTTCCTTATATTTTCATTTAATACTTCGATTAATAGAATGAATAGAAGAGGAGATAGGGGACAGCCTTGTCTGGTCCCCTTTTCTATTCTAAAAGACTTCGACCTTTCCTCATTTATAATCACTTGAGCAAATTGATCTTTGTATAAGGCTTTGATCCATCCAAGAAATTCTTCCCCTATATTAATTTCTTTCAACAATTCAATCAAAAAACACCAACAAACGTTATCGAAAGCTTTTTGAGCATCCAAGAAAAGTAGTGCCGCTTTCTTTCCGATATTTCTTTTATAATATTCAATAACATTGAGGACAGTTCTGTGATTATTTCTTATGGTCCTACCCGGTAGGAATCCGTTTTGGTCCTGATGTATTTTATCCTTTAACACATTTTTTAACCTTTCCGCTAATATAGATGTTAAAATCTTATAATCATTATTTAATAAAGTGATGGGTCTATAATTTGTTGGTTCTTTTGTATCTTTCCCTTCTTTAGGGATTAAGATAATATTTGCCGACTCCCATGACTTTGGTTTTCTACCTTTCAATATGTTATTAAATAGTTTTTCTAGAGGTCTAATTAATACCTCCTCCATTTTTTTATAGTATAATGCCGGGAGGCCATCTTGTCCTGGGGCTGATCCCTTTTTCATCCTCTTAATGCTGTCAACAATTTCTTTTGATGATATTGGTTTATTTAGTATTTCTCTCTGTATATCCGAATATTTTTCCAAATTTAGTTGTTGCAAATAATTTCTTACTTTTTCTTGATGATTCTCTGTCTTATCTTTTTCTTTATATAAATCTTCATAAAACTCCGCAAAGATGGTTTTTATTTCTTTTTGTTTTTTATAAGTTTTTCCTTTATATATGATCTCTGTTATGATTCTTTTTTCTTTTTCTTTTTTTAATTTGTAAGCAAGCCATTTTCCCGGTCTATTAGCTCCCTCAAATATCTTCTGTTTACAAAATTTTAATTTCTTTTCCGTTTCTTTAATTACTTCCATATTTAGTTCCTTTTGTAAAAGTTTAAGCTCCACATTTGCCTTGTGATTTAGTGGATTAGCTTCCACTCTTTTCTGTTTTTCCTGAATTTCCTTTATGATCTTATTCATTTTTTCCTCCTCAGATCTTTTTTTTCTGAATTAAGTTTAATGAACAATCCCCTGGCATATGCCTTACTCGTATCCCAAATAGTGTTTATATCCATTATTCCATCATCATTTTCCTGGGAAAAAAATGTAAGTTCCTTTTTTATTTTATTTACCGTCTCTTCCTTCTCTAATAAAACCTCGTTTAGTCTCCAAAAATGTTCTCTTTTTTCTTCCATCAGTTCTAAGACTATGGGGTTATGATCGTATCTCATATTAGGTAAAATGTTCATTTCTTTCACTTTAGGTAATAAATTTTTGGAAATGATAAACATATCGATTCTAGATCTACTTTTATATGCCTCTGAATAAAACGTGAAGCCCTTCTCCTCCCCATACTTATATCTCCATACGTCAGATAACATGCAGTTTCCCATCAACTCCATCACACAATTTGGCAATTTTCCTTTACCTCCTGTCTTCTTTTTCTTTCCACATGTAGTCAACCTATCTAGAGTCGGATTAAATACCCCATTCCAGTCTCCACACATTATTATGTTGTCTATATTTTGTTCCAGAATTCTGTCCCAAAGTATACCAAAATTTTTTTCTTTCTGCTCAAAAGGTGCGTATAAACTTACCAGCAAAATTTTTTTACTTTTATCTATTATTTCCACACCTACATACATTCCATTTTCATCTTTAAATAGTTGCTTACTCTGAAATTTTCTATTAATGTAAACTGCTACTCCTTTCTTCCTTTTATCTATTGACGACACATAAAGAGATCCCAATTTAGCATTCTTTAAAAACTTAATATCTTTATTGTTTATATGTGTTTCTTGGATACATGTTATATCTGCCTTTTGTTTCTCAAGAAAGTAGTAAATACCTCTTCTTTTAGCTCCTGAATTTAGGCCTCTAACATTCCAAGAAATAATTTTTAGAACCATGATAATATAAATAGAAGAAAGAGTTAACAAAAGCAACAATCAAATAAAAACACTCTTTCTTCTTTCTTCTTTCCCCCTCCCCCCCCCTTTTTTTTTCTTTCTCTCAACTGTCTCTAATACACGTCCTCTTCTAACTCTTCTTCTCCTGTCTCTTGATCGTTATCTGAAACCACCTCTTCTGTTTCTTTCAGCTCTAAGTTATCTGCGGGTTTTTTTGTTTCTTTTCCTAGCTCTTCTCTATTAGTTCTTTCCGAATCTGTTCGACCTTCTTTTTTTATGTCCTTGTATATTTTTTCATAAGTCTCTTTAGCTTTAACCGTAGAGTTAACCACATATCTCCTTTGTTTATACCACAGGGTGATTCCTTCTATTTTTTCCCATTTGTACTCTATATGGTTTCTAGCTAAAAATTTCGTCAAAAATCTATAATCTTGCCTCTTTTTCAGCAATTGTCCTGGTATATCTTTATATATACTGATTTCTTTCCCGTCAATTATTAACTTGTTGTCATAGCTCTTCTGGATTATCAAATCCTTAATCCTTGTCCGTACAAAATATATAACTACATCCCTTGGTAGCTTTCTCTCCTTTGCTATTTTCGAGTTTATTCTGAACAACTTATCTATTTCTGCATCCATTTTATCTGTCGTTAGTCCTGTGAATTCAGCCAATGGTTTTATTATGATGTCATATAAATCTTCATCCTCTTGTTCTATTATACCTCTTAATTTTATGCACTTCTCTCTATTTCTTAAATCCAGCATCAACATTTTTTGATCCTCTTGTCTTAAGGCATTTGTCATAGCTTTTGATTTCGTTTCCAAATCCTCCATTCTATTCTTTATTTCTTTAATCTCTCTTTTAGTTTGGGCCACCTCTGTAGCTATTTTATCCACCATTATTCCTAATCTGTCTATCTCTTTCTTCATATCCGCTTTTATTTCCACCCTTGTACCTTTTATCTCTTCTCTCATTCCCAATTCAAATCTTGTCATTTGATCTAAAATATGTCCTATTTGTACATTCTCTTCCATTAATTTATCCGGATATTCTATAGATGACGTCCTTTGCGCTCCTCCTCTTCTATAGACTCTTCTGCTCATATTTCTAATATTTTCTACCACTCTTACTAACTAAACAACTAAATCAAAACTGTACCAATGTCTAGTATAAGCATAAATCTGCTGAGCGATAATAAATTTTTCCCAATATCTTCGTATCTTATAATGTCAGGATTCCCTTTCTTTTCCTCCTTTTATCTCCACCAGTTCTAATATTTAATACGGGCACACATCACATTTACAGCAACCCAAACACAGAATTTTGACACTCTCATTTGTCATATTACTCAATGCTTCTAGAAGTTAGTCGCAAAATGCCCAAATATACATTTGGAAAGATCTATATTGGGTATGGTAACTCAGATCAAATCTAATCAGATACCTGAACAGTAAAAAACAAAGAAACAATAAAGAAAAAAGTGAGTCCCTTGTGACTCTCCCTCCATAGGAGAAGTCTTACTGGAAGAAAAACCCAACCAGTATTCCCCAATATAGCCGGCAGAGGAGGAAATTAAAAATTTTCCTTCTCCTGCGCGCGACTTAGCTCATTATTTAGAGTGATTGATTTTCAAAGCACCATCTTAACACTGAGAATTACTGATATAGTTTCCACAGTTTAACCCTTACATATAAGGAGCCAAAAGCAGACTGATAGAGCAACTGTGGCAACTACTCGCTGCCGCGCCGCCGGTCAGGGTGTGCTGGGGAGGCGTTCTTCTGGCCTCCCGGCCGCTGCTCCGCCCTC
Organism: Urosaurus nigricauda; assembly: GCA_034509955.1. Taxonomy (NCBI): domain Eukaryota; kingdom Metazoa; phylum Chordata; class Lepidosauria; order Squamata; family Phrynosomatidae; genus Urosaurus; species Urosaurus nigricauda. Next base: position 12,619,629 of record JAOEGL010000006.1, read on the forward strand.
ACCGCCGTGCCGCCATTTGAGGTGGGTTGGGGAGGCGTTTTTATGGCCTCCTGGCTGCTGCTCCGCCCTCGCCGCCGCGCCGCCGGTCAGGGTGTGCTGGGGAGGCGTTCTTCTGGCCTCCCGGCCGCTGCTCTGCCCTCGCCGCCGCGCCGCCGTTTGAGGTGGGTTGGGGAGGCGTTTTTATGGCCTCCCGGCCACTGCTCCGCCCTCGCCGCCGCGCCGCCGGTCAGGGTGTGCTGGGGAGGCGTTCTTCTGGCCTCCCGGCCGCTGCTCCGCCCTCGCCGCCGCGCCGCCGTTTGAGGTGGGTTGGGGAGGCGTTTTTATGGCCTCCCGGCAGCTGCTCCGCCCTTGCCGCCGCGCCGCCGGTCAGGGTGTGCTGGGGAGGCGTTCTTCTGGCCTCCCGGCCGCTGCTCCGCCCTCGCCGCCGCGCCGCCTGTATCTGGCATTGTTTTTTGATCCCTTCTCTCTACTGTATGAGCAGGCCTTCAAAGTATCTAACACCCCCACCACCACCCCATACATGTTTACAACAATGTGGCAGAACCAGGCAAGCTATGACAATGACAATAAGGATGATGCATGAGGTATTCCTGGTCAGTCATAAGGCAGATTAGGGAATAGGCACTTTACATGTGCTGAATGGGGTGACACTCCCCCTGAAATCTCAGGCTCACAGCTTGGATGTTCTCCTGGACTCAACTCTGAGCCTGGGTGCCCAGGTTTCAGCAGTGGTCAGGAGTGCCTTTGCACAGCTATAACTAGTGTGCTGCCTGCACCCATTTCTTGAGACATCAGATCTGGCTACGGTGGCATGTGCTTTGATTACTTCTCATTTGGACTACTGTAACACACTGTGTGGCTGCCTTTGGAAACTGTTCAGAAACTTCAATAGGTCCAGAATGCTGACCAAGACCTGTTATAGGGAGTATATATCTCCCTTGTTGCAACAGCTTCACTGTTTCCAGGCACAATTCAAAGTGTTGGTCATGACCTATAAATCCCTACACGGCTTAGGTCCAGACAATTTGAGAAATTGTATCTCACCATACAAACTTGCTAGAGCCCTAAGATCTTAAAGGGAAGGCTTTCTCTCAGTCCTACCATCATGCCAGGCTCACTTGGTTGTGGACATGGGAGAGCATTCTTGGTGGCTGCTCCCAACCTCTGGAATTCCCTTCCATGGGAGGCTAGACTGGCTCTCTCCCTACTTGCCTTTCACCAGCCAGGAAAACATTTTTGTATTTAGGCAGGCTGCTTAACATCATAATTGTGATGGGTGATTTTATATGGTGTGTGTGTTTAGTTATGTTTTATTTTTTGTATATTTTAATGTTAATTTTATATTGTTTTAATTAGATGATTTTAACTGTTTTTGATTTTTGAACCGAGGACAGCCACATCTTGATAAAATGCAGGCTTGTGACTAGCATCATTTTTTTTCTCCTCTTTGATTTTTAACATCTTTCCCTAATGAGGAAGCCAGTGGAGCTTCAAAAGCTTGCAACACATATTTTATGCATTTTGGTTGGCTCCATAAAGATATCATTGTTTTGTGGATTTTGGGCATTCTTGTACTTTGCTACATGACCAGCACAGCTACCCCTAAATATATTACACTGAAGTTTTTCCTCCTTATTGAGGGCTGGCAATCAATCCAAAATGTGGTAGCTTGAACTCACTCAGGTGCCCTCCATAGGTCACGAGATAGTTTCAGAACTATCAGTTCTCTTTCGGCCATGTAGAAATCATTCAGAATTTACTTTCCCCTGTGTCAGTAAAAGAGATTCAGACATTCCTGGATTCTTCTGGATACTATTTTTAAATTGCAATTTCCTTTCATTGATGGATTGTCTGAAGAGGGGTGAAGCAGACAGGTGGCCAGGAGTGGCCTCTGGATGCTTCAGCTGCGATCAGGCCCCCATCGGCCTGGGATCAATCGTGAACAGACGGCCTGCTTCCAAAGCAGGCCACTGCCACAGTCTTGAACAGGCCACCAGCATGAGTAGTTTTTTGCCATTCTTTTTGCCACCAGCTTTGGGCTGCCTTAGGCAGCATGACTTTTGGTTGCTTCAAGGATGTATGTCTGCTCAGTGCTATGCCCTGAATCATCTGGAAGTTGCTTTATTTGGCCCATCTGCTTCGGGCTGAGGCAGAAGAGGCCAAGGAAGATCCAGTGGATCCCAAGCTGGTAGAAAGTATTCCAGTGTTTGAAATGGGACGTTGTGTCTGATTTAGAGATGTAACTCTCAATTTATTTTGTTCTTGCACGTGAGATTTAAAAATCTGAAAAGTCTCATCCTTGTGAGATTATAATAATTTTATGCATTTTCAATAATTTCTCACATTTCTGGATTTTATTACATACATTTTTGCAAAGCTTTTGGTATAAAATACACTTTTTGCTCAAAACCAAACTTTTTTTTTCTTGTGGGTGCTAACAGGAAAAAAGAAAAAAAGAAAGCACTAAATATAAGGTTTCCCCCAAAAGTAAGACCTAGCAAACTTTTTATATATAAATATATATACAATATATGATAAATGTTCTTTTTTTCCCCAACAATAAATGTGAATTCTTCTTCATGGAAAAATAAGACATTCTCTGAAAATAAGACCTAGCGCATTTTTGAGAACAAAAATTAATATAAGACACTGTCTTATTTCCAGGAAAACACGCTGTGTGTGTGTGAGGTGCTTGTGTTTTTAGAGTGATCACAGAACATTATTGTGACACCATTCAGTTAAGGATGCCAACCAAAATTTCCTGTAGCGAAGCTTCAAGATTTTAACATCAAAATGCAAGATTTGCCAAAAGAGGTTCAGTTAGGCAGAATACTAAATAATGCATTCTTGAATATTGCAATAATGTGTACTTTTCATTTAATTGTAATGGGATGTATCCATATTTGTAGCTGTTTTCTCCTAGGAGTCCAAACAAAGTCATAACCAACATTCCAGGTTTTACCAGCAGTATCTATGTTTGAGGGAGCATCTGATAATGAGAGTTTGCTGCTCTAAAAGCCAGGTCATTATTCTTCATCACAAAATTGCAAATTGACTTCACATAAAGATGGATTTAACACAAGAGGATAGATTCTCAGTGTACATGAGATCACTAACCAGAAACAGTAACGGATTTTTTTTTTTGTCTTCAAACTTTATTTGTATAATACATATTTACATAAATATTTACATTGATAAGATGAGACAACAAACAACTCATTCGAAAAATGAACAAAAATAAATATAGACAGATTTTTTAACTACTTATGGAAAATTATTTATCTCTATTTGGCAGCTCAGAAGAGAGCACAGTGTAATTACATCCCTCACGATCTGAAACTATAGAGGAGAAAGGAAAAGACCCAGAGTAGTGGGTCATACAAAGGAATCATATTAATGGCACTGATAATAGCAATAGCAGCTTCATTTATATACCACTTCATACCACCTAAGCAGTCTCTAAGCGGTTTACAACTGTAAGCTAATTGCTCCCAACAAGCTGAGTCCTCATTTTAACAAATTTGAAAGGATGCAAGCCTGAGTCGAGTCTGAGCCTCTGGGCTGGTATTGAACTTGCAACCTTATGGTTTGTGAGTGAGTGGCTGCAGTACAAGCATTTAACCACTGCACCATCAGGGCTCAATTAAATTTGTTAAATCATTTTTGCCTGCTTTAAATCAGATCCAGAAGAGGGTGCTTCTCTCCCATTTCTAAGAGATTGTCATGCAATAGAGTGACATCATGCTTTTCACATCAGTATATGGCCTTCTTTCTGACCACATACCAAACTAGGTGGAAAACATGTTCAGGATAGCTGCTGACAGGGAATATGGAAATTCTGATGCATACATATACAAAGGAAAGAAAGATAAAGAATCATGGTTTGCAGACTACAGTAAAATGTGTAGAGACATAAATTCTTTCTTTTTTACTTTCTTTTTATTAAATGTTCCCTGTTGTTCATCTCAGGCCTCAGCAAAATTATGTAACATTTTGGAGCAAAGATGCAACCTAACAACCCCAGACTAGAGGCTAAAATAGAAAAGATCTCCACGGCTACCATGTATTTTCTCTTTGAGCTTAGGTACGTTGGCACAAAGGATAGCCAAACACAGCAAAAGACCAACATGCTGAATGTGATGAACTTGGCCTCGCTGAAACTGTCTGGCAGCTTCCGGGCAAAGAAAGCCACAGTAAAACTGATTATAGCCAGGAATCCCATGTAGCCAAGGACACAATAAAACATGATGGCTGAACCTTCATTACATTCTAGCATAATTTCCTCAATTATGCTTTGCTTATTAACGTCTGGGAACGGTGGAGAGATAACTAACCAAACAATACAGATTCCTATTTGAATCAGGGAACAGCCAAGAACAATGGATTTTGGCAGTCTTTTCCCCACCCACTTCCTCATCCTGCTTCCTGGTTTGGTGGCCATGAAAGCCAGGATCACTGTGATGGTTTTTGCTAACACACAAGAAATTGCCACTGAGAAGATGATGCCAAAAGCAATTTGTCGGAAGAGACATGTTAGCTTCTGAGGCTGGCCAATGAAAAGCAGTGCAGAAAGGAAACAGAGGAAGAGAGTAATGAGGAGAGTGTAAGTGAGGTTTTGGTTGTTAGCTTTGACAATGGGAGTGTTATGGTGCTTCATAATTGTTACTAAAACCAGAACTGTGATCAAACAGAAGAAAAGAGCAAAGAAGCCTAGGATGATCCCCAAAGGCTCTTTATAAGAGAGAAATGTTATAAGTTTTGGAATGCAAAAATCCTGCTTCTCATTTGGATAGTCTTCATCGCTGCATTTGTAACAGTTATCCATGTCTGGAAGAGAAGAGAAGAAAATGTATAGTTATGTGAACTTCATATCTCTCCTGTGGCAGTTATTGGGAAGTGAAATGAACTCCTTGGGTAACTGAAAAGCACCACACATATACCGAGAAAGCAGACTGTGTCCTCTGCTACAGCATCTTACACAGCAGCCTCCACTGAACTGTTTTGGTTGTGTACCATACATTATTTATACATTCCTTCATATTACTGCCACTTAACTTGTCTTACCTGTCAGGTTTGAAATCTTCCCATCTGGACAAGGGATGCAATCATAGCAGCAAAATGGTTGCCCCTCCTTCACTTTCTTGATAGAACCAGGATGGCAACTCCTACTACATACAGAAAGTGGTTGTGCCTAGTCCACAAATAAAAAAGCATGAGGGTCATCCTGAAAGTGATCCTAACATTGTTAACATTCAAGAATCTGTTCATGCATACCAATGTTTCAAGGTTAACTGCTATTCCAAAGCTTCATCAGATATCTTTGTTCTACTGGTGGAAATGCTGAGAAATTTCAATTGTAACCTGCACAGAAAAAGAGGGCTGTAAGCCCTAGTTTTCTGTGAGACCCAGCATGGCGTGGTGGCTTGAGAGTTGGACTATGACTCTGGAGACCAGGGTTTGAATCCTTACTCAGCCATGAAAACCCACTGAGTGATCTTGGGCAAGCCACATTGTCTCAGTCTAACAACCTTTATAAGACAATATTTTAACTTAAGATCTATCTACATTATATAAATAATACAGTTTGACATTGCTTTAAGTGATACATCTCTGTCCTATCGAATCCTGCAATTTGTTGTTTTACAAGTTCTATAGCCTCCTCTGCCTAAAAGTGCTGCAAATCCCAGGATTCTGTAGGATGAATCTCTGGCAGTTACAATGGTGTCAAACTGTCTTTTCTCTACAGTGTAGAAGCATCCTCTCACTTGTTTAAATTCTTACAAGCTGTCTTGGATCCTACCCCAGGAGAAAGATGGGGTATAAATTAAACAAATAAATAAGTAACTTCCACTGCATCCAAATAATTTATCTTGTACTTCTTATCTGTTTGTTCGTCACTTATTTGTTACTGAAAATAAGTAAAGCAGTTGTGGTATTCATGCATTTAAATTTCCAAGATATTATTTAATCATTGAGTTTCATATCAGATCTTTCATTACATAATTCCTTACACAGGTGTTTTGAGTAGTACCCACACTTTTAAAAACTCTTCCAGCTTTCCAAGTTGCCCAGAAAGTGACATATAATAGTTTGACAAAAAATCAGCAAGAGGCAGGCATTTTAGAATCTCATTTCATGGCAATACTGGTATGACTAACTAGAACACCTGTTCCCAAACATTGGTCCTCTGGGTGTATTGGACTTCAGCTCCCAGAAGCCCCAGCCAGCTAGCTTAGCCAATATTCAGGAATTGTGGGAGATGAAGACCAAAGTTTGGGAGCCACTGAACTAGAATCATGCAACAGATGCTTTGATATGTTGATGCTGTGTTATGACATTTTAAAAAACCCATGTTCCTTCAAACCTAGGAGATAATCTCATTTTGCATCATTGGCTCCTACCTGATTAAAACAAGTGCCCCATGTTATGGCATCCTCATTAATGATAAATGCCTGGTCTAAAGGACTCTGGGGATCCATCTGCCCAACTCTCACCATGTTAAGTGATTTGTTGGCATAAACAACCCAGTTGAAAATGTCAAATCCAGCGATTAACTCTCCATTGTGATTAAGAGAAATTTCATCTGCAGCACTGTTGTTAAATGTAATACCTCTCAGAAACTTATGGAGCTACAATGAAAAAGGAAAAGACAAGAGATGAGAAAATACTGCAATTGGAGAAGGATGTAGTGGCTCTTTCAGCTACCTAAATATCTCCTCAAAGAATTACATTCCTAGAGGTGTTTCAATGCTGTTTTAAGGGAAATGGTAGGTGGGGGGTAGTGATGGAATTAATCATGCAAGTGAAGAAAAAAAATATAATTGGTCAAATGAAGGACAAGATTAACTGAATATAGAAATATTGTTATGTCCCTAACATGTGAACAGCTAAAATACAGACAAAAAACCTTGATATATGTTTAACTTGACCCTCAATGCAAAGTAAAAGAATTCACGGAATTAAACTACAGTTCTGTGGTCAAGAAGCACAGTTGTGTAAGTCTGTGCGAAAAAAATGAAGCACATTCCCATCAGAACTCATCTTTTCAGTGAAAAAATAAAACATGTATGTGACAACTTGGTCTTTGGATTTAGGAAGTATTTTTTAGACTGGCTTGGGGTGACAATCTATCTTGTCCAGATGTAGCATACTGCCACCAATATAGAGGTTAATTCAGTATGTGTGTGAGAGAGAGAGACAGAAGGAGAGCCTATACTATTTCAGGGCCAATGATAGATTCCCGAATGAAAATTGTGATAATAAGTAAGGAATCCATGAATAAAAACCTAGAAGAATATTTACATATGTGCCCTTTTTAGTTTATTACCTGCCATGATGGTTGGCTCTGAAGATTTAGTTCTCCTCCATCCACCACACATTTATGTTTCAGTCTAGAGGAAGACATGGCATGTACAGCATGGGCCACAGCATAGACAGCATTGTAGATACTGTAGCTGTGGCCAGTCATTCTCATTTCAAAAAAAGTCAGAGGAAGGTTCTCTAACTTCTCTTTCCCAGAGCAAATAATTTCATCTACTCTGCCATTAAATGTATCTGAGAATACACAGGCAAAGGCTTGTTGCCAAAAGTCCCTGATAAATCCATCTCCCCTTGTGCTAGAAGGATTTCTGCTTTCAAGAAATGTCTTGAATCCAGGTGGATCATTGGAATGAACTGCAAAAGACAATGCACCATGGAATGTGGCTATATCCCAAGTCGTTTGAAAGACAAATGAAGAGAGCTCCATTTGGGATGCAATTATCCACACTTTGCCTTTTGAATTGCTTGCCATGTGTTCACGTTCTGAGAGATATGGGAACCATCTTAAAAACAACATGAAATAAGATTCTCCATATGTCACCACTATCTTAGCTTTGCTCTCCACAATTTTATCATTTATTTTTGCTCCATCTTGCAGCATATCTTTAATTTCATTCACAAAAGTTAGTGTAGGGATACTTTCTATGAAAGCAAAACAGATGCCATGCTGGGAAAATTGGGGAACTATAGATTGTAGAAATCTTTCTCCAGTGTTGGTATCCATAACAAGGACCCCAATCCATGTCCAACTAAAATGCAAAAGCAAAGAAAGAATCCCCTCATATTCAAATGTTTCTTTAGGGATCATCTGGTAGAAGGAAAGGTCTGGGGACTGATCATTCCTCACTGGAGCAGAGCCATATATGAGCTGAATTTGGATACAAAGTGGAAAAAAGAAGGGAAAAAATCTGACCAATTCATAAAAGGCTGCTATCTTTCTGCAAAAGATAGTACAGTGGGCCCTTGGTATCAACTGGGATTTCATTCTAGGAACACTCCCCAGTCCCTGGTGAATGTTCAAGTCCCATTATATACAATGATATAGAAAAATGGTGTCCTTTATTTTAAAAAATGGAAAAAGAAAACTACTACAACAACCAAGGCAGAGGAATAGAAGACAACAACAAAATGGGAAGAACAAGAGAGCTATTCCACAAGATCTGGGAAATCAAAGGAAAATTCAAACTAAGGAACGGGGTGTTCCATGACAATAAAATAACTTAATTCAAGACCAGGAAGGAATAAAAACATGTTGGAAGCAATACACAGAAGAATTATATTAAAAAAAGATGACAAAATAAAAGACACATGGGATGAAGAGCCATATGAAGATGAACCCCACATTCTAAAAAGTGAGGTGGAAGCTTCAATAAGAGAAAGGGCAAAAAATAAATCACCAGGAACATACAATAGTCCTATCAAACTGCTGCAATCCACACTGACAGAGTCAGCTCTAGTGCTAACCAACATATGTCAACAGATATGGGAAATGAAACAATGGCCAACAGATCAGAAACAATCAATATACATCCTCATCGACAAAAAAGGCGGCACAATTGACTGCAGCATGGACCATACCACTATCTCCCACACAAGTGAAATTATGCTCAAAATTCTGTAATATAGACTTTTATCATACATGGAGAGAGAAAATTCAAAAGACATGTGAAATGTTTTACACAGATACCACTATAAACATGTCATACTTGTGGAATTTTGTAGATATCCAGAATGGTTGCTATATTAAGGGAGATTTGAGAGTCCAATCCTCCAATGACTGCTATCAGATTATTCTTCATACCACATATATAATTGGGGACAACTCCTTCCAGCTTGGATATGAGTAGCATTGTGACATGATACGTCCATATTGCATTGAAATAGCTGTCATAAATGTGGAACCCCAAGGTGATGTTGGGCAAAAGATGTGGGCTTTCATTGATCTCCTTTATTGCAAAGGCTAAAGACAGGATATGCTGGTAATTCTTAGGCACTACACTACAAAGAAAGTTACATTCTGTTTCAGAAGGATTACAATTTCCCATGATTAATAAAATCATTGCCACAAAGTTCAGCATTTTCTTGTCTATAATTATTTATTATAGTATTTTACACTATCTTTCCTGATGCAAATATATCAAAAATTAAGCAGGCAAACAACATCAGTATTTTTCATAAAACAAACAGTTACAAAAAGTAGTGAATTCAGAATATTTAGGATATGCACTTTACAGTAGGATCTCCTTCTCAGGACATAGTTCATTCTCTCTCAAGCCAGCAACCAATTAGCATATCAAAATATGCACCCTTGTTTCCCTGCAATATTGTGTGAAAGCTTTTCTTCTCTAGTCAGCCATAAACCAAGCCTCGAAACACATTAAAACAAAATTTAATCACTATGGATCAAAACTACGGTTCAAATGGGAATTGATTTGATTTACATTTATAATGAAATTATTTGATTTCCCCCCATCACAGAGAAAGCTGAGAGCATTTCTATGAGCGTACAAATTAAATATGTATATATCAGCAAATGCATATCTTTTGATTTCTCATTCCTTGAAGAGCTATGTCAGACACTTCATGAGTGACAAGGAAAACAGAAAGCACTTATTTCTAAATATGTCTGGGAATGCTGTCATCATGGATTATGATATTACATATGACAGAATTATTGACTATGCATACTGTTGTCTTCTGTAACAAAACAGACAGGAAAAGGAATAGAGAAGACGGTATAAAATTAGTCAAAGAATCTCAAAGAGTCTCAATCCATCCTCAGTTGAACAAGGCAGACAAATTCATTCAGCATTCTCTTAACAGGGTTGCTTCTTTTCTAAAACTGCAAAGTAATAGAAATATATAATTAAAAAGCATTAATTCCTTACACAATTTCTTCAGGCAATATGGGTGGAGGGTCTTCAGTGAAGGGTATTGAATTAGAAACAATGAAAGTCTGTGAAACAATACCTCCAACAAATACATCTCCTGATTGATGATACTCATGGTAGGGATGGTGTGCTTTGGCTAACCTGCATTTAAAAATATGTTTCTTGAATACCATTTGGGGAATAAGTGTAAGCAACAACGTCACTGACAGTAGCATCTTGAACACAACTGCAGATCTTCACACTCGAGATATCTTTAGAAAGAACATAATCAATACCGTTTTCAAATTTATAGTATCTAGAGCTGAGTGGACATAAACAGAGACCTTATTTGAGATTCAAGTCAAATACTAGGCCTGTGGATCTAGTCTGTAGCCCCCAACTTTATTTTCTCTCTCTCTCTTGTTTTGTAAGTAGCTAATAGACATCTGTGTGAGCTTAGAAAAACAACTCTGTGGAAGTTTAGAGTTAATTACAATCCTTTTACTGATTATATAATAATGTAACAACCAATTGAGCAAGGGAGATTTCCTGCAGAATTACAAACAAAAATATTTTGATACAACCAAAAAGAAGTCTCTGCAACCAATTTAGACAAGATTCCCCCCCCCCCTTTCATTTAGATACTTTGCCAGCAACAGAGGTCTGCTCCTGTTCCAGATGGACTAGCCTCCCATCAGCCCCTCCTTCCCCATTATTTTGAAAATCAAGTTGTGTCATGCCTAATAACTTAGTAATTTTACTTGAATGTTTTTCTTGAGTCTCCATTTTACTTTGGTACTGGATTGGGACAGTCAATGTTCTGTCAGTGTCAAATGTAGCCCAACATAGGAATTCTACACAAGAAAACCTGAGACAGTGAATCTGCCAATCCAGATGAAGTCAGAGGGATCCAGAACACTATCTTGACAACACCATCCTTCTTGACAACACCATCTGGCCAAGGAAGGAGTGAAAGGACAGGCCTAGCAACACCACTGGGCCTGGCCTCAAGTTAAAGAGCCCTCCTTCTTGACAACACCATCTGCCCAAGGAAGGAGTGAAAGGACAGGCCAAGCTCCATTGGACCTGCTCTTGATCATGAAGCAGAGCCCTCCCTCCATGCCATCTGCCTTGGTCCGGGCGTCAGAGGAGAGAAGAACTGCTGGACCTGTTCCCCTTCCCCACCACCATTCCCTTCTCCTTTTGTGTCGTGTCTTTTTAGATTGTAAGCCTGAGGGCAGGGAACTGTCTAATTAAAAATAATAATTGTAAGCCGCTCTGATAGCCTTTAGGGCTGAAGAGCGGGGTATAAACAAACAAACAAACAAACAATTTGTGAATCTGGGTCCAGAACAAGATCTTTGGAGAGTATAGTTTGGTTTAGGATGAATCCTAAAACCAGAAGCAAATTCAGTTGATTTGGACATATTTTGATGATGTCCAAATCAAAGCAGCATGAACCAAATCTGAAGATGAACATATGTAAACATATGGAAAGCTATACACATCAGAATAAACCTGAATACCATGATAAATGTGTACCAGTAGATTCTCATTGACATTGGGAATCTGTCACAATTTCATCCTTGCATGCAAGGAACTATAATTTGTCTCATTTTCTCCTTAATGTGGGAGAAAACGAATATTTCTCTGCAGTATTCTCCAGAGAAAGGGAGAGATACTTCTCCAAGTGCTCTTTTGATGGTATTTGTTGTTATTTATTTTTTAAACAAGCCAACTTTGTTTTGGCTCATGCATTTATTTCAATGGCCTACTTCAGAGGATATATGAAAATAAACAGAAATGACAAATTAATAAAAGGACAAAATATAATTATGCATAATATCTATATAAAACATCATAATATATCAAAGCTTTGTATATTGTTTAAAGCCTCTACTTGCCAATATATGAAATTAGCAGCAGAAATTTCTAGAGTTGAAAAATTCAATCAATTTGCAGGACTGACAAAGAATTAAGCTTAAGGTTTTTGTTTTTGTTTTTACAGATGGTCAGGACAAAGGGGTGGGATAACAGGTGGTGATATAGGCTTCAGAGATATGCTTCAGAGAGACATGCAACCAGGCTAGGGGGAAAAAAATTATACAGAGTGACTATAGAATAGCGGGAGGAAGTAGAGTTCTTCACTTGATCTTAGCCAAAAGGCCGAGAAACGAGGTAGAGTTCTTCATTTAGTCCTCCTGGAACCAAAGATTTTAATTTTAAAACCTGCTTCTTTTTCAATGAAGTATTTTTTATTATTTATTTATTTTCACAATCTAAAATTTAAGGTCTACTGCAGAATGATAACATTTCAAAAATGGCTCATCAAGGGAGTACTTGTTTTTGTTTATTTGTTTGTTTGTTTTTGTTTTTTATAATGGGGAATTGATTTTTATTGAAATTATCTTAACAGAGTTTAAAAAATAAACAGGGAACATAAGATGTTATCTAAAATATTTGTAAAGACAGAAATAACTTCATCAACTTCATTATTCCTGTATAATACATTCCTGACTCTTGATTGCATTATCTATAATGTATAGATACATTTCTTGTGTGTGTGTATTCCTTTCTCTCTTTACACACACACACACACACACTCCTATAAGTTTCTTAACATGTCTCATTTTTCCTACATATGTCTTTGGGCACTTGCAATGTAAAGCGTAGATGACAAAACTGCAACTGGAAGCAATAACGAGGGTCAAAATATACCTTTGCTACTGTAGCTTGTAAATTCATTCATTTTGGAGGTATATCTGAAATAGACACAATGGCCACAGGGATTATGTTCTGTGAGTATGGCTGCACCCAGCAAAATTGTCCGTGGAGGTTTGCTTTTGTTCCCTGAAACAGCTGCTCACTAAAATGTCTGATCTTTTATTTTATTTTATTGGTTATTTGAAATGAAACGGGGGCTTTTCTGAGCAGCCTGTAATGTTTTGAACTAATTATCAATGGTGTTGGTTGCTTTTTAAAAAATGAATCCCTGTAAGCCATTGGTGATATGATTAAAGGTGAGAAACAAATTGAGATGATTGAATTGTGGCTTGGTTTTGTTTGTTTGTTTGTTTGTTTTGTAGTTCAGAATGCGGCTTTTGAGATGCCTTGTGTAAACTTTGTGTCATCGCATCATGTGGACATTCTCTGTCAACTAATTGTTCAGTCAATATGCAAGTTTCCTTGCTGAAGTCATTTTCATTAGAACAGTTTTCACTTCAGTCTGAGGAACTGCCCATAGGGAACATTGCATCTAAGTGACATGGAATGTGAGATGTTGAATCTAAAATGGGTGTTTGCATCTGTAGGTTTTCTATGCAGGAAGACTGTGAGATGGTTTCAGTTAATTTCTTCATGATGAAATCCACAGTGAAACTAATATTACATTCAAGTATATTCTCAGTCATTATGTATATGTCATCAGCTCAGATGGGGGGAAAGGTTACAAGCCAAATGCTCTGTGGAATTGGCCAGTCTCTTCCCCATTTCTTCATCCAGGATCCTGACATGGAAATGCCAACAGCAATTTGTCAGAAGAGACCTGCCATGTTCTCAAAGTGGTCAAAGAACAGTACTGCAAAAGGACTCTAGTTTGTATCTCATTGTTGTGCCTGTGGTTCATATCTAGAGACACAATGATATGCCAAGCTTAGAATCTAACCATATAAGAACAGAAAGAGTTGAAATGGTCAACATATGTTTATTTATGAAATACAGCAACTAGCTCACATGGGCATCTAACAAATAATAAACATTGTTTTTTACAAGCTACCATGACATCTTATCTTATTCACTAACTTCACAAAGATACCTTGTACAGTGGGCCATTGATATCTGCTGGGGTTTGGTTTCAGGATCCTCTGTGGGTAACAAAATCATTGTATGCTCAAGTCCCATTAAATATAATGGTACAATAAATGGTGTTCCATATATAAAATGGAAAATCAAGATTTGCTATTTGGATTTGGGGGGGGGGGGATTTTTTCAAGCTGTGTATGCTCAAATCTGTGGATAAAAAATCCGTGGATAAGGAGGGCCAACTGTATCTCCATGCCAGGGCTACTGTAAAAGTAGCAAACCAGTCCCTAATGGACAGAGAAGTATCTCAGAGGGTGATACTGTCAACACATAGCTGGAATACTTTCCCATATCACAGCCATAGCAGCTCTTATCAACTCGTATTTCTCTCTTTCATTCCCCTTCCTTCTCAGAATCTTGGCTGCCCCCATCTCATCTTAAAACCCATTTGTCTTACCACAAAAACCCAGCAGTGGCAAAGTCAGACTAAAATATACCTCAGGACTACCTGGCCTCCAATAAAGAAAACACAAGGTTATATATTTCAAAACATTTCAAAACATTTTCTCAGTGTCACGATCCCTAGTGTAAAGCCTACTATTGGGGGGGGGGGGCACTAATCCCAATGGCCACTAGATTCTGAAAAATGTATTAAAGAAAACTTATGCAAACCATCCTCTGAATTAATTTTCTGCTTTAATTACATATGTATCTATGCCCATCCTTTCTCCCATCCAGAAACAAATCACTTTCACAACAGCAAAAATTAGCTTCCTACCCTTGTTCTGTCTCCTGTTAATATCAACAGCCAAAGCCCCCAAAGTAACTCAGCTGGTGCATTCAGTCCAGGCCCCTTTTAACACTCTGCTAAATAACCTGTAGCTTATAATTGTTGCTGAATACAGAGTGGTAAATGGCACCAAGGCTTCACAAATTCCAAGACTTTTGTATCTCTAGTTGAGATATGCCAAATGTATAATTCACTCTTTCCATTCTACTCCTACTCTCAATCATTCTTCCAATCATTCTTTTTTTACAAATATAATTTAGCTATGTATGGATCATATCTAGTAAGCAAACTGTATCAAACCACACAGAAACTTAATCTTCAGATTAATTTGTATTTATCTTCTGATTAATTGCTCTTTTTTATTCAGTTCGGGTCTCAACACAATAATGTAACATTTTGGTGCAAAGATGCAAGCGAGCAATCCAGCACTTGAAGCTAAGATTGAGAAGGCCTCCACAGCTACCATGTATTTTCCCTTGGAGCTCACATAGGTCGGGATGAAGGATACCCAAACACTGCAAAAGACTAACATACTGAATGTGATTAACTTGGTTTCATTGAAACCTCCAGGCAAATTTCTTGCAAAGAAAGCCACAGAGAAACTGACAATGGCCAGGAAGCCCATATAACCCAGAACACAGTAAAATATAGTAACAGAACCTTCATTGCATTCCAGTACAATTTCTTCAGCCACTGAGTGCATGTCAACATCTGGGAATGGGGGAGAAGTCCCCAACCACACCAAACAAATACTTGTTTGAATAAGGGAACAAGCAATAACAATTGAATTAGCCAATCTCCTTCCTATCCATTTCCTCATCCCGGATCCTGGTTTTGTAGCCATGAAAGCCAGAATGACAGTGATGGTTTTTGCCAACACAGAAGAAATAGCCATGGAGAAATTAATGCCAAAAGCAGTTTGCCGAAGGAGACATGTCACCTTGTCAGGCTGGCCAATAAACAGCAAGACAGAGGGGAAGCATAGTAGTAGGGAGACAAGGAGAAGATAGGTGAGGTCCCGGTTGTTGGCTTTGACAATGGGAGTATTGTGGTGCTTCAAAAATGTTCCTAGTACCAAAATTGTGATCAAGGTAAAGGCAAGAGCAAAAGATGTTAAACCAATTCCTAGTGGTTCTTCAAAAGACAAGAAGCTTATTTCCTTGTTGATACAGAAATCTCGTTCTTTGTTTGGATGTTTTTCCTTGGTACACATATAGCAGTCATTCATGTCTGAAAAAGAAGAGATGCAGAGTCAGTCTGAAAGACTTGCCAGAGATGTCACTAATCTACATATTATTACTGTCTTTCATGACATTGATTGAGGAGATACAAGTACTTGTTCTTCTTAAAAACAAAATCACACCTGAGGGCTAAATAAGAAATATGCAGTTTTAAAACTATGTTTTAAGTAAAGTAAGCATCTTTGGCCTTGATCCAGATTAAGATGATGACACACTGACAGGGGAGATTTACACATACACACCTCAAAAATATATATAATAAAATCCATCCCCTCCCCTTCCCTGTACATGGATTTAATAAGATTAAAAATAGATACAAATAAATTCTTCCCATTTTTGTTGATGAATGATAGCTGACATTGGAAACAATAACAAATGAGGGAAGTGAAGGTTTAAACTTCCTCTACACATACTTCAGGGCTCTGATCCAGACAGTGGCTGCACATGAGTCTTTTAATCTTAAAATATACATGTATCTTAAACCATATTCACTCATTCATTCATTTATGGTATTTATACCCCACCCTTCAGCCTTAAAGGCTATCAAAGCGGCTTACAATTATTATTTATAATTAGACGGTTACCTTCCCTCAGGCTTACAATCTAAAAAGACATGACACAAAAGGAAAAGGGAATGGTGGTGGGAAAGGGGATGAGGTCCAGTGGTTCTTCTCTCTCTCTGAGGCCTGGATCAAGGCAGACAGAGGGAGGGCTCTCTTTCTAGCCCTGATGGAGCTGGGCCTGCCTCTTCACTCCCTCACAGGCCGAAGGATAACAGTTATCATGGAGGGAGGTCTCTCTTTCTTCAGGCAAGCCCTGATGGAGCTGGGCCTGCCTCTTCACTCCCTCACAGGCCAAAGGCTGACATCCTATTGATCAACACAACTGTAATATCATGGATGACAGTAGTGATGTAGGGAGTAGCATGAACGTGAGGGTAAAATGGTTGCAGGCACTGCAACCTGCCCTGAGGCAGTATGTGTGTGTGTGTTGCAGTGTGTCATTTCTGTCACCTATACCCCTGTTCTGCTTACTTCTGAGCAGCTTAGCTTTGTTTTCCCCCGTCACTGACACACACCACTCCAGAAAGTGTCTTACATTGCTAAAATGGATCGTTACACCAGCATAAGTCACCAACCAAATTTAAGTCTCTTTATTAAAGAGATGTAGTGTTAGCCCTATTGGTGCAGTACATATTATGAGTTCAATCCCAAACAGGGATCCAGGGTTGACTCAGCCATGCATCCTTCCATAGGTCACTAAAACAAATACCCAGTTTGTTGGAGGCAATTAGCTTACACATTGTAAACTACTTAGGCAGTGTTTAAGTGCACTTATAAGCGGTATAGAAATGTACTTGCTATTGCTATTGCTTGCTACTTGCTATAGAGAAAAGTGCTGAGGATATTGTGGGCAGCAAAAAATACAAACAAATTGGTCCTCGGACAGATCAGACCAGAACTCTTCCTGGAAGCCAAGATGACAAAGTTGAAATTGCTGTACTTTGGCTACATCATGAGTTGGAAAAACTCATGAGAAAAGACATAGGGGCTTTACAGACCACCCAAAAGGGCAAATTGCCACTTCTCCATGGCCTGAAGTGGGGTGCAGCGGGTGCCCTGGGTGCCCACTGCACCCCTCCATGGGCAGTGCTCCCAAGGGGAGAAAGGGGCTGCCGCTGCGGCCCCTTTCCCCTTGGCCTCTTTGGCATGGCCATGTGTACCGGGCCAATAATGCTACTAGAGGTGGAGGGTAGCAGAAAGAGAGAAAACCTGAGATAGATAGACTCGATCAGGGAGGTCCTGGACATGAACCTACCAGATGTAAGCAGAGTAGCGGAGGATAGGGGGGCTTGGAGAGGTCTCATCCAGTGTCCTCATAAGTTGGGGCTGACTTGAGGGCAGCTAACAACATAAAAGGTAACCTTGAGCTGAATACAGTAATAGGATGTCATTCATGGTCATTGTTTCAGTACAAGTGTATTTGAATAGCTGTACTCTCCACATGACTAAATCTCAAGCCAAGTCAATATATAACCAGAAGCCAAACATGTATTAAAATATTAACATAGTAAAATACATGGAATCCAATATAAGTAACTAAATAGGTCAACAAGTATCAGAGCAATAGTCCTTAAGACCAAAAATTAGTTGAAGACAAATGGGAATTGTATTTCTTTACTACAGGAGATTTCACTAGCTCTAGGTTTTTCTAAATAACCAGGTTTTAAAGATGTGTAGATTTCAGAAGTGAACTTGTGTATGGAATGGATGGAAACACTGCCTGCATCTTGTTTTGCTTTTTATTCATATATCCTTATCATCATATTCTTACATTTAAAACAGACCTTTAAAAAAAGTAATTGCCATTGAAGGGTTACAGTCAAGCCCTGAATTTTAAATTGCACATTTTACATGTATGTGTATATGGGCTCATTTACATATATATGTCTGTGAATCTACTTTTAAAATGAACTCAGCGATCTTATTTGCATGTTCAGTCCCTTTAGCTATACTGTTTGCATCTGTTCTTAGTATGAGAGCCATATTTTAGAAATATTGTTTTAGTATTAAAACAATACTAATAGCAAGGTTTTTATGTTGGTATATATTGTATTTTTTGATATCTGCAATGGCATATGGTTTTATGCAAATAAAATTTGACTTGATTTGATTGTTGGGGACTTGAGCAGGAAGGAATGTATGGGAAAAGGTGGCCCTTGGTGTGACTGTATCTCAATAAATTTGGTACTTTACAGGTTAAATGAGCGCATTATCTTGAGCCCGAAAAGAGAAATGCAGCCATGAAACAAAATGGATACAACGTTGTTTCACCCCCCTTATCCCATACAACAGCTGTAGTTCCTGGCTGCTTTGAAAGGACATATACAACTACTATATATTAAATGGAAATGAGGTCATGGATGACAGCGGCAAGTCATTATTTGAGCAGGTAAGAACATTGCTGTAGTGCCAGCTGAAGTAGAAGTAGCAGTAGTAGTAGTAGTTGCTATTATTATTATTATTATTATTATTATTACTTCTTACCTACCTCTCCAAAGCAATGGGCCAGGTAACAACCCTGAGCTATGGGTCCTGGGATTATTTTATGCATTTGTCCTTAATTTCAGTATATTTCTTACCCTTTTGATCAGAAATCTTCCCATCTGGACAGGGGATACAACTGTAACAGCAAAATGGCTCCCCTTCCTTCACTTTCTTGCTAGAACCAGGGTAGCAGCTCTCAGTACAAACAGAAAGGGGCTGTATCTAATCCAGAAATAAAAAAGTGTTAATGATAATCTGGAAAATAATGAACCTGGGACCCATGGCTATATTGCTACCCTGCTCACTTCATACAACAATTTGCACATTGAGAAAAAAAAAATCTTGAACACAGGTTAGTGTTGAACAAAATTAATTTTACAGTTCAGAAAGAAGGCTTGATATGCTGTTTTTTTCATACCTAGAAGATTCCACAAACTGTCATCAATTAAACTTTACCTGGTTAAATGCCCTGTGCCATGTTATGACACTTTCATTGATGGTGAATGCCTTGTCTGGAGGAGCCAGGGAGTCAATTCTCCCTATTTTCACTGGATGAAAAGACTGGTTTGAGAAAACTACCCAATTAATAATATCTAATCCAGTTGTCAATTGCCCATTCTGATTGAAAGAGACTTTTTCCCCAGCACTGTTGTTAAATGAGACATCTTTTAGAAAGGAGTGAAGCTGAATTAAAGACACAAAGAAAAGAGGTTAGGTGGGGGATAATTTTTCCAGCTGAGGTTCCAAAGCATTTGAACCTCAAGCAAACAAAATTGACATAGATGAGGGCAGCTTCTTTGAGTAAGGGGTTATCACACAGCTAAATAAAGCATCTCAGTGCTTCCAGATCCGGTTTTCATTTGGGCTGCACACTGGTGTTATTGCACAGCTTTTCTCCTCAAAACTGCCATCCGGGTACAGGTCAGTTCCAATGCGGTTCCCTGAACTCGCTTTGGAGGCCATTTTGCAAAGTTGGGAGTTCAGGAACCTGTATAGGAGCTGAGCTGTACCCAGATGGTGGTTTTGAGGAGACAAGTCATGTGATAACACCAATGTGCAGCCCAAATGAAGATTGAATTTGGCAGCAATAAGATGCTTTATTTAGCTGTGCTATAAATCTCCTAAATCGAGGTGAGGGGATAATCCATTGTGGAGTTGAAGGCTTCCATGGCCGGCATCCATAGTTTTTTGTAGAGCTTTTGGGCTATGTGGCCATGTTCTAGAAGAGTTCCTTTCTGATATTTCGTCAGCATCTGTGGCTGGCATCTCTGAAGATGCCTGCCACAGATGCTGGTGAAAGGTCAGAAAGGAATTCTTCTAGAACATGGCCACATAGCCCAAAAGCTCCACAAAAAAACTATGGATAATCCATTGTCGATTGGATTGTAAAGCCACCCTCTGACAGAGCTCTCTGAAAGAGAAGGTTAAATATATCACAAAACTATAGTCCCCAGAATTCACTAATACTGATCCAGGACAGTTAAAGTGATCTCAGACTGGATTTTTTTTCAGTGTGTTTTGGACCTAAAATGCTTCCTTCAAGATTTTTTTCATTTTTTTAAAGTTAATGTAATCTACTCACATATATCTCTCATAATTCAGCTTCAGTACAAAAGAAGTAATCTCACATAGCAAAGAAGACTTGACAAACAGGAGGATAATTTATAGCAAACAACATTTTTAAAGCTGTCTGATATTCCACACTCCAGTTTATCACTTTCATAATTTAGCCAACATGCTTTAAGGTGTTCTTCAGAACACTGTGTAAAAGGCAACGGCTGCACTTGTGTATATGTGCCTGCAAGTCATCTGTCGATTTATTGTCACCTCAAGAATTTGACAGGATTTTCTTATGCACAAGTTACTCAGATGTGGTTTTGTCAGTTCCTTCCTCTGAAATATAACATGCAGCATAAGGCATTCATTGGCAGTCTCCCATCCAAGTACTAATCGGAACTGACACTGTTCAGCTTCCAAGATCAGATGGCATCTGATGCCTTTAGGGTATTTAGGCCCCTTCAAGTTGCCCTTAAGCCCTGGTTTGTTGCTTGGTCCCCTGATATGGGAGATATTGAATGACACAGTGAAATATTACAAAATGATTTTTTAAAAATGGACAATCAAGGCAATAACAGTATTATGCTGAGGACAGGGTAGGCGGGAAGGGTTTGGAGTACAGTGGGACCTTGTTATCCACTGGGTTTTAGTTCGAGGATCCCCCATGGATAACAAATCCATGGATGCTCAGGTCTCATTAAATGTTATGGCAGAGTAAAATGGTGTCCATTATATAAAATGGAAAATAAAGGTTTGCTATTTTGAATTTATACTTCTTTAAAAAATATTTTTCAAGCCGTGTATGCCTGAATCCATGGATAAAAAATCACTATGCTTTACAAAATGTAGAATCATAGAAGGAAAAGCAGGATGGGATCCTGTATGACTCAGGATCATATGTTCACAAGACTGCACCAAAAAAAAAAAAAAAAGGAAATGTTGACTAAATATGAATGGTCCATTACACATACATGGTTGAAAGAGAAAGAAGATAATGATAGTAGAGGCAAAGTTTGGAAGATATGGAGTTTATCATGCATCTGGGAGCCACAGGACTGGTGTGTCATTACCTGCCACGGCCATTCTTTTTGAAATTTCAGTCCCCTTCTGTCCACCACCATTTTGTGTCTCAACCTAAATGAAAACCAAATATGTAAAGCATAGGACAACACATGGACAGCATTGTAGACACTGTAGCTGTGACCAGTCATTTTCATTCCAAACAAAGGTTCAGGTAGGCTCTCCAACTTCTCCTTGCCTGTACAAATCTCCCCACGTACCTCATCAATGTCTGGAAATACACAGGCAAAGGCTTGTTGCCAGAAGTCCCTGATGAAACCATCTCCTGAGGTGTTGGAAGGGTTTCTGCTTGCAATAAATTGCTGAAATCCTGGCACAGTATTGGAATGAACTGAGAAAAACAGAGAACCATGGATTGTTTCAGCATCCCAAGTCCTTTGATAGACCATTGAAGTGAGCTCCATCTGAGCTGTCATTATCCAGACTTTTCCTCCTGGTTTATTTGTCATCTTTTCCTGTCCTGATAGATGTGATAACCATCTCAAAAACACCACGGAATACGATGGTCCATAAGCTACCACTACATTGGCTTTGCTGTCCAAGATTCTGTCATGTATTTTTCCTCCCTGCTCAAACATCTCATTAATTTTGTCAACCACAGAAAAGGTATGGCTCCTTTCTATGAAAGCAACACAAATACCACTCTTGGAAAAGATTGGAAATACAGCTTCTAGAAATCTATCTCCATTCTCATCATTGAAAGTAAGGATCCCAATCCATGTCCACTTAAAATACAGGAGCAAAGAGCAAATCCCGGTATACTGTTGTTTTTCAGGAGGGACCATTTGGTAGAATGGAAGGCCAGGAGTTTTATCATTCATCACTGGAGCAGGGCCATATATAAGCTAAAAATAGGATCAAGGGGAGAAAAGGAATAATAATATTAATAATAATAATAATAATTAAAAATAGTGTTCATATACCACCATTAAATGTTCAAAATACATCATCTGATTATTGATGTTGTTTCCATTCCAGTGCAGGTTTGAGCTAACCTCTTCAGGGCTAAGCAGGTCCTCTTGCTTTCCCTCTGAAATATTATTATTTTGGTAGGGAAATGTGAGGGTTTTCCTACCCTGCACCCAATCAAGATGGAAATTGTGAAATAATCAATTGGGGAGCTATTGCTAAATAGCTGAGCATGTTAAACAGTTAATTTGGAAGGGGATATGTTTTAAATGTTGGCTTTCACCCAAGGCACCTTTATGGTGAAAAGAGATTCTTTCATTTCTTCATTGGGTTATGGAGTCCAACTGAATAGTCAAGGAAATCAACATTTGGAGCAACAAAATGTCCTGTTTTCCATATGGGGATGAAAACACCTTTACTATATTTATTGTTTTTAATTTAGCAAAATCCATGTATAGCAAATCTCTGAGGATGGATTTGACATTCAAGACACAGCATGATTGATCATTTATGTTTATTTTAAACTGTTGAATTTTCGTGTGTATTAACTTAATATCTGTTTGCTCTATTTTTAACTTAATTGATAATGTACAGTGCTGTGTAAATCTACAGCACTTTATAAAATGATGATGATGATGATGATGATGATGATGATGATGATGAAATGTGCCTTACTTTTACGCATTCAGTGACTTATGATGACCCAATGAATTTTATAGGGTTTTCTTAGGGAATACTCAGAGGTGTTCCTTCCTCTGAAATATAGTCTACAGCACATAGTATTTATTGGCAGTCTCCCATCTAAGTACTAACCAGGTTTGATTCCAAAACTTCCAAAAACACATGATATCTGGTGCTTTTGGGGTATTTAGGCCTATAGAGGGGTGATTCCCCCCTCCCCCAACCAAATGCTTACAGAATATTTTCTTGAGAACTTTCTGCTGCACATGCCATAGTCACGGAAAAAATGTAGAAGGATGGAAATATTGTGATTGGGGCTTTAGCATGAACCTCATAATTCCTTCACACTTGATTCTAATAAGAATCTCCATCCACGAGAAGATGTGTGTGTGTGTATGAGAGGATAGAAATAATTCCACATTTATCTATCACTTTTGTCTAATCCACTTGTCGCTGAAAAATAACATATATGTGAAAATGAAAATAGACACTAAATATAAGTAAGATGATAGAACACTGTAGGCAGACAGAAAGAAATGCACATAGAGAGTAGTCTACCTGTGGAATCTTGTATATATCCAAGACTGTTGCCACATGAAGTGAAGTTAGTGGGTCCAGTCCCCCAATAATTCCAATCAGGGTATTCTGAGGGTCACATTTGTAGTTGGGAAGAAATCTCCCCAATGTATAGATAAGAAGCATTGTTGCATGGTAGGTATTCCTGGCTGTGAAATAGCTGTCATAAATGTGGAACCCCAAAGTGACATTAGGTAAGAGATGAGGATTTTCATTGACATCCTTCACTGCAAACACCAAGGCTAGGATGTGCTGGTAATTCTTAGTTATTAAACTAGAATGAAAGTTGCATTCCATATCAGAAAGAAATGTCATACTGTCTAAAATTATTACAAGTATTCTCTGATTCTACTTCATTATTACAGATTACAATCTTTATAGAAAAGGCTTATCGAGGCAATACCTACCCTTAGGTCATTTACAGATAGAAAGCTATATTAGTGACTTGTGAACATATCTGTCAGTATATTTACTTGGTAGAGTGCCAATTTCCAGTGTGATGTACAAACTTTTTTTGATGAGGTATTCAACAAACAAAAATACCTGCCTATCCCTGCATTACAAGGAGCTGCAAGATGAATTTTCATTTTTCAAACCAAGTCATTAGTCAATTTTTCACTGACAATATTTAAATAAAGTGAACAATGTTGATCAAAGTTCATTTTAAAAGAAGGAAAATGAAATTAGGTTTAACTACAGGGCAATGTTTACTAAAATCAATTTTAAGGAAAAAAAGTGATATCACAATTAAATATTATGACAACAATGTGGTATCATTCTTGAAATCCATTCATATAATGAAGGGTTATTTTTGTTACTCTTATGTCTGGCCTCTCTTCAACTATTAGACATTCAAGACTAAAATAATCATGGTAAGATTAAGATAGTTGAAAGGGATATATCATCAAGAACTCAGCACTCTTTAATGCATGCATAAGAAACACAGAAGCAAGATGGGGGGGGGGGCAGGAAAAGGTTACATGGATTGTATGATTTTTTTCAGAAAACTAAAATTCCCTTTAAATATTTTACTCTATTTTACATTCCAGAATTTTTAAAAATCTCCTATACCTTGTCCCCAGAAAAATAATGGGAGGAAATGGATGGATATGCGTGCTTAGCTGAACAATTAAAAAACAACAACAACAACATAACTGGAACATTAAGGTCTGGAAGCCATTCCCTATAAGGAGTGGCTTAGGGATCTGAGTATGTTTAGCCTGAAAAAGAAAAAGGCAAAGGTTGATATGATAGCCGTGTTTAAATATTTGATGGGATGTCATAGTAAGGATGGAGCAAGCCTGCTTTCTGCTTCTCCATAGAGTAGGACATAGAGCAATTGATTCAAACTACAGGAAAGGAGATTCCACCTAAACATTAGGAACAACTTCCTGACAGTAAGGACTGTTTGGCGATGGAACACGCTCCCTAAGAGTATGATGGAGTCTCCTTCTTCAAAGGTTTTTAACAAAGGCTGGATGGTTATCTGTCAGGAGTATTTTGTGTATGGCAGGGGGTTGGATTGGATAGCCCTTGTGGTCTTTTCCAACACTAGAATTCTATGATGCCATGATTCTTACGCCAGCTCTTCATATGATGCAGATGGGGGCTCTTGGGTGAAGTCTATTGGACTGGATATTATGAAGGTCTGAGAAGTAATGGCTCCGATGAAGAAGTCTCCTGACTGATGGTACTTGTGAAGTGGCTGGTGTGGATATCCAAGCATACATTGAATGATTAAGCATCTGCATACATGTGGAAGCAAGATCAGAAGCAAGATGAGTAGTAACCACATCCTGAGTACAAGTCTCATAGATTATCCTTTTCCCATCTATTTGTATCTCAGAGCTCTGACAACCAAAATATAAAGTATCAGAAAGCTGAATGCTCTGTGTTCAGACTTTCATCCCAAGCCTCAGTGCTATTTAGAGTAGTTATGACATCCTTCAAAGACTTTGTTATTAGTTTTCATAATCATAAAGGCCACTACATAAAGTGGAACAGGGGAGCCACAGAGTTAATTATTGTCATTTTTACATCCAATTACAGTCCTTTTAATTACCATCTCAAAGCTAAGAGTTGGAAGAACAGATCTAAAACATATCTAAAAACACATTGCTTTTCTCCTTTAATAAGATGACATCAGAAAGTTTTGTTAAAAAATAAACAGCTTTGTTCAGATCCAGGGGGAATTTGGATCTTCCTTGTGCTGCACAGCATTGCAAGGGAGAAGTGTATTTGCTGGCCTCCATGAAGAAAGGCCAGAAGGAACAGCATCATGGCACAGATAAAGAACATGGGGTCTTAAATAGCTGTCACTTATCAGATTATGGGAAGGGGGGTAGAATTTCAATGAGCACCTAAGGAACCCATCCATTGAAGTGCAGGTTTCTAGAATTGCCTTTACAAGCAGGAGGAAATGGTTTTTTGGTGTGGCCTGAGGGTTTAACCCTCACTTTAAACCATGTAATGTGGGGGATTCTTGCATTGGTGTTCCAATAGTAAGCTGGCCAGGAAGCAACAGAGCTTTTGGGTTCTCTTTGGGTTTCAGGTGTGTCACCCAGGGGAAGCCGGGAAGGAGGTGTGGGTGAGACCAGCTGCTCCCACACTAGGTTGCTCCCAACTTTTGTATACCTCAAGGTTTCAAACTTAAATAGATGATCCTCTAAATATAGTGGACTATATTCAACCCAGCTTTTCTGTGTGGCCTTGTTATTTCTTGTCTGGTCATCAAAAGCAATTTATTAGGTCACAGGGCTAGCCTGTTCCAGAATAGCTTCCATGCCAAAGAAAGGGGAATGTGTTGTGCACAAGTCTCATGTAGACCCTGACCCCCTATTTGTTATCCTTACATGGAACTCAGTGGCTTAGCAGTTAAGATGATCGCAAGGATGGGGTTCAAGACCCTTATGACAGAGTGAGCTCCCATCACTAGTCCCAGCTTCTGACAACCTAGCAGTTCAAAAGCATGTAAAAGTGCAAGTAGATATATAGGTACCACTTCTGAGGGAAGGTAACAATGTTCTGTGCAGTCATGCTGGCCCCATGATCACAGCATCATCATTGACAATGCTGGCTCCCTTGGCTTAGTATGGAGATGAGCACTGCCCCCTACAGTTGGACATGACTAGACAATCCTGTCAAAGGAAAAAATATTTAACTTTTTACAGTTTCCAAAGCAACACTCAAAACACAAGCCTTCTAATTTCTAAGATGCTTATGAGCCATTTGGGGGGGGGGGGGTTGCTGCCCTTAACATACCCAAACTATCAAAATAAAAGTTGCAGGATGGTTTCTACTGTGCACACTCCCAATCCTTCCTCCAAACTAAGAAAAAATGACAATTTTGCAGCCACAAACTAAAATCAGATGTGATATTGCATCACATCCAGTCACACTGACAACAATGTTGCATCCTATGGGGAGTTTTGGGAAAATAGTCAGCCTTTTGCATGGTATCAAATGTACATATTTATTATTATTATTATTATTATTATTATTATTATTAAATACATATTTGGACAGTGCCAAATCCAGTCTCACACCTCAAAAATATTTATTTGGTATCACCACTGGCCCCTTAGGACAGGATGTTTTAGATCAGGAATGGGGAGTTTTTACAAGGTTCTGCTTATCTAATGATAATGGACCGTAGAACATATCTGAAATCTAAAGTTTTCTCACATATGTTTTAGAATCTAATTGCAATCTTGTCAAAGCTCCAAAGGTGGTACCAAAGGGGAAATGTCACCAAGTGATTATTTCCAAATGACTGCCTCACTGAAGAAGAAGTTGCAGCTGTGAATGAAGCAAGGCCAAGGAGCATTCAGAATATGAAATTGCTTTGAAATCAGTGCATACATACCTGTAGTAGACTTTGAGGAAAGTTGACAATGAGCAGCTGTTTGATGACTCAGGAACGCCCTTCAGTTTTTTCTTCTTCTTAGCTGTTCCCTCTTGTTGATCTCAGGCTTCACCAAAATAATGTAGCATTTTGGGAAGAAGATGCAACCAGGTAACCCAGCACTAGAGGCTAAAATGAAAAAAAATTCCACAGCTACCATGTATTTGCCTTTAGTGCTCAAGTAAGATGCAACAAAAGACAACCAAACACTGCAAAAACCAACCTGCTGAATGTGACAAACTTGGTGTCATTGAAACTGTCAGGTAGTTTCCTTGCAAAGAAGGCTATAGTGAAACTGACAATGGCCAAAAGGACCAAGTAGCCAAAAGCACACCAGAACATAGTCACAGAGCCTTCATTACATTCCATTATAATTTCTTCAACCCTTGATCTTTTGTCAACATATGGGAAAGGGGGTGAGGTTGCCAACCACACAGTACAGATGCCTGCTTGAAAAAGTGAGCAGGAAGTCACAATGGAGTTGGACAGCCTTTTCCCCATCAATTTCCTCATTTTGGATCCTAGTTTTGGGGCCATGAAACCCAGAATCACTGTAATGTTTTTTGCTAGTACACAAGAAACAGTTACTGAGAAAATGATGGCAAATGTTGTCTGTTGCAGGAGGCACATCACTTTATGGGGTTCACCAAGGAAGCGGAGGACACAAAGGAGACAGAGGAGAAGTGAGATGAGGAAAGTGCAGGTGAAGTCCTGGTTGTTGGCTTTCACAATGGCAGTGTGTAATGACTGAAGTTCTCAGTCACTTGAGGTCTTCTCCCAGACAACAAGGGATTAAACTGGGGGGAGGTACATGCTAATAGGAGCTTACATCACATGCTAATAAGACTTAGAGCCAAACTGCCACCACCCAGCGAATTACAAAAAAACTTCCTCTACTGCACACTGGGGCTCACTAGACGAGTTTGCTCACCAGAGGAGTTCCTTGCCAACCTAACAAACACAAACTGAGATAAGGCATGTGTAAAAGCAGCAGGGAGTCAGCAGACACTTTTAAAGCAAGTATTTATTCTAACTAGACAGAGCAGAGCGATCTAGGTATCATTCATGCAAGCCCTTCTTGCCTTGCAGGTACAGAAGCATAGTTACAAGATCTTAGCCCAAGGGTCATCACAGAGTGTCTTGATTTTTCAAAAACATTCCTAGCACCAAAGCTGTGACCAAAGAAAAGAAAAGAGCAAAACAAGCCAAACCATCCCCAAAGCTTCTTCATAAGACAAGAAACTGATATCGTTGGGTATACATAAATCCTCATTTTTGTTCTGATAGTTTTCCTTTGCACGTGTGCAATAGTCCTTCATGTCTGAAGAAGAAAGGATAAGAACACAAAGAGAGACATTATGATCATTTTTTTCACAGTGACCAAGCAAATGTCTACTGCAAGCTCATAAGGAGCAATGCAGTAAAACCCTCCTGCTCATCATCCTTGTTGATTGCTTTCACTGTGTTATATTACCTTTGATACTGGAGGTAATATATAGCCATCATGACTAGGGCTCTTCCACACTGCAGAATAAATGCAGTTTAATACTGTTTTAACTGTCATGACTCCATCCTATGGAATCCCGGGATTTCTGGCACCAGAGCTCTCTGACAGAGAAGGCTAATTATCTTATGAAATAAAGAACCCCAGAATTCTATAGCATTGATTCATGGCAGTTAAAGCAGTGTCAAAACAGCATTAATTCTGGAATGTAGTAGATCCAACCTAGGAGACATTGACAGCTTTATTCATGATGAACTCGACTCTTATTCTAAAAAAAAATGTCATGCATCTGTTCCTCTTCTTTCGCACAGATATTTTTGCTCCATTTTTAAAAGTAATACCACAAAGAGGAAATTGATGTCTTTTTCCTTTGGCTTCCATGGGGGGGGGGGGGGGGGGAGGGGTTGAACAGATTGAACAGAGGTCCCACTGTATTACTATGTTATGACTGACTAGCCAAATCCTGAACTGATTTGGGATTTTGGGATTCAGACCAATTCAGATGGGACTTCCTAGTATGGATCAGGCCTGACCAGCTGTATTCCAGAGTTGGTTGTTCTGATTCACAGTGATCTGGAAAGCTTTAGTGCTGCAGATGCTAAAATACTTAAAAGACAAAAATACCTAGACAATGTGTTCACATCATAGTACAAGGAACACAAAGGTGCAGTGATCAGAAGTGTTGGATGGGGCTGTAGTTTGTTGATTTTCAAATTTAATCTCCTGTTTAAGCAGGGAGTGCTTGAGTTGCATGTTCTTGCATGGTAGAGGATTGATATTACTTCCCAAATTTTTGTCCTCCAGATGTTTTGGACTTCAGCTCTCAGAATTCCTAACTACTGACCAAGCTGGCTGGGATTCTGAGAGTTGAAGTCCAAAACATCTGGAAGACCAAAGTCTGAGATCCATTTGGCTTGATGGTTCTCCCTTTCAACTTCAAGATCATCTGTTCCTAAGAATCTCGCCAGCTACAGTGCTTCTTGAGAGGCTTGTATGAGGTCACTGAGGTCCTATGTTCCATATTCCCCTAGACTTCCTCAGCTTTCTCTTAGGAATAGCTGTAGCTATAATAAGCAATAGGGGTGCCAGGTAAAATACAGAAGAGGGGCTCCTGCATTTTTAATATCTGTGAAGATAAGGGAATTGCCATACCTATATAGGTCCAGGAGCCTTGTGCTATATTTTACCCAATAATACTATGACACTCAATGATCTGTTAGGTCTAGAAGCTATATTTTTCTCCTTTCTAGTCAACAGATCTTACCTTCCTGCGTGTGTTTCATTTTGTGTGCTTGCATTTTCTCATACTGGAAATTAGCTATGATTTGTATTCTTCATTCTCTTTCTGCCATAATGTTAACACATATCTGTTTCTCCTGTTTTAATCTCTCCCATTCATTTCTTTCTGTTTTTGGGAAATGAGACAAATACTGTATGCGTAAATGTTATTTTAGGTACTACAGAAAAGTAAACGGTGGCATGTTGGAAACTCTGCAATTATGCTGTTGGTCACCAGGTGGCGAAGTCAACATAAATACAGTACTCATATTTTCTTTTTACTGTACTTTCTTGGTTAATTCTAATCAAGAGAAGGATTTCAGATTAAAACAGCATCTTTGGCCTTACTAGCTACATCACATTCTCCAAGTCTCCCAAATTCCTTTGGTGGTCAGGGAATTTAAAAAAATCGAAAGTTTGCTTTTGTTCTTTAAGCAGTGAGACTACTGGAACCACATCTTTGTGGCAGCAGATATCTTTTGTATCCAGAGGGCTCAGGTTTTCAGCTTTGCTGCTTGAAGTGAAGGACCAGATGTTGCCCTCCTCCTCCCCTTAGCAAAGCCAACTAGACTGAACTTCAGTTCAGTGGCAATGGTTGTCCATTGTATATCACAGCAGCAGGATATTATAGTATTGAAGATATAAGTCAAGCAGTGCATGTGTGTGTGTGTGCCTTTGCTTATAACCCCTTGCTAATACTCTCCCATAACAGTATTTATCACCTGAGGTAGTCCTTCTCTCTTTATTTCTGCATACTAGTAGATAAAATCTGCATCTCAGAGAGACCTGGGAAAGAATGCTCTCTTCTTCCTCCCATTGCCACTATTTAATTTTTTTTAAAAAAAAAATTAGATGCAGCAACATGTGACTTTCTGTTTATTTTTAAAGATACAGACATACCTCTCTTCCCAAAGCCTCTGACAAAGAAGCACATTTTTGCAAAGTCTTTTTCAACTTGTCCATCTTCCACCCTTTCAACCTTATCCTCTGTTTAGCTGGAAGTTTTTTAGCAAGCATTAGCACAGGGAGGATGGTGAAGGACCTTTGATACCAGGTTTCAGCAGTGCATCTGCAGTAAACTGTGCAATAAAGTTCGAGTTGTGTAAGAGTGGAGTTTCTCACATGGGAGGAATTTCTCTCAATTGCGAATGGAGCCAATTCACAATTACGTGAATTCACTAGTTTAGCGAATTTACATGAAATCTGATTGCATTCGGAATGCATTCAGAATGACTTCCCATTTCCCAAAAATGACCCCCCCCCCATTGCCCGAAATTGCGTGAGATACACTCATTCGCAATAACGTGAAACCCCATGATTGCGTTCGGATTGCCATTGCATTATACCCCCAAATTCTGTCCTATGATAAACTCCAATGAGTTTCTCCTTTAGCCAGTCCTACTGCAATTGTATGGGCCTGCCTGACCTACAACAGACAAGGTAAACAACAGCTGTGTCTAGAATCCTTTAGTGAGCATGTGTGAAGAGTAAAACAGAGTGAAAGGTGTATAACTGTACCACACCAGCTCCTCCGAGATTCTTAAAAATGCAGATATCTGTAAGTATGACCACCAAAATGGAAATCATTTAAAAAAATTTTTTTAAAAAATGGAGTGGTGAAAGAAAAAAAATCTTGGATGCATTTTGGAAGAAGCTTTGAAGTCATCTCCAGAAGGTTCAAAATATGTCTGCCTGGTTCTACAAGGCTTACCTGACCTGGTTGTTTCATGGCATGTGTGTATTTTGTTAGTTTTGAATAAAAACGTCGCTAAAACATATTCAAGTTGGTTTTTTGGGGGTGGGGGGGGTTGTAAGAACGTATCCTTGTTCTTTCTGCCTCTGGTACCCAATTTTCTGTTAAAGAAATAATGTTCAATAACACATCTGTGTTGTTAATTCAAGTAATCCTGTATGTTTATAATCTGTTTTTAAATAATGGTTTTATGTGTTTGCAATTTAAGTTTTAAATATTTTTCCCCTGACATTTTTTTAACCTCACCTGGATAGTTGAAAGTTAATAAACAAATGTGATGACATACGGCAAATAGGTAGAAAATGGGGAGAATATTATATATGACACTATTTTATAAGTACTTTCTATAAGCCAACCATTTAGTGCCCAGATGTCATCAGAGTATATTCAAACTGGCTAGGACACTGAACCTGATTTTATACTGGCTTATAATAAACTGACCTGGGAAATATCATACCAGAAGCAGATACAAAATATTATGGGATAAACCAAAATGAATGGATGTCCGAAATAAAATTGGAAAGAAGAGGAACAAAATCTGGGACTTTCTAGTTGATTTAATCAGTCTGGAGGTGTCCTAAGACAATTTCCAAAGTCCATATTGTGGTGCTATCTTTATTAGTCACATAGACATGATATTCATCGTGATAGCTTTCGACATTCATGGGCTTCTTCATTAAACAACCGAAGTCTTTAAAATCCTACAGAAAAATGGATGATTGCTTTAGAGTCTCAAAGGGGTGAAACAGACTGTCCCAAAGGGGTGGCTTGAAGATGTCCCTGAGAAAGTCAGATTGGGCCTGCGGCAACAGCACACTATGGCCCCAATCTGCCTTTTTGCCAGCTCAAAAAGAAGGGACAAATGGCTGCTCCTTTTTGTGCCAGCAAAAAGCATGCTTTTCTCACCTGGTCATGGCTTTACAACACTCCTGAAGCATGTGGCATATAAATGCCTTGGCACCAGAGCACCCAGAAGCTGGCCCACACCTGAGAAGCCAGCCAGAGAAGCCACTTTTGGGAGTCACTTTTTTTTCTCATCGTCTGTACACCTAAAGTCACCAGGAAGCTGGCTTTTTATGCCAGTCTGTTTCACCTTAAAGTTTATGTGTTGCTTTCAGGTGATATGGAGAAAGATTCCCTGTAGGTTATAAAACTAGGTCACAATCCCAATTGACCATGAACTGACTGGGACAAAGGTAGTAAGGAGAGACAATATTTTATTTATTTATTTAGCGTTTTAAATTTACACAGCGCTGTCCATACAATTAAAATAGAGAAAATAAATCTGCTTATGTTAGTTCACTATTAGAAACAAACCAACAAAGCACTTATGAGATTAAACTGAGGTTAAGATAAGGGTCATGAGTCTAAATTGCTTGCAACAGGTGCCAACTTGTCTGTGAAATCTCCCAGACAGTTACTGCTTTTTTATTTATCTCATCAGGATCTCGATAGTGATCCATTAAGCTTCTTCTATTAATCTTCCATAAAAAATCTTAAATTGGTATTAAAAGAGATTAGTTAGCAATCTTTCATCAGGTATTGTTGTTGTTGTTGTTGTTGTATGTCTTCAAGTTGTTGCAGCTTTATGGAGACTGGTGAACCTATCATAAGTTTTCTTGGCAGGATTTTTGTGTACTGCCGTCCTCTGAAGTAAGAGAGCTTGACTTGCTCAAGGTCACCCAATGAGTCTCCCTGGCTGACCACAGCTTTGGCCCCTGGTCTCTAGAATCCTAGTCCAATACTCAAACCACTACACCATGCTGGCTCTCCCACCAGTAGCCTTACCACTAGTCAAAAGAGTTGTGATGCAATTTAGCTAATAGTGCATGAGTGGCGATTTTTGCCATCTCCCTTCTTGAGACCCAAGAGAAAGCCAATGGGCACATCTACACTGGCTGAAAAAAATCTGAATGCATCCTGGAGTTTTCTGCTCCAAAACTGCCCTTAATCTACCATGTGAGCACCACAGCAGCCAGACGAAGCCCCATGGGTGCCTTGTTCTGATCTCACCATCAAGGCTCTTCTGCCAGAGAGCTGCTTTTGTGGCAGGCGAGGGAGTGGCCCCGAGGACGACAGGGCACTGTGTTGAGTCTGCCCAACCAACCACCTGGACAAGAAGGTGGTCACTTCTCTGTGGTGCAAGTACATGTGGTGCCCACATAGTGAATTTGAGGCAGAATATTCCGGGCTGTATCTGGATTCTTTTAGCTGGTATATATGCACCCTGGATCACCCTGATCCAGCTGTTCACAATTCTAAACACACAGAGGTCAGTTTCCCAGAAGTTCTGGAGTAAACTCTGGTTACCTTTCATCAGATTAAAAGCTAAAAGGAGACTTTTTGGTGCAGGACTGGCTGTGCATCATTTGGACTGATAGCATCAGGTTTGGAATGTTATGGGCTTTCCCCCTCATATAGATATGTCCAACATCAGTCCAAGCAGACAGTCTTGGGTTAAATAGAGAAATACTGTAATACTGTAATCTAAACTCATATGATTTAAATTAGTATACTGAAGTAAACAAATTGCACACACATACACAGCAACAAACCAATAACTAGGAGTCCCTTCAGCTCTCTGCACTCCGTTTATTTGTTTCGCTTTTGATTTCGTAAAATGGCCTGGTTTCTTCTCAGATTAACTTTTAATTTCCTTGGCTTTGGACAAATCATGAGGATTTCATGGGCCATGTTAGCCCTAAAGAGGGAATCACATATTAAAATGAAAGAAACAAGGGACCAGCCTCTCTAACCTGGCACCTTCCATGTAATTTGGGGCACAATTCTCTTTGTTCCCACACTGCAACATTGGGAAGGTCAGGTTGCTCCATTCATGCTGTTAGATCTTTGCTTGTTATTTTATTCTTTGACATTTTTCAATCATGTATGTCATGCATTTCAACTTATTGCTGTTTTGAAAACATGGCAAAAATATTGCTGTTGAAATCAATAAGACTGAAGTTGTGGTTAACTTAAGTTAGCTAACCAGACTGCCCTCCTATCTTTGGGCTATTCTGGGCAGTCCTCCTATTAATATTTTGCTCTCTGTTTGTTCTTTTTCTGAGTCAGCCCTCCTCACCCATGGATTCTTTACTATTCCATTTTATATAATGGGACTTGAGCATCCACAGATTTTGCTATCCATGGAGGAGTTTGTGCCAACTAACAGAGAAGGCTATATAGCTCACAAAACTAAATCCCAGAATTCCACAAAATGGAGCCATGACAATTAAAGCAGTGTCCAAGTGCATTATTTCTTCAGTGCAGATGCAGCCTATGGGGATCATGGACACGTCACACTCCCTCTGCCTGACAGGAAAGAAATAGCAAACTTCTTCTGAATAATTTTTGCCAAGAAAATCCTGTGACAGGATTGGTCACCCTGAGTCAGAGTCAAGTTGGCAACAAGCAACAGTAACAAACATACTGGACTAAACTAAAAAAGAGAAGTGTGTCACATGCTATTCAAGATTGTTAAACTGAATATCATAATCACAAAACTGAATACAAAAGGAAAAGCCTAACAAGTAACAATTAATCAAAGTAAAAATTATAGAATGAAACATTCAACTAACCTATATTTTCTTCAAAGAAGAAAAAGAGGAGAAGAAGCTATTATCTTTTGCAGAAATCTAGAACTTTTGATTTATGCTCTGAACATCAGTCAGAATATTTGGCATTTTTAGGAAATCAGGAGCATAGCATTGGAATTTTGTGCCTATTGTTTATAACATGTCACAATAGATATTATTATACTTAATTACAAAAACACACCAGAAATATTACAGTGGTACATCTAAGCACATCTATTGTTGCATCTGCACTGCAGAAATAATCCAGTTTGACACCACTTTAACTGCCATGGCTCAATGCTTTGGAATTTTAGGATTTGTCATTTGCTGTGGCACCAGAGCTCTCAGACAAAGAAGGCTAAATATCTCACAAAACTATAGTTCCTAGAATTCTCTAGTATTGAGCCACGGCAGTTAAAGCAGAGTCAAACTGGATTCTTTCTCCAGTGCAGATGCAGCCTAAGCCTTCAACAGTTTTGGTGGTGAATCCTATTCATCAAGATTCTAAAGAATTTAGTCAGGGTTTGTGTATATATGCGTGTGTGTTTTCAGACATGCAGAAGGAACAGATATATAAGGCATTTCTGCCTCATGCAATTACCTTAAATCTCTTCGGATTTATTTTTATTCTTGGTTTACGCTTGGGAGGGCTCTTAATCTTGTCTGTGCGTGATCCTTTTAAATACAATTTAGGCTGATCATTCTTGAGAGAGGGAGTTTCATCTAAGCAGGAGAGTGTCTTGGGCTAATTTTGCCACATCACTGGCTGCATGGGTATAGGATAGATATAGCAGTATTTGGAGCATTGCCGCTCCAAATAAGAATTCTTCCCCTTCCCCCATGAAATTTCCCTTCAGTCCCTTAATTTTTAGGGGCTTGTCTAGACAATTAAAATATTCCACAATATGAACTGAATAGACTGTGATCTGGCCACATGCGATTCAGAGGAATTAGGCCTTTTTGTGTGTGTGGGGGGGGGGGGGGGGGCAAGATTCCATAAACTCTGCTGAAAAACGATTTGCGTTTTTTTTACTGGAGTATCCACAAGGCATTCATCTGTGCATTATTGGACCTATCGCTGTCTGTTCACTTTGTATGGATTTGCATGGATTCGCACGCCTGTGCATTTTTGGCAGAGCGAGGATGAATAGATGCTCACCCTTTTTGGAGGCCTGAAGGCCTGTGTGATGTAGCGGTTTCTGAAAGACCAGGGTTCAAACATTTGCTCGGCCATGGAAACCCACTGGGTGACCTTGGGCAAGTCACACTCTCTCAGCCTAAGAGGAAGGCAAAGGCAAACCCCCCTCTGAACAAATTTTGCCAAGAAAACCCATTGATCTGTTCTCCTTAGGGTCACCCTAACTTGTGGCGTAGTGGTTTGTGTGTTGGTCTGTGACTCTGGAGACCAGGGTTTGATTCCTTGCTTGGCCATGAAACCCACTGGGTGACCTTGGGCAAGTCACACTCTCTCAGCCTCAGAGGATGACAATGATAGTATTTATTACAGCTCTAGGCCAGCTCATAGAAAATGGTTCATAGAAAATGACCTCCTCTGAGCAAATGTTGTCAAGAAACCCCTATGATAGGGTTGCCTTAGGGTCACCCTAATTCGGCAATGACTTGAAGGCTATCCAACAACAACAAAGTCATGTAAATAGCCCTGGGGGGGGGGTAAAAAGTTACTTTCTTTCATCCAAGTATTCTCCCAGCCCCTGGGTGTGTTGTTTGCCTTTATGGCTACCCTAAGTTGAACCTATGGAGTTTATCAGACGGGAGGAATTTCTCATTATTTCAAATGGAGCCAATTGGAGCCAATTCAAATTAATGTGAATTCGCTAGTTTAGCAAATTTACGTGAATTCCAATTGCGTTCGGAATGTGTTCAGAATGACTTCCCATTACCCAAAAATGACCCCCCATTGCCCAAAATTGTGTGAGATGCTTTAATACGCAATAACATAAAACCCACGGTTGCGTTTGAAATGACTTCCCTTTTGCCCGAATTTGCATGAGCTATTTTAATACGCAATAACATGAAACCCCGTGATTGCGTTTGGATTGCCATTAGATTATACTTCCAATTTCCGTTGTCTGATAAACTCAGTTTTCATTGGCAAGTTTTCTTCAGAGGCAGTGGGCTGTTGCCATCCTCTGAGGCTGAGAAAGCGTGACTTACCCAATGTCACCCAGTAGGTTTTTTCATGGATGCAAACCCTGGTCCCCAGAGTCAAAAGGCTGTATCCACACTGCAGAACTAATCCAGTTTGACACCACTTTACCTACCCTGGTTCAATGCTCTGGAATTCTGGGAACTGTAGTTTTGTCAGCTATTTAGCCTTCTCTGTCAAACAGGGCAACTAGACATCCTCCTTTTCCAGGACGTGTCCTACATTTCAACCTTCGGTCCAACTTCAAAAGGTCCTCCAATTGGAGCATGACAAAGAAGCACGCATTTCTACGATTTTATATGATTGTTGTTAGCTTTTACATTAAACTCCAACTCCCAGAATTCCATAGCAAAGAGCCAGGCGAAGAGTTAAAGCGCTGCCAAACCGGGTTATCTCTCCAGTGTGGATGCAGCCTTCCCTAACTGAGCCTCCTCCTCTCTCTGGCGACACTGTCTCAGCCACTCCTCCTTAGCAGCGTCAGAATAATGGTTTTACTTTCGCTTCCTCCTCCTAGTCCTCCTCCTTCTCCCTCAGTCAGGAGCCCAGAAGAGCCTAGTCGCCTGGGAAAGGTAAGGGGGGGGGCAAAGATTTTGTGGGGGCTTCTCTTGCTTCCTTGCCTTCCCTCTCCACCAGGAGGGCTTGGCTTCTGCAAACGCCTCAGCAGCAGCTGACAAAAGGGGCTCAGGTTTGGGGGTGGCTGCTGCTGCTTCAGGTGGGTCTAAAGAAACTAAAGCAGCCAGCCTCTTATATCCTGTCATGAAGGGGACCTACAAAAACAACAAGAGTACTTGCCCATTGGGAAATGTTGGGGAATATTTGCCCATAGGGAAACATTAGGAATACTTGCCCATAGGGAAATATTGGGGAATACATGCCCATAGGGAAATATTAGGGAATACTTGCTCATAGGGAAATATTGAAAAATACTTGCCCATGGGGAAATATTGGGGAATACTTACCCATAGGGAAATACTGTATTGAGGAATACTTGCCCATAGGGAAACATTAGGAATACTTGCCCATAGGGAAATATTGAGGAATACTTGCCCGTGGGAAAATATTGAGGAATACTTGCCCATAGGGAAATATTGAGGAATACTTGCCAATAGGGAAACATTAGGAATACTTGCCCATAGGGAAATATTGAGGAATACTTGCCCATATGGAAATATTGAGGAATATTTGTCCATAGGGAAATATTGGGGAATATGTGCCTATAGGGAAATATTAGGGAATACTTGCCCATAGGGAAATATTGAGGAATATTTGCCCATAGGGGAATATTGAGGAATATTTGCCCAAAGGAAAACATTAGGAATACTTGCCCATAGGGAAATATTGGGAATTACTTGCCCATAGGGAAACATTAGGAATACTTGCTCATAGGGAAACATTGGGAATTATTTGTCCATAGAGATTACAAACATGGGGAATACTTGTCCCTAGGGAAACAGAATACTTGCCCTAAGTATGGGCAATACTATCATTTGTTTTGGTATGTCCCATCATTAACAGGATTATTTTCAAAGACAGGATGAAAGGAAAGGAAGGGAGGGGGCGGTCAGTAGAGGATGTGTCTTGTTGTGTTGTGTTCTTTCAACAGAGTCACACTTCCTCAGCCTCAGAGGATGGCAATGGCAGACTCCCCTCTGTGAACAAACCTTGCCAAGAGAACCCCGTGATAGGTTCGCCTTAGGAACTTATGGCGACCCTAAGGTGACCATATAATGGGGTTTTCTTGGCAAGATTTGTTCGGGGGGGGGGCTGCCATTGCCATCCTATGAGGCTGAGAGAGTGTGACTCACCCAAGCTCACACAGTGGGTTTCCATGGCCGAGCCAGGATTCAAACCTAGGTTTCCAGAATCACAGTGTAGATGCATCCCAGCCTCCTCCCAAAAAAGTACATCTTGGTATGAAAGGAATTCTATAAAAGAGAGAAGCAAACTTTTCTGGGTCGGCCTTGAATCAGGCAACAGTGGAGCAGAAAAGTATACAGGTGCTATCGCAGACATCTCTGTCTCTGACGTAGTAATTCCTCATCTCTTTTTAATGCAAAGGCTCATGTGACAGCTCCAGTAGATCAAGGACATTACAAGCAAGTCACCCATGGCCAGACAGTTTCTCTGGGTTGGTTGGTTGGTTGATTAGTTGTCCTTTCCCGTTTTGTTATGAGAAAAAGTTAATTTCTCCTTTGCTGTGACAACCTGTAGTTGTGGGGTGGATGAGTGGTGTGCCTCATGTGAACAAAACGACTCTACAGTACTGATATGGTTTGGACTGAAATCCCCATGCTCCCAGGCCAGCATAATCAGCAATGAAGAATGCAGGAAACTGCAGTTCAGTGGCAACTGGAGTATGCATTAATGTGCACCTTTGTATGTTTTTAACTGTGATTTTTTAAAATTGGAAACTGGTTTGAGTTCCAGCATTAGGGGTGGGGTGGGATGGGGTGGGGGGAAGTGGGATTAATAATAATAATAATAATGGCTGTCTTACTCCACCTGCTTAGGTGCCACTTGTCTAGTGGACTGCAGGGTTTCTGTCTCATCCATTAGCCAAAGTCAGTCTGTCATTTCCCGATTCCCTTTGCCCAAACCTTGAATTGTGTTGGAAGAACATAGATTGCAACAGCCATTAGCCCCACCAAGCATAGCAGATGTTAAGGGTTGATAGGATTTGCAATGCAACGATATCTATCGCATCCTCAGTCTAAAGAAAGCAGCCAACCTCTAATGTCCTGTCATTAACAGTATTATATAATAAATAATATATAAAAGCTTTATTTTTACCCTGCTCTCTGTCAAAGTCAATTGAGGCAGCTTACGATTAAAACAAGAACATATATACCCCATATCCCAAAGATTCCCTCCCTCCCCTAAAACATCAATTAAACAGGATTAAACATTAAAAGCAATACAATTAAAATAATCAGAGACAGGCAGATGGGGCACAGTACTCAGGAGGAAGGTGAATTCGGTTGGTGGCCAGGTTTGCTATTCAAGGAAGGCCTGCTGGAAGAGAGCTGCCTTGACAGCCTTTTTAAAGCTGTCCAAGCTAGTAATATGACAGATCTCCTCCGGAAGGCCATTCCATAATCTGTGTGTGGTTGAAGAAAAGGTCCTTTGGGAAGTTGCAGTTAACCTGGTCTTTATAGGTTGCAATAAATTCTTCCCAGATGACCTGAGTGCAGGGGGTCGTTATATGGAAGAAGGCAATCCTTTAGATAGGTTGGACCCAAGCCATGTAGGGCTTTAAAAAAAAACAGGATGAAAAGAAGGGGAAGAGAGGTGAGTAGAAGATACTGTAAATTAAAAT
Source organism: Urosaurus nigricauda (assembly GCA_034509955.1). NCBI lineage: Eukaryota > Metazoa > Chordata > Lepidosauria > Squamata > Phrynosomatidae > Urosaurus > Urosaurus nigricauda. The sequence continues at coordinate 12,660,998 of JAOEGL010000006.1, forward strand.
AAAAGACAAATTGATATCTAGGTAGCCTGTGTTTGACTGAGTACACTTCTACACAAGAGGTACATGATCTTGTATGATGGTCCAGAGGAAGGCAAAAGGTTTGGAGATCATTCTCTCTTTGACTTGGCTGGTGAATGGCTTGACAGCCAGAGAGTTTAGTCAATGAGTCAGTGGGCTTGGCCAGCATGAGAAGAGGCAGTGACATAAGAAACCCTTGAGGAAAAGTATTTCACACAATGAGCATAGGTAGCATCATAGAATCTTAGGTATTATTCAGACAGTGAAAATAATCCAAGTAGAATCTGGGTTGAATCTTTTGTTGTTCACATGCATTTTGAATGCATCTAATTAAGTTGGGGGGCATGCCAAAAAGCCCTCTTAACCCAGGATAATTGATGTCAGAGGTTTTCCCCAGGTTTTCCTAAAAGATTTGCATTGTCAGCTGTGTGAATAACTGATGCAAATAGACCCAGGATTAACTGGGATAAAACTCTGCATGCCTTGAGTGTATTTTGAGTACTTCCACTTCATTGACTCCATCTTTCTTTGAGTGCTGGCAAGTGTGAGCAACAGAACTCACAGAGATGTGCAGAGATACAGTTCCATAGTGTGAACAACAAACCTGGAATGCGTGAGTGAGATTATTCCCACAAAACAACAATCTGAATGACCCCTTAGAGCTGGAAGAGGATGCAAAGGCAATACCCTACCATGCAGGAATACACAATTAAAGCATTCCTGAAAGATGCCCATAAGTACTAAACCTGGAGTGGAGAAAAGTTGAGAAGTGAGAAAGAGTGAGCCAGACGCTCCAGACATTTATTTCTGGGCATCATGAAAAGGGAGAAAATTGCTAAATATTCAATTAGTTGTATTATTGGTTTTGGTTTTTTCTAGTCACAGGTACGGCACTTGAAGGATTTGCTGTCTCCTGTGCCAAAATAATGTGGCTGGTCTGGGGTATTGTGCAAGTTAACTTGGGTGAAGAGTAGTTGGCATTTTGCTAGTCTGCTTCAGGCAACAATATATCTGGGGCTGGACCTGCCCTCTGCTGTTCTTTGTTTCTAGCATTTCTTACTTGGGAAGGACCATGTGGTATTGAGGAGGAAGAAAAATTTTGTCCAAATATTTTGGACTTCAACTCCCAGAAGTTAGTTCAGCCAATTGCAATGTATTGTGGGAGCTGTGATCCAGAATATCTGGGGAACCAAAGCTCATCAATTCTGACCCAGGGTGAAGGGCCTAATGATGGCCAGGCTTCCTGCCTGATGCATTCCCAGCTCCTCCAGTCTCCGATAACCACTTTCCTCACACCACTAGCCTCTGAGCATGTGCCAACAGATTTTTCCCTTAATGGTGGGAATAATAAAAAGCTACTCTAATATGTTGTTTTGGAGCCGAGCTTTCCAAACACACACACATATATACATTCACAAACTATGTGGTTTCTTGCTAGTGGTATCTCTTATTCTGGGAATTAAGGCATACTCCCCGTGATATCTAGTTATGTAAGATGAAAAGGAAAGTGAAATAGAAAGATGAGAGTTTGACTCAGCATGTTAGTCCTCAGTTGTGAAATGGGTGCGGAATTGAGTCTGGCTTTGCGGAGATAGTCCCATCCCCCTTGTGGATTTTGGGAAAGGGAGAGCAAACATAAAGAGAGGAAGCTATTTCAAAACACTTTGTAACTATTTGTGGTAAGAAAAGGGCAATTGCATTTAGTGGAATTTTCTTGCTTCTGCTTGTGCTTATTATCTATATTCTCCTGAAGACCGTTGTAGTCTAAAAAGTGGAAGCATCGTTTTTATAGAACTAAATATCCCAGAATCTTCCAGCAATCAATTAGGCAGGCTAGTTGAGTGATATTTTATAAACTGTAATCCAAAAAAGTAAATTTTGCAGACTGTGATCTCCTTTGTTGGACTGAGATATCTCTGTGCAAAAGCATACATGCATGAGATGATGCAGGTTTGCATACCCTCCAACATTTCACAAATGACAATTGGGACATGTGTGGCCAAGCAACATCAGAGTGCAGTCAAGATGGCAGAGGTTATTAATGAGGAAAATTGTACAAATCAAGAGATGCGGCAGCAGTTTGGTTTTGGTGGAGTCTACAGGGAAGGATGAGAGTCTGTTTCCCCCTTCCCTCTCCCACATGCTAATCTAATTGAGTGAAAACTACATGCTACTCTAATTGAGTAACAAAATGCAGTTCAGAGGTTATGCCCACTATCTTAAATAATAATTCATATTTTTTTCTTAAATTTTATTCAAATATTTCATTCAGATATTACACTTAGCACATTGGACTTTGTATACAATAAATACATAAAACTCATATAACTCTGTATGTTGGCATTCTATACCCCTATTACATTTTAATATATGTAATTTGTGTAATTTTATCGGAGACCATCCAAGGGTGGTCTCTGAATAATAATTCATCTTTTAAAAAGTGCTCTTTTAAAGCAAATTATTTTGGTTGAACTTATGTTATTTGAAGGATTTGTTTGTGAATGGCATTTTTTGCACCATGAAATAGTGATTTAAAAGAAGCAACTGACGCAAAATACTGGTCCAACAATGAATAAATGGCAACAAACTGTTAAAATATTATAATTCAAACAATAATTGTTGTTCTAATAAGAAGGCTAGAAATTACTAATAGCCAGACTTAAAAAAACAACACATCTGAATAATCTATTAAAACAACCATCAATGTTTTTAAATCATTTTAATAAACTTGAATAGAATGGTTCTGCAAATTCTGCAATAGTCATAGGGTGGCTATTAAATGCGGCCCAAAGGATTCCCACTTCCTGCCTCCTGAATGTAGCAGAAGAGGTCTGTCTATGTTTAAGGTCCATCTATTCCCACTCTTCTCCATCTCTGTACTATTACTGCTAACATCACAGAGGATATTGAGAAAGGGAGGGACAAAGCTCTTAACTTCACAGTGATGTCTTTGTCTTCTAGGAGGAGTGAAGCGTATCTTGACTGAGGCCGTCAGCTCATGCTTGCCACAGGATGGGAAACTCAAATACTAAAGCGTATGTTTGACCAACTGATTTTCCATAGAAAAGTAGACCAATCTTAGGAAAAGTTGTTTCAAACATGCCAACAGTGTAACTATGTCAGACTAAACTTTGTAATTTTTTTAAACATTTTTATTGGGATGTTTAAACATTATGGTGAATGAAGATGTTAGGATCTGTATTGTTCTCAGGACATGTTGCCCTCCAGATGTTGTTGAATTGCAGTACCTGTCGTCATCATCATCATCATCGATTCTGGCTAGGGATGGTGGGAATCTTAGTCCAAGAATATCTGGAGGGTCATATAATTTTGTGATATAATCATTAGGGGGTGGTGTAGGGCTCTTCATATATTATGTACCAGCCTGCGGCCTGATCTAGTTTGGCAAAAAGAAGTGTGTTCATGGCTGCATGAAAGTCTAGCCTTTAGATGAGAAAAAGGGAAAGTGTGCCATGAAAATGCTTTTTTGTGTTTTAGGGGAGAAGAAGCGCCTTTAAAAAAGTGCTGGTTTTCCCAGCTTCTTTTTTAAAAACTGCGGAACAGCGCAGCTCCATCTAAAGGCTGCAAGCCTTTAAGGAAAAAGCAACTTCATGTCACACTTTCCTGCCAATCTAGAAAGCCCCTTCCTTAAGTATCCAAATGTGTCAGACTACAACCTGCATTATTCCCAGCCAATAACATTGATTCAAAGGATGTTTGTCATTGCTAGAGAGTGTGGCTTGCCTGGGGTCAATCAGTGAGTTTCTTGCCCAGGGTCAATCAGTGAGTGGGGATTCAAACTCTTCAAGCAAACCACTGCATCATGCTGGCTCTTCTAATCCCTTTATTGTAAGACAATCTCTTCTCCTGTCCTCATAATTCTACTGCTTCTCCTTATCTAGCCATGCTATTTCTACTGCCTGGGTCCCCCCCCCCATCCCCACACCTTCTCTCCCTAGGCTCTTTTGCACTTATTATTTGCAAGAGAGGTTACAGGTTGATCCGTCACATGTTTTCACAGATGGAACATCCCTGGAGTTTATTGGTGTTCACAGCCATGTGAATGCTCAAAAATCACAGTCTCACATTAGCCTCTTTTTATGGGATGTGGTGAGGGTCTGTAGATTTTGCTAGTAAGTAAGTAACATATAGTAAGGGACCTTGACTCCAGTTTCTTAGGTTTTGTACTTCTACCTAAATTCCATCTTACTGTGCCTTGTGTTCCAGGAGGCAGCTGTTGTGAATGACTCATCCATTTCAAACAGGTCTGTCTGCCCAGAAGTAAACTCACCCTAGACATGTTCTTACCTTCCAGCGACTCTCTCCTCTTCTGAGTTTGCTCCTTTGACATCTGCATAGTTTAGCTGCTACAAACTAAAGAGGGGGAGAGGACAGGAGGGGTAGACTCCTGCCCTCCCCATTAGGCTCAGGCAGTAGCAAACTACTGAAGCCTCTCCTAGCTTGTGTATCGCTCCACATTAATAACTTTTGCCCTCTTGACCACTCTGATGTTGATTTGCCATATGTGTCCTGATTTACATTTGTGAAATATTAGAGAAAAGGTGCAGCAGTGAATGTTACAATAATTGATTTAGATGTCTGAGTTCAAGTAGTTGTATGGTTGTTACTGGACTGGAAATCCAATCATCCCTAGCCATCATAGTCAGTGGTTACAGATGATGAGAACTGTAGAACAGCAATATCTGGAGGGCCACAAGGTCACAATCTATGCAACTGTGGCTTCATCTCTTTATCTGTCCCAGAGAGAGGAGGTGAGTGAAGCTTAGAATCCAGTGGGTAATTCCACTGAACTTACTTCTGAACAAACATCCTGCATACAGTTGTGTTGTAATCAACCTGTGATCCACAGCCACATATTAACTCCTCTGTTTCTTTGCTTATTTCAGAGATGGGGAATTTCAGAGATAGGGGGTTTCCCTCCAGATGTCATTAGACTCAAACTCATAGAATCATAGAATCATAGAATCATTGAGTTGGAAGAGACCACAAGGGCCATCTAGTCCAACCTCCTGCCATGCAGGACCTCCAAATCAAAGCATCCCTGACAGATGGCCATCCAGCCTCTGCTTAAAGACCTCCAGGGAAGGAGACTCCACTACGCTCCGAGGGAGTGTGTTCCACTGTCGAACAGCCCTTACTGTCAGGAAGTTCCTCCTAATGTTGAGGTGGAATCTCTTTTCCTGCAATTTATATCCATTGTTCCGCGTCCTAGTCTCTGCAGCAGCAGAAAACAAGCTTGCTCCCTCCTCAATATGACATCCCTTCAAATATTTAAACAGGGCTATCATATCACCTCTTAACCTTCTCTTCTCCAGGCTGAACATCCCCAGTTCCCTAAGGCGTTCTTAAGGCCCCTGGACACCACAATTCAAAAAGGATGTGGAGAAACTGGAGCGGGTCCAAAGGAGGGCAACTAAGATGGTGAAGGGTCTGGAAACCATGCCCTATGAAGAACGCCTTAGGGAACTGGGGATGTTCAGCCTGGAGAAGAGAAGGTTAAGAGGTGATATGATAGCCCTGTTTAAATATTTGAAGGGATGTCATATTGAGGAGGGAGCAAGCTTGTTTTCTGCTGCTGCAGAGACTAGGACGCGGAACAATGGATATAAATTGCAGGAAAAGAGATTCCACCTCAACATTAGGAGGAACTTCCTGACAGTAAGGGCTGTTCGACAGTGGAACACACTCCCTCGGAGCGTAGTGGAGTCTCCTTCCTTGGAGGTCTTTAAGCAGAGGCTGGATGGCCATCTGTCAGGGATGCTTTGATTTGGAGGTCTCCTGGAGAACTCCTGTTATTTCAATTATTGGTTGTGCTGTCTGAAGCTAATGGGCAGTAGGATCCATTAATATCTGGACTTCTATAGGTTCTTATCCCTTTTCTAACGTGGGGCTCTTTGTACACTTTGCAGACCACCATCACCAGTCAACCCTGCAAAGACATCTGCAGGAGGCATGATCAAGAGGTTACATGAAGACATCACATGCTCCATCTGTCGGGAACCCTTTGATGACCCTGTCTCCATTGACTGTGGACACAATTTCTGCAAGGAGTGTTTGTCTGCCCACTGGAGTGGATCTTCACACAATGAATACCGTTGTCCTGAGTGCCGCCATCCCTGCTGCCGTGAGAGGATGAAGCCTGACACTCGGCTGAAGAACTTAATGGAAAAAATTGTACAGCTCCCTCTGCAGGAGTTTGCTGAAAAAGAACAAGTGAGACTAAATGTAGAGGTACTGATCACACCATTCACAGTATCCAGTAGGGTGGTGTCTGTGGCATGTCAGCAACCACATTCAATCAAGATGGAAGAGTCACAGAATCACCTATAATTTGCAGCCTGGAAACCTATGCATTGGATTCATGTTTAGTCATGCATTCATCATACTTATATCCCTATATGATACTTGAGTTCATCATCACTATCTCAAGTCCCATTGAGTCTCTTCTAAACAAATCTCCTCTAAGCATGAGTAGGTCTGGATCTGACTCATAGAGTTAAAAGAGATCCCAAAGGCAATTTAGTCCATCTCCCTGCCAGTTCAGGAACCACAGCCAAAATACCTTGAGAGGTGGCCATCCATTTTAAAAATTGTCATTGAAATGTAGTCCCTTATTGACATTCAAGCAAGCCTTAAAATGTAACAAAACAAATACAATGTGATTTCTGTGGTAATTTCCTTTCTTCTCATCCACCTATGATATTTTCATTTTTGTGTATGGTTCTTTAAGAGGCCTTAATTCTGTAGAGGGTGGAGGGAGAGACAACCAAGAAATTATTGCAAAAAAAATAATAAATGAAAGTCTAGCTCAGAATGTAAGTTATTTTTTCTGAGTTAAATACTACTGGAAAAATATGGATGATGTGATGAAGGACAGTGTTTTATTTTATTCAGTTTTTAAAAATATTTAAAATTCTTTGTTGACCCTGGTAGTTCATTTGTTACTGTATTACCAGTACTGATCTCCAGTGCAGGCACAAAACAGAACTTTTGGATAATTTTAAGCAATAAACCAAATAATGGACAGAGCTAGTCTGAATACCCAAGGTGATGGAAGCACCCTTGAAAGCCCTTATTAAAAGCAATCAAAACCGAAAGGTGTAAAGACATTTTTACTGGTCATCTGAAGCTGAACAGAGATGATCTCCTTAAGTAGAGAATTACACAGCTACGGTAGAATGTTGCTACAGTAAACAACCTATTCTATGTTCCTGCCAACCTATCCTTCCTTAGATGGTAGGTTATGCAACAGGATCTCAGAGGAAAAATAACCATGACCACTAATGATTGTACTTACCAGGGTACTGGTAATATATCATAAGAGCATAGTTTTTTGTGGAGCTTTCGGGCTATCATAAGAGCAATTCAATCACAATAACAAAGATTCCAGGCACCAATGCTGGCAAAATGTCAGGAATAAACTTTTCCAGAACATTGCTACATAGCCTGAAAACCCCACAAAAAAACAAAAACCCAAAACATGTAACTATATTTCTACTAATATTCATTGATTTTATATAGTCATATTTTAGTGTATTTTACTTACCTATATTCTACATTATTTATTGGCCTGGTCACATGAGGGTTCTGTGAATTGTCATCCAAATAAAGCAACTTTTTTAGATTCTGGGTTAGCTGAATCTGACTAGTTGGTTTAGGACTGCTTCTAACCTGGCGGGTTCCCTTCCCTTTCAGGAGGTGCCAACAACTCCATTGCTACCAATGCAACCAGTGCAGCTTGTGGGTTTAGACGAGAAGGGGGATCTTTGCTTGGATGAAGAAGCCCTGAGTAATTGTTTTGAGCAGGGGCAGGTGAAGGATGCTCCTGTTTGCCTGGTTTCCATCCTTGGAGAACAACGCCGTGGAAAATCCTTTCTGCTGAATTTTCTCCTGAGGCGGCTCCAAAACCTGGTGAGCATCATAATGTGTATGTGTGTGCTCTGTTGGAGTTTGTCTTCATTAACTGACACCTGTGTATGTTTGTCAGCTTTTCTGGGTTAAAATCAGGCAAAGTTATTACATTACTGTTAAAAGCTACTGCTAACATAGGGGCTTGACAGACTGACTATTAAGGGGGCGGAGTCAGAGGGTGGTGTCCACATGACGCATGACCTGACTCTGTCCCCAGGCCGGCATGATGCTGCATGCTGCTGCACACGGAGCGTGGCATCACGGCACTCTTCTGGAGCTGCGTCTCCCTGACGCAGTGCCAAAGGAGCATGGAAAAGCCATGTGCCTGTGGCTATGGCCCCTTTCTGGGGTGCAAAAAGCCACTTTTTGCAGATCCTTTTTCCACTGCAGAAATGAGATATCAGGAGGCTGCATGTGGTTGCCATGGCCCCAGTTCACTGTAGATTGAGGCAGGCCGCCTCTTAGTGGTGGTCTGTACAACCCCATAGGCACATTTTTTTTTTTTTGCCTTGCTTTTCATCCTTTTTGATGTGTGTGCATTTTCTTAGTTCCACCTGAATTTGGTAACCTTCCCAAGACATTTCACAGCCATCATTTATTGTATTTCCCTCCTCATCCATCCAGCCTTTGAGGTGAACACACAGAGTTGTGCCTGCCAGAATTTTGTAAGATCTTTGACTTTGTTTTCCATTGCTTTGTTTTTTACATCAAATAGCTTCATTTATATACTGCTTCATACAGCCTAAGCAGTGTCTAAGTGGTTTACAACTGTAACATCCTTTGTTACATGCCCCTAAATTTTACTCTTGACTTATCCATGAGCTATGTCCAAATCTATAATTTTGGCCTCCATACCTACCCTCGACTTCTACATGAAATTGGCTTATAGTCAAGTATGTATGGTAATTTGTAAGCTGTACCTTTGCAAGATGGCCAAAGATGTGAAAGGCAGGACAGATGCTCTAGGTAGGGTAACAATCCAGGCAGGTCCCTAAAGGCTTCCTTTAAGAGAAAACATTTTAACTCTTTTAGCACTAATCACTTCACACACAACTTAACTGAACTACAGGGTATAGAAAATGTGAAATCAGCTTCTGGATCACTGGATCACTTATGGTACATCATTTCTAGTCCAAACATCTTCCCTATCATGGACATGTTCTTGCTTTCATGGTGAATTGTTGTCCTCTGTACTTGTTGACAGGTGGTTGAAGATGATTCATGGATGGGCCAAAAAGATGAGCCACTTACTGGATTTGACTGGCGACCTGGACCTACAAGCATAACCAAAGGGGTGTGGATATGGAGTCAGCCATTTTGGGTGCAAATTGGACATGAAAAGGTAAAGAATTTAGGGCAGAGATGCCCATCTTCTTTGGAGATGGATAGAAGGTGACTTAGGAGTCACTGAAGTAGCTTAGCAAGGATTTCTGATGACCAATAAGTTACTGATAGGAATGATAAGATGATTCTTCTCTGCCAGATAATACTGAACAAAGCTATGGGAGGATAAGATGTGATTGTTAATTGCCATGAAGTCGAGTTTGATTTGATGGCAATTAAGTCAAACTCTGAATGGGAAGCTTCCAAGAGACCCTGTTATCACTGATCAGATCTTCCCAAAAACAGGGCTGTGACTTCCTTGATTGAATCAATCCACCAGTAGTGCAGTCTTTGTCTTTTCCAAGTTCCTTCAATTAGGGACCAATCAGCACAACAGAAATAATTTAGTTTGACACTACTTTAACTGCCTTGGCTCAGTGCTAGGGAATGGCACCAGAGCTCTTTGATGGAGAAAGTTAAATATCTCACAAAACTATAGTTCCCAGAATTCTCTAGCATTGAACCTGGGCAGTTAAAATGATGTCAAGCTCCATTTTGCTCAGGAACAGAACATATTCCTAGGCTCCTAATTCTTGAATCCAGCATTTCAATCTGGTTGGTGCAGCTGGTTGGTGAATCTTGAGATTTTGATTTTAAAAATGCTAAGAACATCAACAACATAGAACCCATAAACCTGAGGTTTACCCACACTTACCACCAGCTATATTTTATGTAATTGTCCCCCCCCCTCTTTTTTTAATGTGTTTTATACCTGCTGTTTGATTATCAGACACATTCACCTAGTGGCTAGAACCAAAACTGTAAAGGCACAGAAAACTCCAGGGGTAATCATCCCCTCTTTTCATCACTCAAACCAGAAAGGTTTTCCCTAGTTTTCTCTAGACCTTCACATTTCTGCCCCCAAGTAGATTCATTGGAACATGCTCACTAAACCCATCCTTTATCTCTTACAAAATTATGCCTCTTTTTTGAATTTATTAAATCTTGACTGCTCCAACCATTCCCCAATTTCCCCCAAGGTAGCCATGTTCTTGATAGACACCGAGGGTTCGATGGACTTTGAGAGAAGCAAGGAAACTGGTGTCAAGCTCTCAGCTTTCTCCATGCTGCTTAGCTCCTATCAGGTGGGTTTATAGCACCTCCTTCTAGTTTTCTTCTCCTTTTTACTACATAAAAATATGCATTACACCTCTGAATGCATTACTTCTTGCTATTTGCTAGATATTGAATTTGGCCACCATGATGAAGGACACAGATTTGGAATACCTGGAGGTAAGTTGAGTTATAAAGAACTAGGACAGGAGAGCTGCACATTTTGAGCTCTAAATTTTGGGATTTTAACTCTCATAATGCCATAATTGGAATTCCTGGCTTACAATTGACTGTGCCAGGTGAGGCTGATGGTAGTGGAAGTCCAAAATATTTGGAGGGCAAGTGTTTTCCATTCCTGGATTAGAAGGAATGTTATGAATCATCTGGGAGTAGAATGAACAAAATAGAGAATTGGTGAAGCAGAATAAAAATCAAGTTCTTTCTAAAAAGAAGGGGTGGGAATTAAGATCCTAGACTCCAGGTTTGTCAGGTTTTTGGGGAGAGGGAAACTGGATTTATCACATCATAGAAATGGAAGGGTTCAAAGTTTATTTTGCCTGACTCCCACTGGCCAAACTCAGAATTCTGCTGAGGGCATGAACTACATAGCCCAAATTAGATGCAGAGTGGTTCAAACACGGAATTCATTGATTTTCTTTAGAAGAGGAAAGCAGTCTGCCATTAAGTTTGCCACCCCTTCAGATCTTGGCAGGAAACAATAATTTGCTTGAGATGACATTTGAGCTTAATGGAAGGGAGGACCTCCATTGTGTCTTATCCCAGTGGAAAATACATTCCTTAATTACATTTAAATCCTGGCTTTCCTCTTGAATGTTCAAGACAGATAACATGGCTTTGCCTACATTTTTCCTCAGAAGAACTCTGCAAGGTAGGTAAGACTGAGAGAGTGTGTGAGTGGACCAAGGGGTGCCCAATGGATGGGATCATGCAGATTATTACACAAGCATAACCGCTCCACCTTACGTCTCTGTATGTGCTTTTTAGTTCATTTGAACAACAAGATATACATCTCTCCTTGTACAACAAACCACCAGGTGCAATCCACTGTGTCCATGCCAAACAATGTGGCCCATATGGCTAGTTAGTGGTTGAGAGAAGGCAAGGTCACCTAGGCAGTGGCCAGCTGTGGTTCTGTATCTCGGAAAAGAAAGAACATGTCTTCCTCCAAGATATCCAGTTTACTCACATGTTCTTCTTGGAGATACAGCAGGATGATGTCTTCTTTCTTCTCTCAGCTGAGGAACCATGGCTGGATGCTGTTCACATACTTTCATCCTCAGTGATTAAGCCATGTGGATGTACTCCAATGTAGACAATGTGCATGAGGGCAGAAAGATTAGGGGCCGGGGTCAGAAGAGCACCAGCAGAATGCTATGCTCTGCCACACTGATCTCAGTTCTTGGCCACAGGTTTTCATGGCTCCAGGGAGTTAAAATTGCATCCTCCAAATCCCACTTTAAGTCTGATCACGACACCATGCTGGCAGTGCACATACTTGATTTGTGTGTGTCTGTATGTGGTGTTTGTTGTCCCTTCCTTAATTGTGGTCAACTATTAATGGATCAAAGAAGATAGCCCACACTGAAAGTCAGAAGTTGGACTGTTGAACTGGGGCTGCTAGAACCTGAGTTGAGCCTCCTCTTCACCACAAAGCTAATCTTTGGCCAGCCATTTTCTCTCAGCCTCATCTACCTCTCAGGGTTATCGTGAGGATGAAATGAGATGAACCAATATATGATCCTCTGAGCTCTCTAGAAAAAGGGGCAGCACACAAATGTCATACAATAATGGGTATCATAATAGTTATCAGTTCATCCATTGTCATTGTGGCTCTTCTTGTTGCCTCTGAGAGGGGAGACAATCTGAAGGGTTGGGTTAAGGGTTATGCTAGGAGAACCAGATCCCCTCATATCCCTAACTTACATTCTGCATTCTCCGTCTGCCAGATGTTCATGTATGTAGCCGAGACAGTGGGACGTGCCTACAAATTAAAGCCCATTCAGGTAACAAGTGCTGGTTGTTCAGCTTCCTTCTCTTCCTACTCACATTATGTTCTCCTTCCCTCCTCCCACAATCACCATCTGGTTCAGGACTTCTGTCTCGCCAAGCCATCAAAAAGCCCCTTGTTTCCTGCACTCTCATCTCTGCTTTCTGGCTTCCTCTTTCAGCTCTGTACTCCTCTGCCTGGCACCCACATCTCTCTTCTGCCCCGCCATCCTTTCCCTTTCTCTCCATCTACATTTCTTTCCTTCTCATGTACGAACGCTAGTAAAGTTACTGTACACCCTCTGCTTGTTACTGCACCATTGATCTCCCTGTTGTTTTTGTTGTCGCTGTGCCTTCAAGTCGTTTCTGACTTATTCACCCTAAGGTGAACCTATTCCAGGGTTTTCTTCATGAGTTTCATCAGAGAGGCCTTTCCTTTGCCATATTCTACAGCTGACAGGGTGTCACTTGCCCAAGGTTGCTCAGTGGGTTTACATGGCTGGGCCAGGATTCAAACCCTGGTCTCCAGAATCATAGTCCAATGTTCAAACCACTACATCATGTTGGCTCCTACATCTCCTTACATGCATCTTTAATTGCTAGGATAGGAGTCCCAAATAGTCTGCCTTATAAAAGAAGCTGGGGGAGAGTGCTAAAATGGTTGTGCATTCCACTCACATTTTAACTGGGTTGTTTGGGAAGCCGAACTCCAAAATGTCTAAAGGGCCAAATATTGCTTAGCTCCACTAAGCAAGCAAGATAGCTAAGCAAGGGGCCAAGCCTTTCTTCTTGTATATTTCCAATAAATGTTATACCAGTAGTTATCTGTTCTTTTATCTGTAATAGCACTATATGATAAATGAGGTATTATTAATAGCAAAAAACAAACAAACCCTAAGTCTTAAAAGCCTGCCAGGGAACATGAAAGTCTGAGTGAGAAGAGTTTCACATCTCTGGATGAGGTATAGCAGGAATATGTGAAAATATTCAAAACCTGAATGGAAACTGGATTTCTCAATTGTCAGGAAACTATGACAAGGAGATCTTATTAAGGTGCCAATTTTTGCAGACAACCCTTTCTAAGGCACATAGGTTTTTTGCACAGAAAAGGCTGTTTTCCCCACAAAAAGCATTTGTGTGCAGAAATAATAATATAAATAAATAAAATATCTGTTTAAAAATGCTGTGTTGTTTTTAAAAATCCAGATGGATTATTTTCTGTCACTTCTATGCAATAAACTTGTTTTCTGCACCAGAAAAATGCATGCATATTTTACATGGTGCAGTTCTGGAATGGTGAATAATTGTATTTGCAAAGTGCAGTTTTCAACTTCTTTGTTGCACTGAGGAGAAAAGTTGTAAAATTATTTCTTCTTGCCTGTGAGAAAGAAATGTACAAAGAAGTACATCCCTACTCTGGGATGAGCACGCAGTAAGAAACATCGCTATGTCTGTGCAATTGCTGTATGAATTTGCACCTGTGATGGAAGAAGTCTTGGTAGGTTCAGGCTGCAATTCCATCTGCACTTGCTATTGTCTGAGCCCAACATAACTTAGTGGAGCTTCCTTCTGAATAAATGTGTATAGGAATGTTGTGCAAAATTCCTGCACACAATACCTTCTATAAAATTTTAGCCATGAATAAAGTTTGTTCAACCGTGTTGCTATAGTGCATTTAGTGGTCATGTAAATGGGCCCTGAGATCAGAGGTGTGTATGTAGAATCAGGGCAGAAGGGAAGCAAAGAAAAAGCCTGCCAAGTGTCTTGTTTTCTTGTTGCAGAAACTTGATGTCTTGGTGCGTGATTGGTTCTTCCCACCCATCTATGGATTCCAAGGGGGCCGTAAATACCTCCAAGACGTCATAGAGGTAAGACTGGTAACTGAAACATTGATTGGAATCCTGTTGGGGATTTGCATTTTCATAAGTGAAATGAAACCTGCAGGAATTGGCATTGGGCAGTCCCATAATGTCCATATCCAGTAAAGGACTGCTGTTATATAACTGTGTAGGGTAGCCAGCAAATTAACTGGTGTACAATGGGATCGGTTTTCTTAGCAAGTTTCTTCAGAGGGGGTTGCCATAGCTATCTTTTCAGGCTAAGAGAATGTGGCTTGCCCAAGGCTTCCATGGCCCAATCAGGTTTGAACACTGATTTCCCAATCTGCTGGTCCAATGCTCAAACCACTACACAACTCTAAAGTTGCATAATGTACACTGTGATAAAGGATTCCAGCTATTGATTCTTCTAATGCAGGGATGGGCATTCTAAGGTTGCATGTGGGCACCCCTGGGACTTTTTGTGGTCCCCATTTCTGTTGTTGGCTATGCAAATGAAACTTTTACCATGTTCTCTTTCCTTCTAGAAGGAAAGGTAGACACTGTGCTATATGTCAAGAGCTTTATGATCTGGAAGGATACTCTAGAATCTAGAACCCTTTAGCCCCATAAACAGCCATGATAGTTGCTACCAAATGACTGCCATCCTTTTGATGCCATACTGAGGCTACACATATAGAGTAATTTGATTATTTATTTATTTAGAATGAGCATCCATCATATCCAGCTGTTGGTGATATAAGCTGAGTTGCACATGTGGGACCATTGTGCCTGTGGTAGTTTATGGCATATCAATGTGCATTGCCTCTATACATTGCCTTTCTGTACTGTGCACTGTAGTTATACAGTGGGCTTTTGCAGCAATGCACATTGACTGTTGCCTTATGTTGGTATTTTGTATAGGGGTTGCATAACATTACCAGTGGATATTAACACTTCACTCAAGCAGTGTAGGATCGTGACAAGTATTAGGGTTAACCTCCTATAAAGGGCTGGGTTTGAGATTCATTTGGGACCACCGATGTCTGGAAGTTGACCTTCTTATAATCCACATCTGCTAGCTTGTTTCGAAAGACAGTGAAAATTGGGAGACTAGAAGAGCACAGAATGGTTCAGCTGCCTTTAAAATTACTATTTCTCTTTCCCCCTCCCATTTTCCCCCTCTGTCCTCAGCTTACTTCATTTTTTTTAAACTGAGTTCAAAGTACCCAAGTAGCAGAGGGGAGAGGAAATGAAGGAGTGGGGTCTTGTCCTTACCAGTAGACTCAGGCAAAATCAAACTGTTACAGCCTCTCCCAGTCTGTGTATTTTTTCTCAATAATATATTCTGCTGTCTTGCCCACCCAGTGATGTTGCTTGGCCACATATTTTACATTTGTGAAATGTTGGGTATATAGTAGGTCTAAAGTGGCTGAATCTAATTCTTTCCCTGTGTCTCTGTGTAACCACAGAAGCTGGAATGTCAGCCAGGCAAGCACCCACGTGCCATGGAGGCTCTCAGGAATACCAGCACCCGCTGTTACCTGATGCCCTTCCCAGGCAAACGATTGGCAATGGGAACTGAGGGCTTCATCGCAGGTCAGTACCTTTCTATAATTCTTTTTTCTGTTTCCTTCATATGTGCGTGTATATGTGCCTTTAATTCACCTGTTCACCTATGGTGACCTCATGAATTTCATAGGGATTTCTTGGGCAAGGAATACTCAGAATTGGTTTTGCCAGTTCTTTCCTCTGAAATATAGCATACAGTACCTGGTATTCATTGGTGGTCTTCCATCCAAATACAAAACAGGGCTGATTCTGCTTAGCTTCTAAAATCAGATAGGATCTTGGGCCTTTCAGATATTTAGTTTTGATATATTTGTACCTGGATAAGAGACTCTCAATGAATCATAGAATCATGGAGTTGGAAGAGGCCACAACGGCCATCCAATCCGACCTCCTTTTATGAAGGAATAAACAATTAGACACTCCCAATGGGTGGCCACACAGCCTTTGTTTAAAAACCTCCAAAGAAGAAGACTCAACCATGCTCCAAGACAGCATGTTCCACTGGTGAACAGCTGTTACTCTCAGGAAGTTCTTCCTAACATTTAGATGAAATCACTTTCCCTGTATCTAATTCATTGCTCTGTGTCTTAGTATCTGGAACAGCAGAAAACAAGCTTGTCCGTCCTCAGTATGACATCCCTTCAAATATTTAATCATGGCTATTGTGTCGTCCCTTAATCTTCACATTTTTAGGCTAAACAAATACCAGTTCCATAAGACACACTTCATAGAGTATGGTTTTCAGACCTTTCACCATTTTCGTCACCCTCTTCTGAACATGTGCCAGCTTGTTGACATCCTTCTTGAATTGGGGTAACCAGAACTGGACACAGTGTTCCAGGTGAGGTCTGACCAAAGCAGAATAGAGTAGTACTATTACTTCCAGGCAGTATACACTGTATTTCAAAGGAAGGAACTGGCAAAACTCTTGAGTATTCTTTGCCTAAGAAAACCCTATGAAATTAATGGGATAACTATGAGTCAACAGGCAATTTGAAGGCACATACACATCCATCCTGTCTACAGAAACTATCTACAGAAACTTTTGCTTCATCCTTCAACTAGGGGGAGCTTTGGTTCCAGAAAAATCAGTGGAGGCTCTTTGGTTTGTTCGTTTGTTCCTTAATGTCAGATTTCAAAAGGCTTAGAGACTGAACAATCCAACTAAATGGAGACCTGATCTCCTAGTTCTTTTTGATGCCTTGTGCTCCTTTAGAGTCTAGTCATTTCCTACTCCAACAAAATGTGGCACATTCTTCCTCTTTCTGTTTCAGGTGTTCTAACTTGTTAAAAAGAAAGTGTTTTTATACTGGTCAAAGATTGAATAAAATTTTATTACATATTATTACAAGAAAGTGTTTTATATTTTTAGAACTGATTTTTTTAAAAAAATGTTGGTTAAAAATAGTCGATAAAATGAAAATAAAGTCCTTTGTTGATATCCCCACATTGCAGGTGGGCAGAGAAGGTTATGGCTGAGAAAGTGCAGCATAAAATAGCACACTGTTGTGGATAATGGGTTCAGCTAGGACTGTTTACCTAGTCCTCAGCATGACAGAGTGAAGGAGACAATGGACCCAGAAGTCTGATTGAGAACTCAGGTTTATTCCTCCAGCAAAAGTCCCCAGTGGAAATTCAATTTCCAAAGACTGAGGCCCCCAATTACACAAAATGATGGGATTTATAATAATTTTACACAAAGGATTTCCAAAAATGCTTTCTATTAGTTAATCTTAACTCTAACCAAATGAATCTCAAGCATCAAGCAATGAATACATGAATAATTAAATTCCACTTATGACTCATCAGGCCACTTTACAAAAGTTACTTTTCCCTCTCAACAAAAAAAAATGATATCAGGAGCCTCTGTACACAGTTACACAGTTGCATTTCTACTTATCTATTGTTTATGTTTGACTTTCACTGTGGCGCCTGAGAGAGGGCATCTTGTACTCTTGTTTTCTCCTGTTTGTTCAGCATTTCCTGAGGACCGTCACTTGGCCTTGTTTTTACGTGCCAGCTTGAAATTTTCCCTTTTCCCAGAAATCAACGTTCAATACTCTAGTTCAGTAGTCATTTTAGTTCACTCTTTATAATATAACATTAACTAAATATTGATAATAAAATTTGCCCACTACAACACCACTGAATTAGAAGCTGAGGCAACAGTGTTTTAAAAACTTTATAGTTTAATCCACATTAATATCTATTCTTCCACTATTATATGTATGTGTGTGTATGTTTTAATGAAGTGTTGGTGGGAGGTGCTGTGCTGAAGGAGATGGTGATTAACTTCTTTCCAGGGGTAAGATTTCCATTGCAAAAGTGTCCCCCCCCCCCCCATTTCCCTAGCATTTCTGCTACTATCAGTTTTGTATTGTCCCCATGATAATAAGTGGACTTCTGTGCCCTTCTTTTCATGTACAGTATATATGTGTGTGTGTGTATAGTATTTTGTGATGTGTTCATGAAGAGGCCTCTGCATTAACACACACACACACACACAACACACACACGAGATCTTGGAATCACAAAAAAGCAAATCTAAGGAGCAGGTAAAACCAAGGGATGCAGAGAAGGGGAAGCACAAGGCAAAGAAAGCATGTGTCTGTGTATGTCTCAGAAAAAAGAGAACAGGTTCTGTAGTATGGTTCCTAAAAATTCTTAGCCAGTGTGCAGTTCATGGCTCCCATGTCCTTGGGATCATTGAATCCACACTGGGCTGTAGTCTGAATTTTAATGGAATTATCCAAGGCACTGCAACTATATTGAGGATAGGGTTCAGCCTATCCTAGTTCACTGCAACTATAGTTCACTGCAACTATATTGAGGATAGGGTGAGAGCTCCCTTATGATCGGGACTGAAACCTAGGGTAGGTAGACTGCCCCACAGACCTGAAAACTAGGAGCATTCAACAAACAATGGCATGGAGGTGTGGGGTGTGTGCAGTGGAGATGAGTCCCTACCTGATCATTTTTGAATGTGCAGGGACTTGAGGAAAATTCCTTAACTTCTGTACTCCATCAAATGTGTGTGTGTGTGTGTGTGAAAGAAAAAGAGAGAGAGAATGAAAGGGAGATGGTGACACTGTAAAGCTATATAATCCTAAGCATGTTGCAAACTCCACTTTATGCTTGGCTTCAGCTCCACCTGGCTGACTTTTCCAATAACTCTACAATAGCATCTCATAAAAGAGGCTCCCCATCCCAGTGTAGCCTATGAACCTCTTGAGCTGCCCCCTCAAATGTCTCTCTGGCTGTGCTCTGGCTTCCCACTTCATTTTGTTCAGCAATCGCAGGGATTAACTTTGCACCTAATTATGCAACAGCAAACATACACTGAGAGTTAGTCTGTCCCTTACGGCCAAATCACACAAGATGAATAATATCTACGATCAAATCTCCCTGTGTTTCTTTTAAACACCCACACATAATATGTTTATTGCAGGGCAGGCTGGTGGGGTGGGTTGGGGGTTTCTAGGTTGATCAGAGGCTCCGTAGAGGACATGTTTTTAACTCTCTTCCCCTAAACTGTTTTCACAGATGTCTTGCCCCTCCCTCGAACCTGTTGTTGGCCCACAGATATTAGTATTTTTCCACAGGCAGGAAGAGAATGATTAAGATTGAGAAAAGGATCCAAGGAGACCTGCCAAGAAAATAAAAATGTCAAGACCAGTTTTTAGTTTGCTAATTAGTTCCCTTCCAATTTGCAGCACTAATTTTTAATCCTTTTCTATTAATGAAATGGGAGGTTCTAAAACCTCTGTGAAGACCTCCTGTCAACTCAGATTATCTGCATTACTGCCAGTGGCCGTCAGAGGGAGCAGCTGTATAGATGATGTATACTGTTCTTTTGCCTCAACTGTTTGATCAATGTATTTCTTGCAGACATGGATGATGATTTTAGGGAATGCCTGAAGGATTATGGGAATGAAATAGCCAGCTCAGCAGGAAAGCATGCAAAGAGAAACCAAGATGAGACAACCCTCACAGGGGCACAGCTTGCATCCAAGATAAAGGTGAGGGATGTAGGTCTGTTTCTAGGGGAAATCCCAGATACAAGCACTTGTTGAATTTCTTCCTGTCACAGAGCTCTTACTGGACAAAAAGAGATAACAAACAAAGAGAAAAGTATTGGGATTATGAGACCAGGGTCTTGTCTGCATCAGCCAAAAGACCTCCCCACTCCCCGGTTCTGGCAGCATCTTGCTCAGACAATGCATGGTGCAGACAGACCAGACAATGGCGATTATCATATGGGGAAAAGGAGGGGAGTGAAGCACTCCCATTCTTATCGCATGATTGTGCCAAGATTATCAGAGGATGTTGATGAAATTGCCCTGTCACTTTGTATTAATGGAAACTCCATTAATACAAAGTGATGGGGCCATTCCACTTCACTGGCAGAGAAGGACGGGGTAAGCATGACGTAATAAAGATGGGATAAGGATGTGAACACTCCACTTCACTACCTCCTTTCCGCCATGTAATACTCTCCAATGTCTGGCATATCCAGGTACAATCAGTCAGGACAAAGTCTGGCATGCTTGGTCTGGCAGGGCTTCACTTTCCCCCTTGGCTGGAGATATGATGCCAGATTCAGATTATTTATGGGACTAGGCAACAATCCTAGCATGTATTTCATTTCTGCTGTGCTCGTAGCAATGTGCTGGCCTTGCTTCTTATATATGTGGATACATATATATGTGCATATGTATGAGGGTAGTATCTCCCAGCTCTTTCTTGGTGTTGGTTATATTAATTGTTAAGTTTCAAAAGTCAGAAAACTTGGAGAGGAATTATTAGGATGAGAAATCACGTTGTAAATGTGCTTTTTAAAAACAAATAAAGTAAATGAAGAATTTATGAGTTCTGAACATTGGGAAATGAACAATGTGTGTGTGTGTGTGGAGTTTGGAGGTGGATTCCGAATGTGTGTGTGTGTGTATATGTATGTGTGTCGGGAGCTAGCTGTGCATTCCCATCCTCATCTATCACTTCTGTTTCACCTTTTAGAAGTTCTCAACTCTCATGAAGCAATACAAGTTTGCCTTCTCCTCAGTCACACAGGTACCAACTTCTGTCTTCCCTCCATCTCTCCTCTTCACAAGCCATTCTAAATGCTGTTTATCCTAAATATTTCTTTTGACGGAGCACATCATTTCCTTGCTTGTGGACATAGGTAATCTCTATGTGCTAGTCAAAGAATTTAGTCCCCTGTACCCACCAATGAGGGCATGACCACCTGAAGCCAAGCAGGTCTGGTCCTGGATGGAAGACCCTCCTACCATGAATTCTATCTTGGAAAGAAAGTGGGATGGAAACATATAACCTACCAAAAAAAAAAAAAAAATTATGTGGGTTGAAATCTCCAGGGGGAATAGGTGCAGTTTCTGTAGATATTCAATCTGTCTCCATCATGTACATCACATTGATGTTTCTTGCTAACTAGAGAAGGGGGTTAACATGAACAGGACCACTTTAAGCTTCACCTATTTTCATCTATTTTTTCCTGTGGTCTAGTGGTTTGAGCATTGGACTACAACTCTAGCAACCACGGTTTGCATCCCCGCTCATCCATGGAAACTCACTGGGTAACCTTGGGCATGTCATACCCTGTCAGCCTCAGAGGGAGACAAAGTAAACACATTCTGAACAAATCTTATCAAGAAACTCTCGTGATGGGGTTGTCATATACCATAGGAACACCATACCACAGGAAAAAATGAGGGCAGATAATCACTTCTGCACATGGTTCTAAATATATACATGTATGTTGAACTTTGGAAACTTTTGAAGGGTGGGCCACTGTGGAAGGCTAGGAGGCTTCAGAAGGCTGTACTCCACACAAAATAGCCACCAGGGGGCTTTAGAAGGCTGTACTCCACCAAAATTAATAGCCATCAAGGGAGTAATTTCACAAATTTTCATAGAATCATAGAATCATAGAATTGGAAGAGACCACAAGGGCCATCCAGTCCAACCCCCTGCCATGCAGGAACTCCCAGTCAAAGCATCCCCGACAGATGGCCATCCAGCCTCTGCTTAAAGACCTCCAAGGACGGAGACTCCACTACACTCCGAGAGAGTGTGTTCCACTGTCAAACAGCCCTTACTGTCAGG
Source organism: Urosaurus nigricauda (assembly GCA_034509955.1). Taxonomy (NCBI): domain Eukaryota; kingdom Metazoa; phylum Chordata; class Lepidosauria; order Squamata; family Phrynosomatidae; genus Urosaurus; species Urosaurus nigricauda. Next base: position 12,682,903 of record JAOEGL010000006.1, read on the forward strand.
AAGTTCCTCCTAATGTTGAGGTGGAATCTCTTTTCCTGCAGCTTGCATCCATTGTTCCGTGTTCTAGTCTCTGCAGCAGCAGAAAACAAGCTTGCTCCCTCCTCAATATGACATCCTTTCAAATATTTGAACAGGGCTATCATATCACCCCTTAACCTTCTCTTCTCCAGGCTAAACATCCCCAGTTCCCTAAGGTGGTCCTCATAGGGCATGGTTTCCAGTCCCTTCACCATCTTAGTTGCCCTCCTTTGGACATGCTCTAGTTTCTCCACATCCTTTTTGAATTGTGGTGCCCAGAACCGGACACAGTATTCCAGGTGGGGCCTGACCAAAGCAGAATAGAGTGGCTCTTTTAAGAGCATCCAGGGCCATTTTATGTCCAAGAAACCTCCCACTTTTTTTTTTGAGCCAGAAAGTTTTAGTGGTTACACTATGACTCTGTGTTGGACTATGGCTCTGGAGAGCAGGGTTTGAATCCTTGTTCAGCCATGGAAACTCAATGAATGGCCTTGGTTAGTATCAGAAGAAGGCAAAGGTGAACTCCCCTCTGAACAAATCTTGCCAAGAAAACCCTGTGATAGGTTCTACTTAGGGTCACCATAAGTCAGAAATGACTTAATGGCACACAACAACATTTAGTCACGGGAATTGAGGGTCCTTAGGAACAATAGACACAGTGGTTTGTTTTCTTTTTCCTCTCCACAGATGGCCATCACTTTACATGACCTGAATATCCAGGATGCCTTGAGGACAGAATTTGCGGAGTTCATCAAAGAGCAGGTACGTACAAAGAGCAGGTCAAGTGTGGGATTAAAGAGAAAATCTTAGCAAAGAACATGAAGGATTTGAGGGCTTTAGAGGGGAGGAGAAAATAATAGTCACATGAAGAATGGTGGGGCAGAACATAGTCTAAAGTTAGGCAAATTATGGATGGAGTCTGTCAGGCTTCAGGACATAAAATATTCAGTGTGATTAACTCAGACTTCCCTGACCTGAAATCTTTCTGATGTTATACTACAGCTCCCATTATCCCCACCAGCATAACCATTTCAGTGGATGGGATGGTAATAACTGTAAGATGTCTTCTGGGATCAGCAGACATACCTCTAAGTTCTGCAATGGCAGAAATCTCCAGTCTCGGGGACCAAAGTTGGAGTTGTCTGTAGGACAAATTTGAGGCAGGGTGAAAGGTACCCATAAGTGTGCAAAAACATTCATATTTGATGGGGCTTGGAGAGGTTGTGATTGGAGGGAATAACAGTGTTTAGATTTCAGTGAACTCAGAGAATCAATGTGCTCTAATGTCTAGAAAGTTGGACTTAGACTTAAGGAACAAGGCTTCTGGTTTCCAATGTTCACTACACAATTGTTACACAATTAATTGCAGCCTCTCAGTCCATCCTAACTCAGAGGGTTACTTCCCTAACTCAAGGGGAGAACACAGCAGACCAGCCTAAATATATGTACAACTAAAAAGAATCAATCCATGCAATCATTTGAACTGACATAAATGTTTAATAAGCAAGTTCTTATTGACTCTCCATGTGCTCTTGGCCCATGTGCTTTTCTTGCACATACTATTCTTCAACATGTTGTGAGAGTTTATTTTTAGCACAGGGTTGATCAATGCCTTCTTTCTCTCCCCACCCAATTTTGTAAACCTGTTATTCTTTCTATCTTCATTTCAGGAGCAAATCTCACGCCCGATGATTGCAGGCCTAAAAGTGACTCCAAGTGCAATGACACGGTGCATTTTAGAGAAGCAGCGGCAGCTGGTCCATCAGTGTGAGATGCTGCTGCAGGGAAATGAACCTGATCGGACAGATTCCATATTACTGCTTGAGTCTCACCTGCAGGCTGTTGCTAAAGATTTCCTGGAACGCTACAGCCGTCGATACAAATCCCATGCCCTCAAAGCTGGTTTGGCCATTGGAGTGGGTGCTCTTGGATTAGCTGGTGGGGCCATTGGGGCTGGTGTTGCAGGAGCCATCTTGGCTGCTGAAGCCATTGCACTGAGCACTGGTACAGCGGCAACATTTGCCATTGGAACTGTGGCTGGAGCAAGCACTTTTGCCCTTGTTGGGGGAGGGGTGGGAGCAGGTGTAGGCAGCAATATAGGGGAGCGTAGGGCCCGAGAGGCTGAGAATGTAAGTGAAAGTGATGCCGAGGCTGAAGAAGCAGAGAGTAGCCTGTCAGATAAGAGATGCCTTATTGACCGGCAGGGCACACTTTAGAGTTGACAACAGACAGTTTTGAGACCTGGACTTCCTGTATAGCCAGTTGACAGATTAGATGATAACACCTTTTGTTGTCAGAAGGTGATGGAATAGGACTCCTATGCTGTCCTCTGTTCCACAAACCATTGATCTCCCCTATCCAAATGGTTGGATATGGGATAGACATGACATACATCCCAGTTTTCATTATCATGCAGATGTGGACTTGCTGGTGATAAGAAAAAGTGTGTCAGGGTGTCCTTCTGGTGCTAGAGCTATCTGTTACCTCTGATGGTAAATAAGGGAAATCTCACTTCCCATTGTTCTGCTTTTAATTTGTTCCTTCTCCAGACCTATGTAAATTGCTACAGGTAGCCCTAGGAGAATCATCAGTCCTTTCTCAGGTCCTCTTTCTTGCCCATAATACCTACCCCAGGATAATAAGCAGAGTGGAAGAGAGTGGGGGGTCTAGGATTTTCCTGCTTTATCTGTTTGTAGCATTAACTGGAAGTGAGGAGATGCCACTGTTTTTTTGTTTTTGTTTTTGTTTTGTTTTCTGCATTCTGAGATATACAACTGTAGGTCAGCATAAAGCAATGCATTATGTGCTCTAGAGCCAAGTAAATAATCATATTGCTCTAGTTGGAATTTTACTTCATCCTCTGCAGAAAATAGTTGAAATACAGAGGCTTTTCACTCTTGCAGAGAAATCAGCTTCACTTCTTACCTCTTTATGCAGAGATCAGCATGGTACCACCAGTCATCATATTAACTGATTCAGTGTTCCTCAAATGTACCTGTGGGGCAAGTGAGGGATGCAGTTCCAAATTCTGTTCAGATACAGCAAAGGCTGTGGTAGGAAACTGGCATTGCCTCACGGGAATGAACTCTCCTCATATATTCAGGGAAGCCTTTCTTGGTGGCCTCAGTTGTCTATTTTAACATACCAGAAACACACAGTAGGACGTAATATATTCTAGGAAATTCAGCTGAATTACTCTCAGAAATATTTCTAAGATCCCTGCATTATATCCAAGTGCCTTGACTTTTGAAGCTGTGTATGACTTGTATCTGCTTGCCCAATGTCATTTGGGTAACCTTTCAGGAAATACAATTATTCATCTTACCTTTTAGTTGAGATTTCTTTTTTGCCCTCAGTTCTAACTCAAGCTGTGTTCGCTGTGGTAGGTCTCTGCACCAATACCTCCACCATCCACCCCCTTCCAAGGTACAAACCCATTTTATGAGAACACAAAAAGAAAGCCAGTATTCTCAGGATCTCAGCCATCCAAGTGCTGTAGCCTCAGCTGACTTGTAGACTTAATTGCAGTGGAGAAAACCCAGATGTGAAGAGAATGTAGTCAAAACAAACATCTTGGCAGAACACAAGAGAATAGCAGAGGACAGGAGGAGGATAACGTTCAGTCATCACTGACATCTTTTAAATTTTTCTTTACAATGTGGATTGTTGTGTTGTCCAGCCAGATGTCAAAACACAAAGCAAGCCATGGACAAAAAGATCAGTTAATGGTATAACACTGGAGTAGATGAAGTGGTTTTGAGGAATAAAGAAGTTACACAGGGCCTAGAAAACCTCCAGTTCCTTAAAATAATGTTGATTTCACAGCCATCCCAATTTCCAAGAATGGGTGTTTATTTCAGTGTTAGAAACCAAAGGATACAAATAGGAAGATTGCTTATTTTTAATCTTTTGACAGGGAATCTTTTACCTTATGCGTCGATTGTTTTACCATTTACATTTCAAACTGTAACCCTCATTCCTGCACTCAAACACAATGAAAACATGCAACTTCAAGCCCCAGGTAAATTTGGGCACATTTTCATTGCATATTTAAGCTGGTATAAGAACAGCTTAACACTTGGTTCTGTCCAAATCATTCAGAACACTGAAGTTATGAGGAAGTATTTAAAAATCTTTGTGAAGGAATTCAGTCTAGCTCTTTGGTTCCCAAACTTTGCTGTTCCAGGTGTTTGATACTTGCTGGGGGAGAGTTGGACGTAGAGTGAAGGAACATGGCTTCCAATCTCGAACAATCACTACATGATTTATTGCTGCCTCTCATCTCCTAGAAGACTCAGCCATTTTGGCCAACAGTCAGGAATTGTGGTAGCTGAAGTTCAAAACATCTGTAGGACCAAGAATTGGGACCCATTGATCTAGATCAGGGGTTCCCAAACTTTTTGACTTGCAGAGACTTTATTTCTATGACAGGGCCCCTAAGAGGCCTATCCTATGTCTTAAAAGTTAATGACATTTAGGAGTGTATATAAGAATATAACTTAATTCCATTTTTATTTATTTCATTTTCTTGGCCACAGAGCACCTGAGAAGTGCATACAGAGCCCCAAGGACTCCTCAGGTTGGGAACCCCTGATCTAGATCATGGGTGGCAGGGCTAACATAAGGCTTGCATGGGCTGTTGGCCAAAGCTTGGAAAAGTCATTATGGAAAACAGCTCCCAATATCCTAAAGCCAGTGGCCATGCTGGCTGTGGAACTCAGATGAGTTGTAGTCAAGAAGGTCTTTCAAGCTGTATTCCTGGTCTGTGTCTGTTATAAACTCTTCCCACATCTGTCCGTAATACCAACCAGACCCTTGGCAATATGCTACACCACCACCACCACCAGCCTCCTCATTCTCCTTCAGATAGGCAGGTGAATTTAACTGGCTGCATTTGTGTAGATTTCATAAGCCACTTCTGTCTCTGGCCTATTATTATGGTAGCATAGCAAGCTGGAACAAGGGAGTGCTGGGCTATGGCATGTAAGAAATGCACAGTGGCTAACTACACCAGAGGCTGAGTGCCCATTTTTCTGCTTTTTTTCCATCTTACTATGCTGCCGACAGCTCACCTACTCATAAGAAAAGGTGGCTGCAACTCCATGCACATTGCATTTGTGATTGGGAAAGAGAAACCTGGGGCCTAAGTACCCTAAAAGCACCAGATTCTGCCTGAACTTGGAAGGTAAGCAGGGTCAGCCACCAACAAATACCAAGTGACGTAGGCTATGTTTCAGAGGAAGGAAATGACAAAGGTACTTGTGAGTTTTCCTTCCCTAAGAAAAACCTATGAAATCCATGGGGTCTCCATAAGTTGACAGGCAACTTGAAGGTACATACACACACACAAAAGAGAAACCTACAGCCTGTCCTAAAGGAGGAATAGGCTGGGATCTGTTGTAGCACTGGCACACAGCTCAAAGCTCAGTGGCAACTGACATTCCTTTACCAACATACTGAACCTTGAGGCTTCTGCCTGAGATAAAGAAATCATTTTTCTCTTTTGAGGGCTACAATACATTTGCAGGGATGGGTATGCGCATTTCGGGACAGAGTTCTTTTTTCACTCCCCTTGCCTCCCCTTAGACTAAAACACATTACATGTTTCTTACTGTCACCATTTTCAGTCAGTTTAGGGTTGAAAAGGGCCTTGAAGAAGTAGAAGGTTCTGGGAAAGGAAGGGAAATCAAAACAGCTTCATTTCAAAGGAATTTTCTTGCATTTCAGATGGGAAATTGTCTGATAATTTGTCCAGAAGAACATTCTTAAATTGTGCGTATGGGGGGGGGGGGGGAGGTCTTCAAGCCTGAAAATGTTGAGTTTAGAAGTCTGTGTGCCCCACTTTCCCTATACCTGGCCTACATAAAGAATACCGGTAAGCACATTTGTTGGACTAAAACCCATTAGTTATACTAACTACAGATACCTTCTTTTTAAAGCAGGGTGGACAAAGTGCACCCCTCCCGGTGCTGGATTTCATTTCCCAGCATTTTTCATCATTGGCTGTGCCAGCTAGGGCTGATGAGAGCTGCAGTCCAACATCAGGAGTATTACATTTTGCCTACCCCGGCCTAAGGAGATACTCTGCAAATAGCTGTATGCCACCTCTTTTGCCCTCCCTCTTTCACCTTCCTTCCCTGCTTTGTGTGCCCAAATGACTTCCAGGAAGAGAGCAGATTCCTCTTCCCAGAGAATGGAACTGATCACTTGCAGAAGGTCTGTTCTAGGTCCTGATATATACTTGTGAAAGTTAAACAATCTGGAACTCAATTTAAATGAATTAGGAAGTGACACAAGTAAGGGAGTTACAAATGTAGTTAGTGTACATTTCTCTTGAATCCTAATTGGCACAGCTAATGGTAAATAAGTGATGGAAAGTTCAGCCCCAGGTCAGCAGGCAAACCACACTACTACCTTGCAGGAGTATTCACGCACATACAGCCCTTTGACACATTTTCTTGTATTACAACCTGGAATTGAAATGGTTTTAATTGACATTATTACCACTAGCGATACATAAAATATTCTCTGAAAGAGCAAAATATGTTATTGTGACTGAAATATTAAGCATACAAAAACAAATGGGCACTTGTTGGGTGCATAAGTATTCACCTTCTGTTTGCTGTGACACACCTAAAAAAGCACTAGTGCAACACCCTGCCTCCAGAAATCACCTAAATAAGTGAATGGAGTCTGCCTGTGTTCAGTTCCAGTGCTATGTGATCTCAAATTAAATACACCCATTTCTGAAGAGTCCCAGAGTTTGTTTGAAAGCATATCTAAAGAAAGATAATAATGAAGACCAAGGTATCCAAAATAAATCCAGAATATTAGTTGTGCAGAAGCAGAAGCATTGCATTAAAAAAAAGAAAAGAAAGAAAGACCAAACTATAATATTTCCTGGATCACTGTTAAATTATTACAAAATGGAAATAGGCCACCCATGACACTGAATCGAGAAGATTGTCCACTAAAATTTTCTGATCAGGTAAGGAGAGCATAAGTCAGAGAAGAAACTAAGAGACCAGCAGTAACTCTGGGAGAGCTGGAGATAGCTGCAGGTGAGGTGGGAGAATGTGTGGGACATTTTTCATCTGGCTGTTCCATAAGCTCAGCTTTATGGAAAAGTGGTGAGAAGAAAGCCATTGCTGAATCAAACCCAAACCAAAGCCTATTTAGAGACATCCAAAAGGCATGTGGAAGACACAGCAAGGTTTCTATGGTCTAACGAGACCAAAATTGAATATTTTGGCATTGTTGCTATATAGGTGCCAAAAAGCCATCTGCTCTCATTGTCCTGAGAACCATTCCTATGGTGAAGCATGATAAGGCGTCATCATGTTTTGTAGATATTTTTCCTCATTGGGGACTGAGAAAATGGCTAGAATTTAGTGAAAGATGTCAGGAAACAGGGCAATTCTAGAAGAAAACCTATTCTCTGCAAGAGAACTAAGACTGGGGTGAAGGTTCACCTTACAGTGGATAAAGACATTAAACAAAGAGCCACGGTAACTGAACTGATTTGAAAACAAGAGCTGAATGTCTTCTAATGCCCCATTCACAGCCAATACCTCAATCAAATTGAGAATTTATTGCAAAAGTTGCAAACAGGTGTTCATCAATGGTGTCCATCCAAACTGACAGAGCCAGAACAATTCTGTGAAGAAGAATGGGCAAAAATTTCAGGATCCAGATGTGCAAAGCTGACAAAGAGCTATTGCCACTGAAATGTTTCTAAGTATTGATGTGGAGGTGAATACTTTATGCAACCCAAAAATACCAGTTTGTTTTTGTATACGTACTCAACTTTTGTGACACAATAGAAGTATTTGCACTTTCATAGTACTATGTATTTTTGATACTTTAAGTGTTAAATGTACCAATTATATCCATTTCAGTTCCAGGCTGTAGCACAACAACATGTGAAAAAGTCAAGGGGATTTGAATACTCCTGTACTAATAGCATCATAACTCCAGTCACTTGAATCAATCCAGGATCTGGATCCCTTGCTATAATATGAATTGGCTAAAAAAAATTAAAAAAATCAACAATTGGAAACCCATCCTACATCATCTTCCCAGTAGTTCCTGACATGGGGAAGAGGTCATCAGTCTTGGTTTTCAGACACGACGTATTTTCATCTCACTTTTCTTGAGGGAATAGTAGAAGCCCTTCCATTGGTACCAGTTAATGCCATTAGCATAAGAGAGATGGGCTCCGCCAAGGTAGAAGCCATTGAGATTGGAAAAATGGCAGCTCTTGAACCACCAGGCACCAGAAGAGAGCGCCGCGCAGTTCTGCACATAAAGGTCTTGGTCACGATCAAAGGTAGAGAACTTCTGGCCACTGTGGTAGGACAGTGAGTCCCCTGGTAAGAGTGCAAATGGACAGAAATAAGGATTTTTTAAAAGGTGTCTGGAACAAAACCTTCCTGTCACAGGAAAGAACTAGAATGCTTTCATGACCTCCAACATTTCACAAATGAATACTGGGACATATGTGGGCAAGCATCAGAGTGTAGTCAATATGGCAAAAGGTATTAATAAGGATCAGGAGACAAGCTAGGATAGGCTACAGCAGTTTGCTTTTGCCTGAGCCTACTGGGAAGGGAAAGATTCCATCCTGTTTCCTCCCCCCACCCCTGCTTAATTCAGCACAAATTACTGTTAAAACAAGGATGAAGGGGGAAAGGAGGAGAAAGAACCTGGGACATTTGTAAATCAGCTGAAAAAGTGAGATGACAATCTCTACCAAATCAGGAGAACTAGAAGGCATGTGCTTTCCTTAGAATAGGCTTCAGTAATGTTGCAAGGACTGCAAGCGTTCAGTAGGCATGCTATGGAAATGTTAGTAGCTCTTCTGAGGTCCTTACCTTCCCACAAGAAATCCAGAGACCTATGATGTATGGTTTATTGGAGAAGATGTCATGTGAAACAGTTATGTCCAAAGACATGGGTCCAAACTGAAAAGATGTGTGTTTCTAACTAATAAGCTGGAACCAAGCACTATCCCTAAAGTTGTGACTTCCCAGAAATTCAAACTACTTCTGCCTAAATGCCCCAGATATATGCATTTTGGGGATGGAAAAGAATTTGTCAATTTTGATTAATATGACATTTTCACACTTTTCTAGACATATTGGGGGAATTTGAACATTTGGAAATTTAGAGGCATTTTGGAGAAATAAATTAGGTGGAAGCATTGTGCACATTTTAATATATGAATGGTAAACATGCTCAAAAATATGCAGATGCATGCTGTAGTCAAAGGAAGAGAAATGTAGAAATAAGGTAAAATGCAGATTAAAAAGTATTGAAATGAAAGGAGCAGCAGGGGGAAGGCAGGTGAGATAAAGAGAAATGCAACCAAATTGAGTTTGTGAAATTTTCACATCCATTGTGGGCAAGCAACCTCTCAACATTAAAACAAGCAAATTGCAAGCCCCTTTGTCCTTAAAGCAAAGTGACAAAACTGTTTCACTACCACTCTGTTGTATAAAACTAGTTTTTAGATGGGATATATAAGAAAATACCATAAAGGAGAAGGAAGAAGGCAATCTATGGGAACTGGATTACATTGCATATGATAATTAAAAAATCAAGACTTCTGGTTTCATGAGGTCTAGGGGTGGGTAGAAATGGAGGGTCAGAAACATTTATAGACTGTCTGCTGAATTATGCAGCCCTTTGGCATTTCTTACCATTGTATATGGGTGTTAGGAGCTACAGTCCAACAACATCTGAGGGACTGTATGGTTCCCGCCCTCCCCAACCATGTGTCCTCTGCACATCATATTGTAATTCCCATCATCCATGGACAGTCCAGGAATGATAAAAGCTGAGGTCTTGCCTATCTGAAGACACCAGATTGGGAAAAACAGTTGTAAATTCAGAGTTTTACTGGTACAGTTACAACCTCTAATTCAGTTTCTGCACTCAAAATCTTTCAGTGACAGCAAAAATATTGGGAGAAAGTTTGGGGAGGAATGAAATAATTGTAAACGAAGCGAGTAGATGCCCAGAGTCTGGGTTCTCTCACCTGCCCCTCCATCAGTGAAACCAGACACATGCAGTGTGTAGCCATCCTCCTCTGCACTTATCGCATTTGGTGAGATGGAGAAGTCGGTGTATTTGGCAAAGGCTGTGTTGTTCTCAAAATCCTCCAGATCCACACGTAGTTCATACTTCTGCTTGAGGGTCAGGAGATGGATATTTTGCAATCCTGGGCCACAGGACACAAAGGAAGCATTCATTGGGTATGCAGGTTCTACAGAAAAACCCATTCTCTCTTCCCCTTTGGGAGCTACAGTTTTGTCTGACCCAGCATCTGCTGAGAAGGAAATGCTGGCAGACAAAGAAACCAAAGAGATCCCGGCTGTTTCCGTTGGCCCCAAATCATGGTAAACACAACACTCACCCTTAGCTCTGGAAAAGTCTGGGCCCAAGGACCTGTTTTAACAACTTAATGGAGAAACCCAAACATCTGGCTGTTCCAGAAAGTTCTGGCAGAAAAAGAAGTCTGGGTCAAGAGCTGAGGGGGAATGGGAGTAGGGAAAGAAAGAAAGCCAGGGAAAGCACAGGAAGAGAAGAAACAAAAGTCTTTTGGCACACACTGACCAATGTACTGTACTGCAGAGAACAGCATAAAAGTTCCACAAGGGGAACTATGATAGGTGTCTCCTCTCAACTCTTCTCCCAGACTCACTGTTTAGCCACTGCAGCCCCACTCATAGTCATTCAGAAGGTAGGTGGGCGTTCAGAAGAGCATCTGGCTAATCCTCCATAGCTAGACACAAACTAATGACATAATCTGCCCAAATCTGCCAGGGTTCTCCAGAATCCATGAAAGAAATGTAATAATTTCTCCTCTAGGGGGATGGCTGTGCCATGGCCAGGTACCTATCAGATCCGCCCAGCTCTCCACTCTCCAGTGGCATCACTATTGGAGCACAGAGAGTAAGGATCGCACCAGGTGACACTCCAGAGGGGAGTGACAGATGGTCTGGCCCTCTGCCTGCCACGTGTGTGACAGCAGTGTTGCTGCCATGTAGTAGCAGGGGTGCTGGTGTCTCTGCCACCCTGGCTCCATTTGCTGAGGGAACCAGGGCAACAGGGAGAAAAAACAAAGGTGGTGGATGCAGGTACGCCCCTGCCTACCACCCCACTGCCTTTGAGGAGAGAACTGGGGGGAAAGACAATGTTGATGGATGCATTCATGTCCCTGCCAGCCTCCCACTGACCAGCAGTGGGGAAAACTGAAGAGGACTCACCTTCTGTCTCTGTCTCCCTTTCTCTGCCTCACTTGCCCAGCTGCCCAGCCCCCCAAAGCCCTTTTTGGGTGTTGTGAGGCAACAGGCGGCCAGCCAGCTGGGGGAACAGGTGAGTGAGACAGATGGGGGGGGGGGGGTGACAGCAGGTGACACCAAGCCTAGGGACACAATTCCCACCAGCCACTGAATGGCCATGAAGTGGGGCTATCACAACAAAACAGTGAGTCTTACTTTGACTGGTAGAGAGGGGGAAAAGAATATTACTGTCAATTCCCATGACAACAACAAGGAAAAAATACCTATGTGAGCATAATGAAGGCGTTGCCTTGCATATCACAGGATAACAGACAATATGCACTCTGCTGAAAAAAGGAGAGAAGAGGAGCTTTACTAACCCAGCCAGTATTCACCATCCGCTCTTCCAAAACCAAACTTGTAATCATTCCAGCCCCGAAAGAAACTGACTGAACCATTGAAGCGTTTCTGGAAAATCTGGAGGACAGAAGGGATGGATGGTGAGAAAAGGGTGAGGTAGCATTCATCTTCTACAAGTGAATGTTCCCAAGCAGTGCTCCTGCCCTCCTTAGGGAAACAGTGAATCTCCAAAATGGCAGATACATGCTGAAGACATTGAGCTTTCAGATGGTTCATAAAGCCATTCTCTTTCCACTCAAAGTCTACTTTCCCCCTTTTATTGTTTATTTTACTCTTTTGTAATCCATCTTTCCACACTACACACATGTGCTCTCCAAGCTGTCTTAAAAACCCAAGCAATTGATCCCAGCTAAGAAATCCAATTTACCTGAAAGTCAAAGAATCTAACCACAGCAACAGGTGGCATAGCAGTAAGAAAGAAAGACATCACTGAATAATTCAATGGATTTGGTCGTGAAAGAACATCAGTGTATGAGGTATCTCTGAGAGTAGTATTCCATACATGGGGTACTACTACCGCGGGGGGGGGGGGGGGAGAACCTTATCTATTGCCAGTCTTGGCAGCGAGACGCATTGAATTAGGCCCACAAGGAGCAGAGGAGTTCATATGAAAGGTGGTGGTTCTTCAGCTACACCATTTAAAGTTTTCTAGAGCAAAACCAACACTTATGTAGAAGCAGAATGAAAAGTGGAAACCAGCCAAAAGATTTATCCCCCACCCATGCAAAAGAAATACAGTAAAAAATGCCAAGTTCCAGTACACAATGTAATCATGACCTATATGGCTCAGGTCCAGATTATCTGAAGGACCATATTCTCCTGCACAAAAATGTCTGGATTTTGGGATTCTCTGAGAAGGCCCTTCTCTCTGTCCTACCAACCTCACAGGTACATCTGGTGGAAACATGAGAGAAGGCTTTCTTGGTAGCTGCAACCTGGCCCTTCCCAAAGACTCTTTGCTGTCTTTTTGATGGCAGATGAAGACCTTTTTATTCCAGCAGGACTTTGAAAATTAGAGGTTTGATGTTTTTTAAAGTGAAACAGGCCTTGTATAAATATGTTGGACTTTCATTTATTCCACTAAGGAACTATAGGAAAGTGTGGTATTAAACAATATAACAAGCATATATTTACATACAGAAATATAATTATTTCTTTTTTTAGATATTGTTTGAAGAAATTGTTTTCTTAGAATTGTTTAAATAATAAACTATATGATAATTTGTTGTTTGTTGTGTGCCTTCAAGTCATTTCTGACTTATGGCAACCCTAAGTCGAACCTATCATGGGGTTTTCTTGGCAAGATTTGTCCAGAGGAAGTTTGCCTTTGGCCTCTCCTGAGGTTGAGAGCATGTGACTTGCCCAAGGTCATCCACTGGGTTTCATGGAGAACAAGGAATCAAACCCTGGTCTCCAGAGATGTATTACAATATTCAAACCACTAGACCACGCTGGCTCAATCTACACAATAATACTGTATTTTAATATATGAATATATTGTTGCGATATTGTTTAATGTCACACTTTTCTATAGTTCCTCAGGGAGAATTTGAATTGCTGGCATTTGTCCTTGTTTAAATGTTTTTAACTGGTTTTAATTTTCTAGTACCTGTAGTGCCCTAGTAATTGCAATCTCTAGACATTACACATGTGTGGGCAGATATGAACACGCATATTAAAGACAGAAGGATGTTCCATTCCAAGAAACGAGGCAGGGCAGTGCCTACAAAGAACAAACTCATGAAAGTTTCCATAAGAATCACACCCAAAGTTTGTTCTATTACATTGCCTTCTGAAGCAACAATGGCACATCAGTCTGAGCATGGTAGATGTGAACATCTCTATCTCTACTCTGTTATTGCTAGTAGCACAATAAGATGGACCCCACTCCACAGCCCACCCTGTGCCCTCATTACCGTCCATTTTCCATCGTCAGTGGTCATGTCGCAGTATACAGGCACTGGGATGTTAGGGCCCGCAGGGTAAATGAGGTACACACCATCCGTTTCAGAACCTTGATCATAAATGTCTTCACAGTCTAGCGGGAGGGAATCTTCTCCGCAGTGTTGCTGCTGAGCTGCCCCAGCAGAGGAGGAAAATGTTCAGTGTCAAAAACCCACCAGTGCCACATATTAGAAGTTACAAAGTTCCACCTAATAGCCAAACTGAATTTTTATGGCCTCTGGATGATCATTTTTCTGCAAGCCACATTCCTGGATTGTAGTCTAGGCTGGCTGTGATATTTTTCTTCTATTTTTTAAAAAAATTGTAAATAATTCATTAAAACATCCTTTAAAAGACATTTCAAACAAAATGTATTGCACTGAATTACTCAAAGGGCATTTTTAAATGCTGTGTTTCAATTTCCCTTTTGTCTTTACAGATAGATTGTCAATTTTTCCTGAATTTCAAAAACTCTGATAAAGAGCCATGTGAAGATAATTCTTTTCCAGAATACACAATAAAAAGAGTACCACATAACAATAAATTTGTCACAGCTGTTATTTTGACATGTAGATCTCAATGGAGACAACCATTTATCCCTTAGTGCCAATGCCCAAATTCAAGTTAAATCTTCCACATTTTGTTGTGATCTGTCTGCTATAATTAAAATAGAGGTCAATTCCTTATGATGGAGAGATAATTTGAGATCCTTAAATATAGAAATCATCAACAGTGCTCCATGTTCTTGGACTGTTTGACTTAAAAATTTTAGTAGAAAATCAAGTACCATTTTATAAAATCTTGTGTGCATTCACACTATATAATTATAGCACGTTGATACCATGTCATATGTGGATTACTCCATTTGAGGCAATGCTAGGATTTGTGGTTTTGTGAGGTACTGCTAGAAAGTTTTAGTGCTGTATTTCAGGTAATGCAGTCAAGAATTCCAAGCACCTCACCAAACTATAAATCCCAGGATTCCCTAGGATGGAGCCAAGAGACCTAAAAAGGTATGAACGGCTATAATTGTGCAGTGTCAGTGCACTTTATGGCTGTATCTACGCTGTGGATATAATGCAGTTTAACACCACTTTGAGTGCCAGAATCCTGAGATTTATAATTTGGGGAGGCACCAGCATTCTTTGACACAGAAGGATGGTGGCTCTGTAAAACTACAAAGCCCAGGGTTTTACAGAATAGAGCTACAGCACTTCAAGTGGTATCAAACTACATGATTTCTACAGTGTCGATTCACCCCTAGTCTTGCTGGAAATTTGATATGAGGCAGAAGACATTCCTTGCAGGTATGGCAAAGTGGCACAGACATCAAACAGAGGGGTCTGGGCATGATTTAGGTGGCAGAACTGATAGTACTTACCTTGATCATTGATGGCTTGTCCTTGCAAACTAGGTATCTGGGCAAGGAGAAGCAGGAACAGTGAGCCTGGCAGGAACAGAGAGGCCTGAGAGAGCCAAAAATGAAGAGAATGACTTCTCAAAACACTGCACAGGATACATTGGGAGCAACAAACAAGTTGAGGCCTTTTGAAGTTTTTCAGCAAGGCTATAATTCTTGACTCCTTGAAGTAGGCCTCTCCTGCACCCCCAAAACTACCCCACTGATCCCAGGTGTGGTGAATGATGCTATCTCATTGCTATTGTTGAAGTAAGGTGTTAACCATGATGCTGGAGATTCTTCTTGTTGGTGTGTGCCATCAAGACTTTTCTCACTTATGGCATCCCAAAGGGGAACCTATCATAGGATTTTCATGGTAAGTTTCTTCAGAGGGAGTTTGCCACTGCCATCCTTTGAGATTGAGAGACTGTTACTTGCCCAAAGTATAACCCAGTGGGTTTGTATTTCTGAATACAAACTACTTTTGCACACTGGATTCAGTCTGAAGCAACTAGAGTAAGCTGAAGACAAAGAGGGAAAATGGAAGGAGGAAAAAGAAAATGGGACATTTTATGAGGAGATGAGAAAGTGGGATGACTAAAGATTAATGGGGACTGTCCCTGCCAAAACAGGACAGCTGGAGGATATGTATACAGAAGAAGTAGCAAGAAGGCTGGGAGCTACAGTACAGCAACATCGAAGGTGCTGAAAGTTTCCTGCCACTGAGATAGTGGCTGATCAGAAAGTACATATCTGAACCCTGGGGAGATGTTGCCAGTCAGAATATGCGATATTGCACTAGTTGAAACAAGAATCTGATCTGACAGCCTGAATAAAAGTACACAATAGAAATGTAATCAGCCATCCTTTCTGTCTAAGGCTGTGAATGTCACTGCTTCTGTAGAAAAATTGTGACAATCACAAACAAGTGGAATGTATCAGGAGGTAACCTTATAATTTCCCCAAGAACACTTTCAAGTTCGAGTACCCAAGAACACCATTCAAAAGGTTCCCATTCCCCTAGGTGGTAACTTCTGCATAGTCCATTGTTTTATTTGGATACAAATCTAATCATGGCCTACAGCCCGACATCCAGCAAGAACTCATCACAAAGAAATTTTAACTAGCAGCCATGCCAGTCATTCCTGAAACAACAGGTCCCTCTCCCCTCAGACTGAAATCCTAAAATGGATATGGAAGAGTGTTTTTCATATTCCAAATGCTCTGCCTTATTATGAATATTCAGATTTAATTTTAATCTGGCTTTTTTCAAAGGATATTTTTGTAAGGCACTCTCAATCCCTGGCTGCATCCACATTAATGCAGGTTGACATTGCCATAACTGCCATGGCTCACGGCTAAGGAATTCTAGGATTCATAGTTTTCTGAGATAACCTTCTCTGTCAAAGAGCTCTAGTGCCACAACAAACTACAAACCCCAGGATTCCATAGGATTGAGCCATGACAGTCAAAGCATTGTCAAACTGCATCAATTCTGTAGTGTGGTGGCAGCCTCTGTTTGTGAGAGTGGAAAAGGGAAGTGAAATGTCAGTTTGTTGTTGTTGTTGCTGTTGTTGTTGTGTGCCTTCAAATGATTTCCAGATTATGGCGACCCAATCATGGGGCTTTCTTGGCAGGTTTCTTCATAGGGGACTGCCCTGCCACTGCCATCGGCTGAGGTTGAGAGAATGTGACTTGCCCAAGGTCACCCAGTGGGCCAAACCAGAATTCAAACTCTTGTCTCCAGAGTCTTAGTCTTATGCTCAAACTACCCCACATAGTATTTACATTTATATTCATATTGATATTACATTTATATTTATTTCACTGATAAGAGAGTTCAGTGAGACATAGAAGCCTGCTTGCTTTTCTAAAACAAGACTGGGAAAGAAAAAAAATGGAAAAAAAATGCACAAATTTTGTAAAAAATGGTTTGAGCCCTGAAGGGCCCAGGAGATCTCCAAACATTGTGGAAATGTTTTACTCTAGTCAAGACTAACAAGTGGAGTTAGGCCAATGTATTCAACCCAGAAGTTTTTATGAGTGGGCAGCCTTGATAGTTAGCACATCCTAGACAAGAACAGAATATCCACAAAGATGATAAACTGTTACAGAATATCTGTTTCAGACATTCAGTGAACATATGGAGATGGGAACAGGGAGCAAGCTGTTTGTTCTAGGAAACATCTGCACAGGCCAGAATACTCTGAGACCAGTCTGGAGTATTCTGGCCCCACACTATACCAAATTTTCCCCATTACCTGGGCACTCTGAAGTGATGGCAGGTGGCTGCTTGCATGCACATCCTGCTGTGCCAGTGCTGCCATGACCACTGATGCAAGTCACACTCATTTGGGGGGAGGGGGTGATATTTTACAACACACACACACACACACACACACTGGGCAGGAGATGTGGTGCAGTGTGTTTAAAAAAGATGAAGTACTACTCAAGGAGAATGAAAGGAAAGGAAGTACACTTTTTTCCTTGCCAGAAAAAATGGGCAGTACAGGGAAGATGGCACAAATATAACCTTGGGTGCCACACATTGCCCTAGAACTATACTTTGTCGAACTTCAGAGCACCCGATCCCTTTTGGTCTTTGAAGCTAAGCACAATAAGTACTCAGAGGGAGATTACCAGTGAATACCAGGTGCTGTAGGCTATATTTAAGAATAAGGAATGGCAAGCCTGCCTTGAATAAATCTTTCCAAGAAAACCCTATGATAAAGTCACCTTATATCAGCATTGACTTAAAGATGCATAACAAGAAAATACATAGGATATGCCAACGGTATGTCACCACCAGCATTATCATTCTCAGTACTCCATAGTTCAACAAACATCTTGAATAAGGATTTTGTTTGTTCCCTTGCATCAAATATGCAATTAGCAGGCTGATCTGGGCTTTCAGCATGGAGCTTATCACTTGGCTATTAAAACCGGCTTACCTCTATCCGATTTAAAGTTTAATTCGGACAGCATCTTGATTTTATCAGAAGGTTTTTACCACTGAATTTGCAGCCCGAATACAGCCTGGGTCCATCCCTGCTTCTAGGAGTGCTCCGCTGGCCATTTTCTTAAGTCAGAAAATTCCTGGATCTGGAAAGAGCCACAAGGAGTGCTCTTGGAAGTGGGAACAGACCTGTGCCGTATTCTGGCAGCAAATTTGGTGGCAAAAACCTGATAAGATCAGGATGCCACCCGAATTATGCTTTAAACCAGATAGTGGTTAGTCAGTTTTAATAGCCAAAAGATGAGCTCTGATATCATAGGAACCAATCAGTAGATCCATCCAATACATACTTCCGGATGTGTGGAACTACAAGTCCCATCATCTACACCTGCACAGCTGCACTGGTTGGGATGGCGGGGGTTCCTGTCCAACAAATATAGGGATGTAAACTAGTTTGAGGAAGGCTGTCTTTGGCAGATGACTAAAAGAGCCTTTCCATGGCTGAAGGAGCATTTGTATGGTTCGTAGAATGAATGCCTAGGTTTTAAGAAAAGAAACAGAACCCCACCAGATCCAGCATAGTTCAGCATCCTTTTTCCCCAGTAGCCTGACAGAATCATCCAGGGAGCCCAAACAAAGACAGGATACAAACTCAGTATCCCTCTTCAGCTATCACTCACTGTCCCAGCAATTGGGTTTTGGAAACTTCTTCCCTCTATGGTCCAAGGCTGTATTCACCCATTGTGGCTAACAGCTGTTCCAAGTCATTGCCTCCTTTAAACAGATTAACATTTTTGTTCAATAGCAAGTATTTTTTTTTTTAAAAAAAGGCACACATAGTCTGAAGCTGATCATCATCACATCTTCTGACAACAAATTTCATAAATGCACATTCATGCCACTTTTACAGAGGTCACTATGCAAAGCCAATAAGAAGGGTGGAACAAAGAAGAGAGAGATAATGAAGAAGATGATCAGATAGAATCATATCCAGCTCAAGCTCTCTGTTGTGCCCACCCCGCAAAACATAGGCCATTCTCTCATATGGCTACATTACCTTCATGTTGTCCTAGGGTTCCTCCTTTGCAAATCTGCTTTCTCCTGTTTATAAGACTGGACAGATTTTGCTGGAGTAGATGTTTCTCCCACCCACCCCCCCTTTCCTTTTCCTTTTCTGGCCTAAAGCAGTGCAGGTTGTGTCTATTTAGCCCACACACCCCCAAGGCCGAGACTCAGAAACAATTTGTAACGGCTACTTTGAAAGCCCAGAATGATGCAGCCATGGGATGGGATGGGGCAGGAAATGGTGTGTGTTAGTGTGTTAAAGAAAGAAAGGGGGGGGGGGACAGCAATGAGACAGGAAAAGAAAGTTGGGGAGAGAGGAGGGAAGTTCTGAATGAGCCAAAAGTTTAGATAGTTTCCAGGGCTCTTGGCAGAAGAATGTTATTGTTCACCCTTGCATGCACGTGTAAAACATTTTCCTTCCCCCCTTCTCTCCCTCCCTTTCTCTAGAAAGAAAGTCTTAACTTCAACATCTGGATGACTGAAAAACATGATCTTGGAAACCAGGATAGCTGGGCTCTGCTCTGTAGAGCAGTATGGTCAATGTGCCGCTCTTGTGGTCACTTACATCCATACTCTTCAACTGTCCCAGTTTGGCAGAGACAATCCCAGTTATTCCTCTGTCCTACCACTTTTCCCACTGTTTTTAAAATATCTGTTTTTCTCTTTTATTCCCCCTTCCCACTATTCGCTTGAGCTTATTTCAATTGCTTGAAACTGAATCCAGTTTGCACCCATATCAGGGGTTTATCACACACAGGCAAATCTTGTGCAGAAACAGGATTTTAATATCTGCTAAACACCCGCTAATGTGGGTTCTTTTTCAGATGCATTTGCGAAAAGAGAAATAACACAAAAATAACCTGAATGGAAAGCCAACAAAACCCACTCCTTTCTACTTTCAGAATTTCCCAAAGGTAAAAAGGAGCGGGTTTCACCAGCTTTCCATTTGGCTTATTTTTGTGTTATTTCTCTTTCACATAATATAGTCTCAAAAACAACCTGCATTTGTGGGTTTATTCTACTTTCTGTTCAGGTTAACCCTGAACATCATGTGAAAAACAACTCGCAAAAGCAGGTTGTTTTCATTTTAAATCTAGTTTCTGCATGGGATTCGTTCCATGTGATAAATTCCTCAGTGTGGAGAGGACAGCCAAAATGGTGCAGTGTCTTGAGTATTGGACTACAACTCCGGAGACCAGGGTTCAAATTTCTGCTCAGCCATGGAAAGTCCTGGGTGACCTGGGGCAAGCAACATCCTCTCAGCCTCAGAAGAAGGCAAAGGCAAACTCTCTCTCAACAAATCTTGCCAAGAAAACTCTGTACTAAGTTTGTCTTAGGGTCACCATAAATTGGAAATGAGCTGAAGGCAACAACAAAAATGAGAGAGAGGAGAATCTTTCCTTTCCTAATAGATTCATGAAAAAGTAAAGTGCTACAGATGTTCCTATCTTATCTGTTGTTTCTCATCAATTACTTTGGCCATCTTGACCACACTCTGATCTTGGTTATCCGCATATGTCCCCATTTTCATTTATGAAATACTGGATGTTATCTCTCCCCCTCTTTCAGTCACACCCATACACATCACACACACCATCTCTGTGTGGCCCTCTGTCTATGGTCCCTCAGACTCATTCCATCTTTCTATTTGCTAGCTTAAACAGAAAAGGTGAATTGTTTTTCCTCAATACACCTATGGACTTGTCTACACTGGCCAGAATACTCCGGGCTGCTCCTGGAGTTTTCTGGCCCTGGAGTTGCCTTAAATTCACCCCATTACCTCTGCACTCCAGAGTGATGCTAGGTGGCTGTCTGCAAGCACACCCAATTGTGCTGTCTAGTATTGCTGCAGCTGGTACAAGTCACTTCCACAGAGATCAGAACCCAGGCACACAGCATTGATCACACAGCTGGGCACCTCGTTGTGACCTCAGAGGGAATGACTTGTGATAAGCAGCAGCAGTGCCAAATGGAACAGTGGGATATATGTGTAACCAGCCACCCATCACAGTTCAAGAGTACTCTAAGTTTTCCTGCAAAATCTTGAAGGAGTTTTTTTACACCGGTTTAGCCAGGGATGGGGCAGATTTGGTGGCCTTCTGTCATGAAGACAGTCCACACTCTATTTGAGGCCTGCATCGTGTAGGCAGGTCATGGAAAATGGTGTATTTGATCCACATACACATGGCCTAGGAATGACAATTCACATTTTAAATAAGTTAGATCTTTCAGCACTGTTTAACTTTTAAAAATTTCATCTATCTGTCTGTCTCTCTCTCTCTCTCTCTCTCTCTCTCTCTCTTTCTCTCTCTCACCACCAAAATGTCTGGGCATTTCTAGTTTCTTTGTTTTTGTTTTTGGCATTCAGTGCATCCTCTAGAGGATGTCAGCTGCAGAAAATTAGCCCACAAACCTGATGCAATTGCCCATCTCTGTTATAGATTGCAGTGAGGTTTAAATGGGCAGTTATAGGATGCAGGACCAAGTTTCATTGCTTTGGGACTTTCTGGCTCTGACAATACATATCACTTTCCTCATTTGCTTTCAAGTATTCTGTTTTCACTACTCAGACTCAGCCAGCCTTCATCATTACCAGTTTGCTGGTTCATCTGAGGTCATCCAAGACTGGATTCCTACCAGCATGCCCTGCGCTTTTCTGTTCTAATCCAGCATCCCTTTTTTGGTCCCTTTGTCAGAGCCAGATGAACCCAAATGCCCTCATTCTCACCATTTCTGCTGAGACCCCGTCTGCAATCAATACACCTAAAGCAACACTGCATAGCTGGCAGAAGGCCCGAGGAACCTGGCATCATTTCTCTATTTCCATTTGGCTCTTAACAGGAACAAGAGAGAACTGAAAAAGAGATAAATGAGGACTGGCAAACAATGGAACTTACAAGGTTCCAGGAAAATCATACCTTTCCTCTTCATAGAAGATTTGCTGTAATCTTTTCTGATAAACCCTAATAAAATTGTTTACGATCAGTGTTCTCAAGGCATTACATTTCCACCCTGAGACACATATTGGAAGATAAATCATTCAGTGTAGGGACAGGAATCATGAAGCCCTCCAGATGTTCTTGCAACTTCCAGCATTCTTTACCATTGGCTATACTGGCTAAAGGGGAGGCAGCATGGTGGTTTGAGCATTGTAATATGACTCTGAAGACCAGGGTTCAAATCCCTACTCAGCCATGGAAGCCCAATGGGTGACCTCAAGCAATTCACATTCTCTTGTCTGCAAAGGAAAGCAAATTCCCTGTGAACAAATCTTGCCAAGAAACCCCAGTGACTTGTTTGCCTTAAGTCTGCCACAAGTCAGAATTGATTTGAAAGCATACAATAAATGCTGGCTAGGGCTCAAAGGAGATGTAGTTTAGCAACATTTGAAAGACCAAAAAATTTCATCCCTGGTTTAGCGGGCAACCATCTTTGGATATCTGTCCATACAGCATTTGTTTACTATAAAATCTTCCCACCCCACCCATCTTTGTGTGTGTAGAGGCTTGAAATAAATATAATAATCTCAGAACTAGAAACAAATTGCTGATCTTGCTGCAGATATTGCAGCCTTGTTAGATAATACTCTCTGACAGATAATTCCCTTCCAAATGTCCTGATGTGGCTAGGTCAGAGTTTTGAAAAGTTATTTTATTTAAAAGTTATTTTATATACAGTTCTCATATTCCCTCAACTAGTACGGCTACTTGTGGTTATAGGATCTGGCATCCAAAAAGTAACTTCCCCAAGCTCTAGGCTTGGAGAAGTAGGCTTCCGTGGGTAGGTACATGACAAGCCAGACAAGGAACTAGGCACTACAACAAGGGTCTACATTTTGCCATCACACAGAGCATCACACAGAATACCCTAAAAGTGCTGCTGTGCATTTCCTTGCATCTGAAACAAGAAGCAGATTCTACTTTCTACTGAATGGAGACCAAACTGCTGCAGATCTAGCTGTTCTTGGAGTTGACTGAGACAGGACTTGTGGGATTTTCTGTCATAACTCATCTTTGGAGTTGAATGATTCATACACAGTCAGATTGTCAGGAATGTATAGTTCCTGGTGATAGTAGCGTATTTGAGTCTGAAGTTCTGGGGACTGAAGCATTGGGGAGGCCTTCCTCCCCAGCAAGCAGAAGTTGAAAATGCTTTTGGCACACTACCATCCTTTGTTGAAAAATGAACAGATAGGGAGAGATTGTACCACAGCCAGCAGCCATTAAATAGGTATGATGATAAATTAGGCACCCATTGTTTGGAGACAGCTGCCTATAAATGTCCCAGCAGCTCCCCAGTAGCTCTGTCACTGTTTTCTTGAATTTGGACTGGGTGTGCTTTGAGGACTCTGTTTACTCATTGCTACCTTCTTGTATTAGGATTGATAACTTGCTGTAACAACAAGGGGGGGGGTCAAACAAGCTTCTTAAATTCTCCTTTAATAATCTGATACAGAAACATCTACTGCACTGCTTACTTCTAAGCAATCTCAGAAGTGGCTTCAGTAATTCTGAATAGTTGTCATCAGATTATGCGGCTGCTCTCCATAGACAGATATAATTATTGCTTCTTGACACAAACTGCTTCTTCATTTTTTTTCTTTTGCACACATCCAAAGGCAGGCTTCCTTCAAGGTGTTCTGATTTAAATCAAGGCGACTTTCACTGTTGATTCAAATCATCACTCTTCCACATCAACTAGACTGGCAAGGGATCAGAGGCATTGTATCTGGAGGGCCACATGTTGCTCACCCATGATTTAAATAATCAAAAAAGAAGTTGATTTTAAACCAAAATCCCAACTATCCAAATTATCTTTTTTCCTGAGCAAGGGTTCATCTTAGCTGGTTTTTGTTATCATTCAAAGGTACTTTCATTTGCAGTAAATAGAGTGGTCATAAAGCTTTGAGTCATGGAATTGATGTTCTTTTTGTACTGAAGAATTTACATTTTTTTCCTTAAAGGAGGAACTATGAAATTAAGAATCGTAAGGTACAAAAATAATGCAATTCGATACCACTTCCTACATAATCCTACAGAATCCTGGAATTAGTAGTTTTGTGAAGCATCACCACTTTTTCCTTGAGAAGACTAAAGACCTTGTAAAACTACAAATCCTAGGATTTCATAGGATGGAGCTACAGCACTTAAAGTGATGTCAACTGCATTATTTCTTCAGTACCCATATATTCAGAGTTGGACGAGACCATAAGGGCCATCCAGTCAAAACCCTTAGCATGCAGGAATACACATTCAAAGCACTCCTGATGGATGACCATCCAGCTGCTGTTTAAAAACATCCAAAGAAAGTGACTCCACCACACTCCAAGGCAGGAATTTTTATTTGGCATTCTCTTCACACACACACACACACACACACACAGAGGTGTAAAGGCATCAAACAAGATCCATTGTCTTGAAGGACAAATTTCCAGAATTTTAAAAAAGAAACAGGTAGTGTTTATTGGTAGCTACCAGACTTGGGGGGGGGGGGGTGCAAATTGAAATAAACTTCTGCAGTTGGTGCTTTGTTTATTTATCTTAAAAGCCAGACAGCATTTAACAGTCATAGATGCAATACAATTTGTGATGAAAATGAATACATTGAATTTGGTTTCTATAACATACATACAGCCATCACAAACCAGTTCATTTATCCTGCTGGGAAAAAAAAATAGAAAGAATATTGATTCCACACTGCTGATATGAAAGGGAGTTCTTAAGAGCTTATAAGTTAGATATATACACAATTATATAATTTTGTTTGTCAGAATGGGACCAATGATAGGTCAGTGCACATACAAATGCATTCCATTTGACGTCTGACTTGAGGAAACCAAGGAGTAAGTTGCAACCCAGAGATGTATGTGTAAATCTTCATTAAAGAGATGTGAATAAAAACAAAGAATGTTGTAAGATTCTTCTTTACCAGATGCAAGAAGTTCCTCAAAAGCTGTGCCATTTTCAAACGCTATATGCATTGCATTTCATCTTCTGTGAACTGTAGTTTTAGCATAGAAAATGCTGTGACATTTGGCACAGAAATAATATTTTATGCATAGAAAAATAATTTTCTGATCAAGTTTTTTTACACAGGAAACTTGATGTTCTGGACAAAAAAATTACATGCACTTTGCGTGTGAGAGAGTGTGTACTGAGAAGATCCCAAACGGTGAAGATTCTTATTTCTCCACAAGTCTGCTTTTTGCCAGCACTTGGAAAACACCATTTCATCCATTATTCAAACAGCTTTGAATATTTTTTTTCATCCCTATGTATGTAAAAATCACATCCTTTGCTGACCTATTCTGTAGGTATAATTTTCAAGTTTCAAAAATCAATAAACTTTTTGATGACACCAATCTCACACAATTTCGGGCAATGGGGGGTCATTTTCGGGTAATGGGAAGTCATTCTGAATGCATTCTGAACACAATTGGAATTCACGTAAATTTGCTAAACTAGCGAATTCAGGTGAATTCGAATTGGCTCCAATTGGCTCCATTCAAAATAAAGAGAAATTCCTCCCGTCTGATAAGGTCCTATGTGGATATAATGCAAATTGATAATGAAAAGTGCTTTATCGTCCATGCATCATCTTATATTTGATTTGGACAATTTATGTCCTGCTAGCTTGAAAACAACTTTTAACAGATGATGCCTTGTGCATAAGGACCCTCTGCACTTCATTTTTGTCATCTCAGGTAGTGTATGGAAAATCGCAAATGGCCTGAAGTAAAACAACTTACATTGTGTCTTCCTAAAATTTAACTGGCACAGACTTGACCTTCAGCTGATCCAGCTGAGTGATGTGATCTTGAGTGTTAAATGGATTTCACTGCTTCTAGCTACAGGTAGGGAATGAATTTGTGACTGTTCCTATGGTTTCGGACAGATGTCATTGCAGTGCTTGGAAAAAATAACTGTTTGGACTACAACTACCAGTATCCCTCAGCTGGCTGGCTGGAAAGATTCTGGTAGCTGTAGTTCAAAAGAGTGGCTTCTCCCAAGTTCGGCTTTCTCCAAGTTTCTTTTGTCTATTTGCTTGCTGTGCACATCACCACTGTCTTCATAAATTAGTGAAGCCATAAACTGAACTTGGAATCTTATGCTGCAGACAAAGTGCTCTCCAGGGCCTCCCTCTTGTTCCTTGGCAAAATTACTGGCAGCTGCATTGTTCTTTCTAGCACCTAACTCACTGTTGGCTGCAAATCAAGAGTTGTGCTACTTGATTTTGCAAGCTTTGTTTTGCTTATCGTGGATTGGCTTTGATCAAACATGCTTAGCTCTTGCAAAGCTTGATGAGATCTTAATTGGCAATAAACCTGTTTAGGAAATTTCAACAAAGAAATAAACATGAGATGAAACTGAGCGGAACATCAACAAACCTGGAGGAGGTAGATTAAATGCAAAAGAGGGAGGTAGATAGCCCTAATAGCTATATAGAGAGTCATGAGAACAATCAAGAAGCATTTTCCTTGTAAATTCACTGGTTTCATCACACATATCAAGTTTCCATTACCTGCAACGGTATCAGAGAAATGAACAAGGATGTCTATCTGAGACTGCATGCCCTTCAATATTTCATAAATGAAAATAGGGACACATGTGGCCAAGCAACATCAGAATGTGGTCAAGATGGCAAAAGTTATTAATCAGGAAGAACACATAAACTACGGGAGCCAAGTGAAGTTTGCTTTTGCCTAAGCCTACAGGGAAGGGTAATATTCTGCCTTTTCTTCTCCTCTCCTTTTGTCCCACCAACCCACCCATCCAAAGTTATTTCAGAGCAAAATACTTTGGCATTTCAGACTCAGCTTGCCACAACTGAACTAAGCTGAGGACAAAGGGGAGAGTGTGAGGAAGAGGGAGAAACATTTTGAAAGTCACTGAAAAAGTGGGATGACAGAAAATTCATTGAGAGTGCCCCCACCAAATCAGGACAATTGAAGACTATAAGGAAATGTAAACATTGATAAGAAAAACAAACATACAATTGCTCTTTCTCTGATGTCTTATTTTCTTTCTAAAATAAAATATTAAGGAAGGGGGAAAGAAATTTTAAAACAGAAACTTGAATTTTAAAACAGAAACTTGAGAGCTCCATTTTCAGAAAAAAAACCCTGACATCTTCATAAAGTCACACTTGACAAGCTGGAGAACTTGTAAATTTTAAAAAAAATTGTCTGCCTGTCATCGATGTAGTGAATAGGTAGCTGTGGCTTTTAGGGCTTTCCTTCATTCCTTTAGACTCCTAGTAAAAATCCCCATTTTTGTAATCTCTATCTTAAAATTAATCAAACATACCCATCTGAAATAAAGGTTCAAAACCTGGGGATTAAAAAAAAATTAGATCATTTCAGATTCCAACTCAGGGGATTCACATGTAAGAACTTTAAAGCAGTGCAACTGGTAGCTGCAAATATTAGTACACATTTTGAATTCAGAAAGTTAATAGAATTTCTCCCAAAGTTTGACTTTGTAAATAAAAATAACCTGCATTTCCCCCCTCCTTTCTTTCCAAGATTATTCTTGAGTTTTAATTAGTCTGAAGCATAAAATCATAGACTTGGAAGAGACCACACGGGCCATCCAATCCAAACTGATATGCTTGTCTTGCATATAAGTTCTTGAAATGTCTCTCTTAATAAGAAACTATTCTGTTTAAATTTCCCAGCAATAAATATAAAGATCCTTTCCCCCCCCCCCCCCCCTGAAGGGGAGATGATATACAGTTGAGGTCTATTAGAAGGCTGATGATGCCTTTCTCTTCTATATTGCGGTTGTTATGAAAAAAATTTCCCAATGTACATTGGTTACATGAGATTCAATAGACACACTGAGAACCCCAAAAGGCTGACAGTGAGGGAAGAGGCATGGTTAGACAAGTGGACCCCAGGATGCTTTTGGCCTTTGCTGTCTTCTTGCCAATCTCGTAGTTCACGGCCACTTGGGTCTTTGACAAATTCAATTTCCGGAATATAGCTGTGGATCCAGTTCTCATAGTATGTAAGGCGACTGTATACTCCAGGGCGGTTCCTGATAGCACATC
The DNA here is from genome assembly GCA_034509955.1 of Urosaurus nigricauda. Lineage (NCBI taxonomy): Eukaryota > Metazoa > Chordata > Lepidosauria > Squamata > Phrynosomatidae > Urosaurus > Urosaurus nigricauda. Next base: position 12,711,041 of record JAOEGL010000006.1, read on the forward strand.
CTTCACCCCAGCTGACAATGCCAGCCAAGACCCATGACTTGCCAACCAGACATACCATGGGACCTCCAGAATCACCCTGTAAACCAAGAAAGCAAAAAATGTATCATAGAGGAAGGGTGTGGTGCTATAAAGGGCAATCACTACCTAGGATTGGGATTAAAATCTCTACTTTATGGGTTTGCACTCCCTCTGAGAAAATCAGCTTCACAGCTTGGCTTTCTCTTGGACCCAGCATTGCTCCTGGAAGACTTTGTGGTTGCTGTGGTCTGGAGTGTCTTTGCCTAATCATAGCTGGTACACCATCTGCACTGCTTTCTAGGAAAGACAAACACTAGTTTGTGTCTTAATTGTCTCCCAATTAAATTATTTTAATGTTCATTCCATTGGATTGCACTTGAAGAATGTTCAGAAGCAAAGGTAAACCAAAATTCAGAGGCCAGATTCTTGTCTAATGTGCAAACATGTCACCAGTCCTATACCAGTTGTTCTTTATAGCCTTTGGTTTTGAGTGATTATTTAACTTGTGTGGACTTTTTAAAATTGTTCTTTAACAACTACTTTTAAAGAATATTTTTATCCAATGTGTATCACTCTGCAAGCCTTGGTAGGCTGAAAGGTGATAAATATATACAAGGGACTCTTCGTATCTGTTGAAGTTTGGTTCCAGGACCTTCTGTGCATACCAAAATCCATGGATGTTCAAGTCTCATTAAATACAATGGTATAGTAAAATGGTGTCCCTTGTATATAAAATGGCAAAATCAAGGTTTGCTTTTTTGATTTTATATTTTTTTAAAAAATATTTTAAAGCTGTTGATGGTTGAATCCATAGATAAAGAACCCATGGATATAAAGGGCCAACTGTAAACAAAACAAATTATCTTTCTTCTTCAATAGCAGATTTGGATTCTTACATATAAAGTTGGAAATGCAGCATTGTACATTGGGTGGTGATTTTGACTTACTGGACATCCTGGCACTTCTCAACTTAAATGAAAAACAGGTTCTCATACTACAATTTCTGTTTTAATGCTGAAGGAGCCACTGTTTGTGAACCAAAGAAGGGGCTATATCTACCACAACTGAGTCGTCTCCCCCAACATACTGCACTCCCACTGTGTTGGATTATCTCTCTCAGCATTGCCAGTCAGTCTGGCCAATGGGAGTTTCAGGCAATCCATCTAAAGGGTAACAAGTTGAAGTGAATATGTGGGAACTGATGCAAAACTAGGGAGCCACTTTCTGACAATTTAGTGATAGAATGGAGAAATCAGATATGTTCGAGCCAACCAGTTCTTCTTTCAACAAGCATCTGTCTCTGCTTTCCTGAGCCAGCACTTGTTCCAGCTCCATTAAGGTGGTCTCCCAGCTAACCATTTAGGAGCAAAAGGATATACTATGCATATGGAGCTGGGGTCTTACCTTACAGGCATCTCTCCTTCCCTCTGGGTAGCCAGCACAAATCATATCATCCTGGATATTCCGCGGGGTCAGGCCATCACCCATATTTTTGCGATAGAGTTCACTACAGGTCTTTGAGTCAATGATGGGTACCTTCACCTTCTGGAGGGTTTGTGGGGAGGGAAGGTTGACTGCAATGACAACACCGCACACTACTGAAGCTCTTCTTTCTAGATCCCACCCACTGGGGTTCCTCCCACATGTAGATTGCCATTCCACCCCATCACGTAGGTCTTGCTCCTTATATTTGCCCCCATCCCATTATTATTGATTTTTGTTTCTCTCCCATGCACACCTGAATGGCGTAAGTTGCCCCAGCCAGTGACCCAACACACTTTGCCAGGACGGAAATGCAGAGAGGCATCAGGCAGGCAGATGGGAAGGATCAAGTCTGAATACTGGACCTTCCTGGAGAGCTGCACAAGGGCGATGTCACCACTGCTGGTCTGGCCTGCATAAGTGGGGTGTACGATGACCTGCTGCACTCCCAAGCAACATGCCTGTGGGCCAGGATTGGACAGCTGGGTGACCCCCAAAAGGACTTGATACTGGGAGAGATCCCTGAACCTGAAAACATGACAGAAAGGGTGGGGCAGGGAAAAAGAGTTGTACCATCTGGGCTTCAGGCAGGTGAAGACGCAAACAACACTCTTCTTGCAACAGCTACACTAGCTGCCAGTGCACCAGGCACAATTCAAAGTGCTGATTATGACTTTAAATCCCTACTCGGCTCAAGTCCAGGTTATACCTTATTCTTTCTTACAAACCAGTCCATGCTTCTATTCCAATAGGCATTTGATGAGTGATTATATAAGATTATATAATATGCTATATATTGCTAATTCTCTCTGTGTGTGTTTTAATGATACAGTGAGCCCTTGGTACTTGCTGGGGTTTGGTTCCAGCCCCCCCCCCCCCCCGCCATGGATACCAAAATCTGTGGATGTTCAAGTCCCATTAAATACAGTGTATTCTCCTTATCTGTGGGCTTGCTATCTGCTTATTCCAGCATCCGTGGATAGCAATCCTCCTGTTATCAATAATGGCGGTGCATTAGGGACCTCATTCGCAGTTGCACCCATGGGAGGAGCTTGCAGGAAGAGGAGGAGGAAGAGGACCAGCAGGCAGCCACAGGCTGGCTAGGTAGGCACTGCCCCATCTGATACCCAGAAAGTTTCCTTTAGGGCAGTGGGTGTCTACTTAGCTGGCCTCAGGCTACCTGTTGATCTTTGTCCTCCTACCCCCACAGACTCCTTCTGCAGTGTGATCAAAAATGCAGTCCCAGTGGTGGCATGGTTGTCCCCAATGGCAGTGCAGCTATATGTACACACCACCATCAGGGATGATGTAGACTTGAGCATCTGTAGATTTTCGTATCCACAGGATGTATGTGTTCAGAATGGATCCTCCATGGATACCAAGGTCCGACTGTAAAATGTTATAGCAAAATGGTGTCTCTTATATAAAATGGCAAAATCAAGAGTGTGTTCGTTTGTTTGTTTGTTTTAATTTATGTATTTTTTAAAATATTTTCAAGCTGCAGATGCTTGAATCCATGGATAAAAAATATCTGGATACGGATATATATTTTAACCTGCTTTTATTTTATTTTTCCTGATTGTTTAATTGTGTTTTTCTTTTGTACTTTGTGGATTTTAACAATGTTTTTAATTATTCTAAACCACTTTCAGTACCAATCTGGAGATAAGGTGGGGTAGAAATAATATCATCATCATCAACATCATCATCATCATGACTTGGCCACTGCCACAACTATCAAGAGGTGGGGAGAATTCTAGATAGGAATATTATAAGTTTCCTTGTATTAGGTAAGAACTACGGGTCCATCTATCCCAGGAATGTACAATGAGTTTAGCAGGGGTGGCATTACCATTAGGCAGGAAGAGATGTGTAAGGGAAACAACCTGCCTTGCATTTCCAATGGCAATTTGCCATTGGAAGTGCAATGGCAGTAGAAGTAGTCCCTCTGATAGTGTTGCAATAATATTCACTTGGTCAGACTGGTCAGCTTGTATATCCAATTTGGGAGAGGAGTATTGTTCTTTATCTCAGACAGCAAAGGATTTTAGGTAAAGCCTACGGTTTCTTTACATTTGTAATGCTTCATTTGTAAACTCTGTTTCTTTTTTAACTCAGTAGCAAATATTCCCTCATTTCTGATCCTGTTGTTCTTTCTCTTGTTAATAGGAAATTTACAAAATTTGTACCCATTTGACAGACAGGGGTGGTGAATGAATATGTGTGCAAAGCCCTATGGACTGTGTGTGCATATGAACAGAATGGACAATTGTGTGTGAGAGAGAGAGTGTGTGTAATTTGTTCCACTAGAAAATGTTGAAATTTTGTAAACTGCCCAGAAAATATTGCCAGTGTGGGGGTGGGGGTAGTGGTAGGGGACAATCACTGAATGAATACTATAAATGATTGTGACCATATTGACTAATACAAAGTACTAGACTTATCTCACCGGATAAATTGTGGCTGAAAATCATTCATTAGTATCATGAAATAGGCATCACATGAATCTCTCTCTTGTCTTCAGGGGGGGGGGGGAATGATAGGCAAAATGTGAGCTGATGAATAATGTGTACCAAAGATAGTCATCCTCTGAGATGCCCAACCAGATGATATAGTGACAGGGTAGAATGATGATAGCAGGATCATAAGCTAGCCACCCAGGTTTCCCATCCCACTCCCTATACTCACTGATAGAAACAGTGGGCTGCAGTTATCACCCAGTCCTCCGAGATGAGAGAGCCTCCACACACATGCCTTTGGTTGAGCTGCAAGCTGATCTGCCACGGGAACTCTCCTGGCACAGCATCCTTTCCCTTCACAATCCGATTGAAACTGACAGGAGGCTGACCGCAGGCTGCAAGAATAATCTGGAGTTCATTCAGACTGATTTAGGAGGATCAGGATGTGGGGTACTGGAGTCATGTGAATTCTAATGAAAAATACAGTGGAGATTGCTTTGACTTGACCTAGCTATTGCTTCAGAAGTGTGTATTCATGCTGTTGTTTTTGTTTGCAAAGTGCATTCCAACACCTGTATCATTGACATGATAGCCGTCTCCATCTCTGGTGGAAATAAAGAAAGCCTGTGTGCATGGAAACTTGGAATGGATCTACTCTGAAGAGAGAAATCCTATTTCTGTATCAAGAAAGAATGAATATTCCAAAGACCCTCAATTCAGAAATGGGGCAGAGGGACTATTGCCAATAGAAAGGCTGTTTGGTAGGATACAGAGCAGGACATCATGAAGAGGCACACCAGCCTCCTCTCTGGTTGGGTCATCTGAGTTCACAGGTGTCATTAACTATTTAATTTACTTAATTCTCATGACAGATTTGTATGCCTCAATATTTCCTGTGGGAAAATGAGGGTAGACTTTCAACTTCTTAAATGACAACTGTTAGCTCAATTTCGGATGGAAAGAGTGTTTCCTCTTTCACCCAGAACAATGCACTGAGTTGATCAAAATAACATTAGAGGAAAAGAAAAAGAGGACAGATATCTAATGTGACAATTTGCTCTCATTTTTTACCAGAAAGATGTTCATCTAGGGGTTGCTTTGCAGGAAATGCACACTCACCTCTGCTTGCCTGGATCTCTTGTACCCCTGTAACACAAAATTAAGATAAGAAGATACTTGTGACAAAACTGGGGCTATTGTATTTTGGACATATCATGAGATGCCATTAATGATCAATGAAGTGCAAGGTAATAAAAGAAGAAGACCATATTATTGTGGATTGACTCAGTCAGTGAATCCATAGTGCTAAGTCTGCAAGACCTGAGCAAGGCTGTAAATAAAAGGATCTGTTGGAGGTCCCTCATTATGGCTTAGCATACACTGAAGTCAGCTTGATGGCAGATAAAAACAACATCACCAATACACTTCACTGGGCTTAAGGCAGGAGTGAGAATGTGAGACCCATGGACTGTATGTGGCCTCCAGAATTATTGTTGTTGTTTGCAATTCACTTGGGTTTTACAGACTTCCTCTCCCAATTCAGTCAAAAAGCAAAAACCCAAATAGTAATTTTGGGGAGCTCCAGGAGCAGCATTTACCTTAAAATAGCTCCCACTGCCACCATCCCCAAAATACCATAAGTCAAAACTGGCTGAAAATGTACAGTAAAGCTCACCATGGGGTGGTTTTCATGGCATTTCCAAGTGGATGCACTTCTTTATCCCATATCAATGATCTGTATCAGGCAGGTAAGAAACTTTTTACTAAGAATATGTCAACACTCCTCACTTAGCTAGTTGGATGCATTTATAAACCAACAGACACCATAAGGAGTCACTGAATATATCCATACTTTACAGATACAGTAATTTGATATCACTTTAACAATCATAGCTCCATCCTACAGAATGCTGGGATTTGTAGTTTGGGGGGGTAGTTAGAATACTCTGTTAGAGAGTAGATGAATAATTCTAAGCAAAGGTTCTCTTGATATTCATTAATCTCTCAAAGAAAACAACCAGATATTTTGTCATGCCATATGAAGCAGCAGCCAATACACATGGGCTTTACAGACAGTTCAAATTTGAAACATATTGCAAAAAAGAGAAAAAGTAATGAATTTGAAAAAAAGTGTGAGTCATGCAAACATCTACGAAAACAGATTCAGCCTGATTCAACATGAGACGCTCATTCAGCTGAAGTTCAAAACTATATATATGATTTGAAGAATCCCTTCTCTTTTCTTCCTGAAAAATGTAACCTCAGTCATGTTTCTCAATTTAGAATGGGGACAGCAACTGCAATATTAAGGCTGAAGAAGCAGGATAGTTATGCATGGATTATTGCTAGTCCTAGCAGTGTCTGTGAAGGAGCAGCTAAGCTATCCTCAAGCCTTACCCATCTCTTCATCCAAACAACCCACACAGATCCACTGCCTTCCTGTCGCCAGACATAACTGAGAAACAATAGGCTGGTGTTTGCCATAATTCCCCACTGTCTGGATCAAGTGCCTCTCCTTCTCCATCCTGATCAGAACAGCGTGTCCTTCTAATACTGTGACATTACCATTTCAAGGCAAGGGCCGGTGCTCCAAAGACAATCTCTCTCTTCAAAACTAATTTAGCAAAGCCGTAATTTACTTTTCCCCACCTACCTGGCAACGCCCTGAAACCCAATTATAACATCATCAAAATCAACTCAAGAAACTATTACGGCGCCTCTTTCGCTGGCATTAATGACCATTCCTTGTTGGCACTCGTCTGGTGTAGATGTGTTAAGATGCTATCACTAACCTTGTTAGTAAGTTTTTAAAAGTTAAAAAGAGAAACAACAAAATCTCTAAGCCAGAAATTCTCCTTTAGGCTTTGAGTTCCTTTGAGGTCAGAATCTGACAAGTCCTCTTAACTATCATAACTGAATTAAGAGTGACATCTACCCTACCTGGTCCCCCATAGTCAGGGCTGGACAAAGTTGGGGTATTAATGTTCAGGGACAGTTCCAAATCCCTTAGTGTGTGCCTGCTGGGGAATTTGTAGTCAAAACAGTATTTTTTTTTCTGAGCTGTGAGATCTGATGGGAAAATTGCAGTAGATCTGCAAATGTTTCTAAATGCTCAATCATTGGGTAAACAGCAATACAATTGGCCCTCCATATCCATGGATTTTGCATCAATGGAGTCAACCATCCACAGTTTGAAAAAAAACCCATAAGGAAACTTTTATAATGTCATTTTATATAAGAGAAACCATTTTACCATGCCATTGTATATAATGGGACTTGAGTGTCCACAGGTTTTAGTATCCACAGGGGGTCCTGGAACCAAATCCCAATGGATACCAATGGTCCACTGTAACCGTTGTAAGGTGATGCCATCATGGGGAAGGGACACTGCCTGGTGCAGCTAGAGGAATATTGGGGCTTTCTAGATTGGCAAAAAGAAGTGTATTCATGGCTGCATGAAAGTCTAGCCTTTAGATGAGAAAAAGGGAAAGTGTGCCATGAAAACACTTTTTTTCTTTTTCTTTTTCTTTTTTCTTTTTTCTTTCTTTCTTTTTTTTTGCGTTTTAGGGGAGAAGAAGCGCCTTTAAAAAGGTGCTTCTTTTTTAAAAACTGCGGAACAGCGCAGCTCCATCTAAAGGCTGTGGTGCAGCTAGTAAGCATTAAGGAAAAGGCAGCTTCATGTCACACTTTCCTGCCAATCTAGAAAGCCCCATTGTCACTAAACATTTCAAACTAACAAAGGCAGTAGCCACAATGGATGTTAAGACTCTTCCAAAAATTTACTCACCTACCCCACTGACTCTAAAAGATATGCTTTTCAAATGTTGAGAAACCCTGACAAGAAGAATCCTGGGTTGACAAATCTTTGCAGTGTAGGACCTATTTTATGTAAAAGACACAGTGGTGATTTGCATAGAAACAGCATTTTCTGTAAAACAAACAGTATTTTCTGCATATAAAATAATATTTCTACATAGGACTGTTATTTTATGCAGCACAAATGCTGTTTCCTATATAGAAATTGCTGCCCTTCAGGCAAAACACCCAAGTGCTTTCTTTCAGAACAAGCTCAATGAAGAATAGCACCTGTAGTAGCTGCACACCATTAGACCCATGCTTCTGGTTTTCAGGAATTCCTTTCTGCACTGGTTTCACTTACTACACATCAACCATAGCATCTCAGGACCTCACCAACAATCATGAGGCAATTTCATGTTATACACCAGCCAGGCATTCTGTCCCGTTAAAAAAGTATGGTATGAATCAAGAACAACCCACACACACCTGTGTCTGGTAGGAGAAGAGCAATGACAGGGGATGCACAGTCTTATGTGTCCACCAATGTGTGTCTTCTCACCAAGGAACCTCTATTAGATTTCTAAAAATTCCATTCATTGCCACTGAAGAAGACAGTCTGAAGGACATCCACCCTAAACCATCCTTGAAACATCATTTAAGTAAACTGGTTTTCACAACAGGCTGGATCAGTGAGTTCCATAGGCTGATTGGACATTTTGAACCAGAGTTAGATTCTCTATATAAAACAGCCAAGATCCCTGTGGCACCTGAAAGATTAGCTAGATTTATTTGGCTTAAACATTTCTAGACTGCAGCTCGCATCATCAGCTGCAGGTACATTCCCCATGTACTTATCTAAAGCCTTGCTGACATGATATTATGAATAGTGTTGTTACTGTGGCCTACATGATTCCTCCCACAACATTTTAGTGATGTGCAGATCTTTTACCCATGTTCTTGCATAGTTAGATGTCAAATCAACAATGCCCATCCCCTTGGAAGATCTCTCAAGTATGATGCATGACTACACAGTTCAGTCTAACCAACATGGAACGTCTGCTATATACTCCTGAAGCAGCATGTGAAAAACCACAGAAAGGAGAAGTACTCTGGTCAAGGGAAAATGGAACTCATATCTAAATCTGTTACACTGAGATGTTTTAATTTATTATATACTTGCATTTTCTTTCTATTTTGGGAGCAGGTCCAGCACTGCCGTTGGGGGAGTGAGTCAACAGGTGCAGGCAGCAGATGCTAGGAGTGGACAACAGTGCAACCATTTTCTTAGCTACTTCCTTCTGTTGGAATACAGATTGCATGTTCTGTGCAGCTTGTCTTGCACCCTTAAATCTAACTGAGGGGTTCTCAACCTTTGATCCTCCAGCTGTTCTATACTTCATCTCCCAGAAATTTCCACCAGTATGGCCATTGATCATGAATGCTGGGAGCTGAAGTCCAAAACATCTGGAAGACCAAAGGCTGAGAACCTCCAAACTAGACCAATACTGTAAGGTGCAGAAGAGAACATCATTCGACCACCGGTGTAGTAACATTCCACTGCCAGTCCAGCAGCCTTCCACACACACACAACGGAGAAGGGCATCACACAGATCACACACATACACATATCTTGGCCCTACCCTAGTCAGAAGTAAAATGGAATGAAAAAACCTGGGATGCAGTGGAATGGGGTCTCCTGGAGAAGTGCAGCGGTGGCTCACTGGAACCCAATTGCAAATCCCACATCTGTGTATGGAGCTGCCAATATATTTATATATTTATGCTTTTTGAAATACAATCACAATGATTTTCTGCTCTGAGTTGTCCCACCCAGAAAGAGAAAAAGAATGTTAATGTTTTACAGGTGGCAAAAGAAGACTGGAAACAATGCATATCTTTATAACAACATCTGTGCTCAAGGAAAAAAAAATCCTCTAATGGTCCTTGTTTACAGATTATGTGATTCTTTAGGAGGCACCGTGTCCCTTAATTCTAAGCATATGTCTGCTCCTCTAAGCCACCTGACTCCAGTTTATGGGTCATAAGGAAGATCCTAAATACCATCTGGTCAGTGAAAGGTAATACTGCACCTCCTCAGAGGAACAGGGGTAGGTAAGTATCCATACCATTTTAATCCCATTTAATTTACAATTTGAATTACACTATTTAAACTAATACAGTCTAACGATAAAAAGGAATTTGTCACAAACCTGCAAAGTCTATCCTCCCTGAACCAGGCACCTTCCATATAAATTAGATTATAAATTGTCCCTAGCCAGCATTACTTACTGAAAATTCTTGCCTTTTCACCAAATATTTCCTAGCATATTTCACTTTAAAATCATTATAAAGTTGTATAGAGATATAATCCAAGAAGCTAAAGTGAAGTGAGTTATTTCTGTTAGAAGTAGCAATCATTTAAGCAGATTGTAAAACCACTTCATTTTTTTTTTATTCAAAGAAAACTAAGCCAACTTTATTTCTCTGCTAGATGGTGCATGAGGGTTGATAATGAACTGGTTGTTGCTCACCTTCTGTTTCAAATAAAAGTTACTCTGCTTTTGAAAAGCATTACTATCTCATATCTACCACCCAAAATCCCCCATGCTAACCATACTCTTACATTCTTACCTCTATCCCCTTCTGCCAACACACATACAACACACACTTTTAAAATGAATTATGATTTATGGTTACTAAAATATTCAGTGGCAGATCATCAAAATAACATACTTGAGTTAATGTGTGAATGCTAATACATTCAGACATAAAGAGAAAAGATGGAAACAAGAGGTAGGAGACCCAGGGAAAATTAAGTGTAGGGAAAGAAGATGAAGATGCATGTAATATGTTGCTACCGCACCAGCTATGATTTATTTAACATTTTACAATCAACATAATGTCTAACAAAATAACCAAGGCAACAAATAAAACACCTACTAACATAAGCTGAACATGAGTCAACAGTGCGATGCGGCAGCTAAAAAGGCCAATGTAATTTTAGGCTGCATCAATAGAAGTATAGTGTCTAGATCAAGGGAAGTAATAGTGCCACTCTATTCTGCTTTGGTCAGGCCCCACCTGGAATACTGTGTCCAGTTCTGGGCACCACAATTCAAAAAAGATGTGGAGAAACTGGAGCATGTCCAAAGGAGGGCAACTAAGATGGTGAAGGGTCTGGAAACCATGTCCTATGAGGAACGCCTTAGGGAACTGGGGATGTTTAGCCTGGAGAAGAGAAGGTTAAGAGGTGATATGATAGCCCTGTTTAAATATTTGAAGGGATGTCATATTGAGGAGGGAGAAAGCTTGTTTTCTGCTGCTCCAGAGAACAGGACTCAGAACAATGGATGCAAACTGCAGGAAAAGAGATTCCACCTTAACATTAGGAGGAACTTCCTGACAGTAAGGGCTATTCGACAGGGGAACACACTCCCTCGGAGTGTGGTGGAGTCTCCTTCCTTAGAGGTCTTTAAGCAGAGACTGGATGGCCATCTGTCGGGGATGCTTTGATTTGGAGTTCCTGCATGGCAGGGGGTTGGACTGGATGGCCCTTGTGGTCTCTTCCAACTCTATGATTCTATGATTCTATTATTAACATAAATGCATTAGGCATTTGAGAACTCACCAAAAATTAATGGCATGAATTCGACTTTTAAAAAAATGTTTTAAATTCTATGTCAAGCAGTTCCTATAAATCTCGTTAGCAGAATAACAGGGTTCTGAAATACCTAAAGAATATAGTATTAGAGTAGGTAACTAGTATGTTAGGTGAACCTTGCTCATTCTGGTTTACTGCAGATGTGTGAGGTTGCAGCTCCCATCATCCCATACCAATATAGTACCAAGAGTTGTACTTCAATACATCAGAAGGAAACTAGGTTGAGGATGGCTGACATATGCTTCACATTTCTGTCTTCCTTGAGCATATGAAAGAAGGAAAACAAATGTTTTCTAACCATTGTCCATTACCTTGGAAATTATCGCATTCCATTTAAAGCAACTTATCCCTGACAGGATAAAGTCATGTTTAATTTTAAAAACAGGTGTTATCACACTCAGCCACAGCCCATGCAACCCATCTTGTTTTAAGAAACGGGAACCATTTTTGAAAAGCCACAGGATCTGGGCCGCAGATAGATTGCACTCACCTGCCCATGGCTGAGTGCAATAACACCTGCTTTTAAAATTAAATGTGACTTTATCCAATCGGAGATAAGTTGCTTTAAATTGAATGCAGTAATATCCTATGTCAGCCCTGGTATGATAGAAAATATTTTAAATAACTAATATATAAGTAATAAAATAAATTTCAGGTGTTCTGTATAATCTAATGGTTCTTGACTTAGCAAAACCTATTGTACTGCAAGGATCAAGTTTCATGGAATTTTTTATTTCATATCAATTATTTACATGTAGCAGAATAAGAGAATAAAGGCCTCAGTAAAAGGGGACTCAATAAAGTAAAAATGTATGATTTGAAAACTGGCATTTAGTCTTTTCTTCTACTCCTCATTTCACAGTACATATTCCAAGCCCTTAGCAGTTGAAAATACTTATCAAAATGAAAAACAACCCCAGCATATCTGAATAAGGGAAAACTTTCTCAAATTGTGCCCAGAGTTATGTGACCCATCACACAACCACCACTCAGTGAGAAATATGGGGACAACCCCCTATATTCATTCTCCCTTTATTTCTTTCCTATTTTTCCAAACTTCCCTTTCTTCCCCCTTTTTCTTTCCACTTCTTTATTGTTGTTTATTATTCACATTCTCTCTGGTGATGGTTGGGATTATGGTCCAACACATGCAGGGAACACCAGATTAGAGAAAGCTGTGTTGAGCAAGCAGCACATTACCTAACGTCTGGTTTGGAATTCCTCCTCTGTGGATTTATTCACAGAGGTTTCCAAACATGGACTGCTGTGCTTGATTTAAAAGGAGATACTGTTCTGTAAGCCTGCCTGAAAGCCTATGACATCTGCATGGGCAGTTCTTATTTCTATATAGAGCAAAGTCACATGGGTTTCAGCTGTCTGTACTGATGTCAAGAATAACTTCTATTTGGTAAACTAGTATGCACAACTGAAGCCTATGTGAAACTGTGCTATATAGAATTAAGAACTGTTACCAATGAATAGCAGGTGCTGTAGGCTATGTTTCAGAGAAGGAACTGGCAAAACAACCTCTGAGTATCCCTTACCTAAAAAATAAATTAAAAAACACCATTAAATTCATGAGGTCACCATACATTTGCAAGTGACTTGAAGACACAGAGATATGTATATAGAGAGAGGGGCGGGCAGAGAGAGAGAGAGCTCCTATTTCCTCATTAACTTTCTCTGTTAAATCTACATCTTTGTTTTTATTTTGATTGTTGGTGTTTTTAAAATATATTTTGAATTATTTAAAAGTGAGGAATCTGTCTTGTCAAAATATTATTAATACAAATTGCTAGGTCAATTATATTTCATGATTTGGCTGTCTTTGCAGGGGGTCTCTGGAAAATAAGTCTACGAGCAGGGACAGATACAACTTAGTTCTAGAATTCATGAGTTTATATTTACATGCATGCAGTGGTGCATTTTTAGACAATTTTAAATGCTGGGCTTAATGGCTTGATGAGCAAGAAACTGTCTACATCTCAATGTGTTTTATTCTGCTTACATTCAAGATAGTTGTACACCCCCCCTCCCCCCGCCGCCATCTTAGATGGTGATGAGGACACCCTGACTCTATCATAAACCAAAATGGAAACTGTAGTCTGAGTTCAGTGGAAGACCAAGGCTTGGAAGGGCTGAGATGAAGGAATTAGACAAGATTCTCACGATACAACTTTGGTGCTCAAAGATGTGTCATTGAGCATCCAAGTCAAAATATACTGTGGCCTTTCCAAATTATATGGATGAACGGTTGGAGAAACCTGACAGGAAAAAAAATAATTCATTTGAAATGTAGTGCTGTAAGAGAGTTTGGACAGCCAAAAGGACAAATAAATGGGTCCTAGAGCAAGTCCAGCCTGAAATTTCACTTGAAGCCAAAATAACTAAACAGAGGCACTCATACTTTGAACATATCATGAGAAAGCATTATTGTCATTCCTCAGACAATAATGCTTGGGAAAGTTGAAGGCAGTAGAAGAAGAGAAAGACCTCATTACAGTTAGTTTGACTAAATAAAAGAATCTATGGTCCTGAGTTTGCAAGACCTGAATAGGGCTACTACTAACAGGATCTCATATAGATCTCTCATTCAGAGGGTAACAATAAGTCCAAATAAACTTGATGGTGTGCAACAACAGTGTGGATCTATTGCTTTACTTGCTTCAAAACATTGCGAAGTAGCCTGCCTACATATGTGTGTTTTTTTTATCATTCTGTGTTTTGTTCTAAAGTCCTGCCCAGATAATCAACAGTGTGATGTGGCAGCTAAAAAGGCTAATGCAATTCTAGGCTGCATCAAAAGAAGTAAAGTGTCTAGATCAAGGGAAGTAATAGTGCCACTCTATTCTGTTTTAGTCAGGCCTCACCTGGAATACTATGTCCAGTTCTGGGCACCACAATTCAGAAAGGCTGTGGAGAAACTAAAACATATCCAAAGGAGGGTGACAAAATGGTGAAGGGTCTGGAAACTATGCCCTATGAGGAACGCCTTAGGGAGCTGGGGATGTTTAGCCTGGAGAAGAGAAGGTTAAGAGGTGATAGGATAGCCCTGTTTAAATATTTGAAGTGCTGGGCACCACAATTCAAAAAAGATGTGGAGAAACTGGAGCATGTCCAAAGGAGGGCAACTAAGATGGTGAAAGGTTTGGAAACCATGCCCTATGAGGAACGCCTCAGGGAACTGGGGATGTTTAGCCTGGAGAAGAGAAGGTTAAGAGGTGATATGATAGCCCTGTTTAAATATTTGAAGGGATGTCATATTGAGGAGGGAGCAAGCTTGTTTTCTGCTGCTGCAGAGACTAGAACGCGGAACAATGGATGCAAACTGCAGGAAAAGAGATTCCACCTCAACATTAGGAGGAACTTCCTGACAGTAAGGGCTGTTCGACAGTGGAACACACTCCCTCGGAGTGTAGTGGAGTCTCCTTCCTTAGGGGTCTTTAAGCAGAGGCTGGATGGCCATCTATCAGGGATGCTTTGACCTGGAGTTCCTGCATGGCAGGGGGTTGGACTGGATGGCCCTTGTGGTCTCTTCCAACTCTATGATTCTATGATTCTATGATTCTAAGTGGAAAACCACAATTTTGAATGCTTTTCTGTGCATCCTACACACCTCTTGCTGGATATGGGGTTTCATAATTAATATCTAGCGTCAGGCATGTTTTGAGAGGTCACGTTGACCTGTGGAAACCAAAAAGTTACATGTGTAAGGAATCACAATGACCTGTAATGTCTGAAACCGAAATACAAAGATATTGATTTGCTGAGCACCTCACACACACACACACACAGGTTCTTCACACTTCGTCTTGCCATGGAGAAAAAGGGAGTCCTATCAGAAAGCAATGAGATCATACCTTTCATCTCAACTCCTGACATGTCCCTACTGACCATCCAGTAATTATACCTAATCTAATCAGTGTTTTGTTACTATGGAGGTAAAACCATCAGCTTGTGCGGATCCCTTTTTTCAATTCCCTTTTGTCTATTCCCATAGGTCATCAATACCTATGTCACACTGAATAATGCACCAAACACCATTTGAGGGTATGAAATGTGATATAAATATCCTCCTCAGCCCTTGCCACTTTGTCCACAGATAGGGGTTCTGTTCCAGTTTCTCTGTGTACTTCTCAGACAATGTCTCAGCCACTCTTCATTTTTCCATGGACCTCTCTTCAGGATTAGTAATTATTGCCCCCTTGTAACTCCTCATTCCTCTATCCAACCTCCCACACCTTTCTTTCTGATAGCCTTGTATGTTTCATAAGATTACATCAGTTTTTTGCATGTTTTTGTATGCATGTTTGCGTGCATTTTTGCACATTTCCAAATAAAACCATTCTATTCACAGAAACCAGAGTGCTCTCTGCAGTTAGTACCGGTATAAATAGGTGAAAGCATCCCCAAAGTTACCATCCACTCACAGGCCTCCTTTTGAGCTATGGTTTCCCCAAAATTTCAAAGAAACTCTGGCACTGCTGGTGGGGACCTCCAGAACCCCCTATCTTTTAGTGTAATAATGGCTAGGGTTTCTAGAGTAAAAGTGGAGACAAATCCTGTACCTTTAATGATTGCAAAGAAAAGGGAATATCAGTAGGTGTTTCTTGTTACCTGATTGTGTGACAAGCAACACCTGCTGAAATCCCCTCTTTACACAACCATTAAATGTACAGTGATCTCCTCCAGTTTTCAATCTGGAAACCATATATGACTCTGATATAGGAAGCATCTTCCTGCACTATAGAAGTACCAATTGCAGCTGCCACCAAATTGCAGTTTGAATGGGCTGGGGTAGATCCAATGACCCTCACCTGATGTGAGGAATCTACCAACCCCTTTAGTTTATAAGCTTGAGTGCTACGTTCTTACCAGAACAACAAACCACAATAAGGATATAAGGGAGCTCAAAATGAGTAAAGCAAGTCTAAAGGACCAACTGGGACCTTTACAAAACCACATGGAAGTAATCAGCAGAGATCAAAAGGTGAGGCAAGAAAAATAACTTGGAAGCAATGGTGAGGGCAAAGCAAAAAAAAAAAACAAAAAAAAAACCACTGTAATAAGACATGAAGGCAGAGTGATTTAATGTCTGCAAGAGGAAGAAAGAAGCAATGTTTCTGAAAATATGTCCTGGAGGAGTGTTTAAAAAACTTGGCTGCTGAAAACTTTGGCTGAGCTGATGTAAATCAAGGACAGAGCCTGTGGAGAGAACATATAATTGAGGAGATGCTAAAAGGGCTCACAATCAAGACGTTATAACAACCTGCAGAAGGAAGAAAAGTAAATGAGGGGAGGGGGTTCAAATAAAACCCACATTGGAAAGTTATCTTCTGGTACAAAGGAATGTTGGTGGAATATGGGGGTCCACTCGTAAGGGAATTTTGGAGGGGGAATGGCAAAACTGGAGGAGAATCAAACTAATAAACATTTTGGCTCTGCTTTTCCCTCAAGCAGAAAGACAAATAGTCTCTGCTGTGATTTCAAAAATTGGATCCATCTGGCTAGGATTTGTACGGATGAGGTAATGTGGCTTTTCAAGACACAGCTGTTTGAAATTTGTAGAGAATGTTCACGGAAATGTTTAGAACAAGAACTAAAGCTAAAGGAACCCCAGACTGGGATTCACACAGTCAGTGGAAATGGATGTTTAAAAAGAGTTAGGAAATTCAGAGAAGAGACGGGTAAATGCTGTAGAACTGGACTGAATAGGTGTATTCTCTTTTTGCTCTTCGTTTTTTAATTTTATTTAATTAGTTTTTTTTAAATGATAATTTACATTAACCATGAATTATATAACTACTGCTGCACTCAAATAACCTACTTTATATAAGTTCTTATCTGAACTATTCTTTTGATTTTTTAAAAAATATTTTGCCAAAAATTCCTGTGTGTTAATAGTGAACCTTGATCCATTGTTAATGGACAAGGGATTCCATATTTCCCCAAATAATTTTTTAAAATATTTTGCACATTGCCATTCAAGCTTTCATTATCCATTTTTTCAGTTAAAGCAGCCACCACCACTGGAAACATATTCCTTCTTCATTTTTCCAGCATTTTGCTATTCCAGTATTAGTAGCTCCAAACTGAAATAAGACCTTTATGTGGCATTTTACATTTTACGCATGAAAAATTGGTGATGATAACAAAGACTGTAAGAAAACAATATTTCACCTTAAAATTTAATTGATCCAACTTAGAATACATTCCTTAAAATCCATAATATTAGGAGGGAACCTCCACAAATGTTCCAAGCTGCCTATACCCTCACACTGTCTCCAACACCTCAGTGAAATTGTATTATTACTTGTATGTAGTTTAACTGATGTTAGTTGCAACCTCTTAATTGTAGTTACACTACCCTGTATGGATGAGATTAAATGGTCTTTGTTTCAGTTGTCCTTAATTTGTCAAATGTTTTAATTCATTTGTTTTATATTGTAATTATCCCTATTTTATTGGCTTTTCATTGTTAGCCCCCTTTGTGGGAGAAAGGCAAGATACAATTCATATAAATCATGAAATAAATAGGAGAGCCCTCTAGAATTCCAGGCAAGAAGCATTCCCAGCCCTTCCTGACCAAGATATGGATTGAAACTCAGACCATTGACATGGAAATCAAGTAGCCTGTCTAGAGATGGAAAGAATATTTGAAAATTTGGGGAAATGATTGAAAGAACAAGTTGTTCAAGTGTCAAGAAACCATGATGAGAAGAATTCTCAGTTTGACTGATGAGAATGTTCCCAGTTTGGGACTTCTTCTGCACAAAATTTATGCTGCTCTGTTTTGCAAGAAAACAGCATTGTTTGTGTGGGAAATAATATTCCAATGCAGACATTTTAATTCCAACACAGAAAATTTCATCTGTTTTTAACGTGCAAATGGCTGATTTGCATAGAAAACATCATTGCCTGTGCAAGAATTAATATTTCTCCATTTTCAAATATATTTTTATTTTTCCCCATCCCTCTCTCTCCAACAACATTTAAAAATCACACCCCCTAATAACAACAAAATAAAATATTACAAAAAGCATGCTAACTACTAACCATGATGTCTCCCTTCCCTTACAGCTCTTTATTTTCCACACCAAAAATGCTGTTTCCTGTGCATAAAACTTTTTTTTCCATGCAAAACAATAATGTGCGAATTTTGTGCAGAAGTCTGAAATTGTGAAAAACTTTTGAAAATGGCATGATTCTCAAAGACTTTCTTCCAGAAGATGGAAAACTGCTGAAAGTATATGTTGCTACCTTAAAAAGAAAAAAGAAAAAAACCTAGTGACACATGGCATCCCTAACCTTTCAACTAGAGCGCTTTTCACATTCTGCTGACATTATCTGGGTAGTTCCAAAAGGCACTACATTTTTACTAAAACTAAAGATACACATGTTTTGCTAGAGAGATTCCAATTTTTCAAGTTCTTTTTTTCCCAAGCTTGAACAGACACGTTCTGTAGAAAAGCTTGGCTAGCATTTTATATTCTGGCACATTACCTCAGTTTCATCAATTATCACATTCCATTGTTTGGTTCAACAAGTCAACCTGAAACAGGGCAGGTGCTTTTAGACTTACAATATACACAGACTTCTGATAAGTTGTACCACAAAGTTGTTCAGGCTGCTTGACAGGCATTAAATAGAAACTCTTATAAGGTATGTGCACCTCACTTCTATGTGATGAGACAATTCAGAGGTTTCGTTACTTAGCCAGGTTTGGTTGCATGGGACTGATTTTTTTTTCTTTGATACAGGGTTTATTTTCATATATCCACAAGATGAACATAAGACGTAGGCTCACTCCACTTACAGTTCTCAACAGTTTCCAGTTCGTTCTGATTTCTAGGGCAACTGACAGTGCAATAAGATTTCCTGCAGAAAATTAAGCTGACTTTCTGACACTTACTCAAAATTCACCCTGCCCAGTTATATCAGTTTAATAGTACTGTAACTGCAATGGCTCCATCCTAAGAAATCCTTGAGTTTGTGGTTTTGTGGTGCCCTCAAAAATGTGTGCTAGAGAACTCTAGTCTATTCCCTTGAGCTGGAATCCCCAAAATATCCCCCAAAGAGGGTCTAAAGTTTAAGTTAAACTACTTTGTGAACTATAGTAAAAAGAAATGAATTAGTGATGTTGACTGAACAGCTGCAAGTACATCAATGCACCAATCCCATGATTGTCTGAGTTAGAGCCATGACAATTAAGGTAGAATTGAACTGCTGTATTTGGTGAGAGTAGATGCACTCTCATTTCCATTACAGATTAATTTCTTTCTACACACACAGACTTTGCTCACCCCCTTCCTTTGTCTATGAGTCAGGAGAAGGATGGATCATCTCTATACATTACCCATGCCTTCATGGGGGGCATCTCAGCTTCTACAGAAACACAACAGCATCATATTACATAATCAAATGTTTTGGCCATGTCTTAGGAAGCATTGCCTCAAGGTATCCCCACTGATAATTCTGTTTATAGAAATCTTTCAATCAAGAATAGCAGAGTCAGAAGGCATCCTCAGCCTCTGTGCAATCAGAGGCACTGAGTTATGACAGATCCTGGAAAAATCATTCAGACAAAACAAAAAAGGACTTGACAAAGCTGGAGAAAGAATAAAACAACAAAAGCATCAAATGGAAATTTGATTTAAAATCGAGAAGCCATATCAAACCAGGTTCCTAATGAAGGCAAAGGCAGTAGGCACTAAGAAATGACATAGGACATCTCAAGTAACATGACAACATTTCATGGAAACCATATGTAACTAGTGCTACCCTCCAGCTGTTTACTGAGGAAAACACTAGTTACATCCATGGCCTAGCAACATCAGAGTGTGGCAAAAGATCATAAAAGGAAAGATCATAAAAGAGGAAGATCATACAGGCTAGGAAAAGGCTGCAGGAGTTTGCTTTTGCCCAGTGATATAGTCGATTAATTCAGATGCAATTCACTTCAATGACTTGGAATTGACTCCACAATAAATGATGTGCTGACTTGGTTTGTGAGGGGAGCTGAATGAAGGTATAAGTAAGTTACGTAGAAGGTAAGAGTGGGGGAAAGTGATTAATGTTTAGATATAAAAGTCACAGAGAAAATGGGTGGAGTGAGGAGAAGAAAGATTTTGGAAGGTTGAGTTATGCAAGGAGAAGGTATTGAAGTGGTGTGAAGAGAAGAGAAGAAGAAAGTTGGAATCATCTAAGAGGAAGAAATGAATGTCGGATGGGTTGTCATATGTTTTTAATTAATAAAATTTGGAGGGGGGGATGATATGATGACTTGACTTGACTCAAGATTTATTATATTTTTAGCGACTGAGTTGCTAGCATCATTCACTTCAAGCAGCGGGCAAGATTTGCCCCTAGAGCCCAGGGTGTGTTTCTCAGAGGGGAAGTGTAAAGGCATTAGGCAATGGGCTGGAGGTTGAAAGATCCTTGTAAAACTTTTCAAAAGCTTTAGAAGGCTCCTCTGGTGTGCATCAGGGACAGGCTACTGAGCAAACCTCAACTCCTACCCCAAGCCAATTGCCTAATGTGTTAGCTTGTCCCCTACAAGAAAAGCACCCTGATTCCCTTTTTTCCCTGTTTAAATTGGTACATAGACTTGAGACTTGACTTGAGATTTGAAGGTAGAGTTTGAGATTTGACTTGATACTTGGAGTAAAATACTTGAATACATCACTGCTTTGCCTGAGTCTACAGGAAAGGCAACATTTCACTTCTTCCTCCTTCTGAGTTAACTTGAGTGAAAACCACTTGTGCATTTTGAATTCAGTTTGCAGTTATGGAAGGAAGCTGAAGAAAAAGGGCAAAAGTGGGAGGAAGAGAGAAAAACTGGGACATTTTAAAAGCAGCTGAAAAACTACAATGACAGAGGATTAATTAGAACTGCCCCTTCCAAATCAGGACATCAGGAGAGTATGTCTACTCTTTACTGGATAAATAATATTCTTGTATCTTTTCAATCTGAGTTGCCTTCTAGAAATAAACTAATAAAAGAGTTTCTCCTAGTGAGTAACACTATCCTCCCCCCATTTTAAAAAGCCTTTCTTTATTGTTTATATAACTTGCACAATGCATTGGATCAAGTTGTATAACATAATGTGTATGCAGACAAATAATGCATGCTCTGGACTTCACATAGGCTTACTCATATCTAGAGAAGACCTATTAAAATAAATAGGACAAATAAGTAACTTAAATCCCATTAACTGGGTAGTAAATGGGACTATTCTAACTATGATTAAACCTGGATCTAACCCATTATAAATATTTATAATATCACTACAATTGAATGATTTCGGTGGAAAAGACTGCAGTGTTTATGACAAAGAAAATGCTTGTATTTATCAGTTTTCAATTATTTAAAAGAATAATTGAACCTTTAAAAGAAGCCAGAGGAGATAAACTAATATTATTTGTCCCAAATCTGTTTTTTCTAGCTTTTTGTCTCATGGATTCTTAACATCTGTTAGTTCTCCCATGTTTCAAACTTCCATTAACTATTCTATAAGATGGGGGGAAACTGGTGACGTTATATTTCAAAAAATATATCTTAGATTTTTTTTTAAGTGACAGAAAAGGAAAATATAATGGTCAAATAAAGTGAATGATCTGGTGGGGCAAGTAGGGCTTTTAGATTGAGAAAGTCAAAGCTGAAAAGGGATACAATAAAGTTAGGGAAACTTAATTAAGTAATCCATATTATAGGTACTGGATACCAAATTACATGTTTATAGCCCTTGAAAGGGGATGAGGGACAGGAGTTGTATATGCTGTAAAATTTTATTATTTAGTAATGATTTGTTTATAGGTTGTATGGTATTACTGAGTATAAAATCAATCAATAAAATATTTTAAAGAAATAAAGTATTTTACAAAAACTATTTTGTAAATAGGAAGTTGTTTTATTGCACCTCATCATGTTTGATCTACCAGATTTGTAGCAGTTCAGAAATTTCGAATCAACCCGGTTTGATCTGAAGAGAGATCAAGCATTCTGAAAGCTAGTGAAATGTACTAACAGAGATATCAAGTTACCTACATCCCTTCAAAACAGCTTGGCACATTTCCACCAGAGATGCTCAAAACCAGCTTTTTCACTTTTCCTAAAGGCAGAATTGAAGTTGTTGCCAGGTTAGAAGGAGGTGCTGGCAAAATTCAATTTCGTGTCCCTTTTCCCATGCATGGCCATGGGCTTCACAGTATCTAGCAAGAATAGAATGTGGGACCTTATGCATGGAAGATAAGATATTGACCCTGCAGAATGTATAGCTTTTAAAAATCATATTTTAAAAATAGTCAAAAGCATATTTTCCTTCCTCTGTAAATATGAGAGTGAGAAAATGGGAATAAAAACCAAGAAAGCAATCTATTGAAAAGGAACTTAAAGAACAACAGAGGGAAAAACAGTCATAACTTTGTATAATCAAGTAAATATAAAATAAGCTAAGTAATGGATTGAAATAGATTTCTGATGTTTAGACCTCCATATAAGACTTGTGAATTCTTAGCTATTAAACTTTACCAGAATATTAGCACATCCTCTCTTTTCTGCTTGAATTATCAGTATTCCTATTCATCTGTCAGCATGCAATCTGAAAATTCACTGAATTTTTGTTTTGTTTTGTTTTATTATGGTTAAATAGATTTAGCATACAAAAAACCCACCCCAAAATGGTTGATTTCCTTACCCATCAGTGCCAGGAGAAGCATGAGCAGACGGGCTTCCCTGGTGACCACCAGGCCTTGTTGTTTGATTATTTGCCACGCCAACATGATGGGCTCTGCTTGTGCCAAAAATAACCAATCTACCCAAGACAAAGAGTTTGTAGTTTTCCAGAAATGGGACACAATTGTGATTGGAAGCTGTTGACAGATAACAAACGATCAAGGATGGGAAGCATCTTGCTTATATACCTGTCTGTGAAAGGTGGGT
Organism: Urosaurus nigricauda; assembly: GCA_034509955.1. Lineage (NCBI taxonomy): Eukaryota > Metazoa > Chordata > Lepidosauria > Squamata > Phrynosomatidae > Urosaurus > Urosaurus nigricauda. The sequence continues at coordinate 12,734,400 of JAOEGL010000006.1, forward strand.
TGGGTGCTGGTCTAGAATGTTGACCAACAAGTTCAGCAGATCTCTTCAGCATCTGCACCTTCTTTTCCAGCACCAATCCTGCTGTGGCCAATTGCCGAGGTTGCTAGGAAGATGTGAATGCAAGCAGAAGACCACACCTGATTCTACCATGCCCAGCCATCTTTCACCCTTATCCACCCTAAGCTCTGCACCAGCTCCTTCTTTTGTTTTGCATTCAGGAGTGGTAACACCCCAAATAACCTAGGGTGAAATTTGAGCTTCTGGAAACAATTCCTCATGAGCAGCAGCACAATAAAATCACACTACCTGAAACTAGGCAACACTGTGGTGTTCTCAACAAAGGGGCAGAAGGAGGATGAAGGTGAGGATGATGCCAATAATGTGAACAGTGGTTTACATGGAGGGTCATGTGTTCCCCCTCCCTTACCTGGTATGAAGTTCTTAAAAAGTGGCTGTGATGCTGACTTTGCATTTGTAAAGTGGATCTTCTGACAGTGGAGAAAGGTAAGATGGACATGAGAGTGGGAAGTTGAAGGGTTGGGCTGCTTCCTGGGTCTAAGGAGATGAGTAGGTGTATGGATCCAACCCAGCTACCCTGGGCTTCTAGGTGGAGGGGGGGGTGGAGAGAGGGGAAAATAGGATTCTTTGCACTTCTCTCATTTTTCTCATGCCATAAGGTTGGGATTCAAACCCTTAAATAATCTTTAGATAATTTACACATGCTCAAGTATACCATTCCTTTCACTGTTTGCCAGAGGGTTTCAGGAGGGATGTGGGGGATGGAATCAATGTTTCTAGGCATCTATGTTAATCGAGATAGCCATGCAACAAATTTCAAACCAGTATAACCTGCGGTCACTGCACTTTCCAATGTATCACCTTCCTGCACATGACATATGAATAATCTTAGAGAATAGCAAAAGCTCTCTTCTTTGGAGCTTGGTACCCAAAAAAAGGTTCTGCTAGTGGTAAATGGTGCTGGATAACCTGTGGACAAGTTTGGCCTAAATCCATCATTGTACTGGTACAACATCCTTCCCTTTCTACCGTAGCTCTGTATGCTGTCCAAACAAATGGCTCTCTGGAGCAGGGTTTGGAGGTATACAGAGAGCTTCCTGAAGGACAACATTCATTCTCATCCCTTCCACTGGATTTCTGTGTTCCTCCAGCAGATACTGCCCTTTGGATTTGTCTAACTGGTTTAAGGCCTCAGATAAGTATCTAAAGTGCCACTTGCCCTCCAAAAGTGTAGAAGAAAACACATGACATTCCTACCTCAGGAATGAATATAGCTGGTTTCCCATTCAGTCTCCTGTTTCTCCATTCCAGAATCTTAAGAATGTATGTCTAGGAGTCTTGGGTTCAAACCACTGGATCATATTCAGCTATAGCTAAGGCAGTCAGTAAGGGTTTAGAATCAAAGCCCTTCTATTGTAGGGAAAAAATCAGGTAAATCTCTTATTGCTTTTGTGACCTGGTCCCATGCAGGAGTGGTGCTCTTGATTTCTAGTAATAAGGCACTTACTTCCCATTTAACTAGAGACAAATGCATGCTTGTTGAGCTTTCCAGGAAATAGGATACCCATCAACTAAAAAGAGGGTACAGATTTGCACAATATTTGGATGCCAGTGACCTACCCAGTGTGCTATCAAAGAATTTGTTGTGAATGGGTGGCTTTAATGCTCCTGGTGCTTTTACTGCTTATGATTCTCTTTTTGGCCCCCAGACTTGACTTCACACTGACAGTCTTTCAAATACAACTTATCTGACAAACCTACAAATAAAGAAATTTAAAGAGGCTGCATCTGCACTACAGAAATAATCTCGTTTGACACCACTTTAATTTGGCTCAAGGCTATGGTATTCTGGGATTTTTAGTTTTGTGAGATATTTAGCATTCTCTGTCAGAGCACTCTGGTGACACAACAAACTTAAAATCCCAGGATTCCACAGCCATGGCAGTCAAACCTCTGTCAAACTGGACTGTTTCTGCAGTGTAGATGCAGCCTTTGTCTTTGGTCCTCCTCTTCGGAAAGTGTGAGAGAGGAATAGCAAGGAATATTAAATCTGCCTCTCACTGAATTTTTGCTGGGTTGAGTTAGAACAACCATCTCAATGTCCAACTCCCTATTTAGTTCCTCTCTAATTCAACTAAATCTTGTCTCTAATGCACACAGACTTAAAGGTGAAGACATAAATATTAAAATATTATGTACCCATAGCTTGCATGTAATCAGTTATAAATTGCATGTTACATTTTAGGTAATGATGGTTTAATACAATTATTGTAGTTATTTGACACAATATTTTCTAGTTACTTTTTGACAGCTAGTTACTTTTAAGTTATTTTTAATGGTATTTTAAATTGTGGTGTGTGTGTGTTTTTTTCAAATGCCATGCCATTGTCTTATAAATCTTGACGGGTGTTCATATGTTTTCTATTAAAAGGTAATGAGAAAGCAACAAGCAATGAGTAATGTTAACAAGTTACCTACATTTTTCAAAATGTTAATATTAATAATGGACTGGGGAGAAAAATCACACAATGATTTACTCTTTAAGCTAAATCCTGAGGCTATATGTGGAATTTGTAAGTCCATTTGCACTGACTAGTAGTGGCTCTCTGGTTATCCTTTCAGGCAGTGGGCTTTCCCAAGTTTGCCTGCAGATGCCATAGAGCAGTCCTTCTCAAACTGTGGGACAGGACCCCCTGCAAGAGTTGCTGAAGAAAAGCATGAGACTTGGAGGCCCTGATCCCTCCTCCTCCTCCTCTTCCCAAACATTTTCTATCCTGGAGGGAAAGAGAAAAACAAAGAGGGTGCATGGAGCCTCTGTCTGAGCTGGGAGGAGCAGGAGAGCAATTTCTTTATAAGATGTTAAAATACAAATATACATGAATGTGTGGATGAAAATACACTAAATAAATGAATAATATACTATGTCAAGGAGGAGCAACCTCCAGAGGTAGATGTAAAGATGTAAAGGAGGTCACAAGGATAAAATGTCTGAGAACCATAGGGCAAAAGTGCAAAAGCAAGGAAGGACTTCCTGGTGGTGACATATGTTCAACAATGGAATGTCTCAGAATATGATGGACTCTCCTTTTTGAACATCTTTAAACAGAGGTTGGATGGGCATCTTTCAGGAGTATTTTAGTTGGGTATTCCTGCATGGCAGAGGATCAGACTAGATGGTTCTGCCAACTCCTTCCAGCTCTATGACACTATGGCCTGATACAGATGGGCAAAAAGCACCATCCTGGGGCCAAAATTAGGGCTGGGGAGCGCAGAGTGTCCACATGCTCTGCATTCTCCCAGAGCCATTTTGGGGCACACGCATTCAACCGGTATGTTTACCTATGATGTATCTTGTGTACTGTGTCTAAACAGCATGGTGCACAAGACACAATTGTGTAATGAGAAAGGGCCCCTATTCCACTCCATTTCCAGAGTGCTGCTTCTAGATCCCATCCACCCATTACTGCAATCTGGGCAGAAAATAATACACAAAATAGTAGACATTTTTCTACAGGATGGATTAAATTAAAAAGCCATTTATATACATTTTTACATGCAAAAATATGCTGCTACTCCCTTCTTTTCTATTTGCATCTCTTTCATCATCATTGATTGCTTTCAAAAATAATGCAATATTCTTTACAGGCATATAGGGAAATATATCTATAAATGATGACATCGGTAGAATCTTCTTATTGAGACACAATTCTATTGAAATTATGCTGTTTTATATCATATGGATTCTATCCCTTTGGAATAAGAAAAATCTGGTAATTCCTGGGTGGGTTTCACCAAATGTGTGGAGGCAATGCATTATATTGCTGTTATTGTTGAACAATTCACAGGACAAGACTTTGTTGATCTTCAGATTTCTCCAGTCTACCAGTAGGTTCTGATCTATCTTTCACTTACCCTTATCTTAATGTAACCATATTCTGATATGTAGATATATTCTTTCTATATAGTATTTACACTCTGAACCAGACCATCCCTTGCTTGCATGCAAAAGCAGAGGTATTAGTGGGTATTGTGAAATCCAAGCCTCTGATCATTCTATTTGTTTTTTACAAGTATATGCTGATTGGTGTTTGCCACAAAATTACTCATTGAAGGATGTTACTTCACAGCCTTACTGCTGACAGCTGGTGAGCGCTTCAGGCATAAAATTAACACAATCTAATATATGTATCACTCCTTGTTTTCATGCACCGAAATGAGCACAGACGCAAAGCATCTGAAGAAGAAACTCTAGGGGCTAACCACAGTTTGCTTGCAGGGATACACCAAACTTTGTGCCACCTTCTCTTTACAAGTTGAAGTGACTTTTCTTTCTCTATGCTAATGTTCATAAATATTTAATCACTGTATGTGGCAGCAGCAGCAACAGACCCCTGCTCTTAGAGGCTTAGCCACTGTTTTCTTCACCTTCAATCGATCAAATGTCAGTGTTATTTTGAGAGCATTGGACTGGGTCAGGACATGGGACCATCCACTAATAATCTGAAAGCTCTTTAGAACAATGTTCTCCTTCAGTAATACATGAATCAGCATTTTACACCATTACCCTGCCTACCTAACACAGCAACAGTTCGTGGACCAAATAAGGGACAGCACTTCCCCCTTGAAATGGTAGAAACAGGCACTCCATGTCATCATCATGAGCTTTGCTTACATATATCTATTTTGGTTTTGAAAGTAAGGCTTGATACTTTGCTTCACAGTGATAAGACATTCAGGGTTAAATTAAACCACTTAAGCCACACCAATGACTTCACTGCAATTACGCCAAGCCTGCACTGGGCCCCATTTTGCACCTCCATGATTCACCAAGGGTTTGGTTTCTTCTGTAGTTCACAACTTGCAGGGTAAAGGCATCCATGCTAAGAGTTCTGTTCCTCCTAGTCCATCATTTCCTCTCTTCACAACTCACTGGTTTGTTTGCTCAGAGCCCAGGACAATGGAGGCCTTTCTTTCAGATCTGTAGGTGTAACTCTCTAATTACCACGAAATCAAGATACAACTGTTATGAAAGGTTGCAACAGATTTTCCCCCTTTACCACGCAAGGACAAAGAAAGCATTCCTCCTAAGTAGCCTGGGGAAATGGAGGGCCAAGTTACCTGCAATGTCATCCAAGTACTTAAAACGAAATTGGCTATTTCAACAAAGTTTTGGTGATGTAACACAGACCATGGAAGATCTATAAGAATTTGAAAGATAATTCAGTCCCAGTTAGATATCGCTCCATCTATTTCGTTACCAAAAGGTTCTATCTGCCCAAGCACAAATGGATGTATCCAAAGGGAGGAAGTACCTTTCTCTACAATTACAGCTGATCCAGCCCAGTGACTACAGGAGGGCAGTACAAGGCTGCCATTTATATCATGGAATATAGCAGCCTGGTTGAATAAAAACTCGGATACGGACTTCATAGAATATATCAGTAAATTTGACAGTGTATGTCTACAAGAAACGTGGTGTCCATTTGATATTCTGTTGCCAGGATTTATATCCTTTTGTGTTCCTGCTTGTAGACTCTCTAATAAGGGCTGATCTAAGGGAGGGATGGCTATTCTTTTAAAACTTTCTAGTGACATAAACCATACAATACTAACACCGTGCACTTCAATTGCACAAGGAATCTCTTTACAATCTAGAAATATTAAGAGTTTATTATTCAATATCTATATCCCTACCACCTCAAACGGGCTTAATGTAGCTACTTATTGGGATCAATTGTCTAACTATGTTGAAGATATTACCAATAGATTTGCTTCTTCTTCCAGGTGTATTCTAATGAGTGACTTCAATGCAAGAATTGGGCCCTCTAATGATTTTCTTTGTGAGCATCTTATGATTGATTCAAGTTTCCCATCTTTTCCTTAAAATCTTCCTCGTGTTGGTAAGGATTTAAAAGTTAATAATAATGGATCATTCTTGATTAATCTATGTATTGGTTATACCTTTCAAATATTAAATGGCTCCGAAGGGTTTCCAAAAACTGATGGATTTACATTTATCTCACCATAGGAAGAAGTACCATTGATTATGTGATAATTGATCCTGATTTGCTATGTTTAATTGCTGATTTTGCAATTTGTCACAGAACTGAAAGCGATCATTTGCCATTGGTTGTTTCCCTGGATCTATCTGAGCAAGACTTTTTAACCCCCCAAAACAACTTAAAGTCCCATAGTTATGAGAGATTGAAGCATATTCACTGGGACTCTAAAACGGAAGTTATTATTAAAAATCAATTTAAGGAGGTACAGATTTTAAATGTGTTTAATTAACTAACTACTAGTATCAGGACCGATGTTGCTCTATTGACTTATATGGATATTGTGTCTAATGTACAAAAGGTAGCACTCTCTTATGCTGGTCTTTTCAAAGGTAGAAAAAAATGGTTTGACATGTTTTGAGTTGCCTTATTTGGAAAAGAGAATTAAGAGAATTAAGACAATTATTCCAGCAGGCCATGGCCAATCCAGAGGCTAAATTAAGATCTTATTATTAGGCCCGTAAAGAATATTCAAGTTTAGTGAGGGTAAAAGGAAGATCTTTTTTCAGCATAACTGGGTGTCACTGGATAAAGATCTAAAATCTAATGATGCTAAATCCTTTTGGTTGGCAGTGAGAAGACATTTGAACAATGACACCTCTACTCTCCATCATATTATATCTCCGCAGTCTTGGATATCATATTTTATCAACAAAATGAGAATTCAAATATTGGATAATAATCTATTAATAAAAAAACCCTCCTAACTTGTGGAATCCAGTATCACCTGATGAATTGCATCAGCTGATTCTTAAATTAAAATCCAGAAAATCCCCTGGGTATGATGGCCTTCCAGCTGAAATGTTGAAATGTTGCCCGGAATTATGGGCTAAGGTATTGGCCAATCTATTTACTCTTGTAAACAACTCTGATGAGATTCCAGCTGATTGGAAGGACTGTCATTATCCCAATTTTTTAAAAAGGAGATAGATAGGATCCAGGAAACTATCGCCCAATGAGCCTTCTATTGGTAGTGGGCAAACTTTATGCCAGTTATCTGACTTTGAAATTACAGAGTTGGATGAATGTACAAGCTTTGATTGGCCTGGAGCAAGTGGGTTTTAGAAGTCACATGTCTACTCTAGATCACATAACAGTGCTATCATTTCTAATTAATAAATACTTGTCATGCCCTAAAGGTAAACTTTATGTGGCTTTCTTTGACCTGAAAGCAGCTTTTGATTCAATTCACTGGCCTGCATTATGGGATAAACTGGGTAGGCTTAATATAGATCCTTCATTGTTGTTTTTGATAAGCCATCTCCATACAAATAACCACTCTAGAGTGAAATTTTCTGAAACGGGCCAATTAACTGGTCCTATCTATTCTAGCATAGGAGTGAGACAGGGCTGTGTGCTGGCTCCGCACTTGTTTAATCTATTTGTGGCAAAACCTACCAGCCTTTATGTCTTCAGTAGACTCCCACCTGCCTTCACTGGGAAATCATCTACTTTTTGTACTTCAGTATGCTAATGATACTGTACTACTTTCTTTATCTCGAGTGGGTATGTCAAAAGCCTTGAAAAGATTCACTGAATACTGTATTAAATTTCACCTACAGGTAAGTTTTGAAAAATCTAAAGTATTGGTATTTTCAAAAAGATTTATCCCAAGAATGTGGAAGGTGGATAATCAAACAATTGAACAGGTCAAAATGTATGTTTATCTTGGTGTTCTTTTCCATTTTAATGGTCAGTGGAGAAAACAGAGAGATAGAGTAATACAATCAGGGAAAAGATCACTGGCAGTCATTCATTCCTTCTATTACAAAAAGGGCAATCAGGACATCCTTGCAGCCTTAAAAATTTATAAATCCAAGTTAAGACCACAATTATTGTACGGTTATTTTCCTGGATCATAGCCTTTTATAGGAGATTACTATCTGTACTCCCGCGTGTACACCATTTGACCTTGTATGCAGAATTATAATTAAGTACTCTTGAAACAACAGCTTGGTTGGTGGTATATAGATTTTGGCTTAAAATTCATTTTAGGCCCAACAGATCTAGTCTGTTATGGTCTCTACTAGCAGATAACTATTACATCAGTTGGGCTAAAATCTATGAAAATAAAGTAATTTCTGTGGGTCTAAATCTCGATTCTCTCCTCCTATTAACTGAAAAGGAGTGTTTTGAGTCCATTAGGGACTGTTTTCTAGGAAGAGATTACCAGATGATGTATCCATCCCCTCCTAGAGTGTGTTCTCTGACAATGCTTGGTATCCCCCCTTCCTATGGTAGGATTCCAGATTATTTTCAATCTGTATCATACAGGCCTCAAGGAAAGCTTTTTTTATTTGCAAGGCTGAACATACACCCATCAAATGTTACCAGAGGTAGATACCTGAAAACCCCCTTTTTAAATCGTCAATGTCATTGTGAACAAGCTCCTGAAACTCTCCATCACATTATATTTCTTTGTCCTCTGTATAAAACTCCAAGGGAAAAATTGTTAAGAAGACTATTGGAAATGAACATTTGTTTGATTGGGATATCAGTGGTACATCTATTGGAAGATCGTATATAACTAGGTTAATGGCCAATTTTCTGATGGAGGCAACAAAAATATGGTCCAAACTAAACAAGCCTAAATGATTCCAATTTTATGTTTTTGTTATGTTTATGATGTTAATCTGATTTTAATCTTGTTGTTTTGTAATATTGTTTGTTGTTGTGCTATATGGCTAATAAAGGTTGAATGATGATGATGAATTCAACCTAGATAATGAGAAAATTGAAATAGTAAAAGGGTTCCCATAACTTGGATCAAACATTAATGAGAATGGAGACTGCAAGGCTAGGATTCGGAAGAGTAGTCATGAAAGAAATGAATAAAATCCTAAAGAGGAAAGACATAACTCCGAACACTAAAGTGAAGATTGTCCAAGCCATCTTATTCCCCATCACAATGTACAGATGTAAGAGTTGGACAGAGAGGAAAGTGGATAGGGGGAAAAAAACCTCATTTGAGATGTGGTGCTGGAGAAGAGTGCCAAAGATTCTGTGGATGGCCAAGACAAACAATGGGTTCTAGAACAGATCAAGCCTGCACTGGAATCCAGGATGACTAAATTGAGGCAATCATACTTTAGCCACATCCTGAGAAGACATGAATCATTAGAAAAGACAATGATGCTAGGAAAGGTAGTAGACAGCAAAAAAAAAAAAAAAAAAAGATGGAGAACACATGCCAGATGGTTAGACACAAACAGAGAGGCCAAGGGCCTGAGACTGCAGGACCTGAGCAGAGCAGGAGAGCACGGGGGGGGGGGGGGGGTCTTAGAGAAGTCTCATCCACAGGATCACCATGAATCAAAGTTGACTCAAGAGCAGTTAAAAGACAAAAACAAACACAGACAATAACTCCTTGTGGCCTATAATATGGGCATGTTCACTGGTTACCCCTTCTGGATTGGGTGTATTATGATGTATAAATATTGTATCACAGAATTTTCTTGGCAAGATTTGTTCTGAGAAGATATGCCATTGTTTTCCTCTGAGGCTGAAGGAATGTGACTTGGCCAAGGTCACCCACTGGGTTTCAATGGCTGAGTAGGGATCTGAATTCTGGTCTCCCGAGTTGTAATCAAGTTTTTCATTATTATTATTATTATTATTATTATTATTTCTTACCTGCCCCTCTGTCTGAACAATTGGGGCGGGGTATAACAAAGTTTAAAAACAGTTACAATTGAGGTTAAAATGGTTCAATGATCCCATCCCCAACCTCCCACCCCTTAAAATAAAATTAAACTGACAAGATTTAAAACAGGATAATATAAAATAGAATTTAAAAAAACATATTAAAACCCACAGTACTTGGCAGCAGCATAGGGTAACATCAGAATATAGAAAGCCGGTTAGTTAACTGGAGGATTCTAGGAGCCGGGAAGATTATACAGTATCTGGGAAGGCCTGCCGGAAGAGATATGTCTTTAAAGATGTTTTGAAACAGTCTAATGTTGTGGTAAGACTGATCTCGTCCAGCAGGCCGTTCCATAGCCTGGGAGCAGAGGCTGAAAAGGCCCTCTGGGAGGTCTGTGCCAGCCTGGTCTTCATAGGCTGCAGTAGGTTCCTCCCAGAGGACTGAAGTGTGCGGGGAGGGGGGGGGTCGTAGGGGGAGAGGCGGTCTCTAAGATAAGTTGGACCTAAGCCATGTAGGGCTTTAAAGGTTAAAACCACCTTGTACTGTGCCTGGAAAGTAATCGGCAGCCAGTGGAGAGCTTTAAGCACAGGTGTTATGTGCTCTCTCCTAGATGTTCCAGTAACAAGCCTGGCTGCCATATTTTGGACCAATTGAAGTTTTGCAGTTAGGCACAAGGGTAGCCCCATGTAGAGCACATTACAGAAATCCAGACGTGAGGTTACCAAGGCATGGTACCACCATTCCCAGGTCCTTCAAATCCAGATAGGGGTGCAGCTGGCATATCAGCCGAAGGTGACAGCAAACACTCTTGACCCCCGCATTCACCTAACTAGTCATGTGAAGCGATGGGTCAAGAAGTACCCCCAGACTGTGCACTGAGTCCTTTGAGGAGAGTGTGACTCCATCTAGGACTAGGAGCTGTATTCCCGAACCTGGTTTCGGGCCTGTAACTGCTAGTACCTCCGTTTTGTCTGGATTAAGTTTCAACCTGTTTTTCCTCATCCAATCCATTAGGGCTCCAAGGCAGTCATTGAGAGGAGAGACACCATCTGAGGTCTGAGCAGATGATCTGGTCATGGAGAAGTATATCTGAGTGTCATCACCGTACTGAAGACACTGAGCTCCATGCCTTTTCGGAATTTATATATTTCTGGAAAATTTTCAAGCCATAGATGGTTGAATCCATGGATTTAAAAAAATCTTTGGGTATTGAGGGATGATTGTAATCCTATATTGTGAATGGGCTCCATGTAATCACAGCTGTGAGAGGCTTAGATCAGTGGTAAAGGATATATAGAATATCCTAAGATCAATCCCTGAATTTCCAGGCAGGGCTGTGAAAGTTCTTCATCCAAATCCTAGAAAGCACCTGAAAGTATGACTAACAACACCTGCTGAAATTCCCTGTTCTACAAATCATTAAAAGGACTGGAGCTCTGTCCATTATTTCACTTGGCAACCTAGCCTCAAGTCAATGCAGCCAAGAATGAGCTAGAGAGACCAGTGGTCTGAATCAACACAAGGCAGTTTCTAGGTACACCATGTTCTTGACATTTAATTTTGAATACATTTCATGGGATGGGGTCTTTAGACCTTGCTTGAATGCAGTCTTTTTCTTTGCTTTAAAAAAAAACCCTTGTACAATTAAACCCCAGGTGCTAAGTTCTTTATATGGAACACTGATATCTCATCAGATGGATTGGCAAATATGCTTCTGTTTGTCTCCAGGCTGTGGCAAAACATTGGCTGGCATCATGGTGCACCTTGCAGTGGCATGGAAATAAACTGCACAGTGCCTGCCAATTCACGTAGTGTATCACTTGCGCACAAAACACCTTGCCAAGAACGTCTGATCAGTTATTAAAATATTTGGATTCATTGGGCTGGCATTTCTTCATCAGAATTGATGCCAGAAGCAATAAAGAAATAAAATAAATATAAGCAAATTAAAATCAAATAAGAGAAATGATGCAACTGAAGGCTGAACAGGAGTCTGAAATCATATGTTGCCCTTTGTAAATTCAAATCTAGGCATCTCCTTACTTTGTCTCCTGCCAAACAAACTATTGAAGGCACTAATTAGGAATTAATTCAAAACTTGGGCGGCAAGACAGCGCAGATCTAAAGCTCAGATGTGAAACACAATAATCCAGCAATTCTCAATTTACTGTATATACTCATGTATAAGTCTAGAAATTTGAGTAAAAAAATGATCCAAAAAACCTGGGTCGACTTATCCACGGGTCAATGCAAGTGCGGTAACTTAAAATAGGATCCATCTCCCTCTCTGAGTAGAGTGGCAAAAGGTAAGAGCTTAGTCCATCCTAGAAGAACCTAAAAGAAACACCAACTTCCTCTATTCTCTCCACTGTGGTGCTGATTCTGGTCTTTTTTAATGCTTGGCCAGGAAAATAAAAGCATTCTTTGGTATCATTTTCCTTTCCTTCATTCTATACATCCTTTGTTCATGCTCCTATGTTCTACCCTCAAATTATACATGGGTTATATCAAAATTCATAATTTTGGCCCCAAAACCTGCCCTTGACTTATACATGATGTCAATTTATAGTCTTGTATGTATGGTATGTTGCAGGGCAGAGTGGTATACTCTAGAAACAAGGGGCTTTAAAAGAATTAGCTATAATTTTGGATGAATATGTCACTGTAGCCTAAATAATGAGGCCTCATGAAATATTTGTGAACTTCATTTATTTCTAAAATGTATGAGTTGTTCCTATGGGAGCATATAATAAAAGGACATGAATGTGACTTAATATATATTTTAAATAGCAACTGAAAAGTTTTTGCTGTGGGTTTGACTGACATCTGCTAATATGGACAAACATGTTTTATCTCCAAGAAACCCATTGGACATGACACTATGGAAATTATCACATGAGCCCCATTCTCACTGCAATCACATTAATTAAAGCATTAATTTCTGGTTTCTGAGCAGCCAGTATCACATACTGGTTTCTGAGCAGCCAGTATCACATATCTTTGCAATCATGTGATGGGGCTGGTGTTGCCATTGGGCTCTCTTCAAGACTCCCCTGATCTACACCCTACCCAGCATAGGTTTTTTTCCCTGCTTTTTAAACAGAATTCTGGTAATACAATTTAATTTTTTAAAAAAAGAAAGAAAAGAAATACCAAACAAGCTAATCAGGATTCTTGGGAATTGTTGGGGGGGGGGGGGGAATGAAGACAGGAAAAGAGATGCTGTGACACCACATGACTGCCAACGTTGGAACTCCCATGACAGCAGCATTTCACACAGGGGGAGTACTGAGACTGCTGTACAATTAGGAGCTATTGACAGGTATCCTCCATCAATGAACAAGGACACCCTAACCACACTTGGAATACACAGCAGTTACGGGCCAGAGGCAACATCATGTGATAAGTATCACCAAAGGCACTAATTTATGACCATATTCACAGTTAAAAAGCCATGTGTGATAATCTCCTGGGACTGTAGTCCTCTTAGTTAGTCCCAAGTAAAAGCGCCCCATGAATCAATTAATCAGCATGTAGGTAAATCCTAGTGATTTCTCTGAAGAACGTCCTTCAAAATCAGCTACTGTGGGACAGATGGGGAATTGTTTTGGGACTGCCAGTGGCATCGCTGGCATTCTCCCATGTGATGATATACATTCCCCCCCCCCATTCTGTTCCCTTCCTGTTCCTTTGCATTCCACTCTGTTCCTGTTCTCCAAGTCCCATGTGATAAACTTAGCAGACATACATTCTTTTACAATCACTTTGAGAAGGGGCCTCGTATCTAGAAAGTCCCAAATTGAATCCCCTGGTTTCTCCACATAAAAGGATCAGCCACCTGGTGAGTTTAAAGGACGACCTTCAAATAGAGACACTGAATAGCTGTCACTAACCCATAGTATTCAGTAGCACCCAATAGTTTGATTCAAATTCTGTGCTATATTTTCAGAAGAAGAGTCATTAGATGAATTGAAACTGGGGCCTATTGCCTGCAAACTATATTTGCAATCCGATATCCCCTCTGTGTATAATAAATATATGCATGCAGAAATGTGCTACACCAGCACTATATAACCCTCATGCACAACAGCATTCTGCAACACATGGCAGTGACTGGGTTTTGTTGTGCAACTCAAAACTGCAATGCACAATGTGCAATGCACAACAAGAATGCATAATATGAAATGCACAATGTTGCTGAATGCACACCTTCATTTCTGCCGCCATCTGCAGAATACATCTATGGTACTGTATCAAGTTATTTGCCCATATAGGTAACAATTTATGCATGTCATTACCATAATGTCAGCCTATGTAAAGAATATTCCCTAGTTTTCTTCTCTATGGTGAGAAAAAATGTCTTAGTATATCAAGATACTCCATCAAGAAAATGTTCAACCAGTAAGTGATTTATTAGTTTTAGTCATCTAGCACTTTTTTTCTTTTTGTAAAGGTTCTGTGGGAAAAAACTTGGATTGTGGAAAGATGCACAGAAAACTGTATTTTATGTAAAGTCCACCATATTCTCCACAGAATGTTCAGTGTGTGTGTGTGTGCACATTTTTTTAAAAAATAAGAAACCACCTAAATACAAAACAAATTCTTGAAAATAAAATGCCCTCATCATCTCACACAGCAAGGAGAAAACTTTTGAAATGCATTCATTTTTGCATGCCAAGAGTATGGATTTGCTTTTATGGTCATACTGTTGCCACAGTGAAAACTGAAGAGGGCAACAACTTCTGTACTTGTAATAGTTCTATAGAAGAAGAACTTTCAACAAGTGTTGATTATTAGCCCATTGCATAACAAGAAATATCTGCTGAAATCCCTTCTTCTACGCTGTCATTAAAGGCACAGGAGCCCTCTTCATTTTCCACTGTGGCAGCCCTAAAAGAGTGACACCAAATTATTCTGACGAGAATCTCCTCTCCCACTTCTCAGTGTCTCCCTCTGTTGAAGCATTTTACTGACCAGCATTTTTGAGATTACAATAGGAAAAGGGAATGAGAAGGGATTTTCAACTCTTGGTGGGGCAGCAGTGATCATATACCCAATTTTCATTCTCAGCATGTTGAAATACTCTGGCAAGGTGTTAAGCCTGCTGTCACTAAAGCATCCTCTGATCATCTAGCACTCTTTGCCATCGTTTTTAATTATCATTAATTAAAGCTGATTCTGGAATAAGGTAGAGGTGTATCACAAAAGGAGATAAAATGCAAACAGCACCTTCCAAAAGCTTGGAATTTCTCAATTGGAGATTGAAAAGCACAGCTGAAATCCTAGAAATTGAAGCCCAGTGCAAGTACTGCACAGACCAGGGCTTTAAAACAAGCTTTGACCAAAAGGAAAGTATTCACCAAAAGGACACACACTTCATGTCTCTTTTGATATTGTACTTTGTCTATTTCCAGGTTTGACCTTACCATTAGGCAGAATGATGGAGTCATCTCAGGTAGCAGATATTTGGAAGTGGCAGCAAACTCTTAGAGGAGGGAACTATAGGCCACACTGTCTGTCCTAAGCCCCTTAAACTACTCTGCTGCCTTCAGCGTGGGCAACTGATGCAACTGCCAGTCCAATGGTGGTGAAATGTTTAGAGACTGAGTGCCCAAACTCAGTGGCATTCCTGCACCAGGTGTCACTGGATGCTGGGGGCAGGACTTTTGGGGAGCAGGACTTTTGAGGCTAGACTTCTGGGGGACAGGACTTCTGCCTTCTGTGGGTGGGACTTCCAGGAGAAAAACCCAAAGCCCACTCTCTCAGCCTCAGGCTAGCATTTAGCAAATCCCCCTATTGCAAAACTTACCAAGAAAATGCCATGAAAATTTCACCTTAGGGTCACCATAAGTTAGGAATGACTTGACGGCAGCCCACACACAAGCCACAGACGCTCAGCCTCAGAGGGCAGCAATGGCAAACCCCCTCCGACAAAACTTGCCAAGAAAAATCTGTGATTGGAAAAAATTTGAGACACAAACACAGTGTTGTGACAAACCAGTTTTTTTCTTCTCTCCCATCGAGAACTAGATGCAATTTTTTTAAAAAAATATTCTTTTCAAAATTCCCCTTTCAAAAGATTATTTTTCTTCCTCTCCCTGTTGAGAAGTATTTTTCACAAATTTCTCGAATGAAAATAAAAGACAAGAGATGCAAATATTTACACTAAATACCTGCCATTTCAAACTCAATTAGCATGTCAAAAGGAAGTTTGGCAGAGGTTTAAAGAACATTCCTCTGCTAGAAAAACCAAATATGAATGGTAGCTTTTTATGCAAAATACTCAAATCCTGGCCATCGAATTAAAAACCTACATTCTTACTTGCTGACCAAGAAGTGCTCATAATTTCCTCTCTTTAAAAAAACTTTCAAAATTTTCAAATAACAAATTTCTTTTGTTTATTGAATTCTGACTAATATTCTTTACATCACTACACACACACATTCACACAAGTCTGGGAGAAGGAGGATGAGAAAGTGTCTGGGGGGGGGGAGAACTTCCTACCAGAAAGGGGTAGGACTTCTGGATGGAAGGGGAGGGACTTCCATTTGGAAGAGTCACACACCACCCCTCCTTCTTTCAATTCGGTTTTCTGTGGGAGAACTGGTCCATGGCATGGAGCCAGGCTGGCCATGCATGCCTCCCCACCCATCCTTGCTATGGCTGCTGGATGTCCTCAGTGACAGCTTTGCATAAAAGAGAGGGCATGCATGCCATGGATTCACCAACACAGTGCCAATCTGCTTTGTGTATATGGTATGGGAAGGAGCACCATCTTGTTCTTCACCTTGGAGTGCCAGATGACATACAGGACAGAAGAGGGAATTTCATTTACTGCTGCTTATTTTATTTTTATTTTGAAAACACAAGTAAATGCACGGCTTCCCTTCCATTTCCATCACACACCCCTGCCTATAACCTCCTATCCAAATAGTAAATATTGCCAAGAAATGTACTGTACTTTTAAGAGTTGTGTAGAATAGGAAATCCAGCAGTTGTTGGTCATTTAGGCTTCACTATTAAAATTTGATCTTCTACAAGACTACTTAAGGATCCTTGTTCTGTTTTTCACCTGGCAACCCTACTTTAGACTCTCCTTTAACAGTGCCCAGTCCTTGTTAGATGGCAATGTGTTTTATTTTATATCCTTCATATTGTAGTCAGCCAACAATTCCTGCTACCTCAGGCTCTTACATACCAAAATAATACAGTCCTGGTTCTCCATCTCAAAGTCCTGCCATTAGGGCCCTAGTAAAATGGTGAAAGATACTACAGTTCCTTTATATAAAAAACTTTGCCTTCCCCATTTAAAATTGCTTACTGTATATTACACCCTGTCTAGTGTGCAAAGGGATCTTGTAGCACCTTTGAGACTACATGGAAGAAAGAAGCTGGTAGTATGTTTTCTCAGAGGACTCAAGTCTACAAAAGCTCGTGCTACCAGCTTTTTTCTTTTAGTTTGTCTCAAAGGTGCTACAAGATCCTTTTCATACAGATTTTCCAGAGTAACACAACTATGTCTTTTGAATTCTACTACACTGTCTAGTGGACCACTGTCCAAGAAAACCATATATTATTGGAAATAACACTGAGAAGACTGGACCAAATTACCTTCTCAGAATCCTCCCTGTCTTCAGAAACACATCCATATGAATGGCTTCTTGTCGGTGTGCCTCAAAGATGATAACCCACCCTATTGCTCTGTCATATGCAGATGTCATCAAGATAATTTGCATCAAGTGCTGCCAAGTTACGGGCAACACTGGAGTGAAGGGCGTCCATGAGACGCCTGCAAGGAAATTAATTTCTGTTAAGTACGCCTCCACAGGGTGAGGAGGAGAAAGAAGTAAAACTGGAAGGCTAATGAGCCATTTGAATTTCAAAGCAAATTACAGCTGAAAGGGCCTAATTTGCAACAATGCAAACTGTATGTGCCATTTCAAGAAAGATCTGAGGGATTTTTCAAAGTTTATTTCAACGTTTCAATGTTAGGGAAATATGCATTCTTGTCTTTCCCACACCAGTGTATATTATCTTCTTGGAGAAATTTTATTTATATTTGAGTCAGGAAATAGAAATAGAAAAAGAGGGACAAGAAAGTGCTCACAGAATTGTAAGACACTAACCAACATGGCATAATGGTTTGAGTGTTGGTCTAGGACTCTGGAGACAAGGGTTCAATTCCCAGCTTGGCCATGAAACCAACAGGGTGACCCCTGAACAAGTCACATGCTCTCAGACTCAGGGGAAGGCATTGGTAAACCTCCTCTGAACAAATCTTGCTTTAAAAAAAATTATAGGGTCACCATAAATGAAAAAAATGACTTGAAGGTATATGACAACAACAAAATGTAACATGTGTGAGAGGATGCAGTAATAGACAACAATTGTATTCTGTCACCATATGAAGAGCTCACATACTGAGATTATCAGCATAGACCTTGCTTTATATCCCACCACTGTCAGAAGAGCATTTAGCATTAACATAGAACAATGTCTTATTGGTAGTAGCTCCCAAGATGCAAAATTTCTTTCTCCTCAGAAATATGTATGGCTAGCATTCTGTCGGCTACTCACATTATGTCCACAATAGACACATCCAATCAACTATTGTATAGTGAGTCAACATACATTGATTAGATAGAAACTAGGGTTGTGTCATGGCTAGCCAAGAGATGGAATAGGAGGATTAGGAGGAGGATATGGTTCCTCAGGAGCAAGAGGAGTTGGAGGCTAGACCAGGTCCCAGTTCTGCCCTGCCAGACCCCAGCCCTGTCATTTCAGCCCTAGGAGTAGAGGCTCAGCCAGGCTCTAGCACTGTGGAGCTCCCTTCAGTGGCTCAGCAGCTGAGTGTGGCTTCGAAGGAAGAATCCAGCTTGGAGGTCCCTTTCTTTAAGGTAAGGAGAGCTGAGAGTGCTTGTGTGCATCAGTCCTGCAGGCTTGCAGAAAAGCAAGCTGCTAATAAGGCACAGCTGACAACAGGGAGGGTGTCTCCTACTTAACCACTTGTGGGACACCATCCCTTTGCCAGAACTTATTGCAAGATCCTTTGGTGTGATTGCGTGCTAGCTCCGTGTCTCTTGAACTCTTGTTTGCCTTGACTTTGGAACGAATTGGACTACTGCTGCCTTCTCCTTGCCCTGACCTTTGACCAGACTCATTTCTGTGACTTCTCCAACCCTGACCTCAGTTTTGGCTTCTGCATTACTCTTGTGGACAAGATTTAGGTCTGTAGAACTGTCTTATCAGCTTGTGTTGGTGTGTGCTGGCCGCAGTCCAGGACAGGTTGCCAAGCTGAATATGAAACAGAGCTCTGGTAACTTCCAATATGAATAGGCTGTGGAGCAGGACAAGTTACTGTAAAGCTATATCAAGCTGTGTTACCAGAAGTGCCCTGTATAAAATCATGGCATAAATGATATCCATTTGTATGACCCCTAGATGAACCCTGGCTGCTGGTTTAATCCTGTATGGTGAAGCAAGAGGTCACAGATTCACTGCCTCAAGGGGAATCCCCTCTCAGCAAATATTGCGACCACATAGTCTAGGAAGTCTCAATGGGATCATTACCTAGCCATTAGGAGGTGTAATGTTTGTCCTCCTTAATCCACTGACCCCCCTCTTCCTCAGAATTCTTGATATCCTGATACCATTCCTCAGGATATCACCACAATAGATTAATCCTCTTAAGAACATCAGACCCTATTGTCCAGGCATTTAGTCCACCTTTGCCAGAAGGGGTTTTTCCCCTATAAAAAGTCCCAGTTTTAGGCACTCAGTGTGCCAGTCTATGAGATCTCCATACTCCACGTCAGTCTGATCTCTGAACTGGACACCGACAAGAGCTGCTCAAACCCACATTGTGGAGTGGACTTGTCCCAGAAATCACTGTCTCATTCGATTCCCAGAGGAGAATCTACACTTTGGTAAGCATCACCCTAGTCAAGCCTCAAACTATCCCCAATGCTAACTACTGACTTTCCTTAGCCTTGTATGTTTGTGTGTATGTAAGTGCATTGTGTGAGTGTCTTTTTCCTCCTTTAATAAAGTAGATATTAATTTGACAAGCCTGTCTCTGTTCAATTTCTTGGAACCCCGGTCTTCTTGGTATACACAGCGGGAGGCGACCTCGCAGGGTTGTTGTAGCCGACCCATCTCGCAATTTTAGCTAATAGTATAATTCCCCAACTGGGCTCTTGGCTACAGCTGGGGAATGAACTTGTTCTATCTTACCTTCCAAATTCCAAGTTTCAGCTGCATCCATTCCCTCACATCATGGCTCTTGCCTCCGTATTTGAGAGGGCAGAGGTGGCATGTAAGAACTCTACTCTTATTCCCTGCTCTCAACCAGTAAAATAAGACCTGTGTTGGGAGGGGATGGCTGCAGCTGAGAGTTGGAGTTTGGAAGCTAAGATAAGACGCTGTCTAAGGTAATATGTTATCTGTTATGATCTCCTATGGTGAGACTACCTTGTAGGTATATATCATACACCACTATAACTCTGTAATTTACAACCCCATTCCTATAAGTTGCCAACTTTGCAAGCCCCAGAAATAAGCAAAATGTTGCTTTTTTAAACATGGCCTTTTGATAGCATCAGTAAAAATCTTGCAAGATGTTAGATGAGAAGGATCTGGGAACATAAACGTGTCTCCAGAAATGACCAAGGATTATATTTATATTTTTCCATGTTCCCTTGACAGCTGATTATACTCCTCTCCTTATACTTGATAAAAGAAACACACCTCACTGACACACCTACAGAAGGAAAAAAGATAAGAACAATACTTGATAACATGCAGCTCCCATCCAACCGGTATCACAAGACCCTGGGAGCATAGAGCTTCAGGGATTGTTAATATCAAGCCATCATTGGGGCCCCTAATTGAAGTGGGTGGACCATAAGAACCAGCAGTGGTACAGGGAGCCATTGAAATGCTAATAATTGTTCTCTCACACATGATAATGGATTAGGGTGGGTGGAGTGCAGTTGGCAGATCATTTCACCATTTCCAAGAGCAGGCAGGGTTTATGCCTTAAACGTGCACTGAGTGATTTCTCAGTCACGAAATGGAGAATGGCATGATGGGATTCTGACACGTGCTTTTCTCTTGAAACAGTGGATATAGATCATTACTAGACATGACTATCAGCATGATGGAGTCCTGGGCTCCTAGTATGATCAATATAACTAGCTCAAGACATTTTGCTACCTGAGATAGAGGAGCAAATCTGCCTCATCCATCCTATGCTTGGTGCATCCTTTGTGCACCCAGCACAAAGGTAGAAATTTCCTCAAGTACTCATCTACTTGTTATTGCTGTTATTATTGTGCAGTTATTATTTGAAGTTAGCTTTGATTAATGGCAAATCTGTGAATCAGACATCTCCAAAAGACCTTGTTAACAACCCTGCTCTGGTCTTGCAAACTCAGCATCATGGATTGCATAGCTGAGTCAATCCACCTGTACTGCAGTCTTTCTCTTTTCCTTATTTTCCCCAGCATTGTTGTTGTGGGGGGGGGGGGGACTCCTGAGGGGTCTGGGGTGGTTTCGACCAAGGTAATCAGTGGTCAAAGAGAATGATTAATAAATAAGGCTGTAATAACATATAAAATGCTGCTTTTTGACACCGTTGCAAAGGTAAAGATTGTAAAAAAGGGAATCAGTTGAGGCTTACAAGATACAGTGAAATAAACAGGAAACAGTTTGCTAAGTTTGCAACAAATTTAGCTAAAAATGGGAACCAAAAATAGACTTGTGGTCAGACTAACTGTTTAACAGAAACTAAACCAGTTAGAATTAGAACACAGGAGGGGGGCTGACCATAGGAGTTGGCCTCTTAGTGCTCTAGGGCTCATTAAACCCTCATTGCAATATTAATTTTGACACTGACATCTGAGTAATTGTCTTACTGTTCCAAAAATCCTTTTTACACTCAAAAATTGTAATTACTGTCTTTTCCATATGAGGAGCTTTTAGTATTGGCGAGACATTGATTTTCAAAAATCAGCTGCAAGCCCGATTTAAATGCCATAGGTTTTAGCATTTTTAAAAATCATTGCCAAAATATCCCTGAAAGACAAAGCAAGGACAGAGTAGAGCCAATATGTGTCTCCCAGTGCCAGACAGGAGAAAAAAAATTGGAACTATCCTTGATAAACAGAGGAAGTTGAATGTAAAGGATTTTTTAAAAAAAGTTTTGCCTTATCTATTATTCTGCTTACAATCAAACAAATGTTTACATGTGACTTCTATGTCTACAGGCATAGCAGGACACATTTTAAAGCTGAATTTCCCTTTAAATTTAGCAAGTTCTTTTTATTCTCAGTCAGGCTTGACAGCAACAAGCCAAATGTTCTGAGTCAGTACAAAACAGTCCTTTCACATCCCTCTCCTGCAGGGAAGAAGGGATAGTAGATAGGCCAGTGTTTGCAACAACTTGGTAGGACAGTCTTTATTGGCATTTCTGTGGGAGTGGATATGGCCTGGAGGCCACCATCCCAGGGTGACATGGAAAGGTCAAGGAGTAGGTGCAGAAGACAATGAGAGCAGTCAAAATCACCACTTTGGCAGAGGAGGTGCTGGCAGTGGAAAGGAAGCTGTAGGAGGACAGAATGAACAGATTGAGAGAAAGAGGAGAAAGGGAGTAATAGTGGAATTACACAGTGATTTGGTTTGGATGCAAAGTTAACCTATAGCATTTCCACAGTTTCCACACTAATATCTGTTGGCCAACATCTGAATGTCTGCTGGGGAGCTCAAGAATCCTGCAGAGGATTCTGAGGAAATGTTTGAGGGTAAACAGTCAATGAAAGTTTCTGGATAGTGCTCAAGCTTGTCAACTATTATTGATCATTGATAAGCTTCTAAAGAACCCCCATGTTTCCTTCCTTACAAACCAGCCCATGCTCTGAGATCTGCTGTGGAGGCATTTCATTCTATCTCCCTACTTTCTATTTACAGAGAAGCAAAGGCATTTCTATTCTGACAGACATTTGATGAGTGATTATATGAGGCCCATGTTATACAATGCACTGGAGATCGCTAATTGCTGTTCTGATGTGTGTTCCTGTTTTAAAGGTATACGTTTTAACCCAGTTTTAGGGTTCTAATCTTCACTTATCCATGGAAACCCACTTGCTTCTTTTTGTCATATTTATTTTTTAAATTGCAAATTTTGGGAAATACTTAGCAAAAAATTAACTGAACAAATTTCTCAGCCATCCTTAATTTTGAGGTCCAAAGTTCAAGACGCCATTTCAGGTCATGGCAATGACTGATCTTTGTGTGACTCAACACTGATGAATTGTCACAATATGTATTATTATTTGCTTGCAGTGGTGCCATTGTAAAATCAGCACATGGCTCATCAAGATGGCCATGTGCCCTAGTAGCACTTATAACATCCACAGTGGCCTTGCTATCTTAAAATTAATATGGCAACTCCTTTGATAAGAAGACAGTGACAGGAACCTTGCCTTTCACTTAAAATCATTGCTTTATGTTTTAATGTTTCTTAATGAAACTTCTCAGAAAATCTCACAATCATTTTAAAGCACAATTTTTAAAATGTGGGAATTAGACATTTCCCATTGAATTGCAGGACAGGAGAAGAAAAGGCATCAGAATAATCCAGGCTTCATTTCATTTCTTAAAATCCAGAAGATCCATAGACATTACCTTCTGGCTTATCCATGGCATGATGTGAAGAACTGCAGGAAGGATACTTGAATCTGTGTTAAAATTTCCAAGTCAGGACAATGCCTTCTTTTCCAGACTTCTTCAGCTGTTTCCAATATTGCACTAAAATCCCCTACAGGGATCTCTCCTGAGGCCTTCAATGTGTGATTGCCTATTTGGTGGATCTCAAGGTGTATTCTGAAGCTTGACTCAGGCTTGCATCCTTCCGAGGTCGCTAAAATGAGTACCCAGATTGTTGGGGGCAAATAGCTTACAATTGTAAATGAAGCTGTTTGTTTAACAAATTGTAAGCCGCTCTGATAGTCTTGGCTGAAGAGCGGGGTATAAATAAAAACATTATTATTATTATTATTATTATTCACACTACCCAGTTATAAATTTTTGTCCCCTTGTCTCCATTCTGTGAAATCATGAGATCTATAGTTTGATGTTATATCCTCCCCTCTACTCTATTACTAGAACTCTCTGGCAGAGACCTTTAAGTACTTGATATACATGCACAGTCAGCCCTCCTTATCCACTGATTTTTTTATCCATGGATTCAAGCATCCACAGCTTGAAAATACTTTAAAAATATCCAAATGCCAATAGGCAAACCTTGATTTTGCCCTTTTATATAAGAGACACCACTTTACTATGCCATTATATTTAATGGGACTTGAGTATCCATGAATTTTGGTATCCATGGTGGGTCCTGGAATCAAACCCCAGCAGATAATAAGGGCCCACTGTACTACTAATCCCAGGATTCCCTTGGATGAAGCCATGGCAATTAAAGTAGCTTTGTGAGACCTCAGTATCTTTGGATGATCCTTTCCTGACACACCCACCCAGAGGATACCATAAACTGTGGTACCTCAAGTCCCGTGTTTCCCAATAGCAGAATGTGCATGCGGCCATGCCACCGTTAGGGACAATGGGACTTCAGGTAAGGCCCCGGTTAACTAAAGTCCCATTGTCCCAAATGGCGGTGCAGCCACATGCACCTGTAGCCATTGGGGATCATGGGGGGTTGATGTCCTTGGATGTTCAAAATTGTAGATGGCAAGCTCATGGATAATGAGGACCCACTGTACTATAGTTCTCTAGTGTGGAAACACCCTTTGAGAACAAGAGTATTTACCATCTCAATCATGCCACTCTTTAAGAGATGCCAACTATTTCTTTTCTCAACAGAAACAATAGGGCTATTGAGAATTTCCTGATCCAACCTGTTCCACAATGTAGGCGGTATTCTTTAACCCTTTTATGTGTAGGCAAGAAAGAGGAAAACTGGATACACTTTAATTGGGTTTCATGCAGTTTGATTTACTGGTAGGAAAAGGTGGGAAGCATTGTGTAAGTCAGTGTGCAGTTGCCAAAAAGCTGGGTTGTCATTGTGCTTTGCATTAAGG
This sequence comes from Urosaurus nigricauda, assembly GCA_034509955.1. Lineage (NCBI taxonomy): Eukaryota > Metazoa > Chordata > Lepidosauria > Squamata > Phrynosomatidae > Urosaurus > Urosaurus nigricauda. The sequence goes on from JAOEGL010000006.1 coordinate 12,759,222, forward strand.
GGAAAATCAAACTGAAGCTTCCTGTCCTGTCCACCTCAGGTTTTTTTATGCTCTCCTGGAAGCATGAAACTCTCCATCCATTTGTGGATGTTTTTCATTCTCTTATTGCTTTTTCACACTAGGGGGCAAACAGGATTTAAACAAGAGTTAAACAGGAAATGCCCTATGTTTATCACAGGACATTTCCTGTTTAACTCTTGTTTAACTCTCATTTAAATCCTGTTTGCCCCCTAGTGGACCTGGGAAGCATATGGCAGTCAAAGTACAAAGCAGGGCTGGAGGATAATTGACCTCTAGGCATTGCTGGACTATAACTTCTATGAGTCTCGTGCAGTACAGCCAGTGGTGGTTTTGGTGTTGTTGGCAGCGTAAACACCAATTTCAGTAGCCATGGGCAAATAGAAACAGTGGAAGCCTCAAAAATGGCCAAAGTCACATGTGGTCCATTGACTGCTATATAGAATTGTCTTCCTACCATCTTTGCCAATATATTCTACAGCAGGATGGTTTTTAACCTTCCTGCTGTAGAAATAAACATAAATGGACAGAGTTGCCATTGCAAGGTTTATTTTTGTACACATTTCACATAATGTATGTATTTTTGTGTACAATTTTTTAAAAAAATCAAAGAACTGTATTGCAAAATTAGAAGGGTGAAAACACAGCAAATAATAATCATGTGTGGATATTAGTTTGAGGAAGGGTGTCAATTTGGATTGTATTAGAATGCCGATGTGAACAGCTCTGTGCCTGTTAGACACATTTCAGTAGCAAGGCTACTGACAATATTTTGTTTCTAACTTTTGTACTGAAGTATCTCTTCTTACTCAGACATGTTTAGGTTTCCAGAGGCATAGAAGCTCTTAACATGAACTCATCTAGCCATCTGTCCATCCATCCATGTGATTTATGGTCCAGATCTGCGAACAGAAGGCAAATGCTATCACCATCCCTCCATTCTAGTTCAACACCATTGTTTATTATTATTACAGAAGTCCTTTTGTGCTATGGGAGTGAAAAGTTCAGATTTGACAAAAATACAGGAGAGAGAATTGTTCTATAGAAGGAGTAGGCAGGCAACTGCAGAGGGACTGCAATGGCATCCCTGCCATAGGTGCCACCTGGGGTGTTGCCCTGCTCTGCACCCCTCTCTTCATGAGTAGGTGATGCAAGACTGAGAGAGGGGCATTTTATCCAGAAAGAGAACCCATGGCAGGAGGAGGAGGAGGAGGAGGAGGAGGAGGAGGAGGAGGAGGAGGATGCACACACTCCTTCCAGCTGCTCGGTCCCAGGCCTGCAAGGCTACATGCAAACTCTCCTCCTCCTCCATCCCAGGAATTCTGGAGCAGCCAGGAAGGGGAAGGAAGGTCCAACTAGGTGTCACCCCTCTTCTTGGTGTCACCCAGTGTGATCTCAACCCCCCACATCCTGCTGTCATTAGGGTCATTTGGAAGAAGGAAATACCTGGTGTTTTAATCACCCTTCATTGGAGCAGAATCATATATGAGCTCCAGGGGAGAATGAAGAAATAGTAACAGCCACTTTGAGTACTTGAATAGCCACTGGTGTTTGTTCGTTCAAATTTATGCTTGGCCATGGAAACCCTCTGGATGACCTTGACCAAGTCAGACAGTCTCAGTCCTCAGAAAACTCCTTGGAGTCTCCATAAATTGGAAATGACTTGAAGGCAAACAACAACAAGCAGCTTTCAAACACTTTTCAAGGGCAGCCCCACATAGAGTACATTACAATAATCTAACTGAGAGGTAACTCGGGAATTAACTATGGTGGCCAGATCTGCCTTCCCCAAGAAAGGGTGCAGTTGGTGCACCAGACAAAGTTAGGCAAAGACACTTCTGGCCACTGCAGCCACCTGGCTTTCCAGGACCCACCACTGGGTCCAAAAGCACTCCTCAAGCTACAAACCTGATCTTTAAGAGGGAAAGCAATCCTTACCAGAACAGGTTGCAATCCCAGACTGGTTTTCCTACTGACTAGCAAGACGTCCATCTTTTTTAGATTAAGCCTCTGTCTATTTATCTGCAATTTATTTACCTGCATCCAGACAGTGATTCCTAAAAACTACCACAGCCTTCTTGGCATCAGTTGTAAGGGAGAGAAAGAGCTAGGTATCATGAGCATACTGATGACACCCATATTTGACCACATAAAAAGTGAGGAGGCACAATGGTATTGTCATCTGAGACAGGTTTTATTTTTAAATAAAAATACTTTCAAAATATTAGCCTGCCCAATAGTTGCAGCAACTGTGACTAACAGTGGACAGTTCTCCCACTCTTCATGGCAGAAAGGCAATGAATCATGTACACTGGATCTGCTATATGGATCTGGTAGGCTGCTGGGAGTTAAAGAAAACTGGAGTGACAAAGTATATATGTATACTTACGCTAGTTACCCATCTATAGCAGAGCTCTTTATTAAATAAAGTTGTGCCCCTTACAGGCTTCTTTGCAGGCACAGGCAATTTCAAGACTTGATTAAATGCATTGTAATTTTATCTCTTTGAACTAAAATGTGTGTGTGCTGCTGTTTTTGTTTTTTGTTTGTTTGTTTGTTTTTGTAAGACATGGATCTAAATAACTCAAGTTTTGAACCCATCACTGTTCATAATTTGGTTTATAAAATAGATTTCTTTCCTAATCTTAGAAGGATGCAGTCAAAATGATTCAGGACTTTATCGCACCACTTCCAATTTGGGAAAAATGGTCACCAAAGCAACTTACACATTCTCTCAGCCTCAGAGAAAGGCAAGGGCAAACCTCTTCTAAATAAATTCTGTCAAGAATCTCCTGTGGTAGATTCATCTTAAGATTGCCCTAAATCAGAAAATATTTAAAGGCAAATAACAGGCACAACAATCCAAGTAAATCTGATGCAAGATAAATGAGTACTGGAGTGAAGTAAGAGAACAACCTGCAATAAAGAAAAAGATTGGAGGGCAGAAGAGAAATGTCCCTTGTGCAAGGTGTGAACTGACAGGTTTTGAATTCAGGACGATCTGGACTTTTTTCCCCCACTTGTCAATAGACATACGATACAGATTGTCCTTGTCTCTGTCACAGCTGCCAAAGCATGAAACCAGCCAAATGAAACATGAATATTACAAATATCATGGGGCTATTTCGTTTTTAAAATGTCTATTTGGTTTTTTAAATTTATTTTTATGTGTAAATATGCCTGTTACTTTCAGCATTATGTTGAGTTTGGAGGCAGAAAGTCCAGTGGGAATAAGAGAGCACCTGGGAACAACGTTATCCAAAGGAGGGGTCTCCTCAAGAACCAAAATCCTAAAGATTTGAATCAAATGCTTACAGCTGGTTTTGGTCAGGGCTCAGAAGGAGCAGCAAGACTTCTGGTCTACTTTGCAGCATGTCCATGTGCAAAGAAAGGTCTTCTCATGAGGAACACTCCTGACAAAGTGCCTGTAGCAGAAGATCTCTGGGACTTTGCTTGGCATGTCTTATTTCTAAGTCTCAAGGTTCTGTTACTGGCTGTAGCTCTGATAAGCCATGGATAAATCCCTGCTTGTGTATTAACCTGGACTGAGTTTGAGTCTGCCTCTGGATTCTAACTTACCCTTCCTTCCTTCCTTCCTTCCTTCTACTTATTTATTACATACATATATCTTTATTACGGTCATACACCAGAACAACAATCAACTGATCAGATATCAACAAAACATCAGCAAACACCAAGGAGTGGTGACTTATTTATTTAATTTGTCTTTAGGAATAGCACCTACTGTTTTATTATAGCAAAGGACATCATCATATAAATCCTTCACTTTTTTTCTCAAGAACTGATCTCTGCTGTTCAGCTCTGGTCTAAACAAAAGAATGTAACATTTGGGAGAAAAAATGCAACCCAATATGCCTGTACTGGAGGATAAGATACAAAAGATCTCCAAAGCTACTTTACTTTTCCCTTTGATGCTCAGATAGGTTGGAACAAAAGGTACCCAAACACTGCAGAAGACCAACATGCTGAAAGTAATGAATTTTGCTTCATTGAAACTGTCGGGCAACTTCCTAGCAAGGAAAGCCATGATGAAACTCACACTGGCCAGGAAGCCCATGTAACCAAAGACAGAGTAAAACATAATGATGGAACCTTGATTACATTCTAAAACAATTTCTTCGGCTATTGAGTGCATGTCTGTATCTGGGAATGGGGCATATGTTCCTAGCCACACAGTACATATTCCTGTTTGGAAAAGGGAGCAAGAAAGAACAATGAGGGTGGGTAGCTCCTTCCCAACCCATTTCTTCATCCTGGATCCTGGTTTGATGGCCATGAAAGCCAAAACTACTGTGATGGTTTTTGCCAAAATACAAGAAATAGCCACTGAGAAGATGATGCCAAAAGCAGTCTGTTGGAGGAGACATGTCACCTTCTCAGGACGACCAATGAACAACAATGCTGAAAGGAAGCAGAGCAGGATAGAGATGAGGAGCATGTAAGTGAGGTCCCTGTTGTTGGCTTTGACAATGGGAGTATCATGGTGCTTCATGAATGTTGATAGCATCAGAACTGTGATCAAAGAAAGTGTAAGAGCATAACTGGCTAAACTAATACCTAAAGGCTCTTCAAAAGTCAAGAAATTAACTATTTTGGGAATACACAAACTCTGACTCTTGCTTGGATAATCATTGACTGAGCATTTCTTACAGTCATCCATATCTGAAAAAGAAAATATATGGTGTTATTCTGGAGTGTGAATATATTTACCTCTTTAGACTTTTAACTCTCAGTATCTCCTACCAGCAGGGAGGTTCACCATAACTGCATACATCCATACTGTTTCTAAAATCAGAAGAGTATATTTCTCACCCTCTCGATTTGAAATCTTCCCCTCTGGACATGGGACGCAATCATAACAGCAAAATGGCTCTCCTTCTCTTATTTTCTTGCTAGATCCAGGATGACAACTCTTGCTACATACAGAAAGTGGATGAACCTAAGAAATGAAAGAGAACAATAGCAATCCAGAGTAATCATAAAAGAATTCTCCACATTCTGGATTTTTCCACATTTCAATAATAATGAGTGCACTCAATAGGGAGCATTTCAGATGCTCTAGGGCAAAGGTTCACAACTTGTTTGACATGTGGAGCTCTTACCTCTATGGCACAGTCCGTAAGAGGCCTGTCCTATGTATTACAAATTAATGGTGTTTAGGAGAAAATATAAGAATATATTCTTATTCCTTAATTTCATTCAATTTTTATTTCTTTCATTTTCCTGGAATGGCCGTGGAGCCTAAGGGTTCCTCAGACCACAGGTTGGGAACCACTGCTCTAGAGTATTGTTCCTTTATTGAAACAATTAATATGTGACACAAAACAGTAACACTGTTGATTTCTAATTTTTCAAGCCACCTTCAAACCTGATCTGGGGAGGAAACCAGGATATTGAATGAATGAATGAATGAATGAGCAAGCAATATATTATAACAACTTATCCATTCCTTTATCTGCTTTTTCAGCTGTTTCATGGAAAATTTTCCATGGACAAATTTTGATTAATACTGTGTTATGTCCTTGTTACTTTTTATTATTAAAATAAGAAGCAATAAAGAATTTGAAATAAATATTTTTGTGTTGTTCATTTTACATCTGTATATCTGAAATAGTTTGTTTTGTTTTATTTTATTGTGGGTGGATTGGTTTTTGGTTTTTACTTTTTTAAATTGTAATTTCATTAACCCATTTATTTGTTTGTTTATTTTTATCCTACCTTTCTCCCAAGTTGAGACCCAAGGTGGCTTACAATACACACACATACACACACAGAGAGAGAGAGTCACATTAAAACAACACTTTAAAAACAATTAGAGTAGTCCAATTAAAAGAGTAAAAAGTTTTAAACAAAATTTAAAACATACAAGGTTAAAAATAATCTAAACCTACCTCCATCCCCCAATAAAACTAAACCTGCATGATTTTAAAAAAACTTACTTAAATAAAAATGTCTTTGCTTACCAGCAAAAGGCTAGCAGGAAGGGAGCCAGCCTCACCATACAAGCCTGGGATGGTGGTGGGACCAAGAGAAACCCCTCCTGAGGATCTTAGGGCTCTAGGTGGTTCGTACAGGGAGATATGATATATCTCATTCATATATATATATATATATATATATATATCAGGATGATATTGTTTGTTTATGTATATTTAACATATGAAATGATAACTTCTCTTACATACATTCCTTGTGTCTGTCATAGCTATACTTTCATTTGTAGTGAGAGAACAAATCTAAGGCTTTGATCCATCATTTTGCTATCAAAAGCCACCAAGTTCCCATAGTCATGGTAAAGTTAGCAGTAACCACACACAGCAAACTATCCTATTATGTTGTTTGCATAGCATTTCTGTGTAAGGTGTGGTCTTCAACCAATGCAAAACCCAGCCAGTTTTGGAGTTTGAATGAATTTGTAATGTTACTTGGAGAATTTCTTCATATATTGTGCTCCTTTCAATCATCTGCCAGTTTATTATTTGACAGATAATAAAATTGACCTAACACAGCAAGAGAGCCAGCGGCCAATGAAAACTAGATAGATTTGCAAATTGTGAGTTCAGTCCCTCCATCCATCCATGCCTGCACTGCCCTATTCTCATCTTGAGAAGTCAGTTTTCCAAATACTCCCTCATTCTGAAATTTGATGGGGGATTTTCCCAGTTTGCTGGAAGTAAGAATATACCTGGTTAAATCCATGGGGCCATGTTATGGCATCCTTGTTGATGGTGAACACATCACTTGGATGTGTCTGGGGATCCACCTGTCCAACTTTCATACGATTCAAAGATTGGTTGGAAGAAGTGATCCAGTTGATCACATCAAATCCAGCTATTAATTCCCCATGGTTATTCAAAGAAACTTCGTCCCCAACACTGTTGTTAAACGAAACACTTTTCAGAAAATGGTGGAGCTACAATGAAAAGAAAAATGTAAGAATCTCAAATATATATATATAGCTAGATCTTTTGAACTAAGGTTTAATTGCAGCACAATAACGATGTTATATATGGTTATTGTGAGAATATTGAAGAAGAATGTGCTTGCTTTTATGAATCAAAGACAGCATGATGGGATGCTAAGAAGAAGGAAATTTGCAGGATTATGAACCATTAATTGAGAAAGTTCACAAGACACAAAGAAGAAAGTAGAAGCTATTTGTAGTATGGGCTGTTATTTCAAGTACAAATGATATTGTTGTTGTTGTTATTGTTATTGTTATTATTACCCCAATCTTCAGCCAAAATGCTATCAGAGCAGCTTACAAAATATGAGGGTGAAGGAAACAGTATTATAACAGACACAGAAGAAAAACAAGTGAAAGTTGTTCCTTCCACAGACTAGCCTGCTTGGATGTCCAAAATACAATTTTTATCCAGTAAAGATATTTAAATCTTTACCTCCTGCCACAATGGTTGGTTCTGAAGCTTTAGTCTTTCTCTGTTCACGCTTGCTCTCTGTTTGAGTGCAGATGAGAACAAGGAGTTTAAAGCATGAGCCACAGCATAGACAGCATTGTAGATGCTGTAGCTATGGCCAGTCATACTCATTTCAAATAATGATGCTGGGAGACTTTCCAGCTTTTCATCTCCAGTGCATATATCCCCATTCTCCATCTTGTCCAGAACTGTATTTGAGATTATGCAGTCAAAGGCCTGCTGCCAGAAGTCCTTGATGAAACCATCTCTTTGTGTGCTGTAAGGGTTTCTGCTCTCAGTAAAAGTCTTAAACTCTGGTGGGTTATTGGAGTGAATTGTGAAAGCAAGAGCACCGTGTAAGAACTCTTCTCCATCCCAATTCTTTTGGTACAAAAATGAAACAAGTTCTACCTGGGCTGTCATGATGTACACTTTGGCTTTAGGTTTATTTATCACATCAGTTAACAATACAATATATGAGATCCATTTCAGATACACCATAGAATCAGAGTCACCATAGATCACTATGACATTAGACCTGCTTCCCATGACTTGATCATATATTTTTGCCCCTTCTTCCACCATATCATTAAATGTATCATCAAAACTGTATCTGGGGATTCTTCCTATGAAGGCAAAGCAAATACCATTTTGAGAAAACTCTGGAAACACTGTTTGTACAAGTCTTTCTCCATTTTCATCATTCATAATTAGAACTCCAATCCACGTCCACTTAAAATGCAGCAGTAAAGAAAGGATGCTTTTATACTGAAGAGCTTCCTGAGGGACCATCTGATAGAAGGGAAGGCCTTGACTTTTATCATTCATTACTGGAGCAAAACCGTATATGAGCTAAAGAGAGATGGGGGGAGGATCAACAATTATACTAGTTTCAAATGATCATGGGAGCTACAAATATAGATGTTAGATCAGCATCCAAGAACTGGATCTGAAGGTATAATTTCAATTTTGCTAATTGTAATTTGAAGGTATAATTTTAATTTTGCAAATTATTTATGTCACAACTATTAGCACTACATTCAGTGGTATACAGGAATTTTGATTTACGAGTAACATTAGTGCATACAAGCATTTCCAAGGATTCTGTAGGGTGTGAAATAGGAGGACGTCAAGAAGGGTGGAGGTGACACCATGAGTTCCTGCACCAGCTGACACCAACCCTAATGACACCACTGCTTTCTCGATACTACTAGATCCAGCAGAATTCTTTTCTAATCCTATGGTTCACCCACACTAACAAGTACAGTAGTCCTACCTGTGGAATTTTATAGATTTTCAGGATATTTGCCATATGAAGGGAGATATGGGAATCCAGTCCCCCGATGACTGCTGCTAGATTATTTTGAATACCACAAATATAGTTGATTATCAATCTATCGAGTGGTGATATTAGTAGCATGGTGCTATGATAGGTCTTCCTTGCATTGGCATAGCTGCCATAGATGCGGAATCCCAACGTGAAATTGGGTAAAAGATGATGGTTTTCATTTATCTCGTTTACTGCAAATGCCAAGGCCACAATATGCTGGTAATTCTTAGGTATTAAACTAGAAGAAAAAATAATTCTCTATCAGAAATATATCCCACATTTTGTTTAATTATGACTATTTCACTTATCACTAGAATAAATATTAAAGGATTTATATACCATTTTTTCTCAAGACACTCTTTCTTGCTATCTGTCTCAGTGGCTATACTTTAGCCTGGTTCTGGTTGCAGTCAGTGTGTTTTTTTATGTAGGTACTTTATGGTTTTAACCTTTATTGTAACCCAAACACAGAATTTCTTGTTGTTGGATGGTATATAAATTTTGTAAGCAGATTATTAAATTAATAAATAGCACAAGGAAAACAAAGACAAGCAAAATTAGCTTTCATCTTCAGAAATAAATGTAATAATTCCTTTCAGATAAGCCTTCATAAAATTAACTATATAAGTACTATTTTATATCTGCGTTGACATCTGTAATAACTTTCTCTTCTTCTATAATAACGTTCTCTTCTCTTCTCTTATTTATAGCAAAAATAACATGGTATACTTGTGGTGTAGGATGTAATTACATTTCTTATTTATCTTCTGCATAATCACACTTGTGAGAGATTGTACATGAAGGTGGATCTCTTCCTTTCCCTGAAGACTTCCCCATCCTCCCCAGTCAAAAAAACCCATATATTTTCATTTTGGAACACAAAGGGATTTTTATATGGGTGGGGGAACCTTTTTTCACAAAATCTTCGGTGAAGTTTTTGCAAAGGGGTCCCAGAATATGGAAACCTTTTTATTAAAAAAAATCATAATTTTGTCTGACAAAGAGAGAACTTTTGAAAATTTTCATTCTCATATATGAGCATGAGATCAACAAAGATTTACCTCCTTAGTTAAGGGCTTCAACAATTCAGTTTATTAGTAGCTTCAACAACACAGTTTAATCTCTTTGCATGTCTACTTTATTCAGAAAATATTGGGAAGGTTATCTGTATTTACTCAAAGACAAGAAGTGCAACAAAAATTCTAGAAGCCACACAAAAACATTCGTTTGTAAGGACATTCTCTTGAATCAAACAAATACAATAATGAATGAAAATGAATCAAACAAATACAGTAATGAACACAAAAAGGAGCACAAAAAACCTGTTGCTTAGAAACCCATTGATCTGTTACAACAATAAACCTCATTGTATACAGAAGGAAAATAAATATAATGGTGAAGATTCTGAAGTTATGCAAGATCTACTGAAAGAACTACATATAATAGTTACACTACTATTATCTGTAACTATTCAAAAAATTAAGTCCATCTTTATTTGACATTCATTAATATATTTATTACGACATGAAGCCCTGATGCAATTCCACAAAAAATAAAATAATATCCATCCCAGTAACCAAAGTGTGAATAAATATATACAACAGATTCATTTTCTGAACACTACTGTGCAGCTATGTAATGCACACATAAGTTCCATCTTATACCATAAAGCTGTATATGCATAACGTTTACCTGGAACACAAACCTACAACCAAAACATACAGTGCAATCACATCTGTTCATATTCATCCCATAAAGACTTAAATCTTAAGGATTTTAATTGGGCATTTCTCCAAATTATATTTTCCATCTAACAAAGTGACAAAACAGATCAACAAGGCCAGATCTGAATCTGGAAAGATCTACTATAAGACAGATCCAAAAAAAGAAAACAGCACAGTTCTTAGCTAAGAGCACTCAAATATATAGCCACTAACAGTTCTTAGCTAAAAGCACTCCAAGGTATAATCAGTTATACAGTTTCAAAAATATTATTATTTAGAAAACACATATAAGGAAAAATACTATGAAATCAGAAGAGGGAAATTGTGAAAAAATGTTATAATGAACTTCATTGTTATCACCAGCTTTATTGTTCAAAAAGTGCTCCATCTGTAAATCTTTTTCAAATATTTCATTTTCTCTAAATTTTACATTATATCAAATCCTAGGAAACGCACCAGAAAGCCATACTCATACCACAGACACTTTTCCTGCTGTGAATGAAATCTATGCTTTCAATAGCCTTTTAAATCATTGAAAAGGATCCTAAGAGTAGCTATTGGAAACTCAGATACTTTGTTCCAAGGGTGTCACTTGGAGTGTGTGGACTACACCAGTGACACCGTAAATGGTGTGTGTGTGACACCACTGCTTCCCAAAGGTTCAGCCTTTTGGCAAAAACAGGGCATTGGTGTTTGCCTGCATCCCTTTAAAATGCTGAAGAGATGGGGTGAGTGGGATGAGGCTCAGTAGGAGGAGAAAGAAGAGTCTCCAGATTTTAAAATAAACATAAATTTTAAAATTTTAATTTAAAAAAATACTTTACAAAAAATAAATAATTTTTATTCTTTCAAAATTTTCTTTAAAAACATCACATCTTACCAAATTTTGACTTTAACCACGTGAAACTGTGTCCATGTAAATACGTTTGGGGTGTGCATATGATATTGTAATTTAGAGGTACAATTTTAGCTTTCCTAGTTGTTTATGTAACAAATATTAGCATAACATTCAATGATCTATGTGAATTATGATTTATGAGTAACATTAGTACAAAAGCATTACCTAGGATTTTGTATGTGCAGCATGGGAGAAGGTCAATGGTGGAGTGGGAATGACACTGTGAGTTACTGCACCAGGTAACGCCAACCCTACAGGTCTTTAACATCCAGTTCCCAAACAGTTTGATCTGGACACAGATCTATGGCACAGTCTCCCAAGTGCTTTACTCATTACTTTATCATTTGGATGCCCCCTTGATTTTCTTCTCATCCCAAGATGACCTGGGGATTGGGGGGTGGGGTGCAATGACATGTCACACAGTATTAAATTACAACTATCCTTTAAAAGTTTCCGGTTGATTTGATACAATTTTGTCTTTGATCTACAGATTACATTCCTCCTCTCTGCAGATATTGGCACTGTACCACTTTATTCCCAGCTTGCATTTTTGCTTTACAACCTCTTTTGCACAACACTATTTTAGTACTTTGATATCATTTGAACTGCCTTGGTTGCATCCTATGTAATCCTGGGATTTGTGATTTGGTGAGTTGTGCAGAAGGTATTCTAAATACCTCCCTAAACTACAGGATAAAACCATGACTGTTAACGTGATGTCAAAGTGAAATCATTATATTGTGTCAAAGAGCTCTGAATCTAAACCAAATATTCTGGCAAGAGGATTTGAAAAAGGGCAAAACTGACAAATGGGAAACACTGGAAGGGGGACAAGAAGGAAAGTATAAAATGTAATGGATCCAAAGGGGGACTTGAGGTAAGAAATGAAGAGAGAAAGAAATGAAGAAATGTAATTAATAAAAATGAGATAACATTTGAAGGCTTAAAATGAAATGCATCCTACAATCACCTGCTCCAGTGAAAAAAGAAGCCTAGTATGCTTTTAAAAACTATTCCCATAACTGTAATACCTTCTTTAAAGATATAAACAAATAAACTATGATTCTGATGATGCACCTTTAGGACTTATCTTTTTAACATTACATGTGGAAATAACAACAATGGCAATAAAGCAGGATCTTACACAAGGTCTTCATACAGTTCTGGAGGTGGTTCTTCAGTGAAGGTTGTTGGACTGGAGACAAAGCCACCAGGAGGAACAATGCTACCAATGATGAAATCTCCTGCCTGATAATATGTGTGAAGTGGAGGGTAGGGATCATGGACTCTGCATCTCAACAAGTGAGTCTTGCATATGAGGGAAGGGAACAGTACTAGTAGCAAAGCCAGTAAAGACATAATTCTCAGTAAAAGCTGTAATGTCCTTTTTATGTGCCGTTCTTAATTTTAATTTTTAATGTCATAATTAGAGTTGTTGCAGTTAAAGGTGTTATATTTGAAGCATGATAAGCACCATGGCACATCCTTCTGTGTTCATGGGCCCTTCTCTTCTTGTAGGAGTAAATAAATTTGGACAGATATATAAACATTCTCCATTTTGATGGTAATGGAAATTCCTTTGGGGGAGGTTGTGGTGAGCAGGATTTCAGGTTTTGGAGAGAGAGAAAAGGAGAAAAACATGATTAAAAATAATTACTATATTTGACTTTCAAGGTTCTCATGGGATTACTAAAGAGAACTTGTGTGTTGTATCTGAAGATACTTTCTTATTTTCCATTCAAGTAGGAAGGGAGAGTTATAACCCACAGAAAGAAAAGAATGGCTGAAACAACAAATTATTAGTGGAAAATGCAATAAAAATGGGAGAGGGAAAATTCTTCCTCATTTACATTTTTTTGTGGAGCTTTCAGGCTATGTGACCATGTTCTAGAAGAGTTCCTTTCTGACGTTTCGCCAGCATCTGTGGCTGGCATCTTCAGAGAATGCCAGCCACAGATACTGGCAAAACGTCAGAAAGGAACTCTTCTAGAACATGGCCACATAGCCCGAAAGTTCCACAAAAAACTATGAATGCCACCCATGAAAGCCTTTGACTCCACGTTGAAAATCTTCCTCATTTACCATGTGTTAGGAATTTTTTTAGCATGAGAGTGAAATAAGGGAATATGGTACCAACTATACCAACAATGGAAGTTGGTATGAGAGAATATGGTATTTGTGTGTATGCATACATCCTTTGGGGTTTTGAGTAGACACTGAAATCTCCCAAATTGATCAGCCTATCCCACACATACATGCAACCACCCACCATGTGCACACATAAAGGGCCCTTCCCCAACCCCTTTCATTACCACCACCAGATGATGTAACATAGCCAGATGTGCCTGAGATTTCCGCACTCTCCTCCAGGCATGAAATGGCTCCTTTGAAGAGCTTCAGTGTCTCTACAGTTGGTCTAAGGGTAGTAAATACCTCAGTGTAGTGTAGTTCTGAAACCATGCAGAATTGAAATCATGGTGTGAGACAACAGGTAGGGAATGCGAACAGGGAAGCATGATCAAATGTCCCCCAGGGACCTTGTCTTTGCCTTTCTGATGACGCTACACAATAAAGTGACATTCCAAACATATAGGCTGTGATTCTAAATGGTGCATGTGGAGTATAATTGCTTTGCGCGCATAACTGTGGGCACGATTCAGAACAGGACATATGTATACATAACCCATGTTTGCATCACAACATAATCTCTGCCATATTGTTTGGTAGATATGTCTTCTTTGGGAGGTGTGGGGTGATTGAGAAGGAGTTTAGAATGAGAAAACTTTGATTAAGTTTTTTCTGAAAAGATGGCTAATTTGCCTGTGTATTGCCCACATGGTCTTTCTTATTCCTACCACCAATCTTTATCCTTAACCTTTCCTTTCTCCCCAATGTATGTTCTGCAATAAAATTTATTTGCTTTTTACAGGAAAGGAAGTCCAAGAATCACAACCATCACATTGTCAAAGTCAACAACCACAACATCACCTAAATTCTTCTTTTCTCCTTCTCTCCTTTCTTTGTGCACTACTCTCAACTAGACAGCACAGAAAGGTGACATCTGTCCTCTGACAGACTGCCTTTATTATAACTTTCTCAGTTACTTTTTCTTTTGTACACTCAGTTCCTATGAGAAATGTTTGATCCAAGACTAGAATGACAATCATTTTCCAGAGGACCTTTTTGTCTGCTGCTCCCAAATTGTGAAATGACTGTCCGGAAGAGATATAACAGCTTAAAATGCTGATTGCATTGATCTAGTTTATAGATGGTGTGCCTATCTCTGCTATGATAAGGCAAAGGACAACAAAGGATTTAAAAATCATTATATCAGGTGTACCTTGCTAAGGGTATGGACAAAATACAAAAGAGTTTGTGAAAAAGCTTCCAGCATGGGCTTCACACCATGAAGCTCTTTAAAGAAAAGAAATGATTAAAGAGAGGGATTGGACAAATCTATAGAACTGTTAAACAGAGAGGGTAACAAATTGTGCAGCTTTCCAGATGTTGTTGGACTACAACTCCCAACACTCTATTCAGCACAGACAATAGTGTGAAATGCTGGGAGGTGCAGTCCATCAATATCTGTAAGAATGCACAAATCCCATTCTTACCCAAAATCCACTTAATAATTGCAGCGAAATTATTGACTCATTGACCTAATTACTGATGGTAAGTCAAAATTTCTGTAGATTCCACTAACTCAATTGGTCTAATATATCTGGGACCAGAAGATTTCTAAAAATCAGGAATATAATCTGTTTTCCTTGGCAGGGAGATGGAGCTTTGAAACAGACATACAAAAAAACTCCAGATACATGATGGGTAATTTTGAGAAAGCACTGTAGCCCTAAGTCCTCTTAAGAAAAGAAAGCCTCAATAGCTTGGGTCTTTTGTTTCCAGTCAGACCCAGTTTCTTTCTCAAACTAGAGAATAATTGAAAAAAAAAAGGGATCCATTGTTCATGGTATCTATATAGGGAATTATTTGAGAGATATAAAATGGACATGAAATTTGTAAGTATAGAGATACAATTGTCTGAATTTGATAGAATTATGTATCAGGATAATAACCATGTAATTACTAGACTATATAAGCTATAAGCTATTGTTAAAATATAATATGGAAGAAGAATTGATTTGTGAGAACATGATTAGATGGGCCTAGAATAATGGCCGTACCATACATTTAGATAAATTAGGAAACAAAATGGATACAAAATTTACTTTGAATTAAAGATTAAGGGGAAATTGGTGCAAAATGTTTTACCGAAGGCACTCAACAACGGGGAAATTAGCTACCATTTACAAAGGTCAAACTAGCATTATGTTGGAAATTCAATTCTGATGAAGGTATCTATTTTCATGCATGGTGGACATTAATGATGAGATGTTCTGGGCCCAATAAAACAATAGCAGAAATTTTGCAAAAGAAAATAAAATTAAAACCAGAGGTCTATTTATTGAATATGTTAGATGATTCTTGGGAACAACTTGAGGAAAGAATAACACTATATATACAGTGGCCAGAATAACATACACAAAATATTGGGAAACAACAGACATTCCGTTAATCAATGAATAGCTTTTCAAACTGTTGGGGTTAGCAGAGATTGACAAACTGACCTCCAGCCTTTTCTGTTACAGCCAGATTGGGGCCTCGGCAACCACATGCCATGGCCCCAATCTGGCTCCTTTTTCTGCCCTGTAAAGGGTGCAATAGCCATGTGACACTCCTTTAGCACTGCGTCATATGTATGCAGCGCCAGAGGAGTGCTGTGATGCTGCATGCCATGTGGTGTATCATGCAGCATCACACCATTGTGGGGGCAGAGCTGGGGCATGCGTTGTGTAGACACTACACCCCAACAGCGCCCTCAAGCCACCCAAACTGCCAAATTAGATGTAGAGGTCAAGATTAGGAGGAGGAAGGAGGAAGAAATGGAAGCCAGAACATAGTAGTAAAAGACAGTTCTCTAAAGATGGGAAGTACATTTATGTCTGTACAAAAATAATGGAATGTTTAATGATTTTGGAATTTGTTTGTTCAATTTTAATATGAAAAACAATTATATAAAAAGAAATTGCTGAATGCATTCAAGACAGCATTAAAAAAAATGTCTTCCAGCAAGCATGCCCAGTCAGTTTTAAATCATGACTTTTTAATATATATTTTGACTTAGGTCAATGAGTTTAATTTTGCTGCAGTTATTGCTGTGTGTGTGTGTGTTCCAGCAAAATTGATATGACACCGAAGCGGGTATATAAATGCCATTTTTATTATTGAACAGTATTCTGTATACGCTACTTAGTTATGTATATTTAAATAAGTGTGCATCTACTCTGTAGAACTAATGCAGTCTGATGCCACTTTAAGTGTTATAACTCCTTCACCGATGCTCTAATGATTTACCCCTGCCCATGCCCAGTAATGTAGGAGAGATCCACGATTGTGGCAATTGTGTCACTATCATGACTAAGTTTAAGAGCCCTGGTGCTGCAGTGGTTAAATGCCTGTACTGCAGCCACTCACTCACAAACCACAAGGTTGTGAGTTGAATACCAGTCAGGGGCTCAAGGTCGACTCAGCCTTGAATCCTTCCAAGGTCGCTAAAATAAGTACCCAGCTTGTTGGGGGCAATTGGTTTACACATCATAAACCACTTAGAAAGTGCTTATGTGCATTGATAAGCAGTAGAAATGTACTTGCTATTGCCATTGCTAAGTAGCCATTGTGGATACAGAACAGTTACCCAGATTTATTCATCCTAAAATGATCCTTCCTAAAATGTTGTCACAATCATAACTTCTCCCCTCAACCTATTTTTCCTGGGATTGGCTGTACAAGGATAAGGAAGTCCATCCTGTCAGCTAGATGGGTGAATTATTATTATTATGAGGTCAGGCCAGGTTAGAAAAGTGTACTTAACTAAATAACTGATATAGAATATTGGCCTCCATCATTTTCTTCCCATCTCTCCTTAGCTCATATATGGTGCCGCAACGGTGATGAATACTAAAACTCCAGGCCTCTCCTTCTAACAGATGGTCCCTCAGGAAGGCCTTCGGTATAGAGGGATTCTCGCTTTGCTTCTGCATTTCAGCTGGACATGGATTGGACTTCTTGTTATCGACAATGACAATGGAGAAAGATTTCTACACAGTGTAGTACCACTGTTTTCCAAGAGTGGTGTGTGCTTTGCTTTCATAGAAAGAATTCCCAAAGGTAATAATTATGATGAGTTTTTTGAGGCTTATCTACAGTGGACAAAAATAGTACGTAAAATAACGGGCAGCAAAGTCAAAGTAAATGTGCTCTATGGAGAATCGTATTCTATGGTGATGTTGAGATTCTTACCAAATATGTCACAAATGGAAGGTGAGACAAGTAAACTAACAGGTAAAGTCTGGATAATGACAGCCCAGATGGAGCTCACATCACTAGCCTTTCAAAGTACCTGGGATACAGATCTATTCCATGGAAGTTTGTCTTTCACGCTTCACTCCAATCATCTACCAGGGTTTACCTCATTTGTTGAGCTCAGAAACCCTTTTGTCACAACAGAAGATGGCTTTCTGAGGGATTTTTGGCAGCAGGCCTTTGAATGCATATTCCCAAATATTGGAGGCAAGGTCTATGGGAATATTTGTACAGGGGAAGAGAAGCTAAACAGCATCCATAGTACTGTTTTTGAAATGAGAATGACTGGCCATAGCTATAGTGTCTATAATGCTGTCTATGCTTTGGTCCATGCTTTACATGCCATGTTCTCACTTAGACAAAGACATCGAGCAATGACAGATACTAAAACAGAAAAGTCTCAGCATCAACTGGTGTGTCAGGTAAATGGCTTTACCTCATAATATGATAGTTTACCATACTCTGATGTCAAGCAGTTAATCACATATGTGCTGAATTGTCCATCTAAATGTGTATGTTTGTGTGTGTTTTGTTTGAGCAAGCATAAATGTTGGTTCACTTCATGACCTTTCTCTTTTTAAATTCCATTTAAT
Source organism: Urosaurus nigricauda (assembly GCA_034509955.1). NCBI lineage: Eukaryota > Metazoa > Chordata > Lepidosauria > Squamata > Phrynosomatidae > Urosaurus > Urosaurus nigricauda. The sequence continues at coordinate 12,777,644 of JAOEGL010000006.1, forward strand.
TAAGCATGAATAACACAATGACAAACACACACACACACACACATATATATATATATATATATAGGAAAGCAATAATACAAAAACAAGAAACAAATAAAACAACAGTCCTAACATAACACAAAGGAAGGAAGGAAGGAAGGAAGGAAGGAAGGAGAGATAGAGAGGACAGAAGGGAGGGAGGGACTTCAGTGCATTTGTCCCTAAGGGAGGCACAGCCATTAGGGACAAATGGGACTTGAGCATCCACATATTTTGATTTCTCTCAAATCAATGTAAATTAAATATTATTTGTCTCCATTTTTCTATTTGTTCTATTAAACCTGGAGATCTAATATTTTGAGCCCATTTCACCATACATCCCTTAAATTGTTCTCCTTCACTTTCAAATCTCAACAGTATTTTATACATCTGAGTAATCAAATGCTCCTCATCAATACACAATAGAATTTCAAACTCAGGTTTTTATATCTCACACATTTGTAACCTTTCTCATGAAAGGAAGATGGATCAACAGAGTTGCTAGTCCAGTTTCAGGCTTAAAGTTATCAAACAAAAACAGCTTTGGTTACCATGGTGGATAACCAATGCAAGGAACTAGATGTGGGGAGGGTGTCCCTGTTTGTCCTGCAGGATCACTCAGTTGCTTTTGATAAAATTGACTGTGGTATCCTTTTGAGTTGCATCTCTGGGGTAGGGCTTGGAGGTACTGTTCTACAGTGGCTCTATTGTTTTCTGGAGGGGGACACTCAGAAGGTTGTGCTGGGGGATTTCTGTTCAGCTCCCTGGCTATTAGTGTATGGAGTCCGTCGGGGTTTAGTCTTACCCTCTATGCTGTTTAACATTTATATGAAACTGCTGGAGGAGATAGTCCAGAGTTTGAGGGTTAGATGCCACCAGTATGCTGATGAGACCCAGCTCCATTATTCTTCTCCACCCAATTCTTCCTCAGTTAAACTGGTGCCTGAGACCTGTGATGGAATGGATGAGGCAAACAAATTTTAGCTTAATCCAGATGCGACAGAAGTGCTCCTGATCCATCAAAACCCTTATCTAGAAATAGGGATTCATCCTATATTGGATGGGGTCATACTCCCCCTGCAAATTCAGGTTTGCAGTTTGGGAGTATGCTTGGATTCAGCACTGAGCCTGGAGGCCCAGGTTTCAGCAGTGACTAGGAGTGATTTTGTGCAGTTAAAGCTAGTGCACCATTCCTAGAGAAGTCAGATGTGGGAGCAGTAATGGAGACAGCACAGCGCTGATCCTCCCAAAAAGTCAAAGCTCATAGTGCCTGTTCTTACAATTTCATGGAGCCTGCAGAAACTGACTGGAGCTACTTATGGTAGTAACATCTCTCTCATAGTTGACAGGAAAGAATCATGGCAAGGCTTCCTCTCTTATTCTGGTTCTGTTCTCTTCTCTCTAAATCTCCACACATGTTCTCTTGCCAGTGTCCCTTGAGAGACTTGCCAACTTAGACAATGATGCAATTTAAACAATGATGGATGTCCAAAACACACTGCAGAAATAATCCAGTTTGAGAACACTTTAACCATCCTGGCTCAGTGCTATGGAATCCTGGGAATTGTAGTTTATTGTGGCACCAGAGCTCTTAGACAGAAAAGGCTAAAAGTATCTCAAAATGACAGTTCCCAGAATTCCCTAGCATTGATCCAGGGCAATTAAAACAGTCCCAAACAGGATTAATTCTCCAGTGCATTTTGGACTGAAGTAACTGGTCTTGGCTGGAAGAGGAAAAGAAATTATGTCATCAACCAAATCGGGTTTTAAATTGGGTGCAAAGCACTAGAAAATAGCCACTTGTACCCATCCAAAAGAAAACATATGCACACACAACCTGGAGTTATGTGGTTCCATGATACTAACAGGAATTGACAAATATGTTCCTTATTATAAACTCTACTGTCATCTTTGCTATTCCAGCCTGAGTTGTATCATTTGGTTCTTTGGTTCCTATAAAATTCCTCCTAAGAAATAACTTTTTATTACTGTGATTAACTGACATCTATCTATCCAAACATGCTTTTCCAAAGATTCCTCATATGCATATATTCTTAAACGATTGCAAGATTATACATCTGTCTGGAAAACACTCCCAGTAATATGAGACTTCCTTTTGCATCCTATGAACTGATCATACAACATGTATAAACTTTCATGAAACAATTATGTGGACATCTTCATATGAAATTTCTGGCTTCAACCATTTTTAAATATTTGCTTCCCTTTTTCAACTAGCTCCATCACTTGCTGAAAGGTGTCTCATTTAACAACAGTGTGGGGGATGAGATTTCCTTTAACCATAATGGCGAGTTAGTAGGTGGACTGGATGTGGTTAACTGGATTGTTGCCACAAATCAATCTTTTCATTGTATGAAAGTTGGATGTGTGGATCCTCGGGCTCCTTCAGACAAGATATTAACCCTCAATGAGAATGTCATAACGTGGAACAGGTGGTTTAATCAGGTAGGATACACTCATTAACACTTGGGAAGACTTTTCTGTACAGCTATTTAGAAATAATACTCATATTATTCCAAAATTTTCATTCCCTACTAGTTAAAAGTTCTCTTTTTGCCAAGCTACCTCTTTTCTTCCTCACCCAACTGCTCAATTAGTTTGGGTTAGATTGATGTGGAGTAAAATCCCTTAAGTCAACCCCATTGTCCATTTTCTCTTTACAGTTCCTCCCTCTTTCTCTCTCCTTAAACACACCTTTCTTTTTCTTTTCTTTTTTGCTGGTCTTTTGCTCAACCTTTCTCTTTCTTAAATCTTTGCCCCACCTTTACCAAGTGCCCAGAACCACCCCATCCACTCTTTCAAGTTTTCCATATTCTTATTCTCAAAATGCTGGCAGCCAAAGACCTGTGTATATATTATATCTGCATTAAGGGAGTAATTGTCCTATCTGCATATCTACATCCTATCTGCATAAAGGGAGCACACTTGTCAATCTTTACTCTTCCTTCTAATGCAAGCATAATACAGTTAGAAAGATCTGTCACTTGTATCTTTTAACAACAATGTCCTTTAGCGTGTCTACATTGTCATTCATGAAGTACAGAGACCAATAGATTGCTCCACAAATTTAAACCTAAAAACCTGATAGCAGTCACAGTTACTTCAGTGATGGGTTGTGTTAATAAAGCAATATATGCTGTGGAATTACACTGGGGTTTTAGTCCACTGCATACATGATTGGAAGGTAGTACGCCTTTAGTTACTTGTTTAACAAATTTTTGCATATCAAAGATTCAAGGAGCATATTTATTATCATTATCATTATTTTCTCCTACATTTGGGTTTAGGCACAGCCTGTTTCTGTCTGCACTGAGAGTTGCCTTCCTGGTTATAGCAAGCAAGTGAAAGAGGGAGAACCATTTTGCTGCTATGATTGTGTCCCATGTCCAGAAGGGAAGATTTCAAACCAGAAGGGTAAACAAAATTGCATGTATCAGGGTGCAATCTTATCGAAGGGAAATAGGAAAGCATGCCTATATTTTCTTCTTTGTGTGCAATTGAAAGTTTTGCTATGGACAGATTGTAAGGCTTTATCAGAAAAAGTAAAAATCTAATGTATGCAGGAGGAGGAAAGTTAGTGGGAAGGGGTTAACATTTAAATTAACTATTAATAAGCTAAAACAATCTACTTCAAATGCATTTATAATCGAAAGGGTTTTTTGATACTTAATCTAATGTTAAGGTACTGTTTACGTTAATGTTACGATGTTGTTGTTATTTGCTCTCGAGTAGGCCTTGACTTGTGGTGATTTACTGAATGAGAGGCCCTCAAAATGCCCAGTTATCAGCCACCCTGGTGTTTCACATCAGGAAAACCGAGGGCCATAGCATCTTTTATTGAGTCAATCCAACTGTTTGTTTGTTTGTTTGTTTGTTTGTTTATTGCACTGTCTTTTTTCCCATTGTGGGATTCAACCTTCCTCTTTTCATGGTGCCTTGAATTTAGTTTGATCTAGTATGCAGTATTTAGCATTTAGCTTAGTCCTTTGGGTTAAATGAGAGCTGAAGTTTGATTTGCTCTAGGACCTACTTATTTGACTTTCTGTCAGTCTGTGGGATTTGTAAAGCCTTGCAAAAATTGAGTTCCAGTCAACCTTTGTAACCTTCATATAGCTTTCCTTGCCTAGAAGTGATACAGATTTGGTTGTGCATTTGGTTCACATTCAGGTATAAAACAATGCCATTCAACACAACAATTGTGTAGAATAATTGTTGCCAAACTCCACACATGGAGAATTCCACTTTGCAAGCCAGATGCAGGCTACTGGCTATTGATCCACATTTAGAACCAATACACATAATTTGGGATGGATGGAGGAAAAGATGACTGTGAGATTACAGGTGAAATTAGCACAAAATATTCTGACAGTGCCAATTTAATTGTGAAAATTATCTTATCAAAAAAGCATTGCCACCAAAAGGAAAATCCTGGGCATAGAGTAAGCATGATAACAATTATAGCATGATAGCAAACCTTGGTTGTGATTCTTTGTATATGTACTAAACTGACAAAATGTCACTCAGAAATCTCATAGTCTAATCTTCCATGAACATTTCTTTGTTGTACAATTGTCATGACCCTTCATGTGCCTAGTGTTGCTTGTAGTATTGCCTGACGTCCATCACTACCTTCTAACTTTGAAAATTGGGGTGAATCTCATGCATTGCAACACTAATGTCTAATGCAGCTTGGCTTCACAGCAACCTCACTGGTCTCCACAAATCTTTCCATTTATTTTTTTTATTTTTTTTTATGTTTTTGTTCTCTCGGTTAGATTTCCACATCCTTATTATCAAAGCACAATGTTAATCAGTCCTCTCTCTCAATGGAGAAAGTATATGCATATGAGAGTAACAATTTTATTTATCTTTAATTAGTTTACTCATTCCCCTATGGTTGGAATGGAGGATGATATCACAATATATTAAAACTTCTCAATAAACACACATGAAATTATAAATATTAAATTACACATTGATTTAGAACTTCCATTTTAAAAAATCTTATGAGACTTTTTTTAAAAAGATGAAATTCACCTCCTTCATCTAGAACCAGCTGGACACTGAAAACTTGCTACATAAATATATCTTTGTATGCCCTCTGGAGAACAACAGGGTAGGCTATCATGATCTCCTGGGAAGGGCATTCCACAGTCTAGGAGCAGCCACCAAGAAGGTTAGGTCTGATGTTTGCACCAAAAATACCTCTGCAGGTGGTGGGATTCAGAGAAGAGCCTTTTCTGTGTACACCTTAAATTCCAAGCAAGCTCATAGAGCGAGAGAGGGTCATTTCAGATAACCTGGAAATTACTACAATCATAAAATGTCATAGTTTTGAATTATACAATATCTGTGAACTTCAGATCAAATCATTTCTTTTTCAGATGTGAATGACTGTAAGAAGTGCTCAGAAAGTGAGTATCCAAGCAAGAATAGAGATTTCTGTATTTCCAAGACCATAACTTTCTTATCTTATGAAGACCCACCAGGATTCACTTTAGCCTGTTTGGCTCTTTCCTTGTCTTTGATCACAGCCCTGGTACTACAAACATTTCTGAAACATCACAACACACCCATCGTCAAAGCCAACAACAGAGACCTCACCTACACCCTCCTCTTCTCTCTCCTCCTCTCTTTCCTTTGTACCTTGCTCTTCATTGGCCGACCTCAAAGGATAACGTGTCTCCTCCAAGAAACTGCTTTCAGCATCATCTTCTCAGTGGCTGTTTCTTGTGTGCTGGCAAAAACCATCACTGTGGTCCTGGCTTTCATAGCCACCAAACCAGGATCCAGGATGAGGAAGTGGGTTGGGAAAAGACTCACCAACTTCATTGTCACTTGTTGCTCCTTAATCCAAGGAGCAATCTGTACTATGTGGCTGGCAACTTCCCCACCTTTCCCAGATATGGACATGCACTCATTCAATGAAGAAGTTGTGCTGGAATGCAGTGAGGGATCTGTAGTCATGTTCTATTGTGTCCTGGGTTACACGGGCTTCCTGGCCACAGTTAGTTTCACAGTGGCCTTTCTGTCCAGGAGGTTACCTGACAGTTTCAATGAAGCCAAATTTATTACTTTCAGCATGTTGGTGTTTTGTAGTGTCTGGTTATCCTTCATTCCAACATACCTAAGCACCAAGGGAAAATACACTGTTGTGGTAGAGATTTTTTCTATCTTAGCTTCTTGTGCTGGGCTACTGGGCTGTATATTTTTCCCCAAATGTTTTATCATTATCTTGAAGCCAGAGCTGAACAACAGGGAACAGCTAATCAAAAGACTAAAGGATTAAATATGTCTCTTGCAATCTCCAAGTTCTCCTTAACTGAAAATTTCATTTTGAAAAGAGAATTCACATTTGATTTTCTTCTTTAGCACTCCCTCTAGCAGCTCTACCTAAATGCCTTCTTTACAAAAATATGATTCCTCTTCTGAAGACACTCTCAAAATAAGAATGGGATTTTTTGATCATTTCATTCCCATGTGCCTGAACAAATAATTCAAACATTTTTTCCCAGATCAAGGGAATTATGGGAAGTTACCTGCATTTTCTGATTTTTTTTTAAAGTTCACTTTTATCTGAATTGTCAGATAGCTCATAAATGTCAAGGAAAGTCATTGCTTTCAGCATGTTCCTTTGCTTGCAGTGCTTTATTTCCCTTTTTCGAACATGCTTTACATGAGCTCCAACAGATATATGATAACTGTGGAGATCTTTCCTATTCAGCCTCCAATACTGAGCTGCTTAGTTTAAGATATGAGAAGAAGTAAATTCTTACTCTAGGTTACACACTGTTTACAAGCCCAGTGTACATGCATGTTTCTGTGAGTGTGGAGATTATCAGACAGGGAGACAAAGGATATGAGCAAAGCTGATCACTCCTGTCCTTTCCCCTCCTTATTGTGCAATTGCATGAAATACTATCACATCACACTTATCCCATCATTCTGATTTATCACACTAGGGGGCAAACAGGATTTAAACGAGAATTAAACAGGAAATACCTATGATAAACATCAGGCATTTCCTGTTTAACTCTTGTTTAATTCTCATTTAAATCCTGTTTGCCCCCTAGTGTGATAAAGCAGATTATCTTGTCAATGAAATAGAATTCCCCTGTCACTTTTGAATAATGGAACCTTCCATTAATGCAAAATGACAGGACAATTCTGCTTCACTGATGAAATAATGATGGGATAAGTGTGATGTCTTTTGCTTATATCATGCAATAAGGAGAGCAAAAGGATAGGAAAATGTCCCCCATGGCACCGCATGCACACAGCCACGCCACCATTAGGGACAATGTGATTGAAGCCCTCCCTCCCTCCCTCCCTCCCTCCCTCCCTCCCTCCCTAAAGTTTTAGCAATTATTTAAAAAAAATTAAATCAGGGTGGTAATGCTCCAGAATTGCACAAAAATAGTTGAAAGGGCATGCTGGGTAAGGCATAATGGAGGGAGGTTGAGGTTACAGTAGAGGGCAGAAAGAGAGTGCAATGAGGGCAGCAGCCCTTGTCATGCAAATGAAAGAAGTGGGGTGGTGGCTGCTCTAAAATTGCCACTTTATTTTTGCTTGCATGACTGCAGTGAGAAAGTGGAAAGAAGGGGTGCTGGTGTGATAATTTCCTAAGGCCTGGAGATCTGTGGTGACAAATTTAAACCACTGGGCCATCACCCATTGGAGCTTTGGCTCCAAGATGTTATGTAATAGCAGTGCTGCTGAACAAGCTCAAGAAGCTACATTTTCTAACTATCCAGAAGTGTATTATATCACACAAGAACCTCCACTTCAAATACATACACAATGATTTTTTTTTTAGATTTCAACAATGTCCATGGAAAACCTGGAGGGTGTTTCACCAGATATCCCCCATTCTTTGAATTCTGTAGCCCACATTCCTGAGACCCACATGTCAAAGAAATGCATGTTTCCATCATAGGACTTAGGAATTTTGGTATGACAAGAGGCCTCATACTAGAATCTCAGGCAGGGATGAAAAGAACATTTGAAAATATTCATAAAATGGTTTTAAAATGGTTTTGAATGTTAAAAAAAACTCTGATGAGAAAACTGCTAAGAATCTTTCCAGATGAGGACTTATTTGTGCGGAATATGCTTATGGTGTGTTCAGAAAAAAGCATGTGTGCTCAGGAAACTGCATTTTTTTGCAAAGGAAATAATATTTCAATGCAGTAGTATTAGTTACAGCACAGAAAATGCTGTTTTGTGTACTTGGGGATTTCATCTGTGAAAAATTCACACATGGTTGATTTGCACAGAAGCAAGCACCACTTCGGTGGGAAGATAAACAGAATTCTGTGCAATCATGCTGGCCAAAAATCACACAGTAGTCTCTCACAACACTGGCTCTTTTGCTTAGTAACAGAGATGAGCATCGCCCCTTATAGTCGGTCATGACTTGACAACCTTGTCAATGGGGAATTTCTAAGTAATTAAACAACTGGTCGAAGATCACAAAATATTGAAGATATAAAATATAAATGCTGTATTAGACTTGGTTGTCTACTATTTATATATCATGTTTTATATATATTTGGGGAGGGGGACAGTGTTTTCCAAACTTTTCATTTTCAATGAAAAGATTTTTTTAAAAATATGAAGGTCTATAAAAGGAGGTGTGAATGAGTGATCTTCACTTCTCTTAGAGGGAGGGACTGATTGGAACCAAAGGACCCTAGCCATCGAGGTGTTTACCTCTGAAACAGGACTACAATTCTTTTTCATAGTCATCCCATGTGTATCTTTCTTTCTTTTTTTTCTTTCTTTCTTTTTTCTTTTTTTCTTTTTTGTATGGCCGCGTCAAAGCTCCTTCTTTTTGCCAAAGAAAACAGGTTACATTGCTGGTTTCTGGAAATCTTCTGGTCCCAAATAAAATAGACCCATTGGTTTGTGGAATTTACATAAATGTTGTCAGGATCATGTGGCACACTGGTCTGAAAATTACATGGATGTGGCCACTAGGAGGAACTGGAGCAGAGATTACTGCAATTCAAGTGGCAAGTGCATGAGTCAGCATTTGGTGAGCTGTGCATCATGGGAAGTCTGGTGCAACATGCACAGAAGGTGAAGCCAGCCAGCAGTGCATCATGGATAGTATTCTGATGCAACAGGTTTCATTGGTGGCATGGCTGTCACATGGTTTCCAGGAAGACCACCTATATAAGGGAGAAGGTTATTATATCCATTGTTGGATTGTTATGGTCAGAGGTTGAGAAAGCACTTTGTTAGTTTGTATAGCTGTTAGTCTTCAAAACAGCTGTCTGATACTCTGTGAAATCTTCGTAAATAGTTGGCAACAGAGATTAAAAAGCCCTCATGTTGAGTGAAGTCTCTCTGTCTGGAGATTTATGTCCTCAAGCTGGGAGCTCAAGGCTGCAGCCTGTGTGTGGAAGGAAATTTGCTGTGCAGCTCAGAGGCTTCACAGAACCTTCTCTCATGACACAGACCTTCTTCTAGGCATCCTGCCCATGTGCATCAACTCTGCATGTGTGAGTAGGGGACACACCTCATCTTTCTATGCCCTAAGAAATGTTGACTTAGAAGTTTATCTCAACAGGCTGCAGCCCAGTATAAGAATGTCCCAAAAGGGGCCATTCGGGTGCTTGAACGAGTCGGGGACAGATTTTACTGCATACACCGTCCCTCACTCAAAACGTTCCGCCCCCTTTCCATTCCAAAATCTCTCCCAGGGAGGGGATTTTTGAGAACTTTTCTGAGTGAGGGACAGTGTGTGCACTAAAATCTGTCCCCCACTCATTCCTCACTTGTTCCTGGACACTTGCGTTCCATTCTTTGAATGTTCCTGGAGCCAGGAATGCAGTAAACTTCTTAGCATGCAGTAATTAGGTCAATGAGTTTAGTTTGGCTGGGGCGACAAAGTGAATTTTCGCTAAGGATGGGATTTGTTCATCCTTACAGATTTTGATGGACTACACTTCCCGGCATTTCTCACCATTGGCTTTTGCTGAATGTGGCTTCTGGGAGTTCCACAACAATATCTGGAAAGCTGCACAATTCCCATAACTGATTTAGGCCAAAGACTCCATCCATGTTGCTTATCTTTGCACTTCTTTCATTACAGTAGAATGATCTCTCAAGGTTTATGTAACAATTATTATTAAACTACAGAGTGGTGCTTTGTTTACAAAAAAATGGTTTTGTGTACATTTTAAAATAAATGTTTTCAAAGAGGTATTTCCTGATCAGATGCAGTTATTCTGGAACAGGGGACTGCTCCATGTATTATTGTGGTGGGGTGTTATCAGTATGCTGATGACACCCAGATATATTTCCCATGTCTTGGTCATCAGCTTTGACTTCAGATGGTGTCTCTCCTCTCAATGATTGTCTTAAAGCAGTAATGGATTGGATGAGGGGGAAAAACTTGAAACTGAATCCAGACAAAACAGAGGTACTTAACTGTATGGGCTCCAAACCCAGGCATAGGGATACAACCTCCTGTCTTGGAAGGGATCACACTCCCCTCAAAGGACTTTGTTCACAGTCTGGGTGAACAGTCTAGATCCATCGCCTTACATGACAACTCAGGTGAATATGATCAGGAGTGCCTGTTATCAGCTGATATGTCAGCTGTGCCTTTTCCTGGAAGTCAGGGACCTTGAGACTGTAGTACATGCACTGATAACCTCATGCCTTGATTTCTGTAATGTGGATACATGATACTACCCTCTTGCTTGGACCAGAAACTTCAATTAGATCAGAACATGGCAGCCAGCCAGAAGAGACCATATAACACCAATTTTAAGATCACTTCACTGGCTGCCCATTAGTTTCTGGGTCCAGTGCAAGGTGTTAGTTATAATAATAATAGTAATAGTAATAGTTATTATTATTATTATTATTATTATTATTTATATACCGCCTTTCCAAAGAAGATCAAAGCGGTTTACAAAAGTGGATAAATAAATACACAAAATACATAAATGATTTATATAAACAAATAAATTAAATATCTAAATAATATCCTTCAGGCAAGCCCTGATGGAGCTGGGCCTGCCTCTTCTCTCCCTCCCAAGCCGGAGGATGGCAGTTGGTATGGAGGGAGGGTCCTTTCCTTCAGGCAAGCCCTGATGGAGCTGGGCCTGCCTCTTCTCTCCCTCCCAAGCCAGAGGATGGCAGTTATCACCTTTTAAGTCCTAAATGGCTTGGGTCCAACCTATCTTTGGGACTGCCTCATTCCATATAATCCTCCCCACACACTTAGATCCTCAGGGATGAATTTGTTACAGCCTTATGAAACAAGGCTGCCCATGCCCTCCTAGAGGACCTTCTCAGCTGTCACACCCAAATTGTGAAACGGCCTGCCAGACTAGATCTGTCATATCACCACCCTAAACAGCTTTTTAAAAGCTATAAAGACGGATTTCTTCCAGCAGGTCTTTTTTTAAAATAGTTTCTCTGGCCACTAGAAGAAATCTAACTGTTGAACTCCGACCTCACTTTAGCCACAGTCTATGGTTTGTTGTATAAATTGTTTAAATATGTTTTAATTCTTACATTGTTTAATAGTATTTTAAGAGGGGGGATTGAAGGTTTTGGAATGTGTGGGGCTTTCTAGACCGCCCAAAAGGGGCGGTCTGTACTCACCCCTTTTAGTGGTGAGATGGGGCCAAGGCTGACACACCGGCAGCCTCCGCGGCCCCATCCCACCACTTCCGGAGGCTGCGGGGAAGTGGCAAACTGCCGCTTCCCACGGCCTCAAAGCAGGGTGCAGCAGGCGCCCTGGGTGCCCGATGCACCCTGCTTCCCTTGGCAGGGCTGAGGGGAGAAAGGGGCCACTGCCGTGGCCCCTTTCTCCCTGGGTCTTTGCCGCAGCCTTTTAAACGGCCGCGGCAAAGACCCGCAGCAAAAAATGAGCTCCGTTTTAGAGCTCCTTTTCGTGCTGCAGAAAGGGTGTGCTTGGCACCCTCCCACGGTGCAATGGTGTCACGATGCTGTCATGGCGCGTCCGTATGGATGCTGCCATTTAAAAATGGTGGCACCCATGTGCACTAGGGCTCGGGAGGGACTAAATGCTGTGCCCTCCTGAACCCTATTCACGCCGCCAAAGTGCCACATAGTGCCCGTGTAGATCGGGCCTATGTTTTTTAATCTTTGTAAGATGCCCGATTGCATCTTGTAGAGGGGCGGGATATAAATAAATATTATTTATTTATTTATTTATTTAAGGAGAAAACACCCATTGTATTTTGCTGTAATCCCCACTTTTCCTCAGTAATACCTGCAGTCCATTTCCTGCTGTCAGCCATTCTAAGGTCAGGTATTCTTTGTTATCTAACAGGAAGAGAAAACTTGTCTTCTGTGTTAAAAACAGGATATTTTTCCCCAGCATTCCCACAGGGAATCTCCAGCTTGGAGTTGATAATTTCCTTCCTACCAGATTATTAATAAGGCTGCAATTAACCCTTCTGCTTCTCAAAACTCAAAAATGGTATTTCAAATATACCCAGCACTATTCAGAGTTGGAAGGATAGCTAGCAGGTAGCATCCTCTAGAGAAATAATCTTGAGTTCTCTGGGGTTGATGCCTATCTGGGGGGAAAATGCCATTCACATCAAAGAGTCTCATCACAGAGACTCAAATGACAATATGGCAGAATAAATAAGAATTAAATTCAACAGCAAGGAAAGATATTTTTGTTGAACCAACTGTATAACTGATAGTTTCGGGGGGGGGGGTTGTATGGGGTCTGTGCTTTAGATGATTTTTAAATGTTTGCATATTTTATGTCATTTAATATTACATTTAGATAGTTGATTTTAATTGTTTTTAATATTTTTATTATGAAATCTTTTCAATAATTTTATCTTTGAAATGTCTTAGGTTCCTTCTGGCAGAAAAGGAGCATTGAAATGAAATGAATAAATATGCCCATATCTAGAGAACAGTTCTATTTCTATCCAAGATGGTGTTTATAGTGAACTTGCTGCTGATTTTCTTTCCTCACACAGTATGCAAGCCTCGTTTTTTAGAATGTAGGGTGTACCATCCACATCCTCCACCTCAAAGGTACAATCAGCTGGGAGACCTCATCATTGGTGCCATTGTTTTTCATGGTATTTTTCTATCCAAACCCATTACCTTGACGGAAATGCCACCACCGCCATTACCTGAAGATCTTCTGTAAGGATATCATTTTTCTTAATGTTTATGTACATGTATGCTGTGATTGAAATGACCCAGTTCTATTCCTGCAGCTTCAAAACACTTGCCTAATGATCTTATGATGTAGAAAATGTTAACATCAAGACAAGCTGTTCCATGTTCACATCAGTGGGAAAAAAACCTGTACAAGATATATGGAAATTTTAAACTTTACTTATTTTTATCATATTCCCCTAGGTTGTTTTATTTATTCCATATTGTATTCTAAATCCCTACACATCCGCTGTCCAAAAAATTGGGCCCCCCTTCATCTTCTCTAATACAACTATAATTTATTCAATAGTTTTCCATACTGAATACATCATACCAGGATATCCATTCATTGTAGGGATGTCCATTCAAAAACAGCCCGTTTCTTGAGCCAAAGTAAGATACACCAAAAAAGTTCTGGTTCTTTTCAAGGCAGAGCAAATTCCCTTCAAAACCATGAGAACTGAAGGTGGGAAGGCGGATGCAACACTTCAGGTTAATAAAGGCAAAAGCAAATACTAAACCTCTACTAACATGTAGATTTTTTTTCTGGAGAAATGTCAGGAGTGGGTTAAAGAAGAAAGGAAAAATCAGGTTTATTGACTCACAGGTCCAACTCCTCATTCTCTGGGACATTTTATGACAAGATATCCACACATCAAGATTTTGGCATAAGGCAAGATGGGACAGAAGGGCAGCTCAACATGTTTTAACAAGCTTTGGTCAGATAAGCCTTGTATAAGTAAGGGCAAAATACCCATGAACCTTTCAAAGACCTCTTGAAAGCTTTTTCCAAAAGGGATCCAACAATGATTTTTTTTCTTTCTCCAATCACCCACTTGTCTTATGATTTCTATTTCTGTGGACAAACTTACAGATCAATGCATTTCTTTTAATATGGTAGTGTAGCTGATGAAGCAGGCTTATCTGCTTTAGCCTTTTCTCTGTTCTACTGTTTGCAGATATATAGTAAAGGATTCTGGAGCCAGCTGAAGTTTACCTTGCTTCTGAAAGCATGTACACTGATCCTTCTGTCACTTTGTGTACATGCTTTCAGCAGGCAAGGTAAACATCAGCTGGATGTTAGAGCAGAATCCCCTTCTTTCTCTGCCATTGTTTTATTGGATTATTCACTGCAGACATTGGATTGTTTACTGCAGAAACTACAAATCTCAATATTTCATAGTTTGGAGTCACGACAATTAAAATGGTATCAAGCTACTATCATTGTGTAGTGTGGAAGACCAGGTTTATGCGGCATGTTCTGAGGTAATAGTTGTAGGTGAGACAGAATGCAATGACAGCAATGAAGTTTCATTGTTGCAAATCTTTCTGATATAAAATGTAATTGTCATTCCAGGGTACTGCCAAAGAATTACCAGCACATTCTTGCCTTGGCATTTGCAGTAAAAGAGATCAATGAAAATCCTCAGATCTTATCAAATCTTACCTTAGGCTTTGACATTTATGATAGCTATGATGAGGCAAGTAGGACATTTCAAGCCACAATGCTGCTTCTATCAGGAAAGGAAAGACTGATTCCCAACTATTTTTGTGGCATCCAAAATAACCTAATAGGTGTCATAGGGGGACTAGAATCCCAGATATCCATGAATATAGCAACTGTCTTGGATGTCTATAAGATTCCACAGGTAAGATACCTCTGCTTTCTTTTAGCACTACAGTTATGATATCCTATCAACTATTTGGTTGTACCTGAAAACAGTAGAGATTTTAGTTTTCTATCACACTTTATTATCATTGCTTTGCATTGCTGTATTCAAAGCAAATTTGAATAAATTGCCACATACTGTGATATATTGTCTCCAGATTGTGATATATTGCCTTTAAAAAACTAAGTTTCATTTTAAAGTATGATTGCATAAATGGAGAGAGTGGGGAAGAAATATTGGGAAGGAGGATACATGAGCTAGGCAAATATATACATATTGGTCTATGTTAACCACACTACCAGAAAAAAACAGTATTGAATATGATGTCTATAAAATATATGCTCATGCATAGTTAAAGGAGTAAGGTCTTTGGACTGTGAATGAGCAATGTGAGTTTTTATAAATCAATATTACTTTTTCAAACCTTGGTGTATAAGGTAAAAATAAAAGCATGAAAAGAACCAGAAAGATGTAGTGGTTTGATCATTGGAGTAAGACTCTGGAAGACCAGGGTTCAAATCTCTGCCATGAAAATCTTTTGGATAACCCTTGGCAAGCCACACTGTTTTGTTGTTCTTGTGTGCTCTCAAGTTCTTTCCAAGTTATGATGGCCTATTGATTGGGAACCATTCTGTTTCTCCGTGTTATGTTCTGACAGTGGCCTCTTGCCCTAAGTACAGATTTCTCATCAGGACTTTCAGATGTGTTGGCACTCCCATGTCTTTAAGGGCATAGCTTGTTATATCTATACAGTTCCATAGCCTTTCATATCTATGCAGTTAAAGGCTTTCCTAGAGTCTTTAGGCACATGCTGATTTTCCTTTGAAGTTCCCTGGTGTGCTCCATTATCTCTCATATGTTTGCAATGTGATCCCTAGTGCATCTTCCTTTCCTGAATCCTGCTTGGACCTCTGGGATTTCTTTCTCCATGTATGATTGGAGTCTATGTTGCAGAATATAGAGCATGGTTTTGCTTGCATGAGAGATTAGCCTGAGGGCAGGGATCCGTCTAATTTATGATTGTATGTACAGCACTGTGTAAATTTACAGCGCTATATAAATAAAATTAATAATAATAATAATTAGTTCTGTGGCCCTATGGTCAAATACCTACCAGTCCTAAAACAGATATACAATGATTTATTGTTGTTGCTGAAGTGTGCTGTCAACTCATTTCCAACTTGTAGTGACCTTAAGGGGTGCCTATTGTGGGTTATTCTTGGCAAGTTTCTTCAGAGGGGTTTTCCATTGTCATCCTCTCAGGCTAAGAGATTGTTATTTGCTCAAGGTCATCCAGTGGGTTCACATGGATGAGCCAAGATTCAAATCGTGGTCTCCTGAGTCATAATTCAATGCTCAAACCACTATGCCACCCTGGCTCTTACCGTATGCTTTATCATAGCATGGACCAAAGAATTTAATTTATAGCAGGGAGGATTACTAGTGAAATTGTTATGACACAGACACTGCTATACAAATGTCATTTCTTATTATTGGTCAGTATTCTGTATCAACTACCCCTCCTCCAAACTATGATGAAAATATCCTGCACCTATGTGCTGATGGGCAGCAGAAGGGACTTTCTTCTTCTATAGCTGATACCCAATAATGTAGCTTGGGTTGAGCAATTGTGATTGTGGTAATCATGTCACAAGTGTAACTATGGAGATTAGCACACTCTTTTTTCATGTGCCTTACCCCCAACAGTATAAAGGTGCATTTATTTTTAAAATGGGTTTTTATCACACTCGCTCATGGCCAGGCGAATGCATCTTGCATGCAGTCTGGACACCAGCCGAGCTTTTACTGTGGCTTTTCAAGAACATGATTTTTCTGTTCTTAAAAAGACTTAGCATAACCCCAGCTAGCATCCAGGCTGTAAATGGAATGCATTCATTCAGCCACAGGCAAGTGCAACAAAACCCATTTTAAAAATAAATGCACCTTTATTACTTGAGGGATAAGGTGCATTAAAAGAGAGTGAACTAATCTCCTAAATAGAAATCATGAATACAGAACTGGTACTTAGTTTTACTCATACTAACTTTTCAATATTCACAATCATGACTTAATCATGATTTCCACAATCATAACTCTTCTCTGCAGCCTACTTTTCCAGCATTTAGTTGCATGAGGAGAAGGGGGTCAATTTGGCTTCTATCGTCATCTTTCTTTCCCCATTTCTTCTTAGCTCATATATGGTGTTTCAACAGTGATGAATACCAAAACTCCAGGCCTCTCCTTCTACCAGATGGTCCCTCAGGATGAACTTCAAGATAGAGGGATTCTTGCTTTGCTTCTGCATTTCAGCTGGACATGGATTGGGCTTCTTGTTATGGACAATGAAAATGGAGAAAGATTTATACAAAGTGTAGTTCCACTGTTTTCCAAGAATGGTGTGTGCTTTGCTTTCATAGGAAGAATTCCCAAATGTAATACTGAAAGAATTATTTCTGAGTGTTTTGAACAAGGGTCAAAATTGAAAGCTAAAACCATGGGCAGCAAGGCCAATGTAAATGTGTTCTATGGGGAATCTTATTCTATGGTGATGCTGAGGTTCTTGGAGTACGTGTCACAACTAGAAGATGGGACAAGTAAATTAAAAGGTAAAGTCTGGATAATGACAGCCCAAATGGAGCTCACATCACTAGCCTTTCAAAGTACCTGGGATACTGACCTAATCCATGGAGCTTTGTCATTCACACTTCACTCCAGTCATCTACCAGGATTCACATCATTTATTGAGCACAGAAAACCTTTTGACACAAATGAAGATGGCTTTCTGAGGGATTTTTGGCAGCAGGCCTTTGACTGCATATTCCCAAATAATGAGGACAAAGACTATGGGAAAATTTGTACAGGGGAAGAGAAACTAAACAGCATCCATGATGCTATTTTTGAAACAAAGATGACTGGCCATAGCTATAGTGTTTACAATGCTGTTTATGCTTTGGTCCATGCTGTATGTTCCCTGTCCTCAATTAGACTGAAATATCAAACAGAGATAGATACTGAAAGAGAGAAGCCTTGGAATCAAGATCTGTGGCAGGTAAATAGCTTAACCTGATAAAGTATCATATATTGGATATTATGCTATTAGTCACCCCAAAAGAGCATGTACGTACGTGTGTGTTTTTTGGGCAAGTTTAAATGCTGGCTTAGTTCAAAAAATTTTCACATAAAGGGAAAGTGGATCAACAGAGTTACTAGTCTTCAAAAGCACACTGAGTCATAACCAGTGTACTAAACCGATAGACTATATTGTGGATCTCATTCAAAAGTGGAAAAAGCAAACAATACAAAGACCAAGTGATCCCATTCCACTATGTCACCATTCTTTTTAAGTTCTGTCCTGGCAAGTGAAGGATCATTAAGCAGACCTTTAGTAAGAATATGTTCAGACAAAAGCCAGTATCCATCATGATCTCCTGCAGCTGAAAATACTGCATGCCACAATGGTAAGAAGCCTGTTGTGGCTATGATGATGAGTATCAGACTGCTTGGCATTGTACCTGTTCTTTCCAGGTTAGCATAGGGTAGCACCCAATTCAGAGAAGATGACCATTTCATTCACTTTTATTTTACTTTTGCTTTTTAATTCCCATTTAATTGAAAGCTCTGATGCTCACTTAGAATAGGGTCAAGAATGGAGAAAGGCACAGCACTGATCCTCCCAATACAAAAAGCCAAAGATTCCAGTGACAAACTTCACCTGTTCCTTTTTCCTGTAATTATAGTACAGTTGGCCCTACATATACATGGATTCCACCATCCACAGCTTGAAAATCTCTCCGTCCCCCCCCGCCCCCCCCCCCCCCCCCAAAATGTAAAAAGCAAAGCTAGATTTTCCCCATTTTATATCAGGGCTACCATTTCACTAGTCCAATGCATATAACGGGACGGTAGCATAATAATATTTTTATATAATCAGGGGGTTCTGGAACTAAACCCCAGTGGATACCAAGGGCCCACTCCATTTGTTATTTCAGACTGTTTGTATCACTTGATTCCCACAAAATCCCTGCTGACAAAAAAAAACCCTACAACACCCTTTTATTGCTGTCCAAACATGCTATTAGCATTATCAGAAGATTCCCAACATGCATATAGTCTTGGAATATTACAAAATTATATGCCTATCTGGAAAACACTCCCAGAATATGACACTTCCCTTTGTGGTTCACAAACTGGCAATACAATATGTGCACAATTTGATCCTTAAACAGTTCTGTGGATATCTTGGGGGCATACTTATCAAATTTGCAGATGACACTAAACTGGGAGGAGTAGCTAATACCCCAGAGGACAGGATCAAAATTCAAAATGACCTGAATAGACTAGAAAGCTGGGCCAGTGCTAACAAAATGAAATTCAATGCGGAGAAATGTAAGGTTCTGCACTTAGGGCGGAAAAATGAAATGCACAGATATAGGATGGGGGACACCTGGCTGAATGAGACCACATGTGAAAGGGATCTAGGAGTCCAAGTAGACCATAAGCTGAACATGAGTCAACAGTGTGATGCGGCAGCTAAAAAAGCCAATGCAATTTTAGGCTGCATCAATAGAAGTATAGTTTCTAGATCAAGAGAAGTTATAGTGCCACTCTATTCTGCTTTGGTCAGGCCCCACCTGGAATACTGTGTCCAGTTCTGGGCACCACATTTCAAAAAAGATGTGGAGAAACTGGAGCATGTCCAAAGGAGGGCAACTAAGATGGTGAAGGGTCTGGAAACCTTGCCCTATGAAGAACGCCTTAGGGAGCTGGGGATGTTTAGCCTGGAGAAGAGAAGGTTAAGAGGTGATATGATAGCCCTGTTTAAATATTTGAAGGGATGTCATATTGAGGAGGGAGCAAGCTTGTTTTCTGCTGCTGCAGAGACTAGAACGCGGAACAATGGATGCAAACTGCAGGAAAAGAGATTCCACCTCAACATTAGGAGGAACTTCCTGACAGTAAGGGCTGTTCGACAGTGGAACACACTCCCGCGGAGTGTAGTGGAGTCTCCTTCCTTAGGGGTCCTTAAGCAGAGGCTGGATGGCCATCTGTCAGGGATGCTTTGACTTGGAGTTCCTGCATGGCAGGGGGTTGGACTGGATGGCCCTTGTGGTCTCTTCCAACTCTATGATTCTATGATTCTATATCTTACTATGAAATCTCTGATGCAACCAATTCTAAATATTTGCTTCCCCTTTTCAACCAGCTGCATCATTTGCTAAGAGGTATCTCATTTAACAACAGTGTGGGGGATGAGATTTTCTTTAACCATAAAGGGGAGTTGGTAGCTGGACTGGATGTGATTAACTGGATTTTTGCCAAAAACCAATCTTTTAATCGTATTAAAATTGGAAGTGTTGATCCCCAGGCTTCTTCAGACAGGATATTCAACTTCAGTGAGAATGTTATAACATGGAACAGGTGGTTTAACCAGGTAGGATGCTCTTATTGGCACTTTGGGAAGACCTGTCATGCAATCCTTTGTAAAATTATTGAGAAATAATTCCCACTTTCTTCCAAAGTTTTAATTCCCTAGTAGTTAAAATTCTCTTTTTCCAAGTGTGACGCTGTCAATGTAGCACTACCAAAATCTCTCAAAGTTCTAATCTGCCTGTCTTCTCTCCACACCAAGGCACTGTTTCCCCTTTCTTATCCAAGCACTCAGTCAGCCTGTATCAGATTGATGTGGTCTAAATTCCTTTAAACCTGCCCACTTATCCATTTTTTCATTACTTTTTTGCACTCTTTCTCTTCCTTTGAACAAATCATTTTCACTGGTCATTTGCTCAGACTTGCTGTCTGCATAAAGTATCATGCCCTCCAATCTTTCTTCTTCCCTCCAATACCAAGGAATAATGCAGTTGCAAAGGCCTGTCATTTTAATCTTTTAATGACTGTGCCATTTATCATCCCTGCATTAAATGTCATTCATGAAGTGCAGAGAGCAAAAGATCAGTCCACAAATTTAAACCCAAAAAATTGATGCCAGTCAAAACTATTATTCCAGTGATTTATTGTGGTAATGGTGCAATGTAGCAACAGTCTGGATTATTAGTCCAGTTCATCCTTGGTTGAAAAGTAGTGTCCCTTTAGTTACTTATTTAAAAAACCCAGAATATCAGCAACATTATACTGAATATTATTATTATTATTCTCCTCTTACATTTGTGGTTTAGGCACAACCTGTTTCTGTCTATACTGAGAGTTGCCTTCCTGGTTCTAGCAAGCAAGTGAAGGAGGGAGAACCATTTTGCTGTTATGATTGTATCCCATGTCCAGAAGGGAAAATTTCAGAGCAGAAAGGTAAAAGACAATGTATCTACCATATGGAAATAAAGAATAGGGCGGTAGTTCTCAAGCTGTTGGGTGGGATCCCTGGAGGGGCAGTGATGATTACTCAAGAGGGGCATGAGATGTAGGGCACATGATTCCTCATCCTCCTCCCTCTCCAAACCGTTTCTCTCCTGGAAGGAAGAGAAAGGCAAGAATGATTCTTGGAGCCTCTGCATGAAAGGGGAGGAGAAGGGAAAAGAGGAATGATATTTTCTTACAAAATATTAAAATATCAACGTACATCCGTGTGTGAAGAAAAATATCCATACTGAATAAACAAAATATTTTTATTCATATACTACATTGAGAGGGACATGTCATCTGTAAAGGGGACCACAACTATATTTTACAATTACAATTTACATCTGTAAAGGGGATCACAATTGTAAAATGTTTGAGAACCACTAGAATAGGATACAATGTCACTGAAGGGGCATATGAAAATATGCATATACACTTGTCCTTCCATATTCACTATGGTTAGGGGCACAAGACCCCCGTGAATATGTAAAATGCAAATAACAAAAAATAACTCTCTAGGAATCTCTAGGTCCTTCAGGGCAACTCTGTAGTCAGCGTCTGACAGACACTGACCATAGAACTACCCAGGAGGAGCTACAAAGGCCTAGTAGAGTATTCTCTCTAGGAATAATCTCTAGATCCTTCAGTGCAACTTTTAGTTAAAGTTGACCATAGAGTTGCCCTGGAGGACCTAGAGATTCCTAGAGAGAACATATTAATCAAATCTGTGAATAACCAAATCCGCAAATACCAAAGCCACAAATATGGAAGGATGAGTGTATTTTCTTCTGTGTATCAAATACTTATGAAAGGTTTGCTATAAACAGATTGCAAGGCTGCTGCAGAAAAAGGAAGAATCTAAATTTATGGAAGAACAGGCAAGTGGGAAAGGGTTAACAGTTAAACTTATGTTCAGATACTTTTTACATGTATACTATATTTTTGTGTGCTGTTATTAACTAACCTGTGGTTTCAGATCTGCAAAATCAGAGGCTCATGGCTTTCCTTATTGAGTCAATCCATCTGTAATTTGTTTCTTTGTTTCTTTGTTTGTTTAATGTCCTTTACATTTTCCCTCATGGGATCCACCCTTCTGTTCTCAGAGCCCTCAATTCTTCCCAGCATCTTCTTCCATTAGACATCTCTTGTAATAAGTCCAAAGTACAATAGTTTTGTACTTTGAAACATGAAGGCTCAAATTTGATTTGCTCTAGAACAAATTAATTTGGCTTTCTGGCAATCTACGGGATCTGAAAGCCTTGCAAGACATATAAAAATGCAACTATCCTCTATAACCTCCATATACAGTAGTTTTCCATG